>CM060931.1:886664450-891664450 GCA_030765085.1 Allium cepa
AGTATACCTTTAGACAATATACTTTGAGAAAGTCATTTTTTTCGTGACACCACTTGGTAACTCTAAGCCGATCCCCGCCAACCTTACCGAGTATCCGAGTATTTTAAATCTCTGAAAGCATACAATCGAATCCAATCTAGAGTAAATGTTAAGATACACTAATGGGAATAATCTCGTATAACTTGGCCCCTACATGCTTTCTGGTTTTAGTTATTTTCGATAAAGGATATCAATGCTCAAATGAGCAATAAATCATCTTAAATTGATGAAACACAAAGGAAGAAAGAGATTAATTCTAAGGTTTGAAAGAAATAAGGGAAATGAATTTTTTTTCCAGCAATGACTACGAGGGTGTGTCCCTCTATAGCAAAAGCATACTTTTAGATAAAACAATTTGAAAGCCCACGACGAACACACGACACTTTTGGGAACATCCAAGTTGGACCCCGTTAAATCTACAGACATCCGAATATATGTACACTAATGCATGCATTCCACCAACAACTTTTAGATAAACGTGAATATATCATAATGGGTTCGACTACATGGCTTGATTCTCACTTGCTCTTCGATTTTAGTTACCACAGTTTTAGATACCAATGTTCAAAATAAGCGACAAATCGTTTAGGTTAGTGAAGCACAAAGAACGATATCAAAATCGATAGTCTAGAAATCAACAATCGAAAGTAAACTAATGATTGTATATGGGAATTAGATCGCATACACTTGCCACCCAGAAACAAATCAAGATTTAAACATTTGATTCTTAGCTGTGCTTAATTTTCACATCACAAATATTTGTAAAAACACTTGGAAAATATTCTTTAAGAGGGGAAAACTATATTTCTTAGTGCACTACAATGAGGGGCCAAAATCAATTGTCATCAAAACACGATATACTTAAAAACCGAAAACTCTTTACATTAAGTTTATTTTTTAAACATTCATTTTTAAAGGTTTTTCTCATTTATGAACTATCATTTATAACTTTTAAAATTACATTTATTATCCAGAAAAGTTATAATTAAGTTTAAATAATTTTATTAATTTAAAGCAATGCTAATCATCCTGAAAGATAATTGATACAGTCCTTTTATAAATTTTGAAACCACATTTATTATCCTAAAAGGCCATGAATAAAGTTAAAATCTTTTTTTTAGATTTTAAAAAACATTAATTATCCCCAAGGATAATAAAACAAATTTATAATCTTTTATAAATTTTAAAATAATAAAAAATTAACCTAAAGGGTAATTAATCAATTTATAATCATTTTTAAGTTCAAAACGATATTAACTATCTTAGAAGATAATAAATCAAACTTATATATTTTTTTATAAATTTGTTATCGAAACCTAATTTTTATTTTCAAAATTCTCAAAATATTTGAAAATAAAGCTTAAGCAATCTTCAAAAGGCTAAACCGCAACCAAAAAATTATTTGGTAAAAATACAAGCATATGTTCGGTACCCACAAGGGTTTAAGAAGATGATATTTTGTAAGCGGCAAAATTGCAAATTTTTTTATAACAACACTAACACAAATCGAATGGTATGACATAGATATTTCAACTAAACACCAATATATGCAAATCAATAATGTAAATAAGATGCAGAGAATAATAAATAAATAATGACGAGAAATCACATTGGGTTTCTTTACAAAAGTCCCATGTAAATCACATAGATATGTGTATTTTTTGATGTGTTTCGTAGCGACTTATTCGCTACGAAAACACTACAACTTCTCCTTTTTGTCCCTTGCAACACAATGGTTATTTATGTCATCCACTATCAACTGGTAATTCAAATCCAAATAAATAGTCAAATAATAACAATCTTTTTACCTCGCAAGAAAAGAATGGTGATTTATTCTGCTCGATAAATGTCCAAATAATCTATTCAAATTTATCGTAGCAGAACGAGGTTTTATTATACTACAAAAATGACACAAATGAAGTAAAACTAATTTAACTTACAGTAAGTGCAATTAAATCAAATCAATATAATTTTTGTCACTAATCTGTACTTCATTAAAACTATAAATTATCATCCAATCGTTCATTAATGGTCTATAACAACTTAGATATCATATAATACATTTAAAGATGACTTAACTCACTGAAATTCCTATTGGGCCAAAGTGTTTTAGTTTGAACAAGAATAGAATGGCATTCAATTTTAACACAGAATTCTAGTTGCTCCAAATTTGACCAAAATTCCATTGTGTAGCAAACATTGATACGAGTCCGATGCAACTGACCGCGCCTAAATCTGACCTCGTAAGAGCAAGATTTGAATTTGATAAGGTATCGTCTTTATTAAAGTAATTAATCAATAATTTAATACACTAACTACCCTAAATTAAAATAAAATCCACCTTCCCTAATAACACTACTTCTGCCTGCCTTTATGCACAAACAAGCACACCCAAAATGCCAATCATGCAGGCATCTACTCACTCTCCCGTGCTCATCACTCATCGAAAATCTACTTCCAAACCATTGATGGACTCCCCTTTCTATGCTCTACGCTCAACACCTAAACAAATTGAGCCCAACCATGCCTAATAAAAAGTGACATGCGCATCAACATAATCTTACCCAAATGTCGCACTCCTGATGAGTGACTGCACCCTACAAAACTTCGAGCCTAGGTGCTTTCCATCGATGAACCCGAATCTCGAGTCGTCGTAGCGTAACTCACCCAACAACAAACCCTAGTTCATCTATAGTCGATAGTCGACCTGCCAAGCACCACCAAGCTACAATGCACACTAAAGTTTGTGTATGGGCTTGAAGATTTTAGCGATATGATTCCAAACACACTAGTTATATAATTTATAGGTAAAGTAAATCAATGGATATGGATTTTTGATTAGGGGCCATTTTTTCTTTGTTTCACTGTGAGATAGAACTTGAAGGAGGGAAAAATATAAATGAAGAGGCTGAGTGGAATGAAGAAAAGAATTGGTTAAAGTGTGATTTTTTTTTTGATTTGACAAAAACCCAATTTACGCAACTTCTATCTCAAGCATACCAAATTTTAAAAGCTATCCAAAGATTCCTAGCAACTCCTCATATAACCATTAATGAAATTCCAAAATTTTAAACTTGATTTTGATTTGAATTGATTTAGAAAAGTGAATTTCATAGTATCTCGCCACACATTATCTCGTTCGCATATGAACGCGAATGATAGAATAAAAATATGATTGTACACCAAAATGTGATACATTCAAAAATCAATAATAAAATATAGAGGTTATTTTATTCTATGGAGTTCCAAAAATACAATTGTTTGCCAAAAAATACGTCAAACGAAAATTTGAATATTTTCCAAATTAAAAATTAGGGAAAAATAAAATAAGTTAAAATGTAAACACATTAATAAAACCAAGTCGGTTGATTAACAATTGATTTTCCTGCCATTTATTTAAACTATGTATTATTGTAAATAAATTTATAAAATGAGTTCACAATTATTATTTATTAATTATAAGAAGTTAATGAAGTTATTAAATCCATTTAATTAATATTTAATTCACCATTCTTATCAATGTAGGGATTTTTGACTCACGAATGTCGACATTAATACGTCCATTGTATCAACTGCCGAGCAATCGAATGCTGGAAAACCGTACCGTTAGGGTTAAAGAAGAGGTAAAAGACAGAAGAAGAAAGAAAGAAGAAGAAAACATAAACAATAACAGAATCTCACAATCGCAGCGGAACAATATATAATAGATAAATGAATATCATTAAAACAAAGAACTATATCAGTTATTACATTACATCACATTATCATTACATTATCGGAGTGTACAACAACAAACAGCGGAAAAACAAATACTATATACTAGTTGATACGCCATGCCATCCAGCCTGCTCATTGAGCTCCACAACATCTCCTGAATTCCAAAATGACCTGATAACCTGACTCTAGACTACCCGTGTAGAAATTGGTGGGCACCTAGAGTTTAGGAAGGAAACAATAAAATCCAGGTCAGTCATGGGACTGGTGTGAGGACTTAAAACAATTATATCTTTAAAAATAAACAAAGAAATATTTTAAATTAGATTCGTAATGCTTTTTAGAAAATGAGACTACCATAAGGCCTCCCGCACACACACAATGCAAACGCAGAATCAGAGGAGATTTCTCCTTATGATAGTCAAACATGCTTGATACGCAAATTTCTTTGATATTATTACTATAAGTGCAAAGTGTAGAAAAACATTTCGAAAATATGATATAAATCTTAGCCAACATACGACCAGTATCGTATGCCTACTATAGCTACCATCTAAACAGTGGGACGCCACCATAAGTAAATGGCAGGTTCTACAACTAAAACGATACAGGGCTCGTATTGTTTCTTTGGATTTTCCAACAAATGGTCAGGCCAAGGAACTTGTCATCGCCACATGGAAACGCCTCTGGAGAGACGGCCCGAGAACCTAACCGGATCCCTGCCAACACAAGGCCGGGTTACCACTGCAAAATTAGGTAACAACTGACATGAGTATGCCATCCCTCGGTTGTAAACAACCTTTATCTGAGGATCCTCAACCAACATCAATCACAAAGTCATATATATTTGCGACATTCACATAAGTAAGTATCTGCGCTCCATACCATGATACCACTTCTATCTAGAAGGAAATGACATACCCTAAGGGGCGCTACTCCCTAGAACCTTGCTCCATCTTTCCTGTTTTGACCATTTTTGGGGTGTGAGGTCCGACGAAGTCTCGTCCACAAAGCTCTCTTTATACAAAAGCTATGCTTTGATCAACAAATGCTCAGCAGTACTTCGTATGCCACATTACCAGTTTGGGAATATATCACTAGTAATCATCAACTACATAACCTCTGAGCTCATACGTCTCAAAGAAGGGTGTTAAGCTAGGAGAATAAATTCTACGCCACCAACAGAAATATATTTGATAGAAACCAGCTTTACATCTCAAATTGTAACGTCAGACACTCATCCATACAAGTCCGTTCCGGGATCGAACAGAACCGAAGGCACTTCCAAAGAAGCCCTTGCAATCTGGATATTCACTAATCACGACCGGAATTGCCATCACAATGGGTGATAAAATCTCTATATCGGAGATCAGCCGATGCAGAGATATTCGACGGTAATCCTTTCGTTTTCAAAAATATCCGATACCGGTCTTCAAATGCTATCCATTAGGACGTATCACTATTCGGAATGGGATTCATGACCCAAAGGTCCTCTCCCGACTAAACCGAATGACGAGCGCTTATTTTAAAATAAGTGTAGCATTCAAATTCAAGCAAATCATAACAAATACCCATTAAAAGGTAAATATTGATAGTCGGTTATTTAACTATCAATAGATATGCACACCATCACCAGATTCCAAATAATTTCCCAAATTATTTATTTTCCGAAAATATCTTTACAAGATAATCCGTAATTTGTTTCCACACTTCAAAAATAAATCAATGTTTATTTTTAATAAATTTTCCTTTCCTTTATAAATTCCATAGTGAATTTAAATTTCCCGAATTATTTATTAATATACGATTCTCAAATCGATTTTAAATATCCGCTTTCAATTTATCTTTAAAAGATATAATCTCAAAATATTTCACTTCATATTGAAAACATTTCCATACTTATTTAACAATAAGTAATTCACAAATCCATTTATTTTCAATACTTAGAAAATATTCAATATACTTAAATCTCAATTAAGTATATATTTTATTCTATAAGGAAAACATTCTCTTAAACATATTCATTTGAGTCAAAATGAATGTTGCGTAAAACACTGTTACGACAACCCAAAATTACTAGTACAGGGATTCAAAATTTAGATAGATATATAAATTGTAACGATTCGAATTTTTCGCGTTCGAAAATCGACATCCATACTTCACATTGTACTCGAATGTCGCAGATTCGATCGTTCAAATTCGAGTCGCCGGAGCTTATAACACATTAAGTAAATAACACAGCGGAAGAAAAGAATAATATATATCAATGTACAACATTTGATACAATATCTGATACAACAGAATGATACAATGAACATCAATATACATCAGAGATACAAGAAATAGCAGCGGAAAGAAAAGATAACACAGCAGCGGAACAAATCTCCAAAATGGCCTTCAAGAAAGAACTCCAGTAACAGTAATCTCCATCTCCAAAGCACCAATCCAGAATAGCTCGAACTCCAAATCAAAACGAAGAGAAGCAACTCGATCCAAAATGCGATTGCCAAATCCTAAGGCTGAAAGCTATCGAATCTACACCTACTACTGATTATCTGAAAACCCCAACTCTAGACTGCCCGTGTGGGAAAATAGTGGGCACCCAGAGTTTAGGAAAGGGACAATAAACTCCAGGTCAGTCATGGGACTGGTATGAGCAAACAAAAACAATTGGTCTTTTAAAACAAACAACAGAATTTAAATTTGAAATCCGCAATGCTTTTTGAAAAATGAAACTACCATAAGGCCTCCCGGCACACACACAATGCAAACGCACACATGGGGGAGATTTCTCCTTATGATAGTCAAATATGCTTACTACGAGAAAAATCCTTTGATATTATTACTAGTGCATAGTGGAAAATCTTTCGAAAGTATAATATAAATCCTAGCCAGCATAGGTACCATGATACTATGCCTACTATAGCTGCCATGTTAAATGGCAGGTTCTACAACTAAAACCGTACAAGGCACGTATTGGATGAATGGATTTCCAACAAATGGTCAGGCTAAGGAACTTCCTATTGCCACATGGGTACGCCTCTGGCGGGACGTCCCGAGAACTAACGTTACGGTTAGATCTCTGCCATCACAAGGCCGGGTTACCTCTGTAACTAGGTAACTACTACACGAATATGCCATCCCCCGGTCCTTTGGGACCTTTATCCGAGGCGCCTCAAAGCAACAACCACACAGTAAATGAGATTGGAGCAACCACATAGGTTAAATACCAGGGCTCCATACCTGATACCACCCTTTACCAGAAGGGAATGACACACCCTAAAGGGAGCGACCCTCATAACCTTGCCGCATCTTTCCTGTTTCGACCATTTCCGGGGAGTGAGGTCCTGATGCAGTCTCGTCCACAAAGCTACGCTTTGTGCAACAAAGCCATGCTTTGGGTCAATCAGATGACCAAAGCAATGATCACAAAGATAAATGATCAAACAAATGATCATATCACAAATGATCAACCAATGATCATCACACAGCAGCACTCAGCATGCCACATTACCAAATTGGGAATATCACTGATAAATATCAACTACATAACCTCTGAGCTCGTACGTCTCAGAGAAGGGTGTTAAGCTAAGAGAATAAATTCTCCGCCACCAAGCAGAAATGTATTTGATAGAAATCAGTTAACATCTCAAAGTGTAATGTCGGACATACAACCATACAAGTCTGTCCCGGGTTCGAACAGAACCGAAGGCACTTCCGAAGAAGCCCTTGCAAATCCGGATAATCCCTAATCACGTCCGGACTTCCCATCACATATGAAGATCTCTATACCGGGGATCAGCCAGTGCAGAGACAATCGATGAGTTATCCTTTTGTTTTTGGAAATATCCGGTCTTCACCACCGGTCTTTAATTGCTATCCATAACGTCGTATCACTATTCGGAATGGGCTATATGACACTAGGTCCTCTCCCGGCTAAACCGAATAATGAGCGCCATATTTTAAAACATATGGATATGGGATTTTAGTTAAGTCACAACTTATAAAATCCAAAACTTTTCTTTCAAATGGTTAAGCAAATTACCATTTTAAATCTTTAAACAAAAAGATTTATTTCACAAAGTTTCACCTAGTTTCACAAAGATCTATTCATAGATTTCAAAACAACTTCCATTTCAATTGGATTAACTCAATAAATCTTTAAATTAAAGATTTAATTTATAGCTTTCAAAACACGTCCAAAGATTTATTTATAACTTGGAATACCATTTTCATTTCAAAACTTGAATTCCTTTTAACATACATTGGAAATCCATTTCTTATATGAAAGCTTCTATTATTTGAAAACAACAGTTTTCGTTTCAGAAAAGTCCGATTTATACAAGTTGGAATCTTGGGTTAAATTTTAAATTTCAAAACATCACTTTTAAATTGGTTTAAAAACCCCATATAAACCCATTTATAAGTTGAATAACTTTTTAAAACCCTAGTTTCCAAATCATAGAATTCAATTCAATTATTGAATTCAAATTTAACTCAAATTATTTAAATTTCAAAACTCCATTAAGTTATTCACATAACTTTTATTTTTGAAATTCATTTTTTTTTCAAAAACCTCAATTCTAATTCCAAAACTATTTTGGATTCAAAAATTCAAATTTTTTAAAACAATTTCAAAATCTGCGACTTAACTCATTTCCACGTGCAACCCATATTTGTGTGTGTATAAGTGTGGTCCAGGGGTTTTACACAATAGTGCACAACATCATCATCACAGATTCAATCATAAAGATAAGCGGTATAACCCATAACGCTTATCTATATTCACAGATTCATAGATAAAGTAAATTATCAATCATAAAAATTCACTAATATGATTCGATGTGGGTTTCGGATAACCAACTGGAATCCGACTCCCTGTCGCATCGAAATTCAAATGTCGTTTTACGGGTCAAAGGGTTTCATATTCATACAACAGCATATTCATCACAAATATAGCAGATCAGCACAAAGTATCACATAGCATCACATCACATATCAAATATATCAATCCATCACACAACATTCAATAACAATCAGCATCTACAATTAAGATGAATAAACTGGGTGGTTTTAAATTTATTACCTACATGATTACTTTCATTTATTAGTCCTAATTAACTATCTCTAATTACAATGAGTAATTAGCTTATAAGATAATTACACAAGTTAATTACTTAAACCCTACATATATATAAATCACCCTTGATTAATAACCATTCAGTAATTAAATACATTAATTACTCAACCCAATTAATTATTCTTAATTAATTATCTAAATTAATCATTAATCACTTGATTAAATAAATCTTAATCATAAATTAAAATTTAGTTAACCGTTCTTAATTATAGATTAATTAAACTTAATTAATTAATCTCAAATCAAATTAAATATCATTAATTTTTTAATTAAACTTCCACATTATTAATTAATTAAATAATTAATATTTATCTAAATTACCTTAGTAATTAAATGATTCCAATCATTAAACATTTATTTATCTTTTAGATAAACATTTCTTATTAAATCAAGCATTTAAACACAAAAATGTTTTTAAATTTACATTAAATTCCATTTAACATTTCTTTTAAACTTAAAGATTCAAATTTATTTAAAATAAGATTCTAAAACAATACAAATCTTAATCTTATATGTTTACAAGAACATATACTTTGTTAATAAGATTAAAAAGAATTTAAATTTCAATTCAAATTAAATTCAAACCAATTTAAAAATTACTTTAACATTTGAAATTCAACTTTCAAATTTATTTTAGCTTTAAATTCTTTCTATCATCTATACCTTTAATTCAAATGCAAACCATTTGAAAACAATTTAAATTTAAATCTTTAATTTAAAAACTGAAGTTAAAAAAAATAGATTTAAAAACTCAGAGTTTGAATTCATTTGAATTCCTAAATTTCAAATACTTAACCTTTCCAATACAAAATTCAAAACAACATTGCCTTTATACTTGAGAGTCAAAATCAAATTTGAATTTGAAATATAATTACCTTCAAATCTCTGATAATCAAATCTGAACTCATATTCAAAATTCCAAATTAAAAACTAAGTTTAAATCTCCATCTTAATTTTAAATTTACTTTTTTTTTTTCATTTAAAACAGAAACAGTTTCTGTTTAATTCAAAAACTTAAACTTTGAAATCTTTTTCTAAATTTACATTATTTCAAAAGAACATAATTCAACTTATTTGAATTGAACATAAATTCAGTTTCAAAATTCCAAGTCACAAATGTATTTTGCACTTTATTTCAAATTTTATAAAACCTGAAACAGGTTTCCTGATTCATCTCTTTTATTTATTTTTTATATTTCAAACAAACTTTGAATTTCTGCATTTAACTTATTACAAAAATAGGAATTCAAACTATTTGAATTTAATTTTCAAACTCAAGTTTAAATCCTAAGCTAAGCTTCCAGATTTAAATTTAAACTTTACTTCAAATTTTAAAAATAACAGAACAGCTCTGTTATTAAGCCTGCACATACACACAGAACTCCCTGATTT
Organism: Allium cepa; assembly: GCA_030765085.1. Taxonomy (NCBI): domain Eukaryota; kingdom Viridiplantae; phylum Streptophyta; class Magnoliopsida; order Asparagales; family Amaryllidaceae; genus Allium; species Allium cepa. Next base: position 886,674,736 of record CM060931.1, read on the forward strand.
ACTTCGAGTCACTTAATTTCAAAAACCTCAATTCTAATTCCAAAACTATTTTGGATTCAAAAATTCAAATTTTTTAAAACAATTTCAAAATCTGTGACTTAACTCATTTCCACGTGCAACCCATATTTGTGTGTGTATAAGTGTGGTCCAGGGGTTTTACACAATAGTGCACAACATCATCATCACAGATTCAATCATAAAGATAAGCGGTATAACCCATAACGCTTATCTATATTCACAGATTCATAGATAAAGTAAATTATCAATCATAAAAATTCACTAATATGATTCGATGTGGGTTTCGGATAACCAACTAATTTGATAAAAATATAAATTATTGAATTTTCAATTAAAAGTTCCATTTTAAAAATACCTAAATTTCACCTTAATGATTTTAAAGGCCAAATGTTTATTTTAAAAACATTTATCTCAAATGTAGGTTCAAATCCCCAATTTACTTGAATTAAATTTATTTATATCTATTTATATACATATATTCATACATTTTCCTTTTATTTATTTATTCATTCTAGAAAATTTTCTAATTAAATCACAATTTATTTCAAAAAATAATTTAATGGCCAATTTAAACTTAATGAATTTCAGGAATGTTACAGATTTCCCCCCTTAAAAGAATTTCGTCCTCGAAATTGCAAGGACGAGAAAGAAAAGACAATAGACAAAGAAATTATTGATCGCATTAGATCGAAATATTTATTCTGCATTTGGTTTACCAAATCAGAATATCGACAATAGATATGAGAACAATCTCATATAATATTACACAAGATATTTGGGTCCATCGGTCTACGAATATGCAAGGGCATTGACTAGTTCGAAGAGATAACTAATCGTTCGTAGAATAGATCGGATCCCAGAGAATAGATAGATGGATCAAATCTTCATATTAGTTAACCAATTTACTAATTTAAAATTTTCAATTTATTTAATATTTTCAATTTCAAATTCATTAGAGTTTAGATCGAAAAGCTGATAAGAAACCGATGAAGATACGAAGTAAGAATTTTCTACAACGATTCGTATGGCCATCATCACACCGAAACTTCTTTCTGGAGCAGCTACGAAGCAATCAAAAGAATTCGAAATCGAATCAAAGGAGATTTATAGAGAAAAGATATTCCCACTGTTGCAGGGTATTGACCATTTGTAGTGGTACTCCCCTGTCCCCTATCTCGTTCTCTTCTCGCACTCATACTCACTATCAGTGGATAGTAAGAGAATTTACTGAGGCATTCGAACGGATATCTCAGGGATATACTCATTCTAGGGTTTACTTCACCCTATCTCTAATGAGTTACTTAATGTGTTATACTCCTGAGCTAAAGTTTTAACCTTCAGCTCTGATACCAAATGTAACGATTCGAATTTTTCGCGTTCGAAAATCGACATCCATACTTCACATTGTACTCGAATGTCGCAGATTCGATCGTTCAAATTCGAGTCGCCGGAGCTTATAACACATTAAGTAAATAACACAGCGGAAGAAAAGAATAATATATATCAATGTACAACATTTGATACAATATCTGATACAACAGAATGATACAATGAACATCAATATACACCAGAGATACAAGAAATAGCAGCGGAAAGAAAAGATAACACAGCAGCGGAACAAATCTCCAAAATGGCCTTCAAGAAAGAACTCCAGTAACAGTAATCTCCATCTCCAAAGCACCAATCCAGAATAGCTCGAACTCCAAATCAAAACGAAGAGAAGCAACTCGATCCAAAATGCGATTGCCAAATCCTAAGGCTGAAAGCTATCGAATCTACACCTACTACTGATTATCTGAAAACCCCAACTCTAGACTGCCCGTGTGGGAAAATAGTGGGCACCCAGAGTTTAGGAAAGGGACAATAAACTCCAGGTCAGTCATGGGACTGGTATGAGCAAACAAAAACAATTGGTCTTTTAAAACAAACAACAGAATTTAAATTTGAAATCCGCAATGCTTTTTGAAAAATGAAACTACCATAAGGCCTCCCGGCACACACACAATGCAAACGCACACATGGGGGAGATTTCTCCTTATGATAGTCAAATATGCTTACTACGAGAAAAATCCTTTGATATTATTACTAGTGCATAGTGGAAAATCTTTCGAAAGTATAATATAAATCCTAGCCAGCATAGGTACCATGATACTATGCCTACTATAGCTGCCATGTTAAATGGCAGGTTCTACAACTAAAACCGTACAAGGCACGTATTGGATGAATGGATTTCCAACAAATGGTCAGGCTAAGGAACTTCCTATTGCCACATGGGTACGCCTCTGGCGGGACGTCCCGAGAACTAACGTTACGGTTAGATCTCTGCCATCACAAGGCCGGGTTACCTCTGTAACTAGGTAACTACTACACGAATATGCCATCCCCCGGTCCTTTGGGACCTTTATCCGAGGCGCCTCAAAGCAACAACCACACAGTAAATGAGATTGGAGCAACCACATAGGTTAAATATCAGGGCTCCATACCTGATACCACCCTTTACCAGAAGGGAATGACACACCCTAAAGGGAGCGACCCTCATAACCTTGCCGCATCTTTCCTGTTTCGACCATTTCCGGGGAGTGAGGTCCTGATGCAGTCTCGTCCACAAAGCTACGCTTTGTGCAACAAAGCCATGCTTTGGGTCAATCAGATGACCAAAGCAATGATCACAAAGATAAATGATCAAACAAATGATCATATCACAAATGATCAACCAATGATCATCACACAGCAGCACTCAGCATGCCACATTACCAAATTGGGAATATCACTGATAAATATCAACTACATAACCTCTGAGCTCGTACGTCTCAGAGAAGGGTGTTAAGCTAAGAGAATAAATTCTCCGCCACCAAGCAGAAATGTATTTGATAGAAATCAGTTAACATCTCAAAGTGTAATGTCGGACATACAACCATACAAGTCTGTCCCGGGTTCGAACAGAACCGAAGGCACTTCCGAAGAAGCCCTTGCAAATCCGGATAATCCCTAATCACGTCCGGACTTCCCATCACATATGAAGATCTCTATACCGGGGATCAGCCAGTGCAGAGACAATCGATGAGTTATCCTTTTGTTTTTGGAAATATCCGGTCTTCACCACCGGTCTTCAATTGCTATCCATAACGTCGTATCACTATTCGGAATGGGCTATATGACACTAGGTCCTCTCCCGGCTAAACCGAATAATGAGCGCCATATTTTAAAACATATGGATATGGGATTTTAGTTAAGTCACAACTTATAAAATCCAAAACTTTTCTTTCAAATGGTTAAGCAAATTACCATTTTAAATCTTTAAACAAAAAGATTTATTTCACAAAGTTTCACCTAGTTTCACAAAGATCTATTCATAGATTTCAAAACAACTTCCATTTCAATTGGATTAACTCAATAAATCTTTAAATTAAAGATTTAATTTATAGCTTTCAAAACACGTCCAAAGATTTATTTATAACTTGGAATACCATTTTCATTTCAAAACTTGAATTCCTTTTAACATACATTGGAAATCCATTTCTTATATGAAAGCTTCTATTATTTGAAAACAACAGTTTTCGTTTCAGAAAAGTCCGATTTATACAAGTTGGAATCTTGGGTTAAATTTTAAATTTCAAAACATCACTTTTAAATTGGTTTAAAAACCCCATATAAACCCATTTATAAGTTGAATAACTTTTTAAAACCCTAGTTTCCAAATCATAGAATTCAATTCAATTATTGAATTCAAATTTAACTCAAATTATTTAAATTTCAAAACTCCATTAAGTTATTCACATAACTTTTATTTTTGAAATTCATTTTTTTTCAAAAACCTCAATTCTAATTCCAAAACTATTTTGGATTCAAAAATTCAAATTTTTTAAAACAATTTCAAAATCTGTGACTTAACTCATTTCCACGTGCAACCCATATTTGTGTGTGTATAAGTGTGGTCCAGGGGTTTTACACAATAGTGCACAACATCATCATCACAGATTCAATCATAAAGATAAGCGGTATAACCCATAACGCTTATCTATATTCACAGATTCATAGATAAAGTAAATTATCAATCATAAAAATTCACTAATATGATTCGATGTGGGTTTCGGATAACCAACTGGAATCCGACTCCCTGTCGCATCGAAATTCAAATGTCGTTTTACGGGTCAAAGGGTTTCATATTCATACAACAACATATTCATCACAAATATAGCAGATCAGCACAAAGTATCACATAGCATCACATCACATATCAAATATATCAATCCATCACACAACATTCAATAACAATCAGCATCTACAATTAAGATGAATAAACTGGGTGGTTTTAAATTTATTACCTACATGATTACTTTCATTTATTAGTCCTAATTAACTATCTCTAATTACAATGAGTAATTAGCTTATAAGATAATTACACAAGTTAATTACTTAAACCCTACATATATATAAATCACCCTTGATTAATAACCATTCAGTAATTAAATACATTAATTACTCAACCCAATTAATTATTCTTAATTAATTATCTAAATTAATCATTAATCACTTGATTAAATAAATCTTAATCATAAATTAAAATTTAGTTAACCGTTCTTAATTATAGATTAATTAAACTTAATTAATTAATCTCAAATCAAATTAAATATCATTAATTTTTTAATTAAACTTCCACATTATTAATTAATTAAATAATTAATATTTATCTAAATTACCTTAGTAATTAAATGATTCCAATCATTAAACATTTATTTATCTTTTAGATAAACATTTCTTATTAAATCAAGCATTTAAACACAAAAATGTTTTTAAATTTACATTAAATTCCATTTAACATTTCTTTTAAACTTAAAGATTCAAATTTATTTAAAATAAGATTCTAAAACAATACAAATCTTAATCTTATATGTTTACAAGAACATATACTTTGTTAATAAGATTAAAAAGAATTTAAATTTCAATTCAAATTAAATTCAAACCAATTTAAAAATTACTTTAACATTTGAAATTCAACTTTCAAATTTATTTTAGCTTTAAATTCTTTCTATCATCTATACCTTTAATTCAAATGCAAACCATTTGAAAACAATTTAAATTTAAATCTTTAATTTAAAAACTGAAGTTAAAAAAAATAGATTTAAAAACTCAGAGTTTGAATTCATTTGAATTCCTAAATTTCAAATACTTAACCTTTCCAATACAAAATTCAAAACAACATTGCCTTTATACTTGAGAGTCAAAATCAAATTTGAATTTGAAATATAATTACCTTCAAATCTCTGATAATCAAATCTGAACTCATATTCAAAATTCCAAATTAAAAACTAAGTTTAAATCTCCATCTTAATTTTAAATTTACTTTTTTTTTTTTCATTTAAAACAGAAACAGTTTCTGTTTAATTCAAAAACTTAAACTTTGAAATCTTTTTCTAAATTTACATTATTTCAAAAGAACATAATTCAACTTATTTGAATTGAACATAAATTCAGTTTCAAAATTCCAAGTCACAAATGTATTTTGCACTTTATTTCAAATTTTATAAAACCTGAAACAGGTTTCCTGATTCATCTCTTTTATTTATTTTTTATATTTCAAACAAACTTTGAATTTCTGCATTTAACTTATTACAAAAATAGGAATTCAAACTATTTGAATTTAATTTTCAAACTCAAGTTTAAATCCTAAGCTAAGCTTCCAGATTTAAATTTAAACTTTACTTCAAATTTTAAAAATAACAGAACAGCTCTGTTATTAAGCCTGCACATACACACAGAACTCCCTGATTTACTTCGAGTCACTTAATTTCAAAAACCTCAATTCTAATTCCAAAACTATTTTGGATTCAAAAATTCAAATTTTTTAAAACAATTTCAAAATCTGTGACTTAACTCATTTCCACGTGCAACCCATATTTGTGTGTGTATAAGTGTGGTCCAGGGGTTTTACACAATAGTGCACAACATCATCATCACAGATTCAATCATAAAGATAAGCGGTATAACCCATAACGCTTATCTATATTCACAGATTCATAGATAAAGTAAATTATCAATCATAAAAATTCACTAATATGATTCGATGTGGGTTTCGGATAACCAACTAATTTGATAAAAATATAAATTATTGAATTTTCAATTAAAAGTTCCATTTTAAAAATACCTAAATTTCACCTTAATGATTTTAAAGGCCAAATGTTTATTTTAAAAACATTTATCTCAAATGTAGGTTCAAATCCCCAATTTACTTGAATTAAATTTATTTATATCTATTTATATACATATATTCATACATTTTCCTTTTATTTATTTATTCATTCTAGAAAATTTTCTAATTAAATCACAATTTATTTCAAAAAATAATTTAATGGCCAATTTAAACTTAATGAATTTCAGGAATGTTACATAAATCCCAATACTATATAAAAAAACATTTCCTTTCGAAAATCATTTACTATAACAATAGTGTTATAGTCCATCTTTTCCTTATTTCTCGAAAACGTCTATTTCAACAATGAATGTTGAAATCTATGTTTCGATTCCTAACACATTTTAAAACAACTTCAAATCGTTTTAATCCTATTTAAAAGGTCACTTCCTAAAACATTTATTTAATATATTATTCACTATCCAAAATCGTGAATATAAATCGTTTACTAAATCCAAACTTCTACGTATTTTAGTTTAAAGGATATCCACTGTCCAAAATCGTGAATATATTTCCTTAAAAAGCTTTCATATTTACTTATCAAATTCAATCAATTTTGAATTTATAAATCAATGTTTATAAATTCACATTTATATATTATAAAAACTTCAAGTTATAAAATCACTTATTTACATGCCAAAATCCAATTTATAAGTTAATTACTTATAAATCTTTTATTTTACAAAATTTATTCATTTTATAACTTCACAATTTATAAATCTATAAATTCCATTCACTTATGTAATCCATTTATATTTCATTTTAACACTTATAAAAACTCGTTTTATAATTCCAATATTTTTAGTTTATAAATATCAATTTTATAAACCTTTTAATAAACCGTTTATAATAATTTCAAAAATATCAATTTAAACTATTTTAAAAAAATTCATTAACTCCATATTTCAAAAATCAATTTTCAACTATATTTCCCAAAAATCATAATTTTTATAACGTTAAAATTATAACGTTTATTTATTTGAAATGAATCAATTCCAAAATTTTAAATAAAATTTGTACTTTCAAAAATCACTTAAAAATCCTTTTAAATTCAAAATCGTTACTTTAATGTTTTAAAAACTCCAAAAATAGGCCAAATTGCTGCGGCAACACTAAATAAAACAATCACGGCATCCAAAACATCATATATCATATGATAACAGAATATATCACAATATCTGTAAATAAATCCATACGGGTGAGGAATCCAGTTGGATCCCTCCAACCTTTCTCCCTGCATCCACAGATGTTAGCACAATACCAATCCCATTTCAATACGGAATATCGCGGTACATGGGTTTATAAAATATTATCCGCTATTATGCGGCGTAATAGGGACTCATGCGCTATATAATGCGGGAAAATCAACTCCAAGTACATATATAATACCAATTCCACTTCAAGATGGAATATCGCGGTATATGTGTTTAATAAATAACATCCGCTTAATATACGACGTATAGGGTCTATTTCAAGACAATAGATAATAATTTATCATTCAAACACACAATCAAGTAAATTTTAAATTTAACTATTTAATATTTAAATCGAAACAATTTCGATCGAGTGAGAAGTTCTCACCTTGATTCCAATAATAGTTTCAGCGTTTTATTTCGAATAAAATTAAACGTGCGTTTAATTTTACCCAAAATTTACACTAGCTCCAATCAACTCCAATCTAGCTCCATCGCGTAGTGTTCGCGAATATGAACCCGACGCAATTCGTTTCGTGCGAAACGGACCTCGTATGAAAGAGTTACACATTTTTAAAGTTCGAACGAATTAAATATATTAATATTTACAATTTCTTTTTATTTTTTTAAACCTCAATCCATCTTTGCCGTTCGTTCCCTGTAGCCACATCAGGGCCGTCCCCTCCCATCTTCCCCCTTCAGTAAAAACACGACCGAACACCCAACATGCCGTCGAAAACCCTAATGCACGCGACCCTCTTCGAGCAACTCCACGCTGATCAACCACCATCATCTCGAAGACAGCACTTGACTCCACCTTCGGCTGCAACCCCTCGAAGCTCGGCTATCCCTGCTCCTTGAAAAACGTGAATGAACACGGCATGTTCCAGCCTCGATTTCTCCATCCACGTTGCTCGAAACATGATCACTACCGTTGGATAGAGAGATCTTGATGCTCTCTACAACTTTATAGTTGAACGTTTGTCGTAATTGTTGATGGATTTGAAGAAATCAGAGGACGAAGATGATTCAATTTCGGCCATTAAAATTATAACTGGCGGCTAGGTTAAGAAATCAGGGTTTTGACCAAAATGAAATAATAGAGGGCCTTTTATAGAAAATTCCCAAACACTGTTCACCCGAATTTTTTTTGAACTCCAAATGAAGCGTGTCGCCTGGCGTTTATAATGTTTTACCCCCATTTCGAACGCAATAGAATATATATCGGGAGCCAATTTGATCAAAATTTGAAAGATAAGTTTTTGAATCGACTATTTAAATTCAAAATTCACTCGAATCGATTTCTACGCATTTTAGCTTGCCCCGGACAAACCGTAAATCCGATTGACATGAAATTTGAAACCATACAATAATATAACATTATGGATCCGATGAAACTGGTTTCGTCGAAATCCGAGACTGTTTGAAAAATGGCTATTTTTAACTCGTCAATTAAATATTAAAATATTCAATTTCTTCAAATTAACTTTTAATTAAATTTTAAAAGCTCTATAACATCATTCGAACTCCAATATGATTAAATACAACTTTATAAATCAAATTTAATCACATTAAACCCAATTTCCAATTATTTCTGTAATTTCATATATTAATTTATCGATTTAATTATCCAATTAAATTCTTATATTCAAAATAAAATTTATTCAGCATATTGAATTTACTTATTAATATTTAAAATCAATTAAATATAAAAATTTCAAATGACAGAAATTCTGGGTCGTTACAAACTTCCCCCTTAAAAGAATTTCGTCCTCGAAATTACCAAGTAAGAAAAAGTTACAGAATCCATTAACTTTTTAAACATCCATTCAAATTAAATTTCAAATTCACTTAAGTGTTTAACTTTCCTAAAATCTAATAGTTAAACTTCTTACAATAACTTTACTAAGTTTTCAAATCATACTTAGTTATCCTTTCAAAAGTACTAATATCATTTAACTTTTCACTCCAAAATCAAAGTTATAGTTTTCATAAATTTTCCTAAAATCACCAAAATTTTTCTAACGCCTTAAATTTTCTGAAAATTTCGCCATAGTCTCCTTTGCGCGGCTCAATTTGAAAAAAAACTGGCAATATATATATCACAAATATACATCTCATCAAAGTAATGAGGCATCCCGCAGGGAAAAGTGCAAAAGTACGATCCCTACGACCCTATCTGATAGTATCCTACCTTGGGCATTGCCTCACGTGCCTTGTCATATTTTTATCCTTATATGAGACCACCATGATTTTGGTTTAGTGTTGTCGTATCACGGTGCATCCCCATCCCTCGACATGCTACTGGGTCATTATATGCAAACTGTGCGATAATGCTTAAAAACACATTAAGGAGGATTAATGTAAAGCCTTAAGCCAAGAAAAATATTTATTTTACTAATTAATATAGCATATCCTACTATATACAAATATATCAATGGATCCTTAGGAGATGGAAAATTTCCTAACATCTCTTGAGTTATTGCACGCACGTTATATACTGGATAGGAGATGTAAAACCCTATAACATCTCTGATGCTATTACACTCTTGTTTACGTGATATTGATTTGACTCAAATAAGGTTATTTTAATCCTAACTCGAGTGTCTTGTTTTACTTTATGCTCAGGTCAGCCCTGAGTTTCAATGCATTGAATATTATTTTATGGTGGACGAAGACGAAGATTGGTATATTATCATTACTAGTAATATTTCACCACATTGTTTGTTCTGCTGCATTATTCTATTATTCTATTGTATGTATAACTTTGATATATGTTGTAAAATTTTAATCAAATGTATAATATGAACAGCTTCATGAACCGTTTATTTGATTATTTATATCTTGTCAATCTGCTGCGAGATTCTATGTTAGTTTTCTTATTTTCTTATTTTTCTTAATTTACACCATTGATTATCCATGTTTTGCATTGTTTGAGTTAGACATGCTATTGATTTAAACCTTTTATAATGTGGATCATCACAGTTCGTATCTGAGCTTTGTTTTAGCGATAACCTTAACTCTGTGGGTTTTGACTCATTAGAGATAGGGTAGTAACGCCCTAGAATGAGTTTGTTTGAGTTTTCGTGTGTGTATGTGTATATGAGAGTGCGTACTTGGTAGTGTTATAAAATGTTTTATATTGCATTTACTTATCCATTGAGTTGTTTATGAATTCTGGTCAGAGCTTGGGATGCCATGTAATCGATACGGATTTCCAAACATTTGAACGAGGCAAGTCGACCTTATATTGTTTTAAATAGGGTAAATGAAATAATTTTACATATATTATACTTTATATATATCAAATGGTAACATTCATAAAGCTATATGATTATTAATTAATATTAGTTGTTAGGAGATGATAATATTCAGTTATCTTCGATTATTGGTTGAATTAAACTAAAACAAATACTTTGAGAACTCTATTTCATGAAGCGTTCGATGATTAAATTGAATTGAAATCTAACTACAATAAGAATTATTTACAATAACAAAGATGTATATTAACAAAATGTTTCAATAATAAGGTAATGGAATTGTATAAGTATATTTATAATAGAGCTTATAAATAGAAAGGATTTAAAAGCTGAGAATTTTAAAATTTAAAACCCGTTGCTTTCAATTTTTTTTTCAAAGCCTTCAAAATTAATAATATTATTATTTTAAAGTGTTTTGACTAGAAATATATTTTAAAAATATTTTTAGAAGAAATAAAAGCATTGAACTTGCTTTAATTGCTAGGAAATAATTCTTGGGGTGACTGTAACATCGCTAGTATTCATTTTCGGGTTTATGAGTGAGAATTGCTACTAAAAGAACCGGTTAAAACACGTTTTGAATTTGGAAAAATATTCAAAGTATGATTTGATAAATATATGAAAATCATTTTTGAACTTATAATTCGAAAATAGTATATATAATAAATAAATTTATAATTTATGAATTTAGACAGGAAAGTAAGGCCGAATTTTAAAAACGGTCGAACATTTTGGGTTAAACAAACAAAACAAAATTTGATTTTGAGATATGAAATAAAATTATTAACCTAAGAAATATGAAACAAATTGAGTTAGTGAAATGAAGTAATTATGATGAAGTGTAACTCAAGAAAGCATAAATGAAAGTGAATTGTACTTGGAATGAACTAGATACAGTAATGAAATGATATTTAGTGAATAATTTTGTATAACTTATAGAATTGAGAAATATTAAGCTAAAAATAAAATTTCAATTTGTTGAATGTGAATGATAAGAAAAGAATTTTTTTACCTTAAATAAATTTAAATTAATCGAGTAATGGATCAAATGAAATAATTTTTAATTTTATTAAGATTAAATGAATTGAATTGGATTTGAATGGAACTAAGTGAATTAGTAAAGCGAACTAATTCCACTTAACCTACAAAATGAATTAATAGAATGCGTACGGACTTCAATTATAAAATGAAATGCAATTTGGATGCGAAAGAAAATGAATGAGAATATACGGGTGCAAGTAAAATTATGTGAGTAATTGAATTTGATTGCAAGGAATGAGTTTAATAAATTGAAGGTTGACTAATTGAATATGAAATAAGTGAATGTTAAATAAAGAAATGTTATACACTTAGTTAATGTTCTAAGAAATGTTAAATGAATAATTTGAGTAGAAAAAAATACTATTTAGATTGGAACTTAAGAGAAGGTAAATAAATAATAAATTAAATCATATCTTTATAAAATTTTTGTAAAATAAAATAAATAAATTGAAAAGGTGTTTTATGATTTGGTTATAGCTTTCTGAGATAATTATAATTTGAATAATATTGTATAAAAGAAGATACATCTGTATAAAATGATTACAAACATAAGAAATGATTAATGAAATAAGAAAGTTGAAGCTTGAATTATTAAATGAAATTTTACTTAAGTCAAGTTGAATGAAATGAATTAATGAAATAAGTTAATAAAGTGAATTATAAGATGAAAGTTAACTTAAGAAAAGTTGAACGAAATTGATTTTGATAAAAGAGAAAATTTATTAATATGAATTTGAGTTACAAAATAAAATTTACTTAAGTAAAGATAATGATATGAATTAATGAAATGAAGCGATTCGATAAATTAATATGAACTTAAGTTATGAAGTAATAATAAACATGAGTTGCATTTTATGAAATGTTTATAATAAGCTTAAATGGTTTTATAAAATGGTTTATAAATGATATTAGAATTAAGGAGAATATACGAAGTGGTAATGAAATAAAATTTAACTCAAATAAGATTAAATGAAATGATTTTATAAAATGGTCCATAAATGATTTGATATGAAATGTTGTTAAGCAAAAAGTGAAATAATTAGAATTTGGATAAATTGAATGTAAATGAAATAAATGTAAATAAATTTGAAGAAAACCAACTAAATGTTAATAAAGAATGAATGTTAATAAGAATTGAAATCTATAAATTAGCTATTGACATTAGATAATGTAAATTCATATAATTATGAATTAATTGGATGAATATTAATTGTTAGATGTTTCTTTGGTTGTAATTCACTATTATAACCATTTTTTATTGCATATGATTATTATGTTGTGTATTAATGCTTATGTTTATGATTTGGATTTAAAATTCAAATTATATGGTTCTATTAAACTCATACATGTTTCTATATCTTTTATATGCAACTATTATTCAAATTTGAGTTGAGATAGGTATAGGTACATACGAAGACCATTAGGACGTATATGTAGATTTGATTTGCTTTTGCTTGCTTAATACGAGCTAACTTGCCCGATTAATAATAATAAGGTAAGTATCTCGGATTACATACCACATTTTTATACTTTCCTTATGGGATGCCTCATCATTTAGATGAGATGTACATTTGGTTGTACATTTGGTTATATTTGTATATTATAAATTTTACGATCGAGCCGTGCAAAGGAGACGCTGCCAAAATTTTCTGTAAATCCGGGTGTTAGAAAGATTAAGAGGTTTTAAAATTTTATAACTTGAGAGGGTGGTTCGCGGGAGTTTTTGGGTCTAGGGTTTGATGAGCTTCATTTTTGCGTGCGACGGAGGCTGCTGGCTGGTATGCATGTGCATGCGACTATAGGGAGGCGGCGCTGCTGAGGCACAGTGGTTGGCGGCTCGGCGACGCTATCGATCGTTCGTTTAGACACACACAAAGACAAAAGAGGACGAAGCGGTCAGGACTTTGGCCTGGGGAAGAAGGAGGGAACACATACTCGAGATGGTCATAGGGGATTAGTTTAAGTTAATTTTTACTAATATTGTTAATCATGTTTTAATTTAATCGTTATGCTAATTAAATCGTAACATTTTCATGCGAGGTTCGATTCGAGCGAAACAAGTCACATTACGATCGTATCGACGAAGGCTACGATATAACGTTGAATTTGAATTTATTTGAAGCTGGAAAATTCCAATTTTAAATAAAGATGAGTGTTTTACAACACTCACAAATTATTAAAATATTTTGATGTTAGTTATATTGAAATTATGATGTAATTTAATTTTATATACTGTTGTTTGGTAATCTTATTGACATATAAATTAACATATGAATTAACAGTTAGAAATTAAAATTGAAAATTAAAATGAAATTGGAATTAAATTAAATTTCTAGTTAAATTCCTGACCATTGATAACCAGTTAGCCGTTGTGTTATATTGACTCTTTGGATGATGATTGTAATGGAGGCCTATTGGTTGAATTTCACTGTTATATGAATTATTTCGAATAAACTAAGAAATAAGTTGAAACAATATGTACCTATGACACTTTGATTTGGATTGAAATGATATATATCCATCCCTGAAATTAATTTGAAATAACCGATCACTTAGCCATGTGATAGAAAATTATATATACACACCGGATTGATTAAATCAAATGACTTTAAATTCTTAAATTTTAATTTATTCAAATGATTTCATTTTACAAAAATAAAATTGAATTGAAATATGGAAATTGAATTAATTTCGAATTCAACTTTTGAAATGTTGAATTTAAAATTAGTTAAACGAAATTGTTTAAAGAATGAAATTTGAAATATGCAGTTATAATTGGAATATGATTGGAAATAAGGAAATTGATTTGTTTTAAAGATTAGAACCTTTAATTGAATATTGAGATTTAAGTGATTTAAATCGATATTTTGAAATTGAAGTCGAATTTATATAAATTAAAATGGTTTAAAATTGAGAATTGAGTTAAAATATAAATAATTGAATAGAATAGTTGAATCGAATTTGAAATTGGAATTAATTTGGAATTGAAATAGAAATTGATTTGAGTTGAAATTGAAATTGATTCGGTTTTAATTGATTTGTGATTTAAGACGATCTGAATTGGAAGATTTGAAATTGAATAAGTTTGATTTATATTTGGACCTGAATCCTACTTACCGGAAATGGGAAGGATAAATTTTGAATTTGAAATTATTTTCACCATTAAATTTTTTCCTATAAACTGTTCTAAAAATTCATCTTTTTAAATTTCCAAATTATTTAAATTTTCTGATCATTTAATGTACAATCTATTTTAATATCTAAACTATTTAAACTATTTTAATTTTTTAACCTATTTAAACTATTTTTAAAAATTCAAACTGGTCAGAGTGGAAAGTGTTTTTATTTAAATCGTTGATTTAAGTATGAATTGGGTTAAATTGAAGTATTACCTAAATGGAAATTCAAAATGATTTTGGAAATGAAATTTAGATATTGAGCCGAAAATGGTTTTGAAGTGAAATTGACATATTTTAAGTAAATATGATATTTTGAAGTGAATATGGAATTTCGATATCAAATCGTAGCATCCCCCTACTTTGAGGCCCATAATTAAGGCTACGGATGCTACAATCATCCACAGTTATTAATCCTCGGTAACCAAATACGACAATATTAGATACATTGATGCATAGAAACACAAGCATATGAAAAATTTTAAACGACAAGCAAATTCCACATTTCATTTTAAAATATTTCAAATTGATTACATAATTCCAGTATGTAGACCATGTTCAGATAACATATAATTAATACAAAATATGCCAAGAGCGACATATGAAGATGCCTATTTGTTTGATAAGAGTAAACAATAAGGCAATAGAACATATTTTCCCTTATAATCAAAACTCATAGCAAAAATAAAAGAACTCTAATACCAATCTTGCCTCCTACACGTCTTTGGAAGCTTTATTCGTCTAAAAGAACACATGGAAACCTTAACTCTCAACCTACTCAAAATCAATTGAGTACCCGAGAGTTTTTGCCCTGGTATGAATAATAATCTACCATCTCAAACCATTAAGATATCTGGTGAGACCACACCGCTTAGCGGAATGAGTTTTCCCCTCACTAATATCCTAAATTTTTTATAAAACCATATACCATGCTCCTACATCCATGATGGTTAAAAACATAGTATTTCAAAGTATTATGATGATATGCAAAACAAGTAAATCAAATCTGGATTATCCATCCCATTCGTTCTGACTATCTGTCTCAGTTATAGTTTCTAGGATTACCATTAACCTGTTAGTTTTCATAGGCTAACTAATAACCTGTTAAATGTTTATGGACTATCTGTTCGATTTCATATTTTTCATGAAATCACTAAGAACCTATTGGTAATTCCAATATCTTTTCTATTATCTAAGTTTTCATGGGCTAAATAGGAGCCTATTGACTAACTGTCGATATCTTATTCGGATATAGTTTTCATGGCCTAACTATAAACCTATTGGCTCCTGCCAATATCAAATCATAGTTTTTATGGGTTGAGTATGAATTTATTAGCCCCTGCCGATAGCTTTTGATATAAATAGTCTTCACAGGCTTACTACGAATCTATTGGCCCCTATCAAATAATAAATTTTTTAACATTTCTTGAGTTATATTCACTACTGAGTCAACCTAACTGGCATTTCTTCCCTTCCCCAAAGCACTGTTATCGGTTAATTACAATGTGAATAAATATACGAAGAAGTAAGCATAACATAAAAATAATACCAACACCCGTGGTTTATTATCCTTGAAATCATCTTTATATATATATCCTGGTTAAATCCTTTAACCTTTTAATCAAGGAAAACTTCTTTAAAACTTCATTTCAAAACCCTTTATTTATTTATGCCATGGTTTATCCTTTAAATTATGATTGGGTTATATGTTCGAAAGTCTTAAAACATCTCTGTGAAATCTCTAGATGACCTCCTTCGAAAGCAAAGAAGATATCTTTTCAAAACACAATAAATACACCTTTCGAATCCCTTTTTAATATTCTCTTTTGAAATATGACATACCTTTCGTTGATATCAAAACATTATCTAAAACATAGCTTTGAAACCAATGAAAGTACCTCCTTTTGTAAATATTGGGTTTTGACCTTTTAAAACATCATTTGGGTTAAAGGGGTTATATACAAAAGTATATCTTTCAAAACCCTTAATAAAATTGTTTAGGGAAAAGTTTGATGGTGTCAGAACTATCTATTCGAGAGCTCAAACCTTTAAGTTAAAACTTTGAAGGGTAACATCAAAAAACCCCTTCAAACCCATTGCCTTCGGAACCCTCAACCCATTTCAAAAGCATTTAGGAAGTGGATTAGCTTAGGTTAAAATAAAGATGACCATTCGAATGTACCAGTGACTTCAGAAGATAAAGAAAAGCGACTGGGTTTCGACTAGATCAGAACCACTACTTTTGAAAGCACTTATTTACAAATAAAAGGTACCTATTCAAAAGCTCATAGTTTAAGCATAATATGGAAACCTTCTTCGAAAACTATTTGTAAAATCCTTTGAAAACATAGGTTTCGACTATGTCGAAAGCTCTAAGCCAAACAAAGCTAGCACTTAACTTTTAAAAACAAAACAAGGTTTCGACTCAATGGAAGCATTCCTTTCGACATCATGGCTTCCGCCTTTCCTCTAATCCACTATGTACCATCTAAGTGATACCTTGTATATTGGTTTAGACTAGGTGGGTTTCAGCTGAGGTGGTTTCTACTGAGATGGAGCAGAGTCAATGGAGTCGAAAGGTTCTGCTATATGAGGCAGAACCAACTTTCTGAATTAAAGGCTAAAATTTGCTACTATTAGTAATGATTTATAAAATTTTCCTATTTATAATCCTTTGATTGGTTACCTAAAAACTTTTCAAATACTTTACAAATAAAACTGCCGCATTTATCAGATCTAAATCAAAGAAAATCTAACGTTTAAGCCATTCCATTTAACAAAACCAACATTTGTAGATAAATGCCTCTATTAAAATAATTTATTTTCCATACTAAATCAATTGGGAAAAATTCCTAAAAGTCACAAAAATTCCCCTTCATCATGTAACTAAACATATTAAAATTTCAGACCCAATTTCTTCCTAAAATACTCAAAATAAATTTTAAACCAAAATATGTCATATTTTCCTTTAGAAACTAAAAATAAGTTTCCCATAGCTTGAAAAATTATGAAAATTGAAATACATATCCAAAATCATGTTTTGCTTAAGGTATAATATTTCCATAGCATTCTAAAATCAATAACCCTTGGTTTTGTCGTAAAATCATGCAAATTTACATGTAAATTTGCATGATTTGTTTAAATAAAAAAATAATAGTTCATGCATATCATCGTCCAAAAACATCATAAAAATGTTTTTGATCTTAGATCCAAAACTACATGATTGTAAAAATAAAATAGAGATGGTATGAATTATTATTCACCTTAGATATGATAAGGAATTTGAGATTTGTTGTTGATTAATCCCTCCTAGCTTTGATCCTTGGCTTTAGATTAGTTTTGCTCTTTTCCTCCTCGTTAATGGTCGGCTCTAGTTTAGGTTTTTGATTTGTGTTTGAGAAAAATAGTAGTGAATGTGAACGAGCAAGAATGGGAAATGTATAGCCGTGTATAATAAAGTGGCTGTTTATTAATATGCCCATATGCATATTAATTAGCTTGTAAACCATTTTATACCTATTTACCCTACTGTTAAGCATAGTCTTCTTAGTGTTTATTCAAATCTCAATCCCCTTACCATCATTATTCTATTCAATTTATCTAATTGAATCTTCTAGATAATGTTATCAAACATTAGAGGCGTTACAGGCCCCCTCTTTAAAAAATTTGTCCTCGAAATTCAGTGAGGACTAAGTACTAAACATAACAATCATTTGTAACAACTCCTGAGAACCATACTACCCTATCTGACTAGCAACTATCTATATAAATCTAATATAAACATACCCGTAAAGCAGGTCGGGATAAGTATCTCTAACGCAATCTTTAGTTTCTAAAGTACAGACCCTCTCGTTGTCACTCCATCAAACTTTCACCAACTTGATTGTCTTGTTCCTTAATCTCTTCTTATCTCTCGCCTGGTTGTCTAACAAAAGTCAAATATGGTTCTATATCCAAGTCTTCCAACCCTATCGGAGGAATAATAGTATCTAGATCATGCACATAGTTATGAAGATAGGTTACATGAAATACATTATGCACACCTGACGTGCTGCTCGACAACTCTACTTTTTGTGCGAGCTTTCCAATCCTCTCTATAATCTGGAATGAACCAACATATCTTGGGGCTAATTTCCCTGAATTTCTAAATTGCATCCAAGTGAAAATTCTAGGTCTTTACGCCTCTTATCTGTGTAACTCTTCTATCAGGACTAAGCTTCCTTTATCCTACCTCAGATTAATTCAATCTTCTCTGACACCACTCTAACCAAATCTGGACCTAAGATAATCTATCCCCAGTCTCCAACCAACACGCTGGCGATTTGCATGGTTTTCAATACAAAGTCTCAAACGACGTCAATCCTTTCTAGTCTGATAATTATTATTATAGGAAGACTCAACCAAATGTAGGCGATCCTTCTAAGATCAACAAAAGTCCAATACACAAGCTCTCAATAAATCCTCAAGTACTTTAATCTCTCTATTTACCCATCTGTCCGAGCGTGAAATGCAATAATCATATTTAGCTTGTGCCTAATACTTCCTATAGACTCTTCTAGAATTCACTAGTGAACAAAGCATCTATGTCACTGACTATACTACTAGGAACTCCATGCAGTCTAACTATGTTCTTCATGGACAACTTAGCGAAAATAGGTGCCGTCCTGGTTGACTTAACTGGAATGAAATGGGCACTCTTCGTCGATCTGTCCACTATGTCCCATATACTATCATTTCCCTTATTTGACCTTGACAACACGTCTATAAAATCCATGAATACCGAATCCCATTTCCAAATTGGAATCTCTAAAGGCTGAAGCAATCCACTCGGCTTTTGATGTTCGGCTTTCACTTATTGACGGTTGGCGCACTGTCCAACCCACAACCAAACATCTCTCTTTATACCTTCTAAAAGATCCTCTTCATATCTTGAGACATTTTGGTCCCTCCTAGATGAATCGTAAACTTGGATGAAGACATTCTCCACGAACTTCTTTTCTTAAGTCCTCTACATTCGGAACGCACAACCGTCCCTTCTTTCTCAACCATGCTCTTTGGTCAAGGCTAAAATCCTTTAGATCATCGATCTTATTTCCTACCTCAAGTCTTTTGATCCTCTCGGCCAGCACTGGATCCTCTTTCTTCTTAGAAGTAATCCTCTCAATCAACATTGGTCGAACTTCTAAACATGACAACATGGTGATACTCTGACTAGAATTAGCAGTCAACCTTAAATGCATACCACAACTGGCCAAAGCTTCTAAATCTTTCCACTTTGCCAACATAGCTAACACCACATTCTGATGTTTTCTGCTAAGAGCATCGGCTACTTTATTACCTTTTTCGGGTGTATACTCTATACCAAAATCATAAGCAGCCAAAAACTCCAACCACATCTGCTGTCTTATAATAAACTCCCTCTAAGAGAATAAATACTTTAAAGACTTATGATTGGTATAAAGCTCAAACCTTTCCCCTAAGTGATAATTTCTCCAAATCTTCAATGCGAAGATCATCATTGCCGACTCCAAATCATGAGCATGATATCTTACTTCATGTGGTCTGAGCTATCATGAAGCGTAGGCAATAACTTTACCCTTCTGCATCAACATTGCTCCCAATCCAGTTCCGTATGCATCAATATATACCACCAACCCTTAGTTTCGTCTGGAACTACTAACACTGGTGCATTGGTCAAAAAATGGTTTAACTTAACGATTGCTTCCTCACATTTATCGGACTAGAAAAACTTCGCCTCCTTCCCGATCAACTTAGTTAATGGTGATGCTATGCGAGAGAAATCCTTAATGAATCTCCGATAGTAGCCAGCAAGTCCAAGAAAACTCCTGATCTCAGTCACCATCTCCGGTCTCTCCAAATTATTCATGGCTTCGATCTTATCTTGATCGACTAACAAGCCTTTCTCTAAAACTACATGACCATGAAACTTAACCTATATCTTCCAAAAATGACACTTGGTAAACTTTGCCTTCAGTTGATTCTGCCTTAGCGTCTTAAGCACCACTCTAGGATGAACTTTATGCTCTCTCTTATCCTTAGATTACACTAAGATGTCATCTATAAACACCATTACAAATTTATCCAAGTATTCTCCAAAAACACGGTTCATCATATCCACGAAGAAAGCAGGTGCATTCATCAATCTAAATGGCATCACCAATCACTCATGTGAACCAAATCTAGTTAGAAATGTCGTCAAAGGAATATTCCTCCACCACTCTTAACTGATAAAAACCTATCGCCAAATCCAACTGGAAAAACACTCTGGCTCAATTCAACCAACCGAACAGATCATTTATTCTTGGCAAAGGATACTTATTCTTAGCCATCCTTTTGTTTAACTTAAGATATCGATACATATCCTTAGCAACCCATCAGGTTTCTTCACAAACACTACGATCACTCCCTATGGCAAACCTCTTGGTCTAATAAAATTCCTTTCTTCAAGATCCACTAGTTGCACCTTCGATTCCTTCGTCTCAATCGGTGTCATCTTGCTAGGTGGTTTACTCATAAGTTTGGCTCCGGGCGCAAGATCTATCCTAAACTCAAAAGCTTGTTTCGGTGGTAGTCCAGTGGTTGGCTCAAAGACATCCGCAAACTCCCTTGCTACTCGAACCTGAATTAACTCATACCCTATCTCCATAGCATTAAGCAAAGTACTAACACTCTGTTCAGAATTCTCCACTGAGAATATCACTCGGTTATGACTATTGGGATGCATCGATGATATTTCCCTATCCTAGAAAAATGTTGTTTCCTCATACCTACCCAACCAATCCATACCCAAAATGATCCTGAAATCTACGAAATCAATAACATAAAAATTGCATGCAAACTTATGACCTAACAAATCAAGTTCTAGTTGGTCATATCTCAACCCTAGAGTTGCATACCTCCTATTGGATTCGAAACCCTTAAGAAAGTAACAAGGTAGGAGGGTTCTAAGCATAATTTATTAATCGAGTACTGAATGTAAATGAATGTGATGCACTGGTATCAAAAAGTACCCTAACTCGAATGTTCTGAATCAAAAATGTACCTTCCATCATAGTCTTTCCCTTAACTGCTGTAGTAGGCCTAGCTGATCCAATAGCGAAAACTTTTCCTTAATCTGCCCTGACTAGCTCTGGACACCAATTCTTGTAATGCCCAACTTGACCATAGTTGAAGCACTTCACATTCTTCTTATTTGCAGCTTTCTTCCCATTTCCTAACTGGCACTCATTCGCATAGTGACCCTTCTTGTCAGACTTATAGCAAACTAACTCAGCCTTCGACTTCTTAGCAGTGTCTCCCTTCTGGGCTCCCTTCTTCTTAAAGAATTCTCTTCCTTCCTTGAGAATCCTGAGTTTCCTCTGTCTTCTCTTCAGCATAATCAGCAAGTAACTCCTCATGGCGAAAACTATGTCCACCACCACATTACGAGGACCATGGACATCTATCTTGGTTGCTCTAGCAAGTTCAGAACTCAATATCCGGATGGACCTCTCATTCCTTCTGATGTCAGTATCTATAGTAGCGTATCCATATTGAGACAGCTCTTCAAACTTAGTAGCATACCCGACTACTGATATCTGTCCCTAATTTACAACCATAAATTTATTCATCAGCTCCGTTTTAGCAAACTCAGACTTCTGCTCAAATCTCCATTTAAAGTCGGCCTACGTCAACTATTCTTTCGAAACTACAGTAGTAATATTATTCCACTAGTGTAGTGCTGACCCCTGCAACTGTCTAGAGGCCATCTATTTATTCCATCATTTAGACCAAAATCGGTAAATATATGCTCATATTGCAATCGCCAATTCTCAACCTCTATTGCACTCTCCGTCCCTAATAATGGCTTCCCACCCAAATTGGTGTAGTCTCTACTCAGCAAGGCATAATTATTCCCAATTAGATCCATAAGTCCTCCTACATTTCCAGCAACACCAGCATCCACTCCTACTTGCATCAAACCCACAAAGAACTGATATATCGTCCCTATGTTTACTGGTGGATTTTTAGCACCCATATCCGTATTAGCATTTTGATTACTAGCAATAGCCGGTCGACTCGGGTTTCTCTTGGTAGTGGTCGAGCGTTTCCATTAGTCGCGGTGCTTCCACCACCAAGATTTCTTCCGTCCTTGCTTCCGTATCTCCGTTCACATAAATCTGCATACAAGCATTAGTTAGATATAGAAGAGCGGTCTTAGAGAATAGGGAATACGTACTTATATATGACTATACATCAAATACATGTACTTTACTATAACGTTAACCTAAACCCCGACCTTATTATTTGATTCACTATATATGATTTGAAAAAATCTTCCAGGTTTAAATTTCTCTTAAAGTTTTATAAACCTATGCTCTGATACCAACTTGTAACATCCCCCTACTTGGAGGCCCAAAACTAACAGCTGTGGATGCTGCAGTCATCCATAGTTATTAATCCTCAACGACCAAATACCACGATATTATATACATTAATACATAGATAAATAAGAATATGGAAAAAATTAAACAACAAACAAATTCCACATTTCATTTTAAAATATTCCAAATTGATTACATAATCCTAGTATGTAGACCATGTTCAGACAACATGTAATTAATATGAAATACGCCAAGAGTGACATATGAAGACTCCCCTGGTTGATTAGGGTATATGATAAAGCAATAGTACATATTTGCCTTTATAATCAAAATACACAGTGGAAATAAAAGATCTATAATAACAAGCTTTCCTCCTGCACGTCTTTGGAAGTTTTAGATTCGTCTAAAAGAACATTTGGAAACCTTAACTCTAACCTACTCAAATTCAATTGAGTACTCGAGACTTTAAGGGGAAAACAAAAAATTCGAGTCTAACATAAAACCTGGTATGAATAATAATCTACCATCTCAAACCATTTAGATATCTAGTGAGATCACACTGCTTAATGGAATGGTTTTCCCTTTACTAGTATCCTAAAATTTATAAAACCATATACCGTGCTCCTGCATCCACAATGGTTAAAAAAATAGTATTTCAAAATATTATGATGATATCCGAAACAAGTAAATCAAATTTGGATTACCCATCTTATTCATTCTGAGTATCTATCTCAATTACAGTTTCTAGGATTACTATTAACCTATTAGTTTTCATACGCTAACTAACAACTTGTTAAAGGTTTAAAAGACTATTTGTCTGATTTCATAGTTTTCATGAGATCACTAAAAACCTATTGGTAACTCCAATATCTTTTCTCTTATCCTATTTTTCATGGTATAACTAGGAGCCTACTGACTAACTGTCAATATCTTTTCCTGATATAGTTTTCATGGGCTAAATATAAACCTATTGGCCCATGCCAATATCAAATCATATTTTTCATGGGATGACTATGAACTTATTGGCTCCTTCCATTATCTTTTGATATACAAAGTTTTCATGGGCTTACGGCGAACCTTTTGGCCCCTGCCAATATTTTAATTAAAGTTTTAACATTTCTTAAGTTATATTCCCTACTAGGTCACTGCCCCTTCCCCAAAGCACCTTTATGGGTTAATTACAATGTGACTAAATATATGAAGAAGTAAACATAATAACAAAATAATACCAGCACCAGTGGTTTATTATCCTTGAAATCATCTATATATATATATGCTGGTTAAATCCTTTAACCTTTCAATTGAGGAAAACTTCTTCAAAAACTTCACTTAAAAACTCTTTGTTTACTTATGCTATGGTTTTTCCTTTAAATCAAGAATGGGTTATATGTTTTGAAAGTCTTAAAACATCTCTTTTGAAACCTCTTGATTTCCTCCTTCCAAATCAAATAAAAATTTCTTTTCAACACACAATTAACACACCTTTCAAAGCCCTTTTTAAATACTCTCTTTCGAAACCAAATACGTTGCGATGATATCAAAACATTCTTTAAAACATAGCTTCAAAACGAATGAAAGTACCCCTTTCAAAAATATTAAGTTCTACCTTTTGAACCATCATTTGGATCAAAGGTTTTATATACGAAAGTATCTCTTTTGAAACCCTTAATAAAATTATTTGGGGAAAAGTTTGATGGTTTTGGAACCTTCTATTCGAAAGCTCAAAGCTTTAAGTTATTCCAAGGGTAGCATCGAAACCACCCTTTCGAAAGCATTTAGGAAGTGGAATAGCTTATGTTAAAACAAAGGCGACCTTTCGAAATTATTGATGACTTTAGTACACTCGAAAGATAAAGAATAGCGATTGGGTTTCGACTAGGTCGGAACCACTACTTTTGAAAGCACTTATTTAAAAATGAAAGTACTTATTCGAAAGCTCATACTTTAATCATAATATGGCAACCTTCTTTGAAAGCTATTTGTAAAATCCCTTTCGAAAACATAGGTTTCGACTATGTCGAAAGCTATGAGAAAATCAAACCAGCACTTAACTTTTAGAAACAAAACAAGGTTTCGACTCCATCTGAAGCATTCGTTTCGACACCATGGCTTCCTCCTTTCCTCCAATCCACTACGCACTGTCTAAGTAATACTTGTTAATTGGTTTCAATCAGGTGGGCTTCGGCTGAGGTGGTATTGACTGAGATGGAGCGGAGTCATGGAGTCGAAAGGTTCTCCTATATAAGGAGGAATCAACTTCTAAATTAAAGGATGAAATTGAGCTACTTTTAGTAATTTCTTCATAATTACTTGCCTATTTGTAATCCTTTGATTGCTTACCTTAAAACTTTTCAGTTTTATCTTATCTAAATCAAAGGAAATCTAACATTTAAGCCCTTCCATTTAACCAAACCAACATTTGCAGGTAAGTCCCTTTTTTAAAATAATTTATTTTCCCTAGTAAATCAACTAGGAATAATCCCCAAAAATTGCAGAAATTCCTTTTCATCATGGAACCAATAATATTAAAATTTCAAACCCAATTTCTTTCTAAAATACTCAAAATAAAATTTTAACCCAAATATATCATATTTTCATTTAGAAATCAAAAATAAATTTTCCATGGCTTGGAAAATTATAAAACTTGAAATCCATCTCCAAAATCATGTTATACTTAACATATAATTTTCCATGGCATTATAAAATCAATAACCCTTGATTTTGCCCTAAACCATACAAATTTACATGTAAATAAATTGTTTAAATCAAACAAATAATTGTTCATGCATATCATCATCCAAACATCATAAAAATGAATTTAATTTTAAATTCGAAAATATATGATTGTAAAAACAAAATAGATATGGAATGAATTATTATTCACCTTTGATATGATAAGGAATTTGAGATTTGTTGTTGATTAATTCCTCATGGCTTTGATCCTTAGCTTTAGATTAACTTTCCTCTTTTCTTTCTTGTTAATGGCCGACTCTAGTTTTGGTTTTTGATTTGCGTTTGAGAAAAATAGAAGTGAATGTGAACGGGTAAGAATGGGAAGTGTATAGCCATGCATAATGAAGTGGCTATTTACTGATATGCCCATGTGTAAATTAATTTGCTTCTAAACCATTTTAAGCCCATTTACCCTATTGTTAAGCACAACCTTCCTAATGTTTATTCAAATCTCAATCCCCTTACCATCATTATTCTATTTAATTTATTTAATTAAATCTCCTGAATAATGTTATCAAAAATAGTAGTGTTACAGACCCCCCCTTTTGACTCGAATATTAGCAGGCATCCGTTCTTCAATTTTCTTCTTGGAGCTGGTCCATACTATTACTTTTGATGTTGGTTTCAGCCAGTGCACATTGATTTGGGATAACCTCCCTTTGACTCAATATGGAATAGGTAGATGCGGTGGGAGGTCGTGGCTATGATGCTTTACCACCAGCCCTACGACCCGAACTGGTAGTATCCTACCTTAGGCATTGCCTCACGTGCCTTGTCATACTTTTATCTTTGTACGAGACCACTACGATTTTGGTTTAGTGTTGTCGTATCACGGTGCATCTCTTTCCCCCAACATGCTACCGGGGCGTTATATGCAAACTGTATGACAATGCTTAAAAATGGGTTAAGGGGGATTAGTGTAAAGCCTTAATGCTAAGAAAAATATTGATTTTACCAATTAGACATTATATATATATAGCGTATCTTACTATATATAAATATGTTGACGGATCCTTAATAGATGAAAAATCCCGTAACATCTCTTAAGTTATTGCACGCATATCATACAATGGATAGGAGATGTAAAACCGCATAAATATCTCTGATGCTATTACAGTCATGTTATGTGTGATCTTGATTTGACTCACATAAGGATATTTTAATCTCGACTCTTGTGTATTGTTTTACTTTATACTCGGGACAACCATGAGTTTCAGTGCATTAAAGATTATTTTTTGGAGGACGAGACGGAGAAGGTATATTATTATTACTAGTATAATTTCACTACATTGTATGTTTGGCTGCATTATTTTATTATTTTGTTGTATATATAACTTTGGTATATGTTGTAAAATTTTAATCAAATGTATAATATAAACAACTACATGAATGGTTTATTTGATTATTATATTTTGTCATTCTGCTGTGAGATTCTATGTTTGTTTTCTTTTTTTTCTTTTTCTTAATTAATACCATTGATTATTTGTGTTTTGGATTGTTTGAGTTGGACATGTGTCGATTATTTTCAATTTAAACCTTTCAAAATGCAAGTCGGTCACAATATTCCTTTAAAAGTGAGAATCATGTTTCTAAGCGAACTGAAAGAAGAGCCAAAATCAGTTGTCATTAAAACACTATTTACTCAAAAACCCAAAACACTTTACATTTACTACATTTTTTAAACATTCATTTTAAAGGATTTTCTCATTTATAAACTATCATTTATTACTTTAAAACGACATTTATTATTCTGAAAAGTAAGAATTAAATTTAAATATTTTATTAAATTTAAAGCAATGCTAATCACTATGGCAGATAATTGGTACATTTTTTAGAAATTTTAAAACCATGTTAATTATCATAAAAGACCGTAGATCAAGTTATAGTCCTTTTATATTTTTTAAAAAACATTAATTATCCCCAAGGATAAAACTAATTTATAATCTTTTATAAATTTTAAAACAATGTAAAATTATCCCAAAGGGTAGTTAATCAATTTATAATCATTTACTAATTCAAAACAATATTAATTAGCCTAGAAGATAATATATCAAATTTAATTCTTATATCAATTTTTAATCAAAGCTAATCTTTATTTCCAAAATACTCAAAATATATGAAAATATAGCTTAAACAATGTTGAAATGCAAAAACACAACCAAATATTTATTTAACAAAAATACAAGCATATGTTTGGCCCCAACAAGGGTTTAAGGAGATGATATTTTATAACTGGCGGTGTAGCAAAAATCACTATAATGACAGTAACATAAATTAAATAGTATGATATAAATATTTCAACTAAACATCAATGTAAGCACATCAATAATATAAATAAGATGCAAATAACAATAAATAAATAATGAAGAGAAACCCCATCGGGCCTCTCTACAAAAGTTCTCTGTAAATCACACACATATATTTGTATTTTTCGAAGTGTTCCATAGCGACCTATTCGCTACGAAAATACCCCAACTTCTCCTTTTTATCCCTTGCAACATAATGGTTATTTATATTATCCGCTATCAAGCGAGAATTCAAAACCTAACAAACAATCAAATAATAAAAATTGTTTTTCTTTCTAAGCACAGAACGGTGATTTATTCTGCTCGATAAATGTCTAAATAATCTATTCAATTTTATTATAGCAGAACGGGTTTTATTTGACTAAAAACATGACTCAAACGAAGTATAACTACGTTAAGCGTAACTAAATTATGTCAACATAATTTTTATCACTAATCTATACTTCGCTAAAACCCTTAAATATCATCCAAGCACTCATTAATAATCTATAATAACATAGATACAATATAATTTATTTAAAGGTGAGTTGACTCGCTGAAATTCCAATTGATGCTGAAGCATTTCTATTTGAACTTAAATCATGCGATTTTATCCTAACATTCCAGTTGCTCCAAATTCAACTAAACTAATTCCATCGCACAATTAACGATATTACGATTTTGATGCAACTAACCTCATAAGAGCAAGATATGAATTTTGTAACGTATCATCTTAATTAAAACAAGTAAATAATAATTTAATACATTAATTTCCCTAAATCAAAATTAATTCCATCCTCCCCAATATCGCTACTTCTTCTGCCTTCGTGCACAAATGGGCTCACCCAAAAACTCATTCATATGTTCATGTCCTCCTTCTCCCATGCTCATCTCTCACCGAAAATCAACGCCAAAGCCATCGATGGACTCCTATTCTCGTGCTCTACACTTTGCACCCAAAAAATTCAAGCTCCAATGCACCTAATAAAAAGCAACTTAGGCATCTACTGCACTCAAATGTCGCACTCCTTAAGGAGCAACCGTGACCCATGAAACTTCAGTCCCAAGTGCTCTTTCACTCAATGAACCCAAATCTCAAGTCTCCATAGCCTACTAATACATAAAACTCGCCTAACTACAAACCTTAGTTCTCTCTCAATCGTTTGTCAAATTGTCTAGCACCATCAAGCTACAACGCATGCTAAAATTAGTGTATGGGCCTGAAGATCTCGGCGATACAACTAGTTTTACAACTTATAGTGAAGTGAATCATGGGATATGGATTTTTAACTAGGAGACCTTTTTTTTTCTTTGTCTCACTATGAGTTAGAATCTGAAGAAGGGAAAGATAAAAATGAAAAAGCCAGTGGAACAAAGAAAAGAAATGGTCAAAGTGTGAATTTGTTTTTTATTGACAATAACCTAGTTTACTTAACTTCTATCTCAACTTTACTCAATTTTACAAGCTATCCAAGCATTTCTTGAAACACCTCGAATCACCATTAATGCTAGTACGAAATTTTTGAATTTTATTTTGATTTAAAATTCTTTAGAAAAGTGAATTTTGAAATATCCTGCTACACACTATTTCATTTGCGCAAGAACTGGGTGTGATAAAGATAAAAATACGATCCTGCGTCAAAATGTGACATGATCATATATCAACAATAAAGTACGTAGGTTATTTTATTCTATAAAGTTTCAAAAATACAATCACATAAAATACGTACAACGAAAATATAAACATTTTCAAACTAAATATTATGGAAAAATCAAATAAATTAAAATACAAACACGTCATTAAATCCAAATCATTTTTTTAATAATTGATTTTCTTGTTATTTGTGCAAACTATTTATTATCATAGATAAATTTACAAAATGAGTTCATAATTGATATTTATTTATTCACAATTATTATTTATTAATTCAAGTTAAATAAGGCTATTAAATCCATTTAATTAATATTTAATTCACCACTCCAATATCTGCTTCATAATTCAAATATTTAAATAATCCCTATATTTGAATATACGTTATTTATATTTCTAAACATTGATTATTGAAATATTTAAAATTAATTAAATATTCAAAAATTAAAACAGTAAAATTCTACGATGTTATATTATATTTGTTGAGGGCTTGTGTACTAGACATTGGAGGGCAATAAGAAGATCGTTTGCAATTAGTCGAGTTTTCCTATAATAATAGCTATCAAACTAGTATATGAATGGTGACTTTCGAAGCACTTTATGAAAGGCCATGCAAATCACCAGCATGTTGGCTAGAAACCGAAGACATATTGGTTCTTAGCTTAGATATAAAGAGAGAAGCTACTGAAAAGATAGAGTCGATCCAATCATGGATGAAGGAATCATAGTCTAGGCAAAGCAGATACGTAGATAAGAGGCGTAAGGATTTAGAATTCTCAACTGGAGACCATTTGTTTGTTATAGTATCACCAACGAAGGGTATGATACAGTTTGGAAAGTTAAGGATATTGGAACCAAGATATGTTGATCCATTTTCTATCATAGAAAGGATCAAGATATCGAATAGTTTGGCAGGAGTCCATACACGTTTCTCATCTTAGAAAGTGTGCGCATAATCCAGAGACTACTATTGCACCGATTGTATTGGAAGACTAGTAATGAAACTCAATATGACTTTTGTTTGGTGTTGTAGCAAGAGATGAGAATAAATTAAGAAACAAGACAGTCGAGTTAAATTAAATAGAATAATGGGAGCCCGTAACACCTCTATTTTTGTTTAACATTATTCATAGAGTTTAATTAGATAAATTAAATAGAATAATGTGAGGTAATAAGTAGAATGAGATTTGTTAATTAATTTGGTCAGGCCTTAATTAATCAAATAATAAGATTGTTTTAAACAAAGGATAGAAAGGGATTAACAAGAGAGGCATAATAGGAATTATTCCTTATTTCATTCCCTAAAATCTTCCTCTATTATTTAGTCTCACTTCACTTTCAAAAATAGAAAAACAAAACTAAAGTGAAGGTCAGCCATTACCAAGAGGTGAAGAAGAAGAAATCAAAGGATTTCAAACAGAAAAGCTTAGAAGAATTAATCTACATCAAATCTAAATCTTTCTTATCCAATCTATGGTGAATAATAAACAACCATCTCAATTGTTATGTTTTGTATTTGTATTTAGATTTGATTTCCGAATTGGTTGAGATAATATGTCATGTTTGGATTGATAATATCATTATTAAATTGAATGATGGCTTGTTGGAATTTAATGGAATTGTTCTAATGGATTTTAAAGGAAAAACCTAAGTTTTTGATCTCCTATTGATTTGGAAACTTGAATATGTTGTGTAAAGCATTGTCCTGGAGAAGGTTTTTTAATTTCATAATTTTCCAAGTTTATATTAATATTTTATGAATTTTCTTAGAGGAAAATGGGTATATTTTTGGATTTTAATTATTTAATATAAATAAATTAATTTCTTTCTCCCAAAAATTTTGTATATGGAAGAAGAAGGAAATTCTGATTTTCAGTAATATCTAGGGATTTTCCCTTAATTGTTATGAGTTTTTATGAATTTGTTATTTAAGAAATGTTTTAATTAATGTGAGTTAAAAATATTAATCATAAGGGATTTGCAAAGTTATTTGAGAAGGTAGTACATGTCCTACTAGACTATTGAATTAAGAATATAAAAAATGTTTTATTATCCAATGAAATTTGACATGAGGCAATAGTTATTCGAAAGTTTTAACTTTAGAAGGAAATAAATCCCTTTTTAAGTTTTAACAAAAATTCCACCGACAATATAACTTAGAGTCTCGATAACTTCATGTTCATAGAAGCTTGTCGGCTATAAAGGCTAATGCATGTGATTTAGACTTTTCAATTAAGAATATGAAAAGCATTTTATGATCCAATGAAATTTGACAGGAGGCAATAGTTACGGAAAGTTTTAACTTTAAAAGGAAACAAATCAATTTTTAAGTTATAACAAAATCCCCAACGACATTATAAATTAGAGTCTCGATACCTTTATGCTCAAAGAAGCTCGACAATTATAAAGGCTAATGCATGTGATAGTTACTTGATATTTATATGATGTATCCACCTTTATAAGGGCTCGACATCTTGTGTTATAAAGGTTGGTACCCAAAGTTTTGTAAAGTTTCGATGCTTAATGTTTAGTAAAGGTTTGACACTTAATGTTTTGTAATGGTTCGATAACCAATGTTTTGTAGAGGCTCAACAACCCTTAGAGGCTCAGCAACTTCTTTTATTCAAACTCGCCATCCTCAAGTTTTTAGAGCCTCAACATCTCATGTTTTTAAGGACTCAACATCCTTAAGTTTTGAAATGCTCAGTACCTCATGTTCTAAATAACTCGACTCCTCTTGTCTTATGTTACATGATAGATTTTACTTATAGCTACTCAATAACTATATTTTGCGGCTCAATAGCTATATGTTTTATAAACCCTACAACTACGTTTGGCAGCTCGATAGCTGTATGTTTTACAAACTTGATAGTTATGTTTTAAAGGCTCGATATCCCAAGTATTTCTAAATATTCAACATTTATATTTTAGTGGCTATATAGTCAAATGTTTTATAAATTTGAAATCTATGCTATAGAGGTTCGATAGCCTACATTTTCCAGATGCTTGATATCCTTGTTTTGATAGCAATTGTTTTAAAAGCTATGTAAAGATGATACTGCTTTGACATAAGATTTTGGCTAAGCATTTGAGGCTACGTTTTCCTTGTTTTAAGAATGATTTCAAGTGGTTTATCAATTTTAAAGATAAACGTTGCAAGAAAATTAAATAATGTTCTACCAATTTTATATAAATTTTTCCAAAGGAAAATATTACTTAAACTTAAGTAATTTGGTTATGAATATGACTTTTGATTGAAAATATTTTGATGAATGATGTTATATGTTCTTATCACCAATTGATAAGTTAAATTCGCATATTTTATCATTTGTCATGCTATGTTTTCATAACCTAATATTGCACCTTGGGATTTAGAAATAGAATTACCAGTTAGCTTGTTTCAGTAGTGAGTATGGTCAGGCTAAACTCTTGGGTGAGTAGAGCTGCATCCGGGAGATTAAATAGATCAATTGTGTTAGGATTTCTTAAACTGACCAAAAAGATATAACTCATGGATTTAAAACCAGATTAGATTTTAGGTGGGATTAGTGTAGGGTCGCACCCTATGATTCAACCATTAGCCAGTGTTTGGTAAAGATCCACGATTCCAATATGTAGCGCTTTATCAACAGTGAGACTAAAAGATGTGTACACACAGAAAGGAACTATAGCTCTATATGCTTACTGTACTGATTAATTGAATTTTTCCTTATCGTATTTGGAGATTTTGGGACACTGGCTATGTTTTGGCCTAAGTTGGCCAACTAGGTAAATAATTGGCTTATGGAAACTAATAGGTTCATGGTAATCCTAGGAAACCTATGATTTGAGATAGATACTCAACTTCATAGGGTGGGTAAACTTTGGGAATGCACAATCCTTTACTGACAAACCAGTCATATTTACCCATATTGCATGCATATGATC
Organism: Allium cepa; assembly: GCA_030765085.1. Taxonomy (NCBI): domain Eukaryota; kingdom Viridiplantae; phylum Streptophyta; class Magnoliopsida; order Asparagales; family Amaryllidaceae; genus Allium; species Allium cepa. Next base: position 886,708,594 of record CM060931.1, read on the forward strand.
ATATCATATTTTGTCTTAATTATTGTGGTTGTAGTTGTATGATTTATGTTCAGACTGACATACTCTGATAAGATACCGATGAAGGGGAAAACCATTCCGTTCTATGGCGTGATCTCATCAGACGTTTGTTTTTGGTTCGAGATGATATATAATTATTCACACCAGACTTTTTGTCTAATCCAAAATTTATGTTTTCCCTCCAAACTCTCGAATGCTCATTTGAGTAGATTGAATGTAGGGTTTTTAGGTTAGACGAATAACCCACCGGGGACGTGTAGGAGGCAAGCTAATATTAAGATTTTACTTCCCCTATAACGTTTGAAGTTTATACTTTGTTTCGATGAATGCAGTAATAGGATTTATAATTGTCAAGTAGTTTGACTTTGATCATCTAAGGGGCTACCTTCATATGTCACTCTCAGAATATAATTGTAATTATTTTATTTTCTCTGAACATGGAACCAATGGGATTATGTAATGAATGTGAAAGATTGTTAATGAAATGTGTTTTAAAATTTTCATATTCATGTGCTTTTGATTTTATAGATACAATTAACTGATCTCATTTTTTCATTGGAAAATAACATTACGAATGACTGTAGCACCAATAACGCTTATTTTCAGGTCTTAAAATTGGGGTTGTTATAGCTTTCTATGGAAGATCTTCTTTGCTATGTGAAAGGTATGACATTACAGAAAATGAAATCATGCTGTCATAAGCATGGGATCAGGACCATAATCGACCAATAGGCTACCCTGCATGTATGTAGGACATGTGCCTAACTAGTGTAGTTCTGTCATTTAACCGATTCCTTGATCATCTCCTCTACACTCTCGGTATCTCATCTTCATATTTCTTGTTTGGTGCTTCTTTATCTTTATAAGCTCTTCATCTTCCATTTTAATGAGCTCCTACGATGGTTGAAATTTAATGTATTTATCATATTGAGAGAGGAGCATTGAACATCTCTTACATATTCCTTGAAGCATACTACACATATCAGGTAATGCTCGACATACATAACAAAAGAAGCGGTTTCAAGGACAATTATTTATTTACACAAAACCAACCGATTTGTGCCTGCCATGGTTTGTATAGACATAAATTCCGAGCTTAGTACATTTATTTTCCAATGCTAATCTTCACTCTCTTGAGCTTCTAACACGTCATTTCCTACGTAATCATTCTCTCAAGTGTCAAATATGATGCATTATGATGCTTAGTCACTGATCTTTTGGCAATTCCCATAGTTGAACGTCGAGCATCATTCCTCCTTATAGATATCAAACCCTATACGTAGCCTACACCTAAAGGTCATTCCATCTTCTTTGATTTTCTTGCCAAAAAAATAGAAGAATAGGCACTTCACTTGCATAGTGTGGACAAGCACCAACATCTCCACATAGGTAAGCTCCTTTAAGAGAAAGAGGAGAAGTTACAAAAGAGAAGGAGGAAGAAGAAAAAATAAAGGAAAAAGAGGGATAGGAAGAAGGAGACGAGGATTCTAATGTGGAGAAAGAAGATTCTAAGTTTGAAATCCTTATTCCACAATATAATGTCTCTACAGAGAGGTTACCAAGACTGTGCATGATTTTATTCAAGTCGGTTGAGACCGACCATCTTTCCCCCCATGTAGGTGATGAGGACACAAGTACTTCTAGCCAACCTCTTCCCAATGATATTTTCATTTTAAGTTTCGAATTATATGACCTTGCCGCAAATGAGGACATCCTTTTGGGAGTGCATCCCACTAAAGCACTCATATCCGTAGTGTGTGATGCTACCCTGCTTGAACATAAAACACAAAATGGTCCATTGCATAAGGAGAATTGCATTTCACACACTACTTGAAAATGGATCCACGCATATGCATACACACAGGTTGCATCTTAACTTAAGTCGAGTATTAAGTCTAACACTATTTTATCTCAATATATAGGTGAAATAAGGCATTATAGTTACACTGGTTCTCTCCAAACCCATATTAACAAGCATCATAGATCAATCTCTCCTTTAAGGGACCATTCTCCAAGTCGTGATGAAGATCGCAGTAGGGATGAGCATGATAAGCGATGTTGCGACTCTTATCCTTATTCCTTTTACCACCTATCTACTGAAGGCTCCAGCTCTTACATCTTCAAGCTCAAGTCTTTATTTTCTCACCACCTCTCCTCATAATCCACGAGGAGTCATTCTTCTAAGTAGTCGCTTTCTTGCATGCCAGAGCATCCTACACGAAATCCTCGTATGGGCTCTGCTATCACTTAGACCTAATCTACCAGCACATCCACTCTTAAGGGAAAAGGTCCTTTAACTCATTTTGTACCTTTAGCACAAGTCTTTACATGAATGGCTCCTCCTACTAAGTCATCTACTTCTTACTACCGAAGTCCCTTGACTATCACTTCAATAGTTATTGCCAAAACCCTCTTCTCAGCTTTTTCCATTGCTTTTAGCTCAGAGGCTTCCTCCAAGCTTAACCTTACTAAATTACTAGAAAAATACCAAGCTGCTCCTAGAAGGTTTCCAAGCCCCCTCTCTTGAAACTATTAAGTTGCTTAAAGAGAGGTATGACTCATGGCATAAACTCATCGAACATCAAAGAAAAATCAACATCGTTAATGATATCTCACGAAGGAAAAGGTAGTCCAGTTGTTCAAATGATAAGATAATCATCTTATAAGATGTTGAAGTCATATACATGAAAGAGAAATTCCTTGAAATAGAATTTTTTTAGAAGGTGTAGAACGAGGTCACCAAAAAACATTATTTGCACCTCAAAAATGAAATTGATGCAGTGAAGAACCAAGTTAAAGAGACCCACATAAATGAGGGAATTCTCACTAAAGAATAGGATGATTTCAAAGCTTTATGGAAAGATCTCCCCCTTGAATTATGCACCAAAACATAAAATTGCCATGGCTAAGGAAACCATCAAGGAGCTCGAACCTCTTTATGGATAATCCAATCGAATTTTCGTCTGAGAAGCCAAAGTCACTACTTTAAAAAATTATCTTACTAAAGCGTAGGATTATCTTACTAAAGCTCATATAGAGCTTAAAGAAAAGAATGTTGAAATTTAGGGCTTTAATGATGATCCATTAGGTTTCTATGAGATGGTCTTAAGTACTTATAACTTGAGTTGGTTCAAGGATTATGACTGCATCATCATGGACCTTTACAAATAAACCGTGAATGGTGAGTAGGACAAAAGAAAATGGAAGGTGTATCAATCCGTGGAGTCGTTTACTTTTGATAAGTATTCAAACTTATATGATATTGAGGCTAAGGGAGAGAACCCAATTTGATAAGGATCGAGCCATGGAGGTTTCCATGAGGATCTCTACTGAATTCCAGATTAATAAGGTAGTGGATGAGGTAATTTTTTAAATTCATGGTGATCCCACTTCAATGCGATCAAATAATATGGTAACCAGCTCTTTGGTTGCTTATGTCTTGGAACTATACTCTCAATATACTATAGCCTCTTTCGGTGCTCCCGGACTATATGTTCTTATCTTTTTATTTGGTCCTCGTGAGCTCGCTTATCACTTATCAATGAGGAGGTGCAAGCACTATTTACTCCATAACTAGATGTTCCTATAAGAGTTGGAACATCACCTATATAATATATTCTTATTCTTTCTCCTTTAATACAAAGGATATCTCAATCCAAAGCTCACGATCTTTACCTTTCCATTATTTTGTTTAGGGAATGTTATAGCTCCTTCGGTGATTCTTTTTCCATCTATATCTGCTTCTAAAAATACAAGCTCTAAACCTCGACCAAAATACCGAAAAGATTGAATCTCTCTATGAAGTGGAGGATCATGTTGTGGATTTGGATGAAGAAGGTGAGTTTGAACCCATGCATGCCGCTAGGAATGTCCATCTTCTCCTAAACATTTTATGCACGGGGATGTTGCATTTCTATAACTAAGCAAGAGAGGGTCAATTAAATTGTTACTCAAAATTCAATAACCCATCATTTTGAATACCCTAAACCTATTATATATATATATAAGAACAAACTACACTAGTCAAACTCCCATATATGTCCATCAGAAGGAGCATCATCAGAGTAGAGGTGAAAAAATATCATTCCCAAGTGGGGGAAAAATATTGTAAGTATGTACCTTTGTCTTCATTTTGTATACCATCATGTATGGACAAAGCTCCTAATTTTTGTACCAAAAGATAAATAAATAATAAATGATATTTTTTCCAAATGTTTCTTCATTTCCTTTGTGCATTTACCTTAATGTATTACATACTATTCCTACACATATTCATATATATGCCAATAACGTTTTTATATTCCATACCTATTATACCTTCCTTTATATGTGATTCTTTGTAATGCAACTTATAGTTGTAACTCCTTACGAATAAGTAGACCACAACATCTAATTAATGTATATTGCCTTGCTTTACTTTTAGTTAAATTTGTACTGTTCAACTATATGTAAAACTATATTCTAACTTTACTTCTTATTCATGGTTATTCCTGCTGTATTGATACAACCATAATTTTCTTTTATTTAACATGCATTTAGTTCCAAATGTCGTTTAAACACTATGCTTATCTTCGGGCATCCGTATCCGTCAATGCTTCTCTAAGCGTCTATGCCTATTGATGCCTATCTTTAGACATTCGTTTCTACACCATTTATCTCCAGCATCAATAAGGAAATTAACAAACGAGGGTAAATTGTTTGATATGCCCCTATCTAGATTACACTCTAACAGATCCATCCTAATTTAAAGGTTCTACCGGTACCTATCTCCAAGTATCTTTTAACATTCGGTATACTCCAAAACGCATAATATATGCGTTACTGTTTTTGTAATAGATTCAAAAAGCAAACTTTATTTCGTAGAATCCAATTCTAAAATAGTCCAAAGAAAACGGATAGAAAGGATATATTTTGTGAAATAGCGGTGAAGATGCTCACTATTTCATGCTCGCAAGATAGGATCTCCATCTATTGTTAACAGCTTATAATCACCTCTTAGATTTGCCTCTTCTCATTTTTCCTCACCCAAATGAGGGATGCTAGCAATAGCACCTTGCTAAAATTAGGGTTATAGGTCATGCTGCTATCAAAAAGGACTTCAACATCAATTAGATTCATCGTCTCGATCCCATATGCTAGAGTAAACAGTGTATGTCTAGGTGTGGGTCGATGCATGTCGAGGTGAGGGTTTCTGGGTCATCCAATAAGCCCATGATGATAGTGGTAGCTCATCAAATCAATTTAGTTTTACTAACTTTTACCACTTTTTGATGATGGATTTGACGGTCATGCTTACCACCTTTGTAACAACCTATATTTTATGTATCGGATAATCATAAAATATTCTTTTTGATTCATAAGAGGTTGTATGACTCTATAACTTTGGAAAATTCTACTAATGACATTTTCTATCTTTAGAATTTATTGGAAGATTTTAACCCCGAAAACTTATAACAATTATAATTTTTTAATAAAAGCTAAATTAGCATCAAGACAACTTCCATTGGAATGATACGATGGTTTCCTTTTTTGTATAGTGGTTATAATAGCGTTTTAGGATTTCTTGCTAAAAGATATGGATATTTAAAGTTTGGATGTTTTGGATCAGCTTAATGGGTAATTAGTGAATTTGGTGAGAGGCCAAATAACCCATTTTATGTTGAGAAGCTATGTTGGCTTAAATGAAATATCCCTAAATCATTTATACCTTCTCCCAAATAGATCTAAGCCACAATTAACTCGTTCTTCACCAACAACCTTCTATTTTCTCCTCCAAATCAAGTATAAATCTTAGACTAAGGGTATATTAGCATGGGGATTAGTTAAAGATCTTCATGTTTACATTTTTGGGAAAGAAAAACCAGATCTTGGATGATTGGTTTTTGGTTTTGCCTCGTTTTGCATGCAAATCTTCACTTTTTGGGTGTTTACTGAGTGATTTCTCGTCTCCCACATTATCATGTGTGAGTGTATATATAGTTGTGTGTGTGTATGTATATTTATGTTTTAACATTTTTTAGATCCAATTTGAAATCAAAATTATGTTTTGTTGTTGTTTTAAAACCTACCTATAGTAAAATCTTGAACAAATGGATTTTTGATCTTATAGTTATGTTTTTTGGATATGTGATTGCCGTGATGTATGTTAGGCTATATGTAACACACCATATTTTATTAACATTATTTAGGATATTTAATTAGCTAAATTAAATAAAACAATGTAGGATGATTAATGTATTGAGAATTGATTACAATTATGGGTAGCCATGTCATGTTAATATGTAAATCAAAATGGCATAACATGAATAAGATGTGTTAAAAAAATAAGTGTTATAAGGTAAGGGTAAACTAGGAAACTAGGCATTTTAATACCCTAAATCATTAGCCATGAATTCTCACTTCATTCATTTTCAAAAATTAAAATTAAAGACAGGCTGGCCACCATTTTCAAGAGTAAGAAGGAGAAAGATAAAAAGGGGACGCTTAATCAACTTCAAATTCGTTCAAATCTCACATTTTTAATCACAAAGCTAAGGTGGATAATAACTACATCTCATTTTTTCTTTTAATTCTCAGTATTAAGGATATTCCGAAATGTTTTTGCATGATAATGTCATGATTTGAATGATTAAAAATTTATATAGGTTGTTGATGATTATGTATGTTCATATTGAATTTTATGACATGTTTTCATATAAAAACCTTACTAAATGACATCCAAATCCCTTCAAATTCAAATGTAGATCAAAAATGATACTTTAGAGATGGGTTTCAATTTTCATAATTTTCTAACTTAATATGGATTTTATATTAATTTTCTAGTGAAGAAAATGATTAATCGGGTTTTAAATTTTTTGTGACAAAGTCAATAACTTTCTATTGAAGAAAAATGATTTTATTTCAATTTAGTATGTATAAGTATTCAATGTATCTCTATTCTCCTATCTCTTTTAGGCTATTCATCTGTATCTCATGAGGCTTGAATACAAATATGGATGGCAGAAGAGGCAGATTTAATCTAAGAGGAGACAGCCCTACCACTAATGGAAATGCCTGATCGAATTTTAGAAGAACTCAAGGTCAAGCTTAGGATGAGAATGTTGGTGCTGGGTTTCCCCAAGTGGATATGGGAGCCATGTATCAGTTATTCGTATACACGATGGAAGCAAGGATTGCAGGTGGAGTTGTTGAAGGGAATGCTACAGGAGGAGTTTAGAAAGCTCTAGTTGCCAAAGACCATCGTAAGTTAAGTGGGGATTATGCTAAGCTTAGAGGGAAGCTGTTTATCGAAACCAAGGATGCTATCGAGGTGGAAAACTAGTTATTGAATTGTGAGAGAATATTTGAAGACTTGAGGCTAAATGATGAGTAGAAGAGGAGATTAGCCTCAAGACAGCTTCAGGGAGCTGTTTTTTTGTGGAATACTGTAACTGCTGGTGTTGATGATGAGACTATGATGTGAGTAGAGTTCAAGAGGAGGTTTTTGTAAAGGTTCATGTCAGTAATGGCATGGTCTGTTGGTTAGAAAGTTGGCCAAACTATAAGAAGGGGAGATGTCTAATCTAGATTATGCTGGTAGATTTGAAGAGTTAGCCCGATATGGGTATGGCACTGTTGACACAGTGACAAAAGGGAACGATAAGTTTATTAGTGGTTTGAAGCCAGAGTTTGCGAGAGCTATCTTACCGCACATCAGAGATTCATTTGATGTGGTTGTAGAAATGACATTGAGACATAAGGAGATGTCAGCTTGTTTGGAGAAGAAGAAAGAGAAGGAGGTCCATAATGGACAGGTCCAAAAGAGAAAATTCTTTCACAAGAACAATGCTTAGAAGGGAGGAGTAGCGAAGAAGGAAAAGTCAGAGGTGGACTGCTACAATTGCAACAAGAAAGGACATTATGCTCACAAGTGTTGTATTGGAAAGGGAAAAGAGGTGATTAGAAAGATGAACATCAGATGTTTTAATTGTGATCAGATTAGCCGTTATAGGAATTAATGTAAGGAGCCCACAAAGGATGGAAAAGGCCAAGTGTATGCATTGGAGCCCGCTGCTTCATGGCCGGTAGTGCAGGAGAAGGGAAAGGAAGTTCTAGGAGACTTGCTACAAATACACGGTATTTTTGCTCGCATTCTATTTGATACTGGTGCATCACATTCTTTTATATCTCGATGTTTGGTAGATAAGCTTAACTTAGAAACCTCATATTTAGTTGCTTCCTTTGGGTTGCAAATCCGATAGGAGGGTATGCGATGCTTGAGATGAGATGTGACCATTTAGAGTTTAATTTGCTAGGTCATACTATTGTTTGCCATTTTCATGTAATTAATTTTTTTGGGTTTGTGATTATATTAAGTATGGATTTTTTATGCAAGGACGATGCAAAGATATTTTGCCATGATGGAAAAATATCGCTTAGGCACCCTAACTGTAGTAATCGGTTAGTTTATATAGTAGAAAACCTTAGTTGTGAAGTGAAAGCTTTATTGGGTATTGTGGAGTTGGAAGACAAGCTTATTCAAGTTTTTGTGGTTAGAGAATTCATGGACGTCTTTGAGCCAGTAGTTGGATTGCCATCGAAGTGAGCCATTGAATGTTGGATCAATTTGATGCCTGGAGCAGAACTGGTGAGTAGGCCGCCAAGCAAGATGACACCTACATAGAGAGGGAGTTGAAGATGCAATTGGTTGATTTGGAAGGCAAGAGTTTTATTAGACCAAGTAGTTTACCTTAGGGAGCAGCTGTAGTTTTTTCTAAGAATCTAGATGGATCGTTAAGGCTATGTATCGATTATCTTATATTAAATGAGAAGACGATAAAGAATCGTTATCCATTGCCGAGAATAGATGATTTATTTGATCAGTTGAGTGGAGCCAGGGTATTCTCTCAGTTAGATTTGGCGGCTCGATTGCATCAGCTTTCAGTAGCAGAGGATAATATACCTTTGACGACGTTTAGGATAAGGTATGGATCGTATGAATGGTTAGTTTTTCCATTCGGACTAACTAGTGCATCGACATTTTTAGTGGATTTGATGAACCAAATTTTCTGAGAGCACTTGGATAGATTTGCGTTAGTTTCCATAGATGATATTCTGAAATACTCTAAGGATGAGAAGGAGCATGAAGTTCATCTTAGATTGGTGCTTGAGATGTATTGAGGGTGAAATTTTCAAAGTGCCATTTTTGAAGAAGGAAGTGAAGTTCCTTAGTCATGTAGTCTCAGAAAAAGGGTTGTCAATAGATCCGTCTACGATTGAAGCAGTGAATAATTGGAAGAGACCCAAGACAGTGACCAAGATAAAGAGCTTTCTTTTATTGGTTGGATATTATCGAAGGTTTATAAAGGATTTTTCATGGATAGCTGCATCAATGACCAAGATAACGCAATAGGAAAAGAAGTTTATATGGACCGATAAGTGTGAGGAAGCATTCCAGAACTTGAAACCCTTATTGGCCCATGCACTGTTGTTGGTGGTTCTAGAGGAAAACCAGGATTTAGTTGTTTATACTGATGCATGTGGAACAGGATCGGGAGCTATGCTAATGCAGAATGGTAAAGTGATTGCATATGCTTCTAAGCAGCTTAGACCACATGAAGTAAGATATCCAACACATGATTTTGAATTAGCTGCGGTGATATTTTATTTGAAAGTATGGAGGCATTACCTTTTGGGAGAGCGATTTAAGCTTTATACGGATCATAAGTCGTTGAAGTATTTGTTCTCTCGAAAGATCTAAACATGAGACTGCAACGTTGGTCGGAGTTTATTGCTGCTTATGATTTTTGTAAAGGCCCGTTTTACCGTACCCTTTGAATCGACAATAAACTACACATGTCTAACTCAAATTGCACGAAAAGACGGATCTTTAAGGGTGATAAAGAAAAGTAGACAGAACAGAATCTCACACGAATGGAATAACATATAATATTGAACAAATATTTTTATAGCGGAAAACTTTTAAATACATATATCAGAGTCTAACCTAAATTCAGCTTGGACAGTTATAAAACCTGCCCTTACAATTACTGACAAACATCAAACAAAATACACTAAGCAAAGCCGATACAGGAATATCTCCATACGTCGATGAATATCTCCAACTCTCCTCTGGAAACTCCAACTGTCTTCGATATCCTGAAACTACTCGGATCTGACCCGAGTATTGAAAATACCCGGATCAGGCTTGATAAACCACCGTGACAAAAACTCAACAATAAATGACAGTGTCATATATCAGCCTTTGGATAAAATCCTTTGAAAATATAGAGTATCTCATAAGACCACGCCCACACATAAACACGGACGGGTTTTTACCTTATGATAACTAAAACACTTTTATGTCAAAACATTTGTATTATTTCTAATGACATCTCTTTTAAAACATTTGCAAATAAACTTATTAATCTTAGCTGAAATTGTTACCATTATTAAATTCCAGCATACTAGGCTCTACAAACAAAACCGTAGGTTCTTATTGGAGAATGGATTTCCATACAAATGACCAGGCGCATGATCTACCTTTCGAAATGGGTACACCTCTAGATGGATGTCCCAAGAAACCATCACAAAGCTCCTCTACCAACACAAGACTGGCCAAACTCTTAACTAGATGGCACCAAATATGTCATCCCCCGGTCGTTACTGACCTTTAATCGAGAGCTCTCTTTCCATACACCACATTAATTAACATCCCGAACGTCATAGCGGAAAGAAATATATCTAGAAGGGGATGATCATATCCTAATTGGGAATGACCCACTTAGCCTTGCTGCATCTAATCCTGTTTCGGTCATTTCCGGTTTGATGAGGCTTGAGGTTACGATTACCTTTTCACATAGCACATATCACATCTTTGAATGCCACATTGCCATTTCCGTTTAACTACTAATTGCCTTCCACAAAAATACAACCCTTGAGCTCGTATGTCTCAAGGAGGGTGTTAAGATAAGAGAAGTTGCCTTCTCCGCCACCACTGATGTACGTTTGTAAAAACCAATGTACGTAATCGTTAGAAATGCAATGTCAGACAAACGTCCATACAAGTTGTCCAGGAACAGGACAAATCGAAGGCACTTTCCTCGGCCATTACTAGGCGAGAAGCCCTTGCAATCCACAAAATCTCCATCACGAGGAGACCATTGCTATATATAACTAGGGAGCTACCCAGAGCAAGTAAACAAGCAGTGCTCACGTCAGGAAGATCCACGGTCTTCAATCACCATCTTCCACATGTCTTCACGTTCGAACGTATACATTGGTTCGAAGTGGTTTTCAGATAGGAATTAACCAAATCCGACTACGGTTCCTTCGAAATCCAATCATCGATAAAAAGTGAATACGAGTATATAGGATTTATTAAGTCTCTTTTCAATTTAATTCTTTTCGAATGATTTCGAAATCTCTTTCTTTTAACTTAGGATAATTCTAAGTAATTCATTCTTTTATTTTGGAAAATATCTCAGATTTCCTTACTTAATTCTTGATCCAAATTCCTTAACTTTTAAGCGGGTCAAAAACAATGTTATTTAAGACATCGTTTACGATAAACCCTAAATCAATCTTAACAAATATTTTTGAGTAAATAGAATCATAGAAATCATTCACTTTTGGATATGGCTTAACTTTTGGATAATACCAATCTTCTTTTAATTCAAAAAACTTAATACAGAATCTTTTTATTTAAGAGCATCCGGGCTTTCCTTTCGATCTGTTCCACCCCTCGCCTAAGAAAAGAAAACATAGACCAGGTAAGTTCAGGGCACTGGTTGCTCCATCCCTAACCTTAGTTAAACACCTTGTTTTATCTTCCCAGATCTCACAGGCAGGACAAATGTACTAGTCGTTTCCGCATGCTCAGATTTTCAACTTTATTTTGGAATTGCTTATAAATATCCCAAATTATCTTTCAAAACGCTTAATTACCCTTTTTTAAAACATTCACATTTTATTTTGGGAAATGTCGTTACATTTAAACTCATATTTCAAAAGTTATACAATTCGCACATAAAAGTGCTGCGGAAAGTGCTATATAAGCTTATTTGAATTAAACCACTTTTAAACATTTGATAATTCATATTTTCCAATCCAAATCTCTTTTAAATCACTGAAATAGATTTATCAAATTTATTCCATATTTTTAAATAATTAAAAACATTCATTTAAACAGATTTCCTGTTATGGTCACTAAACTCCACTAGCGCGATTTTTTCTAGAAAATTGATTTGGACTTAATTCAAAATCTATTTATCAAAACTTAAATTTTCTTTTTTCGTTTAGAAGATATGGATATAATAGTCCTAAATTTTCTTATCTCGAAGAATTCCGAGCTATATTTCACTCTACACATTCATTTAAACTTTTCGGCGCGAAATCGCGAACTACCGTTGCGCGACGCGTCTAGTTTTAACTTATTTTTCAATATTTGAAATAATCTATTCAAATTTGATTTCAACACTTATAAAATTATTAGAAACTATTTTAAATCAATATTTTCACTTTTTTTAAAGTATTTAAAATAAATTTTCACTATTACAATATTATAATATTATTATATTCCCATTATTTTAATATTAAATTTTAAATTCCAGTTTCAACTTAATTTCAATTCTAATCTCAAATTAAACACATTTAAAACTTAGATTTCAAATCTAATTTCAATTTAAACTTCAATTCAATTTCAAACTAAACTTCACTTTTCCCAAAATCGATTTCAATTTCAGTTTCATTATTCATATTAATTTCAATTTCTAATTAACTATCCTTTTTAAATCCGTTTCACTTCAAATTTCTAATTCTCTTTCATTTTAACTTTAATCTCACTTCTAAATGAAAAGAGACTTATTTTTCCACAATATCTCATATTACTAAAATATGGCTTTTTAGATAAAGGGATTACTTAATCAAAATGAACATATCCAATATTCATATTTATCACTAACATAACATCCATTCAACCAATCACATGCATATGATTTCAAATCTAACATTCACTATTAATATCATAACGGGATATATTATCACAATTCACTTAATTTACTAACTATCAAATTATCCATATTAACAATCAATTTGGTATAAACATTCATATGTCATAAGGGTGTAAATATGATTTATAACATAATCAAAATACAAATTCAAAGGCAATGAGAATTTCTCACCTTTAACCAAAACGTTTAACTTCCTACCAACATTCATTTAATTCAACGCTTCACTAAACCTTTCTAAACCTAATCATAACCATGCTTCCAAGTGCTCGACCATCTCCATCTCTACTTACTTTGCTCAAGCCCTCCCCTTATCCATTCCCAAACTCACGGCCTAAGGCCCTTTTAAGAAGAGAAGAAGTGAATTAAGAAGAGGTTAGAGAGTAACAAGTGGATTAGTGCTTAAGCATTTCACTATTTTTAACCCTCCTACCTCTTTTAATGAGAGAAACCATTAAAATACCTTAAAGGAAGAAGAAGAAAAGAAAGATTTGTGTGAAAATGAAAGAGGTATGCATGGCTATTTATAGGAAAAAGTTTGGAATAAAATATTATTATGTAAAATAACCAAAATACACTTTACTTACTTTTTAACTTAACATCACATTTCATATCATGCTTTATGTCAATTTCACTTAAGAAGTAAGAAAAATAAAGTAATAATTATGTTTGGTTTGATTTGATGTTTTATGTTTTGCTTTGAAATGACATTTTTGTTTTTTTGTGCTTACTTTTTCTTAATTGTTTTCTAGAAGTTTCTAACCTTGTTTAGCAAAAGTAAACTTAATTAGTTAATTAATTAACACTTATACTATTAGAATATATGTTCCTACAGAAGAAAATAAAGGTGCGACGACGCTGCGACAACTTTCAATCGACAAAACGTCGCTTTTCGACAAAATGTTTTACGGTCACATTTTGACGTTTTAGTTAAACTATTTATTTTTGTAAACCAAAATTAAAAATGAAATTTTTACTTCTTTAAATAAATTAAAATAAGTCTCTTTATATTTTAATATCATATTTAATTAATATCAAAATATATAATTTTACAGTGTATGTAAAACTGACAAAATGCGACAAATTTTGGTTATTTTTGTAAAACGATTATGAACATACTTTCAAATCTTTTAACATACTTTTATTATCTTTATTAGATGTTTTAAATAATATTTACCTTTTTAAATAAATATTTAAATCCCTTTATTTAAGCCTTTATTTATTATTAACAAAACTTAACTTTTATCGATTTGTTTCAAAATTTAAATTTATACTTTTTTAATTTATTAACTATAAGAATAGATAATTGTTATTATATATAGCATATTCATTTAAGATTTAAACTCCTTTAAAATTTAAATTGAACGGAATCTCTCATTTTCGAAGTAGCAAAATTACGGGTCGTTACATTCTCCCTTACTTAAAAGCATTTCGTCCTCGAAATGAATCAAAGACAAAGGAATCTATCCCATACTCATATCCTCAAATAATTTGATTATTTCTACTGATGATAGAAAAGAAAATGACCGATATCATAACAACACTAAAAAAGATGATGCCAAACGTGCATATAGAGATTCCCACACTAACCTGAGTACTTATCACGTACTTACGATTATATATACATACATCAAATTAAACTTCTATCTTACCCATCCTAGTGCATACTGCACACTTAAGATAATATATACAACAACCAAACAATACTATACATCCAAAAGCAACCATACTGATACTAATGCATACATCCACATAACTCATCATCTGTCCCGAGCATGTACTATATCTGAGGTCTATATATATATATATATATATATATATATATATATATATATCAAAACATAAGTCTAACCACTATATCTTAGTGCCTACTATTTGAGATAACTATACAACTACTAAGTAGACAAACCCAAAACATCATACTATATGTGATATTTGATTCGATCTATTATTCAAATCCACAACTTTACCTCCGAACTAGTATCGATCCTCTGATTTTCTAGTGAGGACTTTGATCAGACTTCTTAATCACAAACCCTTTCTTTCCTTGCATAGCTCTCAACTATGATAGAAAACTTGTGTACATAATCATAAACTCTCATCAATGTTGGCCATCAAAAATCGGGTGATAAATCGTTTTTCAGATTGGTGTAAACACCTCAAAGTTCTGTACTCAAATCTTAGATCAAAATTTATGTGCCAAAATGATCTATGTTTAACTTATGTACATAGTCACATTCATCTTTACCTAATACATTCCTTCAAAACTTCTTTTAATCCAACCTTGACCATTTACCATTTACTAAATCCATTATTACTTAAGCATACAAATATGACTTAAACTTGTATAATATACCTTTACTTCCTAAGAGTATATATACATATCCCTAATCTTCAAACCATCATTACTTCAATTAGGGTCTTCAACAAATGTGGAATTCTATTATTCCAAATAAATAAGTTATAAAACTCAATGCTTAGTTTTCTTTACCTAAGGTTTCAATTTAATTAAAATTATTTATCTAATCCATATATTAATAAGACAATTTTACTAAGCGTACACTTTTTTTCTTACTGATTCTATGATTAACAACTTAACTTATTTACCTATCCATTTTCTAAATCATATTTCTTAATCTTAAATCCATCAAATACTTTATAGTCAAATTGTGAAACTTAATTCACATGGTATTTGTTACTTAAACATTTTCATCCAACAAGCAAACTATTAACCATATTTTTCAAAATTATCTTCTTATAATTTTACTTCATTTTGAATTACAAATGTTACCCTAAATGTATCATTAATTCAATTTTTTTTATATTAGAATGATATTTCTTATATCTCTTAATCCTAAATTTTACTTTAATTTTTAACCTAATCAAAGTGTCTAAATTTCAAATCAACTTAACTCCTTTATAAGTTATACAACTTATCTTTTTATATTATATTTAGTAAAAAGTCTCAATTTAGGTTTATCATTTTCTATCTTATTGATAAGATTTTTTTTTGCTAAGTATACATTCCTTTTTTTTTACTTTCTCCAATTACACTTCTAGCTTCAGTATTATCATCAAATATCTTATATTCAAATTGTGAATTTTACTTCACAAGATATTTGTACTTAGCTTTTAAACCCATCTATTATGTTAATCACTTAATCATTATTATTTCTTTGTACTAAGTATCCAAGTGTATATGATTAAAGTTTTAAAATTCTATCTTCCAACTAATTGATTCTATATAGAATATCTTATAGTCAAATTGTGCAATTCTAATCACAAGATATTCATATTTTAGTTTTACTAAGCTAAATTACAATCAATCCTTAATTTCTAACCCAAAAGATAATAATATCCCCTTTAATATTTATAATATGAACCCAAGGTAAAATTATTTCAATTACCATTTCTTTAAAACAAAATCATTCTTATAAAATTAACAAATACGCGCTCATATATATAATACTCTCATAACTCATTGTAGGGTGTTACTAACCCTATCTCTAATGAGTTACTCATCCTAGGATATTACTAATCCCATATTTGATGAGATTTTACCCATAACAGAGCCAAGGTTCTCGCTTAACCTTCAGCTCTGATACCAAATGTAAAGAACGGGTTTTTTCGGACCCGCCCCGATAGGCTTTTCAACCATCTCGCTACCCTTCTGCTTTTCAACATGGGGGCACTCCTGCTTTTCAACATGGAGGTGACTACATGTGGTACCTCGGATTTGCTTTTACGGCAAGACTCTCGACTATCAAGCAACCTTTTCACACTAGGGACATGTAGGGGCAAGAGTCTAAGCTTCGTCACTGTTCACAAGCGAGAATCCCCTATCATGCTGAACATAATCAAACAAATCCGATCTCCAGTTCCTTCGAAATCCAATCATCGATAAAAAGTGAATACGAATATATATGATTTATTAAGTCTCTTTTCACTTTAATTCTTTTCGGATGATTTCGAAATCTCTTTCTTTTAACTTAGGATAATTCTAAGTAATTCATTCTTTTATTTTGGAAAATATCTCAGATTTCCTTACTTAATTCTTGATCCAAATTCCTTAACTTTTAAGCGGGTCAAAAACAATGTTATTTAAGATATCGTTTACGATAAACCCTAAATCAATCTTAACAAATATTTTTAAGTAAGTAGGCTCATAGAAATCATTCACTTTTGGATATTGCTTAACTTTTGGATAATACCAATCTTCTTTTAATTCAAAAAACTTAATACAGAATCTTTTTATTTAAGAGCACTCAGGCTTTCCTTTCGATCTATTCCACCCCTCGCCTAAGAAAAGAAAACATAGGCCAGGTAAGTTCAGGGCACTGGTTGCTCCATCCCTAACCTTAGTTAAACACCTTGTTTTATCTTTCCAGATCTCACAGGCGGGACAAATGTACCGGTCGTTTCCGCATACTCAGATTTTCAACTTTATTTTGGAATTGCATATAAATATCCCAAATTATCTTTCAAAATGCTTAATTACCCTTTTTTAAATCATTCACATTTTATTCTGGAAAATGTCGTTACATTTAAACTCATATTTCAAAATTTATACAATTCGCACATAAAAGTGCTATGGAAAGTGCTATATAAGCTTATTTGAATTAAACCACTTTTAAACATTCAATAATTCATATTTTTCAATCCAAATCTCTTTTAAATCATTTAAATAGATTTATCAAATTTATTCCATATTTTTCCATAATTAAAAACATTCATTTAAACAGATTTCCTGTTATGGTCACTAAACTACACCAACGCGATTTTTTCTAGTAAATTGATTTGGACTTAGTTCAAAACTACTTATCAAAACTTAAATTTTCTTTCTTCGTTTAGAAGATATGGATATAATAGTTCGGAATTTTCTTATCTCGAAGAATTCCGAGCTATATTTCACTCTACACATTCATTTATAGTTTTCGGCACGAAATCGCGAACTACCGTTGCGCGACGCGTCTAGTTTTAACTTATTTTTCAATATTTGAAATAATCTATTCAAATTTGATTTCAACACTTATAAAATTATTAGAAACGATTTTATATCAATATTTTCACTTTTTTTAAAGTATTTAAAATATATTTTCACTATTACCATATTATAATATTATTATATTCCCATTATTTTAATATTAAATTTTAAATTCCAATTTCAACTTAATTTCAATTCTAATCTCAAATTAAACACATTTAAAACTTAGATTTCAAATCTAATTTCAATTTAAACTTCAATTCAATTTCAAACTTAACTTCACTTTTTTCAAAATCGATTTCAATTTCCGTTTCACTATTCATACTAATTTCAATTTCTAATCAACTATCATTTTTAAATCCGTTTCACTTCAAATTTCAAATTCTCTTTCATTTTAATTTTAATCTCACTTTTAAATGAAAAGAGACTTATTTTTCCACAATATCTCATATTACTAAAATATGGCTTTTTAGATAAAGGGATTACTTAATCAAAATGAACATATCCAATATTCATATTTATCACTAACATAACATCCATTTAACCAATCACATGCATATGATTTCAAATCTAATATTCACTATTAATATCATAACGGAATATATTATCACAATTCACTTAATTTACTAACTATCAAATCATCCATATTAAAAATCAATTTGGTATAAACATTCATATGTCATAAGGGTGTAAATATGATTTATAACATAATCAAAATATAAATTCAAAGGCAATGAGAATTTCTAACCTTTAACCAAAACGTTTAACTTTCTACCAACATTCATTTAATTCAACGCTTCACTAAACCTTTCTAAACCTAATCATAACCATGCTTCCAAGTGCTCGACCATCTCCATCTCTACTTGCATTGCTCACGCCCTCCCCTTATCCACTCCCAAACTCACGGCCTAAGGCCCTTTTTAAGAAGAGAATAAGAAGAAGTGAATTAAATAGAGGTTAGAGAGTAACAAGTGGATTAGTGCTTAAGCACTCCACTATTTTTAACCCTCCTACCTCTCTTAAAGAGAGAAGCCATTAAAATAGCTTAAAGGAAGAAGAAGAAAAGAAAGATTTGTGTGAAAATGAAAGAGGTATGCATGGAGATTTATAGAAAAAAGTTTGGAATACAATATTATTATGTAAAATGACCAAAATTCCATTTACTTACTTTTTAACTTGACATCACATTTCAAATCATACTTTATGTCACTTTCACTTAAGAATTAAGAAAAGTAAAGTAATAATTATGTTTGGTTTGATTTGATGTTTTACTTTTTGCTTTGAAATGACATTTTTGTCTTTTTGTGCTTACATTTTCTTAATTGTTTTATAGAAGTTTCTAACATTGTTTAGTAAAAGTAAAATTGATTAGTTAATTAATTAACACTTACACTATTAGAATATATGTTCCTATATAAGAAAATAAAGGTGCGACGACGTTGCGACAACTTTTAATCGACAAAATGTCGTTTTTCGACAAAATGTTTTACGGTCACATTTTGACGTTTTAGTTAAACTATTTATGTAAACCAAATTTAAAAATGAAATTTTTACTTCTTTAAATAAATTAAAACAAGTCACTTTATATTTTAAAATCATATTTAATTAATATCAAAATCTCTAATTTTACAGTGTATGTAAAACTGACAAAATGCGACAAATTTTTGTTATTTTTGTGAAACGATTATTAACATACTTTCAAATCTTTTAACATACTTTTATTATCTTCATTAGATGTTTTAAATAATATTTTCCTTTTTAAATAAATATTTAAATCCTTTATTTAAGATTTTATTTATTATTAACAAAACTTAACTTTTGTCGATTTGTTTCAGAATTCAAATTTATACTTTTTTAATTTATTAACTATAAGAATAGATAATTGTTATTATATATAACGTATTTATTTAAGATTTAAACTCCTTTAAAATTTAAGTTGAACGAAATCTCTCATTTTCGAAGTAGAAAAATTACGGGTCGTTACAATTTTGGAATTAAATATACACACGGAAAAGTAAATACGTTAGCCGATGCACTTAAGAGGAAGCATCAGAATGCCGTATTGGCGACGCTTGCTGAGTGGAATAATTTGGAAGCATTGGCAGCTTGTAGAGTTCAGTGGAGATCCAAGGTGGTCTAGCAGAGTAGGTGTTATGTTGTCTTGCTTAGAAGTCCGACCGATGATGATTGAGAAGATAACTTCTAAACAGGAATAGGATCCGGTTTTAGTTGAACAGATCGAGAAGTTAAGAGAAGGAACAGAGAGCGATGACTTGAAGTATTTAAGTCTTGACTAGAATTGGTGGTTAAGAAATAAAGGAAGGTTGTGAGTTTCGAAGGTGGGCAACATAAGGAAATAATTTTGGGGGAATGCCATCACTTCAACTTCACTATTCATCCAGGAGGAACTAAGATGTATCACGATATGAAGAGAAATTTCTTCTAGGAATGTATGAAGCGGGATATTAGTTTATGGGTAAAGCAATGCTTGAATTGCCAGTAGGTAAAGGCTGAACATCAGAAGCCAAGTGGGTTGCTACAACCATTAGATGTTCCAGTTTGGAAACGAGATTCTATTTCTGTGGACATTATTGATGGATTGCTAAGAACTAGTAGGGGAAATGAAGGCATATGGGTCATAGCGGATAGACTAACCAAGAGTGCCCATTTCATTCCAGTTAAGTCAACTAGGACGTCACCTATTTTGGCGAAGTTATTTATGAAGATTGTGGTTAGACTGCATGGAATTCCTAGTTGTATTTTTAGTGACAGAGATTCCTTATTTACTAGTGAGTTCTTGAAGAGTTTGCAGGAAGCTTTAGGAAACAAACTCAAGATGAGTACCGTTTACCATCCATAGAATGATGGGAAAGAGAAAATAGTTAACAAAGTCTTGGAGGATTTGTTAAGAGCCTGTGTATTAGATTTTGAGGGATCATGAGGAGACCATATGCATTTAGTCGAGTTTTCATATAAAAACAGTTATCAGACTAGTATTGGGATGGCACCATTTAAAGATTTGTATGGAAGGCCATGCAATTCTCCCGCATTTTGGTTAGAGACCGGGTACAAGTTGGTTCTTGATCCAGAATTAGTGAAAAAAGCTGCAAATAAGATTAAGTTGATTCGAGTCTGAATGAAGGAGGCTCAATCTAGGCAGAGAAGTTATGAAGACAACAGAAGGAAAGACTTAGAGTTTTCTATTGGTGATTATGTGTTTATTAAGGTTTCACTGGTGAAGGGTGTATTTAGGTTCGGAAAATCGAGAAAGTTAGCACCAAGGTTCGTTGGACCTTTTCGTATTATTGAGATGATCGAAAAACTAGTGTATAAAGTAGGCTTACCGAGTAGTCTGGCTGGAGTCTATGATGTTTTCCATGTTTCTCATCTTAAAAAGTATGTTAGAGACTCAGAGATTACTATTGCACCAATAGTGTTAGAGGCTTAGTAGTAGAACTGGACTTAACCATAGTTAGAAAGCCGATTCTGATTATGGCAAGAGATGAAAAGAGGCTAAGGAACAAGATAATCAGACTAGTGAAAGTGCAGTGGAGTAACGATGGGAGAGACTGTACCTAGGAAACTGAGAATAGGATTAGAGATGCTTATCCTGATTTGTTTTGATGGTATGTTTTACCTTATTGATTGATTATTATGTACGTTATCGTATTTTCGAGGATGAAATTCTTTAAGGAGGGGAGTCTATAACCCTCCATATTTTTAGTAACATTATTTAGGACATTTAATTAGATAAATAAAATAAAATAATGTAAGATGATTAATGGATTGAGATTTGATTATAATTGGGGGTAGAAGTGCCATGTTAACATGTAAATTAAAACGGCATAACATGAATAAGATGTGTTGGAAAATAAGTGTTATAAGATAAGGGTAAAATGGAAAATAGGCATTCTAATACCTTAAACCCTTAACCATGAATCATAACTTCATTCATTTGCAAAAGCCAAAATTAAAGAGTGACCGACCACCATTTTTAAAAGAAAGAAGGAGAAAGATAAAAGTGGAAGCTTAATCAACTTCAAATTCATTCATATGTCACATCTTTATCACAAAGCTAAGGTGAATAATAACTACATCTTATTTTTTCTTTTGGTTCTCAGTTTTAAGGATATTCCGAATTTTTTTTGAATGATAATGCCATGTTTTGAATGATTAAAAGTTTATATATGCTTGTTGATGATTATGTATGTTCATATGTATTTTTATGACATGTTTTGATATGAGAACCCTATTAAATGACATCCAATCACTTGCAAATTTAAATATAGATCAGAAAAGATACTTTAGAGATAAGATTAAATTTTCATAATTTTTTGAACTAATATGGATTTTATATTAATTTTCTAGTAAAGAAAATGATTAATTGGGTTTTAAATTATTTTTGACAAAGTCATTAATTATTTAGGTATGAAAATTATATATGTTAGAAAACATATTAAAATTGATTTTTTGTAATTTTTATAGAATTTTTATAAGTGTTTTGATGAATATATAAAATTATTTAATTTATGGGACGTGAATATTTTGTACATTTATTTAAGGAGAAGGGGCATTTTGGAAAACAAAATTATTATTTATTTCTGAAAATATTGGCAGCACTTTTGAAGAAGGTATTTAGCAACCAACGAAAATTTGACACAATAACATCTTAGTTGAGAAGTTCTTTTTTAATAACATGTTTTTAGCATATTCCGCTACTTCTGGCATAGGGGTTCCAACTAGTAAGTTCGCTACCATCAGTTTCGAAACCAAAACTTATAGTATCAACTACTTGGTACATAGCGCCTTGGATAAAAGGCGAAGGGTACATAGTCGAGATGTGGGGTTCCAAACGGGTTGGAGTATGCCTTGTTTTAAAATTAAAGGTAGCGCCTGCTTTGCTTTCGAAAGGTTAGCTTTGGACTCAGTTGGCTTTCGATTGGTCAAATATTTTTTATGGAAAGGGTGGCACTTTATTATTTTAAGTAATGCTTTTGAAGGGGTCGAAACCCTTAGCTGTCACCTTTTTACCTTTAAAAGCAATGGTTTTTGAAAGTTTACTTAACTTTTAAAGCCACTTCTCCAATGTTTACGAAGGGATGGTTTCGACACTATCACTTCTATACCTAGGGATAGCTTTCGAAAGGTAAGCTTTTGACTTAAATGTTTTTATAGGCCCTTTTGTTCTGTTGAAGTATAACCTAATGGTTTCGAAAGAGAATGGTTTCGACTTAAAGGGCTTCGAAAGATGTTTTTCCATATGTTTTAAATTTAACCCAAGTCCTTTCGAAAGGTTTGAGTTTCTATAGGTTTAATACTTTCAAAAGGTGTTTAAATGGTTTCAAAGGGGTGATTCCCCAAAGGGTTTTGATGGAGTCGAAAGGTAATATTTTCTGATTGTTCCAAAAGGTTTGAAATGGAAGGTTTTTCCAAGGTTTTCTAAAGATAACGTTTTGAAGTTTTTTATGAGATGTGTCTAAGGTTTTATAGCTTTCGAAAGGAAGGTTTTTAAAGGTTTTGAAAAGGGTTTTAAGAATGGTTTCAAAAGGTAGGTTTTCGCCTTTCATCCTAGATTAGTGAAGGGTTTTACTTGGTTTCGAAGGAGATGCTTTCAATAGATTCCAAATGGGTACTTTCAAGTGTTAAAAATGTTCTCATCAACCAAGGTTTGAGTAAAGTAAATATATAACATGACAAGATGACTTTGAGTAAAACATAGAGTATATGTATTTTCCTTGTGTGAGTTGATTTAAATATTTTAAAACATTTTAAAAAAGTTTTTCAAGGAAAATTATGTGAAGGGATCCCTAATTTAAAATGACTCAGATATTAGAATGCCAGATCGGACAGGTATAGGATCGTTCCCTATACATTAGCTTTTAGCCCCAGCTAATTTTTGTCCATATTCCAATGTGTAGGGCTTTGTCATAGGTATGACTAAATTTACGATTACACAAAGAAGGGAATATATGTATATATATATATATTTGTATACAGATAGGTTATTGGTGAGCCCATAAAACCATTTGGATCAGCTGACCCTAAGAGATGTAAAGTTAGGGATAGACTGTCCAAAAGAGAAGTATTTAACAAATAGTCTGGGACAGATCATCCAGAAGATGAGTGTCTGACTGATGTTAGATAATTTTTCTTTACATTTTCTAGTAGGCACAAGTCAGTCAAAGGTTAATAGTTAGCCAAATGAAATTGAAGTGTTTGAACAAATAGTTCTATTATTACCTGATATGTATGTTTATATAATGATGTTATACAATATTTAACGAGTTTTGGTTACAAGGAAAGGTTTGTAAAAGATACGTTTTAAAAGATATCAGTGAGGGGAAACTCGTTCCGCTAACCAGCATGGTCTCACTTAACATTAATTACCAGGATGTATAGTATTATTCACACCAGGCTTTATTTCTGACTCGAAGTTTATGTTTTTCCCTTAAACTCTCGAGTGCTCAAAATTGATTTGAGTAGGCTGAGGGTAAAGGTTCTTTTAGTTTTTTTAGTAGAATGATGAATAAAGCTAATAGAGGCGAGCATGAGGCTAACAGATAGCTATTTAGGAGTTGCAGTTCTTGTTTTTGTTGTTTTAATTCCGTTGTGTGTATTATGTATGTTATGACAATATTACTCTGGTCATCCAAGAGGCACATCTTCATATGTCGCTCTTGGCATATTTTGCAATAAGCATATTTTATCTTTCCCTAGGAAACGTTCTGGGATTATGTAATCTAATATGGAACAAATGTTTTGAAATGTAATGGAAAATGTAGTTTATAAATCTATGATTCGTTTAATATTCAAGTGTTTTTGATATTATGGATACCCTTAACATAACCATATTTAATCGTCGAATGTTAATACTATAGATGATTGTAGAATTTATTGCGCTTAGCTTTAGGCCTCTAGATAGGGGACTTGTATGATGAATTCTGTAATTGGCTATGTGATTCGCATGCTTGAAATTTTTTTGGTGTGCGTGTAGTTTATGTGTATGCTTGAATGGTTGAAAATGGTCATTGGAGCGAATTAGAGATAGGAACAGTAAAATGGAACTTCGATGGAAAGAATCAAGGATGTTTAGAGTTGTGCCATTGAATATCGGATGCACAAGGGTCAAAGAATGGAGCGTAGCGATGAAATCAACATTAAATTGGACTGCTGGAATTGGCTATGGGAAATTAGCCCGATATTGATTGGTTTGATGGTGGGTAGTTCAGCAATGACTATCCAATAGTGGCTTGGGTTAGGTGGTGGGATGCTCTAATGTTTAGCTTTAGAAGGGGAAGGAATCAGTTTGGATCTAAGTTGGCTTGGCAGTGGAAGTCCAGGCATGAAATGCTATCTAGTAGTAGTTAGGTTTGGCGATAGGAGACCAGACATGAGATCTTGTCTGGTAGTTACCTCTATTCGGTGGCTGAACAAGGAATCATGTTCGGTGGTACTGCAGACGAGATGATGGTTATAGAGATATTACTTTGGGGTTTGGTAGCATAGGTTTGGGCCGATAGTGGATAAGGTTGGATAAGGCTTGGGGTATAAGGAGTGCTTCGAGCTTGGAAGAGGGATACTTCAGGCATGGTTTGCATTTGCTTTGGTGTACATATGGCAACTAATGAAGCGACGACGTGGTGCTTGGTTATGAGGATTGCGAAACTTTCTCTATGGCTTATGATGGTGTCTAGAGGTATTCCGAGGGTGATGATTTAACGATGGGAATCGTGGTGGTGAAATATAAGATAAAGCTCAATGATAAGAGCTGATGAGTAGGATTTTTGTCTATGCTCTACTATGGAGATAGTTGGTATGGAATGACAATTGAGTTCCATTATAAAGACGCCTGTAAAGTGATCATTGATAACTTGGAGGTTTATAGTGTACTCGTAAAGAGGGGGTATGTGGAGACGTTCACCCGGTTTTATGATCATGTCCAGATCTTTCGATAGTAGATTACCTATGGCTTTTGCAATTGTGAGCCTGGTTCCTAGCTATATGAAGTGACATTGATTCGAGCACTAATGAAATCACTATTTTGATTGAATCCTTAATTTTCTATTGTGACATGCGAGTTATCTTATATCAATGCACACAAGTGATAGCGAAGATTGATTGATGCATGCTATGTTTGCTATGGTTGTTTGTCACTCTAGGGTTCCATATGATGTAGGTGCTTTTGACCGTATACCTAGACAACACATTGTACTTTGATTGTAGTACACTTATCTGGAAATGATAGTTCGTTAGCATATATCAATTTTTATGTGAAAAATCTTTAGATGTTGGGACAGGTTAGGTATTGTTCTTCATACTCTATGACCTTGTTTTATATATACAATTTTTATAGTATTTTTGAGATGACGTGTTGCTTACAACAGACTATTTGTTTGATCCAAGGTTTTACGCTTTGCTTCTTAATATCTTGGGTACTCTTAAATGAGTAGATTAGGATTACTAGGTATAGATAGTGTATGGAGCTGCACGGAGTGCGAGCGGGAAGGAGGCTACACTTTCATGTATCTATACTTGGAAGCTTACTGTCGCTTATTTTCTATTGTGTAGTAATATGGAGATGTATTAGTACCTGTATTATCTTAGAGATAACTATAGAGTTATTTTGAAGACTTGGGATTTATAAACTCTATTATTTTAATTTTAGTATAATCTATGAATCGATTGCACTCTAATATTCTTATTTATGGTTCATATGATTATATCAATGTCTCGCGTGTTTTACGTCTACGTTCTTATAATATATTGTCTATGCGATGTGAGATGTTTTATAGGTTATGTGTTTGGATTTTCTCAACTTTTTCACCCTTGACATCGCCTTATATCGATCGGTATCTCTTCAGACGTTATGTAGTTACATTGGGTGCCAAATGTGTAGGACTATAGTCACATTTGATATCAGAGCTTAGGTTGCATGGATGATCTAGGTTGATACTTGGATTTATTAGAGATAAGGAAGAAGCTGCCGCCTTAGAATGGTTGAGCAATATATAAGAGAATGTACTTATTTTTTTTCCAAAACTATATAATGGAATACACACACACACATATGTATATAGTATATAAATCACATTGCATTCTCGAATACCACTTATTTCTTTTAGAGAGACTAATCATTTTTATTACAACTTGTAAGAATGAGCTGGCTAACGAGGAATGTCGCTAGGAACTCCAGTTTTGGAGTTAAGGAGGGGTGGATCAGGGGCTGCTAACCCTGAATTGCAGAACATGTTTGCTAAGATGGTACGAAACATGGTTCAAAATGCCCAAGTTGCACCTGTTGTTGCTATTTACAGTAATGCTCCAATGCAAGCGTCGAGGGCAAATTTTTCCAAACAGAGCAAGGATTACTCCACTTTGGGTGGCAAACTATTCCTTAAATAGAATGAGCCATTGATATGCAGGATTGGTTAGACACTTATGAGTGCATCTTCGAGGATATGGAGTTGGAAGATGTGATGAAGAGCAGGCCCTCTAGATAGCTTCAAGGATGTGCTATGGGGTGGTGAAATGCCATCAAGATTACTACTCTTCAAGATCAGATTACATAAGAGTAGTTTAAGGCAAGGTTTGAAGAGAAGTATATATTTCCACTCAGAACTCGGCGCTCTTCCGTATGTTTGCTGACTCGAGGTAGGGGATTTGCCTTTATTGGAGTATGTGGTTGAGTTTGACATGTTGTCGATGCATGGTCTATCTTTTATCAATACTCCCACTCAAGAAGAATGAGATTTTATTACAGGATTGGATGTGATTATCTTGGAGAAAAGCTAGTAGGGAATACAGATGGGTCCATTGAGAGAGTGTGGAGAAGGCTCTTCAACATAAGAGGCTGTATCCTAAGCCCAAGTACGTTGTTGTTCCTAAGGATGAGCCAAAGCCACAAGATGGCAGGGGAGGAAAGGAGAAGTGGAAAAACAACAATAATAAAAGGAAGCAGCTATAGATCAAGGGTGGTTAGAAGAAGGGCAAGTAGGAGCATACTTGCTACAACTACAGGGAGAAGGGCCATCTTATAAGAGATTGTAAAGTGGAAGGCAAGAAGTGCTATAACTGCGATAATCTAGGGAATATCATGATGGATTGTCCAAAACTGTCAAAAATTAAATAGGTCATATCTACTTACACTTTGAAGGTTGTTCCTGCTTCATCGCGTGCTCTATCAGTGAAGGAGCAGGGGAAGTGCTTCATTATACATGCTGTGCTTTCTATTTCTGATATACGTGTGCGTGTTTTATTTAATATCGGGGCTTCCCAATCCTTCATATCTGGTGATGTGGTAGATAGATTAGGATTGAACCCCAAGATAGCTGAACGACCTTTGATTATTACAAGCCCTGTTGGAGGATCAACTAGCCTTTGTATGGTTTATCGACACTTAGCTTTATTGAGTTATGGATGTTTGTTTGTTTGTAATTGCTTTGTATTGGGTTTCGTAGGTTTGGCACTATTCTAAAGAAGGACTAGCTGTAGAAGTACGAAATATTGGTGGATTGTGAGAAGCCATTGGTGATAGTAGGGATTGACGATGGGCATTGGTTAGAGATAGTCTACTTACCTGAAGATGTGGTAATGGTTAGATTTCTCTTGGATAACGAGTTTTTATCTATTCCTATAGCGAGGGAGTATCCATATATATTCAAGGAGGTAACTAGACTAACACCACATAGGGATATCAAATTTCATATAGATTTGGTTAAGGATGCCATACTGATTGTTATGCCATTGAGGTATATAATGAAGAAAGAGCAAAAGGAACTAGAGATGCAAGTGAGTGACCTGTTGCAATGAGGGTTCATTCTACCAAGTATATCTAAGTGGGAAGCACCTGTATTTTTCACCACTAAGGCGGATGACTCTTTGAGATTGTGTCTAGATTACCGTGAGCAGAATAAGGTGACAAGGAAGAACAAGTACCCATTTTTTCATATTAATGGCTTGTTCAATCAACTTCATTGTTCTAGGGTGTTCTCTTAGTTAGACCTTGCGATAGGGCTTCATCAATCGAGGGCGGCGAAGGAGAGTGTACTGGTCACAACATTTCATAGGCAGTCTGGATTTTATGAGTGGTTGATTATAAGGTGGGCTAACCAACATGACACACTTTATTGTTCTTATGAACCATATTTCGATTAACTATATAAATTTGTATTTGTGTTCATGGATGATCTTCTTTTTTATTTAATAACGGAGGAGTAATGCAATGTGGATTTGTGGATTACACTCGTGGTGTAAAGGAAGCACTGATTGAAGGTGGAGTTCTCGAAGTGTCACTTTTGGAGGAGGGAAGTGCAATTTTTGGGTCATGTTTTTTCTGAACAGTATATTGTTGTAG
This sequence comes from Allium cepa, assembly GCA_030765085.1. Lineage (NCBI taxonomy): Eukaryota > Viridiplantae > Streptophyta > Magnoliopsida > Asparagales > Amaryllidaceae > Allium > Allium cepa. The sequence goes on from CM060931.1 coordinate 886,737,935, forward strand.
ACCTTGCGAAGGTGGTAGCAGTACAGGACTATGATTGACCCAAGACCGCTATAGACATGAGAAGTTTCCTTAGATTGGCGAATAATATATACATTTTACCAAGGACCTCTTTAAGGTAGTAGCTCCGTTAACCAACTTTATGAACAAGAATCATACATTTATTTGGGATGGAAGGTTCAAGCATGCATTTGTGGGTCTGAAGGAGAGGTTGATGAGCATACCAATGTTCGCCATTCCGAGTGGGAATGAGGAGTTGAGAGTATACAAAAACATATGATACTAGACTAGGTATGATGTTGATGCAAAGAGGAAAGGTTATCTCCTACACTAGTCATTGTTTGAATCACACGAGAAGAAGTATCTAACTCATGATTTGGAGTTAGTGGTGACATTACTTTCTTTGAAGAAGTAAAGGCATTATTTGTTTAGGAATTGCTTCGAGTTTTATATAGATCACAAATCATTGAAGTATCTCTTCTTGCAAAAAGACTTTAACCTTCATCAACAATGATGTTTACGGCCTCCAATGACTTCTACATTTCCTGTAAGCCTGTAATGAAAGTGGAGTTGTTGATGCATTAAGTAAAAGAGATGCCAGCTTGGGAGGGTATTCCTAGAGTGTAAGCGGTTGGAGTTTATTGCTTGCTATGGTTTTAGACCTCAGGATAAGCTAGAGCAAGAAGTGTTGGCTAGCTTCACGATCAGACCTACTTTGATTAAGAGGATCGGTACTAATCAGAGGCAAGATGCTAGACCAACAAAGATCATAGCGAAGATGTAGGAAGGATGGTAGTTTGAGAAGATGGAATAGTACGGGCTTAAACATGAGGATTGGTTCATAACGATAGGAGATTGTTTGTTCCTAATGTCGATAGGTTGAGAGATAAGATACTACAAGAGCGACTTCACTTGAGAATGACTATACCTTCTGACGACAATAAAATATATTGTGATATCTAGCAGACATTTTATTTGGGTGGTATGGAGAAGGATTTTTATGTATTCTTCTCAAACTGCATGAATTGTCAATTTGAAAAGGCAGACCAAAATAAGTCGAGTAGTTTGCTGCAACCGCTTATAGTTCTCGAGTGGAAATGAGGACATATTTCGATCGATTTCATCAATGGACTTCTGAGGACCATAGGAAGGTATGATAACGTTTTGGTCATGGTCAATAGATTGACAAAGAATGTCTGTTTCATACTTGTCAAGTTTAGCAGAACCATATCCAAATTGGTCAAGATGTATGTGAAGTGGGTTTTACGACTCCCTGGTTTGCTAAAGAGTAGTGTGAGCGGCCGAGACCTTTTTTTCATTAACGGATTTTTGAAGAGCTTATAAGTGAATGTACGGACAAAATTGTATCTCAGTATAGCTTTACCTACAAATAGATGGACATACCGAGAGGGTAAATCATATTTTGGAGGATTCTTGCGAGCTTGCATTCACGATTTCTATGGCTCGTGGAACGGTTGTTTACACTTAGTTGAGTTTGCATAAAACAATAACTATTAGTCTAGCATTGGTATTGCATTTTTTAAGGCACTATATGTTTGACCGTGTAACACTCCATATCGGTGGAAAGCGGGCAAGAAACCGATACTTATGCTAAGTATAATTAGAGAGAAAATATCGAGATCATTCGAGAATAAATGAAAGCTATTTAGGATAGACATAAGAGCTAAACTGATAGGGAAACATGACTTAGATTTCTCCATCAATGATATGGTGTTTGCCAAAATATCTCCATTGAAAAATGATGCTCGATTTGGTACTAAGGGGAAGTTGGCATTGAGATTCGTTAGTCCTTTTTCGATTCTTGACAGGATTGAAAAACTAGCATATATAGTTGACTTAACTCAGAAAATGGAGGGCATGCACAATGTGTTCCACCTGTCGTACTTGCATAAATTTTGCATGTCTTAGGCATGGTAGTCAAACCAATTCAGTTTGATTATTTTGAGATTGAACCTGAAGCTTCAAGACCTCATAGGCTATTTTATATCATAAAATAAGATACGAAGTAGCCTAGGAAGAAGGCGATAGAGCGAGTGAAAGTCCAATGGAGGGAGAGTGAACGTGATTGGACTCGGAAGACTGAGGAGAGCATGAGGACTGCTTATCCTAAGTTCTTTACTCGGTGAGTCTTTTTTATCACATTTACTTTGACTTTCGATGTCATGTAAGGCAGTTTAGTATCCTACATACTATGGTAGGAGTAGATAGCACTTCTTGCTTCTATACTCACGTTTGGTATTTGACATGTTTGCACGTGAATGTTAGGCATGCGGGGTAGCTATGTTGAGTATATCTTTTTTGTGTTGAAGATTTTGAGGGCAAAATTTCTAAAGGGGGAGGGTATAATGACCCATATTTTTCGTATAGTAGGATCTTAATACACTGTTTTTAAATTCATATGAGGTCATATGACTCTATAACTATGGAAAATGCCTAATGGTGGCATTTCTTATCTTTAGAATTTTATCGAATGATTTTAACCCTGAAAACTTGTAATTTCTATGCATTTTGATAAAAGCCAAAATGGCATGTGAGACTACTTTCATTGGAAAGATAAAATGGTTTCCCTTTCCGTATAGTGGTTATAATAGCAATTTAGATTTCAGGCTAGAAGATATCATTATTTGAAGTTTGGCATTTTTTGGAGCAGCTTAATAGGTAACTAGTGGGTTTGGAAAAGGTTCAATAACCAATTTCAGGTTCAGAAGCTATATTGGTTGAAATAAACATCCTTAAATCATTTCTAGCATCCCCAAATAGATCTAAACATCCATCAACTCATTTTTCATCCAAAATTTTCTATTTTCTCCTCCAAATCAAGTCTAAATCTTAGATTAAGGATAGATTAGCAATCTGTAGATAGAGATCTTGAAATATTAGATCTTGACTGTTCAATTTTGGATTTACCTCATTTTCCATTCTTCATTTTGAGGTGTTTAGTGAGTGATTTATCATCTGTCACCTTATTATATATGTCTATAGGTTTTAGTATGATTTGGATCCATTTCTAAAGTTAAAACTATGTTTTATTGTTGTTTTAATACCATACCTATAGTAAAATATGAATAAATGGATTTTTGGCATTCAAGTCATGTTATTTGGATATGTGATTTGCACGATATATGTTTAGCTATGTTGTAGATAACTTGTACAATGATTTCTATGATTAGTTTTGTTATCTGCATGTTTGAATGTTGTTTGGTGCATATATAGTGTCTGTATGTATGCTTGAATTGTTAAAAACACTCGTCGGAGCAAACAAGAGGTAGGAACAGTGAAATCAGACTTCGATGAATAGGCTGAAAAGGATTTTCAGAGCTACATTGTTGCATATGGGATGCATAAGGGTCAAAGAACGGAGCATAGTAATGAAATCAAAATGAAATGGGAGTGCTTGAATTGGCTACAGGAAACCAGTTCGATAATAGTTGGTTTGACAGTAGGTGGTTCGGAAAAGGCTATCCGGTAGTGGCTTAGGTCCAATTGTGGCATGGTCTGCTGGTTAGCGTTAGAATGGAAAGGTACTAATTTGGATCTAGTTTAGCTTGGCGGTGGAAGATAGGGCAAGAAATCCTATCCTGTAGAATTTGGGTTCGGTGACGGGAGACTGGACAACAAATCCTACCCAGTAGTTACTTCTCTCCAATGGTTGAACTAGAAATCATGCTCGGTGGTGGTGATGCCAACCGTGATGATGATTAAAGAGATATTGCTTTGGGGTTTAGCAATATAGGTTCGGTCAGTCATGGATGAGGTTGGAAAAGGCTTAGGATTTTAGGAGCGCTTCAATCTTAGAGGAGGGATACATCGGGCATGGTTTGGGATTACTTCGGGGTACATGTGGCGAACGACGAAGTGACGATATGGCACTTCATTACGAGAACTTTGAAACTTTTGTACGATGGTGTCAAGAGGTATTCTGACGGTAGCGAGTTGACGATATGAGTCACGACGATGATCCGTAAGAGCAAGCACAACAATGAAGACTTATGAGTAAGATTTGCAATTATGTTTTATTGTGCAGATAGCTGTAGTGGAATAACGATTGGGTTCAATTATGGAGATGTGTGCAAAGGGATCATTGATAACTTGAAGGTTTCTAGTGTGCTCATAAAGAGAGGGCTATGTGGGGACGTCCATTTGGATTTGGTATCGTGTCCAGATCTTGCAATAATAGATTACCACATGCTTTTGCAATTATGAGCCTGGTTTCTAGCCTTATGAAGTGGCATGGACTTGAGCACCAATAAAGTCAGGATTTTGACTGAGTCCCTAGTTTGCAATTGTTGCATACAAGTTATCATATATCTAATGCACATCGGTGATGGTGAAGATATTTTGATGAATGAAATGTTTTCCATGGTTGTCTATCGCTCTAGGTTGTCTTATAATGTAGGTATTTCTGATCATATACCTAGAAATTAGGCATTGTACTTTGAATGTATTACATTTATATGAAAATGATAGTATATTAGAATATATCAATTGATATTTGCTAACCCTTTGGATGTAGGGATAGGTCTGATATGGTCAGTCATACCCTATTCCTTATTTACAATACTCTATTTTTATAGTACTTTTTAGATGGTGTATCGCTCACACTAGACTACTGTCTAAGCTGACGTTTAATGCTTCGATTATTATTATCTCAAGTATTCTTAAATGAGTAAACTAGCAATAACAGATCTGGATAGTGCATGGAGCTATATGGAGTGCAAGCATGGGGCTACACTTTTATGTATCTATACATGGAAGTTTACTATCACTCACATTCTGCTGTGCAATATTGTGGATCTATCCCAGTACTTGTATTACCTTAGAGATAGATGTAGAGTTTATTTTGGAGACTTAAGAGGTATAAACTCTATTATTTTAGCTTTTGTATAATCTATGAACCGGTTGCACTCCGATGTTCTTATTTATGGTTTATATGATTATATCAATGTATCGCATATTTTATAACTTTGTTATTATATGTTTTTCCTATGTGATGTGAGATGTTCTACAGGTTCTGTGTTTGAATTTTTTCACTTTTCACCCTTGACTATCACCTTACATTGGCCGGGTACCTCCATTGCGCGTTATACAGGCACATTGTATAGCAAAGGTGTAAGGTGGTCGTCAAAGCCTCTACCCATTTGTTCACTTGTGGATGTGTTGTTGTTGAGAAACTCTTTTGAATTTTATACCGTGCTCAAAATTCACTATATGCGCTCTTGAATTGAATTTCACTATTGGTAATGATATTCTACAGAAGTCGGAACCTTCATAAAATAATTTTCACTACAAAAGAGATCACTTTCACCAAAATGATTATGGTGAGTGGCTCTGCCATAACCTACAAAGTGAAATAATCCATTGCAATGATTACATATTTAGCTCCTTTGCTTATCATTAGTAGTACTCTAATGATATCAGTTCCTCAAACTTCAAAACAATCATGGGTTAGACATTTATGTAATCTCATTGGATAGGGCCCTCTTTACTATTTCAAATCTTTGACATATGTGGAATTTCTTGAAAAATTTAATTACATAACGGTTGGAAATTGACCAGTTACATCCACAGCATATAACTTCCATGCCAAGTTTTGCCCCTAATGTGATCTCCACAACTTCTGTAATGGATGTCCTTTAGAAATTTTTATAACACAACTAATATTTCTTTAACATTATTCTGGAGATTTAATTAGTTTAATTAAACAGAATAATATGTGGCATGAAAAGGAGATGAGATTTGATAGTTAATTGGGTTAGGCCTTAACTAATCAACATATAAGATTGTTTTAGCTTAAACATAAGTAGGAGGGTTTATGAGAGGGGAAAATAATAAATAAGCTTCATTTCCTAACCATAAACCCTTCCACCCTTATTTTCCTATTCTTTTTTATATCCATACAAAAATAAACAAAGTAGAGGCCATTGTTAAGGCTTTTAAAGGAAGAAAAGTTAGAGAATCAAGTTAAAGCTAAGGGGAATCAAATCAACAACTCAAATCTCAACTATATTTCTCAAAAAAAGTGAATAATAGCATCCATCTAATTTATATTTGTCAAATTTGGATTTTTGATGTATCCACATTGTTTGATGAAGAAAGGGTTGATTTAACCAATATTTGCATGAATGGTGATGTATTCGAATTTTTGTGAAATTATTATGATAGGTTTCAAGGGAAAAACCTTAGTGAATGACCTCCAAACGAAATAATTTTTCGATATGTTATGCAATACATAATTTTGGAGATGGGTTTTTAATTTCATAATTTTAGGAATTAATAGGAATATTTGATGAATTTCCTAAGGTGAAAAGGGCATTTATTTTGGATTTTAATTATTAAAATAAAAAATAATGAATTTCACGCTGAAATTTTTATTGGTATATAAAATGTTATTTTAGATTTTTTGTGAGTTTTTGGGATTTTTTCCAAGTGTTTTTGATTTATTATGAACTTTCTAAGCTAGAAAAGCTTAATAATTTTATTAAAATAGTAATAAATATTGAAGGACTGCAAATAATGTAAAATTATTAAAAAACTGAACTTGATCAATTTTTCTAAAGAAAATGGTAAAAGAACTCACCACCGAATAGAAATTTGACAAAGAATGGGAGTTGGTGGAAAAAATATACTTTATTTAGCAAAATAGCAGTTTTTACGTTATTTATGATCTGCCACCGAGCCTCTTTTCTCTCAAATTGGTGGAACCCCTATTCTCCTATGTTTGTAGAGCCCCTTTTCTACTATGTCGGTGGAACCCCCTTTCTCCAATTTCGGAGGAACCCTATTTCTTCAATGTCGATGGAACCCCCTTCCTCCCATATCGGTGGAACCCTCTTTTTCCCATGTCGGTAGAACCCCTTTCTTCAATGTCGATGGAACCCCTTTCTCCCACGTCGGTCGAACCCCCTTTTGCCACTGTTGCTTTAGTATCTTTTCTCCAGCTATGTTTTCAAAACATACGGCATGTATAATTTTTTAACAGTAAATCAATTTCTCTATTATGACCACTCTATGGAGAGGGAAACCATCATTCTGAAGCAATGGAATAGGTTGGATACCCTAATTATACACTATAAAAATTTATATCCCTTGAAAAGTATGCCTTGAGAAATGTTAAATGCAGGGGCCAATAGGTTCTTAATGATCATATGAAGACTATATCTGGAATAAGTTATTGATAGAGATCAATAGATTCATAGTTGGCCGATGAAAACTTGATCTGAGTGATGTTACTGGAGAATCAATAGGCTTATAGCCAACCGATGAAAACTATGATTGGATGATGTTATTGGTGGACACCGATAGGTTTTTGTTAATCCCATGAAAACTATGAAACTGGACCGATAGTCCGTAAACTTAGAATAGGTAACTAGTTAGCCCATGAAAACCAATAGGGTAATAACGACCTTAGAAACTATAACTTGAGATAAATAGTTGGATGAATGGGGATGAGAAATCTAAAATATACCGTATAATCCCATATCATCATAGTATGTTATGTTTTAACCATTGTGGATGGAGGCGCGCGATATATGGTTAATTAGTTTTTGATTAAGGTATTAGCGAGGGGAAATCCCATTCCGCTCAACGGAGTGGTCTTGTTGGATGTCTATTTAGCTCAAGATGGTATATTATTATTCGTAGCAGAACTTTTGTCTGACCCGAAGTTTATGTTTATTCCCTTAAACTATCGAGTGCTCAAAGATAATTTAAATAGGCCGAGGATAAGGGTTTTCAGGTCATTAGTTGACAAATAAACTTCCGGAGACGTGTAGGAGGCAAGCTAGCTATTTAGGAGATTCTACCTATTGTACGCTGTGTTATTTGGATGTAGGGGAAAATTTGTTTAATTGCCTATATTTAGACTCTGATCAACCAAGAGGGCATCTTCGTATATCGCTCTTAGTGTATTGGGTAGTAATTTGTAATTTGTCTAAACGTGGCTTACGTATGGGAATATGTAATGAATCTAAAATGTTATATGCAATGAAATGAGAAATTTGTTTTAAACTAAGTTTAAATTTTTCATGCTCATGTGTCTCTAGTATATCATTGTATCTAACAATGCTGCATTTGGTCACCGAAAATTAATAACTTTGGACGATTGCAGCATCCATAGTAGTTAGTTTTAGACTTCCAAATAGAGATGTTACAAGTTGATATCGGAGCATAGGTTTATGTAAATTTAAAAGAAATTTGAACCTAAAAGATTTACAAAACATAGCCTAATGAATTAGGGAATGAGACCAGTTTTGGGTTAAGGCTATAGTAAGGTAATTGCATTTGTTATATATATATATATATGAATATGTATTCCCCTTTCCCTTAGACCTCTCTTCTATATCTTACTAAGACTCGTATGCAGACATATGAAAAAGGTAGGTGTGGAGGCAAGAAACGAAAGAGGAAGTCTATATGGAGGAAGCACCACAACTAATGGAAATGCTCAACCCAATACCAGGAGGAATCTGGGTCGACAGGCAAATGCCTACATAGGTGTTGGAACTCTGCCTATAGATATAGGGATGATGTATCAGTTCTCTATCAATCTAATGCAAGCCAAAGTAGCTACATAAGTAACCGAGGGAAATGCTGTAAAAGCTGGGGGAGCAAAGCCTATGGCCCTAGTTGGCAATAACTATGCCAAGAAGAGTAGGGTTTACACCAGTCTTGGTAGGAATCTTTTTTTGGAAACAGAGGATGTCGTCGAAGCAGAAAAGTGGTTATTGCACTGTGAAAGAATTTTCACTGACTTGGGATTACATGATGATTAGAAGAGATTCTAGACAGTTGCATAGAGCAGCATTATACTGGTGGAATGGGGTTACTGTTGGAGTATCTTAAAAAAACTTAACTTAGGCCGAGTTTTGAAGGAGATTCAAAGAAGTTTCTATCTGAAGTGGAAAAGTTGGCATTGATGGGGAAGTTTATGGATACGCCATGATTAACACCGTCATCAAGAGAAATGAAAATTTTATTCGAGGACGAAAAACCATGCCATACCTTCTTGACCCAAGCAATGTCATAGTGGAGATGGCCATCAAGAATGAAAAGATTTTCTCTTTGTTCAGTAAGGGAAAGTTAGTTGAGGTTCAAGATCCCTAGGGAAAGAAGAGAAAGTTCTTTAATTGAAAAGGAGCTTAGAAGGAGAAGCAGCCAAGAAAGGGAAGACCGATGTAGTTTGCTACAAGTGTGACAAAAAGGAAATTTTACTCATGAATGTCAAACTGGAAAAACGAAGCAGGTTGCGGATAAGAAAGGAGTGAGTGTGACTAGATTGGACATTTCAAGAATTAGTGTCCCGAACTTTTTAGAGCAGATAAGGGAAAAATATTTTACATGGAACCATCTTTTTCCATACCAATAACGGCCGAGAAGGGGAAATCGGTGATGGAATGTACACTTTTGATTCATAGTATACCATTTAGGGTAGTATTTGATATTGGTGCATTACATTCATTTATATCTCAGTGTTTAGTAGACAAGTTATGTTTAGAACTATCATACTTACTTACTTCCTTAAGGGTTGTGAATCCAATATAAGGATATGCAACTATGGAAATGAGATGTGATCAGTTAGAACTTGACATGTTAGGTCATAAGTTTGCATGTAATTTGTATGTTTTTGACTTCCAGGGTTTCGGGATCGTATTGCGTATTGATTGGTTAGAGAGATACGATGCAAGTATATTTTTTCGAGATGGGGAAATGGTTGAGATACTCCGACAGCCACAACCGAATTATATACTCGGTGAGAAGTCAAACTCAAGGGATTATGCTTTGCTGAATGCAATGGAAGCATAATAATTAGATCGAGTGCTAGTAGCAAAAGAGTTCGTAGATATTTTTGAGCTATTGTCAGTGCTACCGCCAAATCATGCTATTGAGTTTCGAATAGATCTTGTGCCAGGGACAGAACCTGTAAGTTCACCATCAAGTTGCATGACACCTACTGAGATGAAAGAGCCAACGGTGCAGCTAGTGGACTTGGAGGAGAAGAGATTTATTAGATCAATCAACTCTCCCTAGGGAGTAGCCATGGTATTCATGAAGAAGCCAAAAGGATCTCTATGGTAGTCAATTGACTATCGCAAGTTGAACGAAAGGACGATCTAGAATAAGTATCCTTTGCTGGGAATCGTTGATTTGTTCGATCAATTGAATGGAGCCAGAGTGTTCTCCAGTTGGATTTGGAAACCGAGTTGCATCAACTAAGAGTTGCTAAGGTTAGTATTCCTTTAACGACGTTCAAGAATAGATACGGGTTATATGAGTGGTTGATGATGTCATTCAGGTTAACTAATGCACCAGCTTTCATCGTGGATATAATGAACCTGGTTTTCCTAGAGACTTAGATAGGTTCATATTGGTATTCGTAGATGACATCTTAATATACTCTAAGGACAAAAAAGAGCATGAAGTTCATCTTATGGTGGTGCTTGAGACACTGAGCAGCATCAAATGAAAGCGAAGTTTTCAAAATGCCATTTCTGGAAGAAAGAAGTTGAGTTTCTTGGTCATGTAGTTTCAAAGAAGAGTTTTTTAGTTAATCCGGATAAGGTCTAAGTTGTTAACAACAGGAAGAGACCAGAGATGGTGACTGAGATCAGAAGTTTCCTTGGGCTTGCTGGTTACTAACGAAGGTTTAGAAAGGATTTCTTGTGGATAGAAATGCCTTTGACTAGGCTAACCAGGAAGGATGTGAAGCTTTCTTGGTCTGGAAAATGTGAGGAAGCATTCTAAGTTAAAGCATTTGTTGAAAATGCACTTGTTTAGTAGTTCCAAATGGGAATCAAGGATTAGTAGTGTATACTGATGTATGTGGAACCAGATTAGAAGTTGTGATTATACAAAAGGGTAATGTCATTGCCTATGCCTCTCGACAGCTTAGACCCCATGAAGTGAGATACCCCACTCATAATTTAGAGTTGGCTTTGGTATTCTTCATGTTGAAAATATGGAGACACTATCTCTTAGGAGAGAGATTCGAGTTATATACTGATCGTAAGTCGTTAAGATACCTCTTCTGTTAGAAGGAATTAAATATGAGACAGCGTAGGTGGTTGGAGTTTTTAGCAGCTTATGACTTTGGTACAGAGTACATACCGGGGAAAGGTAACAAGGCTGTAGATGCACCTAATAGGAAACTCAGAATGGGTATTAGCCATGTTGATCGAATGGAAGGATCTTGAGGCATTGATTATGTGCAGTGTGCGGTTAAGATCTACTGCTAATTCTAGTTACAGTACTGCCATATTATCCTACATGGAAGTTCGATCGAGGTTGATCAAAAGGATTGCAGCTAAGCAGAAAGATGTCCCCATGTTAGTTGAGAAGATTAGAAGTTTATAGGCCAAAATCAAGATTGATGATATGAAGGATTTTATTCTTGAGCAGAAAGGGTGGTTGAGAAAGAATGGACAATTGTATGTCTCGAATGTAGAAACCTAGGGAAGGAGGACCTTAGAGAATGTCATCAATCAATATTTACAATTCATCCTGAGAGGAACAAGAAGTATTAGGATATGAAGAACAGTTTCTACTGGGATGGTATGAAGTGGGATGTTGGCTTGTGGGTAAAGCAGTGTGTGAACTGTCAATAAATGAAGGCCGAACATTAGAAGCCGAGTGTCAAACTTTGGTGTTACAGTTTGGAAATGAGATTTGATATCCATGGATTTTATAGATTGGTTGTCAAGGACGGACCGGTCATAGTGGACAGGATGACTAAGAGTTCCCATTTCATTCTAATCAAATCAACCAGGACTGCACCTGTCCTGGCTAAATTGTTTATGAAGAACATAATTAGACTACATGGGATTCCTAGTAACATAGTCAATGACAAAGATGCCTTGTTCACTAGTGAATTCTAGAAGAGTCTACAAGGAATGTTAGAAATCGAGCTTAGGATGAGTGCCGCTTATCGCTCAAAGACGGATGGGCAGACAGAGAGAGAGTCAACAAGGTGCTCAAGGATTTATTAAGAGCTTGTGTATTAGATTTTAGTGACTCCTGGGAAGACCATTTGCACTTGGTCGAGTTTTCCTATATTGTTAGCTACCAGTCTATTTTAAGGATGACACCTTTCGAAGATTTATATGGAAGGCCATGCAAATCAGTAGCATGTTGGTTAGAGAATAAAGATAGATTGGTCCTTGGTCTAGGTATGGTGAGAGAAGCAATGGAGAAGATGGAGTTGATCCGTGGTAGGACGAAGGAAGCTTAGACTATGCAAAAGTATTACACAAATAAGAGGAGTAAGGTTATATAGTTCTCTAGTTCTCAGTTGGAGATAGGATTTTCATTAAATTATTATCGATGAAGGATGTGGTACGATTTGGAAAGTCTAGAAAACTGGCATCGAGATATGTTGGACCGTTTCCGGTCGTAGATAGGATCGAAAAGCTTGCATACATTAGAGTTACCGAGTAGTTTGGCAGATGTCCATAATGTTTTTCATGTGTCTCATCTTCGTATGTATGTACATGATCTAGAGAATACTATCCTTATGACTGCAGTGGAATACTTAATATTAGATTCTCTTAGGCAACCTGTTCGGGTTGTAGTAAGAAATGAGAAGAGGTTGAGAAACAATACAATTAAGTTGGTAAAAGTTAAATGGAGCGACTACGAGATGGACTGTACTTTGAAAATAAAAGACATGATTAGGAATATTTACCTAGGCTATTATGAGGGCATGTTCCTTATTTGTTTTATATAGACATTTCGCTCGTGGGATATACTTGCTTTGTTGGCATGATTGATATGCTTGTTTGTAGTCCCTACTGAATTTCGAGGACAAAATTCTTTAAGGGGAAGCCTGTAATGCACATAGTATTTCTTTAACATTATTAAGTAGATTTAATTAGATTAATTAAATAGAATAACATGTGGAATGAAAAGGAGATGAGATTTGAGAGTTAGTTAGGTTAGGCCTTAACTAATCAGCATATAAGATTGTTTTAACTTAAACATAAGTGGAGGATTTATGAGAGTGGTAAATTAGGAATAATCTTCATTTCCTAAACATAAACCCTTCCACCCTCGTATCCTCATTCATTTTTACATCCATACAAAACACAGATAAAGCAGAGGCCATTGCTAAAGCTTTTAAAGGAAGAAAAGTCAGAGAGTCAAGTTAAAGCTAAAGGGAATCTAATCAACAACTCAAATCTCGATTCTTTTCTCAAAACTAGGTGAATAATAGCATCGATCTCATTCTTATGTGTTAAATTTTCGATTTCTGGTGTATCCAAATTGTTTGATGGTGATATGGTTGATTTACCATTTTTTCAATGAATGGTGATTTATTAGAATTTTATGAAATTATTATATCAGGTTTCAAGAGGAAAACCTTAGTGAATGACCTCCGAACAACTCAATTTCTGGACATGTTGTGTAAGACATAATTTTTAAGATGGGTTTTTAATTTCATACTTTTCAAAAATGATATAATAATTTATGAAGTTTCTAATGTGAAAAGGGCATTTATTTCGGATTTAAACTATTAAAAATAATAAAATAATGCATTTTGCTTCGAAATTTTTATGTGGTAAATAAAATGTTTTTCATTTTTTTATCAATTTTTAGGATTTTTCCAAGTGTTTTTTTTATTTATTATGAATTTTCTAAGCTAGAATAGCATAATAATTATATTAATAATAGTAAATATTGAAGGTTTGCAAATAATTTGAAACTATTAAAAATCTAAACTATGTTATTTTATCTTAAAAGAAAGTGGTTATAGAAGTTGTCACCCTATTGAAAATTGATAAGAATAGGGGTTGGTGGAAAGAATAAACTTTATTTAGAAAAATAGCAGTTTTTACGTTAATTATGTATCTGTCTCTGAGCCCCCTTTCTCCCATGCCAGTAGAACCCCCTTTCTCCCATGTCGGTGGAACCCCTTTTCTCCACTTTGGAGGAACCCCCTTTCTCCCATGTTGTTGGAACCCCCTTTTGCCAATGTTGCTTTAGTACCCTTTTACCAGCTATATTTACAATACTTAAAACATTTATAACTTTTTAACCTTAAGTCCATTTCTCTATTATGATCACCTTACGAAATAGGAAACCATCATTTGAAAGCAATGGAATAGCTTAGATGCCCTAATTCTACACCTATAAAAAGTTATAGCCTATGAAAACTATGCACTGAGAAATGTTATGTGTAGGGTCCAGTAGGTTCTTAGTGATCCAATGGAAACTATGCCCGGAATAGGTTATTAATAGAGATCGAATAGGTTTATAGTCAGCCCATGAAAACTCTAACCTGAAAGACGTTATTGGAGAATTTTGTAGGTTCATAGTCAACCCATGAAAACTATGATTGGATGATGTTATTAATAGACATCAATAGGTTTTTAGTAATCCATGAAAACTATGAAACTGGTCAGATAGTCCTTAAGCTTGGAACATATTATTAGTTAGCCCATGAAAACCAATAGGGTAGCAGTGACCATATAAACTGTAATTTGAGATGGATTGTCAGATGAATGGGAATATGAAATCTAGGATATGTTATATAATTCCATATCATCATATTGTGTTATGTTTTAACCATTGTGGATGCATGTGCATAGTATATGGTTAAGTTTTTAATAAGGTACTAGCATAGGGAAAACCCATTTCTCTTAGCGGCGTGGTCTCGTTAGATATCTATTTAATTCGGGATGGTATATTATTATTCATACTAGACTTTTTGTCTGAAATGAAGTTTATGTTTCTCCCCTTAAACTCTCGGGTGCTCAAAATTAATTTAAATAGGCAAAGGGTAAGGGTTTTAAGGTTATTAGTTGACAAATAAGCTTTTGGAGATGTGCATGAGGCAAGCTAATTTTTTGTCCGCTATGTTATTTGGATGTAAGGAAAATTTGTTTAATTGCCTGTATTTAGACTCTGGTCAACCAATGGGGCATCTTCATATGTCGCTCTTGGCATATTCAGTAATAAATTGTAATTTCCCTGAACGTGGCTTACATATGAGATTATGTAATGAATCTAAAATGCTATATATAATTAAATGAGAAATTTGTTATAAACCAAGTTTAAAAATTTTCATATCCATGATTTTTTGGTATATCGTTGTTTCTAACATTACATTTGGTCACTAAAAATTAATAACCATGGATGACTGCAACATCCATGGCAGTTAGTTTTGGGCCTCCAAATGAGGAATATTATGTTTTTTTTGCTTGGCCTTATCAACACACCTTGGAAGAGGGATAGGAATCCACTCTTAAGTAAGTTGAAATTTTGCATAACATGGTGTCTGTCTCAAGGGCTTCTGCATTTTATTTCTAATTTTTCAAGGGGAACCCTTTTTTGAGAACTTCTTATATAGCGTCATCCATGACTCCCTTTCTTCTACTTGCATGATAAAGTCCATGTGTTGAATTCTTGGAGCGAATTACATCTCTAATAGCATAATTCTCAACAACCATGCATCTCCGAAACTGTCTAGTTTATCCAAAAAATAAGTTCTTGCATTCTTGACTCTAGGAATGTATGTGATTATTATATGGACAAGCTCATCTATTTGATCGAAAATTTGTGATGGGTAAAGGGAAAGCCATATCCCATATTTTGAAGCCCTATTTTTGCTTAGCATACCCTCAATTGGGAATAATTGAATATTTGCAATGACCTACTCTCAATCACTTTTGTTATTTTGAGTTTGACAGTTAATGTTTTATACCCTACTTCACTATTTGTTTCATGGAACTCTTACTTTAAAGCTAAGCACACTTGTTGACCTTTTGGAGTCAGCAAGACTATCCCCACACTAGAATCATGGTCGTTGGGTGCACCTTCAACATATAATCGCCATTGAGACTGCTCGACCATCTCTTCCTTCATTTCATCATCTAGAATAGTGGATTTAGCGATGAAATCTACAAAAGCTTGTCCTTAAATAACCCTCTTGGGATGATATGTGATCTAATACCAACTCATCACAATATTCCACTTCAATAATTATCATGATGTGCGATGCAAGACATGCCTTACGGGTTGATTAATCAACCTCCAAATTGTATGATTCTGGAATTATGGTCGTAATTTCCCCGATGCAATTTGTAAGCAATAGGATAACTTCTTTGGTTTAGATAGCCATGCTTGTGAATTGCTTAGTGATGTAATATACGGACCATTGGATTTTTTCCTTGTCAAGCACAAACATTGCACTTAACACGAAAGATGATACCACCAGATAAACATACAAATCCTTTCCTTCCAAAGGCATTGAGGGAGGAGTTTTAGAGATTTTCCAATAGTTGCCAGAAAGAAGCTTTATATTCTTTAGTTTGTCAAAACATCCCTTTCCATCTTAAGGGCATAAAAGAAGAACAATATAATACTTATATGTTGCTTTTCAGATGAATCAATTCAAAGTAGTAATCTTTCCTTTTAACCATTTCATTTCCCTTCTTATTCTTAGGATCTTTACCGATATTGTTAAGGGTGTTCCCTGTGGGAAATTATGTAGGTTAATTATATAACTTATAACACCCCATATTTTAGAGTGCCATAACATGGAGAAAAATAATTAAATAAACGATAAATTAATCTAATCTATATAGTGGAAAATAAAGACATGTAAATTAATAGAGAATGAATTTTAAAAAAAAGAGTGAGGGAATCAATAAGAATAGGCCAGAATGGGATTCTAGCACAAAGCCCCAATTACTAACCCTAACCCATCCACTTTCATAATTACTAACCCTAACCCATCCACTTTCATTCATTCTCTTACCATTCCACAATAAAATAATAATAAGCAAAGCTTGACTGATAATCATTTTGCAAGAAAAAGGGAAGAAATCAAAAGATAGAAGATTAAGCTTTCAACTTTAAGGAAAATGGAAG
This sequence comes from Allium cepa, assembly GCA_030765085.1. Lineage (NCBI taxonomy): Eukaryota > Viridiplantae > Streptophyta > Magnoliopsida > Asparagales > Amaryllidaceae > Allium > Allium cepa. The sequence continues at coordinate 886,754,816 of CM060931.1, forward strand.
AATATACAATCTTTTCTTAATCTAGGTTAGTAAAACTTTCCCTAAAACCATCATAACGATTTGGCCTCATATTTGATTATGTATGGATGTTTTTGATGTCGGAAATCATGTTTGAATGATTTGACCTTATTTAGTTATATTTAAAAAATTTGATGAAATAAATTTGTTCATATTTTAGGGTATACCATGACTTAATCATGATTAAATGATGCGAAAATGAGATATGATGTTCATGACGGTGAAATAATGATGGGTTTTTAATTATATATTTGTTGAAACTTCGTCTACAACGTTTCATACTTAACATATTTTGACTACGATAACTATATACGTTGTTTTTACATACTAACTTGTTTTTGCAGGAATATTTACAAGGCCGGATTCAAATAAGCTTCATACTATACATATGTTTTGTTTTGAGTATTTGTCTAGAGTTAAAATGATGTTAAAATCTCTCCTTTTGGATATATATGACGACAGTTAAAATGATGTTAAAATCTCTCCTTTTGGATATTTATGACGACGAGTGCACATACACACATTCTAGAGCATATTTGCATTTTCTTGTCAAATTTAGACGTCTGAATTGACCATTTTAGACGTCTGAATATGGAATCAAAGATGATTTCCCATACAATATTCAGACATCTGAATTGGTATCTTTAGACGTTTAAATCAGGTCAAAAAAGACCTATTTGCTTTCTGGTTTATACGTGAACGATTTCAGAGGTCTGATTCTATTTTTCAACGTCTGAATTCCTATAACGGCTATATTTCTGAACAGACATTTCTCTTCCATAAAGAGATACGACTTTTAATCAATAGGTATGACCATATATTTTCATGATAACTATCTACGAACAATTGCACCTTTTTATAATCTATATAAACATGTTAAAATCATCAGTTTGATTCATAAAATCGATCTAACTCTTTCTATTCTTAATCTACTTTGATTCTAACACTCTTGTGCATTCAAGTTCATACAAAATCATTCATTTACTTCCATATTCTTCACATACACACACACACACACACACACACACACATATATATATCAAAAGGTGACGACTGTAGGAAGGTTGTACTATCAAGAAATAAATATGTGTTATCAAGAACACATTGTGTCAAATACTCTCTATATAAGTTGAAGTCCTGTTCTGTTTTTCAGGTGAGTACAGTCCTCTTCGGCTGTTGAGGCATTGAAATCCTGTTCTGTTTACAGGTGTTGTAAACCCGTTCCTCCGGGTTAAGTGAGGATTGTTGTTCGTAAAATTCCAGAAAGGAGTCTAGGACTGGACGTAGAACGGGAAGTTCGAACTAGTATAAAAATCTCTGATGTGCTTTTTTTTGTTTACTTTACTCTATTATCTTTCTTCAGTTTTATATTTCCACACTGCTTGCTTTACACTGTTCCATATTATACGATCCATACAAATTTTCATTTGGTATTAGAGCAGGTTTCATATAACCATTACACTGTTATTTGATATTTTGCTAATATGGAAAACAATACCAGCACTACCACTAGCACAGTCACTAACTCCAGTTTTATTGAAGGTCGATCCACTGCACGACCTCCTCTATTCAATGGTTTAAACTGTAATTATTGTGCTAAACGAATGCATATTTATATGCATGCCAATGTTTCGAATCATGGAATATAACACTATCTGAATATGAAATTCCTACTATTTAATTTTCTACATGGACTACTGCATAAAGAATAGATGCTACTGCTAATGCCAAAGCTATGAATATGTTATATTGTGCTTTAGATAGAATTGAGTTTAACCATGTTAGCATGTGCACAACTTCGTATGAAATATGGAGAACACTTAAAGTTACTCACGATGGAACTAACAAGGTTAAACTAAGAAAAATATCCATGCTCAAGAGTCAATTTCAAAACTTTAGGATGAAGCAAGATGAATTTATAAATGATATGTACTATAGATTTCAAGATATATATATATCACTCGTTACTAGGACTTGGAGAAAAGTATTCTGACTTCGATATTTTTTCAAAAATCCTTAACTATTTAACGGATGAATGGGAAAGAAAGGTCTTGGCAATTGAATAACTGATGATCTCTCTGATGATCTCTCTACCATGAAACCAGAAGAGTTAATAGGAAATCTAATTTCCTATGAAGTAAATTTGCAGGCCAAGAGAGTACAAGCTCAGGATAAAAAGAATATGGCATTTCATGCAGAAAAAGAAGATCAAACTCAGATGAAGAAGACTTAGCATTCATTGCTAAAAACTTCAAAAAAGTCTTAAAATTCAAAAAGGGAAACCGGAATAATGGAAAAAGAAAAATCCAATAACCTCCTTACTTGAATGCTTCAATTGTCACAAAAAAGGTTATATGCAAAAAGACTTCCCAAATCAGAGGAAAAGAAATTACAACAAAAAGGATAAAAAGAAAAAAGCATTTTCAGTAACATGGGATGACTCAGATTCTTCTTACTCAGAAAATAACATCTATGACAGTGCAAATAAACAGGCCAATGTTTGCTTCATGGCCACAGAAAATGAGGTTACTAATTTTACATTTGATGACATGATTAAAATTAATTCAGAACTTCTTGATACCTTAAAAAGTATTAAAAGAAAATATAAAGAGGCTCTAGAAAATCAAAGAAAAGCAGAATTCGAGAGAGATATGCTTAATGATGAAAAGAAAATATCAGAAGAAGAACTTGGAAAACTTCAAGATACCTTCTCTAATGATAACTCTCAACTTACTTTATTGAGTCAAGAAATTGAAACTCAAAAAGAAACGAATGTATATCTTGCCTTTGAAAATCATGAGCTGAAAATTAAGATCAAAATGATAGAATTAGATAATACTTTCCTCAAAACCAAGTTGGATAATATTACTAGAAATGTTTCTAACTTTAATAAGGGTTGAGAAACTCTATCAAAAATTATTGAAAATTCTCAATCCACTTCTAGTAAAAAGGGACTAGGATACCCTAAGAAATCAAAGGCTCCATCTAAAAAGGAAACTAGGAGAATTATTTCTAATCCTACTACTCGTCCAAAAAGGAATACTAACTCAAAACCATAAAAATATGGGTTCCTAAAACAAACAATAGTTTGATTAGGAATAAATATATAAATACATTTTTGAAAACTGTTCATAAAAATAAAAATTATATTTTTAAGGGGGATACGGAACCCACTTGGGTTTGGTTTCCTAAGACCTAACTCTTAGGACCCTATCACAAAGTGCGTACCAATGTCATTATTATTTTTTGCAGGACCAACTTAAAAGGAGAGGAAAATGGATACTCGACAGCGGTTGCTCCAAACATATGACTGGAGACAAAAATATGCTACCAACATTACTTACTCAGATGGAGGTTCTATCACTTTTGGAGACAATTCCAAAGGATATATCATCGGAAAAGGCGAAGTCGTTAATGTCGGTACATCTAATTTACCTCTTAATTCCAATGTTTTACTAGTCAAAAATTTAAAACACAATCTTTTAAATATCAGCCAATTATGTGACAAAGGATTCAAAATCTCTTTTTCTGAATATAAGTGTAGCATTTTTGATAAAAATCAAAATCTTATATTTGAAGGAAATAAAGACAGAAATATCTATATTCTGAATATGAAAATCAGTCACAATTCAGATATGTGTTTAATAGCTAATGAAAATGATCCTTGGCTATGGCATAAAATATTCTATCATATGAACTTCTGAACTATAAACAAGCTTTCTAAAAATGATTTAGTCAGAGGTTTACGAAAAATGAATTTCAAAGTCAATCATATTTGTGATGCATGTCAATTAGAAAATTAACCAAATCATCTTTTAAATCAAAGAAAGTTATTCTACATTACAACCACTTGAATTATTGCACATGGATCGATTTGGGCCAACCCAAGTTCAATCCTTAGACCACAATAGATATGTATTTGTAATAGTAGATGACTTTTCTAGATATACTTGGACCATTTTTATGAAAAATAAAAGTGATACGTTTGAGCATTTTAAAGTTTTTGTCAAACGAATCCAAAATTTAAAAGGTTCAAAAATAAAGAACATAAGAAGGATCATGGAGGAGAATTTGAAAACGAAGTTTTTGACCATTTTTGTAAAAAGAAAGGAATTTTTCATAATTTTTCGTTCCCTAGAACTTCACAACAAAATGGAGTTGTAGTACATAAAAACAGAACTTTACAAGAATGTGCAAGAACTTTGTTAAATGGAAGCACACTTCCAAAACATTTTTGGGCAAAAGCTGTTGCAACTGCTTGTTATGTTTTGAAACGTGGTTTCTATTCGACCTCTCACAATAAACACCTCTTATGAACTTTTTACTAGAAGAAAACCAAAGGTATCTTATTTCAAAGTTTTTGGTTCAAAATGTTTTATATTAAATACCAAAGATCGGCTTGGAAAATTCGATGCGAAATCCGATAAAGGAATCTATGGTATTCAAATCATAGCAAAGCTTATCGGATATTTAATAAAAAATCGAGTACCGTTGAAGAAACTTTACATGTAACTTTTGATGAAAATTTTGAACAAAAACCAAGTATAAAATATGATGAAGATTTTCTAGATAACATCATAAATACGAAACTACAAATCTGGAAAATGATGAAAACATTATTCATAATAATAATAATGAATTAAGATATCCACCAAAAATATCACAGGATCATCCCATTCAAAATATTATCGGAGAAATTAATTCAAACATACGAACTAGAAGTCAATTAAATCAAATGGGCCACGTAGCACGAACCAAAGAATCCCAAAGAAGCTTCCACAAATGACTGCTGGATCATTGCAATGCAAGAAGAGCTAAATCAGTTTGAACGTAATGAAGTTTGGGAATTAGTTCTTAGACTAAGCGATCAAACTATTATTGGAACAAAATGGGTCTACAAGAACAAGCAGATGAACAAGGCAACATTACTAGAAATAAATCAAGGTTAGTTGCACAAAGATACAATCAAGAAGAAGGAATTGACCACGAAGAAACATTAACTCCGGTCGCAAGAATAGAAGCCATACGGAGCTTAATGGCCTACGCATGTTTTCACAATTTCAAACTTTACCGAATGGACGTTAAAAGTGCCTTTCTGAATGGTTTTATAAAATAAAATGTGTATGTTGAACAACCTCCCTTATTTATTCACAAGAAATTTCCTGATCATGTTTACAAACTTAAGAAAGCTCTATATGGTTTAAAACTAGCACCACGTGCTTGGTATGATCGACTAAAGACATACCTAATTTCTTTGAGATTTAAAATTGGTAAAGTTGTTTAAGCACTTTTCATTAAACATTCGAAAAGTAATATTTTAATTGTTCAAATTTATGTTGATGATATCATTTTTGGTTCTACTAATGACAAGTTATGTCAGGACTTCTCCAAAATAATGACAAAGGAATTTGAAATGCCTCACATGGAAGAACTAATATATTTTCTTGGTTTACAAATTAAACAACTTCAAAACGGCATCTTCATTAACCAAAAAAAATATTGTGATAATTTAATCAAACGATTCGGAATGGAAAACACTTCCGCCAAACCGACTCCAATAAGTACAACTACACATCTTGAAAAAGATGAAAGTGGCAAAAGCGTTGACCAAAAATTATATCGAAGTATGATTGGATCACTACTATATTTAACGGCAAGTCGACCTGACATAATGATGAGTGTCTGTTTGTGTGCTAGATCTCAAGCCAACCCAAAGGAATCACATTTAAGAGCCATGAAACGTATATTATATTATCTCACCAACACCAAGGATTTCGGCCTATTCTATCCAAAAGAATGTTCATTCAAGTTAGTTTCATATAGTGATGCTGATTTTGGTGGATCTCGAACAGATCGAAAAAGCACAAGTGGTATGTGCCATTTTATTGGAAAATCACTAATGTCTTGGTTTAGAAAGAAACAAAACTGCGTTTCTCTCTCTACATGTGAAGCAGAATATATCTCTGCTGCTTTGGCTTGTGTTCAAGTAATCTATATGCAACAAACACTTAGAGATTTCAATATAAACTTAACAAATTCAACTATATATTGTGACAATTCAAGTGCTATTAACTTGTCTAAAAATCCAGTCAATCATTCATGAACAAAATATATTGACATTTTTCATCATTTTCTTCATGATAACGCTGAAAAAGGAACAATAAATTTGGATTTTGTTTCTTCTGAAAATCAGTTGGCTGATATTTTTACAAAACCTCTTTTAGAAATTTTTTTATCAATCTTAGACGAGAGCTTGGTATCGTCTCGCTTAAAAATTTATGAAATCTTTCTATAGGCTATTGATATCTCTGGTTAACTACCACATCAATACTCCTATCTCTTAACATACAAAACAAACTCTTTCAATTAGAACCTCTTATTTCCTTTGTTTCAAATCTGTGTATATTATTGTTTCAAACATCTCAGCCACCTCTTATTAGCTTACATTCTATTTTTAAACTTTTCAATATCCTTTATAAACTCATTCCGTTCTCTTTTTCAACAAAAAAAGCCTTATTACTATGGATTTTAACTTGCTTATTCTCTTTTTCACCATGGCTTCAATCAACAACAACTCTGAAAACACACCTTCATCATATTCTACATCTTCCTTAGAAATACTGCCTACTCCAGCACCACGTGAACCGACTAGACCTAATCCTTCATATGAATCATCTGGTTATACTCCAGAAAGGAAGAAATCTCGACGATTTCTTTTCTTCGGTTCTCCATCAACCAAAAGAAAAAATAGCTGAGATTCATCATTACCAGAAAAAACAGTTGGATTTGCAACGGGAAATGTATTATGAACAGAAAGTTAATGCCAAACGACTTAGTTTCATCGAACAAGTGGCATTAAAATTCCATGGTACATCTTCAAAGAAAGATGTAGTTCAACTTTCGACTTCAAATCCATTGGAGCCTAGCCCACAGCGTCCTCTGGTTTCTCCAAACTCTTGGGAATGTCAACCCTATTGGTCTCCATTGCAACCATACACGGAGATAACCAAGATTGAATATGTTGAAACTTCGTCTACAACGTTTCATACTTACCATATTTTGACTACGACAACTATATACGTTGGTTTTATATACTAACTTGTTTTTGTAGGAATATTTGAAAGACCGGATTCAAATGAGCTTCATACTATACATATGTTTTGTTTTGATTCTTTTTCTAGAGTTAAAATGATGTTAAAATCTCTCCTTTTGGATATATATATATATGACGACATTTGCACATACACACATTCTAGAGCATATTTGTATTTTCTAGTCAAATTCAGACGTCTGAATTGACCATTTCAGACGTCTGAATCTGAAATCAAAGATGATTTCCCAGATAATATTCTGACATTTGAATTGGTGTCTTCAGATGTCTAAATCAGATCAAAAAAGACCTATTTGCTTTCTGGTTTGCACGTGAACGATTTCAGAAGTCTGAACTCTATTTTTCAGACGTCTGAATTCCTATAACGGCTATATTTCTGAAAAGACATTTCTCTTCCATAAAGAGATACGACTTTTTATCAACATGTATGACCATATATTTTCATGATAACTATCCACGAATAATTGCACCTTTTTATAATCTATATAAACATGTTAGAATCATCAGTTTGATCCATAAATTCGATTTAAATCTTTCTATTCTTAATCTACTTTGATTATAACACTCTTGTGCATTCAAGTTCATACAAAATCATTCATTTATTTCCATATTCTTCACATGCACACACACACACATATCAAAAGGTGAAGATTGTAGGAAGGTTGTACTATCAAGAAACAAATCCGTGTTATCAAGAACACATTGTGTTAAATACTCTCTGTATAAGTTGAAGTCCTGTTCTATTGTTCAGGCGAATAAAGTCCTCTTCGGCTGTTGAGGCATAGAAATCCTGTTCTGTTATTCAGGTGTTGTAAACCTGTTCCTCCGGGTTAAGTGAGGATTGTTATTAGTGAAATTCTAGAAAGGAGTCTGGGACTGGATGTAGAATGGGATGTTCGAACCAGTATAAAAATCTCAGGTGTGCTTGTTTTTTTATTATGTTTACTTTACTCTATTATATGTCTTCAGTTTTATACTTCTGCACTGCTTGTTTTACACTGTTCCATATTTTACGATCCATACAAATTTTCATTTGGTATCAGACCATAGCGACATACGTGTATAATTCATACGTCTGAATATTGTCGTAGAAGTAAATTTTTCTTCGGATTCAGACGTCTGAATATCCCATATCAAAAGTCTGAATATAGGCCAAAATGAACTAAAACCTTTCTGACTCGATTTTCTTCATTTCAGGCATCTGAAATGAGTATTTCAGATGTCTGAAATCATCTGGCTATTCAAATTTGAATTTTTTTTTTTGCATGTTTTCCTATGAAACTAACCCTTTTCCGACCGTCCCAACCTTTCTTCTTTCCTCGTTCTTCATCTTTTTTTGCTTATCCCTCCATTGAAAATCAAAACTTTATTCCATATATTCATTAATGGCTCCAAAACAGAAAAGATCAAGGCCATCTTCTTCGTTATCTACCCCAAACGTCGATCAATGGCTATGGAATGAGCAAGCAAAACAACATTTTGCACAAATGAGTTGGTCTCAGTTCTTTCCGAGCGCTTTCATGAAATTTGAAGAATTCGAGGCTTATCGGATTCAAAAAATTGTAAGATCAAATGGGTTAGAATATCTTGTTTCTTATGCGACTAATAATACCTAAATCAATCATTTTTTAATTAAACTATTTTAGCTAATGTGAATTTGGACCATCACACCACTCATAATCGCGTCGATTGCATTTGGACATTAGTTTGTGGTGTTAAAATTTATCTACCCCTTGCTCGTCTTGGTGATATACTTCAATGTCCATCAACGGGGACCGACTTGGATGAAATTGATGTTTCTTTAAACTTGCATGATAGAGACGAGGTCTCACACCAATTTTTGAATGATGACATAACTAGACTTACCTCCATTCAACTCCACCTACAAGCTCGTATCCTCCATAGAGCTTTGATTCACTCCATTATTCCCCAGACATGAAGTTATGAAGTTGTTAACAAAAGAAACTTCCAAGCCCTTTATGCTATCTATTCCGGTCAATCCATCAATTGGGCTCAAGTTATTTTGGAAGAATTCGTGGATGTTAATCGTCGAAGGTGCTATAAGACCTTTCATTATGGTGCTATATAATGAAGATTCTCCAAAACTTTAGCATTTCTTTTCCTGATTTTGAATTCACAATGATCAAAGAGCTTGGATCAAAGACTTTGGGTCTTATAGGTTTGCCGAAACGATTGGGAAGTTTGGCATATATTTCATTTCAAGAATGGGTTGCCAACCGTGATCAAAACCAATCCTAACCTCGTCAACATAATCAACCTATTGCTCCACTCTTCGAAGAAGACGATGATGAAATAGTGGTCCTTTCTCCCGACACTAACTCAAGGAATGCTTTACTCACTCTCTCCCAAAACAAAGGTAAGCTTAGAATCCGAATCGTCAATCTCGAAAAGAAAACTAAAAAACGCTTTAATTCCATTCGTGGCTTTCCCAACAATTTGGGAACATATTGGATGCTCCACCTCATCATCTACCGAAGCTTTCAACCCTGCTCCATTTCAATGATCTTCAAGCTCGGGAAACAACAATGGTAATGAAGATGAAGATGATGATGAAGGCAGTGATTCCAGCCCTATGTTTTAAATTCCTTTAGTATTAACTAGTTTGTTTTGAACTCTTTCATATTTTACTTTTCTATTTCTGCATAAACTCCTATATTATCTGCCAGTATCGTATTTTGTTTTGAATGCTCTGCTCTGCTTTGTCATATATTCATACTTTCCTTTTTGCGATGCCAAAGGGGGAGAAGGAGTTGATATAGTCTATTTATTCTAACTTGATTTTTGACAGGGAGAGCTTATAGGAAAGGGAAAATATATTACTCGTATTATATTTATATAGTTGTCATCGTCAAAAAGGGGGAGAATGTTGAAACTTCGTCTACAATGTTTCATACTTACCATATTTTGACCACGACAACTATATACGTTGGTTTTATAAACTAACTTGTTTTTGCAGGAAAATTTACAATCCTGGATTCAAATAAGCTTCATACTATACATATGTTTTGTTTTGAGTCTTTGTCTAGAGTTAAAATGATGTTAAAATCTCTCCTTTCGGATATATATGATGACATGTGCACATACACACATTCTAGAGCATATTTGCATTTTCTGGTCAAATTCAGACGTCTGAATTGACCATTTCAGACGTTTGAATCTGAAATCAAAGATGATTTCCCAGGTAATATTCAGACGTCTGAATTTGTATCTTCAGACATCTGAATCAGGTCAAAAAAGACCTATTTTCTTTCTAGTGTGCACATGAACGATTTCAGAAGTCTGAACTCTATTTTTTAGACGTCTGATTTCCTATAATGGCTATATTTCTGAACAGACATTTCTCTTCCATAAGGAGATACGACTTTTGATCAACATATACGACCATATATTTTCATTGTAACTATCCACGAATAATTGCACCTTTTTATAATCTATATGAACATGTTAGAATCATCAGTTTAATTCATAAAATCGATCTAACTCTTTCTATTCTTAATCTACTTAGATTCTAACACTCTTGTGCATTCAAGTTCATTAAAAATCATTCATTTACTTCCATATTCTTCACACACACACATATATATCAAAAGGAGAAGATTATAGGAAGGTTGTACTATCAAGGGATAAATCCATGTTATCAAGAACACACTATGTCAAATACTCTTTGTATAAGTTGAAGTCCTGTTCAGTTGTTCAGGTGAGTAAAATCCTCTTTGGCTGTTGAGGCATCGAAATCATGTTCTGTTGTTCAAGTGTTGTAAACCAATTCCTTCGGGTTAACTGAGGATTGTTGTTAGTGAAATTCTAGAAAGGAGTCTGGGACTGGACGTAGAACCGGAAGATCAAACCAGTATAAAAATCTTGGGTGTGCTTGTTTTTTTATTTTGTTAATTTTACTCTGTATCTGTCTTCAGTTTTATACTTCCGCACTGCTTGTTTTACACCATTCCATATTATAAGATCCATACAAATTTTCAATGTTTTTTGAAATTCATTTGAGTTTTATGAATTTTATAAATTGAGAAAAAGGTTAATTTCAGGTAGTTAATTATTAATAAAATTTATTATTTTAACCTAAAATTTTGGGACAAGGTAAAATATGATAAATTTGTTTTATAGTAATTTTTGGAACTGTTCACATAAAATTCCAAATTTATATGAATTGATTGGCTAAGAAAATTATTAATTACTTAATGATTATTAATTAATAAATGGGAGTTAGAGTTAGCTCATTTTCGAAAAGTGAACTATTAAGAAGAAGATTAGCTAATAAGACTTCCACATTAGATGTGATTTGGTGTAAAGTTATTTCTTGATAAGGCAACAAATCAGTTTTCAATTATGGACGTGCCTCTTAACTCATGATAGTCCATGTATGTTTAACACATAATGTCCTAGAAAGAGACAAAGCATGATGGCTTGGGAAAAGATGAACATGATGGCTTGGGAAAAGAATACACATGACGGACTTGGGAGAGATAACGCATGATAAATTTGGGAGAGTTAATGATGTGCACGTAAATGTGCATATTTTTACCACCATATTTATTCTATTTAAATTAAATAAATGATCATATTGGGTATTTTAACTTGTTTTAACCAAAATTCATTTTAATTCCAAATTTTCACATATTCATCTTAATATAGGGGCAAAACGGTCATTTAAGTGCATATATTTCTTTGAGAAAAATTGATTGGAAATTTATATATATTTTTGTAGGAAAATGGTCTCAAATAGGAGTGGTTTCATGAAGAAATATGCATGCACAAAGAATATAAAGGAATGAAGATGGAAATAATTCAAAGTGAAGATCATGGAGGACCCCACCTACCCACCTACCTTAATGTACAAATTAAAGGCTAATGCACATGCTTTTGGATTTAATGGCTTCATGTACACTTAATAGGGGATTAAGACATGTTAATGATTACTTGGCCTCCACACTTCCTAAGGGGCATTTTGCGCATTCCCCCAAAAAGTGAATTAGGGTTTCATACATGTATAAATACCCATATGTTTCATGTAACATGATTTCCTCTCTTAGTCTCTCTTCATTAGTTTAGGGTCAAAATAAAAGACAAGTTCTCTTTTTTTCTTTCATGGCTACTTGGCCATTTCTCTTTATGTAGTTTTTTTTTATGCAACTTCAATACATGTTCTTTTTATTTTCATGCTTATTTACTTTCATGTTGTAGTGTAGATTTATTTTTCGTGCAAGTAGTATAGTTTTTCTCTTTGCTCTCTTTTTCCTCTTCTTTTTATTCAATGTTGCTTGCTACATTTGTTCACATGATGACAAATATGAGAGGCTAATCCCTTCAATTTAGGGGTAATGAAGCCTCTAATCATGTAGCTTCAACATTTTGATGTTTTGTACTCACTTTTTGTGCTTTGATGTGAATGTATGAAGTGGTTAACTTGTTGTTTAATTTTGAATTTGATAGTCTATGTTGTTCATAACAAATAGGCTATGCTTAAACAAACATAACACAATTGCCTCGTCATCTAAATATGATTATGGCAAAGAAGTGAATGTTGAAATTGAAATTTGATAGTCTATATTTCTAAACAATAGTTAATAGGCTATGCTTAAAATAGATTTTTATTTCAACTTTGTTGTCATATTTCATGAGATTTAAAAGTGTATTAGTGGTTGTGTTATAGTTTGATGGTTTATATTGAGCTAATTAATAGTACAAATATACCATACTTATGATAAGCACATCAACTAATTCACTAATGACAAGAAAAGAGAGATCATAACTTCATTTTGTTGATTTATGTGATCTAGAGAGTGGAAATTGCCTCTAAATTGTCTTAATACTCGCATATTTTTATCAATTTTCTTTTGCTTGTTTTTCTTCTTTTCTTGTTTAACATTCTCTTCAAACTTTTGGTTAATTTGACTGAATAGAATTTTAAAATCATCAATTCCCTGCGGATCGACCCGTATTCGCCGCGTGCTACATTCGTACACCGTGCGCTTGCGGTATAAATTTTATTTCTAAATTCGTTCAACGGTTTTCTAACTCGATAGAACTTCCGTCGTCTGAACAGTTAACCGGTGAGAGCTATTAGAAGCTTAACATGGGAAAGCTTGAAGAAACTAACAACTCACAAGGGCTATAAGGAGATAACATGCGATAGATTTAAAGAAGCTAATTTCTCACGAAGAACATGGCGGACTCAATACATGATGGCTATAAGGAAGACAATCCATAACCCCTATATTAAGTTTAATACATGATGGCTTGGGAAGTTATTAACCGATGAAGGCTTAGAGGAGTTAACACATGGTAGCTAGGGATTATCAACGATGATGGCCTGGGGTTAACTAACTAGAGATGGATTTGGGGGAAGGCATGATGCGATAGCTCCTTCTATTAAACATATGTTGACCTAAGAAAGGTCAATCCAGGATAGCTAAAGGCCGATAGCATACGATAACTTGTGATATATCAACATGCAATAACCCTAGGAGGTAAAACATGCGACGACCTCATAAAACTGGTTTGAATTAATGAACTAAATTAAGGAATGTATACTAAGTATAAAGTGATGGTTTATTTTAAGTATGAAATGGACTTAAGAAACGATAAGTTGATAAAGTCTAAGGAACAAAAGAGGGATTAAACTTGGTTAAGCTTCATGACGATGAATGGAACCATTGTAATAATATAAATGCAAATGAAAGGCCTTTGTAGATATAATATACACAAACCCAACTTTTTGTTCGATGATGAATAATGTAAGGCCTTGCTAGCAACTATATGTCTAAATTCAACATTTTATATGAAGGAAGGCCTGTTTGGTTGCCAAGTGTCAAACCCATGACATTATAATTAGTGTAATTGATGGAAGGCCTATGTGGCAAATCCATATCTATTATTGTAGTTACCACAAGAATAATGGAATAAGGCTTACATAGCATCCACTTATCCATTCATGACTAATAAACAAGAAAAGGGGAACAAGGCATGTGCGGCATCCAATTGTCTATCTTGGATGAAATTTGAGAAAAAGAGGTAAGATTTATGTTATAACGTAATTATCTGCTTATGATATAATAAAGATAAAGCACTTTTGAATAACCCATAAGTGTTAAGAACTGTAAATTGAACCAGTAATTTAAAATAGGACTATAAAAGTTAGTCATGCATATATGAACGAAATCACATACTTATGATGAATTAATGACTGTGGTTATATTTACGATACGATGTATATGGATGTGATGATGAAGTGAAGGGAAAACCCGTTTTGCATCAGCAGTATGGTCCCATGATTGATGATTAGGATAAGATTTTACTCATACGAGGCTTTACATTCGACTCGTCTTTTTATTATTTTCCATAAACGTAAGGGTTCTAATTGGAGTAAGCTGAGTTTATGGAATAGGCATGTACCTATTAGAAGGACGAATAAATACTTCAAAGCTAATATAAGTGGCTTGTAAATTTAATAAAGGTTATTTTGAAATTTAGCTATGTAAAACCAGAATTTATAACAGGTTATATATGGTGTTGGCATCTTCATAACACAACTCTATTTTCTTATTGTATTTACCCTAGTGTGGGAAAGATCGGGTTAAAATGATGTAATGAATTATTTAATTCGAGTTGAAAAAGTTATTTAGCTGCTTTATTTATTTATGTTTTGCAAAACAATGATGAACTCACTTTGTCGTTGAAAAATGATTTCGATGATGACTACAACATCATTGAGGTCTATTATTGGGTCTTAGAATGGGGAACGTTACGATGTAGTATCAAAGGTTAGGTTAGGGGAGATATTTATGTAAAACAGTGCTAAGTAGAAACTTATTAGTAGAAAATTTACTCCTTGGGGAGAGCATACACCCTATATATATATAAGAGAGTATATCTACATATGTACGATTGATCCTACTCTCTTCACTTTGTTTCTTACGAATCCTTGCTCATGTAGATGGAAAGAATGGATCTATGTAATAGCCATTTGACTATGGGAAGTAGAAGAACGAATCTAATAGAGGGAATAAAAACACTCAAACTAATGACTAAGGAGGAGGGGCAGTCCTAGAAGTTTGTGCAGAAGTTGATAGTGAAATGCCTGCCCCAGCTATAGGAACCTCGAATGAATGCACGATTTCACAAATTTTTGTCAACATGGTGAAACAACAAGCACTACTAGAGACCTAGAACATACCAACAGGCCTGACAGAGCCAATTATGGAGGATTTTACTAAGATGAATAAGAGTTTCCTAAGTCTGGGAGTGGAGACGTTTGGTGGAATGAAATAAGCATTGGAAGCATATTATTGGCTAGCGATGTGTGACAGGGATTGTAAGCACTTAGAGACAACTGATGCTTAGAAGCTGAAGCTTATGTCTAGATTGTTTAAGGGACTTGCAAGTGTTTGGGAGGGTATTATAAGAGTTGAGATTCTTGAGCAAAGAATTACTTGGGAATAGTTTAAGGAGATGTTTAAGGAGCAATATATACCTTGTTCGAAGCTATCCCCAATGTTCATGGAGTTTGTGGAGTTGCAGTAGGGAAATGTGATTATGCCAGAGTACATGCAAAGGTTTAACGCACTATCCAACTATGTAGCTGATCTGATAAGAAGCTCAAGAATGAAGGTGGAGAAGTTTATCCTAGGGTTGAGGCTGGGGTTGGGGCTAGGATTGAGTGATAAACGATGGCTCATCTTGCACTTCAATCAAATGAAGTGGTAGATATTGCGAGGATGTATGAGCTAAGATATACTGAATGGCGGGGTGTCGGGAAGAAAGCTCAACTTAAATAGAAAAAGAAGTTTGACCTAATATAATAAAGGCAAGAAGGGCAAGAAGTAGAAAGGAAAGGGTCAAAGTAGAGAACAAAAGGATCCTACAATGTGATTTGCTATAATTGTAGGCTGAGGGGGCATTATGTTATATAAGTTTCTAAAGATGGTAGGAGCAATGAAAGTCAAGTTCTTTGTTTGTAATAAGGTCAAGCATATGGATAAAGTTCGTCCCAATTAAAGATACCAAATTTTATGTTTTTTAAGCACCATCAGTTAAGCCAATGGTTAAAGAGAAGGGAAATAAGTTGTGTTGGGAGGTATGATTTCGATATCTAGCACTTCTTTTAAATTTCTCTTTGAAACTAGAGCAACTCATTCTTTTCTTTCAAAAAAGGTGGTAGATAGGTTGAAGTCAAAAACAAACTAATTAGTACCGTCTTTACGTATGGTTAATCCAGTTGATGGGTACGGTACTCTCGGATTAAAGTTCACCGACGTTAATATTTGATTTGTGTATTTGTATGGTTTCTTGTAACTCATATGTGTTTGACTTTGTAGGGTATGGGGTTATTTTGGGTATACATTGGTTAGCACATAACGATGCTATAATCTTTTATGCTAATAGAGTTATCACCTTATGAAATCCATATGATGGGAAAAGGAACATGGTAGCATTAGATATAATAGAGGAACATTTTAGATTGACGTTGTGTGCAATGGAGGAACAGAGGATGAAATAAATAGAGTCCAGGTAGTCTGGGAGTTCACGGATGTTTTTTTCACCTGTAATAGGATTGTCACCAAGAAGGGTGATCGATTGCTGAATAGACTTTATGCTGGGGGTGCAACCTATTAGTAGTTCACCTAGTAGAATGCCATCCAAGGAGATGTAGGAATTGAAGAAGTAGTGGGTGGAACATGAGCATAAATGTTAGAATAAGCCAAGTGGTTTTCCATGGAGTACATCGATGGTACTCGTAAATAAGTCGTATGGATCTTTACGGATATGCATTGACTATCAAAAGCTGAAAGTGTTGAAGGTGAAGAATCGTAATCCCTTTTCCATGATAGACGACTAGTTTGATCAGTTGAGGGGAGCTCAAGTATTCTTACAGCTAGACTTGGCATTTAACTAAGAGTAGTTGAAGGTAGTATTCCATTGACTATGTTACGAATATGGTATAGTTCATATGAGTGGGTAGTGATGCCATTTGGACAGACGAACGCCCCTATGTTCTTTAAAGATCTAATGAACATTCACGATTAGTTAGACAGATTTGTGTATGTCTTCATTGATAACATCTTAATATATTTTAAGGATAAAAGAGATCGTGAAGTCCATCTAAGGTTAGTGTAGAGACGTTGACATAGTATAAGTTGAAGGAACAAGTTTTCAAAGTGCTAATTTGGAAACGAGAGGTGAAGTTTCTTGGGTATGCTATTTCATAGAATGGATTAGAAGTAGAACCACTAAAGCCACAAACTGTTAATGATTGGAAGAGGTTATAAACGGTCATGGGAGTGAGAAGTTTCTTCAGATTAGCTAGCTATTACCGCAGATTCATTAAGGATTTCTCGCATATAGCAGCCCCCTTAACTAAGCTAACCAAAAAGAATGAGAAGCTCTAGTGGACTAATAATTATGAAGGGTCATTTCAAGATTTGTTGAACCTATTGACGAATGCTTCTATGTTGATCATGCCTGAAGGGAACTTGGCTCCATTAGTGTATATCGATGCTTGTGGAACATATTCAGGGGTGGTGCTAATGCAAAGAGGGTGAGAGATAGCTTATGCATCAAGGAAGTTGAGACTACATCAAGTTAGATGTCCAACCCATAGCTTGGAGTTGTCAACGGTGGGGTTTGCACTGAAAATTTGGAGACAATAATTGTTGGGAGAACAATTCGAGTTGTATAGGACTACAGACCCCTCAAGTTTCTATTATCTTATAAGGAGTTGAATATGAGGCAGTAGAGATGGATGGAATTCTTGGTGACATATGATTTTAGGATAGAATACACACTAGAAAAATGGAATAAGGTTGCAGATGCTTTGAGTAGGAAGCATCAGAATGGAGTATTGGCTATGATTGAAGAAGAAAATGTTAGAGACGTTAGCCTCTATCAGAGTGCAGCTGTTGATCGAGTAAGGATATGAGAATATTAGCAAGTTTGGAAGTATTTCCAACACTTAAGGATAAAATCGTGGCAAGGAAAAAATAGAACCTACTAGTTCCCAAAAGAATTAGGTAATCAATTGTGGTGGCAGTTGTAGACGTTTTGTAAGGATTTGACGTAGATTCAAAGGGATGTCTTAGAAAGAAAGGAAGACTGCGACTTTCAGATGTAGAAGACTTTTGAAAGGAAGCCTTGGAAGAAAGTCGTCGTTTTAACTTTAACACTCATCATGGGGGCATGAAAAAGTATTATAACGTGAAGGGAGTATTCTATAGGGAATGGATGAAAAGGAATATCAGTGAATGTGTGTAGAGTTCATGTTGTCAACAAGTAAATGCTAAACATCATAAATCGAGCAGATTACTTCATCATTTAGAGGTATTTAATTGGACATTGGATTCAATGTCTATGGATTTTGTAGATGGGTTACCTATGTCTAGAATAGGAAATTGTATTATTTGAGTAATAGTAGATAGATTGACTAAGAGTACTCACTTTATCTTGTGAAGTCGAAGAGGATGGCAACTAGACTTGCGATGCTATATATGAATAATATAGTGAGACTAGATGGGGAGTCCAAGAATTACCATAAGTGATACAGACCTATTGCTTACTAGTGAATTTTAGATATGTTTACCGTGCGCACTATGTACGGAGTTGA
Organism: Allium cepa; assembly: GCA_030765085.1. Taxonomy (NCBI): domain Eukaryota; kingdom Viridiplantae; phylum Streptophyta; class Magnoliopsida; order Asparagales; family Amaryllidaceae; genus Allium; species Allium cepa. Next base: position 886,773,577 of record CM060931.1, read on the forward strand.
ACTTGAGCTTGGCTTAACACCATAGATTGATGGTCAAACTAAAAGGGTGAACGGTGTAATATAGGATTTGCTGAGAGCATGTGACTTTGATTTTGGAGGACCTTGAGAAAATCATTTTCTTCTGATGGAGTTTTCCTATAATAATAATTACCAGTTGAGCATTGACATAGTATCATCTATGGCACTTTATTGTAGAATATGTAGGTTATCAGTATGTTAGTCGAACACAGAAGATAGATTTATGTTAGGAGCTGATTTGGTGAGATAATCTATATCGAAAGTAGAGTTGATTCTCGCCGGAATGAAGGCATCGCAATTGAGGTAGAAGAGTTAATAAACGAAAGAAAGATCTTGAGTTCACAGTGGGCGATTATGTATTTGTGAAGGTTTCTCCAATGAGGGGTCATGCGCTTTCGTTAGTGGAATATTTGGCACCTAGATATGCATGACCATTTCTATTGATTGAGAAGATGGGTAAATCATCTATCGAGTCAAGTTACGAAGTAGCTTGATACATGTGCATAATGCTTTTCACATTTCACATTTGAGGAAATGTGTGCACGATCTTAATTCAACGGTGGAACCAAGAGAAGTTAAAGATCTATTTGTAGAACCAGATCTGACTTATGGTAGAAGGTTGACTGGAATAGTAGGTCAGGATAAAAAATGGCTAAGGAACAAGGCTATTAAACTTGTTCACATCTAGTGGAGTGACGATGTGATGATTGTACTTGGGAGGTAGAAATAAGATTAGAAATATTTAACCTAATTTATTTTGACATGTATGATTGAGACATGTGTGTTTTGAATATAAACTAGTAGTGAGGCTAGTATGATATTATGATTTGACTTTTAAATGTGTTAGAAGAACCACTAATACATTATATTTGAGTTTGATTGTGACGACCTGCAAATCCGTATCCTTTGAATCGACAATTAGTCACACATGTCCGGCCCAGAAAGCACAGACTGACAGAAAGTTAGAAGAAAGAAAAGATGAGGGAAGAAGAGAAGAGGAGAAAAAAAGAAGATAGAACCAAACAGAATGATTAGAAACTCACATCACAGCGGAAAATATATAATATCATATCAACGATCTTTACAAAACAGAAATTGTATATATATACATCAATCAGAGTTCAACAACCAGTCAATAGTTTTCAGCGTGGATAGTTATAATAACCTATCCTCACAATTGCCAATAATATAAACAATGCAGCGGATAATCAAGCAAAAATGTACGTGTATATGGAATGGAGATCTCTAGCTCTCCTACTGAAGCTCCAAAAGCACCAAAACTGAACATGTAAATATACTCGGTCTGACCCGAGCATTGAAAGGGAAGAACGCTCGGATCAGTCAGGTAAACCAACGTGAGAAACACACTTAACTGAATTTATTAAATTACCAAATTTTTCCTTTATCAAAACAAAAGTATCTCGTAAGACAAGTCCACACATAAATACGGACATGTTTTTACCTTGCGATAACTAAAATATTTCTTCCATATCAAATCCTATTATATTATACTAGTGTCTATTATATAAAAATAATATTCAGCATAGTCGAAATGGTTTCCCATATAGCATTTTGAGGCAATTCATTACGCCTTTGCAAAAAAACGCAGCTCGTAGCGGGGTAGGATTTACGTACAAATGACCAGGTGAAGGAACTACCTTCCGAAGGGGTACACCTCTAGATGGATGTCCCGAGGCATAGAACATTTTCCCTCTACCAACACAAGACCGACCCGCCTCTATAACTAGACGGTACCAAAAATGTCATCCTCCGGCTGTTATCGACCTTTATCGAGGGCCCTCGAAGCATACAAACCACAATAATCAGATACACAACGTCATAGCGTGTAAAACTATAACTAGAAGAGGATGATCATATCGTACTTGGGAATGACCCACTTTGCCTTGCCGCATTTAACGCTGTTTTGGTCATTTCCGATTGATGAGGCCTGAGGAGGTAACGATTACCTTTTACATATCGCAATCACATCAATTTTAATGCCACACAGCCATTTCCGTTGACTACTAATTGCCTTCTACAAAAATAGAACCCCTAAGCTGATACGTCTCAAGGAGGGTGTTAAGCTAAGAGAAGTTGCCTTCTCCGCCACCACTGATGCACGTTTGTAAAAACCAATGTATGTAATCTATGGAAATTCAATGTCAAACAAAAATCCATACAAGTTGTCCAAGAACAAGACAAATCGAAGGTACTTTCCTACCACATCATGCTGGAAAACCCCTAGGATTAGTAGCCAATAGTCCTCACATTGGATATTTCATATTAAAGAGACTACTGCTACTATATATATATTGGGATTTTAATCCCAAATGATCAACAAGCAGTCCCTACTATGAAAATCCAGAATATCAATATCATCACAAGCAACCTGCACATCGCTGCATATGTTGGTACGAAGTGGTTTTCGGATAAACCGATCCCGGTCACTTCGCACCAACAACGCAAAAGCATTTCTCAACCTTACATAGAAACTAAGTCTCATAGACTTATTACGTCTTAAATTTTCAACTTGCCTTCGGGCCAAGAAGGAAGCTCGATGGATTGGAGTAATACTCCGCACAATGCGAATCATTATCCTCAACATAAATGATAAACAAGCCTACATAGAAGGCTACATACTTAGTGTGCGACTAAATAGTTCCCACATCAAGTCGAGGAACTAAAATTTGGGTAAATTTGATAGTCGGTTATTTAACTATCAAAGCAAACAAATAAATATTCAGCACCATAACAATCACTAGGCCCTTTTAATTAATTTTTTATTAATTAAATTACTTGCTAAATATTCATTTCAAATTATCTTTAAAAAGATATATTTCAAACCTTTTCAACTTTTCAATATTGGAAAACATTTCCATATACTTATTCAATATTAAGTAATTTACAAATCTCTTTATTTTCAACATTTAGAAAATATTGCATATACTAAAATCACGATTAAGTATATATTTTATTCTTTAAGGAATACATTTTCTTTAAACACATTTATTTAGGTTAAAATGAATGTTGTGTAAAACGCCGTTACGACAACCCAAAATCACAAGTATAGGGATTCGAAAATAAGATAGATATGTAAATCCCATATACTATACAAAAATTTCCTTTCGAAAATCATTTACTATAACAACAGTGTTATAGTCCATCATTTCTTTACTTCTTGGAATGTCTATATAAATAATGAATGTTGAAATCTATATATTCGATATTTAACACATTTTAAAACATCTTTAAACCATTTAACTCCATTTAAAATATCACCTCCCAAAACATTTGTTTAATTTTAAAGTATTATTCACTGTCCAAAATCGTGAATATAAATCGTTTATCAAATTTAATGTTTCCACGCATTTATATTAAGGATAATCCACTATCAAAAATCGTGGATTTAATGCCTAATTAAATTTATTACTATTGCACTTTTATTAAAGGATTAACCATAGTCCAATATCATGGATATATCTCCTTTAATAACTTTTAAAATTTAACTTGTCAATTTCAATTGATTCTGGATTTATAAAACAATGTTATAGATCACATTTTAATTTTATAAAAACTTCAATACACAAAATTCCTTTATTAATCAGTTCCATTTATAACTCAATTATATACCAAAAATCCAAATTATAAGCTAAATACTTATAATTCATTTATTTACAAAATCATTCTTCTTATAACTTCACAAATTATAAATCTTATAACTTATAAGATTCATTTATAACTCATTTCAACACTTACAAAACTCATTTATAATTCCAACATTTTGATTGATAAAATATCAATTTTATAATTCTTCTATATAAACCATTTATAATAAATCAAAAATCTCTAGTTAAATTATTTCACAAAATCATTAACTCCATATTTCAAAATTGCATTCTGATTTTATTTCACAAAATCATAATTTTTATAGCATAAAGATCATAACACTTATTTATTTAAACAAATTCGTTTCTTTAACACTTCAAAATTCAATAAAACGTATCTACAAAATCACTTATTTTTTTTTAAAAATTTGAAAATAATCACTTTGACATTTTAATATTCCAAAATAGGCCCAATGCTGTAGCAGCACTACATACATCAATCACGACATCCAAAACATCATATATCATTTGATAACAGAATATATATCAATATCTGCAAATAAAACCAATACGGGTGAGGAATCCAATTGTATCGCTTCAACTTGTCACCTACAACAAATATATATATATATATATATTAGCATATGTGCACAATGTCCGCTTCGAGTCAGATGCACGTACAAAGGGTCATCCGCTCATACATGGGAACATATAGGATCATCTGCTCCAATAGGCAGGTATACATTCAAATACTAATCAATATATCATATATCATCCAAACAATCATCAATCATCATACATAATATTTATTCTCACTTGTATAAAAATACCAGTAGGTTAGAAAGAGTGAGTTGTACTCACATTGCTTGTAGTCGTCGCGATAGCGAATTATTCCGATTAAAATTAAACAAGCGTTTAATTTCAACCAAAATTTTCACTAGTTCAAATAAATCCCAATCCAGCTCCGTAATGTAGTGCTCATCCATACGAACCCAACGCAATTCGTTTTGTGCGAAACGAACCTCGTATGAAAATGTTATGATATTTTAAACATTATACGAATTAATATACAAAGCAATTTCATCTTTTTTTTTTACCTAGATCGAATCACAGCCCTACGATCAGCTTGCATAAATCTTAGCCGTCCATCTTTTCTTCCCTCCCCGTTCAGAACATCAGGGTGGAGCAACCCATATCGGCCTTCGCTATCATTTAATTTTCGCTCGACCCACGCTCATCGTGATGACGATCAAAGGCCACCAAACGAAAGCCCTATGCTAGCTCCTCCATCGTGATGATCCCTAGAAGCTCGGTCCCCTGTACATCATGAAAATCAGGTTCGATCTTTGGACGTTCAAGCTCGATTTGCGATTGATTTATAGCATTAAATCCCATCTTGACCGTTGGATTGGAAGTTCTCGACGTTGTTTACAACTTTGTGGTTGACGATTTTTCATGAAAGCGCATGGATTGGAAGAAAAATAAGGAAGAGTGCGATGAGTTTTCGGCCATTGAACGTGAGGGTGGTGGCCTGCCCTAGTTAGGTTATGATTTGATGAAAATTAGAGAAAATCACGCCCTTTTATAGAAAATTCCATAACACTATTCATCCAAAAAAAATTCTAACTCGAAACAAAGTGTGCCGCCTAGCATTTATAATGTATTACCCATATTCTGAACGCAATGGAATATATACCGGGGGTCAATTCTATTATATTTGGAAGATAGGTTTTCGAATCGACTATTTAAATTTAAAATTCATTTAAACGAATTTCTTCTCGTTTTAGCTTGCTCCGGACAAACCGTAAACCCGATTAACACGAAATTTAAAACTTTATAGTAACGTAACATTACAGATCGAATGAAACTAGTTTCGTCGAAATCCGAGACTGTATGAAAAATGACCATTTTCACTCGTCAATTAAATATTAAAATATTCTATTTCTTCAATTTTACTTTTAAATCGATTTTAAAAGTTCTCTAACATCATTCAAATTCAAATAGAATTTAATACAACTTTATAAGTCATTTTTATTCACATTAAATTCAAATTTCAATTATTTACACAATTTCAAACATTAAATTATCAATTTAATTATCCAATTAACTTGCTATCTTTCAAATACAAGTTATTCAGCTTACAAAATTTACTTTTGAATATTTAAAATCAATTAAATATACAAATTTCAAATGATGGAAATTCTGGGTCGTTACATTCTCTCCTACTGAAAAGAATTTCATTCCCGAAATTACCAAGTAAGAAAAAAATCACAAAATCCATTAACTTTTCAAAACAAATCGTTCAAATTAGATTTCAAATTCGTTTAACCTTTTAACTTTTTCCAAAATTCAATAGTTAAACTTCTTATAAAAACTTTTCTAAGTTTACAAATCCATTTATAGTTATCTTTTCAAAACCAACTAACATCGTTTGACTTTTATAACTCAATATCAGAATATTAGTTATCAAAAAATTTCCAATTTTCCCAAAATTCTCAAAAAATTCTAACGCCTTAAATTTTCAAAAAAATTTGCCAGCATTTTCTTTGTGCCGTTCGATCGTAGTAGGAATACAACTTATATATATATATATCATAAATATACATCTCATCTTCGAAGATAAGGCATCTCGTAGGGAAAAAAGTGTAAAAATACGATATGTAATCCGAGATATGTAACTTATATATTATTGGCGAGTATACGTGGCTAATATAGCGCGAAAGCGAGCTCCAAATGCGAAGCAAACGCCATCTGCACCTACTAAACACTCAACAAATAATGAGAAACCTGTTTATATGAAAATTATATCAATATACACATATACCAATACAACAACTATATATCCAATATAGCAAATGCAATCACAACAACAAATTCAACCATCAAATAACTATCATCCAACAAATCAATATCTATCCAATCAATTCGTTACCAAATCAATTTAAATTTACTTCTCATTAATATTCATTGAATTGGTTTTCAATTTAATCACATTTTATTTATTAACATTGGATTTTACTAATATTCATTTATTTATATTCAATTAATTTACATTCACTATTCACATTCAAGTTTGTTTACTTCCAATTCAATTAAATTCAATTTCATTTAAATTCACTTATCACCAATTTAAATTCAATTATTTTACTTTCAGTTTCATTGATTCAACTTCATATGAATTTCTATACAATCAATTAAAAACCAATGTATAACCAATTTTTTTAATTTACTTCCCTTGCATTCAATTTGGTTTAACACTTTTAATTTCAATTGGTTTAATATTCAATTTGAATTTCATTCAGTTATTCAATTTTCAATTTCATTAGCATTTATTGAATTAACACTTACATCTATTATTTTATATCATTTTATTTACATTCGATTGATTTACATTAATCTATATTCATTCACTAGTTTATTCCATTAGTATAATTCAGTTCATTCATCAATTCAATTGCTAATTGATTTTACATGTTAAAGTTGAATTTTCCTTATATAATTCAAATTCATATTCATCTAATTCACTTTATTATTTAACTTCAATACCAAAATCAACTTCATTTACATTTACTTTCACTTATACAACTTAAGTTCAGGACTAGTTTTAATTCAAATTCTATTTTATTTAAGTTTACTTAAGTCAAATTTCATTTCACTTATTCAATTTCAGATTTTTTTTTTTTGCTTAACAAAATTGTTTAACCATTTTAAAAATTGGCTTTACTTGCCTTTTTCTCAATTTTATAAGTTATACGAATTTTTTATTTAAACTTCTAAATTCATATTATATAATCACTTACCACTTTAGTTAAATTTTTATTCCAATAATTTATCTAATCCGGTTAAAATCCAATTCAATTTATTTAACCTCCCTTTAGGTTAATTGCAAATCATATATTTATTATGCTACTCAAATTTCCTTACTTCACCAAGTTAAATTCTTATTTCATATTATAAGTCCAAAACTCATTTTACTCATATTCATCAATTTCAACTTGGATTTTAAATTCAAATTTGTTAATCAAAAATTTAAGTTTTCAATTTACTATTAGTAGCAAATCCATTGCACGGAAACTCGAAAATGATACTAATGATGCTGCAGTCACCACCCTTATTATTTCCAAGCAACAGTACTGAATTCAGTGCTTTAAATTCTTTTTAAAAAATCAATTTTATATTTACAAGTCACATTTATAAATCTTTTTACTTATATAATTTAACTATTTCACTTTACTTATATAAGATCCATACCAAATTAATTTATCTTACTTGGATTTATAATAATATAACCTCTTTTACTTTGAAAAATAAGTTTCAAAATCAACAGGATTTTAAATTTTAAATTCATTTTTTTATAACTCATAAAGTTTGATTTCTTATATTTAAGATTATTTCACAACTCTAAATCATTTTTTTATTATAATTCCGTACTTTATAATTCATTTACTTATATAATTTATTCTTTTACAATTGTTGTTTTCATTTAGATTATTCAAACAACTTTTATTAACTTATATATATTTTTACATTTCAAACAACCAAACAATTCAATTATATACACTCTAATAATTTTGAAAAATTAATGCTTACATATAAAATATAATCAAGGCAAAATTATTTCATTTACCCAATTTAAAATAATACTATATCGACTCGCCTCATTTAAGTGTTTGGAAATACCTATCGATAATATGGCGTCCCACATACCGACGTGAATTCACAAACAGCTCAACGGATAAGTAAACACAGTATAAAACATTTTATGTCACTAACAAATAAGCACTCATATATATATATATAATACACTCATACTCAACCTAAGGTGCTACTGTCTATACTGAGTATACATCAAAGCATGGGAATATACAAAATCTAAGCTCTGATACTAAATGATGACCACAAATCCATACCCTTTGAATCGACAATAAATCACACATGTACGACCTAGAAAGCACAGACTGACGGAAAGTTAAAAGAAAGAAAAGAAGAGAGCAGAAGAGAAGAGAAGAAAGAGAGAAGATAGAACCAAACAAAACGATTATAATCTCACATCGCAGAGGAAAATATATAACCTAATATAATATTAACGATCTTTACAAAACAGAAACTGTATATATATATACATATCAATTAGAGTTCAATAATCAATCAATAGTTATCAGCCTAGACAGTTATAATAACCTGTCCACACAATTTCAGATAATATAAACAACTAAGCAATAATGCAACAGATAATCAAGAAAAACATGTACGTGTATATGAATTGAAGATCTCCGGCTCTCCTACTGAAGCTCCAAAAGCACCAAAACTGAACCTATAAATATATTTATTCTGACCCGAGCGTTGAAAGGGAAGAACTCCCGGATCAGTCTGGTAAACCAGTGTGAGAAACACACTCAACTGAATTTATTAAGTTACCAAACTTTTCCTTTATCAAAATAAAAGTACCTTTTAAGAAAGTCCATACATAAATACAGACATATTTTTACCTTACCATATCTAAAACATTTCTTCCATATCAAATCCTCTTATATTATGCTAGAGTCTAGTATCTAAAAATAATATTAATCATAGTCGAAATGGTTACCCATATAACATTTCGAGGCTATTCATTATGCCTTTACAAACAAAATCACAGCTCGTAGCGGGGTTTGGATTTCCATACAAATGACCAAGTGAAGGGACTACATTCCGAAGGGGTACACCTCTAGATGGATGTCCCGAGGCAAAGAACATCTGCCCTCTACCAACACAAGACCGATCCTCCTCTATAACTAGATGGTACCGAATATGTCATCCCTCGGTCGTTACCGACCTTTTGTCGAGGGCCCTCAAAGCATACAAACCACAATAATCGGATACACGACGTCATAGCCTGTAAAGATATATCTAGAAGAGGATGATCATTTCCTACTTGGGAATGACCCACTTAGCCTTGCCGCATCTAACATTGTTTTGGTCATTTTCGGTTTATGAGGCCCAAGGAGGTAACGATTACCTCTCACATATCATGATCACATCACTTTGAATGCCACACGGCCATTTTCGTTGACTACTAATTGCCTTCCACAAAAATACAATCCTTAAGCTCATACATCTCAAGGAGGGTGTTAAGCTAAGAGAAGTTTCCTTCTCCACCGCCACTGATGTATCTTGTAAAATCCAATGTACGTAATTTATAAAAATGCAATGTCAAATAAACATCCATACATGTTTTCCAGGAACATGACAAACCGAAGGTACTTTCCTACCGCATCCTATTGGAAAATCCCTGGGATTAGTAGTGAATAGTCCTCGCATTGGATATTTCATAATGAAGAGACCACTACTACTATATGTATATTAGTATTTTAACACCAAACGATCAACAAGCAGTCCCCACTATGAAAATCCAGAATATCAATATCATCACAAGAAACCTGCATAATCATCGCATATACGTTGGTTCGAAGTGGTTTTCGGATAAACAAATCCTAGTCTCTTCGCACTAACAACGCAAAAGCGTTTCTCAAGCTCACATAAAAACTAAGTCTCATAGACTTATCACGTCTCCAAATTTCAATTTTCTATCCTTCGAGCCCAGAAGGAAGCTTGATGGATTAGAGTGATACTCCACACCATGCGAATCATCATCCTTAGCACAAACGATAATCAAAGCTACACAGAAGGCTACGTACTAAGTGTACGACTAAATAGTTCCCACATCAAGTCGAGGAACTAAAATTTGGGCAAATTTGATAGTCGGTTATTTAACTATTAAAGCAAACAAACAAATATTCAACACCATAACAATCACTAGGCCCTTTTAATAAATATTTTATTAATTAAATTACTTGCTAAATATTGACTTTAAATTATCTTTAAAAGGATATATTTCAAACCATTTCAACTTTTGAATATTGGAAAACATTTCCATATACTTATTTAATAAAAGGTAATTTATAAATCCCTTTATTTTCAACACTTGGAAAATATTATATATATATATATATACTTAAATCACGATTAAGTATATATTTTATTCCTTAAGAAAAACATTCTCTTTAAACACGCTTATTTGGGTCAAAACGAATGTTGCTTAAAACATCGTTACGACAACCCAAAATCACTAGTATAGGAATTTGAAAATAAGATAGATATATAAATCCCATATAATATATAAAACATTTCCTTTCGACAATCATTTACTATAACAATAGTGTTATAGTCCATCATTTCTTTGCTTCTCGAAAAGTCTATTTCAACAATGAATGTTGAAATCTATGTATTTGATATTTAACACATTTTAAAACATATTTAAACCATTTAACTCCATTTAAAATATCACTTCCAAAACATTTATTTTATTTTAAAGATTATTCACTGTCCAAAATTATGAATATAAATCGTTTACCAAATTTAATATTTCTACACATTTATATTATAGATAACCCACTGTCCAAAATCGTGGATTTAATGCCTAATCAAATTTATTACTATTGCACTTTTATTAAAGGATTATCCACTATCCAATATCATGGATGTATCTCATTTAACAACTTCTAAATTTAACTTATCAATTTCAATTGAGTTCGGATTTATAAAACAATGTTTATGAATCACATTTTTATTTTATGAAAACTTCAATACATAAAATTCCTTTATTAACCGATTCCATTTATAACTCAATTATATACCAAAAATCCAAATTTTCAAGTTAAATACTTATAATTCATTTTATTTACAAAATCATTCTTTTTATAGCTTCACAAATTATAAATCTTATTACTTATAAGATTGATTTATAACTCATTTTAACACTTTTAAAAACTCATTTATAATTACAATATTTTGATTTGTAAAATATCAATTTTATAAATCTTCTATACAAACCATTCATAATAAATCAAAAATCCCTATTTAAACTATTTCACAAAATCGTTAACTCCATATTTCAAAATCACATTCTGGTTTTATTTCACAAAAATCATAACTTTTACAACATAAAAATTACAACATTTGTTTATTTAAAATAAATTCGATTCTTTAAAACTTCAAAATTCAATAAAAAGTATCTCCAAAATCACTTAAAAATATTTTTAAATTTGGAAATCATCACTTTTACATTTTTAAAATTCCAAAATAGGCCCAATGCTGCAACAACACTATATACATCAATCACAGCATCCAAAACATCATATATCATATTATAACAGAATATATATCGATAACCAGTACAGGTGAGGAATCCAGTTGGACCCCTTCAACCTGTCACACACAACAAATATACATATTAGAATATGTGTGCAATGTCCACTTCGAGGCAGATGCGCGTACAAAGGGTCATCCGCTCATACACAAGAACGTATAAGTTCATCTGCTCCAATAGGTAGGTATATATCCAAATATCAATCAATATATCATATATCATTCAAATAATCATCAATCATCATAAATAATATTTATTTTCACTTATATAAAAATATCAGTGAGTCAGAAAGAGTGAGTTGTACTCACTTTGCTTGTAGTCGTTGCGATAGCGGTTTATTTCGATTAAAATTAAACAAGAGTTTAATTTCAACCAAAATTTTCACCAGCTCAAATATATCCCAGTCCAGCTCCATAATGTGGTGCTCATCCATACGAATCCAATGCAATTCGTTTCATGCGAAATGGACCTCGTACGAAAATGTTATGATATTTTAAACATTAAACGAATTAATATACAAAACAATTTCATTTTTATTTTATTTTTTTTAACCTAGATCGAATCACAGCCATACGATCAGCTTGCATAAATCTCGGCCACCCATCTTTTCTTTCCTTCCCGTTCGAAACATCTAGGTCAAGCATCCCATATCGGCCGCCGCTATCATTTAATTTTCGCTCGACCCACGCTCATCATGATGACGATCAAAGGCCACCAATCGAAAGCCCTATGCTAGCTACTACATCGCTGATGAGCCCTCAAATCTCAGTCCCCTGTACATCACAAAAATCGTGTGAGAACTTTGGACATTCAAGCTCGATTTGCCATTGATTTATAGCGTTAAATCCCATCTTGACCGTTGGATTGGAAGTTCTCGACGTTGTCTACAACTTTGTGGATGAAGATTTTTCATGAAAGCGCATGGATTGGAAGAAAAATGAGGAAGAGTGCGACGATTTTTCGGCCATTGAATGTGAGGGTGGTGGCCTGCCCTAGTTAGGTTATGGTTTGAAGAAAATTAGAGAAAATCACGTCCTTTTATAGAAAATTCCAAACCATTATTCATCCGAAAAATCTTCGAACTCGAAATAAAGCTTGCCGCCTAGCGTCTATAATGTTTTACTCCTATTTCGAACTCATTGGAACATATATCGGAAGCCAATTCTATCGTATTTTGATGATAGGTTTTCGAATCGACTATTTAAATTTAAAATTCACTTAAACGAATTTCTACCCGTTTTAGCTTGCCTCGGACCAACCGTAAATCCGATTAACACAAAATTTGAAATATTACAATAATATAACATTAAGGATCCAATGAAACTAGTTTCGTCAAAATTCGAGATTGTATGAAAAATGACTATTTTCACTCGTCGGTTAAATATTAAAATACTCAATTTCTTCAATTTAACTTTTAAATCAATTTTAAAAGTCCTCTGATGTCATTCTAAGTCAAATAGAATTTAATACAACTTTATAAATCATTTTTATTCGCATTAAATTCAAATTCCAATTATTTACACAATTTCAAATATTAAATTATCAATTTAATTATCCAATTAACTTGCTATATTTCAAATACAAGTTATTTAGCTTATAAAATTTACTTTGAATATTTAAAATCAATTAAATATACAGATTTCAAATGAGGAATTCTAGGTCGTTATATTCTCTTCTACTTAAAAGAATTTCATCCCCGAAATTACCAGGTAAGAAAAAATCACAAATCCATTTGTATGGACTCGTAATTTTCAGCGGTTTTATTTATTTAATTGGTTGAATTTTTTTGAAAATTTGAAATAAAAATTTGATATTTGGAATACGTCTAATTGAACATAGCAAACTGTAAATTTTCATCCGAAAATATGAATGTTTATTTCATTGTGTAATTCTATTTCACTTTATATCAGTTAATATTTGATGATAACAAAATGTTTTCCAAACCTGAATATTTTTCTATATAAAAATTGTAAATCATCTTTTGAGCAAGACGTCATTTTCCGTTTTTCAAAATTCGGACTTCTATAGCTCCGTCGATCTTATTTTTCTGCGTTTTTACTGCATTTTTCCGCTAGTAGAAAATTTTGGATTTTTTAAAATTCAGTCATATCATAGATATTTGTATGCCGTTTTGATTGCCTCGTCGTGCTGATCTCTACGGCATATTCAATTCTATGTTTTGAAGCCCGGCTCGCAGCGGAATCCATAGAAACGATTACTGTATCGGTACGTGTCTTTTGGTTTAATTGTGATCATTGGTTATTTATCGTGAATTGTATAGCCAGTAGCCTTTTCATATTCCTAGAAATAATAACTTGACTTTTCCATTTCCCATGATATCAAAATATTCTAGGTCATTTACCTTCATCCTTTCCATTTTGCTTCTATTCGTATTCATGCTAAAAAGTTTTTACACAGAGCTTTCTATTTTTTTTGGTTTGCAACGTGCTTCCTTCTTCCTCCTATTTTTCAACTATACTAAAAATTTTGCTTCTCCTCGATGCTCATTCACTTGTGCAAACCCAAGTCAATAGCACGACCTCTCTCTGATCCCCCCTTCACCAAATATCACTCGGTTTGCTTCTCTCTCCAAGCCTCAATGGCCTAGTGTTAACGCAAAAATGTATGCTAACACCCCGGTGTAAGTTGTGAGATGGCAAAAGCACCACCCGTTGGTATGGGAACTAAAAGTAAACAGAGAATAGCAGAAAATAGAAAAGAGACGACAATTTTTATAGTGGTTCGGCTCAAAGTCAAGCCTACGTCCACTTTATATCTTTTATTATGATCAGTGAGCACACTTTGTTACAACTAAACTTCAGGTACAACAAACTTTAAAGACTTGAGCTTCCAAAGTAGGATCGAATCGGTGAAGAAGTTTGATCCATTCTGGAATTGATCTCTAAAGTTGTTATGATGTTGTCGGACTTGGAGAACGAGTTGCTTGAATTTCAAAGTGGTAGAGTCTCGGCCTTTCAGGAAAAATCCCCCCTCAAGTGTGGAGCAGGTGAAGTATTTATAGGTGAAGTTCTGGAGTTAAGTCGTGGGTCATAGGTCGTAGGCCTTGTCATGGGTCATGAGCGACCTAAGGAATTGCGACACAAGGAGTTGCAAGATAAGAGCTATCCTGAGGCAGCATGAGTCGTTGACGACTTAGTGGAGTCATCCTCAACGAGATATGCGCTTTGAACGACTTAGTATGTGTAATGCTGGAGCTATCTCGGCTAGGTCGCGAGTGACCTAATGGAAGAGCTAGTACATGCGGCTTTACCCTGTTAGGTCGTTAGGTCGCTTCCCTACTAACTCATTAGGTCGTTAACCCAGTTGAGCCGCACTTTGCTTGCCTATGCCTTTAGGTCGTTAAGCCCTTTAGGTCGCTGAATACTTTAGGTTGCTGAGTCCTTTAGGTCGCTGAGTCCTTTAGGTTGCTGAGTCCTTTAGGTCGTTGGGTCGCAAGGCTTCTTTTAGGTCGTTGAGTCGCTAAATCACAAAAAAGAGGTGTTAACACTTGCCCCTCGAATTACACGCCTAGGGGCTAGGTCGTGTGCTTCGATTTAACCATGCTAAGTCGTGAGCTACTCAAGGGCCTTACTAACTCGCGTGCCATGTTGAACCGCCCTGTACTTTAGGTCGCTAGGTCGTGAGCGACTTATGAGACAGCTAGGTCGCTCGTGCCGACTCGTGTTCCATTGCCCCTTTATATAAATCGCTTATGTTGATCCTTCTTCTTCACATGCTCTAACACCCTGAACCGCCATTGAAGAATTACCTGAGATCACAAAGACAAACTTAAGCTAACCGGTCGTTGATCATCTTCTCCATCACACTACGTAAGTGAATCCAATCATTATCCAACCACAATCACTGTCGAATCGTGAATCCCCCTGTTTCCAACCCTAATCCAATTTCATGTGCTGCATTTCACCACGAATCATGTTACAATCGATCTTTGGTCGTCATTGGACGCATTGTCGTTGTTATCCACGAGAACACAGCAGTGCATTGGATCTGAGGTGATTTGAACTGGTTTTGGGTGATTTGGTGGTGTGGAAAGATGATGGATTCTATTGTGGAAATGATAATGGGTTATTGGGTCACAAATTAACGGGTTAGTGAGTTAGGCAATTGTTGAATGAAGAGGAGTTAGCGGGTTAAAGAGAGTGAGGAAGTGATCGGCCTAGGAGCTTCGAACGACCTTAGGCTTATCGGTTTGAATGTGAATCGCACGACCTAACTTACTTGCTTCTTAACTTGCTCGTGACCTATCTTGCCTGCGACTTAACTTGCTGGAATAGCATATGGCTTAAAGCAGAGCGACTTAAGGAAGCCCGACCTATGTTAAGTCATTTGGGCATGACCTGGGCGACTTAAAGAGTCCCGAGCTAACTTAAGTTGTTCCTGTGACTTAAGGAATGAATAGGACTTCAATACTTGTAGAATTTGACAAAACTTGATTGAACTTCCAACTTGAACTGCCAGAATGAACTGCTTAAACTTGTCACGCTCTTTTACAGATTATATTAACTTTTAAGCTAACAAACTGTTAAATACAATATTTGCAGAAAACTAGGGCGAATATACTGCCACTGACTGCCCACATCGAATGACAGATTAGTCGATAAAGAATAATCAACTTATAGGAACTATGTGAGCGAAGTGCTATGAATTACAAGTTCAAGTGAAGTATTAAAGCAATGCTAAATTAATCAACTAAAGCTGATCTGTTTGCATCAACACTGTACTTGGACTTAAAGTAACACACCCTGAAACTTTATAATCGAAAAATGCCTACTAGTTTAATTCCAGTTATATTTTCTTGTTATTTTATTAGTTTTGCACAACACTTCACACATTTAGGAAACGTGCACCTTCATATTTGAATATCCAGTTCCTTGTGTAGAATGACTTCTCAACAAATGCAAGAAGAGACACCGGAGCGATCCGATGAGGTCTTCCCAATAGCTAACCCTCTAGAAAATCCTCCAGAAAGAGTTTCAACTTCATTGAGTCAACGGGCTTTCAGCCAACTATGCATTCAATTCAGCATTGCTGAAATGGATGCTTTGCTTCCCAAGTAAATGACACTGCCGTTAGACCGCCTCCTGGCTTCGTTGCAGTCAATTTTCGGATGTGTTTAAATGGAGCTATTCCTCCTTTCAATGATTTTCTCAGAATACTCCTTCTTCGATTGACTATCTCTCCATTCCAGTTGCACCCTAACGGCTACGCCATTTTGATGGGGTTGTGCGTATTGTTTAGGAGGATGCTTAATCGCCTTCCTAGCTGCGAGGAGACCTATTACTTGTGTTCATTCGAGAGGAACAAAGATCACCCTTCCATCACCCTTGTAAGGAGTGCGAGAAACCGTAAATTGATTACACATCTTCCCGAGAGTGCTCACGGGTTTTTAAATCAGTTCTTCTTTGTCCGCTGCCCTCCGGGATTCTACAGCATCTGGAGAGTAGGAAGTAAGACTACTTATCTCCATTCACTTCATTTCTGAGCCTTTCAAAACACGAGTCATCAAGTGTTAACTTCATTCTTTACTTTTGCAGCAATTCCTCCTCCCTCAAAAGATTCTAGCCATAAACCGACTTTCGAAAGATTGAGTTCCATGGCTGCTGATGAGAGAAGTATTAAGTTCTAGCTGAAGGACTAGTTTTTGCGCCAATTCGGGCTTTTGCATCCTTCTCAATCCACTCAATCTCGTGATGCCCTCAGTTCTCAAGCGGAAACGTCAAATGCCCCAGCCTCCGAAAAGGAATTCACACCGGGGGAAACTATTGTAGGGGCTTCGTTAGTGAAGTGCTTCAGTTCCATTGGCGGTGAGGGATTATTTGGATAATCTAAGCTTTCCCCAGTTGTTGAAGAAGAAGAACTTCCTCAACGTTCTGGGAAGGCTGCTAGAGAAGTTAATGAGGGAACTGAGAAAGAAAGTCTCGTTATAAAGAGTGCAAAGTGTGTCAAAGAGGGCATGACCCATTCCGTTGGGCATGATGGCGACGATGTCTTTGGGGGACTGAGTGACCTTATGGTGACTTCTCAAGAGCTTTTTAAGGATGACACCATCACCTCTAAGCTCACAAGCAACATCCATTTTGCAATCAACTCCATCAACCCAGGGGTTGACTCCTGTTGCAAAAGCCGTCATCACTCCGAAGCCAAAGAGTGGTTTGTAGCTTGACGCGCGTAGTTCACAGGTCACACACACTTAGGATTTTTGGCAATTATGTGCACTTAGCTTCTTTATTTTGAAGATCTCTAAGTTTTGTATCTTCTTCAATTTCAGGTACTTCCATGGGATGCAGCGGCTCATATTAAGATGACTTTCAGCACTATGCGAGGCGTGACTCTTACGACCCCAGGCGCTATCTTCCTGCCTCTAGGGAAACTGATGAAGAAAGAGCAGCTAGGAAAGCTCGTGAGAGGCAGGCTCATGAGGGGCGCTATGGAAGGAGAGAAGACCGACATGACGATGACTCCCATAAGAGAAAGTCTCATGACGACAAAGGGAAGAGTCATATAGCCGAAGAGCCAAGTAAGCGAGCCAGGCTAAGCGAAAAGCCTTCATCTGAAGTTTCCAAAGTGCCCGCTGCTCCTACCCCTATAGACATCTCCTCTAGCTCCCCTGCCCTTCAAAGAGCTGACATTCAATCAATCATTAATAAGTCTCCTTACCAAGTTGACAGACCTCCGCCTGCACTTCAAACCCGATTTCCACATTGGTGTTTGAAAGGAGTACGCTTTGATTTGGACTTGGTTCCCATTGACAAACAGGCCATGCTGAGAAATCTTGATCCTGTTAAGCTTGACATTGAAAGAATGTTCGGGTGGCAAAAGCTAGTTTATGAGCTTCAAAGAGTAAATCGCTTAAATCTTGAGGCCATGTTGACCATGGAAAGTGATAAATCCGAGTGGCAAAAAGTTCTTGATCAGCATGATGCAGAGATGAAAAACATCACTGCATACAATGAGATGCTTGAAGCTGAAGTCAAGAAGATTAAAGAAGATCTTGCCACCTCTTCCACTTCTTATCCTCAAAAGGAAGAGGTGCTTCAAAAGCAAGTAAGAGATGCCCATGCTAGTCAAAGAGATGCTGAGGCTAGACTTGAGGCACAGCAGAGAATTGTGGAAAGTTATCGCAATGATGTTGCTCGGTTGCGGGAGAAGACTAACTCCCAAGATTTGAAGATTGAAATGCTAAAGACTTAGCTTTCTAAAGTTGAAAAGGAGCATGATGAAGCCATCGCTGGAAAAGCAGCAGCTGAACAATCGCATGAAGCGACTAAGGCCAACATCAGCTCTACTCTATTTGATTTTTATCTTCATAGCATCTTGGGACGTGGCAGTCTTTCATTCTTGGGCCCGAAGTATGAAATAACCCTAGTTGAAGTATGGAAGGCGGCAGTTGATATGCTTAGGGGCGCTGGCTATGCCGAGGAGGATCTTGAGGCCTATTATCTGGATGATGAGAGTCGTGCCGCCCTTGCCAAAGGGAAGAGCAACTTGCTAAGGAGCGTGCCGAAGCGGCAGAAGGAGAGCATTTGGGGAAGGCACCGCTGACCGACCCAACTTGTCCTTCGGCTTCGATCAACATCGACATTATTGGCTCCAGTTCTCACTCCCCGCCTCCTGCCAAAGCCGAACCTGAAATTACAACTTCTCAAACAGAAGAGAAGGCCCAAGAAGAGACTGAAGCTCAAGACTTTGAAATTGATGTGATAACGCCAACCTCTCCAGGTAACTTCGATACTGATCCAGCTCAAGTGGACTACTCGTTTGCTTCACATGAGCTCGATGAACTTCTTGCTTATTACTTAAACCCCGACCTGCCACTATCTCCTCTCTTTGCGAGAAACACTGATGTTAACTTTTCTTCTTCTGTAGTGAAAACAACAAGTACTGCACAAGCTTTGCCTCCTCCAGCTGTTGCTCCTCCATCTCTTCAACTTACTCCTTCTCTTGCTTCTCAACCGAGGTCACAAGAAGAACAGATAGAAGCTCTTCAAGGCTTTGATGACCCAGCCGCTTCACAAGAGCAGAAAGCTGAAGAGCTTGAGGAAGGTGAGAGGACTCCAGAGGAATTCACTGCCGATGATACAAAGTTGATTGATCTTATTGCTCTGGGCAGCGAATCTTCTTCAAAGAAGAGGGGCAAGCGTGGAGTTTCGAAGAAAAGGAAGGAGACTTCTGCTGGTGATGAGAAAGCAGAAGAGGACCCAATTGCGCCTCTTTCTCCTCTTTCCCCGACCCGTTCAAGCCGACTTAAGAAGTTAACCATTAGGCCGTGCGAAGGCTCCAAAGGCAGAGGGAAGAAGAAGTGATGGGTCCGGCTTTATCCTTCTTGTTTTGCTTTTTTTTTTTTTTGCTTGTATTGACCGGAGATTGTGCGGGTACCGGCCCCCTCTTTTTGAAACCTGCACATGTATACAGATTTTTTATAGTATGGAATAAAATGATTCCTTTTACTTGTACAATCTTTTGACTGTATTTGTGAATGCATTTATTCCTTATTTTCACACAAGTTTCCTTGTTCTTCTTGTATGATATTGCAGTGAGCTCGTGGTATGTTGCTTAAGTGTTGCTTTTATTAATGCAGTTATATTATGTTGCCCCCATATCATGGCTCATTTCAATCTTCTCCATTTTGAGGAGAGTTGTACTCTTACTTTGGAGAACAATTCTTCCATTTTGAGGAAATATTATTCTACTATAGTAGAGTGTGCTTTATATTGGAGACGTCTTCTCTCTCTTTTGTTTGAAAAAGTTTTTACACTTTACTTTCGGAGATGGTCACCTTTATTTTGAGAAGTGGATTCCCCTACCTGTGAAGTGGGCCTCCGAAGAGGGCTTTGATTTGTTTGTACCTCCGAAGAGGGCTTTTTGTTTGTGCCTCTGGAGAGGGATTTTTTGTTTGTGCCTCTGGAGAGGGATTTTTTGTTGGTTCCTCTAGAGAGGGCTTTTTTTGGCATTTCCCCCTTGAGAGGGGAAGTGGGCCTCCGAAGAGGGCTTTTGGGCTCTTCCCCCCTTGAGAGGAGAAGAGGGCCTCCGAAGAGGGCTTTTTGGATCTTCCCCCTTGAGAGGAGAAGAGGGTCTCCGAAGAGGGCTTTTTGGCTTTTCGCCCCTGAGAGGAGAAGAGGGCCTCCAAAGAGGGCTTTGGCACTTTAACTTGGTGAAGTGGGCCTCCGAAGAGGGCTTTGGCACTTCAACTTGGTGAAGTGGGCCTCTGAAGAGGGCTTTGACACTTAAACTTGGTGAAGTGGGCCTCCGAAGAGGACTTTGGCACTTCAACTTGGTGAAGTGGGCCCTCGAAGAGGGCTTTGTTGCTTCGTTTGCTAGGAAGGTTGAATATCTCAGTTAAGTGGGTACACAGAGCAGACGCAAGCTACCTAACTGGATGTTCGTTTGCACAAACAATCACAAATAACTAGCAAGGGCCTGGAACCTTCACTATGGGAAGGTGCCCCTTCGGTGGTTCCACCAACCTTTTTGGTTGAGAGACAAGATTCCATTTTGGCCGTTCTTTGTCTGCTTGCCCGTGTCCTTCCACCATCTGCCTCTCAGCTATTCCTCGTTATCATTCCCAAGTACATGTTCCTTTCTTTTGCAAGTTGTTTGTTTTTCTCAGAGAAGTGCATTTCATTGTCAAGTGAATCCATGGGGCAAACGCAAGCTACTTGACCGGATGTCCGTTTGCACAAACGATCGCAATCAGTTAGCAAGGGCCTGGAACCTTCACGTTGGGAAGGTGCCCCTTCGGTGGAATCGCCAACTGTTTGTGAGAAGCACTCCTTATGTAGGAATTGAATTTGGAATTTTTGTGGCTTGACATTTGATTGTTAAGTGATTTGTAGGAATCGCTGGGCCTTGTGATGTGTTGAATAGGTAAGCTCTGCTTTGATAGCCTACAATATTAAATCGACATTTTAGCAATATATTTAAGATATTTGCACATCGAAATGAGACAGGCATTTTACAGTTGTCGAGAGCACAAGATTTATAGTAAAATCAGTGTGAATCACTACAAGAATGATACATCCATAATCATTTTACAAATTTAAGCATTGCTTATAAGTAAAATATGGACGCAAGTGATTGCTGTTCCAAGCTCTCGGAATTGGATCTCATCAGTACTTGGAGCTGACAAGACTTTCACAGGGACCGATCCCTATAATTATGCTTTGCCAGAGCTTGAATACTTTGTGAGAGGATCTACCTTCATGTTCTCTTCCCGGGATATAGGGCTTATTGAATAATGATCCAAATCATCAAGAAGATCCCAAGCCTTTGACAAGTAAGTAGGAAGATTTCCTCCTTTAGTCTGAAACTCTTTCTTGACTTGGCATAGAACAAGCTGAGGCATATCTCAAAGCGTGAGCATATCTTTCCATCTCACCCCAGCTGGGTGAGGACCCCCTGCGATAACATTAATGATAGGCCTCTCAGATTCCTGCACTGCTGTCCTTTCTCCTAAGCCTGATTGATAAGCAGGAACTTGTTGCCCCTGAGTAGATGAGGTCGGGTCACTTCTGTTTCTCTTCACATATTGTTGTAGCTTATTCTGTCTCAACAGTTCTCCAATCAAATTCTTTAAATGGCGACATTCATTAGTGTCATGGCCAGGTTGATTGTGGAACCGACAGAATCAACCATTATGCAAAGCATTTTTCCCAAGTCTCATCTTAGGTGGTTTGGGGTATTCAACAACATCCTTGGTTGCGAAAAAGATATTCTCTGGAGTATCAGTTAAGGGAGTAAAATCCGAAGGTCTAAAGTGGCGAGCTTTCTTCGCATCTTTTTGCTTTTTTCTACCATTATTCTCCCTCTTCTGGCCACCAGATTCCTTTTTGTTAGGAGCAACGTTGTTATTCTCAACTTCAGTCATGGCTACTTTTGCCGGCTCAGGAAGGCTTTCTAAGTGCATAAATTCATTGGCCTTCTTGTAGAATTTCTCAAGTGATTTCGGCTCTTTCATCTTTAGCAATTTTCCAAATTCACTTGATTTGTCGATAGCTCGCATCAAGTAGGTCAAAATCATTCGAGGCTCTGCATTATCAACTTTGGACAATGCTATATTAAAGCGGTTTAAGAAATATTTGAGAGGCTCTCCAGGGCCTTGTTCGAGGCTGGATAGCGACATTATATCCTTGACCTTCGAAGCATATAAGCTGAACTGATCTTTGAATTTTCGAGTTAGGTCGGAGAACTGATCCACAGATCGAACTGGCAGCTTTGTGAACCAAAGCAGGGCCACTCCATCCAAATACACTAGTATCTGAACTTGATCTCATCTGATGCTCTGGTACCTGTCATAAGCCGGTCATACTTGTACATTGTCCCCCGATAAGCTGGAATAGTGGGTGGAACAAACTTCTTCGGAAATTCATCCTCTAGAATTCTTTCAGTAAAAGGAGACTTGCTTGGGGCAAACCCCCAGTCACTTTCATCTTCTTCTCTTTGCATGCTTTCTTTCATAATTTGTCGAATCATTCCCGAGAGGTACTCCTCATCGTTTAGAGGCCCCGTGGGACAAACATCGGCTACTTTTTCGAAAGTTTGCCTGGACAAACGTTCACGAAGAGTTGGCTGCGGCCTTGAACCTCCGGCTTGGGGAGGTGCCCTTCGGCAGTGCCAGCTGCCCTTGGAGGAATGCTTTTCCTTTGGGAATCATGAACATCTTCGGTAAAGGTTTCTTCATTGTTTTCTGGTTGACGATTAACTCCAAGCAAAGCATTTAACCTATCCAACATCAAAGTGTTCCGGGCTTCCATTTGTTGATACAACCCAAACATTACAGCATCCAACTCCACCCTTGTGACTCCAACACTAGGAGCCGCTTCATTTGACGCGGAAGAAGTGGCGGTATTCTCATAATCATTTCCAAATTTAGTAGATCTACCTTTTCTTCCAGGAGCCATAATCTCGGACAGACTTCTGGTTCTTAGAGAGAGTCTTTCAATAAATCTTTGTGGAGCAATAATGAGAGCACCTTGAGTTCAATTCTCAGTGAGAGCACCAAAAATGTTAACGCAAAAATGTACGCTAACAGCACGGTGTAAGTTGCGAGATAGCAAAAGCACCACCTATTGGTACGGGAACTAAAAGTAAACAGAGAATAGCAGAAAATAGAAAAGAGACGACAATTTTTATAGTGGTTCGGCTCAAAGTCAAGCCTACGTCCACTTTATATCTTTTATTATGATCTTTGAGTACACTTTGTTACAACTAAACTTCAGGTACAACAAACTTTAAAGACTTGAGCTTCCAAAGTAGGATTGAATCGGTGAAGAAGTTTGATCCATTCTGGAATTGATCTCTGAAGTTGTTATGATGTTGTCGGACTTGGAGAACGAGTTTCTTGAATTTCAAAGTGGCAGAATCTCGGCCTTTTAGGAAAAATTACCCCTCAAGTGTGGAGCAGGTGAAGTATTTATAGGAGACGTTCTGGATTTAAGTCATAGGTCGTAGGTCGTAGGCCTTGTCATGGATCATGAGTGACCGAGGGAATTGCGACATAAGGAGTTGCGAGATAAGAGCTATCCTGAGGCAGCATGAGTCGTTGACGACTTAGTGGAGTCATCCTCAACGAGATATACGCTTTGAAAGACTTAGTATGTGTAATGCTGGAGCTATCTCGGCTTGTTTAGGTCACGAGCGACCTAATGGAAGAGATAGTGCATGCGGCTTTACCCTGTTAGGTCGTTAGGTCGCTTCCCTACTAACTCGTTAGGTCGTTAACCCGGTTGAGCCGCACTTTGCTTTAAATCGCTAGGTCGCCCTTCTGTAGGTCGTTAAGTTGCCTATACCTTTAGGTCGTTAAGTCCTTTAGGTCGCTGAATCCTTTAGGTCACCGAGTCCTTTAGGTCGCTGAATCCTTCAGGTCGCTGAGTCCTTCAGGTCGCTGAGTCCTTTAGGTCGCTGGGTCGCAAGGCTTCTTTTAGGTCGTTGAGTCGCTAAATCACAAAAAAGAGGTGTTAACACCTAGCCTCTACCTTCCACGTCAGCACCCTGCGTCTCTTCCCACCTTTAGTCGATCACTGCTTTTCCCTTAGCCCGTGCCATCCGACTTCCCGGCAAGCCAGTTGAACACATCACCACCCTGGCCGAAGTACAGCCATCTCCACTCCCACCAGTTTCTCCATGCTAGCCATTGCCGTGCTTTTGAATCTGGTGTCTATGCTGACACTCCTTTTTTCTATGATGTGAGGTATTCGCATATCTTAAATATATATATAGCTTGTTTTTAACTGTTAAAGCTTAAATATATTAACATAATAAGTATTGTATGGTATATATAGTTTTCGAACGATATATTGTATATAAGGTTTATACATCATTCTTCTGTATATTCTGCTTATTGAAGATATGTGGCGTACCTTAGTTATATGTGTTAGTTATATTATCTATTTCATATAAGTGCTTATAAACTATATGTTTTATATATATAGATTTTTAAGTATGAGATATTTTGTAAAGATAAATTGTATAAAACCTGGTTGTGTGCAGAAGTTATGTTAATATTCTACGTATTATTTCGAAAGGTATACCAGTATTTTTTTTTACTTGTAATATATAAAAAATAATAATATGTTTTTTACAAAGTATATTTATGTGCAGTATTGATTTAAAAGTAGTATTGTATATGTTGTGTTCATATATGTGTTACAGTACATATTCTATAATATATGTCTAGATATGTTAGTTTGTAGAAGTTGTAGTTTGTAGATTAAGGTGTACATGTTATGCCAGTTGATATAAGATTTGATGTCTAATTTTTTTATATTTGTTTAGGGTTTGTTTATAAATATGTAAGAGTATAAATATACCCTAAGATCTGTTATATATAATTATAGCTTAATACGTTAGTTATGTATAAGTTTAAATATATATATATATACACACACACACACACATACAGGTCTCTATATGTATATATGAGTATATGTTCAGTATGTTGTAATATAAGGTATTTTACCTATATAAATATTATACTTTAAAAGTGGGCTATTGTTCTATTAGTTATTTTATATACAGCTTATAAATTATATTAATTATCCATATCATGAAGTACCATATATATATATATATATATATATATATATATATATATGCTGGTATACCTGATGATTTGTATATATATGATATTTTTCTATTTATAAAAGTATATACATATATATACGAATATTGATTTTTAAATATAAAATATATACTCTCAATGAATGTAATATAATATAGTTATTTTAAATATATAATAATAATAATAATAATATCAACAAGACTTGCTGTATGTAAATGGTTTTGAAATGTTGCATTTGGGCTGTCTTGTTATACTATATCTTGTTTCAATTATATTAAACTGATTCCGATTAGTTCTCATCGATTTCCATTTACTAGCTTTGACCGTCAAATTCGTGCCAATCTAGATTTGCTTTGGAATTTGTGCTTGGATTCATAACTCATCTCATTCTGTTTTTCTCTCTAGGCTCGAAAGGTGAGCAATCACTCGCGATTAACGTTCTTTTATTTATTAAATTTGATTTCAATTGAAATAGCAATTGAAATATGTTGTTATTAGTTATCTACACCGCTATATATATGTTATTACCTAAATCTATTCACCTGTGACATCTGACACCATTATTCATTATTTATATTGATGATATATACCTGTTATATTATTATCATATCCGTTACCACTCTGCAAGTTCCCTATTAGTATAGAATTCAGTATGGGTTGAAATGATACATACCCGAACGATCTGTAGAATAGGAGAAAATCGTTATGGGTTGAAATAATAGACCCAAGCGATTTTCATTGACATTGAATTTGGGATTACGGGTTGAATGATATATATACCCGTATATATTTAAATTACGGATTGAAATGATAAATATCCGTATCACTTGACTATAAGATAGAAAATTATACACAGACACCGTTGGTCTATATACATATAATTTGAAATGATTCCTATGGTTTTGGAAGGAAATATATGGTTTTATATGAATATTGATTTTAGATATTATATAAATGTATTTTACATATAGCTACATTCTCGATTTCGAGCTATGCATAAATCTATTTAATATAAAATAAGCTTAATAATAAAGTTTGATTTTATTAAAATATAATATGGTTAAGTAAGTATTTAAATTATATTTAAATATAGAGTTATAATGATTTAATACATTAAGGTTGAGAAAATTGATTTGAAACTGTATTTAATTAAGAAATATATTTAATTAGAAATCAATTTGAAACTTATGGAATTTGAGATTTGAAAGGATATGATTTTTATAACTTGATTTGGTTTAAGGTGGTTTAACGAATATTTCAAGTTTAAATGAATTGAAGGAAATATTTAATCATTTGAAATTTGGGTTTTATTTAAATGATAATGGATTTAGTAAGTAAATATTTCAAAATAAATAATAGTAAGTGAATTTGATATATATATATATATATATATATATATATATATATATATCGAATTATCAAATCTTGGTTTGAAATGTTTGAAATATTTAAAGATTTGGAATATATCGAAATTTAAATGGTTATTTTAGGTTCAAATCCGTATTTGAAATCGATATAATGATTTATCGAGAACTGAATTGAATTGAAATTGATGATTTGAGATTTGACGAAATTTAAAATCTTAGGATTTGAGTTGATTTGGAATTGATTTGTGAAATTTGAGGAAGCTATTTTATTATATGAAGTTTAAAAATTATGTTTAAAACTATTTATATATGTTACTTTATAAATTTATTTCATATGAGCTCTTTTAATATAAATTATTTTTAATATAAACTATTTTAAATTATAAACAATTTTTATATAAACTATTTTAAATTATAAACTATTTTATCAAGTATACTATTATTTATATTTAAATTGTTAAGTGGAAAGTGTTATGATTCCAAAGCATTATGATTTCTAAATTTTGATTTCCAAAGTATCATGATTTCCAAAGTGTTTGATTTAGAAAGTGTTATAACTTTGAAGTACTAAGATTTTGAAAATGGATATATTTGAGATGGATATATTTAAAATGGAAATGATATCGTATTTGGTTTTGAAATGGAAGTTATATCGTATTGATATGGTTTTGAAATGGAAATGATGTTTTGGTTTTGAAATATAAACTGTTTTGAAAGTTTATTAAATGACCAATCGATGTAATAATTACGCAGTTATTAAAGAGTCCTAGATTGGTTATGGACACACTTTTTGTCTAAACCAAATACCACTTTAATAACTATTATACACGGAGTGTGATCCAGAATGAAGTGGTTGGAATGATGACGTTGCTAGATTTGAATAAAGAGAACGATAATGGATAGCCTTGACACTTATGTCAAATTTGAAATGACTAAAACAGGAGCCTTGCCGGGCCAATGAGGTTAGCTGCCTCTAGGGACACACTTCTTCTTATACTAATCATTACTTTTTTTGATTGGTGCGCACCCTTGAATTGGGAGTGTTGTTTCATGGTGTTGCGATCGTTGCGGCGATGCATTCTCACCAGTCTGGATCAGGCAAACGGTAGTTTCACTACCTTAGGTATTGCCTCATCTGCCATGTCATACTTGGATCCCTATGTGCGACCACTATGATTTGTTTTGTGTTATACCTATGGAGTACTCCCTGATAGCCCACTAGTTTACTGTGGAGTTTACAGTGTTGTATAGACTATGGCATTATATAAAATATGTTAAGGGGGATAATGATAACGCCTTAACGCTATTTTGATACTTTATATTACTGATAGGCATTATCTACTTAGCGTACATATGAATGTTTAATGGATCCTTGGAGGATGGTTATCCCTAAAGTCCTTTGAGTTACTTGTATTTCAGTTATTATTTCACTTGATTTGGATTTATTGATATAATAATGTTAATCCTGACTCGAGTATTTTGTATTTTGATTTACGCTTGGGTCAGACCGAATGTACCAGTATTCGAGACTCGCCTTTGGAGTTGGAGCTTCGCTTGGAGATCCAGCTATCTATCCATATTTTAGTTATTCAGTTGATTCGAGTGATGTATTCTGATTCTTGTATTTGACTATTGTATTCGAGACTTCTGTTGTAACTTATTTAACTCTGTTATATATATAGTAGCTTCATGAACTACTATCCATTTTGTTTCCGCTGCATATTGTATATTACTCTGTGTCTGTGATTTTGTGATTATGTATTTACTGTATATGCTGAGTTTTGCCAAATATAAACTTACAATATGGTATTTTAAACAATTCTATCCTCCATATTCGGATGCGAATGGTTGAGTATATCAGGTCATTACATTTGGTATCGGAGTTTGGCTCTAGGCAAAACTTAGCATATATATAGTAAATTTAGTTATGGAATCACTTTCGTTCGAGCTTGAATTTTTTTATTTTGACTCGGTCTCCTTTGAATTTTGGAACATTCCCCTCGGTTCCAAAATCCATAAATCCATTCTTGTCTCTTCCAATTCGTATTCTTTTGACTCTGGAGTATCCCATAACTCCACTTCGAATGATCTTTATAACGAATCGGTGGTCTCGCCAATCTTCGAATGATTTGTAAATTGGTGAAACTCCTTTACAACATGAATTGATTTATCGGAGATTTCTGTATTATCGGTTTACGATGCTATCTATCTCCCGCTATGCCTGAATTCTATCTCTTGCGGTCAAATGTCGATTTGCCTTGGAATTCTGCATCGATCTTATTCTTGAAGTCACGGTCGACCCGGTTAAGGTTGCCCGCGATTTATGTAAACTTATCCATCTTCCAATTTTTTTTATTTAATCATCTTATCTTTTTTTCGAACCCATCTTTGAATCAAAATTCTTTGATTTGAGTTCATTAAATTTGAATCTTTATACTTGTTTTGAATCCATCCTTGTATCGTCGAGCGAGGAAGTGTATTTGTAAATTAATATAAAATGTTATATATATATATATTGTGTTGTTTGAGTTGTTGACGTTGATTTGGGTTTTCGATCGATTCGTCTGATCAATGCTATTGATAGGATTTCCCAAAAACTTAAACAGAGCAAAGTGGCACAATATTGTTTTCAAATTTGGTCAATGGAATAAATTTGTATGATTATATTATATATATAAGTGAATTTCTGAAATTTAATAAGCTTATTAAATTGGTTATTTTAAATGATATTATTTGATTTTTCATTTACGCGGGTTCATTTCCCGTAAGGGATAGGTACTTTTGTTTAGAAAACCATTGATTTTACCAACATATAAATAAATGGAATCATAAAACTTGGTTTATAAATTGATTTGGAAATTTAAATGAATTCAAAGTGAGAATTTGATAATTTAGTTTCTGAAAATTTGAAACTTTAGTTTTAAAGGTTTTAAAATGTATTGTCTAAAGTATTTTTGAATAGAAATAGTTCCGAAGGATTTCAAATGCTTAAATTTGTGATCTTCTCTTTTGTCGGTGGAAAATAATTTCGGTAATAATGGTCGCATCATCGACATTTATTTTCGAGTTTCAATGTGGAGAGACCATTCGTAGCTTTGCTACAATTTATTTGGAATTAAATTTAGTTGAATTTATAAAGTATGAATTGATTTATATATATATATACATACATACATACATACATACATACATATATTATAGATATATGATTTTAAACTGGATTTAGTATATAATATATATATATATATATATATATATATGTATATATATGATTATCTCTAATTGATTTGAAGTGAATCGGAAATTTAATTCTTAAAATTTTGTTGAGGATAATTTCAGTTGTAAATTGAAATCAAAATTTTGAATAAATATATAAGCATGAATAATTGAATTGGGAAAATTTTACTTATATAATATTCAATTACATTCCAATATAGCTTACCTAAATTATTCAGATGTTAAATATGTAATTGGATAATACACAATATAAAAGGATTTTATAAATAAAATTTAGGGGGTTATAATAAATGTTGTATGCTTAAATTTAAGTTATAAAAGGATTAATAGAGTAAATTTGGGTGGTCATAATAAGAGTAAATATAATTAATATATGTAATAAGATATACTAAGTAAAATAAACTTAATAATAATTTTGAAAAGAAAAGAATAAAATTTGTTGAATAAAATATAATTTAATAAATGACTATTCAAATTTATGATTTTTAAATTATTAATTAAAGATGATTGGATAATAAGATAGTCAATTTAGAAATAGTTAAGATTGATTTAACTTAAGCGAAATCCAATGAGATAAATAAATTTGATAAATAAAATAAACTTTGTTAGAAATAATTTATAAATTGAAATTTAATCAACTTATTTAAATACCTTGAATTTCAAATCAATCATTGAATATTAATTAATTTAAATTGAAATTTATATGTATTAACTTAACTATTTTAATCTGTTTACTTTTGACTGTTTCTATTCTCCTACCTCCTTCCTTTTCGGGGATGAAAAATTTTGAGTAGGGGAGAGTATAACGGCTTGTAATTTTCAGCGGTTTTATTTATTTAATTGGTTGAATTTTTTTGAAAATTTGAAATAAAAAAAATTAGAAACAAAATTTTGATATTTGGAACATGTCTAATTGTTCATAGCGAACTGTAAAATTTCATCTGAAAATATGAATGTTTATTTTATCGTGTAATTCTATTTCACTTTATATCAGTTAATATTTGATGATAACAAAATGTTTTCCAAACCTGAATATTTTTCTATAGAAAATTGTAAATCATCTTCTGAGCAAGACGTCATTTTTCGTTTTTCCAAATTCGGACTTCTATAGCTCCGTCGATTTTATTTCTCTGCGTTTTTGCTGCATTTTTCCGCTAGTAGGAAATTTCGAATTTTTTAAAATTCAATCGTATCACTAATATTTGTATAACGTTTTTATTGTCTCATCGTGATGATCTCTACGGCATATTCAATTCTATGTTTTGAAGCCCGGTTCACAGCGGAATCCACAGAAATGGTTACTGTATCTATACCGTGTCTTTTGGTTTAATTGTGATCATTGGTTATTTAACATGAACTTTATAGCCAGTGGCCTTTTAATATTTGTAGAAAAATAATAACTTGACTTTTCCATTTCCCATGATATCAAAATATTCTGGGTCATTTACCTTCATCCTTTCTATTTTGCTTCTGTTCGTATTCATGCTAAAAAGAGAGAGCTTTCTATTTTTTGTTTTGTTTTGCAATGTGCTTTCTTCTTCCTCCCATTTTTCGGCTATACTAAATTTTTTTGCTTCTCCTCGATGCTCGTTCACCTGTACAAATCCAAGTCAATAGCACAACCTCTCTCCGATCTCCCCCTTCACCAAATATCACTCCGTTTGCTTCTCTCTGCAAGCCTCAATGGCCTGGCCTCTACCTTCCACGTTAGCACCTCGTGTCTCTTCCCACCTTTAGTCGATCGCTACTATTCCCTTAGCCCATGCCATCCCACTTCCTTCCGAGCCAGTCGAACACATCACCACCATGGCCGAAGTGAAGCCGCCTCCACTCCCTTCAGTTTCTCCGTGCAAGCCATTGTCGTGCTTTCGAGTCTGGTGTCTATGCCGACCCTACTTTTTTCTGTGATGTGAGGTCTTTGCATATCTTAAATATATGTATGGCTTGTTTTTTTTACCGTTAAAGCTTAAATATATTAATATAATAAGTGTTGTATGGTATATATAGTTTTCGAACGATATATTGTATATAAGGTTTATACAACATTCTTCTGTATATTCTGCTTATTGAAGATATGTGGCGTATCTTAGTTATATGTGTTAGTTATATTATCTATTCCATATAAGTGCTTATAAACTATATGTTTTATATATATAGATTTTTAAGTATAAGATATTTTGTAAACATAAGTTGTATTAAACCTGGTTGTGTACAGAAGTTATGTGAATATTCTATGTATTATTTTAAAAGGTATACCAGTATTTTTTTTACATGTAAATATATAAAAATAATAATAATAATATGTTTGTTACAAAGTATATTTATGTGCAGTATACTAGATTTAAAAGTTGTATTGTATGTGTTGCATGCATATTGTGTTACAGTACATATTCTATAATATATGTCTAGATATGTTAGTTTGTAGGAGTTGCAGTTTATAGATTAAAGTGTACATGTTATGCCAATTGATATAAGATTTGTGTCTAATTTATTTAATTTTTTTATTTTTTTATTTTTTTTAAGGGTTGTTTGTAAATATGTAAGAGTATAAATATACTCTAAGATCTGTTATATATAATTATAGCTTAATACGTTAGTTATGTATAAGTTTAAAAATATATATACGTCTCTATATGTATATATGAGTATATGTTCAGTATGTTGTGATATAAGGTATTTTACCTATATAAATATTATACTTTAAAAGTAGGCTGTTGTTCTATTAGTTATTTTTATATACATCTTATAAATTGTATTAATTATCTATATCATGAAGTACCATATATATATGGTGGTATACTTGATGATTTGTGTATATATATGATATTTTTATATTTTGTTGTTTATAAAAGTAAGTATATACATACATACATACATACATATATATATATATATGAGTACTGATTTTTAAATGTAACATATATACTCTCAATGTATGTAATATAATACAAATATTTTAAATATATAACAAAGACAACAAAAATAATAATAATAATATCAACAAGACTTGTTGTATGTAAATGGTTTCGAAATGTTGCATTTGGGCTGTCTTGTCATATATATATATATATATATATATATATATATATATCTTATTTCAATTATATCAAATTGATTCCGATTAGTTCTCATCGATTTCAATTTAACAGCTTTGACCGTCAAAGTCGCGCCAATCTAGCTTTGCTTTGGAATTTGTGCTTGGATTCATAACTCATCTCATTCAGTTTTTCTCTCTAGCCTTGAAAGGTGAGCAATCACTCACGATTAATGTTCTTTTATTTATTAAATTTGATTTCAATTGAAATGACAATTGAAATATGCTGTTGTTAGTTATTTACATCGTTATATATATGTTATTACATGTATCTGTTCACCTGTGACATTTGACACCATTATTTGTTATTTATGCTGATGATATATACCTGTTATATTATTATCATATCTGTTATCACTCTGCAAGTTCCCTATTTATATAGAATTCACTATAGGTTGGAATGATACATATCCGAACGATCTGTAGAATAGAAGAAAATCATTATGGGTTGAAATGAGAGACCCAATCGATTTTCATTGATATTTAATTTGAGATTACGGGTTGAATGATATATATACCCGTATATATTTAAATTGCGGATTGAAATGATAAATATCTGTATCACTAGACTATAAGATAGAAAATTATATACAGACACCGTTGGTCTATATACATATAATTTGAAATGATTCCTATGGTTTTGGAAGGAAATATATGGTTTTATATAAATATTGATTTTAGATATTATATAAATGTTATTTTATATATAGCTAAATTCTCAGTTTTAAGCTATGCATAAATCTGTTTAATATAAAATAAGCTTAATAATAAAGTTTGATTTTATTAAAATATAATATGGTTAAGTAAGTATTTAAATTATATTTTAATATAGAGTTATAATGATTTAATACATTAAGGTTGAGAAAATTGATTTGAAATTGTATTTAATTAAGAAATATATTTAATTAGAAATCGATTAAAACTTATGGAATTTGAGATTTGAAAGGATATGATTTTTATAACTTGATTTTGTTTAAGGTGGTTTAACGAATATTTCAAGTTTAAATGAATTGAAGGAAATATTTAGTCATTTGAAATTTGGGTTTTATTTAAATGATAATGGATTTAGTAAGTAATATTTCAAAATAAATAATAGTAAGTGAATTTGATATATATATATATATATGGAATTACCAAACCTTGTTTTGAAATGTTTGAAATATTTAAAGCTTTTGAATATATCGAAATTTAAATGGTTATTTTTTGTTCAAATCCGTATTTGAAATCGATATAATGGTTTATCTTGAACTGAATTGAATTGAAATTGATGTTTTGAGATTTGACGAAATTTGAAATCTTAGGAGTTGAGTTGATTTGGAATTGATTTATGAAATTTGAGGAAGCTATTTTATTATATAAAGTATTTTTAAATTATATTTAAAACTCTTTATATATGTTACTTTATAAATTTATTTCATATGAACTCTTTTAATATAAAATATTTTAGATTATAAACTATTTTTATATAAACGATTTTAAATTATAAACTATTTTATTATATGTACTATTATTTATATTTAAATAGTTAAGTAGGAAGTGTTATGATTCCAAAGCATTATGATTTATAAATTTTGATCCAAAGTACCATGATTTCCAAAGTGTTTGATTTAAAAAGTGTTATAACTTTGAAGTATTAAGATTTTGTAAATGGATATATTTGAGATGGATATATTTAAAATGGAAACGATATCGTATTTGGTTTTGAAATGGAAGTGACATCGTATTGATATGGTTTTTAAATGGCAATGATGTTTTGGTTTTGAAGTACAAACTGTTTTGAAAGTTTAATAAATTACCAATCGGTGTAATAATTACGCACTTATTAAAGAGTCCGGGGTTGGTTGTGCACATACTCTTTGTCTAAACCAAATACCACTTTAATAACTATTATGCACGGAGTGTGATCCAGAATGAAGTGGTTGGAATGATGACGTTAGCTGCCTCTAGCAGACACACTTCTTCATATACTACTCTTTACTTTTTTGATTGGTGCGCACCCTTGAATTGGGAGTATTGTTTCGCGGTGTTGCGATCGTTGCGGCGATGCGTTTTCACCAGTCCGGATCAGGAAAACGGTAGTTTCACTACCTTGGGTATTGCCTCACGTGCCTTGTCATATTTGGATCCCTATGCACGACCACTACGATTTGTTTTGTGTTATACCTATAGAGTACTCCCTGATAGCCCACTTGTTTACGGTGGAGTTACACTGCTGTATAGACTATGACGTTATATGAAATGTGTTAAGGGGGATAATGGTAACGCCTTAACGCTATTTTGATGCTTTATATTACTGATAGGCATTTTCTGCTTAGCGTACATATAAATGTTTAACGGGTCCTTAGAGGATGGTTGTCCCAATCGTCCTTTGAGTTACTTGTATTTCTGTTGTCATTTCAGTTGAGTTGGATTTATTGATATAAGAATGTTAATCATGACTCGAGCGTTTTGTGTTTTCCTTTATGCTCGGGTCAGACCGAGTGTACCAGTATTCAAGACTCGCCTTTGGAGTTGGAGCTTCGCTTGGAGATCCAGCTATCCATCCAGATTTCAGTTATTCAGTTGATTCGGGTGATGTATTCTGATTCTTGTAATTGACTATTGTATTTGAGACTTCTGTTGTAACTTATTTAACTCTGTTATATATATAGTAGCTTCATGAACTACTATCCATTTTGTTTCCGCCGCATATTGTATATTACCCTGTGCCTGTGATTTTGTGATTATGTATTTACTGTATATGCCGAGTTTTGCCAAATATAAACTTACAATCTGGTACTTTGAGCAATTCAATCCGACATGTTCGGATGCGAATGGTTGACATATCAGGTCGTTACACCATTAACTTTTCAAAAAAAAATTGTTCAAATTAGTTTTCAAATTCATTTAATCTTTTAACTTTTTTCAAAATTCAATAGTTAAACTTCTTATAAAAACTTTTCTAAGTTTACAAATCCATTTATAGTTATCTTTTCAAAATCAACAAGCATCATTTAACTTTATAACTGAAAATCAGAATTTTTTGTTATCAATTTTTTTCCAATATTTCCGAAATTCTCAAAAAATTTCTAACGCCTTAAATTTTCAAAAAATTTCGCCAGCATCTCCTTTATGCTGTTTGATCATAGTAGGATCATAACACACACACACACACACACACACACACACACACACACACACACATATATATATATTAGAAATATAAATCTCATCTTCGAAGATGAGGCATCCCATAGGGAAAAAGGTGCAAAAATACGATATGTAATCCGAGATATGTACCTTATATATTATTAGCGAGCATATACGGCTAATATAGCGCAAAAGCGAGCTCCAAATGCGAAGCACACCCCATCCGCACCTACAAAAGACTCGACAAATAATGATAGATATGTATATATGAAAATGACATCAATATACACATATACCAATACAACAACTATATATGCCAATATAGCAAATGCAATCACCACAAAAAATTCAACCATCAAACAACTATCATCCAACTAACATCCAACAAATCAATATCCATCCAATCAATTCATAACCAAATCAATAAAAATTGACTTCTCTTTAATATTCATTGAATTGGTTTTCAATTTAATCACATTTTATTTATTAATATTGGATTTTACTAACATTCATTTTTTTATATTCAATTAGTTTACGTTCACTATTCACATTCAAGTTTTTTACTTCCAATTCAATTAAATTCAATTTCATTTAAATTCACTTATCATCAATTTGAATTCAATTATTTTGCTTTCAGTTTCCTTGATTCAACTTCATATTAATTTCTATACAATCAATTAAAAACCAATGTATAACCAATTTTTTTAATTTACTTCGCTTGCATTCAGTTTGATTTAACATTTTATGTCACTAACAAATAAGTTCTCATATATATAATAACTCATACTCAATCTAAGGTGCTACTGTCCCTATCTATACCGAGTATACATCAATGCTTAGGATTATACAAAATCTAAGCTCTGATACTAAATGACGACCCATAAATTCGTACCCTTTGAATTGACAATAAAACACACATGTCCGACCCAGAAAGCACAGAGCGACGAAAAGTCGGAAGAAAGAAGAGAAAGAGAAGAAGAGAAGAGAAGAAAGAGAGAAGATAGAACCGAACAGAATGATTAGAATCACATATCGCAGTGGAAAATATATAATATCATATCAACGATCTTTACAAAATAGAAACTGTATATATATACATCAATCAGAGTTCAACGATCAATCAATAGTTATCAGCATGGACAGTTATAATAACATGTCCTCACAATTGCAGATAATACAAACAAGTAAGAAACAATGCAGCGAATAGTCAAGCAAAACATGCACGTGTATATGGAGTGGAGATCTCCAGCTCTCCTACTGAAGCTCCAAAAGCACCAAAACTAAACCTGTAAATATACTCGGTCTGACCCGAGCATTGAAAGGGAAGAACGCCCGGATCAGTCTGGTAAACCTGCGTGAGAAACACACTCAACTGAATTTATTAAATTACCAAACTTTTCCTTTATCAAAAGAAAAGTATCTCGTATGGCAAGTCCACACATAAATACGGACATGTTTTTACCTTGAGATAACTAAAACATTTCTTTCATATCAAATCCTCCAATATTATACTAGTGTCTAACATATAAAAATAATATTAATCATAGTTGAGATGGTTACCCATATAGCATTTCGAGGCTATTCATTACGCCTTTACAAATAAAATTGCAGCTCGTAGCGGGATTTGGATTTCCGTACAAATAACCAGGTGAAGGGACTACCTTCCGAAGGGGTACACCTCTAAATGGATGTCCCGAGGTACATAACATCTGCCCTCTACCAACACAAGACCGGCCCACCGCTATAACAAGATGGTACCGAATATGTCATCCTCCTGTCATTACCGACCTTTACCGAGGGCCCTCCAAGCATACAAACAATAGTAATCAGATACACGACGTTATAGCCTGTAAAGATATATCTAGAGGAGAATGATCATATCCTACTTGGGAATGACCCACTTAGCCTTGCCGCATCCAACCCTGTTTTGATCATTTCCAGTTGATGAGGCCTGGGGAGGTAACGAATACCTTTCACATATCACAATCACATCACTTTGAATGCCACATGGCCATTTCCGTTGACTACTAATTGCCTTCCACAAAATACAACCCTTAAGCTCATATGTCTTAAGGAGGGTTTAAGCTAAGAGAAGTTGCCTTCTCCGCCAACACCGATGTACGTTTGTAAAACCAATGCACGTAATGTATAGAAATTCAATGTCAGATGTTAACCCAACTTTTATTCACGACTCAACGACCAAAGGGAATAAGCGACTTAACTACCTAAAGGCATAAACGACCTAGCGACCTAAAGCATAAAGCAGCTCAACATGGCACGACTTAACGACCTATAGTAGATCGCGACCTAACAACCTAAAGCACAGTGTGGCTCAACATGGCACGACTCAGCAACCTAGCCACCTAGCGATTCAACGAGCAACGACCTAACGAGTTAAGACAAAAGCAACCTAACAACTTAGAAAGCTTCAAAGTTAAGCCGCATGCACGCTGCCTTTTCCATTAGGTCGCTCACGACCTAAGAAAGCCAAGGTAACTCCTGTGCTACACATGTTAAGATGCTCACGGCATATACCTCATTCAGGATGGCTCCATTAAGTCGCTAGCGACTTATGCTACCTCGTGATCATTCTTAGGTCGCAACTCCCTAAGTCGCTCACGACCTATGACTTCACACGACCTAACTCCGAAACTCCCTTATAAATACCCCGCCTAATCCACACTTCAAGAGAGATTTTTCTGGAAGGCCAACACTTTGTTGTTTGCACAACTTCTACAACACTTCAAACGCCAAAGGCACTTCAAGTAACCTTGAGAAAAGATCAAATTCGTTCAACATGAATTCAAAGAGCTTTTCTGCATAGAAGTTCTAGCTACTTGCTTTAGTGGTGTTGTAATTGAAGAATAGTTGTGAAACTTGTAATCAAGTCGATAATAGAAGAGATTAAGTGGACGTAGGCTTGACTTTAAGCCGAACCACTATAAAAATTGTAATCTCCTTACTATTTTTTGCTATTTTCTTCTTACTTTTAGTTCTCGTACCAACGGGTGGTACTTTCACTATATCACAACTCACACCGGGGTGTTAGCGTGCATTTTCAGCGTTAACATTTTTGGTGCTTTCATTGAGAGCTGAATTCAGGAGTGCTCTCATCATTGCTTCACAAATATTTGTTGAAAGTCTCTCTCTAAAAACTAGAAGTCTATCCGAAATTATGGCTCCTGGAAGAAAACGTAGATCTAATAGATCTGGAAATTCTTATGACAATACCGTCACTTCTCCCGCGTCAAATCAAGCGGCTCCTAGTGTTAGAATCACAAGGGCCGAATTGGATGCTGCAGTGTCTGGGTTGTATCAACAAATGGAAGCCCAGAACACTTTGATGTTGAACTGGTTGAATGCTTTGCTTGGAGTTAATCAGCAACCAGAAAATAATGAAGAAACCTTTGCTGAAGATGTTCATGATTCCCAAGCGAAAAGTATTCCTCAGAGGGCAGCTGGCATCGCTGAAGGGGCACCTCCCCAAGCTGGAGGTTCAAGGCCGCAGCCAACTTTTCGTGAACATTTGTCCAGGCAAACTTCCGAAAAAGTAGCCGACGTCTGTCCCAAGGGGCCTCTAAACGATGAGGAGTACCTCTCGGGAATGATTCGAAAATTATGAAGGAAAGCATGCAAAGGGAGGAAGATGAAAGTGATTGAGGGTTTGCTCCAAGCAAGACTCCTTTTACTGAAAAAATTCTGAAAGCTAAATTTCCGAAAAAGTTTGTTCCCCCAACTATTCCAGCTTATCGGGGGACAAGTGATCCTAACCAGTTCTTATACAAGTATGACTGGCATATGACAGGTGCCAGGGCAACAAATGAGATCAAGTGCAGATACTTTCCTATGTACTTGGAGGGAGTGGCCCTGCTTTGGTTTACGAAGCTGCCAGTTCGATCCGTGGATCAGTTCTCCGACCTAAATCGGAAATTCAAAGATCAGTTCAGGTTGTATGCTTCGAAGGCCATGGACATAATGTCACTATCCAGTCTCGAACAAAGCCCTAGAGAGTCTATCAAATCTTTCTTAAACCGCTTTAATAAAGCCTTGGCCGAAGTTGACAATGCAGAGCCTCGAATGATTCTGACTTACTTGATGCGAGCTATTGACAAATCAAGTGAATTCGGAAAATGGCTGAAGACGAAAGAGCCAAATTCACTTGAGAAGTTTTACAAGATGGCCGATGAATTTATGCGCTTAGAAAGCCTTCCCGCGCGAGCAAAAATTGTTGTGACTGAAGTTGAGAATAACAACGTTGCTTTAACAAAAAAGAATCTGGTGGCCAGAAGAGGGAAAATGACGGTGGAAAAAAGTAGAAAGATGCGAAGAAAACTCGCCACTTTAGACCTTCAGATTTTACTCCCTTAACCGATACTCCAGAAAATATCTTTTTCGCAACCAAGGATGTTGTTGAATACCCCAAACCACCTAAGATGAGGCTTGGGCAAAATGCTGTGCATAATGGGAGATTCTGTCGGTTCCACAATCAACCTGGCCATGACACTAATGAATGTCGCCATTTAAAGAATTTGATTGAAGAGCTGTTGAGACAGAATAAACTACAACAATATGTGAAGAGAAACAGAAGTGACCCAACCTTATCTACTTAGGGGCAACAAGTTCCTGCTCATCAATCTGGCTCAGGTGAGAGGACTACAACGCAGGAATCTGATAGGCCTATCATTAATGTTATCACAGAGGGTCCTCACCCAGCGGGCAGAAGTTGGGTTGAGATGGAAAGATATGCTCACGCTTTGAGATATGCCCCGGTGGAAGAAAGTATTTTTGTCTTGGAAGATGCTGCACCTTTAAAACAGCAGAAAACTTTTAATGATGACATCATATTCCGAGCTAGAGACTCTGTTGGTGTTGAAGCTCCCACCATGGATCCCTTAGTGATATCTGCAAGCATCGGACCAGCCATTGTAAGAAGGGTGCTTGTTGACTGTGGTGCCTCTTGCAATGTCCTCTTTAGAAAGACATTTGATCAAAAGAAAATTCCCATGGCTGATGTCTAAGATTCCTCATAGAAAATTGTTGGGTTCACTGGAGAACCAAAACAGCCTATTGGGACTATTGACTTATTTATAGAGCTTGGAGAAGGGAAAAAGAAGGTGGTCGGAAACAAACTTTTGTTATTGTTGATGAAGTTTCTGCTTACAATGCCTTCTTGGGTCGACCAACTCTTGCCGCATTCAAGGCCATTCTCGCCCCATGGTGCATGACTATGAAGTTCCCCACTGATAATGGCGTCGGTGTTGTGAAGGGGGACCAAAATGCCGGGCGAGAATGTTATCTCATAGAGTTACGGGAGGCAAAGAAGAGAGAAATGGGTAAGGGTGCAGCAGCTCCGCTCTGCATCAAAGAGCCCACCTTGTAGCAATTACGAGGTGCACCCTGCACTGGTGAGCATAGTGGTGCACAAAAAGAGATTGATCCTAGAAAAGCCAGTGCAAGCAAGAGTAGATTGGTGCCGGTGGAAGTGACGGTGCCAATACATGTTGACCTGAAAGATCCAAACAAGGTGCTGAATGTGGGTTCACAACTTGGTGTGACGGTTCAGAATATGTTTTATCATTTTTGAAAGCAAACCTGGACGTATTTGCTTGGAGTCATGCTGACATGTGTAGAATATCTCACGTTGTGCGTGCCTTGAATATTGATCCAAAATTCACACCCGTAAAGCAGAAAAGAAGAACCCAAGGTCGTGAAAGGTCGGCAGCATTAAAAGAAAATGTAGATCGGCTCTTGGAAAATGGCTTCATCAAAGAATCCACCTATCCGAATTGGGTCTCTAATCTGGTGTTGGTTAAAAACACAAATGGAAAGTGGAGAGTATGCATCGACTTTTCAGACTTGAATAAAGCATGTCCCAAGGACTGTTTCCCGTTATCCAGGATTGATCAGTTGGTGGATGGAACAGCCGGGCATGAATTATTGTCTTTTATGGATGCTTACTCAGGATATAATCAAATCATGATGCATGAGCCATATCAGGAGGACACTAGCTTCATCACTGATGTTGGTATTTACTGCTATAAAGTCATGTCCTTTGGACTAAAGAACGCGGGGGCAACTTACCAAAGACTTATTAATGCCATGTTCAAACCCCAGATTGGCAACACTATGGAGTTATATGTTGATGATATGTTGGTGAAATCGAAAAAGGTAGTAGACCACATGGATCATTTGGCATAAATGTTCACAGTCCTCCGAAAGTATGGGATGAAACTAAATCCTCTAAAGTGTTCATTCGGGTAGAGTCCAGAAAATACTTGGGTTTCATTGTGAGTGCTAGGGGCATCGAGGCTAATCCTGCTCAGATTGCTGCTTTAAGAGAAGTCAAGGCCCCTAGGACAAAGAAGGAATTGCAAAGCCTCAATGGAAAAGTCGCTGATTTAAGTCGGTTTACTTCCAGGGCCACTAACAAATGCATTCCCTTCTTTGACGCTCTGAAGAAAGGAAAGAAAAACTTTGAATGGACTCCTGAATGCCAGAAAGATTTTGATGAACTGATTCATCACATGAAGATGCCTCAAGTACTTTCTAAGCCCACCAATGGTGAAGATCTTTTCATATATTTAGCGGTTTCATCTCATGCTCTCAGTGCAGCATTGGTATGGGAAGATGTAAAAGTCCAGCGCCCGGTTTATTACATCAACAAAAGATTCACTGGGGAAGAGATGAATTATTCAAAGCTGGAAAAGCTCTCCTATTGTCTGTTGATTGCATCCAGAAATTTGAGGCCATATTTCCCAGCTCATCCTATTAAAGTCCTCACTGATCAACCTCTAAAGCAAGTCCTATTTCGCCCTGAAACTTCGGGTCGTCTTCTGAAGTGAAATATTGAACTCAGCCAATACGATATCACCTACCATCCCCGAAGAGCAATCAATGGACAAGCTTTAGCGGACTTCATTGCAGAATACACAGATAAAGGTGACAGTGTGGAAGAGGTGACTAATGACATCCTGATTCGATGGAAATTATATGTTGATAGTGTAAGAAATGACTATTGTCTCGGAGCTGAGGTTGTGCTTGAAACCCTTGAAGGGCGGTCATTGTGCTTGCTTTGAGATTAGAATTTCCTTCGACAAATAATGAAGCAGAATATGAAGCTCTTGTTGCCGGCTTGAAGATTGCTAAAGAACTGAACATCAAAGTATTGCAGATCTTCAGTGATTCCCAGCTTATTGTATGCCAAGTCAAGAAAGAGTTTCAAACTAAAGGAGGAAATTTGCCTGCTTACTTGTCAAAGACCTAGGAGCTTCTCAATGATTTTGATCATTATATAATAAGCCATATACCT
This sequence comes from Allium cepa, assembly GCA_030765085.1. Lineage (NCBI taxonomy): Eukaryota > Viridiplantae > Streptophyta > Magnoliopsida > Asparagales > Amaryllidaceae > Allium > Allium cepa. The sequence continues at coordinate 886,817,601 of CM060931.1, forward strand.
CGGGAAGAGAACATGAAGGCAAATTCTCTCATAAAATATTCAAGCTCTGGCGAAGCTCAATTATTGGGATTGGTCCCTATAGAAGTCTTGTCAGCCCCAAGTACTGATGAGATGGATATTGACTGGATTATGGCTGTATCTCAAGAGCAGGAGTCGTGGATGACCCCGATCATGGAATATCTACTCAACGGCTCCCTGCCAGAAAACTCAAAAGAGCGCCAGAAGCTGTTAAGAAAAGCCCCAAGATATGTAATCCAAGACGGCCGGTTGTGCAGACGGGGATTCTCGATGCCATTACTCCGATGTGTAACCAAGGAAGAGGCTAAGACAATTTTAGCTGAGGTGCACGGAGGAGAGTGTGGGGATCATTCAGGTGGCCAAACTCTAGTAAAGAAAATTCTCCGCTATGTGTATTTTTGGCCAGATATTAATCGAGATGCTGCTAGCTACTCCCGAAAGTGTGACAGATGCCAGAGAATTGCAAAAATCCCAAGAGCACCTTCCACCGAGCTAACACAGATGGTCAGTCCATGGCCATTCGCCATTTGGGGGACAGATCTCATAGGGCCTTTGCCGATTGCCAAGTCCGGAATCAAATATGTTATTGTTGCTATTGATTATTTCACTAAATGGGCTGAATCTGAACCGTTGGCTACCATTACCTCTAAAAACATGATAAACATTGTGACTAAAAATATCATTTGCAGGTATGGTGTGCCTCAGAAGATAATCACAGACAATGGTACCCAATTCGAAAGCGAAGAATTCGAGGACTTCTGCAAGCGATTCAAGATCCAAAAAAGCTTCTCAACAGTGGCTCATCCACAGGCAAACGAGCAAGTGGAAGCAGTGAACAAAATTATCAAATCAACCATCAAAAAACAACTAGAAAAAGCAAAAGGTGGTTGGGTCGATAAGCTGCCACTAGCACTTTGGGCATATAGAACTACCCACAGAACTGCGACTGGGCACACTCCATTGTCATTAGCATACGGATCAGAAGCAATGATTCCGGTGGAAATAGAGGTCCCCTCACACAGGAGCATTCATTTCAACCAAGCTGAAAATGAAAAGCTGCAACTTGAAGCACTTGACTTGCTTGATGAGAGAAGGAAAGAGGGTGAGCTCAGAGTTGCAGCCCATCAGCAAAGGATAGCCAGGCACTTCAATTCTAAAGTTCGCCAACGCAGCTTTAAATTGGGTTTCTAGTCTTGAAAAGGGTCATGACAGCAACAGGAGTGTTTGGGCCAAACTGGGAAGGACCATACATCATAGGAAAAAAACTTCTCGATGGCACTTTCAAGCTCACAACTGTCGAAGGAGATCCAATTCCGAGAGCCTGGAACAGCAATCACTTGCGTCCATATTTTACTTAGAAGCTATGCTTAAATTTGTAAAATGATTATGGGTGTATCATTCTTGTATTGATTCACACTGATTTTATAATAAATCTTGTGTTCTCTACTACTATAAAATGCCTGTCTCATTTCGATGTGCGAATATCTTAAAATATATTGCTAAAATATCGATTTAATATTATAGGCTATCAAAGCAAAGCTTGCCTATTCAACATATCACAAGGCAAAGCGATTCCTACAAATCACTCAACAAACAAATGTCAAGCCACAAAAGTTCCAGAATCAATTCCTACATAAGAAGTGCTTCCCACAAACAGTTGGTGATTCCACCAAAGGGGCACTTTCCCAAAGTGAAGGTTCCTGGCCCTAGCTAGTAAATTGTGATCATTTGTGCAAACAAACATCCAGGTAGGTAGCTTAAGTCTGCCCCGTGGGTTCACTTAACAAGGAAATACACTTCTTTAAAAAAAGAAAACAACTTGCAAAAGAAAGGAACATGTACTTGGAAATGATAACGAGGAATCGCTGAGTGGCAGATGGTTAAAAGACATGGGCAAACAGACAAAGAGCAGCCAAACTGGAATCTTGTCTCTCAACAAAAAAGGTTGGCGGAACCACCAAAGGGGCACCTTCCCGAAGTGAAGGTTCCAGGCCCTTGCTAGTTAATTGTGATCGTTTGTTCAAACAAACATCCAGTTAGGTAGCTTGTGTCTGCTCCGTAGATCCACTTAACTGTGAGATGCAACCTTCCTGGCGAGCCAAACAAAAAAGCCCTCTTTGGAGGCCCACTTCTGCTCTCAATGCGGAAGTGCCAAAAAAGCCTTCTTCGGAGGCCCACTTCTGCTCTCAAGGCGGAAGTGCCAAAAAAGCCCTCTTTGGAGGCCTACTTCTGCTCTTAAGGGAGAAATACCAAAAAAGCCCTCTTCGGAGGCCCACTTCCACTCTCAAGGCGGAAGTGCAAAAAAAAAGCCCTCTTCGGAGGCCCACTTCTACTCTCAAGGCGGAAGTGCAAAAAAAAAAGCCCTCTTCGGAGGCCCAATTCTACTCTCAAGGCGGAAGTGCCAAAAAAAGCCCTCTTCGGAGGCCCACTTCTGCTCTCAAGGGGGAAGTGCCAAAAAAAGCCCTCTTCGGAGGCCCACTTCTCCTCTCAAGGGAGAGGTGCCAAAAAAGACCTCTTCGGAGGCCCACTTATGCTCTCAAGGCGGAAGTGACAAAAAAATCCCTCTTCAGAGGCCCACTTATGTTCTCAAGGCGGAAGTGCCAAAAAAACCCCTCTTCAGAGGCCCACTTCTGCTCTCAAGGGGAAAGTGCCAAAAAAGCCCTCTTCGGAGGCCCACTTCCCCTCTCAACGGAGAAGTGCCAAAAAAGCCCTCTTCGGAGGCCCACTTATACTCTCAAGGCAGAAGTGCCAAAAAAAGCCCTCTTCGGAGGTCCACTTCTGCTTTCAAGGGGGAAGTGCCAAAAAAGCCCTCTTCGGAGGCTCACGTCTGCTCCCAAGGGGAAAGTGCCAAAAAGCCCTCTTCGGAGGCCCACTTCTACTCTCAAGGGAGAAGAGCCAAAAAAGCCCTCTTCGGAGGCACAAACAGAAAGCCCTCTTCGGAGGCACAAACAAATCAAAGCCCTCTTCAGAGGCCCGCTTTCCTACGTAGAGGAATCCACTTCTCAAAAATAAAAGTGACCATCTCCGAAAGTTGAAGTGTAAAGACTTTTTCAAAAAAAAAGGAGAGAGAAAACTCTTCCAATACAAAGTAAATCTACTAGAGTAGAATAATATTTCCACAAAATGGAAGAATTATTCTTCAAAGTAAGAATACAAGTCTTCTCAAAGTGGAAGAATTGTTCTCCAAAGTAAGAGTACAAGTCTTCTCAAAATGGAGAAGATTACAATAAGCCGTGGTATGGGGGCAATATAATATGGCTATATTAATAAAAGCAACATACCACGAGCTCACTGCAATATCATACAAGGAAATAAAGAAATTTGTGTGAAAATAAGGAATAAACGCATTTACAAATACAGACAAAAGTTTGTACAAGTAAAAAGAGTCATTTTATTCCATACTATAAAAAATCTGTATACATGTGCAGGTTTCAAAAAGCGGGGGTTGGTACCCGCACAATCTATGGTCAATACAAGTCTTTAAACACAAGAAAAAAGAAAAAACAAGGAGGATAAATCCTAGCCCATTACTTCTTCTTCCCGCCGCCTTTGGAGCCCTCGCCTGGCCTAATGGTTAACTTCTTGAGTCGGCCTGAACGAGTCGGGGAAGAAGGAGAAAGATGTGCAATTGGGTCCTTCTGCTTTCTCATCACCAGCAGAAGTGCCTTCTTCTTCTTTGAAATCCCACTCTTTCCCTTCTTCTTTGAAGAAGATTAGCTGCCCGGAGTGATAAGATCAATCATCTTTGTATCATCGGCAGTAAATTTCTCCAGGGTCTTCTCATCCACCTCAAGTTCTTCAGCCTTCTGCTTTTGTGAAGCGACCGGGTCATCTAAGCCCTGAAGAGCTCCTATTTGTTCTTCTTGCGACCCCAGTTGAGAAGCAGAAGAAGGAGTAACTTGAAGAGGTGGAGGGGCAACAGCTGGAGGAGGCGAAGCTTTTACAACACTTGTTGTTTTCACTACAGAAGAAGAAAAGTTAACATCAGTATTTCTCCTAAAGAGAGGAGATAGTGGCACGTCAAGGTTTAAGTAATAAGCAAGAAGTTCATCGATCTCATGTGAAGCAAACGAGTAGCCCACTTGAGCAGGATCAGTATTGAAGTTACCTGGAGAAATTGGCTTTATCACCTCAATTTCAAAATCTTGGGCTTCAGTGTCTTTTTGGGCTTGAACAGTTGTAGTTTCAGTTTCGGCTTTGGCTGGAGGCGGAGAGTGGGAACTGGAGCCAATAATATCGACGTCAACCGAAGCCGAAGGACGAATTGGGTCTGTCAAAGGTGCCTTCCCTAAATGCTCTCCTTCCTCCGCTTCGGCTTGCTCCTTGGAAAGTTGCTCTTTCCCTTTGGCAAGGGCGGCACGGCCCTCATCGTCTAAATAATAAGCCTCAAGATCCTCCTCTGCATAGCCAGCGCCCCTAAGCATATCAACTGCTGCCTCCCACACTTCAGCTAGGGTTATCTCATACTTTGGGCCCAAAAATGAAAGACTTCCACGTCCCAAGACGCTATGAAGATAAAACTCGAATAGAGTGGAGCTGACGTTAGCCTTAGTCGCCTCATGTGATTGTTCAGCTGCTGCTCTTCCAGCGATGGCCTCATCACGCTCCTTTTCAGCCTTGGAAAGCTGGGCCTTTAACTTTGCAATCTCCAAATCTTGAGAGTTAGCCTTTTCCCGCAACTGAGCAACATCATTGCGGTAATTCTCCATGATTTTCTATTGTGCCCCATGTTTACCCTCAGCATCCTATTGAGCAGCATGGGCGTCTCTTACTTGCTTTTGAAGAACCTCTTCCTTTTGAGTATAAGAAGTGGTAGAGGTGGCAAGATCATCTTTAAGCTTCTTGACTTCAGCCTCAAGTTTCTCATTGTAGGCAGTGATGCTCTTCATTTCTGTATCATGCTGATCAAGAACTTTCTGCCACTCGGACTTATCACTTTCCATGGTCAGCATGGCCTCGAGATTTAAGCGATATACCCTCTAAAGCTCATCAACTAGTTTCTACCAGCCGGACATTCTTTCGATATCAAGCTTGACGGCGTCAAGATTTCTTAGCATGGCCTGCTTATCAATTGGAACCAAGTCCAGGTCAAAACATACTCCTTTCGAACACCAATGCAGAAATTGGCTTTGGAGTGTAGGCGGAGACTTCTCAACTTGATAGGGAGGCCTGTTAATGATAGATTGAATTTCAGCTCTTTTAAGGGCGTTAGAGCTGGGAGAGATGTCTAGGGAGGTAGGAGCAGCGGACACTTTAGAAACTTCAGATGAAGACTTTTCGCTAAGCTTGGCCCGCTTTCTTGAATCTCCGGCTATATGACTCTTCCCTTTATCGTCATGAGACTTTCTCTTATGGGAGTCATCGTCATGTCGGTCGTCTCTCCTTCCATAGCGCCCCTCATGAGCCTGCCTCTCGCGAGCTTTCCTAGCTGCTCTTTCCTCATCAGTTTCCCTAGAGGCAGGAAGATAGCACCTGGGGTTGTAAGAGTCACGCCTCGCATAGCGTTGAAAGTCGTCGTAGTATGAGCCGCTGCGTCCATGGGAGTACCTGAAATTGAAGAAAAGACAAAATTTAGAAATCTTCGAAATAAAGAGGCTAAGTGCACATAATTGCCAAAAATCCTAAGTGTGTGTGGCGTGTGAACTACGCGCGTCAAGCTACAAACCACTCTTTGATGGAATTGATCGCAAAACGGATGTCGCTTCGATTGTTGGAGAAATAAGCTTAGAGGTGATGGTGTCGTCTTTAAAAAGCTCTTGGGATGTCACCATAAGGTCGCTTAGTTCCCCAAAGACATCATCACCATCGTGCCCAACGGAATGGGTCACATCAGTAGTGCTCTCTTCAACACGCTTTACACTCTTCGTAGCAGAACTTTCATTCCCAGCTCCCTCATCTTCTCCAGTAGCCTTCCCGAAATGTTGAAGAAATTCTTCTTCTTCAATAACTGGGGGAAGTTTAGATAATCCCACACCGTCAATGGAACTAAAGCATTTCACTAGTGAAGCCTCTACAATAGGTTCCTTCGTGTGGATTCCTTTGTGGAGGCTGGGGAATCTGACGCCTCTGTTTGAGAACTGGGGGCATCACGGGACTGAATGGATCGAGAAGAGTGTAAGAGTTCGAATTGGTACAAAAATTCGTCCTTCAGCAAAAACTTAATACTCTTCTCATCAACGGCTACGGCATTCAATCTTTCGAAAGTTGGTCTGTGACTAGAGTCTTTAGAGGGAAGAGGAAGTGCTGCAAAAGTAAATAATGAAGTTAGCACTTGCCGATTCGAATTTTGAAAGGCTTAGAAATGAAGCGAACAGAGATAGGTAGTCTTACTTCCTACTCTCCAGATACCGTAGAATCCCAAGGGGCAACGGACAAAGAAGAACTGGTTTAAAAACCCGTGAGCGCTCTCGGGCAGATCCGTAATCAACTTACGGTTTCTTGCACTCCTTACTAGAATAATAGAAGGGTGATCTTTGTTCCTCTCGAATGAACAAAAATAACATATCTCCTCGAAGCTTGGGAGGCGGTTAAGCGTCCTCCTGAATAGTACGCACAACCCCATCAAAATGGCATAGCCATTAGGGTGCACCTGGAATGGAGAAATAGTTATTCGAAGGAGGAGTGTTCTGAGAAAATCATTGAAGGGGGAATAGCTCAATTCAGACACATTTGACGATTGACTGCAATGAAGCCAGGAGGCGGCCTATCGGCAGTGTCATTTACCCCAGGAAGCAGAGCATCCGCTTCAACAATGCCAAATTGAATACATAGTTGGCTGAAAGCCCGTTGGCTCAATGAAGTTGAAACTCTTTCCGGAGGATTCTCTAAAGGGTCAGCTATTGGGAAAACCTCATCGGTCTGCTCTACTATCTCTTCTTGCATTTGTTGAGAAGCCATTCCACACAAGGAAGTGGATATTCAAATATGAAGGTGCACGTTTCCTAAAAGTGTGAAGTGTTGTGCAAAACTAATAAATGACAAGAAAATATAACTGGAATTAAACTAGTTGGCGTTTGTCGATTATAAAGTTTCAAGGCTTGTTATTTTAAGTCCAAGTACCGTGTTGATGCAAAAGGATCAGCTTTAGTTGATTAATTTAGCTTTGCTTTAATACCTCACTTGAACTTGTTAATTCGTAGCATTTCGTTCACACAAATTCCCTTAACTTAGTTATTCTTTATCGATTAATCTGTCATTCGATGGTGGCAGTCAATGGCAGTATATTCACCCTAGTTTTCTTTAAATGTTGTATTTAAAAGGTTGTTAGCTTAAAAGTTAATACAATCTGTGAAGAAGTGCAACAAGTTCAAGCAGTTCATTTTGGCAGTCCATCAGTCATGTTCCTACGAGTTAAGGCAATGGTGAAAGTCAAATTAGGTCGTGTTGATTCCTTATGTTGTTCTGCTATAATTCATGTGCTATTCTGGCAAGATAAGTCGCAAGTCATTTGGGCCGCAGTCCCTTATGTCGTTCAGGGTTTGAATGTTAAGTCGTTAAGTCGTTCACTGAGTTAGGTCGTGCGATTCATGTCCAAATTGCTAAACCCTAAGTCGTTCGAAACTCCTAAGCCGGGCACTTCCTAACTCTCCTTAACCCCTAACTCCTCTTCAATCAACAACTTGCCTAACTCGCTAACCCGTTAACTTGTAACTTGATAACATGTTAGCATCTCCACAGTAAAACCCATCATCTCTCCACCACCAAATCATCCAAAAACCGATTCAAATCACCTCAGATCCATCATAGATCCGATGCACTGCTGTATTCTCATGAATTACAGCGACAACTTGTCCAATGACGATCAAAAATCGATCATAACATGATTTGTGGTAAAACGCAGCACATGAAATTGGATTAGGGTCGGAAAATGGGGGATTCATGATTCGATGATGATCGTGGTTAGATAATGATCGAATTCACTTACGTAGGTGATGGATCAACGTCTGATTAGCTTGAATTCGTCTTCGAGAGCTCGGAGATTCTTTAATGGCGGATTAAAGTGTTAGAGCAGGTGAAGAAAAGAAGGAGCGGCCGAAGCGACTTATATACAGGGGTAATGGAACACGAATCAGCACTAATGACCTAGCTCTCTCATTATTCTCTCATGACTTAGCGACTCAGGATGGTGCAAGTTAAGAGGTATCGAAGCACACGACCTAGCTCCTAGGCGTATACTTCGAGGGGCAAGTGTTAACACCTCTTTTATTCACGACTCAAGGACCCAAGGGAATAAGCGACTTAACTACCTAAAGGCATAAACGACCTAGCGACCTAAAGCATAAAGCAGCTCAACATGGCACGACTTAATGACCTATAGTAGATCACGACCTAACAACCTAAAGCATAGAGCGGCTCAACATGGCATGACTCAGCGACCTAGCCACCTAGCGACTCAACGAGCAACGACCTAACGAGTTAAGACAAAAGCGACCTAACAACTTAGCAAGCTTCAGAGTTAAGCCGCATGCACGCTGCCTTTTCCATTAGGTCGCTCACGACCTAAGCAACCAAGATAACTCCTGTGCTACACATGCTAAGCCGCTCATAGCATATACCTCGTTCAGGATAGCTCCATTAAGTCGTTAGGGACTTATGCTACCTCGTGATCATTCTTAGGTCGCAACTCCCTAAGTCGCTCACAGCCTATGACTTCACACGACCTAACTCCGAAACTCCCTTATAAATACCCCGCCTACTCCACACTTCAAGGGGGATTTTTCTGGAAGGCCGACACTTTGCCATTTTCAAAACTTCTACAACACTTCAAACGCCAAAGACACTTCAAGTAACCTTGAGAAAAGATCAAATTCCTTCAACATGAATTCAAAGAGATTTTCTGCACAGAAATTCTAACCACTTGCTTTAATGGTGTTGTAATTGAAGAATAGTTGTGAAACTTGTAATCAAGTTGATAATAGAAGAGATTAAGTGGACGTAGGCTTGACTTTGAGCCGAACCACTATAAAAATTGTTGTCTCCTTACTGTTTTCTGCTTACTTTTAATTCCCGTACCAACAGGAGGTGCTTTCACTATATCACAACTCACACCGGGGTGTTAGCGTGCATTTTCAGCGTTAACATCAGACAAACATCCATACAAGTTGTCTAGGAATTGGAAAAACCGAAGGTACTTTCCTACCACTTCCTGTCAGGAAATCCCTAGGATTAGTAACGAATAGTCCTCGCATTGGATATTTCATAATGAAGAGACCACTACTACTATATGTATATTGGGTAACCCCAAACGATCAACAAGCAGTCCCCACTATGAAAATCCAAAATATCAATATCATCACAAGCCACCTGCACAATCATCGCATATATGTTGGTCCGAAGTAGTTTTCGGATAAACCGATCCTGATCACTTCGCACCAACAATGCAAAAGCGTTTCCCAACCTCACACAGAAACTAAGTCTCATCGACTTATCACATCTCCAACTTTCAAATTGCTATCCTTCGGGCCAAGAAGGAAGCTCGATGTATTGGAGTAATACTCCGCACCATGCGAATCATCATCATCAACACAAACGATAATCGAGCCTACACAGAAGGCTACGTACTTAGTGTACGACTAAATAGTTCCCACATCAAGTCGAGGAACTAAAATTTAGGTAATTTTATAGTCGGTTATTTAACTATAAAAGCAAACAAACAAATATTAAGCACCATAACAATCACTAGGCCCATTTAATTAATCTTTTATTAACTAAATTACTTGCTAAATATTCACTTCAAATAATCTTTAAAAAGATATATTTCAAACCATTTTAACTTTTCAATATTGGAAAATATTTCCATATACTTATTTAATAATAAGTAATCCACAATTCTCTTTGTTTTCAACACTTGGAAAATATTATATATACTTGGATCACGATTAAGTATATATTTTATTCTTTAAGGAAAACATTCTCTTTAAACACATTTATTTGGGTCAAAATGAATGTTGCGTAAAACATCGCTATAACAACCTAAAATAACTATTATAAAGATTCGAAAATAAGATATATAAGTCCCATATACTATACAAAATATTTCCTTCCGAAATTAATTTACTATTAGCAACAGTGTTATAGTCCATCATTTCTTTACTTCTCGTAACGTCTATTTCAACAATAAATGTTGAAATCTATGTATTCGATATTTAACATATTTTAAAAGATTCTTAAACCATCTAACTCCATTTAAAATATCACTTCCTAAACAATTTATTTAATTTTAAAAGATTATTCAATGTTCAAAATCGTGAATATAAATCGTTTACCAAATTTAATATTTCTACACATTTATATTAAGGATAATCCACTGTCCAATCAAATTTAGTACTATTGCACTTTTACTAAAGGATTATCCACTGTCCAAAATCGTCGATATATCTCCTTTAATAACTTCTAAATTTAACTTATCAATTTCAATTGATTTCGGATTTATAAAACATTGTTTATAAATCACTTTTCTATTTTATTAAAACTTCAATACACAAAATTCCTTTATCAACCAGTTCCATTTATAACTCAATTATATACCAAAAATCCAAATTATAAGTTAAATACTTATACTTCATTTAATTACCAAATCATTCTTTTTATAACTTCACAAATTATAAATCTTATTACTTATAAGATTCATTTATAACTCATTTTAACACTTATAAAAACTCATTTATAATTCCATATTTTGATTTATAAAATATCTATTTTATAAATCTTCTATATAAACCATTTATAATAAATTAAAAATCTCCATTTAAACTATTTCATAAAATTATTAACTCCATATTTCAAAATCACTTCTGATTTTATTTCACAGATAACATAAAAATTATAACATTTATTTATTAATTAATCCATTTCTTTAACACTTCAAAATTCAATAAAACGTATCTCCAAATCACTTAAAAATCCTTTTAAATTTGGAAATCATCACTTTAACATTTTTTAAATTCTAAAATAAGCCCAATGCCGCAACAGCACTACATACATCAATCAGGCATCAAAACATCATATATCATATGATAATAGAATATATATCAATATTTGTAAACAAAACTAATACGGGTAAGGAATCCAGTTGGATCCCTCCAACCTGTCACCTACAACAAATATACATATTAGAATGTGTGTACAATGTCCACTTCGAGGCAGACGCGCATAGAAAGGTTCATCCGCTCATACATGGGAACGTATAGGGTCATCTACTCCAATAGGTAGGTATACATCCAAATACCAATCAATATATCATATATCATCCTAACAATCATCAATCATCATAAATAATATTTATCCTTACTTATATAAAAATATCAGCAAGTCTGAAAAAATGAGTTGTGCTCACATTGCTTATGGTCGTCGCGATAGCTATTTATTCCTATTAAAATTAAAAAAGCATTTAATTTCAACCAAAAATTTTCACTAGCTCAAATAAATTCCAATCCTACTTTATAATGTAGTGCCCATCCATAAGAACCTAACACAATTCGTTTCGTGCGAAACGGACCTCGTATGAAAATGTTATGATATTTTAAACATTATACGAATTAATATACAAAGCAATTTAATTTTTGTTTTATTTTTTTAACCTAGACCGAATCACAACCCTATGATCAGCTTGCATAAATCTCGGCCGCCGATCTTTTCTTCCCTCCCCGTTTGAAACATTAGGGTCGAGTAACCCATATCGGCCGCCGCTATCATTTAATTTTCGCTCGACCCACGCTCATCGTGATGACGATCGAAGGCCACCAATCGAAAGCCCTATGCTAGCTCCTCCATCGCTGATGATCCCTCAAAGCTCGGTCTTCTGTACATTATGAAAATCTTGTGCGAACTTTGGTCGTTCATGTAACGACCCGCCATTCTCTCCACAGAATGATGCATCATTAATAAGAAAGAAAGGGATAGAAAAGAGAAAGAAAGAGAAGAAGGAAGAAACAACTTCAGAATCTCAATAGCAAAACGAATAAATTATATTAATAACATAAGTATTACATAATATACAACATCAATCAGAGTTACATAGCTTATACATCACATGCTAGACAGTTATAAACATCTGTCTTCTTATTACAACTCAATACAATACAGAGGTACTAATCACAGTTAAACACTATAAATATCTGCAACGATGAAGCCTCCTGCTCCATTGCTCCTCCATAATTCGTCAAAGCTAACCTGAGTGCCTTGGCTACTCGTAAAAATTTGAGTACCCAGGAGTTTAAGAAAAACAGAAATAAACTCCGGGTCAGATATGGGTCTGGTGTGAGTAACAGGTTAAGGTTGCTTAACTTTGAAATCCTTTGAAAACAAAAGGTATCATGTATGATTTCCCACTCATAAACATGGGTAAGTTTTCACCTTATGCTAACCAAAACATTTGATAGGAAATCCAGTGATATTATAATAGGGTCTAGGGTTTGCAAATAAATACAAAATAGCCGAAATTGTCACATTCATTAAATTCCAGCCACTAGCCACAAAAGTGGGTAATACAATCAAAACCGTAAGGGTACGTAGGAAGAATGAGTTTCCATCAATGGCAGGGCTACTAGTGTACCGCCCGTCATAGTACGTGGCCTAGATCAACGTACCGAGGATCCACCCTAAATCCTCTGCAATACAAGGTCAGAACCATCCCTTACTGGATAGTCCCGAACAAGACAACCCCGTAGTTGGTGCGCAATTCCAACCGCCCACACGGCCGAATAAAAAGGGACCTCTAGACAGGGGAAAATATCGTCCTACTTAGGCATGACCCACTTAGCCTTGCTGCACCTCCCATGTTCTAGCCATTCCCGGTTGATGAGGCTTGAGGCTACGATTACCTTCATAGACCACATCTATCTTAGAATGCTCATTGTCCACCTGACGATGTGCTGAAAGCATTCAATCCATACAAGTTCGTTCCGGATTCGAACGAAACCGAAGGCATTATCTCGTTACATTTGATATAGTTTGAATGTTTATTCTTTTCAAATTATAATAATGATATATATGTGTGTGTGTAATTAAAAATAATTGATCCTTTTAAGTTAATAAAAATATTCTATTTGTAATGTTTATATGTATACATTGTAAAAGGAAATTGATTCAATTTAAATATAGTAAAAATATTTTCAAATTATAATATATATGTTTATATATTGTGATTTGATGTTTTGTTTTAAAATTCAAATAATTTCTGAAATAATATTTAAGATGTTCTATTTATAATGAATATTTATATTTGGATATTTATTGTAAATAGAAATATATGGATTAAACTTAAATAGAAAAATATGTTTTCAAATTTTAACATACATAAGTTATAGTAATTTGGAAAGTTTTAATTTGATTTAATTCAATGAAAATGTTTTTCTAAAAGCTATTTAAAAATTATGTTTATGTATAAAACACTTAAAGGAAGATTTATTTTTATTTAAAAGGATAATAGCTTGAAATATAGTGCATTGTTATAAAATTTTAAATTATTTTCTTTAAAATGATTTTTGGAAACAAATTAGATTTTTAAATATAATATCAATATAGCTATAATAACTTTAGTTTAAACTTTAAAATAAGATTTAAATGAATGTTCCTTCTTTTGAACTTATTTGTAGAAAAGTGAGTTTTAAAATAATTATAAATTTAACACAAAGATAAATACATTTCATAAGTTATACATTTATAACATGAGTATTAAATTAGTGGTGATTAAGGTTTATTCACTTATAAACAAATAATTAAGATTTAATTCAATTTTAATAAGTAATGAATGAAATTCTTAAAACATATGGCATTATAATATCTTAGGAGAATACACTTGTAAGCTTATGGATCAATTCATGTAACAAGTGGCATATCCTGGTTTAAAGGAAATTTTGTTTTATTAAAGTCTAAAAGAAAATCTATTTTGTTTATTTTCCTTCAGCTGAAACATTATGTAATTTCTCTTCAATTAAAAAAACAACAAATATAAACATGTAATCAAGTAGATCTGAAGCTTTTCCAATCCAGATCCAAGTGATTGCAACCTGAGAGTTGCTTCAAGTTCAACTGGAAAACATACAAAAGAAAATGCAATTTAACAAGGGATCTTTAGCTAATTCAACAAGAAATTCAGTGTTTCAGTAAATTAAAATGCAGAAGCAAATTTAAAGTCCAGAAATGGAAATGCAGTGTCCTCTGCTTCTATAAAAGAAACTGTGAGTAAATTTATTTTTAAAACAGAATAAAACTTGATTTTTTTTTGATGGATACCTATTGAAGTAATTAGGTTTACATATTTATGGATATGAGTGTTATAGTTTCATAATATCAATGTTTGCATGTTAGATTTGTTGATGACTGTATATTGATTTAGCAGTTTTAATGTCTGTAGATATGGAGTTTTAAACTCTGTTCATATTCATGTTCCTGATTTATAAAAAATATATTTTCTCCCAAGTTAATCAATAATAATTATTGATCATTGAAAGGGATCTGTTCGTCATGAAGCAATTCTATGTTTAAAAATAAATTTAAATATTTATATTGAATAAATATACTGTAAGGTTAGATTTACAGTGGAAGACCAAATTTTGATGAAAATCAAAATTAATAATTTATATTTCGAATTATATGATCTGAATGGTTGTTCAAAGCCATGAATTTTAAAATGAAGATTGTAATTTATAATTGAGTTTTCAGAGTGGAATTGGGAACTTTATGAATTTGGGTTTGGGGTCGTTTGCTGTCGATCGGAGTTGAGGTAGTGGTCGAGTTTCGGCATGGGGTTGGCCGTGGTGTCAGGGAACAAGGGAAAAATGGTGATGGAGGTCAACGTTGACCGTGGTGGCCGTGATGGGGGAGAGTAGGGTTTGGTGAAGTTTTCTGTTTGTGCTCGGAATCAGCTTAGGTATGTTGTCGTTGTTGCTTCGGGGTGGATCGCATAGAGGGGGATAGCATTGTAAGAAGTGCATTGTGGCTCTGGAAGTGAAGCCGAGGTCTCTGGTGGTGGGTTTCGCCGTTGGCGGTGGTGGATGTGGTTTGTTGGTTTTCTGGATTGAGGGGATGTAGCTCGAATTTTGATTAAGTTGGCGTTTTCTTCAGTTGAGGGTGTCGAAGGGGTTGCCGAGGCCAGAGACGACTTGTGAGGAGTGTCGACGTTGATCGCCGTCGACCGGCTCCGATGTACATGTGCACGTCCTCGGTTTTGTGCAGTTGAACACGTTGTTTTGAGAAGAAGAGTGTTGGTTGGGTTCTATTGTGTTTGCTCGAGTATTAGGTAGTGATGGTATCGTGTGTGACTCGGAGTGAAAGGAGGGTGAGTCGCGTCTGTTTGGATTTAGAGCTTTGGTTACAGGAATTTGTTCCTGTTCTTTTTTTCTAAACTGCAAATTGTGATTGTTGTAGTTAAAGCAAACTAAGATTACAAATTAAGTTTTAAATAGTTTAAAATGTTGAAATGTTTAAATTCAAACTTTGTGTTTTAATAGGTTAAGTTAAATTTGAAAAAAAATATAGTTTGTTTGTTTAAAACCAGGTTTGAACTTTATAAAAATGAAGTTTCAAAAGTTAATACAAATTTGATGTTTAAAACAAAGTGTTTAAATTAGTATTATTAAGAATGAAATGTTGACTTTAAAGAAATTTTAGTTTTAAAGTTTGGATTTTTTTTATAATTTAAACTTCTGTTTAAAATAGATTGTTTTCATTTAGTTTTGTTAATGATATAAAAATGTTCCAAATAAATTGTATTTGAAGTTATTTTTAAAAATGAGTAAGTAAAGGAATTTAAAAAAATGATAAATTAAAGGATAAATGTTTTTGTATAAACCAAATACAAGTTTTCAAGTTAAATAATTAATTGATTTAAGTTAATAAAATGTCTGGTTTATTTTAATTAAGTTTTATTTATAAGCGTAGCTAAAGTAAAATACTTAATTTACTTAAACAATTAATGAAAATAATGAAATTAAGGTAAATTAGTTGTGTAATTAATTAAGTATAATTAATTACTTAATTAGAAATTAATTTAATCAAGGTTAATTAATTAAGAAATAATTATTTAATAAGTAATTAAGGAAGTTAATTATTTAATCATTTTTAAGAATTATTTAAATATAATTACTTAATTAAGTAATTAAGTAATTAATTACTCAAGTAATTAATTAAGTTGAGTATGGTTAATTTTAGTTAATTAATTAAGTTTAATTAATTAAATAGAATTACTTAATGTTGGGATTAAGTATAATTTCATAATGTAATTAAAGTTGTGTAATTACTTAGTGAAGTAATTAATGAATAATTACTGATTGTAATTAAATAAGGAATTATTTGATGAATAGTAATTAAAGAAGTATAATAACTTAAGGGAAGTAATTAAGGATAAATACTCAGTGTAATTTAAGAATTGATTAATGTAATTAATCAAGGTGTTGGTTTAATTAGTTAAGTAATTAAGGAAGTTAATTACTGACTTTGATTTGATCAGGTTTGATTAATAATTGTAATTAATTTCATAATTAATTAATAAATGTAATAATTGATTAATAAAGTAATTAGAGGTCATTAATTTATGTAATTAATGAATAATTAATTGTTAATTAATTTATAGATGTGATTAATTATAAGATAATTAATCAATGAAGTAAGAAAGAAGTAATAATTAATTAATGAAATTAATTAAGGATTTTGTAAGTAATTATTGTAAATTAATTGATTAGAGAATTAATTAAGATTAATTAATGATTAAAGATGAATTAATCTGTGTAATTAATTTAAAGGCTAATTACCTAGTGTAATTAAAGAATAATTAATCTAGTTGATTAATTAAGAATATGATTAAAGGAAAATTAATCTCTAATTGAAGATTTATTAATTGGATTATGAAGGTGATTAAAGAGTGATTAATTAATAAATTGTAATTAATTAATGATCGTTTAAGTAGGATTAGTTGTTTAATTCTCAAATAATTAATTTAATTCAAGATGATTAAATTAATTATAAAGGAATTAATAAAGCCTGTTTGTGTATGATTGTTTGTGAAATATCTGTATTGGTTGATATCTATTGGATGATAGGTTGTGATATTCTGTGGTATGATATTTGATATATCAATGATAAATGTGTGATATTTATCTATGGATGATGCTGTGAATTCAATAATGAAATTGAATTAATTTGATAAACTTAAATCACTTGGACATTAAGATGGCGTTTGGATTCGATGAGACTGGGATCGGATTTCCAAATTTGGAATTCCAAAAACCACATCGATCCAAGTGAAACGTTAGGTCGTAAACCCAAGGGGAGTGCAAGTGAAGACTCGAGGTGTAAGGACTATTCGTCAGTATAACTCCGGGGGTGATTCTGTGATGAGTTTGATGGAATAGTACTTACAGGTTCGAGATGGTGATTTAGAGTGCAAGGGTTATCATCGTTAACTCTGAGGGTGATTCCAATACGAGTTTAATGAGATAATGCCTTCGGTTTCGTTCGAACCCGGAACCAACTTGTATGGATTGAATGCTTTCAGAACATCGTCGGGTGGACGATGAGCATTCTAAGATAGATGTCTTCTATAAAGGTAATCGCAGCCTCAAGCCTCATCAACCGAGAATGGCTAAAACAGGGGAGGTGCAGCAAGGCTTCGTGGGTAGCCCCCACTGGAGAGAAAGATTTACCCCTGTCTAGAGGTCCCTTTTTATTTCGGCTGTGTGGGGCGGTTGATCATGACAACTGCCGGGGTGGACTTGTTCGGGACTGTCCAGTAAAGGATGGTTCCGACTTTGTGTTGCAAGGGAGTGGGCATACTCCTCGGTACGGTGATCTAGGCCACGTACCGCGACGGGCGGTACCCCAGTAGCCCTGCCATTGTATGGAATCCAAAATCCAATAAGTGCCTGTACGGTTTTGATTGTGCCCAACTATGTTGGAACGTGAGATGTAAGCATTCCAGCTATTTCTGTATTTTATTTTGAAAACCCTAGACACTATTAAAATATCATTGGATTTCCTATCAAATGTTTTGGTCAGCGTAAGGTAAAAACTTATCCATGTTTATCTGTGGGAAGTCTTACGTGATACCCTTCTTTGAAGTTTATTTGTGGGAAGTCTTACGTGATACCTTTCTTTTCAAAGGATTTTCTAAAGTTAAGCAACTTTTAACCGTTTACTCACACCAGACCTCTGTCTGACCCGAGTGTTTATTTTCTATTTTATTAAACTCTTGGGTACTCATATTACGTATGAGTGGTCAAGTGATTCGGGTTTTTCTTGACAAGTTCTGAAGGAGATATAGAGCAGGTGACTTCAGCATGTAGATATATATATATATAGTTTCCGCTGTGTTTGAGTTGTTTCTGTTTCTGTGTTGTACTTGAGTTGAAATATCTAGACATGAGTTATAACTGTCTAGTTTGTTTTGTATGAGCTGTATAACTCTGATGTATGAGATACTATGTAATATTTTATTTGATTAATATAATTTATCTGTTCCGCTGTGAGATTCTAATGTTGTTGGTTCTTTCTTTTCTATCTTTTCTCTTTTCTATCACTTTCTTTCTTCTTAATGATGCGTCTTTCTGTGTTATGAAAGACGGGTTGTTACAGCATCACATATCAGAAATATCGAACAATTCAACATCCAATATAACCCAAACATCCAGTTGGATCAATTTAATTATCTGATTGATTTAAATCAGATTAATTTCTATGAATAAATTGTCTAGTCGTAGTAAATTAATTATCAATTAATTACAACGAGCAATTAATTACATAATTACTTCCATAAAGTAATTACACTTACACAATTTCATAAATGATTATCATTAATTAATTAATCTAATTAATTGTTAAAATCAATCACATTAATTAATTATTTAGATAATCTTAGTTAGTGACCCTTATTAACTATTAAAATTCCTTTAATTGCTTTCCTTAAGAAATTACTTACATTAATCATTATTAATTATAAGTTTGATTAACCATTAATAACTCATTAACTAATCCTAATTATTTAATTAACTAAGTGTTAATTGTAACTTGATGAATTCTTAAATACAATTTAATTTCTCCTTAATTAAATTAACTTAACTTTAATTAATAAATTTAAACCTGTAATTACCAAGTTAACTAATACAAAACATTAACTATCCATTCTACTTAACTTAATAGTTAATGAGTTACAAATCATTCAATCTTTGTTTACTTAAAAGTAAAACTCATAGTTATTAATGATTTAATTAACACCCATAAATATATTGAAAACATTGATTTTCATCTTGCTTTTAAATTCACGTGTTTAAGTATTACTTTTGTTATAAAGAAATTTAAAAGAGTTTAAAATCAAATTCCTTTTAAATTCAACGTATTTAAAGATTTACTTTAACATTTAACTTAGGTAAACATTTAAAGTTATAAACTTATTTCGTTTTCAAATCTGGATTTCAAATTTAGATTTTTAGTTCAGGTTTCAAATTTTCCTTTAACTTTGTTTAAGTCTTTTCCTTTACAAATCAGATTCTAATTTTAAATTCAATTCCCCTTTTAAAAACACTTAATTGTTATTCAAACAATTTAAACTAAAAACTTATTTATGCCCCAAAACTAAGTTGCAAACTAACTTAAGTTTATATTTAAAATTTTGTTTTTAAATTCTATTTAAGCTTTTTTTTAGAATAAATTTTAAAATTCAGAAAACAGAACAGGTCTGTTACAAAACTTAGACAAAATATTGACCCGAGCCTTGACAATACTTGCTTCGAGTCCGGCATCCAAAAACCTCGAGTAAACACTTGAGTCAATTTGAAAACAAACCCAGTTTCATCCCCAAACTACACAACGTTTTCCAGATCACCGATACTGGTGCACGTGCGCGTCGCCGATGATCAACTTCAGACGTCGCCTCTTCATCGAGCAAGTCGACTGTCTTCCCCCAACCAACTACCAATTACCAGAGCTCCTCTATTTCCACTGAATAAAAATCGAGTGCCAAAATCGATACCTGGAAACAAAACCAGGACCTCCTCCTAAACCTGGAAATCACGTCGCCTCCGCACCCTCGACCATCAGAACTCCAGAAACTTCGGTCACACGATCGCCAATGTCCCCTCCACCACCTCCCAGAACCACGCGACACTCGATCAAACGTAGATGACAAACGAATCGAAAACTAAGCCTCGTCAGAAATTAGGTTACCATACTTCGAAAGCTTCCCACCGCCGCCAGATCAACTACATACCATCAGTCCATTTTCCCTAGAGAAACCCGACCTCCCTCATCGTCAAGATCACCGTAATTTCCCAAAATAACGAAATTTAATAAACTCGAACCGCTCTTTTATCTTTGATCTAAAAATTATAATTTTAGCTTTAAAAATCTTGTTAAAGCATGCGAATTCAGATTACACACCTGAATCCATAATTTGAAAAGTTTGAATTTTGACTAGTTTAAAGTTTGGTTCAGTTTTCTTTGATTTCGAGGCATATTGCTAAATTGTTTTGGCTTGAATAAATTTTAAAAACTTAGTTCATGAGAAAAAAAACAATCTTTGTTTATATTTTAAGGTCTAATGGTTATTAATCAAAGGATATGATTTTAGTTTGCAAATCTGGAAGAAGCAAGAACAAAGGTAACTCAATTTATACAGGCGTGCATGTATTACACATTCATACATATATATACACACACACAAACAGCAACAAATTCAACACACATATTTTCCAGATATAAACTTGCTACTAATTCAGATACTTAAGTTTTAAAAGTGAATGTTACTCACAGTTGAGAAGATGAACTGAGAACAATCCTGGAAGCTGCTACTGATTTGTTTGATGTTTTTAAGTTGAATTTTTGTTTAAGTTTGAGATGGTATGACTTCATATTTGCTTAGCTTCTGGTGGACGAAACTAGAATGAGAAGTTGATATAAATAAAAGAGGTTTACATGGATGTTATTATTTGTTTGAACAATAGGTGACATTTTTTTTTATATGGAGGCTGAAATGATGTTGTATGTACTTAGAGATGCAAACATTCAATGCTAATATCCTTTATGTTTTCAACCTTATCTATTTTGCAAGCTACACTTATATATTTCGGTGGCTAAAGATACTTGTACATATTTGAATGTATAACTTGAACTTATCTTTTTATCATGTGTACATACTTATATATTTATTTCCTTTCTTTTCTTTTTCTTTGTCTTCTTACTTTATAATATAGATGAAATTCTATAGTTAGTATGTTGTTTAAATTTAGCATATTTGTTTATTTTATATTTTACATACATGAGTGTATTTCAAACTTATATTCTATTATCATGTATGTCTACATATATATTTATTTTTATTATTTTTGTAGTATATTTTGATCTTTACATTATTTATAAATCCCAATTCAAATTCAATTCAAACACATTTCTCAATTAATTTCTCAATTATAATTCATAATTTAACTAAAATTTTATATTAATTACGAATTATTTCATAATTTTTATTCAAAAATTAAATTAATTATCAATTTAAACTTAGTTAAAATCTGGGATCGTTACAGATTCCCCCCTTAAAGAAATTTCGTCCCCGAAATTTGCAGGCACGAAAACAACCAAGATAGATGCACAAAGATAGAGAAATAATTTTCCAGGCCAAACTGGATATCTATTCTGTATTTGGCCTACCAATCAGAATATTGACAATAGATATGAAAATAAACTCATTCAATACAGGATACTCGGTTCATCAGATCTACGAATATGCATGGGCACTGGTTAGTTCGAAGGATAACTAACCACTCGTAGAATATATATCGGACCCGAGAGAATAGATAGGTAGATTCAATATCTACAATTTCTTAAACACTAGATATGGATTCCAACTCATGTCGGAATACCCCAAAGCATATACCAACTTGTCCCTCTTTGAACTTCGACATACACAAGAAATTACAATAGGATTTCAGATTTGGTTTTAAACGAAATCATTTTATCGATTAAATTCAAATTTAGCTCTGTATTTGTTAACCAATTTATTTAGAATTTCCAATTTATTAAAGTTTAAATCGAAAAGCTGATAAGAAACCAATGGAGATAAGAAGTAAGGATTTTCTACAATGATTCGTAGGGTCACCATCACACCGAAACTTCTTTTTGCAGCTGCCACGAAGCAAATCAAAGAATTTGGGATCGAATCAAAGTAGATTGAGAAGAGAATGATTGTTTCCACTGTTGCAGGGTATTGACCATTTGTAGTGGTATTCCTCTGTCCCCTATCTCATTCTCTTCTTGCACTCATACTTTCTACCAGTGGATAGTAAGAGAATTTACTGAGGCATTCGAACGGATATCTTAGGGATATACTCATCCTAGGGTTTACTTCACCCAATCTCTAATGAGCTACCTAATGTGTTATACTTTTGAGCTAAAGTTCAACCTTAGCTCTGATACAAAATGTAGCGATCCTGAGTCGACCTTCGAAAATCGACACCGAATACGATACTCATATTCAAATGTCGCAGATCCTAACGTCGAATCTGGTGCGCCGGAGCTTATAACACCGTTAAATACAAAACAACGGAAGAAAAAGAATATACCAATATATGTGACTTTGATACGATGACAGATACAATATCTGATATAATATAATACAGCATAATGATACAATAGATATCCATACTATCAGAGATATAAGACACAGCGGAAAGAAAATCTTTAATAGAATGCATCCCGAATCTAATGCTCCAATCCAAAGCTAGCTCGTACCAACATCATGTATCAACAAGACAAGCAAGTCTCGTCCGAAGACTGGACTAACTCTAAATAATCTACTAACCTGACTATCTGAAAACCCAACTCTAGACTGCCCGTGTGAAAAATTATGGGCATCCAAAGTTTAGGAAAGGAACAATAAACTTCGAGTCAGTCATGGGACTGGTGTGAGTAACGAAATAGTTTATCTTTAAAAATAAACAACAAGAGAATTTAAAAATAAATTCGCAATGCTTTTTAGAAAATGAAACTACCATATGACCTCCCGCCACACACACAATGCAATCGCAGAATTGGAGGAGATTTCTTCTTATGATAGTCAAACATGCTTGATACAAGAAAATTTCTTTCCTATATTATTATTAGTGCATAGTGCAGAAAACATTTCGAAAGTATAATATAAATCCTAGCCAGTATAGACATTCCGAACTATGCCTACTATAACTATCATCTAAACAGTGGTGACCACCATAAGTAAATGGCAGGTTCTACAACTAAATCCATACAAAGCACGTATTGGATGAATGGATTTCCAACAAATGGTCTGGCTAAGGAACTTCCCACTATCCATGGGTACGCCTCTGGCAGGACGTCCCGAGAACTTAACCAGCTCTCTGCCAACACAAGGCTGGGATACCTCTGTAACTACTTCTCGAGCATGCCACCCCCCGGTCCTTTGGGACCTTTATTCGAGGTGCCTCTAAACCACAAAGCAACAACCACACAGTAAATGAGATTGAAGCCCACCACATAGGTAAATATTTGGGCTCCATACCATAATACCACCTTTTACCAGAAGGGAATGACACACCCTAAAGGGCGCGACCCTCATAACATTGCCGCATCTTTCCTGTTTCGACCATTTTCGGGTTGTGAGGTCCTGATGCAGTTTCATCCACAAAGCCATGCTTTATACCAAAGCCATGCTTTGATCACAAATGATCAACAAATGATCATCAACACACAACAGCACTCAGCATGCCACACTACCAAATTGGGAATATATCACTAATAACCTTCAACTACATAACCTCTGAGCTCATACGTCTCAGAGAAGGGTGTTATGTTAAGAGAATAAATCTCTTCCACCAATAGATATGTGTTTGAAAGAAATCAGTTTTATATCTTAAAGTGTAGTGTCAGACATACAACCATACAAGTATGTCCCGGGTTCGAACAGAACCGAAGGCGCTTCCGAAAAATCCCTTCCAATCCGGGTATTCACAATCCCGATCGGACTTCCCATCACTTAGGGAATCTCTATACCGGCGCGACTCTATGCATTGACAATCGATAGGTTATCCTATCGTTCTAACAAATACCCGGTCTTCACCACCGGTCTTCAAATGTTATCCATAACGACGTAACATTATTCGAAATGCGTTATATGACACAAAGTTCCTCTCCCGACTAAACCGAATAATGAGCGCAATATTTAAAAACATATGGATAAGGGATTTCAGTTAAGTCAAGACTTATACAATCCAAAACTTTCCTTCAAATGGTTTAACAGATTACCATTTTAAATCTTCAAACAAAAAGGTTTATTCCACAAAGTTCATCCAGTTTCACAAAGATCCATTCACGGATTCCAAAACAATTTCCATTTAAATTGGATTAACTCATTAAATCTTTAAACTAAAGATTTAATTTATAGCTTTCAAACTGTCAACACAACTTGGAAATCATTTTCATTTCAAACTAGAAATCCTTTTAATACAAATTAGGACTTCATTTCTTATGTGAAAGCTTTTATTATTTGAAAACAATATAGTTCTCATTTCGGAAGGATCCAATTATAATTGCATGAGTTAAAGCCCTTGAATTAAATTCAAATTCCCAAATCAATACATTTAAAATGGTTTAACCCACCTATAACTTGTATAACATTTTAATCCTTATTTTCAAATCATAGGATTCAGTTCAAATTTTGAATCAAATTTAAATCAAATTATTTAAATTTCAAGTTTTATTAAGTTATTTAAAATAACTTTTATTTTTGAAACTCATTTTCAAAAGCTTTCAATTCCAATTCCAAAAACTATTTTGGATTCAAGAATTCAATCTATTTTAAAAATCTACGACTTATCTGATTTCCTCATGCAATCCATATTTGTGTGGGTATGGTGTAGTCCAGGGGTTTTACACAATAGTGCAACAGTATCAATCATCACAGATTCAAAACACAGAAATATAGTTGATAAGCGGTATAAACTATAATGCTTATCTTTAATATACAGATCACAGATATATATATATATATATATATATATATATATATCACAGATAATAAATTACATCATGGATAATTAATTACAGATCACAACATAAATTAGGATATATCACAAAGCATCACATATTAGAAATATCGAACAATTCAACATCCAATATAACCCAAACATCCATAAGTAGGATCAATTTAATTATCTGATTGATTTAAATCAGATTAATTTCTATGAATAAATTGGCTAGTCATAGTAAATTAATTATCAATTAATTAAAATGAGCAATTAATTTCTTAGTTATTTCCATAAAGTAATTACACTTATACAATTTCATAAATGATTATCATTAATTAATTAATTAATCTATTAATTGTTAAAATCAATCACATTAATTAATTATTTAAATAATCTTAGTTAATGACCCTCATTAGCTATTAAAATTCATTTAATTGCTTTCCTAAAGAAATTACTTACATTAATCACTATTAATTATAAGTTTGATTAACCATAATAACTCATTGATTAATCCTAATGATTTAGTTAACTAAGTGTTAATTGTAACTTAATGAATTCTAAAATACAATTCAATTTTTCCTTAATTAAACTAACTTAACTTTAATTAATAAATTTAAACTTGTAATTACTAAGTTAATTAATTCAATACATTAATTATCATCCATTCTACTTAACTTAATAGTTAATGAGTTACAAATCATTCAGTCTTTGTTTACTTAAAAGTAAAACTCATATTTATTAATGATTTAATTAACACTCACAAATATATTGAAAACACTGATTTTCAACTTGCTTTTAAATTCACATGTTTAAGTATTACTTTTGTTATAAAGAAATTTAAAAGAGTTTAAAATCAAATTCCTTTTAAATTCAACATTTTTAAAGATTTACTTTAACATTTAACTTAGGTAAACATTTAAATTTATAAACTTATTTCATTTTCAAATGTGGATTTCAAATTTAGTCTTTTAGTTCAGGTTTCAAATTTTCCTTTAACTTTTTTTAAATCTTTTCCTTTACAAATCAGATTCTAATTTTAAATTCAATTCCCCTTATAAAAACACTTAATTGTTATTAAAACAATTTAAACTTAAAAACTTATTTATGCCCCAAAACTAAGTTGTAAACTAACTTAAGTTTATATTTAAACTTTTGCTTTTAAATCATGTTTAAGCTTTGTTTTAAAATTAAATTTTAAAATTCAGAAAATAGAACAGGTCTGTTATAAAACCTGGACAACATATTGACCCGAGCCTTGACAATGCTTGCTTCGAGTTCGGCATCCAAAAACCTTGAGTAAACACTCGAGTCAATTTGCAAACAAAACCCAGTTCCATCCCCAAACTACACAATATTTTCCAGATCACCGATACTAGTGCACGGTACACGTGCGCGTCGCCGATGATCAACTCCAGACGTTACCTCTTCGTCGAGCAAGTCGACGGTCTTCCCCCAACCAACTACCAATCACCAGAACTCCTCCATTTCCACTTAATCAAAATCGAGTGCCAAAATTGATACCTGGAAACAAAACCAGGAACTCCTCCTAAACCTAGAAATCACGTCGCCTCCGCAACCTCGACCATCAGAACTCCTGAAACTTCGGTCACACGATCGCCAATGTCCCCTCTACCACCTCCCAGAACCACGCGACACTCGATCAAACGTGGACGACAAACGAATCGAAAACTAAGCCTCATCAAAAATTAGGTTACTAGACTTCGAGGGCTTCCCGCCGCGGCCTACTACATACCATCACTCCATTTTTTCTAGAACCACCGTTCACTCCGCTACCACCTCAGAGAACCCCGACCTCCTTCATCGTCGAGATCACCAGAATTTCCCAAAATAATGAAATTTGATCAAACTCGAACCGCTCTTTTATCTTTGATCTAAAAATTATAATTTTAACTTTAAAAATCTTGTTAAAACATATGAATTCAGATTACACACCTGAATCCATAATATAAAAAGTTTGAATTTTGACTAGTTTAAAGTTTGGTTCAGTTTTCTTTGATTTCCAAGGATATTGCTAAATTGTTTTGGCCTGAATAAATTTTAAAAACTTAGTTCGTGAGCAAACAAACAATCTTTTTTTATATTTTAAGATCTAATGGTTATTAAATCAAAGGATATGATTTTAGCTTGCAAATCTGGGAGAAGCAAGAACAAAGGTAACTCAATTTATACACGCATGCATATATTACACATTCATATATATATATATACACACACACACACACACACACACACATCAACAAATTCAACACACATATTTTCCAGATATAAACTTGCTACTAATTCAGATATTTAAGTTTTAAAAGTGAATGTTACTCACAGTTGAGAAGATGAACAAAGAACAATCCCGGAAGTTGGTACTGATTTGTTTGATGATTTTAAGTTGAATTTTTGTTCAAGTTTGAGATGGTATGACTTCAGATTTGCTTAGCTTCTGGTGGACGAAACTAGAATGAGAAGTTGATATAAATAAAAGAGGTTTATAGGGATGTTATTATTTGTTTGTACAGCAGGTGACATTATTATTTTTTCAATTTAAAAGAGTTTAAAATCAAATTCCTTTTAAATTCAACATATTTAAAGATTTAATTTAATATTTAATTTAGGTAAACATTTAAAGTTATAAACTTATTTCATTTTCAAATCTGGATTTCAAATTTAGATTTTTAGTTCAGGTTTCAAATTTTCCTTTAACTTTGTTTAAATCTTTTCCTTTACAAATCAGGTTCTAATTTTAAATTCAATTCCACTTTTAAAAACACTTAATTGTTATTAAAACAATTTAAACTTAAAAACTTATTTATGCCCCAAAACTAAGTAGTAAACTAACTTAAGTTTATATTTAACTTTTTTTTAAATCCTGTTTAAGCTTTGTTTTAAAATTAAATTTTAAAATTCAGAAAATAGAACAGGCATGTTATAAAACCTGGACAAAATATTCACCCGAGCCTTGACAATACTTGCTTCGAGTCCGGCATCCAAAAACCTCGAGTAAACACTCGAGTCAATTTGCAAACAAACCCAGTTCCATCCCTAAACTACACAACATTTTCCATATCACCGATACTAGTGCACGGTACACGTGCGCGTCGCCGATGATCAACTCCAGACGTCACCTCTTCGTCGAGCAAGTCGACGGTCTTCCCCGAACCAACTACCAATCACCAGAACTCCTCCATTTCCACTGAATCAAAACCGAGTGCCAAAATCGATTCCTAGAAACAAAACCAGGAACTCCTCCTAAACTTGGAAATCACGTCGCCTCCGCAACCTCGACCATCTGAACTGCTGAAACTTCGGTCACACGATCGCCAGTGTCCCCTCTACACCTCCCAGAACCACACGACACTCGATCATACGTGGATGACAAACGAATCGAAACTAAGCCTCGTCAAAAATTAGGTTACTAGACTTCGAGAGCTTCCCGCCACTGCCACGATCAACTACATACCATCACTCCATTTTTCCTAGAACCGCCATTCACTCCGCTACCACCCCAGAGAACCCCGACCTCCTTCATCGTCGAGATCACCAGAATTTCCCAAAATAATGAAATTTGATCAAACTCAAACCGCTCTTTTATCTTTGATCTAAAAATTATAATTTTAGCTTTAAAAATCTTGTTAAAACATACGAATTCAGATTACACACCTGAATCCATAATTTAAAAAGTTTGAATTTTGACTAGTTTAAAGTTTGGTTCAGTTTTCTTTGATTTCCAAGGATATTGCTAAACTGTTTTGGCCTGAATAAATTTTAAAAACTTAGTTCATGAGCAAACAAACAACCTTTGTTTATATTTTAAGATCTAATGATTATTAAATCAAAGGATATGATTTTAGTTTGCAAATCTGGGAGAAGCAAGAACAAAGGTAACTCAATTTGTACAGGCATGCATATACTACACATTCATATATATATATATATATATATATATATATATATATATATATATATATATATATATATATATACACAGCAACAAATTCAACACACATATTTTCCAGATATAAACTTGCTACTAATTCGGATATTTAAGTTTTAAAAGTGAATGTTACTTACAGTTGAGAAGATGAACAGAGAATAATCCTGGAAGCTGGTACTGATTTGTTTGATGTTTTTAAGTTGAATTTTTGTTTAAGTTTGAGATGGTATGACTTCAGATTTGCTTAGCTTCTGGTGGACGAAACTAGAATGAGAAGTTGATATAAATAAAAGAGGTTTACAGGGATGTCATTATTTGTTTGTACAGCAGGTGACATTATTATTTTTTATATGGAGGCTGAAATGATATTGTATATACTTAGAGACGCAAACATTCAATGCTAATGTCCTTTATGTTTTCAACCTTATCTATTTTGCAAGCTACACTTATATATTTCGGTGGCTAAAGATACTTGTACATATTTGAATGTACAACTTGAACTTATCTTTTTATCATGTGCACATTACTTATATATTTATTTCCTTTCTTTTCTTTTGCTTTGTCTTCTTACTTTATAATATAGAAGAAATTCTATAGTTAGTATGTTGTTCAAATTTAGCAAATTTGTTTATTTTATATTTTACATACATGAGTATATTTCAAACTTAAATTTTATTATCATGTATGTCTACATATATATTTATTTTTGTTATTTTTGTTTTATATTTTGATTTTTACATTATTTATAAATCTTAATTCAAATTCAATTCAAACACATTTCTCAATTATAATTCATAATTTAACTAAAATTTTAAATTAATTACCAATTATTTCACAATTTTTATTCAAAAATTAAATTAATTACTAATTTAAACTTAGTTAAAATCCGGGATCGTTACATATACCAACCCGAGAACGACTCGAGCGTTACCTCGAGCCAAAACTAAAATTCCCCGATTCATTCCCAAGTAAAACCCCTCCCCTTTTCCTTTTGTACTTTGTTTTTATTTTAAAAACTTAAAACCCTTTCAGGTTGTGCTAACCCCCATAAATCCCCGGACCAATAACTCGAGCCAACAACAAAATTTCCCAAGGACAACTTCGAGTCTTCACCCATCTTCCTAAATTTAAACTACCGACATACACCAGGAACAAGTGCATGTGCACAGGAGCTCGGACGAACTACGATCGATGCCGTGACCATCGACAAGTCGGCGACAACCTCCCCTAGCCACCCGACCACCCAGAAACCCAAAACGATGACGAACTCGAGATTTAGCTATCCAACACAAACTGGAACAAAACATTGATCAAAAAAATCGAATTGTCCCCCCCCCCTCAGGCCACCAAAGGCCACGTAACTTCGGCCAGAGCTCCGTCTAACTTCTACGCTTCGATTCCCACCGGTGCAATCAACTCCGGTCCATTGATGATGATGCAGCAATACAAATTCCAACCTAGACCAAACATGGGTTTAAAACCCTACACCGCCACTGTGTCGTCTCCATGGCACATTAGAATTTCACCGAGTATTTTTCTCAAAATCCCCAACCTCTAAGCATGCTCCAACTTCGATCATGAGATCCACCTCCTCCCCGATCACCGAAACTTGATGAAACTTACAATTCCGTTCATCCATGCATTTTCACCCGATACCAAACTAAAATCTTGAATTTATTCTTAAAAAGCATGATTTACGAAGATGAATCGGATGATATAGATGAATCAAGACATTATGATACTCGAATTTAGACATAGATTTGAATTTCGCTGTTTATCCTCTTCCCAAACAAAATTATCTCCAGATTTAACTTAAAAATAATTTTAAAATTAAATCTTGGTATTCGTAACATATCTTGTTTATACATTTAGGTCAAAAAAGAATTAGAGGAGGAGGGATTAAGTTTTGCAATTATTTTGAGCTCTGTTAACCTGGAATAGAGGTAATACTTATGCGTACAGACATGCACAAGCATATATATATATATACACACACACACACACACGTACATATTTGTATATATATACAAATATAATTTCACTCAAGCAACATTTATCACAACTTTACTTCACACATTTAGCACTACATCAAGTTTATAGATCAGATCAAATATGTTTACTCATCTGATACTTGAAACAGAAAGCCTGGAAGTGTTTTTGTTTTTGAACTGGAATTTGTTTTTGGGTCTGGACTTGATTATGATTCTCTGATATTGATTTGCTTAATTACTGAGTTGAATTCTGGAGCTTGATCTTGCTTAGTTGAATTTGTGGGGAAATTGAAGACTTGAAATAGATCTTGGTTTTAGTTTGGTTTGTTTTAAATTTTTTGGTTTGTACTTTCTTTTCTCAGATTTATTTTGATTTTCAACTGTTTGATGTTTGAGATGATTTTTGAACTTGTTTTGATTACTTTGTTTCTGGTTTTGGTTTTTGATTTTCTCAGATTTTTGAAAGTAACGATAAAAGAAAAATGAGATAGAAGAATAGATATATATAGCCTGATTTCTCTTTTTCATAAATTTTTGAAAATAAAAGAAAAAAATTAAGACACTTGTAAAATGCGTGTTAATTTAGTTAACACTTGTTATCCTTTATATTATGATTTTAACACTTGTTAACTTCATGTCTTAATTTCTTACACTTGTAATTTTCCATCTTAATAATAGTTTATATAATTTATATATCACATTTTATTTAGTTTGTATTTATATATATGTTTTTTGATATAAATTTATATCTTTATTAAATGCATTTCCTTATATTAATATTTGTATAAAATTTAAAAGAATATGTTTTAACACTAATAAAATCACATATATATTATTTTAAATCCAATTTTTTTTGAGATATTTGAATTTGAATTTCAAATTCAAATTACAATCTATTTATATATATATATATATCAACACTTATCTTATTTGCATTTGAAAATTTGAAAATTTTCAAATTTGTTCATAAATTAATCCTAATTTTTATATCAATTACTAAATTAATATTTGGCTTAAAAAGGGGATGTTATAGCAAGTCTCAGCACCCATGGATAAATAATTCCTTCCAGAAAAGAGAATTGACTATAAGGCCTGAATGAACCACAATAAGCTTGTCACTGTCGTTCATTACCTGGCTTTCAAAGCTTCAGCGTTAAACCTCTTTAAATAATCTCCCAACGACACACCATGATTCTGTCTTATATTGGAGAGTACTGTATAATCGATCAATGGGTCTTCGCAGATGCAGAACAGAGTCGAGAATTCATAAGAGAATTGTTTCCAAGAATAAATTGTGTTCTCATGGTATTGTCTGTACCACTTGGCAGCAGCCCCTGAAGAGTGACTGGGAAAAGGCGGCACTTAACGACACCAGAAGCATTATATAAATTCATTTAACTGTCAAATGCCATCTAATGGACTTCGAGATTAGATGTGCCACGATATTTCATTGTAGGGACCTTTACGTGAGAAGGAATAGGTGCTGACATTATCTCATCAAAGAAAAGATCAACACACTCGTTATTATCTACTCTCTCTGCCATGTCTTTGAGGTAAGCTTCATTACTTAAATAATCTTTCTTATTTGGTTTGTAGCCTTCTAAGGTAAAGCTTGCAGAATAGTCCTTGTCTTCCTTTGGATCCTTCCTTGATAGTTCTCTTTTAGTGGGGGATGATCCTTCTTCAGCGAAATGTTAGTTTTGCTTTTCACTACATTAGTACTGATTTTCAAGTTTCTCCTTAGAGAGACAACTTCCTCTCCTGCTGTGGCAACTTTTGTGGATGCTTGTGGGATAGAAATTCTTCTAGAAGATCCTTCACCTCCTTCATTTTCCGCTTTAAGTGTGTTATTTTAGCAATATCATTCTCTAGTTGAAGATTTTGAACTGAAGCCAATTGCGAAGATAGTTGAATTTGAGCCGATGGGTGGAATTGATCGAGCTGGTGTAAAAGACTACCCTAGTTTCCTATTCCTAGGGTTGAAAGATGATGAAACATTCTCTTCTAGAAAAGTTGCATGTTCGGCCCTTTTGTTTAAGGTGGAAAGTCCTTTTAATTTCATTTTCCTGCAGCAAACCAAATTTCCACAATTAATTGCATTAAGATAACAAGGGCGGAGGTTCGAGCCCTCCTTATAGTGCCAAAGATGTTAACAAGAAATATTGTCAACTTCCCCAATGCTTGATATTAGTTTATATTTTATGGATTCAATCATGTGGTTGAGATGAATCATGTCACTGAGAGCACATCTTTCAAATAGAACAATTAAGTCAAAGGGATCTGAGGTGATAGCCTTGACTTTCAACTAAGATGATCTAATTGAAAAGAGTGATAGAATGCCGAACCTTTCATTATTATCGAAAGGTTGAGGATACCATTCCTGACTTTATTGGTTTAGATAGTATGATGGAAGAGGAACTAACCCATCAACCATGTCAAAGGTAAGGTTCTGCTCCACGATTAGGTTGGAATATTAAACCTTTCGACCTTGCCGAAAGATTTATGACGTCGGTAAAAGGTTATCAAACCTTTCGACCATGTCTAAAGGTTTATGACGCCGGTAAAAGGTTATCATACCTTTCGATCATGTCGAAAGGTTTATAGGTCCACTCCAACCTTTACACTAGATTGTCATAATAGAAATTTCCTCTGGAAGTTCTTCACAGTCATTTAACTTTCAACACTATCACTTTATAAAGTCTCATCTTCCTTGGAAGTTGAAATTAATCATTCATAAATGTTTTTTTACCTCTTTTCGCTCATGCCAAAAGGTTATATTAAAACCTTTCGACCTTATTGAAAAGAGATGCTTACTCTATTCTATATTTCTTTATTTCTTTCAACCTCTTGAGTCAATAATATTTTTGTGGAATCCCTTCGGAAAGAATACTGATACCATAACGAGTTGATATAATATGCCACAAAATCGTATCAGGGATCTGACATCGTATATCACAAGTTGTATTTCACTTTCATAGCTGAAATCATAAAATTAAGGAAATAAAATTTGTGAAAATGTCCCGTGATGGTTCTATGACATATACTCGTAGTGAACGAAGAAGGTGAGAAATAAATCATATATGATGAGCCATTAATGTGGAATTAACGCCTGCTTATGATCATCCCTAAATTCAATGTTGATCACATGCCGTCATCCTCTTTATTTTCTCATAATGAAGTTTGATACAAATTTTATGAGGCCAATCACCAATTTCATTTCTAAATTTGGGTTACATATGTAGTGAGCGAGAGCAGAAGTTGTAGAATAAGAGCAGAATGAGAAAATCTGATCCCAAAAATAGGACCCCTTCGATCTTATTTATTGATGCAAGTGGCCGACCTTTCGACTTCATGCATTCAACTAGGTCGGTTCCCTTTTATATGCTTCTACGAACCTTTCGTCTTTGTCAAATGGTTTGTCTTTCATCTACTATCATGGACCTTCCAACTTTGTCGAAAGGTTTGCTTTTCCTTGCGTCTTCATGAACCTTTTGACTCTGTCGATGGGTTTGCCTTTGATATTCTACTATGAACCCTTTGATCTTGTCGAAGGGTTCTCTTCCACTTGGTTGTTGTGAACCCTTTGACCTTGTCAGAAGGTTGCTTTTCACTTGATTGTTGTCGAGGGTTGTACTTCCCTTTATGTTGTCGAGAGGTTGTTTTTCACTCTTTATTGACTTATGACTGCTGCCTTCATGATAAACCTTTGGACATTGTCAAAAGGTAATTTTTATGTGTTCCAACCGATTTGAAAGGCTTGCTATGCTTTTGAAAATGTCATTATAGAGCTGTTGTTCTTACTTTGATTTCTCCGCCCTCTTCGGAAGGTAAGAACTCTTTAAATGTAGAGTGATGAAACCTTTCGACTCTTTCGAAAGGTCTGGGACTGCCATCCATTGTTGACTGCATCCCTTCGACTCCTTTAAAAGGTTTGATCTAAACTTCTTTACATTAGTCTTTGTTTTAGGATAATGGTTGTGCGACCATTCTTCTGTCCCAGCCAGCAGATGCTTGGCAAATCTGTACGTGGCAGCTTTGTTGTGCCTTGGTAATTCTTTCCTTCATGCTTGCGGAAGGTTTGCTCCAAAGTTCTTATGTATTTCTCTTTAATAACATTGAACAATCCTTTCGACATTGTCAAAAGGTGACTTTACCTTATGTTCTTTGTTCATGAGGAAGCTTTCTGAAAGGCCTTCTTTTACCTTTATTCATATTTTATGGTTAACAATATTATTAAATAAAACATCTGAAATGATTTACTTGAATAAAACATGTGTGTAATAATATAATGCAATATATTATCTATATATGCAATGTTTACAAATCACATCATCCAAGCGGCGATATCCTCAAAAATTTTGGTACTTGGTTTTCGAACAACATATATAATCAGCTAAATTGTGCGGTCGATGAAGGATTGAAACATTTTACGATGGGACCAAAAAGAAAAGTCAAGACATATGCAATATTCTTCGTCAATGGATGGAAATTCAATACCAAAGAATATGGGGCTGAAAAATTAACTAATATTGCCGATGTAATTGTTAAAGGTAGTGATAATCCAAATGATCACATAAGTGATTTTTATTGCATGTTAACTCAGGTTTTGCAATTAACATATTTCACAAAACCGACGAAAGAAGTTTATTTGTTTAGATACAACTGGTTCAGTAATGTTTCAGGTTCTAGAATCAACATGCATCAAATATATAATATTATTGAAATAAAGCATATATCATGTTATCATATTTACGATCTGTTTATACTAGCAAACAAGCCCTACCAGTTTATTATGCTTCTTATCCATCTATTCAAAGAGATAAAGTAGATTGGTTGGTAGTTTAAAAAATGACGGTAAGATTTACGTTCGATGGAAAGAATATTCCAAACGAACAAGCGTACCAAGCGGATATCAAGGAAAATGGCGAATTACAACAACAGATGCTCAAATTGATTTTGAACACCTAAATGATGAATCAAATTTATTAGTAGAAGCATTTGAGACCATGGAGGAAAATAATATAGAGTAGGAGACCGAGTCTAAATCAAAAAACGAAGTCATTAATTAATGGTTACATGTTGAAAAAAGGAAATTTATGGGAGTATTGATGTTACCTTTTTTTATATGTTATATGCAAGTATTGTTAAATCTTATTTACTCATAATTGAATGATAAGTTCTGCCATAATAAAATAATATGTATATGAAAGGTATTACAGATTTCTTTCTTCAGGCATCAGAGTTCTCGTAGTCTGGTTCCCTCTCTTCGTCTCAGAGAGGGTCCATTCACAGTGGAAGTGGTGGAAGCGGCTCGTCGTAGGAGGCGCCGCATACGTTGGTCAGATTTCTGCCAAAGGCAGATGGCTCGTAAATATTAAATTTACCTCGGTATTATAAATATTTCCTATGATATATTAGTCATGATTTGTCTGTGTAATACTTAATGTAGCGGTTTTGTCCTTGAGCCTTCAAATATAGTTTTTAGCATTTCTAAGTAGGCAAACATGAGACGTATAACCGCATGCTACCCAAACGGAGTAGGATTCCAAAGAACCTATGAGGGAGTATTTGGTAGGACTTCCCGGTAAGTGTAAATGTTTATATCGTTATGTATAATCACTTTACAATTTGCTAGCTAAGTATAAATATATAACCGACATGAAGAGGATGTTTCTCTTTGCCAGAGCCACTGAAACTCTAAAGATGCAAAGAATTACCA
The DNA here is from genome assembly GCA_030765085.1 of Allium cepa. Classification (NCBI taxonomy): domain Eukaryota; kingdom Viridiplantae; phylum Streptophyta; class Magnoliopsida; order Asparagales; family Amaryllidaceae; genus Allium; species Allium cepa. The sequence goes on from CM060931.1 coordinate 886,854,234, forward strand.
AGATACGATGTCTACCATCAGAATTCTAGAAAGAAGCCAAGCTAGATGGGCGCCAATGTATAGGCGCCAGAGAATGGGATGCTTGGGTCGCGTGGTGGAGTAGCGATGAATTCAAGGTAAGTCTATCAGATGTCATTTAAATTTATTCAGTAGAGAATACATAGTTTTTACCGATAAAATATAATCTTAATTTTTAATTTGCAGGTAAAGTTAGATAGGAACTCGGCAAGAAGGCAGAAAAATGTAGTCGCACACTGTTGTGGCTCAAAACCATTTAAGCATCATCGCGAGGACCTAGCAAAATTGATTAATTGCAATTGCGAACAATTATCACATTTTCTGTATAAATTTATATGAACAACATTAATAAACACCAATTATTGCACAAAAGAGTGCGTGGGCTCCTGTCTTGTATACGGATGTATTTGCATATACCCATATCGTCAAGCCGACTGACGAGGAGGAATTGGTGATGTATTTTGGCATGAGGATGATAAAGCATACATCATACATGTAAGTATATTTTAAGTTATAAGTTATTAATAATGATCATTTTAATTAATTAATTATATAATATTATAAAAATTTCATGTAATATTTTATTGCATTTAATTTTGCATTCCAGGAAAGATTTATGCAAGCACGTGCGTAGATGCTTGAGCAATCAGGACAAGGGCAACTGACCATTTAAAAGGAGGACGCTATCTTCAACTTTGTTATGGACCCGACACATCAAAATAGGCTCTATGGCTACGGCCATCAAGTGGTAATTTATAAAAATTAACTAAATTGTACAATCTTCTTAATTTTTATGAAAGTGACATAATAACTTAAACATATTTCAACTTGTTTCATAGGATCAGGCTTCACAAAAGGCTCAGGAAAATGCTGAGATTAACAATGTTCAACATAATATTGCACAGCTGTAGGAGAAGGACTGCCTCCGAACAGTGTAAATGAAGAAACTAACCAGCGTTTGGCCAATTACGTGGAGCGTCATGGAGCATTCCCTTCGTTTGGTGGTTCTGAAGCCAACGACGAGTCATGAGGTAAGTTTTGTAGTTATATTTTAAACATGCGTATATATACAATAAGAGATGGAAAGGTTTATTTTTTGACATGTGGTGTTTGATGTTGATTTGTGGGGTTGTTTTGTTGGACGGATGTGTTTGGTTGGCATTTTAGACATTGTGTATGTTGTGTATTAATGTTGGATGTACATATTGCAGTTGGGTGTGTGAGATTGATGATGGTCAGTTTATTTTGTATTAATGGTAATGTTTGAGTTTGAGATGGTAATGTTTAAATTTTATGTTGTTATTGATTTTGATATTGATCTTAGCTTATATATCTGATGTATATTGATTTTTATCTGCTCTGATATATATTAATATTGATGCATTGTTTGCAATTAGAATGGCTATTGTAATATAAAAAATCTCCCATATTTTCGACGGCCCTCTATAATTTCCAACGGCTGATTGGCCGAAAAACAACGATAATTTACGGCGGTTTTCGATAGCCTATAAACCATAAATTAGCGATGGATTCTAACATTTTTTCGATGATTTTTCAAGCCATATGGAGGTCTTAACCATCAGAAAGGACGCCGAAAGTGCCATCGAGATTGTCGTTGAAAGCCGTTGAAAAATATCTTTGTTTCTGTCGAAAAAGGACGAAAGCCGAGTTCTATATACCGATGGGATTTATGACGACTCCAGGCGACCCCCGACAGCCTCCGAAGGCCGGGAGCCATTAGAAATCACTGTACTCCTTGTAATGTGTGCTCTACTACTGTGTCTACTATGTGCACAACAACAGTTATGTCACAATAGCAGCTCTATTGGTGAAGTTATGCATAACAACTGTAATTGTACACTACAACAGAAATTTCGGTTGTGCAACTTCTACTATAGACATTGAAGACCTTTCACAACTTTCCTTCCTTGCATTTTTCTTTCAATATTTTAGCATATCATTTACACATAAACATGTAAATTTTAAAAATAAAATGCATGATTCCATAGATTCACTCGGTTGCACCATCAAAATTTTAAACCATAAATCATCACGGTTTGACTCACGGTCCACTTGATAACCATTCTTACAAACCCTTGGAAAATATGAAATTATTTTAACATTTTAGATAGACTTGCATGGAGATATATCAGGATTCTTATCATCACATCCGCAAGCACCTCTTGTAAGCTTAAACCATATTAACAAAATTTGTCCAATTTCCTTCAGTGTCTAGTTTCAATGCGATTAAGCTCCTCGTACAAGCTGAAAATACTGATTCATCTCGCCTTCTACAACAGACATTTTGTTAAGATTTAGCAAATAAATAGTCTATAATGGTATCTTGAGCCTACACTATCCATATGAGAAATTTTACTCACCACGTGAGTTACAAATACCACTTCAAACCTTTTCGCCATGGAGTAGAAGAGCTAAACTGGAGTTTATGTTTAATGTGAGGCCTCTGCAATGAAATCCTTGTTCGATGCCATATGTTTTATATTTGGAGAATTTGGAGATTAATGGTGCGATGATAATTTTTCTGATTATGTTCAAAAATGTTGGTAGAAGCTATCAAATAGTATTAATCATTTTGCACAATCCATTATGAAGATTGTGTTTTTCACATCGTCTAAGAGACTCAAATTAGCAAGTTAATGAACAAGTATTTATATATTGTTTTAATACGACTGATTAATCAAGTAAAATTTATTTATTCACACGGAGGAAGAATAGAATGTTGTGATATTAGACATTGTTTGAGCAAGAATGTAACAACTATCAATTTCAGAGCCTGTAGAAGGGTTGAAGTGTTGATTTGGTTGGACATTAGCGCGCTTTGAATACAAGTTTCAAAGTTACATTTTTCTCTTTTTATTTAGCATCAAAGGGAGAAAAGTAATTAGGAAAAATTTGGCTTAAATCATTTATTCTATGAAATATTATTTATGATATGAAGTATTCATGAACTATTACTAGTGCCTAGCACATGCAACTCATGCGAGTAGTTTATATAATCATATTGTGATGAATATTTTTGTAGCTATGTTTTCAACTGTTTCTTCATTCATTTTTTTCAATGACAAATTTTCATTCTAGATCTCAATAAAAACATGTTTCACATATAGGAGTCATTCCAACTTATTATAAAAACAGACCACATTTTCATAATGCAGAGTACTTGTATATGCTTATTTTTAAATATGCATGTAAAAAAATTTCAAAAAAAAAGTTACACATTCGGAAAATGAGCATGTCTTTTTTTAAAGAAAAATTATGCTCATTCTAAAAATCACATGTACAAATGAAACGTTTGTACTTGCATTTTTAGAATGCATAAATACAAAACACTGATTAATTAAAAAGATGCATATCTACATAACAAGTTTCGAATGTGGTTTAAACTTGAAATAAGCTTTATTCGAATAATAAAAATGAAATTTTATCCTTCTCTCTCTTCCCTTTTCATTTTTTTCGATTTTTTTTGCTTTGGGACATTGCATTTTTAACAGTTATTTTGTACATATATGGTTAATATTTATTGACACAGAAATATAACGGGTTGAAAATATTTGTGTTTATTTTTGCCTTCGGCCAGTATAACTTATTATCATGTTAGAGCATTGTTTCTCTTCTGATTAGATATTTTTATTAACAGCTTCATGACATTTTTACATTAAATTTAGTTACTAACTATTATGTATAATTATATACAATATTTACATGCACATACACTACAAGCAGCAGTAGGTCCGATGGTTAATTTTCGTCGACGGCCATCGGAAGCCGACGGGAAAAAACATCGCAATATTAGTCATTGAACAACTGTTATTCAATAAAAAAATTGATGGCTAAGTCGATATTTTCTGATGAATATCATCGACACTTTCGACCGCTTCCGACACATCATCGTGTACAGTTTTAAGGCTACGCCTTCACCAACAAGCTATTGGTAGCCGTCCTAAGCCATCAAAAATCCATTACTATAATCATTGGTAGCCATTGAAAATCTAGATTTTTTTTATTTCAGTTAAGCCACAACCGCAAACAACACATATATAACAATATATATCTAGCTCAATTTTACAAATATAAATCATATATGTCAAAGCCCAAATCACATATATTACAAAATTTATCACATCATCAATAAGAAAATATCAAATATAAAATAAACCAACTTCAAACATCCAACAATATATACCACAGATCACAAACATCTACGATGGTATCTCAAAATATATCAAACATCACCTCAAATGAACCTCACCCATCTAACAACATCTCAAAATGTATGATAAACATCAAATCACACCAATCTTACTCATCTCAAGGTATATGTAACTCACAAACTACCTAGCAAAATAGTCAACTACCTCAACTATCTCAAATTACATATTTATATAATGTCTCAACATAAAACGAAAAAAATCATATATACTGATCTTCATCGCCTTCGGATCCCGTTGTTGAAGAAAATATGTCATACTACTGCATATACATAGCAATGCGCTCGTCCAACATCTGGTACATCTTCCCATAATGAGACACATTTCTCATTCCTTCAAATGGACAATCCAAGCTTTCAACTCTACAGTCTTCTGATCGCCCGTAGCATTTTTATAGCTACTTTGCTTATTTCTGGCCTATACCATTATTTACAAATGTTTATGGGTTTCATATAGTGTGACTAATAAAATCAATGTGTTATACATTATTCATAAATATATTATACATAAACATTACTTCTTGGTTCCTAAAACTATAATGTCTTTTCCGCGTTGGTGGCTCCATGACAGCGTTAAAAATTTGGTGCTTTTTTTCAATGGTCAGCTCCTACCATTTTGTTCACTCAGGCAGTTTCTTTCATTCTTTCACGAATTTATCCGGCAATAGCAAATAGATTTGCGATTAAAATTCATACTACATTATTTTAATAATTTATAACTTATAATTTAAAGTGATTATTGATAATTTATAATTCAAAATATGTTTATCATTGCCTCTTGTGATTTCATATCATGTTATGTGTATGTTGTAGAACCATCTTCGTTGACATGCTCGATGACGTAAGTACAAGTAAACACATCCACATAGGAGATGGGACAACTATGTTATCTTTTCTAAAAAGCCTATTATATATTATTGTTATATGTATAATAAAATTATACAATGTAATAAGTATTTCTAATTGCAATTAATGAATTTACGAACTGACGGTGATGTTGGAATGATTTTAAAACCCCACGGTGCGTGACATGATTTTTATTTCTATCTGTAGAATTTTGCTCGAACTTTGCCTGTAAATTTAAAATGAATGTTATCATTCACATTTGTAAATCGATGCAATTACTATACTAATTTTACTAAATTTTTAATAAGTACACAAGTTAGTAAACTTACAGTTGCTTTGGCTTTTCCAATAATCAACCCAAGCTTGCCATACACTTGCACTTATCCAATCGCGCTTCTTCCCCTTTTTAATGCTCGACAACGTATTGTGGTAACCTTTCCACATTTTTTCATCAAGTAATTTCTACAAATGGCAAAGTCGGATTCATGTAAGTTTCTCTCCTTTTACACATTAAAAAAACTGAGTTATACATTTATACTTAGTTAACAAATTATACAATTGGCTATATATAAAAAATGAAACATAGTTTACACGACGTAGAAATCCTTCCATATACACTCTAATATGTGGGGTGAGGTATTATCCTACAATGGCAAACATGCGGTTATTTTACTCTTATAAACAGTCTTCAAAATATCAAGAACAACATCTAAGAGCTTCTATTCAAAACCCCTCTACTAATCATGATCTTGACCTTTAATAAATCAAATAATATATCATGCACAGAATATTTATCATGTCGCAATAAATTTGATATGTACCTACTTTCTTTACATAATAATATGAATATAGTCTATCAATTATAAAATTTTGGTGACATTTATGATACGTAATAATTTTAGAATTTATTTCATAAAAAATGTTAACTATAATTTAAAATTTAAAATTAATATGAAAAGTCAAGTAAGAGTTGTAATCATTAATATCTATTTCATATTCATTATAACTAATATAAACTATGCTATTTTTTCTAAAATTTAATTTTTTTTAACAAACTAATTTCTATTAAATTTATTTTAAAGAGTGAAATTTTAATAAAAATATATTTTAGCCATTAGAAATCGTTGGAAACTATCGACACCCATCAAAAACCATTAGTTAACGCAATTATATAGCAGGTTCAACCGAGACAAAAATATTCATTCTCCTATAAAGCTTCCAAACCCTAATTATTTCCCCAAAGTTTGCCAATCTCTATCGCCGACTACTCCAACTCGCCCTCAACCATCGAAAAATCTTCGTCGTCTTTATATCTCCGTCCACCTTAGTTTAGCTCAAATCAGAATTTTTCTTAAACCTAATTAAGTCTAATTTGCTAAATTAGTGTTAATTTCTAATTGTATTTGTTTAGAAATACCCTATTGACTGATTAGAATTGTATATTGGTTGATTGAGATATGCTAGTTATAATTATTACTATTTAAATCCAAAAATTAAAGTATAATTGAGGCTAAATTGAGATAATTAGTGTATATGCGCATGATTTAGTGTATGTGTTACATATAATGTTGACAAACATAATTTATTTACCTAATCATTTATTAGTTTATACCCTTGGTTATATATAAAACTTAATTTGCTAGAATGTGACATGTAGTAAATTAGTGTGTAATATAGTTTAATTTTTTAAATATATTATTATATCTTTAATTTATTAAATTTGAAAGCACAAAAGATTTTATAAAAAAGGTAAAAATAATAATAATATGTTATATAACATTATATAAACAAATTATTGTATAAATGCTAGTATTGCTATATAATTAATAAAAAATTAAAATGTATATATAAAAAAATGGTGTATAATTAACTTCATTTTTTAAAACCATTAGAGAGTTTTTGGTTCCGTCGGGCAAATATTGTATATGATCGTTGTATAAATATATTTTTTCATCATAAACGAACACGGTATTCATCTAGTGTAATATTTATCAGAATTGTCCATGTATTGGACAAGTTACAAATATAATAAAATAATTATATTTTGTAAACCATTTCATCTTGAACAGTTCAAAAAATTTCGACAGCACTTTATTTTGTTTCTTCTGTACACCCATTTATGTATGGTACAAGGAACATATAGGAAGTGGTGTCAATATTTATTTGAATTGTTTAAATGAAGTTATTTACGAAACATAATTATTATATTGTTTGTAATGGAAAGTGGGGTGACCGACCATCAAAGTAGACAGCAATAAACCGAAAATTTAATATTACATTCATAACTTATTAAAGTTTGAAATATATAAAATTTTATAAAATGTTAAAAAGAATGATATGTTATATAATTGATAAAACGTTAAAGTATATAAATGAACCGAGAATTAAAATGTCAGTCCATAAAATAATCAACACTTTTTTGAATTTCTGTCATATGTTTTTTAAGTAGGAAAAATGGTCGATTATTTTGTTGATCGAAAGAGCTGGATATACCAATGAAAGGGATAAGAGGTTCAATGAAGAAACATTTTGTTAATGGTGTACAATTATGTATTGAATTCACTTTAAATGATAATGGAAAGGACGATGAAATTAGTTGTCCATGTAATAAGTGTAAACACTTGAAGCTTTTAATACCAGATATGGTTAACATTCATTTATGCCAAAATAGTTTCATGCTGGATTATTATGTATGGGATCGTCATGTAGAACTTGTAGCACGTAATATTGTATAGTCAGAGAAGGAGATGGGTAATGACATTGTTATGGTGAGTCTCATAGAAGATATGGGTGAAGATGCAGCACGATCAATGTTCCATATAATTAAAGTTGATGATGATGTAAATGTCGAAGAAGAACCAAATATTAGAGCAAAGGAAATCTATGATTTATGGATGCTGCTAAAAACCCTTTAGGATGGTTGTAAAAGCAGTATGCAATTATCAATAACTGTAAAATACATTGCAATGAAATTAAAATGCAACTTCATAGAAGCCGGATTCATGGCTATTGTACAAGCTACGAAACGGCATATGCCACCTGATAATTTAATGTGTGAAAATCCTTATATAGTGAAAAAAACTTATGTTTGCTTTTGGTTTGCCACACAGAAAATAGATACATGTTTAAATGATTGCATTTTGTTTTGTAACCGTGCTTCATATAAGATGGCATAATGTGAGAACATAGGAAGAGTTTATGTTAACACACCCAGTTAATAAAGAAGCATATAAGCATTTTGATAAAAACATATTCCGCATTTGCAATGAAGAACCATAATATTAGACTTGGTTTATGTACTAATTTATTTTCACCATTCTCCCATTTTTATTCTAAATATCCATCTTGGCTTATTACTATTGCAACTTGCAATTTACCTATGTGGATGTGTATGAGTACTCCTTATACATTTCTCACTATTGTCATCCATAACACTAATGATTGATATAAGAAATCGATGTTTATTTAAAACCATTGATCGAAGAGTTGATTACACTATGGCATGAAATAGTTGAAATATATGAAATTCCAAAAAAATAATTTTCATATGTTCACTTCTTTGTTCTGGACTATTAGTGATTTTCCTGTGTATGCCATACTTTTAGATTAGAGTATGGTCGGTCATCTAGCTTGTCTTTGTTGTCTGGAAGAAACACAAGCGTTTTCTTTATTGCATGGGAAGAAAATTTCATGGTTTAAATATCATCGGTGTTTTCTCCACATTAATCATCCTTCTATAAAAGATTGAAAAAACTTTACAGCTAATACAGTAGAGACTATGCAACCACCAATGATTTGTCAAGCGAAAGAATATATGAACTTGTAATGGATTATCCATGAAATTGTAGTACAAGTTGAAATCTAAGTAAATAGATGATTCATAATTGGTGCAAACAAAGTATATTTTGGGAGTTGCCTTATTGCGAAGATCTCCTATTTCATCATATATTGACGATATTCACAATGAGAAAATATGTTTGATAATGTTTTTAATACAATTTTGAATGCTAATGGGAAGATTAAGGATGATTTGTAATCAAAATGTGATATACAAGAATTATGCAAGCATCCTGAGCTTCATATCAGGCCGAGTAACACTAAAAATAATCAAAAGCATGCTATAAGTTAAACAATAACCAAGTTAAAGTTCTATTAAAATTGATGAAAGGATTAAGATTTTCTAATGGGATTTCTTCTAATCTATGCAGATGCGTCGACTTTAAAAATAGTAAATTGAGTGGGATGAAAAGGCATGATTATCACTAATGATGAAAATTTTATCACCCATCATTTTCAAAGAACTATTGGCCGTAAAAATTTTGGACAGTTATAATGAAATTTAGTTTGATTTACAATATCTTTGTTTGGCTACGTTAAAGTTGAACATCAACATGAACTTGAAGTAAAAATACCTATACTGCTCTTCAGACTGGAAAAAAATTTCCTCCATGTTTCTTTAATTTAATGGAGCATTTATATGTTCATCTTCCATCTGAAGCGCATCTTCTACATCCTGTGAAATATGAATGGATGTATCCATTTGAGAGATGTTAATATTGAGTATGTTAAGTACTAGTTTAATCACATATACAAGTAAATTTTAATTTGAAATAATTATTTAGGTATTTAAATCATCTAAACAGAAATGTTAGGTAAAAATCACAAGTTGAAAGTCCAATTTGCAAATCATATATCGAAAAAGAAGCTTTATTCTTATTCTTTCATTATTTCAGTGAACATGTGAACTTTCATTTGAAAGTGTTTTGCGTAATAATGAAGGCATTGAAAAAGATTCTTATTAAGCAACTTATCTATTTTAGACAATATGACCGACCTTCTAGAAAATGTGCGGAATTATGGTTAGAGGATAGAGAAAACCATGCCGTACACACATATATTCTTCTTATTTATGCTGAAATTGCACCATTTGTTAGGTAATATTAAATAATAATTCTCGATATATTTATTCCAATAATACACGTGTAAATTATAATGAAATGTATTATCTATATCCGCAATATTTATAAATTGCAACATCCACGCGGCAATCTCAATAAAGAATTCACTGGTTGGTTTTGAACTACGTTTATGATTGGAGAAATTATGTGGCCAACGAATGATTGAAACATCTTGCATTGAAAGCAAAAAAATATCTAGACATATCCAACGTTCTTTGTCAATGGATATAAATTCAACACCAGAGAATATGATGATGAAAGAATAACTAACAATACTGGTGTATTTGTTAAAAGTAGTAAGGATCCAGATAACATATAAATATTTTTATGGCATGTTAACCCAGAATTTGTAATTGACATATTTCACACGATCTACAAAAGGAAGTTATTTTGTCTAGATGCAACTAGTTCAGCAATGTTCCAAGTTTTGGAATCAACGAGCATAAAGACTATAATATTATTGAAATAAAGCATACCTCACATTATCATAAGTGCGATCCTTTTGTACTAGCTAGGCAAGCACATAATATGCTCCTTATCCATCTCTAAAAAAAGATAAAGCAGATTGGTCGGCAGTTTTTAAAACGAATGCAAGATTTACAATTGATGAAAAGAATATATTCCAAACGATCAAGCTTATCAAGTAGATGTTGAGAAAAATAGCGAAAATAATAATAACCGTCGATCATACATATTTTAGGTCTCTACATGAAAATTCAAATGTTTTAGTAGAAGCATTTGAGACTATATAGAAAAACAATAGTACGAGATCTAGTCTGAATCAGAAAATGATGACGACTAGTTAGTAATGTACATTTTGATAGAAGGTAATTTATGTGATTACTTATGTTAATTTTTCTCATAAAAGATGTTATGATTTCACATAATTAAATGATATGTTCTTATATAATAAAATGATACATCTATGATAGGTATCATGTTGTTTCAACGTCAGAGTTCTTCTCATTCATCAGGTTCCCCCTCTTCTACTTAGAGAGAGACAACGCAGGAGGTGATGGTAGTGTCCCATTACATCAAGAACAACATCCCATAGTGATGTTATTTAGCAAAGCGAATAGGTAGGTGTTAAATTTACTTCAGCATCGTAAATATTTTGTGTATGATATATTGTCATGAATTATTAAGTTCTTTATCATGTTTAACGTGGGATTTGTGCTGGATCATTAGAAGTTTTTCTTGATGTTTCCAAGCTTGCTTACTGGAGTAGGATGAGCGCTTTCTGGCCTAAGTGGGATAGTATCCCAGCCCACATCATAGACTTTATTTGGCGGGACTTCCTTATAAATGTAAATTTGTACATCATTATATATAATCTTGTATAAATTATTGACTAATCTTGCAATGGGAAAGAATGTTATCTCCGAAATTAGTGGTGAGATTACTGCTAAGGGTATATGGGACAAGTTGGAGGAGTTGTATATGACGAAGTCACTAACTAACCGTTTGATCTTGTTGCGAACATTCTTCACCTATAAGATGAAAGGAAGGTACTTCGCTTAAAGCATACTTGAATACTTTTGATGATTTGATAATGATGATGAAAGTGGTAGATCTGAAGATTGAGGAAGAGCAAAATGCGATGATATTGTTGTGTTCGTTGCCAGACCATTATACGGGTGTCTCAAATAGTTTGGTCTATAGCCGAGATACTTTGACTCTAGATGATGTCGAAATAGGTCTTCTTAGCGAGACGTTTCCGAATTAAATGAAGGAGCTGGGTGACGGAAGTAATGGTGCTAGTAGTGGTCACGGTTTATTTGTGGAGAAGGAGAGATATGCGAAGAAGGAGAACAGTGGACGTTCTAAATAAAGAAACCCCGATTGGAGAGGATAGTCAAAGGAAAGAAAGGGAAAGTGTTATAGTTGAAAGAATCTCAATCATTGGAAGAATGAGTGTCCAAACAAGGAGAAGACAAAGAAGGAAGTAGCATCCTCATCCATAGTGGTGGAGAGTGGAGTTAGTGAGAGAGACGTAGATGTGTTGATAGTGGTAGCATTAGATGTTTCGAGTATCGAATGGGTGCTCGATTCGAGGGCATCTTATCATATAACGCCGAATAGGAATTGTTTTTTTTCATATATCGAAAACGATGGAAATTCAATTTTTATGGGTATTGGAGCTATTTGTAAGTCGAATGGCATTTGTTTCGTGCAAATTCAGATGTTTGACGGAGTGGTTCGTACTCTCACTAATGTATGCTATGTTTCGAGACTTCAAAATATCTTTAGGGTAGCTGGATTCTTTAGGTTGTAAGATCACTAATGAGAGTAATAGCTTACGGGTTTCGAAGGGTTCACTTATGATGATGAAAGGTGCTAGGACTCATGGTGTTTATTTGCTTCAAGGTGTGACTATAGAAGGTTAAACTTGTGAGGGAGTGGATAGTTCTCATGGCTTAGATGCAACTAGGTTATGGCATTTGGGGTAGGTCATGCCTCAGAGAGGAGTTTGGATATTCATCAGAAGAGAAAGATGACCGATGGAGAGAGTTTTAACAAACTAGAGTTTTGCAAGTGATGTGTCATGGGGAAGCAAGCTAAAGTTTCATTCGGTGAGGAAAAACATGATTCAAGAAGGGTTCTTGAGTATGTTCACACGGATGTTTGGGGACCGAGACCAGTAACTTCTTTGGGGGAAGCTCACTGTTATATTTATTTTATTGATAACATTTCTCAAAAAGTATGAGTGTATATAATGAAGGCCAAGTCGAAGGCGTTTGCAAAGTTCAAACAATGGAAAGCTCTTGTTGAGAATAAGAGTGGCAAATCTTTAAAGGTTCTAAGGTCCGACAATAGTGGGGAGTATGTTTCGAGAGAATTTTTGGATTTTTGTAAGCATCATGATATTCAGAGGCATTTTACAACACTGGGAGATCTGCAATCAGATGGTGTTGCAAAGGGGATGAACCGTACTCTACTTAAGAAAGCTCAATACTTGAGAATGACATCGGGTTTGTCTAAGGGATTTTGGGCAGAAGCATTATCCACCATGATGCATATAATTAATTGAATTATATGCTCGGCTCTTGGTAACAAAATTCTAGAGGAAGTGTGGAAGAAAGAGAGCATTGACTTGGGTTATCTTCATGTGGTTGCTAGTCTGGTTTATATGCATGATCTAGAAAATGATAAGTTTGAACTTAGAGCTTTCAATGGGATTTTTCTTGGCTATACGGAAGGAGTAAATGACTATCGGATTTGGAATCCAGAAATAAAGAAGGTTGTGAATTCTCGACATGTTACTTTTGATGAGTTGGCTTTGCTCAAGGAGAATGAGTGCTCATCGGATGTTTCTGATTTGGTTCATGGTGAAACAAAGAAGAAGGAAGTTATTCCCATCTTTCATCCAAGGAGTAGAGTAGTTGGAGATGCTTGTGAGAAGGAAGCAGTTAATGTAACATCACATAGTCCACAGGGTTCCTCTAGTAGTGTTGGTGATGTACATGATTCTAGAGAGGATTCTATTCAAGGTGGATCTGAAAGGAGTCTAGGTGATGGTATTCCTAGTTGGGTAGGTCGTCGTGCTGTAAGGCTGCCCTATATAAATGGTGATTGGAACTATCTTAACTTTTTTGATAATTTGGACTATGCTCTTCATATAGTCCAAAATGAGCGATGTACCTTGATGACGTCATGGAGTCGCTTGATAGCTCGAAGTGGATTTGTTCCATGGAAGAAGAGATGTAATCATTGTTGAAGAATCAAACTTGGTATTTGTTTCCACTTCCTAAAGGACACCGTTCTATTTGATGCAAATGGATATACAAGGTGAAGGGCAATTGGTGATACAAAGCTAGGCTAGTGGCTATGGGGTTTGCACAAAGGATGGGAAAGGAGTATGATGAGGTATTCACACCGGTTTTGTGCCATACTTCTATTATGATATTACTTGCCATAGTTGCTATTCACCACTTGGAGTAAGAACAACTTGATGTGAAAACCGCCTTCTTTTATGGTAACTTGGATGAAGACATCTACATGGAGCAACCGAAAGGTTTTGTTGTGGTTGGTAAGTAAAATTGGGTTTGTAAGTTAAAGAAATCACCATATGGTTTAAAGCAATCACCTATGCAATGATATAAGAGATTTGATCAATTTATTTTTGAAAATGGTTTTGATAGAAGCATCAAGGATGCTTGTATAATTTCAAGAAGTTGAAAAATGATTGTTTGGTGTATTTGTTCCTGTATTTGGATGACATGCTCATTGCTTCTAAGGGTAAGAATGAATCAACAAGTTAAAACTGAGTTTTAAATTGGAGTTCGAAATGAGGGATCTTGGAGAATCAAAGAAGATATTGGGTATGAAAATTGGAAGGGATTAGAAGCGTTTTGAGTTGAAATTAACTCAAAATGAGTACATAGAGAAAATGCTTTGTCGGTCTGGTATGGAGAATGCAAAGGTGTCAAATACGCTTTTACCTTTGCATATGAAGCTTTTGAGCAAGGGATCACCTTGCTTGGAGAAAGACAAGGCTTATATGGAAAAGGTGTAATATGCTAGTGCGGTTGGAAGTTTAATGTATGCTATGATGTGTACAAGGATCGATATTGCAAATGCCATCGGGATAGTTAATCGGTATATAGCTAGTCCGGGAAAATCACATTGGAAAACGATGAAGCTTATATTGAGATATCTTAGAGGTACATCATCTCATGGTCTTGTTTTTGGTGGTATTAAGGGGATGAATGCAAGTTGGCTGGTTATTGTGCTTTGGACTACGTTGGTGATAGGGATTGAAGAAAATTAACTTTAGGATATATGTTCACACTTGGTGGTACGGCCATAAGTTAGAGATCGAGATTGTAGACTGTAGTTGTTTTATTCACTACGGAGGCGGAGTAGATAGCCTCGGTGGAGGTGGCAAAGGAGGTACTTTACTTGAGGAAATTGTTGTGTGACTTAGAATACGAGCATGATAGTGTCGATGTTCGGTGCTATTCACTTAGAGGAGAATTTGGTGTTTAGCTCATGGACTAAGCATATTGAAGTGAGAGAGTCATTTCTAGTTGCCTTGGATGAAGATAAGCAAGTATATCTTTGTAAAGTGCAAACAGAGGATAATGTGGCGGATATGTTCACTAAGGCATTGCCGATTAGGAAGTTCGAGCATTGCACGAACTTGATTCGCTTGTTGAAGTGCTAGGTGCTACGGGCTGACCCATTTGAGAGTGGAGCTTGGTTATGGATGATGAAGAGTATCGGTGAGATATTGTGGTTCCATCTTCTTGGTGAGTGCTACTTTACACTCCTTAGCACTTTAATCTTTGGTGAGACGGTTTAGGATTTGGATTTTTTCAACACTTCACTAGTGGGAGATGATGTTGCCTGAGCTTTTTGATGGAGTGAAATGGGAGGTGGCTTTTCCCGAGCTCATTGGGAAAGCATTCATTTTTGGTTGAAGGTAGAAGTGGTGATAATTGGTGCTATCGGTTTTTGATGATGGTATTGTACCATTGGAGTTGAAGATGGATATAGTGCCAAGGTAGAGTGTTGAATTTTGGAGACACTATACAGGGAATTGAAGTGGTCGAAAGTAGCTTTATAACGGTGAAAACGGTTCGCAAATCGGAGCTCGGAGGAGGAGGATATGATGAAATAAGTGAGTGTTGTGGCCAACATCAGGCCACAGACGTTAGTCATAAAGTGACAGAAGTCTGTGACTACAGGGTTTAGAACACGAGATTGTGGCAGACGTCTGTCACTTTATGACAAACGTCTGCGGTGTTAGGGAATATTTTCCCGAGGTATATGACAGACGTCTACGACGATTTTCATCCTATTTCAGCCCGGGTTTTGAAGTGAGATTTGTGATATTCGGAGGGGCAATTCTGAAATTTTAGCAATGTTTTCTATTTTCCTATATAAGCTATTTTCTGGATTCAGATATGTCGCAGGTGAAGATATTATGGGTTTAATCAAGGGTATTAGCCTCCACTAAACAGGGTTTTATCTAAACCTAAAACTCTTCAATTCTCTTCTCCACAAATCAATTCTGTTATAATTTGATCATTGTAAACAATCTCTTGTACTTTTCTCATTGGTATTAGTGAAAGTCCTCTCTTATAGTGGGTGTGCACTAATAAGACTTTAGTGGAACCACTATAAATTGATGTATAATTTATTTTATCATTATTGCTTTGATTATCTATTGCTCGTTTGGAGATTGTGATTGGTTTCACATTGGACTGAGATATTGATTGGTTGTTTTTACACTTCTTACAACAATCTTATTTTTTACCTGTGCTT
Organism: Allium cepa; assembly: GCA_030765085.1. NCBI lineage: Eukaryota > Viridiplantae > Streptophyta > Magnoliopsida > Asparagales > Amaryllidaceae > Allium > Allium cepa. The sequence continues at coordinate 886,870,554 of CM060931.1, forward strand.
TGGGGTTACGATTTGAATGGTCCCGAGTTAGAATTCCCACAATACCTCATGCTCATTCGACACTTGCGGAATTTATTGGAAATTAAGCTGCCTAATGCCATAAGAAGGTAGAATCATGTCATTGTTGTTATCGACTACTCCACCAAATGGGTCAAGGCCAAACGCCTTGTTGGGGTCACCGGCCCAAGATCTTGGACTTCCTCATAAAGAAATTTGTCATAATTATCTGCTATACAAGAATCTGATTTGCATATAATATTACTAGGGCTATTGAATCTGTTTCTAAGGTGAAATTTATGGTTTTGCTAATATTTTGGTCATTTTTGATAATAAAATTAAAATAAAAGAGTGTAAACATAGTTTAAACATAGTTTTATTAAAAAAAATTGGTACCAATCATGCGTTAGTGTTGTGAAGTAGGAGCTTTGTTTTAAAATATTTCACTGCGGCTTCTAATAAAAAAGTTAATACTTATGAGATTTGAAATAGAAAAACTTTGTTTTATCTTTTTTTGACCAAATTACTACTTTACTTCTCCAATGGGTTAATTATTTATACGATTAAGTTTTCGCTAAGATGACATTTGACTGCTTTTCATATTACTACTAGAAAATCTTGAAATACCGACGTCACTTGGAGACTACTTTCGACGGTCATTTACGATGGTTTCCGACGGTTTTCATTGGACCATCAGAAAGTGTTTGAAAGATGCCATTAGCGACCGTCGGAAACCATCGGAAGGTCGCGTTATACAGGTCTCAGTCGAGACTTTTCTTCCTCATACAAACTGAACTAAATTTTTATCCAAAATCCCTAAAACCCGATTTTCAAGCTTCCAAACAACAAATTCAAGCATTTGGATCTTGTACGGCTCTTAAATCACTTTCTATTGCTTCCATTCTCAGGTATAACCTCTAATTTTGTAAAAGTCCAAATTTTTAACCTAAATCAGAATTGCCTAATTTGATAAATTAGGGCTAATTGGTGATAGTAATTGTTTCTAATAGCCTAATGATGGTTTCTAGTATCACATGGAATGCCTATTTCATTTGTTAACTTTAAATTGTGAAAAGTCGATACAGCTCGTGAATTTGTGTATATGTGTAAACAATTATATTTGTGTTATTTTTAGCATTGTTTTTGGTTAACTAGGGTGTTCATCTGTTCATATATGTGTGTATATGTGTTAATCATTATATACACACACATGCACGCATACTAATAATTAAATAATTTTTTTATCAAAAACGTCGTAAAAAAATATTTTACATATTTATTGTAATACGCTGAATTAACCTTGTTCGATAAAATACGTGGAGTAATGTGGTAAATTAATAATTTTTCGAAAGATATAAAATTAGTAAATTTTCAAATGTTTACAAACAATAATATATTATATAATAAATAAGAAGACAAACCATAAAACTTCCAATTTTTGTATAGATTACTTTTTTATTACGTCCCGTAGAGAGTTTTCGGCCCAGTCCGACAAGTGTTGTACATGATCGTTATATAAATATTCGTTTTTGTCAGAAAATGGATATTTATATTTATCTGGTATAATACTTGCTGGATTTGTTCCTGTATTGGACAAGTTACAAACCCAGTAAACAATATACATTTCGTACGTTATTTCGTTTTAAGCGGTTCACAAATTTCGCTGTCACTTTTCTTTTTTATTTCCTATGTACGCGTATTTCTGTACAATATAGGAAACAAAGAGGAAGTACTGCCGAAATTTTGTTGAATCATTTAAAATGAAATAATTTACGAAATATAATTATTTGTTGTGTTTGTAGTGGGAAGTAGGATGAGTGACCATCAAAATAGAAAACCATAAACCAACATTTCAATATTGTATTCTTAAGTTGGGTCAAATTGACGCATATGAGATTATGTATCAATACATTGAAAAATAAAATCTCAATTCGTAAAATGGCCTATATTTAATTTTGAATTTGTGACATATTTTTTTAAATAGGAAAAATGATCAATTATTTTTTTGATCAGAGGAGATGGATGTATCAAAGAAGGAGACTGAGAGGCTCAATAAAAGAAGATTTTTCTAATGATATAAACATGTATGTTGAATTTGCCTTAAGTAATAACGGACGCTTTAAGTACGAGTTGAAGGTTCGATTTGTGGATCATATATCGAAGAAGAAGCTTTGTTCTTTTTCCCTTACTATTTCAACGACCATGTGAGCCATTTGAAAGTATTGCATGTAATGATTAAGGCAACAAACAAGAGTCAAACAATGTTATCTATTTTTAGACAATATGGCCACCTTCTGCAAAATGTGTAGATGTGTGGTTAGACGATAGAAATCTTCATGTAATGCACACTTATATTCTTCTTAATTATGTTGAGATTGCACCGTTTGTTAGGTAGTATAAAATAATAATTTTTGATTTATTCATTTCAATAATGCATGCGCATGTAGAATTTAATGGAATATTTTATTTATATATGCAGTATTTATGAAAGAGAACATCCACGTGGAGATCTCAGTAAAAAGTTCTGATTGGATTTCAAAGTATATTTATGAACCGCGAAATTGTATGGTCGATGAAGGATTGAAATATCTTACGTTGGGATCAAAAAGAAATGTCAAGGCATATCCAATATATTTCGTCAATGGATATAAATTCAACACTATAGAATATGGTGCTGAAAAATTAACTAACAATACAGGTGTATTTGTTAAAGGCAGCGATGATCAAAAAAATCACATAAATGATTTTTATGACGTTTTAACCCAAACTTTGCAGCTGACATGTTTCTCACGATCCGCGGAGGATGTTTTTCTATTTAGATGAAATTAATTCAGCAATGTTTTAGGTTTTGGAATTAATGTGCACAAGGATTATATTCATATTGAAATAAAGCGCACATCACATTATCATAAGTATGATCCTTTTGTGCAGCCAAACAAGCATTGCAAATTTATTATGCTCTTTAGCCTTTTCTAAAAAGAGATAAAGCATATTGGTCAGCAGTTTTTAAGATAAAGGCAAGATTTACGTTTGATGGAAAGAATATTCCAAACAAACAAGCTTATCAGTCTGATCTTGAGCAATGCAATGAAATAATAGTGACGGACGATCGTACTGATTTTGGACATCTGAACGATGAATCAAACGTTTTGGTAGAAGCATTTGAGTGTAAAGAGGAAAATAATGTAGAATACGAGACCGAATCTGAATCAGAAGACGATGATGATTGATACAAATATTATGTTGCATTCTGATGTATTACGCAATTTATGTAATTGATGACATTTATTTTGTAAGTTATGTAATTTATGTCATTTATGAAACCATATCTGCTTATCATCATTTACGTAATTATATCATTATGTAATTTAGGTATTCACGTCATTTACACCATTTATGTCATTTAGTTAGCAATTTATGTTAAAAATGTTAGATTCTGCTTATCGTCGGAATATGAGACCCAATCTGAATCAGGTATATTTTGCAATTTATGTACTTTATGTCCTTTATGTCATTATTACAAACTATATGTCATTATTATGCTATTATGCTCTTATAAAATAACGTGTCTATGACAGATATCATGTCATCCAGAAGGAGGATCTCATCCCATTCATCCGGAGGCGATGGTGGCAGCCCATCGCAGCCGCCATAGCATCCAACTGTGTATTTGGTGTCTAAAGCGGAGGGAGGGGGGAGGGATAAGTATTAAAAAAAAATTCAACATCATAAATATTTTATGTACGATATAATAATCTATATCATATTTAATTACCACATGGGGTTTGAGCTAGAGCCGTCGGTATTAGTTCTATCAATTTCTGGAGACTCATATAAGAGTCGGATGATGGCTTGCTGGCCCAATTGGGATAATATCCGTTCCCACATCATGAAGTGCATATGGCAGGATTTCTTTGTATGTATAATCTTCTGTTTTTCATTCTAATTTTTTTTCGTTTATCTATTATTCACCTTATATTGTTTTATTTTTTGTTGCTTGTTTATCATGAAATGCAGGCCATAGTCGATGTCCAAGCAGACGACATGCATTTGGTACGACACTACTGGATGCAGAAGATGAGGAAGAATTACCGGGATTCTTTGTCGGCAGTAAAGCATAAAGGGTAGAAGCCGAACTGGATAGGAGCGAGCGTGTGGAAGAGTTTGCTGGCGCATTGGGATGACGACGAAGCGAAGGTAAGTGTAATAATATTTTATTAATTATTTGATCGATATGTATATATCAAAAAATATTTGGTTAGTAAATGTATTATTTACTTAAATGTACAGACAGATTTGTAAACTCTGCAAATAGGAACATGAATCCTGTCACTCATTGAGGAGGATCCAAGTCATTCCAACAATATCGCCAAAAGTTAGTAAATTTATTAACTGTGAATTGTAAATAGTTATTATGCTGTATAATTTTGAATATACAATAATAGTACATTAAAATAAATTTCACAAAGCGAAGGAGCAGGGTCCTGTATCGTACATGAATGTATTTACCCATACTTATGTCGTCGAGTATGTAAATCCAAACGGGACTGTTTTATATACATGACATGACGATAAATCGCAGAAGAGCCATGTAAGCATATTTAGTTTATATACTATTAATAATTGTTTTAGTTATAAAAGTATAATGAATTAAGATATTATGCTATTCATTTCAAATTTATTTTTATTTGTTCGTGCTAGCATGGTTTATAGAACAAAGGCAGAAACTTCTGGAGGAAATAGGTGAAGAACAGCTAACTACAGACGAGAATGATGTCATTTTTGAATCGGTCATGGACCCACCTTCACGGGACACGTATTATAGTTTTGGCAATCAAGCGATAATGAAATATATATTTAGATACAACAATATAGTAACCTTTCCGTTCTAAAGAACTTCACATCGCTTTAGTTTCGATAATAAGGTTATAGATATAACAATTAAAATATTATGCAGCAGCTTTGATAGTAAGATTATAGTAATTGAACTTTTACTAAATTAAATAAGTATTGCAGGATAGACAGAGGAGAGCCAGCCAAAACAGAGCTTAGATCAATCTAGCAGAGATCAAGGAATTGAGAGTTAGGGTGACGTAGTTAGAAGAGCAGAACCGTCAGCAAGCCATTGAGATGACACAGATGTTGGACCACCGTATTGCTGAGTATGTGCAGCAGTATAGCGGCCGCTTTCCATCCTCGGCTGGTTTCGGATGTTCTAGAGGTGATTGACATGAGTAGTAGGTATTTTTTTTTATTCGACATTGTTTAGTATTGTTTGATGTTACATTGAGATTTGTTTTGTATATTATTTGATGGTACATTTGGTGATTGTGAGTTGATGGTGAGTTGTTGCACGATGTATATATTGTATGATGACATATATGTATATTATGTTATGGTTTAATTTTATGGAGTTATGGTTCATTGAATTTTCTTTATGTGATTTGGGTATATTTGTACGATTTGAGATTATATTGAATATCTGAATTCGATATGTGGTTGTGTGTGACTATATTATATCTCTGAATTATGTACGTGAGGCTAACATGCAGTAGAATATCGAAAAAATGCTTCTGTTTTTCGACGGCTTGCAGGTCCAAAATTTCCAACGACTTCCGACGGCTAGTTGTGGTTGTGTTGCTTACTCTTGATCAGCCACGTGTCTATGACGATCATCTAGAGCCGCCAGGTAAGCTGTCGGCAGTCGTCGAAAAACTTACGACGGATGCTGTTGGAAGCCGTCAAAAACATTGTGCGGCGACAGAAGAACTTACAACAGTTTTTTGTGTCGGTTTCCGATGCCTACCGACGGCCACTGACGGTTTCCAACCGCCAAAAACCGTACGATATTTTGTAGTGTATACACATTTTGCAGATAAATAGGTTTTTTTGTGCGCTTACTTCAACCATGAACAGTTTATAGGACTAATGTTGCTTTCGATATATAGCGCATGCCGACTAATATCAGGGTTTCAAATATTAGAATTTGAAGAAAATCTTATACTGATATCACGACTGGAACGAAGGAAATTTAAAATTCTGATAACTAACCAAGCTATCAACTCTCAAATTTCGAATAAAATCTTGGATTTCTATCTCGGATGAGATGAAGGAGATTTAAGGTTGCTTAATATTCACAGTTAGAGAATACTAGACCTTATTTTTGGATGAAGTTATAATAACATAAACAACAGTTGAGCACATGCTAACCAATCCCACTTTTATGTTATGTTAAATGAAAGATTGGTTGTAACATGCTTAAGTTTCATTATACAACTTGTTTGTTGTTGACTGAATCATTTTTTGACATATTTTTCTCATCCTTTACCTTCGATCTTTTTCAGTTTGAGGAATTTAACTGATCTAATCACTTTCTTCTCTGTGTAGTCCATGAAAATTTGTCAGTTGACTGCATATATTTGTTTGTTTGTTGCAATTTCTTTGTATTTGTGCCTTAATTTGCTTGTACTTGCTGTAATGACATTATTACTTCTACTAGTTGTACTTTTTCTTTAACTTAATTTGAGATTAATCAAGATGTTATTCCTGATCCTTTTATATATGTTCTTTCTGTCAAAGTGATTATTTGGAAGTCGTTTGTTTACTCATGCAATTAATTTATTAATCACAAACTAATTTGTATAACTAAACGAAAGATCCTTCTTATATTATTCTTTGTTTGATCTATCTGTTGCTAATAATGTCTCCAGTTAAAATGACTTAGATGAACTAAAATTTTCGGTTTATAATATCTTTTGTTACTTTGGTTCTTCATCTGTCCCTCCTTAAACTTATCCTTCCTATACTATTCGACCGTGTAAACATAAAGGTCACTCTTACATAAAAAACAACAAATTACATCAACAAAACAAATTGCTATATTTCATTTCAATATCTTTAATTCATAAATAACTTGAAATTAACCTATCTACTTTTCTCTTATTCATTGAAAGTTGCACAACTGCTGATATCGTGATTTTGTTTTATACATGAATATTATAATACGTTCAACTTAACTGCTCCATTTATTCTATTGTAAAACAAAGAAGGTATATTTATATGCATTTGATGTATATTGTATATTCAATCTGCAGGTAGATGAGATTAGTTATGCAGAAGACATTCACTCTACTGTAAAATATATATTTGTGAAAAATGTATAAAACTATGAGACAGAAATCAGGTTGGACCATTCATTAATAGTTAGACCTGTTGGTTAGGACCTACACCCATATCAACGCAATGGATCTTCGTTCTAGACAGCTCGCGTTTTATAGGTTCTAAACTGTATATTTCAAAACCCAAACCGACCAAACCTCTTGTTCGGTTCAGGATGGATCGAGTTGTCCCAATTGTTTAATTACGCTTAAAATACATATATTTTTTATTTTTTAATCGGATTTTAGAGGTTGGGCTGGTTTGAGTTCAGTTTAATTGAGTGTAGATGATATTTCTCATCATTTAACATCTAGACGTGATCCAAGGCCCATCAGATTCGGATTGCGGTCGGTTCTTCTTAGACCAGTTCCGTTTGATTTGGGATGTGGGTGTTGATTCTAATTGACAACCGTAGAAGCACCATCTTATTTCTGAAATTAAAGGATATCATATGCTACATAATATAACTTCAACTTGTAAGTAATAAACATGGGCTACGGACTATACGCACGTACAAATTGTAAATAATTATACATAACAGTCAGCAATTGAATTTTATGCACAAATGTCACAAAGCTATCAATAAAAATATCCAACTGGAAGACAATGCACCCTCCAAATGCAAATCAATACGCTAACATGATAATAAGCTACACTGACCAAAGACAAAAATAAACAAGAACATTTTCGAACACAATATATTCCTATGTCAATAAATACATTGGCCCAAAGCGAAAAGAGAAGAAGAATGGAAAAAAAACACAAAAACAGAGAGAGTAGGACAAATTTTCATTTTAGTTCTTCAAATAAAGCTTATTTGTAGTTTAGGTAAAACTTATTATGAAAATATGCATTTTTTTCATTAATTAGCGTTTTGTACTTATGCGTTTTGAAAATGCAAGTACAAACTTTTAATTTATACATGTGTATTTTCAAAATGAGCAAGTATAATTTTTCTTTAAAAAAACATGCCGAGCTTCAAAATGCGATTATGCACATGTAATTTTTTTTTTTTAAATTTGTGCATGCATATTCTGAACATGCACATGTACAAACACTCTGCATTATGGAAAAGAATTCTATTTTTATAATAAGTTTTGAACGAGTCCTACGTGTCATCTACATTTTTATAGAGATCCAAAATGAAAATTTATCACAGGAAAAAATGAACGAAGAAACAATTGAAAACATAGCTACAAAAATCACTATCAGAATATGATTACATGAACTGTCCGTGTGATTTGCATGTGCCATGCACCGGTGTAGTATTTCATAGAATACTTTAGATCAGAAATAATATTTCATAGAATAAATCTTTTAAGCCAAACTTTTCCCAATTACTTTCCAACCTTTGATCTTAAATAAAAAGAAAAAAAAAAGGTAACTTTGAACTTGTATTCCAAGGGCCCTAAATGTCCAACCAAATCAACACTTCATCCCTTCTACAGGCTCTGATATTGATAGCTGTTAAATTCTTGCTCAAAAAATGTCTAATATCACAGCATTATCTTCTTCCTCCCTGTAAAAAATAAATTTAACTTGAGTATTCTATTGCATTAAAGCAAAATAGAAATACTTCTTCATTAAAACTTTTACTAGTTTGAGCCTCTTAGATGATGAGAAAACCACAATCTTCATGATAGACTGTGCAGAATGATTACTACCATCCAATTGCTTCCATGGACGTTTACGAACATAATCAGAAACAGTTATCATCGCATCATTAACCATGGAATTCTCCAAATAAAAAACATGTGGCATCGACCAAGGATTTCTAGGCATAGGCCTTACATTAAACATAAACCCTAGTTTAGCTCTTCTATTCCATGGCGAAAAGGTTTGAAGTGTACCTGTAACACAGTCGGTGGGTATAATTTCTCATATGTATGGACAGTGTAGCCCCAATATAACATTACAGACCATTTATTTGCTAAATCATAACAGAATGTCTGCTGTAGAAGACAAGATGAATAGGTATTTGCAGCTTGCATAAGGAGCTTAATCGCATTGAAACGAGACATTGAAGGAAATATTGGACTGAATTTGTTAACATTATGTAAGCTTACAATAAGTGCTTGTGGATGCGATGATAAAAATCCTGATATATCTCCATGTAAGTCTATCTGAATAATTAGAAAATTTTAATATCTTTTCAAGGGTTTGTTAGCATAGTTATCATAATCGGACCTTGGGTTCGAACCGTGACGACTTAAGGTTTTAATAGTTCAACCAGTTGAACCGTTGGAATTATGCATATTTTATTTTTTGAAAATTTACATGTATGAGTATAAATTATACGCTAAATTACCGAAAGAAGAATGCAAGGTAGATAAGTCATAAATGGTCCTCAATGTCTATAGTGAAAGTTGCACAACGGAAATTTTGTACAACTGCAGTGTAAAATTACAACTGTTGTGCACAACTGCACCAACATAACTATTGTTGTGAATGCGGTAGTAGGGCATAATGTAAATTCTTAATTGTGACAAACTTGACGAAGCTTATAATGATCTCGAAGGTACTTGCAGCATCAAAAAACAAACACTGTAAAAAACGCTTCGTATAGCGTCGGACGGGGCAACGACTAGCGACGGCTAAAAAAAGCGGTCGTCGCTAGCCGTTGCTCGACCTGTATATCTGCCAAACCCGAGCTTTCTTCTTCCCCATTCTGCAAAACGAAAAAATAAAAATAAAAAACCCTCCCATCGCCCCCCCCCCCCCCCCCCCCGGTCGCCCCGCCGATTCGGTACTCAAAAATTCGCTCCCTACCTCCCAAATTGATCTGGTATGTGTTCTAACCCTATTTTGTATTCAATTAGGGTTTAATTTGGGTTTATTTGCATGTTTATTGGGTTTAAAAATTGGTTGTTATTGACATGTTTATGGGTTTGAGATTGGTAGTTATGTGGTATATGTATGGTGATAGTAGTATTGTAGGTTGATTTGAGAATAAAATCATTTTATTTCGAAGTTGAAAACGATGGTTAACGCATACTATTATGATGTTGGTTATTGTAGAATTAATGATTGGTGATGTGATTTGGATTAAGATGGTGATAACATGTTTAAGATGTTTATTGATAAGTTTATGCAATGTTGGTTGTCGATTAGGTGAAAATTTAATTATTTAGCATGCGTTAGTTATAAGTGTAAGTACACTACAACTGTGTATTTTGTTCAAATATATCATTTATGCTCACTCGCAATGGCCATGCTAAAGTACTCATAGCCTAAAAGAATTACAATGATTCACTTTTGTCTCATTGTGGAATTTCCAATTAAACGTATATAGTTTAAAATAAAAATAATTCAATTCATTATAAGTGCTAACTTCTAATTTGATTTAAAAAAATTCGTTATTTAAAATTTGACTTAGTTAGCCAAATTTTAAAGTACGTGTTAAAATGTGAAATTTACTTGACAAATATATATTGAACGTATTATTAAAACTTTTATAGTTGTTAAAATATAAATTAGAAAATTTGTTTTATTTGTGTCAACCCCTTAGATAATTTTTGGCCCCGTTTGACAAGTGTTGTATATGATCGTTATATGGATGTTCGTTTTTACACAGAACGGACATCTGTATTCATCTGATACAATATTTGTTGGATTTGTCCCAGTATTGGACAAGTTACAAACACAATAACGTAATCACAGTTTATAAATCATTTCAGTTTAAACGGTTAACGAAATTTCGATGGCACTTCCTTTTTTTCCCTGTGTACATGCATTTGTGTACGATACAGGGAATAAAGGGAAGTGCTGCCAAAATTTTGTTGAATCGTTTAATCTGAAATGATTTATAAAATATGATTACGTTATTGTGTTTGTAATGGAAAGTAGGATGACCGGCCGTTAAACAAGTATAAACAAGTGTTGTATATGATCTGTATTTTATAAAACAATCAAATAATGTATTAAGTGCAATTTACTAAAGTAATAAAATTTAAAAGTTAGTTTGAAACTAATAAATTTGTTCAGTCTAATTTATTAAAGTTTGTTTAAAATTTACTAAAGTTAGTTTAAAATTTACCAAATTAATAAAGTTAGTCTAATTTACCAAATTAATAAATTTACTAAAGTTCAGTCTAATTTGTCAAATTAATAAAGTTACTAAATTAATAAAATTTACTAAAGTCCAGTCTAATTTGTTTCAGTGAAGTGTTTGTTTGAATTTTCTAATATAATTTTTGCAAATCAGGAGATATGCTCGATTATTTTCTCGATCGTAGTTGGATGTATGGATCCCGAAAAGGTATGAAAGGATTAATAAAGGAACATTTTGTTAACGGTGTACACGAGTTTATTAGATTTGCTAAATCTAATAATGGAAATAACGTAGACATTCGTTGTCCGTGTGCTAAGTGCAAACATCTGAAGCATTGGAAGGCAGATGTAGTAGAAGTTCATTTGTATAAATTTGGTTTTGTACCGAATTATTATTTATGGGATCGTCACGGAGAGTTTGTTCAATATACACCTAATCCTGTAGTGGAAAATGATGATAATACAGCGGCAAATCCAATAGAAAATATGGTGCAATATGCAGCCCGATCAATGTTTCCATCCATTGATCAAGACGACATTGAAAACGAAAATGGTGAAGAACCGACTATGGAAGCTAAAAAAATTTATGATTTGTTGGATTCCGCTAAGTGACCATTGTGGGATGGATGTGAAAGTGGAATCGAATTATCTGTAACCGCTGAATACATCACGATGAAATCAAAATTCAATCTTACAGAAGCAGCGTTTACAGCAATTGTACAAACTGCTAAACGACACATGCCACCCAATAATTTGATGTGCGATAGTCATTATAAAGTTAAAAAACTTATGTCTGTTTTTGGATTGCATACCAGAAGATAGATACATGTGTTAAAGGTTGCATGTTATTTTGGAAAGACGACGCTCACCTTAGAAAATGCAGAATATGTAACGAGGAAAGATACAAACCAAGGAAAAAGAAAGGAAAAGAAGTCCCTTATAAAAGAATGCATTATTTACCCATCACTTCCAGACTTCAACGGCTATATGCTTCTTCTGCTACAGCATGTCATATGCGATGACACAGCGTGAGAACACCAGTAGAAGGAACATTGATACATCCATCTGATGGAGAAGCATGGAAACATTTCGATAGGACGTATCCTGAATTTGCTCGAGAGAGCCGTAATGTTAGGCTCGGTTTATGTACAGATGGATTTTCGTCATTCTCTCAATTTGGTAGTAAATATTCATCATGGCCTATTATTGTCACTCCTTATAACTTACCTCCATGGATGTGTATGAAAACTCCATATATGTTTTTAACGATTGTCGTTCCCGGTCCTGATGATCCGACTCAAGAATTGATGTTTATCTACAACCGTTGATCGAAGAATTGAAAACACTATGGCATGAAGGAGTTGAAACATATGACATTTCGAGAAAAAGAAATTTTCGTATGTTCGCTTCTTTATTATGGACTATTAATGATTTTCTCGCATATGGCATGCTTTCAGGTTGGAGCACAGCTGGACGTCTAGCTTGTCCATATTGTATGGAAGAATCACAAGCATTTTCATTAAAGTACGACAAGAAAATTTTCTGGTTTGACCGTCATCGATGTTTTCTACATTATAATCATAAATTCAGAATGGATAAAACGAACTTTAAAGCTAACAGAGTAGAGAATATGTTACCACCTAAAGTTTGGACAAGTGAAGAGATATATGAAATCGTGAAAGACTATCCTAAGATTCATGAAACTGGGAAACAGGTCGACATTCCGAGTAAATCGGACATTCATAACTGGTGCAAGCAAAGTATATTTTGGGAGTTACCTTATTGGAAAAATCTCTTACTGTTATGAGCTAGACAACAAGCAAGCAAAACTCGTGCTCAAATGGATGGAAGGACTAAGATGTCCTGATGGGATTTCTTCTAACCTTCGCAGATGTGTTGACTTGAAAAACAATAAATTGAGTGGGATGAAAAGTCATGATTGCCATATCATGATGGAATATTTCTTACCTGTGATATTTAAAGAACTGTTGCCAACAAAAATATGGAGTGTTATAACAGAATTAAGTATGTTTTACAAATAGCTTTGTTCGACCACGTTAAAGGTAGATCATTTACGTAAACTTGAAGTAGAAATTCCTTTATTGCTCTGCAAACTCGAGAAAATATTTCCGCTCGGTTTTTTTAATGTAACGGAGCATTTGCTTGTGCATCTGCCATCTGAAGCACTCCTTCGAGGTCCTGTGCAATATGGATGGATGTATCCATTTGAGAGGTGATTTTAAACTCCTCAATATTCTTGTTGATTAGTTGAAAATGTATATTCTTGTACCAATATACAAAATTAATTATTATTTTTATAGGTACTTGAATCATTTGAAGAAAAAAATTAGACAAAAAGCACGAGTAGAAGGTTCGATTTACAAATCGTACCTTGAAGAGGAAGCTTCTTTTTTTTCTCACACTACTTTAGTGACGATGTGAACTTATCGTTTGTAAGTGTTCCCCATAATGAAGAAGCTGTTGAGCATGATTCTTTTCAAACAATGTTATCTATTTTTAGACAACATGGATGACCTATTGGAAAATGTGTAGAAATATGGTTAGATGATAGAGACTACCATGTGGCACACACATATGTTCTTTTAAATTGTGTTGAAGTTGCACCATTTATCAGGTAATACTGAATGATTGTACAGTTCAATTATACATGTATTTATATACTAATAATTAGGGGAATATAATACATTTATTTGCAGCATATACGAATCACAACATCCATCTGGTGATTTCAGTAAACAATTTGCTTGGTGGTTTGCAAGCTATGTTCACGATCCGAATAACAGTGTTGTTGACGAAGGAATGCGACACCTTGCTATTGGACTAAGAAGAAATGTCAAGACCTATCCTATATACTTCGTCAACGGATTTAAATTTAACACCAAAGATTATGGAGCTGAAAAATCAAAGTATAACAGCGGTGTATTTGTCAAAGGCAGCGATGATCCAAAAGAGCATATAAAAGATTTTTATGGCGTCTTAACACAAATTTTAGAGTTGACTTATTATACACAACCGCTAGAGAAAGTTTTTTTATTCAAATGCAACTGGTTTAGCAATATTCTTGGTTCTGGAATTAACGTACATAAGGATTATAAGTTCATTGAAATAAAGCATACGTCACATTACTATAAATATGATCCTTTCGTGTTAGCTAAGCAAGCATTACAAGTTTATTTTGCTCCGTATCCATCCTTAAAAAAAGATAAAGCAGACTGGTGGGCTGTTTTTAAAACAAAGGCAAGATTTACATTTGATGGAAATAATATTCCAGATGAAGCAGCGTATCAAGCAGATCTTGGGCCAAATACCGAAATAATAATAGCCGATGACATCGATGTAGGATCGTTGAATGATGAAGCGAATGTTTTATTAGATGCATTTATTAGTAACGAAGAAAACGATATAGAGTACGAGACCGAGTCTGAATCAGAAGATGATGAAGAATGATCACAGATGGCATCGTTTGTTGTATTATGTGATGTACTATTCTGAGTTATGTCGTGTGTTATATTGAGTTATGTATTCACTTATGCAATGTACTATTCTGAGCTATGTATTCATTTATGCAATGTACTATTCTGAGCTATGTAATATTCTGAGTGATGTACTATTATGAGCGATGTATTATTCTGATTTATGCGTTATCGTTTTATTGTATGATTATGTGATGCTCATTTGATCATTATGCTTTTATATATAATATATGATTGTGGCAGATATGGCTGATAGAAGACATAGGAGTACATCTCAGCCTTCTCCATCTCAGTCTCCTGGAGCTGCAGCGGGTTCTAGTAGCTTAGAGGCAGATACACGCCGACTTGCAGAGATTATTCCGAAGAGTGTTGGGTAAATGTCAAATTTATTTCAATTATATTATTTAAAATATATAAACTATATAAAATATGCACGTTAACAATTACAGGGGGTTCGAGGTGGAACCACCACATTTTATTTTAGATGTCTCGAAGAAATCATATAAGGGTCGGATGTCAGCAGCTTGGCCGCATTGGGATAACATTCCAGCTCATATTAAAAATGCTATATGGGCCGACTTGATGGTAATTACAATTTATATATTTCTATTGAAAATAATATGCTGTATGTAATTCAAAATAAATTCAATATGCAGGCTGTTGTACGAGTGGAGCCGCATGATTTAGATTTTTTTAGCAATAATTGGAACCAAAAAATGCGGAAGAATTATAGAGAGACAATATCAAGGGCGAAGAAGGCTGGCAAAAAGCCAGGTTGGATGAGCGATGAAGTCTGGAACGGATTTCTCACATATTGGGAGTCAGAAGCAACTAAAGTAAGCTATGATTAGAATGCTTACAATTATGTTAGTTGCATTATTTTAATCGTGTATCTAAATTAATAGGAAGTAGCAGCAAGAAACCAAGCCAATAGGAATAAGAATCCTGGTTTACATCGAGGTGGCTCTAAATCTTTCCAACAGCATAGGAGAGAATTGGTAAATATAAAATATATTTAGCATATGGTGATACATATCTTCATGTATAACATTTATGCTTATTTTCAATATATCTTATTCATGTATATCTTCAGTTTGCAAAGTACGGAAGGGAGCCTACAATGGCTGAGGTTTTTAGAGCCACACACGCAGTTGAGTCTGTTGATGATGAGGGGAATGCGACCTATGATTGGACCGACAGCAAAGCTGAAGCAGCGATGGTAAATATGCTAACTCGTGATTCAAATTGTATATATGTAAATTGTATACCAATTGTTTCAAAATTATGTTTGTAATTGCAGGGGCGATGTGAGGCAAAGGCATCGGCATTGACACAGGCGAGTGGAAGAGCAGAGCTTACAGTTGAGGAGTCCAATAGGATTTGGGATTCCGTTATTGCACCGCCTACTCGAAATAGGCGTTATGGTTTCGGCAATCAGGAGGTAAACCATTTCACTAACTTCATATTAAAAGATCCACATTATTCTCACATCGATACAAATTTCCCTCCAATGTTGTGAAGTAATAGCTTATTTTAGCCCAATCAAGTACATTTATTTAAATATGATACAATTGCATATCTAGATCTCATATCGATCAATAAATTTATAATAGTTATGAATACATACAATATCATTAATTTTTTAAAACATAGTCAAATTTTATACTTCATATTCATAAATATTAAATAAATGTAAACTAATTAAATTATTTGGCTTCAAAAGAATTCTCCGTTTCAACTGTGAAAATTTTGAATGTAAATTCGATCAATAATTAGTGTCAAACTATCCAAACGCTAACGTTCAAATATCATAGCACATCGTGTGACATCGTGCCTAAATTTGTCTCTTACATATGTATAGTAAATTCTTATTTTAATTTAATTGCCATTAGTAAGTTATGACATTTATATACATCAATTCTTTTCGTCTAAATGAAATCATTTTGCACTTATGGAATATGATAACGATCTAATTTCAAAATTGCTCACATTCAACTTTATAGTCCAATTACACATACTTTGGCATAATAATTATTATTGTTATTGACACATACTTTATAGTCCAAATACACATAATAATTATTATTGTTATAATTTGACAACAGTCAAAGCATATAACTTCATATTAAAAGATCCACATTATTCTCATATCAAAAAAATTATTTATATACTATCCAATTCATTCAAAATTCATGTAAAATGCTATCGTATTAACTTCAGTTATTTCACAGGCTGTTAATTTCCAAAGAGCTTATAGCAAATCGATGGAGGAGGAGCGTATTGCTCAGATGCAGAGGCAGCTGGATGAGCTCAACGATTGGCGAAAGGGCCAATTGGCACAGCAGATAGATGAGCGCATTGCGGCATTTTATCAGAAGCACGGCTCTATGCCTGGGGAGCAGGGAGATGGATCTGATGATGCCGAGGATGATGAGGAGGAAGCTGAAGATGAGGAGGATGATGATGCATAGTTTTACTATTCTTGTGGGTATGTATTTATGTACATATTTAGACTAGATTTTATACTTGGGCTTGGATACTTGGTATTTTGGATGATGTTTGGGTTTGGTTATATTTGGATTTGATTCTTGTACCTTGATACTTGGTTGGGTTTTGTATATTATGTTGGTTTGGTTGGTTTTTGTGTTTTTTTGTTATATTGTTGAATATTGATGTTGTGGGTATTGTTGAGATGTGTTATTGTTGATATTATTGAGGTCTGAGGTTTGAGATGAGGTTTGAGGTTTGGATGAGGTTTGATGGAAGAATAGCTGCCGTGCGCACAGCAGGTTTTGCCTAGAAAAGCGACGGCTAGTAACGGCTTTTTGGACAAAGATAACGACGGTCAGCGACGGCTAGTAACGGCTTTCTAGGCAAAGATAGCGACGGTCAGCGACGGCTAGTAACGGCCAGTAACAGACTTCCGGGAAACAAACTAACTGCCACGTGGCATTAACACGTGTACGTTGCCGTCGCTTGCCGTCTCTATAGCCGTTACTTTTTCTAGTGGCAACGGATTGAATAGCGACGGCAATTAGCGACGGCTAGCGACGGCTTCCGACGGCCCCCGACGCATTTTTGCCGTCGCTATACGCTGTTTTTGTTGTAGTGAAAGTGATATAATTTGCTGTTTAAATTTCGGGACCGTGAATTTTTTACAGATGTAGATTATTTTTTTCTTCTTTGAAACGGTAAAGCGAATGATATATTGTGAAAAATTAAAAAGAAAATAACACAACCGTGGCTTGATTAGGTAAAATTAGCAGGTGAACAACTTATTTGAAGGTCTGACCTTCGATTCATGCACAGCTATTGTCTAATTGAGTTTCGAACAACTACGGTTCATGGTTTGGGGTTTTTTGAAGTCGGACCGCGGTTGGGTCCGGTCATGGATGACACTATATATGTTTGATGGTAATGAGAATTCTCTATATAATATTGTAATAGAAGATTTTTCATTCAAGTTGCTATGAATTAGAAGGAAATCATACTTGATGGAAATTGACATGATGGATATTTCTAGGCCTCCGATTATGAGCTTAAATGGAGGATAAAGTAATTTGATATCGACGGTCGGACAAAAATCCCCATCTACCGCATGTGGCGTACGCATATGGGTTGGCACACACTTTGTTGTAACAAAAGGAATCCCCAATATTACATGCCTACCAACCCATATTTATACACCGCTTCTCCATGTTATTTAGCGATGTGAGACTTTTTCCAATCCAAACCGTCGTTCCTCCATTAAACATGCGAGACAACCCTAATACATACACACATACCTGATGAAAGCCTGGCTCTCTTGTAAATGAAACACCAAGCTCAGAAACTCAAGATTGTACCAAATGGTCTTCTCCATATACATAACTGTACCTCCTAATGCATCCGTCTACATTGCTAGCTAAAGCTTTCGCAAGCGGGTAGCTTAAAGCAAACCCTCCTCCTCCAAAAGCCATGTTAAACGAATGTTTATGATTCTGAGCAATGTATTTTGAATTCCGGCCAATATAGTAATATCCATTATGATCGTACTCTGCTAATACCTCAACAAGATTATCAACGAAATATATCGTGTCATCGTCGGCCTTGACAAACCATCTCATTCCTTGTACCGATCCTTCTTCTTTGAATGTCTCCATAATCATTCGGGACATTCTTATAGTAGATTGGTCTCCATTCTTATCGTACTGTCTGAATTTGGTAATGTTTCCAGACACTCTAAATGGAGGAGAAGTTGAAGGCCATGTATAAGTTGATGGTGGAGCTTTGTTAAGCCAGAGGAAGCCACGGGTTTTGTTTAGTTGCCACCATAGATCTATGTAAGGACCCTTATAGGGTAACCCTTTACTAGATCCTGTTATGGAAAATATTATATGGCTGATATTTGTAGGACTCTCGGTGTATACAACGTTATGCGATGATGATGTTTGGTCGAATTCAAGTGATTCCCAATATGAATTGCTGTGGAAGTTGTAGACTAGGAAGAATGTTAGTATGATGAAAGGGAATGTTATCAACTTGTATAGCTTGAATTGAATCATAAGTTCATTGATCAATGTGTTAGTGGCATATAATACATGATGCATTCATAGAAGTATTTCTGCCTATTTTGTAGTTTGTGTAATATTGTTTGTTAACTGAATTATCTAGGAATAGGAATTGGTTTCCATTGTCAACTATTTCCTTTTCTTTGATATTTCATTTTGTCAGATAGTTAAATTTGATAGAGTTCTAGATCTGTGTGTAAGTGCAATTCCAGAAAACATAACTGAAAAATAGGTTCTGGAGTTATCAACGGGTACAACCTTTGGATTTGTTAGAAATAATATAACAGGTAAATTTAGGATATAAATTAGATAAAAAGAATTTCAAAGATGTTACCATCAATTTGAATTTCTTGACATTAAATCTTTGACAGTTTGGTGCTTTCATAGTTTGGTGTTTTCTTTAAGATATGCTATTGCAAATGCTAATTTTGAATCGTACATAATGTTGAACTTGCACTCATATTTGGACTATACATAGAGAAGAAATGAATTAAATTTCATCACTCATGGAAATCTTAATTCATGTTTGCTTTATTTGCTTTGATAATTAAATGGTAATTATTCCTATAAGAGCTTGGAACTTGGAAGGGTGATGAACAGTGGCAAAGAAGCCATGGAAATTTTGATTTGTACACTAACGATGTTGATCTCACGTAGAAGAGACAACTGCACTTCCCTTTAGAATGAAGCTAACGCCTAACTTGTCCTGTTCAGTTAACCTCAGTCTTTACCACAAATAAACAAATGAATTACTGAACGATCATGTCAAAACTGTGCTTATAGTGGAAGAAAAAGAGAGACAAATTGTGTATTCCGAATGATATACAATTGGACTAAACTGTGCTTATAATGCCACTCAAGTAATTCCTAGTTTGTTTCGACCCATCAACTAAGATAAGCCCATCCAGTTCAAGGCTTTACTCTTTTGGCCCACACCAGAAGTGGGGTGGCCTATTTCAATCATTTTTATAGATGAACACAGAGTACTAATGTGGTCTAATAATTTTTTAGAAACAGACTTAAAAGATAATGATAGCTCTATCACTACCAGAAAAGAAAACGGCAAATTAGAGGCGGGGCTTTCCAACGGCTATCGACCGCTCATCATCTTAATTAAGTTTATCGTATTGTTATAACTTACTAGTTATATAAGTTTGGAATTTGTTTAAAAATATTAATTCAATTTCTAAAAATTAAAAAAGATATTTTTATTAATTGTTAAATTTTATTTTGATTTGTAAATAATTAAATTAATTTTGTTGATAATCTTTTGTTTTATAATTCAGTATTTAACTTTACTAAAATCTAACACAAACATTCATTCTATGTAATTTTCAATCCGTTAATCATACAACTTGATGAAACTTATAATACGTAACAATTTTATGGATTTAAATATAATTTTTAACCATTCTGTAACTAATTAAGAATTTTTAAATTGATCTAAAAAGGTTAGATAAGCGGTTATAATCATTAACATTGGTTTTCATATTCATTGAGAACTAATATAAGCTATTCAATTTTTACACCAAATTAAATTTTTATAACAAACTAAATTACATTAAATTTAGTTTAGCTAGAGTGAAATTTTTAGTTACATATCTAAAATTACCGTCGGAAGCCATCGAAAATCGTCGTTAAACAAAGTCGTTGATGACCGTCGAAAACCGTCAAAATTTCGAAATTATAGCTTCAACCTTGCCCGATCTCCTTCATTATCTTCCACCCCTAAACCTAAAATTTCCCCCAAATTCACCCGCCTCCGTCGTTGTCTTCCATTCCAACCTTCATCAATTTTAAATCTCCAACCATTTTACTACAAGGAACAAACCCATTTCCAACGGTTTTAACATGTCAGCAGCCATCGAAAGTTAGCGACAGCCATCGAAAAAGGCCATTGGAAAGAAAGTGGCTACCAAACACGTGGTAAGTCAAGGCTTAACCACATTTGTGTCGGTATCCATCTAAAGCCGTTGGTATTTAACCGTCAGTAGCCGCTAGTTGTAGTTTACCTATTAGTTGTTGGTAGTCGTTAGTTATAATTTACAAATTAGCCGTCGAAAGTCGTTGGAAGCCAATGGGAATTTGGACTATTTTTTAACTTTTGCTTTCATTCGTCTTCCATGCAACACATACATATAAATATATATCGTTACTAAATTTCATGCGCGCGTGTGCATGCGCATATATATATATGTGTGTGTGTGTGTGTGTCCAAATCGCATATAAAACTTCAATATTTACGACAAATCAAACTCAAATAATCCACTATACAACAAAACTTTCCAATAGCATGCACAAAATCAACCTCCAACATCTCAAAATTTATCAATCGTGTCAAAACAATCCAGAACATATCAATACGACCTAAATCAACCTCAAAGATCCAGCATCACCCCAAAATGCATCAAACGTATCAAAATACATCATTCTCACCATCTCCAAGTGCATATATGTATAATATTCCAACACAAACATAAAAGTCATACCTATCACTCTCGATCATCTCCTTTAGAATCAGTCGACAAAGAAAATGTGCCATGCTGCTGCATATACGCAGCAATGCACTCGTCCGACTGTGTTATTTCCACAGCGCAATTGTGGTCTTGTTCCTCCAGCTCGGCAATCCTAGCTTTCAGGTCCTCAATCTCTACTTCATCCTGAGCTTTTTATAAGTGCTTAGCTCGCGTTTAGCTTGCAATACTTATACAATTTTGTAAGGGATTTTTGTCTAATGGCTAGTGAAAAATGTGGGTTTAGCAGCTGCTATAACAATATGAATTTAAAATCGTATAAGAATATAATTTTATAAGCTACATCTAATTTTAATTATACGATCGTATATTATCAGATTTAGCAAGATCATATATATTATATATAGCGTTTTACCTATTACTAGGGAGACCAAAAGCAAGTAAGCAACATATGTGACTTTCAGTTTAAACTCAAAAACAATTTCTGACAATTAATCTAAACAATTTCAATTTCACTACGGTTTAGAGATTAGTAAATAATCATTTTCAAGTAAGCGTTATATGTTGTTTACCAAAGCCTTAATGCATATTCCGCGTTGTCAGATCCATATCAACTTCAAAAATTGCATCCTCCTCGTTAGTAATCTTCTATTCTCGTCTTGTTCCCTCATGCTGTCGTGCTCATTGTTGCATAAATTTTTTCCTGCATTTACGAATAAAAATATAGTAGAAATTAATAGTACAATATTTTATTTCTTATAGTAATTAATTAAATTGATTATTAATAACCTATAACTTAAAATATGCTTACATGAGCCTATTGTGAGTTCGAGTCATGCCATGTTATGTGAATGTGCCATCTTCATTTTCATGCTCATTGGCATGAGTACGTGCAAAAAATTCCATGTAGGAGACGTGACCTTGAAGCTCTCTTTCCTAAAATAATTATTATATATTATTATTATTATATGTACAAAATTATACAATGTTACTACTGTTTATAATTTTAATTAATAAATTTACCAGCTCTTGACGATAACGCTGGAATGACTTAAAACCATTTCGGTGTGTGACTATCATTTTATTATGTAAGAACATATCATTTAATTAGAGAAAAAATAACATTTTTAATGAGAAAAAATTAACATTAGTAATCACATAAATTACCTTCTATCAAAATGTACTTTATCAATCAATCAACGTCATTTTCTAATTCAGATTCGATCTCATACTCTGTACTATTATCCTATATAGTCTCAATGCTTCTACTAAAACATTTTATTTAACGTTTAAACGCCCAAATTAGTATAATCGTCGGTTATTATTATTTCTCTATTTTTCTCAATATCTGCTTGGTAAGCTTGTTCGTTTGGAATATTCTATTCACCAAACGTAAATCTTGCCTTTGTTTTAAAAGTTGTCGATCTATTCTTTATCTTTTTTTAAAGATAGATAAAGAGCATAATAAACTTATAGTGCTTGTTTGGCTAGTACAAAAGGATCATACTTATGGTAATGCGAGGTATGCTTTTGAAATAAGTAAACTAATAAACTTTTGACCCCTGTTTCTTTTGAAAGAAAATGATAACTTTATGTTCTATAATATCACTTCTGTTACCCTCTTAAATATGTGGAGTGACCTTGACTAGCTGTTTAAATGGTTAGTTTACTCGTGTGTTAAATCGAAGTAAGTTTGAAAATGTTCGAAGTGAGAATAGTCGTTATAAGCGCACTTCTAAGTCCTTTATTTTTAGGATTTTTCATATATAAATGGAAGATATTCTTATGGTTTCGTTTCCATAATATTCAAGTACCCTAATGGTAGTACTTATTATAAAAAATTTAAGTCTTAAATCATTTATTAAAATGGTTAAAACTAGTAACAAAAATTGTCCTTTTCAATGTTGTTTAACAAGGATCTTTAACAGCATTCATAAATGCTGTAGTTAGTCCTTATATGTTAACGCAAAAATTTGAACGCTAACACCCCGGTGTATGAGTTGTAGTTGTGAAAGCACCACCCGATAGCTCGGGAACAGATTACAAGCAGATAATAGCAGAAAAGTGGTAAACAACAACAATTTTATAGTGGTTCGGCTTAAGGGTATAGCCTACGTCCACTTTAAGTACTTTTATTAATAATCTCGTTACAAGCTGATACAATTCTTCCCAAGTACAATACACTTTGAATTACAAGAGACTTAGAACAAGTAGCCTAAACTTCGATGAAGATGAGAGTTTTCAAATCCATATTGGATATATGCGATCTCTTCTTGAAGTTGTTTGTAGCGTTCTTAGTGTCTTGAGAGCTTCAAGTGTTAAATTGGTTCGGAATGCAGCAGAGTATCGGCGCTTGAAGAGAGTGAGCCCAAAGTCCTCTTCTAGTTGGAGCTAGGATCGTATTTATAGGCATTTCTCGGAATTAGGTCATAACTCGTACACGACTCATGATGAGCCATAACCCGTTCACGACTCATAGTAGGTTGCGGCCGACCTACTGGATTAGCTCACTGCTTGGTCCAAAGCTAGGCTTCCATTTAGATGAATAACACAAGTCCTAAGCCGTTCACGAGTTAACCAGTGCAACCTTCCTTGATGTTAGTATGAGTCGTATGTCGTATCTCATTATAAGTCGTACGTCGTCATAAGTCGTGAACGACTTATCTTTTGAGTCGTAAACTTCCTTAAGTCGTGCCACCCTTAACTAGTAAGATTGTTATCTCATAGACTCTTTAACTCGTGGAGGCCTTAAGCCGTAGATCCTTATCTCGTAGACCTTTTAACTCGTAGAGTCTTTAACTCGTAGTGGCCTTAACTCGTAGATCTTTTAACTCGTAGATTCTTTAACTCGTAGATCCTTAACTCGTAGGTCGTTCAACCCTTGAATGGTTAGGTCGTGAAGACCTTGAGTCGCACAGTTCTTGAGTCGTTGATCCACTGAGTCGGCCTGTCTCATGAACCGTTAACCCTCTTGAGTCACTCCATTCCTCTAAGTCACCTTGAACCTTAACTCGTTAAGTCGTGGCACTTCTTAGGTCGTCCAATCCTTGAGTCGTTAAGCTTATTGAGTCGGCAACCTTGTTAAGTCGGCAACCTTGTTAAGTCGGTAAGTCGTATACCGTTTTGGTCGGGGCGTTGCCCCGCACCCCGCCGGGGGCGCTTCCCCCTGGACCCCTTCGACCTGACCGGTCAGGTCGAACACCGTAGGCGGTGGCGTTGCCCCCGCACCCCCACCTTGGGGGGTTGGCACCCCCCCTGGACCCCCCCTCCGTAGGGGATCTTATCTGAAAATTCATTCAACAGAACTTGCTTTATTGGGAGGTTAAATCGACCATCCTTCGAGATGAACTATCATTGGCTTCTCGGTCGATTTTTGATGTCACGGCCTTGCTGAAAAAGCAGAGTTAACATTATAGTTTTAAGTATTCAATAATGATGTTTAAATTTGGTATTTTCTCTAATCTTTTGGAACATATTTTGAAATATCCTTAAGTTGGTTTGAAGTTTAATAATTTTTTTAATAATTATAAATTTTTTTGGATAAGTAAAGAAGAGGCTTAACACTAAATGTTGATGAGGTAAACTTCTCTAATTTCCAAGAGTTAAGATTAATATCGAGTAGGGATGGAGCAATAGAGCTTTAACCTATAGGGCTTCCCTCATGAATGAGAAATAGTTAATTTGGAATGTTAGAGAGATGTTAATTTTATTGTTTACTTACTTGTTTAAAGGTAATTAACTTTGCTTAATGCTATAAGCCGACGAAATAGGCTTTTCTATTTTTGGAAATTAAGATTGATGTCATATAGGGATGAAGAAATACATCTATAACCTATCAAGCTTCCCTATTGAATGAGGAATAGTTAAGTCGGGAATGTTGGAAATGGGTTAATCACGTTGTTTGTTACTTGTTTATGAAAATCACTAATACTATAATTAACACTAAAAGCCAACAAGTATGCATTTTTATTTGAGTGATTCAAATGAAGTGCCTAGGCAAGAATTTGATGCGACTGGTGCTTTAA
Organism: Allium cepa; assembly: GCA_030765085.1. NCBI lineage: Eukaryota > Viridiplantae > Streptophyta > Magnoliopsida > Asparagales > Amaryllidaceae > Allium > Allium cepa. Next base: position 886,896,302 of record CM060931.1, read on the forward strand.
CTTACCTGGCTTCATGCCTGAACGAGGAATGGTTAAGTCGAAATCTCGAAAATGAGTTAAGTGTACGAACATTGATTTGAATAAGCAATTGTTTTAAATAGATAATCGATTAATTGGCTATTAAACTTAATTAAATATTATCTTGGATCTTTAAACGAGTGTTTTAAACATGATATAAGTATGGAATGGTTTTGGATTCGCTGTGATACAGTGCTAATCTTTAAACTTTTTGGGTTACACTCACGATGATTGATGGAAGAAGCACCAAACATATCGTATACTTCTAGCGCCTACTAGTGGGCTGATGGAAATAGGCTGACTACTAGAAATATTCATGTTACTTCGTTTGTACTTGTTTATACATGAATGTTTGTGTTATATCGACGACTCAGCAAATTATGAACAACTTCAAATCTTCGTTTCGAGAGGGATGATCAGCTCCGCAAATATCGATCAAAACTTGATGTAAATAGATCCTCAAAAATGATGTTTTAAAGATAAGAATAAGTGAAATGGTTTTCGGTTTATAGATTGACAATGTTTAAGTAACATTAGTCTTAACCTTTTTTAATAGATTTGTGAAAGCACTTAGATCTTTAAAATGAATATTTTAAAGAAATTATAAGTTTGGAATCTTTCGGAAAATGATATAAAAATAAAAGGTTTAAATTAGATTTTTTAAAGATTTGTTAATATATTTATACCATTAGAGATAAGTATATATGAATATGTTTTGAGTATTGAAAGAGTACAAATGAATAGTAGAAATTGATAAATGATGTTTTATCAGATAAAAGAATTTTTACTAATAAAAGAGATTTAAATTAATCAAAGATTTATCAAATAAAGGGATTAAAAGTCACTTATGTGACTTGATCGTGCTTCGTTTGTTTACTCGTTTATGAAAAACTTTAGTCATATACTTAGCACTAAAAGCCGATGAAGCAGGCTTGTCTATCTATGAGAATTAAGACCGATGTTCGTGTGGGGATATGAGCAATAGGGCTCTAACCTACTGGCTTCAATATTGATTGAGGGATAGTGTGAGATGAAAATATCAAAAACGTGATAAGTATATGAGACATATTTCCCATATGCGATTGTTCTTGTTATCATTGAATGAACAAATTCGTCGATTCAGTCTTGTAGAGGCTAGGATCAATAAGTGTTTTGCTTACCGAAAATCACTTTAAGGCTGAGATACGTGTTCTATCTCTTGGAAGTCGTTATGTTATAGATGCAAGAATCTTCGTTGAGATTTGAGATTTTTTAAGATGCTCGAACACATGTAGTTTTTCATGATCTACTCAGGATGTGGGAATCCGTGTATGATTTCGAATCAGTTGAGATGATGGAATCCATGTGTGATTTTGAGATGTGGGAATCCAATTTGGGATTTTGCATTCTGTTCAAGTGATGAAGACTCATGTGAAGGATGCTGAACATAAGCTTGACATCGAAAATGGTAAAGACTAGGTAGGATGCACAATCTAGGGTTTTGCAGTCCTACGATAGGGTATTGGCTACTCTATATCTAGAGTATTCTTATTTCTACTGCATTACTATATTGTACATATCAATATTTATAAGGACATGCAGTTATAACTATCTAGCCTGATGATAGTACTTATGTTTTGTTACTCCGAAACTCCTATTGGAGTAAACCATTGTACTGATCTTTTGATATTATATATTACCATTCTGTTAGTAAGATTCTGATGTTGTGATCTATTATTTCTTGTTCTTTCTCATTTTATTTTTATTCTACCCTAGCAATTCGTCCTTTCGGCACATGGATGCTTAGCATAGGAATACCACTGTGTGTTAATGTCGACATTCAAAGGTCAAAAAGGCGAATCTTCATAGCTCGTATCAGACCTAAAGGTTAAAAAAGAACCATGGCTTTGGTGGGTATAACTCATTAAAAGAGAAGGTAATAGAATGTCCTTGCATGAGTTGAGTGTATTATGTATATGAGAGCGTATTTGCAACTATTATAAACATATACAGTAAAGGTAATTATAATAATGAAAATTAAAAATCTTGGTATAAGTGAATTGTCAAGGCATGGTTTAATTAATGTAGGGGTTAATGATGTTTATTTATTATCCCTCGTTAATTAGTTTAGTTGTGCTCGGTGGATTTATGGGCATTAACTATCACCTGTTGAGTGTTGATTTGTGCTTGACCAGTTTATGAGCACTTTTACCTTTTTACTACATGGGTCGGGTAAAAAGTATTTATGGGTGCATTGAAATGAACACCTTGTGAATTGAGTTCCATAGTTGACTATACGGTGTTTGGTGATAATGTTGGGTTAAAAGTTTAATTGGTAAATGATGTTTATTTTAATCTGAGAAAGATAAGTTATTTTAAAAATAAGAATGTGTGAAAAGATATTGTGTAAGAAAGTAATGTTTTTTTTTCAAAGCAAGCCGGTTTTATAGTGGACCGTCCACTTTTTATTACGAAAGTAATAAAGTTAAAGTACAGGAGTAAGGTAAAGCACCTTAACTACTAAGAGATAAAACAGAAAATACAGCACAGGTACGAGACAAATATGTCACCGTAACTAAAACTAGGAAAAAACTAGCACTCCTCCGAAGAGGAAGAAATCGCATCAGTTCCATCCACCAGAGAAGTGACTAAAGGCACGGACCCACAAAAACCAGCAAAAGGTCGGAAAAGAAGAGCAAGACGTGGATCATAACCCATAGCATCAGAGGAGTAGATAAATGAACGATCCAGGAAATATCAGCTAGCATCTCAGAATTCGAACTCGCATATAACCCATCCAAATCAAGAACTAAGGAATCACCAGAAGGTTTGTAGCAAAGGCATCGAAGGTCCTGCTGATCATCAGAAACAAACCGGAAGAAAGATCCATTGACCGGGTTAAATCTCATATCAGAGATGGGATCAATCCAACACCCCTCGGGCTCATCCCAAGCAACAGGCAGCGGCGTCGAGCCATGGACAGGATCAACAACCACAGAAACAGGCCTATCCATCGGCGACATAGGCAAGTCAGTAGATGGAACAGCCGATGTAGGGGATATCAGAGAACCAGGGGATGAAAACCTTGGGGACCCAAATCCTACGAAGGGGGCGAGGCAAAGGGATCTTCGGAGCAGCCGCGACGGCTTCCGAATGCAAGCAGGTGGTAGCCAGGTGGCCAAAAGAGTGACATGAGGAACAAATTTCCGGAACCCAACCATAGCGAACATGAACTACCTCAACATGACCAACAGCTAGCTGAACAGAAATACAGGATGGGAGAGGCTTGTATGGGGATATTTCAATAAGAGCCTTAGCATACATCAACTTATCACAAGCCACTGTATTTGAGTCAAAATATTTTAATTTTCCAACATTACAGGCTAGCCAATTCAGACCAATAAGAGGTTGTAGAGCAGAGGGAATCTGAGAAAAAAATACCCACACTAGGATAGAAAGAACTTGTTCACGTGCACTTGCCACAGTTGGGGTCCAAGGAGTAACAATGAAAGGCCTACCATCAAAGAATGAGGGCTCAGCGTCAAGAGCAATCCGACGATCCTCAAGAGGGGAAAATTTAAGATAGTACATGGAGTCAATCAGCTTCACATCCAAATTACCACGAAGCTTCCATGCCCTCCGAAGTGCTAAAGTCACATTATTTAGACGGTAAGTAGATTCAAGAAAGAAACCTACTAAATGATCAGCCCAAAAATCCACACCGGCTTGCAAAACAGATGGGGGAGGGATCATCACTCCATTTTCTTCGACCATTTCAAATTCAATCGGGATGTAGTTACCCGCATTTCGAGGCAAGGACGAGAATAGGGAAGGCCAAGTTTTGGAGATTGGCATCGAAGGCGGAGTTGGACCAGGGCGCTCCAGAACGGGACGGGAGCCAATAGAGGCAGCTGGAAAAGATACACCAGTGCCAGCCAAACTGGGAATAGGAACAGATTTCATTGATGCATTATCACAAGCACCTAGAGTGCACTGACCAGAACCTTGATTGCCATCCGATTCACTCCCCAGAACACACTCAGGCAATCTTACATTACCCCCAGCATCATTCACACCATTCACTATCAGCTTCCCCACATCACAAACTGGGCCGTGGTTTCTTACATTGTCACCATTATTAGGACGAGGCTCACGAACTGTAAAATCACAGTCGACAGGGGTAACACAACCAATAATACCTAAACCAACGAACCCTGCTTGACTATTCACATTCACATCAGACCCAGAACTTCCACCGCAAGCAAGGGGTGGTAACGACAGCAAAGTGGACGCAGCCTTATTCACAACACCAAGAACCGATAGACTGCCCGGCGAAGAATTCGCAACTAAAGCCGGACCAGATGAAGGGAGAGGAGGAAAATCAACAATGGACAGGATGCGAGGCATGAGGCTATCGGAGGGGGACGACTGGACTTTGAACACTCGGCCAGATCTGGTAGAAGAGGGGGAAGAGCGTAGCGATAAAGAGGGGGGAAGCGAAGAAGAGTCAGGCATGGACAGAGGAGAGAGAGGCGAGACGGAATGGAGAAGAAATGGTCAACGGGATGGAACGAAAAAATCGCTGGAGCAGGAAGCCATGTAAGAAAGTAATGTTATATGAGTATGGTTTATAAAACATGATCTATAAACAAGAAGAATTTAAATTGTTGTTTCTAAAATTTGAATCCCGATGTCTTTGTAAATGTTTTCCAAGACTTTGGAAAAATAGTATTAGTATTATTTGAAAGCAAGTATTTGGGAAATTAGTTTATGAAATCAGGACCACGGTACTTAGTAATATCTATGAAGTGTTTGACTCCAATTTGTAATCATTTTGGATAAGTCTGAGAGACATGAATTGGATGTATTGAACTTACTCCCGTCGCTTGAAAATAATTTTGATGATGAATTCAACAATATTGGCATTCATTTTTGGGTTTCTAAGTAAGAAATGCTACAAGGTTATTTTAGCAAAAAAAAATTCAATTTAATTCCGAAAGTATGATTTATTATACCAATATATATATATATATATATATATATGTATGTATGTATGTATGATGTATGTATGTATGTATGTATGTATAATCATATTATACCGATATATATATATACACACACACACACGAGTACTTTGGCACATGCGATGCACGTGAAAAGGAGGAACTGGAATTAAAAAATGTTGTTTGTAAGGTATTTACAATTTTATAAAATGACTTTGACATATACATAGTGTATCATTTTTTGGATACTAACTTTCAGTATACATCCACGTCCGATTGATGCGTGTATGAGATGATTGTATCAAATATGGAAATAAGCTTAAATTAGGCCAAACTTAGTTAGCCAAAAAGAACGATAATAAACCTATGGAATCATGAACTATTCTTGCATGTTCATACATACCCAAGACAATAACCTTGATTTATAACAGAACTAGAAGATTTTCTTCATCAGATATAGTAGTTAATCTGAAATAGGCATGGTAGCATTTTGCAATAAGAAGAAACAAAATGGCATACTACAATGCACAAATTATTTGATGAATAACAAACAAAATTAAAAACTATAACTGATAAATAATTTTTTATATTTCACATTCAAGGTATAGATTTACATTGAAAGTAGTTGCATGTTCCATTTCTTAAATGGGAGCCGCATGCTACATATATATAACCCACACATGAAACCACATTTATAATAGTCTGGACTAACTTTGTTCAACTCGTTTCCCGTTGCTTTAACAATAGTCTGGACTAACTTTGTCCCATTTAGTTTCAAAATCAGCAAAGAAATTGTTACAACATGGCCAAGCTTTAGTTCCACCTTTTCTTAATGTTTGATCTCTTCAACTTTATCTAACAAACAATAAATAATCATAGTGAAATTTAACTTAACGTAGTCACATAGACCTAATCTGTAGCCAAATTATGGTTTTATTTTATAAATGGCTTCTGGTTTGTTCAAAATGAAGGTTTATTATTATTATTATTAAGTATTAAGGAGCAAACGTGTGTAAAAAAAGGGGAGTTAACTTCATTTTATCGTGAAATATCATGAACCCATGCACACATAAACTAATATTATATTTGTGTTTAGTTGTGTAGTTCTTATAGCAGTAAGGAAGTGCCCACGAGCTAAAATTAACAAAATAAATATTGAAAATGCTTATAGTATATTAATCAAAACTGGAAAATGTAGGGATGGAATGCATCATTCCCCTAGAAACATGGGTTACAGTGTTTAAAATAATCCCTTTTGTTCTGTGTTGATACATTGTAGCTTACAATATCATAATTATAAAATATTTAGTATGTCTACAATAACGTTTTGTTAAATTCTCTTATACCACATATTGAAACATTTCTATATAAATAGCCTTTTGTTTGATAGCTTTTACATCTCTTACAGAACCTCTATGCGAAGAAGACAACCATTGTAGACCTGTAGTAGTAGATTTTTGTGTTGATTGAATCCATAGTAAACAGCTCAGAGGTTGTTTGGGTTCAAGCTTTCAATTCTTGGTCGACAACATTCACTGTAATTTAAAGGCAAATTAGAGATCCACATTGTAGATGATTGTCGATAACCTATCATTAATTCATAAAACTATAGTTAGGATGTGCCATGGTTATGAACTCCATAATGCCAAAAAATTAACTTAATGATTTATTATCTAGTAATTAACCGGTAATAAATTAACTATGCAAAACTAATTTACGTTATGTTCATAAATACATAAAGGTCATCTTGTTTGGGTTGAATCCATTTTATATGTTTCTGAGCTTACTTGAGTGTGCACATATGTAAACAGAAACACACATGCTCGTGTATGCATCCACACATGTGTGTATCTATTCGCGATAACACCATATCAACTCATTCCCACTGCTTATGTAGGAAATTTTTACTGTCAGAATATCATATGCATTAATGACTTATGATACCCATTTCATGATAGGAAAGTGATGAATCTAGTTGCAACAAATAATGAGATATACTGGTCATACATTTATTAACACAAAACTGCTAATTTGTAATAAAAAAAATCATATGAAACATGAGAAGATAAGTAATAAAATCAATAAAATAGTTATTTACTCTCATCAATCCTTTTGAGAATAGAATTGTTGAGTTAATCATGAATAAAAGATGGTACCCAAATACTTGTAGAAATTTCGAATTTTAAAGAAAGAATTGCTACTTTCTTTTGTTTCTAAATAGTTGTTGCTTTTGATGTAATCAAATACTAACTGAAATAATCAATAGATATAGTAGCTTTGAATATGAAATCCACAAATGGAAATGGTTCATAATTACAAACAAATTTTAAGTTCTTTTATTCTGCAATCCAACTCAAGCAGGGTGTAACAACTGTAAATCTAAATGTCAGGCAACGAAACTATCGATGTGTGTAATTATTATTTAGTTAGTCCATTTGTACACCGGCAAAGATATGTGTACGTTATCCATCTTTTACATTGGGCCAGCTGTAAGGTAAGAAATGTTTCTCTATTAAATGTAATTAAAATTCAATTTTTTGTTTGCAGCTTTAAAGAATAAAAACTGAATTTAACTAATTTGTTAACCCGATAAACAAAATGAATATCATAAAAAAGCGAACTTCAATTTCATCTCAATGGTGATTAACACGGCGGTGTTAATTGGAAAATGTTTTCTTATTTCATAAAGGACTGTACTCATCTTTTTTATATCTTCCTTCAATGCACCAAAATAGAAGAGAAAAAGTACATATAAAAGAAAAAAACTCTATCGATAGCAGCATGACTTGAGGAACATGTCACTGTTACCTAAAATATTCAGTAAGTTGCATTCATCACTTATTAACAGTTTATGGCATATGTATTATTGGTTCGAAAGGAACTGAAACAGGAAAAAATTGACAAAACAACATTGAAACTTGATCAATAAATGCTCTAAACCAGGTTTAGGATATTGTATATTAAGAGATTGATACCCTAGCGGCCGTCATCTGCCTCTTCCCCTCTGCTTTCTCTTTCGCCTCTTCTTTTTGCTCGTGATTCCCTTCGCTTCAATCTGTTACGCGTTCCTCAATTCCTAACAGTGATCAGGGATCTCCACATCCCGACCCACCGCCGATTTCCCCAGATCACCCACCGGGATTTGAACCCTGTGAAACTATGGCCAACTGTCCCGTCCCTGATGATGGTTTTACCCCAGTTTTGTCTCACAAATGGAAAAGATAACTCAAAACTGCTTATATTAATCTTCGCCTCCAAGACGTGAGAAGTACAGATCCAAACCCTAGCGGCTTAACAAAAACAAACTCACCATCAAACTAGAATAGGACTACTAGCCTTATTGTTTCTGACACACGCGCAACCCCTTAGAAAAATAAACATGGGTCTTCTAAATGAAATTTTACGTCCACTTCAAGTAAAGCGTGGAACGAGGTTGTCAAAGGCAATAATATTCTAATTCCCGTTCCACTAAAATTTTACCACCCACGCAAAGTTAACTCTTTGAAATGTGCTAAAATGTCAGCTGACGTGATTTTGGATGCCAGAAAACAATGGAGTAACGTCATCGTGGTTTATGTAGTTGGCCCTAAACCGTATTATCCATATTTTAAGGACTACATCATTAGAGTTTGGAAACCAGCCGAGGACTTTTCATCTTTTCGGTGGAAAATGGATTCTATGTGATTAAGTTCAAAAAAGAACAAAATTTTGTGAATGTTCTGGAAGGTGGACCCTACTACTATAACAAGAAACTTATGATGATGAAGAGATGGCATCCAGGAATGCAACTCAACAAAGAGTTACTTCATTCTATTCCGATTTGGATCCGTCTTCCCAATTTGCCACTTGACTTTTGGACGAAAGAGGGGATAAGTCGTATTGCTTCCATGCTTGGATCTCCTATCAAACTTGACAAATTCCCTGAAGGTATAATTAAGATTGCATTTGCTAGGGTTCTAATAGAAATTGATAATTCTTTTAAATGCCCCAATAAAATTCCAATCCTAAACGAGAAAGATAAGATTATATGGCAAGAAGTTGTTTACGAATGGAAGCCTAGTACGTGCTCTAATTGTTCGAGTTTTGGACATGCGAAAATCCAATGTCAATTCAACAAAGTGTGGGTTCCTAAAGCAAAACAAAACACAGTAGACGACCTTTCAGAAATGAATATTGACTCCAATGTATCTCTGCCAAATAACTATGTGTCAAGTGAAAAACCAGACAATCAGATGTCTATTTCGGTTAATGAAACTAATATAGTCCAACATCTGCCAAATGATTCAGATCAAAATATTTATAACAATCCTCAGACAAAAGATGTAATTTCAGAACCTACTCACAATGCTGTGCTCAATTTACAAAAAGTCCAGTCAATTATTTCTAGTTTGACTCTTATTACAACAGCAGATAATAATATGATTGACAAATTACACTCTCTGAATGACACTAACTATACAGATTCCCATAATGAGATACAACACACAAACTCTATTGATAATTCTTCCAAAGAAGACTCAACAAATATGACAGTTGATCCATCTTCGAGTCAGAGGGAAGCCTTTTCCAATCCAGAACTTTCATCTTTCGCCAAACCAAAAACAACTCGCAAAACTAGACCAGAGGAAGCTCCATTTGAATTCGAAGCCTCTTCGAACTCTGAAGTAATGGATAATCCTGCATGGTCAATTCTTGTTAATCAGCTGAAAGGTAAAAACAAAAAGTCCAAGAAAGCTAAGACTATGGGAAAAGCTGCTCTCCCGGAAGAAAGTAGCAACCATAATAATAATTGTTAACGGAGTTCCTAATTTGGAACATTAAGGGGATGAATGCCCCCTACAAGTAGTCGGAAGTACTAAATATTCTTAATTCGAATAACTTTTCCCTCATTGGGATTCTTGAGAGTAAGCTTCTCATCAATCTATCGATAGTTTTATGACTAAAATTGATAAAAAAATGGAAATTCTCTCACAACATTTCTGATGATCAAAGAAGTCGAATCCTTATCATTTGGGACTCGTCTATATGGACCACTATTATTTTACACACTAATGAACAATTCATAACAAGTATCCTTTATAGTGCTAATAACGTTAGTGTAGTGTGCATTGTGGTCTATGCATATAATGAGGAAGAGAATCGCAAAGCATTATGGGATTACATCATTGCCCAATCCAAGAAAGTCAATCATCCATGGATCGTGGCAGGTGACTTTAACTTGATTCTTTATAACAATGATAGGATGAACAATGGTAGATTTAATTCGATTGGAGATCAAAATTTCATTGAATGTATAACTCTATCAAAGCTAGTGGAGCCTGACTACATAGTAAGATAGATCTTGTGTTTGTTAATTCTCTATGGCTTGACAAATTTGACAATTTTGGTATTTGTTTTGGTAATCATTCTCTGAGTGATCACACCCCAATCCTAATTAACCTTCATTTGCAAAACATTAGAAAGAGGAAAATACCTTTTAAATATAAAAATTCTTGGCATGTCTATGATGATTATCACCAAGTAATTCACGAGGCTTTGGCTTTTTACTGCACTGGTAGTCCACTTTATAAGCTGATCTGCAAACTGAAAACAGTGAAAAGTAAACCGAAGAACTGGTTAAGTAATAAAGCAATGTGAAAACAATGATTAATAGACTGAAAGATCAAAACAATAAAATCTATAATCAACTAGTTAATAACCCTCTTGATGAAAATCTCTTGGAAAATTATTCTACTAACTGTGATTATTTGCACAAGATGATGAGGAAAGTTGCCATCGACAATGAACAAAAAATGAAATTTAATTGGCTTACTAAAGGGGACAGACCTACGGAGTTCTTTTACAGCAAAATCTCTGATAGTAAGCCTTGTCGAAGAAACAATTTTACTTTTAATAGCAAAGAAGTGTGGATTTCAACATCAGAAAAAATTGTTGAAGAAGCTACTTGCTATTTTTTAGATTTATTTCATTTGTCACAAGACTCAAATCAATTTCCTAACATTACTTGCAAGAACATTCTAACAGAGAATGCAAGAATCAATATGTGTAGACCTTTTCAGATGGAAGAAATCAAAGAGGCTGTTTTTCAGATTAATGAAAATAGTTCTTCTGGTCCAAATGGTTTCAACTCTAAATTTTATATAGTTCATTGGGACAACATTAAAATGGATATTTGGGAAGCTATGAATGGTATTATTTAGTCTGGTAAAATCATTAAAGAAATTAATCATACATTCATTTTCCTTATTCCTAAAATCCCAGATGCTACTAACATGTCAGATTTTCATCCAATTTCTCTATGTAATGTTATGTACAAAATTCTAACCAGTCTTCTTTTCAATCGAATGAAAGTTTACATAAATGATTTAATATCATATAATCAAAATGCTTTCATCCCAAATAGATCATTTCTGAAAATTCACTTCTTGCTTATGAGATGGTCAGAAGCTTTAACAGGAAAAACTCAAATAATGTTTGTATGAAAATTGATTTACATAAGGCTTATGACAAGATCAGTAGGGAATTTATTCATCATATGTTTATTTCTATGTGATTCCCACTCTCCTTTGCTAATCTCATATATGAGTGCATATCCACTCCTTCATTTTCTATTTTAAAAGATGGTTCCCCTTATGGTTTCATAAATAGCTCGAGAGGACTCAGACAAGGGAACCGTCTCTCTCCTTATTTATTTTCTATTGCTATGGAATTCCTGACTTTGAATTTGGAAATTGAATTCCTTAAAGGAAATCTCAGACCTATTTATCAAGTTGAGCCAATTATTCTCATTTACTGTATGTTGATGATATTGTAGTTCTGGCGAAAGCTACTACTAAAAATGCAGAAACCATCCATCATATCTTTCAAAGCATGAAAAATCTTACAGGCCTCGAACTAAATACAGAAAAATCCAGCTTATTCATCAGCAAAGGTGCAAATTTTAAGCAACAAATTGTTGACATAATAAAAATTAAGCCTGATAACCTGCCAATCAAGTATCTAGGCATTCCTCTTTCTAATAACTCTTTGAAATCTAGAGACTTTGGTTTGCTTATCGGCAAAATCAATAAAAAAATTCAGTAACTGACAAAGCAGACTACTCAATATTAGTGGCAGAGTAGAACTCATCAAAACTGTAATTCGTCCTACGTTACATTTCTGGCTACAAATTTCTCAATTCCCTGCATGTGTTATACAAAAAATCAATTCTTTGTGTGCAAATTTTTGTGGAAATCAAAGTCTCATAAAATGAGTTGGGATGAGGTGTGCAAAACCAAAAGTGAAGGAGGTTTGGGAATCAGGAAAATTGAAGATTTTACAAAAGCCATGGCAACTAAATTACTATGGAATTATATTAATGGAGACTCTTTATGGGCAAAGTGAATTCACAATAAATATTGAAAAAAGGCAAATCTCTGGATTGCTAGAATGGATAATAATGCTTCACATACTTGGAAGACCATACTACGTGCTAGACAATGGTTCAAGGGACACATAGACAGAAACATCGTTAATGGAGCTAATACTGATATATGGTTTGATCCATGGCTACAAGGATCCAACTTAATTGACATATATGGATGGAACGGCGTGAATATTTTGGATGGCTGTCACAAAACAGTTTCGAGGCTCATATCTAATAACAAATGGAAACAAAGTCTCAGTTTTATTCCCAGGAACTCACATACAGAGGTTAGAAAAGTTCTCATATATCAACACATGAAACAGGATTTTTGGTGGTAGCTGCCTAACAAACAAGGTCAATTTTCTTTAAAATCTGCATGGAATATCTTTAGAACCAGACATAGTGAGTTTGTCTGGAAAAAAATCATATGGGACAAAGGATGTTCCCCTAAAATGTCTACATGTTCTATGATGGCCATAAGAGATAAGATACAAACCAAGCTCAGAATTAGTAAGTGGTCACCTACCATAAATAAAAAATGTGTGCTTTGTGCTAATCACAATGAGATAAAAATCATGTTTTCTTTCAATGCACATACTCGAGGAATATACTGGATGATCTTATGCCTAAACTAAATATAAAGCTAGATTCGTACTATGACCTAAATTTTTTAATGGCTTCGATTAATCAAGCTCAGGAAAAAATTAATTTGCCGATAAAATGTATTTTTAGCATTTTCTTTACAACTATCATATGGAGCATCTAGTGCGAACGAAATAATCGTGTTTTTAAAAGGAATCGAACAACCGTTCAAGCTAAGAATTAAGCAAATACTTCTCGATAGAAAACATCTCATTCAACAAAGATTTCAAGCTCATAATTTAAATTCAGAGGAAAAACTTATCATCATGAAGCTCGATCTGGAGACTGGAATTCAAGACTGCTTTCGCCCTCCTTAATTCCTTTCTGGTGTCTGATTAGCCCTAGTAACTAGTGTTACTTACTCCTTGTAGCTCTCCTCTTTCGCTTCTACCATTCTCTTTGCTGGTTTATGAGCATAGATCTGTGTTTTTGGGAATCGTACTTCTCACTCCTCCTTTCGGTTGTTTGTGAAGTCGACTCGGCATTTTTGTTTTTGTTTGGTTTCTTGTATTAGTGTATTACTTGGTAGGTGTTGTGTCCGCCTTGTTTTTAATTTGTTTTCTTATTTATGATGCAAGCTGCTTATACGGACGGTTTTGAGTGTGTCCTTCATCTTGTTTTACTCCTCCATCTATTTGACAGCTTGGCACAGAACCCGAATTGTTGTACTGTTAATATACGGAACTGATATGTACTCTTTTTCCTTTCCAATGCACCCATTTAGGTTAGGGGAGTTGAAAGGTTTTAATGAGGCATATCATGGAAGTATATGTCTCTTTATTTATAAAATGCCTTTTTTCGAAAAAAAATAAAAATAAATGCTCTAGACCAAAACAGTACCCAAACATCAATACAATTTGTACAGAGCATTCAAAATAAGTATCATGCATGTTCTATGCATGAATTTTGTAAATGGACAAAAAAAATTTCAGTAAAAACTCCATCAAAATTTATAGCACTTACCAATCGTTGGAGGACCGGATTGTGCAGAAATGTTGTTGTGCTCCTCGTCGTATCCCCAACAGCTAAATCAAACCTCAGCAAAGGATAATAGGTAATCAGGCACTTGCTTATAAATGAATAACATATATTAGACAGAGGTTGGACCTTCAGAGAAAGGAAATGAAACAATCATAATGGATGTATGTGTCATATGCACTATGACTCACTTCAATGGCACTCCCTAACATAACTAATGTTTGTGCTTAAGAGGGTTTCATCCTTGTTCAAAAATGCAATTATGAAAACATAAAAAGACTAAAAATCAAGATCAAAAGAAAAAAGAACAATTTTTTTTACAAACACGGAGTTGAAATCGTTGATTAGAGATCAAAAGAAAGCAATGAACATATTGTGGTAATAAGATGGTAATGTTCACATACCTGAAAACCAAAGGGTAGTAATCTTTCCATATAATAACTTCACGCATCTTAAGCATTTAATCATAAGGTGCATAGATCCGTAGCAATGATTGTTCCCAAACAATAAAATATGAATGCATTCCATTATTCATCCACTATTTTCTATAGATCTGTAGCAATGGTAATTGTTTTAAGACCAAGCCGCAGATTTTTAGCAAAGCTAAGTGAAGATTTTTAGAAAGAAAAAAAGAATTGCCAATATAATGGAACTTCAGCGCATGAGGACCAAAAGTTAGTGCACTTAATACTGAAATAAGCAATAGAAATTAAAATCATTGTACAAAAAAACTGAGCTAAGGTTGGCATAATGATTGAACTGCTAATAACACCATTGATTCTCTCTGATATCCGGTTATAGCTATCAATGGTTTCTGGGAAGCAATGAGTTTGAGGAGTTCCAAGTGCAAATAGAAGCAAAGTAATCAGGCAACTTCGCATATTTCAACAGACATTAAGTAAATGACAAGGATATTTGCTTATACCATGATAGATATTTGCATGATTTGATTAATGTTCTTGATTGCAGTTTTTTGCTTTTCAAAGCAATTATCATTTGTGTATGATATAATAATAAGAAAAATCCTAGAAATTGTTCTTTTAAGTTTTAACATTAATCTTCTCTCTTTGACTAAAACTTCATCACTTTATAGTTTATACTCCAAACATGAGTGAAACTATTAAAATTTAATGAAAGTTTATCGTAGTAAGGGATAGAGAAAGATAATGTTCATTATTCTACACATTTACCACTATCCGCAACCATGTTTTTGTGTAGGGCATTAATCAATATGTTTAATTTATTGTTTTTTAGTGAAAATAGTGACATAAATAATTTAAGGAAATCGATAATTATTCTAATCAATAATATAGCACCTTGATCTGTGATCTTTCAGTTATTTATCCTCTCCCTTTTTCTTTATGACGGGGCCAAACAACCAAGGCGAGCAACGCTATGAAACCTGCATATTCCATTAAGTGGTACATGGATCTACGGAGATAGGAATAATATCATTTCCTATAAGCACACATTCAATCAACGATTATATGGATTTATAGTGATTCAACTCAAAAGGGATACTAGTCCATAATTTACCTACAATCAAACTCATCCATAAGTTATCACTATTTATAAATATAAATAATCATATAACGATTTCAAGTAATTATAAGAGATAAATATCACTAACTGCAAATCGGTTTTACACTGTCTTATATGATTGAAACCATTGAATCATCAAAGCACTATGTACGTAATGATATAAATTTACTCACCCAATCGCCTCTTTCTTCCACCACAAATTCACCAAATCACCAGATGACTTCATCCTCAACACATGCTTCCACATCCAAATCTATGCCACCGGCATTTCATAAGTTCTATATAGAAAAAACAAAACAAAAAAATTATCAAAAATATCTCCATGCGATCTGTTCAGATTTAATTTAGATTCAGATTTACCTATAATTCACATCCGAAAGATGCGCAACGAGATCAGAAACGTCGATCTTTGCAGCAGGCTTTGCCATAGTAATATTAGGTTTCTTAAATTTCTTCTATTTGACTTTCTTCACTGCTACCGTGTCAGTGCCTCTGTTCTCCTTGACATCGTCACCGCTCTTGTCATCAGATCTAGGAACCGCACTTAATTCGTCTGAATCCGTTGCCACAGTCACAACCACCGCCACTTCAAGCTTTGGACGACGATGGTTTGCTTGAGACCGAAATCGTCGAAGGTGTGGAGTCACCGTTGGCGGAGGTGGAGATTGGTTGTGGGTGTGACGGTGGCGTTTATGGTAGGTCTTTACCTTGCCTCATTATACATCGATTTTGCAATTTTATGAAATTTCAGTAGAAATATTTGGAGGAAGATAATCGAAAATCACCTGGGAGAAGTTATTTTGTGCGTTGCAAGAGAAAGAAGACTGAACGTGGGGAAGAAATTGTTCGTGGTAGGTGGGGGTAAAACGAGGAACAAAGCACATGCGAAAAAAGATAAAAAGGTCCCTTTGTTATAGTTTACATGGAGTTTCACAACGAACATTTTGGACAGTTAAAAAAAGGCTTCACTTTGACCTGTTGACCAAAGTATTTGCATTATATATAAGATATATATATAGACACATATATATTATCATTTTAAAATGAATTTGCAATAAATATGGTGTTTAGTTCAGAAGTTTTTCTCTGTAAAGAATTTTGATATGAATGCCTAAGTGGTAGTGGCATAGCCCGGATAAATGTTGGAACTTTTCACATTTTTCCTTTTTTGTTAAAGTATGTTTAATAAACTGTTAAAATTTGTTAAGCTATTTTATGGACACACGTGGCCCATGCATTAAGATTTTATGGTATGTGCATCATGTTACGATATGTTGTTTGGTACATTTCATTTGTTATGAAATGGGATTTTCGATTATTTTGGACATTAAAAAGCTTTTGAGTTGTTATAGAACTTGAAGCTAAGTGTTTTCGTGAAAATATAAACGATGAGTTTATATAACACTTGAATTGAGTAGGTAGTAAGTTAAAACAAGTTTTAAATTTTTTGAACATACTTGTTAAGTCAAACAAAATCTGATGTTTTGTATATACTCTTAGGATATAGTGAAGTATTATACGAGTATTAAGTTATAACTATTTATAAACTTGAATTTATGTTTTATGAAATGTTTCATAAATGATTTTAGTATTAAAGAGATATATTAGTTGTGTAGTTGAATGTGATAAAAAGGATATTGGTGCAGTTAAAAACCTAATAAGATAAAATATGTAAATTGTACATAGATCATTTTATTCGCATGATTATTCTCGATCCAGTATATAAGCATATGATTTCGAGGTGATTTACTCCTGTCCGAATAAAGTTTTTCACTAGATCCTTGACCGTGAACATTTGATACAGATTTAATGATATGATCCCGATGTTTTCTACCATAGTACATAGCTATATAAGGAGAATGTCGTTTTTTAATCAGGCAACCTGATTGGAGTTCGCAATAGAGAGGTTAAGTGATCTATGCTAGTTGGAAAGAGAAATTTATGTAATTGAGCAAGCGATCAGATTTGATATTGCGTGCATATGGTCAATGTACATCATACGCACTTTACTGTATTTACATACTATGTTTTGATTGGCTTATGGAGAGTTTAGGTGATAACTGTTTAATTTGTTATGAGGTAGCATGAATTGGCTACTATGTAATTACTTGAGTCTTTTGAGCTAACGATACTTTTAATAGGTCTTTTATCATCCTTATGCAATGAGAGGATTTGAACTTGAGCAAATTGTGAGTTTTGTTTACTAAGTTATTTTTAAGTATTTCTATGTGGTTTTTTTTCGTTGCCCATATTGAAATTTTTAGGACGAAATATTCTAAGTGGGAGAGAATGGAATGACCCGGAATTTCGGATACTTCGTATTTGAATATCTGAATTATTTAAATATTTGAATCATGGATTTAATATTATTAAAATGATTTAGTAAGTGTTTTAACCTCCTTTTAAATCATAAGTAATGATAGTAAACTTTTTTAGAAAAATGTTTAAAAAATAAACATTTTGAAAAAATATTGATAATGTGATCGAAAATCGTTTTATCGATGAACAGCTTTTTAACCCTAGGACATTGTTTACATCTTTTTTTACACACTCTTATTTTCTTAGTAAATTAATAAAATGAAAAAAAAACTTTTTTTCTATTTATGAAAATAAAATTTTTGTATGATGTCATGCATGATGTAATTGGAGATATTTAGGAAATGACCCTTTTTAAGTAATACTTAACTTTATGTAAAAAGAAAGAGGTGTAATGTTAACACATGAAAAGGAGGCTCCTCTGTAACCTTTCATGAAAGGTAAGAGGTGGTCATGACCTTTTGTAAAACCCTACATAAAGAGGGGCATACCATTATGAATAAATCACAATTTCACTTAAGCTTGAGATGAAGTATGAGAGTTTAAAATGGTGAAAGTGCATAAGCACTGATCCACTAATCACTCTCTAATATTTTCAAGCCTTGACCAAATCATCTCCAATCTCTTTTATATTTTGGGTTTGGGACTAAGGCATCATATGAGACATGATTAGGAATTAAGAAGTAGGAGAAGGTGGGAGGAAGAAAGGGTTCCTAAAAAGGGCCATGAGCATTGAGGAGGAAGGCGAGGTGGTTGCTTGGTTTGAAAGTGCTAAAGGTTGGATCTTTAGGCTTGTAGTCATGGAAGGAGGTGGTTCTTTATTATTATGGCCTTGTGCTTGAGTTTGACATGTATCTAAGTGAATTCCCTCACTATCTTACAAGTATACATTGTATGTATATATGTTGTGTGCAAAATTATAATAGTTGAAGTGACATTGGCCAAGTAATGGTCTAAACTTTTGACCCATCATGCTTTTGAAAGCAAGGACAAATAAAAAAATGTAAAAATTTATATTTAAAGAGCGCCTCAATTTTTTATTAAATAGAAAAAAATCGATTTTCTTTTTAAAAAAATTGATTTTCGTTAAAAAAAATATCTTATATAACAAATAGCAAATTTGGCAAAACCATAATTTGAATGAATTAAAGGAAAGACGCATAAAGAACTAAAGATTGAAATAAAAAGATCTATTTATTTAAAATCGAATTGTATTTGTTCAACAAGCCATTGTCCATATAATATTTTTTGAGAATACATAAAATAAGGATTTGTGTTGGATTGACAAAATAATAAATATGGAATAACTTTATATTGTATAAAATAACTTTTATTACCCTCTTAAACATATGGCGTGGCCTTGACATGATGTTTACATGGTTGGTTAACTTGTTTGTTATATCGAAATAAGTTTGAAAGTGTTTGAAGCTAATCTTTATATGTGCACTTCCGAATCCCTTGTTTTTGGGAATTTTTATAAATCAATGGAGTGATATACTTAATGGTTTCGTTCCATGGTTTTTAAGTACCCTAATTGTAGTATATACAATAAAAATTCCAGAACTTAGATAATTTGTTAAATGATTAAAACTAGTTACCAAGATCATGTTTTTCAATATTGTTTTAACAAGGACCTTTAACATCATTTATAAATATTGTAGTAAGCCGCTTTCGGTTTTAAGTATTCAAAAATGGTATTTAAATTTGGTATGTTTTTCTAGTTTTTAGAAATGTTTTCAAATATATTTTGAAGTATCGTAAAGTTGGTTTGAAGTATAAGTATATTTTTAATAATTGTGTAAAAATTTGGGAAAAATAAAGAAGAGGCTTAATACTAATAGCCGAGTTGGTAGACTTTTCTGATTTTTGAGAGTTAAGATTAATGTCAAGTAGGGACGGAGTAATTGGGCTCTAACTTACCAGGCTTCCCCCTTGAACGAGGAATATTAAGTTGGAATGTTGGAATTGTGTAAATCATGTTGATTACTTTTATATTTAAAAGGTAATTAACTTTGCTTAACGCTGAAAGACAATGAAGTAGGCTTATCTATTTCTGCAAGTTAAGATTGATATCGAGTAGAGACATAGCTATAATGATCTAACCTACCAAGCATACCATTTGAATAAGGAATATCTGAGTCAGGAATGTCGGATACGGGTATATAATGTTGTTTGTTACATACTTAGGGAAATTATTGATATTGTGCTTGACGCTACAAGCCAACAAGTATGCTTGTCTATTTGTATGATTCAAGAATGATGTGCCCAATCTTTGATGCAACCAGCACTCTAATTTATCTGGCTGTACTCTTGAATGAGGAATAATTAATTTGGAATGTTGGAAACTAGTTAAGTGTACGAATATTTGGTTTGCATAAGAAATTGTTTTAACTAGATAATCGATTAGTCATCCATCAAACTTAACCGAATATTATCTTAGGTCTTGAAAGGAATGTTTTAAAGATGATGTAAGTATAAAGTGGTTTTTGATTTTTTGTGACAATGTGTTAATAACATTAATCTTTAACCCCTTTTGATTAAACTTATGAATGTAAATAGATTTTTAAAAATGATACTTTAAAGATAAGCATAAGTGAAATGGTTTTGGGTTTGTAGTGACAATGTTTAAGTAACATTAGTCATGAACCTTTTTGAATAGATTAGTGAAAGCACTTAGACCTTAAAATGGATATTTTAAAGGAAATTATAAATATGGAATCGCTTAGAAAATGACGTAAAAGAAAAGGTTAGAAATCTTGTTAAAGATATGCGAATATACTTATACCATTTTAGATAACTATATGAATACTTTTTGAAGTATTGAATGATTATAAATGAACAGTAGAAATTAATAAAAGATGTTTAATTTGATAAAAGAAGTCTAACCAATAATATCGATTTTAATTAATAAAAGATGAATCGAACAAAAAGGGAATTTGAAGTCGGTTATGTGACTTGATCGTGCTTTATGTTGCTTGATCCTACTTTGTTTGTTTACTCATTTGTGGAAAACATTTAATCGTATACTTAGCACTAAAAACCGATGAAGTAGGTTTGTCTATCTGTGGGAATAAAGACTGATGTTCATGTATGGATATGAGCAATATAGCACTAACCTACTAAATTCACTATTGATCAAGGGATAGTGTGAGAAGAAAATACCAAACTCGTGATAAGTATACGAGACTTGGTTCTCATATGTGATTATTCTTTCTATAATTGAATGAAAAATTCGTCGATTCAATCTTGAAGAGACTGGGATCGATAAGTATTTTACATATCGAAAACCGCTTCAAGGCTGAGATACGTGTTCTATCTGTTGGAAGTCAATCCGTTTGATATCCAAGAATCTATGTAGAGATTTGAGATATTTTTAAGAAGCTTAAACAAATGTCGTTGTTTTTTATCTATTCAGGATTTAGGAATCCATTAGTGGTTCTGTATCTGTTGAGATGCTGGAACCCATGTGTGGTTTCAAGATCTGTTCGAGATGTAGGAATCCAACTTGGGATTCGTGTTCTATTCAAGTGATGAAGACTCGTGTGAAAAATGCCGAACATAACCTCGACATGGGAAATGGCTAAAGACAGAGTATGATGCACAATCTATGGTTTATAGTCCCATGACATGGTATCGCCGACTCCATATCTAGAGTATGCTTATCGATGTTGCGCACATGAGTTAATGGTATTCGGTACCACGTGGTTCATGTTTATGTTCAGGTGTGGGCCTTTGCGTTTACCTTATGGTATATATTATTTAGAAATATATTACGCTTGGAAGGTGTTTTCTGATCCTTGTGTTGGATTTCGAATTCATCTCCTCCGAAGAGATCTCCACAGAAAGTCCATTATGCGTACGTTCTTTATCGAATTTGATTGTGCCATCCAGTATGTTGTTGAATGTAACAAATGTATCAATTCCAGCTATATTATAATATTTATATTCTACGCCCTAGACATTATCTGTTATATCACATACTATACATATTAGATGGTGGTTCTTTTGAGGGGATAATCATTAAGGCATTCCATGCGGTTTTAAAAGTACTATTACGTATTGATCACATATGTCTTAAGTTTCTCATACCAGACTTATGTCTACGCTTGGTTTTTATTTTCCCTAAATTCCTTATATGTTCTTTTGAGTAGTTTGAAAATGGAAGGTTTTTGTTGATGTTTATTAGAGCTTGAGATGACGAGATGGATGTTTCACCTACCGTAGTACTCCTATTTCTATTTCATCACTATATTATACATATCAGCATTCGTGAGGACAGAAAGTTATGACTATCCCGGCTGATGATAGTACTTAGGTTTTGTAACTCTAAAATTTCTGTACCGAAGTAAACCATTGTGCTGATCTTTTGATATTATATAATACTGTTCTATTTGTGAGATTCTGATGTTGTGTTCTCTTCTTCTTTTTTGTTTTCTTTTTCTTTTTATTTTACTTTAGCAAATCGTCCTTCTAGCACTTAGATGCTTGGCACAAGAATACGATGCATGTATTAGTGTCGATATTCTAGGGTCGAAAAGGTGAATCTTTACAAACCATCCATCATACAACAAAACATTTAAGCAACATACACACTCCAACATCTCAAAATATATCAGTCATATCAAAAAAACCCAACACATATCAATACAACCTATATCAACCTCAAACATCCAACATATCCTCAAAATGAATCAAATATATCAAAATGCATTATTCTCACCATCTCCAAGTGCATATATTTACAATATCCCAACACAGATTAAAAACAATCATACTTATCACTCAACAACACCCATATGATTTAATGATTAAATTTTGTCTAACGGCTAGAGAGAAAAAATCTGAACTTAGCAGTTTCTATAACAATGAGATATTTACAATCATATAAGAAAGTGATTCTATAAGCTGCGTCTAATTTAATTTTAAGATCATATATTATTAGATTTAGCAGGATCTTATATTAACGTGTATTATCTATAACATTTTACTTATTTCTAGGAAGACCAAAAGCAAGTAAGCAACACATATGACTTTCAGTTTTAAACTCAAAAGCAACTTCCGATGAATATTTTAAACAATTTCAAGTTTGTTACAATCGAGAGATTAATAAATAGTAAATTTCAAGCAAGCATTACCTCTTGGTTTCCAAAGCTATAATGCCTACTCTACGTTGTTGGATCCATGAAAACATCAAAAATCGTGTCCTCCTCGTTAGTAGTCAATTGTTCCTGTCCCATTCACTCAAGCTATTGCGCTCGTTGTTACTTAAATTTTTTATGCATTTCCAAACAAAAATACAACTAAATCAATACTATATTATTTGAATTCTTTATAACTAATTAATTAAAATGATTGTAGTAACTTATAGCTTAAAATATGCCTACATGGTCTTGTTGTGATTTCGACTCATGCCATGTGTATGTGAATGTGCCATCTTCATTTTCATGCTCGATGGCATGAGAACGTGCAAACAAGTCCATGTAGAAGATGAGATCCTGACACTCTCAAATAATTATTGTATATTATTATATATACAAATTTATACAGTGCAATAACTGTTTATAATCGCAATTAATAAATTTACCAGATTTCGACGATAATGTTGGAATGGCTTAGAACCACCATAGTGTGTGACTAAATTCTTATTTCTATTCATAGAGTTCTCCTTTGACTCTGCCTTTAAATTTGAGTTGAACATTATATTTTTCATTTGTAATTTATATATTAAATATAGATTAAGTTAAACTGATACCGTGGCTTATCGGAATATACATTATATAATACGTGATAGATTGCATGTGAAACTTCATTTTAAATAATTAATAAGAGATTAGTATATTTAACTTTGCTTCATCGCTATTCCAGTAAACAACCCAATCTTCCCATATACTTGCGCTCTTCTAGTTAGACTTCTTCCCTACCTTTTTTGTGGCTGACATCGTGTCGCGGTTGTTTTTCCTCATTTTCTTCATCCAATAGTTTTTGGAAAGGAGATAGTCAACTTCTTACATATCACTAACCCCTAGTCAACAATTTATACAGTGGTTATATATAATTATATACAAACTTACATTTATGGGGAACTCCTATTAGATACACTCTATGATGTAGGGTGGGATACTATCCCATTTATGCCAGCAAGTGCTCATCCTGCTCCTATTGGAAAGCTTAGGAACATCAAGAATAATGTCCAATGGCTCCAGTCAAAATCCCCTATGTTAAATATGCTACAGACCTTTAATAATTCATGACCAATATATCACACACAAAGTATTTATGATACTGAAATAAATTTAATACTTACCCATTCACTTTGCTGAATAACATCACATAGGACGATGTACCTGCCGTGATGGGTCGTTGCTATCACCTCCCGCGACAGTCCCTTTTTAAGTAGAAAAGGGGGAACCTGGTAAATGCGTAGAATTCCGTTGTTGAAATGGCATAATACCGATCGTAGACACATCATTTTATTATGGCAGTCCATATCGTTCAATTATGAGAAAACTTATCATTTTTTGTGAGAAAAATTTAACGTTAATAATCACATAAATTGCCTTCTATCGAAATGTACGTTATTAATCCGTCATCTTCATTTCCATATTTAGACTCAGTCTCATGATGTATATTATTTTTTCCATAGTCTCGAGTGCTTCTAGAAAAATATTTGATTCATTGTTTAGAGACACAAATCAGTGTAATCATCGGTTATTGTTATTTCACTATTTTGCTCAAAATCTACCTAATAAGCTTGTTCGTTTAGAATATTATTTTCATCAAATGTAAATCTTGAATGTGTTTTGAAAAATGCCGAACAATCTACTTTATTTTTTTTAGAGATGGATAAGGTTCATAGTAAACTTATAATGCTTGTTTGGCTAGTACAAAAGGGTCATACTTATGATAACGCGAGGTATGCTTTATTTAGATTATAATCTTAGTGATGATAATTCCAGAACCTCGAACATTTCTGAACCAATTGCATTTGAACAATAAAACCTCCTTTGTAGGTAATGTGAAATATGTCAATTGCAATACCTGGGTTAACATAGCATAAAAATCATTTATACAATTATTTTGGATCATCATTACCTTTAACAAATGCATCGGTATTGTTAGATAATTTTATAGCATGCACCATATTCTTAGGTGTTGAATTTATATCCATTGATGAAGAGTATTGAATATGTCTTATCGTTTCTTTTTGTCCTCAATGCAAGATGTTTCAATTCTTCATCGACAACACAATTTCTCGGATCATAAACTTAGTTCAAAAACCAATCAGCAAATTCTTTACTGAGATTGCTGCATGGATTTTGTGATTCATAAACATTGTAGATATAGATAACATATTCAATTATAATCTACACATGTATTATTGAGATAAATATATCGAGAATAATTATTTAATGCTACCTAACAAATTGTGCAGGTTCAGTACAATTAAGAAGAATATATGTGTATGCAACATGTAATCTCTATCATCTAACCATAATTCCACACATTTTCCAATAGGTCGGCCCGTTGGCTAAAATAGATAACGTTGCATGATAAGAATCTTGTTCAACGCCTTCATCATTATGTGGAACACTTTCCAATAATAAGCTCACATGTTCACGTAAATAATGGGAGAAAACGAATGAGGCTTAGTTTTCGATATATGATTTGCAAGTCAAACCCCGAACTCATGTTTTCTGTCTAACTTTTTCTTTAGATGTTTTAAGTACCTATTAAAAAATTATTTCAAATTTAAATTTACTATATATGCGATAAAATTAATATTTAACATATTAATATTAGAAACTATCAAATCAATATATCCATCCATATTGCACAGGACCTTGAAGACGTGCATCATATGGAATATGAATATGTAAATGCTCCATTACATTAAAGAAACCTAGAGGAAATATTTTCTCCATTTTGTAGAGAAGAATAAGGATTTCTACCTCAACTTTACGTAGACGTTCAACTTTTAACATATTTGAGCAAAGCTCTTTGTAAAACAAACGAAGTTCTGTTATAACCGTCCAAACTTTTATGGGTAATAGTTCTTTGCTAATGACGAGTAACAAAATTTTACATCATTACGTGAAATCATGGTGTTCCATCCCATTTAGTTTGCCTTTTTCAAAGCTGACTACGGATATTAGAAGGAATCCCATTACGTATGTACCTAGAATTTCAATTTGTACTTCAATTGCATATTTATTTGGAAAATCCATACAAATTCATATATTCCCTCGTTTGATCAAATCGTCGGTGGTTGCATAGTCTCTACACTGTTGGTTGTAAAGCTTTTTATTTCTTTTCTAAAAGGATGATTAATATGGTAAAAACACTAATGATAATTAACCATAAATTTTTCTAATACTTTAAAGAAAATGCTCCTACTTCTTCCATACAATAAAGACGAGCTTTACGATTGGCCATACTCTAACTTAAAGACATTGCATGCGAAGAAAAATTAGTAATAGTCCATAACAAAGAAGTGAACATACAAAAATTCTATTTTTTAAATGCGTTTCGATTCCTTCTTACTACAGTTTTTAGAAATCTTCAATCGATGTTCATAAATAAACATCGATTCCTTGTGTCAAATCATCATGGCCAGGGATGATAAAAGTGAAATATTGTAATGACCCACCATCCGTCTCCACAGAATGACGCATCATTAATAAGAAAGAAAGGGATAGAAAAGAGAAAAGAAAGAAGAGAAAGAAGAAACAACATCATAATCTAAACAACGGAACGAATAAATTATATTAATAACATAAATATTACATAGTTTACAACAATTATCAAAGTTACACAGATAGTACAACACATACTAGACAGTTATAAACACCTGTCTAGTTATACAACTCAATACAGTACAAGATAACTACTCAGAGAAACCAACACAGCGGAAATCTACATATCTACTCGCAGAAGCCTCATTCTCCATTGCACCTCCACAATTCGTCAAAGCTAACCTGAACCCCTTGGCTACTCGTAAAATTTGAGTACCCAAGAGTTTAAGAAAACAGAAGATAAACTCCGAGTCAAACATGGGTCTGGTGTGAGTAACAGGTTAAGGTTGCTTAACTTTCAAAAACCTTTTGAAAAGAAAGGTATCACGTAAGACTTCCCACACATAAACATGGAAAAGTTTTTACCTTACGCTAACCAAAACATTTGATAGGAAATCCGATGATATTATAATAGGGTCTAGGGTTTTCAAATAAATATGAAATAGCCGAAATTGTTACATTATTAAATTCCAGCTACTAGCTACAAAAGTGGGCAATACAATCAAAACCGTTGGCACTTATTGGATTTTGGATTCCATACAATGGCAGGGATACTAGGGTACCGTCCGTCACAGTACGTGGCCTAGATCAACGCACTAAGGAGTACGCCCGCTCCCCTGCAACATAAGACTGGAACCATTCCTTACTAAACGGTTCCGAACAAGACAACCCAGCGGTTGTAGCTAGCAACCGCCCACACAGCCGAATATAAAGGAACCTCTAGACAGGGGTAAATCTCACTCTCCAATGGGAGCTACCCACAAAGCCTTGCTGCACCTCCCCTGTTTTAGCCATTCCCGGTTGATGAGGCTTGAGGCTATGATTACCTTTATAGGACATATCACTTAGAATGCTCATCGTCCACTTGATGATGTTTCTGAAAGCTTTCAATCCATACAAGTTCGTTCCGGGTTCGAACGAAACCGAAGGCATTATCTCGTTACACTCATTTTGGAATCACCCTCAGAGTTAACGACGATAACCCTTGCACTCTGAAACATCATATCGAGCCTGTAAGTACTATTTCCGTCAAACTCATCACGGAATCACCCCAAGAGTTATACTGACGAATAGTTCTTACACCTCGAGTATTCACAAAGCTCCACTTTGATTCACGACCTAACGTTTAATTGGAATCGATGTGGTTTTCGAATATCCAAATATGGAAACCCGATCCTGGTCTCATCGAAATCCAAAGCGTGTCTTTTAGGTCCAGGTTGTTTTAAAGTTTAAAACAATTCAATTATCTACACACACAGATAGATAACTCACAAATCACAATTGATAATCAACATTATCACCAAACAGATGATCTATATCAAAATAGGTAATCCAAATCATCATCACAATAGATAATCTATATTATCATCACAATGCAACCAAGCATTCATACACAACATTATTATCTCATTTCTGAAATCACAAAGCATCCAAGACAATCAATGTCATCCATTCATACATAAGCAATGATTTATCTCATCACAATATAATTAATTTAAAATGAATTAAATTAACTATTTCATGTCTAATTAATTTAAAATGAATCAAATAAATTACTTCATCTTTAATTGATTTAAAATAAATTAAATTAATTACTTCATCAATACATATCTTGCTTACTCAACCATTTAATTGATTACCATCAATTAATCATTCATTATTAATCACCTTAATTAATCACTCTTGATTAATTTTCCTTAATTACATTCATGTAATTATCCTTAATTAATTTCACAAATTAATTATTCTCAACCAAACAGTAATTAACCTTTAATTACTTCAATTAATTAATTAACTATAATTAATTACCTTGATCGTTAATTAATTACATTAATTAATTACCTTTAATTACCTATTATTGATTAATTAATCATAATTAATCAACTTTTAATTACATCATTAATTATAATAATTAATGATCCTTAATTATATTTAATAAATTATTTTCCTAAATTAATTACGTCAAGTAATTAACTCATAATTATTAATCTCCCAAATTAATTACATTCAATAATTAACTAACTTAATTACTTTATTAAACCAAATTAATTATCCCTTAATTAATTTCTTAATTAATCCCTTGATTAATTACTAAGTGATTACATTCCAAATTACTTCATTCTTAAACATCTTCAATTAATTACAACTTGTAATTATAAATCAATTACTTTACCAAGTAATTTCCAAATCATTAATTACATAAAGTAATTATCTTTAAAACCTCAAGTGTTTAAAATTAATTAAATTAAACAATCCCATTTAACTCAATTACTAACCTTAAGTAATTAATTTCTAAATTACTTCATTAAGTAATTATACTCAAACCATTCGCAAATGATTATTATTAAATGAATTAATCTAATTAATTATAAAAATTAACCACATTAATTAATCATCGTTAATGACCTTCAATAACCCCTCTCTAATTATTTTTATTAAGTAATTAGCTGAGATTAATTACAAATTAAATTAGCTTTAATCATCCATTAGTTAAGTCTAATTATTTAATTAATTAAGTGTTAACTGTCACTTAATTCATCCTTAATTATTTAATCAATTAACCTTGATTAAAACTTAATTACTTAATTAAAAATTCTTTAATCATTAATTAAATAATCTAGTTAATGATCTTAATTGTAAATTGATTAATCCTTAATCAATATTTATTAATTCCAAATCATTAATTAATTAAATTAATTAACCATTCCTTAATTGCTCCATTAATTAAATTAATTTCAAAACATTAATCTAAATAAATTTTAAGATAAAACATTTCTAAATTAGGTTTAAAAACAAATTTATTTGAAAATAATTTACTTTGAAATTACTTTAAAATTTCATTCCAAATACCAGATTCAATAGGAATAAATTTAAACATAATCAAAGTTTAAACAATTTTATACTTTTTAAAATTTCAAGACAAACAAGTGTTTGTCTTAGAGATTTGAGTTTCGTAAGCATTTTGAAAACTAAATTTATTTTAAAATTTCAATAACTTCAATTTATATTTAGTTCAAATCTTCAAATTTAAATCTCCTTCTAATTTAAAAACCGAAGTTCATATTTGATTTAAGATTTCCAGATTTAAAAAAAGAATGCAGGCCTTTTTTGATAATGAGGAATTTGAATTTCATGAGAACAGGTTTTCATGTTGTATTTGTAAACTGATTTGGGTTTGTATAGGTATTTGAATTATTTTGGATAAGAAGAGTTTACTGATTTTTGATTTGTAGAGGAAATGAATATGCAGGATTTTAAGATGCAAGTATTTTGAATATGTAGGGTTTGATTCTTGAAGAGGACTGACTGATTTTAGATATGAAGAATTTTGAAGTTTTCTTTTGATTTAGGAAATGAGAAAGAAAACAAGTAAGAATGAAATGCAAGTTTATATAGATGTAGTTTTCAGATTTAATTAAATAAAAGAAAATTAAAACCAAAATGTGCCACATGTAAAAAAATTCTACATTTGTCAAATTAATAGGTTAACATTTGTTAAATAAGGCTTTAAGAGATCAACACTTGTCTTTGTAAATTAATTTACAAGTTAATATGTATATTAAGCTTAATTGATTAATTAATTAGAATTTAAATATGTACATAAATTAATAAAAAGAAATTAAAACAAACCATGTTTATAAATAAAACTTATACATATAAAAATTAAAAAAGTTAAGATTTATACTTTGGAATTTTAAATTCAAACCAAATCCAAAATCAATTATTTAAAAATCAAGTTCTATATATAAATTTAATTTGAAATAACAATTGCAAATTTTATTCAAAATTTATTTGTAAATCAATACATTAATAATATTATTTTTTTAAAATATCTCATCATTAAATTAAAATCATTTTAAAAGAAATTATATTTTTATTAATAAATTATCTATTTTATTAAGCCATAAAACTTTTGTTTGTTAATTCATTTTAAATTTAAAACTCAAGCCAAATTATTTTAAAACATTTAAATATTTTTCCTTATCAATTTTAAAATCATATATTTATTTATTAAATAGCATGACTCAATATAAATTTAAATCAAAATTTCCAAATTATTAATGTATATATTAGAATTTTTAAAACATGATTCACTTATTAAGTTTAAACCAAGATTTATTTATTTAACTTTGGAAAGCTTAAATATTAAATAAAAAAATTTCAAATTACTACAAATATTAGAATTAGAATGAAAATATGTTTTATTTATTAAAATTAAAACAATGCTAATCTATTTAAAATATAAACCATATATTTATATTATAAACAGAAATCAATTTATTATTTTTGAAAGATAAAATAACCAATTAAATATTTATTAAAGAAGATTATTAAGTCAATTTGAATTATTATTAACAAAATATCAATATCAATTTAAATTTTTTAATACAGATTATTAAATTGATATTGTTAAAAATTCCGAGATGTTACAAATATATACGGAGCTTTCATGTTTGTCCACATTAGTAAATTGTAAGGTGTAATGATAATAGACTAAGATGAATATTCGAACCAAATTGGGAGAATGGTGAAAATCCATCTCTACATAAATTAATTCTAACATTATGACTCTCCACCGCAAAAGTTGGATATGTCTTATCAAAATGCTTCCATGCTTATCCATTAGTCAGGTGTGTTAACGTACCTTCTTCCTGTGTTCTCATACTGTACTATCTCATCTGAGGCACGGTTACAAAAGATGCACATAACCTTTGAAGCCTATGAGTGATGGATAAGTAATGCATACGCTTGTATGAAACTTCCTTTCGCTTCATTTATCTTGATTTGTATCTTTCCTCATACATATTCGACACTTTCTAAGATCGACGGCCTCTATCAAAAAAAATGTAACTATTTGAACATGTATTTATATTTTGATATGACAAACCAAAAGCAGACATAAGTTTTACCATTTCATGATTATTTTCGCACATTAAATTATTGGATGACATACCCCTTTTTGCAGCTTGTATAACAACTATAAATCCGACTTTGTGCACTCGTATTTTGATTTCATCGTAATGTACTTTGTGGTTACTGATAGTCAGGTGTCATTTTTACAGCTATCCCAAAGGGGTTTCTTAGCACCATCCAATAAATTGTATATTTTTTTCTCTAATATTTGGTTCTTCTTCGATATTTACATCATCATCATCAACTTCGATCGTAGGGAACATTGATCATGTTGCATATTCAACCATATCTTCTATGGGATTCGCTATAGCAATGTCCTTACCCACCTCTTCCTCAGACTATACAAGTTTAGATGTTACACGTTCTCTATGATGATTCCATACATAATAATCCGGCACGAAACCATTTTAGCACAAATGAACATTAAACATATATGGTATCAAATACTTCAAGTGTTTGTACCTACTACATGAATAACGAATTTCTTCATTATTTCCATTATTACTTAAAGTCAATTCAATAAATATGTGTGCACCATTAAAAATGCTCCTTTATTGAGCCTCTTAATCCCTTTCATTGATACATCTGACTCTTTGTTCAACAAAATAATTGACAATTTTTCCTATTTAAAATAATGTTAGAAATTCGAAAAAGTATTGATCATTTTATGGTTTTCCATTTCATTTTTTAATTCCTTATACATTTTAATGTTTTATTAATTATGTAATAGATTATTCTTTTTGAATTTTTTTATAAAATAATATATATTTTTAATTTTAACAAATTTATGAATATAATATTAAATTTTTCGCTTATTATTGCCTGCTTTGATGGTCGATTATCCAACTTTCCATTACAAACACAATAATAATTATATTCCGTAAATCATTAAATGATTCAATAAAATTTCGACAGGACTACCCTTTTGAATTTTTTATACACACAAATACATGTACATAAGGAATAGATGAAATTTTATGAACTGTTTAAGATGAAATGATCTACAAAATATGTAATTACTTTATTGTGTTTGTAACTTATCCAATACAGGGACAAATTCGACAAATTTTGTATCGGATGAATATTGATGTCCTTTTTTTGACAAAAACGAATATCTATATAATGATCATGTGCAATACTTATCGAACAAGGCCAAAAAATCTCTATGGAATTTATGGAAGTTGGATCTATAGCTATTGCACAAGTTGCAAACCGACATATGCCACCGAATCATTTAATGTAAGAAAATCATTATGAAGTGAAAATCATATGTCTAGTTTCGCTTTACTATACCAAATGATAGATACAAGTTTAAATGGTTGCATGTAGTTTTGGAAAGAGGACATCAATCTTAGAAAATATAGAATATGGAAAGATACAAACCAAGAACAAAGAATAGAAAGGAAGTTCCATAAAAAAGAGTGCATTATTTGCCCATCACTTCTATACTTCAAAGGTTATATGCATCTTTTCTTACCGCATATCGTATGAGATGACTTAGTGTGAGAACATAGAAAGAAGTTACCTTAATACACCCGGTTGATGGATAAGCATGATAATATCTTGATAAGACTTTTACCGCTTTTGCTTTAGAGAGCGGCAATATTAGACTAGGTTTGCGAATGGATGGATTCTCTCCATTCTCTCAGTTTGGTTCTAAATATTCATCTTGGTCCAATATCGTTACACTTTATGATTTAAATTCGTGGATGTGTATATATCTTTCTTACTATTATCGTTCCTATCCTTAATGATATAACACAAAGAATCGATGTTTAACTGTAACCATTATTTGAAGGGTTGAAAACATTGTGGCATGAAGGAGTTGAAACATATGACATTTCCAAAAAAAAAGAATTTTTGTATGTTCGCTCCTTTATTATGAATTACTGGTATTTTCATACTTATGTAATGTTTTTAGATTGGAGTATGATTGGTCGTCTAGCTTGTACTTGACACACCGCACACCCGTTAATATACCCAAAAAGGGCACACTAAAGAATATGGTGCATTTTAGGTATAGCTAAAAACTTACAAAGACTAAGATTCACAAGACAAAATAAATAAAAAAGCGAAAACATTTAAAAACAATAACTTATTTGAAATCAAACTTCATATTATAAGTCATTACAGAAATAAGTCTCAAAATACAAAATACATATGTCTTATGGAAAACATCATCTTAGTCACAATGTCTGAGTACATACATAAAACCATCCCTCTCAACAAGTACCAGTACATGAAAATAAAAACGAAAAGAAGATGAAGAATACATGGAGAAAAACTTGGCACTTGAATCTCCAAGAAAATCCAAAAACAACTGTCCTTGCCTTTGCTGGCCTATGAGGGAAAATGGGAAATAGAGGAGTGAGTTAGACTAAAAGTCTAGTGAATGAAAGAAATTACTAATATTCTTATGCAAGGTAAATATAATAGGCTTTGCAACAATTCTAGTATAAAAGGAAATAAAGGAAAAAATAAGGCTGGAATAAAATACGGTTTAACTGTTTGCTTTACGTTGATAGTTTGATTAGATTGTTTGCACTTTTCTAAAACTGCTTTGATTAGGCTGAAATCCCAGTCCTAGTTTAATTAGGCTGAAGTTTTAATACTAACCTTTGATCAGCCCTTTACCTTTGTTGTGCCTACTTTGGGCAAGTCCTATCCTGTGGGTCTCACAGTAAAAGACACATGTTTAGCACTTAGAACTTAATAGTGACTTATCTCCCTGCACCGAGGCCGCACACTCGACCACCGTGAGGATCGCGCTGCCTATTTCTCCCTCTTTGTACCTCTTATTTACCCTAAACCGCACAAGTGTGCCCAACCATGCCTCCATGTGTTGTGAGACCACTAGTTCCTGAATGAAGAGAAATGTTGCCGATACGGGTCCTAACAAACAAAATCTAGTTGCGCCCCTTATCCAAGTCCCTAATTTAAACTTCTAATTATTGACCACTTATCTACCCCAAATAGCATAAGCGTGTCCCAAGAGAAATGCTACTAGTATGGGTCCCACTCTATCTTTGCCTATTAACTTAGTATAAGTCTTTAAACTAAGCCTTTTCTATTTTATCTCTAATTATAAACTGCGTGTTATAACTTTGCTTATTTACTTAACACAAGGCCTAAGTTTAAAAATAGGCTACTTCTGCTATTTCTTCTATTTTCTTTGTTAGTTAGAAATACATGTTATAACTATGCTTGCAAATGTCTTAAATTTGCCTATTTCAGTCTAAGTCCAATTTATTAAAGTTCTTATTTTACATCCCATTTTCTATAAATTCAGTGTTCTTATATTTTAGTCCATATTAACGAATTATTCTCTTCTATTTCTTCCATTCGCGTAAAAAGGGAAGCAAAAAGAAACTGACATTTATAGAATAAATCCCAACATATAATAGATGTACATAAAACGTAAATAACAGTAAATACTGTAAATACCGTAAATAGCTGTAAATAATTTGGAAAGCTATAATTAATAGTAAATAATTGCAAATAACTGAAATAAAATAGCTAAAGAAAATAGACTGGAAAACAAGTCAAAAATTTACTTAAAAATAAACTATAAATAAACTTGTATAAAGGTTATCCCAACATGGTAGAAAAACTACAACTATAGAAAATCCTATTATTTTAAATTACTTAAAAATCTAAAATAATTACTTAAATGCTTACCTATGGTCTTTAGCTCTTTCCTTTGGCCTTCCCGGATCAACTTGAGGGGTATAAAATATTTTAATTAAAAATATCTTCTCCTCGAAAAAATATTCCTTTTTAAGTCCAACCTCCGGCAATGAACCCCAATGGAGAAAATCTAAATGAGAAAAATAACTAGGCCTAGGGTCTAATTTATAGTGCCACTTATGGATCTTAGACCGTTAGATTTGGAGATTAAATCTGGTGCAAAACACGTCATAGTCTTGATGGGAACTGTCGAACGGAAGCACGGACGCACGACATAGTAAAAATAGGAAAATGATGTTTTGAAATCGAACTGGAAGAAGCCAGCAAAAGAATGCACGTGGGTCGACCTGCGTGTCGACCTACCACTAATTAGGGTCGACCTATAGGTTGACCTACCCATGGTAAAGGTTGTCAACTTTTCCTATAAATATATATATATATATATACACACACACACACACACACACACACACACACATATATTTCCTTTTGTTTTCTCATTTCTTGTTTATTTCGTTACCTCTTCGTTCTAGCTCTGATTTTGACAATCTTTATATGGAAATTGACCAAAAAATTACCATAGACACAATGGTGCAACTCCCGTGATCCAATTCTGATAATTTTACAAAGTTATTTTATTATTTAACTAATTCATTAATTAATTACTATAGCTTAAATTTTGGGTTCTTACATTCTCCTCTCCTTAAGGGATTTCATCCTCAAATCTCTAAGGATAGAAGAATGAAGTAAATGTTTTCATCTAAGTTCTAAAACTATCTACTCAACCATCATCCATTACATCCATTATCCTTAAGTTTTTTAAGTATGCAATTAATTTAGTGTCAATGTCCCGAACTAATGCAAAAGATTAGGCGGTCTAGTGATTCAGTTGACCTCCTATTATGCAATCATGCCCATGTCATGTATCCAAATGAGTGCAAATTCCCTAATAATAGCTGATAGTTCTATATTCATGCTACAATCATCATCCTAATGCAACAATTATGTGATAATCATCCATTTATAGCAACCATGAAATAAAATAAAATAAAAATGAAAATGAGCACACAACCAAATGCATATGCTATAGTGTCCTAGTTAGGCCGATCCCTAAGAGATAATAGTGCCTAGTGTAAGTATATGCATCCATTAGCATCCACTAGCAATCACTTGCAACCACTAGTGTCCATCATACATAACATGTACTAATAACATGTTTACATCAAATCCTATTATCCATAGGTTAAATCCTAAGTTCTACCCTCCCAAAGGATAATAAAGGAAAGAACCTATTCAAAACTAAAGATGGAAATAGAAAATTCTAAACCTTGCTATCAAAGAGATGCAGATAAGAGATACAAATCTTATCTTCAGCTTCTCACGTAGCGTCTTCAACATCATCTCCCCACTGCACCTTCACTAATGAGACTTCTTTATTCCTAAGCTTCTTGATGTCATGTCTAATGATCTTGGTAGGAATACGACATACCGATGCTTCTCTCTCCACTTCAACCTTCGCCAGTTGACTAGGTTCCACAATCTCCGCTGAGTCATGTAAGAACTTTCTTAAGTGTGAAACATAAAAAACATCATGTACTCCCGTGAGCCTCTCTGGTAGCTTTACTCGATACGCCATCTTCCCTACTCTCTCTACAATGGGGAACGGTCCTACGAATCTTGAAGTTAGTTTCCCACTCGGTATAAATCTCACCGCCTTCCTTAGGCAGGATACTTTAATGAAAACTATGTCCCCTACGTCAAACTCAATGTCCCTTCTCCGCTTTCTGCATAATATTTCTATCTATCTTAGGCTGTTTTTATTCTCCTTCTAATCAAATCAACCTTCTTTGAAGTCTCCCTAACCATATCAGGACCAAGTAGCAATCTCTCTATAGACTCCATCCAATATGAAGGTGACTTGCAAGGTCTCCCAAAAAGAGCTTCAAAAGGTGCCATCCTAATGATAGCTTGAAAAATTTTATTAGATGCAAACTCCACCAAAGGAAGATGCTCCTCCCAAGTTCCTCCAAAATCAAGAATGCACGTCCTCAACAAATCCTCAAGCACTCTATTAGCTCTCTCCATTCAGCCATCCGTTTGAGAGTTATAGGCCATACTCAATCTAGGTCGCGTCCCTAAAGCCTCTTGCGTGCTTCTCCAAAACTTGGTATTAAAAATAGGGTTTCTATCGCTCATTATGCTAGAGGGAACTCCATGAAGTCATACTATCTCATGAACATATAAGGATGCCAAATAGATGACGTCCTTTTACTCTTAACTGGAATGAAGTCGGTGCTCTTAGTCAATTGATCTACGGTCACCTAAATGCTAGTACTCCCCTTCCTAGACCAAGGTAAACCATCTATGAAGTCCATCGAAACACTATCCCACTTCCATTCGTGTACATCCAATGGCTGTAGTAATCTACGAGGCTTCTGCTGCTCTGCCTTAACTCTTTGGCACATAAGACACTTAGCTACAAACTCCGCCACATCCTTATTCATGCCACTCTGGTAAAACATTATTTTCATGTCCCTATACATCTTATCACTACTCGGATAAATAGTCATTCGAGAATGGTGTGCTTCCTCCAGAAATGCTCTTAACAAATCACTAGTGCAGGGGACACAAAGTCTTCCATCTCTCCTTAGCCACCCTTTTCTATTTATGGAATAGCGTTGGAGATGATTAGATACCTCTCCTCTGCTAATCCTCTCTAAATATCCGCAAGCTCTGAATCCACTCGCTATCTCGAGCAAATCTAATCTATGAGGCTAGGCTTATCCTCAAGTGCTGCCAACAATCCCAAGGCAATGTCTGTAAAGGGCTTAAAATCAAAGGTGGAAATAAATTCTAGGCTCTTCCACTCCATACACATAGGAATAAGGGTTGCTTTCTTCCTACTCAACGCAACCGCAGCCATGTTTCCCTTGCGAGGGGTATAAGCTATCTCAAAGTCGTGCGATGCAATAAACTCCATACATCGTTGCTGCCTCAAGTTCAAATCCTTCTGTGAGAATAGGTACATCAATGATTTATGGTCCGTGAAAAGCTCGAACCTCTCTCCTAACAAGTAATGCCTCTAAGACTTAGGTGCGGAAACTATAGCAGCTAACACCAAATCATGGGTAAGGTAGTTCTTCTCATGCATCCCCAACTGCCTACTTCCACAACATACCACCCTCCCTTCTCGCATCAACGCTGCTCCTAGACCTCCCACATGCATTAGTGTATACTATAAAAGGCTTAGCTCCATTGGGTAAAATTAACATTAGTGCACTAGTTAGGGCTCTCTTTAGCATCGTAAAGGAATCCTTGCAATCCATGTCCCAGACAAATGCTTTATTCTTCTTAGTGAGGCGAGTAAGCAGTGCTGAAATCTTGGCAAAATCTTTGATGGACTTCCTATAATAGCCAGCCAATCCTAGGAAGCTTCAAACTGTAACGCTCTTGGGGGCCTTCCAATCTTGCACTGCAATTACTTTAGCAGGATTAACAGCTAAACACTTTCTTGAGACTACATGTCCCAAGAAACGTACCTCCCCTCAACAAAAGTGACACTTCGAGAACTTTGCCCTCAACTGATGAACACGAAGTGTATGAAGAACCTCCTCTAGATGAACAACATGCTCCTTCATACTCTTGGAAAACCCCAAAATGTTGTTCACAAACACTATTATGAACTTATTTAGGAAATCTCTAAAAATATGGCTCATCAAATCCACAAAATAGGCCGGGGCATTGGTTAGACTAAAAGGCATAAACAGCCACTCAAAGAATCCGTCGGCTGTCCTAAATGTCATCTTATCAATGCTAACGTCAGTGACCTAAGCTGATGAAATCTAGTGGCTAAATCAAACTAAGAACACACTAAAGAGTCAACTAACTGGTCGAAAAGATCATCAACCTCGAAAGTGGATAACAATTCTTCTTTGTGAGATTATTCAACTCTCTATAGTCTATGCAAAGTCAAACGGAACCATCTGCCTTAGTAGCAAAGACGACTGGCACTCCCCACTCAGGTATGCTCCATCTGATAAAGCCTTTCTCCAATAGCTCACGAATCTAATTTCTCAACTCATTCCTCTCCCTAGGTTCCATGTGTCTCTTAGGAAATGCCGCTGTCTTAGCATTATCATTCAAATAATTACTGAAGTCGATCTTTCTCTTAGGAGGTAGTCCCTTAACCTCCTCAAAGACATCCAGGAAATCTCTGATACCAAAACTGAATCTAACACTATTGATGATGAATCCAGGGAATAAAGGAAGCTCGGCATAACCGACCCCTGTGGGTCACAAGAAACCTCGATAGCCCTACCGCTACATGTCTGTAGTCTAACGACTCTCCTCATGTAGTCCAATATCGTTCCACATAGCCAATCCATCACCAAAATCATCCCATACCTAGGATTAAAAAAATCCCATTATATAGGCGTCACAATCAAACTCTATGCCTAGGATAAAAAATTTCAAACCCCTACAAATCATAGATAAATGTGTTGATCCTCCTACGGTGTTTGAAACAACTTGGGATCTACCATTAAAGAGTTATCTAAGTGCAAACAATCAACCAAAGAATTAGAGATGAAAGAGTGGGATGCTCTAGAATCGAAAAGGGTCCGAATGGGAAAATCAAAAATAGAAATCAAACCTTCCAAGGTGACTTTCCTACCTCTATCTGGTCCGCTGTTTGAAGGTGCTGCATCCAATGCCTGAATCTGTGCTGCCGGTGCACCTACTCCCTGCCCCGTCTTCAGAGGACAAAATCTTCTAATGTGTCTAGGCTGTCCACAATTATAACACTTTCCCTTCATCCTCGCCTTCTTACAGTATTTTGCATAATGACCAACCATCCCACAACTATTGCATTTCCTTCCTTTCTTAATCTGCTTCTAAGGGCCTTCTCCTTTCTTCTTATATTTAATTTTCTTCCACCATTTTTTATTATAACCTTCCGTCTTAGGGACCTACTTAGACTCTCCTTCCTTAGCTACATCAGACATAAGCGTCATCTCCACCAGTAACTCATAGGTAGCTTCCATCGGTACGCGAGTCAATAACAACCCCTGAAGGGGCTGAATCAACCCCTTTGCGAACTTTATGGCCTTCTTATGCGGTGTATTCACTAACTCCATCCCAAAACTATGACAACTCGTTAAATTGATTGACATACTCCTTTATTGAAAGACTTCCTTGCTTCATGCCAATAAACCTTTCCAACTGCATACTCTCTTCCACTTGAGGCAAAAACTTCGTCTCAAACCTCTCTCAGAATCGAAACCATCCAATGTCTCTTCCTTCCAACTCAACAACCTCCCACCAATAAGAAGCCTCTCCTTTCCGCTGTCAAGATGCAAGTTGAACTCTTTGCAGATCCTTCAGTCCCAATAGCCAAATATCCTCTAAGTACTCCTTAACCAAGCTCTTGCCTCCATAACATCCTCTATACCGGAAAATGTCTTGCCTCCTAAATTGGCTAAGTCCTTGCATAATTTAGAGAAATTGGCTGCTGCCGGTGGATTGATGGGATTTCCACTCGTTGGTGCGGGATTGGGCGCTTGTCCTTGCACCTAAAGAGTTGTAGCACGAAGGTATCTACGAAACCAGCCTGGGACTTGGACACCCTTAGGAAGATAAGGGGCATATGCCATTCTATTGAAAGAAAAAAGAATTTAGGTTCAAAAGAATCGAAGGAAGATTAAACTGGACTTTGAGGGGATTTTTATAAAAACGCTCTATTATACTTGAATTTTTTTTCTAAAAGTTTCTTTTTGAAAAATACTTTTAAAACAAGTTATTTATGAAAAATACTTCACTCTTTTTAAAAAAAAATTAGGAATCCTATAACCAAAGGCTATGATACAAAGTGAAACACCCCACACCCCTTAATATACCCAAAAAAAGGCACACCAAAGAATATGGGGCGTTTTAAGTATAGCTAAAAACTCACATAGACTAAGATTCACAAGAAAACTAAATAAAACAGTGGAAACATTTAAAAACAATAACTTATTAAAAATTAATCTTCATATTATGAGACATAACCAAAATAAGCCTCAAAATACCAAATGCACATGCTTTATGAAGAACATCATCTTAGTCACAATATGAGAGTACATACATAAAACCATCCCCTCAACAAGTGCTAGTACATGAAATTAAAATTGAAAGGAAGAAGAAAATAATACATGAAGAAAAACTCCAGAGCCAAATCTTCAAGAAAATCCAAAATCTACTATTCCTACCTTTGCTGTCCTATGGGGGAAAAGGGGAAATTAAGGAGTGGGTCAGACTAAAAGTCTGGTGAATGAAATTAATCACTAGTATTCTTAAGCAAGGTAACGATAATAGGCTTTGCAACAATTTAGTATAAAAGGAAGTTTAGGAAAAGATAAAGCTGGAACATAATATGGTCTAACTGTTTGCTTTGCTTAGATAGTTCAATTAGATTGTTTGCGTTTTCTAAAACAGCTATGATTAGGCTGAAATCCCAATCCTAGTTTAACTAGGCTTAAGTCCTAATTCTACCGTTTGATTGGCCTTCTATCTCTGTTGTGCCTACTGCGGGCTAGTCACATCCTATAGGTCCTACAGCAAAATACACTTGTTTAACGCTTGGAATTCAATAACGACTTATCTCCCTGCACGAGGTCGCACGTTCAATCACCGTTAGGCTCGTGCTACCTGTTTCTTCCTCTTTGGACCTCTTATTTACCATAAACGACATAAGCATGCCCAGCCTCACCTCCATGTTTTGTGAGACCACCTGTTCCTGACTAAAGGGGAATGCTGCCGAGAGAGGTCCTAATGCATAAAATCTAGTTGCGCCCCTTGTCCAAATCCCCTGATTTGAACTTCTAATTATTGACCACTTATCTACCCTAAACAGTATAAGCGTGTCCTAAGAGAAATGCTGCCGGCATGGGTCCTACTTTTAACTTTGCTTATTAACTTAGTACAAGTATTTACAATAAGCCTTTTCTGTTTTGTCTCTAATTATAACCTGTGTGTTATAACTTCGCTTATTTACTTAACCCAAGGCTTAAGTTTAAAAATAAGTTACTTCTGCTATTTCTTCTATTTTCTCTTTTTAGTTATAGTTACATGTTATAACTGTGCTTGCAAATGTCTTAAATTTGGCTCTTTTAGTCTAAGTCTCATTTATTGCAGTTCTTCTTATTTTACATCCCATTTTCTGTAAATTCAGTGTTATATATTTTATTCCATATTAACGAATTATTTTCTTCTATTTATTCCATTCGCGTAAAAAGGGAATTAAAAAGAAACTGACATTTAATAAATAAATCCCAACATAAAATAGATGTAAATAAAACATAAATAACAGTAAATAACTGTAAATACCATAAATAACTATAAATAATCGGGAAAGCTATAATTAATAGTAAATAATTGCAACAACTGAAATAGAATAGCTAAATGAAAATAGATTGGAATAAAGTCTAAAATTTACTTTAAAAAAAGTGTAAATAAACTTGTATAAAGGTTATCCTGAAATTGTAGAAAAACTACAACTATTGGAAACACCATTATTTTAAATTACTTAAAAATAAAAAATAATTACTTAAACACACACATGTTTTCTTAGCTCTTTCCTATGGCCTTCCTGGATCCACTTATGTGACGCCCCTCCCCGAGACCCACGTTAGTAAAGGAAATTAACGAGTAATTCTGTCTACTAACGCAGAGAATGGGGTTGGATAAGGGCGACCAACATAGCATACACTAGCTAAGAACTAAACATGTCAATTAGTGTCATCATTTTTTTTTCATTTTACCTCATATGTGGTTGACATGTCTAGTCCATAACTATTGCACACTATGGCGGTTTACAAACATTTCAGAACTAACGTAATATACATATATGCGGAAAGTAAATAACAGTTACAGAACAGCAAACCCAGATCAGATATATATATATACACATACACCATCATACATGCCAACATAATACATCATACATGAGTGCCAAAAAGGGTTACTGATAATCACATACAATCATCCCACAAAAAGAACATACATCATGATAGTCAACAAAACGGTCTAAAAAATAAAAGCTAGCTAAATCGATATGTCCCAC
Organism: Allium cepa; assembly: GCA_030765085.1. NCBI lineage: Eukaryota > Viridiplantae > Streptophyta > Magnoliopsida > Asparagales > Amaryllidaceae > Allium > Allium cepa. The sequence continues at coordinate 886,939,676 of CM060931.1, forward strand.
AAAAGGTGATAAGCTGATCCAAAAAGAGAAGTTGTCCATGCTAACCTGCAACTCGGTCTGACCCGAGTGAAAAACACACGGGTCAGGCAACTAAACTCATCAGTAGATAAGGGCCTCAATGATGATAAGTGATAATGAGATAATCATTTCGTTGTTCCCAATGGAACGAATATAAGGTTCATCATGAATATACATCTATGAGAATCATCAAGGATTATTCTTATATTATAAGAAGGGAAATTATTTCGAAGTACTTCAAATCAATCATAAAGATCATCAAACTTCATAAATCACATAATCTCAAACAAGTAGTAATAATATGGTCGAAACATCATGGACCATCCTATAATGTCGCCTCATTCTTACTCGAGGCTATTCAAAACATAAACATCCCCAAAAAAATTAACATCAAAATCATCAAAAAAAAAAGTACTTTGCACGTGCTATTTACTTCCACTAGTACTGTACTTTGGTACCATACATCATGGGATTGGGATCACCTTCATTTCTACCTCTCCTGCCTATGCACACGACTACGTAGCCTATAATTTCCTCCATCCCAATCGGTGACGTCAAAAGACCCGAGTAATAATAATATCATAATGCTTCGGGGTTGACTACTAATCTGCAACCCCACTTCACTCGAGGTCCGTAGTACAAGTCCAAACTTCCATGTGCCTCAACTTTACGACTAGGAACCCAAAAGGTATTAACACACGTCCCATACCATGCGTCAGCACCTAATGGTTTACTAGTCGTCGGTCGATACCACATCGTAATGTAATTATAAATTAACATCAAACCCTAAAAAAAAATTATATACATCGCCTCATATCATCGGCAAAATGTAGAAAATTCCAACTCATCGTATTTCGTACCACGACGAGTTCAATGTGACTACCACACTTGTCTCCTTTCATCGACAAGTATCTTATCATAATAATAAATAACCTCGCCTCATATCCTCGGCAAGTGTAAATCTACATCAATATGGTCCTCTATCGAATATACTCCTAATTAGGAGTCATCGGACCATATCTGCATAATATTAGTCAAATGGACTAATATGATAAAATGCTTCAAACACAATCAAAACGTCAAACATACACTCAAATAACATAAAAATAATTAAAATAAAAAAAAATATTTAAAAAATATTTTTCCATAGAAAACGGATTTTTTTTTTTTGATTTATAAAAGCCTTGGAAATAAGGAATACTTGTTTTAAAAACCCTTAAAAATGCTTAAAAACATTTATGATTTCAGCATAGAAAACGCAAAAATTTGGCAATGCGATTAAAAACAAAGTTGTAGCTTAGTTTCTAAGCTTTCCAGAATGACCAAGATCATTGAATACCGATCAGCGGTCTAAAAGTTATGATCTTTTTACTAAAAATCTTATACAAAGCCTATAGCATAGTGTATGCATATATTGACAGGACTGAGACAAATATTTACAATTTCAGCATAGTAAACATTCGAATCTGGCAATATAACTAAAGAAAAAGTTGTAGCTTATAAAACGTGCTTTCCAGAACATCTAAGAATATCGAATTCGGCTTAAAAACGAAAAAGTTATGGCCGATTCCGTTTCAGATTCAACAACAGGGAAAATCTAGTTTTGCTCTCGGGTCAGCAGTACAAAAATTCAATTTTATCATAGCTAACCTCAAAATAATAGAAAACTCAACAAATGAAAGTTGTAGTATATGAAATAATCTTTCTGAAAAGGTCAAGATTACCAAAATCCGATTTGTTTGTCAAAAGTTATGACTGTTTTACTAACGAATACAAACTAAGCCTGATTTGTTAAAGGCAGAATCAGGCTTCTGACATCAAACTCATTTTCGGTCATTAAAAATGCAAAATCTCAGGATATGATCTGAAAATAAATTATTACTTATCGAATGCAGTTTCCAACAAAAAAAATTTTGAGGTAAAACTAACAAGAAACGTAAAAGTTATAACCATTTTACTATGATGCATTTACAGCAAAACGAGATATACGAAAACCTAAGAAACTAATACGAATTTGCAACAAAAAGCTACAGATTTTGCACAGGCTTTCAATTTAGTTGCTGTAAGTTATATACTTACAATTTGCAGCAAAAGATGATGATTTTAGGCAGCAAAGGCAAAGCTTTAGGCGAATTCACGCTCGTGCAGGACCTGTAGAAGCTTAAGTAGAGACATGCAAAAAGGAAATCAATCAAAATAAGATTATAGCATGCAGAAATCCAAACTTTGGATGGATTAAAGGATCTAAAAGGTTGGAGATTACCTGACTATTCTCAATTTAGAAAATTCTCTTTGTAGTTAGCAGCAAAAATTGAATAGAAATAGATTTTTTTTTTAGATGAAGTTTGCCATGGTTTACTGTCTTTGTTTTAGAAGAAGAAGAAAGGAACGAGCAAAGAGGAAAACAACGTACATGTTATTTTTCTTCTTTCCTGAGGCTTCTAGAGTGGGTTTGGATCTAAACCATATACCCATTAAGCCCAATAACAATACTTAGTGAAATTTACTAAGTAAATGCACACATTTCACTTATTTGACAATATAAACTCATGTTTTCCTATTTTGAAGCAAGGTTAAATTTATACATAAAGTGCATATAAACATAAATTGTTTTCTTAACCAAATTAAATTTATTTTAACAATAAAAATTTATTTTTTTTAACATTAAAACCCCATATTTAATAATATTTTATAAGTTACACAATTTTAGTGTAAAACACCATTTTTAACATAACAAACTAAATAAAAATTTCTTTCTTGCCAAATAAATTTGCAATAAATCATTCTAACACTTTTGAAAACCACAAAATAATATTTTTGTACAATATTTCATCTTTTATTTTATTAAAAGTCATGTTTTCTTCATATTTTTCCTTTTACATTCAATAAAAGGCTAGTATTAGCAATAATTATCAATACTATCACATTGACTTAATTAAAATACAGTAAATGACTAATTTCACTCCCGTACCTCAAAATAAAGTTTTTAAAACCTTATTTCCATCAATTTAAATGTTATTTTTGCACTAAACTCTCATTTTCTCCAAATTTGCATATTTTGTCAAAATAATGCAAATTTGGACATATTTTGCAAAATAAAACTATATTTTCCCACCAATAAAGTGTAAATAAATGTTTTAATACTTTTAAAACATTAATACACTATTATATATCATTTTATTAAACCCAAATAAATTTACAACCCATCCCAAGACTCAAATAAAGTGATCAACTTTATTTTCTTCATTTCATTAGCTTAATTTACTCAACTTCATTGTTTATATTAAATAAACAATATTTTCACCATTTTACCTCTAATTAATTTAATTAATTCCAATATTAAATTATAGTCATCATTATAATTTAATATTAGCGGTAATCTCCTAACCGGGTTTGTTACAGACTCCCCTCCTTAACAAAATTGCGTCCTCGCAATTTCTAGGGAAACCGTAACAAATATAACAATTTAACCCAAAAGGAACAAGAAAAGCTTGAGATAATAGTTCTCACCATCCTCAAATGAAGATAGAAAACCCGGAAAAGAACGCTCGATAGATTCTCTAGTTTCCCAAGTGCAATCATTGAGATTCTCTGACCATTGAATCTTAACAAGAGGAACGTTCTTGCTTCGAAGGCGCCTCACCTCCGAATCAAGCACACGAATAGGCCGCTGAACGGTGGATAAACTCGGTGAGATCTCAAGCTCTAGCTGCTCGGAAGGATCAACAACGGAATCAGAACCTCGAATGCACTTCTTAAGCTGAGAGACATGGAAAACATCATGAATATCAGATAAATGAGGCGGAAGTGACACTCTATAAGCAACTGGACCGATGCGCTCGGTAATCGAAAATGGTCCTATAAAGCGAAGAGCCAATTTCCCTGTGGAGCTAAAGCGCATCACACCCTTCATCGGAGATATACGAATGAACACATGGTCACCGACGAAGAATTCAAGAGGCTTCCTACGGTTGTCCGCGTAGGATTTCTGACGGCTCTGTACCTCTTTCACTCTCTGTCTAATAAGGGAAATCTTCTCCGAAGAATCACGAATCGAATCCGGCCCAAGAATAAACTTCTCGCCAGATTCTAACCAACAAGATGGAGAACGGCACGATCTACCATAAAGTGCCTCGAATGGTGCCATACGGATACTAGACTGAAAGCTGTTGTTATAGGAGAATTCTACCAATGGAAGGTAATCCTCCCAAGAACCACCAAAATCAAGAATGCATGCACGTAGTAGGTCCTTAAGAATACGATTCACCCTCTCTGTCTGTCCATCAGACTGAGGATGATAAGCAGTTGAAAGATTCAGCTTTGTTCCCAAAGCTTGCTGAAAGCTGGACCAGAAATGACTGGTAAATAGAGGATCACGGTCACAAACGATCGATGAAGGAACACCATGCAATCGAACAATTTCCTTAATATAGAGCTTTGCCAAAAGAGGAGCATTCCTATTAGACTTAATAGGAATGAAATGAGCTGACTTCGTGAGGCGATCAACAATTACCCAAATGCTCGAATGATCCGACCTCGAACGAGGTAGGCCGTCAACGAAGTCCATCGAAACTTGGTCCCACTTCCACAGTGGAACCTCTAGAGGCTGAAGAAGACCAGATGGCCGCTGATGCTCGGCCTTGACAAGCTAACACGTCATGCAATTGCTTACATAACTTGCAATGTCACGCTTCATGCCTTCCCAATAATAAAGTCTATGCATATCCGCATACATCTTACTGCTACCAGGATGAATGGTGTACTTAGAGCGATGACAATCATCAAGTATGTCACGCCTAAGTGCTGAATCAGTTGGAACAACTATATGGTTCCTCAGAAGAAGGCAACCATGAGAATCAATCGAATAATCCCGTAACTCCTCATCACGGGACTCAGATGAGCAAGACTGAATGAGGCGCATAATATAAGCATCACGTCTCTGGGCCTCAAAGATACGATCAAGAAGAGAAGGTCGAGCCACCATACTGAATAATAAGACCGGTGAATCAGATGACGGTGTTCGATCACGAATGTCGAAGCTGGATAACGTCTCAAGAACATCCCATTCGGCTAACGTCATAGAAACAACTGCCGAATGCTTGCGGCTAAGCGCATCAGCTACACGATTACCCTTCCCTGGGGTATACTCGATATCGAAATCATATGAGGCGAGGAACTCTAACCATCGTTGTTGCCTCATATTCAATTCCTTCTGCGAAAAGAGGTAGTATAAAGGACGAAATGCTCACCAAGGAGATAATGACGCCATATCTTCAAGGCGAAGACGATGGCTGCAAGCTCTAAATCATGGGTCGCGTACCGAACCTCGTTCGGACGTAATTGCCTTGAAGCATAGGAAACAACCCGATCCTTCTGCATAAGAACCGCACCAAGCCCACTATGGCTTGCATCAGTATAAACAATGAGATCTTGGTTCCCTTCAGGAACCACTAGCACATGAGCATGTGTGAGAAGCTCCTTCAATCGCTGGAAGGCAGCCTCACACTTGTCAGACCAGAGAAAACGAACACCCTTCCTGGTAAGGTTTGTAAGAGGAAGCACGATACGAGAAAAATCCTTAATAAAGCGACGATAATAACCGGCCAATCCCAAAAAGCTACGAATCTCATGAACATTCTCGGGCCTCTTCCAATTTTGAATAGCCTCGATCTTAGAAGGATCAACGGAAATACCTTCTGAAGATACAACATGGCCTAAGAACTTCACTTGCTTTTCCCAGAAGTGACACTTAGAAAGTTTTGCTTTGAGTTGATGCTTTCGGAGAGTACTCAAAACAATTCTAAGATGTCGAGCATGGTCCTCTTCGGACTTGGAATATACTAAGATATCATCGATGAATACAAGCACGAATTTATCGAGATATTCCCAGAATACTCGATTCATAAGATCGACAAAGTAGGCAGGTGCATTCGTCAATCCGAACGGCATGACGAGCCACTCAAAAGAACCATAGCGAGTGCGGAATGCGGTGAGAGGAATACTATCTTCCGCAACTCGGAGCTGATGAAAACCAGTGGCAAGGTCTAACTGTGAAAAGACTCTAGCACCACTTAACTGATCGAACATGTCGTCGATCCTCGGTAAAGGGTAACGATTCTTGATGGTTAACTCATTAAGCTTGCGATAGTCGACGCAAAGCCTAAGAGTCCCATCGGACTTCTTTACAAATACCACCGTGGCACCCCACGGTGAAGAGCTAGATCGAATGAAGTGCTTAGCTTCGAGCTCGAGGAGTTGCTTCTTAAGTTCCTCGTTCTCCTTAGTAGATATCCTCGTGGGAGGATGACTAGCTGGCTGAGCACCAGGAATGAGATCAATACGAAACTCTATGGCCCGCTTGGGTGGCAACCCTGAAACTGGCTCAAAAATATCAGCAAAGTCACAAACGATCGAAATTCGAGACACATCATCTTCATCATCTCGAGAATCAAGAGCATATAAGGATGCTACGGAATCACAATCTGTATCCCGAAGCATAAGAGATAACTGCGAAGGCGAGTCTGGATGGCGGAGATAAATGACTCTATCAGAACAAAGAATCTTGGCATCGTATCGAACTAGCCAGTCCATACCAAATATCATATCAAAACCAAGCGAAGGAATCACGTGCAGATTCGCACGGAAAGGAAAACCACAAATCATGATCTCAACGTCATCACAAAGTAAGCTAAGGGTGGCGGATCCTCCAATAGGATTAGCAATTCGCAATGAAGTAAGCAAGCAAGAAACATCCAACTGCAAAGCATCTACGAGTTCCTTCGATACGAATGAGTGACAAGCACCCGTATCGAAAAGCACTCAGATAATACGATCATGAAATAATAAGGAACCTTCTAAAACGGAAGAGTGTGTACCTCTAGGCTGAGAAGCATCACCAGAGGTAGAAGCCACATTAAGCTGACCCTGGCGTGAACCTTTCCCCTTAATGGGGCAAGCAGCAACTAAGTGTCCCTCTTTCTTGCAGTGGAGGCAACGCTTGGGTTTGGGACACTCTCTAACAGGGTGATCAGGGGAGCCACAATTGAACCATGCAAAAGGCTTCGCTGAAGGAGTAGACTGAGGCTGAGAAGAAGAACCACCATGCTTCTTCTTCTTCTTAGGAAGAAAGGGCCTAGACTTGCGAAAGAACTTCTTCTTATTCGGGTTCGCCCGAACCCTAACATCATCATCACTATCCTCTTCCTTCTCGACCGCTTCAAGCTGAAGGGCTATATCAACAAGCTTCTCAAAAGTAAGCTCAAGGCGAAGCATAAGGGCCTTCTTCAAATACTTCTTAAGTCCGGAAATGAACCTAAGATTCTTCTTGTATGGAGTAGGAATATGTTCAAGCCCATACTTAGAAAGACCCTCAAACAAAGCAACATACTCAGAAACAGAAAGCCTTCCTTGCTTGAGCTCAAGGAAGCGACGAGCTAGAGTAGCTCTCTCAGAATCAGGAATAAACTTGAGCTCAAACCGCTCACGAAACTGATCCCACTCAAGTGTGGACTCATCAATCTCAGCAATCAGAAGGTCATACCAATGAAGAGCTCGTTCTTGCAACATACTGGATGCTACAAGAACACGGTGATGGCTAGAAATCTCCATACGGCCAAAAATACGCTCACAAGAACTGAGCCAAGCCTCAACATCAAGAACAGACTCGGTGCCTTTAAAGGCCTTGCCACCGAGATGAGTGAAATCACTGCACATACGTGCAAAAGCTGATCGGCGAGGAGAGGCAGGAGTAGCAGTAGTGCGAGGCTGAATGCTCCGCACTAACTCAAGAATCTGATCAGTGGACATATATACACCCTCAGGACGATAACCACTGGACGGTCCCGCCGCTGAATGGCGTCCTCTATCTCGATGAGACATTGCTGAGAGAAAAGGTTAAAGGATCATTCGCAGGGTAAATAGATATATTAAAAATTCAAATACAGAAAATAAGGAATACTATGAAATATAATGAATATTCCTAAACGTATTCCTTTCTATCTACACCAAAGGAATCGAAAAGGGACACGGGTCAAAACATGGGTAAGGACAAAATTAAAAGTAAGGTGAACCGAATCATGATTATGGGATGATACATGTAGATGTATTATACTTGATGTATGGTATCTCGTGTACTGTTCTGTATATATCACATTATATTCTGAAACGATGCTCTGGTACCAAGCTGTGACGCCCCTCCCCGAGACCCACGTTAGTAAAGGGAATTAACAAGTAATTCTGTCTACTAACGCAGAGAATGGGGTTGGATAAGGGCGACCAACATAGCATACACTAGCTAAGAACTAAACATGTCAATTAGTGTCATCATTTTTTTTTCATTTTACCTCATATGTGGTTGACATGTCTAGTCCATAACTATTGCACACTATGGCGTTTACAAACATTTCAGAACTAACGTAATATACATATATGCGGAAAGTAAATAACGGTTACAGAACAGCAAACCCAGATCAGATATATATATACACATACACCATCATACATGCCAACATAATACATCATACATGAGTGCCAAAAAGGATTACTGATAATCACATACAATCATCCCACAAAAAGAATATACATCATGATAGTCAACAAAACGGTCAAAAAAATAAAAGCTAGCTAAATCGATATGTCCCACAAAAGGTGATAAGCTGATCCAAAAAGAGAAGTTGTCCATGCTAACCTGCAACTCGGTCTGACCCGAGTGAAAAACACACGGGTCAGGCAACTAAACTCATCAGTAGATAAGGGCCTCAATGATGATAAGTGATAATGAGGTAATCATTTCGTTGTTCCCAATGGAACGAATATAAGGTTCATCATGAATATACATCTATGAGAATCATCAAGGATTATTCTTATATTATAAGAAGGGAAATTATTTCGAAGTACTTCAAATCAATCATAAACATCATCAAACTTCATAAATCACATAATCTCAAACAAGTAGTAATAATATGGTCGAAACATCATGGACCATCCTATAATGTCGCCTCATTCTTACTCGAGGCTATTCAAAACATAAACATCCCCAAAAAAATTAACATCAAAATCATCAAAAAAAAGTACTTTGCACGTGCTATTTACTTCCACTAGTACTGTACTTTGGTACCATACATCATGGGATTGGGATCACCTTCATTTCTACCTCTCCTGCCTATGCACACGACTACGTAGCCTATAATTTCCTCCATCCCAATTGGTGACGTCAAAAGACCCGAGTAATAATAATATCATAATGCTTCGGGGTTGACTACTAATCTGCAACCCCATTTCACTCGAGGTCCGTAGTACTAGTCCAAACTTCCATGTGTCTCAACTTTACGACTAGGAACCCAAAAGGTATTAACACACGTCCCATACCATGCGTCAGCACCTAATGGTTTACTAGTCGTCGGTCGATACCACATCGTAATGTAATTATAAATTAACATCAAACCCTAAAAAAAAATTATATACATCGTCTCATATCATCGGCAAAATGTAGAAAATTCCAACTCATCGTATTTCGTACCACGACGAGTTCAATGTGACTACCACACTTGTCTCCTTTCATCGACAAGTATCTTATCATAATAATAAATAACCTCGCCTCATATCCTTGGCAAGTGTAAATCTACATCAATATGGTCCTCTATCGAATATACTCCTAATTAGGAGTCATCGGACCATATCTGCATAATATTAGTCAAATGGACTAATATGATAAAATGCTTCAAACACAATCAAAACGTCAAACATACACTCAAATAACACAAAAATGATTTTAAAAAAAATTACAAAATATTTTTCCATAGAAAACGGATTTTTTTTTTTTTTGATTTATAAAAGCCTTGGAAATAAGGAATACTTGTTTTAAAAACCCTTAAAAATGCTTAAAAACATTTATGATTTCAGCATAGAAAACGCAAAAATTTGGCAATGCGATTAAAGACAAAGTTGTAGCTTAGTTTCTAAGCTTTCCAGAATGACCAAGATCATTGAATACCGATCAGCGGTCTAAAAGTTATGATCTTTTTACTAAAAATCTTATACAAAGCCTGTAGCATAGTGTATGCATATATTGACAGGACTGAGACAAATATTCACAATTTCAGCATAGTAAACATTCGAATCTGGCAATATAACAAAAGAAAAAGTTGTAGCTTATAAAACGAGCTTTCCAGAACATCTAAGAATATCGAATTCGGCTTAAAAACGAAAAAGTTATGGCCGATTCCGTTTCAGATTCAACAACAGGGAAAATCCAGCTTTGCTCTCGGGTCAGCAGTACAAAAATTCAATTTTGTCATAGCTAACCTCAAAATAACAGAAAACTCAACAAATGAAAGTTGTAGTATATGAAATAAACTTTCAGAAAAGGTCAAGATTACCAAAATCCTATTTGTGTGTCAAAAGTTATGACTGTTTTGCTAACGAATACAAACTAAGCCTGATTTGTTAAAGGCAGAATCAGGCTTCTGACATCAAACTCATTTTCGGTCATTAAAAATGCAAAATCTCAGGATATGATCTGAAAACAAATTGTTACTTATGGAATGCAGTTTCCAACAAAAAAAATTTGAGGTAAATCGGACAAGAAACGTGAAAGTTATGACCATTTTACTATGATGCATTTACAGCAAAACGAGATATACGAAAACTTAAGAAACCAGTACGAATTTGCAATAAAAAGCTACAGATTTTGCACAGGCTTTCAATTTAGTTGCTGTAAGTTATATACTTACAATTTGCAGCAAAAGATGATGATTTTAGGCAGCAAAGGCAAAGCTTTAGGCGAATTCACGCTCGTGCAGGACCTGTAGAAGCTTAAGTAGAGACATGCAAAAAGGAAATCAATCAAAATAAGATTATAGCATGCAGAAATCCAAACTTTGGATGGATTAAAGGATCTAAAAGGTTGGAGATTACCTGACTATTCTCAATTTAGAAAATTCTCTTTGTAGTTAGCAGCAAAAATTGAATAGAAAAAGATTTTTTTTTTTAGATGAAGTTTGCCATGGTTTACTGTCTTTGTTTTAGAAGAAGAAGAAAGGAACGAGCAAAGAGGAAAACAACGTACAGGTTATTTTTCTTCTTTCCTGAGGCTTCTAGAGTGGGTTTGGACCTAAACCATATACCCATTAAGCCCAATAACAATACTTAGTGAAATTTACTAAGTAAATGCACACATTTCACTTATTTAACAATATAAACTCATGTTTTCCTATTTTGAAGCAAGGTTAAATTTATACATAAAGTGCATATAAACATAAATTGTTTTCTTAACCAAATTAAATTTATTTTAACAATAAAAATTTATTTTTTTTAACATTAAAACCCCATATTTAATACTATTTTACAAGTTACACAATTTTAGTGTAAAACACCATTTTTAACATACAAACTAAATAAAAATTTCTTTCTTGCCAAATAAATTTGCAATAAATCATTCTAACACTTTTGAAAACCACAAAATAATATTTTTGCACAATATTTCATCTTTTATTTTATTAAAAGTCATGTTTCTTCATATTTTTCCTTTTACATTCAATAAAAGGCTAGTATTAGCAATAATTATCAATACTATCACATTGACTTAATTAAAATACAGTAAATGACTAATTTCACTCCCGTACCTCAAAATAAAGTTTTTAAAACTTTATTTCCACCAATTTAAATGTTATTTTTGCACTAAACTCTCATTTTCTCCAAATTTGCATATTTTGTCAAAATAATGCAAATTTGGACATATTTTGCAAAATAAAACTATATTTTCCCACCAATAAAGTTTAAATAAATGTTTTAACACTTTTAAAACATTAATACACTATTATATATCATTTTATTAAACCCAAATAAACTTACAACCCATCCCAAGACTCAAATAAAGTGATCAACTTTATTTTCTTCATTTCATTAGCTTAATTTACTCAACTTCATTGTTTATATTAAATAAACAATATTTTCACCATTTTACCTCTAATTAATTTAATTAATTCCAATATTAAATTATAGTCATCATTATAATTTAATATTAGCGGTAATCTCCTAACCGGGTTTGTTACAACTTAAGGGGTATAAAATATTTTAATTAAAAAGATCTTCTTCTCGGAAAAATATTCCCTTTAGGGTCAAGCCTCAGGCTATGAACCTAGATGGAGAAAATCTGAATGAGAAAAATAGCTAAGCCTAGGGTCTTATTTATAGTGTCACTTATGGATCTCAAACCGTTGGATTTGGAGATCAAACCTAGTGCAACCATGTCATAGGCTCGATGGGAACCGTCGGATGGAAGCACAGATGCACGAGATTGAACAAAAATAGCAAAATGACGTGTTGAAATCGAACTAAATGAAGACGGCAAAAGAATGCACGTGGGTCGACCTGGGTGTCGACCAACCACTAGCTAGGGTCGACCTATAGGTCAACCTAGCCATGGTGGGGGTCGACCCTAGGGTCGACCTTGCATATATATATATATATATTTATATATATATATGTATGTATGTATGTATGTATGTATATATATATATGTATGTATGTATGTATGTATGTATGTATATATATATAGGGTCAACCTTGCCTACACACACATATTCTTTTGTTTTCTCGTTTCTTGTTTATTCCGTAACTTCTTCGTTTTAGCTCCGATTTTGACAATCTATATATGATAATTGACCAGAAAATTACCATGGACACAACGGTGCAACTCCCTGGTCCAATTCTGATAATTTCACAAAGTTATTCAATTATTTAATTAATTCATTAATTAATTACTATAGCTTAAATTTCGAGTTGTTACAATCCTTCTTGCATGGAAGAAACAAAAGCATTTTATTTACCATATGGGAAGAAAATTTCATGGTTTAAGTGACATCGGTGTTTTCTTTATGTTAACCATATTTTTAGAAGAGATTAAAAAACTTTATAGTTGATACCGCAGAGACTAGACAATTACAAATAATTTGGTCAAGTGAAGAAGTATTCGAACTTGTAAAGGAATATCCAAGGATACATGAAAATGGAGTACAGATTGAAATTCCAAGTAAATCCATAGTTCATAATTGGTACAAATAAAATATATTATGGGAGTTATCTTATTGGAAAAGTCTTTTACTTCATCATAATATTAATGTGATGCACAATGAGAAAAACGTGTTTGATAAAATTTTGATTGTTAAGTGAAAGAATAAGGATGATGTGAAATCAAGATGTGATATAGAAGAATTATGTAAGCATCAGGAGCTTCATATCAACCCAAATGACAGTTAAAAAACCAAAGCATGTTATGCGTTAGACAATAACCAAGTAGAACTTGTGTTGATATGGTGGAACGATTAAGATTTCCTGATGGAATTTCTTCTAATCATTATGGATGTGTAAAGTTTAAAAACAATAAACCGAGTTTGATGAAAACTAATGACTGCCACATAATGATGGAATATTTTTTACATGTAGTTTTCAAAATAAAAATTGTTTCTCATAAAGTTTAAATGATTATAACATAGCTTATTTTGTTTTATAAAAAGCTTTGTTCAACTACATTAAAAGTTGAACATCTACGTAAACTTGAATTAGATATTCCTATATTGCGCTACAAACTCTAGAAAATCATCCCTCTAGGTTTCTTTAATGTAGTGGAGCATTTATTAGTTTATCTTCCATCTAAAGAACGTCTTCGAGTCCTGTGCAATATGGATGGACGTGTCCATTTAACATGTAATAATATTGATTTTGCTAAATATTAATTTAATTATAAAGTAATTTCATTTGAAATAATTTTGTAATAGGTATTTAAATTATTTGAAGAAAAAAGTTAGAAAGCATGAGTTGAAGGTTCGAATTGTAGATCATATATGAAAGAAGAAGCTTCATTCTATTTCTCTACTTATTTCAGTGACTATGTGAACTTTTCATATTAGAAAGTATTCTGCATAATGTTGAAGGCATTGAACATAATTCTTCTCAAGTAATGTTATCTATTTTTAGATAACACGATCGACGTGTAAAAAAATATACGGAAACATGGTTAGACGACAATGATTCCTATGTAGCAAAAACATGTGCACTTCTTAATTTCGTTTAAGTTGTACCATTGTTAGGTGTTGTGACTTAATAATTCTCTGTATATTAATTCTTAAATTTATATTTACCAATCACACTTAAAGAATATATACAATGTATAATTTTTTGCAATATTTACGAATCATAACATCCACGGGTGTTCTCAGTAAAAAATTCACTGGTTGAATTTCAAACTACGTTTATGATCCAAGTAATTACGTAGTTGATGAAGGGCCGAAACATGTTGCATTCGGACTGAAAAGAAATATCAAGACATATCAAATATTCTTCTTCAATGGATTTAAATTCAACACCAAAGAATGTAGTGCTAGTAAATTAACTAATAATATCATCGTTTTATTAAAGGTAGTGATAATCCAGATGATCATACAAATGATTTTACTGCCTGTTAACCCAAGTTTTGGAATTTAATAATTTACAAGACCCACAATGAATATTTTTTAAATTAAGATACAATTGATTTAACAATGTTCCTGGTTCGGAAGTCAACGTGCACAAAGATTACAATCTTATTAGAATAAAACATAACTCGCATTACCATAAGTGCGATCCTTTTGTACTAGATAAACAAACACTACAAATTTATTATGCTCGTATCCATCTCTAAAACAAGATAAAGCGGATTGATCAACAGTTCTTAAAACAAAAGCAAGATTTACGTTGGATGAAAAGAATATTCCAAACAAACAAGCTCATTAGGCAGATCTTAAGAAAAATATAAAACAATAATATATGATGATTATACTAATTTTGTGCCTCCAAATGATGAATCTTATGTTTTATTAGAATCATTTGAGATAATAACGGAAAATGATATTGAGCATGAGACTAAATCTAAATCAGAAAACAACAAAAACTGATCATTAGTGTACATTTTGATAGAAGATAATTTGTGTAATTATCAATGTTACATTTTACTCATAAAAATGATATGTTTTTTCATAATTAAATGATATGTTCTATCATAATAAAATGACATGTCTGTGATAGGTAAGATGCTTCGAGGTTGGAGATCCTCCCATTCATCGGGTTCCGCCACTTCTAGTTAGACAGGGACCACCGCGTGAGGCGATGACAGCGACCCATCACAGTAGAGCATCTCATAGTCGCATTGGTAAGTAAAACGAGTGAGTATCAAATTTATCGCAACATGATAAATATTTTGTGTATAATATTTTATTTATGATTCATTAGAGGTTTATATCATAACAAATATAAGGGCTTTGAACTAGAGCCCTCGGATGTTGTTCAAGATATTTCCAAGGCTGCTTATAAGAGAAGAATGACCACGTATTGGCATAGGTAAGATAATATGAACCCTACATACTAGAGTGTATATGACCGGGTTTCTACAAAAGTGTAAATCTGTATTTCATTTTATATGTAACCACTGCATAAATTGTTAACTAAGTATAAATGTATAACTTATTTTCGTTTCAATGTTCAAAGGGAGGTAGATTTACATGAATTCGACTTTTCGCTTTGTAGAAATTACTAGAAGAAAAATGTGGAAAAATTACCACGATACGATGTCGAGCATTAAAAAAGAAGGAAAAACCCAGACTAGATAAGTGCAAGCGTATGGCAAGCTTGGGTTGATAACTAGAAAAGTTAAAGCAATTGTAAGTTTACTAGTTTCGTCTACTTATTAAAAATTCAGTAGAATTAGCATAATATTTCACCGGTTTACAAATATGAAATAATGTTTATTTTAAATTTACACATAGAGTCGGAGTATAATTTTGCAAATAGAAATAAAAAAAACTATCACACACCACGACGGTTCAAAGTTATTTCGGCATTACCATTAAGAGCTGGTAAATTCATTAACTGCGATTATAAATACTTGTTAAATTATATAATTTATTATATATAAAAATAGTGTATAATAATTATTTTAGAAAAGAGAGCATATTTATCTTGCCTTTTTCGCGGACGTGTTTACTTGTACTCAAGTAATCAAGCAAGTTAATGAAGATGACTAGATAATATAGAAATAACATAATAAGAAATCACAAGAAGCCATGGTAAGCATATTTCAAACTGTAAGTTTATAATAAACGATTTAAATTATAAGTTACAAGTCATTAAAATTATGTAGTATTAATTTTAGTTGTAATTATATTTGTTATTGCAGGGTAGATTCATCCAAGAATGAGAGAAACTATTTCAGAGGACATAATGGATGGAGTTGACCTGTGGAGGAGGACTAGATTTTTGACACTGTTGTGGAGCCACCAACGCAGAATAGGGGTTATGGTTTTGGAAACCAAAAACTAATTTATCTATAACATATTTATGAATAATGTATAAAATAGTGATTTTATTAATCACGCTATATGAAACTCATACACTTTAGTAAACATTGTTACAAGTTAGACACAAGCAAAGCAACTATAAAAATGCTCAGGACAACTAGGAGATTGTAGAGTTGAAAGCTCGGATTGCTGATCTGAAGGTACTAGAAAATGCATCGTTCTACAAAGATGTAATAATTCTAGATGAGCACATTGCTGCGCATATGCAACAACATGACATGTTTCCCTCATCGATGGATTCGCTGGTGACAAGGATTAGTAGATATTATTTTCTTTTTTTTTAATGTTGAGACATTGTATATATATGCACTTTGAGATGGATGAGGTAGTTTAACTATGTTGATAGGTAGTTTGAGAGTGACATATACTTTAAGATGGATGATGTTCATATGATTTTATATTTATGATACATTTTGAGATGTTGATAGATGAGTGAGGTTCATTTGAGGCGACGTTTGATATATTTTGAGATGTTGATAGATGTTTGTGATTCATGGTATATTGTTGGATGTTTTAAGTCAACTTATTGTATAGTTGATATTTTCTTGGTGTGCATGTGGTATATTTTATGTATGTGATTTGGACTTTATATGCGTGATTGTGTTGTGATATATATTGTTACATATGTGTTAGTTAGAGTAGAGCTGTTGCTGAAATAAAAAAACTCTAGATTTTCGATGGCTACCGGCGGTTTCTAACGGCTTATCGGTAGCAGATACTTAAGGGCTTGGGACGGCTTGTTAGTGAAAACGTGAACTTTCATGTGTACACCATAAGATGGTGAATGCCGATGATAGCCGTTAGAAAAATATTGATTGAGCTATTGAAAAGTTCAAATATTGCGATGTTTTTTTCCATCAGCTTCCGACGATTGCCTATGAAATTAACCATTGGAACTGCTACTGGTGCTAGTAATATATATGCATGTACAAATGGTATGTCATTATACATAACTGCCACTAATTAAATTTAGTGCACAAATTTCACGAAGCTATTAATAAAAATGTCCTATCAGAAGACAAGCAATATTTTAACATGACAATAAGCTACACTGGCCGAAGACAAAAATAAACATGAACATTTTCAACACATGATATTCTTGTATCAATAAATATTTATCATATGTATACGAAATAAAAGTTAAAAATGCATTGGGGCTCAAAAAACAAGACTAGATTAGAAAAAAAGAATGAAAAACAATTGAAAACATAGCTACAAAAATCACCATCACTTACGCTAGTAATATTTCATAGAACATTTCAGACCATAGAATATTTTTTCACAGAATAAATCCATTAAGAAAAATATTTCCCAATTACTTTCCAACATTTGATATTTAAAAAAAAGAAAAAAAAGTAACTTTGACACTTGTATTCAAAGGCCGTTAAATGTCCGATGAAATCAACAGTTCATCCCTTCTACATGCTTTGATATTGATTATTGTCACATTCTTACTGAAAAAGTGTCTAATATCACAGCATTCTCTTCTTCCTCCTTGTAAAAACTAAATTTAATTTGAGTAATAGGTTGTATTAGACAAGATATAAATACTTCTTCATTAGCTTACTAATTTGAGCCTCTTAGACGATGAGAAAACCACAATCTTCATAATAGATTGTGTAGAATAATTACTACAATCTGGTAGCTTCCATGGACATTTCCATACATAATAAGAAGCAGTTATCATCGCAACAATATCCACCAAACCCACCACATAAAAAACATGAGGCATCAAACATGGATTTCTAGGCAGAGGCCTTACGTTAATCATGAACTCTAGCTTAGCTCTTCTATTCCATGGCGAAAAGGTTCGAAGTAGTATTTGTAACACACTTGGTGGGTACTATTTCTCATATATATGGATAGTGTATCCCTAAGATATCATTATTAACCATTTAGTAAATCATAATAGAATGTCAGCTGTAAAAGATGAGATGAGTCTGTATTTGTAGCTTGCATGTAACCGCATTAAAATGAGACATTAAAGGAAATATTATACTGAATTTATTGATATGGTGTAAGTTTATAAGAGGTGCTTGTGGTTGCGATGATAAGAATCCTGATATATCTCCATGCAGTCTTTCTGAAATGTTAGAAAATTTTCATATTTTTTTAGGGTTTGTAAGTATATATTTTTATGGTAGTGAGCATTCCAATTCGGATTCGGAAATGATCCAAATGTCGAAAATTTCTATGTATTAAATAGAACTAATAGTTCTTAAAATTTGTGCAAACAACCACAACTTGCAAAGATAATTCTCTATGTAGTATTTTAAAAGAAGATTTTATTGGAGGTTTTCTTCAATGGCAGTTAGATTTGATTATAGAAGAAGATAGATAAGAGGTTGGAGAAGGAAAAAAATATATTTTTTAATAAGAAGAAAACCTTTATTATTAAACTTTATTACAAAAGTTCATATTTTTTTCTTACCACATTTTTTTCACTTTTTTCTTGCATCCAAGATGAATGAATCCACTTTTGTTTATAGAAGTTCACATGGCAAATAAGTAGTGGAGATTATCTCAATCAAACAAGTCTCCATAAATATCACCTAAATATTCTCTCTTACAATTTCAAATATATTAGTCAACAAAAATCTCTTAAATATTATCTCATACAATTTCAAATATATTATTCTTTATATTCCAAATTCTAGATATTTCCTATGTGGAAAAATCTAGATTAACAAGATCAAGTTTATTTCCAACACCTTCTGTAAACTTGATTTTGTAGTATTGGGTAATGCTTGAAATCTTTGTATTTAACGTTCTTTGGTAGGAATAGGGATATTATCTAAACTTTCTTCATTGCTTTAACCTTCTTACCAAATGTTGGGATCTTCAATGCAAGTTCATGGATTCTTGTTTTTCTTCTTTCATTTCGTGCTTCTTCATCACAATAGAATTTTCCATAAAATAAGCGTTTCAACATCCGCCTTGTTTCAGTAGCGTAAATTTTGAATGAACCATATATTTGATCTTTGGATTCTTTCATAACATCTCTCTTGCAGTTTTACACAGTCAAATTTTTATGTATGTTTTTCAAATTTCACTTTTACATGTCATTTCAGAAAACATTACTTAAAAAATAGGTTTATTCAAAATTATATAAGCTTTGCTCATCCCTTTATTTTCATAATGATAAAGTTCATCGCTTTCCACTTTGGCTTCCACTTTAAACATCTCTATTTCTATTTCTTTAACATTCTCCATGTCGATTTCGTTAGATTTTTGCTCATTGATCAAATTTTCTCTAAGCTCTTGAATTTCTTCTCTTTGATTCACATCTTCTTCATTGTCATCCCCTTTACTTTCGTACTTTTCATCATCGGCATCATCTTTGCTAACTTTTTTTTTCTTCATCTTTTACCTTTTCAACCTCTTCATGTTTTCATTCTCCAAATTTATCCTTCTCCTACTCTTCAAATTTCAACAATTTTTCAACATCTTTCTCCTCATTGCTATCCTTCCTTTTCTTTTTCTCATATATCATATTGTCTTCTTCTATTATTGCTGTGACATTCTTTCCATATACTTCTTCCAACAAATTTAACGAATCTTCTAAGGAACCTTCTCTAAGTATACGACCATAAGCTCCTTCATCAGCATTCTCACTTATCACAACACGGGCACAATGGTCATTCCATCGTAATTTCACAAGTGCTTTCTTGTCAATTTGCGACATGCTCTCTAAATCATTTGGACATTCATACTATTTTCGACAATCTCCCTTAATCCATTAAAGATTAACTCCTCTTTCTTTCCTTTGTAAGCCAACAGTAAAGTACCATCTTCTTGACTTCTTTCTTCAATGCAATTGGCCTTCTCTTCGGCTTTATTATTGCCAGGAGCTCTACATTCGGAAACATAGTGTCCAAAATCTTCACAATTGTAGCATTTGACGCCTGACTTATCATGCTTGCTTTGAATTTCCTCTTCCATGATCTATAGTTGATCTTTCTTCTCTTTGGTAGTTGCTATCATTGTTGTTTTTGTTATTGGATCTCCAATCTCATATGTATCCATATCCATGAATTCTTCCTCGTTCTTGACCACAACCTCGTCTTTGTTGAATTCGATTGCTTTCTTCCCTTTTTAAATCAATTCGAGTCTTGAATATTTTCTCTACAATCTCTTCCTTCTTCCTTTTCTTTTCTTCATAAACTTGCAATGAACCGAGAAGTTCCTCTATTTCCATGGCCTTAAAGTGTTTTGTCTCTTCAATGATGGCAGCAATATATTCGAACTTTGGATCTAATGATCTGAAAAATCTTCTCCATGATTCTTACATCATTTAGCTTCTCACTGTTTCTTTTTAGGTTATTAGCAACTGTTAAAACTCTTGAGAAATAATCAGAGAAAAGTTCACCTTCTTTTACATACAAAGTTTCGAATCCTCCTTTTAAAGTTTGAAGAAGTACCTTTTTGACTTGATCGCCTCCTTTGTAAAACGTTCAAAGCTTTTCCTATGCTTCTCTGATTGATTTTGATCCCGAAACTTTCTCAAAATTATCGTCATCCAATGCTTGATAGATTAAACAGAGAGCATTCTTGTCTCTCGCCCTTGAGTCTCTCAAGCTATTCCTTTGAGTTAAACTATCTTCACCCTCTTTTTCGGTGTAGCCTTTCTCGACTATCTCTCATACATCGTATGATCTAAGGAGAGCCATCATCCTTAAACTCCAATTGTCATAATTGGTCTTAGTGTGCATCGGGACTTGTAAGGAAACACTATTATTCGCCATCTTGTAGGAGGATCTTCAAGCTCCAATACCACTTTGTTGGAAATTTTCTTCAATGGAATATAGATTAGATTGCAGAAGAAGATAAAGAAGAGGTTAGAGAAGAAAAAATGGATGCTTTTAATAAGGAGAAAACCTTTATTATTAAACTTTATTACCAAAGTTCATAATTTTTTCTTAATACATTTTTCCCACTTTTTTACTACATCCAAGATGAGTGAATCCACCTCTATTTATAGGAGTTTATATCACTAATAAACGATGGAGAATATCTCAATCTAATGGTTCTCCATAAATATCTTCTGAATATTCTCTCTTACAATTTCAAATATGCTACTCCATAAATATCTCCTTAGTATTCTCTCATACAATTTAAAATGTATTATTAAATATTCCAAATTCTAAGTAAGGAAAAATCTAGATTAACAAAATCAAGTTTATTTCCAATAGATTTTCATTCAAATCACAATGAATTAGAAGGAAACATATTTAATGGAAACTGACATGAAGTGATATGTATATGCCTTCCTACATTAGCTTAAATGGTGGATAACGTAGTTTGATATCAAGCTAGAACACACATACATACCTAATGAAACCCTGGCTCTCTTATAAATGAAACATCAAGCTCAGAAATACAAGACTATACCAAATGATCTTCTCGATATACAATGTTGTGCCTCTTAGTGCATCCATTTACATTGCTTGTTAAAGCTTTCGCAAGCATGTAGCTTAAAGCAAACCCTTCTCCACCAAAAGCCAAGTAAAAAAGAACATCTATGATTTGGAGGAATGCATTCCGAATTCCCACCGATATAGTAATATCCATTATGATTGTACTTTGCTAAAACCTCAATAAGATTATCACCTGAATATATCGTGTCATCATCGGCCTTGAGAAAAAAATCTCATTTCTTATACAATCCTCCTTCTTTGAATGCCTCCATGATCATTTGGGACATTATTATAGTAGATTGGTCTCTATGCCAATCATTTCATCTGGATTTGGTAGTGTTTTAAGAGACTCTAAAAGGATGAGAAGTTAAAGGCCTTGTATAAGTAGATGGTGGGGCTTTGTTGAGCCAAAGGAAGCCACGGGTTTTGTTTGACTGACCGCATAAATCTTTGTAGGGACCCTTGGGTAACCCTTTACCAGATGCTGCTATGGAAAATATTATATGACTGATATTTATAGGACTCTTGGTGTATACAACATTATGCGACGTTGATGTTGGGTTGAATTCAAGTGATTCTAATATGAATTACTATAGAAGTTGTAGACTAGGAAGAGTGTTAGTATGATGAAAGGGAATGTTATCAACTTGTATAGCTTGAATTGAATCGTAATTCATTGATCATTGTGTTTGTTGTATTAATGCATTATGCAGATGTTGAAGTTGTATTTCTGATTATTTTATAGTTTGTGTAATATTGTTTGCTAACTGAATTGATCCAGGAATAGGAATTAGTTTCCATTGTCAACTATTTCCTTTTCTTCGATATTTCATTTTGTCAGATAGTTAAATTTGATAGAGTTCTATATCTGCGTGTGAGTGCAATTCCAGAAAACATGTATGAAAAATAGGTTCTGGAGTTATCGATGGGTACAACCTTTGGATTTTTTGAAAATAATATAATAGGTAAATTTGGTGTGTGTGCATGTGTATACATACATACATACATATATATATACACATACATACATACATATATACATACATACATACATACATATATATATATATATATATTAGATAAGATGAATTTCAACAATGTTACTATCAATTTGAATTTCTTAACATTAGATTTTCAGAGTTTATTGCTTTCTTAAATATTAGTTGATTTTAGCTGTTGATAATTTGGTGTTTTCTTTAAGATATGCTATTTCCATACATAGTATTGAACTTGCACTCATATTTGCACTATACATAAAGAAGAAATGAGTTAAATTTCACCACTCATGGTTATCTTGATTCATGTTAGCTTTATTTGCTTTAATAATTAAATGGTAATAATTCCTTTCAGTGCTTGGAAGTTGGAATGGTGAGGGATAATGACAAAAAAAGCCATAGAAATTTTGATTCGTACACCATTGATGATGATCTCACGCAGAAGAGACAACCGCACTTCCCTTTAGAAGGAATTACAGGAGACATAGAATTTTCTTGTAAATTTGAACTAACCTTTAACTTGTCCCCTACTGTTAGCTTTCAATTTTATTCACCTAAAAATCAAACAAGATATTTTTATTCAACTATTATTTAATTTTATTTCGATTTGTAATTAATTAAATTAGTGTTGTCGATAATCTTCTGTTTTATAATTCGATATTTAACTTTATCAAAAGCCGATCACAAACAATCATTATATGTAATTTTCAGTCCGTCAATCATACAACTTCGATGTAATTTATAATGCATAATAGTTTTATGTATTTAAGTATAATTTTGAACAATTGTGTAACTAATTAAGAATTTTTAAATTGATTTGAAAAGGGAAGTAAGAGGTTGTAATCATTAATACTGATTTCATATTCTTTAAGAACTCATATAAGCTATTCAATTTTCACAACAAAATAAATTTTTCTAATAGACTAAATTACATTACCTTTTTTTAGATAGGGTGAATTTTTAATTAAATATCTAAATATAACATCGAAAGCCATCAAAAATCATCGTTAAACGAAGTCGTCAACAGCCGTCGAAAGCTATTGGAATGTCGCGATTATAGCTTCAGCCGAGCCCGATCTCCATTATTATCTTCCCCCCTAAACCTGAAATTTTCCCCCGAATTCACCAGCCTTCATCTTCATCTTCCATCATAATCTTCATCAATTTGCAATCTCTGACCATCTCACTGTAAGGAAGATGCCCATTTCCAATGGCTTTAATCTGTCGGCAGGAGTTGGAAGCTGATGGAAGCCATCAAAAAAGCCATTCAGAAGAAAGTGGCCACTAAACACGTGGGAAGTCGAAGTTTAATCATAGTTGTGTCAGCAGCTGTCGAAAGATGTTGTTATTTAGCCATTCGTAGTCATTTGTAGTTTACCAATTAGCCATTGGGCCGTGGGTAGCCGTTTGTAGTTTACCATTAGACATTGGGCCGCTGGTTATAATTTACTAATTAGCCGTCGGAAGCCATCATAAGTCTGGACTATTTTTTATTTTTGCTATCATTCATCTCCCACACAACACATACATATCAATATATATTGCAACTCAATTTCGCGCATATAAATATATGTATATATATAAGCTCTGATCACATATAAGACATCAATAATGAAAAACATCAATATAATAAAACTCAAACAATCCACCATATAATAAAATATTCCAACAACATGCACAAAACCAACCTCCAACATCTTAAAATGGGTCAATCATGTCAAAATAACCCAGTGCATACCAACACGACCAAAACAATCTTAAACATCCAACATATCAAAACACATCATCCTCATAATCTCCAAGTGCATATATTTACAGTAATCCGATACAAACTAAGAAAATCATACCTATCACTCCTGATCATCGCCTTAAGAATCAGCGGATGAAGGAAATGTGTCATGCTGCTATATATACACAGCAACGCACTCGTCCTACTACGTCATCTCCACAACACCATTATAGTCTTGTTCCTCCAACTCAGCAATCCTAGCTCTTAGGTCCTTAATCTCTACTTCATCCAGAGCTTTTTAGTATGCTCTCGGCATGCATTTAGCCTACAATACCTACATGATTCAACAAGTATTATTGTCTGATTATTAGCAAAAGGTATGGGTTTAGAAGCTGCTATAACAAAATGATATATAGAATCAAATAAGAAAGTGATTTTATATGATGCATCTAATTTTAATTATAAGATCATATATTATCAGATTTAGTAGGATCATATATTATCTATAACATTTCACCTATTATTAGGAAGAGAAAAAACAAGTAAGCAATGCATGTGCCTTTCAGTTTTAAACCAAAACGCTAATTTCTAACAATTAATATGAACTTTTTCAAGTTCATTGCAGTCGAGAGATTAGTAAATAGTAAATTTCAAGTAAGCGTTGCCTTTTGCTTACCAAAGGCATAATGCCTACTCCGCGTTCTTAGATCCTGAAAGCTTCAAAATTCATGTCTTCCTCACTAGTAGTCAACCGTTCCTATCTTGTACCCTTAATTAATAATAACCTATAACTTAAAATATTCTTACATGGGCCTGTTGTGATTTCGAGTCATGCCATATGTATGTGAGTGTGCCA
The DNA here is from genome assembly GCA_030765085.1 of Allium cepa. Classification (NCBI taxonomy): domain Eukaryota; kingdom Viridiplantae; phylum Streptophyta; class Magnoliopsida; order Asparagales; family Amaryllidaceae; genus Allium; species Allium cepa. Next base: position 886,965,079 of record CM060931.1, read on the forward strand.
TCTTTATTTCAATGCTCGATTGCATGAGTATGCGCAAATACGCTAGTAGTTAACTAATTAATTAAACTAATTAATAATAACCTATAACTTAAAATATGCTTACATGGGCCTGTTGTGATTTCGAGTCATGCCATATGTATGTGAGTGTGCCATCTTTATTTCAATGCTCGATTGCATGAGTCTGCGCAAATACATCCATGTAGAAGACGAGACCTTGACGTTCTCTTTCCTAAGATAATTATTATACATTATTATTATATGTACTAAATGATACAATATAACAACTATTTATAATCATAATAAATAAAATTTACCAGCTCCTGACGATAACTTTAGAATGACTTAGAACCATTGCGATGTGTGATTGGATTTTTATTTCTATTCGTAGAGTTCTCTGACTCTTCCTGTAAATATAAATTAAACATTATATTTTACATTTGTAAATTATATATTATATAAGGAACAAGTTAAAGTGATATTTTGAATTATGGGAATATACTCTATATAATACGTGATAGACTGTATATGAAACGTCAATTTAAATAATTAATAAAAGATTAATAAGTTTACATACGCTTTATTGCTATTCCAATGAGCAACCCAAGTTTCCTATAAGCTTGTGCCCATTCTGTCAGACTTCTTCCTCGCTTTTTTTACGGCTGACATTGTGTCGTGGTAGTTTTTCCTCTTTTACTTTATCCAGTAGTTTTTGCGAAGGAGATGGTCATTTTCTTTCTAGTCTACTGCCCCTTGTACATTTAAAAAATATAAGTTATAAATTTAAATTGAAGTGTATTGAATTTCCACTCTTCCATTTCCCCTCTCTCAACATCTGAGATATTTGTCGGCAATAAATGTGTGGCAAAGACTACCCGATGCACCCGATTCCACTTAAGAACCGCTTTTATCTTCCAATGCCGCTTTTCAAAACCATTATCGCCATTCCACTTGTCTATAATCAATTGTGATCCTGAAGCGACATATGATCCACATACATACGGTGCTACACCACTTGGATTAACCATTAAAGAACCACCTAAGGTATTATCTGATTCTGGCATTTCTATATCCACCTACCGATACCAAATGTTGTGGGAATTCTAACTCAAGACCACTCAAATCAAAACCCCAAAGCACAGTAGAAAAAACTATATCATGGTAAAAAGTGCAAAAACAGCCAATCAATATCTCAATCCAATCCAAAACCAATCACAATCTCTAAACAAGCAATAGATAATCAAAGCAATAACAATAAAATAAATCAGAGACCGATTTATAGTGGTTCCACTAATGTACATCCACATTGAGATAGAGCTTTTATTAATACCAATGAGAAGAATACAAGAGACTGATTACAATGGTCAAAATTCTGATAGAATTGATTTGTGGAGAAGAGAATTGAAGAAAATTAGGTTTCGATAAAACCCTAATTAGTGGAGGCTAATACCCATGATTAAACCCTTAATCTCTTCGCATGCGCCACATCTGAATCCAAAAAATAGCTTGTATTGGAGAATATAAAACATAGACAAAATTCAAAAAAGCCCCTAAGAGTATCACAAATCTTCACTCCGAAACCCGGGCTGAAAATATGTTGAAAAAAATCACAGACGTCTGTCACTATGCAACATACGTCTATCATATACCTCAGGAAAACGTTTCCTGACACCACAGATGTCTGTCATAAAGGATAGATGTCTGTCCACATTCCTGGTTTCCAAACCGTTGTAGTCACAGACATCTGTCACTTTATTACAGACATCTATCTCTTGAAGCTGGCCAAAGCACTCACTTATTTCATCATATCTTTCTCCTCCGATTTGCGAAACGTTATCACCATTATAAAGCTAATTTTGACTTCTTCAATTCTCTATATAGTGTTGCCAAAATTCAAAATGAGGATGTTATAAGGGTAAGGAGGGTAGGAGAGGCTCTGAGGATCTTGGCGAACCACTGACACCGACCGCATTTCTTAGAGTAGTCCATAGAATATTTGATCATAATAGACCGATAAGAGCTTTGTCGGACTGCCATTTTTGCTAGGACTTACCCATCGATGTGATCCCTACAAAACCTTTCATGCAGCTCTTTTAGTATTTGATGGGCTTCTCTTCAAACACGCATTGTTGGAGTAATCCGTTTGTAGAGCATCCCTTCAATGATAGTGTAGTCGGAAGCCCGGTAGAGAATCTTTTTTAAACCGCAACTAATTGCCAAATGCTTAACCGTCGAATATTTTTGTTTAGCAATGATGGATTTTACATCTAAACTTGAAGATGTTTTTTTTGGGTGTAGCTAAAGAAACAGTAAATGATGTCAAAGCACTCTATTAGAAGAAAAGTAAAAGGTACTTAATTTTTAGATGGATGCTTTCATTTTGTTACTAATATAGACCTAGTGTACATATTCTATTTAAAAATTGAAATTTATATGAACACAAGTGAACCCTGACTGCAAGAATTGTGGAAAGAAAGAAATCACTAAATGGGGCCCAAACATGATTTTACATTTTATCAATTCCACTTCCAATATTATTTAACAAAGCTCGTAGGAGAAAATCATCTAGATACACAAAAACACAAAGTTTGAAGTACCGACTTGTCATACTAGTTGAAACGACCAACTTTCTTACTACAGAAAATCGCATCATTTTTAAGAAAGAAAGGGATAGAAAAGAGGAAAGAAAGAAGAGAAGAAAGAAACAACATCAGAGTCCAAACAGCAGAACGAATAAATTATATTAATAACATAAACATTACATAGTTTATAACCAATATCAGAGTTACACATATAAACAACACATACTAGAACATCTGTCTAGTTATACAACTCATTACAGTACAAGAAACAACTCAGAGAAAACTACACGGTGGAAACTATATATCTATACGCAGAAGCCTCCTGCTCCATTTGCTCCTCCACAATTCGTCAAAGATAACCTGAATCCCTTGGCTACTCGTAAAAATTTGAGTACCCAAGAGTTTAAGAAAACAGAAGATAAACACTAGGTCAGACATGGGTCTGGTGTGAGTAACAGGTTAAAGTTGCTTAACTTTTAAAATCCTTTTGAAAAGAAAGGTATCACGTAAGACTTCCCACACATAAACATGGAAAAGTTTTTACCTTACGCTAACCAAAACATTTGATAGGAAATCCGATGATATTATAATAGGTCTAGGGTTTTCAAATAAATAAGAATTAGCCGAAATTGTTACATGATTAAATTCCAGCTACTAGCCACAAAAGTGGGTAATACAATCAAAAACGTTGGCACTTATTGGATTTTAGATTCCATACAATGGCAGGGCTACTGGGTACCGCCCCCCACAGTACGTGGCCTAGATCAACGTACCGAGGAGTACGCCTGCTCCCCTGCAACACAAGGCCGGACTCATTCCTTACTGAAATCTCCGAACAAGACAACCCCGTGGTTGTAGCTAGCAACCACCCACACAGCCATATATAAAGGGACTTCTAGACAGGGGTAAATCTCGCTCTCCAGTGGGAGCGACCCACGAAGCCTTGCTGCACCTCCCCTGTTTTAGCCATTCCCGGTTGATGAGGCTTGAGGTTACAATTATCTTTATAGGACATATCACATAGAATGCTCATCGTCCACTTGACGATGTTATGAAAGCATTCAATCCATACAAGTTCGTTCCAGGTTCGAACGAAACCGAAGGCATTATCTCGTTACACTCGTTTTGGAATCACCCTCAGAGTTAACGACAATAATCATTGAACTCTGAACCACTATCTCGAACCTATAAGAACTAGGTCCATCAAACTCATCACGGAATCACCCCAAGAGTTATACTGATGTATAGTCCTTACACCTCGAGTCTTCACAAAGCTCCACTTTGATTCACGACCTAAAATTAATTGGAATCGATGTGGTTTTCAGATATCCAAATATGGAAACCCGATCCCGGTCTCATTGAAATCCAAAGCGTGTCTTTTAGGTCCAAGTTGTTTTAAATTTTTTTAAACAGTTCAATACAGTATCTATACACACATAGATAGATAACTCACAAATCACAATTGATAATCAACATTATCAAATAACAGGTAACCCACATTATCAATATCAAAATAGATAATCCATATATTACCATCAGAAAAGATAATCTATGTTATCATCACAATGCAATCCAAGCATTCATACCACACAACATTACTTATCTCATTATTGAGATCTCAAAACATCCAAGAAAATCAATATCATCCATTCATACATAAGCAATGATTTACTCATCACAATATAGTTAATTTAAAATGAATTAAATTAACTATCTCTATTACTAATTAATTTAAAATGAATTAAATTAATTACTTCATCTTCAGTTAATTTAAATAAATCAAATTAATTACTTCACCAATATAAGTCTTGCTTACTCAACTATTTAATTTATTACAATCAATTAATCATTCATTATTAATCACCTTAATTAATCACCATGATTAATTAACCTTAATTACATTTATCTAATTATCCTTAATTAATTTCACAAATTAATTATTCTCAACCAAATAGTAATTAACCTTTATTACTTCATTAATTAATTGTAATTAATTTCCTTAATCCTTAATTAATTATATTGATTAATTACCTTTAATTACCTATCATTGATTAATTAATCATAATTTATCAACTTTAGTTACTTCATTAATTATAATAATTAATGATCTTTAATTATTCCTTAAATTTATTACCTTAAGTAATTAACTCATAATTATTAATCTCCAGATTAATTACATTCAGTAATTAACTAACTTAATTACTTTATTAAAAAAATTAATTAATCCTTTAATTAATTTCTTAATTAACCCCTTGATTAATTACTAAATAACTAATCCAAATTACCTCATTCTTAAACATCTCCACTTAATTACAACCTGTAATTATTAATCAATTACTTAACTAAGTAATTTTCAATCCATTAATTACATACAGTAATTATCCTTAAAACTCAAGTGTCTAAAATTAATTAAACAAAATTAATTAAAATAAACAATCTCATTTAACAAAATTAATTACATTAAGTAATTAATTCCTTAATTACTTCATTAAGTAATTATACTCAAACCATTCATAAATGATTATTATTAAATTAATTAATCTAATTAATTATAAAAATTAACCATATTAATTAATTATTAAATAATCCTGGTTAATAACCTTTATTAACCATTCTTTAATTATTTATTAAGTAATTAACTTAGATTAATTACAAATTTAAATTATCTTTAATTATTCATAAATTAAAGTCTAATTATTTAATAAATCAACCTTGATTTAAAACTTAATTACATAATTAATAATTCATAAATCAATTAATTAAAAATCTAATTAATGATCTTAATTTTAAATTGATCAATCATTAATCAATATTTATTTGACCTTAATCAATAATTAATTAAATTAATAACTATTCCTTAATTACCTTATTAATTAAATAAATTTTCAAAACATTTATCTTAATTAATTTAAGATAAAACATTTCTAAATTTTGTTTTTACAACAAATTTTATTTAAAACAAAGTCTTTTGAAAATTACCATTAACTTCCATTTTAAATACAAGTTTAAAATAAGAACAATTTAAACTTATCAAAGTTAAATAATTTAAAAAATTTTAAACTGCAAAATCAAACAAGTGCTATAAAAAATTTAAAGTGAAATTCATTTCAAAATTATAATAACTTCAATTTACATTTAGTTTAAAACTTCAAATTTAAACCTTCTTTAAAAATTAAAAACTGAAGTTCATTTTTAAATTCAAGATTTCCAGATTTAAATAAACTTCAAATCTTACTCATATTTTAAAAGCTTCATTTTTAAAAGCCCAAACTACTTTACCACAATAAAGTAGTACTTAAGTTCAAATTTAAAATTTTATTTTTATTTAAAAAAAATCTGAGATTTTAAATTAGACTTAAATTCAAAAATTCGAACTTTGAATTTAAAACTTGAATTTAAACTTTCCTTAAAAATAAAACTTCAGATTTTTATGAATTTAGTTTTGATTTAAACCCTGGTTTACAGGTTTTCTATAACCTGAAGGAAAACAGAGCAAACCCGAGAACAAACAAATCCGCTTCGAGACAAATGCTGCCCTACTCCGAGTCTTGAATCCATCTGCTTCGAGCAAACCCCACATCTCCTCTGTAACAACCCAACCCAAAACATTTCACCAGAAAACTCATCGCCGTGCATATGCACGGCGACTCCGGCCATTATTGGTCGCCGTCGAGGATCTCAACAACCCAAAGGATGACACCGCAACCCTCCACAACCATCAATTCGAACCACCATCCCCTAAATCAAATTCGAGCTCTAAGAACCAAAACCTGGAAAACATGCTTTAAGTTTCTGACCAAGGGCGAATATTCGCCACTCCGACCACCAGACCATCAACCCCTCCAGCCTCGAACTCAACCACACACCCTCTACCGATCCTCAAAAGATCATAGCACTCGATCCACCCTTCACCTCAAACTGACCCAATTCTTTAATCCATTCAAAACTAGGGTTTAACACTAAAATTTTAAAACTGCATCCAATTTAACAAATTCTAATCACTTCTCTAATTTTTTCCAGAATCTCCTATACCTACTTTACCACTCAGAAGAATCCCTAAACTTACTAAAGTCATATATCACAAGAAATTGCACAAATTTCATTTTCAGTTCAAGTACTAACTGCTACTTAAACTAAACTCTAAAAATCCTAATACTTGATTTAAAAATCAAGTTCCAGTAAATGTTTTTACTTTATGAAACTGGATTTCAATATTAATATGATTGGGTTTTGATAAAAATAAACATGCATGATGTTTCCTTCTGTTCCAAGGTCAATACCCATATTTTACTTTCTTGAATTATTTTTTTATATTAGCTTAAGAAAATAACAACTTTGCTTTATAATTTTCATTATATCAGGAAACAAATTAAGTGGTAAGTATTCAAATAAAATTGTGGGTGCCTGGAAAATCAAAAAGAAATAGAACAGCAATTGAAAAAGAAACAGCATGCACATCATTTATATTCATATCAACAGTTATCTATAACATAAGAAAATAGCTATTCCATTTCAATAAACTAGCATGCAACCTATTTTAAGATTTAAAGTTAAAAAGTTAATCACCTTATTTAAATGCAGAGCTCTGTTTGACTTGTTATTGAATTTTGCAGAAAAGAAAATGCATGCATGATCTTTCTTTTTTTAAAAAAAATAGTTGCAAGCCTTGATGAAATCTGAATGCTCATGATCCCTGACTAACACTTGCATGTAGATGCATTTGACAGGTTTCAATTTTGAGGTTGTGCAGGGAGAAAATGCAAGCTTGATCATTTCCAGGTTTTAAAAACAGGGCAGGCCCTTCTTCTTTCTTTCTTTTAGTGACATGCAGATTTATTTACAGATTTTGGTGAATCAATGCAGATTGATGTTTGTATTTGGGGAAGTGCAGACCTTCATGATAAAGGGGTTTTGATTTTGATGAGGAGGTGTTCTCGAAGTTTACTGATTTTAAACTTTGTACATGAATTGAATATGCAGGTCTATTTTTGATTTTGAGTATGTTGAATATGCAAAAAAAAATCTGGATTTTTGAGGAAGTGCAGATTTTTGAAGAGGTGTTTAAAATTTCTCTTTTATTAAGGAAATGGAATAACAAATATGAATGAAGATGCAAGCTTATATAAATGAATTTTCAGTTTTGATAAAATAAAAGAAAAATTAAAACAATGATTTACACTTGTCTAAATTTATACATTTGTTAATTTGTTATGTTAGTTTTTGAACACATGAATGAATGTTAAAGAATGAAACACTTGTTTCTTTAAAATAATTAATACTTGATTTACAAACTAACGTGTATGTTAGCCTAATTTTAAGTTGTTAGTTTATATTTGAATATGTGTATAAATGAAATAAAAACAAACCATGTTTATAAATTAAAGCTTATACATATAGAAATTAAAACAATTAAGATTTATACTTGGAATTTTAAATTCAAAATCAAATATTTTAAAATCAAGTTATGATTACAAATTTAATTTGAAATGACAATTGCAAATTTTATTCGAAATCTATTTGTAAAGACAATACACTATTAATATTATTTTTATAAGTATCTTATTATTAAATTAAAAATTATTTTAAAAGAAATAATATTTTTATCAATAAAATATCTATTTTATTAAGCCATAAAACCTTTTTGTTTGTTCATTCTAAATTTAAAACTCAATCCAATTTAATTTAAACATTTAATATTTTTCTTATCAATTTTAAAGTCATATTTTTATTTATTATATAGTTTTAAAAACTCAATATTAATTTAAAACAAAATTTTCCAAATTAAAATGTATATATATTAGAATTTTAAAACATGATTCACTAATTAAATTTAAACCAAAATCATTTATTCAATAACTTTAAAAAGCTAATATTAAATAAAAAGATTCAAAATTACTACAAATATTAAAACTAGAAAAATTATGCTATATTTGTGAAAATTAACACAATGCTAATCTATTTAAAATATAACCCATATATTTATATTGTAAATAGAAACCAATTTATTATTTTTAAAAGATAAAATAACTATTTTAAATAATTATTGAAAAAGATTATTAAATCTATTTGAATTATTATTAACAAAATATCAATATCAATTTAGTTTGTACTACAGATTATTAAATTGATATTGTTAAAAATTCCAGGATATTACAATCCTTCCCCCTTAAAAGAATTTCGTCCCCAAAATTTAAAACAAAGGTAATTTAATAATCTTATTAAAGATTTAATTTAAAACACAAGCATATATCAAACCTATGCTAACAATCAAAACAACCAATCATATAAATTTAATTATCCAGACAGAATTTTGGATAAAATTTTATCGAGTTTCCCCAGGCGTATATATATACATATACCGGGATACTCATTCTAGAGAATCCAAACAATCAATACCATGAAGCTACAAAAGCTCCTACCATCTATATCTACAACACTAGACAAGATATCAGACTACAGACGAGTCTGACTCATCAACCAAAACTCCAAATCTGCTGGTTCTAAAATCAGAAATAGATCATACACGTGCTCCCTCAGAGATACGTGAAACTCGTCGAATCCCAGTTATCCAAACTGGCAATCCAATCCTGTGGATCAATCACTTATTCTCCAAGATCACAGAAAAGATCCAAAACACTTCAGAGCTAACTTCTCGCGACTTACCCAATCTTATAGCTCACTTTTGATCGGAGAAAATTTATCCAAAATCAAATCCCCGACTTCAGAATTCAAATTCCTTCATCTCAAATCGAGAAAAATCTTTAGACGATCCTGGGCTGCCCACAACCTTACTGATCGGCTCATCCTTGCTGATGCTTCTAGAAACAAACTAGACCAATCAACTCAACAAATGATCTTCTCAAGATCAACCCTACTCTTCAAACATCAGAAGACAACAACCTCTTCTGTCCCGAAAAGAAAAGCATACAGTTCCAAACTGCTTTCGCTGCTCAACTCTGATCCGACATAGAAAAGGATGCTGAAGCAGAACACGAGCACAACTCAACAACACACCCTAGAGATATGGTTCAACAGATCCATAAGAAAAATTCAGAAGTTCCTCCAAAACTCTAAGCTGCTACACCAACTCAATCTCCTGGAACCATTCTTCTATAAAGCTGGACTACCGGTACCACTCCTGGAATCCTAGTTGATAAGAAAACTCAATCTCTAGATGCGGACAAAACTCTGACTTCCTGAAAACATCCAGAAAAACTCAGATAATCCAAGAGATCACTCAAACAATCGTAAGTCACTTTTGTGATCCACCCAAACCAAATCCAAGGAAAACTGTTCTCCCTTTACCAAACAGAACAGCTTACTCTTCACTAGCCAACCCATCGAAGAAACAGGTCCACTTAACTGATTCTGAACTCCATTTCAGAAAAACTGCTAAGTCAGAAGATATCTTGCCAACACCGAAAACACTCCAAGCTGCACTGCTGCCACAGATGCCAAAGATTTCCAAATCAAAGCTCTCCAAGAATCTCGAACCTCAAAGCAAACAGAAACACTGGCTGAACACAGCCACAACACTGAAGCAGACTCACCTCCTTAACTTGTTCCAAAGAAAACATCTTCGGGAACATCCATAGTCACTGCATCTCATCACGCAGCTACTATTCCCTGAGGTATCAAAATACCATTACTTGCTTCTGCCAAGCCAACAGATCCAAACACTACTCATCCAATATCAAAGAAGAGATCAATGAAATCCTTCATCACTACAAAACTCACTCAAGACGGTATTTGGTCTACAGTCTCGACAAAACACCTCCAACCTCAAACATTCAAACTCCAACCAATGGTAGTCGTGTTACACACACTACTACCCCATCTACCTTTATATCTTATATTGGAAAACCTGAACAGGTAACCCAACAGATAGGTAGAAATATATATATATTTATATATATAAAATTACAAATACACTCTCTTAAGAAAGACACCACTACAGAGCCTAGGTATTCACTCAACCTAATGCTCTGATACCAGATGAAACGACCCGACTTTCTTACCATAGAAAATCGCATCATTTTTAAGAAAGAAAGGGATAGAAAAGAGGAAAGAAAGAAGAGAAGAAAGAAACAACATCAGAATCCAAACAGCGGAACGAATAAATTATATTAATAACATAAACATTACATAGTTTATAACCAATATCAGAGTTACACTTATAAACAACACATACTAGAACATCTGTCTAGTTATACAACTCATTACAGTACAAGAAACAACTCAGAGAAAACTACACAGCGGAAACTATATATCTATACGTAGAAGCCTCCTGCTCCATTTGCTCCTCCACAATTCGTCAAAGATAACCTGAATCCTAACCTGAATCCCTTGGCTACTCGTAAAAATTTGAGTACCCAAGAGTTTAAGAAAACAGAAGATAAACTCTGGGTCAGACATGGGTCTGGTGTGAGTAACAGGTTAAAGTTGCTTAACTTTTAAAATCCTTTTGAAAAGAAAGGTATCACGTAAGACTTCCCACACATAAACATGGAAAAGTTTTTACCTTACGCTAACCAAAACATTTGATAGGAAATCCGATGATATTATAATAGGTCTAGGGTTTTCAAATAAATAAGAATTAGCCGAAATTGTTACATGATTAAATTCCAGCTACTAGCCACAAAAGTGGGTAATACAATCCAAAACGTTGGCACTTATTGGATTTTAGATTCCATACAATGGCAGGGCTACTGGGTACCGCCCCCCACAGTACGTGGCCTAGATCAACGTACCGAGGAGTACGCCTGCTCCCCTGCAACACAAGGCCGGACTCATTCCTTACTGAACATCTCCGAACAAGACAACCCTATGGTTGTAGCTAGCGACCACCCACACAGCCGAATATAAAGGGACTTCTAGACAGGGGTAAATCTCGCTCTCCAGTGGGAGCGAACCATGAAGCCTTGCTTTACCTCTCATGTTTTAGCCATTCTCGGTTGATGAGGCTTGAGGTTACGATTACCTTTATAGGACATATCACTTAGAATGCTCATCGTCCACCTAACGATGTTATGAAAGCATTCAATCCACACAAGTTCGTTCCGGGTTCGAGCGAAACTGAAGGCATTATCTCGTTACACTCGTTTTGGAATTGCCCTCAGAGTTAACGACAATAACCCTTACACTCTGAACCACCATCTCGAACCTATAAGAACTAGTTCCATCAAACTCGTCACGGAATCACCCCCAGAGTTATACTGACGTATAGTCCTTACACCTTGAGTCTTCACAAAGCTCCACTTTGATTCACGAGCTAACGTTAATTCGAATCGATGTTATTTTCTGATATCCAAATATGGAAATGCGATCCCGGTCTCATCGAAATCCAAAGCGTGTCTTTTAGGTCCAAGTTGTTTTAAAGTTTTTAAAACAATTCAATACAGTATCTATGTACATATAGATAGATAACTCACAAATCACAATTGGTAATCGACATTATCAAATAAAAGGTAACCCACATTATCAATATCAAAATAGATAACCGTATATTACCATCACAAAAGATAATCAATGTTATCATCACAATGCAATCCAAGCATTCATACCACACAACATTACTTATCTCATTACTGAGATCTCAAAACATCCAAGACAATCAATATCATCCATTTATACATAAGCAATGATTTACTCATCACAATATAATTAATTTAAAATGAATTAAATTAACTATCTGTAACGACCCAACTTCCACACTCCAGGAAGTCGCATCGCTAATAAGAAAAGAAAGGGAAAGAAAAGAGAAAGAAAGAGAAGAAGAAGAAACAACACATCAGAATCTAAACAGCGGAACGAATAAATTATATTAATAACATAAAATATTACATAGTTTACAATCATTATCAGAGTACACAGATAATACAACACATACTAGACAATTATAAACACCTGTCTAGTATTTACAACATAATACAACTCAGAGACAATCATAGAACACACAACGGAATACTAATATCTAACGCAGAAGCCTCCTGCTCCATTGCTCCTCCAATATTCGTCAAAGCTAACCTGAATCCCTTTGCTACTCGTAAAAATTTGAGTACCCAAGAGTTTATGAAAAACAAAATAAACTCCGGGTCAGACATGGGTCTGGTGTGAGTAACAGGTTAAAGTTGCTTAACTTTCAAAAACCTTTTGAAAAGAAAGGTATCACGTAAGACTTCCCACACATAAACATGGAAAAGTTTTTACCTTACGCTAACCAAAACATTTGATAGGAAATCCAGTGATATTATAATAGGTCTAGGGTTTTCAAGTAAATATGAAATAGCCGAAATTGTTACATTATTAAATTCCAGCTACTAGCCACAAAAGTGGGCAATACAATCAAAACCGTTGGCACTTATTGGATTTTGGATTCCATACAATGGCAGGGCTACTAGGGTACCGCCCGTCACAGTACGTGGCCTAGATCAACGTACCGAGGAGTACTCCCACTCCCCTGCAACACAAGGCCGGACCCATTCCTTACTGAATAGTTCCGAACAAGACAACCCCGCAGTTGGTGCGCACTAACAACTGCCCACTAAGCCGAATAAAAAGGGACCTCTAGACAGGGATCAATCTTGCTCTCCAGTGGGAGCTACCCACGTAGCTTTGCTGCACCTCCCCTGTTTTAGCCATTCCCGGTTGATGAGGCTTGAGGCTACGATTACCTTTAGAGGACACATCACTTAGAATGCTCATCGTCCACCTGACGATGTTCTGAAAGCATTCAATGCATACAAGTTCGTTCCGGGTTCGAACGAAACCGAAGGCATTATCTCGTTGCACTCTTTACGGAATCACCCACAGAGTTAACGACGATAACCCTTGCACTCTGAATCTCCATCTCGAATCTATAAGTACTATTCCGTCAAACTCATTACGGAATCACCCATAGAGTTATACTGACGTATAGCCCTTACACCTCGAGTCTTCACTCTTCACATAAGATTCACGACCTATCGTTAATTTGGATCGATGTGGTTTTCGGATATCCAAATATGGAAACCCGATCCCGGTCTCATCGAAATCCAAAGCGTGTCTTTTAGGTCCAAGTTGTTTTAGAGTTTAAAACAATTTAATTACATTATCTATATACACACAGATAGATAATTCATAGATTCACAACAGATAATTATCATTATCATAACAATAGATAATCCCCATTTATCATTATCAAAGATAATCAATATCATCATCACAATGCAACCAATACATCCATATCACTCAACAATATTAATCTCATAGCTGAGATTCAAAACCATTCAAGCAACCAATAACAACCATTCATAAGCAATGATTTATAATCATACTATCTATAATTAATTTAAAATGAATTAAATTAATTACATCATCTCTAATTAATTTAAAATGAATAAAATTAATTATTTACACAATATAAATCTTGCTTACATTAATTAATTACAAATTAATTAATTGATTAACCTCTACTTTATCGTCTTAATTAATCAATCCTGATTAATTATACTTCAATTAATTTCACAAAATTAATTGCTCTAAACCAAATACAGTAATTAACCTCTAATTACTTCATTAATTAATTAACTATAATTAATTACATTTAACCTTAATTAATTACAATTAATTAATTATCCTTAATTACTTATTATTGATTGATTAATATTAATCAATCAATCTTAATTACATCAATAATTATATTAATTAATGATTATTAATTAAATTTAATTAATTACTCTATTAAATTAATTACTTTCAGTAATTAATTCTCACTTAATCTATAATTATTAATCACCTTTGATTAATCTCATTCTGTATTTAACTACCCATAATTACTTATCAAATTAATTACTCCTTAATTAATTTCTGAATTAATTCCTTGATTAATTATACAAAATAATTTAATCCAAAATTACTTCTCAATTCCAACAATATTCACTAATTACATCCAGTAATTACCTTTAATTACTTCACTGAGTAATCCCATAAATTACATAAAGTAATTATTATCAAATCAAATGTTTAGAATTAATTAAACTTAATTAATTAATTTAAACCAATCTCACTAGACTCATTAATTACATTAAGTAATTAATGTCTTAATTACTTTCATTTAAGTAATTAAACTTAAATAAATTTCATAATTTATTATCATAAATTAATTAATCTAATTAATTATTAAAAATTAATCATATTAATTAATTACTAAATAAATTTTTAGTTAATGATCGTCATTAACAATTATTATCTCTTAAACTATTTTTCTTAAATTACTTCTTAATTAATCTCTAATTTAAATTAATCCAAATTATTAATTAGATAAATTAAATAAATAAGTTATTCCTTAATTATCCAATTTATTTAATTATATTTAATGTCTTAATTTTTAAGATAAACCATTCCTTATTATTAATTTTATACATATTAAAATTTACATAGAACATTTCATTAGAAATTTAAATTCAAATTTCATTCTGAATCTAAAATTCAAAATAATATTTATTAAGCATTATCTAATTTAAATTCATTCATATTCCTTTTTAGAATAAATGTAAATAACATTTATTACTTATAATTAAAACTTATAAAAGATAAGTCTTAATATACTTAATTTAATTAAAAATTAAGTTTCAAGTACATTATAATTAAAATTTCAAATTCAAGTTAACAATCATTTATCTTCTTTTTATAAACCTTTATAAGGAATCTATTCAAAAAGAAAATAAAATTAAAAATATTTATTTGGAAACAAATTTTACTTCTAATAAAGAATTTGAAATTTTAACTTGTTTGAAAACATTCAAATTCTAAAATTTATTCAAATATCCCGATTTAAATTCAATGCATTTGAACAATTCCTTATTTAAATCATTTGAATTCAAATTTGAATTGAACTCTTGCTTTACACCTTGATTTTTAAACTTCTTATTTAAAAATACAAATTCATTTTTTAAAAAAAACTGAAGATTTAAAATTCTAAGAAAACCTGAATTTAAATTTGAATTAAAACTGTTGTTCTTAAATTAATTTTAGATTTTCAAACTGAATTCAATTTCCAAAAGAAACTGTCAGGTTCTTCTTTCTTATTTTTTTTTTAAAATGAAACTACTTTCAAATTTGAAAAAAACTTATAAGATTCAAACACTTTGAACTATAACTCATCACTTCAGATTTGAATTTGTTTAAATCTTATCAATACAGCCTATTCATTTTGAATTTTGATTTAAAAACAATACTACAGACAGTTTCCAAAAACCTGCACAACTTCATCTACTCGGGCCAACTCAAAATCCACTTCGAGTCAACCAACCCTCTACTTCAATCCATACACAGCACATACTCGAGTAATTCTCGAGTTCCCACTCCTGCACATACCCAAGCAACCATCTGACACAAAAGTGCACGGTGCACCTGCACCGTGCCTCCGGCAATCACCGGCCAACTCCGGTGGCTTCCCTACACCTACGACCACCTCCCTAATCCACTCCGAACATCCCACAACTCACATACAACCCGAATTGAAATTCGAGTTCACATCATGACCTGGAACAGAAAGACCCCAACCCCATCGAAACCTGTCATCGCTTCCCTCTCGGTGCTCCGTTCACCAGAGAAACTTCCACCACCGGCTATCACTTCTCCTACACTTCAACTATCTCCTCCCAAAAGCCCATGACACTCTGTCCTTTCTGAAGTTCGTATCGACCACATTAAAATGTCCATACAAAATTAGGGCTACAGGTAAAAATTCTTCACCACTGTCCCCATGTTGATTTGCATCAACAACCATTATTTTTCTCAGCTACAATGATAACTCCTCTACCCAAAATAAGAATCCAGATATCCCCAAAAAGTTAGATCATCAGAAATCATACGATTTCTCTTTTCTGTTCAACAGTGAACTGCACCCTTATTTCTAGTTTATAAATTTTGATTTAGGTGTTAAAAATCATAATTTTGGTCATGTATTCATTTCATAATACTGAATTCTTCAATTACACAATTTGAATTTTTACATATTTTAACATGCACTGATGGTTTACTATTTCCAGTAAGGTTTCAAATTGAATTTGACTTAAACAAAAATATTTTAGACCTTCTTTATGACATAACAACAAGTTTTATTAAAATTCTAAGTGCTATCATCAATGGGTTCAAGAGGATATGAATTTTGAATCAAGTTTAAGCATGGAAACTGGAAACAGAGATGATCATGAAACATATACACATATCGACACATCCATATATATATATATATATATATATACATAAAATCATCACATAAAAATAATTATCCTACACGCATTCAATCCAAATCTCTGCATGCAACCATAATCAATTTAAGATTTAGAAAATGTGATGTTACTCACCTTATAAAATCAGAAGACAGAGCCTCAGGATGTTTGAAAAGCTTTGAATTCTTTTGCTTTAAAACTGGAAATTTCCTTTGCTTCACATCTTGAATTGTTAAATGAAACTGAGTTGCTTCTTCTTTAGTTTTGAAAAAAAAATGCAGTTTGCTCCCTTAAATTTTTGAGACTGCATGCATGATGCTTGATTCCCAATCTTAAGAAATGCAGGTTTAAGAACAGTTTTGCCTTAAAATCCATATTCTAAAGAAAATGTGGGTTCCAGATTTTCTTCCTGATCTTACAACTGCATGCATGCTATCCTATTGCATGTTTGATTCAATTTTGAAAATGGTTTTGCCTATTTGATTTCTGAATTTGTTTTCAAAGAAAGTGTTTCAGATTTTGGTATTTGAATAGAAGTGTTTATTTTTCTTTTTCAGATTTGTTTAGTATATTTGGATTTGAAGGTTTATGTTAGGCTTCCATTTAGAAAAATAAAGAAATGAAGAAAAAGATTTGGTTATATAAACTGAAATTAAACTTTATTAAACAAATAAATAAAAGAAAACCAATTTAAATGACACTTGTCTTCCATTCTACTTAATCCTTTAACACTTGTTATTAAGTGAATTTCAAAGCTAACACTTGTCTTTTTAAGAGTTATCAAATGTTAATTAGTATTTTGTTAAATGTTAATATAGGATAAATGTAAGCTTGTATTAGTTAATCATGTATTTATTTACATGTACAAAAATTTTAAAATGAATAAATATTAAACTTATACAAATGATTCAAAATCAAAATAAAATAAAAGCAATTATACTGTAGATTTAAAACTTTGAATTCATGTTCAAAAATAAATTTTGAAATCTAGTTTATTTACAAATACAATTACAAAATTTAAATTTTGGAAAACAATTATTTTTATTAAAAATTTATTTGTTAAAACAATGCATTGTTATATTTTTAGAAATAACAATATTTAATAACCATAAATAACTTATAAAAGAAATTATCTTCATATTAATAAATTATTTATTTTATCACATTATATTTAAAAGAAACTCAAAATAACCTCATTGTTATTTATTTAAATTTTAAACTTGAGTTACACATATTTTAAATCATTTAATATTTATCTTAAGTATTTAAAACCATATTTTATTTATTAAATAGCTTTTAAAAAGTTTAAATTTTAAATAAAACCATAATTTCCAATTTTACTAAAGATACAAATTTTATAGAAAACAGGATTCATTTAAAACAATACCTATTTACAATATATACAATATTCTATATATATTATAAATATAAAACAAATATTAGATTTTAAAAGAAAAAATCTATCAATTAACTATTTATTTTATTGAATTATTAAATTAATTCAAATCTTATTACAAAGATTATCAAATCAATTTA
This sequence comes from Allium cepa, assembly GCA_030765085.1. Classification (NCBI taxonomy): domain Eukaryota; kingdom Viridiplantae; phylum Streptophyta; class Magnoliopsida; order Asparagales; family Amaryllidaceae; genus Allium; species Allium cepa. The sequence goes on from CM060931.1 coordinate 886,983,410, forward strand.
ATTTTTAATTCAGATTATTAAATTGATATTGCCAGAAATTCCGGGTCATCACACTATCTCTATTACTAATTAATTTAAAATGAATTAAATTAATTACTTCATCTTCAGTTAATTTAAATAAATTAAATTAATTACTTCACCAATATAAATCTTGCTTACTCAACCATTTAATTGATTACAATCAATTAATCATTCATTATTAATCACCTTAATTAATCACCTTGATTAATTGCCCTTAATTACATTTATGTAATTATCCTTAATGAATTTCACAAATTAATTATTCTCAACCAAATAGTAATTAACCTTTAATTACTTCAATTAATTAATTGTAATTAATTTCCTTAATCCTTAATTAATTATATTAATTAATTACCTTTAATTACCTATTATTGATTAATTAATCATAATTTATCAACTTTAATTACTTCATTAATTACAATAATTAATGATCTTTAATTATTCCTTAAATTTGTTACCTTAAGTAATTAACTCATAATTATTAATCTCCATATTAATTACATTCAGTAATTAACTAACTTAATTACTTTATTAAAACAAATTAATTATTCCTTTAATTAATTTCTTAATTAATCCCTTGATTAATTACTAAATAACTAATCCAAATTACCTCATTCTTAAACATCTCCACTTAATTACTAATCAATTACTTAACTAAGTAATTTTCAATCCATTAATTACATACAGTAATTATCCTTAAAACTCAAGTGTTTAAAATTAATTAAACTAAATTAATTACGTTAAGTAATTAATTCCTTAGTTACTTCATTAAGTAATTATACTCAAACCATTCATAAATGATTATTATTAAATTAATTAATCTAATTAATTGTAAAAATTAACCATATTAATTAATTATTAAATAATCTTGGTTAATGACCTTTATTAACCATTCTTTAATTATTCATTAAGTAATTAACTTAGATTAATTACAAATTTAAATTATCTTTAATTATTCAAAAATTAAAGACTAATTATTTAATAAATCCACCTTGATTTAAAACTTAATTACATAATTCATAATTCATAAATTATTAAATTAAAAATCTAATTAACGATCTTAATTTTAAATTGATTAATCATTAATCAATATTTATTTAACCTTAATCAATAATTAATTAAATTAATAACTATTCCTTAATTACCTTATTAATTAAATAAATTTTCAAAACATTTATGTTAATTAATTTAAGATAAAACATTTCTAAATTTTGTTTTTACAACAAATTTTATTTAAAACAAAGTACTGTTGAAAATTACCTTTAACTTCCATTTTAAATACAAGTTTAAAATAAGAACAATTTAAACTTATCAAAGTTAAATAATTTAAAACTTTTTAAACTGCAAATCAAACAAGTGCTATAAAAATTTTAAAGTTAAATTCATTTCAAAATTATAATAACTTCAATTTACATTTGGTTTAAAATTTCAAATTTAAACCTTCTTTAAAATTTAAAAACTGAAGTTCATTTTTAAATTCAAGATTTCCATATTTAAATAAACTTCAAATCTTACTCATATTTTAAAAGCTACATTTTTAAAAGCCCAAACTACTTTACCATAATAAAGTAGTACTAAAGTTCAAATTTAAAATTTTATTTTTATATACAAAAAATATGAGATTTTAAATTTGACTTAAATTCAAAAATTCAAACTTTGAATTTAAAACTTGAATTTAAACTTTCCTTAAAAATAAAACTTCAGATTTTATGAATTTAAGTTTGATTTAAACCTTGGTTTACAGGTTTTCTATAACCTGAAGGAAAACAGAGCAAACCCGAGAACAAACAAATCCGCTTCGAGACAAATGCTGCCCTACTCCGAGTCTTGAATCCATCTTCTTCGAGCAAACCCCACATCTCCCCTGTAACAACCCAACCCAAAACATTTCACCAGAAAACTCATCGCCGTGCATATGCATGGCGACTCCGGCCATTATTGGTCGCCATCGAGGATCTCAACAACCCAAAGGATGACACCGCAACCCTCCACAACCATCAGTTCGAACCACCCTCCCCTAAATCAAATTCGAGCTCTAAGAACCCAAACCTGGAAAACATGCTTCAGGTTTCTGACCCAACCTGTCAACGGCGAACATTCGCCACTCCGACCACCGGACCATCAAACCATCCGGCCTCGAACTCAACCACACACCCTCTACAGATCCTCAAAAGATCATAGCACTCGATCCACCCTTCACCTCAAACTGACCCGATTCTTTAATCCATTCAAAACTAGGGTTTAACACTAAAATTTAAAACTGCATCCAATTTAACAAATTCTAATCACTTCTCTGATTTTTTCCAGAATCTCCTATACCTACTTTACCACTCAGAAGAATCCCTAAACTTACTAAAGTCATATATCACAAGAAATTGCACAAATTTCATTTTCAGTTCAAGTACTAACTGCTACTTAAACTAAACTCTAAAAATCCTAATACTTGATTTAAAAATCAAGTTCCAGTAAATGTTTTTAGTTTATGAAACTGGATTTCAATATTAATATGATTGGGTTTTGATAAAAATAAACATGCATGATGTTTCCTTCTGTTCCAGGGTCAATACCCATATTTTACTTTCTTGAATTATTTTTTTGATATTAGCTTAAGAAAATAACAACTTTGCTTTATAATTTTCATTATATCAGGAAACAAATTAAGTGGTAAGTATTCAAATAAAATTGTGGTTGCCTGGAAAATCAAAAAGAAACAGAACAGCAATTGAAAAAGAAACAGCATGCACATTTATATGCATATCAAAAGTTATCTATAACATAAGAAAAGAGCTATTCCATTTCAATAAACTAGCATGCAACCTATTTTAAGATTTTAAAGTTAAAAAGTTACTCACCTTATTTAAATGCAGAGCTCTGTTTGACTTTCTTTTGAATTTTGCAGAAAAGAAAATGCAGGCATGATCTTTCTTTTTTAAAAAAATTAGTTGCAAGCCTTGATGAAATCTGAATGCTCATGATCCCTGACTAACACTTGCATGTAGATGCATTTGACAGGTTTCAATTTTGAGGTTCTGCAGGGAGAAAATGCAAGTTTGATCATTTCCAAGTTTTAAAAACAGAATGCAGGCCCTTCTTCTTTTTTAGTGACATGCAGATTAGTTTACAGATTTTGGTGAATCAATGCAGATTGATGTTTGAATTTGAGGAAGTGCAGACCTTCATGATAAAGGGGTTTTGATTTTGATGAGGAGGTGTTCTTGAAGTTTACTGATTTTAAACTTTGTACAGGAATTGAATATGTAGATCTATTTTTGATTTTGAGTATGTTGAATATGCAAATTTTTTATGGATTTTTGAGGAAGTGCAGATTTTTGAAGTGGTGTTTAAAATTTCTCTTTTATTAAGGAAATGAAAAACAAATATGAATGAAGATGCAAGATTATATAAATGAATTTTCAGATTTGATAAAATAAAAGAAAAATTAAAACAATGATTTACACTTGTCCAAATTTATACATTTGTCAATTTGTTATGTTAGTTTTTGAACACATGTTAAATGAATGTTAAAGAATGAAACACGTGTTTCTTTAAAATAATTAATACTTGATTTACAAACTAATGTGTATGTTAGCCTAATTTTAAGTTGTTAGTTTATATTTGAATATGTGTATAAATTTATAAATGAAATAAAAACAAACTATGTTTATAAATTAAAACTTATACATATAGAAATTAAAATAATTAAGATTTATACTTGGAATTTTAAATTCAAATTAAATTCAAAATCAAATATTTTCAAATCAATTTATGATTACAAATTTAATTTGAAATAACAATTGCTAATTTTATTCAAAATCTATTTATAAAGACAATACACTATTAATATTATTTTTATAAATATCTTATTATTAAATTAAAAATTATTTTAAAAGAAATAATATTTTTATCAATAAAATTTCTATTTTATTAAGCCATAAAACTTTTTGTTTGTTCATTCTAAATTTAAAACTCAAGCCAATTTAATTTAAACATTTAATATTTTTCTTATCAACTTTAAAGTCATATATTTATTTATTATATAGCTTTAAAAACTCAATACTAATTTAAAACAAAATTTTCCAAATTAAAATGTCTATATATTAGAATTTTAAAACATGATTCACTAATTAAATTTAAACCAAAATCATTTATTCAATAACTTTAAAACGCTAATATTGAATAAAAACAAATTTTTAAAATTACTACAAATATTAAAACTAGAAAAATTATGCTTTATTTATTAAAATTAAAACAATGCTAATCTATTTAAAATAGAACCCATATATTTATATTGTAAATAGAAACCAATTTATTATTTTTAAAAGATAAAATAACCATTTTAAATAATAATTGAAAAAGATTATTAAATCTATTTGAATTATTATTAACAAAATATCAATATCAATTTAATTTTTACTACAGATTATTAAATTGATATTGTTAAAATTTCCGAGATATTACACCAGTATTATCAACTCATATAAAACCAACCTACTATTCAAATTTATAGGCTATAGTATTAGTTCATTTCTAAAACATAAAAAAATGGTGTAATAGACATTTGTACAGTTCATCCACACACTGAATTGGTATTGGGAGCTAGACATTCTTTTCTTTTTGAGTTTTCTTATTAGAAATCTCATAGAATAAAACCAAGCTTTTATAGTGATGTTAAATTTACTATTAACACGTATTAACACCAAGCAATCGATAACATTACAGATTTATGGACCAGGTGGGGCTATCCAAACCCATACGGATTTCGGGTTTGGAACAAAAATGCAGACCCACACTTGGTCTACAATATGGGTCTGAAGCACAAATAACCTATCTAAACCACAACCTTCAGACACACACATATTCATAGTTCTTGATAAGTAGTCGAAAACTAGTTATTTGGGTAATTCGTATGTACGCCAAAATTTTCACTACGGAAAACACAGCGTAACAAATAGTGATTGTCAAGAATTTAAAATTCTGATATCACTTTGTAGGCTCATATACCATCTTCTTAAAATGATTGTTTTGTATATCTAAGGGAAAAAATTTAGATATAGATTTTTCAACAAAACTTATCATGAATATAGAATTTATTGAAACTTTATTTCAAAACATGTTCGACTTTCATCTCAATAGAATTTGTAACCGTTTTCTAAGTGCTTTCACAAAATTAAGGAATTTTTTTATGATTTACGCCTATTTACCAACTTATATGAAAATAGACTTGTTTTATAACTATTTACAAATGTAGCCTTGTTTTGGCTAACTCAGTGTTGAGTTGGGCAGAACACACTGGCATAATTTCAAATTGCGTCAGTTAAAGCAATTTATTTTCGAATTAAAAATTGGTGCTATTTCAAATAGCGCCAGTATAATTGGGTTGAAAAAATAAAAACATATGGGCAGCATTTGAATTGCACCAACTGGTGCAATTTCAGATGTCGCCTCTACATATAAAAACAACAATCTCCATCTTCCTCCTCACTTTTCCAACTCTCCCCCAAATATCAAAACAAAAACCAACTTTCTTAATTTTCCAAAATTAAAATCCTAATTCTATTTTAGCTTATTTCTTCTAAAAATTGAACCATGGTTAGTTCATCGACACATGAAGCATCTATAGGTATCAAGTCGACAAACAATCTTCATATAATTCATAATCAAGGGTTTGTTAATGTTGAAATTTTTAGGAGTGGTAGCTATTTAGCTTTGTAATAGCTGTTTCATCTTGTAATTCACAAATTACTTGACTATATATTGTTAAACATCGATTTGCAATAGAATTTGAAATTGTTGATTGGCAACTAGAATTTGGAATTTTACTATGTTCAAATTGTCAACATTTGATATAGATTACACTGTGATGTCATCCAGACCAATTAATGGTAGCATTTTATACTTGCAAGCACGTCATCGATTAAGAAACAAAGCTATGATGGCGATAATACACTTTGACAGCCGATATGCTCTGATACCAAATGATAGTGCACTATGGATCTTGTAATATAGATATATGATAATAGAGTATAATGATGATAACAATACAATAAATATTACGGAATATAAAAACAGTATAATAAAAATAACACCAGAGATTTTTATACTGGTTCGGAGCTCCATCCTATATCTAGTCCCAGACTCCTTTTGGAATTTCACTAAAACAACAACCCTCACTTAACCCAGAGGAACACGTCTATACAACCCCTGAGCAGCCGAACAGGGACCTGAACAGCAGAACAGGATTTCGCCTCAGCAAATGAAGAGGACTTCACACGTCTGAGCAGCAAAATAGGACTTCAACAAATACAAAAGATTTGTTTTGACCTTTTGTTTTCTAATAACATGAATTTGTCACTCATAGTACACCCTTCCTATAACCTTTTCCTCAAGTATGATGTGTATAGTTGTTTGTATATGAAGATTAGGAAGTTTCACATTGCTTGAAGAATATGGAAATGAAATACGTAAGCAATGAATGTATGAATTCAAGAGAGTAGTTAATTCAGAATATATGATTCAAGTATAAGAAAGTAAGTGAAGTTATTTGATCCTGAACTTCATGCATATATATAGTAGTTAAAGAGTTACAACTACTGGTGAAGAGATCTCTACGAATAGCAACGGTTGCAACCCTTGTGGAGGAAGAAGGCTATTCAAAAAGAAGTGTTTTTTCACAAAAAAATGGCTGTTGCAGAATTCAGTCGACTGACTCAGGTCATTTAGTCGATTGAATTTAAGAACATGCACATATATGTTAAAATGCACAGGTTTAGTCAACTGTCTGACTGTATTCAGTCGATTGAATTCTGTTGTTAAGCAAAAACTATGGTTGCTCATTTGGTTATAGTACTTGCCTTCCAAACTAGTGACCCAAGTTTGAGCCCCGCTCCATGCATTTTTTGAAAAATTGATTTTGATTAATATATGCATGCAAGTTTATTTGAATGTGAATGATGATTCTTGAGAAAAGATTTTAACAAAGCACTAAACTAGACTTTATATACGCATTCGATGATTCTTGTTAAAATATATAACTATACAAACCATATATTAAGACGATGAGTCTGGATGTTATCGTAGTCGTAAATTCGTAAATTGTTGTGTCTTGTCGGCAATCAAAACCTATGATCCAACATTCTCCCCCTTTTTGATGATTACAACTCCATTTGCTACAGACGAATCTTCGATAAGCTTTGTTGACTTATCTCTCCCCTGAATATATTCCTACAATTATGCTATAGATTTCTCCCCCTGAATCTACGCTATATATTCCGGTAAATAATTAATATTTTCTCCTGCTTAATCTTTGCTTGCATCGTTTATTTCTACAAATAGTGTTAGAGAAATATCTTTCTCCCCCTTTATCATTGATAAGAAGGAGAGTTTAAATGATGACATAAATTATATTCCACATAAGTGTTAAAATAAAACAAAATAACTACTACTTATAATGTAAGGTATCAAAAAAATTTAACATTTAAAGCATGCGATACCAAATGTTCCTATAATTTCCTAATTTTTAGGAAACCATACCCATTTGGGTGTGGTTGTATATAACTTTCATTATTAACTACCATATCAAAATGATCTTTAGTGTATTTTTCTCTATTTTTCCAGTTAACATGAACCCAAATATATAGATAATTTTTATCTATGTTTCTCGTCGGTGATTTTGTGCTTCTAAAGAAATTATAAACATTATTGGTTATAGTACTTCTAAAGTACTTGGTCACCAAATTATAAACATTATTTGAATTTCTACAAAAATTGGATTTAGACTTTTCTCGTAATCTAGTACTAGCACTGACATATTTACTATACATCAAAGCATGTCTAGTGCAATTTCTGTGATCCGTTTTATTATATCTTAAACCACTTTTATCATGTAAAGGTCTAGAACTAGATAAAATCATGTTTAAATTATTTTGACCTTTATTAAAATTTGTGACTTCAGCGTTAAGTTTATCAAATTTAGCCTTAATTATGATTTTCAAAAGAAATATTATTATTATTAAAAATATCAGTTTTCTCATTTAATTTAGAATTCTCGTTCCTTAACATACGGTTCTCATTTTTAAGAAGGGAATTTTGAGATTCTGAATTATCTAAAGAGGATTGTAATAAATCATTTTGTCTTTTCAAATCAAAAATTTCTTTTGAAAATTTTTCTCTCTTTTTCGAATAAGGTGGTTTGTTCATTTAGAAAATCTTTAACAGTTATAAAATTATTCTTTAAAACACCAAGTTAATTTCCTAAATTTCACTTTTCATTTTTCAATTTCTCATTTCAAGTACAACAGATTTCATCTTTTCTAAAATAATAAAATTAAGCTTTGAAATCTTATTGCTTACACTAATTAATTCATTATTATCTTTTACTCAAATTTGTAAATCTGAAAGTACCTTTTTGTAGTCCTCACTGGTGGCTCTTACAGGGATTTTACTTGTTATATTTCGACTGGATCGTTTTCTAGTCATTATTCTATGATGTTGTGATGATCGATAGAATTCCAAGCTCTAATACCAAATGACAGTCAGTATTCTCTAATACCAAATGAAAGTGTGCAATGGATCTTGTAATATGGATATATGATAATACAGAATATAAAGATGATAGCAATACAGTAAATATTGCAGAATGTAGAAGCAGTATAATAAAAATAACACCAGAGATTTTTATACTGGTTCGGAGTTCCGTTCTACATCAATCCCAGACTCCTTTTGGAATTTCACTAAAACAACAACCCTCACTTAACCTAGAGGAACAGGTCTATACAACCCCTGAGCATCCGAAAAGGGACCTGAGCAGTAGAATAGGATTTCGTCTCAACGGACGAAGAGGACTTCACATGCCTGAGCAGCAAAACAGGACTTCAACAAATACAAAAGATTTGTTTTAACATTTTGTTTTCTAATAACAAGGATTTGTCACTCGTAGTACACCCTTCCTATAATCTTTTCCTCAAGTATGATGTGTGTAATTATGTGTATATGAATATTAGGAAGTTTCAAATTGCTTGAAGAATATGGAAATGAATAAGTAAGCAATAAATGTATGAATTCAAGAGGGTAATTAATTCAGAAAATATGATTCAAGTATAAGAAAGAAAGTGAAGTGATTTGATCTTTAAATTCATGCATATATATAGTAGTTAAAGAGTTGCAACTGCTGGTGAAGAGATTTCTGCGAATAGCAATGGTTGCAACCCTTAGGGAGGAAGAAGGCAATTCAAAATGGAAGTGTCTTTTCACGAAAAAGGCTGTTGCAGAATTCAGTCGACTGACTCAGGTCATTCAGTCGACTGAATTTAAGAACGTGCACATATATGTTAAAATGCATAGGTTTAGTCAACTAACTGACTATATTCAATCGGCTAAATTCTTTTGTTAAGCAAAAACTACAGTTGCTCATTTGGTTAGAGTACTTGCCTTCCAAACTATTGACCCAAGTTCGAGACCCGCTCCATGGATTTTTGAAAACTTGATTTTGATTAAAATATGCATGCAAGTTTATTTGAATGTGAATGATGATTCTTGAGGAAATTTTTTAAAAAAGCACTAAACTAGACTTTATATACACATTTGATGACTCTTGTTAAAATATATAACTATACAAACCATATATTGAGCCGATGAGTCTGGATTTTATCGTAGTCGTAGATTCATGAATTGTTGTGTCTTGTCAACAATCAAAACTTATAATCCAACAAATTTTATTTTATAATACCGACATACATTGATTTTTGTTATTAGTAGTGTTTATATGTTTTATCTTTTTGACAAAAAAACGCAGTTACAACTATTGACCATTCATCGACCCTCAGGACAGTGACTTCCTCACATCCTGGCGAGCTAAAGTTGTTAGATAGAACCGGCTTCTTTCTTATACATCGATTGGATTACAACTAATTGGATTGTCCCTTATCACTACCTTGGTGGATAGATGAAGGCCGAGACATCTACATTCCACCTTACAGCCAGTGAGTTGAACACCACCTTAGGTGGTGTTGATGTGTTGCTAGGTTTACCTATAGATGGTGCTCCATTGAGCAATCCCGAGCCAGCTGATTACCTGTCGATGTGCGAGAGCCTGTTAGGTCCATCTTCTTATCTTGATCAGTGGTGGGATAATGGGTTGATAGTTACCACTTGGTTCCCGCAGCAGCTTGAGGGAGACATTCCAGTTGACGACTCCCAAATTCAGATTGAGCAGCGGGCTCGAGCTATTATACTTCATAACATCACTTTGCGTTTGACATATGATCATTTGAACACCCGTGTTTGGCTTAGGTGGATTCATTTCATAGAGGACTTTGATGTATATCATCGGTATTTGTGGGGTAGTGTGGTTCTAGAATATACGTACATCGAGCTGACTAGGCTCCCTTTGCAAGAGAGTGCATCTATTAGAGGCTGTTTGACTCTAATTCAGATATTTGAATTTTTTTCGTTCATATGCATATATTTTATGTACATATATATTTTTTATGCATCTACAAGTTTGTAGCTATTATTTTGGTCGTATCCTCCGATCGAGAGAATAATAATGAAGAGAGTGGAAGTTGATTTATCTTTGTCGTATGGTGTTAGGTATATTTACTGCATTATTTGATTACACACATGTTTTGCTTCACTAATTCTTATTATCTCGCTCTTGTAGATGGATTGGCCCGAAGAGCACGATGGATACGCCTAGATGTAACGTTACGTTCTACCGCAATGAGTTTGATATACTCGGTTGTGATGCTATGACATGGACTGCATACGCACACGTACTTGGATAGCTTCCGCCCTTATGCACCATTATATTGATCTATGGACTGCATGGGTGCCACTTATTTGTTTCAGCTATGCAGTATTTCATCTTCCAGTTAGAGTGATGCAAAAATTTGGTTTTAGACAACATCTCCCAGAAGCAGCTCCTCACTACCGGATCGACAACTCAACCAGAGAGTATGAGATGGCGAATGATACATGGAATCATCGTCATATGCATATGCAACAAGAACAAGACCTCACGCTATCGGACGACAAGTATTATACGTGGTACTGGTATATTACCTGATGCAATATTCTTCATGCCATAGAACCTCCTATTGAGGTAGAGCAGCCTACTGAGGTAGATGCTTATACTCTGAGAGCACCACTTGAGAGGAATTTGGCATGTGTTAATTGCTATTATTTAACTCGAGTGGAAAGTATTCATATTTATTTTGCATACGTGTCAATTACTACTATTTGGCATGCGGATGGCATTTACCGTGCTATGGAGTTGGTTAATGAGCTATCTGGAGAGGTGTTGGAGCATACAAAGGGTAAATGCTTTAGCGTGAAGCGTATATTGCGATCTATTATGGGTAATAACAAGCTAGCTAGAACTGCACTACATTCTCCTCCCCCACCTCCTCATCCTTCCCCCTTGCACTCATTGAATCACCTCTTGAATCGATTCCGCCGCCTCCTACAACACAAGCATACCAACACAAACGGAAGGGTAAGGAAAAAGGTCCTTCATTTTATCAACCTACACAATTCGAACATGGACCTTCCCAGACGCAGGGGTCCAACCAAGATAGCGAGGAGTCTTTGTCAGACGAGGTTCCTTTAGCATGGAGGAAGTAAAATAAAACTCCTCTAAATGGTGAATAGCTTGTGCTAAAGCGTTGCTGTGGTATGGTGTTAGTCGGATGTTTATCTTGTAGTTAGATTTATATTGTTGGTTGAATATTTTGATGTTATGTGATTTTAACCGTTGGATTATTTGTGTGATGTTTATATGACCATTGGATTATGTGATATTTAATGTTAAAATGTCAGAATTTGAAACCTGTTAGCCTTACCTAGGGCGCTATTTGAAATTGCGCCAACCATTTTCAAATTGCGCCCTAGCTATGGCTTATAGGTTTCAAAACAGAAACCCTCCCCTCTCTCCTCTCATGTCTCACTTGACTAAACTCAACATAAAAAATCACAAATCCCAATTACATTCCTTTCGACAATTCTATATCATCTCATGTCAAAATTTTGATTTTATTGCGGATTTGCTAAATATTCAAGGGTAATATTCAACATTTAAACCAATTTTCACTTTAATTACTTTTTTTTTTACTTATATTACATTCTTAAAACCAATTTTTATTAACCATTACTAGAAATGGATTAATGGGAAATTGATGACGAGACTTTAGTGACATGCAAAGATGCGTTTGAATCCAATGCAAATTTGGCGGATGGTGGAGTCAATCATCAAAGGCTAGGTAAAGAAGTTCACAATGAAGCGAGAGAGGTTTTTGAACAACCTAATCGTGTACTTAGTGAGAAGAAAACACATTCCGTTGCAATACATTATGGTATATGGAAAAATAAAGGTAAAGAACTAGCTATTGGAGAGGCCTCCTATATAAATTTTGTCACTGTAATAGCTGGTGTGAAGTGATTGTCAAAAAAAATGAACTCGACACAAGTTGTACGTACAACGTTTGTGCACAGTATACATTGAGTATACAACTGCCTAGATCGTTTAGTTATTGTGATTACACCGAGTGGACTGATCCTCCAATGTTTCATAAAGGGCATGAGTATGCCCTTGAGATGCATGAAGAAAATTCACGTTTAAAAAAGGAGAATTATCGACTAAAATAAACATATGCGGACTTTCGAGATATCCTAATGAGTCATATATGGTGTTTGGTTGTACGTTGTATCGTAAGTTGTATTGTGTGTTATCTTAGGTTGTATTGCATTGTAAGTTGTATTGTATGTTATCGTATGTAGTTATTTTATTATATTGTTTTGTAGGTTATATTGTATGAGTAATTTATGTTGATGTAAATTATTGATTGGTAATTTGGAGTCCTTACAACACAAACACAAACATGAACAATATCAATAACGACATATGTCGAAGTACAACAGTTCTTTTAAAAAACACAAACAAATAAAGAGTTACTAAAAACAATAATGAAAACTAAGTTGCTGATACAACTTCGAACCATTTCGCCATGGAGTAGAAGAGCTAAATTAAAGTTTATGTTTAATGTTAAGCCTCTGCCTAAAAATCCCTATTCGATGCCACATGTTTTTTATTTGAACAATTCTGAGGTTAATGATGCTCGGATAATCGTTTCTGATTATGTTCGAAATGTCCATGGAAGCTATCGGATTGTAGAAATCATTCTACATGATTTCTTATGAAGATTGTGATTTTCGCATCATCTAAGAGGCTTAAATTAGTAAGTTAATGAAGAAGTATTTTTATCTTGTCTTAATACAACTGATTGCTCAAATTAAATTTAGTTTTAACAGGGAGGAAGAAGAGAATGCGGTGATAATAGCCATTTTTTTTACTAAGAATAACAATAATCAATATTAGAGGCTGTAAAAGGGATGAAGTATTGATTTGGTCGGACATTTAGTGGCCTTTGAGTACAAGTTTCAATGTTACTTATTTTTAATATCAAAGGTTGGACAGTAACTAAGAAATATTTAACTTAAAGGATTTATTCTATGATCTGAAATGTTCTATGAAATATAACCAGTGTAAGCGATAGTAATTCTTTGTAGCAATGTTTTCAGTTGTTTTTAATTTATTTTCTCTCTCTATTATAGACTTATTTTAGTGCCAGTGCATTTTTGACCGTTCTTTCATATATATGTGGTTAACATTTATTGACAGAGGAATATAATGTGTTGAAAATGTTCGTGTCTATTTTTGTCTTCGGCCAGTGTAGCTTATTATCATGTTAGAGTATTACTCGTCCAGTACATCTTCGTAAAACGAGACACTTTTCTCATTCCACTACATCGGCAATCCGAGCTTTCGACCCTACAATCTCTTGGTTGTCCTGAGCTTTTTTATAGCTACTTTGATTGTAGCCCGTAACATTATTTACCAAAGTGTATGAGTTTCATATAGTGTGATTAGTAAAATTAATATGTTACACATTATTCATAAATATATTATACATAAACATTACTTCTTAGTTTCTAAAACCATAATTTCTTTTCCATGTTGGCAGCTCAATGATAGTGTCAAAAATCTGGTCCTCCTCTTTGACGGTTAGCTCCTCCCATTTTGTTCCCTTGAGCAGTTTCTTTTGTTCTTACATGAATTTATCCTGCAATAGCAAATAGATTTACAATTAAAATTCATACTACATTATCAATTATTTATAATTTAAAATATGCTTATCATGGCCTCTTGTGATTTCATATTAATTTATTTGTATGTTATTGAGTCATCTTCATTGACACGCTCGATGACGTGAGTACAAGTAAACACGTCCACGTAGAAGATAGGACGACTATGATCTCATTTCTAAAATAATAATTATATATATAATAACAAAATTATACAGTGTAATAAGTATTTATAATCGCAATTAATGACTTTGAACCCCGGGAGTGCATGACATGATTTTTGTTCCTATTTGCAGAATTCTGCTCTAACTCTGTATGTAAATTTAAAACGAACATTATCTTTCATACTTGTAAATTGATGCAATTGCTATACTAATTCTACTAAATTTTTAATAAATACACAAGATTAGTAAACTTACAATCGCTTTGACTTTTCAAATAATCAACCCAAGCTTGCCATACACTTGCACTTATCCAGTCGTGCTTTTCCCCCTTTCTTAATGCTCGACATCGTATCACGGTAATTTTTCCATTTTTTTCATCCAGTCATTTCTGAAAATGCCAAAGTCGGATTCCTGCAAGTCTACCATCCTCTGCATATTGAAAAAAACTAAGCTATACATTTATACTTAGTTAACAAATTGTATAGTCGATTATATACAAAATGAAATATAGATTTACACATACGTAAAAATCCTTCTAGACACACTCTAATATGTGGGATGGGGTATTATCCTACTGTGGAAACCATGCAGTCATTTTCCTCTTAAGCAGCCTTGAAAATATCAAGAACAACATTTGAGGGCTTCTGTTCAAAACCTCTTTATTAATCATGATATCGACCTTTAATAAATCATAGATAATATATCATACACAAAATATTTATCATGTTGCAATAAATATGATAGGTACCCAATCGCTTTACTTACAAATGTGACTATAGGCTATCAGTTATGTAACTTTTGATGAAATTTATGATGCATAAATAGTTTTATGAATTTATTTTTATAAACATTGTGTAACTATAATTTAAAATATTTATATTAATTTAAAAAGAATGTAAAAAGTTGTAATCATTAATAATTATTTCATATTCATTGATAACTATTATAAACTATACTATTTTTTACAAAAGAGTGAATTTTAATATAAAAAAAATATAATAACCATCGAAAGTTGTTGGAAGCTATAGATGGCCTTCGAAAAACATCAGATAACGCGACTATACAACAGGTTCGACCGAGAATGAAACATTAGTTCTCCCCCCAAATACTTCCAAACCTAACTTTTCCCCCAAGTTTGTCAATCTCCATTGCCAGCTACTCCAACATGTCCTCAACCCCCGGAAAAACTATGCCATCTTCATCCGCCTACGCAATTAGTTCAACTCAAATCTGGTTTTTTCCTTAAACCTAATTAAATTTAATTTGCTATATTATGTTAATTTCTGACTGTATTTGTTTATAATACACCGTTGATTGTTTAGAATTGTATATTGGTTGATTGAGATATGCTAATTATGGCTATTAATGTTTAAACCAAAAATTAAAGCATAATTAGGGCTAAATTGAGTTCATTAGTGTATGTGCATATTATTTAGTGTATCTGCGCATAATTACTCTCTGCATTACCTCAAATATCGATAAAAGTAATTTTTTACACAACCATTTATTAGTTTATATTCTTAATTATATATAAAAAACTTAGTTTGCTAGAATGTGGCATGTAGAAAAATTAGTTTATAATATAGTTTATTCTTTAAAACATAATATTATATTTATAATACGTTTAATTTGAAAGAATAAAAGATTTTATGAAAAAGGTAAAAAAAAAAAATAACAATATATTATATAATTAATACAATATTATATAAACAAATTATTGTACAAATGCTAATATATGTTATATAATTAATAAAAAAATTAAAATGCATAATGGTAATACATAAAAAAACTGGTGTATAATGTACTTCATTTAAAATCCCTTAGATAGTTTTTTGTCTCGTCTGATAAGTAATTTATACGATCGTTATAGAGATATTCGTTTTTATCACAAAATGGACATCAATATTCATCTGGTACAATATTATCTAATTTTTTCCTATACTGGGCAAGTTACAAACACAATAAAGTAATCACATTTTGTAAATCATTTCATCTTAAATGATTCACAAAATTTCGATAGCACTTCTTTTTTGTTCCTTGTGTACACCCATTTGTGTACGATACAGGGAACAAATAGCAAGTGCTATCGAAATTTTTTTTGAATCGTTTAAAATAAAATGATTTCCAAAATGTAGTAATTGTTATATTTGTAATGAAAAGTACGATGACCAACAATCAAATTAGAAAAAAATAAACTAAAAATTTAATATTATATTCATAATTTGTTGAAACTGAAAATATATAAAATTTGTCAAATATTTTCTTGATCGGAAGAACTGGATGTATCAAAGTAAGGGATTGAAAGCTCAATAGAGAAAAAAAAATTATAACGACATACACGTACTTAGTTAATTCACTTTAAGTAATAATGGAAATAACAAAGAAATTAGTTATCCATGTAGTAGGTCCAAACACGTGAAGCATTTGATACCGGATATGGTTAAAGTTCATTTATGCCAAAATAGTTTCGTGTTGGGTTATCATGTGCGGCTTCATCATGCAAAACCTGTAGTACCTAATCCTGTTTAGCTAGAGGAGGAGATGGGTAATGACAATGTTATGACGAATCTCATAGATGATATGGTTGAAGGTGCAGCATGATTAATGTTCCTTATGGTTAAAGTTGATGATGAGGATGTAAATGTCGAAAAAGAACTAAATATTGAAGCGAAGAAAATCTATAATTTATTAAATGCTGCCAAAAACCATTTGGGATGGTTGTAAAAGCAGCATCCAATTATTAATAACTACAAAATACATTGTGAATGAAATCCAAAATATAACTTTACAGAAATCGGATTTATAGCTATTGTACAGTTGCAAAACGGCATATGCCATCCGATAATTTAATGTGTGAAAATCATTATGAAGTGAAAAAACCTATGTCTGCTTTAGGTTTGCCATATCAAAAAATAGAATATGTTTAAATGGTTGCATGTTGTTTTGGAAAGAGGACATCGATCTTAGAAAGTGTAGAATATGTAACGAGGAAAGATACAAACAAATAAAAAAGAAGGGAAAGAAAGGTCAATACAAGCATATGCAGTACTTACCCATTGCTCCTAGGTTTAAAAAGTTATATACATCTTCTGTAACCGTGCCTCATATGAGATGGCATGGTGTGAGAACATAGGAAGAATGTACGTTAACACACCAAGGTAATGAAGAAGCATGGAAGCATTTTGATAAATCATATTCTGCTTTTGCAGTGGAGAAGCCTAATGTTAGACATGGTTGATGTACAGACAGATTTTCACCATTCTCTCAATTTGATTCTAAATATTTATCTTAGTCTATTATCATTGCACCTTACAATTTACCACCATGGATGGGTAAGAAAACTCCATATATTTTTCTCACTATTATCATCCGTGACACTAATGATCCGATATAAGAAATCGATTTTTATTTAAAACCATTGATTGAAGAGTTGAAAACACTATGGCATAAAGTAGTTGAAACATACGAAATTTCGAGAAAAAGAATTTTCATATGTTCTCTTCTTTGTTATGTAATTTTAGTGATTTTTCTGTGTATGCAATGCTTTTAGATTGAAGTACAGCCGGTCATCTAGCTTGTCCTTGTTATATGGAAGAAACACGAGCATTTTTTTACTACATGGGAAGAAAATTTCATAGTTTGATTGAATCGGTGTTTTCTCCATATTATTCATCCTTTTAAAAAAGATAGAAAAAACTTATAGCTAATAGAGTAGAGACTATGCAACCAACAATGATTTGTCAAGCGAAGGAATATATGAACTTGTGATGGATTATCTAAAGATATATAAAACTAGAGTACAAATTGAAATTCCAAGTAAATCAATTATTCATAATTGATGTAAACGAAGTATATTTACAAAGTTGCCTTATTGGAAAGGTCTCCTACTTCGTCATATATTGACGTGATGCACAATGAGAATATTATGTTTGATAGTGTATTGAATACAATTTTGAATGTTAATGGGAAGACAAAGGATGATTTGAAATCAAGACGTGATATACAACAATAATGTAAGCGTTTCGAGCTTCATATCAGACTGAATGATACTTAAAAATCAAAAGCATGCTATAAGTTAAAAAAATAACCAAGTTAAAGTTGTGCTAAAATGGATGAAAGTATTAAGATTTCCTAATGGGATTTCTACTAATCTTTGCAGATGCGTCGAGTTTAAAAATGGTAAACCGAGTAGGATGAAAAGGCATGATTTTCACTAATGATGCAAAATTTGTCATCGGTTGTTTTCAAAGTACTAATGACCACAAAAATTTGGTCGGTTATAATGAAACTTAGTTTGTTTTACAAAGAACTTTGTTTAACAACGTTAAAGTTGAACTTCTATGTAAACATGAAGTAGAAATCCCTATAATGCTCTACAAACTGGAGAAAATATTCTCCTTGTTTCTTTAATATAATGGACCATTTATCTATTCATTTTCCATCTAAAGCACGTCTTCGTGTTCCTTTGCAATATAATAGATGTATCCATTTGAGAGGTGTTAATATTGAGTATGTTAAATATTTGTTTAATTACATATATAAGTAAATTTTAATTTGAAATAATTTTTAAATAGGTATTTAAATAATCTTTTGAAAAATGTTAGACAAAAAACATGAGTTGGACGTTTTATTTGAAAATCATATATCGAAAAAGAAGCTTCATTCTTATTCTCTCATTATTTCAGTGAACATGTAAACTTATCATTTGAAAGTGTTTCGTGTAATAATGAAGGCGTTGAACAATATTTTTCTAAAGTAACATTGTCTATTTTTAGACAATATGACCGACATGTTGGAAAATGTGTGAAACTATGGTTAGACGATGGGGATTATCATGTAGCACACAAATATATTCTTCTTAATTGTGCTGAAGTTGCACCATTTGTTAGGTAATACTAAATAAAATTCTCGACATATTTATTTGTATGATACACGTGTAGATTATAATGCAATATATTATCTAAATCTATAACATTTATAAATCGAAACATCCGCACGGCGATCTCGATACAGAATTTGCTGGTTGGTTTTTGAATTACATTTATGAGCCAAGAAATTGTGTGGCCAACGAATGATTGAAATATCTTGTGTTGGGACCAAAAAAAAGGTCAAGACATATCCAATATTTTTCGTCAATGGTTATAAATTCAACACCAAAGAATATGATGATGGAAAAAATAATCAACAATACCGGTTTATTTGTTAAAGGTAGTAATATTCCAGATAAAATATAAATGGTTTTTATGGCATGTTAACCCAGGTTTTGTAATTGACATATTTCACACGACTTACAAAGGAAGCTTTTTTGTTTAGATGCAATGGTTCAGCAATGTTCCAGTTTCTATAGTCAACATGCCCAAAGATTATAATCTTATTGAAATAAAGCATACCTTGCATTATCATAAGTACGATTCTTTTGTACTAGCCCAACAAGCACTATAAGTTTATTATGCTCCTTATCCATCTCTAAAAAAAGATAAAGTAAATTGGTTGGCAGTTTTTAAAACAAAGGCAAGATTTATGTTTGATGAAAATAATATTCCAGATGAACAAGCTTGTCAAGCAGATCTTGAGCAAAATTACAAAATAATAATAACCGACGATCAACTGATTTTAGGTCTCTAAATGATAAATCAAATGTTTTAGTAGAAGAATTTGAGACTACATAGGAAAGCAATACAGAATACGCGATCGAGTCTAAATCAGAAAATGATGATGACTGATCGATAATGTACATTCGGATAGAAGGTAATTTATGTGATTACTAATGTTAAATTTTTCTCAGTATAAATGTTATGTTTTCTCATAACTAAATCATATGTTCTTAGATAATAAAATGATATTTCTGTGATAGGTATTATGTCATTTCAACGTTGGAGTTCTATCCATTCATCAGGTTCTTCCTCTTCTATTAAGAGAGGGACCGCCATTGGAGGTGATGGCAGCGGCCCATCACAGTAGGCACAATGTCCCATAGTGATGTTATTTAGTAAAGCGAATGGGTAAGTATTAAATTTACTTTAGCATCATGAATATTTTCTGTACGATATATTAGTCATGAATTATTAAGTGTATGTATCATATTTAACACAGGGGATTGGAGCTGAAGTCATTAGAAGTTGTTCTTGATGTTTCCAAGCTTGCTTATGGGAGCAGGATGAGCGTTTGTTGGCCTAAGTGATATAGTAACCCACCCCATATCATAGAGTGTATCTGGCGGGATTCCCTCGTAAATGTAAATTTGTGTATCATTATATATAACCCCTGTATAAATTGTTGACAAAGTTTGAATGTATAACTTATATATTTTTCAACGTACATGAGGCGATAGACTTGTAAGAAAATGGACATCTCCTTTGTAAAACTACCGAATGAAGAAAATGAGGAAGAACTACAGTGAAGCAATGTTAGACGTAAAAAAAGTGGGAAAGAATCCTGACTGGATGGGCGCAAACTTGCGAGAAGCTTGGGTTGCTCATTGGAACAGCGATGAAGCGTATGTAATTATTCAAATTGAAGTTTCATATACAATCTATCATGCATTATATGGAGTATATTCCCATAAGTCAAAATATCACTTTAACTCGTTCCTTATATAATATGTAATTTACGAATGCAAAATATAATGTTTAATTTAAATTTACCGGTAGAATCAAAGAGGAACTCTATGAATAGAAATAAGAATCCAGTCACACCCCATGGTGGTTCTAAGTTATTCCAGCATTATCGTCAAGAGTTGGTATTATTAATTGTGATTATAAACAGTTGTTACATTGTATAATTTTGTACATATAATAATAATATATAATAATTATTTTAGGAAAGAGAGCATTAAAGTCTCATCTCCTACAGGGACGTGTTTGCACATACTCATGTTATCGAGCATGAAAATGAAGATGGCACACTCACATACACATGGCATGACTCAAAATCGCAACAGGCCCATGTAAGCATATTTTATGTTATAGGTTATTAAAAATTTATTTAATTGATTAGTTATAAATAATTAAAATACTATAGTGTTAATTTCAATTGTATTTTTATTTGGAAATGTAGAAAAAATTTGTACGACAACGAGCGCAGCTGCTTGAGCGAACAAGACGGGAACAGTTGACTGTTAACGAGGAGGACGCAATTTTTAAAGCTGTTATGGATTCGACAACACGGAATGGGCATTATAGCTTTGGTAAATAAGAGGTAATGCTTACTTGAAATTGACTATTTACTAATCTCTCGATTGCAATGAGCTTGAAATTATCTAGATTAATTGTCAAAAATTGGTTTAAGGTTTAAAACTGAAAGTCACATGTGTTGCTTACTTGTTTTTGGCCTTCCTTGTAATAGGTAAAACATTATAGAAAATATATGATAATATATGTTCATGCTAAATCTGATAATATATAACCTTATATTTAAAATTAGGTGTAGCCTATAAAATCACTTTTTTTTTATATGATTTTATATATCTCATTGTTATAGCATCTACTAAACCAATAATTTTTGCTAGCCATTGGACAAAAATATCTTATTAAATCATATAAGTATTGCAGGCTAAACACAAGCTGAGCACATACTAAAAAGCTCAGGATGAAGCAGAGATTAAGGACCTAAGAGCTAGGATTCCTGAGCTAGAGGAACTAGACCGCAATGTTGTGGAGATGAGGAAGTCGGACGAGTGCATTGCTGCGTATATCCAGCGGCATGGCACATTTCCTTCATCAGCTGACTTCGAAGGCGATGATCAGGAGTGATAGGCGTGATTTTTTTTAGTTTGTCTTGGGATGTTGTACATACATACAATAGAGATGGTTAGAAGTATGTATTTTGATATGATTGATGCATTTTGAGGAGAAGTTGGATGTTTGAAGTTGATTTAGGTTGCATTGATAAGTGTTGGGTTGTTTTGACATGATTGATATATTTTGAGATGTTGGAGGTTGATTTTGTGCATGTTGTTGGTATATTTTTGTTATATGGTGGATTGCTTGAGTTTGATTTATTGTAAATATTTATGTTTTTTATTATTGATGTTTTATATGTGATCTAGGCTTATATATATGTATGCATGCATGTATGTATGTATGTGTATATATGTGTGTGTCTATATATGTACAATTTATATGCGTGAAATTGAGTTGCGATATACATTGATATGTATGTGTTGTATGAGAGACGAATGTTAGCAAAAATAGAAAAATAATCCATGTTTCTGATGGCTTCCAACTAATTGCGATGGCTAGTTGGTAAATTATAACCAATGGCTAGTCGATAAACTACAACTAACGACTACAACGGCTTTCAACGACTAAATACCAAACATCTTTCGACGGCTGTCAATACAACTGGGCTTAGACCTTCACTTCCCACGTGTTTAGTAGCAACTTTCTTTCAAATTTCTTTTTCCAATAGATTCCATCAGCTTCCAACGGCTATCGACATGTTAAAGCTATTGGAAATGAGCTCCTTCATTGTAGTGAGAAGGTTGGAGATTGCAAATTGATGAAGATTGGGACAGAAGCCATCGACAGAGGCTGGATGAATTTGGGGGAAAATTTTAGGTTTACAGATGGAAGTAATGAAGGAGATAGGGCTCGGCTGAAGCAATGATCGCGACATTCTGACGGTCGTTGACGGCTTCGTTTAATGACGGTTTTCGACGGCTTCCGACGGTAATTTTAGATATTTAATTAAAAATTCACTGTATATAAAATAAATTTAATGTAACTTAGTTTGTTAGAAAATTTTAATTTGTTGTAAAAATTAAATATCTTATATTAGTTCTCAATGAATATGAAAATCAATGTTAATGAGTGCAACCTCTTACTTGCCTTTTCAAATCAATTTAAAAATTCTTAATTAGTTACGCAATGGTTAAAAATTATATTTAAATTCATAAAACTATGCATTATAAATTCCATCGAAGTTGTATAAATGACAAACTTAAAGTTGCATAGAATGATTTTTTGTATTCAATTTCCACGAAAGTTAAATATTGAAATATAAAATAAAAGATTATCGATAACACTAATTTAATTAATTACAAACCGAAGTAAAATTGAATAATTGAATAAAAATATCTTTTTCAAGAAATTAAATTAATATTTAAAAAAAATTCGAACTTATATAACTTATAAATTATAATAATACGATAAATTTAATTAAATGACGAGCTGTCGATAGTCGTTGAAAATGAAGATCACGGAACCGCCGAAGGCCATTGGAAAGCTCCGCCGCTATTTTACCCTATTCTTTTTTCTATTAGCGGTAGAGTTATCATTGTCTTTTAAGTCTATTTATGAAAAATAATTAGGGCTAACCTTGTTAGTATGTTGCGTTCATCTATAAAAATGATTGAAATAGGCAACCCTACTGCTGGTGTGTGGGCCAATGGAGTAAAGCCCTGAACTGGATAGGGTTATCCTTGTTGATGGGCCGAAACAAACAGGGAATTAGTTGAGTGCATTATAAGCATAGTTTAGTCCAATTGTATGTTATTTGGGACCAACAATTATCTTTCTTTTTCTTCCATTATGAGCACTATTTTGACATAATAGTTCGGTAATTCATTTCTTTATTTGTGATAAAGATTGAGGCAAGAAAATTCCATGCCTTCTGTTAATCCTTCCAAACGGAAGTGCAGTTATGGTTTCTGGAATTGCACTCGCACACAAATCTAGAACTCTGTCAAATTTAACCATCTGATAAAATGAAATATCAAAGAAAAGGGAAAGTTGACAATGGAAACCAATTCCTATTCCTTGATAATTCAGTTAACAAATAACATTACGCACTATAAAATAGTCAGAAATACTTCTATATATGCATCATGCATTATATGCTACTAACACAATGATCAATGAACTTATGATTCAATTCAAGTTATACAAGTTGATAACATTCCCTTTAATCATACTAGCATTCTTCCTAGTCTACAACTTCCACAGCAATTCATATTGGGTATCATTTGAATTCAACCCAACATCATCATCACATAACGATGTAATATATGCGGAGAGTTCTACAAATATCAGTTATATAATTTATGCCATAGCAGGATCTAGTAAAGGGTTACCCTACAAGGGATCCGGCATACATCTATGGTGGTAGCCAAAAAAACCAGCGGCATCCTTTGGCTCGACAAAGCTCCACCATTGACTTACACATTGCCTTCAATTTCTCCCTTTTAGAGTTTCGGAAAACACCACCAAATTCAGACAGTATGATAAGCATGGAGACCGGTCTACTATAAGAATGTCCTGAATGATCATGGAGACATTCAAAGAAGAAGGATTGGTACAGGGAATGAGATGGTTTGTCAAGGCCGATGATGACACGATATATTTTGTTGATAATCATGTTGAGATTTTAGGAAAGTATGATCATAATGGATATTACTATATCGGTGGGAATTCGAAATGCAAGTTCAATATTATGTATGATCCAAAATTAGCACTTGCAAGAGCATATCTTAAAGGAAACATCAAGTTGTCAAAATATAAAATCAAAAAATATTTAGAAAGCACCACACTAAACTATCAAAGATCTAATGTCAAGAAATTCAAATTGACTGTAACATCGTTGATATTCTTTTATCTAATATATATATGTGTGGGGGGGGGGAAGTCTATTTGAACAAAATTTGCTGACACAAAATATGACATAAAAGACCTCCACCATTGGATTGCCACCTGAATTCCACCTTCCATATAAAGAGTAAAAGATCCAATGGTACAGATCTTGTGTGTCACCATTTGTGTCACCAAATTTACCTGTTATATTATTTCCAACAAATCCAAAGATTGTGCCCATTGATAACTCAAAACCTATTTTTCATTTACGTTTTCTAGAGTTGCGCTTACATACAGATCTTGAACTCTATCAAATTTAACTATCTGAAAAAATGAAATATCAAAGAAAAGGAAATAGTTGACAGTGGAAACTAATTCCTATTCCTAGGTCAATTCAGTTAACAAACAATATTACACAAACAACAAAATAGTCAGAAGTACAACTTATATATATGCAACTTGCATATACGCTACTAACCTAATGGTCAATGAACTTATGATTCAATCCAAGCTATACAAGCTGATAAAATTCCCTTTCATCATTCTAACATTCTACCTAGTTTGCAACTTCTACAACAATTCATACTGGGAATTACTTGAATTTGACCCAACTTCATCATCGCATAATGTTGTATACACCGAGAGTCCTACAAATATCAGTCATGTAATATTTTGCCATAGCAGCATCTAGTAAAGTGTTACCCTATAAGGGTCCCTACATAGATCTATGATGGCAGCCAAACAAAACCCATGGCTTCCTTTGGCTCCACAAAGCTCCACCATTGACTTACACATGGCCTACAACTTCTCCTCCTTTTAGAGTCTTGGAAAACACCACCAAATTCAGACCGTATGATAAGCGTGGAGATCGATCTACTATAAGAATGACGCGAATGATCGTGGAGAAATTCAAAGAAGGATCGTTACAAGGAATGAGATGGTTTGTCAAGGCCGATGATGACATGATATATTTTGTTGATAATCTTGTTGAGATATTGGGAAAGTACGATCATAATGGATATTACAATATCGGTGGGAATTCAGAATGCATTGCTCAAAATCATTGACATTCTTTTAACATGGATTTTAGAGGAGGCGAGTTTGCTTTAAGCTACCCGCTTGCGAAAGCTTTAGCTAGCAATGTTAATGGACGCATTAGGAGGTACAGTAATATATATGGAGAAGACCATTTGGTACAGTCTTGTGTTTCAAAGCTTGGTGTTTCATTTACAAGAGAGCCAGGCTTTCATTAGGTATGTGTACATGTTCTTTAAACTTAATATTAAATTACTATATCCTTCATTTAAGCTCATAGTGCAAGGCCTAGACACAGGTCAAATCCTATTTACCAAGTTATCGGTCCTCATGTGTTCATTTGTTTTTAATCATTGTTCAATAAATCATCCATGTTTCATGTGATTTAGTGGACCCCACATGATAACAATGTTTCCATTGGATATGCTTTCCTTCAAATTCATAGTGGTTTGAATGAAAAATCTTTTTTCAAAATTTTACATAGAGAACTATCTTTGCAAGTTGTGATTATTTACGTAGATCATAAGAACTCTCTTTATTAGTTCTATTTAATACTTATATTTTTTTGACACAGGGATCATTTATGAATCCAGTTGGAATACTCTCAACCATCAAAGAAATATGCGTACAAACCCTTAAAAAATATGAAATTTTTCCAACATTTCAGATAGAGTTTCATGGAGATATATCAGGATTCATGTCAGATTCCTTTAAATTTGTTTCTAATTCATATTGACTTGAATGGAAATGCAAGCCGTGATTATTTGCATAAATATAAAGAACACTCTTTAATGAATTAGTGAAGCTTTATTAGTTCTATTTAATGCTTAGAAATTTTTGATACCGGCACAGAAGATATAAAACTATTCATGTCTGAATCCAAATTTGAATTCTCATTACCAACTGATGTATATAGTAATAATTACAAATCTTAAATAATTATGGAAAATTCATAACATTTTGGATAGACTTGCGTGGAGATATATTATGATGACCCATCTCCTCGACCCTCGAAAATCAACACTAATACATCCATGGTATTCACGTGCCGTAAATCCAAATGCCGGGGAGGCAGATTATCATGGGTGTAAAAGAAAATAAAGATAGAATATAACACAATAATAGAATCTCACATCACATTCAACATTCTAGATATACATAAATGATCCGAATCAAATACAAATCAAGCGAGATTGTTATAACTGTCTTTCCATACATATGCTGGGAAATACATAATACATAACACAACGAAAAATGGGTAGATACCTCTACATAAGGTACTTCAGCTTTATAGCTCCAAAAGGCTTCTCCAAAATGCTCCCAAACATGCTCCTAAGGTATACTGACTACATGGCTGCCTGAAATATAGGGTACCAAGAGTTTAAAGGGAAAACAAACTCCGGGTCGTTCATGGGGCAGGTGTGAGAACTCAAAATACGATGTTTTGAAAGTAAAAAGGTATCTCATAAGACCACGTCGCACGTAAACAAGAATGGGTTTTTATCTTATGATCGTACATAAAACTTAGGGATATTATTTATAACGACATTCTTTGAAAACATTTGCAAATAAACTTATTAAACTTTGCCGAAATGTTTACCCAAATAGCATTTTGGGGCTATTCATTATGCTAATACAAACAAAACCGCAGGTTCTTATTGGAGAATGGATTTTCATACAAATGACCAGGTGAAGGGGCTACTTTCCGACAGTACATCTCTAGAGGAATGTATCCTCTACCAACACAAGATCGGCCTATCTCTGTAACTAGATAGTACCGAATATATCACCCCCGGTCGTTACCGACCTTTATCCAAGAGCTCTCTTCACATACATCCACTTTAAATTACATCCCAAACGTCATAGCGGGAAGAAATATATATAGAAGGTAATGATCATACCCTAATTGGGAATGACCCACTTAGTCTTGCTACATCTAACCCTGTTTTGGTCATTTTCGGTCGATGAGGTTCGTGGCAACGATTACCTTTTCACATAGCACATTTTCTTTCACTTTGCATACCACATTGCCATTCCACATTCACACGACTGGCTTCTATAAACATATAACTTCCTGAGCTTGTATGTCTCAAAAAAGGGTGTTAAGCTAAGAGAAGGTGTTTTCTCCACCACCGATTGATATACATCTATAGTGACCACTCATTGTGATTTAGATGCAAGGTCAGACACTCATCCATACAAGTTCATTATAGGACTGAATGAAACCGAAGGTACTTTTTTCGGCCATTACTAGGCGAGAATTCCTTGTAGTTTTGAGTTTTTCATAACAAAGAGACCACTGCTACAATATAGTGAATCGAGAATTTATCCCCAATTAATCAACAAGTAATCCCTCATTTTTATTCTTCTCAATATCTCCATCTTCAAACATTTTCAATCTTGGAACATGTAAATTGGTTTGAAGTGGTTTTGGATAGGAATCACCCAAATCCGACCCTGGTTCCTTCGAAATCCAATCATCGATAAAAATGATGTAATTAGGTGATTGCTTTTCGATTCATTCATTTTCCATTAACAAAATATCTTCGAGAGATATATATTTTCAAAATATTCTTTTAGTGAATACGGAAACATTTAAACCTCTTTTTGAAAATTTCTCAAACCATTTTTTAGATAGTATCTTTTGAGAAAATAGAACTATAGAAACCATTCTACTTTTATTCAAAATCAACTTCCATATTTAGCGAGTGCTATGGGCGGAATAACAGTGAGATCACCTTTTAAATTCCATAAATTGGACAAGTTCTATCTTCAGATTTTAATACTGAGTATAAGAAGATTATTTCTATAAAACCCAAGTTGAGCATCCGGGCTTTCCTTTCGATATGTTTCACCCCTCGCCTAAAAGAGAAAACTGAGGCCGGGTAAGTTCAGGGTACTAGTTGCGTCATCCCTAACTTTAGTTACAAACCTTGTTTTCACTTCCAGATCTCACAGGCGGGACAAATGTACTAGTCATTTCTGCATACTCAGTTCTCCTTTTAAATCACTTAACTATTTGTTTAACCATCTTTGAAATAATGTTAAGTTGTTCAAATTTCTTTTAACATGCTTTATTATTTACTTAAAAATGTTTACATAAGACTTGAGAATGAATTGTTTAGTTCCAACCTTTATTTCAAATGTTATTCAAAAGCGTTGCGAAAAGTGTTACAATAGTATTACAAAAAGTGCTTTAAAAGCTATATTCTTCAAAATGACTTTTATATCATTTAGAAAACCATATTTTCAACTTAAATCACTTTTAAAACATTTTAAAAGAATTTTAGAATTTATTTCATATTTCAAAACGATTATTTTATCAATTTCCAACTTTGGTCATTTAGTGTAAAAACTAGATTTTTCTTGAAAATTGATTTTGCCACAATTCAAAATATACAAAATAAAATCTTGATTTATTTTATTATATGAAGATATAGATATAAGGATTCGAAAAATTCTTATTTCGAAGAATTTCAAATTATATTCCACTTCGTATGTTCATTTGAAATTTTGACGCGAAAATACGAACTACCATAATGCGACGCGTCAAATTTTAGACGTATTTTGAGATTCATATTCAAACTTTGCCAAGACAAGTTTAAACACTTAGGAATCATTTCTAAAGCATATTCAAACATTTTTCAAAGGCATAAATGATTCCATATCACATTTAATTTCTTTTGGAAAGTGATTTCTGTGTGATTATATGTCGTGTAAATCTGTGACTTGTTTCAACATATATATTCAGTACACAATTAATAAACATCCAAAACAATGTTTGTAAACATTTTAATATATCCTAACATATCATATGAACTTGCAAATCATTATAACAATTTTTTCATTACAATGTCACATGATTATCATTTATGTACATATTTGCAAACTAACTTTTGCAAACGACTTAAAGGTGGTTGCTTTCTTTTTCAGACACTTCCAAACATCATTATTAACATCCAAACATTATATATAACTTGCAAAACATCATATAAACATTTCCTACTTAACAATTTAGAGTTCTCACCTTTCGTCGCTTCCAATCTAGTTTCAAACTTTTCTAATTTTGCTAAACTTTGCCTTAAGCTCCTAGAACTTGCTAAACTTCCTCGTAAATTGCCTTAGGAGGCCCTGACCAAGCTTGAAATGGAAAGTGTGCTCGGCTAAATGGTAAAAGGGGGCGTGAGAAATAAGAGGGCGATGAGGACTTTCGAAGTGGTTCGGACGGAGTTTTGTTGATATTTTTCTTTGTTTTATTTTTGCGAATATTTTAGCATTATTTAATTATGGAAAGAAGCCATTAAAGGATGTAAGGGAGCTTAAGAAAGTAGAAAAGAAATGGTGCAAAAGTGAAGAAGAGGTGAATGGGTATTTATAGAAAATATTTGTGATTAAAATATAGATTTGTGTTTTTACTTGAAAAACCTTCCTTAAGAATTAAGTAAACTTATTTAATTCAGCACTTACCATCCGTATCACATCACACTTTAAAAATTCAAATACTTAAGAGTTAATTAAAAAATAAGAATGATTATTTTACTTTATGTCACATTACTTTATGTCACATGTGATGTGACATGTGTTTTGTCTTTTTTAGTTTAGTTTTGCTAATTACTTTCTAGAGTTTTCTAAGTGTGATTATTAAAACTAACCTTATTTAGTCAATTGTTAATTATCTTTATATATTAAGATATATTTTAAATTTTGCACATAAAGGTGCAACAACGTTGTGACAACTTTAAATCGACAAAACATAAATTTTTGACAAAATGTTTTATGGTCACATTTTGACATTTTAGTTAAACTATTTATTTATGTAAATCAAATTTAAATATAAATTTGTATAATGTTATTTAAAAATATAATCCTCATAAATAAATTATAATAATTAATTAAACCATTTAAACTTACTTCTCTGAAATCAGGATTTTGTCACTTTTGTCGATATAAGCAAATGTTACTATTTTTATGTATATTTCTATTTTCTAATCATATCTAATACTGTTTGAATCATAAAACCTTTTATATTTAAAATCACTTTAAATATTATATTTTTAAGTAGTCAAATTCCGGGCCGTTACATTCTCCCTTACTTAAAGAATTTCGTCCTCGAAATTAGATAAGAAGAAAATAGCTCAAAAGGAAATACATATTCAATAAGATGAAATATATACAATAAGTGGCTACACCACAGGAAGTGAGTACACTCAAACGATAGATAAAGTCTATACATCAATCATAAACTCGGGATATTCTTTTCTCGTTCTATCTTCTATTTTCCATGTGCAATCATCAGCTTCAGCACTCCATTGAACTTTGACCGGTCGTACTACCTTCCTTCTTAATCATTTCTTATCTTGATCCACGATTCAAATGTGCCTTCTAATAACCGCTAAGTTTGATTCTATCTCCAAGTCATCCTGGGCAGCCGTTTTTATGATTTGTTTTGTGTCATATACCTGCTTCTGTAAATGTGATACGTGAAAAACATTGTGTACACCAGACAATCTTTCAAGCAATTGTACTCGGTAAGCTAGTGGGTAATTCGTTCGAGAATGTGAAAACGTCCAATATATCGAGGTGCTAACTTCCTATCTCTTCCAAATCTTACTACTCCTCTCATTGGAGAGACTTTCAAAAAGACTGAATCTCCAGCTGAGAATTCCAGATTTCTACGCCTTCGGTCTACGTAACCCTTCTATCTACTTTGGGCTTCTTTTAGCTTCTTTCTAATCATATCAACTTTCTCTAAAGCTTTTCGTATCATTTCTG
Source organism: Allium cepa (assembly GCA_030765085.1). Lineage (NCBI taxonomy): Eukaryota > Viridiplantae > Streptophyta > Magnoliopsida > Asparagales > Amaryllidaceae > Allium > Allium cepa. The sequence goes on from CM060931.1 coordinate 887,015,106, forward strand.
GGCCAAGCACTAACCGATCTCTGATTTCTATCCAACATGCTGGCGATTTGCATGGACGACCATACAAAGCTTCATATGGTGCCATGCCGATACTAGCTTGATAGCTATTACTGTAGAAGAGCTCTACTAAATGTAAATTATTCTCCCACAAGCCTCCAAAGTCTAGAATACATGCTCTTAAAAGATCTTTCTAATGACGGTTGACTCTTTTTTTCTATCCATCAGTTTGGAGGTAATATGCAGTGCTTATACTCAGCTTGGTTCCCAAAGCTATCTGTAGTTCTTCCCAAAACTGACTAGTGAACATTGGATCACAATCGCTTACTATACTGCTCGAAACTCCATGCAATCGGATAAACTCCTTCATATATACATACATATATATATATATATATATATATATATCTGCATGGCTTGATGCAGTTCTTGCTAGCTTAATTGTAATAAAGTGTGCACTTTTGGTTAATCGGTCCATGACAACCCAAATGCCTTCATTTCCTTTTCTTGTTTGGGGTAAGCCATCAATGAAATCCATAGATATTTGATCCCACTTCCAAGCTGGAATCTTCAAAGGTTGAGGTAATCCTGCCATCTTCTGTTGGTCACTTTTGATTCTTTGTCAATTTTGACAACGGCTGAAATAGATAGATATGTCCCTCTTCATAATTTTCCACCAAAATGTACGCTTCATGTCCTTGTACATCTTATGAATTCCTGGATAAATGCTAAGTTTGGCTGCCTGGCATTCAGTTAGTACTTCTCGCCTAAGATTTTCCACATCTATAACACAAATTCTTCCATTTAACTGCAATACTCCAAGGTTATCTATTTTAAAGCTTGAATTATATCCTTGATGTATATTCCTAACGATCTCTCCTTGAGAAATAGATCCTCCTTTTGTTTACTGGTAGTCTTTTCTAGGAGAGTTGGAGTAACTACCAAACAAGAAATAGTAGCTAACTTCCTACTCAATGCATCAGCTACGACGTTGGCTTTCCTGGGTGTATATAGAGTATGTAGATCATAAAGAAATTCTAGCCAGCGTTGTTGTCTCGTATTTGAATCCTTTTGCGTGAAAAGTGCAACGATCCGCAAATCCGTACACCTTGGATCGCAAGTCTTTACCCCAAATGGTTCGTAGTTCTGTACAACTTGAGTTGATTTAGGTAGAATAGTGTTGACTCAAGGGGTACGGATTTGCGGGTCGTTACACTTGGTATCAGAGCCAGGTTGGTGATAACCTTGGCTCTGGTGGGAATTACTCATAAAATAGAGTCCATAGTACTCTAGAATGAGTTTGGGCGTATTAATATATATGAGCGCGTATTTGTTAGTGAATATAAAATTGTTTTTATATTGTGTTGATTTATCGGTTGAGTGTTTATGGATTCTGGTCGATATATGGAATGCCATGTCATCGATAGTGGTTTCTAAACTCTTGAACAAGGTAAACCGACACGGTATTGTTTTAAATAGGGTGAATGAAATAATTTTACCCAAAATTATTTTGTATATAAAGGAAATAATTTCGTAAATTATTATCATTATATATGGATGCTTGGATGGTAGAAAGTGATAATATTTAATTATTATCAATATTGTATGATAATTGAATAAGAATTGAAATAATAACTAAAGATTAAGGAAGAAATTAATAATAAATGGGATTTGTAAATGTGATTTATAATTTAATAAGATATTAAAACCATAATTAAAATTTAAGAAATCAATTTGTGTACAAATGAAATTTGTAAATGTATACTATAAATATAAATCATAGTGTGATTAATAATTAAAATAAGATAAAATTCCAAAGTAATGTTTGAATATAAATTTAAAGGATTTTGGATTTGGAAATTTAAATTCCTTTGGATTTGATAACGTTTCTCGAAAGTTGGGAAGATAATATATATTGAGAAATATTTTTAAATCGGATGTGAAATCTAGAGAAGTTTGGAATTTTAAAAAATTTGAAGGATTTTAAAAGAGATAAAAGCATTCTCTCATGGTCGCTGGAAAATAACTTCGGTAATGACTGCAGCATTATCGATGTTCATTTTCGAGTTTCCAAGAGAGAAATTGCTACCAGGTTGTTTTGTATTGAAATTGTTTGCAAAACTAGGTGGGTTTTGAAATTCAAAGAGATAAATTGAATTTATCAAAGGAAATTTGGATATAGAAGATTTCAAAGGAAATTTTGAAATGTTGAAAGATTTGTTTAAACTTTGGAATTTTAACTAAGAATGTTTATGGCATATAAAAAGTTTGATAACTTGTATATTTGGAATTTGTTGAAGTAAAGTCAACTTTGTAATAGTAAAGTGAAAACTGAATACTGGAATCTAAAATTTGAATTGTGTTAAACTGTGAAATGGAAAAAACTTAGTCAAGTTGGACTAAATAAAACAAAGTTTTAAGATTTAAAATTTATAAGTAACTGATTAATTACTATGGTATGCAAATGAAATGAAATTCAATATTGGATGATGCTTGATTTAAAGGTGTAAAATAAGATGCAGAATAGGTTCAAATGAACTAAAAATAATTAATGTTGTAAATAAAATTTATGGGTTGAAAATGAATTTGTGAATGAATAAATGGATCAGCTATTGAACTTATAAAGTAAAGTTGACATTAATAAGAAGAAATTGAAAATTTTAATCCGGGAATTGAAATTTAACTTAAGTGAATGAAAGTGAAGAAAATATATTTGAATTTAACTTGAGATAAGTTAAATAAAATTGAAATTGAATTAAATTTGATATAAAGTTGAAAGGTAAAATGATTATAATTGTGAAATGAAATTTATACCTTAAGCTAGTAGATGTATATATATAATCTGAAATTGCGGTTATAAGATGAAATGACTCAAATGAGCAATGAGCAATATAAGCTTTTAAATAAATAAATGGAATATGACTTGAAATATTATTCAAATGAGCTTGGGTTATGGAATTAGAAATGAATATTTGTATAAACTTAGATTATAAATAAATTTGTGACTTATAGAACTTAGAAATGGAATTGTAAGTGAATTAAATATAAAGTGGAGTTGGTCGGAATTGGATTACAATAGAAATGATTTAAGTTACAAATAAAATCCAATATGAATATAACGAGTTAATTGTGTGCTTGGATATTATCTTGATAAATTGAGAATGCGAATTAAAATTCAAATGGATTGAATTAATGATATACAAGCATGGAAGGTTGTTGAGCTTAAATAAAAATTTAGCGAGTATGAAATAGATTGATTTTAAAATCGATTAATTTGATATGAGTTTGTTTCGATTGGAAATGGTTAGTGATATATACAAAACATAAATTGTGTCGAGCTAAATAAAATGGGTTCGTATAGAACCTATGCACTATGAAATAAAAATACCATGTAAGATAAAATAGAAATGAATTAAAAATGAATTGAGTTGGAGAACAATTTAAAATTTGCTGTAAAACTTAAGAAACAAAATTATGTGAACTGGTAAATGTAAATAAAATTGATTATGAAATCTATTGAATTGAATATGAATTGAAGTTGTATGGAATTGGATTAAAAATAAAAATGATTTGAGATGAAAATAAATCCAATTCGAGTATGAATAAAAAAAAGGGAATGAACTTAAGTTATGAAATGGGAGCGAATTGAAGTAAATTAACTTAAGTTTAAAATTAATAGAAGCATGGGATGATGTCGGGTATAATAAAAATAGTTTGGAATCAAACTTTTTGGATATGAAAGAAATGCAATAAAAGTTGTGAATAAATTAAAATGGAATGGAATCAAGTGTAAATTGAGTGGGAATAATTTAATTGGTTATAAAGCTTATGTAATTATTTATTCACATTAATATTGTCGAACTACAATAGAAAATTGGTCGTTCGACGTAAACGGAAGTAAACAAAATTATATGAATCAATAGCAGTTTAATAAATTGATTTTTGCATCAATTGGAATGAATATGAGTTCGTTTCATTTAAAAATGAATTGAATGGAATGGTATGTAATTTGGATGCAAACAATTTAAAACTAGTGTCGAAACCTTGCATATGTACTTATGAATGTATATCACATGCATTACTTATGAAATCTATGTGTTACTATTTGAATATAAGTGAAATATTATTAAATTGCATATATTTAGTACTTATATATTTAAATTGAGTAAGTACAGGTACTTGGAAGCCGTGTGGCTGGATTTGGTCGCGGTAAATGCTAAAATAAATAAGCCGTTTGCTTAAAAATGCTAAATAAGGTATGCCTACGCAATAAAAATAGGAAATATGAACTGTTTTTGGTTTTTCCGACCATGTGGGTCGATGTATATATATTTATATCTTTTGTCAAATTGCAAAAGCTCCTCCGTACAAAGGAGACTCTGCCAAAAAATTTCAGAAATTTTGGGAGTTAGAAAAAATTTTGAAAATTTTTAGGAAAAATTTTAGTTAGCGACAAAACGATTTCAAAATTGGAAATTGAAATAAATTAGGGAAATGAAACTAATTTAAAATAATGATATGAATCAGTTAAATGGAAGATAAAATTTAATGTTCAGAGTTGAAAATAAATTAAACCCATATGGAAGTGGGAGAACCAATTTGAATAGAAATAGATATAAACTAAAAGTGGTGAAGTGAAAATAAATAAAGAGGCGTATTAAATGTTTATACTAAATTTAAGAAAGGAATGGTGAGTTCTTAATTGGAAATTGATATTACAAATATAATCTAAGTTAATATTTGAATGAATAAATATTGACATTGTAAGGAGGTCGATAAAATGTTTTTTTGGGAATGTTGTGATTGGATATTATTGCTAATTGGATACAGGTATTATAAAGGAAAAGAAATTGGGTTTGATTTCAGAAGATAAATTTGAATTGCTCGACAAAAAGGTATGTGTTTAAATTTCTGTGAAATTTGATTGGGTTTTTGGATCTATCCACTTGGCTTTTTGTTTTCTTCTGGAATTTGGGAGCCCATAGAGGCCTTTTGTAGTTGTACCGAGCTAGCCGCGCAAAGGAGAAGCTGGCGAAATTTTTCGAAAATTTAGAGAGTTAGAAAAATTTTGAGAAAATTTTGATAATTCAAAATTTGGTTTTAAATTGAAACTTGAATGGTTAAACAAATAGTATTGTTTGAAAACTATTGGGAGGGTTTGGAAAGTTAGTAAGAGTGATAATGGGCCTTCTATAAAAAGATAGTTGGTAGATGTTAAATTGTTGGTTTTGAGAAAAGCAAACGGTATTGGACCATTCTTCCTAACTAGTAATTTCGGGGACGAAATTCTTTTAAGGGGGGAGGAATGTGACGACCCAGAATTTTTAAGCATTAAAAATTGGAATATTTAAATTAATTTTAAATATTTAATGGTTAAAAATTAACTTGAATTCAAATATCACAATTTATTTGATAATTAAATTATTGAATTAAATAATTTGAAGTTGAGCAAAATGTTGAATCTGGAGTTTTAAGCCTGTCGAAAATAATTTGAAGGCTTATAAAATTTATATTGATAACATTGAAGATAATAGGAGCATTGAAATCAAATTTAAGAATGGTTGTTAAATTTGAAATTTAATATCGTTTAAATTGAATTTAAAAATAGCCTTCCGAGGCACAGTCTCAAAATTCGACGAAACCAGTTCCATTGGATCCGTAATATTAAATTATTATCGAATTTCAAATTTCGTATTGATCGGAGTTATTGTGTGAACATACGAGATATAAATGCATTGAAATTTTTATCAAAAATTTAGTCAAATAACTGGTCCAACGGCTATCTTCTCCATACGATCGAATTTGACCTCGAAACTTTTTCCATCGCGTTCGGAATAGGGGTTTAACATTATAAACTCCTAGCGGCACGTCAAGATAGGGGATCAAAATTCTAAGTTGTTAGAACGTGATATTTTGAAAATTAAAATAAAACTTTATTCGATCAAATCACCATTCCCTTCTTAAACACGCTTTTCATTTTTTTAATATATTCTCAGCCGAAGCCTCATTTTTTCCCCCTCTCTCGTCTTCTTTGTTTCGCCCTTTCCAAATCGAAATTGTTCGATTCTTAAAAAAAACCTACCCCCAATTCAATCAATCACCCCTGCAGTCATGGCATCCTCCATCGGTGCAAATGGAATAACTAAAACATCCATCTTTGATGCGGCGGTTACAAAGGAAGGATCGGAAATAAAGAAGTGGCCGGGGTGGCCTGGAGACAATGTGTTTCGACTTGTAGTTCCTGTGGATAAGGTTGGAAGCATTATTGGAAGAAAGCGAAGATCATCAAAAAGATTTGCAAAGAGACCCGTGCTAAAGTAAGGATTATCAACGGAGTAGCTGGGACTACGGATCGCGTTGTTTTGATATTTGGTAAAGAGGAACTTGAAGCAGAAATCTCTCCTTCCATGAATGTCGTACTTAGAGTATTTAATCGTGTTTTTGAAATCGGAGCTGATGTTACAGCTCAACAGTCATCTTCTCCAGCACCTGTTCGATTATTAGTGCCATCAACACAGGAAATTTTTATGATTGGAAAACAAGGAGCCACAATTAAATAAATTCAAGAGATAACCAGTGCCACAATAAGGGTCCTTATTGGAGATGATTTGCCGTATGTAACGGCTGAAGGAAGAATAATGGATATTCAGGGTGAATATTCAAAAATTTCCAAGGCACTTGAAGCTGATGTTGGACATCTCCGTAAGTTTTTGGTCGATCATAGCATAGTGCCGCTGTTTGAGCAAAGTTTGGTTGGGGTAGCCGGCTTCCACCGGTGAGCTTGAGAGTTTGATCCTTGCCAACTACACTATATATGTGAAAGTACCAGGAGTATGGGGGTCGAACTACGGCGAATCTCATTCGCGAGAGAGAGAGGGTCGCTCGCTCGCACGGCAAAAGGGGAGATTCGCGAAGCGCGGCAATCAAGCATGAAATAGGAGTAGACGGCAGTCGATCGTGGATGGGATGAGTTCGTTGGTAGGTGTCGCGACGCAAGAAGGGGGTGCTGTCGATGGTGATGGTTGATAGCTGCGTTCGAATTGGTCTGTTGGAGGTGATGGCATTTGCCTGGAAGCTCTCGATCGATGGTGAGGTATTCTCGTTGTACTAAATTTATATTATAATTATATATAGTTAAATGAAGAATATATATATATATATATGCAAAAAAAATTACAGTAAAATGATTATTAAATTTTATAGTTCACTGTAATGAGATAATTTGTTTTAATATATAGGCTAAAAAGAGTATTGTAATTTTATTAGACTTTATAAATATATATATATATATATAAGGTTCAAAGCAAAAATATGCATATACATAAGATTTGGCATATACAAATTATTTTTATATACAATTTGGATGGGAAGTTATCAGTTTAAACTAGATTTCTTATGTACTTAAATTAATAAATAATAATAAAATTGTTTGGTTAATTCAAAATATTAATAAATTATATAAATTGTTTATTTAAGGTCAAACACCTGGAATTCCAAGGCAATATTGAAATAGACTGCAAAACGATAAAGGTGAATTAATCTCACTCAGTTGAATTTAAATTTAAATTTAAATGATTAAATTTAAATAATTATTTGAATGGCTGAATTGATTGATGTGCTATGGTATGGTATATTTTGGAATTGTTATATTGTGTTAACGTCTGTGGATGCAGTGAAAACAGGTTGGAGGGATCCAACTGGACCCCTCAACTTTTATTTAAACTATTTAACATTCTCTGTGGTGATTATTTGATATTCTATGATGAGTTATATTGGAATATGGAATGCTATGGTTTGATTGGATATATATGGGTATAATGAATTACCAAAAATATATAAATTGGATTTTGGAAAGAAAATAAAGAAGTGAATTTGTAAGCGAAATAATCTTAGAAAATTTGAATAAATTAAGAATGAATTGAAAAAGGAATGGAAGTGATGTTAAATACTAATAAATAACTTCGAGTATGAAAAGAAAAGGATTTGAATAAACAGTAATTAATGAATTGTAAAATTAAGTGATATGATTTTAAAGGAATAAAGAATTATTTTAAAATTCAAAGTTTAAATTTATTAAAAGGATTAAGAAGTAATTTGAGAAATCAAAAATTAGTATTCTCAGTTAAAAATATTTTAAATCATAATTAAGGATTTAAATCTGAAATTAATGGATTTTGGAACAAAAGGGAGTAAATTGGAAATCAATTTGGAAATTGATTCAAGTGTTTGAAATTAGAAATTTAAAGAAGAATTGAAGAGAAGTATATTTCTCTGGATAGCTAAGTACGTTTTCAAAATAAATCTTAAAATATAAGATAAAGGGTTTAATGTTATTTTGAAAGATATGTTTTAGGAAATTTATTATTTCTAAATATCTAAATTCTAAAGTAAATATTTTTCAAATATACTATCGTAGTAATTATTTAAAAAGTAACTTATTATTTTGTTTTAAAGAAGTGAAAACCTAGTTTTATATTTGATAATGTAACCTTATTTTCAAATATTCATATAGTATGTATTTTTAACCAATTATTGAAGTAGTTTTAACTTAAATGTTTTAAAATAAATTCCAAAGTAAGTATTTTTTTTTTAAATCCATTATTGTAATAATTATTTCAAGAATGATTTGGTATTTTGTTTAAAGAAGGAAATCTAATGTATAGTTATAAGGTAACCTTATTTTAGTTATTTCTAAAGTATTATTTTAAATTAAGTATTAAAGTAATTTTCTAAATTAAATGTTAAACATATTTTACAATAAAGTGTTTTTAAATTATTTTAAAAATCTAAAATTTATGATTGGTGATTCTAGTGGAAATAGAAAATACTTGGGATTTATTCTGAGAAAGGAAGATAGTTTGAAAACTGTTTTCAAGGGATTGAAAGTGAAAATATATCTTGTGAAGATACTTTTGAGATAAATAAATAATTTTGGGAAATTATTTATTGTTTGATGGATGTTGTAAATATTAATTGGTAGTTAAATCACCGACTATCAGTATTGGACAAATGCGCTGATCGTTTCGTAGAGGCCGGGATCGAGATTTATTTCTCGAAAACCACTTCGATCCGGTTTGTACGTTTTAGTGGAAAATGAGTTTGGATTCGAAGGGAGCAGTGAAGTGCAAGGGCTAGTCGCTACTAATCCTAAGGACATTTCCGAAATGGATGTAGTAGGAATAGTGCCTTCGGTTTCGTTCGAACCCGGCACGGACTTGTATGGATGAATGCTTTCGGAACATCATCAGGTGGGCGATGGGCATTCTAAGGGTTATGTTCGAAAAAGGTTACGCTTAGCCTCAAGCCTCATCAATCGGGAATGACTGAAAATCAGGGGTTATGCAGTAAGGCTAGGTGGGTAGCACCCAAGCAGGGTGAGGTCATCCATGTCTAGATGTCCCTTTTTATTTCGGCTTAGTGGTGCGGTTGTTGATCCCAACCGCGGGGTGATCTCACTCGGGATTATCCAGTAAGGGGTAGTCCCGGTCTTGTGTTGCAGGAGAGCGGGCTTACTCCTCGGTACTGTGATCTAGGCCACGTACTATGACAGGTGGTACCCCAGTGCCTAGTCATTAGTTGGAAATCCATTCTCCCTTCGAGCCTTGTACGAGTTTTGTTTGTATTACCCACTCTATGGATACTAGATGGAATTTAATGAATGTAACAATTTCGGCTATTTTATAAGTATTTGTATATAGACCCTATTATAATATCAGAGATTTCTTTAAAACCATTTTAGCTATCGTAAGGTAAAAACCCGACATGTTTATTTGTGGCGTGGTCTTACGAGATGCTTTGTTTTTCAAAGGAGTTTTGAAACTTTAATAATCAATTGAGTGTGATTTTCTCACGCTGGTAATGCAGACTGACTCGGGTGTTATTTAACTATAATACCCGGGTCAGACCGAGTATTATAGGATACAGGATATGATGCTGTGGAGCTCAGGAGACGAGCTGGATGACGATATGTACTCCCGTACTTGTTTATATATATATATATATATATTCTGCTGTGTTGTTTAGTTGTGTATCTAGTTGTATATTATTGATGTTGAATTGTGATTGATGTACTCTGATGATGTAATATATGAACAGATATATTTGTTTGGTGTAAAGATATGTTAATATCTGTTATATTTTATTCCGCTGCGATGGTTAGATTCTGTAGTTGTTTTCTATTTTCTTCTTCTACCTCTTCTTCTTTTCCCCAAATGAATCGTAGTTCTGTACAACTTGAGTTGATTTGGGTAGAATAGTGTTGACTCGAGGGGTACGGATTTGCGGGTCGTTACAAAAAGTACTTCAAAGATTTGTGGTCCGTGAAGAGTTCGAATTTTTCACCTGAAAGATGGAATATTATTTACTAGGGTCAATTCAAAGTTGTATCGAAATAAATTATGAAAGATCCTTACCCAACAAATAATGTCTTCATATCTTTAGAGCGAACACAACGGCTAATAATTCTAAGTAGTGTGTCGCATAATTCTTCTAATGCGTCTTCAGCAGCCTACTTGCGTAAGCAATCAACTTCCCGTCTTGCACTAAAACTGCGCCAATTCCTTCTCCATAAGCATCTATATAAACGGTCAATCCACTATTTTCATTTATAATTGCTATAACTGGAGTGGTTGTCAACCTCTTCTTTAGTTCTTGGAATGCTTCTTCACACTTATAATTCTAGATAAATTTAGCATCCTTCATTGTCAACTTCGTTAGATGATAGGCAACCATAGAGAAGTCTTGAAGGAATCTTCTGTAATATCCTGCCAAACCTAAGAAGCTATGAATCTCTTTTGGAGTTTGTGGCCGCTTCCAATCTTGAATGGCTGCAACTTTCCCTGGACTTACTGAAATTCCATCCCTCGATATTACATATTCAAGGAATCTTATCTCCTTCTCCCAAAAATGGCACTTTGAGAATTTGGCTTTAAGCACATTATTGCTCAATATCTCCAACACAGCTTCTAGATACCTTGCATGTTGTTCTTCTGTCTTTGAGTAGATAAGTATATCATTGATAAAGACTAACACGAATTTGTTTAGCACATCTCTAAACACTCAATTCGTAAGGTCAACAAAATAAGAGGGTGCATTGGTTTGCCCAAAAGGCATAACCAACCACTCATAGAAGTGTTCGAACCTTTGAATGCAGTTAGATGGATGCAATCTTTTGCGATCCTCAACCAATGGAATCCTGTTGCTAGGTCCATTTTAGAGAAAACTCGAGCTTCGTGTAACTGGTCAAGCAAGCCATCTATTCAGGATAAATGATACTTGTTCTTAATGGTTTGCTTATTTAGAACTCGATAGTCTACACATAATCTCAATGATTCATCTGACTTAGTTAAAAAAACTGCTGATCCCCAACTTGAACAGTTGGGTCTTATCAACCCTTTCTTTAATAGCTCTTGGTTTTGGTTATTCAACTCATTCCTTTCTTTTAAGCCATACTTCTATCTTGTTGTTTAATTGGCATTGCACCATGAACTAAATCTATACGAAATTTAATTTCTCGATGTGGGGGCAAATTTTTTACTTTCTCAAAGACATCTATAAATTCTTTAACAACGAGTAATGTTTATAATCCTGCCTGAGATGTATCTAAAGCATAAAGAAAACTATCCCTTCTTGGACTAGGATCCTCACAAGATACTTCTATGAGTTTCCCTAACTTTGTTTTCACTGCAACTATTATTTCAAACAATCTAGAATACCTTCATTTTTACTTAACCAATCCATACCAAGTAAAATTTCAAATCCAATAAAATCTAAGACAAAAAGATCAAAAGGAAAATGATGGGGAAGATAGGAAATTGGGCTTTTTCAAAGTGCATACAAAGATTAGTGGAATCTCCTATAGGATTCATCACACAGATAGGGTTGTCAACAATTTTAGGTTCAAATTCTAATTCTTCTACAGTTGTTTTAGAAATAAAACTATGAGAAGCTCCTGTATCAAATAATACTCTAACTAAAACATCTTTGATAAAAATATTACCTTCCATCGCTCTTTTGCCCTTCATATCTTTGGAGGTTAAAGGCTCATCCTTGATAGCATAAACTTTGACTTGTTCTCCTTTCTTCATTAGGGGACAATCCTTGATCATGTGCCCTGGTTTATGTCAATTATAGCAGCTTCTTGGTGTTGACCCTTGAGTTCCTTAAGTTCTGTTTTTTCTACAATGAGTTGGTAGGTGGCCCTTTTTGTTGGCAATTGTAGCAACTGACATCTTTAAAGCAGTTATAAAGATCTTCTTTTGGGTTTTCCCTACTATGGCTTCTTGCCATTGAACTTCCACTTTTTCTAATTATTGTTGTTGCTTTCTTGTACTACGCGTGGATCTACCTTATCCAAAGCTTCATATCTGTATCCCATGTCTATTAAGTCTACAAATGGTTCTTTCACATTCCCAGTCATTCTGACATGGTATTGCTTCTTTATTCCAAAGACGAACTATTCATTCTTTTTTAGGGACGTATCCATCAATCTAGTCCCAAAATGAGATAATTCATTAAACTTGTTAGCATAATCCTCAAATGACATCTCCTTCTCCTGTTTAAAATCTATAAAATTTCAATAAAGAAGGGATTTTCCTGCTTTCGGCATATATTATTCCTCCGGAACTTCTTTAAATCGTTCCCATGAGAAATCATCTTCTGACTCATTCTGAGTAATAGATTCCCACCAAACTAGGGCTCTCTCTTGTAGTTGCCATAAAGATAAGAATCTCTTCTGCTTATCTCCAATATCTGTCCTTTGAAAATTCTTTCATAAGAGCGGATCCAAACTTGTACTTCAATTATGGTTTTTGTTCCTTTAAAAGGTTTACCACCAAGGCTGGTATAGTTCTTGCATAAAGCTGCAAAGTTAATTTGGGGCTATACCGAAACTACTACTTCCTCGACTACTTTAGCTGTAGGAGTTTGACCATTTGTGGTATTACTTCCTCCTCTACCTCGTACTCTTCTTCCACTCATTTTCTACTATCTATATATAATAAGAAAATGATTTTTAGGACATATATATGAGAAATCTTAGATAATGCTATATAGTATGAATATACATGTTCAAGTTAAAAGTTTTAGTTATGCGCTCTCTCAGACTGAACTCATTCTAGGGCATTATTAACCCTGTGTCTAATGAGTCATACCCTAACATAGTCAAGGTTCTCGTTTAACCTTAAGTTCTGATACCAAATGTGACGACACATCTCATCGACCTCAGAAATCAACACTAATACATCCACGGTATTCACGTACCGCAAATCCAAATGCCGGAGAGGCAGATTATTAGGGGTGTTAAAGAAAATAAAGATAGAAGATAACACAATAATAGAATCTCACATCACATTCAACATTTTATTCATACAAAAATGATCAGAGTCAGATACAAATCCAACAGGATAGTTATAACTGTCTATCTGTACATATGCTAGGAAATACATACTACATAACATAGCGGAAAATGGGTAGATATCCGCATAAGGTACTTTAGCTTTATAGCTCCAAAAAACTTCTCTAACATGCTCCCCAACATGCTTCAAAATACTCCTAAGGCGTCCTAACTAAACGACTGCCCGAAAAATAGGGCGGCCAGAGTTTAAAAGGAAAACAAACTCCGGGTCAGTCTTGGCACTGGTGTGAGAACTCAAAGTAAGATGTTTTGAAAATAAAAAGGCATCTCATAAAACCACGCCGCACATAAACACAAAATGGGTTTTTACCTTATCATAACCAAAACTCTTTATTATGTAAAATTTAGGGATAATATATTTAATGACATTCTTTGAAAACATTTTCAAATAAACTTATTAATCTTAGCTGAAATGGTTACCCATATAGCATTTCAGGGCTATTCATTACGCCAATACAAAATAAACCGCGGGTTCTTATTGGAGAATGGATTTTCACACAAATGACCAGGTGAAGGGGCTACCTTCCGATAGTACATCTCTAGAGGAATGTATCGAGGACCGTCACAAAGGATCCTCTACCAACGCAAGACCGTGCTATCGCTGAAACTAGATAGTACCGAATATATCATCCCCTGGTTATTACCGATCTTTATCCGAGAGCTCTCTTCGCATGCATTCGCATTAATTTACATCCCGAACGCCATAACGGGAAGAAATATATCTTGAAGGGAATGATCATACCCAAGTTGGGAATGACTCACTTAGCCTTGCTACATGTAACCCTGTTTCGATTATTTCCAATTGATGAGGCTCGAGGCAACGATACCTTTTCACATATCACATCTACTTTCACATCGAATGCCACATTACCATTTCATATTCACACGATTGGTTTCCCTAAACATATAACTTTCTGAGCTCGTATGACTTGAGAAAGGGTGTTAAGCTAAGAGAATGTGTCTTCTCCACCACCGACTGATATACATCAATAGAGACCACTCATTGTGATTAAGAATGCAAGGTTAGACACTCATCCATACAAGTTCATTCTAAGACTGAACGAAACCCTCGGCCATTACTAGGTGAGAAGTCCTTGTGGTTTTGAGGTTTTTCATGACAAAAATATCACTGCTACAATACAGTGAATCGAGAAATTATCCCCATTTTAATCACTAAGCAGTCCTTCGTTATTATTCGTCTCAATATCTCCATCTTCAAACATCTTCAATCTTCGAACACGTAAATTGGTTCGAAGTGGTTTTCCGATAGGAATCATCCAAATCCGACCCCGATTCCTTTGAAATCCAATCATCGATAAAAAATAATGTAATTAGGTGATTGTTTTTCGATTCATTCATTTTCCTGTACCAAAATATCTTTGAGAGATATATATTTTCAAAATAGATACATATTTTCAACATATTCTTTTAGCAAATACAGATCATTTAAAACACTTTTTGAAAATTTCTCAAATCATTTTTTTCAAAGAGTATCTTTTGAGAAAATAGGATTATAGAAATCATTCTTCTTTTATTAAAAATCAACTTCCGTATTCAACGAGTGTTATGGGTGGAATAACGGTGAGATCACCTTTTCCATTCCACGAATAGGACAAGTTCCCTCTTCGGATTTTAATAATGAGTATAAGAAAATTATTTTATAAAATCGAAGTTGAGCATCCGGGCTTTTTTTTGGTATGTTCCACACCTCGCCTAAAGGAGAAAACTGAGGCCATGTAAGTTTAGTGTAACGACCTGCCTTTTTGTACATTTTAGGTAGACACACATGCTGGCTCAAACCATATAGAAGGGCGGATTGTTAATGGGGTGAATAAGAAAAAGTAGAGAAAGAGGGAAAACAAACCGAATCTTGCAGCGGAATGAAAAAATAATAATCAAATAAACTTCTCATGAAATTGTTTTACAAAAACATTTGATTATGCTTATACAACACAGATCAGAGTTACACATACCAGAGAATAATAGATAGTGCAGCGGAATACATGATGCAGTGAAATGTAATTAGATAATAATATAACAGTCTTCGTCCTTCGGAAATAAGGTCTTCAAATCCTGAAATGCTCAGGCTGACCCGAGCGAATTGAAAAGAAAAAACACTCGAGTCAGAACTAAAAGATCTTATAACGTGTGTGTAGTAACTTAGGAGATGTTCGGGATTCCAACCTCCTAAAGATCCGTTAAACTATCTAATATGTAGTAAAACACGCTATTATAATAGTGTCTATAGTAAAGCAAAGTACTAAAATAGCGTTAAGGCGTTACCCATATCCCCCTTAACACATTTTTATATATTCCCACTGTCTTTACAGTACGATAATTCCTCCGCAAATTGAAGGGCTATCAGAGGGCACTCCATTGGTATAGTACAAAACAAACTCGTAGAAGGCACGATAGGGCATGTGAACACGAGGAAATGCAAGGGTAGATATACCATTTGCAGATCCGGACTGGTGGTAATGCATAACAGCTACTACTGCCCACCTCGAAAAACACTCCCAAATCAGAAATCGAGGGTGGCAACCAAAACAATCACAAATTAGAATACAATATCGAAGAAGTGTGTCCGCTAGGAGGAATGACCTCACTTGGTCTGGCGTGGCTCTTGATTTTAGTCACATCTAAGCTGACTCATGGGAGTCAGGTCATGTTATACCGTATAGAAATCATTCGCCAAACCACCCTACTTCATTTCTGGAATCTTCACCACGTACATAGTTGTTAAAGTGGTTTTCTGTATTAGAAGAGAGTATGACAATATCCGATCCGGCTCTCTTTAACAACCAATCGCTTATTACACACCGGATGGTTCTTTTACATTTCAAAAGTCAATTCACAATTGATA
Source organism: Allium cepa (assembly GCA_030765085.1). Lineage (NCBI taxonomy): Eukaryota > Viridiplantae > Streptophyta > Magnoliopsida > Asparagales > Amaryllidaceae > Allium > Allium cepa. The sequence continues at coordinate 887,031,380 of CM060931.1, forward strand.
TCAAAAACATCATATTCTCAAAACCATAATACATTCGAAATCGTATTTACTTTCAAATCACATTCACTTTGAAATCATATTCACTTTAAAGTCATAGTTTGGAATTATATTTCCTTTCAAAAGTCATAATTTCTACCATAGTCATATTTCCATAATAGGGTAAAACCTTGTTTCAAAATCATCGTTTTCAATTTATTCTCTTTTAAAACAAAGCATTGAATTTAAACACTTCCACTTTACTCAATCTAGAAATTGAGAAATGGTTTAAATAATTATAAATAGTTAAAAAAGACATAAATAGTTTAATAATAGGTTAAAATACTTTTAAATTGGTATAGGATAGGTAAATAGATTCAAATTAGATTAAGTATAATTAAAATAGATTAAATAGCTTTAAAATAGATTAATTATACTTATAATAAATTAAAATAGTTTAACTAGTTTAAAACACATTAAATTGGTTTAAAATAGATTAAAATAATTCATATAATTAATATTAGTTAAATAGTTCAATAAATTTGAAAATTTTAATAATTAGAAATTTTAAAATAATATGTTTTTAGAATGGTTTACTTTAAAATATAAGTTTGAAATTAATACCTAATTAAACTATTCATTTCATTTCAACATATTCGGACCATTACAAATTTCCAAATCGACAAACTAAATTTCATAAAACTATCGAATCATTTAAATCCATGTTCAAATATCAATTCGAATTAGTCCAATTTCAAAAATATTTCAAAGTTATTTTCAACAAATTCGATAACTCAATTTTGATAGAATTTCATTACGAAAAAGATTAATTTTTAACTTTCGATTTAAATTTTTAAAGAAATTTTCATTTTAAACCAATTCGCATTTCAACACAAAACTTGATTTTTTTTCAATAATACTTCAATTTATATAATCAAATTTTATTTCAAAACATTAATTTATTAAATCAAAATTTAAGGATTTTAAAATCATTTAATTTAACTAATCTGGTGTCTGTGTATAATTTTCTACCTTAGGGTCAAGTGATATGGATATTTATCATTTCAATTCGCAATTTTAAAATTTTACAGTTATATATCATTTCAAACAGCAAATCTGAATTTAACAATAAAATTCATAAAATCGCTCGAATATATCATTTCAGCCCATAACGATTTTTTCTTATTCTATAGATCATTCGGGCATGTTTCATTTCAACCCATAGTGAACTTGTAGTTTATAACGATATGAAATACTACATCCATTCATCCAATATCAACAATCAAACATTTATCACAATCATCATCCAATTCAATCAAAAAACATCAATATAGAATAGATAATAAAAAACAGGTGTTTAACTGGCAGTTTATATTCGATAATAAATCAAATAACTATTTAATCCAAATGAATTAAAATTAACTAAGATGATGGTTCAAAATATATCAAACAGTCATAAATAAATTTCTAGTCATATCATAACATTAATTTAACAAACATAAGAAATTTTAGAATTTGTGAGTGGGTTAAAACACTCGCCTTTGAATTTAAATTGAATTTAAATTCAAAATAAACCCAAAATTTGAACGATCTCAGAATTCATCCAAACTAGCGTCAAAATGTTCGGAATTTTAGTACAATCCCAGTGGATCAAACCGTGCATAAATTCGACTTCTTATGCAACAATTACACCTATTAGAAGATTCAAAAATCAAAATTTAAATTAAAATCGAAATAAACAACATCACTCAACTTCCTTGCCACGTCGTCGGGCAAACAGCTGCTACGCGTACACGAACGGCCGCCGCCTGGAAATTGTGAACGACGAACCCACACAAGAAACCAGCCGCCACCAGGCGCTTTGGCCACTGCCGCATCTCACGCCGATCGCCACTGCTATCACACCTCAAGACCACCCACGTTCGTGCCCAAAGCCTTGATCGACCGGAAAAGGAAGCAGCCGCCACCATGGATTGAAAACCCTAACTGAATTATTGTCGTCGATCTACCCGTCAAAATGCCAAGCAACTCACACCGATGAACTCCCCTCTTCCGCCCTACAAAACCCATAAATCAATTCGACGATCCGATGAAGTAGATCAACGAGCGATGAACGACAGCGGATTGTTCTTCAATTTCTGGACAACCAGTAGTTTGAATTGGAAAACGAACTACAGATCTGAGATGCACTTGTCGAGAGCCACAAATTTATATATAATTTGATATATATTAAGGAGTTTGAAATTTTCGATTATTTTATTTATGATTTGAAATTGCAAATGGAAATTAGGGTCTTGTCTGCCAATGGAAAGAGGAGTTGAGAAGGAAATGTACGTTCAGAAAAATGAACATGAGGAGTGGCTAGGGTTTATAACGAACTATTTATAAGCAAAGCTAAAACCGAAAGAATCGACCAGATTGATTGAACGATACACGACCCGAAAAGCCCGTTTCGACTCCGAAACGCAAATGGGTCAATCCATATATCGAAATAGATGTTTTTGATGATTTCAAATTCAATGGAATCGGTTTCAAATCTTAATTTCAACATATGAAGAAGTTAAGCCAAAATCGGCTTATTTCAAATTGATTTCAATTGATTTGATTTCTAGGCGTTTCGAGCCTGTACGATCAAATGATAAGTCAGATCATTAAGAAACTTGAAATCCTACAATAATTACGAATCTGATGAAACTAGTTTCTTCGAAATCCGAGACAGTTGCCAAATGGCTGTATTTCAGTTAATTAAATAAATTAATAATTAATTAATTAATTAAATCAAATTTTCAATTTCAATTCCATGATTAACAAATTTCATCATTTTTGATTACATAAACAATTATAATACTTTGAACAATTTAGATATCAATTTAAAGTTAATTAATTTACCAATTACAGTATTAAATTTCAAATTAAGTAAATTCATTATTATCAATTAAAATTTTAATATATCCATTTATTTGATTTTCAATCCTGTTATTAAATCAATTATCATCTTATGGATATAATTACCATTCGTATATATCTTAGTGCATTAATAATTTCTCATTTCATCTAAATTTCAATTACTTAGTATTTAATTTCATTTATTACAATAAATCCATTTATTATAAATTGAATTTCAATAAATTGATTTGTTTCAATTCCAATCATTTTATTACATCCATTACTACTCTATAAACCTAGTTTACCTTTGTTTTACCTTAATGTACTCTAATTTAACAACTTCTAAACTTTATATTAAATTTCACATTAATATAAAACTAATTTACATTTATTAAAAATTGATTTCCAATCTCAATTCAATTAGCTAATGTTTGCGTCAAAATTGACCACAAACACCCAATAGTCGTGAAAGCACCCGTTCGCAGTCACAAATAGCAAATTTGTAGATAAAAAAAATGATGAAAATTCAACAGAAATAGCAGAAAACAAGTAAACGACACAGGATTTATAGTGGTTCGGCGATCTTGCCTACGTCCACTTTGAAGTTTTCTATCTTTGTTGATTATTCTCTTGGTGATTACAGTGGTTACAGCGAGTTACAATGAATTATAGCTCTGAAACTCGAATGCAACAACGATGATAAAGTGTAGAATTGAATCTGATAGAGTCTTGGCGCTTCAGAATTCTGATCCCCTTTTCTGAATGACCTTGGGCTCTATTTATAGACGTAGGAGGCTGATATTTCGCCTAAATTTTGGGAGACCACTTCTGGCACGTGATGGGGCCCACGAGCCCAACCTCAGGGAATTTGGGCCCACTTTGGGATCGATTCGAAGTACGTTCAAATCGATCAAGAATTCATCCAATCGAGGCGAAACTTGGCGTGGACATTCTTCAACATGTATACAAGCTCCTGTGAAAATTTCATAGCATTTGGACTTGTAGATCGCGAGATATCATCGATTCGAATTAGCTTTTTTGGACTTTTCGATCCGTTCGAATCGATCCAAGCACGCGCTAGTAGGTTGACGTGGCGCGCATTCTTCGAGTCGATCCACATTTTTCGCCGAGTTGATAGAGTCATCGCTTGACTTAATCGATTCGAAGGCTTTACTTATGCATGGATTCGAACTGAGACTCGTTCATATCGATCATATCTCACTTCAGCTGACCGATACGAAACGACAACACTGGTTGGATTCGAAGAGAGGTGTCTTCATGGATTCGAAGGTCAGCAACATCTATGGATTCGAAGCAGGGGGAACATGATGGATTCCATCATGTGTTACAGCAATGGATTCGAAGGAAGGTAATGGGATGGATACGAAGCCTGGCCACCTGATGGATTCGAAGGAAGGTTGGGCTTATGGATTCGAAGGACTTCCAAACTTGATGGATTCGAAGTAGATGGGTACGAACTGATGGATGCGAACATGATTTCTGGCCATGGATTCGAACTAGGGTACATCTTATGGATTCGAACAAGGGATATCTCCTCCAACTCGAATCGATCATATCTTGTGTGTATGAACTCGGATTGACTTGAAACTTGAAACTTGAAACGTTGGCTCTCGCGGCTTTGCTTGTCATGTCTTGTCAATTCTGGCACAATCCGGACTCGGACAAAATTCATCGATATCCATAGCGAAGTGAAGTACAACCAATCTCTGAGACGAACTGTCTTTTGTTTTTGACCGATCTTTTGGTATCACGGTTTTGCCAAAAAGCGGGATAACATTTGCCCCTCGAAACATGCCTTGCGGTAGGAAGGCGTGTTTGGTAATGCCATGAGCTGGACGTTCATATCCTGTTGATGTCCTGCAAAGGAAGTTATAGTTTTATGTGACCTCAAATAACGACCGTTCGGGATCAAGATATTTGAGATGAAGTGCGACCGTTCATGGTCAAGCGCCTGACTTCAAATGACGATCGTTCGGGATCGAGCCATTTGAGGTGAAGTGCGACCGTGCGCGGTCAAGTGGTGGACCTCAAATGACGACCGTTCGCGATCGAGCCATTTGAGGTGAGATGAGTTGTGCCGTTCAGGGCGAGTCGTGCCTGTTCGAGGCGAGTTGTGCCTGTTCGAGGCGAGTTGTGACCGTTCGCGATCGTGTGCCGTTCGTGGCGAGTTGTGACTGTTCGAAGCCGGGTGCCGTTCGGAGCGAGAAAGTGTGCCTGGGAGGGCTTGGTATTATCGATACTAGGCTCACGTTCGCGTGGGTCCCTGGATCGTTTGTCTGGGCGGTTTATCGCCATCTCAGAGTATGCCTAAGGACCGTTCGCGACCCCATACATGTGTAAGTAGCTTAGCCATTTTAGAATTATCAGGATCAAATATCTATTCAACGAATGAATTTTAAAACAGAAATGTCCAAACAAAACAAGTTCAAATGTCCAAATCAACATGAAACAAAAGCAAAGCAAAGATGTCAAAGTGTAAGTTCCCACTATGAAACAATCAATGATCATTCAGAGCATGCCTGGAGAACGTTCATGATCTCGTACGTGTGTAAATGATTTAATTGTGTTAGTGAAAGCTTGCGACTTGTTCATCGTTATTTTAATTAATTGATAACCAAACGATGTCCTGGTTCAGGGTCGCCCCTAGCTGATGTAGACGGTGGCCGCTCTGACTCTACCACTGGGGCTCGTCTCCTCACATATTGAAGCAGCATACCATTCCTGATGTGTCCTTCTACCTCATCCTTTAGATGCCTACACTCGCTTGTGTTATGGCCGTTCAACTCGTGGAATAAGCAATATCTGTCTGATTTTCTCTCGTCAGCATTGGGGTCCCTTCGTATTGGCCTACGGTATGGAACTTGCCCTTGTGTATCTCTGTAGATTCGCTCCAAACTCTCATTCAGCTCGGTGTAAGTGGTGAATCGCGGCTCCCTCCATTGTCGCTTTGACTTGTCATTATAATCCTCAGCCTTTCGTTTTCCTTTATCCTTGTCTGAGTCCTTTTCGAAAGGCTTTTTGTCTTTAAGCACATAAACTTATATTCCCTCTCCTTCTTCTCTTTCTGCATTCGCATCCTCTAATCGTAAAAACTTTTCTGCCTCGTTGCAGAATTCCTCTAGATCCACGGGTGGATCTTTAGTCAATGAATTTTTGAACTCTGTGCCGTCAGCTACTCCGGACACAGCCGCCATCACCACCATAGATGGATCTGCTCGATCCACCGAAGTTGCTGCTGCATTGAATCGTGTTAGATAACTCCTCAAGGTCTCTCTGACTTTCTGCTTTAGGGTTGCCGAAGTCATCACATTCTTGGGTCTTGTAATGTGAACCCTGAATTGCCTCATAAATCTCTCGATTAAACCATTCCATGTTCCAATGGATCCATTCTCCAATTGTCTAAACCACAATACTGCAATATCCGCCAAGTACAATGGAAAGCACCGGGCCATAACCTCCTCTGATGCCCCCCAGCACTTCCATATGTCTCATATACTTCGTTAGATGAACCGTGGGGTATGTTCTCCCGTCATACATGTCTAATGATGGTAACTTGAAATCCGGTGGGTTCCTAGCTTGTCTGATTGGTGGAGTAAAAGGACTCCTATTAACATCCTCCAAATCTTTGTTTACCAAACCGCCTCTCATAGCTCTTCTAACCATCTCCACCAATCTGTCGTTGTCACCGAGATGCAACCTTCGTTCATTACTTTCAACCTGCCCCCCGAGTCCACGAGGGAATTCTGGGATTTGCCCCCTTGACTGAGCGTTCACTCCTCTGCTACTCCTAGCTTGGGTAGATGCATCTCTCTCTCTCTCTCAGGGATTGGATCAACATTCTCCATGTGTGCGTCCCCTAGTTCAGGTGCTACGCCGGATGGTCCCGCTCCGTTTTGAACTCCATTCGCTTCTCTTTCTGTGCTCCAAGTTGTCCTATCTGTTGGAACAAACTTTGGATCAGCTCCTCCTATTTCTTCATCATTGTCTCCATATCGTCCCTAGTGATGAAGATCGATGCTTGATTCGCTCCTGAAGAAGCCTCTTGACTTCCTTGGTGTTCACTTCTCTCTGGCCTTGGCCTTCTGCTCGATTGTCTCGTCATGGTTCTTAGATCTAAATCTTTAAGCCTTCAAATTCAAATTATCCTGAATCAGCGGTTCTCGGTGAAAGCACCAAAATGTTTGCGTCAAAATTGACCACAAACACCCAATAGTCGTGAAAGCACCCGTTCACAGTCACAAATAGCAAATTTGTAGATAACAAAAATGATGAACATTCAACAGAAATAGCAGAAAACAAGTAAACGACACAGGATTTATAGTGGTTCGGCGATCTTGCCTACGTCCACTTTGAAGTTTTCTATCTTTATTGACTATTCTCTTGGTGATTACAGTGGTTACAGCGAGTTACAATGAATTATAGCTCTGAAACTCGAATGCAACAACGATGATAAAGTGTAGAATTGAATCTGATAGAGTCTTGGCGCTTCAGAATTCTGATCCCCTTTTCTGAATGACCTGGGGCTCTATTTATAGATGTAGGAGGCTGATATTTCGCCTAAATTTAGGGAGACCACTTCTGCCACGTGAGGGGGCCCACGAGCCCAACCTCAGGGAATTTGGGCCCACTTTGGAATCGATTCGAAGTACATTCGAATCGATCAAGAATTCATCCAATCGAGGCGAAACTTGGCGTGGACATTCTTCAACATGTATACATGCTCCTGTGAAAATTTCATAGCATTTGGACTTGTAGATCGCGAGATATCATCGATGCGAATTAGCGTTTCTTGGACTTTTCGCTCCGTTCGAATCGATTGATTCGAATCGATCCAAGCACGCGCTAGTAGGTTGACGTGGCGCGCATTCTTCGAGTCGATCCACATTTTTCGCCGAGTTGATAGAGTCGTCGCTTGACTTAATCCATTCGAAGGCTTTACTTATGCATGGATTCGAACTGAGACTCGTTCGTATCGATCATATCTCACTTCAGCTGATCGATACGAAACGACAACACTGGTTGGATTCGAAGAGAGGTGTCTTCATGGATTCGAAGGTCAACAACATCTATGGGTTCGAAGCAGGGGGAACATGATGGATTCCATCATGTGTTACAGTAATGGATTCGAAGGAAGGTAATGGGATGGATACGAAGCCTGGCCACCTGATGGATTCGAAGGAAGGTTGGGCTTATGGATTCGAAGGACTTCCAAACTTGATGGATTCGAAGTAGATGGGTACGAACCGATGGATGCGAACATGATTTCTGGCCATGGATTCGAACTAGGGTACATCTTATGGATTCGAACAAGGGCTATCTCCTCCATCTCGAATCGATCATATCTTGTGTTTATGAACTCGGATTGACTTGAAACTTGAAACGTTGGCTCTCGCGGCTTTGCTTGTCATGTCTTATCAATTCTGGCACAATCCGGACTCGGACAAAATTCATCGATATCCATAACGAAGTGAAGTACAACCAATCTCTGAGACGAACTGTCTTTTGTTTTTGACCGATCTTTTGGTATCACGGTTTTGCCAAAAAACGGGATAACAGCTAAATAAACAGGTAACACATAATAATTGTCACTATATACTTTTAACTGCATTTATAAGTTTATTGTTTATAGACCAATGTTGCAATTACTTACATAACCATTATTTCAGTCAAGTACCATTCATTGTATTTTATCTCATTCATAAATTAAATACTTACATTTATTTCCTTACGTTAAATTTATAACCAAGTTATAGCATTACATTATTTCAATTTATTGAAATTTAATTTCAATTGTTAATAATTAGCTTAAATTAACATTCTTACCATTCATTTTAGTTATTACACCATCATCAAATTACCCACTCCTATTTCTTTCAATATTTAATTACCAAAATCTTATTAAATTAACTATTTCTAGTTATCAAAAATTTCGAGTTGTTACACTCCTCCCCACTCAAAACTTTTCATCCATGAAAAGGAAAAAAGAAGGGGAAAGAAGGAATTTAGCAATCAATATACCTTATTCAAAATATTTTATTTATAATCAATTTATTTACAAAATAAAATATATTAAATAAAATATATTAATCTACAAACAACTTAATCCTTTTATACTCATACTATTAAAATTTAGAAAACACTTCTCAAAATTTTCTAAGTCTAAAATTTTAGAAAAATTTCGGTAGAGTCTCCTTTGTTTGGAGAGGCTCGGGAGAAAATATAATATCAAAAATAACAGTATATGTCATATATTTCAAAATAATATGTCCCAATATGGAAAACATATAATATTGTCAGGAACACGTAATCCAAGAACGTACCTATTTGTCGGGCAAACACCGCTTAAATTATGAAACCAAAAGCAATGACAATTGTTTCCATAACCTATATTTCACTTATATAATCTAGAAAGAGTTAATAATTATATAAAATGAAATATTCAAAGTTGTTTCAACCACTAACAAACCAATTAATATAAAATAACAAATACTTGCAACCGACATAAAATCATCAATATGAAATCAATATAATCAACCATTCATCCATAGCGAGCAAAACAAATGTTTTGTTCGGGTTTAGACACTCTTAGTCGCACAGAATGACAAATAAACTACTAGGTATACCCTGCAGTCTCAGATAGAACTTAACAGATTTATTCATACATCCAAAACAATTAGGAGCATCCTTTCCCAAACAACCATAAACCAAACAAACAACAACTTCCAACATTATTAAGGTTTATGTTAACATATTTCTTTTCATATCATTTATAAAATGACTCATTTCTTAAATTTACATTTATTTCTTACGAAAGTTCAATTCCCATTCATTCATTACTTAATTCCATTTATTTACATTCATTTATTTACAGTATTCATGTTCAATTCGATTACTTAGCATATAAATTCATTTACTTAAATTTCTAATTACTTACTTTCAAAACTCACTTCCTATTACATTTTTATTATATTAACGTTTCAATTATAACTTAAGTTTATAACTACTATAATATCAAATTCTTATTTTATAAAAGCAATTCATTAAATACTTTCATTACTTTAAGTTTTACTTGTACAATATTCCATTACATATTCTTTTAGCATTTCAACTTTTATAATTGGTAAGTTATATATATGTCTTTAAGAATGTAATTGAAAATTACACAAGTTTATCTCATTCTATTAATTAAGTTAATATTCAATAATCATATCCTTTGTTTTATAGGTTACAAATTTCAATTTTCTTGTATACTTTAGTTAAAATTTAACATTTAATTTCTTATTCTCATTTAGAGATTCCAATTATTAATTTATTAAATTCCATTTCATTAATTAAAATCTCTAATTCCTAGAAATTTAAGAACTAAATGTCGGGTTCCATTTCAAATCATTTAAAATAATAATATAAAAAATAATATCTTTGTATGTATCAAATCATATTTGGAAATGAAATTTATATTTATTTCTCAAAACAAATGTGTAGTAAATAACTACAACGGTCTTCCCACTTCGAAACTAGAAAATGAATGTCCATGATGCGTGCACTTATCACCGAAATTATTTTCCAGCGATAGAGAGGGAAGTGCAAAACTTAGTACTTTCCAAAGTTTCTTAAAAACAATTCTTTCAAATCATTTTGAAATATTTATGATAGAAAATACTTCTAAATAATACTATTATATTCCAAAATCATTCGAAAGAATTTTCGCAACCCCAGAACTTAAGTTCTAAATTCGTAATTTTATATTTGTTTTCTTTGAAAATTTTATTACTCAATCAATATTTATAATTCACTACCTAATAACAAATATATAACAACCAAATATCTCATTTATAAAATTATTATTTTATATATAAAATATACAATAGGCAAAATTATTTCATTTACTTATATTTCAAAACAAATATTATGTCGGTTTGTCCTATTAAGTGTTTAGAAACCCTTATCGATGTCCAGTGTCCTACGCATCAACTACAATTTAAAAATACTAAACGAAACAAATTAACACAATACAAAAACCTTTTATGACACTAACAAATACGTTCTCTCATATATATACTCTAAGGGACTCATCATAGGGTATTACTACCCTATTGAATATGAGCCATACCCCACAAATCTAAGGTTTATCGCTAAACTAAACTCTAATACCAACTTTAATGACCTTCCTTTTTGTACGTTTTAGGAAGACACACATGCTGCCTCAAACTATACAGAAGGCAGATTGTTATTGGGGTGAATAAGAAAAAGTAGAGAAAGAAGAAAAACAAACAGAATCTTGCAGCGGAATGACAAAATAAAATAATCAAATAATCAGTTCGTGAAGCTATTTTACAAAAACATTTGATTATACTTATACAACACAAATCAGAGTTATACATACAAGAGAATAATAGACAGTGCAGCGGAATACATGATGTAGTGAAATATAATAGATAATAATACTACAATCATCATCTTCCTCCTCCAGAAATAAGGTCCTCAAATCCTAAAATGCTCAGGCTGACCCGAGCGAATTGAAATAACAAAACACTCCATTCAGAACAAAAAGACCTTATGTAAGTTAAATCAATGGTAAAATGAGTGTGACGGCGTCAGAGATGTTTACAGGGTTTGACATCTCCTATCCAGCGTCTGACGTGAGTGCGGTGACTTAAGAGATGTTTGGGATTCGCACCTCCTAAGGATCCGTTAAACTATCTACTATGTAGTAAAATACGCTATTATAAATGTGTCTACAGTAAAGTAAAGTACTAAAATAGCGGCATTACCCATATCCCCCTTAACACATTTTTATATATTCCCATAGTCTATACGGTATTGTAATTCCTCCGTAAACTAGAGGGCTATCAAAGGGCACTCCATAGGTATGGTGCAAAACAAGCTCGCAGAAGGCGCGGTAGGGCATGTGAACATGGCATGAGGAAATGCCATGGTAGATATACCGTTTGTGAATCTTGACTGGTGGTAACGCCTAGAAGCTACTACCGCCCACCTCAGAACCCACTCCCAAATAAAAAATCGAGGGTGGTCACCAAAACAATCACAAATCAGAATATAATATCGAAGAAGTGTCTCTGATAGGAGGAATGACCTCACTTGGCCCGGCGTAGCTCCTGATTTTAGTCACATCTAAGCTGACTCACGAGAGTTAGGGCCACATCATACCATATAGAAATCATTCGCCGGACCGTCCTACTTCATTTCTGGAACCTCCACCACGTACAAAGTTGTTAAAGTGGTTTTCGGTATTGGCGGAGAGTATGACAATATCTGATCCCGGTCTCTTTAACAACCAATTGCTTATTACACACCGGATGGTTATTTTACATTTCAAAAGTCAATTCACAATTGATATCAATAATATCATATTCTCAAAACCATAATACTTTCAAAATCGTATTTACTTTCAAATCATATTCACTTTGAAATCATATTCACTTTGAAGTCATGGTTTGGAATTATATTTCCTTTCAAAAGTCGTAATTGCTTCCATAGTCATATTTCCATAATATGGTAAAACCTTGCTTCAAAATCATAGTTTTCAATTTATTCTCTTTTAAAACACAGCATTGAACTTCCACTTTACTTAATCTGGAAATTTGGAAATAGCTGAAATAAATATAAATAGTTAAAATAGTTATAAATAGTTTAATTATAGGTTAATATACTTTTAAATTTATTTAAGATGGTTAAATGGATTTAAATTAGACTAAGTATAATTAAAATAGATTAAATAGATTTAAAAAATATTAATTACATCTAAAATAAATTAAAATATTTTAATTAGTTTAAAATAGATTAAATTGGATCAAAATCGATTAAAATAATAAATATAATTAATATTAGTAAATTAGTTTAATAAATTTGAAAATCTTAATAATTAGAAATTTTAAAATAATATATTTCTAAAATAGTTCACTTTAAAATATGAGTTTGAAATTAATACCAAATTAAACTATTCATTTCATTTTAACATATTTGGACCATTACAAATTTCCAAATCGACAAACCAAATTTCACTAAACTATCGAATTTCATATCGTTTAAATCCATGTTCAAATATCAGTTCGAATTACTCCAATTTCAAAAATATTTCAAATTATTTTCAACAAATTCAATAACTCAATTTCGATAGAATTTCATTTACGAAAAAGTTTAATTTTTAACTTTCGATCTAATTTCTTAAAGAATTTCCTTTTTAAACCAATTCGCATTTCAACACAAAACTTGATTTTTTCAATAATACTTCAATTTCTATAAATCAAATTTTATTTGAAAACATTAATTGATTGAATTCAAAATTTAAGGATTTTAAAATCATTTAATTTAACCAATCCGGTGCCCATATATAATTTTCTAACCTAGGTCAAATGATACGGATATTTATCATTTCAATCCGCTATTTTAAAATTTTAGGATTATATATCGTTACAAACCGCAATCCCGAATTTAATAATAAAATCCATAAAATTGCTCGAGTCTATCATTTCAATCCATAACGATTTTTCCTCATTCCATTGATCATTCGGGTATGTATCATTTCAACCCATAGCTATGCAGTTAATGCGCTCGGTAGATTCAAAGCGGTGGAGGTGCAAAAAGTCATAGCGGGGACACAGCGAGGATATAGCGGGATATAGCGGATGGCTCTAAAATAGCATATAAAACTCGTACTTAATGTTTTTACAAATATATAAATGGTAATTAAATGAAAATTATCATTCAATTAAATTATAAATAATATATAAATGATTTTAAATAAAAACATATGTGAATATACTTTAAATAAACGAAAAACTGTTATATAATATAATTGAATTTGGTAGAATATTAGAGTATTTTCATTTCTGAAAATATATTAAAAATCAAATCAAATAAATTAGTTTCATAATTTTATAATGTATAAATGCAATTTTTCAATTCATTTTATTAAAAAAGATATAGCGTGATGCCCCACCTCTATACCCACGCTAGCCAAGAACACTCCGGAGCAGTGCTGTCAACTAGCACGGAGAATAAGGCTGTTGAGGAGCGACCATCCATGTAATTGCTTATCACACGGTGGCTATAAATAATCTTCGGAAACAAACATAGAAATAATCATATCACAAATCAGTCACAGATATCCATATTACAAAGGCGGAAGAAGATATGAATATATAACTAACACATGAAAGTGTACATCAAAGTAGTGGTCAGTAAGATCCACGATAATACAAAAGAATAGCAACACGTGCTATACAAAAGAATACAACTATGAGTCTATATCTCAAGTGTATACAACAAAAACTGCTAATCTAAACAGTTAGCCAAAAGTCAGAGTGATGAATCCCTGGGAAGAAGTCAAGCAGAAGCACCTGTAACATCTCGGTCTGACCCGAGTATTATTTAAGAAAATAATAAACGGGTCAGTCTAGCTATAAATATCAGATGACATGATATAACATAAAAGATATGGCATAAACATAAACATCCATAATGACATACCACTATAAGTATGTAAATAATGATCAACAGAAGATCAATCAATAAGAGATAATCAATATCACAAGAATCTTCTCAAAGATTCGGAAAGGGCATCATACCCCAAACTTGTACTCATAATAAGTCAATGACATAAATTCTAGAAATCAATGCAAGAAGTCCAGAAATCATAGAAAAGAGAAAGAGGCCTATCACATGACGGTCTGAAGACCAAGGGGAGCTACCCCACATGTGTGAATGGAATCACACAGATTAAGGTCCAGACTAACCAAAAAGCAAAAAGGTAAGTGTGAGTGGAATCACACAAGTGGTGTCTAGTCTAACCTCGTAACAAGAGACATCGCACAGTTGCTAGTCTAAATCATCAGAATGATCATCATGATCAACGAGAAGTGTCAATTACACTAAGCTAGTAAATATAGAAGTTTAGCTTCATGTCCCATAACCACTTGCTTAACTTAAATATTTACGAACAAACTGTAAATCTTCACTAATAAAATTGTCACAAGAGGTTCAATCGAACAAGTTCAAGAATTAACCGACGAAGTGAACGCAAGCGTTTCATACCACTTGTTTTACTAAGTCGTTTAATTAGATTTCTCATCCGAGTGAGGTAAAGGTTTGTATATACTAATAGATTGGAAAACGGTTTAAGAAAAGAGCTTTGTTATTAAAAATAGAGTTGAAATTATTTGTTAAAAGAGTTTTGATATTTACTACTAGTATTGAAACCTTTATATTATAAAGTGACAAAACACAGGAGCAATTGTAGAAACAATCAGTCACAAAAATCGCATAAGGAGATGTGAATAAAATCCAAGGAAATCAGCTCAATGTTTTTCAGATAAGATCCCCTACGGAGGGGGGGTCCAGGGGGGGTGGCAACCCCCAAGGTGGGGGTGCGGGGGCAACGCCACCGCTTACGGGGTTCGACCTGCCCGGTCAGGTCGCGGGGGTCCAGGGGGCAGCGCCCCGACCAAAACGGTACGACCTAGTGAAGACAAAATGAGGTCTAACGACCTAACGACTCAAGGGTCATACGACCTAACGACTCAAGGGTCATACGACCTAACGACTCATGGGTCATACGACCTAACGACTCATGGGTCATACGACCTAACGACTCAAGGGTCATACGACCTAACGACTCAAGGGTCATACGACCTAACGACTCATGGGTCATATGACCTAACGACTCATGGGTCATACGACCTAACGACTCAAGGGTCATACGACCTAACGACTCATGGGTCATACGACCTAACGACTCATGGGTCATACGACCTAACGACTCATGGGTCATACCCTAACGACTCATGGGTCATGCGACCTAACGACTCATGGGTCATACGACCTAACGACTCATGGGTCATACGACCTAACGACTCATGGGTTAACTCGTGAACGACTCACGACTTATGGACGAACGACTTAACTCCGAACGACCTAAAAACGGCCAGAACGACCTAAGTGCAGAAAATTCACCAAAACGCTAAAAATTGGAGTTTTTCGCCAATCCAATCCAAACCAAATGCTAACATGCATGCAAAAATGATAGGGAATCATTCCCAACAGTCCAATATAGTTATAGGCTAGAATTGTGAGGTAAAAATCTCACCTTTGCACCAAATATCAATGAAAACGAAGTTTTAAGCAAGCAAGGATCAATCCTTCTTCTATCTAAGCACAAGAAGCTTGAATCCAATGTCTTCTTCTTGAATTTGGAGTAGAAAGATGGATTGCAATTGAATTTGAGTTTTGGAATTTTAATTTCCCATTCCCTCCACCATTAATGCCAAAGCTTGATTAGTTAGGAAATTTATGAAGAGTGAGGAGAAGAGGGTTGGAACTTGGGCTTAATAGGCTAAACTAACCCAAAGTCCAAAGCGGGAAAAGTTAGTGAAATTTCACTAACTCCAAACCTATCGATGTTTATACTTAAAAAAATTGTAAACGACATTTCGAACTCAATGGAAGTGGTCTCGAGTCCTAATTTGACCGTTTGCAAAAAGTAGCTTTTCGGACCAAAATCCGATTAACGAGTTAATATTTAAATAAAATATTTAAATACAAACTCGACAAATATGCGGGTTGTTACAGACTCCCCTCCTTAAAGAAATTGCGTCCTCGCAATATATATAAGATGGAAATAAAAAGTAACAACCATAAAAGCATATTAACACAAGAGGATTTTTGAAATAAGAAGTTCACCTCAAGGAGCAGGAGTAAGCAAGTCCGGATTTGTACGCTCGATGAATTCTCTGGATTCCCAAGAACAATCCTTAGGATTTGAGGACCATTGAACCTTCACAAGCGGAACATCTTTATTTCGAAGTCGTTTAACCTCAGAAGCTATAATTCGAATAGGATGCTGCTCATAAGTTAAATTCGGCGAAACTTCAATTTCTTCCACAACAGCAGGCTCAAGAATAGAATCGGAATCCCGAAGGCATTTCCGTAATTGAGAAACGTGAAATACATCATGCAAAGCAGAAAACTGAGCCGGCAATGCAAGGCGATAAGCCATGGAACCAATACGTTCAGTGATAGGAAATGGCCCAATATATCGAGGCACTAACTTCCCCGATCGACTGAAACGTACAACACCCTTCATAGGTGAAACACGAATAAAAACAGAATCCCCAACAGAAAATTCTAATTTCCTTCTTCGATTATCGGCATAGGATTTTTGTCTACTCTGGGCTTCTTTCATCCTATGTCGAATAAGTTCAATCTTTTCCGTGGAATCACGAATAAAGTCTGGACCTAAAACCAGCTTCTCACCGGCCTCAAGCCAACAAGAAGGAGATCGGCATGGCCTTCCGTAGAGTGCCTCGAAAGGTGCCATACCAATACTAGATTGGAAGCTATTATTATAGGAAAATTCAACAAGTGAAATATGATCTTCCCAACTTCCACCAAAATCAAGCACACAAGCACGAAGAAGATCTTCAAGAGTTTGATTCACACGCTCGGTTTGTCCATCGGACTGGGGGTGATAAGCGGTGCTAAAATTAAGCTTCGTTCCTAAAGCTTTTTGAAGACTCTTCCAAAATCCACTAGTAAACAATGGATCACGATCGCTAACAATAGAAGTAGGAACTCCATGCAATTTTACAATTTCCTTGACAAATAGTTTGGCCAAAAGAGGAACGGTTCGGTTAGACCGAACCGGAATAAAATGGGCGGATTTAGTAAGTCTATCAACAATCACCCATAAGCTATCATGACCCGAACGAGAACGGGGACGGCCATCTATAAAGTCCATGGAAATTTGATCCCACTTTCAAATTGGAATTTCTAAAGGTTGCAATAACCCACCAGGCCTTTGATGTTCGGCCTTGACAAGTTGGCAAGTCATGCAACACTTAACAAAGTTAGCAACATCAGATTTCATTCCCTCCCAATAATAAAGTCGCTTCATATCAGCGTACATTTTACTACTACCGGGATGAATGGTGAATTTAGAACGATGGGAATCTTCTAAAATATCTTTACGAAGATCTCCAATATTTGGTACGATAAGTCTACCAAATTTTCGAATGCCGCCACGAGAATCAATATCAAAGTCTTTCAAACCTTCAATATCAATTTTATCCTTAACATTTTTGCCAAGAAGAGCCAATTCAGAATCTAGCCCTTGAGCTTCAAGAATGCGGTCTAAAAGAGAAGGATGAGCCTCAAGGCTACATAAAACAAGCGATGAGCATAAATCGGATACGCGCTCTCGAATCTCACAAGTGGATAAGATCTCGAGATCGTTCCATTCGGATATCATCATAGAAACAACTGCTTGTTGCTTACGGCTAAGAGCATCGGCGACACGATTACCCTTACCGGGGGTATAAAGAATATCAAGATCATAAGGTGCAAGGAACTCGAGCCAACGCTGTTGACGTAAATTAAGTTCTTTTTGAGAAAATAAATATTTCAAAGACTTATGATCCGTGTAAAGAATAAATTTCTCTCCCAATAGATAATGACGCCACATTCGAAGGGCGAAAACAATAGCCGCGAGCTCTAGATCATGTGTGGCATATCTAGTCTCGACCGGCTTCAATTGCCTAGAAGCATAAGCAACCACACGTTCCTTTTGCATAAGAACGGCACCCAAACCAACGTGACTCGCATCGGTATAAACAACGAAATCTTGATTCCCCTCGGGAATAACAAGAATAGGAGCATCGGAAAGGAGTTCTTTCAATTTCTGAAAAGAGGTTTCACATTTGTCCGACCAAATGTATTTAACTCCCTTCTTAGTCAAGCCAGTAAGAGGCACGGCAATCTTAGAAAAGTCTTTAATAAAACGACGGTAATAGCCCGCCAATCCGAGAAAACTACGAATCTCTGTCACACTCTCCGGTCTCTTCCAATCTTGAATCGCTTCAATCTTTGAAGGATCCACGGATATCCCGGATTCGGAAATAATATGACCGAGAAACTTCACACGAGATTGCCAAAAGTGGCATTTAGAAAATTTCGCCTTTAATTGATTACTCCTAAGTATTTCCAATACAATCCGAAGATGTTTCTCATGTTCCTCCTCGGTTTTTGAATACACAAGAATATCATCAATGAATATGAGAACAAACCGATCGAGGAAATCTTTGAAAACTCGATTCATGAGGTCAACGAAATAAGCTGGGGCATTCGTTAACCCAAATGGCATAACAAGCCATTCATAAGATCCATATCGAGTACGGAATGATGTCAAAGGAATGCTATCCTCAGCGATACGAAGCTGATGGAAACCGGTAGCCAAGTCCAATTGTGAAAAGACCTTAGCACCACTAAGCTGATCGAATAGATCATCAATCCGAGGTAAAGGATATTTATTTTTAATAGTAAGATCGTTAAGCTTGTGATAATCAACGCAGAGCCTCAGAGTACCATCGGATTTCTTTACGAAAATAGCCGAAGCTCCCCAAGACGAGGAACTAGAGCGAATAAATTGCCTCGTCTCCAACTCAGATAATTGTTTACGCATCTCCTCATTTTCCTTATTGGACATGCGATAAGGAGGACGAGTAATAGGTTGAGCTCCAGAAACAAGATTAATTCTGAACTCAATTGCTCGTTTAGGTGGTAAACCTAAAACGGGCTCGAATATATCGGAAAATTCACGAACAACATGAATACGTGAAATAATATCATCTTCATCATCATCATCGTTATCACGAGGATTTAAAGAATATAAAGACGCCACCAAACAGGATTCTGAATCTTTAAGATTAACAGAAATCTGATTATCAGATAGTGGATGTCGAAGATGAATAGTCCGCTCAGGACATAGGATATGGGCTTGATAACGGTTAAGCCATTCCATTCCCAAAATTATTCCAAAGCCTAAGTAACGCATGACATGCAAATCGGCTAGGAAAGAAAAATCGCAAAAAATAATCTCCACATCTTTACAAAGCAAACTAAGAGTTGCGGATCCACCAACAGGATTCGCAATTTTTAAAGAAGTCATCAATGCAGTAACACTTAAGGAAAAAGTGTCTACCAGTTCCTTTGATATAAAAGAATGGGATGCACCCGTATCAAAGAGAACTCTAATAGGTTGATCATGTAATGAAATAATACCATCAAGAATGGAATGAGAAATACCTTGGCCACGAGATGTGTTGCCAGGGGCTTGAGCCACATTCAACTTTCCTTCCTTCTTGCCTTTACGCTTGAGGCATTGATGTATGTAATGATCCGGGCTCTTACAATAGCGACAAGATTTGGGCTTAGAGCACTTATTCGCATAATGATCCCCAGACCCACAGTTGAAGCAACTCGCACCACTAGGAGAAGGAGACTTTGCCGCAAGGGTTGCCTGCTTACCCTTTTTGTTGGGATACGGACCCTTGAATTTGTTTGGCCTCTTCTTGTTGTTGAAGTTTGGTTTAGCGCCTTCCACTTCAACATCACTCTTTCTATCAGCCTCTTCAAGACGAAGAGCGATATCGACGAGTTGATCAAATGCGACTTCTAGTTTCAGGAGTAGTGGCTTCTTAAGATTCTTATTTAAGCCATAAACGAACCTCTGGTTCTTCTTCAATGGGGTGTTGATGTATTCAACCCCATATTTGGAAAGCGACTCGAAGGCTGCGACGTAATCAGTCACAGAGGATTGACCTTGAACAAGGTCTATAAAACGTCGAGCCAAGGTTACTTTCCCAGCTTCTGGTACAAACTTTAACTCGAAGCGTCCCTGAAATTGCTCCCAGGTGAGATCTGCTTCATTAATTTCTGAAATAAGGAGTTCGTACCAGTCCAATGCTCTCTCCTGGAGCATGCTGGAAGCCACCTGAAAGCGGTGGAGATCGATAAGGTTCATGCGAGAAAAGATTCGATCGCATGATTTTAACCAAGCCTGGACCTCGATGATAT
This sequence comes from Allium cepa, assembly GCA_030765085.1. NCBI lineage: Eukaryota > Viridiplantae > Streptophyta > Magnoliopsida > Asparagales > Amaryllidaceae > Allium > Allium cepa. The sequence continues at coordinate 887,052,131 of CM060931.1, forward strand.
TTTCCGAACCTTTGAAGGGCTTCCCACCCAAGTTGGTGTAATCGCTGCACAAGCGTGCAAATCCCGACTTTGGGTGAGTAGGTTCCGGGTTAGCTCCAGCTGCTTGAGCATTAGTTACTAAATCAAGAAGCTGTTGAGCAGTCATAAAAACTCCATCCGGAGGAGCAGCACCAGATGATCCAGTTCTGGGACGGCCTGGTCTAGACATTCTCTTCCTTAAAGAAAGAAAGAAGAGAAGGAAGAAGGTTATTTACCAATGAACATCAAGCAATCTTGATAGATAAAACAAGGAATCATAAAGGAAATAGGATGAATCGGTACGAAGACTCGAATTAATCCTATGGTATGACTCCTAAGATAGACCTAGGACGATGATCCTTGTTAAGTTATTCTACATTGTTCCGAAGTTTGGCTCTGATACCAAGCTGTGACGCCCCACCTCTATACCCACGCTAGCCAAGAACACTCCGGAGCAGTGCTGTCAACTAGCACGGAGAATAAGGCTGTTGAGGAGCGACCATCCATGTAATTGCTTATCACACGGTGGCTATAAATAATCTTCGGAAACAAACATAGAAATAATCATATCACAAATCAGTCACAGATATCCATATTACAAAGGCGGAAGAAGATATGAATATATAACTAACACATGAAAGTGTACATCAGAGTAGTGGTCAGTAAGATCCACGATAATACAAAAGAATAGCAACACGTGCTATACAAAAGAATACAACTATGAGTCTATATCTCAAGTGTATACAACAAAAACTGCTAATCTAAACAGTTAGCCAAAAGTCAGAGTGATGAATCCCTGGGAAGAAGTCAAGCAGAAGCACCTGTAACATCTCGGTCTGACCCGAGTATTATTTAAGAAAATAATAAACGGGTCAGTCTAGCTATAAATATCAGATGACATGATATAACATAAAAGATATGGCATAAACATAAACATACATAATGACATACCACTATAAGTATGTAAATAATGATCAACAGAAGATCAATCAATAAGAGATAATCAATATCACAAGAATCTTCTCAAAGATTCGGAAAGGGCATCATACCCCAAACTTGTACTCATAACAAGTCAATGACATAAATTCTAGAAATCAATGCAAGAAGTCCAGAAATCATAGAAAAGAGAAAGAGGCCTATCACATGACGGTCCGAAGACCAAGGGGAGCTACCCCACATGTGTGAATGGAATCACACAGATTAAGGTCCAGACTAACCAAAAAGCAAAAAGGTAAGTGTGAGTGGAATCACACAAGTGGTGTCTAGTCTAACCTCGTAACAAGAGACATCGCACAGTTGCTAGTCTAAATCATCAGAATGATCATCATGATCAACGAGAAGTGTCAATTACACTAAGCTAGTAAATATAGAAGTTTAGCTTCATGTCCCATAACCACTTGCTTAACTTAAATATTTATGAACAAACTGTAAATCTTCACTAATAAAATTGTCACAAGAGGTTCAATCGAACAAGTCCAAGAATTAACCGACGAAGTGAACGCAAGCGTTTCATACCTCTTGTTTTACTAAGTCGTTTAATTAGATTTCTCATCCGAGTGAGGTAAAGGTTTGTATATACTAATAGATTGGAAAACGGTTTAAGAAAAGAGCTTTGTTATTAAAAATAGAGTTGAAATTATTTGTTAAAAGAGTTTTGATATTTACTACTAGTATTGAAACCTTTATATTATAAAGTGACAAAACACAGGAGCAATTGTAGAAACAATCAGTCACAAAAATCGCATACGGAGATGTGAATAAAATCCAAGGAAATCACCTCAATGTTTTTCAGATAAGATCCCCTACGGAGGGGGGGTCCAGGGGGGGTGGCAACCCCCAAGGTGGGGGTGCGGGGGCAACGCCACCGCTTACGGGGTTCGACCTGCCCGGTCAGGTCGCGGGGGTCCAGGGGGCAGCGCCCCGACCAAAACGGTACGACCTAGTGAAGACAAAATGAGGTCTAACGACCTAACGACTCAAGGGTCATACGACCTAACGACTCAAGGGTCATACGACCTAACGACTCATGGGTCATACGACCTAACGACTCATGGGTCATACTACCTAACGACTCATGGGTCATACGACCTAACGACTCAAGGGTCATACGACCTAACGACTCATGGGTCATACGACCTAACGACTCAAGGGTCATACGACCTAACGACTCAAGGGTCATACGACCTAACGACTCATGGGCCATACGACCTAACGACTCATGGGCCATACGACCTAACGACTCAAGGGCCATACGACCTAACGACTCAAGGGTCATACGACCTAACGACTCATGGGTCATACGACCTAACGACTCATGGGTCATACGACCTAACGACTCATGGGTCATAGACCTAACGACTCAAGGGTCATGCGACCTAACGACTCATGGGTCATGCGACCTAACGACTCATGGGTCATGCGACCTAACGACTCATGGGTCATGCGACCTAACGACTCATGGGTCATACGACCTAACGACTCATGGGTTAACTCGTGAACGACTCACGACTTATGGACGAACGACTTAACTCCGAACGACCTAAAAACGGCCAGAACGACCTAAGTACAGAAAATTCACCAAAACGCTAAAAATTGGAGTTTTTCGCCAATCCAATCCAAACCAAATGCTAACATGCATGCAAAAATGATAGGGAATCATTCCCAACAGTCCAATATAGTTATAGGCTAGAATTGTGAGGTAAAAATCTCACCTTTGCACCAAATATCAATGAAAATGAAGTTTTAAGCAAGCAAGGATCAATCCTTCTTCTATCTAAGCACAAGAAGCTTGAATCCAATGTCTTCTTCTTGAATTTGGAGTAGAAAGATGGATTGCAATTGAATTTGAGTTTTGGAATTTTAATTTCCCATTCCCTCCACCATTAATGCCAAAGCTTGATTAGTTAGGAAATTTATGAAGAGTGAGGAGAAGAGGGTTGGAACTTGGGCTTAATAGGCTAAACTAACCCAAAGTCCAAAGTGGGAAAAGTTAGTGAAATTTCACTAACTCCAAACCTATCGATGTTTATACTTAAAAAAATTCTAAACGACATTTCGAACTCAATGGAAGTGGTCTCGAGTCCTAATTTGACCGTTTGCAAAAAGTAGCTTTTCGGACCAAAATCCGATTAACGAGTTAATATTTAAATAAAATATTTAAATACAAACTCGACAAATATGCGGGTTGTTACAGGGAATAGCAGAAATAACGGGACATAGCGGAAATAGCGGGGATTAAAGAGGAAAGGCTATATTCTTGGGCTATATGGAAAAATCGTAGCGGTAGAAATCCTCTATGAGATATAGCGGGGTTGTAGCGGGGTAATAGTGGAGCATTAACTGCACAGACCCATAGTGGACTTGCAGTTTATAACGATATGAAAATATGACATCCATTCATCCAATATCAACAATCAAACATTTATCACAACCATTATCCAATTCAATCAATAAACATAAATATAGAACATATAATAAATAATAGGTATTTAACTGGCTTTGAATCATCATCTCAGTTAATTTGAACTCATTTAGATTAAATAGTTATTTGATTCATTACTGAATATATACTGTAAAACAATCATAAATAAATTTCTGGTCACATCATAAAATTAATTTGACAAACATAAGAAATTTTAGAAGTTGTGAGTGGGTTAAAACACTCACCTTTGATTTTAAATTGAATTTAAACTCAAAATAAGCCCAAAATTTGAACGGTCTCGTAATTCGTCTAAACTAGCGTCAAAATGTCCGAAATTTCAATACGATTCCAGAGGATCAAACCATGCATAAATTCGACCTCGTATGCAAAAAAATTCGCGTGTTAAAAGATTTAAAAACCAAAATTTAAATTAAAGTGGAAATAAACAACATCATTGAACTTCCTTGCCACGTCACCAGGCAAACAGCTGCTACGCGTAGATGAACGGGCTGCCGCCTGGAAATTGTGAACGAGCACGCACACGAGAAACCGGCCGCCACCAGGTGCTTCGGTCATCGCCGCATCTCGCGCCGATCGCCACTGCTATCACGCCTCAAGACTACCAACATTCGTGCCCAGAGCCTTGATCGATAGGAAAAAGGAGCAGCCGCCACCATGGATTGAAAACCCTAACTGAATTATTGCTGTCGATCTACCCGTAAAACCGCCAAGCAACTCACGCCGATGAACTCCCCTCTGTCCACTCTACAAAACCCATAAATCAATTCGAAGATCCGATGAAGTCGATCAACGCGCGATGAACGGCCGTGGATTGTTCTTCAATTCTGGACAACCACTGGTTCAAATTGAAAAACGAATTACAGATCTGAGATACGCTCGTCGAGAGCTTCAAATTGATATATAATTCAATATATATTGAGGAGTTTGAAATTTTTTATTTTTTATTTTTGATTTGAAATTGCAATTGGAAATTAGGGTTCTGTCTGCCATTGGAAAGAGAAGTTGAGAAGGAAATGTACCTACAGACAAATGAACATGAGGAGTTTCTAGGGTTTATGACGAACTATTTATAGGCAGAGCTGAAACCGAAAAAATGGACTAGAGTGATTGAACGATACACCACCCGAAAAGCCCGTTTCGACTCTGTAACGCAAATGCGTCAGCCCGTATATCAAATAGACGTTTTTGTTGATTTCAAATTCAATGGAACTAGTTTCAAATGCTAATTCCATCATATGAAGAAGTTATGCCAAAATCAGCTTATTTTAAATTGATTTCAATTGGTTTCAATTAATTTGATTTCTTGGCGTTTCGAGCCTGTACGATCAAATGATAAGTCAGATCATTATGAAACTTGAAACCCACCAATGATTCACTGTTATGGATCAGATGAAACTAGTTTCGTTGAAATCCGAGACAGTTTCCAAAATGGCTATATTTCAGTTAATTAAATAAAATTTTAATTAATTAATTAAATCAAATTTTCTATTTCAATTCCATAATTAACAAATTTCATCATTTTTTATTACATAAACAATACAATACTCTATATAATTTAGATATCAATTTAAAGTTATAATTTACTAATTACAGTATTAAATTTCAATTTCAGTAAATTCATTATTATCAACTGAAATTTCAATATATCCATTTATTTGATTTTCAATCCTGTTATTAAATCAATTATCATCTTATGGATATAATTACCATTGGTATATATCTCAGTGCATTAATAATTTCCAATTTCATCTAAATTTCAATTACGTAGTATTTAATTTCATTTACTACAATAAATCTGTTTATTATAAATTAAACTTCGATAAATTGATTTATTTAAATTCCAATCTTTTTATTACGTACATTACTACTCTATAAACCTAGGTAACCTTTGTTTTACCTTAATATACACCAATTTAACAACTTATAAACATTTTATTACATTTCACATTAATATAACATTAATTTACATTTATTAAAAATTGATTTCCAATCTCAATTCAATTAGTTTAATAAACAGATAACACATATTAATTGTCACTATTTACTTTTAACTACATTTATAAGTTCATTGTTTACAGAATAGTGTTACAATTACTTACATAACCATGGTTTCACTCAACTACCATTCATTATATTTTATCTCGTTCATAAATTCAATATTTACATTCATTTCCTTATGTTAAATGTATAACCAAGTTATAGCATTACATTATTTCAATTTATTGTAATTTAATTTCAATTGTTAATTATTAGCTTAAATTGACATTCTTACCATTCATTTTCGTTATTACATCATCATCAAATTACCAATTCCTATTTCTTTCAATATTTAATTACCAAAATCTTATTAAATTAACTATTTCTAATTATCAAAAATTTCTGATTGTCACATTCAGGGCATTGGCTACTCTATCCCTAACCTTAGTTGCACATCTTGCTTCACTTTTAGATCTCATAGGCAGGACAAATGTACTAGACGTTTCCGCATACTCATTTTTTCCATTTTAAATCAGTTAACTATTTGTCTAACCATCTATGAAATAATGTTAAATTGTTAAAATTTATTTTAAAATGATTTATTATTTCTTTAAAAGTGTTTACATAATACTTTGGAAAGATGTTCAGTTCCAATCTTTATTTCAAAAGATATTGAAAAGCATTGCGAAAAGTGTTGCAATAGTGTTACAGAAGTGCTTTAAAAGCTATATTCTTCAAAATGACTTTCATATCATTTAGAAAACAATCTTTTCAAATTAAATCACATTTACAACATTTTAAAAGATTTTTAGAATTTATTTCATATTTTTAAATGATTATTTTATCAATTTCCAACTTTGGCCATTTAGTGCAAAAACAAGATTTTTCTTGAAAATTGATTTTTCCATATTTCAAAATATAAAAGATGAAATATTGATTTTCTTTTTGTATATGAAAGATATGGATATAAGCATTCATATGATTTTATTTCGAAGAATTCCAAACTATATTCCACTAAATATGTTCGTTTGAACTTGTAACGCGAAAACACGAACTTCGGTTATGTGACGCGTCAAATTTTAGGCATATTTTGAGATTCATAACCAAACTTTGCTGAGATAAGTTTAAACACTTAGGAATCATTTCTAAAGCATATTCAATTTTTCAAATGTATAAATGATTCCATATCACATTTTATTTCTTTGGAGTTCTCACATTTTGTCCTATAAACATTTCCTACTTAACAATTTAAAGTTCTCACCTTTTGTCGCTTCCAATCTAATTTTAAACTTTTCTAACTTTGCAATACTTTTCCTTAAGGTCCTAGAACTTGCTAAACTTCCTTGTACTTGCCTTAGGGGCCACAACAAAGCTTGAAGAGGAAAAGTGTGCTCGCCAAATGGAAGAAGGGGGCGTGAGCAATAAGTGGGGGGAGGAGTTTTGAAGTGGTTCGGACAAAGTTTTATCGATATTTTTCTTTTTTTATTTTTGAAAATATTTTGGCATTATTTAGTTATGGAAAGAAGCCATTAAAGGACGTAAGACATCTTAAGAAAGCAGAGAAGAAATGGTGCAAAAGTGAAGAAGAAGAGAATGAGTATTTATATAAAATATTTGAGATTAAAATATAGATTTGTGCTTTTACTTAAATAACTTTCCCTAAGAATTAAGTAAATTTATTTAATTTAACACTTACCACCCATATCACATCACACTTTTAAAGTTCAAACACTTTAGAGTTAAATAAAGAATAAGAATTATTACTTTACTTTATGTCACATTACTTTACTTTATGTCTCATGTGATGTGATATGTGTTTTGCTTTTTTTAGTTTACTTTTGCTAATTACTTTCTAGAATTTTCTAAGTGTGATTATTAAAGCAACATTGTTTAGTTAATTGTTCACTACCTTTATATGTTATTATATTTATTAAATTCTGTACATAAAGATGCAATAACGTTGCGACAACTTTAAATCTTCAAAACGTTGATTTTTGACAAAATGTTTTGCAGCCACATTTTGACGTTTTAGTTAAACTATTTATTTATTTAAACCAAATTTAAAAATAATTTTGTATAATGTTATTTAAAAGTATAAACACTCGTAAATAAATTAAAATAATTAATTATATCATTTAAACTTACTTTTCTTGATTTGGATTTTGTCACTTTTGTAGATATAAGTAAATGTTACTATTTTTATGTATATTTCTATTTTCAAATCATATCAAATATTGTTTAAATCATAAAACCTTTTATATTTTATATTTAAATCACTTTAAATACCATATTTTTAAGTGGTGAAATTCTGAATCATTACATATATCAGGATTCTTATTACCGCATCCACAAACACCTTTTGTAAGCCTACACCGTATTAACAAAGTCAATGGCTCGTTTCAATGTGATCAAACTCCTCATGCAGGCTGCAAATACCGATTCATCTCGTCTTCTATAGCAAATATTCTGTTATGATTTAGCAAATAAATGGTCTGTAATCATATCTTGGGGATACACTGTCCATATATATATATATATATATATATATATATATATATATGAGAAATTATACCTACAAGTGTGTTACAGATGCCACTTCAAACCTTTTCGCCATGGAGTAGAAGAGCTAAGCCAGAGTTTATGTTTATTGTGAGGCCTCTGCCTAGAAATCCTTGTTCGATGCCACATTTTTTTTATTTAGAGAATTTGGAGGTTAATGATGTGATGATAATTGTTTCTGATTATGTTCGGAAACGTCCATGGAAGCAATCGGATTGTAGTAATCATTCTGCATAGTCTATCAAGATATGTTTTGTGATAGTAGTTATAAAGTGTTGTAACCGTGAATAATTTATCACAATGAAACAAATATACCATTTTAAATATTCCTAGTCAAGATGCATCGAGACTAGATATCAATGTATCCGTTGAGACTAGAGTATGTAATGCTATCTAAATATTGAGCAGTGTATTACTTATGACTACTGGTGGCACCTAAGGGTTGCGTATTTATAGTTATTAGATGACTATAGAACGACTCACTTGACAGTTTTCAATTGGTTGATATAACTAAGTTCAAACAGAAAATATCAATGTTACTAATTTACACAGTTCTCTTGACTTGAAGATGCTGTTGACCTTAAATGTGGAAGCTCCGCTTTGATTATAGTTAAATCTTGGCACGATGTCCATCGAAGGACTATAGCTGGGTTGAGTGAAAGCACTGGAAGTGAAACACTATTCAAGAGAGGATTCGTTTGCTCGATTATATGAGGTTAGTATCATGGTCAACTGAAGTCAACTCAAAGTCAAAGTCTCTGGCCAAAGCAGTTCGGTTAATAATAATTGCCATTATTTAACCAAGAATTTTGTGTTTGGACTGTAAAGTTGAATGTGAATGATATTGGAATTTTGACCGTTATCAAATTCCATAAATCAATAGTGATATAGCTTAGACGAAGAGAGTTGATGTAAACAATTGTCACTATCGGGTACCGCTTATAATAAGTAAAATTAGATTTTACAAAGGGATGTGTAAGCGATAAATCCAGCCAAAATGTCACACCATCTGCTAAGTGATATTTGAACCTTAATATTCGAATAGTTTGATATTAATCGTTGACTGAATTTACACATTTGAGTCGCACAACCGAAATGATGAATGCCCTAAATGAGCCACATGATTCAATTAATTTATAATTATTGTTAATTAATTACAGTAATTGATATTTATGAAATATTAATTATTTAATTTTATTTAATTTTTTCGAATGCCCTTAGCATTTAATAAAGTGCGTATATAAAATTTATAAAATCGCATATCGATATATGATATCTTTAGAGTGTTAAAAATTTATTTAAACAGGATAAATACTTAAAAAAGGCTTTTAATAAATTAAATTAATTAGTATTTGTGAAATATTAATTATCAAAATTTTATTTTAATTCAATTGAATAACATTATCATTTAATAGTGTGCATATATAAAAGTTATAAACGCGTGCACAATTGAATTCGATTTATATGAGATTGATGCTAATGAGATTTTGGAAATATTTGAGAGCCCGTGTGGCACTATCTATGGCTAGCTTTGCATGTAGAATAGAGAGAATATTTGATTAACATTTAAAAAGGAATTGATAAGGGAAAGTTTTAAGGAAGGAATATGAAAGTTTTCTATCATTCCTTCAAAACACATCTCCCATTATTTTCTTTTAATATTTATTTCTTTCATGCAACAATCATCCATCTTGCTGTTCTATCAGATAATTTCGAATTTTCATGGCTTCTTAACCTCTAAATTTCCATAATAAAATATCAAATAAATTAATAACAAAAGGTGGTTCTAATCCCTTACTTCTAGAAAAATTCGGAGATTGATTCATGGAATTCAAGAGCCTTTGATTCATCATTCAAGCTGCATTCCCTTGCCAACATCTCAAGGTAATAGTTATAATTTAATATATTCATTATTCAACTTATTTATGTAATTTAGAACCATCGCCTATTTCATTTCATCCGTGTATTTGTTTATTTGATCAAATAGATTAGCTCCCTTTTGCTCCATCTCAATTACTTACATATGTTCTGAAAGTGCGGTGTGTATACAATTATATGTGCTAATATAGTATACAAGGATCGTGTAATATGGACTACAATATAAATGCGGAAATAGATGATAATAGCATAGTAAATAAAAAAAGGAAAAAATCACACCAGAGATTTTTATACTGGTTCGGAGCACCGTCCTACGTCCAGTCCCAGAATTCTATCTGGATTTCCACTATTAACAACCTCGCTTCACCCGGAGGAACAGGTTTACAACACCCGAGCAACCGAACGGGATTTCACGCCTCTAATACACTGAGGACTTCAACACTTGCCTCTTACAACACAGAGGACTTCAACAAAAGAACAAATACAATTGTTGTTGACAACTTGTGCTCTTGAAAACACGGATTTGTCACTAGTAGTACACCCTTCCTATAATCTTATCCTCAAAGTATGCGAATGATGTTTTGAAAAGATTAAGGAAAGTATATTACTTATTGAATCAAAAGATATGAAATAGTTTCAATGATTCAATAAATAATCGAGAGCTTTTAGAATGCAGGAGTATGTAGAAAGTAAGATCAGAGATTAGATTAAAAAGCATATAAAATCATGTTTTCATGTATCTTGAATTAATGATTTAGATGAGTATATATAGAGAAAAATAGTTGTAACTCTTTGTGAACAGTTGCCATTAATAGATATGATTATTTGATGAAAGGTAAGAGATGCAATCATTGGAGAAAGAAGTGTCTTTTGGAAAAGGTTGCTCTTTGTTTAAAAACGGTCGACAGGTCAAAAAATGACCGGTAGACAGGAATTTGAATATATATATACGTTATGTCCACTTGTGCACATTATCTGTGCATTCTGGGCAAAAACGGTCGACCACCTGGTTTTTGACCGGTCGACCGGTTTTGTCCAGACTGCACAGTTAATGTGCACTCATATATATTTATATATATATATATATTCGAAGATTAAAGGCATAAGATTATTTGAGGATAGATTTTAACATAAATAATCATTACTAACATACAAAATAATCAACCTCTAATCATATGGAGCTCTTTGTGTCTAAATAACTTCTTTTTGTCGATCACGGCTTATCCCTTTGTTAGAAATCAAAACTCTATAAAAATCTTGACTCAACATTCTCCTCCTTTTTGATTGATGACAACATATTTATGAATCTCCCCCTGTATAAGATATCCCCCTGAGATTGTGTCCTGCATATATACTGTTAGCACAATTTTCTCCCCCTTTGTCATCGACAAAAAGGAGTTGTTTAAATGGAGGATGTAAAAAAAGATTATAAGCAACATAAAACTACTACCATAGATCAAGAGTAACATTCACACAAGATGATAATACACACAAGTCTAGTACGAATTAAAACACGACACTATTTAGTACAAGTGCCAGATAATATCTTTAAAGCTCCACCTAAGTATAACATATCCCCCTAAGTATAATATCTCCCTCTATTTATATGCATATGAATTTCTCCCCCTTTGTCATTATCAAAAAGAATGGGGAAATATATAAAATTATATAAAATATCTTGTATATAACGAGATAAACTCATTATTAATTATGAAGGAAAAGTAAAATAAATTTTACCATATTTACCGAAGTCCATATTTTATTGTAAGCACGTAATTCTATTAAACATATGGAACATTCTTTGAAATTCCAAAATCTATCATTTTTCTTTTGTTTCTCTGAGTACCTGCAAAAAATAATAATAATTTTCGGTACCCACTTACTATGTTAGGGTCCGGGAGGTTAGGTATTTGGAAACCATACCCATTTGGGTGTGGTTGAACCTTTATAAATATAATTTTCATTACAAATTACTTCTTATAATAGTTGCTAATATAAAGTTGTTTATCATGATCAATCATATTAGCTGGAATCCATATCTTAATACTATTAGTCATTATCTTAGTACTTGTAGAATAATTTCTATCATTTCTAAACAAAGTACTATTATGACTATAACTGGTTTTAAAACTATCTTGATTACTAGTACTAGCACTAAAGTTAGTATACATGAATGCATATCTAGTACTATTTTTACTTTTAGCTTGTTTATAGCCTACACCACTTCTATCATTGTGAGCTTTTGAATTCTTAACATAACCTATTCCCTTCTTATTTGAAGCAGGTTGAGAATTTTCAATAATCCTGGATAAATTTTCTCTCCCTTTATTAAAATTGGAAATATTTTTAGTAATGTCATCAAGCTTAGTTTTGAGACTAGTGTTATCTAACTCAACAATTCTAATTTTTGTTTTTAACTCATGATTTTCAGAAGCTAGAGCATTATTCTTTTCTTTTTGAGCTTCTATTTCTTGACTTAATAGAGCGAGTTGAGAATTGTCTGAATCTTGAATTTTCTCAAGTTCTTCTTCTAATATTCTCTTCTCGTCTTTAAGCATATCTCTTTCGAATTCGGCTTTCTTCTGATTTTCCAGAGCTTCCTTATATTTTCTTTTGAGACTTTTTAAAGTGTCTAGAAGTTCTGAATTTATTTCTATCATATCATCAAAAGTTAGATCACTAACCTCGTTATCTTTTGCCATGAAGCATTTGTTTGTTTGCTCCTTTGATTGTTCTTTATTGCTCTTCCTCTTCTTATTGCCTTGACTAGATTTCTTTGTATCCATTTATTCTAGGATGTTGTTACGATCTCTAGAAAAACCAGGCTCTGATACCAAATGAAAGTGCGGTGTGTATACAATTATATGTGCTAATATAGTACACACGGATCGTGTAATATGGACTACAATATAAATGCGGAAATAGATGATAATAGCATAGTAAATAAAAAAAGGAAAAAATCACACCAGATATTTTTATACTGGTTCGGAGCACCGTCCTACGTCCAGTCCCAGACTTCTATCTGAATTTTCACTATTAACAACCTCGCTTCACCCGGAGGAACAGGTTTACAACACCCGAGCAACCGAACGGGATTTCACGCCTCTAATACACTGAGGACTTCAACACTTGCCTCTTACAACACAGAGGACTTCAACAAAAGAACAAATACAATTGTTGTTGACAACTTGTGCTCTTGAAAACACGGATTTGTCACTAGTAGTACACCCTTCCTATAATCTTATCCTCAAAGTATGCGAATGATGTTTTGAAAAGATTAAGGAAAGTATATTACTTATTGAATCAAAAGATATGAAATAGTTTCAATGATTCAATAAATAATCGAGAGCTTTTAGAATGCAGGAGTATGTAGAAAGTAAGATCAGAGATTAGATTAAAAAGCATATAAAATCATGTTTTCATGTATCTTGAATTAATGATTTAGATGAGTATATATAGAGAAAAATAGTTGTAACTCTTTGTGAACAGTTGCCATTAATAGATATGATTATTTGATGAAAGGTAAGAGATGCAATCATTGGAGAAAGAAGTGTCTTTTGGAAAAGGTTGCTCTCTGTTTAAAAACGGTCGACAGGTCAAAAAATGACCGGTAGACAGGAATTTGAATATATATATATATATACACGTTATGTCCACTTGTGCACATTATCTGTGCATTCTGGGCAAAAACGGTCGACCACCTGGTTTTTGACCGGTCGACCGGTTTTGTCCAGACTGCACAGTTAATGTGCACTCATATATATTTATATATATATATTCGAAGATTAAAGGCATAAGATTATTTGAGGATAGATTTTAACATAAATAATCATTACTAACATACAAAATAATCAACCTCTAATCATATGGAGCTCTTTGTGTCTAAATAACTTCTTTTTGTCGATCACGGCTTATCCCTTTGTTAGAAATCAAAACTCTATAAAAATCTTGACTCAACATTCTCCTCCTTTTTGATTGATGACAACATATTTATGAATCTCCCCCTGTATAAGATATCCCCCTGAGATTGTGTCCTGCAATATACTGTTAGCACAATTTTCTCCCCCTTTGTCATCGACAAAAAGGAGTTGTTTAAATGGAGGATGTAAAAAAAGATTATAAGCAACATAAAACTACTACCATAGATCAAGAGTAACATTCACACAAGATGATAATACACACAAGTCTAGTACGAATTAAAACACGACACTATTTAGTACAAGTGCCAGATAATATCTTTAAAGCTCCACCTAAGTATAACATCTCCCCCTAAGTATAATATCTCCCTCTATTTATATGCATATGAATTTCTCCCCCTTTGTCATTATCAAAAAGAATGGGGAAATATATAAAATTATATAAAATATCTTGTATATAACGAGATAAACTCATTATTAATTATGAAGGAAAAGTAAAATAAATTTTACCATATTTACCGAAGTCCATATTTTATTGTAAGCACGTAATTCTATTAAACATATGGAACATTCTTTGAAATTCCAAAATCTATCATTTTTCTTTTGTTTCTCTGAGTACCTGCAAAAAATAATAATAATTTTCGGTACCCACTTACTATGTTAGGGTCCGGGAGGTTAGGTATTTGGAAACCATACCCATTTGGGTGTGGTTGAACCTTTATAAATATAATTTTCATTACAAATTACATTCTTATAATAGTTGCTAATATAAAGTTGTTTATCATGATCAATCATATTAGCTGGAATCCATATCTTAATACTATTAGTCATTAGCTTAGTACTTGTAGAATAATTTCTATCATTTCTAAACAAAGTACTATTATGACTATAACTGGTTTTAAAACTATCTTGATTACTAGTACTAGCACTAAAGTTAGTATACATGAATGCATATCTAGTACTATTTTTACTTTTAGCTTGTTTATAGCCTACACCACTTCTATCATTGTGAGCTTTTGAATTCTTAACATAACCTATTCCCTTCTTATTTGAAGCAGGTTGAGAATTTTCAATAATCCTGGATAAATTTTCTCTCCCTTTATCAAATTGGAAATATTTTTAGTAATGTCATCAAGCTTAGTTTTGAGACTAGTGTTATCTAACTCAACAATTCTAATTTTTGTTTTTAACTCATGATTTTCAGAAGCTAGAGCATTATTCTTTTCTTTTTGAGCTTCTATTTCTTGACTTAATAGAGCGAGTTGAGAATTGTCTGAATCTTGAATTTTCTCAAGTTCTTCTTCTAATATTCTCTTCTCGTCTTTAAGCATATCTCTTTCGAATTCTGCTTTCTTCTGATTTTCCAGAGCTTCCTTATATTTTCTTTTGAGACTTTTTAAAGTGTCTAGAAGTTCTGAATTTATTTCTATCATATCATCAAAAGTTAGATCACTAACCTCGTTATCTTTTGCCATGAAGCATTTGTTTGTTTGCTCCTTTGATTGTTCTTTATTGCTCTTCCTCTTCTTATTGCCTTGACTAGATTTCTTTGTATCCATTTATTCTAGGATGTTGTTACGATCTCTAGAAAAACCAGGCTCTGATACCAAATGAAAGTGCGGTGTGTATACAATTATATGTGCTAATATAGTACACACGGATCATGTTATATGGACTACAATATAAATGCGGAAATAGATGATAATAGCATAGTAAATAAAAAAAGGAAAAAATCACACCAGATATTTTTATACTGGTTCGGAGCACCGTCCTACGTCCAGTCCCAGACTTCTATCTGGATTTTCACTATTAACAACCTCGCTTCACCCGGAGGAACAGGTTTACAACACCCGAGCAACCGAACGGGATTTCACGCCTCTAATACACTGAGGACTTCAACACTTGCCTCTTACAACACAGAGGACTTCAACAAAAGAACAAATACAATTGTTGTTGACAACTTGTGCTCTTGAAAACACGGATTTGTCACTAGTAGTACACCCTTCCTATAATCTTATCCTCAAAGTATGCGAATGATGTTTTGAAAAGATTAAGGAAAGTATATTACTTATTGAATCAAAAGATATGAAATAGTTTCAATGATTCAATAAATAATCGAGAGCTTTTAGAATGCAGGAGTATGTAGAAAGTAAGATCAGAGATTAGATTAAAAAGCATATAAAATCATGTTTTCATGTATCTTGAATTAATGATTTAGATGAGTATATATAGAGAAAAATAGTTGTAACTCTTTGTGAACAGTTGCCATTAATAGATATGATTATTTGATGAAAGGTAAGAGATGCAATCATTGGAGAAAGAAGTGTCTTTTGGAAAAGGTTGCTCTCTGTTTAAAAATGGTCGACAGGTCAAAAAATGACCGGTAGACAGGAATTTGAATATATATATATACATTATGTCCACTTGTGCACATTATCTGTGCATTCTGGGCAAAAACGGTCGACCACCTGGTTTTTGACCGGTCGACCGGTTTTGTCCAGACTGCACAGTTAATGTGCACTCATATATATTTATATATATATTCGAATATTAAAGGCATAAGATTATTTGAGGATAGATTTTAACATAAATAATCATTACTAACATACAAAATAATCAACCTCTAATCATATGGAGCTCTTTGTGTCTAAATAACTTCTTTTTGTCGATCACGGCTTATCCCTTTGTCAGAAATCAAAACTCTATAAAAATCTTGACTCAACATTCTCCTCCTTTTTGATTGATGACAACATATTTATGAATCTCCCCCTGTATAAGATATCCCCCTGAGATTGTGTCCTGCATATATACTGTTAGCACAATTTTCTCCCTCTTTGTCATCGACAAAAAGGAGTTGTTTAAATGGAGAATGTAAAAAAAGATTATAAGCAACATAAAACTACTACCATAGATCAAGAGTAACATTCACACAAGATGATAATACACACAAGTCTAGTACGAATTAAAACACGACACTATTTAGTACAAGTGCCAGATAATATCTTTAAAGCTCCACCTAAGTATAACATCTCCCCCTAAATATAATATCTCCCTCTATTTATATGCATATGAATTTCTCCCCCTTTGTCATTATCAAAAAGAATGGGGAAATATATAAAATTATATAAAATATCTTGTATATAACGAGATAAACTCATTATTAATTATGAAGGAAAAGTAAAATAAATTTTACCATATTTACCGAAGTCCATATTTTATTGTAAGCACGTAATTCTATTAAACATATGGAACATTCTTTGAAATTCCAAAATCTATCATTTTTCTTTTGTTTCTCTGAGTACCTGCAAAAAATAATAATAATTTTCGGTACCCACTTACTATGTTAGGGTCCGGGAGGTTAGGTCTTTGGAAACCATACCCATTTGGGTGTGGTTGAACCTTTATAAATATAATTTTCATTACAAATTACATTCTTATAATAGTTGCTAATATAAAGTTGTTTATCATGATCAATCATATTAGCTGGAATCCATATCTTAATACTATTAGTCATTAGCTTAGTACTTGTAGAATAATTTCTATCATTTCTAAACAAAGTACTATTATGACTATAACTGGTTTTAAAACTATCTTGATTACTAGTACTAGCACTAAAGTTAGTATACATGAATGCATATCTAGTACTATTTTTACTTTTAGCTTGTTTATAGCCTACACCACTTCTATCATTGTGAGCTTTTGAATTCTTAACATAACCTATTCCCTTCTTATTTGAAGCAGGTTGAGAATTTTCAATAATCCTGGATAAATTTTCTCTCCCTTTATTAAAATTGGAAATATTTTTAGTATTGTCATCAAGCTTAGTTTTGAGACTAGTGTTATCTAACTCAACAATTCTAATTTTTGTTTTTAACTCATGATTTTCAGAAGCTAGAGCATTATTCTTTTCTTTTTGAGCTTCTATTTCTCGACTTAATAGAGCGAGTTGAGAATTGTCTGAATCTTGAATTTTCTCAAGTTCTTCTTCTAATATTCTCTTCTCGTCTTTAAGCATATCTCTTTCAAATTCTGCTTTCTTCTGATTTTCCAGAGCTTCCTTATATTTTCTTTTGAGACTTTTTAAAGTGTCTAGAAGTTCTGAATTTATTTCTATCATATCGTCAAAAGTTAGATCACTAACCTCGTTATCTTTTGCCATGAAGCATTTGTTTGTTTGCTCCTTTGATTGTTCTTTATTGCTCTTCCTCTTCTTATTGCCTTGACTAGATTTCTTTGTATCCATTTATTCTAGGATGTTGTTACGATCTCTAGAAAAACCAGGCTCTGATACCAAATGAAAGTGCGGTGTGTATACAATTATATGTGCTAATATAGTACACACGGATCGTGTAATATGGACTACAATATAAATGCGGAAATAGATGATAATAGCATAGTAAATAAAAAAAGGAAAAAATCACACCATATATTTTTATACTGGTTCGGAGAACCGTCCTACGTCCAGTCCCAGACTTCTATCTGGATTTTCACTATTAACAACCTCGCTTCACCCGGAGGAACAGGTTTACAACACCCGAGCAACCGAACGGGATTTCACGCCTCTAATACACTGAGGACTTCAACACTTGCCTCTTACAACACAGAGGACTTCAACAAAAGAACAAATACAATTGTTGTTGACAACTTGTGCTCTTGAAAACACGGATTTGTCACTAGTAGTACACCCTTCCTATAATCTTATCCTCAAAGTATGCGAATGATGTTTTGAAAAGATTAAGGAAAGTATATTACTTATTGAATCAAAAGATATGAAATAGTTTCAATGATTCAATAAATAATCGAGAGCTTTTAGAATGCAGGAGTATGTAGAAAGTAAGATCAGAGATTAGATTAAAAAGCATATAAAATCATGTTTTCATGTATCTTGAATTAATGATTTAGATGAGTATATATAGAGAAAAATAGTTGTAACTCTTTGTGAACAGTTGCCATTAATAGATATGATTATTTGATGAAAGGTAAGAGATGCAATCATTGGAGAAAGAAGTGTCTTTTGGAAAAGGTTGCTCTCTGTTTAAAAACGGTCGACAGGTCAAAAAATGACCGGTAGACAGGAATTTGAATATATATATATATACGTTATGTCCACTTGTGCACATTATCTGTGCATTCTGGGCAAAAACGGTCGACCACCTGGTTTTTGACCGGTCGACCGGTTTTGTCCAGACTGCACAGTTAATGTGCACTCATATATATTTATATATATATTCGAAGATTAAAGGCATAAGATTATTTGAGGATAGATTTTAACATAAATAATCATTACTAACATACAAAATAATCAACCTCTAATCATATGGAGCTCTTTGTGTCTAAATAACTTCTTTTTGTCGATCACGGCTTATCCCTTTGTCAGAAATCAAAACTCTATAAAAATCTTGACTCAACATGTTCACCGTGTTATTTTAATCTGAATATGTTTTAAGATATATTTTAATTGTTTTCCAATCCGTGTTATCATTATTACATCTACATTATATGATTCCATATTTAATTATTTTTCATATTGCTTAGTTGTTTAGATCTGAAACCTTTTTAACATATACATATGTGTCTAATTTGTCCTATCTATTTTGTTGTTGTTTCAAGTTTGTTATTTAAAAGGAAAAAAAATTGATTGAAATCAAAGTCTTAATTAATGAAATATTTCTATTATTGATTCAAATAGAAAACATGTGTAGTTTATTTATGTTTGCATGTATGTTTTGTGTTCATTATTTTAAATTCAATCTTTTGGTTTTTTCATAGTTCTGTTTAAATTTAGGAAAAAGGTTTCGTTTATAAACATAAATGCACTTTATTGCAAAATATCACAAACTCTTGGATTTCCATTTAAATTAATGTTAGTCTTTAGTTGTTATTTTATATTGGAACATATGCTAAATTATAAATTTTATCGTAAAGATGTATTAAGTTTAAAACATTATTTACAATGATTTTTGTATGTGTGTATATATACACATTTTTTTTTTGTACGTGTGTATATATGCATGCATACTTACATATATGTGTGTGTGTTTGTGTGTGTAATTTGAATTAAAATTTATAAGATGGGCTTTTATGTAAAATAATATTTTTTTTTAATCTTAAAACATTTCAGTCTTGAAAGTAGGTTTGAAATTGCTGTACTTTTGGAGTTATAAAAGTGCCACTTAATTTTATCTCATTTATATGTATATGTATATTGTATAGAAATTTAAATATATGTATGTATATGTATTTTAAATAATACTATGTACAACAAAGATATATATGTAGGAAATATCATCTCTATACACTATCTGATTTGTTGCATTTACAGAATATACTGTAAACAATAGTTATATTTTATGCCATGAATAAATTGCTAATTTATACTCAATCAATTTAATTAGAGAGATAGAAAATGAAAGGTTTCTCTCTCCGTATAATATTTATTATGCTCTCAATTAATTACCTCTTTTCAGGGAAAGAATTTTACCGCGAGTGGTACTGATAAAAATAATCTACTTGTAAAATGACAATTAAAATTACACTTAAAATTACAGTTAAGATTGATCAATATATCCATTTCTTTTTTACCCTAATTCTTTTAAGCTTCATTAATCCCTTATTCAATATTTGATCCAAATCAAAAAATTAATGGAGAAATCAAACTCATCTACAGACGATTCCAAACGAGAAAGAAACAAGGTTAATTTTTACTCAAGAAGACATTTGTAATGCAGATTTTGTCCAACAAAAAGATCATCTGATTTTTTTTAAATTTTCTTGGGCTTTCTAAGTAGGTTTTAACGTGTTTATCGACCATAAAATCAGTGTATATATTATTTTTGAAATAAAGTTTGAAAGGGAATGACCGAAATGAATAATTTAATTCGACAACCTCCGCCTTTTAACTTTTTTATTTCGATGGCCTATTGTCAATTTTCTGATTTTATTTTGGCACACAACCCATCGAATTTCATATAATTTTTATAAATTAAAATTTAGTTTCCAATAGAATTTTTGGTTCTCATCTTTTTTTTGTATAAAAGTAGGGAGGAATAAAGAGTTACTTTGGCTTTCCTTTATAGAGCAGAGGTTTGAATTTTTAACCAATTGCAAAAGATCTAAAAAAACTCATATTAGATGTGAAGAATCACACATTTCCTACAGTTTCAAATTTTACGAGTAAGAGTATTGTATTCTAAATACTAGTATAACCGCACAATGGTGGAGAAACCGACCGTTCGATTATATAACTTTGATAAGAAATATACATTTAAATTTTTTGTTAATATTACGTAAACATTAAGTGATAATATGTTGGAAAAGAATAAATTGAGATTTGAATCTGAAAATATGAATTTCAAATTTAAATATTAATCAAAGCATTCAAAGTTGTCGATTTTAATTTGAAAATCATAATAGATTTGAATTTGGAATCTTTAATGCGCGAAGTAAAAGGAGGAAGTTTAGGGAAACCGCGATGAGACAAGATCCACGTTTTTAAGAAAACCGCGATGAGACAAGATCCACGTTTTTTTGCTTCAGAAAAATTGATTTTGGCCAATGACAGTAAGCAAACCTCTCTAACGGTCGGTTTGATCAATTGTTCCGAAAAACATCAGCTTTTTTTCTTTCGTTCCTCTTTTAATCCTTTGTTTAATGCACTGATTTAATCTTGACCTCGGCGCCCAAAAAGGGCACCAAATTGTCAAAAATCTCAAATCAAGACATTTTCAAGAAAACACCAAGTTGTCAAAATCTAAAAAAAACAAATTTTTAAGAAAGCACCAAACTATAAAAAGTAATGTCAAGAAATTCAAATTAACAGCAACATCATTGAAATTCTTTTAATCTAATATCCCAAATTTCTATATTATTTACAACAAATCCAAAAGTTGTACCCATTGATAACTCCAGAACCTATATTTCATTTTTGCTTTTAGGAATTGCTCTTATACATAGAAATCTATCAAATTCAACTATCTAGCAACGTGAAATATCAAAGAAAAGGAAATAGTTGACAACGGAAACTAATTCTTATCTCTAGATAATTCTATTAACAAACAATACGAACAAAATAGTCATAAATACAACCTCTATATATGCATCATGCATTATAATCTACTAACACATTGATCAATGAACTTATGATTCAGTTCAAGCTATTCAAGTTAATAACATTCCTTTTCATCATTCTAACTTTCTTCCTAGTCTGCAACTTCTATAGCAATTCATACAGGGAATCACTTGAATTTGACCCAACATCATCATCACATAAGGATGTAATATATGCGGAGAGTCCTACAAATATCTGTCATATAATATTTTCCATAGCAGGATCAAGTAAAGGGTTACCCTATAAGGGAACCAACATAGATCTATGGTGGTAGCCAAACAAAACCCGTAGCTTCTTTTGGCTCAACAAAGCTCCACCATCGGCTTACACATGGCCTTCAACTTCCGCTCCTTTTAGAGTCTCAGAAAACACTACCAAATTCAGATAGTATGATAAGCATGGCGATCGATCTACTATAAGAATGGTCCCGAATGATCGCGAAGACATTCAAAGAAGAAGGATTGGTACAAGGAACGAGATGGTTTGTCAAGGCCGATGATGACACGATATACTTTATTGATAATCTTGTTGATATTTTAGGAAAGTACGATCATAATGGATATTGCTATATCGGTAGGAATACAGAATGCATTGCTCAGAATCATAGACATTCGTTTAACATGGCTTTTGGTGGAGGAGGGTTTGCTTTAAGCTATCCACTGGCGAAAGCTTTGTCTAGCAATATGGGCGGATGCATTACGAGGTATAGTAATGTATATGGAGAAGAAAATTTGGTACGGTCTTGTGTTTTTGAGCTTTGTGTTTCATTTACAAGAAAGCCAGGCTTTCATAAGGTATATGTATGTTCTTTAAAATTGATATTAAATTACTTTATCCTCCATTTAAGCTCATAGTGCAAGGCCTTGACACAGGTCAAATCCTATTTACCCAAATTACCTGTCCTCATCTGCTCATTTGTGTTTAACAAGGTTCGAAATTCCGTTTTCCATTTTCGTTCCGGCCATTGTTAATAGTAAAATTTTCGAATCCATTTCGAAAATTTCGAAAGTTCCTCTTTAATTCCGGTACTTTTTTGCTTTAATTTGCTATATACGCTAATAAATATCTATTATTGTCGTAAATTTATAGTACATATTTTACATCACATATGCAATACATACTTTAATTAAAAATTCACTGTGTAAGGTTCTGCATTATTCATTTGAGTTTTTTAAATTTTGATCCATTTTGAATTTTTTGAATTTTTTGTTATGATTCGACGTAAATTAACAAAAGTATAACAATTTTTTTATGAAACTACACGATTTCTTCTCCATTTATTTATTGTCCCGGTTATTTTTTTTTAATTTTTATATATTTTTTGTATTTTTTAATTTTTTATAAGTTTTTTCAATGTATGAAAAGAAAATCCGGAATTTAGAGCGGAACTGGAATTTTTACCGGATTCCGTTCCGGCTATGAATGGAACCGAAATGGAATCACCGAAATAGCCGGAATTCCGCTGGAATTTCGAACCATGGTTTTTAATCATTGATCAATAAATCACCCAGCTTTCATGTGATCTGGTGGACCCCATATTATAACATGATTATGATGATTGGTGGATAGGATTAAAAAGAGCACATTAGGACAAGGGATTTGAAGACAAAGGATTTGATATTGTATAGACAAAGGATTTGATATTGTATAGACAAATGCCTTCATGTCGGTTTCCATTAGACATGCTTTCCTTCTAATTCATAGATGAAAAATCGTTTTTCAAAATATTACATAGAGAACTATCTTTGCATGTTGTGATTATTTATGAAGATGTTAAGAACTCTCTTTATTAGTTCTATTTAACACTTAAATTTTATTGACACAGGGATCATTTATGGATCCAATTGGAATACTCTCTACTATCAAAGATATATGCGTAAAAACCCTTAAAAATATGAAAATTTTCTAACATTTAAGATCGAGTTTCATGAAGATCTATCAAGATTCATATCATATTCGATTAAATATGTTTTCTAATTCATATTGACTTGAATGGAAATCTGCAAGCTGTGATTATTTCCACAAATATAAAGAACACACTTTGATGAATTAGTGAAGCTTTATTCAATTTAATGCTTAGAAATTTTTGATACCGGCACAGAAGATATAAAACTATTCATGTCTAAATCTGAATTTGTAATATCCCGGAATTTATGGCAATTTAAATTTAATAATCTGTGTTTAAATTTAAATTAATTTTATAATTTTTGTTAATAAATTTGATTTGATTTAATAATCTTCTTTTATTAAATATTTGATTGGTGAATTTATTTTTTTTAAGTTAATAAATTTGTTTTCTATTTATAATGTATATGTATATTTATATATTTTAAATAGATGAGTTTTGTTTTTATTTAAATTAGTATAGCATATTTTCTAATATTTTGAATTTGGGAAATTTTGATTTATTTTTTATTTAAGCTTTTCAAACTATTTAATAAAATAACTAATGATTTTAAAAGACAAATATTTTATAGGTTTAAAATATTTTGACTTAAGTTTGAATGTTAAAATAAGTTATAAAAATGTTGTTTTAGTTTTTTTTAAAAATATTGATTAATAAATGTGATTTGTAAAATTTAAATATGAGAATTTAAAATACAATTTATAAATGAAACATTTATTTCATTTAAATAATAAATAATTTACAACCTTTTTAATAAATTTATTTTAAATGATTTAAAATATTATTTTCAAATGATAAATTTGTATATGGTTTTTATTTATAATA
Source organism: Allium cepa (assembly GCA_030765085.1). NCBI lineage: Eukaryota > Viridiplantae > Streptophyta > Magnoliopsida > Asparagales > Amaryllidaceae > Allium > Allium cepa. The sequence continues at coordinate 887,076,760 of CM060931.1, forward strand.
ATACTTGGTTTATTCTTTAGAAATTATTTATATACATAACTAAGTATAAGAAACTAATTAATTAAGTTTAAACATTCATTAACTTTAATTTAAAAATAACAAATCACTTAAAAAGACATGTGTAGGTATTTAGGCACATAGTTTAACATGTGTTGAGTAATTAAATAGGTAAGTTAACAAGTGTAAAAATTGAGACATGTGTCTTGTTTAAATTTTATTTTTCTTTGTTTTTTAAAAAATAAATCATAAAGAAGATATTTAAACATACATTTCCCATTTCATTTCCTTTCTTCATTTTCATTCCAAATCTAAACAATTCTTTCAGCTGAGTCCTTTTTCCTCTCTTAAAAAAAATCAATTGCATATCAATTCCCATAAACAAACATGCAAACCTGCAAACCATCTTCAATCTATAACATGCAACAATTATAGTAAGCAATCAATTTTTCTAAATATCTGAAAAAGCAAGATTCTGCATTTTCAATCTGAGGGCCTGCATGCAACAATCAAATCAAGAAAGGGCTTGCATTCATTCAAAATCTGAATAGAGATACCTGCATGCATTTCTTCAAACCTGGAAGCATTGCCTCTGCATACAACTGAATGATTTTTCAGAGCTTTTCAAGATTGTGCTCTGTCTGCAAAATAAAAATGTGAGTAACTTTTCTAAAAAAAAGTAAAAGGTTAAACATTTGTTACATGATAAAATAAATAAATAAATGTTTCATATGTTCCAAATTTACTCTCTGATATGTGATTGCATTTATGTGCATGCTGTTAAAATTTTCTATGTTCTGTTTTTGTTTAAATTCTTATATCTTTAATTAGTTTTTGTTAAATTATAGGATTTAAATAAGATATGTATGTTGGCTTCAAAGATTAGACTGTAAGATTTTATTCAAGAAAGAAAAAAATTTAATTGGAACTTACTAAAAAAAATAAGTAACAGAGCAATAGAATTATATAAGTGAAAATATAAAACATTATAAATCAATGTTTCAGGATTAGGACTCAAAACATCATGAAGAATTATGATTTTTAAAAGCAAAGTTACAATTTTTAACATCAAAACCCATGTGCAGTTCTAGTCTTACTGTAAATGGGGTTTTTGGTCATCTCTGTTGTCACAAGTGGTTCAAGGTGATGAGATTGATCCTGGAGGAGGAGAAATTAACAGTGATAGTGGGAAAATTATTGGTTTGAGGTGAAATTCGTTTTTGGGGTTGTGATTGGGTTTAACAGACATGAACCCTAGTTTCACCGGGTCACTGTTTTTGTTTGAATGTGATCTTCTCGGTTGATCGAGTTCAACCATTTTGGGGTATTGATAGATGGTGGGTTAAGGAAGAAGTCGCCGGAGTTTCGAAGGTGATGGTGGCAGAAGTCGCATCAACGATGTGTTGACAGGTTGGGTTTGAGTTCTATGCCTGTTCCAGTTGTTTTCGGGATGGATTTTGACCTCGTTTTTAAATTCGAAGGTGAAGCTGGGTAATGGCGAGGTATGTAGAATGTCTGGGTGATCGATGACTTGTTCTAGTCATCGAAGTTGATCGGAGGAGGCCGGAGTTGATGTACATGCGCATAGAGGAAGTATGCTGGTGATGTTGGTGATGTTGTAGGGTTAGGTTTAATGCCTCGAGATGGTTTCGGGTGAATTGAGTTTTGACTCGAAGAAATTTTGTTTCTGACTCGAAGTAAAATATGGAAAGCTCGGATATTTGAAATTGTTTCAGGTTTTAATAAACTAACAGAACCTGTTCTGTTATTTTAAATTTGATATAAAATTTTAAAATGCAAATTAAAATCTGAAACTAAGTTTGAACCTGGAATTGAGTTTGAATTCAATTAGTTTAAATTAAGGGTCTTTGAAATAAATTTGAAAATTTCTTATAAACTCTAGTTTGATTTCAAATAAAACAGAAACTATTTTCTGCTTTTAAATTTAAAAGTAAATTTTAAATTGTAAGTTGAAGTTCCAACTGGGATTTTTAGACCTGAAATTTAAATATGACTTCAATAGTTTAAATCTTGGATTTTGAAACGTTTTTTGAATTCAGAAATTTAAGATGTTTTAAACCAAAACAGAAAACTATTTTTTGTTTTTAAATTTAAAAGTAAAGTTTAAAAGTGCAACTAGAAATTTAAACAAAGTTTAAAATCTGAAACTGAAATATGAAATTCAGGGTAGATGAATCTGAGTTTGAATTTAATTTAAATCTAGGAATTTAAATTTAGATTTTAAACTTTTAAAGTGTAAAGGAACATTGGTTTTGAATTTAAACTATGAGTTTTTAATTTATGAAACAAAAATTTAAAATAAGTTTAAATCCAGTTTTAAAAACCTGGAATTTGATTTTTAATGTCAGTTTTTAAAATAAAATAAGTTTTTAAATTTAAATTTGTTTTAACTATTTTAGAAAAGGTTAAATGATTTGAATTTAAAAAATGAAGATGGAAATGTAAGTAAAGTTTTAAGTTTAAATCTGGAATGAAGATTTAAACTGTATTTCAGTTTGAACTTTAAAAGGAAATTTTTTAAAAATGATTTTTTTTAAAATAATTTGGAATGCTTAAAATGAGTTTGTTTTATAATCTTTTAAACCTTTATTTTATAAAAGGGATGTTCTTGAAACACGTGAGATAAAAAGATTTTAAATTTGTTTCAAACCTTGTTTAAATAAATTGTATTCATTTTAAATCTTAAAATTTTAAAATGAAATTTAAAGTGAAGTTTAAAATAAATTTGGAAACAATTTGTTTTGAAATACTTTATATAAAAAGAAATGTTTCTTAAATTAAGTTAGAACTTAAGAATTGGATTCATTTAAATTATTAAGTTAATTTAAATGGAATATTAATTATTTGATTAATTAATAATGTGGATGATTAATTAAGTAATTAATAATTTTTAAGTAAAATTAATTAAAATTTAAGATTAATTAATTAAGGTTAATTAATCTATAATTAAGGATTGTTAATAAAATTATAATTCATGATTAAGATTTATTAATCAAGTGATTAATGATTAATTAAGATTGTAATTAACACTTAATTAATTTATAATTAGAGATTAATTAAGTTGTAATTAAATATTAATTAATTTGTAATTAATAATGATTAATCTAAGTTAATTTCTTAATTTAGTAGTTAAGAAATGTAAATAAAGGTCATTAACTTAAGATTATTTAAACAGTTAATTAATGTGACTAATTTTTAATGATTAATTAGATTAATTAATTAATAATATTCATTTGAATTGTTTATGTTGTTAGGAATTGAGTTGATGGTGTTTTGATGACAACAACCTTATATAGTTATTATACTTTACTTTATAAAATATATACTAACATTTCCATATAGATAGATATATATATGTATGTATGTATGTATGTATGTATATAGGAAGTATATGCAGGTATCATCGAAGACTGATAAGTATAAAGACTCAAGCATCAAAATGAAGATTAGAGATTCAAGATTCAAGACTCTAGAGAATCAAGATTTCAAGATAAGTGTCTAGTATTTTGTTAACACTTCATAATAGCACTCTCATCTTTCTCCTAATTTTCTTTTGGGATGGAACCCAATTTCTATCGAAACCAGTGGCTTACAAACCCACGAAAAGTAGCTTACAAACCTACGACAAGTGGCTTACAAACCCACGAAAATCAAAATCATTTAAACTACTTTGTACAAGTTCTCGAGTCCTATGGAGGAGCTCTGTAGGAAGGTTCTTGCAATTTCAGTTTGAATAGATTTTTCAAAATGTTTTTAAATCTGTTTTCAAAATGTTTTAGCTTTCGAAATCATGTTTTCAAAAAGATTTTCAAACTTTGTTTTAGCCTTAAAATATTCCTCTATTCTGATTTTAAAAACTTCTAATTTTAAAACATTAAAACTTATTCTTATTTTAAACATTACTTATATAATTGACGGTCTATATCAATTATATATATATATATATATATACATATATATATATATATATATTTAAAATAATGTTTTATATTCATTCTCTATCTCGAATATTGTTTAAACACTTTACTTTGCTTCAGAGAAGTTTCAACTTGTTTTAAATTCAATTGTCTTTACAAAACAACATCTCTATAATTTTGAACTGAGGGATGTCGACATATGGGGATACCCCATGCCGACATGGTGACAGTTGGATTCAAAATTCAATTTTCAAAAGAAGTGTCCATTCGTTCGAAAACCTTTTGCCAATGGTTATGACTGTTGTGCATCTATATAAAGGCTTCCAAAACGAATTTTTTTAATAACTACTTTCTTATTTTCTTCACTCTTTCTTCTCCACCATTCCATATCCATAAAACTTCATATTTTCAAGATCGTGCCATCATTCTGCCAAAATCTCAATAGGAAATCATTTAGATACTCTCTCTCTATTTGATTCTCCATCATTCTACTAAAGATCAAAGTTCTATTCAGAGTTATAGGATTAATTTGTATTCAAAAAGTCCATAGCGTCTATCCATTCAAAAGGATTGTTATTAAGAAGTATTAGGGTGATCTTGTGTCCTGTAAATCAAAAGAGTTTACCCCAGACTCGGAGATAGGAGGGTTCCTCAAGGCCTTAGAAATTGAGGGTTGTAATTTGGATATTGGCTTGTAAAAATCTGTACAAGGATATTGGCTTGGTGCAGGACTGGATGTAGGAGGATTCCGAACCAGTATAAAATCCGGTGTGTTCTTTACTTTTACTTGCTTTACTTTACTATTTGCATTTGTTATATGTTCTGTGATCATTCTGTGTTAGAGTTCTGTTTAGATTTGTGTTGAAAGTTTTAATTTAGTCATATAGTTCATATATTCTTTAAAACACTATTCACCTCCCCTCTAGTGTTATTTCTGCCTTAAGATCCTTAATCCGCATCCCAACATATGTTTAATAACTTTATGGAAGTAATTAATAAATTAATTACGTAATGTAATTAATTTGGTTAATGTGATTTGTTTAGATTAATAAATTAAGTTTAATTAATTTAAACACTTGATGATTGATAATTACTTTATGTAATTAATTGGATTGTAATTACTTGGGGAAGTAATTAATTAATAATTACGGGATGTAATTAAAGATATTTGTTGTAGAAGTAATTTGGATTTAAATTACTTTCAAATTAATCAAGGGATTGATGGAGATAATTAATTAAGAGTAATTAATTTATGGGATGAGTAATTATGGAAAGTTAATTACCGAATGGTTATTAATCAAGGATGATTAATATATATGTGGTTAATTGCAGATTAATTACTTAATGTAATTAATTTATATTGAAAGATTAACTAAATTGTAATTAGAAATCATTAATTAATTAATTAATTAATGATGTAATTTAGAATTGATTAATTAAGGAATAATTAATAATGGATAAATAATTTATATGATTAACTTTAGTAAATTAATTAATTAAGTAATTACAAGTTAATTATTTGCAAAGAGTTTAATATAATTAACTTGTGTAATTAATATTAAAGGCTAATTACTTATTGTAATTAGAGATGGTTAATCAGTAATGATTAATTGAAATGAATATTGAGATGGTGATTAATTAATTGATTTGCAATCAATTGATGGTTAAGATAAGCAGAGTTTTTATGATGAAGTAATTAATTTAATTCATTTAAATTAATTAAAGATGATGTAATTAATTTAATTCATTTTAAATTAATTATAGATGGTGTGATCATTAGATCATTGCTTATGTTTAATGGCTGATATTGGATGCCATGTATGGTTTGTGATCTCAGCAATGAGATGAATAATGTTATATGATATGGATGCATTGGTTGCATTGTGATGGTAATATGGATTATCTGATTATGATATGAATTACCTGTTGATAATGATATGGTTGATTATCTTTTGTGATGTGAATTACCTATCTGTGTGTATACAGATAATGAATTGAATTGTTTTAAAACTTTAAAACAACTTGGACTTAAAAGACACGTTTTGGATTTCGATGAGACCGGGATCGGGTTTCCATATTTGGATATCCGAAAACCACATCGATCCAAATTAACGTTAGGTCGTGAATCTCAAGTGAAGATGAAGATTCAGAGTGTAAGGGTTACCGTGTTAGCTCTGAGGGTGATTCCAATATGAGTGTAGCGAGATAATACCTTCGGTTTCGTTCGAACCCGGAATGAACTTGTACGGATTAAATGCTCTCAGAACATCGTCAGATGACGATGAGCATTCTAAGTGATATGTCCTATAAAGGTAATCGTAGCCTCTAGCCTCATCAACCGGGAATGGCTAAAACAGGGGAGGTGCAACAAGGCTTCGTGGGTAGGCCCCACTTGAGAGCGAGATTTACCCCTGTCTAGATGTCCCTTTATTTCGACTTAGTGGTGCGGTTGCTGATCACAACTGTGGGGTGGTCTTGTTCGAAACTGTTCAGTAAGGAATCGTTCCGGCCTTGTGTTGCAAGGGAGCGGGCGTACTCCTCGGTACGGTGATCTAGGCCATGTACTGTGACGGGCGGTACCTCAGTAGCCCTGCCATTGTATGGAATCCAAAATCCAATAAGTGCCAACGGTTTTGATTGTATTACCCACTTATGTGGCTAGTAGCTGGAATTTAATCATGTAACAATTTCGGCTATTTCATATTTAGTTGAAAACCCTAGACCTATTATAATATCATCGGATTTCCTATCAAATGTTTTGGTTAGCGTAAGGTAAAATCTTTTCCATGTTTATGTGTGGGAAGTCTTACGTGATACCTTTTCTTTGCAAAGGTTTTTCAAAGTTAAGCAACTTTAACCTGTTACTTACACCAGACCCATGTCTGACCCGGAGTTTATTTCTGTTTTTCTTAAACTCTTGGGTACTCAAATTTTTACAAGTAGCCAAGGGATTCAGGTTAGGATTCAGGTTAGCTTTGACGAATTGTGGAGGAGCAATGGAGAAGGAGGCTTCCGCGTGTAGATATATAGTTTTCCCCTGTGTTGGTATCTCTGAGTTTTTATTTATAATGTATTGAGTTGTAATAACTAGACAGGTGTTTATAACTGTCTAGTATGCGTTGTATATATCTGTGTAACTCTAATATTTGATGTATACTATGTAATACTTATGTTATTAATATAATTTATTCGTTCCGCTGTTGAAATTCTTGTGTTGTTTCTTCTTTCTCTTCTTTATTTTCTCTTTTCTATCCATTTCTTTCTTAAGGATGATACGACTTTTTGTGGAGAAAAAGTCGGGTGTCTCATTTGGTATCAGAGCACTAGGTTGAGTGAATACCTAGTCTCTGGAGTGGTGTCTATCTTGAGAGAGCATATTTGTATTTTTAATATATATATATATATATATATATATATTTCTACCTATTTGTTGGGTTATCTGTTTAGGTTTTCCAATATAAGTTATAAAGGTAAATGAGGTAGTGGTGTGTGTAACACAACTACCATTGGTTGGAGTTTGAATGACTGAGGTTGAAAGTGTATCTGTCGAGACTGTAGACCTAATACCGTCTCGAGTGAGTTCTGTAGTGATGAAGTACTTCATCGATCTCTAAGGGAAACCTTCTAAAGGTTCGGAGTTCATCTTTGAAGTGCAGAATTGGATGAGTTGAGTTTGGATCTGTCGGTTGGGCAGAAGCAAGCAAGTGATGGATGGTTCCTTGAGATAGAAGTTGGTGAAGCAACTCAGGTTTCAGAGAAACGTCTGAGTTTTCTTATGGATCTGTAGAACCGTATTTCTATGATGGGTTGTCTAGTCTGTGCTTGTGTTCTTCGTCAGCATTTTCTTTTACTTAGGATCAGAGTTGTGCAGCGGAAGCAGTTTGAGAGTGCTTCTGTTTTGTTTTTCCGGATAAAGAGAAGTTAGTTCTGTCTTCTGTTATTTGTGGAGTAGAGATTGTTTTTGGTTTTGGATTGATCTTGAGGAGATCATGGTGTTGGGTTGTTTTGATCCAGTTTGTTTCTAGTGGCATCAGTAAGAGTTGAGCTGATTAGGAGGGATGTTGGTAGTCTAGGATAGTCCGAAGAGTTTTTATGGATAAGAGACAGAGAAATTTGGATTCTGGAGTCGAAGATTGGGTTTTGGTTAAGTTTTCTCTGATCCAAAGAGCTATAAGTTTGGGAAGCTGGCTCCGTAGTTTTTGGGTTTCTTCTGTGATTGGTAAGATAAATGTTTGGTTTTCTAGAGTTGAATTGCCAGTTTGGATAACTGGGATTCAGAGTATTTCACGTATCTCTGAGGGAGTACGTGTATGAGATATTTCTGCTTGTAGAACCAGCAGTTCTGGAGGTTTGGTTGTTGAGTTAGACTCGTCTGTAGTCTGATATTCTGTATAGGATTGCTAATAGGGGCTTTATAGCTTGGTAGTATTGATTGTTTGGATTTTATAGAGCGAGTATCCCGATATTTATACCAGGGAAACTCGTGAAAGTTTTATCCAAAATTCTTTTGGATAATTACGTTTGTTCTGATGGTGTGAATTGGTTGCTTTGGTTGTTGGCATATGATTAACATATGCTATATTTTAAAACAAAATATGTAAATAGATTATTAAATTACCTTTGTTTTAAATTTCGGGGAAGAAATTCTTTTAAGGGGGAAGGATTGTAATATCCCAGAATCTATGGCAATATAAATTTAATAATCTGTGTTTAAATTTAAATTAATTTGATAATTTTTGTTCACAAATTTGATTTGATTTAATAATCTTCTTTTATTAAATATTTGATTGGTGAATTTTTTTTTTAAGTTAATAAATTTGTTTTCTATTTATAACGTATATGTATATTTATATATTTTAAATAGATGAGTTTTGTTTTTAATTAAATTAGTATAGCATATTTTCTAATATTTTGAATTTGGGAAATTTTAATTTATTTTTGATTTAAGCTTTTCAAAACTATTAACTAATGATTTTAAAAGACAAATGTTTTATTGGTTTAAAATATTTTGATTTAAGTTTGAATGTTAAAATAAGTTATAAAAATGATGTTTTATTTTTTTTAAAAATATTGATTAATAATGTGATTTGTAAAATTTAAATATGAGAATTTAAAATACAATCTATAAATGAAACATTTATTTCATTTAAATAACAAATAATTTACAACCTTTTTTATAAATTTATTTTAAATGATTTAAAATATTATTTTCAAATGATAAATTTGTATATGGTTTTTATTTATAATAATACTTGGTTTATTCTTTAGAAATTATTTATATACATAACTAAGTATAAGAAACTAATTAATTAAGTTTAAACATTCATTAACTTTAATTTAAAAATAACAAATCGCTTAAAAAGACATGTGTAAGTATTTTGGCACATAGTTTAACATGTGTTGAGTAATTAAACAAGTAAGTTAACAAGTGTAAAAATTGAGACATGTGTCTTGTTTAAATTTTATTTTTCTTTGTTTTTTAAAAAATAAATCATAAAGAAGATATTCAAACTTACATTTCCCATTTCATTTCCTTTCTTCATTTTCATTCCAAATCTAAACAATTCTTTCAGCTGAGCCCTTTTTCCATCTCTTAAAAAAAATCAATCGCATATCAATTCCCATGAACAAACATGCAAACCTGCAAACCATCTTCAATCTGTAACATGCAACAATTAAAGCAAGCATTCAATTTTTCTAAATGTCTGAAAAGGCAAGATTCTGCATTTTCAATCTGAGAGCCTGCATGCAACAATTAAATCAAGAAAGGGCTTGCATTCATTCAAAATCTGAATAGAGATACATGCATGCATTTCTTCAAACCTAGAAGCATTGCCTCTGCATACAACTGAATGATTTTTCAGAGCTTTTCAAGATTGTGCTCTGCCTGCATAATAAAAAGGTGAGTAACTTTTCTAAAAAAAAGTAAAAGGTTAAAAATTTGTTACATGCATAAATAAATAAATGTTTAATATGTTCAAAATTTACTGTCTGATATGTGATTGCATTTATGTGCATGCTGTTAAAATTTGCTATGTTCTGTTTTTGTTCCTGGTACAAGTTTTTAATTAAATTCTTACATCTTTAATTAGTTTTTGTTAAATTATAGGATTTAAATAAGATATGTATGTTGGCTTCAAAGATTAGACTCTAAGATTTTATTCAAGAAAGAAAATTTTTTAATAGGAACTTACTGAAAAAAATAAGTAACAGAGCAATAGAATTATATAAGTAAAAATATAAAACATTATAAATCAATGTTTCAGGATTAGGACTCGAAACATCATGAAGAATTATGATTTTTAAAAGCAAAGTTACAATTTTTAACATCAAAACCCATGTGCAGTTCTAGTCTTACTGTAAATAGGGTTTTTGGTCATCTCTGTTGTCACAAGTGGTTCAAGGTGATGAGATTGATCCTGAAGGAGGAGAAATTAACAGTGATAGTGGGAAAATTATTGGTTTGAGGTGAAATTCGTTTTTAGGGTTGTGATTGGGTTTTACAGACATGAACCCTAGTTTCACTGGGTCACTGTTTTTGTTTGAATGTGATCTTCTCGGTTGATCAAGTTCAACCATTTTTGGGGTATTGATAGATGGTGGGTTGAGGAAGAAGTCGCCGGAGTTTCGAAGGTGATGGTGGCAGGAGTCGTGTCAACGATGTGTTGACAGGTTGGGTTTGAGTTCTGTGCCTGTTCCAGTTGTTTTCGGGGTGGATTTTGACCTCGTTTTTAAATTCGAAGGTGAAGCTGGGTAATGGCGAGGTATGTAGAATGTCTGGGTGATCGATGACTTGTTCTAGTCATCGGAGTTGATCGGAGGAGGCCGGAGTTGATGTACATGTGCACAGAGGAAGTATGCTGGTGATGTTGGTGATGTTGTAGGGTCAGGTTTAATGCCTCGAGATGGTTTCGGGTGAATTGAGTTTTGACTCGAAGAAATTTTGTTTCCGACTCAAAGTAAAATATGGAAAGCTCGGGTATTTGAAATTGTTTCAGGTATTAATAAACCAACAGAACCTGTTCCGTTATTTTAATTTTGAAGTAAAATTTTAAAATGCAAACTAAAATCTGAAACTAAGTTTGAACCTGGAATTGAATTTGAATTCAATTAGTTTAAATTCTGGATCTTTGAAATAAATTTGAAAATTTCTTTTAAACTCTAGTTTGATTTCAAATAAAACAGAAACTGTTTCTGTTTTTAAATTTAAAAGTAAAGTTTAAATTGTAAGTTGAAGTTCCAACTGGGATTTTTAAACCTGAAATTTAAATATGAATTCAATAGTTTAAATCTTGGATTTTGAAATGTTTTTTGAATTCAGAAAATTTAAGACGTTTTAAACCAAAACAGAAAACTGTTTTTTCGTTTTTAAATTTAAAAGTAAAGTTTAAAAATGCAATTGGAAATTTAAACAAAGTTTAAAATCTGAAACTGAAATATGAAATGCAGGGTAGATGAATCTGAGTTTGAATTTAATTTAAATCTGGGAATTTAAATTTAGATTTTAAACTTTTAAAGTATAAAGGAACATTGGTTTTGAATTTAAACTATGAGTTTTAAATTTGTGAAACAAAAATTTAAAATAAGTTTAAATCCAGTTTTAAAAACCTGGAATTTGATTTTAATGTCAGTTTTTAAAATAAAATAAGTTTTTAAATTTAAATTTGTTTTAACTCTTTTAGAAAAGGTTAAATAATTTGAATTTAAAAAATGAAGATGGAAATGTAAGTAAAGTTTTAAGTTTAAATCTGGAATGAAGATTTAAACTGTATTTCAGTTTGAAATTTAAAAGGAAATTTTTTAAAATTGAATTTTTTTAAAATAATTTGGAATGTTTAAAATGAATTTGTTTTATAATCTTTTAAACCTTTATTTTATAAAAGGGATGTTCTTGAAACATGTGAGATAAAAAGATTTTAAATTTTTTAAAACCTTGTTTAAATAAATTGTATTCATTTTAAATCTTAAAATTTTAAAATGAAATTTAAAGTGAAGTTTAAAATAAATTTGGAAACAATTTGTTTTAAAATACTTTATATAAGGAGAAATGTTTCTTAAATTAAGTTAGAACTTAAGAATTGGATTCATTTAAATTATTAAGTTAATTTAAATGGAATATTAATTATTTGATTAATTAATAATGTGGATGATTAATTAAGTAATTAATAATTTTTAAGTAAAATTAATTTAAAGACTTAAGATTAATTAATTAAGGTTAATTAATCTATAATTAAGGATTGTTAATAAAATTATAATTAATGATTAAGATTTATTAATCAAGTGATTAATGATTAATTAAGATTGTAATTAACACTTAATTAATTTATAATTAGAGATTAATTAAGTTGTAATTAAATATTAATTAATTTGTAATTAATAATGATTAATCTAAGTTAATTTCTTAATTTAGTATTAAGAAATGTTAATGAAGGTCATTAACTTAAGATTATTAACAAGTTAATTAATGTGATTAATTTTTCATTATTAATTAGATTAATTAATTAATTAATAATAATCATTTGATTTGTTTATGTTTAATTACTTTATGGAAGTAATTAATAAGTAATTACTTAATGTAATTAATTTGGTTAATGTGATTTGTTTAAACTAATAATTAAGTTTAATTAATTTAAACACTTGATGATTGATAATTACTTTGTGTAATTAATTGGATTGTAATTACTTAGGGAAGTAATTAATTAATAATTACTGGATGTAATTAAAGATATTTATTATAGAAGTAATTTGGTTTTAAATTACTTTGAAATTAATCAAGGGATTAATGGAGATAATTAATTAAGAGTAATTAATTTATGAGATGAGTAATTATGGGAAGTTGATTACTGAATGGTTATTAATCAAGGATGATTAATATATATGTGGTTAATTGCAGATTAATTACTTAATGTAATTAATTTATATTGAGAGATTAACTAGATTGTAATTAGAAATCATTAATTAATTAATTAATGATGTAATTTAGAATTGATTAATTAAGGAATAATTAATAATGGATAAATAATTTATATGATTAACTTTAGTAAATTAATTAAGTAATTACAAGTTAATTATTTGCAAAGAGTTTAATATAATTAACTTGTGTAATTAATATTAAAGGCTAATTACTTATTGTAACTAGAGATGGTTAATCAGTAATGATTAATTGAAATGAATATTGAGATGTTGATTAATTAATTGATTTGTAATCAATTGATGGTTAAGATAAGCAGAATTTTTATGATGAAGTAATTAATTTAATTCATTTTAAATTAATTAAAGATGATGTAATTAATTTAATTCATTTTAAATTAATTATAGATGGTGTGATCATTAGATCATTGCTTATGTTTGATGGCTGATATTGGATGCCATGTATGGTTTGTGATCTCAGCAATGAGATGAATAATGTTATATGATATGGATGCATTGGTTACATTGTGATGGTAATATGGATTATCTGATTATGATATGAATTATCTATTGATAATGATAAGGTTGATTATCTTTTGTGATGTGAATTACCTATCGGTGTGTATATAGATAATGAATTGAATTGTTTTAAAACTTTAAAACTACTTGGACTAAAAAGACACGTTTAGGATTTCGATGAGACCAGGATCGGGTTTCTGTATTTGGATATCCGAAAACCACATCGATCCAAATTAACGTTAGGTCGTGAATCTCAAGTGAAAATGAAGATTCAGAGTGCAAGGGTTACCGTCGTTAACTCTGAAGGTGATTCCAATATGAGTGTAACGAGATAATACCTTCGGTTTCCTTCGAACCCGGAATGAACTTGTATGGATTGAATGCTTTGAGAAAATTGTCAGATGACGATGAGCATTCTAAGTGATATGTCCTATAAAGGTAATCGTAGCCTCAAGCCTCATCAACCGGGAATGGCTAAAACAGGGGAGGTGCAGCAAGGCTTCGTGGGTAGCCCCTACTTGAGAGTGAGATTTACCCCTGTCTAGATGTCCCTTTATTTCGGCTTAGTGGTGCGGTTGCTGATCACAACTGCGGGGTGGTCTTGTTCGGAACTGTTCAGTAAGGAATGGTTCCGGCCTTGTGTTGCAGAGGAGCGGGCGTACTCCTCAGTACGGTGATATAGGCCATGTACTGTGACGGGCGGTACCCCAGTAGCCCTGCCATTGTATGGAATCCAAAATCCAATAAGTGCCAACGGTTTTGATTGTATTACCCATTTTTGTGGCTGGTAGCTGGAATTTAATCATGTAACAATTTCGGCTATTTCATATTTACTTGAAAACCCTAGACCTATTATAATATCATCGGATTTCCTATCAAATGTTTTGGTTAGCGTAAGGTAAAAACTTTTCTATGTTTATGTGTGCGAAGTCTTACGTGATACCTTTTCTTTTCAAAGGTTTTTCAAAGTTAAGCAACTTTATCATGTTACTCACACCAGACCCATGTCTGACCCGGAGTTTATTTCTGTTTTTCTTAAACTCTTGGGTACTCAAATTTTTACGAGTAGCCAAGGGATTCAGTTTAGGATTCAGGTTAGCTTTGACGAATTGTGGAGGAGCAATGGAGCAGGAGGCTTCCGCGTGTAGATATATAGTTTTCCGCTGCGTTGGTATCTCTGAGTTTTTATCTGTAATGTATTGAGTTGTAATAACTAGACAGATGTTTATAACTGTCTAGTATGCGTTGTATATGTCTGTGTAACTCTGATATTTGATGTATACTATGTAATACTTATGTTATTAATATAATTTATTCGTTCCGCTGTTGAAATTCTTGTGTTGTTTCTTCTTTCTCTTCTTTCTTTTCTCTTTTCTATCCCTTTTTTTCTTAAGGATGATATGACTTTTTCTGGAGAAAAAGTCGGGTCGTCTCAGAATTTGAATTCTCATTACCAACAGATGTGTACAGTAATACTTACAAACCTTAAAAAAATGAACTTTTGAAACATTTGAAACATTTCAGATAGACTTGCGTGGAGATGTGTCAGGATTCTTATCATCACATCCTCAAGCACCTCTTCTAAGCTTACACCATATTAACAAAGTCAATTCAATATTTCCTTCAATGCCTCATTTCAATGCGATCAAGCTCCTCACGCAAGCTGCAAATACCCGTTCATCTCGCCTTCTACAGTAGACGTTCTGTTACGATTTAGCAAATAAATGGTCTATAATGGTATCTTGGTGCTACATTGTCCATGTATATGAGAAATGGTACCCACCGAGTGTGTTACAGGTACCACTTCAAACCATTTCACCATGGGGTAGAAGAGCTAAACCGGAGTTTATGTGTAAGGCCTCTGCCTAGAAATCCTTGTTCGATGCCACATGTTTTTTATTTGGAGAATTTGGTGGTTAATGATGCGATGATAACTGTTTCTGATTATGTTCGAAAACGTCCATGGAAGCAATCAGATTGTAGTAATCATTCTGCACAATCTATTAGGAAGATTGTGGTTTTCTCATCGTTTAAGAGGCTAAAATTAGTAAAAGTTTTAATGAAGAAGTATTTATATTTTACTTTAATACAATAGAATGCTCAAGTTAAATTTACTTGTTTATAGGGAGGAAGAAGATAATGCTGGCATATTAGACATTTTTTGAGCAAGAATGTAACAGCTATGAATATCAGAGCCTATAGAAGGGATGAGTGTTGATTTGGTCGAACATTTAGTGCCCTTTGAATACAAGTTTCAAAGTTACCCTCTTTTCTTTTTTTTCTTTTTATTTAAGATCAAAGGTTGGAAAGTAATTGGGAAATTTTTGGCTTAAAGGATTTATTCTATGAAATATTATTTCTGATCTGAAGTATTCTATGAAATATTACTAGTGCATGGCACATGCAACTCACATGAACAGTTTATATAATCATATTGTGATAGTGATTTTTGTGGCTATGTTTTCAATTTTTTCTTCATTCATTTTTTCCTGCGACAGATTTTCATTTTGGATCTCCATGAAAATTTATTTGGCACGACTCATTCAAAATTTATTATAAAAATAGACTTCTTTTCCATAATGCGGAATGCTTGTACATGCGTATATTCAGAATATGCGTGTACAAATTTTGTTTAAAAAAACATACATATGCGCATTCTAAAAATGAGCATCTTTTTTTTCTAAAAAATATTATACATGCTCATTCTGAAAGTACATGTGCACAAATTAAAAGTTTGTAGTTGCATATTCAGAATGCACAAGTACAAAACGATGATTAATGAAAAAGATATCCATTTTCATTATAAGTTTAGAATAAGATCTATATTTGAAATTAAGCTTTATTCGAAGAACTAAAATAAAAATCAGTCCTTCTCTCTCTGTTTATTTCACTTTGGGATAATGTATTAATTGACATAGTAATATATTGTGTTTGAAAATGTTCATGTTTAATTTTGTCTTCGGTCAATGTAGCTTATTATCATGTTAGAGCTTTGATTTTCATTTGGAGGGTACAATGTCTTCCAGTTGGATATTTTTATTGATAGCTTCGTGACATTTGTGCATAAAATTTAATTGCTGGCTGTTATGTATAATTATTTACAATTTGTACATGCGTATAGTCAGTAGCCCATGTCTATTACCTACAAGTTGAAGTTATATTATGTAGCATATGATATCCTTCAATTTCAGAAAGTAAGATGGTGCTTTGGCGGTTGTCAATTCGAACCAACACCCACATTCCCAAATCAAACGGGGCCGATCCAAGAAAGTACCGACCGCATTCCGACTCTGATGGGCCTTGGATCACGTCTAGATGGTAAATGATGAGAAATATCATTTACACTCAATAAAACTCAACCAAACCAGCCTGATCTCAAAAACCCGATAAAAAAAAATAAAAAAATATGTGTATTTTAAGCGTGTTTAAACAATTGGGACCAACTCGATCCATCCTGAACCGAACTAGGGGTTTGGTCGGGTTTGGGTTTTGAAACATACAGTTTAGACCCGATAAAACACGAGCTGTCTAGAACCAAGATCCGTTGATTCAGGTGTAGGTCCTAACCAACAGGTCTAACTGATAAACTACTGCTATCAATTAGTGAAAAGGCATTCATAGCATTAGTTGTAAACATGTACAGATTAATGAATGGTCCATCCTGATTTTTGTCTCATTTTTTTATACTTTTTTCACAAATATATATTTTACAATAGAGTGAATGTCGTACGCATAACTAATCTCGTCTACCTGCGGATTAAATATACAATATACATCAAATACATATAAATATGCCTTCTTTGTTTTACAATAGAATAAACGGATCAGTTAAGTTGAATGTATTATAATATTCATGTATAAAACAGAATCACGATATCAGCAGTTGTGCAACGTTCAACAAATAAGAGAAAAGTAGATAGGTTAATTTCAAGTTATTTATGAATTAAACTTATATTGAAATGAAATATAGCAATTGGTTTTGTTGGTGTAATTTGTTGTTTTTTAAATAAGAGTGACCTTTATGTTTACACAATTGAATAGCATAGGAAGGATAAGTCTGTGGAGGAATGGATGAAGAACCAAAGTAACAAACGATATTATAAATTGAAAATTTTAGTTCATCTAATTAAGTCATTTCAACTGGAGACATTATTAGCATCAAATGAGATCAAACAGAGAAGAATATAAGAAGGATCTTTCGCTTAATTATACAAATCAGTTTGTGATTAATGAATTAATTATGTGGGTAAACAAACGACTTCCAAATAATAATTTTGACAGAAAGAACTTCTATAAAAGGATCAGGAATAACATCTTGATTAATCTCAAATTAAGTTAAAAGAAAAAGTATAATTTGTACAAGTAATAATGTCATTACAGCAAGTACAAACAAATAAAAGTGCAAATAACAAAAAAATTGCAACAAAAACAAATCTTTGCAGTCAACTAACAAATTTTCATGGACTACACGGAGAAGAAAGTGATTAGATCAGTTAAATTCCTCAACTGAAAAATATCAAATGTAAAGTCAAAAGATGATTTGGTCAACAGCTAAAAATTTGTATAATGAAACTGAAGCATGTTACAGCCAAGCTTTCATTTAACATCACATAGGACATTGGATTTGTTAGCATATGCTCAATTGTTGTTTATATTTTATCACTTTATACAAAAAAATGTTCGGTGTTCTCTCACAGTAAATATTAGTAGAGGTTTTAAATCTCATTTATCTCATCCGAAATAGCAATCCAAGATGTTCTTTCAAATTCAAGATTTGACGGCTTGGTTAGTTATCGGAGTTTTAAATTTCTTTAATTTCAGCAAAGATTTTCTTCAAAATGTTTGAAAGCTTGGTATTAGTCCATATAGCATCGAAAGCAACATTAGTCCTGTAAACAGTTCATGGTTGAAGTTAGAAAAACCTATTTATCGGCAAAATATGTGTAGGAAAACAAGTTAAATGTCATCTTAGCGAAAACTTAACCGTAGAAATAATTAACCTAGTGAAGTAGTAGTAATTTGTCAAAAAAAAGATAAAACAAAGTTTTTTATTTTAAAATCTCATAAGTATTAAATTTATTATTAGAGATCGCAGTGAAATATTTTAAAACAAAGCCTCCTACTTTACAACACCAACACATGATTGGTACCCAAAATTTTCAATCAGGACTAGGTTTAGGCTATTATTGCACTCTTTTATTTTAATTTCATTATCAGAAAGGACTAGAATAATAGCAAAACCATAAATTTCACCTTAGAAACAGATTCAATAGCCCTGGTAATATTATGTGCAATTAGATTCTTGTATAGTAGATCATTATGACGAACTTCTTTATGACGAAGCTCAAGAACTTGGGACTGGTGACCCCAATGAGGTGTTCGGCCTTGGCCCATTAGGTGGAGTAGTCAATGGCAACAATGGCACGATTGTACCTTCCTATGGCATTAGGCAACTTAATTTCCAGTAAATTATGCACGTGTCGAACGACCATGAGGACGTCATAAGGGTAAGGAGGGCACGAGAGGCTCTAGGGATCTTGACGAACCACCGACAGCAATCACATTTTTTAACGTAGTCCATAAAATATTCGATCATAGTAGACCAATAGTAGCCTTGCCGAACGGCCTTTTTTGCTAGGGTTTGCCCATCGGCGTAATCCCTACAAAACTCTTCATGCAGCTCTTTCTGGATCTGAACAGCTTCGTCTTCAAACAAACACTACTGAAGTGGTGTGAAGTACCACTTTTATAGAACTTTCCATCTACGATAGTACAGTGGGATACCCGATAGAGAATACTTTTTAAACCGTAGCTAATTGCCAAAAGCTTAATCTTCGAATATTTTTGTTTAGCAACAATGGATTTTATATGAAAACTTAAAAAAATGGTGTAGCTAAAGAAACAGAAATTAAAGTCAAAACACTCCATTAAAAGAAAAGTAAAAGGCACTTAATTTTTAGATGGATACTTTTTTTTTTGATTACTAATGTGGACCTGGCCTACAAATTCCGTTTAAAAATTGAAATTCATATGAACACAAGTGAATCCTGACTGCAAGAATGGTGGAAAGAGAGAAATCGCTAAATGCGGCTGTTAACTCCTCTTTTTCACGACTCAGCGACCTAACGAGTTAAAGGGATCAGCGACCTAACGAGTTAAAGGACTCAGCGACCTAACAAGTTAAAGGACTAAGCGACCTAACGAGTTAAGAAACAAGCGGCCTAATGATTTAAGCATTCAGCGAGCTAGCATAAGAGCAACTCAGCGACTTAATGACCCAACGACTTAATTCACAAAGTGGCATAACACGGCGCGACCTACCGACCTAAAGGGATTGGCGACCTAGCGAGTTAAAACAGGGTAAAGCCGCTTGCATATAGGTCGCTCCCAACATTAAGTCGCTGCCTCTGCTAAGTCGCTCCGTATAAGTCGTTCCCATAGGCCGCGACGACCTACCAGCAGAAGCAGTTGATCAAGCACAACCATTTTAAGCCGTAGCCCGTGTCCCCTAGGTCGCTCACGACCTACGACCTAACCCTATGTCTCCCATGAGCTACGACCTAATTTCAGATTTCCACTATAAATACGTTGCCTACTCCACCAGGAAAAGGACTTTTGGAATGATTTCTGGAACACCAATACCTTGCTGTTTTCTCGACTCCTTCAACACTTCAAACACCGAAGGCACTTCAACGAACTTTGAGAAATATCTAACTCATTCAACATGAATTCAAAGAGCCTTTCGACATCAAAGTTCTAGCTATTCATCTTAATCGTGTTGTAATTGAAGAATCATTGAAAAAGTTGTAATCAAATCAGCAATAAAAGAGATTAAGTGGACGTAGGCTTGACTCTAAGCCGAACCACTATAAAAATTGTTGTCTCTTTGCTATTTCTCTACTATTTTCTGCTCATTTTCAGTTCCCGTACCAACGGATGGTGCTTTCACTATACTACAATTTACACCGGGATGTTAGCATACATTTTTAGCGTTAACATTTTTGGTGCTTTCACTGAGAATTGAACTCAGGTTACTCTCATCATTGCTCCGCAAAGATTTGTTGAACGACTTTCTTTAAGAACCAGAAGTTTATCTGAGATTATGGCTCCTGAAAGGAAACGTAGATCTGCTAGATCTGGAGATACTTGTGATAACACCGCCACCTCTCCCGTGTCAAATGAAGCGGCTCC
The DNA here is from genome assembly GCA_030765085.1 of Allium cepa. Lineage (NCBI taxonomy): Eukaryota > Viridiplantae > Streptophyta > Magnoliopsida > Asparagales > Amaryllidaceae > Allium > Allium cepa. The sequence goes on from CM060931.1 coordinate 887,097,315, forward strand.
TAGTGTTGGAGTCACAAGGGCAGAGTTGGATGCCGTAGTGTCTGGGTTATATCAACAAATGGAAGCCTGGAACGCTTTAATGTTGGATAGGTTAAATGCTTTGCTTGGGGTTAACCGTCAACCCGAAAACAATGAAGAAACCTTTGCCGAAGATGTTCATGATTCTCAAGGAAAAAGTATTCCTCAAAGGGCAGCTGGCACCGCCGAAGGGGCACCTCCCCAAGCCGGAGGTTCAAGGTCGCAACCAACTTTTCACGAACGTTTGTCTAGGTAAACTTCCAAAAAAATAGCCGATGTCTGTCCCGCGGGGCCTCTGAACGATGAGGAGTACCTCTCGGGAATGGTTCGACAAATTATGAAAGAAAATATGCAAAGGGAAGAAGATGAAAAGGACTGGGGGTTTGCTCCAAGCAAGACTTGCTTTACTGAAAGGATCCTAAAAGCTGAATTTCCAAAGAAGTTTGTTCCCCCCACTATTCCAGCTTATCGGAGAACAAGTGATCCCAACCAGTTCTTCTACAAGTATGATACTGGCATATGACAGGTGCCAGGGCAATGGATGAGATCAAATGCAGATACTTTTCGGTATATTTGGAGGGAGTGTCCCTGTTGTGGTTCACAAAATTGCCAGTTCGATCGGTGGATCAGTTTTCGGATCTAACTCGAAAGTTCAAAGACCAGTTCATGATATATGCTTCGAAGGCTAAGGATATAATGTCGCTTTCCAGCCTTAAACAAAACCCTGGAGAGTTTATCAGATCTTTCTTGAACCGCTTTAACATAGCCTTGGCCGAGGTTGATAATGCGGAGCCTTAAATGATTCTGACCTACTTAATGCGAGCTATTGATAAATCAAGTGAATTTGGAAAATGGATGAAGATGAAAGAGCCAAATTCGCTTGAAAAGTTCTACAAAAAGGCCGATGAATTCATGCGCCTAGAAAGCCTTCCTGTGTCGGCAAAAGTGGTTGTGACTGAGGTTGAGAATAACACTGTTGCTTCTAATAGGAAAGAATCTCATGGCCAGAAGATGGAGAATAACGGAGGAAAAAAGCAGAAGGATGCGAAGAAAGCCCGCCACTTTAGACCTTCAGATTTCACTCCCTTAACCGACACTCTAGAAAATATCTTCTTTGTAACCAAAGATACTGTTGGATATCCCAAACCCCCTAAGATAAAGCCTAGGAAAGATGCCGCTCATAATGGGAGATTCTGTCGATTTCACAATCAACCTGGCCATGACACTAACGAATGTCGCCATTTAAAGAACTTGATTGAAGAGTTGCTGCGACAGAATAAATTGCAACAATATGTAAAGAGAAACAGAAGTGACCCGAGCTCATCTACTCAGAGGAAACAAGTTCCTTCTCATCATTCTGGCTTAGGTGAGAGAGCTACAACGCATGAATCTGAGAGGCCTATCATTAATGTTATCACAGGGGGTCCTCACCCAGCAGGCAGAAGTTGGGGTGACATGGAAAGATATGCTCATGCTTTGAGATATGCTCCAGCCGAGGAAAGTGTTTTTGTTTTGTAAGATGCTACACCATTAAAACAGCAGAGAACTTTTAATGATGACATCATTTTCTAGGCCAGGGATTCTGTTGGTGTTGAGGCTCCCACCATAGATCCTTTAGTGATTTCTGCAGGCATCGGACCAACCATTGTAAGAAGGGTGCTTGTGGACTGCGGCGCTTTTTGCAATGTCCTCTTCAAAAAGACATTTGATCAGATGAAGATTCCCATGGTTGATGTTCAAGCTTCTTTACAAAAAATTGTTGGGTTCACTGGAGAACCAAAACATCCTGTTGGGACTATTGACCTATTTGTGGAACTTGGATAAGGGGAAAAGAAGGTCGTCCGAAAGCAAACTTTTGTGATTGTTGACGAACTCTCTACTTATAATGCCTTCTTGGGCCGACCGGCTCTTGCCACATTTAAGGCCATTCTCGCCCCCTGGTGCCTAACTATGAAATTCCCCACTGATAATGGAGTTGGTGTTGTGAAAGGGGACCAAAATGCCGGGCGAGAATGCTATCTCACAGAGCTACGAGAGGCAAAGAAAAGAGGGATCGGTAAGGGTGCGGCAGCTCCGCTCCGCATCAAAGAACCCATCTTGTAGCAATTACAGGGTGGACCTTGCACTGGTGTACATAGTGGTGCACGGAAAGAGATTGATCCCAGAAAAACCAGTGCAGGGGAGAATAGAGTGGTGCCGGTGGAAGTGATGGTGCCAATACCTGTTGACCTCAAAGATCCAAACAAGGTGCTGAATGTGGGTTCACATCTCGGTGTGACGATTCCGAATATGTTGATATCATTCTTGAAAGCAAACCTGGATGTATTCGCTTGGAGTCATGCCGACATGTGTGGAATATCTCCAGAAATCACGGTGCATGCTTTGAATATTGATCCGAAATTCACACCCGTCAAGCAGAAGAGAAGAACCCTGGGTCCTGAAAGGTCGGTAGCATTAAAGGAAGAAGTAGATCGGCTCATGGAAAATGGCTTTATCAGAGAATCCACTTATCCAAATTGGGTTTCTAATCCGGTGTTGGTTAAAAAAGCAAATGGAAAGTGCAGATTATGCATCGACTTTTCAGACTTGAACAAAGCATGCCCCAAAGATTGTTTCCCGTTACCCAGGATTGATCAGTTGGTGGATGGAACAGCCGGGAATGAACTATTGTCTTTTATAGATGCTTACTCAGGATATAATCAAATCATGATGCATGAGCCAGATCAGGAGGACACGAGCTTCATCACTGATGTTGGTCTTTACTGCTATAAAGTCATGCCCTTCGGACTGAAGAATGCAGGGGCAACTTATCAGAGACTTGTCAATGCCATATTCAACCCCAGATTGGCAAGACTACAGAAGTATATGTTGATGATATGCTGGTGAAATCGAAGAAGGCGGTAGACCACATGGATCAATTGGCAGAAATGTTTGCTGCTCTCCGAAAGTATGGGATGAAGCTAAATCCTCTGAAATGCTCATTCGGGATAGAGTCCGGAATTTTTTTAGATTTCATTGTGAGTGCTAGGGGAATTGAAGCCAATCCTGCTCAGATTACTGCCTTAAGAGAAGTCAAAGCCCCTAGGACAAAGAAGGAATTGCAAAGCCTCAACGGGAAATTTGCTGCTTTGAGTCGGTTTATTTTCAAAGCCACTGATAAATGCATTCCCTTCTTTGACGCTCTAAAGAAAGGAAAGAAAATTTTTAAATGGACCCCTGAATGACAAAAAGCTTTTGATGAACTGATTCGTCACATGGAAACGCCTCCAATGCTTTCTAAGCCCAGCAATGTTGAAGATCTTTTCATATATTTAGCGGTTTCATCTCATACTCTCAGTGCAGCATTGGTACGGGAAGACGCAAAAGTTCAGCGCCCAGTTTATTATATCAACAAACGATTCACTGGGATAGAGATGAATTATTCAAAGCTAGAAAAGCTCGCCTATTGTCTGTTGATTGCATCCAGAAAGTTGAGGCCATATTTCCAAGCTTATTCTATTAAAGTCCTCACTGATCACCCTCTAAAGCAAGTCCTATTTCGCCCTGAAACTTCGGGTCGCCTTTTGAAGTGGAATATTGAACTCGGCCAGTATGATATCACCTACCATCCCCGAAGAGCAATCAATGGACAAGCTTTAGCAGACTTCATTGCAGAATACACAGATAAAGGTGACAGTGAGGAAGAGATGACTAGTGACATCCCGATCCAGTGGAAACTATATGTTGACGGTGCAAGAAATGATTGTTGTTCCGGAGATGGGGTTGTGCTTGAAACCCCCGAAGGGCGATCGTTGTGCTATGCATTGAGACTAGAATTTCCTTCGATAAATAATGAAGCAGAATATGAAGCTCTTATTGTAGGTTTGAAGATTGCTAAAGAACTGAACATCAGAGTATTGCAGATGTTCAGTGATTCCCAGCTTATTATGTGCCAAGTCAAGAAAGAGTTTCAAACTAAAGGAGGAAATCTGCGTGCTTACTTGTCAAAGGCCTGGGAGCTTCTTAATGATTTTGATCATTATACAATAAGCCATATACCCCGGGAAGAGAACATGAAGGCAGATTCTCTCGCAAAGTATTCAAGCTCTGGCGAAGCTTAATTATTGGGATTGGTACCTGTGGAAGTCTTTTCAGCTTCAAGTACCGATAAGATGGATATTGACTGGATTATGGCTATATCTCAAGAGAAAGAATCGTGGATGACCCCGATCAATGAATATCTACTTAACGGCTTCCTTCTAGAAAATTCAAAAAAGCGCCAGAAATTGTTGAAAAAAGCCTCGAGATATGTAATTCAAGACGGCCGGTTGTACATGCGAGGATTCTCGATGCCATTATTCCGATGTGTAACCAAGGAAGAGGCTAAGATAATTTTAGATGAGGTGCACGAAGGGGAGTGTGGAGATCGTTCAGGTGGTCAAACTCTAGCAAAGAAGGTTCTCCGCTATGGGTACTTTTGGCCAGACATTAATCGAGATGCTGCTAGCTAACACAAATGGTCAGTCCATGGCCATTTTCCATTTGGGGAATAGATCTCATCGGACCTTTGCCAACTGCCAAGTCCAAAATCAGATATGCTATTGTTGTTGTTGATTATTTCACTAAATGGGCTGAATCTGAACCGTTAGCTACTATTACCTCTAAAAAGATGATACACATTGTGACTAAGAATATCATTTGCAGGTATGGTGTGCCTCAAAAGATAATCACAGACAATGGTACCCAATTCGAAAGCGAAGAGTTCCAAGACTTTTACAAGCGATTCAAGATCCAAAAAAGCTTCTCAGTAGTGGATTCATTGAAAACACCAAAAATGTTAACGCTAAAAATGTACGTTGACACCCCGGTGTAAGTTGTAGTATAGTGAAAGCACCACCCGTTGGTACAGAAACTGAAAATAAGCAGAAAATAGCAGAGAAATAGTAAAGAGACAACAGTTTTTATAGTGGTCGGCTTAGAGTTAAGCCTACGTCCACTTAATCTCTTTTATTGCTGATTTGATTACAATTTTTTCAATGATTCTTCAATTACAACACGATTAAGACGAATAGCTAGAACTTCGATGTCGAAAGGCTCTTTGAATTCATGTTGAATGAGTTAGATCTTTCTCAAAGTTCGTTAAAGCGTCTTCGGTGTTTGAAGTGTTGAAGGAGTCGAGAAAACAGCAAGGTATTGGTGTTCGGGAAATCATTCCAAAAGTCCTTTTCCTGGTGGAGTAGGAAAGGTATTTATAGTGGAAATCTGGAAGTAGGTCGTAGGTCGTGCGCAACATAGGGTTATGTCGTAGGTCGTGAGCGACCTAAGGGACACGGGCTACGGCTTAAAATGGTTGTGCTTGATCAACTACTTCTACTGGTAGGTCGTCGCGACCTATGGGAGCGACTTATATGGAGCGACTTAGAAGAGGTAGCGACTTAAAGTTGGGAGCGACCTATATGCAAGCGGATTTACCCTGTTTTAACTCGCTAGGTCGCTAATCCCTTTAGGTCGGTAGATCGCGCCGTGTTATGCCACTTTATGAATTAAGTCGTTGGGTTGTTAAGTCGCTGAGTTGCTCTTATGCTAGCTCGCTGAATGCTTAGATAATTAGGCCGCTTGCTTCTTAACTCGCTAGGTCGCTTAGTCCTTTAACTCGTTAGGTCCCTGAGTCCTTTAACTCGTTAGGTCGCCGATCCCTTTAACTCGTTAGGTCGCTGATCCCTTTAACTCGTTAGGTCGTTGAGTCGTGAAAAAGAGGAGTTAACACTTGCCCCTCGAAGCATATGCCTAGGTTATAGGTCGTGTGCTTCGATCCAAATCTGCTAGGTCGTAAGCGACCTAAATAGCTCGTTAACTCGCGCGCCTATCTGTCTTATCCTCTTTCTCCTATGTAAGCTGCTAAACCGCTTCGTCCTCCTCACTTTATTGCTTACACTTTGCTGCCATTGCCGTGCTTGAGCTCAAGAACTATAAAGCAGAATTCCCTTCCTTGTTGCTTCGATCATCATTCCCAACAACAAACCTAGGTAAATCGATCATCTATCCATTGTTCCTACCTTTGATTTCTCCGCAACCAATTTCACACAGTTTTCGTTACCCTGCTGTAAGATTACCTCCTGATTTGGCCCCCGATCACCATTGAATTGTTGGTAATCGCTTTAAAAATGAATCGGCCTAGGATTTTACAGAGCTGTTTGGTGAGTGTTTTGAATTTGTGGAGTTAACGATGGTTTCTGAAGGTTTGGAGGAGACGATGAGGCTTTAGGTGCTTGGAAGAGATGTAGGGTTATTTGGTTAACGGGTTCCTTCCAGAAAATTCAAAAGAGCGCCAGAAATTGTTGAGAAAAGCCTCGAGATATGTAATTCAAGACGGCCGGTTGTACATGCGAGGATTCTCGATGCCATTATTCCGATGTGTAACCAAGGAAGAGGCTAAGACAATTTTAGCTGAGGTGCACGAAGGGGAGTGTGGAGATCATTCAGGTGGTCAAACTCTAGCAAAGAAGGTTCTTCGCTATGGGTATTTTTGGCCACACATTAATCGAGATGCTGCTAGCTACTCCCGAAAGTGTGACAGATGCCAGAGATTTGCAAAAATCCCAAAAGAACCTTCCACTGAGCTAACACAGATGGTCAGTCCATGGTCATTTGCCATTTGGGGAATAGATCTCATCAGACCTTTACCAACTGCCAAGTCCAGAATCAGATATACTATTGATGCTGTTGATTATTTCACTAAATGGGCTGAATCTGAACCGTTGGCTACTATTACCTCTAAAAAGAAGATAAAATTTGTGACTAAGAATATCATTTGCAGGTATGGTGTGCCTCAAAAGATAATCACAGACAATGGTACCCAATTCGAAAGCGAAGAGTTCCAGGACTTTTGCAAGCGATTCAAGATCCAAAAAAGCTTCTCAGCATTGGCCCATCCGCAGGCAAACGGGCAAGTGGAAGCAGTAAACAAAATTATTAAATCAACCATCAAAAAACAGCTGGAAAAAGCGAAAGGTGGTTGGGTCGATAAGCTGCCACTAGCACTATGGGCATATAGAACTACCCACAAAACTGCGACCGGGCACACTCCATTCTCATTGGCATATGAATCAGAAGTAATGATTTCGGTGGAAATAGAAGTCCCCTCACACAGGAGAATTCATTGCAACCAAGCTGAAAATGAAAAGCAGCAACTTGAAGCACTTGATTTACTTGATGAAAAAAGGAAAGAAGCTAAGCTCAAAATTGCAGCCCATCAGGAAAGAATAGCTAGGAACTTTAATTCTAAAGTTCGCCAACGCAGATTTGAAATTGGTGATCTATTCATGAAAAAGGTCATGACAGCAACATGAGTGTTTGGGCCAAACTGGGAAGGACCATATGTCATAGGCAAAAAACTTCTCAATGGCACCTTCAAACTCACAACTGCCGAAGGAGATCCAATTCCGAGAGTCTGGAACAACAATCACTTGCGTCCATATTTTACTTAGAAGCTATGCTTAAATTTGTAAAATGATTATGGATGTAATATTCTTGTATTGTAAACCATTGTAAAAGCAATGTAAATCAATAATAAGAACTATAAAGTGGATGTAGGCCCAGCTCTTGGCCGAACCACTATAAATCTTGTGTTCTTTATTACTATAAAATGCCTGTCTCATTTCGATGTGCATGTATCTTAAATATATTGCTAAAATGTCGATTTAATAATGCAGGCTATCAAAGCAAAGCTTACCTATTCAACACATCATAAGACCAAGCGATTCCTACAAATCACCAACAATTAAATGTCAAGCCACAAAAATTCCACATTCAACTCCTACATCAAAAGTGCTTCTCACAAATAGTTGGTGATTCCACCGGAGGGGGACCTTCCCAACGTGAAGGTTCCAGGCCCTTGCCAACTGATTACGATCGTTTTTGCAAACGGACATCCGGTCAAGTAGCTTGCGTCTGCCCCATGGATTCACTTAACAATGAAATGCACTTCTCGGGAAAAAAGCGAACAACTTGCAAAGGAAGGGAACATGTGCTTGGAAACGATAATGAAGAATGACTAAGTGGCAGATGGTGGAAAGACGTGGGCAAGAAGACAAAGAACAGCTAGAATGGAATCTTGTGCTTCAACCAAAAAGGTTGGTGGAACCACTGGAGGGGCACCTTCCCACCGTGAAGGTTCCAAGCCCTTGCTAGTTAATTGCGATCGTTTGCGCAAACAAACATCCAATTAGGTAGCTTACATCTGCTCCGTGGATCCACTCAACTGTGAGATGCAACCTTCCAAGTGACCAACAGAGCCCTCTTCGGAGGCACACTTCACCAAGCTGGAGTGCCAAAGCTCTCTTCGGAGGCAAAAGCCATCTTCGGAGGCACACTTCACCAAGCTGGAGTGCCAAAGCCCTCTTCGGAGACACACTTCACCAAGCTGGAGTGCAAAAGCCCTCTTCGAAGGCACACTTCACCAATTTGGAGTGCCAAAGCCCTCTTCGGAGGCAAAATCCCTCTTCGGAGGCACGCTTCCCCGCGTAAAGGGAAAAAATAAAGCCCTCTTCGGAGGCAAAATCCCTCTTCGGAGGCACGCTTCCCCGCGTAAAGAGAAAAAATAAAGCCCTCTTCGGAGGCACGCTTCCCCGCGTACAGGGAAAAAACAAAAAGCCCTCTCTCTAAAGGCACAAACAAAAGCACTCTCCAGAGGCACAAACAAAAGGCCCTCTTCGGAGGCCCAAACAAACAAAAGCCCTCTCCGGAGGCACAAGAAAAAAGCCCTTTTCGAAGGCACAAACGAATCAAAGCCTTTTTCAGAGGCCCACTTCACCGCGTAGGCGAATCCACTTATCAAAAATAAAAGTGACCAACTCCGAAAGCGAAGTGTAAAAACTTTTTTTTAAAACAAAAAAGAAAGAAAACTTCTCCAATACAAAGCACACTCTACTGGAGTAGAATAATATTTCCACAAAATGAAGAAGTATTCTCCAAAGTAAGAGTACAATCTACCTGCAGATTGAATATACAATATACATCAAATACATATAAATATGCCTTCTTTGTTTTACAATAGAATAAATGGATCAGTTAAGTTGAGTGTATTATAATATTCATGTATAAAACAGAATCACGATATCAGCAGTTGTGCAACGTTCAACAAATAAGAGAAAAGTAGATAGGTTAATTTCAAGTTATTTATGAATTAAAGTTATATTGAAATGAAATATAGCAATTTGTTTTGTTGGTGTAATTTGTTGTTTTTTAAATAAGAGTGACCTTTATGTTTACACAATTGAATAGCATAGGAAGGATAAGTCTGTGGAGGGATGGATGAAGAACCAAAGTAACAAACGATATTATAAATTGAAAATTTTAGTTCATCTAATTAAGTCATTTCAACTGGAGACATTATTAGCATCAAATGAGATCAAACAGAGAAGAATATAAGAAGGATTTTTCGTTTAATTATACAAATTAGTTTGTGATTAATGAATTAATTACGTGGGTAAACAAACGACTTACAAATAATAACTTTGACAGAAAGAACTTCTATAAAAGGATCAGGAATAACATCTTGATTAATCTCAAATTAAGTTAAAGAAAAAGTATAATTTGTAGAAGTAATAACGTCATTATAGCAAGTACAAGCAAATAAAGGCATAAATGCAAAGAAATTGCAACCAACAAACAAATATATGCAGTCAACTAACAAATTTTCAGGGACTACACAGAGAAGAAAGTGATCAGATCAGTTAAATTCCTCAACCTGAAAAAGATCAAAGGTAAAGGATCATAAAAATATGTCAAAAGATGATTCAGTCAACAACTAACAAGTTGTATAACGAAACTGAAGCATGTTACAGCCAATCTTTCATTTAACATAACATAAGACGTGGGATTAGTTAGCATGTGCTTAATTGTTGTTTATGTATATTATAACTTCATCCAAAAATAAGGTTCAGCATTCTCTAACCGTGAATATTAGGCAATGTTTTAAATCTCCTTATCCAGGATAGAAATCCAAGATTTTATTCGAAATTCGAGAGCTGATAGCTTGGACAGTTATCAAAAATTTAAATTTTCTTTGTTCAGTCTGATATCAGTCCGAGATTTTCATCAAATTCTAATATTTGAAACCTTGATATTAGTCTACATTCACTATATGTTGAAAGCAACATTAGTCCTGTAAACTGTTCATGGTTGAAGTTAGCGCACAGAAAAACCTATTTATCTGCAAAATGTGTATACACTACAAGATATCGTACCGTTTCCGACGGCTGGAAACCATCAGTGGCTGTCGGTAGCCGTCGGAAACCGACACAAAAAACTGCCGCAAGTTCTTCTGTTGTCGTACAGCATTTGACAGCTTCCAACAGCATCCGTCGTACATTTTCCGACGGCCGACGACAGCAGACTAGACGGCTCTAGACGGCGGTCATAGACACATGGCCGATCAAGAGGAAGCAACACGACCACAGTTAGCCGTTGGAAAATTTTGACATGTAAACCGTCGTGAGCCGTCGGAAACCGTCGGAAAACCAGAATCATTTTTTCAATATTCTGCTACATGCTAGCCTCACGTACACAATTCAGAAATATAATATAGTTACACACAACCACATATCGAATTCAGATATTCAATATAATCTAAAATTATACAAATATACTCAAATCACATAAAGAAAATTAAACCAACCATAACTCACATAACATTAAACCATAACATAATATACATATATGTCATCATACAATATATGCACCGTACAACAACTCAAATGTTATCGTCAACTCACCACCAACTCACCATCACCAAATATACCATCAAATAGTATACAAAACAAATCTCAATGTATCGTCAAACGATACTAAACAATGTCGAATAATAAAAAAAAACATATCTATTACTCCTGTCAATCACATGCAGAACCTCCGGAACCAGCTGAGGATGGAAAGCGGCTACTATACTGCTGCATGTACTCAGCAATACGGTGGCCCAGCAGCTGTGTCATCTCAATGGCATGCCGACGGTTCTGCTCCTCTAGCTACGCCACCCTAACTCTCAATTCCTCGATCTCTGCTAGATTGATCTGAGTTCTGCTTTGGCTGGCTCTCCTCTGTCTACCCTGCAATACCTATTTAATTTAGTAAAAGTTCAATTACTATAAACTTACTATCGAAGCTACTGCATAATATTTTAATTGTTGTATCCATAAACTTATTATCGAAACTAAAGCGATGTGAAGTTCTTTAGAACTGAAAGGTTACTAAATTGTTTTAAATATATTATTCATCACCGTTTGATTGCCAAAACTGTAACACCTGTTCCGTGAAGGTGAGTCCATGATTCAGTCAAAAATGACATCCTTCTCGTCCATAGTCAGCTGTTCTTGACCTGTTTCCTCCAGAAGTTTCTATCTTTGTTCTATAAACCGTGCTTGCATGAACAAATAAAAATAAATTTGAAATTAATAGCATGATATCTTCATTCATTATACTTTGATAATTAAAACAATTATTGATAGTTTAAACTAAATATGCTTACATGGTTGTTTCTCGATTTATCGTCATGTCATTTATATAAAACAGTCCCGTTTGGATTTACATGCTCGACGACATGAGTACGAGTAAATACATTCATGTACGATACGGGACCCTTTGCCTCCGTTTTGTGAAATTTATTATTATGTACTATTATTGTATATTCAAAATTATACAGTTTAATAAATGTTTATAATTCACAGTCAATAAATTTACCAACTTTTGACGATATTGTTGGAACGACTTGGACCCTACTCGATGAGTAACAGGATTCTTGTTCCTATTTGTAGAGTTTCTCTATGACTCTGTCTATATATTTAAATAAAAAATACATTAAAAATACATTATTTACTTACCAAATATTTTTTGATATTTACATATCAATCAAATAATTAATAAAAGGTTAGTACACTTACCTTCGCTTCGTCATTATCCCAATGAGCCAGCCAACCCTTCCACACACTCGCTGCCATCCAGCTCGGCTTCTCCACTTTATGCTTCATAACCGACATAGAATCCCGATAATTCTTCCTCATCTTCTGCATCCAGTAGTGTCGTACCAACTGCATGTCGTCTACTTTAACATCGACTGCGGCCTGCATTTCATGAAAAATAAGCGAAAAAAATAAAATAATATAAGGTGAACAATAAATAAATGACAAAAAAATTTAGAATGAAAAATAGAATATTATACTAACAATGAAATCATGCCATATGCACTCCATGATGCGGGAAGGGATATTATCCCATTTGGGCCAACAAGCCGTTATACGACTCTTATATGAGTCTCAAGAAATTGATAGAACTAAAATCGACGGTTGTAGGTCAATCCCCATGTGGTAATTTAATATGATATAGATTATTATATCGTATACAAAATATTTATGATGCTGAAAAAAATTAATACTTATCACTCCGCTTTAGGCACCATATATGCAGCTGGACACCGTGGCGATTGCGATGAACCATTGCCATCGCCTCCGGATGAATGGGATGAGCTCCTCCTTTTGGACGACATGATATCTGTCATAGACACATCTTTTTAAAAGAGAATAATAGCATAATAATGATACACATTTTATAATAATGACATAAATGACATAAAGTACATAAATTGCAAAATATACCTGATTCAGATTGGGTCTCATATTTCGACGATAAACAGAATATAGCATTTTTAACATAAAGTGCTAACTAAATGACATAAATGGTATCAATGACGTGAATGACATAAATTACATAATGATATAAATCATGTCAACGACGATAAGAAGATTTGGTTTCATAAATAACATAAATTATATAAATTACAAAATAAATGTCATCAATTACATAAATTGCATAATACATCAGAATTCAACATAATATTTTTATCAATCCTCATGGTCTTCTGATTCAGATTCGGTCTCATATTCTACATTATTTTCCTCTCTACACTCAAATGCTTCTACCGAAACGTTTGACTCATCGTTCAAAGGTCCAAAATCAGTACGATCGTCCGTTACTATTATTTCATTGCATTGCTCAAGATATGTCTGATAAGCATGTTTGTTAAGAATATTCTTTCCATCAAACGTAAATCTTGCTTTTGTTTTAAAAACTGTTTTATCTCTTTTTAGGGAATGATAAAGAGCGTAATAAACATGCAATGCTTGTTTGGCTAGTACAAAATGATTGTACTTATGATAATGTGATGTGTGCTTTATTTCAATAATAATATAATCCTTGTGCACATTAATTTCAAAACCTAGAACATTGTTGACCTAATTACATCCAAGTAGAAAAACATCCTCCACGGGTCATGAGAAACATGTCGGCTGCAAAATTTAGGTTAAAACGTCATAAAAATCATTTATGTGGTTTTGTTGATCATCACTACCTTTAACAAATAAACCTGTATTATTTGTTAATTTTTCAGCACCATATTCATTAGCATTAAATTTATATCCATTGACGAAATATAGTGGATATGTCTTGACATTTCTATTTGGTCCCAACGCAAGATCTTTCAATCCTTCATCGACCACACAATTTCGCGGTTCATAAACGTACCTTGAAATCCAATCAGAAAATTCTTTACTGAGATCTCCGTGTGGATGTTCTCTTTCATAAATACTACATATATGAATAAAATATTTCATAAAATTCTACATGCGCATGCATTATTGAAATGAATAAATCAGAAATTATTATTTCATATTACCTAACAAATGGTGCAATCTCAGCACAATTAAGAAGAATATAAGTGTATATTACATGAGGATCTCTATCGTCTAATCATACGTCTACACATTTTGCATAAGGTCGATCATGTTGTCTAGAAATAGATAACATTGTTTGACTCTTGTTCATTGCCTTCGTCATTACGTGCAACACTTTCAAATGGTTTACATGGTCACTGAAATAGTTAAATAAAAAGAACAAAGCTTCTTCTTCGATATATGAATTACAAATCGAACCTTTAACTCGTGCTTAAAGCGTTTCCCTTATTACTTAAAGCGGATTCAACAAATACGTTTATACCATTATAAAAATCTTCCTTTATTGAGTCTCTCAGTCCCCTTCTTTGATACATCCATCTCCTCTGATCAACAAAATAATCAATCATTTTTTCTGTTTGAAAAAATATGTCCCAAATTCAAAATTAAATATTGGCCATTTTACGAATTTGAGATTTTAATTTTCAATGTATTGATACATTATATTATATGCATTAATTTAACCCAACTTACGAGTACAATATTGTAACGTTGGTTTATGGTTTTCTATTTTGATGGTCAGTCATCCTACTTCCCATTACAAACACAGTAAATAATTATATTTCGTAAATTATTTTGTTTTAAAACAATTCAACAAAATTTCGGCAGTACTTCCCATTTGTTTGTTGTATTGTACACAAATGCGCGTACATAGGAAATAAAAAAGAAAAGTGGCATCGAAAATTGCGAACCGTTTAAAATGAAATAATGTAGGAAATGTAAATTGTTTACTGGGTTTGTAACTTGTCCAATATAGGGACAAATCCAGCAAGTATTATACCATATGAATATAAATGTCCGTTTTCTGACAAAAAAAAATTATATAACGATCATGTACAACACTTGTCGGATGGGGCCAAAAACTCTCAATGGGACGTAATAAAAAAATAGTTTATACAAAAATTGGAAGTTTTATGATATGTCTTCTTATTTTTTATATAATACATTATTGTTTGTAAATAGTTGAAAATTTACTAATTTTATATCTTTCGAAAAATTATTAATTTACCACATTATTCCACGTATTTAATCGAATAAGGTTAATTCAGCTTATTATAGTAGATATGTAAAATATTTTTTTACGGTGTTTTTGATGAAAAACAATTTATTTAATTATTAGTATGCGTGGGTGTGTTTGTATAATGATTAACACATATGCACACATATATGAACACATGAACACCCAATAAACGTAAAACAATGCTAAAAATAACATATATATAATGATTTACACATAGACACAAATTCACGAATTATACCAACTTTTCACAATTTAAAGTTAACGAATGAAATAACACTCCATGAGATACTAGAAACCATCATTAGGCTATTAGAAACAACTACAATCACCAATTAGCCCTAATTTATTAAATTAGGAAAATCTAGATTTAGGTTAAAATTTTGGATTTTTGCAAAAATAGATGTTATACCTGAGAATGGAAACAATAGAAAGTGATTTAAGAGCCCTACAAGATCCAAACGCTTGAATTTGAGGTTTGGAAGCTTGAAAACCTGGTTTTATGGATTTTGGATAAAAATTTGGTCCCATTCGTATGAGGAAGAAAAGTCTCGGCTGAGACCTGTATAACGCAACCTTCCGATGGTTTCCAATGGCCGCTGATGGCGTCTTTCAAACGGTTTTTGACGGCCCGATGAAAGCCGTCGAAAACCGTCGCAAATGACTGTCGAAAGTCGTCGCCACGTGTCATCGGTATTTCGAGCTTTTCTAGTAGCAATAGGAAACCAGTCAAATGTCATCTTAACGAAAACTTAATCGTAGAAATAATAATTTGGTCAAAAGAAGATAAAAAAAGCTTTTCTATTTAAAATCTCATAAGTATTAACTTTTTTATTAGAAACTGCAGTGAAATATTCTAAAACAAATCCCCCTACTTCACAACACTAACACATGATTGGTACCCAATCTTTTTAATAAAAACCGTGTTTAGGCTATGTTTACACTGTTTTATTTTAATTTTGTTATCAAAAATGACCAAAATATTAGCAAAACCATAAATTTCACCTTAGAAACAGATTCAATAGCCCTAGTAATATTATATGCAAATCAGATTCTTGTATAGTGGATCATTATGAAGAAGTCTTTATGAGGAAGTTCAAGATCTTGGGGCCGGTATCCCCAATAAGGCTTTTGGCCTTGACCCATTTGATGGAATAGTCGATGGTAACAATGGCATGATTCTATCTTCTTATGGCATTAGGCAGCTTAATTTCCAGTAAATTCAACAAGTGTCGAATGAGCATGAGATGTTGTGGGAATTCTAACTCAGGACCAATCAAATCATAGTCGCAAAGCACAGCAGAAAAATAAGATCATCATAAGAAGTACAAAAACAGTCAATCAACATCTCAATCTCCAAACAAGCAATAGATAATCAAAGCAATAATGATAAAATAAATCACACATCGGTTTATAACGGTTCCACTAACATCTTATTGGTGTACACCCACTTTGAGAGAGAGCTTTTACTAATACCAATGAGAAGAGTACAAAAGATTGATTATAATGATAAAATTCTAATAGAATTGATTTGTGGAGAAGAGAATTGAAGAGAATTAGGTTTAGATAAAACCTTGTTTAGTGGAGGCTAATACCATTGATTAAACCATAATCTCTTCGCCTGCACCATATCTGAATCCAGAAAATAGTTTATATAGGAGAATCAAAAACATTAGCAAAAATTCAAAATTGCCCCTCCGAATATCACAAATCTCACTCCAAAACTTGGGTTGAAATAGGATGAAAAACGTCACAGACGTCTGTCACATAGCGACATACGTCTGTCATATACCTTGGGATAAAATTCCCTAACACCACAGACGTCTCTCATAAAGTGACAGACGTCTGTCCACAATCTCGTGTTCTAAACCTTATAGTCACAAACGTCTCATTTTATGACAAACGTCTGTTGCTTGATGTTGGCTACAACACTCACTTATTTCATCATATCTTCCTCCTCCGAGCTTCGATTTGCGAACTGTTTTCACCGTTATAAAGCTACTTTCGACCTCTTCAATTCTCCATATGGTGTCTCCAAAATTCAACACTTCACCTCGGCACTATATTCATCTCCAACTCCAATGGTACAGTACCATCATCAACAACCGATAGCACCAATTATCACCACTTCTACCTTCAACCAAACATGAATGCTTTCCCAATGTGCTCCGACAAAGCTACCGCCCATTTCACTCCATCAACGAGCTCAAACAACTCCCCCTCCCACTAATGAAGTGTTGAAAACATCCAAATCCTAAACTGTCTCACCAAAGATTAAAGTGCTAAGGAGTGTAAAGTAGCACTCACCACGAAGATAGAACCACAATATCTCACCGATACTCTTTACCATCCAAACCAACCTCCTCTCTCAAACTGGTCAGCCCGTGGCTTCTAGCACTTCAACAAGAGAATCCAGTTCAAGAAAATGCATGAACTTCCCAATCTGCAATGTTTTAGTGAACATATCCGCCGCATTATCCTTTGTGTACATTTTACAAAGATATACTTGTTTATCTTCATCCATGGCTATTAGAAATGACTCTCCCACTTCAATATGCTTAGTCCATGAGCTAAACGCCCAATTCTCCGCCAAGTGAATAACACTCTAGCTATCACATCGAACATCGACACTATTATGCTAGTATTCCAAGTCACACAACAATTGCCTCAAGTAAAGTACCTCCTTTGCCACCTCCACCGAGGCTATCAACTCCGCCTCCGTAGTGGATAAAGCAACTACAGCCTACAATCTCGGTCTCCAACTTATGGTCGTACCACCAAGTGTGAAGATATATCCTGAAGTTGATTTTCTTCGATCCCTATCACCAACGTAGTCCAAATCACAATAACCAACCAACTTGCAATCCATCCCCTTACTACTGCCAAAAACAAGACCATGAGATGATGTACATCTAAGATATCACTATATAAGCTCCACCGCTTCCCAATGTGATTTTCCCGGATTAGCTATAAATCGATTAACCATCCTGACGGCATTTGCAATATCGAACCTTGTACACACCATAACATACATTAAACTTCCAACCGCACTAGCATATTACACATTTTCCATATAAGCTTTGTCTTCCTCCAAGATAGGTGATTCCTTACACAAAAGCTTCATATGCAAAGGTAAAGGTGCATATGACACCTTTGCATTCTCTATTCTGAACCGGCAAAGCATTATCTTTATGTACTCCTTTTGAGTTAATTTCAACTCAAAACGCTTCGATCCCTTTCAATTTTCATGCCTAATATCTTTTTTGCTTCTTCAAGATCCCTTATTTAGAACTCCGATTTCAAACTCAGTTTTGACTTGATGATTTCATTCTTATCCTTAGAAGCAATGAGCATGTCGTCCACATACAGGAGTAAATACACCAAACAATCATTTTTCAATTTTTTGAAATTACACAAGCATCCTTGATGCTTCTATCAAAATCATTTTCAAGAATAAAATGATCAAATCTCTTGTACCATTGTCTTGGTGATTGCTTTAAACCATATAGTGATTTCTTTAACTTGCAAACCAAATTTGACTTACCATCCACAACAAAACCTTCTGGTTGCTCCATGTAGATGTCTTCATCTAAGTCACCATGAAAGAAGGTGGTTTTCACATCAAGTTGTTCCAACTCCAAGTCGTGAATAGCAACTATGGCAAGTAATATCCGGTTAGGAGTATGGCACACAATAGGTGTGAATATCTCATTATACCTCGTTCCCTTCCTTTGCGCAACCCCGTAGCCACTAGCCTAGCTTTGTATCACCAATTGTTCTTCACCTTGTACATCCATTTGCGCCCAATAGCATGATTTCCTTCAGGAAGTGAAACCAAATACCAAGTTTGATTCTTCAACAATTATTGCATCTCTTCCTCCATGGCACAAATCCACTTTGAGCTATCAAGCGACTCCATGACATCATCAAGGTCCATTGGGTCATTTTGGACTATATGAAGAGCATAGTCCAAATTATCAAAAAAGATAAGATAGTTCCAATCACTATATCTATCGGTTAGCCTTACAGCACGACGATCTACCCAACTAGGAATACCATCACTCAGACTCCTTTTGGCCCCACCTTGAACTGAATCCTCACTAGAATCATGTACATCACCAACACTACTAGATGAACCCTATGCACTATGTGATGTTACATCAACCGCTTCCTCACAAGCATCTCAAACTACTCTACTCTTTAGATGAAAGATGGGAATAATTTCTTTCTCCTTTGATTCAGCATGAACTAAATGCGAAACATCCTATGAGCACTCATTCTCCTTGAGCAAAGCCAACTCATCAAAAGTAACATGTTGAGAATTCACAACCTTCTCCTTTTCCAGATTCCAAACCTGATAGTCATTTACTCCATCCGTATAGCCAAGCAAAATCCCCTTGAAAGCTCTAAGTTCAAGCTTGTCATTTTCCAGATCATGCACATAAACCAGATTACCAAACACATGAAGATAACTCAAGTTAATTCTCTCTTCCTTCCACACTTCCTCCGTAATTTTGTTACCAATAGCCGCGCATAGAATTAGATTAATAATATGTACTACGGTTAATAATGCTTCTGCCCAAAATCTCTTAGACAAACCCGATGTCAATCTCAAGTATCGAGCTTTCTCAAGTAAAGTACGGTTCATCTCCTCTGCAACAACATTCAATTATCTCCCAGTGTTTTAAAATGCCACCGAATACCATGATGCTTGCAATACTCCAAAAATTCTCCGAAAACATACTCTCCTTCATTGTCGGATCTTAGAACCTTCAAAGACTTGCCACTCTCATTCTCAGCAAGAGCTTTCAATGCTTTGAACTTTGCAAATGCCACCGACTTGGCCTTCATTACATATGCCCATACTTTTCGAGAAAAGTTATCAATAAAAGAAATATAATAGTGAGCTCCCTCGAAAGAAGCTACTGGTGTCGGTCCCAAAACATCCGTGTGAACATACTCAAGAACCCTTCTTGAATCGTGTTTTCCCTCACCGAATGAAATCTTAGTTTGCTTCACCATGCCACATTCCTTACAAAACTCTAGTTTGTTAAAACTCTCTCCATCGATCATCTTCCTCTTCTGATGAATGTCCAAACTCCTCTCCGAGACATGACCTACCACAAATGCCACAACCTAGTTGCATCCAACCATGTGAACTATCAACTCCTGCACAAGTTTCACCTTCTGTAGTCACACCTTGAAGCAAATAAACGCCATGAGTCCTAGCATCTTTCATCACGACAAGCGCACCATTCGAAACCCGCAAGTTATTACTCTCAATAGTGATCTTACAACCCAAAGAATCCAGCTATCCAAAGAGATTCCGAAGTCCCGGAACATAGCATACATTAGTGAGAGTACAAACCACTTCGTCAAACATCCGAATTTGCACGAAACCAATGCCTTTCGACTTAGAAATAGCATCAATACTTATAACAATTGGATTTCCATCTTTTTCGATACATGAAGAAAAACCATTCCTATTCGTCGTTATATGATAAGACGCCCCCAAACCGAGCACTTATTCGATAACTGAAACATCTGATGCTACCACTGTCAACACATCTACATATCTCTCACCAACTCCACTCTCCACTGCTATGGATGAAGATGCTCTTCCTTCTTTGTCTACTCCTTGTCCAGACACTCATTCATCGAGCATTTTACAAATATAACACTTGCCCTTTCTTTCCTTCGACTTTCCTCTCCAATCGGGGTTCCTTTATTTAGAACGTCCATTGTTCTCCTTCTTCGCATATCTCTCATTATCCATAAATAAACCATGACCGCTACTAGCACACTACTTCCGTCACTCAGCTCCTTCATTTGATCTGGCAACTTATCGCTAAGAAGACCCATTTTGACATCATCTAGAGTCAAAGTATCTCGGCTATAGATCAAACTATTTGAGACACCATATAACGATCTAGCAACGCACACAACAATATCATCACCTTTTTCTCCTTCTCAATCTTTAGATCTACCACTTTCATATTCATTAGCAAATCATCAAAAGTATTCAAGTGTGCCTTAAGCAAAGTACCTTGCTTCATCTTATAGGTGAAGAACGTTCACAACAAGATCAAACGATTAGTTAGTGACTTCTTTCATATACAACTCCTCCAGCTTGCCCCATATACCCTTAGCGGTAGTCTCACCACTAATTTCGGAAATAACATTCTTATCCATAGCAAGTTGAAGTGTAGTGAATGTCCACTCATCCATTTCCTCTCTCTCAACATTCGAGATGTGTGTCGACAATAAATGTGTGTCAAACACTATCGGATGCACCCGATTCCACCTAAGAACCGC
Organism: Allium cepa; assembly: GCA_030765085.1. Classification (NCBI taxonomy): domain Eukaryota; kingdom Viridiplantae; phylum Streptophyta; class Magnoliopsida; order Asparagales; family Amaryllidaceae; genus Allium; species Allium cepa. The sequence goes on from CM060931.1 coordinate 887,118,423, forward strand.
TTTTATCTTCCAATGCCACTTTCCAAAACCATTATCGTCATTCCACTTGTCTATAATCAATTGTGATCCCGAAGTCGCGTACGATCCACATACATACGGTGCTACACCACTTGGATTAACCATTAAGGAACTATCAGAGGTATTATCTTATTCTGGCATTTCTACAGCCACCTACCGATACCAAATGTTGTAGGAATTCTAACTCGAGAGCACTCAAATCAAAACTCTAATGCACAACACAAATGTGACGACCCAAAATATTTAAGCCTTTAAAATCGGAATATTTAATTGATTTTAATATTTAAAAGTTAATTTTTAACTTGAATTCAAGTATCACTAATTATTTGATAATTAAATCATTGAATTTAATTGAAGTTGAGCTAAATGTTGAATCTGAAGTTTTAAGCATGTTGAAAATAATTTGAAGGCTTGTAAAATTTGTATTGATAACACTGAAGATAATAGAAGTTGTAAAATTGAAACTAACAGTGGTTTGTTCAGTTTTAAATTTTATAGTTTAAATTGAATTTAAAATTAGCCTTCCAAGGCACAGTCTCGGAATTCGACGAAACCAATTGCATTGGGTCTGTAATATTGAATTATTATCGGATTTCAAATTTCGTATTGATCAGAGTTGTTGTGTGAGCGTACGATAAGTAAACGCGTTGAAAATTAACTAAAACTTTAATTGATCAAATCAATGTCATCGGTGCCTTCTTAAACACGCTTCCGTTTTAATATTCAGTCGATTTCCTTTCATATCCATGTTCCTTTTTTTTATAACATCACGCAACCCTTCTTTCTCTTTCCAGTTTCAAATGAAAACAAAACAGAGAAAAATCTTATGAAGAAAGATCGCGTATCTTATACACATTTTCCTTTCCATTCTTCAAGGATTCGAAATTTGTTTTTCCCCTTCAGTTTTATTTTCGAAAAAAATGGCTGAACTCAGAAAAAAATCGCCTCCTCAAATCGGTTCCGTGCAAATTAAATTGAACCTAGATCGAAGGGTAGGAGCGAATCGAGTTCGTTCGAATACAGACGGATGGCAAGTGGTGAACGAAGACGTGGCGCTCGATAGAGGAGGGTTGGCTGCGACTCTTGAAGTAGATTGTCGCCACGAGTTCGCGATTTTTGGGCATGATCGAAGGGTGGAGTGATAGCAGGGGCAGATCGAGGTGACGATGGGGTGTCGCGATTTCAATCTCGAGCTCGAATGTCGTTCGCAAACATGGCAGAGGGCCTCGTGGTGGGTCAACAGCGTGAAGTCGTTCACGAGGCTTCAAATGGTGACTCGTTCGAGCCCTAACACGATGACGCTAGAGACCTGGTTCACGTTTTCCTGTAAAGTATAAAGCTGTTGTGTTTGTTTTTCTATTATTTTAATTATTCATTTATTTTATCTATACAATTTAACTATATCTATGTGCTAAAGAAGAGAATTTACAGTAATAAAATTACTATTTATGTTATTCAATTCATTTTATATAATGATAGAGTTTGGAAAAAAAATAGGAATTTTAACATATTTGAAAGTTTGTATAAGAATTAGATTTTTTTATTCTATATAGTTAGGAAGTTTCAAAGAAGAAGGAAATAATAATAACATGAATATATACATTATAAAATTTACTAATTATTTTTAAAGTGACAAATTTGTTTAATTAGTTTATTTGATTTTTTTTAGTTACTAAAAGATTTTATAAGGAAAGGAATTGGTTTAAAAAAATTAAAAAATAAATAAATTAGGTTAGATTAAATGAAGTTATTAAAATGGTAATTAAGTTGTTCGAATATTAATAAAATCATATTATTGTTCATACAAGGTCAGATTCATGAAAACAAGTCGAGACGGTAGTGGCTGCAAATAAAGTCAAAGGTGAGTTAATCTCACTTAGCTAAATTTTAATTTAAATTTAATTGGTTAAATTTAAATAATTGATCAATTGATTGGATTTGGTGTGCTATATTATATATAGTAGTATATAGTATATCTTGGAATGATTGATTTCCCGCATTATATAGCGGATGAAACCCTATGCGCCGCATAATAGCAGACGATTTTATATAAATCCCATATATCGCGATATTCCACCTCGAAGTGGAATTGGTATTTTATATTGTGCTAACGTCTGTGGATGTAGGGAAATAGGTTGGAGGGATCCAACAGGATTCCTCAAAATTATTTCGAATAGTTTGATATTCTGTGTTATGGATATTTGATATTCTATGATGAATATTATTGTTAATTGGAAATATTAATTTCTATGGTTTGCTTGAATATATTTCGGTACACTGAGTTATCGAAATATATATAGAATTGGATTTTTGAAAAGAAATAAAAGAGTTAATTTTAAAGTAAAATAATCATAGAGGAATTGAATAAATTAAAGAATGAATTCGATAAGAATAAAAGTGATTTTTAAAATTCTAATAAATAGCTCCGAGTAGGATAAAAAAAGGGATTTTGAATAAATAGAAATTAATGAATTGTAAACTTAAGTGATAACAATTAAAGGAATAAAGAATTATTTTAAAATTTAAAGTTTAAGTTTATTTAAAAGGATTAAGAAGTAATTTGAGGAATCTAAAACTGGTATTTCAGTTAAAAGTATTTTAAATCATAATTAAGGAATAAATCTGAAATTAATGGATTTTGAAATAAAAGGGAGTAAATTGGAAATCAATTTGGAAATTGATTCAAGTGTTTGAAACTGAAATTTAATGAAGAATGTGAAGAGAAGTATATTTCTTTGGACAGCCAAGTATGTTCGAAGTAAAGTTTTAAATATAAGATAAAAAGTATTAATGTTGTTTTTAAAAGCATGTTTTAGAAATTTATTATTTCTAAATATCCAAATTCTAAAGTAAATATTTTTCAAATCTGTTATCGTAATAATTATTAAAAAAGTGACTTAGTATTTTGTTTTAAAAAGTGAAACCTAGTTTTATATTTTATAAAGCAAGCTTATTTTCAAATATTCATATATTATGTATTTTTAACAAATTATTGAAGTAGTTTTTAACTTAAATGTTTTAAAATATATTTCAAAGTAAAGCGTTTTAAATTATTTTAAAAATCTAAAGTTTGTGCTTGGTGATTTCAGTGGAAATAGAAAGTATATGGAAAATTTATTCTGAAAAAGGAAGATAGTTTGAAACTGTTTTCAAAGGTTGAAATGAAAATATATCTTGCAAAGATATTTCGAGATAAATAAATAATTTGGAGAAATTATTTATGGTTGATGGATGTTGTGAATGTTAATTGATAGTTAAATAACCGACTATCAAATTGGCCAAATGCGTTGATCGTTTCGAACATACCGGGATCGGGATTTATTTTTCGAAAACCACTTCGATTCGGTTTGTACGTTTCGTGGGAAACGAGTGTGAATTCGAAGTTGGAGCAGTGAAGTGCAAGGGCTAGTCGCTACTAATTCTGAGGATATTTCCAAAATGGATGTGGTGGGAATAGTGCCTTCGGTTCCGTTCGAACCCGGGACGGACTTGTATGGATGAATGCTTTTGGAACATCGTCAGGTGGACGATGGGCATTCTAAGGGATATGTTCTAAAACGTAACGCTTAGCCTCAAGCCTCATCAACCGGGAATGACTGAAAATCAGGGGTTATGCAGCAAGGCTAGATAGGTAGCACCCATTCAAGGTGAGGTCATCCCTGTCTAGATGTCCCTTTTTATTTCGGCTTAGTGGTGCGGTTGTTGATCCCAACCGTGGGGTGATCTCACTCGATATTATCCGGTAAGGGGTAGTCTCGGTCTTGTGTTGCAGGGGGTCGGGTGTGATCCTCGGTACAGTGATCTAGGCCACGTACCGTGACAGGTGATACCCCAATGTCTACTCATTAGTTGGAAATCCATTCTCCCTACACGCCTTTTACGAGTTTTGTTTGTATTACCCACTCTGTGGCTAGTAGCTGGAATTTAATAGATGTAACAATTTCAGCTATTTTAATAAGTATTTGTATATAGACCATATTATAATATCAGAGGATTTTAATAAAAAGTGCTTTAGCTATCGTAAGGTAAAACCCGACATGTCTATTTGTGGCGTGGTCTTACGAGATGCTTTTGTTTTCAAAGAATTTTTGAAACTTTAATAATCAAGTTGAGTGTGATTTCTCACGCTGGTATTCCAGACTGACTCGGGTGTTATTTAACTGTAATGCTCGGATCAGACCGAGTATTATAGAATACAGGATATGATGTTGTGGAGCTCAGAGACGAGCTGGATGGCGATATGTACTTCCATATTTGGTTATTATTCCGCTGTGTACCCAGTTGTATGTTATTGATTATGTTGGACTCTGATGATATACTCTGATGATGTATGTATAAATAGATATAGTTGTCTTTTGTGTAAAGATCTGTTATTATATATTATATTTTAATCCACTGCGTTGGTTAGATTCTGTTGTTGTCTTCTATTTTTCTTCTTTTACCTCTTCTTCTTTAACCCAAATGGTTTGTATTTCTGTTCAAATTGAGTTGATTGATGTAAAATAGTGTTGACTCAAGGGGTGCGGATTTGCAGGTCGTTACACTTGGTATCAGAGCTTAGGCTAGCGATAACCTTGGCTCTATGTGGGGATTACTCATTACAATAGAGTCTGTAGTACTCTAGAATGAGTTTGAGTGTAATAATAGATATGAGCGCGTATTTGTTAGTGAATATAAAAATTGATTTTATATTGTGTTGGCTTATCAGTTGAGTGTTTATGAATTCTGGTCGATATGTGGGACGCCATGTCATCGATAAGGGTTTCTAAACTCTTGAATGAGATAAACCGACACAGTATGGTTTTAAAATAGGGTAAATGAAATAATTTTACCCAAATTATTTTTGTATATAAAAGAAATAATTTTCATAAATTATTATAGATATATATGGTTGCTTGGATGGTAGGAAGTGATAATATTAAATTATTATCACTATTGTAAGGAAATTGAATAAAAAATTGAAAATAATAACCAGAGATTAAGGAATAAATTAATAAATAAATGAGATTTGTAAATATGATTCATAATTGAATAAGGAATTGAAATCATAATTAAAAACTAAGAAACTAATTCATTTACAAATGAAATTTGTAAATGTAAACAATAAATTTGAATTATAGTGTGATTAATAATTAAAGTAGGATAAAATTCCAAAGTAATGTTTGAAGATAAATTTAAAGAGTTTGGAATTTGAAAATTTAGGAATTTAAGTTCCTTTGAATTTGAAAATGATTCCCAAAGGTTGGGAAAAATAATATATATGTGAGAAATATTTTTGAATTGGATTTGAAATCTAGAGAGATTTGGAAATTAAAATACTTGAAGGGTTTTAAAAGAGATAAAAGCATTGAACTCTTTATGGTCGCTGGAAAATAATTCCGATGATGATCGCAAGATCATCGGTGTTCATTTTCGAGTTTCCAAAAGGGGGATTGCTACTTGGATGTTTTGGATTAATGTTTGTTTGCGAAATTGGCTTTGATTTTGAAAATGCAAGGAATTTTGGATATAGGTGATTTCAAAGGGAATTTTGAAATGTTGAAAGATTGTTTAAATTTTGGAATTTTAACTAAGAATGTTTATGGCATATAAAAAGTTTGATAATTTGTAAATTTGGAATTTGTTGAAATAAATTCGACTTTGTAAGTAAGTAAAGTGAAAACCGAATACTGGAATTTAAAATTTGAATTGTATTAAATTATGTGAAATGGAAAAATTAGTCAAGTTGGATTAAATAAAATAAAGTTTTGAGATTTAAAATTAGTAAGTAACTGAATGATTCATATGGTATGCAACTGAAATGAAACTGAATATTGGATGATGTTTGATTCAAAATTGTATAAAAATAAGTGCAGAATTAGTTCAAATGGACTAAAAATAATTAATGTTTGGAAATAAAATTTATTGGTTGGAAATGAATTAGAGAATGAACAAATGAATTTATAATTGTGAGTGAATGAACTGAAAATTGGATATTGTAATGATATTAAATGAAATTAAGTCCTTGCTTAACAAAATTCAAAGGAATGGTATGTAACAAGATTTAATTGGGGTTAAGTTAATTAGAATTGAATTGGAGTAGAATTCAATTGAGTTATGGGTGTTATTGAATGGAATTAGATTCTTACCTGAATAAATGGAAGTAGGTTGGATAAGAAATAAGTTGGAATAAATAATTTAGAGTAACTTATAGAGAATTAAAAATCCTTAGAATAAAATATACTTGGGCTATAGATAAGCGTAAATCTTGAGTTAAAAATAGAAGATGAATATATTCAAGCCTGGAATGAATGGAAATGTGTAAAATAATAAGTTGTGACTTATAAAATTGAAAAGTGGGATAGAAAGACCCAAAATAAACATTTTTGATGAACTGGAAAATAAAACGAAAAATCCAAACTTGAATTATAAAATAAATTGCATTTAAGAAATTTAATGAAGAGATTCTGAGATTAAAAATCAAGTATTGAATCTAAACCAAGGGAGAACTAATTAGATAATAAATTAGTTGATGAAATATGGAAATGGAACTCGAAATTATTAACTTAGAATTGAATTGTGAATAGATAATTGAGTTTGAAAATGAAGCTTGAGTTATAAATAGAAATTAAACTTAGAATTGTAAGTGAATTAAATATGAATTGAAGTTGTATGGAATTGGATTAAAATAAAAATGATTTGAGATGAAAATAAATCCAATTCGAGTATGAATAAACTAAAACAGGAGGGAATGCAACTATATGGTTTGTAAATGAGTTAGATTGGAATGGAATTTATATACATTGAGTTGGAATCAATTTAAAATGGGTTATAAAGCTTAAGTAATTATTTATTCACAATAGTATTATCAAATTGCATAAGAAAATGAATCGTTTGATGTAAACGATGTTAGATAAAATCCTCTGAGTTATTAGAAGTAAAATAGGATGGTTTTGAAGTCAATGGGGATGAATATAAGTTTGTTTTGCTTAGAATGAATTAAATATAAGCAAGTAAGTTGTAAATCACTTAAACTGAATGGAATGATTTGAGGATTGGTTGTAAGCAATTGTAACAAGTGTCGGAACCTTATATGTACTTATGGGAATTATATAACATGTATTATATGTGAAATTTATGTATTTGCTATTGAAAGTAAGAGAAATGTTAATAAATTTACATATATTTGGTACTTATATGTTTGAATTGAGTAAGTACAGGTATCTGAAGGCCGTTTGATAGGATTTTGGTCACGCTAAATGCTAAAATAATAAGCCGCTTGCTTAAATGCTAAATAAAGGTACGCCTACACAATAAAAATAGGAAATATGAACTGTTTTTGGTTTTTCCGACCGTGTGGGTCGATGTATATATATTTATATCTCTTGTCAAATTGCAAAAGCTCCTCCGTACAAAGGAGAATCTGTCAAAAAAATTCGAAAATTTTGGGAGCTAGAAACTGAATTTAAATTCCAGCCGACTTCCGAGGCACGGTCTCATCAATCGGGACGGACTTGTATGTCTCGTGGGATTTATTTCTTGAAAACCACTTCGATCCGGTTTGTACGTTTCATGGGAAACGAGTGTGGATTCGAAGTTGGAGCAGTGAGGTGCAAGGGCTAGTCGCTACTAATCCTGAGGATATTTCCAAAATGGATGTAGTAGGAATAGTGTCTTCGGTTCCGTTCGAATCCGGGACGAACTTGTATGGATGAATGCTTTCGGAACATCGTCAGGTGGACGATGGGCATTCTAAGGGATATGTTCTAAAAGGTAACGCTTTGCCTCAAGCCTCATCAACCAGGAATGACTGAAAATCAAGGGTTATGCAGCAATGCTAGGTGGGTAGCACCCATTCAGGGTGAGGTCATCCCTGTCTAGATGTCCCTTTTTATTTCGGCTTAGTGGTGCGGTTGCTTATCCCAACCATGTGGTGATCTCACTCGGGATTATCCAGTAAGGGATAGTCCCCGTCTTGTGTTGCAGGGGGTCGGAGTGATCCTCGGTACGGTGATCTAGCGTGACAGGTGGTACCTCAGTGCCTAGTCATTAGTTGAAAATACATTCTCCCTACGTGTCTTTTACGAGTTTTGTTTGTATTACCCACTCTATGGCTAGTAGCTGGAATTTAATAGATGTAACGATTTCAGCTATTTTAATAAGTATTTGTATATAGACCCTATTATAATATCAGAGGATTTTAATAAAAAAGCGTTTTAGCTATCGCAAGGTAAAAACCCGACATGTTTATTTGTGGCGTGGTCTTACGAGATGCTTTTGTTTTCAAAGAATTTTTGAAACTTTAATAATTAATTTGAGTGTGATTTGTCACGTTGGCATTCCAGACTGACTCAGGTGTTGTTTAACTGTAATGCTTGGGTCAGACCGAGTATTATAGAATATATGATATGATGTTGTGGAGCTCAGGAGACGAGCTGGATGGCGATACGTACTTCCGTATTTGGTTATTATTATGATGTGTACCCAGTTGTATGTTATTGATGATGTTGGACTCTGATGACATACTCTAATGATGTACGTATAAACAGGTATAGTTTTCTTTTGTGTAAAGATCTGTTATTATATGTTACATTTTAATCCGCTGCGTTGGTTAGATTCTGTTGTTGTCATCTATTTTTCTTCTTCTACCTCTTCTTTTTTAACCCAAATGGTTCGTATTTCTGTTCAACTTGAGTTGATTGATGTAGAATAGTGTTGACTCAAGGGGTGCGGATTTGTGGGTCGTTACAGCAAAAAAATAGATCGTGGTAAGAAGTGCAAAGAAAACCAATCAATATCTCACTTCAAATCAAAACCAATCACAATCTCCAAACAAGCAATAGATAATCAAAGCAATAACGATGAAATAAATCACACCGATTTATAATGGTTCCACTAACGTATTGTTAGTGTACATCCACTTTGAGAGAGAGATTTTATTAATACCAATGAGAAGAGTTCAAGAGATTGATTATAGTGATCAAAATTCTGATAGAATTGATTTGTGGAGAAGAGAATTGAAGAAAATTAGGTTTAGATAAAACCGTAATGAGTGGAGGCTAATACCATTGATTAAACCCTTAATCTCTTTGACTACAGCATATCTGAATCAAGAAAATAGCTTATATAGGAGAGTATAAAACATAGACAAAATTCCAAAAATGCCCCTCTGAGTATCACAAATCTTCACTCAGAAACTCGGGCTGAAAATATGCTGAAAAAAATCACAAATGTCTGTCACTATGCAACAAACGTCTGTCATATACCTTAGGAAAACATTTCCTGACACCACAGTCGTCTGTCATAAAATGACAGATGTCTGTCCACTTTCTCGAGTTTCAAACCTTGTAGTCACAAACGTCTGTCACTTTATGACAGACGTCTATCACCTGATACTGGCCACAGCACCCACTTATTTCATCATATCTTTCTCCTCCGATTTGCGAAACATTATCACCATTATAAAGCTACTTTCGACATCTTCAATTCTCTACATAGTGTCGTCAAAATTCAAAATGAGGATGTTATAAGGGTAAGGAGGGTAGGAGAGGCTCTGGGGAACTTGGCGAACCATTGACACCGACTGCATTTCTTGGTGTAGTCCATAGAATGTTTGATCATAGTAGGCCAATAGTAGCTTTGTTGGACTGCCTTTTTACATGAATTTACCCATCCATGTGATCCCTACAAAACCTTTCATGCAGCTCTTTCAATGTCTGATGGGCTTCGTCTTCAAACGGGCACTGATGAAGTGGTCTGGAGTACCCCATTTTATGAACATCCCTTCAATGATAGTGCAGCGGGAAGCCCAGTAGAGAGTCTTTTTTAAACCGCAGCTAATTGCCAAATGCTTAACCGTTGAATATTTTTGTTTAGCAATGATGGATTTTACATCTAAACTTGAAGGTTTTTTTGGGTGTAGCTAAAGAAACGGTAAATGATGTCAAAGCACTCTATTAGAAGAAAAATAAAAGGTACTTAATTTTTAGATGGATGCTTTTATTTTGGTTACTAATATGGACCTAACGAACATATTCCGTTTAAAAATTGAAATTTATATGAACATAAGTGAACCCTGACTGCAAGAATTGTGGAAAGTGTGAAATCACTAAATGGGGCCCAAACATGATTTTACTTTTTTTATCAGTTCCACTTCCAATACTATTTAACAAAGCAAGTACATAATATAGGAGAAAATCATCTAGATACACAAATATACATAGTTTGAAGTACTGACTTGTTATACCAGTATTAACTCATACAAAACCAACCTATTATTTAAATTTATAAGCTACGGTATTTGTTCATTTCTAAAACATAAAAAAATTGTGTAACAGAAATTTGTACAATTCATCTACACACTGAATTGGTATTAGGATCTAGACATTCTTTTTTTTTTTGAATTTTCTTGTTAGAAATCTCATAGAATAAAACCAAGCTTTTATGACGATATTAAATTCACTATTAGCACATACTAATACCAAGCAATTGATAACGTTACAGATTTATGGACCGGGTGGGGCTATCCAAGCCCATACGGATTTCGGGTTCAGAACAAAAATGCAGATCCACACTGGGTCTACGATACGAGTCTGAAGCACAAACAACCCATCTAAACAAAAAACCCCAGACACACACATATTCATAGTTCTTGATAACTAATCGACAAACTAGTTATTTTGGTAATCCGTACGTATGCCAAAATTTTCACTACGGAAAACAAAGCGTAACAAATAGCGATTCTCAAGCATTTAAAATTCTGATATCACTTTGTTGACTCATATACCATCTTGTTAACAATGATTATTTTGTATATCTAAGGGAAAAATTTTAGATATAGATTTTTCAACAAAACTTATCATGAATATAGACTTTATTGAAACATTATTTCAAAACATATTCGGCTTTCATCTCATTAGAATTTGTAACCGTTTACTTTAAAAGTGCTTTCACAAAACTAAGAATATTTTTTAAGATTTACTCCTATTTTACAAACTTATTTGCAAATAGCCTTGTTTTAAACCTATTTACAAATGTAGTCCTGTTTTGGCCAACTCAGTTAGAGCAATTTTACTTTGAATTTAAAATTGGCGTTATTTCAAATAGCGCCAATATAATTGGGTCGAAAGATAAAAACATACGAGCGGCATTTGAATTGCGCCAACTAGTGCAATTTCAAATGTCGCCTCTATATATACAAAATAACAATCCCCCTCTTCCTCCTCACTTTTCCAACTCTCCCTCAAACATCAAAACCAAAACCCACTTTCTTATTTTTCCAAAATTAAAATCCATACTCTATTTTAGCTTATTTCTTCTAAAAATTAAACATGGTTAGCTCGTTGACACAGGAAGCTTCTATAGGTATCAAGTCTATAAACAATCTTCATTTAATTTACAATTAAGGGTTTGTTGATGTTGAAATTGTTTGAAGTGGAAGCTATTTAGCTTTGTAATAGCTCTTTCAACTTGTAATTCAAAAATTACTTGACCATATGTTGTTAAACATCGATTTGTAGCAGAATTTGAAATTGTTGATTGGCTATTAGAATTTGGAATTTTACTATGTTAAAATTGTCAACATTTGTTATAGATTACACCGAGATGTCATCCAGACCGATTGATGGTAGCATTTTATACTTACAAGCATGTCATCGATTGAGCAACGATGCTATGATGGCGATAATACACTTTCTTTTGTAATACTGACATACATTGATTTTTGCTATTAGTAGTGCTTATATGTTTTATTTTTTTGAAAGAACAAAAACACAGTTACAACTATTGATCACCCATCGACCCTCAGGACAGCGATTTCCTCACGTCTTGACGTGCTAGAGTTGTTAGATAGAGCTGGCTTCTTGCTTATACATCGATTGGGTTACACCCAATTGGATTGTCCCTTATCACGACCTTGGTGGATAGATGGAGGCCAAATATATCTACATTCCCCTTAGAGACGGTGAGATGACCACCACCTTGGGTGACGTTGCTGTGTTGCTTGGTTTACCTACAGATGGTGCTCTATTGAGCAATCCGGAGCCAGTCGGTTACCTGTTGATGTGTGAGAGCCTGTTAGGTCTATCACCTCCTCCCAAGCAGTGGTGGGATGATTAGATGATAGTAACCACTTGGTTCCGACAATAGTTTGAGGGGGACATTCCAGTTGACGCCTCCCAAATTTAGATTGAGCAGTAGGCTCGAGCTATTATACTACATATCATCACTTTGCATTTGACATATGATTATTTAAAGACCCTTGTTTGGCTTAGGTGGCTTCATTATATAGAGGACTTTGATGTATGTCATCGGTATTTGTGGGGTAGTGTTGTTCTAGCATATACGTACGTCAAGCTGACTAGGCTCGCTTTGCAGGAGAGCGCATCTATTGGAGGTCGTTTGACTCTAATTCAGATATTCGCATTTTTTCCGTTCATATGCATATATTTTACGTACATATACATTTTTTATGCTTCTACAAGTTTTTAGCTATGGTCTTGGTCGTATCCTTCGGTCGAGAGAATAATAATGAAGAGAGCGGAAGTTGATTTATCTTTGCCGTATGTGGTTAGGTATATTTACTGCATTATTTTATTACACACATGTTTTGCTCCACTAATTATTATTATCTCGCTCTTGTAGATGGATTGGCCCGAAGAGCACGATGAATATGCCTAGACATAATGTCATGTTCTACCACAATGAGTTTGATATACTCGGTTGTGATGTTGTGACATTGATTGCATACGCACATGTACTTGGATAGCTTCCAACCTTATGCACCGCTATTATTGATCTATGGATAGCACGAGTGTCACTTATTTGTTTCATCGATGTAGCATTTCATCTTCCAGTTAGAGTGATGCGACAATTTGATTTTAGACATCTTCCAGAAGCAGCTCCTCACTACCAGATCGACAACTCAACTAGAGAGTATGAGATGGCGATTGATACATGGAACCATCGTCATATGCATACACAACAAGAACAAGACCTCATGCTATCGGACGACAAATATTATACATGGTACCGGTACATCACCTGATGCTATATTCTTCATGCCATAGAACCTCTTATTGAGGTAGAGCAGCCTGTTGAGATAGATGCTTATACTCTGAGAGCTCTAGTTGAGAGGAATGTGGTATGTGTTAATTGCTGTTATTTAACTCGAGAGGAAAGTAGTCATATTTATTTTGCATACGTATTAATTACTACTATTTGGCATGCGAATGGCATTTACCATGCCATGGAGTTGGTTGATGAGCTATCGGGAGAGGTGTCGGGGCGTACAAAGGGAAAACGCTTTAGTGTGAAGAGTATATTGCGATATATTATGGGAAAGAACAAGCTAGCTAGAACTACACTGCCTTCTCCTCCCCCACCTCCTCCTCCTCCTCTTGCACTCATTAAAGCACCTCTTGAATCAATTCCTCCACCTCCTATGACACAAGTATACCAACACAAAAGCCGAAATGGTAAGGAAAAAGGTCCTTCATTTTCTCAACCTACGCAATTCTAACATGGAGCTTCACAAACACAGGGGTCCAACCAAGAAAGCGAGGAGTCTTCGCCTGACGAGGTTCCATTAGCACGGAGGAAGTAAAAAAACTCCTCTAATGGTGAAGAGCTTGTGCTAAAGCGTTGTTGTGGTATGGTGTTGGTAGGATGTTTAGCTTGTAGTTTGATTTGTAGTTTTGGTTGAATATTTTGACTATGTGTGATTTTGACTGTTGGATTATTTGTTTAATGTTTATATGACCATTGGATTATTTATGTGATATTTAATGTTAGAATGTCGGAATTTGAAACCTATTAGCCTTACCTAGGGCGCTATTTGAAATTGCACCAACCATTTTCAAGTAGTGCCCTAGGTATGGCTTACAAGTTTCAAAACAGAAGTCCTCCCTTCTCTCCTCTCATTTCTCACTTTACTAAACTCAACACAAAAAATTACAAAGCCCAATTACATTCCTTTCGACAATTCTACATTATCTCATTTCAAAATTTTGATTTTAATGCGGATTTGCTAAATAATCAAAGGTAATCTTCAACATTTAAACCAATTTTCACTTTAATTACTTTTCACTTTCGTTGCATTCTTGAAACCAATTTTTATTAACCATTACTAAAAATGGATTAATAGAAAATTGATGACGAGACTTTAATGACAAACATGGATGCGTTTGAATCCAATGAAAACGTGGCGGATGGTGGAGTCAACCATCAAAGGCTAGGTAAAGAAGTTCGCAATGAAGCGAGAGAGGTTTTTGAACAACCCGATCGTGTACCTAGCAAGAAGCATACACATTTCGTTGCAATACATTAAAGTAGGTGGAAAAATCGAGGTCAAGACTTTCGAGATATCCTAGTGAGTAATGTATGGTGTTTGATTGTACGTTGTATCGTAAGTTGTATTATATGTTATCATAGGTTGTATTGTATCGTAAGTTGTATTGTATGTTATCGTACGTTGTTATTTTATTATGTTGTATTGTAGGTTATATTATATGAGTATTCATGTTGATGTTATTATTGATTGGTAATTTGGAGTCCTTACAACAGACACACAAATATGAACAATATCAATAAAGATATATGTCGAAGTACAATAGTTCTTTTAGAAAACACAAACAAATAAAGAGTTACTAAAAACAGTAATAAAAACTAAGTTGCTAATACAACTTCGAAGCTTTTCGCCATGGTGTAGAAGAGCTAAATCGGAGTTTATGTTTAATGTTAGGCCTCTGCCTAAAAATCCTTATTTGGTAGCACATGTTTTTTATTTGAAGCATTCTGAGGTTAATTATGCTCGGATAATCGTTTTTGATTATGTTTGAAAATGTCTATGGAAGCTATCAGATTGTAGCAATCATTCTGCATGATTTGTTATGAAGATTATGATTTTCGCATCATCTAAGAGGCTCAAATTAGTAAGTTAATGAAGAAGTATTTTTAAATTGTCTTAATACAACTGATTGCTCAAATTAAATTTCGTTTTAACAGGGAGAAAGAAGAGAATGCTATGATATTAGACATTTTTTTAGTAAGACTATAATAATAATCAATATCAGAGGCTGTAAAAGGGATGAAGCATTCATTTGGTCAGACGACTAGTGGCCTTTGAGTACAAGTTTCAATATTAATATCAAAGGTGTGAAAGTAACTAAGAAATATTTAGCTTAAAGAATTTATTCTATGATCTGAAATGTTCTATGAAATATAACTAGTGTGAGTGATAGTAATTTTTTATAGCAACGTTTTCAATTGTTTTTCATTTATTTTCTCTTTCTAATATAGACTTTTTTAGTGCCGATGCATTTTTCACCGTTCTTTCGTATATATGTGGTTGATATTTATTGACACAGGAATATAATGTGTTAAAAATGTTCGTGTCTGTTTTTGTCTTCGGTCGGTGTGGCTTATCATCATGTTAGAATATTGCTTGTCCAACAATTGGTACATCTTCGCAGAACGAAACACTTTTCTCGTTCCTTCAGATCGACAATCCAAGCATTCACCCTACAATCTCCTGGTTGTCCTGAGCTTTTTTATAGCTACTTTGCTTGTGTCTAGCCTATAACATTATTTATCAAAGTGTATGAGTTTCATATAGCGTGATTAATAAAATCAATATGTTATACTTTATTCATAAATATATTATACATAAACATTACTTCTTAGTTTCCAAAACCATAACGCCTTTTCCGCGTTGGCAGCCCAATGGTAGCGTCAAAAATCTGGTCCTCCTCTTCAACAGTCAGCTCCTCCCGTTTTGTTCCCTTAAGCAGTTTCTTTCATTCTTGCATGAATTTATCATGCAATAGCAAATAGATTTACAATTAAAATTCATAATACCTTATTAATTATTTATAACTTATAATTTAAAGTGATTATTAATAACTTATAATTTAAAATATGCTTATCATGACCTCTTGTGATTTCATATTATTTTATGTATATGTTATTGAGTCATCTTCATTGACATGCTCAATGACGTGAGTATTAGTAAACACGTCCACGTAGAAGATGGGACGACTATGATCTCTTTTCTAAAATAATTA
Organism: Allium cepa; assembly: GCA_030765085.1. NCBI lineage: Eukaryota > Viridiplantae > Streptophyta > Magnoliopsida > Asparagales > Amaryllidaceae > Allium > Allium cepa. The sequence continues at coordinate 887,134,481 of CM060931.1, forward strand.
TTGTATACATAATAACAAAATTATACAATGTAATAAGTATTTATAATCGCAATTAATGAACTTACCAGCTAATGGTGATGCCAGAATGACTTTGAACCCCAGGGTGCGTGAAATGATTTTCGTTTCTATTTGCAGAATTCTGCTTCAACTCTGTATGTAAATTTAAAACGAACATTATCTTTCATATTTGTAAATTGATGCAACTGCTATACTAATTCTACTAAATTTTCAATAAATACACGAGATTAGTAAACTTACAAACGCTTTGACTTTTCCAATAATCAACCCAAGCTTGCCATACACTTGCACTTATCCAGTCGCGCTTTTCTCCCTTTTTTAATGCTCAACATCATATCACGGTAATTTTTCCATTTTTTCGTCCAGTCATTTCTGCAAATGCCAAAGTCGGATTCCTGTAAATTTACCGTCCTCTGCATATTGAGAAAAACTAAGTTATACATTTATACTTAGTCAACAAATTGTATAGTTGGTTATATATAAAATGAAATATAGATTTACATATACATAGAAATCCTTCTAGATACACTCTAATATGTGGGATGGGGTATTATCCTATAATGGCAACAATGCAGTCATTTTGCTCTTAAGCAGCCTTGAAAATATCAAGAACAACATCTAAGGGCTTCTGTTCAAAACCCCTTTATTAATCATGATATCGACCTTTAATAAATCATAAATAATATATCATACAAAAAATATTTATCATGTTGCAACAAATTTGATAGGTACCCACTCACTTTACTTACTAATGTGACTAAAGTCTATCGGTTATAAACTTTTTTGATGAAATTTATGATACGTAATAGTTTTATGAATTTATTTTGTAAACATTGTGTAACTATAATTTAACATATTTATATTAATTCGAAAAGCAAGAAAGAGGTTGTAATCATTAATATTTATTTCATATTCATTGATAACTAATATAAACTATACTATTTTTTCTGCAAAAGAGTGAAATCTTAGTAAAAAAATATATAATAACCATCGAAAGTTGTTGGAAGCTATAGACGACCTACGAAAACCGTTAGATAAAACGACTATACAACAAGTTCGGCCGAGAAAGAAACATTCGTTCTCCCCTAAAAACTTCCAAACCCTAACTTTTCCCCCAAAGTTTTCCAATCTCCATCGTCGGCTACTCCAATGCATCCTCAACCCTTAGAAAAACTTTGCCATCTTCAAATCTTCATCCGCCTATGCAATTAGTTTAGCTCAAATTTGGTTTTTCCCTAAACCTAATTAAATTTAATTTGCTATATCAGTGTTAATTTTTGATTTTACTTGTTTATAATACACCACCGATTGTTTAAAATTGTATGTTGGTTGATTGAGATATGTTAATTACGGCTATTATGTTTAAACCAAAAATTAAAGCATAGTTAAGGCTAAATTGAGTTCATTAGTGTATGTGCATATCATTTAGTGTATCTGAGCATAATTTAGTGTCTGTATTACCTTAAATGTCGATAAAAGTAATTTTTTTACATAACCATTTATTAGTTTATATCCTTAATTATATACAAAACTTAGTTTGTTAGAATGTGGCATGCGGCAAAATTAGTATGTAATATAGTTTATTTTTTAAAACATATATTATATTTATAATACATTAAATTTGAAAGAATAACAGATTTTATGAAAAAGGTAAATAATAATAATAATATATTATATTATTAATACAATATTATATAAACAAATTATTGTACAAATGCTAATACATGTTATATAATTAATAATAAAAATTAAAATATATAATGGTAATATATTAACAAATTGGTGTATAATGTACCTCATTTAAAATCCCTTAGAGAGTTTTTGGTCCTGTATGATAAGTATTGCATATGATCGTTATAGAGATATTCGTTTTTATCACAAAACGGACGTCAATATTCATCTGGTACAATATTTATCTAATTTTTCCCTGTATTGGACAAGCTACAGACACAACAAACTAATCGCATTTTGTAAATCATTTCATCTTAAACGATTCACAAAAATTCGATAGCAATTCCTTTTTGTTACTTTTGTACACCCATTTGTGTACGATACAGAGAACAAATACCAAGTATTGTCGAATTTTTTTTGAATCATTTAAAATAAAATGATTTCCGAAATGTAGTAATTATTGTGTTTGTAATGAAAAGTACGATGACCAACAATCAAAGTAGAAAACAATAAACTAAAAATTTAATATTATAAGCATAATTTTTTAAAATTGAAAATATATAAAAATTTATAAAAAAATAAAAAGAATAATACATTATATAATTAATAAAACATTAAAATGTATATTTGAATTAAAAAATAAAATGTCAGTCCATAAAATAATCAATAATTTTTCGAATTTTTTTCATATTTTTTTAAATAGGAAAAATAGTCAAATATTTTCTTGATCGGAAGAGCTGGATGTATCAAAGAAAGGGATTTAAAGGCTCAATAAAGAAAAAATTATAATGACATACACGTATTTATTGAATTCACTTTAAGTAATAATGGAAATGACGAAGAAATTAGTTATCCATCTAGTAGGTGCAAACACTTGAAGCATTTAACATCGGATATGGTTAAAGTTTATTTGTGCCAAAACGGTTTCATGCTGGATTATCATGTGTGGGATCATCATGCAAAACCTGTAGCACCTAATCTTGTTTAGTTAGAGAAGGAGATGGGTAATGACATTGTTATGACGAATCTCATAGAAAATATGGTTGAAGATGCAGCATGATTAATGCTTCTTATGGTTAAAGTTGATGATGAGGATGTAAATGTCAAAGAAGAACCAAATATTGAAGCAAAGAAAATCTATAGTTTATTGAATGCTGCAAAGAACCCTTTGGGATGGTTGTAAAAGCGGCATCTAATTATCAGTAACTGCAAAATACTTTGTGAATGAAATCAAAATACAACTTCACAAAAGTCGGATTTATAGCTATTATACAGCTGCAAAATGGCATATGCCATCCGATAATTTAATGTATGAAAATCATTATGAAGTGAAAAAAACTTATGTCTGCTTTTGGTTTTCCATATCAAAAAATAGATACATGTTTAAAAGGTTGTATGTTGTTTTGGAAAGAGGACATCGATCTTAGAAAATGTAGAATATGTAACGAGGAAAGATACAAACAACTAATAAAAAGGGAAAGGAAGGTCAATACAAGCATATGCATTACTTACCCATCACTCCTAGGCTTCAAAAGTTATATACATCTTCTGTAACCGCGTCTCATATGATATGGCATGGTGTGAGAACATAGGAAGAATGTACCTTAACACACCAAGGTAATGAAGAAGCATGGAAGCATTTTGGTATAACATATCCTGCTTTTGCAGTGGAGAACTGTAATGTTAGACATGGTTTATGTACAGACCAATTTTCACCATTCTCTCAATTTGGTTCTAAATATTTTTCTTGGTCTATTATCATTACACCTTACAATTTACCACCGTGGATGTGTAAGAAAACTCCATATATGTTTCTCACTATTATCATCCGTGACACTGATGATCCAATATAAGATATCGATGTTTATTTACAACCATTGATTGAAGAGTCGAAAACACGGTGGCATGAATCAGTTGAAACATACGAAATTTTGGAAAAAAGAATTTTCGTATGTTCTCTTCTTTGTTATGGACTATTAGTGATTTTCCTGTGCATGCAATGCTTTCAGATTGGAGTACGGCTGGTCGTCTAGCTTGTCTTTGTTGTATGGGAGAAACACGAGCATTTTCTTTACTACATGGAAAGAAAATTTCATAGTTTGATGGCATCGGTGTTTTCTCCATATTATTTATCCTTTTAGAAAAGATAGAAAAAACTTTATAGCTAATAAAGAAGAGACTATGCAACCAACAACAATTTGTCAAGTGAAGGAACATATGAACTTGTGATGGATTATCCAAAGATATATAAAATTGGAGTACAAACTGAAATTCTAGGTAAATTAATTATTGATAATTGACGTAAACGAAGTATATTTTCAGAGTTTCCTTATTGGAAAGGTCTCCTACTTTGTCATATATTGACGTGATGCATAATGAGAATATTATGCTTGATAATGTATTTAATACAATTTTGAATGTTAACGGGAAGACAAAGGACGATTTGAAATCAAGATGTGATATACAACAATTAGGTAAGCGACTCGAGCTTCATATCAAATTGAATGACACTAAAAAAATCAAAAGCATGCTATAAGTTAAAAAATAACCAAGTTAAAGTTGTGTTAAAATGGATTAAAGTATATTAAGATTTCCTAGTGGGATTTCTTCTAATCTTCGCGGATGTGTCGACTTTAAAAATGGTAAACCGAATGGGATAAAAGGCATGATTTTCACTAATGATGCAAAATTTATCACCCGTCGTTTCCAAAGAACTATTGGCCGTAAAAAGTTTGGACGTTTATGATGGAACTTAGTTTGTTTTACAAAGATCTTTGTTTAACTACGTTAAAGTTAAACATCTACGTAAACTTGAAGTATCCCTATACTACTCTACAAACTGGATAAAATATTTTCTCCTTGTTTCTTTAATGTAATGGAGCATTTACCTATTCATTCCCGTCTAAAGCACGTCTTCGAGTTTCTGTGCAATATGGATGGATATATCCATTTGAGAGGTGTTAATATCGAATATATTAAATATTAGTTTAATTACATATATAAGTAAATTTTAATTTGAAATAATTTTTTAATGGGTATTTAAATAATCTTTAGAAAATTGTTAGACAAAAAGCACAAGTTGGATGTTCTATTTGTAAATCATATATCGAAAAAGAAGCTTCATTTTATTCTTTCATTATTTCAGTGAACATATAAACTTATCATTTGAAAGTGTTTCGTGTAATAATGAAGGCATTGAAAATTATTTTCTCAATCAATGTTATCTATTTTTAGACAATATAACCAACATATTGGAAAACATGTGAAAATATGATTATACGATAGAGATTATCATGTAGCACACAAATATATTCTTCTTAATTCTGCTGAAGTTGCACCATTTGTTAGGTAATATTGAATATTAATTCTCGATATATTTATTCGAATAATACACGTATAGATTATAATGCAATATATTATCTAAATCTACATTATTTAGGAATCACAACATCCAAGCGGCAATCTCGGTAAAAAAAATTACTGATTGGTTTTCGAACTACATTTATGATCCAAGAAATTGTGCGGTCAACGAACGATTGAAATATCTTGCGTTAGGACCAAAAAAAATATCAAGCCATATCCAATATTTTTCGTCAATGGATATAAATTCAACACCAAAGAATATGATGATGGAAAAAATAATTAACAATACCGGTTTGTTTGTTAAAGGTAGTGATATTCCAGATAAAATATAAATGGCATTTATGGTGTGTTAACCCAGGTTTTGTAATTGACATATTTCACACAACTTATAAAGGAAGTTTTTTGTTTAGATGTAATTGGTTCAACAATGTTCAAATTTCTGTAATCAATGTGCATAAGGATTATAATCTTATTGAAATAAAGCATACCTCGCATTATCATAAGTATGATTATTTTATATTCGCCAAACAAGCACTATAAGTTTATCATGTTCCTTATCTATCTCTAAAAAAGATAAAGTAGATTGGTTGGCGGTTTTTAAAACAGAGGCAAGATTTACGTTTTATCAAGCAGATCATGAGCAAAATTGTGAAATAATAATAATCAACGATCAACTGTTTTTAGGTCTCTAAATGACAATTCAAATGTTTTAGTAGAAGCATTTGAGACTACACAGGAAAACGATACAGAATACGAGATCGAATCTAAATCAGAAAACAATGATGACTGATCAATAATTTACACTTAGATAGAAGATAATTAATGTGATTACTAATATTAAATTTTTCTCAATATAAATGTTATGTTTTCTCATAATTAAATCATACGTTCTTACATAATAAAATGATATATCTGTGATAGTATTTTGTCACTTCAACGTTGGAGTTCTTCCCATTTATCAGGTTCTCCCTCTTCTATTCAAAGAGGGACCGCCGTGGGAGGCGATGGCATCGGCCCATCATAGCAGGCACAGTGTCCCATAGTGACGTTATTTAGTAAAGCGAATGGGTAAGTATTAAATTTATTTCGGCATCATAAATATTTTTTGTATGTATATTAGTCATGAATTATTATGTGTATGTATCATATTTAACACAGGGGATTTGAGCTGGAGTCATTAGAAGTTGTTCTTGATGTTTCCAACCTTGTTTATAGGAGCAGGATGAGCGCTTGTCAGTCTAAGTAGGTAGTAACCCACCCCACATCATAAAGTGTATCTTGAGGGATTTCCTCATATGTAAATTTGTGTATCATTATATATAACCCCTGTATAAATTGTTGACCAAGTTTAAATGTATAACTTGTATTTTTTCAACATACAGGGGGCAGTAGACTTGTAAGAAAATGAACATCTCCTTTGCAAAACTAATGAATGAAGAAAATGAGGAAGAACTATAGTGATGCAACGTCAGCCGTAAAAAAGTGAGAAAGAATCTTGACTAGATGAGTGCAAGCTTGTGGGAAGCTTGGGTTGCTCACTGGAATAGCGATGAAGAGTATGTAAATTTACTAATTTCTTATTAATTATTCAGATTGAAGTTTCATATACAATCTATCAAGCATTATATAGAGTATATTCCGATAAGTCAAAATATCACTTTAACTTGTTCCTTATATAATATATAATTTACTAATGCAAAATATAATGTTTAATTTTAATTTACTGGCAAAATCAAAGAGGAACTCTGCCAATTGTCGCACACCATGGTGGTTCTAAGTTATTCCAACGTTATCGTCAAGAACTGATAAATTTGTTAATTGTGATTATAAACAGTTGTTGCATCGTATAATTTTGTACATATAATAATATATAATAATTATTTTAGGAAAGAAAGCATTAAAGTCTCGTCTCCTACATGGACGTGTTCGTACGTACGCATGTCATCGAGCATGAAATGAAGATGACACACTCACATACACATGGCATGACTCAAAATCGCAACAGGCCCATGTAAGCATATTTTAAGTTATATGTTATTAAAAATTAGTTTAATTAATTAGCTATAAATAATTAAAATATTGTAGTGTTAATTTCAATTGTGTTTTTATTTGGAAATGTTGGAAAAATTTATGCAACAACGAGCACAGCTGCTTGAGCGAACAAGATGGGAACAATTGATTATTAATGAGGAGGACGCAATTTTTAAAGCTGTCATGGATCCTACAACACGACTGGGCGCTATAGCATTGACAAATAAGAGGTAATGCTTACTTGAAATTGACTATTTACTAATCTCTCGACTGCAATGAACTTGAAATTATTTAGATTAATTGTCAAAATTTGGTTTTAGGTTTAAAACTGAAAGTCACATGTGTTGCTTAATTGTTTTTGGTCTTCCTTGTAATAGGTAAAACATTATAGATAATATATGATAATATATGTTCCTGCTAAATCCGATGATATATAATCTTATATTTAAAATTAGGTGTAGCCTATAAAATCACATTTTTATAAGATTTTATATATCAAATTGTTATAGAAGCTTTTAAACTCACAATTTTTGCTAGCCATTAGACAAAAATCCCTTGTTAAATCATACTAGTATTGCAGGCTAAACGCAAGTTGAGCGCATGCTAAAAAGCTCATGATGAAGCAAAGATTAAGGACCTGAGAGCTAGGATTCCCGAGCTAGAGGAACGAGACCGCAACGCTGTGGAGACGAGGTAGTCAGACAAGTGCATTGCTGCGTATATGCAGCAGCACGACACATTTCCTTCATCAGCCGATTCCGAAGGCGATGATCAGGAGTGATAGGTATGATTTTTTAGTTTGTGTTGGAATGTTGTGCATACATACGCTTATAGATGGTGAGGGTTATGTATTTTGATATGTTTGATGCATTTTGAGGAGAAGTTGGATGTTTGAAGTTTATTTAGGTTGTATTTATATATGTTGGATTGTTCTGATATTATTGATACATCTTGAGATGTTGGAGGTTGATTTTGTGCATGTTATTCGAATATTTTGTTGTATGGTGGACTGTTTGAGTTTGATTTGTTGTAAATAATGATGTTTTTGTTATTGATGTTTTATATGCGATCTGGGCTTATATATATGTATGTATGTATGTATATGTATATATATGTATTTAAATATGTATGTATATACATACATGTATATGTGTGTGTGTGCAATTTATATGCGTGAAATTGAGTTACGATATACATTGATATGTATGTCTTATATGAGAGACAAATGTCGGCAAAAATAAAATAATAATCCAGATTTCTGATGGCTTCCAACTACTTGCGACGGCTAGTTGGTAAACTACAACTAATGGCTAGTTGCTAAACTACAACTAATGACTACCAACGGCTTCTGATGAGTAAATACCAAACAGCTTTCGATGGCTGCCAACACAACTGTGCTTAAACCTTCACTTCCCACGTGTTTGATAGCCACTTTCTTTTAAATTGCTTTTTCTAATGGCTGCCATCAGCTTTCGACGGCTGTCGACAGGTTAAAGCTATTGGAAATGGGCTCCTTCCTTGTAGTGAGAACCTTCCTTATAGTGAGAAGGTTGGAGATTGCAAATTAATGAAGATTGGGACAGAAGCTGACGACAGAGGCTAGATGAATTTGGGGGAAAATTTTAGGTTTGCAATTGGAAAATATTGAAGGAGATCGGGCTCGGCTGAAACTATGATCGCGACATTCCGACTGTCGTTGACGGCTTTGTTTAATGATAGTTTTCAACGGCTTCCGACGGTAATTTAAATATTTAATTAAAAATTCATTGCATATAAAATAAATTTAATGTATTTTAGTTTGTTAGAAAATTTTAATTTGTTGTAAAAATTTAAATAGCTTATATTAGTTCTCATTGAATATGAAAATCAATGTTAATGATTACAACCTCTTACTTGCCTTTTCAAATCAATTTAAAAAAAAATTAGTTAGTTACACAATGGTTAAAAATTATATTTAAATTCATAAAACTATGCATTATAAATTTCATCGAAGTTGTATAACTGACAAACTGAAAGTTGCATAGAATGATTGTTTGTATTCAATTTTCACTAAAGTTAAATATTGAAATATAAAATAAAAGATTATCGACAATGCCAATTTAATTAATTACAAACCGAAATAAAATTGAATAATTGAATAAAAATGTCTTTTTTAATTTTTAGAAATTAAATTAATATTTTTAAACAAATTTCGAACTTATATAACTAAAAAGTTATAATAATACGATAAATTTAATTAAATAACGAGCCGTCGATAATCAGTATTCAAGATCACGGAACCGTCGAAGGCCGTCGGAAAGCTCCGCTGCTATTTTACTACTAATAGAGTTATCTTTAAGTCTGTTTCAAAAAAATTATAAGGGCTAACCACGTTAGTATGCTGCGTTCATCTATAAAAATGATTGAAATAGGCAACCCTACTACTGGTGTGTGGGCCTAAGGAGTAAAGCCTTGAACTGGATGGTCTTATCCTTGTTGATGGGCCGAAACAAACTGGGAATTAGTGAGTGCGTTATAAGCATAGTTTAGTCCAATTGTATGTTATTGGAAACCAACAATTGTCTTTCTTTTTCTGCCATTATGAGCACTATTTTGACATAATAGTTCAGTAATTCATTTCTTTATTTGTGATAAAGACTGAGGCATTAGCTCAAATTTGCAAGAAAATTCCGTGCCTTCTGTTAATCCTTCTAAAGGGAAGTGCAGTTATGTTTTCTGGAATTGCACTCGCACACAGATCTAGAACTCTGTCAAATTTAACCATCTGACAAAATGAAATATCAAAGAAAAGGAAAAAGTTGACAATGGAAACCAATTCCTATTCCTAGATAATTCAGTTAACAAATAATATTGCGCACTACAAATAGTCAGAAATACTTCTATAATATGCATCATGCATTATAGCTGCTAACACAATGATCAATGAACTTATGATCAATTCAAGTTGTACAAGTTGATAACATTCCCTTTAATCATACTAGCATTCTTCCTAGTCTACAACTTCCACAGTAATTCATATTGGGAAACATTTGAATTCGACCCAACATCATCATCACATAACGATGTAATATATGCGGAGAGTTCTACAAATATCAGTCATATAATTTATGCCATAGCAGGATCTAATAAAGGGTTACCCTACAAGGGACCCTACATAGATCATGGTGGCAGCCAAACAAAACCCATGGCTTCCTTTGGCTCGACAAAGCTCCACCATCGACTTACACATGGCCTTCAACTTCTCCTCCTTTTAGAGTCTCCGAAAACACCCCCAAATTCAGACAGCATGATAAGCATGGAGACCAATCTACTATAAGAATGTCCCGAATGATCATGGAGACATTCAAAGAAGAAGGATTGGTGCAAGGAATGATATGGTTTGTCAAGGCCAATGATGACACGATATATTTTGTTGATAATCTTGTTGAGATTTTAGCAAAGTACGATCATAATGGATATTACTATATTGGTGGGAATTCGGAATGCATTGCTCAAAATCATAGACATTCGTTTAAGATGGCTTTTGGGGGGGGGGGGGGGGGTGAGGGTTCTCTTTAAGCTATCCATTTGCGAAAGCTTTGGCTTGCAATATGGATGGATGCATTAAGAGGTACAGTAATGTCCATGGAGAAGACCATTTGGTATAGTCTTGTGTTTCTGAGCTTGCTGTTTCATTACAAGAGAGCCAGGCTTTCATCAGGTATGTATGTGTATTGACTATATTCTTTAAATTTGATATTAAATTACTTTATTCTCCATTTAAGCTCATAGTGCAAGGCCTAGACACAGGTCAAATTCTATTTATCCAAATTACCTATCCTCATGTGTTCGTTTGTTTTCAATCACTATAAATAAATCATTCAAATTTCATATGATCTAGTGAACCCCACATGATAACATGATTATGATGATTGGTGGATAATTTTAAAAAGAGCACATTAGGACGAGGGATTTGAAGACAAAGGATTTGATATTGTATAGACATATGCCTTCATGCCGGTTTCCACTAGACATGCTTTCCTTTTAATTCATAGTGATTTGAATGAGAAATCTTTTTTCAAAATATTGCGTAGAGAACTATCTTTGCAAGTTGTGATTATTTACGTAGATTTTAAGAAATCTCTTTATTAGTTCTATTATATACTTAATTTTTTTGGATACAGGGATCATTTCAGAATCCAATTGGAATACTCACTACCATCAAAGATATGTGCGCACAAACCCTTAAAAAATACGAAAATTTTCTAACATTTTAGATAAAGTTGCATGGAGATATATCGGGATTCATGTCAGATTCCATTAAATATGTTTCTAATTCATATATATTGACTTGAATGGAATCTGCAAGTTGTGATTATTTGCACAAATACAAAGAACACTCTTTGATGAATTAATGAAGCTTTATTAGTTCTATTTAATGCTTAGAAATTTTTGATACCGGCAAAGAAGATATAAAACTATTCATGTCTGAATCCGAATTTGAATTCTCATTACCAACAGATGTATATAGTAATAATTACAAACCTTAAACAAATTTGAAAATTTTGAAACATTTCAGATAGACTTGCGTGGAGATATATCAGGATTCTTGTATCGCATCAACAAGCACCTATTGTAAGCTTACGCCATATTAACGAAGTCAGTCCAATATTTCCTTCAATGTCTCAATATGTCAATGCGGTCAAGCTCTTCATGCAAGCTGCAAATACTGATTCATCTCACCTTCTGCAGCAAACATTCTGTTACAATTTAGCAAATAAATGGTCTGTAATGGTATCTAATTATATTGGGCTACACTGTCCATATATATGAGAAATTTTACCCACCAAGTGTGTTACAGAACCTTTTCGCCATGGAATAGAAGAGCTAAACCAGAGTTTATGTTTAATGCGAGGCCTCCGCCTAGAAATCCTTGTTCGATGCCACATGTTTTTTATTTGGAGAATTCTGTGGTTGGTGACGCAATGATAACTGTTTTTGATTATGTTCGGAAACATCCATGGAAGCTTTCGGATTGTAGCAATCGTTCTGCGCAATTTGTTATGAAGATTGTGGTTTTCGCATCATGTTAGAGGCTCGAATTTGTAAGTTAATGAAGAAGTATTTATATTTTGTTCTACTGCAATAGAATAATCAAATTATATGTATTTATTTACCGGGAGGAAGAAGAGAATGCTGTGATATTCGACATTTTTTTCAGTAAGAATGTAACAGCAATCAATATCAGAGCTTGTAGAAGGGATGAAGTGTTGATTTGGTCGGACATTTAGCGCCTTTTGAATACAAGTTTCTAGGAAGGTTGTGGTTTTCTTTTTATTTAAGATCAAAGATTGGAAAGTAATTAGAATATGTTCTGAAATATTCTATGAAATATCATTTTTGATCTGAAATATTCTATAAACTATTACGTGCAGTTCACATGATCATACTGGGTTAATGATTTGAAAAATGTTTGTGTTTAGTTTTGTCTTCGGTCAGTGTAGCTTATTATCATGTTAGAGTTTTGCTATGCACGTGGAAAGCATAGTGTCTTCCGATTGGATATTTTTATCGATAAGCTTCGTGACATTTGTACATCAAATCTAATTTCTGGCTGTTATCTATAATTATTTACAATATGTATGTGTATATAATATGTAGACAGGGAGTGTCAATTACACCCGACCCAATGGAACCGGATCCGATCCGGTGACCCGACTCGTGCTTCGGTTCGGATGTGATCTTGATGGTTCGGGTCCAGTTGGATAATAACACTAAAAATACATATATTTAAATGTTTTTTGACGGATCTTTCGCGTTGGTTCGGATCGGGTTTGAGTAGATATTTATTGTATTTTCATTAGTCAGACCCGACCCAAGACCCACCGAGTTCGGTTAGAGTTCGGATCTTTTCAGATTGGTTCGGTTTGATTTTGGGATTCACGGTTCTAGTTGACAACATTATATGTAGCCTATGTCCGTTACTTTTAAGTTGAAGTTATATTATGTAATACTAGTGTAAATTCCATGTTCGTGTATAATAGCTATAAATAAATAAAAAATTATTTAATAAACAATTTATGGATGAATGTGTTTTTTAAGTGTTAAAGGTTTAGTGGCCAAATCACTTTTATTTCAAGCAAATTGATAGTGTATTCCGTTGATGCGAGGTTGAAAAGTGGATGATGGTGAAGGTTGCAAACTGATGGTGAAATTTCGTTGATGTATGTAAAGTATTATTACACATTTTTAAAAGACACCGTAGAAATCTATTTATTGAATTCTATTTATTGATAGTAGAAGATATAATATATTTCATTTTTAAGAAGTAAGATGGAACTTCTGTGGTTGCCGATTAGCATCAAGAACTACAGTCCCAAATCAAACTGCCCCAAGAAGAACGACCGCAATCCGAACTCGATGGGTCTTAAATCAGATCGAGAAGGTAGATGATGAAAAATATTATTTAGACCCAATCACACTCAAGCCAAACCGACCCGGCCTCAAAGACCCGATTAAAAATATATAAAACTATACGTATTTTAAATGTAATTACACAACTGGAGCCAACTCGATCCGAATCATGGTTTTGATTGGGCTAGATTTCAGAATGTATACTTTACATCCGATAAAATCTAAGTTGTCTAGAACCAAGACCCAACGGTTCTGATTGATATACTACTACTGCCAATTAGCTGAAAAAACATTCTAGCATTAGTTGTAAACATGTACAAATTAATGAATGGTTCATCCTGATTTATGTCTCATAGTTTTATACGTTTTTAACAAATATTCTACAATAGAGTGAACGTCTTCTGTGTAAACTAATCTCATCTACCTGCAGACTGAATATACCGTCAGATACAAACACAAATGCATTCTTCTTTTACAATAGAATAAACGGCGCAGTGAAGTTGAATGTATTATAAAAGAATCAGCGATATCAATAGTTGCAATTTTCACAAAATAAAAGAAAAGTCGACAGCTTAATTCTGAGTTATTTATGAATTAAAATAAACAGTAATTTACCATTACTACTGCAACGATTACCAGATTATCGGTATATCAGCCTTCAATATACGGACATATCGGTAACAGTAAGCAATTTTAGCTTATCAATACAAATGGTACAGTAACAAAATTTGCAAAATATTAACTGTAACCAATACCGTAACATCCTTAATTTCAACTAAAGACATAAACATCAAATGAGATCAACCTGATAAAAATATAAGATTGATCTTTCATTTGATTATCCAAATTAATTTGTGATTAATAAATTAATTACCTAGATAAACAAACAACTTTTAAATAATGAATTTTTTTAACATGATTCATTAACACCAATAAGTGTCGATTAACGCCAACAAGTGTCGATCTCGAATATCGAATCTATGATCTTTAATCTCGTAGTCTGAACTACTAACCAACTGGGTCAAGCATGTTGGCTACTTTTAAATACTAACTTCGACAAAGAGGTAATATATAAAAGGATCACGAATAACAGCTTGATTAATCTAAAATCAATTTAGCGAAAAAGTATAATTTAAGTAAATTGTCTAATTCCGCTAATGAAGTGTTGAAAACATCCAAATCCTAAACTGTCTCACCAAAGATTAAAGTGCTAAGGAGTGTAAAGTAGCACTCACCAGAAGATAGAACCACAATACTTCACCGATACTCTTCATCACCTCTCCCAACCGGGTCACCCCGTGGCGCCTAGCACTTCAACAAACGAATCAAGTCCGAGCAATACTCGAACTTCCCAATCGGCAATTTCTTAGTGAACATATCCGCCGCATTATCCATTGTGTGCATTTTATGAAGATATAATTGTTTATCTTCATCCACGGCTACTAGAAATGACTCTCTCATTTCAATATGCTTAGTCCGTGAGCTAAACATCAAATTCTCCGCAAAATGAATAGCACTTTGGCTATCACATCGAACATCGACACTATCATGCTCATATCCCAAGTCACAAAACAATTGCCTCAAGTAAAGTACCTCCTTTACCGCCTCCATCGAGGCTATCAACTCCGCCTCCATAGTGGATAAAGAAAATATGTTCTGCAATCTCGATTTCCAACTTATGGTCGTACCACAGAGTGTGAAGATATATCCTGAAGTTGATTTTCTTCGATCCCTATCACGGACGTTAGTCCAAATCACACTAACCAAGAAACTTGCAATCCATCTCCTTACTACCGTAAAAAACAAAACCATGGGATGATGTACTTCTAAGGTATCTTAATATGAGCTTCACCGCTTCTTAATGTGATTTTTCGAGAGTAGCCATATATAGACTAACCATCGCGACGACATTTGCAATATCGGATCTTATACACACCATAACATACATTAAACTTCCAACCGCACTGGCATATGACATCTTTGACATATAAGCCTTATCTTTCTCCAAGATAGGTGATCTCTTACTCAAAAGCTTCATATGCAAAGGTAAAGATGTATTTGACACCTTTGCATTCTCCATGCTAGACCGGCAAAGCACTTTCTCTATGCACTCCTTTTTGAGTTAATTTTAAAATAAAATGCTTTCGATCCCTTTCAATTTCCATGCCCAATATCTTCTTTGCTTCTTCAAGAATTTCGAACTCCGATTTCAAATTCAGTTTTAACTTGTTGATTTCATTCTTATCGTTAGAAGCAAAGAGCATGTCGTCCACATACAAGAGTAAACACTCCCAACAATCATTTTTCAACTTTTTGAAATTACATAAGCATCCTTGATGCTTCTATCAAAACCATTTTCACGAATAAAATGATCAAATCTCTTATATCATTGTCTAGGTGATTGTTTTAAACCAAATAGTGATTTCTTTAACTTACAAACAAAATTTGACATACCATCCACAAAAAAAGCTTCCGGATGCACCATGTAGATGTATTTATCCATGTCACTATGAATGAAGGCAGTTTTCACATCAAGTTGTTCCAACTCAATGTCGTGAATAGCAACTATGGAAAGTAATATCTGGATATAAGTGTGGTGCACAACCGGCGTGAATATCTCATCATACACCTTCCCCTTCCTTTGTGCAAACCCCTTAGCCACTAACCTAGCTTTATATCACCAATCGTCATTCACCTTGTATATCCATTTGCACCCAATAGCACGGTTTACTTTGGGAAGTGGAACCAAATACCAAGTTTAATTCTTCAACAATGATTGCATCTCTTACTCCATGGCACAAATCCACTTTGTGCAATCAAGCGACTCCATGACGTCATCAAGGTCCATCAGCTCATCTTGGACTACGTGAAGAGCATAGTCCAATTTATCACAAAAGCTAAGATAGTCCCAATCACCATATCTATCGGATGGCCTTATAGCACGGCGACCTACCCGATTAGCAATACCATCACCCAGACTCCTTTCGGCTCCACCTTAAACCAAATCTTCTCTAGAATCATGTACATCACCAACGCTACTAGAGGAACCCTGTGGATTATGTGATGTTACATCAACCGCTTCCTTCTCACACGCATCTCCAACTACTCTACTCATTGGATGAAATATGTGAACAACTTCCTTCTCCTTTGATTCACCATGAGCCAAATCGAGAACATCCGATGAGCACTCATTCTCCTTGTGCAAAGCCAACTCATCAAAAGTAACATGATGAGAATTCACAGCCTTCTTCCTTTTCAGATTTCAAATTCGATTTCCTTTTACTCTGTCCGTATAGCCAAGAAAAATCCCCTAAAAAGCTCTAAGCTTAAGCTTATCATGTCCTGGATCATGCACATAAACCAGACTATCAAGCACACGAAGATAACTCAAGTCAATGCTCTTTTCCGTCCACACTTCCTTCGAAATTTTGTTACCAATATCCAAATATGGAATTCGGTTAATAATATGCACCATAGTTGATAATACTTCTGCCCAACATCCCTTAGACAAACCCAATGTCAATCTCAAGAATCGAGCTTTCTCAATTAGAGCACGGTTCATTCTTTTCGCAACACCATTTGATGCGGATCTCCCGGTGCTGTAAAATGCCTTCAAAAACCATGATGCTTGCAAAACTCAAAGAATTCTCCAGAAACATACTCTCTTTCATTGTCGGACCTTAGAACCTTTAAAGACTTGCCACTCTCATTCTCGACAAGAGCTTTCCATGATTTGAACTTTGCAAATGCCTCCGACTTGGTCTTCATTACATACTCCCATACTTTTCGAGAAAAGTTATCAATAAAAGAAATATAATAGTGAGCTCCCTCCAAAGAAGCTACTAGTTTCGGTCCTCAAACATCCGTATGAACATACTCAAGAACCCTTCTTGAATCATGTTTTCCCTCACCGAATGAAACTTTAGTTTGCTTCTCCATGACGCATTCTTTGCAAATCTCTAGTTTGTTAAATCTCTTTCCATCAATCATCTTCCTCCTCTGATGAATATCTAAACTCCTCTCCGAGACATGACCTACTTAAAATTTCACAACCTAGTCGCAATCAAGCCACGAGAACTATCAACTCCCGCACAAGTTTTACCTTTTATAATCACACCTTGAAGCAAATAAACACCATGAGTCCTAGCATCTTTCATCAAGACAGGCACACCATTCGAAACCAGCAAGCTATTATTCTCAATAGTGATCTTATAACCTAAAGAATCCAGCAGCCCTAAAGAGATTACGAAGTCTCGAAACATAGCATACATTAGTAAGAGTACGAACCACTCCGTCAATTATCCGAATTTGCACAGAACCAATGCCTTTCGACCTACAAATAGCACCATTACCCATAACAATTGAATTTCCAACTTTGTCGATATAAGAAGAAAAACAATTCTCATTCGGCATTATATGATAAGACGTCCCCGAACCGAGCACCCAATTGATACCCAAAACATCTGATGCTACCGCTATCAACACATCTACGTCTCTTTCAGCAACTCCACTCTCCACCACTACGGATGAAGATGCTACTTCCTTCTTTGCCTTCTCCGTGTCTGAACACTCATTCTTCTAATAATCGGGTTTCTTACAATTATAGCACTTGTCCTTTCTTTTCTTCGACTTTCCTCTCCAACCGGGGTTCCTTCATTTAGAACGTCCACTGTTCTCCTTCTTTGCATATCTTTCCTTCTCCACAAATAAACCATGACCACTACCAGCACCACTACTTCCATCACTTAGATTCTTCATTTGATCCAACAACTTCTCGCTAAGAAGACCCATTTTAAGATCATCTAGAGTCAAAGTATACCGGCTATAGATCAAACTATTTAAGAAACCCATATAACGGTCCGGCAACGAACACAACAATATCATCGCCTTCTACTCTTCCTCAATCTTCAAATCTACCGCTTTCATCTTCATTAGCAAATCATCAAAAGTATTCAAGTGTGCCTTAAGCGAAGTACCTTCCTTCATCTTATAGATGAAGAACGTTCGCAACAAGATCAAACGATTAGTTAGTGCCTTCTTCGTATACAACTCCTCCAACTTATCCCATATACCCTTAGCGGTAGTCTCACCACTAATTTCAGAGATAACATTCTCCCTTATAGCAAGTTGAAGTGTAGTGAATGGCTACTCTTCCATTTCCTCTCTTCAACATCTGATATGTTTGCCGACAATAAATGTGTATCAAACACTACTCGATGCACCCGATTTCGCCTAAGAATCGCTTTTATCTTCCAATGCCACTTTTCAAAATCATTATCACTATTCCACTTGTCTATAACCAATGGTGATCCCGAAGCTACGTACGATCCACGTTCATACGGTGCCATACCACTTGGATTAATCATTGAGGCTAATTCTGGAATTTCTAGAGATACCTACCGATACCAAATGTTGTGAGAATTCTAGCTCGAGACCATCCAAATCAAAACCCCAAAGCACAGCGGGAAAAACTCGATCGTGGTAAGAAGTGCAAAAACAACCAATTAATATCTCAATCTAATCCAAAACCAATCACAATCTCCAAACAAGCGATAAATAATCAAAGCAATAAAAATAAAATAAATCGTCTACCAACTTATAGTGGTTCCACTAACGTCTTGTTAGTGTACATCCACTTTGAGAGAGAGCTTTTATTAATGCCAATGAGAAGAGTTCAAGATATTGATTACAATAATCAAAATTCTAAATAGAACTAATTTGTGGTGAAGAGAATTGAAGAAAATTAGGTTTAGATAAAACCATAATTAGTGGAGGTTAAAACCCTTGATTAAACCTTTAATCTCTTCGCATGCTCCATATTTGAATCCAAAAAATAGCTTATATCGAATAATATAAAACATAGACAAAATTACAAAAATGCCCCTCCGAATATCACAAATCTTCACTCTAAAACCCCAGCTGAAAATAGGCTAGAAAAAATCACAACTGTCACTATGCGACAGACGTCTGTCATATACCTTAGGAAAACATTTCCTGACACCACAGACGTCTTTCATGAAGTGAGAGATGACTTTCCACATTCTCGAGTTTCAAATCATGTAGTCACAGACGTCTATCACTTCATGACAGAAGTCTATCACTTGATGCTGGCCATAGCACTCACTTGTTTCAGCATATTTTGCTCCTCCGAGCTCCAATTTGCAAAATATTTTCACCATTATAAAGCTACTTTCAACCTCTTCAATTCTCCATATAGTGTTGCCAAAATTCAAAATGAGGATGTTATAAGGGCAAGGAGGGTAAGAGAGGCTCTAGGGATCTTGGCGAACCACTGACACCGATCGCATTTTTTGGTGTAGTCTATTAAATATTTGATCATAGTAGTCCAACAGTAGCTTTGTCGGACGACCTTTTTTGCTAGGATTTACCCGTCGGTGTGATCCCTACAAAATCTTTCATGCCGCCCACGTATGTTGAAAAAAATATAAGCTATACATTTATACTTAATCAGCAAATTGTAAAGTGGTTATATTTAATGATATATAAATTTACACTTACCAAGAAGTCCTGCCAGATACTCTCCCATACATGCTCTAGGATCCTACTCCATTAGAGCCAGCGCGCAGTCATACAGCCTATGTATGCCTACATAGAAATGCTAAGAACTATATTTGAAGATCAAGCTCAAAACCCCTGCATTAAATATGATACAAAACAAATCATGACTAATATATCATATAAAATATTTATAATGCTGAAGTAAATTTAATACTTATGATCCATCTGCCTTTGGTAGCAATCTGATCACCGTATGCGACGCCTCCTATGATGAGCCGCTGCCATCACCTCCACGATGTATGGTCCCTCTCTGAGATGAAGAGAGGGAACCAGACTGCAAAAGAACTCCGATGCCTGAAGAAAGATGACTATAATATCTGTCATATACATATTATTTTATTATGGCAGAACATATCCTTCAATTATGAGTAAACATATCAAGACTGAACATCAATAATCGCATATAACATAAAAAATTGTAACAACAATACTCTCATAAATTATTTTATAATTTGAAAATATACACCATTTTGAAAATGTTCACTTATGGACATCAAATTTCTGTTCTTTGTGGGTACATCCAGCTCAGATGGATAAAATATTGATTATTTTTCCTACTTTAAATATAAAAACGTATCAATCATTTAAGTATTGACATTTTATTTTTGAATTAAATCATACATTTAAATTTTTGCAAATATATAATATTATCATATATAATTTTATTTTCAAATGGATTTAGACAAATTATACGATATAATCTTAAATTTTTAGGTGATTGTTTTACACTTTAATGGTTGATCATCCTACTTTCTATTATAAACATAGTAGTAATTATATTTTATAGGTCATTTATTTTAAACGATTCAACAAAATTTTGATAGCACTTTCCTTTTGTTCTCTGTATCGTACACATATGCGTATATATAGAGAACAAAAAGAAAGTGCTGTAGAAATTTTATGAACCGTTTAAAATGAAATGATAAAAAATGATTTGCAAAATATAGTTACTTTATTATGTTTGTAACTTATCCAATATAGAGACAAATTTGACAAATATTATGTCAAAAGAATATAAATGTCTGTTCTGGATAAAAACGAATATTCATATAACGATCATATACAATACTCGTCAGATGATGCCAAAAACTATCTAGATATATAAAAAGTAAAGCGTATTATATAACAATTTTTACGATAATTTATTTACATTCTAAGAAAAGCGTATACTAAATTGTCGTTTTCATCGTCGTCTTAAAAACCATTCGCTAAATTCTGAGCATCAACTTTAATTAATCAAAACTTGTCATAATCCGTGTATGCACTAATTAATCATCACATATACACCAATTAACGCATATATACACTAAACAGATTATTTTTCTCAACATTTAAATGATAAACAATTATAATACCAACCTAATTAGCATCAATATGGCATAACAGACAATCAATTAAACGATTACAAAAATTCACTATGTCTAAAATAAATCTAATGTAATCTAATTTGTTAGAAAATTTTAATTTGTTGTAAAAATTGAATAGCTTATATTTGTTCTCAATGAATATGAAAATCAATATTAATGATTACAACCTCTTACTTACCTTTTGAAATCAATTTAAACAAATTTAATTAGTTACACAACGGTTAAAAATTATATTTGAATCCATAAAACTGTTACGCATTATAATTTTTATCGAAGCTGTATAATTGAACGACTGAAAGTTGCATAGAATGATTGTTTGTGTTCTATTTTCAATAAGTTAAATATCGAATTATAAAACAAAAGGTATCGACAACCCTAGTTTAATTAATTACGAACAGAAACAAAATTGAGTAGTTGAATAAAAATATCTGTTTTAATTTTTAGAATTTAAATTATTTTTAAACAAATTTCAAAATAGGCAACCCCACCGGCAACCCTACTGTTGGTGTGTGGGCCAAAGAAGTAAAGCCTTGAACTGGATGGGCTTATCTTAGCTGATGGGCCGAAGCAAATTGGGAATTAGTTGTGTGCATTATAAGCACAGTTTAGTCCAATTGTATGTCATTCGGAACCAACAGTTCAAGTTAGCTCAAATCTGCAAGAAAATTCTACGCCTCATATAATTCCTTCAACTGGGAAGTGCAGTTCTCTCTTCTACGTAAGGTCGTCATTAATAGCGTACAAATCAAATTTTCCATGGCTTCTTTTGTCAATGTCCATCAGCATTCCAACTTTCAAGCTCTTATAGGAATTATTACCACTTAATTATCAAACAAATAAAGCAAACACGAATCAAGATTACCACGACTGATGAAATTCAACTCATTTCCTCTCTATATATAGTGCAAATATGAGTGCAAGTTCAATATTGTGTATGGCAATAGCATATCTTAAAGAAAACGCCAAATTATCAAAATCTAAAATCAACAAATACTTAAGAAAGCACCAAAGTGTCAAAGATTTAATGTCAGGAAATTCAAATTGATAGTAACATCTTTGAAATTCTTTTTATCTAATTTATATCCTAAATTTACCTGTTATATTATTTCCAACAAATCCAAAGGTTGTATCCATTGATAACTCCAGAACCTATTTTTCATTTCTATTTTTTGGAATTGCACTTAACACATAGAACTCTACCAAATTTAACTATCTGACAAAATGAAATATCAAAGAAAAGGAAATAGTTGACAATGGAAACCAACTCCTATAACAAACAATATCACACAAACTACAAAATGGTCAGAAATACAACTTCTATATATGCATCATGCATTATATGCTACTAACGCACTGATCAATGAACTTATGATTCAATTCAAGCTATACAAGTTGATAACATTCCCTTTCATCATACTAACATTCTTCCTAGTCTACAACTTCCACAACAATTCACACTGGGTATCACTTGAATTCAACCAAACACTATCATCACATAATTTTGTATACACCGAGAGTCCTACAAATATCAGTCATATAATATTTGCCATAGCAGGATCTAGTAAAGGGTTACCCTATAAGGGTCCCTACATAGATCTATGGTGGCAGCCAAACAAAACCCGTGGCTTCCTCTGGCTCGACAAAGCTCCACCATCAACTTATACATGGCCTTCAACTTCTCCTCCGAAGACACTACCAAATTCAGACAGTACAATAAGCATGGAGACCGATCTACTATAAGAATGTCCCGAATGATCGTGGAGACATTCAAAGAAGAAGGATTGGTACAAGGAATGAGATGGTTTGTCAAGGCCGACGACGACACGATATATTTCGTTGATAATCTTGTTGAGGTATTAACAGAGTACGATCATAATGGATATTACTATATTGGCGGGAATTCAGAGTGCATTGCTCGGAATCATAGACATTCGTTTAACATGGCTTTTGGAGGAGGAGGGTTTGCTCTAAGCTACCCGCTTGCGAAAGCATTAGCTAGCAATGTAGATGGATGCATTAGGAGGTACAGTAATGTATATGGGGAAGACCGTTTGGTGCAGTCTTGTGTATCTGAGCTTGGTGTTTCATTTACAAGAGAGCCAGGCTTTCATCAGGTACGTGTGTATGTTCTTCTAAACTTGATATCAAATTACTCAATCCTCCATTTAAGCACATAGAGGTAGGCCAAGACATATAGAGGTAGGCCAAGACATATCCCATCATGTCAGTTTCCATCAAGTATGTTTTCCTTCTAATTCATAGCAACTTGAATGAAAAATCTTCCATTACAATATTATATAGAGAATTTTCATTCCATCAAACATATATACTTACAAACAGTGTTGTCATGACCGGACCCAACCACGGTTCAACCTCAAAAGACCCCGAAACATGAACCATAGTGGTTCGAAACTCAATTAAACAACAGCTGTGCATGAATCGAAGGTCAGACCTTCAAATCAGTGCACCTGTTAATTTTACATAGTCAAACAACGGTTGTATTATTTTCTTTTTGCTTTTCACTACACATCATTCTCATTCGCTTTACCGTTTCAAAGAAGAAGAAAAATTAATCTACATTTGTAAAAAATTCACGGTTCCAGAATCTAAACAACAAATTATATCACATTGTTTTTTGATGCTGCAAGCACCTTCGAGATCATTATAAGCTTTGTCAAGTTTGTCACTATTAAGAATTCACATTATGCTCTACCACTGCGTGCACAACAACAGTTAAGTTGGTGCAGTTGTACGCAACAGCTGTAATTGTACACTGTAGCTATACATAATTTCCGTTGTGCAACTTTCGTTATAGACAAATTAAGGACCTTTCACGGCTCATCTACCTAGCATTTTTCTTTCAATAATTTAGCGTATAATATTTACTCATACATGTTAATTTTCAAAAAATAAAATATGCATAGTTCCGATGGTTGAACTATTAAAACCTTAAACATTGAGTCGACACGGTTCGACTCGCGGTTCGACTTAAAAGCAAGATTACAAAAATGATCTTTATTGAAAAATGTATTACGTACATAAATAGTTGTACAGAGATATGTATATATAAAAGGTGATATGGGCCAAAGCAGTCTAGCCCATTAATGCTAGCAATCCGAATAAACAGAAGAGGCTCATCTCGTCCGTTGATCTTGATCTACGGTAGATTTGCTTTGTGAAAGATGATGCGGATAGATAAATGTGCTTTCGGTCTTTGTTTACTTCATTATACTCTGCCTCAAACAAAGCTAGGGTTTTTCTTTTTCTTTCTCTCCTATGTCGGCCGAACAAACTTTGAGATCTTCACGAAATTGATGAAAATTTTTGGCTGATAAGGCCTTGGTCAGAAAGTCCGCCCTTTGATAATAGGATGGAACATGGCTGATGGCCAGTTTGCCGCTTCCTGTTCTCTCTCGAACAAAGTGGAGATCTATCTCCATGTGTTTCGTGCAACTATGTTGAACATGATTCATGGAAAGAGAGATGGCACTTAGGTTATCACACCAAATAACGGGCTTGCGAGTTGAGCTGAACCCTAATTCCCAAATTTGGGTTTCGATCCAGACGATTTCAGCAGCTGTACTCGCTATACATCTGTACTCAGCTTCAGTGCTGCTTCTGGAGACAGTGCTTTGCTTCTTTGTGCACCAAGAAATTGAATTTGGTCCCAGGTAGACACAGTATCCAGAGATGGATTTTCTGTCGTCGACGTCGTTTGCCCAATCGGAATCGCTGTAAGCCTGTAAATTTATATCTTTGCTAGCCTTTAAGAGTAATCCGTATGAATTTGTGCCTTTGAGATATCTGAGAATCCGTTTGACAGCAATCCAATGCTCGTTTAATGGATTCTGCATGTATTGACACACCCTGTTTACACTAAAACATATGTCTGGTCTTGTAATAGTAGCATACTGAAGTGCACCGACAATACTTCTATATTGCGCGACATTATCGATAGGCTCGCCTCTGTCTTTAGACAACTGTTTATTGCTTGTCATGGGGGTAGGTAGTGGCTTTGCTTTGTCCATGTTATGTCTGACCAGGATGTCATTGATGTATTGCTTTTGTGAAAGAAAGAATTCATTGTCAGTCTTTCTTTGGATGTTTATCCCTAAAAAATATTTTAATTCCCCCATGTCCTTGATTGCAAAGTGCTTATCTAGTAGCTCCATGATGTGGCTGATTTCTTGTTGATTTTTTCCTGTAATCAAAATATCATCCACATACACAAGAATATATATACTTGCATGTTTGTCCTTTTTTAAGTAAAGTGAACTATCTGATTTTGTAGCATAAAAACCCAAATGTGTTAGTGTGCTTTTGAGCTTTTCATACCATGCTCTGGAGGCTTGTTTTAACCCATATATGGCTTTGTGCAATTTGCAAACATAACCCTTATTTGTATGATGATTGTATCCTTCTGGTTGTTGCATGTAGACATCTTCACATAATTCACCATTTAAAAAAGCATTGTGGACATCTAATTGTCTTATTCTCCAATTTTTGTGTAGAGCTAAAGTTAGCATAATTCTTATAGTGGTCGGTTTGATTACTGGAGAAAAAGTCTCAGTAAAATCAAAACCAAACTGCTGCGAGTATCCTTTTGCCACCAGTCTGGCTTTATATTTAGATACATTACCATCTGCATCTCTTTTGATTTTATAAGTCCATCTACACCCCACAATATTTTTGTCTTTTGGTGGTTGCACTAGTGTCCATGTCTTGTTTTTGAGTAAGGCATTTAATTCTTCATCCATGGCCTTTCTTCATTTTTTGTGTTTGCTTGCCTGATCATAAGAACTTGGCTCCACCTCATTTCCCTGAGCTATGTATAGTTTAGGTTTAAAAATGCCACTTTTAGATCTGGTAATCATAGGGTGTCCTACTTCACCATGTTGATTATGAGAGTCTTCTAATTGATTATCATTGACTGCTGCATCTGTGGCTTGATTGTTGTTAGACATGTTTGCACTTTGATCATCATTTTGACTGCTGCTTGACATGCTAGCATTCTGTTGATCATTTAAGACAGCTGGTGAGTGATTGTTATTATCTCCATTGTCTGAACTGTAACCTAATTTGGTGCTAGATATGGATGCATCTTCATCAATATTTTGTAAAGTCTGACTGTTTCTTTCAGTACATTCTGATAGCTCTGGAATATGAAAGCCATGTGTTCTGTTATTGTTGATTTTATGATTCGGTTCTCTTTTCCCTGCAAAAGGAAACACATTTTGATTAAACACAACATGCCTAGAAATGTAAATTCTCCCTTGGTTGTCCATGCACTTGTATCCTTTTTGATTGTGTGCATACCCTAAAAAAGTGCATGGACTTGACCTCAGGCTCAATTTATGTTTATTATATGGTCTAAGATAAGGATAACACAAACACCCAAAACCTTTAATTGGTCATATTTTGGTTTTACTTTGAAGAGTTTTTCATGTGGGCTGATATTGTTTAACACCTTTGTGGGAATCCTATTAATAAGATGTACTACAGTGGTAAAAGCATCACTCCAGTATTTTAAATGTAAGTATGCTTGAGATAAAAGTGTTAAACCAGTTTCCACAATGTGTCTATGTTTCCTCTCAACTAAACCATTTTGTTCTGATGTGTGGGGGCAAGTAGTTCTATGAAGAATTCCTTTTTTGCCAAAAAATTCTTTTAATGGTTTAAATTCTCCCCCACCATCTGTTTGTATAATTTTTACATAACTGTTAATTTGTTTCTCAACCTGAGCAATAAACTGTATTATAGCATGGCTAATGTCAGATTTAGCTTTGAGAAAATAGATCCAAGTGTGTCTTGTGTGTGCATCTACAAGTGATAGATAATACTTGTGCCCTTGTGCTGATGAGTGTGGTGCTGGTCCCCATAAATCTGCAGTAATTAACTCAAGTGGCTTTCTATATATAGTTTCAGAAATTTGAAAAGGCAATTTATGCATTTTTCCCATTTGACAGTGATCACATAAGGATAAATCAGATCTATTTGGAACAGAAATGTTATTTTGTATTAAGATGAGTTTAACAACATCATAACTGGGATGGCCAAGTTTACAATGCCATTCATGAAACAGTTTTACATTACTATCATTTCTTGAGCTAACATTATTTGACCAAATACTTCCATTAGCAGCATCATTGTTTTGGATATTGCTGAACTTGTATAGGCCATTATCCAGCTTACCCTGTAATAATACTGCCTTACTTGATGAATCTTTAACAAAACAAATTTTTGGGTGAAACTCAAAATACACCTTATTTTCACTAGCAAATTGTGAAACACTAATGAGATTTTTCTTGATACTTGGTACTCTTAATAAATTGTTTAAATAGAGTAACCTTGTACCTTTTATATAGCCAGTACCAACATGTGTTATATTTGCAGCTTCACCATTTTCCATAAGGACAGATTGATTACCTGTGTATGCTTTGTTGCCCAGATTTAGATTTTGCAGATTATTTGTAATATGATTTGTTGCACCAGAGTTTGGAAACCATTCATCTGTGCTGTAATCATCTGTTTTAGGAGTGTCATCAGTAATGTTATCTCCATTGTTTCTGGACTGGTTGCTAGTTTGAGTCATGTTAACATTTGGTTGCTTGCTGGTTTGAGATGTTTGTCCTGTATTGACATCTTCTTTATATCTGAAATAGCATTTGTTTGCCATATGACCAAATTTTTCACAAATCTGACATTTGACTTTATTATTGTATCCACTTCTTCCTCTGCCTCTGCCTCTTTGAACATAGCCTCCTCTCTGACTTTGATTATCTTGTCTTGGTTGATTTGATGCATTTCTTGGATTTCTGTTTTTTGATGTGGCTGCATAGTTGACATTATAATCTTCTTGCATTGATTTTCTTTGTTGAATCCTTCCTTCAGGAGCAAGCAAGGCCGTATGTATGTATTCAATGTCAGGCAGGGTTGGTTGTGTGGCAATATATGTAATTAATGACTCATAATCTTGATCTAATCCATTGGTGATTACTAAAATCTGCTCACTGATGGACACATTGTGACCAACACCCTTTAATTTGTCACATAAATTCTTGATTTTGGCAAGATATTCTCTCATTGGCATGTCACCCTTTTTTGCATTCTGTAACTCCCTTCTATATTGCATGACCTTTGCTGCTGACTGTGAACTGAAAATGCGCTCGATGGCTGACCATATCTCATAAGAGCTGTTACATCCAACCATTTGTGAGAGTAAGCTTTGACTAATTGAAGATAGTAGCCAAGATGATAAAAGATTATCCTGCTTTTGATAATGTTTGTAATCTGGATTGCTAATGGTTCTGCCTTCTCTGTCAGTTATCATGATTGGTGGTGTGACTTTTGTTCCAGCTACGTAATCATGTAAGTCATATCCTTTTAGTGCTATTTCAACTTGATATTTCCACAAAATGTAATTGTCTTCATCTAGAGATGTTGTGACAACTTGACTTTTGGGTTTGATCAAGATCAGATCTGGACTCTGGAGGTTGGGCTGATTGCCTGAAGTGGCTGAAGTCGTTCCATCTTCATCAAGTGCCATGGTGATTCAATAATCTTGAAATGCCGGTTTTCTTGATGAGGATGACAGCAATCAGGGATATATATGTGATTTTGGCGTGGCTATCGAAAGATAGCAGCCAAGAAACAAGAAATGGGTTTGTATCTAAACTGCTTGTGATAGGTATATATTACTGTTTCATCAAGAAATAGTAATATGTATGAACAGTAGCGAAGAAATTTGGAATCTGAGGGAAAAATGAAGAAAGAGATCTGATTTCACCTCCGAAATGGATATAGAACAGATGTTACCGATCTTGATTGATTGAGAGAAGGGTATGCCTCCTCAATGATGATATATTTCTGAGAGGAGACGATGCGATCTTAAATCTTTTAATAAAATTTGGATTTTGTTTTTGTTTTTGAGGGAATTGCCGTTTGGCACTGGTGCTCTGATACCATAAAAGCAAGATAACAAAAATGATCTTTATTGCAAAATGTATTACGTACATAAATAGTTGTACAGAGATATGTATATATAAAAGGTGATATGGGCCAAAGCAGTCTAGCCCATTAATGCTAGCAATCCGAATAAACAGAAGAGGCTCATCTCGTCCGTTGATCTTGATCTACGGTAGATTTGCTTTGTGAAAGATGATGCGGATAGATAAATGTGCTTTTGGTCTTTGTTTACTTCATTATACGACTCAAGGTCCGATCATGATAACTATGCTTACAAACCCATGAAAAGATATTAAAATTTTCTAATTTTTCAGATAGACTTACACGGAGATATATCCGGATTCTTATCATCGCATCCACAAGCACCTATTGTAAGCTTACACCATGTTAACAAATTCAGTCCAATATTTCCTTCAATGTCCGTTTCAATGCGATTAAGCTCCTCGTGCAAGCAGCAAATACCGGTTCATCTCGTCTTCTACAGCAGACATTCTGTTATGATTTAGCAAATAAATGGTCTGTAATGGTATCTTGGGGCTACACTGTCCATATATATGAGAAATTGTACCCACCGACGGTGTTACAGGTACCACTTCAAACCTTTTCACCATGGAACAGAAGAGCTAAACCAGAGTTTATGTTTAATGTAAGGCCTCTGCCTAGAAATTCTTGTTCGATGCCACATGTTTTTTATTTGGAGAATTCCATGGTTAATGATGCGATGATAACTGTTTCTGATTATGTTCAAAAACGTCCATGGAAGCAATCAGATGGTAGTAATCATTCTGCACAGTCTATCATGAAGATTGTGGTTTTCTCATCATCTAAGAGGCTCATATTAGTAAAAGTTTTAATGAAGAAGTATTTATATTTTGCTTTAATACAACAGAATACTCAAGTTAAATTTATTTGTTTACAGGGAGGAAGAAGAGAATGCTGTGATATTAGACATTTTTTGAGCAAGAATGTAACTGCTATCAATATCAGAGCCTGTAGAAGGGATGAAGTGTTGATTTGGTCGAACATTTAACGCCCTTTGAATACAAGTTTCAAAGTTACCTTTTTTTTTCTTTTTATTTATGATCACAGGTTGGAAAGTAATTGGGAAAATTTTGGCTTAAAAGGATTTATTCTATGAAATATAATTTCTGATCTGAAGTATTCTATAAAATATTACTAGTGCATGGCACAGGCAACTCACACGAACAGTTTATGTAATCATATTGCGATAGTGATTTTTGTAGCTATGTTCTCAATTGTTTCTTCATTCATTTTTTCCTGTGACAAATTTTCATGTTGGATCTCCATAAAATTTATTTGGCACGTAGGACTCGTTCAAAATTTATTGTAAAAATAGACTTCTTTTCCATAATGTGGAACGCTTGTACATGCGCATGTTCAGAATATGCGTGTACAAATTTTGTTTAAAAAAACATACATATGCGCATTCTGAAAATGAGCATGTCTTTTTTTTTTCTAAAGAAAAATTATACATGCTCATTCTAAAAGTACATATGCACAAATTAAAAGTTTGTACTTGCATTTTCAGAATGCACAAATACAAAACGGTGATTGATGAAAAAGATATCCATTTGAAATAAGCTTTATTCGAAGAACTAAAATTAAAATCTGTCCTTCTCTCTTTGTTTCTTTTTTTTCGGCTTTGGGCCAATGTATTTATTGACACAGGAATATATTGTGTTTGAAAATGTTTGTGTTTAATCTTGTCTTCGATCAGTGTAGCTTATTATCATGTTAGAGCTTTGATTTGCATTTGGAGGGTACATTGTCTTCCAGTTGGATATTTTTATTAATAGCTTGGTGACATTTGTGCATCAAATTTAATTGTTGGCTGTTATGTATAATTATTTATAATTTGTACGTGCGTACAGTTAGTAGCCCATGTCTATTACTTACAAGTTGAAGTTATATTATGTAGCATATGATATCCTTCAATTTCAGAAAGTAAGATGGTGCTTCTGCTGTTGTCAATTAGAATCAACACCCACATTCCCAAATCAAACGGAGCCGATCCAAGAAGAACCGATCGCAATACGAATCTGATGGGCTTTGGATCACGTCTAGATGTTAAATGATGAGAAATATCATTTACATTCAATTAAACTGAACCCAAACCAGCCCAACCTCTAAAATCCGATTAAAAAAATATAAAAATATGTGTATTTTAAGTGTAATTAAACAACTCGGACCAACTCGTCCCGAGCCGAACAAGAGGTTTGGTCGGGTTTGGGTTTTAAAACATACAGCTTAGACCCTATAAAACACGTGCTGTCTAGAACCAAGATCAGTTGCGTTGATACGGGTGTAGGTCCTAACCAACAGGTCTAACTGACAAATTGCTACTATCAATCAGCTAAAAAAGCATTCATAGCATTAGTTGTAAACATGTACAAATTGAATGGTCCAACCTGATTTCTGTCTCATAGTTTTATACGTTTGTCATAAATATATATTTTAAAATAGAGTGTATGTCTTCTGCATAACTAATCTCGTCTACCTGCAGATTGAATATACAATATACATCAAATACATAAAAATATGCCTTCTTTGTTTTACAATAGAATAAACGGAGTAGTTAAGTTGAATGTATTATAATATTCATGTATAAAACAGAATCACGCAGTTGTGCAACGTTCAACAAATAAGAGAAAAGTTGATAGGTTAATTTTTACCCATCTGCTTTGGGGACTAACGATACACCTGGACGCTGTGGCGCTTGCGATGGGCCACTGCCATCGCCTCCTGAAGAACGGGAAGAGCTCCTCCCTCTATGTGACATAATGATAAACCTGTGACGTTTACACATCATTATATAAGAGAATAAAAACATGATAATGCAATATATTTCATATGAAAATGACATCAACGGTATAAATTGCTTAATTATAATGACTGAAATGGAAATAGAAATGTAAGTTTGTTATACCTGATTCATAATGGGTGTACTCTTTCTACGATAAGCAGAGTTCATTGCATTTTTAATAAAAATTGCTAAATAAATGACAAATTGAAATAACATAAAACAATATGTTAACCCTTAATTCTCTACGACCTAAGAAACGTACGACTCAAGGAGCTGATACGAGTTAAGATTTAACGAGTTAAGGATATGTACGACTTAAAGCCTCTACGACTCAAGAAGCCTACGACCTAAGATCTGCAACTGAAGGAATGTTACGAGTTAAGAAACCTAGCGGGTTAAGGCCTATATGACTTAAGACTATGAACAGCCTACGACTTAAAGGTTGTGCGACTTTAAATATGATACGACCTAATTACAGCTACGGTTGAACGACCTAAAACTTCAGGGACAAGTTCAATACCATGCTGAAATGAGATAACTCGTTGACGAGTTACGACCAATGATGAGTCGTGTACGACTCATGCTAGCATCAAGAAAGTTGCGTTTGGATAACTCGTGAACGACTTATCACTTTGGACCAAGCCGTGAGCTAACCCAGTAGGTCGTCCACGTGTTAACATGAGACGACTCACCATGACTCGTCCACGACCTAAAGTTACTAAGTCGTAGCCCGCTATCATGACACTTATATCAAAGAGGAATAACTCGTATACGACTTAAGACTTGTTCCATATTTAGAGGATCGAAGGCGCTCTGGTACGAAGCTGGGGTTCAACCTGTTGAGTCGTCTACGACCCAACCTGACTCGGCTACGAGTTAACGATGAGTCGGGTACGACTCACGACTCAAGGCCGAAGACTCCTATAAATACATGACCACTTCCAACATTTTGGAGACTTTTGGGCTCACTCTCTTCAAGCGCCGATACTCTGCTGCATTCCGAACCAATTTAACACTTGAAGCTCTCAAGACACTAAGAACGCTACAAACAACTTCAAGGAGAGATCACATACATCCAACATGGTTTCAAAAACTCTCATCTTCATCAAAGTTTAGGCTACTTGTTCTAAGTCTCTTGTAATCCAAAGTGTATTGTACTTGGGAAGAATTGTATCAGCTTGTAACGAGATTATTAATAAAAGTACTTAAAGTGGACGTAGGCTATACCCTTAAGCCAAACCACTATAAAATTGTTGTTGTTTACCGCTTTTCTGCTATTATCTACTTGTAATCCGTTCCCGAGTTATCGGGTGGTGCTTTCACAACTACAACTCATACACCGGGGTGTTAGCGTTCAAATTTTAGCGTTAACATTTTTGGTTCTTTCACTGAGAACTGAACTCAGGAAAAATTATCATCATTGCTTCACAGAGATTTGTAGAGAGAATTTCCTTGAAAACCAGAAGTTTGTCTGAGATTATGGCTCCTGGAAGGAAGAGTAGATCTGTCAGATCTGAGAACATTCAAGAGGGAACATCCGTTTCCCCTGTACCTAATCAACCCACTACGTCTGCTGGGGTTACGAAAGCGGAGTTGGATGCTATAATATTAGGGCTGAACCAGCAGATAAACGCCCAGAATGCACAATTAGAGGCTCAGAGTGCCCAAAATGCTCTAATTCTGAATAAGTTGAATGATTTGCTCGGGGCAAACAATCAACCGGCTGGTAATGGAAGGAATTATGCTGGCAACATTAATGATGCTAATGAAAGGAATGCTCTAGAAAGGGCTGCCAGTCCCTTTGAGAAAACACTTCCTGAGATTGGTGGATCTGGAACTCGACATGATGAGGAGTATCTTTCTGGAATGGTCCGGCAAATCATGAAAGAAAGTATGCAAAGGGTTGAAGATGAGAAAGAATGGGGTTTCGCCCCAAGTAAAACTCCATTTACTGAGAAAATCTTAAAGGCGGAATTTCCAAGGAAGTTTGTCCCTCCAACTATCCCAGCTTACAAAGGGACAAGTGATCCGAATGAATTCTTGTATAAATATGATTGGCATATGACAGGTGCCAGAGCCTCTGACGAGATAAAGTGCCGATATTTCGCCGTATACCTTGAGGGCGTGGCTCTACTGTGGTTCACCAAGTTGCCAGTCCGATCTATTGATCAGTTTTCAGACTTGACCCGAAAATTCAAGGAGCAGTTCAGACTATATGCTTCAAAGGCCAAGGACATCATGCCGTTGTCAAGTATAGAATAGAATCCTGGTGAATCTATCAGATCTTTCTTGAACCGCTTTAATATAGCGCTGGCAGAGGTGGATAATGCTGAACCGCGAATGATATTGACTTATCTGATGAGGGCTATTGATAAGTCGAGCGAATTTGGGAAATGGCTAAACATGAAAGAGCCAACCTCCCTCGAAAAGTTCTACAAAAAGGCAGATGAATTCATACGCCTGGAAAGCCGTCCTGTACCGGTAAAGGCAGCATCGGAAAAAGCTGAAGATAACACTGTTGCTCCACGTAAGAATGAATCTGTAGGACAAAAAAGGGAAAATAACAATGGGAAGAAACAGAGTAATCTGAAGAAGCCCCGATCCTTCAAGCCATCAGAGTATACTCCTTTATCAGATACGCCGGAGCATATCTACCTTGCCATTAAAGATTCTGTTGACCTCCCTAAACCTATCCCTTTGAGGACCGGGAAAAAGGCTATACAAAGTGGGAAGTTCTGCCGCTTCCATAATCAACCCGGTCATGAGACCGATGAATGCCGCCAGTTGAAAAATCTGATTGAAGAATTGCTAAGAGAAAACAAGCTGCAGCAATTTGTGAAAAAGAATAGCAACAATCCTGCATCGTCAAGTCAGGGGCAACAGGCTCCTGTTCATCAGCCTAGGATAGGTGAGAAAGCTATGGGGCATGAATCTGGAAGGCCCATTATCAATGTCATTACAGGAGGACCTCACCCAGCTGGCAAGAGCTGGGGTGAGATGGAGAGATATACCAGGGCTTTGAAATATGTTCCAGCCGAAGAAGACGTCTTTGTTTTAGAAGACACTACGCCCCTGAAACAACAGAAAACTTTCAGTGATGATATTATTTTCAGAGCCAGAGATTCCACAGGTATCGAAGCTCCTACCCTAGATCCCTTGGTCATCTCAGCTGGTATCGGACCGGCCATTGTTAGAAGAATTCTCATTGACTGCGGAGCATCATGTAATATCCTCTTCAAGAAGACATTCGACCAAATGAAAATCCATATGGTCGATGTACAAGCCTCATCGCAGAAGATCGCTGGCTTCACTGGGGAGCCAAAGCAACCAATAGGAACTATCGATCTGCTTGTAGAACTTGGGGAAGGAGAAAGGAAAGTAGTCCGCAAGCAAACATTTGTGATTGTCGATGAATTTTCTGCTTATAATGCTTTCCTTGGCCGTCCAACGCTCGCAGCGTTCAAAGCTATCCTAGCCCCGTGGTGCCTCACTATTAAATTCCCTACAGACAATGGAGTAGGAGTTATAAAAGTGGATCAAAATGCTGCGCGAGAGTGTTATTTGACAGAGTTGCGAGAGTCAAGAAAAAGGGAAATGGGAAAGGATGCGGCCGCCCTGGTCCGCATCAAAGAGCCAGCCTTGTAGCAATTACGGGGCGGACCCTGCACTGGCGAGCATAGCGGGGCACGGAAAGAGATGGATCCTAGAAAAGCCAGTGCAGGGGAGAATAGAGTAGTGCCGGTTGAAACGTCAGTACCGGTACCTGTTGACCCGAAGGACCCGAATAAGGTGTTGAATGTGGGTTCACAGCTTAATGTGTCAATTCAGAATATCTTGATATCTTTCCTGAAAGAAAATCTAGATGTCTTCGCTTGGACTCATGCTGATATGTGTGGAATATCTCCAGAAGTTACAGTACACGCTCTGAATATTGACCCAAGGTTTACACCAGTAAAACAGAAAAGAAGAACCCAAGGTCCAGAAAGGTCAGCAGCATTAAAAGAGGAAATTGATCAACTCATGGAAAATAACTTCATCAAAGAATCTACATATCCGAATTGGGTTTCAAATCCTGTGCTGGTTAAGAAAGCTAATGGAAAATGGAGAGTGTGCATCGATTTTTCGGATCTGAACAAGGCCTGCCCCAAAGATTGCTTTCCTTTACCCAGGATCGATCAACTAGTAGATGGAACAGCGGGGCATGAATTGTTATCTTTCATGGATGCCTACTCCGGATATAACCAGATCATGATGCATGAACCGGATCAGGAGGACACGAGCTTTATCACCGATGTTGGTCTTTATTGCTACAGAGTTATGCCCTTCGGATTGAAGAATGCAG
This sequence comes from Allium cepa, assembly GCA_030765085.1. Classification (NCBI taxonomy): domain Eukaryota; kingdom Viridiplantae; phylum Streptophyta; class Magnoliopsida; order Asparagales; family Amaryllidaceae; genus Allium; species Allium cepa. The sequence goes on from CM060931.1 coordinate 887,171,034, forward strand.
GGGCAACCTACCAAAGACTTATTAATGCTATGTTCAAACCGCAATTGGGCAAAACTATGGAAGTCTACGTCGACGACATGTTAGTAAAGTCTAAGAAAGCAGCGGATCACATTGAACACTTGGCAGAAATGTTCGCAGTCCTCCGGAAATACAGAATGAAGCTTAACCCTCTGAAATGCACGTTTGGGGTCGAGTCCGGAAAGTTCTTAGGGTTTATCGTCAGCGCTAGGGGCATTGAGGCTAGTCCAGCTCAAATTACTGCCTTGAAAGAAGTCAAAGCTCCTAGAACAAAGAAGGAATTGCAAAGTCTCAATGGAAAAGTTGCCGCCTTGAGTCGGTTCATTTCCAAAGCCACAGATAAATGCATCCCATTCTTTGACGCCCTAAAGAAAGGAAAGAAAAACTTCGATTGGACTCCCGAATGCCAAAAGGCCTTTGACGAATTGATTCGCCATATGGAGACGCCTCCAATACTTTCTAGGCCTTGCGATGGTGAGGATCTTCTTATATACTTGGCAGTATCATCTCATGCTTTAAGTGCAGCGCTGATACGGGAAGACAAAAGGATTCAACATCCAGTTTACTATATCAGCAAAAGACTCACTGGGGCAGAGATGAATTACTCTAAGTTGGAAAAACTCGCCTATTGCTTACTAATTGCGTCTAGAAAATTGAGGCAATATTTTCAAGCTCACCCTATCAGAGTCCTCACTGATCAACCTTTAAAGCAAGTCCTGTTTCGCCCTGAAACTTCGGGTCGTCTTCTAAAGTGGAATATTGAACTCAGTCAGTATGACATCACTTATCATCCCTGGAAAGCAATCAATGGACAAGCTTTAGCGGATTTCATTGCAGAATTTACAGATAAGGGTAACAGTGAGGAAGAAACGGTCGACAATTCCCCTATCCAGTGGAAGTTATATGTCGATGGTGCAAGAAACGACTACTGTTCTGGAGCCGGAGTTGTACTTGAGACTCCTGAAGGTCGATCATTATGCTATGCACTAAGATTGGAATTTCCTTCAACAAACAATGAAGCAGAATACGAAGCCCTTATCGCTGGCTTAAGGATTGCTAAAGAATTAAACATCCGAGCGCTACAGATATTCAGTGATTCTCAGCTTATTGTATGCCAAGTCAAAAAGGAATTCCAAGCAAAAGGGGGGAATCTGCCCGCCTACTTGTTAAAGGCTTGGGAACTCCTGGGTGATTTCGATCATTACATGATAAGCTACATTCCTCGAGAAGAAAACATGAAAGCAGATTCTCTCGCAAAGTATTCGAGCACAAGCGAGGCTCAATTTTTGGGGCTAACTCCAGTGGAGATCCTGTCGACTCCTAGCATTGATGAGATGGACATTGATTGGATCATGAGCATGTCTCAAGAGCAAGAATCATGGATGACTCCGATAATAGAATATCTGCTCGATGGATCCTTACCAGGGAACTCAAAAGAATGACAAAAGCTACTGAGAAAAGCCTCTCGATACGTAATCCAGGATGGCCGGTTATACAGACGGGGATTTTCAATGCCATTACTTCGATGTGTATCCAGGGAAGAGTCTAAAGCAATCTTAGCAGAGGTACACGGAGGAGAATGTGGTGATCATTCAGGTGGCCAAACATTAGCAAAGAAAATTCTCCGGTACGGATATTTTTGGCCAGAAATTAATCGAGATGCAGCGGAGTATTCCCGAAAATGTGACAGATGTCAAAGATTCGCCAAAATTCCTAGAGCTCCTTCTACTGAACTCACACAGATGGTCAGTCCATGGCCGTTTGCGATATGGGGAATCGACCTTGTAGGACCGTTACCAACTGCCAAATCTGGAATTAAATATGCCATTGTTGCTGTAGATTATTTTACTAAGTGGGCAGAGGCTGAACCACTGGCCACTATCACCTCAAAGAAGATGATAAGTTTTGTGACTAAAAACATCATTTGCAGATACGGTGTGCCTCAAAAAATAATTACAGACAATGGAACTCAGTTTGAAAGTGAAGAATTCCAAGATTTTTGCAAGCGATTCAAAATCCGGAAAAGCTTCTCAGCAGTAGCTCATCCGCAGGCAAACGGGCAAGTGGAAGCCGTGAACAAAATTATTAAGTCAACCATCAAGAAGCAACTTGAAAGAGCAAAAGGTGGTTGGGTCGATAAGCTACCACTGGCACTATGGGCATACAGAACCACTCACAAAACTGCGACTGGGCACACCCCGTTTTCATTGGCATACGGGTCAGAGGCAATGATTCCGGTAGAAATAGAAGTCCCTTCACACAGAAGAATCCATTTCAATCAAGCAGAAAACGAAAAGCTACAGCTTGAAGCGCTAGATCTCCTTGATGAAAAAAGAGATGAGGCTAATCTCAGAATTGCAGCTCATCAGCAAAGAATAGCCAGACATTTCAATTCCAAAGTCCGCCAACGCAGCTTTGAGATTGGAGACCTAGTCCTGAAAAGAATTATGACAGCGACAGGTGTGTTTGGGCCAAATTGGGAAGGACCATATGTAATAGGTCAGAAGCTTCTTGACGGCACATTCAAACTCACCACTGTTGAAGGAGATCAAATTCCAAGGGCATGGAACAACAACCATTTGCGTCCATACTTTACTTGAAAATTTTGTTGAAATATTGTAAAAAGAATTATGAATGTATGATTCTTGTAATTGAAAGCAATTGTAAAACTGATGCAAGTAAATAATGAAAGAATGTAAAGTGGATGTAGGCCCAATTTCCTGGCCGAACCACTATAAATCTTGTGTTCCTTATTATTATTACATGTTTGCTTTATTTTCGATATAAAAAGTACATAGAATGTATTGCTGAATTGTCGATTTAAATTTTTGCAGACAGTGGAAGTGAAACTTGCACATAAAAAGACCGAGTGATTCTCGCCAAATTTCAAGTCACAAAAGCCCTGAATTCAAATCCTAGATAGGAAGTACTTCAATTGAACGGCCTATGATTTCGACAGAAACGGGTCTTTGCTAATAAATTGAGATCGTTTGAACAAACAAACGTCCAATTAAGAAGCTAGTGCTCGTTCTCACGAAATTGCTTGACAATGAAGCGCACTTCCTTGGATTAAACAGGTTACTTGTAAAAAAAAAAGGAGAGGAACAACCAAAGCCATCATCGGCAGCACAAGTCCTCTTCGGAGACACAACTCTTCGGAGGATAAAGACCTCTAATGGGTCATACGCCACAAAAAAGAAAGTTCTCTACTCAACAAAAAAGATTGGAGGAGTCATGACCCTCCAACCATGAGAGAGTAACTTCCAGGCGATGAAAACCCTCTCTGAGGCACATTTCACCAGGAGTTGAAGTGTTATGACCGCTCTTCGGGATTTCACTTCACCAGAGTTGAAATGCAAACGAAATAAAAGCCCTCTTCGGAGGCCCATTTCACCAGGAGTTGAAGTGTTATGACCGCTCTTCGGGATTTCACTTCACCAGAGTTGAAATGTAAACAAAACAAAAGCCCTCTTCGGAGGCACATTTCGCCAGGAGTTGGAATGTAACAACCGCTCTTCGGAATTTCACTTCACCAAAGTTGAAATGCAAAAACAAAATAAAGACCTCTTCGGAAGCCCACGTTTCACCAAGATTGAAATAAAACTTCCAAGTGTTGAAACGTGAAAAATCCCTCCTTGGAGGTACAACCCCCTCCCGGGGACACAATTCAAAGGAAAGACCTCTTCGAAGGCACAATCAAGAAGAAAGACCTCTTCGGAAGCCCATGTTTCACCAAGATTGAAATAAAACTTCCAAGTGTTGAAACGTGAAAAGGCTTTCTTCAAAGGCACAACTCTTTGGAGGTACACGTTTCGCCGAGATTGAAATAAAACTTCCAAGTGTTGAAACGTGAAAAATCCCTCCTCAGAGGTACAACTTTGTACATAAAAAAAAAATCCTCATCAAAAGCGTGCTTTAACTTTCAAAGGAAGAGTAATTTACCTACTCTGGAAAATGATCTTAAAAAAAAAAGATAAAAGAAGTTAAAGTACCCTTCAGAGGTCCGCTTTACCACATAGAAGAATTCACTTGGTAAACTATGCACATAAGCAAAAAAAAAAAAAAAAGAAAGTGATTTCTTCGAACGACAAAGCGTAGAAACTTATACGAAGGGAGTTGTACTCTACAAAAATTTTCTTTAAAGAATAAAATAATTATTCTTTAGCAAATAAGAGTGCAAGTCCCCTCGAAGTATAAAATATTGCAGCAAGCCTAAGGTATGGGGCAACATGGTATAATAGTATAACTGCATCAGTAAAGTAATACTCAAACAACATACCATAAGCCCGCTGTAATATCATATAAATAAACTTGTGCAAAAATGAATAATAAATGCATTCTCAAATTCAAACAGAAGTATGTACAAACAAAGGATCATTTTATTCAATTGAAATGCAGGTACAGGTTTCAAAATAAAAAAAAGCGGGGGCCGGTACCCGCACAATTCTCGACCAGTACATGCAGAAGGCAAAAAGCTAAAATCTTCACTTCTTTTTACTACCTTTGGACCCTTTTCCCGGCCGAATGATTAGCTTTTCAGGTCGGTCAGTTGGCACAAGGGAAGAAGGAGGAGGGGTAGGCGCAGCTGGTCCAACTTCTGGCTCCACTTCAGTAACAGCGATTATCTTCCCCCTCCTCTTTGACGTTCCGTGCTTTTTCCTCCTCTTTGAGGAAGACTCACTTCCTGGAGTGACAAGTTTAGACAAAGTTATGTCATCGGAAGGAGTCCGCTCCGGAGATATCTCACCTCCCTCAAGTCCCTCGTCTCTATGCTCTTGCGAAGCGATGGGATCGTCTAAACCATGAAGGGCCTCTATTTGTTCCTCTTGCGACCCGGGCTGTGAAGCAGGAGGAGGAGCCACCTGGGGAGACGGAGGAGGGATAACCGGAGGAGGAGAAATCTGAGCGGTGCTTGATACTTTCTCTACAGAAGAAAAGAGGTTAAAGTCAGTAAAGAGAGGAGATGAAGGTTCATCAAGGTTGAGAAAATAGTCAAGGAGCTCATTAAACCCATGTGAAATAAATGAGCAATCCACTTGAGCGAAATTTACAGTGGAATTACCTGCAGAAGTTGTCTTTATTACGTCAATTTCATAGTCCGGAGCTTCAGCACTCTCTTGCGATTCATCTGTGACTTGAGTAATTTTGGCCCCGGTATCAGTTTGAGTAGGGATCGGTACATAAGAGCTAGAGCCAATAATGCCCGCATCGGCCGAAGTTGAAGGAGGGACAGGAGCAGTCAAATTTGTTTCTTCTTCTTGATGCTCTTCCCCCACTATTTCAACTCGCGATCTGGCAAGTTGCTCCTTCCCTCTGGCAAGGGCTGCGCGAGCCACAAAGTCTAAGTAGTGCACCTCCAACTCCTCTTCAGTGTATCCGGCCCCTTTAAACATATCTAGTGCGGCCTCCCACACTTCGGCCAGGGTAATCTCATACTTGGGGCCCAAGAATGCAAGACTTCCACACCCTAAGATACACTGCAAGTAGAAATCAAATAGTGTCGAGCCAATATCAGCTTTGGTAGCTTCATGGGCTTCTTCAGCTGCAATTCTACCCGCAACAGCCTCATCCCGCTCTCTCTCGACTTTGGATAACTGGGCTTTCAATTTTTCAATCTCTGCAGCCTGAAGGCCAATTTGTCCTCGTAACTGAGTAATATCAGTACGGTTGCCCTCTATAATCTGCTCCAACCCATCAGCCTTGGCCTCAGCATCCCTTTGCGCGGCATGAGCATCCCGCACCTGTTGAAGAAGCACACTCTCCCTTTGAGAATAAGAAGTGGAAGAAGTAGCAAGCTCCTCTTTAAGTTTCCCAACTTCTGCCTCAAGTTTCTCATTATAATCGGCAATACTCCTCATTTCTGCATCATACTGTTTAAGGATCTTTTGCCATTCAGTTTTGTCGTTCTCCATGGTAAGCATAGCTTCGAGATTGGCCCTATTCACCCTTTGGAGCTCATCAACGAGTTTCTGCCAAGATGACATCCTCTCAATATCGGTTCTGACTGCATCAAGGTTCCGTAACATAGAACTTTTATCTATGGGAACCAGATCGAGGTCAAAGCGAACTCCTTTTAAACACCAATTAGGAAATCGGCGTTGAAGAGTGGCTGGACCTGGTCCAACTTGGTAAGATGGCCTATTGATGATTGCTTGGATGTCAGTAGGGGAAGGGGCAGGAGATTGAGAAGAAGTAGGAGCAGTAATCTTCTCTGAAGGCGCAGGCATTGGCTCCTCAATAACTTTGGCCCGTTTGCTCGAGTCATCAGTTGTGTGACTCTTCCCTCTATCATCATGAGATTTGCGTTTAAGAGAGTCACTCTCTCTGTGGGAGGAATCATGTCGACTATCTGGTTTTCCAAAGCGTTCTTCATAATCACGTCTTTCCCGAGCCTTCCGGGCAGCCCTTTCTTCATCAGTCTCTCTATGAACAGGAGGATAGGATTGATAGCCATACTGGCTGCGTTTCCCATATCGCTGAAAGTCATCATAGTACGAGCTGCCCCGCCTCATTGGAAAACCTAAAATTAAAAAAAAGAAACAAAACTTGAGAATCATCCAAATGTTTAAAAAAAAAGAGCATAAAAGTGCCAGGAATTCTAAGTGTGTGTGATGTGCAAACTACGCGCATCAATCTACGAACCACTCTTTAATTGAGGAGTAGTTGTGGGTGTAATAGTTAGCGTCAACTCTTGAGTCGACGGCAACTGTTGCAAAGTAGAAGTAGCTTCAACTACTGAAGAAGAAATCCCGGCAGTGATATGATCGTCTTTAAAGATCTCTTGTGAAGTAGCAAAAAGGTCGCTCAGTCCTTCGAAAGTATCGTCCCTGCTCTGCTTAACAGGACTGGATTTCTCAGCTTTTTCACCAGATTCTTGTGAATGATGGGAAGATCCCTGAGGCTCTTCTTCCTCGATAACCGGGGCAAGTTTGTCAGATGGCCCCGCAGCATCAACAGAAGTGGAACACTTCACTAACGAAGCCTCAGGAGCAGGTCCTTTTGATATGGATGTGCTAGTAGAAACTGAGGCATCCAACACTCTAGCTGGGGAGTCTGGAATTTCATGAGGACGCGTAGAACGAGAAGTATGCAAAAGTCCGTACTGATGCAAAAATTCATCTTTCAACAGAAATTGAATATCTCTCTCCTCAACCGGCACGGCCTTAAGCCTCTCAAAAGTCGACTTGTGACGGGGATTCCTAGAGGGAGGAGGCAGCGCTGAAAATAAAAAGAAGCAGAGTTAACACTTAGCAGGTCAGTCTCACAAAGGCCAGATAACAAACGAAGTAAGGATGGATGATCTTACTTCCTTCCCTCCACACAGCATAAAACCCCGGGGGGCAACGAACGAAGAAGAACTGGGTTAGAAACCCGTGAGCAGTGTCAGGAAGGCCAACAATTAATTTGCGGTTTCGGGCGCTTCTCACAACAGTAATAGAAGGATGATCTTTGGTCCGGGTAAAGGAGCATAAGTAACAAATTTCATCAAAGCTCGGAAGTCGATCAAGTGTTCTCCTAAATAGCACACACAACCCCATTAGAATGGCGTAGCCGTTGGGGTGTAGCTGGGATGGAGCAATGGCCAATTGACGAAGAAGTTGTTGGAAAAAGTCATTGAAAGGAGGAGCGCCCCCACTTAGGCACATTTGTCGGTTAACTGTCACAAAGCCAGAAGGTGCTATGTCAGCAGTGTTACTTCTCTCAGGAAGAATGGCATCTGATTCAGCAATGCCAAACTGAGCACACAACTGGCGAAAAACTTTGTATGATAGTGTGGTAGGGACTCTTTCAGGAGGATTAACTAGTGGAGCCGGAAGAACAGTTGCCTCCCCCGTCTGAACTGTTGCATCTTCTTCCTGAGATGTCATTCTACACAAGCAACTGGATATTCAAATATGAAGGTGCACGTTTCCTAAAAGTGTGAAGTGTCGTGCAAAACTGATAAAAATAACAAGTAAATATAACTGGAATTAAATTGGTCGACGATTGATCGACTACGGTAATTTCAGAACTTGTTAATTTAAAGTTCAAGCATAATATTAGTGCAGGCTGGTCAGTTTCAATTGACTATTTCAGTGTTGCTTTAATATTCTACTTGAAATCGATAGCACTTCGTTCACACAATTTATTCAAGTTAATTATCTGTTATTAACTAATCTGTCATTTGATGTGGGCGGTCGATGGCAGTATATTCGTCCCGATTTTCTGTAAATATCATATTAAACAGATTGTTAACCTACAAGTTAAAGGAATCTATAAAAGAACGCAGCAAAGTTCAACAGTTCAAAATCCATACAACAGTGCCAATTGCTAAGTCGTAGACGACTTAAGCACTAACTCGCCTACAACCTTGGAATTATGAGGCGAATAAAGTTAAGTCGTTTCAATCTTAAGTCGTCAATGCGTTAGGTCGGCTATGCTCTAGGTCGTAAGTCAAGGAACAGAAGGAGGGCTGCGGTTCAAAAACAACAAGAAATCTTCTAAGTTCTAACTCGGTCACGACTCATGACTTAAGTCGCAAAACTTGCTAGGTCGTATTAAAGTTAATTGCAAAAGGCCACTGGGTCGCATGGAAGTTGCTAAGTCGTACATGGGGCAATCTCCTACTCTATTCGGCCAACCCGCTTCGCCCTCTAACTCTTAACCCATTAATCCAATGGCCTCTCCAACAGCAACAACCTTAACCCTATCACACTACAGGATCGTCTCGAATGGCGAATCGCCATAAGTCAAATCAGACAAACCTAAGTTCATCAGCAATCAATCCAACGAAACTCATAGGGCTCGAAGGGGCGAACCAGAGGCGGAGAATTAAGCGCGTGAGGTGATAATGATCAACGATCGAAGAGAAAGAAGAAATCGCTTACGATTGTGTGTTGCTGGAGAGGATTGGGTGTGAATTGGGTCGAGATCGTCTTTAAAGGTTTAGAGAATGTGGCAAAAATGGCTTAAGGATAAAGTGATGAGAAAGAGAAACGACTCAAGCATTTTATAGTTCGAGACAGCAGAACTTGAGTCGGTACGTACGAGTTTGGATGAGTCGAAGCACACGACCTATGACATAGGCATGTACTTCGAGGGGCAAATGTTAACCCTTAATTCTCTACGACCTAAGAAACGTACGACTCAAGGAGCTGATACGAGTTAAGACTTAACGAGTTAAGGATATGTACGACTTAAAGCCTCTACGACTCAAGAAGCCTACGACCTAAGATCTGCAACTGAAGGAATGTTACGAGTTAAGAAACCTAGCGGGTTAAGGCCTATATGACTTAAGACTATGAACAGCCTACGACTTAAAGGTTGTGCGACTTTAAATATGATACGACCTAATTACAGCTACGGTTGAACGACCTAAAACTTCAGGGACAAGTTCAATACCATGCTGAAATGAGATAACTCGTTGACGAGTTACGACCAATGATGAGTCATGTACGACTCATGCCAGCATCAAGAAAGTTGCGTTTGGATAACTCGTGAATGACTTATCACTTTGGACCAAGCCGTGAGCTAACCCAGTAGGTCGTCCACGTGTTAACATGAGACGACTCACCATGACTCGTCCACGACCTAAAGTTACTAAGTCGTAGCCCGCTATCATGACACTTATATCAAAGAGGAATAACTCGTATACGACTTAAGACTTGTTCCATATTCAGAGGATCGAAGGCGCTCTGGTACGAAGCTGGGGTTCAACCTGTTGAGTCATCTACGACCCAACCTGACTCGGCTACGAGTTAACGTTGAGTCGAGTACGACTCACGACTCAAGGCCGAAGACTCCTATAAATACATGACCACTTCCAACATTTTGGAGACTTTTGGGCTCACTCTCTTCAAGCGCCGATACTCTGCTGCATTCCGAACCAATTTAACACTTGAAGCTCTCAAGACACTAAGAACGCTACAAACAACTTCAAGGAGAGATCACATACATCCAACATGGTTTCAAAAACTCTCATCTTCATCAAAGTTTAGGCTACTTGTTCTAAGTCTCTTGTAATCCAAAGTGTATTGTACTTGGGAAGAATTGTATCAGCTTGTAACGAGATTATTAATAAAAGTACTTAAAGTGGACGTAGGCTATACCCTTAAGCCGAACCACTATAAAATTGTTGTTGTTTACCGCTTTTCTGCTATTATCTACTTGTAATCCGTTCCCGAGTTATCGGGTGGTGCTTTCACAACTACAACTCATACACCGGGGTGTTAGCGTTCAAATTTTAGCGTTAACACAATAGTAAACGGATTTAGTTTCATAGTTACATCAATTTCATAATACTTCAAGAATTCAACATAGTTACATCAATTGCAAAAAAACAGATTCAAATTTCTATCAATCATCATCGTCTTCTGATTCAGATTCGGTCTCGTTTTCGACGATATTTTCCTCTGCACTGTCAAACGCTTCTACCAAAATATTTGATTCATCGATCAAAGGACCAAAATCTGTATGATCGTCTGTAATTATTATTTCGTTATTTTGCTCAAGATCTGCCTGATAAGCTTGTTCGTCCGGAATATTCTTCCCATCGAATGTGAATCCGGCCTTTGTTTTAAAAATTGCAGACCAATCTGCTTTATCTCTTTTTAGAGACGGATAAGGAGCGTAATAAACTTGCAATGCTTGTTTGGCTAGTACAAAAGGATCATACTTGTGATAGTGCGATGTATGCTTTATTTCGATAAGATTATAATCCTTGTGCACATTAATTCCAGAACCTGGAACATTGCTAAACCAATTGCATCTAAATAGAAACACCTCCTCCGCGGGTCTTGAGAAATATGTCAGTTGCAAAATTTGTGTTAGAACGCCATAAAAATCATTTAAATGGTTTTCTGGATCGTCACTATCTTTAACAAATACACCAGTATTATTTGTTAATTTTTCTGCACCGTATTCTTTAGTGTTAAATTTGTATTCATTGACGAAATATATTGGATATGTCTTGACCACTCTTTTTGGTCCCATTGCAAGATGTTTCAACCCTTCATCAACAACACAATTTTTCGGCTCATAACGTAAGTTGAAAACCAACGGGAAAATTCTTTATTGAGATCTCCGTTCGGATGTTCCCGTTCATAAACACTGTTTATATAAACAAATTATTACATTAGGTTATACACGCGCATGCATTACAGAAAAGAATAAAACGAAAATTATTATTTCAGATTACCTAACAAACGGTGCAACCTCAGCACAATTTAGAAGAATATAAGTGTGTGCTACACGAAGATCTCTATCGTCTAGCCATATTTCCACACATTTTCCAGAAGGCCGACCATGTTGTCTAAAAATAGATAACATTGCTTGAGAGGACTCTTGTTCGTCGCCTTCATCATTACGAGGAACACTTTGAAATGAAATATTCACATGGTCACTGAAATAGTGAGAGAAAAAGAATGAAGTTTCTTCTTCGATGTAAGATTTACATATCGAACCTTCAACTCGTGCTTTTTGCCTCACTTTTTTCTTCAGATGATTCAAATATCTATGCAAAATTAATTTATATTAACTTCATCTTTCAAATGCAATTAAATTACGTTATAACATATTACATACCTCTCAAATGGATACATCCATCCGTATTGGACAGGACCTCGAAGTCGTGCTTCAGATGGAAGATGAACGGTAAATGTTCCATCACATTAAAAATATCTGGCGGAAATATTTTCTCTAATTTGCAAAGCAATATAGGAATGTCCACTTCAAGTTTACGTAAACGTTGCACTTTTAAAGTAGTCGAACAAAGCTCTTTGTAAAACATACTAAGCTCCGTTACTACCTTTCAAACTTTTAACGGCAGTAGTTCTTTGAACATAACGGGAAATAAATTTTCCATCATTATGTGACAGTCGTGACTTTTCATTCCGCTCAATCTACCATTTTTAAAGTCAACACATCTACGAAGATTTGATGATATCCCATCAGGAAATCTTAACCCTTCCACCCATTTTAACACAGCTTTAACTTGATTATTATCTAATTCGTAACAAGCTTTTGGTATTTTACTGTCATTTGGTTTCATATGAAGCTCGGGACGTTTGCATAATTCTTCTATATCACGTCTTGATTTCAAATCATCCTTCGTCTTTCCTTTCACATTCAAAATTGTGTTAAACACATCATCAAATGCATTTTTCTCATTGTGCATCACATCTATGTTATGGCGAAGCAGAAGATGTTTCCAATACGGCAACTCCCAAAAAATAGTTTGTTTGCACCAGTTATGAACAACTGATTTGCCTTCAATTTCTGTTTGCTCCCCCGTTTCATATATCTTTGGATAGTCCTTAACAAGTTCATATATGTCTTCGCTTGACCATATCGTCGGTGGTTGTCTGGTTTCTACTCTATTAGCTAAAAAGTTTTTCTTGTCTCCTCTGAAGGGTTGATTTACATGGAGAAAATATCGATGACAGTCAAACCATGAAATTTTCTTACCATGAGGTAAAGAAAACGCTCGTGTTTCATCTATGCAATATGGACATGCTAGACGACCGGCAGTATTACATCCCGAAAGCATTGCATAGGCAGGAAAATCACTTATAGTCCACAACAAAGAAGCAAACATACGAAAATTTTTCTTCTTTGACACATCGTATGTTTCTACTCCTTCGTTCCACAGTATTTTTAACTCCTCAATCAACGGTTGTAAATATACATCGATTCCTTGTGTCGGATCGTCGGGGCCGGGAACGACAACAATAAGAAACATATATTGCGTTTTCATGCACATCCATGAAGGTAAATTATACGGTGTGACGATAATGGGCCAGGTTGAATATTTAGAACCAAATTGAGAAAATGGAGAAAAACCGTCCGTACATAATCCTAATCTAACATTTCGACTCTCCGCTGCAAAATTTGGATACGTTTTATCGAAATGCTTCCATGCTTCTCCATCGGCCGGATGTGTCAACGTACCCTCTTCCTCCGTTCTCACGCTATGCCACCTCATATTAGACGTAGTTACAGAAGATGTATATAATCTTTGAAGTCTTGGAGTTATGGGTAAGTAGTGCATACGCTTGTACGGAACTTCCTTACCCTTCTTTTTTCTTGGTTTGTATCTCTCCTGGTTACAAACTTTACAATTTCTAAGGTTTGCGTCTTCTTTCCAAAACAACATGCATCCTTTTAAACATGTATCTATTTTCTGATACGGTAAACCAAAAGCCGACATAAGTTTTTTAACTTCGTAGTGATTTTCACACATTAGATTATCGGGCGGCATATGTCTTTTTGCAGCTTGTACAACAACCGTAAACCCAGCTTCAGTGATGTTGTATTTTGACTTCATCGCAATGTATTCTGCGATTACTGACAGCTGCGTGCCGCTTTTACAACCATGCCAAATAGGTTTCTTAGCTGCATCTAGTAAATCATAAATTTTCTTAGCTTCAATATTTGGTTCTTCAACATTTCCATCGTCGTCGTCAACTTCAAACATAGGAAACATTGATCGTGCTGCATCTTCGACCATATTTTCTATACGGGTCGTTGAAACTATTTCGTTAACGACACTTTCAGACTCTACAGAAGTATTTGCTACAACTTCTCCATGCCGATCCCAAACATAATATTCGGGTGTTAAACCGTGTTGGCACAAATGAACTTTCACAATATCTGGTAACAAAAACTTCAAATGTCTACACCTACTACACGGACAACGAATTTCTGGATCGTTTCCGTTATTACTTAAGGCGAATTCAACAAACACGTTTATACCATTATAAAAATCTTCTTTTATTGAGCCCCTCAGTCCTTTTCTTTGGTACATCCATCTCCTTCGATCAACAAAATAATCAATCATTTTTCCTATTTGACAAAATGAGAAGTTCAAATTTAATATTTATTTTGAAGAATACATATTCGAAAAAGATTATTTTCATGCTCGTATAATATTTTGAATTTAAAGAACAACTTCACAAATTTAAAAATATTTTCAAATAGGGCACATTTCATTTTTTAACGTAACGATATAAATATATATATAATTTTTTTTTCATTGGTCAGGCATCCTACTTCCCATTACAAACACAGTAAACATTTACATTTCGTATATTACTTCGTCTCAAACGATTCAACAAAATTTCGGCAGCATTTCCTTTTTGTTCCCTGCATTGTACACAAATGCGTGTACGCAGGAAACAAAAAAGAAAAGTTAGGCCGAAATTTTATGAACCGTTTGAGACGAAATAGTATACAAAATGTAAATTCTTACTGTGTTCATAACTTGCCTAATACAGGGACAAATCCAACAAACATTGTACCAGATGAATATAAATGGTTGTTTTTCGAAAAAAACGACTATTTATACAACGATCATGTACAACACTCGCCAGACGGAGCCAAAAACTCTCTAAGGGACATTTGTCAGTTACATGCATGCATTTTACGAAAAAATACAGTTTTACTCACTGTTCACATTTTCAAAAATATATATTAATTTAACACAGTTATTCGACGTATTACGCATCAACTTAAGGCTGTTTTAATATTTTTATCATTTTTCAATACACACAATTGTAATTTAGAGTAATGCATTTTTTTTGTTTCATAAGTAAATATGTGCACAATATAATACTTCTAGTTCATTCAATCATTTTATCTTATTCCAAATAACGTATACAATCGCCGAATCAAGGCATACACAACAATTTACATATACATGAACAACCCCAAATTATAGGTGTTTTTCACAATTTCACGATAAAAGATGAAATCGGTATACCATGTGATGCTATAAAGCACTATTACGCTATTGGAAACAATTGCAATCGCTAATTCGCCATAATTTACCAATTTATGCAAATTTAGAAATAGGGTAAAAACTGAATTTTTTACAAAAATAAGACATTATACCTGAGATGAAGAGTAATGGAGTTTGATTAGGCAGTCGTGGAGGATCCGGAAGCTCGAAATCAAGGATTGGAAGCTTGAAGAGGGAAAATGGGGGATTTTGGAAATAATTTTCGTATGGTTTGGGGAAGAAGAAGAGCTCTCGGCTGAAGGTATAATCGCAGTTTTCCGACGGCTTCCGACGGCCGCCGACGGCCCGTCGGAAGCCGTCGGAAAAAGGCCGTCGGTCTATGCTGTCGGAATTGAAGCCTTTTCTAGTAGTGATATAAGGTGAACAATAAATAAATGACAAAAAAAATTAGAATGAAAAATAGAAGATTATGCTAACAATGAAATCCTGCCATATGCATTCCATGATGTGGGAAGGGATATTATCCCACTTGGGCCAACAAGCCGGCATACGACTCTTATATGAGTCTCAAGAAATTGATAGAACTAAAATCGACGGCTGTAGGTCAATCCCCATGCAGTAATTTAATATGATGTAGATTATTATATCGTACACAAAATATTTATGATGCTGAAAATTAATACTTATCACTCCGCTTTAGGCACCATATATGCAGCTGGACACCATGGCAATTGCGATGAACCACTGCCATCGCCTCCGGATGAATGGGATGAGCTCCTCCTTTTGGAGACGTGATATCTGTCATTTCAACTGGAGACATTATTAGCATCAAATGAGATCAAACAGAGAAAAATATAAGAAGGATCTTTCATTTAATTATACAAATTAGTTTGTGATTAATGAATTAATTACGTAGGTAAACAAATAACTTCCAAATAATAACTTTGACAGAAAGAACATGTATAAAAGGATAAGGAATAACATCTTGATTAAACTCGAATTAAGTTAAAGAAAAGTATAACTTGTAGAAGTAATAATGTCATTACAGCAAGTACAAGCAAATAAAGGCACAAATACAAAGAAATTGCAACAAACAAACAAATATATGCAGTCAACTAACAAATTTTCTGGACTGCACAGAGAAGAAAGTGATTAGATCAGTTAAATTCCTCAACCTGAAAAAGATCAACAGAAAAGGATGAGAAAAATATGTCAAAAGATGATTCAGTCAACAATTAAGAATTTGTATACCAAAACTGAAGCATGTTACAGCCAATCTTTCATTTAACATAATATAAGACATGGGATTTGGTAGCGTGTGCTCAATTGTTGTTTATGTATTATCCTTCCATCTAGAAATAACGTTCAGTATTCAAAAAGTGAATATTAGTCCAAGTTTTAAATCTCCTCGTCTCATCCGAGATTTGATAGCTTGGTTAGTTGTCATGTTTAAATTTACTTCATTTCAACCGAGATATCAATCCAAGATTTTTTTTTCAAAATCCGGAATTTGACATTTTGATTAATTTCGTAAGTATAATTTCAACTGAGTTTAAATTTCCTTGATTTCAATCGAGATATCATTCCGAGATTTCCTTCAAAATCCGAGATTTGAAGCCTTGACATTAGTCCACATGCAGTATATGTCAAACGCAACATTATTCCTCTAAACTGTTCATGGTTGAAGTTAGAAAAACCTATTTTTCAGCAAAATGTGTGTTGGAAAACCAGTCAAATGTCATCTTAGCGAAAACTTAACCGCGGAAATAATTAATCCAGTGAAGAAGCAAACTAGTAATTTGGTCAAAAAAGATCAAACAAAGTTTATCTATTTAAAATGTCATAAGTATAGCCTTTTTATTAGATTCTGCATTGAAATATTTTAAAACAAAGCCTCCTACTTCACAGCACAAACACATGATTGGTACCCTAATTTTTCAATCAGAACTGTGTTTATGCTGCAGTCTTTTGTTTTAATTTTATTATCAGAAAGGACCAAAATATTAGCAAAATCATAAATTTCACTTAAGAAACAGATTTGATAGCCCTGGTGATGTTATGTGCAAATCAGATTCTTGTATAGTAGATCATTATGACGAAGTTCAAGATCATGGGGCCAATGACCCCAGTAAGGTGATCGGCCTCGACCTATTTGGTGAAGTTGTCGGTGGGAACTATGGCATGATTGTTCATATCCTTAGCATTAGGCAGCTTAATTTTCTATCGAGTCAATTCCACGAGCGTCGAACGACTACGGGGAAGTCATAGGGGTAAGGAGGATAGGAGAGGCTCTGGGGATCTTAGCAAACTACCGACACCGATCAAATTTGTTGATGTACTACATAGAACATTTGATCATAATAGGCAAATAATAGTTAGGTCGGGCTATCTAAATCCATACGGGTTTCGGGTTCTGGACGAAAATTCAGACCCGCACTGGATCTACGAGACGGATCTGAAGCCCAAAAAAACACATCTAAACACAACCACAAACACATATAATTCATGATAACTAATTGACAAATTAGTTATTTGGGTGTTACGTAGGTATGCCAAAAATTTTATCATGGAAAACGTAGCGTAACAAATAGTGAATCTCAAGCATCTAAAATTTTGATATCACTTTGTTAGCTCATACGCCATCTTGTTAACATTGACTATTTTGTATATCTAAGGGACAAATTTTAGATATAGATTTGTCAACAAAACTTATCATAAATATATGCTTTATTGAAACTTTATTACAAAACTGTTCGGCTTTCATCTGATTAGAATTTGTAACCGTCTGCTTTAAAAAGTGCTTTCACAAAAATAATAATATCAATAATAAACAAATCGTTGTGCTTGCATTCTTTTAAAATGAGTAGTTCAGTTTTACAGTAATTTTTTTGTTTTTACTAGGCCGCATCAAAAAAATTTCTCAAGATCTCAACAAAAGCATATAAGATGTGAAAAATCACACATTCTTAGCCGTGAAGTATTTACAGTATTTAGTACTAAAATTCCTACAATTTCAAATTTTATGAGTAAGAGTATAGTATTTCTAAATATCAATTGATCCAAAAAATTACTAACTTTCTTTTTCTTTCATTCCTCTTTTAATCCTATGTTTTATGTACTGATTTAATCTTGAACTTGGCATCCAATAAGAGCACCAAATTGTCAAAATCTAAACTTAAAGACATTTTCAAGAAAACACCAAACTTTCAATATCTAAAATGAACAAATTTTTAAGAAAGCACCAAACTGTCGAAATATTTTGTTAAGAAATTCAAATTAACAATTACATCGTTGAAATTCTTTTAATCTAATATCCCAAATTTAGCTGTTATATTATTTCCAACAAATCCAAAGGCTCTACCCATTGATAACTCCAGAACCTATATTTCATTTCTGCTTTTGGGAATTGCACTTACACACATAACTCTATCAAATTTAACTATTTAACAAAATGAAATATCAATGAAAAGGAAATGGTTGACAATGGAAACTAATTCCTATTCCTAGATCAATTCAGTTAACAAACAATATTACACAAACTACAAAACAATCAGAAATACAACTTCTATATATGCATCGTGCATTATATGCTAACACGATGATCAGTGAACTTATGATTCAATTTAACCAATACAAGCTGATAACATTCCCTTTCATCATATTAATATTCTTCCAAGTCTGCAACTTCTACGTCAATTCACACCGGGAATCACTTGAATTCGATCCAACGTCATCATCGCATAATGTTGTATATACCGAGATACTACAAGGAATACAGTGATTTCCGACGGCTATGAGCCGTCGGCGGCCGTCGAAAACCGTCGAAAATGTCGTCGGTATAGAGAACTCGGCTTTCGTCCTTTTCCACCGGAAACGATGAAGTTTTTTCGACGGCTTCCAACCGCTGTTTCGATGGCTATTTCGGCGGCCTTTCCGACGATTAAGACGTCCACGTGGCTAGCCATCTGAAATCATCGAAAATCTGAGTGATTTTTTTTAATATTACAGCAGCCATTCGAATTCCAAACAGCACACCAATATCAATATATATCATAACACATCAAAATCAATATATATCAGATATATAAGCTAAAATCAATATCAATAACAATGTAAAACTCAAACATTACCATCAATACAAAATAAACCATTCATCGTCAATCTCACACACCCAATAGCAATATGTATATCCAATATCCACGTACAATATATACTTCTAAAATGCCAATCAAATGCATCAGTACAAAAAATCAACATCACAAATCAACATTAAACACCACATCAAACGCTACATGTTCATAAATCAACCTTACCATATCTCATTGTATATATACACAAGTTTTAAAAACAAACACTGCAAAACGTACCTCATGATTGTCGTCGGCTTCGAAACCACCAGACGAAAGGATGCTTCATGCTACTCCTTATACTCGGCCAAACGCTACTTCAGTTGCTCCATTTGCGCTGCTCAGTGCAATTTATTGTTGAAGCTCATTAATCTCAGCTTTGTCATGAGCCTTTTGATAAGCCTTTTGTGACGCCTGAACCTACAAACCAATACGAAATATGTTTTCAAGTTATTTAAGTAACTTTTATAAAATTTAAGCAATTTTTACAATTTAAGCAATATCTACTTAATCAACAAACTGTAAAGTGATTATATAATGATATATAAATTTACATTTACCAAGAAGTCCTACCCTACATGCTCTGGGATCCTACTCCATTTGGGCCAGCACCTAGTCATACAGCCTATCCTATGTATGCCTGCATAGAAATGCTGAGAACTGTATTCGAACGCTTAAGCTCAAAACCCCTGCATTAAATACGATACAAACAAATCATGACTAATATATCATATAAAATATTTATAATGTTGAAGTAAATTTAATACTTACGATACATCTGCCTTTGGTAGCAATCTGATCACCTTATGCGACGCCTCCTATTATGAGCTGATGCCATCACCTCCACGATGTACGGTCCCTCACTGTGATGAAGAGGGGGAACCAAACTGCGAAAGAACTCCGACGCCTGAAGAAAGACATCTATAATATCTGTCACATACATATTATTTTATTATGGCAGAACATATCCTTCAATTATGAGTAAATATATCAAGATTTAACATCAATAATCTTATATAACATACAAAAAAAATGTAATAACAATACTCTCATAGATTACTTTTTAAAATTTGAAAACATACATCATTTTGAAAATGTTCACTTATTGAGCCTCAAATTTCTCTTCTTTGTTGGTACATCCAGCTCCGATCGATAAAATAATTGACAATTTTTCCTACTTTAAGACATAAAAACGTATTAATCATTTAAGTATTGACATTTTATTTTTCATTTAAATCATACATTTAAATTTTCGCAAATATATAATATTATCCTATATAGTTTTATTTACAAATGAATTTAGACAAATTATATGGTATAATCTTAAATTTTTATGTTATTGTTTTACACTTTGATGGTTGATCATCCTACTTTCCATTATAAACATAGTAGTAATTATATTTTGTAGGTCATTTATTTTAAACGATTCAACAAAATTTCGATGGCACCTTCCTTTTGTTCTCTGTATCGTACACATATGCGTGTACACAGAGAACAAAAAGTAAGTGTTGTAGAAATTTTATGAACCATTTAAAATGAAATGATATGCAATTACTATGTTTGTAACTTATCCGATATAGGGATAAATTTGACAAATATTGTGTCAGAAGAATACAAATGTCCGTTCTGGGATAAAAACGAATATTCATATAAGATCATATACAATACTTGTCAGGCGGGGCCGAAAACTATCTAGATATATAAAAAGTAAAGCGTATTATATATAATAATAATTTTTACAATAATTTATTTACATTCTAAGAGAAGCATATACTAAATTGTCGTTTTCATCGTCGTCTTAAAAACCATATGCTAAATCCTGAACATCGACTTTAACTAATCCAAACTAGTCATAATGCATGTATGCACTAATTAATCATCACATATACACCAATTAACGCATATATACACTAAACAAATTATTTTTCTCAACATTTAAATGATAAACAATTATAATAACAACCTAATTAGCATTCAATGACATATAATAAACAATCAATTAAATGATTACAAAAATTCACTATATCTAAAATAAATTTAATGTAATCTAATTTGTCAGAAAAAATTAATTTGTTGTAAAAATTGAATAGCTTATATTAGTTCTCAATGAATGTGAAAATCAATATTAATGATTACAACATCTTACTTGTCTTTTCTAATCAATTTAAAAATTCCTAGTTAGTTAAACAATGGTTAAAAATTATATTTAGATTCACAAAACTATTAAGCATTATAATTTTCATCAAAGTTGTATAATTGAACGACTGAAAGTTGCATAGAATGATTGTTTGTGTTCGATTTTCAATAAAGTTAAATATCGAATTATAAAACAAAAGGTATCGACAACCCTAGTTTAATTAATTACGAACAGAAATAAAATTGAGTAGTTGAATAAAAATATCTGTTTTAATTTTTAGAATTTAAATTATTTTTGAACAAATTTCAAACTTATATAGGAATTAATCTTTTCTTTTATAGCAGTGATAGAGTTATCATCATCTTTTAAGTGTGTTTCTAGAAAATTATTAGGCCTAACCACGTTAGCATACGTATTCATCCATAAAAATTATCAAAATAGGCAACCCCATTGGCAACCCTACTGCTGGTGTGTGGGCCAAAGGAGTAAAGCCTTGAACTGGATGGGCTTATCTTAGCTGATGGGCCGAAGCAAACTGGGAATTAGTTGAGTGCATTATAAGCACAGTTTAGTCCAATTGTATGTCATTCGGAACCAACAAATTGTCTTTCTTTTTCTTCCACTATGAGCACAGTTTTGACACGATAGTTCAGTAATTCATTTGCTTATTTGGGAATTAGTTAGCTCAAATCTGCAAGAAAATTCTACGCCTCATATAATTCCTTCAACTGGGAAGTGCAGTTCTCTCTTCTACGTAAGGTCATCATTAATTGCGTACAAATCAAAATTTCCTTGGTTCTTTTGTCAATGTCCACCAGCATTCCAACTTTCAAGCTCTTATAGGAATTATTACCACTTAATTATCAAAGCAAATAAAGCAAACATGAATCAAGATTACCACGACTGATGAAATTAAACTCATTTCCTCTCTATATATATGAGTGCAAGTTCAATGCTGTGTATGGCAATAGCATATCTTAAAGAAAACGCCAAATTATCAAAATCTAACACTACAAGGGGAGGGGGGATTTCCGACGGCTGAAAACCGTCGGCGGCCGTCGGAAGCCGTCGGCGGCCGTCGGAAAAAGCCGTCGGAAATGAAGGCGTCGGGAAGCAGTATTTCCGACGGCTACCGACGGGTGATGCCGTATACTTCAAGTTTACGTAAACGTTGCACTTTTAAAGTAGTCGAACAAAGCTCTTTGTAAAACATACTAAGCTCCGTTACTACCTTCCAAACTTTTAACGGCAGTAGTTCTTTAAACATAACGGGAAATAAATTTTCCATCATTATGTGACAGTCGTGAGTTTTCATTCCGCTCAATCTACTATTTTTAAAGTCAACACATCTACGAAGATTTGATGATATCCCATCAGGAAATCTTAACCCTTCCACCCATTTTAACACAGCTTTAACTTGATTATTATCTAATTCGTAACAAGCTTTTGGTTTTTTACTGTCATTTGGTTTCATATGAAGCTCGGGACGTTTGCATAATTCTTCTATATCACGTCTTGATTTCAAATCATCCTTCGTCTTCCCTTTCACATTCAAAATTGTGTTAAACACATTATCAAATACATTTTTCTCATTGTGCATCACATCTATGTTATGGCGAAGCAGAAGATGTTTCCAATACGGCAACTCCCAAAAAATAGTTTGTTTGCACCAGTTATGAACAACTGATTTGCCTTCAATTTCTGTTTGCTCCCCCGTTTCATATATCTTTGGATAGTCCTTAACAAGTTCATATATGTCTTCGCTTGACCATATCGTCGGTGGTTGTCTATTTTCTACTCTATTAGCTAAAAAGTTTTTCTTGTCTCCTCTGAAGGGATGATTTACATGGAGAAAATATCGATGACAGTCAAACCATGAAATTTTCTTACCATGAGGTAAAGAAAACGCTCGTGTTTCATCCATGCAATATGGACATGCTAGACGACCGGCAGTACTCCATCCCGAAAGCATTGCATAGGCAGGAAAATCACTTATAGTCCACAACAAAGAAGCAAACATACGAAAATTTTTCTTCTTTGACACATCGTATGTTTCTACTCCTTCGTTCCACAGTATTTTTAACTCCTCAATCAACGGTTGTAAATATACATCGATTCCTTGTGTCGGATCGTCGGGGCCAGGAACGACAACAGTAAGAAACATATATTGCGTTTTCATGCACATCCATGGAGGTAAATTATACGGTGTGACGATAATGGGCCAGGATGAATATTTAGAACCAAATTGAGAAAATGGAGAAAAACCGTCCGTACATAATCCTAATCTAACATTTCGACTCTCCGCTGCAAAATTTGGATACGTTTTATCGAAATGCTTCCATGCTTCTCCATCGGCCGGATGTGTCAACGTACCCTCTTCCTCCGTTCTCACGCTATGCCACCTCATATTAGACGCAGTTACAGAAGATGCGTATAATCTTTGAAGTCTTGGAGTTATGGGTAAGTAGTGCATACGCTTGTACGGAACTTCCTTACCCTTCTTTTTTCTTGGTTTGTATCTCTCCTGGTTACAAACTTTACAATTTCTAAGGTTTGCGTCTTCTTTCCAAAACAACATGCATCCTTTTAAACATGTATCTATTTTCTGATACGGTAAACCAAAAGCCGACATAAGTTTTTTAACTTCGTAGTGATTTTCACACATTAGATTATCGGGCGGCATATGTCTTTTTGCAGCTTGTACAACAGCCGTAAACCCAGCTTCAGTGATGTTGTATTTTGACTTCATCGCAATGTATTCTGCGATTACTGACAGCTGCGTGCCGCTTTTACAACCATCCCAAATAGGTTTTTTAGCTGCATCTAGTAAATCATAAATTTTCTTAGCTTCAATATTTGGTTCTTCAACATTTACATCATCGTCGTCAACTTCAACCATAGGAAACATTGATCGTGCTGCATCTTCGACCATATTTTCTATACGGGTCGTTGAAACTATTTCGTTAACGACACTTTCAGACTCTACAGAAGTATTTGCTACAACTTCTCCATGCCGATCCCAAACATAATATTCGGGTGTGAAACCGTGTTGGCACAAATGAACTTTCACAATATCTGGTAACAAAAACTTCAAATGTCTACACCTACTACACGGACAACGAATTTCTGGATCGTTTCCGTTATTACTTAAGGCGAATTCAACAAACACGTTTATACCGTTATAAAAATCTTCTTTTATTGAGCCCCTCATTCCTTTTCTTTGGTACATCCATCTCCTTCGATCAACAAAATAATCAATCATTTTTCCTATTTGACAAAATGAGAAGTTCAAAATTTAATATTTATTTTGAAGAATACACATTCGAAAAAGATTATTTTCATGTTCGTATAATATTTTGAATTTAAAGAACAACTTCACAAATTTAAAAATATTTTCAAATAGGGCACATTTCATTTTTTAACGTACGTAACGATTAAAAATATATAATTTTTTTTCATTGGTCAGACATCCTACCTCCCATTACAAACACAGTAAGCATTTACATTTCGTATATTACTTCGTCCCAAACGATTCAATAAAATTTCGGCAGCATTTCCCTTTTGTTCCCTGCATTGTACACAAATGCGTGTACGCAGGAAACAAAAAAGAAAAGTTAGGGCGAAATTTTATGAACCGTTTGAGACGAAGTAGTATACAAAATGTAAATTCTTACTGTGTTCATAACTTGTCCAATACAGGGACAAATCCGACAAACATTGTACCAGATGAATATAAATGGTCGTTTTTCGAAAAAAACGACTATTTATACAACGATCATGTACAACACTCGTCAGACGGGGCCAAAAACTCTCTAAGGGACATTTGTCGGTTAACATGCGCGCATTTTACTCAAAAATACAGTTTTACTCACTGTTCACATTTACAAAAATATATAAAAATTTAACACAGTTATTCGACGTATTACGCATCAAAAAGGCTGGTTTAACATTTTTGTCTTTTTTTTAATACGCACAATTATAATTTAGAGTAATGCATTTTTTTGTTTCATAAGTAAATACGTGCACAATATAATACTCCTAGTTCATTCAATCATTTTATCGTATGCCAAATAACGTATACAATCGTCGAATCAGGACATATACAACAATTTACATATACATGAACAACCACAAAGTATACGTATTTTTCACAATTTCACGATAAAAGATGAAATATGTATGTCATGTGATGCTATAAACCATTGTTACGCTAATGCAAACAATTTCAATCGCTAATTCGCCCTAATTTATCAATTTATGCAAATCTAAAATTAGGATAAAAACTGAAATTTTCAGAAAAATAAGAGATTATACCTGAGATTGAGAGAAAGAGGTGTTGAATCAGCAGTGTGGAAGGAGAAAAAATCACGAAATTGGCGAATGGAGGTGGAAAATGTGAATTTGGGGGTTTTTGGTGAGATTGGGGGAAGCTGGAAAATGAGGAAGAAAGGCTCGGCCGGCTGCAGGTATTCGCGAATTTCCGACGGCTTCCGACGGCCGCCGACGGCCCGTCGGAAGCCGTCGGAAATTCGCCGTCGGAAGCCGTCGCCCCCAGCCGTCGCTATTTCGCTTTTTTCTAGTAGTGTAAAATCAACAAATACTTAAGAAAGCACCAAACTATCAAAGATTTAATGTCAAGAAATTCAAATTGATAGTAACATCTTTGAAATTCTTTTTATCTAATTTATATCCTAAATTTACCTGTTATATTATTTCCAACAAATCCAAAGGTTGTATCCATTGATAACTCCAGGATCTATTTTTCATTTCTATTTTTTGGAATTGCACTGAACACATAGAACTCTACCAAATTTAACTATCTGACAAAATGAAATATCAAAGAAAAGGAAATAGTTGACAATGGAAACCAACTCCTATAACAAACAATATCACACAAACTACAAAATGGTCAGAAATACAACTTCTATATATGCATCATGCATTATATGCTACTAACGCACTGATCAATGAACTTATGATTCAATTCAAGCTATACAATTTGACAACATTCCCTTTCATCATACTAACATTCTTCCTAGTCTACAACTTCCACAACAATTCATACTGGGAATCACTTGAATTCGACCAAACATCATCATCGCATAATATTGTATACACCGAGAGTCCTACAAATACCAGTCATATAATATTTGCCATAGCAGGATCTAGTAAAGGGTTACCCTATAAGGGTCCCTACATAGATCTGTGGTGGCAGCCAAACAAAACCCATGGCTTCCTCTAGCTCGACAAAGCTCCACCATCAACTTATACATGGCCTTCAACTTCTCCTCCATTTGTAAGGAAATTTGATCGTTTTGTAAGGAAATTTATGTGGTACATTAATGGACCGTTTCCTTCCTCATTATGTGGTACATTAATGGACCGTTTCTTTTCTCAAACGTTTACTTTCTCATTATGTGGTCAATAGAATCTAAAAGGTTTTTCCTATTAATATGCTAAATAAATAAAACGGTTACAATCTAGAGCGTTAATTTCTCTTATCTTGATCTTGATGGACGATCAAGATTAAGTCTACAAATCTGAAAATTTGGTCCTCTCTCTACCTATAAATATTAACATTTTCCCATCACAAAGGATATACAAAAAACACATAAAGAAACATATAGGAAAAGAGAGAGAAACCATTTTCTTTCTCAATTGAAACAACATTCGACAACATCCATTGCTGATTCGTATACAATATGTCTGGAGGTATGTTTTATTAATTCTTTACATATGTGATAATCATGTAATTCTAGATCTTAGGGTTTATGTTATTCGCAAGATATAGATTACATGTGGTATCAGAGCATGGTTTTAGAATTCATGATTATCCATCAATGTATAAAACGAAACTACCATAGATCTTTGATATGATGTTTATAATTTTACTATGATAATGATAATGATTATTACTGTTAATATGATTCAAGTTTAATATTCGTATTATTTAAGTTGCTACAGTAATCATGATTATCAATATTGTTCTATTTATTGTGTTCTTAAATCTGGATCTGGAAAGTTTATATTTCCGCAAAAGTTGATTTTTTCTACTTTAATATTTGACCTACCGTATAATATTGAACAACTTATTGTATGCGAATACTTTTCAGAAAGTATACATATTGAAAACAATTGTTTTCTAGTTTGACATTAAATTCATGACCTGTAACTTACAAGATAATTGTCTATATATGATTTGCAAAATAATTATTTATATGTTAAATTCATGTATGGAATTTACTTGGAGTTACTAGACATTAATTATCCTCGCTGTGGATTACTTGAAAGAATGACAAATGTTTATGCAAAAAAAAAAAATGTTTATCTCTTGTTTTATTTTACGCTTCCGTGCTTAAATTCCTTATTTTCTCTGGTCTATTGCATGCAGTCCCGTCCACAGGCGGCTGCTGCTTGCACAATAACGCATGAAACATTAATGTTTATCATTCTTTCAATAGCATGGTTCTACTGCCTACCCACAGGAGGCGCTAAACCTAACCTCTTATTATGACATGTGTTTTATTCTAATAAAGAAGCCTACATTTCTTTTATACCTGCAGTTGCAATGCCCTCAAACCTTAATTCGTACGCTATGTCTATCGTCAAACTCAATGGAACCAACTACTCAGAATGGAAGAGCAAGTTGAGTTTTCTTTAGGCGTACTTGAACTGGACATGGCTCTCCTTAAGGAAAAGCCAGCCCCACTTACTGACACAAGTACGCCTGAGGAAATTAAACTCCATAATGATTGAGAACGATCTAATAGGCTCAGCATGATGTTTATGCGAATGGTGATTGATACCAACATCAAAACCTCCCCACCCCAAACTGAAAGCGCAAAAGAATATTTGCAATCCATTGAAAATCGGTTCAAGACTGCAGACAAATCTCTTGCTGGGAAACTTATGGCAGATCTTGTAACCATGAAGTTTGATGGTTCTCACTCAATGAGCGCTCATGTCATTGAAATGATTAACCTTGCTGCCAAACTTAAGAACTTGGGATTGGTTATGGACGATGCTTTTCTCGTCCAATTCATTCTCACTAGCTTACCTCCTCAGTATGAACCATTCAAAATTCATTACAACACTATTACGGAAAAGTAGAGTCTGAATGAATTGACTAACAAACTGGTTCAAGAGGAGTCTAGGCAAGGCTCGCAAGGCATTAAAGTTGCTTATTTCACTCAAGGGGTTGGAAAACAAGCTGACAAAAGGAACAAATCACAGCATAAAAGAGCATCACCCAAATCTGATGACGCCACTCAACCATCCAAGAAGAAAAAGAAGGATGATGTCTGCAAATTCTGCAAGAAACTTGGACACTTCCAGGCATATTGCATTAAGCGCAAAGCATGGTTCGAAAAGGAAGGTAACCCAATGGGTTTCGTAAGTCATTTCGAATCAAATCTTACTAATGTACCTTCTTCTACTTGGTGGATTGATACTGCTGCTAACGTTCATGTTTCGAATTCTATGCAGGGATTCATTACGATCCAAACCACAAACCCAAGTGAGAATTTCATTTTAATGGGGAATAAATATAAAGCTCCAGTCGAAGCTATTGGAACTTTTCGTCTTATTTTAGATAGCGGTTATCAGTTAGATTTATGTCAAACTCTTTATGTTCCGTCTATTTCCCGTAATTTGATTTCTGTAGTGTACTTGATAAATTTGGATAATCTTTTGAAGTTGGAAATGGAAATTTTAGTTTATTTAAAAATTCTAGTCTTATTGGTTCTGGAATATTAATTGATGGACTTTATAAACTTCATCTTAAACAAAATGCTGAAATCCAACTCACCCTGCATGGAAAAGAAAATAAAAGAAAGTCATCCAATAATGATTCTTACTTCTTGTGGCATAAAAAACTGGGTCATATATCCAGTGAAAGAATCAAAAGGTTAGTGAAAGATGGTGTCCTACCGGATCTAGACTTCGCTAACATTACAGCATGTGTTGATTGTGTTAAAGGAAAATAAAAAAAAAACACAAAGAAAGGAGCCACAAGAAGTACACAACTTCTTGAAATAATACATACAGATATTTGTGGACCTTTTTTATGTTCCAACTTTTGGTGGAGAGAAATATTTCATCACTTTTACGATGATTTTTCACGTTATTGTTTTCTTTATCTGTTGCATGAAAAATCTCAGTCAGTGGATGCTGTATAAGTGTTCATTACTGAAGTCGAAAGGCAATTAGAAAGAAAAGTGATCATTAGGTCAGATAGGGGTGGTGAATTCTATGGAAGGTATGATGAAACGGGACAACATCCTGGACCTTTTGCTAGACTTCTTCAAAAACTTGGAATTGTTGCACAATACACAACGCCTGGATCTCCATGGCAGAATGGTGTAGCTGAAAGGCGAAATCGTACATGCATGGAAATGGTTAGATCCATGATGAGTCATGCAAATTTACCTATATCATTATGGATGGATGCATTACGAACAGCTGTCTACATCTTAAATAGAGTTTCAAGTAAGGCCGTTCCAAAGACTCCTTTTGAACTTTGGAAAGGATGGAAACCTAGTTTAAGACATCTCCAAATTTGGGGTTGCCCAGCTGAAGCTAGACTGTACAATCCAAATGAAAAGAAATTGAATTTTAAGACAGTCAGTGGTTACTTTATAGGTTACCCAGAAAAATCTAAAGGATATAGATTTTATTGTCCTAACCATAGTACAAGAATTGTTGAAACCGGAAATGCCAAATACTATGAGAATGGTGAAATCAGTGGGAGTACAAAACAGCAAGAAGTGGTCATTAATGAAATAAGGGTACCCATTATCTTACCCTCTATTTCGAAAGATATTGGGAATCATCCCATTGTTGAACATGTTCACAATGAGGAAAACCCAATAAATGATCAACAACTCCATAATGAAATTATCACCAATCATAATCTTGATGAAGTACCACAGGAACTAACATTAAGAAGATCTCAAAGACAAAAAAGATCAGCTATTCCTGATGATTACATGCTTTATCTAATAGAATCTGAAGGAACTACGAACCCAATTTCTTATTCACAAGCCATTAAGGATGTTAATTCTATTAAATGGATTGATGCCATGAAAGATGAACTGAAATCTATGGATAATAATCAAGTTTGGGAAATCGTTCAATTACCGCAAGGACATAAAGCAGTCGGTTGTAAGTGGGTTTTCAAGACCAAATGTGACTGCAATGGTAAAATTGAACGATATAAAGCTAGACTTGTTTTCAAAGGTTTTAATCAGAAAGAAGGCATTGACTATAATGAAACTTTTTCTCCTGTTTCCAGGAAAGATTCTCTTAGAATTATCATGGCATTAGTAGCTCATTACGATCTCGAGTTACATCAAATGGATGTGAAAACAGCCTTTCTAAATGGAGACTTGGAAGAAGAAGTCTACATGCGTCCACCTGAAGGCTTCATAATTGAAGGACAGGAAGACATGGTCTGCAAACTTAAGAAATCAATATATGGACTGAAACAAGCTTCTAGACAATGGTATCTAAAGTTTCATGAAATCATTACCGCTTTCGATTTCACAGAAAACATAATTGACCCTTGTATATACCTCAAGTTCAGTGGGAGCAAGTTCATATTTTTGATTCTGTATGTTGATGACATATTATTAGCTAGCAGCGACCTTGGTTTATTACGTGAAACTAAGGATTATCTCTCAACGAACTTTGAAATGAAAGATATGGGTGAGGCATCCTATGTGATAGGAATAGAAATATTCCGTGATAGATCACAAGGAATTCTGGGATTGTCTCAAAAAGCATATATTGACAAAATTCTTGAGAGATTTGGCATGACGAATTGTTCCTCTAGTCCTGTCCCACTACAGAAAGGAGACAAACTTGTTCTTGAGCGGTGCCCAAAGACTCCTATGGAACGAGAAGAAATGACCAAATATCCTTATGCATCTCTTGTAGGGAGTTTGATGTATTCACAGGTCTGTACAAGACCTGATATCAGTCATGCAGTTGGTATGCTGGGTAGATTTCAAAGTAACACAGGAATCGCTCATTGGAAAGCTGCAAAGAAGGTACTAAGATACCTAAAGGGAACAAGGAATTACATGCTCACCTATAGAAAATCAAGTTACCTACAGGTAACTGGTTATTCTGATTCAGACCTTGCTGGATGTCCTGACATTAGGATCTGCACTCTTGCCTATGTGTACCTCTTATGTGGAAGTGGAATATCATGGAGAAGCCAGAAACCTGAGATGCTTTTCGGATCCACCATGATGGCTGAATACGTAGCATGTTATGAGGCTTCAATTCAGGGAACATGGCTGCGTAATTTTGTCTCACAATTTGGCACTTTAAGTTTTATCTCTAAGCCACTAACTGTTTACTGCGACAATGAAGCTGCAACCTTTTTCTCCAAGCATGATAGGATAACCAAAGGTTCCAAACACATGGACCTTAAATACCTACTATTGAAGCAAGATGTTAAACTAAAGAAAATTATTGTTGAATCAATAAGTACAGACTTACAAGTGGCAGACATATTCACGAAAGTACTACCTCCAAAGACCTTTCAGAGACATACTGATAGCATGGGTCTTGCAGATAGTTCCTAATTATCTTCTTATTATGCCATTTATTTTGTACTTATCTAGACATAAAAATTATTGAGCTCTTAATAATTTGGACATCTTTTATTTCTGTTTTATAATGTGTACACATTTATATTTAGATAAATGATAACAGAAATAATCTTTTGCTTCAAGACATTATGTGACCATTAAGTTATGCTCATCTACGGTCTAGCTATGAAAGTTGTCAATGTCATAGTACATGGAAGTAAGCATGTTGCAAAATAACGTGTACACGTCATGACTTCCATTGACCACTAGATTAGCCAAGACACTTATGATAACCGACTAAAGAAAAATTTAGCATATCATGCACGCCTTATGACCTTAATAC
Organism: Allium cepa; assembly: GCA_030765085.1. Classification (NCBI taxonomy): domain Eukaryota; kingdom Viridiplantae; phylum Streptophyta; class Magnoliopsida; order Asparagales; family Amaryllidaceae; genus Allium; species Allium cepa. The sequence goes on from CM060931.1 coordinate 887,202,973, forward strand.
GAAAACATTAATAGATTTTACTATTGACCAAGTGGGAGACTGTAAGGAAATTTGATCGTTTTGTAAGGAAATTTATGTGGTACATTAATGGACCGTTTCCTTCCTTATTATGTGGTACATTAATGGACCGTTTCTTTTCTCAAACGTTTCCTTCCTCATTATGTGGTCAATAGAATCTAAAAGGTTTTTTCTATTAACATGCTAAATAAATAAAACGGTTACAATCTAGAGCGTTAATTTCTCTTATCTTGATCTTGATCGATGATCAAGATTAAATCTACAAATCTGGAAATTTGGTCCTCTCTCTACCTATAAATATTAACCATTGCCCATCACAAAGGATATACAGAAAACACATAAAGAAACATATAGGAAAAGAGAGAGAAACCATTTTCTTTCTCAATTGAAAGAGCATTCGACAACATCCATTGCTGATTCGTATACAATATGTCTGGAGGTATGTTTTATTAATTCTTTACATATGTGATAATCATGTAATTCTAGATCTTAGGGTTTATGTTATTCGCAAGATATCGATTACACCATTTAGAGTCTCCGAAGACACTACCAAATTCAGATGGTACGATAAGCATGGAGACTGGTCTACTATAAGAATGTCCCAGATGATCGTGGAGACATTCAAAGTGTAGGATCTAGATTAACCCTAGAGGGGGGGTGAATAGGGTTATAGCAAAATTTTCTCGATTTAAACACAGAAATAAACTACAGAAATAAATATGCAGTAAAGTAAATCACACACAAAATTTACCCAGCTTCGGCAACCCCTGCCTACTGCTGCATTCATAGATTTCTATTAGAATTAAACAGTATCACGCTTACAAACACTCTACTAGACTCGCAGACATTTGCTCCCGCTCACAAACACTCTACTAGACTCGCACACCCTGCTCGCAAACATTTTCTCCTGCTCACAAACACTCTACTAGACTCGCACACCCTGCTCCCGCCTATAGAATTTCGTTTACTCGCAAACTTTGCTTCCCGCCTATAGAGCTTCGCTTACTCGCAAACTATGCTCCCGCCTATACAGCTTTGCAAACTCGCACACCCTGCTCACTGAACTAATTCTAACTAGACAATCTGACACTACCTAAACACTAGGTGGTGATTTACAAATTCTTTTGACTCGAAAAATAAAAAACAAACAATTAAAACACAAATAAAAGTTACAATAACCCTTAATTAAAAATTAAACCAAAGCCTTTAGAAATAAAACAAGGCCGGCCCTTAAAATATTATTACTCAAGTAAAACACAGCCCTTTTATCTTCTCTTATCAATGTCGGCTTCAGTTCCTTCTTTCGTTCGTTCCTTTGCAACTGAATTAGGGCTTGTGAAAACTGGGGCCGTCGACTTCTATTTCTCGATTGAATGAATGGATTGGCGTTGTTGCTTCGTCAATCGATGATCTCTCTGCTTAGCACACGATTCTCCCAATTTTCGATCGAGTTATCTGAGTGGTATGTGATTTATCTCTTTTCTTCTTCTGATTTGTTTGCTTGAACTCGATGAAATAAATGCCGATGATGATTGGGCTTATATAGGATTCGAAATCCTATTTTTGCGTTCGTATTCGTTCATTTGAATTTGTCAATGGTCGTTCGATCTTGTATTGATGCTTGGGATTGATCTGACTTTGTCAATTTCGTATTTTTGGTAGCTTGATTTACACGGTATTGATTTGATTTCGTGGTCAATTTTCTTGGCTATCACGGTGAACACTTGTTTGACTTTGACAATATTGATTTCGTGAATTTTCACTTTGTTGGCTTGTTCAACATACTGACTTGGTTCAATTTTGACTTCGGCTTTGATTGATTACATGAATTTTTGGCTTGATCAACCTTGATGTTGAACTCTGTCTTCACTGATTGTGTTTACTGCAGCCAATTGATTTCTTAAACTTTGTAGCCTTGGTTACTGGTCGAGTTGTATCTGCTTGTAGTTGATGCATATGCTCTCTGTTTGCTTTTGATGCATTCTGGTGCGGTGTTGTTACTGCATTCACGACCACTGTAATGTATTCTCTGGTTTGATGTTGCATCTGTATCACTGCAAAACTCCATTGCTGTGTTGCTCACTGATGCATTCATTGATATAATTCATGATGTATTCATTTTGTTTAAATGAAATCTTGTTCATTGTTGTTGTTTAAGTTAGTCTGCACTTTTACTTGAACTTGTAGTCTGCCTTGATCATCTTGTAACCTGGTCTGGTGCACCTTGTTTCATTATCTGTTGCATACATGAGATTGACACTGTACTTTATTCATGCTTGTTGCGTTCGGTTTGCACTTGTTCATCATGTAGCTTGTTGGTCTTCATGTGTCTGGTTTTGTTGCTCTGACTTGTATCACTTGATGTACTGGTGGCATTTCTTTGCCTTGTTGAGTTCCTGTGTTTGGTCACTGATGCATTACTGTAGTTGCCATATCTCATGCTCGAGCTCTTTGCCTACTTCATGACTGTACTGTTCTTGTTGAGTTGATAATGTTTCTGGTTTTGATCAATGCTCGGTCATGTTGCATATTGGACATTTGTATCACTGTTGGATCTTGCATGCTTTACATATATGCTCCACTTGTTCATTTTGTTCAAGTGTACTACTGCAGTTTGCATTTGGTCTTGATCGTATATATTCTCGAGTTGGTTGTGCACTGTTGATTAGTTTGCATTGTCATATTTTAGTCATGTTGCCTTCATTTGCCACTGAGTTGCATCGAGTAGCTGGACTTCTCATTCTATTGCACTTTGGTTTAGTTATGCATTTGTCCAGCCATTCAAGCTGACCTTGTACTTTTGGTTTTGATTCATATGTTCTTCAAATCAGTGCTTGTGACATCCATGTTGCAACTGGTTTTGACTTTGAATGCATCTGTGCATATCACTGTTGCATTTCTGGTCTTTGCATCCGTTCATGTTGATTTTTTGAAATTTCACTTGAGTTGAATCCAGATTCAAAAATTCGGGTTTGACCTTGTTCTTGAGTCATATTTTTGAATGTTATTGCACGTGAGTTGAACCCGATTTATTATTTGGGTTTGACCTGTGCTCGCCTGTCCCTGTAAATCAATCAAGTGTATATCTATATATTGGCGTGCACGGCCTTGTGGCATATACAGTAATACACTGTGTATGTCACAAGTTGTTCATGTATGATGAATTCAAATGATGACGAACAACCCAAATAACTGAGGCAAAAATTATTTTCAAAAATCATATTTCATTTTATATTGCAAAAATATTTCTTTTTCAATTTTACTGCGTTAGTTTATATTTTTGCAGATTTCTCAGATGCTGGATTCAAACTGGAATGCAGTTGAAGATAAATACGAGTGTGAGTGATATGTAGTGAGGTTATTAATGTAAATATAAAATCGTGATGTATTCAAAATTGTATATGTATAGTGAGAGCATGAAATTGTACTATTCAAAATTGTAATAAATATTTATTTGAATAAAATATCTGTTTGAATTCAAATTCTGTGTAATTTATTTTATTCAACAAATATTTATTTAAACTGTGAAAAATAGAATAGTATATTAACAAATACATTTAAACGAATGTATATATGTTTATTATCATCAAACAAAAATCATATAAGCGCAAAGCGCATATTCAACAATCTCCCCCTTTTGATGATAACAAACATATATTTAAGATTTTGAATGTATTAAATGTATTTGATCATTCAATTTGCTCCCCCTATTTGAATGCTCCTCTCTACACAATACTCCTCCTACATATATGCATTCAAATAAAAATATGTAAATGAGCCTATATGCAAATGAAAATTATTTGACCTTTACTTGATTCTATTTGACAAAATCTTAACTTTTCTCTCCCCCTTTTGTTATCAGCAAAAGAATAACAATGTTATAAAAATAGGAATGAAGTGACAGACATGAATCAAACATTTAACTCAATTGAATATAAATATCAAATTTCAATAAAACTCAAACAAAAATCATAATTACCCTTGTCAAGCGCATATTCCACTTTCAGAAGTGATGGGGATAAAATCATCAAAAATCATACAATTCTGTCTATTTGTGGTATATTTATTTCAGGAAATTTGAATATCTACCAACCATGCATAACCGTTAGGACTTTTAAATGAGATTAGTAGTATTCACAATTTTTATTTAAAAAATGAAATCAAGTATCTTCTAACCACGCATGACCGTGAGGACTTTTAAATGGGATTAGAATCAACTTGTCTATTTGAATCAATTAATTTTGATATGCGTTCCATACATGCATAACCGTGAGGACTTTTAAATGAGCATGGAAGCACATAATCAAAAATCCAAGTAATTCACCCATGCATAACCGTGAGGACTTTTAAATGAGAGTGAATACTTTGGATATTTATTTTTATTGCTAAATATAATAAGTTGAAGCACAAATAATTTCCTTCACAGATTTAAAGATATTGAAGAACAAATGATTTCCTTTGTAAACTACCACAAATTTACATACTAAATATGATCTTGATGAGTGATGGTCGATAGAAAGATGATAGAAATAGAAATGGTCATGGAATTTTTACCCAACAAAAAGTTTTTATAACTCTTGTTATGAAATTCTAAAGAAATTTTCTAATTATACTTTCTCGAGTTATAATATATGATAAATATCAACACTCATCTCTTTTTCAATCACTATTCATCTTTTCGATAATCAAAGGGAGTCAGATTAGTCAAAATAGTCATTTAAAATCAAATTCAAAAATTATAAAATCAATTTTTCAAAAAATGACTAATCTGAAAATATGGTCAACAATGATTTTCTTGAAGAGGTTTTATAAGAAAATTTTCTGCTATTTGAAAATTATTTCAAGTGAAAAATATGCAGATATTTTCTTTGAAAAACGATGCAGCAAATGAATGTTTCAAGAATTAATCACGTTACACTAATAACTTTTCTATCAACTATATTACCAGTGTAATCTGCATCTGAATTTAAATTTCACTCAATATTCACTCGTTGAATTTTATTAACCAAACCATGAAGTGTGCACCAAGAATTTCAAAACTTAACATCAATTTAAATTTGAATTGAAGCCGTGTTAACACTCAAACACATATCATGGTGTTAATTTCAGAAACCATAGGATAAATAATTATATTCATGAGTAATCAACAGTCAATCAACATCATAATTATTTCAAAAACAATTTCTTGAAGTTTCAACAATTTCTTAAAATCCTTTTTCATATGAATTTGAAATCGTGCAAATTTACAAGCAGTGACCAAAATATCAAAACAAATATATCTACGTGTAGCATGAGTAACCATCATTTGACCGAACAAATTTATATGGATTAGTTCAAAGTTGAAAATCTGATTGGTCATCATTTAAGCACAAAACAATGTCATAAATAAGAACAAGTCAAAAAATCATATCAATTAAGTCTGAATCAGTCAACCATCATAATTACTCCAAGTAATTCTATTTAAAGATGGTTGGTCAATATTTTGAAAAAGAATCATAGCATCAAAATCATCATCTTTTGTTTATCTCAATATTGGCTGATTTTAATTTAGAGTATGGTGCAGACAATCACATTTAAAAAATAATTTTACATGTTTTACCTTTACGATAATTTTTCGTGATTGCCCATTGTGATTCTGTCACCTTTGAACTAGGCTAAGGAACTTTGCTTTGTCGCCAGTTGTGTTTCTGGAACAGCCAAAATCCAGAGAACACTGTTGTTGTTCCTTAGCCTGCCACCACACCTACACGGGAAAAGATTTATGTGACCTATTTGTTTTTATAGGTCCATGGTTGTTAGTGGCAGAATATGAAAAATATATTTTTGGAGACCCAAAACTATTTATATATGTTCCTTTTGGCATCCAAATTTGTTTGACTTTCAAAGATTTTATATTTGTACTTTTTGGAACCCAAATCGGTATAGTTTTCACATGTTTGGGTCTATACCAACAATTATTGTGATTGTGTCCATATTTTCTACAAATCGTGCACATTGAATTTTCTTGATTAATCTCATTTCTAACATATTCAGGTGAGTATATCCAAGTCCTTGTCTATCAATATTGATAGTTTGTTTTTCTATTAACATATTCAACGATTTTTCAGTTTTAGAAAATTTATCTAAAGTCGTTGACAATTGTTGGACTTGTGCTTTGATAGATTCATTTTCATTTATCAATTGTGTGCACTTTTCAATAGAATTCTCTCTCCTATTATTTTCATTCTCTTTTAAAATCAGGATTTCATTTTCAAGTGATTTTATATTGGTTTCTGATTTTTTAATTTCCTTTTCGAATGTTGGACACTTATCACACTTAGGGATCTTACTTTGATAGGTTTTAACTAATTTGTCGAGTTGCTCATTTAATTCTAACAAAGTATCATTTTGTGATTCAAGTTTGGCATACTTCTCCCTAAGTCGTTTAAAACAGCCATTTACTTTGTGGAAATAAATAAGTAATTCAGAGTGAGTAAGTTTTGATACCTCGCTTGGCTCGTCGTCGTCGCTATCGGTTATATTCCCATGAAGGCACATATCTGCTTCCTCACTTTCACTGCTATCGCTTTTATTCCACTTGGCTGCAAATTTCCTTTTTGAATTCTTTGTTCGTAATGCCAGCTCGGTTGCTCCATCATCATCATCCTCATCACAACTGCTATTTACCAATCCTGTTAAGCATATTTCTTTAACTGAGTCGGTTGTGGAGGACTTCTCATTGCTGTTGACTTTTGCACCATATATTGCATCGAGAGTATTCCAGATTTTCTGTGCATTTTCACTAAGAGAAACAAAATTAAAATTATCACGATTAATATGAGAATATAATATATGCATAGTAAGAGCATTAATCGAGATACTTTCCTTATCGGTTTTATCACACCCATTTTCAATAATATCCCAACATTTAATATTAACAGATTTTAAATAAAATTCCATTTTCAATTTCCAGTTCAAAAAATCTGTTCCATCGAAAATAGAAGGAATAATATTGAAATGACCCTCAAAAATATTATCTGGTGGATTCATGACTCTAGAGTTAAAGAAAAATACCGTGCTCTGATACCACTTGTAGGATCTAGATTAACCCTAGAGGGGGGGTGAATAGGGTTATAGCAAAATTTTCTCGATTTAAACACAGAAATAAACTACAGAAATAAATATGCAGTAAAGTAAATCACACACAAAATTTACCCACCTTCGGCAACCCCTGCCTACTGCTGCATTCACAGATTTCTATTAGAATTAAACAGTATCACGCTTACAAACACTCTACTAGACTCGCAGGCATTTGCTCCCGCTCACAAACACTCTACTAGACTCGCACACCCTGCTCGCAAACATTTGCTCCCGCTCACAAACACTCTACTAGACTCGCACACCCTGCTCCCGCCTATAGAGTTTCGTTTACTCGCAAACTTTGCTTCCCGCCTATAGAGCTTCGCTTACTCGCAAACTCTGCTCCCGCCTATACAGCTTTGCAAACTCGCACACCCTGCTCACTGAACTAATTCTAACTAGACAATCTGACACTACCTAAACCCTAGGTGGTGATTTACAAATTCTTTTGACTCGAAAAATAAAAAACAAACAATTAAAACACAAATAAAAGTTACAATAACCCTTAATTAAAAATTAAACTAAAGCCTTTAGAAATAAAACAAGGCCGGCCCTTAAAATATTATTAATCAAGTAAAACACAGCCCTGTTATCTTCTCTTATCAATGTCGGCTTCAGTTCCTTCTTTCGTTCGTTCCTTTGCAACTGAATTAGGGCTTGTGAAAACTGGGGCTGTTGACTTCTATTTCTCGATTGAATGAATGGATTGGCGTTGTTGCTTCGTCAATCGATGATCTCTCTGCTTAGCACACGGTTCTTCCAATTTTCGATCGAGTTATCTGAGTGGTGTGTGATTTATCTCTTTTCTTCTTCTGATTTGTTTGCTTGAACTCGATGAAATAAATGCCGATGATGATTGGGCTTATATAGGATTCGAAATCCTATTTTTGCGTTCGTATTCGTTCATTTGAATTTGTCAATGGTCGTTCGATCTTGTATTGATGCTTGGGATTGATCTGACTTTGTCAATTTCGTATTTTTGGTAGCTTGATTTACACGGTATTGATTGGATTTCGTGGTCAATTTTCTTGGCTATCACGGTGAACACTTGTTTGACTTTGACAATACCGATTTCGTGAATTTTCACTTTGTTGACTTGTTCAACATACTGACTTGGTTCAATTTTGACTTCGGCTTTGATTGATTACATGAATTTTTGGCTTGATCAACCTTGATGTTGAAGTCTGTCTTCACTGATTGTGTTTACTGCAGCCAATTGATTTCTTAAACTTTGTAGCCTTGGTTACTGGTCGAGTTGTATCTGCTTGTAGTTGATGCATATACTCTTTGTTTGCTTTTGATACATTCTGGTGCGGTGTTGTTACTGCATTCACGACCACTGTAATGTATTCTCTGGTTTGATGTTGCATTTGTATCACTGCAAAACTCCATTGCTGTGTTGCTCACTGATGCATTCATTGATATAATTCATGATGTATTCATTTTGTTTAAATGAAATCTTGTTCATTGTTGTTGTTTAAGTTAGTCTGCACTTTTACTTGAACTTGTAGTCTGCCTTGATCATCTTGTAACCTGGTCTGGTGCACCTTGTTTCATTATCTGTTGCATACATGAGATTGAACCTGTACTTTATTCATGCTTGTTGCGTTCGGTTTGCACTTGTTCATCATGTAGCTTGCTGGTCTTCATGTGTCTGGTTTTGTTGCTCTGACTTGTATCACTTGATGTACTGGTGGCATTTCTTTGCCTTGTTGAGTTCCTGTGTTTGGTCACTGATGCATTACTGTAGTTTCCATATCTCATGCTCGACCTCTTTGCCCACTTCATGACTGTACTGTTCTTGTTGAGTTGATAATGTTTCTGGTTTTGATCAATGCTCGGTCATGTTGCATATTGGACATTTGTATCACTGTTAGATCTTGCATGCTTTACATATATGCTCCACTTGTTCATTTTGTTCAAGTGTACTACTGCAGTTTGCATTTGGTCTTGATCGTATATATTCTCGAGTTGGTTGTGCACTGTTGATTAGTTTGCATTGTCATATTTTAGTCATGTTGCCTTCATTTGCCACTGAGTTGCATCGAGTAGCTGGACTTCTCATTCTATTGCACTTTGGTTTAGTTATGCATTTGTCCAGCCATTCAAACTGACCTTATACTTTTGGTTCTGATTCATATGTTCTTCAAATCAGTGCTTGTGACATCCATGTTGCAACTGGTTTTGACTTTGAATGCATCTGTGCATATCACTGTTGCATTTCTGGTCTTTGCATCCGTTCATGTTGATTTTTTGAAATTTCACTTGAGTTGAATCCAGTTTCAAAAACTCGGGTTCGACCTTGTGCTTGAGTCATATTTTTAAATGTTATTGCACGTGAGTTGAACCCGATTTATTATTTGGGTTTGACCTGTGCTCGCCTGTCCTTGTAAATCAATCAAGTGTATATCTATATATTGGCGTGCACGGCCTTGTGGCATATACAGTAATACACTGTGTATGTCACAAGTTGTTCGTGTATGATGAATTCAAATGATGACGAACAACCCAAATAACCGAGGCAAAAATTATTTTCAAAAATCATATTTCATTTTATATTGCAAAAATATTTCTTTTTCAATTTTACTGCGTTAGTTTATATTTTTGCAGATTTCTCAGATGCTGGATTCAAACTGGAATGCAGTTGAAGATAAATACGAGTGTGAGTGATATGTAGTGAGGTTATTAATGTAAATATAAAATCGTGATGTATTCAAAATTGTATATGTATAGTGAGAGCATGAAATTGTACTATTCAAAATTGTAATAAATATTTATTTGAATAAAATATCTGTTTGAATTCAAATTCTGTGTAATTTATTTTATTCAACAAATATTTATTTAAACTGTGAAAAATAGAATAGTATATTAACAAATACATTTAAACGAAGGTATATATGTTTATTATCATCAAACAAAAATCATATAAGCGCAAAGCGCATATTCAACACAAAGAAGTATTGGTACAAGGAATGAGATGGTTTGTCAAGGCCGATGATGACACGATATATTTCGTTGATAATCTTGTTGAGGTATTAGCAAAGTACGATCATAATGGATATTGCTATATTGGCGGGAATTCAGAATGCATTGCTCAGAATCATAGACATTCATTTAACATGGCTTTTGGAGGAGGAGGGTTTGCTTTAAGCTACCCGCTTGCGAAAGCTTTAGCTAGCAATGTAGATGGATGCATTAGGAGGTACAATAATGTATATGGAGAAAACCATTTGGTACAATCTTGTGTTTCTGAGCTTGGTGTTTCATTTACAAGAGAGCCAGGCTTTCATCAGGTGTGTGTATGTTCTTCTAAACTTGATATCAAATTACTTTATCCTCCATTTAAGCACATATAGGTAGGCCAAGACATATCCCATCATGTCAGTGTCCATCAAGTATGTTTTCCTTCTAATTCATAGCAACTTGAATGAAAAATCTTCTATTACAATATTATATAGAGAATTTTCATTCCATCAAACATATATACCATCAAACATATATACTTACAAACAGTGTTGTCATGATCGGACCCAACCGCGGTTCGACCTCAAAAGACCCCGAACCATGAACCATAGTGGTCCGAAACTCAATTAGACAACAGCTGTGCATGAATCGAAGGTCAGACCTTCAAATCAGTGGTTCACCTGTTAATTTTACATAGTCAAACAACGGTTGTATTGTTTTCTTTTTGCTTTTTCACTATACATCATTCTCATTCGCTTTACCGTTTCAAAGAAGAAGAAAATTTAATCTACATTTGTAAAAAATTCACGGTTCCAGAATCTAAACAGCAAATTATATCACATTGTTTTTTGATGCTGCAAGCACCTTCGAGATCATTATAAGCTTTGTCAAGTTTGTCACTATTAAGAATTCACATTATGCTCTACTACTGCATGCACAACAACAGTTAAGTTGGTGCAGTTATACGCAACAGCTGTAATTGTACATTGTAGCTGTACATAATTTCCGTTGTGCAATTTTCGTTATAGACAAATTGAGGACCTTTCACGACTCATCTACCTAGCATTTTTCTTTCAATAATTTAGCGTATAATATTTACTCATACATGTTAATTTTCAAAAAATAAAATATGCATAGTTCCGATGGTTCAACTGGTTGAACTATTAAAACCTTAAACCTTGAGTCGTCACGGTTCGACTCAAGGTCCGATCATGATAACTATGCTTACAAACCCATGAAAAGATATTAAAATTTTCTAATTTTTCAGATAGACTTACACGGAGATATATCTAGATTCTTATCATCGCATCCACAAGCACCTATTGTAAGCTTACACCATGTTAACAAATTCAGTCCAATATTTCCTTCAATGTCACATTTCAATGCGATTAAGCTCCTCATGCAAGTTGCAAATATCGATTCATCTCGTCTTCTACAGCAGACATTCTGTTATGATTTAGCAAATAAATGGTCTGTAATGGCATCTTGGGGCTACACTGTCCATATATATGAGAAATTGTACCCACCAAAGGTGTTACAGGTACCACTTCAAACCTTTTCGCCATGGAACAGAAGAGCTAAACCAGAGTTTATGTTTAAAGTAAGGCCTCTGCCTAGAAATCCTTGTTCGACGCCACATGTTTTTTATTTGGAGAATTCCATGGTTAATAATGCGATGATAACTGTTTCTGATTATGTTCGAAAACGTCCATGGAAGCAATCAGATGGTAGTAATCATTCTGCACAGTCTATCATGAAGATTGTGGTTTTCTCATCATCTATGAGGCTCAAATTAGTAAAAGTTTTAATGAAGAAGTATTTATATTTTGCTTTAATACAACAGAATACTCAAGTTAAATTTATTTGTTTACAGGGAGGAAGAAGAGAATGCTGTGATATTAGACATTTTTTGAGCAAGAATGTAACTGCTATCAATATCAGAGCCTGTAGAAGGGATGAAGTGTTGATTTGGTCGAACATGTAACGCCCTTTGAATACAAGTTTCAAAGTTACCTTTTTTTTCTTTTTATTTAAGATCACAGGTTGGAAAGTAATTGGGAAACTTTTGGCTTAAATGGATTTATTCTATGAAATATTATTTCTGATCTGAAGTATTCTATAAAATATTACTAGTGCATGGCACAGGCAACTCACACGAATAGTTTATATAATCATATTGCGATAGTGATTTTTGTAGCTATGTTTTCAGTAGCTATGTTTTCAATTGTTTCTTCATTCATTTTTTCCTGTGACAAATTTTCATGTTGGATCTCCATAAAAATTTATTTGGCATGTAGGACTCGTTCAAAATTTATTGTAAAAATAGACTTCTTTTCCATAATGTGGAACGCTTGTACATACGCATGTTCAGAATATGCATGTACAAATTTTGTTTAAAAAAACATACATATGCGCATTCTGAAAATGAGCATGTCCTTTTTTTTCTAAAGAAAAATTATACATGCTCATTCTAAAAGTACATATGCACAAATTAAAAGTTTGTACTTGCATTTTCAGAATGCACAAATACAAAATGGTGACTGATGAAAAAGATATCCATTTTCATAATAAGTTTTGAACAAGACCTATATTTGAAATAAGCTTTATTCGAAGAACTAAAATGAAAATCTGCCCTACTCTCTTTTTTTCTTTTTTCCGCTTTGGGCCCATGTATTTATTGACACAGGAATATATTGTGTTTGAAAATGTTTGTGTTTAATCTTGTCTTCGATCAGTGTAGCTTATTATCATGTTAGAGCTTTGATTTGCATTTGGAGGGTACATTGTCTTCCAGTTGGATACTTTTATTAATAGCTTGGTGACATTTGAGCATCAAATTTAATTGCTGGCTGTTATGTATAATTATTTATAATTTGTACGTGCGTATAGTTAGTAGCCCATGTCTATTACTTACAAGTTGAAGTTATATTATGTAGCATATGATATCCTTCAATTTCAGAAAGTAAAATGGTGCTTTGGCGGTTGTCAATTAGAATCAACACCCACATTCCCAAATCAAAAGGAGCCGATCCAAGAAGAACCGACAGCATTCCGACTCTGATGGGCCTTGGATCACGTCTAGATGGTAAATGATGAGATATATCATTTACACTCAATAAAACTCAACCAAACCAACCTGATCTCAAAAACCCGATCAAAAAAAATAAAAAAATATGAGTATTTTAAGCGTGTTTAAACAATTGGGGCCAACTCGATCCATCTTGAACCGAACTAGGGGTTTGGTCGGGTTTGGGTTTTGAAACATACAGTTTAGACCCGATAAAACACGAGCTGTATAGAACCAAGATCCGTTGATTCGGGTGTAGGTCCTAACCAATAGGTCTAACTGGCAAACTACTACTATCAATTAGTGAAAAGGCATTCATAGCATTAGTCTAAACATGTACAGATTAATGAATGGTCCATCCTGATTTTTGTCTCATATTTTTATACGTTTTTCACAAATATATATTTTACAATAGAGTGAATGTCGTATGCATAAATAATTTCGTCTACCTGCAGATTGAATATACAATATGCATCAAATACAATAAATATACCTTCTTTTTTTTACAATAGAATAAATGGAGCAGTTGAATGTGTTACAATATTCATGTATAAAACAGAATCACGATATCAGTAGCTGTGCAACTTTCAACAAATAAGGGAAAAGTAGATAGGTTAATTTCAAGTTATTTATGAATTAACGTTACATTGAAATGAAATATTGCAATTTGTTTTGGTGATGTAATTTGTTGTTTTTTAAATAAGAGTGACCTTTATGCTTACACAGTTGAATAGCATAGGAAGGATAAGTTTGTGGAGGGACAGATGAAGAACCAAAGTAACAAACGATATTATAAATTGAAAATTTTAGTTCATCTAAGTCATTTCAACTGGAGACATTATTAGAATCAAATGAGATCAAACAGAGAAGAATATAAGAAGGATCTTTCGTTTAATTATACAAATTAGTTTGTGATTAATAAATTAATTTCATGGATAAACAAACGACTTCGAAATAATAACTTTGACAGAAAGAATATATATAAAAGAATCAGGAATAACATCTTGGTTAATATCAAATTAAGTTAAAGAAAAGGTATAATTCGCAGAAGTAATAACGTCAGCAAGTACAAGCAAATAAAGGCACAAATACAAAGAAATTGCAACAAACAAACAAAATAAATGCAGTCAACTAACAAATTTTCATGGACTACACAGAGAAGAAAGTGATTAGATCAGTTAAATTCCTCAACCTGAAAATGATCAAACGTAAAGGACGAGAAAAATATGTCAAAAGATGATTCAGTCAACAATTAAGAATTTTTACAACAAAACTGAAGCATGTTACAGCCAATCTTTCATTTAATATAATATAAGACATGGGATTTAGTAGCATGTGCTCAGTTGTTGTTTATGTATTATCCTTCCATCCAGAAATAACGTTCAGTATTCAAAAAGGTAATATTAGTCCAAGTTTTAAATCTCCTCATCTCATTAGAGATTTGACCGCTTGGTTAATTGTCGAGTTTTAATTTACTTCATTTCAACTGAGGTTTCAATCCAAGATTTTTTTTCAAAATCTGGAATTTGACAGCTTGTTTAATTATCAGAGTTTAAATTTTCTTAATTTCAACCGAGATATCATTCCAAGATTTCCTTCAAAATCCGAGATTTGAAGCCTTGATATTAGTCCACATGCAGTATATGTCGAAAGCAACATTATTCCTCTAAACTTTTCATCGTTGAAGTTAGAAAAACATATTTATCAGCAAAATGTGTGTAGGAAAACCAGTCAAATGTTATCTTAGCGAAAACTTAACCATAGAAATAAATAACCCAATGAAGAAGCAAACTAGTATTTTGTCAAAAATGATCAAACAAAGTTAATCTATTTTAAAATGTCATGATAATTTAAAACAAAGCCTCCTACTTCACAGCGCTAACACATTTGGTACCCTAAATTTTCAATCAGGACTGTGTTTAGGCTGCAATCTTTTGTTTTAATTTTATTATCAAAATGGACCAAAATATTAGCAAAATCATAAATTTCACCTTCGAAACAGACTCGATAGCCCTGGTGATGTTATGTGCAAATCTGATTCTTGTATAGTAGACCATTATGACGAAGTTCAAGATATAGTAGATCATTATGACAAAGTTAAAGATCATGGGACCGATGACCCCAGTAAGGTGCTCGGCCTCGACCTATTTGGTGAAGTAGTAGATGGCGACTATGGCGTGATTGTACATTTCCTTGGCATTAAGCAGCTTAATTTCCTACCGAGTCAATTCCATGCACGTCAAACGACCATGGGGGAGTGATAGGGGTAAGGAGGATAGGAGAGGATTGGGGGATCTTAGCAAACTACGGACACCGATCACATTTGTTGATGGGGATCTTAGCAAACTACCGAC
This sequence comes from Allium cepa, assembly GCA_030765085.1. Classification (NCBI taxonomy): domain Eukaryota; kingdom Viridiplantae; phylum Streptophyta; class Magnoliopsida; order Asparagales; family Amaryllidaceae; genus Allium; species Allium cepa. The sequence continues at coordinate 887,218,495 of CM060931.1, forward strand.
ACCGATCACATTTGTTGATGGGGATCTTAGCAAACTACCGACACCGATCACATTTGTTGATGTAGTACATAGAATATTTGATCGTAGTAGGCCAATAGCAGTCATGTCGGGCTATCTAAACCCATGCGGATTTCGAGTTCAGAACAAAAATCCAGAACCGCACTAGATCTATGAAACGGGTCCGAAGCACAAAAAACCCATCTAAACACAACCCCAAACACACACATATGATTCATGAAAGTTAATCGACAAATTAGTTACTTGGGTATTTCGTACATATGCCAAAATTTTCATGACCATGAAAAACACAGCTTAACAAATAATGATCTCAAGCCTTTAAAATTTTGTTATCACTTTGTTAACTCGTACACCATCTTGTTAACGGTGACGATTTTGTATATCTAAGGGACAAATTTTAGATATAGATTTGTCAAAAAAACTTATCATGAATATAGGCATTGAAACTTTATTATATCTAAGGCTTTCATTTGATTAGAATTTGCAACTGTTTGCTTTAAAAAGTGCTTTCACAAAAATAATAATATTAATAATAAATAAATCGTTGTACTTGCATTCTTTTAAGTGGGTAATTTAGTTTTATAAAAATTTCTTTTGCCAGGCTTCATCTAAAATTCTTCACAAGATCTCAACAAAAGCATATCAGACATGAAAAGTCAAACATTCTTAGCCATGAAGCATTTACGGTATACAACAAGGTTCAAAATTCCGTTTTCGTTTCCATTCTGGCCATTGGTAATTTTTAAATTTTCGATTTTATTTCGGAAATTCTAAAAGTTTCGCTTTAATTCCGGATTTCTAATTCCCGTACTTTTTTGCTTTAATTTGTTATATGCGCTAATAAATATTCAATACTATCATAAATTTATAAATTTATAGTACATTTTTAACATTACATATAAAACACACTTTAATTAAAAATTCATTGTTTAAAATTCTATATTTTTCATTTAAGATTTTAAAACTTAGATCAATTTTGAATTTTTTATTATGATTCGATGTAAATTAACAAAAATATAACAACTTTTCTATGGAAATAAATGATTTATTCTCCATTTATTTATTGTCCCGATTAATTCGTTTTCTTTTTTTAATTATTAAATATTTGTTGTATTTTATTAATTTTTATAGGTTTTTTCAATATTTGAAAAGCAAATCCGAAATTTAGATCGAAACTGGAATTTTGACCGGTTTCCGTTCCGGTTATAAACGAAACCGGAACAACATCACCGAAGTAAACAGAATTCTGCTGGAATTTCAAACCATGGTATATAGTAGTAAAATTCCTATAATTTTAACTTTTATGAGTAAAAGTATTGTATTCTAAATATCAAATGCTCCAGAAAACTGCCAACTTTTTTTCTTCTTTCGTTCCACTTTTAATCCTCTGTTTATATGCTGATTTAACCTTGACCTTAGCACCCAATAATAACACCAAATTGTCAAAATCTAAAATTAAGACATTTTCAAGAAAACACCAAACTGTCAAAATCTAAATCAACGTATTTTTAACAAAGTACCAAACCGTCAAAATAAATGTCGATAAATTCAAATTAACAGTGACATCATTGAAATTATTTTAATCTAATATCCCAAATTTACCTGTTATATTATTTCCAACAAATCCAAAGGTTGTACCTGTTGATAACTCCAGAACCTGAATTTCATTTCTGTTTTCTGGAATTGTACTTACACACAGAACTCCATCAAATTTAACTATCTAACAAAATGAAATATCAAAGAAAAGGAAATAGTTGACAATGGAAACTAATTTCCATTCCTGGATCAATTCAGTTAACAAACAATATCACACAAACTGCAAATAGTCAGAAATACAACTTCTATATCTGCATCACGCATTAATGCTACAAACACAATGATCAATGAGCTTACGATTCAATTCAAGCTATACAAGTTGATAACATTCCCTTTCATCGTACTAACATTCTTCCTAGTCTACAACTTCTACAGCAATAGCACTAAACTGTCAAAATTAATGTCGAGAAATTCAAATTAATAGTAACATCATTGAAATTCTTTTAATCTAATATCCCAAATTTACTTGTTATATTATTTCCAACAAATCCAAAGGTTGTACCAGTTGATAACTCCAGAACCTGAATTTCATTTCTATTTTCTGGAATTGCACTTACACACAGAACTCTATCAAATTTAACTATCTGACAAAATGAAATATCAAATAAAAGGAAATAGTTGACAATGGAAACTAATTTCTATTCCTGAATCAATTCAGTTAACAAACTGCAAAATAGTCAGAAATACAACTTCTATATCTGCATCATGCATTAATGCTACAAACACAATGATCAGTGAGTTTATGATTCAATTCAAGCTATACAAGTTGAAAGCATTCCCTTTCATCATACTAACATTCTTCCCAGTCTTCCCAGTCTTCATCGTACAAGTTGTAAATCACTTCATCTTAAGCGGCTCATAAAATTTCAACAGATCGATCGTTTAAAATGAAATAATTTACGAAATGTAATTATTATTGTGTTTGTAATGGAAAATAGGATGACCGACCATCAAAGTAGACATCAATAAACTAAAAACTTAATATTACCTCCACCACTAATAATGATAATTCAATCAACATGAAATCAACCGCTTCTTTTTGAAATTCCCATTATAACATTCCAACCTTCATCTCTGTTTCTCGCTTCAAGTTCTCATTCCTTCTTCACTGAAAATAGACACAATTCCAGATCCTACGCGATTCTAGATCCACCTCAAAGGTCTCTCCAACAATCAATCGATGGTTAATCCACTGATCTGCAAAAATTAGGGCTACTTCAGCACGATTCCAAATAATCGGCTAAGGTTAGTTCAACATCTTCTCTAACAATCCATAGTCTTCTCCAACAATCCACTAAGGTGACTTCAGCACGATTTCAACAACTCACCGTCTTCTCCAACTTCAAGCACGATTATTGATTATGGATTGATCGACAATCCACTAAGGTTAGTTTTGATTATGGTGAGGTGTTTTCTTCTTCTGTGTGAAGCTTTAAAGATTGGTTAGTGTGTTTGAGAATGATTGGTCGAATACATTTAGAAATTATATCTAAGTGTAACATACATAAACACTATACATATGATTGTTTTAGGTTTAAATAGTTATTGACAATAAAATGATAGCTTCAAACATGAAGAAACTGATACCTATAAGTTGATAATTACTGACAGGTGAACAAAATAGCGAAGGAAAAGCAATGGAAATTGAACTTTCAGAGCTAAAATAAACTAGGCGAAATTGATATCTAAGTGATAATTGTTTTTATTTGGAATTTGATTTAATACCATTTCGAATTTTGATTCGGTTGCATTTTGAATTAATTAGAACTATCTGAGGCATTGTTGCCACTGTCCGGTAGTTTATAATTAAAATACAACTTTTGGCTTCTTTGGTTGCAACATTGCTTCATGTTGGGACAGAAAAATCACATCCCCTTTTCCTGACCATCTTTCATCTGATGCAAAATTCTTTTCGTAAAAATGTTTGGTAAAGAATGCGTACTATTATTGATATGTTATAACCATGGAATCATGTTTTCAGCTACACTGATACTGTAACTTACAGATTTTAGTTTAACTGTTGATTTTTTGAGATCTTACATGTTCTAATTTTTATTTTAATGCAAGGAACCAAATTTGAGGACTACTGTGTTTAATTCATTGAAGGTGCTTAGCAGACTGCTTTTGATACATCCATATCTCATATAAGTCTTAATATTTTTTCTTCAATAAGGAATTGATATTTAAAATTTCATCTTTCTTGTAGCATTTTTTGATGCGAGGCAGGAGTCAGCATTCCCCCGCAGCATGCAGTTGTTCCACTATGGTGAGTTTACTTAATACCCTTGATCTTTCGCTTTCTTGAAAATTATGTAAAACTACTGTAAGTTTGTCTGAGATTTATGTAAAACACACTGAAAATCATTCAAAGTTGAAATTAGATGTTCCAATTTTCCATTTTAGATGTAAAACTATTTTTTCAAAAATAATAAAGAAATTTGTCTATTGATCTGATGATATGCCTGTAAAACATATCTGTACCACTAAATGTTTGGATATCGATCTGTGGCATGCCTACAAAAATAGTTTGTCTTCTGATCTGATTGACATCATAATAAAATAGTATATCCATTTAATTTGTATTATTTTTTCATAAATTTCATGCCTTTCTGAATCAAACTTAGCCTACAAATTTGTATACTGATCTAGATATTTTTTTGTGTCAAATTTTAGTCAGTTTAACAAGATATATGAAATAAGCACTCCAATTTCTTATTTTTATGAATAAAAAGAATTACTATGAATTATTAATGTTGGATTTGCCAAAATAGTATTAAAACTTGACCAATAAACTTGCATATGCTCTAAGCTCATAGTAATAATTAAAAGGCTAAAACTAGGTACATACCTATGAAGTAAGCTTTATTATGCTTGCTACTTTTATGATATTAAATTAGGATATCATAAAAAATTTCATTCAAGAAAAAAGATTTATGTATTTACCCAAGTGTCAAGTGTCATTTAAACCTTAAAATGGACCCCAGGAAGAAAAGCTTCAGCGTTGAGCCAACGACAATCTTATAAACACAATTTCTATTTTTGAAACTGCGTTGTATTGTGATATTGGCATGTTTGTTTAACGTCATGTTCCGACTATATTAATTATGTTAATTTAATTATATAACATGTGTGTTAATCTATAAAATGTGTTTCCTCAACAAGTACAATGTAAAGCAAATGGTTAAATTTGCAATTTGAACAATTCAGTTGTTGTTATTTAAGCTGTTATTTGGACTTTTGTTTGCTACCAATTTTATTTTGGCCTTTCTTAGTTTTCTTTTTATTCCTCTACTTTCACAAGCTATTAGTTGTTTTTATCTAGATTAGGGTATTTTTACTCTTCGTAGACCTAGGCGTTGATACGCTATATTTTGATTAATGACAATGTGCTTCAACAAAAAAGAAGAGATATGTGCAAAGCTAAATGAAGGACTATGAAGACCAAGGATATCATGAGTACTTATTATATATAGGTCTTAGTCTTAGTTTTATTGTTAAAATCTATCCTCAAAAAGCTTGCACAAACACAAGAACACATTTCATAACTTAATGTTTTAGTTAAGAGATCACTGTGCATGAACTACCAGTTCAGTCGACTGAATAGAAAATTTCAGTCGACTGAACCTGTTACAGAATTACAACATGCACACAGTTTCAATCGACTAAAATTCCCTGTTCAGTCGACTGAATTCAAACCTGTGAATTTTTTTATGAAAAGACACCATCTTCTTCCCAAGAGTTGCAATCATTCTCCAATGGTAATGGATGCATCTCTTGCCTGAATCTTTTGTAAATAGATACAGCCTTTCTACACTTATAAATACATGATTCTATCATTTGCAAATCATGAATTCTAATTGCTTTAATCTCTCTATTATCTTGATTATATTTTCTGATTTCTTAAAGTTTTCAAAAGCATTCACAAACCACTTCAATTGCTTGAATCTCTGATTTATCTTAAAATACTCGTTTGATTCATAGCAATTTATATTTCCTAAATCTTCATAAACACATTTCATATTCTTGAGGATAAGATTATAGGAAAGTTGTACTCATTTAGACTTATTAGTGTTATCAAGAACACAACAAGTCGGAAATACTCTTTGTACCTAGTTGAAGTCCTCTTCGGTAGTTGAGGCAAGAAATCCCGTTCGGTTGTTCGGGTAAGTTGTAAACGTATTCCTCCGGGTTAAATGAGGGTTGTTAGTTAGTAGAATTCCTAACAGGAGCTCAGGGACTGGACGTAGGACAAGAGGTCCAAACCAGTATAAAGTCTTGGTGTCTACTTTACTTATTGCTTATTGCTACCTACCTAGACCATTCCACTATTCCATATTATTTGATCCTACCGTATAGCTTCTTTCTATTGGTATCAGAGCCAGGCCATCCTATAATCATAACACCGTTATTTGACATACTGATAATATGGAAAATAACACAAGCACAAGCACAACAACTGCCTATAGCTCTACATTTGCAGAAGGACAATCTACCCAAAGACCCTCTCTATTCAATGGACTAAACTATAATTATTGGGCTACGAGGATGAGGATTTATATGCAAGCAACAAGCTTTGAAGTCTGGAATGCAACTCAAGCAGAGTTCGTTGTACCCACAACTGATTACCCTACATGGACACAAACTTAGAAGAATGAAGCTAGTGCAAATGCAAAAGCTATGAATATGCTATTTTGCGCTTTAGATAGAAATGAGTTCAATCGTATTAGCATTTGTACTACTGCACATCAGATATGAGATACACTTAGAACCATACATGAAGGCACAAACAAAGTCAAACAAACGAAGATCTCCATGCTAAAAAACCAGTTCCAAAATATTAGAATGCGACAGAATGAATCCATCAATGGCATGTACTCAAGATTTCAAGACATTCATCATGCCTTAATAGGATCAGGAGAAAAGTATACAGATTTTGATATTGTATCTAAGGTCTTAAATTCACTCACTAATGAACGGGAAAGAAAAGTCTTAGCAATCGAGGAAGCAAACGATCTATCTACAATGAAACCTGAAGAATTAATTGGAAACCTTATGTCTTATGAAGTTAACATGCAGGCTAAGAAAGACCAAGCACAGGAAAGAAAAAATGTGGCTTTGCACGCAGAAAAGGAAGAATCGGAGTCTGAAGATGAGGATTTAGCATTTATTGCCAAAAATTTCAAGAGATTCTTAAAATATAGAAAAGGAAATAAAAACGGTTTCAAAAAAAATTTCTTGAACAAACCTTCATCCTCAAATATAGAATGCTTCAAATGTCACAAGAAAGGACACATGCACAAGGATTGTCCAGAACAAAAGAAGGATAATCAGAAAAACTTCAACAATAAGAATAAGAAAGACAAATTTAAAAAGAAGGCTTTTTCTGTCACATGGGACGATTCAGATTCACTGTCATCCGAAAGCGATAGTGATAGCGACAATGAACAAGCAAATGTATGCTTCATGGCTCAAGAATCTGAGGTTAGCGATTTATCTTATGATGATTTAATAGAAGTAAACACTGAATTTTTAAATACTACAAAAATTCTCAAAAAGAAACTTAAAGTGACACATGAAAATCAGAACAAAGCTGAATTTGAAAGAGATATGTTAAAAGACGAAAAAAAGATATTGGAAGAAGAACTTGAAAAAGTTCAAGAATCTCTCTCAAACTCAAATAGCCAACTTTTACTTTTGAGCCAAGAAATTGAAACTCAAAAGGCAAAGAATGATGAAATTATTTCTGAAAATCACAATTTAAAGAATAAAATAAAACAAGTTGAATTAGACAATGCTAGTCTTCAAATTAAACTAGATAACATTACTAAAAATGTTTCTAATTTCAATAAAGGAAGAGAAAATTTATCTAAAATTCTCGAAAATTCTCAACCCTCTTCAAATAAAAATGGATTGGTTTTAAAAAGGAATAAAAATTCTTCCAAAGAAAATTGCTAAATTTAAAAAGGAAAATAATTCAAAACATAGTATAGTGTTGAAAAGTAACATACCAAGACACACTAAAAAGAAAAAGGAAATCAAAATATAGGTTCCGAAAACAAACAATAATTTAATTCAAAACAAATATATAAATTCCTTTATAGAAACAATTCACAAAAATATTAATTATCTTTATAAAAGGGATACTAAACCTACTTGGGTTTTGGTTTCCTAAGATCTAACTCTTAGGACCCTATTAAAAGGTGGGTACCAATATAGTTATTAATATTTTTTGCAGGTCCCACTCAAGAAAAGAAAATGAATTTTGGATAGTGGTTGCTCAAAACACATGACCGAAGACAAAGAAATGCTTACAAATATTTCACACTTTGACGGTGGCTCTGTTACCTTCGGAGATAACTCAAAAGGTTTCATCATTGGCAAAGGAGATGTGTTCAACTACGGTATATCAAATTTACCCCTTATTACAAATGTTTCTTTAGTTAAAAACTTAAAACATAATTTATTAAGCATAAGTCAACTATGCGACAAAGGTTTTAAAATAACTTTTTCTGAAAATAAATGTTGTATTTTTGATTAAAATCAAAATCTTGTTTTTGAAGGAAAGAGAGATAGAAATATTCATGTTTTAAACATGAAAATTAATAATAATAAAGATATGTGTTTAATGGTCAAAGAAAACGATCCTTGGTTTGTAGGATCGATTTCACCCTAGAGGGGGGGGGGGGTGAATAGGGTGATAGTATAAATTATAAAATTAATTGCGGAAGCTTATAAAATAATTTTGACACAGATCACAGAACAATAGTAGCACAGATAATAGCAGAATAATAAATGCAAAAATAGAACGACACGGAATTTACCCAGCTTCGGCAAAACCCTGCATACGTGCTGCACCCAAGCTTTCTACTAGAAATTAGATAGTCCCTCGCTTACACACGTAAACTCGCTATACCCGCTATTGACTATACTAACTGTACGCTTAAAACCTTGCCACAACTCAACCCCCGAGTTGCGAATTTCCAAACTACGACACGTAGTTTGTCCCCTAGTCGCACGACTAGAAAATTAAACGATTTAAAACGAAAATACAAGTTAAAAACAATTTAAATATTAAATAACCCTAATTTTAAAATACAAAGCCCTTTTATAAAATAGAAGTCTCTTTAGGGAAATAAGGCCGACCCCCTTTTGTAATTCGACCCGTCTCTTTTATTTGCTCCGTTCGTTTTCGTTTATGTAATGGTGGTCGTTCCTCTTTGCAACTCAATTAGGGCTTCTGCGAATTTGGGGCTTTTGCTCCTTGCGCTCTTGGTTCCAAATTAGGGTTTTCTGAATCGCCGACTGTTTGATCAACCACGTTGCTCCCTTCGGCTGCTTCGTTGATCAATCGAGTTCGACTCCTTGCTTTGGTACGTAATTTTATGCTTTTTTGTGCTTTTGTATTTTCGTACTTGAACTCGATGCTCTTGAACTGCCGATGATGAATGGGATTTATATGCGTTCGATCTCCGTATTTTTCGTTCGTCTGAATTTGTTTGAATTTGTCAATTTATTTGCGCTGGCCGCTTGATTATGTTTTGATGCTTGGGATTGATTTCTGACTTGTACAAATCGTATATTCTTGTTGCTTGGTTGACACGGTTTCGAATTTGATTACTGCTTGAATTGTTCGACGCCTTGATTGCCACGGCTTCGGTCTTGGCTTTGATTCATTTCGTGATGACCATTTCAAAGATACGTACTTTTTCATTTTTATACTGCGTTGATTATTTTTGCGTCTGCATTTGCTTGTAGTTATGTACTCAGTTACTTGACATTTTTCATTTGACCTGTTCTCGAAGTCTGTAGCTTGGTTGCCCTATTCTCTATAGCATGTACATGTTTACTTTGCAGACTTGAGAACTTTTGTGTTGTAGCTGTTTTGTAAAACTTGAACATCAACTGGTCTCTGATCTTTTGTTCAGTGTAGTCATTGTGTAGTTGCCATATCTTGTGCTCGAGCTCTTTGCACACTGATGCATTTCATATGTGTGTTTATGCTTACTCATGTAGTCTGGTTTATATTGTACAATGTTGGCTGCTGTCAATTGCATACATGTGTGATTATGTATCCATGTTGTCTAGATTTTTGTTGCATTCACTGGTCAGTGGTGCACTGTGCCTTGTACTTGTAGTCTCGCGTACAGTCTTCACTGCAGTGTATTGCTTGCATTTATATCCTTGTTGTCTGGTTCAGTCTCGATTTCTTGCATATTGATGTTGAGTTTGCATTGACTTCATATAGATTTTAGGTTGCCGTGTTGGTCTGGTCTCACGGTTATAGCCTGTTTGTCATGTATGCTTCAGTGTTGCATTGAGTCAGTGCATTTGTTTTCATTTCACCTGTATCATGTTTGTGCACTTTTCTGTGTGTTCATGTTGCTGGACTGGACATTTGCTTGAGTCTTCATTGTTGTGTCTGTTGCACTTTGTTAGTTTAGTCGTGCACTTGGTCTCTTCACTTGTATATTTGTACTGTTGGCATTCTTTATTTTTTCTGTATGCATTGTTAAGTTTGTGGTCATCTTGCTTTGCCTGGATTGTGTGCATTTGTGCACTTGTTGTCTTGTCTCTGATCATGTATCAATGTGCACGGTGTTTTCTGTGACATTGTAGTTTGCTGATCTGATGGCATTTTTGATTTGTCGAAGCTTTGTTTTTGAGTTGAGTCATGACAACAATGGCTTGACCTTTGCATTAAGTTTATTGTGCCTTGTGTTGAACCTAGTTTTAAAACTCGGGTTTGACCTTGTGCTCGTGTTGTGATATATTGCATGTGAGTTGAACTCGGCTTTTCATTTGGGTTTGACCTGTGCTCACCTGTCCCTGTAGCATTATCAAGTGTATATATCGGTGTGCACGGCCTTGTGGCATATACAGTGATACACTGTGTATGTCACAAGTTGTTCGTGTATGATGAATTCAAATTTAAATGATGACGAGCAACTCAAATAACTGAGGCAAACAATATTTTCGAAAACCATATTTTATTTTATATTGCAAAAATATTTCTTTTTCAATTTTACTGCGTTAGTGTATATTTTTGCAGATTGCTCAGATGCTGGATTCTAACTGGAATGAAGTTTAAGACAAAATACGAGTATGAGGGATATGTAGTGAGGTTAAATGTAAATGTGTAAAATAGTGATGTAATTGAATTTGTATCAAAGTTATATAGTAAATAGTGAGAGCTTGAATTTGTACTATTCAAAATTGTAATAAATATTTATTTGAATAAAATATTCTGTTTGAATTCAAATTCTGTGTCATTTAATTTTATTCAGCAAATATTTATTTAATCTATGAAAAAATAAAATAGTACATTAACAAATACATTTAAACGAATGTATATATGTTTATTATCATCAAACAAAAATCATGTAAGCTCATATTCAACAATCTCCCCTTTTTGACGATAACAAACATATATTTAAGATTTTGAATATGTTAAATGTATTTGATCGTTCAATTTGCACCCCCTATTTGAATGCTCTCTCTCTACGCAATACTCCCCCTACATATATGCATACAAATAGAAATATGCAAATGAGCCTAGATGCAAATAGAAAATTATTTGACCTTTGCTTGATTTTATTTGACAAAATCTTAACTTTTCTCTCCCCCTTTTGTTATCAGCAAAAGAATAACAGTGTTAGAGAAAATAGAGATAAAGTGATCGATATTGATCTAATATTAAGAATCAATCGAATATAAATATTAAATTTAAAAAAAAATCAAACAAAAAATCATAATTTTTTTTGTTAGGCGCATATTCCACTTTTAGAATGATGGAAATGATGTCATCATATAAAACCATATAATTATGTCTATTTGTGCTATATTTATATCAGGAATTTGAATATCTACTAACCATGCATAACTGTTAGGACTTTTAAATGAGATTAGTAGTATTCCAATTTTATTTTATTTTTTAAAAAATGAATTCAAGTATCTTCTAACCACGCATAACCGTGAGGACTTTTAAATGGGATTAGAATCAACTTGTTTATTTTAAAAATCAACTTTTGATATGTGTTCCATACATGCATAACCGTGAGGACTTTTAAATGAGCATGGAAGTACATAACAAATTCCAAGTAATTCACCCATGCATAACCGTGAGGACTTTTAAATGAGAGCGAATACATTGGTAATTATTTAATAATTTTTTTATTATTTATGTAAAAGTGAAAAACGAATGATTCCTGTTTAAAGTACCACATATCGACAAACTATATTGAATTTTGATGAGTGATGGTTGTTAGAAATATGATAGAAATAGAGATGGTCATGGAATTTTTACCAACAAAAGTTTTATAACTCTTGTTTAATTTGAAAAATTTACTAATTATACCGTCTCGAGTAATAATATATGATAAATATCAATACTCATCACTTTTTCAATCACTATTTATCTCTTCGACATTTTGTAGGGAGAAAAAAAATGTTAAATATTCAGCAAATTTCTAAAACACCTAAGCTGAGTCGTAGTTTACAAAAACTATTTTCTGGTAGGGGTTTTGTAAAAATGTCTGCCAATTAAGAATCAGTTGAAATAAAATTTATGCAGATATTTTCTTCAGAAATATGATCTCTAATAAAATGATGTCTAACATCTATATGTTTTGTTCGTGAATGATGTACAGGATTATTTGTGAGATCAATTGCGCTTTTGCTATCACACATTAGTGGTTCACGTTTAAAATTTAGACCATAGTCATGCAGAGTTTGTATCATCCATAAGATTTGAGCAGAGCAACCACTCAGAGCAGTATACTCTACCTCTGTTGTAGATAATGCAATACAATTCTGTTTTCTGCTTGACCATGCAACTAATGAATATCCTAACATAAAATATGCTCCACTAGTACTTTTTCTATCAACTAAATTTCCAGCATAATCAGCATCTGAAAAACCTTTTAATTCAAAGTTATCGTTTGATGGATACCAAAGGCCAAACCGTGGGGTGTGCAACAAATATCTTATAATTCTTTTAACAGCTTTTAAATGAGATTCTTTTGGGTTAGATTGAAAACGTGCACACAAGCAGACAGAAAACATGATGTCAGGTCTAGAAGCGGTAAGATAAAGGAGTGATCCAATCATACCTTTGTACTGCTTTTGATCAACTGTCTTACCTTTTTCATCCTTGTCAACTTTAAGTGTTGTACTCATGGGAGTTCTTGCTGGTTTAGCATCTTTCAATCCAAATTTGTTGACAAGTTCCCTAATATATTTTGTTTGAGAAATGAATGTGCCTTTATCGCTTTGTTTGATTTGAAATCCTAAAAAGAATTTTAACTCTCCAACCAAGCTCATTTCAAATTTTTCCTGCATGACTTTTTCAAATTTCTCATATAATAACTTGTTAGTAGCACCATAAATGATGTCATCAACATATATTTGAACAATCAAAAGATCATCGTTTTCATGCAACAGAAATAGTGTGGTGTCTACACATCCCTTTTTGAACCCGTTTTCAAGGAGATAAGAACTAAGACATTCATACCAAGCTCTGGGAGCTTGTTTTAATCCATATAATGCCTTTTTCAGTTTGTATACATGGTTTGGATATTCATGACTTCAAAACCTTATGGTTGTTCAACAAACACATCTTCTTTTAAAATTCCGTTAAGAAAAGCACTCTTAATGTCCATTTGTCTTAGTTTAAATCCTTTGTAACAAGCAAAAGCTAATAATATTCTAATTGATTCTAGTCTAGCTACAGGTGCAGAAGTTTCATCAAAGTCAACTTCTTCAATTTGATTGTATCCTTTAGCGACTAGTCTAGCTTTATTTCTAATTACATTTCCAAATTCATCATATTTATTTTTAAAAATCCATTTTGTTCCTATAACTGGATAATCCTTAGGTCTAGGTGCTAGACTCCAAACATTATTTCGTTCAAACTGATTTAGCTCTTCTTGCATGGCCATAAACCAGTTTTCATCATTAAGAGCTGAATCTATGTTATTTGGTTCTATTTCTGAAATAAATCCACTATATAAGCACAGATCACATAGATTTTTAAAGGATGAACGAGTTTGTATACCTGCTATAGGGTTTTCAATTACCAATTCTGGTGGATGGTCTGTTTTGTATTTCAGTTTTTCTGGATCCAGATTTCTTCGGACTTCTTGAGTTGTGGTAGTTTCTCTAGTATCAGCAGTTTCTTTTGGTTTTTCAAGCTCATCTTTTTCTTTCTCCTCTTCAACGTTGCTTTTGGATGTTTCCTGATCATTAATGCCTTCATCAAATTTCACATTGATTGACTCCATGATTGTTTTAGTCTTTTTGTTGTAGACTCTATAAGCTTTGCTTCTCGAAGAGTAACCCATGAAGATGCCTTCATCAGCCTTTTCTTCAAATTTTCCTAACTGATCACCTGTACTAAGAATATAGCAAGGACATCCAAACACTTTGAATTAAGCGATGTTTGGTTTATTGTTGAACCATAGCTCATAGGGGGTTTTGTTAAGAATCGGTCTAATCATAACTCTATTCATTACATAACATGCTGTATTTACTGCTTCTGCCCAAAGATGCAGAGGTAGTTCATATTCATTTATCATAGACCTAGCCAATTCTTGCAAAGTTTGATTCTTTCTCTCAACTACCCCATTTTGTTGTGGAGTACGTGGTGCAGAGAACTCATGTTTGATTCCGTTTTCATCACAGAAAGTTTAAAATTCATAATTTTCAAATTCTCCACCATGATCACTTCTTAACGAAACAATAAGGACTCCTTTTTCATTTTGCACTAATTTTGCGAATTTTGTGAAGTATGAATAAGTTTCTGATTTTTTAGCCAAGAAATATACCCATGTAAATCTTGAGTAATCATCAACTAACACAAAGCAATATTTCTTACCTCCTAAGCTAGCAATGTCATTAGGTCCGAATGGATCCATATGAACTAGATCAAGAACTCTAGAAGTGCTTACATTGTTTTTGGCATGAAACGATGATTTTTTAAGTTTTCCCAAAGTACATGCTTTACAAATGTTTTCTGTTTCAAACTCATGTGATGGCAACCCTCTTACCAAACTTTTCCTTTTTAATTTGTTTAATAAGTTCATACTAGCATGCCCTAAACGTCTATGCCATAAATTCACTTCTATATCCTTAGCTACCAAACATTTAGAGAGGGTGAGATCATCAAAAGATAGAGAATATATATTACCTTTCCTTTTTCCTGAAAATAAGATTTCTTTTGATGATTTGTCAACAATTTTGCGCAAGTCAGAATCAAAGATAACATTCATACCTTTATCACATAGCTGGCCGATTGATATCAAATTGTGGTGCAGATTTTCAACATATAGTACGTCATTCAAGGTAAATGTATTGTTACCTACTTTACCTTTACCGACAATTTTACACTTGTCATTGTTGCCCATTGTGACTCTGCCACCTTTGTACTTTTCTAGGCTAAGAAACTTTGATTTATCGCCTGTCATGTGCCTGGAACAGCCAGAATCCAAGTACCATTGCTGTTGTTCCTTAGCCTGCCAGCATACCTACACGAGAAGAGAGTTTAGTGACCTATTTGTTTTTATAGGTCCATGATTGTTAGTAGCAAAATATTTAGAACGATAATTTTGTGGAGACCCAAAACTATTTATAATTGTTCCCTTTGGCACCCAAATTTGTTTAACTTTGAGAGTTTTTATATTTGTGCCTTTTGGAACCCAAATCGGTATAGTTTTCACATGTTTGGGTCTATACCAACAATTATTGTGATTGTGTCCATATTTTCTACAAATTGTGCACATAGAATTATGATTAATATTGCTTTCAATAGTTTTCGAATTATTATATCCAAGTCCTTGTCTAACCATATTAACAGTTTGCTTTCCTAATAGCATATTCAATGATTTTTCACTTTTTGAAAATTTATCTAAAGTCGTTGACAATTGTTGGACTTGTGTCTTGAGAGATTCATTTTCGTTTAACAATTGTGTGCACTTTTTAATAGAATTCTCTCTCCTAGTATTTTCATTCTCTTTTAAAATCAGAATTTCATTTTCAAGTGATTTTATATTGATTTCTGATTTTTTAGTAGTTCTTCTTCGAATGTTGGACACTTATCACACTTAGGGATCCTACTTTGATAGTTCTTAACTAATTGATCAAGTTGTTTATTACATTCTATCAAAGTATCCTTTTGAGATTCAAGTTTGGCGTATTTTTCCCTAAGTCGTTCATAACAGCCATTTACTTCATGGAAATAAATAAGTAATTCAGAATGAGTGAGTTTTGATACCTTGCTTGGCTCGTCGTCATCACTGTCTGTAACTTCACCATGAAGGCAAATGTTTGCTTTTTCACTCTCACTCTCGGTGCTATCACTTTCATCTTCGTCAGTTTCATCCCAAGTAGCCGCAAAGCTTTTCTTCTTTGGTTTCTTTCCTTGGTTTGATCGTTTTTGAGGACAATGTGGCTTGATATGACCGGGTTTGTTGCATTTGTAACAGATGATTTTCTGTTATTCAGGGTTGTCTATTGCTTTGTTTAATCTACTCTTTGCTTGTTGATTTCTAACTGGATTGCCAGACTCCACCTTTTGAATTTTCTTATTAATAGTGCTAGTTCTGCTTCACAATCATCATCATTATCATCATCATCTTCACATTCAATTGTTCCTTTAAGAGCTATTGATTTTCTTCGAGTGTCAGCTCCTTCGTGCTCTTCCTTGAATTTCATTTCTAACTCATAAGCAGTGAGATTTTCGATGAGTTCTTCGACTTTCATTTGTTTCAAGTCATTTGATTCTTGAATGGCAGTCACTTTGGCTTCAAAGCTTCGAGGAAGGACTTTGAGGATTTTTCGGACTATCTCCAACTCCGTGTATGATTTTCCAAGAGCTTTTGATTTGTATACGATATTGGAAAGTCGTCCATGCATCTCTTTGACATTTTCTTCCTTCGCCATTGTAAAGTTCTCATATTCGCAGCACAGCATAGCAAGGCGGGATTCTTTGACTTGAGATGTTCCTTCGTGAGTCACTTCGAGTGTGTGCCATATTTCCTGCGTAGTTAGACAATGTGATACACAATTAAAGTCAAATTGATCCAATGAACAGATAATAGAATTCATAGCTTTAGCATTAGTATTTTGTAATTTATTTTCTAGTTCTGCCCATTGTTCCTTTGGTTTCTCTATTTCCCGATTATCTACAGTTATAGTTGGTATTCTATAACCTGTCTCAACAATATTACATGCGTCAATGGTTTTCAGAAAAATTTCCATCCTATTTTTCCAGTAAGCATATTCACCATTGAACATTGGTGGTCTAACTATGGATTGACCCTCCGCAAAAGCATTATTAAAAGAAGCCATTTTAAAATTTCAATTTTTTTTAAAAAAAAAACAAAAACTGATTTTTTGAAAAACGAATTTTTTAAAACAAATGATGACGATACCACTCGTAGGATCGATTTCACCCTAGAGGGGGAGTGAATAGGGTGATGGTATAAATTATAAAATTAATTGCGGAAGCTTATAAAATAATTTTGACACAGATCATAGAACAATAGTAGCACAGATAATAGCAGAATAATAAATGCAGAAATAGAACGACACAGAATTTACCCAGCTTCGGCAAAACCCTGCCTACGTGCTGCACCCAAGGTTTCTACTAGAAATTAGATAGTCCCTCGCTTACACACGTAAACTCGCTATACCCGCTATTGACTATACTAACTCTACGCTCAAAACCTTGCCACAACTCAGCCCCCTAGTTGCGAATTCCCAAACTACGACACGTAGTTTGTCCCCTAGTCACACGACTAGAAAATTAAACGATTTAAAATGAAAATACAAGTTAAAAACAATTTAAATATTAAATAACCCTAATTTTAAAATACAAAGCCCTTTTATAAAATAGAAGTCTCTTTAGAGAAATAAGGCCGGCCCCTTTTTGTAATTCGACCCGTCTCTTTTATTTGCTTCGTTCGTTTTTGTTTATGTAATGGTGGTCGTTCCTCTTTGCAACTCAATTAGGGCTTCTGCGAATTTGGGGCTTTTTCTCCTTGCGCTCTTTGTTCCAAATTAGGGTTTTCTGAATCGCCGATTGTTTGATCAACCACGTTGCTCCCTTCGGCTGCTTCGTTGATCGATCGAGTTCGACTCCTTGCTTCGGTATGTAATTTTATGTTTTTTTGTGCTTTTGTATTTTCGTACTTGAACTCGATGCTCTTGAACTGCCGATGATGAATGGGATTTATATGCGTTTGATCTCCGTATTTTTCGTTCGTCTCAATTTGTTTGAATTTGTCAATTTATTTTCTCTGGCCGCTTGATTATGTTTTGATGCTTGGGATTGATTTCTGACTTGTTCAAATCGAATATTCTTGTTGCTTGGTTGACACGGTTTCGAACTTGATTACTGCTTGAATTGTTCGACGCCTTGATTGCCACGGCTTCGGTCTTGGCTTTGATTCATTTCGTGATGACCATTTCAAAGATACGCACTTTTTCATTTTTATACTGCGTTGATTATTTTTGCATCTGCATTTGCTTGTAGTTATGTACTCAGTTACTTGACATTTTTCATTTGACCTGTTCTTGAAGTCTGTAGCTTGGTTGCCCTATTCTCTGTAGCATATACATGTTTACTTTGCAGACTTGAGAACTTTTGTGTTGTAGCTATTTTGTAAAACTTGAACATCAACTGGTCTCTGATCTTTTGCTCAGTGTAGTCATTGTGTAGTTGCCATATCTTGTGCTCGAGCTCTTTGCACACTGATGCATTTCATATGTATGTTTATGCTTACTCATGTAGTCTGGTTTATATTGTACAATGTTGGCTGCTGTCAATTGCATACATGTGTGATTATGTATCCATGTTGTCCAGATTTTTGTTGCATTCATTGGTTAGTGGTGCACTGTGCCTTGTACTTGTAGTCTTGCGTACAGTCTTCACTGCAGTGTATTGCTTGCATTCATATCCTTATTGTCTGGTTCAGTCTCGATTTCTTGCATATTGATGTTGAGTTTGCATTGACTTCATATAGATTTTAGGTTGCTGTGTTGGTCTGGTCTCACGGTTATAGCCTGGTTGTCATGTATGCTTCAGTGTTGCATTGAGTCAGTGCACTTGTTTTCATTTCACCTGTATCATGTTTGTGCATTTCTCTGTGTGTTCATGTTGCTGGACTGGACATTTGCCTGAGTCTTCATTGTTGTGTCTGTTGCACTTTGTTAGTTTAGTCGTGCACTTGGTCTCTTCACTTGTATATTTATAATATTGGCATTCTCCATTTTTGTTGTATGCATTGTTAAGTTTGTGGTCATCTTGCTTTGTCTGGATTGTGTGCATTTGTGCACTTGTTGTCTTGTGTCTGATCATGTATCAATGAACACAGTGTTTTCTGTGACATTGTAGTTTGCTGATCTGATGGCATTTTTGATTTGTCGAAGCTTTGTATTTGAGTTGAGTCATGACAACAATGGCTTGACCTTTGCATTCAGTTTATTGTGCCTTGTGTTGAACCTAGTTTTAAAATCGGGTTTGACCTTGTGCTCGTGTTGTGATATATTGCATGTGAGTTGAACCCGGCTTTTCATTTAGGTTTGACCTGTGCTCACCTGTCCCTGTAGCATTATCAAGTGTATATATCGGTATGCACGGCCTTGTGGCATATACAATGATACACTGTGTATGTCGCAAGTTGTTCGTGTATGATGAATTCAAATTTAAATGATGACGAACAACCCAAATAACTGAGGCAAATAATATTTTCGAAAGCCTTATTTTATTTTATATTGCAAAAATATTTCTTTTTCAATTTTACTGCGTTAGTGTATATTTTTGCAGATTGCTCAGATGCTGGATTCTAACTGGAATGTAGTTTAAGACAAAATACGAGTGTGAGTGATATGTAGTGAGGTTAAATGTAAATGTAAAATAGTGATGTAATTGAATTTGTATCAAAATTGTATAGTGAATAGTGAGAGCTTGAATTTGTACTATTCGAAATTGTAATAAATATTTGTTTGAATAAAATATTCTGTTTGAATTCAAATTCTATGTCATTTAATTTTATTCAGCAAATATTTATTTAATCTATGAAAAAATAAAATAGTACATTAACAAATACATTTAAACGAATGTATATATGTTTATTATCATCAAACAAAAATCATGTAAGCGCATATTCAACATGGTTATGGCACAAAATATTTTATCATATTAATTTTAAAACTATTCAAAAAATGAATTAGTCAAAGGCTTACCAAAAATAAATTTTAAAATAAATAATATTTGCGATGATTGTCAAGTAGGAAAATTAACTAAATCATCTTTTAAATCTAAGAAAGTCATTTCAAATTTACAACCATTAGAATTATTACATACGGATTAATTCGGACCAACAAAGGTTCAATCTATTAACCATAATCGATACGTTTTTGTAGTAGTTGATTTTTTCTCAAGGTATACATGGACAATATTTATGAAAAAAAAAAGTGATATGTTTGAATATTTCAAAATATTTGTTAAAAGAATTCAAAATATTAAGAATTTAAAAGTAAAAAATATAAGGAGTGATCATGGAGGCGAATTTGAAAATGAGTCATTTGAATTATTTTGTAAAAAGAAAGGAATAAATCATAATTTTTCATTTCCTAGAACTCCATAACAAAATGGAGTTGTAGAAAGGAAAAATAGAACTCTTCAAGAATGCGCAAGAACGTTATTAAATGAAAGTACATTACCAAAGCATTTTTGGGAAGAAGCTGCAGCAACTGCGTGCTATGTATTAAATCGTACTTCCATACGACCTTTAATTAAAAACACGTCATATGAACTTTTTAATGGAAGAAAACCTAATATTTCATACTTAAAAATCTTTGGGTCAAAATGTTTTATTCTTAACACAAAAGACCAACTTGGAAAATTTCCAAAAGCCGACCATGGTATTTTTGTAGGTTACTCCGAACGAAGTAAGGCATATTGTGTTTTCAATAAACAAACAAATGCAATAGAAGAAACTTTACATGTACCTTTTTATGAAAAATTAATAAAAATACAATCATCAAAGATGATGAAGAAATTATATCAAACAAGAAAATATAAGTTTTGAAAATAATGAAAATATTAATCAAATCGATAACAATCAAATTAGATCTCCTTCTAGAATCCTACGAGATCATCCCACACAAAATATAATTGGAGAGATTGACTCGCAAGTTCAAACAAGAAGTCAACTAAACCAAATGGGACATGTTGCCTTTATTTCAACAATAGAACCTAAAAATCCTAAATAAGCATCAACAGATGAATACTGGATTATTGCCATGCAAGAAGAATTAAATCAGTTTGAATGAAATAATGTTTGGGAGATAGTTCCTCGTCCTGATGACCAATCAGTTATTGGAACTAAGTGGGTCTATAAAAATAAAGCAGACGAATTTGGAAATATTACTAGAAATAAAGCAAGACTAGTAGCACAAGGCTATAATCAAGAAGAAGGAATCGATTGCGAAGAAACATTTGCTCCTGTTGCAAGACTAGAAGCAATACATATTCTATTAGCTTACGCTTGTTTTCATAATTTTAAAATTTATCAAATGGATGTTAAAAGTGCTTTTGTTAAATGGATATATTAAGGAAAATGTATATGTTGAACAACCGCCTTTATTCATTCATGAAAAATATCCGAATCATGTATATAAATTAAAGAAAGCCTTATATGGTCTTAAACAAGCACCTCGTGCTTGGTATGAGTGACTTAAGAGCTATCTACTAGATTCGGGATTTCAAATCGAAAAAGTAGATCAAACTCTATTCATTAAAAACACCACTAAAAACATTTTAATAATTCAAATATATGTAGATGACTTTATTTTTGGTTCCACTAATGAAAAATTGTATAAAGAATTTTCAAATATAACGACTAAGGAATTCGAAATGTCTCATATGGGAGAATTAACTTATTTCCTTGGACTTCAAATTAAACAATTAACAAATGGAATTTTCTTAAACCAAGAAAAATATTGTGCTAATATACTTAAACGTTTTGGAATGGGAAAAACTTCTGAAAAACCTACTCCTATGAGTACCACAACTCTTCTCGATCGAGATGAAAATGGCAAGAGTGTAGACCAAAAGTTGTTTAGAAGTATGATAGGCTCTTTACTTTACATAGCCGCTAGTAGACCAGACATAATGATGAGTGTATGTTTATGTGCACGTTTTCAAGCTAATCCTAAAGAATCACATTTAAGAGCCGTAAAACGAATTATACGATATCTTAATAATACCAAGGACTTGGGTCTTTTCTATCCAAAAGATGGTCCATTCAAATTAGTTTCATTTAGTGATGCTGATTTTGATGGATCTCGAACAGATAGAAAAAGTACAAGTGGTATGTTCCATTTCATTGGAAAATCACTTGTATCTTGGTTTAGTAAGAAACAAAATTGTGTTTCGCTTTCAACCTATGAAGTAGAATATATATCTGCCGCTTTAGCTAGTACTCAAGTCATATATATGCAATAAACACTTAAAGATTTTAATATAAATTTAACATATTCTACAATATATTATGATAATACAAGTATAATAAATTTATCTAAAAATCAAGTGAATCACTCTCGTACAAAACATATTGATATTCGTTACCATTTTCTACGTGACAATATCGAAAAAGGAATTATCAATTTAGAATATATTTCCACCGAAAATCAAATTGCCGATATATTTACTAAACCATTACTAGAAAACTCATTCATAAAATTACAACGAGAATTAGGAATAATATCTTTCAAAAATATTTAATAACAAAATTATAATGGTAAGGAACCTAATACATGAGTAACGTATCTCATACTTAATTAACTTCATCTAAACAAAAGTCAGACATGAATTTAGTTTACGTAACTATAGGTTTAAAAACTTAATCATTTAATTTATATATTTGAATTAGCTAATATTTCATACACTAAAACATAACCATCCATTTCAAAGTAAATTATTAACCATTAATTCAATTTCTGGTTCTAAATTCTTAATGATTTTACACCACATTTTTCTTATAACTCTAAACCTATATATACATGTTAAAAAAAATTAAATACAATAATTTTTTTTCAAAAAAGATCAATCTCTGTAGAAAAATGTCTTCCAACAAATCAAACTCACCCATCATCATAACTTTTTCAACCGATAGCTCAGCTGATTCACCTCAACTTCCTACGCCAACACCAACACACGAGCCTGTTTATAAATGGGAAAATTATTGGACCAGGTATACACCGGATTCCAAGAAGGCCAAACGTTCTCTATTTATTTCTCCCGATACGAAGAAAAAGATCGATGAAATTCATCATTATCAACAGCAGCAAATATACCTTCGACGATAATTGTATTTTGAACAGAAAGTAAAGGCTAAACGCTTAAGCTTTCTTAAACAAATTGGTTTGGAATTTTGTAGCTTGAAGAAAAAGGATGTAAGTGAACCCTTACCTCAACCAGTTAATCCGTTTGATCCATCTTCGCCGTATCGTACATCAAACGACCCAATAAGTCCTTGAGTCTCGCCTCAAAGACCTCAAATAGTCCAAATTCATGGGACAAGAACTATATGGCGAATAAAGGATATAAAACACCAAAGAAGAAGACTCCGTCTCCCAAGACTCCATCCCCCAAGAAATGATGTTTTTGTGGTCAAAATAATGTTATTGTATCATAATATTACTATATAATTGTAATTATTTCAATTAATAAAACATTTGCATTCAAACAGTGGAGAAAAACCAAAAATGCATAATTCAGTCGACTGAATAGTTCTGCACAGTCAACTAAAATTATGACAGAAACTTTCAGCCAACAGTTCAATCGACTGAAAATCTCTGTTCAGTCGACTGAATTTTAGCCAGAAAACTTTCGTCTTCCAGTTCAGTCGACTGAATAGAAAGTTTCAGTTGACTGAATGCAGTTTACCCAATTTTTGTCTACCCGACTTAACCATCTTTTACATTTTTACCTTTACTTTCGACTGTTCCCAAACTTGATTTTCCCAATTCTAAGAAAACCCTAGCCCCCAAATTTTCATTTTTCTCAAATTCTTCCTTAAAATTTCCTCAATGATGCCTCCTAAACTTTCTAGAGCTTCAACTTCAACCTAGTCCGAGCCAATTGATGCCCAAATCGCTTAATGGCTTTACAATGGAGTTGTGGTCACTCGATGGAACAAGATGAAGAAATCAAGGATCTTCGAGCACTCATTTGTTGATTTCCAAGGTCTTCAAACCTACAATGTTCAAGCTTTAACAGACCAAGCAAATTTGACATCACTTTTAGACATTAATCGTAATGACCATGCCATCAACCATATTATGGTCAAATTATTCTATGCCAACCTGAACCTCGGACACCAAACTCCACGAAATCCGAATGACAGTATTTGGAGTATGGTATGCGGGAAAAGGTATGGTTTTCACTTGATCGCATTGCTCACATTTTAGGATCCCCAAACGTTGGTAGAAAGCTTGATGAAATAGATTTCAATCCTCATATTCGCGACAATATAAATCATCAAATTTTAGAGGATGATATCAATAACCGAGATATCAAATCCACCTCCTTAAGACCAAGAGCAAGGCTTATACACAAAGCCCTTATGAGGACCATTACCCCATGCACCGGCTCCTATGAAATAGTGTACCTGAATAACTACCGGGCACTACATGCTATATGGGGAAATATTAAAGTAAATTGGGTGCAATTGATACTTGATGAATTTCTTTCGTTCAACAATAGGAAAATGAGAACATATATTTTGGTGAATACATAATGCGACTCCTCCTAGACATTGATACGCCACTACCAAACTCAGAAAATACGATGGTTCATCAAATCAACCATCGGACTATAAGCCTAATGCAACTACCGGTAATGCCTCCTCATATCATGTCTCTAGCGAATGGGAAGCACGTCGACAAGAACCTCACCAACCTCAACCTCAAGCTCCACAACAAGAACCACTTGATCAAGATGATGAAATCCGTCTTGTTCAACCAGATTTCACTACAAATCAATCATTAGGAATTCTATCAAGGAATCAACAAATCCTTGATACTCGTCTCAAAAAGGTTGATCACAAACTTGATAGGATTAAAGGGTTCTTTAACAAACTATGGGATGTCATTTCATGCACCAGCACCACTTCTGCTTCTACCTCTCGCAGCAAGCGCCCAGCTCCAACGTTCACGTGGACATCTTTCGAGGAGAATCCAAGCAGCAGCACTAGTGGTAACAGTGGTGGTCAAGGAAGAGGAGCTTTTAGACAACCAACCGTTGGCCCTGTTATTCGTGAACCAGAAGGAGGACGTGAAGGTTCTTATGATTGGGACAAAGATCCTTAATCGTTTTGATGGTTTGATTTTCGGAACTCTTTATTAATTTTCAAAACTACTTAAAAGGCTTGTATGAATAGCCTTCTTTTATTCATGAGATTCTATGGTTTATATGATTTACACTATAGTTATGCATGCATGTGGTCGCTTTGTTTTGACAATTATATAGTTCTACAAATTATTACTTGTGATATCCCGGAATTTCAAACCCAATTTAAATATGATAATCTTTATAATAAACTAATTTAAATTGATAAATTTGTTATTTTATTCAACAGCAAATAAATGAATTGTAAATATACATTTATTCTAATTAAAACTAATACATATATAAGGGTAATGAATGTGTCCAAAATTTGTACTCTTATCAGATTTGATTTTGAATTGAATTTAAAAACTTAAATTGAATTTGAATTGATAAAATAAAAGATTTAAAATATGTTAATTTTTATTCTAAATTTTTCTTTGAATTTTAAGAAATATTCTCATGATTTTATTTAAGTTATAACATTTGTTTTATATTCATTCTTTAAGGGAAATTGATTTTATGGGAATTAAGAATGAATTTAAAATAAGAAAAAAAAATCAATTAAGAAAAACATTTTAATTCTTTTTGCATGGAATTAACACTTGTTAAACATTTAAATCCTATTAATAACATGTGTTAGAAAATTAAGCTATATAGTGACAAGTGTCATAATTTAAGTTTATTTTCTTTAAATTTTATAAAACAAATTTTTATAAAAGATATTTCTTATACTTCAAAATATACTTTCTCATTTTTATTAAGCAAGAAATTTTTACACTCTTCATTTACAAATTTGAAAATCTTCTACTTCAAAAATTGATCAAAACTCAAACTCCTTTCCAAAATCTAACCTGCAAAGAAATTTCTGTGATAAAAATCTGCATTTTCAAATCACTTTTAAAATTGCAATATAGACTCCTGAAATCAACCAGATTCTGAAACAAGTCTCAAGTTTTATCACTTATTAATTCAATATTTGAAGCATCATCAAAGTTAATCAAGCAATTTCAAGAAGTGGAAAGAAATCTGCAGACCAAATTATTTTCCAGCAGCTTGAGTCTTAACAACAAAAACAAGTGAGTAAATTTTTAATCAAAATTTTAAGTATAAGGACCTGTTGCATGTGAAAGCTAGTTATGAAGATGTTTGCATGTTATTTATTTTGTGAAATAATTGTTTACAGATTTAAATTTTACTGTGTATGTTTAAAATGTAACAGTTGAACTCTGTATCTTTAAGATTCTGAAAATTTTAAACAAAAACTCAAAATTTATATGAAATGAAACATTGTTAGGTTGGATTAATCAATATAGAAGTTTGATTCAGTAGGAATTAAGTGTTAAAAAAATAAATTTGCAAATGAAACAGTTAAAAACTGCAGAAAGTAAGATATGCCGTAAAAACAAATATTTATATCATATAAATCATGCTCGAATTTTAATGAATCAAATTTATATCCTAAATCTATAATGCATAATATGAATTTTAAGATAGAAATCGGAATTTTTAACTTAAAGTTGAAAGATGGATTTTGGAAATAACTGAAATTGGGGATTTTGTCAAATTCTTGTGACTGGGTTGTTTATAAGCTTTGAAATTTAAATCGAAGTTGTATTAGATGTTGCTTAACACTAGAAAAATAGTGGTTGAATTTATCTTTCAACAGAGAATTTAGAATTTTGATTTTTAGGGTTTGTGCTCTGTGTGTTTTTCGAGTTGAGGAGTTCGATTTTGTGAGGCATAGAGTTGACCGAGTTACGACCGGCTTGGGGTGGAGGTGTGTTAGGGTTATGCGAATGCATGGCCGGAGTTTGGAGGCGAATGGTGGTCAGCTTGCCGTGGATGATGGATTTTTCCCTGGCGACTGCAGTATTGAGTTTGGGTTCGAGTAACCCAAATTTCGTTCGAGCTTGAATAGATGAGTTTTGGGGTTTGGAATTGGGTCACGGGATGATTTGGGGTTTGCGCGTGATGTCGGCGGCGGCGGTGGAGGCGCTGGAGCTTCGTGCATGTGCACGAAGAATGGCCTGTGTCAGTAGGCTTCGGTTCGATGCGAGTGGATTTTTACTCGAAGCCGTGCTCGTGTTTTTGGTAGTGAGACTCGTGTGTGCGCTCAGGTGTGTGAGCTGTTGCTCGTGTGTGTTGTTGGGTTCAGGTAGATGAAGAAGGTAGTTGGGTTTTGGTCGAGTTTAGAACACAAATAAATGAAGTCAAGTTTAAACTTGTTTTAAATTTCAATTTTTGTTTTAAGTTTAAACCTTAACACTTTATATTTTCACTAATTTATAAAGTGTCAAATATTTTATTTCAAAAGTAATTCACATTTTATTTGTTGAAGTTTTGAAATGATTTTACATCTTTGAATCTAACTTTTTCAAATGGGTAATTAGTTTTAACGAATTGAAATGAATAAATATGTAAGAATTTTTGATGATGAATGGAATTGTTTGGATTTGAAAGTTAATTAAATTTTGAAATTAAAGTTTACTTTAATTAATTAGTAATTAGGGTTGGAATTAATTAATTAATTTAGGTTAATTAATTGGTTAAGATTTAATTAATTAGTTATGGATTATTTAATGGATAATTAAGGATTTAATTAAATAACAATTAATAGATTATTAATTAATTTATTAACTAATTTAAGATTAATTCATAAGTGATTAAATACTGATTTATTAAATGATTAATAAATTAGTGATTAAGAAGTTAATTAACTAACTTATTAAGAGTTAATTAATTAAGTAATTAAACATTAATTAATTTATAATTAATAGTAAATTAACTAATGATTAAGATTTAATTAATTAAATAATTAAGGTTAATTAATGAATAATCAATTAAGTAATTAAGATAAATTAATTTGTGATTAATTAAGAATTAATTAAGGTAATTAATTATAAATTAAGGGTTAATTAATAACCAATTAAGGAATGATTAATTTTAAATCAAATTTTAATTAATAAATAATTATAGAAATTAATTGATAATTAAATAAATATTATTAATTATACATTAATTAATTAATAATGAGATAATTAAGAGGTGATTAATTAATTAAATGATTGTGATTAATTAATTAATGTTTGGTTAAGCAAGATTAAGTGATAAATTCATAAGTAATTAATTTAATTTAAATTAATTAAATTAATTATAATATGAATTAAAGTAGTGCTTGCTTATGGATGATTGTTTGAATTGAATATCTGAATATGGTTGATATCTGTTGAATGATAGTTGAGATATTCTGTGATGAGATATTGTATATCTGTGATAGATATTGATTATTATCTATTGATAATGCTGTGTGATGCTATGTTTAAATCTGAATTGAATTGTTTAAATCTTTAAACAACTTGGCCTTTAAGACACGTTTGGATTTCGATGAGTCCGGAATCGGGAATCGAATTGATTTCCGAAAACCACATCGATCCAAGTTAAACGTTAGGTCGTGACGTCTCAAGTGAGGATCGAGATGAAGTTTTAGAATGCAAGGGTTATTGTCGTTAACTCTGAGGGTGGTTCCAAAATGAGTGTAACGAAATAATGCCTTCGGTTTCGTTCGAACCCGGAACGAACTTGTATGGATTGAATGCTTTCAGAACATCGTCAGGAGGACGATAAACATTCTAAGAGATGTGCTTTTTATAAAGGTAATCGTAGCCTCAAGCCTAATCAACCGGGAATGGCTAAAACAGGGAAGGTGCGGCAAGGCTTCGTGGGTAGCCCCCACTTGAGAGTGAGATTTACCCCTGTCTAGAAGTCCCTTATTTATTCGGCTTTGTGGGCAGTTGTTGGCCACAACTGCGGGGTTGTCTTGTTCGAAACTGTCCAGTAAGGGATGGGTCCGGCCTTGTGTTGCAGGGGATCGGGAGTGGTCCTCGGTACGATGATCTAGGCCCCGTACTGTGACGGGCGGTACCCCAGTAGCCCTGCCATTGATGGAAACTCATTTTCCCTACGAGACCCTACGGTTTTGATTGTATTACCCACTTTCGTGGCTAGTAGCTGGAATTTAATGAATGTAACAATTTCAACTATTTTCTAATTACTTGAAAACCTTAGACCCTATTATAATATCACTGAATTTCCTATCAAATGTTTTGGTTAGCGTAAGGTAAAAACTTACACGTGTTTATTTGTGGGAAGTCTTACGTGATACATTTTGTTTCAAAATGATTTTAAAGTTAAACAACTTTAACTGATTTACGCACACCAGACCCATGCCTGACCCGGAGTTTATTTTGTTTTTCATAAACTTTTGGGTACTCAAATTTTTATGAGTAGCCAAGTGATTAGGTTTGGATTAGCATATGTTTTGGAAGCTGGAGCTGGAGTCCAGACGTATTATCTATCTCTTTCCGCTGTAGTGACATTTTTTGTTACGTTTTGAGTTGTATGGGTTGGGGAAAACTCTTATGAATGTCAGATGTAATGGAGTAATATTATTTTGTGTACTCTGATATGTAAACTTATGTAATGGATATGTGTAATATTATATTTTGTTCATTTCCGCTGTGAGATTCTGATTATTGTTGTTTCTTTTCTTCCTATCTTTCTATTTCTATCTCTTTCTTTTCTTATTGATGATACGTCTTTCTGGATATTGAAAGACGAGTCGTCACAGTTGGTATCAGAGCGAGGTTGAGAAATACCTAGGCTCTGGAGTAGAATCTATCTTGAGAGTGCGTATTTGTAATTTTCTTATATAACTATATCCCTATCTAAATTGGTTGGATTACCTGTTCAGGTAGCCAATATGAGTTCAAGAGGCCGAAGGGGAAGAGTTGTTGGAAGTGCATCAACTGGTAACAGAAGAGAGCAGACTGATAATGAGACTGTTAATCCAGTTAGGTCTCTAGTCAGTTTTGCCGCATTATGCAAGGAATTTGTACATCTTGGAGGAAAACCATTTCAGGGATCAGAAACTATAATAGAAGTTCAAGCATGGCTTCGCTCGTGTGAAAAGACTTTTAAGAGCATGAGGTTATCAGATGAGAAGAAAAGAATAATGGCTGCATGGCAATTACAAGGTGGTGCCGCAGTATGGTGGAATTCAGTGACTACTAATATCTCGGAAGATGGTTTGTCTTGGGAAGAATTTAAGGAGATGTTTAAGGAAAAGTTTATGCCTGCTGCAGGAAGAACTTGGCTTTATCAAGATTTTCTGAATCTGAAACAAGGAAATATGTCTATAGCTGAATACGAGACTAAATTCAACGAGTTATCTTGCTACAGTCCAGGACTTATTGACACCTCTCTTAAGAAGAACGAGATGTTTGTGCAAGGGTTGAGGCCTGAGTATCATGAGAGAATGACTGCACATTTGAAAGGGTCTTTTGTGGAACTTATTGACATGGCGCTGAGATATGAAGACTTTATGAATAAAAGATCTGAGGCGCGAGTTGCTGCATCTGGAGGAAATTCTTCCAATCTTAATAAAAGGAAATTCAATCCTAACTGGAAGAAACAAAACAAGAAGAAGTCCGGAAACAATAATGGACCCCGAAAGTGTTATATTTGTCAACAAGAAGGTCATCTGGCAAATAAGTGTCCTAGAAGAGAGCCTCAACAACAGCAACAACGACAGCATTATAGTGGACCAAGGTCAGCCTTAGTTCAGAAGTCTCTTTGCTCTAACTGTCACCAACCGGGACACATGATTAAAGACAGCCCGCTCCTTCATAAGGTTCAACAGAACAAAGTATTTGCTTTAGAAGGCGCACCATCAAACTCGTCGAAGGGGAAGGGAGTTTTAGAAGGTACCTTACTTTTAAATGGAAAATATATTAGAGTCTTATTTGATTCTGGTGCTTCTTTAAGTTTTATTTCCCTGGGAACTGTAGAGAATTTCTTACTTACCCCTAGTATCGTAGACAGTCCCATTTATGTATCAAATCCTATAGGAGGGGTAACTAAATTGGACAGGATTTGTAAAGATTTGAGAATCTCCTATTTATCCCATAGTTTTTCCTGTGATCCTTATGTATTGGATTTTAAAGGTTTTGACCTTATATTGGGAATGGATTGGCTTGACAAATATAAGGCTATTTTAAATTGTGATGAAAGAACAGTTTCGTTGGAAACTGATCTGAGTAGGATTGCCAGAGTAATGTGTGATAAATCAGGAATCTACTTGAGTAGTCTTTTACATGGAATAGAGACTTCTCAAGAGGAGGTTGTAGATATTGAAGTAGTCTGGGATTTCTCCGACGTATTTGAGGAAGTTAAGTGTTTGTCACCGCACCGAGAAATAGAGTTTCGTATAGATTTGGTCCCTAGAGCAGTACCTATAATTCAACCTAGTAGGAGAATGGCTCCAAGAGAGAGGGAGGAATTGGTGAAGCAAACTCAAGATTTGTTGGAGAAGGGTTTGGTTAGACCAAGTTTTTCCTGGTGGGATTCTGCTGCAGTTTTTGTCACCAAGTCGGATGGGTCGCTAAGGTTCTGTGTAGACTATCGTGAATTGAACAAGATGACCATTCGAAATAAGTATCCTCTTCCTCGCATTGATGATCTCTTCGACCAGCTTCATGGTGCATCAATCTTTTCTCAGTTAGATCTAGCATCAGGTTTCAATCAGTTAAGGGTAGCT
Organism: Allium cepa; assembly: GCA_030765085.1. NCBI lineage: Eukaryota > Viridiplantae > Streptophyta > Magnoliopsida > Asparagales > Amaryllidaceae > Allium > Allium cepa. The sequence continues at coordinate 887,250,096 of CM060931.1, forward strand.
GAAGACAGTATTCCCTTAACTGCATTTAGGGGACCTAATTGTTTTTATGAGTGGTTGGTTATGCCTTTCGGGTTAAGCAACGCTCCTGCTTATTTTGTAGATCTGATGAACCAAGTCTTTAGAGATGTTCTGAATAAATTTGTTTTGGTATTCATTAATGATATTTTGGTTTATTCTAAATCGGAAGAAGAGCACAAGCAGCACTTGAGAATAGTTTTGGAAACTCTAAGAAGGCACGTTCTGAAGGCGAAATTTTCCAAGTGCCATTTTTGGAAATCTGAAGTAAAATTTTTGGGCCACATTGTTTCTGGCGAGGGAATCTCTGTAGATCCAGCTAAAGTTGAGACTATTCTGGAATGGAAGCAGCCTCGGACTCCTATAGAAGTTCGCAGTTTTCTTGGATTTGCCGGGTACTACAGGAAATTTATTAAGGATTATTCTAAGATCTCTTCTCACCTAACGAAGCTGACAAGGAAGGGAGCTAAATTCAAGTGGACACCGGAATGTGAGGAAGCTTTCCAGAAACTGAAGACAAAATTGACAAGTGCTCCTGTATTGGCTATTCCAGATGGGAAGAGCAAGTTTGAAGTATACACTGATGCCTGTATTGTTGGAATGGGAGCTGTGCTTATGCAGAATGGTAGGGTTATTGCGTATGCGAGTCGACAGTTGAAGCTACATGAGAGGAACTACGCTACGCATGATCTAGAGCTGTTGGCTATTGTTTTTGCTTTAAAGATATGGAGGCATTATCTTTTAGGAGAAAAGTTTGAGTTATTCACGGATCACAAACCGTTGAAATATCTTTTCTCTCAAAAAGATCTTAATCTAAGACAGCAGCGATGGGTTGAATTCTTGGCATCATACGATTTGGATATTCTGTATACTCCAGGGAAGGCGAACGTTGTGGCAGACGCTCTTAGCAGAAATGCGGTTCTTTCTCTTTTGGAAGTGGTTCCATCTCTTCTGGAAAGGATTTCGAGCAAGCAGGAATCTGATAATAAGTTAAGAGGAATTATCAGAAGAGTTAGGAAGGGACAGTGTCCTAGTTTTGAAATTAATGGCCAAAGAACATTGAGGATTAACGGAAGGATCTGTGTTCCGTATGATAGGGATCTACGTCAGGAGGTATTGTCAGAAAGTCATCGCTCCAGATTGAATATCCATCCAGGAATCTCGAAGATGTTTAAGGATATGAAAAGAGTCTTTTGGTGGAAGGGCATGAAGGAAGATATAATCAGATTCGTTAATAGTTGTGCAATCTGCCAGCAAGTGAAAGGAGATCAGCAGAAGGCAGCTGGTTTGTTACAACCTTTGGAGATCCCGACATGGAAATGGGAGATGATTTCGATGGACTTCATCGACGGTCTGTCTAGAACTAAGAAGGGAAATGAAGGAATATGGGTGATTGTGGATCGTCTAACCAAGAGCGCCCATTTTATACGAGTTAAGGCAACCCGTACTGCAGCTTCTTTGGCAGAAATTTTCTTGAAAGAGATTGTGAGATTGCATGGTGTTCCAGTCAGCATTGTAAGTGATCGAGATCCTATCTTCACCAGCAAATTCTGGAAGGCATTGCAATCAGCTTTGGGAACTAATTTAAGATTGAGTACAGCATATCATCCCCAAACGGATGGACAAACGGAAAGGCTTAATCGAATTCTAGAAGATATGCTAAGAGCCTGTGTTTTAGATTTTGGAGGATCGTGGGAGGATCATCTACATCTAGTGGAGTTCTATTATAATAACAGTTACCAAGCAAGTCTTAAGATGGCTCCTTATGAAGCATTGTATGGAAGACCGTGTAAATCTCCAGCTTGTTGGATAGAGTCGAAGGACCGTATTGTGCTTGGACCAGATCTGATCCGTGAAGCATCTGCTAAAGTCGAGCTTATCAAGAAAAGGATGAGAGCTGCTCAGGATCTACAAAAGAAATATGCTGATAAAAGCCGAAGACAACTGGAGTTCGAGATTGATGATTTAGTCTTTGTCAAAGTTTCCCCTATTAAATGAGCTGTAGGATTCGGGAAGACAATGAAACTCGCTCCGAGATACATTGGTCCATTCCGTGTTCTCGAGAGGATTGGTGCTGTAGCATATAGGATTGAATTTCCAGTCCGGATGGCTGGAATTCACAATGTTTTCCACGTATCTCATCTACGGAAATATGTGCACGATCCATCTCTTATTGTGGAGCCAGCTGTGCAGGAAGAATTACAGGTTGAGCCGGACTTATCAGTTGTCCGACATCCTATTCAGATTGTTGATCGAGATGAGAAGCAACTCAGAAACAGGATAGTGAAGCTCGTTAAAGTCCAATGGAGTGAGGATCCTCGAGATTGTACCTAGGAGACTCTGGATAGCTTTAGGAAGGCTTATCCGGATATGTGTCCGGATAGCTAGTGGTGTTTGTATTGAATGTATCATTGTTTGGATGTTTTGTTTGTTGATTTCTTATGAATGGATGTTATGTATGTTTGAAGTGTTGAATAAAATAAAATTTTGGATTATCTTTTGTTTAAATTTCGGGGACGAAATTCTTTTAAGAGGGGAGGAATATGATATCCCGGAATTTCAAACCCAATTTAAATATGATAATCTTTATAATAAACTAATTTAAATTGATAAATTTGTTATTTTACTCAACAGAAAATAAATTAATTGTAAATATACATTTATTCTAATTAAAACTAATACATATATAAGGGTAATGAATGTCTCCAAAATTGTACTCTTATCAGATTTGATTTTGAATTGAATTTAAAAACTTAAATTGAATTTGAATTGATAAATTAAAAGATTTAAAATATGTTAATTTTTATTCTAAATTTTTCTTTGAATTTTAAGAAATATTCTCATGATTTTATTTAAGTTATAACATTTGTTTTATATTCATTCTTTAAAGGAAATTGATTTTATAGGAATTAAGAATGAATTTAAAATAAGAAAAAAAATCAATTAAGAAAAACATTTTAATTCTTTTTGCATGGAATTAACACTTGTTAAACATTTAAATCCTATTAATAACATGTGTTAGAAAATTAAGCTATATAGTGACAAGTGTCATAATTTAAGTTTATTTTCTTTAAATTTTATAAAACAAATTTTTATAAAAGATATTTCTTATACTTCAAAATATACTTTCTCATTTTTATTAAGCAAGAAATTTTTACACTCTTCATTTCTAAATTTGAAAATCTTCACTTCAAAAATTGATCAAAGCTCAAACTCCTTTCCAAAATCTAACCTGCAAAGAAATTTCTGTGATAAAAATCTGCATTTTCAAATCACTTTTAAAATTGCAATATAGACTCCTGAAATCAACCAAATTCTGAAACAAGTCTCAAGTTTTATCACTTATTAATTCAAGATTGGAAGCATCATCAAAGTTAATCAAGCAATTTCAAGATGTGGAAAGAAATCTGCAGACCAAATTATTTTCCAGCAGCTTGAGTCTTAACAACAAAAACAAGTGAGTAAATTTTTAATCAAAATTTTAAGTATAAGGACCTGTTGCATGTGAAAGCTAGTTATGAAGATGTTTGCATGTTATTTATTTTGTGAAATAATTGTTTACAGATTTAAATTTTACTGTGTATGTTTAAAATGTAACAGTTGAACTCTGTATCTTCAAGATTCTGAAAATTTTAAACAAAAACTCAAAATTTATATGAAATGAAACATTGTTAGGTTGGATTAATCAATATAGAAGTTTGATTCAGTAGGAATTAAGTGTTAAAAAAATAAATTTGCAAATGAAACAGTTAAAAACTGCATAAAGTAAGATATGCAGTAAAAACAAATATTTATATCATATAAATCATGTTCGAATTTTAATGAATCAAATTTATATCCTAAATCTATAATGCATAATATGAATTTTAACATAGAAATCAAAATTTTTAACTTAAAGTTGAAAGATGGATTTTGGAAATAACTGAAATTGGGGCTTTTGTCAAATTCTTGTGACTGGGTTGTTTATAAGCTTTGAAATTTAAATCGAAGTTGTATTAGATGTTGTTTAACACTAGAAAAATAGTGGTTGAATTTATCTTTCAACAGAGAATTTAGAATTTTGATTTTTAGGGTTTGTGCTCTGTGTGTTTTTCGAGTTGAGGAGTTCGATTTTGTGAGGCATAAAGTTGACCGAGTTACGACCGGCTTGGGGTGGAGGTGTGTTAGGGTTGTGCGAGTGCATGGCCGGAGTTTGGAGGCGAATGGTGGTCGGCTTGCCGTGGATGATGGATTTTTCCCTGGCGACTGCAGTATTGAGTTTGGGTTCGAGCAACCCAAATTTCGTTCGAGCTTGAATAGATGAGTTTTGGGGTTTGGAATTAGGTCACGGGATGATTTGGGGTTTGCGCGTGATGTCGGCGGCGGCGGTGGAGGCGCCGGAGCTTCGTGCATGTGCACGAAGAATGGCCTGTGTCAGTGGGCTTCGGTTCGATGCGAGTGGGTTTTTACTCGAAGCCGTGCTCGTGTTTTTGGTAGTGAGACTCGTGTGTGCGCTCGGGTGTGTGAGCTGTTGCTCGTGTGTGTTGTTGGGTTCAGGTAGATGAAGAAGGTAGTTGGGTTTTGGTCGAGTTTAAAACACAAATAAATGAAGTCAAGTTTAAACTTGTTTTAAATTTCAATTTTTGTTTTAAGTTTAAACCTTAACACTTTATATTTTCACTAATTTATAAAGTGTCAAATATTTTATTTCAAAAGTAATTCACATTTTATTTGTTGAAGTTTTGAAATGATTTTACATCTTTGAATCTAACTTTTTCAAATGGGTAATTAGTTTTAACGAATTGAAATGAATAAATATGTAAGAATTTTTGATGATGAATGGAATTGTTTGGATTTGAAAGTTAATTAAATTTTGAAATTAAAGTTTACTTTAATTAATTAGTAATTAGGGTTGGAATTAATTAATTAATTTAGGTTAATTAATTGGTTAAGATTTAATTAATTAGTTATGGATTATTTAATGGATAATTAAGGATTTAATTAAATAACAATTAATAGATTATTAATTAATTTATTAATTAATTTAAGATTAATTCATAAGTGATTAAATACTGATTTATTAAGTGATTAATAAATTAGTGATTAAGAAGTTAATTAATTAATTGATTAAGAGTTTATTAATTAAGTAATTAAACATTAATTAATTTATAATTAATAGTAAATTAACTAATGATTAAGATTTAATTAATTAAATAATTAAGGTTAATTAACGAATAATCAATTAAGTAATTAAGATAAATTAATTTGTGACTAATTAAGAATTAATTAAGGTAATTAATTATAAATTAAGGGTTAATTAATAACCAATTAAGGAATGATTAATTTTAAATCAAATTTTAATTAATAAATATAGAAATTAATTGATAATTAAATAAATATTATTAATTAATTATACATTAATTAATTAATAATGAGATAATTAAGAGGTGATTAATTAATTAAATGATTGTGATTAATTAATTAATGTTTGGTTAAGCAAGATTAAGTGATAAATTCTTAAGTAATTAATTTAATTTAAATTAATTAAATTAATTATAATATGAATTAAAGTAGTGCTTGCTTATGGATGATTGTTTGAATTGAATATCTGAATATGGTTGATATCTGTTGAATGATAGTTGAGATATTCTGTGATGAGATATTGTATATCTGTGATAGATATTGATTATTATCTGTTGATAATGATGTGTGATGCTATGTTTAAATCTGAATTGAATTGTTTAAATCTTTAAACAACTTGGCCTTTAAGACACGTTTGGATTTCGATGAGTCCGGAATCGGGAATCGAATTGATTTCCGAAAACCACATCGATCCAAGTTAAACGTTAGGTCGTGACGTCTCAAGTGAGGATCGAGATGAAGTTTTAGAATGCAAGGGTTATTGTCGTTAACTCTGAGGGTGATTCCAAAATGAGTGTAACGAAATAATGCCTTCGGTTTCGTTCGAACCCGGAACGATCTTGTATGGATTGAATGCTTTCAGAACATCGTCAGGAGGACGATGAGCATTCTAAGAGATGTGCTCTTTATAAAGGTAATCGTAGCCTCAAGCCTAATCAACCGGGAATGGCTAAAACAGGGAAGGTGCGGCAAGACTTCGTGGGTAGCCCCCACTTGAGAGTGAGATTTACCCCTGTCTAGAAGTCCCTTATTTATTCGGCTGTGTGGGCAGTTGTTGGCCACAACTGCGGGGTTGTCTTGTTCGGAACTGTCCAGTAAGGGATGGGTCCGGCCTTGTGTTGTAGGGGATCAGGAGTGGTCCTAGGTACAGTGATCTAGGCCTCGTACTGTGACGGACGGTACCCCAGTAGCCCTGCCATTGATGGAAACTCATTTTCCCTACGAGACCCTACGGTTTTGATTGTATTACCCACTTTCGTGGCTAGTAGCTGGAATTTAATGAATGTAACAATTTCAGCTATTTTCTATTTACTTGAAAACCTTAGACCCTATTATAATATCACTGTATTTCCTATCAAATGTTTTGGTTAGCGTAAGGTAAAAACTTACCCGTGTTTATTTGTGGGAAGTCTTACGTGATACATTTTGTTTCTAAATGATTTTAAAGTTAAACAACTTCAACTGATTTACTCACACCAGACCCATGTCTGACCCGGAGTTTATTTTGTTTTTCATAAACTCTTGGGTACTCAAATTTTTATGAGTAGCCAAGTGATTAGGTTTGGATTAGCATATGTTTTGGAAGCTGGAGCTGGATTCCAGACGTATTATCTATCTCTTTCCGTTGTAGTGACATTTTGGTGTTATGTTTTGAGTTGTATGGGTTGGGCAAAACTCTTATGAATGTCAGATGTAATGGAGTAATATTATTTTGTGTACTCTGATATGTAAACTTATGTAATGGATATGTGTAATATTATATTTTGTTCGTTTCCGCTGTGAGATTCTGATTGTTGTTGTTTCTTTTCTTCCTATCCTTCTATTTCTATCTCTTTCTTTTCTTATTGATGATACATCTTTCTGGATATTGAAAGACGTATCGTCACATTACTTCCTTTTTTCGGTGAAAAAGGGGGAGAAAAGTCTATGTCACTAACTTTGTTTTGTAGGAAAGATAGTGCATATATTCAGGGGGAGGAAAGATAATTACATCTCTACAAACATAGGAATTGTCATCAATCAAAAAGGGAGAGAATGTTGATACGCTATATTTTGATCAATGACAATGTGCTTCAACAAAAAGGAAGAGAAACGTGCAAAGCTAAAGGAAGGACTATGAAGACCAAGGATATCATGAGTGCTTATTATATATAGGTCTTAGTCGTAGTTTTATTGTTAAAATCTATCCTCAAGAAGCTTGCACAAACACAAGAACACATTTCATGACTTAATATTTTAGTTAAAAGATCACTGTGCATGAACTACCAGTTCAGTCGATTGAACAGAAAATTTCAGTCGACTGAACCTGTTACAGAATTACAACATGCACATAGTTTCAGTCGACTAAAATTCCTTGTTCAATCGACTGAATTCAAACTTGCAATTTTTTTATAAAAAGACACATTCTTCTTCCCAAGAGTTGCAACCATTCTCTAATGGTAATGGATGCATCTCTTGCCTGAATCTTTTGTAAATAGATACACCCCTTCTACACTTATAAATACATGATTCTATCATTTGCAAATCACGAATTCTAATTTCTTTAATCTCTTTATTATCTTGATCATATTTTCTAATTTCTTAAAATTTTCAAAAGCATTCACAAACCACTTCAATTGTTTGAATCTCTGATTTATCTTAAATACTCGTTTGATTCATAGCAATTTATATTTCCTAAATCTTCATAAACACATTTTATATTATTGAGGATAAGATTATAGGAAAGTTGCACTCATTTAGACTCATTAGTGTTATCAAGAACACAACAAGTCAGAAATACTCTTTGTACCTAGTTGAAGTCCTCTTCGGTAGTTGAGGCAAGAAATCCTGTTCGGTTGTTCGGGTAAGTTGTAAACCTATTCCTCCGGGTTAAGTGAGGGTTGTTAGTTAGTAGAGTTCCTAAGAGGAGCTTAGAGACTGGACGTAGGACAAGAGGTCCGAACTAGTATAAAGTCTTGGTGTCTACTTTACTTATTGCTTATTGTTATCTACCTAGACCATTCCACTATTCCATATTATGCAATCCTACCGCATAGCTTCTTTCACTAGGGAAGTCTGATCCCTATGATATAAATGTATTTTTTGATATATAATGTGTTTTACTATTTCATAACGAATAAAAATGATGAAGTTTTATAATTGTTAGTTATGAATAAAAGGAAATTACGTGCTTTAATTTCTGAGGTAAAACCATGTGTTTTGCATGACCTAAGTGTTAATTTAAGTATTAGTTGACGAAATCAAAGTCCTACGTTCATTATAGAATGTGACTCAAACTAATCTCAGAATCAAGTTTTCCATTTATTACTATTGGGACATGCATATTTGAAAAGGAATAGTGATATCAAAAATGGTCGATAATAGTTTTATGTACATAACTATATTAATTTTATATTTATTATTTGCACTTGATGTATATACATACAAATATCCATAGGACAATGCTCGATGGATGCGGTTGCAAAGGAATTGGAGAATGGTTGTAACATGTAATATTATAGTGAATGCATGTTTATTTGCATTGCGTATTAACCGCATCGAAATTAAAGAATGGTTATAACATGTAACATTATAGTGAATGCATGGTTGTTTGCATTAGGTATTCCCAAAGGGAAAGGACTAAAATAATCATTATTAGGATTGTTTGCAAACCAAGCGCAAAAAACACATGGCTTTGATTGGCTTTTTTCAAATGTTATTAGGATTGACCATGATATGTTTACGAACTAAGGGCTACAAACAATAATTATCAAGTATAAATTGCACGTGCATGCGTATATACAAGCTACAGATATTTACTTTTGACCACTAAGTCTAATTTTTGTGTGGTCATAGATCTTTTATTTCAAGTTAATTTGATGATGGTTGTGATTACAAAGTGATAGTGAAATTGATGGGTGATTGAGAAAAAATGTCGTTGGAGGTCTTAAACCGATTAATGCGATTCGCTAATGGGTTTTGGGTATATTTGGAAAAATTCAGGGTGGAAATCCTATTCATTAAATTCTCGCTGTTAATGGAAGAGATAAAGCCATATTGTGAAGCGATGATGTACTTAGATACATTTTTTATCACATCACACACTAAAAGAGCATATACATATAAAGGTGCACGTATTATTTTCATTTCTAGTAGTATAAAATAAATTAAAACAAAAGAAACGAATGCTAAAACTTAGTATTATAAAAGAATTAGTTCTATGAGTGTTCTTCAGTTACTCGGTCTTTTGGGGAGCTACCTTAGATTCAGTTTATGCTGGCAATGGTATTGTCAAATCTATTTTTGCGAGTGCAACTATAAATGAATGCACTTTGTGATTAAATACAGGTCCATCTGGACGTGCATATACACTCGTGTTCATAATTTGTTAAAAATGAAAAAATATAAAATTTTATAAAAAGTTAAAATAAATAATACATTATATAATTAATAAAACATTAAAATGTCTAAGTGAATTAAATAATAAAAGGTTAGTCCGTAAAATAATCAATACTTTTTTTGAATGTATCATATTATTTAAATAGGTAAAATGCTCAATTATTTTGTTGATCGAAAGAGCTAGATGTATCAACGAAAGGGATTGAAAGGTTAAATAAAGAAAAAAATTTATAATGTTGTAGATGTATTTATTGAATTCCCTTTATGTAATAATAGAAACGACAAAAAAATAGTTGTCCATGGAGTAGGTGCAAACACTTGAAGCATTTGATACCGGATATGGTTAAAGTTCATTTGTGCCAAAGCGAGTGTGTTGGATTATTATGTGTGGGATCATTATGCAAAACTAGTAGCACCTAATCTTTGTACAATCAGAAAAGGTGATGTGCAATGACATTGTTATGGCGAATCTCATAGAAGATATGGTTGAAGATGCAGCATGATCAATGTTTCCTATGGTTAAAGTTAACGATGACGATATAAAATTCGAAGAAGTACCAAATATTGGTGCAAAGAAAATCTGTAATTTATTGGATGCTGCTAAGAACCCTTTGGGCGATTGTAAAAGCGGCACCCAATTATTAGTAACTACAAAATTATTACGATGAAATCAAAATACAACTTTACAGAAGCCGGATTTGCAGCTGTTGTACAAGCTACAAAACGGCATATATCACCCGATAATTTAACATGTGAAAATCATTATGAAGTGAAAAAACTTATGTCTGCTTTTGGTTTTCCATATCAGAAAATATATACTTGTTTAAATGGTTGCATGTTTATTTGGAAAGAGGACATCGATCTTGCAAAGTGTAGAATATATAGCAAGGTAAGATGAAAACCACTAAAAAGAAGGGAAATGAAGGTCAATACAAGCGTATGTATTATTTACCCATCACTCCTAGGCTTTAAAGGTTACATACATCTTCTGTAACTGTGCCTCGTATGGGATGGCACAATGTGAGAACATAGGAAGAATGTACATTAACATACCCAGATAATAAAAAAGCATGGAAGCATTTTGATAAAACATATCCCGCTTTTGCACTGGAGAACCGCAATGTTAGACTTGGTTTATGTACAGACCAATTTTCACCATTCTCTCAATTTGGTTTTAAATATTCGTCTTGGCCATTATCATTGCACCTTACAATTTACCTCCGTATATGTGTATGAACTCCATATATGTTTCTCATTTTTGTCGTCTGTGACACTGATGATACGATATAAGGAATCGATGTTTATTTACAACCATTGATTGAGGAGTTGAAAACACGGTGGCGTTGTTATGGATTACTGGTGATTTTCCTGCGTATGCAATACTTTTAGATTGAAGTACAGCCGGTCGTGTAGCTTGTCCTTATTGTATGGAAGAAACATGAGCATTTTCTTTATTGCATGGAAAGAAAATTTCATGATTTGATTGTCATTGATGTTTTCTTCATATTAATCATCCTTTTAGAAAAGATTAAAAAAACTTTACAACTAATAGAGTAGTGACTATGCAACCATCAAGGATTTGTTAGGCGAAGGAATATATGAACTTATAATGGATTATCCAAAGATACAGGAGATTGGAATTCTAGGTAAATCGATGATTCGCAAATGGTGCAAATGATGTATATTTTGAAAGTTGCCATATTGGAAAGATCGCCTACTTCCTCATACATTGACGTGATGCACAATGAGAAAAATATGTTTGACAGTGTATTTAATGCAATTTTAATTGTTAATGGGAAGACTAAAACGATTTGAAATCATGACGTAATATACAATAATTATGTAAATGTCCTGAGCTTCATATCAAGCCAAATGACATTAATGGTGCAAAATTTATAAACCGACGTTTTCAAAGAACTATTGGCCATAAAAAGTTTGGATGGTTATAATGGAACTTAGTTTTTTTACAAAGATCTTTGTTTGACTACATTAATTTTGAACATCTACGTAAACGTTAAGTAGAAATCCCTATACCACTCTATAAACTGGAGAAAATATTTCCTCGTTGTCTTTTTAATGTAATGGAGCATTTCCTTGTTCATCATCCATCTGAATCACATCTTTGAGGTCCTTTGCAATATGAATGGATGTATCCATTTAAGAGGTATTAACACTGAATATGTTAAATATTAGTTTAATTCCATATATAAGTAAATTTTAGTTTGAAATAATTTTTTAATAGGTCTTTAAATCATCTTAAGAAAAATGTTAGAGGAAAGCATGAGTTGAAAGTTCGATTTGCAAATCATATATCAAAAAAACTTCTATTTTATTCTCTCACTATTTCAAGCAATGTTATCTACTTTTAGACAATATAGCCGACATGTTGTAAAATATGTGGAACTATGGTTAGACGATAGATATTACCATGTAGCACACACATATATTCTTCTGAATTATGCTGAAATTGCACCATTTGTTATGTAATAGTCAGTAATAATTTTGATATATTTATTTGATTCATACACGTGTAGATTATAATGCAATGTATTATCTACATCTGCAGTATTGCTTTATTTACGAATCACAACATTCACGCGGCGATCTTAGAAAGAACTGGTTGCTTTTCGAACTACGTTTATGATCCGAGAAATTGTGTGGTCGACAAACGATTAAAACATCTTGCGTTGGGACCAAAAAAATATCAAGATATATCCAATATTCTCCATCAATGGATATAAATTCTACATCAAAGAATACGATTATGGAAAAAATAACTAGCAATATTGGTGTATTTTTTAAAGGTAGTGATGATTAAGATAACATATAAATGATTTTTATAGTGTGTTGACCCAGGTATTGTCATTGACATATTTCACACGACCTACAGAGGAAGTTTTTTCGTTTAGATGCAATTGGTTTAGCTATATTTTGGGTTCTGTAATCAACGTGCGCAAAGATTATAATCTTATTGAAATAAAGCATACCTAGAATTATCGTAATTACATCCTTTTGTACTAGTCAAACAAGCACTATAAGTTTATTATACTCCTTATCCATCCCAAAAAAAAGATAAAGCAGATTGGTCGACAGTTTTTAAAACAAATACAAGATTTACATTTGACGAAAAGAATATTCCAGATGAATAAGCTTATCAAAAAGATCTTGAGCAAAATAGAAAATTGATATTAAACAACGATCATATCAATTTTAGGTTTCTAAACGATAAATCAAATGTTTCTATAGAAGCATTTGAGACTATATAGGAAAACAATACAATATGAGATCGAGTCTGAATCAAATAATGACGATGACTGATTAATAATGTACATTTTGGTAGAAGGCAATTTATGTGATTACTAATGTTAAATTTTTCTTACTAAAAATGTTATGTTTTCTCTAATTAAATGATATGTTCTTACATAACAAAATGATATATCTATGATAGGTATTATGTCATTTTAATGTCTAAGTTCTTCCCATTCATCAGGTTCTCCCTCTTCTACTTAGAGAGGGACCGCCGTGGGAGGTGATGATAGCAGCACCATAGCAGGCATTACGTCCCATAGTGATGTTATTAAGTAAAGTGAATGTGCAATTATTAAATTTATTTCAGCATCATAAATAATTTGCGTATGACATATTAGTCATGAGTTATTAAGGGACTAAGGGACTGTATTATATTTAACACAGGGGATTTGAGCTGGGGTCATAGAAGTTGTTCTTGATATTTCCAAGTTGGCTTATAGCAGCAGGATGACCGCTTGTTGGCCTAAGTGGGATAGTATCACACCTTGCATCATAAAGTGTATCTGGTCGGACTTCCTCATAAATGTAAATTTGTATATCACTGTATATAACCCCTGTACAAATTGTTTACTAGTTTTAAATGTATAGCTTATATTTTTCAATGTATAGGGGGCGGTAGATTTGCAAGAAAATGACCATCTCCTTTAAAGAAACTACTAGATGAAGAAAATGAGGAAGAACTAGTGCGATACAGTATCAGCCGTAGGGGAAGGTGCCTGATTAGATGGGGCACAAGCCTGCAGAAAGGTTGAGTTGCTCACTGGAATAGCCATGAAGCATATGTAAATTTACTAATCTCTAGTTGATTATTTAAATTGAAGTTTTATATACAATCTATCACGCATTATATAAAGTATATTCAAATAAGTCAAAATATCAATTTAACTTGCTCCTTATGTAATATATAATTTACAAATGTAAAATATAATGTTTATTTAAATTTGCATGCAAAGTTAGAGAGGAACTCTAGGAATAGAAATAAGTATCTAGTTACACACCACGGTGGTTCTAAGTCATTCTGACGTTATCGTCAAGAGCTAGTAAATTTATTAATTGTGATTATAAATAATTGTTACATTGTATTATTTTATATAATAATAATACATAATAATTATTTTAGGAAAGAGAACATCAGGGTCTGATCTGCTACATGGACATGTTTGCACGTACTCATGCCATTGAGAATGAAAATGAAGATGACACACTCACATACATATGGAATGACTCGAAATCACAACATGCCCATGTACGTGTATTTTAGGTTATAAGTTATTAATAATAGGTTTAATTAATTAGTTTTAAAGAATTAAAATACTATAATGTCAATTTCAATTGTACTTAGGAAAAATTTATGCAACAACGAGCACAGCTGCTTGAGGGAACAAGATGGGAATAATTGACTATTAATAAGGAGGACACCATTTTTGAAGCTGCTATAGTCCGGCAACCTGGAATAGGAATTACAGATTTAGTAAACAAGAGGTAAAGCTTACTTGAAATTGACTATTTATTAATCTCTCGGCTACAATGAAATTGAACTGTTTAGATTAATTGTCGGAAATTGCTTTTGGGTTTGAAATTGAAAGTCACATGTGTTGCTTACTTGCCTTTGGTCTTCCTCATAATAGGTAAAATGTTATAGATAATACAGGATAATATATGATCCTACTTAATCTGTATCATATTATCTTATAATTAAAATTAGAAGTAGCTTATAAAGTTACTTTCTTATATGATTTTATATATCATACTGTTATAGCAACAGTTAAACCCGCATTTTTTGCTAGCCATTAGACAAAAGTCCCTTATTAAATCGTATAAGTAGTGTAGGCTAAACGCAAACCGAGTGCATACTAAAAGACTTAGGACCAAGCAGAGATTCAGGATCTGAGAGCAAGGATTACTGTGCTAAAGGAACGAGACCGCAATCGCCCTGTGGAGATGGCATAGTCGGATAAGCACATTGTTGTGTATATGCAGCAGCATGACACATTTCTTTCGTCAATTGATTACGGAGGTGATGATCAGGAGCGATAGGTATGATTATTTAGTCTGTGTTGGAATATTGCAAATATATGCACTTGGAGATGGCGAGGATGATGTATTTTGATATGTTTGATACATTTTGAGAAGAACTTGGATGTTTGAGGTTGACTTAGGTTGTACTGATATGAGTTGGGTTGTTTTGACATGATTGATACATTTTGAAATGTTTGAGGTTGATTTTTGTGTATGTTGTTGGAATGGTTTTTTGTATGGAGGATTGTTTGAGTTTGATCTGTTGTAAATATTGATTTTTTATTATTATTAATGTTTTATATGTGATCTGGTTTATATATAATTAATAAAACATTAAAATATATAAATGAATTAAGCAATAAAATGTTAGTCCATAAAATAATCAATACTTTTTTGAATTTCTATCATATTTTCTTAAATAGGTAAAATGGTTAATTATTTTTTTGATCGAAAGAGCTGGATGTATCAACGGAAGGTATTAAAGGCCTAATAAAAAATATTTTTATAATGGTGTACACGTATTTATTGAATTCACTTTAAGTAATAACAGAAAAGACGAAGAGATTAGTTGTCCATGTAGTAGTTGCAAACACTTAAACATTTGGTTATTATGTGCCAAAACGGTTTCGTGCTGGATTATTATGTGTGAGATCATCATGTAGAACTTGTAGCACCTAATCTTGTACAGTCAGAGGTGGAGATGGGTAATGACATTGTTATGACGAATCTCATAGAAGATATGGTCAAAGATGCAACATGATCAATATTCCTTATGGTTAAAGTTGATGACGACGATGTAAATGTCGAAGAAGAACCAAATATTGGAGCAAAGAAAATCTATGATTTATTGGATGCTGCAAGAAACCTTTGGGTAGGTTGTAAAAGCTACACCCAATTATAAATAACTGCAAAATACATTGCGATGAAATCAAAATACAACTTCTCAGAAGCTGGATTTACAGGTATTGTAGAAGCTGCAAAATGGCATATGTTACCCGCTAATTTAATGTGTGAAAATCATTATAAAGTGAAAAAACTTATATCTGCTTTTAGTTTGCCATATCAAAAAATAGATACATATTTAAATGGTTGCATGTTGTTTCAGAAAAAGGACATCGATCGTAGAATGTGTAGAATATGTAACAAGGAAAGATACAAACCAATAGAAAAGAAGGAAAGGAAGGTCAATACAAGCGTATGCATTACTTACCCATCACTCCTAGGCATCAAAGGTTATATACATCCTCTGTAACCGCGCCTCATATGAGATGGCACGGTGTGAGAATATAAGAATAATGTACGTTAACACTCCAAGTTAATGAAGAAGCATAGAAGCATTTGATAAAACATATCCCTTTTTTACAGTGGTGAACCATAATGTTAGACTTGATTTATGTACGGATTGATTTTCACCATAATTTCAATTTGGTACTAAATATTCATCTTAGCCCATTATCGTTGCATCTTATAATTTAACTTCATGGATGTGTATGAAATCTTCATATATGTTTCTAATTATTGTCATCCTTGACACTGATGATCCGATATAAAGAATCGTTGTTTATTTACAAACAGTGGTTGAAGAGTTGAAAACACTATGGCATGAAAGAGTTGAAACATACGAAATTTCGAAACAAGGAATTTTTATATGTTCGCTTCTTTGTTATGAACTATTAGTGATTTCCCTATGTATGTAATGCTTTAGGTTGAAGTAGGCCGGTCGTCTAGCATGTCCTTGTTGTATGGAAGAAACACGAGCATTTTGTTTACTGCATGGGAAGATAATTTCATGGTTTGATTGTCATCAGTGTTTTCTCCATATTAATCATTCTTTTAGAAATGATAGAAAAGCTTTATAGCTAATAGAGTAAAGACTATGCAACCACCAACGATTTGTCAAGCAAAGGAATATATGAACTTCTAATGGATTATCCAAAGATATATAAGCTAGAGTACAAATTGAAATTCTAGGTAAATCGATGATTCATAATTAGTGCAAATGAAGCATATTTTGAGAGTTGCCTTATTTGAAAGATCTCCTACTTCATCATATATTGATGTGATGCACAATGAGAAAAACATGTTTGATAATGTATAATACAATTTTGAATGTTAATGGAAAGACGAAGAACGATTGAAAACAAGACGTGATATACAAGAATTATGTAAGCGTCCCGGGCTTCATATCTGGCCGAATGACACTAAAAAATCAAAAGCAAGCTATAAGTTAAACAATAACCAAGTTAAAGCCTTTTTAAAATGGATGAAAGGATTAAGGTTTCCTAAAGGAATTTCTTCTAATCTTCACCGATGCATCGACTTTAAAAGCGGTAAACTGAGTGGGATGAAAAGGCATTATTCTCACTAATGATGCAAAATATATCACCTGTCGTTTTCAAAGAACTATTGGCCATAAAATGTTTGGACGTTTATAAAGGAACTTAGTTTGTTTTACAAAGATCATTGTTTGACTACGTTAAAGGTGAACATCTACGTAAACTTTAAGTAGAAATCCCTATACTATTATACAAAATGAAGAAAATATTTCATTCCTGTTTCTTTAATGTAATAGAGCATTTACATGTTAATCTTCCATCTGAAGCACGTCTTTGTGGTCCTGTACAATATGGATGGATGTATCCAGTTGAAAGGTGTTAATATTAAGTATGTTAAATATTAGTTTAATTACATATATAAGTAAACTTTAATTTGAAATAATTTTTTAATAGTTATTTAAACCATCTAAAGAAAAACGTTAGACAAAAAACATAAGTTGAAAGTTCGATTTGCAAATCATATATAGAAAAAGAAGCTTCATTCTTATTCCCTCATTATTCAGTGAACATGTGAACTTATCATTTGAAAGTGTTTCGCGTAATAATGAAAGCGTTGAACAATATTCTTCTCAAGCAATGTTATCTATTTTTAGACAATATGACCGACCTGTTGGAAAATGTATGGAACTATGGTAAGACGATAGAGATTAACATGTAGCACACATGTATATTCTTCTTAATTGTGCTGAAGTTGCACCATTTGTTAGGTAATATTAAATAATAATTCTCAATATATTTATTTCAATAACACACGTGTAGATTATAATGCAATATATTATCTATATCTGCGGTATTTATGAATCACAACATCCACGCGGTAATCTCAGTAAAGAATTTGCTCGTTGGTTTTCAGACTACGTTTATGATTCGAGAAATTGTGTGGTCAACGAACGATTGAAACATCTTGCATTGAGACCAAAAAGAAATGTCAAGACATATCCAATATTCTTCGTAAATGGAAATAAATTCAATGTCAAAGAATATGTTGATGAAAAAATAACTAACAATACAGGTGTATTTGTTAAAGGTTATGATGATCCATATAACATATAAATGATTTTTATGACGTGTTAACTCAGGTTTTGTAATTGACATATTTCACACAACCTACAGAGAAAGTTTTTTGTTTAGATGTAATTGGATAAGCAATGTTTAATGTTTTGGAATCAATGTGCACAAAGATTATAATCTTATTCAAATAAAGCATACATTGCATTACTATAAGTTTATTATGCTCCTTATCCATCTCTAGAAAAAGATAAAGCAAATTGGTTGGCAGTTTTTAAAACAAAGGCAAGATTTACATTTGACGAAAAGAATATTCCAGATGAATAAGCTTATCAACCAGATCTTAAGCAAAATAGCGAAATAATAATAACCGACTATCACACTGATTTTAGGTCTCTAAACAATAAATCAAATGTTTTAATAAAAGCATTTGAGACTACATAGGAATACAGTACATAGAAAGAGATTGAGTCTGAATCAAAAAATGATGACGACTAATTAATAATGTACATTTTGGTAGAAGGTAATTTATGTGATTAATAATGTTAAATTATTCTCTTTGGAAATGCTATATTTTCTCATAATTAAATGACATGTTCTTATATAATAAAATGTTATATAGGTGATAGTTATTATGTCATTTAAACTTCGGATTTCTTCCCATTCATCAGGTTCCCCCACTTCTTCTCAAAGAGGGACCGCCATAAAAGCTCAGGATAAAGCAGAGATTGAGGACCCGAGAGCTAAGATTGCTGAGCTAGAGGAAAGAAACCAGAATTGTGTAGTGGAGATGACGCAGTCGGACGAGTGCATTGCTGCTTATATCCAGCAGCATGACACATTTCCTTCGTTGGCTGGTTTCGAAGGCGATGATCAAGAGTGATAGGTATGATTTTTTTTAGTTTGTTTTGGAATATTGTACATACATGCAATTGAAGATGGCGAGGATGATGTATTTTGATATGTTTGATACATTTTGAGAAGATGTTGGATGTTTGAGGTTGATTTGGGTTATATTGATATATGTTGAGTTGTTTTGACAGTATTGATATATTTTAAGATGTTGGAGGTTGATTTTGTGCTTGTTATTGGAATGTTTTATTGTATGATGGATTGTTTGAGTTTGATTTATTGTAAATATTGATGTTTTTTATTATTGAGGTTTTATATGCAATCTGGGCTTGTACATAAATAAATATATAAATGGTTTATATGCGTAAAATTGGGTTGTGATATATATTGATATGTATTTGTTGTATGGGAGAAGAATGATAGCAAAAATAAATAAATAAACAGTCCAGATTTTCGATGGCTTTCGATAGCTAATTGGTAAACTATAACCAACGGTTTCCAATGGCTTATTGGTAAACTACAACTAACAGCTATCAATGGCTTCCGACGGCTAAACACCAACGGCTGCTGACACAATTATGGTTAAACCTTGACTTTCCATGTGCTTGGTAGCCACTTTCTTTCAGTGGCTGCCATCAGCTTCCGAGGCCACCGACAGATTAAAGCCGTTGGAAATGGGCTTCTTCCTTGTAGTGAGATGATTTGAGATTACAAATTGATGAAGATTGGGATGGAAGCGAACTACAGAGGCTGGGTGAATTTGGGAGAAATTTTTTGATTTAGGGGTGGAAGATAATAAAGGAGATCGGGCACGGCTAAAGCTATAATCGCGACAATCCGATGATTTTCGACGACCGTCAATGGCTTCGTTTAATGATGGTTTTTGACGGCTTATGACGGTATTTTTAAATATTTAATTAAAAATTCACTCAATCTAAAACAAATTTAATGTAATTTAATTTGTTAGAAAATTTTAATTTGATGTAAAAATTAAATGCCCTACTCCTTAGTTAATATGAAAATCAATATTAATGATTATAGCCTCTTACTTGTCTTTTCAAATCAATTTAAAAATTCTTAGTTAGTTACACAATGTTTAAAAATTATATTTAAATTCATAAAACTGTGCAATATAAATTTCATCGAAGTTATATAATTGACGGACTGAAAGTTGCATAGATTATTGTTTATGTTTTCAATAAAGTTAAATATCGAATTATAAAACAAAATATTATCGAAAACGCTAACTTATTATTTACAAATCGAAATAAAATTGAATAATTAAATAAAAATATCTTTTTAAATTTTTAGAAATTAAATTAATTTTTTTAAACAAATTTCAAACCTATATAAATAATAACTGATAATAATAAAATAAATTTAATTACTTAAAATGAAGAGTCGTCAATAGCCATCGAAAACTAAGATCAAGGAGACGTCGAAGGCGGTCGAAAAGCCCCCCACTATTTTACCCTTCTCTTTTCTAGTAGTGATAGAGTTATCATTATCTTAAAAATCTGTTTCTAAAAAATATATTAGGGCTAACCACGTTAGTACACTGTGTTCATCTATAAAAATGATTGAAATAGGCAACCCCACTGCGGTCCTGAAAGAGGCTCAGCGAGTCTGAAAATGGAGATACTGCAGCTGGTGTCTGGGCCAAAGGAGTAGAGCCTGGAACTGGATGGGCTTATCTTAGTTGATGGGCCGAAACAAACTGGGAATTAGTTGAGCGCATTATAAATTTATAAGCATAGTCTAGTTCAATTGCATGTCATTAGGGACCAACAAATTCTCTCTTTTTCTTCCATTAAGAGCACAGTTTTGACATGATAGTTCAGCAATTCATTTGCTTACTTGTGATAAAGATAAAGACCAAATTACCAAAACAGTTCAAGTTAGCTTAAATCTGCAAGAAAATTCTACGCCTCATATAATTCCTTCAACTGGGAAGTGCAGTTCTCTCTTCTACGTAAGGTCATCATTAATTGCGTACAAATCAAAATTTCCATGGCTTCTTTTGTCAATGTCCATCAGCATTCCAACTTTCAAGCTCTTATAGGAATTATAACCACTTAATTATCAAAGGAAATTAAGCAAACATGAATCAAGATTACCACGACTGATGAAATTCAACTCATTTCCTCTCTATATGTAGTGCAAATATGAGTGCAAGTTCAATATTGTGTATGGCAATAGCATATCTTAAAGAAAACGCCAAACTATCAAAATCTAAAATCAACAAATACTTAAGAAAGCACCAAACTGTCAAAGGTCTAATGTCAAGAAATTCAAATTGATAGTAACATCTTTGAAATTCTTTTTATCTAATTTATATCCTAAATTTACCTGTTATATTATTTCCAACAAATCCAAAGGTTGTATCCATTGATAATTCCAGAACCTATTTTTCATTTCTATTTTCTGGAATTGCACTTAACACATAGAACTTTACCAAATTTAACTATCTGACAAAATGAAATATCAAAGAAAAGGAAATAGTTGACAATGGAAACCAACTCCTATAACAAACAATATCACACAAACTACAAAATGGTCAGAAATACAACTTCTATATATGCATCATGCATTATATGCTACTAACGCACTGATCAATGAACTTATGATTCAATTCAAGCTATACAAGTTGATAGCATTCCCTTTCATCATACTTAGTCTACAACTTCCATAACAATTCATACTGGGTATCACTTGAATTCAACCAAACACTATCATCACATAATTTTGTATACACCGAGAGTCTTACCAATATCAGTCATATAATATTTGCATAGCAGGATCTAGTAAAGCATTACCCTATAAGGGTCCCTACATAGATCTATGGTGGCAGCCAAACAAAACCCATGGCTTCCTCTGGCCCGACAAAGCTCCACAATCAACTTATACATGGCCTTCAACTTCTCCTCCATTTAGAGTCTCTGAAAACACTACCAAATTCAGACAGTACGATAAGCATGGAGACCGATCTACTATAAGAATGTCCTGAATGATCGTGGAGACATTCAAAGAAGAAGGATTGGTAAAAGGAATGAGATGGTTTGTCAAGGCCGACGACGACACGATATATTTCGTTGATAATCTTGTTGAGGTATTAGCAGAGTACGATCATAATGGATATTACTATATTGGCGGGAATTCAGAGTGCATTGCTCAGAATCGTAGACATTCGTTTAACATGGCTTTTGGAGGAGGAGGGTTTGCTCTAAGCTACCCGCTTGCGAAAGCTTTAGCTAGCAATGTAGATGGATGCATTAGGAGGTACAGTAATTGTTAACTCCACTTTTTCAGCAAGGCCGTGATATCAAAAATCGACTGAGAAGCTAATGATAGTTCATCTCGAAGGATGGTCAACTCAACCCCCCAACAAAGCAAGTTCTGTTGAATGTATTTTCAGATAAGATCCCCTACGGAGGGGGGGTCCAGGGGGGGTGCCAACCCCCCTAGGTGGGGTGCGGGGGCAACGCCACCGCCTACGGTGTTCGACCTGACCGGTCAGGTCGCAGGGGTCCAGGGGGCAGCGCCCCCGGCGGGGTGCAGGGCAGCGCCCCGACCAAAACGGTATACGACTTAAAGAATGAAGCGACCTATCTTCTATTCGAGGCCAGCAACCTAACTGCTCAAGAAGTGGGCGACTCAATAAGTGGCGACTCAAGAGGTGGCACCGACTTAAGGAGTTAAAGGGTCAACCGACTTAACGAGATAAGCGGGTGCCGACCTAGTAACATAGCATGGAATGCCGACCTAAGGTTAAAAGGGATGCCGACCTAAGGCCTGATGGGATGCCGACCTAAAGGTGCTACCGACCTAAGGTCTAAAAGGGATGCCGACCTAAGGCCTGATGAGTTGCCGACCTAAGGCTATGCCGATCTAACAGATCCAATAGGTTGCCGACCTAAGGTTTCAATAGGTTGCCGACCTAATGCCTTAAAGGCTATGCCGACCTAAGGCTATGCCGACCTAACAACCCAAAGGGTTTGCCGATCTAATAGCTCAGGACTTAATTCGATGCCGACCTAACTGGTTAAGAAGCGTACCGATCCAATGCCTTATCATGGGTGCCGACTCAATGCCTTTACCAAGTTCCCGACCTAAGGGCTTAAATGGTTAACGACCTAATGCCTTGAAGGATGCCGACTTAGGAAGTCTACCGATCTAACTTGAGTACCGGTCTAATTATCTAAAGGAGCTGCCGACCTACTTGATGAGGACATGGAAAGGTACACGACTCATACTTAAGCCGGGGCATGTTAACTCGGCTACGACTTAGAACTGGTGATTTAAGTCCGGAGAAGCATGCTTGCCCCATTAAAAGCATGAGCCATGCATAAGAGAAAGGGGGACCTACGACCTAGCTTATCTCGGCAACAACTCAATTCAGACAAGCTTGCTTCCATTAAGTCGTGGGCTTGGCTCGTTAGATCGGCGATGGGATAAGTTAAGTCGGCCACGACTTATACTAAGTCGGTCGCGACTTAGAACTTGGCAAAAATTCCAGACCAGAACTCTCTATAAATAGACGACCACTTCCAACGTTCAAGGGACTTTTGGGGGGCTCATTCTCGAAGCGCCGATACTCTGCCATTTTCTCAACTCAAGCAACACTTCAAGCACTCCAAACATCAAAGACATTACACCAAACTTCAAGAGATAGAATCTACTTCGTTCATTATGGATTTGAAGGATAATTCTCCATTAAAGTTTGTACTAACAGTCTAGAGTGGTTTGTAATTGAAGAAAGTTGTATAAGTTGTACTCGAATCAGCAATAAAGAAATCTAAGTGGACGTAGGCTCGATTTTAGGCCGAACCACTATAAAACTTGTGTTTTTACTGCTTTTTCTGCAATTTCTTTACTTGTATCTTATTCCCGTGCTAACGGGTGGTGCTTTCACAACTACACTTCACACACCGGGGTGTTAGCGTTCAAATTTTAGCGTTAACAGTAATGTATATGGGGAAGACCATTTGGTGCAGTCTTGTGTTTCTGAGCTTGGTGTTTCATTTACAAGAGAGCCAGGCTTTCATCAGGTATGTGTATATGTTCCTCTAAACTTGATATCAAATTACTCAATCCTCCATTTAAGCTCATAGAGGGAGGCCAAGACATATCCCATCATGTCAGTTTCCATCAAGTATGTTTTCCTTCTAATTCATAGCAACTTGAATGAAAAATCTTCTATTACAATATTATATAGAGAATTCTCATTATCATCAAACATATATACCTACAAACAGTGTTATCATGACCGGAACCGCGGTCCGACCTCAAAAAAACCCAAAATTGTTCGAAACTCAATTAGACAACAGTTGTGCATGAATCAAAGGTTAGGCCTTCAAATCAGCGGTTCAACTGTTAATTTTACCTAATCAAACCACGGTTGTGTTATTTTCTTTTTACTATTTCACCATATACCATTCTCATTCGCTTTACCGTTTCAAAGAAAAAAATTAATCTACATTTGTAAAAAAATTCACGGTCCCGGAATCTAAACAGCAAATTATATCACTTTGTTTTTTGATGCTGCAAGCACCTTCGAGATCATTATAAGCTTGGTCAAGTTCGTCGCTATTAAGAATTTACATTATGCTCTACTACCACGTGCACAATAATAGTTATGTTGGTGCAGTTGTGCACAACAGCTTAATTGTGCACTGTATCTGTACATAATTTCCGTTGTGCAACTTTCACTGTATACATTGAGGACCTTTTATGACTCATCGACCTAACATTTTTCTTTCAATATTTTAGCGTATAATTTATAGTCACACATGTAAATTTAAAAAAAAAAATATGCATAGTTTCGACGGTTCAACTGGTTGAACTATCAAAACCATAAACCTTGAGTCATCATGATTCGACTCAAGGTCTGATCATGATAGCTATGCTTACAAAACCCTGAAAAGATACTAAAATTTTCTAATTTTTCAGATGGACTTACTGTTGTGCGGAAATTCAATTGATTCGCACAAACTCCAAAAACGCAGCGAAATGCTAATGCGCGGAAACAATCAAAAGAAGGATCTAACTTGTCGATTAATTACCAACCACAAATTCAATGAAAAATAATCACCAAACAACAACAAAAAATACAGAAGAAAGGAGAACACAGAGATTTAACGTGTTTCGGCTAGATTGCCTACGTCCACGGACCCAACAACTATTCTTTATTTCACTGAAGAAAGAGAGTACAAAAGAGAGAGATTACAAAATTATAGGTAGCAAAGCGGAGAGACTAACCTATAATTACAAATTGAATAATCAATTTATTCAAAGACTTGTTTGCGCTCAAAACCCCTAATTGATTGACTGCAGAAATTAGGGTTTACTGAAGAAGAGGATAATGGTGGATGCTGTATCACACGCTCACACACATATGAAGAAGAACTTCCTTCATTTAAATAGGCATGAAAATGAAGGATGCTTGGAGATGAAGAAATTCCAGATTATGTGACAACCTTTCCAAATTATTTGATTTGATTCCAATGCACATAAATGACAAAAAATTTATGTTTCCATAAATTTCTATTGCTTAAATTAATCTCCATGTATAACCTTCTCTATCTTCATATAATAAATCTGACTAATTGATTGATTAACAATTAATTAGTTTCCATTCTCTAAAAGATACCACGCATATCTTTCCTCTTTATCATTCCATATACAGCCTAATTAATTGATTGACTGAATCAATTAATTATTTTCTTATCTTCTTTGGAAATATTTGAATCACATAAATTCAACACTTACATGGAGATATATCAGGATTCTTATCATCGCATCCACAAGCACCTACTGTAAGCTTGCACCATGTTAACAAATTCAGTCCAATATTTCCTTCAATGTCTCGTTTCAATGCGATTAAGTTCCTCATGCAAGCTGCAAATACGGATTCATCTCGTCTTCTACAGCAGACATTCTGTTATGATTTAGCAAATAAATGGTCTGTAATGGTACCTTGGGGCTACACTGTCCATATATATGAGAAATTGTACCCACCGACTGTGTTACAGGTATCACTTCAAACCTTTTCGCCATGGAACAGAAGAGCTAAACCAGAGTTTATGTTTAATGTAAGGCCTCTGCCTAGAAATCCTTGTTCGATGCCACATGTTTTTTATTTGGAGAATTCCATGGTTAATGATGCGAGGATAACTGTTTCTGATTATGTTCGGAAACGTCCATGGAAGCAATCGGATGGAGTAATCATTCTGCACAGTCTATCATGAAGATTGTGGTTTTCTCATCATCTAAGAGGCTCAAATTAAATTGGTAAAAGTTTTAATGAAGAAGTATTTATATTTTGCTTTAATACAACAGAATACTCAAGTTAAATTTATTTGTTTACAGCGAGGAAGAAGAGAATGCTGTGATATTAGACATTTTTTGAGCAAGAATGTAACTGCTATCAATATCAGAGCCTGTAGAAGGGATGAAGTGTTGATTTGGTCGAACATTTAACGCCCTTTGAATACAAGTTTCAAAGTTACATTTTATTTTCTTTTCATTTAAGATCAAAGGTTGGAAAGTAGTTGGGAAAATTTTGGCTTAAGGGATTTATTCTATGAAATATTATTCTGATCTGAAGTATTATATAAAATATTACTAGTGCATGGCACATGCAACTCAGACGAACAGTTTATATAATCATATTGTGATAGGGATTTTTGTAGGTATGTTTCCAATTGTCTCTTCACTCGTTTTTTCCCGTGACAAATTTTCGTTTTGGATCTCCATATGAATTTATTTGACACGTAGGACTCGTTCAAGATTTATTGTAAAAATAGACTTCTTTTCCATAATGCGGAATCCTTGTACATGCGCATGTTCAGAATATGCGTGTACAATTTTTGTTTAAAAATACATGCATATGCACATTCTGAAAATGAGCATGTGTTTTTCTTTCGAAAGAAAAATTATACATGCTCATTCTAAAAGTACATATGCACAAATTAAAAGTTTGTACTTGCATTTTCAGAATGCACAAGTACAAAAAGGTGATTAATGAAAAAGATATATATCCATTTTCATAATAAGTTTTGAGCAAGACCTATATTTGAAATAAGCTTTATTCGAAGAACTAAAATGAAAATCTGTCCTTCTCTCTTTGTTTTTTTTTTCCGCTTTGGGCCCATGTATTTATTGACACAGAAATAGATTGTGTTTGAAAATGTTTGTGATTAATCTTGTCTTCGATCGGTGTAGCTTATTATCATGTTAGAGCTTTGATTTGCATTTGGAGGGTGCATTGTCTTCCAGTTGGATATTTTTATTAATAGCTTGGTGACATTTGTGCATCAAATTTAATTGCTGGCTGTTATGTATAATTATTTATAATTTGTACGTGCGTATAGTCAATAGCCCATGTCTATTACTTACAAGTTGAAGTTATATTATGTAGCATTTGATATCCTTCAATTTCAGAAAGTAAGATGGTGCTTCGGTGGCTGTCAATTAGAATCAACACCCACATTCCCAAATCAAACGGAGCCGATCCAAGAAGAACCGACCACATTCCGACTCTGATGGGCCTTGGATCACGCCTAGATGGTAAATGATGAGACATATCATTTACACTCAATAAAACTCAACCCAAACCAGCCTGACCTCAAAAACTCGATCAAAAAATTAAAAAAATATGTGTATTTTAAGCGTGTTTAAACAACTGGGACCAACTTGATTCATCCCGAACCGAACAAGGGGTTTGGTCGGGTTTGGATATTGAAACACACAGTTTAGACCCGATAAAACACGAGCTGTCTATGACTAAGATCTGTTAATTCGGCCGTAGGTCCTAACCAGCAGGTCTAACTGACAAACTACTACTATCAATTAGCTGAAAATGCATTCATAGCATTAGTTGTAAACATGTACAGATTAATGAATTGTCCATCCTGATTTTCGTCTCATAGTTTTATAGTCTTTCACAAATATTTTACAATAGAGTGAATGTCTTCTGCATAACTAATCTCGTCTACCTGCAGATTGAATATACAATGCACATCAAATACAAATAAATATACCTTTGTTTTACAATAGAATAAACGGAGCAGTTGAATGTGTTATAATATTCATGTATAAAACAGAATCGCGATATCAGCAGTTATGCAACGTTCAACAAATAAGAGAAAAGTAGACAGGTTAATTTCAAGTTATTTATGAATTAAAGTTATACTGAAATGAAATATAGCAATTTTTTTTTTGTTGATGCAATTTGTTGTTTTTTAAATAGGAGTGACCTTTTTGTTTACACAGTTGAATAGCATAGGAAGGATAAGCTTGTGGAGGGACAGATGAAGAACCAAAGTAACAAACGATATTATAAATTGAAAATTTTAGTTCATCTAAGTCATTTCAACAGGAGACATTATTGGCATCAAATGAGATCAAACAGAGAAGAATATAAGAAGGATCTTTCGTTTAATTATACAAATCAGTTTGTGATTAATGAATTAATTATGTGGGTAAACAAACGACTTCCAAATAATAACTTTGACAGAAAGAACTTCTATAATAGGATCAGGAATAACATCTTGATTAATCTCAAATTAAGTTAAAGAAAAAGTATAATTTGTACAAGTAATAATGTCATTACAGCAAGTACAAACAAATAAAAGTGCAAATACCAAAAAAATTGCAACACAAACGAATCTTTGCAGTCAACTAACAAATTTTCATGGACTACACGGAGAAGAAAGTGATTAGATCAGTTAAATTCCTCAACTGAAAATTATCAAATGTAAAGGATGAGAAAAATATGTCAAAAGATAATTCAGTCAACAGCTAAAAATTTGTATAATGAAACTGAAGCAGGTTACAACCAATCTTTCATTTAACATAATCTAAGACATGGAATTTGTTAGCAAGTGCTCAATTGTTGGTTATGTTTTATCACTTCATACAAAAAAAAGGTTCAGTATTCTCGCACAGCGAATATTAATCGATGTTTTAAATCACATTTATCTCATCCGAGATAGAAATCCAAGATTTTCTTCGAAATCCAAGATTTGACGGCTTGATCAATTATCAGAGTTTTAAATTTCTTTTATTCCAGCCGAGATTTTCTTCAAAATATAAGGTTTGAAAGCTTGATATTAGTCCATGTGCACAATATGTCGAAAGCAACATTCGTCCTGTAAACTGTTCATGGTTGAAGTTAGAAAAACCTATTTATCAGCAAAATATGTGTAGGAAAACCAGTCAAATGTCATCTTAGCGAAAACTTAACCGTAGAAATAATTAACCCAGTGGAGAAGTAGTAATTTGGTCAAAAAAAAAATATAAAACGAAGTTTTGTTATAATATATGTAAATATATAAGTGAATATGCTTTTGCGTTTTTCTATTAGTCCCACATCATGGGATATGTTCCATCTCATGCTCCAATGCCTATATATAAAGGAGCCTGTGTAATGTAATTATAGGAATCAATCTGATATAACCAATCTCTGAATGAATAAAATATCTCCATTCTTTTACTCTAATGACTTCTTCTCTTATTTCTTTAAAACATATTCTTATTTGTTTATAACACGTTATCAGCACGATCTACAATTACGAAATCAGATCTATTCTTCTCCAGATCTAATTATAGATCTCAAAACGGTAAGTTATTTTTCTATTATGATTGATCTAATCTTTCAAATTATTATTTTTTATATATCTCATTCCATTCTAGATCTACTTCTTCATATCTAAATCTGCTGTATTATTTTTTAGATTTTATTATACTAGTCTTATAATTTATATCTTATATAGATCTAAACTTTGAGATCTAATTCTTATTTTGTTGGTTATTATATTTCAGATCTAATTTGTTTGTTGTTGCTATTTTTCTGATCATATTATATTGTTGATCTCAATATCATGCTTATTTTTATGTTTTATAATTCATTTATTTTGGAATGCAAGTTTGAACTTGACAAAATTTGATATTGTTGCTTCAACAAATTTATTGAATTTGATTGCATTTAGTTTGGATATGGATTGGAGAAATCAGTCATGGTTGGTAAATGAAGTTTTCATTTTGAAAACATTTTGATTTGATTTAGAGATTTGATTGAAGGCTTTGAAAATTATTTTAATATATGATTTATATTTCCAGAAGAAATATTTTATTGTTTCTAAGAGAAACAAATATAAATATAATACGTATCTAGAAGATCGTATTAAGTGAATGGAAAAATTAGTAAAAGCTTACATGATAAGCTTAATATCTTCCAATGTTTCCTTGTTAAAAAAAAAAGGAACAAGGAAATAATAATTGAGAACCTGCAGTTTTCATAAATCAGTAAATTACAAGTTTCCTCAAAATAAAGAACCATAAGTTCTAACTAAAAAAAAAGAGGATCAGAAAATTTAATCATAAAAAAAAAAATAAGTTTGAACAACCTGAAGTTGTGCAAAGATTTTTTTTCCAACCAGAAGTTGTATAACTCAAAGTCCAAGACCTGAAGTCTTGAATTATGAAAAGATTTTCTGACAATGCTTTAGAGATTTATTTATATTTATATTGCAAAATCTAACATCCCAGAAGAGATGTTATAGGAATTTTATTTTAAAATTATGTGAAAGGATTGTCTAGTAATACTAACCTGAAGTTAGATCATTTCTTCGAAGATGAAGGAAACTTCATTAATGATGAAAATCTAAGTGCAGTAATAAATGATATGGTCGAATTAACCAATAATAGCAGCCTGAAGTCTGCTATGTGGATTTTATTTTATTTCAGTTCAGTAAATCAGTTTAAAGTTGGTAAAACCCAAGTTTTGATAATCTTTGGGTGTGTTTGCCAAACTATATATTTGAAGAAGTACATTTTAATATTCTCCAGAAGAGATAATCCATATGACATACTCTTGAAGAGATGTATTATGATTTTTATATTTCAAAATCCAAACATCCTAGAAGAGATGTTGTAGAATTATGTCAATTATGTAGAAAAAGATATTGATTATTGATGACATCCAAAAAACAATGCATATAAAGTATCTTTAGAAGTGATATGTACCACTCTAGAAGCGGTGTTTATGAAATATCCCCAAAAGTGATATTATATCATCGTATATCACTATAAAAGAATTGCCTATAAAATATTGTCAAATGTGATAATAAATTATCCAAAATTCAATCGTCTATTGTCATGGACCCGTAGCTCCATTAGACAAATAGTGATATGTAACCTTTTACTTTTCAGAACTTACGATGAATCAAATATTATATGCATAACTATTCTTGAAGAAATATCTTTAGATATGCTCCTGAATAGATAATCTATATGTCATATCATAATTTTCACTAAAGCTATATAAATACGGTCTTGAACAAATCGGTATGTGCAACCATTATAATTTCTTATTTTTATAACATTTCAAGGGTCCAGAAGATACTCTTATTTATGTTGTAAATGTATCTATTTTACTGAACTCTCTAGAGGTGATGTTTATATATAATTATATATATATATATATATATATATATATATATATATATATATATATATCTAGAAGAGAAAGTTCACTCCAGAAGTGGTGATACTAATATATCTCTAGAAGAGATTTATAAATTTAAAAATGATAACATATCTCTAGAAGAGGTTTATTCATATATTTGGTAATTTTATTAAACCAAATAAGTGTACATAAATTTGATTATAAAGGATCCTAATTTAGCTTAGATTAGATCCTAAAAGTTAGAGAGCTAAGAGGAAATCTGTATCTGTAACATTCCAAGTATCTAGAAGATACTATTATTATTTTTGCTGTAATTTTTTTTTACAGAACTCTCAATAGAGATGTGTAGAAATGTCTATATGCAATTAAAAATTACTCCTTGATAAGTAATCATAATTAGTGTTCAAAACTGATATTTGAGATATAATTGAGGAATAAAACTTAACAACTTGAAGTTGTGTGTATATTTTGTTCGAACCAGAAGTTCGATATGGTTTCAAACCAAATGTTTTGAACATTATTATGCGGTTTTGACAGGTGTGCATTGACATTGATTTATAAATAGAAATTAATAGTTTTGATCCTTGTAATAGTTTGTTCCAAAAATCACTAATTTAAATGAGAAAGAATATGAAAATTTTACAATATACATGTGATATGTGGACGCACGTATACATCCATATATGTAAATATTTAGCTAACAACCTGAAGTTTGTTATAAGCTATTATTTAGTGATTATGCATAGATATTATTTAGTGATTTAAAATTCAATCAACATAAATGCTGAATGACCTGAAGTCATGTATGTATTCAAATGATCTACACAATAAGTAAATTCCTCCAATAGCTTAGATCAATGAATGAGAACAAACTCTAATAATCAATATCTATTGAATGCATCTTATCAATGAATAAAAGAATTATCCTCCTATTATTAATATGTATGGTGTATTTGCTAGTAGCAATATCATAATGGATCAAAATGAGAATCCAAAGATGATTATTATTTAATGTGACAATGTTTGTCAACATTGAGGGGGAGGATAAAAGGATACAAGCTCATTTTGATCATCAGTGTTAAATATTTATTAAAATATACAATGATGCAAAATATTATCAATATTATCCCCAATAGACTTTCTCCAATATAGATTTGAATCCCTGAAGGATCAAAATTTGTAAACCATATCTGAAATATGGTTCAAAAGTCAGTTCAAAATATTTTTGGAGTAAGTAATAAAGATGCCAAATAAAGGAGGTGGGTGTTCTTGAAGAAACACTTAAGGATGCTCTGAAAGAGATCCATAACATGATTGTCAAATAACCCTAGAAGTGGGTTGGGTACCTAAATCATGATAATTAAAGAGATCTCAATAAATCATGTCTAGAACTGACAAGAAATAATCATCGATGATAAATTTGTAAATAATAAAGCGCTTATATTTATAAATAAATTAAGAATCTTGAATTAGGGGAAAACATGACTGGCCATCATGAATCCTTTAATAGTAGAGAAATATGGACATGTAGTCCACAAAGTACCGAAAGTACTTGAAATGCTTAATATACCCTGAAGGTATAAATGTGGTTTAAAATCATATTAAACAATGAAAGTATATAAATTCCTGAAGAATAAAAATAACTTTCATTGTTATAAAGAATGCAAAGAACAAGGAGAGTAAATTTCAACCTATTTTTAAGTATCGTTGTAATGAAGCTCTTAATATCCATTGAAGTGGTAGTTGCAATATGCAAATACTTATTAAAGTATACAAATTCCTGAAGAATATATATAACTTTTGTAGTTATAAAGAATGAAAAAGACATGAAGTGTAGATTACAAATTTCTTCTAAGTATTGTTGTAATGAAAATCTTGATACATCAAGATGAGTAGATTACTTCCTGCTTTCTAGTAATGTTGTAATGAAATTTTTAATATTCATGAAAGATGTATAGTTGCAATGCGCAAATCTAATTTGAGGCACAAAAATGAAAGCACATGAAGTGTTTTTCATAAAAGTAGCATACAAATGCATAAAATGCAAAACATACTTGGAAGAAACAATCTTAGAAAATTTGATTGTATTGAAGCAAACTATTAATAAATTGTATTATTAATGAGATTCATATTTATAGATCCAGAAGTATCTATAACCAATTTGAGTTATCGAAAGACGAATATGAACTCAGAGGAAAATGTTAAATCAGGGGGAGCATCCATAAGTATTTTATAATGCACTCTTTTTCCTTAACTAAGATTTTTCCCACTGGGTTTTTATTAGTAAGGTTTTAACGAGGCATTATCTTGATCCAGAAGTATCAACTCCCTATAACATTTGAAATAAGCTATAATGTACTCTTTTTCCTTATTTAAGATTTTTCCCACTGGGTTTTTCTTATTGAGGTTTTAATGAGGCATTATCTTGATCTAGAAGAATCAAGCGTCTTTTCAAGAAATAACATCTCAAATATGTTATTTAAGTTAAATTATATTTTTATCCTTGACTAAGGTTTTTCCCATCGGGTTTTCCTTTGTAAGGTTTTTACTGACGTATTAAATTGATCCAGAAGTATCAAACTCTATGTGATGCAGTAAATTATTGAAATATGACATACTATATTGTACTCTTTTTCCTTCACTAAGATTTTTCCCATAGGGTTTTTCTTAGTAAGGTTTTAATGAGGCATTATTTTGATCCTGGAGTATCAAACACTTATAAGGAATATCATTTTTAGTATGATATTTATAATTTCACAAGTTGCACTCTTTTCCTCGTTCAAGGTTTTTTTCCCACTGGGTTTTTCTAATAGAGGTTTTTAATGAGGCAACAGACAATATCTATATCAACTGAATGGATGTATGCAAGCAAGATAATAATGAGGGGGAGCAATCATCATACACGTTTCGAAACAGAAATTTTCAAATTATCCGAGCATTCAAGATTTTGAAGACGCATATTCAAGGGGGAGTGTTATAATATATGTAAATATATAAGTGAATATGCTTTTGCGTTTTTCTATTAGTCCCACATCATGGGATATGTTCCATCTCATGCTCCAATGCCTATATATAAAGGAGCCTGTGTAATGTAATTATAGGAATCAATCTGATATAACCAATCTCTGAATGAATAAAATATCTCCATTCTTTTACTCTAATGGCTTCTTCTCTTATTTCTTTAAAACATATTCTTATTTGTTTATAACAAGTTTTCTATTTTAAAATCTCATAAGTATTAACTTTTTTATTAGAGACTGCAGTGAAATGCTTTAAAACAAAGCCTCCTACTTCACAACACCAACACATGATTGGTACCCAAAATTTTCAATCAGGACTAGGTTTAGGCCATGATTGCACTCTTTTATTTAAATGTCATTATCAGAAAGGACTAAAATAATAGCAAAACCATAAATTTCAACTTAGAAACAGATTCAATAGCCCTGGTAATATTATGTGCAATTAGATTCTTGCGTTAGATCGTTATGACGAAGTTCTTTATGACGAAGCTCAAGATCTTAGGACTGGTGATCCCAATGAGGTGTTCGGCCTTGGCCTATTTGGTGGAGTAGTCAATAGCAATAATGGCATGATTGTACCTTCCTATGGCATTAGGCAGCTTAATTTCCAGTAAATTTTGCACGTGTCGAACGACCATAAGGACGTCTAAGGATCTTGACGAACCACCGACAGCAATCACATTTCTTAACGTAGTCCATAAAATATTCGATCATAGTAGACTAATAGTAGCCTTGCCGAGCGGCCTTTTTTGCTAGGGTTTGCCCATCGGCGTGATCCCTACAAAACTCTTCATGCAGCTCTTTCTGGATCTGAACAGCTTCGTCTTCAAACAAACACTACTGAAGTGGTGTGAAGTACCACTTTTGTAGAACTTTCCATCTACGATAGTACAGTGGGATACCCGATAGAGAATACTTTTTAAACCGTAGCTAATTGCCAAAAGCTTAATCTTCAAATATTTTTGTTTAGCAACAATGGACTTTATATGAAAACTTAAAAAAAATTGTGTAGCTAAAGAAACAGAAATTAAAGTCAAAACACTCTATTTAAAGAAAAGTAAAAGGCACTTAATTTTTAGATGGGTACTTTCGTTTTGATCACCAATATGGACCTGGTCTACAAATTCCGTTTAAAAATTGAAATTCATATGAACACAAGTGAATCCTGACTACAAGAATGGTGGAAAGAGAGAAATCGCTAAATGCAGCCCAAACATAATTTTACTTTTTTTTATCAGTTCCACTTCCAATATATTTAGCAAAGCTCCAGTACATAACTTAGGAGCAAATCATCTAGGTACACAAGAATACTTAGTTTGACGTACCGACTTGTCATACCAATATTATCAACTCATACAAAACCAACCTACTATTTAAATTTACAGGCTATGGTATGTGTTCATTTCTAAAACATAAAAAGAATGGTGTAATATACATTTGTACGGTACATCTACGGGCTGGATTGGTATTGGGAGCTAGACATTCTTTTTATTTAAGTTTTCTTGTTAAAAATCTAACAAAATAAAACTAAGCTTTTAGGGTAATGTTAAATTTACTATCAACACATACCAATACCAAGCAATTGATCAGCCTTACAGATTCTTGGACCGGGATGGGGCTATTCAAGGCGTAGATTGAAATTCCGGCGGAATTCCGGTGATTCCGCTTCGGTTCTGCTCATAACCGGAACGGAATCCGATCAAAATTCCGGTTTCGGTCTAAATTCCAAACTTGCTTCTCAAATATTGAAAAAAGACTTATAAAAAATTAAAAAAGTACAGCAAGTATGTAATAATTATATAAAGAAAACAAATTAGTCGGAACAAGGAATAAATGGAGAAGAAATTATATAGTTTCATAAAAAGAGTTATTACACTTTTGTTAATTTACATCAAATCGTAATAAAAAAATTCAAAATTTTCAAAATTAATCATGGTTTTAAAATCTCAAATGAACAATCCGGAATCTTACATAATGTACTTTTTGTT
The DNA here is from genome assembly GCA_030765085.1 of Allium cepa. NCBI lineage: Eukaryota > Viridiplantae > Streptophyta > Magnoliopsida > Asparagales > Amaryllidaceae > Allium > Allium cepa. Next base: position 887,286,610 of record CM060931.1, read on the forward strand.
AAAGTCTGTATTTTATAAGAGGAATTAATTTAAAAGACAAAAATTTGTATATTTTTAGCCTCAAGGACACAACCTCAATATTTTAACCATAAGAACAAACATTCTCCTAAAAATTAATCATAAGGACAAACATTCCTTCAAAATTATTCATAAGGACAAATATTCTTTCAAAACTTCTACCGAACTAAAAACTGATACCTAGAAACTGCTACCGGTAACTAAAAACTGATACTTAAAAACTGCTACCAATAACTAAAAACTGATACCTAAATAAAGTGGTCCGTCAGACAAAAATACTGAAGGTCTATCCTTGAGGCTAAAATGCTGAGAAATTTTGTTCCTGCTAATAATTTCCTGTATTTTATATGTAATGCAAAAAATATACTATAAATTTATAGTAATATTGGATATTTATTAATGTATATAACAAACTAAAAAAAAGTACGGGAATTAGAAAACCGAAATTAAAGCGGATCTGGAATTTCCGGAACGAAACCGAAAATTTTAGAATTACCAATAATCGGGACAGAAACGAAAAGCGAAACTATGAACCTTGATTCAAACCCATACGAATTTCGCGTTAGGAACGAAGATCCAAATCCTCGTTGGGTCTACGAGGCGAGTCTAAAGCACAAAAAAATCATCTAAACACAGAACCTCCGAACACACACATACTCATAGTTTTTGATAACTAATCAACAAACTAGTTATTTGAGTATTCAACAAATTAGTTATTTGAGTATTCCGTACGTATACCAAAATTTTCACCACGTAAAACGCGTAACAAAGAGCGATTATCAAGCATTTAAAATTTTGATATTGCTTTGTTAGCTCATATACAATCTTCTTAAAAATGATTATTTCGTATATCTAAGGGATAAATTTTAAATATAGAGTTGTCAACAAAACTTATCGTGGATATAGGCTTTATTGAAACTTTATTACAAAACATGTTCGGCTTTCGTCTGATTAGAATTTGTAACTGTTTGCTTTAAAAGTGATTTCACAAAAATAATAATAATAAATAAACAGAAAAATAGGCACAGAGAAGAAGTTACAAAAAAATTTAGTCTAAAGGACAACAAATTTGATTTTTAGTCTAAAGGACATTTTTAGTATAAACAGAAAATGATAGCTACAACTATCATTCCGTGATTTACACTAAAAAGTGTCATTCGGCCTAAAAAGTAAACTTTTTGTCCCTAAAACTAAAGTTTTCTTCAACTTTTTCCTTGAGCCTAAAAACCCCATAAATAAATACATAAATAGCTGTGTTTGCATTCTTTTAAAGTGAGTAGTTTAGTTTTACAATAGTTTTTTTTGCCAGGCTTCATCTAAAATTCTTCACAAGATCTCAACAAAAGCATATCTGATGTGAAAAGTCACACATTCTTAGCCGTGAAGCATTTACGGTATACAGTAGTAAAATTCCTATAATTTCAAATTTTATGAGTAAGAGTACTGCATTCTAAATATCAATTGTTCCAAAAAAAAACTATCAACTTGCTTTTAAATATCAGATGTGAAAAGTCATCGATCGTTTATTGCCGTAACTCGCACAGATGATCGAATTGGCTCCCGAAACCTGTTTCATTGTGTCCGGAACGCGGGATAAACCCTAGCAATGCCGGTTACCACGCGTAAATCGGAGTTTGGAAAAGCCGAATGAATAGTGTTCGATATTTTCTATAAATAGCCCTCCTTTATTCACAAAAATAAAAAAATAAGGCTAGGTTTCAGGGCCGGCCGCCATCTTCAACTTCAATGGTCAGAAAACACCCAACGTTCTTCCTTAATCTCTCCTAAAATATAAACAATTAGCTAATGCTTTCCACTAGGATATTATAGAAGGATGAGAGCTCTACGAATCTATACGGTCATGATCGAAAATGGAGGCTCGATGGGGAGGATATAGGGCCGCGTTCGTGGCCGTCTCGTGCACGGTTTCCAAGCTCGAGATGGAGCCAATCTTCGTATGGTGGCAGCCGTGGGTGAAGGCGACGTAGAGCTGCAGGTTGGTGGTTCTTGATCTCGTTCTAATCGAGTGTGGTGGCTACAATTCTTAACCCTAGATAATGAGGGTTGGGTTCATTTTCTCGTGCGTTACCTGGAGGAAGGAGAAGAAAGGGGACGGCCTGGATCATGCAGTGTGAAATCAACGGTGGTGATGAGTTGAGGGTTTGAAAATAATAATAAATGTTGTAATTTATATATTAAAATTCGTTTAAACTTTAAAACGTGAAATCTTTTTCATACGAGGTCGAAAACGCGCGAAACCAGTTGCGTTGGAATCGTATGGACGAGCACTACGCTATGGAATTGGATTGGAGTCGTTTGGAGTCAGTGAAAATTTCGGGTAAAATTAAACGTCCGTTTAATTTTATTCGAAATAAAAGCTGGAAAACGGAATTTAAAACAAGGTGAGAACTTCTCACTCAATCGAACAGTTTCGATTTAAATTTTAAATAGTTATATTTAAAATTCTTGAATGCATGTTTGAATGATGATTGTTATCTATTGATTGCTAAAATAGACATTATGCGCCGTTAATAAGCGGATGTTATTTATTAAAAACATATACCGCGAATATTTTACAGTACAGTGAAATTGGTATTATTTATGTACTTGGAGTTGATTTCCCGCATTATATAGCGGATGAGACCCTATTGCGCCGTCTATTAAGCGGATAATATTTTATAAATCCCATATACCGCGATAATTCCGTACTGGAACGAAATTGGTATTGTGCTAATGTTTGTGGATGCAGGGAAACAGGTTGGAGTGATCCAACTGGATTCCTCAACTGTATTGATTTATTTACAGATATTGTGATATTTGTTGATTATCGTATCGATATATGATATGTGGATGTCGTGATTGACTATTTGGTGCTGCGGCATCATCGGATCCATTTCTGAAGTTTTAAAATAATGATTTTGGTTTTAAAAGGAATTTTTAAGTGATTTTCGAAAGTATACGTTTTATTAAATTTTGAATTGTTAAAATAAATAAACGTTAAAATTTTATTTTTATAAAAGTTGTGATTTTTGGAAAATAATGCTTAAGTATGATTTTGAAGTATATAAGCTTTAAATAACGATTTTTAAGTTATTAAAAGAATAAATTGGTTTAAATTGGGATTTTTGAATTATTAAAAATGATGTATATAAAAGACTTATAAAATTGATATTTTATAAATTAAAAATATTGGAATATTAAAACAAGTTTTTATAAGTGTTAAAAATGAAATAAAAATGGATTTCATAAGTGAAAGGAATTTATAGATTTATAAATTGTGAAGTTATAAAATGAATAGATTTTGTAAAATAGAAGATTTATAAGTAATTATCTTATAAATCGGATTTTGGCATTTAAATGAGAAATAAATGGAATTTGTTAAAAATGAGATTTATAAATCAAAGCTTATAAATAGAAATGGAATTTATAAACATTGTTTATAAATTCGAAATCAATTGAATTTGATAAATTGAATATTGAAGTTTATTAAAGGAAATATATTCACGATTTTGGACAGTGAATACATTATTAAATAAAATGGTCATATTTGGCAAAATGATATTATTAAAAGAAGTTGATTATTTTAACGACGTTTTAAAATGCATTAAATATCGAAACCATAGATTTCAACATTCATTGTTGAAATAGACGTTTTTGAGAAATAGAAGGAAATGGTGGAATATAACACTGTTGTTATAGTAAATGGTTTCCGAAAGGAAATGTTTTGTATAGTATTGGGATTTATATATCTATTTAAACTTTGAATCCATATACTAGTGATTTTGGGTCGTCGTAACGATGTTTTACGCAACATTCGTTTTGACTCAAATTTATGTGTTAAGAAAATGATTTCTTAAAGAATGAAATATATACTTAGTTTTGATTTAAGTATATTGAATATTTTCAAATGTTGAAAATAAATAGATTTGTGAATTACTTATTATTAAATAAGTATGGAAATGTTTTCCAATATGAACTGAATATTTTGAGACTTTATCTTTTAAAGATAAATTGAAAATGAATATTAGAAATCGATTTGAAAATCGTATATTCATAGATATTTTGGAATTATAAATTCATTATGGAATTTATAAATGAAAAAGGGAATTTGTTTAAAAATAAACGTTGATTTATTTTTGAAGTGTGGAAATTATATATCTAGTAAAGATATTTTGGAAAGTAAATAATTTGGGAAATTATTTGGATTTGGTGATGTTGAACACGCCTATTGATAGTTAAATAATCCGACTATCAATATTTACCTTTAAATAGGTATTTGTTGTGATTGCTTGAATTTGAATGCTACACTTATTTTTGAATAAGCGCTCACTATTCGGGTTAGCTGGGAAAGGACCTTGGGGTCGTATAACCCATTCCGGATATGTGATACGTCGTTATGGATTGCATTTGATGAACGGCGTTGAAGACCGGATATTTTTGAAAACGGAAGGATTACCGTTGAGTTACTCTGCATCGACTGATCTCCGATATAGAGGTTTTATCACCCTTAGTGACGGAAAGTCCGGACGTGATTAGAAATTATCCGGAATGCAAGGACTTCTTTGTAAGTGCCTTCGGTTCTGTTCGAACCCGGAACAAACTTGTATGGATTGTATGTCTGACATTACAAATTGAGATATAAAGCTGATCTCTTTCAAATATATTTCTGTTGGTGGCGGAGAATTTATTCTCTTAGCTTAACACCCTTCTCTGAGACGTACGAGCTCAGAGGTTATGTAGTTGAAGGTTATTAGTGATATACTCCCAATTTAGTAGTGTGGCATGCTGAGTGTTGTTGTGAAATGATCATTGATTGATCGTTTGTGATATGATCATTTGTTTGATCGTTCATCTTTGTGATCATTACTTTGATCATTTGTAGACCCAAATCACAGCTTTTGTATAAAGCGTGGCTTTGTGGACGAGACTTCGTCGGACCTCACACCCCGAAAATGGTCAAAACAGGATGGATGCAGCAAGGTTATTAGGGGGTAGCGCCCCTTTAGTGTATGTTATTCCTTCTGGATAGAGGTGGTATCATGGTATGGAGCCCAGATACTTAACCTATGTTGTTGCTGCAAATTTATTGCTTTGTGGTTGTTGGAAATCGAGGATCCTCGGATAGATCGGTTACGATCGGGGGATGACATATTCGTGTCAGTAGTTACCCAGTTAGGGGTAACCCGACCTTGTGTTGGCAGAGATCCGGTTTAGTTCTCGGGACGTCATTCCAGAGGCGTTTCCATATGGCAATGGGAAGTTCCTTGGCCTGACCATTTGTTGGAAATCCAAAGAAACAATACGATCTTGTACGGTTTTAGTTGTAGAACCTATCATTCACTTATGGTGGCGCCCCATTGTTTGGATGGTAGCTATAGTAGGCATAAGTGCGAAATGCCTATGCTGGCTAAGATTTATATCTTTACTTTCGAAATAATTTTCCTACACTATGCACTAGTAATAATATCAAATGTTTCTTTTTAATGCGTATCAAGCATCTTTGACTATCATAAGGAGAAATCTCCTCCGATTCTGCGTTTGCATTGTGTGTGTGTGTGGGAGGCCTTATGGTAGTCTCATTTTCTAAAAAGCATTGTGAATCTATTTTAAAATTATCCTGTTCTTTGTTTTAAAGATAAACTGTTTTAGTTCTCACACCAGTCACATGACTGACTCGGAGTTTATTGTTTTCCTTCCTAAACTCTGGGTGCCCACCAATTTCCACACGGGCAGTCAAGAGTCAAGTTTATCAGGATATTCTGGAAATTCAGGAGTTGCTGGAGGCAAGCTGGATGGCATGGCGTATTACTAGTATGTAGTATTTCTTTTCCGCATTTTGTTGTTGTTTGTTCTTGTATACTCTGATGATGAAATGTAATGTAATAAGATGTAATGTAATAACTGATATAGTTCTTTGTTTAATGATATTCATTTATCTATTATATGTTGTTCCGCTGCGAATTGTGAGATTCTGATATTGTTCTACTGTTTTCTGTTCTGTTCTATCTTTTTCTCTCTTCTTCTACCTCTTTCTTCTTCTTAAACCATAATGGTTCATATTTCCATTCATCTTGAGTTAATCAATGGAGATTAGTGTTTATTCAAGGAGTACGGATTTGCAGACTATTACAATAAATCATCAATTTTTAGAGGATGATATCAATAACCGAGATATCAAATCCACCTCCTTAAGACCAAGTGCAAGGCTTATACACAAAGCCCTTATGAGGAACATTACCCCACGCACCGGCTCCTATGAAATAGTGTACCCGAATAACTACCGGGCACTATATGCTATATGGGAAAATATTAAAGTAAATTGGGTGCAATTGATACTTGATGAATTTCTTTCATTCAACAATAGGAAAAGGAGAACATATATTTTAGCGAATACATAATGTGACTCCTCCTAGACGTTGATACGCCACTACCAAACTCAGAAAATACGATGGTTCATCAAATCAACCATCGGACTATAAGCCTAATGCAACTACCGGTAAGGCCTCCTCGTATCATGTCTCTAACCGAATGGGTAGCACGTCAACAAGAACCTCACCAACCTCAACCTCAAGCTCCACAACAAGAACCACTTGATCAAGATGATGAAATCCGTCTTGTTCAACCAGATTTTACTACAAATCAATCATTGGGAATTCTATCAAGGAATCAACAAATCCTTGATACTCGTCTCAAAAAGGTTGTCACAAACTTGATAGGATCAAAGGGTTCTTCGAAAAACTATGGGATGTCATTTCATGCACCAGCACCACTTCTGCTTCTACCTCTCGCGGCAAGCGCCCTGCTCCAACGTTCACGTGGACATCTTCCGAGGAGAATCCAAGTAGCATCACTAGTGGTAACAGTGGTGGTCAAGGAAGAGGAGCTTTTAGACAACCAACCGGTGGCCCTGTTATTCATGAACCAGAAGGAGGACGTGAAGGCTCTTATGATTGGGACAAAGATCCTTGATCATTTTGATGGTTTGATTTTCGGAACTCTTTATTAATTTTCAAAAACTACTTAAAAGGCTTGTATAAATAGCCTTCTTTTATTCATGAGACTTTATGGTTTATATGATTTACACTATAGTTATGCATGCATGTGGTTGCTTTGTTTTGACAATTATATACTTCTACAAATTATTACTTCCTTTTTTTCGATGACAAAGGGGGAGAAAAGTCTATGTCACTAACTTTGTTTTGTAGGAAAGATAGTGCATATATTTAAGGGGAGGAAAGATAATTACATCTCTACAAACATAGGAATTGTCATCAATCCAAAAGGGAGAGAATGTTGATACGCTATATTTTGATCAATGACAATGTGCTTCAACAAAAAGGAAAAGATATGTGCAAAGCTAAAGGAAGGACTATGAAGACCAAGGATATCATGAGTACTTATTATATATAGGCTTAGTCTTAGTTTTATTGTTAAAATCTATCCTCAAGAAGCTTGCACAAACACAAGAACACATTTCATGACTTAATATTTCAGTTAAAAGATCACTGTGCATGAACTACCAGTTCAGTCGACCGAACAGAAAATTTCAATTGACTGAACCTGTTACAGAATTACAACATGTACACAGTTTCAGTCGACTAAAATTCCCTGTTCAGTCGACTGAATTCAAACCTGCGAATTTTTTTATGAAAAGACACCTTCTTATTCCCAAGAGTTGCAACCATTCTCCAATGGTAATGGATGCATCTCTTGCCTGAATCTTTTGCAAATAGATACACCCCTTCTACACTTATAAATACATGATTCTATCATTTGCAAATCACGAATTCTAATTGCTTTAATTTCTTTATCATCTTGATCATATTTTCTAATTTATTAAAGTTTTCAAAAGCATTCACAAACCACTTCTATTGTTTGAATCTCTGTTTTATCTTAAATACTCGTTTGATTCATAGCAATTTATATTTCCTAAATCTTCATAAACACAATTCATATTCTTGAGGATAAGATTATAGGAAAGTTGTACTCATTTAGACTCATTAGTGTTATCAAGAACACAACAAGTCAGAAATACTCTTTGTACCTAGTCGAAGTCCTCTTCGATAGTTGAGGCAAGAAATCCCGTTCGGTTGTTCGGGTAAGTTGTAAACCTATTACTCCGAGTTAAATGAGCGTTGTTAGTTAGTAGAATTCCTAAGAGGAGCTTAGGGACTGGACGTAGGACAAGAGGTTCGAACCATTTTAAAGTCTTGGTGTCTACTTTGCTTATTGCTTATTGCTATCTACCTAGACCATTCCACTATTCCATATTATACGATCCTACCACATAGCTTCTTTCACTAGGGAAGTCTGATCTCTATGATATAAATGTATTTTTTGATATATCATGTGTTTTACTATTTCATAACGAATAAAAATGATGAAGTTTTATAATTGTTAATTGTGAATAAAAGGAAATTATATGCTTCAATTTCTGAGGTAAAACCATGTGTTTTGCATGACCTAAGTATTAATTTAAGTATTAGTTGACAAAATCAAAGTCCTAAGTTCATTATAGAATATGACTCAAACTAATCTCAGAATCAAGTTTTCCATTTATTACTATTGGGACATATGCATATTTAAAAAGGAATAGTGATATCAAAAATGGTCGATAATAGTTTTATGTACATAGCTATATTAATTTCATATTTATTATCTGCACTTGATGTATATACATACAAGTATCCATAGGACAATGCTCGATGGATGCGGTTGCAATGGAATTGGAGAATGGTTGTAGCATGTAACATTATAGTGGATGCATGTTTGTTTGCATTGCGTATTAACCGCATCGAAATTGGAGAATGGTTATAACATGTAATATTATAGTGAATGCATGGTTGTTTGCATTGAGTATTCTCAAAGGGAAAGGACTAAAATAATCATTATTAGGATTGTTTGCAAACCAAGCGCAAAAAAACACATGGCTTTGATTGGCTTTTTTCAAATATTATTAGGATTGACCATGATATGTTTACGAACTAAGGGCTACAAACAATAATTATCAAGTATAAATTGCACGTGCATGCGTATATAAAAGCTACAGATATTTACGTTTGACCTCTAAGTCAAATTTTTGTGTGGTCATAGCTCTTTTATTTCAAGTTCATTTGATGATGGTTGTGATTACAAAATGATAGTGAAATTGATAGGTGACTGAGAAAAAATACCGTTGGAGGTCTTAAACCTATTAATGCGATTCGCTAATGGGTATAGGGTATATTTGGAAAAATTCAGGGTGGAAATCCTATTCATTAAATTCTCGCTGTTAAATGGAAGAGATGGAGCCATATTGTGAAGCGATAATGTACTTAGATACATTTTTTATCACATCACACACTAAAAGAGCATATACATGTAAAGGTGCACGTATTATTTTCATTTGTAGTAGTATAAAATAAATTAAAACAGAAGAAACGAATGATAAAACTTAGTATTATAAAAGTATTAGTTCTATGACTGTTCTTCAGTTACTCGGTCTTTTGGGGAGCTACCTTAGATTCAGTTTATGCTGGCAATAGTATTGTTAAATCTATTTTCACGAGTGTAACTATAAATGAATGCACATTTTGATTAAATGCAAGTCCATCTGGACGTGCATATACACTCATATTCATAATTTGTTAAAAATGAAAATATATAAAATTTTATAAAAAGTTAAAATAAAGAATACATTATATAATTAATAAAACATTAAAATGTCTAAGTGAATTAGAAAATAAAAGGTTAGTCCAAAAAATAATCAATACTTTTTTAGAATTTGTATCATATTTTTTTAAATAGGTAAAATGGTCAATTATTTTGTTGATCGAAAGAGCTGGATGTATCAACGAAAGGGATTGAAAGGTTAAATAAAGAAACATTTTTATAATGTTGTACATGTATTTATTGAATTCACTTTATGTAATAATAGAAACAACAAAAAAAAGTTGTCCATGGAGTAGGTGCAAACACTTGAAGCATTTGATACCGGATATGGTTAAAGTTCATTTGTGCCAAAACGAGTTCGTGCTGGATTATTATGTGTGGAATCATCATGCAAAACTTGTAGCACCTAATCTTGGTACAATCAGAGAAGGAGATGTGCAATGACATTGTTATGGCGAATCTCGTAGAAGATATGGTTGAAGATGCGGCATGATCAATGTTTCCTGTGGTTAAAGTTAACGATGACGATATAAAATTCGAAGAAGTACCAAATATTAGTGCAAAGAAAATCTGTAATTTATTGGATGCTGCTGAGAACCCTTTGGGATGATTGTAAAAGCGGCACCCAATTATTAGTAACTACAAAATTATTACGATGAAATCAAAATACAACTTTACAGAAGCCGGATTTGCAGCTATTGTACAAGCTACAAAATGGCATATACCACCCGATAATTTAATGTGTGAAAATCATTATGAAGTGAAAAAACTTATGTCTGCTTTTGGTTTTCCATATCAGAAAATAGATACTTGTTTAAATGGTTGCATGTTTATTTGGAAAGAGGACATCGATCTTGTAAAGTGTAGAATATATAGCAAGGTAAGATGAAAACCACTAAAAAGAAGGGAAATGAAGGTCAATACAAGCGTATGCATTATTTACCCATCACTCCTAGGCTTTAAAGGTTACATACATCTTCTGTAACTGTGCCTCGTATGAGATGACACAGTGTGAGAACATAGGAAGAATGTACATTAACATACCCAGATAATAAAAAAGCATGGAAGCATTTTGATGAAACATATCCCGCTTTTGCACTGGAGAACCGCAATGTTAGACTTGGTTTATGTACAGACCAATTTTCACCATTCTCTCAATTTGTTTTTAAATATTCATCTTGGCCTTTATCATTGCACCTTATAATTTACCTCCGTATATGTGTGTAAAACTCCATATACGTTTCTCACTTTTGTCGTCTGTGACACTGATGATCCGATATAAGAAATCGATGTTTATTTACAACCATTGATTGAGGAGTTGAAAACATAGTGGCATTGTTATGGATTACTGGTGATTTTCCTATGTATGCAATACTTTTAGATTGGAGTACGATCGGTCGTTTAGCTTGTCCTTATTGTACGGAAGAAACATGAGCATTTTCTTTATTCATGGAAAGAAAATTCCATGATTTGATTGTCATTGATGTTTTCTTCATATTAATCATCCTTTTAGAAAAGATGAAATTTTTTTACAACTAATAGAGTAATGACTATGCAACCATCAACGATTTGTTAGGCGAAGGAATATATGAACTTATAATGGATTATCCAAAGATATAGGAGATTGGAATTCTAGGTAAATAAATGATTCACAAATGGTGCAAATGATGTATATTTTGAAAGTTGCCTTATTGGAAAGATCGCCTACTTCCTCATACATTGACGTGACGCACAACGAGAAAAATATGTTTGGCGGTGTATTTAAAACAATTTTAAACGTTAATGGGAAGATTAAGACGATTTGAAATCATGACGTGATATAAAATAATTTTGTAAACGTCCTGAGCTTCATATCAACCAAATGACATTACTGGTGCAAAATTTATAAACCGACGTTTTCAAAGAACTATTGGCCATAAAAAGTTTGGATGGTTATAATGGAACTTAGTTTGTTTTACAAAGATCTTTGTTTAAATACATTAACGTTGAACATCTACGTAAACGTAAAGTAGAAATCTCTATACCACTCTACAAAGTGGAGAAAATATTTCCTTATTGTCTCTTTAATGTAATGGAGCATTTCCCTGTTCATCATCCATCTGAATCACATCTTTGAGGTCCTTTGCAATATGAATGGATGTATCCATTTAAGAGGTATTAACACTGAGTATGTTAAATATTAGTTTAATTCCATATATAAGTAAATTTTAGTTTGAAATAATTTTTTAATAGGTCTTTAAATCATCTTAAGAAAAATGTTAGAGGAAAGCATGAGTTGAAAGTTCGATTTGCAAATCATATATTGAAAAAAAAACTTCAATTTTATTCTCTCACTATTTCAAGCAATGTTATCTATTTTTAAACAATGTGGCCGACATGTTGTAAAATATGTGGAACTATGGTTAGACGATAGAGATTACCATGTAGCACGCATATATATTCTTCTGAATTATGCTGAAATTGCACCATTTGATAGGTAATAGTCAATAATAATTTTGATATATTTATTTGATTCATACACGTGTAGATTATAATGCAATGTATTATCTACATCTGCAGTATTGCTTTATTTACGAATCACAACATTCACGCGACGATCTTAGAAATAACTGGTTGCTTTTCGAACTACGTTTATGATACGAGAAATTGTGCGGTCGACAAACGATTAAAACATCTTGCGTTGGGACCAAAAAATGTCAAGATATATCCAATATTCTCCATCAATGGATATAAATTCTACATCAAAGAATATGATCATGGAAAAAATAACTAACAATACAGGTGTATTTGTTAAAGGTGGTGATGATTAAGATAACATGTAAATGATTTTTATAGTGTGTTGACACAGGTATCGTCATTGACATATTCCACACGACCTACTGCAATTGGTTCAGCTATATTTTGGGTTCTGTAATCAACGTGCACAAAGATTATAATCTTATTGAAATAAAGCATACCTAGCATTACCGTAAATACATCCTTTTGTACTAGTCAAACAAGCACTATAAGTTTATTATACTCCTTATCCATCTCAAAAAAAATAAAGCAGATTGATCGACAGTTTTTAAAACAAATACAAGATTTACATTTGATGAAAAGAATATTCCAGATGAATAAGCTTATCAAAAAGATCTTGAGCAAAATAGAAAATTAATAATAAACAACGATCATATCAATTTTAGGTTGCTAAACGATAAATCAAATGTTTCTGTAGAAGCATTTGAGACTATATAGGAAAACGATACAATATGAGATCGAGTCTGAATCAGATAATGACGATGACTGATTAATAATGTACATTTTGGTACAGGGCAATTTATGTGATTACTAATGTTAAATTTTTCTTATTAAAAGTGTTATGTTTTCTCTAATTAAATGATATGTTCTTACATAACAAAATGATGTATCTATGATAGGTATTATGTCATTTTAATGTCTAAGTTCTTCACATTCATCAGGTTCTCCCTCTTCTACTTAGAGAGGGATCGCCGCGGGAGGTGATGATAGCAGCACCATAACAAGCATTACGTCCCATAGTGATGTTATTCAGTAAAGCGAATGTGCAATTATTAAATTTATTTCAGCATCATAAATATTTTACGTATGACATATTAGTCATGAGTTATTAAGGGACTAAGGGACTGTATTATATTTAACACAGGGGATTTGAGCCGGGTCATAGAAGTTGTTCTTGATATTTCCAAGTTGGATTATAGCAGCAGGATGAGCGCTTGCTGGCCTGAGTGGGATAGTACACACACTGCATCATAGAGTGTATCTGGTCGGACTTCCTCGTAAATGTAATTTTTTATATCACTATATATAACCCCTGTACAAATTGTTAACTAATTTTAAATGTATAGCTTATATTTTTCAATGTATAGGGGGCGGTAGATTTGCAAGAAAATGACCATCTCCTTTAAAGAAACCACTGGATGAAGAAAATGAGGAAGAACTAGTGCGATACAGTATCAGCCGTAGGGGAAGGTGCCTGATTAGATGGGGCACGAGCCTGTAGAAAGGTTGGGTTGCTCACTGGAATAGCCATGAAGCATATGTAAATTTACTAATCTCTAGTTGATTATCTAAATTGAATTTTCATATACAATCTATCACGCATTATATAAAGCATATTCAAATAAGTCAAAATATCAATTTAACTTTCTCCTTATGTAATATATAATTTACAAATGTAAAATATAATGTTTATTTAATTTTGCATGCAAACTAAGAGAGGAACTCTACGAATAGAAATAAGAATCTAGTTACACACCACGGTGGTTCTAAGTCATTCCGATGTTATCGTCAAGAGCTAGTAAATTTATTAATTGTGATTATAAATAGTTGTTACATTGTATAATTATATATATATATAATAATTATTTTAGGAAAGATAACATCAGGGTCTGATCTGCTTCGTGGACGTGTTTGCACGTACTCATGCCATTGAGAATGAAAATGAAGGTGACACACTCACATATATATATGGAATGACTCGAAATCACAACATGCCCATGTACGTGTATTTTAGGTTATAAGTTATTAATAATAGGTTTAATTAATTAGTTGTAAAGAATTAAAATACTATAATGTCAATTTCAATTGTACTTAGGAAAAATTTATGCAACAACGAGCACGGCTGCTTGAGGGAACAAGATGGGAACAATTGACTATTAATAAGGAGGACGCCATTTTTGAAGCTGTTATAGTCCGGAAACCTGGAATAGGCATTACAGATTTAGTAAACAAGAGGTAATGCTTACTTGAAATTGACTATTTACTAATCTCTCGGCTACAATGAAATTGAATTGTTTAGATTAATTGTGGGAATTTGATTTTGGGTTTGAAATTGAAAGTCACATGTGTTGCTTACTTGCCTTTGGTCTTCCTTATAATAGGTAAAATGTCATAGATAATATAGGATAATATATGATCCTACTTAATCTGTATCATATTATCTTATAATTAAAATTAGAAGTAGCTTATAAAATCACTTTCTTATATGATTTTATATATCATACTGTTATCGCAACAGTTAAACCCGCATTTTTTGATAGCCATTAGACAAAAGTCCCTTATTAAATCGTATAAGTAGTGCAGGCTAAACGCAAACCGAGTGCATACCAAAAGACTTAGGACCAAGTAGAGATTCAGGATCTGAGAGCAAGGATTACTGTGCTAAAGGAACGAGACCGCAATCGCCCTGTGGAGATGAGATAGTCGGATAAGCGCATTGCTGTGTATATGCAGCAGCATGACACATTTCTTTCGTCAATTGATTCCGGAGGTGATGATCAGGAGCGATAGGTATGATTATTTTAGTCTGTATTGGAATATTGCAAATATATGCACTTGTAGATGGCGATGATGATGTATTTTGATATGTTTGATACATTTTGAGAAGAACTTGGATGTTTGAGGTTGACTTAGGTTGTACTGATATGTGTTGGGTTGTTTTGACATGATTGATACATTTTGAAATGTTGGAGGTTGATTTTGTGTATTTTGTTGGAATGGTTTTTTGTATGGAGGATTGTTTAAGTTTGATTTGTTGTAAATATTGATTTTTTTACTATTAATTTTTTATATGTGATCTGGCTTATATATAATTAATAAACATTAAAATATATAAATGAATTAAGGAATAAAATGTTAGTCCATAAATTAATCAATACTTTTTTGAATTTCTATCGTATTTTCTTAAATAGGTAAAATGGTTAATTATTTTTTTGATCGAAAGAGCTGGATGTATCAACAGAAGGTATTAAAGGCCTAATAAAAATTTTTTTATAATGGTGTACATGTATTTATTGAATTCACTTTAAGTAATAATAGAAAAGACGAAGAGATTAGTTGTCTATGTAGTAGGTGCAAACACTTGAAGAATTTGATTATTATGTGCCAAAACGGTTTCGTGCTGGATTATTATGTGTGAGATCATCATGTAGAACTTGAGCACCTAATCTTGTACAGTCGGAGGTGGAGATGGGTAATGACATTGTTATGACGAATCTCATAGAAGATATGGTCAAAGATGCAACATGATCAATGTTCCTTATGGTTAAAGTTGATGACGACGATGTAAATGTCGAAGAAGAACCAAATATTGAAGCAAAGAAAATCTATGATTTATTGGATGCAGCAAGAAACCTTTGGGTAGGTTGTAAAAGCTACGCCCAATTATAAATAACTGCAAAATACATTGCGATGAAATCAAAATACTACTTCTCAGAAGCTGGATTTACAGTATTGTAGAAGCTGCAAAATGGCATATGTTACCCGCTAATTTAATGTGTAAAAATCATTATAAAGTGAAAAAACTTATATCTGCTTTTGGCTTATCATATCAAAAAATAGATACATATTTAAATGGTTGCATGTTGTTTCGGAAAAAGGACATCGATCGTAGAATGTGTGGAATATGTAACAAGGAATGATACAAACCAATAGAAAAGAAGGAAAGGAAGGTCAATACAAGCGTATGCATTACTTACCCATCACTCCTAGGCATCAAAGGTTATATACATGCTCTGTAACCACGCCTCATATGAGATGGCGCAATGTGAGAATATAAGAATAATGTACGTTAATACTCCAAGTTAATGAAGAAGCATGGAAGCATTTGATAAAACATATCCCTTTCTTGCAGTGGTGAACCGTAGTGTTAGACTTGATTTATATACGGATTGATTTTCACCTTAATTTTAATTTGGTACTAAATATTCATCTTAGCCTATTATCGTTGCACCTTATAATTTACCTTCATGGATGTGTATGAAATCTTCATATATGTTTCTCATTATTGTCATCCTTGACACTGATGATCCGATATAAAGAATCGATGTCTATTTACAAACAGTGACTGAAGAGTTAAAAACACTATGGCATGAAGGAGTTGAAAATACGAAATTTCGAAACAAGGAATTTTTATATGTTCGCTTCTTTGTTATGGACTATTAGTGATTTCCATATGTATGTAATGCTTTTAGGTTGAAGTAGGTCAGTCGTCTAGCATGTCCTTGTTGTATGGAAGAAACACGAGCATTTTGTTTACCGCATGGGAAGATAATTTCATGGTTTGATTGTCATCGGTGTTTTCTCCATATTAATAATACTTTTAGAAATGATAGAAAAGCTTTATAGCTAATAGAGTAAAGACTATGCAACCACCAACGATTTGTCAAGAAAAGGAATATATGAACTTCTAATGGATTATCCAAAGATATATGAAGCGAGAGTACAAATTGAAATTCTAGGTAAATCGATGATCATAATTAGTGCAAATGAAGCATATTTTGAGAGTTGCCTTATTTGAAAGGTCTCCTACTTCATCATATATTGATGTGATGCACAATGAGAAAAACATGTTTGATAGTGTATTTAATACAATTTTGAATGTTAATGGAAAGACTAAGAACGATTGAAAACAAGACGTGATATACAAGAATTATGTAAGCGTCCCGAGCTTCATATCTGGCCGAATGACACTAAAAAATCAAAAGCATGCTATAAGTTAAAAAATAACCAAGTTAAAGCCTTTTTAAAATGGATGAAATGATTAACGTTTCCTAAAGGAATTTCTTCTAATCTTCACCGATGCATCGACTTTAAAAGCGGTAAACTGAGTGCTATGAAAAGGCATTATTCTCACTAATGATGCAAAATTTATCACCTGTCTTTTTCAAAGAACTATTGGCCGTAAAATGTTTGGATGATTCTAAAGGAACTTAGTTTGTTTTACAAAGATCGTTGTTTGACTACGTTAAAGGTGAACATCTACGTAAACTTAAAGTAGAAATCCCTATACTACTATACAAAATGAAGAAAATATTTCATTTCTGTTTCTTAATGTAATAGAGCATTTACATGTTAATCTTCCATCTGAAGCACGT
The DNA here is from genome assembly GCA_030765085.1 of Allium cepa. Taxonomy (NCBI): domain Eukaryota; kingdom Viridiplantae; phylum Streptophyta; class Magnoliopsida; order Asparagales; family Amaryllidaceae; genus Allium; species Allium cepa. The sequence goes on from CM060931.1 coordinate 887,304,171, forward strand.
CTTTGTGGTCCTGTACAATATGGATGGATGTATCCAGTTGAGAGGTGTTAATATGAAGTATGTTAAATATTAGTTTAATTACATATATAAGTAAACTTTAATTTGAAATAATTTTTTAATAGATATTTAAATCATCTAAAGAAAAACGTTAGACAAAAAACATGAGTTGAAAGTTCGATTTGCAAATCATATATAGAAAAGGAAGCTTCATCTTATTCCCTCATTATTCGTTGAACATGTGAACTTATCATTTGTAAGTGTTTCGCTAATAATGAAAGTGTTGAACAATATTCTTCTCAAGCAATGTTATCTATTTTTAGACAATATGACCGACCTGTTGGAAAATGTATGGAACATGGTTAGATGATAGAGATTAGCATGTAGCACACACGTATATTCTTCTTAATTGTGCTGAAGTTGCACCATTTGTTAGGTAATATTAAATAATAATTCTCGATATATTTATTTCAATAACACACGTGTAGATTATAATGCAATATATTATATATATATGCGGTATTTATGAATCACAACATCCACGCGGCAATCTCAGTAAAGAATTTGCTGGTTGGTTTTCAGACCATGTTTATGATTCGAGAAATTGTGTGGTCAACGAACGATTGAAATATCTTGCATTGAGACCAAAAAGAAATGTCAAGACATATCTAATATTCTTCGTAAATGGATATAAATTCAATGTCAAAGAATATGCTGATGAAAAAATAACTAACAATACAGGTGTATTTGTCAAAGGTTATGATGATCCATATAACATATAAATGATTTTTATGGCGTGTTAACTCGGGTTTTGTAATCGACATATTTCACACGACCTACAGAGAAAGTTTTTTTGTTTAGATGTAATTGGATCAGCAATGTTTAATGTTTTGGAATCAATGTGCACAAAGATTATAATCTTATTCAAATAAGCATACATTGCATTATCATAAGTATGATCCTTTTGTCCTAACCAAACAAGCACTATAAGTTTATTATGCTCCTTATCCATCTCTAGAAAAAGAAAAAGCAAATTGGTTGGCAGTTTTTAAAACAAATGCAAGATTTACAATTGATGAAAAGAATATTCCAGACGAACAAGCTTATCAATCAGATCTTAAGCAAAATAGCGAAATAATAATAATCGACGATCACACTGATTTTAGGTCTCTAAACAATAAATCAAATGTTTTAATAAAAGCATTTGAGACTACATAGGAATACAATACATAGTAAGAGATTGAGTCTGAACAGAAAATGATGATGACTAATTAATAATGTACATTTTGATAGAAGGTAATTTATGTGATTAATAATGTTAAATTATTCTCTTTGGAAATGCTATATTTTTTCATAATTAAATGACATGTTCTTATATAATAAAAATGATATATAGGTGATAGTTATTATGTCATTTAAACTTCGGATTTCTTCCCATTCATCAGGTTCCCCCTCTTCTACTCAAAGAGGGACCGCCGTAAAAGCTCAGGATAAAGCAGAGATTGAGGACCGGAGAGCTAAGATTGCTGAGCTAGAGGGAAAAAACCAGAATTGTGCAGTGGAGATGACGCAGTCGGACGAGCGCATTGCTGCTTATATCCAGCAGCATGACACATTTCCTTCGTTGGCTGGTTCCGAAGGCGATGATCAAGAGTGATAGGTACGATTTTTTTTAGTTTGTTTTGGAATATTGTACATACATGCAATTGAAGATGGCGAGGATGATGTATTTTGATATGTTTGATACATTTTGAGAAGATGGTGGATGTTTGAGGTTGATTTAGCTTATATTGATATATGTTGAGTTGTTTTGACAATATTGATACATTTTAAGATGTTGGAGGTTGATTTTGTGCGTGTTATTGGAATGTTTTATTATATGATGGATTGTTTGAGTTTGATTTATTGTAAATATTGATGTTTTTTATTATTGAGGTTTTATATGTGATCTGGGCTTATACATAAATAAATATATAAATGGTTTATATGCGTAAAATTGGGTTGTGATATATATTGATATATATTTGTTGTATGGGAGATGAATGATAGCAACAATAAATAAAAAACAGTCCAGATTTTCAATGGCTTCCGATAGCTAATTGGTAAACTATAACCAACGGTTTCCAATGGCTTATTGGTAAACTACAACTAATAGCTATCAATGGCTTCCGACGGCTAAACACCAACGGCTACTGACACAATTATGGTTAGACCTTGACTTTCCATGTGCTTGGTAGCCACTTTCTTTCCAATGGCTGTCATCAGCTTCCGAGGCCACCGACAGATTAAAGCCTTTGGAAATGGCTTTTTTCCTTGTAGTGAGATGATTTGAGATTACAAATTGATGAAGATTGGGATGGAAGCGAACTACAGCGGCTGGGTGAATTTGGGAGAAAAATTTAGATTTAGGGGTGGAAGATAATAAAGGAGATCGGGAACGGCTGAAGCTATAATCGCGACAGTCCGATGATTTTCGACGACCGTCAATGGCTTCGTTTAACGATGGTTTTTGACGGCTTACGACAGTATTTTTAAATATTTAATTAAAAATTCACTCAAGCTAAAACAAATTTAATGTAATTTAATTTGTTAGAAAATTTTAACTTGATGTAAAAATTAGACTCCCTACATTAGTGCTCAGTTAATATGAAAATCAATATTAATGATTACAGCCTCTTACTTGTCTTTTCAAATCAATTTAAAATTTCTTAGTTAGTTACCCAATGTTTAAAAATTATATTTAAATTCATAAAACTGTGCAATATAAATTTCATCGAAGTTATATAATTGACGGACTGAAAGTTGCATAGATTATTGTTTATGTTATCAATAAAGTTAAATACGAATTATAAAACAAAATATTATCGACAACGCTAAGTTATTATGTACAAATCGAAATAAAATTGAATAATTAAATAAAAATATCTTTTTAAATTTTTAGAAATTAAATTAATATTTTTGAACAAATTTCAAACCTATATAAATAATAACTGATAATAATAAAATAAATTTAATTACTTCAAATGAAGAGTCGTCAATAGCCATCGAAAATTAAGATCAAGGAGACGTCGAAGGCGGTTGAAAAGCCCCGCCACTATTTTACCCTTCTCTTTTCTAGTAGTGATAGAGTTATCATTATCTTAAAAATCGGTTTCTAAAAAATATATTAGGGCTAACCACGTTAGTACACTGTGTTCATCTATAAAAATAATTGAAATAGGCAACCCCACTGCGGTCCTGAAAGAGGTTCAGTGAGTCTGAAAATGGAGATACTGCAGCTGGTGTGTGGGCCAAAGGAGTAGAGCCTGGAACTGGATGGGCTTATCTTAGTTGATGGGCCGAAACAAACTGGGAATTAGTTGAGCGCATTATAAATTTATAAGCATAGTCTAGTTCAATTGCATGTCATTAGGGACCAACAAATTCTCTCTTTTTCTTCCGTTAAGAGCACAGTTTTGACATGATAGTTCAGCAATTCATTTGCTTATTTGTGATAAAGATAAAGACCAAATTACCAAAGCAGTTCAAGTTAGCTCTAATCTGCAAGTAAATTCTACGCCTCATATAATTCCTTCATCTGGGAAGTGCAGTTCTCTCTTCTACGTAAGGTCATCATTAATTGCGTACAAATAAAAATTTCCATGGCTTCTTTTGTCAATGTCCATCAGCATTCCAACTTTCAAGCTCTTATAGGAATTATAACCACTTAATTATCAAAGGAAATAAAGCAAACATGAATCAAGATTACCACGACTGATGAAATTCAACTCATTTCCTCTCTATATATAGTGCAAATATGAGTGCAAGTTCAATATTGTGTATGGCAATAGCATATCTTAAAGAAAACGCCAAAATATCAAAATCTAAAATCAACAAATACTTAAGAAAGCACCAAACTGTCAAAGATTTAATGTCAAGAAATTCAAATTGATAGTAACATCTTTGAAATTCCTTTTATCTAATTTGTATCCTAAATTTACCTGTTATATTATTTCCAACAAATCCAAAGGTTGTATCCATCGATAACTCCAGAACCTATTTTTCATTTCTATTTTCTGGAATTGCACTTAACACATAGAACTCTACCAAATTTAACTATCTGACAAAATGAAATATCAAAGAAAAGGAAATAGTTGACAATGGAAACCAACTCCTATAACAAACAATATCACACAAACTACAAAATGGTCAGAAATACAACTTCTATATATACATCATGCATTATACGCTACTAACGCACTGATCAATGAACTTATGATTCAATTCAAGCTATACAAGTTGATAACATTCCCTTTCATCACACTAACATTCTTCCTAGTCTACAACTTCCACAACAATTCATACCGGGAATCACTTGAATTCAACCAAAGATCATCATCACATAATTTTGTATACACCGAGAGTCCTACAAATATCAGTCATATAATATTTGCCATAGCAGGATCTAGTAAAGGGTTACCCTATAAGGGTCCCTACATAGATCTATGGTGGCAGCCAAACAAAACCCGTGGCTTCCTCTGGCTCGACAAAGCTCCACCATCAACTTATACATGGCCTTCAACTTCTCCTCCATTTAGAATCTCCGAAGACACTACCAAATTCAGACAGTACGATAAGCATGGAGACCGATCTACTATAAGAATGTCCCGAATGATCGTGGAGACATTCAAAGAAGAAGAGTTGGTACAAGGAATGAGATGGTTTGTCAAGGCCGACGACGACACGATATATTTCGTTGATAATCTTGTTGAGGTATTAGCAGAGTACGATCATAATGGATATTACTATATTGGCGGGAATTCAGAGTGCATTGCTCAGAATCATAGACATTCGTTTAACATGGCTTTTGGAGGAGGAGGCTTTGCTCTAAGCTACCCGCTTGCGAAAGCTTTAGCTAGCAATGTAGATGGATGCATTAGGAGGTACAGTAATGTATATGGGGAAGACCATTTGGTGCAGTCTTGTGTATCTGAGCTTGGTGTTTCATTTACAAGAGAGCCAGGCTTTCATCAGGTACGTGTGTATGTTCTTCTAAACTTGATATCAAATTACTCAATCCTCCATTTAAGCACATAGAGGTAGGCCAAGACATATCCCATCATGTCAGTTTCCATCAAGTATGTTTTCCTTCTAATTCATAGCAACTTCAATGAAAAATCTTCTATTACAATATTATATAGATCAGAATTTTCATTCCATCAAACATATATACCATCAAACATATATACTTACAAACAGTGTTGTCATGACCGGACCCAACCACGGTTCGACCTCAAAAGACCCCGAACCATGAACCATAGTGGTTCGAAACTCAATTAGATAACAGCTGTGCATGAATCGAAAGTCAGACCTTCAAATCAGTGGTTCACCTGTTAATTTTACATAGTCAAACAACGGTTGTATTATTTTCTTTTTGCTTTTTCACTATACATCATTCTCATTCGCTTTACCATTTCAAAGAAGAAAAAAAATTAATCTACATTTGTAAAAAATTCATGGTTCCAGAATCTAAACAGCAAATTATATCACATTGTTTTTTGATACTGCAAGCACCTTCGAGATCATTATAAACTTTGTCAAGTTTGTCACTATTAAGAATTCACATTATGCTCTACTACTGCGTGCACAACAACAGTTACGTTAGTGCAGTTGCACACAAAAGCTGTAATTGTACACTGTAGCTGTACATAATTTCCGTTGTACGACTTTGATTATAGACAAATTGAGGACCTTTCACGATTCATCTACCTAGCATTTTTCTTTCAATAATTTAGTGTATAATATTTACCCATACATGTTAATTTTCAAAATATAAAATATGCATAGTTCCGATGGTTCAACTGGTTGAACTATTAAAACCTTAAACCTTGAGTCGTCACGGTTCGACTCACGGTTCGACTCAAGGTCCGATCATGATAATTATGCTTACAAACCCGTGAAAAGATATTAAAATTTTCTAATTTTTCAGATAGACTTACACGGAGATATATCCGGATTCTTATCATCGCATCCACAAGCACCTATTGTAAGCTTACACCATGTTAACAAATTCAGTCCAATATTTCCTTCAATGTCACGTTTCAATGCGATTAAGCTCCTCATGCAAGCTGCAAATACCGATTCATCTCGTCTTCTACAGCAGACATTCTGTTATGATTTAGCAAATAAATGGTCTGTAATGGTATCTTGGGGCTACACCGTCCATATATATGAGAAGTTGTACCCACCGACTGTGTTACAGGTACCACTTCAAACCTTTTCGCCATGGAACAGAAGAGCTAAACCAGAGTTTATGTTTAATGTAAGGCCACTGCCTAGAAATCCTTGTTCGATGCCACATGTTTTTTATTTGGAGAATTCCATGGTTAATGATGCGATGATAACTGTTTCTGATTATGTTCGAAAACGTCCATGGAAGCAATCAGATGGTAGTAATCATTCTGCACGGTCTATCATGAAGATTGTGGTTTTCTCATCATCTAAGAGGCTCAAATTAGTAAAAGTTTTAATGAAGAAGTATTTATATTTTGCTTTAATACAATAGAATACTCGATTTAAATTTATATGTTTACAGGGAGGAAGAAGAGAATGCTGTGATATTAGACATTTTTTGAGCAAGAATTTAACAGCTATCAATATCAGAGCCTGTAGAAGGGATGAAGTGTTGATCTGGTCGGACATTTAGCGCTCTTTGAATACAAGTTTCAAAGTTGCCTTTTTTTCTTTCTTTTTTCCTTTTTATTTAAGATCGAAGGTTGGAAAGTAATTGGGAAAATTTTGTCTCAAAGGATTTATTCTATGAAATATTATTTCTGAAGTATTCTATGAAATACTACTGGTGCATGGCACATGCAACTCACACGAACAATTTATTTAATCATATTGTGATAGTGATTTTTGTAGCTATCTTTTCAATTGTTTCTTCATTCATTTTTTCATGTGACAAATTTTCACTTTGGATCTCCATAAAATTTTTGTTGACAAGTATGACTCGTTCAAAACTTACTATAATGTACACGTGCATATGCAGAATATGCATGAACAAATTAAAAAAAAAAACACGTGCATAACCGCATTTTGAAGCTGAGCATGCTTTTTTTTTTTCTAAAGAAAAATTATACTTGCTCATTCTGAAAATACACATGTACAAATTAAAAGTTTATTCTTGTATTCTCAAAACGCACAAGTACAAAATCCTAATTAAAGAAAAAGATGCATATTTTCATAATAAGTTTTACCTAAACTTCAAATAAGCTTTTTCGAAAAACTAAAATGAAAATTTGTCCTACTCTCTCTGTTTTTGTGTTTTTCTTCCTCTTCTTCTTCTCTTTTCGCTTTGGGCCAATGTATTTATTGACATAGGAATATATTGGGTTAGAAAATGTTCGTGTTTATTTTTGTCTTCGGTCAGTGTAGCTTATTATCATGTCAGCGTATTGATTTGCATTTGGAGGGTGCATTGTCTTCCAGTTGGATATTTTTATTGATAGCTTCGCGACATTTGTGCATAAAATTTAATCACTGGCTGTTATGTATAATTATTTACAATTTGTACGTGATTATAGTCTGTAGCCCATGTCTATTAAGTTACAAGTTGAAGTTATATTACGTAGCATATGATGTCCTTCAATTTCAGAAAGTAAGATGGTGCTTCTGCAGCTGTCAATTAGAATCAACACCCACGTTCCCAAATCAAACGGAGCCGATCCAAGAAGAACCGACCGCAATCCGAATCTGATAGGCCATGGATCACGTCTAGAAGTTAAATGATGAGAAATATCATTTACACTCAAGTAAACTGAACCCAAACCAGACCAACCTCTAAAATCCGAATTAGAAATATAAAAATGTGTATTTTAAGTGTAATCAAACAATTGGGACCAACTCGATCCATGCTGAACCGAACAAGAGGTTTGGTCGGGTTTGTATTTTGAAATATACAGTTTAGACCCTATAAAACACGAGCTGTCTAGAACCAAGATCCATTGATACGGGTGTAGGTCCTAACCAACAGGTCTAACTGACAAACTACTACTATCAATTAGCTGAAAAGGAATTCATAGCATTAGTTGTAAACATGTACAGATTAATGAATGGCCATCCTGATTTTTGTCTCATATTTCTATACGTTTTTCACAAATATATATTTTACAATGAATGTCTCTGCATAACTAATCTCGTCTACCTGCAGATTGAATATACAATATATATCAAATACATATAAATATACCTTCTTTGTTTTACAATAGAATAAACGAAGCAGTTAACTTAAATGTATTATAATATTCATGTATAAACCAGAATCACGATATCAGCAGTTGTGCAACATTCAACAAATAAGAGAAAAGTAGGTAGGTAAATTTCAAGTTATTTATGAATTAAAATTATATTGAAATGAAATATAGCAATTTGTTTTATTGATGTAATTTGTTGTTTTCTAAACAAGAGTGACATTTATGTTTACACAGTTGAATAGCATAGGAAGGATATGTTTGTGGAGGGACAGATGAAGAACCAAAGTAATAAAAGATATTATAAACTGAACATTTTAGTTCATCTAAGTCATTTCAACTGGAGACATTATTAGCATCAAATGAGATCAAACAGAGAAGAATATATGAAAGATCTTTCGTTTAATTATACAAATTAGTTTGTGATTAATAAATTAATTACATGGATATACAAACGACTTCCAAATAATAACTTTGACAGAAAGAACATATATAGAAAGATCAGGAATAACATCTTGATTAATCTCAAATTAAGTTAAAGAAAAAGTATAATTTGTAGAAGTAATAACGTCATTACAGCAAGTACAAGCAATAAAGGGAAAAAAACAAAGAAATTGCAACAGACAAACAAATATATGCAGTCAACGTAACTAACAAATTTTTATGGACTACACAGAGAAGAAAGTGATTTGATCAGTTAAATTCCTCAACCTGAAATAGATCAAAGGTAAAGGCTGAGAAAAATATGTCAAAAGATGATTCAGTCAACAACTAACAAGTTGTATAATGAAACTGAAGCATGTTACAGCCAATCTTTCATTTAACATAACATAAGACGTGGGATTAGCTAGCATGTGCTCAATTGTTGTTTACGTATATTATAACTTCATCCAGAAATAAGGTTCGGTATTCTCTGCCCGTGAATATTAGTCAACGTTTAAAATCTCCTTCATCTCATTTGATATAGAAATCCAAGATTTTAGTCGAAATTCGAAGTTAATAGCTTGGTTAGTTATTAGAATTTTAAATTTCCTTCATTCCAGTCGAGAAAGATTTTCTTCAAAATCTGATATTTGAAACCTTGATATCAGTCCGCATGCACTGTATGCCCAAAGCAACATTAGTCTTGTAAACTGTTCATGGTTGAAGTTAGCGCACAGAAAAACCTATTTATGTGCAAAATGTGTATACACTACAAGATATCGTACCGTTCCAGACGGCTGGAAACCGTCAGCGACCGTCGGTAGCCGTCGGAAACTGACACAAAAAACTGTTGCGGCCGTCGGTAGCCGTCGGAAACCGACACAAAAAACTGTCGCAAGTTCTTCTGTTGTCGCACAGCTGACGGCTTCCAACAGCATCCGCCGTACGTTTTCCGACGGCCGACGACAGCAGACCCGACGGTCGACGACAGCAGACCCGACGGCCCTAGACGGCGGTCGTAGACACATGGCCGATCAAGAGGAAGCAACACAACCACAGTTAGCCGTTGGAAATTTTTGATTGTAAGCCGTCATGAGCTGTCGAAAACCGTCGAAAACAGAAACATTTTTTCAATTTTCTGCTATATGCTAGTCTCACGTACACAATTCAGAAATATAATATAGTCACACACAAGCACATATCGAATTCAGATATTCAATATAATCTAAAATCATATAAATATACTCAAATCACATAAAGAAAATTAAAACAAGCATAACTCACATAACATTAAACCATAACATAATATGCATATATGTCATCATACAATATATACACCGTGCAATAACTCAAATGTTATCGTCAACTCACCACCAACTCACCATCACCAAATATACCATCAAATAGTGTACAAAACAAATCCCAACGTATCGTCAAACAATACTAAACAATATCGAATAACAAAAAAACATACCTATTACTCCTGTCATTCACCTCCAGAAGCTCCGGAACCAGCTGAGGATGGAAAGCGGCCACTATACAGCTGCATGTACTCAGCAATACGGTGGTCCAGCAGTTGTGTCATCTCAATGGCCTGCCGACGGTTCTGCTCCTCTAGCTACGCCACCCTAACTCTCAATTCCTCGATCTTTGCTAGATTGATCTGAGCTCTGCTTTGGCTGGCTCTCCTCTGTCTATTCTGCAATACCTATTTAAGTTAGTAAAAGTTAATTATTATAAACTTACTATCGAAGCTACTACATAATATTTTGATTGTTGTATCCATAAACTTATTATCGAAACTAAAGCGATGTGAAGTTCTTTAGAACTGAAATGTTACTAAATTGTTCTAAATATATTATTCATTACCGCTTGATTGCCAAAACTGTAACACCTGTTCCGTGAAGGTGGTTCCATGATTCACTCAAAAATGACATCCTTCTCGTCCGCAGTCAGCTGTTCTTGACCTGTTTCCTCCATAAGTTTCTATCTTCGTTCTATAAACCGTGCTTGCATGAACAAATAAAAATAAATTTGAAATTAATAGTATAATATCTTAATTCATTATATTTTGATAATTAAAACAATTATTGATAGTATATAAACTAAATATGCTTACATGGCTATTTCTCGATTTATCGTCATGTCATCTATATAAAACAGTTCCGTTTGGATATACATGCTCGACGACATGAGTACGGGTAAATACGTCCATGTACGATACGGCAGCCTGCCCTTCCTCTTTGTGAAATTTATTATTATGTACTACTATTGTATATTCAAAATTATATAGCATAATAACTGTTTACAATCTGCAGTCAATAAATTTACCAACTTTTGGCGATATTGTTGGAACGACTTGGACCCTCCTCGATGAGTGACATGATTCATGTTCCTATTTACAGAGTTTCTCTACGACTCTGTCTATATATTTAAATAAAAATATATTATTTACTTACCAAATATTTTTTGATATTTACATATCAATCAAATATTAATAAAAGATTAGTACACTTACCTTCGCTTCGTCGTTATCTTAATGCGCCAGCCAACCCTTCCACACACTCGTTGCCATCTAGTTCGGCTTCTCCCCTTTATGCTTCACGGCCGACATAAAATTCCGATAATTCTTCCTCATCTTTTGCATCTAGCAGTGTCGTACCAACTGCATGTCGTCTGCCTGGACGTCGACTGTGGCCTGCATTTCATGATAAAATAAACAACAAAAATAAAATAATATAAGGTGAACAATAAATAAGTGACAAAAAAATTTAGAATGGAAAATAGAAGATTATACTAACAATGAAATCCTGCCATATGCACTCCAGATGTGGGAAGGGATATTATCCCACTTGGACCTGCAAGCCGCCATACGACTCTTATATGAGTCTCAAGAAATTGGTAGAACTAAAACTGACGGCTGTAGGTCAAACCCCATGTGGTAATTAAATATAATATAGATTATTATATTGTACACAAAATATTTATGATGCTGATTTTTTTTTAATACTTATCCCTCCGCTTTAGGCACCAGATAGGCAGCTGGACACTATGGCGATTGCGATGGACCGCCGTCGTCGCCTCCGGATGAATGGGATGAGTTCCTCCTTTTGGACGACATGATATCTGTCATAGACACATCATTTTATAAGAGAATAATAGCATAATAATGACATACATTTTATAATAATAACATAAATGACATAAAGTACATAAATTGCAAAATATACCTGATTCAGATTAGGTCTCATATTCCGACGATAAGCAAAATATAGCATTTTTAACATAAATTGATAAATGACATAAATGATATAAATGACGTGGATGACATAAATTACATAATGATATAAATTATGTAAATGACATAAATTATACAACTTACAAAATAAATGTTATCAATTACATAAATTGCATAATACATCAGAATTCAACATAATATTTTTATCAATCCTCATGGTCTTCTGATTCAGATTCGATCTCATATTCTACATTATGTTCCTCTCCACCCTCAAGTGCTTCTAATAGAACGTTTGACTCATCATTCAAAGGTCCAAAATCAGTACGATAGTCCGTTACTAATATTTCATTGCATTGTTCAAGATCTGCCTAATAAGCATGTTTATCTCGAATATTCTTTCCATCAAACGTAAATCTTTCCTTTGTTTTAAAAACTGCTTAACCAATCTGCTTTATCTCTTTTTAGAGATGGATAAAGAGCCTAATAAACATGCAGTGCTTGTTCGGCTAGTACAAAAGGATTATACTTATGATAATGTGATATGTGCTTTATTTCAATAATAATATAATCCTTGTGCACATTAATTTCAAAACCTAGAACATTGCTGAACTAATTACATCTAAGTAGAAAAACATCATCTACGGGTCGTGAGAAACATGTCAGCTGCAAAATTTGGGTTAAAACATCATAAAAATCATTTATGTGATTTTGTTGATCATCACCACCTTTAACAAATATAATTGTATTATTAGTTAATTTTTCAGCACCATATTCTTTAGGGTTAAATTTATATTCATTGATGAAATATACTGGATATGCCTTGACATTTATTTTTGGTCCCAACGCAAGATCTTTCAATCCTTCATCGACCACACAATTTTGTAGTTCATAAACGTACTTTGAAATCCAATCAGAAAATTCTTTACTGAGATCTCTACGTGGATGTTCTCTTTCATAAATACTGCATATATGAATAAAATATTCCATTAAATTCTACATACGCATGCATAATTGAAATGAATAAATCAGAAATTATTATTTCATATTACCAAACAAATGGTGCAACCTCAGCACAATTAAGAAGAATATAAGTGTGTATTACATGAAGATCTCTATCGTCTAACCATACATAAGGTCGACCATGTTGTCTAGAAATAGATAATATTGTTTGACTCTTGTTCGTTGCATTCATCGTTACGTGCAACACTTTCAAATGGTTCACGTGGTCACTGAAATAGTTAGAGAAAAAGAACAAAGCTTCTTCTTCGATGTATGATTTATAAATCGAACCTTCAACTCGTGCTTAAAGCGTTTCAGTTATTACTTAAAGCGAATTTAACAAATACGTTTATACCATTATAAAAATCTTCCATTATTGAGCCTCTCAGTCCCCTTCTTTGATACATCCATCTCCTCCGATCAGCAGAATATTCAATCATTTTTCCTATTTAATAAAATATGTCACAAATTCAAAAATAAATATTGGCCATTTTATGAATTTGAGATTTTATTTTTCAATGTATTGATACTTCATCTTATATGCGTTAATTTAATCCAAATTAAGAGTACAATATTGTAACATTGGTTTATGATTTTCTATTTTGATGGTCAGTCATCTACTTCCCATTACAAACACAGTAAACAATTATATTTCGTAAATTATTTTGTTTTGAACAATTCAACAAAATTTCGACATTCCTTTCCATTTGTTTCTTGTATTGTACACAAATGCGCGTACATAGGAAATAAAAAAGAAAAATAATAGAAAAATAAAGTCACAAACGTCTGTCACTTTATGAAAAAGGTATGTTGCCTGATTTTGCCTACAACACTCACTTATTTCATCATATCTTCCTCCTCGAAGCTTCTATTTGTGAACTATTTTCACCATTATAAAGCTACTTTCGACCTCTTCAATTCTCCATATACTGTCTTCAAAATTCAATACTCTACCTCGGCACTATATCCATCTCCAACTCCAATGGTACAATACCATCATCAACAACCGATAGCACCAATTATAACCACTTCTACCTTCAACCAAACATGAATACTTTCCTAATGTGCTCCGACAAAGCCACCATCCATTTCACTCCATCAACGAGCTCAAGCAACACCCTTGCCCACTAATAAAGTGTTGAAAACATCCAAATTGTAATAACCCGGTTTTTGATCATCTGTAAATTGATAATTAACAGGATATAATAAAATTAAAATACTGATTTGTATGTTAAATAAATTGAATTTTTGATAAATATCTAGATACAAATATAGGAGACTATAATAAATGATGTGATCTCTAGATAAATGAATAATATATAAATATATAAAGATGTATGTAAATTTTATAATGTGAAGATTTTAAATATATATACTTATACAAGTATATAACTGTGTGATTATATATTTATATATATACCTTGGTTAATAGGATATTTGGAAAATTGGAAAAAGTACGGATACCTATATATATATATGTAAAATTTATTTGGAATTTAATTTGAAGTTGGGTACTTAAATCATTTTGGATTTAAAATAGGATATGTATATATATAAATTAGAAAATCAATTACAAAAGCATTTATTAAATTAGAAATGTATTAACTAGTTAGAATATTTATATAAAAGCTTTTAAAGATCAATTTAAAAATAAATGAAATACACAAATACATGTGTTAGCATATAAATTTACTTGGTAACAAGTGTTAAGAAATTAAATGTGGTAAGGGACAAGTGTCACTCCTTTAGTTTATTTTCTTAATTTTTATAAAATCATAAATTTGATTATATAAGTGTACATCTTACCTACTTATTGTTTTTTTTTCTCAAATCTCAATTCTAAATTTCAAAGATAAAAACCTATAATCAATTTACTCTTTCCAAAAAGCAAACCTGCATGCAACAATTAAAACCAGAAAATCTGCATTTTTTTTCAATCTGAAGTTAAGATACCTGTATTTCTTCAAAAACCTGGAATTTACCATGCATACAACAATTGAAGCAAATTAAAACATCAGCAAGTTTCAAATGGTTTAAAGGCTGTTAAAAAATCAGGAAGCTCAAGTTTTAAAAGCATTTCAAACAAGTTTGTAAAAGGATGTTCTGCATGCTTAAAAGAAAAAAAAAAGATCTGGGCTCTGTCTGCATGATTAAAAGGTGAGTGATCTGCCCTGTCTCTTTAATAAAAAAATATATTTGTGAATAACTTTTTAAATTTTAAAGTTAAAATAGGATTGCATGCTAGATTGTTTGATTAAAAAGGTATTGCGGTGTATAAATGAAAATGTAATGTGTGTATGCTATGGTTCTTATTTCTTGTTCTGTTTTCTTGATTTTCCAAGCAAATTTTGTTAAAACCTGATCTATTAAATTTAGTTTCTGATATGATTAGATTTATAAGGTAAGGTTATTAATTATCCTGAGTTAACCTTTAGAGTTTTAAGTAAATTTAAAAAAAAATGAAATCAAACTAAGACAAAAATTGTTTTGCCTCTGGAATATTGAATGTATCAGTGCATGTTGATCTCTGTCAAACTCAAACATGTTAAACTTGTGATTCAGTATCATAAAACAAAAGTAACAACAACAAAAAACAAGATTTTTAAATTAAAAATCTGTATTTTTAGGTGTATGATTAAGTAGCAGTTTGTGGTTGGACTAAAATGGGATTCAAGCAAATTCTTGTAATCTGAGACTAGAGGAAACTCAGGATTCTTCTGAGTTATAGAGGAAGGAACATATATTCTTAGAAAAATCATAAATGTGGATATAATTGGTTAGAATAGATACAGTTTTGATTTTCAGTATTTAACCCTAGTTTTGATGGGTTTTGTGAAAGAGGTCTTCTCGATCTGGATAATTGATCGAGTGTTTTGATATTTGGGGATTGTGTAGTTGAAGTGTGAAGGAGTTCGAGGCCGAAAGGGGGAAAACTCAGATGGTCGGAGTGGCGAGCATTCGCCGTTGACAGGTTTTGGGGGAAAACCTGTTTAAATTTTTCCAGGTTTGAATTTGTGGGGTTGAATTTTGATTTGTTGAATAATTGTTCGACCTGATGTTCGCATATGGTTGTAGGAGAGTTACTGGGAGTATTACGATCATCTCTGATGATCAGAGTAGGAGGAGGTCGCCGTGCATATGCACGGCGATGAATTATTGGTAACGTTGGTTGACCTGAGATTTTGTGCTCGAGTAGATTTTTGAGTTGCTCGAAGTTTTTGGGTAGATTGCTCGGGAAAGTTAGGGATGGAACTCGAAGTATATTGGGAATGGTCTCGGGTTAATGATATGTTACAGGTTTTAGAAAAAAAGAAAGAACTGTACTGTCTGTTTAAAAAAAATTTAAACAGAAGTTTTAAATATAAAGCAAAAATTTGAACTAGGTTTTAAATTCAAAGTTTAAATTTTTGAATTCAAGTTAAATTTAAAATTTCAGTTTTAAATTAAAATAAAGGTTTAAACTTTAATATGGTATAACATAGCGAAAGTCGTGTGTGCCGCTGAGAGCCAACTGTCTGCGTTTGATTTTATATCGGCAGACTGCGACCTATGTAGGAGTGGAGAGGTTTCATTTCCACAGCGAAAATCAGAGGCCGCTAAGTGCCTGCAGTTGCATGGACTTTTGCTGCGGTGGCAACGTAACCCTGGATGTAACTGTGATCTGTTTTGTGGGTTCCATGGCGTAATCGAGAGGCCGCGGAGAGCCTACAGTTACATGGACTTTTGCTGCGACGGCAACGTAACCCTGGAATGTAACTATGACCATGGATGGGGGTGATGATTTCCAGAGCATTCCCACCAAAGATATATCCTCTATTTTCAAAAACTGTTTTCAATATTTTCAATAAAATTATTTTCCAAGTATTTTCACTGGGTGTTGAAAATGGGTCTGCTAAGTACTTATAGATTTTCAGTCCTACGCCTGATCAACGTATGACCGAATTTCTGTGAGAACAAAGATGGACTTGTTGAAACATCGAGTTATAAAATGATATTTTTATAAAACTATTTTAACAATACTATATAGATTTTAAAGGTGTTTTAAAAAAAATGATCAAAGAAAAACTTATATGATTTTAAGCAATTTAAAAATTCTAGTTTCATTCCTTTTCGAGGAGGAAAAGATTCAAAGGGGGAAGAAATGTAATAACCCGGTTTTTGATCATCTGTAAATTGATAATTAACAGGATATAATAAAATTAAAATACTGATTTGTATGTTAAATAAATTAAATTTTTGATAAATATCTAGATACAAATATATGAGACTATAATAAATGATGTGATCTCTAGATAAATGAATAATATATAAATATATAAAGATGTTTGTAAATTTTATAATGTGAAGATTTTAAATATATATACTTATACAAGTATATAAGTGTGTGATTATATATTTATATATATACCTTGGTTAATAGGATATTTGGAAAATTGGGAAAAGTACGGATACCTATATATATGTAAAATTTATTTGGAATTTAATTTGAAGTTGGGTATTTAAATCATTTTGGATTTAAAATAGGATATGTATATATATAAATTAGAAAATCAATTACAAAAGCATTTATTAAATTAGAAATGTATTAACTAGTTAGAATATTTATATAAAAGCTTTTAAAGATCAATTTAAAAATAAATGAAATACACAAATACATGTGTTAGCATATAAATTTACGTGGTAACAAGTGTTAAGAAATTAAATGTGGTAAGGGACAAGTGTCACTCCTTTAGTTTATTTTCTTAATTTTTATAAAATCATGAATTTGATTATATAAGTGTACATCTTACCTACTTATTGTTTTTTTCTCAAATCTCAATTCTAAATTTCAAAGATAAAAACCTATAATCAATTTACTCTTTCCAAAAAGCAAACCTGCATGCAACAATTAAAACCAGAAAATCTGCATTTTTTTCAATCTGAAGTTAAGATACCTGTATTTCTTCAAAAACCTGGAATTTACCATGCATACAACAATTGAAGCAAATTAAAACATCAGCAAGTTTTCAAATGGTTTAAAGGCTGTTCAAAAATCAGGAAGCTCAAGTTTTAAAAGCATTTCAAACAAGTTTGTAAAAGGATGTTCTGCATGCTTAAAAGAAAAAAAAAAGATCTGGGCTTTGTCTGCATGATTAAAAGGTGAGTGATCTGCCCTGCCTCTTTAAAAAAAAATGTTTGTGAATAACTTTTTAAATTTTAAAGTTAAAATAGGATTGCATGCTAGATTGTTTGATTAAAAAGGTATTGCGGTGTATAAATGAAAATGTAATGTGTGTATGCTATGGTTCTTATTTCTTGTTCTGTTTTCTTGATTTTCCAGGCAAATTTTGTTAAAACCTGATCTATTAAATTTAGTTTCTGATATGATTAGATTTATAAGGTAAGGTTATTAATTATCCTGAGTTAACCTTTAGTTTTAAGTAAATTTAAAAAAAATGAAATCAAACTAAGACAGAAGTTGTTTTGCCTCTGGAATATTGAATGTATCAGTGCATGTTGATCTCTGTCAAACTCAAACATGTTAAACTTGTGATTCAGTATCATAAAACAAAAGTAACAATAAAAAACAAGATTTTTAAATTAAAAATCTGTATTTTTAGGTGTATGATTAAGTAGAAGTTTGTGCTTGGACTAAAATGGGATTCATGCAAATTCTTGTAATCTGAGACTAGAGGAAATTCAGGATTCTTCTGAGTTATAGAGGAAGGAACATATATTCTTAGAAAAATCATAAATGTGGATATAATTGGTTAGAATAGATACAGTTTTGATTTTCAGTATTTAACCCTAGTTTTGATGGGTTTTGTGAAAGAGGTCTTCTCGATCTGGATAATTGATCGAGTGTTTTGATATTTGGGGATTGTGTAGTTGAAGTGTGAAGGAGTTCGAGGCCGGAAGGGGGAAAACTCAGATGGTCGGAGTGGCGAGCATTCGCCGTTGACAGGTTTTGGGTGAAAACCTGTTTAAATTTTTCCAGGTTTGAATTTGTGGGGTTGAATTTTGATTTGTTGAATAATTGTTCGACCTGATGTTCGCATATGGTTGTAGGAGAGTTACTGGGAGTATTACGATCATCTCTGATGATTAGAGTAGGAGGAGGTCGCCGTGCATATGCACGGCGATGAATTATTGGTAATGTTGGTTGACTTGAGATTTTGTGCTCGAGTAGATTTTTGAGTTGCTCGAAGTTTTTGGGTAGATTGCTCGGGAAAGTTAGGGATGGAACTCGAAGTATATTGGGAATGGTCTCGGGTTAATGATATGTTACAAGTTTTAGGAAAAAAGAAAGAACTGTACTGTCTGTTTAAAAAAATAATTAAACAGAAGTTTTAAGTATAAAGCAAAAATTTGAACTAGGTTTTAAATTCAAAGTTTAAATTTTTGAATTCAAGTTAAATTTAAAATTTCAGTTTTAAATTAAAATAAAGTTTTAAACTTTAAACTTGTTTAACTACTTTGTTTTGGAAAGTAGTTTAAATCTCCTTAAATTGAAATTGTAAAATAAGAGTAAGATTTAAAATTCAATTTAAAATCTGGAAAGTTAAATTTGAATTTCAGTTTTTAAATTAGAAGAAGGTTTAAATTTGAAAGTTTTAAACTAAATGTAAATTAAAGTTATTAGAATTTTGAAATGAATTTAATGATTAATTATGAATTGTTGAGAATAATTACTTAATGAAGTAATTAAGAGGTTAATTACTTAAGGTAATTAATTGTGTTAAATGTGATTGTTTAATTTAATTAATTAGGTTTAATTAATTTTAAACACTTGAGGTTTTGAAGATAATTACTTTATGTAATTAATTTGAATTACTTAGTGAAGTAATTGATTAGAAATTACAAGATGTAATTAATAGAAGATGTTTAATAATGTTAAGTAATTTGAATTAAATTACTTAGTAATTAATCAAAGGATTAACTAAGGAATAATTAGTTTGGTTTAATAAAGTAATTAAGTTAATTAATTACTAAAAGAGATTAATCAAGAGTGATTAATAATTGAGGTTTAATTAAGACTAATTACTTATTGTAATTTATTTAAATAAAGTAATTAATTAAAATTGTAATTAAGGATCATTAATTAATATAATTGATGATGTAATTAAAGTTGATTAATTATGATTAATTAATCAACGAGAAGTAATTAAAGGTAATTAATTAATGTAATTAATTAAGGATTAATGTAATTAATTATAGTTAATTAATTAATTGAAGTGATTAAAGGTTAACTACCCAAATTTGATTAAGGAGATGAATGTGATTTATTTAAGTTAATTAATTTGTTAATTAATTTAAGATAATCTTTTGATGGTTGATTAAGTGTAAATACGTAATAGTGTAAGGGTAAGCAATTAATGTGTAATTACTGGATGTAATTAATTAAAGGGAATTACTTAATGAAAAGTAATTAAAGGATAATTACTTAGTAGAAGTAATTAAGGATTAATTACTAGGTGTAATTAATCAATGCATTAATATAATAAATTAAGGAATTATTTCAATTATTAAGGGATCAATCTTGTTTATGAATGATTGAATGATGTTTAATGTCTTGTACTGGTTGATATATTTGATATAAATGTTTGGGATATGATATGTTTGGATGGATACTGATAATGTGGGTATTTTATGATGATGTATTTCTGTATAAAAGTGACATTCAGTATTTAAACTTAATCACTTAAATAACTTGGCTTAAGATGACATTGGAATCGAAGAGACCGGATTCGGATATTGGTAAATACCCAAAACCACTTTGATTCTTTATAATTTGATGTGTGGAATCATAGGATGAAATAAAATGATTTAGTGAATTGGACCATTTAATCTAAGTTTGGTACTTAGCAATTGATATGTGATAAGTGATGTCTATAACGACTTGTGAAGTTGTAAATTGATACAAATTACCCCGGGTTTATATAAGTAGTATGATTTGGTATTCCATATTAGATGGGTTTACTCACGCTGGTTTCCAGCCTGACCCTGGTGTTACTTTGATGTAATGCTCGGGTCAGACCGAGTATTACATATTTTCAGGCAGGGACGTTCTGGAGCTCAGGAGGCGAGCTGGATGGTTAGAACGTATGTATGGAGCGTACTCGCTGTGATATAGAGTTGTATATCTAGGACATGTTGATTTAGAACTATCCTGTGTTGTGTAAATGTTGTAACTCTGATATATATAATGTAAATGTACTGATATGGTTCTTTTTGTAAACTGTTATTATGTGATATTATATTTTATCCGCTGCGAATGTGAGATTCTGAGTTTGAAATTTCTGTTCTTCTTCTTTCTTTTTCTTCTTTTCTCTAACTATCTGAAAATTTCGGGTTCGGAATTTTCGGGTTGTTACACAAATCCTAAACCATCTCACCAAAGATTAAAGTGCTAAGGAGTGTAAAGTAGCACTCACCAAGAAGATAGAACCACAATATCTCACCGATACTCTTCATCATCCATAACCAAGCTCCTCTCCCAAACGGGTCAGCCTCTGGCTTCTAGCACTTCAACAAGAGAATCAAGTTCGAGCAAAGCTCAAATTCCCAATCTGCAATGCCTTAGTGAACATATCCGTCGCATTATCCTTTTGTACACTTTACGAAGATATACTTGCTTATCTTCTTCCATGGCTACTAGAAATGACTCTTTCACTTCAATATGCTTAGCCCATGAGCTAAAAGCCCAATTCTCCACCAAGTGAATAACACTCTGGCTATTACATCGAACATCGACGCTATCATGCTTGTATTCCAAGTCACACAACAATTTCCTTAAGTAAAGTACCTCCTTTGCCACCTCCACCGAGGCTATCAACTCTACCTCCATAGTGGATAAAGCAACTATAGTCTGCAATCTCGATCTCTAACTTATAGCCATACCACCAAGTGTGAAGATATATCTTGAAGTTGATTTTCTTCGATCCCTATCACTAACGTAGTCCAGATCACAATAACCAACCAATTTACAATTCATCCCCTTACTACAGCCAAAAACAAGACCATGAGATGATGTACCTCTAAGGTATCACTATATAAGCTTCACCGCTTCCCAATGTGATTTTCCCAGATTGACTATAAACCGATTAAACATACCGATGGCATTTGCAATATCGAGCCTTAGTACACACCATAACATACATTAAACTTCCAACCACACTAGCATATTGCACCTTTTCCATATAAGCCTTGTATTTCTCCAAGATAGGTGATCCCTTACTCAAAAGCTTCATATGCAAAGGTAAATGTGTATTTGACACCTTTGCATTCTCTATTCTAAACCGGCAAAGCATTTCCTCTATGTGCTCCTTTTGAGTTAATTTCAACTCAAAACGCTTTCGATTCCTTCCAATTTTCATGCCCAATATTTTTTTTGCTTCTCCAAGATCCCTCATTTCGAACTTCGATTTCAAATTCAGTTTTAACTTGATAATTTTATTCTTATCCTTAGAAACAATGAGCATGTCATCCACATACAACAGTAAATACACCAAACAATCATTTTTCAACTTAATGAAATTACACAAACATCCTTGATGCTTCTATCAAAACCATTTTTAAGAATAAAATGATCAAATCTCTTATACCATTGTCTAGGTGATTGCTTTAAACCATATAGTGATTTCTTTAACTTGCAAACCAAATTTGACTTATCATCCACAACAAAACCATTAGGTTGCTCCATGTAGATGTCTTCATCCAAGTCATTATGAAAGAAGGCGGTTTTCACATCAAGTTGTTCCAACTCTAAGTCGTGAATAGCAACTATAGCAAGTAATATCTGGATAGAAGTATGACACACAACCGGTGTGAATATTTCATCATACTCGTTCCCTTCCTTTGTGCAAACCCCATAGCCACTAGCCTAGCTTTGTATCACCATTTTTCCTTCACCTTGTACATCCATTTGCGCCCAATAGCACGGTTTCCTTCAGGAAGTGGAACCAAATACCAAGTTCGATTCTTCAACTATGATTGCATCTCTTCTTCCATGGCACAAATCCACTTCGAGCTATCAAGCGACTCCATGACATCATCAAGGCCCATTGGGTCATTTTGGAATATATGAAGAACATAGTCCAAATTATCACAAAAGATAAGATAGTTCCAATCATCATATCTATCAGGTGGCCTTATAGTACGACAATCTACCCAACTAGGAATACCATCACCCAGACTCCTTTCGGCTCCACCTTGAACCGAATCCTCGCTAGAATCATGTACATCACCAACACTACTAAAGGAACCCTGTGGACTATGTTATGTTACATCAACCGCTTCCTTCTCACAAGCATCTCCAACTACTCTACTCCTTGGATGAAAGATGGGAATAATTTCCTTCTCCTTTAATTCAGCATGAACCAAATCCGGAACATCCGATGAGCATTCATTCTCCTTTAGCAAAGCCAACTCATCCAAAGTAACATGTCGAGAATTCACAACCTTCTTCTTTTCCAGATTCCAAACCTAATAGTCATTTACTCCGTCCGTATAGCCAAGCAAAATCCCCTTGAAAGCTCTAAGTTCAAGCTTATCATTTTCCAGATCATGCATATAAACCAGACTACCAAACACATGAAGATAACTCAAGTTAATGCTCTCTTCCTTCCACACTTCCTCCGTAATTTTGTTACCAACAGCTGAGCATAGAATTCGGTTAATAATATGTACCACGGTTGATAATGCTTCTGCCCAAAATCTCTTAGACAAACCCGATGTCAATCTCAAGTATTGAGCTTTCTCAAGTAGAATACGGTTCATCCTGTAACAACCCTGGTTTTAGCGATTACCTGTAAGTACTAAATTATAACGGTAGTTATAATTTGATATTGTGAATTAAAAATAAATTGGAGAGATAAAAATTTGTTAAAATTGTTTATTTCAAACAAACAATGGATTTGGAATAAATAAAACAGAATTAAGATAGTTTGGTTGGCAACAAATTGTGAATAATGGTGATATGTTGATTTGGCGATTAATTGAAGTAAGTGAAGGTAAAATTATTTAAATCAACATTATTTGTTGTAAATAAATATAAAATGTTGAAATTAAGTTTTAAAAACTTTATTATGTTAGTTTGTAATAAAAATGAGCATTATATGGTTTTAATTTGATGAAATGCAATAATTTTGGAAATTATTGCCAAACGTGAATTTTTTTAATTTTAATTAAACATATGAATTTAATATGGATAATAATATAAATAAAAAAGTGGAATTTTTTTTAAAATAATATTTGGATGTAAAAATAATGTTAATAAGGTTTGTCACATTTAATTGTACAAGAAAATGATTTTTGTGTAAATTTTGGTGTTAAAAATAGTGCTTTATGTAATTAATGGTGTAAATTGAAGTATTTAAATAAAACTAAGAATTTCATGATGAAAAATAATTTTAAACGGCTAAAATATCTTTTATATGTTGATAAAATATTTTGTTAAACATAAAGTGTGTTAGTGCTATTTTATAAAGTTGAAATTACGTAAATATAAGTTGTTTTTAAAGTGTAAATGTTTTGGTGTGTTAGTGATAATTAGTGTATTAATCAAATTATTTTCTTATTGGATTTAAGTCCAATTACAATCCTACCTAAGAGAAGCTTCTTCTCCTCAAACTTATGTACGTATTGTAAAACTTACAACCAGAAAAAAAGTTAAGAGAAAGCTTCCTCTTTCAATACCTAAGCTCCAAATCTCCAAATATCTTCAACCTTTTATTGTTGCTAATCAAATTAAAGCTATTTTACATAGGTAATCACTACATAAACAATTTTATTCCATCAATTTTAGATTTTGAGAAAGTTGATTGAGTTTAATTTGTATTTTTGGGTTTGCATGTCCTTGCGCAGCTGTTTTACAGGTTGTTGAAGCTCCCTCTAGCCAAAAGCCTTCAACTTTTTCCACGTTTGCATAAATTTAATCTTCATTTTGCTCAAGTGAGGGCTAAACTCACATATATCTAGCTGAGATAAGAGTTTGATAGTCATAAAATGCTAAAATTCATTTTTAATGTTGATTTTCTAAGTGCTGCAAACACTGTCTGGCTACGAATTTGAGACATCATTTCTTTTTCATGCTTAATTTAAATTGCATGATTCTTTTTGCAGTTTAAAGTATTGTTTTTGGTCTTTATGCATGTTAAATTTCAGGTCATTTCGACCTATATAGCTTATAGAAACATGCTTATGAACTTTGACTCGGAGCATGTTTTTGCCCAGATTTTTACAGTGAAAACACTGTCTGGGTCCAACTTTGAGACATCGTATCCTTTTCTTACGTTGTATAAATTGCATGATTCTTGGTGCAGTTTAAAGTTTTATTGTTGGTCTTTATGCATGTTAAATTTCAGGTCATTTTGACCTCTATAGCTTATAGAAACATGCTGTCGAATTTTTACTCGGAGCATATTTTCGCCCAGATTTTTACAGTGAAAACACTGCCTAGGTCCAACTTTGAGACATCATATCTTTTTCATGCTTTGTCTAAATTGCATGAATATTAGTGCAGTTTGAAGTTTTTTCTGTTGGTCTTTATGAACGTTAAATATCAGATCATTTCAACCTAAATAGCTTATAGAAACATGCTGCTGAACTTTGAATTGGAGCATGTTTTCGCCCAGATTTTTACAGTGAAAACACTGCCTAGGTCCAACTTTGAGATATCATAACATTCTCATATTTTATCCAAATTGCATGATTCTTTTTTGTTTCAAAACTGAAGTTTTCTACTATAGGTTTAATAATTTTCAGCTTAATCTGATCTAATTTGGTCCTCTGTACTATGCCTGCAAATTAAACCCCAGAGGGTTTTCAGGCCTGTGCATTTTTTGTTTTTGAATTGTTGCAAACATGACTTGAGTCCATGTTTGAGACAGTGTAACTTTTTCATTTCCAGTCGAAATTCATTGATTCTTTTTTTGTTTGAAAGATGAAGTTTTCTAGTTTCTGTACACTGATTTTTAGTTCAATCAAAGGTTGTTCGGCCACCTTTTTTTATCCGAAAGTTGAGCCCAAAGAAGATTTAAAACCTAGGTATTTTTTTGGCCAAGTGTTTTTATGTACTTTTTCCATCTGATTTTTAACTTATTCTTCATGTTTTTGTGATATTTTTGAAATATTTTTAAGGGATATGATGTTTATCAATAGGCTAGCCAAGTTTTGATGAATTTGAAATTCAAATTTGATTTCAATTTGGATTGAGTTTGAATGCCGATTTTGAGTTATTTCATTGATTTCGAGCACGGATTTTTCCAAACAATTTTAAAATAATTTTTAAAATAAATTGGCATTTAAAATAATTATTATGTAATATTTTTAAATTATTTTAAGCTGTAAAATCTATTTATTTTCTATAATAAGGGAATTTTCAAATATCGTCTTCAAAATTGATTTTGGAAAATGGTTTCAAAAGCTTGTTTTCTCAAATAAATTATCTTATATATAAAATGCACACTTTTATATTATTCGAACGTATAAGAAAGAGAATTAAATGAATTAGTAATATACGTGGTATTGGACATGTGTGTTTACTATTTTGGTTAATTTCGGACTTGTACGATCGAAGCTATTTGAGATTACTGATTCTGAGATGTTTTGCCATTTTATAGCATATTTTTAGTTTTATAATTCCTATTTAATGGAATTACTTAAGATGGCCAATATTTGGCAAGTATTATGGTTTGAGATCTCCTATGTATGAGTAAGGTCGATGAGTACCATCATGATGTTTTATTTGCTTGCTAATGATGTAAAGCAAGTCTTGAGTATATGATTTCATATTTTGAGGTTTATGGTTTAAGAAGAACCATCGCGATGTTTTCACTTGTCGAGAAGATGAGACAAGTTACGATGCCATTTAATACTTGTAGATGAGACAAGACGAGTACGATGTCTTTTTATCACTTGCCAAAGAAATGAGGCGAGATATGATTTTCTGAGTCTTGTGATGTTTCTAGTGTGGCATCGGCTAACGGCTAGTAAACCGCTAAGTGCGAATGTGTGGTATGGGACACACGTTAACACTTTTCGGGTTCCTATCTGTGAGTTTGTGACACATTCATGATGTTTACCTAACAGAATTGCTTTGAAAGGCGTTAGCGACCTTGTCACGAGGACGAATTGCTTTGGAAGGTTTTAGCGACCTTGTTAGGGATGACAAAATGGCTTGGAGAGGTGTGAGTGACCTTGTCATGAGAACGAACTGCTTTGGGAGGTGTCAGCGACCTAGCCTGAGGCTTTGGCCGTTTGAGTTTAGCACGTGCAGCAGTGTTTCGGCATTACAATCGAGGATTTGGCCAATTCAGATATTTGATTTTTCTGTTATATTGTGATTTCACCTTTTAAAGATGTTTTATTATATCGATGGCCTAATGCTGTATGAGATGTTATATATATGGTGATTTCAATTATGATGTTTTGAACTCTTATCAAGTTCCTTGAGTTATGAGTTTGGATAATTTCATGATTTTATAGGATATTTTAGGTTTTTCCTTTTTGGCGATTTGAGATTTATATACATTTATACCGATGAGATGAGGTATAATTGAATTCGAAGATTCATCCATAATTGCGTTTTGGATCATCCTATTTGAGAATGTTTATGTTTGCCATTTTGGCGAGAGTTTGTATTGATGTTTCTCCTTTTTAGGAGGTATGGTTCATGGAAACTATGTAGACATTTTGGGATGTCGCCGATGATACGAGGCACTTGTGTTTGATTTGAGTATTTAGTTTGAGTTACCTCCTTTGAGGTATTTGTTCACTTAACTAGCGTTTGTTACTTAAGTGTTGAGCTTATGAGTTTATCGATTCATTCTTCTCTTTCGAGAAGAAGTA
This sequence comes from Allium cepa, assembly GCA_030765085.1. Classification (NCBI taxonomy): domain Eukaryota; kingdom Viridiplantae; phylum Streptophyta; class Magnoliopsida; order Asparagales; family Amaryllidaceae; genus Allium; species Allium cepa. The sequence continues at coordinate 887,331,888 of CM060931.1, forward strand.
TCTTCATGTCTATTCCGCTTCATATTACCGATATTGACTGATTTGTGTAGCTAGACTGACCCGTGTATTTATACTCAGTCAGACCGAGTTGTTTCAAGTATCATCTATTGAACTTAACTTGAAGTTGATGCTGGATATCAGCTCTCCTTTCTCTTGAGTAATTTCTATTCTTCCGCATACTCTGATGTATTTATATTTGATTCAATATATATGGTGTGGTCGAGTACCATCTTTATTGTATTCATATTGTATTGTACTAAACATGTATCAGTGTATATGTATATATAGGATGTAGATTACTGTTCTGTAATGTGCTTTACATTTGGTTATTGTATTTTGTTCTGACAGATCCGTTAGCCACCTACAGTTTTGGATTAAGCATTTACTGGGTATGTCGATCCATTAAGATAGAAAAGAAAAATCATATTGCATTTATCGGCGTATTCAGTAGATGTTTAAGACAAAGTTATAGATGGTCCCCCTTAACCAGCCCTATTCTGCGCTTTAGTAGATGAAATTACTCGTTAATTCTCTTTACTAAGGTGGGTCTCGAGGTGGGGCTTTACAACATGGTATCAGAGCTGTGGTCAGAACAAAGTAGAATAAACATAGAATAGTACGTATATCACGATACGTCGAAGTACAATACGAGTGAATCATTGTCCTTATATTCGAGCTTATTTTTGAATCGTGCTTTGATTCTTTTTCGAGTATTGGGATATGTTGAGATGGAATATGTCTAGGAATATATATATATATATATTCCATAGTATTCCATAATTGAGTTTGATGTTATCTTATCTTATGAATAATCTTATTTGGGATTATTCTATTCTTATTTTTGTCGATGCGAGTGAGTTCGTATCGATGAAGCTTATTGATTCCTTAGAGTATTCTTGTTGTGTTCCTTTAAGAGTTATGGATCGTATTGAGGGGAGCCACAACGATTGACTTATTGTAAGCATTCTAAGATTTCTTTTTGATGTTGCTTTTGTGATTATTTGTTTGTTACTCACAATCTTGAGATGCATTTGATTTGAGATGGATTGACTTATTTGATATTAAGTCCAATCCTTTGTTTTATAGAATCCTATTGTATATTTTGGTTTCCTATTTTGATTGGTTTATTATTTCTCTTACTTGGAACATTAATAATGGTACCGAAGTTTCTGAATTCACTCTTGAGTATCGAGATGTTGATGATATAACTCGAAATGTGACTTTGTTGAGTTTTGATGAGTTCGTTTGGGTTTGATATCCAATCAGGCAATTGAGTGTTGAATTAACCTTATTCTTGACTTTAGCCTTCGGCCATCCTTCCACGAGGACATCCACTAAGGAATGGGGTGATTTCTATATTTTTCAAGTTTGATTGAGTTTATCATTCAATTTCTTTGAGTTATCCTTTTCGGATACTCAATCGGTGTTATCCTTTGTAGCATACTTTGTTTGAAGTAATGATTTGTTGTTTATGTGCTATTTCTCCTTCGAGAAGAATATCTTGCTTATCTTGTGTCTTGATGATTTCCGAGACTGGCTCATCGTCTTATAGGAGTTGACGAACATTCCATCTCCTTCTGTTGATTTTGTGAATCTATTATTCGACGAATACCTCGATGCATTCTCTTAATGTTCTTGGTATGAGTTTTTGAAGCTATATATATATGAGTTTTAAAAAGAGAAATTGGAGTTTTGAGATATATTAAACATCAAAGAAAAGTTTTGAGAATATATTTATATGAGTAGTATTCTTTCATAGAAATAATTTGAGAGTTTTGGTTATCCATCGAGTAGTTAAGAGTTCTGGTCGATGTGTCTGATCAACATTATTGATAGGAATCTCCTAAATGCTATGATGAGGCAATCAGACACCATGATTTGTGTTTTAAAAATTGAGATTCTGAAAATAATATTTTGAGATTAATATTAAATTTATTTTTGAACGGTAATTACAACAACTGATTTTAGAGATGAGTAATAGAGTGGCGAGGCAGTTTTTATTGTACGGTCAACTCTGCAGCCAACGGAAATATTTATTTATTAGAGACTCAATAGAGAGACAATGCCATTTATTTATTTTTAAATTATAAAGATGAGAATATAAATGAGATTATTTTTGAGTTGTGCTTTACTATAAGTATATTTTGAGATTTTAGAATCTATATTATATACATTGGATGTTTTAAGGGAAGAGTATAATAAGAGAATTTAAATCCTTAATTTATTTTGGGGGGATATTATTATGGATTTACAAATTTTTTTGAAAATTGATTTTGAAGTAGGAGAAGAAATTTGAATTTTAACCTTGAGTTTTAAATTACTTACTAAGTAATATAGTAAAGAGTTTGAGAAATTTTCAAATGTTGAAAATTGAGATTTAAAAATTTAAAAGATAATGAGATTTAAAATTCTAAATATCTTGGATTAAAAGATAATTCGAGCTATATCCTTGTCCTTGAGTATATTCTATCTTTGAGCTATTATCAACGACGTGCATTTTTTGCGGTTGTTCGAGTTTGGTGGCCTTGTGAGAAGCCATCTTGTGATTTGTCTATCTTTTCTATTGTGTCTACCCTGTTGTGAGGATATTCTTTCCGTATATTTATGCGGCAAAATCATATTGATGATCTTCTTTATTGCTTAGAGTTTGGGTTTAAGTGAATTTGATCCCGACTCTATTCGTAGATTTTTTTTGAAATCAATCATTTTCTATTGATTAATTATTGAGCATCTTATTGATTTTTGATTCAAAGACGGGACATCTTCGAAATTTTTTCAAGATACTTGGAAAATTCGATGGTTTGCTAATCACTATATTAGCTTTGATGGGCCATTGGATTAACCAAGTGAGTTTTTCTTTGTTTCTCTCTACCATTCTATTTTGGGAGTATAAATGGTTTGAGTTTGGAGCTTGTCTTTTATCCTTTGTCGATTGAGTTTTTTGTGTTTTTTACGGCTCATTTTCTAGAAAATTGCGGGGACACAATTTTTGTAAGGGAGGGAGTCTGTAACAACCTTGGCTTTAGCGATTATTGTGAATTAAAAATAAATTAGAGAGATAAAAATTTCTTAAAATTTTTCATTTCAAATAAACAATGGATTTGGAATAAATAAAACATAATTAAGATAGTTTGGTTGGTAATAAATTGTGAATAATGGTGATATGTTGATTTGGGGATTAACTGAAGTAAGTGAATGTAAAATTATTTAAATCATCATTATTTGTTGCAAACAAATAAAATGTTGAAATTAAGTTTTAAAAACTTTATTATGTTAGTTTTTAATAAAAATGAGCATTATATGGTTTTAATTTGATGAAATGCAATAATTTTGAAATTTATTGCCAAACGTTGAATTTTGTTAATTTTAATTAAAAATTTGAATTAAATATGGATAATAGTATAAATAAAAAAGTGTGATTTCGTTTAAAAATAATATTTGGATGTACAAATAATGTTAATAAGGTTTGTCACATTTAATTGTACAAGAAAATGATTTTTGTGTAAATTTTGGTGTTAAAAGTAGTGCTTTATGTAATTAACGACGTCAATTGAAGTATTTCAATAAAAATAAGAATTTCATGATGAAAAATAATTTTAAACGGCTAAAATATCTTTTATGTGTTGATAAAACTTTTTGTTAAACATAAAGTGTGCTAGTGTTATTTTATAAAGTTGAAATTACGTAAATATAAGTTGTTTTGATTAAATGTAAGTGTTTTGGTGTGTTAGTGATAATTAGTGCATTAATCAAATTGTTTTCTTATTGGGTTTAAGCCCAATTACAATCTTACCTAAGAGAAGCTTCTTCTTCTGAAACTTATGTACGTACTGTAAAACTTACAACCAGAAGAAAATAAAGAGAAAGCTTCCTCTTTCAATACCTAAGCTCCAAATCTCCAAATCTCTTCAATCTTTTGTTGTTGCTAATGAAATTAAAACTATTTTCCACATTTAATCACTACATAAACAATTTTATTCCATCAATTTCAGATTTTGAGAAAGTTGATTGTATGTAATTTGTGTTTTTGGGTTTGCATGTCCTTGTGCTGCTGTTTTACAGGTTGTTGAAGCTCCCTCTAGCCAAAAGCCTTCAACTTTTTCTAAGTTTGCATAAATTTAATCTTCATTTTGCTCAGGTGAGTGCTAAACTCACAAATATCTAGCTGAGATAAGAGTTTGATAGTCATGAAATGCTAAATTTCGTTTTTAATGTTGATTTTCTAAGTGCTGCAAGCACTGCCTGGCTACGAATTTCAGACATCATATCTTTTTCATGCTTTGTCTAAATTGCATGATTCTTTTTGCAGTTTAAAGTATTGTTGTTCATCTTTAGGCATGTTAAATTTTAGGACATTTAGACCTATATAGCTTATAGAAACATGCTGCCGAACTTTGACTCGAAGCATGTTTTTTTGCCCAGATTTTTACAGTGAAAACATTGTCTGGGTCCAACTTTGAGACATCGTATCTTTTTCATACTTTGTCTAAATTGCATGATTCTTTGTGTAGTTTAAATATTTGCTGTTGGTCTTTACGAATGTTAAATTTCAGTTCATTTTGACGTATATAGCTTATAGAAACATGCTACCGAACTTTGACTCGGAGCATATTTTTTCTCAGATTTTTACAGTGAAAACACTGTCTGGGTCCAAATTTGAGACATCGTATATTTTTTATGCTTTGTCCAATTTGCATGATTCTTAATGCATTCGAAGTTTTGTTGTTGGTCTTTATGAATGTTAAATTTCAGATCATTTCGACATATATAGCTTGTAGAAAGATGCTGCCGAACTTTGACCCGGAGCATGTTTTTGCCCAGATTTTTATGGCGAAAACAGTCTGGGTCCAACTTTGAGACATCGTAACTTTCTCATATTTTATCCAAATTGCATGATTCTTTTTTTTTAAAGATGAATTTTTTTATTATAGGCTTAAAAATTTTCAAATTAATCTGATCTAATTTGGTCCTCTGTTCCATTCCTGGAAATTGAACCCTATAGGGTTTTCAGGCCTGTGCATTTTTTGTTTTTGAATTGTTGTAAACATGACCTGAGTCCATATTTGAGACAGTGTAACTTTTTCGTTTCCAGTCGGAATTCATTGATTCTTTTTTGTTTGAAAGATGAAGTTTTCCAGTTTCTGTACACTGATTGTTAGTTCAATTAAAGGTCGTTCGGCCACCTTTTTTATATCCAAAAGTTGAGCCCAAAGAAGATTTCAGACCTGGGTATTTTTTTGGCCAAGTGTTTTTGTTCTTTTTCCGTCCGATTTTTAACTTATACTTCATGTTTTTGTGATGTTTCTGAAATTCTTTTGAGGGATATGATGCCTAACAATAGGCTAGCCAAGTTTTGATAAATTTGAAATTCAAATTTGATTTCAATTTGGATTGAATTTGAATGACGGTTTTGAGTGATTTCTTTGATTTCGAGCACAGATTTTTCCAAACAATTTTTTTTAAAAAAAAAATAAGTTGGCATTTAAAATAATTATTACGTAATATTTTTAAATTATTTTAAGATGTAAAATCTATTTATTTTCTATAATAAGGGAATTTTCAAATATCGTCTTCAAAATTGATTTCGGAAAATGATTTTAAAAGCTCCTTTTCTCAAATAAATTATTTTATATGTAAAATACACACTTTTATACTTTTCGAACATATGAGAAAGAGAATTAAACGATTTAGTAAAACATGTGGTATGGGACATGTGCGTTTACTATTTTGGTTAATTTCAGACTTGTACAATCGAAGCTATTTGAGATTATTGATTCTGAGATGTTTTGCCATTTTATAACATATTTTGAGTTTTATAATTTCTATTTATTGGAATTATTTAAGATGACCAATATTTGGCAAGTATTATGGTTTGAGATCTCCTATGTAGGAATATGGTCGATGAGAACCATCTTGATGTTTTATTTACTTGCCAATGATGTAAGGCAAGTCTTGAGTATATGATTTCATATTTTGAGGTTTATGGCTTATGAGGAACCATCACGATGTTTTCACTTGTGGAGGAGATGAGACAAGTTACGATGTCATTTAATACTTGTAGGTGAGATTAGACGAGTATGATGTCTTTTTATCACTTGCCAAGGAGATGAGGCCAGATATGATTTTTTGAGTTTTATGATGTTTCTAGTGTGGCATCGGCTAACGGCTAGTAAACCGCTAAGTGCGAATATATGGTATGGGACACACGTTAACACTTTTCGGGTTTCTATCGGTGAGTTTGTGACACATTCACGATGTTTACCTAACAGAACTGCTTTGAGAGGCGTTAGCGACCTTGTCATGAGGACGAACTGCTTTAGGAGGTGTTAGCAACCTTGTTAGGGCTGACAAAATGGCTTGGAGAGGTATCAGCGACCTTGTCATGAGAACGAACTGCTTTGGAAGGTGTTAGCGACCTTGTCTGAGGCTTCGGCCGTCTGAGTTTAGCACGTGCAGCATTGCTTCGGCATTACAATCGGAGATTTGGCCAATCCGGATTATTTGATTTTTTTTTTATTGTGATTTTACTTTTTTAAGATGTTTTATTACATCAATAGCCTAGTACCGTATGAGATGTTATATATACGGTTATTTTAATTATGATGTTTTGAACTCTTATAAAGTTCCTTGAGCTATGAGTTTGGATAATTTCAGGATTTTATAGGGTATTCTGGGTTTTTCCATTTTGGCGAGTTGAGATTGAGATTTATATACATTTATACCGATGAGATGAGGTATAATTGAATTTGGAGATTCATATATAATTGAGTTTTGGATCATCCTATTTGAGAATGTTTACCTTTGCCGCTTTGGCGAGAGTTTGTATTGATATTTCTCCTTTTTAGGAGATATGGTTCACAGAAACCATGTAGACATTTTGGGATGTCGTCGATGATACGAGGCACTTGTGTTTGATTTGAGTATTACGTTTGAGTTACCTCCTTTGACGTATTTGTTCACTTAAGTAGCGTTTGTTACTTAAGTGTTGAGCTTATGAGTTTATCGATTCATTCTTCTCTTTCGAGAAGAAGTATCTTCATGTTTATTCTGTTTCATATTACTGATATTGACATATTTGTGTAGCTAGACTGACCCATGTATTTATACTCGGGTCAGACCAAGTTGTTTCAGGTATCATCTATTGAACTTAGCTTGAACTTAATGTTGGATATCAGCTCTTCTTTCTCTTGAGTAATTTCTGTTCTTCCGCATACTCTGATGTATTTATATTTGATTCAATGTATATGGTGTGGTCGAATACCACCTTTATTGTATTCATATTGTATTGTACTAAACATGTATCAGTGTATGTGTATATATAGGATGTAGATTACTGTTCTGTGATGTGCTTTACATTTAGTTATTATATTTTGTTCTAATAGATCCGTTAGCCACCTATAGTTTTGGATTAAGCATTTACTGTGTAGGTCGATCCTTTAAGATAGAAAAGAAAAATCATACTGCATTTATCAACATATTCAGTAGATGTTTAAGACAAAGTTACAGATGGTCACTGTTCGTCGACGGAAGTTCTACCGGTTTAGAAAACCGTCGAACGAATTTAAATTTAAAAATAACCGCAAGCGCACGGTGTACGAATGTAGCACATGGCGAATACGGGTCGATCCACAGGGAATTGATGATTTTAAAATTCTATTCAATCAAATTATACCGAAGTCGAGAGTGAATAGTTAGAAATGTAAGAAACTAACAAAAACTAGCAAAAGAAAATGATAAAAATATGAGAGTTAAAAGAACAATTTAGAGATAAATCCACTCTCTAGATCATATAAATCAACAAAATGAAGTTATGATCTCTCTTTTCTTTTCATTAGTGTAAATAGTTAATGTGTTTATCATAAGTATGATATATTTGTGCTATTAATTAGCCCAATATAAACCATCAAAGTATAACACAACCGCTAATACACTTTCAAATCTCATAAAATATGACAACAAAGTTGAAAGCAAAATCTATTTTAAGCATGGCCTATTAACTATTAATTAGAAATATAAGCCATCAAATTTTAATTTCAACAATCACTTCTTTGCCATAATCATATGTAGATGAAGAGGCAATTTGTGTTTTGTTTGTTTAAGCATAGCCTATTTGTTATGAACAACACAGACTATCAAATTCAAAGCTAAACAACATCATTAAACCACTTCAATTGTTTCCATTAAAGCACAAAAAGAGAGTATAAATATCAAAATGTTGCATCTACATATTAGAGAGCTTCATTGCCCCTAAATTGTAGGGATTAAGATCTCATATTTTTTATCAAATCAAAAAATGTAGAAAGCAACATGAAAGCAAAAAGAAAGGAAAATGAAAGCTAATGGAAAAAACAACTAATCTAATTGCATAAAGGTAAATCTACACTATTACATAAGAAGAGAAGAAGCATGTAAATAAAAGAGAATTAACATTGCATAAAAGAAAAGAAAATTACATGAAATAAAATGGCTAAGTAGCCATGGAAAGAAAGAGAGCTTTGATTTATTTTCTAAACTAAAACTAACTAACTAAGAGGCTAAAGAAGAGAGAGACTAAGAGAAGAGGGATCATTACATGAAACATATGGGGTATTTATACAAGTGTTAAAACCCTAATTCATTTTTTTGGGGAATGCCCAAAATGCCCCTTAGAAAGTGTGGAGGGCAAGTAATCATTAACATGTCTTAATCCTCCATTAAGTGTACATGAAGCCATTAACTCCAAAAGCATGTGCATTAGCCTTTAATTTGTACATTAAGGTAGGTGGGTAGGTGGGGTCCTCCATGTTCTTCACTTTGAATTATTTCCATCTTCATTCCTTTGTATTAATTTTGTGCATGCATATCTTCATGAAACCACTTCTATTTGAGATCAAATTCCTACAAAAAAATATATACAAATTTTCAATTAATTTTTCTCAAAGAAATATATGCACACAAATGACCGTTTTGCCCATATATGAAGATGAATATGTGACAATTTGGAATAATTTGAATTTTTGGTTTAAACAAGTTAAAATACCCGATATGATCATTTATTTAATTCAAATAGATTAAATATGGTGGTAAAAATATGCACATTTACGTGCACATCAAATACCCTCACACTTATATTTTTATTCGTCCTCGAATAAAGGAAAAAACCAAGATAAATCCGTTTTCGTATGGAGCACGATTGCATTAAGCATATGCAACAAGCCGTTAAACCTCTGGGTGTCCCCAATAGGACGAGTGTTGTCTCGTGAGGGTTTTTAGCGGATACTGTCCACAAAATCCAAATACAGGATGAAAATATTTACAAATGGCAAGATTTATTTACAAAGAGATGAATGTAAGTTTTTGAAATATTTACAAAATTAAGGATTTATTTTTAAGTCGACATAGATAAGTTAAATATTGGTTTTGGTCATTATCTTGGAAATTTAAGTCATTTACTTGTCAAATTTCCAACAAAAATCAAGTTATCATAACAAACAGACAATAGTTTAACTTGTTGTTTCGGTTGATAACAAATTGTAATTATAAAATAGATCCTTAGTTGATTATCAAAGTTTATCAAAGTGGTATTTTCATTTCTTTTCAATACCAAATCAAATCAAATAAGTAAAAATAGTGCTAGGATTTCAATTGCCTGCTCTCTTATTATTTGCAAGAAAAATTACACACCTAGCTCAGACAAACTGAGGCCAGATATACCACCCATGCACTGCCTTTCGGGCTTATATGAGGGGAGTACAGAGCATGACGAGTGCATACACTTTCATGCATACACTATCGACCATAGGTGGTTTTTATTAAGTCTTTTTATTTTACATATGTTCCATACATCATAACCGTGAGGACTTTTAAATGAGTATGGAATCACATAATCAAAAATTCCAAGTAATCGCCCATGCATAACCATGAGGACTTTTAAATGAGAGTGAATACTTGAATGTTATTATTTTTTATTTTTTTATTTTTCTAAGAGAGAGAGAGTTTTGCAAAATCATCTTAGCAAAATTTAACTTAGAAGACAAAAAAATGTTATATCCTTTACTTTAAATTCACCACTTTTAAAACAAAGATTTTCAATTAGGATGTATTTCATAATTAACACGTATGAATCTTCCTATATACTAGTTAAACCATTGTTATTTATAATCAAACTTCATTTTTATTTTTGTTAAGACAAATAAATTTTCAATAATTTCAATTTAATAAACCAAAACCATATATTTATCCTATAGTGTTTCTTTAAAAATAAATCAAAAAAGCTATAAAAAAAATCTCTTTTGTTTTTGGATTTTTTTTTTTTGAGTTTTTGGAAGAAAAATGAAAAATTAATCCTGAAAAATCAAGTAGAAGATGAGTCTCCCCCCACACTTGATTTTGACTGTGTCCCCACAATCAACCCAAGTGGAAGGAGAAAAATAAAATAAAAATCCTATATTTACATGAAAGATTATTATTTACAAGAGATGAGAAAGTATACAGTCAAAAAGTAAATGAAACGATCTTCTAAAGACCGATTCATTTGTCTCGTCAAATGTGAGAGACACAGCTTAAGCACGAAAAACCAAATCGTAAAAGATTTCGAAGTTGATTGTCGATTTGGAAAAACGAATTTTGTTTTATTAAAAATTGAACGAGTTGTTTTGTTTTCAATGATTTTTGGGGTTGATAAAACAATTGATTGAAGTTCAAGTTTATCGTTGAAAAATTCTTCAAAATTATTGATTTCAAAATCAAGGTGATTTAAATCTTCCCCGTTGGAATTTAACAACTCGTCATCCAAAAGTCCAAAAAATTCGTGTTCATTGAATTCCTCTTCCTTTATTGGATTATCAACAACTTTATTACATGTCTCAAGTTCAAAATTCAAAGTTGTTGTATTTAAATTTTCAAAATCGAGAAAAGGACGATCGAATTTTAAATTTGGTTCCATATCCTCAAAAGAATTGAAATCCAACTCAATTACCTTGTTTTCAACAACTTCATTAAGATTGTTATTTTCAATTTCAAAAGTTGTTGTTTGAAAATCGTCGATTTGGGTAAAAGATGGATTATTATTTGACTCGTCACACGTTGGACTTTGATTTTGTTTTTCAAGTTGTTTCATATATGTTTCAAACAACGAATTCGTGTGATCATCGTAAATTTCATTCATTTGTTCAACAAAATCCAATTTATAGTTATTAAATTGAGAATTTTCGATTTGGATTTGTTGAGAACAAAAAATTTCACTCGTAACATGGTTAAGATTATTCCCATTGCCAAATTCATTTGAAAAGTTGTTCCCATTTTCATGTTGAGTTTGAAATTCATTTTGGAGTTCGAAATTGAATTGGCATGGGTTATAATCATACTCGTTTAAATTTTGAATTGAACTCAAATTTTGAAATCCTTGACTCGAGTTATTACACAAATATGAATTACACAATTCATTTATACTTTGATTTTGTTGTGTAGAGAGTTCAAGTAAAGATGAAATGCTTTTTTCGAGATTCGAGGGTTGTTCAATATTTTGAAAATTTTGTTGTTTGAAATTCGAATTATTTGCACAATAGCTGTTGTTAAAATATCCATACGAATTTGAAGTGAACTCATATGGATTATATTGATTTTCACAACTAAATTCAAGTGAGTAAGAGAGAGGAAACTCGGACATTTTCAAGATTTGTTTTTTTTGTTGTTTTTTTATAAAGAAAAATATTTACAAGTGGAATTTATTTTTCAAAATGGAAAATTGAATTTTGTTTTCTTTTTTGATTTTCAAATTTTTTTAAGAAAAAGTTTTATATTTTTTTTTGGGTTTTTGTTTTTCTAAATTTTTTTTTAGATTTTTGAAATTTCAAAGGAAAAGGATTTAAGATTTTCAAAGAAAAATAAAAGGAATATTTACAATTTTTTTTAGTTTTTGATTTTTGAATTTTTTTTTGTTTTTTTTAAACATGCATGAACTAATGCAACTAAATGAATGCAAGGGTTAATTAAAATGATTTATCCTAAGTTAACACAAAATTGTATATTCGCAAGTTGTCTTAGATAAACAAGATAGTTCTCAGCCAGGTAACGGACAGGATTTATCGGTGCACCACAAATCACCGTAGCAATGCAGCCGAAGATTTAAGTACCTTCAGAGAAACAATTCAGTATAATATTTACGAATCACCGTAATATTTATAACTGATTATTGCTCTGCCGTAGCCTAGACACCAAGAATTTAAATTGTTCAAAGAAGACAAATCGTTAATATACAATTAAGTGCTATCGATGTCTAACCGATATTATTAACAAAATTCTAAGATGAAATGCAAAGCAAAAATTAAACGTGTATTAACAATGCAACTACGAATGAATTTTTTTTAATTAATGTTTTTTTATATAATGCAAGACAAATAAAAACAATAGATATTGCAAGCAAGCAGTTTATTTTATTTTGGCAAGCGAAGCGAAGCAATTATTTTGGCAGCAGTTCTTTTCCTTGCAATTTTCTGCTTTGGCAACCTGAAATTTCAAACAAAATATATACAGTTTTTTTTAGAAAGAAACTAAGAAAAATTTGAAACCAAAACAATTTGCCAAAACAAAATTCACTACACTAATTTTTTTTTCAAGATGGAAGCTAAAACAATTTAAAACAAAATAGAAACAAATTAAAGCAAACACAATTTTTTTATTAAACGAAGAGACAAATGAAAACAAAGTTTTTTTTTTCAAGAGAAAGAAAAGAACGAAAAACAGAATTCTCCTTTAGAGAATAAATTGGAAAACCAAAACTAGTGAACTAAAAGAAAAACAAACCTTATCTTTTTTTTTAAATCAGATCAAGCATGGCCCAAATCAAATCATAACACTAAAAAAAACTTTTTACCTTGAAAACAACACAACACAAACCTTTAACCGACCCAAACAATTCGATATTACCCAGACGCAAATCAAACTCCAAAATCAAATCAAATTTCACCGAAACCAAAATGCCAAAAAGAATCCCCAAACCAAAATCTCGTTTCAAACGTTGTCACAGTGGAGAATCGGATGATTTGTGGTTTTTAGGGTGATGTTGTTCGAATTGTCGATATGGGTGATTGGTTAGGGAACTCGCAATTTTGGGTGTGCGCAAGTTTAAATTGCTGGTCGATGATTACTGGAGAGGTTGTGAAGTTGAATAATTTCTGGAGTTTGGCAAAGGATTGGTGGTTCGTAAGACTATGTGGTGAAGGGTTGTGTTCGAGGAGTTGAAAAGGCTGCTGTTTTGTGAATGAATGTTGACGTGGTATGATGAAGTCAGAGGGGAAGAAGGTTGAAAGTGAATGTTGGTGGAGATGTTATGTGCAGACAACGTAAAGTCTAGCTGCACTATGCAGGTCGTAGCTGTGGTCAATGGTGGTTCTGTGGAGATGGTGGGTGGTTTGTTGGAAGAGCGGTAGAGTGTTTTGTGTGATGTAAGTTAGTCAAAGGTGGTTAGGAATGTAGGGAAAGTGTTGACTTCAGGGCAGTGTTGTGATATCTTGTGGGACAGTTGAGAGGCTGTTTGCAGCAGTTGTGGGGATGATGTTGAGGGTGGGAGGATTGTAGTGATTGCTGGAGTCTGGGTGTTTATTGCTGTGATGATGGAGGAGTTTGTATTTGGTTCGAGAATCGCAGGAAGCGACGAATGAGTTGGTGGAGGACAATGGTTGTAGTATGATGAATGGTTTGAACAGCCGGGGTATGTGGAAGTAGTGGTAGGTATGCTTTGTGTGATGGTAGATGGTTGAAGTTGCACAGTGATGAATGTGCACTGTTTTTTTTTTTTGGGAACGTGCAGCTGTTTTGTGATGTCAAGTATGATCGTGGAAGAGGATGGAGTTGGAAATATGAATTGATGAAAATGGAAGAATGGTGATTGTGATCAGAAATGAAGTATGTTTTGTAGAGGTTGTTTGATGAAGATTGGTATGGGTTGTAAGGGTTGGTGGTCTGAATAGGTTTTTGTCGAGTAGTGCACTATGATTGAACAGCAGCGGCAATGGATGTTAGATAGAGTTAAATTACTATTTAGCTTTGTAATAGCTGTTTCACTGTAATAGCGGTAGCTATTTAGCTTTGTAATAGCTGTTTCATCTTGTAATTCACAAATTACTTGACTATATGTTGTTAAACATCGATTTGTAGTAGAATTTGAAATTTTTGGTTGGCTACTAGAATTTGGAATTTTACTATGTTCAAATTGTAAACATTTGTTATAGATTGCACTGAGATGCCACCTAGACCGATTGGTGGTAGCATTTTATACTTGCAAGCATGTCAACGTTTAAGCAACAACGCTATGATGGCGATAATACACTTTCTTTTGTAATACCGACATACATTGATTTTTGCTATTAGCAGTACTTATATGTTTTATTTTTTTTGAAAGAATAAAAACACAGTTACAACTATTGATCACCCATCGACCCTAAGGACAGTGACTTCCTCACGTCCTGACGTGCTAGAGTTGTTAGATAGAGTCGGCTTCTTGCTTATACATCGATTGGGTTACACCCAATTAGATTGTCCCTTATCACTACCTTTATGGATAGATGGAGGTCGGAGATGTCTACATTCCACCTTAGAGCCGGTGAGATGACCACCACCTTGGGTGATGTTGTTATGTTGCTTGGTTTACCTACATACGGTGCTCCATTGAGCAATCCGGAGCTAGCCGTTTACCTGTCGATGTGCGAGAGCATGTTAGGTCTATCACCTTCTCTCGAGCAGTGGTGGGATAACGAGATGATAGTAATCACTTGGTTCCGGCAATAGTTTGAGGGGGACATTCCAGTTGACGCCTCCCAAATTCAGATTGAGCAGTGGGCTCGAGCTATTATTTTACATATCATCACTTTGCTTTTGACATATGATTATCTAAAGACACTTGTTTGGCTTAGGTGGCTTCATTTCATAGAGGACTTTGATATATGTCGTCGGTATTTGTGGGGTAGTGCTGTTCGACCGTATATGTACATCGAGCTAACTAGGCTCGCTTTGCAGGAGAGCGCATCTACCGGAGGCTGTTTGACTCTAATTCAGATATTCTCATTTTTTCTGTTCATATGCCTATATTTTATGTACGTATACATTTTTTATGCATCTACAAGTTTGTAGCTATGGTCTTGGTCGTATCCTTCGTTCAAGAGAATAATAATGAAGAGAACAGATGTTGATTTATCTTTGCCGTATGGTGTTAGATATATTTACTGCATTATTTGATTACACACATGTTTTGCTCCACTAATTATTATTATCCCGCTCTTGTAGATGGTTGGCCCGAAGAGCACGATGAATACGCCTAGACGTAATCTTATGTTCTACCACAATGAGTTTGATATACTCGGTTGTGATGTTGTGACATAGATTGCATACGCACACGTACTTGGATAGCTTCCACCCTTATGCACCACTACTATTGATCTATGGACAGCACGGGGGCCACTTATTTGTTTCAGCGATGCAGCATTTCATCTTCCGGTTAGAGTGATGCGACAATTTGGTTTTAGACAACATCTGCCAGAAGCATCTCCTCACTACCGGATCGACAACTTTACTAGAGAGAGCATGAGATGGCGATTGATACATGGAATCATCGTCATATGCATATGCAACGAGAAAAGACCTCATGCTATCGGACGAAAAATATTATACATGGTACTGGCACATCACCTGATGCTATATTCTTCATGCCATAGAACCTCCTATTGAGGTAGAGCAACCTGTTGAGGTAGATGCTTATACTTTGAGAGCTCCACTTGAGAGGAATGTGGTATATGTTAATTGCTATTATTTAACTTGAGAGGAAAATTGTCATACTTATTTTGCATTCGTGTTAATTACTACT
Source organism: Allium cepa (assembly GCA_030765085.1). NCBI lineage: Eukaryota > Viridiplantae > Streptophyta > Magnoliopsida > Asparagales > Amaryllidaceae > Allium > Allium cepa. The sequence goes on from CM060931.1 coordinate 887,347,726, forward strand.
ATTTGGCATGCGGATGGCATTTACCATGCTATGGAGTTGGTAGATGAGCTATCGGGAGAGGTGCCGGGAAGTACAAAGGGTAAATGCTTTAGTGTGAAGAGTATAGTGCGATCTATTATGGGAAAGAACAAGCTAGCTAGAACTACACTACCTTCTCCTCCCCTGCCTCCTCCTTCTCCTCTTGCACTCATTGAAGCACCTCTTGAATCAATTCCTCCGCCTCCTACGACACAAGTATACCAGCACAAAAGCCGAAAGTGTAAGGAAAAAGGTCCTTCATTTTCTCAACCTACAATTCGAACATGGACCTTCACAAACCCAGGGGGTCCAACCAAGACAACGAGGATATGTCTTCACCGGACGAGGTTCCACTACACGGAGGAAGTAAAAAAAACTCCTCTAATGGTGAAGAGCTTGTGCTAAAGCGTTGTTGTGGTATGGTGTTAGTTGGATGTTTAGCTTGTAGTTTGATTTGTAGTTTTGGTTGAATATTTTGACTATGTGTGATTTTGATCGTTGGATTATTTGTGTAATGTTTATATGACCATTGGATTATTTATGTGATATTTAATGTTAGAATGTCGGAATTTGAAACCTATTAGCCTTACCTAGAGCGCTATTTGAAATTGCACCAACCATTTTCAAATAGCGCCATAGGTATGGCTTACAAGTTTCAAAACAAAAGTCCTCCCCTCTCTCCTCTCGTTTCTCACTTTACTAAACTCCACACAAAAAATCACAAATCCCAATTACATTCCTTTCGACAATTCTACATTATCTCATTTCAAAAATTTGATTTTTTTTTCCGGATTTGCTAAATAACCGAAGGTAATCTTCAACATTTAAACCAATTTTCACTTTAATTACTTTTCACTTTCGTTGCAGTCTTAAAACCAATTTTTATTAACCATTACTAGAAATGGATTAATGGAAATTGAAGATGAGACTTTAGTGACATGCATGGATGCGTTTGAATCCAATGCAAACGTGGCGGATGGTGGAGTCAATCATCAAAGGCTAGGTAAAAAAGTTCACAATGAAGCGAGAGAGGTTTTTGAACAGCCTGATCGTGTACTTAGCGAGAAGCAAACACATTTCGTTGTAATACATTGCAGTAGGTGGAAAAATCGAGGTCAAGACTTTCGAGATATCCTAATGAGTAATGTATGGTGTTTGGTTGTACGTTGTATCTTAAGTTGTATTATATGTTATCATAGGTTGTATTGTATCGTAAGTTGTATTGTATGTTATCGTACGTTGTTATTTTATTATGTTGTATTGTAGGTTATATTATATGAGTATTCATGTTGATGTTATTATTGATTGGTAATTTGGAGTCCTTACAACACAAACACAAACATGAACAATATCAATAAATATATATGTCGAAGTACAATAGTTCTTTCAGAAAACACAAACAAATAAAGAGTTACTGAAAAGAATAATAAAAACTAAGTTGTTGATACAACTTTGAACCTTTTCACCATGGAGTAGAAGAGCTAAACCGGAGTTTATGTTTAATGTTAGGCTTCTGCCTAAAAGTCATTGTTTGATGCTACATGTTTTTTATTTGAAGAATTCTGATGTTAATGATGCTCGGATAACCGTTTCTGATTATGATCGGAAATATCCATTGAAGCTATCGGATTGTAGCAATCATTCTACATGATTTGTTATGAAGATTGTGATTTTCGCATCATTTAAGAGGCTCAAATTAGTAAGTTAATGAAGAAGTATTTTTTTATCTTGTCTTAATACAACTGATTGCTCAAATTAAATTTAGTTTTAACGGGGAGGAAGAAGAGAATGTTGTGGTATTAGACATTTTTTTAGTAAGACTGTAACAATAATCAATATGAGGCTGTAGAAGGGATGAAGTATTGATTTGGTCGGACATTTAGTGGCCTTTGAGTACAAGTTTCAATATAACTTATTTTAATATCAAAGGTGTGAAAGTAACTAAGAAATATTTAGCTCAAAGGATTTATTCTATGATCTGAAATGTTCTATGAAATATAACTAGTGTAAGTGATAGTAATTTTTTATAGCAATGTTTTCAATTTTTTTTCATTTATTTTCTCTCTCTAATATAGACTTTTTTTAGTGCTGATGCATTTTTCACCGTTCTTTCGTATATATGTGGTTATGATTATTGACACAGGAATATAATGTGTTAAAAATGTTCGTGTCTATTTTTATCTTCGGTCAGTGTAGCTTATTATCATGTTAGAGTATTGCTTGTCCAACAATTGGTACATCTTCACAGAACGAAACACTTTTCTCGTTCCTTTAGATCGACAATCCAAGCATTCAACCCTACAATCTCCTGGTTGTCCTGAGCTTTTTCATAGCTACTTTTCTTGTGTCTAGCCTATAACATTATTTACCAAGGTGTTTGAGTTTCATATAGTGTGATTAATAAAATCAATATGTTATATATTATTCATAAATATATTATACATAAACATTACTTCTTAGTTTCCAAAACCATAATGCCTTTTTCGCGTTGGCAGCTCAATGATAGCATCAAAATTCAGGTCCACATCTTCAACAGTCAGCTCCTCCCGTTCTGTTCCATTGAGAAGTTTCTTTCGTTCTTGCATGAATTTATCATGCAATAACAAGTAGATTTACAATTAAAATTCATAATACCTTATTAATTATTTATAACTTATAATTTAAAGTGATTATTAATAACTTATAATTAAGAATATGCTTATCATGGCCTCTTGTGATTTCATATAATTTTATGTGTATGTTATTGAGTCATCTTCATTGACATGGTCAATGACGTGAGTACTAGTAAACACGTCCACGTAGAAGATGGGACGACTATGATCTCTTTTCTAAAACAATTATTATATATACAATAACAAAATTGTACAATGTAACAAGTATTTATAATCGCAATTAATGAATTTACTAGCTAATGGTAATGCCAGAATGACTTTGAACCCCCGGGGTACGTGACATGATTTTCGTTTCTATTTGTAGAATTCTACTCCAACTCTGTATGTAAATCTAAAAAAACATTATCTTTCATATTTTTAAATTGATGCAACTGCTATACTGATTCTACTAAATTTTCAATAAATACACGAGATTAATAAACTTACAACCACTTTGACTTTTCCAATAATCAACCCAAGCTTGCCATACACTTGCACTTATCCAGTCACGCTTTTCTCCCTTTTTAAATGCTCGACATCGTGTCACGGTAATTTTTCCATTTTTTTCATCTAGTCATTTCTTCAAATGCCAAAGTCGGATTCTTGTAAATCTACTGTCCTTTGCATATTGAGAAAAACTAAGTTATACATTTATACTTAATTAACAAATTGTACAGTTGATCATATATAAAATGAAATATAGATTTACACATACATAGAAATTCTTCTATATACACTCTAATATGTGGGATGGGTATTATCCTATAATGGCAACTATGCAGTCATTTTGCTCTTAAGCAGCCTTGAAAATATCAAGAACAACAAGGGCTTCTGTTCAAAACCCCTTTATTAATCATGATTTCGACCTTTAATAAATCATAAATAATATATCATACACAAAATATTTATCATGTTGCAATAAATTTGATAGGTACCCACTCGCTTTAATTACTAATGTGACTATAGTCTATCGGTTATAAATTTTTTGATGAAATTTATGATACGTAATGGTTTTATGAATTTATTTTGTAAACATTGTATAACTATAGTTTAAAATATTTTTATTAATTTGAAAAGCAAGTAAGAGGTTGTAATCATTAATATTTATTTCATATTCATGGGTAACTAATATAAACTACACTATTTTTTCTGCAAAAGAGTAAAATTTTAGTAAAAAAATATATAATAACCATCGGAAGTTGTTGGAAACAATAGAAGGCCGTCAGATAAAACGACTATACAACAATTTCAACCAAGAAAGAAACATTCATTCTCCCCTAAAAACTTCCAAACCCTAACTTTTCCCCCAAAGTTTGCCATTCTCCATCATCGGCTACTCCAATGCTTCCTCAACCCCCGTAAAAACTTCGCCATCTTCAAATCTTCGTCCGCCTACGCAATTAGTTCTGCTCAAATTTGGTTTTTTCCCTAAGCCTAATTAAATTTAATTTTCTACATTAGTGTTAATTTATGATTTTAATTTTTATAATACACCACTGATTGTTTAGAATTGTATTTTGGATGATTGAGATATGCTAATTACTATTATGTTTAAACCAAAAATTAAAGCATATTTAGGGCTAAATTGAGTTCATTAGTGTATTTGCATATTATTTAGTGTATCTACAAATAATTTAGTGTCTATATTACCTTAAACGTCGATAAAGATAATTTTTTATATAACCATTTATCAGTTTATATCCTTAATTATATATAAAACTTAGTTTGCTATAACGTGTCATGCTGCAAAATTAGATTCTCATTACCAACAGATGTATATAGTAATAATTACAAACCTTAAAAAATATGAAAATTTTGAAACATTTCAGATAGACTTGCTGGAGAGATATCAGGATTCTTATCACCGCATCGACAAGCACCAATTGTAAGCTTACAGCATATAAACAAAGTCAGTCCAATATCTCCTTCAATGTCTCATGTCAATGCGATCAAGCTCTTCATGCAAGCTGCAAATACCGATTCATCTCGCCTTCTACAGCAGACATTCTATTACGATTTAGCAAATAAATGGTCTGTAATGGTTTCTTGGGGCAACAGTGTCCATATATATGAGAAATTTAACCCACCAAGTGTGTTACAGATACCACTTCGAGCCTTTTCGCCATGGAGTAGAGGTGCTAAACCAGAGTTTATGTTTAATGTGAGGCCTTTGCCTAGAAATCCTTGTTCGATGCCATATGTTTTTTATTTGGAGAATTTTGGTGGTTAATGATGCATGATAACTGTTTCTGATTATGTTCGGAAACGTCCATGGAAGCTTTCAGATTGTAGTAATCATTCTGCACAATTTGTTATGAAGATTGTGGTTTTCACATCATCTAAGAGGCTTGAATTTGTAAGTTAATGAAGAAGTATTTATACTTTGTTATACTGCAACAGAATAATCAAATTATATCTATTTATTTACAAGGAGGAAGAAGAGAATGTTGTGGTATTAGATATATTTTCAGTAAGAATGTAACAACAATCATTATCAGAGCCTGTAGAAGGGACGAAGTGTTGATTTGGTCAGACATTTAGCGGCCTTCAAATAAAAGTTTCAAAGTTACGTTTTTTTTCTTTTTATTTAAGATCAAAGGTTGGAAGGTAATTAGGAAAAATTTGGCTTAAAGGATTTATTCTATGAAATATTCTATGATCAGAAATATTCTATGAAATATTATTTCTGATCTGAAGTTTATATAATCATAGTGTGATAGTGATTTTAGTAGTTATGTTTTCAATTATTTTTCATTCATTTTTTTTCCAATCTCGGTCTTTTAGCGCCAATGCGTTTTAACTGTTATTTCATATGTACGTGGTTAATATTTATTGACACAGAATATAATGTGTTAAAAATGTTCATGTTTATTTTTGTCTTTGGTTAGTATAGCTTATTATCACGTTAAGAGTTTTGCTATGCACTTGGAGGGTACATTGTCTTCCGATTGGACATTTTGATTAATAGCTTCGTGACATTTGTACATGAAATTCAATGATTGGCTATTATGTATAATTATTCACAAATTGTACATGCAAATATACCATAGTCGATGTCTGTTACTTCCAAGTTGATGTTATATGATTAATTAACCAATCACAATCTATGCCTGATGAGTCTCTAGTAAGGTCTAACGGTATATAACGAAAAATAACAACTAAACAAAGTCAACCTTAACCCAAAACAAGCCGATCTCAAAGATTCAATTAAAAAATATAAAATTATGTATATTTTAAATGTAATTACATAACTAGAACTAACTCGATTCACGCTGTGGGTTAGGTCGTGTCTGGATTTCAAAATGTGTAGTTTAGACCCAATGAAACCGAAACCATCTAGAATTAAGACCCATTGATTCAGGTCTAGGTTCAACCCATCAAGTCTAGTTGACACAATACTACAACCAATTAGCATAAAAAGCATTCATAGCATTAGTTGTAAACATGTACAAATTAATGAATGGTCCATCCTGATCTTTGTCTCACAGTTTTAAACCTTTTCCACAAATATTTTACAATAGACTGGATGTCTTTCTACATAACTAATTTTTTCTATCTGTAGATTGAAGAAATAATATACATCAAATGCAAACAAAAAAACATTCTTTGTTTTACAATGGAGTAAATGGTGCAGTGAGGTTGATTGTATTATAACATTCAAGTATTGATATCTATTGTTGTGCAATGTTCACCAAATGAGAGAAAAGTAGATAGGTTAATTCTAAATTATTTTTAAATTGAAGTAACATTGAAATGAAATAAAGTTTTGTTTTGTTGATGAAATTTGTTGTTTATTAACTAAAATCGACCTTAATGTTTACAAAGTTGAATAGCATAGGAAGGATAAGTTTGTGGAGGGACTGATGAAGAACTGAAGTGCAACGACTTTACCATTATACCCATATTATTAAAGAACGTTATAAATAGTGTTGCCTAAATTTTGTTTATTAAGGACGACCAAATGTGAATATATCTTTAAACTAACACTGACATGTCATACTTACTGTATTACTTAATCTCTGTAATAAAATTTGACATGTACAGTCTCAGTTCAATATAATATCCACAACGGTTTCTCAGAATCTGAACAGTATATCAAATAAACAATAGTCACAGATCACAGCGGAATAATATACATCATATACAATACATAATATGAGTCTACAAAATTTAATACTAAACTCAATTAATATTCATAGACCATGGTGGTCCGAAACTCAATTAGACATTAGTTGTGTCCGAACTGAATGTCGGACCTTCAAATCAGCTATTCAACTATCAATTTACCCGATTGAACCACGGTTGAATTATTTACTTTTTAGTTTTCCACCATATATCGCTTTACCGTTTCAAAGGAAAAAAATCTACATTTGTAAAAAGCTCACGGTCCCATATTCTAAACAGCAAATTTCATCACTTCATTTTTTGATGTTCCAAGCACCTTCAAGACCGTTATAAACTTCATCAAGTCCGTCACTATTAAGATTCTAAATTATGCTCTACTACTGTATGCACGACAACAGTTATGTTGATGCAGCTGTGCATAACATCTATAATTTTATACTGTAGAAGTACATAATTTCAGTTGTGCAACTTCCACTATAGACATTGAAGACCCTCTAGGACTTGCCTGCTTAGCATTTTTCTTAGTATATAACTTATACTTACACATGTAAATTTTCAAAAAATAAAATATGCATGGTTCCAACGTTTGAACCATCAAAACTTTAAACCTTGAGTCGTCATGGTTCGACTCTCAGTCCGTTCATAATACCTATGCTTACAAACTTTTTAAAAATATGAAAATTTTCAAACATTCCAGATAGACTTGCATGAATATATATCAGGATCCTTATCATCACATCCACAAGCACCTCTTGTAAGCTTACACCTATTACAAAAGTCAGTCTAATATTTCCTTCAATGTCTCGTTTCAAAGCAATCAAGCTCCTTATGCAAGCTGTAAATACTGATTCGTCTCGCCTTCTACAACGGACGTTCAGTTAAGATTTAGCAAATAAATGGTCTGTAATAATTTCTCGGGGCTACAATGTCCATATAAACGGGAAATTGTACCCACTGAGTGTTTACAGATGCCACTTCAAACCTCTACTGAAAATTTTGGAAGTATGAACTAAGTATTTGGGTCCTCACCGAGGAACTCGATTATACCAAACATACTTCCTGAGTTAAAACAGGTCTAGATTATATAGCCGGTTATTTATCTGTCAAATAAACAAACAACAACAATTAAGAGATTTAATTACCATATAAACCACTAAGCCTCAAACAATTCTTTCATTTATTTAAATCTCTTTTCAAAATTGTCTATCAAAAACACCCATATACTTATCTCACCCACATAGGTATATTCACAAAACATTTGTGAAAGGTTTCTCATTTACAAATCATATCAAAGGATCAAAACAAAATATTATTTAAATTGGAGATAAAGATAACCTCAAATAATATTCCTTTGGTGTTAAGTGTGGAACGAATGTCCATACCATTAGAATTAAGAAGTCAGTTAAAGGGAATCAAATCATAAATTCTTTTATAATTCCTCTAATAAACCCTTTTAACAAATCTCATTTCTACATGATATTTCGTTTACCAAAAACTTCAAATTATTTTGTAAAACTTCTTTTATAAATATTCAAAACCATTTATAACACTCTTTATTGTACTCCAAAATCATTTATAAAACTTCTTTATTTAAAACAAAATTCCTTTAACAAAATTTGAGCCATAAAGTTCCTTTAATAAAATCAATTATTTAAAACACCTCTAAATAAACAAGTTATTATTCAAAACATTCTTTATTTAATTTGCAAAGCATTTGGAGAGTACAGTATCTTCCGATTGGATATTTTTATCAATTGCTTCGTAACATTTGTACATCAAATATAATTTATGGCTGTAATCTATAATTATTTAGAATATGTACGTGTATATAGTATGTAGCTTGGGAGTGTCAATTAGAACCAACCCAATGGACATGGATCCGATCCGGTGGGCTCGGCTCTAGACGGGTTGGGTATTATCGGGTCTAAACTATACATTTCAAAAAGCTATTCCATACCCGACTCGTGCTTCGGTTCGGATGGGATCAGGATAGTTCGAGTACAATTGGATAATAACACTAAAAATGCATATATCTAAATGTTTTTTGATGGATCTTTCGGTTCGGTTCAGATCAGCTTTGATTGGGTATTTATTGCATTTTCAACATCCAGACCCGACCCAAGACCCATCGGGTTCGGTTAGGGTTCGAGTCTTTTCAGGTTGGTTCGGTTTGATTTACGGTTCACGGTTCTCATTGACAACATTGTATGTAGCCTATGTTCGTTACTTCCAAGTTGAAGTTATGTTATGTAGTACTAGTGTAAATCCTAAGTTTGTGTATAATAGCTATAAATATAAAAAATTTGTCTAATAAAAAATTTATGGACGAATGTGTGTTATAAATGTAAAAACTTAGTGGCCACATCACTTTTATTTTAGGGAAATTGATAGTATATTCCGTTGATGGGAGCTTGAAAAGTGCATGGTGGTGGAAGTTGCAAACAGATGGTGAAATTTCATGGATGTATGTTAGGTATTTTTGAACTTTCTAAAAGATACCATAGAAATCTATTCATTGAATTCTATTTATTAATAGTAGAAGATATAATATACTTCATTTTCAGAAAGTAAGATGGAACTTCTGTGGTTGTCAATTGGAATCAAGACCTACCGTCTCGAATCACACCGACCCAAGAAGAATGACCGCAATCCGAATCCGATGGATCTCAGATCAGGTCTAGAAAGTAGATGATAAAAATATCATTTAGACCCAATCATACTCAACCTAAACCAACCCGACCTCAAAGACCCGACAAATTTTTTTAAAACTATATGTATTTTAACAATAACTGGAACCAACTCGATCCGAATCATAGTTTTAATTGGATCTGGATTTCAAAATGTATAGTTTAGATCTGATAAAATCTAAGTTGTCTAGAACCAAGACCCAACGGGTCTGATTGATACACTACTACTGCCAATTAGCTGAAAAAGCATTCTTAGCATTAGTTGTAAACATGTACAAATTAATGAATGGTCCAACCTAATTTATGTCTCATAGTTTTATACGTTTTTCACAAATATTCTACAATAGAGTGAACGTCTTCTGTATAAACTAATCTCGTCTACTTGCAGACTGAATATACCATTACATCAAATACAAATACATTCTTTGTTTTACAATAGAATAAACAGTGCAGTGAAGTTGAATGTGTTATAAAAGAATCAGAGATATCAACAGTTGTGCAATGTTCATAAAATAAAATAAAATTCGACGGGTTAATTCTAAGTTATTTATGAATTAAAGTTACTAATCAATTTGTAACACATGTATATTCATTGTATAATGAAGCAGCGTTAAGCTGTGAATACATGTCAAGTTACCGATTATTTTAGACAAACAGTAATTTACCATTACTACTTTAACGGTTTCCAGATTATCGGTATATCGGTCTTCGGATAACTGGCCTATTGGTAACGGTAAACAGTTTTAGCTTATAAATAGAAACGGTACAGTAACGAGATTTGCGAAATAGTAATTGTTACTAATATCATAACATCAAATGAGATCAAACCGAGAAAAATATAAGATTGATCTTTCATTTAATTATGCAAATTAGTTTGTAGTTAATAAATTAATTTCCTAAGTAAACAAACGACTTTCAACTAATGGCTTTTTTTTAACATGATTTATTAACAGCAACAAGTGTCGATCTCGAAAATCAAATCTATAATCTTTAATCTCGTAGTCTGAGCAACTAAACAACTAAATCAAGCATGTTGGTTGCTTTCAAATACTAACTTTCACAAAGAGATAACATATAAAAGGATCTGAAATAACATCTTGATTAATCTAAATTAACTTAAAGAAAAAGTATAATTTAAGTAAAAATGTCATTACAGCAAGTATAAACACTTGTGCTTTTGCAACGAAAGACCAGGCACAAAAGCAAACAAGCATAAAGTAGATTGAAGTTGAAAATTTAAATGTGGACTACAACATCCTAACTACTAAAAACATACTGGAGCGCTATGGACAAAAGGAATTCCATGCTGGAGTGCCAAAATCATCCTAATTACTATAGTTCATAGACTTTGTTGCAACATAAGAAATCCAATTTCATTTTTTTTAACATACGGATGCAAGAAGGTCCACAACTGTCACATCCCTTTTAATTCAAGTCCTCATAAATGCACTTTTCGATCCCGAAATTTGAACTCATTTAAGGGATTATTATATGTCTTTGGAAATATCAGACCGTTAAAGTGCGACTTGGCCTCGAATCATCTTACCCTACAGAAGAGCTAGGAACCCTTGTCAACCATGCTAGAGGTGCGGACATCCATGAATTCCTTGTGAGAACATCCACACTCCGCTTAAGATCACCAAGCGTATCTTCCACACGGTGATAAACAATTGAATGTCTCATGTAGCATCATTGTATTAAGCAAGTAAAAATCAAAGATCAGAGGATGGAATAGCATAGGCTGCGATCAAAAATATAAACACAAATACAATGAAATTGCAACATAAGTGCACTCGAGGGCAGATTGAGATTTTCATCGTAGCAAAAAAAATTTAGCCTTTTTTTGTATTTTCAATCCATTATGCATTCAGATCATGATCTTGGCCCCCCCTCCCCCAAAAAAAACCCAAAAAGGTTTTTAATTTAATATCTAAGTAATTGCATTTACAATGGGATCAGAGAGCAAAACAAAGAACGCGAGACTAAATTTTTTGTAACTTGTATGGATCCATCACCATTGGGATTTTTTTCTGGATCCGCTAATACATGCACTATATGTAGAAAGCGACATTAGTCCTGTAAAAAGTTCATGGTTGAAGTTAGCACATAGAAAAACCTATTTATCAGAAAAATGTGTGTAGGAAAACTAGTCAAATGTCATCTTAGCGAAAACATAATTGTAGAAATAATTAACCCAGTGAAGAAGTAAAGTAGTAATTTGGTCAAAAAAGATAAAAACAAAGTTTTTCTATTTTAAAATCTCAGAAGTATAACTTTTTTTATAAGTAACTGTAGTGAAATATTGAAAACAAAGCCTCCTACTTCACAACACTATACCCAAAATTTTCAATCAAAACTGTGTTTAGGCTGCACTCTGTTGTTTTAGTTTTGTATCAAAAAGGACCGAAATATTAGCAAAACCATAAACTCAGAAACAGACTCCATAGCCCTGGTGATGTTATGTGCAAATCAGATTCTTGTATAGTGGATCATTATAACGAAGTTCAAGATCTTGCGGCCAATGACCCCAGTAAGGTGCTCGGCCTCAACCCATTTGGTGAAATTATGGTATGATTGTACATTTCCTTGGCATTAGGCAGCTTAATTTCCTATCGAGTCAATTCCACACGCGTCGAATGACCATGGGAAAGTCATAGAGGTAAGGAGGATAGGAAAGGCTCTGAGGATCTTGACGGACCACTGACATTGATCGCATTTCTTGGAGTAGTCCATAGAATATTCGATCATAGTAAGCTAGTAGTAACCTTGTCGAACGGCCTTTTTTGCTATGATTTACTCATCAGTGTGATCCCTACAAAACACTTCATGCACCTCTTCTAGGATCTGACCTGCTTCGTGTTCAGGCATGCACTACTGAAGTGGGGTAAAGTATCCATTTTGATGCAGCACGGCAAGGCATGGTCGAATTCCCATCGCCGCGACCTAATCTCCACGATCTAGCCCCATTCCCATCGCCGCGACCTAACCTCCACGACCTAACTCCATCCCCATCGCCGCGACCTAACCTCCACGACCTAACTCCATCCACATTGCCGCGACCTATCACCAATGCTCCACGACCTAACCATCACGCGACTTAATGACATAATCCCTCACGCGACCTAACGACCTAACCCATCCACGACCTAACCCCACCCCGTTGTTCAGTTCGCAAAACCATAGATCGCTCCCAATTTCCAGCGTAGGTCGTGAATACACAGAGTCTTGCATCGCAAAGTCTTCTTATGTCGCTACCGAAGTTGCCTAGGTCGCTGTTGTGTTTAAGTCGCTCAAGTTAGGTCGTTACTAATTGTTAAGTCATTTGTCGTAATTTCCGTAGTTAAGTCAAACATGTTAAGTCGTGAGTCATGTTATGTTGAGTCGTTGTTATGTTGTAAAGATATCTATAAATAGAGGTGTGATGTCGTTGTAAAAGGGGTTGATTTTTTTGAATAAAAATTGGTTTGTGCTTTGTGCCTCCATTAAAATTGTAGTTGAGTGTTATCTCCTATCTCCACTTTCAACATTCGAGTGCGCTCGAATCGACGATTATTGAAGCCAATTCACGTAATCAAGTGCGCTTGATCAACGTTCAAAGAATTGTAGATCTTCTTTCACGGTATCGTGCGCGATCAACGTTTCGAAGATTGCTAGAATCCGGTATCTTCGTGATCAACGGATTTGGGCATTTGGGTATTCTTCAATCCATCGATTTATTTTGCTTCATCTAATCATTTCATCGATTAGTTTGACACGAAATCTTCATTTCGTCGTCAATCGTATTATTTCTGTTGCGTCAGTTTGGTATCAAAGCTAGATCGCAAGGAGTTTGCGTCATTTGAAGTTTGGAGATCGGATTTGCAATTGTTGAGAAGTTTGTGTTTGAATTAAGTTGAAGATTGTTGTTGAAGATCATGCCGCCGAGAAGAGCTAACCGTCATCAAAACATTGCAGATGTGTATAAAAGAAAAGATGCTGAACAAATGGAGCAACGCATTAGTGATAAATTCAATAAAAAGTTCGATGAAGGAATTGGTAGATTGGAGAGGCTCATGATGAATATGAACCAAATTCGACAAAGAACATCACCAGTGTCAATCGGGTTGGAAACCGGGTTTCCCCGTCGGTTTCGGGAGAACGAAGAATATCGCCACACTCTTATAGAGAAAGAAGAGAGCCATCCGTTTCGAGAGAAAGAGACGTGCGTGGAAGTAGAAATGTTGATGGACGGGATCAACATCGACATATGTCAAATTTGGAAGAAGATAGTGATTATGAAAGTAGATCTTGTCGAAATCATGGCCAAGGGAGAAATCGAGTTAGAGAATATGAAGATGATCGTTGATGGGAGTCGGGGATGAAAATGGAAATTCCAGAATTTAAAGGTGGAATGGTTGCGGAAGAGTTTTTGGATTGGGTTTCAAATGTTGAAGAAATTTTTGACTTCAAAGAAGTTTTCGAGAATCGTAGAGTGAAGTTGGTTGCTACAAGATTAAGAGGGAGAGCTATGGCGTGGTGGCAGCAGACTAAACTTACACGGGAGAGAATGGGGAAGTCAAAGATTATTACATGGGAGAAGATCAAGAAGTTAATGAAAGCTACTTTCTTACCTTACAATTATCAGTCTCTAATGTACCAACGTTTGCAGAACCAGAGGCAGGGGACAAAGACTGTTAATGATTATGCTGATGAGTTTTATCAACTGATTGCTCGAAATGACATCATGGAGATGGAAGAACAGTTGACCGCTAGATTTGTTGGGGGGTTGAGGATCCAGATCCAGGAAATGGTAAATATGTTTGACCCTAGATCTGTGGCTAAAGCGCACCAGAAAGCGTTGGCTTGGGAGAAGTAAGGAAGATGAGGAGGTGGTGTGTTTACAAATTCCAACAATCAAGTGAAGGGAGCTAGTAGCAATACTACTGTTACAAAGGCTGTTACTAAACCGGTTGTCAATGAGGTAGCAAAGACCAAGGTCAACAATAGTATCAAGTGCTTTAATTGTCAAGAATTTAGCCACAAGAGCAATGAATGTTCGAAACCGAAGAGGCGAGCTATGATTGCTGAAGTGGAAGGTGAGGATGTTGATGAAGGTTATTTTAGTCCAGTTAAGGAGGATGAATAGGATATCGCGTCGGGAGATGAAGGATGTAATCTAATGATGAGGAGATCTTGTTTAACATCAAAGCAAGAGGATGAGGCTAGTTGGTTGAGGAGTAATATCTTTCAGTCGACAAGCACTATACTGGAGAAGGTTTGTAAATTTGTGGTTGACGCGGGAATTAGTTGTGACAATATCATTTCTACCGAAGCTGTGAGAAAGTTGAAGTTGAAAACCGAGAAGCATCCAAATCCTTACAAGTTAGCGTGGTTAAGAAAAGAAGGAGAGGTGAAGGTGGATAGGCGAGTTCATGTTCCATTTTCTATTGGGAAGAAGTATAAAGATGAGATCTGGTGTGATGTGGTGGAGATGGATGTTTGTCACTTGCTTTTGGGAAGACCATGGCAGTATGACCGAGCAGTGCAGCATGATGGTCGAACCAATAGCTAAAGTTTTATGTTTGAGGGTACTAATATCATTTTAGTTCCGAAGAAGCGACAGCAAGGAGAGAGCAAGTCAGAAGAGATTGAGAAGCTGAAGACTTTGTTGACTTTAAAGGAGTTTATAGAAGAAGTAGAGGAGAGTCCAGAGGTGTTCTTATTGATTGGACATGAAGCTACTGAAGCTGTTGAAATTCCAGAAGGAGTAAAACCAGTATTGGAGGAGTTCAGAGATGTGTTTCCTGAAGAGTTGCCAAAGGAGCTACTACCGTTGAGGGATATTCAACATCAGATATATCTTGTGCCAGGGGCAGTATTACCTCACAGGCCACATTACAGGACGAGTCCTAAGGAGCATGAGGAACTAAGAAGGCAGGTGGAGGACTTGTTATAACAAGGGCGTTTTCAGGAGAGCTTGAGTCCTTGTGCAGTGCCAGCCTTATTGGTACCGAAGAAGGATGGGACTTGGCGGATGTGTACGGATAGTCGGGCTCTAAACAAGATCACTGTGAGATACAGGTTTCCTATGCCGAGGTTCGATGATTTGATTGATCAGTTGAGTGAGACTGTTGTGTTCTCAAAGATTGACTTGAAGAGTGGATACCATCAGTTTCTTTTTAGACCGGGTGATGAGTGGAAGACTGCTTTTAAAACTAGGGAGGGTCTATACGAATGGCTGGTTATGTCGTTTGGCTTGTCAAATGCTCCTAGTACTTTTATGAGAGTGATGAACTAGATTTTCAGACCATTTATTGGAAAGTTCGTAGCAGTTTACTTTGACGATATTTTGATCTATAGTGGGAGTATGGAAGAGCATATCCAGCATTTGCGAGAAGTTCTGTTTATTCTACGACAGGAGCAATTCTATGCAGCAGCGAAGAAGTGTGTGTTCATGACGCACAGTGTTTTGTTTCTGGGATATGTTCTGTCAAAGGAGGGTATTCAAGTGGATGAAAGCAAAGTGGAAGCTGTCAGGAGTTGGCCAGAACCCAAGACAATTACTGAAGTGAGAAACTTTTATGGGTTGGTATCTTTTTATCGAAGATTCATTCCACATTTTAGCAGTGTGATGGCACCTGTGACCGATTGCATGAAATGAAAGAAGTTCGTGTAGACAGAGGAAGCAGAGTTAGCTTTTGAGAAGATTAAGACACTTTTGACGTCAGCACCAATTCTAGTATTGCCGGACTTTCAGTTGTTGTTTGAGTTACATATTGATGCTTCGAAGGTTGGGATTGGTGGAGTATTGAGTCAGAATGGAAGACCAGTTGCTTATTTCAGTGAGAAATTGTCTGAAGCAAAGATGAGATATAGTACATATGATGTAGAATTCTATGCTATTGTGCAAGCCGTGAAACACTGGAGACATTATTTGTTCCATAAGGAGTTTGTTTTATATACTGATCATGAAGCGTTAAAGCATTTGCAAGGGCAGGAGAAAATTTCAGCTAGGCATGCGTCGTGGCTTGCATACTTGCAGCAATTTACATTTGTTGTGAAACATAAGTCGGGAATTACGAATCGCGTGGCAGATGCGTTGAGCAGGAGGAATCATTTGTTGACTACAATGAAGATTGAAGTGATAGGGTTTGATGTGTTACCAGAATTATTTGTTGATGATCCTTACTTTGCAAAGTTTGTAGATGAAGTCAAGGAGAGGAGGACAGATGAATATGTGATGATAGATGGGTTTCTATTCAAGGGAAATCGATTGTGCATACCAGAAGGAAGTTTGCGAATGAAGATTATCAAAGAGTTACATGAAGAAGGCCATGTGGGTAGAGATCGTACATTGCAGTTGATTTCTCAATCTTATTTTTGGTCGTCAATGAGAAAAGAAGTTGAGAGATTTGTGGAGAGATGCCATATCTGTCAAGTTTTGAAGGGAACAGCTACGAATGCGGGAGTATATATGCCATTACCTGTGCCTACCAGACCATGGATTGATATCAGCATGGATTTCGTTTTGGGTTTGCCTAGAACTCAAAGGGGGAGTGATTCTATATTTGTTGTGGTGGATAGGTTTTCGAAGATGGCACATTTCATAGCCTGTAAGAAGACAGCCGATGCCGTCCGAGTTGCTCGGTTATTCTTTAAAAAGGTGTAGCGATTACATGGGCTACCTGAATCTATTGTTTCTGATCGGGATACTAGATTTCTAAGCCATTTTTGGTTGAGTTTGTGGAAGATGGTCGGAACAAAGCTGAATTTTAGTAGCGCTTACCATCCGCAAACTGATTGGCAGACGGAGGTGGTTAACAGGTCGTTGGGAAATTTGTTGAGATGTCTTGTGAAAGATAATGTGAAGAGTTGGAATTTGAAGTTATGTCAGGCGGAATTTGCACATAATCACGTTGTTAATCGAAGTACAGGATTCAGTCCGTTACAAGTTGTATATTCAGCAATTCCGAAAGGACCATTGGGTTTATCGATAGTTCCATTTCAAAAAGGGGTTGTTAAGCGAGCTAATGATTTGGTGAATGAGTTGCAAGAGTGCCACAAAGTTGTTCAAGAACGTTACTTGCATAAAATGAGAAGCATAAACAAATGGTGGATAAGAAACGAATAAGTGTGAACTTCAAAGAAGGTGATTTGGTTTACGCCGTTTTGACAAAAGATCGTTTTCCAGTGGTAACGTACAACAAGTTGAAAGCTCGAAAAATTGGACCGGTGGAAATTTTGAAGAAGATCAATGACAATGCATATCAGTTGAAGATGCCGGATCATATTCACACTGCAGACGTTTTCAATGTCAAATACTTGATTCCGTATCATGGGGATAAGCTTGTTGAGGAAAAAGAACGCGCAAATTCGAGGACGAATTCTTGTCAAACGGGGAAGGATGATGCAGCACGGCAAGGCATGGTCGAATTCCCATCGCCGCGACCTAATCTCCACGATCTAGCCCCATTCCCATCGCCGCGACCTAACCTCCACGAACTTACTCCATCCCCATCGCCGCGACCTAACCTCCACGACCTAACTCCATCCACATCGCCGCGACCTATCACCAATGCTCCACGACCTAACCATCACGCGACTTAACGACCTAATCCCTCACGTGACCTAACCCATCCATGACCTAACCCCACCCCGTTGTTGAGTTCTCAAAACCATAGATCGCTGCCAATTTCCAGCGTAGGTCGCGAATACACAGAGTCTTGCATCGTGAAGTCTTCTTATGTCGCTACCGAAGTTGCCTAGGTCGCTGCTGTGTTTAAGTCGCTCAAGTTAGGTCGTTACTAATTATTAAGTCATTTGTCGTAATTTTCGTAGTTAAGTCAAACATGTTAAGTCGTGAGTCATGTTATGTTGAGTCGTTGTTATGTTGTAAAGAGATCTATAAATAGAGGTGTGATTTCGTTGTAAAGGGGGTTGATTTTTTTGAATAAAAATTGGTTTGTGCTTTGTGCCTGCATTAAAATTAGTAGTTGAGTGTTATCTCCTATCTCCACGTTCAACATTCGAGTGCGCTCGAATCAACGATTGTTGAAGCATATTCACGAAATCAAGTGCGCTTGATCAACATTCAAAGAATTGTAGATCTTCTTTCACGGTATCATGCGCGATCAACGTGTCGAAGATTGTTAAAATCCGGTATCTTCGTGATCAACGGATTTGGGCATTTGGATATTCTTCAATCCATCGATTTATTTTGCTTCATCTAATCATTTCATCGATTAGTTTGACACGAAATCTTCATTTCGTCGTCAATCGTATTATTTCCGTTGCGTCACATTTGTAGAACTTCCCATCTACGATAGTGTAGTGGGGAGCCCGGTAGATTCTAAGAAAAGTAAAAGGTACTTTATTTTTAGATATACTTCCATTTTGATTACTAATATGGACCTAGCGTACAGATTCTGTATAAGAACTGAAATTCGGTTTAAAATTTTAAATTCACAAGAATTAATATGGACCCTGACTGGGGGAATAATGAGAAGAGAGAAATCACTAAATGGGGCCTAAACATGATTTTTCTTTTCTTTTATCAGTTCCACATCCAAGATATTTAGAAAAGCTCAAGTACATAACGTAGGAGCAAATCATCCAGATACACTGAAATACACAGTTTGAAGTACCAACTTCTCATACCAATATCATTAACTCATACAAAACCAACTGACTATTTAAACTTATAGGCTACGGTATTTGTTCATTTCTAAAACATAAAAGAATGGTGTAACATACATTTGTACAGTACATCCACACACTGGGTTGGTATTGGGAGCTAGACATTCTTTTCTTTTAAAGTTTTCTTGTTAGAAATCTCATAGAATAAAACTAAGCTTTTATTGTGATATTAAATTTACTATCAACACATACCAATACCAATTAATTGATAAGCCTTACGGATTCTTAGACCCGGATGGGTCTATCCAAACCCATACGGATTTCGAGTTCGTAATGAAAATCGGATGCTTGTTGGATCTACGAGGCGGGCCTGAAGCACAAAAAACTCATCTAAATACAGAACCCCTAAACACACACATATTCATAGTTCATGATAAATAATCAAAAAACTAGTTATATGGATATTCCGTACTTATATCAAAATTTTCACCTCGCAAAACATAGTGTAACAAATCATGATTATCAAGCATTTAAAATTTTGGTATTGCTTTGTTAGCTCATATACCATCTTGTTAAAAATGATTATTTTGTATATCCAAGGCACAAATTTAAATATAAATTGTCAACAAAACTTATCATGAATATAGGCTTTATTCAAACTTTATTGCAAAATACGTTCGGCTTTCATCTGATTAGAATTTGTAACCATTTGCTTTAAAAGTATTTTCACAATAATAATAATAATAAATAAATAGTTATACTTGCATTGCTTTAAAAGTACTTTCATCTCTTTACAACACCCACCAAGAACCGGCTACGAATAATAATAATAATAATAATAATAATAACTATAATAATAATAAAATAATAATTTTAGGAAAGAGAGCGTCAAGGTCTCATCTCCTACATGGACTTGTTTGCACGTACTCATACCATTGAGCATGAAAATGAAGATGGCACATTCAAATAACATGGCATGACTTGAAACCATAATAGGCCCATGTAAGCATATTTTAATTTATAGGTTATTAATAATCAATTTAATTAATTACTATAAGAATTAAAAATACTGTAATGTTAATTTCTACTGAATTTTTATTCGAAAATGCAGGAAAAATTTATGCAACAATGAGCGCAGCTGGTTGAGGGAACAAGACGGGAACAGATGACTATTAACAAGGAGGACGCAATTTTAGAAGTTGATATGGATCCGACAACGTGGAATAGGCATTATGGATTTGGTAAACAAGATGTAGTGCATACTTGAAAATGACTATTTACTAATGTCTGGACTGCAACGAACTTCAAATTGTTTAGATTAAGTCAGAAATTATTTTTGGGTTTAAAATAAAAGCCACATACGTTGCTTGCGTGCTTTTGGTCATCCTAGTAACAGGTAAAACTCGATAGATAATATATGATAATATATGATCCTGCTAAATCTGATAATATATGATACTATAATTAAAATTAGATGTAGCTTATAAAACTACGTTCTTATACGATTTTGTATATCACATTGTTATAGCAGCCGCTAAACCCACATTTTTCACTAGCCATTGGACAAAAATCACTTATAAAACCATATAAGTCTTGCAGGCTAAACATAAGCCGAGCACATACTAAATAGCTCAAGACGAAGCAGAGATTGAGGACCTAAGAGCTAGGATTGCCGAGCTAGAGGAACGAGACCGCAATTGCGCTGTTGAAGTGACACAGTCGGACGAGTGCATTGCTGCGTATATGCAGCAGTATGACACATTTTCTTTGTCAGCTGATTCCAAAGGAGATGATCAGGAGTGATAGGCATGTTTTTTTAAGTTCATGTTGGAATATTATACATATATGCACCTGGAGATGGTGAGAATGATGTATTTTAATATGTTTGATACATTTTGAGGTGATGTTGGATGTTTGAGATTGATATAGGTCGTTATGTGTTGGATTGTTTTGACATGATTGATAAATTTTGAGATGTTGGACGTTGATTTGTGCATGTTATTGGAATGTTTTGTTATATAGTGGATTGTTTGAGTTTGATTTGTCGTAAATACTGATGTTCTATATGTGATTTGGACTTACATACACACACACACACACACACATGTATGTATGTATATGCATGAAATTTAGTAGCGATATATATTTATTTGTATGTGTTGCATGGGTGATAAATTGCAGCAAAAATAAAAAAATAGTCCAAATTTCCATTGGTTTCCAACGATTTTCGACGACTAATTTGTAAATTATAAACAACGACTTCAAATGGCTAATAGGTAAACTACAACTAACGGCTTTCGACGGCTAAATATCAACAGCTTTCGATAGCTATCGACACAGCTGTGGTTAAACCTTGACTTCCCACGTGTTTAGTAGCCACTTTCTTTTCGATGGCTTTTTCCGATGGCTGCCACTAGCTTTCGACGGCTGCCGATATATTAAAACCGTTGGAAATGGGTTTCTTCCTCGTAATAAGATAGTTGGAGATTACAAATTGATGAAGATTTGAACGGAAGCTGACGACGGAGGCGGGTGAATTTGGGGAATTTTTTTAGATTTAGGGGTGGAAGATAATGAAGGAGATCGGGCTTGTTTGAAGCTATAATCTCGACATTTTGACGGTTTTTGATAGCCATCGAGGACTTCGTTTAATGACGGTTTCCGACAGCTTCCGATGGTAAATTTAGATATTTAATTAAAAATTTCGCTCTATCTAAAATAAATTTAATGTAATTTAGTTTGTTAGAAAAATTTAATTTGTTGTAAAAATTGAATAGCTTATATTTGTTCTCAGTGAATATGAAAATAAATATTAATGATTACAACCTCTTCCCTAACCTTTTCAAATCAATTTAAAATTTCTTAATTAGTTATACAATGGTTAAAAATTATATTTAAATCCATAAAACCGTTACACATTGTAAGTTTCATCGAAGTTGTATGATTAACGGACTGAATATTACATAGATTGAATGTTTATGTTAGGCTTTTAATAAAGTTAAATACTGAATTATAAAACAAAATATTGTCTACAAAATTAATTTAATTATTTACAAACCAAAATAAAATTTAATAATTAATCAAAATATCTTTTTTAATTTTTAGAAATTAAATTAGTATTTTTAAACAAATTTCAAACTTATTTAACCAGTAAGTTATAAAATACACTAAATTTAATTAATTAAAATGATGAGCCGTCCATAGCCGTCGAAAACAAAGATCATGGAGCCATCGAAGGCCGTCAGAAAGCTCCACCTCTATTTCACCGTTTTCTTTTCTGGTTGTGGTAGAGTTATCATTATCTTTTAAGTCTGTTTCTAAAAAATTATTAGGGCTAACCACATTAGTACTCTGTGTTCATCTGTAAAAAAGATTGAAATAGGCAACCCCACTGGCAACTCCACTGCTGACGTGGGCCAAAAGAGTAAAGCCTTGAACTGGATGGGCTTATCTTAGTTGTCGGGCTGAAACAAACTGGGAATTACTTCAGTGCATTATAAGCACAGTTTGACATTCACATAACTGGAAGTGCAGTCGTCTCTTCTACGTGAGACCATCATCAATATCGTACAAATCAAAATTTCCATGGCTTCTTTTGTCATTGTTCATCACCATTTAATTTTCAAAGCAAATAAGGCAAATAATCCAAAGGTCGTACCCATTGAGAACTCTAAAACCTATTTGTTCCTTTTATGTTTTTTGGAATTGCACTTACACACAGATATAGAACTCTATCGAATTTAAACATCCGACAAAATGAAATATCAAACAAAAAGGAAATAGTTGACAATGGAAACCAATTCCTATTCCTAAATAATTCAGTTAACATATATACAATATTACACAAACTAAAAAATAGTCAGTAATACTTCTATAAATGCATCATGCATTATATGCTACTAACACATTGATCAATGAACTTATGATTCAATTCAAGCTATACAAGTTGATAACGTTCCCTTTCATCATACTGACATTCTTCCTAGCCTACAACTTCCACAGCAATTCATATTGGGAATCACTTGAATTCGACCAAACAATCATCATCGCATAATGTTTTATACACCGAGAGTCTTACTAATATCAGTCATATAATATTTGCATAGCAGGATCTAGTAAAGCGTTACCCTATAAGGGTCCCTACATAGATCTATGGTGGCAGCCAAACAAAACCCATGGCCTCCATGAAGCATTTTCCAGAGATTTTTCCATCTTTTGAAGGACTTGAAGGAATCGTCGGTAGCCGACGGAAATTTCGACCTGTAAGCCGTCGGGAGCCGTCGGGAGCCGTCGGGAGCCGTCGGAAATCTGCTGTTTTTTTTAAAATCTGCTGCAAATAGAGCCTTCCAATCACATTTCTCTTCCAAACACTACAATATCAATACGGCACAATCCAATAAACAATAATCCAACCAAACATGCAAACCAATACTCCAAAATATTCAATAAACACAGAAATAAACAAAATTAGAATAAAAATAAAATACAAAATATACATAACATTCCAACATTAACAATAATCCTAACAATAACTGTTCTATCAATCATGCATATCCTGATACAGCTACAGAACCAAGTGTATTATACGTAATTATACATATCAACAATTAATTGTTCCATCTACCAAATCATTCTAAACTAAAACAAAACATACCTGCACGAACGAATCAGAAAGCAATGAATCAATCTGCTCCAGATTCAGAGCCAGCCGATGAAGGGAAGCGGCCACCAAACTGCTGCATGTACTCAAATAACTGTGTCGTCTGCATGGCCTGTTGGCGGTTCTGCTCCTCCAACTGCTGAACTCTAGTCTGCAATTCTTCTATACGTGCTAGCTCGCTCTGAGGTCTACTCCGCCGTCCCCTACTCTGACTACTGCACTGCAATAATTGAAAAATAAATAAAATCAAAGTTTATTGTTTTGAAAAGGTAAAAATATCATATTTTAAGTATTTTAAGAAAAAGTAAATTATTTACCGCTAAATTGCCAAATCCGTATCGTCGACCATGCTCTGGTGGACTCATAACGGACTCAAAAATAACGTCCTCTTCATCGGTCGTCAGCTGCTCTCGACCCGTATCAGAAAGGAGTTTCTGTCGCTGCTCCATAAACATTTCCTGCATTGACAAATTAATAATATCATATCTTATTTCATAATAATTTGACAACTAAAACAATTACTAATACTGAATAAAATGAAATATGCTTACATGGCTTTTACTGGATTTATCGTCCTGCCATGTGTACGAAACAGTCCCGTCTGGATTAACATGCTCGACAGCATGCGTACGGGTGAACACGTCCATATAGCTGACAGGACCATGTGCCTCGGCTTCATGAAGTTGATTGTTACATACAATTATTATACATTTAAAATCATATAGCATAAACTATTTACATTTATTATTCAGTAAATTTACCAACTCCTGCCGATACTGCTGAAACGACTTCGATCCTCCGCGATGAGTGACGGGATTCTTATTTCTATTTGCAGAGTTTCTATCCGACTCTGCCTGTACATTCAAAATTTGATACATTATTTTCCAATCACGTTAAATTAATAATTCAAAAAAAATTAGTATACTTGCCTTCGCCTCGTCCGTCTCCCAGTAGCTCAACCAAGCTTGCCACACGCTCTCCCCCATCCACCGTGGTCTCTTCCCGGATTTCTTAACCTCAGATATCGTGTCCCTGTAGTTCTTTCGCATCTTCCTCATCCAGTATGCTCGTGCCAGCTGCATATCATCTGTCTGGATGTCTATCTCAGCCTGTGTTAAAAAAAGATTACACTTTAAACGATAAACGGTAGAAAAACGACAAAAACGAATTAAAAATGAAAAACATAAAAATTACACATACTAGGACATCCTGCCATATGCACTCTATGATGTGCGGAGGGATGGTATCCCACTTCGGCCAGCGCGCACTCATCCTACTACGATATGCTGCTCTGGAGACGTCCAGCACTACCTTAGTGGGTAGTAGCTTGAACCCCCTGTTTTTAAGTACGATACAGATAGGTACGTACGTATAGTATAGAAAAAATAAGATGATGAATAAAATTTAATTTTTACCCATCTGCTTTGGGGACTAACGATACAACTGGACGCTGTGGCGCTTGCGATGGGCCACTGCCATCGCCTCCTGAAGAAGGGGAAGAGCTCCTCCCTCTATGTGACATAATGATAAACTTGTAACGTTTACACATCATTATATAAGAGAATAAAAACATGATAATGAAATATATTTCATATGAAAATGACATCAACGGTATAAATTGCTTAATTATAATGACTGAAATGGAAATAGAAATGTAAGTTTGTTATATCTGATTCATAATGGGTGTACTCTTCCTACGATAAGCAGAGTTCATTGCATTTTTAATAAAAATTGCTAAATAAATGACAAATTGAAATAACATAAAACAATAGTAAATGGATTTAGTTTCATAGTTACATCAATTTCATAATACATCAAGAATTCAACATAGTTACATCAATTGCAAAAAAAAGATTCAAATTTATATCAGTCATCATCGTCTTTTGATTCAGATTCGGTCTCGTTTTCGACGATATTTTCCTCTGCACTGTCAAACGCTTCTACCAAAACATTTGATTCATCGATCAAAGGACCAAAATATGTATGATCGTCTGTAATTATTATTTCGTTATTTTGCTCAAGATCTGCCTGATAAGCTTGTTCGTCCGGAATATTCTTCCCATCGAATGTGAATCTGGCCTTTGTTTTAAAAACTGCAGACCAATCTGCTTTATCTCTTTTTAGAGACGGATAAGGAGCGTAATAAACTTGCAATGCTTGTTTGGCTAGTACAAAAGGATCATACTTGTGATAGTGCGATGTATGCTTTATTTCGATAAGATTATAATCCTTGTGCACATTAATTCCAGAACCTGAAACATTGCTAAACCAATTGCATCTAAATAGAAACACCTCCTCCGCGGGTCTTGAGAAATATGTTAGTTGCAAAATTTGTGTTAGAACGCCATAAAAATCATTTAAATGGTAATCTGGATCGTCACTACCTTTAACAAATACACCAGTATTATTTGTTAATTTTTCTGCACCGTATTCTTTGGTGTTAAATTTGTATCCATTGACGAAATATATTGGATATGTCTTGACCACTCTTTTTGGTCCCATTGCAAGATGTTTCAACCCTTCGTCAACAACACAATTTTTCGGCTCATAAACGTAAGTTGAAAACCAACGGGAAAATTCTTTACCGAGATCTCCGTTCGGATGTTCCCGTTCATAAACACTGTTTATATAAACAAATTATTACATTAGGTTATACACGCGCATGCATTACAGAAAAGAATAAAACGAAAATTATTATTTCAGATTACCTAACAAACGGTGCAACCTCGGCACAATTTAGAAGAATATAAGTGTGTGCTACACGAAGATCTCTATCGTCTAGCCATATTTCCACACATTTTCCAGAAGGCCGACCATGTTGTCTAAAAATAGATAACGTTGCTTGAGAGGACTCTTGTTCGTCGCCTTCATCATTACGAGGAACACTTTGAAATGAAATATTCACATGGTCACTGAAATAGTGAGAGAAAAAGAACGAAGCTTCTTCTTCGATGTAAGATTTACATATCGAACCTTCAACTCGTGCTTTTTGTCTCACTTTTTTCTTCAGATGATTCAAATATCTATGCAAAATTAATTTATATTAACTTCATCTTTCAAATGCAATTAAATTATGTTATAACATATTACATACCTCTCAAATGGATACATCCATCCGTATTGGACAGGACCTCGAAGTCGTGCTTCAGATGGAAGATGAACAGGTAAATGTTCCATCACATTAAAAAAACCTGGCGGAAATATTTTCTCTAATTTGCAAAGCAATATAGGAATGTCCACTTCAAGTTTACGTAAACGTTGCACTTTTAAAGTAGTCGAACAAAGCTCTTTGTAAAACATACTAAGCTCCGTTACTACCTTCCAAACTTTTAACGGCAGTAGTTCTTTGAACATAACGGGAAATAAATTTTCCATCATTATGTGACAGTCGTGACTTTTCATTCCGCTCAATCTACCATTTTTAAAGTCAACACATCTACGAAGATTTGATGATATCCCATCAGGAAATCTTAACCCTTCCACCCATTTTAACACAGCTTTAACTTGATTATTATCTAATTCGTAACAAGCCTTTGGTTTTTTACTGTCATTTGGTTTCATATGAAGCTCGGGACGTTTGCATAATTCTTCTATATCACGTCTTGATTTCAAATCATCCTTCGTCTTCCCTTTCACATTCAAAATTGTGTTAAACACATTATCAAATACATTTTTCTCATTGTGCATCACATCTATGTTATGGCGAAGCAGAAGATGTTTCCAATACGGTAACTCCCAAAAAATAGTTTGTTTGCACCAGTTATGAACAACTGATTTGCCTTCAATTTCTGTTTGCTCCCCCGTTTCATATATCTTTGGACAGTCCGTAACAAGTTCATATATGTCTTCGCTTGACCATATCGTCGGTGGTTGTCTGGTTTCTACTCTATTAGCTAAAAAGTTTTTCTTATCTCCTCTGAAGGGATGATTTACATGAAGAAAATATCGATGACAGTCAAACCATGAAATTTTCTTACCATGAGGTAAATAAAACGCTCGTGTTTCATCCATGCAATATGGACATGCTAGACGACCGGCAGTATTCCATCCCGAAAGCATTGCATAGGCAGGAAAATCACTTATAGTCCACAACAAAGAAGCAAACATACGAAAAAATTTCTTCTTTGACACATCGTATGTTTCTACTCCTTCGTTCCACAGTATTTTTAACTCCTCAATCAACGGTTGTAAATATACATCGATTCCTTGTGTCGGATCGTCGGGGCCAGGAACGACAATAGTAAGAAACATATATTGCGTTTTCATGCACATCCATGGAGGTAAATTATACGGTGTGACGATAATGGGCCAGGATGAATATTTAGAACCAAATTGAGAAAATGGAGAAAAACCGTCCGTACATAATTCTAATCTAATATTTCGACTCTCCGCTGCAAAATTTGGATACGTTTTATCGAAATGCTTCCATGCTTCTCCATCGGCCGGATGAGTCAACGTACCCTCTTCCTCCGTTCTCACGCTATGCCACCTCATATTAGACGCAGTTACAGAAGATGCATATAATCTTTGAAGTCTTGGAGTTATGGGTAAGTAGTGCATACGCTTGTACGGAACTTCCTTACCCTTCTTTTTTCTTGGTTTGTATCTCCCCTGGTTACAAACTTTACAATTTCTAAGGTTTGCGTCTTCTTTCCAAAACAACATGCATCCTTTTAAACATGTATCTATTTTCTGATACGGTAAACCAAAAGCCGACATAAGTTTTTTAACTTCGTAGTGATTTTCACACATTAGATTATCGGGCGGCATATGTCTTTTTGCAACTTGTACAACAGCCGTAAACCCAGCTTCAGTGATGTTGTATTTTGACTTCATCGCAATGTATTCTGCGATTACTGACAGTTGCGTGCCGCTTTTACAACCATCCCAAATAGGTTTCTTAGCTGCATCTAGTAAATCATAAATTTTCTTAGCTTCAATATTTGGTTCTTCAACATTTCCATCATCGTCGTCAACTTCAACCATAGGAAACATTGATCGTGCTGCATCTTCGACCATATTTTCTATACGGGTCGTTGAAACTATTTCGTTAACGACACTTTCAGACTCTACAGAAGTATTTGCTACAACTCTCCATGCCGATCCCAAACATAATATTCGAGTGTGAAACCGTGTTGGCACAAATGAACTTTCACAATATCTGGTAACAAAAACTTCAAATGTCTACACCTACTACACGGACAACGAATTTCTGGATCGTTTCCGTTATTACTTAAGGCGAATTCAACAAACACGTTTATACCATTATAAAAATCTTCTTTTATTGAGCCCCTCTGTCCTTTTCTTTGGTACATCCATCTCCTTCGATCAACAAAATAATCAATCATTTTTCCTATTTGAAAAAATGAGAAGTTCAAAATTTAATATTTATTTTGAAGAATACATATTCGAAAAAGATTATTTTCATGTTCGTATAATATTTTGAATTTAAAGAACAACTTCACAAATTTAAAAATATTTTCAAATAGGGCACATTTCATTTTTTTAACGTAACGATTTAAATATATATATATAATTTTTTTTTCATTGGTCAGGCATCCTACTTCCCATTACAAACACAGTAAGCATTTACATTTCGTATATTACTTCGTCTCAAACGATTCAACAAAATTTCGGCAGCATTTCCCTTTTGTTCCCTGTATTGTACACAAATGCGTGTACGCAGGAAACAAAAAAGAAAAGTTAGGCCGAAATTTTATGAACCGTTTGAGACGAAGTAGTATACAAAATGTAAATTCTTACTGTGTTGATAACTTGTCCAATACAGGGACAAATCCAACAAACATTGTACCAGATGAATATAAATGGTCGTTTTTCGAAAAAAACGACTATTTATACAACGATCATGTACAACACTCGTCAGACGGAGCCAAAAACTCTCTAAGGGACATTTGTCAGTTACATGCATGCATTTTACGAAAAAATACAGTTTTACTCACTGTTCACATTTACAAA
The DNA here is from genome assembly GCA_030765085.1 of Allium cepa. NCBI lineage: Eukaryota > Viridiplantae > Streptophyta > Magnoliopsida > Asparagales > Amaryllidaceae > Allium > Allium cepa. The sequence continues at coordinate 887,377,458 of CM060931.1, forward strand.
AATATATATTAATTTAACACAGTTATTCGACGTATTACGCATCAACTTAAGGCTGTTTTAACATTTTTATCATTTTTCAATACACACAATTGTAATTTAGAGTAATGCATTTTTTTTGTTTCATAAGTAAATATGTGCACAATATAATACTCCTAGTTCATTCAATCATTTTATCTTATTCCAAATAACGTATACAATCGCCGAATCAAGGCATACACAACAATTTACATATACATGAACAACCCCAAATTATAGGTGTTTTTCACAATTTCACGATAAAAGATGAAATCGATATACCATGTGATGCTATAAACCACTATTAGGCTATTGGAAACAATTGCAATCGCTAATTCGCCCTAATTTATCAATTTATGCAAATCTAGAAATAGGGTAAAAACTGAATTTTTTACAAAAATAAGAGATTATATCTGAGATGAAGAGTAATGGAGTTTGATTAGTGTAACAACCCTATATTTTTTGCATATAATTTAAATTTGATTTGATTTTATTTTGAAATTATTTTAAACTTGTTTATTTCAAACATTTCATTTTTAATATAAATTTTGATTATTATTTTAATTATAATTTCAAACTGGTATAAATTGAATATTTCCCTGAAAAATGGATTTGTGGTCAAAACTGGTCAAACTTTGACTTTTAAATTTTAAATTTAAATATTTGAATTCTTTAATTTTGTCTTTTATTATGAAAATAGATTCAATATCATGAATATTGCTTTTTGTTTCGTCGAAATTGAATTTAAATTGTGAAAGTTATACCCTTTACAATATTGTGTGTATATAAGGTTATTTAACAATATTCTTTGTTTTAATTTATATAAATGATATTTTTCCTTGATAAATCTTATTCTAATTTGTATATTTATGTTATATTATGAATATTTTGACTTTTATATATTTTTAAAGTGATGTTTGAATTTTTCCAAAGCTTATTGAATTTATTTTCAATTTTTAAAGCCTAGTTTGTATTTTCTTTGCTATTTTCTTCATTTAAATTATATTTAAATTAAAATTTATATATTTATTTGTGAATGCATTTTATTTTATGTTATTATCTTTGTTATAAATATTTTTACAAGTACATAAATTTTTTTCAAAGTTCATTGCATTTATTTTTCATATTTTCAAGACTAGTTTGCAATTTTTGCTATTTTATTAATTAAATTATATGTAATTAATATTTATTTATTTTGTTTACTTGTTTAATTTATTTCTGATTTTATTTTATCTTTATTTATCAGTATTTTAAATGTATTTAAAATTACAAAAAGAATTAGAGAAATATGAAGAGTTTAAAACCTTCCATTTACCTTTGACTTTTCACCTCCCTGCCTTTTCATTTTTCAACCTCCACTTACATTCAATTGTGGCCGTTCCTTATACTATCTTCATCCGTATCTTTTTTTCTTCATTTTTCACGAAAATTCTTCCTTCTCATCTCTGAAAATTTCAGCCTCCATCATCTCCAAGAGTTTGGTAAAATTCCTTTTCTTTTCCATTGCTTTTCTACTTGTTTATGTTGTTTTCACTTGCTTTCTCACCTTTGTAGCTCAGCCCCTTGCTCCTCCTTCACCATGGCTGCCACCACCACAACCTGAGCCAGCCTCCACCACCTCCTCTACAGCCCCAAGCCACTGGCCATGCACCCATGTGACCAAATCCAACAATATCTACACAAACTTCACCTATATGCACCATAGCCAATCACCTATGCCTTCATCACTTTCAACCACCCGTTGGCCGCCACCTACTCCACCTCCACCATCCATGGATGACCTCAAACCCGCTGCCACACCATCCTACAGCCCACTACAGTGATGGACGCACCATGCTAGCTTGTGGCCGAACCCATATGTTGCATAGGATCCATGGTAGTTGCATTGTAGTGTTAGTTCCATGCACCTATCTCTCTACCATACTTTGCTCCATCATTTTCCCATGCTAGGCCGACCTTTAGGAACCCAGACCAGATCCAAACCATGCCTTTAGCCATGCCATTTCAGATCTGGAGCTGAAGCATAGGTGGTAGAAAGCAAGTGCAAACACTTTGGATTTGTTTATGCATCCAATTCTATCATTGTTTAATGGTATTTTGTGTTGAAACTTATGTGTTGTTATACTTGTTTTGTTGAATGTATCTAAGGGAATTGATACTTTGGCTCTCCCACTCATCTTTGTGTCGTGTTATCGTTCTTGTTGGGATCTCATTCGTGCATTCGTTGTTGTGTCTCCAGCTCAAACAAGTGAGTTATCCTCACCAGACAATATGTACATATATAACTAGTAAATTGACCCCTTTTGAATCTGTAAAATGCATTATCATGTTACATATGCTATATTATGATTATATGATGTTCACCCATGCTTAAACATCTATTATAACATCTGTTACTGTTATATTATGTTGTTCTGTTATTTTTATCAGTTTATCACGTTGCAAGTTCCCTTTAGATTAGAATCACTATGGGTTGAAATGATACATACCCGAACGGACTTTAGAATAGGGAAAAATCGTTATGGGCTGAAATGATAGGCATGAGCGATTTTCATTTTATTTCATTTACTTGGGACTGCGGGTTTGAAATGATAAAACCCGTATTTTCTTTGTAAATTACGGGTTGAAATGATACATTACCCGTATCACTTTACCTAGGCTAGAAAATTATATACAGACCCGTAGTTAAAATATATTTTTCTAAAATTTTTAAAAATATGTTTGAAATGTAAATATTATAATATTTTGATTTAAAACATAATTAAAAATGATTTTTGTAAAGTATTATTGATTTTTTTGGAAATTTATAGGTTAAATAAATTATGGAAAAGTTAGAAAATTTAAATGTAAGTTATTTTGGAAATTTTGATTTAATTATAATTGGAAATTAAATTAAATATGAAATTATGATAAATTTATGATAATTTGAATTTAAAATGAATTTAAAATGATTTTATAATATATTAATGACTTTTGAGTAAAGTTAAAAAAAATGAAAGGGATGATTGTTTAAGTTGAAATTTTGAAATATAACCAAATGGGAATTTGTGAATTTGGCTTAAAAGTGAATTTTAAGTTAAGTGAATAAAATTGAAATTAAGTTATATTTTGAAATTTAAACTTAAGTGTTAAGTTGAAATTTAATTTAATGAATTTAAATTTTAATGTTGAAATTTAATAAGTGAATTATTATTAAATCTTGATTTTTGAATGGAAATTTAACTTTATAAAATCATGAACTTAAGGAAAATTAAATGCTGTTTATAAATGTGAAAATGTATGATTTTATAAGTTAAAAATGTTTTAAATAAAAATATAATTGGTTGTGAAATTATATTGAATATTTGAAGTTAATTAACTGCATTTTTGAAATGCTATTAATTGCAATTTAAATGATATTACAGCATTTGTAAATGATGTAGTTGATGATAATGAACTAAAAAGCTAAATTGAATTAAAGGCTATTATAGCAATCTTTTAAGTGCTATAATTGTTGAATTTAACTAAGTTTATTTGAAATATTAAGTAAACCCTATTACAACATTTTTAAAAATGCTGTCTTTTGTTAAATTGAACTGTTTTGAATGTAACTTTCCGTAGCGTTTTCTAAATGCTGCGAAAAGTGAATTTTCACTGTTTTGATAAACTTAGGTGAATAAATGAACTTTGGAAGTTGAAATTTTGGAAATTTAATAATTTAATTATTAAATATAATAACTTCATTTTAATGATTTAAAATGATTTTTGAAATATAAACTGTTTGGAAATGTAAATTGAAATGGTATTTTAAATTGAATAAAATGAATAATGATTTGAAATGAATGTGGTTTTGAAAAGATATGATATTTTGGTTTATTAAAATGATTTGAAATGAAGTTTTGGAAAGATATGATATTTTTGATATATTAAAATGATTGAAATGACTTGAAATGGATATGATATTTTTGATATATTAAAATGATTGAAATGAGGTTTTGAAATGATATGATATTTTGATATATTAAAATGATTTGAAATGTGGTTTTGAAATGGTATGATATTTTGATATATTAAAATGATTTGAAATGTGGTTTTGAAAAGATATGATATTTTGATATACTAAAATGATTTGAAATGTGGTTTTGAAAAGATATGATATTTTGATATATTAAAATGATTTGACAAGAATTTCTGGAAAGATATGATGTTTTAAAATGGTTTGGAATTAATTTAATCATTATTTTGATAAAGATTTGGATTTGAAATGATATCCTATTTTGAAGTATAAACATTATTTTAAAAGTTATAACTACGGATTATAATAACGATTGGTTGGCAAAGAGACCGGGATCGGATATCTGGCATACTCTCTATCGATACCGAAAACCACTTTGACAACCGTGTACGCGGTGGAGATTCCAGAATGAAGTAGGATGGTGGCGACGTTCTTGAGGTATATTACGTGGACCCAACTCCCGTGAGTTGGCATACGGTGGCTAAAACTGGAGCGATCTCGGGCCAAGTGAGGTCATTCCTCCGATCGGACACATTCCTTCGATACTATACTCTTACTTGTGATTGATTAGATGGCCATCCTCCGATTTTGATTGGGAGTGTGTTCCGAGGTGGGCGTATGTGGCTGCTGCGTTACCACCAGCCCGTGTGCGTAATTGGTATATCTACCCTGGCATTGCCTTGTGTGCCGTGTCACCTACCATACGGAGCCTTTGCTACGAGTTTGTTTTTCTCCCGTATCCCGTGTGGTATCCTCTGACCGTCACCCGGAGTGGAGATGGCATGATATTGGATGGACTACTGGGACTATTATGTGTGAAGGGTGATATGGGTAGCCCGGAACGCTATTTAAAAGTAAGTTTATTTTACTGTAGACATTATTATAATAGCGAAATATTACTACATAGTAAATAGTTTAACGGATCCTTAAAGGATGGGCGGTCTTAGGCATCCTTTATGTTACTTGTACCTTACTACAGTTCATTTGAGTTGGTTTACATTATATAAGTATATATTGTCCTAACTCAAGTGTTTTTATTTTTATTTACGCTCGGGTCAGCCTGAGTTATTCACAGATTTGGATTCCACTTTCTGGAGATTGGAATCGCTGGAGATTATCTGCTTATCTAGTTTTATCTATTCCAGTTCTGTTGTTCTATTCAGCTTGTACTTGGTTATCATCTTAAGAGTTCTGTTGTACTTTATTTAGTTTGTTGTATTTTATTTAACTCTGATATATTTATATAGTGGCTTCATGAACTACTATTTCTTTTACTTCCGCTGCATTATTAAATACTCTGTGTCTGTGATCTGTGATTTTATTTACTGTATATTCTGAGATTTGCCAAATTTTATTTACAATACGGTATTTTGAGCAATTCAAGTCCGACATGTGCGGATGCGAATGGTTGAAAATATCGGGTTGTTACAGTTGGTATCAGAGCTTTGGTAGCTCTAGGCAAAACTCAGTATATAGGGTAAATGTATTTACAGAATCACTTTCATTCGAGTTTAAACCTCTTCCTTTTTGTTCGTTTTCTTTTGAATTTTGGAACGTTCCCTGCGGTTCCAAAATCCATTCTTGTCCCTCACTATTCATCTTCTTTTGATTCTGTAGTATCCCATAACTCCATTTCGAGTGATCTTTATAGTGAATTGGCGGTCTCGCCAATATTCTAATTTTCATGTAAAGGGATGAAACTCCTTTACAATTAGCATCGATTCACCAGAGATTTTATCCTTAGTTTAGATGCTAATATCTTTATTATTTCAAACTCTATCTCTTGAGATTGAAGGTAGATTTACCCCAGAAAATCCACATTTATCTTATTCTTTAAGTCACGGTTAACCCGGTTAAGGTTGCCCGCGATTTATTTAAGCTTATTCATCTCCCTACTCTGTTTGACCATCTTGTCTTTTGTTTCTAAACCATCTCCAAACATTTTGAACTATACTTGTAAATCTATGTTTTATATATTGTGTTGTTTGAGTTGTTGATGTTGATTTGGGTTTCCGATCGATTCGTCTGATCATCGCTATCGATAGGATTTCTAAAACACTTTGACAGAACAAACTGACACAATATTATTTTAAAAAATAATGTTGATGAAATAAATTTTGATATAAGTAAATTTATGGAACTTAATAAATTGATTTAAACTAATCATTTGAAATGATAATACTTGATTTACCATTTATTGTTCTACAAATGAATTTATAAATAGTTGTTTATAAATTGATTTGGGAACTGAAATGAATTTAAATCAATAATTTGAGAATTCAATTTCCGATGGTTTCAAACCTTGTGTTTTCAAGTTTTAAAAGGATATATTATTTAAAGTATTTTCGAATAGAAATTTGTTTTCGAAGAATTTTAAAGTTTAAAATTAGTACTCTTCTCTTTGTCACTGGAAAATAACTTCGATGATGACTGCAGCATCGTCGACGTTCATTTTCGAGTTTCGAAGTGAAGAGACTATTCTGTAGTCCTGCTACAGCTTTGTTTTGGGAATTTAATTGATTTGAATTTCTAAAATATGACTTGGTTTATATAGATATATGATTTAAAATTTGATTTGACATATTATGTATATATAATTACTTATCTTCAAATGGTTTGAAGGTAATCGAAAATTTAGTTCTTAAATTTTAGCTTGAAGAATAATCTCAATTATAAAAAGAAAATCAAAAATTTGGATAAATGATTCAAACTTGAGATAATTGAATTTAGAAAGTTTTATTTGTATAATACACAAATTCATTCCAATATAACTTACCTTAATTTTCAGAAGTTAACAATGTAATTGGATAATATATAATATAAAAAGTATTTATAAATGAAATTTGAGTGGTTATAATAAATGTTATACACTTAAATTTTAGTTATAAAAAGATTAACTAGGGTAAGTAGAATAAAAAGGTAATTGAATAATTTACAATATAAATGATGTTAAAGGAAATAAGAATAAGTTAAAATAATTATAATAATGTAAGTATATTTAGCATAGGTGATAAAATATATTGAGGGGAAAATACTTAATTTTAATTAGGTATAAAGAGGAATTAAATTTATTGTGTACATTTTGAGTATAATAATGATTTTCAAATCCATGATTTTTGGAAAATGGTCAGTTTATGAAAATTAGATGATAAGATAATGAAATTATAGACAGTTAAGATTTATTTAACTGGTGTAAAATTAATTATCAATTTAAGTTGAAAATTCCATTGTTTCAAACTTATTATCTTATTTTGTTCTCAAAATTGTCTTTAGTTGTCCTTATTTTTTTCCTCATCTTGCTATAGACTGGTATAGACATCTATTTATAATCTTTCTGTTTAGAAATCTTTCTATAATCTTTCTGATTAGAAATAATCTGTGATAAAATTTGCTACTCATTTTGAATCTGAGCACTGCTGTCCATCCACAGACCGTCGGTCAAGGGAGAAGAGTGAATCAGATTCTAAAGGATCTTTTCGTGCTTGTGTTCTTGATTTTGGAAGATCTTGGAAAGATCATCTCCACATTGTTAAACTTACCTATAGCAATAGTTATCAGGTATAATTTTAATGTTCTTGTCATCTTATCTTAATACTATTTCATTTTATCTTTTTCTGTGCTTTCCCGTACCTCATTCCTTTTCGGGGACCAAAAGTTTTGAGTGGGGGAGAGTGTAACAACCCTATATTTTTTGCATATAATTTAAATTTGATTTGATTTTATTTTGAAATTATATTAAACTTGTTTATTTCAAACATTTCATTTTTAAATATAAATTTTGATTATTATTTTAATTATAATTTCAAACTGGTATAAATTGAATATTTCCCTGAAAAATGGATTTGTGGTCAAAACTGGTCAAACTTTGACTTTTAAATTTTAAATTTAAATATTTGAATTCTTTAATTTTGTCTTTTATTATGAAAATAGATTTAATATCATGAATATTGCTTTTTGTTTCGTCGAAATTGAATTTAAATTGTGAAAGTTATACCCTTTACAATATTGTGTGTATATAAGGTTATTTAACAATATTCTTTGTTTTAATTTATATAAATGATATTTTTACTTGATAAATCTTATTCTAATTTTTATATTTATGTTATATTATGTATATTTTGACTTTTATATATTTTTAAAGTGATGTTTGAATTTTTCCAAAGCTTATTGAATTTATTTTCAATTTTTAAAGCCCAGTTTCTATTTTCTTTGCTATTTTCTTCATTTAAATTATATTTAAATTAAAATTTATATATTTATTTGTGAATGAATTTTATTTTATGTTATTATCTTTTTTATAAATATTTTTACAAGTACATAAATTTTTTCCAAAGTTCATTGCATTTATTTTTCATATTTTCAAGACTAGTTTGCAATTTTTGCTGTTTTATTAATTAAATTATATGTAATTAATATTTATTTATTTTGTTTACTTGTTTAATTTATTTCTGAGTTTATTTTATATTTATTTATCAGTATTTTAAATGTATTTAAAATTACAAAAAGAATTAGAGAAATATGAAGAGTTTAAAACCTTTCATTTACCTTTGACTTTTCACCTCCCTGCCTTTTCATTTTTCAACCTCCACTTACATTCAATTGTGGCCGTTCCTTATACTATCTTCATCCGTATCTTTTTTTTCTTCATTTTTCACGAAAATTATTCCTTCTCATCTCTGAAAATTTCAGCCTCCATCATCTCCAAGAGTTTGGTAAAATTCCTTTTCTTTTCCATTGCTTTTCTACTTGTTTATGTTGTTTTCACTTGTTTTCTCACCTTTGTAGCTCAGCCCCTTGCTCCTCCTTCACCATGGCTGCCACCACCACCACCTGAGCTAGCCTCCACCACCTCCTCTACAGCCCCAAGCCACTGGCCATGCACCCATGTGACCAAATCCAACAATATCTACACAAACTTCACCTATATGCACCATAGCCAATCACCTATGCCTTCATCACTTTCAACCACCCGTTGGCCGCCACCTACTCCACCTCCACCATCCATGGATGACCTGGAACCCGCTGCCACACCATCCTACAGCCCACTACAGTGATGGCCGCACCATGCTAGCTTGTGGCCGAACCCATATGTTGCATAGGATCCATGGTAGTTGCATTGTAGTGTTAGTTCCATACACCTATCTCTTTACCATACTTTGCTCCATCATTTTCCCATGCTAGGCCGACCTTTAGGAACGTAGACCAGATCCAAACCATGCCTTTAGCCGTGCCATTTCAGATCTGGAGCTGAAGCATAGGTGGTAGAAAGCAAGTGCAAACACTTTGGATTTGTTTATGCATCCAATTCTATCATTGTTTAATGGTATTTTGTGTTGAAACTTATGTGTTGTTATACTTGTTTTGTTGAATGTATCTAAGGGAATTGATACTTTGGCTCTCCCACTCATCTTTGTGTCGTGTTATCGTTCTTGTTGGGATCTCATTCGTGCATTCGTTGTTGTGTCTCCAGCTCAAACAAGTGAGTTATCCTCACCAGACAATATGTACATATATAACTAGTAAATTGACCCCTTTTGAATTTGTAAAATGCATTATCATGTTACATATGCTATATTATGATTATATGATGTTCACCCATGCTTAAACACCTATTATAACATCTGTTACTGTTATATTATGTTGTTCTGTTATTTTTATCAGTTTATCACACTGCAAGTTCCCTTTAGATTAGAATCACTATGGGTTGAAATGATACATACCCGAACGGACTTTAGAATAGGGGAAAATCGTTATGGGCTGAAATGATAGGCCTGAGCGATTTTCATTTTATTTCATTTACTTGGGACTGCGGGTTTGAAATGATAAAACCCGGATTTTCTTTGTAAATTACGGGTTGAAATGATACATTACCCGTATCACTTTACCTAGGCTAGAAAATTATATACAGACCCGTAGTTAAAATATATTTTTCTAAAATTTTTAAAAATATGTTTGAAATGTAAATATTATAATATTTTGATTTAAAATATAATTAAAAATGAATTTTGTAAAGTATTATTGATTTTTTTGGAAATTTATAGGTTAAATAAATTATGGATAAGTTAGAAAATTTAAATGTAAGTTATTTTGGAAATTTTGATTTAATTATAATTGGAAATTAAATTAAATATGAAATTATGATAAATTTATGATAATTTGAATTTAAAATGAATTTAAAATGATTTTATAATATATTAATGATTTTTGAGTAAAGTTAAAAAAATGAAAGGGATGATTATTTAAGTTGAAATTTTGAAATATAACCAAATGGGAATTTGTGAATTTGGCATAAAAGTGAATTTTAAGTTAAGTGAATAAAATTGAAATTAAGTTATATTTTGAAATTTAAACTTAAGTGTTAAGTTGAAATTTAATTTAATGAATTTAAATTTGAATGTTGAAATTTAATAAGTGAATTATTATTAAATCTTGATTTTTGAATGGAAATTTAACTTTATAAAATCATGAACTTAAGGAAAATTAAATGTTGTTTATAAATGTGAAAATGTATGATTTTATAAGTTAAAAATGTTTTAAATAAAAATATAATTGGTTGTGAAATTATATTGAATATTTGAAGTTAATTAACTGCATTTTTGAAATGCTATTAATTGCAATTTAAATGATATTACAGCATTTGTAAATGATGTAGTTGATGATAATGAACTAAAAAGCTAAATTGAATTAAAGACTATTATAGCAATCTTTTAAGTGCTATAATTGTTGAATGTAACTAAGTTTATTTGAAATATTAAGTAAACCCTATTACAACATTTTTAAAAATGCTGTCTTTTGTTAAATTGAACTGTTTTGAATGTAATTTTCCGTAGCGTTTTCTAAATGCTGCGAAAAGTGAATTTTCACTGTTTTGATAAACTTAAGTGAATAAATGAACTTTGGAAGTTGAAATTTTGGAAATTTAATAATTTAATTATTAAATATAATAACTTCATTTTAATGATTTAAAATGATTTTTGAAATATAAACTGTTTGGAAATGTAAATTGAAATGGTATTTTAAATTGAGTAAAATGAATAATGATTTGAAATGAATGTGGTTTTGAAAAGATATGATATTTTGGTTTATTAAAATGATTTGAAATGAAGTTTTGGAAAGATATGATATTTTTGATATATTAAAATGATTGAAATGACTTGAAATGGATATGATATTTTTGATATATTAAAATGATTGAAATGAGGTTTTGAAATGATATGATATTTTGATATATTAAAATGATTTGAAATGTGGTTTTGAAATGATATGATATTTTGATATATTAAAATGATTTGAAATGTGGTTTTGAAAAGATATGATATTTTGATATATTAAAATGATTCGACAAGAATTTCTGGAAAGATATGATGTTTTAAAATGGTTTGGAATTAATTTAATCATTATTTTGATAAAGATTTGGATTTGAAATGATATCCTATTTTGAAGTATAAACATTATTTTAAAAGTTATAACTACGGGTTATAATAACGATTGGTTGGCAAAGAGACCGGGATCGGATATCTGGCATACTCTCTGTCGATACCGAAAACCACTTTGACAACCGTGTACGCGGTGGAGATTCCAGAATGAAGTAGGATGGTGGCGACGTTCTTGAGGTATATTACATGGACCCAACTCCCGTGAGTTGGCATAAGGTGGCTAAAACAGGAGCGATCTCGGGCCAAGTGAGGTCATTCCTCCGATCGGACACATTCCTTCGATACTATACTCTTACTTGTGATTCATTTGATGGCCATCCTCCGATTTTGATTGGCAGTGTGTTCCGAGGTGGGCGTATGTGGCTGCTGCGTTACCACCAGCCCGTGTGCGTAATTGGTATATCTACCCTGGCATTGCCTTGTGTGCCGTGTCACCTATCATACCGAGCCTTTACTACGAGTTTGTTTTTCTCCCGTAGCCCGTGTGGTATCCTCTGACAGTCACCCGGAGTGGAGATGGCATGATATTGGATGGACTACTGGGACTATTATGTGTGAAGGGTGATATGGGTAGCCCGGAACGCTATTTAAAAGTAAGTTTATTTTACTGTAGACATTATTATAATAGCGAAATATTACTAAATAGTAAATAGTTTAACGGATCCTTAAAGGATGGGCGGTCTCAGGCATCCTTTAAGTTACTTGTACCTTATTACAGTTCATTTGAGTTGGTTTACATTATATAAGTATATATAGTCCTGACTCGAGTGTTTGTATTTTTATTTACGCTCGGGTCAGCCTGAGTTATTCACAGATTTGGATTCCACTTTCTGGAGATTGAAATCGTTGGAGATTATCTGCTTATCTAGTTTTATCTATTCCAGTTCTGTTGTTCTATTCAGCTTGTACTTGGTTATCATCTTAAGAGTTCTGTTGTACTTTATTTAGTCTGTTGTATTTTATTTAACTCTGATATATTTATATAGTGGCTTCATGAACTACTATTTCTTTTACTTCCGCTGCATTATTAAATACTCTGTGTCTGTGATCTGTGATTTTATTTACTGTATATTATGAGATTTGCCAAATTTTATTTACAATGCGGTATTTTGAGCAATTCAAGTCTGACATGTGCGGATGCGAATGGTTGAAAATATCGGGTTGTTACAATTAGGCAGCCGTGGAGGATCCGGAAGCTCGAAATCAAGGATTGGAAGCTTGAAGAGGGAAAATGGAAGATTTTGGAAATAATTTTCGTATGGTTTGGGGAAGAAGAAGAGCTCTCGGCTGAAGGTATAATCGCAGTTTTCCGACGGCTTCCGACGGCCGCCGATGGCCCGTCGGAAGCCGTCGGAAAAAGGCCGTCGGTCTATACTGTCGGAATTGAAGCCTTTTCTAGTAGTGATATAAGGTGAACAATAAATAAATGACAAAAAAATTTAGAATGAAAAATAGAAGATTATGCTAACAATGAAATCCTGCCATATGCACTCCATGATGTGGGAAGGGATATTATTCCACTTGGGCCAACAAGCCGGCATACGACTCTTATATGAGTCTCAAGAAATTGATAGAACTAAAATCGACGGCTGTAGGTCAATCCCCATGTAGTAATTTAATATGATGTAGATTATTATATCGTACACACAATATTTATGATGCTGAAAAAAAATTAATGCTTATCACTCCGCTTTAGGCACCATATATGCAGCTGGACACCGTGGCAATTGCGATGAACCACTGCCATCGCCTCCGGATGAATGGGATGAGCTCCTCCTTTTGGAGACATGATATCTGTCATTTCAACTGGAGACATTATTAGCATCAAATGAGATCAAAGAGAGAAGAATATAAGAAGGATCTTTCATTTAATTATACAAATTAGTTTGTGATTAATGAATTAATTACGTAGGTAAACAAATAACTTCCAAATAATAACTTTGACAGAAAGAACATGTATAAAAGGATAAGGAATAACATCTTGATTAAACTCGAATTAAGTTAAAAGAAAAGTATAACTTGTAGAAGTAATAATGTCATTACAGCAAGTACAAGCAAATAAAGGCACAAATACAAAGAAATTGCAACAAACAAACAAATATATGCAGTCAACTAACAAATTTTCTGGACTGCACAGAGAAGAAAGTGATTAGATCAGTTAAATTCCTCAACCTGAAAAGGATCAACGGAAAAGGATGAGAAAAATATGTCAAAAGATGATTCAGTCAACAATTAAGAATTTGTACACCAAAACTGAAGCATGTTACAGCCAATCTTTCATTTAACATAATATAAGACATGGGATTTGGTAGCGTGTGCTCAATTGTTGTTTATGTATTATCCTTCCATCTAGAAATAACGTTCAGTATTCAAAAAGTGAATATTAGTCCACGTTTTAAATCTCCTCGTCTCATCCGAGATTTGACAGCTTGGTTAGTTGTCGAGTTTAAATTTACTTCATTTCAACCGAGATATATCAATCCAAGATTTTTTTTTCAAAATCCGGAATTTGACATTCTGATTAATTTCGTAAGTATAATTTCAACTGAGTTTAAATTTCCTTGATTTCAATCGAGATATCATTCCGAGATTTCCTTCAAAATCCGAGATTTGAAGTCTTGACATTAGTCCACATGCAGTATATGTCAAACGCAACATTATTCCTCTAAACTGTTCATGGTTGAAGTTAGAAAAACCTATTTGTCAGCAAAATGTGTGTTGGAAAACCAGTCAAATGTCATCTTAGCGAAAACTTAACCGCGGAAATAATTAATCCAGTGAAGAAGCAAACTAGTAATTTGGTCAAAAAAGATCAAACAAAGTTTATCTATTTAAAATGTCATAAGTATAGCTTTTTTATTAGATTCTGCATTGAAATATTTTAAAACAAAGCCTCCTACTTCACAGCACTAACACATGATTGGTACCCTAATTTTTCAATCAGAACTGTGTTTATGTTGCAGTCTTTTGTTTTAATTTTATTATCAGAAAGGACCAAAATATTAGCAAAATCATAAATTTCACTTAAGAAACAGATTTGATAGCCCTGGTGATGTTATGTGCAAATCAGATTCTTGTATAGTAGATCATTATGACGAAGTTCAAGATCATGGGGCCAATGACCCCAGTAAGGTGATCGGCCTCGACCTATTTGGTGAAGTTGTCGGTGGGAACTATGGCATGATTGTTCATATCCTTAGCATTAGGCAGCTTAATTTTCTATCGAGTCAATTCCACGCGCGTCGAACGACTACGGGGAAGTCATAGGGGTAAGGAGGATAGAAGAGGCTCTGGGGATCTTAGCAAACTACCGACACCGTTAAAATCTGTTGATGTAGTACATAGAACATTTGATCATAATAGGCAAATAATAGTCAGGTCGGGCTATCTAAATCCATACGGGTTTCGGGTTCTGGACGAAAATTCAGACCCGCACTGGATCTACGAGACGGATCTGAAGCGCAAAAAAACACATCTAAACACAACCACAAACATACATATAATTCATGATAACTAATCGACAAATTAGTTATTTGGGTGTTACATACGTGTGCCAAAATTTTTATCATGGAAAACACAGCGTAACAAATAGCGAATCTCAAGCATCTAAAATTTTTGATATCACTTTGTTAGCTCATACACCATCTTGTTAACATTGACTATTTTGTATATCTAAGGGACAAATTTTAGATATAGATTTGTCAACAAAACTTATCATAAATATATGCTTTATTGAAACTTTATTACAAAACTGTTCGGCTTTCATCTGATTAGAATTTGTAACCGTCTGCTTTAAAAAGTGCTTTCACAAAAATAATAATATCAATAATAAACAAATCGTTGTGCTTGCATTCTTTTAAAGTGAGTAGTTCAGTTTTACAGTAATTTTTTGCTTTTACTAGGCCGCATCAAAAAAAAATTCACAAGATCTCAACAAAAGCATATAAGATGTGAAAAATCACACATTCTTAGCCGTAAAGTATTTACAGTATTTAGTAGTAAAATTCCTACAATTTCAAATTTTATGAGTAAGAGTATTGTATTTCTAAATATCAATTGATCCAAAAAACTACCAACTTTCTTTTTCTTTCGTTCCTCTTTTAATCCTATGTTTTATGTACTGATTTAATCTTGAACTTGGCATCCAATAAGAGCACCAAATTGTCAAAATCTAAAATTAAGACATTTTCAAGAAAACACCAAACTTTCAATATCTAAAATGAACAAATTTTTAAGAAAGCACCAAACTGTCGAAATCTATTGTCAAGAAATTCAAATTAACAATTACATCGTTGAAATTCTTTTAATCTAATATCCCAAATTTAGCTGTTATATTATTTCCAACAAATCCAAAGGCTCTACCCATTGATAACTCCAGAACCTATATTTCATTTCTGCTTTTGGGAATTGCACTTACACACATAACTCTATCAAATTTAACTATTTAACAAAATGAAATATAAAAGAAAAGGAAATGGTTGACAATGGAAACTAATTCCTATTCCTAGATCAATTCAGTTAACAAACAATATTACACAAACTACAAAACAATCAGAAATACAACTTCTATATATGCATCGTGCATTATATGCTAACACAATGATCAGCGAACTTATGATTCAATTTAACCAATACAAGCTGATAACATTCCCTTTCATCATATTAACATTCTTCCTAGTCTGCAACTTCTACGTCAATTCACACCGGGAATCACTTGAATTTGATCCGACGTCATCATCGCGTAATGTTGTATATACCGAGACACTACAAGGAATACAGTGATTCCCGACGGCTATGAGCCGTCGGCGGCCGTCGAAAATGTCGTCGGTGTAGAGAACGCGGCTTTCGTCCTTTTCCGCCGGAAACGACGAAGTTTTTTCGAAGGCTTCCAACTGCTGTTTCGACGGCTATTTCGGCGGCCTTTCCGAGGATTAAGACGTCCACGTGGCTAGCCATCTGAAATCATCGAAAATCTGAGTGATTTTTTTTTTAATGTTACTGCAGCCATTCGAATTCCAAACAGCACGCCAACATCAATATATATCATAGCACATCAAAATCAATATATATCAGATATATAAGCTAAAATCAATATCACTAACAATGTAAAACTCAAACATTACCATCAATACAAAACAAACCATTCATCGTCAATCTCACACACCCAATAGCAATATGTATATCCAATATCCACGTACAATATATACTTCTAAAATGCCAATCAAATGCATCAATACAAAAAATCAACATCACAAATCAACATTAAACACCACATCAAACACTACATGTTCATAAATCAACTTTACCATATCTCATTGTATATATACACAAGTTTTAAAAACAAACACTGCAAAACATACCTCATGATTGTCGTCGGCTCCGAAACCACCAGACGAAAGGAATGCTTCATGCTACTCCTTGTACTCAACAACCGCTGCTTCAGTTGCTCCATTTGCGCTGCTCGGAGGTCATCCTGCTGCTACAGCTGTGCAATCTGCTGTTGAAGCTCATTAATCCCAGCTTTGTCATAAGCCTTTTGATAAGCCTTTTGTGCGGCCTGAGCCTACAAACCAATACGAAATATGTTTTCAAGTTATTTAAGTAACTTTTATAAAAGTTAAGCAATTTTTACAACTTAGTCAATTTTTATAAATTACCGCTTAAATGTCATAGCCAAAACGCCTATTTTGCTGTGTCGATTACATAACGGAGGCGAAGATTGTGTCCTCCTCATCAGAGGTCAATTGCTTCCATCTCGATTGTTCGAGTATCTGCGCACGTGCTTGCATAAATCTTTTCTATAACAAAAAATTAAATATAATTAAATATTACATGTCATTATTATAATATTTTATAACGAATTAATTAAAATGAAAATTATTAATAACTTATAACTTAAAATATACTTATATATATGCGGCGTATGCTTTATCATGCTCATGCTAGGCATACATCACTGATCCTTTGTTGTCGTTCTGCTTGATGGCATGGGTATGTGCAATTACGTCCATATACGAGACTACGCTATTTTCTGCAATAATTGATGTATATTATTATTGTTCATGCAAATTTATACAAAAAAATGTAATAATTGTTCGTAATTGCAGTTAATCAATTTAGCAGGTCATCGCGATGATGCTGAAATGATTTCAAGCCACCACGGTGTGTGGCTGGATTTTTCTACCTGTCAGCCGAGTTCATATCTGACTCCGCTTGTAAATTAAAAATTAAGAATATATTTTACAGTCATAAATTATGTGTTCTCTGCTGAACAAATTAATGTGATATCTCATAAACTTACCTTGAATTTGCTTCTCCACCATGCGACCTAAGCATTCCATACGCTGGCGCCCATCCAGCTTGGTGACGCAGCGTGGGAAGCGAATTCGATGATGTAAATCGAATCCGTTCAGGATCTCACACGATTAGCGAAATAATCGGTGAATCGATGATAAATCAATGGATTTAAGAATACCCAAATGCCCAAATCCGTTGATCACGAAGATACCGGACTTTAGCAATCTTCGACACGTTGATCGCGCCCGATGCCGTGAGAGAAGATCTTCAATTCTTTGAACGTCGATCAAGCGCACTTGATTCCGTGAATTGGCTTCAACAATCGTTGATTCGAGCGCACTCGAATGCCAAAAGTGGAGATAGGAGATAACACTCAACTACCAATTTAAATGGAGGCACAAAGCACAAACCAATTTTATTTCAAAAATCAACAACCTTTTCAAATGACCCACACATCCCTATTTATAGGGTTACAACCCACACTAGGTCGTTAACGACCTAACGACTTGCCGACCTAACTCGTAAGCGCCTCAACAGAAACGACGTACGACTTAAAGAAAATATAAACGCATTACAACTCAGTACATGACTTATCATATTTAC
Source organism: Allium cepa (assembly GCA_030765085.1). Classification (NCBI taxonomy): domain Eukaryota; kingdom Viridiplantae; phylum Streptophyta; class Magnoliopsida; order Asparagales; family Amaryllidaceae; genus Allium; species Allium cepa. The sequence continues at coordinate 887,395,803 of CM060931.1, forward strand.
ACATACACGACCTTCGACTTAAACAAAACGACTCAAGAACATAACGACCTAACAAAATACAACGCACACAACATAAGGCTCACGCGACCTAAAATTAAACAACAACGACTTATCACTCAGCGATTTTTTTTTAAAACAAAAACTTCACTCGCGACCTACTGGTTCTAGGAATCAGCGATCTACTGGAAGTTGTTCGCGTTCTAGCTTGAGCTCGCGGCATAATCTCGTTCGCGATCTAGGGTGGAGTTCGCGACTTACAGGACTTCGCGACCTAGTTATGTCGTTTGCGACATCAGGGAGGTCGCCACGAAGAGGAGGAGCGACCTTGGTTTGCTCGCGACTTAGGCTTGCTCGCGACCTAGGGTAGGTCGTTCGCGAACTAGAGTGGAGAAGCGACTTAGGCGGCAGAGCGAGGTAGTTCTGGAGAGGGGTTTTACGACCTAGGGTTGGTCGGCCGCGACCTAAAGAGGTATGTCTTGCATCATCCTCCCCTGGTTGGAAAAAATTCGTCCCCGAATTCTCATTTTCCTCTTCTTCGACATGCTTATCCTCATGGTATGGAATCAAGTGTTTAACGTTGAAAGCATCAGAAGTATGAACATTATCTGGTAACCTTATCTGATACGCGTTCTCATTGATTTTCTTCACGATCTCTAAAGGACCAATCTTTCTAGCGGCTTGCTTATTGTAGGTTCCAACAGGAAATCGTTCTTTGGTCAGCATTGCATACACAAAATCTCCTTCTTTGAATTCAACACTTTGTCATTTAACATTTGTTGATTGCTTGTATTTCTCATTTGCCTTAAGCAATCGCTCCTGTACAACTTTGTGGCATTCCTGCAACTCATTCACCAAATCACTAGCTTGTTTGACAACTCCTTTTGAAAATGGAATTATAGATAAATCCAATGGTCCCTTTGGATTTGCTGAATAGACAGCCTGAAATGGACAGAAACCCGTGCTACAATTAACTGCGTCGTTGTGTGCAAACTCAGCTTGACATAACTTTGAATCCCAACTTTTCAGATTACCATCCACAAGGCATCGCAACAAATTACCTAGGGATCTATTCACAACTTCGGTCTGCCCATCCGTCTGCTGATGATAAGCACTGCTAAATTTCAACTTAGTTCCAACCATTTTCCATAGACTCATCCAAAAATGGCTCTGAAAGCGAGTATCTCTATCCGAAACAATAGATTCAGGCAATCCATGAAGTCTATAGATCTCTCTGAAGTATAACTGAGCGACATTAAAGGCGTCTGTAGTCTTCTTACAAGCAATAAAATGTACCATCTTCGAGAAACAGTCCACTAACACATATATGGAGTCATTTCCCCGTTGAGTCCTTGGTAAGCCCGACACAAAATCCATGCTTACATCAACTCACGGTTTTTTCGGAACCGGTAAAGGCATATACAATCCCGCATTTGTAGCTGTCCCTTTCGAAACTTGACAAACATGGCATCTACGCACAAATCTCTCAACCTCTTTTCTCATTGATGGCAAAAAATATGAATCTGCAATCAACTTCATAGTACGATCCCGGCCCACATGGCCTTCTTCATGTAACTCTTTGATAATCTTCATTCGCAAACTTCGTTCTGGTATGCACAATCGATTCCCCTTTAATAGAAACCCATCTATCATCACATATTCATCCGTATTTCCCTCCTTGACTTCATCTACAAACTTCGCAAAGTAAGGATCTTCTTCAAACAACTTTGGCAATAGTTTAAATCCTGTCACTTCAACCTTCAGTGTCGTCAACAAATGATTCCTCCTGCTCAAAGCATCAGCTACACGATTCGTCACCCCTGATTTGTGCTTGACAACAAAAGTAAACTGCTGTAGATACGCGACCCATAAAGCGTGCCTAGCTGAAATTTTGTACTACCCTTGCAAATGTTTCAAAGCTTCATGATCCGTATAGAGAACAAACTCCTTCTGAAACAGATAATGTCTCCAGTGCTTCACAGCTTGAACAATCGCGTAAAACTCCACATCATAAGTGCTATACTTTAACTTGGCTTCAGACAACTTCTCACTGAAATAAGCAACTGGTCTTCCACTCTGACTCAATACTCCACTAATCCCAACCTTTGAAGCATCAGTATGTAACTCAAACAACAACTGAAAATCCGACAATACTAGAATTGGTGTTGTCGTCAACAGTGTCTTGATCTTCTCAAAAGCAACCCCTGCTTCCTCTGACCACTCAAACTTCTTTCCTTCCATGCAATCGGTTACAGGTGTCATCACACCGCTAAAATGTGGAATGAATCTTCGATAAAAAGATACCAACCCATGAAAACTCCTTACTTCAGTAATTGTCTTGGGTTGTGGCCAACTCCTGATGGCTTCCACTTTGCTTTCATCCACTTGAATACCTTCCTTCGACAGAACATATCCCAGAAATAAAACACTGTGCGTCATAAACACACACTTCTTCGTTGCTTCATAAAATTGCTCCTGTCGTAGAATTAATAGCACTTCTCGCAAATGTTGGACATGCTCTTCCATACTCCCACTATAGATCAAAATATCATCAAAGTAAACTACCACGAACTTTCCAATGAATGGTCTGAAAATCTGGTTCATCACTCTCATAAATGTACTTGGTGTATTCGATAGACCAAACGGCCTAACCAGCCATTCATATAATCCTTCGCTCGTCTTGAAAGCTATCTTCCATTCATCTCCTCGTCTAATTCGAATTTGATGATAACCACTCTTTAGATCAATCTTCGAAAAGATTACAGACCCACTGATTTGATCTAACAGATCATCAAGCCTCGGCATCGAAAATCTGTATTTGACAGTGATTTTGTTCGGTGCCCTGCTATCCGTACACATCCTCCACGAACCATCCTTCTTCGGCACTAATAATGCTGGTATAGCACAAGGACTTAAGCTCTCTTGGATGCGCCCTTGTTCAAGTAATTCTTCTACCTGCCTTCTCAACTCCTCATGTTCCATTGGACTCATCCTGTAATGTGGTTTATGTGGCAACACAGCTCTTGGAACAAGATCTATCTGGTGTTGAATGTCTCTTAACGGTGGTAATTCTTTGGGCAGCTCTTCTGGAAATACATCTTCAAACTACTTCAATACTGGTTTCACTTCCACTGGAATTTCAACATCCTCACTACTTTCACGTCCGATCAACAAAAATACTTCAGGTTCGTCCTCCACTTCCTTGACAAATTCCTTCAGAGACAACAAAGTCTTTAGTTCTTCAATCTCCTCCAACTCGCTTCCTTCTTGTTGTCGCTTCTTAGGAACTAAAATGATTTTCGTGCCTTCGAACATGAAACTGTAGCTATTGGTACGACCATCATGTTGCACAGCTCTATCATACTGCCACGGTCTTCCCAGCAATAGATGACATACATCCATATCCACAACATCGCATCGAATCTCATCTTTATATCTCTTACCAATCGAAAAATTCACACAAGCCCTTCGACAAACCTTCACTTCCCCCCTTTCCTCAACCAAGCTAACTTGTAAGGTTTCGGATGCTTCTCTGTTTTCAATGCCAACTTTTTCACAGCCTATGTAGAAACAATGTTATCACAGCTTCCCGCATCGATGACAAATTTGCAAACCTTCCCCAGAATAGTACACGTCGATTGAAAAATATTACTCCTCAACCAACTTGAATCATCCTCTTGCTTTGGTGCCAACACGACCTCCTCATCATCAAATTACAACCCTCATCTCCCGGCAATTCTTCTTCCTCTTCAACTGGTAATGAATTAGAACATTCTACATCTGCATCCTCATCTTCAACCTCAGCAATCATCGCCCGCTTCTTCGGCTTTAGACATTCATTGCTCTTGTGGCCAAACTCTTGACAATTAAAGCATTTGATATTACTATTGACCTTGGTCTTAGCAACTTCACTACCAACCGGTTTTGCAATAGCCTTGGAAACATTCGCATTGCTACTAGCCCCTTTTATTTGATTGTTGGAATTTGTAAACACACCACCTCCTCGTCTTCCCTGCTTCTCCCAAACCACCGCTTTCTGGTGCGCTTCGGCCACAGATCTAGGGTCAAACATATTTACCTTGTCATGGATCTGGATCCTCAACCCCCCAAAAAATCTAGCGATCAACTGTTCTTCCGTCTCCATGATGACATTTCGAGCAATCAGTTGATAAAACTCATCAGCATAATCATTAACAGTCTTTGTCCCATGCCTTAGATTTTGTAAGCGTTGATACATAGGAGATTGATAATTGTAAGGTAAGAAAGTAGCTTTCGTTAACTTCTTCATCTTCCCCTATGAAACAATCTTTGACTTCCCCATCCGTTCTCATGTAAGTTTTGTCTGTTGCCACCATGCCATGGCTCTCCCTCTTGAACGAGTAACAATCAACTTCACTCTACGATCTTCTGAAACCTCCTTGAAATCAAAGATCTCTTCAACATTAGATAACCAATCTAGAAATTCTTCAGCCTGCGTACCACCCTTAAACTCTGGAATTTCAATTTTCATTCCGGACTCCCATTTGTGATCATACTCTGAATGATTTCTTCCTTGGCTTTGATTTCGACTATGAACACTACCACCATTAAAATCCTCATCAAAATCTGATGCATATCGATGTCGTTCATGACCACCAATATCTCTACCACCATTTCTACCACCAACATTTCTTCGATCTGCATTCCTCCGATCACGATAATCCACATCTCTCAGTTTTCGTTCATCAACATTTCTATCACGATCGTCAACATTTCTACGATCATGATCTTCTCTTCTCTCCCGATCTGAATGTGGTGAAACTTTATTTCCCCCATGACTCGATTCAGGTGAAACCCTTCTTCGACTTTGATTCATTTCAAGCATCATTCTCTCTAATCGACCAATCCCTTCATTCAACTTCTTGGTGAAACTCTTGTTGATTCATTGTTCCATTTCATCGGCCTCTTCTCTTCCATACAAAGCATTCATATTGCGATGTCGTTGAGCTCGTCTCGGCGGCATGATTGAACTTCAACAAATCAAACAATCTTCAAAAACTTCAACTCAAACTTGAACAAACAAGTCACGGGTTACTCCAAGACTTGGCTCTCGGCCTTGAACACTTCAAAGTGATGCACGGCTCAACTTCAAACACTTTCCGGACTTTGATCCAAAATGATATGGATCGAAAGCTCCAAACTTGTTGCAACTTCACGATGAACACGATGAACACCAAACTTCTCAATGATTGCAAATCTGACCTTCAAACTTCAAATGACGCAAAACTCCTTGCAATCTTGCTCTGATACCAAACTGACGCAGCGTGGGAAGCGAATTCGATGATGTAAATCGAATCCGTCCAGGATCTCACACGATTAGCGGAAATAATCGGTGAATCGATGATAAATCGATGGATTTAAGAATACCCAAATGCCCAAATCCGTTGATCACGAAGATACCGGACTTTAGCAATTTTCGACACTTTGATCGCGCCCGATGCCATGAGAGAAAATCTTCAATTCTTCAAACGTTGATCAAACGCACTTGATTCCGTGAATTGGCTTCAACAATCGTTGATTCGAGCGCACTCGAATGTCAAAAGTGGAGATAGGAGATAACACTCAACTACCAATTTAAATGGAGGCACAAAGCACAAACCAATTTTATTTCAAAAATCAATAACCTTTTCAAATGACCCACACATCCCTATTTATAGGGTTACAACTAACACTAGGTCGTTAACGACCTAACGACTTACCGACCTAACTCGTAAGCGCCCCAACAGAAACGACCTACGACTTAAAGAAAATACAAACACATTACAACTCAGTACACGACTAATCATATTTACACATACACGACCTTCGACTTAAACAAAACGACTCAAGAACATAGCGACCTAACAAAATACAACGCAGACAACATAAGGCTCACGCGACCTAAAATTAAACAACAATGACTTATCACACAACGATTTTTTTAAAAAAAAAACTTCGCTCGCGACCTACTGGTTCTAGGAATCAGCGATCTACTGGAAGTTGTTCGCGTTCTAGGTGGAGCACGCGGCATAATCTCGTTCGCGATCTAGGGTGGAGTTCACGACTTACAGGACTTCGCGACCTAGTTATGTCGTTTGCGACATCAGGGAGGTCGCCATGAAGAGGAGGAGCGACCTTGATTTGCTCGCGACTTAGGCTTGCTCGCGACCTAGGGTAGGTCGTTCGCGAACTAGAGTGGGGAAGCGACTTAGGCGGCAGAGCGAGGTAGTTCTGGAGAGGGGTTTTACGACCTAGGGTTGGTCGGCCGCGACCTAAAGAGGTATGCCTTGCATCACTTGGCTTCTTCCTAAATTTTCTGATGGTAGACATCGTATCCGGATAATTCATTGCAACCTTAGAGTTACAATGGCGCTGTCAAAAAAAACGTCCTTTTCTTGTAGGTCTGTCACCCACGTATATTGAAAAGAATATAAGTTATACATTTCTACTTAATCAACAAACTGTAAAGTGATTATATAATGATATATAAATTTACATTTACCAAGAAGTCCCGCCCAACATGCTCTGGCATCCTACTCCATTTGGGCTAGCACCTAGTCATACAGCCTATGTATGCCTGCATAGAAATGCTGAGAACTGTATTCGAACGCTTAAGCTCAAAACCCCTGCATTAAATACGATACAAACAAATCATGACTAATATATCATATAAAATATTTATAATGTTGAAGTAAATTTAATACTTACGATACATCTGCCTTTGGTAGCAATCTGATCACCATATGCGACGCCTCCTATTATGAGCTGATGCCATCACCTCCACGATGTACGGTCCCTCTCTGAGATGAAGTGGGGGAACCAAACTGTGAAAGAACTCCGACACCTGAAGAAAGACATCTATAATATCTGTCGCATACATATTATTTTATTATGGCAGAACATATCCTTCAATTATGAGTAAATATATCAAGATTTAACATCAGTAATCTTATATAACATACAAAAAATGTAATAACAATACTCTCATAGATTACTTTTTAAAATTTGAAAATATTCATCATTTTGAAAATGTTCACTTATTGAGCCTCAAATTTCTCTTCTTTGTTGGTGCATCCAGCTTCGATCGATAAAATAATTGATAATATTTCCTACTTTAAAACATAAAAACGTATTAATCATTTAAGTATTGACATTTTATTTTTCATTTGAATCATGCATTTAAATTTTCGCAAATATATAATATTATCCTATATAGTTTTATTTACAAATGAATTTGGACAAATTATATGGTATAATCTTAAATTTTTATGTTATTGTTTGACACTTTGATGGTTGATCATCATACTTTCCATTATAAACATAGTAGTAATTATATTTTGTAGGTCATTTATTTTAAACGATTCAACAAAATTTCGATGGCACCTTCCTTTTGTTCTATGTATCGTACACATATGCGTGCATACAGAGAACAAAAGGAAAGTGTTGTAGAAATTTTATGAACCATTTAAAATGAAATGATATTCAATTACTATGTTTGTAACTTATCCGATATATGGATAAATTTGACAAATATTGTGTCAGAAGAATGTAAATATCCGTTCTGGGATAAAAACAAATATTTATATAAGATCATATACAATACTTGTCAGGCGGGCTAAAAACTATCTAGATATATAAAAAGTAAAGCGTATTATATAATAAATTTTACAATAATTTATTTACATTATAAGGGAAGCATACACTAAATTATCGTTTTCATCGTCGTCTTAAAAACCATACGCTAAATCCTAAGCATGAACTTTAATTAATCCAAACTAGTCATAATATTTATATGCACTAATTAATCATCACATATACACCAATTAACGCATATATACACTAAACAAATTATTTTTCTCAACATTTAAATGATAAACAATTATAATAACAACCTAATTATCATTCAATGGCATATAACAAACAGCCAATTAAATGATTACAAAAATTCACTATATCTAAAATAAATTTAATGTAATCTAACTTGTTAGAAAATTTTAATTTGTTGTAAAAATTGAATAGCTTATATTAGTTCTCAATGAATGTGAAAATCAATATTAATGATTGCAACCTCTTACTTGCCTTTTCAAATCAATTTAAAAATTCCTAGTGAGTTAAACAATAGTTAAAAATTATATTTAAATTCATAAAACTATTAAGCATTATAATTTTCATCTAAGTTGTATAATTGAACGACTGAAAGTTGCATAGAATGATTGTTTGTGTTCGATTTTCAATAAAGTTAAATATCGAATTATAAAACAAAAGGTATCGACGACCCTAGTTTAATTAATTACGAACAGAAATAAAACCGAGTAGTTGAATAAAAATATCTGTTTTAATTTTTAGAATTTAAATTATTTTTAAACAAATTTCATACTTATATGACTAATGAGTTATATTAATATGATAAATTTAATTAATTAAAACGAAGAGCCGTAGATAGCCTTCGAAAATGAAGATCACAGAGCCGTCGAAGGCCATCGGAAACCTCCGCTACCATTTTACTCTTTTCTTTTATAGCAGTGATAGAGTTATCATCATCTTTTAAGTCTGTTCCTACAAAATTATTAGGCCTAACCATGTAAGCATACGGTGTTCATCCATAAAAATTATCAAAATAGGCAACCCCACTGGCAACCCTACTGCTGGTGTGTGGGCCAAAGGAGTAAAGCCTTGAACTGGATAGGCTTATCTTAGCTGATGGGCCGAATCAAACTGGGAATTAGTTGAGTGCATTATAAGCACAGTTTAGTCCAATTGTATGTCATTCGGAACCAACAAATTGTCTTTCTTTTTCTTCCACTATGAGCATGTTTTGACATGATAGTTCAGTAATTCATTTGCTTATTTGTGATAAAGATAAAGACTAAATTACCAAAACAGTTCAAGTTAGCTCAAATCTGCAAGAAAATTCTACGCCTCATATAATTCCTTCAACTGGGAAGTGCAGTTCTCCCTTCTACGTTAGGTCATCATTAATTGCGTACAAATCAAATTTTCCATGGCTTCTTTTGTCATTGTCCATCAGCATTCCAACTTTCAAGCTCTTATAGGAATTATTACCACTTAATTATCAAAGCAAACAAAGCAAACATGAATCAAGATTACCACGACTGATGAAATTCAACTCATTTCCTCTCTATATATATGAGTGCAAGTTCAATATTGTGTATGGCAATAGCATATCTTAAAGAAAACGCCAAATTATCAAAATCTAAAATCAACAAATACTTAAGAAAGCACCAAACTGTCAAAGATTTAATGTCAAGAAATTCAAATTGATAGTAACATCTTTGAAATTCTTTTTATCTAATTTATATCCTAAATTTACCTGTTATATTATTTCCAACAAATCCAAAGGTTGTATCCATTGATAACTCCAGAACCTATTTTTCATTTCTATTTTTTGGAATTGCACTTAACACATAGAACTCTACCAAATTTAACTATCTGACATAGTGAAATATCAAAGAAAAGGAAATAGTTGACAATGGAAACCAACTCCTATAACAAACAATATCACACAAACTACAAATTGGTCAGAAATACAACGGTATGCATCATGCATTATATGCTACTAACGCACTGATCAATGAACTTATGATTCAATTCAAGCTATACAAGTCGATAACATTCCCTTTCATCATACTAACATTCTTCCTAGTCTACAACTTCCACAACAATTCATACTGGGAATCACTTGAATTCGACCAAACATCATCATCGCATAATATTGTATACACCGAGAGTCCTACAAATATCAGTCATATAATATTTGCCATAGCAGGATCTAGTAAAGGGTTACCCTATAAGGGTCCCAACATAGATCTGTGGTGGCAGCCAAACAAAACCCATGGCTTCCTCTGGCTCGACAAAGCTCCACCATCAACTTATACATGGCCTTCAACTTCTCCTCCATTTAGAGTCTCCGAAGACACTACCAAATTTAGACAGTACGATAAGCATGGAGACCGATCTACTATAAGAATGTCCCGAATGATCGTGGAGACATTCAAAGAAGTATTGGTACAAGGAATGAGATGGTTTGTCAAGGCCGATGATGACACGATATATTTCGTTGATAATCTTGTTGAGGTATTAGCAAAGTACGATCATAATGGATATTACTATATTGGCGGGAATTCAGAATGCATTGCTCAGAATCATAGACATTCGTTTAACATGGCTTTTGGAGGAGGAGGGTTTGCTTTAAGCTACCCGCTTGCGAAAGCTTTAGCTAGCAATGTAGATGGATGCATGAGGAGGTACAGTAATGTATATGGAGAAGACCATTTGGTATAGTCTTGTGTTTCTGAGCTTGGTGTTTCATTTACAAGAGAGCCAGGCTTTCATCAGGTGTGTGTGTATGTTCTTCTAAACTTGATATCAAATTACTTTATCCTCCATTTAAGCTCATCGAGGGAGGCCTAGACATATCCCATCATGTCAGTTTCCATCAAGTATGTTTCCCTTCTAAATCATAGTAACTGGAATGAAAAATCTTCTATTACAATATTATATAGAGAATTCTCATTACCATCAAACATATATGCTATCAAATATATATACTTAACGGACAGTGTTATCATGACCGGATCCAACCACGGTCCGACCTCAAAAAAACCCGAACCATGAACCATAGTGGTTCGAAACTCAATTAGACAGCAGTTGTGCATGAATCGAAGGTCGGACCTTCAAATCAGTGGTTCACCTGTTAATTTTACCTAGTCAAACAACGGTTGTAATATTATTTTCTTTTTGCTTTTTCACTATATATCATTCTCATTCGCTTTACCGTTTCAAAGAAGAAGAAAAAGTAATCTACATTTGTAAAAAATTCACGGTCCCGGAATCTAAACAACAAATTATATCACTTTGTTTTTTGATGCTGTAGATAAGATTGGTTCAAAACAGAACGCAACAGTCAATGTGCGTTACTAATGCACGCAATGTAACCGTACTATATGTTACAACAAACAACAGCAACACTTTAAAGCGTTGCAAAATCAGAAAGCAAGTAACAAGGGTAAACCGTTACTAATTTGAGCGTGACAGAACCTAAAGTAAGAGGAATACCAAAGTTCGTCGGAGGCTTGTCGTGACAATCGCCTTAGACTTTAGTCGAAGTCTCTCAGGGTACAACCGACGAAAACTGCGCGAGACCGTAAAGAGTACGTCAGTCTGAGATGAGGATGGCAACAGAAAACGAATTTGGCTGAAGAGAATTTCGGGGAAGAAGAAGAACAGTAAAATCAGTGAGTTATTTGATCAGGATCCGTCACTGATTTATAGTTGCTGAACGGTCACGGTTGTGTCCGTTCAAAATATGTCTGTTCCAAAAAACTACGTCCCTTCATTCTTCCAACGGGTCGCACCCGTATTCAATTCAAATTCAAACGGGTCGCGCCCGTATCTATTTGTTACTGTAGCCAAATAAAAAACCCGTCGAAAATTGCAGTGTTTTCTGTAGCAAAAATAAGATTTCATCCCGAACCCGTCCCGGCCCGGGACGGGACGGGCGGGCGGCGCGCGCGTGTGTGTTCATCAGATTTGGGTCCTCCCTCTCGCACAAAATTACCTGACCCTAAGGGCCAATATAGGGAGGGAGGATCCTACATATATACACAATTTTATCTTTCATTTTGCCAATGTGGGACTAAAGTATATTGCATTCATTTCTTTAGAATTGTCAACAATCCCCCACATGAATGACAATATAATTTTCCCCCACACAAAGTGGAATATCTCAGACTACGTATGGAATAATGCTTTTTGAAGGATAAGTAGATGTTTCACTTTGAACTTTCCCTTGTTAACACTCATCGGATATACTTGGCTAATCGGTGAATTATTTCATCTTGAACCGTCTGCCGTTATTGTATAACCAGACAATAAGGTTAACAAAGCATTGTTTCCCTTCTCATCCAATCTCTTGGTTGTGTTCATTTCGGTCCTGAACAGATTTGGTTCTGCGAGTGTATTCAGAGAATTTAAGCCTTTAATATTCTCATAGAGCCGACCCAGCTCACACTGACATAGGTGATCGCAACCATAAGGAGTATCCTACATATACCCCACTTGTTATTTTTCAAGATATGGTCATCATTAAAAAGCATAGCTTTAACCTTTTAATACTTCTGTAGGCATGCATTTATATTTTGCACCATAGGAATGGAATGGACTATGTCCAGAAAAATGCGTTACGTCTTGAGTTATTCAAAACTGGTTTGCCTATTGATCCTAGTCCATGGGATCTCCAGTTGCCAGGATAGGTTTCCGTATAAGATAACTCTTGTTGGTTTAGGCTTTTAAACCCATTCCCCTCGATGCGCAGTCTATTTTCTCTCTTGATAACCCTTTTGTAAATGGATCCGCTAGGTTATCATTTGTTCTTACATATTCAATGGAGATAGTTCCATTAGAGAGTAACTGACTAACTGTGTTATGGCGTCGACGAATGTGTCGTGATTTGCCATTATACACAAAGTTTTTCGTTCTACTTAGCGCAGCTTGATTGTCGCAGTGAATACATATGGCCGTTACAGGTTTAGGCCATAAAGGAATATCTTCTAAGAAATGACGAAGCCATTCTGCTTCTTCTCCTGCTTTGTCTAATGCAATGAACTCTGATTCCATAGTGGATCGAGCTATGCATGTTTGCTTCGTTGATTTCCATGACACTGCTGCTCCTGCAAGAGTGAAGACATAACCACTTATGGATTTTGATTCCTCTGAATCTGCAATCCAGTTTGCATCACTGTATCCTTCTAGAACAGCTGGATATTTTCCGTAATGCAAGGAATAGTTTGTGGTATTCTTCAAGTATCCCAGCACTCTCATTAGTGCTTTCCAGTGTTCCTTCCCTGGATTACTTGTATACCTGCTTAGTCGACTTACTGCATAAGCTATATCTGGTCTCGAGCAATTCATGAGATACATTAGACATCCTATTACACGGGAATATTCCAGTTGCATTACACTCTCATTAGTGTTTTTGTGCAGTACTTCTGATGGATTAAAAGGTATTCTTACTCCTTTAATTCCATAATGTTGGAATTTCTTAATTATTTTGTCTACATAATGTGACTAAGATAATTGTATTCCATTAGGCGTTCTTATTATTTTGATTCCCAAAATAATGTCAGCAACTCCTAAATCTTTCATATCAAAATTATTGATAAGCATTTTCTTTATGGTCTCTATAACTTTAATGTTAGGACCAAAGATTAGCATATCGTCCACATATAAACAAACAAACACGTATGATTGTCCAACTTGTTTACAATAAACACATTTGTCACACTCATTTATACGAAAACCATTTCTTATCATGACACTGTCAAACTTTGCGTGCCATTGTTTTGGAGCTTGTTTGAGTCCGTATAGTGATTTTACCAATTTACAGACTTTGTTTTCATTCCCCTTGGATACAAATCCTTCGGGTTGCTCCATGTAGATTTCCTCATCGAGATCTCCATTTAAGAATGCTGTCTTTACATCCATTTGATGAATTTCTAGATTGTAGATGGATGCAATTGCTATTAGCATTCTTATTGAGGTTATTCGTGTAACTGGTGAATATGTGTCAAAAAAGTCTATACCTTCTTTTTGACGATATCCTTTGGCTACTAATCTGCCTTTATATTTATCAATAGAGCCATCTGATTTCATTTTCTTCTTAAAAATCCATTTGCAGCCAATAGGTTTTATTCCAGGTGGAATATCAACAATTTCCCAAATTTTATTACTTAGGATCGAATCGATCTCACTTTGTATTGCTTCTTTCCAACATGAAGACTCAGAAGATGACATTGCTTCCTTGTATGATTGAGGTTCGTGTTCTAACACATATGTGAAAAAATCCGAACCATATGATTTGGAAGTTCTAGCCCTTACACTTCTTCTTGGTTCTACTTCATCACTTTCACGATGAGTTTCATGTGGGATATTTGATTCTTCTCGTGTCCTTTTATTCCCTTCATTCTTTTTGTGTGGAAACACTTCTTCAAAGAATGAGGCATCTCTTGATTCCATGATTGTATTTACATGAATATCAGGTATATCAGACTTGAATACCAAAAATCTATATGCACTACTATTTTGGGCTGGTCCTAAATAGTAACAATCTACAGTTTTTGGTCCAAGTTTGACCTTCTTTGGAGGCGGGATATGAACTTTTGCCAAGCACCTCCACACTTTGAGGTATTTGAAGCTTGGTAGATATCCTTTCCATAATTTATATGGAATATTTCCCGTTTTACTATGAGGAACCTTATTTAATATGTGATTAGACGTATTTAAAGCTTCCCCCCACAAGTTTGTTGGTAGGCCAGAGGTTAAGAGCATGGCATTAATCATATCTTTTAATGTTCTATTCTTTCTCTCGGCTATACCATTTTGTTGTGGTGAATATGGTGCTGTTGTTTGATGAATTATTCCATTTTCTGCACAGAATTGTTCAAACGGCGACTCATATTCTCCACCTCGATCAGATCTCAATATCTTGATCTTTTTATTTAGTTGATTTTCTACTTCAGCCTTATATTTTATAAACGATGTAATTGCTTCATCTTTACTATTGAGAAGATATACGTAGCAATATCGTGTATAATCATCAATAAATGTGATAAAATACTTTTTCCCACCTCTTGTAGGTAAGTTTTTGAAATCACATAAGTCAGTATGAATCATTTGTAATGGTTCAGTACTTCTGTCAACAGTATGAAATGGTTTCTTAACCATTTTTGCTTCTACACATGTCTCACATTTGTATTTTTTATCTACTTGAAATTTTGGAATTAAATCCATATTTGCTAGTTTTTTCATCTTTTGAAAGTTTATATGTCCTAATCTTTCATGCCATAATAGAGCATCATACTCGACAACATAAGAAACTTCCTTTTTATTCATTTCAGAATTACAATATACATTATTATTGCCAATTACGGCCACATTAGCCTTAAATAGGCCATTACACAAGTTTCCTCTCCCTATATAGATTCCAGCCTTAGACAGAACAACTTTATCTGATTCGAAGACCATTCGGAAACCTTTCTTCGAGAGTACTGGTCCAGAGATCAAGTTCCTGCGAATGTCTGGAACATGAAGCACATCATTCAGCGTAATAGTCTTACCAGACGTGAACTTGAGAATCACTTTCCCGCTTCCCTCAATCATTGATACTGCAGAGTTGCCCATGCACAACTTTTCTTCATGATCGAGTTTGTTGTAAGTGGAGAACATGGTCTTTTCAGAACACACATGTCGTGTAGCACCTGTGTCAAACCACCACTGAGAAGGGTTCTGAACTAGATTGCATTCCGACACAATTCCAGAAAAGTTAGACCCATCGATGTCCATGTTTTCCACCACATTTGCTTCAGAATTATTCTTTTTCTTGTGTCTGCAATCCTTTGCTTGATGTCCAGTCTTGCCACAAACCCAACACTGCCCATTGAACTTCTTGGACGGCTTTTGATCATTTTGTTTGGTTTCTGGCGCCTTCCTTTTCTTTTTGTTTTTGTTGGGGTTTCCTTTTTTCTTTGCCCCTTCTGCAACAAAATCCTCTTCGTTTTTTGGTTTAGTGACTCCGCGATTATCTGCCTCGATCTTCAATCTGACGATGAGGTCTTGTAAGGATATCTCCTTCTTCTTGTGCTTCAAGTAATTGCGGTAGTCCTTCCAAGATGGTGGTAGCTTTCCAGTAATTGCTTCAACCAAGAAAGATTCACCAACTTCGTGGCCTTCTGCTTGCAATTCATGGATAATAATCTGAAGTTCATGCAATTGCGCAATTACAGATTTTGAATCTATCATTTTGTAGTCCATGAACTTGTCAACTATGAACTTCTTCAGGCTAACGTTTTGGGTTTTGTACTTTGCATTAAGCGCATTCCAGAGAGCTTTTGCAGTTTTCAGTGGATGATACACCTTGTACAAAACCTTATCCAAACAGTTTAGGATGTAATTCCTGCACAAGAAATCCGAGTGCCTCCATGCGTCAATTGTAGAAATCTCATTTGCTGAATTGGTTTTGCCTGGCGTAGGCGGCACTGGTTCATCTTCATCAAGATACTTCTGCAGACCAAGGGTTGTGAGATAAAAGAGCATCTGACTCTGCCATGTCAGAAAATCATCTCCGTCTCCCTTGAATGGGTCTAGTTTGTTTAAATTGGCCGTCTTGATGGACATCTATTCTGCTGCCATCTCTGTTTTAACCAAAACAGAAAGTCTTAAGATGTAGATAAGATTGGTTCAAAACAGAACGCAACAGTCAATGTGCGTTACTAATGCACGCAATGTAACCGTACTATATGTTACAACAAACAACAGCAACACTTTAAAGCGTTGCAAAATCAGAAAGCAAGTAACAGGGGTAAACCGTTACTAATTTGAGCGTGACAGAACCTAAAGTAAGAGGAATACCAAAGTTCGTCGGAGGCTTGTCGTGACAATCGCCTTAAGACTTTAGTCGAAGTCTCCCAGGGTACAACCGACGAAAACTGCACGAGACCGTAAAGAGTACGTCAGTCTGAGATGAGGATGGCAACAGAAAACGAATTTGGCTAAAGAGAATTTCGGTGAAGAAGAAGAACAGTAAAATCAGTGAGTTATTTGATCAGGATCCGTCACTGATTTATAGTTGCTGAACGGTCACGGTTGTGTCCGTTCAAAATATGTCTGTTCCGAAAAACTGCGTCCCTTCATTCTTCCAACGGGTCGCACCCGTATTCAATTCAAATTCAAACGGGCCGCGCCAGTATCTATTTGTTACTGTAGCCAAATAAAAAACCCGCCGAAAATTGCAGTGTTTTCTGTAGCAAAAATAAGATTTCATAGTAGACCCGAACCCGAGCCCGGCCCGGCTCGGGACGGGACGGGCGGGCGGCACGCGCGTGTGTGTTCATCAGATTTGGGTCCTCCCTCTCGCACAAAATTACCTGACCCTAAGGGCCAATATAGGGAGGGAGGATCCTACATATATACATAATTTTATCTTTCATTTTGCCAATGTGAGACTAAAGTATATTGCATTCATTTCTTTAGAATTGTCAACAGATGCTGCAAGCACTTTCGAGATCATTATAAGATTCTTCAAGTTTGTCACTATTAAGAATTTACATTACGCTCTACTACTGCGTGCACAACAACAGTTATGTTGGTGCAGTTGTACACAACAGCTGTAATTGTACACTGCAGTTGTACATAATTTCCGTTGTGCAACTTTCATTATAGACATTGAGGACCTTCTACGACTCATCTACCTAGCATTTTTCTTTCAATAATTTAACATATAATATATACTCATACACGTTAATTTTCAAAAAACAAAATATGCATAGTTCTGATGGTTCAACTGGTTGAACTATCAAAACCTTAAATCTTGAGTCGTCACGGTTCGACTCAATTCCGATCATGATAACTATGATTACAAACTCGTGAAAAGATATTAAAATTTTCTAATTTTTCAGATAGACTTACATGGAGATATATCTGGATTCTTATCATCGCATCCACAAGCACCTATTGTAAGCTTACACCATGTTAACAAATTCAGTCCAATATTTCCTTCAATGTCTTGTTTCAATGCGATTAAGCTCCTCATGCAAGCTGCAAATACCGATTCATCTCGTCTTCTACAGCAGACATTCTGTTGTGATTTAGCAAATAAATGGTCCGTAATGGTATCTTGGGGCTACACTGTCCATATATATGAGAAATTATACCCACCGACTGTGTTACAGGTACCACTTCAAACCTTTTCGCCATGGAACAGAAGAGCTAAACCAGAGTTTATGTTTAATGTAAGGCCTCTGCCTAGAAATCCTTGTTCGATGCCACATGTTTTTTATTCGGAGAATTCCATGGTTAATGATGCGATGATAACTGTTTCTGATTATGTTCGGAAACGTCCATGGAAGCAATCGGATAGTAGTAATCATTCTGCACAGTCTATCATGAAGATTGTGGTTTTCTCATCATCTAAGAGGCTCAAACTAGTAAAAGTTTTAATGAAGAAGTATTTATATTTTGCTTTAACACAATAGAATACTCAAGTTAAATTTATTTGTTTACAGGGAGGAAGAAGAGAATGCTGTGATATTAGACATTTTTTGAGCAAGAATTTAACAGCTATCAATATCAGAGCCTGTAGAAGGGATGAAGTGTTGATTTGGTCGGACATTTAGTGCCCTTTGAATACAAATTTCAAAGTTACCCTTTTTTTCTTTTCTTTTTCTTTGTATTTAAGATCAAAGGTTGGAAAGTAATTGGAAAATTTTGGATTTATTCTATGAAATATTATTTTTGATCTGAAGTATTCTATGATATGCTACTTAGTGCATGGCACATGCAACTCATACGAACAGTTTATATAATCATATTGTGATAGTGATTTTTGTGGCTATGTTTTCAATTGTTTCTTCATTCATTTTTTTCTCGTGACAAATTTTCATTTTGAATCTTCTTTTCCCTAACGTAGAGCGTTTGTACATATGCATGTTCAGAATATGCATGTACAAATTTTAAAAAATATGCATGTGCATAATCGCATTTTGAAGCTGAGCATGCGTTTATTAAAGAAAAATTATACTTGCTCATTCTGAAAATACACATATGCAAAACGTATGGAGAAACAAAAACTAGACGACCAAGAATTGCAGGTTTAAAAACAATTAACAGGAGTTTGCGTCTTCGCCTCGGCCACCCCTATTTCTCCTTTGTCGAGTTGGTCAGGCTCGCGTTTCCATGGCTTTTGCGTCTGCTCGTCCTCACATTCTCCTTCAATCTGCCTCCGAATTCCCGCCATTGCAAGCTAGCGTCGTTCGCCCTGTGAGTTCGCTCCTCGGTCTGGGTTCGTCCTTGACTGGTAAGTCCCCCCTTTCTGTCTCGCGTGGTGTTGTTGAGAGCAATCTTGAGATTATGAATTGTGGATTGGGGTTGCTAGTGTCGGGTGGTGATATAGGTGCTAGGTCCGATGTTGAGGTGTCTAGTTGTGTTCAGGATTGTTACTCGTCTGATGTTCCTTGCTTAGGCCAATGCACTCCAGGTGCTTGTAAAATTGCCACTGAGGTAGCTGTTCCTATTGATACTGCAAATTGTTCTAGTATCTCAAATCCGTCTGCCTTAAATGTTTCCCACAACATTGCGGAGCATCCTGGTCCTGCTGCTCCTCCGCCGCCTAGCCACAAATTATGGTCTTCTCTATTCACGTCCCTGCCGCGTAATGCGGGTGACTATGTCCCGATTGATTTTGATCTGGTCGAGGTGAATGGAGTGATGATCCCTCCCCCTTCTGTTTTGCAAGCTGACGTTGAATTTTGGTCTGATTATTTGGTCGGTTTCTTTTTGGAACCTAACCATCGGCTTCTTAATGCGTCTTATGTTTGTCGAAGGGCTTGGAAGATTCGTGGTAATTTGCATGTTAAGCTCATCGACTCCATGTACTATCTCAAGTTTTCCTCTCCTAAAGATCGTCAGCTTGTTCTTGAGGCCGAGCCTTCATTTTTTGATGGTAGGCCTTTTTTTGTCGCTCCTTGGTCTCCCACTATGGCACGTGCTCGTGAACAGGTTCTGTCTATTCCTATTTGAGTGTACTTCTCTCAAATTCCCTCTGCCCTCCAGCCTCTTCTTGATTTGAATTGGTTAGCCTGTAACGTTGGAAAATTGAAATGTTTTGACTCTAATACAGTTGCGCGTGATAAAATGATGTACGCTAAGGCTCTAATTGAGATTTCCTCCTGTAAGCCTCTTCCTTCTTCTATTCCGGTTCAGCTTGCTGTCGGCCATGTTGTGGATGTCCGTGTTCGCTATGGATGGGCTCCAGATATTTGTACCTCCTGTCACTCTTTTGGCCACCTGGCTAACGCTTGCATGCACTCTGTGACCTCTGCAGCTGCTCTGAAGATCCCTCCGCCATGCCCCCTGCGTAGGATTTAGGTTCCCAAGGACCCAGCCTCTCAGTCACACCCTTCTCCTTCTGTTCCATTTTCTGTTCTGAGTTCGCCTCCTCTGCCATGTGCCAAGCCTGTCTCTACTTCTGATCCTGTGGTCCCTTGTGATGTTGCTGCTCCTTCCTCGCCGCGGTTGCCTGCGGCTCCTTTATCTGTCCCGGTTCTGGCTTCCTGTACTGCACAGCCTGCTTCCCCACCATCTTCTGTGGCGCCTTCTGCTGATTCTGCGGTTCCTGTTCAGGTTTCTGATCCGCCTCGCTTGCCATTGGTCGCTAGTGATGTTTCTGCAATTCCTGTTGCTGCCACTGTTCCTGGTCTGCCTTGTTCCTCTATTGTTTGGGATGATACTGAGAGGTGTTGGGTTGATCACATTTCTGATATGAGATTTAACCCCTTGGATGATTCTTTCTTTAGATTTGTTTCTGATGATCATCTGGATCTTAGATGCCTTTATTATAGACCGTCAGGTGACTCATTAGCTCTTGTTTTGGACGGTTATTGTGCGAGATCGAATTGTGTCCTACTTGCTGATACCACCTGGGATCGTTCCTTTGTGTATACTTCTGATTCTGTGGCTTATGATCCTTGTCTTGCTTCCCATTTCCGCCCCTATGCTGGTCTTTTGGGGAATGTCCCTTTCGTGTCTTCCCAGAATTTTGTGGATGATGGTGTTGCTTACTCTTCGGAGGAGTAGTTGTTTTCGATATTCATATAGTAGTTGTGATTTGTCTATCACACTGCTGTGCTGTTATCTTTCATTTTCTTAGTAGTTAAGGTGCTTTTACCTTTCTTCTGTACTTCAAGTTTTTATTACGTTCGTAATAAAAAGTGGACGGTCCACTATAAAACCGGCTTGCCTTGCAAAAAAAAACACACATCTACAAATTAAAGGTTTGTACTTGCATTTTCAAAACACACGAGTACAAAACGCTAATTAATGAAAAAGATGCATATTTTTATAATAAGTTTTACCTAAACTTCAAATAAGCTTTGTTCGAAGAACTAAAATGAAAATTTGTCATACTCTCTCCCTTTTGTGTTTTTTTCCCTCTTCTTCTTCTCTTTTCGCTTTGGGCCAATGTATTTGTTGACATAGGAATATATTGTGTTAGAAGTTGTTCGTATTTATTTTTGTCTTGGGTCTGCCTAGCTTTTTATCATGTTAGTGTGTTGATTTGCATTTGGAGCGTGCATTGTCTTCCAGTTGGATGTTTTTATTGATAGCTTCGTGACATTTGTGCCTAAAATTTAATTGCTGGCTGTTTTGTATGATTATGTATAGACCGTAGCCCATGTCTATTACATACAAGTTGAAGTTATATTAGATAGCATGTGATATCCTTCAATTTTAGAAAGTAAGATGTGCTTATGCGGTTGTCAATTAGAATCCACACCCACATTCCCAAATCAAACGGAGCCGATCCAAGAAGAACCGACCGCAGTCTGAATCTGATGGGCCTTGGATTACGTCTGGATGTTAAACGATGAGAAATATCATTTACACTCAATTAAACTGAACCAAACCAACCCAACCTCTAAAATCCGATTTAAATATATAAAAATATGTGTATTTTAAGTGTAATCAAACAACTGGGACCAACTCGATCCATCCCGAACCGAAAAAGAGGTTTGGTCGGGTCGGGTTTCGATATATACAGTTTAGACCCTATAAAACACTAGCTGTCTAGAACCAAAGTTGATACGGGTGTAGGTCCAAACCAACAGGTCTAACTGGCAAACTACTACTATCAATTAGCTGAAAAGGAATTCATAGCATTAGTTGTAAACATGTACAGATTAATGAATGACCATCCTGATTTTTGTCTCATATTTCTATACGTTTTTCACAAATATATATTTTACAATGAATGTCTCTGCATAACTAATCTCGTCTACCTACATAATGAATATACAATATACATCAAATACATATAAATATACCTTCTTTGTTTTACAATAGAATAAACGGAGCAGCTAAGTTGAATGTATCATAATATTCATGTATAAAATAGAATCACGATATCAGCAGTTGTGCAACGTTCAACGAATAAGAGAAAAGTAGATAGGTTAATTTCAAGTTGTTTATGAATTAAAGTTATATTGAAATGAAATATAGCAATTTGTTTTGTTGATGTAATTTGTTGTTTTTTAAGTAAGAGTGACCTTTATGTTTACACAGTTGAATAGCATAGGAAGGATAAGTTTGTGGAGGGACAGATGAAGAACCAAAGTAACAAACGATGTTATAAATTAAAAAATTTTGTTCATCTAAGTCATTTCAACTGGAGACATTATTAGCATCAAATGAGATCAAACAGAGAAGAATATAAGAAGGATCTTTCGTTTAATTATACAAATTAGTTTGTGATTAATAAATTAATTACATGGATAAACAAACGACTTCCAAATAATAACTTTGACAGAAAGAATATATATGAAAGAATCAGGAATAACATCTTGGTTAATATCAAATTAAGTTAAAGAAAAGGTATAATTCGCAGAAGTAATAACGTCAGCAAGTACAAGCAAATAAAGGCACAAATACAAAGAAATTGCAACAAACAACAAATATATGCAGTTAACTAACAAATTTTCATGGACTACACAGAGAAGAAAGTGATTAGATCAGTTAAATTCCTCATCCTAAAAAAGATCAAAGGTAAAGGATGAGAAAAATATGTGACGCAACGGATTAAACAATACGTTGTCGCCAAATGATGCAACAACAACAAACAACGATGGAACGATACAATGATGAATCGATGGATTGATAATACCCAAGATAAATGTACAAATCCGTTGATCTCGCGAGATACCGGATTCTAGCTATCTTTAACACGTTGATCGTGCACGATACCGTGTTAGAAGATATACGATTCTTCGACGTTGATCTCGCGCACGAGATTCCGTGAACCGGCTTCAAAATCTTTGATTCGAGCGCACTCGAATAACCGAAATGGAGAAAGAAGATAACACTCAACTTCCAATTTTAAAAGAGGCACAAAACACTCAAACAAAAGTTTACTCAAAATCGACTCACTCACAAATGACACAACATCCCTATTTATAGGGTTACAACAGAACACATCCGACCTAGCAGCTTCAACGACCTAACAATCACGAGTTACAACACGCGCGACCTAACAATCCAACGGCACGCGACTTACGACTTAATAAGAAACGACATATGACTTAACGTATTTACAACAACAGCACATATTTACAACGCACACGACATAAGAAAAATACAACATACGACTTAATAAGTTGCACCACAACGCGGCTTAAGACCCAACGACTCAAGAGAATGCGGTATAGAACATCAACGAAATAACTTCAAGCGGCATAAGGAAATCAACTTCACGCGACCTATGGAAAACGACATGTGAGAGCGACTTATGGAATTGAGTGACATAAGCATCTGAGCGACCTAACACGCTAGGTCGTAGGTCGCTGGCGACCTAAAGCAATGTGGCAGATTTGGTTTGGCTTGCTAGGTCGCTTATCCTGGTAGGTCGTAGCTCGGACTTCGTAACGACCTAAGGAAAGCGGCATATCAAGCATCACTGTGTCTTCCTTCCTCTGTATCTCGTTAGGCCGTAAGTCGCTAGGTCGTTCGCGACTTAAGGATTCAGTTTGTTCACAACCAAAGCTGGTGCGACCTAAGGAAAACAACCCATCCTGATGCGCTGCATTCTCCCCTACTGCATCATCTATCTCATTAGGTCGCAAACGACTTAAGGCCATCGTGCGACTTAAAGCAAATGAGTTAGCATTGTGCGCTGCATCATCCTCCCCCGGTTGACGAGAATTCGACCCCGAATTTGCACCTTCTTCTTCCTCGACAAGCTTATCCTCATGATACGGAATCAAATGTTTAACGTTGAAAATGTGGGCAATATGGACGTGATCCGGCAATCTTAACTGATAAGCATTATCATTGATCTTCTTCAAGATTTCTACTAGACCAATCTTTCGAGCTTTCAATTTGTTGTAAGTTCCAACTGGAAAACGATCTTTCGTCAATACTGTGTAAACAAAATCACCTTCTTTGAAGTCCACACTCCTTCGCTTCTTATCCGTCAGTTGCTTGTACTTCTCATTTGACTTAAGCAATCGTTCATGAACAATCATGTGACACTACTGCAACTCATTCACGAAACCACAAGCTCGTTTAACAACCCCTTTCTGACGTGAAACTATCGACAAATCCAACGGTCCCTTCGGAATTGCTGAATATACTACTTGAAATGGACTGAATCCAGTACTTCGATTAACAGCATGATTATGTGCGAATTCTGTCTGACACAATTTCACATCCCATCTCTTCAAATTATCCTTCACAAGACATCTCAACAAGTTTTCCAATGATCTGTTCACCATTTTCGTTTGCCCATCCGTTTGTGGATGATAGGCGCTACTAAAATTCAGCTTAGTCCTAACCATCTTCCACAGACTCAACCCAAAAATGACTTAGAAATCGTGTATCCCAATCAGAAACAATTGTCTCAGGTAGCCCTTGTAGTCGATAAACCTCTTTAAAGAATAATTGAGCAACACGGACTGCATCGGCGGTCTTTTTACAAGCTATGAAATGTGCCATCTTCGAAAATCTATCCACCACAACATGTATAGAATCGTTCCCTTGTTGGGTTCTTGGCAAACCCAAAACAAAGTCCATACTAATATCAACCCATGGTCTAGTAGGCACGGCCAATGTCATATACAATCCTGCATTCGTAGCTGTCCCTTAGAAAACTTGACATATATGACATCTCTGCATAAATCTTTCAACTTCTTTCCTCATGGAAGGCCAAAAATATGATTGAGAAATCAACTGCAAGGTACGATCTCTTCCTACATGTCCTTCTTCATGCAATTCTTTCACAATCTTCATTCGCAAACTGCACTCTCGTATACACAACTGATTTTCTTTGAATAGAAAACAGTCCACCAACACATACTCATCTGTCTTCCCTTTCTCGATTTCACCTACAATCTTAGCAAAGTAAGTATCCTCAACAAACAATTCTGAAAGTACATCAAACCCCGTCACTTCAACTCTCATCGTAGTCAACAAATGATTTCTTTTACTCAATGCGTCTGCCACTCGGTTTGTAACTCCCGACTTATGTTTTACAATAAATGTAAACTGTTGCAAGTATGCGATCTATGAAGCATCCTGGTTGCAATCTTATCATGTCCCTGCAAATGCTTCAACGCTTCATGATCAGTATACAACACAAACTCTTTATGAAACAAATAGTGTCTCCAATGTTTTATGGATTGAACAATAGCATAGAACTCCAAGTCATAGTTACTGTATCTTGTCTTGGCTCCAGAAAGTTTCTCACTAATATAAGCAATTGGACGACCCTTCTGACTTAATACTCCATCAATTCCAACCTTAGACGCATCAGTATCTAGCTCAAAAAGCAACTGATAATCCGGGTATCTAAGAATTGGTGTTGTAGTCAAGAGTGTCTTGATCTGTTAGAAAGCAGAATCAGCCTCTTCAGTCCACACAAACTGCTTTCCTTTCATACAATCTGTCACTGGTGCCATCACGCTACTGAAATGTGGAATAAACCTTCGGTAGAATGATGCTAACCCATGAAAACTTCTCACTTCAATTACAGTTCTGGGTTGTGGCCAATCCTTGATTGCTTCAACTTTACCTTGATCCACATGGATTCCTTCCTTGGACAACACATGCCCCAAAAACGAAACATTGTGTGTCATGAATATGCACTTCTTTGTTGCTACGTAAAATTGCTCCTGACGAAGTATCATCAACACTTCCCGCAAGTGTTGTAGATGTTCTTCTGTGCTTCCACTGTATATCAATATATCATCAAAGTATACCACTACGAACTTTCCAATAAACGGTCAAAGTATCTGATTCATCACTCGTATAAAAGTACTAGGTGCATTCGAAAGACCAAAGGGCATGACCAGCCACTCATACAACCCTTCCCGTGTTTTTAATGTGGTCTTCCATTCATCCCTTGGTCGAATTCGAATCTGACGATACCCACTCTTCAGATCAATCTTTGAAAAGATAGCAGCTCCACTCAGTTGACCTAACAAATCGTCCAATCTTGGCATCGAAAATCTGTATCTCACTATAATCTTGTTTAATGCACGACTATCTGTGCACATTTTCCAAGTTCCATCCTTCTTTGGCACTAACAAAGCTAGTGCTGCACAAGCACTTAAACTTTCTTGTACGCGCTTGTTCAAGTAACTCCTCCACCTGCCTTCTCAACTCTTCGTGCTCCTTTGGACTCATTCTATAATGTGGTAACACAACTCACAGAACAAGATCAATCTGATGTTGTATGTCTCCCAACGACGGTAACTCTTTTGGTAACTTTTCAGGAAATACATCTTCAAATTCCTTCAACACTGGCTTAACTTCTTCAGGAATTTTAACCATTTCACTACTTTCACGTCCAATCAACAGAAATACTTCAGGTCCATCCTCCACTTCTTTAACAAACTCCTTCAAAGATAACAGAGTTTTTAGTTCATCGATTTCCTCCAACTTGCTTTCACTTTGTTGTCGCCTTTTAGGAACTAAAGTGATTTTAGTGCCCTCGAACATGAAACTATAACAGTTGGTCCTTCCATCATGTTGCACGGCTCTATCGAATTGCCACGATCTCCCCAACAACAAATGACATACATCCATATCTATCACGTCACACCAAATTTCATCCTTATACTTCTTTCCAATGGAAAAAGTTACACAAGCTCTTTGACTAACCTTCACTTCCCCACCTTTCCTCAACCAAGCTAATTTGTAGGGTTTGGGATATTTCTCCGTCTTTAACGCTAACTTTTTTACAGCTTCTGTAGAGATGATGTTATCACAACTTCCGGCATCGATAACAAACTTACAAACCCTTTCCAAAATTATGCACGTTGACTGAAAGATGTTACTCCTCAACCAACTAGTCTCCTCTTCCTGCTTTGGTGTCAAGCAAGATCTCCTCATCATCAACGAATATCCCTCGTCTCCCGCCAATAATTCTTCTTCCTCCTCTACTTGTGGTGAATTGGAACATTCTATTTCTGCATCCTCAACCTCAGTAACCATCGCTCACTTCTTAGGCTTCGGGCATTCATTGCTCTTATGACCAAACTCCTGGCAGTTATAACACTTGAAATTGTTGTTGACCTTGGTCTTAGCAACTTCACTGACAACCGGTTTACTAACAGCCTTGGATACATTAGTATTGCCACTAGCTCCTTTCACTTGATTGATCGAACTTGTAAATGCACCAACTCCTCTTCTATCTTGCTTCTCCCAAGCTAGAGCCTTCTGATGTGCTTCAGCAACGGATCTTGGATCAAACATATTTACCATATCCTGAATTTGCATTCTCAATCCTCCAACAAATCTAGATGTCAACTGTTCCTCCATCTCCATGATATCGTTTCTCGCAATCAGTTGATAAAACTCATATGCATAATCATTTACCGACTTTGTCCCTTGTCTCAAATTCTGTAAGTGCTGATACATAAGAGATTGATAGTTATAAGGTAAGAAAGTAGCTTTCATCAACTTCTTCATCTTTTCCCATGAAACAATCTTTGACTTTCATATTCTCTCCCGTGTAAGTTTAATTTGTTGCCACCATGTCATAGCTCTTTCCCTCAATCGTGTAGCAACGAACTTAACTCTACGATGCTCGGGTACTTCCTTGAAGTCAAAAATTTCCTTAAGATTTGATAACCAATCCAGAAACTCTTCTGCTATCATTCCCCCTTTGAATTCTGGAATTTCTATTTTCATTCCCGACTCCCATTGACAATCATCTTCTACATTTCGATATTGACTTCGTACTTGGTCTCGATCTCGATAATGAATACTACCTCTATCACCATCTTCGTCATAATCAAATGTACTTCGATAACGATCTCGACCATCAACATCTCCACGATCACGCATATCTCTTTCAACATCACGATATGGCTCATCTCCAAACTCACGTGGAGTTCTTCTCTCTTCATTTCTGTACTCATAGTGTTCTCGCCTCATTGAAACTGATGATTCTCTTCTTTCTCGACAAGATTATGGTGACACCCTCCTCACTTCCGAAACCGATGGCGAAACCATGTTTTCTTCATGGTTCGAGATTGGTGACCTTCTCCTTTGACTTTGATTTATGTCATTCATCAATTTCTCTAACTTTCCAATACCTTCATCGAACTTTTCATTGATACGTTATTCCATTTGCTCAGCTTCTTGTCTTCGATACACATCTTCAACATTTTGAAATCGATTAGCACATCTCGGAGGCATTGTCGAATCTTCACAAATCCAAACACACACTTCAACTAGCACAACTTTAACTGAAATCTGAACTCGACTTCTCTCGACCTGCACTTAGCTTGGCTCGGTAGTAACTGCTTTAACTCTCGACCTTGACCCGACTTCTATGCGTGGATCAAACTCTAACACTTCAACTCGGCTCCCAATAGGCTCGGCTTAGCTATGATTGGCTAAGTCTAGCTCTGATACCAAACTGACGCAGCGGATTAAACAATACATTGTCGTCAAATGATGCAACAACAACAAACAACGATGGAACGATACAATGATGAATCGAGGGATTGATAATACCTAAGATAAATGCACAAATCCGTTGATCTCGCGAGATACCGGATTATAGCTATCTTTAACACGTTGATCGCGCACGATACCGTGTTAGAAGATGTACGATTCTTCGACATTGATCTCGCACACGAGATTTCGTGAACCGGCTTCAGAATCGTTGATTCGAGCACACTTGAATAACCGAAAATGGAGAAAGGAGATAACACTCAACTTTCAATTTTAAAAGAGGCACAAAGCACTCAAACAAAAATTTATTCAAAATCAACTCACTCACAAATGACACAACATCCCTATTCATAGGGTTACAACAGAACACATCCGACCTAGCAGCTTCAACGACTTACGACATAACAATCACGAGTTACAACACGTGCGACCTAACAATCCAACGACATGCGACTTACGACTTAATAAGAAACGACATATGACTTAACGTATTTACAACAACAACACATATTTACAACACACACGACATAGGAAAAATACAACATACGACTTAACAAGTTGCACCACAACGCGGCTTAAGACCCAACGACTCAAGAGAATGCGGTATAGAACATCAGCGACATAACTTCAAGCGGCATAAGGAAATCAACTTCACGCGACCTATGGAAAGCGGCATGTGAGAGCGACTTATGGAATTGAGCGACATAAGCATCTGAGCAACCTAACACGCTAGGTCGTAGGTCGCTGGCGACCTAAAACAACGTGGCAGATTTGGTTTGGCTTGCTAGGTCGCTTATCCTGGTAGGTCATAGCTCGGACTTCGTAACGACCTAAGGAAAGTGGCATATCAAGCATCACTGTGTCTTCCTTCCTCTGTATCTCATTAGGCCGTAAGTCGCTAGGTCGTTCGTGACTTAAGGATTCCGTTTGTTCACAACCAAAGCTGGTGTGACCTAAGGAAAACAACCCATCCTGATGCGCTGCATTCTCCCCTACTGCATCATCTATCTCATTAGGTCGCAAACGACTTAAGGCCATCGTGCGACTTAAAGCAAATGAGTTAGCATTGTGCGCTGCATCAATATGTCAAAAGATGATTCAGTCAAAAGCTAATATGTTTTATAATGAAAGTGAAGCATGTTACAGCCAGTCTTTCATTTAACATAACATAAGACGTGGGATTAGTTAGCATGTACTCAATTGTTGTTTATGTATATTATAACTTCATCCAAAAATAAGGTTCAGTATTCTCTAACCATGAATATTAGTCAACATTTTAGATCTCTTTCATCCCATCCAAGATAGAAATCCAAGATTTTCTTCGAAATTCAAGAGTTGATAGCTTGGTTAGTTATCAGAATTTCAAATTTCCTTCATTCTAGTCGAGATATCAGTCCAAGATTTCTTCAAAATCTAATATATGTAAGCTGTTTATGGTTGAAGTTAGCGCATAGAAAAACCTATTTATCTACAAAATGTGTATACACTACATGAAATCGTACGGTTTTCGACGGTTGGAAAATGTTAGCGGCCGTCGGTAGCCGTCGGAAACCAGCATAAAAAACTGTCCCAAGTTCTACCGTCGCTGCACAGCATTTCCGATGGCTTCCAATAGCATCCGTCGTACGTTTTTCGACGGCTATCGACAGCAGACCCGATGGCTCTAGACGGCCGTCGTAGACACGTGGCCAATCAAGAGGAAGCAACATAACCACAGCTAGCCGTTGAAAATTTTTGACGTGTAAGCCGTCGCCAACCATCAAAAACCGTTGAAAAACCTGAAGCATTTTTTCAATGTTCTGCTACATGCTAGTCTCACATATACAATTTAAAAATATAATATAGTCACACACAACCACATATCAAATTCAGATATTCAATGTGAACTCAAATCATACAAATATACTCAAATTACATAAAGAAAATCAGATCAACCATAACTCACATAACATTAGACCAACCAAAACTTCGTTAACATAATATACATATATGTCATCATACAATATATACACCATGCAACAACTCAAATGTTATCATCAACAACTCACCACCAACTCACCATCACCAATGTACCATCAAATAGTATACAAAACAAATCGCAACGTATCATCAAACAATATTAAACAACATCGAATAACAAAAAAATATACCTATTACTCCCGTTAATCACCTCCAAAACCTTCGGAACTAGTTGAGGATGAAAAGCGGCCACTATACCGCTACACGTACTCAGCAATATGCTGGTCCAGCAGTTGTGTCATCTCAATGGCCTGCCGACGGTTCTGCTCCTCCAACTACACCACCCTAGCTCTGAATTCCTCGATCTCTGCAAGATTGATCTGAGCTCTGCTTTAGCCGGCTCTCCTCTATTTACCCTGCAATACTTAATTTAGTAAAAGTTCAATTACTATAATCTTACTATCGAAGCTACTACATTATATTTTAATTGTTATATCTACAAACTTATTATTGAAACTAAAGCGATGTGAAGTTCTTTAGAACTGAAAGGTTACTAAATTGTTATATCTAAATATATTATTCACTACCGCTTGATTGCCAAAACCGTAACACCTGTTCTGTGAACGTGGATCCATAACTGACTCCAAAATGACATCCTCCTCGTTCGTAGTCAGCTGTTCTCGACCTGTTTCCTCCAGAAGTTTCTGCATTTGTCCTATAAACCGTGCCTGCACGAACAAATAAAAATAAATTGGAAATTAATAGCATAATATCTTAATTCATTATATTTTAATAATTATAATAACTATTGGTGATGTTAACCCTATCTCGGTTACGACTCAGCAGGTCTAGTGTGTGGAGATGGCGCCGACCCAAGAGATACCGACCTAACTGCTTAAGGCTTAAAAAGCAGGCCGACCTAACCATTCGCATGACTTGCCGACCTAATGCTCTAACAAGAATGACCGACCTAAAATAGCTCAGGACTTAAAGAGATAACCGACCTAACTAATTAGAGGGTGGCCGACCTAACTAATTAGAGGGTGGCCGACCTAGCTAATTAGAAAGGGGTCCGACTTAGCATGGTTGCCGACCCAATGCCTCACATAATTGCCGACCCAATGCCTCACATAATTGCCGACCCAATGCCTCACATGGTGCCGACCTAACTACGATGAATCGCGACCGATCCAGAGAGATGAAGGGAGAAGCGGTTCAACCATTTAAAGCGTAGCGCGTTAGACCGGAGGCGACTTAGTCTAAGTCGGAGACAACTTAGGACTTGTGCAAATTCAGCGAAGAAGGATCAACACAGCTTGACCATATCAGAGCTCCTATAAGTCGGCCGCGACTTAACTAGATCGGCGAGGGGTTAAGACCGAGTTTAGGTCCAAAATCTTTGCCTATAAATACCAACCTACCTCCAACATTCAAAGGACTTTTGGGTGGATCAATTTCAGGCGCCATTACTCTGCCGAATTCCAGACTACTTCAAAGCTTTTGAGATCCAACAAACTTCTAAAAGAACTCCATGAAGAAATCATCTACATTCACCATGGATTTGAAGATGATTGTTAAAGCTTGAGCTACTTGTTTTACATATCCCATCACTTGAAGTGTGTTGTAATTGAAAGATTTGGTAAAGGGTTGTAATCAAACTAGTGATAAAGAGATTAAAGTGGACGTAGGCTGGATTATAAGCCGAACCACTATAAATACTGTGTCTCTTACTGTTTTTCTGCATACTCTCTGCTTATTTCTGTTTCCCGTACGAACGGGTGGTGCTTTCACAATCACATCCTATACACCAGGGTGTTAGCGTTTAAATTTGAGCGTTAACATTTTGGTGCTTTCACTGAGAATTGAACTCAGGACATCTATCATCATTGCTTCAGAAAGATTTGTAGATAAAGTTTCTTTAAGAACCAGAAGTCTATCCGAAATCATGGCTCCTGGAAGGAAAAGTAAATCTGTGAGATCTGCAAACATTCAAGAGGGAACCTCCGCTTCCCCAACACCAAATCAAGCCACTCCAGCTGTTGGAGTTTCAAAAGCGGAATTGGACGCTGCTATCTTTGGGTTGAATCAGCAAATAAATGCCCAGAACGCGCAATTGGAAGCTCAGAATGCTCAGAATGCTCTGATTCTGAATAGGTTAAACGATTTGCTCGGGGCAAACCGTCAACCTGCGAATAATGAAAGGAACTTTGTCGGTAATGTCCATGATGCTGAAACTAGAAACATTCCCGAAAGGGCTGCTAGCCCCTTTGAACGGACATTGCCTGAGGCTGGAGGATCCAGAAATAGGAATGACGAAGAATATCTTTCTGGTATGGTTCGACAGATTATGAAAGAAAGTATGCAAAGGGTCGAAGATGAGAAAGAGTGGGGTTTCGCTCCGAGCAAGACTCCGTTTACTGAAAAGATCCTAAAAGCTGAATTCCCAAGGAAGTTCGTCCCTCCGACCATTCCAGCTTACAAAGGGACAAGTGATCCAAATGAGTTCCTGTACAAATATGATTGGCACATGACAGGTGCCAGAGCTTCTGACGAGATAAAATGCCGCTATTTTCCTGTGTATTTGGAAGGGGTAGCTCTGCTTTGGTTCACAAAACTACCTGTCCGGTCCATCGATCAGTTTTCAGACCTAACCAGGAAATTTAAAGAGCAATTTAGGCTATATGCTTCAAAGGCAAAAGACATCATGTCGTTATCCGGTTTGGAACAGAATCCGGGGGAAACTATCAAGTCTTTTTTAAATCGCTTTAATATAGCGTTAGCTGAGGTGGATAATGCAGAACCCCGCATGGTCTTGACCTATTTGATGAGAGCTATTGATAAGTCAAGTGAATTCGGAAAGTGGCTGAACATGAAGGAGCCAAATTCTCTGGAAAAGTTCTACAAAAAGGCGGATGAATTCATGCGTTTGGAAAGCCGTCCTGTCCCGGCAAAGGCAACAGTAGAGAAAGCTGAAGACAACACTGCTGCGCCACGTAAGAATGGATCTGTGGGACAGAAAAGAGAAAATAATGATGGAAGGAAACAACACAATTCAAAGAAGCCTCGATCCTTCAAGCCATCAGAATATACTCCTTTGTTAGAGACACCAGAGCGCATCTACCTGGCTACAAAAGATTCTTTTGAGTATCCCAAACCTCCTGTTCTCAGAACCGGAAGAAAAGCTGTGCAAAGTGGGAAGTTCTGTCGCTTCCATAATCAGCCTGGTCATGACACAGACGACTGCCGTCAATTGAAAAATATAATCGAAGAATTGCTAAGAGAAAATAAGCTGCAGCAATTTGTGAAGAAGAGTGGTAATGATCCTGCTTCGTCAAGTCAGGGGCAACAAGCTCTTGCTCATCAGCCCAGGACAAATGAGAAGGCCGCAGGACATGAATCTGGAAGGCCAGTTATTAATGTCATCACAGGAGGACCCCACCCAGCAGGCAGAAGCTGGGGTGAAATGGAGAGGTACACTCGAGCTCTGAAACATGTGCCAACTGAAGAGAATGTCTTTGTTTTAGAGGACTCTACACCCCTGAAACAACAAAGGACTTTTAATGATGATATTGTGTTCAGGGCTAGAGATTCCACGGGCATTGAGGCCCCTACTTTGGACCCGTTAGTCATCTCGGCCGGTATTGGACCGGCTATTGTCAGAAGAGTTCTTATTGACTGCGGCGCATCTTGCAACATCCTCTTCAAGAAAACGTTTGACCAGATGAAAATCCCGATGGCGGATGTGCAAGCCTCATCTCAGAAGATTGTTGGCTTCACTGGGGAGCCAAAGCAACCAGTTGGGACCATTGATCTACCTGTTGAACTTGGAGAAGGAGAAAGGAAAGTGGTCCGCAGACAAACTTTTGTGATCGTCGATGAATATTCTGCTTATAATGCTTTTCTTGGCCGTCCAACACTCGCAGCATTCAAGGCTATCCTAGCCCCGTGGTGCCTCACTATTAAATTTCCTACTGACAATGGAGTAGGAGTTATAAAAGGGGATCAAAATGTTGCGCGAGAATGTTATTGGACAGAGCTGCGAGAGTCAAGAAAAAGAGAAATGGGAAAAGATGCGGCAACCCCAATCCGCATCAAAACACCAACCCTATAGCAACTACAGGGCGGACCCTGCACTGGCGAGCATAGCGGGGCACGAAAAGTGATGGATCCTAGAAAGGCCAGTGCGGGGGAGAGTAGGGTGGTACCAGCAGAAACAACGATACCGGTGCCCGTTGATCTGAAGGACCCAAACAAGATGCTGAATGTGGGTTCACAACTTAATGTGTCAGTTCAGAATGCCTTGATATCTTTTTTGAAAGCAAACCTGGATGTTTTCGCTTGGACCCATGCCGATATGTGCGGAATATCCCCAGAAGTTGCGGTACATGCTCTGAATATTGACCCAAAGTTCACGCCAGTAAAGCAGAAAAGAAGAATCCAAGGTCCAGAAAGGTCGACAGCATTGAAAGAGGAAGTTGACCGGCTCATGGAGAATAATTTCATCAGAGAATCTACCTATCCAAATTGGGTTTCAAATCCAGTGCTGGTTAAGAAGGCCAATGGTAAATGGAGAGTGTGCATCGACTTTTCAGATCTAAACAAGGCCTGTCCCAAAGACAGCTTCCCATTACCCAGGATCGATCAACTGGTAGATGGAACAGCGGGTCATGAATTGTTGTCTTTTATGGATGCCTACTCCGGATATAATCAGATCATGATGCATGAGCCAGATCAGGAGGACACAAGCTTTATCACCGATGTCGGTCTTTACTGTTACAGAGTTATGCCCTTTGGGTTGAAGAATGCGGGGGCAACATACCAAAGACTGGTCAATGCTATGTTCAAACCGCAGTTGGGAAAGACTATGGAAGTTTACGTTGATGACATGCTAGTAAAATCTAAGAAAGCAGTGGATCACATCGAACACTTAGCAGAAATGTTCGCAATCCTCCGAAGTTACGGAATGAAGCTTAACCCTTTAAAATGTTCTTTCGGGGTAGAATCTGGAAAGTTCTTGGGTTTCATCGTGAGCGCTAGGGGCATTGAAGCTAGTCCAGCTCAAATCACTGCTTTAAAAGAAGTCAAAGCTCCTAAAACAAAGAGGGAATTGCAAAGTCTCAATGGAAAAATTGCCGCCTTAAGTCGGTTCATATCCAAAGCTACTGATAAATGCATTCCATTCTTCGACGCTCTAAAGAAAGGAAAGAAAAACTTTGACTGGACTCCCGAATGCCAGAAAGCCTTTGAAGGATTGATTCAACATATGGAAACGCCTCCAATACTTTCTAGGCCCGGCGATGGCGAGGATCTCCTTATATACTTGGCAGTTTCATCTCATGCTTTAAGTGCATCGCTGGTACGGGAAGACAAAAGGATTCAACATCCAGTTTACTATATCAGCAAAAGACTCACTGGGGCAGAAATGAATTATTCCAAGTTGGAAAAACTCGCCTATTGTCTATTGATTGCCTCAAGAAAGTTGAGGCAATATTTCCAGGCTCATCCTATCAAAGTCCTCACTGATCAACCTTTAAAGCAAGTCTTGTTTCGCCCTGAGACTTCGGGCCGCCTTTTAAAGTGGAATATTGAATTGAGCCAATATGACATCACTTATCATCCTAGAAAAGCGATCAACGGACAAGCTTTGGCAGATTTTATTGCAGAATTTACAGACAAGGGTAACAGCGAGGAAGAAACAATCGAGAACTCCCCAACCCAATGGAAGTTATTTGTAGATGGCGCAAGAAATGATTACTGTTCAGGTGCTGGAATTGTTCTTGAAACTCCTGAAGGCCGGTCATTATGCTATGCGCTAAGATTAGAATTTCCTTCAACAAACAATGAAGCAGAATATGAAGCTCTGATTGCTGGTTTGAAAATTGCTAAAGAACTAAACATTCGAGCGTTACAGATCTTCAGTGATTCTCAGCTTATAGTATGCCAAGTCAAGAAGGAGTTTCAAACGAAAGGAGGAAATCTGCCCGCTTATGTGTCAAAGGCTTGGGAACTTTTATGTGAATTCGACCATTACACGATAAGTCATATTCCTCGAGAAGAAAACATGAAAGCAGATTCTCTCGCAAAATACTCAAGTTCTGGCGAAGCCCAATCCTTAGGGTTAGTTCCAGTGGAAGTTTTGTCAAATCCGAGCATTGATGAAATGGATATCGATTGGGTTATGAGTATGTCGCAAGAGCAAGAATCATGGATGACTCCAATAACAAAGTATCTACTCAATGGCTCTTTACCAGAAAACTCTAAAGAACGACAAAAGCTACTGAGAAAAGCTTCTCGATATATAATCCAGGATGGTCAATTATACAGACGAGGATTCTCAATGCCATTGCTTCGATGTGTATCCCGGGAAGAGTCCAAAACAATCCTAACTGAAGTGCTTGGAGGAGAATGCGGTGATCATTCAGGTGGTCAAACATTAGCAAAGAAAATTCTCCGATACGGATATTTTTGGCCAGAAATTAATCGGGATGCCGCAGATTACTCCCGAAAATGTGACAAGTGCCAAAGATATGCCAAAATTCCTAGAGCACCTTCTACCGAACTCACACAGATGATCAGTCCATGGCCATTTGCAATTTGGGGAATGGATCTCATTGGGCCGCTACCAACTGCTAAATCAGGGATTAAATATGCTATTGTTGCGGTTGATTATTTTACTAAGTGGGCTGAAGCTGAACCATTGGCTACTATCACTTCTAAGAAAATGATAAGCTTTGTGACCAAGAATATCATTTGCAGATACGGTGTGCCTCAGAAAATAATCACAGACAATGGTACTCAGTTTGAAAGTGAGGAATTCCAGGATTTTTGCAAACGATTCAAAATCCAGAAAAGCTTTTCGGCAGTAGCTCATCCGCAGGCAAACGGGCAAGTGGAAGCAGTGAACAAGATCATCAAATCAACCATCAAAAAGCAACTCGAAAGAGCAAAAGGTGGTTGGGTCGATAAACTACCACTTGCACTATGGGCATACAGAACTACTCACAAAACTGCAACTGGGCATACTCCTTTTTCGTTAGCATACGGATCGGAAGCAATGATCCCGGTTGAAACAGAGGTCCCTTCACACAGAAGAATCCATTTCAATCAAGCAGAAAATGAAAAGCTGCAACTTGAAGCGCTGGATCTCCTTGATGAAAAAAGAGATGAAGCTAACCTCAGAGTTGCAGCTCATCAGCAAAGGATAGCCAGACATTTCAATTCCAAAGTTCGTCAACGCAGCTTTGAAATTGGAGATCTAGTCCTGAAAAGAATTATGACCGCGACAGGTGTGTTTGGACCAAATTGGGAAGGACCATATGTAATAGGTCAGAAGCTTCTCGACGGCACATTCAAGCTCACCACTGTTGATGGAGATCAAATTCCAAGGGCATGGAACAGCAACCACTTGCGTCCATACTTTACTTGAAAATTTTGTTGAAACATCGTAAAAAGAATTATGAATGTATGATTCTTGTAATTGAAAGCAATTGTGAAACTGATGCAAGTAAATAATGAAAGAATATAAAGTGGATGTAGGCCCAATTTCATGGCCGAACCACTATAAATCTTGTGTTCCTTATTATCATTATATGTTTGCTTTGTTTTCGATATAAAAATACATAAAATGTATTGCTGAAATGTCAATTTAAATTTTTGCAGACAATGGAAATGAAACTTGCGCATAATAAGACCGAGTGATTCTCACCATCATTCAGCAAACAAATTTCAAGTCATAAAGGCCCCGAATTCAAATCCTAGATAGGAAATGCTTCAATTGAACGGCTTATGATTTCGATAGAAACGAGCCCTTGTTAGTAAATTGAGATTGTTTGAGTGAACAAACATCCAATTAGGAAGCTAGTGCCCGTTCTCACGAACTTGCCTGACAATGAAGTACACTTCCTTGGATTAAACAAGCCACTTGTGAGAGAAAGGGGAATGAAAACTTGAAAAAAAAAAAAAAAAAAAAAAAAAAAAAAGAGGATCGCTGAAAAGGCATAAGCAAGTGAACAGAGGAACAACCAAAGCTACCATCAGCGGCACAAGTCCTCTTCGGAGGCGCAACTCTTCGGAGGATAAAAAGACCTCTAATGGGTCATACGCCACAAAAAAGAAAGTTCTCTACTCAACAAAAAAAAGATTGGAGGAGTCATGACCCTCCAACCATGAGAGAGTAACTTCCAGGCGATGAAAACCCTCTCTGAGGCACATTTCACCAGGAGTTGAAGTGTTATAACCGCTCTTCGGGATTTCACTTCACCAGAGTTGAAATGTAAACAAAATAAAAGCCCTCTTCGGAGGCCCATTTCACCAGGAGTTGAAGTGTTATAACCGCTCTTCGGGATTTCACTTCACCAGAGTTGAAATGTAAACAAAATAAAAGCCCTCTTCGGAGGCCCATTTCGCCAGGAGTTGAAGTGTAGCAACCGCTCTTCGGAATTTCACTTCACCAAAGTTGAAATGCAAAAACAAAGACCTTCTTGAAAGCACACGTTTCACCGAGATTGAAATAAAACTTCCAAGTGTTGAAACGTGAAAAGGCTTTCTTCAAAGGCACAACTCTTTGGGGGTACACGTTTCACCAAGATTGAAATAAAACTTCCAAGTGTTGGAACGTGAGAAATCCCTCCTCAGAGGTACAACCCCCTCCCGGGAACACAATTAAGAAGAAAGACCTCTTTGGAAACCCACGTTTCACCGAGATTGAAATAAAACTTCCAAGTGTTGAAACGTGAAAAGGATTTCTAAAGCATAACTCTTTGGAGGTACACGTTTCACCGAGATTGAAATAAAACTTCCAAGTGTTGAAACGTGAAAAAATCCCTCCTCAGAGGTACAACTTTCTATAAAAAAAAAATCCTCATCAAAAGCGTACTTTAACTTTCAAAGGAAAAGTAATTTGCCTACTATGGGAAATGATCGTAAAAAGAAAAGAAGTTAAAGTACCCTTCAGAGGTCCGCTTTACCACATAGAGGAATTCACTTGATGAAATATGCACATAAGCAAAAGAAAAAAGTGATTTCTTCGAACAACCAAGCGTAAAAACTTATACGAAGGGAGTTGTACTCTATAAAAATTTTCTTTAAAGAATAAAATAATTATTCTTTAGCAAATAAGAGTGCAAGTCCCCTCGAAGTATAAAATATTGCAGCAAGCTTAAGGTATGGGGGCAACATGGTATAGTAGTATAGATGCATCAGTAGAGTAATACTCAAGCAACATACCATAAGCCCGCTGCAACACTATATAAACAAACTTGTGCAAAAATAAATAGTAAATGCATTCTCAAATTCAAACAGAAGTTTGTACAAACGAAGAATCATTTTATTCAACTATAATGCAGATACAGGTTCTCAAAATAAAAGCGGGGGCCGATACCCGCACAACTCTCGGCCAGTTCATACAAAAGACAAAAAGCTAAAGTCTTCACTTCTTTTTACTGCCTTTGGACCCTTTACCCGACCGAATGACCAGCTTTTCAGGTCGGCCAGTGGGTATAAGGGAGGAAGGAGAGGTAGGCGCAGCTGGCCCAACTTCTGGCTCCTCTTCAGTGGCAGTGATTATCTTCCCTCTCCTCCTTGATGCTCCTTGCTTCCTTCTCCTCTTTGAGGAAGACTCACTTCCTGGAGTGACAAGTTTAGATAAAGTTATATCGTCAGAAGGAGTCCGCTCCGGAGATATGTCACCTCCCTCAAGTCCCTCATCTTTTTGCTCTTGCGAAGCAATGGGATCATCCAGGCCATGGAGAGCTTCTATTTGTTCTTCTTGTGACCCAGGTTGCGAGGCAGAAGGAGGCGCCACTTGAAGAGATGGAGGAAGGATCACCGGGGGAGAAGAAGCTTGAGTTTGACTCGGTGCTTTCTCTACAAAGGAGAAAAAACTTAAAATATCAGTATCTTTCGAAAAGAGAGGGGATGACGGCTCGTCAAAAGTCGGGAATTCATTAACATTTGAGGAATAATCAAAAGTCGGGAATTCATTGACATTTGAAAAATAATCAAGAAGATCGTCAAGTTCACAAGGAGCGAACGAGCAGTTCACCACTTGGGTTGGTCCGGTGTCAAGTTTACCTGGGGCAGTTGGATCTCTGAGGCTGATTTCATATCGCTGTGCTTCGTTGCTTTCACCACCTTCATCCCCGCCTTGTGCACTTGTAGTTTCAGTTACTGTCTTAGTTGCAGGCGGAGTAGAGGAGCTAGAACCCGTGATGTCAACCACAGGAAAAACTGGAGGTTGGACAGAGGAAGTAAGCGTTAATTCCTTTCCAGAACGCTCCTCTTCCGCCATTCCAGTTCTCATCCTGGCAAGTTGTTCTCGCCCCTTCGCAAGAGCAGCGCGAGCTCCCTCATCCAGGTAACGCGCCTCAAAATCTTCATCGCCATACCCGGCGTCTTTAAACATGTTAAGAGCAGCTTCCCACACCTCGGCCAGGGTGATTTCATACTTAGGACCAAGAAAAGAGAGGCTGCCGCGTCCCAAGACACAATGTAAATAAAAATCGAATAAAGTCGAATTGATATCGGTTTCCATGGTCTGAGCAGTTTCTTCGGCTGCAATTTTGCCAGCCATGGCCTCATCTCGATCTTTTTCGGTCTGAGCAAGTTGGGCTTTTAGCGCTTCAATCTCCATGTCCCGGGCGCTCAGTTTATTCTGCAACTGGGTGACATCAGTGCGGTGGTTCTCTACAGCTTGTTCCAACCTCTCAGCTTTAGCTTCAGCGTCCCTCTGGCTGGCGTGCGCATCTCGCACTTGTTTTTGCAATACCTCTTCTCTTTGGGTGTAAGTGTTAGTAGAAGAGACAAGATCATCTTTGAGCTGCTTTACTTCAGCTTCGAGTTTTTCATTGTATTCGGCTATCTCCTTCATCTCAGCGTTGTGTTGATCAAGAATCTTCTGCCATTCTGATTTGTCATTTTCCATGGTCAGCATTGCTTCGATGTTAGCCCGATTAACTCTTTGAAGTTCATCAACCAACTTTTGCCATCCAGACATTCTATCGATATCAAGCTTGACAGCATCGAGATTTCTGTACATAGCTTCTTTGTCGATGGGGACCAAATCGAGGTCGAAGCGTACCCCCCTCAAACACCAGTTCGGGAATCGGCTCTGCAAGGTCGGGGGGCCCCTTTCAACATGGTACGAAGGCCTGTTGAGAAGTGTTTGGATGGCACTTCCTTCAAGAGCAGGAGATTTGGAAGGGACGTCAATAGAAACTGAGGCACCAGGCCTCTCAGATGTCACGGGCACGTGCTCCTCGCCAAGTTTGGTCCGCTTTCTCGAATCCTCAATATGGCTCTTCCCCCTATCATCGTGCGTTTTACGTTTATGGGAATCATCATCCCTTGGGAAGGATTCATGTCGCGTGCCCGCTCCCTCATGACGTTCTTCATACCTTCTCCTCTCTTCAGCTTTTCGCGCAGCTCTCTGCTCATTGGTCTCTCTGGGATCGGTATAGTATTGCTTGTAATCATAGCTGCCACGCCCTCCATAGCGTCGAAAGTCTTTATAATAAGAACCGCTGCCGCTGCGCCCCATAGAGGAATCTGAAAAGGCAAAAATGGCAAGTCTTAGAAACTTCCGGAGAAAAGAAGTTAAATGTGAACAAACGCCAAAAAATCCTAAGTGTTGTGTGATGTGCAAGCTACGCGCATTAAGCTACAAACCACTCATTGGTGTAGAGGTGATGATAGCTTGGGTATGAGGAGTTGGTGTTTGTGTTGGTGTTAGTCGAAGAAGGGACGTCGCCTCAACTATAGGAGAGATAGTTTTAGACACGTCATCTCTAAAAAGCTCCTGTGAGGTCACTATTATGTCGCTCAACCCATCATAAACATCGTCACCATCATGCTCGGTGAGACTTGTTTTCTCAGTTCCTACATCAGCTAATCCCCCGAGAGGCTGTGAAGGTTCTTCTTCTTCCTCAATCGGGGCAAGTGCCGCCTTACTAGATGACCCCATAATGTCGGTAGGGGTGGAACATTTCACCAATGAAGCTTCGATGTTAGACTCTTTTGATGAGGGTTGTTTG
Source organism: Allium cepa (assembly GCA_030765085.1). NCBI lineage: Eukaryota > Viridiplantae > Streptophyta > Magnoliopsida > Asparagales > Amaryllidaceae > Allium > Allium cepa. The sequence goes on from CM060931.1 coordinate 887,438,330, forward strand.
ATAGTAACGGGGGCATCCGATGCTTCAGTCGGGGAATCGGGAACTTCAGTCGGAGCTTCACAAAGCTGAGTATAGCGAGAAGGGTGGAGAAGTCCGTATTGATGTAGAAATTCGTCGCTTAGTAGAAACTTGATACTTCTCTCTTCTGCGGCTACAGCGCTCAGTCTATCAAAAGTCTGCCTATGTATCGGATCTCTAGAGGGAAGGGGAAGTGCTGAAAAAAGCAAAGAATGAGATCAGCAATTTGGACCCCGAAAAGAGTTAAAAAAGAAAGTGGAAAGACGGAAATAAATGATCTTACTTCCTACTCTCCAAGAAGCATAAAACTCTGGGGGACTGCGGGCAAAGAAAAATTGGTTTAAAAATCCATGGACACTTTCAGTAAGATCAAGAATGAGCTTGCGGTTTCTTGCACTTCTCACAATGATAAGAGAAGGATGGTCTTTGCTCTTTGCAAACGAGCATAAGTAGCGAATTTCTTCGAAGCTCGGCAGTCGGTCAAGATTTCTTCTGAACAAAACACCCAACCCCATCAAGATAGCGTAACCATTAGGATGAAGTTGGAACGGAGAAATTGACATCCGAAGAAGAAGAGTTCGAAGAAAGTCATTGAAAGGTGGGATCGCCCCACTTAAGCACATATGACGATTAACCGCGACAAAACCATAGGGAGGTCGGTCAGCAGTATCATTCGGTCCAGGAAATATGACATCATCTTCAGCAAAGCCGAATTGAGTACGCAACTGAATAAATGTTCTCGAAGATAGAATAGTCGAAGTTCTTTCCGGAGGATTCTGTATAGGAACAGCTATCGGGAAAGTTTCTTCTTCTTGACTTGCTGCTTCTTCTCCTTGATGGGAAGTCATTCTACATAAACAACTATATATTCAAATATCAAGGTGCACGTTTCCTAAAATGTGTGAGGTGTTGTGTAAGATCAACAAGACGATAAACAAATATAACTGGAATTAAAAAAAAAAAAAAAAAACTGGCAAGCATTTGTTAGTTGTGAAAATCCAGGGGTCATTGTTTTAAGTCTGAATATGTAGGCACAACATTGATGCAAACGAATTAGTTCAAATTGTTCATACTTTGCATTGATATTTGGCCTTAGTTGATCGACCCACAAGCATTTCATGCAATGCATTTAAGTTAATTACTTTGTCTCAACTAATCTGTCATTTGATGTGGGCAGTCAATGGCAAAATTTTCGCCTTGGTTTTCTTTGTTTATTATTTTCGACAGGTTGGCAAGTTAACACAATCTGTGGAGTAATGCAATGAGATTCAAGCAAATTCAAGGTTGGAACAGTTCAAAGTACAAATCAGGTGCTCGAGGAAGGCCAATGCTCCTAGGTGTCAGCACGTTCAGGGCTAAAGTCCTAACCCAGCTACGGTCTAAAAAATCCCACGAGATAAAACTAAGACGGTAAGAGATCAGATGCTCAAGTGTTAACCCGGTCACGACCTAAGGATCTCTTACAAGTTAAAACCGGTTTGTTAGTTCCCTAACTCGGCAGTCATCTAAGTTGCAAGCGACAGATAGGGATCTCTCCAAGTATTAACACGGCCGCGGTTCAAAGGCTTAGGTCGGCAAGTTCCACCGAGCGATTAACTCGGCTTCGATTCAAGTTTTAAAGTTTAAGTCGGCAGAAATTTGAGTCACTCAAATTCCCTGAAAACCACCATCTCACGGCATTCAACCCGTTAACCCAATAACCTTCCCATCAACAGCCACCTTCATTCACACCAACCAATCATCCAACAAAGCAAACTGAGATTGTCACAAGTTCAATGCCCAGCCATTGGAGATCATCGAGCCTGAAGCGATCAACCGCCTTCATGGTATTAACGATCATCTGAAGCCAAAACTTCATAACCTAAGTTTCATCAACTATGAATACGATGGGGTTCATAATGAAGCGTCGTGCAAGGAGGCGATTCGGTGCAAGGAGGCGATTCGAGTTCGAACAAACAAGGAATGTGAATCGGCAATAAATTACAATCAGGAAAACCACTTACACGATGCGTAGCAGAGATTATTTGTGATCGATTGAATAAAGTTGCCTTTAAGATCTGAGGGTGCTTTAATGGCGGAATTGAGCAGGGGTTTGAATGAAGGAAAAGGAGGAAGGGGGCTAATTTATATCTCATGGTGAAGGAATGTTAAACAACACTAACTGGTAAGTCGTACGCGATCTACCGACCTAAGAGAAGCCGAGCTAAGATATTTCGAAGCACACGACTTAAGTCTAAGGCGTATACTTCGAGGGGCAGATGTTAACCCTATCTCGGTTACGACTCAGCAGGTCTAGTGTGTGGAGATGGCGCCGACCCAAGAGATACCGACCTAACTGCTTAAGGCTTAAAAAGCAGGCCGACCTAACCATTCGCATGACTTGCCGACCTAATGCTCTAACAAGAATGACCGACCTAAAATAGCTCAGGACTTAAAGAGATAACCGACCTAACTAATTAGAGGGTGGCCGACCTAACTAATTAGAGGGTGGCCGACCTAGCTAATTAGAAAGGGGTCCGACTTAGCATGGTTGCCGACCCAATGCCTCACATAATTGCCGACCCAATGCCTCACATAATTGCCGACCCAATGCCTCACATGGTGCCGACCTAACTACGATGAATCGCGACCGATCCAGAGAGATGAAGGGAGAAGCGGTTCAACCATTTAAAGCGTAGCGCGTTAGACCGGAGGCGACTTAGTCTAAGTCGGAGACAACTTAGGACTTGTGCAAATTCAGCGAAGAAGGATCAACACAGCTTGACCATATCAGAGCTCCTATAAGTCGGCCGCGACTTAACTAGATCGGCGAGGGGTTAAGACCGAGTTTAGGTCCAAAATCTTTGCCTATAAATACCAACCTACCTCCAACATTCAAAGGACTTTTGGGTGGATCAATTTCAGGCGCCATTACTCTGCCGAATTCCAGACTACTTCAAAGCTTTTGAGATCCAACAAACTTCTAAAAGAACTCCATGAAGAAATCATCTACATTCACCATGGATTTGAAGATGATTGTTAAAGCTTGAGCTACTTGTTTTACATATCCCATCACTTGAAGTGTGTTGTAATTGAAAGATTTGGTAAAGGGTTGTAATCAAACTAGTGATAAAGAGATTAAAGTGGACGTAGGCTGGATTATAAGCCGAACCACTATAAATACTGTGTCTCTTACTGTTTTTCTGCATACTCTCTGCTTATTTCTGTTTCCCGTACGAACGGGTGGTGCTTTCACAATCACATCCTATACACCAGGGTGTTAGCGTTTAAATTTGAGCGTTAACAGGTAGTATATATACTAAAATATGCTTACATGACTCTTCCGCGATTTATCGTCATGTCATGTATATAAAACAGTCCCATTTGGATTTACGTGCTCGACGACATAAGTACGAGTAAATACATCCATGTACGATACGAGACCATGTGCCTCCACTTTCTAAAATCTATTATTATGTGCTATTATAGTATACTCAAAATTATACAGCAAAATAACTATTTAGATTTCACAGTTAATAAATTTACCAACTTCTGACGATATTTTTGGAATGACTTGGACCATCCTCGATGAGTGACGGGATTCCTGTTCCTATTTGCAAAGTTTCTCTACGACCTTGTCTGTACATTAAAATAAACAATACATTATTTACTTACCAAATATTTTTTGATATTTACATAACGATCAAATAATTAATAAAAGATTAGTACATTTACCTTCGCTTCGTCGTTATTTTAATGCGTCAGCCAACCCTCCCACACTCGTTCTCATCCAGTTCGGCTTCTCCCTTTTATGCTTCACAACCGACATAGAATCTCGGTAATTCTTCCTCATCTTCTGCATCTAGAAGTATCGTACTAACTGAATGTCATCTGCTTGGACGTCGACTGTGGCCTGCATTTCATGATAAACAAGCGACAAATAATAAAATAATATAAGGTGAACAATAAACAAGTGACAAACAAATTTAGAATGGAAAATAGAAGATTATACTTACAATGAAATTCTGCCATATGCACTCCATGATTTGGGAAGCGATATTGTCCCATTTGGGCCAGCAAGCCTTCATCCGACTCTTATATGAGTCTCAAGAAACTATTAGAACTAAATATGATGGTTGTAGGTCAAACCCCCTGTGGTAATTAAATATGATACAGATTATTATATCGTATACAAAATATTTATGATGCTGGAAAAAAATTAATACTCACCCCTCCGCTTTAGGCACCAGATACACAGCTAGATGCTATGGCGGCTGCGATGGGCCACTGCCATTGCTTCCAGATGAATGAGATGGGTTTCTCCTTCTGGACGACATGATACCTGTCATAGACACATCATTTTATAATAGAATAATTGCATAGTAATGACATATATTGTATAATAATGACATAAAGTACATAAATTGCAAAATATACCTGATTCAGATTGGGTCTCATATTCCGACGATAAGCAAAATATAGCATTTTTAACATAAGTTGCTAATAAAATGACATAAATGGTATAAATGACGTGAATGACATAAATTGCATAATGGTATAAATTGCATAAATGACGATAAGCAGATTTGGTTTCATAAATGACGTAAATTACATAACTTTCAAAATAAATGTCTTCAATTTCATAAATTGCATAATACATCAGAATTCAACATAATATTTTTATCAATCCTCATCGTCTTTTGACGCAGATCCGGTCTCATGTTCTACATTATTTTCCTCTCTATACTCAAATGCTTCTAGCAAAACGTTTGATTCATTGTTCAGAGGTCCAAAATCAATACGATCGTCCATTATTATTATTTTATTGCTTTGCTCAAGATCTTCCTGATAAGCTTGTTTGTTTGGAATATTCTTTCCATCAAACGTAAATCTTGCCTTTGTTTTAAAAACCGTTGATCAATCTGCTTTATCTCTTTTTAGAGAATGATAAGGAGCGTAATAAACTTACAATGCTTGTTTGGCTAGTACAAAAGGATCGTACTTGTAATAATGTGATATGTGCTTTATTTCAATAAGATTATAACCCTTATGCACATTGATTCCAAAACTTGAAACATTGCTGAACTAATTGCATCTAAACAGAAAAACATCCTCCCGGGTTGTTAGAAATATGTCAGCTGCAAAATTTGGGTTAAAACGTCATAAAAATCATTTATGTAGTTTTCTTGATCGTCACTACTTTTAACGAATACATCTGTATTACTAGTTAATTTTCAAGCACCATATTCTTTGGTGTTGAATTTACATCCATTGACGAAATATATTGATATGTCTTGACATTTCTTTTTGGTCCCAACGCAAGATATTTATATCCATCGTCGATCATACAATTTCGCGGTTCATAAACGTACTCTGAAAAGCAATCAGAAAATCGTTTACTGAGATCTCTGCGTGGATGTTCTCTTTCATAAATACTACATATATGAATAAAATATTCCATTAAATTCTACATGCGAGTGCATTATTGAAATGAATAAATCAAGAATTAATATTTCATATTACTTAACAAATAGTGCAACCTCAGCACTATTAAGAAGAATATAAATGTGTACTGCATGAAGATCTTTATCGTCTAACCATACGTCTACACATTTTGCAGACGGTCGACCATGTTTTCTAAAAATAGATAACATTGTCTGAGAGGACTCTTGTTCGTCGCCTTCATCATTACGTGCAACACTTTCAAATGGTTCACATGGTCACTGAAATATTGAGAAAAAATGAACGAAGCTTCTTCTTCGATGTATGATTTACAATTCGAACCTTCAACTCATGCTTAAAGCGTTTCCGTTATTACTTAAAACGAATTCAACAAATACGTTTATATCATTATATAAATCTTCCTTTGTTGAACCTCTAAGTCCCCTTCTTTGATACATCCATTTACTCCAATCAACAAAATAATCGATCATTTTTCCTATTTAAAAAAATATGTCATAAATTCAAAAAAAAAACATTGGCCAGTTTACAAATTGAGATTTTATTTTTCAGTGCATTGATACATAATCTTATACGCGTCAATTTAACCCAACTTAAGAGTACAATATCAAAAAGTTGGTTTATGGTTTTCTATTTTGATGGCCGGTCATCCTACTTTCCATTACAAATACAGTAAACAATTATATTTCATAAATTATTTCATTTTTGTCGATTTAACAAAATTTTGACAACACTTCTCCTTTGTTTCCTATATTATACACAAATGCGTGTACACAGGAAAAAAAAAAGTGACGGCGAAATTTGTGAACCGTTTAAAATGAAATAATATACGAAATGTAAATTGTTTAATGTGTTCATAACTTGTCCAATACAGGAACAAAGCAAGAAAATATTGTATTGGATGGATATAAATGTCTGTTTTTTGACAAGAATAAATATTTATATAACGACCATACACAACACTTGTCGGACGGGGCCGAAAACTCTCTACGGGACGTAATAAAAAAGTAGTTTATACAAAAATTGAAAGTTTTATGGTTTGCCTTCTTATTTATTATATAATATATTATTGTTTGTAAGTGGTTGAAAATTTACTAATTTTATATCTTTCGAAAAATTATTAATTTACCACATTAATCCATGTATTTTATCGAACAAGGTTAATTCAGCGTATTATAGTACATATGTAAATTATTATTTTTATGACGTTTTTGATTAAAAAAAACAATTTATTTAATCATTTTATGTGCACGCGCACGCGTGTGTGTGTATAATGACTAACACATATGCACACATATGTGTGAACACGTAAACACCCCAACCAATGTAAAACAATGCTGAAAATAACACATATACAATGGTTTACACATATACGCAAATTCATGAATTATACCTACTTTTCACAATTTAAAATTTACAAACGAAATAGGTATTTCATGGAATACTATGAATCATCATTAGGCTATTAGAAACAATTGTAATCACCAATTAGCCCTAATTTATCAAATTAGGCAAATCTAGATTTAGGTTAAAAATTAGGATTTTCTTAAAAATTAGAGGTTATACATGAGAATGGAAGCAATAGAGAGTGATTTAAGAGTCGTGTAAGATCCAAATGCTTGAATTTGAGGTTTGGAAGCTTGAAAATCGGATTTCAGAGATTTTGCATAAAAATTTGGTTCAGTTCGTATGAGGAAGAAAAGTCTCGGCTAAGACCTGTATAACATGACCTTTTCGATGATTTCTGACGGCCACTGACGGCGTCTTTAAGAGGTTTCCAACAGCCACCGACGACCCGTTGAAAGCCTTCGCAAATGACCGTCGAAAGCCATCGCCAAGTGTCGCCGGCATTTCAAGCTTTTCTAGTAGTAATAGGAAAACTAGTCAAATGTCATCTTAGCGAAAACTTAATCGTAGAAATAATTAACCCAGCGGAGAAGCAAAGTAGTAATTTGGTCGAAAATAGATAAAAAATGTTTTTCTATTTTAAAATCTCGTAACTATTAACTTTTTATTATTAAGCACTACAGTGAAATATTTTAAAACAAAGCCTCCTACTTCACAACACTAACACATGATTGGTACCCAAATTTTTTAATAAAAACTTTGTTTAGGCTATGATTACACTCTTTTATTTTAATTTTATTATCAGAAATGACCAAAATATTAGCAAAACCATAAACTTCACCTTAGAAATCGATTCAATAGCCCTGGTAATATTATGTGCAAATCAGATTCTTGTATAGTATATCATCATGACGAAGTTCTTTATGAGGAAGTTCAAGATCTTGGGGCCGGTGACCCCAATAAGGCGTTTGGCCTTGACCCATTTGGTGGAGTAGTCGATGGCAACAATGGCATGATTCTACCTTCTTATAGCATTAGGCGGCTTAATTTCCAATAAATTCCGCAAGTGTCGAATGAGCATGAGGTGTTGTAGGAATTCTAACTCGAGACCGCTCAAACAAAAACCCCAAAGCACGGTGGAAAAATTAGATCGTGGTAAGAAGTGCAAAAATAGCCAATTAATATCTCAATCCAATCCATTGCCAACCACAATCTTCAAACAAGCAATAGATAATCAAAGCAATAACGATAAAATAAATCACACATCAATTTATAGTGGTTTCACTAACTTCTTATTAGTGTACATCCACTTTGAAAGAGGGCTTTTACTAATACCAATGAGAAGAGTACAAAAGATTGATTACAATGATCAAATTCAAATATAATTGATTTGTGGAGAAGAGAATTGCAGAAAATTAGGTTTAGATAAAACCCTAATTAGTGGAGGCTAATACCCTTGATTAAACCCATAATCTCTTCGCCTGTGCCATATCTGAATCCACAAAATAACTTATATAGCAGAATAGAAAACATAGGCAAAATTTCAGAATTGCCCCACCAAATATCACAAATCTCACTCCAAAACCCGGGCTGAAATAGGATGAAAAACTTCACAGACGTCAGTCGCTATGCGATAAACTTCTGTCACATACCTTGGGAAAAAATTCCCTGACACCACAAACGTCTGTCATAAAGTGACAGACGTCTGCCCACATTCTCAGGTTCCAAACTCTATAGTCACAGACGTCTTTCACTTTATGACAGACGTCTGTCGCCTGATGCTGGCCACAATACTCACTTATTTCATCATATCTTTCTCCTCCGAGCTCCGATTTGCGAACCATTTTCACCGTTATAATACTACTTTCGACCTCTTCAATTCTCTATATAATGTCTCCAAAATTCAACACTCCACCTCGATACTATATCCATCTCCAACTCCAATGGTACCATACCATCATCAACAACCGATAGCACCAATTATCACCACTTCTACCTTCAACAAAACATGAATGCTTTCCCAATGAGCTTCGGCAAAACCACCACTCATTGTACTCCATCAACGAGCTTAGGAAAACACTACCAAATTCAGATATTACGATAAGCATGGAGACCGATCTACTATAAGAATGTCCCGAATGATCGTGGAGACATTCAAAGAAGAAGGATTGGTACAAGGAATGAGATGGTTTGTCAAAGCCGATGATGACACGATATATTTTGTTAATAACCTTGTTGAGGTTTTGGCTAAGTATGATCATAATGGGTAATACTATATTGCTGGGAATTCGGAATGCATTGCTCAAAATCATAGACATTCGTTTAACATGGCTTTTGGAGGAGAAGGGTTTGCTTTAAGCTACACGCTTGCGAAAGCTTTAGCTAGCAATGTAGATGGATGCATTAGGAGGTACAGTAACGTATATGGAGAAGACAATTTGGTGTAGTCTTATGTTTTTGAGGTTGGTGTTTCATTTACAAGAGAGCCAGGCTTTCATAAGGTATGAGTGTATGTTTTTTATACTTCATATTAAATTACTTTATCCTCCATTTAAGCTCATACTGGAAGGCACACAGGTCAAATCCTATTTACCCAAGTTAGCTGTCATCGTGTGTCCATTTGCTTTTAGTCATTATCAATAAATCATCTACCTTTCATGTGATGTAGTAGAATCCATAAGATAAAAAAATTATGGTGATTGGTGAATGAGATTAAAAGGAGCACGTGAGGACAAGCGAATTCAAGACAGAAGATTTGATCTAGCCTAGACATATCCCTTCATGTCGGTTTTCATTAAATATGCTTTTCTTCTAACTCATTGTGATTTGAATGAAAAATCTTTCCAAGATATTACATAGAGAATTATCATTGCAAGTTGTGATTATTTGTATAGATCTTAAGAATGCTCTTTATTTTCTGACACAGGAATCATTTCTGAATCCGAATTTGAATCCTCATTACCATCAAAGATACATACTTACAAACCCTAAAAAAATATGAAAATTTTCTAACATTTTAGATAGACTTGCATGGAGATATATCGGGATTTATGTCAGTTTCTATTAAATATGTTTTTCTTCTAATTCATGTTGACTTGAATGGGAAATCTACAAGCTATAATTATTTTCACAAATATAAAGAAAATTCCTTTGATGAATTAATGATGCTTTATTAGTTCTATTTTACACTTAGAAACTTTTGATACATTCTCACTTCCAATAGAGTCGTATACTAACAAACCCTAAAAAATATATGAAAATTTTGTAATATTTCAGATAGACTTGCATGGAGAATATCAGGATTCTTATCATCGCATCAACAAGTACCTATTATAAGTTTACACCATATTAACAAAGTCAGTCCAATATTTCCTTCAGTGTCTCATGTCAATGCGATCAAGCTTCTCATGCAAGTTGCAAACACCGATTCATCTCGTCTTCTACAGCAGACATTCAGTCATGATTTAGCAAACAAATGGTCTGTAATGGTATCTTGGGGCTACACTGACCATATATATGAGAAATTGTACCCACCGATTGTGTTACAGGTACCACTTCAAACCTTTTCGCCATGGAACAGAAGAGCTAAACCAGAGTTTATGTTTAATGACCATGGAACAGAAGAGCTAAACTAGAGTTTATGTTTAATGACCTTGTTCGATGCCACATGTTTTTTATTTGGAGAATTCCATGATTAATGATGCGGTGATAACTGTTTTTGATTAGGTTTGGAAACATCCAAGGAAGATTTCAGATTGTAGTAATCATTCTGTGCAATTTGTTATGAAGATTGTGGTCTTCGCATCATCTTAGAGGCTCAAATTTGTAAGTTAATGAAGAAGTATTTATATTTTGTTCCACTGCAATAGAATAATCAAATTATATGTATTTATTTACCGGGAGGAAGAAGAGAATGCAGTGATATTAGACATATTTTCAGGAAGAACGTAACAGTAATCAATATCAGAGCCTATGTAGATGGGATGAAGTGTTGATTTGGTCGGACATTTAGCGGCCTTCAAATAAAAGTTTCAAAGTTACCTTTTTTTATTTTTATTTAAGATCAAAGGTTGAAAGGTAATTAGGAAAATTTTGGCTTAAAGGATTTATTCTATGAAATATTCTATGATCAAAAATATTCTATGAAATATTTTTTTTTTTTTTGAAAAAGGTCAAAAGTTGGGCCAAGCCCAAACATAATGGGTTAAAAACCCGAAACCCTACAACCAGAATAAAACAAAGCTAAAACCCTAGCCGACACCACAAAGTCACAAACAAAACATCGGAGAGAAAAAGAAAAAAAAATGGCGAGAGGAAGACGAGAAAATCTCAGTTCTCTGTCTCTTTGCCAACGCCACTCGTCTCTCCTCTCTCCCAGTATGATAAACAATTACTGAAACCTCTGCGCATCCCTTCTTCGTTCGAAAATGAACTGAAGTTACTTTGCTGGCTAGGGAAAGAGGGGAAATTAGCAGATCTAAGTATATTACAACTTAGATCCGTTAATTTCTTACCCTTAGCATCATTATTGACTGGATTCGGGACCCGGCTGAGCTTGGTATGGTCTTTAGCAAGCTGATGAAGGCGAAAGTCTCTTTCAGTATCAGGAGAACTTTGGTGATGTTCATTAGCTTCATTACTGGCGCGAGCAAGAAAAAATTCCAAATGCTTGCTGCCAGCTTCATGACTCCAATTATCGGCTAAAAAGGCGAAGTTGGTTTGATTTCTGACCTTTTTCTGAGATTTGCGAAGGATAATATTACTTTCAGACTCGATAAGTATCCACTTTTGCTCTTTCTTCATACTGCTCTTATTATGAATGCGGAAGTTTCTTTCTTTCCATATGTGAAAAACTGCAGTAGTTAAAAGTATGTGCGCATAGTCTCTCTCATAGCTTTTGCCTTTGAAGTTGCTGTTAATATGATGAATGGCTTGCATAAGATCCATTTGACCATTATTAGTGAGATGCAAAGTGTTTTGAATGTTATTCCAAATGTAGTAAGAATAGCTGCATTCAAAAAACAAATGATTAGCACTTTCATTAACAAGATTGCACCTGGAACAAAGTGGATTAGTAGATTTTCCCCATTTATTAATTCTGTCCCAAGTTGGCAATCTATTAATGATTGCAAAAAAGGTACAGAAAGCCATTTTGGAGCAATTCACTTTGCTCCATATGCAATTATACCATTCAACACTAGGGAATTTATTTCTGATGTTTTCCCAAGTGTTTTTAAAAGAAAACTTCCCTTTAGAGCTTGCTGTCCAGTCCCAATAATCACTATCAGCATGAATATCAATAGGAAGATGGAAAATAATATTCTTGTGTGGGTATGTGATGGGGTGTAGCTGAGGTTGCCATTGATTATCTTTAATAATCATATCTACAAAATCATTAAACCCCCCCCCCCACATATAACTAAACTATCCCAACCCACCCTATTAATAAAAGACTCATTTTTAAACCAGGGATCAAACCAAAGACTGGTTTGCTCACCAGATTTGAATTTTCTTTCTAAAAAAGTCTTACCAATAGTTCTGCATTCCAAAATTTGTTTCCAAGCATAAGACTGATTACTTTTAGGTAAGACAGTCCAAAAATTAGAATTTTTCAAATATTTGAACCTCATCCATCTAGCCCAAAGAGAGTCTGCATTTAAAAATCTCCAAAACAATTTTAAATGACATGTTTGGATAAGATTTTTCATATTCCTAATACCTAATCCCCCTTCATTTTTTAGGCCTACACACTTTATCCCAATTAATTTTATGATATTTGCCCCTCCATAAAAAGTCAGCACATCTACTTTCAAATTTTCTAACAGAAGAAGATGGGATATGAAATGTTTGAATCCAATACATAATCATAGCATATATAACAGTTTTGATAAGCTCCAATCTGCCAGCAATAGAAAGAAGTTTACAAGACCATGTTTCCATTTTACCTTGAATTTTATCAATAAGCATAGAACAGTCTGAATCCCTAATTTGATTAATAGATAAAGGGAGACCAAGATATTTAATAAGGAGACTGCCTTCAGTAATATTTAAAGATTCTAAAATCGCATTCTTATAACTACTGTTCTTACTGAAATAAGCCTTACTTTTAAAATCATTTATTTGAAGACCTGCATATTTATACAGCTTATCAAAGCTTTTTTTAATTGAAACAGCATTAGTCTTATTTGCTTTAACAAAAATCATGAGATCATCAGCATATATAAGATGATTGATAGATGGCTGCACTTTATTCATAGCAGAAATGTTACCTTTAATCACTTCCCTTTCCATAAGAATAGAGAAATACTCCATTACCATAGTAAAGAGATAAGGACATAAAGGATCTCCTTGTCTAATACCTCTATTACTTTTAATAAAACCCTCAGATTTGCCTTGAATGAGAATAGAAAAGGTAGGGGTGTTAATACATTCAAAAATCAAGTTGCAGAATTTTATAGGGAAACCCATACACTTCATAATATGATATGTGAATTGTCTGTTAACCTTATCATAGGCCTTTTGAAGATCCACTTTGATGCAAACATTATTGACACTTTTAGAATTAAAGTTTGTAACAAGTTCATGGGCTAAAAGGGAATTTTCATAAATGAGTCTGCCAGGAACAAAAGCACTCTGATTTTCAGAGATAATGAATGGCAAATTTTTTTTAATTCTATTACTCAAAACATTTGCAATGATTTTATAGATAAAATTGCAACAAGAGATGGGCCTATAATCACTGATACAAGAGGGGTTTTTAGTTTTGGGAATTAATGTTATAAAGGTATGATTAATGCTTTTTAGAATTTTGCCTTTATCAAAAAATTCATTAACTAAGCCAAAAACCTGATCTTTAATGCTATCCCACTGATTTTTATAAAATTTGGCATTAAAACCATCAGGACCAGGGCTCTTATTGTCTCCAGCCATAAAAACCACATATTTGATTTCATCCATAGTGACAGGAGACAGCAGAATATCAGAAGAATTAGAATTCAAAATATTTTTACAGATAATATGAGGGAATTCTGAGACAATAGAGTTAGAAAAAAAGAGTTTTTCATAGTAATCTATAGCCTCTTTAGTAATTAAATCATGAGCATTAGTAAGATTGCCAGTTTTGTCAATAATATTACCAATGTTATTCATATGTCTCCTGCTACTCATTTTAGCATGAAAAAATTTGATGCAATCATCCCCCATGGTTAACCAATCAGCTTTAGCTTTTTGTTTAGCATTGACAGTGTTAATATAAAGTTCATTAGCTAAATTCTGTTTGTTGGAGAAAAATTCTTTGACAGAGTTAACATCCCCAGGGTTATTATCAATAGCATTTTGTAGAATTTTACCTTCATGTCTTAAAGCATTTAACTTATTAAGTTTCATTGACTCAGAATTATTCCAATTCTTAAGATTATGCTTTGTATTATGCAATAACATTTTGAATTGAAATTGTTTAGTACCATGACATGAAAATTTCATACATTCTTTCATGATGTTATTATAGTTGTTGTCTAAAATCCATCCATTTTTGAATCTAAAGGGAGAAAATTTATTATTTGAACCAGACTCTCTAGAAAGAGAGACCAGGATAGGGGCATGGTCACTAGTATTTTGCTCTAAAGTAGAGCATGTAAAATTGGGGAGAGCATTAGAAAATTCTTTGTTAACCAATGCCCTATCTAATTTACAGTGAATATTCTTTTCTAACCCAGATTTCCATGTGAATTTGTTACCATTGTACTAGGTTCAATAAGACCAGTTTCAACTAAAAATTTATTAAGCCTATCAAGTTTACTTTGGGGAATTTTAACACCACCATATTTTTCATGAGCATGAAAAACAGTATTAAAATCCCCTATAATAATCCAAGGGAGATTATAGTTAAAGTTTAGAGCTTTTAACCTATTCCACAAACTATTTCTCTCCATTTCAAAATTACTACCATAGATACAAGTAATCTGAAGAAGAAAACCACCATTATTTTCAAATTGACAATCTATGAATTGTTTATCTTTGTTGCTATTTAACAAATTCCAAACATTAGAATCCCAAATAACTAAAACCCTACCTTTACAGCCACAATCATTGTTATTAATAGCTTTCCAGTGACTTGGAAGTTTGAAACAAAATTTTTCAAAATTATCCTCATTCATTTTATTCTCAATAAGGGTGGTAATAGAAGGTTTATAAACATTAAGCATATGTAAAATATCAGATTGTTTAGAAGAGGAATTCATACCTCTTACATTCCATGCAAATATAGACATAATCTAATTAAAGAAAAATTTAGATGGTACCTGATGCCACAGCACTCTTACCTCTCTTTTTTTTTCCAGCACTTTTTGTCTTTAACCTGGTAGACATTTCTCCCCAATCTGGATTTATAGAAATGTATTTTTGTTTAAAGGCTTTCTTCTCTTTGTTGCACTTATTCTTACCTGCTGCTTTTGATTTAGGTATATGCAGTTCAGAAATATTGAACTGATCAACAGCATCTACCATTTCCAGTTCATATCTAGATTTGTAATCGTCCGGAATAACAATTGATGAAATGTCAAATGGAACAGCATGGCGAGGCATGGCTGAGTCTAAATTCTCAGTTAGTGCAGCCTGCACAGGTGGAGGGGCTGTTGTAAATTGATCGTCGAGATCCAAGTTTGAAGAATGCTGATTATCTTGTGCTTCACAGTCATTAATACTATTTGTAACATGATTATCTGTAATTAAACAAGGATCTGTGACAAGTGGGGTTACAGATTCTAAGACCTGTGTATTCTTTTCACCCACTGTTTTGTCTCTTTGCATTTTTCCTTTTTTGTTTTTTGAATTTATCTGATGAGCTTCCTCTGTAATGACCTGATCTTCTTGATCAGAGAGCACAGTATTATTCTTACTATGATCGGAGATGATACTTACTTGATTGATCCGATCATTCTCTTCGTATGACATTGGTTGATTTACTGGATCGATTCTTGAATGTGAGATTTCTCTTTCTTGCATTTCTTGATTCTGACTCTTGGGTACCCATGCCTGTTTAGGGTTGCATTGATCTCTCGAGTGCCCAAAGCATTTACAAACATTACATTTTGGCGGTATCCATTCATATTCAACTTTCTGAATAATTTTTTCTCCATTGTACAAAGAAAGGAATATTTCGTTAGGAAGCTCATCTTCTGCAGACACTTCAACCAGAAGGCGAGCAAAATTCAACCTCGTCTTCAACGTTGTGGCTGCATCCATTTTTATGGGTTTACCTATTATACTTGTCATAACACTGAATGCCTCTCTGTCCCATAGCTTCAAATTAACACCAGGTAATCTGACCCATATTGGCATAGACGTTAGTAAGTCTCTGTCCATTTTTAAAGAATCAGACCACTTTCTCAATATGATGAGTTTGCCATTGTAGAAATATGGTACATTTTTCAAAACAGAAATGCAGTCTTGAGTTTCTTTAAACTTTACTAGGAAGAAGCCATTTTCTCTAGTAAAGATTTCAAAGTCGCCAGTTGGTTTCCATACTCTTTGAATATATGATTTAAAGAATAAGTAATATGGTTTGGTACCAACAACATACAGTAGAACAGAATTATTCCAAGATTCGGTAGCCCTTTTACATATCTCCTCTTTTACCAGACCATATTTCTTGTTGTTAATACTGATTGGCGCAATATGCTCGAGATTGCTTTCTTCAACACTGGGTTCTTGAGGCTGATCTGCAACAATATCTGCCCAAGATTTACGGCCCTGATCTCTATTCAGTGAGATGGCTATCGGTTTTCTCTGTATAGACAATGCTCCGCCCTTCTTGGCGATCTTGGTGGTCGTATATTGACCATCTCTGTCTCTCCAATTGCCGATTTGAGAAACTGGTAGCAACTCCTGAACTTTTTTGGCTTCTTTTTTCCTTTGTTGTTTTGATCGGACCAGTGTAAACCCATCATCATCAATACTGATATCACCTGATGGCCCTCTGACATGAGAAGCTTCAGGTGGTCTGATTAGGGAAGAGAATTGAGAGAGATTAAGAGAGGTTTGGTGAGGGAATTGATTTTCCCCCGTGGCAGAAAGGAAACCCTAGATTTGTACACCAATACGAGGTCGATGTTCAGGTATTGTTAATGTAGAGGGAAGGGCACTGTCATAAGTTTATTCTATGAAATATTATTTCTGGTCTGAAGTTCATATAATCATATTGTGACAGTGATTTTAGTAACTATGTTTTCAATTATTTTTTGTTCATTTTTTTCAAATCTAGTTTTTTTAGCGCCAATGCGCATTAACTGTTATTTCATATACAAGTGGTTAATATTTATTGACACAGAATATAATGTGTTAAAAATGTTCGTGTTTATTTTTGTCTTTGGTCACTGTAGCTTATTATCACGTTAGAGGTTAGCTATGCACTTGGAGGGTATATTGTCTTCCAATTGGATATTTTGATTAATAGCTTCATGACATTTGTACAGGAAATTCAATAATTAGCAGTTATGTATAATTATTCACAAACTGTACATGCAAATATACCGTAGCCGATGTCTGTTACTTCCAAGTTGATGTTATATGGTCAATTAACCAATCACAATCTATGCCGGATGAGTCTCTAGTAAGGTTTAACGGTATATAATGAAAAATAACAATTAAACATAGTCAACCTTAAACAAAAACATGTCGATCTTAAATATTCAATCAAAAAATATAAAATTATGTATATTTAAAATGTAATTACATAACTGGAACCAACTCGATTCATTTTACACCATGGATTGGGTCGTGTCTGGATTTCGAAATGTGTAGTTTAGACCAAATAAAACCGGAACCATCTACAATTGAGACCCATTGATTCAGGTCTAGGATCAAACCGTCAAGTCTAGTTGACACAATACTACTGCCAATTAGCATAAAAAGCATTCATAGCATTAGTTGTAAACATGTACAAATTAATGAATGGTCCATCCTGATCTTTGTCTCATAGTTTTACACCTTTTTCACAAATATTTATAATAGAGTGATTGTCTTTCTACATAACTAATTTCATCTACTTGCATATTGAATATATTATATACATCAAACGCAAATAAAAATACATTCTTTATTTTTACAATAGAGGAAACAGTGCGGTGAAGTTGATTGTATTATTATATTCAAGTATCAATATCTACTGTTGGGCAATGTTCACCAAACGAGAGAAAAGCACATAGGTTTGTTCGAAATTATTTATGAATTGAAGTAATATTGAAATGAAATAAATTTTTGTTTTTGTTGATGAAATTTGTTGTTTATTAAATAAAGGTGACAAAGTTGAATAGCATAGGAAGGGTCAGTTTGTGGAGGGACTGATGATGGACTAAAGTGCAACCACTTTACCTCTATATCCATATATTTAAAGAACGTTATAAATAGTGTTGCCTAAATATGGTTTATTAAGGACGACCAAATGTTAATATATCCTTAAACTAACACTGACATGTCATACTTACTGTTTTACTTAATCTCTTTAATAAAATTTGACGTGTACAGTCTCAGTTCAAAGTAATATCCACGATGATTTCTCAAAATCAAAACAGTATATCAAATAAACAATAGTCACAGATCACAACGGAATAATATACATCATATACAATACATAATATGAGTCTACAAAATATAATACTAAACTCACTTAATATTCACAGACCATAGTGGTCTGAAACTCAATTAGACATCAGTTGTGTCCAAACCGAATGTCGGACCTCCAAATCAGCTGTTAAACTGTCAATTTTACCCGATTGAACAATGACTGAATTATTTTTCTTTTAGTTTTTCACCATGTAGCTTTACCGTTTCAAAGAAAAAAAATTAATTTACATTTGTAAAAAGCTCACGGTCCCGTATTCTAAACAGCAAATTTCATCACTTCATTTTTTGATGTTCTAAGCACCTTCGAGACCATTATAAACTTCATCAAGTCCGTCACTATTAAGATTCTAAATTATGCTCTACTACTGTGTGCACAACAATAGTTATTTTGATGCAGTTGTGCACAATAGCTATAATTGTATACTGCAGCAGTACATAATTTCAGTTATGCAACTTCCACTATAGACATTGAAGACCTTCTAGGACTTGCCTGGTAGCATTTTTCTTTCAATATTTTAGTGTATAACTTACACATGTAAATTTTCAAAAAAATAAAAATGCATGGTTCCAACATTTGACCATCAAAACTTTAAACCTTGAGTCGTCATGGTTCGACTCTCTGTCCGATCACAATAACTGTGCTTACAAACCTTTAAAAAATATGAAAATTTTCAAACATTTCAGATAGACTTGCATGGAGATATATCAGGATTCTTATCATCGCATCCACAAGCACCTCTTGTAAGCTTACACCATATTACCAAAGTCAGTCCAATATTTCCTTCAATGTCTAGTTTCAAAGTGATCAAGCTCCTTATGCAAGCTACAAATACCGATTCATCTCGCTTTCTACAACAGATGTTCTGTTAAGATTTAGCAAATAAATGGTCTGTAATAATATCTTGGGGCTACAATGTCCATATATACACGAGAAATTGTACCCACCGAGTGTGTTGCAGATGCCACTTCAAACCTTTTCTGAAAATTTTGGAAGTATGAAAAAGTATTTGGGTGCTCATCGGAGAACTCGAATATACCCAACATACTTTTTGAGTTAAAACAAGTCCAGATTAGATAGTCGGTTATTTATCTATCAAATCGACAAACAACAATAATTCAGATAATTACCATAGGAACCACTAAGCCTCAAATAATTCTTTCATTTATTTTGATCTCTTTTCAAAATTGTCTATCAAAAACACCCATATACTTATCTCATCGACGTAGGTATATTCACAAAACATTTATGAAAGATTTCTCATTTACAAATCATATCAAAGGATCAAAACAAAATATTATTTAAATTAGAGATATAAATAACATCAAAATAATATTTCTTCAGTGTTAAGTGTGGAACGAATGTCAATACCATTAGAATTAAGAAGTCGGTTAAAGGGAATCAAATCTTAAATTCTTTTATAAATTCCTCCAATAAACCCTTTTAAAAAATCTCATTTGTACTTGATATTTCGTTCACCCAAAACATTAAATTATTTTGGGAAACTTCTTTTATAAATATTCAAAACCAATTATAGCACTCTTTATTATTCTCTAAAATCATTTAT
This sequence comes from Allium cepa, assembly GCA_030765085.1. Lineage (NCBI taxonomy): Eukaryota > Viridiplantae > Streptophyta > Magnoliopsida > Asparagales > Amaryllidaceae > Allium > Allium cepa. The sequence continues at coordinate 887,458,321 of CM060931.1, forward strand.
AAAACTTCTTTATATAAAAAAAAAACTCCTTTAACAAAACTTGATCCATAACGCTCCTTTAATAAAATCAATTATTCAAAATACCTTTAAATAAACAGGTTATTATTAATATATTCTTTATTTAATTTGCTATGCATTTGGAGAGTACAGTATCTTCTGATTGGATATTTTTATCAACAGCTTCGTGACATTTGTACATCAAATATAATTTATGGCTATGATCTATAATTATTTACAATATGTACGTGTATATAGTATGTAGCTAGGAAATGTCAATTAGACCCAACCCAACGGACCTGAATCCGATCCAGTGGGCTCAATTACCACGGCTTGGGATTATCGGGTCCAAACTATACATTTCAAAAAGTTAGTCCAGATCCGACTCGTGATTCGGTTCGGATGGGATCGGGCGGTTCGAGTACAATTGGATGGTAACACTAAAATTGCATATATCCAAATATTTTTTGACGAATCTTTCGGGTTGTTTGGATCTGGTTTGATTAGGTATTTATTGTATTTTCATCATCCAGACCCGACCCAAGACCCATCGGATTCGGTTAGGGTTCGGGTCTTTTCAAGTTAGTTCGATTTGATTATGCGGTTGACAGTTCTAATTGACAACACTATATGTGGCCTATGTTCGTTACTTCCAAGTTGAAGTTATATTATGTAGTACTAGTGTAAATCCAATGTTCATGTATAATAGCTGTAAATATAAAAAATTTATTTGATAAAAAAATTACTGACTGATATGTGTTATAAGTGCAAAAGCTTTAGTGGCCACATCACTTTTATTTTAAGCAAATTTATAGTGTATTCCGTTGATGGGAGGTTGAAAAGTGCATGGTGGTGGAAGTTGCAAACAGATGGTGAAATTTCGTTGATGTATGTAGGGTATTTTTAAACTTTCTAAAATACACCGTAGAAATCTATTCATTGAATTCTATTTATTAATAGTATAAGATATAATATACTTCATTTTCGAAAAGTAAGAATGAACTTCTGTGGTTGTCAATAAGAATAAAGACCTACAGTCTCGAATCAAACTGACCCAAGAAGAACGACGGCAATCCGAACCCGATGGGTCTTAGATTAGGTCTAGAAAGTAGATGATGAAAAATATCATTTAGACCCAATAATACTCAACCTAAACCAACCCGACCTCAAAGACCCGACCAAAAAATTTAAAATATATGTATTTCAACTGTAATTACACAACCGGAACCAACTTGATCCGAATCCTAGTTTTGATTGCGTCTGGATTTCAAAATGCATAGTTTAAATCCGATAAAATCTAAATTGCCTAGAAGCAAGACCCAAGAGGTATGATTGGTACACTACTATTGCCAATTAGCTGAAAAAGCATTCTTAGCATTAGTTGTAAACATGTACAAATTAATGAATGTTCCATCCTGATTTATGTCTCATAGTTTTATACGTTTTTCACGAATATTCTACAATAGAGTGAACGTCTTTTGAATAAACTAATCTCCCCTACCTACAGACTGAATATACCGTATACATCAAATATAAATACAAATACGTTCTTTGTTTTATAATAGAATAAACGGTGCAGTGAAGTTAAATGTATTATAAAAGAATCAGCGATATCAACGGTTGTGCAAAGTTTACAAAATAAAATAAAAGTCGACAGGTTAATTCTAAGTTATTTATGAATTAAAGTTACTAATCAATTTATAACACATATATATTCATTGTATAATAAAGCAACGTTAAGGTGTGAATACATGTCAAGTTACTGATTTTTTTGGATAAACGGTAATTTACCATTACTACCGTAACGGTTACCAGATTATCGATATATTAGTCTTTGGTATACCGATGTATCGGAAACAATAAGCAACTTTAGCTTATCAATACAAATGGTACGTTAAAAAAATTTGCGAAATAGTAACTGTAACTAATACCATAACACCAAATGAGATCAAACTGAGAAAAATAAGATCGATCTTTCATTCAATTATGCAAATTAGTTTGTGATTAATAAATTAATTACCTAGGTAAACAAACGGCTTTCAAACAATGATTTTTTTTAACATAATTCATTAATAGCAACAAGTGTTGATCTCGAAAATCCAATCCGTGATTTTCAATCTCGTAGTCTGAACCACTAACCAACTGAGTCAAACATTTTGACTACTTTCAAATACTAATTTTGACAAAGAGATCATATATAAAAGGATCAGGAATAACATCTCGATTAATCTAAAATCAATTTAAAAAAGTACAATTTAAGTAAAAATGTCATTACAGCAAGTATAAACACTTGTGCAACGAAAGACCACACACAAAAGCAAACAAGCATAAAGTAGATAGAAGTTGGAAATTTAAATGTGGACTACAACATCCTACTAAAAACATAATAGAGGGCTATGGACAAAAGATCTTCCATTCTGGAGTGCCAAAAACATCCTATTCAGCAAAATATGAAATCCAATTTCATTTTTTCTAAAATACGGATGCAAGAAGGTTCACAACCGTGATAGCCCTTTTAACCCTTGTCAATCATGCTGGAGGATCAAAGAAATTTTTGACACTGGAATCGTTTTTGAATCTGAATTGGAATCCTCACCACCATCAAGGATATATACTTACAAACCCTAAAAAATATGAAAATTTTCTAACATTCCAGATAGACTCGCATGGAGATATATCAGGATTCATGTCAGTTTCCATTAAATATGTTTTCTTCTAATCATATTGACTTGAATGGGAAATCCGCAAGCTGTGATTATTTGCTCAAATACAAAGAACACTACTTCGATGAATTAATGATGCTTTATTAGTTCTATTTAATACTTAGAAATTTTTGATACCGGGACAAAAGATATAAAACTATTCAAGTCCGAATCCGAATTTGAATTCTCAGTACCAACAGAGGTGTATACTAACAAACCCTTAGAAAAATGAAAAAATTGTAGCATTTCAGATAGACTTGCATGGAGATATATCAGGATTCTTATCATCGCATCCACAAGCACCTCATGTAAGCTTATACCATATTAACAAAGTCAGTCAAATATTTCCTTCAATGTCTCGTTTCAATGGGATTAAGCTCCTCATGCAAGCTGCACATACCGATTCATCTCACCTTCTGCAGCAGACATGCTGTTACGATCTAGCAAATAAATGGTCTATAATGGTATCTTGGGGCTACACTGTCCATATATATGAGAAATTGTATCCACCAAGTGTGTTACAGATACCACTTCGAACCTTTTCGCCATGGAGTGGAAGAGCTAAACCGGAGTTTATGTTTAATGTGAGGCCTCTGCCTAGAACCTTTTCGCCATGGAGGTTAATGATGCTCGGAATACTGTTTCTAATTATGTTCGGAAACGTCCATGGAAGCAATCGAATTGTAGTAATCATTATGCATAGTCCATCATGAAGATTGTGGTTTTCTCATCATTTAAGAGGCTCCAATTAGTAAGTTTTAATAAAGAAGCATTTATATCTTGCTTTAATACAACTAATTACTCAAATTAAATTTAGTTTTAACAGGGAGAAAGAAGAGAATGCTGTGATATTAGACATTTTTTCAGTAAGAATGTAACAGCAATCAATATTAGAGCTTGTAGAAGGGATGAAGTGTTGATTTGGTCGGACATTTAGCACCCTTTGAATACAAGTTTCTAGGAAGATTGTGGTTTTCTTTTTATTTAAGATCAAAGATTGGAAAGTAATTAGGATATGATCTGATATATTCTATGAAATATCATTTTTGATCTGAAATATTCTATAAACTATTACGAGCAGTTTATATAATCCTATTGTGATAGTGAATTGAAAATGTTTGTGTTTAGGTTGGTCTTCAGTCAGTGTAGCTTCCGTGTTAGAGTTTTTCTATGCATTTGGAGAGTATAGAGTCTTCCGATTGGATATTTTTATCAATAGCTTCGTGACATTTATTTATCAAATATAATTTATGGCTGTTATCTATGACTAGTGTGCAACCCGTACGTTGCACACGGTAATATTATAAAATATAATATTATAACTTTAATGTTAAAATGACACTACAACAAAAATACCCTCACAAACGTCTTTTTTACAACGGACAATGGTTGCCCGTTGTAATAGTTCAAGCCCATTGTAAAAGATGTCATATACAATGCCCTTTTTACAGTGGGCATTGGTTTCCCGTCGTAATAGAATGCTATTACAATGTTTCATTCAGGCCCATTGTAATAGATGCCAACTTTACAACGGTCACAAAATAACCGTTGTAAGAGTTGCCAATTTTACAATGCATATTACGTCCGTTGTAATATATAAAACTAAAAGCGCGGTTTATAATATACAGGAGCCAGCCCTAGTTTGTTCATTCCTCTTCAATAAACTAAAAGCTTTGCTCTTCGTTCGTTCCTCTTCAATAAATTAGGGTTTTGTGGTGCCGCTTCAATTTTTCGATGGTGCTTCAAATATTTTCCTCTATCAGTATTGCCTGTGGCTACCTCAATTGGGTCGAGTTCGATTGTCAAAAAAGGTATGTGATTTTTTCCTTTTTTCGATATTGATTCTGCTCGACCTTTGATTCAGTTACTGAATTGATTCTTCTCTGTTGCTCTTCAATTCGAGTTCAAGTTCGAGTTCGGTTGGGGATGGATTAGTCTTTGGGTTGTTCGCGCTGATGTTGAGGATGAAGGAAGAACTATAATGGTGTTGCTGTGATGCTCGAGTGATGCGATGTGATGTACTGTTGTGGTCGAGCACAGTGGTTTGTATATGGTCAGGAAACTTAAGAATTAAAGATTTCTCTTGCATGTTTTTGTTGTGTGTCTGGTTGTTCTTTAACAATCGTTCTTCCTGCTGTTATTTGTCATTGTCAAGTATTAAGTACCTTGTTTTCAATACAATATTCAAGTCAGGTGCATAGCCTGAACTACTCTGAAATTTTCACACATGAAAACCATATTGATTTTCCCAGAAAGATTTTGGTGTCACTTTAGGCTGACATACCTATCCATGTCATACCTGTATGGGAAAAGGTTTGTTGGTCCAGTTACAGATATGGTTCTTTCACTACGGAAGGAGCTTCACAAGCATCCATATCATGAGATTGATTGGAATCTAGCACAACAGCTTTGTGCAAAGGTTTGTTTGATTATTAATAGACAAGTAACAATTGCAATATATTTATGATTGGGATCTGCATTTCGCCTATAGCTTGGCATACTTTCATGTAACCCAACAATCTTCTTGCATTGAGATCTACATGTTACATTAGATATTGAAATCAAACTGTAATTGCTAACTTCCTTAAGCAAGAAAATATAATTAAAATAGCTAACAAGCTGACTGATGGAGTATACTTTTATAGGAAGATCTCTATTACCCTCATCCTTTAGCACAAGATATCTTTTGGGAATTCCTACATAGAATTGCCAAGCCAGTTCTGAAGCAATGGCCATTCTCTAATCTGAGAGAGAAAGCACTAAAACCAATCATGGAGTACATATACTATGAAGATGAGAATTCTAGTTACTCTGTGTTGGAGCTGGACAAAAGGTAGATGAATGGATTTAATGCCCACAATAGAACATTGATGCTAAAATAATGATGTATGATGGGCAAATTTGTATTTTCAATTACAGGCTCTATGTATGCTTTTTAATTGGGTAGAAAATCCAAGATCGGACACATTTAAGCTTCATCTTGCAAGGATTCCTGATTATTTATGGATTACTGAAGATGGCATGAAAATGCAGGTTAGCATTTAAGACCCTTCCACTGAACAAAAGAAAAACAAAAACAAAAATACAAAAAAAATGAAAAAGAAATGTCCCATCACTATAGCAAGTTTTACTTAAACATAACAGTTTTACTCGTATGAGCATATTTTAAGTTCACCTTGACCATATTATTTTGATTCAATAAGTATTAAGCTCGTAAAAGTTGGCAACCATCATACACAATATAGAAATTACTCTTGATTAACAATCTAAATGGGTATGATATGAGCTAAGCCATTCAGTTGCATAAACATGATGTAATTGTTAAATTTTCCAGTCAAGTGACTGCATCTATAGATATTCTACTGAATTTGCAGGGTTGTGAAAGTCAGCTTTGGGACACTGCATTTGCACATTGATTGCTGTAGAGACAACCCCTCAACCTTGTATTAGCATTTATAAGGCCAAAGCATTGCAAATATTTATGGGTACAGTTTGCTAATAACAAATACAGGAGCTTTCCTTTATAGTAGCATGAGCATTCTACAATTTTGAAATCATGTGCATGTACGGTATTTGTTGCAGGCAAACGAAAACTAGTTCATCACAGATGCCAATATATGAATATTGTTTCATCTTGCACCAGACCTGCATATATAAATGCAGGTGAAACACTTAACACTCTTATGTATGCCAACTGTGCTCACAACATTCGAAATAAACACATTGTACGTTTTTAGTACTATGTTAAATTTCTGTGTAAATTTATTGCAAGAATTTTACAAACTATTTTTCTTTTGTCTAGATCCACAGAAATCCAATGTCTGCGGAGATGCAAAGAATGAGAAAGCAACTTAAATATATGTAGGCAGAGCTTAGCGCAAGGTGGTTGAAATTATGGAAATGAAGTCCAGGTATCTCATCAATATATGTAAATTAAATTTGTTTGTTCACATGTTTATAAAATACCTAAGAGGAGGAAAATCATAGAAACTAGTGCTAGTGCTAGTGCCCCCGTCATTCAACCCTAGTCTTCAGTTTGCCTTTGTAATCTGTACCGTTTGTTCCATTATCTACCTTGGAATGACATTCAGAATACGCAAATCTCAATGTCAAATATGCAGGGAATTTAAAGCAACCACAAATTTTTGTACCAAAGTAAAATAAAGAACATGATGTAAAGGTATACGTTGATATGGAACAAACACCAAAATAGGAAGCTTGGCTATGTTATAGTTGACATAAAAAAGGTCTGATTGAGTAAGATGTTGCTCAAGTGTTACCAAATAGCACCAGTGATCTTACAATGAATGAGTCGAAGTTGTTTCTTTGTTTCCTCGGACCAGATGTAGCATAAATTATCGAGTATCGCATTCATTGATTAGTAAATCTTGTCGAGTTAGAAGTCGGAGAAAAAACTAGTTCATGAATCAATAATGTTGTACTATGAAAAAACATGTTAGTAAATTTTGATGACAAGAGACAAAAACATTGACTTTATTCAATGAGATGCAACAAAAATATAATCACATTAAGGTACAAAGACAGGGCTGGTCGATAAGAGAGATCATGAAGAAATCACTAGACAATAAAATCCGAAGAGATAAATAAAATCATGTTCATGAATATACCACATACGAATCAACTAGACTTGAGATTAATGAAGAATCCAATCGTGAAAAATATGTGAAAAGAGTAGTAAAAGAAATTTTTTTTTTCTATACTTTTGTTGAATACCAGTATATGTTATGAACAAAGTAAATGTTGTATCTTTGTTTTAAAATTGAGTAAAATTGTATTCTTGAAGTAAAATATTATAGCGTGGTGCCTAAGTGAGCTTAATTTTCCCTTAGTTATAACAATCTAGTTTAATTACAGTCTATTAATCTTTTACTCTTTCTAGTAAAATAAGTATATTTCTTTTACTTCAACTATCAATCACAAGACATGAAACATGAAATATAACCATGCAAATCAAATTCACCGTTTAACATTGTCACTGTTTAACTAATTCCAATCATTTATTTAATAAAACAAAATAAAAAATGGATTCTATATACATATCATTTTTGGCATCTTTAAACTATGTTATTTTGAAAATTGCAAAATTTTTTGTTTACAAAAATACATATAATTTGAGAGTTTTTTTACGCAGCTTATTGATCATAGTTCTGCCTGCATTGACTTGATTAATTTATTTCTACTTGAGTAGAACAATCTTATAATTAATACAGACTCGCGCGCATGTATGTATACAAACACCGGTAATATTAGATGTTGGGAGATTGTTTAATAAGGGTTCTAAAGTTTCAGTTTTTTTATTTTGATACAAAGTGTTGTAGGATATGTTGTTAATATGTACATGGTTTAGTTTTTTCTTCAGTTTCCTGTATGAACTAGTAACATTTTTCATAACTAATCCAATTGCAATGCAATTTCTTTATTGCAGACTGCAACATGAGTCATAAAGTTTGTTGGAGAACCAAAGAACCTGAGTAGGAAATTCTACAATTGTGGCAGATGAGTCATACATTACAGTAAATTAATGGTTGCAGTCCAAAATTTGCCCACTTCTGACATAAACATGAATCTCAAAAAAGTGTACAGCACACGCTAAGCTTTCAAATTAGTCAGTTACCAAGTGGTTGCATTTTGTTTATCTGTTCAACTTAGATAAGAAAACAAGTACACGGCTACGATGTAATTTATTGTACAAAGATAAACATTCACCTGTTTTGACAAGGATATTTGTAAACTCAGCAAACGCTAACCTATTATAAATTATATTTTTAGTTATTAGGCATGGATTGGTACGGATGACCACTCAGTCAGATTTGCATATTTAACTCGTTATTTTTTGATATTGTGCATTATGCACAATGCAACTTAACTATATAAATAATGAGATATTCTTTTCCTATACCTAGGCCTATTATGTTAATGGTAAATTTTCTATTACAATATCATTATCAGTCAATCAATTATCATTTTTGAGTGAAATCGATATGATAACTGTAAATTTACTATTTTATACTGTAAATCATCGATATCATTTCTTTAAAACCAACAATAACGGTAATTTTACAAGTCGGTTTATTACACATGTAAATTCATGTAATATATTTTATTATAGGAATTTAGAACCGAGTAAATGATTAAATTCGGACGTAACCAGGTGAAATAATGTAAAATACGCTATTTTGTTTCTTATTTATGTATTTCACTAAGTAACATTACAAATTTTATAACGACGCAGCATTACAGTGTAAAATGATAAGTTGAAAGTGCTGATTAGGAAGATGATCAATGACCAAACATATACCCATGTTATTTAATCCTTGAAAAACAATTAAATTGCCGGTGTGAAAAATCGATAGTCATAGGATGTTTTTTCAAATAGTTTATAGTATCGAAACAGTTGTTCATAAATAATCTGTCTTTTAAAACATTATATTTCAATGAAGTATCTTTTTCCAACTTTCCATGTAATCCAACTTAAACACTTGAAAACCTTTATACATGTGCAATGCACAGGCTTTCCACTAATCAATACACACACATGCATTATTTTGTCACAAATTATTTTATGTCCTGATCTATCATTATTATCACCACTTGACAATTGTGTGGATAATTTGTTGCCAGCATCTATGCTAATAGTTGTATATGCATGTCCAAATAATCCTGAGATGAACTGTTCTGATCATGAAAATCAATGGGCTGAGCGTGGACTTGTAATGGACAGTGCAGGAAAAACCCGATCATCTATAGCTAAATAAGAAAGGTTTGGACCAAGTTGCAAGACAGAATTTTGGTCATGCACAGAAGGTGCCTGAGATGAAGCATTTGCAGTATCAGTAAAAGCATTTGCAGGCAAGTTGGGGATGTATGGCTTAGGGTGTTAATGCTTTATGTATTTGGCATGTAAACTTATCTAACTTTTTGGAGTGTTAGAATTCTATGACTCTACCTTTTAATCTTTTCGTATGTGATTTTAATTATTTTACGACAATATTTAGCATTAGTATGGATGTATTGCATAGATGTTGCTGTAATTTTTCTTAAATTTGCATTTATTTTGCAACGAGCAATGTGAGTTGTTATATGAGCTTCTTACAACGGTCAATGCATGTTGTGAAACAGGCTGTGCAACTAGTATGGTTAGTCTATTGCTATGGGTTATGGCCGTTGTATTATAGTCTATTACAACGGTCATAGCCCGTTGTAAGAAAGTTTACTGCAACGTGCTTTGCCCGTTGTAAAATGTGGTGTATCTATTGCAACAAGGCCTATTACAACAGGCACATGCCCATTGCGAAAACCATATTACAACGGGCATTGCCCGCTGTAAAAAGACTGTTTTGTTGTAATGTGAAAACTTTGTTATATAATGTATGATAAATTTAGTGAAATAAATGAACTATAAATTAAAACCGGTATAAATTGTTTCTTTTTATAATATATAATTTTATATATTGTAAATTGATAAATTTTTATTTTTGAATTTAGTAAATGAATTAATTTTTCTAACTCTAATTTATATTTGATAAATTGGAAATTTGATTTAAATTTAACATGTAACTTTTCAAAGCAATTCAAATAAATAATTATATGGTTTATATTAAAGGAAAATCTTATCGGTTTAAATTTATATTTTTAATTAACTTAAATATGAAGTTAAATTTGATTAACATCAAAGCTTTGTTTTATTTTCTTTTAAAAAAAAGTATTGCTTGAAAATGTTATATAAGAATTTAAAATACAATTTACTTATGGTTTTAATATATTGAGTGATAAAGGAAATTTATAATCTCATTTATAAATTATTTAATATTGTTTAATTTGTTATTTTTGAATAAAAATTATAATACTTAAATTCTTTTGAACATAAATAGATTTGTAGTAATAGGATTTGTTATTTTAAATATTTAATAAGAGTTATATATGCATATATATAACTTGATTTTAAAATTGGAGTTTATAATTTAATTTAAATTGGAATTCAATGTTTTAAAAATTTAAAAGAATAAACACTTAAAACTATTTGAATAAGCTTTTGTTTATAACTTGTTTTGTTTTGATTTCTAAAATTAAAAGGAAATAAAATTCATTTATATATACATATGGAATAAAATAAGTTGAAGTATTTATAAACAATTTAAATTAAAATTTAAAACACTTTTAATATACATGTGTAAGTTTCTTAAGATACAAATTGACATGTGTTAGTCATATAATAAACTTAAGTGACAAATGTTTAAATGTGAACAAGTGTAATGTTTAAGATTTTCTTTTTCATTTTATTTCTAATAAAATCAAAATATACTTATACAAATACATTTCCTCAAAAATCATTCTTCCTTTCCACTTTTCTTTTTCAAAACTTAAGATTTTCAGCCATGAAAATCTGAAGTTTTCATCTTCAAATCAAAACCCATGTTTCCTCTTACCAAAAATGAATCAAATTTGCAAATTTGTGAAAAAACCTGTAAATCCTTTTTTGTTTAAAAAATAAAAATATATCTGCAAACTCATCTTCATACCAATATGTAATCTCCCCTCAAAATTCAAATAAAAAACTATTTATATCTTCTTCAAAACATCAAACAGGATTGCATGAAAACCACCTGAAATCCATTCTGCAACTTCAAAACTCAAAACTGCAAATTCTGTTCTGTCTCTAAAAGAAATTTACAAACCTGCATACAACTAAATCTGGAAGTAGAAGCAAATTGCATTATTTCTGGAAGCATGCATACGTTTAGGATCAGAAGCATTTCAGTAAGCAAGACGAAGTTTAAAGCATCTGCAGTTTTTTTTAAAAGCAATCTGAAGTTCAATGCATAAAAAAAAAAAAAAAAAAAATCTGAAGCTTTGTGCTCTGCCCCTAAAACCAGGTGAGTAACTTCTTCTGCTATAAATTTTAAGTATAGATTCAGTTTATTAATATATTCTGAAAATAATTATGATGATGTGTTGTTGACAAGTTATTATTGGTGTATTCCTGAGTATTTGAAACTTGCATGTTGTTGTAACTCTGCATTTGGATTTCAGATCTTAGAATAGCTTAGGAATATCAAATTCATGTGAAATTAGTATGTGATAAGATTTAAGTTTTTAAAACAATATGGTGTTGTAATATGTGTTTAAAGTTCAAACCTTATAAAATAAAAAGAAAAAAAAATCTGTAGTGCCTCTGAAATATATATATATATAACATAGCACATTGAATATAAATAAGGTTTTGATTTTCTAGAGTCATTGATTTAAGTTGATAAACTAATTACGTTATCTAGAACTTGAATTTTAAAACTAAAATTAGAAATTTAATTTGGAAATGGATGAGCATTACTGCTTTATCCAGAAAACATGTTTGGGTTGGTACTGTTGTTCTAGAGGATCTGGGTGACCATAATTCTCTCTGGTGATAGAGTAATGAATAAAGATCTAAGGAAAAATACTGGGGTAAGAATTTATGCAGTATAGTGATGGGAATTTGGGATTAAATTTATAAGCCCTTGTTTTAAGGTTCATCTGGAAATTAAAACACTGCAACTCCTACGTTTGATCGAATTGATCCAGATTCTTGTGGATGATTGATGAAGGGTGGGGAAGTCTATGGCCGAAGGTAGCACCTCTCAGGTGGTCGGAGTTTGGAGGTTGAGGAGGTTTTCAGTCAACCCATTTTTTTTCCAAATTCGAGTTCGAATACTTGATTTTGATTTGGGGTTTTTATTGTTGAATTGAGAGTTGATTTGGTGTTTGGAGGGGATTTGTGATTTGCGTAGGGGATCGCGAGTGGCCGGAGGAGATGGTCGTGGGTGTGCAGGTGAACGGTGGTGAGGGAGTATCAGTAGTTTAGGAAGATGAGTTACTCGCGTGTATCGGGTAGTTTTGTGGTAAGCTCGAAGCAGTTGGTTGATGGACTCGAAGCGTTGGGGTTAGAGACTCGGGGTAGATGCAGTTTTGGCTCGGGTGGGTTCAACTGTTGCAGGTTTGTGAAACCTGAGTGGTTTCTTAATTTAATAATTTGCAAAATGAAAAAAATATGATGATTCTCGAGTTACTCGAGTGATTTCGAGTTGTTAGAGCTAGTTTGTTGACGTTTTGAAATTGTCTTGTTTCAAATTTTAAATTGGAATTTGAAATATAAAACAAAGATTTAAATTAAGTTTTAAATCTAATTTCAATTATAGATTCAAGTTGAACTGAATCTTAAAAATTGGAAATGATTAAGTTTTTAAAATTCAAATTTGCTTTAAAATAACTTTAAAAGAGTTTATTGTTTAAAAAAATTTTTAAAAGAAATTTGAATTTAAAATTTGAAATTGAAATATGTAGTAATGTTTTAAATAAAGTTAAATTTGATTTAAATCTAATTTTGAATCTTTGGTTTAAAATGAATTTAAATTTTATATATTTAAGTGTGTAAAACAAATTTGAATGATAATGTAAAATTTAAAGGGTTTTAATTCTATAAGAAATTTGTTATAACTTTTGAAAAATTTCTTTTATAATAAAAGTATTATTTAGCAATTAAAGGTTTTAAATTGAATTTAAACTTGTTTAAGTTGAGTAATAATTTAATTTTTTATATTTCATTTAATTATTAGAGTAATTAAATGAATAATTAATTTATTTAATAAATTAATGAAGTAAATAATTACTTAAAGTAATTAGGGGTTTAATCTTAAGGGTTTAAGATTAATTATTCATTGAATAATTAACTTGTAATTAAGAGTAATTAATTAAATAAAATTAGTTTCTAATTAATGATGAATAATTAATTAATCAAGTAATAATGGATTAATTAAGTTTTAATTAACACTTAGTTATTTAATTAATCTGGAATTAATTAATGGATTAATTAATTTGTAATTAATAATGATTAAATAAGTTAATTATTTTAGAAAATAATTAATGAATTTTTAATAGTTAATGAAGGTCATTAACTGAGGATTATTTAATAATTAATTAATGTGATTAATTTTAGTTATTAATTAGATTAATTAATTTAAAGATAATTAATTGTGTAAGTTATTAAGTATAATTACTTATGGAAGTAATTAAGGAATTAATTACTTATTAATTGAGTTTAAATTTTATTATTTTAAGTTAATTAATTTAGTTCAATTAATTTAAATTAATCGTTTGATGATTTGTGAAGTATAATTACTTAATGTAATTAATGAAGAGAAGTTACTTAGGAAAGTAATTAATGAGTAATTACTATATGTAATTAATTGAAGGTGATTTGTTGATAAAAGTAATTTGAGTATAATTACTTGTAAATTAATCAAGGATTAATTAGAGATAATTAATTTATGAGTAATTAATTTATTTAGTGAAGTAATTAAGGGTAGTTAATTACCGAATAGAGTTAATCAAGGGTTATTAACAGTTATGATTTAAATAAAGATTAAATTACTTAATGTGTTTAATTTAATTTGAAAATGTAATTAGAAAATCATTAATTATTATAATTAATGATGTAATTAAGATTTATTAATTAAGATTAATTAATCAATAATAGGTGATTAGAGGTAAATAATTTTAGATAATTAATTAAGGAAGTAATTAAAGGATAATTACTGTATTTGAATAAATATAATTAATTTAAAGAAATTAATTAGTAAATAATTACTTGAATGTAATTAAGAGTTAATTAATCAAGGATGATTAATTAAAATGAATAATTGGATGATGATTAATTATTTGATTGATAATTAATTAATATTGATAATCAAGTTGATATTGGTGAAGTAATTAATTTAATTTTCTTTAAATTAATGGAACGATGTAATTAATCTAATTCATTTTAAATTAATTATATTTGGGTGTGGTTAATCATTGCTTATATGGTTGGTTAGTGTTGTTTGCTTTGGATGATTTGAACCTCAAATATGAGATAGATAATGTTGAGTGATTTGGATGCATTGGTTGCATTGTGATGTTGATATAGATTATCTTTTTGGATAATGATAATATGGTTTATCTGATATGATGATAATGTTGATTACCTTTTGTGTATCTGTGATTTATCTATTTGGATATATAGATGATTGGATTGTTTAAACCTTTAAAATAACTTGGCCTTAAAAGACACGCTTTGGATTTCGATGAGACCGGGATCGGGTTTCCATATTTGGATATCCGAAAACCACATCGTTTCCAAATAACGTTAGGTCGTTAATCCAGGTGGAGCGAGTGAAGACTCGAGGTGTAAGGGCTATACGACAGTATAACTCTGTGGGTGATTCCGTAATGAGTTTGACGGAATAGTACATATAGATTCGAGATGGTGATTTAGAGGGCATGGGTTATCGTCGTTAACTCTGTGGGTGATTCCGTAATGAGGTAACGAGATAATGCCTTCGGTTTCGTTCGAACCCGGAACGAACTTGTATGGATTGAATGCTTTCAGAACATCGTTAGGTGGACGATGCGCATTCTAAGAGATGTGTCCTCTAAAGGTAATCGTAGCCTCAAGCCTCATCAACCGGGAATGGCTAAAACAGGGGAGGTGCGACAAGGCTTCGTGGATCGCACCCACTGGAGAGCAAGATTGATCCCTGTCTAGAGGTCCCTTTTTATTCGGCTTAGTGGGCAGTTGTCAGCGTACACCAACTGCGGGGTTGTCTTGTTCGGAACTGTTCAGTAAGGAATGAGTCCGGCTTTGTGTTGCAGGGGAGTGGGAGTACTCCTCGGTACGGTGATCTAGGCCACGTACTGTGACGGGCGGTACCCCAGTAGCCCTGCCATTGTATGGAATCCAAAATCCAATAAGTGCCAACAGTTTTGATTGTATTACCCACATTTGTGGCTAGTAGCTGGAATTTAATAATGTAACAATTTCGGCTATTTCTTATTTACTTGAAAACCCTAGACACTATTATAATATCACTAGATTTCCTATCAAATGTTTTGGTTAGCGTAAGGTAAAACTTTTCCATGTTTATGTGTGAGAAGTCTTACGTGATACCTTTTCTTTTCAAAGGATTTTCAAAGTTAAGAAACTTTAACCTGTTACTCACACCAGACCCATGTCTGACCCAGAGTTTATTCTTTGTTTTCTTAAACTCTTGGGTACTCAAATTTTTACGAGTAGCCAAGGGATTCATGTTAGCTTTGACGAATTATGGAGGAGCAAATGGAGCAGGAGGCTTCTGCGTTAGATATATATAGTTCCGCTGTGGTTTCTCTGTGTTAGTATTGTTTTGTCTCTGAGTTGTATTATGTTGTAAATACTAGATAGATGTTTATAACTGTCTAGTATGTGTTGTATGTCTGTGTACTCTGATGTTAGTTGTAAACTATGTAATATTTTATGTTATTAATATAATTTATTCGTTCCGCTGTTGAGATTCTGATGTGTTGTTTCTTCTTCTTCTCTTTCTTTTCTCTTTTCTATCACTTTCTTTCTTCATGATGATGCGATTTTCTGGGAGTAGAAAGTCAGGTCGTCACAGTTGGTGTCAGAGCATTAGGTTGAGTGAATACCTAGGCCCTGGAGTGGTGTCTTTCTTGAGAGAGAGTATTTGTAGTTTTTTTATATATATATTTATATAATTACTTCTACCTATTTGTTGGGTTACCTATTCGGGTTATCCAATATAAGTTATAAAGGTAGGTAAGGTAGTGGGGTGTGGAACACAACTACTACCCTTGGTTGAAGTTTAGTGCTTGAGATTGGTAGTGTTTTTGTCGAGACTGTAGACCTAATACATCTCGAGTGAGTTGTGCAGAGTATAGGATTTCATAGATCTCTGAAGGTAACCTGTTAAGGTTCGGAGTCTATCTTTGAGATTGGATGAGTAGAGTTTGGATCTATCGACTAGGTAGAAGAGAATAATGGTATCTTGATATCTCAGGGAGTAGTAGCTGCGTGATGAGATGCAGTGACTATGGATGTTCTTGAAGATGTTTTCTTTAGAACAAGTTTAGGAGGTGAGTCTGCTTCAGTGTTGTGGCTGGATTCAGTAGGATGTTTCTGTCCGGTTTGAAGTCCGAGTTTCTCGAAGAGCTTTGGTTTAGGAAGTCTTTGGCGTCGGTGTCAGCAGTGCAGTTCGGAGTATTCTGGGTGTTGGCAAGAAGTTTTCTGGTTAGCAGTTTTCTGAAGGAGTTCAGAAGTAGCAGAGAAGATTCCATTTTTACGATGGATTGGCTAGTTAAGCGTATGCTGTTCTGATTGGTAAAGAGAGAACAGTTTTGTTTGGATGTTGGACGGGTTGATCGCAAAAGTGACTTGCGATAGTCTGAGTGTTCTCTTGAGCTATGAGAAGTTTGTCCATATTGGGAGGTTGAGTTTTCTTATCGACTGGATTCTAGGAGTGATACCGGAGGTTTAGTAAAGCAACTTTGGATCAGATGGGGAATCTGAGTTTTCTTTTATGGATCTGTTGAACCATATTTCTGTGATGTGTTATCCAGTTTGTGCTCGAGTTTTCCTTCTACTTCATATCAGAGTTGTGCAGCGGAAGCAGTTTGGGGATGCTTTTGTTTTATCTTTTCCGGGTAGGAGAAGTAGGTTAGTCTTCTGATATTTGTGGAGTAGAGTTGGTGTTCTTGGATTGGAATTGATCTTGAGGAGATCACTTTGTTGGATTGTTTTTGGTTCTGTATGTTTCTAGGAACATCAGCGAAGGTTGAGCTGATCAAGAGAGTTGAAGGCAGCCCAGGATCGTCAAGAGTATTTGGTGGATAAGAGACAAAGGAATTTGGATTCCGGAATCGGAGATTTAATTTGGGAAAGTTTTCTCCGATCTAAAGAGCTATAAGATTGAGTAAGACTGGGTAAGTCAGCTCCGAAATGTTTTGGATCTTTCTGTGTTCTGGTGAGGATTGGTGTTTGATTATCAAGATTGAATTGTCAGTTTGGATAACTGGGATTCGACGTGTTTTACGTATCTCTGAGGGAGTACGTGTAAGGTTATCTCTGGTTGTGGAACCAGCAGTTCAGGAGGATGTGATTGTTGATTCAGACTCGTCTGTAGTCTGATATATTGTTTGATGGTAGATATAGTTGGATAGGAGCTCTATAGCTTAATAGTATTGATTGTTTAGATTCTATAGAGCGAGTATCCCGATATTTATACCGGGGAAACTCGTGGAAATTTTATCCAGAATTTTTCTGGATAATTAGGTTTGTTTTGTTTGAATTGGTTGTTATGGTTGTTAGCATATGTTTGATAATATATGTTTGTGTTTTAAAATAAAACTCTTAAGATAGATTATTAAATTACCTTTGCTTTTAAATTTCGGGGACGAAATTCTTTTAAGGGGGGAGGAATGTGATATCTCGGAAATTTAGGCAATATAAATTTAATAATCTGTGTTATAAATTTAATTTGATTTGATAATTTTAGTAACAAATTTGGAACTTGATTTGATAATCATGTTTTGATAAATATTTAGATTAAAAGATTTTATCTTTTTGAATGAATAAATTGTTTCTGTTTATAATATATAATTTTATATATTGTAAATTGACAAATTTTGATTTTTGAATTTAGTAAATGAATTAATTTTTCTAACTCTAATTTATATTTGATAAATTGGAAATTTGATTTAAATTTAACGTATAACTTTTCAAAGCAATTCAAATAAATAATTATATGGTTTATATTAAAGGAAAATCTTATCTGTTTAAATTTATATTTTTAATTAACTTAAATATGAAGTTAAATTTGATTAACATCAAAGCTTTGTTTTATTTTCTTTTAAAAAAAAGTATTGCTTGAAAATGTTATATAAGAATTTAAAATACAATTTACTTATGGTTTTAATATATTAAGTGATAAAGGAAATTTATAATCTCATTTATAAATTATTTAATATTGTTTAATTTGTTATTTTTGAATAAAAATTATAATACTTAAATTCTTTTGAACATAAATAGATTTGTAGTAATAGGATTTGTTATTTTAAATATTTAATAAGAGTTATATATGCATATATATAACTTGATTTTAAAATTGGAGTTTATAATTTAATTTAAATTGGAATCAATGTTTTAAAAATTTAAAAGAATAAACACTTAATAATATTTGAATAAGCTTTTGTTTATAACTTGTTTTGTTTTGATTTCTAAAATTAAAAGGAAATAAAATTCATTTATATATACATATGGAATAAAATAAGTTAAAGTATTTATAAACAATTTAAATTAAAATTTAAAACACTTTTAATATACATGTGTAAGTTTCTTAAGATACAAATTGACATGTGTTAGTCATATAATAAACTTAAGTGACAAATGTTTAAATGTGAACAAGTGTAATGTTTAAGATTTTCTTTTTCATTTTATTTCTAATAAAATCAAAATATACTTATACAAATACATTTCCTCAAAAATCATTCTTCCTTTCCATTTTTCTTTTTTCAAAACTTAAGATTTTCAGCCATGAAAATCTGAAGTTTTCATCTTCAAATCAAAACCCATGTTTCCTCTTACCAAAAATGAATCAAATTTGCAAATTTGTGAAAAAACCTGTAATCCTTTTCTGTTTAAAGAATAAAAATATCTGCAAACTCATCTTCATACCAATCTGTAATCTCCCCTCAAAATTCAAATCAAAAACTATTCATATCTTCTTCAAAGCATCAAACAGGATTGCATGAAAATCACCTGAAATCCATTCTGCAACTTCAAAACTCAAAACTGCAAATTCTGTTCTGTCTCTAAAAGAAATTTACAAACCTGCATACAACTAAATCTGGAAGTAGAAGCAAATTGCATTATTTCTGGAAGCATGCATACATCTAGGATCAGAAGCATTTCAGTAAGCAAGACGAAGTTTAAAGCATCTGCAGTTTTTTTTAAAAGCAATCTGAAGTTCAATGCATAAAAGAAAATTAAAAATAAAATCTGAAGCTTTGTGCTCTGCCCCTAAAACCAAGTGAGTAACTTCTTCTGTTATAAATTTTAAGTATAGATTCAGTTTATTAATATATTCTGAAAATAATTGTGATGGTGTGTTGTTGACAAGTTATTATTGGTGTATACCTGAGTATTTGAAACTTGCATGTTGCTGTAACTCTGCATTTGGATTTCAGATCTTAGAATAGCTTAGGAATATCAAATTCATGTGAAATTAGTATGTGATAAGATTTAAGTTTTTAAAACAATATGGTGTTGTAATATGTGTTTAAAGTTCAAACCTTATAAAAATAAAAAGAAAAAAAAATCTGTAGTGCCTCTGAAATATATATATATAACAGAGCACATTGAATATAAATAAGGTTTTGATTTTCTAGAGTCATTGATTTAAGTTGATAAACTAATTACATTATATAGAACTTGAATTTTAAAACTAAAATTAGAAATTTTAATTTGGAAATGATGAGCATTACTGCTTTATCCAGAAAACATGTTTGGGTTGGTACTGTTGTTCTAGAGGATCTGGGTGACCATAATTCTCTTTGGTGATAGAGTGATGAATAAAGATCTAAGGAAAAATACTGGGGTAAGAATTTATGCAGTATAGTGATGGGAATTTGGGATTAAATTGATAAGCCCTTGTTTTAAGGTTCATCTAGAAATTAAAACACTGCAACTCCTACGTTTGATCGAATTGATCCAGATTCTTGTGGATGATTGATGAAGGGTGGGGAAGTCTATGGCCGGAGGTAGCACCTCTCAGGTGGTCGGAGTTTGGAGGTTGAGGAGGTTTTCGGTCAACCCATTTTTTTTCAAATTCGAGTTCGAATACTTGATTTTGATTTGGGGTTTTTATTGTTGAATTGAGAGGTGATTTGGTGTTTGGAGGGGATTTGTGATTTGCGTAGGGGATCGCGAGTGGTCGGAGGAGATGGTCGTGGGTGTGCAGGTGTACGGTGGTGAGGGAGTATCAGTAGTTTAGGGAAGATGAGTTACTCGTGTGTGTCGGGTAGTTTTGTGGTAAGCTCGAAGCAGTTGGTTGATGGACTCGAAGCGTTGGGGTTAGAGACTCGGGGTAGATGCAGTTTTGGCTCGGGTGGGTTCAACTGTTGCAGGTTTGTGAAACCTGAGTGGTTTCTTAATTTAATAATTTGCAAAATGAAAAAAATATGATGATTCTCGAGTTACTCGAGTGATTTCGAGTTGTTAGAGCTAGTTTGTTGAAGTTTTGAAATTGTCTTGTTTCAAATTTTAAATTGGAATTTGAAATATAAAACAAAGATTTAAATTAAGTTTTAAATCTAATTTCAATTATAGATTCAAGTTGAATTGAATCTTAAAAATTGGAAATGATTAAGTTTTTAAAATTCAAATTTGCTTTAAAATAACTTTAAAAGAGTTTATTGTCTAAATTTTTTTTAAAAGAAATTTGAATTTGAAATTGAAATATGTAGTAATGTTTTAAATAAAGTTAAATTTGATTTAAATCTAATTTTGAATCTTTCGTTTAAAGTGAATTTAAATTTTATATATTTAAGTGTGTAAAACAAATTTGAATGATAATGTGAAATTTAAAGTGTTTTAATTTTAAAAGAAATTTGTTATAACTTTTGAAAAATTTCTTTTATAATAAAAGTATTATTTAGCAATTAAAGGTTTTAAATTGAATTTAAACTTGTTTAAGTTAAGTAATAATTTAATGTTTTATATTTCATTTAATTATTAGAGTAATTAAATGAATAATTAATTTATTTAATAAATTAATGAAGTAAATAATTACTTAAAGTAATTAGGGGTTTAATCTTAAGGGTTTAAGATTAATTATTCATTGAATAATTAACTTGTAATTAAGAGTAATTAATTAAATAAAATTAGTTTCTAACTAAAGATTAATAATTAATTAATCAAGTAATAATGGATTAATTAAGCTTTAATTAACACTTAGTTATTTAATTAATCTGGAATTAATTAATGGATTAATTAATGATTAATTAATTTGTAATTAATAATGATTAAATAAGTTAATTATTTTAGAAAATAATTAATGAATTTTTAATAGTTAATGAAGGTCATTAACTGAGGATTATTTAATAATTAATTAATGTGATTAATTTTAATTATTAATTAGATTAATTAATTTAAAGATAATCAATTGTGTAAGTTATTAAGTATAATTACTTATGGAAGTAATTAAGGAATTAATTACTTATTAATTGAGTTTAAATTTGATTTGTTTAAGTTAATTAATTTAGTTTAATTAATTTAAATTAATCGTTTGATGATTTGTGAAGTATAATAACTTAATGTAATTAAATGAAGAGAAGTTACTTAGGAAAGTAATTAATGAGTAATTACTATATGTAATTAATTGAAGGTGATTTGTTGATAAAAGTAATTTGAGTATAATTACTTGTGAATTAATCAAGGATTAATTAGAGATAATTAATTTATGAGTAATTAATTTATTTGGTGAAGTAATTAAGGGTAGTTAATTACCGAATAGAGTTAATCAAGGGTTATTAACAGTTATGATTTAAATAAAGATTATATTACTTAATGTATTTAATTTAATTTTAAAATGTAATTAGAAAATCATTAATTATTATAATTAATTATGTAATTAATATTTATTAATTAAGATTAATTAATCAATAATAGGTGATTATAGGTAATTAATTTTAGATAATTAATTAAGGAAGTAATTAAAGGATAATTACTGTATTTGAATAAATATAATTAATTTGAAGAAATTAATTAGTAAATAATTACTTGAATGTAATTAAGAGTTAATTAATCAAGGATGATTAATTAAAATGAATAATTGGATGATGATTAATTATTTGATTGGAAATTAATTAATATTGATAAGCAAGTTGATATTGGTGAAGTAATTAATTTAATTTACTCTAAATTAATGGAATGATGTAATTAATCTAATTCATTTTAAATTAATTATATTTGGGTGTGGTTAATCATTGCTTATATGGTTGGTTAGTGTTGTTTGCTTTGGATGATTTGAACCTCAAATATGAGATAGATAATGTTGAGTGATTTGGATGCATTGGTTGCATTGTGATGTTGATATAGATTATCTTTTTGGATAATGATAATATGGTTTATCTGATATGATGATAATGTTGATTACCTGTTGTGTATCTGTGATTTATCTATTTGGATATATAGATGATTGGATTGTTTAAACCTTTAAAATAACTTGGCCTTAAAAGACACGCTTTGGATTTGATGAGACCAGGATCGGGTTTCCATATTTGGATATCCGAAAACCACATCGTTTCCAAATAACGTTAGGTCGTTAATGCAAGTGGAGCCAGTGAAGACTCGAGGTGTAAGGGCTATACGACAGTATAACTCTGTGGGTGATTCCGTAATGAGTTTGACGGAATAGTACTTATAGATTCGAGATGGTGATTTAGAGTGCAAGGGTTATCGTCGTTAACTCTGTGGGTGATTCCGTAATGAGTGTAACAAGGTAATTCCTTCGGTTTCGTTCGAACCCGGAACAAACTTGTATGGATTGAATGCTTTCAGAACATCCTCAGGTGGACGATGAGCATTCTAAGAGATGTGTCCTCTAAAGGTAATCGTAGCCTCAAGCCTCATCAACCGGGAATGGCTAAAACAAGGGAGGTGCAGCAAGGCTTCGTGGGTCGCACCTACTGGAGAGTAAGATTGATCCCTGTCTAGAGGTCCCTTTTTATTCGGCTTAGTGGGCAGTTGTCAGTGTACACCAACTGCGGGGTTGTCTTGTTCGGAACTGTTCAGTAAGGAATGAGTCCGTCTTTGTGTTGCAGGGGAGTGGGAGTACTCCTCGGTATGGTGATCTAGGCCACGTACTATGACGGACGGTACCCCAGTAGCCCTGCCATTGTATGGAATCCAAAATCCAATAAGTGCCAACGGTTTTGATTGTATTACCCACGTTTGTGGCTAGTAGCTGGAATTTAATAATGTAACAATTTCGTCTATTTCTTATTTACTTGAAAACCCTAGACACTATTATAATATCACTGGATTTCCTATCAAATGTTTTGGTTAGCGTAAGATAAAAACTTTTCCATGTTTATGTGTGGGAAGTCTTACGTGATACCTTTTCTTTTCAAAGGATTTTCAAAGTTAAGCAACTTTAACATGTTACTCACACCAGACCCATGTTTGACCCAGAGTTTATTCTTTGTTTTCTTAAACTCTTGGGTACTCAAATTTTTACGAGTAGCCAAGGGATTCAGGTTAGCTTCGACGAATTATAGAGGAGCAAATGTAGCAGGAGGCTTCTGCGTTAGATATATATAGTTCCGCTGTGTGTTCTCTGTGTTAGTATTGTTTTGTCTCTGAGTTATATTATGTTGTAAATACTAGACAGATGTTTATAACTGACTAGTATGTGTTGTATGTCTGTGTACTCTGATGTTAGTTGTAAACTATGTAATATTTTATGTTAATATAATTTATTCGTTCCGCTGTTGAGATTCTGATGTGTTGTTTCTTCTTCTTCTCTTTCTTTTCTCTTTTCTATCCCTTTCTTGCTTCATGATGATGCGATTTTCTGGGAGTAGAAAGTCGGGTCGTCACACAAATGTTAGGTAGAGGGTCTCTAGCCACATATTCTTGTTGGAATTATTGTCTACATTGGTAATAGCAAGCAATATATATATATATATATGTGTGTGTGTGTGTGTGTGTGTGTACATAATACATGTATCAACTATTTACATATATATATGATTGAAAAAATGAATTTTCCGTTAATATGAATATTGTATATATATATATTATTAAGGATTTATAATGAAATAATGAATATTACGTAATTGAATATATTTAAATATTTTAAATCGACTTACTAATTAAATATGAATGTTAGAAAGTAGGAAAAAAATGAGAGGAGCTTTGTATTTAATTGTAGTTGAGAAGAACATCTTCCGATCAACTTATCTCTGCATGAACTTTTATTCATTATCTGAGATTTCAATCAGTAAACCTTCATTTAACTTTCCAGTTCATCATAAATTTCACGATGTTGTAGGAGTGTCATGTTTATAACTTCAATATTTGAAAAAAAATTGTAGCATTAATTTGAGTTATGCGTTTCGGTAAGTTTTAATTCATGTTGATGATATAAATGTCTACATAACCTAATTTTTATTAGCATAATCCGTGCTTCAACATTCCAATGTTGTAAATATAAATTATGTCCCTTAAAAGTTGTAAAAGACGAAATTTTATAACGCAACGTAGGCTATTTTTTGGAGATAAATGAATTATTAATTTAAAAAAAATATTATTGTTTATGTTTATATTTTATATTATGCAATCCATATATCTTTGTATATGAATAAAAATAATAATTTTAGCATCTTTGCTTTTATATATATATGAGTGGTGTAACAAAATTTTGTAATGTAATGTATGCTTTTTTAAGAAAAATGAATTATGAAATTAAAAAAATATTATTGTTTATGTTTACATTTTATGTTATATGATTCATATGAGATTTATATATCTTTACATATATGAATAAAAATAATAATTTTATCATCTTCGCTTATATATGAGTGTTGTATGCATATTTAACCGGTATGTTTTAAGATTTATTAGATGAATTAATAAATATTATTTAATTGAATTTATTTGAATGATTTAAAATAAAGATGACATAATTAGTTGAATACATGGATATGAGTCAAAAAAATATTAGGAGAGAGAACTGAGAAAGGTTTGTAAGTAAGTATGGAAATTTAAAATATAGATGTTTAAAACTTAAAATATAATTTTTCAGTGTAATGCATGATAACTTCATTGAGATAAACGAATTATGAATTAAATTTGTTATTATTGTTGGTGTATATAATTTATGCTATGTGATTTACATATCTTCGTATACAAATGAAAATTTTGTTTTAGGTGATTGTTGATCTACCATGATATACTGTTGAAATTGTTCGTATTTTAGAATTTACGTGACGTATCGATTATTAGTTAACTGAGGTTATCAAATAGTTTAAATTATGAATTACGTAGTTAACTTAAGTGTGTGCACTTACATGTAAAATATTAGAAGAAAACTAAGAAAACATTTGTGAATAATTATAGAAAATTTTAAAAGTATGTGTTTGATTATAAATTGGCATTAGAAGTTTAGTAGAATAAAAGTGATAACTTATCAAAATTTAAAATTGAAATATCTAGAGAGAGAATTAAGGAGAGTAGGGAGAGCTCCTACAATTAATAAGATAGATTGAGTTTCTTCTTCTTTACTATTATTTAATAGATTTACAATATGTACGTGTATATAGTATGTAGCAAGGGAGTGTCAATTAAACCAGACCTAATGGACCCGGATTTGATCTGATGGGCTCGGATCAAGACGGGTTGGGTATTATCGGGTTCAAACTATACATTTCAAAAATCTAGTCCCAACCTGATTCGTGCTTCGATTCGGATCGGATCAGGATGGTTCGGGTACAATTGGATAATAACACTAAAATGCATATATTTAAATGTTTTTTGACGGATCTTACGGGTCGGTTCAGATCGGGTTTGATTAGGTATTTATTGTATTTTCATCATCTAGATTCGAGCCAATACCTATCAGGTTCGGTTAGGGTTCGGGTCTTTTCAGATTGGTTTAGTTTGATTTTGCGGTTCTCGATTCTAAGTGACAACCCTACATGTAGCCTATGTCTGTTACTTACAAGTAGAAATTATAGTATGTAGTACTAGTGTAAATCTTACGTACGTGTATAATAGCTAGAAATATTTATTTTTTATTTGATGAAAAATTTATGCACGGATGTGCGTTATAAGTGCAAAAGCTTCAGTGACCACATCACTTTTATTTCAAGCAAATTGATAGTGTGTTCCGTTGATAGGAAGTTGAAAAGTGGATGGTGGTGGAAGTTGCATACTGATGTTGAAATTTATTTGATGTGTGTAGGGTAATTTTGAACTTTCTAAAAGACAACGTAGAAATCTATTCATTGAATTCTATTTATTAATAGTATAAGATATAATATACTTTATTTTTAGAAAGTAATGGAACTTCTACGGTTATCAATTAGAATCAAGACCTACAGTCCCAAATCAAACTATCCCAAGAAGAACGACGACAATCCGAACCCGATGGGTCTCAGATCAGGTCTAGAAGGTAGATGATGAAAAATATCATTTAGACCTAATCACACTGAACCCAAACCAACCCGACTTCAAAGATCTGACCAAAAAATATATAACTAAACGTATTTTAAATGTAATTACACAATTGGAACCAATCCGATTCAAATCATAGTTTTGATTGAGTCTGGATTCCAAAATGTATAGTTCAAATCCAATAAAATCTAAGTTGTCTAGAACCAAGACCCAACGGGTCTGATTGATACGCTACTACTGCCAATTAGCTGAAAAGGATTCCTAACATTAGTTGTAAACATGTACAAATTAATGAATGGTCCATCCTAATTTATGTCTCATAGTTTTATGCGTTTTTAACAAATATTCTACAATAGAGTGAACGTCTTCTGTATAAACTAATCTCGTCTACCTGCAGAGTGAATATACCGTCAAATACAAATACAAATATATTCTTGTTTTACAATAGAATAAACGGTGCAGTGAAGTTGAATGTATTATAAAAGAATCAGCGATATCAACAGTTGCAATTTTCACAAAATAAAAGAAAAGTCGACAGGTTAATTCTAAGTTATTTATGAATTAAAATAAACAATAATTTACCATTACTATTGTAACGGTTACCAGATTATCGATATATCAGATTTCGATATACCGACCTATCGGTAATAGTAACCAATTTCAGCTTACCAATACAAACGGTACAGTAACAAAATTTGTGAAATAGTAACTGTAACCAATACAGTAACGTCATATGCAAATACATTCATTTTTTTACAATTGAATAAACGGTGCGGTGAAGTTGAATGTATTATAAAAGAATCAGCAATATCAACAGTTGCAATTTTCACAAAATAGAAGAAGTCAACAGGTTAATTCTAAGTTATTTATGAATTAAAATAAACGGTAGTTTACCATTACTACTGTAACGATTACCATATTATCGATATATCAGCATTCAGTATATCGGTCTATCGGTAAAAGTAAGCAATTTTAGCTTACCAATAAAAATGGTATAGTAAAAAAATTATGAAATAGTAACTGTAACCAATACCATAACGTCCTAATTTCAACTAAAAACATAAGCATCAAATGAGATCAAACTGAGAAAAATATAAGATTGATCTTTCATTTGATTATACAAATTAGTTTGTGATTAATAAATTAATCACCTAAGTAAACAAACGACTTTCAAATAATGAATTTTTTTAACATGATTCATTAACACCAATAAATGTCGATTAATACCAACAAGTGTCGATCTCGAGAATCGAATCTATGATCTCTAATCTCGTAGTCTGAAGTACTAACCAACTAGGTTTAGCATTTAGGCTGCTTTCAAATACTAACTTTGACAAAGAGATAATATATAAAAGGATCAGGAATAACAACTTGATTAATCTAAAATCAATTTAAAGAAAAAGTATAATTTAAGTAAAAATGTCACTACAGCAAGTATAAACACTTGTACTTGTGCAACGAAAGACTAGGCACAAAAGCAAACAAACATAAAGTAGATAGAAGTTGAAAATTTAAATGTTGTAACATCCCAAAATTTTAATTTTAATTTTGTAACTTATTTAAACTTTTGTAATTTAATTTGGAAAGTTTCAAAACAAAATAAAATATTATTAATATTAAATCAAACAAAAATATATAACAAACAAGGATTTTTGTCAAACCATAAAAATAAACATATATCTATGTTAAAGTTATATGTAAATATGGATACATCAAACAAGTTGATATATGTGAATTTTGTGTATGTAAAATAATAAAACAAAATCTATGAAAGAAGATAAAAACAAGTATGTACAATATGCAAATATATATCTATGTACCAAGAAAGAAGAAAAAAATCTATGTATAAAAAAAATCTACAAACAAAAAACAAAAATGTACTTACAAGGAGAAAAATAGATTACATGTAAACAAAGAAGGAATCATAAGCATTTAATGCTATCTTCTCAAGCCGAAATAAACTCTGCTTAGCCACCAAAAAGAAAATTTGTCTGGTCAAAAATCGTAGGCAAAGAAAAAAATCTGAGCAAATAAAAAATAAAAAAATAAAAAAAACCAGCTTTACCAGATAAACCTCCCCTGCAAATTTTCTTTTATATATGCAATGCAACTTAGTTTTATTCGTTCAAACCAAAACTTAGCAAAGCTGGAAAAGAAAAAACATTATCTTACAAAACTCAAATATCACTTAAGATCAAAACAGAAAAAAGGAATCAATGCTGCAGTTTCAACTAGTAGTCTCTGTTCAAAACCCAAAAGTTATTCTTTGTTCAGTTTTCATGTGGGTAAATATTTTAAGCTCTGATGTTTGATGTGAGTTTGAACATTTGTTGTATGCACAGAATCCATGAATTTGTGCACATCTTTGCCTGTGCCTATTGTTAAGTTTGAATCATCTTATTCCAGGTTACAGAAATTTATAACCCTGTACAAAATTCAATTCCCCTACCTCTGATCCTTGTTTGATCTTAGAAATCAAACAAAAGTTGTTTGTTTTGACATGTCTTAAATTGTAAAAATGAATTTAAGCAAAATGAACTAAAGTTTCTTTGAAATTTTTTTTTGAAAATACAGTTACAATTCAAACATGTAGAAATCCAAATGTTATAAACCTTAGTTTCGAGTATACTATCTGAAAGCTTATCAAAATTAATGATTTTTGAAAGCAAATTCATAATTTTTAAATTATAATTTACTGACATAAGCAGAGATAATCATGTTTGGGGTTTTTGTCGAATTCTGGTCATCGGCACGATGATGATGGTCAAGGATAAGGATGGAGGTGGCTGGAGTGTAATGGATTCGGGGAAAAATACTCAAAAAAATTTATTTGTTTGGCAATGGTCGTGCGATGTTCATCTAGGGTTTTAACCCCTATTTTGGTCGAAGCAGAAAACAAGTTATCGTGGTTTCGTCAGACCTCCGGAGTTGATCGCTCCGGTGGGGATAGCGGCGTATGATGAAGACGAAGCTTCAGCTAGACTTTCGTGGCTTCTGATGAGTAGACGTGGGAGGACGAGGTGTTTCTAGTGGTCTGGTTTTATTGCAGTTTGGGTGGTGATGTTCGATCGTGAGTTCGTCAACGATTGGGATACCTGAGTGCTCGTGGGGTTTAGGTGAGTTGTCGTCGACTTGAGGGTGGCTGGAGATTCAACTAATAGCGGCGAACTCAACTGTGCATGTGCACGGCACACATTGTTGTATTAGTAGTGGGTTTTGGAGAAGAAGGGTATGGACTCGAAGTAAGCATGGGAAAGAACGTGTGGTGGCTCGAGTATCCACTTGAGTAAAATATTGGTGCACCAGGTTTAAAATACATAGCAATTTTTTTTAAGTTAAAACATGGGCTCCTCCGGTTGATTTTGATAAAAACTCGAAGCAAATGAAATTTTCTCTCGCACATGACCGGAAGCAGGTCTCGTGACCAATATATAAAACAGTTTTTACTTGAAAAAATTTCAAAATTTTAAGACACTTTTAAACTTTGTTCAAAACAATGATTTGATTTGAAACTTTAAGCTAATTTAAGACTTAAGTGAAATGTTTCAAGAAATTAAATTTTAGTTTATTTAGTTTTAATATAATATTTTTATAAGGTTATTTATATTAAATAAAAAATGTAACTTAAAAGAAAATTTAGATAAGATGTTGTTTAAAACTAAATCTTAACCCTTTAAGTTATCAAATGTAATAAAGGTGATTTATTGAACAAAGTTTAAAAAGATAATCAAAGTAATTTAAATTATCTTTTGGTTTATTAAAACGATTAATGATTTTGTTAATATAATTTTTTAAGAAATAATTACTTCGTTAATTATTTAATATTAAAATTTAAATTAATTGATAATTAAGATTTAATAAATTAACAATTGAGGTCAATTAATTTGAAATTAATTAAGATAATTAATTAAGAAATGATTATTAAGACTTAATCGATTGCAATTAATGATCATCGATTAAAGATTACTAATGAAAATAATTATACGGTTAATAAATTTAAAACCATATGATTTATTCATCTTAATTGAAGATGCTTTACTGTCCTTGAATGTTGTGTGTTGGATTGATATTTCAGTTATGTGATGTGATGCTACGTAATAATGCTTTGTGCTGAGATATCTGGGATAAATTTACTTCTGTGTGATTGTGAAAACCCATTGGCCCGTAAAAGGCATTTTAACTTCGATGCGACAGGGAGTCGGATTTCAGTTAGTTATCCGAAACCCACATCGAACCCTGAATGTGAATCTTTGTGATTGATATATCAACGTGTTTCAAAATTAAACGCTCACTACTCGGTTTAGCCGGGAGAGGACTTTTGTGTCATATAACCCATTCCGAATAGTGATACATCGAAATGGATGGCAATTGAAGACGGTGGTGAAGACCGGGCGTCTTCGAAAACGATAGGATAACCTATCGAATGTCTCTGCACTGAGTTGCTCCGGTATAGAGATCTCCATATGTGATGGGGAGTCCGATCGGGATTGTGGATGCCCGAATTGCGAGGACTTCTTCGGAAGTGCCTTCGGTTATGTTCGAACCCGGAACATACTTGCATGGTTGTATGTCTGACACTACACCTTGAGATATAAAGATGATTTCTTTCAAATACATATCTGTTGGTGGCGGAGAATTTATTCTCTTAGCTTAACACCCGTCTCTGTGACGTATGAGCCCAGAGGTTATGTAGTTGAAGGTTATTAGTGATACTCTCCCAATTTGGTAGTGTGGCATGCTGAGTGCTGCTGATCATTTGTTGATCGAACCATGGCTTTGTGAAAAAGCGTAGCTTTGTGGACGAGACTCTGTCGAACCTCACAACCCGATTATGGTCGAAACAGGAATCGTGGCAGCAAGGTTATTTGGGGGTAGCTCCCTTGAGGGTATGTCCATTTCCTTTTGGATTATAAGTGGTATCATGGTATGAAGCCCAGATACTTACTGTGTGGTTGCTGCAAACTTATTGCTTTGTGGTTGTCGGTTGAGAAGCGCTTCGGATAAAGGGTGGTAACGACCGGGAGGTTGCATACTCATGTCAGCTGTTACCTTGTTACAGAGGTAACCCGGCCTTGTGTAGCATAGATCCGGTCAGGTTCTCGGGGACATCCCTCCAGAGGCGTTCCATTTTATGTGGGAAGTTCCTTTGTCCGACCATTTTTTTGGAAATCCAAACAAAACAATGCGAGCCCAATACGGTTTTAATTTGTATAACCTGCCACCTCAGGTGGTAGCTATAGTAAGCATAGTATAATGGTACCTATGATGGATAAGATTAATATTATACTTTCGAAAATGTTTTTCACACTATGTACTAATAATATTATTTAAAAGAAAAGCATTTTTGATTGTCATAAGGAGAAATCTCCTCCAAGTTTCCGCTTGCATTGTGTGTGTGGTGGAAGGTCTTATGGCAGTTTCATTTTCCAAAAAGCATTGCGGATTTCTCTCAAGTTCTTTGGTTTGCTTTTGATAAGAATAAACTGCTTTTATTTCAACAACTGTTTTTGTTTGCTCATACCAGTCCCATGACTGACCCGGAGTTTATTATTCCTTTCCTAAACTCTGGGTGCCCATAATTTTCCACACGGGCAGCCAGAAGCAGGTTATCCGTGTTTTGGAGCTAGTTTGGATTTGAAGTCTTCTGAAAGCTTTGGGTTTGGAAAACTTTGAAGTGCTGGAGTTTTGAAGACCTTGTTGAAGTTCAAGTATGTTGGAAACTTGTTAAAGTTTCTGTTGTCGTATTATTGTTGTATCATATTTGTATCACTCTGATATTTGGGATCGATGTTGTATTGGATATTGTATCATGTTGTATCTGTGTTGATATATGATATTCATTTTGTTTCCGCTGTTTATATTCATCTAATGTTGTTATAAGCTCCATCCGACTGTAGTTCGATGTTTGAATCTTTGACAGTCAAATACAAGTGAGGTATTTAGTGTCAGTTTTCGAACATTGGATTTCGGATCGTGATAAATGTGGACTACAAAATCCTAACTACTAAAAACATAATTGAACGCTATGGACGAAAGGTCTTCCATACCGGAGTGCCAAAAACATCCTAATTACTATAGTGCATAGAATTTGCAGTAACATATGAAATCCAATTTCATTTTTTTAACATACGAATGCAAGAAGGTTCACAACTACCATCTCCCTTTTTGTTCAGGTCGTCATAGATGCCCTTTTCGATCTCGAGATTGGAACTCATTTAAGAAATTATTAAATGTCTCTGGAAATATCAGACCATTGAAGTGAGACTTGACCTCGAGTCTTCTTAGCCTACTGAAGAGCTTGGAACGCATGTCAATCGCACTAGAATTGCAGACATGCATGAATTCCTTGTAAGAATAGCCATACACCTTTCAAGATCACCAATCGTATCTTCTACATAGCGAAAAACAATTGAATTTCCCCTGTAGCATCATTGTACTAAGAAAGTGAAAATCAAAGTCGAAGGATTGAATAGCATAGGCTGCGACAAAAAATAAAACATAAATACAAACAAATTGCAACAAACAAACAAATATATGCAGTCAACAAACAAATTTTCATGGACTGCACAGAGAAGATAGTGATTAGATCGGTTAAATTCCTCACCCTGAAAAGGTCAAAGGCAAAGGATGTGAAAAATATGTCAAAAGATGATTCAGTCAACAACTAACAATTTGTATAATAAAACTGGAGCATGTTACAGCCAATCTTTCATTTAACATAAGATAAGACATGGGATTTGTTAACATAAGAAAGATGAAATATATGTATTATCACTTCATCGAGAAATAAGATTCAGTATTCTCTCATAGTGAATGTAAGTCAACGTTTTAAATTTCCTTCATCTCATCCGGGATGGAAATTCAAGTTTTTTGAAATTCGATATTTGACAGCTTGGTTTGTTATAAGCGTTTAAATTTCCTTCGTTTCAACCGAGATATCGATCCGATATTTTTTTCGAAATATGAAATTTGATAGTTTGGTTAATTATCAAAGTTTAAATTTCCTTCATTTCAACCAAGATATCACTCCAAGATTTTCTTCAAAATCCAAGATTTGAAGCCTTATATTAGTCCATACGTACCATATGTAGATAGCAACACTAGTCCTACAAACTGTTCATGATTGAAGTTAGCTCATAGAAAATCCTATTTATCAGAAAAATGTGTGTAGGAAAACCCGTCAACTTTCATCTTGGAGAAAACTTAATCTAGAAATAATTAACCCGATGAAGAAGTAAAGTAGCAATTTGGTCAAAAAAAGATAAAACAAAGTTTTTCTATTTTAAAATCTCATAATTATATTAACTTTTTTATTAGCAACTGCAATGAAATATTTTAAACAAAGCCTTCTACTTCACAACACTAAGACATGATTGGCACCCAAATTTTTTAATCAGAATTGTGTTTAGCAATGTTTTGAAGACCGAACCGTATATCAAACTTAGGTCTGTGATGACCTAAGGTCGAAGGTTTTGATGGTCCGACCGGTTGAACCGTTAAAACCGCGTTGATTGAAGTAGAATCATACATATAAATTATGTCTTTTAAGTTGATATATTAGCAGTAATTATTTATTTATGTTAAATAGATAAATATACTGCATATATATATTAATTAAAGTTAATTAATAAAGACAGAGGAAACATATTTATCCCAGTTTATATTGTTTTGCTCTGTAAGTCCCACATCGTTGGAAAGTATAAGTATCACTCTTCTTTAATTCTATAAATATGTGGTCCTATGTTTGTCCAAACTAAATTTGCCTTAGACTATTAATGTACGCGCTTATGTCAGGCTATTTGTCTAGAACTTGAAGTCCTTACACGATTAAAACTGGGCTCCACTAATATTCGACTGTTGGATTTTGCGGTTCAAAAGCTTTAAGTACGGTCCAATTGAGCTCCGGACCGGATTGCTTATCGGCCCACGGTTCTAAGGGTTGGACCGGCAGTCCAGTTCGATTTTGAAAACACTGGTGTTTAGGCTATGATTACACTCTTTTATTTTAATTTTATTATCAGAAATGACCAAAATATTAGCAAAACCATAAATTTCACCTTAGAAACAAATTCAAAGTCCCCGTTAATATTATGTGCAAATCATTTTATAATGGATCATTATGACGAAGTTCAAGACTTAAGGCTGTTGACTCTAGTAAGGTACCTCGACCTATTTGGTGAAGTAGTTGTTGACGACTATAATATGATTGTACATTTCCTTAGTATTAGGCAGCTTAATTTCCTATCGAGTTAATTCCCCAGGCTTTGGACGACCATGGGGAAGTCATAATGGTAAGAAGGATAGAAAAGGTTCTTGGGATCTTAACGAACCATTGACATCGATCACACTACTTGATGTAGTCCATAGAATATTCGATCATAGTAGGCCAATAGTAGCTTTTCCAAATCGTCTTTTTTGTTAGGATTTGCCCATTTGTGTGATCCCTACAAAATCCTTCATGCACCTATTCCAGGATCTAACCGGCTTCGTCTTTTCATCTTCAAATACGCACTGCTGAAACGGTGTGGAGTACCTCGTATGTAGAATTTTCCATCTATGATAGTATAGTGGGATGCCCGATAAAGAATATTTTTTAAACCGTAGCTAATTGCTAAAAGCTTAATCTTCGAATATTTTTGTTTACCAAAGATGGATTTTATATGAAAACTTAATTTTATTTTGTGTAGCTAAAGAAACAGAAATTGAAGTCAAAACATTCTATTAAAAGAAAAGTGAAAGACACTTAGTTTTTAGATGGATACTTTCGTTTTGATTACTAATATAAACCTAGCCAACAAATTCCATTTAAAAATTGAAATTCATATGAACACAAGTGAATCCTGATTGTAAGAATGGTGGAAAGAGAGAAATCGCTAAATGCGGCCCAAACATAATTTTACTTTTTTATCAGTTCAAAGAGAAGTCACTAAATGCGGCCCAAACATAATTTTACTTTTT
The DNA here is from genome assembly GCA_030765085.1 of Allium cepa. Lineage (NCBI taxonomy): Eukaryota > Viridiplantae > Streptophyta > Magnoliopsida > Asparagales > Amaryllidaceae > Allium > Allium cepa. The sequence goes on from CM060931.1 coordinate 887,494,021, forward strand.
TATCAGTCCACTTCCAATATATTTAGCAAAGCTCGAGCACATAACTTAGGAGCAAATAATAGGTACAAAAAAATACATAGTTTGAAGTACCGACTTGTCATACCAATATTATCAAATCATACAAAACCAACCTACTATTTAAATTTAGAGGCTACGACATTTGTTCATTTCTAAAACATAAAAGAATGGTGTAATTTACATTTGTACGGTACATCTACACACTGGATTTATATTGGGAGCTAAACATTCTTTTTATTTAAGTTTTCTTGTTAGAAATCTAACAACGACCTTCCTCGGCTAATTTGTAAATTATAACCAACAACTTCCAACGACTAATAGGTAAACTACAACTAATGGCTTTCGACGACTAAATATCAACAGCTTTCGACGGCTGCTGACATAGCTGTGGTTAAACAATGACTTCCCACGTGTTTGGTAGCCACTTTCTTTTAATGGCTTTTTCCGATAGTTGCCGTTAGCTTTCGGCGGCTGCTTATATATTAAAACCGTTGGAAATGGGTTTCTTCCTTGTGGTAAGATGGTTGAAGATTACAAATTGATGAAGATTGGAATGGAAGCTGACGACGGAGGCAGGTGAATTTGGGAGAAAATTTAAGGTTTAAGGGTGGAAGATAATGAAGGAGATTGGGCTTGGTTGGAATTATAATCTCGACATTTTGACGGTTTTCGATAATCATCGACGACTTGGTTTAACGATGGTTTTCGACGGCTTCCGATGGTAATTTTAGATATTTAATTAAAAATTTCGCACAATCAAAAATAAATTTAATGTAATTTAGTTTGTTAAAAAATTTAAATTGTTGCAAAAATTGAATAGCTTATATTAGTTCTCAATGAAAATGAAAATCGATATTAATGATTACAACCTCTTACCTAACCTTTTCAAATCAATTAAAAAATTCTTAACTAGTTACACAATGGTTTAAAATTATATTTAAATCCATCAAACTGTTATGCATTATAAGTTTCATCAAAGTTGTATGATTAACAGACTGAAAATTACATAGAATGAATGTTTGTGTTAGATTTTTAGTAAAGTTAAATATTGAATTATAAAACAAAAGATTATCGACAAAATTAATTTAATTATAACCAAAATAAAATTAAATAATTAATAAAAATATCTTTTTTAATTTTTAGAAATTAAATTAATATTTTTAAACAGACTTCAAACTTATATAACTAGTATGTTATAACAATACGATAAATTTAGTTAATTAAAATGATGAGCTGTCCGTAGCCGTCGAAAACGAAGATCACGGAGCCATCGAAGGCCGTTGGAAAGCTCCGCCTCCATTTTGCCGTTTTCTTTTCTGGTAGTAATAGAGCTATCATTATCTTTTAAGTCTGTTTCTAAAAATTATTAGGGCTAACCACATTAGTAGTCTGTGTTCGTCTATAAAAATGATTGAAATAGACAACCCCGCTGCTGGTGTGGGCCAAAGGGTAAAGCCTTGAACTGGATGGGCTTATCTTAGTTGATGGGCCGAAACAAACTAGGAATTACCAGGGCATTATAAGCACAGTTTCGTCCAATTGTATGTCATTCGGGACCAACAAATTGTCTCTCTTTTTCTTCCACTATGAGCACAGTTTTGACATTATAGTTCAATTCATTTGTTTGTTTGCAGTAAAGACTGAGGTTAACTGAACAGGACAAGTTAGGTGTTAGCTTCATTCTAAAGGGAAGTGCAGTTGGCTCTTCTACGTGAGATCATCATTAATAGCGTACAAATCAAAATTTCCATGGCTTCTTTTCTCATTGTTCATCACCATTCCAAGTTCCAAGCGCTTATAGGAATTGTAACCATTTAATTATCAAAGCAAATAAAGCAAACATGAATCAAGATTACCACGACTGATGAAATTTAATTCATTTCTTCTCCATGTATAGTGCAAATATGAGTGCAAATTCAATATTATGTATGATTCAAAATTAACATTTGCAATAGCATATCTTAAAGAAAACACCAAACTATCTAAAGTCAACAAATATTTATGAAAGCACCAAACTGTCAAAGATTTAATGTCAAGAAATTCAAATTGATAGTAACATCTTTGAAATTCTTGTTATCTAATTTATATCCTAAATTTACCTGTTATATTATTTCCAACAAATCCAAAGCTTGTACCCATTGATAACTCCAAAACCTATTTTTTCTTTTATGTTTTCTGGAATTGCACTTATACACAGATATAGAACTCTATCAAATTTAACTATCTGACAAAATGAAATATCAAAGAAAAGGAAACAGTTGACAATGGAAACCAATTCCTATTCCTAGATAATTTAGTTAACAAACAATATTACATAAACTACAAAATAGTCAGAAATACTTCTGTAAATGCATCATGCATTATATGCTACTAACACATTGATCAATGAACTTACGATTCAATTCATGCTATACAAGTTGATAAAATTCAACTTTCATCAAACTATCATTCTTCCTAGTCTACAACTTCCACAGCAATTCATACTGGGAATCACTTGAATTCGACCAAACACCATCATCGCATAATGTTGTATACATCGAGAGTCCTACAAATATCAGTCATATAATATTTTCCATAGCAAGATCTAGTAAAGGGTTACCGCATAAGGGTCCCTACATAGATCTATGGTGACAGCCAAACAAAACCTGTGGCTTCCTCTGGCTCGACAAAGCTCCACCATCAACTTATACATGGCCTTCAGCTTCTCCTCCATTTAGAGTCTCCGAAAACACTACCAAATTCAGACAGTACGATAAGCATGGAGACCGATCAGCTGTAAGAATGTCCCGAATGATAGTGGAGACATTCAAAGAAGAAGGATTGGTACAAGGAATGAGATGGTTTGTCAAGGCCGATGATGACACGATATACTTCGTTGATAATCTTGTTGAGGTATTAGCAGAGTACGATCATAAAGGATATTACTATATTGGCAGGAATTCAGAATGCATTGCTCAGAATCATAGACATTCGTTTAACATGGCTTTTGGAGGAGGAGGATTTGCTTTAAGCTACCCGCTTTCGAAAGATTTAGCTAGCAATGTAGATGGATGCATTAGGAGGTACAGTAATGTATATAGAGAAGACCATTTGGTACAGTCTTGTGTTTCTGAGCTTGGTGTTTCATTTACAAGAGAGCCAGGCTTTCATCAGGTATGTGTGTATGTTCTTCTAAACTTGATATCAAATTACTTTATCCTCCATTTAAGCTCATAGAGGGAGGCCTAGACATATCCCATAATGTCATTTTCCACCAAGTATGTTTTCCTTCTAATTCATAGCAGACATTCTCATTATATAGAGAATTCTCATTATCATCAAACATATATACCATCAAACATATATACTTACAAACACTGTTATCATGATCGGACCCAACCGTTGTTCGACCTCATAAAACCCCAATAGTGGTTCGAAACTCAATTAGACAACCGCTGTGCATGAATCAAAGGTTAGGCCTTCAAATCAGCGGTTCAGCTGTTAATTTTACCTAATCAAACCATGGTTGTGTTATTTTCCTTTTACTTTTTCATCATATATCATTCTCATTCTCTTTACCGTTTCAAAGGAAAAAAATTAATCTACATTTGTAAAAAATTCACGGTCCTGGAATCTAAACAGCAAATTATATCACTTTGTTTTTTGATGCTGCAAGCACCTTCGAGATCATTATAAGCTTGGTCAATTTCGTCGCTATTAAGAATTTACATTATTCTCTACTACTGCATGCACAATAATAGTTATGTTGGTGCAGTTGTGCACAACAGCTGTAATTGTGCACTATAGCTGTACATAATTTCTGTTGTGCAACTTTCACTATAGACATTGAGTACCTTTTATGACTTATCTACCCAACATTTTTCTTCCAATATTTTAGCGTATAATTTATACTCACACATGTAAATTTTCAAAAAATAAAATATGCATAGTTTCGACGGTTCAACTGGTTGAACTATCGAAACCATAAACCTTGAGTCATCACGGTTTGACTCAAGGTCTGATCATGATAGCTATGCTTACAAATCCCTGAAAAGATACTAAAATTTTCTAATTTTTCAGATATACTTACATGGAGATATATCAGGATTCTTATCATCGCATCCACAAGCACCTATTGTAAGCTTACACCATGTTAACAAATTCAGTCCAATATTTCCTTCAATGTCTCGTTTCAATGCGATTAAGCTCCTCATGCAAGCTGAAAGTACGGATTCATCTCATCTTCTACAGCAGACATTCTGTTATGATTTAGCAAATAAATGGTCTGTAATGGTATCTTGGGGATGCACTGTCCATATGTATGTGAAATCGTACCCACCGACTGTGTTATAGGTACCACTTCAAACCTTTTCGCCATGGAACAGAAGGAATAAACCAGAGTTTATGTTTAATGTAAGGCCTCTACCTAGAAATCCTTGTTCGACGCCACATGTTTTTTATTTGCAGAATTCCATGGTTAATGATGCGAGGATAACTGTTTCTGATTATGTTCGGAAACGTCCATGGAAGCAATCAGATGGTAGTAATCATTCTGCATAGTTTATCATGAAGATTGTGGTTTTCTCATCATCTAAGAGGCTCAAATTAGTAAAAGTTTTAATGAAGAAGTATTTATATTTTGCTTTAATACAACAGAATACTCAAGTTAAATTTATTTGTTTACAGGGAGGAAGAAGAGAATGCTGTGATATTAGACATTTTTTGAGCAAGAATGTAACTACTATCAATATTATAGCCTGTAGAAGGGATGAAGTGTTGATTTGGTCGACATTTAACGCCCTTTGAATACAAGTTTCAAAGTTACCTTTTTTTCCTTTTTATTCAAGATCAAAGGTTGGAACATTACAATGGGAAAAACGATTTCCGACAGTCGAAAACCGTCGGCGGTCGTCGGAAGCCGTCGAAAAAAGCCATCGGAATATACTGCGTCGGAGAGCAGTATTTCCGACGGCTTCCGACGGAGGCTGCCGTAAAAGATTCCAACGGAAACTGACGGTTTCCGACGGATCCCGACAAATGTCGGAAACCATCGGAAATAATGTGTTATAAGTCGCCGGAAGCCGTCAGAAGCCGTCGGAAATTTTGACCTCTAAGTCGTCGGTAATCGCCGGAAGCCGTCAAAAATCTGCTTTTTTTTAAAATTCGCTGCAAATATAGCCTTCCAACCACATTTCTCTTTCAAACACTATTATATCAATACTGCACAATCCAATATACGATATTCCAACCAAATATCAAAATCCAAACTACATAATATTCAATAAACACACAAATAAATAAAATTACATCAAAATAGAATACATAATATACATAACTGTTCCAACATTAACAAGAATCCTAACAATAAGTGTTCTACCATGTTATTAATACACAAATTCATCAACATCCTCATCCACATCCTACAACCACGGAACCAAGTGTTTCGAACAGAATTATACATAAATCAATAATTACCTACGCTGTCTATCAAATCATTCTAAACTAAAACAAAACATACCTGAACGAACGAACAAGCAAGTAAGCAATGAATCAATCTCCTCCAGATCTAGAGCCAGCCGAGGAAGGGAAGCGACCACCAAACTGCTGCATGTACTCTAACAACTGTGCAGTCTGTATGACCTGTTGGCGGTTCTGCTCCTCCAGCTGGGACATTCTAGTCCGCAATTCTTCTATATCTGCTAGATCGCTCTGACCTCTATCCCGCCTCCCCTACTCCGACTACTGGCGTGCAATAATTGAAAAATGAATAAAATCCAAGTTTATCATTTTGAAAAGGTCAAAATATCATATTTGAAGTATTGTAAGAAAAGGTAAATTATTTACCGCTAGATTGCCAAATTCGTATCGCCGACCATGCTCTGCTGGATCCATAACGGACTCAAAAATAACGTCCTCATCGGTCGTCAGTTGATCTCTACCCGTGTCAGCAAGGAGTTTCTGCCGCTGCTGCATAAACTTCTCCTGCATTAACAAATTAATAATATCATATCTTATTTCATTATAGTTTAACAAGCAAAACAATTACTAATACTGAATAAAATGAAATATGCTTACATGGCTTTTGCTGGATTTACCGTCCTGCCATGTATACGAAACAGTACCGTCTGGATTAACATGCTCGATAGCATACGTATGGGTGAACACATCCATATAGCTGACAGGACCATGTTCCTCGGCTTCCTGAAGTTGATTGTTACATACAATTATTATACATTTAAAATTATATAACATAAATTATTTACATTTATTATCCAGTAAATTTACCAACTCCTGTCGATACTGCTGAAACGACTTAGATCCTACGCGATGAGTGACGGGATTCTTATTTATGTTTGTAGAGTTTCTATCCAACTCTGCCTATACATTCAAAATTTGATACATTATTTTTCGATCACGTCAAATTAATAAGTAAAAAAATTTAGTGTACTTGCCTTTGCCTCGTCCGTCTCCTAATATCTCAACCAAGCTTGCCATACACTCTCTCCCATCCACCGTGGTTTCTTACCAGATTTCTTAATCTCAGATATCGTGTCCCTGTAGTTCTTGCGCATCTTCTTTATCCAGTATCCACGTGCCAGTATCATATCGTCTATCTTAGCCTGTGTTTCACGATAAAAAGTAAAAAAAATTACACTTTAAACGATAATTAAACAATAGAAAAACGACAAAAACGAATTAAAAATGGAAAACAAAAAATATACATACTAGGACATCCTGCCATATACACTCTATGATGTGAGGAGGGATGCTATCCCACTTCGGCCAACACGCACTCATCCTACTGCGATAAGAAGCTCTAGAGACATCCAACACAACCTTCGAGGGAAGTAGGTCAAACCCTCTGTTTTTAAATACGATATAGATAAGTGCGTACATATATGATAAAAAAATAAGATGCTAAATAAAATTTAATTCTTACCCCTCTGCTCTAGGCACTAACGAAACTACTGGACGCTGTGGCTCTTGCGATGGGCCACTGCCATCGCCTCCTGACAATCGGGACAAGCTCCTACCTCTATATGACGTAATGATAAACCTGTGACATATATACACATCATTATATAAGAGAATAATAACATGATTATGAAATACATTTCATATGAAAATGACATCAACGGTATAAATTTCTTAATTAATGACTGAAATGGAAATAGAAATGGAAGTGTGTTATACCTGATTCATAATGGGTGTACTCTTCCGACGATAAGCAGATTTCATTGCATTTTTAATAAAAATTGCTAAATAAATGACAAATGAAAATGACATAAAACATGTAAACAATGATAAACGGATTTGGTTTCATAGTTACATCAATATCATAATACATCAAGAATTCAACATAGTTACGTCGATTGCAAAAAAAATTCAGATTCATATCAGTCATCATCGTCTTCTGATTCAGATTCGGTCTCGTTTTCGATGATATTTTCCTCTACACTATCAAACGCTTCAACCAAAACATTTGATTCATCGATCAAAGGACCAAAATCTGTATGATCGTATGTGATTATTGTTTCGTTATTTTGCTCAAGATCTGCCTGATAAGCTTGTTCGTCTGGAATATTCTTCCTATTGAATGTGAATCCGACCTTTGTTTTAAAAACTGCAGACCAATCTGCTTTATCTCTTTTTAGAGACGGATAAGGAGCGTAATAAACTTGCAATGCTTGTTTGGCTAGTGCAAAAAGATCATATTTGTGATAGTGCGATGTATGCTTTATTTCGGTAAGATTATAATCCTTATGCACATTAATTTCAGAACCTGGAACATTGCTAAACCAATTGCATCTAAATAGAAACACCTCCTCCGTGGGTCGTGAGAAATATGCCAGTTGCAAAATTTGTGTTAGAACGCCAAAAAAATCATTTAAGTGATTTTCTGGATCGTCGCTACCTTTAACAAATACACCAGTATTATTTGTTAATTTTTCTGCATCGTATTCTTTGGTGTTAAATTTATATCCATTGACGAAATATATTGGATATGTCTTGACCACTCTTTTTGGTCCCATCACAAGATGTTTCAACCCTTCTTCAACAACACAATTACTCGGCTCATAAACGTAATTTGAAAACCAACCGGAAAATTCATACTGAGATCTCCGTTCGGATGTTTACATTCATATACACTGTTTATATAAACAAATTATTACATTAGGTTATAAACGCGCATGCATTATAGAAAAGAATAAAACACAAATTATTATTTCAGATTACCTAACAAACGGTGCAACCTCGGCACAATTTAGAAGAATATAAGTGTATGTTACATGAAGATCTCTATCATCTAGCCATATTTCTACATATTTTTCAAAAGGCCGACCATGTTATCTAAAAATAGATAACATTGCTTAAGAGGACTCTTGTTCGTCGCCTTCGTCATTATGAGGAACACTTTGAAATGAAATATTCACATGGTCACTGAAATAGTGAGAGAAAAAGAACGAAGCTTCTTCTTCGATGTAAGATTTACATATCGAACCTTCAACTCGTGCTTTGTGCCTCACTTTTTTCTTCAGATGATTCAAATATCTATGCGAATTAATTTATATTAACTTCATCTTTCAAATGCAATTAAATTACGTGATAACATATTACATACCTCTCAAATGGATACATCCATCCCTATTGGATAGGACCTCGAAGTCGTGGTTCAGATGGGAAATGAGCAGGTAAATGTTCCATTACATTAAAAAAACCTGGCGGAAATATTTTCTCTAGTTTGCAAAGCAATATAGGAATGTCCACTTCAAGTTTACATAAATGTTGCACTTTTAAAGTAGTCAAACAAAGCTCTTTGTAAAACATACTAAGCTCCGTTACTACCTTCCAAACTTTTAAAGGCGGTAGTTCTTTGTACATAACGGGAAATAAATTTTCCATCATTATGTGTCAGTCGTGACTTTTCATTCCGCTTAATCTACCATTTTTAAAGTCAACACATCTACGAAGATTTGATGATATCCCATCAGGAAATCTTAACCCTTCCACCCATTTTAACACAGCTTTAACTTGATTATTATCTAATTCGTAACATGCTTTGGGTTCTTTTACTGTCATTTGGTTTCATATGAAGCTCAGGACGTTTGCATAGTTCTTCTATATCACGTCTTAGTTTCAAATCATCCTTCGTCTTCTCTTTCACATTCAAAATTGTGTTAAAAACGCTATCAAATACAATTTTCTCATTGTGCATCACATCTATGTTATGACGAAGCAGAAGATGTTTCCAATATGGCGACTCCCAAAAAATAGTTTGTTTGCACCAGTTATGAACAACTGGTTTGCCTTCAATTTTTGTTTGCTCGCCAATTTCATATATCTTTGGATAGTCCCTAACAGGTTCATATATGTCTTCGCTTGACCATATCGTCGGTGGTTGTCTGGTTTCTACTCTATTAGCTAAAAAGTTTTTCTTGTCTCCTCTGAAGGGATGATTTACATGGAGAAAATATCGATGACAGTCAAACCATGAAATTTTCTTATTATGAGGTAAAGAAAACGCTCGTGTTTCATCCATGCAATATAGACATGCTAGACGACCGGCAGTAATCCATCCCGAAAGCATTGCATAGGCAGGGAATCACTTATAGTTCACAACAAAGAAGCAAACAAACGAAAAAATTTCTTCTTGAACATATGGTATGTTTCTACTCTTTCGTTCCACGGTATTTTTAACTCCTCAATCAAAAGTTGTAAATATACATCGATTGAATGTGTCGGATCGTCGAGGCCAGAAACGATAACACTAAGAAACATATATTGCGTTTTCATACACATCCATGAAGGTAAATTATACGGTGTGACGATAATGGACCAAGATGTATATTTAGAAACAAATTGAGAAAATAGAGAAAAACCGTCCGTACATAATCCTAATCTATCATTTCGACTCTCCGCTGCAAAATTTGGATACGTTTTATCGAAATGCTTCCATGCTTCTCCATCGACCGGATGTGTCAACGTACCCTCTTCCTCCGTTCTCACGCTATGCCATCTCATATTAGATGCAGTTACAGAGGATGCATATAATATTTGAAGTCTTGGAGTTATGGGTAAGTAATGCATACGCTTGTACAGAACATCCTTCCCCTTCTTTTTTCTTGGTTTGTATCTCTCCTGGTTACAAAATTTACAATTTCTAAGGTTTACATCTTCTTTCCAAAACAACATGCAGCCTTTTAAACATGTATCTATTTTCTGATAAGGTAAACCAAAAGTCGACATAAGTTTTTTTTAACTTCGTAGTGATTTTCACACATTAGATTATTGTGACGACCCGACTTTTTCTCCACAAAAAGTCGTATCGTCTTTAAGAAAGAAAGGGATAGAAAGAGAAAAGAAAGAAGAGAAAGAAGGAACAACACCAGAATCTCAACAGCGGAACGAATAAATTATATTAATAACATAAGTATTTACATAATATACAACATCAATCAGAGTTACACGGCATAAACAACACATACTAGACAGTTATAAACACCTGTCTAGTATTTACAACTCAACAAGAGATACCAACACAGAGAACACACAGCGGAAACTATATATCTAAACGCCGAAGCCTCCTGCTCCATTGCTCCTCCACAATTCGTCAAAGCTAGCCTGAATCCCTTAGCTACTCGTAAAAATTTGAGTACCCAAGAGTTTAAGAAAACAAAAGATAAACTCTGGGTCAGACATGGGTCTGGTGTGAGTAACAAGTTAAGGTTGCTTAACTTTAAAAATCTTTTGAAAAGAAAGATATCACGTAAGACTTCCCACACATAAACATGGAAAAGTTTTTACATTACGCTAACCAAAACATTTGATAGGAAATTCGATGATATTATAATAATGTCTAGGGTTTTCAAATAATAAGACATAGACGAAATTGTTATATGATTAAATTACAGCTACTGGCCACAAAAGTGGGTAATACAATCAAAACCGTTGGCACTTATTGGATTTTGGATTCCATACAATGGCAGGGCTACTGGGGTACCGTCCGTCTAAATACGTGGCCTAGATCATCGTACCGAGGATTACTCCCAATCCCCTGCAACACAAGGCCGGAACCATTCCTTACTGAACAGTCCCGAACAAGATAACCCCGGCAGTTGTTGCAATCAACCACCCACACAGCCGAATATAAATGGACCTCTAGACAGGGGAAAATCTCGTCCTACTTGGGCATGACCCACTTAACCTTGCTGCACCTCCCCTATTTTATCCATTCCCGGTTGATGAGACTTGAGGCTACGATTACGTTTAGAGAGAACATCTCTTAGAATGCTCATCGTCCACCTGACGATGTTCTGAAAGCATTCAATCCATACAAGCTCTTTCCAGGTTCGAACGAAACCAAAGGCATTATCTCGTTACACTCATTTTGGAATCACCCTTAGAGTTAACGACGATAACCCTTGCACTCTGAATCTTCATCTTCAATTGAGATTCACGACCTATCGTTAATTTGGATCGATGTGGTTTTCGATATCCAAATATGGAAACCCGATCCCAATCTCATCGAAATCCAAATCGCCATCTTTTAGGTCTAAGTTGTTTTAATGTTTAAAACAATTCAATTCAATATTATCTATATACACACAAATAAATAATACACAACATCATAATAGATAATCAACATTATCATCATGCAACCAAAGCATCCAAAATACACAACATCACTTATCTCATACCTGAGATCTCAACTATTCAGGTTAATCAGTATAAATCAACATTCACAAGCAATGACTTATTAATCACCATTCTATAATTAATTTAAAATGAATTAAATTAATTACTTCTTCCCTAATTAATTTAAATTAAATTAAATTAATTACTCATCCGTATAAATCTTGCTAACATAACCATTAATTAATTACAATCAATCAATTAATTACCCTCAACAAATTACCTAAATTAATCATCCTTGATTAATTATCTTTCAATTACATTCAAGTAATTAGCCTTTAATTAGTTTCACAAATTAATTATTCTAAACCCATTCAGTAATTAACCTGTAATTACTTCATTAATCAATTAATTATAATTAATTACATTAATCCTTAATTAATTACATTACTTAATTCCTTCATTGATTAATTGTTCTTAATTAATCCATCCTTAGTTACATCATTAATAATATAAATTAATGATCCCTAATTATATCTATTAATAATTACCCTATATAAATTAAGTAATTAATTATCAATTATCCATATTGATTAATCACTCGTGATTAATCACATTAAGTAATTAATTATATTTAATTAATTACATCTCTTTATTATCTTCAAAATAACTTTATTAATCAAATCCTAATTAATTACACTAAGTAATTAATTATTAATTACCTATTCTAAGTAATTATTCTGCATACTAATTACATATTAACTACACAAAGTAATTAATTTCCAAAGCTCTTTTATTACCCAATTATCCTTCAATTTAATTACATCAAGTAATTTATCTTCTTAAATACTTCACTAAGTAATTATTCATTTTTAATTACATTGGGTAATTACTTCTCAAATCAACTAGTGATTATTTTAAATTAATTAAACTTAATTAATTAACTTAGCTAATCAAAATAAACTTAATTAATTACAATTAGTAATTAATTTTCTTAATTACTTTCATTAAGTAATTACACTTAAACAATTCTCAAATGATATCTTTAAATTAATTAATCCAATTAATCATTAAAATTAATCACATTAATTAATTATTAAATAATCCTAAGTTAATGACCTTCATTAACCAATAACAAATCTTTAATTACTTCTCTAAAGTAATTAACTGAGATTAATCAATATTGATTACAAACTTAATTATCTACAAAACCCATTAATTAATATCTAATTATTTAATAAATCAAGTGTTAATCTATAACTTAATTAATTGTTAATTTCTTGATTAATGAATTCAAATCATTAATTAAATTAAAATCAAATCTTATCAAATTAATGATTTCTTAATTACAATTTAATCAATCTCAATTAACTTACTTAATCCTTTAATTAGTTAAATAAAACCCTTAATTATTTAATTAATTAACCCAAATTATTAATTTATCAAATTAATTAATTACAAAACTTAATTACCTTAATCATTTAATGAATTATAAATTATTAAGTTCTAATTAATTTAACATAAACATAAATCTTATTAATGATTAAATTATCATTAACAAAGTATTTAAAAAAACTTGTTTTTGAATTTACCTTTAAATTGCATTTTAAATTAAGATTTAAAATGAAAACAATTCATAACTTTAACAAAACTCTTAAAACAATTCAAAACCTTTTTAATTATATGTTAAAGAATCTATTTGTTTTATAAGGAAATTTAAAAGAATTTAAAACCAAATTCAATTTTAAACTTAAACCAAACTTTAAATTCAAAGTTGTTTTAAAACATTTAAATTCAAAAGCTCATTTTATTACAAACTAGGATTCAAATTCATTTTTGAATTCCAGATTCTAAACTTAGACTTGAACATTCTGTTCAAATCTTAGATTTCAGATTTTAAAATCCTCCTTATAAAATACTTTATGATTCAAACTTAATTACAACATTTGAATTTATAAACTTATTTTCTTTTCAAATCCTAAGATTTCAAATTCAAATTTGAATTCAGGTTTACAATTCAGATTTTAAACTTAAATTTATAATCTTGTTTTAAATCTCATTTTTCAGATTTTTAAATCACTTTATAAAATACTGTACAAATTTTTAGTTGTTAAATATTCCATTTTTTAAATTTATATATTTTGAAAACTAGAATTCAAATTCATTTTGAATTCATATTTTAATCTTGTTTCAACTTTTGTTTAAATCTTGCTTTACTTCTTTTATTAAATTTAGTTTAAATCTAAAACCTGCACACTGTCAGTTTTTCAAAAACCTGAAACAAAAAAAAACTACTCGAGCCAGAACCTAATTCACTTCGAGTCATACTTCTCTTTACTTCGGGCAAAACACTCAAGTGACTCGAGCCTTTCACTAGAACAACTTACCCATTCCAAAACCCTTCACCTGAAAATATAAATGCACGGTGCACGTGCACCGTGACGTTGATCGACTCCGGCCTCTCACCATGGCTTCAACTCATCGGCAACCACCCATGCTCCAACCTACGATCACCAGATCGACTCCACCCACCTGAATTCAAAAAAACAGCCTCAATCCAAAAACCTGGAAACACGGAGTTCTTCCAAACTCAAACCTGTCAACGCCAAAACCCAACTCCTCCGACCACCGTAAGTGCCGAAATTCCGGCCATACCCTCACCATGGACCCAGCTACCATCCCCCAAAGCCTATTCACACTCGATGAACCACAAAGACAAAAATGATCAAATCCCTAATTTGATCAAAAACTTGGGTTACAGATTTATAATGATCATCGATGCCACCACATCACCTTAAACCACTACCTGACATTTTTGCCAAGATACCAGATCCCTCTACTTCCTCCAGTAACTACCCCGACCATCCAGATTGCCCCGATCACCAGAAAATACCCCAAACATCATTTCCAAATAAAAGTGATCCGCCCCTAAAATCTCAAACTAAAAATTATGATTTCTGATTTAAAAATCATGTTTCCATATAAGGTTTCAGATCACAATCTTAATTTAATGAATTAAGGAATTTAAGTTTTAAACAAACTCATGTTTTCCTGATCATTTTGGTTTCCAGATGAAGTTTGTATTTATTTTAACTTAATTAAATTTTAAGCTTAAACTTATGATCACACAAACAATGTTTGTTTGTAACTCAATTCATAACAGTGATTAGATCAAGTGATAAGGAATTAAAAAAATTGGACTTGAATCTGGGAACAGAGTTATTGCAAATTACAGCAAACATGCACATATCATTCATCCACAAATATACTTGTAAATATTCACACAAGAAATCTTGCTTCCAGAGGAAATCAGACAACTAGAATCATATTAAATTTAGGCAACCATAATTTAACTTAATTAATTTTCAAAAATGTTACTCACTTGTTTCTTTAGAAAAGCAGAACCTCTATGATTTTGAAAAGTTTTTGAATCCTGTTAACACTTCATGCATGCAGGCTTGAGTCCTTAAATTTTGAAAAATGCATACTATAGATCTTGCAAGGATTGATTGCAGGTTGAAAATGCTAATGATTTCCAGAGGAAATCCAGTTGCATGCAGGCTCTTTGATTTCAAAGTTGATTCCAGTTTGCTTGCTGTTGAAATTCTGACCAAAACTACATGCATGCTGGTGATTTTCCAAAGGAAGAAATGCAGGTTGATTTCTTTGGGTTTTTTGAAAATGCAAACATTTTATTTTTGCAGGAATTGAATAGCATGTTTGAGGAGATGATTTCAGATATGTTTTTGAGGTGGATTTGCAGATATTTGAAAATGGAAATGAGATTACACATTTTTGTTCTTTATTTCCCTTTAGCTTTAGTTAAAAGATAGGAAAAGAATAAAGGGAAAATTTTACGGTTTATAAGAGCTAAAATTAATTTAATTAAAATAAAGGAAAAAGATAAAATATAATGACACTTGTCATAAACCTTTATTCTTTAACTAACACATGTAGTTTGATTATTTCATAAGTTAACACATGTCTCTTATTTAAATTAGTTATATATTTAAATGTTAATAAACGATTTTATTTAATTTATTTTACACTTATATAAATATATGTGAATTTCTTATGTAAAGAAAATGTAAATAAAACAAATTATAAATTAAAACTTATTTAAATATTTTTAAGAATCTATTATTTTGAATCTCAAAATCAATTCCAAATTCAAATTAAACTTTTGAAATCCAAATTAAAATCAACTTATTCAATTTAAAATGAAATTTTCATTTTCTTATTTTAATACTTTTTATATTTATGGAAAAATAATACATTATAAATATGGCTTGAAAATAACAAATTTAACAAATTTTAAATGATTTATAAAGATATTATAAATCACTTTTATTATTAAATGAATTAAAACCATATTTTACATTGTATTTTAAACTTATATACAAAATTTTCAAATCACATTTATATCAAGTAATATTTAAAAAGAAATAAAACAACCTTTTATTTAAATTTAAAAATTAAGCAAAGATATAACTTTAAACAATTTAACATTTATCTTAAGTATTTACAAATCATATAGTTATTAATTAAATAACTTTGAAAAGCTTAATATTAATTTAAAACATAATTTCTCAATTACTAAATATATTATTAGAATTTGAAACAAAATTTTTATATATTTATTAAATTCCAAAACAAAGACTATCTATAATATATATACAAATATATGTATACATTATAAATAGAGACATTTATTTAGCTTTTAAAAGATAAAATCTTTAATTAAATATTTATTTAAATTTGATTATTAAACCAGCTCATATTTTATTAATCAATATGATCAAATCAATTTAATTTTATATAAAGATTATTAAATTGATATTGCCAAAAATTCTGGGATATCACAATTATCGGACGACATATGTTTTTTTGCAGCTTGTACAACAGCCGTAAACCCAGCTTTAGTGTTGTTGTATTTTGACTTCATCGCAATGTATTCTGTGATTACTGACAGCTGAGTGCCGCTTTTACAACCTTCCCAAATAGGTTTCTTAGTAGCATCCAGTAAATCATAAAAAAAAAATTCTTCAATATTTGGTTCTTCAATATTTCCATCATCGTCGTCAACTTCAACCACATGAAACATTGATTGTGCTGCAGCTTCGACCATATTTTCTATACAGGTCGTCGAAACTATTTCGTTAACGACACTTTCATACTCTACAGAAGTATTTGCTACAACTTCTCCGTGCCGATCCCAAACATAATACTTGGGTACGAAACCGTTTTGGCACAAATGAACTTTCACAATATCTAGTAACAAATACTTCAAATGTCTACACCTACTATACGGACAATGAATTTCTGGATCGTTTCCGTTATTATTTAAAGCGAATTCAACAAACACGTTTATACCATTATAAAAATCTTCTTTTATTAAGCCCCTCAGTCATTTTCTCTGGTACATCCATCCCCTTCGATCAACAAAATAATCAATCATTTTTCCTATTTGACAAATGAGAAGTTCAAAATTTAATATTTATTTTCAAGAATACAAATTCGAAAAAGATTATTTTCATGGTCGTATAATTTTTGAATTTAAAGAACAAATTCGCAAATTTAAAAATATTTTCAAATATGACACATTTTATTTTTTAACGTATCGATATAAAAAATTGTAATTTTTTTTCATTGGTCAGGCATATTACTTCCCATTACAAACACAGTAAGCATTTACATTTCGTATATTACTTCGTTTCAAAAGATTCAACAAAATTTCGGCAGCATTTCCCTTTTGTTCCCTGCATTGTACACAAATGCATGTACGTAGGAAACAAAAAAGAAAAGTTAGACCGAAATTTTATGAACCGTTTGAGACGAAGTAGTATACAAAACGTAAATGCTTACTATGTTCACAACTTGTCCAATACAGGGACAAATCCCACAAATATTGTACCAGATGAATATAAATGGTCGTTTTTCGAAAAAAACGACTATTTATACAACGATCATGTATAATGCTCGTCAGACGGGGCCAAAAACTCTCTAAGGGACATTTGTCAGTTACATGCGCGCATTTTACGAAAAAATATAGTTTTATTCACTGTTCACATTTACAAAAATATATATTAATTTAACACATTTATTCGACGTATTACATCAACTTAAAACTGGTTTAACATTTTTGTCATTTTTCAATGTACACAATTATAATTTAGAGTAATGCATTTTTTTTGTTTCATAAGGCAATACATGCACAATATAATACTCCTAGTTCATTCATTCATTTTATCTTATTCCAACTAACGTATACAATCGTAGAATGAAGGCATACACCACAATTTACATATACATGAACAACCACAAATTATACATGTTTTTCACAATTTCACGATAAAATATGAAATAGGTAGGCCATGTAATGCTATGAACCGTTATTATGCTATTGGAAACAATTGCAATCACTAATTCGTCCTAATTTATCAATTTATGCAAATCTACAATTAGGGTAAAAACTGAATTTTTCACAAAAATAAGAGATTATACCTGAGATTAAGAGTAATGGAGTTTGATTAGGCAGCCGTGGAGGATCTGGAAGCTCGAAATTAGGAATTGAAAGCTTGGAGAAGGGATTTGGAGGTTTTTGGGTTTAATTTTCGTATGAAAGAATGAAGAAGAGGTCTCGGCTGAGGCCTATAGTCGTAGTTTTTCGACGGCTTCCGACGGCCGTCGATGGCCCGTCGAAAGCCGTCAGAAATTAGCCGTTGGCCCTAGCTGTCGGTATTAAAGTTTTTTCTAGTAGTGGAAAGTAATTGGGAAAATTTTGGCTTAAAGGATTTATTCCATGAAATATCATTTCTGATGAAGTATTCTATAAAATATTACTAGTGCATGGCACAGGCAACTCACGGAACAGTTTATATAATCATACTGCGATAGTGATTTTTGTAGCTATGTTTTCAATTGTTTCTTCATTCATTTTTTTCTGTGATAAATTTTCATGTTGGATCTCCATAACAATTTATTTGGCAAGTAAGACTCGTTCAAAATTTATTGTAAAAATAGACTTCTTTTCCATAATGTGGAATGCTTGTACATGCGCATGTTCAGAATATGCGTGTACAAATTTTGTTTAAAAAAAACATACATATGCGCATTCTGAAAATGAGCATGTCTTTTTTTTTCTAAAGAAAAATTATACATGCTCATTCTAAACGTACATATGCACAAATTAAAAGTTTGTACTTGCATTTTCAGAATTCACAAATACCAAAAGGTGATTAATGAAAAAGATATCCATTTTCATAATAAGTTTTGAACAAGACCTATATTTGAAATAAGCTTTATTCGAAGAACTAAAATGAAAATATGTCCTTCTCTCTTTGTTTTTTTTTTCCGCTTTGGGCCAATGTATTTATTGACAAAGGAATATATTGTGTTTGAAAATGTTTGTGTTTAATCTTGTCTTCGATCAGTGTAGCTTATTATCATGTTAGAGCTTTGATCTGCATTTGGAGGGTACATTGTCTTCCAGTTGGATAATTTTATTAATAGCTTGGTGACATTTGTGCTTCAAATTTAATTACTGGCTGTTATGTATAATTATTTATAATTTGTACGTGCGTATAGTCAGTAGCCCATGTCTATTACTTACAAGTTGAAGTTATATTATGTAGCATATGATATTCTTCAATTTCAGAAAGTAAGACGGTGCTTCGGCGGTTGTCAATTAGAATCAACACCCACATTCCCAAATCAAACGGAGCCGATCCAAGAAGTACGGACCGCATTCCGACTCTGATGGGCCTTGGATCACGTCTAGATGGTAAATGATGAGAAATATAATTTACACTCAATAAAACTCAACCAAACCAACCTGATCTCAAAAACCCGATCAAAAAAAATAAAAAAATATGTGTATTTTAAGCGTGTTTAAACAATTGGGGCCAACTCGATCCATCTTGAACCGAACTAGGGGTTTGGTCGGGTTTGGATTTTGAAACATACAGTTTAGACCCGATAAAACACGAGCTGTCTAGAACCAAGATCCGTTGATTCGGGTGTAGGTCCTAACCAACAGGTCTAACTGACAAACTACTACTATCAATTAGTGAAAAGGCATTCATAGCATTAGTTGTAAACATGTACAGATTAATGAATGGTCCATCCTGATTTTTGTCTCATATTTTTATACGTTTTTCACAAATATATATTTTACAATAGAGTGAATGTCGTATGCATAACTAATTTCGTCTACCTATAGATTGAATATACAATATACATCAAATACAAATAAATATACCTTCTTTGTTTTACAATAGAATAAACGGAGCAGTTGAATGTGTTACATATTCATGTATAAAACAGAATCACGATATCAGTAGTTGTGCAACTTTCAACAAATAAGAGAAAAGTAGATAGGTTAATTTCAAGTTATTTATGAATTAAAGTTACATTGAAATGAAATATTGCAATTTGTTTTGGTGATGTAATTTGTTGTTTTTTAAATAAGAGTGACCTTTATGTTTACACAGTTGAATAGCATAGGAAGGATAAGTTTGTGGAGGGACAGATGAAGAACCAAAGTAACAAACGATATTATAAATTGAAAATTTTAGTTCATCTAAGTCATTTCAACTGGAGACATTATTAGCATCAAATGAGATCAAACAGAGAAGAATATAAGAAGGATCTTTCGTTTAATTATACAAATTAGTTTGTGATTAATAAATTAATTACATGGATAAACAAACGACTTCCAAATAATAACTTTGACAGAAAGAATATATATGAAAGAATCAGGAATAACATCTTGGTTAATATCAAATTAAGTTAAAGAAAAGGTATAATTCGCAGAAGTAATAACGTCAGCAAGTACAAGCAAATAAAGGCACAAATACAAAGAAATTGCAACAAACAAACAAAATAAATGCAGCCAACTAACAAATTTTCATAGACTACACAGAGAAGAAAGTGATTAGATCAGTTAAATTCCTCAACCTGAAAATGATCAAATGTAAAGGACGAGAAAAATATGTCAAAAGATGATTCAGTCAACAATTAAGAATTTTTACAACAAAACTGAAGCATGTTACAGCCAATCTTTCATTTAATATAATATAAGACATGGGATTTAGTAGCATGTGCTCAGTTGTTGTTTATGTATTATCCTTCCATCCAGAAATAACGTTCAGTATTCAAAAAGGTAATATTAGTCCAAGTTTTAAATCTCCTCATCTCATTAGAGATTTGACCGCTTGGTTAATTGTCGAGTTTAAATTTACTTCATTTCAACTGAGGTTTCAATCCAAATTTTTTTTTTCAAAGTCTAGAATTTGACAGCTTGTTTAATTATCAGAGTTTAAATTTTCTTAATTTCAACCGAGATATCATTCCAAGATTTCCTTCAAAATCCGAGATTTGAAGCCTTGATATTATTCCACATGCAGTATATGTCGAAAGCAACATTATTCCTCTAAACTTTTCATCGTTGAAGTTAGAAAAACATATTTATCAGCAAAATGTGTGTAGGAAAACCAGTCAAATGTCATCTTAGCGAAAACTTAACCATAGAAATAAATAACCCAATGAAGAAGCAAACTAGTATTTTGTCAAAAATGATCAAACAAAGTTAATCTATTTTAAAATGTCATGATAATTTAAAACAAAGCCTCCTACTTCACAGCGCTAACACATGATTGGTACCCTAAATTTTCAATCAGGACTGTGTTTAGGCTGCACTCTTTTGTTTTAATTTTATTATCAAAATGGACCAAAATATTAGCAAAATCATAAATTTCACCTTCAAAACAGACTCGATAGCCCTGGTGATGTTATGTGCAAATCTGATTCTTGTATAGTAGACCATTATGACGAAGTTCAAGATATAGTAGATCATTATGACGAAGTTCAAGATCATGGGACCGATGACCCCAGTAAGGTGCTCGGCCTCGACCTATTTGGTGAAGTAGTAGATGGCGACTATGGCGTGATTGTACATTTCCTCAGCATTAAGCAGCTTAATTTCCTACCGAGTCAATTCCATGCGCGTCGAACGACCATGGGGAAGTCACAGGGGTAAGGAGGATAGGAGAGGATTGGGGGATCTTAGCAAACTACGGACACCGATCACATTTGTTGATGGGGATCTTAGCAAACTACCGACACCGATCACATTTGTTGATGTAGTACATAGAATATTTGATCGTAGTAGGTCAATAGCAGTCATGTCGGGCTATCTAAACCCATACGGATTTCGAGTTCAGAACGAAAATCCAGACCCGCACTAGATCTATGAGGCGGGTCTGAAGCACAAAAAACCCATCTAAACACAATCCCAAACACACACATATGATTCATGAAAGTTAATCGACAAATTAGTTACTTGGGTATTTCGTACATATGCCAAAATTTTCATGACCATGAAAAACACAGCTTAACAAATAATGATCTCAAGCCTTTAAAATTTTGTTATCATTTTGTTAACTCGTACACCATCTTGTTAACGGTGACTATTTTGTATATCTAAGGGACAAATTTTAGATATAGATTTGTCAAAAAAACCTATCATGAATATAGGCACTGAAACTTTATTATATCTAAGGCTTTCATTTGATTAGAATTTGCAACTGTTTGCTTTAAAAAGTGCTTTCACAAAAATAATAATATTAATAATAAATAAATCGTTGTACTTGCATTCTTTTAAGTGGGTAATTTAGTTTTATAAAAATTTCTTTTGCCAGGCTTCATCTAAAATTCTTCACAAGATCTCAACAAAAGCATATCAGACATGAAAAGTCAAACATTCTTAGCCATGAAGCATTTACGGTATACAACAAGGTTCAAAATTCCGTTTTTCGTTTCCGTTCTGGCCATTGGTAATTTTTAAATTTTCGATTTTATTTCGGAAATTCTAAAAGTTTCGCTTTAATTCCGGATTTCTAATTCCCGTACTTTTTTGCTTTGATTTGTTATATGCGCTAATAAATATTCAATACTATCATAAATTTATAGTACAGTTTTAACATTACATATAAAACACACTTTAATTAAAAATTCATTGTTTAAAATTCTATATTTTTCATTTAAGATTTTAAAACTTAGATCAATTTTGAATTTTTTATTATGATTCGATGTAAATTAACAAAAATATAACAACTTTTCTATGGAACTAAATGATTTATTCTCCATTTATTTATTGTCCCGATTAATTCGTTTTCTTTTTTTAATTATTATATATTTGTTGTATTTTATTAATTTTTATAAGTTTTTTCAATATTTGAAAAGCAAATCCGAAATTTAGATCGAAACTGGAATTTTGACCGGTTTCCGTTCCGGTTATAAGCGAAACCGGAACAACATCACCGAAGTAACTAGAATTCCGCTGGAATTTCAAACCACGGTATATAGTAGTAAAATTCCTATAATTTTAACTTTTATGAGTAAAAGTATTGTATTCTAAATATCAAATGCTCCATAAAACTGCCAACTTTTTTATTCTTTCGTTCCGCTTTTAATCCTCTGTTTATATGCTGATTTAACCTTGACCTTAGCACCCAATAATAACACCAAATTGTCAAAATCTAAAATTAAGACATTTTCAAGAATACACCGAACTGTCAAAATCTAAATCAACATATTTTTAACAAAGTACCAAACCGTCAAAATTAATGTCGATAAATTCAAATTAACAGTGACATCATTGAAATTATTTTAATCTAATATCCCAAATTTACCTGTTATATTATTTCCAACAAATCCAAAGGTTGTACCTGTTGATAACTCCAGAACCTGAATTTCATTTCTGTTTTCTGGAATTGTACTTACATACAGAACTCCATCAAATTTAACTATCTAACAAAATGAAATATCAAAGAAAAGGAAATAGTTGACAATGGAAACTAATTTCCATTCCTGGATCAATTTAGTTAACAAACAATATCACACAAACTGCAAATAGTCAGAAGTACAACTTCTATATCTGCATCACGCATTAATGCTACAAACACAATGATCAATGAGCTTATGATTCAATTCAAGCTATACAAGTTGATAACATTCCCTTTCATCATACTAACATTCTTCCTAGTCTACAACTTCTACAGCAATAGCACTAAACTGTCAAAATTAATGTCGAGAAATTCAAATTAATAGTAACATCATTGAAATTCTTTTAATCTAATATCCCAAATTTACTTGTTATATTATTTCCAACAAATCCAAAGGTTGTACCAGTTGATAACTCCAGAACCTAAATTTCATTTCTATTTTCTGGAATTGCACTTACACAAAGAACTGTATCAAATTTAACTATCTGACAAAATGAAATATCATATAAAAGGAAATAGTTGACAATGGAAACTAATTTCTATTCCTGAATCAATTCAGTTAACAAACTGCAAAATAGTCGAAAATACAACTTCTATATCTACATCGTGCATTAATGCTACAAACACAATGATCAGTGAGTTTATGATTCAATTCAAGCTATACAAGTTGAAAGCATTCCCTTTCATCATACTAACATTCTTCCCAGTCTTCCCAGTCTTCATCATACAAGTTGTAAATCACTTCATCTTAAACGGCTCATAAAATTTCGACAGATCGATCGTTTAAAATGAAATAATTTATGAAATGTAATTATCATTGTGTTTGTAATGGAAAATAGGATGACCGACCATCAAAGTAGACAACAATAAACTAAAAACTTAATATTACCTCCACTACTAATAATGATAATTCAATCAACATGAAATCAACCGCTTCTTTTTGAAATTCCCATTATAACATTCCAACCTTCATCTCTGTTTCTCGCTTCAAGTTCTCATTCCTTCTTCACTGAAAATAGACACAGTTCCAGATCCTAAGCGATTCTAGATCCACCTCAAAGGTCTCTCCAACAATCAATCGATGGTTAATCCACTGATCTGCAAAAATTAGGGCTACTTCAGCACGATTCCAAATAATCGGCTAAGGTTAGTTCGACATCTTCTCTAACAATCCACAGTCTTCTCCAACAATCCACTAAGGTAACTTCAGCACGATTCCAACAACTCACCGCCTTCTCCAACTTCAAGCACGATTATTGATTATGGATCGATCGACAATCCACTAAGGTTAGTTTTGATTATGGTGAGGTGTTTTCTTCTTCTGTGTGAAGCTTTAAAGATTGGTTAGTGTGTTTGAGAATGATTGGTCGAATACATTTAGAAATTATATCTAAGTGTAACATGTTGTGCGGAAATTCAATTGATTCGCACAAACTCCAAAAACGCAGCGGAATACTAATGCGCGGAAACAATCAAAAGAAGGATCTAGCTTGTCGATTAATTACCAATAACAAATTCAATGAAAAATAATCACCAAACAACAACAAAAAATACAGAAGAAAGGAGGACACAGAGTTTTAACGTGGTTCGGCTAGATTGCCTACGTCCACGGACCCAACAACTATTCTTTATTTCACTGAAGAAAGAGAGTACAAAAGAGAGAGAGTACAAAATTATAGGTAGCAAAATGGAGAGACTAACCTATAATTACAAACTGAATAATCAATTTATCCAAAGACTTGTTTGCGCTCAAAACCCCTAATTGATTGACTGCAGAAATTAGGGTATACCGAAGAAGAGGATAATGGTGGATGCTTTCTCACATGCTCACACACATATGAAGAAGAACTTCCTTCATTTAAATAGGCATGAAAATGAAGGATGCTTGGAGATGAAGAAAATTAACTTCCAGATTATGTGACAACCTTTCCAGATTACTTGATTTGATTCCAATGCACATAAATGACAAAAAATTTATGTTTCCATAAATTTCTATTGCTTAAATTAATCTCCATGTATAAACTTCTCTATCTTCATATAATAAATATGACTAATTGATTGATTAGCAATTAATTAGTTTCCATTCTCTAAAAGATACCACGAATATCTTTCCTCTTTATCATTTCATATACAGCCTAATTAATTGATTGACCGAATCAATTAATTATTTTCTTATCTTCTTTGGAAATATTTGAATCACATAAATTCAAAACTCCACCTTGATTCAAATATAACAATCTCTCTGCATCACAACATCTCGACAAATTGTTGGGTCTACGTCAACAAGTTCAATGTGAACTAGTTTGGGCAATATTGCCCAAACAGAGCTTCCAAATCTTTCCCAAGCACAAGAAAGATAGTATGCACATCATCAAACATAATGCATACGAGAAAGTACCAAAATTCTTCAACAAATCCGATGTTGGAGACGAACATGTAGATACTAATCTTCGAGAGACCAATGGAGATTTAACAGCGCGCTTCACCTTCTCCATTCCAAATTGAGTGAGGACATGCTCAATGTTATCTACTCCAATCTCCTCCACAAGAATTTTGCTAGACTTTCCTAAGTCAACATCAGCAGACTCACTAACAAGCTCCACAATATTCAAAGCATAAGATGAAGAATCATCGCTACAAATATGCTTACAAATAGGGCCAACTGAACCAAAAGGCCTTTCCAACAAGTGAGCTCCACCTAGAGTCTGAACCTATGTAATCTTCTCATCAACCATGGTATCATCGGAAATACCAATATCTTTCTGAATATGGAAACAATCAGATGACTCCAAATGTGTTTGGCAATTTTCTGTCCTTCCAATGTCATCACTTGATAAGGGCTCCACCTTCAACAAAGAGCTCTCATCAAATATCGCATGTCTGCTAGTCACAATTCTCCGAGTTGTTTTACACCACAACCTATACCTCTTCACTCCTTCTCTATAGCCTAATAAAATGTGCTTGCTTTCCCTAGGCTTCAACATATCATGTCTCTCATCTTCTAAATAAGCTGAACAACCAAACACTTTAAGAAATGAATAATCAACATGCTCTCTTTTCCATATCTCTTCTGGGATCTTCATATCTATGGAAATAGAAGGTGTGCGGTTGATGAGAAATACTGCCATAAACATCGCTTCTGCCCAAAATCCCACTTCTAGACCAGCAGTCGTTCTCAAGCTCATAGCTCTCTCCCACAATATCTGACACATGCTCTCCGCCACTCCATAACAACAATGTGACACAACAGAAATAGAAAAATCTCTAATTACATGCTTGGACTCACAATAGTTAGTGAATTCTTATGACATAAATTCACTACTATTTCCAACTTTGAGAACCTTCAAACGCTTCCTCGAATGCTTCTCTACCAAGGTCTTCCACTTACAAAATTGGGCAAATATTTCATGTTTGGCCTTTAAGAAATAGACCCAAACCTTACGTGAGAAATCATCCATAAATAAGACGAAGTAACTGGCTCCACCAAAAGATGCAACTGGGGTGGGTCCCCACACATAAGAATAAGCATACTCTAGAAACTCTGTAGCTCTAGGTCTTCCAACATCAAATGTGACATGCTTCTTCTTTCCAAAAGAACAATCTCCACAAGAGCTAGGCTTCGACTGACAAACACCATCAATCAACCCACGCTTCTTCAATACTTCAAGACTCTCCTCATCAACATGACCTAAACGAAGATGCCATAACTGAGTAGAATCTGAAATACTAGAATCAGTAGAAACTACCGACTCTTCTAAGACTGTCTCTCCATGAAGCACATATATATCATTAACTCGCACCCCTTTCATCACTACCAAGGAACCCTTCGCCACTCTCAAATTCTCTCCATCTATTATTATCCTCATACCAAGTCTACTCAAAGCTCCAACTGATAACAAACTTCTACGCAGCTTCGGAACATGTCTAACATCCGTGATAGTCCTAACAACACCATCATGCATCCTAAACCTCACACTTCCAACGCCCACAACATGACAAGATGTGTCATTCCCCATATGAACTGCTCCGCCATCAATTTTCTTGTAATTGACAAAACAGCTCCTATCTGGCGTCATATGACAAGAGGCTCCAGAATCAATCACCCAACTTGTATGCTCTAAAGGTGAAATACTGGCTGAAAGTAATGATGTATTACTATCACTTCTATCCGCATCTGATCTAACTACTGGCAAAACTGAAGCTTTCTCCTTCTTCTCTCTCTTCTTTCTAAGAGCTGGACAATCCCGTATGAAATGTCCCTTCTTCCTACAATAATAGCAAGCACCTCTTCTAGGACCGATGAAATGAGACCTACGCATATCTCTACCTCCAAGGCGCTTCTGCTTTTTATCTCTTCTTTTAGATGAACGAAGTTGTTGCTGAAGAACACCGTCATTAATCTTCACCTTCCATGTCCCAAAAACTCCTTTTCTAACAAATTTGGTGATGCCATAATTTTTCATACCACTACTGAAAGAATTTGCCATTGATAACTAATCTAGAACAAAACAGCTAGCTCTGATACCAAACTGTTGTGCGGAAATTCAAGTGATTCGTACAAACTCCAAAAACGCAGCGGAATACTAATGCGCGGAAACAATCAAAAGAAGGATCTAGCTTGTCGATTAATTACCAACAACGAATTCAATGAAAAATAATCACCAAACAACAATAAAAAATATAGAAGAAAGGAGGACACAGAGCTTTAACATGGTTCGGCTAGATTGCCTACGTCCACGGACCCAACAACTATTCTTTATTTCACTGAAGAAAGAGAGTACAAAAGAGAGAGATTGCAAAATTATAGGTAGCAAAGTGGAGAGACTAACCTATAATTACAAACTGAATAATCAATTTATCCAAAGACTTGTTTGCGCTCAAAACCCCTAATTGATTGACTGCAGAAATTAGGGTATACCGAAGAAGAGGATAATGGTGGATGCTTTCTCACACGCTCACAAACATATGAAGAAGAACTTCCTTCATTTAAATAGGCATGAAAATGAAGGATGCTTGGAGATGAAGAAAATTAACTTCCAGATTATGTGACAACCTTTCCAGATTACTTGATTTGATTCCAATGCACATAATGACAAAAAATTTATGTTTCCATAAATTTCTATTGCTTAAATTAATCTCCATGTATAAACTTCTCTATCTTCATATAATAAATATGACTAATTGATTGATTAGCAATTAATTAGTTTCCATTCTCTAAAAGATACCACGCATATCTTTCCTCTTTATCATTTCATATAAAGCCTAATTAATTGATTGACCGAATCAATTAATTATTTTCTTATCTTCTTTGGAAATATTTGAATCACATAAATTCAACATAACATACATAAACACTATACATATGATTGTTTTAGGTTTAAATAGTTATTGACAACAAAATGATAGGTTCAAACATGAAGAAACTGATACATATAAGTTGATAATTACTGACAGGAGAACAAAATAGCGAAGGAAAAGCAATGGAAATTGAACTTTCAGAGCTAAAATAAACTAGGCGAAATTGATATCTAAGTGATAATTGTTTTTATTTGGAATTTGATTTAATACCATTTCGAATTTTGATTCGGTTGCATTTTGAATTAATTAGAACTATCTGAGGCATTGTTGCCACTGTCTGGTAGTTTATAATTAAAATACAGCTTTTGGCTTCTTTGGTTGCAACATTGCTTCATGTTGGGATAGCAAAATCACATCCCCTTTTCCTGACCATCTTTCATCTGATGCAAAATTCTTTTCGTAAAAATGTTTGGTAAAGTATGCGTACTATTATTGATATGTTATAACCATGGAATCATGTTTTCAGCTACACTGATACTGTAACTTGCATATTTTAGTTTAACTGTTTATTTATTTGAGATCTTACATGTTCTAATTTTCATTTTAATGCAAGGAACCAAATTTGAGGCCTACTGTGTTTAATTCGTTGAAGGTGCTTAGCAGACTGCTTTTGATACATCCATATCTCATATAAATTCTTAATATTTTTTCTTCAAAAAGGAATTGATATTTGAAATTTCATCTTTCCTGTAGCATTTTTTAATGCGAGGCAGGAGTCAGCATTCCCGCGCAGCATGCAGTTGTTCCACTGTGGTGAGTTTACTTAATACCCATGATCTTTCGCTTTCTTGAAAATTATGTAAAACTATTATAAGTTTGTCTGAGATTTATGTAAAACACATTGAAAAATCATTCAAGGTTGAAATTAGATGTTCCATTTTTCCATTTTAGATGTAAAACTATTTTGTAAAAAATAATAAAGAAATTTGTCTAGTGATCTGATGATATGCCTGTAAAACATATCTGTACCACTAAATGTTTGGATATTGATCTGAATGGCATGCCTATAAAAATAGTTTGTCTTCTGATCTGATTGACATCATAATAAAATAGTATATCCATTTAATTTGTATTATTTTTTCATTAATTTTGTGCCTTTCTAAATCAAACTTAGCCTACAAATTTGGATACTGATCTAGATAATTTTTTGTGTCAAATTTTAGTCAGTTTAACAAGATATATGAAATAAGCACTCCAGTTTCTTATTTTTATGAAAAAAAAGAATTACTATGAATTATTAATGTTGGATTTTCCAAAATAGTATTAAAACTTGACCAATAAACTTGCATATGCTATAAGCTCATAGTAAAAATTAAGAGGCTAAAACTAGGTACATATCTATGAAGTAAGCTTTATTATGCTTGCTACTTTTATGATATTAATCAAAAAGTTCATTCAAGAAAAAAGAGTTATGTATTTACCCAAGTGTCAAGTGTCATTCAAACCTTAAAATGGACCCCAAGAAGAAAAGCTTCAGCGTTGAGCCAACGACAATCTTATAAACACAATTTCTATTTTTGAAACTGCGTTGTATTATGATATTGGCATGTTTGTTTAACGTCATGTTCTGACTATATTAATTATGTTAATTTAATTATATAAAATGTGTGTTAATCTATAAAATGTGTTTCCTCAACACAAATACAATGTAAGAAGCAAATGGTTAAATTTGCAATTTGAACAATTCAGTTGTTGTTATTTATGCTGTTATTTGGACTTTTGTTTGCTACCAATTTTTATTTTGGCCTTTCTTAGTTTTCTTTTTATTCCTCTACTTTTCACAAGCTATTAGTTGTTTTTATCTAGATTAGGGTATTTTTACTCTTCGTAGACCTAGGTGTTGATACGCTATATTTTGATCAATAACAATGTGCTTCAACAAAAAAGGAAGAGATATGTGCGAAGCTAAAGGAAGGACTATGAAGACCAAGGATATCATGAGTACTTATTATATATCGATCTTAGTCTTAGTTTTATTGTTAAAATCTATCCTCAAGAAGCTTGCACAAACACAAGAACACGTTTCATAACTTAATATTTTAGTTAAAAGATCACTGTGCATGAACTACCAGTTCAGTCGACTGAACAGAAAATTTCAGTCGACTGAACCTGTTACAGAATTACAACGTGCACACAGTTTCAATCGACTAAAATTCCTTGTTCAGTCGACTGAATTCAAACCTGCAAATTTTTTTATGAAAAGACACCTTCTTCTTCCCAAGAGTTGCAACCATTCTCCAATGGTAATGGATGCATCTCTTGCCTGAATCTTTTGCAAATAGATACACCCCTTCTACACTTATAAATACATGATTCTATCATTTGCAAATCACGAATTCTAATTGCTTTAATATCTCTATTATCTTGATCATATTTTCTGATTTCTTTAAGTTTTCAAAAGCATTCACAAACCACTTCAATTGCTTGAATCTCCGATTTATCTTAAATACTCGTTTGATTCATAGCAATTTATATTTCCTAAATCTTCATAAACACATTTCATATTCTTGAGGATAAGATTATAGGAAAGTTATACTCATTTAGACTCATTAGTGTTATCAAGAACACAATAAGTCGGAAATACTTTTTGTACCTAGTTGAAGTCCTCTTCGGTAGTTGAGGCAAAAAATCCCGTTCGGTTGTTCGGGTAAGTTGTAAACCTATTCCTCCGGGTTAAGTGATGGTTGTTAGTTAGTAGAATTCCTAAGAGGAACTTAGGGACTGGACGTGGGACAAGAGGTCCAAACCAGTATAAAGTCTGGGTGTCTACTTTCCTTATTGCTTATTGCTATCTACCTAGACCATTCCACTATTCCATATTATACGATCCTACTGCATAGCTTCTTTCGATTGGTATCAGAGCTAGGCCGTCCTATAACCATAACACCGTTATTTGACATATTGATAATATGGAAAATAACACAAGCACAAGCACAACAACTGCCTATAGCTTTACATTTGCAGAAGGACAATCTACCCAAAGACCCCCTTTATTCAATGGACTAAATTATAATTATTGGGCTACATGGATGAGGATTTATATGCACGCAACAAGCCTTGAAGCCTGGAATGCAACTCAAGCAGAGTTCGTTGCACCCACAACCGATTACCCTACATGGACACAAACTCATAAGAATGAAGCTAGTGCAAATGCAAAAGCTATGAATATGCTATTTTGCGCTTTAGATAGAAATGAGTTCAATCGTGTTAGCATTTGTACTACTGCACATCAGATATGTGATACACTTAGAACCATACATGAAGGCATAAACAAGGTCAAACAAACAAGTATCTCCATGCTAAAGAAACAGTTCCAAAACTTTAGAATGCGACAAAATGAATCCATCAATGACATGTACTCAAGATTTCAAGACATTCATCATGCCTTAATAGGATTAGGAGAAAAGTATACGGATTTTGATATTGTGCCTAAGGTCTTAAATTCGCTCACTGATGAATGGAAGAGAAAAGTCTTAGCAATCGAGGAAGCAAACGATCTATCTACAATAAAACCTGAAGAATTAATTGGAAACCTTATGTCTTACGAAGTTAACATGCAAGCTAAGAAAGACCAAGCACAGGAAAGAAAAAATCTGGCTTTTCACGCAGAAAAGGAAGAATCGAAGTCTGAAGATGAGGATTTAGCATTTATTGCCAAAAATTTCAAGAGATTCTTAAAATATAGAAAAGGAAATAAAAACGGTTTCAAAAACAATTTCTTGAACAAACCTTCATCCTCAAATATAGAATGCTTCAAATGTCACAAGAAAGGACACATGCACAAGTATTGTCTAGAACAAAAGAAGGAGAATCAGAAAAACTTCAACAATAAGAATAAGAAAGACAAGTTTAAAAAGAAGGCTTTTTCTGTCACATTGGACGATTCAAATTCATCTTCATCCGAAAGTGATAGTGATAGTGACAATGAACAAGCAAATGTATGCTTCATGGCTTAAGAATCTGAGGTTAGTGATTTATCTTATGATGATTTAATAGAAGCAAACACTGAATTTTTAAATACTATAAAAATTCTCAAAAAGAAACTTAAAGAGACACGTGAAAATCAAAACAAAGCTGAATTTGAAAGAGATATGTTAAAAGACGAAAAAAAAATATTGGAAGAAGATCTTGAAAAAGTTCAAGAATCTCTCTCAAACTCAGATAGCCAACTTTTACTTTTGAGCTAAGAAGTTGAAACTCAAAAGGCAAAGAATGATGAAATTATTTCTGAAAATCACAATTTAAAGAATAAAATAAAACAAGTTGAATTAGACAATACTAGTCTTCAAATTAAACTAGATAACATTACTAAAAATGTTTCTAATTTCAATAAAGGAAGAGAAAGTTTATCTAAAATTCTCGAAAATTCTTAATCCTCTTCAAATAAAAATGGATTAGGTTTTAAAAAGGAATAAAAAATTCTTCCAGAGAAAATTGCTAAATTTAAAAAGGAAAATAATTCAAAACATAGTATGGTGTTGAAAATTAACATACCAAGACACACTAAAAAGAAAAAGGAAATCAAAATATAGGTTCCGAAAACAAACAATAATTTAATTCAGAACAAATATATAAATTCCTTTATAGAAACAATTCACAAAAATAGTAATTATCTTTATAAAAGGGATACTAAACCTACTTGGGTTTGGTTTCCTAAGATCTAACTCTTAGGACCCTATTAAAAGGTGGGTACCAATATAGTTACTAATATTTTTTGCAGGTCCCACTCAAGAAAAGAAAATGGATTTTGGATAGTGGTTGCTCAAAACACATGACCGGATACAAAGAAATGCTTACAAATATATCATACTTTGATGGTGGCTCTGTTACCTTCGGAGATAACTCAAAAGGTTTCACCATTGGCAAAGGAGATGTGTTCAACTACGATATATCAAATTTACCCCTTATTACAAATGTTTCTTTAGTTAAAAACTTAAAACATAATTTATTAAGCATAAGTCAACTATGCGACAAAGGTTTTAAAATAACTTTTTCTAAAAACAAATATTGTATTTTTGATTAAAATCAAAATCTTATTTTTGAAGGAAAGAGAGATAGAAATATTTATGTTTTAAACATGAAAATTAATAATAATAAAGATATGTGTTTAATGGTCAAAGATAATGATCCTTGGTTATGGCACAAAAGATTTTGTCATATTAATTTTAAAACTATTCAAAAAATGAATTAGTCAAAGGCTTACCAAAAATAAATTTTAAAATAAATAATATCTGCGATGATTGACAAGTAGGAAAATTAACTAAATCATCTTTAAAATCTAAGAAAGTCGTTTCAACTTTACAACCATTAGAATTATTACATATGGATTTATTCGGACCAACACGGGTTCAATCTATTAACCATAATCGATGTGTTTTTGTAATAGTTGATGATTTCTCAAGTTATACATGGACAATATTTATGAAAAACAAAAGTGATACGTTTGACTATTTCAAAAAATTTGTTAAAAGAATTTAAAACATTAAGAATTCAAAATTCAAAAATATAAGGAGTGATCATGGAGGCGAATTTGAAAATGAATCATTTGAATTATATTATAAAAAGAAAGTAATAAATCATAATTTTTCATTTCCTAGAACTCCATAACAAAATGGAGTTGTAGAAAGGAAAAATAGAACTCTTCAAGAATGCGCAAGAACGTTATCAAATGGAAGTACATTACCAAAGTATTTTTGGAAAGAATCTGCAGCAACTGCGTGCTATGTATTAAATCGTATTTCCATACGACCTTTAACTAAAAACACATCATATGAACTTTTTAATGGAAGAAAACCTAATATTTCGTACTTTAAAATATTTGGGTCAAAATGTTTTATTCTTACACAAAAGACCAACTTGGAAAATTTGATCCAAAAGCTGACCAGGGTATTTTTGTAGGTTACTCAGAACGAAGTAAGGCATATCATGTTTTCAATAAACGAACAAATGTAATAGAAGAAACTTTACATGTACCTTTTGATGAAAAATTTAATAAAACCACAATCATCAAAGATGATGAAAAAATTATATCAAACACAGAAAATATAAGTTTTGAAAATAATGAAAATATTAATCAAATCGCTAACAATCAAATTAGATCTCCTCCTAGAATCCTACGAGATCATCCCACACAAAATATAATTTAAGAGATTGACTCGCAAGTTCAAACAAGAATTCAACTAAACCAAATGGGACATGTTGCCTTTATTTCAACAATAGAACCTAAAGATCCTAAAGAAGCATCAACAAATGAATACTGGATTATTGCCATGCAAGAAGAATTAAATCAGTTTGAACGAAATAATGTTTGGGAGTTAGTTCCTCGTCCTGATGACCAATCAGTTATTGGAACTAAGTGGGTCTATAAAATAAAGCAGACGAATTCGGAAATATTACTAGAAATAAAGCAAGACTAGTAGCACAAGGCTATAATCAAGAAGAAGGAATCGATTACAAAGAAACGTTTGCTCCTGTTGCAAGACTAAAAGCAATACGTATTCTATTAGCTTACGCTTGTTTTCATAATTTTAAACTTTATCAAATGGATGTTAAAAGTGTTTTCTTAAATGGATATATTAAGGAAAATGTATATGTTGGACAACCGCCTTTATTCATTCATAAAAAATATCTGAATCATGTATATAAATTAAAGAAAGCCTTATATGGTCTTAAACAAGCACCTCGTGCTTGGTATGAGAGACTTAAGAGCTATCTACTTGATTCGGGATTTCAAATCGGAAAAGTAGATCAAACTCTATTCATTAAAAACACTACTAAAGACATTTTAATAATCCAAATATATGTAGATGACTTTATTTTTGGTTCCACTAATGAAAAATTGTGTAAAGAATTTTCAAGTATAATGACTAAGGAATTCGAAATGTCTCATATGGGAGAATTAACTTATTTCCTCGGACTTCAAATTAAACAATTAACAAATGGAATTTCTTAAACCAAGAAAAATATTGTGCTAATCTACTTAAACGTTTTGGAATGGAAAACATTTCTGGAAAACCTACTCCTATGAGTACCACAACTCATCTCGATCGAGATGAAAATGGCAAAAGTGCAGACCAAAAGTTGTTTAGATGTATGATAGGCTCTTTACTTTACTTAACCACTAGTAGACCAGACATAATGATGAGTGTATGTTTATGTGCACGTTTTCAAGCTAATCCTAAAGAACCACATTTAACAGCCGTAAAACGAATTATGCGATATCTTAATAATACCAAGGACTTGGGTCTTTTCTATTCAAAAGATTGTCCATTCAAATTAGTTTCGTTTAGTGATGCTGATTTTGGTGGATCTCGAACAGATATAAAAAGTACAAGTGGTACGTGCCATTTCAATGGAAAATCACTTGTATCTTGGTTTAGTAAGAAACAAAATTGTGTTTCGCTTTCAACCTATGAAGCAGAATATATATCTGCCGCTTTAGCTAGTACTCAAGTCATATATATGCAACAAACACTTAAAGATTCTAATATAAATTTAACAAATTTTACAATATATTGTGATAATAAAAGTATAATAAATTTATCTAAAAATCCAGTAAATCACTCTCGTACAAAACATACTGATATTCGTCACCATTTTCTACGTGACAATATCAAAAAAGGAATTATCAATTTAGAATATATTTCCACCGAAAATCAAATTGCCGATATATTTACTAAACCATTACTAGAAAACTCATAAAATTACATCGAAAATTAGGAATAATATCTTTCAAAAATATTTAATAACAAAAATTATGATGGTAAGGAACCTAATACATGAGTAACATACCTCATACTTAATTAACTTTATCTAAACAAAAGTCAGACATGAATTTAGTTTACATAACTATGGGTTTAAAAACTTAATCATTTAATTTATACATTTGAATTAGCTAATATTTCATACACTAAAACATAACCATCCATTTCAAAGTAAATTATTAACCATTAATTCAATTTCTGGTTCTAAATTCTTAATGATTTTACACCACATTTTTCTTATAACTCTAGACCTATATATACATGTTAAAAATAATTAAATATAACAAAATCTTTTTCATAAAAGATCAACCTCTGTAGAAAAATTGTCTTCCAACAAATCAAACTCACCCATCATCATAACTTTTTCAACCGATAGCTCAGCTGATTCACCTCAACATCCTACGCCAACACCAACACACGAGCCTGTTTATAAAT
This sequence comes from Allium cepa, assembly GCA_030765085.1. Classification (NCBI taxonomy): domain Eukaryota; kingdom Viridiplantae; phylum Streptophyta; class Magnoliopsida; order Asparagales; family Amaryllidaceae; genus Allium; species Allium cepa. The sequence continues at coordinate 887,530,994 of CM060931.1, forward strand.
GGAAAAATTATCGAACCGGGTATACACTGGATTCCAAGAAGGCCAAACGTTCGCTATTTATTTCTCCCAATACGAAGAAAAAGATCAATGAAATTCATCATTATCAACAACAGCAAATAGACCTTCAATGAGAATTGCATTTTGAACAGAAAGTAAAGGCTAAACGCTTAAACTTTCTTGAACAAATTGGTTTGGAATTTTGCAGCTCGAAGAAAAAGGATGTAAGTGAACCCTTACCTCGACCAGTTAATCCGTTTGATCCATCTTTGTCGTATCATACATCAAACGACCCAATAAATCCTTGGGTCTCGCCTCAAAGACCTCAATATAGTCCAAATTCATGGGACAAGAACTATATGGCGAATGAAGGATATAAAACACCAAAGAAGAAGACTCCATCTCCAAAGGCTCCATCCCCTAAGAAATGATGGTTTTGTGGTCAAAATAATATTATTATATCATAATATTACTATATAACTGTATTTATTTCATTAAATAAAACATTTGCATTCAAACAGTGAAGAAAAACCAAAAATGCATAATTCAGTCGAATGAATAGTTCTGCACAGTCAACTAAAATTATGACAGAAACTTACAGCCAACAGTTCAGTCGGCTGAAAATCTCTGTTCAGTCGACTGAATTTTAGCTAGAAAACTTTCGGCTTCCAGTTCAGGCAACTGAATAGAAAGTTTCAATCGATTGAATGCAGTTTACCCAGTTTTTGTCTACCCGACTTAACCATCTTTTACATTTTTACCTTTACTTTTCACCGTTTCCAAACTTCATCTTCCCAATTCTAAGAAAACCTTAGCCCCAAATTTCCATTTTTATCAAATTCTTCCTCAAAATTTCCTCAATTATGCCTCCTAAACGTTCTAGAGCTTCAACTTCAATCTCCTCCTAAGCTTTAACAGACCAAGCAAATTTAACATCACTTTAAGACATTAGTCGTAATGACCATGCCATCAACCATATTATGGTCAAATTATTCTATGCCAACCTCAACCTCGGATACCAAACTCCACGAAATCCGAATGACAGTATTTGGAGTATGGTACGCGAGAAAAATGTATGGTTTTCACTTGATCGCATTTCTCACATTCTAGGATCCCCAAACGTTGGTAGAAAGCTTGATGAAATAGATTTCAATCCACATATTCGTGACAATATAAATGTAACGACCCAGAATTTATATTAATTAAAATTTGAATATTTAATTAATTTAAATTATTAATAAGTGAAATTTTTAAGTCGAATAATTTATTTTTCGAATATTGGATTTAATTGGATAATTAAATCGATAATTTAATAATTTAAATTTCTGAAATAATTGAAAATCGAGTTAAATATGATTGAAAATGATTTGTAAAATTTTTATTTTATCATATTGGAGTTATAACAATGTTATGGAACTTTTAAAATCAAATTAAAAGTTATTTGTGAAGATTGAATATTTTAATATTTAATTATCGACTGAAAAATAACCAATTTTCGATCAGTCTCAGAATTGGACGAAACTAGTTCCGTTGGATCCGTAATAGTTTGTTATTATCGGAATTCAATTTTCGTAGCAAACGGAGTTGTCGTTTAATCGTGGCAGCTCGAAACGCATCGAAATTGTTTTAATATTAATTTGGCGAGTTAAAATAGTCATGTTTCAAAACGTCTCGTATTTCGGCGAAACCAGTTTCATCGAATCCGTAATGTGATATTATTGTATGGTTTCAAATTTCAAGTCAATCGGATTTACCGTTTGTCCGGGGCAAGCGAAAACGCATAGAAAATCGTTTAATCGGTTTAATTTTAAATCGATCGTTTATTGTCGTAACTCGCACAGATGATCGAATTGGCTCTCGAAACCTGTTCCATTGTGTCCGGAACATGGGATAATCCTAGAAACGCTGGTTACCGTGCGTAAATCGGAGTTTGGAAAAGCCGAATGAATAGTGTTCGATATTTTCTATAAATAGCCCCCCTTTATTCACAAAAAAAAAAGAAAAAAGGCTAGGGTTTCAGGGCCGGCCGCCATCTTCAACTTCAAAGGCCAGAAAACAACCAACGTTCTTCCTTAATCTCTCCCAAAATATAAACAATTAGCTAATGCTTTCAAATAGGATATTATAGAGGGAGGAGAGCTCTACGAATCTATACGGTCATGATCGAAAATGGAGGCTCGATGGGGAGGGTATAGGGCCGCGTTCGTGGCCGTCTCGTGCACGGTTTCCAAGCTCGAGATGGAGCCGAGCTTCGTATGGTGGCAGCCGTGGGTGAAGGCGACGTAGAGCTGCAGGTTGGTGGTCCTTGATCTCGTTCTAATCGAGTGTGGTGGCTACAATTCTTAACCCTAGATAATGAGGGTTGGGTTCATTTTCTCGTGCGTTACCTGGAGGAAGGAGAAGAAAGGGGACAGCCTGGATCATGTAGTGTGAAATCAACGGTGGTGATGAGTTGAGGGTTTGAAAATAATAATAAATGTTGTAATTTATATATTAAAATTCGTTTAAACTTTAAAACGTGATAACTTTTTCATACGAGGTCGAAAACGCGCGAAACCAGTTGCGTTGGAATCTTATGGACGAGCACTACGCTATGGAATTGGATTGGAGTCGTTTGGAGTCAGTGAAAATTTCGGGTAAAATTAAACGTCCGTTTAATTTTATTCGAAATAAAAGCTGGAAAACGGAATTTAAAACAAGGTGAGAACTTCTCACTCAATCGAACAGTTTCGATTTAAATTTTAAATAGTTATATTTAAAATTCTTGAATGCATGTTTGAATGATGAATGTTATCTATTGATTGTTAAAATAGACATTATGCGCCGTTAGTAAGCGGATGCTATTTATTAAAAACATATACCGCGAATATTTTACAGTACAGTGAAATTGGTATTATTTATGTACTTGGAGTTAATTTCCCGCATTATATAGCGGATGAGACCCTATTGCGCCGTCTATTAAGCGGATAATATTTTATAAATCCCATATACCGCGATAATTCCGTACTGGAATGGAATTGGTATTGTGCTAATGTTTGTGGATGCAGGGAAATAGGTTGGAGGGATCCAACTGGATTCCTCAACTGTATTGATTTATTTAAAGATATTGTGATATTTGTTGATTATCATATCGATATTTGATATTTGGATGTCGTGATTGACTATTTGGTGCTGTTGCATCATCGGATCCATTTCTGAAGTTTTAAAATAATGATTTTGGTTTTAAAAGGAATTTTAAAGTGATTTTCAAAAGTATACGTTTTATTAAATTTTGAATTGTTAAAATAAATAAACGTTAAAATTTTATTTTTATAAATTGATATTATTAAAAACGATGTATGTAAAAGACTTATAAAATTGATATTTTATAAATTAAAAATATTGGAATATTAAAACGAGTTTTTATAAGCTTAAAAATGAAATAAAACTGAATTTCATAAGTGAACGGAATTTATAGATTTATAAATTGTGAAGTTATAAAATGAATAGATTTTGTAAAATAAAAGATTTATAAGTAATTATCTTATAAATCGGATTTTGGCATTTAAATGAGATGTAAATGGAATTTGTTAAAAATGAGATTTATAAATCAAAGCTTATAAATAGAAATGGAATTTATAAACATTGTTTATAAATTCGAAATCAATTGAATTTGATAAATTGAATATTGAAGTATATTAAAGGAAATATATTCATGATTTTGGACAGTGAATACATTATAGAATAAAATGATCATATTTGGCAAAATGGATATTATTAAAAGAAGTTGATTATTTTAACGACGTTTTAAAATGCATTAAATATCGAAACCATAGATTTCAACATTCATTGTTGAAATAGACGTTTTTGAGAAATAGAAGGAAATGGTGGACTATAACACTGTTGTTATAGTAAATGGTTTTCGAAAGGAAATGTTTTGTATTGTATTGGGATTTATATATCTATTTAAACTTTGAATCCCTATACTAGTGATTTTGGGTCGCCGTAACGATATTTTACGCAACATTCGTTTTGACTCAAATTTATGTGTTAAGAAAATGATTTCTTAAAGAATGAAATATATACTTAGTTTTGATTTAAGTATATTGAATATTTTCAAATGTTGAAAATAAATAGATTTGTGAATTAGTTATTATTAAATAAGTATGGAAATGTTTTCCAATATGAACTGAATATTTTGAGACTTTATCTTTTAAAGATAAATTGAAAATGAATATTAGAAATCGATTTGAAAATCATATATTCATAGATATTTTGGAATTATAAATTCATTATGGAATTTATAAATGAAACGGGTAATTTGTTTAAAAATAAACGTTGATTTATTTTTGAAGTGTGGAAATTATATATCTAGTAAAGATATTTTAGAAAGTAAATAATTTGGAAAATTATTTGGATTTGGTGATGTTGAACACGCCTATTGATAGTTAAATAATCCGACTATCAATATTTACCTTTAAATAGGTATTTGTTGTGATTGCTTGAATTTGAATGCTACACTTATTTTTGAATAAGCGCTCACTATTCGGGTTAGCCGGGAAAGGACCTTGGGGTCGTATAACCCATTCCGAATATGTGATACATCGTTATGGATTGCATTTGATGACCGGTGTTGAAGACCGGATATTTTTGAAAAAGGAAGGATTACCGTTGAGTTACTCTGCATCGGCTGATCTCCGATATAGAGGTTTTATCGCCCTTAGTGACGGGAAGTCCGGACGTGATTAGAAATTATCCGGAATGCAAGAACTTCTTTATAAGTGCCTTCGGTTCTGTTCGAACCCGGAACAGACTTGTATGGATTGTATGTCTGACATTACAAATTGAGATATAAAGCTGATCTCTTTCAAATATATTTCTGTTGGTGTCGGAGAATTTATTCTCTTAGCTTAACACCCTTCTCTGAGACGTACGAGCTCAGAGGTTATGTAGTTGAAGGTTATTAGTGATATACTCCCAATTTGGTAGTGTGGCATGCTGAGTGTTGCTGTGAAATGATCATTGATTGATCATTTGTGATATGATCATTTGTTTGATCGTTTATCTTTGTGATCATTACTTTGATCATTTGTAGACCCAAATCACAGCTTTTGTATAAAGCGTGGCTTTGTAGACGAGACTTCGTCGGACCTCACACCCCGGAAATGTTCAAAACAGGAAGGATGCAGCAAGGTTATTAGGGGGTAGCGCCCCTTTAGTGTATGTCATTCCTTCTGGATAGAGGTGGTATCATGGTATGGAGCCCAGATACTTAACCTATGTTGTTGCTGCAAATTTATTGCTTTGTGGTTGTTGGAAATCGAGGATCCTCGGATAGATCGGTTACGATCGGGGGATGACATATTCGTGTCAGTAGTTACCCAGTTAGGGGTAACCCGACCTTGTGTTGGCAGAGATCCGGTTTGGTTCTCGGGACGTCATTCCAGAGGCGTTTCCATGTGGCAATGGGAAGTTCCTTGGCCTGACCATTTGTTGGAAATCCAAAGAAACAATACGATCTTGTACGGTTTTAGTTGTAGAACCTATCATTCACTTATGGTGGCGCCTCATTGTTTGGATGGTAGCTGTAGTAGGCATAAGTGCGAAATGCCTATGCTGGCTAAGATTTATATCTTTACTTTCGAAATAATTTTCCTACACTATGCACTAGTAATAATATCAAATGTTTCTTTTTAATGCGTATCAAGCATCTTTGACTATCATAAGAAGAAATCTCCTCCGATTCTGCGTTTGCATTGTGTGTGTGTGCGGGAGGCCTTATGGTAGTCTCATTTTCTTAAAAGAATTGCGAATCTATTTTAAAATTATCCTGTTCTTTGTTTTAAAGATAAACTGTTTTAGTTCTCACACCAGTCACATTACTGACTCGGAGTTTATTGTTTTCCTTCCTAAACTCTGGGTGCCCACCAATTTCCACACGGGCAGTCAAGATTCAGGTTAATCAGGATATTCTGGAAATTCAGGAGTTGTTGGAGGCAAGCTGGATGGCATGGCGTATTACTAGTATATAGTATTTCTTTTCCGCGGTTTGTTGTTGTTTGTTGTTGTATACTCTGATGATGAAATGTAATGTAATAAGATGTAATGTAATAACTGATATAGTTCTTTGTTTAATGATATTCATTTATCTATTATATGTTGTTCCGCTGCGAATTGTGAGATTCTATATTGTTCTGCTGTTTTCTGTTCTGTTCTATCTTTTTCTCTCTTCTTCTACCTCTTCTTCTTCTTAAATCATAATGGTTCGTATTTCCATTCATCTTGAGTTAATCAATGGAGATTAGTGTTTATTCAAGGAGTACGGATTTGCAGACTATTACATTTGGTATCAGAGCTTATGGTTAAGCGACAACCATGGCTCTGTTGGGTATTACTCATTAGAGATAGAGTCAGTAGTACTCTAGAATGAGTTTGAGTGTAATAATAGATACAAGCGCGTATTTGTTAGTGAATATAAATTGTTTTATATTGTGATGATTGGTTTGTTGAGTGGTATATGGATTTTGGTCAACACGAGTAATTAATGTTGTTGATAGGGATCTCTAAACACTTGAATAGAACAATTCGACACAGTATTGTTTTAATAGGGTAAATGAAATAGTTTTACCTTGATTATATTTTATATATAAAGGAAATAATTTTTCAGAATTATTAAAGTGTATATGAATTGATTGTTTGGTTGTTGAATAAAAACAACAATCTTTAAAGAATAATTGTATAAGCAAATGAATTATAAGTATGGAACTATAATTAATGTGATTTACAATTGTGAAATAATCTTATATACAAGAAGTGAAATTATATGAGTAAAAGACTTATAAATGTGATTTATATTCTGAAAACAAAATTCCAGAGAAATGTTTTGAAAAGATTTGATATTTTGGGAAAATTATTTTGGAGAAGTTAAAGCTCTAAACTCTTTTCGGTCGCTGGAAAATAATTCCGATGATGATTGCAACATCATCGGTGTTCATTTTCGGGTTTCCAAAAGAGGGATTGCTGCCAAATTGTTTAAAAGAAAGTTGTTTGGAAAATTTGGATTTGGTTTTGGAAATTCAAAAGATAATTTGAATTGATTTCAAAAAAATGGTTTTGAAAAGTTGAAAAGACTCTAGAATCCTATGTAAAATATTATGTGAATAATAAATGAGTTGATAACTTATACAATTTGAATTTTAATAGAATAAATTTAACTTAAAGGATGAAGTTAAATTAAAGGAAGTATAGGTAAATCAATAAAATCCAAGTTGAAATAAATTTGAGTTGCCATCAAAGACATGTGATTTAAAATTTAACAAAAGGAAAGTTAAATAAATTGATTTGGATTTGATAAGATGTTTGAAATGGAATATAACTTAAATAATGTTGAATAAAGTTGATTTTGGTGTCAAAGTAAATTAATAAGTGAATTAATGAAGTGAATTCATTAAGAATTTGAACTTGAGTTATATGAATGAAATTCAACTTTATATTGTTAAAGGAATTAGAAATTGAATTGAACTAATGAATTTAACTAATGAATTGAATGTAAATCAATTGAATGTGAATGAATTGATATGGGATAATGGATGTAAGTGTCAATTCATTAGAAGCTAATGTTATTGGAAATTGAATAATTGAATGAAAATCAATAGAATATCAAACCAATTGGAATTAAAAGTGTTGGACCAAATTGAATGTAAATTAAATAATTTGGTTATGTTGAATGAACATTGGTTGTTATTTGATTGATAGTTGATTGTATATAATTCATTAAGTGTTAATGAAATTGAATTAGCGAAATTAAAAGCTATGTGATTGAATCTAAATTGGAAGTAAATAAATTTGAATAGAATTGGATTTGTTTTGGATTGAAGGCGAATTAATGTGAATAAATTAGTGAATGTAAACTAACTGAAATCGAATGAATGAACGTTAGTAAAATTCCAATGTTAATGAATCAATTGGAAAACCAATTCAATGAATATTAATGAGAAGTGAATTTATATTGATTTGGTGGTTGTATTTGTTGCTTTAGTTGCATTTGCTATATTATGTAGTTGTTATGTTGCTATATGATGTATATTGATATTATTTTCATATATACATGTTCTCATATTGTTTGTTGAGTGTTTAGTAGGTGCGGATTGCGTTTTCTTCGCATTTGGAGCTCGCTTTCGCGCTATATTAGCCGAAAATGCTCGCTAATAAAATATAAGGTACATATCTCGGATTAAATATCGTACTTTTATACTTTTTTCCCTACGAGATGCCTCATCACTTGATGAGATGTATATTTGTGATATGTATACCATCATTTTTTTTCAGATCGAGCCGCGTAAAGGAGACTATGGCGAATTTTTCCGAAAATTTAAGTCGTTAGAATTTTTTTGAGAAAATTGGGAAAATTTGTGAAAAACTAAGTTTTGATTTGAAGTTGAAAATTAAACAATAGCAGTTGGTTTTGAAAATATAACTAAGTATGATTTGAAAACTTAGTAAAGTATTATAAGAAGTTTAACTATGAATTTTGGAAAGTTAATGGATTTTGTGAATCTTTCTTACTTGGTAATTTCGAGGACGAAATTCTTTTAAGGGGGGAAGTTTGTAACGACCCAGAATTTATATTAATTAAAATTTGAATACTTAATTAATTTAAATTATTAATAAGTGAAATTTTTAAGTCGAATAGTTTATTTTTCGAATATTGGATTTAATTGGATAATTAAATCGATAATTTAATAATTTAAATTTCTGAAATAATTGAAAATCGAGTTAAATATGATTGAAAATGATTTGTAAAATTTTTATTTTATCATATTGGAGTTATAACAATGTTATGGAACTTTTAAAATCAAATTAAAAGTTATTTGTGAAGATTGAATATTTTAATACTTAATTATGGACTGAAAAATAACCAATTTTCGAACAGTCTCAGAATTGGACGAAACTAGTTCCATTGGATCCATAATAGTTTTTTATTATCGGATTTCAATTTTCGTAGCAATCGGAGTTGTCGTTTGATCGTGGCAGCTCGAAACGCATCGAAATTGTTTTAATATTAATTTGGCGAGTTAAAATAGTCATGTTTCAAAAAGTCTCGGATTTCGACGAAACCAGTTTCATCGGATCCGTAATGTGGTATTATTGTATGGTTTCAAATTTCAAGTCAATCGGATTTACCGTTTGTCCGGGGCAAGCGAAAACGCCTAGAAAATCGTTTAATCGGTTTAATTTTAAATCGATCGTTTATTGCCGTAACTGGCACAGATGATCGAATTGGCTCCCGAAACCTGTTTCATTGTGTCTGAAACGCGGGATAAACCCTAGCAACGCCGGTTACCACGCGTAAATCGGAGTTTGGAAAAGCCGAATGAATAGTGTTCGATATTTTCTATAAATAGCCCTCCCTTATTCACAAAAATTAAAAAATAAGGCTAGGGTTCAGGGCCGGCTGCCATCTTCAACTTTAATGGTCAGAAAACACCCAACGTTCTTCCTTAATCTCTCCCAAAATATAAACAATTAGCTAATGCTTTCCACTAGGATATTATAGAAGGATGAGAGCTCTACGAATCTATACGGTCATGATCGAAAATGGAGGCTCGATGGGGAGGATATAGGGCCGCGTTCGTGGCCGTCTCGTGCACGGTTTCCAAGCTCGAGATGGAGCCAATCTTCGTATGGTGGCAGCCGTGGGTGAAGGCGACGTAGAGCTGCAGGTTGGTGGTTCTTGATCTCGTTCTAATCGAGTGTGGTGGCTACAATTCTTAACCCTAGATAATGAGGGTTGGGTTCATTTTCTCGTGCGTTACCTGGAGGAAGGAAAAGAAAGGGGACGGCCTGGATCATGCAGTGTGAAATCAACGGTGGTGATGAGTTGAGGGTTTGAAAATAATAATAAATGTTGTAATTTATATATTAAAATTCGTTTAAACTTTAAAACGTGAAATCTTTTTCATACGAGGTCGAAAACGTGCGAAACCAGTTGCGTTGGAATCGTATGGACGAGCACTACGCTATGGAATTGGATTGGAGTCGTTTGGAGTCAGTGAAAATTTCGAGTAAAATTAAACGTCCGTTTAATTTTATTCGAAATAAAAGCTGGAAAACGGAATTTAAAACAAGGTGAGAACTTCTCACTCAATCGAACAGTTTCGATTTAATTTTTAAATAGTTATATTTAAAATTCTTGAATGCATGTTTGAATGATGATTGTTATCTATTGATTGTTAAAATAGACATTATGCGCCGTTAATAAGCGGATGTTATTTATTAAAAACATATACCGCGAATATTTTACAGTACAGTGAAATTGGTATTATTTATGTACTTGGAGTTGATTTCCCGCATTATATAGCGGATGAGACCCTATTGCGCCGTCTATTAAGCGGATAATATTTTATAAATCCCATATACCGCGATAATTCCGTACTGGAACGGAATTGGTATTGTGCTAATGTTTGTGGATGCAGGGAAACAGGTTGGAGTGATCCAACTGGATTCCTCAACTGTATTGATTTATTTACAGATATTGTGATATTTGTTGATTATCGTATCGATATATGATATGTGGATGTCGTGATTGACTATTTGGTGCTGCGGCATCATCGGATCCATTTCTGAAGTTTTAAAATAATGATTTTGGTTTTAAAAGGAATTTTTAAGTGATTTTCGAAAGTATACGTTTTATTAAATTTTGAATTGTTAAAATAAATAAACGTTAAAATTTTATTTTTATAAAAGTTATGATTTTTGGAAAATAATGCTTAAGTATGATTTTGAAGTATATAAGCTTTAAATAACGATTTTTAAGTTATTAAAAGAATAAATTGGTTTAAATTGGGATTTTTGAATTATTAAAAATGATGTATATAAAAGACTTATAAAATTGATATTTTATAAATTAAAAATATTGGAATATTAAAACGAGTTTTTATAAGTGTTAAAAATGAAATAAAAATGGATTTCATAAGTGAACGGAATTTATAGATTTATAAATTGTGAAGTTATAAAATGAATAGATTTTGTAAAATAGAAGATTTATAAGTAATTATCTTATAAATCGGATTTTGGCATTTAAATGAGATATAAATGGAATTTGTTAAAAATGAGATTTATAAATCAAAGCTTATAAATAGAAATGGAATTTATAAACATTGTTTATAAATTCGAAATCAATTGAATTTGATAAATTGAATATTGAAGTTTATTAAAGGAAATATATTCACGATTTTGGACAGTGAATACATTATTGAATAAAATGGTCATATTTGGCAAAATGATATTATTAAAAGAAGTTGATTATTTTAACGACGTTTTAAAATGCATTAAATATCGAAACCATAGATTTCAACATTCATTGTTGAAATAGACGTTTTTGAGAAATAGAAGGAAATGGTGGAATATAACACTGTTGTTATAGTAAATGGTTTCCGAAAGGAAATGTTTTGTATAGTATTGGGATTTATATATCTATTTAAACTTTGAATCCATATACTAGTGATTTTGGGTCGTCGTAACGATGTTTTACGCAACATTCGTTTTGACTCAAATTTATGTGTTAAGAAAATGATTTCTTAAAGAATGAAATATATACTTAGTTTTGATTTAAGTATATTGAATATTTTCAAATGTTGAAAATAAATAGATTTGTGAATTACTTATTGTTAAATAAGTATGGAAATGTTTTCCAATATGAACTGAATATTTTGAGACTTTATCTTTTAAAGATAAATTGAAAATGAATATTAGAAATCGATTTGAAAATCGTATATTCATAGATATTTTGGAATTATAAATTCATTATGGAATTTATAAATGAAAAGGGGAATTTGTTTAAAAATAAACGTTGATTTATTTTTGAAGTGTGGAAATTATATATCTAGTAAAGATATTTTGGAAAGTAAATAATTTGGGAAATTATTTGGATTTGGTGATGTTGAACACGCCTATTGATAGTTAAATAATCCGACTATCAATATTTACCTTTAAATAGGTATTTGTTGTGATTGCTTGAATTTGAATGTTATACTTATTTTTGAATAAGCGCTCACTATTCGGGTTAGCCGGGAAAGGACCTTGGGATCGTATAACCCATTCCGGATATGTGATACGTCGTTATGGATTGCATTTGATGAACGGCGTTGAAGACCGGATATTTTTGAAAACGGAAGGATTACCGTTGAGTTACTCTGCATCGGCTGATCTCCGATATAGAGGTTTTATCACCCTTAGTGACGGGAAGTCCGGACGTGATTAGAAATTATCCGGAATGTAAGGACTTCTTTGTAAGTGCCTTCGGTTCTGTTCGAACCCGGAACAAACTTGTATGGATTGTATGTCTGACATTACAAATTGAGATATAAAGCTGATCTCTTTCAAATATATTTCTGTTGGTGGCGGAGAATTTATTCTCTTAGCTTAACACCCTTCTCTGAGACGTACGAGCTCAGAGGTTATGTAGTTGAAGGTTATTAGTGATATACTCCCAATTTAGTAGTGTGACATGCTGAGTGTTGTTGTGAAATGATCATTGATTGATCATTTGTGATATGATCATTTGTTTGATCGTTTATCTTTGTGATCATTACTTTGATCATTTGTGGACCCAAATCACAGCTTTTGTATAAAGCGTGGCTTTGTAGACGAGACTTCGTCGGACCTGACACCCCGGAAATGGTCAAAACAGGATGGATGCAGCAAGGTTATTAGGGGGTAGCGCCCCTTTAGTGTATGTCATTCCTTCTGGATTGAGGTGGTATCATGGTATGGAGCCCAGATACTTAACCTATGTTGTTGCTGCAAATTTATTGCTTTGTGGTTGTTGGAAATCGAGGATCCTCGAATAGATCGGTTACGATCGGGGGATGACATATTCGTGTCAGTAGTTACCCAGTTAGGGGTAACCCGACCTTGTGTTGGCAGAGATCCGGTTTGGTTCTCGGGACGTCATTCCAGAGGCGTTTCCATGTGGCAATGGGAAGTTCCTTGGCCTGACCATTTGTCGGAAATCCAAAGAAACAATACGATCTTGTACGGTTTTAGTTGTAGAACCTATCATTCACTTATGGTGGCGCCCCATTGTTTGGATGGTAGCTATAGTAGGCATAAGTGCGAAATGCCTATGCTGGCTAAGATTTATATCTTTACTTTCGAAATAATTTTCCTACACTATGCACTAGTAATAATATCAAATGTTTCTTTTTAATGCGTATCAAGCATCTTTGACTATCATAAGGAGAAATCTCCTCCGATTCTGCGTTTGCATTGTGTGTGTGTGCGGGAGGCCTTATGGTAGTCTCATTTTCTAAAAAGCGTTGTGAATCTATTTTAAAATTATCCTGTTCTTTGTTTTAAAGATAAACTGTTTTAGTTCTCACACCAGTCACATGACTGACTCGGAGTTTATTGTTTTCCTTCCTAAACTCTGAGTGCCCACCAATTTCCACACAGGCAGTCAAGAGTCAAGTTTATCAGGATATTCTGGAAATTCAGGAGTTGCTGGAGGCAAGCTGGATGACATGGCGTATTACTAGTATGTAGTATTTCTTTTCCGCATTTTGTTGTTGTTTGTTGTTGTGTACTCTGATGATGAAATGTAATGTAATAAGATGTAATGTAATAACTGATATAGTTCTTTGTTTAATGATATTCATTTATCTATTATATGTTGTTCCGCTGCGAATTGTGAGATTCTGATATTGTTAGGTGCACTTTACGGTTTTGATTGTATTCCCCACTTTGTGGCTAGTAGCTGGAATTTAATGAATGTAACAATTTCGGCTATTTTATATTTACTTGAAAACCTTAGACGCTATTATAGTATCACTGGATTTCCTATCAAAGGTTTGAGTAATCATAAGGTAAAAACTTTCCGTGTTTATGTGCGGAAAGTCTTACAAGATATGTTCTATCTTTTTCTCTCTTCTTCTACCTCTTTCTTCTTCTTAAACCATAATGGTTCATATTTCCATTCATCTTGAGTTAATCAATGGAGATTAGTGTTTATTCAAGGAGTACGGATTTGTAGACTATTACAATAAATCATCAATATTTAGAGGATGATATCAATAACCGAGATATCAAATCCACCTCCTTAAGACCAAGTGCAAGGCTTATACACAAAGCCCTTATGAGGAACATTACCCCACGCACCGGCTTCTATGAAATAGTGTACCCGAATAACTACCGGGCACTATATGCTATATGGGAAAATATTAAAGTAAATTGGGTGCAATTGATACTTGATGAATTTCTTTCATTCAACAATAGGAAAATGAGAACATATATTTTGGCGAATACATAATGTGACTCCTCCTAGACGTTGATACGCCACTACCAAACTCAGAAAATACGATGGTTCATCAAATCAACCATCAGACTATAAGCCTAATGCAACTACCGGTAAGGCCTCCTCGTATCATGTCTCTAACCGAATGGGTAGCACGTCAACAAGAACCTCACCAACCTCAACCTCAAGCTCCACAACAAGAACCACTTGATCAAGATGATGAAATCCGTCTTGTTCAACCAGATTTTACTACAAATCAATCATTGGGAATTCTATCAAGGAATCAACAAATCCTTGATACTCGTCTCAAAAAGGTTGTCACAAACTTGATAGGGTCAAAGGGTTCTTCGACAAACTATGGGATGTCATTTCATGCACCAGCACCACTTCTGCTTCTACCTCTCGCGGCAAGCGCCCTGCTCCAACGTTCACGTGGACATCTTCCGAGGAGAATCCAAGCAGCATCACTAGTGGTAACAGTGGTGGTCAAGGAAGAGGAGCTTTTAGACAACCAACCGGTGGCCCTGTTATTCGTGAACCAGAAGGAGGACGTGAAGGCTCTTATGATTGGGACAAAGATCCTTGATCATTTTGATGGTTTGATTTTCGGAACTCTTTATTAATTTTCAAAAACTACTTAAAAGGCTTGTATAAATAGCCTTCTTTTATTCATGAGACTTTATGGTTTATATGATTTACACTATAGTTATGCATGCATGTGGTTGCTTTGTTTTGACAATTATATACTTCTACAAATTATTACTTCATTTTTTTCGATGACAAAAGGGGAGAAAAGTCTATGTCACTAACTTTGTTTTGTAGGAAAGATAGTGCATATATTCAAGGGGAGGAAAGATAATTACATCTCTACAAACATAGGAATTGTCATCAATCCAAAAGGGAGAGAATGTTGATACGCTATATTTTGATCAATGACAATGTGCTTCAACAAAAAGGAAAAGATATGTGCAAAGCTAAAGGAAGGACTATGAAGACCAAGGATATCGTGAGTACTTATTATATATAGGCTTAGTCTTAGTTTTATTGTTAAAATCTATCCTCAAGAAGCTTGCACAAACACAAGAACACATTTCATGACTTAATATTTCAGTTAAAAGATCACGGTGCATGAACTACCAGTTCAGTCGACTGAACAGAAAATTTCAATTGACTGAACCTGTTACAGAATTACAACATGCACACAGTTTCAGTCGACTAAAATTCCCTGTTCAGTCGACTGAATTCAAACCTGCGAATTTTTTTATGAAAAGACACCTTCTTATTCCCAAGAGTTGCAACCATTCTCCAATGGTAATGGATGCATCTCTTGCCTGAATCTTTTGCAAATAGATACACCCCTTCTACACTTATAAATACATGATTCTATCATTTGCAAATCACGAATTCTAATTGCTTTAATTTCTTTGTCATCTTGATCATATTTTCTAATTTCTTAAAGTTTTCAAAAGCATTCACAAACCACTTCTATTGTGTGAATCTCTGTTTTATCTTAAATACTCGTTTGATTCATAGCAATTTATATTTTCTAAATCTTCATAAACACAATTCATATTCTTGAGGATAAGATTATAGGAAAGTTGTACTCATTTAGACTCACTAGTGTTATCAAGAACATAACAAGTCAGAAATACTCTTTGTACCTAGTCGAAGTCCTCTTCGATAGTTGAGGCAAGAAATCCCGTTCGGTTGTTCGGGTAAGTTGTAAACCTATTACTCCGGGTTAAATGAGCGTTGTTAGTTAGTAGAATTCCTAAGAGGAGCTTAGGGACTGGACGTAGGACAAGAGGTTCGAACCAGTATAAAGTCTTGGTGTCTACTTTGCTTATTGCTTATTGCTATCTACCTAGACCATTCCACTATTCCATATTATACGATCCTACCACATAGCTTCTTTCACTAGGGAAGTCTGATCTCTATGATATAAATGTATTTTTTGATATATCATGTGTTTTACTATTTCATAACGAATAAAAATGATGAAGTTTTATAATTGTTAATTGTGAATAAAAGGAAATTATATGCTTCAATTTCTGAGGTAAAACCATGTGTTTTGCATGACCTAAGTATTAATTTAAGTATTAGTTGACAAAATCAAAGTCCTAAGTTCATTATAGAATATGACTCAAACTAATCTCAGAATCAAGTTTTCCATTTATTACTATTGGGACATATGCATATTTAAAAAGGAATAGTGATATCAAAAATGGTCGATAATAGTTTTATGTACATAGCTATATTAATTTCATATTTATTATCTGCACTTGATGTATATACATACAAGTATCCATAGGACAATGCTCGATGGATGCGGTTGCAATGGAATTGGAGAATGGTTGTAGCATGTAACATTATAGTGAATGCATGTTTGTTTGCATTGCGTATTAACCGCATCGAAATTGGAGAATGGTTATAACATGTAATATTATAGTGAATGCATGGTTGTTTGCATTGAGTATTCTCAAAGGGAAAGGACTAAAATAATCATTATTAGGATTGTTTGCAAACCAAGCGCAAAAAAACACATGGCTTTGATTGGCTTTTTTCAAATATTATTAGGATTGACCATGATATGTTTACGAACTAAGGGCTACAAACAATAATTATCAAGTATAAATTGCACGTGCATGCGTATATAAAAGCTACAGATATTTACGTTTGACCTCTAAGTCAAATTTTTGTGTGGCCATAGCTCTTTTATTTCAAGTTCATTTGATGATGGTTGTGATTACAAAATGATAGTGAAATTGATAGGTGACTGAGAAAAAATACCGTTGGAGGTCTTAAACCTATTAATGCGATTCGCTAATGGGTGTAGGGTATATTTGGAAAAATTCAGGGTGGAAATCCTATTCATTAAATTCTCGCTGTTAAATGGAAGAGATGGAGCCATATTGTGAAGCGATGATGTACTTAGATACATTTTTTATCACATCACACACTAAAAGAGCATATACATGTAAAGGTGCACGTATTATTTTCATTTGTAGTAGTATAAAATAAATTAAAACAGAAGAAACGAATGATAAAACTTAGTATTATAAAAGTATTAGTTCTATGACTGTTCTTCAGTTACTCGGTCTTTTGGGGAGCTACCTTAGATTCAGTTTATGCTGGCAATAGTATTGTTAAATCTATTTTCGCGAGTGTAACTATAAATGAATGCACATTTTGATTAAATGCAGGTCCATCTGGACGTGCATATACACTCATATTCATAATTTGTTAAAAATGAAAATATATAAAATTTTATAAAAAGTTAAAATAAAGAATACATTATATAATTAATAAAACATTAAAATGTCTAAGTGAATTAGAAAATAAAAGGTTAGTCCAAAAAATAATCAATACTTTTTTAGAATTTGTATCATATTTTTTTAAATAGGTAAAATGGTCAATTATTTTGTTGATCGAAAGAGCTGGATGTATCAACGAAAGGGATTGAAAGGTTAAATAAAGAAACATTTTTATAATGTTGTACATGTATTTATTGAATTCACTTTATGTAATAATAGAAACAACAAATAAAAGTTGTCCATGGAGTAGGTGCAAACACTTGAAGCATTTGATACCGGATATGGTTAAAGTTCATTTGTGCCAAAACGAGTTCGTGCTGGATTATTATGTGTGGGATCATCATGCAAAACTTGTAGCACCTAATCTTGGTACAATCAGAGAAGGAGATGTGCAATGACATTGTTATGGCGAATCTCATAGAAGATATGGTTGAAGATGCGGCATGATCAATGTTTCCTATGGTTAAAGTTAACGATGACGATATAAAATTCGAAGAAGTACCAAATATTAGTGCAAAGAAAATCTGTAATTTATTGGATGCTGCTAAGAACCCTTTGGGATGATTGTAAAAGCGGCACCCAATTATTAGTAACTACAAAATTATTACGATGAAATCAAAATACAACTTTACAGAAGCCGGATTTGCAGCTGTTGTACAAGCTACAAAATGGCATATACCACCCGATAATTTAATGTGTGAAAATCATTATGAAGTGAAAAAACTTATGTCTGCTTTTGGTTTTCCATATCAGAAATAGATACTTGTTTAAATGGTTGCATGTTTATTTGGAAAGAGGACATCGATCTTGTAAAGTGTAGAATATATAGCAAGGTAAGATGAAAACCACTAAAAAGAAGGGAAATGAAGGTCAATACAAGCGTATGCATTATTTACCCATCACTCCTAGGCTTTAAAGGTTACATACATCTTCTGTAACTGTGCCTCGTATGAGATGACACAGTGTGAGAACATAGGAAGAATGTACATTAACATACCCAGATAATAAAAAAGCATGGAAGCATTTTGATGAAACATATCCCGCTTTTGCACTGGAGAACCGCAATGTTAGACTTGGTTTATGTACAGACCAATTTTCACCATTCTCTCAATTTGTTTTTAAATATTCATCTTGGCCTTTATCATTGCATCTTACAATTTACCTCCGTATATGTGTATAAAACTCCATATACGTTTCTCACTTTTGTCGTTTGTGACACTGATGATCCGATATAAGAAATCGATGTTTATTTACAACCATTGATTGAGGAGTTGAAAACATAGCGGCATTGTTATGGATTGTTGGTGATTTTCCTATGCATGCAATACTTTTAGATTGGAGTACGACCGGTCGTTTAGCTTGTCCTTATTGTACGGAAGAAACATGAGCATTTTCTTTATTCATGGAAAGAAAATTCCATGATTTGATTGTCATTGATGTTTTCTTCATATTAATCATCCTTTTAGAAAAGATGAAAAAAAATTACAACTAGTAGAGTAGTGACTATGCAACCATCAGCGATTTGTTAGGCGAAGGAATATATGAACTTATAATGGATTATCCAAAGATATAGGAGATTGGAATTCTAGGTAAATAGATGATTCACAAATGGTGCAAATGATGTATATTTTGAAAGTTGCCTTATTGGAAAGATCGCCTACTTCCCCATACATTGACGTGATGCACAATGAGAAAAATATGTTTGGCGGTGTATTTAAAACAATTTTAAACGTTAATGGGAAGATTAAGACGATTTGAAATCATGACGTGATATAAAATAATTATGTAAACGTCCTGAGCTTCATATCAAGCCAAATGACATTACTTGTGCAAAATTTATAAACCGACGTTTTCAAAGAACTATTGGCCATAAAAAGTTTGGATGGTTATAATGGAACTTAGTTTGTTTTACAAAGATCTTTGTTTAAATACATTAACGTTGAACATCTACATAAACGTTAAGTAGAAATCTCTATACCACTCTACAAAGTGGATAAAATATTTCCTCATTGTCTCTTTAATGTAATGGAGCATTTCCCTGTTCATCATCCATCTGAACCACATCTTTGAGGTCCTTTGCAATATGAATGGATGTATCCATTTAAGAGGTATTAACACTGAGTATGTTAAATATTAGTTTAATTCCATATATAAGTAAATTTTAGTTTGAAATAATTTTTTAATAGGTCTTTAAATCATCTTAAGAAAAATGTTAGAGGAAAGCATGAGTTGAAAGTTCGATTTGCAAATCATATATTGAAAAAAAAACTTCAATTTTATTCTCTCACTATTTCAAGCAATGTTATCTATTTTTAGACAATGTGGCCGACATGTTGTAAAATATGTGGAACTATGGTTAGACGATAGAGATTACCATGTAGCACGCATATATATTCTTCTGAATTGTGCTGAAATTGCACCACTTGATAGGTAATAGTCAATAATAATTTTGATATATTTATTTGATTCATACACGTGTAGATTATAATGCAATGTATTGTCTACATCTGCAGTATTGCTTTATTTACGAATCACAACATTCACGCGACGATCTTAGAAATAACTGGTTGCTTTTCGAACTACGTTTATGATTCGAGAAATTGTGCGGTCGACAAACGATTAAAACATCTTGCGTTGGGACCAAAAAATGTCAAGATATATCCAATATTCTCCATCAATGGATATAAATTCTACATCAAAGAATATGATCATGGAAAAAATAACTAACAATACAGGTGTATTTGTTAAAGGTAGTGATGATTAAGATAACATGTAAATGATTTTTATAGTGTGTTGACACAGGTATCGTCATTGACATATTCCACACGACCTACAGAGGAAGTTTTTTCGTTTAGATGCAATTGGTTCAGCTATATTTTGGGTTCTGTAATCAACGTGCGCAAAGATTATAATCTTATTGAAATAAAGCATACCTAGCATTACCGTAAATACATCCTTTTGTACTAGTCAAACAAGCACTATAAGTTTATTATACTCCTTATCCATCTCAAAAAAATAAAGCAGATTGATCGACAGTTTTTAAAACAAATACAAGATTTACATTTGATGAAAAGAATATTCCAGATGAATAAGCTTATCAAAAAGATCTTGAGCAAAATAGAAAATTAATAATAAACAACGATCATATCAATTTTAGGTTGCTAAACGATAAATCAAATGTTTCTGTAGAAGCATTTGAGACTATATAGGAAAACGATACAATATGAGATCGAGTCTGAATCAGATAATGACGATGACTGATTAATAATGTATATTTTGGTACAGGGCAATTTATGTGATTACTAATGTTAAATTTTTCTTATTAAAAGTGTTATGTTTTCTCTAATTAAATGATATGTTCTTACATAACAAAATGATGTATCTATGA
This sequence comes from Allium cepa, assembly GCA_030765085.1. Lineage (NCBI taxonomy): Eukaryota > Viridiplantae > Streptophyta > Magnoliopsida > Asparagales > Amaryllidaceae > Allium > Allium cepa. The sequence continues at coordinate 887,551,965 of CM060931.1, forward strand.
TAGGTATTATGTCATTTTAATGTCTAAGTTCTTCACATTCATCAGGTTCTCCCTCTTCTACTTAGAGAGGGATCGCCGCGGGAGGTGATGATAGCAGCACCATAACAAGCATTACGTCCCATAGTGATGTTATTCAGTAAAGCGAATGTGCAATTATTAAATTTATTTCAGCATCATAAATATTTTACGTATGACATATTTGTCATGAGTTATTAAGGGACTAAGGGACTGTATTATATTTAACATAGGGGATTTGAGCCGGGTCATAGAAGTTGTTCTTGATATTTCCAAGTTGGATTATAGCAGCAGGATGAGCGCTTGCTGGCCTGAGTGGGATAGTACACACACTGCATCATAGAGTGTATCTGGTCGGACTTCCTCGTAAATGTAATTTTTTATATCACTATATATAACCCCTGTACAAATTGTTAACTAATTTTAGATGTATAGCTTATATTTTTCAATGTATAGGGGGCGGTAGATTTGCAAGAAAATGACCATCTCCTTTAAAGAAACCACTAGATGAAGAAAATGAGGAAGAACTAGTGCGATACAGTATCAGCCGTAGGGGAAGGTGCCTGATTAGATGGGGCACGAGCCTGTAGAAAGGTTGGGTTGCTCACTGGAATAGCCATGAAGCATATGTAAATTTACTAATCTCTAGTTGATTATCTAAATTGAATTTTCATATACAATCTATCACGCATTATATAAAGCATATTCAAATAAGTCAAAATATCAATTTAACTTGCTCCTTATGTAATATATAATTTACAAATGTAAAATATAATGTTTATTTAATTTTGCATGCAAACTAAGAGAGGAACTCTACGAATAGAAATAAGAATCTAGTTACACACCACGGTGGTTCTAAGTCATTCCGATGTTATCGTCAAGAGCTAGTAAATTTATTAATTGTGATTATAAATATTTGTTACATTGTATAATTATATATATATAATAATAATATATAATAATTATTTTAGGAAAGATAACATCAGGGTCTGATCTGCTTCGTGGACGTGTTTGCACGTACTCATGCCATTGAGAATGAAAATGAAGATGACACACTCACATATATATATGGAATGACTCGAAATCACAACATGCCCATGTACGTGTATTTTAGGTTATAAGTTATTAATAATAGGTTTAATTAATTAGTTGTAAAGAATTATAATACTATAATGTCAATTTCAATTGTACTTAGGAAAAATTTATGCAACAACGAGCACGGCTGCTTGAGGGAACAAGATGGGAACAATTGACTATTAATAAGGAGGACGCCATTTTTGAAGCTGTTATAGTCCGGAAACCTGGAATAGGCATTACAGATTTAGTAAACAAGAGGTAATGCTTACTTCAAATTGACTATTTACTAATCTCTCGGCTACAATGAAATTGAATTGTTTAGATTAATTGTGGGAATTTGATTTTGGGTTTGAAATTGAAAGTCACATGTGTTGCTTACTTGCCTTTGGTCTTCCTTATAATAGGTAAAATGTCATAGATAATATAGGATAACATATGATCCTGCTTAATCTGTATCATATTATCTTATAATTAAAATTAGAAGTAGCATATAAAATCACTTTCTTATATGATTTTATATATCATACTGTTATCGCAACAGTTAAACCCGCATTTTTTGATAGCCATTAGACAAAAGTCCCTTATTAAATCGTATAAGTAGTGCAGGCTAAACGCAAACCGAGTGCATACCAAAAGACTTAGGACCAAGTAGAGATTCAGGATCTGAGAGCAAGGATTACTGTGCTAAAGGAACGAGACCGCAATCGCCCTGTGGAGATGAGATAGTTGGATAAGCGCATTGCTGTGTATATGCAGCAGCATGACACATTTCTTTCGTCAATTGATTCCGGAGGTGATGATCAGGAGCGATAGGTATGATTATTTTAGTCTGTATTGGAATATTGCAAATATATGCACTTGTAGATGGCGATGATGATGTATTTTGATATGTTTGATACATTTTGAGAAGAACTTGGATGTTTGAGGTTGACTTAGGTTGTACTGATATGTGTTGGGTTGTTTTGACATGCTTGATACATTCTGAAATGTTGGAGGTTGATTTTGTGTATTTTGTTGGAATGGTTTTTTGTATGGAGGATTGTTTAAGTTTGATTTGTTGTAAATATTGATTTTTTTACTATTAATTTTTTATATGTGATCTGGCTTATATATAATTAATAAAACATTAAAATATATAAATGAATTAAGGAATAAAATGTTAGTCCATAAATTAATCAATACTTTTTTGAATTTCTATCGTATTTTCTTAAATAGGTAAAATGGTTAATTATTTTTTTGATCGAAAGAGCTGGATGTATCAACGGAAGGTATTAAAGGCCTAATAAAAAATATTTTTATAATGGTGTATATGTATTTATTGAATTCACTTTAAGTAATAATAGAAAAGACGAAGAGATTAGTTGTCTATGTAGTAGGTGCAAACACTTGAAGCATTTGATTATTATGTGCCAAAACGGTTTCGTGCTGGATTATTATGTGTGAGATCATCATGTAGAACTTGAGCACCTAATCTTGTACAGTCGGAGGTGGAGATGGGTAATGACATTGTTATGACGAATCTCATAGAAGATATGGTCGAAGATGCAACATGATCAATGTTCCTTATGGTTAAAGTTGATGACGACAATGTAAATGTCGAAGAAGAACCAAATATTGAAGCAAAGAAAATCTATGATTTATTGGATGCAGCAAGAAACCTTTGGGTAGGTTGTAAAAGCTACACCCAATTATAAATAACTGCAAAATACATTGCGATGAAATCAAAATACTACTTCTCAGAAGCTGGATTTACAGTATTGTAGAAGCTGCAAAATGGCATATGTTACCCGCTAATTTAATGTGTAAAAATCATTATAAAGTGAAAAAACTTATATCTGCTTTTGGCTTGCCATATCAAAAAATAGATACATATTTAAATGGTTGCATGTTGTTTCGGAAAAAGGACATCGATCGTAGAATGTGTGGAATATGTAACAAGGAATGATACAAACCAATAGAAAAGAAGGAAAGGAAGGTCAATACAAGCGTATGCATTACTTACCCATCACTCCTAGGCATCAAAGGTTATATACATGCTCTGTAACCGCGCCTCATATGAGATGGCGCAATGTGAGAATATAAGAATAATGTACGTTAATACTCCAAGTTAATGAAGAAGCATGGAAGCATTTCATAAAACATATCCCTTTCTTGCAGTGGTGAACCGTAGTGTTAGACTTGATTTATATACGGATTGATTTTCACCTTAATTTTAATTTGGTACTAAATATTCATCTTAGCCTATTATCGTTGCACTTTATAATTTACCTTCATGGATGTGTATGAAATCTTCATATATGTTTCTCATTATTGTCATCCTTGACACTGATGATCCGATATAAAGAATCGATGTCTATTTACAAACAGTGACTGAAGAGTTAAAAACACTATGGCATCAAGGAGTTGAAAATACGAAATTTCGAAACAAGGAATTTTTATATGTTCGCTTCTTTGTTATGGACTATTAGTGATTTCCCTATGTATGTAATGCTTTTAGGTTGAAGTAGGTCGGTCGTCTAGCATGTCCTTGTTGTATGGAAGAAACACGAGCATTTTGTTTACCGCATGGGAAGATAATTTCATGGTTTGATTGTCATCGGTGTTTTCTCCATATTAATAATACTTTTAGAAATGATAGAAAAGCTTTATAGCTAATAGAGTAAAGACTATGTAACCACCAACGATTTGTCAAGAAAAGGAATATATGAACTTCTAATGGATTATCCAAAGATATATGAAGCGAGAGTACAAATTGAAATTCTAGGTAAATCGATGATCATAATTAGTGCAAATGAAGCATATTTTGAGAGTTGCCTTATTTGAAAGGTCTCATACTTCATCATATATTGATGTGATGCACAATGAGAAAAACATGTTTGATAATGTATTTAATACAATTTTGAATGTTAATGGAAAGACTAAAAACGATTGAAAACAAGACGTGATATACAAGAATTATGTAAGCGTCCCGAGCTTCATATCTGGCCGAATGACACTAAAAAATCAAAAGCATGCTATAAGTTAAAAAATAACCAAGTTAAAGCCTTTTTAAAATGGATGAAATGATTAACGTTTCCTAAAGGAATTTCTTCTAATCTTCACCGATGCATCGACTTTAAAAGAGGTAAACTGAGTGCTATGAAAAGGCATTATTCTCACTAATGATGCAAAATTTATCACCTGTCTTTTTCAAAGAACTATTGGCCGTAAAATGTTTGGATGATTCTAAAGGAACTTAGTTTGTTTTACAAAGATCGTTGTTTGACTACGTTAAAGGTGAACATCTACGTAAACTTAAAGTAGAAATCCCTATACTACTATACAAAATGAAGAAAATATTTCATTTCTGTTTCTTAATGTAATAGAGCATTTACATGTTAATCTTCCATCTGAAGCACGTCTTTGTGGTCCTGTACAATATGGATGGATGTATCCAGTTGAGAGGTGTTAATATGAAGTATGTTAAATATTAGTTTAATTACATATATAAGTAAACTTTAATTTGAAATAATTTTTTAATAGGTATTTAAATCATCTAAAGAAAAACGTTAGACAAAAAACATGAGTTGAAAGTTCGATTTGCAAATCATATATAGAAAAAGAAGCTTCATCTTATTCCCTCATTATTCGTTGAACATGTGAACTTATCATTTGTAAGTGTTTCGCTAATAATGAAAGCGTTGAACAATATTCTTCTCAAGCAATGTTATCTATTTTTAGACAATATGACCGACCTGTTGGAAAATGTATGGAACTATGGTTAGATGATAGAGATTAGCATGTAGCACACACGTATATTCTTCTTAATTGTGCTGAAGTTGCACCATTTGTTAGATAATATTAAATAATAATTCTCGATATATTTATTTCAATAACACACGTGTAGATTATAATGCAATATATTATATATATCTGCGGTATTTATGAATCACAACATCCACGCGGCAATCTCAGTAAAGAATTTGCTGGTTGGTTTTCAGACCATGTTTATGATTCGAGAAATTGTGTGGTCAACGAACGATTGAAATATCTTGCATTGAGACCAAAAAGAAATGTCAAGACATATCCAATATTCTTCGTAAATGGATATAAATTCAATGTCAAAGAATATGCTGATGAAAAAATAACTAACAATACAGGTGTATTTGTTAAAGGTTATGATGATCCATATAACATATAAATGATTTTTATGGCGTGTTAACTCGAGTTTTGTAATCGACATATTTCACACGACCTACAGAGAAAGTTTTTTTGTTTAGATGTAATTGGATCAGCAATGTTTAATGTTTTGGAATCAATGTGCACAAAGATTATAATCTTATTCAAATAAGCATACATTGCATTATCATAAGTATGATCCTTTTGTCCTAACCAAACAAGCACTATAAGTTTATTATGCTTCTTATCCATCTCTAGAAAAAGAAAAAGCAAATTGGTTGGCAGTTTTTAAAACAAATGCAAGATTTACAATTGACGAAAAGAATATTCCAGACGAACAAGCTTATCAATCAGATCTTAAGCAAAATAGCGAAATAATAATAATCGACGATCATACTGATTTTAGGTCTCTAAACAATAAATCAAATGTTTTAATAAAAGCATTTGAGACTACATAGGAATACAATACATAGTAAGAGATTGAGTCTGAACAGAAAATGATGATGACTAATTAATAATGTACATTTTGATAGAAGGTAATTTATGTGATTAATAATGTTAAATTATTCTCTTTGGAAATGCTATATTTTTTCATAATTAAATGACATGTTCTTATATAATAAAAATGATATATAGGTGATAGTTATTATGTCATTTAAACTTCGGATTTCTTCCCATTCATCAGGTTCCCCTTCTTCTACTCAAAGAGGGACCGCCGTAAAAGCTCAGGATAAAGCAGAGATTGAGGACCGGAGAGCTAAGATTGCTGAGCTAGAGGGAAAAAACCAGAATTGTGCAGTGGAGATGACGCAGTCGGACGAGCGCATTGCTGCTTATATCCAGCAGCATGACACATTTCCTTCGTTGGCTGGTTCCGAAGGCGATGATCAAGAGTGATAGGTACGATTTTTTTTAGTTTGTTTTGGAATATTGTACATACATGCAATTGAAGATGGCGAGGATGATGTATTTTGATATGTTTGATACATTTTGAGAAGATGTTGGATGTTTGAGGTTGATTTAGCTTATATTGATATATGTTGAGTTGTTTTGACAATATTGATACATTTTAAGATGTTGGAGGTTGATTTTGTGCGTGTTATTGGAATGTTTTATTATATGATGGATTGTTTGAGTTTGATTTATTGTAAATATTGATGTTTTTTATTATTGAGGTTTTATATGTGATCTGGGCTTATACATAAATAAATATATAAATGGTTTATATGCGTAAAATTGGGTTGTGATATATATTGATATGTATTTGTTGTATGGGAGATGAATGATAGCAACAATAAATAAAAAACAGTCCAGATTTTCAATGGCTTCTGATAGCTAATTGGTAAACTATAACCAACGGTTTCCAATGGCTTATTGGTAAACTACAACTAATAGCTATCAATGGCTTCCGACGGCTAAACACCAACGGCTACTGACACAATTATGGTTAGACCTTGACTTTCCATGTGCTTGGTAGCCACTTTCTTTCCAATGGCTGTCATCAGCTTCCGAGGCCACCGACAGATTAAAGCCTTTGGAAATGGGCTTTTTCCTTGTAGTGAGATGATTTGAGATTACAAATTGATGAAGATTGGGATGGAAGCGAACTACAGTGGCTGGGTGAATTTGGGAGAAAATTTTAGATTTAGGGGTGGAAGATAATAAAGGAGATCGGGAACGGCTGAAGCTATAATCGCGACAGTCCGATGATTTTCGACGACCGTCAATGGCTTCGTTTAACGATGGTTTTTGACGGCTTACGACAGTATTTTTAAATATTTAATTAAAAATTCACTCAAGCTAAAACAAATTTAATGTAATTTAATTTGTTAGAAAATTTTAACTTGATGTAAAAATTAGACTCCCTACATTAGTCCTCAGTTAATATGAAAATCAATATTAATGATTACAGCCTCTTACTTGTCTTTTCAAATCAATTTAAAATTTCTTAGTTAGTTACCCAATGTTTAAAAATTATATTTAAATTCATAAAACTGTGCAATATAAATTTCATCGAAGTTATATAATTGACGGACTGAAAGTTGCATAGATTATTGTTTATGTTATCAATAAAGTTAAATACGAATTATAAAACAAAATATTATCGACAACGCTAAGTTATTAATTACAAATCGAAATAAAATTGAATAATTAAATAAAAATATCTTTTTAAATTTTAGAAATTAAATTAATATTTTTGAACAAATTTCAGACCTATATAAATAATAACTGATAATAATAAAATAAATTTAATTACTTCAAATGAAGAGTCGTCAATAGCCATCGAAAATTAAGATCAAGGAGACGTCGAAGGCGGTTGAAAAGCCCCGCCACTATTTTACCCTTCTCTTTTCTAGCAGTGATAGAGTTATCATTATCTTAAAAATCGGTTTCTAAAAAATATATTAGGGCTAACCACGTTAGTACACTGTGTTCATCTATAAAAATAATTGAAATAGGCAACCCCACTGCGGTCCTGAAAGAGGCTCAGTGAGTCTGAAAATGGAGATACTGCAGCTGGTGTGTGGGCCAAAGGAGTAGAGCCTGGAACTGGATGGGCTTATCTTAGTTGATGGGCCGAAACAAACTGGGAATTAGTTGAGCGCATTATAAATTTATAAGCATAGTCTAGTTCAATTGCATGTCATTAGGGACCAACAAATTCTCTCTTTTTCTTCCGTTAAGAGCACAGTTTTGACATGATAGTTCAGCAATTCATTTGCTTATTTGTGATAAAGATAAAGACCAAATTACCAAAGCAGTTCAAGTTAGCTCAAATCTGCAAGTAAATTCTACGCCTCATATAATTCCTTCATCTGGGAAGTGCAGTTCTCTCTTCTACTATTTGTGATATGAGATTTATTCAAAGACTTGTTTGCGCTCAAAACCCCTAATTGATTGACTGCAGAAATTAGGGTTTACTGAAGAAGAGGATAATGGTGGATGTTGTATCCCACGCTCACACACATATGAAGAAGAACTTCCTTCATTTAAATAGGCATGAAAATGAAGAATGCTCGGAGATGAAGAAATTCCAGATTATGTGACAAACTTTCCAAATTATTTGATTTGATTCCAATGCACATAAATGACAAAAAATTTATGTTTCCATAAATTTCTATTGCTTAAATTAATCTCCATGTATAACCTTCTCTATCTTCCCAGATAGAGAATACTTTTTAAACCGTAGCTAATTGCCAAAAGCTTAATCTTCAAATATTTTTGTTTAGCAACAATGGATTTTATATGAAAACTTAAAAAAAATTGTGTAGCTAAAGAAACAGAAATTAAAGTCAAAACACTCTATTTAAAGAAAAGTAAAAGGCACTTAATTTTTAAATGGGTACTTTCGTTTTGATTACCAATATGGACCTGGCCTACAAATTCCGTTTAAAAATTGAAATTCATATGAACACAAGTGAATCCTGACTACAAGAATGGTGGAAAGAGAGAAATCGCTAAATGCAGCCCAAACATAATTTTACTTTTTTTATCAGTTCCACTTCCAATATATTTAGCAAAGCTCTAGTACATAACTTAGGAGCAAATCATTTAGGTACACAAAAATACTTAGTTTGACGTACCGACTTGTCATACCAATATTATCAACTCATACAAAACCAACCTACTATTTAAATTTACAGGCTATGGTATGTGTTCATTTCTAAAACATAAAAGAATGGTGTAATATACATTTGTACGGTACATCTACAGGCTGGATTGGTATTGGGAGCTAGACATTCTTTTTATTTAAGTTTTCTTGTTAAAAATCTCACAAAATAAAACTAAGCTTTTAGGGTAATGTTAAATTTACTATCAACACATACCAATACCAAGCAATTGATCAGCCTTACAGATTCTTGGACCGGGATGGGGCTATTCAAGGCATAGATTGAAATTCCGGTGATTCCGCTTCGGTTCTGCTCATAACTGGAACGGAATCCGATCAAAATTCCGGTTTCGGTCTAAATTCCGAACTTGCTTCTCAAATATTGAAAAAAGACTTATAAAAAATTAAAAAAGTACGGCAAGTATGTAATAATTATATAAAGAAAACAAATTAGTCGGAACAAGGAATAAATGGAGAAGAAATTATATAGTTTCATAAAAAGAGTTATTACACTTTTGTTAATTTACATCAAATCGTAATAAAAAAATTCAAAATTTTCAAAATTAATCATGGTTTTAAAATCTCAAATGAACAATCCGGAATCTTACATAATGTACTTTTTGTTAAAGTCTGTATTTTATAGGAGGAATTAATTTAAAAGACAAAAATTTGTATATTTTTAGCCTCAAGGACACAACCTCAATATTTTAACCATAAGAACAAACATTCTCCTAAAAATTAATCATAAGGACAAACATTCCTTCAAAATTATTTATAAGGACAAATATTCTTCCAAAACTGCTACCGAACTAAAAACTGATATCTAGAAACTGCTACCGATAACTAAAAACTGATACTTAAAAACTGCTATCAATAACTAAAAACTGATACCTAAATAAAGTGGTCATTCAGACAAAAATACTGAAGGTCTATCCTTGAGGCTAAAATGCTGAGAAATTTTGTTTCTGCTAATAATTTCCTGTATTTTATATGTAATGTAAAAAATATACTATAAATTTATAGTAATATTGGATATTTATTAACGTATATAACAAACTAAAAAAAAGTACGTGTTATAGAATAAAGAAAATAGAAGCCATTGGAGAGAGAGAACAATTTTATTCATTCAGAGAATAGATATCTATTTACATTACATGGCCTACTTTATATAAGGGCTTCAGAGGTAAGGACTGAACTTATCTCACGATGTGGGACTAAACAAAACAATGTACAAGCATATTCACTTCATAATATACATATATTATAACACTCCCCCTTGAATATGCGTCTTCAAAATCTTGAATGCTCGGATAATTTGGAAATTTCCGTTTCGAAACATGTATGATGATTGCTCTCCCTCATTATTATCTCGCTTGCATTTATCGATTCAATCGATATAGATTTTCCTCATTAAAAACCTCTATTAGAAAAACCCATTGGGAAAAAACCTTGAACGAGGAAAAGAGTGCAACTTGTGAAATCATAAATATCATACTAAAAATGATATTTCTTATAAGAGTTTGATACTTCAGGATCAAAATAATGCCTCATTAAAACCTTACTAAGAAAAACCCAATGGGAAAAATCTTAGTGAAGGAAAAAGAGTACAATGACATATTTTTTCTTCTTATTTCTTTAAATAAAGCTTGATACTTCTGGATCAAACTAATGCCTCATTGAAACCTTACTAAGTAAAACCCTATGGGAAAAATCTTAGTGAAGGAAAAAGAGTACAATATAATATGTCATATTTCAATAATTTACTGCATCAGATAGAGTTTGATACTTCTAGATCAATTTAATACTTCAGTAAAAACCTTACAAAGGAAAACCCGATGGGAAAAACCTTAGTCAAGGATAAAAATATAATTTAACTTAAATAACATATTTGAGATGTTATTTCTTGAAAAGACGTTTGATTCTTCTAGATCAAGAAAATGCCTCACTAAAACCTTAATAAGAAAAACCCAGTGGGAAAAATCTTAAATAAGGAAAAATAGTACATTATAGCTTATTTCAAATGTTACAGGGAGTTGATACTTCTGGATCAAGATAATGCCTCGTTAAAACCTTACTAATAAAAACCCAGTGGGAAAAATCTTAGTTAAGGAAAAAGAGTGCATTATAAAATACATATGGATGCTCCCCCTGATTTAAAATTTTCCTCTGAATTCATATTCGTCTTTTGATAACTCAAATTGGTTATAGATACTTCTAGATCTATAAATATGAATCTCATTAATAATACAATTTATTAATAGTTTCCTTCGATACAATCAAATTTTCTAAGATTGTTTCTTCCTAATATGGTTTGCATTTTATGCATTTGTATGCTACTTTTATGAAACACACTTCATGTGCTTTCATTTTTTTTATTTTTTTATTTTTGCTTCAAATTTGTTTTGCGCATTGCAACTATACACCTTTCATGAATATTAAAAATTTCATTACAACATTACTAGAAAGCAGGAAGTAATCTACTCATCTTGATGTATCAAGATTTTCATTACAACAATACTTAGAAGAAATTTGTAATCTATACTTCATGCTACAAAAGTTATATATATTCTTCAGAAATTCGTATACTTTAATAAGTATTTGCATATCGCAACTATCACTTCAATGGATATTAAGAGTTTCATTACAACGATACTTAAAAATAGGAAGTAATCTACTCATCATGAATTATATCAAGATTTTCATTACAACAATACTTAAAAGTAGGTTGAAATTTACTCTTCTTGTTCTTTGCATTCTTTATAACAATGAAAGTTATTTATATTCTTCAGGAATTTGTATACTTTCATTATTTAATATGATTTTAAACCACATTTATACCTTCAGGGTATATTAAGCATTTCAAGTACTTTCGGTACTTTGCGGACTACATGTCCATATTTCTCTACTATTAAGGAATTCATGATGGCCAGTCATGCTTTCCCCTAATTCAAGATTCTTAATCTATTTATAAATATAAGCGCTTTATTATTTGCAAATTTATCATCGATGATTATTTCTTGTCAGTTCCAGACATGAATTATTGAGATCTCTTTAATTATGTTTTAGGTACCTAACCCGCTTCTAGGGTTATTTGAGAATCATGTCATGGATCTCTTTCAGAGCATCCTTAAGTGTTTCTTCAAGAACACCCACCTCCTTTATTTGGAATCTTTATTACTAACTCCAAAAATATTTTGAACTGACTTTTGAACCATATTTCAGATGTGGTTTACAAATTTTGATCCTTCAGGGATTCAAATCTATATTGGAGAAAGTCTATTAGGGATAATATTGATAATATTTTGCATCATTGTATATTTTAATAAATATTTAACACTGATGATCAAAATGAACTTGTATCCCTTTATCCTCCCCCTCAATGTTGACAAACATTGTCACATTAAATAATAATCATCTTTGGATTCTTATTTTGATCCATTACGATATTTCTACTAGCAAATACATCATACATATTAATAATAGGAGGATAATTCTTTTGTAAGATGCATTCAATTGATATTGATTATTAGAGTTTGTTCTCATTCATTCATCTAAGCAATTGGAGGAATTTACTTATTGTGTAGATCATTTGAATACATACATGACTTCAGGTCATTCAACATTTATGTTGATTGAATTTTAAATCACTAAATAATGTCTATGCATAATCTATAAGATGAGCTTATAACAAACTTCAGGTTGTTAGCTAAATATTTACATATATGGATGTATACGTGCGTCCACGTATCACATATATATTATAAAATTTTCATATTCTTTCTCATTTGAATTAGTGATTTTTAGAACAAACTATTACAAGGATCCAAACTATTAATTTCTATTTATAAATCAATGTCAATGCAAACCTGTCAAAACAGCATGATAATTTTCAAAACATTTGGTTTGAAACCATATCGAACTTCTGGTTCGAATAAAATATACACACAACTTCAAATTGTTAAGTTTATTCCTCAATTATATCTCAAATATCATTTTTTTTAAAGGAAACATTGGAAGATATTAAGCTTATCATGTAAGCTTTTACTAATGTTTCCATTCACTTAATACGATCTTCTAGATACGTATTATATTTATATTTGTTTCTCTTAGAAACAATAAAATATTTCTTCTGGAAATATAAATCATATATCAAAATAAATTCCAAAGTCTGCATTCAAATCTAAATCAAATTAAAAGGTTTTCAAAATGAAAACCCCATTTACCAACCATGTTTGATTTCTCAAATCCATGTCAAAAAATTTGTTTAATCAACAATATCAAAATTTTGTCAAGTTCAAACTTGCATTCCAATATAAATGAACTCAAAAGCATAAAAATAAGTATGATATTGAGATCTACAATATAATATTATCAGAAAAATAGCAACAACAAACAAATTAGATCTGAAATATAATAACCAACAAAATAAGAATTAGATCTCAAAGTTTAGATCTATATAAGATATAAAATTATAAGACTAGTATAATAAAGTCTAAAAAATAAGACAATAGATTTAGATCTGAAGAAGTAGATCTAGAATGGAATGGGATATATAAAAAAAAATTGGAAGATTAGATCAATCATATTAGAAAAATAAATTACCGTTTTGAGATCTATAATTAGATCTGGAGAAGAATAGATTTGATTTCATAAATTATCACAATTGTAGATCTGGAAAAAAAAACTTTTGTGGAGATCGTGTTGATAACGTGTTATAGAATAAAGAAAATAGAAGCCATTGGAGAGAGAGAACAATTTTATTCATTCAGAGAATAGATATCTATTTACATTACATGGCCTACTTTATATAAGGGCTTAAGAGGTAAGGACTGAACTTATCCCACGATGTGGGACTAAACAAAACAATGTACAAGCATATTCACTTCATAATATACATATATTATAACAGTACGGGAATTAGAAAACCGAAATTAAAGCGGATCTGGAATTTCCGGAACGAAACCGAAAATTTTAGAATTACCAATAATCGGGACAGAAACGAAAAGCGGAACTATGAAACTTGATTCAAACCCATACAAATTTCGCGTTAGGAACGAAGATCCAAATCCTCGTTGGGTCTACGAGGCGAGTCTAAAGCACAAAAAAATCATCTAAACACAGAACCTCCGAACACACACATACTCATAGTTTTTGATAACTAATCAACAAACTAGTTATTTGAGTATTCAACAAATTAGTTATTTGAGTATTCCGTACGTATACCAAAATTTTCACCACGTAAAACACGTAACAAAGAGCGATTATCAAGCATTTAAAATTTTGATATTGCTTTGTTAGCTCATATACAATCTTCTTAAAAATGATTATTTCGTATATCTAAGGGATAAATTTTAAATATAGAGTTGTCAACAAAACTTATCATGGATATAGGCTTTATTGAAACTTTATTACAAAACATGTTCGGCTTTCGTCTGATTAGAATTTGTAACTGTTTGCTTTAAAAGTGATTTCACAAAAATAATAATAATAAATAAACAGGAATATAGGCACAGGGAAGAAGTTACAAAAAAATTTAGTCTAAAGGACAACAAATTTGATTTTTAGTCTGAAGGACATTTTTAGTATAAACAGAAAATGATAGCTACAACTATCATTCCGTGATTTACACTAAAAAGTGTCATTCGGCCTAAAAAGTAAACTTTTTGTCCCTAAAACTAAAGTTTTCTTCAACTTTTTCCTTGAGCCTAAAAACCCCATAAATAAATACATAAATAGCTGTGTTTGCATTCTTTTAAAGTGAGTAGTTTAGTTTTACAATAGTTTTTTTTGCCAGGCTTCATCTAAAATTCTTCACAAGATCTCAAAAAAAGCATATCAGATGTGAAAAGTCACACATTCTTAGCCGTGAAGCATTTACGGTATACAGTAGTAAAATTCCTATAATTTCAAATTTTATGAGTAAGAGTACTGCATTCTAAATATCAATTGTTCCAAAAAAAAACTATCAACTTGCTTTTTCTTTCGTTCCTCTTTTAATCCTGTGTTTTATAAACTGATTTAATCTTGACCTTAGCATCCAATAAGATCACTAAATTGTAAAAATATAAAATTAAGACATTTTCAAGAAGACACCAAACTGTCAAAATCTAAAACCAGCAAATTTCTAAGAAAGCACCAAACTGTCAAAATATAATGTCAAGGAATTCAAATTAACAGTTGCACTATTGAAATTCTTTTAATCTAACATCCCAAATTTCTATATTATTTACCACAAATACAAAGGTTGTATCCATTGAAAACTCCAGAACCTATATTTCATTTCTGCTTTTGGGAATTGCTCTTATTCATAGAACTCTATCAAATTCAACCATCTGACAACATGAAATATCAAAGAAAAGGAAATAGTTGACAAAGGAAACTAATTCCTATTCCTAGATCAATTCAGTTAGCAAACAATATTAACAAAATAGTCGGAAATAGTACAACCTCAATTCTCAATATATGCATCATGCATTATATGCTACTAACAGATTGATCAATGAACTTATGATTCAATTTTAGCTGTACAAGTTGATAACATTCCCTTTCATCATACTAACATTCTTCCTGCTCTACAACTTCTACAGCAATTCATACTGGGAATCACTTGAATTCGACCCAACATCATCATCACATTACGATGTAACATATGCGGAGAGTCCTACAAATATCAGTCACATAATATTTGCCATAGAAGGATCAAGTAAAGGGTTACCCTATAAGGGACCCTATATAGAACTATGGTGGCAGCCAAACAAGACCCGCGGCTTCCACTGGCTCGACAATGCTCCATCGTCGAATTACACACGGCCTTCAACTTCTCTTCCATTTAGAGTCTCAGAAAACACTACCAAATTAAGACAGTACGATAAGCATGGAGACCGATCTGCTATAAAAATGTTCCGAATGATAACGCACTACAAGAACGATACCAGATAGCGACGGCTTTTAGCCGTCGTCGGCCGTCGCTAGCCGACGCTAAAAGCCGTCGCTATATTTGTCATCGCCCAATAATATAGCGACGGCTTTGGCGACGGCTCCGTCACACAAATGGCGACGCTCGCGACTGCAAATGTGCCACGTGAAAATTTTCCAACGTCTAAATGTCGTCGCTAGGCGTCGCTAATCTGAACCAAATGGTCGTCGCTAGCCGTCGTTAGCCTGGGTAAAATTCTGTGCACCTGCACAACCCATATACACTTCAAACAATAACTATTAAATACCATCATCACAACCGCTATGCACTATATTTATCAACTATAACCATCATATATCCATCATATAACATCACCATACATTCAAACAATAAAAAATCCAACCAATCCATTAACCAGAATATGTATATAGTAAACCAAAATATCTACATAATATCCCAAAATATATATACATAATATCCAACCAAATCCATCAACTAGAAGTCATCAAAATATGTACATAATATCCTGAAATATATATACACCAAACCAACCAAAATGCGTATATACCAAACTATAACACAAACAAACAAACATACATACTCCTCACCATCGCTACCGTCCTTTCCAGGCATACTCCTATGCTGTTGCAAATAAACTGCAATCCGCTCATCCAGCTGTTGCTCGAACAAACTCTTCCTCCAATCATTTATTTCATCCACTATCGTCCTCAACTAAGCAATCTCCGCTTCTTGCTGCAACCTCCTGTATGCACTCTGCATTCTCATCTCCTGTAAAATAGTTCATAATTATTTGTATATTAGTGTATATACATATAATATTATTAAAATTATTTAACTATTCATATGCATGAGTAAATTTATATATTAGTACATGTCAAAATTTACCTCCACATTTCCATAGCTATACCGTCGACTGGTCCGAGAAGACCGGTCAATAATAGCATCCCAAATATGGTTCTCCTCCTCTACCGTAAGCTCTTCCCGACCAGTGAACTGTGCTACCCGAGCCCGCTCAGCTTCGTACCTCTCCTCGACTACAAACAATTGTTTTACACGATAAAAACCGAATTTCAAGTTTTTGAAAATAAAATAAGACAAAATATTGTTATTAACAATAAATTAATTTACCATTACAGATTGTGATTTGTCATCCGTCCACTAGTACAAAACATTGCCCTCTTCGTCAGTCCTCTCCATGGCATGCGTCACCTTGAATAGCTCGGTCATAGTAGGCTCGCGGTTGTATCTCGCGCGCCTGAAAATATATAAATATTATTGCTAATCTGATTATAAAATATTTTAATAAAATGTAAACACAGTTTATAAATTTAATTACCAGCTCTGTAACGACCCAAAATTTTCAAAGCCGAAAATTCCAGATGGTTATGAAAAGAAGAAAGAGATAGAAGAAGAAGAACAGAAACACCAAACATCTCACAATCACAGCGGACAAAATATGATAATAAATAATAATAGCTTACAAAAGAATACTATATCTGTTGATTACATTTCAATACATCAGAGTTTCACATATATTCAAATGCTGGTCATATACAATCAATTTATCACAGAATTACAATAACATAATTACGGGGGAAATTTTCTAAGCGATAATGCCATCCTGCTCGCCTCGTGAGCTCCAGAACGTTCCTACCAGAAAATCTGTAATACTCGGTCTGACCCGAGCATTACACCAAAGTAACACCCGGGTCAGGCTGGAAACCAGCGTGAGTAAACCCAACTAACATGGAATACCAAGCAATCAACTTATATAAACCCGGGGTAACTTATATCAATTTAAACAATCACAATTTGATATAGAAAATGCTTATTTCACATATTTATTTCTAAGTACCAAACTTAGATAAAATAATCCAATCCACTTAAACCATTTCACTCCAGCCTATTGATTTCACAAATCAATTTACAAAAATTCGAAGTGGTTTCGGGTATTTTCCAATACCCGACCCCGGTCTCTTCAAAACTCATGTTATTCTAACTCAAGTTATTCAAATGAAATACACAACATTTCATATCAGAGATGTCAACACATTCAAAACATCCAATACCATTCAATTATCCATAACAAACTTAATCACAGACAAATCAATTCAATTGATTTTAATTGAATTCCAAACCTCAGTTACTTAGATTTCTTCATTAATTTATTTCCAAAGCAATAAATTAATCAACTCTTCCATATTCATTTATTTTAATTAATCACCTAGGATTAATTACCTTTCAATTTCATTCAAGTAATTATCTTTAATTAATTTCACGACCTTAATTAGCCTTAACCAAAACCAATAAGTAATCTTAGTTATTCATAATTTAATTTACCATATAGTTACGTGAATCCTTAATTACTTGTATTAGTTACTTTCTTACAAGTCCCTTATTATTGATTAATTCATCTTGATTAATAAATCTTTGATTACATCATTGATTATATAAATTAAGGATTTCCACTTATATTTTAATTTATCCTAATCAAATCCAATTATCTTACTTCAAACCACCGTATAATCTTTTCGATTAATTCCAAACTATAATGAACTATCTTTTATTTATTTATTTATTTTTTCCATTAAATAAATCAATTACTCCTTTATTAATCATCTTAATCAATCTCTTGATCAATTCCGCAAAGTGATTATATTTTTATTAATTACGTTTAGTAATTACTTAACAAACTATCCAATAATTATTCTGAATTACTTACACTTGATTAATTAAGTTAAAACTTAATAAATTAATTAATTCAACCCTTTGATTACTAAATTCAATGATTAGAGTTTAAAACTATTTAAAACCCAAATATTTCTAGTTAAACAACAATCATTTCACGAATCATCCAAAACCAAAGTCACCCGATCATTAGTTCGCATTACATATCAAATCAATTCAATCATTCCATCAATTATTTAAATTAACCATAAAAATTTAAATAAAACACAGCTGGGTGAGATTTACTCGCCTTTGATTTCCGATTCGCAAATCCGATCCAATCTCAGCTTGGCTTCACGGTTTCGACCTTGCATAAACATTTTATAATTTATTACTATTTAAATACATCAAACAATTGATCACCATTCACCTCTTCAACCCAACTCATTATTTTATTTAATTTTTTTTTAAACTGATAGTTCCTTTTAACAAACTAATTCAACTGATGTTTTAGATCCTAAACTAATAATCTTCCTTTATTATGTTTACATGTACACATAACTAA
Source organism: Allium cepa (assembly GCA_030765085.1). NCBI lineage: Eukaryota > Viridiplantae > Streptophyta > Magnoliopsida > Asparagales > Amaryllidaceae > Allium > Allium cepa. The sequence continues at coordinate 887,570,994 of CM060931.1, forward strand.
AGAAACAAACAGAAAAAGAAAATACCTCCACAGCCTCCTACCAGGAAAGAAGCCCACCCTGCTCGCGAGCTTATCAACACTCGCGACCGCTCACGACATTCACTGCAGTCAAGCGTCGAACCCATTCCATTGATCACCCGAAGCCACTGACAGCATTGCCGACACCAGAATATTCAGCTATCCATGCTTCCCACTGCGCCTCGAAAACCCTAAATCATGCCGCACCCCCTACGGTCTCGAAACCAAATCGTGTCTCCTTCATCGGGCGAAGATCGCGACGCTTCCCAGGCTTCCAATCGAACGCCCTCGACCCCACTGATGCTCGAACTCGAGCTCTTTTGCCGCCGCCGCCTTCTGACCTTCACCTTACATCGATACGCAACCTGCTTCGAGTGAAAACGAGATGCCGAAGCCCCCCCCCTTCCATCACATGAACAACGATGCGGCCCCTTTCCCCTTTCGATTGCCCTTTTTTTTTTGAGTTGAATTTGATTTCTATTGTTGAAAAGTGAAGGTTTCGGCCCCCCCCCCTTTTGTTTGTTTTTTTTCAAGCCTTCATAATAAAGAGGGGAGAACGATGTCGTAAAGAGCAAGTTAAGGTTTTGATTTAACATACTAACATATTTAATTATAAATATTTCACTTTACTCCGCTCGAAACTTCGAACCACCATCACAGCGTGCCGCTAGGCTATTATAAGTTTTTACCCGCGTTCTTAACACGATGGAACGTGTTTCGGAGGCTAATTTGATTGTATGCGCGAGTTACGGAAGAAAACGATCAGTTTAAATTAAACCGATTAAGATAGTTCTAAGCGTTTTGAGCTGCCAGGGTCACACGATAACTCCGATAACTACGAAAATTGAAATCTGATAATAACTAGCTATTACGGATCCAATGGCACTGGTCTCGTCGAATTCCGAGACTATGCCTCGGAAGGCTTTAAATTCGATTTAAACGATATGTTATTAAAATTGAACAAATCACCTTTAATTTAAATTTCGACCATTATGTTATCTTCAATATCATCACTATAAATTCTATAAGCCTTCAAATTGTTTTTAACAAGCTTAGAAATTCCAAATTCAACAATTTTACTCAATTTCAATCATTAAATTCAATATTTAAACTATATAACTTAATAATTAAATTATCAAGTAAATATTAATATTTTGAAATTAAAATTAAAATTAACTCCTAAATGTTTAAAATCAATTAATTATTTCATTTTAAATTATTAGAAATTTCAGGTCGTCACATTCCTCCCCCCTTAAAAGAATTTCGTCCCCGAAATTACTGGTTAGGAAGAATGGTTCGTTACCAGTTTACTTTTTCCAAAACTCACAATTCAACATCTTATCAACTAACTATTATTAAAGACCCACTATCTTTACCCAACTTCCCAAAACCTTCTATAGCTTTCACGTAATACCCTTTTCTCACTTCTTTAAATTTCAATTTGAAAGCCAAATTTTGAGTTATCAAAATTTTTTCAAAATTTTTCTAACTCTCAAAATTTCCGAAATTTTTTGCCAGCGTCTCCTTTGCGCGACTAGCTCGGTACTACTACAAAAGGCCTCTACGGGCTCCCAAATTCCAAAAAGAAAACAGAAAGTCAAGTGGCTAGATCAAAAACCCAATACAATTCATACAGAAATTAGAATACATACCTTTTCGTCGAGCAATACAAATTAATCTTTGAATCAAATTCAATTTCCTTTCTCTTAATACCTGCATTTCTTACTTAGCAAATATATTAACCTTTCAAATCATTCCATACATTTCCTCACATATGTTTCATATCTATTTCAAATTAGATTCGTTTTTCCCATTTTAATTTAAATTCAACTTATTTCAATTTTGAATATCATTTTTTTTCCATATATAGCTGAGTCTTATTAGTTCCATCTACTAATCTATTTCAGTTTCATATTTAAAATCGTTTAATTGCTTAACACAAATTTTCTCAAAAATTGTCAAAAATTTTCTAACTCCCAAATTTTCGAAAATTTTTGGCAGAGTCTCCTTTGTACGGAGAAGCTTTTGAAATTTGACAAGACATATAAATATATATACATCGACCCACACGGTCGGAAAAGGTAAAAACAGTTCATATTTCCTATTTTTAATGCGTAGGCTTACCTTTATTTAGCATTTTAAGCAAGCAGCTTATTTATTTTAGCAATTAATGCATCCAAATTCAGCCAAACGGCCTTCAAGTACCTGTACTTACTCAATTTAAACATATGAGTGCCATATATAGGAAATTTATTAGCATATCACTTACTTTCAATAGCTAAACACATGTATTACATACACAACAAGTGCCAAACGCTTCCCATAAGTGATTCATATGATTTTAAAACTTATTCAATTGCTTTCAATCAATTCATAAGCCATTTCATTCAATTTCAGTGGTTTGCAACTCAATTTCTTACATTCCATTGATTTTTAATTCAAACAAGCTTATATTCTCTTCAAATGATTCAAAATCAATTTTATTTAATCTCTATTCATTCATAGAATTTTAATTACTTCCATTTATGTCAAATGACAGTTCATTTTATGGACATTTTGACAATATTCGCTTAATAGAGTATTTATTTTAGTTTATAATTACTTCAAATTAATTTCAACTCATTCTGTATGTAATTTCATTTCATTTTTAATTTATTAACCAACCATTCATTTAGCTCGACACATTTCATTCTTGTATACTACTAGCCATTCCCAAATTAATTAAATCCAAGCTTTATTTAATGGCTTTCACTCTTATTCGAAGCCAAGCTTTCATAAAATTTAAACTTAAGTTAATTTACTTTAATTTATTCCAACATCAAACTTAAGTTTACTTCTATTTGATCCTCATTTTGATCAACTTCCATTAAATTCAGTTAGCCCATCCATTTTAAATTTTAATTTTAAACTCACCATTTCAATTTATCAAAATAATATCCAAGTACATACTTAACTTATTTATACTTCAAATTAATATACCACCAAATTTAAGTTCAGTCTGATAATCCAATTCCAATCACAACTTGATTTAGTTTTTATTCAATCAGACTCCATCCATTTATTATTTAATACAATTAACCCGTTTTAAATTTTTAATTTACTTACTTAATTCGTTATCGAATTTATTTTATTAGTATAAGACCATTTTCAATTTATTTCTATTCACCTGGGTTTTGTTTTGCAACTCAAACCATTTCTATTATAATCACTTCCCTAATATCCAATTTACTTGCAAATTTCATTAAATATTATTCAAATCACCTTTGAATTTTATTTGTAATTCAAACCATCCCATTTTCCAACCCAACTCTATTTTATTTCTACTTTACAACATCTCCTCTTATTTAATTCATTACCAAATCCAAGTCGAATTCTATCCACAACTTGAATTCATTCCAAACTCCATTATCAATTTACGATCCATTTTATTTTACCGAGTTAAATTTTATTAATATACTTAATCAAATAATTATTTAGCCAATTAGCTTACTTTCAATTTTTAAATCAATACTCGATTTTAATTACAAAATCACTTCATTAAAATTCTAGTTTGGATTTCCTTTTTATTTCCCAAAATTCCAACTCTTTTATTTAAAATTTCAGAAAAGCTTTTAAAGTCACATAATACTATTAAAATAACTCTTTATAAAAATACCTTTTATAACTCGATGTCCCAACCAGTCCATCCTTGTTCTCACAGAAATTCAATCATACGTTGATCAGGCGTAGGACTGAAAATCTATAAGTACTTGGTAAACCCGTTTTCAACACCTAGTGAAAATACTTGGAAAATAATTTTATTAGAAATCTAGAAAACAGTTTTTGAAAATAAAGGAAATATCTTTAGTGAGGATGCTCTGGAAATCATCACCCCCATCCATGGTCGCAGTTAACCCGATGGTTACGTTGCCGCCTCGACAAAATCCACAGATAACTGTAGGCCTCCGCGCCCCTCGATTACACCATGGAACCCACGACAGATCGCAGCTACAACTGGGGTTACGTAGCTATCACAGCAAAAACCCATATAACTGTAGGCATCAGCGCCATCGAATTTCGCTGCCAAAAATGAAACTTCTCCACTCCACTTGACCATAGATCGCAGTCTACCGATGTTGCGTTGCCTTTCCGGCAAAATCAAGTGTAGACCGTTGACACTCATCTTCCACACGATTTCCGCTATGGTCCCTACAGTAGATCGCAGCGACATCGAGTTACACTATCGTCACAACATAATCCAAATGCCTCTGTAGGCATCAACGCCATCGACTTACGCTACCCAATAATCCTCAGGAACTAGTTTTGTCCGGACTCCTCACAGGATCAACTTTAGAACCCCCCATTGGGGCTCAAGGCAGCACCACCCGGTGGCACTCCTGAGAAGTTCATTTCAAGGGAGCGCCTTTTTCCCCAGAGCCATCATCAAAACATTTTATACTATACACATATAGTACACCTAGTATGATATCATACAAAGCTCATTTATACATAATCGATTATTCCAAAATTGATACTTCTCAAACTAGGCTTTCCAAATTCTCATATTGATTTTACCCAAAAATCAAAAGCCTTTCCAAATCCAAAGGTTCTCAAAACCTTTTCCAAAATCCTCATAAGATCCTTAATATATATATAAAGATATATATATATATATATATATATATATTTTAAAACTTTGGATCATTTTAAACTCATATAAACCCTTTTATACATCAATTCTTATCTCAGTTGGGTATTTAAATCAATAACAGTTTGAACTCCGACCAGTTTATATTTAGGAAATAGCTCGAAAATTTAAAAATAGACAAGTAGTTGAAAAATATTGATTAGTTTGCAAAATAGCTGTAAAATAGTTAAATAGTTTCAAAATTTTTAGATAATTGCAAAATAGTTTTAAAGTAGTAATTAATTTGTAATATAGTTGAAAAATAGTAGTTGAGAAAACAGCTGAAAAATGGTTAAATAGCCCCAAAATAATTATAAAACAAGTATAAAATAATTTGGCTTTAACAAAGAAAGGTTGTATATATTTAATAGCTTAGAAAAATAAGTTTATATCAAAACAATTTATATTGAAAATAGTCAAGAGCCAACTGTTCACTTCCCCAATAATTCAATTTAAATCTCCATTTAAATTGACCCAATTCCAATTAAAATAACTCCAAATTCCATTGGACTTGATTAATCCCCAATTCAAGTTGAATCAATCATGATTTCTTCCCCAATTTAAATCAAATTCTAGTTGATTTTAATCCTGTTCAATCTTAATTATAATTTCGTATTATTCCAATCAATTTGAATTATTATCAATTTAATTTTAGAATCCAAATCACTTCAATTTAATCCAATCCAATTTCCCATTTAAAATTTTTAAACTTATACATCTTCAATCACCAATCCAATTACTTCAAACCAAATTCAATTTTGAACTAATTCAATTCAATCTTGAATTTAAACTATCTCGAATTATAGAAATTCGAGTTGAATTCTCAAAGGTTGGTTTAACTCTTTAAACCAAATTAACCTTTAAATCAAAGTGTTTAATCATTTTAATTTCTGAGCCCAATTTCTCAAAATTCCCATTTTAAATTATTTTTACTTATGTATTTCAAGGTTCAATAAAATTTTATTTTAAAATTTTAATTTATTATTCAATTTAATTTTCCAGTTTGAAGCCAGTTCTTAAACAAGTTTATTTTACAATTCAATTATTCAAGCTTATTTTATTTTATTTATACAATTCCATTCTCAATTTAAAGATTTTTATTTACTATAGGAGGATATCATCCAATTTATTTTAAAACGTCCATCCATTTTAAATTTTTAGATCTCAAACCCTTTCGAGATCACACAAATTCCAATTCAAATTAACCATTCAACCTTCCAAGTTAAATTCCAATTTCATCTCGAAATTTCCAATTCTGGTTGCTTTCCTACACTTATTTAACTTCCCAAAGTTAAATTCCAATTTACTTAATCCAATCAACCTTACTCAAATTCGAATTCCCACTACAAATTTCAAAATTCTTTCCCTCTTATAAATTCAAACTTATATCACTTTAGGTTTTTACATCACACTTAGGGAAAAATCAAAACTCAATCTCTTAGAGTTTATTTCAAATTATCTTTGATATCATGTATATCTATACATATATACATATTTATCTCTTGGCCCTCTCAGCCATGTTTTATAATTTTAAACCACCCTTGGTTTAAAATCCAAATCAAATTCCAAACAAACCATTGTTTTCAACAAGTCCCAGTTATCCAAATATACTTATTTATTATTTTTCATTACTTTGAAACAAAATTTCCGAATTCTGAGACCAGATTTAGAATTTCATTTTCAATCCATTAAATTTTTAATTTGGTTGTATTTTTGTTTCTACTTAATTTAATTCCACTTCAAGACTTCAGTTTGGTTGTATTATATTTCTTCTAAATTTTAAATTTCAATAATTAACAACCAATCACCTTAATATTTATTAGAAGGATATATTACTTTATATATCAAAACATATATTTTATATAAAATCATTTAAAATCTTTATAAGCAAATAACAAATACGCTCATATATATATATATATATATATATATATATATATATATATATACACACACACACACATATATATACACTCAACTCATTCTAGAGTACTACAGACTCTATTTAATGAGTAAATCCTCACCAGAGCCAAGGTTCTCGCTTAACCTTTCAGCTCTGATACCAAATGTAACGACCCGGAATTTTCAAAGCCGAAAATTCCAGATGGTTATGAAAAGAAGAAAGAGATAGAAGAAGAAGAACAGAAACACCAAACATCTCACAATCGCAGCGGATAAAATATGATATTAAATAATAATAACTTACAAAAGAATACTATATCTGTTGATTACATTTCAATACATCAGAGTTTCACATATATTCAAATGCTGGTCATATACAATCAATTTATCACAGAATTACAATAACATAATTACAGCGGAAATTTTCTAAGCGATAATGCCATCCTGCCCGCCTCGTGAGCTCCAGAACGTTCCTACCTGAAAATCTGTAATACTCGGTCTGACCCGAGCATTACACCAAAGTAACACCCGGGTCAGGCTGGAAACCAGCGTGAGTAAACCCAACTAACATGGAATACCAAGCAATCAACTTATATAAACCCGGGGTAACTTATATCAATTTAACCAATCACAATTTGATATAGAAAATGCTTATTTCACATATTTATTTCTAAGTACCAAACTTAGATAAAATAATCCAATTCACTTAAACCATTTCACTCCGGCCTATTGATTTCACAAATCAATTTACAAAAATTCGAAGTGGTTTCGGGTATTTCCCAATACCCGACCCCGGTCTCTTCAAAACTCATGTTATTCTAACCCAGGTTATTCAAATGAAATACACAACATTTCATATCAGAGATGTCAACACATTCAAAACATCCAGTACCATTCAATTATCCATAACAAACTTAATCACAGACAAATCAATTCAATTGATTTTAATTGAATTCCAAACCTCATTACTTAGATTTCTCCATTAATTTATTTCCAAACCAATAAATTAATCAACTCTTCCATATTCATTTATTTTAATTAACCACCTAGAATTAATTACCTTTCAAATTCATTCAAGTAATTATCTTTAATTAATTTCACGACCTTAATTAGCCTTAAACCAAAATCAATAAGTAATCTTAGTTATTCATAATTTAATTTACCATATCAGTTACGTGAATCCTTAATTACTTGTATTAATTACTTTCTCACAAGTCCCTTATTATTGATTAATTCATCTTGATTAATAAATCTTTGATTACATCATTGATTATATAAATTAAGGATTTCCACTTATATTTTAATTTATCCTAATCAAATCCAATTATCTTACCTCAAACCACCGTATAATCTTTTCGATTAATTCCAAACTATAATGAACCATCTTTTATTTATTTATTTATTTTTCCATTAAATAAATCAATTACTCCTTTATTAATCATCTTAATCAATCTCTTGATCAATTCCGCAAAGTGATTATATTTTTATTAATTACATTTAGTAATTACTTAACAAACTATCCAATAATTATTATGAATTACTTACACTTGATTAATTAAGTTAAAACTTAATAAATTAATTAATTCAACCCTTTGATTACTAAATTCAATGATTAGAGTTTAAAACTATTTAAAACCCAAATATTTCCAGTTAAACAACAATCAATTCACGAATCATCCAAAACCAAAGTCACCCGATCATTAGTTCGCATTACATATCAAATCAATTCAATCATTCCATCAATTATTTAAATTAACCATAAAAATTTAAATAAAACACAGCATGGTGAGATTTACTCACCTTTGATTTCCGATTCGCAAATCCGATCCAATCTCAGCTTGGCTTCACGGTTTCGACCTTGCATAAACATTTTATAATTTATTACTATTTAAATACATCAAACAATTGATCACCATTCACCTCTTCAACCCAACTCATTATTTGATTTAATTTTTTTTTTAAACTGATAGTTCCTTTTAACAAGCTAATTCAACTGATGTTTTAGATCCTAAACTAATAATCTTCATTTATTATGTTTACATGTACTCATAACTAAAGAAACAAACAGAAAAAGAAAATACCTCCACAGCCTCCTACCAGGAAAGAAGCCCACCCTGCTCGCGAGCTTATCAACACTCGCGACCGCTCACGACATTCACTACAGTCAAGCGTCGAACCCATTCCATTGATCACCCGAAGCCACTGACAGCATTGCCGACACCAGAATATTCAGCTATCCATGCTTCCCACTGCGCCTCAAAAACCCTAAATCATGCCGCACCCCCTACGGTCTCGAAACCAAATCGTGTCTCCTTCATCGATCGAAGATCGCGACGCTTCCCAGGCTTCCAATCGAACGCCCTCGACCACACTGATGCTCGAACTCGAGCTCTTTTGCCGTCGCCGCCTTCTGACCTTCACCTTACATCGACACGCAACCTGCTTCGAGTGAAAACGAGATGCCGAAGCCCCCCCCTTCCATCACACGAACAACGATGCGGCCCCTTTCCCCTTTCGATCGCCATTTTTTTTTTGAGTTGAATTTGATTTCTATTGTTGAAAAGTGAAGGTTTCACCCCCTTCCCTTTTGTTTGTTTTTTTTTCTTCCTTCATAATAAAGAGGGGAGAACGATGTCGTAAAGAGCAAGCTAAGGTTTTGATTTAATAGATTAACATATTTAATTATAAATATTTCACTTTACTCCGCTCGAAACTTCGAACCACCATCACAGCGTGCCGCTAGGCTATTATAAGGTTTTACCCGCGTTCTGAACACGATGGAACGTGTTTCGGAGGCTAATTTGATTGTATGCGCGAGTTACGAAAGAAAACGATCAATTTAAATTAAACCGATTAAGATAGTTCTAAGCGTTTTGAGCTGCCAGGGTCACACGATAACTCCGATAACTACGAAAATTGAAATCCGATAATAACTAGCTATTACGGATCAAATGGCACTGGTTTCGTCGAATTCCAAGACTGTGCCTTGGAAGGCTATTTTTAAATTCGATTTAAACGATATGTTATTAAAACTGAACAAATCACCTTTAATTTAAATTTCAACCATTATGTTATCTTCAGTATCATCACTATAAATTCTATAAGCCTTCAAATTGTTTTTAACAAGCTTAGAAATTCCAAATTCAACAATTTTACTCAATTTCAATCATTAAATTCAATATTTAAACTATATAACTTAATAATTAAATTATCAAGTAAATATTAATATTTTGAAATTCAAATTTAAATTAACTCCTAAATGTTTAAAATCAATTAATTATTTCATTTTAAATTGTTAGAAATTTCAGGTCGTCACAAGCTCTCTCTTATGCTCCTGAAAGGATTTGGGGCCACCACGGTGCAATGCAGGATTTTTATTCCTGTTTGCCCGGTTCCGTGCAGATAACTCCTACAAATTAAGATAAATTATCACGTATATATCTTGCTAGATTTATATTAGATTTAAATAACAAAGCAAACATATATTACTTACTTTTGTTGCCGGACTGTCCCAAATCCGAAGAAAATCATTCCATACACCCTCACTCATCCAGTTCGGCTTTTTCCCTGAATTCTTAGCCTTGGACAATGTATCACTGTAATTTTTCCTCATTCGTTTGTTCCAATGATTTAAAAAAACGTCCAAGTCGTCAGGGTCAACACGGACTGCAGCCTGTAAATTAAAATCATTTTAAGTTATATAGATTATATTAATTTACAACTGTAATTCAAATTACTACTTACAAGTAAATCCGCCTGTACTGCGTTCTTGACATGAGGGAGGATGTCGTCCTAGCGAGGCCAACAACCATCCATCCGACTCTGAAAAGCCTTCCTCGAAACCTGTAAAATATAATCTGATGGCTCCACCTCAAAGCCACTGCAAAAGTTATGATATACATGTTTAGTGGATTTTAAAACTTATACTTTAAATAAAATTGATACTTACCCAGCACTTCTAGGAATAACTTATGCCATCGGGCGTAAGTCCGGTGCAGTGCCACTACCACCTGCACCGGGAGATGGGGATGGCGTGCCTGTCAGACTTCGTCTCCTGCCAGATATATCTGTTATAAAAAAACAATATCATCACAGAACAATTATAGAAATTCACTACTACATAGCATGTTTCAATCACTTTCACAGAAACAATTATAAAAATTTACTAGTACAAAACATGGATAAAAATTATATAAATAATTATCACAGAACCATAATAGAAATTCACTACTACATAGCATGTTTCAATCACTTTCACAGAACAATTATAAAAATTTACTAGTACAAAACATGGATAAAAATTAACAAAATGATCATCACAGAACAATTACAGAAATTTACTATTACATCGCATGTTTCAATCACTATCACATAACAATTATATCAATAACGATCAGTCTTCATCGTTTTCTGATTCAGACTCAGTCTCGTATTCTATCCCATTTTCTTCGGTACTTTCGAATGCATCAAATAAGACGTTCGATTCATCATTCAAAGGCGCTATATCAATATCATCAGTTATTATTATTTCTGTATTTGGTTCAAGATCGGCTTGATATGCTGCTTCATCTGGAATATTATTTCCATCAAACGTAAACCTTGGTTTCATTTTGAAAACAGCAGACCAATCCGCTTTATCTCTTTTCAAAGATGGATATGGAGCAAAATAAACTTGTAACACTTGCTTGGCTAATACAAAAGGATCGTACTTATAGTAGTGTGATGTATGCCTTATTTCAATAAGTTTATACTCTTTATGCACGTTGATTCCGGAACCAGAAACGTTACTGAACCAATTGCACTTAAATAAATAAAAACCTTTTCTATAGGTTCAACATAATATGTCAACTCTAGAATCTGTGTTAAGACGCCGTAAAAATCTTTTAAATGCTCATCTGGATCATCACTGCCTTTGACAAATACCCCGCTGTTATATGTTAATTTTTCAGCCCATAATCTTTCGTGTTGAACTTAAACCCATTGACGAAGAATATTGGATAAGTCTTCGCATTTCTTTTCGGTCCAATCGCAAGATGTCGTAAGCCTTCATCAACGACACAGTTTCTTGGCTCATAAACATAGTTCAAAAACCATTAGGTAAATTCTTTACTGAGATCGCCAGATGGATACTGTGATTCGTAGATACTGCATATATGTAATATGTGTTATAATTATTATGTACGTACAAGTAAATTACAAGTGAATTAATTATTACCTGACAAACGGTGCGACTTCGACACAATTTAAAAGAACATATGTGTGCTACATGGTGGTCTCTACGTCCAACCATATTTCCACACATTTTCCACCAGGTCTACCATGTTGTTTAAAAACAGATAACATTGTTTGAGAAGAATTTTGTTCAACGACTTCCTAATTTCGAGGAACAGTTACAAACGATAAGTTCACATCGTCCTTAAAGTAGTGAGAAAAAAATAAGGCTTCTTCTTCAAGATACAATTTGCATATCGAACCCTCAACTCGGGCTTTTTGTCGAATCTTCTTCTTCAGATGATTCAAGTACCTATTAAGATATTTATTACATATTTAGATATACAAATTTGAATTTTAAATTGACATGAACATTGCACATGTTAATTTACCTCTCAAACAGATACATCCATCCATATTGCACAGGACCTCGAAGAAGTGCTTCGGATGGAAGATGAATAGGTAAATGCTCCATTACGTTAAAGAAACCAGGCGGAAGTATTTTCTCCAGTTTGCATAGCAATATGGGTATTTCTACTTCAAGTTTACGTATACGATCCGCCTTTAATGTTGTCGAATAAAGCTGTTTATAAAACAAACATAACTCTGTTATAACGTTCAATACTTTTACGGGCAACAGTTCTTTGAAAGCCACAGGTAGTAAATATTCCATCATGATATGACAATCGTGACTTTTCATCCCACTTAGTTTACTATTTTTGAAGTCAACACATCTACGAAGATTGGAAGAAATCCCATCGGGAAATCTTAATTCTTCCACCCACTTTAGCACGAGTTTTACTTGCTTATTGTCTAGCTCATAGCATGTTTTCGGTTTTTTATTGTCATTAGGCTTCATACGAAGTTCCGGGCGCTTACAATAGTTTGCTATATCGAGCCTTGAATTCAAATCGTCCTTGGTTTTGCCCTTTACATTCAAAATTGTATTAAACAGATTATCAAACACGTTCTTTTCGTTGTGCATCACGTCAATATTATGTCGGAGTAAGAGATCTTTCCAATATGGTAACTCCCAAAATATACTTTGTTTGCACCAATTATGAATGTCTGACTTTCCTGGGATTTCAGTCTGGACTCCAGTTTCATGTATCTTTGGATAGTCTCTTACAATTTCATATATTTCCTCGCCTGACCAAACCTTGTGTGGTTTCAAATTCTCTTCTCTGTTAGCTATGAAATTTTTCTTATCTCTTCTAAAAGTATGATTGGGATGAAGAAAACACCGATGACAATCAAACCACGAAACTTTCTTCCCATATCGCAACGAAATTGCTCGTATTTCTTCCATACAATAAGGGCATGCTAGACGACCGGTCGTACTCCAACCAGAAAGCATCCCGTATGCAGGAAAATCATTAATCGTCCATAATAAAGAAGCGAATAACCGGAAAAAAAATTCATTGATACATCGTAAGTTTCGACTCCTTCATTTCACAGTTTCTTCAACTCTTCGATCAATGGTTGTAAATAAACATCAATTCCTTGGGTTGGATCATGAGGGCCGGGAAAAATAGTGGTGAGAAACATATATAGTGTCTTCATATACATCCATGGAGGTAAATTATACGGAGTAACGATAATTGGCCAGGATGAATATTTACTACCAAACTGTGGAAATGGTGAAAATCCATCCGTACATAAACCAAGTCTGACATTACGGGATAAGTCTTATCGAATTGTTTCCATGCTTCACCGTTGGATGGATGTATCAAAGTTCCTTCTTCCGTTGTTCTCACACTATGCCATCGCATATGACAGGCCGTAGCAGAAGATGCATATAATCTTTGAAGTCTGGGAGTGATGGGTAAATAATGCATTCGCTTATACGGGACTTCTTTCCCTTTCTTCTTTCTTGATTTGTATCTTTCTTTGTTACATATTTTGCATTTTCTGAGGTCAACGTCGTCTTTCCAATACAACATGCAACCTTTCACACATGCATCTATCTTCTCGTACGGTAGACCGAAAGCGGACATCAATTTTTTTACTTTATAATGACTATCGCACATCAGATTATTGGGTGGCGTATGTCGTTTTGCAGCTTGTACAACTGCTGTAAATGCAGCTTTCGTAAGGTTGAATTTTGATTTCATAGTTATGTATTCGGCGGTTACTGAAAGTTCGGTTCCGCTTTTACATCCGTCCCACAACAGCCTCTTAGCAGAATCCAACAAATCGTATATTTTTTTAGCCCCCGCAGTCGGTTCTTCTTTGACATTTTCGCCTTCATCGACAGCTTCAGTTGTAGGAAACATTGATCGTGCTGCATCATCCACCATATTTTCTATCGGATTCGTCATCATATTACCGTCCTCTAACACTTCAGTATTAGGTGTAGGTTCAACAAGTTCTCCGTGACTATCCCAGAAATAATAATCAGGCACGAAACCATATTGATACAAATGTACTTCAACTATATCTGGTTTCCAATGTTTCAAATGTTGGCACTTACTACACGGGCAACGAATTTCTATATTGTTTCGGTTATTAGATTTAGCAAATCTAATAAATTCGTGTACACCGTTGTAGAAATGTTGCTTTATTGATCCCTTCTTTTCAGTTCTGACTTCATACATTCAAGTACGGTCGAGAAAATAATTGAACACTTTTCCTGATTTGAAAATGTATGTTAGACAATTTAAATCATTAATTTTCAACCATTCTCCATAGTAAACAGTTCATCGTTGCAGAAAATTCAAAATATAAACTTCACTTTACTTTTTTATTTTTTGGTATTTTGATTTTCACTTCGGTGGTCAGTCATCCTACTTCCCATTACAAAATAAATCATTTCAGATTAAACGGTTCAACAAAATTTCGGCAACACTTCCCTTATGTTCCATGTATCGTACACAAATGCGTGTACACAGGGAACGTAAAGAAAGTGCTGTCGAAATTTTGTAAACGTTTAAAATGAAATGATTTATAATATCTAATTACTTTATTGTGTTTGTAACTTGTCCAATACAGGGACAAATCCAACAAATATTGTATCAGATGAATATAAATGTCCGTTCCGTTACAAAACAAACATCAATATAACAATCATATACAACACTTGCCAGACGGGACCAAAGCCAATCTAAGAGATAAAAAAATTTAAATTTTATCAAATATTGTTGTTCTTTTCAAATTTTGACAATGTTTCAACTATTTATATTTTATTTCAAAAATTTGTGTATTTAAATTTTAGTTCAACATTCAATTAACAATTTTAGTTCAATATTCATTTCTTTATTTTTTTTTACGACATAGATTTTATGTGACTATTTGTTGTTGTTATATTCATTTCTTAATTTCTTTACAAAATCGATTTTAGTACAATATCAGTTGTTTTTAAAGTCATTTCCTAATTTTTTTTTAAAAAAATTAGATATTTGCAGAATTTTTAATGTTCTCATATTCATTTTTTAATTTTTTGAACAAACTTTATTTTTTTACAATATATACAACCTTTTGCATTTTGACCGTCGCTGGTCATCGTTAAAATTATTAAAATGGCTGTCGCTAGCCGCGCTCAATCAACAGGATAAATAGAAGAATTATCAATGAATATAATTAGAAAACAACAAATTCTAATTATCAAATAGATAACTAGAAAACAATAAAAATCTAATTATTAAATAAAAATTTGTCAATTTAAATTCACTTAACAACTTAAATTTGTAATTTATCAATTTCATAAACTATGAAATACTTTCATGTGAATTTATCAATAACCAAGTTAATCATTAATATACACTATTTTTTCACCTAACACAACTAACCATGTTAATTGCCAACACTAATTATCTACATCAACCGTTTATTTAACTTCATGATAAACTAATTAATGTAATACCTAATTCAAGTTCATGATAATAAACTAATTAATCTACCAAATCAACATACAACATTACTAATACCTAATTTAACAACACTACTAATACCTAATTTAACAACAAATCTCAATTTAACAACAAATTCTAATTGAATTAGGGTTTAAACTAAACCTAAAAACATCAAATTTACATTCAAACGAGAGATTAGAAGCATACCTACACGGATTTGGGTGATTTGGAGGCGTTGAAAGGTGGAGTGGCGGCTGCGGTGACGAGGGCGGCGGATTGGGGGAAGGAGATTGATTTTGGGGGAGGAAGGTAATGAATTTGCTGCTCTCGGCTTGGATCTGTATATTGCGTATAGCGACGGCCGCTTTTTTTAGCCGTGGCCAGCCGTCGCTAGGCTCCGTCGCTATACAAAACCTTTCTAGCAGTGATGGAGACATTCAAAGAAGAAGGATTGGTACAAGGAATGAGATGGTTTGTCAAGACCGATGATGACACGATATATTTTGTTGATAATCTCGTTGAGATTTTAGGAAAGTACGATCATAATGGATATTACTATATTTGTGGGAATTCGAAATGCATTGCTCAGAATGATAGACATTTGTTTAACATGGCTTTTGGAGGAGGATGGTTTGCTTTAAGCTACCTCCTTGCGAAAGCTTTAGCTAGCAATGTAGATGGATGCATTAGGAGATGTTATACAATCTAGGCTAATACAAGATTAATCACTCCAAGGCACGAAATAATCGTTGTCTTTCAAGAATGTTTCCTCTTCTTTATCACAGCGAGTAGAACGAAAACTTTCTTTCAAGATACAATGGAGATTATCTGTACAAGTTGTGATTATATGCACAGATCCGAAGAAACACTCAAAAGAATCAGACGAGTTAGATATATAAAAAAAGTGTCTTGGTGTTGATGGAATGCACTGCTATATATATAGAGAGTGGGGTGTCTATTCGTCTGCAGGAGCCTATTCGAAAGGTCATGTCCGTTTTCTAGTGGTTGTTACCGTTGACTTTTACCCCCGCACCCCCACCTTGGGGTTGCCACCCTCGGACCCCCTCCGTAGGGGATGTTATTTGAAAAAACAATCAACAGTAGATACAGTAATATGCATGGAGAAGACCATTTGATACAGTAATGTGTATAGAAATTTTTGACACGGATCGTTTCTGAATCCGAATTGGAATCCTCACCACCATCAAAGATATATACTTACAAACCCTAAAAATATATGAAAATTTTCTAACATTCCAGATAGACTCGCATGGAGATATATCAGGATTCATGTCAGTTTCCATTAAATATGTTTTCCTTCTAATTCATATCGACTTGAATGGGAGATTCGCAAAGTGTATTATTTGCACAAATACAAAGAACACTACTACGATGAATTAATGATGACTTATTATTTCTATTTAATCCTTAGAAATTTTTGATACGGGGGACTAAAGATATAAAACTATTCATGTCTGAATCCGATTTGAATTCTCAGTACCAACAGAGGTGTATGCTAGCAAATCCTAAAAAATATATGAAAATTTTGTAACATTTCCGATAGACTTGCATGGAGATATATTAGGATTCTTATCATCGCATCCATAAGCACCTCTTGTTAGCTTACACCATATTAACAAAGTCAGTCCAATATTTCCTTCAATGTCTCGTTTCAATGCGATCAATCTCCTCATGCAAGCTGCACATACCGATTCATCTCGCCTTCTACAGCAGACATTCTGTTACGATTTAGCAAATAAATGGTAAGTAATGGTATCTTCGGGCTATCCATATATATATGAGAAATTGTATCCACCAAGTGTGTTACAGATGCCATTTCAAACCTTTTCGCCTAGGAGTAGAAGAACTAAACCAGAGTTTATGTTTAATGTAAGGCCTTTGCATAGAAATTCTTGTTCGATACCACGTGTTTTTTATCGGGAGAATTAGGAGGTTAATGATGCGACGATAACTGTTTCTGATTATGTTCGGAAACGTCCATGGAAGCTTTTGGGATTGTAGTAATCATTCTGCACAATCTGTTATGAAGATTGTGGTTTTCGTATCATCTAAGAGGCTCAAATTAGTAAGTCAATGAAGAAGTATTTATATCTTGTTTTAATACAACTGATTACTCAAGTTAAATTTACATATTTACAGGGAGGAAGAAGAGAATGCTGTGATGTTAGACATTTTTTGAGAAAGAATGTAACAGGAATCAATATCAGAGCTTGTAGAAGGGATGAAGTGCTGATTTGGTCGGACATTTAGCGCCTTTTGAATACAAGTTTCTACGAAGATTGTGGTTTTCTTTTTATTTACGATCAAAGATTGGAAAGTAATTAGAATATGTTCTGAAATATTCTATGAAACATCATTTTTGATCTGAAATATTCTATAAACTATTACGTGCAGTTCACATGATCATACTGGGATAATGATTTGAAAATGTTCGTGTTTAGTTTTGTCTTCGGTCTGTGTAGCTTATTATCATGTTAGAGTTTTGCTATGCACGTGGAAAGCAGAGTGTCTTCCGATTGGATATTTTTATCGATAAGCTTCGTGACATTTGTACATCAAATCTAATTTCTGGCTGTTATCTATAATTATTTACAATATCTACGTGTATATAATATATAGACTGGGAGTGTCAATTACACCCGACCCAATGGAACCGGATCCGATCCGGTGACGGATTGGGTATTATCGGGTCCAAACTATACATTTCAAAAAGCTAATCCAGACCCGGCTCGTGCTTTGGTTCGGATGGGATCTTGATAGTTCGAGTCCAATTGGATAATAACACTAAAAATACATATATTTAAATGTTCTTTGACGGATCTTACGGGTTGGTTCGGATCGGGTTTGATTAAATATTTATTGTATTTTCATTATTCAGACCCGACCCAAGACCCACCGAGTTCGATTAGAGTTTGGATCTTTTCAGATTTGTTTGGTTTAATTTTGCGATTCACGGTTCTAGTTGACAACATTATATGTAGCCTATGTCCGTTACTTTTAAGTTGAAGTTATATTATGTAATACTAGTGTAAATCCCATGTTAGTGTGTAATAGCTATAGATATAAATTTTCTATTTAATAAACAATTTATGGATGAATGTGTGTTTTAAGTGCAAAAGGTTTAGTGCGTCACTTTTGTTTCAAGCAAATTGATAGTGTATTCCATTGATGCGAGGTTGAAAAGTGGATGACGGTGGAAGTTGCAAACTGACGGTGAAATTTCGTTGATGTATGTAGAGTATTATTGCACATTTTTAAAAGACACCATAAAAATCTATTTATTGAATTCTATTTATTAATAGTTGAAGATATAATATATTTCATTTTTAGAAAGTAAGATGGAACTTCTGTGGTTGCCAATTAGCATCAAGAACTACAGTCCCATATCAGACTGCCCCAAGAAGAACGACCGCAATCCGAACTCGATGGGTCTCAAAAAAATATTATTTAGACCCAATCACACTCAACCCAAATCAACCCGACCTACCCGACTAAAAAATATAAAACTATACGTATTTTAAATGTAATTACACAACTGGAGCCAACTCAATCCGAAACATAGTTTTGATTGGGCTAAATTTCGAAATGTATAGTTTACATCCGATAAAATCTAAGTTGTCTAGAACCAAGACCCAACGGGTCTGATTGATATACTACTACTGCCAATTAGCTGAAAAAACATTCCTAGCATTAGTTGTAAACATGTACAAATTAATGAATGGTCCATCCTGATTTATGTCTCATAGTTTTATAAGTTTTTAACAAATATTCTACAATAGAGTGAACGTCTTCTGTATAAACTAATCTCGTCTACCTACATTCTTCTTTTACAATAGAATAAGCAGTGCAATGAAGTTGAATGTATTATAAAATAATCAGCGATATCAATAGTTGCAATTTTCACAAAAGAAAAGAAAAGTGGACAGCTTAATTCTGAGTTGTTCATTAATTCCGAGTTATTCATGAATTAAAATAAACAGTAATTTACCATTACTACTTTAACGATTACCAGATTATCAGTATATCAGTCTTTGATATACCGATCTATCGGTAACAGTAAGCAATTTTAGCTTACCAACACAAATAATACAGTAACAAAATTTGCAAAATATTAACGGTAACCAATACCATAACAGCCTTAATTTTAACTAAAGACATAAGCATCAAATGAGATCAAACTGAGAAAAAATATAAGATTGATCTTTCATTTGATTATACGAATTAGTTTGTGAGTAATAAATTAATTATCTAGGTAAACAAACGACTTTCAAATAATGACTTTTTTAACATGATTCATTAACACTAACAATTGTCGATTAACACCAACAAGTGTCGATCTCGAAAATTAAATCTATGATCTTTAATCTCGTAGTCCAAACTACTAACCAACTACATCAAACATGTTGGCTACTTCCAAATGCTAACTTTGACAAAGAGATAATATATAAAAGGATCAGGAATAACATCTTGATTAATCTAAAATCAATTTAACGAAAAAGTATAATTTAAGTAAAAATGTCATTACAGCAAGTATAAACACTTATACTTGTGCAACGAAGGACTAGGCACAAAAGCAAACAAACATAAAGTAGATAGAAGTTGAAAATTTAAATGTAGACTACAAAATCCTAACTACTAAAAACATAATTGAGCGCTATGGACGAAAGGTCTTCCATACTGGAGTGCCAAAAACATCCTAATTACTATAGTGCATATAATTTGCAGCAACATATGAAATCCAATTTCATTTTTTTAACGTACGAATGCAAGAAGGTCCACAACTACCATCTCCCTTTTAGTTCAGGTCATCATAGATGCACTTTTCGATCTCGAGATTGGAACTCATTTAAGAAATTTTTAAATGTCCCTGGAAATATCAGACCGTTGAAGTGCGACTTGACCTCGAGTCTTCTTAGCCTACTGAAGAGCTTGGAACCCATGTCAATTGCACTAGAATTGAAGCATGCATGAATTCCTTGCAACTTGTAAGAACAGCCACACCTTTTAAGAACATTAGTCCTGCAAACTGTTCATGGTTGAAGTTAGCACATAGAAAATCCTATTTATCAGAAAAATGTGTGTAGGAAAACCCATCAACTTTCATCTTAGCGAAAACTTAATCTAGAAATAATTAACCCAGCGAAGAAGTAAAGTTGTAATTTAGTCAAAAAAGATAAAACAAAGTTTTTCTATTTTGAAATCTCACAAGTATTAACTTTTTTATTAGAAACTGCAATGAAATATTTTAAACAAAGCCTCCTACTTCACAACACTAACACAGGATTGGTACCCAAATTTTTTAATCAGAACTGTGCTTAGGCTACGATTACACTTGTTTATTTTAATTTTATTATCAGAAATGACCAAAATATTAGCAAAACCATAAATTTCACCTTAGAAACAAATTCAATAGGCCCGTCAATATTATGTGCAAATCATTTTGTAGTGGATCATTATGACGAAGTTCAAGATTTAGTGCCGGTGACCCTAGTAAGGTGCTCGGCCTCGACCTATTTGGTGAAGTAGTTGATGACGACTACGATGTCGATGTACAATTCCTTAGTATTAGGTAGCTTAATTTCCTATCGGGTCAATTCCACAGGCGTTGGACGACCATGGGGAAGTCATAACGGTAAGAAGGATAGAAGAGGTTCTGGGGATCTTAACGAACCATTGACATCGATCGCACTTCTTGATGTAGTCCATAGACTATTCGATCATAGTAGGCCAATTGTAGCTTTTCCAAATGGTCTTTTTTGTTAGGATTTGCCCATTTATGTGATCCCTACAAAATCCTTCATGCAGGTATTACAGGATCTAACTGGTTTCGTCTTCGAACACGCTCTGCTGAAACGGTGTGGAGTACCTCTTTGATGAATTTTCCATCTACGGTAGTATAGTGGGATACCCGATAGAGAATATTTTTTAAACTGTACCTAATTTCCAATCTCCAAATATTTTTGTTTAGCAACGATGGATTCTATATGAAAACTTAAAAAAAAAGTGTAGCTAAAGAAACAGAAATTGAAGTCAAAACACTCTATGAAAAGAAAAGTAAAAGGCACTTAATTTTTAGATGGATACTTTCGTTTTGATTACTAATATAGACCTGGCCTACAAATTCTGTTTAAAAATTGAAATTCATATGAACACAAGTGAATCCGGACTGCAAAAATGGTGGAAAGATAGAAATCACTAAGTGCGGCCCAAACATAATTTCCCTTTTTATCAGTTCCACTTCCAATATATTTAGCAAAGCTTAAGTACATAACTTAGGAGCAAATCATCTAGGCACACAAAAATACATAGTTTGAAGTACCGACTTGTGATACCAATATTATCAACTCATACAAAACCAACCTACTATTTAAATTTACATGCTACGGTATTTGTTCATTTCTAAAACATAAAAGAATGGTGTAATATACATTTGTGCAGTACATCTACACACTGGATTGACATTGGGAGTTAGACATTCTTTTCTTTTTAAGTTTTCTGGTTAGAAATCTCGTAGAAAAAAACCAAACTTTTATGGTGATGTTAAATTTACTATTAACACATGTCAATACCAAGCAATTGATAAGCATTACAGATTCTTGGACTATAATGAGACTATCCAAACCCATACGGTTTTTGGGTTCGAAAAGAAAATTCAGACCCATAAAGGGTCTGCAGATGTGTCTGAAGCACAAAAAACACATCTAAACACAGAACCCCCAAACACACACATATTCCTAGTTCTTGATAACTAATCAACAAACTAGTTATTTGGATATTCCGTACGTATGCCAAAATTTTCACCCCGGAAAACACAGCGTAACAAATAGTGGCTATCAAGCATTTAAAATTTTGATATTGCTTTGTTAGCTCATATACCATCTTGTTAAAAATGATTATTTTGTATATCTAAGGGGTAAATTTTAGAAATAGATTTGTCAACAGAACTTATCATGAATATAGGCTTTATTGAAATTTTATTACAAAACATGTTCGGCATTCATCTAATTAGAATTTGTAACGGTTTGCTTTAAAAGTGATTTCACAAAAATAATAATAATAAATAAATACATAAATAGCTGTGTTTGCATTCTTTTAAAGTGAGTAGTTTAGTTTTACAATAATATTTTTTTGCCAGGCTTTATCTAAAATTCTTCACAAGATCTCAACAAAAGCATATCAGATGTGAATAGTCACACATTCTTAGCCATGAAGCATTTACGGTAATGGAGTAGTAAAATTCCTATAATTTCAAATTTTATGAGTAACAGTATTGTATTCTAAATATTAGTTGTTCCAAAAAACCGTCAACTTTCTTTTTCGTTCGCTCCTCTTTTAATCCTGTTTTTTATGTACTGATTTAATCTTTGACCTTAGCATCCAATAAGAGCACCAAATTGTCAAAATCTAAAATTAAGACATTTTCAAGAAGACACCAAACCGTCAAAATCTAAAACCAGCAAATTTTTAAGAAAGTACCAAAATATCAAAATCTAAAATCAAGAAATTCAAATTAACAGTAACATCAATGAAATTCTTTTAATCTAATATCCCAAATTAGCTGTTATATTATTTCCGACAAGTCTAAAGGTTGTACCCATTGATAACTCCAGAACCTATATATCATTTCTACTTTTGGGAATTGCACTTACACACAAAACTATATCAAATTTAACTTTCTGACAAAATAAACTATCTAAGAAAAGGAAATAGTTGACAAACAACATTGCACACTACAAAATAGTCAGAAATACAACTTATATGTATGCATCATGCATTATATGCTACTAACACAATGATCAATGAACTTATGATTCAATTCAAGCTATATAAGTTGATAACATTCCCTTTAATCATACTAACATTCTTCATATTCAACAACTTCCACAACAATTCATACTGGGAATCACTTGAATTCAACCTAAGATCATCATCGTATAACGATGTAATATATGTTATACGTCTAGTATACCAAAAAAAAGACTAATTAATAATAAACTCATCTCACAAATTTACAAATCAAATTTCTACTACTTTGAAATTCTGTATTAGCTATTTTTAACAATAAGTATATTATAATTAATTATAACAACAAATTAACAACTATAGTAATAATAACTATACCGATAAATCAAACGTTATACCATTTAAAGAAATAGTACAACGTAGAAACGAAAACGATATATATATATATATATATATATATATATATATATATATATATATATAAACATATAAATCAACTAGATATCCAAACGGTTGAAGAAGGAAATTTCGTCTGAGGCTTGTCATAACAATTTCCTTAAGACTTTATTCAAAGTCTCCCAATATACAACAGACGTAAGCTTATTGAGATCGTGATGCATATGATCTTTTGTGTGATAGGAATGATTATGAATTTAAGAAATGAAGATAAAGAAGAGATAACTCGGTTTTTAAAATTAAGTATTGAAAATGATCAAGTTTCCTCCTTATTTATAACCGAATTCCCAATGGCTACCCGTTGAGAAAAGTATCATCCCTTCATTTGCAAACGCCAAAAAGTGTTATTGTTCGCAACAACCACGTCCATTCATTTCCAACGGTTCAGAACTGTTGCTTTTCGTTGTAACGGTCATTGAAAAAAATCACGTCTCTTCATCAGTTTGCAACGGTCACAACCGTTGGAAAATCCGTATCTTTTTAAACACATTTCTGTTTTAAAATCAGTCCATTCTTTAGGTTGCAAAAATATATGACACAACCCAGTCTTATTGGACCCACACCGATACCCGACCCGACAGGCGGTCGGGCGGGCAAGCGGGCGGCGGGGCCGCGTGTTAGTCCATGGCCATATAGGTCCTCCCCCTCGCACAAAATTACCTGACCCTAAGGGTCAATATAGGGATTGAGAGTACACTATATAAACAAGAATATGGACTTATTTTTGACGATGTGAGATATATCTCATTGACTATTTTTGGGAATTCTATCAATCCCCCACATGAATGACGATATATGTCTCCCCCATACAAAGTGTAATATCACACAGTCCATATGAGAATAATGTTGTATCGAAGATAAGTAAATATTTCACTTTAGACTTTTCCTATTTAAAACTTATCGGATATATTTGGTTAATCGGTGAATTATTTCATCGTGAACCGTCAGCCGTTATTGTATAAACAGACAATAAGCTTAACAAAGCATTGTTTTCCTTCACATCCAATCTTTTGGTTGTGTTCGTTTTGGTCCTGGGCAATTTTTGGTTCTGCCAGTGTTTTTATAGAATAAAAGCCTTTAATATATTCTTATAGAGCCGACCCAGCTCACACTAACATAGGTGATCACAACCATTAAGAGTATTCTACATATACCCCACTTGTTATTTTCAAGATATGGTCATGATTAAAAAATATAGTTTTATTCTTTTAATACTTCTATAAGCATGCATTTATATTATGCACCATAGGAATGGAGTAGGACTAAGTTCAACCAAATGCATTAGGTCTTGAGTTATTCAGAACTGGTTTGCCTATTGATCCCAGTCTGTAGGATCTCCAGTCGCTAGGATAAATTTTCGTATAAGATAACGCTTATTGGTTTAGGCTTTTAAACTCATTCCCCTCGATGTGCAGTTAATTTTCTCCCTTGATAAACCTTTAGTAAACGGGTCTCGCACATA
Source organism: Allium cepa (assembly GCA_030765085.1). Lineage (NCBI taxonomy): Eukaryota > Viridiplantae > Streptophyta > Magnoliopsida > Asparagales > Amaryllidaceae > Allium > Allium cepa. Next base: position 887,596,324 of record CM060931.1, read on the forward strand.
ATCTATGGAAATAGTTCCATTTGAGAGTAACTGCCTAACTGTATTATGGCGTCGACGAACGTGTGGTGACTTTCCATTATACACAAAGTTTTACGCTCTGCTTAATGCTGCTTGGTTATCACAGTGTATGCATATGGCCGGTGTAGGTTTAGGACAAAAGGGAATATCTTCTAAAAAGTGACGAAGCCATTCTACTTCTTCGTCTGCTTTATCTAAAGCGATGAACTTCGATTTCATAGTGGTTTGAGCTATGCATTTTTGTTTAGTAGATTTCCATGACACTGCTGCCCTTGCTAAGGTAAATACATAATCGCTCGTTGATTTTGATTCCTCTGAATCAGCAATCTAGTTTGCATAACTATATCCTTCTAAGACGGTAGGATATTTTCCATAATGTAAGGAATAATTTATGGTATTTTTTAAATATCCAAGCACTCTCATTAGTGTTTTCAAGTGTTCCTTCCCTGGGTTTCTTGTATACCTGCTTAATCGACTTACTGTATATGCTATATCTGGTCTTGTGCAATTCATGGGATACATGAGACATCTTATTACACGAGAGTATTCCAGCTGCATTACTCATTAATATTTTTTATGCAGTACTTCTGATGGATTATACGGCGTACTCCTTTAATTCCAAAATTTTAAAAAATTTCAATCACTTTTTCTGCATAATGTGATTGAAATAATTCAATTCCATTAGGTGCTCTTATTTTTTTGATTTCCAAAATAACATCTTCAACTCCTAAGTCTTTCATATCGAAATTGTTGATTAACATCTTCTTAGTGGTCTCTATCACCTTAGTCTTTGGAACAAAGATTAGCATATCGTCTACGTATAGACAAATCATCACATATGATTGTCCAATTTGTTTGTAATAAACACATTTATCACATTCATTTATACAAAAAATATTTTTCGTCATGACACTATCAAATTTTATGTGCCATTGTTTTGGAGCTTGTTTTAGTCCGTAGATTGATTTGACTAATCTACATACTTTGTTTTCATTCTCTTTGGATATAAAGCCCTAAGGTTGCTCCGTTTAAATCTCCTCATCGAGATTTTTATTTAAGAATGTCGTCTTTACATCCATTAGATGAATCTATGATTATAGGTGGATGCAATTGCTATTAACATTCTTATAGAGGTTATTCATGTTACTGGTGAAAAGGTATCGAAGAAGTCTACACCTTCTTTTTGACGATATCCTTTGGCTACCAATCTTGCTTTATATTTTTCGATGGAGCCATCTGGTTTCATCTTCTTTTTGAAGATTCATTTACAACCAATTGGTTTTTTTTCAGGTGGAAGATCAACTTTTTTTCAAGTTTTATTACTCAGAATTGAATCAATTTCACTTTGGATTACTTCTTTCCAACATGAGGATTCAGAAGATGATATTGCTTCCTTGTACGTTTGAGGTTCGTGTTCTAACATATATGTTAAAAATTCCAAACCAAATATCTTGGAAGTTCTTTCCCTTACGCTTCTTCTTGGTTCAACTTTCTCAGTTTGACGATGAGTTTCATCTTTATATGATTTACTCAATTCTTCTCTTGTCCTTTTGGAGACATTATTTTCTTCATTTATTTTGTGTGGAAACACATCTTCAAAGAATGAGGCATCTCTTGATTCTATGTTTGTATTTACATGAGTATCAGTTATACCAGACTTGAATACAAAAAATCTATAGGCACTACTATTTTGGGCTAGCCCTAAATAGTAACAATCTACTATTTTTGGTCCAAATTTGACTTTCTTGGGAGGCAGAACTGGAACTTTTGCCAAGCACCCCCACACTGTGAGGTATTTAAAACTTGGTATGCATTCTTTGCGTAACTCATATGGAATTGTTCCTATTTTATTGTGAGGAACCTTGTTTAATATGTGATTAGACATATTCAAGGCTTCCCCCCACAAGTATGTCGGTAGGCCAGAAGTTAAGAGCATCGCATTAATCATATCTTTTAATATTCTATTCTTTCTCTCGGTTATACCTTTTTTTGTGGTGAATATGCTGCTGTTGTTTGATGAATTATACCATTTTTGGCACAGAATTGTTCAAATGGTGATTCATATTATCCACCTCGATTAGATGTCAATATCTTGACCTTTTTATTTAACCGATTTTCTACCTCAGCTTTGTACTTCATAAACAATGTAATTGCTTCATCCTTGCTATTTAAAAGATATACATAGCAATATCGTATATAATCGTCAATAAAGGTAATAAAGTACCTTTTCCGACCTCTTGTAGGTAATGATTTGAAATCACATAAATCAGTATGAACCAAACCTAGTGTTTCGGTGCTTCTATCAACTGTATGAAATGGTTTTTTGACCATTTTTGCTTCGACGCATGTCTCACATTTGTAGTTTTTATCTACTTGGAATTTCGAAATTAATCCCAAGTTCAATAGTTTTTTCATTTTTCCGAAATTTATGTGTTCTAACCAATCATGCCATAGTAAAATTTCATACTTAAACAAATAAGAAACTTCAATTTTATTAATAGCATAATCAGAATACGTAGTTTTATTGCTGACAACGACTACATTTGCCTTAAATAGGCCATAACATAAATATCCCCTTCCTATATACATTCCAACTTTGGACAGAACTAACTTGTCTGACTCGAATACCATTTTGAATCCTTTATTTCATAGCACTAGACCAGAGATGAGATTCTGGCGTATGTCTGGAAGGTGGAGCACGTCATTCAACATGACAATCTTTCCAGAGGCAAACTTGAGGATTACTGTGCCACTGCCTTTGATCATGGGAAATGCAAAATTATCCATATAGAGTTTTTCTTCCTGATTGAATTTCTGGTATGTAGAAAACATGGATTTGCCAGAGCAAACATGACGAGTAGCGGCTGTATCCACCCACCATTGATCACGGTTCTGAACCAAATTGCATTCAGATATAACAGTTAAAAAATTAGACTCGTCTACTTCCATGTTATCCACCATATTTTCCTTCGAGTTGTGTTCCTTCTTGTGTCTGCAATCTCTAGCGGCGTGTCCTGCTTTTCCACAAACCCAACAATCACCATTGAACTTCTTAGTTCGTTTGTTGTCTTTGGGTTTGTTTTCAGGCGCTTTTCTCTTCTGCGGGAATTTCTTCTTCTTGTTTTTCTTGAAATGCCCTTTATTCTTTGACTCTTCTACCACAAATGCCTCTTCGCTTTGTTTCGTCGCGCCGTGGTTATCAGACTCAATTTTTAGTCTAACAGTAAGATATTCTAAGGAAATCTCATTTTTCTTATGTTTCAGAGAATTGCGGTAGTCTTTCAAGGATGATGGTAATTTCTCTGTTATCGCTTCAACAAGGAAGGAATCTCCAACTTTATGTCCTTTTGCTTCAAGTTCATGAATTATTAGTTGGAGTGCTTGCACTTGACTGTTATGGATTTGAAGTCAACCACTTTGTATTCCATAAACTTATCTATGATGAACTTCTTCAAAATGACATTTTGCGTTTAGAATTTATGTGCAAGTGCAGTCTATAATGATCAATGAGGCTTGTCATAACAATGAACTTATGATTCAATTCAAGCTATACAAGTTGATAACATTCCCTTTAATCATACTAACATTCGTCCTAGTCTACAACTTCCACAGCAATTCATACTGGGAATCACTTGAATTCGACCAACATCATCATCATATAACGACGTAATATATGTTACATGTTTAGTACACCAAAACAGGGATTAATAATAATAAACTCATCTCACAAGTTTATAAATCAGATTTCCACTACTTTGGAATTCTGTGTTAGCTATTTTTAACAATAAGTATGTTGTAATTAGTTACAACAACAAATTAACAACTATAGTAACAATAAAAGCGATAAATCAAACGTTATACTATTTAAATAAATAGTACAACATAGAAACGAAAACGAAATATATATATAAACATATAAATCTTACCGGTTGAAGAAGAAAATTTCGTCTGAGGTTTGTCATAACAATTTACTTAAGACGTTATTTAAAGTCTCCTAAGATACAACAGACGTAAGCTTCTCGAGATCGTGATGCGTATGACCTTCTGTGTGATAGGACTGATTACAATTTTAAGAAATGAAGATAAAGAAGAGATAACTTGGTTTTTAAAAATTAAGTATTGAAAGTGATCAGATTTCCTCCTTATTTATAGCCGAATTCCCAATGGCTACACCTGTTGAGAAAAGTAGCATCCCTTCATTTGGAACGCCAAAAAGCGTTACTGTTCGCAACAACCGTGTCTATTCATTTGTGACGGTTCAAAACTATTGCTTTTCGTTGTAACGGTTATCTGAAAAAAATTGCATCTCTTCATCTGTTTACAACCGTCACAACCGTTGGAAAATCCTTATCTTTTTTAACACACTTTTATTTTAAAATCAGTTCGTTATTTGGGTAGCAAAAATATATGACACATCCCAATCTCATTGGACCCGCACCCGGCCCGGTCGGTCGGACGGGTAGGTGGCGGCACGCGTGTTAGTCCATGGCTATATAGGTCCTTCCTCTCGCACAAAATTAACCGACCCTAAGGGCCAATATAGGGATTGAGAGTACACTATATAAACAGGAACTTGGACTTATTTTTGGTGATGTGGGATATATCTTATTCACTATTTTTGAGAATTATAACAATCCTCAACATGAATCACGATATATGTCTCCCTCACACAAAGTGTAATATCACACAGTTCATATGAAAATAATGTTATATCGAGGATAAGTAGATATTTCAATTTGAACTTTCCCTAGTTAAAACTTATCGGATATACTTAGCTAATCGGTGAATTATTTCATCTTGAACCGTCAGCCATTAATGTATAACTAGACAATAACTTTACAAAGTATTATTTCCCTTCACATCCAATCTATTGTTTGTGTTCATTTTGGTCCTGAACAATTTTTGGTTCTGCGAGTGCTTTTAGAGAATAAAAGTACTTAATATTCTCATAGAGCCGACCCAACTCACACTAACATATGTGATCACAACCATTAAGAGTATCCTATATATACACCACTTGTTATTTTCAAGATATGGTCATCATTAAAAAACATAGTTTTATCATTTTAATACTTCTGTAGGCATGCATTTATATTGTGCACCATAGGAATGGAGTAGGACTAAGGTCAAACAAATGCATTACGTCTTGAGTTATTCAAAACTGGTTTGCCTATTGATCCTACTCCGTGGGATCTCCAATCGCTAGGATAGGTTTCCGTATAAGATAACTCTTGTTGATTTAGGCTTTTAAACTCATTCCCCTCGGCGCGCAATTAATTTTCCCTCTTGATAAATTTTAGTAAATGGATCCACTAGATTGTCATTTGTTCTCACATACTCTGTGGAAATAGTTCCAATTGAGAGTAACTGCCTAACTGTGTTATGGCGTCGACGAATGTATCATCACTTTCCATTATACACAAAGTTTTGCACTCTGCTTAATGCTGCTTGGTTACTACAGTGTATGCGTATGGCCGGTATAGGTTTAGGCCAAAACGGAATACCTTCTAAAAAGTGACGAAGTCATTCTGCTTCTGCGCCTGCTTTATCTAAAGCGATGAACTCTGATTCCATATGCATGTTTTTTTAGGAGATTTCCATAAAACTGCTGCCCCTGCTAAGGTAAATACATAACCACTCGTTGATTTTGATTCCTCTGAATCAGTAGTCCAGTTTGCATCACTATATCCTTCTCAGACGGCAGGATATTTTCCATAATGTAAGGAATAATTTGTGGTATTTTTTAAATATCCAAGCACTCTCATTAGTGCTTTCCAGTGTTCCTTCCCTGGGTTGCTTGTATACCTGCTTAATCGACTTACCGCATAAGCTATATCTAGTCTTGTGCAATTCATGAGATACATGAGACATCTCATTACATGAGAGTATTCCAGTTGCATTACACTCTCATTAATGTTTTTATGCAGTACTTCCGACGGATTATATGGCGTTCATACTCCTTTAATTCCAAAATTTTGAAATTTTTCAATCACTTTTTCTACATAACATGACTGAGATAATTCAATTCCATTAGGTGTTCTTATTATTTTTATTCCCAAAATAACATCTGCAACTCCGAAGTCTTTCGTATCGAAATTGTTGATTAACATCTGCTTAGGTCTCTATTACCTTAGTATTTAGATCGAAGATTAGCATATCGTCTACGTATAGACAAATCATCACGTATGATAGTCCATTTTGTTTGTAATAAACACATTTATCACATTCATTTATAGGAGAACCATTTTTTATCATGACACTGTCAAATTTTACATGCCATTGTTTTGGAGCTTGTTTTAGTCCGTATAATGATTTGACTCATCTACATACTTTATTTTCATTCTTTTTGGATATAAAACCCTCAGGTTGCTCCATGTAAATCTCCTCATCGAAATTTTCATTTAAGAATGACGTCTTTACATCCATTTGATGAATTGTAGATTATAGATGCATGCAATTGCTATTGACATTCTTATAGAGGTTATTCATGTTACTGGTGAAAAGATATCGATGTGGCCATCTGGTTTCATCTTCTTTTTGAAGATCCATTCACAACGACTTGGTTTTATTCCAGGTGGAAGATCAACTATTTCCCAAGTTTTATTACTCGAAATTGAATCAATTTCACTTTGGATAGCTTCTTTCGAACATGAGGATTCAGGAGATGATATTGCTTCCTTGTATGTTGAGGTTCATGTTCTAACATATATGTTAAAAATTCCGAACCAAATTTCTTGGAAGTTCTTGCCTTTACGCTTGTTCTTGGTTCAACTTTCTCAGTTTGACGATGAGTTTCATCTTTATGTGATTTACTCAATTCTTCTCTTTCCTTTTACTCTTATCCTTTTAGGGATATTATTTCCTTCATTTCTTTTGTGTGGAAACACATCTTCAAAGAATGAGGTGTCTCTTGATTCCATGATTGTATTTACATGAATATCAGTTATATCAGACTTGAATACCAAATATCTGTAGGTACTACTATTTTTATGGCACTAAATAGTTACAATCTATTGTGTTTGGTCCAAGTTTGACTTTCTTAGAAGGCAAATTGGAACTTTTGCCAAGCATCCCACACTATGGGGTATTTAAAACTTGGTATGTGTCCTTTTCATAACTCATATGGAATTGTTCATGTTTTATTGTGAGGAACCTTGTTAAATATGTGATTAGACATATTTAAGGCTTCCCCCCCCCACAAGTTCGTTGGTAGGCCAGAAGTTAAGAGCATTGCGTTAATCATACCTTTTAATGTTCTATTCTTTCTCTCGACTGTACCATTTTTTTTGGGGTGAATATGGTGCTGTTGTTTGATGAATTATATCATTTTCGACACAGAATTATTTAAATGGTGGTTCATATTCTCCATCTCGATCGGATCTTAATACCTTGATCTTTTAATTTAACTGATTTTCAACCTCAGCTTTGTACTTTAAAAATGATGTAATTACTTCATCCTTGCTATTTATAAGATATACATAGCAATATCATGTATAATCGTCAATAAAGGTAATAAAGTGTCTTTTTCCACCTCTTGTAGGTAATGATTTGAAATCACATAAATCAGTATGAACCAAACCTAGTGGTTCAATGCTTCTATCAACTGTATGAAAAGGTTTTTTGACCATTTTTTCTTCTATGCATGTCTCATATTTGTAGTTTTTATCTACTTGGAATTTCAGAATTAATCCTAAGTTTGATAGTTTTTTCTTTTTTCGAAAATTTAAGTATAAAATTTCTTGCTCAAGCAAATAAGAAACTTCAATTTTATTAATAGCATAATTAGAATACATAGTTTTATTGCCGACCACGGCTACATTTGCCTTAAATAGGCCATCACATAAATATCCCCTTGCTATACACATTCCAGCTTTGGACAGAACCATTTTGTCTGACTCGAAGACCATTTTGAATCCTTTCTTCGATAGCTCTAGAGCAGAGATGAGATTCTTGCGTATGTCTAGAATGTGGAGCACGTCATTCAACTTGACAGTTTTTTCAGAGGTAAACTTGATGATTACTGTGCCACTGCCTTCGATCATGAAAACTGCAGAATTACCCATATAGAGTTTTTCTTCCTGATCGAATTTCCGGTATGTAGAAAATATGGATTTGTCAGAGCAAACATGACGAGTAGTGCCAGTGTCCACCCACCATTGTTTAGGGTTCTGAACCAATTTGCATTCAGATATAACTAGTGAAAAATTAAACTCGTCTACTTCCATGTTATCCATCACATTTTCCTCTGAGTTGCGTTCCTTCTTGTGTCTGCAACATCTAGCGGCGTGTCCTACTTTTCCATAAATCCAAAACTCGCCATTAAACTTCTTGGTTCGTTCGTTGTCTTTGGGTTTGTTTTAAGGCGCTTTTCTCTTCTGTGGGAATTTCTTCTTCTTGTTTTTCTTGAAATGCCCTTGTTCTTTGACTCTTCTGCCATAAATGCCTCTTCGCTTTGTTTTGTCACTCCACGATTATTAGACTTAATTTTTAGTCTGACAATAAGATCTTCGAAGGAAATCTTCTTTTTCTTATGTTTTAGATAATTGTGGTAGTTTTTCCACGATGGTAGTAATTTTTCTGTTATCGCTTCAACAAGGAAGGATTCTCCAACTTTATGTCCTTCTACTTCAAGTTCATGAATTATGAGTTGGAGCTCTTGCACTTGACTAGTTACGGATTTGAAGTCAACCATTTTATATTCCATAAACTTATCTACGATGAACTTCTTCAAAATGACATTCTGCGTTTTGTATTTATATGCAAGTGCAGTCCATAAGGATTTTTCTATCTGGTTTGGCTGATATACTTTATATAGTACTTTATCCTAACAATTCTGAATGTAGTTTTGACATAGGAAGTCTGAATGCTTCCATGAGTCAATTCCGTGAAAAACAGCTGCATCTTTTTCTCTAGTTTTTCCGTCTTCAGGCTTTGGTTCATCCTCCTCGATGCACTTCTGCAGCTCTAGCGTGGTGAGATAAAACTGCATTTGATTTTGCCATGTTGTGAAGTCATTACCATCTCCTTTGAACGGATCATGCCTGTTGTGAGTAGTAGCCTTTGTTGATAGTTCAACTGTTGCTATCTCTGTTTTAGTGAAAATAGAAAAGTCTTAAGATGTTATTCGTCTAGTATACCAAAACGGAGACTAATTGATAATAAACTCGTCTCACAAGTTTACAAATCAGATTTCCACTACTTTAAAATTAGGGGCATTTCATTAGAAGGAAAAACTTTGCAGTCAAATTAGTTTCTAGGACACACATCCGCAGAAATTAATTTCAAGGCCAAAGTCAGCAGAATAATAACTTTTAAGGATAAAGTCAACAGTCCAATTACTTTCAAGGACATAATTTCATAGGTTTTTAAGCCTTAGAAACTAATTATTTTGCATTTTGTCCTTAAAAGTAATTATTTCAGTTGGGTGTCGTAGAAACTAAATGCCCTTAGTAAAGAGGCCCTTGTGGCTAATTTCCACTTAGAATTATGTATTAGCTATTTTTAATAATAAGTATGTTGTAATTAATTACAACAACAAATTAACAACTATAGTAATAATAACTATAGCGATAAATCAAACGTTATACTATTTAAAGAAATAGTAAAACGTAGAAACGAAAATGATATATATATATATACACACAAATAAATCAACTAAAAATCTAACATGTTGAAGAAGGAAATTTCGTCTGAGGCTTGTCGTAGCAATTTCCTTAAGACTTTATTCAATGTCTCCCAAGATACAATAGACATAAGCTTCTCGAGATCATGATGCGTATTATCTTTGTGTGATAGCACCGATTATGATTTTAATAAATGAAGGTAAATAAGAAATAACTTAGTTTTTAAAAATTAACTATTGAAAGTGATAAGATTTCCTCCTTATTTATAGTCGAATTCCCAATGGCTATATCCATTGAGAAAAGTAGCATCCCTTCATTTGCAATGCCAAAAAGGGTTACTGTTTGCAACAGCCGCGTCCGTTCGTTTACAATGGTTCAAAACTGTTGTTTTTCGTTGTGACGGTCATTTGAATATATGACACGGCCCACTCTTATTGGACCCGCACCCGCACCGGACCAAACTGGCCCGGTTTGGTTGGTCGGACGGGCGGGAGGTTATGTGTGCGCATGTGTTAGTCCATGACTATATCGGTCCTTATTTTTGTCGATGTGGGATATATCTTATTCACTATTTTTGAGAATTCTAACAATATATGTGGAGAGTCCTATAAATATCAGCCATATAATATTTTCCATAGCAGGATCTAGTGAAGGGTTACCCTACAAGGATCTCTACATAGATCTTTGGTGGCAGCCAAACAAAACCCATGGCTTCCTCTGGCTCGATAAAGCTCCACCGTCGACTTACACATGGCCTTCAACTTCTCCTCCTTTTAGAGTCTCGAAAACACCACTAAATTCAGACATTATGATAGGCATGGAGACCGATCTACTATAAGAATGTCCCGAATGATCATAGAGATATTCAAAGAACAAGGATTGGTATAAGGAATGAGATGTTTTGTAAAGGCCTATTATGACACAATATATTTCATTGATAATATTGTTGAGGTTTTAGCGAAGTACGATCACAATGGATATTACTATATCGGTGGGAATTCAGAATGCATTGCTCAGAATCATAGACATTCGTTTAACATATCTTTTGGAGGAGAGGGGTTTGCTTTAAGCTGCCCGCATGCAAAAGCTTTGGCTAACAATGTTGGTGGATACGGAAAGAGGTGCAGTAATTTTTATGGAGAAGACCATTTGATACAGTCATGTGTTTTTAAGCTTGGCGTTTCATTTACAAGAGAGCCAGGCTTTCATCAAGCATGTGTGTATGTTCTTTAAACTTGATATCAAATTACTTTATCCTCCATTTAAGCTCATAGAGGAAGGCCAAGACATATCCCTTCATGTCAGTTTCCATTAAGCACATTTTCCTTCTAGTTCATAGCAATTTGAATGAAAATTTTTCCTTTACAATATTATATAGAGAATTCTCATTACCATCAAACATATATACCATCAAAATATATACTTACAAACAGTGTTATCACAACTAGTCCCAACCGCGGTCCGACCTCAAAAACCCCAAACCATGAACCATAGTGGTTCGAAACTCAATTTTACAACAACCGTGCATGAATCGAAGGTCGGACCTTCAAATCAGCGGTTCAACTGTTAATTTTACCTAGTCAAATCATGGTTGTGTCATTTTCTTTTTACTTTTTAACCATATATCATTCTCATTCGCTTTACCATTTCAATGAAAAAAACTTAATCTACATTCGTGAAAAAATCACAGTCCTGGAATCTAAAAAGCAAATCATATCACTTTGTTTTTTGATGCTGCGAGCACCTCCGGGATCATTATAAGCTTCATTAAGTTCATCACTATTAGGATTTTACATTATGCACTACTACTATGTGGACAAAAATAGTTATGTTGGTGCAGTTGTGCATAATAGCTGTAATTGTACACAACAGTTGTACATAATTTCCGTTGTGCAACTTTCACAATAAACATTGAGGACCTTTTACGACTCATCTACCTAGCATTTTTCTTTCAATATTATAGCATATAACTTATAATTACAAATGTAAATTTTCAAAAAATAAAATACGTATAGTTCGACAATTCAACCGGTTGAACAACCAAAACCTTAAACCTTGAGTCGTCACGGTTCGACTCAAGGTCCGATCATGATAACTATGCTTACAAACCCCTGAAAAGATATGAAAATTTTCTAATTTTTTAGATAGACTTACATAGAGATATATCAGGATTCTTATCATCGCATCCACAAGCACCTATTGTAAGCTTACACCATGTTAACAAATTCAGTCCAATATTTCCTTCAATGTCTCATTTCAATGTGATTAAGCTCCTCATGCAAGCTGCAAATACCGATTCATCTCGTCTTCTATAGCAGACATTCTGTTATGATTTAGCAAGTAAATGGTCTGTTATGATATCTTGGGGCTACACTGTCCATATATATGAGAAATTGTTCCCACCGAGTGTGTTACAGATACCACTTCAACCTTTTCGCTATGGAGTAAAAGAGCTAAACCTGAGTTTATGTTTAATGTAAGGCCTCTGCCTAGAAATCCTTACTCGATGTCACATGCTTTTATTGGACAATTTTGAGGCTAATGATGCAATTATAACTATTTCTGATTATATTCGAAAACGTCCATGGAAGCTATCAGATTGCAGTAATCATTCTACACACTCTATTGTGAAGATTGTTGTTTTTGTATCATATAAGAGGCTCAAAGTAGTAAGTTAATGATGAAGTATTCATACCTTGTTGCAATACAATGGAATGTAGATTATTCGGTTGAAAACAGAATGCAACAGTCGAAATGCGTTACTACACAACGCAATGCAACACTGTTATATGTTACAACAGCAAACTGCAACACTTTAATATGTTACAACAGCAAACTGCAATAGTTTAAGGCGTTACAAAAGCAGAAACAACAGAGGTATAAAACATTGCAATGCAACAATGGTATTCTGCGTATCAGTAATGAAAGCAAGAATAATACCAAAAGTTCGTCGGAGGCTTGCCGTGACAATCGCCTTAAGACTTTAGTCGAAGTCTCCCAGGGTACAACCGACGAAAACTGCGCGAGACCGTAAAGAGTACGTCAGTGTGAGATGACGATGGCAACAGAAAACGAATTTGGCTGAAGAGAATTCCGGGGAAGAAGAAGAACAGAAAAATCAGTGAGTCCTTTGATCAGGATCCGTCACTGTTTTATAGTCGCTGAACGGTCACGGTTGTGTCCGTTCAAAATATGTCCGTTCTGAAAAACTGCGTCCCTTCATTCTCCCAACGGGTCGCACCCGTATTCAATTCAAATTCAAACGGGCCGCGCCCGTATCTATTTGTTACTGTAGCCAAATAAAAACCCGCCGAAAATTGCAGTGTTTTCTGTAGCAAAAATAAGATTTCATAGTAGACCTGAACCCGAACCCGAGCCCGGCCCGGCCCGGGACGGGACGGGCGGGCGGCGCGCGCGTGTGTTCATCAGATTTGGGTCCTCCCTCTCGCACAAAATTACCTGACCCTAAGGGCCAATATAGGGAGGAAGGATCCTACATATATACACAATTTTATCTTTCATTTTGCCAATGTGAGACTAAAGTATATTGCATTCATTTCTTTAGAATTGTATGGCAGCAGAACAAATGTCCATCAAGACAGCAACTTTGAACAAACCAGATCTGTTCAAAGGTGAAGGTGATGATTTTCTGACATGGCAGAGTCAGATGCTATTCTATCTCACCACCCTAGGCTTGCAGAAATATCTTGAAGAAGATGAACCGGTGCCGCCTACACCAAGAAACACCAACGCTACAAATCAGCATACTGGTCCAACTATTGATGCGTGGAGGCACTCGGATTTTTTATGCAGAAACTACATTCTCAACTGCCTCGATAGGGTCCTGTACAAAGTGTACCAGCCCATAAAGAGTGCAAAAGCTCTCTGGAATGCATTGGCTACAAAGTACAAAACATAGAATGTAAGTTTGAAAAAGTTCATCGTTGACAAGTTTATGGATTATAAAATGGTGGATTCAAAGTCGGTGACTTCTCAAGTGCAAGAGTTGCAAATTATTATCCATGAAATGGAGGCAGAAGGCCACACGGTTGGTGAATCATTCTTGGTTGAAGCAATCACTGGAAAATTGCCACCATCTTGGAGGGATTATCGCAACTACTTGAAACACAAGAAGAAGGAAATATCCTTGCAAGACCTCATCGTCAGATTGAAGATAGAGGCAGATAATCGTGGAGTCACCATACCTAAAAGCAAAGAGGCCTTCATTGCAGAAGGATCAAAGAAGAAAAAGAACTTCAACAAAAACAAGAAAAGGAAGGCGCCAGAAAATAAGCAGAATAACCAGAAGCAGTCCAAGAAGTTCAATGGGCAATGTTGGGTTTGTGGCAAAACTGGACATGCAGCGAAGGATTGCAGGCACAAGAAACAGAATAATTCTGAAGCAAATGTTGTGGAAAACATGGACATCGATGGGTCTAATTTTTTTGGAGTTGTGTCAGAATGCAATCTAGTTCAGAATCCTTCTCAGTGGTGGTTTGACACAGGTGCTACACGACACGTGTGTTCTGAAAAGTCCATGTTCTCCACTTACAGCAAATTCGATCATGAAGAAAAGTTGTACATGGGCAACTCTGCAGTATCAATGATTGAGGGAAGCGGGAAAGTGATTCTCAAGTTCACATCTGGTAAGACTATTACGCTGAATGATGTGCTTCATGTTCCAGACATTCGCAAAAACTTGATCTCTGGACCAGTACTCTCGAAGAAAGGTTTCCGAATGGTCTTCGAATCAGATAAAGTTGTTCTGTCTAAGGCTGGAATCTATATAGGGAGAGGATACTTGTGTGATGGCCTATTTAAGGCTAATGTGGCCGTAATTGGCAATAATAATGTATATTGTAATTCTGAAATGAATAAAAAGGAAGTTTCTTATGTTGTCGAGTATGATGCTCTATTATGGCATGAAAGATTAGGACATATAAACTTTCAAAAGATGAAAAAACTAGCAAATCTGGATTTAATTCCAAAATTTCAAGTAGATAAAAAATACAAATGTGAAACATGTGTAGAAGCAAAAATGGTTAAGAAACCATTTCATACCGTTATCAGAAGTACTGAACCATTACAAATGATTCATACTGACTTATGTGATTTCAAAAACTTACCTACAAGAGGTGGGAAAAAGTATTTTATCACATTTATTGATGATTATACACGATATTGCTACGTATATCTTCTCAATAGTAAAGATGAAGCAATTACATCGTTTATAAAATATAAGGCTGAAGTAGAAAATCAGCTAAATAAAAAGATCAAGATATTGAGATCTGATCGAGGTGGAGAATATGAGTCGCCGTTTGAACATTTCTGTGCAGAAAATGGAATAATTCATCAAACAACAGCACCATATTCACCACAACAAAATGGTATAGCCGAGAGAAAGAATAGAACATTAAAAGATATGATTAATGCCATGCTCTTAACCTCTGGCCTACCAACAAACTTGTGGGGGGAAGCTTTAAATATGTCTAATCACATATTAAATAAGGTTCCTCATAGTAAAACGGGAAATATTCCATATAAATTATGGAAAGGATATCTACCAAGCTTCAAATACCTCAAAGTGTGGGGGTGCTTGGCAAAAGTTCATATCCCGCCCCCAAAGAAGGTCAAACTTGGACCAAAAACTGTAGATTGTTACTACTTAGGACCAGCCCAAAATAGTACTGCATATAGATTTTTGGTATTCAAGTCTGATATACCTGATATTCATGTAAATACAATCATGGAATCAAGAGATGCCTCATTCTTTGAAGAAGTGTTTCCACACAAAAAGAATGAAGGGAATAAAAGGACACGAGAAGAATCAAATAGCCCACATGAAACTCATCGTGAAAGTGATGAAGTAGAGCCAAGAAGAAGTGTAAGGGCTAGAACTTCCAAATCATTTGGTTCGGATTTTGTCACATATGTATTAGAACACGAACCTCAATCATACAAGGAAGCAATGTCATTTTTTGAGTCTTCATGTTGGAAAGAAGCAATACAAAGTGAGATCGATTCAATCCTAAGTAATAAAATTTGGGAAATTGTTGATATTCCACCTGGAATAAAACCTATTGGCTGCAAATGGATTTTTAAGAAGAAAATGAAACCGGATGGCTCTATTGATAAATATAAAGCCAGATTAGTAGCCAAAGGATCTCGTCAAAAAGAAGGTATAGACTTCTTTGACACATATTCACCAGTTACACGAATAACCTCAATAAGAATGCTAATAGCAATTGCATCTATCTACAATCTAGAAATTCATCAAATGGATGTAAAAACAGCATTCCTAAATGGAGATCTCGATGAGGAAATCTACATGGAGCAACCCGAAGGATTTGTATCCAAGGGGAATGAAAACAAAGTCTGTAAATTGGTAAAATCACTATACGGACTCAAACAAGCTCCAAAACAATGGCACGCAAAGTTTGACAGTATCATGATAAGAAATGGTTTTCGTATAAATGAGTGTGACAAATGTGTTTATTGTAAACAAGTTGGACAATCATACGTGTTTGTTTGTTTATATGTGGACGATATGCTAATCTTTGGTCCTAACATTAAAGTTATAGAGACCATAAAGAAAATGCTTATCAATAATTTTGATATGAAAGATTTAGGAGTTGCTGACATTATTTTGGGAATCAAAATAATAAGAACGCCTAATGGAATATAATTATCTCAGTCACATTACGTAGACAAAATAATTGAGAAATTCCAACATTATGGAATTAAAGAAGCAAGAACACCTTTTAATCCATCGGAAGTACTGCATAAAAACACTGATGAGAGTGTAATGCAACTGGAATACTCTCGTGTAATAGGATGCTTAATGTATCTGATGAATTGCACCAGACCAGATATAGCTTATGCAGTAAGTCGATTGAGCAGGTATACAAGCAATCCAGGGAAGGAACACTGGAAAGCACTAATGAGAGTGCTTGGATATTTGAAAAATACCACTAACTATTCCTTACATTATGGAAAATATCCTGCCGTCTTAGAAGGATATAGTGATGCAAACTGGATTGCAGATTCAGAGGAATCAAAATCAACGAGTGGTTATGTTTTTACCCTAGTAGGGGCAGCGGTGTCATGGAAATCAACGAAGCAAACATGCATAGCTCGATCCACTATGGAATCAGAGTTCATTGCATTAGACAAAGCAGGAGAAGAAGCAGAATGGCTTCATCATTTCCTAGAAGATATTCCTTTATGGCCTAAACCTGTAACGGCCATATGTATTCACTGCGACAATCAAGCTGCGCTAAGTAGAGCGAAAAACTTTGTGTATGATGGCAAATCACGACACATTCGTCGACGCCATAACACAGTTAGGCAGTTACTCTCTAATGGAACTATCTCCATTGATTATGTAAGAACAAATGATAACCTTGCGGATCCATTTACAAAAGGGTTATCAAGAGAGAAAATAAACTGCGCATCGAGGGGAATGGGTTTAAAAGCCTAAACCAACAAGAGTTATCTTATACGGAAACCTATCCTGGCGACTGGAGATCCCACGGACTAGGATCAATAGGCAAACCAGTTCTGAATAACTCAAGACGTAACGCATTTTTCTGGACATAGTCCATTCCATTCCTATGGTGCAAAATATAAATGCATGCCTACAGAAGTATTAAAAGGTTGAAGCTATGCTTTTTAATGATGACCATATCTTGAAAAATAACAAGTGGGGTATATGTAGGATACTCCTTATGGTTGCGATCACCTCTGTTAGTGTGAGCTGGGTCGGCTCTATGAGAATATTAAAGGCTTAAATTCTCTAAATACACTCGCAGAACCAAATCTGTTCAGGACCGAAATGAACACAACCAAGAGATTGGATGAGAAGGGAAACAATGCTTTGTTAACCTTATTGTCTGGTTATACAATAACGGCAGACGGTTCAAGATGAAATAATTCACCGATTAGCCAAGTATATCCGATGAGTGTTAACAAGGGAAAGTTCAAAGTGAAACATCTACTTATCCTTCAACAAGCATTATTCCATACGTAGTCTGAGATATTCCACTTTGTGTGGGGGAAAATTATATTGTCATTCATGTGGGGGATTGTTGACAATTCTAAAGAAATGAATGCAATATACTTTAGTCCCACATTGGCAAAATGAAAGATAAAATTGTGTATATATGTAGGATCCTCCCTCCCTATATTGGCCCTTAGGGTCAGGTAATTTTGTGCGAGAGGGAGGACCCAAATCTGATGAACACACGCGCGCGCCGCCCGCCCGTCCCGTCCCGGGCCGGGCCGGGCTCGGGTTCGGGTTCGGGTCTACTATGAAATCTTATTTTTGCTACAGAAAACACTGCAATTTTCGGCGGGTTTTTATTTGGCTACAGTAACAAATAGATACGGGCGCGGCCCGTTTGAATTTGAATTGAATACGGGTGCGACCCGTTGGAAGAATGAAGGGACGCAGTTTTTCAGAACGGACATATTTTGAACGGACACAACCGTGACCGTTCAGCGACTATAAAACAGTGACGGATCCTGATCAAAGGACTCACTGATTTTTCTGTTCTTCTTCTTCCCCGGAATTCTCTTCAGCCAAATTCGTTTTCTGTTGCCATCGTCATCTCACACTGACGTACTCTTTACGGTCTCGTGCAGTTTTCGTCGGTTGTACCCTGGGAGACTTCGACTAAAGTCTTAAGGCGATTGTCACGGCAAGCCTCCGACGAACTTTTGGTATTATTCTTGCTTTCATTACTGATACGTAGAATACCATTGTTGCATTGCAACGTTTTATACCTCTGTTGTTTCTGCTTTTGTAACGCCTTAAACTGTTGCAGTTTGCTGTTGTAACATATTAAAGTGTTGCAGTTTGCTGTTGTAACATATAACAGTGTTGCATTGCGTTGTGTAGTAACGCATTTCGACTGTTGCATTCTGTTTTCAACCGAATAATCTACACGGAATACTCAAAGTAAATTAATTTTTTACAGGGAGGAAGTAGAGAATGCTGTGATGTTGGACATTTTTCCAGTAAGAATGTAACGACAATAAGTATCAGAGCCTATAAAAGGGATGAAGTGTTGATTTGGTCAGACATTTAGTGCCCTTTGAATACAAGTTTCAAAGTTACATTTTTTCTCTCTTTTTATTTAAGGTAAAAGGTTGGAAAGTAAATAGGAAAAATTTGTCTTAAAGGATTTATTCTATGAAATATTCCATGTTCAGAAAATTACTAGTGTAAGTGATAGTGATTTTTGTAGCTATGTTTTCAATTGTTTTTCATTCATTTTTTCACTCTAATATATTCTTTCTTTCTTCTACTTTTTTTTGAGCGGCAATGCATTTTTAACTGTAATTTTGTGTACATGTATGGTTAATATATACTGACACAGGAATATAATGGGTTGAAAAATGTTCGTGTTTGTTTTTGTCTTCGGTCAATGTAGCTTATAATCATGTTAGAGTAGTGCTTGTCTTTCGATTGGATGTTTTTATTGAGAGCTTCGTGACATTTGTACGTTAAATTTGATTGATGGCTGTTATGTATACTTACATACAATTTGTACATGCATAGTTTCGAAGGTTAGTTTTCTTCGGCAACCGTCAAAAGCCACCGGAAAACAACCGTCGCAATATTAGTTGTCGACCAACTGCTATTCAACAAAGTTTTTGACGACTCCTTCGATATTTTTCCGACGGCTATCATCGACGCTTTCGGCTACTTCCGACGCCTCGTCGTGTACACGTTGAAGGTCACGTCTTCGCCAACAAGATGTCGGTAGTCATCCTAACCCATAAAAAATCCTCTACCTATAACCCGTCGGCAATTGTTGAAAATCCGATGTTTTTTTATTTCGGCAACCTCTCAACCTCAAACAACACATATAAAATAATATATATCATTGCTCAACTTCACACATATAAATCATATATATCAAAGCCTAAATCACATATATTACAATATATCACATCAACAATAAAAAATTATCAATATATACAATAAACCAACTTCAAACATCCAACAATATACCACAAATCACAAACATCTGCCAACGTATCAAAATATATCAAACATCATCTCAAATGAACCTCACCCATCTAACAACATCTCAAAACGTTTCATAAATATCAAATCATATCAATCTCACTTATCTCAAAGTATATGTAACTCTCAAACTTCCTAACAACATAATCAAACCACCTCAACCATCTCAAACTGCATATATATACAATGTCTCAACATAAAATAAAACAAAAATCATACCCACTGATCCTCATCACCTCTGGATCCAGCCAATGATGGAAATGTGTCATGCTACTGTATATACGCAGTAGTATGCTCATCCAGCATCCGGTACATCTTCGTAGAACGAGGCATATTTCTCGTTCCTCCTGATCGATAATCCGAGCTTTTAACTCTACAATCTTTTGGTTGTCCTAAGCTTTTTTATAGATGCTTTGCTTGTGTCTAGCATGTAACATTATTTACCAAATTGTATGGGTTTCATATAATGTGATTAATAAAATCAATGTTTTATACGTTATCCATAAATATATTATACATAAACATTACTTCTTTGTTCCCAAAACCATAACACCTTTTCCGCATTGGCGGCTCCATGACAGCGCCAAAAATTCGGTCCTCCTCCTCAACGGTCAGCTCCTCCCGTTCTGTTCCCTAAAGTAGTTTCTGTCATTCTTGCATGAATTATCCTACAATGTCAAATAGATTTACAAATTAAATTCATACTACATTATTTTAACTATTTATTACTTATGGTTTAAAATTATTTATACTTATAATTTAAAATATGCTTATCATGGCCTCTTGTGATTTCATATCATGTTATATGTATGTTATTGAGCCATCTCCGTGGACATGCCCGACGACGTGAGTACAAGTAAACACGTCCATGTAGAAAACATGATGACCATGCACTCTTTTCTGAAATAATTATCGTATATTATTATTAGATATATAATAAGACTATACAATGTAAGAAACGACTCAGAATTTCATTCATCTAAATTTGGAATATTTAATTGATTTCAAATATTGAAAAGTTAATTTTATAAGTTAAGTAACTTATATTTCAATATAACAAATTATTATGGGTCATTTAAAAGTGAATTTAATGTGAATGAAAACGATTTCGAAAGTTGACTTAAATTCTATTTGAATAGGAAGGAAGGTAGTAAACTTTTAAATTTGAATTAAAAGTAATTAAATTAATTTTGGAAATAACTATTTTTAATTAATGTGGGAAAATAACCTTCTGCGGCACTTTCTCAAATTTGAACGAAAACTGGTTTCATTGGATCCGAAATAGTGAATTATTATATGTCGTCGAATTTTATGGCGATCAGACATATCGTTTGATCGTAAGAGTTTCAAACATGTAGAAATTAATTAAAGAAATTGAATATAAAATAACTCGATTTTGAAAGCTATCTTTTGTAAATGATGGAATTGACTCCCGATATATATTCCATTGCGTTCGAAATAAAAGTATAACATATAGAACGTCAGGTGGTATGCTTCGATTGGAGTTCGAAATTTTAAAGCGGGAATAGTGTTTTGGAAATTTTCTATAAAAGGGCATTAACTTCGTTCATTTTGCAAAATCCTAACCCTAAAGTCAGCGGCTGCCATTAAAATAATAGCTTCCTCCTATGGCCTAGAACCATCACGTTAATCAGAGAAGAATTAGGCTAAATGTTCAACATGAAAGTTGGATAGCTCGGCAAGGCGGCCCTATTCTACAGTTGGATCTTCGTAGATCATCGTGTGGAGGGCAAAAAGGAGCCCTGTTCGTGGTGCAGTTTTTGGTGGCGGGGGCACAGCGCAAGCGCGTGCACATGAACGGCGACAAAGATAGCATCGGAGCCACGGCGCAGGCTCTCGCACGACGAGCGACAAGGTAGAGGTCGGCGAGGAGATTATCGCGACGACGGGAACAACCTGGCTTTCATTCAAAAGTGAATTGGGGTAAGGTGATCATTGGTTTAAAATTTTAATTAACTTGAGTTAATTATATTTAATTATCTTATACGTTCGTTAATCCATAACCTTTTCGTACGAAGTCCAAATTGGGTGCGACAAGTTGTATTACGATTGTATCAGTGAATTTTAGGCTATGCATTTGGATTTGATATATTCGGAGCTAGTAGGAATTTTGGATTAAATTGAACGATCGATCAATTTTAATTCAAACCGAAGCGCTTTGGGGATTGCTGGAATTTCAGTGACTAAACTTATCTCCCTGGCCTGCTTATATTTTTATATAAGTTGGAATAATTTTATTTATGTTGTTTGTTGATTATGTAGATGATTTACTCTATTTATTAGTTTGTTTGGATATATTTCCACCCATTACAATAGACGAGATCCTATGACGTTCCCGTATAAGAGCGGATGACTCTTTGTATATGAACCTGCATCGAAGCGGTGGATTTATATTTTTATGATTATATATAGTATGTGATGCAGAAGGATAGGTTGGAGGGATCCAACAGGATTACTCACTACTATTGATTTTACTTTTCATATATATGGTGATATGTAATGTATTGGATGCCATATTATTGATTTTGATATGATTTGACTTATTTTGTACTTTAGTAGCTCTGGACCCTATTTTTTGTATTTTAAAAAACTAAAAATGATGATTTTGGTTTAAAAAGGATTTCGAAATTTTTTGAAAGTAATGTTTCAGAAAATAATAATTCCAAATGGAATTTAAATAGTTTGAAAATTATTTTTAAATGTGATAAGTATAGAAAACATAGATTTCAACATTTACTGTTGTAATAGACGTTTTCGTGGAAGTAAGGAAGGCATGGACTATAACACTTTTGTTATAGTAAATGATTTCCGAAAGGAAATCTTCTATATAGTATATGCGATATATATATATATATATATATATATATATGCATATATATGTGTGTGTGTTGTTGTAACGATGATTTACACAACATTCATTTTGACAAAAATAAAGTGCATTTTGAAGAATACTTTCCTTAAGATTTGTATATATACTTATTTCGTTTCAAGTATATAGAGATATTTTCCAAGTACTGAAATTGAGACGATTTGTGAATATACATATATCATCATTATAAGTATAGGGAAATGTTTTCCATTATCAAATAACATGAAATGGTTTTATGAACATATCTTTTTTCAAAAGATACTTTTAAATAAAAATTGGGAAATTGATTTAGTTAATTAGAGATCTATTAGACGGGCCTAGTGATTACTTATGTGCTAGATTTTATTGTTGCTTTGATTGTTAAATAACCGACTATCAAATTCGACCTCTTTATCGTTGTTGATCCAGAGAGGCCGGGATCGAATTTACTCGAAAACCACTTTGGACCAATGTATGTGTTCAAAAGTGCAGGTTTATGTTGATTTCTGAAGATGGAGATCATCATGATGTAGCCTTGCTTGCCACTAGAACCGCAGGGAAATTACCATATCATATACTTATGGTGGCAATAGTGCTCTATTATGAAAATCTTCGATTTGCAAGGACTAATCGCTACTGATCCTAAGGGTAATTTCCAAAACAGGATGTGGTAGGAAAACTGCCTTCGGTTTGTCCTGTTTCAGGACAACTTGTATGGATGAATGCCTGACGTTGCATTTTTAAATCATAAACCTTGATTTTTACAAACGTACAATTGTTGTTGGCGTTGGAGGCAACTCCTATTAGCTTAACACCCTTCTCTAAGACATACGAGCTTGGAGGTTGTATTTTTGTGGAAATTAATTAGTGATAAGCGAAAATGGCAAGGTGTCATTCAAAGTGAAATATGTTATGTGAAAAGCAATCGTTACCTTAGGCCTCACACCAGAAAAATCAAAATAGAGTAGATGCAGCAAGACTA
The DNA here is from genome assembly GCA_030765085.1 of Allium cepa. NCBI lineage: Eukaryota > Viridiplantae > Streptophyta > Magnoliopsida > Asparagales > Amaryllidaceae > Allium > Allium cepa. Next base: position 887,619,849 of record CM060931.1, read on the forward strand.
TGTGGTTCGCAACCATTAAGATATGATCATCCTCTTCTAGACATATTTATTCAAACTATGACATTAGCTTTCAAATTATTGTGGTGTATGCGAAAAGGGCCCTCGGATAGGTCGGTAACGACGGGGATGATGACATATTCGGTACTATCTAGCTAGAGGTAAACCGGTCTTGTGTTGGTAGAGGACCATCAGTTGGGCCTCGGTACATTCTTCTAGAGATGTAATGCCGGAAGGTAGCCCCGTCACCTGGTCATTTGTTGGAAATCCATTCTCCACTATGTGCTTACCATTTTGATTGTAGAGCCTAGTATGCAGGAATTTAATAATGGTAACAATTTTAGCTATGATTAATATTATTTGTATACTAGATATTAGTATAATATAACATAATTTGATATGAAATGTTTTGGTTATTGTAAGGTTAAAACCAATATGTGTTTATGTGTGGCATGGTCTTATGAGATACCTATGTTTTGAAAGGTTTTTATAACCTTAAAATTCAGTTGAGATGTATTTTCTCATATTGGTTTACCAGACTGATCTGAACGTTCTTCCCTTTCGGTACTTGGGTCAGACCTAGCATGTTAACATATTTTGATTTGGATGCTTTGGAGCTTCAGCAGACAAGCTGGAGGTCTTTCTTCAGGTCATATTTGTGTATTTGTTTAATTTTCCGTTGCATTATTGTTTAAATTATCAGCGTTTATGAGGACAAGTTATTATATTGTCCAGGCTGATGATTGTGATTTGTTATTGTACTCTGGTGGATGTATGTATATTACAGTTTCTCTTTTGTAAAGTTCATTGATATTATATTATATGTTATTTCGTTGAGTTTGTGAGATTCTGTGAGGGTTTTATTTTCTTTTTCTCTTCTTCTTTCTTCTTTCTTTTCCATAACTATCTGTCTTTCCGTTTAATTTGGGTTGGACATATGTGATTTATTATTAACTTGAATTATGCGGATTTGTGGGTTCTTACAACGTTCGCTATAAATGAATTTTCCAACTAACGGTAATAAGGAAAAATTTTGAACCACCGTGGTACATGACATTATTTTTATTTCTATTTGCAAAATTCTGCTCTAATTCTGCCAATAAATTTAAAATGAACATTATCCTTCACATTTGTAAATTGATGCAATTACTATACTAATTCTACTATATTTTTAATAAATACACGAGATTAGTAAACTTACAATCGCTTCAACTTTTCCAGTGATCAACCCGAGTTTGGCATACGCTTGCACTTATCCAGTCACGCTTTCTCCTTTTTTAATGCTTGATATCGTATCGCATTAGTTTTTCTGTATTTTTTATCCAGTTGCAAATGGCAAAGTCGGATTGTTGTAAGTCTGCCGCACTCTGCACATTGAAAACAAAACTAAATTATACATTTATACTTGGTTAACAAATTGTACAGTTTGTTATATATAAAACAAAATATAGATTTATACTTACGTAGAAATGCTTCCAGATACACTCTGATGTGTGGAGTATGGTATTATCCTACAATGGTCAACATGCGATCATTTTGCTCTTATAAGCAGCCTTGAAAATATCAAGAATAACATCTAAGGACTTCTGTTCAAAACCCCTATATTAATCATGATATTGGCTTTTAATAAATCATAAATAATATATCATACACAAAATATTTATCATATTGTAATAAATTTAATACGTACCCATTCGATATACTTACTAATGTGACTATAGTCCATCAATTCTAATTTTTTTGATGAAATTTGTGACACGTAATAGTTTTATGAATTTATTCTGTAAACATTGTGTAACTATAATTTAAAATATTTAAATTAATTTGAAAAGTCAAGTAAGAGGTTGTAATCATTGATATTTATTTCGTATTCATTAATAACTAATATAAACTATACTATTTTTCCTACAAACTAAAATTTCTAACAAACTAATTTATATTAAATTTATTTTAAAGAATGAAATTTTAATAAAAAAAATATATAATAGCCACGGGAAGTTGTTGGAAGCTGTCGATGGCCATCGAAAACCATCAGATAACGCGATTATACAGTAGGTTCGACCAAGACGGAAACATTCATTCTACTCCAAAGCTTGCAAACCCAAACTTTTCCCCTAAAGTTTGCCAATCTCCATCGTCGGCTACTCTAGTGCATCCTCAACCATTGAAAAAACTTCATCATCTTTAAATCTCCATCCGCCTATGCAATTAGTTCAGCTCCAATCTGGCTTTTTTCCTAAACCTAATTATGTTTAATTTTTTAAGTTAATGTTAATTTCTGATTGTTTTTGCTTATAATACCGCATTGATTGTTTGAAATTGTATATTGGCTGATTGAGATAAGCTAATTACGGTTATTAATGTTTAAATCCAAAAATTAAAGTACAGTTAGGGCTAAATTGAGTTAATTAGTGTATGCGTGCATAATTTAGTGTATGTGTTACCTAAAATATCGACAAAAATAATTTATTTACATAATCATTCATTAGTTTATACCCTTAATTATATATAAAACCTAGTTTGCTAGAATGTGGCATGCGGTAAATTAGTGTATAATATAGTTTATTTTTTAAATATAATATTATATTAATAGTTCGTTAAATTTGAAAACAGAAAAGATTTTTATAAAAAAGGTAAAAAATGATAATAATATATTATATAATTAATAAAACTTTATATAAACGAATTGCTGTACAAATGCGTATACATGCTATAAATTAATAAAAAATAAAATTTATAATGGTAATATATAAAAAAATTGGTATATAATATACTTCATTTTTAAAAATTTCTTATAGAGTTTTTGGTTCCATCTGATAAGTATTGTATATGATCATTATATAGATATTCGTTTTTGTCACAAAAAGAACATCAATGTTCATCTGGTAAAATATTTGTTCATGTATTGGACAAGTTAGAGACGTAATAAAGTAATTGCATTTTGTAAATCATTTTATCTTAAATGGTTCATAAAATTTCGACAACACTTTCTTTCTACTCCTTGTGTACACCACGCATTTGTGTGCGATACAGAGAACAAATAGGAAGTACTGTCGAAATTTTTTTGAATCATTAAAATAAAATGATTTACAAAATGTAATTATTATTGTGTTTGTAATAGGAGGTAGGATGACCGACCATCAAAGTAGATAACAATAAACTAAAATTTTAATATTATATTCATAATTTATTAAAATTGAAAATATATAAAATTTTATAAAAGATTAAAAAGAATAATATATTACATAATTAATAAAACTTTAAAATGTATAAGTGAATTAAAAAATAAAATGTCAGTCCTTAAAATAATCAATACTTTTTTGAATTTCTTATATTTTTTTTAAATAGGTGAAATGGTCAATTATATTGTTGATTGGAAGAGCTAAATGTATCAAAGAAAAGGATTGAGAGGCTCAATAAAGAAACATTATTATAATGGTGCATACGTATTTATTGAATTTACTATAAATAATAATGGAAATGACAAAAAAAATTAGTTGTCCACATAGTCGGTGCAAATACTTGAAGCATTTGATACCAGATACGGTTAAAGTTCATTTGTGCTAAAATGGTTTCGTACTGGATTATTATGTGTAAGATAGTCATGCATAACTTGTAGCACTTAATCTTGTACAATCAGAGAAGGAGATGGGTAATGACATTCTTATGGAAAATCTTGTATAAGATATGATTAAAGATACAACATGATCAATGTTCCATATGGTTAAAGTTGATGATGACGATGTAAATGTCAAAGAAGAACAAAATATCGGAGCAAAGAAAATCTATGATTTATTGGATGCAGCTAAGAACCCTTTGGGATGGTTGTAAATGCAACACCTAATTATAATTAACTACAAAATATATTACGATGAAATCAAAATACAACTTCATATAAGCCGGTTTTACAGCTATTGTACAAGCTGTAAAACGACATATGCCACCTGATAATTTGATGTGTGAAAATCACTATGAAGGGAAAAAACATATGTATGCTTTTGGTTTGCCATATCGAAAAATAGATACACGTATAAATTGTTGCATGTTGTTTTGGAAAGAGGACATAGATCTTAGGAAGTGTAGAATATGTAAAAAGGAAAGATACAAACCAATAAAAAAGAAGGAAAAGGAAGGTCGATATAAGCGTATGCATTACTTATCCATCACTCCTAGGCTTCAAAGGTTATATGCATCTTTTGTAACCATGCCTCATATTGAGATGACATAGTGTGAGAACATAGAAAGAATGTACATTAACATACCCAGTTAATGATGAAGTATGGAAGCATTTTGATAAAACATATCCCGCTTTTATAGTGAAGAGCCGTAGTGTCAGACTTGGTTTATATATAGATTGATTTTCATCATTCTCTCAATTTGGTTTTAAATATTCATCTTAGTCTATTATCATTGCACTTTACAATTTTCCTCCGTGGATGTGTATGAAAAATTCGTATATGTTTCTCACTATTGTCATACCTGACACTAATGATCCAATATAAGAAATCGATGTTTATTTACGACCATCTATTGAAGAATTGAAAACACTGTGACATGAAGGAGTTGATACACACGAAATTTCAAAAAAAAAAAGAATTTTCGTATGTTCCTTCTTTGTTATGGACTATTAGCGATTTTCCTATATATGCAATGCTTCGGGTTGGAGTACAGTCAGTCGTTTAACTTGTCCTTGTTGTATGAAAGAAACATGAGCATTTACTTTACTGCACGGGAAGAAAACTTCACGTTTTTATCGTCATAGGTATTTTCTCCATATTAATAATTCTTTTAGAAAAGATAGAAAAAACTTTACACCTAAAGGAGTAGAGACTATGCAACCACCATCAATTTGTCAAGCGAAGAAATATATGAACTTGTAAGGGGTTATCCAAAGATATATGAAATTGGAGTGCAAATTGAAATTTCAGGTAAATCGATGATTCATAATTGGAGCAAACAAAGTATATTTTGGGAGTTATCTTATTGGAAAGATCCCCTGTTTCGTCATATATTGACATGATGCACAATAAGAAAAACATGTTTGATAATGTTTTTAATACAATTTTGAATGTTGATGGGAAGACTAAGGAAGATTTGAAATCAAGATGTGATATACAAGAATTATGTAAGCGTCCCGAGCTCATATCAGGCTGAATGACACTAAAAATCAAAAGCATACTATAAGTTAAACAATAACTAAGTTGAAGTTGAATTAAAATGGATGAAAGGATTAAGATTTTATGATAGGATTTCTTCTAATCTTCGCAGATGCGCCACTTTAAAAAGGTAAACTGAGTGGGATGAAAATGCATAATTGTCATGTAATGATGCAAAGTTTGTCACCCGTCATTTTCAAAGAACTATTGGCCTTAAAAAGTTTGGACGGTTATAATAGAATTTAGCCTATTTCACAAAGGTCTTGTTTGATTACGATAAAGTTGAACATCTAAGTAAATTTGAAGTGTAAATCCCTATACTGCTCTATAAACTGGAAAAAATATTTCCTCCATGTTTGTTTAATGTAATGAAGCATTTACCTGTTCATCTTCCATCTGAAGCACGTCTTCGAAGTCCTGTGCAATATGGATGGATGTACCTATTAGAGAGGCGTTAATATTGAGTATGTTAAATAGTAGTCTAATTACATATATAAGTAAATTTTAATTGGAAATAAATTTTTAATTGGTATTTAAATTATCTAACGAAAAACATTAGACAAAAACACGAGTTGCAAGTTCGACTTGCAAATCTTATATCGAAAAAGAAGCTTCATTCTTATTCTCTCATTATTTCAATGAACATGTGAACTTATCATTTGAAAGTGTTTCACGTAATAATGAAGGCGTTGAACAAGGTTCTTCTCAATTAATGTTATCTGTTTTTAGACAATATGAACGACCTGTTGGAAAATGTGCAGCACTATGGTTAAACGATAGAGATTACCATATAGCACACACATATATTCTTCTTAATTGTGCGGAAGTTGCACTATTTGTTAGGTAGTATTAAATAATGGTTCTCGATATATTTATCTCAATATTACATGTGCATATTATAATGCAATATATTATTTATACTGCAGTATTTACGACAACATTCACGCGGCGATCTCAGTAAAGAATTCGCTGCTTAGTTTTCGAACTACGTTTATGATCCGAGAAATTATGTGCTCGAAGAACGATTGAAACAATTTGCATTGGGACCAAAAAGAAATATCAAGACATATCCAATACTCTTCGTCAATGGATGTAAATTCAACACCAAAGAATATGGTGATGAAAAAATAGCTAACAATACAGGTGTATTTGTTAAAAGCAGTGATGATCCAGATAACATATAAATGATTTTTATGGCGTATCAACCCAGATTTTGTATTGACATATTTCACACGACCTACGGAGGATTTTTTTTTTGTTTAGATGCAATTGGTTCAGCAATGTTGCAGATTCTGGAATTGATGTGTACAAAGATTATACTCTTATTGAAATAAAGCGTACCTCACATTGTCATAAATACGATCCTTTTGTTCTAACCTTACAAGCACTATAAGTTTATTATGCTCTTTATCCATCTCTAAAAAAGATAAAGTAGTCCGAGGCCTTGGTGCAGTGGTAAAACGCCAGGCTGTTGACGACAAGGTCGACAGTTCGATCCCTGCCTCTGGCATATTAAACTGTGCGCCATGATGATTATTGCAGACTTGTGTGCTGCCTACTTTGTAAATATAAGTACCCAGTTTCAAAAAAAAAAGATAAAGTAGATTGGTGGGTAGTTTTAAAATAAAGAAAAGATTTACGTTTGATGAAAAGAATATTCCAGACGAACAAACTTATCAAGCAGATCTTGAGCAAAATAGTGAAATGATAATAACCGACAATCATACTGAATTTAGGTCTCTAAATGATAAATCAAATGTTTTAGTAGAAGCGCTTGAGACTACATAGGAAAATGATACAGAGTACGAGATCGAGTCTGAATAAGAAAATAATGATGACTGATTAATAATGTACATTTCCATAGAAAGTAATTTATGTGATTACTAATGTTAAAATTTTCACATTAAAAATATTATGTTTTTTCATAATTAAACAATATGTTCTTACATAACAAAATGATATATCTGTGATGGGTATTATGTTGTTTCAACGTCGGAGTTCTTCCCATTAGTCAGGTTCTCCCTTTTCCGCTCAGAGAGGGACTGCCGTAAGAGGTGATGGCAGCGGCCCATCACAGCGGGGATGGCGTCCCCCATAGTGACGTTTTTAGCTAAGCAAATAGATAAGTATTAAATTTATTTTAGCATCATAAATATTTTGTGTATGATCTGTTAGCCATGAAATATTAAGTGTCTGTATCATATTTAACACATGGGATTTGAGCTGAAGTCATTAGAAGTTGTTCTTGATGTTTCCAAGCTTGCTTACTGGAGCAGGATGAGCGCTTGTTAGCCTAAGTGGGATAGCGTCCCCCTCCACATCATAGAGTGTATATGGCGGGACTTCATCGTAAATATAAGTTTGTATATCATTATATATAACCCCTGTATGAATAGTTGAGTAAGTTTGAATGCATAACTTTTATTTTTTTCAACGTACAGGGAGCGATTGACTTGCAAGAAAATGACCATCTCCTTTGTAGAAACTAATGAATGAAGAAATTGAGAAAGAACAACCGCAACACAATGTCAGCCGTAAAAAATCGAGGGAGAAGCCTGACTTGATGGGAGCAAGCTTGCGGGAAGCTTTGGTTGCTCACTTGAATAGCGATGAAGCGTTATTAATTATTTAAACTGAAGTTTCATATACAATCTATCATGCATTATTCATAGTATATTTCGATAAGTCAAAATATCACTTTAACTTGTTCCTTATATAATATATAATTTACAAATGTAAAATATAATGTTTGATTTAAAATTACAGGTAGAGTCAAAGAAAAACTCCATGAATAGAATTAAGAATTCAGTCACACACCACGGTGGTTCTAAATCATTCTAACGTTAAATTAGTATTCTTAAACAAATTTCAAATTTAAATAACTAATAAGTTATAATAATATGATAATTTTAATTAATAAAATGATGAGCCGTCGATAGGTGTTGAAAACGAAGATCAGTGAGCCGTTGGAAAGCTCCGCTTCTATTTTACCCTTTTGGTGATAGAGTTATCATTATCTTTTTAAGTCTTTCTAAAGGGCTAACCACGTTAGTATTCTGTGTTCATCTATAAAAATGATTGAAATAGGCAACCTCACTGCGGTGCTGAGTGTGTCTGAAAATGGAGATACTGCAGTTGGTGTGTGGGCCAAAGGAGTAAAGCTTGTAATTGGATGGACTTATCTTAGTTGATGGGCCGGAACAAACTGGAAATTAGTTGAGTGCATTGTAAGCACAGTTTTGTCCACTTGTATGTCATCTGGGACCAATAAAATGTTTTTCTTTTTCTTCCACTGAGCACAGTTTTGACATGATAGTTCAGTAATCCATTTGTTTATTTGTGATGAGGAGTAAAGTTAACAAAACAGTACAAGTTAGCTCAAATCTGCAAGAAAATTCTACGCTTAATATAATTCCTTTTACTGGGAAGTGCAGTTATCTCTTCTACGTGAGATCATCATCAAATAGCGTACAAATCAAAATTTCCATAGCTTCTTTTGTCATTGTTCATCACCATTCCAAGTTCCAAGCTCTTTTAGGAATTATTACCATTTGATTTTCAATGAAAATAAGGCAAATAACCCAAAGGTTGTACCCATTGAGAACTCTTGAACCTATTTTTTACTTTACGTTTTCTGGAATTGCACTTACACAAAGATATAGAACTCTATCAAATTTAACAATCTGACAAAATGAAATATCAAAGAAAAGGAAATAGTTGACAATGGAAACCAATTCCTACTCCTAGATAATTCAGTTAACAAACAATATTACACAAACTACAAAATAGTCAGAAATAATTCTATAAATGCATCATGCATTATATGCTACTAACACATTGATCAATGAACTTATGATTCAATTTAAGCTACACAAGTTGATAATATTCCCTTTCATCATACTAACATTCTTCCTAGTCTACAACTTCCACAGCAGTTCATACTGGGAATCACTTGAATTCGACCAAACACCATCATCGCATAATGTTGTATCCACCGAGAGTCCTACAAATATCAGTCATATAATATTTGCCATGGCAGGATCTAGTAAAGGGTTAACCTATAAGGGTCCCTACATAGATCTATGGTGCCAGCCTGTGACGATCCGTAATTTTTGAGCATTTGAAATTGGAATATCTAATTGATTTTAGATATTTGAAAGACTCATTTTAACTTGAATTCCAAATATCACTATTTAATTGATAATTAAATTATAGAATTAAATAATTTAAAATTGGGTAAAATGTTGAATCTGAAGTTTTAAGCCTGTTAAAAATAATTTGAAAGTTTGTAAAATTTATATTGATAGTGCCGAGGATAATAAAAGTGCTAAAATTGAATTTAAAGGTGATTTGTTCAGTTTTAAAAATATATCGTTTAAATCGATATTTTAAAAAAAAGCCTACCGAGGCACAGCCTCGGATTACGACGAAACCAGTTTCATTCAATCTGTAATATTGTATTATTATCAGATTTCAATTTTCGTAACATTTGGAGTTGTGGTATGATCATACGAGAGCTAAACGCGCTGAAAATTAAATCGAAATTCAAATATAAATAATAAGTTATATTGACTAGTCAAAAGGTATTTCACATCAGATCTTTTCCCTTCATTTCGAATGTCACTGTAGATGGCCTAATTGAACATGTTACCCTCTTTTCAAAGACATCACGTACTCTTTGTCTTCCCTCAGAAGCTAAAATAAAACGTGATGCTTTCAGTATAAACCCCGAGCTACCCCATCCTTCTTCGTTTGAAATCAAACCCTAGCTCCTTCTCCTCTTGATTTTTAAATTGAAATCGAATGAAAACAAATTTTAGTTTAAAACCCTATTTCCCCTTCTACCTTCTTCATTCGAATTCGTTCGAAAATCAAAAAAAAAAACAAAAATAAGTCGTGAGCGACTCGCGATCGAAGGAAGGGCAAGCGCGCGAGAGTGTCGGCAGGGGGATTGGCATTCGGGCTCGAGGTCGCGGCGTTTTGGGTTCATGAGGTCGAGGGACGTGGTGATGGTCGGGTTCGTTCTTCTAAGCGTCTGCGCGCGGTTAAGGGAGGCAGGCAGCAGTGTCGCAGTGAATAGGAGGAGTCGCGTCGAGGTGGCTGTCGCGATGGGAGCTAAGGTCTCGATTTGGGTGGATGCGTGAGCGCGGCGTTCTGGTCGATGGTGGCTGTGGCTAGGGGAGGGTCGTGCGATGTGGTTGGTCACTGGGAGGAGGGTGGATCGGTAATCGACGAAGTTGGAAGTAGTGAGGTATTGACATTTTTTTTCTTTTTCTCTTTTTTTTAAGATTAAAATATGTATGCATATATATATATATATATATATGTATGCATATATATATATATGCATATATATATATATATATGCATATATATATATATATATATATATGTTAGAGGAAAAGAATATATAATTACAGTAAGTTTTAAACTGTTAATTTCAAAACAGTGAATTTAAAATGTTTCTTAGGTTTAAACTCTTAAATGAATTTTTGGATTATTATTTCACTGATTGGAATTAAAAACAAGGTTTAAACAGTTTTGTTTTAAAATGGAATTGGCTATATATATAGGATAGTAAAGTACAATTAGGGATTTTAGTGACCCAATAGATGTCAATTCAAAAATGAGAATCATTATAACTATGATTTGTTTCATATTTAAAATCAAGTGAATGAACTATTATTTCAATAATATCATAGGTATTTATACCAAATGTGAATTAGGTTGATAAATTATTGGTTTAAAATAAAATCATTAGTTAATTAAATTTATCAAATGGAAAATTAATTGTTTGGTAAATTCAAATATTAATAAATTGTGTAATGTTTATTCAAGGTTTAAAATCATGGAAACAAGCCAGTATGGGATGGTTTTCAAACAGTAAAATTTAAGGTGAGTTAATCTCACTTTTCTGAGTTGTTATTTAAATTTAAATGGTTAAATTTAAATAATTGGTTGGATGATATAGTTGATTTGATGTGCTATATTATATATAGTAGTATATATAATATATATTGGAGTGATTAAATTCCCGCATTTTATAGCGGATGAAACCCTATGCGCCGAATAATAGCGGATGATATTATATAATAGCGGATGATATTATATAAATCCCATATACCGCGATATTCCACCTCGAAGTGGAACTAGTATTTTATGTTGTGCCAATGTTTGTAGATGTAGGGAAACAGGTTGTAGGGATCTAACTGGATTCCTCAAAATTATTTAGATTGTTTAATATTCTATGTTATGAATATTTGATATTCTGTGATGAATTATATTGGTAATTGGAATATTGAATTTAAAAATAAATTTGGTTTTAAATTGCTTTAAACTTCTTTTATAAAAAGAGTAATTTATTTATTTAATGAAGTAAATAAAAAGGTAGTTAATTACTAGTTGAGATTAATCAAGAGTGATTAATATTTGTGGTTTAATTAATGATTAATTAATTAATGTAATTAATTTAGATTAGGATAAATTAAAATGTAATTAGAAATCATTAATTTATATAATTAATGATGTAATTAAAGGTTGATTAATTAAGATTAATTAATCTAAAATAAGTGATTTATGAGGAATTTATTAATATAAGTAATTAAGGATTAATGTAATTAATTATAGTTAATTAATTTGCGAAGTAATTAAAGATTAATTACTGTTTTTGGTTAAGAATAATTAATTTGTGTAATTAATTAAAGATAATTACTTGAATGTAATTGAAGGATAACTAATCCAGGGTGATTAATTGCGATGGATAATTAAAGGATGATTAATTAATTGATTTGAAATTAATTAATGTTAAGTGAAGGAATCTAAGTGATTGAGGTTAGTAATTCAATTAGAATTAATTAAATTAATTTTGGAAGCGATCAAGCTTTGCATATGGATGATTGAATGGTATTGGATTGCCTTGAATGAGTTGATATCTCTGATATGAAATGTTTTATAGTATCATCTATTTGGGCAGACATGATATTGTGGTTTATCTATCAATGATGAATTGTTGTGTAAAGGGACATCATGTATTTAAAGTTTGAAGTATATTTCATTTGGATAACTTGGGTTAGGATGACGTGAGACTCGAAGGGACCGGGATCGGGTAATAGAAAATACCCGAAACCACTTCGAATTTTTATAGATAGATATGTGAAATCAATAGGCTGGAATGAAATGATTTAAGTGAATTGGACTATTTAAATCTAAGTTTTGGTACTTAGAAAATTGATGTGTGAAATAAGTGATGTCTATAACAAATTCTGATTTGTAAATTGATACGAGTTACCACGGGTTTTATATAAGTTGTATGCTTTGTATTCCATATTAGATGGGTTTACTCACATTGGTTTCCAGCCTGACCCGGGTGTTACTTTGATGTAATGCTCGGGTCAGACCGAGTATTATAGGTTTCAGGTAAGGACGTTCTGGAGCTCAAGAGACGGGCTGGATGACAGGAACGTATGGAGAGTTCTCTCTGTATTATATTGTTGTATGTATCTGAGTCATGTTGATTATATATGTATATATGTTGTAACTCTGATGTATTAAAGTGAAATTTGACGAGTACAGTTTTCCTTTGTATAACTGTTATTATTTGTTATTATATTTTAGCCTCTGCGAATGTGAGATGTTGGTGTTTCCGTTCTTCTTATTCTTCTATCTCTTTCTTCTTTTTCCTAACTATATCTGGAATTTTCGGGATCAAAAATTTCGGGTCGTTACAGCTGGTATCAGAGCAGAAGGTTAAGCGACAACCTTGGCTCTGGTGGGATTACTCATTATGGATAGGGTCAATGGTACCCTAGAATGAGCTGAGCGTGTGTGTATGTGTGTGTGTGTGTATGAGAGCGTACTTGTTATTTGTTTATGTAAAGATTTTAAATGATTTTATATAAGAATATATTTTGATATATAAAGAAATATTTCCTTCTAATAAATATTAAGGTGATTGGTTGTTGAATTATTGGAATTAAATTAAGAAGTAACATAATACAACCAAACTGAAACTGAATAAAGATAAGTTTGAAATGGATTCAAACTGAAATTAAAATCTTGAATTTGGAAAAGAGTTTTCAAAATAATATAATAATGAATTGGTTTACTTGATTGTTGTGTTTAATAATAAAATGTGTATTAATGAGTAAGCAAAATGAAATGTTTTAAAGAAGTAAAACATTTAGGCAAGTATGACTTATAAATTGGAACTGATGTTGATCTGAATTGTGGAGTTTTAAATCTGGGTCCAGAATTTGAAAATTTTGTTTCAAAGTAATGAAGAAATAATAAATAATGTTATTTAATATTATTTGAATGATAGAGCTCGATTCAACAAGAGTCGTTTGAAAATTTTAAAGGAATTTGCTTGAATTTAAAACCAAAGGTGGTTTAAAATTTAAAAGTAACCTGGTGTGTAAAGGAAATAAATATGAAATAAACTCTAAGGTTGAGTTTTGAATTTTCCTTGGAATGTGATGTGAAACCCAAAGTGAAGTAAGTTTTAAACTTAAGTGGGAAGGTTATTAATCGGAAGTATAAAATTTGAATGGAAATTCAAATTATGTAAATTTTACTGGATTAAGTAAATTGAATTTAACTTAGAGGAAGTTGAATAAGTTTGAATGGACAACCTGATTTGGAAATTGAACAGTTTGGCTCTAGACTGTTTTCAGAATAAATTGTTTAATATAAATCTATTTTTCCAAGCTATTTACTATATACAATCTTTTTTTTAAAAAGCCAAATTATTTTATATTTATTTTACAATTATTTTTGGGAACTATTTAACAATTTTTCAACTGTTTTATAAACTAATTACTATTTTTCAACTATTTTACGAATTAATTACTACAACTATTTGCAATTATTTAAAATTTCTGTAACTATTTGACTATTTTTCAACTATTTTACAATTACTGAACTATTTTATAGCTATGTTACAACTAATAATTATTTTTCACCGACTTATCTATTTGAAACTTTTCAAGCTATTTTCTGAATCTAAGATGGACAGAGATCAAATTGTTTATGATTGAATATCCATTTGGGATAAGGATTAAAGTGATAATCCAATGGAATTGAAACAATTGTGATTATGTGGATAGAAATTAAAGGAAATGTGAACAGAAAGAGAAATTGATTTAGTTGATAATCAATGAAGATAAATATGTAGGATGTACGTATATTATTCTATTCGCATAGTGATATGATCCAGATTCAAGCACAGAATTTCGAGATAGTTATATCGATCCGAGTTGGGATTTTTTACTCGATTTTCGACGGTGAACCTAGATATGGATTGTTGATTGGTTCTGGATATTATCTATCATAGTTATGGCTATGCAAGGAGAATGACGATTTTTGATCAAGAAGTCAGATCTGTGTCTGCACTAGGAAGTCGGGTGGACGATACTAGTTCGGAAGTGAAATTGTGTGATCGAGTGAGCGATCAAATTGGTATAGCGTACGGATGATATGTGTACATCGTACGGATTTGAATGAAATTGATATTGAAAATTTATGAATAAGAAATGTGAAATGATTTCTTTTGAAATGGAAGTATATTTGGTGAAATATACAATGGATAAAAGTGAAAGTTGGATATTTTTATGATGATAAGTAAGATGGAAATAACATTATAAAAAAGAGTAATCAAATTTGAAAATTTGATTTTGAACAAACAAAGTTATATATCTTTGTTATATAAGATAAATCTCCTCTTGTTGAATCTATTGCCGAAAGAAAAGGATTTTGAAAGTGTTTGAAGTATACAAGGAGTTTTATACAAGTTTGAAATGATCCAAAGTTTTTTTTTAAATATATATATATATATATATATATATATATATATATATCTATATATAAAGGATCTTATGAGGATTTTGGAAAAATGTTTAGGGAACCTTTCGATTTGGAAAGGCTTTTGATTTTCGGGTAAAATCAATTTTGGAATTTGGAAAGCCTAGTTTGAGAATTATCGATTTTGGGATAATCGATTTTGAAAAGGAGATTTATTTGTAATTTATACTAGGTGTATGATTTGGAAGATACTATATGTGTATAGTATAGAGTGTTTTGAAAATGGATCTGGGGCAAAAGGCTCTCCCTTGAAATGAATTTCTTAAGATTTCCATAGGTTGGTACTGCCTTGAACCCTAAGGGGGGATTCTAAAGCTAATCATGTAAGGAGTCCGGACAAAACTAGTTCCTGAGGATTATGAGTATGTGTAGCGAAAGTCGAGGGCGCTGATGCCTACAGAGGCATTTGGGTTATGCTGTGATGACAGTGTAACTCGATGTCACTGCGATCTACTGCAGACCATAGCGAAAGTCGTGCGTGCCGCTGAGAGCCAACAGTCTACGTTTGATTTTATATCGGTAGACTGCGACCTATGGTAATATAGCAAAAATCGTGTGTGCCGCTGAGAGCCAGCAGTCTGCGTTTGATTTTACATCGGTAGACTGCGAACTATGTGGGAGTGAATAAGTTTCATTTTGACAGCGAAAATAGAGGGCGCCGATGCCTACAGTTACATGGACTTTTGCTACGATGGCAACGTAACCCTACAATGTAACTGCGATCTGTTGTGGGTTCCATGGCGTAAGCGAGGGGCGCGGAGTGTCTACAGTTACGTGGACTTTTGCTGCGATGACAACGTAACCTAGGATGTAACTGCGACCATGAATAGGGATGATGATTTCTAGAGCATTCTCACCAAAGATATTTTCTCTGTTTTCAAAAAAAAATGTTTTCGATATTTTCAATTTCCAAGTGTTTTCACTGGAGGTTGAAAATGGGTCTGCTAAGTACTTATAGATTTTCAGTCCTACGTCTGATCAACGTTGTGACGCCCCACCTCTATACCCACGCTAGCCAAGGACACTACGGGTTTATGCCGTCAACTAGCGCGGAGGATAAGGCTGTAGAGGGGCGACCGTCCATGTAATTGCTTTGTGCGAGCACCGATATGTCAGATAGTACAACAAGTATCTAGTTTCAGGAGGAAATCTGACATACCGGTACAAACTCAAAGCTACTCCCGGTGGCTATATATATTCTTTGGAAACAAATATAGAAATAAACATAACACAAATCAGTCACAGACATCCATATCACAAAGGCGGAAAATAGATATGAATATATAACACATAAAAGTGTGCATCAGAGAAGTGGTCAAACAAGATCCACAATTTCACAAAAGAATAGCTACAAGTACTAGACAAAAGAATATGGATACATCAATGAGTCTATATCTCAAATGTATACGACAAAAACTACTAATCTAAGTAGTTAGCCAAAAGTCAAGGTGATAATCCTAGATGTGAAGTCAAGTAGAAGAACCTTTAACATCTCGGTATGACCCGAGTATTATTTGATAAGAAAATAATAAAAGGATTAGTCTAGCTATAAATATCAGATAAAATGATATAGAATAAGAGATATGACATAGATATATGGTAACCATAAAGCCATACTGTAATAAGTATGTAACTAAAAATCAACAAGAGATTAATCAATTTCACGAGAATTTTCTCAAATATCAAAAGGAATGTCATACTCTTTATTTATATTTACCAAACCATAAATATTGACAATAATATCAATGCCAATCACAAAAGTTAATGACACACAAATTCACCAATGCACAAATATTGATAATACTTATCAATGTAAATCACGAAAATTGGTGAAAACACAAATTCCAGAAATCATCAATGGAAATCCAGAAATCACAAAAGGGGGGAGGCCTATCACAAAACGGGAGCATGAAAACTCACCAACATGTGTATCACAAAATGGAACGCTATTCCACGGTTGCTAACCATTAATTTTTGAGCCGAAGCTCCATAGTACGGCCCGAAGACCATGGGTCGCTTTCCCACCAAATTGAGCCGAAGCCCACAGAAACGGGGTTTAGCCTCCCTCATAGACAAAGAGACATCGCACAATAGCTAGTCTAAATCACAAAAATAATCATCATCGATCATTAATAAGTGTCAATTACAGTAAGCTAGTAAATATACAAGCTTTGCTTCATGTCTCATAACCACTAGCTTATTTACGAACAAATTGTAAATCTCCACTCGAAAATTGCACAAGAGATTCAATCGAACAAGTCCAAGAATTAACCGGCGAAGTAAATGCAAGCGTTTCATACCACTTGTTTTACTAAGCTTTTAATTAGATTTCTCGTATGAGTGAGATGAAGTGACAAATCACAAAAATGATTGTAGAAACAATAAATCACAAAAATTCACATTCGAAGACGTGAATAAAATCCAAAGAATTCGATTCCAAATTCATCAAAGTGGAAATACCCTTGCTACTCGACACGGCGCGACCTAGCAGATGAGCGACCTAAGAGGTAACGGCGTAAGTGCAGGGGCGAGCGACCTAAGGAATGGTGCGACTCAACAGTGCAAACGACCTAAGGGGTAGCGGCATAAGTGCAGGGGCGAGCGACCTAAGGAATGGTGCGACCTAATGGTGCGAGCGGTCTAACACAAGCGATCTAGCATGGCGCGACCTAACTGCAAAGCGACTTAAGGTGGTGAGCGGCCTAAGGGGTTGCAACATAATGCAGGCGCGACTTATCATGGTCAAGCGACTTAAGTGGGGCGACCTAAGCGGTAGAGCGAATTAATGGCCAAACGCACGACCTAACCAGAAAATAGGCCGAGCGACCTAGGGAGTTACGACCTAAGGGGAAAGCCGAGCGACCTAACGACTAAACAAGCCGAGCGACCTAACGACTAAGGCCGAGCAACCTAATGAAACAAGGCCGAGCAACGACCTAACGCATATGAGAAGGCCGAGCGACCTAAGTGGGGACGACCTATAGGGGTGCGACCTATAGGGGTGCGACCTAAATACAGGCCAACCTAAAGGAGACAAGGCCGAGCAATGACCTAGCACGGCGCGACCTATAGGGGAGCGACCTAAGGTGCAGGCCGAGAATCCTTCATGTGCAGGCCGAGCAACCTAAGGGTTTGAAGTGCAAAAACTCTCCCAATTTGTAATCGATCGAGCATGGACGCTAAGGGATTATGCTTATAGGCTACCCGGTCGTATTGGCTCCTCGATGCATCACCAAAAACGTGTTCAAACATCAAAGTTAGGAATTTTAAAGATTTGAACCCAAAACACTAAAAATTGGGATTTTCACCAGTTCAATCCAAACCAAAAGCAAATGCACATGAATAAGTGTTTGGAATTCATACCCAACAATCAAAGATAGTTATAGATAAAGATATGAGATAAAAATCTCATCTTTACACAAAATCTATGAAGAAGAAGCTTGAAAGTAAAGGAAGAATCGGCGGCTTCTCTTTGAATTTGGAGTTGGATGTTGAATTTGCAAATAAACTAGGGCTTGGAGTTTTAATTTTCCATTCCTTCCTCCATCTTTGATGAAGCTTGAGTGTTAGGAAATGAAAGTAAAGTTATGAAGGGAAGGGGGTTGAGCTAGAGTAAATAGTTTAGGCTAATGGGCTAAACCAAACCCAAAGCCCAAGGTGAAAAGGTGACAAAATTCGACTAACTCCAAACATATCAAAGTTTATACTCAAAAAGATCGCAAATGGTGTTTTGAACTCAATGGAAGTGGTTCCGAGTCCTAATTTGACCGTACGCAAAAAGTAACTTTTCAGACTAAAATCCGACTGGCGATCAAATATTAAAATAAAATATTTAAATATTTAATCGTAAAATATGCGACTTGTTACAGACTCCCCTCCTTAAAGAAATTACGTCCTCGACATATTTAAGAAGAATATATAAGGTAACAACCATGAAAGCATTTCAACACAAAAGAAATTTGGAATAAGAAATTGACCTCAAAGAGCACGGGAAAGTAAGTCCGGATGTGTTCGCTCGATGAACTCTCTAGATTCCCAAGAGCAATCCTTAGGATTTGAGGACCATTGGACTTTAACAAGCGGAACATCTTTATTTCGAAGGCGCTAGACCTCCGAAGCAATAATATGAATATGATGTTGCTCATAAGTTAAATTAGGTGAAACTTCAATTTCTTCCACAACACCAGGCTCAAAAATAGAATCGGAATCTCTAAGGCATTTTCGTAATTGAGAAACGTGAAACACGTCATGAATAGCAGAAAACTGAGCCAGTAATAAAAAGCGATAAGCCACGGAACCAATACGCTCGGTGATAGGAAATGGCCCAATATATCGAGGCGCTAATTTTCCCGATCGACTGAACATACAACACCCTTCATAGGTGAAACGCAAATAAACACAAGATCTCCCACAGAAAATTCTAATTTCCTTCTCTGGTTATCGGCATAGGATCTTTGCCTACTCTAGGATCCTTTCATCCTATGACGAATAAGATCAATCTTTTCTGTGGAATCATGAATAAAATCTGGACCTAAAACCACATTCTCACCGGCCTCAAGCCAACAAGAAGGAGATCGGCATGGACTTCCATAGAGTGCCTCAAAAGGTGCCATAACAATACTAGATTGGAAGCTATTATTATAGGAAAACTCAACAAGAGAAATATGATCTTCCCAACTTCCATCAAAATCAAGAACACATGCACGAAGGAGATCTTCAAGAGTTTGATTCACACGCACAGTTTGTCCATCGGAATGGGGATGATAAGCGGTGCTAAAATTAAGCTTCGTTCCCGAATCTTTTTGAAGACTCTTCCAAAATCCACTAGTAAACAATGGATCACGATCACTAACAATAGAAGAAGGAACTCCATGTAATTTTACAATTTCTTTAATAAAGAGTTTGGCCAAGAGAGGAATGGTTCGATTCGACCGAACGGGAATAAAATAGGCGGATTTAGTAAGTCTATCGACTATCATCCATAAGCTATCATGACCCGAACGAGAACGTGGAAGGCCATCGATAAAATCCATGGAGATTTGGTCCCACTTTCAAATTGGAATTTCTAAAGGTTGCAATAACCCACCGGGCCTTTGATGTTCGGCCTTGACAAGTTGGCAAGTCATGCAACACTTAACAAAGTTAGCAATATCAGATTTCATTCCCTCCCAATAATAAAGTCGCTTCATATCTACGTACATTTTACTACTACCGGGATGAATGGTGAAGCCAAGAAGAGCCAATTCGGGATCTGGCTTTTGAGCTTCAAGAATGCGGTCTAAAAGAGAATGATGAGCCTCAAGGCTACATAAAACAAGAGATGAACATAATCGGAAACACGATCTCAAATCTCACAAGTAGATAAAATTCCGAGATCATTCCATTCGGATATCATCATAGAAACAATCGTTTGTTGCTTACGACTAAGTGCATCGGCAACACAATTCCCTTTCCGGGAGTATAAAGAATATCTAGATCATAAGATGCAAAGAATTCGAGCCAACGTTTTTGACGCAAATTAAGTTCCTTTTGGGAAAATAGATACTTCAAAGATTTATGATCGGTGTAAAGAATAAAATTTTCTCCCAAAAGATAATGACGCCAAATTCGAAGGGCGAAAACAATAGCCGCGAGCTCTAAATCATGAGTGGCATATCGAGTCTCGGCTGGCTTCAATTGCCTAGAAGCATAAGCAATAACACGTTCTCTTTGCATAAGAACGACACCCAAACCAACGCGACTAGCATCGGTATATACAATAAAATCTTGGTTTCCCCCAGGAATCACAAGAATAGGAGCATCGGAAAGGAGTTCTTTTAATTTCTGAAAAGAAGCTTCACACTTATCCGACAAAATGTATTTAACTCCCTTCTTTGTCAAGCTAGTAAGAGGCACGGAAATTTTGGAAAAGTCCTTTATGAAACGGCGGTAATAACCGGCCAATGCAAGGAAACTACGAATTTCCGTCACACTCTCCGGTCTCTTCCAATTTTGAATCGCTTCAATCTTTGAAGGATCCACAGAAATTCCGAATTCGGAAATAATATGACCGAGAAATTTCACACGAAATTGCCAAAAGTGGCATTTAGAAAATTTTGCTTTTAATTGATTGCTCCTAAGAGTTTCCAACACAATCCGAAGATGTTTTTCATGCTCCTCGGTTTTAGAATACACAAGAATATCATCAATAACGATGAGAATAAACCGATCGAGGAAGTCTTTGAAAACTCTATTCATAAGGTCAACGAAATAAGCCGGAGCATTCGTTAAACCAAATGGCATAACAAGCCATTCATAAGATCCATAACGAGTACGGAATGATGTCAAAGGAATGCTATCATCTGCAATACGAAGTTGATGAAAACCGGTAGCTAAGTCTAATTGTGAAAAGACTCTAGCACCACTAAGTTGATCGAATAGATCATCAATCCGAGGTAAAGGATATTTATTTTTGATAGTAAGATCATTAAGCTTGTGGTAGTCAACGCAAAGCCTAAGTGTACCATCAGATTTATTCACAAAAATAGTCGAAGCTCCCTAAGGCGAGGAACTAGAGCGAATAAATTGCTTCGTCTCCAATTCGCATAATTGTTTGCGCATCTCCTCATTTTCTTTATTGGACATGCGATAAGGAGGACGAGTGTTAGGTTGAGCTCCAGGGATAAGATTAATTCTGAACTCAATTGCTTGCTTAGGTGGTAATCCTAAAACGGGCTCAAATATGTCGGAAAATTTACGAACAACGTGAATAAGAGAAATGACATCTTCCTCATCATCATTATCGTCATCATGAGGATTTAAAGAATATAAAGATGCAACCGAGCTGGAATCCGAATCTTTAAGATCAATATAAATCTTCTTAACAGATTGAGGATGTCGAAGATGAATAGTCCGCTCAGGACAAAGGATTTGAGCTTCATAATGGTTAAGCCAATCCATCCCCAAAATCATTCCGAAGCCTAAGTAGCGCATAACATGCAAATCAGCTCGGAAAGAAAAATCACACAAAATAATCTCGACATCTTTACACAATAAACTGACTGTTGCGGATCCACCAACCGGATTCGTAATTCTCAAAGAAGTAGTTAAACACAAAACATACAAAGAAAAAGTATCAACAAGTTCTTTTGAAATAAAAGAGTGGGACGCACCCGTATCAAAAAGAACTCGAATAGATGATCACGAAATAAAATAATGTCATCAAAGATAGAATGAGAAATACCTTGACCACAAGATGTGTTGCCAGGGGCTTGAGCAACATTAAGCTTTCCCTCCTTCCTGTTTTGAAGTTTGGGACAAGAAGATAAATAATGATCTGGGCTTTTGCAATAGTGACAAGTACGAGGCTTTGAACACTTCTTCACACAATGGTCCTTAGTACCACAGTTGTAGCATTGCCCACCACTTGGGGTAGAAGTCTTAGTTGCCGGAGAGGCTTGCTTCCCTTTCTTATTGTTGGGATAAGGACCTTTGAACTTATTAGGCCTTTTCTTGTTGTTGAAGTTTGGTTTGGCATTCATAACTTCAACATCACTCTCCCTATCTGCCTCTTCAAGATGAAAAGCGATATCAACAAGTTGATCAAAAGAAACTTCTAATTTTAGAAGTAATGGCTTCTTGAGATTTTTATTCAAGCCATAGACAAATCGTTGGTTTTTCCTCAATGGGGTGTTTGTATATTCAACCCCGTATTTAGAAAGTGACTCGAAGGATGCGGCAAAATCTGTCATAGAGGATTCACCTTGAACAAGGTCAACGAAACGGCAAGCCAAAGTCACCTTCTCAGCTTCTGGCATAAATTTTAATTCGAAGCGTTCCCGGAATTTCTCCCAAGTGAGATCCGCTTCATTTACTTCAGAAATCAGAAGCTCATACCAATCTAATGCCCTTTCTTGGAGCATACTAGAGGCCACCTGAACACGGTGAAGATCAACAAGATTCATGCGAGAAAAGATTCGATCGCACGATCTCAGCCAAGCCTGGACTTCAATAATGGTTTCAGAACCTTTGAATGGCTTTCCACCCAAATTGGTATAATCGCTGCACAAACGTGCAAATCCATACCTAGGGTGATTAGACTCCGGATTAGAACCGGTTGCTTGAGCATTCCTTACTAGATCAAGAAGCTGCTGGACAGACATAAATACTCCATCTGGGGGAGTAGCGCTAGATTGACCGGCGCTGGGACGGCCTGGTCTAACCATTTCTCTTCCTTTAGAAAGAAAGAAAGAAGAAGCAAAACATTATTCACCAAATGGATATCAAGTAATATTGATAGATAAAACAAGGAATCATAAAGAAAATAGGATGAATCGGTACGAAGACTCGAATTAAATCTTAAAGCATGACTCCTAAGATGGACTTAGGACGATGATCCTTGTTAAATTATTCTACATTGTTCCAAAGTTTGGCTTTGATACCAAGCTGTGATGCCCCACCTCTATACCCACGCTAGCCAAGGACACTACGGGGTAATGCCGTCAACTAGCACGGAGGATAAGGCTGTTGAGGGGCGACCGCCCGTGTAATTTCTTTGTGCGAGCACCGATATGTCAGATAGTACAACAAGTATCTGGTTTCAGCAGGAAATCCGACATACCGGTACAAACTCAAAACTACTACCCGGTGGCTATATATATTCTTTGGAAACAAATATAGAAATAAATGTAACACAAATCAGTCACAGACATCCATATCACAAAAGCGGAAATAGATATGAATATATAACACATAAAAGTATACGTCAGAGAAGTGGTCAAACAAGATCCACAATGTCACAAAAGAATAGCTACAAGTACTAGACAAAAGAATATGGATACATCAATGAGTCGATATTTCAAATGTATACAACAAAAACTACTAATATAAATAGTTAGCCAAAAGTCAGGGTGATAATCCCAGATGTGAAGTCAAGTAGAAGCACCTGTAACATCTCGGTCTGGCCCGAGTATTATTTAATAAGAAAATAATAAACGGATCAGTCTAGCTATAAATATCAGATAAAATGATATAGAATAAGAGATATGACATAGATATATGGTAACCATAAAGCCATACTGTAATAAGTATGTAACTGAAAATCAACAAGAGATTAATCAATATCACGAGAATCTTCTCAAAGATCAAAAGGAATGTCATACTCTTTATTTATATCCACCAAACCATAAATATTGACAATAATATCAATGCCAATCACAAAAGTTAATGACACACAAATTCACCAATGCACAAATATTGATAGTACTTATCAATGTAAATCACGAAAATTGGTGAAAACACAAATTCCAGAAATCATCAATGGAAATCCAGAAATCACAAAAAAGGGGAGGCCTATCGCAAAACGGGAGCATGAAAAATCACCAACACGTGTATCACAAAATGGAACGCTATTCCATGATTGCTAACTACTAATTTTTGAGCCGAAGCTCCACAAAACGGCCCGAAGACCATGGGTCGCTACCCCACCAAATTGAGCCGAAGCTTTATAGAAACGGGGTTTAGTCTCCCTCGTAGACAAAGAGACATCGCATAATTGCTAGTCTAAATCACAAAAATGATCATCATCGATCATCAAGAAGTGTCAATTACAGTAAGCTAGTAAATATATAAGCTTAGCTTCATGTTCCATTACCACTAGCTTATTTACGAACAAATTGTAGATCTCCACTCGAAAATTGTCACAAGAGATTCAATCGAACAAGTCCAAGAATTAACCGGCGAAGTAAATGCAAGCGTTTCATACCATTTGTTTTACTAACCATTTAATTAGATTTCTCGCACGAGTGAGATGAAGTGACAAATCACAAAAATGATTGTAGAAACAATAAATCACAAAAATTCACATTCAAAGACGTGAATAAAATCCAAAGAATTCGATTCCAAATTCATCAAAGTGGAAATACCCTTGCTACTCGACACGGCACGACCTAGCAGATGAGCGACCTAAGAGGTAACGACATAAGTGTAGGGGCGAGCGACCTAAGGAATGGTGCGACTCAACAGTGCAAACGACCTAAGGGGTAGCGGCATAAGTGCAGGGGCGAGCTACCTAAGGAATGGTGCGACCTAATGGTGCGAGTGGCCTAACACAAGCGACCTAGCATGGCGCGACCAATCCATGGCGCAACCTAACTGCAGAGCGACTTAAGGTGGTGAGCGACCTAAGCGGTCGCAACATAATGCAGACGCGACTTATCATGGTCGAGCGACTTAAGTGGGGCGACCTAAGTGGTAGAGCGACTTAATGGCCGAACGCACGACCAAACCAGAAAACAGGCCGAGCGACCTAGGGAGTTTCGACCTAAGGGGGAAGGTCGAGCGACCTAACGACTAAACAAGGCCGAGCGACCTAACGACTAAGGCCGAGCGACCTAATGAAACAAGGCCGAGCAACGACCTAACGCATATGAGAAGGTCGAGCGACCTAAGTGGGGACGACCTATAGGGGTGCGACCTATAGGGGTGCGACCTAAATACAGGCCGACCTAAAGGAGACAAGGCCGAGCAACGACCTAGAAAGGCGCGACCTATAGGGGAGTGACCTAAGGTGCAGGCCGAGAATCCTTCATGTGCAGGCCGAGAATCCTTCATGTGCAGGCCGAGCGACCTAAGGGTTTGAAGTGCAAAAACTCTCCCAATTTGCAACCGATCAAGCACGGACGCTAGGGGATTATGCCTATAGGCTACCCGGTCGTATTGGCTCCTCGATGCATTATCAAAAACGTGTTCAAACATCAAAGTTAGGATTTTTAAAGATTTGAATCCAAAACACTAAAAATTGGGATTTTCACCAATTCAATCCAAACCAAAAGCAAATGCACATGAATAAGTGTTAGGAATTCATACCCAACAATCAAAGATAGTTATAGACAAAGATGTGAGATAAAAATCTCATCTTTGCACAAAATCTATGAAGAAGAAGCTTGAAAGTAAAGGAAGAATCAGTGGCTTCTCTTTGAATTTGGAGTTGGATGTTGAATTTGCAAATGAACTAGGGCTTGAAGTTTTAATTTTCCATTCCTTCCTCCATCTTTGATGAAGCCTGAGTGTTAGGAAATGAAAGTAAAGTTATGAAGGGAAGGGGGTTGAGCTAGAGTAAATAGTTTAGGCTAATGGGCTAAACCAAAGCCCATGGTGAAAAGATGACAAAATTCCACTAACTCCAAACATATCAAAGTTTATACTCAAAAAATCGCAAATGGTGTTTTGAACTCAATGGAAGTGGTTCCGAGTCCTAATTTGATCGTATGCAAAAAGTAACTTTTCGGACTAAAATACGACTAACGATAAAATATTAAAATAAATTATTTAAATATTTAATCGTAAAATATGCGGGTTGTTACAAACGTATGACCGAATTTCTATGAGAACAAGGATGGACTGGTTGAGACATCGAGTTATAAGAAGTATTTTTATAAAAAGCTATTTTAATAGTATTATGTGAATTTAAAAGTATTTCTAAAATTTTAAAATAAAGGAGTAAGCTAGTTAGCTAAATAAATTAGTTAAGTGAGTATGTTAATAAGATTTAAATTGGTTAAATAGAAGTTGAATTAGGAGTTATTAATGGAGTTTGGAAATGAAAACCTAAGTTATAAATTAAATTTGACTTGAAATGTTAGTAAATTGAATACAATTGGAATATTGTCGAATAAAAAGGAAGTTGGATTGAAAAAGAAATGGTTTGAATTGCAAATTAAGTTCAAGAAGGTAGAAATAAATTGAAAATGGCCTTGTAATTAGTTAAATGAGTCATGAATGAAATGAATTTGGAAATTAAATTTATAATAACTAATCAAATAAATTTGTAGATTAAAATGAGATTTGATTGAAATAGAACCAAGTTAAATTGAAAAGGAAAATTTATTTTTGCAAATGAAGTGAGCTTAAGTTTTGAAGTTGGACTAAATTAAAGTAAATTAACATAAGTTTAAAATTTATAGAAGCTCGACTTCAAGTAGGAAGGGTGGACCATTAAATAAAAGCTTGGGTTGAATTAATATAGAAATGATTAGTAATATACAAGCATGGAATGTGTCGAGCTAAATAAAATGTTTGTGAATGAAATAAAATGGAAGGAATTAAATATACATTGAGTCGAAATCAATTTAAATTGAATATAAAACTTAAGTAATTATTTATTCGCATGGATATCATCAAATTGCATAGAATGAATTGCCGTTTGACATAAACGAAGGTAATTAAATTTCTATGAGTTGATAGAGATTAAATAAATTGATTTTAAGATCAATTGGATTGAATATTAGCTTGTTTGGATTAAAAATAAATTGAATCTAAGAAATTGAGTTGTAAACCATTAAAATTGAATAAAATGGCATATGAATTTGTTGAAACAATTGAATTAGCTTTAAAATCATATTAATCACTTATGGAAAGTGTTTGGTGCATGTTGCTTATGAAATGCATGTGTTTAACTATTGAAAGTAAGTGAAATGTTAACAAATTTCATATATTTAGTACTTACATGTTTGAATTGAGTAAGTACAGGTATCGGAAAGCCGTTTGGCTGGATTTGGACGCGTTAATTGCTAAAATAATAAGCCGCTTGCTTAAAAATGCTAAATAAATGTATGCCTACGTAATAAAAATAGAAAATATGAACTGTTTTTGTTTTTCCGACCGTGTGGGTCGATGTATATATATTTATATCTCTTGTCAAATTTCAAAAGCTCCCCGTACAAAGGAGACTCTGCCAAAATTTTCCGAAAATTTTGGGAGTTAGAAAATATTTGAAAATTTTGAATTTTTTTTAACTAGTGACAAAACGATTTCAAATTTGAAATTGAAATTAATTAGTGGATGAAACTAATTTAAAATAATGATATGAAACAGTTATAGACGGAAGATATAATTCAATATTCAGAGTTGAAGATAATTGAATTCATATGGAAATGGAAAAACTAATTTGAATAGAAGTAGACATGAAAACTTCTGTAAGGAAATGTATAAAATGATTCTAAAAGCTGTGATTGGATATTATTGCTAAGTAGGATATGTAGGTATTATAAAGGGAAAGGAAAATTGGTTTTGATTTCAGAAGATAAATTTGAATTGCTTGACAAAAAGGTATGTGTTTAAGTTTCTGTGAAATTTGATTGGGTTTTTGATCTAGCCACTTGGCCTTTTGTTTTCTTTTGGAATTTGGGAGCCCGTAGAGGCATTTTGTAGTCGTACTGAGCTAGCCGCGCAAAGAAGACGCTGGCGAAATTTTTTGAAACTTTAGAGAGTTAGAAAAAATTGAGAAAATTTTGACAATTCAAAATTTGGTTTTAAATTCAAATTTGAATTGTTAAGTAAAGAATATTATTGGTACTTACGGATAAGTTTGGAAAGATAGAAAAAGGGTTAGTGTGTCTTTAATAAAAAGATTGTTTTGAGAATTGTTTGAAATTGTTTGGTTTTGGGAAAAAGTACATTGGTATTGAACCATTCTTCTTAAGTAGCAATTTCGGTGACGAAATTCTTTTAAAGGGGAAGGAATGTGACGACCCGGAATTTTTGAGCATTTGAAATTGGAATATCTAATTGATTTTAGATATCTGAAAGACTTATTTTAACTTGAATTCCAAATATCACTATTTAATTGATAATTAAATTATTGAATTAAATAGTTTGAAATTGGGTAAAATGTTGAATCTGGAGTTTTAAGCCTGTTAAAAATAATTTGAAGGCTTGTAAAATTTATATTGATAGTGTCGAGGATAATGAAAGCGTTGAAATTGAATTTAAAGTTGATTTGTTCAGTTTTAAAAATATATCGTTTAAATCGATATTTAAAAAAAATAGCCTTCCGAGGCGTAGTCTCGGATTACGACGAAACCAGTTTCATTGGATCAATAATATTATATTATTATCGAATTTCAATTTTCGTAACATTTGAAATTGTGGTGTGATCATACGAGAGGTAAACGCGCTGAAAATTAAATTGAAATTCAAATATAAGTAATAAGTTATATTGACCATTCAAAAGGAATTTCACATCAGATCTTTTCCCTTCATTTCGAATGTCACTGTAGATGGCCTAATTGAACACATTACCCTCCTTTCAAAGACATCACGTACTCTTTGTCTTCCCTCAGAAGCTAAAATAAAATGCAATGCTTTCAGTATAAACCCCGAGCTACCCCATCCTTCTTCGTTTGAAATCAAACCCTAGCTCCTTCTCCTCTTCATTTTTAAATTGAAATCGAATGAAAACAAATTTTAGTTTAAAACCCTATTTATCCTTCCTACCATCCTACATTCTTCATTCGAATTTGTTCGAAAATAAAAAAAAAACAAAAATAATTCATGAGCGTCTCGCGATCGGAGGAAGGGAAAGCACGCGAGAGTGTCGGCAGAGGGATTGGCACTCGAGCTCGAGTTCGTGGCGTTTTGGGTTCATGAGGTCGAGGGACATGGTGAGGGCCGGGTTCGTTCTTCTGAGCATCTGCGCGGGGTTAAGGGAGGCAAGCGGCAGTGTCGCATTGAATAGGAGTCGCATCGAGGTGGCTGTCGCGATGGAAGCTGGAGTCTCGATTTGGGTTTTGGGTGGACGCGTGAGCGTGACGTTCTAGTCGATGGCGGATGTGGCTAGGGGAGGGTCGTGTGATGTGGTTGGTCACAAGGAGGAGGGTGGATCGGCAATCGACGAAGTTGGAAGCAGTGAGGTATCGGCATTTTTTTCTTTTTCTCTTTTTTTCAGATTAAAATATATATGTATATGTATATGTTAGAGGAAAAGAATATATAATTACAGTAAGTTTTAAACTGTTAATTTCAAAACAGTGGATTTAAAATGTTTCTAAGGTATAAACTCTTAAATGAATTTTTGGATTATTATTTCACTTTTTGGAATTAAAAGCAAGTTTAAACAGTTTTGTTTTAAAAATGGAATTGGATATATATATATATATATATATATATATATATATATATATAGGATAGTAAAGTACAATTGGGGATTTTGTTAACCCAATAGATGTCAATTCAAAAATGAGAATCATTATCAACTATGGTTTATTTCATATTTAAAATCAAGTGAATGAACTATTATTTCAATAATATCATAGGTATTTATACCAAATGTGAATTAGGTTGATAAATTATTTGTTTAAAATAAAATCATTAGTTAATTAAATTTATCAAATGGAAAATTAATTGTTTGGTAAATTCAAATATTAATAAATTGTGTAATGTTTATTCAAGGTTTAAAATCATGGAAACAAGCCAGTATGGGATGGTTTTCAAACAGTAAAATTTAAGGTGAGTTAATCTCACTTTTCTGAGTTGTTATTTAAATTTAAATGGTTAAATTTAAATAATTGGTTGAATGATATAGTTGATTTGATGTGCTATATTATATATAGTAGTATATATAATATATATTGGAGTGATTAAATTCCCGCATTTTATAGCGGATGAAACCCTATGCGCCGAATAATAGCGGATGATATTATATAATAGCGGATGATATTATATAAATCCCATATACCGCGATATTCCACCTCGAAGTGGAACTAGTATTTTATGTTGTGCCAATGTTTGTAGATGTAGGGAAACAGGTTGTAGGGATCTAACTGGATTCCTCAAAATTATTTAGATTTTTTAATATTCTGTGTTATGAATATTTGATATTCTGTGATGAATTATATTGATAATTGGAATATCGAATTTAAAAATAAATTTGGTTTTAAATTCCTTTAAACTTCTTTTATAAAATGAGTGATTAATTTATTTAATGAAGTAAGTAAAAAGGTAGTTAATTACTTGTTGAGATTAATCAAGAGTGATTAATATTTGTGGTTTAGTTAATAATTAATTAATTAATGTAATTAATTTAGATTTGGATAAATTGAAATGTAATTAGAAATCATTAATTTATATAATTAATGATGTGATTAAGGGTTGATTAATTAAGATTAATTAATCAATAATAAGTGATTTATGAGAATTTATTAATATAAGTAATTAAGCATTAATGTAATTTATTATAGTTAATTAATTTGCGAAGTAATTAAAGATTAATTACTGTTTTTGGTTAAGAATAATTAATTTGTGTAATTAATTAAAGATATTTACCTGAATGTAATTGAAGGATAATTAATCCAGGGTGATTAATTGAGATGGATAAATAAGGGATGATTAATTAATTGATTTGAAATTAATTTATGTTAAGTGAAGAAATCTAAGCAATTGAGGTTAGTAATTCAATTAGAATTAATTAAATTAATTTTGGAAGTGATCAAGCTTTGCATATGGATGATTGAATGGTATTGGATTGCCTTGAATGAGTTGATATCTCTGATATGAAATGTTTTATAGTATCATCTATTTGGGCAGACATGATATTGTGGTTTATCTATCAATGATGAATTGTTGTGTAAAGGGGCATCATGTATTTAAAGTTTGAAGTGTATTTCATTTGGATAGCTTGGGTTAGGATGACGTGAGACTCGAAGGGACCGGGGTCGGGTATTAGAAAATACCCGAAACCACTTTGAATTTTTATAGATGATATGTGAAATCAATAGGCTGGAATGAAATGATTTAAGTGAATTGGACTATTTAAATCTAAATTTTGGTACTTAGAAAATTAACGTGTGAAATAAGTGATGTCTATAACAAATTGTGAATTTGTAATTTGATACGAGTTACCCGGGTTTTATATAAGTTGTATGTTGTGTATTCCATGTTAGATGGGTTTACTCACGCTGGTTTCCAGCCTAACCCGGATGTTACTTTTATGTAATGTTGGGGTCCGACCGAGTATTACAGGTTTCAGGTAAGGACGTTCTAGAGCTCAGGAGACGGGCTGGATGACAGGAACGTATGGAGAGTTCCCTCTATATTATGTTGTTGTATATATCTGAGTCATGTTGATTGTATATGTATATATGTTGTAACTCTGATGTATTAAAGTGAAATTTGACGAGTACGGTTTTCCTTTGTATAACTGTTATTATTTGTTATTATATTTTATCCGCTGCGAATGTGAGATGTTGGTGTTTCTGTTCTTCTTATTCTTCTATCTCTTTCTTCTTTTTCTTAACTATCTGGAATTTTCGAGATCGCAAATTTCAGGTCGTTACATAGCCAAACAAAACCCTTGGCTTCCTCTGGCTCGACAAAGCTCCACCATCAACTTATACATGGCCTTCAACTTCTCCTCCATTTAGAGTCTCCGAAAACACTACCAAATTCAGACAGTATGATAAGCATGGAGAACGATCTGCTATAAGAATGTCTGAATGATTGTGGAGACATTCAAAGAAGAAGGATTGGTACATGAAATGAGATGGTTTATCAAGGCCAATGATGCCACGATATGCTTCGTTGATAATCTTGTTGAGGTATTAGCAGAGTACGATCATAAAGGATATTACTATATTGGCGAGAATTCAGAATGCATTGCTCAGAATCATAGACATTCGTTTAACATGGCTTTTGGAGGAGGAGGATTTGCTTTAAGCTACCCGCTTGCGAAAGCTTTAGCTAGAAAAGTAGATGGATGCATTTGGAGGTACATTAATGTATATGGAGAAGACCATTTGGTAAAGTCTTGTGTTTCTTATTTTGGTGTTTCATTTACAAGAGAGCCAAGCTTTCATCAGGTATGTGTGTATGTTCTTCTAAACCTGATATCAAATTACTTTATCCTCCATTTAAGCACATAGAGGGAGGCCTAGACATATCCCATCATGTTAGTTTCCATCAAGTATGTTTTCCTTCTAATTCATAGCAACTTGAATGAAAAATCTTCTATTACAATATTATACAGAGAATTCTCATTACCATCAAACATATATACCATCAAACATATAGACGTATAGACAGTGTTATCATGACCGGACCCAACTGCGGTCCGATCTCAAAAAACCCCGAACCATGAACCATAGTGGTTCGAAACTCAATCAGACAACAGCTGTGCATGAATCGAAGGTCGGACCTTCAAATCAGCGGTTCAACTGTTAATTTTACCTAGTCAAACCACGGTTGTGTTATTTTCTTTTTTACTTTTTTATCATATATCATTATCATTTGCTTTACCGTTTCAAAGGAAAAAAATTAATCTACATTTGTAAAAAATTCACGGTCCCAGAATCTAAATAGCAAATTACATCACTTTGTTTGTTGATGCTGCAATATATCACATTTTTCTTTCAATATTTTAGCGTATAATTTATACTCACACATGTAAATTTTCAAAAAATAAAATATGCATAGTTTCGACGGTTCAACTGGTTGAACTATCAAAACCATAAACCTTGAGTCATTGCGGTTCGACTTAAGGTCCAATTATGATAACTATGCTTAAAAAACCCTGAAAAGATATTAAAATTTTCTAATTTTTCAGATAAACTTACATGGAGATATATCATGATTCTTCTCATCGCATCCACAAGCACCTATTGTAAGCATACACCAAGTTAACAAATTCAGTCCAATATTTCCTTCAAAGTCTCGTTTCAATGCGATTAAGCTCCTCATGCAAGCTGCAAATACCGATACATCTCGTTTTCTACAGCAGACGTTCTGTTATGATTTAGCAGATAAATGGTCTACAATGGTATCTTTGGGCTACACTGTCCATATATATGAGAAATTGTACCCACCGACTGTGTTACACGTACCACTTCAAACCTTTTCGCCATGGAACAAAAGAGATAAGCCAGAGTTTATGTTTAATGTAAGGCCTCTGCCTAGAAATCCTTGTTCGATGCCACATGTTTTTTATTTGGATAATTCCATGGTTAATGATGCGATGATAACTGTTCCTGATTATGTTCGAAAACGTCCATGGAAGCAATCAGATGGTAGTAATCATTCTGCACAGTCTATCATGAAGATTGTGGTTTTCTCATCATCTAAGAGGCTCAAATTAGTAAAAGTTTTAATGAAGAAGTATTTATATTTTGCTTTAATACAATACAATACTCGATTTAAATTTATTTGTTTACAGGGAGGAAGAAGAGAATGCTGTGATATTAGACATTTTTTCAGCAAGAATTTAACACCTATCAATATCAGAGCCTGTAGAAGGGTTGAAGTGTTGATTTGGTCGGACACTTAGCGCCCTTTGAATACAAGTTTCAAAGTTACCCTTTTTTTCTTTCTTTTTTCTTTTTATTTAAGATTAAAGGTTGGAAAGTAATTGGGAAAAATTTGTCTTAAAGGATTTATTCTATGAAATATTATTTCTGATCCAAAGTATTCTATGAAATACTATTGGTGCATGGCACATGCAACTCACACGAACAATTTATTTAATAATATTGTGATAGTGATTTTTGTAGCTATCTTTTCAATGTTTCTTCATTCATTTTTTTCCCGTGACAAATTTTCATTTTGGATCTCCATAAAAATTTTGTTGACACGTATGACTCGTTCAAAACTTACTATAAAAATAGACTTCTTTTCCTAACACAGAGTGTTTGTACACGTGCATATTCAAAATATGCATGTACAAATTTAAAAAAAAATATGTGCATAATCGCATTTTGAAGCTAAGCATGCTTTTTTTCTAAAGAAAAATTATATTTGCTCATTCTGAAAATACACATGTATAAATTAAAAGTTTGTAATTGAATTCTCAAAACACACAAGTACAAAACCCTAGTTAATGAAAAAGATGCATATTTTCATAGTAAGTTTTACCTAAACTTCAAATAAGCTTTGGTCGAAGAACTAAAATGAAAATTTGTCCTACTCTCTCTGTTTTTGTGTTTTTTTCCTCTTCTTCTTCTCTTTTCGCTTTGGGCCAGTGTATTTATTGACATAGGAATATATTGTGTTAGAAAAACTTCGCGTTTATTTTTGTCTTTGGTCGGTGTAGTTTATTGTCATGTTAGCGTATTGATTTGCATTTGGAGGGTGCATTGTCTTCCAGTTGGATATTTTCATTGATAGCTTCGCGACATTTGTGCATAAAATTTAATCACTGGCTGTTATGTATAATTATTTACAACTTGTAAGTGATTATAGTCTGTAGCCCATGTCTACTAGTTACAAGTTGAAGTTATATTATGTAGCATATGATATCATTCAATTTCAGAAAGTAAGATGGTGCTTCTGCAGCTGTCAATTAGAATCAACACCCATGTTCCCAAATCAAACGGAGCCGATCCAAGAAGAACCGACCGCAGTCCAAGTCTGATAGACCTTGGATCACGTCTAGAATTAAATGATGAGAAATATCATTTACACTCAAGTAAACTGAACCCAAACCAGACCAACCTCTAAAATCCGAATAAAAAATATAAAAATGTGTATTTTAAGTGTAATTAAACAATTGGGACCAACTCGATCCATCCCGAACCGAACAAGAGGTTTGGTCAGCTTTGGGTTTTGAAATATATAGTTTAGACCCTATAAAACACGAGCTGTCTAGAACCAAGATCCGTTGATATGGGTGTAGGTCCTAACCAACAGGTCTAACTGGCAAACTACTACTATCAATTAGCTGAAAAGGCATTCATAGCATCAGTTGTAAACATGTACAGATTAATGAATGGCCATCCTGGTTTTTGTCTCATATTTTTATACATTTTTCACAAATATATATTTTACATTAGAGTGAATGTCTTCTGCATAACTAATCTCGTCTACCTGAAGATTGAATATACAATATGCATCAAATACATATAAATATACCTTCTTTGTTTTACAATAGAATAAACGAAGCAGTTAAGTTAAATGTATTATAATATTCATGTATAAAATAGAATCGCGATATCAGCAGTTATGTTGTTGTGAAAAAATGGCAGCGCTTTGCGGAAGCTTGTATCAACGGATCTTTGTCACCCAAATCACAAAGAGATAACTTGGATTAAAAATAAGACGGAATTGAAATTGAAAGCTATAAGACAAGATATTCCACCCAACCACCCACTTTATTGATTCATCAAATTTTTTGTTTACAATTAATAGAACAAAGCTAAAATAAACAAAATACCATTGAATCAATAACCAAATTGAGAAAGGGAGTAAATATCTATATGGTTAAAATTGTTGGAGAAGAAGAACAAAGATGGAGAACAGGGAATTAGCAAATAGATTTTCCACCATGCATTTACCCTCTCTTCTAGTCTCTATTTATATAATCAATTACTTAATGCCCAAGTTAACATTAGATGGCAAAAAATAATTTGATTAGCCAATTAAAGAAAGAAATAAACATACTTAATATGCCTATTAATTAGGGGAAACAAAATCTTCTCTTTCTTTCTTTTGCATATTTCTTTCCCTCTATTTGTGATTTTATATCACCAAAATTTAACACTCCACCTTGAAGCAAAATCACATATCTCCACCATTTCAAACATGCCATATCTAGATCAACCATAACTCCATATATATCAATCATACCAAATTACAAACTTCTACCACCGACTGCAAATGATGCATCTCCCGCATGAGGTGCACCACACAAATACGGTCTCAAAAAAGTTTGTAATACCACAAAGATCTTCGTCTTGTCTTTGTGGATTTTGCAACTCGACACCCGTCTATCACTCGATCTGAGCTCATTACCTGATCACTATCGATCCTCCGAGCATCATCAACATGAAGACCCCTGTCTAAAATATGATCCTCAATGCTAGAATCATAAGCAGTGACCACATTAACCTCTCCACCTTGCTGTAGACTAGATTCTTCAACCGTCACTCGTTTTCCATAGTCGACTACAGAACCAACCAAGCTATAAAGGTTTCACTTCTTCCAATACTCCTCTCATCCTTACACGACCACCTTTCTTCACTCTTAAAACTCCACCTTGAGTCTCATAAGTGCAACCATGGCGATCCAACTGACCAAGAGAAATAAGATTATGCGAACAAGTGGGTACATGTCTCACTCCAGAGACTTCTCTAACCACACCATCATGCATACGAAACCGGATAGATCCAATACCACAAATCGGTAGCTCTTCTCCATTTGCTATCTTAATCATGTCGACACTCTTCTCATAAGAAGAAAAACAATTCACATCTCTACAAATGTGAAAACTGGCTCCCGAATCCATCTTCCAAGGCTTATTTTCACTAAAGAGGACATCATAAGAAGCATCACTATCGGTACCTTCAGCAAAACCTGCATGTGCATCACTACTAGTATCACCGTGCGCAACCCTTTTCTGATCTCTTTTATAAGCATAACACTTGCTGCGTATGTTACCTTTCTTATTACAATAATGACAAGTGATAACACTTTTACCATTAACATCCTTCTTCTTCTGAATTGTATCTTTCTTCGAGTCCCTTGCCATCATAGCCTCACTTTGAATTGATTTCGTACCTGACCCTTTTCTTCTAAGCTCCTCATTCAAAAGACTGCTTCGAACAGTTTCCAAAGAGATAGTTCCATTAGCATTAGAATTACTCAATGAAACAACCAAAGTTTCCCAACTTTCTGAAAGCGAACTCATCAATAAAAGAGCCTGTAACTCATCATCAAAATTGACCTTCATATTTGCCAATTGATTTATTACATCCTGAAATTCGTTCAAATGCTCTGCTACAGACTTCTCTTCATCTAATCACAGCTGTACCAACTTTCAAACCAGAAAAGCCTTACTAGTAGCACTCTTTGACTCATATAAAGATACCAACTTATCCCACAAAGCCTTTGCAGATTCACAACTAGCCACATGATGGAAAACTGAATCATCAAGATAATGGCGAATCAAAGCAATCGCCTTCTTATCCATCTTCTTCCATTTTCCCTCATCTACATTAGAGGGTTTCTTTCCATCTCCATCAATTGGATCATGAAGATCATTGAGGTACAGAACATCCTCCATCTTAGGCTTCCAAATACCCCAATTCTTTCCATCCAAAATAGCCATCTTCGAAAACGAAATCATATCCGACATCAATAATTTTTCAATCCAAAATTACTCTAAGCTTTGCGATGATCTGTGCTCTGATACCAATCTGTTGTGAAAAAATGGCAGCGCTTTGCGGAAGCTTGTATCAACGGATCTTTGTCACCCAAATCACAAAGAGATAACTTGGATTAAAAATAAGACGGAATTGAAAGTGAAAGCAATAAGACAAGATATTCTACCCAACCACCCACTTTATTGGTTCATCAAAATTTTTGTTTACAATTAATAGAACAAAGCTAAAATAAACAAAATACCATTGAATCAATAACCAAATTGAGAAAGGGAGTAAATATCTATATGGCTAAAATTGTTGGAGAAGAAGAACAAAGATGGAGAACAGGGAATTAGCAAATAGATTTTCCACCATGCATTTACCCTCTCTTCTAGTCTCTATTTATATAATCAATTACTTAATGCCCAAGTTAACATTAGATGGCAAAAAATAATTTGATTAGCCAATTAGAGAAAGAAATAAACATACTCAATATGCCTATTAATTAGGGGAAATAAAATCTTCTATTTGTTTCTTTTGCATATTTCTTTCCCTCTATTTGTGATTTTGTATCACCAAAATTTAAAATATGCAACGTTCAACAAATAAGAGAAAAGTAGACAGGTTAATTTCAAGTTATTTATGAATTAAAGTTATACTGAAATGAAATATAGAAATTTTTTTTGTTGATGCAATTTGTTGTTTTTTAAATAAGAGTGACCTTTTTGTTTACACACATGAATAGCATAGGAAGGATAAGCTTGTGGAGGGACAGATGAAGAACCAAAGTAACAAACGATATTATAAATTGAAAATTTTAGTTCATCTAAGTCATTTCAACAGGAGACATTATTAGCATCAAATGAGATCAAACAGAGAAGAATATAAGAAGGATCTTTCGTTTAATTATACAAATTAGTTTGTGATTAATAAATTAATTACATGAGTAAACAAATGACTTTCGAATAATCACTTTGACAGAAAGAACATATATAAAAGAATCAGGAATAACATCTTGATTAATCTCAAATTAAGTTAAAGAAAATGTATAATTTGTACAAGTAATATTGTCATTACAGCAATAACAAGTACAAACAAATAAAAGTACAAATACCAAAAAAAATTGCAACACAAACAAATCTTTGCAGTCAACTAACAAATTTTCATAGACTACACGGAGAAGAAAGTGATTAGATCAGTTATATTCCTCAACTGAAAAATATCAAAGGTAAAGGATGAGAAAAATATGTCAAAAGATGATTCAGTCAACAGTTAAAAATTTGTATAATGAAACTGAAGCATGTTACGGCCAATCTTTCATTTAACATAACATAAGACATGGGATTTGTTAGCATGTGCTCAATTGTTGTTTATGTTTTATCACTTCATACAAAAAAATGTTCAGTATTCTCTCACAGTGAATATTAGTCGAGGTTTTAAATCTCATTTATCTCATCCGAGATAGAAATCCAAAATTTTCTTCAAAATTCAAGATTCTCTTCGAAATCCAAGTTTCGACGGTTTGATTAGTTATCAAAATTTTAATTTTTTTTAGTTTCAGCCGAGATTTTCTTCAAAATCTAAGGTTTGAAAGCTTAGTATTAGTCCACCTGCACTATATGTCGAAAGCAACATTAGTCCTATAAACTGTTCATGGTTGAAGTTGGAAAAAACTATTTATCAACAAAATGTGTGTAGGAAAACCAGTCAAATGTCATCTTAGCGAAAACTTAACCGTAGAAATAATTAACCCAGTGGAGAAGTAGTAATTTGGTCAAAAAAATATAAAATGAAGTTTTCTATTTTAAAATCTCATAAGTATTAACTTTTTTATTAGAGACTGCAGTGAAATACTTTAAAACAAAGCCTCCAACACATGATTGGTACCCAAAATTTTCAATCAGGACTAGGTTTAGGCTATGATTGCACTCTTTTATTTAAATTTCATTATCAGAAAGGAATAAAACAATAGCAAAACCATAAATTTCACTTTAGAAACAGATTCAATAGCCCCTGTAATATTATGTGCAATTAGATTCTTGTATAGTATATCATTATTACGAAGTTCTTTATGACGAAGCTCAAGATCTTGGGCCTGGTCACCCCAATGAGGTGTTCGGCCTTGGCCCATTTGGTGGAGTAGTCAATGGAAACAATGGCATGATTGTACCTTCCTATGGCATTAGGCAGCTTAGTTTCCAGTAAATTATGCACGTGTCGAACGACCATGAGGACGTCATAAGGGTAAGGAGTGCAGGAGAGGCTCTAAGGATCTTGACGAACCACCGACAGCAATCACATTTCTTAACGTAGTCCATAAAATATTCGATCATAGTAGACGAATAGTAGCCTTGCCGAGCGGCCTTTTTTTCTAGGGTTTGCCCGTCGGCGTGATCCCTACAAAACTCTTCATGCAGCTCTTTCTGGATCTGAACAGCTTCGTCTTCAAACAAACACTACTGAAGTGGTGTGAAGTACCACTTTTGTAGAACTTTCCATCTACGATAGTACAGTGGGATACCCGATAGAGAATACTTTTTAAACCGTAGCTAATTGCCAAAAGCTTAATCTTCAAATATTTTTGTTTAGCAACAATGGATTTTATATGAAAACTTAAAAAAAATTGTGTAGCTAAAGAAACAGAAATTAAAGTCAAAACACTCTATTTAAAGAAAAGTAAAAGGCACTTAATTTTTAGATGGGTACTTTCGTTTTGATTACCAATATGGACCTGGCCTACAAATTCCGTATAAAAATTGAAATTCATATGAACACAAGTGAATCCTGACTACAAGAATGGTGGAAAGAGAGAAATCGCTAAATGCAGCCCAAACATAATTTTACTTTTTTTATCAGTTCCACTTCCAATATATTTAGCAAAGCTCCAGTACATAACTTAGGAGCAAATCATTTAGGTACACAAAAATACTTAGTTTGACGTACCGACTTATCATACCAATATTATCAACTCATACAAAACCAACCTACTATTTAAATTTACAGGCTATGGTATGTGTTCATTTCTAAAACATAAAAGAATGGTGTAATATACATTTGTACGGTACATCTACAGGCTGGATTGGTATTGGGAGCTAGACATTCTTTTTATTTAAGTTTTCTTGTTAAAAATCTCACAAAATAAAACTAAGCTTTTAGGGTAATGTTAAATTTACTATCAACACATACCAATACCAAGCAATTGATCAGCCTTACAGATTCTTGGACCGGGATGGGGCTATTCAAGGCATAGATTGAAATTCCGGTGATTCCGCTTCGGTTCTGCTCATAACTGGAACGGAATCCGATCAAAATTCCGGTTTCGGTCTAAATTCCGAACTTGCTTCTCAAATATTGAAAAAAGACTTATAAAAAATTAAAAAAGTACAGCAAGTATGTAATAATTATATAAAGAAAACAAATTAGTCGGAACAAGGAATAAATGGAGAAGAAATTATATAGTTTCATAAAAAGAGTTATTACACTTTTGTTAATTTACATCAAATCGTAATAAAAAAATTCAAAATTTTCAAAATTAATCATGGTTTTAAAATCTCAAATGAACAATCCGGAATCTTACATAATGTACTTTTTGTTAAAGTCTGTATTTTATAGGAGGAATTAATTTAAAAGACAAAAATTTATATATTTTTAGCCTCAAGGACACAACCTCAATATTTTAACCATAAGAACAAACATTCTCCTAAAAATTAATCATAAGGACAAACATTCCTTCAAAATTATTTATAAGGACAAATATTCTTCCAAAACTGCTACCGAACTAAAAACTGATATCTAGAAACTGCTACCGATAACTAAAAACTGATACTTAAAAACTGCTATCAATAACTAAAAACTGATACCTAAATAAAGTGGTCATTCAGACAAAAATACTGAAGGTCTATCCTTGAGGCTAAAATGCTGAGAAATTTTGTTTCTGCTAATAATTTCCTGTATTTTATATGTAATGTAAAAAATATACTATAAATTTATAGTAATATTGGATATTTATTAACGTATATAACAAACTAAAAAAAAGTACGGGAATTAGAGAACCGAAATTAAAGCGGATCTGGAATTTCCGGAACGAAACCGAAAATTTTAGAATTACCAATAATCGGGACAGAAACGAAAAGCGGAACTATGAAACTTGATTCAAACCCATACAAATTTCGCGTTAGGAACGAAGATCCAAATCCTCGTTGGGTCTACGAGGCGAGTCTAAAGCACAAAAAAATAATCTAAACACAGAACCTCCGAACACACACATACTCATAGTTTTTGATAACTAATCAACAAACTAGTTATTTGAGTATTCAACAAATTAGTTATTTGAGTATTCCGTACGTATACCAAAATTTTCACCACGTAAAACACGTAACAAAGAGCGATTATCAAGCATTTAAAATTTTGATATTGCTTTGTTAGCTCATATACAATCTTCTTAAAAATGATTAGTTCGTATATCTAAGGGATAAATTTTA
This sequence comes from Allium cepa, assembly GCA_030765085.1. Classification (NCBI taxonomy): domain Eukaryota; kingdom Viridiplantae; phylum Streptophyta; class Magnoliopsida; order Asparagales; family Amaryllidaceae; genus Allium; species Allium cepa. The sequence continues at coordinate 887,662,221 of CM060931.1, forward strand.
AATATAGAGTTGTCAACAAAACTTATCATGGATATAGGCTTTATTGAAACTTTATTACAAAACATGTTCGGCTTTCGTCTGATTAGAATTTGTAACTGTTTGCTTTAAAAGTGATTTCACAAAAATAATAATAATAAATAAACAGGAAAATAGGCACAGGGAAGAAGTTACAAAAAAATTTAGTCTAAAGGACAACAAATTTGATTTTTAGTCGGAAGGACATTTTTAGTATAAACAGAAAATGATAGCTACAACTACCATTCCGTGATTTACACTAAAAAGTGTCATTCGGCCTAAAAAGTAAACTTTTTGTCCCTAAAACTAAAGTTTTCTTCAACTTTTTCCTTGAGCCTAAAAACCCCATAAATAAATACATAAATAGCTGTGTTTGCATTCTTTTAAAGTGAGTAGTTTAGTTTTACTATAGTTTTTTTTGCCAGGCTTCATCTAAAATTCTTCACAAGATCTCAACAAAAGCATATTAGATGTGAAAAGTCACACATTCTTAGCCGTGAAGCATTTACGGTATACAGTAGTAAAATTCCTATAATTTCAAATTTTATGAGTAAGAGTACTGCATTCTAAATATCAATTGTTCCAAAAAAAACTATCAACTTGCTTTTTCTTTCGTTCCTCTTTTAATCCTGTGTTTTATAAACTGATTTAATCTTGACCTTAACATCCAATAAGATCACTAAATTGTAAAAATATAAAATTAAGACATTTTCAAGAAGACACCAAACTGTCAAAATCTAAAACCAGCAAATTTCTAAGAAAGCACCAAACTGTCAAAATATAATGTCAAGGAATTCAAATTAACAGTTGCATTATTGAAATTCTTTTAATCTAACATCCCAAATTTCTATATTATTTACCACAAATACAAAGGTTGTATCCATTGACAACTCCAGAACCTATATTTCATTTCTGCTTTTGGGAATTGCTCTTATTCATAAAACTCTATCAAATTCAACCATCTGACAACATGAAATATCAAAGAAAAGGAAATAGTTGACAAAGGAAACTAATTCCTATTCCTAGATCAATTCAGTTAGCAAACAATATTAACAAAATAGTCGGAAATAGTACAACCTCAATCCTCAATATATGCATCATGCATTATATGCTACTAACAGATTGATCAATGAACTTATGATTCAATTTTAGCTGTACAAGTTGATAACATTCCCTTTCATCATACTAACATTCTTCCTGCTCTACAACTTCTACAGCAATTCATACTGGGAATCACTTGAATTCGACCCAACATCATCATCACATTACGATGTAACATATGCGGAGAGTCCTACAAATATCAGTCACATAATATTTGCCATAGAAGGATCAAGTAAAGGGTTACCCTATAAGGGACCCTATATAGAACTATGGTGGCAGCCAAACAAGACCCGCGGCTTCCACTGGCTCGACAATGCTCCATCGTCGAATTACACACGGCCTTCAACTTCTCTTCCATTTAGAGTCTCAGAAAACACTACCAAATTAAGACAGTACGATAAGCATGGAGACCGATCTGCTATAAAAATGTTCCGAATGATAATGCACTACAAGAACGATACCAGATAGCGACGGCTTTTAGCCGTCGTCGGTCGTCGCTAGCCGACGCTAAAAGCCGTCGCTATATTTGTCATCGCCCAATAGTATAGCGACGGCTTTGGCGACGGCTCCGTCACACAAATGGCGACGCTCGCGACTGCAAATGTGCCACGTGAAAATTTTCCAACGTCTAAATGTCGTCGCTAGGCGTCGCTAATCTGAACCAAATGGCCGTCGCTAGCCGTCGTTAGCCTGGGTAAAATTCTGTGCACCTGCACAGCCCATATACACTTCAAACAATAACTATTAAATACCATCATCACAACCGCTATACACTATATTTATCAACTATAACCATCATATATTCATCATATAACATCACCATACATTCAAACAATAAAAAATCCAACCAATCCATTAACCAGAATATGTATATAGTAAACCAAAATATCTACATAATATCCCAAAATATATATACATAATATCCAACCAAATCCATCAACTAGAAGTCATCAAAATATGTACATAATATCCTGAAATATATATACACCAAACCAACCAAAATGCGTATATACCAAACTATAACACAAACAAACAAACATACATACTCCTCACCATCGCTACCGTCCTTTCCAGGCATACTCCCATGCTGTTGCAAATAAATTGCAATCCACTCATCCAGCTGTTGCTCGAACAAACTCTTCCTCCAATCATTTATTTCATCCACTGTCGTCCTCAACTAAGCAATCTCCGCTTCTTACTGCAACCTCCTGTATGCACTCTGCATTCTCATCTCCTGTAAAATGGTTCATAATTATTTGTATATTGGTGTATATATATATAATATTATTAAAATTATTTAACTATTCATATGCATGAGTAAATTTGTATATTAGTACATGTCAAAATTTACCTCCACATTTCCATAGCTATACCGTCGACTGGTCCGAGAAGACCGGTCAATAATAGCATCCCAAATATGGTTCTCTTCCTCTACCGTAAGCTCTTCCCGACCAGTGAACTGTGCTACCCGAGCCCGCTCAGCTTCGTACCTCTCCTCGACTACAAACAATTGTTTTACACGATAAAAACCGAATTTCAAGTTTTTGAAAATAAAATAAGACAAAATATTGTTATTAACAATAAATTAATTTACCATTACAGATTGTGATTTGTCATCCGTCCACTAGTACAAAACATTGCCCTCTTCGTCAGTCCTCTCCATGGCATGCGTCACCTTGAATAGCTCGGTCATAGTAGGCTCGCGGTTGTATCTCGCGGCCTGAAAATATATAAATATTATTGCTAATCTGATTATAAAATATTTTAATAAAATGTAAACACAGTTTATAAATTTAATTACCAGCTCTGTAACGACCCAAAATTTTCAAAGCCGAAAATTCCAGATGGTTATGAAAAGAAGAAAGAGATAGAAGAAGAAGAACAGAAACACCAAACATCTCACAATCGCAGCGGGTAAAATATGATAATAAATAATAATAGCTTACAAAAGAATACTATATCTGTTGATTACATTTCAATACATCAGAGTTTCACATATATTCAAATGATGGTCATATACAATCAATTTATCACAGAATTACAATAACATAATTACGGGGGAAATTTTCTAAGCGATAATGCCATCCTGCTCGCCTCGTGAGCTCCAGAACGTTCCTACCTGAAAATCTGTAATACTCGGTCTGATCCGAGCATTACACCAAAGTAACACCCGGGTCAGGCTGGAAACCAGCGTGAGTAAACCCAACTAACATGGAATACCAAGCAATCAACTTATATAAACCCGGGGTAACTTATATCAATTTAACCAATCACAATTTGATACAGAAAATGCTTATTTCACATATTTATTTCTAAGTACCAAACTTAGATAAAATAATCCAATCCACTTAAACCATTTCACTCCGGCCTATTGATTTCACAAATCAATTTACAAAATTTCAAAGTGGTTTCGGGTATTTCCCAATACCCGACCCCGGTCTCTTAAAAACTCATGTTATTCTAACTCAAGTTATTCAAATGAAATACACAACATTTCATATCAGAGATGTCAACACATTCAAAACATCCAATACCATTCAATTATCCATAACAAACTTAATCACAGACAAATCAATTCAATTGATTTTAATTGAATTCCAAACCTCAGTTACTTAGATTTCTTCATTAATTTATTTCCAAAGCAATAAATTAATCAACTCTTCCATATTAATTTATTTTAATTAATCACCCAGGATTAATTACCTTTCAATTTCATTCAAGTAATTATCTTTAATTAATTTCACGACCTTAATTAGCCTTAACCAAAATCAATAAGTAATCTTAGTTATTCATAATTTAATTTACCATATAGTTACGTGAATCCTTAATTACTTGTATTAGTTACTTTCTCACAAGTCCCTTATTATTGATTAATTCATCTTGATTAATAAATCTTTGATTACATCATTGATTATATAAATTAAGGATTTCCACTTATATTTTAATTTATCCTAATCAAATCCAATTATCTTACTTCAAACCACCGTATAATCTTTTCGATTAATTCCAAACTATAGTGAATTATCTTTTATTTATTTATTTATTTTTTCCATTAAATAAATCAATTACTCCTTTATTAATCATCTTAATCAATCTCTTGATCAATTCCGCAAAGTGACTATATTTTTATTAATTACGTTTAGTAATTACTTAACAAACTATCCAATAATTATTCTGAATTACTTACACTTGATTAATTAAGTTAAAACTTAATAAATTAATTAATTCAACCCTTTGATTACTAAATTCAATGATTAGAGTTTAAAACTATTTAAAACCCAAATATTTCTAGTTAAACAACAATCATTTCACGAATCATCCAAAACCAAAGTCACCCGATCATTAGTTCGCATTACATATCAAATCAATTCAATCATTCCATCAATTATTTAAATTAACCATAAAAATTTAAATAAAACACAGCTGGGTGAGATTTACTCGCCTTTGATTTCCGATTCGCAAATCCGATCCAATCTCAGCTTGGCTTCACGGTTTCGACCTTGCATAAACATTTTATAATTTATTACTATTTAAATACATCAAATAATTGATCACCATTCACCTCTTCAACCCAACTCATTATTTGATTTAATTTTTTTTTTAAACTGATAGTTCCTTTTAATAAACTAATTCAACTGATGTTTTAGATCCTAAACTAATAATCTTCCTTTATTATGTTTACATGTACACATAACTAAAGAAACAAACAGAAAAAGAAAATACCTCCACGGCCTCCTACCAGGAAAGAAGCCCACCCTGCTCGCGAGCTTATCAACACTCGCGACCGCTCACGACATTCACTGCAGTCAAGCGTCGAACCCATTCCATTGATCACCCGAAGCCACTGACAGCATTGCCGACACCAGAATATTCAGCTATCCATGCTTCCCACTGCGCCTCGAAAACCCTAAATCATGCCGCACCCCCTACGGTCTCGAAACCAAATCGTGTCTCCTTCATCGGGCGAAGATCGCGACGCTTCCCAGGCTTCCAATCGAACGCCCTCGACCACACTGATGCTCGAACTCGAGCTCTTTTGCCGCCGCCGCCTTCACCTTACATCGATACGCAACCTGCTTCGAGTGAAAACGAGATGCCGAAGCCCCCCCTTCCATCACACGAACAAACGGCCCCTTTCCCCTTTCGATTGCCATTTTTTTTTTGAGTTGAATTTGATTTCTATTGTTGAAAAGTGAAGGTTTCGGCCCCCCCTTTTGTTTGTTTTTTTTTCTGCCTTCATAATAAAGAGGGGAGAACGATGTCGTAAAGAGCAAGTTAAGGTTTTGATTTAACATACTAACATATTTAATTATAAATATTTCACTTTACTCCGCTCGAAACTTCGAACCACCATCACAGCGTGCCGCTAGGCTATTATAAGTTTTTACCCGCGTTCTTAACACGATGGAACGTGTTTCGGAGGCTAATTTGATTGTATGCGCGAGTTACGGAAGAAAACGATCAATTTAAATTAAACCGATTAAGATAGTTCTAAGCGTTTTGAGCTGCCAGGGTCACACGATAACTCCGATAACTACGAAAATTGAAATCCGATAATAACTAGCTATTACGGATCCAATGGCACTGGTCTCGTCGAATTCCGAGACTGTGCCTCGGAAGGCTTTAAATTCGATTTAAACGATATGTTATTAAAATTGAACAAATCACCTTTAATTTAAATTTCAACCATTATGTTATCTTCAATATCATCACTATAAATTCTATAAGCCTTCAAATTGTTTTTAACAAGCTTAGAAATTCCAAATTCAACAATTTTACTCAATTTCAATCATTAAATTCAATATTTAAACTATATAACTTAATAATTAAATTATCAAGTAAATATTAATATTTTGAAATTAAAATTAAAATTAAAATTAACTCCTAAATGTTTAAAATCAATTAATTATTTCATTTTAAATTATTAGAAATTTCAGGTCGTCACATTCCTCCCCCCATAAAAGAATTTCGTCCCCGAAATTACTGGTTAGGAAGAATGGTTCGATACCAGTTTACTTTTTCCAAAACTCACAATTCAACATCTTATCAACTAACTATTATTAAAGACCCACTATCTTTACCCAACTTCCCAAAACCTTCTATAGCTTTCACGTAATACCCTTTTCTCACTTCTTTAAATTTCAATTTGAAAGCCAAATTTTGAGTTATCAAAATTTTCTCAAAATTTTTCTAACTCTCAAAATTTCCGAAATTTTTTGCCAGCGTCTCCTTTGCGCGACTAGCTCGGTACTACTACAAAAGGCCTCTACGGGCTCCCAAATTCCAAAAAGAAAACAGAAAATCAAGTGGCTAGATCAAAAACCCAATCCAATTCATACAGAAATTAGAATACATACATTTTCGTCGGGCAATACAAATTAATCTTTGAATCAAATTCAATTTCCTTTCTCTTAATACCCACATTTCTTACTTAGCAAATATATTAACCTTTCAAATCATTCCATACATTTCCTCACATATGTTTCATATCTATTTCAAATTAGATTCGTTTTTCCCATTTTAATTTAAATTCAACTTATTTCAATTTTGAATATCATTTTTTTTCCATATATAGCTGAGTCTTATTAGTTCCATCTACTAATCTATTTCAGTTTCATATTTAAAATCGATTAATTGCTTAACACAAATTTTCTCAAAAATTGTCAAAAATTTTCTAACTCCCAAATTTTCGAAATTTTTTGGCAGAGTCTCCTTTGTACGGAGAAGCTTTTGAAATTTGACAAGAGATATAAATATATATACATCGACCCACACGGTCGGAAAAGGTAAAAACAGTTCATATTTCCTATTTTTAATGCGTAGGCGTACCTTTATTTAGCATTTTAAGCAAGCAGCTTATTTATTTTAGCAATTAATGCATCCAAATTCAGCCAAACAGCCTTCAAGTACCTGTACTTACTCAATTTAAACATATGAGTGCCATATATAGGAAATTTATTAGCATATCACTTACTTTCAATAGCTAAACACATGTATTACATACACAACAAGTGCCAAACGCTTCCCATAAGTGATTCATATGATTTTAAAACTTATTCAATTGCTTTCAATCAATTCATAAGCCATTTCATTCAATTTCAGTGGTTTGCAACTCAATTTCTTACATTCCATTGATTTTTAATTCAAACAAGCTTATATTCTCTTCAAATGATTCAAAATCAATTTTATTTAATCTCTATTCATTCATAGAATTTTAATTACTTCCATTTATGTCAAATGACAGTTCATTTTATGCACATTTTGACAATATTCGCTTAATAGAGTATTTATTTTAGTTTATAATTACTTCAAATTAATTTCAACTCATTCTGTATGTAATTTCATTTCATTTTTAATTTATTAACCAACCATTCATTTAGCTCGACACATTTCATTCTTGTATACTACTAGCCATTCCCAAATTAATTAAATCCAAGCTTTATTTAATGGCTTTCACTCTTATTCGAAGCCAAGCTTTCATAAAATTTAAACTTAAGTTAATTTACTTTAATTTATTCCAACATCAAACTTAAGTTTACTTCTATTTGATCCTCATTTTGATCAACTTCCATTAAATTCAGTTAGCCCATCCATTTTAAATTTTAATTTTAAACTCACCATTTCAATTTATCAAAATAATATCCAAGTACGTACTTAACTTATTTATACTTCAAATTAATATACCACCAAATTTAAGTTCAGTCTGATAATCCAATTCCAATCACAACTTGATTTAGTTTTTATTCAATCAGACTCCATCCATTTATTATTTAATACAATTAACCCGTTTTAAATTTTTAATTTACTTACTTAATTCGTTATCGAATTTATTTTATTAGTATAAGACCATTTTCAATTTATTTCTATTCACCTGGGTTTTGTTTTGCAACTCAAACCATTTCTATTATAATCACTTCCCTAATATCCAATTTACTTGCAAATTTCATTAAATATTATTCAAATCACCTTTGAATTTTATTTGTAATTCAAACCATCCCATTTTCCAACCCAACTCTATTTTATTTCTACTTTACAACATCTCCTCTTATTTAATTCATTACCAAATCCAAGTCGAATTCTATCCACAACTTGAATTCATTCCAAACTCCATTATTAATTTACGATCCATTTTATTTTACCGAGTTAAATTTTATTAATATACTTAATCAAATAATTATTTAGCCAATTAGCTTACTTTCAATTTTTAAATCAATACTCGATTTTAATTACAAAATCACTTCATTAAAATTCTAGTTTGGATTTCCTTTTTATTTCCCAAAATTCCAACTCTTTTATTTAAAATTTCAGAAAAGCTTTTAAAGTCACATAATACTATTAAAATAACTCTTTATAAAAATACCTTTTATAACTCGATGTCCCAACCAGTCCATCCTTGTTCTCACAGAAATTCAATCATACGTTGATCAGGCGTAGGACTGAAAATCTATAAGTACTTGGTAAACCCGTTTTCAACACCTAGTGAAAATACTTGGAAAATAATTTTATTGGAAATCTAGAAAACAGTTTTTGAAAATAAAGGAAATATCTTTAGTGAGGATGCTCTGGAAATCATCACCCCCATCCATGGTCGCAGTTAACCCGATGGTTACGTTGCCGCCTCGACAAAATCCACAGATAACTGTAGGCCTCCGCGCCCCTCGATTACACCATGGAACCCACGACAGATCGCAGCTACAACTAGGGTTACGTAGCTATCACAGCAAAAACCCATATAACTGTAGGCATCAGCGCCATCGAATTTCGCTGCCAAAAATGAAACTTCTCCACTCCACTTGACCATAGATCGCAGTCTACCGATGTTGCGTTGCCTTTCCGGCAAAATCAAGTGTAGACCGTTGGCACTCATCCTCCACACGATTTCCGCTATGGTCCCCACAGTAGATCGCAGCGACATCGAGTTACACTATCGTCACAGCATAATCCAGATGCCTCTGTAGGCATCAACGCCATCGACTTACGCTACCCAATATTCCTCAGGAACTAGTTTTGTCCGGACTCCTCACAGGATCAACTTTAGAACCCCCCATTGGGGCTCAAGGCAGCACCACCCGGTGGCACTCCTGAGAAGTTCATTTCAAGGGAGCGCCTTTTTCCCCAGAGCCATCATCAAAACATTTTATACTATACACATATAGTATCTTCAAATCATACACCTAGTATTATATCATACAAAGCTCATTTATACATAATCGATTATTCCAAAATTGATACTTCTCAAACTAGGCTTTCCAAATTCTCATATTGATTTTACCCAAAAATCAAAAGCCTTTCCAAATCCAAAGGTTCTCAAAACCTTTTCCAAAATCCTCATAAGATCCTTAATATATATATAAAGATATATATATATATATACATACATATATATATATATATATTAAAACTTTGGATCATTTTAAACTCATATAAAACCCTTTTATACATCAATTCTTATCTCAGTTGGGTATTTAAATCAATAACAGTTTGAACTCCGACCAGTTTATATTTAGGAAATAGCTCGAAAATTTAAAAATAGATAAGTAGTTGAAAAATATTGATTAGTTTGCAAAATAGCTGTAAAATAGTTAAATAGTTTCAAAATTTTTAGATAATTGCAAAATAGTTGTAAAGTAGTAATTAATTTGTAATATAGTTGAAAAATTGTAGTTGAGAAAACAGCTGAAAAATGGTCAAATAGCCCCAAAATAATTATAAAACAAGTATAAAATAATTTGGCTTTAAGAAAGAAAGGTTGTATATATTTAATAGCTTAGAAAAATAAGTTTATATCAAAACAATTTATATTGAAAATAGTCAAGAGCCAACTGTTCACTTCCCCAACAATTCAATTTAAATCTCCATTTAAATTGACCCAATTCCAATTCAAATAACTCCAAATTCCATTGGACTTGATTAATTCCCAATTCAAGTTGAATCAATCATGATTTCTTCCCCAATTTAAATCAAATTCTAGTTTATTTTAATCCTGTTCAATTTTAATTATAATTTCGTATTATTCCAATCAATTTGAATTATTATCAATTTAATTTTAGAATCCAAATCACTTCAATTTAATCCAATCCAATTTCCCATTTAAAATTTTTAAACTTATACATCTTCAATCACCAATCCAATTACTTCAAACCAAATTCAATTTTGAACTAATTCAATTCAATCTTGAATTTAAACTATCTCGAATTATAGAAATTCGAGTTGAATTCTCAAAGGTTGGTTTAACTCTTTAAACCAAATTAACCTTTAAATCAAAGTGTTTAATCATTTTAATTTCTTAGCCCAATTTCTCAAAATTCCCATTTTAAATTATTTTTACTTATGTATTTCAAGGTTCAATAAAATTTTATTTTAAAATTTTAATTTATTATTCAATTTAATTTTCCAGTTTGAAGCCAGTTCTTAAACAAGTTTATTTTACAATTCAATTATTCAAACTTATTTTATTTTATTTATACAATTCCATTCTCAATTTAAAGATTTTTATTTACTATAGGAGGATATCATCCAATTTATTTTAAAACGTCCATCCATTTTAAATTTTTAGATCTCAAACCCTTTCGAGATCACACAAATTCCAATTCAAATTAACCATTCAACCTTCCAAGTTAAATTATAATTTCATCTCGAAATTTCCAATTCTGGTTGCTTTCCTACACTTATTTAACTTCCCAAAGTTAAATTCCAATTTGCTTAATCCAATCAACCTTACTCAAATTCGAATTCCCACTACAAATTTCAAAATTCTTTCCCTCTTATAAATTCAAACTTATATCACTTTAGGTTTTTACATCACACTTAGGGAAAAATCAAAACTCAATCTCTTAGAGTTTATTTCAAATTATCTTTGATATCATGTATATCTATAAATATATACATATTTATCTCTTGGCCCTCTCAGCCATGTTTTATAATTTTAAACCACCCTTGGTTTAAAATCCAAATCAAATTCCAAACAAACCATTGTTTTCAACAAGTCCCAGTTATCCAAATATACTTATTTATTATTTTTCATTACTTTGAAACAAAATTTCCGAATTCTGAGACCAGATTTAGAATTTCATTTTCAATCCATTAAATTTTTAATTTGGTTGTATTTTTGTTTCTACTTAATTTAATTCCACTTCAAGACTTCAGTTTGGTTGTATTATATTTCTTCTAAATTTTAAATTTCAATAATTAACAACCAATCACCTTAATATTTATTAGAAGGATATATTACTTTATATATCAAAACATATATTTTATATAAAATCATTTAAAATCTTTATAAGCAAATAACAAATACGCTCATATATATATATATATATATATATATATATATATATATACACATACATATATATACACTCAACTCATTCTAGAGTACTACAGACTCTATTTAATGAGTAAATCCTCACCAGAGCCAAGGTTCTCGCTTAACCTTTCAGCTCTGATACCAAATGTAACGACCCGAAATTTTCAAAGCCGAAAATTCCAGATGGTTATGAAAAGAAGAAAGAGATAGAAGAAGAAGAACAGAAACACCAAACATCTCACAATCGCAGCGAATAAAATATGATATTAAATAATAATAACTTACAAAAGAATACTATATCTGTTGATTACATTTCAATACATCAGAGTTTCACATATATTCAAATGCTGGTCATATACAATCAATTTATCACAGAATTACAATAACATAATTACAGCGGAAATTTTCTAAGCGATAATGCCATCCTGCCCGCCTCGTGAGCTCCAGAACGTTCCTACCTGAAAATCTGTAATACTCGGTCTGACCCGAGCATTACACCAAAGTAACACCCGGGTCAGGCTGGAAACCAGCGTGAGTAAACCCAGCTAACATGGAATACCAAGCAATCAACTTATATAAACCCGGGGTAACTTATATCAATTTAACCAATCACAATTTGATATAGAAAATGCTTATTTCACATATTTATTTCTAAGTACCAAACTTAGATAAAATAATCCAATTCACTTAAACCATTTCACTCCGGCCTATTGATTTCACAAATCAATTTACAAAAATTCGAAGTGGTTTCGGGTATTTCCCAATACCCGACCCCGGTCTCTTCAAAACTCATGTTATTCTAACCCAAGTTATTCAAATGAAATACACAACATTTCATATCAGAGATGTCAACACATTCAAAACATCCAGTACCATTCAATTATCCATAACAAACTTAATCACAGACAAATCAATTCAATTGATTTTAATTGAATTCCAAACCTCATTACTTAGATTTCTTCATTAATTTATTTCCAAACCAATAAATTAATCAACTCTTCCATATTCATTTATTTTAATTAACCACCTAGGATTAATTACCTTTCAATTTCATTCAAGTAATTATCTTTAATTAATTTCACGACCTTAATTAGCCTTAACCAAAATCAATAAGTAATCTTAGTTATTCATAATTTAATTTACCATATCAGTTACGTGAATCCTTAATTACTTGTATTAATTACTTTCTCACAAGTCCCTTATTATTGATTAATTCATCTTGATTAATAAATCTTTGATTACATCATTGATTATATAAATTAAGGATTTCCACTTATATTTTAATTTATCCTAATCAAATCCAATTATCTTACTTCAAACCACCGTATAATCTTTTCGATTAATTCCAAACTATAATGAACTATCTTTTATTTATTTATTTATTTTACCATTAAATAAATCAATTACTCCTTTATTAATCATCTTAATCAATCTCTTGATCAATTCCGCAAAGTGATTATATTTTTATTAATTACATTTAGTAATTACTTAACAAACTATCCAATAATTATTATGAATTACTTACACTTGATTAATTAAGTTAAAACTTAATAAATTAATTAATTCAACCCTTTGATTACTAAATTCAATGATTATAGTTTAAAACCCAAATATTTCCAGTTAAACAACAATCAATTCATGAATCATCCAAAACCAAAGTCACCCGATCATTAGTTCGCATTACATATCAAATCAATTCAATCATTCCATCAATTATTTAAATTAACCATAAAAATTTAAATAAAACACAGCTGGGTGAGATTTACTCACCTTTGATTTCCGATTCGCAAATCCGATCCAATCTCAGCTTGGCTTCACGGTTTCGACCTTGCATAAACATTTTATAATTTATTACTATTTAAATACATCAAACAATTGATCACCATTCACCTCTTCAATCCAACTCATTATTTGATTTAATTTTTTTTTAAACTGATAGTTCCTTTTAACAAGCTAATTCAACTGATGTTTTAGATCCTAAACTAATAATCTTCATTTATTATGTTTACATGTACACATAACTAAAGAAACAAACAGAAAAAGAAAATACCTCCACAGCCTCCTACCAGGAAAGAAGCCCACCCTGCTCGCGAGCTTATCAACACTCGCGACCGCTCACGACATTCACTGCAGTCAAGCGTCGAACCCATTCCATTGATCACCCGAAGCCACTGACAGCATTGCCGACACCAGAATATTCAACTATCCATGCTTCCCACTGCGCCTCAAAAACCCTAAATCATGTCGCACCCCCTACGGTCTCGAAACCAAATCGTGTCTCCTTCATCGGTCGAAGATCGCGATGCTTCCCAGGCTTCCAATCGAACGCCCTCGACCACACTGATGCTCGAACTCGAGCTCTTTTGCCGCCGCCGCCTTCTGACCTTCACCTTACATCGACACGCAACCTGCTTCGAGTGAAAACGAGATGCCGAAGCCCCCCTTCCATCACACGAACAACGATGCGGCCCCTTTCCCCTTTCGATCGCCATTTTTTTTTGAGTTGAATTTGATTTCTATTGTTGAAAAGTGAAGGTTTCCCCCCCCCCCTTTTGTTTGTTTTTTTTTCTGCCTTCATAATAAAGAGGGGAGAACGATGTCGTAAAGAGCAAGCTAAGGTTTTGATTTAACAGATTAACATATTTAATTATAAATATTTCACTTTACTCCGCTCGAAACTTCGAACCACCATCACAGCGTGCCGCTAGGCTATTATAAGGTTTTACCCGCGTTCTGAACACGATGGAACGTGTTTCGGAGGCTAATTTGATTGTATGCGCGAGTTACGAAAGAAAACGATCAATTTAAACTAAACCGATTAAGATAGTTCTAAGCGTTTTGAGCTGCCAGGGTCACACGATAACTCCGATAACTACGAAAATTGAAATCCGATAATAACTAGCTATTACGGATCCAATGGCACTGGTTTCGTCGAATTCCAAGACTGTGCCTTGGAAGGCTATTTTTAAATTCGATTTAAACGATATGTTATTAAAACTGAACAAATCACCTTTAATTTAAATTTCAACCATTATGTTATCTTCAATATCATCACTATAAATTCTATAAGCCTTCAAATTGTTTTTAACAAGCTTAGAAATTCCAAATTCAACAATTTTACTCAATTTCAATCATTAAATTCAATATTTAAACTATATAACTTAATAATTAAATTATCAAGTAAATATTAATATTTTGAAATTCAAATTTAAATTAACTCCTAAATGTTTAAAAATCAATTAATTATTTCATTTTAAATTGTTAGAAATTTCAGGTCGTCACAAGCTCTCTCTTATGCTCCTGAAAGGATTTGGGGCCACCACGGTGCAATGTAGGATTTTTATTCCTGTTTGCCCGGTTCCGTGCAGATAACTCCTACAAATTAAGATAAATTATCACGTATATATCTTGCTAGATTTATATTAGATTTAAATAACAAAGCAAATATATATTACTTACTTTTGTTGCCGGACTGTCCCAAAGCCGAAGAAAATCATTCCATACACCCTCACTCATCCAGTTCGGCTTTTTCCCTGAATTCTTAGCCTTGGACAATGTATCACTGTAATTTTTCCTCATTCGTTTGTTCCAATGATTTAAAAAAACATCCAAGTCGTCAGGGTCAACACGGACTGCAACCTGTAAATTAAAATCATTTTAAGTTATATAGATTATATTAATTTACAACTGTAATTCAAATTACTACTTACAAGTAAATCCGCCTGTACTGCGTTCTTGACATGAGGGAGGATGTCGTCCTAGCGAGGCCAACAACCATCCATCCGACTCTGAAAAGCCTTCCTCGAAACCTGTAAAATATAATCTGATGGCTCCACCTCAAAGCCACAGCAAAAGTTATGATATACATGTTTAGTGGATTTTAAAACTTATACTTTAAATAAAATTGATACTTACCCAGCACTTCTAGGAATAACTTATGCCATCGGACGTAAGTCCGGTGCAGTGCCACTACCACCTGCACCGGGAGATGGGGATGGCGTGCCTGTCAGACTTCGTCTCCTGCCAGATATATCTGTTATAAAAAAACAATATCATCACAGAACAATTATAGAAATTCACTACTACATAGCATGTTTCAATCACTTTCACAGAAACAATTATAAAAATTTACTAGTACAAAACATGGATAAAAATTATATAAATAATTATCACAGAACCATAATAGAAATTCACTACTACATAGCATGTTTCAATCACTTTCACAGAACAATTATAAAAATTTACTAGTACAAAACATGGATAAAAATTAACAAAATGATCATCACAGAACAATTACAGAAATTTACTATTACATTGCATGTTTCAATCACTATCACATAACAATTATATCAATAACGATCAGTCTTCATCGTTTTCTGATTCAGACTCAGTCTCGTATTCTATCCCATTTTCTTCGGTACTTTCGAATGCATCAAATAAGACGTTCGATTCATCATTCAAAGGCGCTACATCAATATCATCAGTTATTATTATTTCTGTATTTGGTTCAAGATCGGTTTGATATGCTGCTTCATCTGGAATATTATTTCCATCAAATGTAAACCTTGGTTTCATTTTGAAAACAGCAGACCAATCCGCTTTATCTCTTTTCAAAGATGGATATGGAGCAAAATAAACTTGTAACGCTTGCTTGGCTAATACAAAAGGATCGTACTTATAGTAGTGTGATGTATGCCTTATTTCAATAAGTTTATACTCTTTATGCACGTTGATTCCGGAACCAGAAACGTTACTGAACCAATTGCACTTAAATAAAAAAAACCTTTTCTATAGGTTCAACACAATATGTCAACTCTAGAATCTGTGTTAAGACGCCGTAAAAATCTTTTAAATGCTCATCTGGATCATCACTGCCTTTGACAAATACCCCGCTGTTATATGTTAATTTTTCAGCCTCGTAATCTTTTGTGTTGAACTTAAACCCATTGACGAAGAATATTGGATAAGTCTTCACATTTCTTTTCGGTCCAATCGCAAGATGTCGTAAGCCTTCATCAACGACACAGTTTCTTGGCTCATAAACATAGTTCAAAAACCATTAGGTAAATTCTTTACTGAGATCGCCAGATGGATACTGTGATTCGTAGATACTGCATATATGTAATATGTGTTATAATTATTATGTACGTACAAGTAAATTACAAGTGAATTAATTATTACCTGACAAATGGTGCGACTTCGACACAATTTAAAAGAACATATGTGTGCTACATGGTGGTCTCTATCGTCCAACCATATTTCCACACATTTTCCACCAAGTCTACCATGTTGTTTAAAAACAGATAACATTGTTTGAGAAGAATTTTGTTCAACGACTTCCTAATTTCGAGGAACAGTTACAAACGATAAGTTCACATCGTCCTTAAAGTAGTGAGAAAAAAATGAGGCTTCTTCTTCAAGATACAATTTGCATATCGAACCCTCAACTCGGGCTTTTTGTCGAATCTTCTTCTTCAGATGATTCAAGTACCTATTAAGATATTTATTACATATTTAGATATACAAATTTGAATTTTAAATTGACATGAACATTGCACATGTTAATTTACCTCTCAAACAGATACATCCATCCATATTGCACAGGACCTCGAAGAAGTGCTTCGGATGGAAGATGAATAGGTAAATGCTCCATTACGTTAAAGAAGCCAGGCGGAAGTATTTTCTCCAGTTTGCATAGCAATATGGGTATTTCTACTTCAAGTTTACGTATACGATCCACCTTTAATGTTGTCGAATAAAGCTGTTTATAAAACAAACATAACTCTGTTATAACGTTCAATACTTTTACAGGCAACAGTTCTTTGAAAGCCACAGGTAGTAAATATTCCATCATGATATGACAATCGTGACTTTTCATCCCACTTAGTTTACTATTTTTGAAGTCAACACATCTACGAAGATTGGAAGAAATCCCATCGGGAAATCTTAATTCTTCCACCCACTTTAGCACGAGTTTTACTTGCTTATTGTCTAGCTCATAGCATGTTTTCGGTTTTTTATTGTCATTAGGCTTCATATGAAGTTCCGGGCGCTTACAATAGTTTGCTATATCGAGCCTTGAATTCAAATCGTCCTTGATTTTGCCCTTTACATTCAAAATTGTATTAAACAGATTATCAAACACGTTCTTTTCGTTGTGCATCACGTCAATATTATGTCGGAGTAAGAGATCTTTCCAATATGGTAACTCCCAAAATATACTTTGTTTGCACCAATTATGAATGTCTGACTTTCCTGGGATTTCAGTCTGGACTCCAGTTTCATGTATCTTTGGATAGTCTCTTACAATTTCATATATTTCCTCGCCTGACCAAACCTTGTGTGGTTTCAAATTCTCTTCTCTGTTAGCTATGAAAATTTTCTTATCTCTTCTAAAAGTATGATTGGGATGAAGAAAACACCGATGACAATCAAACCACGAAACTTTCTTCCCATATCGCAACGAAATTGCTCGTATTTCTTCCATACAATAAGGGCATGCTAGACGACCGGTCGTACTCCAACCAGAAAGCATCCCGTATGCAGGAAAATCATTAATCGTCCATAATAAAGAAGCGAATAACCGGAAAAAAAATTCATTGATACATCGTAAGTTTCGACTCCTTCATTTCACAGTTTCTTCAACTCTTCGATCAATGGTTGTAAATAAACATCAATTCCTTGGGTTGGATCATGAGGGCCGGGAACGATAGTGGTGAGAAACATATATAGTGTCTTCATATACATCCATGGAGGTAAATTATACGGAGTAACGATAATTGGCCAGGATGAATATTTACTACCAAACTGTGGAAATGGTGAAAATCCATCCGTACATAAACCAAGTCTGACATTACGGGATAAGTCTTATCGAATTGTTTCCATGCTTCACCGTCGGATGGATGTATCAAAGTTCCTTCTTCCGTTGTTCTCACACTATGCCATCGCATATGACAGGCCGTAGCAGAAGATGCATATAATCTTTGAAGTCTACGAGTGATGGGTAAATAATGCATTCTCTTATACGGGACTTCTTTCCCTTTCTTCTTTCTTGATTTGTATCTTTCTTTGTTACATATTTTGCATTTTCTGAGGTCAACGTCGTCTTTCCAATACAACATGCAACCTTTCACACATGCATCTATCTTCTCGTACGGTAGACCGAAAGCGGACATCAATTTTTTTACTTTATAATGACTATCGCACATCAGATTATTGTGTGGCGTATGTCGTTTTGCAGCTTGTACAACTGCTGTAAATGCAGCTTTCGTAAGGTTGAATTTTGATTTCATAGTTATGTATTCGGCGGTTACTGAAAGTTCGGTTCCGCTTTTACATCCGTCCCACAACAGCCTCTTAGCAGAATCCAACAAATCGTATATTTTTTTAGCCCCCGCAGTCGGTTCTTCTTTGACATTTTCGCCTTCATCGACAGCTTCAGTTGTAGGAAACATTGATCGTGCTGCATCATCCACCATATTTTCTATCGGATTCGTCATCATATTACCGTCCTCTAACACTTCAGTATTAGGTGTAGGTTCAACAAGTTCTCCGTGACTATCCCAGAAATAATAATCAGGCACGAAACCATATTGATACAAATGTACTTCAACTATATCCGGTTTCCAATGTTTCAAATGTTGGCACTTACTACACGGGCAACGAATTTCTATATTGTTTCGGTTATTAGATTTAGCAAATCTAATAAATTCGTGTACACCGTTGTAGAAATGTTGCTTTATTGATCCCTTCTTTTCAGTTCTGACTTCATACATTCAAGTACGGTCGAGAAAATAATTGAACACTTTTCCTGATTTGAAAATGTATGTTAGACAATTTAAATCATTAATTTTCAACCATTCTCCATAGTAAACAGTTCATCGTTGCAGAAAATTCAAAATATAAACTTCACTTTACTTTTTTATTTTTTGGTATTTTGATTTTCACTTCGGTGGTCAGTCATCCTACTTCCCATTACAAATATAATAATGTAATTACATTTTATAAATCATTTCAGATTAAACGGTTCAACAAAATTTCGGCAACACTTCCCTTATGTTCCATGTATCGTACACAAATGCGTGTATACAGGGAACGTAAAGAAAGTGCTGTCGAAATTTTGTAAACGTTTAAAATGAAATGATTTATAATATCTAATTACTTTATTGTGTTTGTAACTTGTCCAATACAGGGACAAATCCAACAAATATTGTATCAGATGAATATAAATGTCCGTTCCGTTACAAAACAAACATCCATATAACGATCATATACAACACTTGTCAGACGGGACCAAAGCCAATCTAAGGGATAAAAAAAATTTAAATTTTATCAAATATTGTTGTTCTTTTCAAATTTTGACAATGTTTCAACTATTTATATTTTATTTCAAAAATTTGTGTATTTAAATTTTAGTTCAACATTCAATTAACAATTTTAGTTCAATATTCATTTCTTTATTTTTTTTTACGACATAGATTTTATGTGACTATTTGTTGTTGTTATATTCATTTCTTAATTTCTTTACAAAATCGATTTTAGTACAATATCAGTTGTTTTTAAAGTCATTTCCTAATTTTTTTTAAAAAAATTAGATATTTGCAGAATTTTTAATGTTCTCATATTCATTTTTTAATTTTTTGAACAAACTTTATTTTTTTACAATATATACAACCTTTTGCATTTTGACCGTCGCTGGTCATCGTTAAAATTATTAAAATGGCTGTCGCTAGCCGCGCTCAATCAACAGGATAAATAGAAGAATTATCAATGAATATAATTAGAAAACAACAAATTCTAATTATCAAATAGATAACTAGAAAACAATAAAAATCTAATTATTAAATAAAAATTTGTCAATTTAAATTCACTTAACAACTTAAATTTGTAATTTATCAATTTCATAAACTATGAAATACTTTCATGTGAATTTATCAATAACCAAGTTAATCATTAATATACACTATTTTTTCACCTAACACAACTAAGCATGTTAATTGCCAACACTAATTATCTACATCAACCGTTTATTTAACTTCATGATAAACTAATTAATGTAATACCTAATTCAAGTTCATGATAATAAACTAATTAATTTACCAAATCAACATACAACATTACTAATACCTAATTTAACAACACTACTAATACCTAATTTAACAACAAATCTCAATTTAACAACAAATTCTAATTGAATTAGGGTTTAAACTAAACCTAAAAACATCAAATTTACATTCAAACGAGAGATTAGAAGGATACCTACACGGATTTGGGTGATTTGGAGGCGTTGAAAGGTGGAGCGGCGGCTGCGGTGACGAGGGCGGCGGATTGGGGGAAGGAGATTGATTTTGGGGGAGGAAGGTAATGAATTTGCTGCTCTCGGCTTGGATCTGTATATTGCGTATAGCGACGGCCGCTTTTTTTAGCCGTGGCCAGCCGTCGCTAGGCTCCGTCGCTATACAAAACCTTTCTAGCAGTGATGGAGACATTCAAAGAAGAAGGATTGGTACAAGGAATGAGATGGTTTGTCAAGACCGATGATGACACGATATATTTTGTTGATAATCTCGTTGAGATTTTAGGAAAGTACGATCATAATGGATATTACTATATTTGTGGGAATTCGAAATGCATTGCTCAGAATGATAGACATTTGTTTAACATGGCTTTTGGAGGAGGATGGTTTGCTTTAAGCTACCTCCTTGCGAAAGCTTTAGCTAGCAATGTAGATGGATGCATTAGGAGATGTTATACAATCTAGGCTAATACAAGATTAATCACTCCAAGGCACGAAATAATCGTTGTCTTTCAAGAATGTTTCCTCTTCTTTATCACAGCGAGTAGAACGAAAACTTTCTTTCAGGATACAATTGAGATTATCTGTACAAGTTGTGATTATATGCACAGATCCGAAGAAACACTCAAAAGAATCAGACGAGTTAGATATATAAAAAAAGTGTCTTGGTGTTGATGGAATGCACTGCTATATATATAAAGAGTGGGGTGTCTATTCGTCTGCAGGAGCCTATTCGAAAGGTCATGTCCGTTTTCTAGTGGTTGTTACCGTTGACTTTTACCCCCGCACCCCCACCTTGGGGTTGCCACCCTCGGACCCCCTCCGTAGGGGATGTTATTTGAAAAAACAATCAACAGTAGATACAGTAATATGCATGGAGAAGACCATTTGATACAGTAATGTGTATAGAAATTTTTGACACGGATCGTTTCTGAATCCGAATTGGAATCCTCACCACCATCAAAGATATATACTTACAAACCCTAAAAATATATGAAAATTTTCTAACATTCCAGATAGACTCGCATGGAGATATATCAGGATTCATGTCAGTTTCCATTAAATATGTTTTCCTTCTAATTCATATCGACTTGAATGGGAGATTCGCAAAGTGTATTATTTGCACAAATACAAAGAACACTACTACGATGAATTAATGATGACTTATTATTTCTATTTAATCCTTAGAAATTTTTGATACGGGGGACTAAAGATATAAAACTATTCATGTCTGAATCCGATTTGAATTCTCAGTGCCAACAGAGGTGTATGCTAGCAAATCCTAAAAAATATATGAAAATTTTGTAACATTTCCGATAGACTTGCATGGAGATATATTAGGATTCTTATCATCGCATCCACAAGCACCTCTTGTTAGCTTACACCATATTAACAAAGTCAGTCCAATATTTCCTTCAATGTCTCGTTTCAATGCGATCAATCTCCTCATGCAAGCTGCACATACCGATTCATCTCGCCTTCTACAGCAGACATTCTGTTACGATTTAGCAAATAAATGGTAAGTAATGGTATCTTCGGGCTATCCATATATATATGAGAAATTGTATCCACCAAGTGTGTTACAGATGCCATTTCAAACCTTTTCGCCTAGGAGTAGAAGAACTAAACCAGAGTTTATGTTTAATGTAAGGCCTTTGCATAGAAATCCTTGTTCGATGCCACGTGTTTTTTATCGGGAGAATTAGGAGGTTAAAGATGCGACGATAACTGTTTCTGATTATGTTCGGAAACGTCCATGGAAGCTTTTGGATTGTAGTAATCATTCTGCACAGTCTGTTATGAAGATTGTGGTTTTCGCATCATCTAAGAGGCTCAAATTAGAAAGTCAATGAAGAAAGTATTTATATCTTGTTTTAATACAACTGATTACTCAAGTTAAATTTACTTATTTACAGGGAGGAAGAAGAGAATGCTGTGATATTAGACATTTTTTGAGAAAGAATGTAACAGGAATCAATATCAGAGCTTGTAGAAGGGATGAAGTGCTGTCGGACATTTAGCGCCTTTTGTATACAAGTTTCTAGGAAGATTGTGGTTTTCTTTTTATTTACGATCAAAGATTGGAAAGTAACTAGAATATGTTCTGAAATATTCTACGAAATATCATTTTTGATCTGAGCTGAAATATTCTATAAACTATTACGAGCAGTTAACATGATCATATTGGGATAATGATTTGAAAATGTTCGTGTTTAGTTTTGTCTTCGGTCGGTGTAGCTTATTATCATGTTAGAGTTTTGCTATGCAACGTGGAGAGTACAGTGTCTTCCGATTGGAAATTTTTATCAATAGCTTCGTGACATTTGTACATCAAATCTAATTTCTGGCTGTTACCTATAATTATTTACAATATATATGTGTATATAATATGTAGACATTGAGTGTCAATTACACCCGACCCAATGGAACCGGATCCGATCCGGTGACCCGATTCGTGCTTCGGTTCGGATGGGATCTTGATGGTTCGGGTCCAGTTGGATAATAACACTAAAAATACATATATTTAAATGTTTTTTGACGGATCTTTCACGTTGGTTTGGATCGGGTTTGAGTAGATATTTATTATATTTTCATTATTCAAACCCGACCCAAGACCCACCGAGTTCGGTTAGAGTTCGGATCTTTTCAGATTGGTTCGGTTTGATTTTAGGATTCACGGTTCTAGTTGACAACATTATATGTAGCCTATGTCCGTTACTTTTAAGTTGAAGTTATATTATGTAATACTAGTGTAAATTCCATGTTCGTGTATAATAGCTATAATTAAAAAGGAAATTATTTAATAAACAATTTATGGATGAATGTGTGCTTTTTTAAGTGCAAAAGGTTTAGTGACCAAATCACTTTTATTTCAAGCAAATTGATAGTGTATTCCGTTGATGCGAGGTTGAAAAGTGGATGATGGTGGAGGTTGCAAACTGATGGTGAAATTTCGTTGATGTATGTAGAGTATTATTGCATATTTTTAAAAGACACCGTAGAAATCTATTTATTGAATTCTACTTATTAACAGTAGAAGATATAATATATTTCATTTTTAGAAAGTAAGATGGAACTTCTGTGGTTGCCAATTAGCATCAATAACTACAGTCTCAAATCAAACTGCCCCAAGAAGAACGACCGCAATCCGAACTCAATGAGTCTCAAATCAGGTCGAGAAGGTAGATGATGAAAAATATTATTTAGACCCAATCACACTCAAGCCAAACCGACCCGACCTCAAAGACCCGATTAAAAAAATATAAAACTATACGTATTTTTTAAATGTAATTACACAACTGGAGCCAACTCGATCTGAATCATAGTTTTGATTGGGCTAGATTTCAGGATGTATAATTTACATCCGATAAAATCTAAGTTGTCTAGAACCAAGACCCAATGGGTCTGATTGATATACTACTGTGCCAATTAGCTGAAAAAACATTCCTAGCATTAGTTGTAAACATGTACAAATTAATGAATGGTCCATCATGATTTATGTCTCATAGTTTTACACGTTTTTGACAAATATTCTACAATAGAGTGAACGTCTTCTGTGTAAACTAATCTCATCTACCCGCAGACTGAATATACCATCAGATACAAACACAAATACATTCTTCTTTTACAATAGAATAAACGGTGCAGTGAAGTTGAAATTTTCACAAAATAAAAGAAAAGTCAAGAGTTGTTTATGAATTAAAATAAACAGTAATTTACCATTACTCTACTGTGACGATTATCAAATTATCAGTATATCAGCCTTCGATATACCGACCTATCGGTAACAATAAGCAATTTTAGCTCACCAATACAAATGGTACAGTAACAAAATTTGTGAAATATTAACTGTAACTAATACCATAACAGACTTAATTTCAACTAAAGACATAAGCATCAAATGAGATCAAATTGATAAAAATATAAGATTGATCTTTCATTTGATTATCCAAATTAATTTGTGATTAATAAATTAATTACCTAGATAAACAAACGACTTTCAAATAATGAATTTTTTTCAACATGATTCATTAACACCAATAAATGTCGATTAACACCAACAAGTGTCGATCTCGAAAATCGAATCTATGATCTTTAATCTCGTAGTCTGAACTACTAACCAACTAGGTTAGGCATGTTGGCTACTTTCAAATACTAACTTTGACAAAGAGATAATATATAAAAGGATCAAGAATAACATCTTGATTAATCTAAAATCAATTTAACGAAAAGTATAATTTAAGTAAAATTGTCATTACAGCAAGTATAAACACTCGTGCAACGAAAGACCAGGCACAAAAGCAAACAAACATAAAGTAGATAGAAGTTGAAAATTTAAATTTGGACTACAACATCCTAACTACTAAAAACATAATGGAGCGCTATGGACAAAAGGTCTTCCGTGCCGGAGTGCCAAAAACATCCTAATTACTATAGTGCATATAATTTGCACCAACATATGAAATCCAATTTCATTTTTTTTAACATATGGATGCAAGATGGTCCGCAACTGTCATATCCATTTTAATTCAGATCCTCATAGATGCACTTTTCGACCTTGAGATTTGAATTCATTTAAGGGAATATTACATGTCTCTAGAAATATCAGACCGTTGAAATGCGACTTGGCCTCGAATCATCTTACACTACTGAAGAGCTAGGAAGCCTTGTCAACCACGCTAGAGCTGTGGACATCCATGAAAGGTCTCCTGTAGCATCATTGTATTAAGCAGGTAAAAAATCAAAGGTCAGAGGATAGAATAAGGCAGCGATCAAAAATAAAGGCACAAATACAAAGAAATTGCAACAAACATGACTTGGGGGCGGATTGAGATTTTCGTCGTAGCAGAAAATTTTAGGGTCCGTTTGGTTTCATTTTAAGTTTTGCGTTTTCGATGCGTATCGTAGAAAAGAAAAAAGTAGAAGAAATGGTCTAAAATTCTTAGCTGTTACGACGATGGACGGATGACAGTGAAAATGGATTGTTCTCCGTGCTTTTGTTATGTCCCAAAAAGCGGAAAACAAATTTACTTTGTTTTTCATGTTTCAATCGACGTCCGTCCATCGTCATCGTCGTAATTGCTAAGAATTTTATGTTTTCTTCTCCGCTTTCTTCAAATTTTGTAGTATACGTTGAAAATGGAAAAAACAAAACTCAAAATGATACTAAACGGGCCCTTAGTTTTTTTTTTTATCGGGTATTTTTAATCAATTATGCATTAGGCGACTTAATTTCCTATCCAGTCAATTCCACGGACGTCGAACGACCATGGGGAAGTCATAGAGGTAAGGAGGATAGGAAAGGCTCTAAGGATCTTGACGGACCACTGACACCGATTGCATTTCTTGGAGTAGTCCATAGAATATTCGATCATAGTAAGCCAATAGCAGCCTTGTCGAACGGCCTTTTTTGCTATGATTTGCCCATCGGCGTGCTTCCTACAAAACCCTTCATGCTCATACCAATATTATCAACTCATACAAAACCAACCTACTATTTAAATTTACATGCCATGGTGTTTGTTCATTTCTAAAACGTAAAAAAATGGTGTAATAGACATTCGTACAGTACATCTACACGCTGAATTGGTATTTTGAGCTAGACATTCTTTTCTAGTTTTCTTGTTAGAAATCTCACAGAATAAATCTAGACTGTTATGCTGATGGTAAATTCACCATTAACATGTCAGTACCAATCAATGGATAAGCAATACCGAACTACATCAATATACCAATGTTATCGGACCGATAACGGCAAATTTACCATTATTAATGGTAAATGTAACGTTAAAGAAATGTCAAAACCAGTGGTAACGGTAAATTTACTATTCATATTAATTTTTTTTTTTACTGTTTTAATTAATTAACCAAAACAGCTTTTGAAGTTAAGAAGACGGTTGTAGTGCTATTAATGATCATATTTCTTTTCGACTTTTATTAACTTCAAAGTTAAAGATTAATAAAATTATCATTTCACGTTGTTGTAAATAAGTTGTGAAGAATCAAGAATTTTTTTTGCATCAACTAAAATAAATCCATTTTTTTATATAAGCATTAATGGAGCGGAAATTGATAACAAAATATTTACTCTTTGATCGTTATCAAAACTGTAATGTAATAAAATACAAAGGACTTACGGTATTGGTAGTTTACTATTATCAATTAACGGTTTATCTGTTTATCGATATACCAACGAACATTTTGCCAACGGTAACGATAAAATATCCATAGTCATTTTTAAATTATCATTAGTATTGGTACGGTAACGATATTTCTGTATCGATAGCGGTTGCCATGACCATAACAGTTATAAATAAAACATACGTTGGAAAGGGCAGAAAAATTTGAGTTTTATTTTTTAACGCCTCGATTTCAAAGATGCAATAATATAATGTGTTGAATACGTTTCGTATCCTCTAAATATATTATTTCCTTCTCCCTTTTCTCAAGAAAATTATTGAATATCATGTTAAATTTCATTTGTTACCGTTCATTCAGTAGTTCAGTAGTTGAACACTAGCGACCTGGATGCGTACATAACCAAGATAATTCTCCGCCATATGGTGACAAAATTGACCTTTTAGCTTTTAAACTTGAACAAGAAACACATTTAACATGGCCATATGTACGTGGCACTCATCATAAATATGAGCCCAGCAGGGCCATTTATTAGGGATGGCCCACGTCTGACTTCTCACATCTATATGTCCAACATGCAGACAACCTAAACGCACAGTAAACAGAATTTCGTTTAAGATTTTTCTAGACAAATCTTCATGTTAACTTGGTAGACAAAATAATGTTATTTTGATTATGTTCATCCTTTCAACCTTTACAGTAGAATTTTCACCACTAATATTAAACTGAAATACCCAAAAAAAAGTTTGTCAAATTTCATTTTAGACCTAAAATAAACTTATTTCAAGTTTAGGGCTCTTTTGAAACTTATTTGAAAATAGACATTTTTTTCCTACACAGCCATTTTGCACTTGAAAAATCCAAAAAAGCGTAAAAACAAATTTCAGATTTATACATCTTCAGAATAGTAAAAAAAAACAATATTTGTACATGCATGTATAAAAAATTTGTATATGAAAAAAGAGGCTTATTTTCATAAATCTGTTTTGTATAAGAATAATTTGTACAATCATTGTTCTTATACAATCATTAGTAGTTTACTTCCGCTTTCTAAATTCGTAACTCTGCAGTTATCAACGGAAATTGTCTTTTTTCTTTCATTACGCTAAGGGTTTTGTTTACACCAAATTGCTAATGTTATCACAGTGTACATTTTATCAGTATGCAAATTAAACCAAAAGGATAAAAATACCTGTATAGTTTCCTTTAAAAACAATATAACAAAAATAGTTTTTTGAAAGAGAACGTTGTTGAATTTTTGAAAAATAGTGTGCAAAACAATTTCCCAAATGTTGCTTATTTCTCCTTTCACTATCAATCGTTTTTAGATTCCAAAGATGGTCAAGTAAACACTGTTGAGATTGGTCGTTAATTCGAACCATAGGTTTGAACCTCCTTGGATCGTCATTTTTAAACTGAATTAGGGAAGCTTGACCGAAAGTCATACATGGAGCGTTAGCCTCCACTGTTTTATTATCTGTAGTTCCAACTGGAGAATTTGCTGAAGAATGAGCACTTGCTCCTGTATGTGGCGTTTTAGATGATTGCACCTCTGTTTTTTCTGTTGGAATTTTCACATCTACTTTCGTTTCATTATTCGTTTCTACGTTCATGTTATGCTTCTTCTGAATATGACAAATATGGTTAGTTTCAAAAACAGATAAAACTTTTCTAGAAAGAATATCAGCTAATTGATTTTTCTTTCTTTTGATATGTTCAAAATGTATTGTATACCCATTCCCTTGAATTAGATTTTGTAAATTTAACCATCTAGTCTTATTTTTAGTTTTTTGAATTATCATTTGAAATAAATCTTACGATTGCTTCACAATCTGTCCTAACTGTTAAGTATTTGTTTAAATAAATTTTATATTTATCAAATGCATTAATTAATGCTTGTATTTCATAATCTAGGCTTGTCCAATTATTGGCCGTATTAAAGTTTCCACTAGCATAAGTTGCTATCTTTTCCGTTGATTTATCGCTATATTTTGATGGTTTACTTTTCAAAATTGCTCCCCATCCTGTTTTACATCCATCACACTCAATTATGATGTATCTGTTATTAAAGGTAATTCTAGAGGCTGTATTTTCTTTACTTCCTTCTTTATTTTTTGGACTAATTTAACATCTTCTAAATTCAACCTTTTTTCACCATTGTTGAAAATCTTTCCATAAAGAGGTCCTACTAACTTTGCTAAATTTGTCATAAACTTTCTAGCATAATTTACCAATCCCAGGTAAGCTTGAATTTTCTTTTTATTATCAAGTTTGTCTGGAAAGTTAATTATTTTTTGAGAAATATGAGGTTGTAGTTTTATTCTATCGTTTCCTATTTCTAGTCATAAAAATGAATTATCCTTTTAAGTTCCATTTTTCTTTTTGAAACTACTAATCCGTTATTTTCAATTTCTTGAAAAACTGTTTTCAAATGTTGTTCATGATCTTTAATAGTGTTACTAGCTACCAATATATCATCAATGTAAACTAAACAAAAGTCGTATTTTTTAAATATGTCGTCCATAAATCTTTGGAATAATGAAGGTGTCATTTTTAACCCAAAACTTAAAACGTTCCATTCAAAATGTTCTTTTGAACACATAAATATTATTCATTGTTTGAAGGTTTCTTCAAGCTTTAACTGGTTATATCCCGATTTAAGATCAAACTTACTAAAGATAGTTTTTCCTTGTATTACATTGAGCAAGGTGTCTTTATTGGGGATATTGTATCCGTCGTCTTCTGTATTATCGTTTAACCGCTTATAATTATATACCATACGTGACTTTCCTCGTTTTTCTTCTGAATAATTTCTAACTATAAATGCTGCAGATCTATGTCTACTATCTGAACGTCTAATTAAGTTTTGATCTGACATTTCTACTATTTGTTTTTTGAATTCTTGAACGTCGGCTGGAGAATAGTCAATATTTGCTGTTTTAATCGTAATATCTGGATTTATAATTTTTATTTTACATATATAATTAACTTTATTTTTAGTAATGTTTCTTCCTATGAATCCTAATTTTTCTAGCCGTGAAATTATCTGTTAAGGTATAAACTTTGTTTCTCTACAGTTTTTTAAATGTCGAATTGTTTCAAAAGCTAAAAATGTTAAAGTATTTTTATGGTCTTTATTTGTATTATTTTTTTGCTGTTGTTGTGGATTTTTGAAAAAATCTAACTCTGCTAGTCCACCACGCTTTTGAGCCAACTCTGATTTGTAAGTATGGTAATTTGTTGGTTGAGTGTAATTGTATTTACTAAATGTTATGCAATTTTTTGAAATTGTTATGCTACCTTTGTAGTTTAGGATAAAATTTAAGCCTAACAAGAATTCTGTGTTTTTAATTTCTTCAGGTGTTAGGGTTGCTTGTCCTAGATCATATTTTGAACTACAATTTCCTGAAAAATCCTTAAACTGTATTTTAGAGTCATTTGGTAAATTATGCGTCATAGTCATAAGACTTTGATTCGCCGTTTTTTATGTCATTTTGTATTGTAAGGGGATATGAAATTGTGAGGGTACTAATGAATGGACAATTA
The DNA here is from genome assembly GCA_030765085.1 of Allium cepa. Lineage (NCBI taxonomy): Eukaryota > Viridiplantae > Streptophyta > Magnoliopsida > Asparagales > Amaryllidaceae > Allium > Allium cepa. The sequence continues at coordinate 887,692,622 of CM060931.1, forward strand.
GACTCTTGGTACTGCCTGTATCTACAATTGCTGGTGTATCTATGAAAATATTATTGTCAAATCATATTCGACAGTTTATTGTTAACATAGACGTATTAAATTTATTAATATTTGCTGAAAATTCAAGGTTATCTTGAATTTCGTTATTTAAATTTTCTATTTGTTCTGTTTCTTTATTTGGTTCATGCAAACCGTAGTTTTTTAGCTATTTTACCTCTTTTTTCAGACTTTCTATTTCTAATTGTAGAATTCGTATTTATGCGTCGTGTTTATCTACTGTTTCTTGTATAAGTGTTTTTTCATTAGTTGTTTGTCTTTTAATTATTAATTCTAAACCAAATTGTTTTCTTGCACATAGAAAACAATTTCAATAAAGCATATATCACATTGAAATCTTTTATTAATCTCTGGATATCTGTTACAAAATAAACATGGTATATGATCGTTTCCTCTACCCTGTGTCCATTGATGGTTACATTTTTCACCATCGTTGTTCATTCAGAGCACAAGACGCACTGTGGTTGCCGAAGACCTGAGGGTTCATTCAGAGCACAAGATAGCGGTTACCATTACCATCACAGTTCTAAATAGAACATACGTAGAAAGGGCAGAAAAAATTGAGTTTTATTTTTTAACGTCTCGATTGTGCAATAATATAATGTGTTGAATATGTTTCGTATCCTCTAAACATATTATTTCCTTCTTCCTTTTCTCAACAAAATTATTGAATATGATGTTAAATATCATCTGTTATCGTTCATTCAGTAGTTCAGTAGTTGTACACTAGCGACCTGAATGCGTACATAATCAAGATAATTCTCCGCCATACGGTGACAAAACTGACCTTTTAGCTTTTAAACTTGAACAAGAAACACATTTAACATGGCCATATTTACGTGGCACTCATCATAAATATGACCCCAGCAGGGCCATTTATTAATGATGGTCCACGTCTGACTTCTCACATCTATATGTCCAACATGCAGACAACCTAAATGCACAGTTAACAGAATTTCGTTTAGGATTTATCTAGACAAATCTTCATGTTAACTTGGTAGACAAAATAATGTTATTTTGATTATGTTCATCCTTTCAACCTTTACAGTAGAATTTTCTCCACTAATATTAAACTGAAATACCCAAAAAAAAGTTTGTCAAATTTCATTTTAGACCTTAAAAAAACTTATTTCAAGTTTAGGGCTCTTTCGAAACTTATTTGAAATATAGACATTTTTTCCCTACACAGCCATTTTGCACTTGAAAAATCCAAAAATGCGTAAAAACAAATTTCAGATGTATACATCTTCAGAATAGTTAAAAAAAACAATATTTGTACATGCATGTATAAAAAATTTATATATGAAAAAAGAGGCTTATTTTCATAAATATGTTTTGTATAAGAATAATTTGTACAATCATTGTTCTTATACAATCATTAGTAGTTTACTTCCGCTTTCTAAATTCTTAACTCTGCAGTTTTCAACAGAAATTGTCTTTTTTCTTTCATTACGCTAAGGGTTTTGTTTACACTAAATTGCTAATGTTATCACAGTGTACATTTTATCAGTATGCAAATTAAACCCAAAGGACAAAAATTATGTTCACACTCTTAAAACGAGTATAAATAACCTAAAATCCTAAATGCACAAAGACTAAAATAGTACCATTGTAAACCAATTCGCTGTAACACATACAAATTTAGAGATTTCAAAACATAATTCTCTGGATGCAGTTAAATCAATCGGAAATACAGTACGGTGTCAAATGGAACATTTACTGGCTGAAACTATATGAATCTTGAATGGTTTAACATATAATTTGATTCATTAGACTATTTTTACCCAACAACTAAATGTCACAAATCATCAAATAAGACGTCTTCTGTCATGCTTGTTAGAAAATTAATACGCTCTGGAAACGACAAAGACTTTTGATGGAGAAAAGAATCAAAGAATTAATTGTAATAAAGTGGAATTTGTATTCTGCATATCAGTCATTATTTTGATGTTTCAGATGATCAAACCCACAATCTGTATGACCTCGCAGTACTACTTGACACTTGAGTCAGGGGTTATTGACAATATGTGTGGGGTTAAATAACAATAATAAAATATAAGTAATTCGATAATAATAATAACAATAACAGCAGAATTAAGAATTCTTAATATATTTTAGAACATAACTGAGTATGAAACTTATCTTAATTTCCCATTAGGACGTCCTATATATGTTTCTCTCTTGGCTAGCATTTCATATAAATCGAATTGTCTAGTCCCTCAAATTTTGTTTTAAAAGTACAAGGATCATAAAGTGAGCTAATTGTCATTTCAAAGTAAGCTAATGTAACAAACAAAAATTAATGCAGTGAGATTTGTGGCAAGCTGCAATAGAGATAATATAAAATAATAAAGAAGAGAAACTTAGCTTACTACAGAGAAAGTACAATTAAATGCTGTTGCTGCTTCTATTGATTCTCCATCTATAAATTGCAGAGCCCAATATCTTCAAATAAATATTCCTATAACAAACAATATTTTAAAAAACACACATACACAATATTAGTTCAAAATTTAATCTAGGCATATTTATCATAATGGCAAGATCACCTTGTTGCGATAAATATACAGTGAAAAAAGGTCCATGGACACCAGGGGAAGATATTAAACTGGTTTCATATGTGCAGAAGCATGGTCCTGGGAACTGGAAATATGTTCCTACAAATGCTGGTTAGCTTCTTATCATATGTTTCAACGTTTACTTCTTTTTTTAACTGTGCATTTCTTTATGTTTTAATTTTCAATTATCATTCTCTAACAATAGATATTAATTAATCCATTGATATTATTCCAGGATTGATGAGATGTAGCAAGAGTTGCAGGCTGAGATGGACAAATTATTTAAGACCAGGTATTAAACGTGGAAATTTCACAAATCAAGAAGAACAACTAATTATCCATCTCCAGGCATTATTGGGAAACAGGTAAACATTATTGCATTCTGATGATAATAATAGAGAATAGTGAGTCCTTGTTCTAACTATAGACACATATGGTATAACAGAATATTCTTTTACTTTCTTTGGTATTCAATTTTAAAATAAGATGGTTTATATTCCTTTCTTGTATAATAACATATGATCTTATACCTCATAGCGATGATGGCGAACAATTATGGTATGAATTAGCTACATTTATTTTTCATTGTGGAATAAATTTATGAATCAACTCAATATAGAAAATAATGATTTCAAGTTGAAAAAAACAAAGTTATAAGTGGATTCATGTACCTGACATGTGCCCCGAATCCAAAATATTCATTTGGGGTAACCAATAGCTGCATATTAAGAACGAGATACCATTGACATTTGTTACTGATAACAACAATTGAACAAAGTTAAATGGTATAACTTCGTCAAATTACTATTGCAGAAATTATGATAAAAGGTAAAAACTTGTAATAAACTTGCAGAAATGGTGTATATAATCAAAAAAATTATGTGGCATGTACATGCTATTATTAGCTTTAATTTAATTCCTTATCACATGTTAACTAAAGTATATAATCAAAAAAATTCAATCCAAAACTGATGAACTAAATTCATACTGAAAAGAGATAATATGACACATGAGATCCAAGTGTTAGTGAACTTTTACTAATTATAAGTAATAACTGTAGGGCTTAAAGTGTAGGGAAGCAATTCCTAAACTGTACTTGAATCTATTTACCTCAAAATGATCATTTCTCTTCTAAATTACGAACAGCAGATGGGCTACTATAGCTTCATACCTTCCCGAAAGAACTGACAACGACATAAAAAATTACTGGAACACCAACCTTAAGAAAAAGCTACAGAATTCAAGCCAAAGTAAAATAACATCAAAAAAAGCCAAACAGAGGGGGTCTATCACAAAAGGCCAATGGGAGAGGAAGCTTCAAACTGACATCAACATGGCTAAACAAGCACTTCAAAAAGCATTAATGTCACTGCATTCTGAACCTAATGATGATATCAATATCCAAGAGCCTACTGTTTCAAGGCCGTCTCCTTATGCATCCAGTATAGAAAACATATCTAGACTTTTAGAAGGTTGGATGAAGAATGGTAATACAAGTAAAACAAACAGAAATGATTTGATGGATATGAATGGTATTTATGATTCCTTAGGAGCGGATATGAATATTTCTATGATCAATACTTGGCTGTTCGATGACACTTTGGGAGGAATCAATGAAGGCTTATATGATATGACAATGGGCGATGTCTCTGCATTACCTTAAGATGCCTTTTGCTTGTTAAATGTTGTAATAATGTCAGATAAAAATATGTATAAAAAAATGTAATCATGCAAAACTTGAGAATAACCGTAAATTTCATACTACCACAAGTTACATCTTTCTGTCACTTCATATGTGCTCTCTTTCTGTTATAGTGTCATTGTCACTTAAGTTCTAATCACTAATAATGACAAGACAAAATGAAGAATCATGAAGAATCCATGCAAAATCTAGCGGACAAATGTTCGGATATAAATATCTGCAATTAATACAAGTGTTTCAATTTTCTTCTGGACTGATGAGAGAACAAAATGGGAGTTGAGTTCTTAAAAAGCAATTATGGACCATGAATTGCATAACTGCATGAATTATTGTAAATGTTAGTCAAGTTGGTATCCTCTACAACATAGCTGTCGAAAGTAGTCACCAATTTTCATAATTATGTGTAACATCGTATGTTTATTTCTACAGTTTAACCCTTCAGTACCACATTAGTCTTAATTGATGGGATTGAACAAGCATGCAGCGGGATAAATGGATAAATTTCCAAAAAAATAAAAAAAAAATAAAAAAAATCATTTGTTTGATCTCAAGGGGTAACTGAACTCCAATCTGAATAATTTTAAGTAAAATCATATTTTATTTATTAGTTTATATAAAGATTTGATTTTGTTTATATAGACTACATACAACGATTGTTTTTTCGACCCTCAAATGTCGACATTAATACATTCATGGTGTTCACGTGTCGAGCACTCAAATGTCTGAAAGACATTGTTAGAATAAATAAAAAAGTATGAGGAAAAGAACAAGAAAGAAAGAACACATCAGAATCTCACAGCGGAAAGATAATATATAATATTAAAAGACAGTACAAACCGTCACTCTAAAATACATAGCATTTCGAAGTTATAATCCTATCTACTACCATCAGTCTGTCCTTACAAATGACGATATATATATATATATATATATATATATATACACACACACACACACACACACACACACACGAGCGTTACCGACACGCGCTTCGCGCGTGATGATGGATCACACTTTATGCGTGAATTGTTTTTCTTATAAATTGTATATGCTTAACTCGTTCGAAAAAAATAAAATTTTTGCGTTGAAATGATATGCAGTTAGTTTTAATTTTTCTTTCTAAATTGTACCATCTAATTTTTTATTAGTTTGAATTTTTATTTCTATTATTAATTACTAAAGAATGGATTTAATTTTATACTGGTTTAAATTTTCATTTCTATTATTAATTAGTAAAAAACGACTTTGAAAGAAAGTTTATTCATAAGATCCCATTTTCAAGGGATAATAAGATAAGTATGTTTTGAATTGTTAAAAAAAATTAATTGCTAGATCCTATTTTTTAGCAATAGTAATATTTAATAATATTTGTAGAGGGGCATTTTTGACAGTTCACGTTGATACCAAAAAAGTGTGACACCAAAGGTATTACAATTATTATTAAAGATTTAATTTTTCTTTCTAAATTGTACCATCTAATTTTTTATTAGTTTGAATATTTATTTCTATTATTAATTACTAAAGAATGGATTTAATTTTATACTGGTTTAAATTTTCATTTCTACTATTAATTAGTAAAAAAACGACTTTGAAAGAAAGTTTATTCATAAGATCCTATTTTCAAGGGATAATAAGATAAGTATGTTTTGAATTGTTAAAAAATAATAATTGCTAGATCCTATTTTTTAGCAATAGTAATATTTAATAATATTTGTAGAGGGACATTTTTGGCAGTTCACATTGATACCAAAAAAGTGTGACACCAAAGGTATTACAACTATTATTAAAGATATATACATAATTCATGTAACGAAAATCAAAATACTATGATAGATAAAATCATCCAGCCCATGTTCCGCGAGTTTCAAAAATATCAACAAAAACTTGTTTTCTCATACTAATGGAAAGAACACCCATGAAATTAAGGAAAATATAAAATCACTAGTCCGATGTAGATCTGATATGAGAAACTCAAAAAAAATATAGTTAGCATATAACGGTACTTTTAAGACCGTTTGAATCACCGTAATGGCTAACCCCTCAAAAGAAACAAACTCATCTACTGAATACATAAGTTGATATAATAGATAGTGTTTAGGCTGTAGAATATAAATAAAAAAATAGGCATGCTGCTTGCATCTCGTAGCACAACAACATTAAAAGTACAAATAAAACTGCTAAGCTACGTTCACATAATGGATTTCCGTGGAGGTCTCAGTAAAAACCGAAAGCCGACCTCCTGCACAAGGATCAAAAACTTATCTTCTGAAGCATATCTCTAAATAAAATGTCACTAAGTAAACATAGATGGTCCACGTACGAACGCGTGATACAAAATACCAACAACTCCCACGTGCAACAACCAAAAGCATATCTAGATATTTAGAGTTGATGTACCCCTTTGGGTTAGCTAAACCTCATAGCTACGAGGCCTACTTTGTTTTCTGTCATTTCTGATGGTGAAGTCACGTCCAACATGTCTCACACAAGTCTTCATCACTCGAAAAGATCTCGAATCCGTCTCCGAATTTCAGCATCGAACAGTTCACGAATCTCTCCGTGGACCCCAACATAAATCATCCATGAATTCTAACTCCACCATCTCTCTTGGAATTAACCTCAAGATAGACAGTACCTTCCCTACCATCGTTTGAAATGTTAACGCTGACCTCTTCTTTGAACTTAACCTTATAATAGACGGCGCAACTCTATAATATTTCTCTTCATAACCGCTTTCAAAACAAATCGTATATTAGTTTTGAAAGTGGTTTTCGGTAAGTAATACACATATCAATCCCGGACTTTTCAAAACTAAATGATGAATTTCCGGTAAACTCAATTTCGGTTCTTTAAGAAATAAGCGAACGATATAAAGAAGTCCTCCCCGGAAGATCTCGTATATATACATTCTTAAAGGAAGAAACGATTCATATAAATGAGTCCTCCCCGGGATCTCAAACAGTGTCAATACTTGATGTTTACACACTTCCAAAGTTAATTTGGCCAAACTCGAGACTATCTAGTACAAAACAAAAAACGATCGTATGTGTAAACCAAGCCTCGTATACTTATCACGTTTCCGACTTTTCAACTTATATTAGCCCGCAGTCAAGGGTGAAGCCGGTAGGTTAGAGCACTATTTGCTTCTAAACCTTACTCGAACATCATTATTACCCCCATGGCTAAAATAATTCCACTTCGTCAGTTTTTAGTGCCAAGTATAGGATCAAATATAAACACACAAAGCACGATTGAGACACATAAGCGACTTCTATTTTCCTTTTTATTTAATTAATTCTTTTATTAATTAAAACTTCTTTGCAAATACTTGTATATATATTAAAAATACCTTTACAAAAGATATATACATGTATACTATCACTCCACTATTCATTTCTATTGTATCCCTATTCATTTCTACTATTTTAAATACTAAGAATTGTATTCATATTTCACATTTTCAAAAGTCTAATTAAATGTGTTAAAAACAAATATCATTGAAACAATGTTACTATAAAGACAACCATTTTACACTCAGTATTTTCGTTAAGACGTTCTTTTTAAAGATCTAAGTATACTTATTAACAAAATAATATGCTTCAGATTAACTTCTCAACGCCAATTAAAATTAAGTGTTATAATCCAAAATTTCTTTATTCTTTTATAAAATACGTAACTTAATTTTCTAAACTTATATATACTTTAAAAATACTTATAAACAGGTTCTAAGTACTTATACAAAATATTACTTGAGAATAATTAATTTATAATTTGTTAAAAACCTTTTATAATAGATGCAGCGAAGGAAACCTTTTTCTTTAAAAATTAATATTAATTATTAAAAATATATTTAAACTTCTAACCTTTTTTTTCATACTCAAATCTATGTTATTAGACTTCCCTAAAAAGACTCCACGAAGAAAATAAACTATAAACTATTAAAATTATGAAAAACTAGTCAAAATGTCGCATTTGAAACAAAACAATGCAACAAACCCGGAATTGTTGTTGTAGACCAAAGACGGCATTTATAAATGCTATCTAAAGTTCTAGACAGAGAACAACGTGACAATGCATGATCTTGTGGCCAATTTTAACTACTTAAACAAATGATTTTTGATCCAATTTTCTACTATAAGTAGTATGATTAGGGTACTTAAAATACATAAAAAGAAACCTCTAATGATATCTTCCAAATTAAATACAAAAATTTCCATAAACAAGGTATTTTTCAAAGTGCATTAATTACTACTAATTCACTTCTAACTTCTGCTACTTTATTTCGCAAATTTTTCAATTTTCAAACCAATTCCTTATTGCCCCATACGCCAAATCATATGTAGAAAACAACTAAAATATATTATGTCACAATATATTCACAATAACCATTTAGAACGGTTTAAACACAAAGACTTGTGAAGTGCAATTATAGCGACTATGCTCGCTTCAAACACTTTCAAACACATATCAATTCAACAGACAAGCTAATTAACCATATAAACACAATGTCAAGGCCATACCACGTGTTATATAAGATAATAGAAGTGGTGTTATATAACATAAAATTGTCATTTGCTTTTCAAAAGCAAGAAGGTCCAAAGTTATAACTTTAATTAGCTAACTTTACTTTAAACTTTATATTTCAACACATAACATATATATACAATATACACTTGTTCAATGGTGAGTAAACTCATACAAATCCAACTTGAACGCAAGCAAAAGAACATAAGATCAAAGAACCTCTTCTTGTCATCACCGAACTTCCAAAGCTACCTCCTTTTGCCTTCACAAACCAAGTCAATACTCCATCCACTCTTTGATGCTCACAGCCCAAATTGGTTTGGGGTTGTACTCCACTACTTCATCATTTGAGTTGCTTTCCATGCTTCATAAAGTGATCTAAGGCCTTGGTTAAAGTTTGAAGAGGATTGAAGTTGATTCGGTTAAGGAAAATGAAGATTAAAGAGGAGAAAATGAAATGAAAATAAAATTGTGAACACTTAAGATATGTTGTGGATTTTAACAAAGGCAAAGACCTTCCTTGCCCTCTCCAGTTCTAGTCAAAAGAAGCCCCCCACGTGATTTGCTTTACACCTCACTTAAATCATTTACTAATCTCTTTTAACTCCGTCTGTGTAGTTTTCTATACAGTCTGTCTCAAGCCAGAATAAAAGATGAGAGTTGTGATGGACTTGACGAGCCAACATAAAAACCATAGCCTCTTTTATGGAAATGGAATCTAGTGTTTGGTCTTCGGTCCATATTTCTATTAGTACCATTGTTACTATTAGTATTATTGTTATTATCATCGTCATGGTTTTTTTTATTTCTTTATATATTTTTATTTTTATCTATGTTTATATTTTACTTAGTTATTATTTTTTCATTTATTTTACTTTATTTTATTATTATTATCATGACTTTTATTATTGTTGTTACTTTTAAATTGATTTTGTCATTTAGTTTTGGGTTCCATCTCCATTCAGTCCAAACTTGTTTGAGAATAATGGCTTAGTTGTTGTTGATATCGATATTTCTTCGAGCTATTTATTTTTGTAAACACTTTTCAAAAACAAGTTTATCTTCATTAGTTATTACTAGAAAGGAGTTTAACAGGGTTATTAAATCAATTTAATCACATTAAATTCTAAATTTAAATATATTTAAATAGTTCAAATATTAAATACAAATTGTTGGAATTCCAAGTCGTTATACATGCGTGTGTATTGAATACACATATACGTTTATAATGCATATGCAACATACAGATGTCTATATAGTTTAATGTGTTTGTATGTAAGTACACCACAACAAACACATTTGTCCCTTCGCATATACATTTATTGTCCATATCATTGTTTGAAAATGATGTGAATGTACACACACATATAATATAATTATTTTGTTTATTTGAATAATTTTGACCAATACAAAAAATTTGGATTAAAATTTGAAATGTCTTGTGTTAATTTGAAATATAAAAACAAGCGGATTAGATCTAGTATATATATAATATGATATAATATTTATCATTATTTTATTTATTTATTTAAATAATATGACCAAGTCAAAATAGTTTGAATTAAAAACTAACAATATCTTATGTTAGTTTGAATTCAAAAACAGATCTTGATCTATATAAATATCTATATCAAATTTTAAATTCAAAAGTATATTATATATAATCGGAAAAAAAATCCTTTTTGATTCAGACGTACACATAAATTTACTTTTTATATTTGAATATATATATATATATATATAAGTGAATGTGTACATATATTATATTTTGATTTTTGGCCGAATTTTTTTTTCTTAACAGTTTTTTTTAATGAAAATTTTGATTCGATCCTTATTTTCAAACTTAATACTTGACAAACCCTTCTAAAAAATAAGTTTCACAAAACATCTCTATTAAAGTAAAATTGTCGAGTTGTTTAAGCTTTCTAGTTGTAGTTAGCATTTCTTAACAGTAGTAGATAATAATATTGATTACAACTTTGAACAGTTAACAAAAATCACATTTATTACTAAAAGTTATGTTATTAATTGTTTATTTTGTAGATTTTTTTCCACTTGCAATGGGTGTTGTTTCACATGAAAATGAATCTAATTAGTCTTGTTTTTTATCTTATTGAATCTTTTGACCATTAAGCGTATTTATTTTTTAAAGGTAAGCGTCATGATGATTATTCTTCTAATGTTACTTAAAGAGCAAATCAAGTGTACTTATTTTGCTAGTGTTAAATGGACAGATAAATAGTGAAAATAATAATGAAATAGCCTAAAGAGTGAAGATAAAATATAATGAAACAGCTTAAAGAGTGAAGATAAAATACAGCTTGGTATGATTTGAACTTGTGGCCTCTAACCTACGACTATCTATAGAGAATGTAAAATAAAACAAAGTAAGAATGTCACGTAATCAACGAAATCATAAGGAAAAAAGGCTTGTTTCATTTCAAAAATCATATTTCATACAGTCCTTCTCCTATGGTTATTCTCCTATATAATAATAGATATCAACACACACGCGCATATATATATATATATATATATATATATATATATATATTAAACAAACATTTTATTGTTAAGATTGCTAAATAAATATTCTTTGCAATATATATTTCATTTCATATACATAACGTACAAACACATACACACATATATAAACATACGTACTTATATAGTTGTAACACCATCGATGCCACGCGTTTATGGTGTAGATGTGATAGGTTTACATATGTAAGGTCACGAGTTCAAATCTCACTCTTGTAAGAAACATTATATATATATATATACACACACATATATATATATATGGTCACAAGTTCAAATCATGTTCCGACAAAAATAACTTTGACCACAATAATAATCTTTCATATTCTACCAATTTATTTATTTAACAATCTTAACACTAAAATATTTACTTAAAATATATGTTCTCAACGATGTTGTTTTACAAGCATATATTTAATATTTTGTTTAAATCTCTTCTCCATAAATAATGTTTCGTTATTATAAAACTATTCATTATTGATAGATCATTTTAGCTTTCCATTTTCAAAATAAAATTTTAAGGTTTGAATACTATGCATACATTATTTTATTTGTGGAAATAGGTAGTTGAAAATATTTACAAAAAATGTTTATATTCCGTTTATGATCTTGATAGTTTTAAATTTTAACCTTTAATTGTATAAATTTTTAAAATATTGATCTTGAATAATTTTGAACTTACATAAAAATATTTTTGCTTATAACGTTATTAAGCAAAACTTAAATACTATCTTCCATTAATTATAGTTGTAATATCTAAGTGTCAATAATCATCAGAAAATGGACTTGAATAAAAATCCCTAATTTAAATCAGAATATCAAATGAAACTAACAAAATTCTTTAAGAGTGTAAAATAAGGAGAATAAAATTGAAAATAACCAACTCAACAGAAATACTAAATAAATTCATAATGGGAAGAGAATAAAACGGCTTTAAAATACGAATGCAAAAATAATTATCCATAAAAAATTTAAGAAAGTTTCATGAATCGCTTAGAAAATTAACATAACAATTTTCCTTTCCAATTAAAAAACTCATGTTGTTAAAATATTCTTGCATATCTTTATGTTCACATATTAGTTGTAGAAGTTTTGATTAAGGATCACTAGCTCAAATGACAAGTGGTATGATGTTTTATACTGTAGTTCTTGAGGTTATGGATTTGAACTTTCAAAATATCAAAATGAGCACTCCGCTTGAATGAAATATCTTTCTTATTGAACAAAATTGCAACAATTTTGCTAAATGGTTATTACAAGTTACAACAATCTTAATCGGTAGGATAATTTATTTATTGAAATTTGATGAAACATATTCAAAATCTTCTCATGTGATCACAAGTAGTTTTATGTCTATCTTTTATATATGCATATGTCAAAATACTCGTGTGACCGTGTGTGTATTTCCCGTGTACTCGTCTTATTTGAAGTTTTGAGCTATCTTGGTCCCTGCTAGAAATAAATTAAGTATAAAATCACATTATTTACATTATTCCAAATAAAGTTTTATAATTCTTTAGTCACAATAACCAAAACCATGCTCATTGGCTTCACTTCTACCTTATTGTGTGGGAAAAATACCAAATTTGTTTCTGCATTACTATTATTACCTTCAAATCCCCGCTAAATAAAATCTAATGTGCTCCAATAAGTAGAGATGAAATCATTTCTGAACTAGGGTGAGAAAAAACGACAAAAAGATTTTTTTTTTTTTTTAATCTTGTATAACACTAACCTTACCTTAGATATTGATATTTCAACCCGAGATATAGTTCAACACACCAGTTCAAAATCTCATCCAAAATTCAAGATTAGAAACATTTAAGATAACAAATGTAACATAACTAGACCTGATTCTGCAATAAAAAAATGTTGAATGATCAATATAGTGTGCTACTATCGACATTCAGTTTTTTTCTTTCGTCTATCATTATAATTTTATTAAATATTAATATTTTTCATGTATTTTTGGTTGCCATGTTCTATTCTTACATTTTGCCCCTAGGCACTCATACCTCTCATCTCTGCCCAACCAATCTTATCTACTTCTCAAAGTTCTAAACCCTAAAAAACTTTTTTTTGCCTAATAGATGATGGACAGTGAAGATAATCCTAATTGTGATGATCACAAAGAGGTTGGTTTTCTTTTTATGTGTTAAAATCTATTTTTCTTCTACAAGTAAACCATAGATACGATATTTAGGGTTTTTTTGTTTTAAGGATATGTTTTTATGCCTCCAACATAGAGTTTTATGCCTTCAACTTTATGGTTTCAGTTGGCATTACCAAATCAAAACAATTAGAAATCAAAATAAAAAACAATGCAAAGACGACGGCATAGATACCAACAACAATTTTGATGATCGTCAGATAAAATAGGTGCATTTTGGTTTGATTTAGGGTTTAAAAGTGAGACATTGAAATGCTTACGTGCCTGGTTAATAGAAATGTTAGGTGTTAAGAAGCATGGAACACAAATTAGTAAAGTGGTATTTAGTTGTGGTAGCCGAAAGAAATAACTGAATGTCATTAGCAACACACTCAATATAATGAAATAGACAATAGATATTTTCATAAACACTTTGAACAAAAACATAATTCTTCTCTTTCCTATTTTTGTTGGGGGGTGCTATAATGACCAAAATTTATAAGTAAATATATGTGGATCTGGAGTTGAAGGGTGGAAATCAAGGGGCCTTTGCAAATTTGATGACTTCCGTTTCTCCTGCATGAAATGACTAATTGACTTTTGGACATAGTAGCATTAGTAATTATTTTTTATTTTTGTTATTTCTTGGTTTTGTACGCAATGCGAACCAAAATTTTTTTACACTGTTGATGGTAGTTCTCTTGTTAAGATTCATACAAGAACCACAACGAGTTAATCCGCAGCTTAATGTTCCTTTGAATAAAAACCATTTAATCTTATTCAATTTCAAGGGGTGGATGTAATGCAAAATTTAGAGAAATATACAAGTGAACAGCGCGAAAAGAACAGATTTTTCTTTGTGCAAAAAAAAAACCTCTCAAACTCAACCAAGAGCTGTGGACTTTTCTCTACCTAACAACCTACACTGACTGCTCCTTATACTGTGAACGTGTGCGTGGTTGAAACCACAATTTTTAACCACTAAACACGCCTGATTAGACATTAAATCATAAATTAAACTAGCAATTAATTTAGTAAACTGATAAAATTACCTGGGTCGTTGTGACATTTTTTCTCCGATAAGATCTCTAGCAAAATCAACGCCGACAGGTGCTTCCAACGGCGCTTCGTGAGCCTCGTGGTTAGGTTACCGCTCCTCTTTCTTTACACAATCCCGGTAAATGATCACGTAATAATCGAACACAACTGTTAAATGGATAAGATTGGGAGTGCCCGCGGCCGATGTGGCGGCGATTCAGGAGGAGCTCATGCGGCGATTTTTAAGTACGGGTTTCTGGATATTCGAGATAAACAATGTCAAGAGTATAAAACGCAGGGAATAAACTGGGAATAAGTTTCATGTCAGGAGTACAGTTTGTTACTTTTGAATTGTTTTATGTTCAAAAAATCTACGCCCTGTGTTTTCTATAATTAGTTTCAAAGTCCTCAAATTTCATGTACAATTTACATTTAAGTCTATACATCTAAATTAACTAAATAATTTCATTATAGATTATTTTAAAAAAATCAATTAACCATTGTTTATTAATTTGTCTAATAAATAATGTAGATAACCATGCCAATAAAATATCACGCTCATTGTAACAAAACAGTATAAATATGAATCACATAAAAAATAACACAAACAGCTTTAATGTATAATTATTTGTTTTAATAAATTATTAGTTAAATGATTGAAGTTTAATGATAACAAATCATCATAATAATTATAAAATTTTCACCCCTACTCATTAATTTCTTCTTTTTTTGAATCCATATAAATTATCATTCTATAGTTATCCGAAATATTATGTTAATTTTTTTCATGATTTTATATTCATATATACCGAGATTTTATAATTTCTACAATCATTTACAAAGTTTTCATCAATTTTCTTTTATTATTTTACATTCAAATCTATGTATTTAAATTAACCAAACACTATATATCTATACTATACAAATAAATTCAAGTAATTAATACTCATTAAATTCTTTAATAAATTATAAACATAATGACAATTTCAATTTATATACCGCATTAGTAGTAACACATGTTAGATATTTCTTTCAAATGTAAAAATATCTGAATGTTATAAATAATTAGAATGCGTTATAAAGAAACAAGAGCAGAAGCAATTAGAGAAAGAAATATTATTCATTCTTCAGAGATTCGTAATCTATCTACATTACATAGCCTGCTTTATATAAAGGCTTCAGAGCTAAGGATTGAACTTATCCCACGATGTGAGACTAAACAAAACAATATACAAGCATATTCACTTCATGATTTACATATATTATAACACTCCCCCTTGAATATGCGTATTCAAAATCTTGAATGCTTCGATAACTTGAATTTGTCCCCTTTCCGAAACTTGTATGTGATTGTTCCCCCTCATTGTTATCTTGCTTGTACTTATCCATTCAGTCGATATAGATATTGTTGGTTGACTCATTGAAAACCTCTGTTAGGTAAACCCAGTGGGAAAAACCTTGAACGAGGAAAAGAGTGCAACATGTAAAATCATATTAAAAATGATATTCTTTCTAAAGGGTTTGATACTTTGAGATCAAAACAATGCCTCGTTAAAACCTTACTAAGAAAAAACCCAATGGGAAAAATCTTAGTAAAGGAAAAAGAGTACAATGACATATTTTATTTTCTCATTTCTTCAAATGAAGTTTGATACTTATAGATCAAACTAATGTCTCGTTAAAACCTTAGTAAGAAAAAACCGGTGGAAAGAATCTTAAATAAGGGAAAAGAGTACATTATAACTTATTCTAAATGTTGCTGGAGAGTAGATACTTATGGATCAAGATAATGCCTCATTAAAAACCTTACTAATAAAAACTAGTGGGAAAAAACTTAGTTAAGAAAAAAGAGTGCATTATAAAATACTTATTGATGCTCCCCTTGACTTAGAAGTTTCCTCTTAATTTGTATTCGTCTTTTGATAACTTAAATTGATTATAGATACTTCTAAATCTATAAATATGTATCTCATTAATAATATAATCAAAATTCCCAAGATTGTTTCTTTCAAAGATAATTTGCTTTTTATGCATTTTGTATGTTACTTTAATGAAAAACAATTCACGTGCTTTCATTTTTGTGCTTCGAATCAGTTTTGCGTATTGCAGCTATACATCTTTGATGAATATTAAAAATTCAATACAACGGTACTAAAAAACATGAAGTAATCTACTCATCTTGAAGTATATCAAGATTTTCATTTCAACAATACTCAAAAGAAGTTGTAATCTACGCTCCTTGTTCTTTACCTTCTTTATAGCTACCAAAGTTATTTATATTCTTCAGGAATTTTTATACTTTCATCGTTTTGTATGATTTAACCATATTTATACCTTCAGGGTATTTAAAGTGTTTCAAACACTTTCACTACTTCAATTAATTCAATTATCTCTAAAAATATCATGCCATGGCACTTAACATGTCGTTGACATTATATGTGCTTTAGTAATTTTAGTGTACTTTATATACATATTTCTAATTCTAATTTATGGACTATAGGTTCTCATTAAGGAAAATTTCATGATGGCCAATCATGTTTTTCTCTAATTCAGGATCTTTAATCCATTTATAAACATAAGCGCTTTATTATTTACAAATTTATCATCGATGATTATTTATTGTGACCTATGCATATGATTTTTTGAGCTCTCTTTATTTATCATGTTTTAGGCACCTAAACCACTTCAAGGGTTATTTGACAATCATGTCATGGATCTCTTTCAGAGCACTCTTAAGTGTTTCTTCAAGAACATTTGTAACGTCCGCCTTTTCGCACGATTTAAACCGACACACGTGCCAGTTCAACCATACGGAAGGGCGGATTGTTATGGGGTAAATAAGAAAAACGAGAAAGAAATAAAAGAAAACAGAATCTCGTAGCGGAAGGATAAAATATAATAATAAAATGTATAGTTTATAAATCTGTTTACAAAACATTTATATACTACATATCAGAGTTACACATACCCATAACAATGCAGCGGAATTAAATGGTGTAGTGGAATAATATAGTAGATACTAGTAATACAAATCTTCGTCTTCGTCCTCCAGAGCTAAATCCTCAAATCCTGAAACGCTCGGACTGACCCGAGCGAATTGAAAAGACAAAACACTCGAGTCAGAACTAAAAGATCTTATGTGAGTTAAATCAACAGGAGTAAATATGAGTGCAGTAACTCAAGAGATGCTCGGGATTTACATCTCCTAAGGATCCGTTAAACTATTTACTATGTAGTATATTGCGCTATTATAATAGTGTCTAATTGTAAAATAAACTTACTTTTTAATAGCGTTAAGGGGTTACCCATATAGCCCTTAACACAGAATATATTCCCATAGTCTATACAGTACCGTAATCTCCCCCGTACTGGGCGTCGTCAGAGGGCATTCCATAGGTATGGTACAAAACAAAACTCGTAGTAAAGGCTCGGTATGGTAGGTGACACGGCACAACTAGGCAATGCCAGGGTAGATATACCAATTGCTATCCGGGCTGGTGGAAACGCGTAGCCGCAGTTACTGCCCACCTCGAACAAACTCCCCCAAAATCAAAAATAGAAGCGGCCACTGAATCAATCCAAAGTCAAAGTATAATATCGAAGAGGAGCGTCCGATCAGATGTATGACCTCATTGGCCCAAGAATCACTCCTGTTTTAGCCACCTTATGCCAATCACGGGAGTCGGGTCCACGTATTTACCTTACAGGAAACGTCGCCACCACCTACTTCATTCTGAAATCTCCACCGCGTACACGGTTAGTCAAAGTGGTTTTCGTATCGACAGAGAGTATGTCCATATCCGATCCCGGTCTCTTTGCCAACCCATCGTTATTATAACACTGCGGTCATTTAAAAATAGTTTATACTTTAAAACCAGAATAAAATTTTCCATTTCAAAACTATGAATACGATATCAATTTAAACCCAAAACAATATGATATCATTTTATCTCAAATATAATTCTTTTCCAAAATCATGCTGGTTTAAAATTTAAAATATCTGGAAACCAAATATTTGAAATATACTTTCAAAGCATAATATTTCGAAATTCAAAATTTTAAAACCATAACTTCTAAAACTTGAATGGTTTGGATATTCAACGAATGTAAAATAAATGGTTTAACTTTAAAGTTACTTTGTAAAGAAAAATAATTTCCATGGCTTTTCAAATATATTTCTTTATTTAAAGTTTAAACCGTAATTTAAATATCACTTCAAGTTCCAAAAACCCCTTCAATTTCTATATATATATATATATATATATATATATATATATCCATTTGGAGTATTAATATTTCAAAACTAAAGTTGGATTTTCTTCTTTCAACAAATAAATATTCTATTATTTAGTCTTGAATATTCATATAAATTCCATAAATAAAACTCCAATTTCTAGCAATTAAATATTTTCTCAAATTTACTTTATACTAGAATTTTCATTTTTAATTCATCTTGGAAAATCCAGTTATAAATATCATACCTTAAAATTTCCAAACTTAAACATATAAGATAAATTTCCAAATTCCATTTTCTCAATTTTTCATTTTTATTCAACAGGTTTATACACAACTTAATTTTCAAATTTTTAACTTCATATGTATATATATCGAAGAATAATATTTTATAAAATATCAAAATCAAATTTTTATAAACCGTATCCCATCCAAACCATAGAAATCACTTTAAAATAATTTATATATAGACCATGGTGCCTGTATATAATTTTCTATCCTATGGTCAAGTGATACGGATATTTATCATTTCAATCCGCAATTTAAAAATAAAATTTTGCGGTTGTATATCATTTCAAACCACAATCCCGAATGAAACGAAAAATGCATGATAACTTGCATTTTAATGATATAAAATAAAACATCCATTCATCAACATCGTCCATCATCCAAATCACAATCATCATCCAATAATAATTCAATATCAATATATATCTGATAATATATATCAGGTAATAACTGGCGGTTATATTCAAAAATAAATTTAATCAACTATTAAACTAACAGTTTATATTTAGTAATAAATTTTATAACTGTTTACTAGCAGTTCCTATGCAAATAAATAAATTCTAACTGTCAATTAATATGCAATAAATAAAATAAATTAACAGTTAAATTAAATAACGCGATTTAGCAAATATGATGAACAAAACATGCCAAACAGTTATAAATAAATTTCTACTCATATCTAAAATAAATTTAACAAACATAAAAACTTTTAGAAGTTGTGAGTGGGTTAAAACACTCACCTTTTGAATTTAAATCGAATTTAAATCCGATTTAAACCCAAAAATTCGACGGTCTTCAAATCTGTCCAAACCAGCGTCAACGCGTCTGGAATTTTATTACGATCCTAACAAAAAAAATCTCGTGTGAAACGGATAACGTATGAGAAAGTTATGTCGAAAATTCGATTGAAAACAAAATTTAAAATAAATGAAAAATGGAACACAAAATCATACTTTCAATTCGCACGCACCAACCAAGAAACGCACGCAACCTACCACCCAAACTCGCGATCTTTGACCACGATACTGACAAGCCGCCGCCCATAGGTGCCGCCACGACTCTCTCCCTTGCCTCGTCGACCACCTACGTTCGGCCACGTCCCCAAATTCGAACACCAAACACAGCAGCCGCCCTTTACTTTGAAAACCTAGTCGAGTTTTGCCGTCAATCCAACCGTCGATTCGCGAAACAAACCACATGGATGCGATCACCTTCATTCCCTCGTCAAAACCCAGAAACCGTTTCTCGATCCGACAAATTTTGTCGCGGCGATGATGAACGGCCGCGAATTCTTTGATTTTTTTCTGATCAGACGATGAACCACAACGAAAAACGAATTTCAGATTTAGGTTGCGCTCATCGAGAGCTCCAACATATATTTTTTTGGGAATTTTCTGAGAAGTTTGAAATTTTAGCTTTGATTTTGAATTGAAAATAGATCTAGATTTGCAGACATTGGAAAGAGGAGAAAGAATAGAATGAATTGTACGTATAGAATGAGGAATAGAGGCGGCTAGGGTTTTACAACTGGGTATATATATATGTAGGTTAGAGATTTGAATAGATGGATTGGATAAACAAACGTGCTAACGCTAACGTGGTCCAAAAACCCGTTCTGACCCCGGAACGAAATTGGGTCAATGCATATATCACAATAGGTATTTTAAAATATTCTGAACGCGATGGAAAAAGTTTCATGTGCAAATTCGATCGTATGAAAAGTTATGCTGAAAACAATATTTCCAAATTGATTTCAAATTGATTTCAATTAAATCGATTTCAAGGCGTTTCGCGTTCGTACGATCAAACGACAAGTCCGATCGCTACGAAACTTGAAACCCTGCAATAATTCATTGATACGGATCAGATGAAACTAGTTTCGTCGAAATCCGAGTCCGTGACAGAAATGGCTATTTTTAATATAAATAAATAAATTAAAAATTAGTCAATTTAATCAAATTTCTCATTTCTCTTTGATAATTGACTATTTTTATTATTATAAATTTTCCAATCACCTATACTAATTTAAACAAAATTTTACTTGTCGAATTAAATTTTTTGAAATTCCCAAATTTCGTTAATTTCACCAAATTGTTGATTAAATTTCCAATAGTTAAATTAAATTTACTTTCCATTTATTATTGTTAAATATGTGAATTTATCATTGGATTCATAACTTCATTATGTAAATACCTCCAATTTCATCTAAATTTATATTCGCATAATTTCTAAATATTAAATTTCAAATATTACTTCATTATCGTTAATGTAATAAATATATTTTTAATTATTGCAATTGATTATCCGTTATAACTTAATATACTAAATAAATGGTTGATCTTAAAAACTTGTTCTCATTAACGTTTTATTTCTGCTTTCAAATTAATGCAATTGTTACATATTCTCCCTTAATTAATGACCTTCCTATTTCCATTTATTATTTCTTAGCAAATTATATCTATTAATTACGATTAACTATTCTAAATAAATTGGTTCACTTGGTTTCACGCCCTTTTTATTTCATCAATCATCCTATTATGAATGGAATTTTACCTTGGTTACATCTTATTGAATCTAACATTTATCACTTACCACATTAACTGCCATAGTTTAGTGAATTAATTGAAATTGATTACGATTAATTTAATAACCAAATAAAATAAGTAACGTACAGCAAATATTACCGCTACTCTTAAATTTACCTTTAGAGGTTCAATATTTACACCCTCAATATTGCAGTTACTTACATAACCTCGATTTTACTCAATTCACATTTATTTCAAACCATTCCAAATTTTATTCAATATTTATTAGTTCTCTTATATTAAATTTTTAATCAAGTGAAATCCTTAACTTGAATCGGTTGGATTTCCTTTCCAGTTATTAAAAATTAACTTATACAAACATACTTCTTAATTCATTCCAATTACCGTTTACAATGTTCTTTTTTTTTTTTATTATTACCTAATCAATTTAAATAATTTCCTCTCTCATACTAATGTATACCCCTGTATAATCCTTTACACTATTCATTTATTAGAATGTTATCTAAATTTCAAATCCCTTGTAATAACTCATTCATTATACCTTTGCGTATCAATAAACAATGTTCCAAATAAATAGGGTTTATTAAATTCCATCTTTATAATTACGTCCATTACAACCAATGAAGTATTTTCATAGGTTAATTATTAACTTTAATTATTGCAATTCATTGTCTAAAATAAATTTTGAATCTATTTCCAAATTTTCATATTTCAATCAATTAACACCTTACAATAGTTTACACATAAAAAGGGATTGTACTAAATACATTATTTATTGTCATGCGTTACTCTATTTCCTCCATTTACATTCAAATTCCATAAATCAATATTTTACTTCATTGATAAATTCAATTCTTGTCTTAATTTACTTATTCAAACTTTATATCAAATGCAACAATTTCCACTATTATTATTAATTGCAATATATAATTAAATTTGTAAATTATTAATTACCCTTGATAACATCAAATTTCAACATTCTCTTTCATATAAATAAATAAGATTCCTGTTTCTTTCTAGATTTAAATTAAAAATCCTATTAATTATATTCATTTTAAACATCGAATTTACACGGGTCGTTACACAATCCCCCACTCAAAACTTTTCGTCCCCAAAAAGGAAAAGAAGGGAAAAGAAGAATTAAATACAATACATCTTCTCCAAAATATTTAACGTATAAACAATTAAATTTACAAAATTAATCACTTTAAATAAAATATCCTAAATTATAACTATTTAATCCTTTATAGTTAAATTAATAAAGTTTGGAAAAACATTTCAAAATATTTCTAAGATGCTGCATTTTCTTATATAATCCAAAGGGTTACAATTTATATAAAGTGAAATATTTAAGTGGTTTCAATCACTAACAACAAATAAATACAACAACCATCAATTTCAACAAACAACATACACAACAAGACAACCATTCAATCAACAAGCAAATAGTTGTTCGGGTTCAAAACTTGAAATTGTACGGAATGAAAAAATAACTATCAAGTGCATCATTTACTCAACAGTCTTAGATGGGAAAAAATAGATTATTTATTCATCCAACAACTTCAAATTTCCTTACCCAACCAACCATAAATCAAACAATAATGATTCAAACCAACAATCAAATTAACTTATATAAATTCATATTTCATACATTAACAGTTTGATCTTTTCATTCATATAACAGTTTATCTTTTATTTTCATTTATTTCTTTAAATTATCCTTTTATAATTTACATTTATTTCCAACAACCTTTAATTTTATTCACTCCTCCAATTATCCATTTATTTAGGTCATGTAAGTTTCTTCTATTTTATTACATTTAATGCACTTCTCACTTTCAATCATTTATTTAATGCTTCCATTTCTATTACATTTAATTATAGTAACCCTTTTTAATTTCACTTAAATTCTAAATCTTATAACATCCATTCTTATAAATAAAGGATTTTATTAACTCATTAACAAGGGTTTGCAGTCATCTATTTATATTACCTACCTTTATTATATTAAACTAGTAGCATTTATCATACTTAGGTTTATAACCCTACACATCAATCCTTATTATTAAAGAATTTCATTTTATTTACTTAAGTTTAAAATCACCTATTTATAATACTTACCTTTAATTTTGGTAAAATTTCAATTTATAACTTAAGTTTGTAACATTAATTTCTCATTTATAACAGAAATTCATTTAATACTTTATTATTTCCAACATTTCTACTTGTATAATATTCTATCCCAATCTCTTATTTAACATTTCAACTTTTCATATTTGGTAAGTTATTTATGTTAAAGAAAATGCAAAAGAACTTATACAAGTTTTATCTCATCTTTTAAATTAACTTTAATGTTCAATAAATCTTTAATTTTTCCCTTATAAGTTAAAATTTTAACTTTCTTTATAGCTTAGCATTTTAGTCTCTTATTTTATTTAGGGTTTCAATTATTAATTAAATTCTGTTTCATTACCATAATTGAAACAATTAATTAATGGAAATTTAAGAATTAAATACCGGGTTAAATTTCAAAATAAAAAAAATAAAAAATAAATAGATAAATAATTTCTTATAACTTTTATATCTCAATTATATTTAGAACAATTAAAATTTTAGATAATTTCCAAAATAAATCTGCAGTAGAATTTACTACAGTGGTCTTTCCCCTTCGAAACTCGAAAATGAAAGTCGATGATGCGGCCGCCATCACCGAAATTATTTTCCAGCGACAGAGAGGAAAGTACAAATTTATTTCTCCAAAATCTTCTTTAAAACAATTCTTCCGAATTATACTCAATATTTTTATAAGAAAATACTTATAAACCAAATCATTATATTTCATAAATCCTTTGAAAGCAGATTTCAAAATTCCGGACTTAAGTTCTAAAATCTCCAATTTGATTTATTATAATTCCAACTTAACTACAATTAGTATAAATATTTTTATTACCTAACACCAAATCTATAGCAACCAAATATATATATCATTTGAATTTTTTTTATATATATAGAAAATATAATAGGCAAAATTATTTCATTCACCTATATTAAAAACAGATATTATGTCAGTCTGTCCTATTAAGTGTTTAGAAATCCCTATTGATGTCATAGCGTCCCATGCATCAACCAGAATTTATAAATACAAAATGGAACAAATTAACACAATATAAAACCTTTTTATAACACTAACAAATACGCTCTCTCATATATACACTCAGCGACTCCCATAGGGTATTACTACCCTATTGACAAAGAGTCAAACCCCACAAAGCCAAGGTTTATCGCTAAACCACAGCTCTGATACCAACTGTAACGTCCGCCTTTTCGCACGATTTAAACCGACACACGTGCCAGTTCAACCATACGGAAGGGCAGATTGTTATGGGGTAAATAAGAAAAACGAGAAAGAAATAAAAGAAAACAGAATCTCACAGCGGAAGGATAAAATATAATAATAAAATGTATAGTTTATAAATCTGTTTACAAAACATTTATATACTACATATCAGAGTTACACATACCCATAACAATGCAGCGGAATTAAATGGTGTAGTGGAATAATATAGTAGATACTAGTAATACAAATCTTCGTCTTTGTCCTCCAGAGCTAAATCCTCAAATCCTGAAACACTCGGACTGACCCGAGCGAATTGAAAAGACAAAACACTCGAGTCAGAACTAAAAGATCTTATGTGAGTTAAATCAACAGGAGTAAATATGAGTGCAGTAACTCAAGAGATGCTCGGGATTTACATCTCCTAAGGATCCGTTAAACTATTTACTATGTAGTATATTGCGCTATTATAATAGTGTCTAATTGTAAAATAAACTTACTTTTTAATAGCGTTAAGGGGTTACTCATATAGCCCTTAACACAGAATATATTCCCATAGTCTATACAGTACCGTAATCTCCCCCGTACTGGGCGTCGTCAGAGGGCACTCCATAGGTATGGTACAAAACAAAACTCGTAGTAAAGGCTCGGTATGGTAGGTGACACGGCACAACTAGGCAATGCCAGGGTAGATATACCAATTGCTATCCGGGCTGGTGGAAACGCATAGCCGCAGTTACCGCCCACCTCGAACAAACTCCCCCAAAATCAAAAATAGAAGTGGCACTGAATCAATCCAAAGTCAAAGTATAATATTGAAGAGGAGCGTCCGATCAGAGGTATGACCTCATTGGCCCGAGAATCACTCCTGTTTTAGCCACCTTATGCCAACTCACGGGAGTCGGGTCCACGTATTTACCTTACAGGAAACGTCGCCACCACCTACTTCATTCTGGAATCTCCACCGCGTACACGGTTAGTCAAAGTGGTTTTCGGTATCAACAGAGAGTATGTCCATATCCGATCCCAGTCTCTTTGCCAACCCATCGTTATTATAACACCATGGTCATTTAAAAATAGTTTATACTTTAAAACCAGAATAAAATTTTCCATTTCAAAACTATGAATACGATATCAATTTAAACCCAAAACAATATGATATCATTTTATCTCAAATATAATTCTTTTCCAAAATCATGCTGGTTTAAAATTTAAAATATCTGGAAACCAAATATTTGAAATATACTTTCAAAGCATAATATTTCGAAATTCAAAATTTTAAAACCATAACTTCTAAAACTTGAATGGTTTAGATATTCAACGAATGTAAAATAAATGGTTTAACTTTAAAGTTACTTTGTAAAGAAAAATAATTTACATGGCTTTTCAAATATATTTCTTTATTTAAAGTTTAAACCGTAATTTAAATATCACTTCAAGTTCCAAAAACCCCTTCAATTTCAATACATATATATATATATCCATTTGGAGTATTAATATTTCAAAACTAAAGTTGGATTTTCTTCTTTCAACAAATAAATATTCTATTATTTAGTCTTGAATATTCATATAAATTCCATAAATAAAACTCTAATTTCTAGCAATCAAATATTTTCTCAAATTTACTTTATACTAGAATTTTCATTTTTAATTCATCTTGGAAAATCCAGTTATAAATATCATACCTTAAAATTTCCAAACTTAAACATATAAGATAAATTTCCAAATTCCATTTTCTCAATTTTTCATTTTTATTCAACAGGTTTATACACAACTTAATTTTCAAATTTTTAACTTCATATGTATATATATCGAAGAATAATATTTTATAAAATATCAAAATCAAATTATTATAAACCGTATCCCATCCAAACCATAGGAATCACTTTAAAATAATTTATATATAGACCACGGTGCCTGTATATAATTTTCTATCCTATGGTCAAGTGATACGGATATTTATCATTTCAATCTGCAATTTAAAAATAAAATTTTGCGGTTGTATATCATTTCAAACCACAATCCCGAATGAAACGAAAAATGCATGATAACTTGCAGTTTAATGATATAAAATAAAACATCCATTCATCAACATCGTCCATCATCCAAATCACAATCATCATCCAATAATAATTCAATATCAATATATATCTGATAATATATATCAGGTAATAACTGGCGGTTATATTCAAAAATAAATTTAATCAACTATTAAACTAATAGTTTATATTTAGTAATAAATTTTATAACTGTTTACTAGCAGTTCCTATGCAAATAAATAAATTCTAACTGTCAATTAATATGCAATAAATAAAATAAATTAACAGTTAAATTAAATAACGCGATTTAGCAAATATGATGAACAAAACATGCTAAACAGTTATAAATAAATTTCTACTCATATCTAAAATAAATTTAACAAACATAAAAACTTTTAGAAGTTGTGAGTGGGTTAAAACACTCACCTTTTGAATTTAAATCAAATTTAAATCCGATTTAAATCCAAAAATTCGACGGTCTCCAAATCTGTCCAAACCAGCGTCAACGCGTCTGGAATTTTATTACGATCCTAACAAAAAAAATCTCGTGTGAAACAGATAACGTATGAGAAAGTTATGTCGAAAATTCGATTGAAAACAAAATTTAAAATAAATGAAAAACGGAACACAAAATCATACTTCCAATTCATCCACGTCAAACATGCTACAGCACCCTTCCTTCTTCCCCCCAGTACGTACGCACGCACCAACCAAGAAACGCATGCAACCTACCACCCAAACTCGCGATCTTTGACCACGATACTGACGAGCCGCCACCCATAGGTGCCGCCACGACTCTCTCCCTTGCCTCCTCGACCACCTGCGTTCGGCCACGTCCCCAAATTCGAACACCAAACACAGCAGCCGCCCCTTACTTTGAAAACCTAGTCGAGTTTTGCCGTCAATCCAACCGTCGATTCGCGAAACAAACCACATGGATGCGATCACCTTCGTTCCCTCGTCAAAACCCAGAAACCGTTTCCCGATCCGACAAATTTTGTCGCGGCGATGATGAACGGCCGCGAATTCTTTGATTTTTTTCTGATCAGACGATGAACCACAACGAAAAACGAATTTCAGATTTAGGTTGCGCTCATCGAGAGCTCCAACATATATTTTTTTGGGAATTTTCTGAGAAGTTTGAAATTTTAACTTTGATTTTGAATTCAAAATAGATCTAGATTTGCAGACATTGGAAAGAGGAGAAAGAATAGAATGAATTGTACGTATAGAATGAGGAATAGAGGCGGCTACGGTTTTACAACTGGGTATATATATATGTAGGTTAGAGATTTGAATAGATGGATTGGATAAACAAACGTGCCAACGCTAACGTGGCCCAAAAAGCCCGTTCTGACCCCGGAACGAAATTGGGTCAATGCATATATCACAATAGGTATTTTAAAAAATTCTGAACGCGATGGAAAAAATTTCATGTGCAAATTCGATCGTATGAAGAAGTTATGCTGAAAACAATATTTCCAAATTGATTTCAAATTGATTTCAATTAAATCGATTTCAATGCGTTTTGCGTTCGTACGATCAAACGACAAGTCCGATCGCTACGAAACTTGAAACCCTGCAATAATTCATTGATACAGATCCGATGAAACTGGTTTCGTCAAAATCCGAGTCCGTGACAGAAATGGCTATTTTTAATATAAATAAATAAATTAAAAATTAGTCAATTTAATCAAATTTCTCATTTCTCTTTGATAATTGACTATTTCTATTATTATAAATTTTCCAATCACCTATACTAATTTAAACAAAATTTTACTTGTCGAATTAAAATTTTTGAAATTCCCAAATTTCGTTAATTTCACCAAATTGTAGATTAAATTTCCAATAGTTAAATTAAATTTACTTTCCATTTATTATTGTTAAATAGGTGAATTTATCATTGGATTCATAACTTCATTATGTAAATACCTCCAATTTCATCTAAATTTATATTCGCATAATTTCTAAATATTAAATTTCAAATATTACTTCATTATCATTAATGTAATAAATATATTTTTAATTATTGCAATTGATTATCCGTTATAACTTAATATACTAAATAGATGGTTGATCTTAAAAACTTGTTCTCATTAACGTTTTATTTCTGCTTTCAAATTAATGCAATTGTTACATATTCTCCCTTAATTAATGACCTTTCTATTTCCATTTATTATTTCTTAGCAAATTATATCTATTAATTACGATTAACTATTCTAAATAAATTGGTTCACTTGGTTTCACGCCTTTTTTATTTCATCAATCATCCTATTATGAATGGAATTTTACCTTGATTACATCTTATTGAATCTAACATTTATCACTTACCACATTAACTGCCATAGTTTAGTGAATTAATTGAAATTGATTACGAATTAACTTAATAACCAAATAAAATAAGTAACCTACAGCAAATATTACCGCTACTCTTAAATTTACCTTTAGAGGTTCAATATTTACACCCTCAATATTGCAGTTACTTACATAACCTCGATTTTACTCAATTCACATTTATTTCAAACTATTCCAAATTTTATTCAATATTTATTAGTTCTCTTATATTAAATTTTTAATCAAGTGAAATCCTTAACTTGAATCGGTTGGATTTCCTTTCCAGTTATTAAAAATTAACTTATACAAACATACTTCTTAATTCATTCCAATTACCGTTTACAATGTTCTTTTTTTTATTATTATTATTACCTAATCAATTTAAATAATTTCCTCTCTCATACTAATGTATACCCCTGTATAATCCTTTACACTATTCATTTATTAGAATGTTATCTAAATTTCAAATCCCTTGTAATAACTCATTCATTATACCTTTGCGTATCAATAAACAAGGTTCCAAATAAATAGGGTTTATTAAATTCCATCTTTATAATTACGTCCATTACAACCAATGAAGTATTTTCATAGGTTAATTATTAACTTTAATTATTGCAATTCATTGTCTAAAATAAATTTTGAATCTATTTCCAAATTTTCATATTTCAATCAATTAACACCTTACAATAGTTTACACATAAAAAGGGATTGTACTAAATACATTATTTATTGTCATGCATTACTCTATTTCCTCTATTTACATTCAAATTCCATAAATCAATATTTTACTTCATTGATAAATTCAATTCTTGCCTTAATTTACTTATTCAAACTTTATATCAAATGCAACAATTTCCACTATTATTATTAATTGCAATATATAATTAAATTTGTAAATTATTAATTACCCTTGATAACATCAAATTTCAACATTCTCTTTCATATAAATAAATAAGATTCCTGTTTCTTTCTAGATTTAAATTAAAAATCCTATTAATTATATTCATTTTAAACATCGAATTTACATGGGTCGTTACAACATTCACCTTCTTTATTTGGCATCTTTATTACTTACTACAAAAATATTCAAACTGACTTTTGTACCACATTTCAAATGTGGTTTACACCTTTTGATTCTTCAAAGATTCAAAGCTATATTGGATAAAGTCTACTATGGATATTGTTGATAATTTATTCAAGCTACTCAATATTTTGCGTCATTGTATATTTTAACAAACATTTAACACTGGTGATCAAAATGAACTTGTATCCCTTTATCCTCCCCCTCAACGTTGACAAACATTGTCGCATTTAATACTAATCTTATTTGGATTCTCATTTTGATCCATTATGATATTGCTACTAGCAAATATATCATACACATTAATTATAGGAGGATAATTCTTTTATCAGTTCATAAGATGCATTCAGCTGATATTACTTATTGGAGTTTGTTCTCATTCATTGATCTAGCCAATTGGGGAAATTATTGTGTAGATCATTTGAATACAGACGTGACTTTGGGTCATTCAACATTTATGTTGATTTAATTTTAAATCACTGAATTATATCTATGCATAATTTATAAGATGAGCTCATAACAAACTTCAGGTTGTTATTTGAATATCCATATATATAGATATATATGTACGTCCACGTGTTACATATATGTTACAAATTTGCATATTCTTTCTCATTTGAGTTAGTGATTTTTAGAATAAACTATTACAAGGATCCAAACTATTTTTTTGTTTTTCTTATAGATCAATGTCAATATGAATCCTTCAAGACTGCATGATAATGTTCAAAACATCTGGTTTGGAACCATACAGAACTTCTGGTTCAAATAAATTATATATACAACTTCAAGTTGTTAAGTTTTATTAGTTACTATAACGACCCGATATCTTCGACCATTCACATTCGCACATGTCGGACTTGATTTGTTCGAAATACCGTGTTGTAAATAAAATTTGGCAAATCCTAGAATATACAGTAAATAAGTAATCACAGAATCACAGATACAGAATCAGAATACTCGCAGCGGAATAAAAATAACTTAGTGGTTCATGAAGCCACTATCACATAGTCTCAAAATAAGTATAAATTACATAGTTTTTAAAACCAAATATAGTTTGAATCAACCACAGAAAAATCCAAATTTATTTGTCTCCAAAGCTAAGATAAAGAAGTGTAAGGAACTTTGACACAGCTTGAAAAGATGATCTGCAGAAGCCCTAGCTACGGGGATAAAGTCTGAACTGAAACTCAGGCTGACCCGAGCGTAAGAAATAAACACAAACACTCGAGTCAGGACATACATACTTATACAGTGTAAGCTAATTCAAGTGAACTGTAATATAAAGGCAAGTAACTTAAAGGATGATTGGGACCGCCCATCCTCTAAGGATGCGTTAAACTATTTATCATGTGGTAATATTTCGCTATTAAAATAGTGTCTATTAGTAAAATAAACTTACTTTTAAATAGCGTTAAGGGTTTACCAATATAGCCCTTAACACATAATATATTCCCATAGTCTATACAGTACCGTAATCTCCCCTGTACTGGGCGTCGTCAGAGGGCACTCCATAGATATGGTACAAAACCAAAATCGTATAAAGCGCGCTAGGGTAGGTGACACGGCACAACTAGGCAATGCCAGGGTAGATATACCAATTACGCTTCCGGGTCGGTGGTAACGCGTAGCTGCTACTACCGCCCACCTCGAACAACACCCCCAATATCAAAAAAATCAAAGTAGCCACCGAATAAACCAAAGTCAGAGTAGAATATCGAAGGGATGTGTCCGATCAAAGGTGCTACCTCAATTAACCCGTCGATCGCTCCTGTTTTAGCCACCTTATGCCAACTCACGGGAGTTGGGTCCACGTATTTACCTTATAGGAAATGCCGCCACCAACCTACTTCATTCTGGAATCTCCACCGCGTACACGGTTGTCAAAGTGGTTTTCGGTATCGATAGAGAGTATGCCCATATCCGATCCCGGTCTCTTTGCCAACCAATCGTTATTATTACCCGTGGTTATAAATTTCAAAAATAGTTTATATTTAAATCAAAATACTTCATTTTAACTTTCAAAAGTGAAATTATTATATTTTCAAATCAAATATTCAAAAATCTCATTTTAGCCAACGACAACACTTAGCAAGTGCTACTGTAGCCCTTTTTTTTATTCGCGTTTAGTTTTAAATTTCGCAACCACGGCACTTACCAAGTACTGCAGTAGCCTTTAATTAATTTAGCCTTTAGTTCATTTTCATCAACTATGGCACTTACAAAGTGCGGTAATATCCCTTACAACAGTATTTAAGTAAATTAAATTTTTGACTTTAATATAAATTTATCAATAATTAAACTTAAATATAACTAATTTAACTTATAAAATCATATTTACACTTTTAAAATAGTCATTTAAATTTCTTAAAATTTATGATTTATATAAGGTAAATTTCACAAATAAATATCAACTTCTTAAGGCTTCACCTATTAAAGTCAAATCAAATTGTCTATTCTTCACATTCAAATTTTACTTAATAATTAAATTTGATTTATAATTCCAAAATATAACTATTTTTCAGTTTATTCCTTAACTTACCCATTTTCTTAAACTAAACTCCACTTCTCCTAAGTTTAGTTATATTCAAAATTTTATTTTATGTATTTATTTTATTAGCCATTTAATTTACAAAAAATTTAAATTACACCTTATTTATCCATTTAAATTCAGTTACATCAAATTTATTATACTTTATTTACTTTTTGAATTTCATTCCTTTACAAAATCAATTTCCAAAACAAATTTGTATTCCACATTCCAACTTACCCACTTATATATATATATATATATATATATATAACTTGTATAAATCACTAAAAAGCATTTTAATTCAATTTAAATCAAAATAATACTATACCAATTTAAATTACTTAAATTTTTCTAGAAATATATATATATATATATATATATATATAACCACGGGTCTGTATAATGTTTTCTACCTAGGTCAAGTGGCACGGATAATATATCATTTCAATCCGTATTTACAAAGAAAAATCCGGGTTCTACCATTTCAAACCAGCAATCCCAAGTTAAATAAACAAATAAATAAATAAATATCGTTCAGGCCTATCATTTCGGTTCGTAACGATTTAATTCTACAGGGAACTTGCAGTGATAAACAGTAAATAAATAAATAGTATAATAGCTTAAATATAACAGTATAAAATATGACCGATGATGTGTCAAATTAATAACAGGGTTTTTAACATCATAAATTTATATTGCAGGCAAGAAAAACAAATATAAATATTCTACAATTACACTTGACAATAATTTACAGATCTATAAGTACGTTTGTCTGGTGAGAATACTCACCTCTATGCTACCGAAGATTAGATTCAAAACTACGATAACCACATCGAAACAGCGTAGAAATCACGATCAAATATCGGAAGATGAGACAAACGGATTTCGATCTTGAAACAAGACGAATAAAAAAACTGAGTACGTGAATTCCAATTACGGACAAAGCAAATTTTTTAAATAAAACAAAATTGGAATAAGCTAAAATAAAATGAAAATTGACTCAAATTGCTTGACTACTCCACCGCACGACTTGACCCATTAAAACAAAAGCTCAGCCTGCCCATTTATTTTTTCCAAATCAAAATTTACAAAATAAATTTATGCTCTATTTTTTTTTACCCTTTTTACAAAATATTATGACGTGTTAATAAAAAGGTGGCAAATCTTATGTGGGCAACATGCAATTCACGTCAGTGATACATAAAGGTGACGTATGCAATATTTATTTATTTATTATTTTCTTCTTCTTTTTCTTTTTTTTTCTTCTTTTTTCTTTTCTTTCTTTTTTTTCTTTTTTTCTCTATTAGGAAACAAGTAAAATATCAAAATCTCCAAATCAAAACAACTTTATACTGTTCTTACATATATATCATATATCCTCATACGTGATGTTTTTAAATTTTAAAACACACGTGACTAACAAAAAAAATGCGTACGATCTGGAAATACTTCTTCCCTGAACACCCGCGTAAACAAAGCAGTGGAATTATCTGAAAATTTTTAGGCTGGGCTAACCTTAGGTGACATATGCCTTTTTATTATATATTTTTTACTTCAAACTGAAGTGCGCCTATACTCAAACAAGCATGTAGTTAATCCTTAATTACATGATTAATTAACCTTGATTATAACTTATTGGTTAATTAATAAATCATTTGTTATATGTAAGATTTAATTATCTAATTAATGATCTTTAATTTCGAATTGATTAACCCTTAATCAATTATTTATTAATCCCTAATCATTAATTAATTAAATTAACTAACTATTCCTTAATTACCTCATTAATTTAATTAATTTCAAATCATTAAATCTTAATTTAACTTTAAGATAAAAACATTTCTTAATTATGACTAAATTGTTATTAACAAAAATATTTCAAAACAATTTACTTTTGAATTTACTTTAAAAATTTCATTTCAAAAATGAGATGTAAAATGAATACAATTTAACTTAAAAAAAGTTTAAACAATTTAAAAACCCTTTTAAATTACATGGTAAAGAAATGTTTATCTTATAAAAGGATAACAATGTACAGGTGGTGATAAAATAAATATTCAAGTGCTAGGCTAAAACTGCATCAGAGATGCTCGACAATGCACGACCAGATCGAAGAGGAGGGGAAGGAAGTTAGGCGTTTGTCATGCGGTTCATTTCCAGTTCCTTGTGTAGAATGACTTCTCAAGAAGAGATAGTAGAGCAAGCCGAAGAAGTCTTCCCAATAGTTCACCCCTTGGATAATCCCTCGGAAAGAACTCCGACTACTTTGAATCAACGGGTGTTCAATCAACTATGTATCCAATTTGGTATTGTTGAGGCTGATGCTTTGCTTCCGGGGGTAAATGATACTGCTGCCAGGCCACCTCTTGGTTTCATCGCAGTTAATCGTCAAATGTGCTCGAGTGGAGCTGTAACAACCCGCATATTTATCGATTGTGTATTTAAATATTTCATCGTTCGTCGGATTTTAGTCCGAAAACCTACTTTTTGCAAACAGTCGAATTGGGACTCAAGACCCCTTCCATTGAGTTCAAAATGCCATTTGCAACCTTTTTGAGTATAAGCTTCGATATGTTTGGAGTAAGTTGAATTTTGCTACTTTTTCTTTAGGGCTTTGGGTTGGGTTTCAGCCCATTAACCCCACTTATACTCTAGCTCAGCCCTCTCCTCTCCATTCACTCATTCCCACTCCTCAAACTCAAGCTCCAACTGAAAATGGTGGAAAGGAAAGGGAATTAGAAACTCCAAGCCTAGTTCCTCTTACTAGCTCAAATTCTTGCTCCAAAATCAAAGAGAACCCATTGGTAAGCATCTCCTTCATCTTCCCCAACTCATTCTCTCTTTGATTTCAGAAAATTCCTAAACCTAATTTGGGAAATATTTCTCTTTTAAGCTTAGAATCAAGCTTCTTGAGTTGGGATTGAAGGTGGTTGATCTTCCTTTTGCTTTCGAGCTTCTTCTTCATTGATTTGGGTTCAAAGGTGAGATTTTTATCTCACGTGTTAGTCTATAATTATCTTCGATTGTTAGGTATGAATTCCTAACACTTATTCTTGTGTAATTGATTTTGGTTTGGATTGATTTTGTGTATATTCCAATTTTTGGTGTTTTGAAATCAAAATCTATGAAAATCCTATTATGGATATTTGGACATTGATATTTGAGGCGTATCGAAGAGCCGTTAAGGCCGGGTTGTCGCATGGCGTAAATCCTTAGTCGTCATTGGCTCGATCGATCGCTTCCGGTATCCGTTTGGCCATTTTTGGCCTAGGTTCAGGGAATGCCCTGAACCCTTCATTCAGACATCTGAAACGTAATATTCAGACGTCTGAATATTGTTCTGGGAAGATTTCTATTCCCAGATTCAGACGTCTGAATATAAGGCTTCAGATGTCTGAATTGGTTCATTTGGAACCAGAAAGGAAATAGGCTAAAAAGTGCCTATTTCAGACGTCTGAATTCAAGGATTCAGACGTCTGAATTCTGTATTTGGAAAATATTTATTTTCCAGATTAAGACGTCTGAATCCTTGATTTCAGACGTCTGAATCTGCACTCTTTTGGCCTATTTGCCTATTTGCTTGCGAATTCCAACTTTAATCGATTCGTGTTGATTCCCTTTTGTTAGTATCACTTATTATCGACTTTGATGACATTTTCTTCGTGATTTTTGGGAATATCCATTTCGATGGATTCGGTATCGATTTCTTTGGATTTTATTCATGTTTTCGAATGTGAATTTTAGTGATTGATTGTTCCTACAATATTCTTTGTGATTTGTCACTTTAAAAATATAAAGGTTTTCTATACTAGTAGTAAATATCAAAACTTTTTCTCCAAAACGATTTCAACTCTATTTTCAATAACAAAGCTCGATGCTTAAAACCGTTTTCCAATCTACTAGTATATATAAACCTTTACCTCACTCGTATGAGAAATCTAATTAAACGGCTTAGTAAAATGAGTGGTATGAAACGCTTGCGTTTACTTCGTCGGTTAATTCTTGGACTTGTTCGATTGAATCTCTTGTGATAATTTTCTAGTGGAGATCTACGATTTGTTCGTAAATATTTAAGTTAAGCTAGTGGTTATGGGACATGAAGCTAAGCTCATATATTTACTAGCTTACTGTAATTGACACTTATCTTTGATCATGGCGATCATTTTATGTTTTAGACTAGCATTGTGCGATGTCTTTTTGATTCGGTTCATCGGATGTTACGCTGTACGACGTCGCTGTTCCATTTTACTGTGAGTTGGTTCATCGGACGTTACGTTGTACGACGTCGTTGTTCCTTTTTATTCTGCTTTGGTTTATCGGACGTTACGCTGTACGATGTCGTTGTTCCTTTTTATTCTGCTTTGGTTCATTGGACGTTACGCTGTACGACGTCGTTGTTCCTTTTTATTCTGCTTTGGTTCATCGGACGTTACGCTGTACGATGTCGTTGTTCCTTTTTGTTCTGCTTTGGTTCATCGGACGTTACGCTGTACGACGTCGTTGTTCCTTTCTATTGTGTTTCTGGATCATCGGACGTCACGCTGTACGACGTCGATGCTCCGAATTATTTGACCTCTGGATTTCTAATGGTTAATTTCTGAAATTTAGGTTTCACCAACTTTTACGATTGGCATTGATATGTATGTCATTTCTGTGGCTTGGTGATGAAATAAAGAATATGACATTCTTTTGGTGCTATGAGATTCTTGAGATATTTGTATGATTTTCCTTTGTTGATTTTTCTATGTATACTTGTCGCAGTATGACATTTTTGGTTATCATACGTTTTTACTACATCTCTTCTTATATCTCATTTTATCTGATAATTATAGCTAGACTGATCCGTTTATTATTTTCTTTTTAAATGATACTCGGGTCAGACCGAGATGTTACAGGTGCTTCTGTTTGACTCCTCTTTTGGGATTTGCTACTCTGACTTTTGGCTAACTACTCTAGTTTAGTAGTTTTTGTTGTATACTATTGAGATATAGACTCCTTAATGTATACGTACTCTTTTGTCTAGCACTTATATCTATTCTTTTTGATATTGTGGATCTTGCTTGACCACTACTCTGATGTACACTTTCATGTGTTATATTTATGTCTATTTCCGCCTTTGTGATATGAATTATCTGTGACTGATTTGTGTTATGTTTATTTCTATATTTGTTTCCGAAGATATTATAGCCACTGTGTAGTAGCTTTGAGTTTGTGTCGGTATGTCGGATTTCCTCTTGAAAATGCAAGTTATATTTTATCTGACATATTGGTACTCGCACAAAGCAATTATACAGATGGTCGCTCCTCAACAGCCTTATTCTCCGTGCTAGTTGACGGCATTACACCGTAGTGTCCTTGGCTAGCGTGGGTATAGAGGTAGGGCGTCACAGGAGCCATTCCTCCCTTTAATGAGTTTCTTCGACAGCTCCTTCTCTGGTTGACTATCTCTCCCTTCCAGTTGCACCCTAATGGCTACGCCATCTTGATGGGACTATGTGTACTGTTCAGGAGGACACTCGATCGTCTTCCAATCTTTGAAGAAATTTGTTACTTATGCACATTCGCGAAGAACAAAGATCACCCTTCTATAATACTTGTGAGAAGCGCAAGGAACCGAAAATTGATCACCGATCTTCCCGAAAGCGCCCACGGGTTTCTGAATCAATTTTTCTTCGTCCGTTGCCCCCCAGGATTTTACAGCATTTGGAGAATAGAAAGTAAGCTTGCCTTTCTTCGTTCTTTCCGTTTCTGAACTTTCCAAAATCCGAATTGTTAAATGCTAACTTCATTCTTTACTTTTATAGCACTTCCTCCTTCTTCTAAAGATTCAAGCCATAAGCCGACTTTTGAAAGACTAAGCGCTGTGGCAGTTGAGGAGAGAAGCATTAAATTTTTGCCGAAGGATGAATTTTTGCATCAATTCGAACTTTTGCACCCCTATCGATCTACTTAGCTTCAAGATGCCCCTGGTTCTCAAGTAGAAATATCAGATGCCCCAGTTTCTGTCGAAGAACATGCACCGAAGGAACTTACTGCTGAGGCTTCATTGGTAAAATGTTCTGCTTCCGTTGACATCACGGGGCCATTCGGAAAATTTGTACTTCCCCCGGTTATCGAAGAAGAGGAACCTCCTCAACACT
Source organism: Allium cepa (assembly GCA_030765085.1). NCBI lineage: Eukaryota > Viridiplantae > Streptophyta > Magnoliopsida > Asparagales > Amaryllidaceae > Allium > Allium cepa. The sequence continues at coordinate 887,731,716 of CM060931.1, forward strand.
CCGGGAAGGCTGCTGATGAAGCAGCTGAGAGAAAGAGTCCCGCTGGGCGTGACGGTGACGATATTTTTGAGGGGTTGAGCGATTTGGTGGTTACTTCACGTGAACTCTTCAAGGATGATCCTACCGCTTCTAAACTTGCTTCTCCAGCGGTTGAAGTGACATCAGTTTTGCAAACAACTCCATCAACCCAAGAGATAGCTCTTAAGCCGAAGAGTGGTTTGTAGCTTGACGCGCGTAGTTCACACTCCACACACACTTAGGATTTTAGCAGCTTTTTGCACTTAACTTCTTTACTTTGAAGATTTCTGAACTTGTCTCTTCTTCATTTTCAGGTTCTCCAATGGGACGTAGCGGCTCATACTATGATGATTTTCAACGTTATGGAAGACGCGACTCTTATGATCCAGAGCGGTACCTTCTTACCTCTAGGGAGACCGACAAAGAAAGAGCCGCAAGAAAAGCTCGCGAGAGGCGGGCTTATGAAGAGCGCTATGGGAGAAGGGACGAGCGACATGATTCTTCCCAGAGAGATGATGATTCCCACAAAAGAAAATCTCATGATGATAAGGGAAAAGTCACATCGCTGAAGATCCAAGTAAACGAGCCAAGCTTAGCGAAAGGCCAGAGTCTGCAATTTCTGAAAAGCCTGCTGCTCCCGTCTCTTTAGAAATCCCTTCCAGCTCTCCTGCCCTTCAAAGAGCTGATATTCAAACGATCATCAGTAGGCCTTCGTATAAGTTGGACAGGGTCCGGCTACTCTTCAAAGTCGGTTTCCACACTGGTGCTTAAAAGGAGTGCATTTTGATCTTGATTTGGTCCCAATCGACAAATAAGCTATGTTGCGAAATCTTGAGGCCGTCAAACTCGATATTGAGAGAATGTCTGGTTGGCAAAAACTTGTTGACGAGCTTCAAAGAGTAAACCGCGCAAATCTTGAAGCCATGCTGACTATGGAAAACGATAAAATCCGAGCGGTAGAAAACTCTCGACCAGCATGATGTAGAGATGAAGAGCATCGCCGCTTACAATGAGAAGCTTGAAGAGGAAATTGAGAAACTCAAAGAAGAGCTTGCCACTTCTTCCACTTCTTATTCTCAAAAAGAAGAAGTGCTTCAAAAACAGGTGAGAGATGCTCATGCCGGACAAAGAGACGCTGAAGCTAAATTCGAAGCACAACAGCAAACTGTAGAAAGCTACCGAACTGACGTTGCTCAGTTGTGAGAAAAACCAGCTCCCAGAACTTGGAAATTGAAATGTTAAAAGCTCGACTTTCTGAAGTAGAAAAAGAGCGTGATGAAGCTATTGCCGGCAAAGCAGCAGCCGAAGAATCTCATGAAGCGACCAAGGCCAACATCATCTCTACCTTTTTCGAGTTTTACATTCATAGTGTTTTGAGGCGCAGTAGCCTTTCATTTTTGGGTCCGAAGTACGAAATCACTTTGGCCGAAGTGTGGGAGGCCGCAATTGATATGCTTGGAGGTGCTGGCTATGCTGAAGCAGATCTTGAGGCACATTATCTGGATGATGATGCACGTGCCGCCCTTGCCAAGGGGAAGGAGCAACTTGCTAAACAGCGAGCCGGGATGGCAGAAGGAGAACCTTTAGGGAAGGCACATTCGACCGACCCGACTCTTCCTTCGGTTTCGGCCGACATTGATATCATCGGCTCCAGTTCCCATTCCTCGCCACGTACCAAAGCTGACATTGAAATTGTAACCGCTCACACTGGAGATGAGGCTCAAGAAAGCACTGAAGCACAAGGCTTTGAAGTTGACATTATAAAGCCAACTTCTCCAGGTAACTTCAACGTTGATTTAGCTCAAGTAGATTGCTTGTTCACTTCACATGAACTTGACGAACTTTTTGATTATTACTTAAGTCTTGACGTGCCACTATCTCCTCTCTTTGCGAGGAATACAGACTTTAACTTCTCTTCTTATGTAGTGAAAACGCCAAGTGCCACGCAGACTTCTCCTCTTCCTGCTGTTCCACCTCCGTCTCTTCAAATTACTCCTCCTTCTGCTTCTCAACCGGGGTCGCAGGAAGAATTGATAGAAGCTCTTCAAGGCTTGGACGACCCGGCTGCTTCGCAAGAGCAGAAGGCTGAGGAACTTGAAGAAGGTGAAAAGACTCCGGAGCCATTTCATGATGACACAAAACTGTCTGCACTTATCACTCTGGGCAGTGAGCTTTCTTCAAGGAAGAAGGGGAAGCGTGCAATTTCAAAGAGAAGAAGGAAAAGCGCTTCTGCTGGCGAAGAGAAGGCGGAAGTAGACCCAGCTGTAACTCTATCTCCTTCTTTCCCAACTCGACCAGGCCGACTCCCAAAGTTAACCATTAGGCCAGGCGAGGGCTCTAAAGTGGCGGGAAGAAGAAATAATGAGTCTCGTTCTACCCTTTTTGCTTTGCTTTTTGCTTGTACATAAAGGCTTGAATTGACCGGAATTTGTGTGGGCACCGGTCCCCGCTTTTTTTTGAAACCTGCACATGTATAAATTTTTTATAGTATGGAATGAAATGGTTCTTTTTACTTGTTCAATCTTTGACTGTATTTATGAATGCATTTATTCCTTATTTTCGCACAAGTTTCTTCACTTGTGATATTGCAATAAGTTTGTGGTATGTTGTTTGAGCCTTACTTTTATTAATGTAGCTATGTTGTATTGTATTGCCCCCATACCACGGCTTATTGCAATTTCTTTCATTTGATAAAACTTTAGAGAACAGTTCTTCTGAGAAGACTTGTATTCTTTAAGTTGGAGAACAATTCTTCTGTTTCGAGAAGATTTGCACTCTTAAGTTGGAGAACACTCTTCCATTTTGAGAAGGCTTGCACTCTTTCTTTAGAGAATAATTTTTCCATTTTGAGGAAATGCTACCCTACTTTAGTAGAGTGTGCTTTGTATTGGAGAAGTCTTCTCTCTCTTTTGTTTGAAAATTTTTTTGCACTTCACTTTCGGAGATAGTCACTTTTTTTTTGACAAGTGGATTCTCCTACGCGGTGAAATGAGTTTCGAAAGAAGGCTTTGAATTGGCACTACAACTTCTGGGGAAGAATATTTCCAGGATAGGGAAATTGTTCTTCCCTTGATAGCTGCAGTGTGCCTCCAAAGAGGTTTTTTTTTTTCTTTTTTCTTTATTCTTGTTGTGCCTCATTGGAGGACTTTTTTGCTTCGTTCGCTTGAAAGTGCTTTTCTTGGGACGTGCCTCCGAAGAGTTCTTATGCCTCCGAAGAGGTCTTTTGCCTCCGAAGAGGTCTTTTGCCTCCGAAGAGGTCTTGTGCCTCCGAAGAGTTGTGCCTCCGAAGAGGGCTTGTGCCTCCGAAGAGGTCTTGTGCCTCCGAAGAGGTCTTGTGGTGCCTCGGGAGAGGGCTTTTTTGTGCCTCCAAAGAGGTCTTTTGCCTCCGAAGAGGTCTTTTGCCTCCGAAGAGGTCTTGTGCCTCCGAAGAGTTGTGCCTCCGAAGAGGGCTTGTGCCTCCGAAGAGGTCTTTTGCCTCCGAAGAGGTCTTGTGCCTCCGAAGAGGTCTTGTGGTGCCTCGGGAGAGGGCTTCTGCCTCCGAAGAGGGCAGGTGTGTGCCTTTGGTGAAGGCGAGTGCCTCCGAAGAGGGCTTATGGTGCCTCGGGAGAGGGCTTCTGCCTCCGAAGAGGGCAAGTGTGTGCCTTTGGTGAAGGCGAGTGCCTCCGAAGAGGGTTTGTGCCTAGAAGTTATTCTCTCATGGTTGAATGGATTCACGGGGCAGACGCAAGTTACTTAATTGGATGTCCGTTTGCACAAACGATCTCAACTAGTTAACAAGGGCCCTCGGTGATTCCACCAATCTTTTTTGGTTGAGTAGAGAACTTTCTTTTTTCGGCGTGCCTCGTTAGAGGGCTTTAACCTCCAAAGAGTTGTGCCTCCGAAGAGGGCTTGTGCCTCCGAAGAGGTCTTTTGCCTCCGAAGAGGTCTTTGGGGTGGTTGGCTTGCAATGAAGGTTGCGCCTCACGGTTAAGTGGATCCATGGGGTAGACGCAAGCTATCCAACCGGATGTTCGTTTGCACAAACGATCGCAGTTAGCTAGCAAGGGCCTGGTGCCTTCGTTTTGGGAAGGTGCTTCTCCGGTGGTTCCACCAACCTTTTTGTTGAAAGGCAGACTCTTTTTTGGCTGTTTTCTGTCTGCTCGCCCCTGTCTGTTTGTCATTTGCTCATCAGCGATTCCCTGTTATCATTTCCAAGCACATGTTCCTTTCTTTTGCAAGTAGTTTGTTCTTATCCAAAGAAGTATACTTCATTGTTAAGTGAGCCCGACAGAATCACTAACTGTTTACATGAAGCGCTCCTTATATAGGATTTAGAATCTGGAATTTTTGTGGCTTGACATTTGTTTATTGAATGATTTCAGGGATCGCTTGGCCTTATGATAGGTAAGCTTTGTTTTCAGAGCCTGCAATGTTAAATCGACATTTTAGAAATACATTTAAAGTATTTACACATCGAGACAAAACAGGAATTTCATAATAGTAGAGAACACAAGATTTATAGTGGTTCGGCCAAGAACTGGGCCTACATCCATTTTATAGCTCTTATTATTCATTTTCACTTTGTTTTACAATAGCTTGCAATACAAGAATCATTCATCCATAATCATTTTACAAGTTTAAGCAAAGCTTTTAAGTAAAATATGGATGCAAGTGATTGCTGTTCCAAGCTCAAACAACATACCACAAACTTATTGCAATATCACAAGTGAAGAAACTTGTGCGAAAATAAGGAATAAATGCATTCATAAATACAGTCAAAGATTGTATAAGTAAAAAGAATCATTTCATTCCATACAATAAATTTTTTATACATGTGCAGGTTTCAAAAAAAGCGGGGACCGGTGCCCGCACAAAACATGCATTTCATAATAGTAGAGAACATAAGATTTATAGTGGTTCGGCCAAGAACTGGGCCTACATCCATTTTATAGCTCTTATTATTCATTTGCACTTTGTTTTACAATAGCTTGCAATACAAGAATCATTCATCCATAATCATTTTACAAGTTTAAGCAAAGCTTTTAAGTAAAATATGGACGGAAGTGATTGCTATTCCAAGCTCTTGGAATTGGATCTCCTTCGACAGTTGTCAGTTTGAAAGTGCCGTCAAGAAGTTTTTTGCCTATGACATATGGCCCTTCCCAATTTGGCGCAAACACTCCTGTTGCTGTCGTGATCCTTTTTAAGACTAAATCCCCAATCTCAAAGCTGCGTTGGTGTAACGACCCGCCCTTCTACTACCAAAAAGACGTATCATCATTAAGAAAGAAAGGGATAGAGATAGAAAAAGAAAGAGAAAGAAAGAACAACAACATCAGAATCTCACAGCGGAACGGAACAAAATATAATATATCATATAACTGTTACATAGTTTTTACGTATATCAGAGTTGTAAAATATCAATACATATGTCAATCATACATACATCTATCACAATATACATCAGAGATACAGTACACATCAACTAACACAACGACACTAGATAGATAGCTACATACGTCTGGAAACTCCTGCTCCAAGCTCCTCCAGAAATCAAAGTCCAAAACCTATCACTTGGCTACTCATAAAAATTTGAGTACCCAAGAGTTTATGAAAAACAAAATATAAACTCCGGGTCAGACATGGGTCTGGTATGAGTAAAGAGTTTAAATTGTTTAACTTTGAAAAAACATTTGAAAATAAAGGTATCACGTAAGACTCCCCACAAATAAATACGGGTAAGTTTTTACCTTACGCTAACCAAAACATTTCATAGGAAATCCAGTGATATTATAATAGTGTCTAGGGTCTTCAAGTAAATAGAAAATAGCCGAAATGGTTACATTCATTAAATTCCAGCTACTAGCCACAAAAGTGGGTAATACAAATCAAAACCGTAGGGTCTCGTAGGGAAAATGGATTTCCAACAATGGCAGGGCTACTGGGGTACCTCCCGTCACAGTACGGGGCCTAGATCACCGTACCGAGGATCACTCCCGATCCCCTACAATACAAGGCCGGAACCATTCCTTACTGAACAGTCCCGAACAAGATAAACCCCGTGGTTGTATCTAGCAACCGCCCATACAGCCAAAATAAAAAGGGACATCTAGACAGGGGAAATATCTTGTCCTGCTTGGGCATGACCAACCTAACCTTGCTGCATCTCCCCTGTTTTAGCCATTCTCTGTTGATGAGGCTTGAGGCTGCGATTACCTTTAAAGAACATATCACTTAGAATGCTCATCGTCTGCCTGACGATGTGTTGAAAGCATTCAATCCATACAAGTTCGTTTCGGGTTCGAACGAAACCGAAGACATTATCTCGTTACACTCATTTTGGAATCACCCTCAGAGTTAACGATAATAACCCTTGCATTCGTAATACATCATCTCGATCTTCATTTCAGGATTCACGACCTAACGTTTAAATTGGATCGATGTGGTTTTCGGAGAATCGAATTTGATTCTTCCGATCCCGGTCTCATCGAAATCCAAACGCCATTTTAAGGGCCAAGTTACCTAATTAACTTAACAGTTTACATTCAATGATATAATTCAAATAACATTTATCACCGACAAACATATACAATCATCATAGATATATCACAGCATATCAGAGAGCATCACAGAATATCATCAAATAAATATCACAAGCAGATATTCAACATAACAATCCATAAGCAGCCATCTTTAAGTCTTATTTGTAATTAGTTCAATTTAGAATTAATTACCTGAGAGTTAATCACTTAACTCTATTTAATTAATCATTAATTAACAATTAATTACCTATTTCATTCCAAATCATCTAATTGATGATTCTCTTAATTTATTATTAAGTCTTAATTTTATTTCACACTATTAGTTAATTACTTCCTTAATCAAGTTATTTAACTTTAATTAACCATTCCTCAATCATTAATCAATAACCTTAATTGTTATTTAATAAACTTAATTGCCCATTTATTAATTACTAGTTTCTAGACTAATCATTATTAATTCTTAATTAAATCACTTGATTTATTAACTATTACCTATTCATAAATTAACTTAAATAGTTGATTACAAATTCATTTATTAATTATAATCCATCACTAATTATAATCAAAATTCATTATTCTTAATTACTTCCTGAAAATAATCAATTTATATTACTTACTCAACTTAATTGACATTTTAAAAGAAATCTTCTTAAGTTTTTAAAATTAATTTATCTCTAATTACAAACTTGTATTAATAAGATTTATACTTATCTTATATCACCTACCTAATTTGAATAATAATTATGAGCTTAAAATACATTAAAGTATTAGCTAAAGTAATTAACTTGTATCTGAGTTTTAGCTTAAACTGTTAACTACTACCAAGTTTTGCAGTATTTAGAATTGAATGAAAATTTGTTTACTTACGTTACCTTTAAAATACAATACTATAGTTAACAAACCCGAGGCTTCCCCATGTTATCTCGAGAATTACTTCGAGTTTCTCACGCAAGCTTCCTGTGACTTCCTTGAACATCTTCTTCTCCTTCATATTTTTCTTTCAGCACTAAGTTTAAGTTTAAGGTAAATTAAATTAGCATCAAGATCCTTTCACTCGAACGCGAACCCGAAGTTCCCCCATTCTCACTCATGCGCGACTCGAGTCAGAACTCTTCCTCACGACATTGACACCCACACCGCTGCCGTGCACGTGCACGGCGGCGCGACTGCCCTCTAGCGAACCTAAAAGTTGCAGGCAAGTTCCAAATTACACGCCAAAATTGAAAATCAACTCGAATCATTCCTAATCATGCAAATTCGAAATTTGCACCTCTGCTCGAATCAACAACAAAACGACCCCTCCCCAAAACGTTGCGCCACTCCGCACACGCCACCGTGGCCGCCCAGAACTCATCCTCGCCATGACAACACACAGAGCCACCAATCACCAAAGAATCATAACACTCAATTGCGTTATGGTGGTGAATTTGAAATTTTACAGTCAAGGATAAAAATAAGGACTCGAACCCTAGATTGATCTCGTAACCAAAACTCAAGTGATATAAAAAAATTCTGGTAATTTTTATAAAATCACATACGTTTGATTTTGCTTCATCCCAAGTTTCCATTTTATTTATTGATCAAATAACAAAAATTTTAAGAAAATGCAGTTTTGATTCTATTTCAAACTGCTTTGGAAATACTGAGTTATAAATCTTCATACAAGTTTTAAAAATCATAGCTTTTAGTGTCAACTCAAGATATAAACTCGAATTAGTAATTTACGATATTTGTAATATATGAATTACCTGTACAACATGTCACAAAGAATTACCCCCTTCACATATTCAAAATTAGTTTTTTTTAAAAATCAAATCTTAATTTAGTTTTAACATTTATGTTGAGTTGAAATAATTACAGTTTTTAATATTGACGAGAAAAGCTTAAATTTTGTACAAGAATAGGTAACTGTAACCACCAAGATCACATAGCAGAGGAGATAATATACAGTATACATATACAGATTCACATTCAAACATGAAACCATATACAAATTATATTGGTTAAAGAATCATGACTATTTATTTAACTTAAACTAAAAAAAACTTCGTTTACTCACCTGCCTGTAAACAGAAAGCATTGAGTTTGAAACTTAGTTGCTTAGAAACAGAGGTTTGAAACTAAAATGTTAAAACTGCAAACTTGAAACAGTTTTGTTTGAACTTAAATGGGGTTTTCAAAGGCAAGATGCTTCCAAACTTTCTTCTTCTCGGGTTTGCTTTACTGTTTTTTTTTAAATGAACATCATAATGTAAAGTTTGTATATATAAAAGCTTTGAACAGTATAGGTATTAACTGACCAGTTTTTACTTGTTTGACCAGTAAGTTAAATAATTGTGTTTGATATGTTAAAATGTGAAATGATGCTACAAAATTTCGGCTGAAGATTTGTTGACAAAGAGGGGTGCTAATTAATGCATATGTCTTTATTTATGCTAACATAATCATCATCTGATTTGGCTTTGAAGATATTACATGCAACATGTACTTATGCAGGAAAACTTAAGGCTTATGGCTTGTGAGAGAAGATATGTTCATATTAGTTTACATATATTTAATGCTTGCTGATTCCTGTATTTTGAAACAAAGATATTTGGTTTGTTATGTACTTCCAGTTTGAATCATGTACAGGCTATAATCTTGGTTTACTATCTATAAAAATGTTTATTTGTTGACTATCACTTTGCAGGCTAACACTAACATATACATGAAGATATTTTATTCTTAAATTTAATTCTGTATTTTATATTTCGCTTTATTTCTTGCTTGTAGTTACATTTTTTTTTATTTCTAATTTACTTTTACTTACTCATATTTATTTGTATCAATATTTAAGTTATATTTCATATGGTTCATATGGTTTATGTACATTTATATTTATATTTTTGACTTACATTAATATTAATATTTTATATTGAACATGATCATCTATTTATGTTATATATTATATATTTTCTATTTTCTATTTTAGCCATTAATATTTGAATTAGATTCATAAGTTATATTTACATTTATTCTCATTTTTATAATTCATTTGTATTTTATTTGAATCATATGCAATAAATTTGACTCATATTTTACATTTATATTTTGTATTGTTAGAAATAGATTTTAAATTTTAAACAATATCAAGCATATGTATTTATTTAACAAATGTTAACAATGTATAACATTTTAATTTAATTATATGAGTTAAATTTTATTAATAATATTGTTAAGAAATTTATTTTAGAATTTCAAACATTATTATCTATATGTATTATTTTATAATAAATATAACAAAGTAAAGTATTTTAAGTAATTATATAAGATAGATTTTTATTGTGAATATTATTGAAATACTTATTTCAAATTCCCAAATCAATCTCCTTTTTAAAATACAGTTTATATAAATAAATGGCAGTATTTCCAAATCATATTTATTTTAATATGATCAATTTACATTTTATTAAAATTAGATTAAACATTTATTAAAATAAACGGGGCCAAAAATCCAGGGTCGTTACAGTTGGCGAACTTTGGAATTGAAGTGCATGGCGATTCTTTGCTGATGAGCTGCAATTCTGAGCTGAGCCTCTTCCCTTCTTTCATCAAGGAAGTCAAGTGCTTCAAGTTGCAACTCCTCATTTTCAGCTTGGTTGAAATGAGTTCTTCTGTGTGAAGGGACTTCTATTTCCACCGGAATCATTGCTTCAGATCCATATGCTAATGAGAATGGAGTGTGCCCAGTCGCAGTTTTGTGGGTAGTTCTGTATGCCCATAGTGCTAGTGGTAGCTTATCGACCCAACCACCTTTTACCTTTTCCACTTGATGGTTGATTTGATAATTTTGTTTACTGCTTCCACTCGCCAGTTTGCTTGCGGACGAGCCACTACTGAAAAGCTTTTTTGGATCTTGAATCGCTTGCAAAAATCTTGGAACTCTTCACTCTCGGATTGGGTTCCATTGTCTGTGATTATCTTCTGAGGCACACCATACCTGCAAATGATATTCTTAGTCACAAAGTTTATCATCTTTTTAGAGGTAATAGTAGCTAATGGTTCAGATTCAGCCCATTTACTAAAATAATCAACAACAACAATGGCATATCTGATTCCGGACTTGGCGGTTGGCAAAGGTCCGATGAGATCTATTCCCCAAATAGCAAATGACCATGGACTGACCATCTGCGTTATCTCCATGGAAGGTGCTCTTGGGATTTTTGTAAATCTCTGGCATCGGTCACATTTTCGGGCGTAGCTAGCAGCATCACGATTAATGTCTGGCCAAAAATACCCATAACGGAGAATTTTCTTTGCTAGAGTTTGACCACCTGAATGATCTCCACACTCTCCCCCGTGCACCTCGGTTAAAATTGTTTTAGCCTCTTCTTTCGTTACACATTGGAGTAATGGCATTGAGAATCCCCGTCTGTACAATCGACCATCTTGAAGTACATATCTTGAGGCCTTCCTTAACAGCTTCTGACGCTCCTTTGAATTTCCTGGAAGGGAGCCGTTAAGTAGATATTCTTTGATTGGAGTCATCCATGACTCTTGCTCTTGAGAAACAGTCATGATCCAGTCAATATCTATCTCATTAGTACTTGGGGCTGACAAGACTTCTACAGGAACCAATCCTAGTAATTGAGCCTCGCCAGTTCTTGCATACTTTGCGAGAGAATCTGCCTTCATATTCTCTTCCCGGGGTTTATGACTTAATGTATAATGATCGAGATCATTGAGAAGTTCCCAGGCCCTTAACAAGTAAGCAGGCAGATTTCCTCCTTTAGTTTGAAACTCTTTCTTGACTTGGCATACAATAAGTTGTGAATCATTGAAGATTTGCAACACTTTGACATTCAGTTCTTTAGAAATCTTCAAATCAGCAATAAGAGCTTCATATTCTGCTTCCTTATTTGTCGAAGGAAATTCCAATCTCAATGCGTAGCACAATGAATGCCCTTCGGGGGTTTCAACCACAACCCCAGCTCCAGAACAATAGTCGTTTCTTGCGCCATCAAAAGTTTCCATCGGGTCAGGATGTCATTAGTAACTTCTTCCTCGCTGTCACCTTTATCTGTGTATTCTGCAATGAAATCTGCTAAAGCTTGTCCATTGATTGCTCCTCGGGGATGGTAAGTGATATCATATTGGCTGAGTTCAATATTCCACTTCAGAAGACGACCCGAAGTCTCAGGGCGAAATAGGACTTCCTTTATAGGCTGGTCAGTGAGGACTTTGATAGGATGAGCTTGAAAGTATGGCCTCAACTTTCTGGAAGCTATCATTAGGCAATATGCGAGTTTTTCTAGCTTTGAATAATTCATCTCTGCCCCAGTGAATCTCTTGCTGATGTAGTAGACCGGGCGTTGAACTTTTGCATCTTCCCATACTAATGCTGCACTGAGAGCATGAGACGAAACTGCTAAATATATGAAAAGATCTTCACCGTTTCCAATTTTAGAAAGTATTGGAGGCGCTTCCATGTGACAAATTAGTTCATCGAAAGCTTTCTGACATTCCGGAGTCCATGCAAAGTATTTCTTTCCTTTCTTTAGAGCATCAAAGAATGGAATGCATTTATCCGTGGCCTTGGAAATAAACCGACTCAAAGCAGCAACTTTTCCATTGAGGCTATGCAATTCCTTCTTTGTCCTAGGGGCTTTGACTTTTCTCAGAGTAGTGATTTGAGCAGGATTAGCTTCAATGCCCCTAGCACTCACAATGAAACCCAAAAATTTCCCGGACTCTACCCCGAATGAACATTTCAAAGGATTAAGCTTCATTCCATACTTTCGGAGGACTGCGAACATTTCTACCAAATGATCCATATGGTCCACTGCTTTCTTTGACTTCACCAACATATCATCAACGTAAACTTCCATAGTTTTCCCAATCTGTGGCTTAAACATAGCATCAACAAGTCTTTGGTAAGTTGCCCCCGCATTCTTCAGTCCAAAGGGCATGACTCTGTAGCAGTAAAGACCGACATCGGTGATGAAACATGTGTCCTCCTGATCTGGCTCATGCATCATGATCTGGTTATATCCGGAGTAAGCATCCATGAAAGCCAACAATTCATGCCCAGCTGTTCCATCCACCAACTGATCAATCCTGGGTAACGGGAAGCAGTCTTTGGGGCAGGCTTTGTTTAAATCTGAAAAATCAATGCATACTCTCCACTTTCCATTCGCTTTTTTAACTAGCACCGGATTAGAAACCCAATTTGAATAAGTGGACTCTCTGATGAAACCATTCTCCATGAGCCGATCCACTTCTTCTTTCAATGCTGCTGACCTTTCTGGACCCTGGGTTCTTCTTTTCTGCTTTATAGGTGTAAATTTCGGATCAATATTCAGAGTGTGTACCGCGATTTCTGGAGATATTCCACACATAACGGCATGACTCCAAGCGAATACATCCAGATTTGCTTTCAGAAATGGTATCAAAATATTCTGAAACTTCACACTAAGTTGCGAACCCACATTTAGCACCTTGTTTGGGTCTTTTGGATCAACAGGTACTGGCACCGTTACTTCCACTGGCACCACCCTATTCTCCCCTGTACTGGCTTTTCTGGGATCCATTTCTTTTTGTGCTCCACTATGCTCGCCAGTGCATGGTCCACCCTGTAATTGCTACAAGGTTGGTTCTTTGATGCGGAGTGGAGCTGCCGCATCCTTTCCCATCTCTCTCTTTCTTGCTTCCCGCAACTCTATTAGATAACATTCTCGTCCAGCATTCTGTTCCCCTTTAATAACATCAACGCCATTATCCATGAGGAATTTCATAATGAGGCACCACGAGGCGAGAATTACCTTGAATGCTGCAAGAATTGGCCGGCCTAGGAAGGCATTGTAAGCAGAAAATCCGTCAACAATCACAAAAGTCTGCTTTCGAACCACCTTCTTCTGCCCCTCTCCAAGTTCAACAAATAAATCAATAGTTCCAATTGGTTGCTTTGGTTCCCCAGTGAACCCAGCAATCTTCTGCGATGAAGCCTGAACATCTGCCATAGGAATCTTCATTTGATCGAATGTCTCTTTGAAGAGGATATTGCAAGAGGTGCCGCAATCAACAAGCACCCTTTTTACAATAGCAGGCCCGATGCCCGCAGAGATGACCAAGGGATCCATGGTAGGAGCTTCAACACCCATAGAGTTCCTGGCCCTGAACACAATATCATCATTAAAATTTCTTTGCTGCTTCAAAGGTGCAGCGTCTTCCAACACAAAAACATTCTCTTCTGCTGGGGTGTATTTCAAAGCACGAGCATATCTTTCCATCTCGCCCCAACTTCTGCCTGCCGGGTGAGGACCTCCTGTGATTACATTTATAACAGGCCTTTCTGATTCATGTGCAGTAGTCCTCTCACCCGAGCCAGATGGATGAGCAGGAAGTTGCTGGCCCTCAGTAGATGAAGCTGGGTTGTTCCTATTTCTCTTAACATATTGCTGCAGCTTGCTCTCTCTCAGCAGCTCTTCAATCAAACTTTTCAAATGACGACCTTCGTTAGTATCATGATCGGGTTGATTATGAAACCGACAAAATCTCCCACTTTGAACAGCCTTTTTCCCAAGCTTTATCATAGGTGGTTTAGGGTATTCTACGGTATCTTTGGTAGCGAAAAAGATATTCTCCGGAGTATCATTTAAAGGAGTGAAATCTGAAGGCTTTGAGAAGTGAGGTTTCTTCATATCCTTCTGCTTTTTGCCACTGTTATTCTCCCTCTTCTGACTTTCGAATTCCTTTTTGGTAGGAGCAGCAGTGTTATTCTTAACCTCTGTCAATGTCACTTTCGCCGACGCAGGATGGCTTTCCAAGCGCATGAACTCGTCAGCTTTCTTGTAGAATTTCTCAAGCGAGTTTGGTTCCTTCATCTTCAACCATTTCCCAAACTCACTCGATTTATCGATAGCCCTCATTAAGTAGGTCAAAACCATTCGTGGTTCTGCATTGTCGAATTCAGCTAAGGCTATGCTGAAGCGGTTTAAGAAAGATCTAATAGATTCTCCGGGATTCTGTTCCAGGCTGGACAGCGACATAATATCCTTCGCCTTTGAAGCATACAACCTGAATTGTTCTTTAAACTTCCGAGTTAAATAGAAAAACTGGTCTACAGATCGGACCGGTAGCTTTGTAAACCAGAGCAGAGCCACTCCTTCCAAGTATACCGGAAAGTAACGGAATTTGATCTCATCCGATGCTCTAGCACCAGTCATGTGCCAGTCATACTTATATAGGAATTGGTTAGGGTCGCTTGTTCCTTTATAAGCCGGAATGGTGGGAGGAACAAACTTCCTTGGGAACTCTGCCTTCAGAATCCTTTCGGTGAACAGAGTTTTGCTTGGAGCGAACCCCCACTCTTTTTCATCTTCTTCTCTTTGTATACTTTCTTTCATAATCCATCGAACCATACCCGAAAGGTATTCCTCATCGTTTAAAGGCTCTACGGGACAGACTTCAGCCATTTTCTCGGAAGTTTGCATAGACAAACGTTCGCGGAGAGTCGGCTGTGGCCTTGATCCTCCAGCCTGGGGAGGTGCCTCTTTAGCGGGGCTAGCTGCCTTTTGAGGAATATTTGTCTCTACAGGATTATGAACATGATCAGCAAAGTTTTCTTCATTATTCACCGGTTGACGGTTAGCTCCGAGCAAAGCATTCAACTTATCAAGCATTACAGTGTTCAGGGCTTCCATGTGCTGATATAGCCCAGACACTGCAGCATCCAACTCTGCCTGTGTAATCCCAGCACTTGGAGCTGCTTGACTTGATGAAGGAGGAGTGGCAGTATTTTCATGAGCATCACCGGGTCTAGTAGATCTGCGCTTTCTTCCAGGAGCCATAATCTCTGATAGATTTCTGCTTTTGAGAGAGATTTTTTCAACAAACTTTTGCGAATCAATGATGAAAACACCCTGAGTTCGATGTTCTCAGTGAAAGCACCAAAAATGTTAATGCTAAAATTAAACGCTAACACCTCGGTGTAGATAGAGATAAAGTGAAAGCACCACCCGTCAATGCAGGAATTAGAAGTAGAAAAGTCATAGAAAAAACAGTAAAGAGACAACAGTTTTATAGTGGTTCGGCTTCAAGTTAAGCCTACGTCCACTTGAATCTCCTTTATTGCTGATTTGATTACAACTTATACGACAATCTTCGATTACAACACCACTTAGACAAATAACTAGAACTCTGATGTAGGAGATTCTTCAAATTCATGTTGAATGTATTAGATCTCTTCTTGAAGTTCGTTGAAGTGTCTTTCGTGTTTGAAGTGTCGAATGAGTCGAGAAATCAGCGGAGTATAGGCGTTTCAGAAATGAACCAAAAGTCCATTTCCAGTTGGAGTATTTATAGGGAAAATCTGGGCTAAGTCGTAGGTCGCGAATGACCTAAGAGTGGGTCGTAGGTCGCAAGCGACCTAAGGGATACGAGCTGCGGCTCATCTCGGTTGCACTTGGTCTTACTGAGCGGGTTAGTAGGTCGTGGGCGACCTAGGGGAGAGTGGTAAGCGACTCAATCACGCGGAGGTACCTAGTGGAGTGACCTAGGCTAGTTGTGGGAGTATTAGCGACTTAGTACCTGCTCGACCTATAACTGAGCGATATAACAATGGGAAGTTCGTATCTCGTTAAGTCGCTAACTCGTTAGCTCGTTAGTTCGCTAACTCGTTAGCCCGTTAGGTCGCTAACCCGTTAGGTTCCCTTGAATCTTTAGCTCGTTAAGTCGTTAAGCCTCTCTATTGTGATATGCTGTTGCCCTGTGCTGATAGTTAGGTCGCTAGGTCGTGATAACTTTAGGTCGCTAGATCGTGATAACTTTAGGTCGCTAGGTCGTGATAACTTTAGGTCGCTAGGTCGTGATAACTTTAGGTCGCTAGGTCGTTGTAGAACTTCGTCCCTGTTAGCTTGTTCACACTTTAATTCCTTCGGTCGCTTATTTCCTTAGGTCGTTGAGTCATGAAATGGAGGAGTTAACCCTCAATTGAGAATTATCAGGAAGAGATTGCGTGAATTAAGGGGAAAGAAACGGTAAGGAGCATGAAATTTTGAACGTGTATAATCTAAAAGATGGAAACTTGCGGTGATTGAGGTAAGAAATAAAGTTTTGGGCAAGAAGAATATAAATATTTTAAAAAGGGCCATGAGTTGATTGAGCATAGATTTATTCCTTGTTATACACGGCCATTTGGTTCTATTCCTATTATAAGTAATAGGTAGGAAATCTGTTGTGTGATGGAATTATGCCATGGGTTTCGTAATTAAGGAGAACATAAAACGGAAAGTAATCAATTTGCTTCAAAACGGAAATGGAAAATTGACCAAAAGAATAATTTGTGTGAATGTGTAAATATTAAAGAGAATATCTTGCGTTGATTTTTAGGTAACCATGGCAAGAATAAAATGTAAATGGTTATGGAATTTGAACAATTTGCGAACGTGCTTAATAATGAGAAGAAACTAGTGTTGATATCGGAGGAAACGACAATAATATTAGATTTGAACGTTACTTTATTCAAAGATTTTATACTAAATAAAAATAGTTGCAGCAAAAAGGGAAGTAGGATATCTTTAAAAAGGTAAATGTCCAGTCACGGTCAAAAGAAAAATTGAAACGGATATGCTTCTCTCCTACTCGAAAATGCACGTTTACTGATTTATTTAACCATTTTCAGTTAAGGTATATATTTTTGGAATGCTCACTATAGACGCATATATCCTATATCCTATATCCTCATACGTAATGTTTCTAAATTTTAAAACACACGTGACTAACAAAAAAATGCGTACGATCTAGAAATACTTCTTCCCTGAACACTCGCGTAAACAAAGCAGTGGAACTATCTGAAAAAATTTAGGCTGGGCTAACCTTAGGTGACATATGCCTTTTATATTATATTTTTTTTACTTCAAATTGAAGTGCGCCTATACTCAAACAAGTATGTAGTTAATCCTTAATTACATGATTAATTAACCTTGATTATAACTTATTGGTTAATTAATAAATCATTAATTAATAATCTTTAATTATCTAATTAACGATCTTTAATTTCGAATTGATTAACCCTTAATCAATTATTTATTAATCCCTAATCATTAATTAATTAAATTAACTAATTATTCCTTAATTACCTCATTAATTTAATTAATTTCAAATCATCAAATCTTAATTTAACTTTAAGATAAAAACATTTCTTAATTATGACTAAGTTGTTATTAACAAAAATATTTCAAAACAATTTACTTTTGAATTTACTTTAAAATTTTCATTTCAAAAATGAGATGTAAAATGAATACAATTTAACTTAAACAAAGTTTAAACAATTTAAAAACCCTTTTAAATTACATGGTAAAGAAATGTTTATCTTATAAAAGGATAACAATGCACAGGTGGTGATAAAATAAATATTCAAGTGCTAGGCTAAAACTGCATCAGAGATGCTCGGCAATGCACGACCAGATCGAAGAGGAGGGGAAGGAAGTTAGGCGTTTGTCATGCGGTGAAGCAGTTTGAACAGGGAAATAAAAGAAGAAGAAAGCAAAAAGGAGGAAGGAGAAAAGATATTCAGCCATACCTGATATGTGAAGCTCATGCAAAGAAGAAGAAGCTGAAGCTAAAATGAGATGGATCCAATTGAGGTGACGAGAGAATTTGGATGTGATAGTGTACTAATATAAAGGGTTGCGTAAATGGGAACGTGAATTATAGCATGCAGATTTTTTCTTTAGGCAAGGATAAAGGAATTTGGTATTAAATCGGTGATGTAACGTAAATCAAGGGAAAAAAGAATTGCATGATTGATATTCTGACCATAAGAAATGCGATGATTTGTAAGTTTAAACGTAGGAAATAAATGAAAAATGGGTAGGTGAAAAATAAAGGAGGCAAGAAGGAATTGATTGCGTTGGTTGATAAAAATAAACGGCAAGAATAAAATTGATTTTGGTAGACTTTTGAAAAAAAATTGGGACGTGGGTTTTGTAATTTAATCAGCAAAATTGCGCAATTAGAGGGGAGAAAGATTTGGAAGCAATTAATTTGTACGCGTTTATATTAGTAAGGAATTAAATGAATTTTTATAAATGCAAGAAATAAGGATACTGGAACGGCTATAGAGAGAGGTACGTGAGGTTTTTAAATCCTACTTAAAAACATGCGTTGATTAAGATGAGGAATTATAGGCAAGAATTTTACAATTTATGCTCAGTTGAGAATTATCAGGAAGAGATTGCGTGAATTAAGGGGAAAGAAACGGTAAGGAGCATGAAATTTTGAACGTGTATAATTTAAAAGATGGAAACTTGCGGTGATTGAGGTTAGAAATAAAGTTTGGGCAAGAAGAATATAAATATTTTAAAAAGGGCCATGAGTTGATTGAGCACAGATTTATTCCTTGTTATACACGGCCACTTGGTTCTATTCCTATTATAAGCAATAGGTAGGAAATCTGTTGTGTGATGGAATTATGCCATGGGTTTCGTAATTAAGGAGAACATAAACGGAAAGCAATCAATTTGCTTCAAAACGAAAATGGAAAATTGACCAAAAGAATAATTTGTGCGAATGTGTGAATATTAAAGAGAATATCTTGCATTGATTTTTAGGTAACCATGGCAAGAATAAAATGTGAATGGTTATGGAATTTGAACAATTTGCGAACGTGCTTAATAATGAGAAGAAACTAGCGTTGATATAGGAGGAAACGACAATAATATTAGATTTGAACGTTACTTTATTCAAAGATTTTATACTAAATAAAAATAGTTGCAGCAAAAAGGGAAGTGAGATATCTTTAGAAAGGTAAATGTCCAGTCACGGTCAAAATAAAAATTGAAACGGATATGCTTCTCTCCTACTCGAAAATGCACGTTTACTGATTCATTTAACCATTTTCAGTTAAGGTATATTTTTTTGGAATGCTCACTATAGACGCAATAACCAACTCAAAAATTACGCTCATATTTATAACAAAAATAACGCTTAAATTTTTATACGTTTTAAGAATATTTAATATAAATACGTATCGTTTATGTCAACCAAATTTTATCAAAACGGATATAAACATACAACTTAAAGGTGTAATTAAATAGATTATTTACCCCGTAAATTTTTTTATTACTTAATTGACCTTTGATTTATTTACCATTTATTAGGAACTAATGTATATGTGTAAAATTATATTTCTTTCACCCAATATAAATTACTTATATTAAAGGTATATAACCAAATTTTGAAAAGTACAAAAGTGAAGTTATAGAATGCTGTTGCAAGTATATTAAAAGAATTGGAAATTAGAGTTTAAAAGATTAAAATTTTAGAATTTATAAAAATTCCAATCAGAGCTAATCTTTAACTAAAGGCAAAATTTTAGAAATCTTATCTTTTATTTAAAAATTTGGGCAATGATTTGATAAATTTAAAATTTAAATTTTTATGTAATAAATCCCAAAGTTCTAAAAATAAAATGAAAAATACTTGTTAAATTTGGGCTGTTACAGTTACACATACAGATCTCTTCAAGACATATTTATATCTTTCATGACGTATGATATGACATATAGACTTCATCTTCAGAAGAATATTTAAATATATTTCTTCAAGGCTATGCATATAATATTTAATTCATAGTAAGTTTTGGAAAGTAATAGAACATGGATCACTTTTTTATTTTTAAATTTGTCTAATGGAGCTGCGGGTCCATGACAATGGACAATTGAAATTTTTAAATGTATTTTATACCATTGCTAGTAGTTCTATTTTTATTACAAATTATTTAGGTTATTTATTGCCACATCACTTTTTGAAGTGCTATATCATATTTGAAAATGTCTCAAAGACAATGCTTTTGTAGTGTTATACAAGGATATTATATCTCTTCTGGTGATATAAACACCACTTCTGGAGTATTACATGTCTCTTTTAAAGATATTTTATATACACTATTTTTGGAATGTCATCGATATTCAATACATTTTCCTACATAAATGACATAATTACTACTTTCAGAGTAGCATAAAATATCTCTGCTGGAGATTTTTGTTGTAACTACTTCTAATATGCCGTATTAAATTTTAAATATAGTAACAAAATAATATGCACTAAATAAATGAAAGATGCGATAGATAAACCACTACTTCTAGAGTGTAGTATTACTATATAATCTCACTTTTGCAGAGGCTAGGTAAGCTGTCCTTCATATTAGATCTAAACTTGACCCTAAATTGTAGATCAACATGTAATTAAAATAATAAAGCATTGGACACCTTTGAAATAGTATAACACACAATCCATATGTGGCCTGAATCCATAGTTCAGACATAATGTTAATTGCAATATAAAATTATATTATGGCATGCTTTATATTGTATTAACAGTATCACATAGGCATGAGGATTATTACCGTACCAAATAAAACAAGATTAGCTGGGTATGTTAATTATTACCATTAACCATATAGATTAAATCAAATGCTACAAATGGAATATAATGTCCGTAAGGAAACGAAGCATTAAATCATTTTAAATTTTCCTTTTTCTAGAACTGTTTCAGGACTGTAGATGAAGAACGTAAATTAAAAAAAACAAAGCCATGGTATCATTAAGTTTTTGATTCAATATAATGTCCATAAGGAAACGAAGCATTAAATGCATTTTAAATTTTCCTTTTTCTAGAACTGTTTCAGGACTGTAAATGAAGAACGTAAATTAAAAAAACAAAGCCATGGTATCATTAAGTTTTTGATTCAACACACTGTAACACATTAATTTTAAGAGAGAAGTAGAAATTAAAACAAATCATTCAATGCATTTTTATCATTTGCATATGTGTATCAATTTAATTATATTGATTATCAATACTTATAAGTATACTTACGCTAGCTATCAATTTTACTATTTTGTATAAGATAACCATATTATAATTTTGAAATTAAATATTCCCACTGAGTTTTAACAAAAATATGGAAATTCACCTTTACTTATCTTTATAAATATTGGTTCCAAGTTTCGGACTGTACTCGTAAAGGATCATGAATTCAAAATATATATCTACTTAAAAGGTAGAAAATAATGCACCGAAAACACAGTGTATCTGATACTATACTTAGACGAGAGGAACATTATTATTCAGTGGTGTATGTGGACCACAAATTACAAATAAGGTGCCACCAGGATAAATTTTTATAGTTTGATTAATTCAAATTCATAGAGCCGCTGTTATGACTAATGCAGAAAGATTTCAGTGCACATTTCTTTTATATATGCCAGTAATACATAATAAGAGATTTAAACCCACATTTAAACTTCAACCTATTGTGTGACATCTACTTTATGCAGATAATGTAATGTTATTTCTTGAAGCTAATGCTGACAATGCCATTGAGTTAGGCCTAATACTTGAAGATTTAAAGCTTACTGTTGGCTTGCAGGTTAATGAGTACAAGTCTAAAGTCTATTTTAGCTCTACTATACCAGATAAAGATAATATTTTACTGAAACTTGACATGGTGGAGGGGCAGTTGCCTGTAAAGTACTTGGGTGGATTTGTTAGGTTGGCATAGGGTCGGAATGTTCATCACTTAATGAAACAAGTGGTCAAAGTGCAGTTCCCATCACATAAACTAATTTTTGCAAGGCATTTTTGTTTGAAATCGGCTGAGGCAACAAATTACCTCGGGTCGGCCCTGGTTCTTCCATATTTGTGCAGTAAGCTAATACTACCAATTAACGTTCCTAACAGAATTGATGCTTGAATTTCGGTCGGTGAAAGAAAAAACGCTTGGTGGCTAAACCATAATTAGAATTCTCAGTAGAAGCTGTATAATTATAATGAAAATGAAAAAGAGAAGTTACCAGGTCTTGCGTCACAGGCGGCGGCGCCAGTAACCACAAAAATCCCTGCGCCGATTGAAGCTCCGATTTCGATAAGAATCAGATCCATCAGACAGAGTCCACGAACCAGCCCCTCTTCGTCATTGACAAGACGGCTGTCAATAGGACCAACATTAAGGTATTTCCGGCAAAGAGTAGCAGAGCAGAAGGTGGAGATGCTAGATTGATTAGAAGAGGAGAAAGATTCGAAACTTCAGATCCATCTTCCGTCGAAAGAATCTACAACGAAAATTTGCTTATACTGCTCTTGTAATGATTATCTATCATATATGGGTTGAGCGACGAAGAGTTTGCACATAGTTTAAAACCATCGTGCTGATAATGTGTTATAAATAATTAAGAATACGTTATAAAGAAATAAGAGCAGAAGCAATTAGAGAAAGAAATATTATTCATTCTTCAGAGATCCGTAATCTATTTACATTACATAGTCTAATTTATATAAAGGCTTCAGAGCTAAGGATTGAACTTATCCCATGATGTGGGACTAAACAAAACAATATACAAGCATATTCACTTCATGATTTACATATACTATAACACTGAATCAATTAACAAAATTTATCGGCATAAACAATAATAAAACGTTTAATTTATGATTGATATATCGAACATTGAATAACAAAATTTTATTTTAATAACATTTAAAGTATGAGTACCATGTTTTTACAAAATTAGCGTGTGCAATGCATGTGATACATTCTATTACTTTATTATTACTATTATCCACAATTTAATAAATTAAAAAAATAGTTTTTTCCTTAATATCTCATGTTACATTTAAAATTCTTATCAATATAGATTCGCACTTTGACATCTAAAACTCATCATCATGCATATGTTCGGGTGCGCATGCGCATCAAAACTCACAAGATCATGAATTTACTCAATATTACTTCAAAAAGGAACACATTACATCTATATTTTTCTTTGAAACTTATCATATACATACACACTAAAAATTGTTTCACATGTATAGGTATATCAGTCATATTTAACGTATAATTTCTTAATTTCAAAATATAAATTACACTTATTTTAAAATTACGTAAAATGTTTTAAAATATAAAATTTTTAAAACAACAATAATATATATACATTTTTTAAACGTATAAATCATATAATAATATGTTTAACATATAGTTTCCTTGAACTTTAGAAATATTATTGTAAAACTAATTTGAAACAAGTCTATCATTTTAAATAGTTAGAATATGAAAATTATGAATATATGATTATTTTTAACTATTCGAAAATAATTTTTAAATATATTTTACTATGGAAACATAACATTTTAACATGCTAAAATTAAAAATATATGTTTAACATTATCATATTACATTGTACGTCGACTATTTAACCATGTATATTTGACAATTTCATTTACAACATTACCGTGTGCAACGCATGGGTTACACTAGTAATATTAAAAAGCAGAAGAATTTAAAGCTCTCTCGTCAATTCTAGGAATTCTCTCTTCTCTCCTTAATTCTCTCTAAATATTTTGTTTTTACCTCCTCACAATTTATTAGTGTTATAATTATTACAATGTTTTTATTGTTCTCTCTTCTATCATTAAAGGTTATACTGATTTTAACAATTGTTACAGATTCTTTCCAAGTTTTTTCTGTTATTTTACATTTAAGTCCATATATAATAATTTAGTTAGCTGATCTTAAATTTGAGCTTTAAAACAAATACAATTAACAAATATTCATTAATTGATCTGATAAATTTTTAAAAATGACAATTCAATATGTGTACGACATTCATATCGACAAAAATGGTAAAACTAATTTTTCATTCAAGTCCATATAGTTTTGAATTTCTATAATTATATACAAACTGTTACAATGTTCTACTAATATTTTCTTTTATCATTTTGCATTCGCAGGTCAACATTCAATAATTTAAACAATCATTTGCTGATTTCTCCTAAGTTTTCTTATATTATTTTGCATTCAAGTCTATATATTTGAATTTATTAAACTATCTTGAATTTAATTTTTTTAAGTAAATCCAATTAACAAATATTTACTTATTAATCTAATAAATCATAAAAATGATATTTAATGTGTATACTATATTTGTAGTGACATAAATGGTAAAACAATATTTTTATTCAAGTCCATATAATTTAACACTTTCACAATTATATATAAAATTATCTTTGATAGTTTTACATTTTTCTACATTTAAGTTCATAAAATTTCTTTCTTTCTAAAATTAGTTATTTAATACAAAGAAATATATAGATAATTTTTTTCTTTCTAAAGTTGGTATTTCATTGCAAACAAATATATACAAAAAATTATTTTCAAAATTGATACATCATGACAAACATATATAACGTTTTTCCTTCATTAAATTTGTACATCAAATGGACTTTTATCATTATTAAATTATATTTTGTGAGGAATAACATTACGATTAATAATAAGTGATATATGTTTGTATTCTATAATATTGTAAAATGAATAAATATTTTTAATCGGTACATTTTTGTCCAAAAAGTTACATTTCAATTATTTATATTCGTAATCCGAGTTAATCTTGGACAAAAATCATATATTGATTGGAAATATTTTTCCTTCATATTTTATTATCTTATTTACATAAATGTTAAAAAATTGAAATGTTTATTATAAACTAAAAATAGTAAGGTATGGAATAGTGGATTAAAAATCATTTATTACATAATTAAAAAGACAACGTGATTTGTAATGTTTTGGTTTTTTTCACTTAATTTTCTTTTAGTAGTTAAATAAATATTTTTTATCGCTCTAATAATATCAAATAATTATTTTTATATATATGTGCTGCAAGAACTATAAATGCATACAAATATATTGAGTCCTTGGTATTACACTTTTATTTTTAGGTATTTGACATCATTTCTCAAGTAATATTTAAAATTTAATGTATACATCATTTAACTTTTAGTCAAATTATCTAAACCTAAATGTCAATTTCATATATATGTACATAAATATTTATTTAAGAAATTTTATAAAAAAATTAATTTCAAAATTTATTAAGAATACCTATCTTCATTTACTTGATTGATAAATAATGAATCCTAAAAAATAATAAATTGAAGAATTGGTAAAACTCAGCTTGAATTATTATTAATCACCAGCATCCCTATTTATAATACATACCCAAGACTCTATTTTATGGTAACTCTAGAATTGCGGAAACAGCAGGAAAACTTCTGAAGATATATCCTCTATTGCATACCACTCATAACATCTAATCATACATTGCGGAAACAGCAGGAAATCTTCAGAAGATATATCCCCTATTACATACCACTCATAACATTTAATCATATATTCTAAATATATCATAATATCTTAATCATATATTCTAAATATATCATAATACTAATCATATATTCTAAATATATCTCAATACCCCCCTCAAGTTGGAGTATGAGATTCAAAAATCCCCAACTTGGAGAGAAGAAAATCAAATTGAGCCTTGCCGAGAGCCTTTGTAAATATGTCCGCCAACTGTGACGATGTCGAGACATGAGTAGGAGATATCAAACCTTCATTGATCGCATTACGAACAAAGTGACAATCAACCTCGATGTGTTTCATCCGCTCATGAAAAAAAGGATTCTTTGCTATATGTAACACCGATTCATTATCACAAAATAATTTAATAGCTTTAGGATGATGCACACCCAAACTCAACAGCAACTCTTTTAGTCACTTCAATTCGCAGGTAATTGCAGCCACAGACTTGTATTTGGCTTTCTCAGAAGACCTAGATACCGTATGTTGTTTCTTTGTCTTTCAAGAAATAGGAGATTGACCACGAAACACCATCCAACCTGTCAACGAGCGACGAGTAAGAGGACAAGCCGCCCAATCCGAATCACACCATCCTTCCAAGGTCAACTCACTGTCAGCACGGAGCCAAATACCCTGACCTGGAGTCCCTTTCAAATAACGCACAACTCGGAGAGGCGCTTCCCAATGTTCAATTCGAGGTGCTTGCATAAATTGAGACAAAATATGAATGAATAAGCCAGGCCTGGTCAAGTAATCGCAAGATAAATCAAACGACCACCAAGTTGTCGGTATGATTTAGGATCTGCTAGAAACTCTTCGGTTGCAAGACCTAGCTTATGATTTTGTTCTATAGGAAACCCAGTCGGTTTTTCCCCCAATAAGCCTGCTTCAGAAATAATATCTAAAGTATATTTGCGCTGATATAAAAACAAGCCTGATGAACTATGGGTGACCTCAATCCCCAAAAAATATTTGAGATTTCCAAGATCTTTCATTTTAAAACAATCACTAAGATAAGCTTTGAATATGGTAAGCGCATCGGAATCATTCCCAGAAATAACAAGATCATCAACATAAACTAAGACATTAATTTGAACACCGCCTTTAGTAAATGTAAAAAGAGAATAATCTAAACAAGACTGAAGAAAGCCATACCCTTTCAAAGCCGACACCAATTTTGCAAACCAACATCTTGGAGCTTGTTTTATGCCATACAATGACTTACGTAATCGACACACCAAAGTTGGATACTCTCAAACCCAGGAGGTAATTTCATGTATACCTCCTCATCAAGATCGCCATGTGGGAACGCATTATGAACATCCATTTGATGTAGTTCCCAATTCTTGAATGCCGTTATGGCTTGAAAAGCATGAACTGTAGTCATCTTGGCAACAGGAGCAAAAGTTTCGTTGTAGTCAATTCCTTCTTGTTGGTGATTACCCAACACTACTAATCTGGATTTGAGACGCTCAACATCTCCATATGACAAATATTTGGTCTTGTACACCCATTGACTACCAAGAGCACGTTTCCCCGGAGGATGATGCTCTAAGGTGCATGTGTCGTTGTCTTCTAGAGCCCGTATCTCATCCTTCATGGAACGGCACCACTCATCGGATTTCATGGCTTCTTTAAATGATTTAGGGTCCTTACCCTTAATTATAGCTGCAAGAAATCTCCGATAATTTACAGAAAAATTATCACAATTTATGTAATGTGCTAGAGGATAAGGAGTACCTGAGGAGTGATTGGAAGGAGGAGAATTAGAAGATGGACCACTAGCAAAAACTGTATGTGTCACAAAATCTCGATACAGAACATTTGGGAACTTTTTCCGAAGACCATGACCCATTTCCTGTGGACTAGTAGATTGATCCGAAGTAGAACCATGCATAGACCCAGTAGACCCATCTAAAGACTGATCATCAATATGCATAGTGGGTCGCTATTCCGGCCCAGTGGTTGTTGGTTCTGGAACAATGGCCTATGCGTCAATTTGAACTTCGTCCATGTGATTTTGAGCATTATACCCATTATCATTAATCAAAAGACCAACATTCTCATCTTCATAAATTATTTCAGCAAAATCTTGATGAATATCATGATCATTATTCTCACTAGATATTATATTAACATCTTTCGAACACCCAAACGGGAACACCTCCTCTACAAATTTCATATCTCTAGACATGAAAAATTCCTTTGTATCAAGATCAAATAATTTCCACCCCTTCTTACCAAACGGGTAACCTAAAAAATATACTTTCGACTCCGACTTGTAAATTTATCTCCCTTAGTCTTTTGATCATGAGCAAAGCACAAGCACCCAAAGGTTCGAATAGCACCAAAAGAGGGTGGTTTACCAAAAAGTATCTCAAAAGGTGTTTTATTTTGTAACATGGAAGAGGGTGTACGATTAATTAAATGAGTGGCAGCAAGAACACATTCACCCCAAAAATAAATAGGCAAGTTTGCTTGAAAGCGTAATTCCCTACCCACATTCAAAATATGTTTATGTTCCCTTTCAACTCTCCCATTTTGTTGTGGAGTACCCACACACGAAGTTTGAAACAAAATTCTAGTTGCATTAAAATAATCAATCAAACAATCAAACTCAGTTCCATTATCACTTTGAACGACCTTAATTGTTTGAGAAAATTGCATATCAACCGTAGCAACAAAGGACATAAACATTTGATACACCTTTAATTTGTCAACCAACAAATAAATCCAAACTGCTTTCGAAAAATCATCAACTATTGTCAAAAAATAACAGGCCTCACATGACGAAACGTGTCGGTATGGACTCCATAAATTACAATGTATTTTCTCAAAAATTCTAGAAGCTTTATTGTCATTTAAAGGAAACTTGTCTCTAGGATGTTTAGCATGCATACATACTTCACACTCTTTATCTAAACTATCTTTTTTATTTTTGACGTGAGGAATTAACTTAACTACTTTTTCGGAAGGATGCCCGAGCCGACGATGCCACAACTCCAAATTTGATGTTGCTTCAACTGTTGACGCAAATTCCGGTTTGCTATAGTAGTACAGTCCATCTCTCCTAACTCCCATTCCAATCAGCTCCTTCATTTGGTCATGTATAGCACAAATATGAGAATCAAATTGGACAATAGTTCGTAAATCATCATTAAGTTGTGAAATAGAAATTAAATTGCAACTCAAATTTGGAACATAAAGTACTCCAGTGAGGGTAATTTTGTTCGACACACATACGAACCCCACAAAAGTAGCAATCACTTTTTCACCATTCGACAAACCAACAGAACACTCAAGATTTTGTGTGCCAAATAACCACGAACGTTTCCCTGTAACATGATGGGTTGCTCCGGTATCGATAATCCATGAGGTATTATGAAACTTATCATTTAATCGATTTTTGGGAATTTTACTATTACCAATCACACCTGAAATAGCTTTCCACTGCTCACTTATGAACAATTGATCTTCACCACCAGTCATGGCAAATTATTCTTGAAGAAAAAAATCGTTCTTTGGCTCTGATACCATGAAGAATTGGTAAAACTCAGCTTGAATTATTATTAATCACCAGCATCCCTATTTATAATACTTACCCAAGACTATCTTATGGTAACTCTAGAATTGAGGAAACAACAGGAAATCTTCTGAAGATATATCTCCTATTACATATACCACTCATAACATCTAATCATACATTGCGGAAACAGTAGAAAATCTTCAGAACATATATCCCCTATTGCATACCACTCATAACATCTAATCATATATTCTAAATATATCATAATATCTTAATCATATATTCTAAATATATCATAATATCTAATCATATATTCTAAATATATCTCAATATAAATCGATATATAACTCATTTTAATCAACAAAAATGATAATTTAATTTTTATTCAAATATAAAAATATATGAATTTCATAACAAAAATACAGCTATAAATATAGTAATTTCAATTTATAACTCATTTATCCTAACAAAATTCATCAAATATTGCATAATAAATTATATTCTTCAAAATAGTTATAATATTATTTTTCTACAACATACCGTGTGCAACGCACGAGTTACACACTAGTAATTTTACTAAGGAAGAAACTTTTAAGCTTGGCAAATGTTTTATGATAACGCATGTGGCACTTCGTACGCGAACGGTTTTTCTAGAAACTTGCAAAAATATCTAGTTATATTTTTACGTTCAAATTATATTAAGTTAGTTTGAATTTTTATTTTAAGGTTGTAGTACCTAAATTGTATTAGTTTTATTTTTTATTTTGTATTATTAATTAATAAAGAACGATTTTATAATGGAAGTGTAATTTTTAGGTCCTATTTTAAATGATATTAAGATTGACTAATATTTGTTTAAAAACAGTTTGAATTTGTAAAGAAAGCGTAATTATCAAATCCTATTTTTATGCGACATTAGAAGGGGCGGTTTTGGTAGTTCACGCCGACACCAAAAAAGTGTGACACAAAAGGTATTACAACTATTATTAAAGATTTGTTGCCGATTTTTCCAATACTGCCTTTTATTTTATTTGGGCACCTGTTTCATTGTTTTAGGAAATAAAATGATTAAAATTTAATTAGAAAGAAAACTACATATCTTATTTTAAGACATTATTAAAACGAGTGTTATGACACGCGCTTCACGTGATGATAACACATGCTTCGCGAGTAAATTGATTTTTTCTTACAAATTATATACGTTTAACATATTTAAGAGAAATAATTTTTTTAAACATGTAGCTATGGTTTTGCATTGGAATCATGTGTAATCAGTTTGAAATTCACTTCTAGGTTGGAGCATTTAATTTTTTGTTAAGATGAATTTTTGTTTTTATCATCAATTAATATAGAGCGAAAACATATAGGAAGTTTGATTGTTAGATCATATATTTGATTGACACTAATTTTGGTATTATATGTAGCATAGCGTATTGAATTTGTAAAAAATATAGTTGATAGATCCTATTTTTAAGATATAGATGCGTTTGTGGAAGTTTATGTTGATGGAAAAAACAGGAAGAGAAAACTGATAAGATAATAAAATTTAATTATATTATTTTTTCCAAAAATGTCAAATGATATATCACTTACCACTTCTGGAGCAAATTGATCATACTAACCATAATCATCTTTTGAGGGTGATTTTCTATCGTCATTTGTTGATTTCTAAACATATACACTATTTTTCGTTGAAAATGCTTTTGGAGATATATCATCTTTTTGAGTTGACATTTGCTTATCAAAGTGTTTAATATTCATTAGTTGGTTGATAAATTGTGTTGTATGTTGAAATTAATTTTTTACTATATAGATTAAAGTAATAATAACGTGACGACTACCATGTACTTTTGAATATTTTATAAGAAGCATAATTTATATGCATATTTAAAAATAAAAAACAATATGAAAAAAGAATAAATTTTTATCGACGGGTTGATTTTATGTCCGTAAATAACATGTAATCATGATATTATTTTGAGAATACACAAAGTAATGCAAAAACAACACGAGCAAATTCTAAAGAGTGTAAATTACCTTTTTAATATAAAATAGAAGTGTAAAAGAAGTAGTCGTAGAAATGAGTTTTTTTTTCTTGTAGAATAAGATTGAAATATATTTGAAAATAAATAATGACATGGAAAATGAATAAATTTTCTTCGATCAATTGATTTTATGTTCGTAAATAAAATGTAATTATGATATTATTTTAAGAACACATGGTGCAATGCACTTAAATAAACAATACAAACAAATTCTAAAAGTGCAAATTAGTTTTTTAATATAAAATAAAAGTGTAGAAGTTGCAGTCGTAGAAATGTTTTTTTCCTGTAGAATAAGATTACTGTAGTGTAAAGCACAGTTTTAGTGATGTAATCTGGAGTTGTGAAATCGGAGATTAACGATGGCGAGCAACCCAATAAAACATGCCTAAAAAGAAAAGTGGTAAGAGATCTAAATGAAGATAAAAGAGAGAAGTGTAAAAAGAATAGGTGTAAAAAAAACGTGAATGTGGATGGATAGAGTAAGTGGCATTGATATTTCTAGAATGTTGTATTTGTATTACGAAGTTTGAATATTTCCGTGCTGTATCAATTAAGGTTATGGATACGCATGTCACGTTTATTTTAAATCATATGCATTTTCTTAACTCATTCACTGATTCATAAATTTATGAATCGGGATGGAAAAATAATTACAATCTAGAAAAATCTTAAGTGACCGATGTAAGGTTATACATCATATATGCTACGAGTGATATCTAATAGTCATAAATACTCTAATAGGTTTTTTGTTGAAAAGTTAATAGAGCGGTATCATTGCTATACATATAACATGTTATATTTTTCAGTTTATAAACAGAATTGCATAACGTTATATGGTTGCCGTCTGTAATTGTATAACGTTATATGCTTGCTGCCCTTAATTTTGCCTATGTGTTTATTCTCATAATTGTATAACATTATGTCTGTCACCTGCTTGATCATGCAGTAAATTGATATAAAATGGTATTATTGAATTAACGCAAATTAATGCTTATTGATTCCACTTTCCAACATTTTCCCTTAAATCTAATTTTGCACTCATTAAGTTTCTCATACATATACGTTTCAATATTTGTATCATTTATTCACAGTTTAATGCATGACCTTGAAATTCATAAATCTCCAGATATGGTATACAAAAAATAAGATATGTATTCATTTGTTTAAATTAGTTAATCAGATTCAACTAATTAAATCGCTTCCAACATTGCAAAAACATTTCAGTTTTGATATTTGTATCATTTATTCACAGTTTAATGCATAACCTTGAAATTTATAAATATCTATATATGGTATACAATAAATCAAGATATATTCATTTGTTTAAATTAATTGTACATCAACATATATTTTTTCCATGTCTCATATAAAGGGCAATTTTGAAAGTTCACGGTCGGACCAAAAGTTCGCACTTTGAAGCCAACTATTAATAATGATACGAAATGAAACACAATATCCCTTAGTATATCTAAAAAAGACACTAAAAGATGTGGTGCATTGTGGGTGTAGATAAAACTTTACAGAGACTAAGATTTGCGAGACAATTAAATAAAACAACGGAAACATTTAAAATTAAACTTTATTATTCTAGAAAATAAATCATCAAAACAGAATATGTCTTTAAAACCAAATACACATGTCTAGTGAAAAACACCATCTCAGTCATATCATCAGAGTACATGAAAATAACCATCGCTCTCAAAAGAACTAGTACATCAAATCCAAATGAAACAAAAACAGAAAAGAAGAAAAATACATGAAGGAAAAACTCTACAGCCGAATCTCCAAGAAAATCCGAAATATACTATCCTTGCCTCTGCTGGCCTATGGGGAAAGAGAAAAATAAAGGAGTGGGTCAAACCAGAAGTATGGTGAGTGGAAGTAATTACTAGTATTTTTAAGTAAGACAAAGACAATAGACTTAGCAACAGTTCTACTATAAAAGGGAAATAGAGAAAAAGATAAAGCTGGAATAAAACGCTGTTTGCTTTGATTAATTCGATTGTTTGCACTTGTCTTAGATTACTTCTTTGATTAGTC
Source organism: Allium cepa (assembly GCA_030765085.1). Classification (NCBI taxonomy): domain Eukaryota; kingdom Viridiplantae; phylum Streptophyta; class Magnoliopsida; order Asparagales; family Amaryllidaceae; genus Allium; species Allium cepa. The sequence continues at coordinate 887,765,043 of CM060931.1, forward strand.
TAAATTCCTAATTCTACCCTTCTGATTGGCCTTCTATCTCTGTTGTGCCACTATGGGCTAGTCCTAATGTGGGTCCCACAACAAAAAAACACCTACTAGCACTCTGTAACTCAATAGCGACTTATCTCTCCGCACCAAGGCCGCACACACGACCATCGTTAATTTCACGCTATTTGTTGCTCCCTCTTACCCTAAACAGCATAAGCATGCCCGGTCTCACAACCCTCTTCCATTGTGAGGCCATCGGTCCTACTCTAAAAGGGTCATGCCCAGCCTCACTTAAGTGTTTTGTGAGACCATCGTTCCTAGTCTGAAAGGGAATGGTGCCAATTCGGGTCCTACCAAACAAAATCTAGTTGCACCCCTAGCCCGAATCCCCTAATTTGAACTTCCGTCCATTGGTCCCTTAGTTATTTTAGTTAGCATAAGCGTGTCCCAGCATCACCTAACCGACTGTGAGACCATCAGTCCTAGTCTGAAAGGGTTATGCCTAGCCTCACCTACTATGAGACCATCAGTCCTACTCTGGAAGTGTCATGCCTTGACTCACCTATTGTGAAACCATCAGTCATAATCCGTAAGGGAATGCTATTAGTATGGACTCTACTTCTATCTTTACTTACTAATTTAATATAAGTCTTTTAAATAATCATCTTCTGTTCATTCTGCTTTATTTGCTTATTTACTTATTTACTTATTCTAAGTCTTTTAAATAAGTCTCTTCTATTATCTATGCTATATTTGCTTATTAACTTAGTATAAGTCTTTAAAGTAAGCCTCTTTCTAGTTATAATTTGCTTGCAAATGTAAAATTTGCCTATTTCATCTATATTCTTTTATTACAGTTCTACTTATTTGCGTCCAATTTTCTGTAATTTTAGTGCTCTTAAAATTTAGTCCATATTAGCGAATTATCCACTTTTTAATAATTTATTCACGTAAAAGGAATAAAAGGAACTAAAATTTACAAGCTGAAATCTAACGCAAAACGAATGTAAATAAAATACAAATGACTGTAAATAACTGTAAATAAACGAATGACATAGCTAAATAAAATAGACTGAAAAGAACATTAAAAATTAACTGTAAACAACTTGCATAAAAGAAGTCTCAAAATTGTAGAAAAACTACAACTGCTGAGAACATATTATTTTAAATTACTAAAGATATAAAATAATTACTTGAACACTTTTATTTAACTTACCAAATGGTTTATTAACTTACAACTGCAGAGAAAAACTACAACTGTTGAGAAAAACTACAACTTCTGAGGACCCTATTATTTAACTTACCAAATGGTTTATTCAAAATTATTATCATTGTTCCTAATACTTACTTTTATTTTGTTAGAAACCCTTTTTTTGCTTTGCATACATATCATTTCTAGTCCCATTGAGTTAGTATAAAATATTAATACAAGTTTTGTTTTAAAGATTAAAAATACTAAATTTTAACTAGAAGGAAAATTACGTACCTTAATTTAGAACTTGATTAGATCACAATATGCTAAACTTTCTTCAAAAACATCATTGACATTTTGAATATAAAGAAAGAAATAGATATTCATATAGCATCTCGTTTTAGTTGAGATTTAGATGTGGATGGGAAATTATGATAACCCGGATTTTTGGGCATCTGATAATTAAAAACATCTGGATGTATATAAATGGATTTGAAACTATAATAAATGTTGAATTAAATATCTAGAAATGATGAATCTTATAGTAAATTGATAAATATATAAATAGTTATGTGCAAACTTTATAATATTGGAAATTTTAAGGGGTTCATTTACAAGTATATAAGTGTGTATATATATACGTTTTGTGAATAGAAAACATCAATTTAAATTCAATGTATTAAATTTTAAAAGGATATTTAGGGTTAAAATTTTATATTTTCAAAACATTAATGATAAATCTTTACATATAGTTATTATTTGGAATAGCAATAACTTAAGTAAAGATTAATATTTTAAGTTAAGATTTAGTAAAAGGGTTTAATACCCTTTCTTTTATATTTTAAATAAAGATAGTTTGTATATAAATAAATATAACAAATTAGTAAAGTCATAAACATAAATATAAAACATATAAAAACATATAATATATAAATTTATATAAAAACATAAGAAAAATATTTAATAAAGGGTCTAAGACATTTGTAAGATAATAAAACATAAAAACATATAAATATAAAACCAAATAGAAAATATAATATAAAAATTATATAAGAACATTTATGCATGCAAAATTTACAGGTGTAAACATTATAACATGCAAAATACAAGTGTCATATTTAATTTGTTTTCTTTATTTTTCGATAATAAATAAAACATAAGGAAAAATAAAATAAATTGTTTTGACATTTATAGCTTCTATATAACATACAAATAACAAGTGGCAATGGTTTTTCTTTCAAAATTAAAATATAATAACAGGTTTAAAGAAGGTTGTTTATAGTTCAAATGATTTTCATTTTCTCTTTTCTAAATTCTTTCCTTCATCTTCTAAAATAAAAAAAAAGAATCAAAAGAACTGTTTCAAGTTTTTAACCTGATCTAAAGCAAGTAGATTCCAATCAAACTCAAGTTGCAAATCCACAATCAATTAGCAAGCACCAGATCAGTTTCAGATCAATCAAGAACTAATTTCCGGATTTCAAAGAAAAAAGCTCCTCTGTTCAAATTTTAAAAGTGAGTAAACTTTAATCCTTTTTTAATTAATTCATCTGTATAGTTTACGCATGCCATAAATAATGGTAATAATAACTTAAATATGATTTGCATGGATGAAAAAAATGTTGTCTGGGTATATAGATGGAATTTTTGTTTGCATGCATGTGTGCACAGATGTATATCTCTGTCTAATTACAACAAACAAAAATATGTTCAAAGAAAAAAATTAAAATCTCTTCCCTGATCTCTTTTAGCATATGATGTCTAGAAGGAATTTGGTTGTAATGGTGTAATACAAATTTTAATAATGTTTGCAAGTAGAATTGTTTGGTAATTATCTGGTAAAGAAAATATTACAGCAAAAAGGAAATATATCAGAAAAATCGATTGTTTCAATTTCAAGTTTCACCTATATAATCTAATCCGTCATTTAAAACTATGATTTTAGTAATAGTATCAAGCTTTTTAAGTGAGTTTTTGGGTGGGAATTGCTAGTTGAATGGAAATTGGGTACTTATCAATTTTCGACGATCGAGGGTTCTGGGAATGTCGAGTTCGCTACTGAAGCAGGCTTATTGGCCGAGGAGCCCGACAAAATTGGTTAGAAGTTTTTTAGTTCGCCGTGGTGGCGCGGCAAGGGGGTTGTAGGGTTTAAGACCCTGCTTGGGTCGATGATGGTCTCGTGGTGAATGCGGCGTCGCAATGGTTTCGGGTTGGATCAGAGGTGGGGAAATAGTATGATGAGGGACTGGCGCAGCTCCAGGCACGATCACGAGGGTCCAGATGGTCGGAGATGGGCGGAGGGTGGTGTTTTGGTGATTGGTTATCGTTTCAGGTATGGCTTTGAAGTTCGAAGTTCGAATTTGAATTCGAGCGAAATCGAAGAAAAATAGGTAGCTAGAGGGGTCAGAGGGGTCGTTGTCGACTTGCTGGTTATTGCGATGATGGTCAGAGATGATCCGATTACGTGTGCATGTGCACACGTATCAGTGGTAACAGGACGTTTCTGTAGAGAAGAAGAAGGATAAGGCTCGGGTGGGAAATCGGGTTGGCTATCGGGTTTGTATGCAAGCAGTAGTGAGAGAGAGAGAAAGCTCGGAGGAAATGAGGTTTGGCTCGAGTTTTGGCATGGGGTTTTGTTGTTTGGCTCGGGTCTTGCTCGAGTGATTTGCGCTTGGGTAGTTTTTATGTAGTTTTCCGGGTTTTAAGATTTTAAAGTAAAACATATGAAAGTAAATCTTGGATACCAAGTTTTAAAGGTGTATTTAAAATGAATAAATTTTCAAAAAGAAATGCAAACCAAGTTCCAAAGAAAATTATTTAACAAATTTTTAAACAAGTTTCAAGGTTAAATTTTAAAAGTTAAATGTTTTAAATTTATTTTGTTTTTAGTTAATTATATATTAGGTTAATTATTTAATTGATTAATTTAAGAATAATTAGTGGATGTAATTACTTAATGAAGGTAATTAAAGGATAGTTAATGAATGTAATTATGTAAGGATCATTAACTAGTGATTATGGGATAATTTATTAATATAATTAATTTAAGATAATTAATTTGTTTAATTAATTAAGGATAATCACTTAATGAAATCGATTAAGTATAATTACTTAATGTAACTTATTAAACATAATTACTTAATGTAATTAATAAAGTGTAATCACTTATTGTAAGTAATTAATGGATAATTACCGAATGAAATTAATGAAAGCAATTAAAGGTTAATTAATTAATGTGAATATTTAAGGAATGATTAATTAATTTCATAAATTAATTAAGATACATGGTTTATAATTAATTAAGATAGATAATTAAGAGATGATTAATTAATTGGTTTGTAATTAATTAATGTAAAGTAAGCAGAATTTAAATGTAAGTAAAGTAATTAATTTAATTTATTTGGAGATTAAATTAATTGGAATTGAACAATTAATCAAACTTGCTTATGGATGATTGAATTATATCGAATGCCTTCAATTGTTTGATATCTTTGATATGTACGTGCTACGATATGAAATGCTGTGGTTGAACTGTGATAATATGGATTGTCTATCTGTGATGAATTGCTATGTAAATATGTAATTCTGAATATAAACTGAATTGTTTAAACTTAAACTGCTTGGTTTTTAAAGATTATATTGGATTCAAAGAGACCGGTGTCGGGTATCAGCAAATACCCGAAACCACTTCAATTAGTAATCTTCAGTAATTCTTTATAGATTGGATTTTAGAATCCGATAGCCTGGAATGTAATGGATTAAGTAACATGGCGATTTAATATGAGTAACAGTTCTTAAATATTATTTCGTAATAAGTACTTATTAAATAAGATAAAAACTCATAGCGAGGTACGAGTTACCCTGGCTTTCAAATTAGTTTTATAACTTAGTATTTCCAGTTATCTGGGTTTACTCACGCTGGTTTCCAGCCTGACTCTGGTGTTACTTTAATGTAATGCTCGGGTTAGACCGAGTATTACAGATTTTTAGGTTAGGACGTTCTGGAGCTCAGGAGGCGAGCTGGATAGCAGGAACATATGGAGTATATTCCACTATGTAACAGAGTTTGTATTGATAATAGTCTGGGACAAGTTGTTACAACGGTCCAATTTATTTGTGAATGATTGTACCCAGATGCATTGTATATAAAATCTCACAATTATAGCTTTTCTTTGTATAAATGGTATTACTTGATATTATACTTTGATAAGCTGCAAATGTGAGATTCTGTGTTTTGTTTTCTGTTCTTCTTCTACCTCTTTTCTTCTTAACCCTAACAATATGGAATTTCCGGTGTTCGATTGCTCGGCACTTCTACAGTGAACGTATTAGTGTCAATTTTTCTTAAGGTCGAAAATTTCGGGTCGTTACAAAAATATAGATTGAGAAGGATGTTGAGATGCATTTTCTCTATGATCTAAAATCAAAGAAGTATGTTTAAGTTTAAAGAGTTATGGCTTAGGGTTAAACAACGAAGAGATGAAACCACTAGAAAAGTGACTATTTACCTATTTGAAATTACCAACGCCAGTGTCATATGTAAATCATTGCCTATGACGTAGTATTGACATCTTGCAATAGAACTATCTCTCTCACGTATAAGATCGTCAAAGATACAGTTGTCCTCTTCCTCTTGACTAGAATGAAATAAGCATATTTGGTCAGTCAATTGGCCATGACCTAACTATTCTCATTCTCCCTTCTACTCTTAGGTATTCCATAGAGATGCTCTCTCGTTACCACTATGGAATACCCAACGACTTCAATAATTAAGCAGGCTTCATATGCTTCATCTTTACCCTTTGACTTGGAAACGTACTATAGCGACTCGCCTTTCACTCCACAGAAAGACACATCATTAGTAAGAAAGAAAGGGATAGAAAAGAGAAAAGAAAGGAAAGAAGGAACTACACAATATCGGAATCTCACAGCGGAACAAATAAAATATATTAATCACATAGTTATTACATAATATACATCATCTATCAAAGTTACATAGCTTAATACATCACAACACATTAGACAGACTCAAGATACAACACAGAGATAAACACAACGGAACCACAATATCCATATACGCTAAAGCCTCCTGCTCCATATCTTCTCCAGAATTCGTCAAAGCTAACCTGAATCCCTTGGCTACTCATAAAAATTTGAGTACCCAAGAGTTTAATAAAACAGAAAATAAACTCTGGGTCAGACATGGGTCTGGTTTGAGTAAACGGGTTAAAATTGCTTAACTTTGAAAATCATTTGAAAAGAAAGGTATCTCGTAAGACTTCCCAAACATAAACATGGAAAAGTTTTTACCTTACGATAACCAGAACATTTGATAGGAAATCCAATGATATTATATTAGTGTCTAGGGTTTTCAAGTAAATAGAAAATAGTCGAAATTGTTACATTCATTAAATTCTAGCTACTAGCCACAAAGTGAGTACTATAATCAAAACTGTAAAGGCACGTAGGTAAAGTGGATTCCCATCAATGGCAAGGCTACTGGGGTACTTTCCGTCACAGTATCTGGTCTAGATCAGAGTACCTAGGATCCAACCCGATCCTCTGCAACACAAGGACAGAACCATCCCTTACTGGATAATCCCGAACAAGACAACCCCACGGTTGGTGCGACCAACCACACACTAAGCCGAATAAAAAGGGACCTCTAGACAGGGGAAAATCTCGTCCTACTTGGGTGCGATCCACTTAGCCTTACTGCATATCCCTGTTTTAGCCATTCCCGGTTGATGAGGCTTGAGGCTACGATTACCTTTTAGAACACATATCTTAGAATGTTCATCGTCCTCCAATTACGATGGTTCGAAAGCATTCAATCCATACAAGTTCGTTCCGGGTTCGAACGAAACCAAATGCACTATCTCGCTACACTCATTTTGGAATCACCCTCAGAGATAACGACAATAGCCCTTGCACTCTGAATCTTCATCTCGAATCTAGAAGTACTATCTTCGTTAAACTCGTTTTGGAATCACCCTCAGAGTTTTAACAACAAATAACCCTTACACTTCGAGTCTTCATCTTGATCTTCATTAGAGATTTCACGACCTATCGCTTGATTTGGATCGATGTGGTTTTCGGATATTCCAATTTGAAAATCCGATCCCGGTCTCACCGAAATCCAAAACGCCGCTTTAATATCCAAGCTATTTAAGGGTTTAAACAATTTAATTTATTATTTAGACTAACATAATCACATAGATAAATAATTCTCATTATCATAGATAGATAATCCATAATATCACAATTTAACTAAACATCTCATATCACAAAGCAGTACATATCACATATCACATAATCCAAGGCATTCAACATCATTCAATCATCCATAAGTAAGATTAATTGTCGCACTATCTAATTAATTCAATTAACCACCAATGAATTAAATTAATTTCTTTAATTACTTTTAAATCATGCTTACTTAACATTAATTAATTACAAACCAATTAATTAATCATCCTTTAATTATCCATCTTAATTAATCATCCTTGATTAATTATTCTTTAATTACATTAAGTAATTAGTCTTTAATTAATTAAGTAAATTAATTATTCTTTAGCCATTCATATTAGTCCTTTAATTAATTTCATTAATTAATTATTCTTTTAATTAATTAAATTTAGTGATTAATCTTTAATTAATCACACTCATTAATCAATTTTAATTAATCACATTCAGTAGTTAAATATCCTTTAACTACTTTCATTAATTAATTAACTCCTTAATTAATTAATTACACTAAGTAATTACTCCTTATTTACTTCTACTAAGTAATTATTCTTTAATTACTCTCTATTAAGTAATTTTCCTTTAGTTAATTACATCGAGTAATTACCCATTAATTACTTACACTAAGTAATTACACTTTATTGATTATAGTAAATAATTATACTTAATCAATCATCAAGTGATTATCTTAAATTAATTATATTAAATAATTATCTTAAACTAATTACATTAATTATTTTAATTAATTACTTTAAGTAATTAATCCCTCCATTAATTAATTACTCTTTAATTTAATTAACCTTAATTACTTAGATTAATTAATCCTTAATTATAAAATAATTAACTATACTTAATTACATTAATTATCTATTAATCTCTAGTTAATGATCCTTAAATTAATTACACTCATTATCAATTCTTTAATTACTTTCATTAAGTAATTATACTTGATTATTAACATAAATCAATTAACCCTTATTAATTACATTAAGTAATTAACCTTTAATTAATTTCACTAATTAATTATCTTTAATTAATCACAACCTTAATTAGTTTAAGGATAAATTCCTTATCTTAATAAATTTCTTAATATCATCATTAAACTTTATTACATTTGAACCACTTAGTGACTTTGGCACTGGACGTTCCCAAAATAGGTACTATCGGGGTTTAACCACAAAATTAGTCTAATATATAAATTTCTTTAAAACAAAACAATTTTAAAACTTTTAACATTAAATTTAAACTTTGAAATTTGTTCAAAAAATATTTAATAAATTGTTTCGAAAACTTGGTTACATCCCTTGGAAGCTCAATCATTTAAATATACTTTAAAACTTGGCAAACAATTTCTTTTTAAAAGCTAATCATTTTAATAACTTTAAAACTTGTTAAACATTTTACTTTGGAAACTTAATAAATATTTAACTTAGAAAAACTTGTTTTTGTTTGATTTTTAAATCTTTATACCTTTTTCTTTAAGCTAGAAACTTTGAATTTTCTTTGCTTTTATAAAACCTGTAAATACTTAACTTCCTTCTAAAAAACAGGAAACTTAAACACTCTAAAACCCGAGCTCATGAAATCAAAAAAAAAAAAAATCCGAGCCATCCTATTAGAAAACCCCAAGCAAAAACATGAAATCTTCGATCTCAACACCAGTCACTCGCGACCTCAAATATTTTGAGACAATCACGAGAAAAACTCGAGTAAACCTCGAGCGACATCTTCTTTCCAAGCTAACACTACCCAGACCCAACAAAGTGCATCGTGCACATACACGTGTACGCGCCATCGCCTGAGCTCCGACCTTCCCCATGACCCTCGTCAAGTCGAATTTGACCTTGCCAACCCCCTTGATCACCCAGATCGGCGAATCCACCAGCGAAACGAAATCGAGGACTACGACACCAAACAGGAATTAAACCCGATCGACAAATCCCCCTGCCGCCAACGATCTCGTTAATTGGAACCCTCGGTTCTTTTCCCGAGAAGCACTACATCTCCAGCCGCGATCTCCTGCCTCGCGATCGAGCCCGGTGCATCATAGTCGTCGAGATCACCTCAACATCCCACTCAACAAAAACCACACTCAAAACCCTAGATCACCTTCCCCTGGCCGCTCCGTTCATCAGAAAATTCCCTACCCATTTTTCCAATGACCACCTTGCTACCCCCTATCCTCAGACAAAAGCCCAACGTCAATCCTTTTTCCGTCCGTTGGAATTTGACAAAAATGCCCAATCCGATCAACTCAAATTATCACAACAATTACAATGTTAAAATTCATGATATTGCCTTTGAAATTCACCTATTTCAAATACGATTCAGATAAGATAATCAAAATAGAGAATTAAATGTTTGATTTTTGACCTAAATTAATTTCCCACTGTAATTTCCTATTCTTGAAATAATTTCTAAATTTAATTACTCTTAACCATTTTTAAAATTTATTTTACATTGTTACAATTATTTCCTTATCAGGAATCATAGCTTGAAGATGATTATATAGGTAGATATAAAATTTCAATGAAAATTTGAGCCTGAAACAAAAACAGAGAAGTATGTATGTACATATGCACAGATATTTCACAAACAAACCCCTTTTGTAACATGCATTCACATCTAACATTCATGTAAACATTGTATATCATGTTACTACAACATTTAACACACATATCAACATATGAAAAGATTTTTAAAACTGTTTTTAAAATAAGGTTTACTCACATGAAATTATAAACAGAGAACAACTACTTGTTTCCTGGAACTTATATTTGAATTTGTTTTGATGTTGATTTTTCTTGATCTTGCATCTTGAATCCGTGGTTAGATGTTGAGTTGATCTGAATCTTTACATTGCTTGAAGATTTGAAAATAATTGATGTTGTTGTTGAGTTGAATTTCGGTTTCTTCTTTTCTTTTTCTTTTTTTAGTTATAGGAAGAAGAAAAAGATAAATATTTGAACTGGAAACAAAATAACCAAGTCTCTTCTTTAAACCATTTATTTATAATTAATTTTAAAAGAGACAAATGTGGACACTTGTTAATTCAAATTAGGTAAATGTCATTGCAAATGTTACTTAGCTTACAAATGTTAAAAAAATGCATATATGAATTATAAATGTCAGATATATTTATTATTATGTTTCTTATGTATTTGTAATTTGTGTAATATGTATATATATTTAAAAGAAAGTATTTTTAAACCTATATATATATATATTAACCCATTTTAGTTTAAGTAAAACATAACAAACCCTTTTATTAAATAATTTTCTCTTGTGCTTTATATGTTTTAAAATGTTTGAAATAAATTATGTTTTAAACTTCCATATATATATTTACAAATCATATTTAAATCAAGCAAATTTAAAAAGAAAGTAAAACGAACCTTTTATAAATCTTACTTAAACTTTAAACTTAAGTTAAATATTTTTATATAAATATAGATGTTATCTTTGTTGTTAAGAAATATGAAGTTTAATTTTAAATAGCCTATGAAAAGCATTATATTAAATTCAATCCAAACTCCCAAATTATAATATATGTTAAATTTGAAAACATGTTTTTATTTGTTAATTTCAAACTAAAGCTTTTCTATTTACAATATATACATATAAATGCATTATAAATAGGAAACATTCTAATATTAGCTTTGAAAATTATTATATTGAATTTTAAAACATAACTTCAAATCACAATATATATACATATATATATATATTACAATTTTAAAACATATATTTTATTAAATTAAAACCAAAGACTTCCTATTTACAATATATATACCAATGTATACATTATAAATAGAAACAATTTTATTAGTTTTAAAAGTTAAAATTTACCAATTAAATATTTATAAAAGGAAAATTATTTTACCAAATTTTAATTATATAAAGGAAGATTATCAAATAAACATTGCCTAAAATTTTGGGTCATCATATTCCTTCTCCCTTAAAGAATTTCGTCCCCAAAATTTAAAAGCAAAGATAATTTAATAATCCAGCAAAAGTTTTAATTTTTAAATAACAAGTATATATTATCAACCATATACTAGCAACCATAGCAACCAATTTACTTTAACAAACAAATCTAACTATCCCGACACAAAGTTAGGATACGCCTTCCTAACACTATCTAGAGTTTCCCAGGTACAAATCACTGAGATCCTCTCTCTATAGAATCTAAACTAGCTACACCACTCAGATGCTGAGCTCCTTCTTATCTAGATTTACCACCTAGATAGGATACTTGGCCACAGTCAAGTCCTGCTCAACTTCCAAATCCTTCCTGAACTGCTGATTCCACAACCAGAGATCATACACGTACTCCCTCAGAGATACGTGAAATACATTGAATCCCAGCCATCCAAACTGGCAACTCAATCCCGTAGACCAAAGTATTAATCCTTCGAAAACATAGAAATGTCCAATATACTTCGGAGCTAGCTTTCAAATCTTATCAAATTTCATTGCTCCTTTGATCGGGGAAACTCCTATCAAAAACCAAATCTTCAATTTCGAATTCCAAATTCCATCAAATCTTAACTGCATAACTTTTCTGATGATCCTGGCCTGCCTACATCCTTATCTAATTAGCTCAACCTTGACTGATGCCTCTCGAATTATATCTGGACCACAAACAAGACAAACTTCGGATCCTACTCAACCAGATGGTCCTCCCAAGACCCTCGAAATCAGAACACAAGCTCTACTCCATAAGCATCAATAGACTTTAAACTAACTTCTCTCATCCGGTAGCCAGAACAGGTGCACTTGCCAATCTCGCCTTCAGATTCTAAAAAACTTCTTCGCATTCAGAGGTCCACTTGAACTTCCTGTAGAAACCCTCTAATCCAAAACAAATGCGAACTTCCGTAGGAATCTACGGTTGCTTCTACTCTAAAACAGCTGCTACCTTGCTTCCGTTGCGCAACTCTGATCTAGAGATGTTGAGAATGCCTTTGACGAACACGAGCAAAAACTTGATCAACACATCCCGTAAGATACGATTAATCAAATCCACAAAGGAGAAAACTCAGAAGTACCAAGAAATCCTGAGTCTACTTCACCAAATCCTCTCACTCTAGGAGGCATCCTTCTGCTTAGCTGAACCACTGGTATTGCTTCAGGAACTAAGTTAACATGGAACTCAATCTCCGATGCTAAGGCAAACCTTGACTTCTTTGAAGACATCCGGAAAAATCTCTAACCACTTCGATAACTCCCACTCCCTCTTGAGATGCCTCATCCCATGCAAAAGATTACTCAAGAGAACACTCAACTGTCGCAAGTCACTTTTGAGATCCTACGAAGTTCAATTTCCAAAGATACTATTCTCTCTTCACAAATCAGAACAGTTTTAACGTTTCTACCCGAAGAAGAAACGGACAATCCACCTTCAAAAGCAAACACCTGTTCTGCCGACTTCCTGAAGAAGTGAGCAAGCTTTCACCAAATGCCCAAGCTGCCGACAGACGAATCACAAAGACTTCTGAACCATCGAAGGAACGGATCCACTATACTGCTTCTAAACTCCATCTTTAGGAACTGCTAAGCCAGAAGACCTTTCTGCGGTCACACAAACGCTTCCGAGCTGCATTGCTGCAAAAGATGCCAAAGACTTCCAATCCAAAAGCTCTCGAACCCCAAAACTATATAAATCAACTCCACAAATGAGCCTTTGAGATGAGCAGCTATCTTCCCAAGGAACTCGGGCCTCAAATCATGCACAAACTTTCACTCTACATAAGGGGGTGACAAATGAGACCGTGTCCGTAGCGAGGAAACTCATTGACCCTAGTCTCATCCTCCAATTTAAACAACTCCCTTGTTTGAGATCCATAAAACTCCTACATAGTCGAGTCTTCCTATGGTAGGTAAAATTGCTTCTCCAATAGCTTGCTCCAAAAGAAAACACCTTCGGTAACATCCATGGTCACTGCGTCCCACCACGCAGTGTCTTCTTCCTGAAGTTGCCAAGATACCATTACTCGCTTCTGCTCATTCAACAAATCTAAACTCTTGAAAATCCGCTCACACGAGTACAACCAAACTTACACTTCAATGATGGACTCTGGACCTTTAAAAAGACCATCCTCCGAGATTAATGAAATCCTTACATCCTGCTGCCAAGCTTACTCGAGGCGGTATTAGGTGTACAGCCTCGGCAGATAATCTTCCAACCTCAACACTCACACTTCTTCCATTGGTAGTTGTGTTACACACCACTACCCTCAACCAAAGAACTCATGTTGGCAAACCCGAACAGGTAACCCAACAATTATATATATATATATATACATATATATAAGTACGCTCTCTCTTAAGAAAGATACCACTCCAAAGCCTAGGTATTCTCTCAACTTAGCGCTCTGATACTAACTGAATGACCCGCCTTTCATTCCACATAAATATGCATCATTAGTGAGAAAGAAAGGGATAGAAAAGAGAAAAGAAAGAAGGAACTACACAATATCAGAATCTCATGGCGGAATGAATAAAATATATTAACCACATAGTTATTACATAATATACATCATCTATCAGAGTTACATAGCTTAATACATCACAACACATTAGACAGTTATTAAAACTGTCTATCATACAACTCAAGATACAACACAAAGATAAACACAGCGGAACCACAATATCTATATACGCTGAAGCCTCCTGCTCCATATCTCCTCCAGAATTCGTCAAAGCTAACCTGAATTCCTCGGCTACTCGTAAAAAATTGAGTACCCAAGAGTTTAATAAATAGAAAATAAACTCCGGGTCAGACATGTTTCTGGTGTGAGTAAACAGGTTAAAATTGATTAACTTTGAAAATCATTTAAAAAGAAAGGTATCTCGTAAGACTTCCCATACATAAACATGGAAAAGTTTTTACCTTATGATAACCCAAACATTTGACAGGAAATCCAATGATATTATATCAGTGTCTTGGGTTCTCAAGTAAATAGGAAATAACCGAAATTGTTACATTCATTAAATTCCAGCTACTAGCCACAAAGTGGGTTCTACAATCAAAACCATAAAGGCACGTAGGGAAAATGGATTTCCATCAATGGCAGGGATACTAGGGCACCGTCCGTCACAATACTGGTCTAGATCAGAGTACCGAGGATCCACCCTGATCCACTGCAACACAAGGCAGGAACCATCCCTTACTGGATAATCTCGAACAAGACAACCCCACGGTTGGCGCGACCAACCACACACTAAGCTGAATAAAAAGGGACCTCTAGACAAGGAAAAATCTCGCCCTACTTGGGCGCAATCCACTTAGCCTTGCTGCACCTCCCCTGTTTTAGCCGTTCCTGGTTGATGAGGCTTGAGGCTACAATTACCTTTTAGAACACATATCTTAGAATGCACATCGTCCTCCAATGACGATGGTTTGAAAGCATTCAATCCATACAAGTTCTTTTCGAGTTCGAACGATACCGAAGGCACTATCTCGCTACACTCATTTTGGAAACACCCTCACAGTTAACGACAATAGCCTTTGCACTCTGAATCTTCATCTCGAATCTGGAAGTACTATCTCCGTTAAACTTGTTTTGGAATCACCCTCAGAGTTTTAATGACAAAGAGCCCTTGCACTTCGAGTCTTCATCTTGATCTTCATTAGAGATTTCACGACCTATCATTTAATTTGGATCGATGTGGTTTTCGGATATTCCAATTTAGAAATCCGATCCCATTCTCACCGAAATCCAAAACGCCGTTTTAGTGTCTAAGTTATTTAAGGGTTTAAACAATTTAATTTATTATTTAGACTAACATAATCACATAGATAGATAATTCTTATTATCACAGATAGATAATTCATATTATCACAATTTAACTAAACATCTCATATCACAAAGCAGTACATATCACATATCACATAATCCAAGGCATTCAACATCATTCAATCATCCATAAGCAAGAATAATTGTCACACTATCTCTAGTTAATTTAATTAACCACCAATGAATTAAATTAATTTCCTTAATTACTTTTAAATCCTGCTTGCTTAACATTAATTAATTACAAACCAATTAATTAATCATCCTTTAATTATCCATCTTAATTAATCATCCTTGATTAATTATTCTTTAATTACGCTAAGTAATTTGCCTTTAATTAATTAAGTAAATTAATTATTCTTTAACCATTCATACTTATCCTTTAATTACTTTCATTAATTAATTATCATTTTAATTAATCACATTTAGTAATTAATCTTTAATTAATCACATTCATTAATCAATCTTAATTAATCACATTCAGTAGTTAACAATCCTTTAATTACTTACATTAATTAATTAACTCCTTAATTAATTACACTAACTAATTACTCCTTATTTACTTCACTAAGTAATTATTCTTTAATTACTCTCCATCAAGTAATTCTCCTTTAATTAATTATATCCAGTAATTACCCATTAATTACTTACACTAAGTAATTACACTTTATTAATTACATTAAATAATTATACTTAATCAATCATCAAGTGATTATCTTAAATTAATTAAATTAATTAATTATCTTAAACTAATTACATTAACTATTTTAATTAATTACTTTGAGTAATTAATTCCTCTATTAATTAATTACTCTTTAATTTAATTGACCTTAATTACTTAGATTAATTAATCCTTAATTAATCAAACAATTAACTATCCTTAATTACATTAATTATCTCTTAATCACTAGTTAATGATCCTTAAATTAATTACACTCATTATTAATTCTTTAATTACTTTCATTAAGTAATTATATTTGATTATTAACATAAATCAATTAACCGTTATTAATTACGTTAAGTAATTAACCTTTAATTAATTTCACTAATTTCATCATTAAACTTTATTACATTTGAACCACTTAGGGATTTAATTACAAAATTAGTCTACTATATAAATTTCTTTAAAGCAAAACAATTTTAAAACTTTTAACATTAAATTTAAACTTTGAAATTTGTTTAAAAACTTATTTAATAAATTGTTTTGAAAACTTGGTTACATCCCTTGGAAGCTCAATCATTTAAATATACTTTAAAACTTGGCCAAACATTTTCTTTTGAAAAACTAATCATTTTAATAACTTTAAAACTTGTTAAACATTTTACTTTGGAAACTTAATAAATATTTAACTTGGAAAAACTTGTTTTTTGCTTGATTTTTAAATCTTTATACCTTTTTCTTTAAGCTAGAAACTTTGAATTTTCTTTGCTTTTATAAAACCCGTACATACTTAACTTCCTTTTAAAAAAAATAGGAAACTTAAACACACTAAAACCCAAGCTTAATAAATAAAAAAACGTGAGCCATCCTAAGAAACCCCGAGCAAAAACACAAAATCTTTGAGCTAAACACGAGTCTCTCGCAACCTCAAATACTTCGAGACAATCATGAGAAAAACTTGAGTAAACCCAAGTCACATCTTCTTTCCAAGCTAACACTACCCAGACCCAACAAAGTGCACCGTGCACGTGCACGCGCCATCGCCTAAGCTCCGACCTTCGCCATGACCCTCGTCATGTCGACTTTGACCTTGCCGACCCCCTTGATCACCCAGATCGGGGAATCCACTAGCGAAACGAAATTGAGCACTACGAAACCAAACAAGAATTAAACCTGATCGACAAATCCCCCTGCCACCGATGATCTCGTCAACTGGAACCCTCGGCTCTTCTTCCAGCAGCACTACGTCTCCACGTCACGATTCCCCGTCTCGCAATAGAGCTCGATGCATCATAGTCATCGAGATCACCTCGACATCCCACTCAACAAAAACAACACTCAAAACCCTAGATCACCTTCCCCTGGCCGCTCCGTTCATCAGAAAATTCCCTACCCATTTTTCTAATGACCACCTTGCTACCCCCTATCCTGAGACCAAAGCCCGATGTCAATCCTTTTTCCATCGGAGTTTGACAAAAATGCCCAATCCGATCAACTCAAATTATCACAACAATTACAATGTTAAAAATCATGATATTACCTTTAAAATTCACCTATTTCAAATACGAATCATATAAGATAATCAATACAAAGAATTAAAATGTTTGATTTTTGACTCAAATTAATTTCCCACTATAATTTCCTATTCTTGAAATAATTTCTAAATTTAATTACTCTTAACCATTTTTTAAAATTTATTTTACATTTTTACTATTATTTCCTTATCAGGATTCATAGCTTGAAGATGATTATATGGGTAGATATAAATTTTTAATGAAAATTTGAGCCTGGAACAAAAACATATAAGTATGTATATACATATGCACAGATATTTCACAGACAAACCCCTTTTGTAACATGCATTCACATCTAACATTCACGTAAACATTGTATATCATGTTACTACAAACATTTATCACACATATCAACATGGGAATAGATTTTTAGAACTGCTTTTAAAATACGGTTTACTCACCTGAAATAATAAACAGAGACAGCTACTTGTTTCCTGGAACTTACATTTGAATTTGTTTTGATGTTGATTTTGCTTGATCTTGCATCTTGAATCTGTGGTTAGATGTTGAGTTGATCTGAATCTTTACATTGCTTGAAGATTTGAAAATAATTGATGTTGTTGCTGAGTTGAATTTCAGTTTTTTTCTTCAGTTATTGGAAGAAGAAAAACGATAGATATTTGAACTAGAAATAAAATAACCAAGTCTCTTCTTTAAAACATTTATTTAAATTAATTTTAAAAGAGACAAATGTAGCCACTTGTTAATTCAAATTAGACAAATGTCATTGCAAATTCTACTTAGCTTACAAATGTTAAAACAATGTATACATGAATTACAAATGTCAAATATATTTATTATTATGTTTCTTATATATTTATAATTTGTGTAATATGTTTATATATATATATATATATATAAGAAAGTATTTTTAAACCTTTATATATATTTTAACCCATTTTTAGTTTAAGTAAAACATAATAAACCCTTTTATTAAATAATTTTCTCTTATGCTTTATATGTTTTAAAATGTTTGAAATAAATTATGTTTTAAACTTCCATATATATTTAAAATCATATTTAAATCAAGCAAATTTAAAAAGAAATTAAAACAAACCTTTTGTAAACCTTATTTAAACTTTAAACTTAAGTTAAATATTTTCATATGTCATCTTTGTTGCTAAGAAATAAAAAGTTTAATTTTAAATAGCCTTTGAAAAGCATAATATTAAATTCAATCCTAACTCCTGAATTATAATATATATTAAATTTGAAAACATGTTTTTATTTGTTAATTTCAAACTAAATCTTTTCTATTTACAATATATACATATATATAGGAAACATTTTAATATTAGCTTTGAAAATTATTATATTGAATTTTAAAACATAACTTCAAATCACAATATATACATATAAATATACACACACACACATATATATATATATAGATATATTACAATTTAAAACATATCTTTTATTAAATTAAAACCAAAGACTTCCTATTTATAATATATATACCAATATATACATTATAAATTGAAACAATTTTATTAGTTTTAAAAGATAAAATTTACCAATTAAATATTTATAAAAGGAAAATTATTAAATCAATATTACCAAATTTAAATAATTATAAAGGAAGATTATCAGGTAAATATTTCCCAAAATTCTGGGTCATCACACATACTCCACTACAGGCCTCTTCATATTAGGCTAGTAAAACACTCACTTTATGTCACGATACATTTTGTCTTCATCGATATGAATTGTCATCCTAGAATGATAGGACTCTAGTACCATATCAGTCAACTCCTTAATAAAAGGAACACACGACTTGTTATCCCTTCGTAGTCATCCCTTTGAATCAATGGAACAGAAGTCCAAGTGACTTAATGCACTTCTTTGTTCAGCTTCTTAAAATAATCTAATGACTCCTTATCTTTCTTCTGACTTGAACCAACACAGTCCACAAGTGAAGGCTAAACATCTAAAGATACCAATAATCTTAGAGTAATGTCCGATAAAGGTCAAAAATAAAATGTAGAAATGAACTCCAAGTACTTATACTTTAAGAAGACAGGACTCAACATTTCATTCTTTCTACTTAAAGAATCCGTAGCAACATTTCCATTTCCCAAAGTATATAAGATACAGAAATCATATGATGCCAAGAACTCCATCCACCTTTGTTGGTAGACTAAATATTTTAGAGAATTATGATCCATGAATAGCTCAAATTTCTCCCCTAAAAGATAATGCCTTAATGATTTGAGAGCAAAGACAATGGCTGCCAACTCAAGATCATGGGTTGAGTAGTTTTTCTCATGTATCTTTAATTGTCGACTAGCATAACAAACAGCTCTACCCTCCTACATCAACACTACACTGAGTCATGTATCACATGCATTGTTATATACTACAAATGCCTCTGTACCATCAGGGAGTACTAAATAAAGTGCACTAATCAATGGCTCTTTCAACTTTATAAAAGCATCTTCGCATTTTAAATTCCCTTAGAAAACTAAATTTATCATGGTAGAGTGTCAATGATGCAGAAATTTTAGCAAAGTCCTTGATGAACTTCCTATAATAGCCCACCGAACCAACAAAACTTATCACCTCCATGGCATTCTTTGGTATATGCCAACCTTGTACTACATCAACATTACTAGGAATTACTGTTAGTCCATGATTGGAGACGACATGTCCTGCAAAGAGAAACTTGTTGCTCAAAGTGAAAATTGGCAAATTTTGCCTTTAGCTTATACCTACGAAGAGTTTTGAGCACTCCTCCTAAATGCAACACATGCTCTTCCTCCATTTTCGGATAAACAAGTATGTCATTGACTACTACCACCATGAACTTATTTAGCAATCCTATAAAGACTCGACTCATGAAATCAATGAAATATGATGGTGCATTGGTTATTCTAGATGACATGACCAACAACTCATAAAGTCCGTCAGTGTATGGAAAGTAGTTTCTTGAAAAAAATCCTCACCTACACACAAATGATGGAATCAAGTAACTAAGTCAATCTTAGAGAATACCTTTGCTCCAACTAATTGATCAAAGAGATCATCTAAACGAGACAGTGGATAATGATTCTTCTGTTTAAGATTATTAAATTTATGATAATCAATGCCGCATTAAACAACCATTTGCTTTAGTAGTAAAACCGATTGGTGCTCTCCACTCCAAAATACTTCTATGAATAAAGTCTTTCTTCGGCAATTCATTCACTTGCGTATTTAGCTCGCATCTTTCTTTAAGAGCCATATGCGTAAGAGGTAAGAAAATAGGTCTAGCATTCTCTTTAAGATAAATTTAAAATTCAATCTTCCTATAGGGTATAAGACTAGAAACTTCAGAAAAGACATCGGGGAATCATGAACTGTAGATATTAAAAATAACTCATCATGTGATAGGTTTAAAGAATATAGGTAACTCGTTATGGGTCATAGTAAACCTCAAGGTTGTGCCCAATATAGGTAGCTAACCGAACAACCTTCTAATCACAATTTAGCACTACTTCATACATAGTCATCTAGTCAATTCTCAAAATTAAACCAAACCAAGAGAATCCTAAAATAATAGCATAACAAGAGAAATCCAGAGAATCATGAACTGTAGATATTAAAAATAACTCATCATGTGACATGTCTAAAAAATATATGTAACTCATATATAGTAAACCTCAAGGTTGTGCCCGCTATAGGTACCTAAACAAACGACCTACCAATCACAATTTAGCACTGCTCCATACATAGTCATCCAATTCATTCTCAAAACCAAACCAAACCAAGAGAATCCTAAAATAAAAGCATCACAATCGAAAACGACACCAGAAACATATAACTTTGAACCTTAACAAATCTTGAAAAAGTGAATCGGTCCTCCAACAGGGTTTGATATTACCATAGGATCTATAACTATACTAGTTTCTATGTGTAGTTCATCTACTATTATACTGAAATAAATGAGTATGATGCTCTAATATTAATAAAGTACGAATAAATAAAATATAAAGAGTTAACACCCCTTTTATTATGACCTTTCCTTTATCCATAGCTGGAGTGGTGCTTGAGCTAGGAATAGAATTTAGTGCATATGTTGGACCGTCTAGGTGAAGGAACTAAGCCCGCTCGCAGTGGAAGAAATGAGTGAATTTCAATTTTTTTTCCACCATTTTGGATCTTTAATGGGCTTATGAAGTTTAAATATATTTAGAACTTTTCTAAGTTTCTTTTAAATAAAATCAATATTTTATTTAACTTCATAAATAAAGTTTCATTTTAATTTAATGTGTGTGCAAGTTAGAGTTTAACAAATATACTCTTATATACAAATTCGTATGTAACATTTACTCTTCAAATTTATCCGGAGAAGGAAATATATCATTTCCTTTCCCTCAATTATTCAATTAATGATGGGGCATATATTTATTCGGAGAAGGAAACTTCTCATTTCCTTCTACTTAAATTATTTAATTAATGAGAGATCATAAATTTAGTTAGAGAAGGAAACTTTTCATTTCCTTCTCTTAATTAAATTAAGTTACTGATTAATAGAATAACATTAATGACTAATCTAAATATGACATGAATTGTATATATATTCATAGTAAATATTGTGCAAGTGTAATATATAGGGGGCGTGCATAGTTAGTGATAATTGATATGTATACATAAAACAAATAGGAACAATTTGAATGGTTATTGCTTAGGAATTGAAATGGAATTACGTAAGGGATGATATGAGTGATTGATATAGTTTCTCATTTAGTAAACTTAATTTGTAACAACCACGTATTTTCAACCATTCGCATCCGCACACACCAGACTTGAATTGCTCAAAATACCACGTTGTAAATAAAATTTGGCAAATCTCAGGACATATAGTAAATAAAAAAATCATAGAACACAGACAAAGAGTAAGAAATGCAGCAGAAGTAAAAGAGATAGTAGTTCATGAAGCTACTATGAAAATATACCAGAGTTAAATAAAATACAACAGAATAAATAAAGTACAACAGAAGTCTCAAGATGATAACCAAGTACAAGCTGAATAGAACAACAGAACTGGAATAGATAAAACTAGATAAGCAGATGATCTCCAGCGATTCCAATCTTCAGAAAGTGGAATCCAAATCTATGAATAACTCAGGCTGACCCGAGCGTAAATAAAATACAAACACTCGAGTCAGGACAATATATACTTATATAATGTAAACCAACTCAAGTGAACTGTAATAAAGTACAAGTAACTTAAAGGATGCCTGGGACCGCCCATCCACTAAGGATCCGTTAAACTATTTACTATGTAGAAATATTTCGCTATTATAGTAATGTCTACAGTAAAATAAACATACTTCTAAATAGCATTCCGGGCTACCCATATCACCCTTCACACATAATAGTCCCAGTAGTCCATCCAGTATCAGCATATCTCCGAGACTACCCTAAATACTTCATGGGCTACGGGAGAAAAACAAACTCGTAGTAAAGGTTCGACATGGTAGGTGACACGGCACACAAGGCAATGCCAGGGTAGATATACCAATTACGCACACGGGCTGGTGGTAACGTAGCAGCCACATACGCCCACCTCGAAACACACTCCAAACCAAAATCGAAGGATGGCCATCTAATTAATCACAAGTAATAGTATAGTATCGAAGGAATGTGTCCGATTGGAGGAATGACCTCACTTGGCCCGAGATCGCTCCTGTTTTAGCCACCTTATGCCAACTCATGGGAGTTGGGTTCACGTAATATACCTCAAGAACGTCGCCACCATCGTACTTTATTCTGAAATCTCCACCGCGTACACAATTGTCAAAGTGGTTTTCGGTCAACAGAGAGTATGCCAGATTTCCGATCCCGGTCTCTTTGCCAACCAATCGTTATTATAACCCGTAGTTATAATTTAAAATGGTATTTATACTTCATACCAGAATATCATTTCAAATCCAAATCTTTATCAAATAAAGATTAAATAAATTCCAAACCATTTCAAAAACATCATATCTTTCCAAAACTTCATGTCAAATCATTCCAATATATTAAAATACGATATCTTTATAAAACTTCATTTCCAATCATTTTAATATATAAAAATATCATATCTTTACAAAACTTCATTTCAAATCATTTCAATATATTAAAATATCATATCTTTACAAAACTTCATTTCAAATCATTATTCATTTCATTCAATTTAAAATACCATTTCAATTCACATTTCAAAACAGTTTATATTTCAAAAATCATTTTTAATCATTAAAATGAAGTTATTATATTTAATAATTAAATTATTAAATTTCCAAAATTTTCAACCTTCAAATTTCATTTATTCACTTAAGTTTATCAAAACAGTGAAAATTCACTTTTCGCAGCATTTAGAAAATGCTACGGAAAGTTACATTCGAAACTGTTCAATTTAACTAAAGACAACATTTTAAAAATGCTGTAATAGGGTTTACTTAAATTTCAAATAAACTTAGTTAAATTCAAAAATTATAGCACTTACAAAATTGCTATAGTAGCCTTTAATTCAACTTAGCTTTATAGTTCATTATCATCAACTACAGCATTTACAAATGCTGTAATATCATTTACATTGCAATTAATAGCATTTCAAAAATGCAGTTAATTAACTTCAAATATTCAATATAATTTCACAACCAATTATAATTTTATTTGAAACATTTTTTAACTTATAAAATCATACATTTTCACATTTATAAACAACATTTAATTTCCTTAAGTTCACGATTTTATAAAGTTAAATTTCCATTCGAAAATCAAGATTTAATAATAATTCACTTATTAAATTTCAACATTCAATTTTAATTTCATTGAATTGAATTTCAACTTAACACCTAAGTTTAAATTTCAAAATATGACTTAATTTCAATTTTATTTATTTAACTTAAAAATTCACTTTTAAGCCAAATTCACAAATTCCCATTTGGTTATATTTCAAAATTTCAACTTAAATATTCTTTCCTTTCACTTTTTAACTTTACTCAAAAATCATTAATATATTATAAAATCATTTTAATTCAAAATATTATACTCTTACTTTTAAAAATAATTTTAAAACATTTCAGAAAATAATTTATAACCCACGGTCTGTATATAGTTTTCTAGCCCAGGTCAAGTGATACGGATGTATATCATTTCAATCCGCAGTTTACAAGAAAACCCGGGTTCTATCATTTCAAACCCGTAGTCCCAAGTAAAATGAATGATTTTGAAAACCGCTCAGGCCTATCATTTCAGCCATAATGATTTTCCCTTATTCTAAAGTCCGTTCGGGTATGTGTCATTTCAACCCATAGTGATTCTAGTCTATAAGGAACTGGCAATGGTGATAACAGATACAAATAATAGAATAACATACAATAACAGTGACATATGATATAACAGATGTAATAACATGTGTGAATAGCATATGATAATAGTATAGAAATTATAATAGGATGATATGCATTACATATTCAAGAGATATCAGTTTATCAACTACATAGGTACATATTAGTCTGGTGAGATTAACTCACATGTTAAAAGCTGAAGATAGCCAATAAAGCACACAACAGAGACTTTATGAAGGCATGACAACTCGAATATGACTGAAGAGTGGAGGGCCAAAGTAATTGCCTTGTTCAAACATTTAAACAAAAACAATACAACATATAAGTTACAAAACAATGTAACATTAAGTAACACTAGAAATCAATGTCCAAAACAAAGTCAAATGGTTTGCACTTGTTCTCAACTTCACATGGACCAATAAGGGATGGATTTAGCACGACCATGGCATGCGCTAAGGTCTGGTTTGGTTCAAACAGGGTCATCCATCATGGTGCAAAAGGTGATGGAGTATAGGTGCAACAAAAATTATATTACAAAGCAACCTCATCATCTCAAGGCTACAGAAGGGTTCGGCCCTAGGTCCTATGGGCACGACCAGGTGTCCAAAAAGTGTTATGTGATGTGGAAGAGGGTGGTGGTCAGATTTATGCTAGTGGTGGTGGAGGAAGTGGTGGCCAAAGGTAGGTGAAGTGGTGGAATACACATGACAAGCTCGGCCTAGGGTATATGGTGATGTTTGGTACAACTTTGTGATGATCTCAAGCCATAGTGTGGTCGGCCAGATGGGGTGATGATCTGGAGGTGGTGTTGGTCAGAGGGGATGGTGGTGGAGGCAGCCTAGGGGGAGGAGGAGAAAGGGGCTGAGCATAGAAGGTGAGAAATGCAAGTGCAAAACAACATAAACAAGAAAATTTGAGTAGAAAAGAAGAAAATATTACCAACACTTTTGCTTCAGGTTGAAGGCCGTGAATTTTTGTGAGATGAGAAATGTTTTCTCATGTGAAAATGAAGGAGAGAAACAACTGAAGCAATGAGAAAAAGGTCGGTAAAAATAAAAGCAAATGTTGGTTGGAAATTGAAAAGGTGTAATACGAAAAGACAAAGCATATAAAAGGTTTCAAACTCTTCAAATTTCTCTCATTTCTTTTTAAATTTTATATAACTGAAATATATATGTAAATTCAGATAAAAATACGAAAATTTATTAAATAAACAAAAATAAATAAATAAATATTATATATATATATAATTAAATTAAGAAAATAACAAAGAAAATGTAAACTAGTCTAGCAAATTTGAAAATAAATGGAACAAACTTTGAAAAATTATTATGGACTTGGAAAATATTTAAAAATAAAGATAAGAAAACAAAATAAAAATGTCTTCAAAAAAATAAATAAATAAATTGTAATTAAAAAATTAAATGAAGAAAATAGCTGAAAATTGGAAACTAGGCTTAATAAATTGAAATAAATTCAAATAAACTTTAGAAAAATTATATTATCACTTTAAAAATAATAAAAGACAAAAATATACATACAATAACACATTAACACAAATTAAAATAAAATATGACAAAGAAAATATAATTTACATAATTTACAATAGACAAAATTGCAAAATAAAACAAATTATACTCAAAATTGAAATGTACATAACTTTTGCAGTTAACTCCGTTTTCAACGAAACGAAAAGCAATGTTCAAGTTATTTTATCTATTTTCATAATAAAAGATAAAATTTAAGATTTAAAATAATTTAAATTTGAAGTTTAAAAATCAAAGTTTGAACAGTTTGACCAGAAATTCACTTTACAGTAAAATATTCAAATTATACTAGTTTGAACTACAAATCACTTAATAATCAACATTTATATTAAAAAATGAAAATTTTGAAATAAAACAAATTTAAATTAATTTAAAAATAAAATAAAGTCCAATTTAAATAATATACAAAATCTAGGGTTGTTACACTCTCCCCCACTCAAAACTTTTCGTCCCCGAAAAGGAATGAGGAAAGGGAAAGCACAGAAAAAAAACAAAGTGAAATAAGATTAAGACAAGATGACATGAAGATTGAAATTTATACCTGATAACAGTTGTTATAGGTAAGTTTAACAAGGTGGACATGATCTTCTGAACATCCTCCAGAATCAAGAACACAGACGCGAAAAAGATCTTCTAGAATCTGATTCACCCTTTCTGCTTGACCGACGGTCTGTGGATGGCAAGCAGTGCTCAGATTCAAGATGAGTACCAAAGATTTTCAAAGATTATGAAAGGTTTCTAAACAGACTGGTATAAGCAGTAGCTTCCCCATTCTGTAGCAAGATAAGGAAAATAAGGACAATCAGAAGATAGTTTGAAAAATAAAATAATATAATAAATTATAAACCATGAAAATTTCAACTTAAATAGTTAATTAATTTTTTTTACAAAAGTTAAATAAATCTTAACCATCTTAAATTTTATTATCTTA
Organism: Allium cepa; assembly: GCA_030765085.1. NCBI lineage: Eukaryota > Viridiplantae > Streptophyta > Magnoliopsida > Asparagales > Amaryllidaceae > Allium > Allium cepa. Next base: position 887,792,303 of record CM060931.1, read on the forward strand.
TCTTCTAATCATCTTAAATTAAAAAATTTCTAAGATCATTGATTTGAGAAACAATCATTCATTATACTCATAATATACTTAAATTTAATTCTTCTTTATTCCTACTTAAAGTTAAATTTATTCCTTCCAATATATTTTATCATCTATGCCCCTTATACTTACTCTTATTAAAACTGCTTTAATTTATTGTTAGTTCCATTAACATCACTTTATATTGTAAATTATTCAATTAACCTTTTATTCTATTTACTCCTATTAATCATTTTATAACTAAAATTTAAGTGTATAACATTTATTTTAACCATTCAAATTGTATTTATAAAATCTTTATATATTGTATATTATCCAATTACATTGTTAACTTCTGCATAATTTGGGTAAGTTATATTTAAATGCAATTGAGTATTATACAAATAAAACTTTCTAATTCCCTCATCTCAAGTTTGAATCATTTATAGTAAATTTTGATTTTCTTTCTGTAATTGAAATGATTCTTTAAGATAAAGTTTAAGAATAAAATTTCCGATTCCTTCAAACCATTTAGAGATAAATAAATATATATACATAATATGTCAAATCAAATTTAAATCATATATCTATATATATTATTAATCCAATCTTATTTTAGAAATTCAAATCAATTAAATTTCCCAAAACAAAGCTGTAGCAAGACTACAGAATGGTTTCTTCACTTCGAAACTCGAAAATGAATGTCGATGATGCCGCGATCATCACCGAAGTTATTTTCCAGCGACAAAGAGAAGAGCACTAATTTTAAACTTTAAAATTTCTTGGAACAAATTTCTATTAGAAAATACTTTAAATAATATACCCCTTTTAAAACTTTAAGCACAAGGTTTGAAACCATCAGAAATTAAATTCTCAAATTTCTTGTTTTAACTCATTTCCATTCCCAAATGAATTTATAAATAGATATTTATAAATTCATTTATAGAACAATAAATGATAAATCAAGTATTATCATTTCAAATGATCAATTTAAATCAATTTATTAAGTTCCATAAATTTACTTATATCAAAATTTATTTCATTAACCAAATTTAAAAAAATATATTGTGTTAGTTTTCTCTGTCAAAGTGTTTTAGAAATCCCATCGATAGCGTTGATCAGACGAATCGATCAGAAACCCAATTCAACATCAACAACTCAAACAACACAATATATAAATCATTTTAAATTTAAATATTAGTTTACAAATACACTATACAGGAACAGATTTTCAAAGAAGGATAGAGATTCAAATTTTGATTAACTCAAATCAAAGGAAATTCTGTTTTAAAAATAAGTTGGAAATAAGGATGGCATGATTAAATAACAGAATAGGAAGATGGATAAGCTTATATAAATCGCGAGCAACCTTAACCGGGTTAACCGTGACTTAAAGAATAAGATCAATGTGGATTTCTGGGGTAAATCTACATTCGACCTCAGGAGATAGAGTTTGGAATAACAAAAGATATTAGCATCTAAACCAAGGATAGATATAAATCTCTGGTGAATCGATGCTAGTTGTAAAGGAGTTTCCCCCTTTACAAATGAATTCTTGAGATTGGCGGGACCGCCAATTCACTATAAAGCTCATTCGAAGTGGAGTTATGGGATACTCCAGAATCAAAAGGAAATGAATAGTGAGGGAAACGAATGAATTTTGGAACCGCGGGGAACGTTCCAAAATTCAAATAAAATTTGAACCAAAGAGGAAGAGATTCAAGTTTGGATGAAAGTGATTCTGTAACTAAATTTACCGTACATTCTAAGTTTTGCCTCAAAGCCAAAGCTCTGATACCAACTGTAACAACCAGGTATTTTCAACCATTCGCATCCGCCCATGCCGGACTTGAATTTCTCAAAATACCGCGTTGTAAATAAAATTTGGCAAATCTCAGGACATACATTAAATAAAAAATCACAGAACACAGACACAGGGTAAGAAATGCAGCGGAAGTAAAAGAGATAGTAGTTCATGAAGCTACTATGAAAATATATCAGAGTTAAATAAAATACAACAGAATAAATAAAGTACAACAGAAGTCTCAAGATGATAACCAATGACAAGATGAATAGAACAACAGAACTGGAATAGATAAAACTAGATAAGCAGATGATCTTCAGCGATTCCAATCTCCAGAAAGTGGAATCCAAATCTGTGAATAACTCAGGCTGACCCGAGCGTAAATAAAATACAAACACTCGAGTCAGGACAATATATACTTATATAATGTAAACCAACTCAAGTGAACTGTAATAAAGTACAAGTAACTTAAAGGATTCCTGGGACCTCCCATCCTCTAAGGATCCGTTAAACTATTTACTATGTAGAAATATTTCGCTATTATAATAATGTCTACAGTAAAATAAACATACTTTTAAATAGCGTTCTGGGCTACCCATATCACCCTTCACACATAATAGTCCCAGTAGTCCATCCAGTATTAGCATATCTCCGAGAGACTACCCTGAATACTCCGTGGGCTACGGAAGAAAAACAAACTCGTAGTAAAAGCTCGATATGGTAGGTGACACGACACACAAGGCAATGCCAAGATAGATATACCAATTACGCACATGGGCTGGTGGTAAGGTGGCAGCCACATGCGCCCACCTCGGAACATACTCCAAACCAAAATCGAAGGATGGCCATCTAATCAATCACAAGTAAGAGTATAGTATCGAAGGAATGTGTCCGATCGGAGGAATGACCTCACTTGGCCCGAGATGCTCCTGTTTTAGCCACTTATGCCAACTCACGGAAGTTGGGTTCACGTAATATACCTCAAGAATGTCGCCACCATCCTACTTCATTCTGGAATCTCCACGCATACACCGTTGTCAAAGTGGTTTTCGGTATCGACAGAGAGTATGCCAGATATCTGATCCCGGTCTTTTTGCCAACCAATCGTTATTATAACCCGTAGTTATAATTTAAAATGGTGTTTATACTTCAAAACAGAATATCATTTCAAATCCAAATCTTTATCAAAATAAATATTAAATTAATTCCAAACCATTTCAAAAACATCATATCTTTCCAAAACTTCATGTCAAATCATTTCAATATATTAAAATATGATATCTTTACAAAACTTCATTTCCAATCATTTTAATATATCAAAATATCATATCTTTACAAAACTTTATTTCAAATCATTTCAATATATTAAAATATCATATCTTTACAGAACTTCATTTCAAATCATTATTCATTTCATTCAATTTAAAATACCATTTCAATTCACATTTCAAAACAGTTTATATTTCAAAAATCATTTTTAATCATTAAAATGAAGTTATTATATTTAATAATTAAATTATTAAATTTCCAAAATTTTAAACCTTCAAAGTTCATTTATTCACTTAAGTTTATCAAAACAGTGAAAATTCACTTTTCGCAGCATTTAGAAAATGCTACGGAAAGTTACATTTAAAACAGTTCAATTTAACTAAAGACAGCATTTTAAAAATGTTGTAATAGGGTTTACTTAAATTTCAAATAAACTTAGTTAAATTCAATAATTATTGCACTTACAAAATTGCTATAATAGCCTTTAATTCAATTTAGCTTTATAGTTCATTATCATCAACTACAGCATTTACAAATGCTGTAATATCATTTACATTGCAATTAATAGCATTTCAAAAATGCAGTTAATTAACTTCAAATATTCAATATAATTTCACAACCAATTATAATTTTATTTAAAACATTTTTTTAACTTATAAAATCATACATTTTCACATTTATAAACAACATTTAATTTCCTTAAGTTCATGATTTTATAAAGTTAATTTTCCATTCAAAAATCAAGATTTAATAATAATTCACTTATTAAATTTCAACATTCAATTTTAAATTCATTGAGTTGAATTTCAACTTAACACCTAAGTTTAAATTTCAAAATATAACTTAATTTCAATTTTATTTATTTAACTTAAAAATTCACTTTTAAGCCAAATTCACAAATTCCCATTTGGTTATATTTCAAAATTTCAACTTAAATAATCATTCCTTTCACCTTTTAACTTTACTCAAAAATCATTAATATATTATAAAATCATTTTAAATTCATTTTAATTCAAAATATTATACTTTTACTTTTAAAAATAATTTTAAAACATTTCAGAAAATAATTTATAACCCACGGTCTGTATACAGTTTTCTAGCCCAGGTCAAGTGATACGGATGTATATCATTTCAATCCGCAGTTTACAAGAAAACCCGGGTTCTATCATTTCAAACCCGCAGTCCCAAGTAAAATGAATGATTTTGAAAACCGCTTTGGCCTATCATTTCAGCCCATAACGATTTTCCCTTATTCTAAAGTCCGTTCGGGTATGTATCATTTCAACCCTTAGTGATTCTAGTCTACAGGGAACTGGCAATGGTGATAACTGATATAAATAACAGAATAACATACAATAACAGTGGCATATGATATAACAGATGTAATAACATGTGTGAATAGCATATGATAATAGTATAGCAATTATAACAGGATGATATGCATTACAGATTCAAGAGATGTCAGTTTATCAAGTACATAGGTACATATTAGTCTGGTGAGAATAACTCACACGTTAAAAGATGAAGATAGCTAACAAAGCACACAACAGAGACTCTATGAAGGCACGTCAACTCGAATATGACTGAAGAGTGGAGGGCCAAAGCTAATTGCCTTGTTCAAACATTTAAACAAAACAATACAACATATAAGTTACAAAACAATGTAACATTAAGTAACACTGGAAATCAATGTCCAAAACAAAGTCAAATGGTTTGCACTTGTTCTCAACTTCACATGGACTAGCAAGGGATGGATTTAGCACGACCATGGCATGCGCTAAAGTCAGGTTTGGTTCAAACAGGGTCAGCCATCATGGTGCAAAAGGTGAAGGAGTATAGGTGCAACAAAAATTATATTACAAAGCAACATCATCATTTCAAGGCTACAGAAGGGTTCTGCCCTAGGTCCTATGGGCACGAACAGGTGTCCAGAAGGTGTTAGGTGATGTGGCAGAGGGTGGTGGTCAGATTTATGCTGGTGGTGGTGGAGGAAGTGGTGGCCAAAGGTAGGTGAAGTGGTGGAATACACATGACAAGCTCGACCTAGGGTATATGGTGATGTTTGGTACAACTTTGTGATGATCTCAAGCCATAGTGTGGTTGGCCTGATGGGGTGATGATCTGGAGGTGGTGTTGGTCAGAGGGGATGGTGGTGGAGGCGGCCTAGGGGGAGGAGGAGAAAGGGGCTGAGCATAGAAGGTGAGAAATGCAAGTGCAAAACAACATAAACAAGCAAATTTGAGTAGAAAAGAAGAAAAGATTACCAACACTTTTGCTTCAGGTTGAAGGCCGTGAATTTTGTGAGATGAGAAATGTTTTCTCACGTGAAAATGAAGGAGAGAAACAACTGAAGCAATGAGAAAAAGGTCGGCAAACATAAAAGCAAATGCTGGTTGGAAATTGAAAAGGTGTAATACGAAAAGGCAAAGCATACAAAAGGTTTCAAACTCTTCAAATTTCTCTTATTTCTTTTTAAATTTTATATAACTGAAATATATATGTAAATTCAGATAAAATACAAAAATTTAGTAAATAAACAAAAATAAATAAATAAATATTAAATATATATAATTAAATTAAGAAAATAACAAAGAAAATGTATACTAGTCTAGCAAATTTGAAAATAAATGGAACAAACTTTGGAAAATTATTATGGACTTGGAAAATATTTAAAAATAAAGATTAGAAAGCAAAATAAAAATATATTCACAAAAATAAATTAATAAATTGTAATTAAAAAATTAAATGAAGAAAATAGCAGAAAATTGGAAACCAGGCTTAATAAATTGAAATAAATTCAAATAAACTTTAGAAAAATTATATTATCACTTTAAAAATAATAAAAGACAAAAATATACATACAATGTAACATCCCGCCTTTCCACACACTTTAAACCGACACACGTGCCAATTCAAAGCATACGTAAGGGCGGATTGTTATGGGGTAAATAAGAAAATAAAGAAGAATTAAAACGAAAATAGAATCTCACAGCGGAAGGATAAAATATAATAACAAATATACAGTTCATAAACAGTTTACAAAAGCTCGATTCTTCTTTTTTCAATAAATATCAGAGTTACACATACCAATACAAGCAATGCAGCGGAATAGAAAGAGTGTGGTGTAAAACTATATATAAAATAATACTGATTCTTCGTCTTCGTCCTCCAAAGCTAAAATCTGCTATCCTGAAACGCTCAGACTGACCCGAGCGAATTTGAAAAGACAAAACACCCGAGTCAGACTAGAATATCTTATGTGAGTTAAATAAACAGAATATAAATACGAGTACAGTAACTCAAGAGATGTTCGGGATTTACATCTCCTAAGGATCCGTTAAACTATTTACTATGTAGTATATTGCGCTATTATAATAGTGTCTATTTATAAAATAAACTTACTTTTAAATAGCGTTAAGGAGTGACCCAATATTCCCCTTAACACAAATAATGCCAATAGTCTATACAGTACTGTAATACCTCCTGATCGGGAGGCTACCAGAGGATACTCCATAGGTACGACACAAATAGAAACTCGTAGTAAAGGCTCGATATGGTAGGTGACACGGCACAACTAGGCAATGCCAGGGTAGATATACCAATTGCTATCCAGGCTGGTGGAAACGCGTAGCCGCAGTTACCGCCCACCTCAGACTAACTCCCCAAAATCAAAATATAGAAGTGGCCACTGAATCAAATCCAAGTCAAAGTATAATATCGAAGAGGAGCGTCCGATCAGAGGAATGACCTCATTGGCCTGAGAATCGCTCCTGTTTTAGCCACCTTATGCCAACTCACGGGAGTTGGGTCCACGTATTTACCTTACAGGAAACGTCGCCACCACCTACTTCATTCTGGAATCTCCACCGCGTACACGGTTAGTCAAAGTGGTTTTCGGTATCGACGGAGAGTATGTCCATATCCGATCCCGGTCTCTTTGCCAACCCATCGTTATTATAACACCGCGGTCATTTTAAAAATAGTTTGTACTTTAAAACCAGAATATAATCCATTTCAAAACCATAATATTACGATATCATTTCTTCTTTAAAACCCAAAAAGATTCATTTTGATATTATTTTTATAAAACCCAAATCAATGATATCATTTCCCAAATAAAATATTCCTTTTCAAAAATTATGTCACTTTTTATTATTTAATATCCCATGTAACCAATATTCTGTTTGTAACTTTCAACATAATTCTTCGAAAATCCATAGTATTTTAAAACCATTATTTTCAAAACTAAATGGTTTGGATATTCAACGGTATGCGAATTAAAAAGGTTTAACTTTACTGTTGCTTTATAAAGAAATAAATTACATGGCTTTCCAAATATTTCTTCTTTTAAAGTTAAACCAAAATCCAAAATATTACTTCAAGTCCCAAAACCATTTCAATTTTATATATATTTATATCCATTTTTGAGCATTAATATTTCAACTAAAGTTGGATTTTTATCCTTTCAAAATCAATATTCTATTAATTAATCTTGACCATTCACATAAAATCCATAATTAATAAGACTTCAATTTCTAGTAAAATATATATATATATATATATATTTCCAAATTCAATTTTTACTAGAATATTCATTTCAAAATATTTTGGGAAAAATCCAATTATAAATATCATATCTTTAAAATTTCCAACTTAATATTTAAATATAGGATATAAATCATCAAACTCCATTTTCTTAATTTTCTTCCATTTTTAATAAAGAAATTTATTCACCTTTTAATTTCAAAATTTCAACTTCATATGCATATAAATATGGAAGAAAACATTTATTCAGTATAAAAATTTAAGATTTTTATAAACCGTATTCCATCCAAACCATAGAAATCACATTAAAAATAGTTATATATAGACCACGGTGCCTGTATATAGTTTTCTATCCTATGGTCAAGTGATACGGATATTTATCATTTCAATCCGCAATTTAAAAAAAATAAAACTGCGGTTGTATATCATTTCAAACCGCAATCCCGAATGAAATGTAAATGCATACTAACTTGCAGTTTAATGATATCCAAATAAAACATTCATTCAACAACACATCCATCATCCAATCACAACATCGATCAATATCAATCAATAACAATTATATATATGATAATATATAACAGGTGATAACTGGCAGTTTATTCAAATTAAATTTTATCAACTATTAATCTAACAATTTATATTCAGTGATAATTGACATAACTGTTAACTAGCAGTTCATATGCAAACAATAATTTCTAACAGCCAATTAACACGCAATAAATCAATTAAATTAACAGTTACATTCAATAAAATGCAATTCAACAGATATGAATGAAATAACATGCCAAAAGCTCATAAATAAATTTCTATTCATTTTTAAAATTTATTTAACAAACATAAAAGCTTCTAGTAGTTGTGAGTGGGTCAAAACACTCACCTTTTGAATTTAAATCGAATTTAAACCCGATTTAAACCCAAAAATTCGCCCGTCTCAGAATTCGTCCAAACCAGCGTCATCGAGTCCGGAATTAAATTACGATCCTAACAAAAAAAAATTCGTGTGAATCCGAGTTCGTATGAGAAAGTTATGGCGAAAAATGGTGATTGAATTCAAAATTAAAAATACACAAAATGACACATATTTAACTCACTGACACGTCATCATCTTTTGTTCCAGGCATGCGCATAGTAACGCACGAAACCCTTTGCACCGCAGAACACGCACAAAGCAAACCCCATCACGTCCCTTTTTGACCAAAATCCAACCGTCGATTCGACCAACGAACCATATAGATCTAACCCCCTCAGTCCCCTCTCCAATACCCAGAAACCGTTTCTCGATCCGACGAAGTTTTGTGCGATGATGATGAACGGTTTTGGGGCTGTTTGAATTTATTCTGGATGAACGACAGCTCCAATTGAAAAACGAATTTCACCATGGGGTTACGTATTTCGAGAAGATCAACATATATTTTTTTGAGAATTTTCTGAATTTTTTGAGTTTTGACTTTTGATTTTTGAACTGTGGATAGATCTGGAATTGGATCTGAGATGTATACATTTGGGGAAGAGAAAAGAGTGAAGAAATGAACGTACAGCAAAAGAATAGAGACTAGGGTTTATAGCTGTATATTTATAGATAGGCTAGAGGTAGGGTAGCTAGACTGGATACGCGAACGTGCGTGACAAACCATGGTCCAAAAAGCCCGCTATGCCTCCGGAGCCAAATTTGTTAAAACTATATATCCAAATAGGTGTTTTAAAATATTCTGAATGCGATGGAAAAAGTTTCGCGACCAAATTCGATCGTATGAAGAAGTTATGCTAAAAACAAAAATTTCAAATTGATTTCAAAATGCATAAATTTCAAGGCGTTTCGAGTCCGTACGATCAAACGACAAGTCCGATCGCAACGAAACTTGAAACATTATTATAATTCACCGTTACGGATCCGATGAAACTGGTTTCGTCGAAATCCGAGTCCGTGACAAAAATGGCTATTTTTAATATTTATTAAATAAATTAAAATAAATCATAAAATCCAAATTTTCTTTCAACTTTAAATATTGGCCAAATTTCATTACTTATATAATCCAATCAATTCCAAATAATTTAGCAAGCTTGGATGTGAATTAAAATTTATAAGTATATAAATTTCGCAGTGTTAACCTCTGCGTTTTCTTATTATTTGGGAATTATAAATTTCATTCGCAAAACCCAATTATTAAATCATATACTTATACTCTCATCTTAAATCTAATTATATAAATAACTTGATTTCTATTATCCAACTCAAAATATATCAATTATTCTCCAACTACATAGTTAACGTTTCTTTTATATATCACTGTGGTAATATTTCAAAATGTTCATCTAAATCCTTACCTATGAATATTGCAACCTTTAATTCCATTAAATACCAATTAACCCAAATTATTTCATTTATTCTAAGTCATATCACTAAAATGATTCATCATAATAAACTTAAAATCTATACGTTTATTGATTTATTTCTATTTGTCTTATGTTAAATTCTAAATTTAGTAAGACAACCTAAAGTACTCCATTCAATCGACAGTCCCTTTCAATTGTTAATACGTACTTAAATTTCTACAGTTGCCTTCCATCTGCACTTCCGTTACTATGATAAAAATTAGTAACGTTTATGCCATCAATCCATCATAATTACTTACTTAATTGAGTTTGATTTCCAAATAAATTTGCTGACCCTTAATTAGCCAATTTATAAAAGTTTGTCATCATACCTATAGTTCTACGCTTATGCTATGTCTTAAATTTCAATAAATTTATAAATTTTGAGATGTTCATTAGGGTTTACAAATTTATTGACTTGCAATAACAGGGTTTCTTAATCTATTCAATTTATCGTTCACAATCTTTTATTGCATTAAATTGGTTTAATATTCCCATACTAAATTTTATGTCCAGGTAAGAATTTTTCTTTCTTTCTCTACTTAATTCATTTGAATTTTATTCAAATGTCTTTAAATAGGTTTCTAAGTCACTTCTATATAATTTATTCTAGCCTTCATTTTAATATTTATCTACCACCTTTATTCTTTCAACTAAAATAAATTACAAAAATCCTATTAAACAAACAATTTTAAATGGTCGAACTTTACGGGTCGTTACATACAATAACACATTAACACAAATTAAAATAAAATATGACAAAGAAAATATAATTTATATAATTTACAATAGACAAAATTGCAAAATAAAACAAATTATACTCAAAATTGAAATGTACATAACTTTTGCAGTTTAACTCCGTTTTCAACGAAACGAAAAGCAGTGTTCAAGTTATTTCATCTATTTTCATAATAAAAGATAAAATTTAAGATTTAAAATAATTTAAATTTGAAGTTTAAAAGTCAAAGTTTGAACAGTTTGACTAGAAATTCACTTACAGTAAAATATTCAAATTATACTAGTTTGAACTATAAATCACTTAATAATCAACATTTATATTTAAAAATTAAATGTTTGAAATAAAAAATAATTAAATTAATTTAAAAATAAAAGAAAGTCCAATTTGAATAATATACAAAATCTAGGGTTGTTACATAATTAATGCAGCATACTAATGACAATCGGTAGGTAACTAATGAAAGAATATAGAAGGTAAACAATGAATTGTATGCGGAGATTATTGTTTTAATTAAAAAGAGAAATAATTTCATACTATGACAACATGTGTAAATAAAAATAAATTTTATATGAACACATAAAAGAAGATCCAAGTATGTATATATCGAATTTAATCAAAGCTTTCTAATAATATAAATTAGATAGTTATTACAGTCAATTTTAAATTGATTTGTTGTTAAAGTTCCTTTTATTCATATGTAAATATTTAATGCAATAAAAAGTGCAAATAATATGTGCAAACAAACATACAAACATGTATTAAAATTCAAAACTAAAATTACACTATTACTGAAGATTAAAACATTGATCTACAATTGAAACATTGTATCGATTCCATATAAACTTCATTTTTAACTTTAAATATATTTCAATCAATTAACATGAAAATGTAAATTTCCAGAATAAATAAATATTGGAATTTGAATTAAATGTTAAAACATAGAAATAAATTAAAACATTGTATTTTAAAATATACAGATTTAGTTTCAATTTAACAAAATAAAGAAAAGCAGCTAACCAATTCGAACATGTAAACATTTAGGTCTAAAGAACTACAATTTAACTAGAATGTTTAAAAAACATAGATCTACACTTAAATGTTGTTTTGAAACATAAAAAAATTTAATTTTGACCTATCAAATGAAAACTAAATCATATCACTCAACAAATAATTCAATCTTCATAAATAATTTTTTAATCAAGCAAGATAGCAATACATCTTTGAAATTATGAAAGTTGGATTAAAATTTCCATCAAACATTGCAAAATCACTATCTATATATAGAAAATGACATAGCATGCTACACAATCCTTAAAACACACATTGTTGATGTTGCCTTTGATTTGCACCTTGAATGAAAAGTGCTTCTAGATCCGATTAAATCACCTTAGAATGTTGCCTAGAAATCACACCTTGAATGATATCTCCTTAGATCTTCAAGATCCACCTCATATCCTTCCAAGAAATGGATGAACCACTTTTGTTTTATTTTGTTTGAACTTTTCATTTGGAGTTGCAAGGTTTAGGAATTCCTTTTTTTGTTTCTGTCATGAAAAGTTAGGAAGAGAGAAAGAGAAATAATGAATGAGAATGAAATGAATTAAAATAAATTAGAGAATATTGAAAGAAGAAAACTTTTCCCATTCTTTAATTAAAAATTCTCTAATTAATTCTCTTGATTAACTTTCACTTTTCGCTCCTATTTCTTTATATCGTATGGTTGAAAATTATGTGCCATCAAATGATATAGAATTCCATAAATTAGCGCATGAATTATCTTTTATTTAATTACAATGATATCATATATCAATGGGCACAAATATAACTTTTATAAATGCATTCAAATAATTACAAATAACTCCCAAACATCACATAAAATAAATAATAATTTATATTTCTCAAATACTAATTAATTTAATCAATTTACAACTTTTTATAAATTAATCAAATCATGTGGTTTTTTCACAAACCAGAATTGTCATTTTGTAACGGTTGTAACCGTTGGTAATCAAATTCCCAATGCTTATAACCGTTAGTAGCAGGTACATTATAATTTGTTTTTATGTATTTTTTAACAGTTATAACCGTTGGGAAAGTTTGGCATTCACAACGGTTATAACCATTGAGAAATTTTCCTTTTCCAATGGTTATAACCGTTGGAAATTATGGTTATAACAATTGACTTGACTTGATTTATATTTTTCCCTTTTCCAACGGTTATAAAATTGATTTTCATGTAAACAACAACAATGTAATTCAGTTATTATTAAAGAACACAAAATAAAGAAAAAAATTTAAAGAAATTTTGGTTGCACATTTCAATGAACGCTGGAATTATCAAACTGTCATAAAAATTCAGGTAGCTAAACAAAATAAAATAGTAAATTAGGATGCATAATTCCAGGTAGCTAAACTGTCATAAAAATTCAGATTGCACATTTCAATGAACATTGGAATTATCAAACCGGTTATAAATTTTTTTATGACAGTTTGATAAATGTGACTTTGGATTGCTATGGAATTAAAATCTAAAACATTTTCGGTAAAAAAAGAGAGGATGCATAAAATTAAACTGCATCCTATGAACATATAATTCCATAGCAATCCAAAGTCACATTTAAGTAGCTTTCTTAGGGGACTTCGATGTAGCTTTCTTCTTTGGTGATTTTGCTACCCCTTCTTCCTTAGCGTCAGTCTTCTTAGGCAAAAGCATATGATTTATGTTAGGTAATACACCACCATGTTCTATGGTCACTCTAGCTAACAATTTCCCTAATTCAACATCGTTTCTTATTGACAAAGAACATGTCTTGGAATAATGTGATTCTTCTTATTGTCTCTTGCCGCTTTACCGACTAACTCTAAAAGCTGTTAAAAATTGTAGCATTTAATACCACACGTAGTTTACTTCAAAATAACAAGAGATTTAGGATAAAAATGGAACAAACCTCAGCGGCGAGATACTCCAAAACGGCAGCAAGGTAACTAGAGGCTCCGCTACCAACACGCTTCGCATAGCGACCCTTCTTCAAATATCGACTGATACGACTAACGGGGAACGTAAGTCCATCCTTGATAGATTTAGTAATGGACTTCTTCCTTTGTCTGCTTGGTCCCTTTTTTGATTTTGTTGTGTCTTCCATTGCCCTCGGATTATGTTTCAAATATAAAATTAGGTTTTCAATTTGATTTGGGGACAAAATGATTCGATGTGGACCTAGATGATGAAAGTTATTAGGATTTTATAACATAGACTAGGTACTGGGAATGACGTGGATTGTTGATTTGACCCGTTGGATAAGATAATATGGACGATGGAGATATGTTTATAGCTAGGAAGGAATATGTTTTTTGGCGCGAGTGAAATTTGAGGTGGCACCACTTTTTGTGCTGTTGATTTGAATTGACTTTCCCGTAAAACGATAGTTTGCATTTTTCTTGAAAACCAAATTGAGGCAACAGCAAATGCAGTTTTGTGAAATGTAAACCGGCCCTTTAAACCCAACCCACTAACCAACTATTAATTGAGATGGGTCGCATTCTATAATTTTGCAGTTACAAATAGATCTTTTAGAAATGACCCATTCAAAAATCGTTGTAAGTACCTAATAAACTAGAAGATAAACTTTGTTGTTGTGTATTATTCTTATGCAATTCTTTTTTGAGTATCTTATCTTGGTAGCTATGTAGTGGCCATGCATTGGCCTTGTCATATTAACTATTTTGCTATTTAAAAATTATTCTTATCTTAAACCTGTTAGCTCTTGCTGTATATTGTTAAATTGAATATTCTTCGGTTTTTGAAATTATAATTTCAAGTTTAAGTAATCATTAACGTGAATTTATCATTTTTAATTATATACACACACACACACACATATATAATTGGGAAATTAGTTATTTCTTATGAAAAGTAAAATTATAATTGAATTTAAATTCTAGTTGATCATGAAATATTTACTTATTATCTATTTTTACGTACCAAATCTTTATCACTTTTTCTTTTCAATTTTCCTTATATGTAAGAAAGTTATTATTTTATAAACTATCTTATTAATGGCAAATATTGATTCAATTGCAATAAACATAATAGAAAATATTCCATCTTATATATTAGAAAAGGCGACTCTGTGATTTACCACTATATTGTTATAGAAATAATTAGATATCTAGAGTCTTTAGAAAATAGTTTTAAACAACTAAGACTTCAATAAATGTCAAATTTAATGAAAATAACACAAAACATGAATATAATTAACTACTATAATAATAAATAAGGTAACATACATCAAATTTGACAGGAGGACCACCTTTGACAACTGCATCATGTATAAAGAGAGGAAGCCGGGGTAGTATCCACATGAGAAAAATTATTCAATCAGAAGGAACACAGTTAAGAAAGCATACACTGTTCATACACCCAATGGAAAATCGTGTGTTGGGTTAAGGTATGGAAAACTGATATCATTTATTAGTATGGATATGCATTTCAGCTTAGTTTATATTGTAGCAGAGTTCATATACGTGCCATAAAAGATGACTAGACAAGGAAAACATAACCATGTAAAATAAATAGAATTGGGTGGAGAAAAGGTGAAAAACCTCATTTGGTTTGGTTGCACTTAGGGTAACTATGCTATACAGCCAAACTTCCTAAATTTTTTAAATTTAAATACTATACAACCCATTTATTAGTATTCGCTAATTTTATTTATTGGATGTATATCGTTACATGGCTTAAAACCCTTAACACATACAATGTCAAGAGTTTAATATACCGGCCTTCTTTGCTATGAACATGTTATGATGCCACTGTTATGGTAAATTATTGTAGAGTTAACTCCAATTTTTTGTTATGTGAATTATGAAATGAATTTATTTTTTCCTCTATTGCAATTTCAAAATAGGGAGAAATTAAGGAATTTTTTTTGAACCTCATGTATATAGGATGAAGATACAAGTAAATGCCTTTAGGAATCATTACAAGGCTGAAGTTGTAATTCAATGTGTGTCTTATGAGTTTTGATTTGGTTAGCATAGGAAATATTACACAACCTAGATCAATAATGTTGTTTGTATATAAAACCTTTGGGGATGAAAATACATAGGGTCAAAGATAAAAATTTTAGATTGAAAAACTTTGTATACTCATAAGATTAAACACTGCAAGTTGCCACCTGACAAAGTACATGCAGAAAAAGATTGAGAAAAGATATAAATTCATGGAATTTTTTAAGAGTACTTCTGTGTAGCAACCTAAGGTACTTATCTACAACTTTATCTAGCTATGATTAAAATACTAGTGGTAAGGTGGGATGGCATTCACAAACCAGTTCATGGAAAAATCATTTGACCAAGATGAGGAAGGATGATAAAGGTTTCTATTAGGGACTACAATATGCCCCATGCATCATTGGGCATACTGGGTTTAATTAACTACAAGATTGTCAATTATAATATAAGAGAATGGAGCATAAGTCAATTGATAAGATATCATTTTGTATTTGGCATAAGTCAATTTGCTAAACTGAAGATGAACTAATTTGACATAAGTTAATTTTTCTCCCAATAAACGCAATCATTACATATGGTATAAGAAGGTGGGAAGAAAACCAAGTAGGTATTTATTTTATTGTAGATTTTATTTTATCGATCACTTTATGTCATCTTGCTTGTAGCATTGATGATGCATTCCCAACCGTAAAGTTAAATTTTGTTGATGGTGCTGAAATGAAAATGTTTCCCAAAAATTATATTATGCTACAGCATGTTGGAGACGTAAGTTTTTCTTTTTCTTGAATGAATCATAGTCTTCAAATAATTTGCTTTATAAAAACTGAAATATTGGATTCTAAATTCCAGAATTCCACTTTTGAATGGTGTATGGCTTGGTTAGATTGTGGGTTTGGAAGTTCAACAATATTCGAAGGTTTAAAATACTGGACCTGTTATGAAATGAAGAAGGTGGAAGCCATTAGAGAGAGAATAATTTTATTCATTCATAGATTAGTCATTCAATTACATTACATAGGATTCCTTATATATAGGTCTTGGAGCATGAGATGGAACATATCCCATGATGTGGGACTAAATAGAAAAACACAAAAGCATATTCATTTTATGATTTACATATATTGCAACACTCCCCCTTGAATATGCGTCTTCAAAATCTTGAATGCTCTGATAACTTGAAATTTTCCATTCCGAAACATGTATGATGATTCAGTCGATATAGATATTGTTTGTTGCCTCATTAAAAACCTCTATAAGGAAAACCCAATGGGAAAAACCTTGAAAGAGGAAAAGAGTGCAACTTGTGAAATCATAAATATCATACTCAAAATGATATTCCTTCTAAGAGTTTGATACTTCATGATCAAAATAATGGCTCATTAAACCTTACTAAGAAAAACCCTATGGGAAAAATCTTAGTGAAGGAAAAAGAGTACAATATAGTATTACATATTTCAATAATTTATAGAATTAAATAGAGTTTGGTACTTCTGGATCAATACAATTCTTCATTAAAAACCTTACAAAGTAAAACCCTATGGGAAAAACCTTAGTCAAGGATAAAAACACAATTTAACTAACATATTTGAGGTTATTTCTTGAAAGAAAATATATTTGATTCTGCCAGATCAAGATAATGCCTCGTTAAAACCTTAGTAAGAAAAACCCAGTGGGAAAAATCTTAAATAAGGAAAAAGAGTACATTATAACTTATTTCAAATGTTACTAGGAAGATGATACTTCTGGATCAAGATAATGCCTCGTTAAAACATTACTAATAAAAACCCAGTGGGAAAAATCTTATTTAAGGAAAAAGAGTGCATTATAAAATACTTATGAATTCTACCCCTGATTTTAAATTTTCCTCTGAATTCATATTCGTCTTTCGATAACTCAAATTGGTTATAGATACTTCTGAATCCACAAATATGTATCTCATTAATAATACAATTTATTAATAGTTTCCTTTGATACAATCAAATTTTTTAAGATTGTTTTTTCCAAATATGGTTTGCAGTTTATGCATTCTGTATGCTACTTTTATGAAAAACACTTCATGTGCTTTCGTTTTTGTGCTTCAAATTAGTTTTGCGCATTGCAACTATACATCGTTCATGAATATTAAAAATTTCATTACAACATTACTAGAAAGCAGGAAGTAATCTACTCATCTTAAAGTATATCAAGATTTTCATTACAATAATACTTAGAAGAAATTTGTAATCTACACTTCATGTCTTTTGCATTCTTTATACCTACAAAAGTTATATATATTCTTCAGAAATTTGTATACTTTAATAAGTATTTGCATATCGCAACTATCACTTCAATGAATATTAAGAGTTTCATTACAACGATACTTAAAAATATGAAGTAATCTACTCATCATGAATTATATCAAGATTTTCATTACAACAATACTTAAAAGTAGGTTGAAATCTACGCTACTTGTTCTTTGCATTCTTTATAACAATGAAAGTTATTTATATTCTTCAGGAATTTGTATACTTTCATTATTTAATATGATTTAAACCATATTTATACCTTCGGGGTATATTAAGCATTTCAAGTACTTTCGCTACTTTGTGGACTACATGTCCATGTTTCTCTATTGGTAAAGGATTCATGATGGCCAGCCATGTTTTCCCTTAATCCAGGATCTTTAATCCATTTATAAACATAAGCGCTTTATTATTTATAAATTTATCATCGATGATTATTTCTTGTCAGTTCTAGACATGATTTATTAAGATCTCTTTAATTATCATGTTTTAGGTATCTAACCTACTTCTAGGTTATATGAGAATCATGTCATGGATCTCTTTCAGAGCATCCTTATGTGTTTCTTCAAGAACACTCACCTCATTTGTTTTCATCTTTATTACTTACTCCAAAAATATTTTGAACTGACTTTTGAACCATATTTCAGATGTGGTTTATAAATTTTAATCCTTCAGGGATTCAAATCTATATTGAAGAAAGTCTACTAGGGATATTATTGATAATTTATTCAAGTTACTTAATATCTGCATCATTGTATATTTTAACAAATATTTAACATTGATGATCAAAATGAGCTTGTATCCCTTTATCCTCCCTCTCAATGTTGACAAACATTGTCACATTAAATAATAATCATGTTTGGACTCTCATTTTGATCCATTATGATATTACTACTAGCAAATACATCATACATATTAATAATAGGAGGATAATTCTTTTGTTAGTTGATAAGATGCATTCAATTGATATTGATTATTAGAGTTTGTTCTCATTCATTGATCTAAGTAATTGGAGGAATTTACTTATTGTGTATATCATTTGAATACATACATGACTTCAGGTCATTCAACATTTATATTGATTGAATTTTAAATCACTAAATAATATCTATGCATAATCTATAAGATGAGCTTATAACAAACTTCAGGTTGTTAGCTAAATATTTACATATATGGATGTATACGTGCGTCCACGTATCACATATATATTATAAAATTTTCATATTCTTTCTCATTTGAATTAGTGATTTTTAGAACAAACTATTACAAGGATCCAAACTATTAATTTCTATTTATAAATCAATGTCAATGCAAACTTATCAAAACCACATGATAATGTTCAAAACATTTGGTTTGAAACTGTTGGCCACGTTTTCACTACCGAACCGTCCCTCTCCATGCATTGCCGAACCATCTCCTCTCCATGCATTGCCGAGCCAACTCCCTTCCCCTCATAGCCAAACCAACCCACTCCACTCACTACCGAACCAGCCACCTTCCCTCCACTACCGGTCCAACGCAACCGAACCAGACCACCGAACCACTTCACCACCGAACCAACCTACCTCCACACTTAACCGGACCAACCACCACCGAACCAAACTCAATCCCAACCAACCACCGGTCCAAACAACATACCACTCTCCACCGAACCATGGCGTTGCCGGATCAAAGTTGCCAGGCCAGATTGCTTCAGGCCAGGCCCACCAACGGCCATATACATCCAGGACCCCTGCCCCCAGCCTCACTCTATAAATAGAGGGGCAGTGGTACAACAATGGCAGACAAGTTTGAGAGCTCAAGTACGGACGAAACTTTCAAACAACTTTCATATACTTGTATACAAAGCTTTGTACTTGTAATCTGAAGAGAAAAGGAGAATAACATATAAAGTGGACGTAGGCACATTCTGGCCGAACCACTATATATCTGTGTGTCTTTTACAGTTTAGTCTCTGTTTTTTATATATTTGCATAAATCTCCCAAATCACTAAGACCAACTTAAAAGCGACTAAATCATACGACTTGGAGGTGTTTGCCCATTTTTTGTGCAAACATTTTTGGTGCTTTCACCGAGAACAGGAGCTCGAAGCTTCAGCTTCTCCCACTTAACCCCTTTTCCTATCAGCGTCATTCATTGCTTGGAAAACATGCCTCCCGAACGGAAGAAAGATGCTAACAAAGGAAAGAACATCGCAACTGGCAGTATCCCAGATCCAGTGATCAGAGACCAAGATAACCGTCCGGTTCCAATAGCAAATGTAAATCAGGCGAATCGACAGCCCCTGCTACGGAACAACCAATTACAAGGGCGGATCTAGACAAGGTTGTGGCTGAAGTAACTAACAGCTTCGCATCTCAACAAGAAGCCTTGGTGGATCAACTCATGTCACGCTTAAGAGATGTTGAAGAAACCAACTGCAACACTGAATCATAGGATGAGTCTCGGTCTGGAGGATCTGGGAGACGACAAAGGTCTTTCTTCTTCGAAGAGGCTAACAATAGAAACAGCTATAGTAGGAGCCGAGCCCGGACTCAGCCCGAATTCCGACCCGAGGAAGCGCTTGGAACCGAACCCAATAGGGGAGATACCGGGCAAGGGTCGGATGTAGCTGATCCCGCCATGCTACCTAACCATGGAAACACCAAGGGACGAGGCCGAGCTGGAGTCCAGCCCGAAGTTGGACCCGAGGAAGTGCTGAGAAGAGAACTCAGCAGGGAAAAACTAAGGCAAGGGCCAACTGTGGCTGACCCCAGCATGCCCCCGGAAGACCAGAGGCAGCCATTGAAGAATGTTAGAAGTGATAGACGATACCATCCCTACAGATCATCTGGACGGAATCAATCCCGTAGGAAAGAACCAAACTCATTTATATCCGCTCCAAGTTCTGATGAAAGGATGGCGCGATTGTTCAGGAAGTGCGTCCAACGGGAACAAAGGGATCGAGGGATAGGCTCTAGGGTAACCAGCCCCTTCACCCGCAATATCGAAACTGCCATCACCCCCCGGGAATGGAAAATGCCAACAATGGAACCTTACAAGGGAACCTCTGATCCCGTTGTACACTTGCAGAGATACACACAGCATATGCTAATGAGCGGAGCAACAGAGGGAGTGTTGTGTAAATGCTTTCCACTATTCTTGGCAGATCTAGCTACCTCCACGTTCTGCCATCTGCCCCAGGGATCCATCAGCTCATGGGAAATGCTGAAAGAAAAGTTCGTCAGTCAGTTCCGCATTCATGTGGAACAACCCAAGGACGCTTATTCCCTATCTAATATCAAACAGAAACCCAGAGAGACAGTGCAACAATATCTAACCCGATTCAACGCCGCAGCGGCCGCAGTCCAAGATGCCGACGAGAAACTTATCCTAATGGCCCTCTGCAGTGGTGCACACCCGGATACTAAATTTGCTAGGAGATTAACGAAAGAAAAGCCAGCCACCTTACCCGATTTCTTCCATGAATCCGGAAAATATATGAGACTTGAAGACGCCGCCATTGAAAGGCAGACATGGCAACAAACCAAGGCAACTCATGGCAACACATCCGCAGTAGCAAAGGACGTTCGAAGAAATGACTCCAGAGATAGTGCTGGAGGCAAGAAGGGGGAAAAGCGCTTATATAGGCCAGGACCGAGATTTGACTCTTACACTCCTCTAAATGAGACAATCGAAAACATCTTCTTGGCCACCCAAGACGAAGTTAGATACAAGCGCCCCCCGCATAAGAAGGAATCAGATAATGCAATTAAGTCTGGAAAGTTCTGCTGATTCCACGAATCTCATGGGCATGACACCAATGAATGCCATCATCTTCGGGACTTGTTTGAAGAACACATCAGAAGGAAGAGACTAGAGCGCTATGTGAAAGGTCAAAACAGGACTTCAACTCCTGCCAATGAGAACCCAGGGCTGCTCCTCTCGGAAGTAGGCGGAGGAAATCGCAACACCAGCGGCTCCAGTCAAGAAAAGATAGTGGTCCTTACCATATCAGGAGGACCACACATCGCCGACGGAAGCTGGGCAGAGATGGAGAAATACGGTAAGTCACTTAGAAACAATGAAGGCTATGTTAATTCTGTTACAAAAGAACACCACCCGAAACGGAAAGAGAATGATGACATCACATTCAGTAGGCGTGATCTAGAGGGAAGGCAGTACCCTCACATGGATCCTATGGTCGTCTCTTCCCGGTTCGGTCCAGCCAAGGTTTTCCGAATTCTAATAGACACTGGGAGCTCAGTAAATATCCTATTCAAACATGCTTTCGACAAAATGAAGTTGTCAATGAAGGATGTGTCTCCCTGCAGCAAACCGCTACATGGTTTCACTGGAGATGTGAAGATGCCCCTCGGGCAACTGGACCTCTTTGTCGAAATAGGAAGTCATCCCCGCTCCGTTGTGCAAAAACAAACATTTGTGCTAATAGAGAACCACTCGGCCTACAACGCCTTTTTGGGAAGGCCAGCCTTGTCTGACTTCCAAATTGTCCTAGCCTTGTGGTGCCTGAAAATGAAATTTCCAATGGACAATGGAATAGGAGAAATAGAGGAAGATCAAGACGCCGCTCGAGATTGCTATGTAACTGAAATTCGCAATAACCGCAGGAAGGATAAATGGAAGGATGCAGAGACTTCTCTCTGCAAGAAAAACTTGGAAGCATAGCAATTAAAGAAAGCCCCTCCTCTTCGATATACCAACGATCCTTTCAACGAATTAGACCCCAGGGACAAGGAGGAGGAGGTCACCACTGAGCCTGCAGAGGCTATGGAATTTGTATCTGTAGACAAACACGACCCAAGTAAAATACTAAGAGTCGGGTCTCAGTTAAGAGCGGAATTAAAGGATCAACTCGTCGATTTTCTTCGCCACAACATAGATGTATTTGCATGGACGCACGCTAACATGATTGGAATCTCCCCAGACGTAGCATGCCACGTACTGAACATCGATTCCACCAAGGTGCCAGTAAAACAAAAAAGAGAAGCATGGGGGCAGAACAATCAGCAGCCCTCGAGGAAGAAGTAAAGAATCTACTTGCCAATAACTTCATACGAGAAGCCATCTACCCAGAATGGATCGCCAACCCGGTACTGGCAAAGAAGGCTAATGGGAAGTGGTGAACATGCATCGACTTCTCCAACTTAAATGACGCTTGCCCGAAGGACTGCTTCCCACTCCCCCGAATCGACCAACTCGTGGACAGCACAGCCGGACACGAACTCTTATCCTTTATGGACGCATACTCAGGATATAACTAGATCCCTATGCATGCCCCCGTTCAAGACAACACTAGTTTCATCACTGATCAGGGATTGTACTGCTACAGAATAATGCCTTTTGGACTTAAAAAACGCCGGAGCTACTTATCAACGCCTCGTCAACAAGATGTTTGCGGAATTAATAGGACGAACTATGGAAGTTTATGTGGATGACATGCTGGTAAAATCGAGAAAAGCCAACGATCATGTAAACCACCTGGACGAGACGTTTCAAGTACTTCGCCAATATGGAATGAAGCTGAATCCTCTAAAGTGCTCCTTCGGAGTATCGTCGGGAAAGTTCTTGGGATTCATCGTCCATGCCCGGGGGATTGAAGCAAACCCCGAACAAGTCCGGGCTTTGCTGGATATCAAGATACCATCCACTCGAAGAGAGATGCAAAGCCTAAACGGGAAAGTGGCCGTCCTAAGCAGGTTCATCTCTAAAGCAACCGACAAATGCATCCCTTTCTTTGAAGCTCTAAAGAAAGACAAAGGAAAGTTCGAATGGACTGATGAATGCTCGACAGCCTTCCTTAACCTAATCGAACACCTCCAGAAACCACCAGTACTCTCAACTCCAAATGTAGGCGAGGAACTATACCTATACCTTGCTGTATCGTCCCAAGCTTTAAGCGCCGCTTTGGTGAGAGAAGACAATCGTGCGCAGCGGCCCGTATACTTTGTAAGCAAGAGATTTACAAAAGGCAGAAGCCAGATACCCTAAACTTGAGAAGCTAGCATACTGTCTGCTAATCACGTCACGGAAGCTACGACACTATTTCCAATCTCATTCCATCAGAGTTCTAACCGATCAACCGCTAAGGCAGGTACTCCATCGCCCCGACACTTCTGGGCGACTACTTAAGTGGTGCATTGAACTGAGTCAATATAATATCACCTACCATCCTCGCATCGCCATCAAAGGATAAGCCATGACCGATTTTATTGCCGAATTCACTACCAACGAAGGTAAGGATCAATCTGAAATAGCAAAAGATATCAAGTGGAATCTCTTTGTAGATGGAGCATCAAATGAACAGGGCTCGGGGGCAGGTATTGTGATAATCACCCCCGGGGGAAGGAAGCTGCACTATGCCCTAAGGTTGGAATTCGCTGCCACCAACAACGATGCAGAATATGAAGCAGTAATAGCAGGACTGGAACTTGCCTTAGAAATTGGAGTCAGTTCTTTATGTCTCCATAGCGATTCTCAACTTATTGTAAATCAAATACCGGGAGAATTCCAGACTTGAGGAGAACGACTCACAGCATATCTAAAGAAGACCAAACTGCTGGTCAATCAATTGGATCACTATTTAATCAAACACGTTACTCGAGAGGAGAACCGAGAGGCCGATGAACTGGCAAAACAAGCTAGCATGAAGAACAGCACCATTTCTGGAACGGTAGCCATCTCGAAACAACTAGCCCCAAGTTTCGAACAAGAGGATCTGATAGCTGCAATCGAAGAAGAAACTTGGATGACTCCTATCCGGAAATACTTGCAAGATGGCACACTACCCAACGAGCGTAACGAAGTCAGGAAAATCTTGAGGAGTGCTTCCCGCTACACGATACAAGAAGGCATCCTCTATCGGCGCGGCTTCTCTAACCCCTTATTAAGATGTGTCACCGGAAGGGAAGCCAAGGAAATCTTATCCAACATCCATCAAGGAAGTTGCGGAGACCACACTGGAGGGCAGACTCTGGCAAAGAAGATACTCCGATATAGATATTTCTGGCCCACCTTAAACAAAGACGCCTTGGACTTCGTCAAAAATGCGACAGATGTCAGAAATTTGCTAAAATCCCTCGACTACCAACCAATGAGATTACTCAGACGACCAGTCCTTGGCCCTTTGCGGTATGGGGGATTGACCTGATTGGCGAACTGCCGATGGGCCGAGGCGGAGCCAAATATGCTATAGTGGCAGTCGACTATTTCACCAAATGGGTGGAAGCGGAACCTTTAAATAAAATATCTTCAGTAAAAGTTATTAACTTCTTGATCAAAAATGTTTTATGCAGGTACGGAGTTCCACTCAAAATCATATCGGACAATGGACTTCAATTTAACAGCGAGGAATTCACCGACTGTTGCCGAGAGCACGGAATTCACAAAAGCTTCTCATCTGTAGCTTATCCCCAGGCAAACGGACAAGTCGAAGCTGTCAACAAAATTCTCAAAACTCTAATCAAGATGAAACTTGAAAAGTCAAAAGGCGCTTGGGTGGATGAACTTCCTACGGCACTTTGGGCCTACCGCACATCTTACAGAACATCAACAGGACATACTCCTTTCTCTTTGGCATACGGATCGGAGACCATGCTCCCAGTTGAAACTGTAGTGCCTTCCCACCGTAGGATCCACTACAACCCAGAAGAGAATGAAGAACTCCTACACATGTCTTTGGACCTAATTGAAGAAAGAAGAAATGATGCATCACTTAAAGCGGCAGCTCACAAGCAAAAAGTGGCAGCACGATACAACTCCAAAGTCAAGCGCCGCAACTTACGAGAAGGAGATGTTGTTCTCAAACGGATCTTCCCGCGCCCCGGAGCGCTAGATCCTATCTGGGACGGACCCTATGTAATTCATAAAGATCTCCACAATGGAGCTTATATTTTGTCAACTGTGGACAGAGAGGTGTTCCAAAGGGCATGGAACATCCAACACCTTCGTCGATACTTTTCTTAACTTATACTTCCCATATGAAGTGAATTAACAAAGAGAATAAGTGGATGTAGGCATTTTCGTGCTGAACCACTTTAAAAATCTTGTCTCTTTTTAACTTGTTCCTTTATATCTTGGCTGCTTGTTAAGCTTTTTCTTTTTCTGTTGAACAAAATCCTGTATAACGGCATTTCCATTCTGGACGCTTCACGACACAACCTCACCTGGACAAGACCCAACAGGTACTATACAAATCTATGCCCTCGTCAATGAGACACTTTTGCTCCAGCATCCCTCCGCTGCGGGTTAATTCATTGTTCGCGACGGCCCTCAAAGCCAACTATAATGAGCCGATCATAAGCCACCGAGAAGGCCGACTATAGTCAAGGCAGCTCATTACGGCGTTCGGCTCGCCGGCGACTGTGAACTTATTATAAGCCCCAACATAAGGTGTGGCCAGCTAGGGGCAGTTCACAGTTGACGATCGGCACCCACGCTAGCCGGCCACGGTAAATCGAATAATACCCACGATTATGGGCCATAATGGCCCGGGTAGTTACTATGCGCGATCTCGGCTCCGATGTGTCTTAAGTACGGCTGTGGTAAAAAAGAAAACTCCCCGCGGAGGCGTAAGATGGGTGACGAATGTCTTCAAGACCCACAGCTAAGGAAAGTGACTACAAAACCGTTCGCCACGAACTTAAGCACGTCGAAGGCCTTCCGTGATTGGAAGTTTTACCATTTCTTATATTTCCATTTTATTTATAAAAACTTTCCTCCTATCCTCTATAACGATCACTAAAGTATAGGACACAAAATGGGAGACACTCGCTAGAGGAAATGAGAACTCACAACTGGATAACAGGTCACTCAGCTGCATTCCATCCTTAGTCACACAAGACATTCAAAGCTACCGTCTACAACTAAAACATGAAGGGCGGTACTTCCTTTTCTTGTACATAAACATGTAGCTATAGCCTATTCACACATCACACTAACATTGCGAGACATGAAATTATATTTTAAGCAAGAGCTTAGCATCAAACATGATTAAAGCGCATGCATATACACAGCTATATTTCTTATGTAACACATCAAAATAACGACAGCATTCAAATACGACAGAACCAGCTTATGATATGAAATTATATAAGAATAAAATCATTCGCTACAACGACATAATTACATAATTACAGCCTGAAAGTACATTAATGTTTTGGACTAGTATATTCAGGAATGCCAAGTACACCAAAAAAGTAGTCGGCTGCTGCAGGGCTCCGCCTCTATCCTGCTAGCCCTCCGGGATCTACTTGACCACAGGATCAGAACTCCCAGCATGCTGGCCAGAGGTCCCACCTGTCCGATTCAGGAGAAGAATCCATCAGATAAATAATACGCAATCAAGTTAAGAAAAGATTGAGAGGGAAGACTTACCAGCATCTGCTCCCTGATAATCATCCCCCAACCGCACACCCACTTCCTCGGCGATAAGCAGCCACATGCCCTCCTTCACTGCCACTTTCTCCTCCTTAGTAAACTGGGCCGTGACCACATCCATTCTGAAAGCTACACCACCCTCCTTATCCGCCTCAGCCTTGGCCTCCTCCAAAGCCCGGAGATATATTCTAGCCATGACCCGGGGATAATCGTCCATCTAGGACAGGTTGCCCTGCTTCCAAGTACGAAAGTACATGTCCTGGAGCATCTCATCCATCATCCCCTCGTTCTCCTCAAACTCCCTCATCCGGGCCTCGGAAGCCGACAGCCTTGCAACGGCAGCATCTCTCTCCAATCGGTATCTCGAGCAGTCAGCCTGAAGAGATTTCCGCATCGCCTCCATCTCCTACTTCAGCTTGGCTTGAGCAAGCTCTGCGGCCTCAAGCCTCCCAGATAACTCCTCTATTTTCTCAAGATCCTCTCTCCGAACCTCATCCACCGTGGCAATGGCCATACCGATTCGTTCCTTGCAAGTTGCCTCCATTTTTCGCAGCTCGGCTCTGCTAGCCTCCTCCATAGTTTACTTTAGCCGTCTGGAGGCCGCCTCATGCTGGGAGTTCTGAATGGCCTGATCGACAAGCTGTTTGGCCTGATCGGAAACCATTAGCCGCAGCTGAATGTTAGCACTTCCGATTTCCTCTCCAGCCTTGACCAGTCGGGCGTGATGCCCTATCAACTTCTTGGTCTCTTCAGCCACCCGATCAATGTTTTCCTTGGCCTCATCCCCCATAGTCACAATCCGAGTGGTCAACAAGTTGAGATCCAAAGACTTAGCCTCATCAAGCACCCTTACCATAGGATTGCGGGGTAGGAGGTGCTCACCGGTAACCTCATAGAAGGAAATATCATGAGAACTCGGTTCCAGATCTGGATGACCCGCAAATGGGTTACGAGCCAAGCCGGGACGATCAATATGAGTAACGGAAGGATTCTCTGATGGATGCGGAGATGGTATGGGCTCAATATCCTCCCCAGTGATGTCATGAATAGGTTGGGTTGGGGGCTGAGGTCCAAGTGAAGGTTCGAACATGGAACGCCTCCTCTTTCTCTTTTGATATCCTCTTCAATGACTCCGAGAAGAGGATGGTAGCCGATTACGCCCCCGAAACGGTCAGTCAAGGGCTTCAGTTTAGCAGAAGCTTTGAAGAGTTTGAATTGCTCGAGGCGGTGCTGAATGTCTTATGTCTTGGCCGCCTTACCCGTTCCTGGAATAAAAACCAAGTGTTACAAGCGTGCGTGAGACTATAATCCAAGAAACATGTGAAGTTAAAAGAGGAG
Organism: Allium cepa; assembly: GCA_030765085.1. Lineage (NCBI taxonomy): Eukaryota > Viridiplantae > Streptophyta > Magnoliopsida > Asparagales > Amaryllidaceae > Allium > Allium cepa. The sequence continues at coordinate 887,821,057 of CM060931.1, forward strand.
TCGAAAATTCACCTTGAACCGCCGGAGTTGCCCTAGCTGAAATGCTCTCAGAGGATGGACTGGCAGCAGTCCCGGCCTTATCAGATTTCTTCGGTTTCTCCACCAAGGCCGACCCTTCCTCCAACCCCTCAAAGGCTTGGCGAAAAGCATCATCCGTCCATTCTTGAATCTCACCTGCTTGCCCAGAGGTCAAGGCACCAACTCCACTACCACTCTGTCCTTCGCCACCGTTACCACCATCACCTTCTCCATCACCTCCGCTCTCCTCCTCGCCTTTTTCCTCCTCTCCACTTTCCTCCTCCGGAACATCTGGGCATGTGCTGGGAGAGGGTCCATCAGATTTCTTGAGCTTCTTCCCCTTGACGAATGGAGGTATCGAGAAGGGTCTCCTCTTTGTCGTAGCCCCTCCTTTGGCTTTGGCAGCTCTTTCCTCAGCCGTATCCCTTTGCTTGACTACAGAATGATGTGGGAGAATCAAGTTGTGTTCCAGGAGAGTGGCATTCCTGATTAGGTAAGAAGCTGACCTATCCCTTCCCGAAATGGCCTCTATCTCCGCGGCCATATGAACCAGGTGATCATTCTCTACGACCGCAAAGCCACCTGTCGCTAGTAAGAAATAAAAGCACATAAGAAGAAGCATCCCAGTAAGAACGGAAATTATAAATAAGCTGCAACTTACAGCCAGAGGTGAAGCGGTGGATTGAAACGGTGTCATCTTGGACGAAGAACCATTCCTTCTTAAACATGGTGAACTTTGAATACAAGTCCAAGACCAGCTTGAAGGACATGGCCGATTCCAAGCTGATATATGGGGACCCCTTCTTGTAACCTCTCAAGTTATATAGATACCGAATCTCCCGGTTAGAAGGGGGCGCCCGTACTTTCTCTGGAAAATCACGAATAGGCACACCAAGATAGCGTAGGAGTTGGGCTGGAGCTGGAAAGGGGCCACCTTCAAATAGGTGATGAAGCTAACTATCCAAGCATTGATTGGAGGAATGGCCCCACACATGCAGCGGTACCTACTATAAGAGAAGTATCCTTCGGGGGGATTATATGGCATGACCCCCTTCCCTGGCAACAGCACGCGTGCCCTATCAATCCCAAAGGAGCGGGAGATAACATCAAGCTGCTCATCTCTGAGAGAGCTAGGAAAGCAGTCAGGCGGAGAAATCAGAAGCTCTTGGGGACCATACCCATCTACTAGCGATCTCGGGGTGGGTCCACGACGTTCCGGCCCTGGCTGAGCTGGGGGCACTACGGTGGACTCTCTTCTGTCCGAAGATTTCTTCTTATCCGATCGAGTTTCCACTTTGTGAGACATTATCTGCAACACCAAAAACAAACACACTGTTAAAACAAGGAGTATGGAAATATAAACAAACAAGTACATGCGGCATGGAGTCTCATTCCCAATGCGAGACATAAAAGTTTGATGCTAAAGTCCATTCGGCCTCGCACTTCTCAAACTCCCAAGTCCATCTGGTAGTACAAGGTCGAAAGACCATTCGACACTCAAACTACCGAGCCCATTCGGTAGAGCAAGGCAGAAGGCCATTCGACGCTATACTCATCGGATCATTCGGCACTCAAGCACACTCGGTAGTTCAAGAATAAAACCCATTCGGCAAAAAAGGTTCTCACCTGGTTCGGCAAGGGTAGAAGTTTGATTCGGCTAACACGTTTGGTCCGGCGAAGATAATATTTCAATTCGGCAAAAACAAGGGGTTGGCTCGGCTGAATAACGAAAGCATTGGGCCCCTATTTATAAGCAAGAATCAACGATCGGACCAGTTGGTTCGGCATTACTCAAAACAAAGCACACCATATATAGGCATATGCCCTACTTTGGGGGGCAAATGTTGGCCACGTTTTCACTACCGAACCGTCCCTCTCCATGCATTGCCGAACCATCTCCTCTCCATGCATTGCCGAGCCAACTCCCTTCCCCTCATAGCCAAACCAACCCACTCCACTCACTACCGAACCATCCACTACCGGTCCAACGTCACCGAACCAGATCACCGAACCACTTCACCACCAAACCAACCACCGCCGAACCAAACTCAATCCCAACCAACCACCGGTCCAAACAACATACCACTCTCCACCGAACTATGGCGTTGCCGGATCAAAGTTTCCAGGCCAGGTTGCTTCAGCCCAGGCCCACCAACGGCTATATACATCCAGGACCCCTGCCCCCAGCCTCACTCTATAAATAGAGGGGCAGGGGTACAACAATGGCAGACAAGTTAGAGAGCTCAAGCACGGACGGAACTTTCAAACAACTTTCATATACTTGTATACAAAGCTTTGTACTTGTAATCTGAAGAGAAAAGGAGAATAACATATAAAGTTGACGTAGGCACGTTCTGGCCGAACCACCATAAATCTGTGTATCTTTTACAGTTTAGTCCCTGCTTTTTATATATTTGCATAAATCACCCAAATCACTAAGACCAACTTAAAAGCGACTAAATCATACGACTTGGAGGTGTTTGCCCATTTTTGTGCAAACAAAAACCATATCGAACTTCTGGTTCGAACAAAATATACACACAACTCCAAGTTGTTAAGTTTTATTCCTCAATTATACCTCAAATATCTGTTTTGAACACTAATTATGATTGCTTATCAAGGAATAATTTTTAATTGCATATAGACATTTCTACACATCTCTATTGAGAGTTATGTAAAAAAAATTACAGCAAAAATAATAATAGTATCTTCTGGATACTTGGAATGTTACAGATACAGATTTCCTCAAGACCGTATGTATAGCTTGCATGAAAATTATGATATGAAATATAGACTATCTCTTCAGGATAATATTTAAAGATATATCTTCAAGAATTGATTATACGTGTAATATTTCTCACGTTTTGATATAATTACAATGAAATATATGATACATGTTGCATAGCTCTCAAACTTTTAGGATCTAATCTAAACTAAATTAGGATCCTTTATAATCAAATTTCTATGCATATTTGGTTTAATAAAATTACCAATATATAAGAAAATCTCTTCTACAGATATGTTATCATTTCCTAATTTATTAGTCTCTTTTAGGGATATTTTATTATCACTACTTCTGGAGTGAATTTATCTCTTCTAGATATATATATATGTACTATTTCAAGTATAACATTGGTATACAATATCATTTTTTTTGGGATATATTATTGTTATTACTCAAAAAAAATTTATATCATTATTCCTTCAGGGAATATAGTATTTCCTTTTAAGGAATTGCAATGTAACAAAAATAAAATTCCTATAACATCTCTTCTGGGATGTTAGACTTTGAAATATAAATATAAATAAATTTCTAAAACATCTTTTCAAGAGATTAATATACACACACATCCAATGATGTTTAAAATATCATATAACATTATATCTTCAGGATATTTGGTTAATATAGTGTAAATGTTAAGATATAAGGTAAGGTATAACTCATTTGGAGATTTTTGTAATCTCTTGAATGCAGCAACATTTTCTTATATGATTATTTATTAATTTTCTTTAACTTCTTCACGAAGTACAACTTTATCATTTTACATAATTTCAATAGAGCTTCGGGCTTCTAATTCATGAACTTCAAGTTCATTAATTTGTTATGATCTTCAGGTTCTCAAATTTTGTGTAAACTTCTTCCCTTTTTTTGTACCACATTGTTACAAAATAAAAGTCTATTCTTATTTCAAGACTTGTACATTTTGACAAAAAAATACTGACAAGAATTCGAGCTTGTAAAGTTTATCAGAAAATCTTTTCATAATTCAAGACTTCAGGTCTTGGACTTTGAGTTATACAACTTTTGGTTGAAAAAAAATCTTTGCACAACTTCATGTTGTTGTTCAAACTTATTTCTTTCAATATATCGAGCATTGTTTTCCAAAATGAATACACCATATAATAAACCATATGTCTATTCTTATTCCAAATATAAAAATACAACATCACTTAATTTACTGTAGCCAGCGCATTTATGATGATAGGGTAATTTAATTTATTACCATGACGACAACATTTAATGCATTTATGATTAAAAAAATGAATGCAGTTTACCTTTATTGTGGCATAATATAAAATATTATCACAACGAATTTATTTCTTTACAAATAAATAAATCAATCTAACTAACTTTAGTTAGCAAAATTTAATCTCAAAGCTAAGTTTAATATACTCAATAATAAAATTAAATGAATACCATAAAAGAATCTTTATTTCTTAATAGTCAAAATTTCTAAAATAACTAAAATAACTCTTATATATATATGTATGTATATACATATATATATCCCTTTTTTTTATGATTCAAGTTTCTGCTCTTTTATTGAAACTTCTGGTTCTTTATCATAAGAAAACTTGAAATTTAATAATTTATGGAAAATTTAGCTTTTAGCATTATAGGAACTGCAGGTCCTCAACTTTTATTTCAAATGCTAGAAATTAAGTTTAGCGTATATGTTTTCATTAACGTTTCCATTCACTTCAGGTGTACTAAATCAATATTAATATTGGATCTAAACTAATATGATCTTCTAAATATGCATTATTCTTGTATATGTTTCTCTAAGAAATAATAAAATATTTCTTCCGAAAATATAAACAATATATATCAAAATAATTTCCAAAACCAAAATCCAAATCAAAGAGTTTTCAAAATGAAAACTTCATTTATCAAACATGTATATATTACTTAGACCTATATGACAAACCAAAACGTAATCAAGATCAATTAATTTATTTGAATCAACAACAGAAATTGCCAAATTCAAAAATTGCTTTCCAAAATAATGAACTCAAAAAAACATGCAATAATAAGCAAGTTTGAAATCAATTCAAATCCAAATTCAAAAAATCGCAACATTTTATTTTTAAATAATGTACAAATCTCAAAGGTATATTATTTGGGTGTGATTTTGAGATCTACAATATAATGAGATCAGAAAAATAAGAACAAAAAAATAGGATCTATTGTAGAATGAGATCTGAAATATAATTACAAAAATACATGTATTGTAACATTCCTGAAATTTATCAAGTTTAATTTGCAATCAGATTTATTTGAAAATTAATTGTGAATTAATTGGGTATTTTCCAAATTTAAATAGATATTTGTTTGTTTATATAAATGAATATAAAAATGATTTTTTAAAACAAAATATAGTTCTAACAGGAAAATTTAAAAAAATAAATATTTTGAAAAATTATATCAACCATAAATTTGATTTTTGAATTTAATTTGAATGAATATATATATATATATAGATTGAAAGTTAAAATTTTGGATTTAATCATGAATCTATTTATAATTTATTTGGGATTGAAATACAAAGATAAAATAAAATAGAACTGAAATTTAAGTTGGAAATTCTAAAATAAATATCTTGAAAAAAAAGAATTGGATTTTAATTTGGAATTAAATTCTGATACATGCATATATGCGTGTTTATTTATTAATGTATAATAAATTTTAAAATTCGAATTCTTTAAGTTATAGATATATATACACACACGTATTTTGAAATTGTAAATATGAATACATTTAAAAGTATTGAAAAGTATAAACTGCATACCTACAGATATATGCATAGTTACTTATTTTAAATATAATAGTTTGAAATAAGTTTAATATTCATTTTCTTTAAGTTATACAAATATAAATAGAGAATATAGATAATATATATTACTAAAAGTAAACTACTATACATATCAAAATTTTGTTTATACAAAGCTTTGAGATGAATGCATAATTTGAAAGTGTAAAGTTTAAAATACATGAAAACAAAACAAATGTAAACATACCTTTAGATCTTACATATCTATATACATACAAATAGCATCATTACTTTTATTTAAAATAATGAAATATAAAAAAAAATACAAGAAACTTCACATCTTCCCATATGCTATCATATAACATATCTTAGCAAATCTCAGCAAAATCTGAAAAAAAGATTTTGCATCACACATTTCGAAAACCATAGAGCTTTTCAAAAACAAAAGCAATTTAAAGTTTTCAAAACCATAGCAAGCTAAAACAGCAAGTTAGAAATCAAGCCACAAACCTGATCAAAGATTGATCCGAAGCAAAGGAAAAGCAAGTGCAAGATCAATCTCAGGTTAATTTTAACTCTAAAGATTAATGAATTTGTAACTTCAAAAATCAAGTTTTTTTCTCACATAAAAACAATTCCAAATTTGCAGATTTATGAATGAATTCACAACTGCAGTTTTGCCAGGAAATAAATGCAGTTTCTCTGAAAAAGAAAAAGAAAAAAAAGAATGAAGGCAAGTTTCTTTTTATTTATTTATTTATTTAAGTTTTGATGTTAGTAATCAGTAACAAAGACAAAAATTTAAACAATCATGTTTAATCAGTTACAGAAGGAAATCCATAGCTTCAACTCTGAAATTCCTGTGCAAGCAAAAGTTCTACCTGGAAGAATAAAGCAAAATTTGAAGCTTTAGAACAAATTCAAACTGTAAGCAAATAAATTCTTTTGTTTGTTATTAATAAAGTAAGCGAACAAATACAACAGGAAGTTAAACAAAGCTTTGTATCAATAAACTCTTGCAGATCTAAGCTTCAAAAAAAAGAACTAAAGGAAAAAATAATAATAATACAAGCTTGCTTCCTCTCTGTTCTTCTCTGCCTTCAAACATTAAATACCAGGTGAGCAAACATTCCCCTAAACTTTGCTATATCCATTGATGCTTGGATCTATATTTGATTTATGTTGTAAATTATGTTTGGATGATGGTAAATTGGGTTTGCATGTCCTTATAAATGTGAGGACAGTGTGTATATTGTGTGTAGGCAAGAATAACTTGCCTCTGTGTTTCCAGCCCTGTTTCAAAACAAATTCAAAAAGCTTTTTCCTTGATTCTTTGTGGACTTAAGAATTTAAAAAAATCATGTTTATGAAATCAGTATCCAAGTTTTGAAAATATTCTCAAATTAAATTATCAAATGGTTTAACTGTAAACCAAGGATAAACAGTGAATGTCTGTTGCACTTTTATATTTCTGTTTTTAGTTCAGGAAACAAAAAAATTTGATCAAAATTCAAAAATCATCCTATCTAGACGATTTCAGGACTCAATTTCTAAACGTGAAATATTTATAACCAAGAAATGCTAATTTTAAAAATATTTGCAGAAAAAATATATCAAGTAGAGACTATGAAAATGTTTATTTACAGTGAAACCATCATAAATTAGAAAATTCAAGTATATCAATTTCAAGTTCCACTTACATATCCTGATTCGTGCCAGAGAGTAATGAATTTTAATGTTAAGGTTATAATTTTTAAGTTAAGGAATGTCGTGAATTTTTGAGTTGAACAAAATTGTTATTTTCGTCAATTCCTGGTTATTGGAGTAATGATTAATCTAGAAATTGGAGTTGGGTCATAGTTGGAGTATCGTAGATCATAGGAAGAATGCAAAATAATTTTAAAATTCATCGTGGTGATCAGGTGATGATGATCTAGGGTTTTGAGTATGATTTTGGGTTGTCGTGTTCTCGTGGCATTTACGTCAACGTCGTTGCTCTAGAATGCATCGCGCTGGGGGGAATTGATTCGTGGGTGAATGGGGAAGCTATGGACACGGCGGCAAGGTGAACGGTGGCCAGAATCGTTGTCGGCGAGAGATTTTTCCATGGATGATGGGTTCCAGTTTTAGGCCGAAAAGGCTCGATTTCGATTGACAGCGAGTTTGGTGGTTCTGAGTGGTCGAATGTGTTGTTGCAGTCGTAGGCGACTTGCGAGTGATCTCGGCGACGATCTACGATGGCTGGAGTGGCGGTGTACGTGCACGTGCACGTTGGTTTGTCTGAGTTTCGTCGTTCGTGGGGTTGGAGAAGAGGGGGGGGGGGGGGGGGGTTTGTTCGCGTAGGCAAGTGATTTCCAGGCTCTAAACTTTTAAATCAAAAAGTTTAAAAATAAAATAAAAAGGGGGAAGAACTCGGGTTGTTTTGGGAAGAACTCGAAGTGGAGTTCGTGAATCTGAGGGTTTGGCTCAAGTAGATGAATGTATGGCTCAGGGAGTAATAGTACAACAAGCTTTTCTTATTTATTATTTTAGTTAAATATTTAACAAGTTTAAGCCATCTAAATGTTTAAAACAAGTTTGACAAATATGGAAGGGGAAACCAATGAGAATTTAATAAGTTTTTAACAAAGTTACAAAAATTTAATTTTTAAAGTTAAACATTAGAAATTGATTTGTTTTTAAAATAATATATATATTATGTACTTTATTTTTAATACTTTCGAATAGGATCTAATAATTAATTATTGGGATAGGTGATTAATTATCAATATAATTAAATTAGAGGTTATTTGTTTAATCAAAGTGATTTGTTATATTTTATTAATCCATTGAGCATTAAGGTAAGATAATTACATGAATCGGGTTAATTAAAAAAAAATCAACTGTTAATTAATGAATGAAAGTAATTAAGTAATTAAAGGTTAGTTATTTAAAAATTAAAGATTGATTAATTTTAATTAAAGATTAATTAAATTATTAATAAGTGATTAATTTATAAAAGTAATTAAGAGTTAATTAATCAACAGTTAAGGATAAATTAATTTGGGTAATTAATTATTATTAAGGATAACTACTTAATTAAAAGTAATTAATTATGGATCAAGGTTAACAAATCAAGTAATGATTCAATTATGTGATTAGGGGTAATAAATAATTATTATTAAAGGATAATTTATTAAATGATAACTAATCAAAATGGTGATTAATTCAGGTAATTAAATTAAGGATAATTAATTAATTTAAAGTTTAATTAATTAATGAAGAATGATAATTAATTAAGGATAAATGGTAATTGATTAATCAAGGGTTAAATTAATTAATTTAAGATAATTAACTAGATAGTCAATTGAATAACTAAAGGTTAATTATTTAAGAATTAAAAGCTGATAAAGTATAATTAAAGGTTAATTAAATTATATTTAATGGTAAATTAATTAGTGATTTAAAGGGTAGCTAATCAAGTGATTTGTAACTCGTTAATATTAATTTACCTGGATTAGTGACTAATCTAGTATAAGTCAATCAGATGATTAATTGACCTTACTTATGGATGTTTGGATTCTATTGGATGATTGTTTGATATCCCTGATTATGATGCTTTGCTTTGATTTGAGCTATGTTTGCTGTAATTTATTATCTATGATATATACCTGTGATCTGTGAATGAAAGATAAGCGTTACAATTGGTTTGTACCGCTTGTCAAATACAAGCATTATAGTTTATACCGCTTATCAATTATACATTGTTGTATTTGAATCTGTGCTGATTGATGATGTGGCACTTTTACAGTGTAAAACCCTTGGACCACACTTATACACACACAAATATGGATTGCACGTGGAAATGGGTTAAGTCACAGATTTTGAGGTAGTTTTAAAGATTGAATTTTTGAATCCAAAATAGTTTTGGAATTAGAATTGAAGCTTTTGAAAATGGATTTCAAAGATAAAGTTATTTTAAATAACTTAATTGAGTTTTGAAATTTAAATAATTTGATTTAAATTTGAATTCAATATTTGAAATTGAATTCTATGATTTGGAAATTATGGTTTAAAAAGGTTATTCAACTTATAAATGTGTTTATATGGGTTTTTAAACCATTTTTAAAAGTGTTGATTTGGGAATTTAAATTGAACCCAAAGATTTTAACTTGTATAAAAGGAATCGGATTTTCCTAAAACGAAAACTATTTGTTTTCAAGTAATAAAAGCTTCCACGTAAGAAATGAACGTCCAAATTGTGTTAAAAGGATTTCATGTTTTAAAATGGAAATAGTTTTCCAAGATATGAATAAACCTTTGGAATCGGGTTTGAAAACTATAAATTAAATCTTAATTTAAAGATTTAATTGAGTTAATCCAAATTGAAATGGAAATTGTTTTGGAAATGAACTTTGTGGAATAAATCTTTTTGTTCAAAGATTTAGAATGGTAATTTGTTTAACCATTTAAAAGAAAGGTTTCGGGTTTTATAAGTTGTGACTTAACTGAAATCCCATATCCATATGTTTTTAAATATGGCGCTCATTATTCGGTTTAGCCGGGAGAGGACCTTGTGTCATATAAACCATTTCGAATAGTGATACGATGTTATGGATTGCAATTGAAGACCGGTGTTGAAGACCGGGTGTCTTCGAGAACGATAGGATAACCTGTCGATTGACTCTGCACTGAGTTGCTCCGGTATAGAGTTCTGCCTAAGTGATGGGAAGTCCGATCGGGATTGTGGATACCCGGATTGGCAAGGGCTTCTTCGGAAGTGCCTTCGGTTCTGTTCGAACCCGGAACAGACTTGTATTATTGTATGTCTGACACTACACTTTGAGATATTAAACTGATCTCTATCAAATACATTTCTGCTTGGTGGCGGAGAATTTATTCTCTTAGCTTAACACCCTTCTCTGAGACGTATGAGCTCAGAGGTTATGTAGTTGATATTTATCAGTGATATACTCCCAAATTTGGTAGTGTGGCATGCTAAGTGCTGCTGTGTGTTGATGATCATTTATTGATCATTTGTGATCAAAGCATGGCTTTTGTATTAAGCGTAGCTTTGTGGACGAGACTGCATCAGGACCTCACACTCCGAAAATGGTCGAAACAGGAAAGATGCGGCAAGGTTATGAGGGTCGCTCCCTTTAGGGTTTGTCATTTCCTTCTGGTAAAGGGTGGTATCATGGTATGGAGCCCAGACACTTACTCATGTGGATACTGCAGATCTATTACTTTGTGATTGCTTTGTGGTTGTTGGATTAGAGGTACCTCGGATAAAGGTCCCAAAGGACCGAGGGATGGCACGCTCGTGTAGTAGTTACCTAGTTACAGAGGTAACCCGGCCTTGTGTTGGCAGAGATCTAACCGTAACGTTAGTTTCTCGGGACGTCCCGCCAGAGGCGATCCCATTGACAGTAGGAAGTTCCTTAGCCTGACCATTTGTTGGAAATCCATTCATCCAATACGTGCCTTGTACGGTTTTAGTTGTAGAACCTGCCATTTATTTATGGTGGTCACCACTGTTTAGATGGTAGCTATAGTAGGCATAGTTCGGAATGTCTATGCTGGCTAGGATTTATGTTATACTTTCGAAATGGTTTTTCCTCACTTTGCACTTATAGTAATAATATCAAAGAAATTTTCTCGTATCAAGCATATTTGACTATCATAAGGAGAAATCTCCTCCAATTCTGCTTTTGCATTGTGTGCGTGGCGGGAGGCCTTATGGTAGTTTCATTTTCTAAAAAGCATTGCGAATTTCAAATTTAAATTCCTTTGTTTGTTTTAAAGACCAAATATTTTTGTTTGCTCATACCAGTCCCATGACTGACCTGGAGTTTATTGTTCCTTTCCTAAACTCTGGGTGCCCACTATTTTCCCACACGGGCAGTCTAGAGTTGGGGTTTTCAGATAATCAATAGTAGGTGTAGATTCAACAGCTTTCAGCCTAGGATTTGGCAATCCTTTGTGGACGAGACTTGCTTATCTTTGTGCTTTGTGACTGAGAGTTCGAGCTATTATTGGATTGGTGCTTTGAAGATGGAGTTCTTTCTTGAAGACCATATTGGAGATTTTGCTCCGCTGTTAGTGTTGTTTTTTTTTCTTTCCGCTGCTTTTGTCTTGTATCATATCTCTGATGTATATTCATTGTATCATTCTGTTGTATCAGACATTGTATCAAATGTTGTATATTGATATATGCTATTCATTTTCTTCCGCTGTGTTGTACTTAATGTGTTATAAGCTCCGGCACGACTCGAATTTCAACGTTTGAATCTGCGGCATTCAATTACAGTGGAGTACGGATGTCGATTTTCGACTGCTGGAATTTGGATTGTGACATTTTGGTATCAGAGCTAAGGTTAAAACTTTAGCTCAGGAGTATAACACATTAAGTAGCTCATTAGAGATAGGGTGAAGTATACCCTAGAATGAGTAATCCCTAAGATATCCGTTCGAACGCCTCAGTAAATTCTCTTACTACTCACCGATAGTTAGTATGAGTGCAAGAAGAGAACGAGATAGGGGACAGGGAAATACCAGTACAAATGGTCAATACCCTACAACAGTGGAAACGACTTTCTTCTCAAACTCCTTTGATTCGATTCCAAAATTCTTTTGATTGCTTCGTGACTGCTCTAGAAAGAAGTTTCGGTGCGATGGTGGCCTTATGAATCATTGTAGAAAATTCTTATTTCGTATCTTCATCGGATTCTTATCAGCTTTTCGTTTTAACTCTAGTGAATTTGTAATTTGAAATTGGAAATTTTAAACTAAGTAAATTGGTTAATAAGAATATAAGCTAAATTTGAATAGCATCAATAAAATGATATCGGTTAAAACCAAATTTGAAATTCTATTGTAATCTCTTGTGTATATCAAAGTCCAAAGAGAGACAAGTTATACATACTTTGGGGTATTCCGATCCGAATTTGGAATCCATATTTAGTGTTTGAGAAATCGTAAAAGAGTGAGTCCATCTATTTATTCTCTGGGATCCGATATATTCTACGAACGATTAGTTATCCCTTCGAACTAATCAATGACCTTGCATATTCGTAGACCGGTGGACCCAAATATCTTGTGTAATAATTGTATGAGTTTGTTCTCATATTGTTGATATTCTGATTTGGGAAACCAAATGCAGAATAAATATCTCGATTCTGATCTGATCAATTATTTCTTTATCTATCATCTTTTCTTTCTCGTCTTCCTTGCAATTTCGAGGACGAAATTCTTTAAAGGGGAGAAATCTGTAACATTCCTGAAATTTATTAAGTTTAATTTGGCAATCAGATTTATTTTAAAAATTAATTGTGAATTAATTGGGTATTTTCCAAATTTAAATAGATATTTGTTTGTTTATATAAATGAATATAAAAATGATTTTTTAAAACAAAATATAGTTCTAACTGGAAAATTTAAAAAATAAATATTTTGAAAAATTATATCAACCATAAATTTGATTTTAGAATTTAATTTGAATGAATATATATATATATATAGATTGAAAGTTAAAATTTTGGATTTAATCATGAATCTATTTAGAATTTATTTAGGATTGAAATACAAAGATAAAATAAAATAGAACTGAAATTTAAGTTGGAAATTCTAAAATAAATATCTTGAAAAAAAAGAATTGGATTTTAGTTTGGAATTAAATTCTGCTACATGCATATATGCGTGTTTATTTATTAATGTATAATAAATTTTAAAATTCGAATTCTTTAAGTTATAGATATATATATACACACGTATTTTGAAATTGTAAATATGAATACATTTAAAAGTATTGAAAAGTATAAACTGCATACCTACAGATATATGCATAGTTACTTATTTTAAATATAATAGTTTGAAATAAGTTTAATATTCATTTTCTTTAAGTTATACAAATATAAATAGAGAATATAGATAATATATATTACTAAAAGTAAACTAATATGCCTATCAAAATTTTGTTTATACAAAGCTTTGAGATGAATGCATAATTTGAAAGTGTAAAGTTTAAAGTACATGAAAACAAAACAAATGTAAACATACCTTTAGATCTTACATATCTATATACATACAAATAGCATCATTACTTTTATTTAAAATAATGAAATATATAAAAAAAAATACAAGAAACTTCACATCTTCTCATATGCTATCATATAACATATCTTAGTAAATCTCAGCAAAATCTGAAAAAAAGATTTTGCATCACACATTTCGAAAACCATAGAGCTGTTCAAAAACAAAAGCAATTTAAAGTTTTCAAAACCATAGCAAGCTAAAACAGCAAGTTAGAAATCAAGCCACAAACCTGATCAAAGATTGATCCGAAGCAAAGGAAAAGCAAGTGCAAGATCAATCTCAGGTTAGTTTTAACTCTAAAGATTAATGAATTTGTAACTTCAAAAATCAAGTTTTTTTTTACATAAAAACAACTCCAAATTTGCAGATTTATGAATGAATTCACAACTGCAGTTTTGCCAGGAAATAAATGCAGTTTCTCTGAAAAAGAAAAAGGAAAAAAAAGAATGAAGGCAAGTTTCTTTTTATTTATTTATTTATTTAAGTTTTGATGTTAATAATCAGTAACAAAGACAAAAATTTAAACAATCATGTTTAATCAGTTACAGAAGGAAATCCATAGCTTCAACTCTGAAATTCCTGTGCAAGCAAAAGTTCTACCTGCAAGAATAAAGCAAAATTTGAAGCTTTAGAACAAATTCAAACTGTAAGCAAATAAATTCTTTTGTTTGTTATTAATAAAGTAAGCGAACAAATACAACAGGAAGTTAAACAAAGCTTTGTATCAATAAACTCTTGCAGATCTAAGCTTCAAAAAAAAAGAACTAAAGGGAAAATAATAATATTAAAGGCTTGCTTCCTCTCTGTTCTTCTCTGCCTTCAAACATTAAATACAAGGTGAGCAAACATTCCCCTAAACTTTGCTATATCCATTGATGCTTGGATCTATATTTGATTTATGTTGTGAATTATGTTTGGATGATGGTAAATTGGGTTTGCATGTCCTTATAAATGTGAGGACAGTGTGTATATTGTGTGCAGGCAAGAATAACTTGCCTCTGTGTTTCCAGCCCTGTTTCAAAACAAATTCAAAAAACTTTTTCCTTGATTCTTTGTGGACTTAAGAATTTAAACAAATTATGTTTATGAAATCAGTATCCAAGTTTTGAAAATATTCTCAAATCAAATTATCAAATGGTTTAACTGTAAACCAAGGATAAACAGTGAATGTCTGTTGCACTTTTATATTTCTGTTTTTAGTTCAAGAAACAAAAAAATTTGATCAAAATTCAAAAATCATCCTATCTAGACGATTTCAGGACTCAATTTCTAAACGTGAAATATTTATAACCAAGAAATGCTAATTTTAATAATATTTTCAGAAAAAATATATCAAGTAGAGACTGTGAAAATGTTTATTTACAGTTAAACCATCATAAATCAGAAAATTCAAGTATATCAATTTCAAGTTCCACTTACATATCCTGATTCGTGCCAGAGAGTAATGAATTTTAATGTTAAGGTTATAATTTTTAAGTTAAGGAATGTCGTGAATTTTTGAGTTGAACAAAATTGTTATTTTCGTCAATTCCTGGTTATTGGAGTAATGATTAATCTTGAAATTGGAGTTGGGTCATAGTTGGAGTATCGTAGATCATAGGAAGAATGCAAAATAATTTTAAATTCATCGTGGTGATCAGGTGATGATGATCTAGGTTTTTGAGTATGATTTTGGGTTGTCGTGTGCTCGTGGCATTTACGTCAACGTCGTTGCTCTAGAATGCATCGCGCTGGGGGGAATTGATTCGTGGGTGAATGGGGAAGCTGTGGACACGGCGGCGAGGTGAACGGTGGCCAGAATCGTTGTCGGCGAGAGATTTTTCCATGGATGATGGGTTCCAGTTTTAGGCCGAAAAGGCTCGATTTCGATTGACAGCGAGTTTGGTGGTTCTGAGTGGTCGAATGTGTTGTTGCAGTCGTAGGCGACTTGCGAGTGATCTCGGCGACGATCTACGATGGCTGGAGTGGCGGTGTACGTGCACGTGCACGTTGGTTTGTCTGAGTTTCGTCGTTCGTGGGGTTGGAGAAGAGGGGGGGGGGTTTGTTCGCGTAGGCAAGTGATTTCCAGGCTCTAAACTCTTAAATCAAAAAGTTTAAAAAAAAAAATAAAAAGGGGGAAGAACTCGGGTTGTTTTGGGAAGAACTCGAAGTGGAGTTCGTGAATCTGAGGGTTTGGCTCAAGTAGATGAATGTATGGCTCAGGGAGTAATAGTACAGCAAGCTTTTCTTATTTATTATTTTAGTTAAATATTTAACAAGTTTAAACCATCTAAATGTTTAAAACAAGTTTGACAAATATGGAAGGGGAAACCAATGAGAATTTAATAAGTTTTTAACAAAGTTACAAAAATTTAATTTTTAAAGTTAAACATTAGAAATTGATTTGTTTTTAAAATAATATATATATTATGTACTTTATTTTTAATACTTTCGAATAGGATCTAATAATTAATTATTGGGATAGGTGATTAATTATCAATATAATTAAATTAGAGGTTATTTGTTTAATCAAAGTGATTTGTTATATTTTATTAATCCATTGAGCATTATGGTAAGATAATTACGTGAATCGGGTTAATTAAAAAAAAATCAACTGTTAATTAATGAATGAAAGTAATTAAGTAATTAAAGGTTAGTTATTTAAAAATTAAAGATTGATTAATTTTAATTAAAGATTAATTAAATTATTAATAAGTGATTAATTTATAAAAGTAATTAAGAGTTAATTAATCAACAGTTAAGGATAAATTAATTTGGGTAATTAATTATTATTAAGGTTAACTACTTAATTAAAAGTAATTAATTATGGATCAAGGTTAACAAATCAAGTGATGATTCAATTATGTGATTAGGGGTAATAAATAATTATTATTAAAGGATAATTTATTAAATGATAATTAATCAAAATGGTGATTAATTCAGGTAATTAAATTAAGGATAATTAATTAATTTAAAGTTTAATTAATTAATGAAGAATGATAATTAATTAAGGATAAATGGTAATTGATTAATCAAGGGTTAAATTAATTAATTTAAGATAATTAACTAGATGGTCAATTGAATAACTAAAGGTTAATTGTTTAAGAATTAAAAGTTGATAAGGTATAATTAAAGGTTAATTAAATTATATTTAATGGTAAATTAATTAGTGATTTAAAGGGTAGCTAATCAAGTGATTTGTAACTCATTAATATTAATTTACCAGGATTAGTGACTAATCTAGTATAAGTCAATCAGATGATTAATTGACCTTACTTATGGATGTTTGGATTCTATTGGATGATTGTTTGATATCCCTGATTATGATGCTCTGCTTTGATTTGAGCTATGTTTGCTGTAATTTATTAGCTATGATATATACCTGTGATCTGTGAATGAAAGATAAGCGTTACAATTGGTTTGTACCGCTTGTCAAATATAAGCGTTATAGTTTATACCGCTTATCAATTATACATTGTTGTATTTGAATCTGTGCTGATTGATGATGTGGCACTTTTACAGTGTAAAACCCTTGGACCACACTTATACACACACAAATATGGATTGCACGTGGAAATGGGTTAAGTCACAGATTTTGAGGTAGTTTTAAAGATTGAATTTTTGAATCCAAAATAGTTTTGGAATTAGAATTGAAGCTTTTGAAAATGGATTTCAAAGATAAAGTTATTTTAAATAACTTAATTGAGTTTTGAAATTTAAATAATTTGATTTAAATTTGAATTCAATATTTGAAATTGAATTCTATGATTTGGAAATTATGGTTTGAAAAGGTTATTCAACTTATAAATGTGTTTATATGGGTTTTTAAACCATTTTTAAAGGTGTTGATTTGGGAATTTAAATTGATCCCAAAGATTTTAACTTGTATAAAAGGAATCGGATTTTCCTAAAACGAAAACTATTTGTTTTCAAGTAATAAAAGCTTCCACGTAAGAAATGAACGTCCAAATTGTGTTAAAAGGATTTCAAGTTTTAAAATGGAAATAGTTTTCCAAGATATGAATAAACCTTTGGAATCGGGTTTGAAAACTATAAATTAAATCTTAATTTAAAGATTTAATTGAGTTAATCCAAATTGAAATGGAAATTGTTTTGGAAATCTATAAATAGATCTTTGTGAAACTGAGTGAACTTTGTGGAATAAATCTTTTTGTTCAAAGATTTAGAATGGTAATTTGTTTAACCATTTAAAAGAAAGGTTTCGGGTTTTATAAGTTGTGACTTAACTGAAATCCCATATCCATATGTTTTTAAATATGGCGCTCATTATTCGGTTTAGCCGGGAGAGGACCTTGTGTCATATAACCCATTCCAAATAGTGATACGACGTTATGGATTGCAATTGAAGACCGGTGTCGAAGATCGGGTGTCTTCGAGAACGATATGATAACCTGTCGATTGACTCTGCACTGAGTTGCTCTGGTATAGAGTTCTCCCTAAGTGATGGGAAGTCCGATCGGGATTGTGGATACCTGGATTGGCAAGGGCTTCTTCGGAAGTTCCTTCGGTTCTGTTCGAACCCGGAACAGACTTGTATGATTGTATGTCTGACACTACACTTTGAGATATTAAACTGATCTCTATCAAATACATTTCTGCTTGGTGGCGGAGAATTTATTCTCTTCCCTTAACACCCTTCTCTGAGACGTACGAGCTCAGAGGTTATGTAGTTGATATTTATCAGTGATATACTCCCAAATTTGGTAGTGTGGCATGCTAAGTGCTGCTGTGTGTTGATGATCATTTATTGATCATTTGTGATCAAAGCATGGCTTTTGTATTAAGCGTAGCTTTGTGGACGAGACTGCATCAGGACCTCACACCCCGAAAATGGTCGAAACAGGAAAGATACGGCAAGGTTATGAGGGTCGCGCCCTTTAGGGTTTGTCATTCCCTTCTGGTAAAGGGTGGTATCATGGTATGGAGCCCAGATACTTACTCATGTGGATACTGCAGATCTATTACTTTGTAATTGCTTTGTGGTTGTTGGATTAGAGGTACCTCGGATAAAGGTCCCAAAGGACCGGGGGATGGCACGCTCGTGTAGTAGTTACCTAGTTACAGAGGTAACCCGGCCTTGTGTTGGCAGAGATCTAACCGTAACGTTAGTTTCTCGGGACGTCCCGCCAGAGGCGATCCCATTGACAGTAGGAAGTTCCTTAGCCTGACCATTTGTTGGAAATCCATTCATCCAATACGTGCCTTGTACGGTTTTAGTTGTAGAACCTGCCATTTACTTATGGTGGTCACCACTGTTTAGATGGTAGCTATAGTAGGCATAGTTCAGAATGTCTATGCTGGCTAGGATTTATATTATACTTTCGAAATGATTTTTCCTCACTTTGCACTTATAGTAATAATATCAAAGAAATTTTCTCGTATCAAGCATATTTGACTATCATAAGGAGAAATCTCCTCCAATTCTGCGTTTGCATTGTGTGTGTGGCGGGAGGCCTTATGGCAGTTTCATTTTCTAAAAAGCATTGCGAATTTCAAATTTAAATTCCTTTGTTTGTTTTAAAAACCAAATATTTTTGTTTGCTCATACCAGTCCCATGACTGACCTGGAGTTTATTGTTCCTTTCCTAAACTCTGGGTGCCCACTATTTTCCCACACGGGCAGTCTAGAGTTGGGGTTTTCAGATAATCAATAGTAGGTGTAGATTAAGCAGCTTTTAGCCTAGGATTTGGCAATCCTTTATGGACGAGACTTGCTTATATTTGTGCTTTGTGACTGAGAGTTCGAGCTATTATTGGATTGGTGCTTTGAAGATGGAGTTCTTTCTTGAAGACCATATTGGAGATTTTGCTCCGCTGTTAGTGTTGTTTTTATTCTTCTTTCCGCTGCCTTTGTCTTGTATCATATCTCTGATGTATATTCATTGTATCATTTTGTTGTATCAGATATTGTATCAAATGTTGTATATTGATATATGCTATTCATTTTCTTCCGCTGTGTTGTACTTAATGTGTTATAAGCTCCGGCACGACTCGAATTTCAACGTTTGAATCTGCGGCATTCAAGCACAGTGGAGTACGAATGTCGATTTTCGAACGCTGGAATTTGGATCGTGACATGTATAGTGCAATAAGATCTATAAATTTAGATCTATGAAAAAATAAGATCTTGAAAAGATAAGTTATATTAAAACTTAAATCCAAATCTGAAAAATTAGAAAATGGATATAGAATTGTGAAACAAGAATACTTAAATCTAGAAAAGCATATCAAGAAAATTTCAAACCTGATTTCAATGGTCGAATAAGAGGAAGAAATAGATTTCAGTGATTGAATAAGAGAAAGAAATGTACCTACATGAAAAAAAAATGGATCTAATCTTCTGGATTAGAATATCCAATACATTCAAAAAAAGATCGTGCTGATAATGTGTTATGGAATGAAGAAGGTGGAAGCTGTTAACGCTAAAATTTGAACGCTAACACCCCGGTGTATGAGTTGTAGTTGTGAAAGCACCACCCGATAGCTCGGGAACAGATTACAAGCAGATAATTGCAGAAAAGCAGTAAACAACAACAATTTTATAGTGGTTCGGCTTAAGGGTATAGCCTACGTCCACTTTAAGTACTTTTATTAATGATCTCGTTACAAGCTGATACAATTCTTCCCAAGTACAATACACTTTGAATTACAAGAGACTTAGAACAAGTAGCCTAAACTTCGATGAAGATGAGAGTTTTCGAATCCATGTTGGATGTATGTGATCTCTTCTTGAAGTTATTTGTAGCGTTCTTAGTGTCTTGAGAGCTTCAAGTGTTAGATTGGTTTGGAATGCAGCAGAGTATCGGCGCTTGAAGAGAGTGAGCCCAAAAGTCCTTTTCTAGTTGGAATTAGGGGTGTATTTATAGGCTTTGCTCGGACTTAGGTCGTAGGTCGTGACCGACCTAAGTAAGGTCGTAGGTCGTCTCCGACCTATGAAGCTTCGGTTTTCCTTTTTCATGAGTAGGCGCATGCTTTTTTCAACAAGTTCTAGGTCGTGCGCGACCTAACACTCAGCGGCATAGTAGAGGCGGCCTCTTTATTTACGTGTTTAGGTCGTTAGCGACCTACCCTAGGTCGTGAGTACTTTCCTGTAGCCATAGCTGATCTTAGGTCGCTGAATCCCTTAGGTCGCGACCTTCCTTAGGTCGAAGCACTCGGCTAGGTCGTGTGAATTCTATAGGTCGCGGTCTTCCTTAGGTCGCGGAACTTCATAGGTCGGTGGACAGTTAGGTCGCATAAAGTCTTTAGGTTGCTTGCTTGCTTATCTGGTTAGGTCGTGAAGCTTGGTAGGTCGCGGCCTCCTTTAGGTCGCAGCTCTCTGTTAGGTCGCAAAGCTTGATAGGTCGCTCCATATCTTCAGGAATTAAGTCGCTACTCCCCATAGGTCGTAGGTCGTGACAATGCTTAAGTCTTTAGGTCGCATAGCTGCTTCGTGGAGTTAGGTCGCTAATACAATTATGCCGTTAGGTCGTTGAGACCATTAAGTCGTCAGGTACTCTTAGGTCGTTGGGCTGCTGAGTTATAGGTCGCGGAGTTTTAGGTCGTGGTAGAAATAGGAGTTAACATTTGCCCCTCGAAGTACAGGCCTATGTCATAGGTCGTGTGCTTCGACTTAACTTTGCTAGGTCGTAAGCGACCTAAAACATACGCTAACTCGCGTGTCTACTCGCCTTCTTCTTTCAGCTCCATATAAATTGCTAGGTCGTTTCTTCTCCATTACCTAACTGCTTCAATTTCTTGCTCTGCCATTAACAGAATTCTGCGATTTTAAAGACGAATTCAACCAAATCATTCATCAATTCATTCTTGCTATCAAATTACGTAAGCATCTTCGATCTTTATTCATTCCATAATCACCATCGAACCACGAACTCCAACCTCTGAACCTCAAATCGATTTTGCGCGTCGCGCTTCACTTTGAGTTGCGTTGTGATCGATTTTTGATCGTCACTGGTTATTGTGGTTGTTGCGATTCACGAACGCACAGTAGTGAGTTAGATTTATGATAGATCGGAGATACTTTGAATCGGTTTTCGAATGGTTTGGTGGTGTGAAAAGATGACGAACTTCACGAATAGGATGATGGATTTCGGTGTAGTTGATAGCGGGTTAACAGGTCCCGTGAAGCATTGCGTGGAGAGGAAGCTAGCGACCTAGTGAATTTGAGCAACTTAAGATAATTCGTGATCTAAGAACCCTTGCGACCTAAGGAATAGTTTCGACCCATACTAGGTCGCTGAACGACCTAATATTTGCGCGACCTAAGACTTTTCATGAGCTAAGAGTTACTCGAGCTAGGAACCGCACGACCTAACTTTCTTGTGACATAGACTCTAGGTCGCGGCCGAGCTAAAACTATGACGAGATTGAAATGCCTTATCCTTTACTTTGCACAGCGCGACCTAAGAAGGTTCCGACCTATGCTAGGTCGCCGGACGACCCAGGACTTGTGACATTTTGAGACAACTTTGATTGAACTGTTTGAACCTGGATTTTGTTGTACTTCCTTGCAGATTATCTCTAATGCTAATAACCTGTTAAACATAATATTTGCAGAAAACTGGGACGAATATACTGCCATTGACTGCCCACATCGAATGACAGATTAGTCGATAAAGAGTAATTAACTTAAATGAATTGTGTGAACGAAATGCTGTGAACCAATGAATTCAAGTGAAGTGTTAAAGCAAAACTAAAATATCCAGTTAAAGTTGATTCGTTCGCATTAACACTTCACTTGAGCTTTATATTAACAAGTCCTGAAATCTCATAGTCGACTAATTGTCAACTAGTTTAACTTCAGTTATGTTTGCTTTCCTCTTTTTTTTTAAAGTTCTGCACAACACTTCACACTTTTTAGGAAACGTGCACCTTCTCATCTGAACATCCAGTCGCTTATGTAGAATGATGTCTCAACAAGAAGAGATGATAGAACACGCTGAAGGGATTTTCCCGATTGCTATTCCACTAGAGAATCCTCCGGAAAGAACTCCTACCCTTTTGAAACAGCGGGCGCTTAATCAATTATGCGTTCAATTTGGCATTGCCGAGGCAGAAGTTTTACTCCCTGGACCAAATGACTCTGCTGATAGACCACCTTACGGTTTTGTTGCCATTAATCGACAAATGTGCTTGAGTGGAGCAATTCCTCCTTTTAATGAATTTCTCCGGCAAATCCTACTTCGACTGACGATCTCTCCTTTTCAGCTGCACCCCAATGGCTATGCTATTTTGATGGGATTGTGTGTTCTGTTCAGGAGGACTCTTGATCGTCTTTCGAGTTTTGAGGAAATCTGTTACTTGTGCACTTTTGCGAAGAACAAGGACCATCCTTCAATTGTACTTGTAAGAGGTGCGAGGAACCGCAAACTTATTTTGGATTTGCCGGAGAGTGCACATGGATTCCTGAATCAATACTTCTACATTCGTTGCCCCGCAGAATTTTACGCAGACTGGAGAGTAGGAAGTGAGATCTTTTTTCTCTTTAATTTCATTCTAAGTTTTACCTAGTTCGTATTGCTAGATGCTGATTCCATTCCTTAATTTTCCAGCACTTCCTCCTCCTTCTAGAGATTCCAGCCATAAGTCAGTTTTTGAAAGGCTAAGCACTGTGGCCGCTGAAGAAAGAAGCGCAAAATTTCTATTGACAGAAGAACTTCTTCATCAGTTTGAGCTTCTACATCCTTCTCGTTCCACTCAAATACATGAAGTTCCAACGGAGGTTCCTGATTCTCCGACGAGCACTCCTGATGCCCCAGTCTCCACTAAAGAGCACTTGCAGGGAGGAACCTCTATAGAAACTTCACTAGTTAAGTGTTCAATTCCGAAAGATGTTGCGGGGCCATCTGACAAGTCTGTACTTGCCCCAGTTACTGAAGAGGAAGAACCCCCTCGATCTACTAGTGAAGGAGTTAAGAAAGCAAGCTCCAAAAAACAAGATGGCGATGATGTTTTTGAGGGGTTGAGCGATTTAATTGTGACATCTCAAGAACTTTTCAAAGATGATGTTTCTAAAACTGTCTCTTCTGCAATCGAGGCGACATCTTCTTTTCAACAAATGTCAACTCCTCCTACTCAAGTTATCACTACCTCTATTCCACAGAGTGGTTTGTAACTCGATGCGCGTAGTTTACACGTTACACGACACTTTGAATTTCTCATCACTTCTATGCACTTATCTTCTTGTACTTTAAAGATTTCTAAAGCTTATTATTTTAATTCCAGATTCTCCTATGGGGCGCAGCGGCTCGTACTATGATGATTTCCAGCGCTACGGGAGGCATAGCCAGTATGATTACAGGCGTTACCTTCCTTCTTACAGAGAGTCGGATGAAGAGAGGGCCATCAGGAAAGCCGACGAGAGACGAGCATATGAAGAACGTCGCCGAAGGGAACAAGAAAGACATGATCTTCCCCACAGAGATGATGATACCCAAAAGAGAAAAGCTCATGATGAGAGAGGAAAGAGTCACATAGACGATTCTTCTAGCAAGCGGGCTAGACTTACTGAAGAAACAACTCCTTCAGCTTCTGAACATGTCCCTGCTCAATCTCCTGCTCCCGTTCGCTCCGACATTCAAGCAATCATCAACCGGCCCGCATACCAAGTCGGGCAAGGTCCTCCCACTCTTCAAAGTCGATTTCCTCAGTGGTGCCTGAGAGGGGTTCGATTTGATCTCGACTTGGTTCCTCTCGACAAACCGGCTATGCTGCGAAATCTTGATACTGTCAGGACCGATATCGAAAGAATGTCGAACTGGCAAAAACTCGTCGACGAACTTCAGAGGGTTAACCGAGCCAATCTCGAGGCCATGCTAACAATGGAGAATGATAAGGCTGAGTGGCAGAAGACTCTCGAACAGCATGACGCCGAAATGAGAAGTATTGCTTCCTACAATGAAAAGCTGGAAGCGGAAGTAGAAAAACTTAAGGAAGAATTAGCTACTTCATCTACTTTCCATTCTCAAAAGGAGAGCATGTTTCAGCAACAAGTACGAGATGCGCATGCCAGTCAAAGAGTAGTCGAAGATAAGCTTGCACACAAGGAAAAGGTCATGGAAGAATATCGTGCTGAAACTGTACAACTGCGAGAACAGACCGGCTCTCAAAGCTTGGAGATAGAGTTGTTAAAAACTCGACTTGCTATGGCCGAAAAGGAGCGCGACGAGGCTGCTGCTGGTAAACTTGCGGCCGAAGAGGCTCATCAAGCGACCAAAGCTGATATTAGCTCCACATTATTCGATTTTTATCTGCACAGCATTTTGGGACGTGGCAGCCTTGCCTTTCTAGGCCCCAAGTATGAAATCACACTGGCTGAAGTTTGGGAGGCAGCACTTGATATGCTTGGTGGTAAAGGTGCTGGATATGCCGAGTCAGCCCTTGAAGAGCATTATCTCGATGATGAAGCCCGCGCCGCTCTTGCCAAGGGAAAAGAGCAGCTTGCCAGAGCGCGGGCCGGGACGGCGGAAGAGGAGCGTTCTGAGAAAGAAGTACCGCCTACTACCTCTGAACGTCCTCTAGTTTCTCCCGAGGTGGACATTACAGGCTCTAGCGCTCATTCGCCGCCTCCTACAAGAACCGGGGTAATTACCCCTACTGATGAAGAGGCTTTGGAGGACATTGGGGCTCAGAATTATGAGATTGAACTGACGAAGCCAACATCTTCAGGTAATTTCGACATTGGTCCGATTCAGGTGGATTACCTGCTTATTCCTCAAAAATTTGATGAGCTTCTCGATTACCTCTTGAATCTCGATGAACCCATATCTCCCTTCTTTCGGGAAGATACTAACATTTTCAATTTTTCTTCTTCTGCAGTTGAAACAACAAGTGCCGTGCAGACTTCTCCTTCTCTGGTTATTCCTCCTCCATCTCTTCAGGTGACTCCTCCTTCTGCTTCACAACCTGGGTCACAAGAGGAGAAAATTGAGGCTCTTCATGGCTTGGATGACCCTATTGCTTCGCAGGAGCAAAAAGATGAGGGACTCGAAGGAGGCGAGATCTCTCCGGAGCGGACTCCTTCTGACGACGTAGTTTTGTCCGCTCTCGTTACTCCGGGGAGTGAGTCTTCTTCGAAGAGAAGAAAGAAGCATGGGACATCGAAGAGGAGGGGGAAGAAAATTATCACCACTGAAGAGGAACCGGAAATTGCACCAGTTGCACCTCCCTCCCCTTCTTCCCTTATGCCTTCAGACCAACCTGAAAGACCTGAAAAGCTAACCACTCGGCCGGGTAAAGGGTCTAAAGGCGGCAAGAAGAAATGAAGAGTTGAGCTTTTTGATTCCTTTTTTGTGTAATGGTCGGATGTTGTGCAGGCACCGGCCCCTGCTTTTTATTTTGAAACCTGTATCTGCAATATCTGCAATTGAATAAAATGATTCTTTCTTTGTACAGACTTTTGTTTGAATTTGAGAATACATTTATTATTCATTTTTGCACAAGTTTATTTATACGATGTTGCGGTGAGCTTGTGGTATGTTGTTTGAGCGTACTTTACCGACATAGTTATACCGCTTTGTATGTAACTATACCATGTTGCCCCTATACCATGAGCTTACTGCAATATCGTATACTTTGAGGGGACTTGCACACTCGTTTTCTAAAGAATAATTACTTCATTCTCGAAGAGAATTTTCGTAGAGTGCAACTTCCTTCATATAAGTTTCTACGCTTTGTCCTTCGAAGAAATCACTTTTTCCTTTTGCGTATGTATATATTTTGCCAAGTGAATTCTTCTATGTGGTAAAGCGGACCTCTGAATGTACTTTAACTTTCTTCCCCCTTCTTTTTTTTTAGAATAGTTAAATCGCTCTTCCTTTGAAAGTTAAAGTACGCTCTTGATGAGGATTTTTCTCTTTCTTTTTTTTTAATAAAAATTTGTGCCTCTGAGGAGAGATTTTTTCACGTTTCAACACTTGGAAGTTTTATTTCAATCTCGGTGAAACGTGGGCTTCTGAAGAGGTCTTTCTTTTTAATTGTGTCCCCGGGAGGGGGTTGTACCTCTGAGGAGGGATTTCTCACGTTTCAACACTTGGAAGTTTTATTTCAATCTTGGTGAAACGTGTACCTCCAAAGAGTTGTGCCTTCGAGGAAAGCCTTTTCACGTTTCGACACTTGGAAGTTTTATTTCAATCTCGGTGAAACATGGGCTTCCAGGAAGGTCTTTATCTTGTTTTGCATTTCAACTTTGGTGAAGTGAAATTCCGAAGAGCGGTTGTTACACTTCAACTCCTGGCGAAATGTGCCTCCGAAGAGGGCTTTTATTTTGTTTGCATTTCAACTTTGGTGAAGTGAAATCCCGAAGAGCGGTCATGACACTTCAACTCCTGGTGAAATGGGCCTCCGAAGAGGGCTTTTATTTCGTTTGCATTTCAACTTTGGTGAAGTGAAATCCCGAAGAGCGGTCATGACACTTCAACTCCTGGTGAAATGGGCCTCCGAAGAGGGCTTTTATTTTGTTTGCATTTCAACTCTGGTGAAGTGTAATTCCGAAGAGCGGTCATAACACTTCAACTCCTGGTGAAATGGGCCTCCGAAGAGGGCTTTTATTTTGTTTGCATTTCAACTCTGGTGAAGTGTAATTCCGAAGAGCGGTCATAACACTTCAACTCCTGGTGAAATGCGCCTCAGAGAGGGTTTTCATCGCCTGGAAGTTACTCTCTCATGGTTGGAGGGTCATGACTCCTCCAATCTTTTTTGTTGAGTAGAGAACTTTCTTTTTTGTGGCGTATGACCCATTAGAGGTCTTTATCCTCCGAAGAGTTGTGCCTCCGAAGAGGACTTGTGCTGCCGATGATGGCTTTGGTTGTTCCTCTGTTCACTTGCTTATGCCTTTTCAATGATCCTCTGCCCCTTTTTTTCTTTTTTTTCTCTTTTTTTTTACAAGTAACTTGTTTAATCCAAGGAAGTGTGCTTCATTGTCAGGCAATTTCGTGAGAACGAGCACTAGCTTTTTAATTGGATGTTTGTTTGTTCAAATGATCTTAATTTATTAGCAAAGATCCGTTTCTGTCGAAATCATAGGCCGTTCAATTGAAGTACTTCCTATCTAGGATTTGAATTCAGGGCTCCTGTGACTTGAAATTTGGCGAGAATCACTTGGTCTTTTTATGTGCAAGTTTCACTTCCATTGTCTGCAAAAATTCAAATCGACATTTCAGCAATACATTTTATGTACTTTTATATCGAAAATAAAGCAAACATGTAATAATAATAAGGAACACAAGATTTATAGTGGTTCGGCCAGGAATTTGGGCCTACATCCACTTTATATTTTTTCATTATTCACTTGCATCAGTTTTACAATTGCTTTCAATTACAAGAATCATACATTCGCAACTCTTTTTACAATATTTCAACAAAATTTTCAAGTAAAGTATGGACGCAAGTGATTGCTGTTCCATGCCCTTGGAATTTGATCTCCTTCAACAGTAGTGAGTTTGAATGAGCCGTCAAGAAGCTTCTGACCTATGACATATGGTCCTTCCCAATTTGGCCCAAACACACCTGTTGCTGTCATAATTCTCTTCAGGACTAGATCTCCAATCTCAAAGCTGCGTTGGCGAACTTTGGAATTGAAATGTCTGGCTATCCTTTGCTGATGAGCTGCAATTCTGAGATTAGCTTCATCTCTTTTTTCATCAAGGAAGTCTAGCGCTTCAAGCTGTAGCCTTTCATTTTCTGCTTGATTGAAATGGATCCTTCTGTATGAAGGAACCTCTGTTTCTACCGGGATCATTGCTTCCGATCCGTATGCTAATGAGAAAGGAGTGTGCCCAGTCGCAGTTTTGCGAGTGGTTCTGTATGCCCATAGTGCAAGTGGTAGCTTATCGACCCAACCACCTTTTGCTCTTTCAAGTTGCTTTTTGATGGTTGATTTGATGATCTTGTTTACTGCTTCCACTTGCCCGTTTGCCTGCGGATGAGCAACTGCTGAAAAGCTTTTCTGGATTTTGAATCGCTTGCAAAAATCTTGGAATTCCCCGCTTTCAAACTGAGTACCATTGTGTGTGATTATTTTCTGAGGCACACCATACCTGCAAATGATATTCTTGGTCACGAAACTTATCATCTTCTTAGAGGTGATAGTAGCCAATGGTTCAGCTTCAGCCCATTTAGTAAAATAATCAACTGCAACAATAGCATATTTAATCCCTGATTTGGCAGTCGGTAGCGGCCCAATGAGATCCATTCCCCAAATTGCAAACGGCCATGGACTGACCATTTGTGTGAGTTCAGTTGCAGGTGCTCTAGGAATTTTGGCAAATCTTTGGCATCTGTCACACTTTCGGGAATAGCTTGCAGCATCATGATTAATTTCTGGCCAAAAATATCCGTATCGGAGAATTTTCTTTGCTAATGTTTGGCCACCTGAATGATCACCACATTCTCCTCCATGTACCTCAGCTAGGATTGTTTTGGACTCTTCCCTGGATACACATCGAAGCAATGGCATTGAGAATCCCCGTCTGTATAATCGGCCATCCTAAATTACATAGCGAGAGGCTTTCCTTAGTAGCTTCTATCTCTCTATCGAATTTTCTGGCAGAGAACCTCCGAGTAGGTAGTCCAGTATTGGAGTCATCCATGACTCTTGTTCTTGAGATACATTCATAATCCAGTCAATATCCATCTCGTCTATACTTGGTGCTGAAAGGACTTCTACGAGGACTAATCCCAATAGTTGAGCTTCACCAGAACTTGAATACTTTGCGAGGGAATCTGCCTTCATATTCTCTTCCCGAGGAATGTGGCTTATTGAATAGTGATCAAGCTCACACAGAAGTTCCCAAGCCTTTGACAAGTAAGCGGGAAGGTTTCCCCCTTTCGTTTGAAATTCCTTCTTGACTTGGCATACAATAAGCTGAGAATCACTAAAGATCTGTAATGCTCGGATGTTTAGTTCTTTAGCGATTTTCAGTCCTGCGATAAGAGCTTCATATTCTGCTTCATTGTTTGTTGAAGGAAATTCCAATCTTAGTGCATAGCATAATGACCGACCTTCAGGAGTTTCAAGTACCACCCCTGCTCCGGAACAGTAGTCATTTCTTGCGCCATCAACATATAACTTCCACTGGATTGGGGAATCATTGATCGCTTCTTCCTCACCATTACCTTTCTCTGTGAATTCTGCAATGAAATCAGCTAAAGCTTGTCCGTTGATTTCTTTTCGGGGGTGATAAGTGATGTCATATTGACTGAGTTCAATGTTCCACTTTAGAAGGCGACCCGAAGTTTCAGGGCGAAACAGGACTTGCTTTAGAGGTTGATCGGTGAGTACTCTGATAGGATGAGCTTGGAAATATTGCCTCAACTTCCTTGATGCAACTAGTAGACAATAGGCGAGTTTTTCCAACTTGGAGTAATTCAGCTCTGCCCCAGTGAGTCTTTTGCTGATATAGTAAACCGGATGTTGAATCCTTTTGTCTTCCCGAATCAACGCTGCACTTAGAGTATGAGATGATACTGCCAAGTATATAAGAAGATCCTCACCATTGCCTGGCCTAGAAAGTATTGGAGGCGTTTCCATATGACGGATCAATTCATCAAAGGCTTTTTGGCATTCGGGAGTCCATTCAAAGTTCTTCTTTCCTTTCTTCTGAGCGTCAAAGAATGGGATGCATTTATCAGTAGCTTTGGAAATGAACCGACTCAGGGCGGCGACCTTTCCGTTCAGACTTTGCAATTCCTTCTTCGTTCTAGGAGCTTTAACTTCTTTTAAGGCAGTAATTTGAGCTGGACTAGCCTCAATGCCCCTAGCGCTGACGATAAACCCTAAGAACTTTCCGGACTCGACCCCAAACGTGCATTTCAGAGGGTTAAGCTTCATTCTGTATTTCCGGAGGACTGCGAACATTTCTGCTAAGTGTTCAATGTGATCCGCTGCTTTCTTAGACTTTACTAACATGTCGTCGACGTAGACTTCCATAGTTTTGCTCAATTGCGGTTTGAACATAGCATTAACAAGTCTTTGGTAGGTTGCCCCTGCATTTTTCAATCCGAAGGGCATAACTCTGTAGCAACAAAGACCAACATCGGTGATAAAGCTCGTGTCCTCCTGATCCGGTTCATGCATCATGATCTGGTTATATCCGGAGTAGGCATCCATGAAAGATAACAATTCATGCCCCGCTGTTCCATCTACCAGTTGATCGATCCTGGGTAAAGGGAAGCAATCTTTGGGGCAGGCCTTGTTCAGATCTGAAAAATCGATGCACACTCTCCATTTTCCATTAGCTTTCTTAACCAGCACAGGATTTGAAACTCAATTCGGATATGTAGATTCTTTGATGAAGTTATTTTCCATGAGTCGATCAACTTCCTCTTTTAATGCTGCTGACCTTTCTGGACCTTGGGTTCTTCTTTTCTGTTTTACTGGTGTAAACTTTGGGTCAATATTCAGAGCGTGTACTGCAACTTCTGGAGATATTCCACACATATCAGCATGAGTCCAAGCGAAGACATCCAGATTTGCTTTTAGGAAAGATATCAAGATATTTTGAATTGACACATTAAGCTGTGAACCCACATTCAACACCTTATTTGGGTCCTTCGGGTCAACAGGTACCGGTACTGTCGTTTCAACCGGCACTACTCTATTCTCCCCTGCACTGGCTTTTCTGGGATCCATCTCTTTCCGTGCCCCGCTATGCTCGCCAGTGCAGGGTCCGCCCCGTAATTGCTACAAGGCTGGCTCTTTGATGCGGACCGGGGCTGCCGCATCCTTTCCCATTTCCCTTTTTCTTGACTCTCGCAACTCTGTCAAATAGCACTCTCGCGCAGCATTTTGATTCCCTTTTATAACTCCTACTCCATTGTCTGTAGGGAATTTAATAGTGAGGCACCACAGGGCTAGGATAGCTTTGAACGCTGCGAGCGTTGGACGGCCAAGGAAAGCATTATAAGCAGAAAATTCATCGACAATCACAAATGTTTGCTTGCGGACTACTTTCCTTTCTCCTTCCCCAAGTTCTACGAGCAGATCGATGGTTCCTATTGGTTGCTTTGGCTCCCCAGTGAAGCCAGCGATCTTCTGCGATGAGGCTTGTACATCGACCATAGGGATTTTCATTTGGTCGAATGTCTTCTTGAAGAGGATATTACATGATGCTCCGCAGTCAATGAGAACTCTTCTGACAATGGTCGGTCCGATACCAGCTGAGATGACCAAGGGATCTAGGGTAGGAGCTTCAATACCTGTGGAATCTCTGGCTCTGAAAATAATATCATCACTGAAAGTTTTCTGTTGTTTCAGGGGCGTAGTGTCTTCTAAAACAAAGACGTCTTCTTCGGCTGGAACATATTTCAAAGCCCTGGTATATCTCTCCATCTCACCCCAGCTCTTGCCAGCTGGGTGAGGTCCTCCTGTAATGACATTGATAATGGGCCTTCCAGATTCATGCCCCGTAGCTTTCTCACCTATCCTAGGCTGATGAACAGGAGCCTGTTGCCCCTGACTTGATGATGCAGGATTGTTGCTATTCTTTTTCACAAATTGCTGCAGCTTGTTTTCTCTTAGCAACTCTTCAATCAGATTTTTCAACTGGCGGCATTGATCGGTCTCATGACCGGGTTGATCATGGAAGCGGCAGAACTTCCCACTCTGTATAGCCTTTTTCCCGGTCCTCAAAGGGATAGGTTTAGGAAAATCAACAGAATCTTTAGTGGCAAGGTAGATGTGCTCCGGCGTATGTGATAATGGAGTATACTCTGATGGCTTGAAGGATCGGGGCTTCTTCAGATTACCCTGTTTCTTTCCATTATTACTCTCCCTTTTTTGCCCCACCGATTCATTCTTGCGTGGAGCGACAGTGTTATCTTCAACTTTCTCCAACACTGCCTTTACTGGTAAAGGACGGCTTTCCAGGCGTATGAATTCATCTGCCTTTTTGTAGAACTTTTCGAGGGAGGTTGGCTCCTTCATGTTTAGCCATTTCCCAAATTCGCTCGACTTATCAATAGCCCTCATCAGATAAGTTAATATCATTCGCGGTTTAGCATTGTCCACCTCTGCCAGCGCTATATTAAAGCGGTTCAAGAAAGATCTGATAGATTCACCAGGATTCTGTTCTATACTTGACAACGACATGATGTCCTTGGCCTTTGAAGCATATAGTATGAACTGCTCCTTGAATTTTCGGGTCAAGTCTGAAAACTGATCAATAGATCGGACTGGCAACTTGGTGAACCACAGTAGAGCCACACCCTCAAGGTATACGGGGAAATATCGGCACTTTATCTCGTCAGAGGCTCTGGCACCTGTCATGTGCCAATCATATTTATACAAGAATTCATTCGGATCACTTGTCCCTTTGTAAGCTGGGATAGTTGGAGGGACAAACTTCCTCGGAAATTCCGCCTTTAAGATTTTCTCAGTAAATGGAGTTTTACTTGGGACGAAACCCCATTCTTTCTCATCTTCAACCCTTTGCATACTTTCTTTCATGATTTGCCGGACCATTCCAGAAAGATACTCCTCATCATGTCGAGTTCCAGATCCACCAACCTCAGGAAGCGTTTGCTCAAAGGGACTGGCAGCCCTTTCTGGAGCATTCCTTTCATTAGCATCATGAATGTTGCCAGCATAATTCCTTCCATTACCAGCCGGTTGATTGTTTGCCCCGAGCAAATCATTCAACTTATTCAGAATTAGAGCATTTTGGGCACTCTGAGCCTCTAATTGTGCATTCTGGGCGTTTATCTGCTGGTTCAGCCCTAATATTACAGCATCCAACTCCGCTTTCGTAACCCCAGCAGACGTAGTGGGTTGATTAGGTACAGTGGAAGCGGATGTTCCCTCTTGAACGTTCCCAGATCTGACAGATCTACTCTTCCTTCCAGGAGCCATAATCTCAGACAGACTTCTGGTTTTCAAGGAAATTCTCTCTACAAATCTCTGTGAAGCAATGATGATAATTTTTCCTGAGTTCAATTATCAGTGAAAGCACCAAAAATGTTAACGCTAAAATTTGAACGCTAACACCCCGGTGTATGAGTTGTAGTTGTGAAAGCACCACCCGATAGCTCGGGAACAGATTACAAGCAGATAATAGCAGAAAAGCAGTAAACAACAACAATTTTATAGTGGTTCGGCTTAAGGGTATAGCCTACGTCCACTTTAAGTACTTTTATTAATGATCTCGTTACAAGCTGATACAATTCTTCCCAAGTACAATACACTTTGAATTACAAGAGACTTAGAACAAGTAGCCTAAACTTCGATGAAGATGAGAGTTTTCGAACCCATGTTGGATGTATGTGATCTCTTCTTGAAGTTATTTGTAGCGTTCTTAGTGTCTTGAGAGCTTCAAGTGTTAGATTGGTTTGGAATGCAGCAGAGTATCGGCGCTTGAAGAGAGTGAGCCCAAAAGTCCTTTTCTAGTTGGAATTAGGGGTGTATTTATAGGCTTTGCTCGGACTTAGGTCGTAGGTCGTGACCGACCTAAGTAAGGTCGTAGGTCGTCTCCGACCTATGAAGCTCCGGTTTTCCTTTTTCATGAGTAGGCGCATGCTTTTTTCAACAAGTTCTAGGTCGTGCGCGACCTAACACTCAGCGGCATAGTAGAGGCGGCCTCTTTATTTACGTGTTTAGGTCGTTAGCGACCTACCCTAGGTCGTGAGTACTTTCCTGTAGCCATAGCTGATCTTAGGTCGCTGAATCCCTTAGGTCGCGACCTTTCTTAGGTCGAAGCACTCCGCTAGGTCGTGTGAATTCTATAGGTCGCGGTCTTCCTTAGGTCGCGGAACTTCATAGGTCGGTGGACAGTTAGGTCGCATAAAGTCTTTAGGTTGCTTGCTTGCTTATCTGGTTAGGTCGTGAAGCTTGGTAGGTCGCGGCCTCCTTTAGGTCGCAGCTCTCTGTTAGGTCGCAAAGCTTGATAGGTCGCTCCATATCTTCAGGAATTAAGTCGCTACTCCCCATAGGTCGTAGGTCGTGACAATGCTTAAGTCTTTAGGTCGCATAGCTGCTTCGTGGAGTTAGGTCGCTAATACAATTATGCCGTTAGGTCGTTGAGACCATTAAGTCGTCAGGTACTCTTAGGTCGTTGGGCTGCTGAGTTATAGGTCGCGGAGTTTTAGGTCATGGTAGAAATAGGAGTTAACAGAAGCCATTAGAGAGAGAATAATTTTATTCATTCAGAGATTAGTCATTCAATTGCATTACATAGGCTCCTTTATATATAGGTCTTGGAGCATGAGATGGAACATATCCCATGATGTGGGACTAAATAAAAAAAACACAAAAGCATATTCATTTTATGATTTACATATATTGCAACAGGACCTTTTCATTAATCATTTTGGTTTACTTTTTCAAATTTTTTAGAATTTTTTTCATGAGCTAAAACAAACTACAGATGTAGTTCACTTTCTTCTAAAGTTGCATTTATTTTTCTTCAGAAGGTATAATTACAGTTTCTACGTTGGCAGAAAATGTAACATGTTTGTGTTAGGTAATTTAGAAAGTGGAAGTGGATTATACAAAGCTTGTATATTCTGACAGCAAGAGTCGGTTATTTACAGCCTTTTTTGTCAACTGAAACAGAAATAAATGATGCATTGGTGTTTAGTTGCAGATATTGCACCGAAAGATAAAATACCATTTCACGATTTGGTAAACAAGCGCTAAGGTTCAGAATAATTTGTTTGTGTGAGATTAATAACACCTTTCTTGAATAATTTTTAGTTAAAATTTATGAGTTAATAATTTATTCTTAGTCAAGAAAGATTCAAGTATTTGCATAAAAATAAATCATATTGACATTATAAGTCATATATGTCGAATTTCCAGCCGAGTTAAGTTATCAAAACTCTTATTAATTAACTAAACTTACATTTTACAACTAGGACACTTATGTACTACTTACTACCACTATGTTTTCCCTGCATAGTAAGACTAAAAATACAAACCTTTAAATGTTAATATTTTGAACAGAGAATGTCCTGGAGACACCAAGGAAGTTATGTCAACTCTCATTTTTGCAGCAACGAGATTCTCTGACTTACCCAAACTCTATGATTTAATGCAAAATTTCACAGAGAGATACGGGGTCAGATGGAATCTTCAATCACTGCACAGGTAATTTCCAATCTTCATTTTTCATGCATTATCTAGATGAAAATCTAATTCTAACTAGTTACATCTATACATGATATGTGCAGTTTATTGAGAAGGTTCAAAAGAAATCGATTTCAATAAATACAAAGCTGTAGTTAATGAAAAGCATCGCTGTGAGATGGGATCCAAATGCATTTCGACAAAAAATGGCTAATCCTACTCAAATGTCATTGGTAAATTCAATCTATATGAATAACAAGTGTATTTTAAAGTGTCAGTGTATATATTTTTATTCACCTTCAATAAAAATATGTGCAGGGCAAAGCTAGCATATCAAAAAATAGTTACTATCGACGACCCTCAAACTTAGATTCAAATGCGAAGGTAAAGCATTGAACCCTTATCTACATAAATCGGCTTCTGATGATGCTATGAAACTCACATTTCATACAGTATATAGAAAACAACTTTCAATCCTGATATCACAGTTACAAGAAGGAAAGAAACAACAAGAAATTCACTCGATACCTCATTTAGTAGCAAAAAAGAAAGAATTTATAGTGCAATGGACAAGTCTCAAAAATAGCAAGTTCATCATTATCCAACAATCAAATTATATACAAATATAAATGTTTTAATTAAATTATCCATGGTCAATCATTTTGAGCAAGACAAATTAACCATTAAGTAAAACTTATGTGTCATTAAATTTAACAATCAAACTGATATCGTGAAATTCAAAATATGAAATCAATTTTCAGTCTAACTAAAATTCAAAATAAATAATAAAACGCTTAACTTTTGGTTGAATTTGAATTCAAAAATTAGGAAATAACTACTGTTGATGTGTATAAGTATGCTTCGATAATACTTAACTTCAAATCTACTCTTACATCTAATTACCTTCTTCCAAAATTGAAAAAATTATTAATCATTCTTTGTTTCAATATAAAAACTCTAAATCAATTAAGAATTACTGCTAGTTCCCTTCTTCCAAATTCAGCAACTGCCATATAGGAAAATTGAAATCAAAATTACTACTGAGTGAAATTTCCAAATTTTAAAATTAAAAGTCTAACTTGAAATAGCATCAACAATCTTTGCTTCCTACTATGAGCGCTGGTTATTGTTTGTTGATTTGTCTTTGACATCAGCCGATGTTTGTAACGACCCAGAATTTTTAACAATTTAATTTGAAAATATTTAATTTATTTTAAATATTTGAATGATGGTTTGACTTGAATTTCAAATTTTCAGAATGAATTTGGCGATTAAATTATAGAGTTTAATCTATTGAAAGTTGAATAAAAATTTGAATCTTCAATTTTAAGCCGATTAAAAATATTTCAGAGGCTTGTAAAATTCATATTGATAATACTGAAGATAATAGAAGCTTCAGAATTGAATTTGAAACTGCTTTGTTCAGTTTTGAAAATATATCGTTTGAATCGATATTCAAAAATAGCCGTCCGAGGCACAGTCTCGGAATTCGACGAAACTAGTTCCATTGGGTCCGTAATATTGAATTATTCTCGGATTTCAAATTTTGTATTTTTCGGAGTTAATATGTGAGCATACGACACATAAACGCGTTGAAAATTTGTATCGAAACAAATTGAATTCAAATTTGAATTTGAAATTTAATTACCGACAGCATCCCTAAATTTTTGCCTAAAATCACGTGCCTCTCCTAAAATCATGCCTACAATCATGAAGAAAAATCGTGCCGAGCATACTTCATTCAATTTTAAATACTCCTCTCCCCCTTCTGTTTCGTTCAAATCAAGCAATGGCCGAAGCCTCGTTCTTCCCTCTTTTGAAATCACGGCCGAATATCTACTGGGAATAAATCCCCAAATTAAAACAAATTGGCCGAAGCCCTTTTCGTATCATAAAAAAAAGCAAATAATAAAAAAATGGGGACAGTGGCGCGCGAGTCAGAGGTAGCGACGGCATGGGTCGCGGTCAATCGCAGGCGCGCGTGGAAGGCTCGTGGTGGAAGGCGAGCGCGCACATAGGCCGAGTAGGGAGGGGATGCTCGCGAGCTAGTCGCGGTGATTCGAGCAAGCAAGGGGGAGGCGCGCGCGATCGTGGATGCTGGTGGCGCGTGATGTTAGGTTGAAGACTCGAGTTGGGGATTGTTGCAGTGGGAGGTCGCGAGAATCATCGAGGGCGCGAGCGCACGCGCGCGCAGGCCAAGGCCGTGAGTTCTTCGCGCTCGCCTAGGGTTTCACGAGGGGCTCGAGCACGAATTGGGGAAAAACGCGGCTACTGGAGTCGCGAGCGAGCAAAGGACTGGGGGATATTGGCATTCGCGAGTTCGGCAGTGGAGGTAAGGAAAATTATTAGATTGATTTTTAGTTTGAATCAATAGAAAAATAACAATAGTGAGAAACTAGTATTTACATTTTTACAGTAAGTTAAATATTTAAATTTTAACATCTTGATTTGAAATTAAGGGTCGCGGTAAAGTATTTGGTTAATTTTATTAATTATGTAGATATAAAGATTGATTTAATTTTAAATACAGTAAGATATTTTTGGATATATATATACATGCAAAAAAGTTTTACAGAAAATATATGTTTATATATATATAAGAGTTTGAAAGTAAAATGTTTAGTTAAATAAATTTATTTAACAGAAATTTGGTAAAAAGGAAAATAATGATAAAGAAGAAGAATTGTTTAATTTAATTGTTTTAGAAATGGTTGGAGAATATTAGTGTAAAAAAATTAAGTCACAAGTTAATTAAATCTAAATTTATTTTTGCGTTACTAAGAATAATTTATGAAAAGAAGAAAAATAGTTTAATAGAAAATCATTGGTTAATTTAAATTAATTTAAAAAAAGAAAAATTAGTTAAATAAATTTTTAAAGGGA
Organism: Allium cepa; assembly: GCA_030765085.1. Taxonomy (NCBI): domain Eukaryota; kingdom Viridiplantae; phylum Streptophyta; class Magnoliopsida; order Asparagales; family Amaryllidaceae; genus Allium; species Allium cepa. The sequence goes on from CM060931.1 coordinate 887,859,640, forward strand.
ATTTAGATTAAAACTTAATTTTTTATAATTATTTAAAAGAAATTGATTTAAAGATATTAATTTAAAGTAAAATAATTAGTTAAAATAAATTTATTAAAGGAAAATTGGGTTAAATAAAACTATCAGTTGATTTAACTATTAAAATGAAATCACCGATGAATCGAAATTATCAAATCAAAATTTATTATTCGATCTGTTCGAATATTAATAAATTGTACAATATTTATACAAGGTCTATAAATCAAGAAAATCGAGATCAAGATGGAAAATGGATTGCTAATAAAAGCAAAGGTGAGAACTTCTCACTCAAAAATTTAAAGTTGGATTTGCAGTTATTTATTGATTGCTATTTGGCTGTGATATTAGATATAGTAGGATATATCTATATATATAGCAATATATATATATATATATATATATATATTGGCATATGTATATATTGCAGTTGATTGATTTCCCGCATTGTATAGCGGATGAGACCCTATTGCGCTGCCTATTAAGCGGATAATATTTTATAAAATCCCATATACCGCGATTTTCCACCTCGAAGTGGAACGGGTATTGTGCTAATGTCTGTGGATGTAGGGAAACAGGTTGGAGGGATCCAACTGGATTCCTCACAAATATTTATTTGATTCAGATATTGTGATATTTGATTGTTTATCATATCGATATATGATGTTTGGAAGTCGTGATTGACTATTTGATGTGTTGCATCATCGGATCCAATTTTGAAGTTTAAAAATAACGATTTTGATTTTTAAGGGATTTCTAAAGTGATTTTTGAAAGTATACGTTTATAAAATATTTTTTTGAATTGATTCATCTTAAATAAATAAACGTCATAATTTTAATATTATAAAAATTATGATTTTTGAGAAATACAGTTAAAAGTTGATTTTTGAAAATATGGGATTAATGATTTTATAAAATAGTTTAAACTGGGATTTCTGGATTTATTATAAAAAGTTTAAAAATAGGATTTATGAAATTTGATTATTTTATAAATCAAAATGATGAAATTATAAAGGAGTTGAAAGACGTTTTAAAAGAATAATATAAATTGATCCATATAAAATATTTATAAATTAAAAATATTGGAATCGTAAAACGAGTTTTTATAAGTGTTAGAATGAATTGTAAATGAATTTCATAAATGAATGAAATCTATAGGATTATAACGGTGAAGTTATAAATGGAATTTTATAAACAGTAGGTTTATAAAATGTGTAAAGTTACTTAAAAGAATTTTGGATAAATAAATGAATCTTATAAGTTATAAGATTTATAATTTGGAAAGTTAAAAGAACAATTTTGTAAACAAATAAATTATAAGTATTTAACTTATAATATGGACTTTCGGTATATAATTGAGTTATAAATCGAATAGATTAATAAAGGAAATTTGTAAAAGGATGTTGTTATAAAATACATAGAAATGGAATTTATAAACATTATTTTATAAATCCGCAACGACTTATTTTGATAAGTAAATTGTTGTAATTTATTAATGGAGTTATATTCACGTTTTAGACTGTGAATAATCCTTTAAAATAAAATTAGTAGAAATGATAAAATTTGTTAACAAGTATGTTCACGTTTTTGAATAGTGAATAATATGTTAAAGAAATGGTTTTGAATGTGATGTTTTAAATAGAATTAAAACGATCTAAGTATGTTTTAAATGTATTAAGATTTGAAATCATAGATTTCAACATTCATTGTTGAAATAGACGTTTTCGAGAAATAGAAGGAAATGGTAGATTATAACACAGTTGTTATAATAGATGATTTCCGAAAGGAAATGTTTTGTATAGTATTGGGATTTATATATCTATTTTAATGTCGAATCCCTATACTGGTGATTTTGGGTTGTCGTAACGATGTTTTACGCAACATTCATTTTGGGCCAAATAAATATGTTTAAGAGAATGATTTCCTTAAAGAATGAACTATATACTTAATGTCGATTTAAGTATATTGAATATTTTCCAAGTATAGAAAATAAAAAGACTTGTGAATTACTTATAAATAAATAAGTATGGAAATGTTTTTCCAATGTAAAATGAAAGGTTTAGAGAATTTATCTTTTTAAAGGTAAATTGAAAATGAATATTAGAAATCGAATGGAAATCGTATATTCATAAATATTTTGGAATGTAAATTCAATATGGAATTTATAAATGGAAAGGGGGAAATTGTTTAAAAATAAATATCGATTTATTTTTGAAGTATTGAAAATATATATCTTGTAAAGATATTTTTGGAAAATAAATAATTTGGAAAATTATTTGTAATCTGGTGATGTTGTGCATATCCATTGATAGTTCAATAATCGACTATCAGTATTTACCTTTAAATAGGTATTTGTTGTGATTTGCTTGAAACTGAATGCCACACTCATTTTTTTCTAAAATAAGCGCTCACTATTCGGGTTAACCGGGAAAGGACCTTGGGGTCGTATAACCCATTCCGAATATGTGATACGTCGTTATGAATAGCATTTGAAGACCGGTGTTGAAGACCGGATATTTTCGAAAACGAAAGGGTTTCTTGTTGATTGTCTCTACACTGGCTAATCCCCGGTATAGAGATCTCCATATGTGATGGGAAATCCGGACGTGATTAGAGATTATCCGGATTGCAAGGACTTCTTTGTAAGTGCCTTCGGTTCTGTTCGATCTCGGAACAGACTTGTATGGATAGTATGCCTGACATTACAAATTGAGATATAAAGCTGATTTCTTTCAAATATATTTCTGTTGGTGGCGGAGAATTTATTCTCTTAGCTTAACACCCTTCTCTAAGACGTACGAGCACAGAGGTTATATAGTTGAAGGTTATCAGCAATATATTCCCAATTTGGTAATGTGACATGCTGAGTGTTGCTGTGAAATGATCATTGTGTTGATCATTTGTGATATGATCATTTGTTTGATCGTTTATCTTGTGATCATTTCTATGATCATTTGTTGACCCAAAGCACAGCTTTTGTATAAAGCGTGGTTTTGTGGACGAGACTTCGTCGAGCCTCACACCCCGGAATGGTCAAAACAGGAAAGATGTGGCAAGGTTATGAGGGGTAGCTCCCTTTAGGGTATGTGCATTTCCTTCTGGAAAAGGGTGGTATCATGGTACGGAGCCCAGATGCTTACTCATGTCGAAACACTTATTATTATGGTGTGATGTTGATTACGAGCGCTCGGTTAAAGGTCCCAAAGGACCGGGGGATGGCATACTCGTGTCAGTAGTTACCCAGTTAGGGGTAACCCGGCCATGTGTTGGCAGAGATCCGGTTTGGTTCTCGGGGACGTCCTTCCAGAGGCGTTCTCATGTGGCAATGGGAAGTTCCTTGGCCTGACCATATATTGGAAATCCAAAGAAACAATACGAGACTTGTACGGTTTTAGTTGTAGAACCTGCCATCTAATACGGTAGCTATAGTAGGCATAATATAATGGTACCTATGCTGGCTAAGATTTATATTCTACTTTCGAAATGTTTTCTACACTATGCACTAATAATAATATCAAAATTGATTTGATTTTTGCGTAATAAGCATCTTTGACTAACATAAGAAGAAATCTCCTCCAAGTCTGCGTTTGCATTGTGTGTGTGGTGGGTGGTCTTATGGTAGTCTCATTTTTAAAAGCATTTCGAATTGACTTTAAAAATATTCCTCTATTTTTGATTTTAAAGATAAATAAAATGTTTTGAGTTCCCACACCAGTCACATGACTGACTCAGAGTTTATTGTTTTCCTTCCTAAACTCTGGGTGCCCACCAATTTCCACACGGGCAGTCAAGAGTTAGGTTTATCGGGATATTTGGAATTCAGGAGTTGCTGGAGGCAAGCTGGATGGCATGGCGTATTATTAGTATATAGTATTTCTTTTTCCGCTGTTTGTTGTTTGTTTGTTGTTGTACACTCTGATGTAATGTAATGTAATGTAATAACTGATATAGTTCTTTGTTTAAAGATTATTCATTTATTTATTATATGTTGTTCCGCTGCGAATTGTGAGATTCTGATGTTGTTCTGTTGTTTCTTTCCGTTCTATTTTCTATCTTTTTCTCTCTTCTTCTACCTCTTTCTTCTTTCTTAAACCCTCAGTGTTCGGTTTTCCGGCATCCGACTGATTGGCATTCGATACAGTGGACGTATTGACGTCGATATTCGGGAGTCGAAGAATCGGGTCCTGACAATTTGGTATATACATATGGTTAAGCGACAAGCATGGCTCTGTTTGGTGTTACTCAATAGAGATAGAGTCAGCAGTACTCTAGATGAGTTTGAGTGTAATAATAGATATGAGCGCGTATTTGTTAGTGAATATAAAATTGTTTTTGAATTGGGTAAATAAGATAATTTTGCCCAAAACTATTTTTGAATAGAAAAGAAATGATTTTCTATGAATTATTATAGTATATGGTTGCATGGTTGTTAATAATATTAAATTATTATCATTATTATATGGAATTAAATAAGAAATAAAATGGATTGAATTCAAGTAAACTAACTTGATAAATTATTAGTTCATGGACTAATGAATTGGAATTTGAATTGGTTAAATTAAAGTTTAGCCATGAGCTAAATTTGAAGATAAATTTGAATTTGTATATAAATTCAAGTGAGTAAAAGAAATAAATTGAAATTCCCTTTGTTAGTAATTAAGTAAATTCGAGATGAATTGAATATGGAAATTGAAATTTAAAATGAATAAGTGAATATCATTAAATTTGCATAGAAATAATTGTCGTTCGACATAAACAAGATTGTATAAAATTATATGAGTTAATGAAAGCAAATAAAATTGATTTTTGAATCAATTAAAATGGTATGAATTCGTTTTGCTTAGAAATGAATAGAATGAAGAAAATGAGTTGTGAACCACTTGATTTAATAGAAATGTCATGTGAATTGGCCGTAAGCGACTAAAGATGAATTGAAACCATATGAATTGCTAATGGAATTTATCTTGGATGTATTGCTAATGAAATCTATATATTTGTTATTGAAAATGAATGGAATGTTAATAGATTTCTTATATTTGTCACTGACGTGTTTAAACTAAGTAAGTACAGGTTCAGCGAAGTCGTTGGGCTGGATTTGATCGTGCTAATAAGCTAATAATTAGCCGCTTTGCTTAAAAATGCTAATAAGGTACGCCTACACAATAAAAATAGGAAATATGAACTGTTTTTCTGTTTTCCAACCGTGTGGGTCGATGTATACATATTGTAAAATTGCAAAAGCTCCTCCGTACAAAGGAGACTCTGCCAAAATTTTCCGTGAATTTTGGGAGTTAGAAATATTTTGAAAATTTTGGAAAATTTTAGTTAACGAAAAATCAATTTAGAAATTTGCAAATTGAAAAGAATTAGTAAATAAAACTAATTTAAAGTAGTAATATGAATTAGTAAATGAAAGTTAATCGATAGAATTCAATTGAGAATTGAATTCAAATAGAATTGAAATTGTGAATTGAATTCAAATGAAATTGAAATGTAAAATTGAATGAAAATGGATATGTAACTTCAATAGTGAAGTAAAAATGTAAAAGAAGTATACATTGGAAATTTTGTAATGGAATTGGCAAAATGGTTTGAATGTAGGAACTGGATATTATGGATAGCAGGATATACAGGTGTATTAAAAGAAATGGAATTGAGATTTTGATTTCGAAGATAAAATTGAATTGCTCGACAAAAAGGTACGTATTTCAATTTCAGTATGAGATTTGATGATTTTCTTCTCCAGCCACTTGGCTTTCTCTTTTCTTTTTGATTCTGAGGGGCCGTGGTGCCATTTTGTAGTCGTACCGAGCTAGCCGCGCAAAGGAGACGCTGGCGAAATTTTTCGAAAATTTAGGGTGCTAGAAAAATTTTGAGAAAATTTTGAAAGTTTAAAATTTTAATTTGAATTTTAATTTGAATTGTTAGGAGAACAATGTTGTTTGAAACTTATAAGTGAAGTTGGAAAGCTAGTTGAATGATAATGGATCTTTAATAAAAAGATTTAGATTAGTAGGTTGATAAAACTATTTGGATTGTGAAAAAAATGATAGACGTGATAAGGATCGTTCTTCTTAACTTGTAATTTCGGGACGAAATTCTTTTAAGGGGGAAGATTGTAACGACCCAGAATTTTGAACAATTTAATTTGAAAATATTTAATTTATTTTAAATATTTGAATGATGGTTTGACTTGAATTTCAAATTTTCAGAATGAATTTGGCGATTAAATTATAGAGTTTAATCTATTGAAAGTTGAATAAAAATTTGAATCTTCAATTTTAAGCCGATTAAAAATATTTCAGAGGCTTGTAAAATTCATATTGATAATACTGAAGATAATAGAAGCTTCAGAATTGAATTTGAAACTGCTTTGTTCAGTTTTGAAAATATATCGTTTGAATCGATATTCAAAAATAGCCATCCGAGGCACAGTTTCAGAATTCGACGAAACCAGTTCCATTGGGTCCGTAATATTGAATTATTCTCGGATTTCAAATTTCGTATTTTTCGGAGTTAATATGTGAGCATACGACACATAAACGCGTTGAAAATTTGTATCGAAACAAATTGGATTCAAATTTAAATTTGAAATTTAATTACCGAAAGCATCCCTAAATTTTTGCCTAAAATCACGTGCCTCTCTTAAAATCTTGCCTACAATCACAAAGAAAAATCGTGCCGAGCATACTTCATTCAATTTTAAATACTCCTCTCCCCCTTCTGTTTCGTTCAAATCAAGCAATGGTCGAAGCCTCGTTCTTCCCTCTTTTAAAATCACGGCCGAATATCTACTGGCAATTAATCCTCAAATTAAAACAAATTGGCCGAAGCTCTTTTCGTATCATAAAAAAATCAAATAAGAAAAAAATGGGGACAGTGGCGCGCGAGTCAGAGGTAGCGGCGACATGGGTCGCGGTCAATCGCAGGCGCGCGTGGAGGGCTCGTAGTGGAAGGCGAGCGCACACATAGGGCGAGTAGGGAGGGGATGCTCGCAAGCTAGTCGTGGTGATTCGAGCAAGCAAGGGGGAGGCGCGCGCGATCGTGGATGCTGGTGGCGCGCGATGTCAGGTTGAAGACTCGAGTTGGGGATTGTTGCAGTGGGAGGTCGCGAGAATCATCGAGGGAGCGAGTGCACGCGCGCGCAGGCCGAGGCCGTGAGTTCTTCACGCTCGCCTAGGGTTTCACGAGGGGCTCGAGCACGAATTGGGGAAAAACGCGGCTACTGGAGTCGCAAGCGAGCAAAGGACTGGGGGATATTGGCGTTCGCGAGTTCGGCAGTGGAGGTAAGGAAAATTATTAGATTGATTTTTAGTTTGAATCAATAGAAAAATAACAATAGTGAGAAACCAATATTTACATTTTTACAGTAAGTTAAATATTTAAATTTTAACATCTTGATTTGAAATTAAGGGTTGCGGTAAAGTATTTGGTTAATTTTATTAATTATGTAGATATACAGATTGATTTAATTTTAAATACAGTAAGATATTTTTGGATATATATATATATACATGTAGAAAAGTTTTACAGAAAATATATGTATATATATATATAAGAGTTTGAAAGTAAAATGTTTAGTTAAATAAATTTATTTAACAGAAATTTGGTAAAAAGGAAAATAATGATAAAGAAGAAGAATTGTTTAATTTAATTGTTTTAGAAATGGTTAGAGAATATTAGTGTAAAAAAATTAAGTCACAAGTTAATTAAATCTAAATTTATTTTTGTGTTACTAAGAATAATTTATCAAAAGATGAAAATTAGTTTAAAAGAAAATCATTGGTTAATTTAAATAAATTTATAAAAGGAAAATTAGTTAAATAAATTTTTAAAGGGAATTTAGATTAAAACTTAATTTTTTATAATTATTTAAAAGAAATTGATTTAAAGATATTAATTTAAAGTAAAATAATTAGTTAAAATAAATTTATTAAAGGAAAATTGGGTTAAATAAAACTATCAGTTGATTTAACTATTAAAATGAAATCACCGATGAATCGAAATTATCAAATCAAAATTTATTATTCGATCTGTTCGAATATTAATAAATTGTACGATATTTATACAAGGTCTATAAATCAAGAAAATCGAGATCAAGATGGAAAATGGATTGCTAATAAAAGCAAAGGTGAGAACTTCTCACTCAAAAATTTAAAGTTGGATTTGCAGTTATTTATTGATTGCTATTTGGCTGTGATATTAGATACAGTAGGATATATCTATATATATAGCAATATATATATATATATATATATTGGCATATGTATATATTGCAGTTGATTGATTTCCCGCATTGTATAGCGGATGAGACCCTATTGCGCTGCCTATTAAGCGGATAATATTTTATAAAATCCCATATACCGCGATATTCCACCTCGAAGTGGAATGGGTATTGTGCTAATGTCTGTGGATGCAGGGAAACAGGTTGGAGGGATACAACTGGATTCCTCACAAATATTTATTTGATTCAGATATTGTGATATTTGATTGTTTATCATATCGATATATGATGTTTGGAAGTCGTGATTGACTATTTGATGTGTTGCATCATCGGATCCAATTTTGAAGTTTAAAAATAACGATTTTGATTTTTAAGGGATTTCTAAAGTGATTTTTGAAAGTATACGTTTATAAAATATTTTTTTGAATTGGTTCATCTTAAATAAACGTTATAATTTTAATATTATAAAAATTATGATTTTTGAGAAATACAGTTAAAAGTTGATTTTTGAAAATATGGGATTAATGATTTTATAAAATAGTTTAAACTGGGATTTCTGGATTTATTATAAAAAGTTTAAAAATAGGATTTATGAAATTTGATTATTTTATAAATCAAAATGATGAAATTATAAAGGAGTTGAAAGACGTTTTAAAAGAATAATATAAATTGATCCATATAAAAGATTTATAAATTAATATTTATAAATTAAAAATATTGGAATCGTAAAACTAGTTTTTATAAGTGTTAGAAAGAATTGTAAATGAATTTCATAAATGAATGAAATCTATAGGATTATAACGGTGAAGTTATAAATGGAATTTTATAAATAGTAGGTTTATAAAATGTGTAAAGTTATTTAAAAGAATAGATTTTGGATAAATAAATGAATCTTATAAGTTATAAGATTTTTAATTTGGGAAGTTAAAAGAACAATTTTGTAAACAAATAAATTATAAGTATTTAACTTATAATATGGACTTTTGGTATATAATTGAGTTATAAATCGAATAGATTAATAAAGGAAATTTGTAAAAGGAAGTTGTTATAAAATACATAGAAATGGAATTTATAAACATTATTTTATAAATCCGCAATGACTTATTTTGATAAGTAAATTGTTGTAATTTATTAATGGAGTTATATTCACGTTTTAGACTGTGAATAATCCTTTAAAATAAAATGAATAGAAATGATAAAATTTGTTAACAAGTATATTCACGTTTTTGAATAGTGAATAATATGTTAAAGAAATGGTTTTGAATGTGATGTTTTAAATAGAATTAAAACGATCTAAGGATGTTTTAAATGTATTAAGATTCGAAATCATAGATTTCAACATCCATTGTTGAAATAGACGTTTTCGAGAAATAGAAGGAAATGGTAGATTATAACACAGTTGTTGTAATAGATGATTTCCGAAAGGAAATGTTTTGTATAATATTGGGATTTATATATCTATTTTAATTTTGAATCCCTATACTAGTGATTTTGGGTTGTCGTAACGATGTTTTACGTAACATTCGTTTTGGCCCAAATAAATATGTTTAAGAGAATGATTTCCTTAAAGAATGAACTATATACTTAATGTCGATTTAAGTATATTGAATATTTTCCAAGTATAGAAAATAAAAAGACTTGTGAATTACTTAAAAATAAATAAGTATGGAAATGTTTTTCCAATGTAAAATGAAAGGTTTAGAGAATTTATCTTTTTAAAGGTAAATTGAAAATGAATATTAGAAATCGAATGGAAATCGTATATTCATAAATATTTTGGAATGTAAATTCAATGTGGAATTTATAAATGGAAAGGGGGAAATTGTTTAAAAATAAATATCGATTTATTTTTGAAGTATTGAAAATATATATCTTGTAAAGATATTTTTGGAAAATAAATAATTTGGAAAATTATTTGGAATCTGGTGATGTTGTGCATATCCATTGATAGTTCAATAACCGACTATCAATATTTACCTTTAAATAGGTATTTGTTGTGATTTGCTTGAAATTGAATGCCACACTTATTTTTTTCTAAAATAAGCGCTCACTATTTGGGTTAACCGGGAAAGGACCTTGGGGTCGTATAACCCATTCCGAATATGTGATACGTCGTTATGAATTGCATTTGAAGACTGGTGTTGAAGACCGGATATTTTCGAAAACGAAAGGGTTTCTTGTTGATTGTCTCTGCACTGGCTGATCCCCGGTATAGAGATCTCCATATGTGATGGGAAATCCGGACGTGATTAGAGATTATCCGGATTGCAAGGACTTCTTTGTAAGTGCCTTCGGTTCTGTTCGATCCCGGAACAGACTTGTATGGATAGTATGCCTGACATTACAAATTGAGATATAAAGCCGATTTCTTTCAAATATATTTCTGTTGGTGGCGGAGAATTTATTCTCTTAGCTTAACACCCTTCTCTGAAACGTACGAGCTCAGAGGTTATATAGTTGAAGGTTATCAGCAATATATTCCAATTTGGTAATGTGACATGCTGAGTGTTGCTGTGAAATGATCATTGTGTTGATCATTTGTGATATGATCATTTGTTTGCTCGTTTATGTTGTGATCATTTCTATGATCATTTGTTGACCCAAAGCACAGCTTTTGTATAAAGCGTGGCTTTGTGGACAAGATTTCGTCGAGCCTCACACCCCGGAATGGTCAAAACAGGAAAGATGCGGCAAGGTTATGAGGGGTAGCTCCCTTTAGGGTATGTGCATTTCCTTCTGGAAAAGGGTGGTATCATGGTATGGAGCCCAGATGCTTACTCATGTTGAAACACTTATTATTATGGTGTGATGTTGATTACGAGTGCTCGGTTAAAGGTCCCAAAGGACCGGGGGATGGCATACTCGTGTCGGTAGTTACCCAGTTAGGGGTAACCCGGCCTTGTGTTGGCAGAGATTCGGTTTGGTTCTCGGGGATGTCCTTCCAGAGGCGTTCTCATGTGGCAATGGGAAGTTCCTTGGCCTGACCATTTGTTGGAAATCCAAAGAAACAATACGAGACTTGTACGGTTTTAGTTGTAGAACCTGCCATCTAATATGGTAGCTATAGTAGGCATAATATAATGGTACCTATGCTGGCTAAGATTTATATTCTACTTTCGAAATGTTTTCTACACTATGCACTAATAATAATATCAAAATTGATTTTATTTTTGCGTAGTAAGCATCTTTGACTAACATAAGAAGAAATCTCCTCCAAGTCTGCGTTTGCATTGTGTGTGTGGTGGGAGGTCTTATGGTAGTCTCATTTTTAAAAGCATTTCGAATTGACTTTAAAAATATTCCTCTATTTTTGATTTTAAAGATAAATAAACTGTTTTGAGTTCCCACACCAGTCACATGACTGACTCGGAGTTTATTGTTTTGCTTCCTAAACTCTGGGTGCCTACCAATTTCCTCACGGGCAGTCAAGAGTTAGGTTTATCGGGATATTTGGAATTCAGGAGTTGCTGGAGGCAAGCTGGATGGCATGGCGTATTATTAGTATATAGCATTTCTTTTTCCGCTGTTTGTTGTTTGTTTGTTGTTGTACACTCTGATGTAATGTAATGTAATAACTGATATAGTTCTTTGTTTAAAGATTATTCATTTATTTATTATATGTTGTTCCGCTGCGAATTGTGAGATTCTGATGTTGTTCTGTTGTTTCTTTCCGTTCAATTTTCTATCTTTTTCTCTCTTCTTCTACCTCTTTCTTCTTTCTTAAACCCTCAGTGTTCGGTTTTCCGGCATCCGATTGATTGGCATTCGATACAGTGGACGTATTGATGTTGATATTCGGGAGTCGAATAATCGGGTCCTGACAATGTTGCTGCCCTTCGAGCCTTTGAAGTTTGATCTGAATAAATTTTTTAGGAGAAACCACGTCTTTTTTATTCAGTACGTAGAGAAATGACACTTGCAGCTTTGAGCAAAGGCTGGCGCTATAGAGGCGGCTAGAGGCGAGGTTGGCGATAGTGGAGGGGGCGAAAACCTTAAAACGAAATTTTGACGTGAAAGAAGGTAAGAAGCGCAAGAAAGTAAGAAGCGCAAGAAATGGAATGAGGAGTAATAAGTGATAAAATAACCATCCTATCCATGCTACTTTTAATTATTTACAAAATCACCAGATTTGGTAAAGAAAATAACTGTTCTAAATGCTTGTAACAGAAATATCCATGAGAAATTTATAACAGTTGTAACTGTTACAATTGAAACGAAAAAAGTGTTACAGAAGAGCCTATTTGGTGTAGTGTCTGGAGAATTCATCATTACGGTTGTGCAACTCAAAGGTGTAAATTCAGTCAGTGACCAATATTGAATAATTCAAGTATTAACGTTCATACGTTACTTAGCTAGTGGTGTGACATTTTTGCTAAATTCATCGCTAACACATCTTTTGGTAAAGTCCAATTTTACTTATTATAAGCGGTGCCTAATAATGACAATTATTTACACAAATTCTCGTCGTCAAAACTATGTCATTTTGAATTTATGGAATTTGGTAGTGGCCAAAATTCCAATATCATCCACATTAAACTTTGTAGTCCAAACACAAAGTCCTTGGTTTAATAATCACTACAAGAAATTTGATATTTAGTAGCGCTCAAAAAATGCTACAAAAAGTTTTGGTGGCGTTTTGATAAACGCCGCTAGAAAACATGTGACTAAAAATACATGATTTTTTGTTGCATTTATTTTAACGGCACTATAAATGAATTTTTGGCAGTTTAAACGTTACTAAAGATCTTTTTTACAGCGTTTAAGAAACGCCACTGAAAAGGTGTCGTTTACTATCTAATTTTTTTGTTGCACTTATTATTATTTTTTGTAGCGTTTTTTGAACGCCACGAAGATTATCTGAGTGACTATAATTTCTGATTCTGTAGCGCTTTTTAAACGCTACAAAAAATATTTTTGGTGGCGTTTTTTCTCCGCCACCGTATGTTTCGATTTTATTGCCTGCTGTTCCACGACTACATCTGATTTCGCCTCCAATTCAAGTACTTCAAAACTTATACAATAACGTAATATATAAACACATACACATTCAAAAATAACACATTCAATGAACCACAATAACACAAACAAAAGCAATTACATATTCACCACTATATCATAACATTAGTGTCAAGACAAAAGGTTAACCATACGTTTACACAACCAAACTACCATAAATAGTTTCATGATAGTACATGCAGCTAAAGTAGTGTTGCTACCATACATACTAATTTCATAATAATTTCATAACAGTTTTAATCAACCTAACTACATACATGTGCTGCTACCATACCAAAAACCAGTGCTGCTGCTTGAATTCTTCACAAACGTTTATCTACCTGTAAACAATAATAATCATGTTACTAAATATCTGTGAGGTAAAGGTATCAAAAATCAAAAATGGACAAATATAGAAGTCCTTAGACTATAATACTTCAAACAAATATGCCTCTGCGTATTAACCACTGATGTGAGCACATTGTAATCGTCTAACAACTTTTACATCATGTTTGTGAAGTCAGTGCACTAGACTTTCCATACGACAACCATCCTCTTCAACCATGCACTCCATTCAAAACACCAATTCAATCACTTTCGAGCTCTATACCAATTCAATCACTTTCTAGTCGATTATCTAGGAATATTATCAGGGTATTAGAATCAAAGTTTGAAAACATTTATGATGAACAAGTTATATACCTTTCAGTTTGTTTTCAGAATGACTAGTAATGGTGGTATCAGCTTTGCTTGGGGACATTTTACTAAAGGTGAGTGATACCGTATCGTCCATGAGATTGCTTAGTTTGCTATAATACTACCTGTTATTTTACAGGAATAAAAAATTATGATTACATGGAGAAACCAATGAAAATGAAAATACAAATGGTTTCTTGGGACCAATTTATTCCCATCTGCTGCAGTGATATCTCTCCATGGAGTTAATGCATCAACCCTCTGTGGCATTTTAAGTGAACATAGACTTATGGGTAACATTTTTCAGGAAGCTAAGGAACTAGTTATCAACCTACTTCTGTATGCACTACAATCATATTTCAAATAATTCAGCAATTACCAAATATGGCACAGATATCTTCCCTCCATCTGTAGACTCTTAACCATGCTTTCTGCCTTCGAGCTATCCGATGATCCCTGATGAAATTCAAATTTGACACAGGAGTGGTCGACACTAGTAGGTAAAAAGAAAAACTTTTTTCAACTTGTTTTCTTCTTTTCTAACAAAGTTTTAGCGATAACAAGAATATAAATCAAGAAAAAAAAATGTTAGGTACCTGTTCCTGAGCTATAGTATGAAGAGTTCTGTTGACATCCCTAGCCATTCGTTTAGCATCACCACATACATAAATGCATCCATCATTTGAAATTATATCCCTCAGCTCTGAAGCCTGTTTGTTATTCGGTATGTTCAAACAAAAAAATTTCTGAAATGTGTCAAAATATAATTCAGTAACATACCTTTTGAGCCATCTTATGCTGCACATTCAGACAGTTTATATTATTGGATCGTTTTCTAGCTACAAAGATGATATACAGAGAATATTATAAAGCTCAATTTGAAAATATGCACATGTATATTCAACTATCAATTAGATAGCTATATACCTGGTTCAACATATTCAGCTGTTTTAGAAGTACTTTCCTTTGAATGTTTTGTGACCAGTTGCTTGAAGACAATCATTCGGGTTTTTGAGTGAATATTGTAGTAGAACCTGGAATGAAAACCCAATAAATTAATCATTTTTGAGGAATGTAGAATTAATCGAACTTTGTCTTATTCAAACATTACATTCATCAATTTTGACGGCTCTATACATCCAGTCCATGCATGCATTTGCTGCCTGGTTATGGGATCGATGATAAGAATAGTAGGGAACGAGGACACAAGATAGTATGTGCAAACCTTCTTGCTCTCATACTCGTGGTTATATATCTGCAAATGAATGAGAACATGGATTGAATAAGACATTATGCAAGCATTTGTGAGTACAATTATATGTAATACAAAAAACAACATAGGCCATTTTTAAACAATGTCATCAAATATTTTTCTTTTAACAAGCGCATCAAAACCAGCGATGTAGTATATTATATATTTATGTTTTTGATATGAACATCGATCCAGAAGATTAGATATGGAATGTCGAAATACGATAATTGTGGATGAACATAAAACTGAAGATAAGTTATCACATCTACAAAAATTAACCGATTTTTGATAAAAATATTACATTAAAAACGAATCACGTCAAGAACCACTGCATTATGTCAAGAACCACTGCTAAGTAACAAGCGGTATTATAACATTTACTATGTTTCCAACGTCATGTATTCAAAACGTTAAACAATCATCACTTCTTCATACTTCCACCACAACCAAGTTCTCAAACTCCATCGTCCTATACAACAAAACTGCAAACAGACCAACTACTGTCATCAAAATCCACTTCTGGTGCCTCAACACTATTTGCAAACAAATTGCAGTGCACAGTGATCTCCACTAACATCACCCTAGCCAATCTCCATAACCATCAAATTGTCATCAACACTGCCTAAAACAACCAAATACAGTTCACCCTCTAACAAACAATTCACCACTCTACTACCTGCCTTGTCACAAACCTCACACAAACATTGTCCAGTCCACCACTTCTTCATCCAAGCCTGCCACTTCATACATACTCCACCGACATCTATCCAAAATTCACTACCTAAAAAAATTTCTCTGCCTTCAAAAAATCACTATCACAGTTCCGGACCCCATCATCTTACCATCCTCCAACCACCGCCAATACTCACTGCACACTCAACCACTTTCTCCATTAACGTTTTCCAAGCCTTCATCATCCTATCACTTACAACCATATCATCAAGTTACTGCCACCCATCATCACTGTCCTCACTACTTCATTTATCAATTCCATAGTAATTCCCCGATTTCATTTATCATCTCTGTCCTAGCTACTTACTGCAACACTCACCCCATAAAATCAACATTCATATACCATAAACCATACTTCAGATATCTACAAGCAATCACAACTTACCTCTGCATATCAACTGCAAGCATTTCTTCACAGCAGCACATTCAACTAACCACTGCACTGCCTCAAATCGTTCACAACCATAACAATTTCTGAAACCACCTCTCTTCAAGCCCAACCATTTGCCTATAGTTCATACATTAGTCTGCATCTCACAACATTCTTCTAACCACCTCTTCCAATCATCACAACTGCACTGCCCAGTCCTCGAATCAACAACCACCTCACTGCTACTGATCAATCCACCCCACAATCGACTTCAAAAACTCCATCCAACAACATAATCTCCACTGCCTATTGCAATTCACCATTTTGAGAAAAGGTTTGTCTTTTTTTAAAAAAGAAAAGAAAAGAAATAGAAACATACAGGGCTCTAATGCTTGAAAAATGTTTCACTAGTTCATCAATTCTAGGATTGGAACTGTTTAGTAAATAAATAGATAATTTGACATTAAATAAAATAATGAAGACATAAATAGCTAAAATAAACCTGAATACTTTAGTTATAACACTGCGAAAAAATAATTTCCATGTAAACCAATTTGTGACATGTTTGACACAGTTGTGACATGTTATCAAATTAAGTTACCTTGATGATCCCATATGTGACATGTTTGACACAGTTGTGCTCCTCTAACTGTCTTCTCTTCAGCCATCTTATTTGCTTCAGGATATACATGAACAAATGCCCAATTTCTCCCTCTTCTTGCTTTGTTTATTTCATTTAATGCCTTTTCATATTTGCAGTCACCAGGAAATAGCCGATTACTCCATAATGCAAGCGGAAGAGAATCCCCTGCAACAATAATCTTCTTAGTTTTATTTCTTATCAAATAAATAAATGATAATAAAATACACAGAAACCTGTTAGATATAAATAATGAATGGATTCAGATCGAAGGAGACTGCTTGAGCCTTTGCCTGCTTTCATGCTTTGTAAAATCAGAAAAGCCTATTTTGTTGTTACCAAATCGTTGCCATGCCACCAAACTTCCCGAACACCGCCTTTTGCTCATGGGTTCATGGATGCATAACGATTCGTCATGCCTAATTTTTTTTACACAGGGGCTTTCATTACTAACATAGTAAGTGCGATTTGGTGCCCTAACTTATTTTGCGGCCTAAAGCAGTTGCTTTTTTTGCTTTGGCAAAGGCCGGCCTGTGAAGATGGGAGGTGGAAAGCGGTGGTTAGGGTGAAGGCAGAAGAAGATTTTATAAGAGGTGATTTTGGTGGACGAAGATGAGGAATTTTAGGGATGAAGATGAGGGTTTTGAGGGTTTGGAAATAAGATTTTTTTTCCATCGTACTTTTTGAAAGGCGGATGGGAAAAATGATAGTGTTAAAATAAGCTATGAGCCGTGACGGAAAAATTTAGCCAAATTTTCATGAATTGTTGGCGGGAACCCATTTGCAGCGTTCAATTGTTTATTGTTATATTAAAAAAGGTCCAACGGTTGCATATGGTTTTAAACGCTACCAATTAATGCAACTAAAAGCAAATTTTCTTGTAGTGAATAACAATCATTATTAACCAAAATGCTCTGACCTGAGACTTTGACTTTGAGTTGACCATGATACTAACCCCATTTATCTAAGGGGACAAATCCTCTCTTGAAAAGTGCTTCACTTCTAATACTTCCACTCGACCCAACTATAGTCACTCGATGGAACGCTATGTCATGATTTGACTATAACAAAAGATGAGCTTTCATATAGAAGATCCACAGTATTCTCAAGTCGAGAGAACTATGTAAATCAGTCACATCGATATTTTCTATTTGACCTTAGTTATATTAACCAACATAAAACTATCGAGTGAGTCATTCCATGGTTATCTAATAACTATCAGTACTTAACCCCTAGGTGCCCCCAGCAGTCATGAGTAATACATTGCCCAACATTTAGAGAGCATTACTATGACGACCCACATCAGACACCCTCCGAATCCGACTCTAAACCACATATGTCTGACCCCAAGTGCACTGAATGCAGATAATCGTGAGAAATAAAAAGGAGAGAAGAAGAGAAGAGAAGAAAGAGAGAAGAAGAAAACCAAACAGAAAAATAACAACACAGAATCTCACATCGTACTGGAATAACATATAACATAATATCAATGATCTTTACAAAAAAGAAACTATACTATCATACATCAATCATATAAGAGTACATGAAACAAAATCATCAGCTGGATAGTTATAACAACCTGCCCTCATAAATGTCGATAAACAATAATGCATAGAAATATAAACATATATGGGAATACGATCTGAAAACTTCCAGCTCGTCTGCTGAAGCTCCAATGCATCAAATTTGAACCTGAAAATATACTTGGTCTAACCCGAGAAATGAAAGGGTGAACGCCTGGATCAGTCTGGTAAACCAAAACACGTCTCTATTGAATTTATAAAATTACCAAAACATTTATTTTTAAAATAAAAGGTATATCGCAAGTCCAATGTCCACACATAAACAGAGATAGATTTTTACCTTACGATAACCAAAATACTTTATATCAAATCCTATTATATTATAATAGTGTCTATTTTACCAATAATATCAAATATAGCCGAAATGGTTACCAATATAGCATTTTGAACCTAATCATTTAAGGCTTTACAAAACAAAATGGCAGACACATATTGGAATTGGATTTCCAACATGATAGGGAACCAGTGGAAAGATCAATCTGTATCTATAGTTAACATCCAAGACTCAGACGCCACTATACATCAACAAATATGGCTAAAAAAGGATACCCTCAGCGAGTAACATCCAAGGACTCAGACATCGCTGTATCTCTGCCATAAGGCCCAAAACATCTGATAACCTGAGGCCCAGAACATCTAGTAACCTCAATCGCTACTATCCAAAATGCTAACATACATCTGACCACATAGTATCCCATCAAAACCGAGATGTGAGGCTTGCGAGGCTACGATTACCTTTCACATATCAAATATCACACCTCACATATCACATCCTTAAATACCACACTGTCATTCCATGTCACATGACTGATTTCTAAAAAAGTATAACTTTCTGAGCTCGTACGTCGTGGAAAGGGTGTTAAGCTAAGAAAAGTTGCCTTCTTCGCCACCGACTGATATACATTTATAGAAACCACTCAAACGTGATTTAGAATACAATGCCGGACAAACATCCATATAAGTTCGTTCTAGGACTGAACGAAGCCGAAGGCACTCTCCTACTACAACTAGAAACGAGTAGTCCTTGCAATCCTAAAAAAATCTCCACAACGAGGAGACCACTGCTATAAATATCTCTACAATGGTAGAGGCCCAGAGAATGTCAAGAAGAAGTCCTCACGCTATGAACATCCTTGGTCTTCATAAATAATCATCAAAAATCTACACTTCTGAATGCATACATTGGTCCGTAGTGGTTTTCAGATAAATTCGATCTCGGTCTCTCCGCACCAATACCTAAAATTGGCTCTTAACCTCATACAGAAACTAAGTCTCATAGACTTATTATGGTTCGAACTTTCAACTTGCCATCCTTCGGCCAAGTAGGAAGCTCGATAGATTGGAGTAATACTCCGCACTATAAGGATCATCTATCTTAACAGTAAATGATAATCAAGCCTACACAGCTGGCTCTGTGCTAAGTGTATTCTTTATAAACCAAAACAATTTTCAAATATATATACTCCAAAATATCTTTAAAAAGATGTATACTCAAAACCAATTCAACTATTCGCTAATTGGAAAACATTTCCATATGCTAGATATATATATTTAAAACTTCTCAAATATTTGATAATTGAAAACATTTCCATATACTAGATATATGTTCAAAATTTCTCAAATATTCGATAATTAGAAGACATTTCAATATAGGTATCTCAATAGAATAAGCATATTCACAAATTATTTTATTTTCAACACTCAGAAAATAACATCATATACTTAAATACAAAATAAGTATATACGAAAACCATTTTAGGAAAGCTACAACATCTTCAAAACACTTAATTTGGGTCAAAAAGAATGTGCGTAAAACATCGTTACGACAGCCCAAAAACACTAGTATAGGGATTCAACTAACTATATTTAATATTAAGCCTTGAAATCCAACCTCAACCATTTATTAGTTAACGATGAAACCAATCAATTTAGCTTATCGCTACCTCTCCTTGATTGAACAACATTTTTAACTTCAAAACAGACGGAAGCTACTACCTCAAATATCAACTTCAAATATAGGACATATAAATGAATCCCTTAACTATAAAAAGTATTTTTTTTTTGGAAAATAACTTACTATATATTCCAAGCTTCTCGTTCTATTCATGAGAACATCCATCACAACAATAAATATTGAAATTTATGTTTTCGATATTCAACATACTTTAAATTTTCTTTTCATAACCATTCAAACTCCATTTAAATATATTGCTATAACACATTTATTTTAAAGGATTATTCACTGTCCAAAATCGTGAATGTAATTTCTTTATTTGTAAAACATGCTCATACTGGAATTCTTAACCTTACACAATTTGTTACCATGAAATACCTTACAGTCAAATTGCGAAACTAGATTCATAAGGTATTTGTATTTCAAGTTTTATCTCGATCAATCCAATAAATCAAGGATAATAAATAAACATTATCTTTCCTACATATAATAACAGATTTCAATAATTTCTTGCTTATCAATTATTCTTATGAAACATCAGTCAAACCGTGAAATTCTAATAACAAGACGTTCATATTTTTAAGTTTTATAAATATAGATTTCACAAATATTTATAAAATTCTATTTACAAATATCAATTACTTAATTTATAAAAAAATTACATTTATAAATCCTTTATATAAATCAATCTTACAAATTTAAATTAAAAATGTTACATAAAACTGTAAATTCAAAATATCAAAATTCTACAATTCACTTTATTCGAATCTAAACTCCTTTCAATAATCCCAAAATAATTACTAAACACAAATACTTCGAAATCACTTTAAAATCCCTTTTAAACCAAAACCACTTTTATAGTATTTCAAAAAATACTAAAAACATGGCCCAATGCTGCTAAAGCACAAAATAAGGGGATAAACAACCAATTCAACAAATATAGCATCCATCACATTATATAACATATATATGTGAACAATAAATATTTCAGTTGGATCCCTCCAATCTGCCTCCTATATAAAATATCACATGTTATGACATATAAATAAATATATGTAAATAAATAAAATAAATAATGGTGAAGAATCCAGTTGGATTCCTCCCTATCTGTAAACTGCAACAAATATGCATATGAGAAAAACTGTAAAATGTCTGCTTTGAGGCAAATGCACGAACAAAGGGTCATCCTCTCATACACGGGAACGTATAGGAAATATGTGGAAGTATATCCAACTAACCAACCAATTATATATATATGTATGTATGTATGTATGTATGCATGCATGTATGTATGTATATAATATACGTCCAAACAGTCATAAAAACAACATAATAAAAATATTCCCACTTATATAAAAATATAAGCGAAACAAAGATAGAGTTTTACTCATTTTGGTTGTAGTCATCGTTGCGGAGTTTATTTTGACTAAAAACAAACAGGCGTTCGAATTTAATCAAAATTCCTACTTGCTATGAATTCGTCCAATCCAACTCCATAGCATAGTATTTTCATATACGAACCTATTGCCGTTTGTTTTGCTCGATTTGGAAATCATACGAAGATATTATCAATTTTTTAAACATTCGATTTAATAAATATAATTAACTAACGTCATTAACCTTAAGTTAATTACCATCACTAACCTAATTATCCTCCTCCTTCATTCGTATGTACTCCAGTAAACACAAACTCATTCACGTGTTCGATCATCTCCATGTCGTGCTTCCATCATCGATCTAGGAATCGATCGAACTCCACCACGTTGTGCGTCATCCTCCCCCTCACCAACGCCCAAGCTCCAACCCCCCATCTTGTCGCCAATGCCTCGAAATCATCCCCCAAACGCGGCTCAGTCGAGGGTGATTTTGGGCCTCCATGTCACGTTATTTCCAACCTCCACCATTGGATTTATAGTACTCGATGAGCTCTATGTTTTGTCAGTTGGGACTTTTGCTTGATTGTTGATGGATTGCGTGGAAATCGCGGAGGAAGATGGGTGTAATTCGGCCATCTAGGTGAAAGTGGAGGCTGCCCCTAATTTAGAGGCTAGGGTTTTCAACTAAGGTCCTTATATACACAATTTTGTGACACTATTCACGCAAACTATTTTTGTACTCCAAACGAAGTGCGCTGCTTGGTGTTTCTAATGTTTTACCCATATTTCAAACACAACGGAATATGTATCGAAGGCCAATTTCATCATATGTAGAAGATAGTTTTTCAAATTGAATTATTTTAATTAACTTTTCTTTAATCAATTTCTATGCATTTCGAACTCACGCGATCAAATGGTAAGCCTGATCAACACGAAATTCGACAACACACTATAATTCACTATTACGGATCCAATGAAACTGGTTTCGTCGAAATCCGAGATAGTGTCAAAAATGACTATTTTTACATGTTAATTAAAATATAAAATTTTCAGTTTATATTTATTCACTTCTAAATCAATTTTAAAAGTTTACTATCTTCGTCCTAATTCATATAGATTTTATATCAACTTAATAAATCATTTTCTGTTATATTAAATTCAACATTTAATTATTTTCACAATTTCAAATATTAACTTAAATAATTTAATTATCCAATAAATCATTATATTTGAAATATAAGTTATTCAACTTACAAATTAGCTTGTGAATACTTTAAATCAATTATCTAAATTCGAACGATTGAAAAAGTGGTCCGTTACTTACTTCCCCCTTAAATGAATTTCATTCCCGAAATTACTAAGTAGGAAAGATGCTACAACTCCTTTAACTTTCAAAACAATTAGTTGAAATAGATCACCAAATTCTCTTAAGTGTTTAACTTTCCCAAAATCAATCAATTACAACTTTTACAAAAACCTTTCCGAGTTCCCAAATTCATTTTGTTAAACAATACCATTCCACAAATCAACTAACATCATTCAAAAACCAACAAATCTCATTTCAAATTATAACAAAAAAAATCAAATTTTTGTTATAAAAAATTTCGCAAAAAATTTCTAACGCCTTAAACTTTCAGAAAAATTCGCTAAATTCTCCTTTGCACGGTTCACGTGTAGCAAAATCACGATATATATATATATATTATATATGTATCACAAATGTACATTTCATCTTCGAGGATGAGGCATCCCATAGGAAAAAGTGTAAAAGTACAATATGTAATCCGAGATATGTACCTTTTATTATATGAGCTAGCATATACATCTAATATAGCACGAAAGCGAGCTCCAAATGTGAAGCAACACCATCTGCACCTACTAAACATCCATCAACCAAATGAGAAACATGTGTATAGAAAGTAAAATCAATATATAACATATACTAATACACCAACTATATGCAAATGAATCATATGCAACCATCAAACAACAAACATCCAACTAACATCCAACAAATCAATTCATTTGTTTACTATTAATTTTTCATCCAACTAATTTACGTTCAACTTAACTAACAATCATTTTATTACATTCATTTCCATTTTACTTTCATTTGATTCTCATCAAATTAGTTTGCATTTATCCCTTCAGTTTGTTTACTAATATCAATTAGTTTACATTCTACAAATTTACATTCATTCCAATTCATTTATTAACATTCACTTTACATTTGTTAAATTTACTTCCAACTCATGTTTAACAACATTTTAATATTCACTTAGTATAATTCTTTTAATACTAGTAACACATAACAACTGCTTTATTTCATTCTAAATTTGCTTAAGTTTTCTTAAACATTTTATACAACACTTATGTTTATTTTCACTTCATTATTTAAGTTTATTTCCAATTTTATCAAACAATATTTCAACTTGTATCCAATTCATTTATATACTTAAGTTGAATTTCATTTATTAACTCAAGTTCATATTTATTCCAATTATTTCACTTCATCGGTTCACTTTATTTAACTTAAGTTTTAATTTATTTTGACTTCTAGTTAAATTCTAATACAAAATCATTCCATTAAACTTATCTTAAGTTTATTCACATTTTATAATTCCATTTTTCTATATATTCACTTGCAAATTATGTTTATACACATTTCATTTACTTAGATCATTAGCTTATTCCAATTAACCTCTTTCCTTAAGTTAATTTTAATTGCATAGCCTAATTTCAAGTTTACTTTTCTTATCTGCTCCATTTTCTAAATTATAAGTTTTAGAAACTTAATTTCATTTATTTCACAAAACATTTAGATAACAATTTCAGAATTTAAACACCTGTTTGTTTTAAATCATTCATAATCATACACACACACACAACTCTTTTGTATATTCGAACATATTTAAAATTTTCAATAAAATCTTGTTTTAACAAAACAAAATTACAATAGAAAATCACTAATGTAGCAATCCGTCACTTAAAAACTCGAAAATGAATGTTGATGATGTCGCTATCATCCCCAGAATTATTTTCTAGCGATAGAAGTGAGTTCAGTGCTTTTGATCTCTTTTAAATTCTTTTAAAAATCATTTCTAGTCGAAATACTTCTGCATAATAATATAATATCTTCAAACTTTGAAATACAACTATCAAAATCAACGTGAGTCAAACTCTCAAATTCTTAGTTTAAATCCATTTTTATTTATAATTCATATTTATAAATATACTCATGTAGTTTCATTTCTTATATATATAAGATTATTTCGCATTTGTAAATCATATTAATTATAATTCCATACTTTATAATTCACTTGCTTATATAATTTATTCTTTTAAAATTGTTTTCTTTATTTGGATTATTCAAACGACTTATATTAAATTATATATATTTGCATTTTCAAACAACTAAACAAACCATGTATATACACTATAACAATTTTTGAAAAATTGTTCATTTATATATAAAATATAATCGAGGTAAAATTATTTCATTTACCCGATTTAAAAACATTACTATGTCGATATGCCTTGTTCAAGTGTTTAGAAACCCTTATCGATAATGTGGCATCCCATGCACCGATTAGAATTCAAGCCACTCAACAGTACATCAACACAACATAAGACATTTTTATATCGCTAAAAAATACGCAATTATTTATATAATACACTCAAACTCAATCTAGGGTGCTACTGACCCTATCTATATTGAGTACACATCAAAATATTGGAGTACACTTGTAACGGTCCGCAAATCCGCACCCCTTGAGTCAACACTGTTCTACTTCGATTAACTCAAGTGGAACAGAAATACGAACCATTAGGGTTAAAAAAGAAGAGATAGAAGAAGAAGAAACTAAACAATATCAGAATCTCACAGTCGCAGCGGAATAAAATATAATAGTAAATATAGAACTTTACACAAAATGAAATCTATAACTGTTTTATACATTATATCATCAGAGTATCTTATACACACGATATTCACCAGTCAGACAAATCCATACAATCACAGCAGCAGAATATATATAGGTACTGATAATACGTCTCGAACTCCTGCTCCTCTCCTGCTCCATAGCATCCTTTCCTGAATAAATAATACTCGGTCTGACCCGAGCATTATAATGAAATAACACCTGAGTCAGTCTGGAATACCAGCTGATAATAATGCAATCCAATTTGATTATTAAAGTTTCAAAAATCCTTTTAAAAACAAAAGCATCTCGTAAGACCACGCCACAAATAAACATGTCGGGTTTTTACCTTACGATAGCTAAAACACTTTTTATAGAAATCCTCTGATATTATAATAGGGTCTATATACAAATACTTATAAAATAACCGAAATTATTACATGATTAAATTCCAACTACTAGCCACAAAGTGGGTAATACAAACAAAACTCGTACAAGGCACGTAGGGAGAATGGATTCCAACTAATGACTAGGCACTGGGGTACCACCTGTCACAGTATGGGGCCTAGATCACCGTACCGAGGACCACGCCCGATCCCCTGCAACACAAGGCCGGACCCATCCCTTACTGGACAGTTCCGAATAAGATCATCCCGCGGTTGGGATCATCAATCGCACCACTAAGCCGAATAAAAAGGGACATCTAGACAGGGATGACCTTACTCTCAAGTGGGGGCTACCAACGAAGCCTTGCTACATATCCCTTGATTTTAAGTCATTCCCATTTGATGAGGCTCAAGGCTAAGCGTTACCTTTAGAACGTTTCACTTAGAATGCCCATCGCCCACCTGACGACGTTCCGCATTCGTCCATACAAGTCCGTCCCGGGTTCGAACGGAACCGAAGGCACTATTCCTACCACATCCATTTTGGAAATATCCTCAGGATTAGTAGCGATTAGCCATTGCACTTCACTGCTCCATCTTCGAATCCAAACTCGTTTCCACGAAACGTACAAACCGGATCGAAGTGGTTTTCGAGACATAAATCTCAATCCCGGTCTCTTCAAAACGATCAACGCATTTGGCTAATATTGATAGTCGGTGATTTAACTATCAATTAGTATTCACAAACAACCATCAACCAATAGATAATTCCCACATTATTTATTTACTCAAATATCTCTTACAAGATATATTTCTATTTTCAATTTCCCTTTGAAAACAATTTTACAAAACATCTTCCTTGACAAAATAAATTTCACAATATTTATTTCCCACTGGAAACAACCAAGTCCAAAACCGTTTAGATTTTAAAACAATTAAAATACTTTATTCTTAAATATACTTTGAAATATTTAATTTTACTACTAGTTATTTAGTCCAAAAATAATTTCAAAATATTTAAAGTAAAACCACTTGATAAGATATAAGCTAGTTTAAAATAAGGTTTAGTTGAATGAAATTTAAAGATAAAAGAATATATACAAGGTATCAAATAACTTAAATCAAACTATCCTGTAAATAAATCCATATATAAAAATAATTACTATAATATTCTTAAATAATTACTATTATAGCTAATTTGTTTAGTATTTACTTTAAAATAATAATTTTCTCAAAAACACTTTAGAAACAAGTTTAAACTTTAACATTACCTAAAATCTGCTTTAAAACACGAACTTGGTTTCCCAGGGAAAATATACTTCTATCCAAACAACCCAGAGAATCCTTTTTATAAATCCCGCCCAATTTATTTCAATTAAAATTTACTTTCAATTATTGTAAATTGTTCACCTGCATAAAATAAACTTCCTTTGAAGTTTTAAACCCACTTCCCATTTCTGGAAATTCACTTTCAAAGCCTAAGCTTAAGTATTTTTAAATAAAACTATTTGGAATTTATTAAATGAAAATAATACTTAAGAATCACTTAGATAAATTTCCTATGGGTTTAAAATAGTATTTCTAAAAGAATTAATATACATTTAAACTGCTAATTATATTGGAAAGGTCTCGTTGAAACCATATTTAATTTCCAGGAAAACATTTCAAATAACCCCATTGTTATTTAAAAACAATTTATAACTTCTTAAAGAGTTTATCTCCAAAACTCCATACTTTCACATTTATCAACTGATAAATTTCCTCTTCATTTATAATTCCAAATTTACCAATTTCCAATCTTCATCCAAACCAGATTCCCTTTTTTTTATTCCTTTAAATCCTTTATTTAACAATTTCTTTTATTTCTTTTAAAACCAATTTCTTTTACTAATGCTTAACAATTTCAGGTTTAAAATTTATCAATTCATATCACAACAAACTGGATTCCATAATTAGCTATCACAGTGTATAAA
The DNA here is from genome assembly GCA_030765085.1 of Allium cepa. NCBI lineage: Eukaryota > Viridiplantae > Streptophyta > Magnoliopsida > Asparagales > Amaryllidaceae > Allium > Allium cepa. The sequence continues at coordinate 887,887,756 of CM060931.1, forward strand.
TAAAATACATCATCAGTTGTAACAATAATTCCTATATTGTGAGGAATCCAGTTGGATCCCTCCAACCTGTTTTCCCTACATCCACAGATATTAGCACAACAAATATATATATCAATCCAGACTGATAACAACATTTATATTCAACCAATCACACAGATATTAAATATTAACTATTTAAAATGTCTAGCATCCAGATGTGAGTGAGAATAATTCACCTTGAGTTTTCGACGAGCGTCTGAAATTTTAAATTAAATCGAATTGTTCGATTTAATCCAAAATTTCCACTCGCTTAAATTGAATCCAGATCTGTGCCACAGCGTGCTTCCCGTCGCTGCGATTCCAACGCTTCCAGTTTCGTTAAAAACGTAAGTGCAAGTTACGAATTTTTAAAGTTCGAACATGATATAAAACAAATTTTCTTTTATTTAATTTTATTATACCAGAACAAGTAACAGTAACGTGTTATCCAAGTGAAGGCCGCATAACATCTTCCTCAACACGCATGTCCCAGGTATGAAATCGAACCCACCACACGCAGCCAAAATCGGTCGCCACGACCCCCAATCGATGACCGGACTTCAATCAGGCGCTTCCAAAACGTGCGTCCAGGCTTGCTCCACCTACGGCCAGAGGTATGCTACACTCGGTCACCTCCTCCACATGAAATCGAACTCGAACTGGAACCCTATATCACCAAATCGAGGACAAACCAAAACCCTAGAACGAAAACCCACCATTGGATCTCTAGGGCTCGACGAGCTCATCGACATTCCAGTTGGAAGTTTTTGAAATTATTGCGTGGATTGATCGATAATAAGAGGTGAACGAAGAAGCTTCTCAGCCATTAAAACGTGAATAAGCGGCGGCTGAAAAGATGAATGAGGGTTTCGGCCCTTATGTGTATATATATACACATGTATATACCCATTAATTTAATATTAAATTAAATTTTAACGAACGTTCTCAAACGAACTCCAAATTCGACATGCCGCCAGGCATTCCTAAGGTTTTACCATGTTCCGAACACAATGGAACGTGTTTCGTAAGCTAATTCGATCATACGTGCGAGTTACGGAATTAAACGATCAATTTAAAATTAAATCGGTTAAATCGATTTCCATGCGTTCTGAGCTGGCACGTTCAAACGACAACTTCGATTTCTATGAAAATTGAAATCCGATAATAACTAACTATTATAGATCCAATGGAACTGGTTTCGTCGAATTCCGAGACTATGCCCCGAAAGGCTATTTTAACTCGTCTATTAAATCGAGCGATTTTCAAAATTGTCGAAAATGCTTAAAATTTTACCTTTAAAATTTTATTATCTTAATAATAAATCATATAAAATTTATAAATTACATTAAAAATTATTTTGACTCATTCCGGATTAAAATCTCACTAATTGCAATATTTTATTATTAAATTCTATGATTAAATTAATATAAAATTTCAAATAATAACTGATTAACTTTTAAATTCTCCTAAAAATTCAACAACACTTTTTAAAATCCAAATGGACTAAAAATAAATTTTAAAAACATTTTTATCACTATTTTCATCTAAATTCCCAAATTGTTTCAGTCCAATATTTAATTACTATTCAAAATTGAATTAAATTATCATATTTTAAAACCTTTAACTTATTTTATAAATTGAACCCAATTCTGATTGTTCAAAAATTAATTAAAAATCCTCAGTGAACATTTAAAATGAATTAAATGTTCAAAATTCAATGGCTTAAAAATCCGGGATGTTACATTCCTCCCCCCTTATAAAATTTCATCCCCGAAATTTGCTAAGGTAGAAAATACTCTCAAACTCATTTACTTACCCAATTTACTTAGTTAAAAGCTTATATACTCTTACCAAATCCCTTTAGCTCAAATCCAAACTCATTTGCTTTATTTATACTCAAAAGCTTTTGTTTCAACATTATTTCAAAAATAACTTTCCAAGTTCATTAAAAAATTTCCAAAATTCCCAAAAAATTTCTAACTCCCAAAATTTTCGAAAATTTTGGCAGAGTCTCCCCTGTACGGGGGAGCTTTCGCGATATTGCGATACAGATAAATATATATACATCGACCCACACGGTCGGAAACCAAAATATATCACAATATTATATCATTTCCCAATTATATTTGCCTAGGCGTACCTTTTCAGAAAATTTTTAAAAGCAAGTAGCTAATATATAATGCATACACGCGCTCTAACTCTATCAATTGCCTCCCATACCTGTACTTACTCAATAAACTCGTCAATTTTCAAAGATATGAACATTTTAACAACATTTCCAATATAATGTAAGCCAACGTATCCATTTCATAATCCAAACAACACTTTGCATAATTTCATAAGTAAATACAAAGTTCCTTTTCTAATGCCAAACTCCAAGTTATTTCACACAAGGATTTTATATACAAGTTTTGCTATGTTCCATTCATATTCTACCCCATTTTCGAATTGATTTCCCAGTCGATTTTCTTTTTAATTTGATACATTTGCACTTCTATTAAGATTCACTTACATTTATACTCAAATCCATTTATTAAGATTTTAGCCCATTCTACTTTCATCCAAACCAACTTCATTTTACTCCACTTGAATGATTTACATCCAAGTTTACTATATACCATTTATATTTATTACAACCAATTCATTTCTATTTCAATATGATTAACATATACCTTACTTACATTTCTTTACTTTAACTTACATTCCCAATTTGATTTGCAATCAAATTTTATCTTAAACTTGAAACATTTGCATTCCTTTTATGATCCATTTCCATTCATATGCAAAATCACTTAATACCATTTCAATCCATTCCAATTAATTCTAAACCAATTCAGTTGCTGTTTAAACAACTCAATTCTGGATACATGCAAATACTCATGTCATTCAAACAAAATAATCACCACTTAAGCTCATAACCATTAAAATTAATTTTAGTTTAAATTTATATTAATTTTATTCAATTTTGCATGGTTCACAAACCAAGCATTCTTACCACGTTGCAAAAATTTTTCTTTTAAACCAAGTCTTGATTTTCATATTTCAAATCCATTATTCAACTTAAGTTTACTTTCATCATTCCATCCTGGATTATTTACAACTCTTATATAGATATCACAATATTTATTTAAAACCTTTCCACTTGCAATTCAACTTTATTACCCAAATAAAATTATCCAAGACAACATTATAAAGCTTAATCATAATTATTATTCAATTTGCTTAAGTTCTTTCACAATATTTTCATTATCTTCTTATAAATCAAATTTTATTAGCAAAGAAACCACTTTAAATTATTTCACTCTTTTGAATTTATTTATAATTCAAGCCATCACTATTATAATCTAATTCCATTATTAACTCACACTTCCAATATTTATTACCACAAATTTAAATCCCATGCCACAACTGGATTTTATTTACTTTACAAATTTTAACCAAACTATCAAAATTTCATTCATGCCAATACAAATTCCATTTAATTTAGCTTACACTAAATTCATTTCCAAACAATTATTTTAGAATTAGTTGAGTGGGCATTTACTTCATTCAATATCATTTCAACTAAATTATTTCCTTTCAATTTGATTCTTATCCAATTCTAGTTCAAGTTCGACCAAATTTAGTTAGCCATCTTGAATTTATATCATTCTCTTCACTATCTTAAATAAGAATTAAATTACATTCATTTCTATTCATAACACAATTGAATCTTGATTTTGATTAAATTCAAATCCATCTCAATTCCATTTAATCAAAGTTAAGTCTAATTCAATCCAATTTTAATTCTCCATATACAAGTTCAAATTTATTTACTAACTTAAGTTCATCCACATCCTTTATTTTTTTATACTTTTATCATCTTATTTCAATTCCCATTTCATTTGAGATTAGGTATGAATCCACCATACCATTCAACTATTTCCCATTTGTGATCATCATTTCATTTTCTATTTATAAGTTCACCCAATTATTTACTTCAAAATTCATATTGCTCATTTTAATTCATTTACATCTTATAATCACAATTCCAAATTCTATATATATATATATATATCTGAATTCTTAAGGATATAAATTTTCTTTCACCTTAATCCTTTGCAAATTTTAAATCCTTAATTTTCAGATCACAAGTATAACACTTAATAGCTTACGAGTACAATTTATTGTACAATGACCCATGATTACCAAGTTATTTTACATTTCAATTTAATCCAAATCAATTTAATTCTAAGTTCAATTTATTTAACTTATCCCAAGTTAAATTCAAATTTTCTATCCACTTCAATATACTTTATTCACTTTTAATAACTCAAGTTAAAATTTTAATTCCAAGATTAAATTTTCATTTCCTTCCTACTAATATCAACTTCACTTAATAAGTTCAATAGTTGATTCATTTTTCTTTACACATTATTTAAATAGAATTTTTTTCAGAATTCAATTACCCGGATTTATACCAAAGCCATTTTGAAATGATAATCAAATATATACCCATTTGGTATATCAATCAAATCTCCATATTTCCAAAACAATTTGTTTTTGCCAAAGCAATTTCCCCTTTTGAAGCTTCTAAAATCACTTGTTTCTCAACAAGTCCAACAAATATCATAATCACTCACATGGTAGCAATCCATCACTTTAGAAACTCGAAAATGAATTCTAATGATGTGGCCAGCATCATCAGGATTATTTTCCAGCGACTGAAGTGAGTTCAATGCTTTCTTACTTTCCCAAATTCATTTCAAAACAGTTTCCATTCAAAAATACTTCCCAAAATAATATTCCAATATTGCCTTCAAACACCTTAGCAACATTTCAAACTTTTCCAGGATTTTAAATTTCCAAACTGTGTTTTTAATACATTTAAAATCCTTTTTAAAATTTCCGGGGTTTAAATTCTGGTTTAGTGTAAATTTAGTTATTCTTCCTTTATATAATTTATACTTATAGAATTTATTTGATTACAGCCATTTCTAATTTAAATTAAATGTTAGATTCTTATTTAATTAAGATATCCACATCCAAACAATCAAATATATAATGTTTCCAGAAAATTATTTCTTTTATATCAAAATATAATTTTGGATAAAATTATTTCATTTACCCGCCTTAAAACAATACTATGTCGGTTTATCTTGTTTAAGAGTTTAGAAACCCCTATAGATACGGTTGTACCTCCCGCACCGACCAGAATTCATAAACACTCAACTGATAAGTCAACACGGTATAAAAAAAAAATTGTATTCACTAACAAGTACGCTCTCATAGCTATTACTACACTTAACTCATTATAGAGTACTATTGACTCTGTTTAATGAGTAAATTCCCCACCAAAGCCTAGGTTGTCGCCAACCTAAGCTCTGATACCAAGTGTAACGGTCCGCAAATCCGCACCCCTTGAGTCAACACTGTTCTACTTTGATTAACTCAAGTGGAACAGAAATACGAACCATTAGGGTTAAAGAAGAAGAGATAGAAGAAGAAGAAACTAAACAATATCAGAATCTCACAGTCGCAGCGGAATAAAATATAACAGTAAATATAGAACTTTACACAAAACGAAATCTATAACTGTTTTATACATCATATCATCAGAGTATCTCATACACACGATATTTACCAGTCAGACAAATCCATACAATCACAGCAGCGGAATATATATATATATATAGGTACTGGTAATACGTCTCAGACTCCAGCTCCTCTCCTGCTCCATAGCATCCTGTCCTGAACAAATAATACTCGGTCTGACCCGAGCATTATAATGAAATAACACCCGAGTCAGTCTGGAATACCAGCTGATAATAATGCAATCCAATTTGATTATTAAAGTTTCAAAAATCCTTTTAAAAACAAAAGCATCTCGTAAGACCACGCCACAAATAAACAAGTCGGGTTTTTACTTTGCGATAGCTAAAACACTTTTTATAGAAATCCTCTGATATTATAATAGAGTATACATACAAATACTTATAAAATAGCCGAAATTGTTACATGATTAAATTCCAGCTACTAGCCACAAAGTGGGTAATACAAACAAAACTCATACAAGGCACGTAGGGAGAATGGATTCCAACTAATGACTAGGCATTGGGGTACCACCTGTCACAGTACGAGGCCTAGATCACCGTACCGAGGACCACGCCCGATCCCCTGCAACACAAGGCCGGACCCATCCATTACTGGACAGTTCCGAATAAGATCACCCCATGGCTGGGATCAGCAACCGCACCACTAAGCCGAATAAAAAAGGACATCTAAACAGGGATGACCTTACTCTCAAGTGGGGGCTACCCACGAAGCCTTGCTGCATATCCCCTGATTTTCAGTCATTCCCATTTGATGAGGCTCGAGATTAAGCGTTACCTTTAGAACGTTTCACTTAGAATGCCCATTGCCCACCTGACGATGTTCCGAAAGCATTCGTCCATACAAGTCCGTCCCGGGTTCGAACGGAACCGAAGGCACTATTCCTACCACATCCATTTTGGAAATATCCTCAGGATTAGTAGCGATTAGCCCTTGCACTTCACTTCTCCATCTTCGAATCCAAACTCGTTTCCACGAAACGTACAAACCGGATGAAGTGGTTTTCGAGAAATAAATCTCGATCCCGGTCTCTTCGAAACGATCAATGCATTTGGCCAATATTGATAGTCGGTGATTTAACTATCAATTAGTATTCACAAACAACCATCAACCAATAGATAATTCCCACATTATTTATTTACTCAAATATCTCTTACAAGATATATTTCTATTTTCAATTTCCCTTTGAAAACAGTTTTACAAAACATCTTCCTTGACAAAATAAATTTCACAATATTTATTTCCCACTGGAAACAACCAAGTCCAAAACCATTTAGATTTTAAAATAATTAAAATACTTTATTCTTAAATATACTTTGAAATATTTAATTTTACTACTAGTTATTTAGTCCAAAAATAATTTGAAAATATTTAAAGTAAAACCACTTGATAAGATATAAGCTAGTTTAAAATAAGGTTTAGTTGAATGAAATTTAAAGATAAAAGAATATATACAAGGTATCAAATAACTTAAATCAAACTATCCTGTAAATAAATCCATATATAAAAATAATTACTATAATATTCTTAAATAATTACTATTATAGCTAATTTATTTAGTATTTACTTTAAAATAATAATTTTCTCAAAAACACTTTAGAAACAAGTTTAAACTTTAACATTACCTAAAATCTGCTTTAAAACACGAACTTGGCTTCCCAGGGAAAATATACTTCTATCCAAACAACCCAGAGAATCCTTTTTATAAATCCCGCCCGATTTATTTCAATTCAAATTTACTTTCAATTATTGTAAATTGTTCACCTGCATCAAATAAACTTCCTTTGAAGTTTTAAACCCACTTCCCATTTCTGGAAATTCACTTTCAAAGCCTAAGCTTAAATATTTTTAAATAAAACTATTGGGAATTTGTTAAATGAAAATAATACTTAAGAATCACTTAGATAAATTTCCTATGGGTTTAAAATAGTATTTCTAAAAGAATTAATATACATTTAAACTGCTAATTATATTGGAAAGGTCTCGTTGAAACCATATTGAATTTCCAGGAAAAATTTCAAATAACCCCATCGTTATTTAAAAATAATTTATAACTTCTTAAAGAGTTTATCTCCAAAAATCCATACTTTCACATTTATCAACTGATAAATTTCCTCTTCATTTATAATTTCAAATCTACCAATTTCCAATCTTCATCCAAACCAGATTCCCATTTTTTTATTCCTTTAAATCCTTTATTTAACAATTTCTTTTATTTCTTTTGAAACCAATTTCTTTTATTAATGCTTAACAATTTCAGGTTTAAAATTTATCAATTCATATCACAACAAACTGGATTCCATAATTAGCTATCACAGTGTATAAATAAAATACATCATCAGTTGTAACAATAATTCCTATATTGTGAGGAATCCAGTTGGATCCCTCCAACCTATTTTCCCTGCATCCACATATATTAGCATAACAAATATATATATCAATCCAGACTGATAACAACATTTATATTCAACCAATCACACAGATATTAAATATTAACTATTTAAAATGTCTAGCATCTAGATGTGAGTGAGAATAACTCACCTTGAGCTTTCGGCGAGCATTTGAAATTTTAAATTAAATCGAACTGTTCGATTTAATCCAAAATTTCCACACGCTTAAATTGAATCCAGATCTGTGCCACAGTATGCTTCTCGTCGCTGATATTACAACGCTTCCAGTTTCGTTAAAATCTGATAACGCAAGTGCAAGTTACGAATTTTTAAAGTTCGAACAAGATTTAAAACAAATTTTCTTTTATTTAATTTTATTATACCAGAACAAGTAACAGTAACGTGTTATCCAAGTGAAGGCCGCATAACATCTTCCTCAACACGCACGTTCCAGGTATGAAATCGAACCCACCACATGCAGCCAAAATTGATCACCACGACCCACAATCGATGACCGGACTTCAATCAGGCGCTTCCAAAACGTGCGTCCAGGCTTGCTCCACCTACGGCCAGAGATATGCTACACTCGGTCACCTCCTCCATCATGAAATCGAGCTCGAACTGAAACCCTATATCACCAAATTGAGGACAAACCAAAGCCCTAGAACGAAAACCCACCATTGGATCTCTAGGGCTCGACGAGCTCATCGACATTCCAGTTGGAAGTTTTTGAAATTATTGCGTGGATTGATCGATAATAAGAGGTGATATACGAATTCAATTTATCTTTAACTCTAAATATTGAATTTTATTTTCCATTTATAACTAATTTATGTCATTATTTTAAGTAGTCTCATTTACTAATTTGTTTTAATTTTCCAGTTTGAAATTGTTTTGTCGTTAATAAAATTTTCCAAAATTTTCGAAAAAATTCTAACTCCCAAAATTTCTGAAATTTTTTGGCAGAGTTTCCTTTGTACGGAGGAGCTTTTGCAATTCGACAAAAGATATAAATATATATACATCGACCCACACGGTCGGAAAAACCAAAAACAGTTCATATTTCCTATTTTTATTGCGTAGGCGTACCTTATTTAGCATTTTAAGCAAACAGCTTAATTATTTAGCAGTTAGTGTGCCCAAAATCCAGCCACACGGCTTCCAGATACCTGTACTTACTCAATTTAAACATGTAAATGCCAAATATATGAAGTTTGTCAACATTTCACTTACTTGTAATAATTAAACAAATGAATTCTAAAAGAAAAGCACACCAAACACTTTCCGTAAGCAATTTATATAGTTTTCACACTAATTCAACTGTTTCAATTAATTTATAACCATTTTTATTCAATTTGAATGGTTTAAAACTCAATTGCTTACATTTAATTTATTTTTAAGCAAACCAAACTCAAATTTAATTCAATTACTCTCAAAATCAATTTATTTTACTCTTATCAATGCATAGACTTTTAATTACTTCCATTTGATTCTTATTTATTCCATCCATTTATTTATTCAATATAATTGGTTTATCCATATTCACTTAAACCATTCTAGTAAACTTGGAACATTCTATTTTTCTTATTGTCTCAAGTTATTTCAATCCCTTAATAATTTAAATGGTTTATAATTATTTATTTAAGAATATCATTCCATTAAATATTATTTATAACCCCCCCAATCTATTTCGTTCCAAATTTGTTTTTACTTGATTCAAATTCAATCTCATATCATTAAACTTGATTTAAGTTGAATTCAATTCATCTCTTCCCCTCATATTCAGCTTAAGTCAATTTATTTTGATTTATTCAAATTTTATACTTAAGCTCATTTTCATTTCACAAGTAAATATTTTTCTCTTCTATTCAACTTGATTCTATCTCAATTAAATCTCATATTAAATCTACAATTTCATTTGATTAGTTATTATAACATTTAACTTTCCAAATTCAACTCATTAATTGATTACATGGCCATTTCCAATTTATTTCCACTTAGTTGGATTTTATTTGCAATTCATACCATTTCTATTTTAATCCAATTTCATTTTTATTCGATACATTTTCAATTATATTTAATTTGTTAACACTTCAAGTCGAATTTTAATTAATAGCTCAAGTTCTGATTCTACCATTCACTTTTAAAATTACCATCCAATTTTATTAACTTACATTGCAATTTCATTCTCACTTCATTTAATTAATTGCAAGGCCACTTTCAATTATATTTTCTTCACTAATGATTCAAGTCGAATTTGATTTATAACTTGAGTTTTATTTCCAATCTTCATTATAAACTCACAATTCAACTTTTATTTAACTACATTAGGTTTCCATTACGTATTACATTATCTAATTTATTATCTAAATAGTCTTTCCCCAACTTATAATCTAGAACTTGATTTTAATTTCAAATATTGCTTCATAAAATTTCTTAAGTTAAATTTATTTTATAATTCAAGTTTTGATCTTCATTTTAATTTTCAATTCATCAAACAATATTTATTTGGATTTTATATTCCACTCTCAATTTTATAAGTCCCAACTTATTATTTACCCAATTCCATTCATTATAGGCTCGAATATTTTCATCTTTTATTTTTAACTCAAGATTCACGCCTATTTATAGCTCAAGCATATTTTTATTTCATGGATTTTTTACTCTTTTACAAGTTATTCGAATTTATTTATTTCAAACCAATTCTTATCCAACTTATTTTCCATTTATTCCGGTAAGAATCTAATTCCATTCAATAATTCAATTGAATTCTTATCCCAATTCAGTTCTATTTTAACTCAGTTTTATTTAACTCAATTTGATTTTAACTTAATTCGAATACAACTGGATATTATTTTCAACCTATTCAATTAATTTCAGTCCAGTTAAATTTTATTTTCCAATCCAAGTTAATTTCATTTTTAACTTTTCTCTTTAAATTTAAATTCCATTATTCAAAGCTTATATTTCCTTCCTGATTTAAAAATCATCTCAATTTATAAGCTTACAACTATCTCATCAGGATTTTTTTTTAAACACCCGGCTTTGGTTTCAAATTGTTTTGAAATCTCCAACATCTCAAATCACATTTCTCAAAAGTTAAACCAATCCTGGTTTTATTCCCAACAAATTTCCTTTGAAATTTCAAAAATAAACTGGTTTTCCTGAACAAATAAATTTGGCAGCAATCTGTCACTTAGAAACTCGAAAATGAACATCGATGATGCTGCAGTCATCACCGAAGTTATTTTCCAGCTACTGAAGTGAATTCAATGTTATATCTCTTTCCAAAATTTATTTGAAACAATTTCCTTTCAGAAATACCCCAAAAACAACAATGCTGCTATTTATCTTCAAAAAAAACTCCCAAAATCCTCTAGGTTTTAAAGTTTCAATTTCTGTTTTAATTCAAATTTTAACTATAACGCATTTGTATAGTTCATGCTTATACAAATTCCCATTTAATTATATTTCAATTTATAATTTACATTTATAGTTCATATTTATAAATTTCATTTTATAATGAATTTATTTCCTTAAATATTATTTACATTTCAATTTCTAGTTAAATTTTCACTTAACAATGATAATAATTTAATATTATCATTTCTAACATCCAAGCAACCATATGTTAGCTAAAATAGTTTACAAAAACTTTTCTTTATACCAAAATATATTTTTTAGGTAAAATTATTTCATTTACCCACATGTAAAACAATACCGTGTCGATTGTCCTATTCAAGTGTTTAGAAACCCTTTCGATACAGTTGTACAGACTGTGCCGACGAAGGTTCATATGCCACTCAATAAATCAATCAACACAATATTAAAACAATTTATATTCACTAACAAATACGCGCTCATGTCTATTCATACGCTCAAACTCATTATAGAGTACCACAGACTCTATTTTATGAGTAATTCCCACCAGAGCCAAGATTATCTCCAACCTACGCTCTGATACCAACTATAACAGCCTGCAAATCCATACCCCTTTAGTTAACACTTTTCTACCTAAATCAACTCTAGTTGTACAGAACTACAAACCAATTGGGTTAAAGAAGAAGAGGTAGAAGAAGAAAATAGAAATCAACAACAGAATCTAACCATCGCAGCGAAATAAAATATAATAGATAATAAAAAATCTTTACTCAAAAATCAATTATCTCTGTTTATATATTACACCATCAGAGTACATAATCACAGCTCAACATCAATAACAAACACATGGATACACAGCTACTCAATACAGTGAAATATATATATAAAACAAATACGGGAGTACGCATCGTCATCCTGCTCATCTCCTGAGCTCCACGGTATTTCCTGTATCCTATAATACTCGGTTTGACCCGAGCATTACAGTTAAATAACACCCAAGTCATCTGGAATACCAGTGTGAGAAAATCACACCTAATTGATTATTAAAGTTTCAAAAATCATTTGAAAATAAAGGCATCTCGTAAGACCACGCCACAAATAAACATGTCGGGTTTTTACCTTACGATAACTAAAACATTTTTATTAAAATCCTCTGATATTATAATAGTGTCTATAGAAAGTAAAATAGAATCTAGCTGAAATGCTTGCATCTCATGTTTCAACAATAGTTGGGCACAATCAAAACCGTACGGGCGCGTAGGGAAAATGGATTCCAACTAATGGCTAGGCACTGGGGTACCACCTGCCACAGTACCTAGTCTAGATCAGCGTACCGAGGAGCCACCCTAACTCCCCTGCAACACAAGACCGGAACCATCCCTTACTGGACAGTCCCGAGCAAGATCACCCCGCGGTTGGAATCAACAACCGCCCACTAAGCCGAAATAATGGGACATCTAGACAGGGATGACCTCACCCTCCAGTAAGGGCTACCCACGAAGCCTTGCTGCATAACCCCTGATTTTCAGCCATTCCCATTTGATGAGGCTTGAGGCTAAGCATTACCTTTTTAGAATATATCCCTTAGAATGCGCATCGTCCACCTGACGATGTTTCGCAAGCATTCATCCATACAAGTCCGTTCTGGGTTCGAACGGAACCGAAGGCACTATTCCTACTACATCCATTTTGGAAATATCCTCAGGATTAGTAGCGACTAGCCCTTGCACTTCACTGCTCCATCTTCGAATCCAAAATCGTTTTTCACGAAAACGTACAAACCGGATCGAAGTGGTTTTCGAGAAATTAATCTCGATCTCGGTCTCTTCGAAACGATCAATGCATTTGGCCAATATTGATAGTCGGTTATTTAACTATCAATTAATATTCACAAACAACCATCCAACAATAAATAATTTCCCTTATTATTTATTAATCCCAAAAATATCTTCACAAGATATATTTCCAATTTTCAAACCCTTTTGAAAAGAGTTTTCAAAACTATCTTCCTTCCTTAGAATAAATTCCAAATATTTCTATTTTCACTAGAATCACCAAGCACAAGATTTTAGATTTTCAAAATAATTTCAGAACACTTTAATTGTAAAGTATGTTTAATATTTAATTTTGAAAATTTTACTTTAGTGCTTAATTTAAAATAATACTTTAGAACAATCAAAATAAGTTTACTTTATAAATATAACTAGATTTTCTTCTTTAAACAAAGTGCTAAATCGTTCTTAAAATAATTATTACGATAATAGATTAACAAATTACTTACTTTAGAATTTACTTTAAAATATTTAAATTAAAATACTTCAATAATTGATTAAAAATATATACTATATGAATATTTGAAAATAAGGTTACTTTATAAATATAAACTAGGTTTTCACCTTTAAAACAGAATTACTAAGTCACTCTTTATAAATTATTACCACGGTAATAGATTTGAATAAATATTTACTCTAGAATTTAAACATTTAAAAATAATAAATTTCCAAGAACGTACTTTGTAAAGCAACATTAAAACCTTTATTTTATTTTAAAACTTACTTTGAAAACGTACTTGGTTATCCAGAGAAATATACTTCTCTTCACAACCTTTAAAAATAAATCACTATTTATTTTTAAACAATTTTTCTCATTCCTTTAATAAATTTCCACCTTGAATTTATTCTTCCAAATATCCAATTTCAAACACTTAAATCGATTTCCAAATTGATTTTCAATTTATTTCATTTATTCCAAAATCCTTTAATTTCAGATTTATTCCTTAATTATGATTTAAAATACTTTTGATTGAAATACCAATTTAGATTTCTCAGTTTACTTCTTATTCCTTCGAATAAATTTAAAACTTTAAGTTTAAAATAATTCTTTATTCATTTAATTTAATATCACATAATTTTACAATTCGTTAATTACTGTTTATTCAAACCACTTTCTTTTCATATTTGAAGTTATTTATTAGTATTTATCATACTTCTATTTCTTTTCCAATTCGTTCTTAATTTATTCAATTTTCCAAGATTATTTCGTTTACAAATTTACTTCCTTTATTTTCTTTCCAAAATCCAATTTATATATTTTTGGTAATTCATTATAACCAATATATCCAATCCAATCGTATCATTCAATATTCCAATATATTCAACATAGAATATCAAGTAATCACATCGGAGAATATTAAATAATAAATATTGAGGGGTCTAGTTGGATCCCCCCAACCTGTTTTCCCTACATCTACAGATGTTAGCACAATATAATATGCCAATTGCAGAATATAACATACTCTTGCACATCCATCAATTCCAACCATTCAAGCAATTATTTAAATTTAATCGTTAGAATATAAATTTAAATTAACCGAGTGAGATTAACTCACCTTTGCTATTATTTGCAATCCACTCCAGTCTCGACTGATTTAGACCTTGAATAAACATTTACAGTCTATAAATATTTGAACAATCAAATGACAAATTTATCGTTTAATATTTTAGTTAACTTACAATTTAATTAAGCTATTTATTTTCTGACTATTAACCTTATATAACCAATTATATGAAATTTTATTAATATTCGAACAAATCGAATGATCAATTATGATTTAACTTGAATAAATCAACTTGTCACTTATTAATTCAATTTACTAAATTCCAAATGATCATTAACTAACTTAGTTAACATTTCTTTTCCGCCCAATCTAAAAATTCAAAGACAGGTTAAATATATATATATTTACTCCTCAAATAAATTTACCGATTACTTAAAGTTGACAGATTTCTATATATAAAATCATATATATATATATATATATATTCTGATCTGTATATATGTACATATAATTATGAAATTAAATTAAAATATACAACTCTATACCTTACGGCACCTAAATTATTTTACTGTAAAATGCCTTTTCTGTTTCTATACATGTTTATATTAATTCAGATTTTTGAAATAAACTTTCTGTATATAATTTAAACCTGAACAGTAATCTATTAAATTTCAAAATTAAATTGCAAATTTAAGAATACCTTGCTGCCCTTATGCTCGCGACTAGCCCTAACCCCAAGTAACGGTGATCGAACCCCAAAACTTTCCTCCGCCTACCGTGCTCTCTTCCTCCACGTGCCCATAAATTCACGCCTCCACCTTCGCTTGCCTCGTCTTCGATGCTGAAGCACTACCCTAAACCCCTTTCCATGATTTGAATCGAACACGACCTCAATCGAATTGCCTTGCCCCCAAACACGCTTCCCAAAAATCGCGACATCACTCGCTGTTTAAAGACACGCGAAAGCCTCAATTCTCAAATTGATTTTCTGAATCGTATTGAAGAGGGCAAGCTTCGATTTCGAATTGGAAAAAAAAAATTGGACGATGCGGTTGATTTAAGAAGAAGGGAGACGCGACTGGGGAAACTGCCGAGAGGAGAAGGGTGGCGATTCGATAGCAATGATAGATTTCAGCAGATATGAGAAGGAGTGGGAGTGGGTACGATTCGAACCAAAAGAAGCGATCTCAGTTTCTTTTACTCGAAGTGTCGGCCATTTTGATTCTTTTTTTTTCGAGCTTCTTTGAACTGAAAGGATAATGGTCTCGTGTTCAAAAAGAAGCAGGATAAGGGATGGTGTGTTCGAGAAGGCAAAGGAAGCCTGTTGAAGACGCCTTGCTACAGTGTTCACTTATTTTTAATTCAAATTTTAATCGATTAATATTATCAATTAAATTTTCAGCGGGTTTATATATCGTACACACACACTAACTCCGATCAATACGAAATTTGAAATCCAATAATAATTCAATATTACGGACCCAATGGAACTGGTTTCGTCGAATTCCGAGACTGCGCCTCGGAAGGCTATTTTTAAATTCAATTTAAACAGTATAAATTTTAAAACTGAACAAACCACTGTTAATTTCAATTTTACAATTTCTATTACCTTCAGTATTATCAGTATAAATTCTACAAACTTCAAATTATTTTTAATAGGCTTAGAATTCCAGATTCAATATTTTATCCAACTTCAAATTATTTAATTCAATAATTTAATTATCAAATAAATTGTGATATTCGTAATTTAAGTTAAAATTACCCTATTGAATATTTAAAATCAATTAAATATTCTGATTTTAAATGCTCGAAAATTCAGGGTCGTCACAAAACGTATCTAGCAAAAATTAGAAAGCCCAACTATGTGTATCTATCCTTGGTTGGAATGTATATACTTACAAGCTAACCAGGTATAAGATAAACTGGTATAATCCAAACAAAGCAACCATAACAACCAAAACACAACATAAGGATGTGTATACAACCAATCTTAACATCCATTTACCCATGCCTAGTCAACTAGCTAGTTAAAGCAAACAAAAAAACACAATGGCCTAAGAGGAAAACTAACCTACAAACTAACCAAAAGAAAAACTTGTTAGAAGAAAGCTCGTGATGGAAAACTAGGATTCTCTCTTCGAGTTTGCACGTTCTTTCATGTAAACCTTTTCTTTTCCATACTTGGACCAACTTAATTTCCTCATCATTATTTTGTATCACTTACAGTCCTAAGATGTGAATATACCTACCGACTATTCTGGACTCCATCTCTGCGTTCAACTCATAAGGCAACTAGTCTCAACTATAACGACTAAACAGTCAATATACTTTTGCAGATGGGATGAACAGAAAATGTGTGAATACCTAATAACTTTTCAATAAGCCCACTCAACATGCTAAATTCCCTACTCTCGATACAATTAGGTAAGGCCCCACAACTATAGTGCAAGCTTCCTCCATAACATATCTCAATAGCGAGTCCTTTACCTACCTATCTACTCATTATGAACTCTCTATGCATGCTTATCCTATGCAATTTCCATTGTGTCTCCAATCACATTATAACATCCCCGAGTTTTATCATTTTAATTAAATATTTAACTAATTTTAAATTTGAATAATCGTTTTTTGGATATTAATAACTTATACTCAAATATACGAATTTTATATATCTATTTGAATTGGGAATTTAATATTAATTAGATCGATTTAGTATCCTTATTTTAACTCCTTTTAGTTAATTATAGTAACGATGAACTTATTTGTAAATTTGTTTACAATAAAAATGGTTCAAATAAATAACACGAAAATCAAATATTGATAAAGCGACTTGACTTCTAGTGACATATTTTTGATTTATTGGATTTTTCCCTAATTTTTAATTGGAAAATATTTAAATTTTTGTTTGTCATATTTTACAGTAAATGACGGTATTTTTGAACTTTCACAAAATAAAATAATCTTTGTATTTGTTGTTGTTTTTGTGATCATACCACATTTTGGTGCACGGTCGTATTTTTATTTCCGTCGTTCCACAGTTTGTGCATGAGCGGAATGTTGTGTTGCAGAATACCACAAAACCTTCTTTTCAAAACTTTTTAAATCAAATCAAATTAAAATACAAAAAATATTAATGTGATGTGATGGATGGTTTGAGAATTTGGGTTTTCTTGAAAATTTTGGTTAATTTGAGTTTGAAATGATGTAAATTGTTTTGGGTATAAAGGACACTTAAATACTTGCACATTTCTTCATTTCCTCTTTTCTTCTTTCCCTCTCATTTTTATTGCATCTTCCAGTAAACAAAATTAAAAACATCCCCAAATCAAAAAAATCAAATTAAAAGATTTCCTCAATGAAAAATTAAAAGGTGGATTCTTTGAGTTCTCAAGGTTGAGATCTTCAAATCTGTGTGTTGAGTGTAGAGTGCGATGGGTTGGCCAAGACCGTCATTTCAAGGCATGAAACTAGGGTTGGTCTTAAGCTTGATTTAAGAAAAAATTATCAAAACAACGAGTGATTTTGTGCTTCTTGCATTTAAGGAAGTTTCTCGTGGTAATTTGGTGGCATGCAATCAACTAGGATGAATCGCGTCGACTTCCTATAGTCGGACGAAGGTGTAGATCGCCATTTTAACTGGGGATGGAGCTCCACCTTGTTTAGTCCATAAACATGTAGAGAGGAGGTCGTAGGAAGAGTTAGCTTGTCGAATCATCAAGTGGATAGGAAGAAATCGATGGAGAAAGCTTGGCCATGGTTGCGTTCAAGTGGTATCAACGTATACGGCCTGTGCATTTGTTATTCGAGGAGAAGGGTTATTAACTTAATTTTATAATTAGTTGTTAATGGTGAATTAATTTAATTAAATTGAAATCTTTTAAACTCAATAACTATTTCATATGAGGTCTCATTTGGATGCAGTCTTTTGCGTTGGACTAATATCAATGCTACCCACACATTAGAGTTGGATTCGTTGAATTTAGAGCTAATAAATTTTTTAGCTAAAATCGAACCCCATTAGATTTTAGGTCAAACCGGAATGTGAAAGCGTCAATTGGAATTTCGGTGAGTTCACTTTCCTTCAAATAAATTACACGATATGTGTGTTGCTATAGAGCATAGTTGAATGCTTGAACGAAAGGTGAAAGTTTTAATGAAGTATAAATTAATGATAAAATTATAATGATTTAATTTAATTATGTTTGACATAGTTATATTAGTTATATTTTGTTGTGATATTTATTTAGCGGAATAAAACACCATTATGCTATAATTAAATTGAACAGATTATTTTGGACATCTATCGAGCAAAATTAATCACCTTTTGTGCTTGCAAAGTAAAAAGATTATTTTGAAGTTAATTAATATATGGATTAATTAATAAATGATATATTAGCCATTGATTGCTAATTATGAGTAATAATACGTTTGTTATTATTGTGATTGTTTTTTGGAATAGAATTCTCGGTTGAAAAAGTGAATTGCATAAATAACCATTGTTTTTGCGATGATCTAACTTTTCGACGCTCGAATGTGAACGCTAAACACATCCATGGTATTCATGTGCTGAGCACCTAAATTCTTGAAAGATAAAAATTTAGGGTAAAATAAAATGAAGAAAAGAATATGAAAGGAAGAAAATAATATCAGATCTCATAATAGAACGGTAATACATAATGTCAAAAGATTACTATAAAAGTTTACTCTGAATATAGACATTTCAAAATTACTAAAACCTAAGTACTATCATCAGCCTGGATAGTTATAACTGTCTGTCCTTACAATGCTGATATATACAATACAGAAATGCTACGTAGATAAGAATACTACGGTAGATAATCATCCAATGCTTCTCTGTAATCTCCAAAGCATCCATAGCTAAATCTGAAAACATACACTAAGCTGACCCAAGCAAATAAGAAAAATAACACGTAGATCAGCTTGGTAAACCAGCTTGAGAAACTAAGAAATACAGATGATATATAATAGCACCATTTTTAGACTATACGGATTACCATAACGGTTTTCCCCTCAAATGAAACCAACCATTCATATATTTTAACACATAGTGATATGATAGATAATGTCTAGTGTGTAGCACATAAATCATATCAAATAGCCGCTGTTTGAACACCACAATAATAATAGGTATACAAGCAATACCACTAAGGCACGTTCGTGCATGGATTGTTTTCCATGAAGATGCCTCTAGTAAACTGAAGCGGATCTCCATGAAAAGGATCAAGACTACCTTTCGAGCATCATATATCTCTAGATATGATATTCTCCAAGCTAAGCACAAATAGCCCAATGGTAAACTATGTGGCACTAAGTGAAACCAACTTCCAGTGCCTGATAAGCAAATGCACACTCTAGATCTGGAGTTGATATACGCTTATGGGTAAACCAAACCCAAGATTGTGCATCCTGCTTACGTTTTAGTCATTCCCGATGTCGAGGCTATGTTCGACATCTCGCACATGAGTCTTCATCACTCGAGAAGCAAATGAATCCCCAATTGGGTTCCTTCATCTTGAACAGATCACAAATCACTAAATGGATTCGAGTGTCTCGAACAGATCTCGAACCTCCATATAGGTTCCCTGCATAAGTCCTCCAATGAATGCTAATATTGCTCGCTCTCTTGGAATACTTCTCAAGATAGACAATCTCACGTGATAGCATCATTTGAAATGTTAACGTTGACATCTTCCTTGGACTTAACCTTATGTAGATAGTTCAACTCTATAACATTTCACTTCACAATCGCTTTCAGAACATAGACCGCATATATAGTTTAGAAGAGATTATGGGTTTGAACTATCACATATAAGTACACTTTTCCCGCTTACTAGGCCTTCCAAAAACCAATCAATGATATCCTGGTTAACTCAATTTCAGCGCTCTTAGAACTAAGGGAAAACTAGAGACATTTCGTACCAATACTTATTTTTGGGGCTTCTCATTGGTATGAAATCATGACGCTTTTCGATAACTTCTTAAGACAATATTAGGTCAAGTTTGATAATCGACTAATCGACTACCTAGCAAAAAATAATTTCTTATACAAATAAATATTTGTATACTTAACTTGATTCTGACATTCCAACTTAACCATTCCATGCCAAAGAATGAATCCAGGTAAGTTACAACATTGGTTGCACCAAAGTCTTGCGTAGACACTACATTCTTGAATCTCACAAACAGATAAGTTTATTTCGTCGGCTTTTAATCTTAAGTATAGCATTGATGATTTCCATAAAAAGGTAAGAAATAAAAACGATTAACACATTTTTACATTTTTCAACTTACTATTCCTCGGTCAAGAGGGAAGCCGGTAGGTTAGAGCTCTATTGCTCCATCCCTACTCGAACATCAATCTTAACCCTGACAAATAGATAAGCTTTACTTTGTCAGCTTTAAGTGTGAAGCATAGTTAATTACTTTCAAACATTAATTAAACAATTGACCATTTGGCTACTTAGCAATTCTAACTTCTTTCTAAACCTTTTATTTATACTTTTAAAACTCTTTTTAAAATAATATATAAATATCGTAATCTATTTACCAGAACTGATATTTAAATAAACAAGTCAAAAGATATTTTATTAGATAAGATATAAAACAGTCAACGTATTTTCTAAAAACTACATATAATTAAAAATGCTTTAAAATAATTTATAATACTTATAATAAGTTAAAATATTGCTGAAAGTAACAGCTTTATAATTTCCTTAAAAACTTGGAAAAACAAGCTTTTATAATAAAATCCTTTTATTTAAAAATTCACAACTAGTTCTTAAAAATTAATAAATATCAAAAACCACTTTTGGTATACTCTAATATGAGTTAGTAAACACTTGTAAAATGAATGAAATAAAAAACTCAAATTTATATATCTTTTCAAACCTTTAAAATCCAAAAATTAAAGCTAAATAGGGCAATTTGGCATAACTGAAGTTTTTACCACTTTTCGAGATGTTACTTAACCTTTTACTATCCAAGATATTAAAAACAATAAATATACATATAAAAAGTTATAAATATGCAGAGAACCTCTAAGGATCTCTTTACAAAGTTCCATAGAAATCACCAAAAACAAGACAATTTCGAATTGCATCTATAGCGACTATCGCTATATGTGCATTTCAAAGTCCGAGTCCAACCAAACCAAAGTCCATCTATAACCTATGTGTAGGTCTTTTCAAAATTCATACAAGTCCATTCAAATGCATTCCAAGTCCATAGATATAAATCATATATGCTTGTTATTTTCAAACAAGAATCAAACCAATGTTTTCAACAATGTCAATAACAACTCAACAACCTTAACACAATTAAAACACAGCATATATGTTATATTTTCCATTCAAATAGGTATATTAACTTACCTTTAACCCAATAGCAACCAAGATCCAAGCTAACCAAGTCCAATCATTGCTTGCAACCACCTTCCTCCTTCCTCCTCTTGCTTTCCACTTGTTTTTGCCCTCCTTCCTCACTTATAGCTTACGGCCTTCAAGGATAGTGAGAGATTGGCTTTGGTTCTTCAACTTTTAACTAGGTAAGATGATTTGTAATGTTATCCCAAGGATCTACTCCATTTTTGGGTTGATTCGTAAATATTTTTCTTTATAAATTTAGACACGATGAAGAAGAAACCATTAAAAAGAGCTCGTTTTTAGCTTGTGAATGTATGATTTATTTCCAAGGGTATGGCCCACCTTATATATCTCAAGATGATGTTGCTTAAGCTATCCTTCTCCCATCTACTATGCCACGGAAGACTCACCCGCCATCACTTCTCCTTTATGCTAATAACCATTATACCCTTCTATGATAGTATCTCTAATCCTAAAGGAAACTTCTAGAATTTTCCATGCTTCATGAAGATGCGTGTGTGTTAATTAGTTGCTAATGTGTTTATTTGATCATTAGACAAGTGCACAAGAGTTTGAACAACTTATATCGATTACAAAGTTATCCACCGATAAACCAAATTTCAGTCACATTATCGATTTTTCTTCAAAGATTAATTATGTAAACAATTTTCAAAAACAAGTTTCTTCTCATTATTCATTATCTAAATGATTTCTAACATGGTTACAATTTTATATTTATAACACTTAATTATATTCCAAAACGTTTACGACTTTCGAAGACGAAGTGTTTGAATTTTTGGATCGCTACAGTTTTGCGTGGGACTTTTATAGAGAGACCCTAAGGGGCTTCTACCATTATCAATTTACAATTATATGCATCTTACTTTATTATGTTTCTTACACTGATGTTTGGTTGAAATATTTATGACATACTATTTGCTTTGTGTAAGGGTCGTTATAGCGATTATCACTATACCGTCACTTATGACATATCATCTCCTTAAACCCTTATGGTTGAACTTGTACTCGTATTTTTACAAAATTAACGTTTGGTCACCTTTTTGTGCTTTGAAAGTTGTTTAAATTATATTTTCAAATTTTTTGAGAATTTTGAAAATAAAGGTTAAGTATGGATTAAAATTTATATAGGTTAAGTATGGAACAAAATAAACTTTTGGTTTTGATTTATTTCTCTTTGGCGGAATTTGAAATTTTAATTTTAATACAAAATCCTGGGCATTTAGTTCTGAATTTATCTTTCGAAAGTACTTGATGTATAATATTTTATTATAGAGTATTCTCTGTATTTTTGTTGCATATGGTTATTATATTGTTTACGTTGCTATTGCTCATGATAGAAACAGTTTACGTATTGCTTTTGTGTCAACGTGATTCTCTTTTGGATTATGTAAATAAATGATAGGTATAGGGAAACAAGATATTACTATTTGATTTCTTGTGCACCTATATTTGCATCAAGATAGTAGGTTGCTTGCAAAACTAGAAATCAAATGCAAAAAAGGTATGTAGCAGATCTAGAATTTGGCAATCAATTGATGATTTTATGCCTAGATATGGGAGACCAATTTTAGGCGATTGTTTTATTTTTGGCTTGGGCCAGTTGTGGCGAGTTATTGTTTTTTCAAATCTAGCTGTATAAATGAAGATTGCCAAAATTTTCCATAATATATGGGACTTCAAAAGTCTAATAAATCATTTTAAGTAACAAGTTTTAGAGGCTCAAGGTCAGAGGATGTTTTCTTCCTCTAGGAATATCTAGGATGAAATTCTTTTAAAGAAGAAGAATGTAACGCCCCCGAATTTCGTCACTTTGATCTTGAATATTTAATTAAATTTAAAAATTTAAATAATTGGTTTTGGAGTTTAATAACTTATATTCAAATACAGGAATTTTACTTAAATATTTGAATTGGGAATTTAATATTAATTGTGTGGATTTAATAGCCTTATTTGACTCCATTTAATTAATAAATAATAAAGTTGAACTTAATTTGTAAATTTATTTACAATAATAAATGAATCGAATAAGTAACAAGAAAATCAATTGTTAATAAAAATATCTTGAATTTTAGTGATGCATTTTTTATTTTATTTATTGGATTTTTCCACAATATTTAGGTTGAAAAATATTTTAAATTTTCGTTTGTCGTATTTTACGGTAAACGATGGTATTTTTGAAATTTCATAGAATAAAATATTTTATGTATTTTATTATTAATTGGTGATTGTGTCGCATTTTGGTGCACGATCGTACTTTTATTTCTATCGTCCGTGGTTCATTCCCTAATGGATTATTATATAGTAAATATCGTAGAACCTTCTTTCAAATCCTTTACAATCAAATCAAAAATTCAAAAAAATTCAACTTAATGTGATGGGTGGCTTGAGAATTTGGGTTAGCAAGAAAATTTTGGTTAACTTGAGTATAAAGTAATGTAAATTGTTTTGTGTATAAAGACACTTCAACATTTACACATTTCTTCATTTCCTCTTTTCGTCTTTCCCTCTCCTTTTCAATTAGCATCTTCCAGTAAATGAAATTGAAAATGTCTACAAACCAAAAAATCGAAATAAAAGGATTTTATCAATGAAAAATTAAAATGTGGATTCTTTGAGTTCATATGGTTGAGATCTTCAAATCCGTATGTTGAGTATGATGTGCGATAAGGTTGACTGAAATCGTCATCTCAAGACGTGAAACTAGGGTTGGTCTTGAGCTCGGTTTAATTGACGATTGTCGAAACAAGAGTAATATAGTGCTTCTCATGTGTACGGGAGTCGATCATGGTAATTTGGTGGCATGCAATCCACTAGGACAAATCATGTCGATTCCCTCTATGTAACGAAGGTGCAGGTCGCAATTTTAACCTAGGGATCAAACTCCACCTTGTTTATTCCATTGCGATGAGCATGTAGAGAGCAGGTGGTAGGAAGTATCAGCTTGTCAAATTGTCGAGTGGATAGGGAGAAACTAATTGAGAAAAGTCGGCCATGGTTGCATGTAAGAAGTATCAGCGTGCACTGCCTATGCATTTGTTATTCGGGGGAGAAGGGTTTTTAACTTAATTTTGTAATTAGTTTTTAATGATGAATTAATTTAATTATTTAATTAAATTGAAAACTTATAAGCTCATTTACTATCTTATATGAGGTTGGATTTGGACGTGGTCTTTTGCGTTGGACTCATATCAATGTTATATACGCATTGGAGTTAGATTCGTTGAATTTGAAGCTAGTAGAAATTTGAGCTAAAATCACACGCCATTTAATTTTAGATCAAATCGGAACGCGAAAATGTCAATTTGAATTTCGTTGAGTTTACTCACTTGCAAATAATTCATATGATATCAAGGTTGCTATAGATTATCGTTGAATACTTGAATGGTAGTTGATAGTTTAATGAAGTGTAAATTAATGATAAAATTATAGTGATTTAATTTAATTTAATTACGTTCAATGTAGTTAAATTAGTTATACTTTGTTGTGATATCTATTTAGCAGAATATAACACTGTTCTGCAAGAATTAAATTGAATAGATTATTTTGCACGTCTATCGAGCAGAATAAATCACCGTTCTGCGCTTGTAAAGTAAAAATATTATTGTGAAGTTGATTAACATGTAGATTAATTAATAAATGATATATCATCTATAGATTGTTAATAGTTACTAATAATATGTTTGTTGTCATTGTCTGATTTTTTATAGATTTGAATTCCTACTTGAAAAAGCAGATCGCGTGAATAATAATTATTTTGCGGGAGACTTTTGTAAAGAGATCCTAATCTCGCCATTATCAATTTACTGTTATATGCCTACTTATATTATTATGTTGCTTATGTTGATGTTTGGCTGAAATATTTGTGACATACTATTTGATTTGTGTAATTTTCGTTATAGCGATTATCACTATACCATCACTTACGAAATATCATCTTCTTAAATCCTTGTGTGTGTTGAAATTGTGCTTGTATTTTTTCAAAATAAACTTTTGATCATATTCTTGCACTTTAATTGTTGTTAAAAATTATATTTTTGAACACTTTAATAATTTTGAAAATAAAGTTTAAGTATGGACTAAAATTTATAAAAGAAATTATAAACTCGATTAATTATCTTTTGGGTAAATTATTGTTGTTTTAAATTTGTAAAAGGAGACTGTAAATTTGAGTTATTCCCTTTTGGGATAAATAATGTTCTTTTACATTTGTAAATTTGATTTATTATCTTTCTGGATAATTATTGTATTCAAAGTATATAAAATGTTTATAATTTGATTTATGGTCATTTGGGATAATTAATGTAGTTTTAAAATTTAAAAAAGAATTATATCAATTATCTTTTAAGATGACTAACACTTTTTAAAATTAATAAAAGTATTTAAATTGATTTACTATTATATGGGATAATAAATGATGCTTTAAATTTATAAATGATAGTTTCTAAATGTGGAAATCTTTAAAAAGGAAAGTTTAAAAATAAAACTAAGTGTAAATTATTTTGGGTTTTATAGTAAACAATGTTTTCAATGATTCATTCTTGACCCTTCTTTTTAATACACTTTGAATAATAATAAGCTCTTGAAAGTGAAATTTTCAAAGGGTATTTTTAAAGTGTTTTGCAAATATCTGTGATGTGAAAATCAAGCACAAGTAAGAATCAAATATTTTAAAAGCTTGATTCATTTATTCGTGACAAGTGTATGCAATATAATTTCCATATATAATCATTCGTTTACCCTTGATAGTTGATTTCTTGATCATCGATTCCAATATCCTTCTTTGTGTTTTGTGGTTCAAGATGGTTTGTTTGATCATTTGGAGCATTCATACTCTTGTTATTCTTAAATTGAGAATGCTGCCGAGTCAAGATACGAAGCAACACCGCCTTAACTTGTCTGGCCTCATTTTTTTCCCCAGGCCATATTTGTTTGTTTTCGATTTTGATATCCTTCTTTGTGTTTCTATGAATCTAAGAAGATTTGTTGCTTGTTTTGAGCATTGGCATCGAACCACCATGAATACCTAAAACAATAGAGCAAATGAGGGCCAAGCTAGTTGGGTCGCATAGATTAGGGTACATTCATATTTATCTAGAGAGTTATTGGTAGCATGCATGCGGTGATGTGAGTAAATTCGGATTCCCCGGATTTAACGGTGTCTTACTTGGAAGTCCCCAAGGGTGTTGCGTGTTTAGCATGAGATCTCAAGTATATTTTATCTAGAGGTATACTTTCGGTGTAGGGGGCGCACCCTTCTAGTAATATTGGATAAATTCATTCTTCTTGTTTGATTTGAACCTTGGTGTTAATCTTTTCGTAATTGCATGGAGAGGTGCCTCGAGCTCTTCTCTATGTTTAATTATTTTAGTCCATTCTTTAAGTTTGGATTTTAATCTTATATGTGTCCATCCTTTCTTGTTTGGATTATTGTTCTGATTTGTTTTGCATTTTTTTCATGTATGGATGTTGTTCCTGTAAGATAAAAACCCGTTCTATGTTCAGCGGCAAGGTCTCACAAGATTATTAAATATTTGCCATATTTCTTGAGCTTTTTCATGCTGATTTTTTGGACTGGTCTGGGTGTTATTTTATTATAATGTTTAGTTCAAATGAATATTTTTCCATGACGTCATCTGTGGGACATGAACTCATATAATATTACGGGATGTTTATCTACCGTAGTATTTTTACTTTGCAATGTATTATTATATATTCCCGTCAGCAACTGTAAGATCAAGAAGCTATAACTGTCCAAGCTGATGTTGTTCATTTTTAACTCTGATATACCATTATTTTAGAGTGATAATTTTTACTATAATGGCCCGTTTATCCACATCCTTCGAATCGATAGTAAACCACATATGCCTAACTTAAATTGCATGAAAAGACGAATCATTAAGGGTAGAAAGAAAATAAAGACAAAACAAAATCTCACACGAATGGAATAACATATATTATTTCAATAATAATCTTTACAGTGAAAAATTCAAAATACAACTTTAGAGTCTAACCTAGATTTAGCTTGGATAGTTATAAACCTCTGTCTTTACAAATGCTAAAAACAACAAAAAAAATGCAATAGATGCAGCGGAAAATTGAATATGTCCATACCATGATGAAGATCTCAACTCTCCTCTGGAAATTCCAACCTTCTTCATCCGAACTTGAAACTAATTGGGTCAGAAACTTCTTGGATCTGACCGGAGTATTACAAATACCTAGATCAGGCTTGATAAATCAGTGTGAGATACTCGAAATTTTAAATTTATAGATCATGATGATGTCATCGAAACTTTTGAAAAGAAGGGTATCTCATAAGACCACGCCCACACATAAACGCGGATGTGTTTTTACCTTATGGTAACCAAAACACTTTTATAGAAATATAATTTGATATCATTCTTAATTACATTCTTTTGACAACACCTTTCAAATAAACTTATTCAAATACGTTATCAATATCTGGACTAAGTCTAAGGCTACTTATCTGGACTAGGTCAATGAATATACCGAACGAAATATAAGATACAAAAGGGGTAGTTGAAATGTTTGCAAAGCATTACAGTTATTTTGATATAACAATCAAAATCATAAAGCGAGTATTGGAGTTGGATTTCCAACATGATAGGGAACTAGTCGCCTTTTTCCCGATCAAAAAATATGACTTGTTTTTCAATTTCTTTTCAAACTTCATGGAAACACTTTTAAATGTTTATAAAACATTTCTAAATCATTTTAAACTCATTGTAAACCATATTTTTATATTTCAAACTCATATTCCATTTCATTTCATTTTATAATATTATATTATTATAATATCATTTTTAACCATTTTAGATTATTAAAAATAATTAAGAGGCTAAATAATTTCCATACACATATTTGTATAGATTTAACTCTCATTTAATTAACTATGGTTAATTATTAATCATTTCTCTTATCATTATCAAACATTGTTTTACAAACTTAAGCGGAAATTACCCCGAACCTAAAACTCAAAAGAGTTTGCCCAAAACATTATTTAACAAACTTATTTCCATATAATATACACATATCATTTGTATGTAATATCTTATTTGATCTCCTATTCGAATACACAATTTTTCTTTCGAAATAGTATCGATCCCTCGATCTTCTAGTGCGGACTCTGATTAGGCTTCTAAATAATAACCTTTGCTTCCCTTACATAATACTCAACTTTGATAGAAAACTCAAGCATCTAACCACAAACCCTCATCTATTTTAGCTGTCAAGAATCGAGTGATAAATCCTTTTTCAGACCAACGTAAATACCTTAAAGTTCTGTATTCGAATCTTAGATCAAAATTGTGTGATGAAATGATCTACTTATAACATATGTATTTATTAATTTCAAAACAACTTTTCATATAAACTTTTATCTTAAGTTCAACCATTTTATAAAGGTGGTTCTTTATATAATCCCTTTAATTTTTTTATTTCCATATATTTTTATATTAAAGGAATTTTTTTTCAAAGGAATCATTTTTCACTCAAAAGATAACTTATCTATATTATAACAAACTTTTCTTTTATATATATATATATATATATATATATATATATATATATATTCTTTTCCACAATCATCACATTTATAAATTATATTTATCTGTTTGTATTTACTCAAAATATTTCACAAAATTTTACCAAAAATTTTCATCAAATTCTTAGCTCTATTTTAGGTATGATTCGAAAATTTTCGACTATCCCAAATTGTCAAAATTCCACTTTGTCTTATCACTTAGCGATCTCAACTTATCTTTTGTTTAAACACTTTTATAAAGATTATTAATCAATTTATTAGTTAATGATTCACGTTATTTCTTTAACTTAAGAAAATTTTATAGATCAAGTAACTCCAAAACGATACTAAGGAACTAGGTACTACCAATAGTATGATATATCCTCTTAACAAGAAGAGTAGTACTTAAGAGAAGTGTTTATCATCCAAACACATCTCTTGCCCATTTTTAGTTTATTTTCAAGCCAATCAAACTACTTATCATAAAATACCTCTTTTTATGCGAAATAATACCATTTTCAAAATCCTTTATAGATTACATTTGTTTATAAAACCTATTTTACAAAAAAAATTATCTTATATTAATTGACTTCATTTAAATTACCATAATTCTTTTAAATTACTCGAATTTAAATCTTCATTCCTTTTATATTTTTCCCTTTTACATAATCATTTTCTATTATTTATCTTATATCATTTTTGTCTTATATGTCCATTCCTTAAATAAATCTTATTTCCTTATAGTAAAATCGTGAAACTTAATTCACAATGTATTTGTACTTAAACTTTTAAATCAAACAATTGATCAATTTATGATAGTAAGTTTAATATTGTCACTTCTTAATTTATTATTTTGGAATAAATGCTTAAGATTTTATTACCTTATCAAATTTCTTACTTACCGATTATCTTTATGGAACATCTTATAGTCAAACTATGAAATTCTAATTAAAAGATGTTCATATTTAAATTTTACTAACCTTGATCATTCATTTCTAACTATATAACTTTTCAAAATATTTACTTTATATTCAAAATGTAATCCTTTTAAAACGGTGTGTCAATGTGCCTTGTTAAGATTTTAGAAATACCTATCGATACAGTTACACTTCCTATATCGACCAGAATTTATAAACCGCTCAACCGATAAATCAACACAAAACATTTTTATTTCCAATAACAAACACGCTCTCATATATATAATACTCTCAAACTCTTTATAGGGTGCTACTAACCCTAACTCTAATGAGTTACTCATCTTAAGATATTACTAACCCTGTCTCTGATGAGTCTTCACCCCACCAAAACCAAGGTTCTCGCTTAACCTTCAGCTCTGATACCGAATGTAATGGCCCGGTTTTCCATATCCTTTGAATCGACAATAAACCACACATGTCAAACTCGAATTGCACGAAAAGGTGGATCATTAAGGGAAGAAAGAAAATAAAGACAGAACAGAATCTCACACGAAACGAATAACATATATTATTTCAATAATAATATTTACAGTGGAAAATCCAAAATACAACATCAGAGTCTAACCTAGATTCAGCCTGGACAGTTATAAACCTCTATCCTTACAAATGCTGAAAACAAGAAAACAAATGCAATAGATGCAGCGGAAAATAGAATAAGTCCATATGATGATGAAGATCTCCAACTCTCCTCTGGAAATTCCAACCGTCGTTAACTAAACCTGAAACTATTTGGATTTGATCGAGTATTAAAAATACCCATATCAGGCTTGATACGAAATTTTAAATGCATAGATCATAACGATGTTATCAAAACCATTAAAAAGAAGGGTATTTCATAAGACCACGCCCACATATAAACACGGAAGGGTTTTTACCTTATGATAACCAGAACATTTTTATACCAAAATAATTTGATATTGTTTTTAATTACATTCTTTTGAAAACACCTTTCAAATAAGGTATCAATATCTGGACAAAGTCTAAGGTAATACATCCGTACTAGGTCAATGGAATGCACCGAACGGAATATATGATACCAAATGGGGTAGTTGAAATGTTTGCAAACCATTACAACTATTTAAGGACTACAATCAAAATTGTAAAGCTTGTATTGGAGTTGGATTTCCAACGTGATAGGGAACTAATGGCCTTTTCTCCGATCCACGCATAACAAACATAGTTCTCGCGGTGCCTTAATTGCCTTTCCCAGCTTACCACTTTATCAAAATAAATGAGGCAATAAATGCCTTGAGGGTCACTTCCCCCCAACGGGCCTAACGTATTGGACACCACCATAAACACTTGCTTATCCCAATTTTGTGTCTGTCAGACCACATAGTAACCCATATCATCTTTCGGGATGTGTGGCTACGCTCAATTTCTTTAAAGCCACGCTTTAAATCATAACAAGTTCCACTTTGAATGCCGCACAACCATTCCTTTGATCACTATTTGACCTTACAAGCATACAACCTCTAAGCTCCTACATCTTAGAGAAGGGTGTTAAGCTAAGAGAATTTGCCTTCTCCGCCACCACAGAAGTATGTTGGTAAAAGTTAACGTTTGTGATCTTAGCAATGCAATGTCAGACATTCATCCATACAAGTTCGTTTTGAGACTGAACAAACCCGAAAGTACTTTCCTCGACCATTACTAGGCGAGAAGCCCTTACAATCTGAAGATTTCAAACACATAGGACCATTGCTATAATAAATGCCTCTATATTGGAAGCTACCCAGAGAATGTTAACAAGTAGTCTTACCGTTATGAAGATCTTCGGTCTTTGATAATCATCATTTTCAACACATCTTCACTTTCGAACGTATACATTGGTTCCAAGTGGTTTTCGGATAGGAGTTACCCAAATCCGACCCCGGTTTCTTCGAAGCCAATCATCAATAAAAAAAATGTTAAGTCATATGTAATTATCAATCAATTGCTTCATCTTTCATTTGAATCAAATATCTTTCTTAGATATATACTTTTTGATTTACGCTATTTTTGCCCAAGTGTATATGGAATCATTAAGCCTTATTTATCAAACCATTTTGCCTTCTAAACCTTTCTTATATCGTGGAATAATTTCAAATAATTTTCTCTTTAACTTTGTAAAACCTTTCCAAATCATTCCTTTAATTTTAATCAAAGATATCGTATATTCAAGTTATAACTTTTAACTTAGGGAAAATATTCCAAAATCATTCATTAAATCTTAATTAAAGATTTCTTATATTCAAGCTATAACTTCTAACTTATGGAAAATGTTCCTAAATCATTCATTAAATCTTAATCAAATATTTCTTCCTTACTTCAAATCATATTCTTGCAAATCGAAGATTTTCATAACAGAGCACTGCCACCATCTTAATTATGGTAAATTTCACCCCAGGGTCTAGTGGATAGTAGTCCTACATTATGAAGATCTTTGTCTTCAATGATCTTTGTCTTCAATACGTTTTATTTTGAAATTTAGTCTGACAGGGTTTTCAGGTAGGGATCGCCCAAATCTTATCCTGGTTTTTCAAATAGGAATCGCCCAAATTTGGTCCCGGTTCCTTCATACTAACCATCGATAAAAAGATGTTAATTAGTTAATTATTATTCCAAAATTTGTTTCCTTTTATCTTGGAAAACTTAAATATGATCTTTTTGAGCATTCGAACTTTCCATTAGATCTCTTCCACCCCTTGCCTAAAAGATAAAGCGAAGGTCAAGTAAGTTCAAGACACTGGTTGCTCCATTCCTAACCTTAGTTACACACCTTGTTTTACCGTTTAGCTCCCACTGGAGGGATAAATGTACTTGTCATTTCTGCATATTCAATTGGTTATTATGTTCAATATTCTTCAATTTTCACTTAAGCGTACAAGTAATTTCTCTTATCCATTTATTCAAATTCTTATTAAAACTTTCAAATCATCTTTAAAATACTTAACTATTCTTTTAAAATCATCCACAAAAGATTTAGGAAAGAATTGTTAAGTTTAAAACTACATTTCAAAAGTTGTTTAAAACTGCTGTGAAAAGCGTTGCGAAAAGTTTTGCAAATAGTGTTTTAAAAACTATATTCTTCAAAACGACCTTTATATCATTTAAAAATTCATCTTTTCAACTAACCCTATTTTAAAACATTTTAAATGTTTTTCAGATTTTATTTCATATTTTTAAAAATATCATTTATAAAGAAATTCTTTTTTTGGATTTCGAACTACAAAACCGCGATGTTTTTTGAAAATTGTTTTGGGCATATTTCAAAATTTTCCTAATGAAATCTTGATTTTCTTTCTTAGTTTGGAAACT
Source organism: Allium cepa (assembly GCA_030765085.1). Lineage (NCBI taxonomy): Eukaryota > Viridiplantae > Streptophyta > Magnoliopsida > Asparagales > Amaryllidaceae > Allium > Allium cepa. The sequence goes on from CM060931.1 coordinate 887,921,697, forward strand.
ATGGATATAATAGACCAAAAATATTTTATCTCGAAGAATTCCGAGCTATAGTCAACTTTGTACACTCGTTTAACTTTTATGGCATGAAATTGCGAACTGCCGTTACGCGACGAGCCTAGTTTTGACTTTTTTTCAATTTCTTTTCGAACTTCATGGACAATTTTAAGTTTTAATAAAACATTTCTAAATCATTTTAAACTCATTTAAAATCATATTTTTATATTTCAAACTCAAATTCCATTTCATTTCACTTACAATATTATAATATTATAATATCATTTTTAACAATTTTAGATTATTTAAAATCATTAAAAGGCTAAATAATTTCCATACACATATTTGTATGGATTTAATTCTCACTTGATTAACTATGGTTAATTACTAATTATTTCTCTTATCATTATCAAACCAAGATATCAACCATATAAACAATCACATAATCAACCAATTTGCAACCAAGTTATCAAACATTTAATCATACAACATATTTAAACTTTCAAATCATTATACTTGAAATAATTTATGGATTAATTAGTAAATATGAGTACTCATCTTTAACCAAATCGTTTAACTTCCTATCAACATTCATTTAATCTAACATTTCACTAAATCATCTTAACTTCACCAAACCATCACCTAACCTCTTCCACCATGCTTCAAAGTGCTCGGCCACCACCTTCAAACATCCATAAGGCTCGACCACAATAAGTTCTCCACCATCCTCTATTATTCCTCAACCTTTTAGATTCTAAACCATGTTTGATGATATTCTAAGGTATTTGGTAAAGTTTGGTGGAGTTTTGACTTTGTTTGATATGGTTTTGAAAAAGTTAGTAAGGAAATGGAAGAGAAGAAACCAGTAAAACTCTAAGAAAGAAGAAGTAGAGAAGAGAATGGTTTGTGTTAGAACGGAAGAGGTATGCATGGCTATTTATAGGTGAAAGTTTGGAATAAAATATTATTATGTAAATGACCAAAATACCCTTACTTGTAAATAAAGTAATCTCGTTTTTTTCAACACTTACCGTCACCATTTCAAATCATGTTTTATGTCAATTTTACTTAAGGAGTAAGAAAAGTAAAGAAATAATCATGTTTATTTTGATTTGACATGTTTTGGAATTTTATGCTTACTTTTTCTAATGAATTTTTAGAACTTTATAAGTTTGTTTAGTAAAAGTAAACTTGATTAGTAACCTAATTAATACTTATACTATTTGAATATGTGTTAATATATAAGAAAATAAAGGTGCGACAACGTTGCGATAACTTTTAATCGATAAAAAGTTGATTTTCGACAAAATGTTTTACGGTCACATTTTGACATTTTAGTTAAACTATTTATTTATGTAAACCAAATTTGAAAATAAATTTGTATATTGCTATTTAAAAATATAAACACTCATAAATTAATTGAAATAATTTATCTAACCATTGAAATGTACTTTTCTGAAATCTTTATTTTGTCACTTTTGTTGATATAGGCAAATGTTACTATTTTTGTGTATACTTCTCTTTCCAAATCCTATCTAATATTGTTTGAATCATAAAACCTTACATATTTTATTTTTAAAATCATCTTAAATGTCATTTTTAAGATGGTCAAATTCTAGGTCGTTACATTTACTATCTTTATTATATTATGCATTGTCAATCCACCGTGAGATTCTGTTTTCTATGTTCTTTTTCTACCCTAAAAATTTGGCTTTCTGGCGATTGGACGTTCGATAGGTGAGTACCATGGATGTATTTGTGCCTACTTTCGATGGTAAATAGGTGGGTCTTTACACATATAATGTTTAGTATAACTTGAATTTAAATAGGTTGCACTATTAGCATACCTCCATCGTCAAATACCTTTCAACGTGCTCCGCCACTTGCTTGTTCATCGTCGACCAATGGAAACCTTCTTTTTATCCTTTGACATAACTCACTACACTTCTTTAAGCCTATAGGCATGACAACACAATAACGGACAGTGTCTTACCTTTAAGTTGACAAACATTTAGGGTTCATAAATGAACCCCATGCTCCATCATTATCTATAGGTATCATAAATGGATAATGCCTTAATTTTGATGAACATAATATTATTATAACTACTATGGGTAATTTCTCCTATAATGGTTAATGCATTAGATTGAGAAGTAGCTTGGACATGGTATAGGAGAAGTAGGCTGGAATATAGGGCAAAGGAAAGGAGAAGGAAGCAATACACTAGTTTGATACCCAATGTATCAGAGTGAAGTTCTGGTTCTATACCCCTAGGTATCAAATAGAAGTTCTTGTTAGGGTACCCATAGACACCAAACGAAATCACTCGTTCAGCGGAGAAGGATTAGAGGTTTGGGCCTAGGAAGGCCAGATCGAGGAAGAGCCAAACAAATGTTAAGCATAAGTATACTGAACCAATGAAAGAAGTAACCGATGAAGGAAGTACAGGAACCTAGCCATTAACCTGTCCATGTGCATAATGTCAAACCACCAACCACCGGACCAAGCCTTCAACCGAGCCAAGCAGATCATACATAGAATGAAATCTATGTATATTTGGAAATTATTGATCATATTTCTAATACCAAGAATATTCCATATGGACGATATATATTTGGAAATTTCTAACTTTTTGAAATAATCACACCACATTTTCCCCCTATAAATATCTAAGCATTTAACATACGGGGGAATAATCTTTTGAAGCTTAGAAAATTTATGCTGCAGTAATAGCCAGAACGAGCCTCACATATTTATTTCCATTAATTATTCATTGTATTTCTTCTTCTCAAAACTCTTGTAAAAGCTAAATTATTAGAAAAGGAATGAAAATGAATAGTGGGTGTAGGCCTGTTACGGCAAAGCCACTTCAAATCTACGCGTCTTTTACTCACCTTGCATTTGATTACTGTTGAATCTATTATATTTAATTTAATGGAGATGTTAGTCCATTTTTTGTGCAAACATTTTTAGTGCTTTCATCGAGAGCTAAAAATTTCAACATGCCTCATAAATCTAAGAGAACAATCATTGGTGCCAGTTGGGGTGTCAACCACGATACTACAGAGAAGGGCGATCATTCACCAGCGATCCAATACCAGATGCCATCATTTGAGGTGACTTGGACAAAGTAGTGGTGGATCTTGACACTTGGTTAACTTCCCCATAATAAGTTATTGTGGATCAAATCATGACACGTTTAGGGCAGACACAACCAACCGCATACAGCACTGAAACCAAAAGGAGGACCCAATCCCGGGAGCCCAAGAGACAAAGAAGATCACATTCTAGAAATGAGTTAAATCCATAGAATTGAGGAACTTGATAAGAAAATGCCGAGGAAACATGTCAAACATGATCTCAACTGCACATTGCGCTTGAGGAACGGTTCGGCCCTAGACCAAATATCGGAGACAACAAACTAGGGGTGGACATGGCTTAACCTCCTTGACCTAGGCAATGCACTTCTACCTTCGGAGAAGTAGATGCTAATAGAAGACGGGCTCATCGTCGAGAATGTTCCCACTGTGTTATGCCCTTTATCTTTGATAACATTATTGAGGAAGTTTAATTAGCTAAATTAAGTAGAATAATGAAAAGATTAATTGGTTAAGGGAATTGAGATTTGTACAATAAGGGTGTAGCCATTCCTAATTGAATTAATGAACTAAGGTAAAATAAAATGAATTAGATAAGGGTAAAATAGGAAGGAGCCATATTCATATACCCTAAGCCTTCTAACCATTAATTTAAAACGTTCATTTTATTAAAAAAACCAATTTAGAGGCTGGCCACCATTAAAGAAAAGAGGGAAAGATAAGCTAAATCAAGAGGAAGAAACCAATTAACTTAAATCCAAGATCAAATCTTAACTCCTTAATATCAAAGCAAAGGTGAATAATGACTACATCTTATGTTTTTGATTATTTTCGATTTTAGATTGAATCCAAAAGTATTTTGCAAATGTTTTGCCATGTTTTGATTGTTCAAAAGTGGATATATACTTGTTGATGATTTAGGCTATTTTATATGGATTTAATGATGAGAATTGATTTAGAAAACCTATTAGTTAACATCCAATAGACTTGCAATTTTAATCTGAGATCAAAAATATTATTTTGAAAGTGGGTTTCAAGTTTCATAATTTCCTGAATTAGTGTGAAATTAATATTAATTTTATAGTGAAGAAAACGGTTATTCGGATTTAAAATTAATTTTGGCAGTTATATATGTGTTTTGGGTCTAAAATTTAAATATGTTAGAAAACATATTGAAAGAGATTTAAGTGAATTTCTATAGAATTTTCCTAAGTGTTTTAATAGATATATAAAATCGTTAAAGGTATGAGACTTAAATGTTTTATATATTTATAGATAAGGAGAAGGGGCATTTTGTAAATAAATTAATTAGTTTAATTCTAAAATTTCGGCAGTACTTTTGGAAAAGAAAATTAACAACCAATAATATTTTGATAAACAAGGCAGGTTAGTTGAAAATATTATTTAAAAAGGTTAAAAATCAGTTTAAACATGCCTTTTATATGTTTCACCACTCTCACCACCTAGCTTTTGACCAAGTTCCTCCACCTCCATCACCACCAAAACCAATATGTAAGGCATCAAAGACTTGGTGCGCAACAAATTGGATATATGCAGAAGGTATGCAATTGAAATAAGGGGTTCCGATGGGGTCGAAGCATTACTTTGCTTTTAAATGGAAATGTGCCTGCTTTGCTTTCGATGGTAGTGCTTTCGATTGGTTAGCTTCTGACTAGGTCAAATTGTTTTAAAGGAATGATTTTTGAAAGAGGTTGTGCCTTTTTTTAAGTAAATGCTTTTGAAGGGGTCAAAACCTAACTGCTGCCTTTTTACCTTTCGACCCAGATTGGCTTCGAAAGGGTTACCTTGTTTTCTAAAACTTAATCGCTTCTATAATGCTTTCGAAGGGATAAGATTTGACACTATGCACTTCTACTTTGGAATTTCTTGCGAAAGAGTTGCTTTCGACTTGGTTTTTTATGACCCTTTTTTATATTTGAAAGTTAAACCCAAAGGCTTCGAAAGGAATTGTTTCTAAAGGTTTCGAAAGGTTTTCCACAGGCTTTTACTTGAATCCAATGCTTTCGAAAGGTTTGTTTTAAGTAGTATACTTAATGCTTTAGAATGGTAACTGATATAAGTTTCGAAGAAGTGGTTCTCTAGTATTTTCGAAAGGTTTAAACTAAGGTTTCTAAGAGGTGGTTCCCTAATGGTTTTGAAAGGAACTTAAAGTATTTTAAATGGAAGGTTTCTGGTTGCTTTTGAAAAGCAAGTTTGATGTTTTCAAAAGAGGATGTCTATGGTTTATAAAGCTTTCGAAAGAGATGTTTCTAATGTTTTCAAAAGGATTGCCGCAAATGGTTTCAAAAGGTAAGTTTTGGCCTTTTGGCCTAAGGTTATAAAGTAAAGTAGTTTACTTGTATCAAAAGCAGTAATTTCATGGTTACAAAAGGGTTACTTTCAATGGTTTTGAATGTGTTGTTTAAAGATTTTAAACAACAGTTTTGAATAATCAACCTTGGTGATATAGCCTAAGTATTTTTAAGTTAGAAAGGGTTTTACCTTATTTTGGAGAGATAGGAAATCCTTAATATATTTCAACAACATTATTTTGGGTAAAGTATATTATAACATGGTAAATAGCTTAGAGTAAAGCGAAGAGTACATTTTCCTTGTATATTCATGATTTAAAGGGATCAAATCATTTTGAAGAAGGTATTCAAGGAAATTTTGAAGAGTAGTTAACCTTAAGAAAATGACTTAGAATAGAAGACCAGATGGGACTAGTGTAGGGTTGTGCCCTACTCATTAGCTATTAGCCCTTAGCTAATTTACAGTTTTTTTGGACAGTCGGTCCAGTTATTACCTTTTTAAGCATATATGGCATTTGCTATTATTGATATAGTCGGTTGATTAACCAGTTTGGTTGCTGGATTATGATTTGCAAAAGATATGTTTTTAAAGGAATAATAGGGAGGGGAAACTTGTTCAGCTAAGCGGCGTGGTCTCACTTAATATTAGATAATAGAGATGTATAGTATTATTCACACCAAACTTTATGTTTGACTTGAAGTTTACTTTTTCCCCTTAAACTCTATAGTGTTCAATATTTATTTGAGTAGATTGAGAGTTTGAGTTTTTATTAGTAGGTTGGCGAATAAAGCAACCAGAGATGAGTAAGAGGCAGACGGATAGCTATTAATATAGGAGTAGCTGTTATTTTATTTTAAATTTTGTTGTGTTTTACTAAGAGAGTTAATCCATCAGTTTTTAGATCATCCAAGGAGGCATCTTCATATGTCGCTCTTGGTGTATTTATGTAATAATTATATTTTATTTGAACTGGGAAAACGATGGGATTATGTAATCTGAATATGAAATATTGTTTTGAAATGTAATCAGAAAAGTTGTTTTAATCCATGATGATTTTATTTCATATTCATGTGACTATGATATTATGGATACCATTAACATTACCATATTTTCTCACCATAATTTAATACTATAGACGACTACAGCATATGTAGTGTTTAGCTTTTAGCCTCAAGATAGGGGATGTTACACGATGCAGGGAATGAAGCCGGGTCATAGATCAAATCATCATAGAAGTTATGAAAGAAGCCTTATGGCATGGTGGGAGAGCTCAACCCAACTTCGCTTATCCCCCAAACTAGAAAATCGCATGGTGCAAGGAATGTGGTCGTCGCGAGCAAATAGAGCATGGAATCAGCACAAGACTTTGCAGTCCATATTCTGTGGAGATAGAAATTGCCCAAAATCCTAGGAGCTTATGGATAGTTACTATGGATCCTTATCAAGGATTGACTCATCCCATAGTACATCTACAATGCTACATGCAACAGATGCTAACAAGTGGAGTGATGGAGGAAGTTATGTGTAGTTACTTCGCCTTCTTCTTGTTGGACTTGGTGACTATGTGGTTCTGTCATCTTCCTCACAGCATGATTCACTTGTGGGAAATGCTGAAGGAAAAATTTGACAATCAATTCGAGGTCCATATAGAACAAACCAAGGAATCATATTCTTTGTTAGATGTAAAACAACAGGAGGTTGAGACTCTACGGCAACATTGGCTCGCTTCAATGTTATGGCTGCTAAGGTTAAGAATGTTGATAAATGGTTGATTCTAATGGCACTTTGTAGAGAAGTGCATCCTGACACAAAGATGGCTCAACGATTGACTGAGGAGAAGCTAGCTACACTTCAGGATTTCTTTTAATAAGTTGCGAAGTACATGCAGTTGGAGGAAGCCACATCGTGGTGGCAGACTGATACCATCACCAAATCATTGGGGGCTTCTAGTAGTGCAAACATTGTGGTTAAGTGTGCTTAAGGTGGTCATGTAGAGAAAAAAAACTAGGCAATTCTAAGGAAAAGGAAATGGAAAGAAGGAGGTTCAATCCTAGAAATAGGTTTGACATCTGCACCGACCTGAATGATACTATAGAAAACACTACAAGACTACGTAGGCATAGCTCAAGTACAGCAGGCCTGCTTCGAAAAAACAAATTGAAACTTAAATGAATACTAGGAAGTATTTCATATTTCGTGAATCTCACAGGCATAACACCAATGAATACCTCCATTTACGTGACATAATTGAAGAACATAATAAGAGGCGAAAGCTGGAGCAGTACATTAAGAGCCCGGAGACTCTTCCTGCTCTTAAGAAGCAAGCTCAAAGACAGCCTTACAAGGAAACAGAGGTGAAGGGTCCAGATCCAACCGTTGGAAAGACGAAAGACTGGTGATCAAATCATAATAGGGGTATAGCACATGGCAGACAGGAGTTGGACGAAATGGAGAGGTACACAAAGTCTTTAAAGACTAGAGAGGCCTACTTATACACTATAGGAGAGGAACAATGAGCAAGACTCCAATCGGGAATAGGATATGGTAGGCTTTGATGATAATGAATTGCGAGGAAGGCAATACCCACATATGGACCCAATGGTGATTGCAGCCATGCTTGGTCCTTTAGAGGTACATCCGATATTGGTAGATAATGGAAGTTCAATGAACAATATATTCAAAGATGCATTTGACAAGATGAGATTGTCTATGGAAGATGTTACACCATGCAACCAGTGGCTACATGGTCTTATGGCATAAGGCACCATGCCCTTAGGAAGGTTGGATTTGTTTGTTGAGATAGGAGTCCAACTTCAATTAGCCATACAAAGGAAAACTTTTGGATTGGTGGATGAATTCTTGGCTTACAATGCCTTCCTTGAGTGACAACCTTATCTAACTTACGTGAAGTAGTGGCTTCATGGTGCTTAATCACGTAGCTCCCAATATCCAATGGGATAGGATTAGTGGAAGGAAACCAAATCACAGACGGGGAATGCTACGTTGTAGAGCTTTGAGAAACAAAATAGAGGGAAAAAGGGAAGGCACATAAATCGCTTTCTATGCCAAAAACTCCCTCGGATAGCAACTAAAGGAGGCCCCTTCTAGGGTTCACAAGTGATCTCATAACAAGCTAGACCGGAGAGATGGAGGAGAGGGGATCATAGTCGAGCCCAAAGAGGCGGTGGAGTTTCGGAAGTTGATGATAGGGAACCTACAAAAAATATGAAAATCAGATTCGATATAGAACATGATCTTAAGATACAGTTGATCGGGTTTCTATGGGATAGCCAAAATGTGTTTGCTTGGTCACACGCAGACATGTGCAAAACTCTTCTTTGATTTCTTGTCATGATTTGAATATTGACCCAAGGAAGCATCTAGTGACAAAAATGAAAAGAGTATGAGGCCTAAGAGGTCTACAATGCTAAATGAAGAAGCGAAAAACTTGCTAGCAAATGGCTTCATCCGAGAATCATTGTACCCAAAGTGTATTGCAAACCTTGTTTTTGTTAATAAGTCAAATGAAAATTGGTTAACCTACATTAGCTTCTCTAACTTGAATGATGCATGTCCTAAAGACTATTTCCCACTCCCAAGGATTGACCATTTGGTAGATGGAACCATTGGTCATGAGCTTCAATCCTTTATGGATGCTTATTTTTGGTACAACCAAATCGTAATGCATGTCCTTGACCAGGGGCATACTAGTTTCGTCATCGACTCGGAGCTCTACTGCTATAAGGTCATGAAGTATGGACCATAGAATGCGAACACAACATACCAACGTTAGATAAAAAGATGTTCGTCTAACAAATTAGGAAAACCAGGAGGTGTACATTGACGATATGCTAGTAAAATTGAAAAGGGTTGAAGACCACATCCTACACTTGGAGGAGATATTTTAAATTCTACAGAAATGCGGGATGAAGTTGAACCAGATAAAGTGTTCTTTTGGAGTGGATTCTAGAAAATTTTTGGGATTTATCATGCATGCTAGGGGATTAAGGCTAATCTATAGCAGGCCTAAGCTTTAAGAGACTTCAAATTCCTTGAAACCCGAAAGGAGATGCAGAGTTTAAACGGAATGGCAGAAGCTTTAAGAAGGTTCACATAAAAATCCATAGAAAAATGTGACCCATTCTTCGAAGCACCTAAAAAAGAGAACGGCGAATTTGTATGGCCAAATGACATCCTGGCTGTGTTCTTGAACTTATTAGAGCACTTGTAGAAGCCCCTGGTTCTCACCACACCTGCTGAGGAAGAAGACCTTTACCTATACTTTGTAGTGTCACTCCACGCCTTGAGCGCAACATTGGTGAGAGAAGAAGATCGGGTGCAACGTCCGATGTACTATATGAGTAAGTGTTTCTCGGGTCGGAGTCAACATATCCTAAGTTGGAGAAGTTGGTGTACTATCTATTAATCTCATCTCAAAAACCAAGGCACTATTCCAATCACACCCCTTCGCAGTGCTTACAGATAATCCCCTAAGGCAATTCTACACGGGCATGAAACTTTGGGAAGGCTCACCAAATGGAGTATAGGTTTAAGCCATTATAGGATAACCTATCATCCGTAAACTGTAATTAACGGATAAGTGCCGACAGACTTTACCATTGAATTTACCATTCATGACGATGAAGTAAGACCACAGGAGGAGAAAGCCCTCCGGTGGAAAGTGTATATTGATGGAGCATCTGCTAATCATGACTTTAGTGTGGGGGTAGTTCTGCTGACACCTGAAGGATGGAAGTTATGCTATGCAATTCGAATTGGATTGAAAGCAACGAACAACAAGGGAGAATATGAAACTCTGATAGCAGGGTTGGCTATAGCGAAAGAGCTGTGAATCAAGTCGTTGTGCGCATAGTGACTTGGTTGTGAACCAAGTGCTTGGAGAATTCCAAGCCAAGGGAGGACACTTGAAACCTTACCTAGAGAAGGTGAAGGTCTTACCTAATGTAATGGAGCACTATGTGATCAAATACATTCTCTCAGAAGAGAATCGGGATGTGTATAAGTTGGCGAAGTTGGCAAAATCTAGAAATGGGCCTTTGATGGGATTAGTGCCTATTACAACCTTGTATACTCCCAGCTTGTAGGATGTAGGATGTAAATGCAGTTGCGACTATCGGAGATGTGGAAATCTAGATGTCACCATCGGTGAGGTATCTAGGTAAAGGAGTACTACCCAATAGAAGAAATGAAGCTCGGACGGTCCTATAGAAAGTGCCCTATTTTGCTATTCAAGTTTGAGTGTTGTATCAGTGGCTTTCTTCTAATCCACTGCTAAGGTGCGTCGTTAGAGGGGAAGCTAAGGAAGTGTTAAAGAATGTACACCAAGGAAACCGTGGAGACCATACTTAAGGGGAGGGGCAGACAATAGCAAAGGAAGTTCTACGATATGGATACTTCTGGCTAACATTAAACCATGATGCGATGGAGAATGCAAGAATGTGTGACATGTGCCAGAGATTTGTGAAAATTCATAGATTTCCCTCGGTTGAGTTGACTCACATTGTCAGCCTTGGCCATTTATAATCTAGGGATTATATTTAATCGGAGAACTTCCAATGGAAAAGGGTAGAACTGAGTATGTTGTAGTGGCGATTGACTACTTTACTAAGTGGGTGGAAGCTGATCCCCTTACTAAGGTGTCAACGATCATGGTCATAATTTTTTTGATTAGGAATGCCATATGCATGTATAGAGTTCCCCTTCTAATCATCTCAAATAATGGCTTGCAGTTCAACGGTGAGGAGTTCGCTGACTTCTACCGACATCCTGGAATAAAGAAGAGTTTTTCAATAATGGCATGTTGATAGGCTAATGGGTAGGTGGAGGTAGTCAATAGGGTTCTGAAAACTCTCAAAGAAGAAACCAGAAAAGGCTAAGGGAGCTTAATGAGCACCTTCTGGCATTATGGGCCTATTGTACTTCCTTCAACATAGCAATAGGGCATGCTCTTTTCTCATAGGCTTGTGGATCGGAGGTAATATTGCCAGTAGAGACAACAATACTATCACATTGGAGGATTTACTATGACTCGATTCAAAACGAGGAGTTTCTGAACATGTCAATAGACTTGATTGATGAAAGACATGAGGAAGCCACCTTCAGGGCCGAAGCACACAGACATAGGATAGCTGGTAGATACAACTCCAAGGTCAAACATCCCTCGCTTAAAGAAGGGGACTTAGTGATGAAAAGAATATTCCCCCAATCGGAGGCACTCGATCTAGTCTTGGAAGAGCTTTTTGTCATTTATAAAGACTTAGGAGATGGAGCTTTCATCCTTAATATAATAGATGGAGCTATATTAAGAAAGGCTTACATTGCACACCATCCCCATCATTATTTTACTTAAACTTTTGCTATATTGCTGGTATTGCAACTTTGTAATAGAAACAATTATGAGATAGATTCTAATAAAGTGTGCTTTCCTTAATATTTTGTCATACCAGCTAACTAATGGGAAATGTAACCTAGTATCAACACTTGAATGTGTCAAAATAATGGTAACGCCAAAAGGGAACGTCGCTTGAGTTGTAAGAGCCGACTTAGGGGTAAATCCGTACTGGCATGGCACTACTCCACCAAATTCTCACCGGCAGTGGTGGACCGGAATGATTCCTATCTGGGTGTCCATAACTGATAATTGGCTCAACTTCTCGCTGGTAGTGGTGGACCAGAGTGATCCCTATTCGGGTGTCCATAGCTAACGATCGGCTCAACTTATTGCTAGTAGTGATGGACCAAAGTGATCCTTATTCGGGCATCTGTTGCTAATGATCGGTTTAACATCTCTCTAGTAGTAGTGGACCAGATGTTCCCTATTTGAGTGTCCACGGTTGATGATTGGCTCAACTTCTTGCCAGTAATGGTGGTCTAGAGTGATCACTGTTCGTGTATCCACAATTGATGGTTGGCTCAACTTCTCATCGGTGGTGGTGTAATAGAGTAATCCCTATATGGGTGTGCATAACTGATGATTGGATCAAATTCTTGCTAGCAGTGGTGGACTAGAATGATCCCTATTTGGGTGTCCACGGCTAAGTACTAGATCAACTACTCGTTGGTAGTGGTGGAATAGCTTGATCCTTATTCGAGTGTTAATAGACGATGATCGGCTCAATTTCTCATCAATAGTGGTGGACCAGAGCGATCCCTATTCTAGTGTCTATAGCCGATAATTTGTTAAACTTCTCACTGGAAGATCCCTATTCGGATGTCCACAGCTGATGATCGTCTCAACATCTTGTCGGTAGTGATGGACCAGGGTGATTCCAATTCAAGTATCCACAGTTGATGAGCAGCTCAACTTCTCACCGGTAATGGTGGACCAAAATGATCCCTATTCGGGTGCCCATAGCTAAAGAACGACTTATGTTTCCCCATCAACCACAATAAGTCGGAACGACCTTTTTCTGGGCATTCAATCTAATCGATGGCTTCGAACACATGGAGAGTCAGGGAGAACCTGACTTATCGATAGTCAGAACATGATAGCTGCATAGTTGGTTCCTCCCAGGCAAACAAGGTAGTCCTACAATGACGGCGAATGGCGACTAGTACTTCAAATTTTCCTAAGGCGCGTGAGAGTTATGTTATACTCAAATAAAAGATAGAGAAGAAATATAATTCACAAGGATGATCAAAGTGAAAATTATGCATATAAATAGTACTCGTCAAACATCCAAATGTTTACAAAGCCAAAAATCACAAGTGGAAAAAGTAATATGAACTCAACCTCACCAATACATTAAAATTGGCCGAGCACAGACAACAATTGTTTAAACGGGCAAAGGAAAAGGTATAGACAACAATCTATCCCTAACTAATGGAAAAAAAGAGCGCGGTCGTTGCTTTCACTTAGGTTTGGGTATTGACGTGGAAACAATTTTCTTGCTGTGATGCTTTATCCCCTTCTGGTCCATCTTTCTCTTTTTCTCTTCTTCCTTGACGGCAGCAACAGCATCGACTTCCACTTATTGCATCTGCATGTGCTTTAACTCCTCATGGGCTTTGGTTTTGACCCTTGCCAACTCTGTGGAAAATCTTGCTATGACTTGCTGCTTCAAGGACTCATCCCTATCAGACTCCTCTATAGGGTCTGAAGCACCCATTTATCTCGACTTCAACATCCTCCTAGAGAGCGGCAATCATCTTATAGTGGGCTTCTCTAGTTGGAGGGTCAGATGGGCCTAGAGACATAGCGTTGATACTGGGATGTCGATGGAAGTCATAGCCCCAACAGGGTTTGTCATAAATCCACCACCTGTATGGATATGAGGAGAACTATCAAATGCTGGCAAGCTCAAATGAGCTTGAATAAACTAAGAGGTGGCCCATGAGCTGTAAAGATAAATCCTACCTCCTTTAGGGGAAATCGGAGCATTACAAAAGGGTTGGATATGAGCTGGGGAAGGAGATACATCAGGAGGTTGGCTTTTAGTAGAAGGATCTAATGAAATGTGGAAAACAATTAGTGGAACATCGTGCAATGGAGCACAAACAACTGGTTTTAGAGTCTGACCTTGCAAATCTATCACGAAGGTCGAGCCACCATTCTTCTTTTTATCTGCGTCTTTCTTTCATACCTTCTTGGTTTCAGCCAGCATAATATATCCCAAGTAGGCAGCTTCCATCTCATCCATGGAAGAGCGAAAATTGACGGTTTGAAGGCTAAAAGGTAGGCCGCCTGGTTCACTGACAGCCTTTGCTTATTTGATTAGTCGCTTGTGGATGTAAACCGTAACCTCCTTATAATCGCCCATCTGATCCAGGCTTTTCTCTATAAACATTTTGTAATAGATCTCATCTAGGAGCCTCTCCACTTGATCCACCTAACTATTCAGCTTATTACACATTCTGCAGCTTTTTAGCGCTAGAAGTTTTAGCACCTTTGCTTGCAGTCAAGGCTTTTACCTTTGCTTAGAGAAAAAACATTTTCAACTCTCCATTTGACCACTTTCATTTTTACTTAGCAATGTCGGGCTCTATCTTATATGCTACCACTTGAATCTCGTTCAACTTCTAATTATATTTAGTCCTGATAACCTTGTAGTCGTCGAAGAATCGACCGGCCTTATCATTATATGACCGCTTGGCAACCTTAATGATAACAGCATAATCTCACTTCAGCTGCATTAGTTCCTCGGTATAAGAAACTGACGCAGCGGATAAATCGTAACAAAACTTCAATCGGTGAAATGTAACAATCGGTGAGTTGAAGATACCAAAAATGCCCAAGTTCGTTGATCCAAAGATACCGAACTCTAGCTATCTCAAACACGTTGATAGCGCACTATACCGTGTTCAAAGATCTACGATTCTTTGCACGTTGATCTAGCGCACTAGATTCCGTGAATCGGCTTCTACGATCGTTGAATCGAGCGCACTCGATTATCCGAAAGAGGAGATAGGAGATTACACTCAACTACCAATTTATATGAAAGCACAAAGCTAACAAAAGAGAATTTTATTCAAAAATCAACAACCAAAAATATACAACACACCCTCTATTTATAGCTTGACACAACTCAGCCCATAAGTCATGACCGACTCATACCTCCCGACTCAACTAAGTCGTGGCCGACTCAACAGACGCTACATACTTCAGTTACAACACTTCATACGCAACCGACTCAAGCAAGGCACGACTCACGACTCACTACCTCACAACACAAAACTGTACAACTCCTAGGTCGGCACCGACTCAACGCAAGCGACTTAACTCCCTACGACTCAGCATAATGCAAACGACTCAAACACAACACAGTTCATACGACTCATGACTTATACGACTCAACGACAAACAGTTTACAACATCATGTCACGACTTACGACTCATGGCTTCAAGTCCTCTGCGGCCTATCCCTTCTTTCTTGTTAAACCGTAGCTCATCCCTCCAAGCTTTGTTAAGTCGGAAACGACTCATGTTTCCACTAACCCGTGAACGACTCATCCCTTCAAGAATCTTAGGTCGTACTTCTTTAGGTCGGACTCGACTTAAAAACAGGTTAGGTCGGATTCTTTTCCCACATGGTTCCTTAAGTCGGAGACGACTTAAATTTTCCCTCCTGAGTCGTAGACGACTTGAATGCTGGCTCTTAACTCGTATACCCATCTCACATGATTCCCTCAGTTGACTCGTGCACGACTTACGGGTTAAAACCGAAATTTCTTGACTCGTGCATGACTTATCTTGCGAATGGTCTAACTTCTGAATTTCTATAGATCGTGCTGCATCATCCTCCCCTGGTTGAGAAAAATTCGTCCTCGAATTTATAAATTCTTTCTCATCAAAATGTTTATCTCCATAATATGGCACAAGATGTTTAACATTGAATACGTCAGAAGTGTATACATCTTTTGGGAGCTTCAACTTATAAGCATTGTCATTAATTTTTTTCACAATTTCAATTGGACCAATTTTTCGCGCCTTCAACTTGTTGTAAGCACCTGCCGGAAAACGATCCTTTGTCAATACAGCATAGACCAAATCACCTTCCTTAAATTCAACATTTCGACGTTTCAAATTTGCAGACTTCTTATACTTCTCATTCGATTTCTCTAATCGTTCCTGAACGATTTTATGACATTCAGTCAGCTCATCAACAAAATCAACAGCTCGTTTAACTGTTCCCTTGGACTGTGGTACTACTGCCAAATCCAACGGCCCCCTGGGTAAACTTGAATAAACAATCTGAAATGGGCTGAATCCCGTGCTACGATTCACTGCATGATTAGGTGCAAATTCAGCTTGGCATAACTTCATGTCCCAACTCTTCAGATTATCCTGTACAAGACATCGCAATAAAGTTCCCAATGACCTGTTAACAACTTCTGTCTGCCCATCTGTTTGTGGATGATAAGCACTACTAAATTTCAGTTTCGTCCCCACCATCTTCCACAAACTCAACCAAAAGTGACTCAGAAAACGAGTATCTCGATCAGAAACAATAGATTCGGGTAAACCATGAAGTCGATAGATCTCCTTGAAAAATAACTGAGCAACTCGAACAGCATCCGCCGTCTTTTTGCAAGCAACAAAATGTGCCATCTTTGAAAATCTGTCCACCACAACAAATATCGAATCATTTCCCCTTTGAGTTCTAGGCAAACCCAAAACGAAATCCATGCTAATATCAACCCATGGCTTAGATGGTACTGGTAATGGCATATACAACCCTGCATTCGTTGCTGTTCCCTTTGACACTTGGCAAATATGACATCGCTCCACAAATCTTTCCACTTCTTTTCTCATCGACGGCCAAAAGTAAGATTGTGAAATCAATTGCAAAGTACGATCACGGCCCACATGCCCTTCCTCGTGTAACTCTTTGACAATTTTTAACCTCAAGCTACAGTCTGGAATACACAAACGATTCCCTTTAAACAGAAAACCATCAACCAACGTAAATTCATCGGTACTCTAACCCTTCACTTTCTCAACATATTTCACAAAGTAAGGATCTTCATTAATCATCTCCGGCAACATCTCAAAACCCGTCACTTCAACTTTCATTGTCGTTAATAAATGACTCCTCCTACTCAAAGCATCAGCTACTCGATTTGTCACCCCTGATTTGTGCTTAACGACAAAAGTAAACTGCTGTAAATATGCAATCCATGATGCATGTCTTGCTGAAATTTTATCCTGCCCCTGTAAATGCTTCAATGCCTCATGATCAGTGTACAGAACAAATTCTTTCTGAAATAGGTAATGTCTCCAATGTTTAATCGTTTGCACCACAGCATAGAATTCAACGTCATATGTACTGTACCTCATCTTTGCCCCTGATAACTTTTCACTAAAATATGCAATAGGTCTCCCCTGCTGACTCAACACTCCTCCAATCCCCCACCTTTGATGCATCAGTGTGTAGCTCAAACAACAACTGAAAATTAGGTAAAACAAGAATTGGCGCTGTCGTCAACAGTTCTTTGATTCGTTCAAAAGCAATTCCTGCTTCCTCTGACCATGCAAACTGTTTCCCTTTCATGCAATCAGTAACTGGAGCCATCACGCTACTGAAGTGTGGAATGAATCTTCGGTAGAATGATGCTAACCCATGAAAACTTCTCACTTCTGTAATTGTCTTTGGCTGTGGCCAATTCCTGACTGCTTCAACTTTATTCTGATCAACTTGAATACCTTTTCCTGAAACAACATACCCAAGAAATAAAACAGTATGCGTCATAAACACACATTTCTTCGTAGCAGCATAAAATTGTTCTTCACGAAGAATAATCAATACTTCCCTCAAATGTAGAACTTGCTCCTCCGTACTCCTGCTGTATATCAAAATATCATCGAAATAAACCACGACGAACTTCCCAATGAATGGTCTAAAAATTTGATTCATCACCCGCATGAATGTACTAGGTGCATTTGACAAACCAAATGGCATAACCAACCATTCGTACAACCCCTCTCTTGTTTTGAAAGCTGTCTTCCATTCGTCCCCAGGTCTGATTCGAATTTGATGATAACCACTCTTCAAATCAATCTTTGAAAATATAGTTGCCCCACTCAATTGATCTAACAAATCATCCAACCTCGGCATAGGAAATCTGTAGCGAACAGTGATCTTATTCAAAGCTCTACTATCTGTGCACATTCTCCATGTTCCATCCTTCTTTGGCACTAATAATGCTGGCACGGCACAAGGACTCAAGCTTTCCTGAACACGTCCCTGTTCCAACAACTCTTCCACCTGCCTTCATAACTCCTCATGTTCCTTCGGACTCATTCGGTAATGTGGTCGATGTGGTAACACTGCTCCCGGAACAAGATCAATTTGATGTTGAATGTCTCTAAGTGGCGGTAACTCCTTAGGCAACTCCTCTGGAAAGACATCTTCAAATTCTTTCAAAATTGGCTTTGCTGCTTCTGGTATTTCAACTTCTCCACTACTCTCTCTCCCAATCAACAAAAATACTTCAGTCTCTTCCTCCACTTCCTTGACAAACTCCTTCAAAGTCAACAGAGTTTTCAATTCTTCAATCTCTTCTAACTTGCTCTCCTTTTGTTGTTGCTTCTTAGGAACCAAAGTGATTTTAGTACCCTCGAACATGAAACTGTAACTGTTGGCACGACCATCATGTTGTACTGCTCTATCAAACTGCCATGGCCTGCCCAATAACAAATGACAAACATCCATATCCACGACATCACACCAAATTTCATCTTTGTACTTCTTCCCAATAGAAAAATTAACACAAGCTCTTCGACACACTTTCACTTCACCACCCTTCCTTAACCATGCTAGCTTGTACGGTTTAGGATGTTTCTCAGTCTTCAAGTTCAATTTCCTCACTGCTTCTGTAGAAATAATATTATCACAACTTCCAGCATCAATAACGAACTTGCAAACTTTCCCCAGAATAGTGCATGTCGACTGAAAAATATTGCTTCTCAACCAACTACAATCCTCCTCTTGCTTTGGTGTAAGGCATGACCTCCTCATCATAAGATTACAACCTTCATCTCCGAACAATTCTTCTTCCTCCTCAACATAAGGTATATTTGAACATTCTGCCTCCTCACCATCATCCTCCTCAAATTCTGCAACCATGGTTCTCTTCTTCGGCTTCGGACATTCGTTGCTTTTGTGACCCAACTCCTGACAATTATAACACTTGAACCCACTGCTAACCTTCGCCTTCTCAGCCTCCTTCACCACTGGTTTTGAAACAGGTTTAGGAACATTAGAACTTCCACCAACACCCCTTGCTTGATTATTGGAATTAGTAAACACACCACCTCCACGCCTTCCTTGCTTCTCCCAAGCCAACGCTTTCTGATGTGCCTCTGCAACTGATCTAGGATCAAACATATTAACCACATCCCGGATCTGCATTCTCAATCCCCCAATGAATCTAGCAGTTAGCTGTTCCTCCGTTTCCATAATATCATTTCTGGCAATGAGTTGGTAAAATTCATCAGCATAATCACTAACAGACTTCGTCCCTTGCCTCAGATTCTGCAACCTCTGATACATAAGTGATTGATAGTTGTAAGGTAAGAAAGTAGATCTCATCAACTTCTTCATCTTATCCCACGATTCTATCTTTGACTTCCCCATTCTCTCCCTTGTAAGTTTAGTTTGCTGCCACCACGCCAAAGCTCTCCCTCTCAACCTAGTAGCAACCAACTTCACCCTTCTATGCTCAGGAACTTCCTTGAAATCAAAGATCTCTTCAACATTTGAAACCCAATCTAAGAACTCTTCAGCAACCATCCCGCCTTTAAACTCCGGAATCTCCATTTTCATACCCGATTCCCATCGACGATCATCTTCAACATCCCGATAAGAATTTCGAACTTGGTCTCGATCTCGATAATGAATACTAGTTCTATCACCTTCTTCAACAAAATCAAAAGTACGTCTACATCGATCTCGACCATTATCATCCCTTCGTTCATGCATACTTCTTTGACTATGTCTCTCTTCATCTCTATATACTTCATGTTCAAATTCACGTTGACTTCTTCTCTCTTCATGTGCATAGTCATGATGATCCCTTCGTGATGAAATTGACGTTTCTCTTCTATCTCTACAAGAATGTGGCGATACCCTCCTCGCTTCCGTAACCGATGGCGAAACTCGGTTTCCTCCATGGTTCGAGTTTGGTGATCTCCTCCTTTGATTCAAATCATTCATCAATTTCTCCAATTTACCAATGCCTTCATCAAACTTCTCATTAATACGTTGTTCCATAAGCTCGGCTTCTTCTCTACGATACAAAGCTTCAACGTTTTGATGTCGATTAGCTCTCCTTGGTGGCATGGTTGAAAACTTCACAAACACTTCAACAATTTGAACACAAAACTTCAAAAGCTTTCACAAACAACAAGGCACGGCTCAACAGTGCACGGCTTCCCTTGTCTCGGTTTGCTTTGCACGACTCAAAGTAACTCGGTCCAACACTTCAAACCTTGGCGCGCAAAACCCAAGACCAAATTCAAACAATATCCGACACTTCGATCCAAAATGGAATAGATCAAACACTCCAAACTTGATGCAACTTCAATATGAACACAATGAACAACTTCAAACTTCAAAAACTTCAAAAACTTCAAAAACTTGGCTCCAAGAATCAACTTAGCTATGATTGGCTAAGTATGGCTCTGATACCAAATAATGACGCAGCGGATAAATCGTAACAAAACTTCAATCGGTGAAATGTAACAATCGGTGAGTTGAAGATACCAAAAATGCCCAAGTTTGTTGATCCAAAGATACCGAACTCTAGCTATCTCAAACACGTTGATAGCGCACTATACCGTGTTCAAAGATCTACGATTCTTCGCACGTTGATCTAGCGCACTAGATTCCGTGAATCGGCTTCTACGATCGTTGAATCGAGCGCACTCGATTATCCGAAAGAGGAGATAGGAGATTACACTCAACTACCAATTTATATGAAAGCACAAAGCTAACAAAAGAGAATTTTATTCAAAAATCAACAACCAAAAATATACAACACACCCTCTATTTATAGCTTGACACAACTCAGCCCATAAGTCGTGACCGACTCATACCTCCCGACTCAACTAAGTCGTGGCCGACTCAACAGACGCTACATACTTCAGTTACAACACTTCATACGCAACCGACTCAAGCAAGGCACGACTCACGACTCACTACCTCACAACACAAAACTGTACAACTCCTAGGTCGGCACCGACTCAACGCAAGCGACTCAACTCCCTACGACTCAGCATAATGCAAACGACTCAAACACAACACAGTTCATACGACTCATGACTTATACGACTCAACGACAAACAGTTTACAACATCATGTCACGACTTACGACTCATGGCTTCAAGTCCTCTGCGGCCTATCCCTTCTTTCTTGTTAAACCGTAGCTCATCCCTCCAAGCTTTGTTAAGTCGGAAACGACTCATGTTTCCACTAACCCGTGAACGACTCATCCCTTCAAGAATCTTAGGTCGTACTTCTTTAGGTCGGACTCGACTTAAAAACAGGTTAGGTCGGATTCTTTTCCCACATGGTTCCTTAAGTCGGAGACGACTTAAATTTTCCCTCCTGAGTCGTAGACGACTTGAATGCTGGCTCTTAACTCGTATACCCATCTCACATGATTCCCTCAGTTGACTCGTGCACGACTTACGGGTTAAAACCGAAATTTCTTGACTCGTGCATGACTTATCTTGCGAATGGTCTAACTTCTGAATTTCTATAGATCGTGCTGCATCAGAAACCCTAAACCTTTCGATTTTTTCGGTCGGCTTCTATATCTCCTCATTATGAGATCCTTCGAATGCATCCACCACTTTCTTATGGTCTAAGTCTTTCTCTTGCAGTTACTTCCTCAAGTCAAAGATCTTCAGATTTTTCTCAATGGTCTTCTTACTAATCTCCTCTACGACCTTTACGACATTGGCATGATGCTCTAATAAGGCATTTATACCACCCAACCCATCCACAAGAAGATCAATCAACCCAGTAAAGGAAAGCTGGGGTGCCTTAGCAAGCAAGCAGGCTAAGGAATCTCTCAGCTGATAAGACTGTTGGAATTCATCAAATCTTGGGCCAGTGGGATCATTTTTGACAATTGCACACTCTATCTCTTTCTCCTTATCTTTCCTCATGGGGCTGGGACTACCACTCCTCTCTTGTCCATTTTCTCCAACTTTTTGGAGGTTTCCAAGTCTGATAAAGGAAAAGGTGAACGATGGGAAGATTTGGAGGGTGGATTGTTGTCTGGGATCGTGATTTACTGTTGGTGGAGTGATATCTTTTCAGTGAACCATCTTTAGGGTCTTGTTTGTCTTTGTCCTTAGTTGGACAGTAAGAGGCAGTCTCCCTGGTCAGTATCTTCGTAGCTTATAGATCAGCATTCTCACTTAAGTTGAATGAAAGCATGGCTTATTTGACATCCTTAGGAGGAGCCTTTGGCCTTAAATGCTTTATCTTGGATTACACCTTTTCCCTTTTCGAGCTCATGCTACCAGCAATGGCAAAGCATAATGGATTAGCACCAGAATAGACAATAGAAAGGTGCATGACTGTGACATGGATATGTGATTGTGCAATGTGAAAGTAAAAGCACGTAGCAACTACACGAACCCTTGGGGTCCTCATGGATCTCCAATTGTCACTAGATTTCCACTATAGATGTAGAGTCCTTGTATTCAATCTCAAGCTTTGGGTCCTGAAGGTATTTTGAAACATTAATATCTATAGGAATGAAAGTTCCCTTCTCCTTAGGATAAAAAATATGGTGTAAGACCTCATCTACCTCTGACCTATGTGAGGTGCTAAATCGATATTTCCTAACAAATGCACTTTATCACAATCTAAAGTGGTACAATCACAATCATGGGAATGATGGCTTGCCTCTCCCATTTACTTTGTGTGGATGCAGTCATCCCCTCACTCCCTTAATGTCTTGTGTCGACCACTTCTATAAGGGTCAATTTCAAAGGAAACTAGATCAGGGTTCTCTAAGCCCGTAGGAGCAGTCACGATGACTTTAGATGGATCCGATGTAAAGATGGTTCCAGATATAAAGGGCTAAGAGCAGGGGACATCACTTATTTTATCGATCTCCAAGGATTTTCCTTTCTTTTTCTTGGCAGACTTTGGGTAGAAAGTTGCATACTTCTCCTGATTGAACAACCAGCCACTAGCAACTTAAACTCTCTTAAATTATCACCGGTAACATGATGAGGAACCTCTCGAAGTTCCTTTAGGATTTGCTAGAATCTATGCAGCATCTCTTTCAAGTCATCTCCAATCGCTGCTCTCACTAGCATTGAAAAGAACAAAAGAAATAAAAGTTAAACCCTAGCATAAAACCTAGCAAAACTACAGATTAAAGCATGTGGGAAGGTAAACTCACATCCATAGTGCCACTGATCGAAACATAGGGAGATTTCTAGGAAAAAGAAGTATTCCTGCTTAAAAATACTATACTTAGAATACAGTTTCTCAAGCAGTTTGAATTTTCTCACCACCTTAAGATAAATGAGGGCTGATCGCTCCATCTTATATTTTTTAGCACATAAAACCTGATCTATCAATGAGTAAGGGGTATCTAAAATTATCTCATATAGATGGCGTACAAGCTGGAGAGATTTGCGTATCCATTAGGATGTAGTTGGAACAGAGCGATATTCATGTACACTAGGAAACCACCAATCCACTAAGGAAGAGGAGGCCGAACTCCAATGCACAATGATAGCGAGAATAAGCCATATACCACTCGGATGGGGCATGTGCTTGCTATTCTAGAATAGGTAAAAGAAGGTCCTCCCTGGGATGTCATAGGTGGTGATGATGGGATCAAGCTGCTTGGTAGTCAAGTTTGGGGACTCAGAGTCGATAGGGTTTATCAGTAGCTCACATGGTCCATATCCGTGCATAAGAGAGTGTGCAGAGCTAGATTGATTAGAGCGATGTTCCAACTGTGCAGGTCCAAGAGGTGCAAAAGATGAAGGAACCTGATCTCTAGAAGTGGTGTGGGAATAGATCCGGAGGCGGCTCGACATACCTATCTAACATGATAGATTGTCTCATGCATTATCACAAAAGTGTGATTGATCACGTGTGTGTGTGTGTGTGTATGCATGCATGTCCACTAAAATAAATTTCCTAACACTTCCGTTTGGCTTTTAGCTGAACCAGACCCTTAACCCTATACCAACCACCGAACAAAGCATGGGACAAGCCACATGAATCGTGATGTGCAAATCAACGAATACGGATGCAAAAATGAAGGTGAAGATGGATATGGTAGCTTACCTAGTTAGATGAAGGTCTCGGTTAGAAAAATCGAAGCTCTGAAGGCGTTTGGAAATGGTGGCTTGGGAAGACGATGGGTCACGAAGTTTAGAGAATGCTGAAAAGTGAATGATTTTGTGCGGTAAGATGAAGCGCAGAAGTTTATATATGGGGGGCCTTGTTAGTGCCAAACCAATGGCAAACCGAATCAGTGAGACACCAAACAAGAAAGCACCAGCCATTCTCCTACCAAGCTGGCCCTATCCATCAAATCAACATTGGCGGATGAACTAGAAACCTACCATCCAAACCAAAGAAGAAATAATGACATGTGTTCATTGATGGATTCGCCAGGAGGATCAACAAAGTCGTCTAGTAAATTACGAGATGAGCTTTCGGGGGAAAGTTTTATGGATAATTTCGCCCACAAGAGCCCATTCGCTGGAAGGCAGGGCAAAGGAAAGGAGAAGGAAGCAAACCCCCTCTCCAAGTTTGATACCTAAAGTACCGAACTGTAGTTCTTGTTCGTTACCCCTCGGTACCGAAAATAAGCTTCTATTCAGTACCTTAGATAACAAACAGAATCACTTGTTCCACAGAGAAGGTGGAAGGTCGGATCTAGGAAGAGCCAAACCAAAGCTAAGTATAAGGAGCCAAATCAATGACGAAAGTACAAGAACCTATTCAATAACCCATCCGTATGCGTAGTGCCAAAACCACCAACCACCGAACTGAGCCTTCAACTGAGCCAATCAGGTCATATATAGAATGAAATCTTTGTATATTTTGACATTATTGATCATATACCTGATACCCAAAAATATTCTAGTTGGACAAGATATACATGAAAATTTCCTAACTTTCCAAAATAATCACTCCAAATCTTCACCTCTATAAATATCCAAGCATTTGACATATACGGGGACAATTTTTTAAAGCTCAGAAATTCAGTGCTTCAGGATTAGCTAGAATGAGATTCGAATCTTAATTTCCTATCATTATTCACTGTATTTATTTTCTAAATTCTTGTAAAAACCGAGTTGTAAGAAAAGGAATGAAAATGAATAGTAGATGTAGTCTCGTTACGGTTGAACTACTATAAATCTATGTGTCTTTTACTCTCTCTGCATTTATTTACTGCTGAATCCGTTATTGTTAATGCAGTTGGAGGTGTTTGTCCATTTTTGTGCAAACAATAACAAATTAATAGATTTAGGCTATGTTGTGCATTTTTTACATGTAACAACCCATAAATTTTAACGGTTCAAATAACGTAATTAACTGAAATTTTCTTGAAAATAAAACAATTAAATTTAATAATGAAAATTTGATATTTAGGGTACGTTTATTTAAACATAGCAAATGTCAAATTTTCATCAGAGAATATGAAAGTTAGTTCTGTTGTGTAATTTTCAATTTCAATTTAAATCAGTTAAAATTGACTGAAATAAAATATTTTCGAAACCCGAATATTTTATATAATAAAAATGTAAATCATTTTTTGAGTGAGATGTCATATTTCGTTTCATCGAATTTGGACTGCTCTAGCTCTGTTTATCTTTTTTTGGCAAATTAGCAGCAGTTTGGCAGCGAATGTCAAGTTTTGATAGCTTGGTCGTATCGCTGATATTTGTGTACCATTCTGTTCGTCCTACCATTCCGATCTCTGCAGTATATTCATTTGTGTGTTTTGACGTCCAATGTATGGCGAAATCTGTGAAGAGGTGGACAGTATCGATACTGATTTTGAGCCTTTTGATTTTCTTGTGTGCATTCCATGAAAATCAATAGACTTCAGAAATTCATATTTCCCATTTTAGCGTTCACTATTCCCAACATTCAATGTAATATGTTAGTTCAACATGCGTTCCATTTCTTAGTCTATTTGCTTCGCTTCCATCAACAATAAGTAATAATAATAAAAGAAATGTATAGGTTTCATCCCTTCATTATTTTTGCCTCATCTTCATCTTCAATTACCTGCTCATGCTCACTCCTCTCTCTCCTTCATCCTATCATTCTAATTCCGCCCTGTTCTCCTTTGCTATATATATAAAAAAATAGGACGCATGCTTATCTATTGATGACACGTCCCACGCATTCAATCCCCAGCCAAGCGACCCACCTCGTCATCAATGCAACTCTCTCCTCCACATGCAGTCGAGGCAACCCCTACGCCTGTCTCCTTCATCCATCTGTCCCACGTATTCACCAGATCGTGCTCCACCTTCGGCCATCGTGACAGCAACGCTAGCCTCTTCAGTCAAGCCTCCCTTAGCATGCGACCCATTTTTCCCACTCCCCACATCAAAATGCCTCCGCACCTGACCCTTGCTTCCCACGACATCTCAACTTTCCAAACACAAGCCTGCCACAAACCCTTGCATTTTCCAGCCGTACACCCACCACAGCACGCAGGCTCCACCCTCGACCTTCCACCTATATCTGCCACCTTATGCTCGCGATAACCCCTTTCTCTCTACCCATACACCCAGAGTAGTCCATCCCCTCCTTTTCATAGCTGCCATCACCTAGAGATCATAGCTGATCAGCCATCCCCTCCCTCTCCACCACGCAGTCCATCCCTCCTCCGCATTTAACTCGACCTTTGATCGGCCATGCCACTACTCCCCGTGTCTAGTAATTCATTGTTATATATATGTCAGTACATATATACTTGTCCAAGCAAAGGTATATACATGTCAGTGTATATATATATAAAAATATATATATATATATTGTTTATATATTAGATCTTGCTTCTCTCTTCTACTTTTTTTCTTCTTCTTCACTATCGTTTTGGGTAATTTGACTTTTGTTTTTATGTAATAGATGTAAGTTTTGGTGTCTTTAATTAAAAGTTATATATATATAAGCTATCTTGTTTATATATGATATGTTTAAATAAGTTTATATATAGCTTTTTGTAAGAGTTGTATTTATTTAAATTTATATTTATATTATTATTTTTAAAATAGGTTTTGCAACAAATTTTATATCAATAATATGTTTTATATTTATTTGAAGTCATGTTTTAAATTTTGTAATAATCATATATATGTATATATGATATGTTTAGAATATATACTTAATCCATCGAATCTGAATTCACCTTGCTTTGTGTCTCCGCTGTACAGATTTACAACAGCAGTTCTAGCTTTGTTGTTTTGTCGCTTGCATATCCGTATGCATATCTATGTCTGTTGCTTCTCATTTTTCATTTTCTCTAGCCTCGAAAGGTAAGCAATCACTCATGATTAATATTCTTATATTAAGTAAATTTAATTCACATGAAATGACGATTGAAATATGCTGTTAAATTTGAATTGTTATGTTACTTAATTATTAATTATGATATGCCATTATCTGCAATTGTTTACCTATGACATATGACACCATAACCCGTTGTATATATTATATTTAAATTTGTTACTGATGATATACACCTATTGTTGATATGTTATATTATTGTATTTGTTCTCACTCTGCAAGCTTCCTATTAATTTAGAATTCCCTATGAGTTGAAATGATACATACCCGAACGATATTATATATTAGGAAAAAATCGTTATGGGTTAAAATGATAGACCCAAGCGATTTTATTGATTTGAATCTTTGGGTTGTGAGTTGAGATGATATATACAAGTAAATATTAAATTTAAATGTGTATTAAAATGATAAATATTCATATTATTTGACGATAGGATAGAAAACTAAATATGCACACCGTTGGTCTATTTTTGAAAAATGATTTTCAAAGTGTTGAAGAAAAATATGATTTTATTAAATATTGATTTTTACTACAGTATAAAGATTTTATTTTAAATATATAAGAAAATATATATTTTAAATTATATGTTTTGGAAATTTTAAAATTATAAGTTAAGTTTTACACTATAAGGAGAAACAGAATTTCCGACGGCCAGAAACCGTCGGCGGCCGTCGGAAGCCGTCGGCCGCCGTCGGAAAAAGCCGTCGGAAAAGACTGCGTCGGGGAGCAGTACTTCCGACGGCTTCCGACAGACGGCGCCGTATATTATTCCGACTAACTTCGACGGTTTCCGACGGATTCCGACGTGCGCCGGAATCCGTCGGAATCCGTCGGAAATACTGAGTTATAGACCGACTCAATGCGCCGGAAGCCGTCGGAAATTTTGACCGATAAGCCGTCGGGAGCCGTCGGAAATCTGCAAAAAAAAAAAATTATATTCGCTGCAAACATAGCATTTCAACCACATTTCTCTTCCAAATACTCTGATATCAATATTTCACAACCCAATATACAACAATCAAAGATCCAAACCTAAACTACAACATATTTAACAAACGCACAAATAAATAAAAATACAATCAAAATAGATAAAAAAACATACATATCCATTCCAACATTAACAATAACTGTTCCACCATATTGTTAATACATAAATTTATCAATATTCTCATGCATATGTCCTAATAAAACTAGAAAACCAAGTGTATCATACATAATTATACAAATCAATAATTACCCGCACCGTCTATCAAATCATTCTACACAAACAAAACATACCTGAACGACGAACAAGCAAGCAATGAGTCAATCTCCTCCAGATCCAGAGCCAGCCGAGGAAGGGAAGCGGCCACCAAACTGCTGCATGTACTCTAACAACTGTGCGGTCTACAAGGCATGTTGGTGGTTCTGCTCCTCCAATTGGGACACTCTAGTCCGCAATTCTTCTATACTTGCTAAATCGCTCTGTGGTCTGCTCCGCCGTCCCCTACTATGACTACTGGACTACAATAATTGAAAAATAAATAAAATCCAAGTTTATTGTTTTGAAAAGGTAAAAATATCATATTTTAAGTATTTTAATAAAAAATAAATTATTTACCGCTAAATTGCCAAATCCGTATCGTCGGCCATGCTCGGCTGGAGTCATAACGAACTCAAAAATAACGTCATCCTCATCGATCGTCAGCTGTTCTCGACCTGTATCAGCAAGGAGTTTCTACCGCTGCTCCATAAACATCTTCTGCATTAACAAATTAATAATATCATATCTTATTTCATCATAATTTAACAATTAAAACAATTACTAATAGTGAATAAAATGAAATATGCTTACATGACTTTTGCTGGATTTATCGTCCTGCCATGTGTACGAAACAGTCCCGCCTGGATTAACATGCTCGACGGCATGCGTACGAGTGAACACGTCCATATAGCTGACAGGACCCTGTGCCTCGGCTTTCTGAATTTGATTGTTACATACAATTATTATACATTTAGAATCATATAGCATAAACTATTTACATTTATTATTCAGTAAATTTACCAACTCCTGCCGATACTATCGAAACGACTTCGATCATCCGCGATGAGTGACGGGATTCTTATTTCTATTTGCAGAGTTTCTATCCGACTCTGCCTATACATTGAAAATTTGATACATTATTTTTCAATCACGCCAAATTAATAATTCAAAAAAAAATAGTATACTTGCCTTCGCCTCGTCCGTCTCCCAATAGCTCAACCAAGCTTGTCACACGCTCTCTCCCATCCATTTTGGTTTCTTACCAGATTTCTTAATCTCAGATATCGTGTCCCTGTAGTTCTTGCGCATCTTCCTCATCCAGTATGCTCGTGCCAGCATCATATCGTCTGTCTGGATGTCTATCTCAGCCTGTGTGAAAAAAAGATTACACTTTAAACGATAAACAATAGAAAAACGGCAAAAACGAATTAAAAATGGAAAACAGAAAAATTATACATACTAGAACATCCTGCCATATGCACTCTATGATGTGAGGAGGGATGGAATCCCACTTCGGCCAGCACGCACTCATCCTACTGCGATATGCTGCTCTAGAGACGTCCAGCACAACCTTAGAGGGAAGTAGGTCGAACCCCCTGTTTTTAAGTACGATATAGATAAGTACATACGTATATCATAGAAAAAATAAGATGCTGAATAAAATTTAATTCTAATTACCCTTCTGCTCTAGGGACCAAAGATACAACAGCACGTTGTGGCTCTTGCGATGGGCCACTGCCATCGCCTCCTGAAGATCGGGAAGAGCTCCCACCTCTATACGATATACTGATAAACCTATGACATATACACATCATTATATAAGAGTATAAAAACATGATAATGAAATATATTTCATATGAAAATGACATCAACGGTACAAATTGCAGCTTAATTAATGACTGAAATGAAAATAGAAATGGAAGTGTGTTATACCTGATTCATAATACATCAAGAATTCAACATGCAATAGTAAACGGATTTGATTTCATAGTTACATCAATTTAATAATACATCAAGAATTCAACATGCAAACAATAGTAAATGGATTTGGTTTCATAGTTACATCAATTTCATAATACAACAAGAATTTAACACGGTTACATCAATTGCAAAAAAACAGATTCAGATTGTATCAGTCATCATCGTCTTCTGATTCAGATTCGGTCTCGTTTTCAATGATATTTTCCTCTGCACTGTCAAATGATTCTACCAAAACATTTGATTCATCGATCAAGGGACCAAAATCTGTATGATCGTCTGTAATTATTATTTCGTTATTTTGCTCAAGATCTGCCCGATAAGCTTGTTCGTCGGGAATATTCTTCCCATCGAATGTGAATCTGGCCTTTGTTTTAAAAACTGCAGACCAATCTGCTTTATCTCTTTTTAGAGACGGATAAGGAGCGTAATAAACTTGCAATGCTTGTTTGGCTAGTACAAAAGGATCATACTTGTGATAGTGCGATGTATGCTTTATTTCGATAAGATTATAATCCTTATGCACATTAATTCCAGAACCTGGAACATTGCTAAACCAATTGCATCTAAATAGAAACACCTCCTCCGCGGGTCGTGAGAAATATGTCAGTTGCAAAATTTGTGTCAGAACGCCATAAAAATCATTTAAATAATTTTCTGGATCGTCACTACCTTTAACAAATACACCAGTATTATTTGTTAATTTTTCTGCACCGTATTCTTTGGTGTTAAATTTATATCCGTTGACGAAATATATTGGATATGTCTTGACCACTCTTTTTGGTCCCATCGCAAGATGTTTCAACCCTTCGTCAACAACACAATTTCTCGGCTCATAAACGTAATTTGAAAACCAACCGGAAAATTCTTTATTGAGATCTCCATTTGGATGTTCACGTTCATAAACACTGTTTATATAAACAAATTGTTACATTAGGTTATACACGCGCATGCATATAAGAAAAGAATAAGACACAAATTATTATTTCAGATTACCTAACAAACGGTGCAACCTCGGCACAATTTAGAAGAATATAAGTGTGTGCTACATGAAGATCTCTATCGTCTAGCCATATTTCTACACATTTTCCAGAAGGCCGACCATGTTGTCTAGAAATAGATAACATTGCTTGAGTGGACTCTTGTTCGTCGCCTTCGTCATTACGAGGAACACACTTTCAAATGAAATATTCACATGGTCACTGAAATAGTGAGAGAAAAAGAACGAAGCTTCTTCTTCGATGTAAGATTTACATATCGAACCTTCAACCCGTGCTTTTTGCCTCACTTTTTTCTTCAGGTGATTCAAATATCTACGCAACATTAATTTATATTAACTTCATCTTTCAAATGCAATTAAATTACGTTATAAAATATATATTACATACCTCTCAAATGGATACATCCATCCGTATTGGACAGAACCTCGAAGTTGTGCTTCAGATGGGAGATGAACAGATAAATGTTCCATCACATTAAAAAAACCAGGCGGAAATATTTTCTCTAATTTGCAAAGCAATATAGGAATGTCCACTTCAAGTTTACGTAAACGTTGCACTTTTAAAGTAGTCGAACAAAGCTCTTTGTAAAACATACTAAGCTCTGTAACTACTTTCCAAACTTTTAACGGCAGTAGTTCTTTGAACATTATGGAGAATAAATTTTCCATCATTATGTGACAGTCGTGACTTTTTATTCCGCTTAATCTACCATTTTTAAAGTCAACACATCTATGAAGATTTGATGATATCCCATCAGGAAATCTTAACCCTTCCACCCATTTACCACAGCTTTAACTTGATTATTATCTAATTCGTAACAAGCTTTGGGTTTTTTATTGTCATTTGGTTTCATATGAAGCTCAGGACGTTTGCATAATTCTTCTATATCACGTCTTGATTTCAAATCATCCTTCGTCTTCCCTTTCACATTCAAAATTGTGTTAAAAACATTATCAAATACATTTTTCTCATTGTGATCACATCTATGTTATGGCGAAGCAGAAGATGTTTACAATACGGCAACTCCCAAAAAATAGTTTGTTTGCACCAGTTATGAACAACTGATTTGCATTCAATTTCTATTTGCTTGCCAATTTCATATATCTTTGGATAGTCCTTAACAAGTTCATATATGTCTTCGCTTGACCATATCATCTGTGGTTGTCGGTTTCTACTCTATCGGCTAAAAAGTTTTTCTTGTCTCCTCTGAAGGGATGATTTACATGGAGAAAATATCGATGACAGTCAAACCATGAAATTTTCTTACCATGAGGTAAAGAAAACGCTCGTGTTTCATCCATGCAATATGGACATGCTAGACGACCGGCGGTACTCCATCCCGAAAGCATTGCATAGGCAGGAAAATCACTTATAGTCCACAACAAAGAAGCAAACATACGAAAAAATTTCTTCTTGGACATATCGTATGTTTCTACTCCTTCGTTCCACGGTATTTTTAACTCCTCAATCAACGGTTGTAAATATACATCGATTCCTTGTGTCGGATCGTCGGGGCCAGGAACGACAACAGTAAGAAACATATATTGCGTTTTCATACACATCCATGGAGGTAAATTATACGGTGTGACGATAATGGGCCATGATGAATATTTAGAACCAAATTGAGAAAATGGAGAAAAACCGTCCGTACATAATCCTAATCTAACATTTCGACTCTCCGCTGCAAAATTTGGATACGTTTTATCGAAATGCTTCCATGCTTCTCCATCGACCGGATGTGTCAACGTACCCTCTTCCTCTGTTCTCACGCTATGCCATCTCATATTAGACGCAGTTACAGAAGATGCATATAATCTTTGAAGTCTTGGAGTTATGGGTAAGTAGTGCATACGCTTGTATGGAACTTCCTTCCCCTTCTTTTTTCTTGGTTTCTATCTCTCCTGGTTACAAACTTTACAATTTCTAAGGTTTGCGTCTTCTTTCCAAAACAACATGCATCCTTTTAAACATGTATCTATTTTCTGATACGGTAAATTAAAAGCCGACATAAGTTTTTTAACTTCGTAGTGATTTTCACACATTAGATTATCGGGCGGCAAATGTCTTTTTGCAGCTTGTACAACAGCCGTAAACCCAGCTTCAGTGATTTTGTATTTTGACTTCATCGCAATGTATTCTGCGATTACTGACAGCTGAGTGTCGCGTTTACAACCATCCCAAATAGGTTTCTTAGCTGCATCTAGTAAATCGTAAAATTTTTTAGCTTCAATATTTGGTTCTTCAACATTTCCATCATCGTCGTCAACTTGAACCATAGGAAACATTAATCGTGCTGCATCTTCGACCATATTTTCTATACGGGTCGTTGAAACTATTTCTTTAACGACACTTTCAGACTCTACAGAAGTATTTGCTACAACTTCTCCATGTCGATCCCAAACATAATATTCGGGCACGAAACCGTGTTGGCACAAATGAACTTTCACAATATCTGGTAACAAATACTTCAAATGTCTACACCTACTACACGGACAACGAATTTCTGGATCGTTTCCATTATTACTTAAAGCGAATTCAACAAACACATTTATACCATTATAAAAATCTTCTTTTATTGAGTCCCTCAGTCCTTTTCTTTGGTAAATCCATCTCCTCCGATCAACAAAATAATCAATCATTTTTCCTATTTGACAAAATAAGAAGTTCAAAAATTAATATTTATTTTGAAGAATACAAATTCAAAAAAGATTATTTTCATGGTCGTATAATATTTTGAATTTAAAGAACAACTTCACAAATTTAAAAATATTTTCAAATAGGGCACATTTCATTTTTTAACGTACGTAACGATTAAAAATATATATAATTTTTTTTCCATTGGTCAGACATCCTACTTCCCATTACAAACACAGTAAGCATTTACATTTCGTATATTACTTCGTCTCAAACGATTCAATAAAATTTCGGCAGCATTTCCCTTTTTTTCCCTGCATTGTACACAAACGCGTGTACGCAGGAAACAAAAAAGAAAAGTTAGGGCGAAATTTTATGAACCGTTTGAGACGAAGTAGTATACAAAATGTAAATTCTTACTGTGTTCATAACTTGTCCAATACAAGGACAAATCCGACAAACATTGTACCAGATGAATATAAATGGTCATTTTTCGAAAAAAACGACTATTTATACAACGATCATGTACAACACTCGTCAGACGGGGCCAAAAACTCTCTAAGGGACATTTGTCGGTTAACGTGCGCGCATTTTACTCAAAAATATAGTTTTGCTCACTGTTCACATTTACAAAATATATATAAATTTAGCACAGTTATTCGACGTATTACGCATCAAAAAGGCTGGTTTAACATTTTTGTCTTTTTTTTAATACACACGATTATAATTTAGAGTAATGCATTTTTTGTTTCATAAGTAAATACGTGCACAATATAATACTCCTAGTTCATTCAATCATTTTATCGTATGCCAAATAACGTATACAATTGTCGAATCAGGGCATACACAACAATTTACATATACATGAACAACCACAAAGTATACGTGTTTTTCACAATTTCACGATAAAAGATGAAATATGTATGCCATGTGATGCTATAAACCATTATTACGCTAATGCAAACAATTGCAATCGCTAATTCGTCCTAATTTATCAATTTATGCAAATCTAAAATTAGGGTAAAAACTGAAATTTTCAGAAAAATAAGAGATTATACCTAAGATTGAGAGCAAGAGGTGTTGAATCAGCAGCGTGGAAGGAGAAAAAATCACGAAATTGGCGAATGGAGGTGGAAAATGTGGATTTGGGGGTTTTTGGTGAGATTGGGGAAAGCTGGAAAATGAGGAAGAAAGGCTCGGCCGACTGCAGGTATTTGCGAATTTCCGACGGCTTCCGACGGCCGCCGACGGCCCGTCGGAAATTAACCGTCGGAAGCCGTCGCCCCGACCCGTCGCTATTTCGCTTTTTTCTAGTAGTGTTAAAATGGAATTATAAATTTTTACTTATAACTTTATTATTTTAAAAATATATAAAATAAGATTTAAAATAGATTTAATTTAATAATAATTAATATAATAAAATTTATGAAGAATTTAATTTAAGTAATAAAACATATATAATATGTTAAGTATTTATTTAAATTAGATTTTTGTAACAACTTTAAGTAAATAGAGGTTGGAAAGACCAATTAAATATGAATTGATTTATAATTAAATTTGTTTATAATTGAATTTAAACAAGGTTGATTTAAACTTATTGATTTGAGGCTTTAAAAGATATGATTTTATAACTCGATTTGATAAAAGTGATCAAATGAGTATTTTCAACTTTAAATAAAATTGAAAACTGAATATTTATAATTAAATTTTAAATTGTTATATGAGATTTTATTTAAATGTCATTGAAGATGATTAAGTGAATATTTTAAAATTTTAAATAGGTTTAAAGTTGAATTTTGAATATAAACGAAATTTATCAAATTGAGTTATTATAAATTCTTTGAATATTTAAAACTGTGAAACCTATTGAATTGGAAATGCTTTGGTTGTAGTTCAAAACTGGATTTGAAATTGATATAGATTAAAAATGGTTTTATTGAGAATTAGAATTTAACTTGAAATTGTTGAACTGAAACTGATTTAAATATAATTTTTTGGACTTAATTTGATTTGAATTGATTTGTGAAATTGGAAGAAATAATTTTATACATAAACAATTTAATATATAAACTTTTTAATAAATAAACTATTTTTAAATCTATAACCTAGTTTATATACAAATTATTTTAATTTATAACTATTTAAATATGTATAGTATTTTTAATATTTAAACTGTTTAAGTTGGAAAGTGATAAGAATTCAAAGGTGAATATGATTTCGAAAGTGATATGATTCCGGAAGTGAATATAAATCCAAAAGAGATATGATTTTGAAATGAATATGATATTTTGATATGAAGTATGAACTGTTTGAATTATAAAATGATCACGGTGTGAAATAAGCGTTTGATTGTTAAAGATACCGGGATCGGATCACTCTCTACCAATACGGAAAACCATTTTAACAATTGTGTACATAGTGGAGATTCCAGAATGAAGTAGGATGGTTTGGTGACGATTTTGTATGAGGTATTAATACAGCCCTGACTCCCATGAGTCGGCTTGATATGGCTAAAACAGGAGCCATGTCGGGCCAAGTGAGGTCGCATCTCCGATCAGGCATATATCTTTGATACCATTATATTACTTTGTGATTTGATTGGGTGCACCTTTGATTTTAAGAATGTGTCTAAAGGTGGACGGTAGTAGCTGCTATGCGTTACCACCAGTCCAGATCCGCAAAACGGTAGAATCCTACCCTGGGAATTGCCTCGCATGCCTTGTCACATGCCTTATCGCGCCCTCTACGCGTTTGGTTTTTACCAAGCTTATGGAATGCCTTTTGATAGCCCTCCAGTTTTCGGAGGAATTACAGTACTGTATAGACTATGCAAATATATAAAATGTGTTAAGGGGGATATGGGTAACGCCTTAACGCTATTTTAATAGTTTACTTTGCTTTAGAAGTTATCTATCTAGCGTGTTGTACTATATATGTAGATAGCTTAATGGATCCTTAGAGGATGGAAATCCCAAACATCCTTTAAGTTATTTTGTATTTCAGTTGACATTTCACTTGAGTTGATTTACTGGTATAAGAATGTTAATCCTGACTCAAATGTTTTGTGTTTTGCTTTATGCTCGGGTCAAACTGAGTGTTACAGCATTTGAGACTCACCTTTGGAGTTTGGAGCTTTACATGAAGATCTGCTTTGTCTATTCAGCTTTCTAGTTAATTCAGTTTGTTCTAGTTGTTGCGTTCAGACTTATCATTTGCATTCTTATTAGTAACTTCTATGTATTCGAGATATATGTTGTATTTTGTTTAACTCTGATGTTTATATAGTAGCTTCATGAACTATTATTTATCTATTCCGCTGTTTATTGTTGCATAACTCTGTGTCTATGATTCCGTGATTGATTTATTTACCGTGTATGCTAAATTTTGCCAAATAAAAATTAACAATCTTTTGTTTTAAGCAATGCAAGTCTAACATGAGTGGATGATTGTCGATTTGAATGGTTCGAAATAGCAGGTCATTACATTACATATTTCATGTGTATCAATGATTGAAAATAAGTTATGCACAAATGGTTACTATTTCGAGAAATTGACTTAGTACAACAGTTCTTTCAATCTAAGGGATGACCGAAAAGAATTAATTTTGCCCCCGGGTCAATTTTCTTCAAAATAGCCAAATCTTGGCTTCTTTAAAATCGCCTTTGTATCTTAGTACCTGCAAGTTATGAAATTTACTTCATGTCTTGAAATCATACAATACTAGATACGTTAAATATAATTTTAACTTCATATGTTTTTGAAGTCCTATAGAGTAACATATAGCTATAGTACCCTTATGTACATCACCGTATTTCTAAACCCAATATATATACAAGGCTAATTGTCCTCTATCGATGAACGTTGCATAAATCATAAATCAATCTTTAATTACTCAACCATTTGGGAATTTTTTTACTTTGCTACGCTTTCATGTTTCTCACATCTTATATAAGCATAACACAGTTCTTAACGTAAAAATATATGTTAATTTCAAACAATGGTTAATCATATATGTTTCAGTAATTCAAACCAATAAATTTAAACCTGTCATTTTCTTCTTAAATATGTATCATCTCATATTGTTTTTTATTATGAGAATATCTTTTTATTATTTCAAAATAGTGTACTTATTATTCCAAATTGATAATATACTTCACAAATCCTTTTCTTTTTATCATATTTCTTTAACTATCTCCAACATCATTATTTAATCCAAAAAATAATATATATTTTTTCAAATTTCATTCAAAATAAAAATATTATATCACTTTACATCAAAATAGTAATATTTATTTAAATTATTTTTTCATAAGCTTTATTATTATCTAGTTCGATAATAATAATATTTTGCATTAGATCCTACAAAAATCCTAGCATTATTGTATTAAAAAATAACAACAATTTAACAAAACATATTCATAGAAAACAACCCTTTATTATTATTATTATTCTAGTAATACCTCTTATTTTTATTACTTAAATAATATTAACAAAATTTCATGAACTTCACAGAATAGTAATATGATTATTTGCTCAAAATTTAGATAGTCTTCCAAAAAAGAATATTAATATTTGTTTTAATTCTACCATACTTTATAAATAGTGGTAAATTCCCAATTAAAAATAGATTTTCATTGTTGTTTTAAAATTTTAATTTTTTTTCAAAATTCATAAATAATATCCTTAAAAATTTTCTATATAAATCCCTATGTCTCAAACCCATAATGTGATAGTGTTAGTGGTATATCCAAAGGGAAATTATGTAATATGTTACATATATTTGACTCGATAACCAATCTTGTTCGAAATCAAAAGTGTTTCCTTTCTATTATATACTTGATATGATGTGTTATATTAATTAATCAATTTAATTAAAAATATATTTAATAGAAAATCCATAAATGATATGTTTTATGATATAGTTATAAAGTGTTATAACTATGAGTATTTAACACAATGACACCAAACACACCATTTTAAATATTCATAGTCAAGGTTTATCGAGATTGGATATCGATACATCCATTGGGACTTGAATACGTAGTGCTTTTCAAAAGTTGGATAATGGATTACTCACAACTGTAGGGGCGCCAAAAGGTTATGTACTAATAGTTAGTGGATAATTTTGGAATGACTCACTCGATAGTTTAATGTTGGTTAATATAACCCAGGTCAAATAGAAAATATTGATGCGACAATATTACAAAATTCCCTTGACTTGAGAAAACTCTTGAACTTCAACGTAGAAACTCTTCTTTGATTATAGTTAAATCATGGCATGACGTCCATCAAATAACCATAGTTGGGTCGAGACGAAGCTCTGGAAGTGAAATATTATTCAAGACAGAATTTATCTTCTTGGTTATATAAGGTTAGTATTAGGGGGTCTACTTAAGTCAACTCAAAGTTATAATCCTAGGCCAGAGTAGCGCGGTTAACAGTAATTGTTACTATTGAAACAAAGATTTTATGCTTGGACTATAAAGTTGAATATGGACGATAAATTCAATTAATTAGTATTTATGAAATATTAATTATTAAACTTTATTTTATTTGTTTGAATACCGTTAACATTTAATAAAGTGCGTACATATAAAAATTTATAAACGCGCGTATTAATATACGGTATCGGTAAAATATTTGAACTGGGATTAAATAGATTAATTGCTAAGTGATTTTAGGATTTTTAGGCCTATATGCATTATGAAAATAGGAAGAGCTTTCAAATGTGATTTGAAAATTCGAAGGAGCAATTAAAACAAGAAATTAAATTTCTAAGCTTTATACCTCTTAATGACTCACTTAAATCTCATTTACAAAATGGTTTTCTCACTTTTCTCTTTAATTCAATTTTTTTGGCCGAAAATATGAAGAGGAGGGAGATTATTTTATGATATTTAATTAGGAATTACATAGGAAAGGTTTTAAGGGAGAGACTAAAAAGGCTTAATGTTTCCTTTGAAATATATTATCTCTTATTTAATCGATCATTCTTTTCATGATAATATTTTTTCGTTGCTCTCCTCCTCTTTCGTAATGGCCTCCATGATAAAAAATTCTCTAAAACAAATTCAAATAAAATACATAAAATTCAATATGGTGCTTGTGTAACGACTCGCAAATTTATCACTTTGATAAATTTTATTTATTTTTAAAATATTTAAATATAAGGTTTTTTAACATAGATTAGGATGTCTTGAATAATAAATAATAAGGGTAATCTTATTTTGAATAAGTATTTACAAAAATGTCTATGATTTGAAAAAATATTGATAAAATGATCAAAAATCGTTTTGTTGATAAAAAGTTTTATAATTATTAGAAGTCACAAATGGAGTTGGATACATACACTTATTTATCCATTTAAAAAGAATATAAAATAAAATTATTAATTTTATTTTTGGAAATAAAATGTATTTATGACATCATCAGGGATGTCATCACTTTTATATATCTTCTGATATATTTGAATTAAGTTTAAATAATTGTTATAAAATGATGATAATTCATTAATTAGTTATATAATGATAATAAATCATTTGTGATAGTTATATGAAGATATATACTTGAAAGTCGTAACTTTTTGTCGATATATCACTTTTTGTAAACACTTGTGATTATTTAATTCATTAATAATAATGAGAAATTAGTTTTCAATTTTTTACATTTATATGCTATATAATATATAAGTGCAAATATGACCGGGAACCGGCTTTCCGATTTTCAACGGTTTAACGAGCGGAAGTTTGTTCAAAGTTGTTGCAACACTTTTTGTTCTCTTATGCACATACATATACATGCACATACATGTCAAATGCACGCATATACATATAAATACATACACACACACATAAGTATATATGATAAAAATATCATGATATTATGAAATAAATATCATGATACTATCATTTATCTTCACCCTTAAGGCA
Source organism: Allium cepa (assembly GCA_030765085.1). NCBI lineage: Eukaryota > Viridiplantae > Streptophyta > Magnoliopsida > Asparagales > Amaryllidaceae > Allium > Allium cepa. Next base: position 887,962,705 of record CM060931.1, read on the forward strand.
TTTAAAGTCAATGCACATGCAAAGAGATGTAAAGTGATGGAAGCACATGAAGTGAGGATTCAATGTGTGGAATGATGGGAAAGGAGGGATGTGGGTTGAGGATAGAAAAGGAAATGCACATTTAGATATTTATTACACATTTTTGCCTATAAATACAATGCCTTAGCTCTCTCATTTCATTCATCCATTCACTACTTCTTCCTTCTTCTTCTTAAAACTCTAAGACTCTTCTTTAACAACTTTCATGCCTTGAGAAGAAAATATTTTCAATGTTATGGAAAATAAAATAAAATGCATACACATATGTACACCATGTTATTCCACCTTGAAAATAAGGCAAATCACTCCACATCTCCACTCAAAGCTCATGGTCACACCCATATCCATGCTTGGTTGAGCCTACCTCCATTTGCAAGTTCAGGTTGTGGCTTTCCAATGGTTCAAGGCTCGATTCTATACACTCCAGTGCGATCGTAGTAAAGTTATAGCAAATTTTCGCAAAGTTAGAAAAAATTCAAGTGAGAAACTTTATATATTATGATATTTTGGCTGACATGGATGTTTGGCTATGCTTGGTTGTGATGATTGTGAATCATTTTTGGATATGATAATATGTTTGTTTGGATGTGCAAGCTATTCACGTTCAATACACGTCGAAGATCATAAAGGAAATCACTTTCTTTTAATAAATGAAATGGTGTATGTAAGATTGCTAAACCTCTTTAAATGGTTTATAAATGATTTATAAGCACTAAAACCCAATTTGTGAAGCTTTTACAAGTTATGAAAATTGAGTTAAAAATAAACGCGCTACGTAACGGTAGTTCGCGATTTCGCGCTATAGAATTTAAATTCATTTATACAACGGATTCGGAATTCTTTAGAATTTTTCAAATCTTATAATCATAATTTTCAAACAAAAAAAAATGAGCAAGACTTTGTTTAGTAGATTTTGAAATATGAGCAAATCATGTTTTCAAAATAGTCGCGATTTGGCAGTTCGGAAACCAAAGCGATAGATTCTTTAAACACGATATTTTAAGTCTTTAAAAATATGAAATAAATTCTGTAGATATATTGAAACATTTTAAAAGAGATTTGAGTTATAAAAATGGATTTCTAAATGATTGAAAAAGTTGTTATGATAAAATAAGCTTTGAAAACACTATTCGCAGCACTTTTTGCAGCATCTTTAGTAACTTTTGAAATATCACTTTAAACTTAAGTATTCTTTCACAAACCTTTCATAAATATTTTCAAATAAATAATTAAGTACTTTAAATATGACTTGGAAGATTTATATTTTATTTTAAAAAGTTTAAATAAATAATTTAAAGAAAAGTTGATTTAATCTTGGTTCTAGAAGCCAATGAGTAGAGTGGATTTTTATATTCTTAAGATCTGGATGTAAGGCGCTTAAACTAAGGAGATGTTCAGGAGCAACCAGTGCCCTGGCTCACCTAGCCTTTTCCTTGGACAAGGGATGGATAAGGTCGAAATGTCAGAAACGAGGCAAGCTTAAAGGATTTAATTTACCCAAATTTTATATAACATGGATTGTATGGAAATAATCTTGTTATACTTGGTATTAAATTCCAAGGAGGAAACTCGTACTATCCATGTAAATTTAAAAGGCGATTCCACCATTAATCGATAGATGGTAAATATTGAATGCAGAAATTTATGTTGAGTAGAATTAGTGTAATTTCTATCGACCCTTTTTACTCAATAAGATTTTGCAATGTGAATTGTAACAAATGATTTTGATTTGATATTTCCAAAGTTAAAGAAGGGTTTTAGTGATTCCGTATATACTAGAAAAGAATATGATTTAAAAATTTATATCTCAAAAAGAGATATTTTACCTGATAAAAGATATTAATGAATGACTTGATAATCACCCTCAAACTTAACATCTTTTTGTCGATGATTGGTTCGAAGGAACCGGGGTCGGATTTGAGTGATTCCTATCTGAAAACCACTTCAAACCAATGTACATGTTCGAAGGTGAAGACATGAAGTGATAATAAATGGAATGAACGGCTATTTGTCACCGATCCTTTGGGGAAATTTCCCTTATCATGTATATATGGTGATATATATGGCAATGGTACCTTCATTTGATCTTTGATGCAAGGTATGCTCACTAATAATCCTATGGATAATTCCTAAGAAGATGTAATAGGAGAGCTTCTTCAGTTGGTCTTGTTACTAGACAACTTATATAGACGAATGTTTGATATGGCATTTCTAAAATGCATGTACATTATTCTTTTACAAACATACATTTGTTGGTGGTATAGGAGGTAACTCTCATACAGTTAACACCCTTCTCTCTAACGTTCGAGCTTAGAGGTTATATATTTGCGGAAATCAATAGTGTATGATGGAATTGGAAATGTGGTATTCAAAGTGGAATGTGCTATATGAAAGGTAATCGTTACCTCACGCATCATCACCCAAAAGCAGCTTAAACAGGGTATGCTGTAAGGCTATATGGTTCGCAACCATTAAGTTGGTCTTACAAGGTGCAGAGGTTTCAAAGGTGTTGATCCTCGATACATCCCTCTAGAGATGTACTATCTGAAAGGTAGTTCCTTACCTGCCATTGTATGAAAGTTCATTCTCCAATAAGTGCCTTCAGACTTGATTGTAGAACCTAGTATACTGAAACTTAATAACGTAACAATTTCGGCTAAGATTATGTATATTTACCTAAAAGTTGTTTACAAAAATGCCATTAAAAACAATAGTACCAGATTTTGCATTATAAATATTTTGGTCGTAATAAGGTAAAAAACCATTCTGTTTTTATGTATGGTGTGGTCTTACGAGATACTGTTTGTTTTCAAATATCCGTAATTTGATTTTCTCACACCGGTCCCATGACTGATTCGGAGTTTACTTTCCTTTTCCATTAACATCAAGTGCCCTATTTTTCTAGGTAGCCAAGTAGTCAGGTTTAACTTGGAGCATTGTGATGGAGCTTGAAGTCTTGAGCTGAAGGTATTCCTATAGATAGTTCTCCATTTCCATTCCCGCTGCATTGGTTTGCTAATTGTATTCAGCATTTATAAGGACAGAGATTTATAACTGTCTAAGTCGATTCATAAGATTGACTCTAATAAATATATTTAAATATTTTGTTGTAAATATATATATATATATATTGAAATAATATATGTTATTCCATTCGTGTGAGATTCAGTTCTGTCTTTATTTTATTTTACTCTATAATAATCTGCCTCTCCAGTACTTGTACTGGCAGCACGTGAATCCGAGGATGGATTAGTTCAATTCCTAAGGGTCAAAAGGGAGGGTCATCACATTTGATATCAGAGCTTAAAAATTAAGAGCCGGGTAGGGGTAAAGTCTAATTAGAAATAGGGTTAGTAATGCCCTACGATGTTTAATTCATTGAAGACAGGGTTAGCAACACCCTAGAATGAGTTGAGAGCACTATATATGAACGCATATTTATTAATGCTATATATAAAAAATTATTTTTGTTTTGGAAAATTGGAAAATGAAATAATTTAACCTATAATTATATTTTGAATATAAAGTAATATCTTTCAAAAGATATTGTTATTTGTTTAGTGTTTGTTTGTTAAGAGAATGAGAATATTCCATTGTTATCATTGATTAATAAGATGTTTGATCTAAAAGTTTAAATACGAACACCTTATGAATTTAGTTGCAAAATTTAACCATGTGCTCTTCGATAAATAGTAATATTAGTTTAAGGTTGAAGGAATTCATTTAAGATAAATAAATTTTATGAATTTTTTTATAGTGACTACATAAACTGGATTTCTATAACATGTTTTATAAAGAGATTTTTGAGAATTTAAAATCCCGGTATTTTTTTGAAAAGAATCTGATGATTAACTACTTCAAATGGCTCGAAAGTAACTAAAAATGGGCAGGAGATGTGTTTAGATGGTAAACACTTCTCTTAAGTATTTCCCTTATGGTTAAGGAAAATGCGATACTATTAGTACTACCCAGTTCCTTGGTATCATTTTTGAGTTACTCGATCTATATAATTTTCCAAAGTTAAAAAGATTACGAGAATCATTAATTGATAGATCGATTAACGATTGTTAATTTTTAACGAGGTATTTGCATTTAATATTGGAAGTGATAACATTCAATTACTATCATTTGTTTATTTAACAAACACTTTGTGAAATAAGTTTCACGATTTGACTATAAGGTGTTTGATAATAATGTTGGGTTAAGGATAATGAATTTTTATAGGATAATAAATGAGCATATTGTGTAAAAGTGTTTTTTATAAAAATTAAATTATTACGTAAAAGATGGATTTGTCAATGATATTTTGTAAATAGATTTGTAAATGGAATTTTATAAATAAAGAAATTTTATAAAAAAGAAGTTTTATAATATAGGAAGGAGATCATAAAAGTTTTATAAATATAAAAGGGTTTATCTTGATAAGTAGAGGATGGTTTTCAAAAAGAGAGATACATTCCATTTTAAAAGTAAAATAATACATTAAAGGAATGTATTGAAAGTGATATTTACAAATGGAGTTTAGTGGTTTTAAAAGTGATTTAAAATGTGTTAAGTGGAGGAAGAATGATTTCGACATCATTGCGCAAATAAATGTTTTCTGGAAAGTGAGAAAGACATAGACTATAACACTATTTTTGTAGTAAGTGATTCCCAAAAGGAGATAATTTATGTAGTATACAGGACTTATCATATAAAATATTTTACGTAAAGATTAAGGCTGGGTAACTTATATCTAAATTCGAAGTTAAGAATGATGTCTATTCAAGGTCTGAGAGGTAATGATACCCCAACTTAATCAGCGTCATGTTAACTAATTGTTTAAGTTTGACATCAAAATTAATATTAAGTATAATTAATCAGATCCCTATACTAGTGTTTTTGGGTTGTCTAAACGTTGTTTTACACAACAATAATTTAAACCCAATAAAATTTGTTTTGGAAAATATGAAGCTTTCCTCAAATATTTTACAGATTTAAGTATATAAAGGTACTTTCTAAGCGTTAAAATTAAAATGATTTCTTGGAAACAAGATAGAAATTTTTATTATATATAAAGAAGCATCTTTATGAAAATGTTTGGATTAAAGATAAAGGTTTTATGAAACGTTTCCATAAATAATTTTAAAAAAGAAATTTGGTATGACTAAGTACATATAAGGTACGTAGATAACTTCATCGTACGATTTTGATCTAAGATTTGAGTACAGGACTTTGAACACTGCTCCGAAAAAGGATTTATCACTCGATTCTTAATAGTGAACATTAACGAGGGCATATGGTTGGGTACTTTGTTTTTCATAATAGTTGAGGAATATGCAAGAAAAGTAAGGGTTTCTGATCAAAAGAGACTGATCGGAGTCCGCACTAGAGGACCAAGAGATCAATACTAGGTCCAAATTAAAATTGTATATTCGAATAGTAAATCGAATCAGATATTGCATACGGATAATCTGTATACATCGTACTAGTGTAAGTTTAAAAATAAATATTTTGGGCAAACACCTTTGTGTTTTGCATTGTAATTTCAAGGACAAAATACTTTTAAGGGGTGAAGTCTGTAATGACTCGCAGATTTATCACTTTGATAAATTTTATTTATTTTTAAAATATTCAAATATATGGTTTTTTAACATAGATTATTATATCTTGAATAATAAATAATAATGATAATATTATTTTGAATAAGTATTTATAAAAATATATGCTTTGGAAAAATATTCATAAAATGACTGAAAATATTTTCGTCGATAAACAGCTCTATAATTATCAAAAGTCGCACACAGAGCTACATACATACTTTTTTTTATCTATTTAAAGAAGAATATCAAATAAAATTATTCATTTTATTTTGGAAATAAGATGTATTTATGATGTCATCAGGGATGTCATCACTTTTATATATCTTTTAATAGATTTAACTTAAGTTTAAATAATTAAATAATTGTTCTAAAATGATGATAATTCATTCTAATTAGTTATATAGTGATAGTAAATCATTAGCGATAGTTTTATGAAGATATATACTTGATTTGAAAATACAAGAAAAATCGTAACGATTTGTCGATACGACCTTACTTTTTATAAATACTTGTTTAATATTGATTTATATGATTTTATAATCCAATTGTGATTGTTTTAATTCATTAAGAATAACGAGAAATTACTTTTCAATTCTTTTTACATTTATATGTAATTTAATTTATAAATGAAAATGTGACTGGGAATCGGCTTTCTGATTTTCAACGGTTTAATGAACGAAAGTTGTTCAAAGTTGTTACAACGTTGTTTGTTCTCTTATGCACATACATATACATGCACATACACGTCACATGCTCAAATATACATATAAATACACATACATACACATATGTATACATATGATAAAAATATCATGATATTATGAAACAAATATCATGATATTTTCGTTTACCTTCACCCTCAAGGCATCTAAAGTCAATGCACCTGGCATAGAAGAGTGATGGAGGCACATAGGGAGGGGGATCAACATATGGAATGATAGGAAAGGTGGGGTGGGTTGAGGGTAGAAAAGGAAATGCACATTTAGATATTTTTCGCACATTTTTGCCTATAAATACAAGGCCTTATCTCTCTCTCATGTCATTCATCCATTCACTTATTCTTCATCCTTCTTATTAAAGCTCTAAGAGCTCTTCTTTAATAGCTTCCATGCCATGAAAAATATATTTGCAAAGTTAATGCAAAATAAAGTAAAATATGTACATACACACGTCATTCCACCTCAAAAACAAGGCAAATCACTCCATATCTCCACTCAAATCTCATGGCCACACCCATATCCATGCTTAGCCTAACCCATCTCCACTTGCAAGCTTAGGCCGTGGCTTTCAAAAGGTCCAAGGTCCGATTTGATAGGCTCTATGTGACATAGCGAAGCTATAACAAATTTTCGCAAAGTTAGAAACAAATTCAAGTGAGAAACACTATTTATATTATAATATTTTGGGTTATATATATGTTTGGCTACATTTGGCTATGATGATTGTGAACCATGTTTGGATATGATAATATATTTGTTTAGATGTGTAAACAATTCATGTTTAATACACGTCGAATATCATAAAGGAAATTACTTTTTTTTAATAAATGAAATGGTGTATTTGAGGTTGTTAAACCTCTTTAAAATGGGTTAAAATTGTTTATAAATGTTTTATAAACATCAAAACCCAATTTAGTGAAGTTTTGACAAGCTAGAAAATTGAGTCTAAAATAGACACTTAACGTTTGTGATTTCTTGCCGTAAAAAGTTAAATCCATTTGTATAATATATTTGGAGTCAGAACTCTGTGGAATAAGTATTTTTCGAACTTATATAATCATAATTTTCGAAATAAAAGAAAAAGATCAAGATTTCGTTTTGTAGATTTGGAAATATGAGCAAATCAAGTTCAAAATTGTCGCGGTTTGGCAGTTCGAAAACCAAGACGATAAATTCTTTAAAAGTGATATTTTTTAATTATTTAAAAATATGTAATAAATCCTATAGATATAGTAAAATATTTTAAAATAAATTTGAGTTATAAAAATGGATTTCTAAATGATCGAAAAGTTGTTGCGATCAATTAAGCTTTGAAAACACTATTTGCAGCACTGTTCGCAGCATCTTTAATAACTTTTGAAATATCATTTTAAACTTAAGTATTCTTTTTCAAATCTTTAATGAATGTTTTCAAATAAATAATTAAGTATTTTAAAGATGATTTGGAGGTTTTATAATTTATTTTAAAATAAATAAATAAACAATTTAAAGAAAAGCTGTCATAATCAAGTGATTTAATCTTGGCTCTAAAAGCCGATGAGTAGACTGGATTTTCTATTTGTGGGATCTGAATATAAGGTGCTTAAAAATAAGGACATTCTGAGCAACCAGTGCTTTGGCTCACATGGCCTCTTCCTTGGGCGAGGGATAGATAAGGTCGAAATGTCGAAAATGAAGAAAGTATAAAAGATTTAAGTTTTTTCAAATTTAATACGTGGATTGTATAAAAATAATCTTCTTATATTCAGTATCAAATTCCAAGGAGGGAACCCACACTATCTATGTGAATTTAATAAATGATTCCACCTGGATTGTATAGGTTGAATACATAAATTGATATTGAGTAGAACTAGTATAAATTTCTATCGACCCTTTTTACTTAATAAGATTTTACAATGTGATTTATAAGAAATGATTTTTATTTGGTATTTCTAATGTTAAAAATAGGTTTATTGATTCCGTATACACTAGAAAAGAAAATGATTTAAAGATTTATATCTCTGATGTGCACGTAAATTTGCATATATCTACATCCATATTTTATCTATTTTTATTTAAATAAATGTCATAATTGGGTATTTAAACATGTTTAAACCAAATTCAATTATTTTCAAATCATCATATATTCATCTTCATACAAAGGTAAAATGATCATTTTTGTGCACGTGTTAATTTGAGAATTTTTACTTAGACATTTTTTTGATATTTTATAGGGATTTGGATTCAAATGGAATAGGTTTTCATGGAATATATGCATTCAAGAGAATACAAAGGAATGAAGATGAAAATAATTCAAACTCATGATCATGGAGGACCTCATCTACCCACTTACTTAAATCTATAGTTAGAAGCTAATGGACAGTTAACTGGAGGTTAAAGCTTCATGCATACTTGATAATGGATTAATTAGAGACTAATGGTTACTTTGTGGTCACACTTCTTAAAGGGCTTTTTGGGAAACTTTCTAAAAATTGAATTAGAGTTTTGTGCATGTATAAATAGCCTTCTTATGTACATGTAAATGATCTGTTTATCTCTTTTAATTACCAAGTTGTAAGCACAAAATCAAAGTGAAATAAAAATGACTTCCTAAGCCTTCTCTTTTCTATATGCTTTTATTTACTTTTATGTTCATGTTTATTTCTATGCTCTCTTCTTTTCATTGTTAGTAGATTAGATTTACATTCATGTAAGTAGTGTAGTTTTATTTTTATGCAAATAGTTTAGTAGTTAATCTCTTTTTCTTCCTTTGATTAGTTTCTACTTCTTTTGTTCTTTTAGTATTGAAATCTCTATGTGTTGAAATGATAACACAAATGAGTTGCTCAATCTCTACAATTTAGAGGTAATGAAGCTTTCTCTTAACCATGTAGGTGCAACATAATTTTCTATTTTATGATTTTTTTGCTTCATGAGAAAATGGATGTTTATGTGATTTATGTTTTATGTTGAATTTGATAGCTTATTTTATTCATGACAAATAGGCTATGCTTATCATATTATTCACAAATTGTCTTTTCATCTAAATATGGTTATGACAATGAAGTGAAATTATAATCAAAATTTGATGATCTATGTTATTAATTAATAGTAAATATATCATGCTTAAAATAGATTTTAGTTCTAATATTTATTTCATTTTTCATGACAGTTTAAAAAAGTAGGGTTAGATGTGTATTATAGTTTGATGGTTTAAGTTGTGTTAATTAATAACATAAATAGAGCATACTTATGATAAATACATCATTAATCTTACTTAGATAAAAAGGGGTTATAATTTATTTTGTGTTGATTTTCATGAGAATAGGAAAGTGGATTTGCCTCTAGATTGATTTTTAATCACATAGTTTTTAATCTCAATTTTTACTTATTTTTAGCATTTTTAGTTTTTAAAACAATCTCATCATTCGGTTTAAATTTGATTGACTAATTTTAAATTTAGTTCTTTCCTTGCAGATCGATCCGTACTCACCACGTATTACAATTGTACGTCTGCGCTTGCGGTTAATTTTAATACAATTCGCAAAAAAATTCTAATCGATAGAATTTCCGTCGTCAAACAAGTTTTTGGGCCTATTGCCGGGGAAGGAAATTTGATTTTAATTTTACTCTTCGGATTATTATTTTTTCTTCTATTTTGCACTTTCCTCCTTAGTAAAAAAAAAACAAAAAACAAAATTGCACATTTTCTTTGTTCCATTTGTGTTTGTGTTTTGTGCATATCTGTTTTTTTTTCTTTTTCGTTTTGTGCATTTGCATCTCTTTTGTTTTCATTTCATATTAAAAAAAAAATTGCACTACGCTTTGCATTTTCTTAGTTTGCATTTCATTCCTGTTGCATTTTGTTTTCATACTTACATTGCATTTCTTAAGTAAAAGAAAACATTTTGTATTTTATTTTAGTATGCAAAATAGCTCACTGTTTCTTTGAGTATTTCTTTTACATCTTTCATTCACTACACACACATTTCATTCTCTGTCACTGTGCATTTGCATGTGCATTTTTGAATTTAAGTTTCTGTTTTCCAAACTGTGTGTAAGGAATACATTGCATTCATAAATTTTTTTGCATCCACAGTTTATATCTTTGTTTACAAACATTCACTTTCTGTTTTGCATTACATTCTGTTCTGTTCTCCTCCACATTCTTCACAACTATACAAACCTATACATCACTACACACACATTCTTTGAGTATTTCCGTTACATCGCAACTATACAAACCTATACATCACTCCACATTCTTTGAGTACTTCTGTTACATCTTTCATTCACTACACACACATTTCATTCTGTCACTGTGCATTTGCATGTGCATTTGCATTTGACTTTAAGTTTCTGTTTATCAAACTGTGTGTAAGGAATACATTGCATTCATAAATTTTTTTGCATTGACAGTTCATATCTTTGTTTACAAACATTCACTTTCTGTTTTGCATTACATTCTGTTCTGTTCTCCTCCACATTCTTCACAACTATACAAACCTATACATCACTCCACATCCTGAGTATTTCTGTTACATCTTTCATTCACTACACACACATTTCATTCTCTGTCACTGTGCATTTGCATGTGCATTTGCATTTGAATTTAAGTTTCTATTTTCCAAACTGTGTGTAAGGAACACATTGCATTCATAAAAAAAAATTGCATTGACAGTTTATATCTTTGTTTACAAACATTCACTTTCTGTTTTGCATTACATTCTGTTCTGCTCTCCATATTCTTCACAACTATACAAACCTATACATCACCATTCTCCTACATCCAAAACTGCCATATACAATTCCATAGCCAAACACATTCCACTCCACTGCCTTGTATACACCACACTTCCCATTGCACTGCTATACATTTGTCAAAACCTCACAGTCAGCTTTTGCCTTCTACAGCACACATACAAGTCCATCCTCCAACTCCCAGGCAGTACTCCTCCATCTCCATTCACCACACTTCTGACAACCTTTCCCTTACTTCACCCACCTGTCAATCCAACTCCCTGTCCTCAAACACCAGCAGAGCACAACCAGCAACCCCCTTTCATGGCACCTGAACACACTTCACACTTCTAACCATGCTCACTGCCTCCATAACCCAAATTCAATTCAACATCAAACACACTTCCCATTGCACTACTATACATTTGTCAAAACCTCACAGTCAGCTTTTACCTTCTACAGCACACATACAAGTCCATCCTCCACCTCCCAGGCAGTACTCCTCCATCACCATTAACCACACTTCTGACAACCTTTCCCTTACTTCACCACCTGTCAATCGAACTCCTTGTCCTCAAACACCAGCAGAGCACAGCCAGCAACCCCCCTTCATAGCACCTGAACACACTTCACACTTCTAACCATACTCACAGCCTCCATCACCCAAATTCAATTCAACATCAAACACACTTCCTCCTTCAACATTCCTGTTCCTTCACGTACTCCTCCAAGTTCATCCTTCACCGTCCTATCTACTGCTTCCTTCAACAAAACTGTCAACTTCTACCTTCTAGTCACCGGTCCTCCATGAACAACCATACAGATCACGACCATCTTCACCTAGGCTTAAAGTGGCCACCACTCTCCATTGACTCTCTTCCATACACAACCACAACCGCAACTTCATCTCACCATCACTCAACTCCAATTAAAGAAAAGCTACTAATTGCTATCCAATCATCGCCTGCAATCACCCCAAAACCCACCAAATCGCTGATTATCGAACCCCAAATCGCAACTACCCGAACCGTAACAACTCTCACAAACCACCGCAACGAATCGCTACCCCCTTTCAGAAATCGACTTGAATCAAATTTTGAATAGGCATGCAATTTCCATTTTTTTATTGCGGTAATTAGCCCTTTTTTCTTTGTTATAATCAGAGGAGAAGCGAAAGAAGATATGGGATATCAAAATATTGCGTATTGGGTTTAAGTTGGAATTTGGTTTTGATTCTCTTGTTTGAGGGCTTCTTATTGGGCCGCGTAGGTTTTTTTTTGAACGGCCTAGTACAATAATTTTTCCTCTTGTTTGTTTGCTTTTAGTTAAATTGTTTTGTTTTCATTTTTTTAAAGTCCATCCTAAAAAAAAGAGTTGTTCAATTTGTTTTGTTCAATTTGTCTTCTTTTAGTATAAAAAATAATAATTAAATTTGTATTTTTTTAATTTGTTTTGATTTGGTTTGTTTTAACTTGTTTTTTTTAAAAAGAATTAAAAAAATGTATATACCTTATTTTTCATTTCGGGTTGCCAAAGTAGAAAATCAAGAGAAATTTCTTTGCTTGCTAAAAGAATCATCGCTTAAAAAAATTAAATTACTAATAATCTACATGCTTTGGTATCGTGCTTTCATCCTCAGTTTTATTTAGGTGAATTGTTGGTTGTTTGCATTATCATTTATATAAAAAAATTCAAAAAAATAAAATAAAAACAAACTTCATTTTAGTTGCATTGTAAATTCACGTTTAATTTTTGCTTTGCATTCATCTCATCTTATTTTTTTTCTAAGGGCAATACTGCAAGTCACATAAGGTGGGGGATTTCATAACCCTTTCCTTAGCCCACAAATTGCATTTCATCATAGAATTTAACTAATAATAATGGTTAGACATTCGACTTAAGGATTTCACGAGCACATCTAGGGCTTAATTGTATTTTGACAATTGTGTTCTTTGGACAATTTATTTCTTGGTGTCTAGACTACGTTAGAGTAATGACCATTTATAAATCTTATGGTGATTCGTAAATATTATAGTGGTTGTTCCTCTAAAAGTACAAAAACCTTTGATTGCACCGTTATGGTGATTCGTGGTGCACCGATAACCCCTACCTGGCTAAGAAATATTTTTGTTGATTTAAAACAAAGTGTGATTATACAATTTTGGGTTAGGAGCTATAAGGACATAAAATTCGTAATTAATTCATTTGCATTCATTTAATTGTATTAATTCATAGATATTTAAAAAAAAAGGAAAAAAAATCAAAAATCCAAAAGCCAAAAAAAATTGCAGATTTTACTTAACCTAGTTTTTATCAAAAAAAAACAAAAAAATCCAAAAAAAAAATAGAAAATATTTTCAAAAATAAAATCAAATTCCCATTTTCTAAAAACAAAACAAAAATTTCCGTTTGGTAAATATTTGAAAATTAATAAATACAAACATACAAAAACAAAAAACATATAAAAAAATTTGAAAAGCCAAAAAAACAAAAACCAAACTTCTTTTTTGAAAATTAAATTTTAGTCGGTAAATATTTTTTCTTCCTTTTACTAGAAAAAAAAAACAAATTTTCACTTCATTTTCCAAATCTTGTTTCGTTCTCTAAACTCAATTCTAATTTCTTTCCCCTCTCAACTTTTACTTGTGCATGAGTACTTGGACTTGTGACACAATAATAAAACATTGGACTCGCAACTTAGCAACTAATTGTTTAGTTCGAACAAAAATTCCCTCAACCATGGGTAACGAAAATCCCCATCGAACCCTTATGGATATAATCTTCCCCGATAGAGTTTCTATCCCTTCTTGCATCACTTTACCCCCCACAGGTAACCACTTTGAAATTCATTCAATCACATTAATACACTTCCAGAATTTGCCAATTTTGAACGTGATGATCCTTATATCTTTTTAACCAAATTTGAACAAGTTTGTACAACCATTAAAATTCAACAACTATGTGACGCTGAAATCAAACTTAGGTTAATTCCATTTTCACTTCTCGACTATGCCGAGAAATGATTGTATAGCTTGCCTTCGATTTCGATCAAAACTTGGGATAAATTTGTGACAACCTTCCAAAAATATTTTACCTCTTGGAAAAAACAATGAAAGTTCGAAATGAAATTCTAAATTTCATTAATTCGGGGGTGAATCCTTTGCAAAATATTTTGAGAGATATAAAGAAATTTTAATCAAATGTCCACACCACAATTTCGAAAAATGGACTTTTTGCCAAATTTTATACGACGGACTTGAAAACAGCTCTCGAACCATGCTCGAATCAATGTGCTAAGGAAATTTTCTAGCACAAGATCACGATGCCGCTGGGCAATTTCTTGAAAATCTCGCCAAAAAATCATGTCAATGGGAACGATCTAATGAGAAATCAACATATTCTAAATCAAGCGCTCATTCGGTAGGATCATCTTTGGTCATAGAAGCGAAAATCGACGCGAGGATAACCAAATTCAATAATGCCTTTTGTCAAATCAAATCAACCAAGCTTCTTAAGTTATGTGTTACAAATGCAACGATCCAAATCACATCACTGATAAATGTCCTCACTCATTAGAACAAATCGATGCTTTTAATAAAGTTAAGAATGATCCGTTTTCTCCAACGTACAATCCCAGTTTGAGAAATCATCCTAACTTCGCTTGGAACCAAAATAATTCAAACACGAATGCGGTTTGACCATCTTTTCAATCATTTTCGAACAACGCTTCAAATACATTTCCCTTTTTTCTACTAAAACAAGTTCAACAAAATTTCATGCCTCCTTCTCAAAACCAAGCACAACAATCTTTCGGTCCTCAAGATGACAAACATATGATCTCCCTTCAAAAGAGTATTGAAGCCTTGGCTAACGCGACAAGGCAATTGCAAAAAAATTTAAATTCGTACGTGCAAAATACGAGTCAATCAATTGCTAAACTCGAAATGCAAATGAGTCAGTTAGCCACTTCCATGAGTAAATGGGATAGAGGCACTTTCCCGAGTCAACCCGTTCCAAAACCTAGAAATCAAAACACAAATTTGAACCAAGCTCATGTCGTTCAAGACAGTAATTTGAATCAAATGAACTCAATCACCACTTTCCGATTCGGTAAGCAAATCGATAATCAAGTTTTCGATCCAAACGACTTACCGGATATTCCTCTCGACTCTTTGAAAATGACGAATGATGCTGATCCAAAGTCGAGTCGAACCTTGAACCAAATTCCGAGTCTAATTCTTTTCCAACTCAAGAGGACCGACTTTTTGAGTTTCAAATTCCATTTCTGCATCGACTTGGACCTAAGAAACATTCCGAACAAATGGAAAATATTTTAGAAATTTTCAAACAAGTCAAAGTGAACATTTCTCTCTTAGATGTCATCCAACAAGTCCCAACTTATGCTAAGTTTTTAAAGAACTTATGCACTCAAAAGCGAAACACTCAAGTTCCAAAGAAAGCCTTTTTAGCCGTTGGTCTTAGCGAAGTCTTGTCTCAATCCATTCCCGTTAAATACAAAGATCCCAGTTGTCCCACAATCTCGTGTAAAATTGGAGACAAGATAATAAACAAACGTCTTTTGCACCTAGGTGCTAGCGTAAACTTGCTTCCTTATTTAGTTTACCAGCAACTAGGTCTAGGTGAGCTTGAACCGACAAAGGACACTCTTCAATTGGCCGATCTTTCTGTTAAGAAACCGATATGTGAAATCAAGGACGTACTCATTAAAGTAGGAGAATTCATATTCCCCGTCGATTTCATTGTCCTCGAAACTCAACCCATAAACAATCTAATGGGCCAAATTCCTTTGATTCTAGGACGACCTTTCTTAGCCACCTCTAGTGCTTTAATTAATTGTCGTAACGGTTCAATGAAATTTTTTTTGGAAACATGACTATCGATCTTAACATTTTCAACTTAGAACATCAATCGAACGAACCTTTCGACTACACATTAGAAATTAGTGCCATTCAAGAATACTCTAAAAATGAATCAATTGACCTTAGTGAGGAATGGAGGCTGAGTATGAGAAATTTCTTTAAAATGTGCCAAGCAAGATCAAGAACATGCATCCTTTCAAGCACCTAGTGGTTGAGTCAAATTTCAGCTGACTTCTTTGATTGAGCTGCCTCTAGCTAGAGCTCAAACCTCTTCCTTCTCCCTTTAAGTGTGCATACTTAAGTGTTAATGAAATGTTTCCTATCATAATTTCGAATGATCTTTCTCTTGGCCAAGAATCTTCTCTTCTTTCAATTCTTTATAAAAATAAACGCAATTGGTTGCCCCATCACTGACGTTAAGGGAACCAGTCCCGCCATTGGTCGACATTGCATTCACTTAATTGACGAAGCCAAGCCTACTCGTGATGCGCAACGAAGGCTTAACCCAAAAATGAAAGATACGGTTCAAGATGAAATACTTAAGCTCCTCGATAACGATATCATATATCCCATCTCTAATAGCTCATGGGTTAGTCCAATTCATGTTATACCTAAAAAGTTTGGACTTATCGTTATAACAAGCGATGCTAACTAATTCATTCCTACTCGAACTCAAACTGGTTGGCATGTTTGCATTAATTATCTAAAATTAAATGCTGCAACACGTAAATGTCACTTCCCTCTTCCTTTCATTAACCAAATGCTTAAACGTTTAGTCGGCCACAAATTCCATTGCTTCCTTGATGGTTGTTCCGGCTATAACCAAATTTCAATCACTCTCGAAGATCAGGAGAAAATGACTTTCACGTGTCCATTCGGTACCTTTGCTTATCGTTGTATGCTATTCCTACTTTATAAAGCTCCTGCTACTTTCCAATGATGCATGGTTGACATCTTTTCTAACATGATCGAATGCTTTCTAGAAGTTTTTATGGTAGCGACCCGTAGTTCCATACCCTTTGAGTTGATAATAGATCATCCCTGTTCAACCCAAATTGAATGAAAGAGCGAATAACTAGAGTAAAGATGAAGAAAGAGATAGAAGAAAATAGAATAACAAACACAAAATCTCAGAATCGCAGCGGAACAAAATATAATATATAATAGTAGATTTTTATATAAAGGTATCTATAATTGTTTAATACTTACAATCATCATAGTACAATAATTGATACATCAATCTGGATAGTTATAATCACTTGTCCTCACATAGTGGAAATATAAACTAAGTACAGATATACGTTCGAACTCCTCCAGCTCGTCTTCTGAGCTCTATAGCATTCTAACCTGAAACTGAAATACTCGATCTGACCCGAGTATTATAATAAAATAACACCCAATTCAGTATGGAAAACCAGTGTGAGTAAAAACACATTCAATTTGAATGATTAGAGTTATCAAAATCCTTTGAAAAATAAAGGTATCTCATAAGATCGCGTCACACAAGAATACGACGGGTTTTTGCCTTACGACAAACAAAACATTTTGTAGAAAATCCAGTGATATTATAATAGTGTCTAAATACAAATACTTATTCAAACAGCTGAATTTGTTATATTAATTAAACTCTAGGATACTAGGCTCTACAAACAAAACCGTAAGGCTTGTAGTGGAGAATGGCTTCCATACAATTGCTGGGCCACTTGGGTACCGCCTATTACAGTACACCTCTAGAACAATGTACCGAGGACCTCGCCGGGATCCCCTGCTGCATAAGGCTGACCTACCCCTAACCTAGATAGACCGAATATGTTATCATCTCGGGTGTTCCCACCCTGAACATCAAGCACTCCTTCTTTCATGCACAACTATATCCATAGTATATAAGTTTCCGAGAACATCTAGAAATGTGATAACATACCCTAATTGGGTATGACCCACTTAGCCTAGCTGCATCTCCCATGTTTTAGTCATTCCCAGTTGATGAGGCTTGAGGCTAAGCGTTACCTTTCATGAAACAATTCTATATCGAATGCTCATCGTCTTCCAATGACGATGTTCTAATAGCATTCGTCCATACAAGTTGTCCTGGGTATGAACAAACCAAATCACCATCTTCGTAATCTTCATGGTATTCATTCGTAACGTTCTAACCGGATCGAAGTGGTTTTCGGATAATTACATCCGATCTTGTTCTCTTCGAAAAGATTAACAAAATTTGCCAATATTGATAGTTGGTTATTTAACTATCAATAAACATCCATAAGAAGTCACTAAGCCTTATTATAACCTTTTTCCCAAAACATATATTCTCGACATATTTTTATAAGACATGTCGATCCTTTCCAACATTTGAAAAAAATTTCAAATACATAAATCCATAACCGGATATTTCCAAACCATCTCAACACTTAGAAATATTTCCAAATTCCATTTTTATACTCAGGAAAATATTATAAGTCTTATTTTCCAAAATCTTTCAAATATCAACACTTAAGAAATATTTCGTAACTAATTTCATAAGTCTTCTGAATAACCACTAAATTCCTTTTTCTAATTTCCAACCCCAGTATACTTATTTACAACCCCATTCAACAATTTATAACATCTTTTATAAATTCAGATTTCCTTTTCAAAATTTCCATATTCAGCATTTTGAAATTTCATTTCCTCCAAATCCCTTATAAAATTACCCCTCCAAATCATATCCATTTAAAAACCTAATTTATGAATCACGAGAGAATTTATAAATAAAAATTTCAATCACTTCAAAAATCTATATATATAATAAGTATTTAAAAGGATAATAATTTATTTTTAAAACATGTTCAAATAATTATTTAAAATACCAAAAATACCTTTATAAACATCATTAACTCATTTTTAGTTAAACAAAAAAAATTCCAAAGTTGATTTTTATAAGTTAGAATTTACTAAAATAAATACTTAATATTTGAAAATCTACTTACTAAAGTATCTCAATCCTATCTAGTTTAAATTTTCATAGTTCTAAATAATAAAATTTTCATTCTAAAAACAAACTTACTTCTTAGAATTAAAATATATTTTTAAAACCTCAATAACTAATTCAATTTATAAACTGCCCTCAAATCTCATCACATCACTTCCATTCCGATCTCCTTAACCATTTCCTCTTTTCAAAAACATTATCCACTATTTTTCTCACCCTGTTTCCATATTCTAATATAAACTCCCCATGCGAATTATTTTTCCAATATATCCATTGATATCGTTTACCTTAGTTATAAACATCACTTATAAATTTTTATACTACTTTGAGTTTTACCTGGTATAAAAACAATCTTATTTACAAAATTCCATTTTATAAAACCATTTCTTTATAAATCCCATCTATAACTTTCAATCTATTTTTAATATCGACTTAAACTCTTTTTATATTTTTTGAATATCATATATAAGTTCTTTTTATATAATTCATTTTTAAAAATTTACATTTAGTAATTCACAATAGTTAAGTATATCCAAAAATCGAATATATTTTTTTCTAACTCAATTTCTTTAAAATAACCCTAATTCCAATATAATTATTTTTATCTCAAAGCACCCTTTAATTTCTTAAATTTAAAAAATATATTTATGGTATTTAAAATATCAAAAATTTAGGCCAGTGCTACAATAGCATCCAATAATTTCAATCATTAAAGTAATCGATAATAGATTATTCTATACAAACCATATATCACAATATATGAAATTAAATTTAACATTTTGAGGAATCCAATTGGATCCCTCCAACTCGTTTCCCTACATCCATAGATGTTAATACAACATAAAAATACCAATCCCACTTCGAGGGGGATATCACGGTATGTAGGATCATCTGCTATTATGCGGGCACATATGTTCTCATTCGCTATAATATGCGGGAATATCACTCTAAATACTAATATATATACTATTATATAATAAATCATTCATTGGATAATAACTATTAGATCAACCATGCATCCAATAATTAATTTTAACTATTTAAAATTAAATTGGCATCCAAATGAGTGAGAATTTATCGCCTTGATTTTTATTTGTCGTCCATTCCAATTTTAAATCAAATTGAACAGCATTCGATTTAAATTAAAAAATCCAGCTATATTCAAAAATTTCCGAACCAATTTCTATCATGTAGATTTATAGCTATGACCCAAGCTTAACTAGTTGTTATTCATTTTGGACCTCGAATAGATAAACAATATGAAATTTATAATTCTTTTTGGTTGTTATTATTAATATTGCAATTTTTCCTTATTCATTACAGTAAATAAAATTTATTATCTTCCCATTTTCTTCTTATCGCGTACGAACGCGAATCATTCTCGGCGTGTTTGACCATCTCCGACCCAATGCCACTTGCTCGAACGACAGGCCCTTGCTTACAATCGATGAACGCCTCCATTCCCAAGCAACCCACTCGCAGTTGCACCCTTCACTCGCGACTCCCCAAACCTAACTGCTCGTCGCCGACCACGTGTACACACGCGTGTTAGCGAACTGCCCTA
This sequence comes from Allium cepa, assembly GCA_030765085.1. Taxonomy (NCBI): domain Eukaryota; kingdom Viridiplantae; phylum Streptophyta; class Magnoliopsida; order Asparagales; family Amaryllidaceae; genus Allium; species Allium cepa. Next base: position 887,983,179 of record CM060931.1, read on the forward strand.
CTCGAAACCCCAAACTCCATCGCCAAACGCTGTTGCTCAGCATCCACATCATCAAACTATAAACTTAGTCCTGACATCAAGGATAAACCCACATCTCCAATCTCAAACTCGTGTTCACCGTCGATTCCCCAACCTCGCCATCGACTCTAGATCGCGATGAGAAAATGCGAGCGCCCTTTCCTCGACCATTGTACTAACACGCGGCTGCGATGACCGCCACAATAGCCGCCTCCCCTTCACAGCACCACCATCGCGATATTGTTCGATCGTCAGCTCTTTTTTTTCTTTATGAAACGAGATTTTGTTTTTGAAGAACATAAGAAAAGGAACGCGGCTTTGAATTTTTTTCGAGCTCATGTCGATTTTGAACTGAAGAGCAAGGAAGGCACGTTTGCAATTTAAATTGGGAAAGAAGGAAGAGGGATTTTTTATATTATTTTCATTTTCGATTTGAACTGATTTGAGGAAGGAGGGATGTGATTTTTGAATTGAGATGAAAGGTTGCATGAAGGAGGCCAACTACAGTAGCTCTGAAGTGAAGGAAAAAGTGCTGATTTGAAAATATAGGTCAAGTCAACATATAATTATTTTATTTAAATTTTAAAACTTCTCGATTTTCACAATTCAAAATCGAGAACCCCTATCGAGGCATGCCGTTGGGCGTTTATAATGTTATAATGTTATTTCAAACGTAATGGAAAAAATTTGGAGTCCTAATTCAATCATTTGAAGAAGATAGATTTTTGGACCCAATTATTATATTAAATTTCGATATTAATTCCGATGCGTTTATATCCCATACGACCAAACGATAACTCCAAAGGCTACAAAATTTGAAATCTGATAATAATACATTATATAGATCCAATGGAACAAGTTTTATCGAATTCTAAGACTGTGCCCTGGATCGCTATTTTAACTCGTCGATTAAATCGACGATTTCAAATCTTTATGGTATCGCTTTAGAATCCATTTTTAAAACTTATTTACCTAATTCTAATTCAGATAGAATTTATATAAATATTAGAAATCATTTTGATTTCATATTCAACTCCAATTCAATTATTTAGGCGATTTTTAATTATTAACTCAAAAATTAAATTTATTAATTAAATCATTATATTTGGAACTTAAGTTTTTATTACACTATTTTTGGTCAATAAACTCTATATTGAAATCTCGTTCACATCCCAAAACTCAACATTTAAAATGAACTAAATGTTCAAAATTAACGACTAAAAATCCGGGTAGTTACATTCCTTGTACCGTAAAAGAATTTCGTCCCCGAAATTGCTAAGGCGGAAAAAACACCCTAAACCCACTAATTTATCAAAACCCACTTAGTTAAAACTCGATACTCACTTTTCTAAAACTTTAGTTTCAACCAAAACAATTAGTTTTCAATTCCAATTCCAAAACCCTTTATTCAAATTACAATTCGAATCAATTTGTCGTTAATAAAAAAAATTCAAAAATTTTCAAAATTCTTCTAACACTCTAAATTTCCAAAATTTTTTGGCAGAGTCTCTCTTGCACAAAAGACCTTTTACAATATACAAGAGAGAAAAATATATATACATCGACCCACACGGTCTGAAAACAAACACACACACACACATATTTTGCAGTATTTAATCCTAAAACGTACCTTTTATTAGCTTTTTTAAGTATTATTAAGCAGGCATTTACTTTAAAAGCAATTTCGCAAGCCAAATCTTGCCAAAAAGTCCCTCTGTAACTATACTTAATCAATTTTAAACACGTAAGTTCCAAAATGTGAAATTCAGTAACATTTCACTTATTTAAATAGTTAAAACACATAAAATTCATAAATGTATTCTAAACATATATTTATAAGCAATTATAGGGTTCCAATACTAATTTATATACTTTCCATCGATCCATATATCATTCAATCCGAAATGATTTACAACCAAATTTATTTACATCCAATTTGTTTTAAATCAAACAACCCATATCTGTTCCAAATTGATTTCAAAATCAATTCATTCACTCTTTATTAATTCATAAAATTTTATTTACTTCGTTTACACCAAACAACAATTTTTTATGCAAATTTGGCGTTATTAATTTGAATAGAATAATCATTTAAGCTTATAACTATTTTAAATTGAGTCCAAATCAACATATATTTAATTCTTTTCTATTTCAACTTTATTCTGAATTAGTTCATTTAGGTTTCATTAATATCCACATCCATTATATCCAATCTTAAACTCGGAATCATTTCATGCTATTTACTTATGAATTATTTCATAGTTTTATTTGTGCCAAGCTCCACTCCAATATTAACTAAAGCTAGTTTGTTTAATTTCAGTTATTACAACCTTATAACTTAAGTTTATTTTCATTTCAACCACTTCCATTTCATTACTAATTAATTAATTAGTTCATTCATTTTATTCACTTCAATTTTAATTCCATACTCAAATTCATTTTTGAATACATCTAAATGATACCAAGGTCATATTCAATTTATTTATACTCAAATTAAATTTATTTATAACTTCAATCACTACTATCCCAATCCATTTCTATTTTATTCGATAATATTTCCAATTATATTTTATTCGCTTACATTTTGTTGAATTTTTGATTTATACTCAAGTTCCTTATTAAATTAGCTTATCCAATTAGTTCACTTTCAATTTATAACTCAATATCTGATTTTATTTCAAAAATTAATTCTTTTAAGTTGCTTGAGTTCAATTTTACTTTATAATTCAAGTTTGGATATTATTTCCTTTACCAAAATATCAGTCCATTTTTATTTTTAGATTTTCTATTTCACTTTTCAATTTTATATGTCACTCAACTTATTTTTCACATTTCCGTCAATTCTATACTCAAATATATTCACATTTAATTTTTAACTCAAGATTATACATTTATTTATAGCCTAAGTATATTTTTATTTCATACATTTCAATTTTTATAAGCTATTCCAATTTATTTACTCATAATTCCAAATTTCTACTCAAATTTTATTTTATTCAAAATTTATCACTTATGGTTATGTACTTACTTTTACCACTCTAAATTTATATTCACTTCAATTCGACATTATTTCTAATCCAATCCAATTTTCATAACTTATAGTTATATAGTCACTTTATAATTCACATTTACGTATTTAATGAAATTCCAAATGATTCAAACCAAATTCACCTTTTCATTTTTTTCCCAATTCCTTTTAACCAACATTTCAAAACCAAATTCAAGTTATTCATACTTAAACTAAATTTAACTCCAACAAGTTTATTTTTAATTCATTCAATTTCATTATATATTTCAATTACTTTGCTTAAGTTAATTCCCACTTTATTTATACACTATATTAATTCAATTCAAATCTAGTCGGTTTAATTCCCAAAATTTAATTTTATCCAACTAACTTAAGTTGAATTCCATTTCAACTTTCTCTCTTTAAATTATATTCCAACTTCAATTTTTTTCGCACTTCCCTCCTTATAAATATCATCTTCCATAGGCTTTTCGAATTTGTAATCACCGGTATTTACTTCAAATTACTTTGAAATCATATATATATATATATATATATATATATATATATATAATCCTTTTGGTTTAGCAAACCACTTCCTTCGAATCCCAAAATCAACCTGATTTCATCCAAAATAATTCCCTCAGAATTTTTAAAACAATCACTTATTTGACCAAAAAACCTCCATATTAATTTACTATGGTAGCAATTCGTCACTTAGAAACTCAAAAATGAACACCGATGATGTCGCAATCATGATCCGAGTTATTTTCCAATGAACGGAGTGCGTTCAGTGCTATATCACTTCCAAAATCCATTTTAAAACTATTTTTCTATTCAAAAAATATCCAAAATTATCTTTAAACACTTTGGAAAATACTACCAAAAATCTTCGGGATTTAAATTTTCCAAATTCTGTTTGAATCCATTTTTTTAGTTTTTAACTCATTTGTATAATTCACACTTATACAAAATTTCGTTTGGTTATATAAACCACTTGTAATTTTATAGTCTTATTTTGATTATATAATAACAATCAAACAAACCACTATAATAATTTTCAGAATTTTTTTTCTCTTTTATATCAAAAAACAGTTTAGGTAAAATTATTTCACTTACCTGCTTCGAAACCATACTGTGCAGTTTATCGCATTTAAGTGTTTAGAAACTTCTATCGATTTAAGTAGCGTCCAACTATTCGATCAGAATTTATATACCGCTCGACAAATAAATAAACATAATTCAAAACCATTTATATTCACTAACAAATGCACGCTCATATTTATTACTACACTCAGCTCATTCTAGAGTACCACAAACTCTATCTCTAATGAGTAATTTCCACCAGAGCCAAGGTTCTCGCATAACCTGTCTCTAATACCAAATGTAGCGGTCTAAGCTTTTCAACCATCGGTATGGGATACTTTCCACCATTGCATACACCGGTACCTCGAATTTGCTTTTACAACTAGCCTCTCGGCCACAACCAACCACTTCGGGATATGTAGGGGTAAAAGTCGCCTGCTCACCAACAAACACAAAGCGAGAACCCCCTATCATGCTGTAACGAAGAAAATCCGATCCCGGTCTCTTCAAAACGATTAACGAAATTGGCCAATATTGAGTCAGTTATTTAACTATCAATAAAACATCCATAAGCAGTCACTAGGTCTTATTATAATTTTTCTCCCAAAATATCTATTCTCGAAATAACTTTATAAGATATATCGACCCTTTCCAACATTTGAAAAACAATTTCAAATACTTAAATCTGTAACCGGATATTTCCAAACCATCTCAACACTTAGAAAAATTTCCAAATTTCCAATTTTATACTTAGGATAATATTATAAGTCTTATTTTCGAAAATCTTTCAAATATCAACAATTAGGAGAATATTTCATAACTTATTTCATAAGTCTTCAGAATCACTATAAAATTCCTTTTTCCAATTTCCAACCCCAGTATACTTATTTATAACGCCATTCAATAACTTACAACTTCTTTTATAAATTCAGATTTCCTTTTCAAAATTCCTATATTCAACATTTTGTAATTTCATTTCGTCCAAATCCCTTATAAAATTCCCCCTTTAAAATCATATTAATTAAAAAAAACCCATTTGCAAATCTCGAGAGAAATTATAAATAAAAATTCAGTCACTTCAAAACTCTATATATATAAAATAAGTATTTAAAAGTATAATAACTTATTTTTAAAACATGTTCAAATAATTATTTGAAATATCAAAAACACCTTTATAAACACTAGTAACTCATTTTTAGTTTTACAAATAAATTTTCAAAGCCGATTTTTAAAAGTTAGAATTTACTAAAATAAATACTTAATATTCGAAAATATACTTACCAAAGTATGTCAATCCTATCTTGTTTAAAATTTCATAGTTTTTAATAATAAAATTTCCTTTTCAAAAATAAACTTACTTCTTAGAATTAAAAATATATTTTTAAAACCTCAATAACTAATTCAATTTATAAATTCCCCTCGAATCTCATATCATCACTTCCATTCCGATATCCTTAACAATTTTCTCTTTTCAAAAATAGTATCCACTATTTTTCTCACCATATTTCCATATTCTAATATAAAATCCCTCTGCGAATTTATTTTTCAATATATCCATTGATATCGCTTACCTTATCTATAAACATTGCTTATAAATTTTTATACTCTTTTGAGTTTTACCTATTTATAAAAACATTCTTATTTATAAAACTCCATTTTACAAATCCATTTCTTTATAAATCCTATTTATAACTTCCAATCTATTTTTAATATCGACTTCAACTCTTTTTATATTTTTCGAATATCATTTATAAATTCTTTTTTTATATAACTAATTTTTAAAAATCTCCATTTAGTATTTCACAATAGTTACGTATATCCAAAAATCGAACATATTTTTATAACTCAATTTCTTTAAAATAACCCCAATTCCAATCTAAATATTTTTATCTCAAAAATTCCCTTTAATTTCATAAATTTAAAAAATATATTTATGGTATTTAAAATATCAAAATTCGGGCTAGTGTTACAATAACATTCAATAATTCCAATCACTACAATAATCTATAATATATTATTCTACACAAATCATATATCATAATATATGAAATTAAATTTAACATTTTGAGGAATGGATCCCTCCAACCTATATCCCTACATCCACAGATGTTAATGCAATATAAAAATATCAATCCCACTTCGAGGGGAATATCGCGGTATATAGGGTCATTCGCTGTTATGCGGACACATAGCGTCTCATCCACTATAATGTGTGGGAATATCACTCTAAATACTAATATATATACTATATATATATATATCATTGATCGGATAATAACTATTAAATCAACCATGCATCCACTAATTAATTTTAATTATTTAAGATTAAATTGGCATCCAAATGAGTAAGAATTTCTCACCTTGATTTTTATTTGTTGTCCGTCCAATTTTAAATCAAATTGAATAGCATTCAATTTAAATTTAAAAATCCAGATATCTTCAAAAATTTCCGAACCAATTTCTATCGCATAGATTTGTAGCTACGACCCAAGCTCAACTAGTTGTTATTCTTTTTGGACCTCGAATAGATAAACGGTATGAAGTTTATAAATCTTCTGGTTATTATTAATACTGCAATTTTTCCTTATTCATTATAGTAAATAAAATTTATTACCTTCCCATTTTCTTCTTATCGCGTACAAACGTGGATTATTCTCGGCTTGCTCTAACCACCTCCGACCTACTGTCACTTGCTTGAACAACAAGCCCTTGCCTACGATCGATGAACACCTCCATTCCCAGGCCGAAAAACCCACTCGAGGCCACACTCTTCACTTGCGACTCCCAAACCCTAACTGATCGTCACCGACCATGTGTACGCACGCGCGTGAGCGAACTTCCTGTCCCTAAGCCCTAAACTCCATTGCCAAACGCCGTTTCCCAGTATAAACACCATCAAACTATCGACTTTAACCCTGACATCGAGTATAAACCCACACGTCCAATCTCAAACTCGCCTCCACCGTCGATTGCCCAACCTCGCCATCGACTCCAGATCGTGATGAGAAAACGCGAGCGCTCCTTCCTCGACCATCATACTAACACTCGGCTACTATGACTACCACAATAGCTGCCTCCCCTTCACAACACCACCATCGCGATTTTTTTCGATCGCCAACTCTTTTTTTCTTTATGGAATGAGATTTTGTTTTTGAGGAATGGAAGAAAAGGAACGCGGCTTTCATTGTTTTTTTAAGGTCATGTCGATTTTGAACTGAAGAGCAAGGAAGGCACGTTTGCTATTTAAACTGGGAAAGAAGGAAGAGGGATTTTCGATTTTATTTTTGTTTTTGATTTGAACTGTTTGAGGAAGGAGGGACATGATTTTTGATTTGAGATGAAAGGTTGCTTGAAGGAGGCCATTTATAATAGCTCTGAAGTGAAGGAAAAAGTGTGATGTGAAAATATAGGTTAAGTCAACATATAATTATTTTATTTAAATTTTAAAACGTCTCGATTTTCACAATTCAAAATAATGAACCTCTATTGAGGCATGCCGCTAGGCATTTATATTGTTATAATCCTATTCTGAATGCAATGGAAAATGTATCGAGTCCTAATTCGATCGTATGGAGAAATAGCTTTTTGGACCCAATTATTATATTAAATTTCGATATTAATTTCGACTTGTTTATATCCCATACGACCAAATGATAACTCCAAAGGCTACGAAATTTGAAATCTGATAATAATACATTAATAAGGATCCAATAGAACTTGTTTCGTCGAATTCTGGGAGTGTGCCTCCGAATCACTATTTTAACTTGTTGATTAAATCGACGATTTCAAATCTTTACGAAATAGCTTTAAAATCCAATTTTAAACTTATTTATTCAATTCTAATTCAGATAGAATTTATATAAATATTAGAAATCGTTTCGATTTCATATTCAACTTCAATTCAATTATTTAAGCGATTTTTTACTTATTAACTCAAAAATTAAATTTATTAATTAAATCACTATATTTGAAATATAAGATTTTATTACACTATTTTTGATCAATAAACTTCATATTGAAATCCTGTTCACATCCCATAACTCAACATTTAAAATGAATCAAATATTCAAAATTAACGACCAAAAATCCGGGTCGTTGCAATTTCTCTATCTTTGGTGATTCTTTTTCTGATAGTTTATATCATCTCGAGTTGGTTCTAAGTCGATGCGAAGAAAAACATTTGACTTTGAATTGGAAAAAAGGCCACACTTGATGGTACAAGGCATAATCCTTTTACATTTCAACTCAAATAAAGACATTAAGATAGATAAAGCGAAAGTTGATGTAATTACAAACCTATCTATTCCCAAATCTGTTAAGGACATTCGATAATTTCTAGGACATGCTGGCTTTTACCGATGCTTTGTGAAAGACTTTAGCAAAATCACTCGTCCTTTAACTAATCTTCTAGGAAAAGTCGTTCCTTTCAATTTCAATTCTGATTGTGTCTCTTCTTTTGAACGTTTTAAAAACGAACTCATTTCTGCTCCAATCATTTGCACACTCAATTAGAATCTCCCTTTCGAAGTAATGTGTGACGCTTCTAACTTTGCGATTAGTGTTGTCTTAGGACAATGCATCAAAACATTCCTTCATGTCATGTTACCCGACACTTTGGCCCGGCTACAAAACGACAGTTGAAGATATTATCGTTAGCACTAGACAAGATTTTGACCAAGAAGAACCTAAAGATATAAGGGTTTGATGCAATCAACATGTTTTGGCGTTTATGTGCGGTTCGGTAGGTACAGTTCGACACACGATGCTTAGTCCTAGTCACTCAACACACGTCGCTCGGTCCAAGTCACTCAACACACGTCGCTCGATCCAAGTCACTCGACACGTGTCGCTCGGTCCAGATCTCTCGGCAAGCGTCGATCGGTCAGTTGAGTCGTCATCGCCCGGCATGTACTGCTCGGCCAAGGGAAGTGAAGTCACACATGGCTCGATCAGATTGAAGTGGAACGTGTGGCTTGGTCGACGATGTAAGTCACATGCTAAAGGCGACGCTGCTTTACTTTCGAGGTTCACTACGAGCTACCCCAAGTCCTTTAAGAGATCGCTTCGAGTCAGTTACCCAAATGACCGTCGTTCGGCCATCCTGGTCGGCATTTGCCAATCGGAGTATATCGCTCGGCATGCCTGGTTTGGTCAACTTGGGGTTCCATTTATGGGCCAAGGCACTTTGCTCCTAAGCCTGAGAAGGAAGTCTGTCATATCTTCATCTATAAATAGAGGGGCAGGGGTGTAGTGAAAAGAGACCTTTTTCCCTGAACACTAGGGAGACCCTACCATTTTTGATACTCTCATCTTTTTAATTCAAACTTGTATTCAAGTGATTGGTTTACGGATCGTATCTCTATTCAAGTGATCGAGAAAGTAATAAATATTTTATTCAAAGTAAAGTAGGCAATGACGTCGGACCATTATAAATCTGGTGTTCTCGTTTTTGTTGTTCTTTTTGCATTGAACTACACTATTTTTCTGTTCAAATTTACTTTCTTCATTAATCTCTCTACATAACTCCACTCAAGGGTGTTAGTGACCAATTTTGGTGCTAACATGTCATTTACCACATGAGTATGACTTTGAACGACGCTCAAATCAACTACACAACAAACCAAAAAGTGCTTCTAGCCATCATTTTTCGGCTCGAAAAGTTTCGACCTTACTTGATAGGTTCACACATCACGGTCTACACTAACCATACCACTCTTCGATCTTTTTTGTTAAAAAGGTTGCTCAATCTCGTTTGATTCATTAGATCCTTTTACTTTAAGAATTTGACCTTACAATCAAAGACAAAAGGATCTGATAATGTCAGAGCCGATCACTTTTTGCGTCTTTCAAACTCACCATCTTCTTTACACATCAACAAGAAATTTCTCGATGAACAACTCCTTTCAGTTTCTGTCGATCCTTGGTTTGCCGATATAGTGAACTACTTAGTCACTAAGGAAACTCCTTTTTGGTCCAAATAAGATAAATACAATTTTCTTTCTTAAGAGAAATACTTCTATTGGGGCGATCCTTACTTATTTAAGTATTGTTCCGACCAAATCATTCGACGATGCATCATGGATAGTGAAATTAAGACTGTTCTTTCATTTTGTCATGACCAAGCTAGTGTTGGTCATATCGGGCGTAAGAAAACTGTAGAAAAGTTTCTTCAGTGTGTTTTTACTGACCCACACCTTTCAAAGATGCATTCGAGTTTTGTAAAACGTGTGATCAATGCCAAATGTTAGGAAAAATATCACGACCAAAACAAGATGCCTTTGACCCCTATTCTTACGATCGAAATTTTTAACATTTGGAGAATTGACTTTATAGGACATTCCCAAATTCTTTCGAAAATCATTACATTCTTCTTGCTGTCAATTGCATTTCCAAATAGGTTGAAGCCTTTCCTTATAGAACAAATAACCATGAAATTATTATGAAATCCACAAAAGAAAACATCTTTTCGAGGTTCGGCACACCTCGTACAATAATAAGTGATAATGGAACACATTTTTGCAATCTCTATTTTGAAACTTTAATGAAGAAATACTCGATAACCAATAAGTTATCCACTCCGTATCATCCTCAACCTTGTGGCCAAGTTGAAGTTTCAAATCGTCAAATATATTTTTTGGAGAAAACAGTTAACAAAAATCATAAAGATTGATCTTATTAATTGACCGACGCGCTCTGGACTTACTGTACCGCTTTTAAAAATAACCTTGGGATGTTCTCATTTCATTTTGTTTATAGAAAAGCTTGTCATTTACCTATTGAAATCGAACACGAAGCATTGTGGGCAATAAAGAACTTAAACTATGATCTCGAGAAAGCTGGCGAAAATCGAAAACCACAACTCAATGATTTAGAAGAACTTAGGAACAATGCGTATGAAAACAAAAAAAGTCTACAAAGAAAGAACATAAGTTTGTCATGACAAATCTATCCTAATAAAAAAAAATTCGCCTAACCAAAAAGTTCTTTTGTATGACTCTAGAATTCATTTATTCCCTGGGAAAATAAAATCGAAATGGACCGGACCATTTGTGGTATGAACTTTTTTTTCATACGGTGCTATAAAAATACAAAATCCTAGGGATGGATTGATTTTCAATGTCAATGGTCATCGTTTGACTCTTTCTTTGAATTGCCAAGTAACCAAGAGGAGGAGCTCCTTATTCTTCATGAGCCAAGCTACGTCTAATAAGAATGTTAACCCTCTTTTGTAAATATGTACATATTTTCCACCGTTACACGTGCACTAACTGTGGGGACATAATCAAAATTAAGTGTAGGGGGGGTATCGTCTTCATTTTTTTAATTTTTCATAGCATTTCTTCTCAAAATTTTCAAAAAAATAAAAAAAATCATAGAAATTCTAAATCTCAACAATATTTTCTTTTTGGCATTTTGATTTATTATTGAAGAAACACTATAGGATAAGTATAAGTTTTGATTATTAAATTGAAATTTTTGAAAATTTATTTGTCTTAACAAAAATAAAAATAAAGTTTGATTACAAGTAACAATTGTTTTGACTAGTATATAGGAAGATTCATGGGTGATAATTATAAAGTATATCCTAATTGAAAATCCTTGTTTAAAAGAGTGGTTGATTTATAAAAAAGGAGATAATATTTAAAATCTTTTTAGTTAAGTGGTACTAATATGATACTGCGAAACTCTCTCTTCTTAAAAAAAACTATATGTATATATTTTGATTAACACCTAGATTCATGTGTTCACACTTGTGTGTTCACTTGACATGCTCTGTACCTTTTAGTACCCTTCTTACATAAGCCTAAAAGGCAGTGCACGTTCGGTATATCTGGCCTCATTTTATCTGATTTAGGTGCATATCAAGGTTCGAAGTTCCGGATTCCATTTCCGTTCCGGTCATCTAAAAAATTCAAAATTTCGGTCCCGTTTCGAGATTTCCAAAAATTCCGTTTTAAATCCGGTTCGTGAATTCCGGCACATTTTTATTACAAATACGCAAATAAATACACAATACTAATAGTCAATTACACTAAATTCTTCAAATGACATAGAAGTTACAAAACATACAACATAAAAGTTTAATACCAAAAGCTATTTCTCTGAGCATCATATAAATTTTGTCCATCGCTCTCTTCATCTTGTGTCGGATTATAATATGCTGGAAAAGCATACTGATGTATCTGATCCGAACTTAAAAATGTCGTCATCATATTATCAAAGGGTGAAGATTCATCTTGGCTACTTGATGCCTCCGTAGCATACGGATGATTTAGCCCACAATACGAATAACCTCCGGTATAGTCTGACGTAGAATACCTAAAACTGGGGACATTGTTAGAAGTATATCTGCCATCATAATCCCCTTGATCTTCATGTACAACGTTCAAATTTCTATCTCTTCGTCGACTAAGTCATCTGCTTCATAATTTTGGATATGTCTTTGAGACTCATCAAAAGTGGAACCAACGCCATAACCACTAGAACCAATACCGTCACCACCAGCATTACCTGAATCATCATTTGATGAGCTATCATTTTCAGTATTTTCTGCAGATACATTATCATTGTCAGACCAAGGATTATCGCTTGCATTATCAAGTAGTGGATTCTCAACTTCTCTAGTCCATTCTTCAAGTGGATCCTCCTCATGAAGATGTAATCTAAATCAATAAGTTGATCGGTTATTGGTTGGCGTTTAGCATGTCGTACTCTTAATCGCATATTATAATGTACAAATACCAGTTTTTCTAAGTTCTCCATTTTTATTCTGTTTCTTAATTTCGTGTGAATCATTGCAAATGTTGTCCAATTTCTTTCACAATTTGAAGAAGAAACTGTTTGGCTAAGAATACGCATAGCTATGCGTGTTAAATTTGGAGCATCTTCCCTACCAATTATTGACCACCACATAGCTGGAAGACACGACTTAACTGCACGTTTCGCTTTTGCAGAACCAAATACATCAAGTTTCATTCTATATTTTTCAACCTACGAATCATTCATAATAAACCAAGTTATTCTTTGCGCTAAACATAATAGCAAGAATCATAAGTAGTTTAATAATTTGTTTATTACCTCTTTTGAAATTTCAATTTGCATAGCAATATCAGGTACCATTTTTCAAAAACATTTGTCCATCCATTTAAAACCTCATCATCATTTGTTGCATTATCTCCGTATTATATATGAGGATTGAGAAAATAACCTAAAACAATTTGATAGTTCAAGGAAATATTGACATGATATGTACTTTTATAATTGTGCAATTATTAAAAAATTTACCTGCTGCATGAATAGATCGATGCAATTGTCTTTCCTATCTTTTATCGATTATATTCCACCACTTTGGACACTGTCTTATACCGACATTTTTCTTAATTGATTCCTTCGCTCGATCCATTGCTTCATATAGATATCCCATCTCTGCTTTATCATCATTGTCCACCATTCTTAAAACTTTTACAAGTGGACCAAATACGAGAATAGTAGCAGCAACTTGGCCCAAAATTTATCACTGTGGATCAAATTATAGATAAGAATTGCAGTTTTTTTTATCTTTAGGACCGAGTTTAGGAATCTTTGCGCTCCACTCCCTCGAAGAAATAATTCTTCTTAGATTCTGTTTATGTGTGTATATGGATTCCAATGCAATAAAGTGAGTAGCAAACCTGGTTACTGCTGGCCGAATCAGTTCTTTATTATTGGTTTCTTTTCTCGTTATGGTAAGCAACCAGCCATGATTGTATATGAATCCTGTTATTGATTGACAATTTAAAATTATCGATTTCACCTCATTTTCTTTTGAGATGTCTTCAAGAATCAAATCGATACAATGTGCTGCGCAATGGTGTCCAATATAGTTTCCTTCTTTTTTCCATCAGTAGTTGGCCAGCAGCTTTGTAATTTGCTCCATTGTCAATTACTATTTGCACAATTCTATCTTCTCCAATAAAATTAACAACATTATCCACTAGACCACAAATATACTCAGCACTTTGAAATTTGTTGGTAGCATCTACAGATTCAAGAAAGACAGTTCCTTGGGTAGAATACACAAGAAAATTTATGATTTTTTTTCTATTTTGTGTGCTCCAACCGTCGCACATCAACGTACAACCATACTCATCCCAAAAGTTGGAATAAGTGTCGATGTGTTGTTTGATTTCGGTGCACTTTAAATCTAAATATGTTTTTGATAATTCATGTGCTGTGGGTCCTTTAATTCCAGGACCAGCTTCTTGAATGGCCTCTACCATAGTTTCATAGTAAGGACTATTAGCAGCATTATGTGGGATATGATTAAAGTAATTTTTTTTTGATATTGCACGACCTATGTGTTTTTTGGCATCTTTAATGCCTTTTATCGCAGTTCTAATAGAAGGTTGAGTTCTACCTCCTCGTTTTTGTACATAGGGATCAATCCTTTCAGCTACCTGTGTTGCTAATTCGTCATCTATTCTGATTGATTTAGATCTGTCATTGCGCTTTAGTCCGCTAGATCGTATACCTGTTCCACTAGATCCTACACCTGAGTTCATATAACTTTCTTTACTTTCTTACAAGGCGCATCGTAGCTCTATGTCTTCTTCACCTCCATCACTGTCGGTATCTTCATTTTGTTGTTCGGGCATGCTCATTAGCTCTTCTTGCACACGTTATTTTTCGAGCTTCCCTTGATTTCGCTCACTTCTCTTTTTATTCAGATGTTCTCGTATAAGTTTCCTGACTTCTCTGAGAACAGTCGGATATACTGCTACGTCGCCTGTTTGTCCTGCTAAATGTTCTTTCATACGTGTTATACCACCACCAGGAATTATTTTATGACAATAATTACATTTGTTTTTTCCTTTTTACCAATAACTGCCGTACAATAATTCCAAACGATATCACGATTTTTCATAATCAGCCACCTAAATAAGAAACAAAATAATTTACTATTTAATTACTTAACGCTAATATATTTTAATGCAAACTAAACAATATATTATTTGCATTATACAACTTCTATTCATGGTTGTTCATTATAAAATCAAAGTAACAAATATTATTTTTTACATAATAATTTTTATCACAATATATTTTCAAAATTGCTTTTAGGTTTAGCAAAAATGCTAGTATTGGTGTCATATGTGAATATGCAAATTTTGTTTGACCTATTTTTTTAAGTATTCTTTCAGTTGACAGTACATTGCCCAACTAGTTTGCCATTGGGTTGAGAAGTGTACATATTTGAGACTTGCAATTGCAACTGCAGTACTATAAAGATTACAATTTACATGTAGAAGAATGATACACGTTTAAAGGTGAAAACGAATAAGTTAGGTGAGACTGCTATATTGTTGTCATATACCCGAATGATTACATGCAAGCTGCATTTGTCTTTTTGTTTAAGAGGAGTTGAACTAGTTATAAATTAACTGTAATCTTGCTTTCTTATAAACTCACCACGTTTGTTTATTTACACAAGGTAAATAGGTAATACTAACCGGCCCATTAACTAATACATTTCTGCCCTACCAAAACGAAAATCAAACAGAAGAAAGGGGGAAAAAATCTGGTTGCCGCTGCCAAGCTCGAGCAAGATCGTTAGAGCCGACGCTAATGAGGATGGATGATTCTGCCGCGAACTGATGTGCGCTCTTCACTGATGTGCGCTCGAGCAAGGTTGGTTTCTGCCATGAACTGGTGCTCGATCTGTTGCGTTCGTTTCTGCCGTTGCCACTCGATCAACGATCGTCAGACGCGACGCGAAGAGGAGGTTAGTTACTGTCTATGTATTGTATGAACGTCTTTGGTTTTATAGGGCGTAAATCGATTCTTGTTCACGTGAATTTTTGGATTGAATTTGTAAATGGCAGACAAAACTGTGATTGATTAGAATAAAGCTTTGATTTTGTTTGTTTGCTTCACATGCATCCTCTTTGATTTTGTCGGTATTCGTTTTTTGTTTTGTTTTTTTGGTCGAAGATTAAAACCACGGAATCAGTTTTCTTCCCTTACTTCGGTCCGGCCCACGCCGGAACCGGGCCGAGATGGCCAGAACTACGGCGTGCCGGCCGGACTTTAATACCTTGGTATGTATATAAAACAAATTCTTACATTTATAACGCCTACAATTGATAAGTGTTCACACTTATGTATTCCCTCGTCACACTCTATATTCCCCTCACATAAGCCCGAAAGGCAGTGCATATGGCCTTAGTTTTCTGAGTTAGGCATATGTAAATATTGTTGATATTAATAAAATTTTCAAATAAAGAGAGTCAGGAATTAAAATCCAAGCACTATTTTTACTTATTCGATTTGACTTGCTATCCAAAAGTAATGAAAATATCACTTTGATAAATTTTGATAATCAACTAAGGATCCATTTCATAGTTACATTGTGTTATCAACCGAAACAATTGGCCAAACTATAGTCTGATGATTATGATATCTTAATTTTTGTTGGAAATTTTAACAAGTAAAAGGACTTAAATTTTTTGTGGAGCTTAAACGGGGTTAGGTGGTCCCCTACCACTTTATTCAAAAAACGTAAAGGTTAGAAAGATACGAACAACTACAAACGAAAAGGAAAAAACATAATACAACAACAGAAAAAACAAGGAACAAAAAGACATTAGAAGGAAAAAAGGAGACATAAAAGATGTAATGTTGCTCTCAAACATGAGGATTGATAGCACAATTAAATCTCAAGTAAGAGACAGAGCAACGAATATCATTTACCACAGTGTGGAAAAGTTGCTCCATAGGAGAAGTTTTACATTCAAACACCCTAAGATTTCTCTCATGCCAGATGCAGTTAATAGCTTTGCGAAGGATAAGAAGTAGCATATAATCCTTGTTATTTTTCCTTCTAGTTCTCATGAAGATCTAGTGCCACTGAGTTATAAATGAGCTTATACCAGCAACATAGCCGTTGACGCAGCGGATGGCTCCAGTTACTGATTGCATGAAGGGTAAACAGTTTTCGTGGTCAGAGGAAGCCGGGGTTGCTTTTGAGAAGATCAAGGAACTATTGACGACAGCACCGATTCTTGTTTTACCAGATTTTCAGTTGTTGATTTTTGAATAAATTTCTCTTTTGTTAGCTTTGTGCTTTCAATTTAAATCGGCAGTTGAGTGTAATCTCCTATCTCCACCTACGTCATTCGAGTGCGCTCGAATCTTCGTTTGTGAAGCCGATTCACGGAATTTTGTACGCAAGATCAACGTCGAAGAATCGTAGATCCTTCATCACGGTATCGTGCGCGATCAACGTGTTAAGGATAGCTAGAATTTGGTATCTTCGGATCAACGAATTTGGGCATATCAGTATTTCTCAATCCACCGATTGCTAGATTCCAACGATTTCATTTGTTTTCATATTATCCGCGGCGTCAGTTTGGTATCAGAGCTTGTTTTAGCCAATCATAGCTAAATCGGGTCTTGGAGCCAAGAATTTGAAGTTTAAGTTGAGCCGAGAGTTGGAGTAGGCCGTGTATACTTATGAGAAATAGCCGAGCCTTGTGAAGTTTATTTTGAAGATTGAAGTAGTGACTTGTTGTTTGTTGAAGTTTTGTGTTGATTTGTGTTGAAGTTTTGATTTGTTGTAGTTTGGAGATTTGTTGAATTATTTGTTTGAAGTTCAATCATGCCTCCGAGACGAGCTCAACGTCATCGCAATATTAATGCCTTGTATGGAAGAGAAGAGGCCGATGAAATGGAGCAACGAATGAACGAGAGTTTCACTGAAAAGTTGAATGATGGAATCGGTCGATTAGAGCGAATGATGCTTGAAATGAATCGAAATCGAAGTAGAGTTTCACCACATACAGAACCGGAGAGGGAAGAAAGTCGAGATCATAGAAGTGTTGACAGTCGTAGTAGGAGGAATGTTGATGATCGGGATCGAAGGGATGTTGGTGTAGGAGTGGTGGTGGTAGAGATGTTGGAGGACGTGAACGACAACGCTATACATCAGACTTTGATGAGGAGTTTGATGGTGAAAGAGGAAGTGTTCATTTCAGAGATAGAGATCAGGGACAACGTCAGTATCGGGTTATTGATGATGATCGACGTTGGGAATCAGGAATGAAGATGGAGATTCCAGAATTTAAAGGCGGGATGGTTGCTGAGGAGTTCTTAGACTGGTTGTCAAATGTTGAGGAGATCTTTGATTTCAAGGAGGTTCCGGAGAATCGCCGAGTGAAGTTGGTTGCTACTAGGTTGAGGGGGAGAGCTTTGGCGTGGTGGCAGCAAACTAAACTTACGAGAGAAAGGATGGGAAAGTCGAAGATTGTAGATTGAAAGAAAATGAAGAAATTGATGAGAGCTACATTTTTACCATACAACTATCAGTCACTAATGTACCAGAGATTGCAGAATCTAAGGCAGGGGACGAAGTCGGTCAGTGATTATGCAGATGAATTTTACCAACTCATTGCCAGAAATGACATAATGGAGATAGAAGAACAACTGACTGCTAGATTTGTTGGAGGGCTGAGAATGCAGATCCAGGATATGATTAATATGTTCGATCCAAGATCTGTAGCGGAGGCACATCAGAAAGCGTTGGCTTGGGAGAAGCAGGGAAGGCGCGGAGGTGGTGTGTTTACTAATTCTAACATTCAAGTGAAGGGTGTTAGCGGAAGTTCTAGTGTTCCTAAAGTTATTGCAAAGCCAGTTGTGAAGAAAGGTGAGAAGGCGAAGGTTAGCAGTGGGTTCAAATGTTACAATTGCCAGGAGACGGGTCATAAAAGCAACGAGTGTCCGAAGCCGAAGAAGAGAACTATGATAGTTGAAGCTGAGGATGAGGAAGAAGAAGCTGATTGTTCTAATTCATTACCGGTTGAGGAGGAAGACTTGTTGTCGGGAGACGAAGGATATTCACTGATGATGAGGAGAAGTTGTTTGACACCGAAACAAGAGGAGGAAGACAGTTGGTTGAGGAATAACATATTTCAGTCTACTTGCACTATTCTTGGAAGAGTCTGTAAATTTGTTATTGATGCCGGGAGTTGTGATAATATTATCTCTACAGAGGCTGTGAAGAAGTTGGAATTAGAAACCGAGAAGCATCCTAAACTGTACAAGTTAGCTTGGTTAAGGAAGGGTGGTGAAGTGAAAGTTGGACGAAGGGCTTGTGTTAATTTTTTAATCGGGAAGAAATATAAAGATGAAATTTGGTGCGATGTAGTGGACATGGATGTGTGTCATCTGTTGTTGGGCAGAACATGACAGTTTGATAGAGCAGTACAACATGATGGTCGTGCTAATAGCTACAGTTTCATGTTTGAAGGTACTAAAATCACGTTAGTTCCCAAGAAGCAGCAACAGAAAGAAAGCAAGCTGGAGGAAATTGAAGAATTGAAAACTCTGTTAACTTTGAAGGAGTTTGTCAAGGAAGTCGAAGAATAACCTGAAGTGTACTTGTTGATTGGACGAGAGTGTAACGAAGAGGTTGAATTTCCAGAAGAAGTGAAGCCAATTTTGAAAGAATTTGAGGATGTATTTCCAGAAGAGTTGCCTAAGGAGTTACCGCCACTGAGAGACATTCAACATCAAATTGATCTTGTTCCGGGAGTAGCATTACCCCATCGACCACATTATCGGATGAGTCCGAAGGAACATGAAGAATTGAGGAGACAGGTGGAAGAGTTGCTTGAGCAGGGACGTGTGCAGGAAAGTTTGAGTCCGTGTGCTGTGCCAGCTTTATTAGTACCAAAGAAGGACGGAACATGGAGGATGTGCACTGACAGTCGAGCATTGAATAAGATTACAGTGAGATATAGATTTTCAATGCCGAGGTTGGATGACTTGCTAGATCAGTTGAGTGGGGCAACTACCTTTTCGAAGATTGATTTGAAGAGCGGATATCATCAAATTCGTATTAAACCAGGTGATGAGTGGAAAACTACTTTTAAAACCAGGGAGGGTCTATACGAATGGTTGGTTATGCCATTTGGTTTATCAAATGCGCCTAGTACGTTCATGCGGGTGATGAATCAAATCTTTAGACCATTTATTGGGAAATTCGTGGTGGTGTATTTTGATGATATTCTGATATATAGCAGGAGTACGGAGGAGCATGTTCAACATTTGAGGGAAGTGTTGATTATTCTTCGTGAGGAACAATTTTATGCTGCTACGAAGAAATGTGTGTTTATGACGCATAGTGTTTTATTTCTGGGTTATGTTGTTTCAGGAAAAGGTATTCAAGTTGATCAGAGTAAAGTTGAGGCAGTCAGAAATTGGCCACAGCCCAAGACGATAACAGAAGTTTGGAGTTTTCATGGGTTGGCTTCATTCTACCGAAGATTTATTCCATACTTCAGCAGCGTGATGGCTCCAGTTACTGATTGCATGAAGGGTAAACAGTTTTCGTGGACAGAGGAAGCCGGGGTTGCTTTTGAGAAGATCAAGGAACTATTGACGACAGCACCGATTCTTGTTTTACCAGATTTTCAGTTGTTGATTTTTGAATAAAATTCTCTTTTGTTAGCTTTGTGCTTTCAATTTAAATCGGTAGTTGAGTGTAATCTCCTATCTCTACCTACGTCATTCGACTGCGCTCGAATCTTCGTTTGTGAAGCCGATTCACGGAATCTTGTGCGCAAGATCAACGTCGAAGAATCGCAGATCCTTCATCACGGTATCGTGCGCGATTAACGTTTTAAGGATAGCTAGAATTCGGTATCTTCGGATCAACGAATTTGGGCATATCAGTATTTCTCAATCCACCGATTGCTACATTCCAATGATTTCATTTGTTTTCATATTATCCGCTGCGTCAGCCGTGCATTGTAAGTATACGAACCCAAAGCTTCTGAACAACAACACATTCAAAGAAAAGATGTTCTCTAGTCTCTAGGTGAGCATTGCAGAAATTGCAGTTACCATCAATACAGAGGCCCCGTGCAATCAGTTTATGCTTGATGAGGCAAGCGTCATGTATAACCTTCTACATGAGTAAGTTGTCCTTATGACTCCCTATTCAATTCCAAATGCGCTTGTGGCATGGGTCCTTAAGAGGATGTATATTCTTGATGAGGAACTTGTATACCATAGAAATGGTATGTGGCTTAAGAGAGCTCCCCAGGCAACATCAGATTCAAAAATTCTTTGTTGATTAGCAGTTAAATGGGACCAAATATCCCTAATTTCTTGATCACTACTGTAAGGAAGAAAGATACTTCCATTGTGTAAATAATTTTTTGCAAGTGCATTGTCAAGGATGCTAGTGCTATTTTTTTATTATATGTTAGTAGATGATTAAGGATGGTACTGGTCTTCATCCAAGGAGTGTGCCCGAATTTATGGTTGCTTAGAGGAGTGACTTTGAATGTTACCATGGGCAGTAAGTCATTTTTGAGTTTGAGAAGAGTTGTAAGGGTCTAACTAGAGGAGCAGTCGATGTCCATTGTCCAGAAGTTTCCGCCTTTGACTTAATAATTCAACATCCAGGATGCCCATAGTGAGTGATCTAGTATTAAAAGGTTATTAAAATGTCTGGAGGCTGCAGCTTTGTTCCAAATCAATAGGTTGAGAATTCCCAAATCTCCAGCAGATTTGGACTTGTTTATATTGTGGCAACCATAGGGAATAGATTTTCTTGAAAAAAAATCACCATGCCACAAGAAGTAATTGAAAGCTTTGTTTAACATGGACATGAGCGTCTTTGGGAGAATGAAAGTTCTGAAGATGTATGACACCATATCACAACAACAGAGTTAATTACAGTAAGGCGACCAGCTTGAGAAAGGAGTTGAGTAGGCCATTTATTCAGTTTGCAAGTGATGGATTCATAAAGCGGCAAGCAAAGATGTGTAGTGAGCTTAGTAGTGTTGAGTGGTATGCCAAGGTAAACAATGTTTGTTGGCATATATTGGAGTTCAGATAGTTGAGTGATGTTGAGGGAGTCGTGCACAGAAATTCCACCAATAATTATATGTGATTTACCATGATTCACAGCAAGTCCAATAACACACTTAAGGATGTGTAAATTGGTTTTAATCGAAGCAATTGAGCGCTGGTCAGGCTTGGAGAAGATAATCAAGTCATCAGCGAACATGAGGGAAACTATTGTGGGCACTTTGCATTTTGGATGGAGCCTGATTGATTTATCTTGGACTTTTTGCAGTAGTAGTTGGTTATAGTACTCCATCACAATAATGGAAAGGTAGAAGGATATTGGATCTCCTTGTCTCACACCATGACTGGAGCCAAAATAGCCGATAGAATTTCCTTCAATTAAGATGGAGAATTTTGCAGTAGAGATTCATGGATAAATCCAAGTAATATGGGGGTAGGGATCTTCATCTATATTAGTATAGCAAGTATGGAGTTCCAATTTAAGGAGTCAAAAGCCTTACGAATGTCAAGTTTCATCATACATCTTGGGGATATATAGTTAGAGTTATATCCCTTGATTAATTTATGGGTAAGAAAAATATTGTTAATGATACTTCTCTGAGGAAGGAAGGCAGTTTGGTTGGGTGATATGACACGCATGAGAATAGGCTTTAGTCTAATAGCAAGAATTTTTGTGATGGTTTTGTAGATTACAGTGCAACAGGAAATGGGCCTGAAGTGTGTAACGTGATCAAGGTTGATGATTTTGGGTATGATAGCAATATGGGTAGCATTGACTCCACCAAGGAGAATGCCAGTTTTGAAAAATGTTGTATGGCCTTGTAGAAAGCAACTTTTATAGTATTCTAGCATTTTTGGAAGAAGTGAGCATTGAAACCATCAGGTCCACCTGCATTAGTTGCCTTGAGATAAAAAACTGCTTCCCTGATCTCATTATCACTTAGAAATATTATCAAGGAGGCTTATTCAGCAGTTGTGATGTTTGGGATGGGTGTGTTTTGAATAAGTGAGAGATTCAAATCTTGGTGAATGCCGGCATCAAAACTGCTTGAAAAATATTAAAGGATGGAATCATTATTTTTTTTTCTTTTGTGTATGCTTGTTGCCATGCATGTCAGTAATTTCATGGATTTTTCTTTTTGCATTTTTGAATTTCAATGAGATATGGAAGAAAGCAGTTTTTTGGTCACCTAGTAAACAAAAATCCATACCAAGTTTCTACTTTATCATGTTATTTTCTTTAATAATGGCTTTGTTGAAATCTTCACATATAGAGTGCTCGAGGAGGGAGAGGTTCACATCATCAAGATTAGAGAGCATATCCTTCTGGACACTATCAAGCTTTAATCTGATCAAATCAGTTTTTTTGTTTCCATATCTATATGTGTTCTTTGCCCACTCCTTAATAGCAAGTTTAGTATTCTTGAGTCTTGATTGAAGAATATGCATTGGGTTACCATAGACAAGCATATTCCATCCCTGCAAAACGTTTTTAGAAAACTCAGGGTAATATTAGGATTTTTTTTGGTGATACAATATTTCCAAAATTAATAGATTTTGGAGATATTCTCGGTATTTAGTTACCCGTTCTGTGCATGAAGGAAATGGAAAGAGAAATTAAAGAGATAGGGATGTGGAGATATTTGTCATATATATATTTGATTGCCATATTTTATAAAAGGAATCAAATAGGAAAATAATTGATTGATGGAGAAAATGGAATATTATCAATCAATTACATGGCAAGGCAATTAATGGGAATATTATTATTCCATGAATTGATTTATTTACATAAATCAATTGCTTCATCCCTAAGTAACTTTTCTCTATATATAAAGAGAGGTATAGAGAATGTTAAGATATCAGATATGAGAGAACAATCTCTTGTTTATTTTTCTTCATTTCTTTACTCTGTAATCTCTTCAAATAGTAATAAATCTCTTCCCCATTAAAGTGGACGTACACTATCTCGCGATGGTGGAACCACTATAAATCTGTGTGTTCTCTCTTGTCTCTATATATTTTTTCTGTGATCTATAACTATCTGTTTGTTCTATCACGCCAAATTGCAAGATCCTATTTTTCTGCTGAGAGGGATTGATCACCCCTCCCTCTAACAACTGGTATCAGAGCTAGATTCGCAAAGAAGGTGTTTGGTAGAATGGCAGGAGGAGATGAAAATAGTACAAATAGTACTTTAGCACCAGTAGTTGCTCCATACGTCAGAGGCTCCTATGTGGCTTCAGGATCACAGTTGACGATAGAGAAGTGGAATGGTGAAGGATATTTTGAAAAATGGCAATGGATGATGAAAGCAGTTTTGAGGAGAAATCGCGTTCATCGAGTAGTATTTGATACAGAGACACTGCCTGCTGATATTTCATCAGTGGAATTAGAAGAGATGGAAGAATGGGCCTTTACTACTCTCCAGCTTGCTATGGGAAAGAATGTAATTTCTGAAATCAGTCAGGAAACCACAGCCAAAGGCATTTGGAAGAAGTTGGAGGACCTCTACATGAAGAAATCCCTAACTAACCGTCTGATCCTATTGAAGACTTTTTTTCACTTATAAAATGAAGGAAGGTTGTTCAATTAAAACACACCTAAGTGTGTTTGATGGCCTGTTGATGAAGATGAAGTCTGTTGAGTTGAAAGTTGATGAAGAGCAGAAAGCAATGATTCTATTGTGTTCGCTTCCAGAACGATACACTGGTTTCGCTAACAGCCTTATCTATGGTAGAGATACATTGACATTAGATGATGTGAAGACAGGTTTGCTCAGTGAGGAGTTGAGAGATCAGATGAAAGAGTTTGGTGTTGGTGATAGTAGTGGAGGAAGTAATAGTAGTTCGGGTTTATTTGTTGAGAGAGGTAGAGCAGAGAAGAAAGTGAAGAATTACAGGGGGCGTTCCAATTCTAGGAAGCCTCATTGGCGGAGTAAGTCAAGAGATGGAAGGTGTCATCATTGTAAGAAACCAGGCCATTGGAAAAGAGACTGCCCAGATCTGGAGAAGAAGACTGAAGGTTCTTCATCTATTGCGATGGAGAAAGATGATAGCGATTTATTGACAGCGGTTGTATCAGATGTTGCAGACCACTGGGTATTAGATTCTGGAGCATCATTTCACATGACTCCTAATAAGGATTATTTTTCTTCCTTTGATGCTAAAGAAGGAAGTTCCATCCTTATGGGAAACGATGCTACATGTAAGTCTATGGGAGTTGGTTCAGTTCGCATTCGCATGTATGATGGGATTGTTCGCACACTTTCAGATGTTCGCTATGTTCCTGGTCTTCGAAAGTCATTGATATCATTAGGCCAATTGGCATCATTGGGATGCAAGATAACCATTTTCAAAGATGGTTTGAGAGTTTCTAGAGAGGCACTTGTATTGATGAAGGGTGTTATGTTAAGAAATCTGTATTTGCTGATGGGTACCACTGTTCATGGAGAATTATGTGTTGGAGTTGATAGTTCTAAAAGTTTGGATGCTACCAAGCTTTGGCATATGAGACTAGGTCATACTTCGGAGAAGAACTTAGAGTTGCTTCGTAAGAAGAAAAAGATCAAGGGAGAAATCTTCAACAAGTTGAACTTTTGCAAGGAGTGTGTATTGGCAAAGCAAACCAGAGTTTCTTTTGGTGACGGTATGCATACTTCTAAGAGTGTACTTGATTATGTACATTCAGATGTTTGGGGGCCATACCCTACTGCTTCCATTGGTGGGGCTTATTATTTTGTTTCATTCATTGATGACTACTCGCGCAAGGTTTGGGTGTATGTAATGAAAGCTAAGTCGGAAGTATTTCAGAATTTCAAGGTTTGGTTAGCTCTTGTTGAAAACCAAATAGGAAAGAAATTGAAGATTCTTAGATCCGATAATGGTGGCGAATATGTCTCCAAAGAGTTCCTCGACTACTGCAGACAATGCGGTATTAGAAGACATTTTACTACACCTGGTGATCCGCAATCCAATGGGGTTGCTGAGAGGATGAATAAGACTCTACTTGAGAAGGCCCGTTGCTTGATATTGACTGCGGGTATGTCTAAGGGTTTTTGGGCTGAAGCTGTTTCGACTGCAACACATATTATTAATCAGATTCCGTGCTCAGCCATTGGTGGGAAGATTTCAGAGGAGTTATGGAGAGGTAAAAGCACTTTATTAAGTTATTTTCGTATATTTGGATGTCCAGTTTATGTTCACAATACAGGACAAGATAAGTTGGAGCCTAGGGCCTCCAAGTGTGTTTTTCTTGGTTATACAGATGGAATAAAAGGATACAGAATTTGGAATCCAGTTACGAAGAAAGTTATACACTCCAGACATGTGACTTTTGACGAGTCAGCGATGTTTAAACCTTTGAAAGGTTTATCAGACGGTTCAGATTCAGTTGATGAGAAGGCCGAAAAGACCGAGATTCCCAACTTTCAAACCCGAAGTACAGC
This sequence comes from Allium cepa, assembly GCA_030765085.1. NCBI lineage: Eukaryota > Viridiplantae > Streptophyta > Magnoliopsida > Asparagales > Amaryllidaceae > Allium > Allium cepa. The sequence goes on from CM060931.1 coordinate 888,009,593, forward strand.
TATTGCTATTGGCAATAGTGATAGAACAGTTGATGATACATCACATGATAGTCCACAGATTTCCTCTAGTAGTGATGGAGATGGTCATGAAGCTAGAGAGGATTCAGCTCAAGATGGAGCTCAAGGTGGAGCTGAAGGAGAGTCAGGCGATATAGTCATTCGGGCTAGTCAGAGACCAAAGAGAGCTCCAATTAGATATGGAGATTGGGATTATGCAAATTTGAGCCTTGATGATCAGTTTGAGTATGCTTTACATGTTGTTCATGATGAACCATTAAGCCTTGAAGAAGCCATGAAGTCGAATGATAATTCGAAGTGGAATTGCGCTATGGAAGAGGAGATACAGTCTTTGCAGAAGAACAAGACTTGGGATTTGGTACCACTACCTCAAGGAAGCCGAGCCATAGGTTGCAAGTGGGTGTTCAAGCTGAAAGACGATGGTAGATACAAGGCAAGATTGGTAGCCAAAGGGTTTTCACAAAAAAAAGGGGTTGGAGTATGATGAAATATTTGCTTCAGTTGTTAGACAAACTTCAATTCGAATCCTACTTGCGATAGTTGCTGCTCACGATTTGGAGTTAGAACAACTTGATGTGAAGACTGCTTTCTTGCATGGTGATTTGGAAGAAACCATTTACATGAAGCAGCCAGAAGGATTTATTGTAGATGGAAAATCAGATTGGGTATGCAGGTTGAAGAAATCTTTTTATGGTCTAAAACAGTCGCCTAGACAATGGTACAAAAGGTTTGATTCTTTTATGCTTTCACATGGTTTTAATCGTAGTACTAAAGATGCATGTGTTTATTTCAAGCATTTAAAGAATAGTAACTGGGTGTATTTGCTTTTGTACGTGGATGATATGTTGATTGCTTCTAAGGATAAAGCTGGAGTTGATGAGTTGAAGTTGAAATTAAAAGCGGAATTCGAAATGAAAGACCTTGGAGAAGCAAAGAAAATTTTGGGGATGGAAATCCAAAGAGATAGAAAGCTTGGACTTTTGAGACTTACTCAAAAGGAATATATTCAAAAGGTGCTTGCTCGGTTTAGCATGGATGGAGAAAAGGCTATCAGTACACCCATGCCTTTGCATATACAGCTCTCTAACAAAGGCTCTCCGATCTCAGAAAAGGATAAGGCCTACATGAAAAAGGTGCCTTATGCGAGTGCGGTAGGTAGCTTGATGTATGCTATGGTGTGCACTAGACCTGACATTGCTCAGGCTGATGGATTAGTTAGTAGATATACAGCAAATCCAGGAAAATCGCATTGGGAGGCAGTGAAGTATATTTTTAGATATCTTAGAGGAACATCAGATTATGGTCTTGTCTTTGGCGGCAGAAATAAAGATTTCAACTTGATTGGATTTTCTGATTCAGACTATGCCGGAGATAGAGATAGAAGGAAGTCAACCTCAGGCTATGTGTTCACTCTTGGAGGAACGACTATTAGTTGGAGAGCGAGGTTGCAGACTATAGTTGCTTTGTCTACTACAGAGGCAGAGTTGATAGCTGCAGTTGAGGCAGCTAAGGAGACACTTTATTTGAAGAAGTTGTTGTGTGATTTGGGCTTTGTACAAGATAATTGTTTGGTGAATTGTGATAGTCAGAGTGCAATTCATTTAGCTGAAAATCTGGCTTTCAGCTCTAGAACAAAGCATATAGAGGTAAGAGAGTCTTTCCTTATCTCCATGAATGAAGAGAAGTTAGTTCGCCTTCAGAAGGTTCATACAAATGACAATGCAGCAAATATGTTTACGAAGGCCTTACCTGCTACTAAGTTCGAGCATTGCTCGAACTTGATTCACTTGATGAAGTGCTAGGTGCCACATGATGGCACTATGGGGAAGAGAGTAACTTGGTTGAAGTTAAGAGAAGATGTGGCATTCTTCTTGTATGAAGAGATATGAGTTTATTTTTGGTTGCACAACGTCTGCCTTATTTTTTTGAGTGTTTCCAACACTTTGTTGGTGGACGGTGGCCTTACCGGAGTTCATTAACAAAGTGCAATGAGAGGTGGTTTTTGCAGGAACTCATTGGGAAGAATTCATTTTGGAGTATCTTGGTTTGGAAGAGATATTGTATCAAGGTGGAGATTATTAGGATTTTTTTTGGTGATACAATATTTCCAAAATTAATAGATTTTGGAGATATTCTCGGTATTTAGTTACCCGTTCTGTGCATGAAGGAAATGGAAAGAGAAATTAAAGAGATAGGGATGTGGAGATATTTGTCATATATATATTTGATTGCCATATTTTATAAAAGGAATCAAATAGGAAAATAATTGATTGATGGAGAAAATGGAATATTATCAATCAATTACATGGCAAGGCAATTAATGGGAATATTATTATTCCATGAATTGATTTATTTACATAAATCAATTGCTTCATCCCTAAGTAACTTTTCTCTATATATAAAGAGAGGTATAGAGAATGTTAAGATATCAGATATGAGAGAACAATCTCTTGTTTATTTTTCTTCATTTCTTTACTCTGTAATCTCTTCAAATAGTAATAAATCTCTTCCCCATTAAAGTGGACGTACACTATCTCGCGATGGTGGAACCGCTATAAATCTGTGTGTTCTCTCTTGTCTCTATATATTTTTTCTGTGATCTATAACTATCTGTTTGTTCTATCACGCCAAATTGCAAGATCCTATTTTTCTGCTGAGAGGGATTGATCACCCCTCCCCCTAACAGGTAATCAGTCCAAGTGTTAAATTTTTTAAAAGGAGGATGATTTTCATGTCTTCTGTCCAGCTGAGAATAAAAGCGGAGTGATCAAATATGCCAGAGGGTGGTATATTGGTGGCAAGGGCCAGAGATGAATGGCAGCTATGTTTTGGAAAGAGTGGTCAATTTTGCAGAAAGTTCTATTTCCAATCTTTTTTATTATTCCAAGTGAATTGAAGTCTATAAGTTAGTGATTCAAATAGGGATGAGCTTTGTAAAGTTTGGTTGAGTGGTGAGATGTCATTAAAGGATAAGGAGTTACCCCCATGCTTTTGACGTGTGCTGAACATGCACTTGAAATCTCCAATACATAGCCAAGGGGTAGTAGTAGAGGCGAATTATGGCAGAGTATCATGAAGCGATTGGCTGGAATTTTTACTGTTGAAGGCATAAACAAACGTGAGATGGAAAGTTATGTTGGAGTGTATATGAAGGCAGAGAAGATGTACCTATTGAGAGGAAGATGACAGAATAGAAGAAGTAAAAATAAGAGGGTTGAAGAGTATGAGAATTCTGCCATAAGGGGAATGCTGGAGATTATCCAAACAACTCTAATTTGGGGCAATGAAGTTCGAGGCTCTGATGGATTATTCTTTGTTTAGTTCTGTTTCAAGGATGGCAATCATTTCAAGAGAGTGATTCTGTATAAGTTTTTTTATTTCACCTTGTTTTCTTTTCAGATGTGCACCTTTAACATTCTATGATGCAATTTTGTTATTCATGATGATCAATGTTTCTTTTTTAGTCTTCCAGATGCACTGACCCTTGTTTCCCTGGTGTTGATGTTGTTTGCAAGCTGTACATAACAATAATTTTCTTTGAATAGTGTACTGATGCTTATTTCATTACCATCATCAAAATCTGAATCTTCAAGGTAATCATGTTTTTCTTTTTCTTCTTGATCTTTTTCTTTTTACTGGTCTCAGTGAGATGGTCAGTAGTGATTGCAGAATCACTTACCAGTGGCAGAGCAGGAGTGTCAACATGTGGATCACAGAGAGCAGAGGCAGTGATGGTAGAAGTTGGGTTTGGTGCTATGTTAAAATGAGACAGAGCATTTGTAACATATAAGGGTAGTTGTAGATTTGGATAAAGGGAGACATTGTCATCAAGGGGTGGGTTCGGTGGAATAGTGGGGAGTAGAGGTAGTGGGGAGGTGGAGATGGAGATAGGTGATGTGACAGGAGCTATGGGGAGAAGTGAAATGGTAGTGCTTATAGTAGTTAAAGGTTGGAAGTGGTTTGGTTGGGTATGATTAAGTAAAGCTGTATTGGGTTTGATCTGGTTGAATAGGGTTGATGTTGTGTAGGATGTTGATGCTAGCTATGTGGAGTTGTTGAGTTGTAATGTGTGTGTGTGGTGTTTTCTGCATGTGCACTAGTGGATATGTTGATAACAAGAGGTTCTTTATTTCCAGATAACTGCACTTCTTTTTAAGATTGCGTACCACAAACTTTTTTAGTAGTATGATCATGAGAGAAGCATGGTTGTGGACCCAGAATTGAAGAAGTATTCTGGTTGTTAGTAAAATTTGCTGTAGCCTAGTTCTCACTTATTGTCTTTATTGCTTTGTTTTTGTATTGCTTTTGTTCCTTTGGTTTGCCACTGAAAATTTGCTTGAAAAATCGGGTCAGACTTGGTATTTCTGGAGAAAACTTTGGTTTCTCCTCTGATGTTTAATTTATTCCTGCCTGTAACTACTTTCCTCGAAGCAACGTCACAGTGAGATGTGCTATGACCAAACCATTTGAACACAGTGCAAATCAGAGGCTTCCAATTATATTGAACCTTCACATACACATAGTAGTCCTCCTCACCTACCTTCAGGTAATCTGTATCTCTCTTTCAGTATTGATTTCAATAAGGCATTTCGTATGTTCACATGTAGCTTTATTCATACAAACTAACTTGCCAAGATGACAAGCAAGCCAGTTAATACAAACTAGTGACCAGGTGATTAGTGGTATATCGTGAAAATGTACCCACACGGGTATAGTTTTGACAAAGGATCGAATATTGTACTGTGTTGGTTGCCATGTGATGATAATAAACATCTTCCCTCTAATGAAAAGAGGATATGATGTAAGTACTCTATCTCTATCAACATCATCAGAGAATTCAAAATAGAAGAACTAAGCATCAAATTTGATAGCAACCGTACCGTTGAGCTTCCAAATACGATTGACATGTTGGATGACTGCAGTGTAATTGAGATTGCCATCAAGGAAAAAACCTACAAGATGTTTTTCTCAATATTCTATGCCATCTTGTTTAACTACATCAAGGAGAGGAAGCCGCAAGTCGACGTAGTTGATGTCAAAAACTATTGGCTTGTATCTACCAGCATTACGGGAAAGAGTTTTGAAAAGAGAGGATCAGCTAGAAGAAAGTAGAGAGGAGCATGGTGGAGGAAGCACAGGTTGAGAACAAGTCGGGAGTTCAGGTGGCTGGGGAGGTGGATCAGGCGGCAAGGTGGGTTAGGGGTTGTGGTTGGAGGGTATAGCAGAAGCGGCGCAAGGAACAGGGAGATGGGAATGGTACGAGTAGGTATTGGAGGGTCAGGTAGGAGAGAGGAAGAAGACATGAATGAATGGAACTGTGGAAAAAGGTTTTATACACTGACAGGACTTAAATTTTGGTCATTATCAAGAACTTATATTTAACTTATTCATCTTGATTTAAAAGTAAATCCTTCATTTGTATGTATTTTCAAAAACCTTTCATCCATATCATTGTAAATAAATCTTGCATTTTGTAAATATTTTCATATTGCAATTCGATTTTGTGGGTAGTATCCGCTAAAAAACCTCATGAGACAACACTCGTCCTACTATGGACACTTAGAGGTTTAACAGCTTGTTGCATATGCTCAATGCAATCATGTTTCCTACAAAAACAAATTTATCTTGCTTTTTCTTTATTCGAGCACAAATAAAAAGATAAGCGTGAGGGAATTTGATGAGTACGTAAATGTGCATATATTTACATCAATATTTTATCTATTGTTATTTTAATAAGTGTCATAATTGGGTATTTTAACATGTTTAAATCAAAATTCAATTATTTTCAAATCATCGTATATTCATCTTCATATAGAGGCAAAATGGTCATTTTTGTCCATGTGTTAATTTGAGAATTTTTACATGGACATTTTTATGATATTTTATAGGGATTTGGATTCAAATAGAAGAGGATTTCATGTAATATATGCATGCATAAGAGAATACAAAGGAATGAATATGAAAATATTCAAACTCAAGATCATGGAGGACCTCACCTCCCACTTACCTAAAGCTACAATTAGATGCTAATGGACAACTAAGTGGAGGTTAAAACTTCATGCATACTTGATGATGATTAATTAGAGGCTAATGGTTACTTGATGGACACACTTCCTAAAGGGAGTTTTGGAAGCTTCTTAAAAATTGAATTAGGGTTTTGTGCATGTATAAATAGCCCTCTTATGTACATATTAATGATCTTTTTATCTCTTTTAAATAGCAAATTGTAACCACAAAATCAAAGTGAAATAAAAATGGCTTCCTAAGCCTTCTCTTTTCAACATGTTTTATTTACTTTTATGTTGATATTTATTTCTATGCTCACTTCTTTTCGTTGTTAGTAAACTAGATTTACATTCCTGCAAGTAGTGTTGTTTTATTTTTATGCATATGGTTTAGTAGTTAATCTCTTTTTCTTCCTTTGTTTAGTTTCTACTTCTTCTTTTTAATGTTGAAATCTCTATGTGTTGAAATGATAACACAAATGAGGGGCTAAATCCCTATAATTTAGGGGTAATGAAATTTTCTCTTAATCATGTAGATTAAACATATTTTCTATTTTATGATCTCTTTTGTGCTTCACGAGAAAATGAATGTTTATGTGATTTTGTGTTTCATGTTGAATTTGATAGCCTAATTTGTTCATAACAAATAGGCTATGCTTATCACATTATTCACAAATTTCTTTTTCATCTAAATATGATTATGGCAATGAAGTGAAATTATAATCAAAATTTGATGATCTATGTTACTAACTAGTAGTAAATAGATCATGTTTAAAATAGATTTTAGTTTCAATCTTTATGTCATTTTTCATGAGAGTATAAAAAAGTAGGATTAGATGTGTATTATAGTTTGATGGTTTAAGTTGTGTTTATTAATAACACAAATAGACCACACTTATGATAAATACATCACTAATCTTACTTAGATAAAAAAGAGGTCATAACTTATTTTGTGTTGATTTTCATGAGAGTAAGAAAGTCGATTTGCCTCTAAATTGATCTTTAATCACATAGTTTTTAATCTCAATTTTTGCTTAGTTTTAGCATTTCTAGTTTTAAAAAACAATCCCATCATTCGGTTTAATTTGATTGAGTAATTTTAAATTTAATTCTCTCTACGGAACGGCCCGTACTCACCACGTACTATAATTGTACGTCGTGCACTTGCGGTTGATTTTAATACAATTCACTATGGATTTCTAGTCGATATAATTCCCATCGTCGAATAATCTCTAAAAGAGATATTTTATATGATAAAAGATATTAATGAATGAAATGATAATCACCCTCAAACTTAATATTTTTATCGATGATTAGTTCGAAGGAATCGTGGTTGGATTCGGGTGATTCCTATCCGAAAACCACTTCGAACCAATTTATGTGGTCGAAGGTGAAAACAGGAAATGATAATAAATGGAATGAAGGGCTATTTTTCATCGATCCTCGAGGGAAGTTTCCTATATCATGTATATGTGGCAGTAGTATCTTCATTTAATTTTCGATGCAAGGGCTACTCATTACGAATCCTAGAGATGATTCTCAACAGGATGTAGTAGGAGAGTTTCTTAGGTTTGTCCTGTTTCTGGACAATTTGTATGGATGAATGTCTGGCATGGCAATTCTAAAATGCACGTACATTAATTTTTACAAATGTGCACCTCTTAGGTGGTGTAGGAGGCAACTCTCCAATACTTGGCAACCTTTCTCAAGACGTACGAGCATAGAGGTCGTACATTTGTGAAAATCGATAGTGTGTGATGGAATTTCCAATGTGGCATTCAAAGTGGAGGATGCTATATGAAAAGTTATCGTTACCTCAAGCCTCATCATCCGGAAATGGCTTAAACATGGCTTGTTGTAAGGCTATGTGGTTTACAACCATTAGGGTGTGGCCATCACCTTTCTAGATTAACCTTTATATATTAGTATGTTGTGTATGCTAAGTGAGCTCTCGAATAGATCGGGAACGACCGGGGTGATGTCATATTCAATTTTATCTGCCACCAGATGGGTCTATAGGTAGACCAGTCTTGCCGGGTGCAGAGGTTTCAAAGGTGTTGAGCCTTGGTAAATCCCTCTAGAGATGTACTGTACAGAAAGGAGTTCCTTACCTTCTATTGTATGGAAGTACATTCTCTAATAAGTGCCTTCGGACTTGATTGTAGAGCCTAATATGCTGGAATTTAATGATGTAAAAATTTCGGCTAAGATTATATATAAGTTTACTTGAAAAGTATTTTAAAAGGAATGTTTCTAAAATAATATTACCATATTTTGCGTAGTAAAGGTTTTGGTTATCATAATGTAAAAACCCGTTCCATATTTATATGGTCTTATGAGATACCCTTTATTTTCAAATATCCGTAATTTGAGTTTCACACACCAGTCCATGACTGATACAGAGTTTACTTTCATTTTCCCTTAAACTCTGGGTGCCTTATTTTTCCAAACAGCCAAGTAGTCAGGTCTAACCTGGAGCATTGTGGTAGAGCTTGAAGTCTGGAGTTAAAGATGTTCCTGTAGATAGCTATTTCCATTTCTATTGCATAGTTTAATGATTGTATTCAACCTTTATAAGTGTAGAGATTTATAACTGTCTAAGCTAATTTATAAGATAAATTCCGATAAATATATTTAAATTTTCTGTTGTAAAGATATATATATATATATATATATATATATATTGAAATAATATATGTTATTCCATTCATGTAAGATTCTATTTTGTCTTTAATTTTTTTTACTCCATGATAATCTGCCTCTCCGGCACATGGATTTGCGACACGTGAATACCGAGGATGTATTAGTGTTGATTTCTGAGGGTCGAGGAGGCGGTTCATCACAGTTTTCCATTAGATCCTTACAAAATCTACAGTTTGATTCTAGTTCTTTATTCAAGGTTCAAATCTTAGGCTTCACCTTTAGGTAATTATATTTTTAGTTTATTATATATTCACCATGTTAATGAAGATTAAATCCTATCTATACTACATTTAATCCCATTATTTTTTCATTATGGTGACCCAAGCTTTGTTTGACATATGTTAATTGATTGTGTGTTCATCATGAAAATGTAATTAGATCCTACATTTGCTATAATTTTTCACCATATGTTCATATTATATGTATAGTCTAGATCTAATTCATTTTATAACGGAAATATGTATGTCCAAGTTGTTAAATCCAATTTTTTCATTACTTTAGAAGTTATTATTTAATAAGTAAATTAAAACAAACAAATAACAATTTGAATTGCAAACTAATTTTAATTAATTGATGTATTTTGTACCTAATTATATACACAAATAGAAATTAGTTTTATATGTAAATTATTTAAACTTGCTTTGGAGATTGAATACATGTTTCGCAAAATTGTCTTTTTGAATATAATTTTTGGTCGTTCTTGGCATTTGTTTAAAAGTTGTTTTGATTAAGAATGAAAAAAAACATAAGTGACTTTTGTAAAAAACATCATAAACCTTTAAATTCCTCGTAACTTATAGTAGATTTCAATATGTTATTATAATTTTAATACATATAACATATTACAAAGATTATATATATATATATATATATTAATTAATTTAAAAATTAAAACATAGTTTGCAGTTATTATATATGCGAACATATGTGTTCGAGTGTTGAAATTGTTTTGAAATAGAATTAAAGATAAGTAAATGAAAGGAAATAACTCCTCCGCCTTTTCCTCTCCTTATTAATTGCTTACTTTAACATAATTGATTGTCATTTTGAATATATGCAATATTTTGATTAGTTAATAAAACTATAACATATTATATATATATATATATATATATATATATATATATATATATGGAAATATGAGTAAACTATACACACAAAAATCCTACACACACATAATGTTATTTTATATAATTTCAAATTAACTATAAACAAGGGCATATGTAAAGGGAGAATGTGCCCATTGCGGTGTAAATCCCAACACCTATATATGCACTCATTAACTATGCACACTGCTTATATGTTGCACTTGCCTATATGTACATGAATATTTGATACACTCATTGTTATATATATATATATATATATATATATATATTCAAATTAAATCTTTTAAACAATTTAAATAAAATAATATTTTATTTAAAACCTCGTTAGACTATATCTAATACCTTTTAGACTTCATAAGTCTAGTAGATCCAAAATAGAATTATTTTTTTGAAATCTACCTATTTCATCGCTTTCGACTGGCCTGGCTCTTACATAATATTCATTTCTAGCTAGTCTTAAGCACATTGGCATATTGACTACCCACCTTAATAGACTCAATCTCCATAGGTTGTGTAATTCTTTTATAGCTCCAATTAAATTTCAAGTTGAATATATCAATATTTTTCAATTCATCTTTTAGTTTAAATCACTGACCTCAAAACTTATTCTTTACAAATCTAGTGGGATTCGAAAACCATGAAATTCACAATTAACTTTGACCAACGTTAATTTAGATCATCGCATTTTTCTCAAAATAAATACCTCAAATTATACTTCAAAAAATTTCAATTTTTTTTTTACTTTAAATATTTTATATTAAAGTATTTCATAAGAAATCATTTGTATTTATTTTAATTTAATCACTTCATAGCTATTCATATGTCCTTAAATCAACAATATTATACTTCCAATTTCTTAAGCTAATCTTAATTTTAATATGAAAAATTCAAACGATTCTTGAAAATATCATTACCTTAAAACATATAACTTCTAACAGGCAATTCTTTGTAGTTTAACATTTTAAATATATAATTCAAATTAATTTTGGAATAGCTTTGGTTATTTCTCTAAAATACTCATATTTCACTTTTTAAAAATTATTTCATATAAATTTTTTATTCGACGTCACATTACATAATTTATAACAAATTTATCATATATAAGTATATCATTTATTTAATAATTAGCCTATCTCAATCATCGTTGAAATTACTTAATGTCTATAAATAACTATATTTTTAAATTTGTTTTGTTATATAATTACTTAGTTTCCAACACCTTTTAACTAATGCATCACACACACATACATTTGAAATTCATTTTATCATTTTTTTCTAATGACCATATTCTTACTAGATTCAGAAATAATTTTTAATATTTTAAACCATTCATGGATGCATATTTTCAAGAGATTATACCAAAAATCCTCATTAAAAAATACATACAGATTGTAATTGATAAATTCCATAACTTTTAAAATAATATTTTTTCTTCACTTCAATTTTTTCCAAAGCAATAAACTTATATTTTTATAAATTATAAATTTTCACAAAATTATAAAGCAAGTATAGTATTTAAAGAAATTCAAGATGTGAAAAAACTATTTGTAAAATAAAATAAATTCATAAAAATGCATCTTTATTAGTCGATTTACTTTAAAAATATTTCTTTATAAAAAGAATAGTATATAACAAAATATAATGGCAACAACGTGCCTTACATAATTTTTTCAAAAACAAAGGCTTTATTATATTTATGGGAAATTTCCTTTATTAAATTATTTTTCATGTTTAAAACTTGAAATAAAGGATTATTATTTCAACATTTAAACAAAATTCAACTTCACTATACTAATAATATTTGAGTTTCAGAAAGTTTTAAACAAACTTTAATAGGGGTAGACCATAAATTACACAATATGAACTACAATTTAAAATAAAATAAGTACCTTCATCACGCACCATCGACATTACATTACATCCTATTGGTCAAAGGTACCACTCTTCTTCTTACTCATCCCTAGTCTCGCAATTTACTCCGCCACTACTTCGCAAAAAAACTCTCTTTTTATAATTCCCTATAGAGTAAATTACAATAAACGTGATGGATTCATCCTCCACTCCAGACAATTTAAATATCAAAATTTATTTAACTAGTAGTTGTTTACTTCTATAAAGGATAAGCCAACAGCTCTCTCTATGAGTCAAAATATATAACAATGTGGCATAAAAATTATATGTATATATATAATATAAATAATTAAAATTACATATACACTCTTTCGTATGCCCTAATATAGCAGGAATCGCCTAACCAGAGCTCTAATACTAAATGTAACAATCTGGATCTACGACGCCCTGATTCATGTATAAAATGACATGGACTCCATGGACCTTGCAAACGACGGATCATTTTGGGGTAAAATATAAAACAAAACACATAGCTATCTATAATGCTTTACACCTTTTGAAACTCAAAGTAGATGAAATATAATATAATAATTAATAATATAATAAACTTAGACGAACAAAATATTATAGTATCAAATAAATTTTTCTTACAACATTTCTGTGTACTAATTAGAAAATCAACCCAATTTCTGAGAATAATAGAGATAAAATAATAGACAGCTATTAGAAAAATAAATATGAATCTTCCTCATACCATCATGCCTTCAAGTCACCATTAGTCCTCTTTATCTATCTATCAGGGTATAATCAGAAAAAAGAAAATGATAGAGGGATTCAAACATACATCTAGTGAGTGAAACATATCATATAAGTGTGTTACACTAATAAGCTAGTAAACCAACATCTATACTCGAAAACCATACATTAACCAGTGTCACCTACACCCAAGAAGTCTATATAATATAACACTGTAGTGAAATCATATGCTAAGATCATAACGAAAGCTTATCTTATGCCTAACCGTATGCACATGATTAGGCCCGAAGTCCCAACTCACACGTCTAAATCATATGCAAAATCATATGTGGTTGTAACGACTCGGAATTTCAAGCATTCCTTTATATAAAGCCCACTATTGCTAAATCGTACATGAAGGACTAAACTACTCTATGTTTGCCACATCGCCAAATCATATGTGGTTGTAACGACTCGAAATTTCGAATAGTTCAATTTTAGATGTATAAATTATTTAAATATTTGAATCTTAGATTAAATGTAATTATATTGATTTAATAACCTTTTTAACCCCTTTCAATATATAACTAATAATGGTAAACTTATTTTATAATTTTTTTTACAAAAATAGTTGCTTTAAAGAAATATCGATAATGTGATCGTAAATCGTTTTATCGATAAACAGCTTTTTACTCATCAGAAGTTATTCAAACTTTATTTACATACACTTATTTGATTAAGAAATTAATAATAAGGAATAAAAATATTTTTCTATATATGGAAAAGAAAATGTGATGCATGGGTGATGCCATTTAAGATATTTTGTATAGGGGTTTTTAGGCGTAAGGAAAAAGTTAGAGAAAAATTTAGTCTCAGGGACAAGAAGTTTTTTTTTTAGGTTGAAGGACACTTTTTTGTGTAATTCACAGAATGATAGTTGTAACTATCGTTTTCAGTTTACACTAAAAAGTGTCATTCAAACTAAAAAGCAAATTTATTGTCCCTGAGACTAATTTTTTTTGCAACTTCTTCCTTGTGCATAATTACCTGTTTTGTATATACAGGTAAATGTGTAGTTTTGCTAAAGAAAGTGAGGTGTAAAGTAAAATAAGCATGCAAAGCTCATAAGGGGGTCTTGGAGTGTAAAGGAGAGGTTTAAGCATGTGTATTCATTCATTATCTCCTAAAGCTTTAAAAATAACAGAAGATCAAAAATGGCGGAAGTGAATTAGCACTAATCCACTTTGTTGTCACTAATCTTTCTCTAATTAGTTCAAATCTCTTTCAAACTCCACTAAATTTTTTCTAACACCTTATAACACCTTAGGAAGCCTTGATCTACCATAAAGAGTTGGAAAATTAAAGAGGATGGTGGGATTCATCTATGGGTTTTGAGCATGGAAGGTGGAGGGAAGGTGTGGCTTGGCTTGAATGTGCTAAAGATTGGATCTTTAGGAGTTTGTTGACTGTAAGAAATGGTTATTTGATTCTTATGTGTTTGGAAATGTTTTAGGATTGGATTTAGGTGAGTTATCCTACTATTTGTATGAATATAGCATGTGTATGTATGTATGTGTGCAAATATAAAGATACAGTGATATTAACTAATTAAAGTTATAAACTTTGGACCCTTTTGCTTTTGAAAGCAAATAACGACTTTATATTGTATAACATCACTCTTATTATCTTCTATAACATGTGGTGTAGACCTGAATTAATGTTTAAATGGCTATTTGGACTGTGTGTTGAATTGAAGTATGTTTTAAGCGAGCATAGTTTCTATAGATGCACTTCGACATCCCTTAACTTTAACTTGTGTAAATGGAAGATTTGTGAACTTAATTTGGTATAATTTTATTTGGCTTTTCTCTACACATATTTTGGTATATGGGAATGTAAAGAATTGGTTTGGAAAGTTACATAAACTACGGAACAAAATTGTGAAGGTTAGAAGTGAAAAGTTCGTTATGGATGCACTTTGAAAATGACTTGAGTTTTGTGATTTTAAAAGTTAATTTTGCCGAACATCCTATGGGCCTCATTACATTTTTGATAAATACTAAAAGAGTAACCTATTACGGGAAAAATATGAAAGTTTAATGCATTCATTAATTTTTGAAACAAAGTTGCAAAGAGTTATAGCGAGAAGAAGGCCGTTATATGAGCACTTTGAAATGTCTTGATTTTAGGAGTTTTTGTAATTAAATAGAAAGCCATTGTAACTACCCATAAATTAATCGTTTTATATTGAAATATTTAAATAATTAAATAATGGATTTTAATAACAAAATAAACATATTTTAAATATTAATTAATGATATTAAATCATTTTCAAATTTTGTTTAACAAAATAAACAGTTCAAATAAAGATAGAAAATGTGACCGAAAAATGATTTTCGAAAATTTTACTTTTCAGCACCTAAAAGTCATCGAAAACATTGTGCACATTTTTGTATTACTCATATACACATGCACAGACATTCACATATGTTATGTGAAAAAATAATCAATGTGTTAAAGTTAATAATCAAGCTTAGTTTAAATATAAAACTTGATTTGACATTAAATGCACAAAAGTACATTAAATAACCTTAGGGAATTAATTAAATACCCTAACCATCACCTAAACTAGGACCTAAGGCATAATGTAGGTGGACCTAGGGGGGGTAACATGTGTACTAGAAGTGGTGGAAAAGCATGGCTTCCATGCTGCATGATAAAATTTTATATTATTTAAATGTTTAAGTTAAATTAAATAATACTCCACTTCATTGCCTATAAATACCACCACACATTAGTTTTTTCTCACTTTTCATCTTCATTTCCTAAATTTGTTGCCATTACTTCATGTTCATGAAATGATCCATGGCTTCCATACACTCAAAATCTTAAAACAAGTATAAAAAACTAGCCCTTCTTCATTTCTTAGCTCACTACATCCATTCCTCTTCAAACAAACACGTCTTCATCAAAACATGATGTTATACCCCCACATATCCACCGTGGCCTTGCTCAAAAGCCTATAAAAGATCCACAAAATCAAGCCATTGTTAGTCCGTGAGATGATGGTTTTGATGACAACAACTTAGAATATATTATAAAATATAAATACTAACATTATAAGTTTAGATATATACGTATATGCAGGATTTAACTATGCATGTACCAAGAATGAAGTCTGTACAGTATAGAGATTCAAGATATCAAGATTGAAGACTCATGAGTATCAAGATTATCAAGAGTTCAAGAATTCAAGTAATTTATTCTTTAATTAGAAATCTTGTTAAAACTCATAAAAAAGCATTGGCATCTCAAAATCCAATTTATTCGTGGAATGGAATCCACTTCGAGCCTGTTAAAGGGATGGAACCCTAAGTAGGATGGAACCTACGAAAATCTAGTGGAACATTGTTTTGTATCCGCTAACTTTTTATTTAAAATGATTTTTTAAAATTATATCTTGTTTTCAAAATGATTTCAAAACCTTCCTTTTAAAAGCATCAAAAACCTCTATCCTGATTTTAAATAATTTTAGCCTCAAAATCATCTTTAATTTCAAGATCAAATTACTCCTGATTTTAAATAATTCTTAATATAATATATTTAACTTTTAATATTTATACTTAGATTTAAATATAAAATTATAGTTAAAATTCTACATATATTATTTTCTATATTTACTTATGAATTTTAACTATAATCAAGTATATTTATAAGGTTTTAAATAGTTTTAATATAAGATAAAGGTTATTTTCAAAGAAAATCAAATTATCAAAAAATGCTTTGGGATGTCGACATACTCATGGTAACCATGTCGACATGGTGTCAGTTGAGTTTAAAATTTAAATTTCAAAGAAGTGTATTCGCCATAACTCTTCACGGATGGACATGACTGTTGTTCTTCTATAAATAGGGGTCAGTTTCAATGAATTTTAACATCGGATTTTCTAGTTTTTCATTCCTCTTCTTCTTCCACTTTTCTTAATACATATTCTTACCATTACTCGACCGAAATCAACATTGAATCGAACTCGATCATTCGTAGTTTGATTCTCTATCACTCTCTCAACAAGATCCTCAATGCTATTCAGAGTTATAGGATTTTTGTAATCAACTTAGCGAGAAAAGGTATGATTGTAGCCTTGAAAATCAATCAAGCGAGATAAGGTGTGATTGTAGCCTTGGGAAATCAATTGGGCGAACTTGTTTCCCGTAAAATCAAGTGGGTGAACTTGTGGCCTGGGAAATCAAGTATCTCTACCTATAGGATTGTGATTCTGGAGGGTGTACCTCGTAGCCTTGAAATCGAGGGTGTAATTGTAAAAGATTGCTTTTGAAAAGAAATCCGTACTTGTGTGCGGGACTGCATGTAGAGTAACTCCGAACCAGTATAAAATCCGATGTGTTCTTTCCTTTACTGCCTTTTATTTTATTTCTGCATCTGTATTTGTTTCTGTAATCATATCTATATCTGTTTATTGCATACATCTATGTGTAAATCAACATAAACTCAAAAAGATTTAGTAATTCTTTATAAACACTATTCTCCCCCCTCTAGTGCTAACTCTAGCCTTAAGATCCATAATTCGCATTTCTCTCAGCCATTTGTATAGTGGAGCTTAAATCTTGTTGCATTTGAGAACTTAGTGAAAGTTCGATAATGTTAGTAAGCGCTTTGGTGAGTGAAGCTTTCACGTTTGAACCATAAGTTTAAACTATGTTCATGGTCATATTTGTAGCTATAAATGCTTATTGTATAGTTACAATAATGGTTTTGTTGATGGATTGGTTTGTTGCTTGAAAGTCGATTCGGGAAGTTAGTCGGCGAATCTTAATTTATATGAAAATGTAGTAGTTAAATCAATACCGTTGTAGATAAATGCTTGATATATATTGTATTATTGTAAATCATCATGTATGTACGCTCCTTCTCTTGCTATGTGATGCTTGGTTGTATTGCAAATAATATAAGCTGGAATTCCTACTACCCGTATAGCGATAGTCGCTATATAGACGTGGAAAATCACCTTTTATCAAAAATCGTTTGGTTTCATTATCGTGCTTGGAATTATTTTACAAGTTAAGAAAGTTAATAATTAATGATGTTTCAAAAATAATAAATTATTTTAATTAATTATTGAATTAGTGAGGATTAAGGTTAACAAATTAACTTATTCATGATGTGTTCAAATTTAACTAATTACTTAGTTAATGATGTTTTATATTTAATTAATTATTTTATTCAATGATGTTGAAGGATAATTAATCTTTTGATAATGTTGGATTAAGATTTATTAATTTTTTAATTAATGAATTTTCTAAAATTAATTAACCCTTTTAAATTAATCACTTTTGAAGGTTAATAAATTTGTTTACCTTAATTAATCCTTCCTTAAACAAAATTTTAAATTAATTGATCGCTTTTAAATAATGATATTTAATTATTATTTAATATATTTATTTAATTATATTATTAATTAATTGAATTAATGATGTCTAAAGTAGATTTACCTTTTTTAGTTGAAGGTTACCGAAGTAAATTAATTAACTAGTTAACAAAGTTTTAAATTTAATTTATCAATGTAAGAAGGATGTTTTAAGTTGTTAGATCCTTTTAATGATGTTTTAAAGTTAGTAAACTCTTATAACAAAGTGTTTAAAGCTAATACTTATAATGTGAAGCCAAGTACAAATTAGGTTTTTTTAAAAGGTTTGAATTGTTTATGGAAATGAATTAATTTTCATAAAGCTATTCATTTGTATGGGAATGATTTATTTCTATAATTAGCACTAAACATCAAAAGAGTAGACCAGTCACTATTTTGAAAATTAAGAATAATCATGGGACATGATTTTAAGGCAACACTGCCTTGACTTGTTTGGTATTAGTGTTAACCAAGAAATAGTACAAGTCTGAATTCGATGAGTGGTGGTAAGTATACAAGACTTAATTTCCATATACGATCATTTTATACCCTCGATAGTTGTTTCCTCAACTATCGGTTACTTTAGTTTCTTTATTATCATCATTCTAAGAGGGTTTGTTGCTACATTGAGCTTTGTTATCCTTTGCCATAAATGACTGAACCCAAAGCCTGAAAGGATGTCCAGCTATGTGGGGTTGCTCCCATTTAAGTATTTTCATATCTCATCTAGATAAGATTCATTTACACATTTAGATGTGGAATATTAAAATGAGGTAGTTGTAGTCGCTGATGTAGCCGTGCTGTATCTAGATTCCTTCCATCTTCTTCCTTTTGTATTCATTTTTGATAACCTTTATAAGTGATAGGGGTTATTAGAATATAAAGATCATGTCAAATAGATTGGGTCATATATGATAAAAGGGAAACTTGTAGTAAAGGATCTAAATCCAGACTTTTAGAGGAGAAATAGAAAACGTTGTCTCAAGATTAACACATTCTAGAGCTCGACTCACCCTCTCTCTAATGAATTATGCCCCAATCAGGCTAAGGTATTCGCTCCACCGAAGCTCCGATACAAACTGTGACAACCCACCTTTATGGACCCTAAGAGCGACACTTAATACATCCTTGGTGTTCGTGTGCCGTTTCTCAAGAATCAAAAAATGAATCATCGTGGGGTAAAATAAAGAATAGAATAGAAAACCTCACAATGAAACTACTAAATAAAACATAATAGTCAATAGTACATCAGGATACTCCTTAACAGGGAGTTATTAGAGTTACAAAAAAGTACTATAAATCAGCTTAGGAAGTTATAACGTCCCACCTTTACATACGTTGAAACAAAATACACTTACACAAAAAAGATAATACAACAGAAGAGATAACTAAGAATGTGAAAGCCTCCTGCTTGGACTCCGTCTTCAAAAGTTCCCTCAAAAGACCTACTACTCTCGAACTACTCAAATTAAATTAGTATCCAAGAGTTTAGGAAAAATAAATAACTTGGGTTAGACGATATGTCTAGTATGAGTAAAGCATTTAAACAATAGGTGTGAAATTAAACACAAATATGTGAGACCACGCCGTTGAACACGGAACGGGTTTACTCCACATAAATCAACATGCAAACATAAAGAATGGATAAATAATTAAACACCATAAAGAGTGGTCGACTCTTCTTGACGCAAATAAGAAAATAAATTTGAAGGTTTGAATCAAATAAGAAAGGAAATCTCCAACAAATGACCAGGAAGGTGCATCACCCCTGAAGTATACCTCTAGCCATATATTTCCGAGAAGCTCGCATACTCTGTGAAACTTCTGGGAAATGTACCACCTAGACCTCCCTAAGATTTACCAAGAATCCAAATATTTTACATCTAAATCTTAACTATTTTAAGGTGACCGTACACCAAAAATTTAGATGAGATGTAAAAATACCCTAATGGGAGAAAACTCACATAGATGGACGTCCTTTCATGTTTTGGGTTCAGTCATTTATTGAAGAAGGGTAGCAAAACTCAAAAGACCAGCAAACCATATTTATGGTGACGACACACCATGAAGAAATATAGATTCGAAAGTAAATAAATCAACTATCGGAGATAATTAAATGATCGTATATGGAAATTAAATATCATATTTCCAACATTACTCGTCAATTCCAAACAAGTGTTATCCCTTGATTAAAAATGTAGCCAGGCAAGTTGAGGTAAGGTTACCTTTAAGCATCGCCTTGGCTAGATTTTTAACCTTCAAGATAGAAACTAGTCCAAGCCTCAACATTCAGCGTTAAAAGTATGACTAAATCCTTTCCATATAAGCGATATCATTTACGGAATTATCTTTCCATATTTGAATCGACTTTTACTTTTTAAAACTGAACTTGTGCTTGATTTCCATATTACAAATACTGGTAAAACACTTTTAGAATACCTTTTAAAATGTTCTATTAAAAGATAAATTTTAGAATATTAAGTGTATTGAGCCAAGGGTCATAAACAACTGTCGTTAAAGCATTATTTACTATAAACCCAAAACAATTTATACTTCGCTTTATTTATAAATAATTCCTTTTAAAGGATTTTCTCATTTACAAACCATTACTTATAATTTTAATACAATATTTATTACCATAAAAGATAAATAAACAATTTAAATACCTTTATAAATTAAAAAAATACTAATTATCCTAAAAGATTATTAATCACATTTATAACCTCTTTTAAATGAACGAATCAATTAGTTTAAACAAAATTGCTACTTATTTCCAAAACACTTTTATATCATTGGTAAATTAACTTCAAAATTTTTATTAAATCAGTTTACTAACTTTAAAACACTCATTCGGTTAATTAACTTTAAAAGACTTCATTATATTAATTAATTTACTTTAATCACTTTTATTAAATCAATTAATTAAATTTAAATATAAATAATTAAAAAGAATTATTAAATTCAGATAATCATTAATTAAAATGAATAATTAATCTCAAACATCATTAATTAAAATGATCAAAAAAATTTAAATGCCATTAATTAAAACAATTAACTAAGTTCAAATAATCATTAGTAAATTTGATTAATTTAATTCAAACACCATTAGCTAAAACGATAAATTAAATACCAAGCATCATTTGTTAAAAATGATTAGTTAACTATAAAGGATCATTAATTAAAACAATTAAATAAATTTCAAATATCATTAGGTAAACAATTAACTAAATTTAAAACAATCATTAATTAAAATGATTAATTAAAGTTTAAAATTATTAGAATAATTTAATTAAATTCAAATCTCAATAATCAAGTAAATTATTAAAATTTAAAACATGATTAATTTAATTAATTAATTAATTCCAAAATCATTTGCTAACATGATTAGTTAACTTTAAACATTACTAGTTAAAACAGTTAATTATTTTAAAATAGTCATAAATTAAAATGATTTAATTAAGTCTAAAGTCATTAATTAAAATGGCTATTAACTTCAAATACTGTTAATTACGATAATTAATTAAACTCAAATAATCATTAGTTAAATTGATTAATTAAATCAAAACTCATTTAAATCAAAAGATAAATCGATTTTAAACATCATTAATTACATTGGTTAATTAATTTTAAAATCATAATTTAAAATGGTTAATTACTTTAAATTATCATTAATAAAAATTGATTAATTAAGTTTAAAATTATGTTTAGTGAAAACACAAGCTTCAGTTCAAAAAACTTATGACATGGTTTTAGGAATGAAAGTCGATAAATGACGGTATAGCGAAAATCGCTGTAACGACATTTAAACAATTTAAGTGGAATATCAAGATTTATTTCAATTAGACATCAATATAATAGCATACAGATGTAAATAAATAATTATTGGCGAGAAACCCATCAGGTTCTCTTTATAAATTTGTCCCTACAAAACAATGGTTATGGGGTGTGTGTGTGTGTAATCATGTGGGTTTATAACGATCAAATTAATATGTCATCCATTTTCCAAATGGAAATTCAACCAAACAATCAATCAAACGATTTAACTAACATCCAAGCAACCAATAATAGTTTATAACATTATAGACATGATATAGTAAAATTGAATGTGAGTTAAACTCACACTGATTCCATTTTTTGCCAAAACGTTCTTATTTGTACTGAAACCCGACGAACATTCGATTTTATCCAAATATTTCACCATCTCCAAATCTAATCAAACAAACTCCATTGTGAAGATCACGATGACACAAGTCCAATGCAAAAAGAGCGTTCAAATCCAACCTCGTATGAATGAGATGTGAATTTCAAACTTTACATACTATTTTATAATAATTAATTCACACAAAAACAATTTCTCACCCCATAAATTCAAACGAGCCCAAGCCTAACCAAGGTAAATCAAAAACCTCATGCTACACCACCATCTTCCTCATCTTTGGGCTATGCATTCCAGTCACAAATCCACCTCTCATCACCTTCTCTCTTCGATTTTTCAACCGTTTCTCCACGAAAACGACAACTGTCTTCACCATCGTTCACCTCTACACGAGAGCTTCCCGACCAACCTAATAAACTCAAGCCTACACCCCCACCTTAGAATTTGACCCCCATTAACCCCAATAGCTCCAAAAATGTCATATGTCATCAAAATGCTCTGTAGACAAAAATTTGCGAGGAGGTGATACTTGACACAAAAAACACAATGGAACTAATGTTGCAACCTATCGTCTCCTAGAACTTAAGCTACAACAAGCTCTAGCTGCTTCCATAGATATGAAAACACCCCCAATGAGGGCGCATGAGATTTTGAACACATGGAAATGTAGCTCTCGAGCATACAAAGCTAACGAATCTAAAATCTTGATTTTTAGTGGAGAACTGAATTTTTTTGGGATTTTCATATGGAAAAAAACTCATTTTCATCCTACAGGTAAGTATATTTATAAAGAAGAGGAATATGGCATAGTCGTGTGAAGGTATGGGGAACGTCATGAAGTATGAGCTGAGTTGACAGGGTATGGACTTAAAAAGATATAGTATCTTACTATTATTTTATTTGATAATGTTCGACACTACACGCCCTAAAACCTCGAACTCTAATCGAAGGAACCAACTGGCGTTCCATACTAAATACCCCTATGCCAAACTCAATGGACCTATTTTCGAGACCTAATTCCAAAGTATTCGGAATTTAGATTTTTAATCAAATTATGTATAAAAATTATTCGCTAGGCATTTCGAGCTCGTGTGACCAAATGGTACGTTTGGTCGTTACGAAACTCAACGGCATATAATAGTTTATTATTCCAGATCCAGTGGCACTAGTTTTGTTAAAATCTGAGACAGTGCCCTAGAATAATAGTTTCACATATTTAAATAATGTTTTATATTTTCAATCCAATTTATCGATATTTATCTGATCTATTATTGTAAATAGATTTATAAACTAAATTCACCAATATTATTTATTAAAAAAGGAATTAAATAAGATTATTCAATTCAATTTATCAATATTAAATTCATAATTCAAATATTTAAAACATCAACAATATTTGAATAATAAGTTATTAAATTCCAAAATCCAATTATTCAAATATTTAAATTTAATTAAACATTTAGAATTAAATGACCAAAATTTAGGTTGTTACATTCTCCTCCTTGAATGAATTTCGTCCTAGAAATTCCCAAGGAAGGAAATGTTTCCAAACCCTTAAGTTTAAAACTATTAATTAGAATGAGTTATTATACTTATTTATTAAATCTCGTATGGAAATTTCGGCAGCTTCTCCTTTTGCGGCTCGATCGAAACAACTACAAATTGCCTCTATTAGCTCTAAACCAACCAAAAGGATTTATCGTTTATATCTAAATTTATCATTTGAAAATATTGGATGCATATTATCTATTATAGAATACCATGCATTATGTTGCATATGGTTTGTGATATTGTTGTGCGTTGTATATAGCGTTATTTTATAGTAGAGTTCCATGTAGATTTATATCATGCTAATTTTTGCATGTAGGCTTACACTGTATTGCTTTGTCAGCCCGATTTTCTTTCGGATTATGTAAGTACAGGTAAGCAAGATATTTCCATTTGATTTCTTGCGCACCTGCATTTGCATCAAGCTAATAAACCACTTGCAATAATATAAAATAAACGCAAAACAGTATGTTATAAATTTAGAAATTTAAATTGGTTGATGATTTTATGCCTGTTAACCCGCCTTTTTGCAAGGCCATGGACAGGCGGGTTTAACTTAATTGACTGCACATTCGTCGGGGCTGGTGTACGATGGATTCAGTCGACTGGATGGATGAATGACGAAACGTGCTTGGGAGATGGAAATATAATTGGATAAAGATGAATCAACTATAATTTGGGTCTAGGAATCATGATTCGGCCTAGAACATAGTTGGGCATGGTGGAGGTTCGGCACAAATGGTTCATCTGGCATTCACGTTCGAATAGCATTCAAGAGTACTCGAAATACATAGAGCGTCCGACATGAGTAGTTCGACATTCCAGGAGCACTCGGCATTCAGTAGCGCTCGGCATCCAGGAGCGCTCGACATTCAGTAGCGTTCGGCATCCAGTAGTGCTCGGATCCAGGTGCGCTCGGCATTTAGAAGCCCTCGGCATTAGAGATCTCGTTCGGCATGATGGGCGCTCAACGTTAGAAACTGTTCGGCATCAAACATGGTTCGGCATCAAACATTGTTCGGCATCAAACATGGTTCGACATCAGACATGATTCGACATGATGGATCCTCCGGCATTGGACGTGTCGTTCGGCATCTGGAGACGTTCGGCATTGGATGGATCGTTCGACATCAGGGATCATTTGGCATTGGACCTCGTTCAGCATACGAGTGCATTCAGCATTGGATGAGTGCGTTCGGCATATCTATGCGTTCAGCACGGCATGTTGGTTCGGCATAGGCCGTTCGGCCCTGATGGGCTCAGGTTACTCAGAGAGCTCAACAACTACCTGAACGTGTCTATAAATAGAGCATGTAGGGCTTCGAAAAAGGGATCTTCTCTTCTGCTTTCTGACTTTCTTCTTTCTAAGACTAAGGCTAGTCTACCGCTTTGTAACTGTAATCGCTTGTTACATCAATAAAAGTAAACTTCTGGAGTGGACGTAGGCCGGAGTTAGCCGAACCACTATAAAATCTGTTGTTCTTTACTGCTTTCATTTTAATTTTGATTATTCTCATATTATTACTCTCTACATACATCCCATCTGTGAGCTGTGATTATGATTCAGTGCTTTCATCTGGATTTGGGTGTTAGTGACCAATTTTGGCGCTAACATTTTGGTGCTTTCACTGAGAACGCAAGCACTCGGGAACTTTGGAATTAGGAACTTGGATTCTAAGGAGCAATGGCTAGGCCATCAACAAGGAAGCAATTGACAAGAAGAAGCAATCAAGAGGGAAGTCAGGAGGCTTCCTTTGGAAATGGAGCATGTCAAACATCTGTCTACATCACCAGAGAGGAGATGGAAGCAATGATGAAACAACAAGGGGAAATGATGCAGGCTCTTCTTAGGCAATTTGGACAATCAGAAACTGTAGGTACACAAGGTCTTGGGGCTGGACATGAGGAACTCAATCGGCAGGTTGATGGAATGACTCAATAGGGGGTAGCCCCCAATCAGCAGACAGCTATCAATCTGGAAGGACCTGGGATCGAGGGCACACCACCAAGAAATGCTGGAAAAATTCATGGAGGGATTCCATTTAGCACTACACGATAAGATGCTGGCAGGAATGTAGGAGCGCGGGATGAAGAGTATGTACCAGAATTCCCTCGGGGACTCGGGGGGCAACGCTTGACGGATAATGCTGGATTAGCAAAGATCATCAGGCGAACAATGCATGGAGGTTTGACCAATAGAGATCTGGAAGGAGTAAACAAGAGTCCGTTCACTCGTGAAATCAGGATAGCTCGGAATTCGCCAGATTTCAAGCTACCTAACGTGGAAATGTACAATGGCAAAGCCGATCCAACAGATCACTCGATGAGATATACAAGACACATGGAGGTGCTAGGGGCATCGGAAGCAGTTATGACTCGATGTTTCCCTTTATTCTTGATGGACATAGCTGCAATGTTGTTCAGGCAGCTGGAAGAGGGATCTATCGGGATATGGACAGAGTTGGTGGATAGGTTTTTGAAGCAGTTTCGGGTACATATCAGAAGGCCAAAGAATGTAATGACGCTGACATCGGTAAAACAGAGGACAGACAATCACTCAGAGCTTTCTTAACTCGGTTCAATGTAGAGGTTGCTTCGGTGAATCGGCCGGATCCATCGATGGTTTTAATGGCGGCAGTGTCAGGAGTTAGAGAAAATTCAGATTTCAAAGTGTCACTGATACGGGACCCTCCAATGGATCTCGAGGAATTCTTTCACGAAGTTGAGAGATTCCTTTGGTAGGAATATGCATGCTCAGATATGAATTTAAAGGAGGTGAACGCGGCTGAGGATGGAGGGCCATCCAGCGGAGGCTTGGAAAAGGATAAAGATAAAGGAAAAAGGAAGCTGGCTGACGAATTAGGAAAGGCTAGGAAGCGGTGGAGAGAGCAACAATTCTCCACCTACACAGGATTGAACGAGACGTTGGAACAGATTTATTTGGAGACTCGGAATCCCCTTCCCTACCGAAGGCCGGCTAGGAGAGAACCCTCCGAACGTGAGAGGGCATCAGGAAAACATTGCCTCTTCCACGATTTGGATGGGCATGATACCAACAGCTGCAGGCACTTAAGGGACATAATTGAGGAGCATGTGAGGAATGGACAGTTGCGACCACACTTCGAAGCTCGAAATGCAGCGGTGGGGCAGGAGCAACCACCGTCTACCTCACATAGTGATGGTGCGAGGCACATGAATGATGGTCGATTGGTCATCAATTGACTGGGATATTATGAAATAAGTAGCAAACTACGGGCAAACGGCCAAGTCACTTACTCATGTATGGGAACAGAGATGGCCCCTAGGCATGCTCTGAGATGATGATAAACCGCGACGCTCTAGTTTGTGAAATCTGCTTTCTCTTTTTTGGCTTGGACACTTGCTTTTTTCTGATTTAGTTTGAACTTCTGGTTTTGTTTGTTTCTTGGTTTGGACTTTTATTTGGATGATTGTTTTCTGGTTTGGGTATTGGTTTGGATTTTCGATATGCATTTTTTGTTTTCTGATTTGATCTGGATTTTGGATTGGCTTTCGACTAGATTTTTTATCTGGTTTTTGGTAAACGATCGTCAGGTATGGATTATACCTGGCAAGGGGTAAGTTGCTTTGTCCAAGCATGACAAATCGACTTATTCAGGTCGTCAAGTATGGACTATGCTCGACAAGGGTTCAGAGAGACCAAGATTCGTCCTAGGACTTAGGCCCTATATTATCGGTTACTAATTCAGGTCGTCGAGTATGGACTATGCTCGGCAAGGGTTCGAAGAGACCAGGATTTGGCCTAGGACTTAGGCCCTGTGTTATTAATTATTATTTCAGGTCATCGGGTACAGACTATACTCGACAAGGGGCCGGAGTGACCAGGATTCGGCTTAGGACTTAATCCATGGCATTACACAACGTCCAGAGACACTGGACCACGGTCGTCATATGGAAATTGCGCTTGG
Organism: Allium cepa; assembly: GCA_030765085.1. Lineage (NCBI taxonomy): Eukaryota > Viridiplantae > Streptophyta > Magnoliopsida > Asparagales > Amaryllidaceae > Allium > Allium cepa. The sequence goes on from CM060931.1 coordinate 888,037,091, forward strand.
AAAGAACCCAGAGAGGTTACGGATTCAGATATTGACCCAGAGAGGTCATGGATTCGGTTACTGGTTATTGGATAAGGTTGGATTGAGACTCGGTTATCGAGTCCGGATGGATATGGAATTGGCTATGGACTTTGGATGTCAGATTCGGAATTATTCAAAACACACCTTTCAACAGCAAGGCATGTTTTGGAGGGCAAGTGTTAACCCGCCTTTTTGTAAGGCCATGGACAGGCGGGTTTAACTTAATCGACTGCACGTTCGTCGACGCTGGTGTACGATGGATTCAATCGACTGGATGGATGAATGACGCAACGTGCTTGGAAGATGGAAATATGATTGGATAAAGATGAATCAACTATAATTTGGGTCTAGGAAACATGGTTCATCCTAGAACACGGTTCGGCATGGTGGAGGTTCGGCACAAATGGTTCGTCTGGCATTCACATTCGAATAGCATTCAAGAGTACTCGGGATACATAGAGCGTCTGGCATACATGAGTGGTTTGACATTCCAGGAGCACTTGGCATTCAGTAACGCTCGGCATCCAGGAGCGCTCGGCATTCAGTAGCGTTCGACATCCAGTAGCGCTCGGCATCCATGAGCGCTTGGCATTTAAAAGCGCTCGGCATTAGAGATCGTTCGGCATAATGGGCGCTCGGTATTAGAAACTGTTCGGCATCAAACATGGTTCGGCATCAAACATTGTTCGGCATCAGACATGGTTCGGCATGATGGAGGTTCGGCATTAAGATCCTCCGGCATTGGATGTGTCGTTCGGCATCTGAAGATGTTCGACATTGGATGGATTGTTCGGCATCACATATAGTTCGGCACTGGATGGATCATTCAGCATCAGGGATCGTTCGACATTGGACCTTGTTCGACATACGAGTGCATTTGGCAGTGCGTTCGGCATATCTATGAGTCCGGCGCGCATTTTGGTTTGGCATGGGCCATTCGGCCCTGATGGGCTCAGGTTACTCAGAGAGACCAACAACTACCTGAACGTGTCTATAAATAGAGCATGTAGGGCTTCAGAAAAGGGATCTTCTCTTCTGCTTTCTGACTTTCTACTTTCCAAGACTAAGGCTTGTATACCACTTTGTAACTGTAATCACTTGTTACATCAATAAAAGTAAACTTCTGGAGTGGACGTAGGCCGGAGTTAGCCAAACCGCATAAAATCTATTGTTCTTTACAGCTTTCATTTTAATTTTGATTGTTCTTCGTATTATTACTCTCTACATACATCCCATCTGTGAGCTGTGATTGTGATTCGGTGCTTTCATCTAGATTTGGGTGTTGGTGACCAATTTAGCGCTAACAATACCCTAATCATAGGAAGCCATTTGGCTTTTGTTTTCTTTGGTTAGGCTTGGGCCCATTTGAATTTATGGGGTGAGAATTTTTTTGTGTGAATTAATTATTATAAAATAGTGTGTTAACTTTAGAAATTCATATCTCACTCATACGAAGTCGGATTTGAACTATGTTTTTTGAGTTGGACTTGTGTCTTCGAGATCTTCACAATGGAGTTTGTTTGGCTAGATTTAGAGCTAGTGGAATTTTTGGCTAAAATCGAACGCTCGTTCAATTTTAGTCCAGATCAAAACGTTTCGGTGAAAACTGGAATCAATGAGAGTTTAACCCACATTCAATTTTAGTATATCATATTTATGATGCTATAAACTATTATTGACTGCTTGGATGTTAGTTAAATTGTTTGATTGTTTGGTTGGTTGAATTTTCATTTGAAAAATAGATGACATATTAATTTGATCGTTATTAACCCATATGATTATATATACTATCCATAACCCTTATTTTGCAAGGAAAAATTTATAGAGAGACCCTGAGGGGTTTCTCACCAATAATTATTTATTTACGTCCTTATGCTGTTATATTGCTATATTAATTAAAATAAATCTTAATATTCCATTTAAAGTATTTAAATGCCGTTATAGCGGTTTTCCATATACCGTCGTTTATCGACTTTCATTCTCAAAACCCTATCGTATGTTTTTGAACTTGAGCTTGTATTTTAACTAAATATGATTCAGAATTCATTAATCATTTTTTATTAGTGATAATTTAAAGCAATTATTCGTTTTAACTAATGGTTTTGAAATTAATTAACCAATTTAATTAATGATGTTTACAATTGGTTTATCTTTTGGTTTAAATAAATTTAGATTTAATTAATCATTTTAACTAATGAATATTTGAGTTTAATTAATTATTTTAATTAATGATATTTGAAATTAATAGTCATTTTAATTAATGACTTTAAACTTAAATAAATCATCTTAAATAATGATTGTTTTAAAATAATTAACCGTTTTGACTAGTGATGTTTAAAGTTAACTAATCATGTTAAATAAAGATTTTGGAATTAATTAATTTAATTAATGATGTTTTGAAATTTATTAATCTATTTGATTAATGAGATTTGAATTTTGATTAAATCATTATAATGATTTTGAACTTTAACCAATCATTTTAATTAATGATAGTTTTAAATTTAATTAATTGTTTAACTAATGATTCTTTGAGTTTAATTATCTTAATTAATGATATTTGAACTTAATAATAATTTTAATTAATGAAATTTTAAAACTAATTAATGATATTTTATTTTAATTAATCATCCTCATTTTTGATATTTGAATCTTATTAATTATTTTAATTAATGAAGTTTGAAATCTATAAATCTATTTGATAGTGCGATTTAAATTTAATCAAGTCATTTTAATTAATGATTTTGAACTTTAATTAATCATTTTAATTAATGATTGTTTAAATTTTAATTAATTGTTTTAACTAAGGAATTTTGAAGTTTAGTTATTCATAATGGGTTATAGTTGATTAATCATTTTAACAAATGATGTTTTAGTTTATCTTCTTAATTAATGATGTTTGAATTTAATTAATCCAATCAATTTACGATTATTTAAACTTAAATAAATTTTTTATTTTGTGGCATTTAAAAATTATTTAATTATTTTAATTAATGACATTTGAGATTAATCATTTATTTTAATTAATGATTACTTGAATTTAATAAATCTTTTTAATTAATGATATTTAAAGTAAATTAATTTAATAAAAGTGATTGAAGTAAATTAACTAATTGATGAAAATGTTTTAAAGCTAATAAACAAATTTATTAAAGGTTTTAAAGTTAATTTACTGATGATATAAAAGTATTTAGAAATAATTAACTATTTAACATAATTGATTTGTTTATTTAACAGAGATTTTATGCGATTTATTATCTTTTAGGATAATTATTATTATTTTAAATTTACAAAGATATTTAAATTGTTTTATTATCTTTTGGAATAATAAACACTATTTTAAATTTATAAATAATAGTTTATAAATGAGAAAATCTTTTAAAAGGAATTAATTATAAATAAAGCTAAGTGTAAATTGTTTTTGGATTTATAGTAAACAATGTATTAACGACATTTGTTTTTGGGTTTATAGTAAACAATGTTTTAACGACATTTTTTTTGACCCTTATTTTAATACACTTAGTATTAGAAATTTGTCATTTAAAAGGTATTTCCCAAAGTATTTTTACCAATATTGTAATATGGAAATCATGCATAAGTTCAGTTTTTAAAAGTAAAGTTCGATTTTGGTTATGGAAAAGTAGTTCCGTAGTCGATTTAGCTTATATAGAAACGATCTAGTCATACTTTTGACGCTAAACGCCGAGGCTTGAGCTCATGTCTATCTTGAAGGTTAAAAATGTCATTAAAGCGATGCCTAGAGGTAACCCTATCTCAACTTTCCTGGCTTCATTTTCAATCGAGGGATAACACTTGTTTGGAATTAACAAGTAGTGTTGGATATATGATATTTAATTTCCATATATGATCATTTTAATTATCTCCGATAGTTGATTTATTTACTGTCGGATCCAACTTTCTTCATGATGTATCATCACCTTAAAAATGATTTGCTGCTCTTTTGAGCTTTGTTATCCTTTGTCGGTAAATGACTAAACCCAAAGCACGAAAGGACATCCAGCTATGTGGGATTGCTCCCATTAGGGTAATTTCCCATCTCATCTAGATTTTTGGTGTACCATCACCGTAAAACTGTTAAGATTTAGAAGTAAAATATTTGAATTCTCAGTAAGATTTGGCGAAGTCGTGTTGGTACATTTCTGTGAAGTGTCACGGAGTATATGAACTTCACAGAAGTATATTACTAGAGATATACTTCAAGGGTGATGCACCTTCCTAGTTATTTGTTGGAAATTTTCCTTCCCTTATTTGATTTGAACCTTAGAATTTTTTTTCTATAATTGTAATGGGAAGAGTCAACCACTCTTCACGATGCTTAATTATAGATTTTTTCCATTTTATCAAGTTTTGGACTGTTATCGTGTTTTATCCATTCTTTCCTGCTTGGATTTTTCTTGGATTATTTTCACTCTTTCAAATTTGGTTTTTAATATTGTTTACGCTTATTCTTATATGGATTTATTTCCTATTGATTATCTCTACTCTTGCTTGTATGGATGTTATTCTTGTGAGGTAAAAACCCATTTTGCATTAGCGGCATAGTCTCATAGAACTTTCATGTGTTCCCCATTATTTAAGTTATCTCACGCTTGTATTTCCAAACTAATCTAGGTGTTATTTTATTATAACGGTTGGATTAGACCGAGTATTTTTCCAGGTTGTCCTTGTATCTTGGAGAGAAGCTGGAGGTTCACCTATCGTAGTATTTTATTTTCCACCGTAAGATTCTAATTTTCTCTATTGTCTATTCTTTTCTTTTTACTTACACTAATAATCTACCCTTTTATAGATTAGATGTTCGATATTTGGAATAGTGGTAGTATTCAGTGTAGACTTTCAATAGTCAAAAGGCAGGTCGTTACAACATGGAGAATTTGTAGAGATAAACCTTAATCAATTTATAAGTTCTCTGATAATTTTTCGGATATTTTCTCGGTTACACATGTTAATCAAATTATAAGTTTTCATATATTTTCTTATTTGGATCTTGCCACTAGTTTTCACCATTTAAAAGGAGCAGAATAGAGTATATCCTTAATAGCTTTTCGCACCCTTGATAATTTTTACGAATGGTTAGTCATGCCGTTCAGATTGAATAACGCACCCGCTTATTTCATGGATTTGACGAATAGAGTTTTTCAGAATTTTCTTAATAAGTGTGTTCTCATCTTCATTGATGACATTCTCATTTATTACAAAACGGAGGAAGAGCATAAGTACCATCTTCATGTTGTTCTAAGCACTTTAAGAAGTCATGTTTAAAGGAAGATCTTTCTAAGTGCCATTTCTGGAAATCCAAAGTTAGATTTCTAGGGCATATAATTTTGAGGGAAGGCATATCAGTATCTAAAATTGTTGCGGTTCAAGATTGGAGGAAACCTAAAAATGCATCTATGGTCAGGAGTTTCTTAGGATTGGTAGGTTTCTATAGAAGGTTCATTAAAGATTTCTCGAAGATCGCTTCTCATCTCATAAAGTTGACAAAGAAGGATGCTAAGTTTGTTTGGATACCCAAGTCCGATCAAGCACTTAATGAGTTAGAGGGGAAATTGACAAGTACGTCTGTCTTGACTATTCCAGATGGGAGTGAAGGATTAAAATTTTACAGGGATTCTTGTTAGACCGAATTGGGAGCAATGTTGATGCAAAATAGTAAGGTAATAGTGTTGCGAGTCGACAATTGAACCCCCCAAGAAGAATTACGCTATGCATGAATTGGAGTTGTCAGCAGTTGTATTCACATTGAAGGTGTCAAGGAACTATCATTTGGGTGCAAAGTTTGAGTTGCATACGGATTACAAGTTATTAAAGTATTTTTTTTACCCAAAAGGAATTGAACTTAAGGCAACAAAGATGACTGGAGTTTCTCGCATCTTATGACCTAAAGATTCTTTATACCCAGGGAAAGCAAACACTGTTGCGGATGCATTAAGTAGGGATATGGCAACAATTGCAAACTGGGAAGTTAACCCAACATTAGCGGAGAAAATCGCATATTTCCAGGAAGAAGACCCTATTTTAGCTCGTCATAAGAAGGATTTTGAAGATGGAATTATTTCTAGTTTTCAGATTGACTCTCAACGCATTTTAAGAATGAATGGATGGGTTTATGTGCCATACGTCAATGGAATTAGATAGGATGTGTGGAGAGAGTGCCATCGTTCTAGGTTATCTATCAACCTACGAGCAATCAACATATTTTAGAATATGAAGAAGACCTTTTGGAGAAAGGGACGAAGAGAGATATTTCGATCCTAGTGAGCTGGTGTGCAAATTGTCAACAATTAAGAGTGACCAGCAGAAGACTGTTGGGTTACTCCAACTATAAGGATCCATCCTCTCGATTCTTGAAAATTGACAATAATACATATAAGGTATTCACGTGCCTTAAATCAAAGTACCGAGGAGGCATTTTCAGGGGTAAAGTAAAGTAAAAGACAGAAACATAAATTCAAACATTATGTTAAAATAGATAGATAGTACTTACAACCACCCTCACTAGGGTACATCAGAGACTCTGTATGAACTAACCTAGCCAGAAATAGTTATAACTACATGCCCATACACTTGTCGGTATTAACTAACTTAGACGAAGTGAAAAAATAAAATAAATAAATAGAAGGACATCCACATCGGGTGCTCCTACTCCATGCTCCATTCTCCAAAAAAAATCTCTTCCAACAGGCTCTTCCCTAAAATACTCCAAATAGAATCCTGACTACTTGGCTACCCGGAAATATAAGACACCCAGAGTTAAAAGGGAAAACAAAATAAACTCCGGGTCAGTCATGGGATTGGTGTGGGAACTTAAAATGCTTTATTTGAAAACAAAAAGGTATCTCATATGACCATGCTGCACATGAACACGAAACGGGTTTTTACCTTATGATAACGAAAACATTCTTATGTAAAATACTTGAATTATTTTTAATGACATTCTTTGAAAACATTTGCAAGTAAACTTATTAAGCTTAGCCGAAATTGTTACATTATTAAATTCCAGTATGCCACCTTGTAATACAAGGCTTTGTACATCTAAAAGTGTACGAGCTCTTATTGAAGAATGGGTTTCCATACAAACGACCAAGTGAAGGGACTATCTTCCGGCGGTACATATCAAGAGGACTTAATGAGGCCCAACTGATGGTCCTCTACCAACACAAGACTGGCCAACATCTTCCTAGATAGTATCGAATATGTCATTACCTCGGTCATCACTGCCCTATTTGAGATGCCTCTTAGCATACACCATAATAATTTAAACCCGAACATCATAGTGGGTAGAAATATATTTAGAAGAGAATGATCATACCCTAATGGTTGCGAACAAAATAGCCTTGCCGCATCTACCTTGTTTCGGCCATTTTCAAGTGTGAAGCTTGAGGTAACAATGACCATTAACATTGCACATCATCTTTCTTTGAATGTCAAAATGCCATTTCATGGTCACACAACTGAATTCTACAAACGTATAACTCCTGAGCTCATACGTCTCAGGAAAGGGTGTTAAGCTAAGAGAAGTTGCCTTCTCTGCCACCAAACAGATGACACGTTCATAGAGATCACTTATGTAACTTGAAATGAAATGTTAGACATTCGTCCATACAAGTTGTCTAGGAGCAGGACAAACTGAAGGCACTCTCCTACCATATCCTATTGGGAGTGCCCCTAGGATTAGTAGCGATTAGTCCTTACATTGGATATTTCATAACAAAGAGACTACTGCTATTATATGTATATTAGGAGTTTATCCCTAAATGATCAAGAAGTAGTTCTTCATTATGAAAATCCCAAATATCATATCCATATCTTCACTTTGAACACGTAAATTGGTTCGAAGTGGTTTTCAGATGGAATCATCCAAATCTAACCCCGGTTCCTTCGAAATAATCATCGATAAAAAGATGTTCTGAAAATAGAGAATCATTCTTTAATTGATTTAGTTCTTTTTTCCAAGTATCTTTTAAAAAAATATATATATTTCTTAAAGCATTCTTTTCGGTTTACACAGAATCATTAAACCTCTCTTATTACATCTTTTGATTTCTTAAAACCTTTTTACACTTAACTCGTTTATGATATTTCGACCTTATCTATCCCTCGCCCAGGAAAGAGGCCAGTTGAGCTAGGGCATTAGTTGCACTTGAACATCTCCTTAGTTCAAGCACCTCACATCCGGATCTCATGAATAGAAAAATCCAGTCTACTCGTTGGATTTTAGAGCCAAGATTAAACCACTTAATTTGTGATAGCTTTTCTTTAAATCATTTATTTAGATTCATTTGAATAAACTATAAAACTTTGAAAATTCAGTAAAACACTTAATTATTCCTTTGAAAATATTTAAAAAATATTTGAAAAAGAATCATTCAATTTAAAACTAAGATTTAGAGTTATAGGAAAGTGCTGTGGAAATCGCTTTTATAAGTTATATTAATCAAAACAACTTTTTATTATTTGAAAATTCAGTTTTATTACTCAAATCACTTTTAAAACATTTTAAAACATTTATAAGATTTATTCCATATATTTAAACAAATTCAAAACATCGTTTCTAAAGAAATCTAGTTTTGGATTCTGAACTACAAAACCATGATTTTTCAAAAACTTGTTTTACTCATATTTCAAAATCTACTATCATAATCTCGATTTTCTTTCTTCTTTAGAAAATTATGGATATTATAGTTTGGAAAATTCTTATCTCGAAGAATTCTAAGCTATATTCCATCTTTTACACTAGTTTGTTTTTATGGCGCGAAATCACGAACTCCCGTTATGCGACGCGCCTATTTTTGACTAAATTTTCAATTGTCATTCAGACTTCACCAAAAACCATTTAAATGTTTATAAAAACATTTCAAACTCATTTTAAACCTTCTTTTATATGGATTTAAACTTCCATTTACACCAATTCATTAATCTAGAGGAAAGTGATTTCCTTTGTGCCTATCAACGTGTATTTTCGTGACTTGTATATATATTCAATATTCATATGAAAACATCCAAACTTGATGATCAAAGCATGAAAAATCTATTTACAAACATCATATCATCATCCAAAACAAAATATAATAGTTTAGAAGTTCTCACCTTGAGTTGTAAACGATTAATCAAGAATTTGTTATAGCTCCGTTACTCGGTTTTCGAAGCTCATATTTTTCAGATTTTTGCTTCTAGATGCCTTGACTAAGACTTGAGATGGCTTGGGGTGCACAGCCCAGGATGGACCAAAGAAGTGCTCGGCCTAATGATGGAGTGGGGTGGAGGTTTGATGTAACAGCCCGCAAATCCGTACCCCTTGAGTCAACACTATTCCACAACAATCAAATCAAGTTGCACAGAAATACGAACCATTTGGGTTTAAGAAGAAGAGGTAGAAGAAGAGAAAACAAAATCAGCATCAGAATCTAACCATCGCAGCTGAATAAAATATAATAGAGAATTAATAATCTTTACTCAAAATCAAATATATCAGTTTACATATATTACCTCATTAGAATACATCAGTCACAGCTCACATCAATAACATACAATGGGTACACAACAACTCAACACAGCGGAAATATATATATACAAGTACGAGAATATGTATCGTCATCCAGCTCGTCTCCTGAGCTCCACAGCATCATATCCTGTATCCTATAATACTCGGTCTGACCCGAGCATTACAGTTAAATAACACCCGAGTCAGTCTGGATTACCAGCGTGAGAAAATCACACCCAATTGATTATTAAAGTTTCAAAAATCCTTTGAAGACAAAAGCATCTCGTAAGACCACGCCACAAATAAACATGTCGGGTTTTTACCTTACGTTAGCTAAAACAATTTTTATAGAAATCCTCTGATATCATAATAGGGTCTATATACAAATACTTATAAAATATCCGAAATTGTTACATTATTAAATTCCAGCTACTAGCCACAAAAGTGGGTAACACAAACAAAACTCGTACAAGGCTCGTAGGGAGAATGGATTTCCAATAATGACTAGGCACTGGGGTACCGCCTGTCACAGTACGGGGCCTAGATCACCGTACCGAGGATTACTCCCTTCATCCCCTGCAACACAAGGCCGGAACCATTCCTTACTGAACAGTCCCGAACAAGATAAACCCCGTGGTTGGCGCGACCAACCACCCACTAAGCCGAAAGATATATAAGGGACATCTAGACAGGGGAAGTATCTTGTCCTGCTTGGGCATGACCCACCTAACCTTGCTGCATATCCCCTGATTTTCAGTCATTCCCGGTTGGTGAGGCTTGAGGCTAAGCGTTACCTTTAGAACGTTTCACTTAGAATGCCCATCGCCCACCTGACGATGTTTCGCACGCATTCATCCATACAAGTCCGTCCCGGATTCGAATGGAACCGAAGGCACTACTCCTACTACATCCATTTTGGAAATATCCTCAGGATTAGTAGCGACTAGCCCTTGCACTTCACTGCTCCATCTTCGACTCCGAACACGTTTTTCGCACGAAAACGTACAAACTGGATCGAAGTGGTTTTCGAGAAATAAATCTCGATCCCGGTCTCTTCGAAACGATCAATGCAGTTGGCCAATATTGATAGTCGGTTATTTAACTATCAATTAATATTCACAAACAACCATCCAACAATAAACAATTTCCCAAATTATTTATTTATTTCCAAAAATATCTTCACAAGATATATTTCTATTTCCAATCCTTTGAAAACAGTTTCAAATCCCTCATTCTTTTCAGAATCAACTTTCCCAAATATTTTCTATCTTCTCTGAAATCACCAAGTACAAAACTAAATTTAAAAATAATTTAAAACACTTTACTTTGAAATATATACTTTAAAAACATTTAAATTAAAACTACTTTTAATAATTTGGTAAAAATGCATCTTATATGAATATTTGAAAATAAAGTCACTAAATAAAATATAAAACTAGAATTACACTTTTGAAACAAAATATTAAGTCACTTTTTAAATAATTACTACTATAATAGATTTGAGGAAATACTTACCTTAAATTTAAATATTAGAAATAATAATTTTTTCAAAACATACCTTTTAAAAACAATTTTAAAACTATTAACTTATATTTAAAATTTACTTGAAAGCGTACTTAGTGATCCAGGAAGAATTCCAGCTTCAAACATTTAAATCAATTTTCCAAATTGATTTTCAATTTATTCCATTTGAAATAGGTTTCTTAAATTACTCAATTCATTTCAAATTTCATTTAATTATGCACTTAATTATTATTGTTATTCCTTTCCATTTGATTTTAAATCTTTTAACTGAAATATACAAATTTCAGCTTTTCCCAACTTCTTATTTATTATTATATATTTTTTTTTCAAAAATTTAAGTCTTACATTTTAAATAAATGTTTTTTTTTCTTTAATTAATATCGTTGAAGATTGTAATTCAATAACTTCCTGTTTATTCAAATTTCCTTTCTATACTTCACAATTTATTTATTAGAAATTTAAAGTCACATTATTTCTTCTCCAATTCATTCTTAAATTTATTCAAACTTTTTATAATTATTTCGCTTACACATTTACTTCCGTTTAATTTCTTTTCAACAATCCAATTCATAAACTTTGGGAATTCATTATAACCGAATATCCAATCAATCCATAACATTCAATATTCCAATATAACTCATCATAGGATATCAAATAATTACAACAGAGAATATTGAATAATTTAAATAAGTGTGAGGGGTCCAGTTGGATCCCTCCAATCTGTTTTCCCTGCATCCATAAATGTTAGCACAATACAATATGCCAATTCCAAAATATCATACTGTATCACATCAATCAATTCAGCCAGTCAAACAATTATTTAAATTTTATCATTTAAATTTAAATTTAACCGAGTGAGATTAACTCACCTTTCATTTTGTTTTGCAATCCGTCCAAATCCGGCTTGCTTCTATCAGATTCTGACCTTAAATAATATTGGATGATTTTTATTAATTCCGAATCAATCGAACAATTTATTACAACAATTTAAACATTTAACTTAACTAATGATTTAAATTAAACTAACAATTTAACTTAAACTAATAAGTTTATTTGAACTAATTACCTTTTCCAATTATTTTTAGTAACTAAAGTAATTGAACAAGTTGATTGAACAAGTAAATCATTATAATTCATATTTTAAAAATTAAATAGTAGGTTTATAATCCATATCTAAAATTAAAAATCTAATTTTTATATAAACGTTAAACATTTTAAAATTCCTATCTCTAAAATCTTATCTATACACAATTTATTGCTTTACTGTATTAATCCATATAGTTTTTTTTTAAAAATCAAATTTTTATATAATCTTCCAACATCTTAAATTTCCATTATTTTAAAATAACTTAGTAACATAAAATGTGTATATATTTATTTTTCTTTATTAGTTTACTGTGAACTCCACGTACTAAAACAATAACCTGAACTTTACTTCTTCTTTTTTTTTTTAGTCTGCTGTATATAACAAATCCATATGCATATATCCAAAGTTGTAAAAAGTCGAAATCAATACCTCAGGTTCCCTCGACCCAAACCAATATCGAAACCCTAGCCGAACATCATTAACTCGAAACATCCCCTTCTGGCCCTATGCGAGCTCGAGCCAACACCGCGAGTGCCTCCCCTATATCCAACGTCGACCCCCAGAATCTCGATTGACGCGGCCATTGATCCATTGCGACGAAGTCGCGTCTGTCATTACTGGCCACCGAATCCCCCCTCCTCATGCGCCGCCTCGCCCAACTCGCACCGCACCGCCTTGCTTTACTCGAATCGAAGAAGCCCTCTCAAAAAAATCGGCCGCGACTTCGATCACTCTTTCCCTTTTTTTTCTTCTGAGAATTTGATTTGCGAATTAAAGAACAGAAGAGGAAAGGGAAGCTCGAGTTTAATAAGAATATCGAATTCATTGAGAACCCATTACTTCGCTCTGCCCCCTTTTTATTAATTACTGGCTTCGATTTTAGGAGGGGTTCGGTTTGATTTTAACGAAGGAGATGCCATTATTATTATTTTATGAATGGATTTCGAAAGAAGAGTGAAGCTCGGGTTTGATTTATTAAAGATGGAAGCGTGTGGGAGAAAACTCGCTACAGTATTTTGAAAAATAATAGAAATCGCGGCTGAAAGTGACCAGATATAAAAAAATATATATATTTAAGTTAAATTTTCGGTATAAACCACAACGTGTTTATAAATGGTACGCTCACATAACAACTCGGATTAATACGAAATTTGAAATCCGATAACAACTCAATAATACGGACTCAATGGAATTGGTTTCGTTGAATTCCGAGACTGTGTCTCAGAAGGCTATTTTTAACCTCCATTTAAACCATAAAATTTTAAAACTAAACAAGTCAGTGTTAAATTCAATTTAACACTTCTATTATATTCAATGTTATCAATATAAATTTTATAAGTCTTCAAATTATTATTATTATTTATTTAAACGGGCTTAAAATCTCAGATTTCATATCTTATTCAATTCAAATTATTTAATTCAACAATTTAATTGTCAAATAAATTATGATATTCGTAATTTAAGTTAAAATTACTTTAATTGAATATTTAAAATCAATTAAATATCCTGGTTTTAAATGCTTGAAAATTCCGGGTTGTCACATTCCTTCCCCCTCAAAAGAATTTCGTCCCCGAAATTACAAGTTAGGAAGAATGATCCAATACCACTTACTATTTTCCAAAACCAAACAGTTTTTAACAACAACCACTAGTACAAAAAGTGCATATTGTTTCGCCTCATTTGCATCAGTTGAAGTAAAAACTGATGCAAATAGAACTATTTGCATCAGTTCCATCTTAATAACCGATGCAATTGGTACGTGAAAAGCAATAGGTGATAAAAAATCAAATTTGCATCAGTTGTCACCAACAACCGATGCAATTGGTACGTGCAAATAGTTTTAGTCGCATCGGTTTTAAATTCAACCGATGCAACTACATTAGTTTGCATTCATTTTCCATTGGTTTGCTGCTCCAACTTTTATTTTCCCACCCCTAACTTTTGGTTTCCCGCTTAGCTTTCATTTATCCCTCCACTTCCCCCGTAACCCGTTAATCAACGCACCCAAGCAAATACCTCTGAACACTCTAATTCACAAACAAAATTCTCAAATCCAAATCAATTGCAAATTCTCGTTTGAAATTCAAATCAATTTCAAATTCTTATTTAAACGATTCGAATTGGGTTTGGAGGGGATGGAGTACACCGCCACACAGTCGCAGAAGAACACCAAAATAAACAAAAAAAAATCAGGCGATTTGTTCTCCGGTGTCATGGATGGAAGTTTGAGTATTGCCGTGGTTTGGAATGTGGGAAATTTTAGTTTGGTCACTCTGGTTTCGATTCATGTTGTGGTACAGTCGTGGTCGAGGAAGTTATGGAGCAAGATGTTCAATCGCGATTGCAGGTCGATGAGTGATGAAGGATTTCTGAAGTGATTTGCAAGCTCACTGAAGTTTGGGCGATTGGTGGTTGAGTGTCGCGAGCCAACGCAAGTTCGATTGGCTGGTTGTCAATTTGGGTAAGTGAAGTTTTCTTTTTATTTTTTGGATGGTGGCATTATTGATTGTTTTCGGGTTGAAGGAGGTGTTGTGCAGGGCTGGTGGTTGATGATCAGAAATGGTGGATGTCTAGTTTTGGCTACAGACAGTGGTTTGTCTATTGCAGTAGGAGATGGCAATGTGCGTGATGGGTGAAGTAGCTAGCGTCAGAGGAAATTGTTTGAACTATTGTGGTTATTTGGGAAGATGTGCAACTTTGAAGTTGTTTTGTGGCAGAGTTGAAGAAGCTTTGGTGTTGGAGACTTGAATCGGTGGAGGAGCAGGAGATGGTTGTGAGTATGGTTGAGTGTTGATGGCTGGGTGACAGTTATGGTTATATGTGTTAATGAGGCAAGCAGTTGAAATCTTGTGATGTTTGGCAGAGGATGTGAAGGAGGCCACTGAAATGGAGAGGTCTTATGTAGATGTATGATCCGGTTATTGCTGCGTTCTTAGCAGATGTTATTGTAGTGAGAGAGGTTGCAGGTTGGAGCACGATGGTGAAGTGGAAGTTTTTGTATTGCAGTGGGCAGGTTGCTGATGTTGAACTGAGGGGAAGTGGTTTGAAAGATTTGTGTGCTGTGATGATAGAAGTGTGGTGGGATTGGTTGGATGCAATGCCAGGTAAAGATTGAAGGTTGATGGTATTTGTTTCATGAAAAAAAATGTTGTAGCTGTTCTTATTCATTAGTACGTATTTTAGATTTTACCTTCGAGCTTTAGCATGCTATCAAATTTTTAATGAAATTAATAATTTATTGTATGCTTATTAATTTAAACTAGTTTAAGTATACTAACTGATATGTTTCCAGTTTCTCATATATCTTATCTTACTTTTAGTTTTATAAAAACAATGAACTGATAACAAAGGAAGAAGGCAAGGTCTTGACTTGCAAATTTTGGTTATAAGATTGGCATAATTTATTTCATGTTGGTATAACAATTCTGTTGATTAGGTGTGAGGCTTAACACTTCATGTTTGATATCCACCCTGTGTTATCATTATACTGCATGTATTGCTATTTGAGAAATTTTCGTTCCTATTCATCTCTTTTTAAAGCTTAACCATTCAATCTCTAGGCATATGCATATATTAACAACCTGACACCTTGTATATGAATTTGGGAATGCGTATTTTGCCTTAGAAAATGAAAATGGCCAAACTTAAGCACTCTTTTCTTTATATAAATTCGTCCCTGCCTCTCTGCCCTATGAAGTGGTACATCTCTGCTGTGTTGCAAACTACAGAAATATATTTTTCATGCATTCTTTAATTAGATATATTAGGACATACGTCCCTGCCATGTTGAGATTTGATAATGCATTGTCTAATTTAATTAGGGGTACCAATTCTGGACGAGGACCGATGAACATGGACATTTTACAATTAGTAATGTATGAACTGGAGAGTACAACCTTTATACTGATTCAAAAAGGAATGAAGAAGTTCAGATTATTGAACAAGAACAAACTCCAGTTTCTATATTGGGAAGTGAAGAAGAGGTAACTAGGAAAAGGAAGAAGGAAACTCCAGTTTCTATATTGTTCAGATTATTAAACAAGAAAAAACTCCAGTTTCTATATTGTGCATTATCAGTACTCTTTAAACTATGCTACTATGATTATGCTACTGGTGATGTACACTATATTAGGGTAGTGCAGTTTTATATGTCATTACGTTTAGTTTTACTTAACTGTTTTAAAGGTATTCAAAGACCATCTAACCCCCTTTTCTAACTGATTTGCAATCCTTTTAATTTTAGATAGTAGAATTTAGTACCATTATCCCCATGATTTATCTTTGTCACACCTGTATGTTTATATTAAACAATCACATTCCTCTTCCTAATTCAGGACAAAGAAAAAACTGGTGTGTCCTTCCAAATTTTTCTGTAACATTTAATTTTTTATATTCTCCACTGTAAGTGTAAGTGACCATTATATTATTGACTTGAATTTTTTTAGGTGATATACTTCATGTTCAAAATGAGTTAATTTTGTTATGTTATTCTTATTATTTTACCACCAAATGAAAAATATTTACTAAATTTTGATAACAGGTTCAAAATGTGTGGAACAAGCTATATATATTATATATATAAACACACACAAGCACGCCATTATATAGTTTTTTCTACAAATATGTGACAGCTTTACCTAAATCTACCTTTAGTTATATGATACACAGTTACATACATTAAACTATGATTTTTGATACTTCCGATACCTATGTGAAATGTGAATCCGGTGAATAAGACTATAAACTTAACTTCTTAAATAGTTAAATGGAAGCTGTACTAAAAAGTGACTTTTGTAAAAGAGCATTCAGGTTCAATTGTTTTGTGTTTTTTTTTATCTATTTGATTAAATTGCAGTGGATGATATGCTTATTTATTAGGTGTACATGATTCTTAAATAGTTTGAATATTTTGAGTTTATGCATCCTTATACTGCATCATTGAATCATAGAACTTGCATATTATGGTAATTTGTAGGTATTGCATTGCACATTTCCAACTGTTTGGTTTTTTGGATAATTGAATACCTTCGCTGATGTGGATAGCATCATTGAGGTCATAAAATATTAGAACTTCTATGGTAGATTTTTGATAGTATACTTATATTTTTCCACTATACTTATTGCATGCAGATATACAGTGGATCTGCATTCAAATGGTGTTTTTTGAAGAATCAAAGGTACTATATTTCATTTCATTTCAGCATAGTTGCTTTGGTAGTTATCAAAGGTCAAACTATTTATCTCCTTCAAAGTATTATCTGTTCCATTTTTTCTTTTCTTTTCCTCTATTTTGGAGGCTAGCAAAAATAATACGATGATCATATTACATACCATATCATGTAAGTTGATTGCCTACTGAGATAGCTGAGATGGAGGAGCTGAAGCCTGAACCAGCATTTATGTCTCATTAAATTTATTTCCATTCGTTATTCATAGTGTATAAATTAAGAGCAGTATTTTATTTGATGTGTTACAGGCTTACAGTGTGTGGAAATCTAGTTTTTCCTACTCATTTTTTTTAATCAAGTACTAATAAAACTAGGGGTGTTGTTTCTACTAAGAGAAATAGTCTTTCGATTCAATGAACCAGCTTTAAAAAAAATTAGAGTCCGGCGTTAGCCTGTTATCTGCTGACTAATCAAATGCTCAAAATAGTCGTGTTAAATCAGACTATTCAATGTACAAGAGTAATTTGAATATTACACAGCCACAATCAGAGTATTAAATTAGAGAATTAATGATTGATTGATTGAATTATATTTCATGTGTTGGAGGATATTCATTTGAAGCGATAGTATTTTGTTTTATGCAAGTTGTGTTAAATTATGTTTCATGCTAAATTTTATGCTTGAGTGGTATTTACATATCTATAACTTGATTAGCAGCCACATAAAGATGTGACACTATCAAACATTAATTATTTAGAATTCAAACCTTGCTTCCATCCTAAAAGGAAAATAAAGGTGAGAAATGAATCTGGGAAAAATCATAGCTGTTTCCAGAGAAGTTAGTTATATGTGTACTCGGCTCAGGAGTAAAAACTTGCCATTAGGCCATGGACATAAGATACAATTGAATATCATGTTGCATAAATTCAAGCATAAAATATGTACGTAACAATAATATCAGGATATGTGCCAATATGTAGAAGAAAACGATGATTAAAACACAAGTTTATTTTGTTTTTGTTATGGGCCAGGTAAAACCGATAAGAAACAAAGAAGAAAAACTTATGGAATTGCCTTCTTGCAAGTCAGTTACCAGACATTTTAAGGAGATACCAGACATGTTGAAAACCTGTTTTCTTCACCACAAAGGTACATCAGTGAGTATTCTAATTATATGCTCAATCTGCTTTAAAGATACACTGAATATTGATACATAGTGCTAAATAACAAAGTTGACCATTTTGCATGCTGTTGTTAACCTAATAATTTGTAAAACTATATAACCAATTAACGCAGGGATGTTATGATGTTTTAAATTGATGTCGTACTCTGTAGATTGTGTTGTATTCTATAGATTAGTTTTATGAACTTCCACAGCATAGTTTGCTACGCGATTGTGTTGTATTCTATTGATTCGTTTTATGTCCTTCTGCAACCGTGTTTGCTATTTAATAGGAGCTGGTAGTCGGTAAATAGGGGCAGTAAGGGATGAAAGGTTGTATATGGTTGTATAGGCAGTGGTGTGTTTAATGAATGGAGTGATGCAACTATAATGTGGAGGACAAACTAATTCAATAGTACATAATCTTTGAGTATCGTGTGAAATTCTGATTTTATCAATCTGTGCTTTTTTTTGCTTCGATTTCTCTCTGTTTCCTTCCACTTTGATTCCTACCACGTATTGGCTTTCACCTTGAGGTACGCTGGCCTAAACCAATATCATTATTGTGCGAATCCTCTTTTTTCCTCCTTTTATTTATTTATTTATTTAAGGGCTGTGGTTGGTAAGGGGGGGGGGGGTGGACGAACTAATTATATACAGTAGTTTCATGTATCGTGTTCTCCATACGAGAGGCTTTTTGGGAGCTTAAATGCCTTAGACATTACACACAATGAGCTAGAACTGCTAATCTCTTCTGGACAATTAGATATGCAGTTCTTTTCAGATTATTTCATCCACGTTACTTTCCAGTAATCGCTCAAATCAATATAGTATACATTTTTCAACTGAAATTAATGGAGGAAACTCATGGTAATCCTCATCTTATGAAAGAACCACTCTTAAAAAATTTCTTGTACTATCTTAGGTACCCAAGAACTTTGTAAGTTATGGCTTAAACTAAATTACCCTAATATCAACTACAAAGTTTAAATTATATAAGAGATCAATGTAAAGAATTCATTCGCTAAAGACTCATTATAACAGGTCCAAAACAAATGAAATTGTCATTGTTCGCTTGTTGAAATTCTTTACATTAATGTGCATAAGTCAAGTATTATGATGTCCCAAAACCTATTTTAAACATTTTAGTGTCTTCAAATTGCATCAAATCCAGAAACTCAATTAACAGTACATAAACCTTATGTATATGTATAATTTATGGTCGATTCTTCTTGTGTAGATATGTTTTAAAGGAGATGCATGCATGTTAGTTGATCATAATATGCACATTTCTCTTTAATAATGAGAAAAAATGGGTCTACCCAATTTGAGGAAGGAAAAATAATATCAAACAGTTTTGCAATAAAGTATTTCGATTGAAATTCGACTTGGGATGTAGAATACTCTAGTACTTGCCAACTAGTATTGTTCAGTCGAGTAAAATTATACCGCAGTTAGCTTCTGCATTAAAAAAGAAATAAAATGCAAAGGAAAAAGACAAAAAATGAAAAACTGAAGGAAAATATAATATCGTAGAAGAAGAGCAGGTGGCATAGGAAACAGCAACCACAAGAAAATAACAAATGTACACCACTCCACCTCCAAATTCTTGGTCCTCCCCTTGTCGGCATAATGGGATCTTCCTGAATAAACCATCCACACACGCCATTCCCAATTTGATTAAATATGAACCGTGGAATTTCATTTGATAAGTATGTGAAGTAAACTGATTAGGATCGTGAGAGTGAGTCTTCTCTGTATTAGAGCTAAATTCCTTATGTGTTGACATGTATTCAGTTTCATTGGATGGACACACGATGTTATGTTATCTATAGAAGACAATGTTGCTGATCACTTTAAGTTGCTTGGTGTCGTTGAAGCTCTTTGTTCAATATTCAAGGTTTGGCTTGATTCTTAATTTTGTTTAATGCTGTACGTCAAACTCTGCCTGTAGGATTTTCTAATCTCTGTTCAGGAAGGCTGTTGAATATCCATCGACCGATTTTGGTATTCGGAATAGTTTATGGTGGAATATGTGAGAAATCTATAGTTCAGTTGATAGTACATTTTATGAAACAATTTAGAAATCTCCTTAATGATTTGGTTTACAATTATTTTTTCTTTGAAAGTGTTTACAAAGTTTTAAATTTCGCACAGTTGTAGAGAAGGATCAATTATAATAGATGGAGTTGATATCTGCAAAATTGGACTTCATGATCTGCGTTCGAGGCTTAGTATTATTCCTCAAGATCCTACATTGTTTGATGGTACTGTTGGAGGAAATTTTGATCCTTTCAATGAGTATTCGGATGACAGAATATGGCAGGTACATATACAAATATTTTTACATGCCTTGATTGAAAATATGAGTTTTGGTTCTATTTAATCGATCTGAACTATCGGTGGGTTTCATTATATTTATTTCTACTGAAATGCAACAGTTGTTTTAAATCGTTAAATCCGATGGCATGGATCTTTGAATGCGAACTCTTGTTCTGCTTTTAAACACTTCACCTTGTTATAGGTTTGGACAAGTGCCAACTCGGGGAATTGATACGACAGAATGAAAAGAAACTGGACTCATCAGGTAACCAATACATCGAAAACCATAAATTTCAAATTTTTTTCAAAGAAGCTAACATGCATGTTTTCATATGTAGTTGTTGAAAATGGTGAAAACTGGAGTGTTGGTCAAAAACAATTAATGTGCCTTGGAAGAGCACTACTGAAGCGAAACAGAATTCTTGTTCTGGATGAAGCAACTGCTTCAGTTGACTAGTAGACTGGTAATTTTGTATTTTTTTTTTAAAATACACCACGTCTAAAACAAACTTTACACAACTGAAAAGACAACATCCCTTTACATGTACCAAGACAATATCCTAAACCAATAAACATGTAAACTACCTGATTTTTAAGTCATAAACACACAAAATATAATGATAAAAGATATTACAAAATAATTCCAAGCATATGATGTTTCATAATTAACAACCTATTCGTAGATGTGCCAGCTGCTAAAGTTAGAAAATCAACTTATTCTAGTCTTAATCAATGGAGAGCTTCTCTCATCTTCATGCTACGTTCTTATTATTATACCATCAATTTCAATAATAAGAGAAACTACCAAGAGTTTCATGGGCAGGTGATTTTCTTTGTTCGTGATCCTGAGATTGATTGGCGAATGATTCTTTATTATCAGTTGCCATGATTTCTTTATACTCATTTCCCACAGCAGTTGATCCTTCATGTTTTGCATTATCCATATTAGAAAGAAATTCATCTTTGGTAAAGTTCGAAACTTCAGGGGACCTTTGAACAGATGTTACTCTTTCTTCTTGAGATGATAACTGAGTAGCAGAGATAGTGGCTTCAAAGTCCCTAAACATATTGTCAAATTTGGGGCTTCCAATTTCACGAGGGCAAATTTCTTGAGTTTCTGCATCAGAAATTCCTGACACATTCCTGAATTCCTCAGTGATACTTAGATTTGAAACAAATCCAGTTCTGTCATGTTCAGTATTTTCTTCTTGACCAACACTTGCATTATCATTCACATAATGCTGTACTTGAGAAATCCTTGATCTTGATACCCACGTTTCTTCAACCATAAACGCCTGATCTAAGCTTCCAAATGAATCTTGATATCTGTTTGACCCATCTTGGGTGTTGTCTTCATCGTCAAAATTTGAAGATGCAGTTGGTGTCGCCAAACTATTTCTAGTGCTCAAGTCGATTCCTATGTCGAAGTCGATGCTAGTGTTATTGCCTTCAATGTCAATTTCTTTAGGATTATTATCTTTTTCATGTATATCCACTGAGCTTGTAACCCTAGAAGATATGTTATCTCCACGTTCATTTTCCTTGAACGATGTGTTCTCTTGAGTTGTCTCTTCCCTTGTTATGGACGCTGAATACTGTTGCCAGAGAGATTCATCTTGACTCTTGGAAAATTCATCAAAATCATCAAAAATTTCTTGCCTAGAATCAAGACTGGTAATTTTGTAATTCATGGACAGTTGAAATTTTAAATGATATTTGAAAGTGGGGAGAAATATTCTAGTTCGTAGGACATGCTTACACAACTTTTTTATCGACTTTTATAAAGGGTCTTTTTCAACAAATTGGCCTGGTTGAATTGCTGGAATATAAAAATGCTTCTAATATGCTTATGTTTAATTGCAGGTCATACTTCTAGGAAGATTGCATCATAGATATCTTGTAAATTTAGCAGGCTATTGCATAGAAAAGGGAAAGCATATGCTTATATATGTTTGCATGACTAATGGAAATCTTGCTTCTCACTTGTACAGTATGTTCAGAACTTACTTTTATTACATATTAGTTTCTGTAGTATGTTTAATTCCTACTCATCAAGAATTGACTGAAGATCCTTTGATGATGTTGGTGTGGAGATGTATTGCTGCAGAGATGTTAGTGTGGTGTGATGATGTTGGTGTAATGATGTTGGTAGGAGATGTAGGAGAGGTTATTATATGCAGTTGACAGTAAGTTGATGGAGGGGGTTGAGATGCTTGAACCAAGGTTGTGAGGTTCGAAGCTGAGAAAGTGGGTTATATGATGTAGTGAATGTTGTGATCATGGGAAGAAGGGGAGGCAAGGCACTGTTGATGGAAAGTGAGTAGTGGTGGAGGTTATATGCTTGTTTGAGGGTATTGACAGTGATGAAGAAGGGATGGACACAGCAGTTTTGGTGATGAAGAAGGATGATAAGAGGTTTGGTGATGAAACAAGGCAGTGAGAGGTTTGGTGATGTGCAAGTTACGTATGTATGCAGTAGTTTTTTTTTTTTTTTTTTTTTTTGCACAGAAGTATGTTTGAGGTAACTAGCAGGTTATTTGATGTAACTAGATGGTTGCACAGTTTGATGTATCCACACTTATTTTGTATAGATTATTAACACTGTAATTGATGTATGCTTATTTTGGTATTATGTTATTCAGTTTGTATTTGCCATCAAATTTAATTTTGAATGATTGTTGTAATATTGCATGCAATAATTGTTTGTTATAATCAATATATATATATATATATATATATATAGTCTATTTGAGTACTGTAATAATGATATTTTGCATCGGTTGTTAGTAACAACCGATGCAAAAAGGACCTTTTTGCATCGGTTTCAGAACTGATGCAAAAGTGTTAAGCCTGTTGCATCGGTTGCATGTGCATCGGTTGTTGAACTGATGCAAAAAGGGGGTAAACAACCGATGCAAAAAGGACCTTTCTGCATCGGTTTCAGAACTGATGCAAAAGTGTTAAGCCTGTTGCATCGGTTGCATATGTATCGGTTGTTGAACTGATGCAAAAGGGGGGTAAACAACCGATGCAAATGGTCTGTTTTGTAGTAGTGAACCCAACAACCTTTATTAAAGACACACTATCCATCTTACTAACTTCCCAACTCTTCCATTAGGTTTCTACCAATATCATTGACCCAACCCATTCAAATGTAAATTTTAAACCCAATGTAAATTTTCAAAAATTTCTCAAAAATTTTCTAACTCTCTAAATTTTCGAAAAATTTCACCAGCGTCTCCTTTGCGCGGCTAGCTCGGTACTACTTCAAAAATGGCTCTACGGCCTCCCAAATCCAAAAAGAAAACAAAAAGCCAAGTGGCTCAATCCAAATCCAAATCCCAATCAAATTTCATACCAAATTTAAATACATACCTTTTTGTCGAGCATTTCAAATTTATCTCTTGAAACCAAATCAAATTTTCTTTTCCCTTTTATATACCTGCATATCCTGTTTAGCACCAGTATCCAATCACAATATTTCTAAATCATTTTATCGACTCTCTTACAAAATGTCAATATCTATTCATTTCAATATTATCTTAGATTATATTTGTAATATCAATTTCCAATCTTGAATTTACCATTCCTTTCTTAAGTTAGTATAAACATTTTATATGTTTCTTATCTTTATTTCTCTTTACCACTTTTAGTTTATACTTATTTTTATTCAAATCGATTTCCACATTACATATGTATTTCATTTATTTTCAACTTTGAATTTTTAAATTTTATCTTTCATTTATAACTAATTTAAGTCATTGCTTTAATTAGTTTCATTTACTAACTTATTTTAGTTTCCAATTCTAAATAGTTTTGTCGTTAACAAAATTTTCCAAAATTTTCTAACTCCCAAAATTTCTGAATTTTTTTGGCAGAGTCCCCTTTGTACGGAGGAGCTTTTGCAATTTGACAAAAGAGATAAATATATATACATCGACCCACACGGTCGGAAAAACCAAAAACAGTTCATATTTCCTATTTTAATTGCGTAGGCGTACCTTATTTAGCATTTTAAGCAAGCGGCTTATTATTTTTAGCAAATAGCCCAACCCAAATCCAGCCACAAGGCTTCCAGGTACCTGTACTTACTCAATTTAAACATGTAAATACCAAATATATGCAGTTTAACTATATTTCACTTATTTACAATAGTTAAAACATATGAATTTCAAAAGAATCTCATACCAAACATTTTTCCGTAAGCAATTAATATAGTTTCATGCTAATTCAACTGTTTCAATTAATTTATAAACCACTCTCATCCAATGTGAATGTTTTTCAATCTATTTGTATATAACTTCATTAATTTGAATGGTTTAAAACTCCATTGCTTACATTTAATTTATTTGTAAGCAAATTGAACTCATACTTAATTCAATTGCATTCAAAATCAATTTATTTTACTTCCATTAATTCATAGAATTTTAATTACCTCCGTTTACATCCAATGATATTTATTCTATGCAAATTTGACAAGATCTATGTGAACAAACAAATATTTATGCTTTATAACCAATTTAAATGGATTTCAACTCGATTTATACCTAATTCTATTTCACTTTCAAATTTATTCTCAATCTATATATTCTCATTTCTTTTCATTGCAAATTTGAATCCATTCACTTGCATTTCCTTCTATTAACCAAACCAGTTCATACAAAACTATTAACATCTTAGGTTCGTCTTCATTACCAATTTAATTTCCCTTTTAGTTTTAAGTCATTCACAATCCATTCATTTACATTTCATTTTATATTTGTTTATTCCAAACTATTTTATTTAGCTCGAAGACAATCCAAGCTATTTCATTCAACAACCATTTCAATTTTTATTTAAACCACATTTCATTTGATACTTTTTATTCCATCATTTATTTGTCCAATATGATTAGTTTATCCACATTCAATTTATTTTAAATTTTCATTTTCTTAAATTTTATTTACAACCCACCAAATTTTATTCCGATCCAAATTTATTTTTACTTGGTTTAAACCCAAACCAATATTATTAAACTTTGTTTTAAGTCGAATTTAATTCAACTCCTTTCCATCTTTTAGCTTGAGTTTATTCACTCTAATTTATACTTAAGCTCATTCTCATTTTGCAAACCAAGTTCTCTTTTCAATTTAGCTTGATTCTATTTCAATCCAATCTCCTTTCAACTACAAATTTATTTGATTTATTATTATAAATTTCAAATTTCCAGGTTCGATCCATTCTCATTTCACTTAAATAAATTTACAAGGTCATTTCAATTTATTTTTACATATTTGGATTTTATTCACAATACAAACCATTATTATTTTAATCCAATCTCATTTTCAATTCATCAACCATTTTGAATCGGATTAAATTTTATATCTTAAGTTTTATTTCCAATCTTCCTTATTATCTCGCATTTCAGCTGTTATTTAACTGCATTGGGTTCTTATTACATATTTCATTATCTAATTTATTATCTAAATAGTTTTTCCCCAACATATAACCCAGAACTTGATTTTAACCCCCAAAATCTCTTCATTTCATTTTTCTTAGGTTCAAATTTATTTTATAATCCAAGTTTTGATTTTTATTTTATTTTGGAATACATCAAACTATATTTATTTTGGGATTTTATATCTCACTATTTGATTTTATAAGTCACAACATATTATTTACACAATTCCACGCATTCAAGACTTGAATATATTCATCTTTTATTTTAACTCAAGCTTCATGCTTATTTATATCCCAAGCATGTTTTACTTCATGCATTAAAACTCTTTTACACGTTATTCTAATTTATTTATTTCAATTCCAATCTTTATTCAATTTGTTCCCCATTTATTCAGGTAAGAATTTAATTTCATTAATTAATTCAATTGAATTCTCATCCCAACTTAATTTTACTTTAACTCGGATTTATTTAACTCAATTCGATTTCAACTCAATTCGAATACAACTGGATATTCTTTCAGCTTATTCAATTAATTTCAATCCATTCAAATTTTTATTTTCAAATCCAAGTTAATTTCATTTTCAACTTTTCTCTTTAAATTTCAATTCCAACATTCAAAGCCTATATTTCCTTCCTGATTTAAAACTCGACTCAATTTTATAAGCTTACAATTTATCTCATCAGGATTTTTAAACTTCCGGCTTTGGCTTTAAATCGTTTTGAAAACTCTAATATCTCAAACCACATTTATCAAAAAAAATTAATCCAATCCTGGCTTTTATTTCCAACAAATTTTCTTTGAAATTTTCAAAAACATCTGCTTTCCTAAACAAATCAATTTGGTAGCAATTCTTCACTCAGAAATTCGAAAATGAATACTGATGATGCGACCGTCATCATCAGAATTATTTTCCAATAATCCAAGTGATTTCAATGCTATATCACTTCCAAAATCCATTTATAACAATTTCCATTCAGAAATATCTCCAAAACAATGCTATCATTTATCTTCAAAACACTTCCAAATTTTCGGGATTTAAATTTCCAAATCCTGCTTAAATCAAATTTTTTTTTTATAATTCATTTGCATAGCTTATGTTCATACAAATTATCATTTGATTATTTTTCAATTTATAATTTACATTTATAAATTTCATTTCATAATTGAATTTATCTTCTCAATCTTTGATTATATTTACAATTTCTAGTTAAATTTTCACTTAAAATTGATAATACTTTAATGTTATCATTCCTAACATCCAAGCAACCATATATTAGCTAAATAATTTACAAAACTTTTATTTATATCAAAATATATTTTTGGGCAAAATTATTTCATTTACCCACATTTAAAACAATACCGTGTCAATTGTTCTATTCTAGTGTTTAGAAACCCCTTCGATACAGTTGCGCAGCCTGTGTCGACGAAGGTTCATATACCACTCAATAAACCAATCAACACAATATTAAAACAATTTATATTCACTAACAAATACGCGCTAATATCTATTAATATGCACAAACTCATTACAGAGTACTACAGACTCTAATTTATGAGTAATTCCCACCAGAGCCAAGGTTATCACCAACCTAAGCTCTGATACCAACTGTAACAACCCACAAATCCGTACCCCTTGAGTCAACACTATTCCACAACAATCAACTCAAGTTGCACAGAAATACGAACCATTTGGGTTTAAGAAGAAGAGGTAGAAGAAGAGAAAACAAAATCAGCATCAGAATCTAACCATCGCAGCTGAATAAAATATAATAGAGAATTAATAATCTTTACTCAAAATCAAATATATCAGTTTACATATATTACCTCATTAGAGTACATCAGTCACAGCTCACATCAATAACATACAATGGGTACACAACAACTCAACACAGCGGAAATATATATATACAAGTACGAGAATACATATCGTCATCCAGCTCGTCTCCTGAGCTCCACAGCATCATATCCTGTATCCTATAATACTCGGTCTGACCCGAGCATTACAGTTAAATAACACCCGAGTCAGTCTGGATTACCAGCGTGAGAAAATCACACCCAATTGATTATTAAAGTTTCAAAAATCCTTTGAAGACAAAAGCATCTCGTAAGACCATGCCACAAATAAACATGCCGGGTTTTTACCTTATGATAGCTAAAACAATTTTTATAGAAATCCTCTGATATCATAATAGGGTCTATATACAAATACTTATAAAATAGCCGAAATTGTTACATTATTAAATTCCAGCTACTAGCCACAAAAGTGGGTAATACAAACAAAACTCGTACAAGGCTCGTAGGGAGAATGGATTTCCAACAATGACTAGGCACTGGGGTACCACCTGTCACAGTACGGGGCCTAGATCACCGTACCGAGGATTACTCCCTTCATCCCCTGCAACACAAGGCCGGAACCATTCCTTACTGAACAGTCCCGAACAAGATAAACCCCGTGGTTGGCGCGACCAACCACCCACTAAGCCGAAAGATATATAAGGGACATCTAGACAGGGGAAGTATCTTGTCTTGCTTGGGCATGACCCACCTAACCTTGCTGCATATCCCCTGATTTTCAGTCATTCCCGGTTGGTGAGGCATGAGGCTAAGCGTTACCTTTAGAACGTTTCACTTAGAATGCCCATCGCCCACCTGACGATGTTTCGCAAGCATTCATCCATACAAGTCCGTCCCGGGTTCGAACGGAACCGAAGGCACTACTCCTACTACATCCATTTTGGAAATATCCTCAGGATTAGTAGCGACTAGCCCTTGCACTTCACTGCTCCATCTTCGACTCCGAACACGTTTTTCGCACGAAAACGTACAAACCGGATCGAAGTGGTTTTCGAGAAATAAATCTCGATCCCGGTCTCTTCGAAACGATCAACGCAGTTGGCCAATATTGATAGTCGGTTATTTAACTATCAATTAATATTCACAAACAACCATCCAACAATAAAAAATTTCCCAAATTATTTATTTATTTCCAAAAATATCTTCACAAGATATATTTCTATTTCCAATCCTTTGAAAACAGTTTCAAATCCCTCATTCTTTTCAGAATCAACTTTCCCAAATATTTTCTATCTTCTCTGAAATCACCAAGTACAAAACTAAATTTAAAAATAATTTAAAACACTTTACTTTGAAATATATACTTTAAAAACATTTAAATTAAAACTACTTTTAATAATTTGGTAAAAATACATCTTATATGAATATTTGAAAATAAAGCCACTAAATAAAATATAAAACTAGAATTACACTTTTGAAACAAAATATTAAGTCACTATTTAAATAATTACTACTATAATAGATTTGAGGAAATACTTACCTTAAATTTAAATATTAGAAATAATAAATTTTTCAAAACATACCTTTTAAAAACAATTTTAAAACTATTAACTTATATTTAAAATTTACTTGAAAGCGTACTTAGTGATCCAGGAAGAATTCCAGCTTCAAACATTTAAATCAATTTTCCAAATTTATTTTCAATTTATTCCATTTGAAATAAGTTTCTTAAATTACTCAATTCATTTCAAATTTCATTTAATTATGCACTTAATTATTATTGTTATTCCTTTCCATTTGATTTTAAATCTTTTAACTGAAATATACAAATTTCAGCTTTTCCCAACTTCTTATTTATTATTATATATATTTTTTTCAAAAATTTAAGTCTTACATTTTAAATAAATGTTTTTTCTTTTCTTTAATTAATATCATTGAAGATTGTAATTCAAGAACTTCCTGTTTATCCAAATTTCCTTTCTATACTTCACAATTTATTTATTAGAAATTTAAAGTCACATTATTTCTTCTCCAATTCATTCTTAAATTTATTCAAACTTTTTATAATTATTTCGCTTACACATTTACTTCCGTTTAATTTCTTTTCAACAATCCAATTCATAAACTTTGGGAATTCATTATAACCGAATATCCAATCAATCCATAACATTCAATATTCCAATATAACTCATCATAGGATATCAAATAATTACAACAGAGAATATTGAATAATTTAAATAAGTGTGAGGGGTCCAGTTGGATCCCTCCAATCTGTTTTCCCTGCATCCACAAATGTTAGCACAATACAATATGCCAATTCCAAAATATCATACTATATCACATCAATCAATTCAGCCATTCAAACAATTATTTAAATTTTATCATTTAAATTTAAATTTAACCGAGTGAGATTAACTCACCTTTCATTTTGTTTTGCAATCCGTCCAAATCCGGCTTGCTTCTATCAGATTCTGACCTTAAATAATATTGGATGGTTTTTATTAATTCCGAATCAATCGAACAATTTATTACAACAATTTAAACATTTAACTTAACTAATGATTTAAATTAAACTAACAATTTAACTTAAACTAATAAGTTTATTTGAACTAATTACCTTTTCCAATTATTTTTAGTAACTAAAGTAATTGAACAAGTTGATTGAACAAGTAAATCATTATAATTCATATTTTAAAAATTAAATAGTAGGTTTATAATCCATATTTAAAATTAAAAATCTAATTTTTATATAAATCTTAAACATTTTAAAATTCCTATCTCCAAAATCTTATCTATACACAATTTCTTGCTTTACTGTATTAATCCATATAGTTTTTTTTTTAAAAATCAAATTTTTATATAATCTTCCAACATCTTAAATTTCCATTATTTTAAAATAACTTAGTAACATAAAATGTGTATATATTTATTTTTCTTTATTAGTTTACTGTGAACTCCACGTACTAAAACAATAACCTGAACTTTACTTCTTCTTCTTCTTTTTTTTTAGTCTGCTGTATATAACAAACCCATATGCATATATCCAAAGTTGTAAAAAGTCGAAATCAATACCTCAGGTTCCCTCGACCCAAACCAATATCGAAACCCTAGCCGAACATCATTAACTCGAAACATCCCCTTCTGGCCCTATGCGAGCTCGAGCCAACACCGCGAGTGCCTCCCCTATATCCAACGTCGACCCCCAGAATCTCGATTGACGCGGACATTGATCCATTGCGACGAAGTCGCGTCTGTCGTTACTGGCCACCGAATCCCCCTTCCTCATGCGCCGCCTCGCCCAACTCGCACCGCACCGCCTTGCTTTGCTCGAATCGAAGAAGCCCTCCCAAAAAAATCGGCCGCGACTTCGATCATTCTTTCCATTTTTTTTCTTCTGAGAATTTGATTTGCGAATTAAAGAACAGAAGAGGGAAGGGAAGCTCGAGTTTAATAAGAATATCGAATTCATTGAGAACCCATTACTTCGCTCTGCCCCTTTTTTTATTAATTACTGGCTTCGATTTTAGGAGGGGTTCGGTTTGATTTTAACGAAGGAGATGCCATTATTATTATTTTATGAATGGATTTCGAAAGAAGAGTGAAGCTCGGGTTTGATTTATTAAAGATGGAAGCGTGTGGGAGAAAACTCGCTACAGTATTTTGAAAAATGATAGAAATCGCGGCTGAAAGTGACCAGATATAAATATATATATATGTATATGTATATATATATATATTTAAGTTAAATTTTCGGTATAAACCACAACGTGTTTATAAATGGTACGCTCACATAACAACTCGGATTAATACGAAATTTGAAATCCGATAACAACTCAATAATACAGACTCAATGGAATTGGTTTCGTTGAATTCCAAGACTGTGTCTCAGAAGGCTATTTTTAACCTCCATTTAAACCATAAAATTTTAAAACTAAACAAGTCAGTGTTAAATTCAATTTTAAAACTTCTATTATATTCAATGTTATCAATATAAATTTTATAAGTCTTCAAATTATTATTATTATTTATTTAAACGGGCTTAAAATCTCAGATTTCATATCTTATTCAATTCAAATTATTTAATTCAACAATTTAATTGTCAAATAAATTATGATATTCGTAATTTAAGTTAAAATTACTTTAATTGAATATTTAAAATTAATTAAATATCCTGATTTTAAATGCTTGAAAATTCTGTGTTGTCACATTTGAAGAATAAAAAGAAAAGGTGGAGTTTCGGGATTGTTTTGAGGTGTTTAAGTGTATATATAATCATCTATTATAATTTAAATTCCTTTTGAAATATATTTTGACATTATTTCTCTTAGAATGGAAGCCATTAAAGTTGGAAGTCAAAGCTTAGAAAATATGAAGAAGAAGAAGAATGAAAATGAAGAGAAGAGGGTAGGGTATTTATAGAAAAAGAAGAGAGTAAAAGTATCCATGCATACATCACCACCTTCATCACCATTTCATGGCTTCACCAATACACCTTCGCCTCCCTAGGCATGGCAAAACCCTCCTTCCTATGTACCCATCACTTTCATCTTCTCATGTATGCATATGTTTACTTATATATGCTTAAGGAGTAAGAAATCTTGAAATATATTATATATCTTATATTATACTTTTATACTTAATTATTTTGGTGTGTGTGTGTGTGTGTGTATGTGCTTGTTTCTTGTATGCACTTGTACATGTTTATGTGTATGTAACATATTCCTACAACGTTGCACAACTTCTACATGTTATACAGTTATAAATCTCGATTTCGATTTTAGGTCATATTTTCTCTTTTAAATTAATATGCACATTTTTGTAAACAAATTTTGAAAATAAATTTTCTTATCATTCCTATCTAATTGAAATGATCATATTTTATTTATAAAATCATATAAATTAATATGTAAATAATTATTGTTATACTGATAAAGCTAAACAATCGTTTGTTGAAGTGATATATTTGCGGGTCATTACAGACTCCCTTCTTAAAAGAATTTCATCCTCGAAATTAAAATAAGAAGGAAATAGCTCAAAAGGAAATATATTCGATATAATGAATATATACAAAAATATGGATAAGTGACTGCACCATAAGCAGTGAGCACACTACAATGACATGATTTGTACAGCTTACTCTTCCATCCTAAATTTAGGATATGTCTTTTTCATTCTATCCTCTTTTTCCCAAGTGCAATCCTCAAAATCTTCACTTTTATCTACGTCAAAGCTTGAATTCTACCCGTGGAAAACATTTTATAAATTTATCTTAAAAACCCATCTTTCTTTTGTTTACTGGAAATTCTTTCCAGAAGAGTTGGAGTTACTACTATATAAGAAATAATAGCATACTTTCTAATCAACGCATCTGCTACTACGTTGGCTTTCCCGGGTATGTATGAAATATCAAGATCATAAGATGCGAGAAATCCCAATCAACATTGCTATCTCATGTTTAAATCTTTTCGACCGAAAAGATAATTTAAAGATTTATGATCCATAAAGACCCCAAAAATTTCACCTAATTAAAAGAGGGAATTTCATTTACTAAGGTCAACTCAAAGTATTAATTTAAAAAAATTATGAAAACTTCTTATCCAGCAAGTAGTACCCCCATATTTTTAATGCAAATAACATGGCTAATAATTCTAAGTCATGCGTTGCATAATTCTTCTCATGAACCTTTAGTTGTCTACTTGCATAAGCAATCACCTTCCCTTCCTACATGAGAACTTCACCATCTTCTGCTCCACATGCATCTATTTAAACGGTTAATCCACCATTTCCATTTATTATTGCTAGAATTGGAGTGGTTGTTAACCTCTTTTTGAGTTCCTGGAATGCTCTTTCATGTTTAGGAGTCCAAATAATTTAGCATCTTTCATGGTCAACTTTGTTAGGTGGTAGGCAATCTTTGAGAAGTCTTGAATGAATCTTCTATAATACCCTGCCAAACCCAAGAAGCTACGAATCTCTTAAGGAGTATGCCTGCTTCTAATTTAGAATAGCTACGGCCTTTATATGATCTACTGAAATCCCGTTTCTTAACACTATATGTCCAATGAATCTTGCCTCTATTTCCCAGAAATGGCATTTTGAGAATTTGGCTTCAAGCACATTATTTCTCGATATCTCCAACACAATTTCAAGATGTCTTTCGTATTCTTCATCTATCTTAGAATAGATAAGGATATCATCGATAAAGACAAACATGAATTTATTAAGTACATCTCTAAATACACTATTCATAAGGTCTACAAAATAAGCGGGCGCGTTGTTTGGCCCAAAAGGCATAACCAACCACTCGAAGAAAGTGTTTTGACCTTTAAATGCAGTTAGATGGATGCATTCTTCTGCGATTCTCAGCTGATGGAATCCTATAGCTAGATCCATTTTCGAGAATACCCGAGCACCATGTAACTGATCAAACAAGCCAACTATTCGCGGTAGAGGATACTTGTTCTTAATCATTTATTTGTTTAGATCTCGGTAATCTATGCACAATCTTAAAGATCCATTCGACTTGGCAACAAAAACTACTGCCGATCCCCAACTTGAACAACTAGGTTTTATCAACCCTTTCTTTAATTTCTCTAGGTTTGGTTATTTAACCATGCCCACTCCTTTGGATCCATCCTTCGGTCATGTTGTTTAATTGGTCTTGCATCAGAAATCAAATCAATACAAAATTCAAATTCTCGATCCAATGGTAAACTCTTTACTTCTTCAAAGATGTCTGGAAATTCTTTAACAATGGGTATTGTTTCAAATCCTTCCTAGGATGAATCTAATGCATAAAGGAAACTTCCCCTCCTTGGACTAGGATCTTTAAATTATTTATATAAACTTCCCAAAACTGGTCCATAAGGTTATCATCCTACTAATGCAATCGAGAACATCTTTATACTTAGTTAACAAATCCACACCAAGTAAAATTTCGAATCCAATAAAATTTAAAACAAATAGTCGAAAGGAAATTTATGGGAAGAATGGAAAATTGAGACTTTTTCACAATTCATACAAAGGTTAGTGGTATTGCCTATACGATTTGTCACTCAAATATGGGTATCAACTATCTTAGGTTCAAGTTTTAATTCTTCTACGGCTTCCTTAGCAATAAAACTATGAGAAGCTTCTGTATCAAACAATACTAATTAAAACATATTTGATAAAAATATTACCTTCTAAATCTCCCTTGCGCTTCACATCCTAAGAGGTTAAAGGCTCATCCTTTATTGCATAGACCTGGCTTGCTATCCTTTCCTCATAATCAGAAAATACTTTATCATGTGTCCTAACTAATGACAATTATAGTCGTTTGGTGGTGGCCTATGTACCTTAGGGTTCTTATAATGAGTCATTAGGTGGCCCTTTTGTTGGCAATTGTAACACATAACATCTTTCAAATAGTTAGTTGGGCTATTCCTCCATATTTGTCTCAACTTGGCTTTTTCCCTTTTTGAGTGAACTTATTCTTCTAATTGTTGGTGGTGTTGTTGTTGTTGGTCTGAGCTACTACCAGCTTCGTCTTGTCCAATGTTTCATAATGGAATCCCGTATCCAGCAAATCTATAAATGAACCCTTAACATGGGCAGTCATCATGCTCTGATACTTCTCATTCATCCTAAAAATAAACTTCTCATTTTTCTTTAAAGGCGAGTCAATTAGACCTCGCCCAAAATAAGATAATCGTTGAACTTATTTACATACCCCACAACAGTCATTTCATCCTGCTTTAGATCCATAAAGCTTCTGTAAAGTTGAGATTTCCCGGACGCTGGCATGTACTACTCCTCTAAGCCTCCTTAAACCTTTCCCAATGGAAATTGTCCTCTTAATCATTTAGGGTAATGGACTCCCACCAAGCCAAAGCCCCTTCCTGAAGTTACCATAAGGCCAAAAATCTCTTTAAATCATCACCGATGTTCAATTCTTTAAAGATCCTCTTGCATGATTTAATCCAAGCATGTACTTCAACATTAGCTTTTGTAACCTTGAATGGTTTTCCCCCTAAGCTGGAATAATCCTTGCATAGGGTGGAAAATTTAACCCGGGGTTATGCGGGAGCTATTTCTTCTACAGCAGCGGTTGGAGCTTGAATATTAGTTGTTGTAGTGCTACTATTTCCCCACCTTTGTCCTCTACAAGTACACATGTATTACTACCTAAATTTAGTAAGAAATTTTTAAATACAGAGAAAATTATCTAAGGGAATGGGTATATAGCACAACTTGATTTTATTTAGATAAGAATTCTAAATACGCGTTCTCAATGATTAAACTCAATCTAGGTTATTGCGAACTCTATCTATAATGAGTTATACCCCACTAAAGCCAAGGTCCTCGCTTAAACTTCAGCTCTGATATCAAATGTTAAGGCCCATCTCCACAACTCTAATAAATCAACACCGATGCATCCACGATATTCACATGCCATAAAGCCAAGTGTCGGGAGGCAGATTTTTAGGGGTAAAAAAGGTAAAAGATAGAAACACAAATTCTCACACTATATTAAAATAGGTTGGTAGAACTTATAACTACTCTCACTAAGGTACATCAGAGTTTCTATATGAACTACCCCAGCCAAGAACAGTTATCACTGTCTGCTTCCACACTTTTCGGTATTAACTAACTTAGATATAATGGAAAAATAAAATAAATAGATAGAAAGACATCCTCATCAAGTGCTTCAGCTCCATTCTCTAAAAAATATCTCTTCCAGCATGCTCTTCCCCAAAGTACTCCAAATAGAATCCCGACTACTTGGCTGCTTGAAAAAATAGGGCACCCAGTGTTTAAATGGGAAAACAGAATAAACTCTGGGTCAGCCATGGGACTGGTGTGAGAAGTCAAAATACGTTGTTTAAAAACAAAAAGGTATCTCATAAGACCACGCCACACATAAATACGGAATGAGTTTTCACTTTATGATAACAAAACATTCTTATGGAAAAATACTTGATATTATTTTCAATGACATTCTTTGAAAACATTTGAAAGTAAATTTATTAATCTTAGCCGAAATTGTTAAATTATTAAATTCTAGCATACCATCTTGTACTACAAGGATTTCTACTTCTAAATTCTTATAAGAGCTTATTGGAGAATGGGTTCCAGACAAACGATCAGGTGAAGGGAGTACCTTCCGATAGTACATCTCTAGAGGAATGCACTAAGGCCCAACTGATGGTCCTCTACCAACACAAGACCGGCCTACCTCTTCCTATGCAGTACCGAATATGTCATCACCATGGTCGTTACAGACCTATTCGAGATGTCTCTTAGCATAAACCACAATAATTTAAACCCGAATGTTATAGCGGGTAGGAATATACCTAGAAAGGGATGGTCATACCCAAATGGTTGCGAACCATATAACCTTGTCACATCTATCCTGTTTAGCCATTTCTAGGTGTAAGGCTTAAGGTAATGATTGTATTTCACATTGTACATTACCATTCACCATTCTTTGAATGCCACATTTCCATTACATGGTCACACAACTAATTTCTACAAACGTATAACTTCTGAGCTCATACGTCTCAAGAATGGGTGTTAAGCTAAGAGAAGTTGCCTTCTCCGCCGCAAAATAAATGATACGTTCATAGAGATCGCTTATGTAACTAAAAATGCAATATCAGACATTCGTCCATAAAAGTTTTCCAGGAACAGCACAAACCGAAGGATGTCAAGAGTACCCCTAGGATTAGTAGCGACTAGTCGTTACATTAGATATTTCATAACGAAGAGATTACTGCTACTATATGTATACTGGGATTTTATCCTCAAATGATCAAAAAGCAGTCCTTCATTATGAAAATCCCAAGTATTATATCCATATATTCACTTTGAATACGCAAATAGGTTCAATGGCCTTCAGATAGGAATCATCCAAATCCAATCCCAGTTCCTTCGAAACAATCATCGATAAAAAGATGTTCCGAGAATAGGGATTCATTCTTTAATTAATTTAATTCTTTTTATCCAAATCTCTTTTAGTGATATATATAGTTCTTAAAAAATTCTTTTCGGTATACATGGAATCATTAAACCTCTCTTATCACATCTTTTATTTCTTAAAACCTTTTTACACTTAACTTGTTTTCCACATCTCGACCTTATCTATCCCTCGCCCAGGGAAGAGGCCAGGTGAGCTAGGGCACTGGTTGCTCCTACACGTCTCCTTAGTTTAAGCACATCACATCGAGATCTCACGAACAGAAAAATCCAGTCAACTCATCGGCTTTAAGAGACAAGATTAAACCACTTAATTTATGATTACTTTTCTATAAATCACATATTTAGATTCTTTAAACTATGAAAATTTCAAAAATCATTAAACCACTTAATTATTTCTTTGAAAATATTTATAAAAGATTTGGAAAAGGATCGTTCAGTTTAAAACTAAAATTTAAAAGTTATAGAAAAGTGCTCGAAAAAGTGCTGCGAAAAGTGCTTTTATAAGCTATATTAATCAAAACGACTTTTTATTTTTTGAAAATTCATTTTTATTACTCAAATCACTTTTAAAACATTTATAATATTTATTCTATATTACTAAACAAATTTAAAACATCATTTGCAAAGAAATTCAGTTTTGAATTTCGAACTACAAAACCGTGATTTTTCAAAAATTTATTTTACTCATATTTCAAAATCTACTTATCGAAATCTCAATTTTCTTTCTTTGTTGGAAAACTACGGATATATAGTTCGAAAAATTCTTATCTCGAAGAATTCCAAGCTATATTCCATCTTTTACACTCATTTGACTTTTATGGGGCAAAATCATAAACTACCGTTACACGACGCGCCTATTTTTGACTAGATTTTCAATTTCCATTCAAACTTCACCCAAACACTTTTAAATGTTTAAAAAACTTTTCAAATTAATTTTAAATTTTTTTAGAGAGAATTAACTTTCGATATACACCAATACATTAATATGGAGGAAAGTGATTTCTTTTGTGCTTATTGACGTGTATTTTTGTGACTTGCATATATATTTAATATTCAAATAAAACACAACAACTTGATGATCAAAGCATGATAAACATCCATTTGCAAACATCGTATCATCATCCAAAATATAATATAATAGTTTAGGAGTCTTCACCTTGAGTTTTAAATGATTAACTAAAAATTCATTATAGCTCTACTACTCGGTTTTCAAAGCCCCTTATTCTTCGGATTTAAGCTCCTAGATGCCTGGACTAAGACTTGAGATACCTTGAGGTGCACAGCCTAAGGTGGAGCAAAGAAGTGTTCAGCCTAATGATGGAATGGGGTGGAGAATTGAAGAACAAAGAGAAAAGGTGGAGTTTTAGGATTGTTTTAAGGTGTTTAAGTATGTATGTATGTATGTATATATATATATATAACTATATGTTATAATTTAAATTCTTTTGAAATAAATTTTGACATCATTTCTCTTAGAATGGAATCCATTAAAGTGGAAGACGAAGCCTAGAAAATATGAAGAAGATGATGAATGAAAATGAAGACAAGAGGGCAGGGTATTTATTGGAAAAGAAGAGTGTAAAAGTATCCATTCATACATCATCATCCTCATCACAATTTCATGGCTTCACCTACAAACCTCCCCCCTCCCTAGGCATGGCAAGTGCCTCCCACTCACGTGCCCATCACTTCCTTCTTCTCATGTATGCATTATTGACTTGTATATGCTTAAGGAGTAAGAAATCTTAAAATATATTATATATCTTATATTATACATTTAAACATTTATTTTGGTATATATGTGTGTGCGCGCGTGCGTGCGCATTTATGTGCATGTTTCATGTATGCACATATACATGTATATGTGTATGTAACATATTCCTACAACGCTGCACAACTTCTACACGTTGTATCGTTATAAATCTCGATTAAGATTTTTGGTCATATTTTCTTTTTTAAATTAATATGCATATTTTTGTAAACAAATTTTAAAAACAAATTTTATTATCATTCCTAACTGATTAAAATGATCATATTTTATAAAATCATACAAATTAATATAAATAGTTATTTACAAAATTATTGTTATATCGATAAAGCTAAATGATCGTTTATTTAAAGTGATATATTTACGGGTCATTACACCAACCATTGGAGATAATGAATTTTGAAGTGGGAGTAAGTATCCATGGACTTTATCGATGGATTACCCAGATTGAGAAGATGTAATGAAGGCATTTGGGTAATTATAGACTGATTAACAATGTGTGTCCACTTTATTCTGTTGAAGTCTACAAGAACTGCAGCTTCTTTGGTGGGGATTTTTTGAGGGAGACAATTTGACTGCATAGAATTCCAATAAGCATAATCGGTGATCGAGATCCTATCTTCACTAGTCGATTTTTAGGAGCATTGCAAGAGGCTTTAGGAACAAGTTGAATTTGAGCACAACTCATCGCTCATAGATAGATAGACAAACCAAAAAAACCAGATTTGGAGGAACACTTGAGAGCATGTATTTTGGATTGTGAGGTTCTTGGGAAGATCATCTACATTTGGTAGAGTTCTCTTATAACAATAGTTGCCAAGCTAGCATTGGCATGGTACCATAGGAGGCTTTGTATGCACGTCCATGTAAATCAATTTCATTTTTGGGTTGAGACTGGAGACCATTTGGTTCTTGGACTAGAATGATTTGAGAAGCATCAAGAAAGTGGATATGATCAAGGAAAAGATGAAAGAAGCCCAAGATCGATAGAATAATTATGCCAATCAGAGGAGAAGGACTTAGAGTTTGCGGTTAGGATTTGGTATTTGTGAAAGTTTCCCCGATGAAAGGAGTTATAAGATTAAGAAGGGAAGGAAAGCTAAGACCCAAATTCATTGGACCATTTAGAATCCTTGAGAGTTGGCTTATAGAGTAGAATTTCCTGAAAAACGTTAGAAGTTTATAATGTTTTCATGTAACTCATTTAAGAAAGCATGTTCATGATCCATCTTTGATAGTTGGATGTTTGTTCAGGAAGATTTAGAGATAGAACCACATTTTATGGTAGTCCAATATCTAATTCATATTGTAGATCGAGATGTAAGGAGATTGAGGAACAAGGCGGTTAAGCTTGTGAAGGTTAAGTGGGGTGATGATCCTCGTTATTGTACTTGGGGGACTGAGGATCATATTAGGGAAACTTACTATGATGTAATGTCAAGTTAGTTGTTTGTTGCTTGAATGCATTATGAATGTTCCATTATGGCATAGTTGCTTTGTATTGTTATGTGAATTCTAGGTATAACACATACCTTTTGGACTGTCTTTTATGTATTAATTTTGGGGATGAAATTTTCCTGGAAGGGGAAGAGTGTAACGACTCCTAAATTGATCGCTTTGTATTTGAATGGTTAAATAATTAAATAATGGATTTTACTAACCAAATAAACATATTTTAAATATAAATAATGATATTAAAATCATTTTCGAATTTTTTTTAACAAAATAAAATAGTTCAAATAAAAATAAAACATGTGACCGAAAAACGTTTTTCGAAAATTCGAATTTTCGGCATTGGAAAGTCATCGAAAACTGTGCGCATTTTTGTATCACTCATATACACATGCACATATGTCATGTGATAAGACAATCAATGTGTTAAAGGTAATAATCAAGCTTGGTTCAAATATAAAACTTGATTTGACATTAAATGGACAAAAATATATTAAATAACCTTAGGGAATTAATTAAATACCGTAACCATCGCCTAAACTAGGACCTAGGGCATGGTGTAGGTGGACCTAAAAGGAGGTAACGTTGTACTAGGAGTGGTGGAGAGGCATGACTTCCATGTTGCATGATAACATTTTATATTATTTAATGTTTAAGTTAAATTAAAAATTACTCCACTTCATTGCCAATAAATACCACCATATGTACTCTTTTCCCACTTTGCATCTTCATTTCCAAAGTTCATTACCATAACTTCATGTTCATGAAATGATCCATGGCTTCTACACACTTAAAATCGTAAAACAAGTATAAAAAGCTAGTCCTTCTTCATTTCTAAGCTCACTACATCCACTCCTGATGCAGCACGACCTATGGAAGCACAAGGCTTAGGTCGAACACAGGCTGATGCAGCACGACCTATGGAAGCACAAGGCTTAGGTCGAACACAGGCTAAGCTAGGTCAGTTCCGACCTAAGGAGAAAGAATTACGAGTTAGTGAAGCTTTAAGTCGGCTACGGGTTAGGTGCTTGGATCGGGCCCGACCTAACAGACCACAGGGGAAGAAGTTACGACTGAATTGGTATCGGAGCTTGATGAGTCGTACACGACTCAACGATTCACCTATAAGTCGTTTCCGACCTAAGGAATCATGTATGGAAAGGGTGCGAGTTAATGAAGAAGGGTTGAGTCGGGACCGAGCTAATTGGAGACCAGAGGGACAGTTGTGCCGAGCTAACGAGCTACGACTTAAGATAAGTCGGTAAGTTGCAGCATAAATGAGTCGTAGGTCGGTAAGATGTTGAGTCGGCAATAACTTGAGTCGGTCATGTATGTAAATAAGTTGAGTCGTATGTTGTATGTTAGGTCGTACTTGGTTAAGTCGGCCATATTTGAGTCGTTGCATGTGCTGTATGGAAAAGGGAGTTGAGTCGCTTTGTGTTAAGTCGGTCACGACTTAAGTTGAGTCGTAGGTCGGTTGCCGACTTAGGGACTGGGTCGAAAACTCTATAAATAGGGGCGTGTGTTGTACATTTATGGAAGTTGATTTTTGGAATAAAATTCTCTTTTGTTAGCTTTGTGCTCTCATACCAATTGGTAGTTGAGTGTAATCTCCTATCTCCTCTTTCGGTTAATCGAGTGCGCTCGATTCAACGATCGTAGAAGCCGATTCACGGAATCTAGTGCGCTAGATCAACGTGCGAAGAATCGTAGATCTTAGAACACGGTATAGTGTGCTATCAACGTGTTTGAGATAGCTAGAGTTCGGTATCTTTGGATCAACGAACTTGGGCATTTTGGTATCTTCAACTCACCGATTGCTACATTTCATTGATTGAAGTTTTGTTTGATTTATCCGCTGCGTCAGTTTGGTATCGGAGCCATACTTAGCCAATCATAGCTAAGTTGATTCTTGGAGCCAAGTTGTTGAAGTTTTTGAAGTTTTTGAAGTTTTTGAAGTTTGAAGTTGTTCATCGTGTTCATATTGAAGTTGCATCAAGTTTGGAGTGTTTGATCCATTTCATTTTGGATCGAGGAGTTGGATATTGTTTGGATTTTGTCTTGGAGTTTTGCGCGCCAAGATTTGAAGTGTGGAGCCGTGTAAAACCATTGCCGAGTCAAGCTAAGCCGTACATTGTTGAGCCGAGACTTGTTATTTTGTTGAAAGCTTTGGAGTTTTGTGTTTGAATTGTAGA
This sequence comes from Allium cepa, assembly GCA_030765085.1. Lineage (NCBI taxonomy): Eukaryota > Viridiplantae > Streptophyta > Magnoliopsida > Asparagales > Amaryllidaceae > Allium > Allium cepa. Next base: position 888,080,487 of record CM060931.1, read on the forward strand.
AGTTTGTGAAGTTTTCAATCATGCCACCAAGGAGAGCTAATCGTCATCAAAACGTTGAAGCTTTGTATCGTAGAGAAGAAGCCGAGCTTATGGAACAACGTATTAATGAAAAATTTGATGAAGGCATTGGAAAATTGGAGAGATTGATGAATGATTTGAATCAAAGGAGGAGATCACCAAACTCGAACCATGGAGGAAACCGAGTTTCGCCATCGGTTACGGAAGCGAGGAGGGTATCACCATATTCTTGTAGAGATAGAAGAGAAACGTCAATTTCATCACGAAGAGATCATCATGACTATGCACATGAAGAGAGAAGAAGTCAACGTGAATTTGACCATGAAGCATATAGGGATGAAGAGAGACATAGTCAAAGAAGCATGCATGAACGAAGGGATGATAATGGTCGAGATCGATGTAGGCGTACTTTTGATTTTGTTGAAGAAGGTGATAGAGCTAGTATTCATTATCGAGATCAAGATCAAGTTCGAAATTCTAATCGGGATGTTGAAGATGATCGTCGATGGGAATCGGGTATGAAGATGGAAATTCCGGAGTTTAAAGGCGGAATGATTGCAGAAGAATTTCTCGATTGGATTTCTAATGTTGAAGAGATCTTTGATTTCAAGGAGGTTCCTGAGCATAGAAGGGTGAAGTTGGTTGCTACTAGGTTGAGGGGGAGAGCTTTGGCGTGGTGGCAGCAAACTAAACTAACCAGGGAGAGAATGGGGAAGTCAAAGATAGAATCGTGGGATAAGATGAAGAAGTTGATGAGATCTACTTTCTTACCTTACAACTACCAATCACTTATGTACCAGAGGTTGCAGAATCTGAGGCAAGGGACAAGGTCTGTTAGTGATTATGCTGATGAATTTTACCAACTCATTGCCAGGAATGATATTATGGAAACGGAAGAACAGCTAACTGCTAGATTCATTGGGGGATTGAGAATGCAGATTCAGTATATGGTTAATATGTTTGATCCTAGATCAGTTGCAGAGGCACATCAGAAAGCGTTGGCTTGGGAGAAACAAGGAAGGCGTGGAGGTGGTGTGTTTACTAATTCCAATAATCAAGCAAGGGGTGTTGGTGGAAGTTCTAATGTTCCTAAACCTGTTTCAAAGCCAGTGGTGAAGGAGGCTGAGAAGGCGAAGGTTAGCAGTGGGTTCAAGTGTTATAATTGTCAGGAGTTGGGTCACAAAAGCAACGAATGTCCGAAGCCGAAGAAGAGAACCATGGTTGCAGAAGTTGAGGAGGATGATGGTGAGGAGGCAGAATGTTCAAATACACCTTATGTTGAGGAGGAAGAAGAATTGTTCGGAGATGAAGGTTGTAATCTTATGTTGAGGAGGTCATGTCTTACACCAAAGCAGGAGGAGGATTGTAGTTGGTTGAGAAGCAATATTTTTCAGTCGACGTGCACTATTCTGGGAAAGGTTTGCAAGTTCGTTATTGATGCTGGAAGTTGTGATAATATTATTTCTACAGAAGCAGTGAGGAAATTGAACTTGAAGACTGAGAAGCATCCTAAACCGTACAAGCTAGCATGGTTAAGGAAGGGTGGTGAAGTGAAGGTGTGTCGAAGGGCTTGTGTTAATTTTTCTATTGGGAAGAAATACAAAGATGAAATTTGGTGTGATGTAGTGGACATGGATGTTTGTCATTTATTGTTGGGAAGACCATGGCAGTTTGATAGAGCAGTTCAACATGACGGTCATGCCAATAGTTACAGTTTCATGTTCGAGGGTACGAAAATCACTTTGGTTCCTAAGAAGCAACAACAAAAGGAGAGCAAGCTAGAAGAGATTGAGGAATTGAAAACTCTGTTGACTTTGAAGGAGTTTGTCAAGGAAGTCGAAGAAGAACCAGAAGTGTTTTTGTTGATTGGGAGAGAGAGTAGTGAAGAAGTTGAAATTCCAGAAGCAGCAAAGCCAATTTTGAAAGAATTCGAAGATGTCTTTCTAGAGGAGTTGCCTAAGGAGTTACCGCCACTTAGAGACATTCAACATCAAATTGATCTTGTTCCGGGAGCAGTGTTACCACATCGACCACATTACCGAATGAGTCCGAAGGAACATGAGGAGTTACGAAGGCAAGTGGAAGAGTTGTTGGAACAGGGACGTGTTCAGGAAAGCTTGAGTCCTTGTGCAGTGCCAGCATTGTTGGTGCCAAAGAAGGATGGAACATGGAGAATGTGCACAGACAGTAGAGCATTGAATAAGATCACTGTTCGATATAGATTTCCTATGCCGAGGTTGGATGATTTGTTAGATCAATTGAGTGGGGCAACTATATTTTCGAAGATTGATTTGAAGAGTGGTTATCATCAAATTCGAATCAGACCTGGAGACGAATGGAAGACAGCCTTCAAGACAAGAGAGGGGTTGTACGAATGGTTGGTTATGCCATTTGGTTTGTCAAATGCACCTAGTACATTCATGCGGGTGATGAATCAAATCTTTAGACCATTCATTGGGAAGTTCGTCGTGGTTTATTTCGATGATATTCTTATTTACAGCAGGAGTATGGAGGAGCATGTTCTACATTTGAGGGAAGTATTGATTATTCTTCGTGAGGAACAATTTTATGCTGCTACAAAGAAATGTGTGTTTATGACGCATACTGTTTTATTTCTTGGGTATGTTGTATCAGGGGAAGGTGTTCAAGTTGACCAGAGTAAAGTTGAAGCAGTCAGGAATTGGCCGCAGCCAAAGACAATTACAGAAGTGAGAAGTTTTCATGGGCTAGCGTCGTTCTACCGAAGATTCATTCCACACTTCAGTAGCGTGATGGCTCCAGTTACTGATTGCATGAAGGGTAAACAACTTGTATGGTCAGAAGAAGCGGGAGTTGCTTTTGAGAAGATCAAGGAATTGTTGACGTCTGCACCAATTCTTGTCTTACCGAATTTTCAGTTATTGTTTGAATTGCATACAGATGCTTCGAAGGTTGGTATTGGAGGAGTTCTTAGTCAGAATGGGAAGCCAGTTGCTTATTTTAGCGAAAAATTGTCAGGGGCAAAGATGAGATACAGTACATATGACGTTGAATTTTATGCTGTTGTACAAGCTGTTAAGCATTGGAGACATTATCTATTTCAGAAGGAATTTGTTCTTTACACTGATCATGAAGCTTTGAAGCATTTACAGGGGCAGGATAAGATTTCAGCAAGACATGCATCATGGATTGCTTATTTACAGCAGTTTACTTTCGTCGTTAAGCACAAATCAGGGGTGACAAATCGGGTAGCTGATGCTTTGAGTAGAAGGAGTCATTTGTTAACAACAATGAAAGTTGAAGTGACGGGGTTTGAATCACTGCCAGAGATGATTGAAGAAGATCCTTACTTTGTGAAATATGTTGAGAAAGTGAAGGATGGGAGTACCGATGAATTTATGTTGGTTGATGGATTTCTGTTTAAGGGGAATCGTTTATGTATACCAGACTGTAGCTTGAGATTGAAAATTGTCAAGGAGTTACACGAGGAAGGGCATGTGGGCCGTGATCGTACTTTGCAGTTGATTTCACAGTCTTACTTTTGGCCGTCGATGAGAAAAGAGGTTGAAAGGTTCGTGGAGAGATGCCATATTTGCCAGGTGTCAAAAGGAACAGCGACGAATGCAGGGTTGTATATGCCATTACCTGTACCGTCTAAGCCATGGGTTGATATTAGCATGGATTTCGTTTTGGGTTTGCCTAGAACTCAAAGGGGAAATGATTCGATATTTGTTGTGGTGGACAGGTTTTCGAAGATGGCACATTTTGTTGCTTGCAAGAAGACAGCGGATGCAGTTCGAGTAGCACAGTTATTTTTCAAGGAGATCTATCGACTTCATGGATTGCCAGAGTCTATTGTGTCGGATAGAGATACTCATTTTCTGAGTCACTTTTGGTTGAGTTTGTGGAAGATGGTGGGAACGAAACTGAAATTTAGTAGTGCTTATCATCCACAAACTGATGGACAGACAGAAGTTGTTAACAGGTCATTGGGAAATTTGTTGCGTTGTCTTGTACAGGATAACTTGAGAAGTTGGGACATGAAGTTATGCCAAGCTGAATTTGCACATAATCATGCAGTGAATCGTAGCACGGGATTCAGTCCATTTCAGATTGTTTATTCAAATTTACCCAGGGGACCGTTGGATTTGGCAGTAGTACCACAGTTGAAGGGAACAGTTAAACGAGCTGTTGATTTTGTTGGTGAGCTGACTGAATGTCATAAAATCGTTCAGGAACGATTGGAGAAATCGAATGAGAAGTATAAGAAGTCTGCAGATTTGAAGAGACGAAATATTGAATTTAACGAAGGTGATTTGGTTTATGCTGTTTTAACCAAGGATCGTTTTCCAGTGGGCGCATATAATAAGTTGAAAGCCAGAAAAATTGGTCCTGTCGAAGTTGTGAAGCGAATTAATGACAATGCTTATAAGTTGAAGCTGACGGAGGATATTTACACTTCTGACGTATTCAATATTAAGCATCCGGTGCCATATTATGGAGATGAACAGTCTGATGAGGAAAAAGTTACAAATTCGAGGACGAATTTTTCTCAACCAGGGGAGGATGATGCAGCACGACCTATGGAAGCACAAGGCTTAGGTCGAACACAGGCTGATGCAGCACGACCTATGGAAGCACAAGGCTTAGGTCGAACACAGGCTAAGCTAGGTCAGTTCCGACCTAAGGAGAAAGAATTACGAGTTAGTGAAGCTTTAAGTCGGCTACGGGTTAGGTGCTTGGATCGGGCCCGACCTAACAGACCACAGGGGAAGAAGTTACGACTGAATTGGTATCGGAGCTTGATGAGTCGTACACGACTCAACGATTCACCTATAAGTCGTTTCCGACCTAAGGAATCATGTATGGAAAGGGTGCGAGTTAATGAAGAAGGGCTGAGTCGGGACCGAGCTAATTGGAGACCAGAGGGACAGTTGTGCCGAGCTAACGAGCTACGACTTAAGATAAGTCGGTAAGTTGCAGCATAAATGAGCCGTAGGTCGGTAAGATGTTGAGTCGGCAATAACTTGAGTCGGTCATGTATGTAAATAAGTTGAGTCGTATGTTGTATGTTAGGTCGTACTTGGTTAAGTCGGCCATATTTGAGTCGTTGCATGTGCTGTATGGAAAAGGGGGTTGAGTCGCTTTGTGTTAAGTCGGTCACGACTTAAGTTGAGTCGTAGGTCGGTTGCCGACTTAGGGACTGGGTCGAAAAATCTATAAATAGGGGCGTGTGTTGTACATTTATGGAAGTTGATTTTTGGAATAAAATTCTCTTTTGTTAGCTTTGTGCTCTCATACCAATTGGTAGTTGAGTGTAATCTCCTATCTCCTCTTTCGGTTAATCGAGTGCGCTCGATTCAACGATCGTAGAAGCCGATTCACGGAATCTAGTGCGCTAGATCAACGTGCGAAGAATCGTAGATCTTAGAACACGGTATAGTGCGCTATCAACGTGTTTGAGATAGCTAGAGTTCGGTATCTTTGGATCAACGAACTTGGGCATTTTGGTATCTTCAACTCACCGATTGCTACATTTCATTGATTGAAGTTTTGTTTGATTTATCCGCTGCGTCAACTCCTCTTTAAACAAACACCTCTTCACCAAAGCAAGACTTTGTACCCCTACATATCCACCATGACTGAGTCCTATATGCACTAGGCCAAGCCTAAATGCCCATAAAAGATCCACTAAATTGAGCCATTTGCATAGTGGAGCTTAGATCATGTCGCATTTGAGAAGTTAGTGAAAGTTCGGTTAATTTAGTATGCGTTTTGGTTTGTGAAGCTTCCACCTTTGAACCATAAAGTTTAAACAATGTTCATGCTCATTTGTAGCTATTAAACTTTTATTGTATAGTTGTGATAATGGTTTGGTTGATAGATTAGTTTGTTGCTTGAAAGTTAGTCGCTTCAGAAAGTTAGTAATCAAATCTTAAGTTATATGAAAATCTAGTAGTTAAATCAATACCGTTGTTGATAAATTCTTCACATATGTTGTATTATTTTAAACCATCATGTATATATGCTCATTCCTTTGCTATGTGATTTGATTTTTTTTGTATTACAAACGACATAAGCTTGAATTTCGAACTGCGCGTATAGCGATAGTCGCTATATCAGCGCTTTTCGACAATCACCTTTTATCAAAACCGTTTGGTTTTATTATCGTGCTTGGAATTATTTTACAAGTTAAACACGTTATGAGTTAATGAATTTTTCAAAATAATAATTATTTTAATAACGATTATTGGATTTAGTTAATTATTAATTAATGAGGATTAAGGTTAACTAATTAATTTATTAATGATGTTTTTTAAATTTAACTAATTACTTAGTTAATAATATTTTAAATTTAATTAATCATTTATTTATTGATGTTTAAGGATAATCAATCTTTTGATGATGATGGATTAAGATTTATTCGTTTATTAATTAATGATGCTTTTAAAATTAATTAACCCTTTTTTATTAATGACTTTTAAAGGTTAATAAATATGTTTAACCTTAATTAATCTTTTATTAAAAAAGTTTTAAATTAAGTAATCACTTTTAAATAATAATATTTAATTATTATTTAATTTATTTAATTAATTATATTATAACTACTTGAATTAATTATGTCTAAAGGAGATTTACCCTTTTTAATTAAAGATTATTGAAGTAAATTAATTAACTACTTAACAAGGTTTTAAAATTAATTTATTAATGCAATAAAGATGTTTAAGTTGTTAAATCCTTTTTAAAGATGTTTCAAAGTTAGTAAACTCTTATAACAAAGAGATTTAAAGCTAATACTTGTAATGTGAAGCCAAGTATGAATTCGGATTTTAAAAGAAAAACTTTGAATTGTTTATGGAAATGAATTAATTTCCAGGAAGCAATTCACTTAAATAGAAATGATTTATCTGTGTAATTAGCACTAAACATCAAAGAAGTAGACTTGTCGCTATTTCGAAAGTTAAGAATAATCATGGACCGTGACTTTGAGGTAAGGCTACCTTGACTTGTCTCATATTATTGTTAACCAAGAAATAGTACAAGTTTGAATTCAATGAGTAGTGGTAAGTATACAAGACTTAATTTCCATATATCACCATTTTATATCCTCGATAGTTGGTTCCTCAGCTATCAGATACTTTAACTTCTTTATTATCGTCATTCTAAGATGATTTGTTTCTCCATTGAGCTTTTTAATCCTGTCAGTAAATGACTAAACTCCAAGTGCGAAAGGACGCCCAGCTATGTGAGGTTGCTCCTATTAGAGTATTCTCACATCTCATCTAAATTAGATTCATTTGCGCATTTAGATGTGGAATATTTGTTTTCTCAGTAAGATTTAGTGGTGTTCAGCTGGTATATTTTCGAGAAGTGTCATGGAGTATATGAGCTTCTCATCAGTATATTGTTAGATGTATACTTCAAGGGTGGTGTACGTTCCTAGTCATTTGTTGGAGATTTTCTTTTCTTATTTGATTCGAACCTTCAAATTTATTGCTTATTTGCATTGGGAAGAGTCGAACACACTTCGTGATGTTTAATTTATTATCCATTCTTTACATTTGGATGTTGATTCATGTAGGAGTAAACCCGTTCCGTGTTCAGCGGCGTGATCTCACATGTTTGTGTTTAATTTCACACCTGTTTAGAAGTTTTACTCATACTAGACATATCGTCTGACTTGAGTTGTTTGTTTTCCTTAAACTCTCGGGCACTCATTTTATTTGAGTAGTTCGAGAGTAGTAGGCCTTTTGAGGGCTCTTTTAAAGAAGGGTCCAAGCAGGAGGCTTCCATCTTCTTAGTTATCTATTCCGCTGTATTATCTTGTTTGTGTAAATGTATTTTGTTTTAGCATATGTAAAGGCAACATGTTATAACTGCTTAAGCTGATTTATAGTACTTTTGTGTAACTTTGGTAACTCCCTGTTAAGGAGTAACTTTGATAACTCCCTGTTAAGGAGTAACTTGATGTACTATGACTGTTATGTCTTATTTAGTAGTTCCGTTGTGAGCTTTTCTATTATTTTCTTTATTTTACCCTATGATGATTCATCTTTCCGATTCTTAGGCAACAACACATGAACCTGAGGATGTGTCAAGTGTTGTTCCTAGGGGTCAGAAAGGTGGGTGGTCGCAGACATAATTATGGGTTTCTTTGAATTTTTAATAAGTATTATATGTGCAATTTTTAATGGAAAAAATTAAGTTTAAATTTTTTTAGAAATGGTTAAACAAAATGGCCAAAGTTGGAGAAAAAAGGTGGCTATAAATACACTTTAGTAAATACCTTATTTTTGAGAATTTTTATAAATAAATTAGTAACAATTATTAGGGGTTTCTTTTTGTTGTTTAAAGTACTCTAACAGTATACTTACTATTAAAATATTAACTCTTAAATTATTTGTTTAAGTGGTTAAAACTGGTCGCAAAGATCATGCTTTTCTTTTTTTGTCCTTTGTCAAAGACTTTTAACAACATATTTAAAGGCATAGTAAGTTGCTTATGGCTTTAAAAGTTTAAAAATGGTATTTAAATTTGATATTTTTCTTTAATCTTTTTAAGGATGTTTTATAACAAAATTTTCAGTATAAGTTTGTTTTAGGTTCAAATATAGTATTAATAGTTATTTATGAATTTTCAAAGTAAAGAGGTTTTATAATATGAAAAATGCTTTTTATTTTATTTTCATCAAATTATAAATTATTTATTTTTAAGTAATATTTTACATAGATATGTAAAACCTATTTATAAGTATTTTAAATTATATATGTAAGTTTGGAAAAGCGAGTTAGGTGTTTTGTTAAGGAATAGAGAAAGTTTTAAATTATAACACTTATGTTATAATAAACGGTTTTGTGAAGTTTGTAAAAGTATATTATCTTGTTAATAAGTATAATTAGATCTTTAAAAAATGTTTTCAAGATAATAACAAGTATGGAAAGGTTTTGCGTTTGTTGTGACAGTGTGTTACCAATATTCATCTTTAACCATTTTATTATACTTATGAATGTAAATAGATCTTTAAAAATAATGTTATAAAGATAAGAATAATTGAAATGTTATTGGGTTTTGTAGTGACAAAGTTTAAGTAACATTAGTCTTAAACCTTTCGAAATAGGTTCGTGGATGTAATTAGAACTTTTGAATGGATATTTCAAAGGCAATAATAGGTATAGAAAAATAAAGGTTTAAAGTAAGAAATCTTGTTAATGAGTTGTGAATATACTTATATTATTTGAGATAAGAATATGAATAACTTTCGAAGTATTGAAAGGAATACAAAGGTATAGTAGAAATTGATAAATGATGTTCTATTAGATAAAAGAAATTTTATGAATAAAAGAGGTTTTAATTAATAAAAGGATTAATTAATTAAAAAAGGGATTAGAAGTCGCTTATGTGAATTAATCGTGCTTTATGTGACTTAATCATGGTTTGTGTGTTTATTTGTTGATAGAAAGCATTTAGTAGTGCACAAGCCGATGAAGTAAGCTTGTCTATCTGCTAGAGTTAAGATTGAAGTGTTTGGGAAAAGCTTTGATGCAACCAGTGCTCTAACTTACCTGGCTTCACTCTTGATCAAGGGATAGTGTGAGTTGAAAAGATCGAGAACATGACAAATATACAGGATTAGGTTTTCATATATGATCGTCTATTTTGCACTTGATAGTTAATTAGTCGACAATCGAACTTGATCGAAAATTCATTGGTTGATTTTGAAGAGACCGGAATCAATAAGTGTTTTACTTATCGAATACCACTTCAAAACTAATATACTGGTTCTATGTTTTGGAAGTGGTTGTGGAGTGTAATGCTATAGAGTTGAACTGTCTATTCTAAAATTAAGTCTAAAGGAGGGGTCAACATTAACATTCGTCAAATGACTTATGCTAGGATTCTTGTGGAGATCCATGGATGTTTGAGATGCTGGGATCCTTATGGAAATATATGTTCTGTTTGAGCGATGAAAACTTGTGTGATCGATGCCGAACATAGCCTCGACATCAAAAATGACAAAAAACAATGTAGGAGCATTACCATCGAGGTTTAGCTAACCCATAGGATATCAACTCTAAATCTAGAGTATGCTTACAAATATTGTGCATAGGAGTTGATAGTATTTACGATCACATGTTCGGACGTGGACCAGCTATGTTTACCTTATTGCTATAATCTATTTAGAGATATACGATGCTCGTAGGTAGTCCCTAACCCTTGTTAGGAGGTTAGTCCCAGTTGTTCTAGGTGATGTCTTCAATGGAAAATTCATATGTGAATGTACCTTAGTGGTTTTGATTGTACCCATAATATTTGTTGTGGTGTGATAAATGTAAGCATCACAGTTATTTTTGGATTTATATTCTTCACCCTAGACATTCTCTATTATATCGCAATATGTATTAGTAGATGGTTTGGCTCTTTTTAGGGGATACCCATTACGTCGGTCTCAAAAGGTGATGTTATATTCTGTATACGCATTTGTCAAGTTTCTCACACCAGACTTAGGTCTGGTACGTTGTATTTTTTCCTAAAGTCCTCGTATGCACTTTCGAGCAGTTTAAGAAAGGTAGGTTTTAGTTGGATATTCTTGAAGCTTGAGGAGATTAGCTAGATGTTTCACTACCATAATATTCTTATTTTCACTACAGTGCTATTATGTATATATTAGTGTTTATGAGGATAGGTTGTTATAACTTTCTAGGCTGATGATGGTATTTAGAATTGTAACTTTGAAATGCTTTGTATCTCAGAGTGATAGTTTTGCACTATCTTTTGATATTATATGTTATTTCTCCATTATGAGATTCTGTTATTGTGTTCCTTATTACTTGTTCTGCTTCGTTTTCTTTTATTTTATCCTAACAAAATGTCTTTTCGGCACTTGGGTTCTCGGCACAAGTACGCCGTGGATGTATTAGCATCGACATTTGGGGATCAAAAAAGCCAGTTATTACAAGAATTATATCCGTCAACCCCCTATCAATAGACATCATTAGGCATGCCGAAGAGCTAATTTCCTCTTAAAAGTGTACTATAACGCCCACACTAATGCGATAGTCATCATTAGAGGTCACTGATTACATCAGAACTCATTTCCTATAAAACGTATACTACACCCATCGTCATAAAACTATGCATCGAAGAACTCACTTCCTTTGAAAAATGCATCGCAACGCTATTGTCGGATGTCAACAGTAACACTAAAGAACTCATTTCCCCTAAAAATGTATTGTTGTGCCTATACCTATAATCGCCATTATACACTGATTACATCATAGATCTCATTTCCTCTGAAAAATGCATTATAATGCTTACACGAATAATTGCCATCTTTAGACATTACGGGATACATCGAAGAACTCATCTCCTTTGAATAATATACCGGAATGTCAATCCTTACATCAATAATTGAACAATGTACAACGTACCTATCCAAAATAAGGCACTTTCTAAAATAGCTCAAAACAACAACAAACTGAAGCATTCCTCGTCTTGCCACGATTTTGATGAATCGAACGACATGTGAAATTGAGTATGTATGTGAGAGCTATGGGCATTTAAAGATTAGACATTACCAATTAAATATATATTTAATTTGTAACGAATCGGATTTTAGACCCTCGAAAATTGACACTAATACAATCACTGTATCACATGCCGAACATTCAAGTGCCCTACATTGTGAGATTCTATATTTTTTAGTTTTCTTCTATCATCTGCCTTCTTATTTCACCCTAACAAATAATATAATACAACAATGATATTTACAAAACGGAAACATCTTTATTTACATATACAACATCAGAAAACACTAGATTTATCCTAAATTTGGACAGTTATAGAAACCTGTCCTTTCATTGTTAAACATAGACTCTATAGTATAGTAGAAGAAAAATATACATGAATGCGTCTTTCCCATCCAGCTCCTCTCTAACTTCAAAGTATCCAGCTAAACCTGAGAAAACATGGTCGCCTAACCCGAGCATTACATGGAATAACATCTGGGTCAGCCTGATAAACCAGCCTTTGTGAAACTCGATAACACGTAACAACCAAACTGATTTCTACATTTGAAACTTTTCAAAAAAGGTATCTCGTAAGACCATACCACACAAAAAAAAGAACGAGTTTTACCTTACGATAAGCAAAACATTTTATATCAAAATCCAATGATATTATCATAGTGTCTAGGTTTAAAGTAAACAGACAAAATAGCTAAAATGCTTGCATCTCACATTTTGACATGCTAGGCTCTTCAAGCAAAAACGTAAGGCACGCATTGGAGAATGGATTCCAACCAATGATTGGGCTAGTGGGGTTATGGCCTCCATCGTACACCTTTAGAAAAATGTACCGAGGTCATACCTAATGACCCCTACCAACACAGGACCAGCCTACCTCTTACTAGATTGTAACGACCCGCAAATCCGTAACCCTTGAGTCGACATTATTCTCCATCATATCAACTCAAAGTGGAAATAGGAACCAATAAGGTTAAAGAAGAAGGAGGTAGAAGAAGAGAAAACAAAAAACAACATAATCTTACCATCGCAGCAGACTAAAATATAATAGATAATAACTGATCTTTACACGAAAGAAACTATATCTGTTGTATACATTACATCATCAGAGTATACCAATATTAAAAACAATTACTGGACAGTTATATTAACTTTTTCTCACAAAAACTGACTATACATCTTTCACTGCACAGCGGAATATAATCTACGGGAATACGCCTCGTCATCCAACTCGTCTCTTGAGCTCCACAACAGTCCATCTAGAATCTTTACTCTATAATACTTGGTCTGACCCGAACATTATTGTTAACACCCGAGTCAGTCTGGAAAACCAGTGTGAGAAAACACACTCAATTGGATTATTAAAGTTTTAAAATCCTTTGAAAATCAAAGGTATCTCGTAAGACCATGCCACAAATAAACATGTCGGGTTTTTACCTTACGATAACCAAAACATTTTCATATCAAATCCTGTGATATTATAGTAGTATCTATATACAAATACTTATTCAAATAGCCGAAATTGTTACATTATTAAATTCTAGCAATACTAGCTACAAAGTGGGTTCTACAGACAAAACCGTAAAAGCACGTAGGGAGAATGGATTTCCATCAATGGCAGGGCTACTGGGATACCACCCGTCACAGTACGTGGTCTAGATCACCTTACCGAGGATCCACCCTGATCCCTTGCATCACAAGACCGGAGCTACCCCTTACTGGATAGTCCGAATAAGATCACCCCACGGTTGGGATCAGCAACCGCCCACACAGCCGAATAATGGGACCTCTAGATAGGGATGACCTTACCCTAATTGGTTGCTAGCCACTTAGCCTTGTGTGTACCTCCCCTTTTTTAGCCATTCTCGGTTGATGAGGCTCGAGGTTATGTGTTACCTTTTTAGCAAACATTTACTTAGAATGATCATCGTCCTTCTGACGATGTTCTGATAACATTCGTCCGTACAAGTCCGTTCCGGGTTCGAACGGAACCGAAGGCACTACTCCTACTACACCCACTTTTGGAATCACCCTCAAGATTAGTAGCGATTAGCCCTTGCACTTCACTGCTCCATCTTCGACTCCAAGCACTTGTCTTCCTCACGAAAACATTCAAGCCGGATCGAAGTGGTTTTCGGAAAATTAATCCCGATCCCAGTCTCATCGAAACGATCAGTGCATTGGCCAATATTGATAGTCGATTATTTAACTATCAAATAACATTCACCAACAACCATCAGATTAAATAATTCTTCAAATTATTTGTTAATCTCAAAATATCTTCGCAAGATATATTTCCACTCTTCAACCCTTTGAAAAATAGTTTTCAAATCACTTTTCTCTCTCGGAAGAAAATTCCTACCAAATTTTTGTTTCCACCGAAAATCGCTAAGCCTTAATTTTTAGATTTTTAAAATAATTTAAATCACTTTCCAAAAATATATATTTTAAAACACTTAAAACAAAAATAAAAACTATCTAAAACACTTAAAATAAAAACTATTTAAAGCACTTATTTAGAAAAAATATTAGTTATGAAATTTTATAATAATTTCTCATGTAAAACTTAAGTCAAACAAAATTAAGAACAAAAGTTATGAAATCCTATACAAATTTTCAAATAAAACCTTTAGTCAAACTATCTTTAAAATAAAACTACTTTATAAAATATAAATATTAATAATTATCTTTTTGAATCATAATACCAGTTAACTTTTTAAAATAATCACTATTATAACTAATTTAGTAAATATTTACCTTTAAAATTTTAAAAAACTCAAATAATAATTTCACAAAAACATTCTTTTAAAGCAAGGCTTTTAAGAGAAATACTTTCACACCTTTAAAAATAAACCACTATTTATTTTTTAAACAAATTAACCCTTTCTTTAATAAATTCCCACCGTGAATTTATACTTCCACATATCCACTAATATCTTATTTCACTTTGAAAACCCAATTTATAAATTCCATAGTTTCATTCTCCTTTAAAAACACAGCTTCAAACACTAAATAAATTTCCAAATCGATTTCCAAAATCATCCCCATTTTAAAATAAATTCCTTTACTTACTCAAATTTATTTTAAAATCCATTAACTCCACATTTACCTTTATATTTATGATTTAAAAATCTTATTTACACTGAAATATTCACTTTATACTACATTCAAAATCCTACCCTTTTATTTCTTCCCAATCCATTTTCAATCCTAAATTTACAATAAATTCTTAAATTTTTAAACAATACTACTTATGTTTCCAGAATTCGTTTATTTTCATTTATTAAAAGTCTCTTTCCCCATACTTGGAAATTATTTGTTAGGATTTTAAAAATCTACTTTTATCCTTTTCAATTCATTCTTTAATTTATCCAAATTCTCTATAATTATATTACTTAAATATTCTCTCTTTTATTTTCCCTTCAAAAATCCAATCTATATACTTTTAGTAACTCAGTATACCCAAATATTTTCAATCGAAGCATAGCATCCAATATGTCAACTACCAATATAATCCATCTCAGATTATTAAATAAATCAAATAACAGAATATTAAAACAATCTAAATATTTTGAGGAATCCAGTTGGATCCCTCCAACCTGTCTCCCTGCATCCACAGAAGTTAGCACAATATAAAAGTACCAATTCCACTTCGAGGTGGAATATCACGGTATATGGGGTCATCCGCCATTATGCGGGTCGCATAGGGTCTCATCCGCTATATAATGCGGGAAATCAATCACTCCAATATATATACATATATAACATATCACATCAAAGCTGATAATAAATTATCAATTAAAGCAACAATCAATAATTTAAATTTAATTATTTAAATCTAAAAGGAAATCCAAATGAGTGAGATTAACTCACCTTTGATTTTGTTTGCCCAACCTCTCCAATCTTGACTTGTATTCACGATTTTGACCTTGTATAAACATTTATACAGTTTATTAATATTTGAATTGATCGAAGAAATTTATTACCATTCAATAGATTCAATTTACTAATCATTTAATTTAAATTAATAAATTTTATTTTAAAAAACCTTTAGTAACTAAAAATAAATTTGACAGGTTAATAAACTAAACTAATCACTTAAACTACATAATTTTAAAATAAACTAGTAGATTCAAAACATATGTATAATTTTTTTAAACCGTATATAAAATAATCTATATAGGTTAAAAAATCTAATTTTACCTAAACTTTAAACAATTTAAAAAAAATTCTACTTCCCAAAATCGTTATCATATATATATATATATATATATATATATATATATATATATATATATATTCTTGTTTGAACTTATGTACATCTACATATATATATATATTTATAAAGTCAAATAAAAATACAATTACCTTTTAACTTATATATTAAAACAAAATTATCTCATTGCTGTAAACTATGCAATTTATTTATTATTATTATTCTATAAATTGTATAACTGCATATATATCTAATTAAAATTAAACAAAAATGCAATTATACCTTGCATCCTAAAGAAATTCAACTGCCGCCAAGCCCACCCTTCTGCCGCCATCGAACGTGATGCTCCTGCAACCCTCCCCTTTTGCACACGACCATTGCTGCGACTTCCACGAACGCTCGCCAGTCGCCGAAGCTGCATGCTCTACTTCCAGATGGTCACAGCCTCGAGCACTCGTAAATACCACTATCGCATCGCGATTTGAATCATTCACCGCTCGAGGAAAATAAAATTGAACCCAAACTCATCGACGATGCAACAGTTAAAGGTTGTCGAAAACCTAACTCATATGCCGATGAACACGAACGCGAGGCGGCGCCCTCTCGAACTTGAGGCATTGATCGATCGATTTGATGAATCGAAAGAGTGGAGTGTAGGGGAACCGCGACTCGATTCGAGTAGAGATTTGTTCAGCTATGATTTGAAGTTGCCGTGTTTTATTTTTCTTACTTTTTTTTTTAAAAAAGAATTGATTTTGAAAACGAAGAGAGCTCGGCCATGTATATTCGTTCGATTTTATTTTATTCTTCAGAGAAGACATGTGTTTATTATGTAGGACACGTGCTACCAAAGGAAACATGTGTTTGGAAGAAGGGAAAGGCTGCTGAGAAAATAATTTGAATATAAATATTATTTATATATATAAAAACCGTCTCAAATCACGCAACACAAAATTTCAATCTCCTATCGATGCATGTCGCTAGGTGTTTATAACGTTAAACCACTATTCCAAATGCAATGGAAATGGTTTCGAGGTCTAAATCGATCGATATACAAGTTAGCTTTTTAGACTCAGTTATTATATTAAATTTTCGATATAGATTTCGGCGTATTTATCAACCGTATGACCAAACGATCACTCCAAACACTACGAAAATTGAAATCCGATAATAATACACTATTACGGATCTAATAGAACTAGTTTCGTCGAATTCCGAGAATGTGCCCCGAAAGGCTATTTTTAAACGTCGATTTAAACGATATAATTTCAAAACCCAACAAAACACTTCCAAATTCAAGTTTTAACACTTTTACTATCTACAGTACTATATATATAAGTTTTACAAGCCTTTAAATTATTTTTAACAAGCTTAAAATTTCACAGTCAACCATTTACCCAATTTCCAATTATTTAATCAAACAATTAAATCACTCAATAAATAGTAGCATTTGAAATTCGAGTTAGAATTTAACTTTTAAATATATAAAACCAATTAAATATTCCAATTTCAAAGTCCAAAATCCCGGGTCGTCACATTCCTTCCCCCTTAAAAGAATTTCATCCCCGAAATTACTAGATAAGAGGAATGTCCCACAACCCGTTAATTTTCTTCCCAAAATCAACAGTTTTAACACACCCAAATAATCTTTTATTAAAGATACTATCACACTCACTAACTTCCTAAACTCATCCATAATTTCCAAACAATATTACTCCTTCATCCTTTCAAATTATAATTCAAATTCAAATTTTAAATTGTCAAAATTTTCTTAAAATTTTTCTAACTCCCTTAATTTTTGAAAAATTTCGTCAGCGTCTCCTTTACGCGGCTAGATCGGTACAACTACAAAATGCCTCTATGGGCCCCCAAATTCTAAAAGAAAACAAAAAACCAAGTGGTTAGACCAGAAAATCATCAAATTTCATACAGAAATTTAAATATATACCTTTTTGTTGAGCAATTCTATTTATCTTCTGAAATCAAAAACCCCAATTTCCTTTGATTTTAAATTATCTGTATACTACTTAGCAATATCCAATCACAGCATTCAAAAAACATTTTATACATTTCTTTATAAAATTATTCAATATCTATTTCACTCAAGTTCGCACTATGTACATATATCATCCATATGCAATCCCAAATTCGATCGCTTGCTCGATCACACAATTTCACTTCCGAACTAGTATCGTCCACCCGAATCTCTAGTGCGGACTCAGATCTGGTTTCTTGATCAGAAAACATCATTCTCCTTGCATAGCCATAAACTATGATAGTGAATTTCCAAAATCAATCGAAAATCCATATCTAGGGTTCTCCGTCGAAAATCGAGTGAAAAATCCAACTCGGATCGGTATAACTACCTCGAAATTCTATGCTCGAATCTGGATCAAATCGTTATGCGAATAGTATAATATACGTACATCCTACGTATTTATCTAAATTGATTAATAGCTGTATCAATTTCTTTTCTATTCGCATTTATTTTGATTTCTGTTCATTTATTCACAATTACCACTTTTATTAAATCTCTATTCAAATATTAACTTAGCATCTCTTTCAATACAAATTTTACTCAAGGATTTCACCTTTATTTTTCTTAAGTTTATTATAATATTATATACACTTTAATATTTATTTTTACTTCATCACTTAACCTTTCACATCTATCTTCATTTAATTTAAATTTTCAACTCCATTCTGAATTCAATTTTATGTTCAGTTCTTAATTTATTTCCAAATCAAATTGAATATTGAATTCTATTCACCATATCTCAAACCCATTTCTTTAATTAGTTCCACTTACTAATTTATTTTAAATCTCAATGGACTTTATTTCCAAACTCTTATTATTTTCAGTCCACTTAGCACTAATTTTTCAACTTCACTTTGCTATGCACAATTTAAATTAAATAACATCCTAATATTCAATTTTAATTCATTTGCTTACCATTTAAATCAATCAGTTTACTTACAAATTTTAATTTCAATACTTTGCTTTATTTAGTCCAACTAGACTCATTTTCCATTTCCTTTATTTGGCACAATTTAAATTTAATTCAAATTCACTTCCATTTAGTTACAAATTAAATTAATTTGTTCATTCATAAATTTATTTCTAACTTAATAAATTTTATTTCAATGACCATTTTACTAAGCCTATTTTGATTCATTTCCTTAAAGCTCTCCCCTAATTAACTTAATTTAGTTAAATCCCCATTCAATTCAAATTTTAAAATTCTATTTCATTTACTTCATTTAATTGGTATATCTATCGCTTTGCTTTATTGTCATACTTACTTTAACATAATTCCTTATTGAAGTTGAATTTTATCCCAACAAGTTTAAAATTTTGTAAGTTATCAAACCATTTATATTCTATAAGCTTTTTTACTAAACATCCAGAGTTTAAGCAGTTACTTAAATATTTCAAAATTATTTTTGAAATCAAGTGTATCCCCAAATCCTTTAGTACATCCAATATTCCTTGTATTTAAAAATAAAAGCGATTTTACTAAACCAAAACGTCAACATTTCAAAATCATTTTTGAAATCAATTATATACATAATTCAATTGCATATCCATTTATTTTTTTCAATTTTAAAATCATCCCAGTTTTGCAAACAAATCTAATTCAAAACATTTTGGTAGCAATTCCTCTCTTGGAAACTTGAAAATGAACATCGACGATGCTGCAGTCATCACCGAAGTTATTTTCCAACGACCGAAAAGAGTTCGGTGCTTTTACCTCTTTAAAACATTCTCCAAATATTTTAAAATTCCAAATCTCACCAGATTTCAAATCCAATTCAAACATATTCTCGAAATAATATCACCATTATTTCTCCAAAACGTTTAAAAATCATTTTCAACTTAAAGAAATTTAAATTCCCCAAATTTTCAAATTTCAAATCCTTCCAATTTATTTTCAAATATTTCTTTGGAATTCTATTTCAAATTATAAATCACATTTATAATTTACATTTACAAATTCCATTTATTTCTTAGCTTTTAGTCATGATTTCAATTTCTTATTCAAATTTTTACATGACAATGATAATAATTTAATATTATCACTTCCTAACAACCACGCAACCGTACACTACAATAATTTACAAAAATTAGTTCTTTTATATACAAAAATAATTTTGGGCAAAATTACTTCATTTACCCTATTTTAAAACAATACTTTGTCGGTTAATCTTGTTTAAGAGTTTAGAAACCCCTATCGATGATATAGCGTCCCACACATCGACCAGACACTTAACCGATAAGTCGACACAATATAAAAACAATTTTTATATTCACTAAAATACGCACTCACATCTGTCAATACACTCAAACATATTCTAGATTACTACGGACTCTATTTCTAATGAGTAATCTCCACCAAAGCCAAGGTTCTCGCTTAACGTTCAGCTCTGATACCACTATAATGACTCATAAATCTGTACCTCTTGAATCGACACTATTATCTGTCATATCAACTCAAAGTGAACGGAAATACGGACCAATAAGGTTAAAGAAGAAGGAGGTAGAAGAAGAGAAAACAAAACAACAAAAGAATCTTACCATCGCAGCGAACTAAAATATAGTAGATAATAACCGATCTTTACACGAAAGAAACTATATCTGTTTTATACATTACATCATCAGAGTACACCAATATCAAAAGTAAATACTGGATAGTTATATTAACTTGTCCTTGCAAAAACTGACTATATAGCGTTCATTACACAGCGAAATATAATCTATAGGAATACGCCTCGTCATCCAGCTCGTCTCTTGAGCTCCACAGCAGTCCATACAGAATCTGTACTCTATAATGCTCGGTCTGACCCGAGCATTATAGTTAAATAATACCCGAGTCTATCTGGAAAACCAGCATGAGAAAACACACTCAATTTGATTAAAGTTTTAAAATCCTTTGAAAATCAAAGGTATCTTGTAAGACACGCCACAAATAAATATGTCGGGTTTTTACCTTACGATAGCCAAAACATTTTCATATCAAATTCTCTCATATTATAGTTGTGTCTATATAAAAATACATATTCAAATAGCCGAGATTATAACATTATTAAATTCCAGTAATACTATCCACAAAGTGGGTTCTATGAACAAAACCATAAAAGCATGTAGGGAGAATGGATTTCCATCAATGGCAGGGCTACTGGGGTAACGTCCGTCATAGTGCGTGGTCTAGATCACCATACTGAGGATCCACCCTGATCCCCTGCATCACAAGACCGGAGCTACCCCTTACTGGATAGTCCGAATAAGATCACCCCACGGTTGGGATCAGCAACCGCCCACACAGCCGAATAAAGGGACCTCTAGACAGGGATGACCTTACCCTAGTTGGTTGCTAGCCACTTAGCCTTGTGTGCACCTCTCATGTTTTAGGCATTCCCGATTGATGAGGCTCAAGGCTATGTGTTACCTTTTTAGCATACGTTTACTTAGAATGCTCATCGTCCTCCTATCGATGTTCTGATAGCATTCGTCCATACAAGTCCGTTCCGGGTTCGAACGGAACCGAATGCACTACTCCTACTGCATCCATTTTTGAAATCACCCTAAGGATAATTAGCGATTAGCCCTAGCACTTCACTGCTCCATCTTTGACACCAAGCTCATGTCATCCTCACGAAAATGTTCAAACTGGATCGAAGTGGTTTTCAGAAAATTAATCTCGATCCCAGTCTCTTCGAAACGATCATTGCATTGGCCAATATTGATAGTCGATTATTTAACTGTCACATAACATTCACCAACAACCATTAGACTAAATAATTCCCCAAATTATTTATTAATCTCAAAATATCTTCGCAAGATATATTTCCACTCTTCAACCCTTAGTAAAATAATTTTCAAATCCCTTTTCTCTCTCGGAAGAAAATTCCCACCAATTTTTAGTTCCACTGAAAATCGCCAAGCCTTAATATTTAGATTTTCAAAATAATTTAAATCACTTTCCAAAAATATATATTTTCAAACAATTAAAATAAACATAAAAACTATTTAAAACACTTAAAATAAAAACTATTTAAAGCACTTATTTAACAAAATACTAATTATGAAATTTTATAATAGTTTATCATGTAAAACTTAGGGCAAACAAAATTAAGAATAAAAGTTATGAAATCCTATACAAATGTTTCAAATAAAATCTTTAGCCAAACTATCTTTAAAATAAAACTACTTTATAAAATATAAATATTAAAAATTATCTTTTTGAATCATAATACCAGTTAACCTTTTAAAATAATTACTACTATAACTAATTTAATAAATATTTGCCTTTAAAATTTTAAACAACTTAAATAATAATTTCACAAAAACATTCTTTTAAAGCAACTTTAAAGCTTTTAACTTATACTTAAAAATCTGCATTGTAAACGTACTTGGCTTTTCACAGAAAAACACTTTTCTTTCACATTTAAAAATAAACCACTATTTATTTTTGAAATAAATTTCCCCTTTCTTTAATAAATTCCCACCGTGAATTTATACTTTCAAATATCCACTGATATCTTATTTCACTTTACAAACCCGGTTTATAAATTCCTTGGTCTCATTCTTCCTTAAGAACACAGTTTCAAACACTAAATCAATTTCCAAATCGATTTCCAAAATCAACCCCATTTTAAAGTAAATTCCTTTACTTACTCAAATTTATTTTAAAATCCATTAACACCACATTTACTTTTATATTTTATAATTAAAAAATCTTATTTAAACTAAAATATTCATTTTATACTTCATTCAAAATCCTACCCTTTTATTTCTTCCCAATCCATTTTCAATTCTGAATTTACAATAAATTCTTAAATTTTTAAACAATACTACTTAAGTTTCCAAAATTCTTTTATTTTAAAAGTCTCTTTCCCCATTCATGGAAATTGTTCCTTAGGATCTCAAAATTTTACTTTTATCCTTTCTAATTCATTCTTTAATTTATCAAAATTTTCTATAATTATATTGCTTAAAATTTATCTCTTTTATTTTCCTTTCAAAAATCCAATCTATATATTTTTGATAACTCAGTATGCCCAAATATATTCAATCGAATCATAGCATCCAATATTTCAATTACCAATATAATCCATCTCAGATTATTAAATAAATCGGATCATAGAATATTAAAATAATCTAAATATTTTGAGGAATCCAGTTGGATCCCTCCAACCTGTTTCCCTGCATCCATGGAAACTAGCACAATATAAAAGTTCTAATTCCACTTCGAGGTGGAATATCATGGCATATGGGGTCATCCGCTATTATGCGGGGAGCATAGGGTCTCATCCGCTATATAATGCAAGAAATCAATCACTCCAATCTATATATACTATATATAACATATCACTTCCAAGCTGATAATAAATTATCAATTCAAGCAACAATCAATAATTTAAATTTAACTATTTAAATTTAACTATTTATATTTAAAAGGAAATCCAAATAAGTGAGATTAACTCACCTTTGATTTTGTTTACCGAACCACTTCGATCTTGACTTGTATTCACGATTTTGACCTTATATAAACATTTATACGGTTTATTAATATTTGAATTGATCGAACAAATTTACTACCATTCAATAGATTCGATTTACTAATTATTTAATTTAAATTAATAAATTTTCTTTTAAAAACATTTAGTAACTAAAAATAAATTTGACAGGTTAATTAACTAAACTAATCACTTCAATTACATAATTTTAAAATAAACTAGTAGATTCAAAAGATATGTATAATTTTTTTAAACTGTATATAAAATAATCTATATAGGTTTAAAAATCTAATTTTACCTAAACTTTAATCATTTTAAAAAAAAATTACTTCCCAAAATCTTTATATATATATATATATTCTGCTTTGAACTTATATACATACATACATACATATATATATATATATATATATATATATAATGTCAAATAAAAAACAATCATCTTTTAACTTATATATTGAAACAAAATTATCTTATTGTTGTAAACACAATTTATTTATTATTATTATTCTATAAATTGTATAATTGCATATATATCAAATTAAAATTAAACAAAAATGCAATTATACCTTACTACCTAAAAAAAGTCGATTGCCGCCAAACCCACCCTTCAGTCGCCATCGAATGCGATGCTCCTGCAACCCTCCCCTTTTGGATGCGACCATTGCAGCGACTTCTGTGACGACCCGAAATTTTAGGCAATATAAATTTAATAATCTGAATTAACAATTAAATTGATTTGATAATTTTTCTTTATAATTTTAATTTAAATGGATAAATCTAATCTTTTAAAAGTTAATAAATATATAATCTGACAATATTGACTTATATCTTTCTAACAATTTAAAATTGATAAGAATTATTTTTCAAAGCTAATAAAATTTTATTCTACTTATAATATATATATTTGGTATATATATTGTGAATAGAAGATCTTTTGTTTTAAATAAAAGATTTTATTTTCAAATTGTAATATATATGTATGTATACGTTATAATTTGGAGTTGTTTTGAAATTTAATATAATCTATTTATAATATATATATATATATATATATATATATATATGTATGTATATATATGAATATATTGTAATTTGAATCTTTGTTTTAAAACTCAATATTTTTCAAAAGTTAATTTAGGATTAATTCAATTATTTTCAAAGTATAATATAACTATTTATTTTTAAATATGATAGTTTAAAAAGGATTTAATCAAAGTTTTATTTTTGTTTTCTTTAAAAGTGTTTAAATTAAAATGGTTATATAAATATATGTGTGAAGTTATTAATAAACTTTCTTTTTAAAAATTATCTCTTAAACAATAAATATAAATGTTTTAGATTTTAAATTACATATATAAGAATTTATTTGTATTATAACTAGTTTTATAATATTTTCTTTAAAGATTAAACTTATATATACATATATAAGTATTTATTAATAAAGTGAATTAAATAAGTAAGCTTATATTAACATTTAAATTAAATGAAAATTTAATTAAAAATACTTAAGGATATGTGTAAACATATTAACACATGTTGGTGACATGTGTAGGGAAACTATGAGTTAAGAGACAAATGTAAATTCTTATATAACAAGTGTCATCATTTAAAATAAAAAAAAATAGTTTGAAGAGAAAATTTGTTTTCCACTTTCAATTTCAAAACCTTCTTCTTCTCATTTCTTTTTTTTTTCTTCCTTCTTTCAAATTAATGGCAAACCAGAAAATTATTTTTAAAACCTGAAACTGGACATCAAAAGAAAAAATAAATCTGAAGTAAAAATTGCAGAAAACAAGTTCTTTATATCAATTAAAGCTGCAACCTTCAAATATTCTGCAATTCAAAAGGAATCAAGATCAACTCTACAAGTTTCAACATTTTAAAACATCAATTTGTAAAGCATGCAAGGATTCCAGACTTCAACAGCAAAGCAAAACTCAAATATGCAATTCCAGATTTAAGATTTAACCTGCTCCGTTCTGCTTATAAAAATGGTGAGTAAACTTTTTTTTTTTAAAACAGTTTTGATCACATTGTAGTTGAGTTCTTTATACATGGAATGAATTTTGCTATGTTAATGAATATTTGTTTATATAATACTATCATGTATGTATGTTGCAAGTAGGAAATGCCTGAGAATAGAAAACCTGAATATGTTCATCTCTGTTCATTTACAAAAGCTGTTTTCTTAAGAAAATTTCAAAAGAATCTTCTAATCTAAACTATATTAGATCTTGATTTATGAATGAAAGTTTTAATTTATAGTTTGATGGAAATTTTAAAAATAGTTTCTGTAAATTTAAATTTACAAAATTTTTTCAAAATGGAAAATACTGTGAAATCTTGATTCATGTCAGAAATCAATAACCTAAATTCTTGCTTTGGATTGTAAGATGGATTAGTGGTTATAAATGATGATTTTTAACATGGAATTCATAATTTTTAAATTGATATTCGATTGGGAATTTGGGGATGAACAGTTTCGGCAATATGGTGAATTGCCGACGATCAACTCAATGATTTGAGTTGAATTGTCGATCGAAGCTTGCTTTTGTAACATGGATGTTGGGAAAATGTTCATGAATTTTTTCTATGGTCGAGGTGATCGGATTCAATCGAAGTAGGGTTTCGTCTTTCGTTTTGAAGGCTGTTGTTTTTGCGGCCGTCGCATTATCCTAGGATCACCGGAGGCGATCGCAAGATAGGGGATGGAGGCGAGGTGTTACGGCAACTCTCTGGGGAAGGTACTGGAGATTCCAGTGGCGAGTTCATCAGTGGCGATTGGGTTTTATGGTTCGAGATTTCTACAGTTTTTCGAGCAATAGGTCGAATTTCGATTCGTGGTAGGATTTTTGGATCTGGGTTGTGGGAGAGGTTGTCGAGGTCGTTTGTGGTTGGTCGGCGATCAGTTAGTTGGTCGGAGTCGCTTGATTTGGTTGCGCACGTACATCTGTGTACATTTGTGTGCACTGGAAAGTGGATTTGAGGAAGACGAGTTTCAACTCGAAGTGATGATCGCGTTTTCTTAGTGTCGACTCGAAGCTTTTGAGCAGGGGTTTTGACTTCGGGGCAGGCTCGGGTTGTTGTTGAGATCGACTCGGGTATTTAGGGTCGTTTGTTTTCTGGTTAATACTGTTAAAATGCAAGTTTACAGATTTAACTTATTTGCTTGAAATAAACAAAATCAAGTTTAAGTTTTTATAAAAGGAAATAGATTTGCAAAGTTAAAAACTTGTCCTTTGAAGTAAATGTTAATCAAACTTATAAAAGTGTTAATTAAAATTTATTCTCAAATTTAAAATGTTTTAAGATGATTTCTTTTGAAAGTAATTAATTTAATTAAATTTTGAATTCTAATAAAAAAAAGTGTTTTCAATTTAAAGTATTAAATCAAAGTTTTAAGTAAAATTTTAAAGTAATGTTTTAATAACTAAGTTTTCAAATTTATATTGAAAATGAATAAGTTTAAATTAGATGATTAAAGTGTTTTAAATTTCAAATTGATTTCTAAATGCATTATTTTCAAATAAGGTTATGTTCTAATTTTGTAAACCAAATTAAATAATTTGTCCTTAAGTTATTAAGATTGGATTAATTTTAAATAATTAATTTGTGAAGAATAATAAGGTTAATTTATTATTGTTTTGAACTTAAGAATACTTAATTAAATATGATTTGTTAATAAGTAAAAGATTAATTAAGATAAATGGTTTTCTTAATTAATTTAAGATTTTTAAATATAAGAGGTTAACAAATTATTTAATTTGTTTTAAATGATTAGTTAATTGTTTGTTTAATTTTAAATAATCACTTAATTATGACTTAATTAAGTGTAATTACTTAATGGAAGTAATTACTTATGGAAGTAATTAAAGTTGAAGTGATTAAGGGTTAGTCACCAGATGTTATTAATCTAAGGATTAATTAAGTTAATGGATTTGAAGTTAATTAATTATAGAGTAATTAATTAAAGAATTAAGGATTATTTAATGATGGGATTAATTACTTGTTAAGTAATTAATTAAGAGAGTAATCATCTAATGGAAGTAATTAGAAGATAATTACTTATATAAGTAATTAAGGGTTAATTACTTAGTTAATTTTAGTTAATTAATTAATGAATGTGATTAATTTAAGATTAATTACTAAGTGTAATTAATTAAAAATGTAATTAATTAATAAAGTAATTAATTAAGGATTATTTATTAATTTAATTGATTAATAATCACTTAATGAAGTAATTAAAGATTAATTAGATTAATTAATCAAAGGGTTAATATAATTAATTAAGAAGTTAATTAATTAAGATAAGTAATTACAAGTTGTTAATTACTATTTTTGATTAATGAGATGATTAATTACAAATTAATTATTTAATTTATTAAAGGAATTATTAATTAATAAGGATTATTAGTTAATATAATTAATGAATTAATCAAGGTTGATTAATAAAAGTGATTAATTTAAGTGCGATTAATTAATTGTAATTAATTGAGGTTTAATGTAATTAATCACAGTTGATTAATTAATGGAAGCAAATGAAGGATCATTAATTATTGTAATTAATGATAGTAATCAAAGGTTAATTACTGTATATGGTTAAGAATAATTAATTTGTGGAACTAATTAAAGAATTGAAGGGTAATTACTTGAATGTAATTATAAGATAATTAATCAAGGGAGATTAATCAAGGAAGATCATTTAGAAATGATTAAAAAATTAATTTGTAATTAATTGATGAAGAAGGATTAAGTTAATCCAATTGATTTAGAGTTAACCAATTCTTCTTCTGGATGATTGATTGATATTGGATGATTGATATTGGATGTTTGAATGATGTTGGATGATTTGGATGTGATATCTCTGATATGTGATATGCTGCTTTGTGAGATGAATGTTTGATATGAATTATCTATTGTGATAATGTGATTCATCTATCTGTTTATGTTATTCTGAATATAAGTTTAAATTGTTTAAAACCCTTAAACAACTTGGACATTAAAATGGAATTTGGATTCGGTAAGACCGGGATCGGGTTTCCATATTTGGATATCCGAAAACCACATCGATCCAAATTAAACGTTAGGTCGTGAATCCAAGTGGAGCTTAGTGAAGACTCGAAGTGTAAGAACTATTCGTCAATATAACACTGGGGGTGATTCCGTGATGAGTTTGACGGAAATAGTACTTACAGGTTCGAGATGGTGATTCAGAGTGCAAGGGCTATGGTCGTTGACTCTGAGGGTGATTCAAAAATGAGTGCAACGAGATAGTGCCTTCGGTTTCGTTCGAACCCAGAACGAACTTGTATAGATTGAATGCTTTCAGAACATCGTCAGGTGGACGATGAGCATTCTAAGATAGATGTGCTCTATAAAGGTAATCGCAGCCTCAAGCCTCATCAATGGGGAATGGCTAAAACAGAGGAGGTACAGCAAGGCTAGTTGGGTAGCACCCATTTCAGGGTGAGGTCATACCTGTCTAGATGTCCCTTTTTTTTGGCTTAGTGGGTGGTTGGTCGCGCCAACCACGGGGTGATCTTACTCGGGACTGTCCAATAAGGGGTAGCCCCGGCTTTGTGTTGCAGGGGATTGGGAGTAATCCTCGGTATAGTGATCTAGGCCACGTACTGTGACGGACAGTACCACAGTAGCCCTGCCCTTGATGGAAACCCATTCTTCCTACGAGACCCTACGGTTTTGTTTGTATTACCCACTTTTGTGGCTAGTAGCTGGAATTTAATCATGTAACAATTTCGGCTATTTCTTATTTACTTGAAAACCCTAGACACTATTATAATATCATTGGATTTCCTATCAAATGTTTTGGTTAGCGTAAGGTAAAAACTTTTCCATGTTTATGTGTGGGAAGTCATACGTGATGCCCTTTTCTTTTCAAAGGATTTTATAAAGTTAAGCAATTTTAACCTGTTTACTCACACCAGACCCATGTCTGACTCGAGTGTTTATTTTCTGTTTTATTAAACTCTTGGGTACTCATATATGTATGAGTAGTCGAGGGATTCAAGTTTGCTGACAAA
The DNA here is from genome assembly GCA_030765085.1 of Allium cepa. Taxonomy (NCBI): domain Eukaryota; kingdom Viridiplantae; phylum Streptophyta; class Magnoliopsida; order Asparagales; family Amaryllidaceae; genus Allium; species Allium cepa. The sequence goes on from CM060931.1 coordinate 888,109,784, forward strand.
TTCTGGAGGAGTTTTGGAGCAGGAGGCTTCAACGTGTAGATATATTATGGTTCCGCTGTGTTTGTGTGATATTTGTATCTTGTGATATTGAGTTGTATAGTTAGATAGATGTTTATAACCGTCTAATATGTGTTGTTTAAGTTGTGTACTCTGATCTATATGATACTATGTAATATTTTATGTGATATATTATATTTCATTCGTTCCGCCGTGAGTATCTAATGTTGTTGAGTTTCTTCTTTCTTTTCTTATTCTATCCCTTTCTTTCTTAATTCATGATGCGTTTTTCTAGAGATAGAAAAACAGGTCGTGACAACTTCCACGAACGCTTGCCAGTCGTCGACGCTGCATGCTCTACTTCCAGATGGCCACAGCCTCGAGCACTCGTCAACACCACTATCGCATCGCGATTTGAATCACTCGCCATTCGAGGAAAATAAAATTGACCCCAAACTTAACGACGATGCTAAACTTGACGGTTGCCGAAACCCTAACTCCTATGCCGACGAACACGAACCCGAGGCGGTGCCCTCTCGAACTCGAGGCATTGATCGATTGATTTGATGAATTGAAAGAGTGGAGAAGTGGGGGAACCGCGATTCGATTCGAGTAGAGATTTATTCGGCCAAGATTCGAAGTAGCCATGTTTTATTTTTCTTATTTTTTTAAAGAATTGATTTTGAAAACGAAGAGAGCTCGGTCTTGTGTATTCTTTCGATTTTATTTTATTCTTCAGAAAAGACGCGTGTTTATTAGGTAGGACACATGCTACCAAAGGAAACACATGTTTGAAAGAAGGGAAAGGCTGTTGAGAAAACAATTTAAATATAAATATTATATATATATATATATATATATATATATAAACCGTTTCGAATACGCGACTCAAAATCTCGATCCCCTATGATGCATGCCACTAGGCATTTATAATGTTAAACTCCTATTCCAAACGTAATGGATAAGGTTTCGAAGCCTAATTCGATCGTATGGAGAAGTTAGTTTTTTGGACTCGGTTATTATATTAAATTTTCGATATAGATCTCAGCGCGTTTATCTACCGTACGACCAAACGATCACTCCAAATACTATAAAAATTGAAATCCGACAATGATACACTATTACGAATCCAATGGAACTGGTTTCGTCGAATTGCGAAAATATGCCCTGGAAGGCTATTTTTGAACGTCGATTTAAACGATATAATTTCAAAACCTAACAAAACACTTCCAAATTCAAGTTTAACACTTTTACTATCTACAGTACTATCAGTATAAATTTTGCAAGCATTTAAATTATTTTTAACAAGCTTAAAATTTTAGATTCAACCATTTACCCAATTTCCAATTACTTAATTAAACAATTAAATCACTCAATAATTAGTGGCATTTGAAATTCGAGTTAGAATTTAACTTTTGAATGTTTGAAACCAATTTAATATTCCAATTTCAAATGTCCAAAATCTCTGGTCGTCGCATAGATAGTACCGAATATATCATCACCCCAATTACTTTGCAATCTTTAATCGAGCGCTCCCACATCCACGAATACATTGAAAATTGTGTATATATCTGGAAAGGTGATGATATACCTTAATGGTTGCGACCCATATGGCCCTACTGCATATCAAATATTTTAGTCATTCCATATTGATGAGGTTTGAGGCTATGTTTTACCTTTCTGAATAGCAATCCGTCTTAAAATGCTAACACTATCTCCAAACATCAATGCATTGCCAGCATTCATCCATACAAGTTCGTTTTGGGTCTAAACAAAACCGAAGGCACTAACTCTACTACATCCATTTTGGAATCACCCTCAAGATTTGTAGTAGTAGCCTTGCACTTCAAAAAGCACTATCTTCTATCATTATCAAGATGTCTTCTACTCGAACGTACATGTTGGTTCGGAGTGGTTTTCAAATATACAAATCTAATCCTGGTCTCTCCCTATCAACAATCGATAATTTCCGATGACCCATTCCCGGTTCTTTTGGAAGTAAGTATTCGAGTCCTTATCAGAAACTCAAATTTTACATTCATACTTCCAAAGTCAAATTGGGTCAAACTTGATAGTCTGTTATTTAACTATCAAATAAAATAATAATAACCAATTCCGTTTGAAATCTATTTATCTATAGCAACCATTAAGCCTCAAAACATATCCTTGTTTAATAGATCTCTTTCTATAACATCTATATGCTTATCTTTCTGACATAAGTATATTCATAAAACATTTGTAAGATTTTCCATTACCAAATCTCTAAAAAGGATTTAATTACATTATTTAAATTGGAGAGAAGGATAACTCTAAGCACTATTCCTTCGATGTAAAGTGTGGAACGGATGTTCCATACTATGATTTTTTAAATGGTCAGCCTCGAGAAATCCAAACCTTGAATTCCTATTATAATTATCTTCAATAAATCCTTTTATAAATTTCCCTTACCCATGAAATCCTTTTTGCTTCAAACCAAACCCGTTTACAAAACATTTATCAACTTCCATACTCATTTATGAGACTCTTCATAAATATTCAAACCTGATTATATAAACTTCTCTATAAACTTTCAAACCTTGTACAAAACTTCCCTTTATAGACATCCAAACCCATTTGTAAAATATTTTTATAAACATTCAAAACTATTTCTAAAACTCTTTTTATGAACACCCCAAAATTGTTCATAAAACTTCTTTATATAATATTCAAAAAATTGTTAAATCATTCTTCAAATATCTTATTCAAAATAGAATAACTTTGAAAACCATTTCAAAAAGAAATGAAATATTTACTTTACAAAACCAAATGGAGGCTCAATGACTATAATGGATCGTTAATTTTGTGTTTAACTTATCCAAGTTATATTGGATACTGCCAAACATCAAATATATAAGGGATTTACACATAACACACAATCAATCATAGGTAGATGCCCAAGCTAAAAATATAGGTAAATCCATTATCAAGTGCAAATAATTTATATATAGAAGTATATTCCATATGCTTAGGTTATCATGATCAGCTTATTGAAATTAACTTCCTTATGTTTATTACGTTACTGATACTCAACGTTTGTGCTTAACACAGGTATACTTACTTTCAATAAAATATGTTGAGGTTTTATAATCAATCTTTAATTTATTTGGCTACTTAATAGTCCAGATGAGAGATTCTTTGATTTTAAATCAATTAACCTTAAAAGTAGGATTGATTTAAAACATAACGATTAAGTTTAAAAATATCTTCGAAAAGATTAAAGTATATTCAATTAGCATAGAACCTAATTATATCTTAATTAAATCAATATTAATTCATAATTAAACTTTAATTAACTTAATGAACTTGGTTAAGTCCTAATTAACTTCCTAATGTATTTTAATTAAAGTTTAAACAATTCATTATTAGTTAAAACCTAATTAATTAAAAATTAATTAAGTAATCACTTAATTATATAATAGTTAATTAACCAGCTTTACTTATTAAATAATAATTAACCATTTAATTACTCGTTATCTTCATTAATCACTAATTAAAATCTTAATTAAGCATTAACCTTCCTTAAGTGTTACTTAACCTTTAATCACTTAATTACTAATTAAGTGCTAATTACCTTTAATTATTTTATTAAATAAATAAATTATTAAATAATATAAACTTAATCACTTTTATGTTACTAATTAAGTTTTGGAAACTTTTGCAAAATAATTCCAAAATGAATCACTTAAAGATGGAAATCGTGAATTTTTGTCGGACTGCATCCGTAGCAACTATCGTTATGAGTGCAATTCGCTCCATCTTATTTTAAGTGAAATAATTCACTGAAATTATTGCTCTTACATGTTTTGAAATAATATTTAGAAAGTTTTCGAAACCTTAAACCAATATAATACTTAAAACCATTTTCAAACTTTAAAACTAGAAATCATAATTTGATTTCAAATCGGATCTCACGTCCGTCGCAACACAAAGTAGTTAACTTTGTTTCAACTCAACATAGTTGATTCTTAAATCACAACCATATATCCATACTACCATACTCTTAACATCACAATGAAACACACATATAAACATAAGATTATATGCTTACTATCTCGACAACATCACGTTCAAATCTTAAATTCAATACCAAAAATAACATCCATCATATCACCATCTACCATCATAATAACCTTTGAATTTTCGCATCATAGTATCATCACAGTAACAAATTATAATAAAGTCAAAAAAAAATCCAAAATAACGTAGTTTTACTCAAAGAAAATCTTTGAAACATGAAATTCCTTAGACGCACCAAAAATCACACCAATAATATGTCATCTTCCACTTGACTTTTGGACATATTATACTTGACTTTTAGACATGTTTACTCATATTTTTGAAAAGTGATCAAAAGAAAAGTGTTTTCTCTACAATTTAAGAAAAATAATCACTCAAATCAGATTTCATTCAATGTAGATATGATCAAAAGAAGAAGAGCTGTTTTCGGACTTAAATTTCTGAGTTTAAAAATACACTCTAAAGAAATGAGATTTTGACATAACAAGCTTGAAAGTAGAAAAAGTGAAAAAAAAAGTTGTAGCTACAAAAATTTTATCTGATTTTACAAAATGAAAATCTTGATTTGGTGTAAAATAAAAGAAGTTATGGCCAAATAAAGTGGGAGAAAATGGAGAAGAAAGAGTTTTAAAGCAAACTCGCATTTTAAAAACAATTTAAACCTTTTGATTTAAAAAAAAACCTTAAACTAACATAAGAAGCCATGAAACATATAGAAAGATTTAGAGAAATGTTAATGGAGAAGTAAATGAAAATATGATGAAGGCGATGTGTATTTGTGGATGAAAGAAAGTAGGAAAATTACCATTTTAACATTAGTTTTAAAATATCCAAACATGTCACTATTTTGACAAGTCACATCACCACCTTCCTCCCAGTCATATGTCACATGCCCCCTCTTTAGTCATGTCCCCTATATCATGATAAATAATGGTGATAATGCTAAGATATGACACGTGATAATGATATATACATACATATATATGAGTTGTTGTTTTTAAAACCATGACTTGTCACATCACTTGCTAAACATAATTAACTTAAGATAATGTAATATTAATGTATTATTTTTATTTGGTTAATTAACTCTTATATATGTGTGTATAGTGCACAAAGATGAACAACGTTCCCGACAACTTTCTGATGTTGAAAAGTCGAGATTCCTGAGAACGTTCTTCGGTCGCATTTTCTATTTTTCTACGACCTATCTATTTTGGTAAACAAATTTTAAAAACTATTTTATCCTCATTATTAAAGGACTAAAGTAGGTTTAATTGTAAATAAGAACCCATTTTTTTAATATTTAAACCTAACTTGAATTTTTGAAGAAATATATAAAACCGATGATATCAATTGTCGATGTCATAATTACTATTTATTTTCCAAAAATAATAAATTATTTTATTTCATAACCTTGTTTGAATACATATATTAGTGTATGAATCCAAAGCTGTGCACAGTCCTTATTGTTTAAAAGTAGGTAAAACAATTTCTGACTGTTTTATCGATATTTTACCTAGGATGATATTTCCAAATTTTCAATATTTTACCTAGGTAATTTGTTCAAAAATATTTTTCCCAAACAAAAGAACTACTATTATTTAGCGTTTAAAACATGATTATTTCTTACTTTTAAACACATATCTAAATATTTTTTAAATAAATATAATTTATCTAAGTGATAAATTTGCAGGTTGTTACATAGTTTATTGCTTATAATTCGTTTATGTCTGTTTCTTTGCTACTGCCATCTGGCTCACGCACACACCATGAAACCCACCAGAATCTGCCTTTGACTATAGCCAGCACAGCCTATAGACCTCTATATGTCAATCAGACATCACAATTGGACTCCATGTCATGTGCACCACCCAACCATACCATCATCTTTGCCTCAACTATCTCCATTCAACTTCGCCACCGTCGACCTTCATGTCCAGACCTACCCTGCCTCGCTTCGATATAAGATGATCGAAGACCCCCATGAGTACCTACTTGATCTCCTTTGCAAACCCATATTCCCTGATCAACCTATCGTCACCGTTTCACTATTTGATCAAATCAAACGGTCAACATTTGTTGATTTTTCTATGCATTTTCCGACCAGTCTATATACCAAAGTGACAAATAAATACAACTAGTGGAGTCATGTCATCGAGAACCACAATTTAGATATATAATATATATTATTTGGAACACTTATATGTTTAATACTTTTTAGCTGGAAGGATATTATCTTTTGCTAATTAAATCGATAAAAAATAGATTTTTAACTATTTAGCCATAGCATACAATCCTTAATTGTGTTTATATACAAAAAAATCACTTTTTAAATTTTTCTTACTTCATTTCTAATATGATTTACGATAATAAATGATGAATTACTATATCTTACTAATATATACACAAATATGACAAATCCTACTCACCAATTAGTCGTGCATCATCTCTAATCGATAGTGAATCCTTCTCATTCTTCATTTACTTGAAATCCCAGCTTAAAAATGTCAAATCACTTAATAGTTTCAATTTATTGCATAGCTTTCTTCGCGGCGATCGATTTCATATATTTATTCGTTTAATTTGGATTTATTTAGGTAGATTTGGAATTGTTTTTGTTTAGAGATAAATGAAGAAGAAGATGGAGATTAAAGGTAGATGTTTAAGTTAAAGTGTGATTAGAGAATTGTTACAGCCAAAATTTTCGCAATCTTAAAATAGACTCTAATAGATGAAATGGACTATAAACTGATGAAGGAACAAATCAAGGTGCTCAGAAGATGTCATGATTGAAGAAATCAAATATTTGAATAAGTTTCAGAAATATAAATCTACTAGGTATCAACATGATTCATGTTGGTACCGATATGATTTTTAACAAAATAATTCATGCCAACATGATTAGAACCATCTAGAATGATGATATGAAAATACTCATGAAATTTGACAAACTTTCGAACAAAATCATGCCGGTGCCAATATGATTTTGAGACTTGGAATGACAAGAAATGCTGAAAAGTGCTTGAATATAAAGAGAAAATCGCCTTTGGATGAATGAATTTATGTCGTACCAATTTGATTTTCTTTCTGATATTTGTGCATTGTGGCCTGTTCTACCTGCATGATTGTTAATTCTTGAAGATTTGGATGAATTCATTCCTAGATGGCGAGATTAGTGTAGGGAATCACCTAAATAGAAAGTTACCTACAACTTGGAGATGATATTTCTCTTTGATACTTCTTTTCTATCTTCTTCTACCCCAAATCCCTGTAAATCAGAGATCTTTGAGATGGTGGTCGAATTTGAGTGGTAATCTTTGTATTTTGAAGAGAAAACATAAGATAATAAAATTCAAGTAGAAGTAGATCGGAGAAATTTTCGAACCACTATAAAAATTATGTTCTTGTCTTTGTTTATTTTGATAGATTCACATTTTTGGTACTTTCACTTGATATTTGGGTGTTATGCCATTTTCTAGCTCAACATTTTGGATGCTTTCACTAAGAAAGAACTGGATTTGTTGACTTAAACTTAGATTTGAAGTTTGGAAGAGATAAAGAGGCCTTATTCCAAAGCAATCACAGGACAAAGTCAATCAGAGCATGGGGGTACTTTAGTCTACATGACTATAGAGGAGATTGAATGGATGATGAAAGAGATGCAAGATGGGTTTTTCGAAAAGATGGGGCAACAAAAGAATAGTTGGAACTCGAAACAAGAGTCCAGCAACCAATGCAAGAGCATTTGGGGTTAGGACAAATCAAACTAGAACTGAGCCCCCACCACTGATTCATATAGGTACATATTAGCATCAAGTTAGTATAGACAAGAATTTACAAGAGGACACAGTGGATCTGAACTTGGGATCTAAATTTACAAGTGAGCATAATGAAATAAAATTGAAGTATGCAATTTACAAGGGATGCCAAGAGTTGACGATGCTGGAGTCAAAAGCGCAGACTAGAATGCTGGTGCACAACATTAGGAGTTGGAAATAGAAGCTCGGCTTGGGAACATAGGGCATAATGAAGCAATGGGTCAGAGACTTTCATTAGATGACAATGGTCGAATGCTAAAATGATAAGGAGAATTCTAAGAAGTGGACTTTCATACTAAAGTTGGGGGACATGAACTAGAATCCATTTACAATAACATCCAATACGTGAGGAATTCACCCTATTTCAAGCAATCGATGATGGAACTATACAATGGAAGGATATATCTGACCATTCATCTGATGAGATACATTCGACATATGGAGGTGTTGGTGCATCATAAGAGGCAATGGGGCGTTATTTCTTATTATACTTGATGGAGCTAATTGCTATATGGTTTAGGCTGTTAGAGAATGCGTCCATATGCATGCAGGCCGAATTAGTAGATAGATTCTTAAGACATTTTAGAGTTTACATCTCTCGATCGAAGAATGTGATGACACTTTCTAGCATGAAGATAAGGGCCAAAGAGACACTAATATCTTTACTGACTAGATTTAACATAGCAGCCACATCCATCCATAAGTCAGATCTATCGACAGTTTTGGTGGCGGCAATGTCAGGAGTTGCAAGTAAAACCGAATTTAAAACATGTTTGGAAAGGGATCCATGAATGGGTTACACAGAGTTTTACAATGAAGCTAAGAGATACTTACATCAGGAAGACAGAAGTCGAAAATGTTGAAGTTAATGTTGTGGATGATGGAGAACTATCCATAGCAGGTTATAGAAAAGACGAAGGAAAGCGGAAGGCTGATGATGACTTCGAAGGACCAAAGCGGCAAAGGAGGGAACCAAAATTCGCTTCCTACACTAATCTAACTGAAACATAAAGAGGATATACCTAATACTATGGGGAATATCCCCTATCAGAGGCTAGCTAAGAGAGAACCCATTGATAGGGAGAAAATATCCAAAAGATTTTGCTTATTTCATGAGATGGATAGACATGAAACAAACGAATTCAAACTTCTTCAAGATCTAATAAAAGAGCATGTTTGGAATAACTAGCTACAATAATATATGAGGACCAAACCGGAGTGGTGAAATAGGAGCATCCACCATCTACGACAAATGTAGCAGGATATGTCCATGGAACTGGGTCAAGAATGATTATCCTATGATTGAATGGATAGGAGTTAGGTTCATTTTCTTTATTTTTCCTTTCACTTTGAATAAATAAGGCAATGTTACTCTCAGATCGCCAACACATGTATGGGACCTCGATTGGTCTATAAGCATGCTCTGAGTTGGATGTTTAAGTGTAATCATTGATAAGATGGATGCTTAGTGTACACAACTGCCAGTAGCCTCAAAGTAAAGGGAGGACCTTTGTCATGTAACTTTATTGACCTCGCATCCTTATGATCTTAGACATAAATTAATTACTATATATATATATACACACATACGATTCATAATTAAACCTTATAAGGAATCTTCCTGATTACACCTTAAAATACTAATAAGGCTATATAAAAGTTTCCTCTTATTTTGTCCATAAAATCAATTACCTTCATAATAAGGGAAATAAATATAAATAAATGCCTAGTTAACAACGCCATATATGCAATAGTTATACGTTAATTATGTAAATAGACATAAATATGTATTCACGCCTAATAAGTTCTAAACGCACGGATTTCACGCTCTAAACTAGCGTTGAATGTTAATTCTTTTACCAATTATTATTACAATTCCTTTTCTCTTCAATTTCCTAAGATTTTATGAAATTCTAATGTCCAATATAGAGGATAAATATTCATAACCAAAACTGCATTAAAAGACTTGTAAATAAAATAGAAACTCAATTTATTACACCAATTCAATGGAATATCTTAGAAAATAAAATTGCAATCTAAAACCGACCTCCTCTTTTTTTACAAAGAAATATATAAGAGTAAGTAGTGTAAACTATGAATAAAATCCGTAATCTAAACTCCTTATTTTATTGAAAGATCACACTTTAACCGAAAGAAGAAGGAAAAGTGGAATGGACTATGAAATTATCAAAAATTATATAAACGAAACAAATTCATTCAAATTAATGTAAATAACTGAGAAACTCAACATAGAATTGAAATTTCGAAGTAAAAAGAAATTTTGGGAGATTTTATCTATCATATTTTTGAAATCTCAAAATTCTTAAGGCATATTCATATACAAAAGAATACACTAAACAACCGCTGAAAAGAAATACTAATATTTCCACTCACAGAAAAGCCTTAACTACGCCTTTCTTGGATTTGCATGCCACATAATCTCTTCCTGAATCTCTCTCTTTTGATAGATACACACACAATAGGGAAGAGGTGTGTGTGTGTATAAATATATATTTGTTAGGTTCATAATAGTTGGAGGAAAATATAATAAGAATAGGTTGGAGGAAGAAGAAATAAGCAGAAAATAAATTGGATTCTTACCTGAATTCTCTATGGAGTTTCTGAATCGAATTTGGAGGGAGAACAATGCCAAAATTTCGCTATCATTCCTAATACATTTCTAGATAAAAGTGAAAGGTCTAAGATCTAATTTATAGTGGTTGGAAATGCACCAGATCCATTGAATGAGAATAGATCAAAAACAAATAAATTTGGAACATATAACTCATCAAAATAGGCCCCACAATAGGGAATGGTCGACTCCATCCTCCAAGCAGTTGACCCCTATGGTCGACCTCTAGGTCGACCCAATGAAGTATTGGGTCGACTTCTTCCCTTATTTTGGGAAGGTATTTATTTTATTTGAACGTTGCATGGTTATTAATTAATATCATGCCCTAATTAACTTTAACATTAATTGCTAATTTTTAACATTACTAAACCCTAAGTCTAATCACAATTAATTTCAAATTTCAGATTTCGAATTAGTGAATTAATTATTTATTTGAATCATATTCACATTATTTTAAATCTGAAAACTTCAAACGCTCATAACTTCTTCGTTCGAGCTCCTTTCTGAGCATATTATGTATGGAAATAAATCAGAAATTCACCATGAACGCAACGGTATAAATTTTGTGGTCAAATTCTAACATTTATAAAATTTCCATTTTCTACAACATCACATTTAATTATGGTTTATTTTACGGTGTGTTGCATTCATCTCCCCTTAAAAAGGATTTATCCCCCTAATCTTCCAAGGGGCGAACAACGTAATGCATAATAACATCCATGTTATATAACAAAGTTCTCTACACAACCGTCTACTCAACCAATAGTCAGTGTAGTTAAAGAGCTCGGCAGATTCAAAGCGGTGGAGGTGCAAAAAGTCACAGCGGGGATACAGCGAGGATATAGCGGGATATAGCAGATAACTCTAAAATAACATATAAAACTTACACTTAATGTTTTTACAAATATATAAATGGTAATTAAATGAAAAATTATCATTCACATTGAATTATAATTAGTATATAAATAATTTTAAATAAAAAAATGTGCGAATATACTTTAAATAAACGTAAAACTGTTATATAACATAATTAAATTTAGTAGAATATTAGAGTATGTTCATTTCTGAAAATATATTAAAAATTAAATCAAATAAATTAGTTTCATAATTTTTATAATGTATAAATGCAATTTTTCATTTCATTTTATTAAAGAAGATATAGCGGAAATAGTGAAATATAGCGGGAATAATGGGATATAGCGGAAATAGCAGGGCTTAAAGCAGAAAGGCTATATTTTGGGGCTATATGGAAAAATCGTAGCGGTAGAAATCCGCTATGAGATCTAGCGGGGTTATAGCGGGGTAATAGAGGGACATTAACTATAGAGTCAATAGTGCAATGTGATTATGTACTGCATATATACTAAAATAAGCTCAATCCTAGCATGATTGTGTAACCGTGTCATGAAAATATGTATGTAAATATCAAAAACATGCATAAAAATTTCTACATGAGTGTATAGTGATTATGAAAACGTGTAGCAGCCATCTACTACCATCCACTCTAGCAACCACAACGAAACTAAAATCCTAATTTTGGAGAGAAAATTTCTAAAGAAAGGTTTTGGATGGAGAGCCCTCATGTCTCCCATCGGATTTTTTCACCATTGTACTTGAACCAAACTAATTCTTTGTTGCAGAATCTACGAGTTCCGTTTTCTATGATGCACGCGGTGGCACGGGATGTTATTAGTTCCATTTTAAAATCCCTAATTTATTAGGCATTACAACAATTGTAATGCTGTGAATGTATTTCCTTAAATGCAAAAACACCATAGACCCCAGCAAACATAAAAGTTTTCTTGTTTTTCCTATATTGGGAAAATGCCCAATAAATCTGGTGTTGACTATCCAACTATCCAAATCTTACCTGCCTAATAAGTTCTAATTTTCCAAAGTCGCGCAATACAGATCTGATTTGAGTAGAATTCATTTGCGGTTTCCCACCCATAATTTGACAATTTGCTTGGCCTCTCCAAAAAATGCTTCAAGGGTGCCATATTAACCGTCCGTTGATGACTACAATCCTATTGAATTCTATTAAGAGTAAGCGCTATTCCTAAGGTCTTCCAAAGTCCAAGATGCAAGCTCTTAACAAATCCCCCAAGTTTCCATCCATTCCTTTAGTTTGTCCATCGGTCTTCAGTCGGTAAACGATGCTCTGATTTAATGAAGTTTCTAAAGCTAGTTCCTAAACTTAATAGAAACCCCTCTAAATTTTCTAGTAATCAGAGGTTCGCTATCACTGACGATGCAAAGTGCAACTCCATAAAGCTGTATTGGAGTTCTGTGGTTCTACTGCTTCTAACGGAAAATTTCGGCCACCTTCTTCTTAATCCATGATCAATAGGGAATTCCATTCCTGTTTCTATACATTTTCACTTTTCCTTGCATGGTGGCATTTTATAAGCTAAATCCCTTATGTTTCTCAAAATCTAAAGTTTTGAGATTGAAACATTTACTCACTTTTGGCTACTATCTAATTTCTTCGTTAACATTCAGTTTTACCTATGGTCTATCGCTAGTTAAGTGTTCCCTTAAAAATTATTTATTTACTTTGCTTCCCATATATATCAAGTGTTTTAAATCCCATTCATAAAGGTTGCATAGGAATGAAATGGGAATATACCTTATACCACATCATCCACTTTTTCAATAACTATGGAAGACAACCAGGGACTATAATCCAAGAACTCCAAAAGAAAATTTTACTGGAAGCTGCCATTTATTATCAGTTAGTATAGATTATGTTGAGGACTTACCACTCCTTTCTAAATTATGATGAGCTATCTTTAATATTTCATTCCATTGCTACCTATTTTATTAATTTCTCCTTTATTTCAATGTTCAATAAATGTGGTCCATTTACTGCTTCAATTAATACCATAGCAGCTGATCATTTTTGTTAGAATTGGACCATTTTCAATTAATCCTTCTTCAATCTTTTTAACTTTCTTTGGTATTCCAAAATCCATTCATTACACAAATTTCTTTCTTCCATAAATGCAATGTCAAGTTTCCTTAATTGGTAGTTAAAAATTTATTGCCCGTTAAATTTGTAATTAACATCCATAAATCCTAATCCATCAATTACTAGCTAATACGTATACAGTCGTAATCAATGCTATCTATATATTCTAGTCGTTTAGCGTAGCTATACAATATCTGTATCTAACTACTAACTCTACAACTAGAATACTCATTTACATATTTTAATTCATCAAAACTTCCTTCCAAATAAAGGTTGTTGTCATAAATTAACCACAATTAAGGTTTTTTCTTTGCCTGAAACTACACGGAATAATTTCTTTTCTTATTATTAAAATGGACAGTGTAAACTATGGAAAAGAATATCCATCTCTTACACATCTCTTCTCGTTTTAGTGTACTCCTTGTTACTTCAAACAATGCACTTCTACACGTATTTTAGAATTGGATAATTTATGGAAATTACACAGAAATTGCTCCAAAATTAAAATGTAGAAATTCATATTCAATGGACAACCTAATTCACAAACCAATTATAGATCTTTGATATCTTTACATTTTACCAAATAGAGGTTTGGGACTAACCTCAACTTTCCAGGTCAGGTTGTATACTCTATTACTACTTTACCCATATCCTAAAAACCTTAGTCTATCCCACCTAGGTCATGATCCATATCAACTCTATAAAATTTTATAAAATCATAACTTTCGCATACAAAATAAAATATCTTTTGACAAATAAACTTATTTAAAAGTAAGTGTTTATTATTTCATTTCTTACAATACTCAAAACACGAAGTATCAAATTCAATATCTTCATCATTAAAAATGTAAACTTTAATAAAAATCTTTATTAAAGATTCAAAATATCTTTTTTCCCAAATAGGAATAAAATAATCTCCTTTTTTTCAAAAAAAAAAAACTTTGTTTATCAAAAAAATTTCTTAAAGTTAGACTTTCTAGTCTATGGCATTCAAAATTCTCTTCATTTTCCAAAAAGGAACTTCTGAAAAAAAATTCATTTTCAATAGCTTTCTAAAATAAGAATTTACCCCTTTTTGAAAATAGGAATATCAATACAAAAGATTCAAGACTTAATTATCTTTCCAAAATAATATGTTAACCCATTTTTATTTCAAAGAGTTTTCTACCTACAAGAATTATTGTTTACAAAATAATTAATTTTTCACAATCATCATTTCAAAATAATAGTTATTTCCTTCTAAAGCATATGATAATATTTATTACCTTATCCCTCGGACTATACTGTTATTTGATGAAATATATTTCGTAACTTTGCTAAAAAACTTTTAAAATCTTTTGCAACACTTTTCTTTATCCAATCGAATAGTATTAATATGCAAGTAACTTTTTTATTCAAACTAGGAAAAATATATTAAATTCTCACCTTTACATAAGTGCTTCTCCTTATACGAAAACATCTAACTTATTTATTAATCGTCACTTAAATCCAATCAATGGTCAAAGATACCTTTTATAACTTTTTACGATAGAAAAATGGATGGAGTAGGTAAAGATAACTTCTATCTTAGTCTTTTACTCCTTTCAATATCTCATCTACCAGAATTCACAATTCTATTATTACCTGAATTTCGGCCATTATTCTCTTTATCACCATATATGGGAATGCTCTTCTTTCCTTTACTATTGGACATTCCTTTCTTTCCATTTCTCTATCCCAAAATAGGTGTTATTTCTATTTATAAACCCCTAAAAAGAGTTCTAAAGAAAGAACTTTTAAGTTTACAAAAAAAAAGTAGGATCAAAGAACCAAAAATTGTAATATTTTTAATCAAATTAAAAAGGTTAACAAATGAAAATTTTCAACGCATTGATTTACAATTAAAACCATCCACCATTTTGTCTTAAAGAAATCGTTGCTTGTAAAAATTGCATTACCTTTCCAAACTTTTCCAAAACTAATAGTGGTATATTTCCAAAGTTGTCTAAAATCATAATTATATTTCTAAAATTTTCCAACTTATACAGCTTCTAAGAAGCAATAAAAAAAGAACTTTTAAATTTTTGGAATAGGAAAATATAACATGGAAAAATAAAAGAACACATAAACAAGGAAATTGAAAGTTTTTCTAATCTAATCAAATTTAAAAATGAGAAACTAACATCTTCTTAAATGACCAATTTTTTATATTTAAAATTTCGTAGTAAAAATGTTTTACAACTCTTTTAAATTTACAACCTTTTTTCAAACTTTTTACAAAACAAACGATGGTATAATTTAAAAGTCAACTAAAATCACTTTTTATCAAAAATTTCTAACTTATAAGATTTTCATTTCAAGATCTTTTGAAAGGCACTTTTAAAATTTTCAATGGTTTTTAAATAATCCTTTTAATCAAATTATGTCCAGAAAGGTAGGAATTAAATCTGTTCTTTTTTTTAAAACTTTGTACTCTACCTTTATAAAAAATTCTAATTTCCTCCTTATGGTGATAAATGTATTCCTTCTTATGGAAGTTTGCTCCTTTCCTTACTTCCTTATTATATTAGTAGATAACACCTTCATTTGTTACCTCCATAAATGTTAATCTGTCCATGTTAATTGTCAACCGAATGGACGTTTCCTTAAGGTTATTTACTTCCTATCAACCTTTCCATCTATGGTCACCCCTATTATTAAATATGTCTATAGGGTCCATAATTATAAGGAAGATTGGGTCCTATTAATGAGTCAATTAATATCCAGCTTCGAGGATGCTTCCATTGGTAGAGGCCATGTTCTTCCTAGTTTGCTCCTAAAGATATGATCTCCGCTCCACAGGTAATCGGAGTAGTAGAAATTACCTCTATTTGTTCTTTCAACTCATATTCGCCTTGTCCATCCTTTCGGAATATAGTTACAACTACTTTTATACTAGGAATTTATAATGTGAAGCGTAAATTCAAAAATAAGAGTAAATATGTATTATGAGTTTTATAAAAATCTTTTGAAAAGCCTTTTCAAAACTAACAAGTATGCCACTCATACGCATATTATAATTTCCTTATTGATCGAGCAACTTGGCTTTGATACCAAATGTAACAACCCTCCCCGGAACTAGCCTAAATTTCGACCCAGAAAAGACCCATCAGAACTTAGATCCATTCTAAGGCAAGCCGTTGGTAGTAAAAAGAAATAACGTTGTAGAGCCATAATTAAACTTTCAGAACTCACTGCAAATGGAACAAAATATAATAGTTAAGTATACCCATTTATTTCAAAACCATAAAATTGTCATAATACAAAATTTCATAAAAACCGTAACATAATATTCATTACAACAATTGTCTTAATATATGGGTAAACATAAAAGCAAGTAATAATAAAAAATACTGCTACAGGCTAAGCTTCTCCATCTCTAAACATCGTCATTGCCATCAACCCATCCTTAATCTGTGTTGTAATGAGGAGGGATTTAGAACAACAAGTGTTTGGTAAATAAAAACCTCGAGTCTTACCTTTTCGGTATTTTGGCAGTATATTCAAAAATAAGAATATGTCCACGAACAAAAAATCATTAAAATCATTTAATATTTTTTACAAGGAAAGGAGGCAGGTCCAACCACTAATACCTACCATTCCAGAAGTAGATCCCATTTCCTAATCATACATCATAAATAGTTAATAATGTAAGAGACGACACTCAATCCACTTAATACCCTTTAGTCGAAAATAGGAGGACCCCATCATTTAAGACGTATTTCCAAAAGCATGCTCATCAATGGTACTATCTAGTTGACATCACATGGAATCTCATAAGCCACTTAATACTTCCAAGTGGAAAATAGATAGACCCCATCTGAGACCTATTTCTAAAAGCGGACCCGTATAGAGATACCACCTAATGTAATCCCTTGACCATTTAATACTTTATATAGGAAAAAAATACAGGTCCAACCACTTATTACCTCAAACCTCGAAGCAGACCCTTTGTCTTATGATCCATACCCAAAATGACACTCACATTAGTGCGCTATTTGTAGGAACTGGTAATTAGATTAGCTGGGCAGATTTCCTATACAAAATTTGGAACTAACCTCACGTCATTGCAAATATTTATCATAAGGATATCTCACATCAGGAAAAGTGTGCACAACTGCCAATAGCCTCATAGTGAAGGCCAGACTTCTGTCATTTAACTCTATTGACCTCGCATCCCTATGACTTAGCCGTAAATTAATTACTCCATATATGTACACGCACACTCATCTCACGATTTCATGAATGAGACCTTTTATGGAATTTTCCTTATTGCCTTAAAATAATAATTAGACTATATAAAAGTTTCCTTTTATTTTCGCCTTAAAATCACTTACTTCCCTAATAGGGGAAATAAATGTAAATAAATGCCTATTTAACTATATCATATACACAATAATTATAGTTAATTACGTAAATAGAAAAATATATATATATATATATATATATATATTCACGCCTAATAAGTTCTAAACGCATGGATTTTACGCTCTAAACTAGCGTTAAATGTCAATTCCTTAACCAATTATTATTACAACTATTTTTTCTTCAATTTTCCAAGATTTCATGAAATTCTAATGTCCAATATAGAGGATAAATATTCATAACCAAAACTACAATAACAAACTTGTAAATAAAATAGAAACTCAATTTATTACACTAATTCAATGAAATATCTTAGGCAACAAAAATTGCAATCTAAACCCATATTCTATTCAACTCTAATTTTTTTACAAAAATATATAAGAATAAGTGGTGTAAACTACGAATTCAATTCGTGATCTAAACCCCTTATTTTATTGAAGGATCACACTTTAATCCAAAGAAAAATGAGGAACGAAATCGATTATGAAATTAATTATGAAACAAATTCCATCAAATTAATCTAAATAATGGAAATTTTCAAAACAGAATTGATATTTCAAAATAAAAAGAAATTTTGGGGGATTTTATTTATCATATTTTCAAAATCCCAAAATATCTAAGGCATATTCAAATCCAAAAGAAATACACTAAACAAATGCTAAAAAAATGCCTCACAATCTCTTATAGCCTTAGCTTCACCTTCCTTGGATTTGCATACATTCCAATCTCTTATAGAATCTCTCTCTTTTGATATACACACACACACACATAATAGGGAAGAGGTATATATATTTATTAGATTCATAATAATTGGAGGAGAACAGAACAATAATAGGTTGGAGGAAGAAAAAAATTGGATTCTTACATGAATTCCATGCGGAGTTTTTGAATCTAATTTGGAGAGATAACAATGGTTGAGTTTTGCTATTGTTCCCAAAATATTTGTGAATAAAAATGAAAGGCCTAATTTATAGTTCTTGGAAACGCATCAAAACCATTGAGTGAGAATAGATTAAAAACGGATAAATCTGAAATGTACAGCTCATCAAAATAGGCTCCATAACAGGGAAGTGGTCGACTCCTTGAAGTGTTGGGTCGACTTCTTTCCTTATTTTGGGAAGGTGTTTATTTTATTTTACCATTGCATGTTTATTTATTGATTTCAAACCCTAATTAGATTTTAACATTAGCTGCTATTTTCTAATGTTACTTAACCACTAAGTCTAATCACAATTAATTTCAAATTTTAAAGTAGTGAATAAATTTTTTATTTGAATCCTATTCAAATTATCTTAAATCTAATAACTTCAAACGCTCATAATTTCTTTGTTCGAGCTCCGTTTTCAACATATTATATATGAAAATAAATCAAAATTTCACCACGAACGCAACGGTATAACTTTCCTAGCCAAGTCCCAACTTTTACAAAATTTTAATTTTTTACCATATCACATTTAATTACGGTTCATTTAACGGGATGTCACATTTAGGGTGTTTGTTTATTAATTAAATTTGGATTTCATAAATTATTATTTGATTTTCAAAGTCACATGAACATGATAACTGATATATAAATTGATTGGACAACATTTTACTGACTGAAGAAATGGGGAAATAAACCATAAGGTATAAGTTCCCATATTGGAGAATGAGTGGATGGAGTTGTATAGAAAAGTATCCCCTCAACAAAGAGTGAGTGGACGGACTTATTTGGATGCTGGTTTCCCTAATCGTAGAGTGAGCGGATTGGACTTTGGATGGATATACGATCCGAAGATATCAGACTAAAGATTAGACATTGATCGTGAGATATAAAGAGATACAAACTTCACCTTAGGATTTGCACCCCTATAATTAACCTAAAATAAATGAATCCCAGAAGAACATGGGACGACATTGAAATAAGATGACTCAAGTGAATGCAAGATGGCTCTGATAATGAAATTTTATAATTTAACCCCGAGCGTACATGGGATGGCTTTGTAGTGATATTTGATATGATAACTCTGAATTAGCACAGAATGATTATGATTTACGACTAACCCTTAAGAAAGGACTAGAGTCCTTATATACTATGGCCTATAACTGCCTTTGATTTATAGGTAGATTCGAAGGAACCAGATGATCCACTACGACTTGGATCGATAGATAGATGGAAAACTTAACTACTAATGACTAGTCATTACTGGAACTTATTCTTGAGCAAAGAAAACCTTACATACATAAGGCGTACTTTGAAGGCAAAGTGTTATAACCAAACTTTCCATAGTCATAGAATAGACACAAATAGATGAAATAGACTACAAACTATTGAAGGAACGAGTCAAGCAACTTAGAAGATGTCAAGATAGAAAAAGTCAAAGATTTGGCCAAGTTTCATAAATGCAAATCATTTTGGTATTGATATGATTCGTGTTGGTACCGACATGATTTTTACCGGCATGATTCACACTAACATGATTAGAACTATCTAGAATGATGACATAAAGAAACTCAGGAAGTTTGATAAACTTTTGCATAAAAAAATCATGTCGGTATCGCCATGATTTGGTTGATACCGACTTGATTTTGAGACTTAGAATGGAAAAAGATGGATGAGAGGAGCTTAAATATAAAGAGAAAATCTGCTATGGATGCATAAATTTAGGTCAGTACCGACTTGATTTAGATCGATATCGATCTGATTTTCATCTTAATATTTGTACGACGGTAACAACCCTAGATTTTTATGTATATTTGAATTTCGAATTTATTTCATTTTTAAATTATTTTAAACTTGTTTTATTTCAAACATTTCATTTTTAAATATAACTGTTGATTATTATGGGAATTATAATTTCAAACTAGTATAAATTGGATATTTTACTGAAAAGTGTATTTCTGTTCAAACTGTTCAAACATTGACTTTTAAATTTCAAATTTAAATATTTAAATTCTTAAATTTTATCTTTTATTATGAAAATAGATTTAATAACTTGAATACTGCTTTTTGTTTCGTTGAAAACGGAGTTATATTGTGAAAGTTATTAATATTTCAATATTGAGTACAATTTGTTTTATTTAGCAATTTTGTCTATTTTAAATTATATAAATCATATTTTCTTTGTTATATTTTATTTTAATATGTGTTAATATGTTATTTTATGTATTTTATCTTTTATATTTTTAAAGTGATAATAAAAATTTTCCAAAATATATTGCATTTATTTTCTATTTTTAAAGGCTGTTTTCCATTTTTCTGCTATTTTCTTCATTTAGATTATATTTAATTAATATTTATTTAATTATTTTTGTAAATGCATTTTATTTTTATGTTATTATCTTTGTTTCTAAATATTTTCTAAGTCCATATAAATCTTTCAAAGTTTATTCTGTTTATTTTCAAATTTTCTAGACTAGTTTTCATTTTATACTATTTTCTTATTTTAATCACATATAATAAATATTTATTTATTTATATTTTGTATATTTGTTATATTTTCGAATTTTAACTGAAATTATATTTATTTTCAGATATTTAAACTTATAAAAAGAAAATATAGAAATTTGAAAGGTTTTAAACTTTCTAAATTCCAAGTCCTTTTACCTTCCGCCTTTTCATTTTCTCAACCTCCACTTGTAATCAATTTTGGCCGATTCTTTTCTCATTCTTTCAGACACTTCCTCACTTCATTTTCACGTAAATAAAACTTCTCAATCACCAAAAAAATCGGCCATTAACCTGAAGTAAAGCTTGGAAAAAATTTCTTCTTTTCTATGCAACTTCTACTTGTTTTCTTATGATTTTCCACTTGTTTTCTCACCTTCTAAGCTCAGCTCGTCCTTCCTCCTCCACCTTGGCCTCTTCCACCACCACCACATCTGGTCAGAACCTCCTCCAGCCCAGGCCCAAGCCATGGTCGTGCCCCTTGATGAAGAAGACCCACCTAAAAATGAACAAAACTCCACCTAAATGTTCATAGCCTAGCCTAACTTGTTCCACCACCTCTCTCCTCCACTTTGGCCGGCCAAACACCACCTCCACCAGCCAAATTCCGACCTGTAGCACCTCTACACACCACTACCTGAACCCACCTGAGATAGCCATGCCCCCTTGGCCTTGGTCGAGCCATAAGATGCTTTGAAATCCATGCTTTTGCCTTTGAACATTAGATCTTGCTTCACAAATATTTGCACCGATTTATCTAGGTTAGGCTGACCCCTATAGGTCCACAACCAGACCCTAGAACATGCCATAGTTATGTATTTTCCAGCCATGGCTAAGTCTATGCGAGATGGAGGCAAGTGCAATTGGTTTGGATTTGATTTGTACTTGTATATATAAGTTATTTAAATATATGTGAAGTGTTTATTCATGTATATTGTATTGTTTGTTTAAATGTTTCAAGGGGTATAGCTTTGACTCTCCACTCTCAAAATTATAGTAGTGTTGTCGTGCCTTCGTAGTGTTAGTATTGTTGCTTAGGTAGCGATCTCCTGCTTTGAATAGGTGAGTAAATCTCACCAGACTAATATGTACTTATATAGTGATAAACTGACATCACCTGAATCTGTAAATGCATATCATCCTGTTATAACTGCTATATTATATTCATATGATATTCACCCCTGCTTATACACCTGTTATAACATATGTTACTGTTTTATTATGTTGTTTTGTTATTTTTATCAGTTTATCACATTGCAAGTTACCTTTAGATTAGAATCACTATGGGTTGAAATGATACATACCCAAACAGACTTTAGAATAGAAGAAAATCATTATGGGCTGAAATGATAGGCCTGAATGATTTTCAATTATTTTCATTTACTTGGAAAAACCGTGTTTGAAAAGAACAAACCCGGGTTTTCTTTGTAAATTACGGGTTGAAATGATATATTACCCGTATCACTTTACCTAGGCTAGAAAATGAAATACAGACCCGTTGTTAAAATATGTTTTTCTAAAAAATTTAAATTATTTTAGAAATGTAAATATTATAATATTTTGATTTAAATTTGATTAAAAATGATTTTTGTAAAGCATTATTGATTTTCTGAAAATTTATAAGTGAAATAAATAAATGGTAAATTTAGGAAATCTGAAATGTAAGTTATTTTGGAAATTATAATTTGGTGACAAATGGAATTTAAATTAAATATCAAAATATGATAAATTTATGACATTTTCAATTAAATGAATTAAAATGATTTTTATAATATATTAATGATTATTTTTATAAAGTTAAATGTGAAATGAATGAATATTTAAGTTGAAATTTTGAAATATAACTAAAATTGGAAATTTGTGAATTTGGCTTAAAAGTGAATTTTAAGTTAAGTAAATAAAAATGAAATTGAGTTATATTTGAAAATTTAAGCTTAAGTGTTAAGTTAAATATAATTTAATTAATTTAAAATTTAATGTTGGAATTTTAATAAGTAAATTATTATTAAATTTGATTTTGAATGGAAATTGAACTTTATAAAATCATGAATATAAGGGTATTTAAATGATTGTTTTAAAAGCGAAAATGTATAATTATAAGTTAAAAATGAATTAAATAAAAATTTAATTGTTTGTGAAATTATATTGAATATTTGGAATTTAATTAATAGCAATTTTGAAATGCTATTATTTTCTAAGTAAATGATATTACGACATTTGTAAATGCTGTAGTTGATAGAAATGAACTAAATGGCTAAATTTAAGTAAGGACTATAATTGTTGAATTTAAGTCGGGTTTTATTTGAACTAAAGTAACCCTATTATAGCATTTAAATGTTGTCTTTTGTTAATTGAATTGTTTTAAAAGTAACTTTCCGTAGCATTGTCTAAATGCTGCGAAAAGGTGAATTTTCACTGTTTGATAAATTTTAGGGAATGAATGAACTTTGAAAAGATTTAAAATTTTGAAAATTTAATAATTTAATTATTAAATATAATAACTTCATTTTATGATTTAAAAGGAAGTAATTTGTTTTGAAATATAAACTATTTTGAAATGTGTTTTGTAATGGTATTTAAATTAAATAAAAATAAATGTGGTTTGGAAGATATTATATTTTGATATTATGAAATGGATTTTGAATGATATTGAATTTTGAAATGATATTTTATTTTGAAGTATAAAATACCATTTTGAAATTTTAACCATGAGATGTATTTAATTTATAGTTTAACTGATTCTTAAAGGATGGGCGATCGCAAGCATCCTTTAAGTTATTATGCATTTCTACTACAGTTCACTTGAGTTGGTTTACATTATATAAGTATATATTGTCCTGACTCGAGTGTTTTACTTTACGCTCAGGTCAGCCTGAGTATTTACAGTTTAGCTTTGGATTTCTTTTCTGGAGCTAGGAATCACTGGAGATTCTGCTTGTCTAGTTATCTATTTCCTTTCAGTCTTCGTTGTTCTATTTCAGCTCTAGTATTTATAAACTTCTATGTATTAGAGATTTCTATTGTATATGTTTTAGACTAATATTATGTATTATGTTTTGAGAGATTGTTATAGTAGCTTCATGAACTACTATGGTATTTTTATTTCCGCTGCGAGTTATTCTGATATTTCTGTGTCTGTGATTCTGTGATTGTATTTCATTTGCTCCAAATTTATTTACAACACGGTATTTTGAGCAATTCAAGTCTGACATGTGCGGATGCGAATGGCTGAAAATATCGGGTTGTTACAGTTGGTATCAGAGCTTTGGTTTTGGGCAAACTATAGCCTGCGGGGCAAAAACTCATTAGAGATAGGGCAGAAATACCTTTGAATGAGTGAAATCAATCTCAGAATCCTTTCTTTGTGAGAGAACGTATTTTCAAAGTATAAAATGATTCCCAAATGATTTTTAAAGTATCTTCAAAGATTATTTTGGTATAAAAATGTTCTTATTTTGAAACCAAGATTTTCTAAGCTTCTTCCCTTCTGTATCTACCTTGTTTGAAATCTCTCGGTTATGATTCTTATCGATTACGATTTCTTGAACTTTGGAACGCTCCCACTTGTTCTGGAATCCAGTCTTGTTTTCCCCATTTTTCCTTTTGATTTTGGTTCATTCTGTAACTCTACTTTGGAATGACCTCTCTAAAGGGCGGTGATTCTGTAAATCGTTGAATGATTTGTAAAGGGGTGAAACTCCTTTACAATTGGCTTTGATTCACTGGAGATTTCTGTATCCTCGGATGTCGATGCTATCTATCTCCTGCTCTACCCGGATTCTATCTCTGGCAATCGAAGGTCGATTTGCCTTAGATTTCCGTATTGATTATATTCCTAAAGTCTCGGTTGACCGGTTAAGGTCGCCCGCGATTTATATAGGCTTATCTATCCTCTAGTTGGTAATTAAATCATCTCAACTTCGTATGAGTTTATCTTCGAACTAGAATTCTATTTGATTAGAGTTCCTCTAATTTTGAATCTTTGTTTGTTTGAAATCCTTCCTTGAATCATCCTTTGGAAATTTGTGTTTGGTTGTATTTTGAAATTGTGCATACATCGAAATTATTAAGGATGGCCATATTTTTATATATAAAACTGAAATGTTTTCGATAAGGATTATATACCTTTCAAAAATGAAAATTTAAAATTTCGAAAGGATTTGAAATTTTGAAAATTTATGAGAAATTTAAATTTATATAAAATGATTTATAACTGAAAGGTTTTGAATTTGAATTTCAAGGAATCGAACTCCGGTGTTTTGAAATCGGTTTTAAGATTTTGGAAAATATATAATAATAATATGATTTAAAGATATTTTCTGAATAAGAAATATTTCAAATATATTTGAATGAATTCCAAAGATTTTGAAGAGATTTTAAAGAAGTTTCAATAAAGTAAAAGTCCAGAACCCACTTATGTCGCTGGAAAATAATTTCGGTGATGAATGCATGCATCGTCGACATTGATTTTCGAGTTTCTGAGTGGGGGAGAGGCCACTCTAGTAGCTTTGCTATGCGAGTGAATTTGTGAAACCAATTTTGATTTTTGATTTTGAAGTATGGTTTGATATTTGAAAGATACACACACACACACACACATTTGAAAAGATTTAAAGTAAGTCGGTGTTCAGTCCTCGAGATTCAGATTTTGAAACCTAACTTTTGAAATTGATTTACTGATTTAGTGTTGATTTCCAACTCTTGGATTGAAAATATGATTTCTTCGACTATTTTAAGATCCGAGCACTTCCAAATCAAGGTTAACTTTTCAAAGCTAAATTTTTTTTTGAAAGGTATATGGTATTTGATAAAGAATATAAATTTAGTTTGTATGTTTCAAGTATGAAATAATATGATTTGTATAAGTTGAAACTGTTTTGTTAGGTAAATAAATAAAATTATTTTGAATTATACTAATATGAAATTTAGTTTTGAAATTGTTTTGGATAAAAATTAGTCTTCAAATTTTTGAGAAAAATTTGGTTTTAAATGTTTTAACTTGGTAACATCTTTATAAAACTATTTATTTAAACAAGCTGGAATAGATACATAAGTTGTATGTATGCTGTTTTGTTCGCATAATTAATCTGATCCAAGTTTGAGTACACAAGTTCGAGGTGAATTACACCATTTCGTGTTAGGATTTTTCATTTAATTCTTGATGGCGAATATTTGATATGGATTTTCGGCTTGATTCTAGAATTCTCTATCATAGTATATGGCTATGCAAGGAGACTGATGGCTTCTAGTCGAGAAACCATATCGAAGTCCGCATTAGGAAAGTCAAATGGACAATACTAGTTCAAAAGCGAACTTGTGTGGTCGAGCGAGTGATCGGATGTAATGTTGCGAAATGATGACATATGTACATCTTATATCCTAATATCATTGGTATACTTGACGCTGAAATTGAAAGTTGTTGGGTTGGATATCTTTGTAATTTAATTGGAATTTTCCTTTTATGAAAAACCACTATCAAATTTAAAACCATTTTTCAAAACTATTTTTCTTTTTCTTAAACTAACTGTTTTATTCTATTTTTCATAAAAACTATTTTATATACAAAACTATTCTTAATTAAAAATCTTTTAGTAAGCAAAGATGTTCAATCCCATATGGCTTTTCATGCAGCGAAATTTATTTTTTTGAAAATTTTGATCCATATATAAGATAAACTTTATGTAAGTATGAAATGATTTTGAAAGCCATTGATTTTGATAAATCAATAATTGAAGCTTATATTAGTATGAAAGTATATTTGGTTTACCTGTAATTTGATTTTATTTAAAAATAATGGATTTATGAAATAAATATCTCAACACTAATTAATAATGAAGTAAAATTTGAGATATATGAAATTTAGTTTTGAAATATGGTATATTTAAGCCTTGAAACATATTTAAGATTTAATAGTTTATTTTGTAAATCAAATCTATATTTGAAATTTGATAATATTTGAAATGGTTTTGTTGGAAAACTAAATTGAAACTGATGGTTTGAATTGAATTAAAATTGGAAATTTTATATTTTGGTTTAATTGAATAAATTTTTGAAATGTAAAGAATTAAGGGCATGTTTTATGATTTCAAATGTATGATTTCAAAATGTTATGATTTTCAAAGTGAAATGATTTCAAGTATTTGTTTCGAAAGATTTATAACTTTGAAAGTATTATGATTTTTGAAGTGAATACATGTTTGAAATGGAAATGAATTTATTTGACCTAAATTTTGTTGATTTGGAAATTTGGATTATTTCTAAATCTATTGTTTAAGAAACTTTGAAACTAAATTTATGTAATTTGGAAGAAATGATTTGGTGAAATCATATATGATTTTGAAGCTGAATTGATATGAAATGGTTTGAAATTGAGGACCTTGTTTATTTAAATACTTTGATTTGGGAGTTATCGAACTTATATAAAAATTTAATTTGTGTAAGCATGCAGTTGATTTGAAAACTATTGATTTGAAAACTGTTGATTCGAAAAGGGACTCAATTTTGAAAAATGAAATCTTATATAATCGAAATTTATATAAGTGTGATTTGATATACTATTACTTTGGAAAGTATTTGATTTGAAATGAAATCTTATATATAATGGACTTTATATAAGTATGATATTTGAAAGTGATTTTGAAAGGTACTATATGATAAATATTTTTGAAGTAAAGATGTGGAAAGTGTCTTCTACTTGATATCCGCTTTGTGGCCACACCGTGGATTCATTCTATCGATATTATTCTCTCTCTTTGATCTGGGTTTTCCGGATATGATACTCGAGTGTCCATCGAATTCCATGGAGATCTCCATGGTCTTATGATCGCAACTGCATAGCGCAACTGTCTGGCTGAGCTGGCCTAGGGGTACGTATTGTTTCCTGGGGGATCCAGGCGTAACCATTGTGTATCCTGCACTCTATGTAGGTTGCATTAGCAGCGCAAATGCCTGGCTGAGCTGGCCTGGGGGTACGGATTGTTTCCTGGGGGATCCAGACGTAACCATTGTGTATCCTGCATTCTACTAGTCATCATGGCGTAACTCGCAGGGCTGAGAAAGCTTACAGATACGGATCGTTTCCTGGGGGATCCAGGCGTAACCATTATGTATCTGCGATCCATGGTTAGACAACTATTTCGGTTTGGTTGATTTGTTTGGATTGTACTTTACATATCTGTTTTTAAAAGTGTTTTCATTATTTTCACTGGGTGTTGAAACAAGTATACCAAGTACCTGGAGAATTCTAGCTTTGCGCCTGATCAACGCATAGCCAGAGTCTGCAGGAACGAAAGTAAACTTGTTAAGACATCGAGTTATAAAAGTATTTTGATAAAATATCTTGATAAAGTACTATATAAAGAATATTTTGATCAGTTATTTTCCCTTCTAAAAATTTAAAATGTTTTTGTTTACCTTGAACCATCAGATTTGAATCAAATGACTATTCATCATATTATCAAATGTTTAAAATGTTATGAAATTTTAATTGAAATGTATAATGGTTTAAATAATGGTTCACCCTTGTCTTCTAACCTGCTTTCCTTCTTAGCTACTTTTTCCTACCTTCTTTGGGGATTTCTTCCAACCTATTGTTCATTCTAGTTGTTTCTCCGCTTCCTTCCTTTTCGTGGACGAAAAGATTTGAGTGAGGGAGAGTGTAACAACACTAGATTTTTATGTATATTTTAATTTCGAATTTATTTCATTTTGAAATTATTTTAAATTTTTTTATTTCAAACATTTCATTTTTAAATATAAATGTTGATTATTATGGGAATTATAATTTCAAACTAGTATAAATTGGATATTTTACTGAAAAGTGTATTTCTGTTCAAACTGTTCAAACATTGACTTTTAAATTTCAAAATTTAAATATTCAAATTCTTAAATTTTATCTTTTATTATGAAAATAGATTTAATAACTTGAATACTTCTTTTCATTTCGTTGAAAACGGAGTTATATTGTGAAAGTTATTAATATTTCAATATTGAGTACAATTTGTTTTATTTAGCAATTTTGTCTATTTTAAATTATATAAATCATATTTTCTTTGTTATATTTTATTTTAATATGTGTTAATATGTTATTTTATGTATATTTTGTCTTTTATATTTTTAAAGTGATAATAAAATTCTTCCAAAATATATTGCATTTATTTTCTATTTTGAAAGGCTATTTTCCATTTTTCTGCTATTTTCTTCATTTAGATAATATTTAATTAAAATTTATTTATTTATTTTTGTAAATGCATTTATTTTTACGTTATTACCTTTATTTCTAAATATTTTCTAAGTCCATATAAATCTTTCAAAGTTTATTCTGTTTATTTTCAAATTTTCTAGACTAGTTTTCATTTTATACTATTTTCTTATTTTAATCATATATAATTAATATTTATTTATTTATATTTTGTATATTTGTTATATTTTCGAATTTTAACTGAAATTATATTTATTTTCAGATATTTAGACTTATAAAAAGAAAATATAGAAATTTGAAAGTTTTTAAACTTTTTAAATTCCAAGTCCTTTTACCTTCCGCCTTTTCATTTTCTCAACCTCCACTTGTAATCAATTTTGGCCGATTCTTTTTCTCATTCTTTCAGACACTTCCTCACTTCATTTTCACGTAAATAAAACTTCTCAATCACCAAAAAAATCGGCCATTAACCTGAAGTAAAGCTTGGTAAAAAATTTCTTCTTTTCTATGCAACTTCTACTTGTTTTCTTATGATTTTGCACTTGTTTTCTCTCCTTCTATGCTCGGCTTCTCCTTCCTTCTCCACCTTGGCCTCTTCCACCACCACCACATCTAGTCAGCACCTCCTCCAGCCTAGGCCCAAGCCATGGCCGTGGCCCTTGATGAAGAAGACCCACCTAAAAATGAACAAAACTCCACATAAATGTTCATAGCCTAGCCTAACTTGTTCCACCACCTCTCTCCTCCACTTTGGCCGGCCAAACACCACCTCCACCAGCCAAATTCCGACCTGTAGCACCTCTACACAACACTACCTGAACCCACCTGAGATAGCCATACCCCTTGGCCTTGGTCGAGCCATAAGATGCTTTGAAATCCATGCTTTTGCCTTTGAACATTAGATCTCGCTTCACAAATATTTGCATCAATTTATCTAGGTTAGGCCGATCCCTATAGGTCCATAACCAGACCCTAGAACATGCCATAGTTATGTATTTTCCAGCCATGGCTGAGTCTATGCGAGATGGAGGCAAGTGCAATTGGTTGGATTTGATTTGTGCTTGTATATATAAGTTATTTAAATATATGTGAAGTGTTTATTCATGTATATTGTATTGTTTGTTTAAATGTTTCAAGGGGTATAGCTTTGACTCTCCACTCTCAAAATTATAGTAGTGTTGTTGTGCCTTCGTAGTGTCGGTATTGTTGCTTTGGTAGTGATCTCCAGCTTTGAACAGGTGAGTAAATCTCACCAGACTAATATGTACTTATATAGTGATAAAATGACATCACCTGAATCTGTAAATGCATATCATCCTGTTATAATTGCTATATTATATTCATATGATATACACCCATGCTTATACACCTGTTATAACATCTGTTACTGTTATATTATGTTGTTCTGTTATTTTTATCAGTTTATCACACTGCAAGTTCCCTTTAGATTAGAATCACTATGGGTTGAAATGATACATACCCGAACGGACTTTAGAATAGAAGAAAATCATTATGGGGTGAAATGATAGGCCTGAATGATTTTCAATTATTTTCATTTACTTGGGAAAACCGTGTTTGAAAAGATCAAACCCGGGTTTTCTTTGTAAATTACGGGTTGAAATGATATATTACCCGTATCACTTTACCTAGGCTAGAAAATGAAATACAGACCCGTTGTTAAAATATGTTTTTCTAAAAAATTTAAATTATTTTAGAAATGTAAATATTATAATATTTTGATTTAGATTTGATTAAAAATGATTTTTGTAAAGCATTATTGATTTTCTGAAAATTTATAAGTGAAATAAATAAATGGTAAAGTTAGGAATCTGAAATGTAAGTTATTTTGGAAATTATAATTTGGTGATAAATGGAATTTAAATTAAATATTAAAATATGATAAATTTTTGATATTTTGAATTAAATGAATTAAAAATGATTTTTATAATATATTAATGATTTTTTTTATAAAGTTAAATGTGAAATGAAAGAATATTTAAGTTGAAATTTTGAAATATAACTAAAATTGGAAATTTGTGAATTTGGCTTAAAAGTGAATTTTAAGTTAAGTAAATAAAAATGAAATTGAGTTATATTTGAAAATTTAAACTTAAGTGTTAAGTTAAATTTAATTTAATGAATTTAAAATTTAATGTTGGAATTTTAATAAGTAAATTATTATTAAATTTGATTTTGAATGGAAATTGAACTTTATAAAATCATGAATATAAGGGTATTTAAATGGTTGTTTTAAAAGTGAAAATGTATAATTATAAGTTAAAAATGAATTAAATAAAAATTTAATTGTTTGTGAAATTATATTGAATATTTGGAATTTAATTAATAGCAATTTTGAAATGCTATTATTTTCTAATGTAAATGATATTACGGCATTTGTAAATGCTGTAGTTGATAGAAATGAACTAAATGGCTAAATTTAAGTAAGGGCTATAATTGTTGAATTTAAGTAAGGTTTTATTTGAACTAAAGTAACCCTATTATAGCATTTAAATGTTGTCTTTTGTTAATTGAATTGTTTTAAAAGTAACTTTCCGTAGCATTGTCTAAATGCTGCGAAAAAGGTGAATTTTCACTGTTTGATAAATTTTAAGGAATGAATGAACTTTGAAAAGATTTAAAATTTTGGAAATTTAATAATTAATTTATTAAATATAATAACTTCATTTTATGATTTAAAAGGAAGTAATTTGTTTTGAAATATAAACTATTTTGAAATTTGTTTTGTAATGGTATTTAAATTAAATAAAAATAAATGTGGTTTGGAAGATATTATATTTTGATATTATGAAATGGATTTTGAATGATATTGAATTTTGAAATGATATTTTATTTTGAAGTATAAAATACCATTTTGAAATTTTGACCACGGGATGTATTTAATTTATAGTTTAACTGATTCTTAAAGGATGGGCAATCCCAAGCATCCTTTAAGTTATTGTGCATTTCTACTACAGTTCACTTGAGTTGGTTTACATTATATAAGTATATATTTTCCTGGCTCGAGTGTTTTGTGTTTTACTTTACGCTCGGGTCAGCCTGAGTATTTACAGCTTAGCTTTGGATTTCTTTTCTGGAGCTAGGAATCGCTGGAGATTCTGCTTTTCTAGTTATCTATTTCCTTTCAGTCTTCGTTGTTCTATTTCAGCTCTGGTATTTATAAACTTCTATGTATTTGAGATTTCTATTTTATATGTTTCAGACTAATATTACGTATTATGTTTTGAGAGTTTGTTATAGTAGCTTCATGAACTACTATGGTATTTTTATTTCCGCTGCGAGTTATTCTGATATTTCTGTGTTTATGATTCTGTGATTGTATTTCATTTGCTCCAAATTTATTTACAACGCGGTATTTTGAGCAATTCAAGTCCGACATGTGTGGATGTGAATGGCTGAAAATATCGGGTTGTTACAACGACGTAACTTGTTCTACCTGTTGTATTATTGGTTCTTGAAGATTTAGACGAATTCAGGCTTGGATGACGAGATTGGTGCATGGAATCACCTATAAATAGCAAGCTACCTACAACTTAGAGAGGACTTTTCCCTTTGGGACTTCTTTTTCTATATTCTTCTTTCCCAAACCCTAGTAAATCCAAGGTCTACTAGATTGTGGTCACATTTGAGTGATAATCTTCGCAATCCGAAGAGAAAACATAAGATGATAAAATTCAAACCGACCTAGACTGAAGAATTTGCTGAACCATTATAAAAATCGTATTATTGTCTTTGTTTATTTTGATAGATTTACATTGTTTGTGCTTTCATATGATATTGGTGTATTGTGCCTTTTTCCGACGTAACAAGAATATATTTTAAATTATATTTATAGGCTGAAATAATTAAAATTTAGGCAAAAATCTAAAAATTAACATATTCGAAAATGTCACTAAGTTTGACTTCTTTTAATTTCTAGCCCATTTAACCCAATTTAGCGAATTACATATTTTTTTATTGTAAGAGATATTCCGACGCAATGGAATTGATCCCCAAGCCTAACTCCATTTCCTATAGAAATTTACTATTTTTTCCTTTGTGTAAAATTAGGATTTTACCCTTTTTAGTTTTATTATTTAATTCTGTAAGAACCCCTACGTGTTACACATGGGTTACTTACAAATATCATAACAACGTTGCTTCCTGATGCCTTGCTGACGCTATTTTTCTATTGTCATTTTTTATGCCATGTCAATGCCTATTTACCGATGTTAAGTCTATTAGAAGCCGATAACAATAAGAGAAATTTCTGATGCCATACTAACATTGTACCGATGCCGAATTAAAATGCTAAAGTTGGAGTTTCGATGCCATAGCTAAAGCAATTTTTACAACATCTATGCCGCATTTCTCGCCTCAATCACAAATTCATATTTAAACGATATTTAATAACAAAATATAAATAATGAATTTCCAACACGTACTCAGATATCAGTATATAAAAATATATATCCATCATCACAAATAAAAATAGAATCAAATATCCATTAATAAAACAAAAGTGTCAGTACACAAATATCCAACTAACATCACAAATATCCAACATACACAATTGTATCCATCAATGCGAACGGCATCCAAAAAACAATTTCTACATAATAATGCAAACTATATATAAACAATGACAACAATAGCTAATCCGGCCAGCATCATCATCATTAGAAGAAGAAATGTCCACATGTAGAAATTGTTGCACAAATGCATCGATGAGCTTATCAAGCTTATTTTCCAGCTTACAGACATGTGACTTCAAATGTCGCTTTTCTTCTTCTACATCAGAAAATCCTACATCTCTATTTTATGATCATCTTTACATTTCATCCAAATTTGTTTGTTAATAATAAATAAATTTTATCTTTACTATTGTATTTATGTTTTAATGAAATCTATTAACTCAGAAGAAATTTGTTTAATTTACTGAAATTAAATGCATAATTTAACTTAATTATTTATGGTTTAATTTATTTAGTGATCAAACTTATACATTTGTTTAAATATTTGGGTTATTAAATACACCTATCCTTTTTTGGATTTTTAGGTCTAGGAACACTTACAATTAGAAACATGCATGGATTCATCATTTCCATCCAAGGAGGGAGATTTTAAGATGTTAGAATAATTAGCCACATTGAATATGGCTTACTGAACAAGAAAATAGGGCAAAACCATCCATACACATGCTAAGTCTAACATTATGTTATTCTTTAGCAAAATCAGGATATGTCCTATCATAATGCTTCCAAGCTTCACTGTATGAAGGATGATATAAAATACTTTTAACTTGTTGTAATTTACTATGCCATCGCATGTGTCTTGCGGTAGTAGTAGATGCATATAACCACTGTAATCCTGTTTTGATCTGAAAATAATGCATTCTGGTGAAAGATACATCTTTATCATTGGTTTTCATAGACTTATACCTAAGTTGTTTAAAGAATTTATGCAATATCTTCTTTCAAAAA
Organism: Allium cepa; assembly: GCA_030765085.1. Lineage (NCBI taxonomy): Eukaryota > Viridiplantae > Streptophyta > Magnoliopsida > Asparagales > Amaryllidaceae > Allium > Allium cepa. Next base: position 888,144,748 of record CM060931.1, read on the forward strand.
AGTCATGCGCATCTACCTGGGCACATGCAAATTTGTTCATATGGAAATACAAAGGAAGTGACATCTCTTGTAAAGGAGCACCAGTTCTCTGCCAACACATTGTCAAGTGGATGCATTTCTTTACACAAGCTAAGAATTGCATTCAATGGTTTTCTAACGTATTGTATTCGGATTTATAGCGACCAACCTAGATGTCAATGAAGAGTTTTTCATTTTGTGGCCTTTATAGAGTAGTTGTTGCAATGCTTTTAATAAGTTAAAGACAAAAATATCTGCTTTCAAGTCCAAATCATCCTCCAAATCTAGTTCATCCATCATATACTTGGGCTAGCAACATCATGAACCATTTTAGTTATTTTATTTTCTAGATCTAAATTTTTTTGGTGTTCATCATAATCACATCCATATTTCTGTCCCCTCTTGTACAACGTGATATTCTTTTGCGTGATATTCCGCATAAAAAAGTCGGGCATAAAACCATGTTGGTCTAAATGTAACATCACAATATAATACTTCATAAGTTTTAGGCATTTACATTTTGATCATAGACATCGTACCGCTATTATATTTGCTTATTACAAGATGCCACATTCCTGAATGCCTCCACACCATTTCTAACGTGCAATTGTATTGTTCCTCTTTTTTACCTTTGATATACACCCAAGTTCGATCTTTCAGATAATATATTTTATACTCTACATATAAACAAAAATTACATTATTTTTCCACATAATATTATTCTAATTTTTTAATAAAACCAAAGGTAAATGTTTAACATTCTATCATCTATTTAATAAGTCAAATATTAATAACATTACTAATTTTATTATTAATTGCAACAATGTCATTAATATTATAATTACTTTAAATAACACTTTAGTTATTAATTTCAATAAGAATATTAATTTTATTGTTACTCTGAATAATATTATTAATTTTATTATTAATTTAAATAACGTTAATTTTCGATTAGTTTAAGTAACATTATTAAATTTATTACTATTTTTATTATGAATTCTAATAACAAGGTAAAATTATAATTAATTTAAATAACATTATAAATTTTATAATTATTTATAACATTATTAATTTTATTATTATTTTAAAAAACATTTATTGTAAAACAATTTTAAAATTATAGGATTCAATAATAACTTCAAAGCTAAATAATCTAAGGACTTCTACACTTTATTGATGGCTAGATATCCTACTTCCCATTACAAATGCAATAATATTTACATTGCATAAATCATTTCAAATCAAATGATCAACAAATTTTCGTAGTACTTCCCTATTTTCCCCATATTATATGCAAAATGGCATACATAGGGAACAAGAAGGAAGCGTTAATGAAATTTCGTTAGCCACTCGATTTGAAATATTGATGTATGAAATGGAAATATCTTTACGTTTATGACTTATACAATAATTATCAGACAAACACCAATTTCCACTTTAGTTAAAAAACGAATATTTATATAACGATCATCTACGATACTTAACAAACAAGGATAAATTAAACATCTATGGAATTTTATTAACAATACCATATGTAAATAATGTCATATATTAAAAATTCAAATTTTCTTTGTTCCTATAAGTTTCTAAAATTTTAAAAAATTTCAAAAACTAGAAAAAATAAATATTCCAATTTAAATGGTAAATTTGGCTCATATAATCTGCTCAATATAACTACAAATGAATATGTATAATTATTTGCATTTACGTTTGAGTATTAATAATCTATATATATATATGTATGTATGTATGTATGTATGTGTATGTATGTATATTTTTTCATCATGTGTTTATAATTATTGATATTACTAGGGATGTTAAATCTATAACTAACTAATTAAAGTTATAATTTTAAACTGATTACCTAGTTAATTCATACAAAAATATAAACAACACTAGGGTTTTACTTTGCGAGGGGATAGGACCGGGGTCGATGATAGCGTCTTTAACTTTGGTGACGACGATGGCCTCTTCATCGCTAGGCATGTACTAGGGCTAGGGAATCATACAGGCTTGGGCTAGGAGCAATGGCAATGTCCCCTTCTTAGGTAGCGGTTATTTCGACAGGGATGGAGTTGAGAGAGGGGTAGGAGCGTGCTTTGAATGCCCTTTTTTATTTAGTTGAACTAAAAGTAAAGAGGAAACATCGAAGGGATATTTCACGAAGGGTGCGATGTCATACCGACGCTGCACTGACACATTGTGTAAATCATTGGCAAGGCGTTAAAAAATAGTCATAGGAAATAAGCTATCAATGCCACGTTGATGACATATTCACGACACCACCTCGGGGTCGGTGTTCCCAAGTAGGTATTTGGCACTATTTCTAGTAGTGATATTATTGTTTCAATTTTAAATTGTTTGATGAAAGATATGTTTATGGAAAAAGGTTATTTCTAAAATACATTCTTAACAATATAAAAAATAAATACACACACCCCCTATAAATATGATGATTAAGCCATAATAATTTCAAGTTGATTCAAAAACAAACATCCATATTACATTAAACTATTTTGATGTATTTGCAAACACACATGAACACGTGCATGCACATGCTCAAATACACACACATACAAAAAGTTTCAACCCAAAATTAGTATTTTTTAATGAATCGGAATTTTATAAAACCTAAATTGCATACATCAGATCAACCAAGATATCAACAATCTATATATTTTAGAATTGAATAAAATTCAAGTAGAAATGTTTAAATCACTAAATTATATTGGATGTTTAAAATATTATTACAGGTAAGTTTAAAACATAGATTTATAATCTAAAACATTGTATTATGCATATATAAATTTTGGTTTTAGTTTATCAAGGTGAACTTGATCAAATCATTTAACTAGTTGTTTAAACTGTATTGGTAATTCTAAATCAAGGTTAGTTCTGTACATATAAAATTTGATAATTATATTAGAACTAAGAAAACAAATTAAATTTATAACACACCTTATAGATCTAGCCAATAAGTGACCTTTGATATGGAAATCCCTCCTTAGTTGGAATCTACCAACTTTGTAGGAGAAGACTGAACCACGTAGCCTTTTTATGTTTTTATTTATTTTGTAGTTGGTCTTTTAATCGGGAAGGAAGATATTTTCAGCAAAGACAAAGAGAGAAGAGGAGAAAGAAAAGCATTTGAAGGAAATAAAATTAGTGGATTTGTTTTAACTGAGAGAATGAAACATTTCCATTTCTTTCAATTAAGACTTCCCTTCTTAATCCCTCCCTCATTTTAAATTACATCACCCCTTTATCTTCTCTTGTATGGCCAACCAATGTTTCCACACATGTGATACAAAATTTCCAAAAACCATTCAAATAGATATCTCTCATTTAAACCCCATTTAAAAGTATATCGATATAGTATATCGATACGTGCAAATATAACTTTTACACATGCATTCAAATAATCACAAACAACCCCAAAACACCAAATAAACTAATAATAATAATAATTAATATTTCTAAGATATTAATTAATTTAGTTAGTTTATATTATTTTATGAACTAATTAAATCATGTGGTTTTTCAAAGAATTCACAAATATGATTGCGAGACTCAGGGATGTGAATTATGTTGACGATTAATTTCAAACAATTCAAATATTATTATCTTGGCTAACGATGGGACAATTTCGCCTAATTCATTGCTTGTAGAAATTTGGGTTAAAATCCAATTTTATATTTTCTCAAGCGGGACATTCTAGTAATGATGATTTACACATATTCTTCTCATCAACAATATATGACTTTAGGCTTTATGGAATTTGGTTTTTGTCAAAAATTTCAACATCATCCTTATTCAACCTAGTTAGTCCATAACAAATTCCTTTGTTTAATAATAGCATTTATTATTAATAATACTACTTTGGCCAGAGATTTTAACTTTGATCTAACTAAAATTAACCTAACACTAACCTCATACAACTAAGGAGACGATTTCTCTGTTAAATAGTGTTTCACCTATAATGCTTTAAGTCAAAACAAATTATAATCACTTAATGGTCGTCATGCCATGATTTAACTATAATCAAAGAGGAATATCCACTTTGAAGCTTGGCAGTATTCTCAAGTTAAGAGAACTGTGTAAAATCATCATTTTGAAATTTCTTGTTTTGTCTGGTTGTAATTAATCAACTGGAAACTCTCGAGCTAGCCATTTATAGTTATCTATTTAATATAAATACATAACCCTTGTTTCCCCCCATTAGCCATGAGTAATGCGATACTAAACATTCGGTGAGCATTATGTAGATATCCTTTTTTGCAACATCTTGATTGGGAATATTTAGAATAATATGTTATTTTATGTTATTATGATTTTATCATGATTACAAATCATTGTAATTATCATATAACATATCATTTTAGGATTATTATTACATAAATTAATCACAAAATTAATATCACAATATAACAAACATATAAGACAAACGCCTTTTATTTCGAACGAGATTTTATTACAAAGTTAATAATTTATAGTAAGTACAGAATTTCACATAGGGCATACCCCTAATTCTCTCAGGTGTGTATCCCCGAATTCACCATATTTATCTATAGTCAATCCAGATATTGCAAGCATTATGTGGGTCCCTTAAATGAATTAGGATTCCCAAAACATCAAATTTCAAAACATAAAATGCAATTATCAAACCTGTAGCAATTCAAACATTTAGCTTTGGGATTAAGACATCTGTCCTTGATTTTAGACATTTCATCCTAAAATATAAACACTTGTAAACCTTGAAATAACACCGGAGTCATGTGGGAAAAACCTGTTGAGATTTAAATTGTTTGAATTTATATTCAGATGTCTCAATGTTTATTTCTTTTGAGCTTGAACTTGGATTAAGGGATTTCCTTAGTACTAGTTCTTCCCACCTTTTTTTGTTCCCCTTCCTTTCTCCCATTTTCAATGTTCGACTTCTAACATTGATCGCATGTATACATGCCTTTGTTATGAGTCATTTGACATTTATACGAGTATACTTCATACATAATGAACGAATTTAAAGAAATGAACCATTTCAACCAACTTTTGAGTTCAATCGCTTAATTATCACTCCAACCTTAATATTCCATTCAACAATGTCATTATCATATATCCGTAATCATCCTTTTCTCATTCGACATTCCCAAACCAATGAAAATCAGTGAAATACCAACAATTGAAACCAAATATATCAACATTTAAAATCAAACTTTTTGAAACATTAATTATTTAATTGAACCCTTTCAAACATTCTTTAAATAGGATTTTCATCTCAAAAGTTCTTACTCAAACTCCTTAATCATGTTCTAACCAGCATTGGATATTTAATATGATTTATAGCATATGTATTGATCATATTGTTAGAGCCATTATTCTATGATTTCGATCACAACAGCTATACAATCATATACATACAATATATAATTCATGTACTTGGACGTAAAAGCTTTCGGAATTCAACTTAAAGACAATTAGCAAAGGAGAAGAATCATCAGTATTGGAAAAATTAAAAATGGTGTGTTATTGTCATATATGTATAGCTTGTAAAATCTCCTTTGGTAGGTTTTCAAACACAGACATTGCACGACAAAATTCTTTTCAACTCTTCATATATCAAAAAATGCTTAACTGTAGAAAATAGCATATGTCAGACGTCTGACAATATACATGAGACCTCTGACGATATTATTTGATTTTGAAAAACGAATGCACATTAGACGTATAATAAGACATTCAAACGTTTGACTTTGACCACTGTTAATATATATGTGTGTGTGTGTGTGTGTATATATATACGAGACGTTTGAATGTTATGGACTTAGATGTCTAAATGTTATGGACAGACATTTGTGTTGGGTAATGGCCATTTAGTCACCTGCTTCATTCTAACGGTTGCTTCCATAACTCTTCATCGCATCTCTTCTTCTTCAATGGTTGCAACCTTTAGATTGAAACAAGAAACTCATATGGATACTACTCTTTACGAAAACTCTTCATCGTCTTAAATATGTAAAGATTCTAAGAATTAAACTACTTGAATTTTCTGAATCTTATATCTATATTCTTTACATATTCTGATTTCAAAACGCAAACAATATTTCAGTCTTTATTACTTCATAAAAGCAAAGCTTCACATACACATCCTACTCAAAGGAGATTTTAGGAAGATTTATACTGTACAGTCAAAATTACTGTTTCCAATAATACATACTTTTCATAAAAAGAACTTTTGTATCAAGCCTATTCCACCAAGTAAAGCGAGGGTTGTTTTACTAGTTAAAGCCGAAGAGGAGCTTCGAGACTGGACGTAGGACGGAAGGTCCGAAACAGTATAAAAACTCTGGTGTGATTGTTTCTTTACCTTTATTTATTTTACTCTATTAGATATAAGTTAGCTTTTTATTACACTTGCATATTAGATATAAATACATGATCCATATACTCTTTTATTTGGTATCAGAGCACGGTTATCTCAATTCACTGTAACACGTAATTGAAACACATTTAATATGGCATGTACACTTCAAGAAGATAATCCACTACACGTCCTCCACTACTTACTGGATCTAATTATGCTTATTGGTCCACACGTGTGCGTAATTTTATGGAACCAAATGGTTTAAAATTTTGGCAAGCAACACAAGTTAGATATGTAGCACCAGAAATAGATATAAGCACTTGGAAAGATGCTCAAAAGAACACAGCGACAAACAATGCTAAAGCCATGAATGCTTTATTCTTTTCACCTAACAAAAATGAATTCTCACATGTCATGTTGTGCACTACTGCATATGGTGTATGGCGTACACTACAAATCACTCATGAATCACTAACAAAGTTAAGAGAACAAAGATTTCTATTTTACAAAATCAGTATTCTTCATTTAAAATGAAAGCAAATGAATCTATTGGTGATATGTATACTAGATTTCAAACTATCCAACACGATCTCATGCACTTGGAGTTAAATTTACATATTTTGATTTAGTAAAACTATTTTAAATTCCTTAACTAATGAGAACGGAAAGTGTTGGCCATCAAAGAGGCAAATGACTTTTCTCAACAAAAAGTTGAAGAATTGATAGGAAATTGGATGTCGTACGAAGCAAATTTGCAAGCGAGAAAAAAAAAATCATGAAAAGAAAAATATAGCTTTTCAATCCAACAATGATGATTCAGACTTGGATGAAGATGAGATGGTATCATAGACAAAAGCTATAATAAGTTCAAGAAATTCAAAAAGATGATGAAATCTCATAATGGAGGAAATTCAAATCCATCTAATCAAACTTCAATCAAGCGCTTTGGAAGTGGCAAATTCGGACACATGAAAAAACATTGCCCAGAACTCAATAACGACAAAACGAAAAGCAAGTTCAAAAAAATTTAAAAAAAGAAAGCAAGATTTTTAAGTAACTTGGGATGACTCAGATTCATCTTCATCATCAGAAATGACAGTGATAATAATTCAGAATAAGCCAATCTATGCTTCATGGTAAACACTGAGGAGGTATATCTTGATCTTACTTTCAATGAAATTTTAGAACTCAGTAAGGAATTAGATAACAAATATAGAAAACTAATGAAGAATATGTTGCTAAAATTAATCGAATGGAACTTGAAATTGGACTATTAAAAGATGAGAAAATCATTTTAGAAGAAGAATAAGAAACTGCATAAGAAAAATATAAGAATCTATCTACTCAAAATGATTCATTATGGTGTGAAATAGGAAAAGTTAAACTAGAAAATGAAGATATTAGAAAAGAAAATATAATATTATAGAACGATCTAGAAGCATTAAAAACCTGAAATTTCCCATCTAAATGATAAGTTAGACAAGATTACGAACAATGTTTCAAAATTCAATAAAAGAAAGCAGAACTTGGATAACTTGATGAAAATTTCTAAACCATCTGGAAATCACAATGGATTAGGATTAAAGAAAACTTCAAAACATAAAAACTATAGCTCATTATATAATAGGTTCAAGAAGTTAGATACTAAAGAAAAAGTGACTAACACCAAAACAATTAAAATATGGATTCCAAGATCTAATAACAAACTAAGTAGACAAAAACACATAGATAACTATTTGAAAAATGTTTTTCATAATAAAAATTACTCTTTTAAAGGTCACTAACCCTCTTGGGTATGACGACCTTCTCTTTCTAACACTTAGGACCCTAACAAAGGAAGTGGATACCAATTAAATTGTTTTATCTTGTAGGTACCCAAAAAATCGAATAACAAGGAGAAATGAATACTCGGTAGCGGAGGCTCCAAACATATGACTGGAAATGCATAAATGTTATCAAATATAACATACAAAGATGGTGGTATTGTGAATTTCGAAGATAATTCAAAAGAATTTGTCGTTGGAATTGGATATGTCATAAATGTTGGTCTGTCACTTCACATGTTATTACAAATGTACTTTTAGTTAAAAATTTAAAATATAACCTATTAAGCATTAGTCAACTTTGTGACAAAGGATTCAAACTTGATTTTGAAAGGGTAACATATATGATCAAAATAAAAAATTAATTTTTGAAGGATTAAGAAAAAGAAAAATCTATGTCTCAAATATGAAATTTAATAACTCTAGTGACTTATGTCTAACTGTAGATTTTAATGACCCATGGATATAGCACAAACGATTATGTCACATAAACTTTAGGTCTTTAAACAAATTAAATAACACATAATTTGGTTAGAGGACTTCCTAAAATAAATTATAAAGTTCAAAATCTATGTGATGCATGTCAATATGGTAAATTGAAAAAGAGTTCTTCTAAATCTAAGAAGGAAATTTCTACAAGACAACCCTTAGAATTATTACATCTTGGTTTATTTGGACCTACTCAAGTACGGTCAATAAATCATAGCAAGTATGTATTTGTTATTGTAGATGATTTTTCACGATATACGTGGACAATATTTCTAAAACATAATACTGATACTTTTGAAATGTTTAAAAAAAATTCCAAACGAATTAAAAATTAATGGATCTTAAAATAAAGAGTATAAGAAGTGATCACAAAGATGAATTTGAAAACGAAATTTTAAAACTTTTGTAACAAAAAGGGAATTACTAATAATTTCTCATTTCCATGAACACTACAACAAATGGTGTTGTGGAAAGGAAAAATCGTACACTCCATGAATGTGCACGAACAATGCTTAACAGTAGTAATCTACCAAAAAATTTTGGGCAAAAGCTATAGCTACTAGTTGTTATGTATTGAATCATGCTACATTATGTCCTTTAACTAAAATTGGTTGTTATGAAATGTTTTTTGGTAAAAAAACCCAAAGTATCATATTTTTGAATATTTGGCTCAAAATGTCTTATAATAAATTCTAAATATAATCTTGAAAAAATTGTCTCAAAAGTTGATGAAGGTATCTTTATTGGATACTCGGATCGTAGCAAAGCTTATAGAGTATTTAATAAATGCACTAGTACTATAGAAGAAAGTCTACACGCTTCTATTAACGAAAAAATTTCTATTAACAAGAAAATTGATGATTGAGTTTTTACTTAAACCTTCTTAAAATAACATAAATTACATAATAATAATGAAAATATCATTGATAATGATAATCATAAGATCACCACCTCATATTTTGAATAACCATGCAATTAACAAAATAATTGGTGATTAAAATGAAAAAGTTTCTGCCAGACATTAATTAAATCAAATGAGTCACATTTCATTTACGTCAAATTTTGAACCGTAAAAATATAAAGAAGCATCAAATGACGAATCGTGGATTATTGCAATGCAAGAAGAACTCAATCAATTCCAAAGAAATGAAGTATGAGAACTTGTACCGGGACTTGAAGATCAATCAGTAATCGGAACAAAATGGGTATATAAAAATAAAAATGATGAATATGGAAACCTCGTTCATAATAAAGCAAGGTTAGTAGCACAAGGGTATAATCAAGAGGAAGACATTGACTATAAAGAAACGTTTGCTCCAGTCGCACGTCTAGATGCCATTAGAACGTTACTTGCTTTTGCATGTCATCATAACTTTGAACTTTTTCAAATGGATGTAAAAAGTGCCTTTTAAAATGGTTTTATAAAAGAACAAGTTTATGTTGAACCCATATTGTTCATACATGAAAAGTTTCCTGAATATTTATATAAACTAAAAAAATGGTTTAAAACAAGCACCTCGTGCTTGGATGATAGACTAAAAACTCATTTAATAAATTCTGGTTTTCAAGTTGGAAAAATAGATACAACCTTATTTATAAAATGAAATCATAATGATATTTTGGTTGTTCAAGTATATGTAGATGACATAATATTTGGATCAACTAATGAAAATCTATGTAACGAGTTTGTAGATATTATGAAAAATGAATTTGAAATCACATATATGGGAGAATTAAAAAAATTCTTAGGATTACAGATTAAACAATTAAAAATGCTATTTTCATAAATCAAGAAAAATATCGTCACAATTTGTTAAAACATTTTGGAATGGAGAACACGTCAAGTAAACCAGCGCCCATGAGTACAAATACTCATTTAGATAAAGATGAAAACGAAAAGGATTTTTATCAAAAATTATATCGAAGTATAATAGAATCTCTATTATTCTTAATGGATAGTATACCCGATATCATGATGATTGCATTTCTATGTGCAAGATTTCAAGCACAACCAAAAGATTCACATTATCGAGCAGTCAAACGGATTTTACGATACTTAAACAACACTAAGGATTACGGTCTTTTCTATCCTAAAGATAGCTCCTTTGAACTCGTATCTTATAGTGACGTGGATTTTGGTGGTTGCAAAACCGATAGGAAAAGTACAAATAGGACCTGTCACTTTATCGGTCAATCTCTAGTTTCTTTGTTTAGTAAAAAAATAGAATTGTGTATCACTTTCAACTTGTGAAGCAGAGTATATTATTGCCGCTTTAGCTTGTGCATAAGTAATGTTCATATGAAACAATCGTTAAAGGTTTTGGAAGAATTATAGAAAAACCTCCAAATTTTTGCGACAATACTAGTGTAATAAGCCTGTCTAAAAATCCAATAAATCATTCTTGAACAAAACATATATATATTCGTCATCATTTTTTAAGAGATAATGTCAAAAAAGAAATAATAACTTTAGAATTTTTAAATACTGAAAATCAAATAGCCGATATTTTTAAAAAACCACTAAGCGAACAAACGTTTATTAAGTTAAGACCTGAACTTGGAATTATATTGCTACACGGTTTATAATAAAATATATTTTTTGTTTTCATCTGGCAGTTATATATTTTTATAAACCTTACATATATTCTACTCGCTAAAATTTTCTACTATTTATTAACCTCTTATTCTTTCTTACGGCTGATATTCTTTAATAACTAATGAATGTAACTTACTTCTCTTAAAATAGTATATAAATTTAGTGTATATATATGAGAAACTTATCAAAAAAATATATCCAAACTTTTATACTTAAACAAAGAAACAGCTTTCAAAACAAATATATCAGAAATTTTTTTCTGATCATGATTCTAACTATCCGGCGATTGACTATGCCTCCCCATCTTCTGGAAGCACCTACGTTTCTCCAACAAAAGACATTACGGCATCATCTCCATCTCTAGATATCATACCTTCACCCACTTACCATATTGGCTTCTCTCCAAAAGGTAAGAAAGCCAAACATGGAATTGACCTCCAGTCAGCCTCTCTCTCCAACAAAGTCGACGATATTCATCACTATCAAAAAGAAATGATAGTAGTTCAATGAGAAATGTATTATGAGAAACGCCGTTAAGGTGCACACCTAAACTTTCTTGAGAAATATATCCTCGCGATATGTGGTCATTCGCCAACGAAAGACTGCATACATCAGAAATATCCACGTTTACGAGAATCTCTTCCAAGAGCACACAAAATTACTCCACAATGGTTATGAGGAGAAGGGATATCTAACACAGAACATAATACTATGCATACTTACTTCTCTTCACTTAGGCCATCGACCGAGCACACCAAGGTTGAACCAAATTCATGGGAGAAACAAAACTATCATTCTCCCGATTCTTCAGTGGACAACAGAAGAAGTACTTTCGTAAACATTAGACGATTCATATATATACATATATATACATATATTAAATAAATATATATATAGTCATTTGTAATCCTTTTTCAATAAATATTTATATAAAGATTTACAAAGGCAATAAGAAAATTTTCATTTGATCAGACATATGATACGAACAGCCAGACATCTAAAAAGATGCACGGGAAAATATTTTTATGCGGTCAGACGTCTACCATAACTTCAATCGTCTAAAAAAAATAAGATGAATAATTCTTTCTTCAGCATAGATGTCTAAACCAAATGTCAGATTTCCATGGAAAGTCTCTAGAAACATCAAAAAAATCCAATCAACTTCAGCACAATCGTCTGAACAGAAGAACAAACTCCGTACAACTCTTTCTCAATAAAAAATCATAGGGCATCATCTCTCGTTGGAAAAACACAATTTTCACAGACATACGTCTGATTTTCTTCCCAGACCTCTGTCTATACTCTTTGTATACAAAATCCACTATGCTCAGGCGTCTGATTCCCTAATAGCAAACGTCTAAGGTTAACGGATACCCCACCTTTTCACTCCTCTATATAATATCTTTTACCCTTTATCATTTTTTCACCGTTCTTCATTATCAAACCCTCACAAAATCTTAGTTCCCAATTCAGTTTCTCTCTCAAATCACTAATTCAATGGCCCCTAAAGCTAAAACTCCAGTAGCAAAACATCGCAAACCTTCCGCAAGAAAATGCTCATAACTACCCTCTCAACAATTTGTCCCCGACCACCACATTGAGGAATGGATTATGGAGAAGGAACATGGCAAGCAAAGGCTTCAAGAATTGGAGAAGAAGCCCTTCCACACTGGACCCTTCTATCCTATTCGTCATTTCATCAACTATGATGCAATGGATCTGCTTGAGGATGCTCAGCTCTATCACTTGGTCAACTACGATGAGAATGCCGAAAAATTTGACCAACTTGCGGTATTTCTATTTTTGGTTAATCTATATTCATTAACTCTTTGGAATCCTTCCGATGAGGATAACTGGATTTGGACTAGTGTTTTTGGTCAAATTAAAGTTAACTGGGCATAATACATTTTTAACCAAATTAGAAGTTTTCGGCCACCTACCTCTCGTAACATTGTGTATGCTCCCTGCATCATGAGAATTCTATGGTTACTAGGGATTCCTTCATATCTTTCCCAATATGAAGAAATATCTGTAAAAGATAGTGACATTAAATTTCTCTCCTTGATGCATCTCCCAGAAACACCGCCAAACATAATTCCCTTTACCCGGTATCAACATCGTCAACAACATCAACAAGCACCTACAACTCGACCTTCCCAACTCACTAGAGCTTAGCACATACAGAGTATTATTCTAATTTCGAAATAAAGGATTCCAAAATAGCAGTGGGTCCACGAGACAACTATCAAGATGTTGCACTGCAAAACCAACGTCTCCTCTCCTTAAACCAACAGTGTTAGATAAAAATATGTCTCCTTTGGAACGGTCTTTTTTCTACTCTTATGACAAAGTAGAAAAGGCATTAGAAAAGTTCGTTTCAACTTTGAGAAAGGTTCTCCAAAAGGTTTACGATCGTTCCTCCTCTCGCTCTTCGTCTTCACTGTCCCCTACACCACCACTAGTTTTTCACTCAGGCCCATCTTCGGGTGCAATGCTTTCAAAGGAACCACCACAACACTCTCGTCATAGCAAAGTACATATTTGTCTTGATACTAAAGATAATGATGGTTTATCATTTCCTTTAGAAGATCCTCATGCTCCACAAGACTTCCAGTACTATAGCCACTACAAATTATTCCAAGGTCTCTCTATTCAGGAAGATGAGGAATATACTGACCAGTCTCAATGGCAACAAAGTGCATAAAATGAAGACTCGTCAAACTTCTGTGGATATTATCACTATCAGTAAGATTTTCTTTGTAAGTCTGGTAGTATTTATTTATGTATCCTTATTTTGCTTTGTGGTAAAACTATGTGCATTCATAACTATTGAAACTTCTCTGTGATTATATGTGGACTTATATTTTTTTACTTTTTCGTATTTTCCTCCATCTACATTTCTTTTTGATAATGCCAAAGGAGGAGAAATACCATACTACATGTATATAGGGGGAGGAATCACATTTAGGGGTAGTTATATGATAAAGTGATTATATAGTTGTCATCATCAAAATGGGGGAGAATGTTAGAACCACATAATTTCGATGACAACAATTATACAATCATATATATATATATATATAATATATTTCATCTACTTGTAGGTAAAAGCTTTTAGAATTCAATTTGAAGACAACTAGAAAAGGAGAAGAATCATCGGTATTAGAAAAATTAAATATAGTGTGTTATTGTCGTGGATGCATAACTTGTAAAACAGACATTGCAAGAAAAAATTCTTTTCTGCTTCATATATCAAAAAAGGCTGAACTATAGTAAACAACATATGTCAGATGTCTAACATTATATATCAGACATCTGACTATGGTCTCTGATTTTAAAAAACGAGTACACATCAGACGTTTGTCAAAACATTCAAACGTCTAACTCTGGCCGTTGTTAAAAACATATATATACTTAGATGTCTGAATGTTATTGACAGACGTCTATGTATGTAATGACCGTATACAATGAATAGTCACCTGCTTCATTCTAATGGTTGCTTCCATAACTATTCACCACATCTCTTCCTCTTCAATGATTGCAACCGTTAGATTGAAATGGAAAACTCAAATGGATACTACCCTTCACGAAACTCTTCATCATCTATAAATATGTAAAGATTCTAAGAATCAAACTACTTTATTTTTCTGAATCTTATACCTATATTCTTTGCATATCCTGACTTCAAAAAGAAAACAATACTTTAGTCTTTATTATTTCCTAAAAGCAAAGCTTCACGTACACATACTACTTAAAGGAGATTATAGGAAGATTTGTTTCGTACAGTCAACATCAGTGGTTTCCCAAACACATACTTGTCTTAGAAAGAACTTTTGTATCAAGCCTATTCCTCCGAGCAAAGCAAGGGTTGTTTTACTAGTTAATGCTGATAAGGAGCTTCGACTGGACGTAGGATGGGAGGTCCAAACCAGTATAAAGAATTAATCACACTCACCAAACACTATGAAATCCAACCTCCAATTAAGCCTGATTTTTAAGCTTTCTCTTTATTTTTGAAATCCTGCTCCAGTCTGCTCCAAAAGGAGTATATAATAAAATAGATTTGTAGAGAACCTCTTAATTTGAATTTATGTACTTAGTTTGGAATTTTAGTGAAAAAAGGAAAATTTTATTTGAATCGAAGGTTGGGAAAACCTTGTTCTCTTTTCTTTGGGAAGAGGATGAAAAGGAAAAATTAAAAGAGTAATAAATAGAATAATTAGGATAATTTCTCATTTTAGAATTAATAAGGAAAATTTTAGCCGAATTACTCTTTTGTCCTTAGCTTTTCATTTCATCTCATTTTATCAAGTCACCTAGTATAAAAGAAACTATACATTTATTTTTCAAATGTAAATGATGTTACGAAAGCAATGGATATGTCTTGAATCTTAATTCATCCATCTTTAGAAATTTTTCTTTTAAGTCGTTAGTTTTTTAATTGTACAAAAATAATTTATTTTGATACGTGCTAAGCGTTAAAATATGAGCTGTTATATTCTCCCTTATAAGAGGAATTCGCCTCAAAATTAACAAAAGTGGAATAATGTATCACATCTAACCTTTGTGTAAAACGTAATTAACACTTAGCATTGTAATATCGAAATTCGAAGTCAAATATCATAAAATTTAAGACATAAGTCCTTTTTTGTTGAAAAGCGGATGGTTGGACTAGTCAGATGCTTTTTGACTTAGAAGCTATGAGATCCTCTCACCACCAAATGCTTGATATGGTCAATCAGTTGTTCCTTAAGTATACCATGGAGAATGGATTATAAACTCATTCAACTTTGATAGAGACAGTGGAGTAAGTACTCATTCAACTCTACTACAAAAATGGAATATAAACATCTTTAACTCTACCAGAGATAGCGAAGTATAAGCTCATACAACTTTATTGGAAATAGCAGAGTACAAACATACACGTCTCTGCCAATGACAACGGAGTATAAACTAACCCAACTCTACTTGGGACATCAGAGTATAAACATCCTAACCCCGAGGATAGATTTCAATTCCATTAGAGATAATGGAGTATATTATTGCTTAGCCTTAGAGACAAAGTATAACTTTACCAGAGATAGCGAAGTATGAAGTTGAACAGTCTTAAAGACTAGGAATAACTCTTTTAGAGAAAGTGAAATGTAATTCTAACAAGTATTTGAGATAGGAACCAATTCATCCAGAGATGGTGGGGTGTAATCTTTCCAAAAGCCTAAGAGATAGAATCAATTTCATTTTAGTATTAAGTATGATACTTTAGAGACAAAGTACTCTCATAGAATATAGGGACCATGATGCATAGGTATAAGTTCTTTTATGAATAAATTTCGAATGATACTTGATAGAAATACTAGAGGGCATAATAACACCTTACCATTTGGACATGTGATACCCACTGTTTGGAGAGAAGATTTATGACTAGGAAAAAATGGATGTTCTTGACCCTTATAGGCCAAGATGAAATCTTGATTTACATGCTTGAAAAATGGCTGCACCCGAGCACTTTTGAATTCTACCTTGATTACACCATTCCTCCAATATGATTGGACCTTAAGTAAAGCATGCATTTCATCCAAAAAGCAGATATGGGGAAAATTGTCAAGGAAAAATTTGGCGTAGTTTGAAAAAGACCGGAACCTGCTAGAAGATATGCTTCAGGTTAGAAGATGCACAATGATTAAAACTGTTGTCAATTGGAGTTACATATTAAAAATGTGGTTATGATAAATTGACACACTACCTAACTAATTTAAGACCCACCTTAAAGAGCTACTATTTTCATATAGATTGAATATCCAAAGGCGACGGCTTTTTCGATTTTACAGTATAAGCTATCGGTCTAGGTTTAACACACTATCGACTTAAAACAAAGAAGTTGTGGCATGAAGAAGATGTGTAGAATTGAATATCAAGAATAGTATTGTAAGGATTTAGTACCGAACAAGAAAAGTGGTCTGATATTGTGTTGCTAAACCAACTCCTACCAAACTGAACAACACTTTACGGAATGGACACGATTAGGCCATATATACCCCGTTACATCATCGTACCTGTAAATGTCCCTTGGATCAACAATAATGGTGGACAAGTTTGGAGCATTAGAACTGCAAAACTGAATTAGCCAAATTAAATTATAAGAGCACGTTTAGATAGCAAGGAATCATCCAAACATTATCCAATAATCTTCAATCATCAAATACACTATCCAACATCGAGTTATGGTGGACCAACCCCAAGATCTATCATGTCTGTAAGAACGCAATGTTGAGAAGCAATTAATTAAAATTAGTAATGGTAACTTAGAGAATTAATTGGTGTTAATTGGAAGAATGAGTAATTCAAGATTGATCGTAAATATGTGGAATTTAAGAAGATTCAAAAATGTGGATAATTATTTGGGATTTAAACGAAGAAGTATTTTTGGTACAAATGGAGGTTTTAATAGTAAAATGTTTGCTGTTGAGATTCGAGGAAAAGATAAATGATTGTTGGAATTAAAATTATATTAGAAGAAACAGTTCGATGGAATTGATTATCGAGTAAAATATTATGATGGTACTTATTTTAAAGTGATATATTACCAACAAAAGTGGTTTTGGATATTTTTGGGTTACTATTGACATTTCAAGAGCTTAAATGATTTTTAAATAAATTAAAATGTATTAAGAATTTTATAAGGTCAATTATAAAAAAGAATTTAAAGTTTTATTAAATTAAAGAATGAATTTTTATTTAATATTTCATGCTAATGAATGATTTTTATTAGAATATGCCGAATATTGTAGGTTTGATATAATTAATTTTTAAAGTGAAAGAAACTTATGGAATATAACTTTTATAAAAATTTACAGTGAAGTATAAACTCTAGTAGAAAGTGATTATGATTTTTTTATTGAGAATAGATTTATTTTGGTTAAGTGGGAAATTGATTTGTAAAAGAAAATAGAATGGTAAAAGATTAAATAATATTCGTGAAAAGCCCTCTTACCCAAAACCTCCGAAAATGAGACATAACATATTGCCTCTCTTCACTTCACTTAACACTTTCATATATCTATTACATTGCTCATTTTATTCAATTTTTCATCTTCCAAAGAATAATTAAACCCTAATCCACTTTATCAAAAATTCAATTTAGAGTAGATATAATGAAATTTAAATATGATCTTCTCAATAACACGCTACACCACTAAGAGAAAGAATGTCGAGTTTTGATCTTTATATGGTTGGGTTCTTACTATTGATACACGTGAAGAAGGTGGAAAGGAAGGAGTCGAAGAGTTTAAGTAAACATTGTTTACTTAAACTTTCAAGTGAGTAATTTCATTGCTCACAAATCTATGTTTTGAATGTATGAATCCAAATTTTAATTGTTTGGTGGTGAATTGAATTGCTCGGTATGCCATTATCTTTCAGAGACCCATTTTTCATGAAATCAAGTTAAACTTTTATGTCTAATTTGTGTGCTAATTTGATGATATTTGTTGGATGTTTATGAGTAGAATTGGTTGATTAAATAAGATTTCACTGAATTAAGGAAGTTTAGAAATGAATTGACTAAGAAATGTTGGAGGAACAGGGGTGTATTGGAGCTTTCAAGCTCCAACCTTCACTGGGCGGTCAACTGCCATCTTCAAGACTAATCAACTAGTCTTGACCACGGTATTAGATCAATCCAAAAACCAGAAGCTTTAAAGCTCCATGCATTTGCATATTTATTTTTAAAATTTTATTTAAATAAAATAAAATTAAAATTGATTTTGAAAGAGAGAATTTATCATTTTCTAAATATTAAATTATTTTATGAAATATGATTTATTTTCATTAAATATTAGATATTGAAATAATTAGTGGATTTGAATTCACAGAAAGTGATTTTACAAAGTTGCAAAATATTACGGAATGATTTCGATAAATATTATTTTATTTCGAAAAATATTACTATATTTTCGAGTATAAGGAAGATAATTTAAAATAAATTCTATAATTTAAAATAATTCAAAATTACTTTTTAAGGTTTATAAGTTTATTAAAAATCATAATTAATTATAAAAAAGTTATGGGATGATTTATATAAAAATATTTGATTATAAAAGAGATTTTTATGATTTTTAAATATGGGAAAGAGATTAAGAAATATATTATAAGGTTTAAAATCATAATTTTTTGTCTTAAATAAATATGGAAAATGGTGTTTTTAACTTCTAAAAGTACATAAAGACTTATGGAGCTTTTAACATATTTTTCTATAAATAAATCTCTTTTCAAACTTCATTATATGCTTTGTTCACTATATTTTTTGTGTAACGAGAATGTCGCATAAATGGGTTAAAATACTGTATGGTATGGGATGTTCGTAATATTTCTCTAGTTATTCTTTGGACTTGTTGCATTGAATATTATCATGTGATGCGAGTGTAGTTTATTAGCACTGAGCAAACAAATGAGTAATAACAGGTTGCATGGGTCGCTAGATTTGATATTTGTTCGGTTACTTTTATAAGAAATGTTGCTTTTATTTGTAATGTGGCGTAGGAATTTCTGACGTTGTTTAGAGCTGACTCTTTTAAAGCTTCGTAATCGAGAGTGTTTTTCCTCCCTAAGGGCAATATAGGATTATAATGGGATTATAATGGGCATATGCGAGTTCATTGTCCAAAAACTAACTAGTCGAGAACTAATTTTCCATAAAGGCTAATAGTCGAGAATTTGTTATACGATATTAATTTTCTCTTATAGGACTTATGAGTCAAGGGTTATAGCTCTCATAAGGACTCATCAAGCAGAAAGTATTATTTACTACTCTATCTAGGCTTATCAAGTCAAGAGCATTTACTGGAAATCTACGTAATAGGGTTCACGCCAGTATGTAGATAACATGATTCGTTACCACCACATAGGCTAATGCCCATCCTAACGGCCTGATCGCTTGTCGCACTTCTTATCCATGATTTCAATTCGATAAGATTGATAAAGCCTAGGCTGAGAGTTCTCACTCTTATTAAAGTCATTACTCATACTCACTAAAGGCAAATAATCCATTACAAGGAGACAAAGGAGTTATGACCAATG
The DNA here is from genome assembly GCA_030765085.1 of Allium cepa. Taxonomy (NCBI): domain Eukaryota; kingdom Viridiplantae; phylum Streptophyta; class Magnoliopsida; order Asparagales; family Amaryllidaceae; genus Allium; species Allium cepa. Next base: position 888,165,110 of record CM060931.1, read on the forward strand.
TATAGTGTAGACTTGTAGCGTGTGGATGACTTGTAGTTGGATTGAGGTGTCATGATTTTGGCATTAACTAAGGGACTGTAGGAAACTGGCTACGGTCATTAGTGTTTCTTAAAGCAGTGCCAATGAACATTAGTCTCATATTTAGATGACTTAGGTAGATCCATATTTGATAAGGTATTTTATGTTATCACCTCACCAGAGACGATGCTAATATGACATTAGAGACAATGTGTGGTCATTTGTCATCTAAGATAGCTTACCCATGACCAGCTTCGCGCTCGTCTATATGACATTATATACATACTTTGTGATTGTCTGTCATTCTTTCTTAGAGTCTTTGGCTGAGAGATCTATTGATGTGCTATATATGTACCCCTTAAAGCCACTCAGTTGGAAATGCTTCCTCTTATTAGCACAGTTGGTCTAGATAGATCATTGTTCTTTATTTATGTGTTCTATTATATTAGCGTATTATTATATGAATATGCATATCATATTGTTCATATATCTCTTAAGCCATGTTATATTATACAACAATACTCTACATTGGTAAGGGTATAGAGGTGTGTATTATAGTATCTGAGCTTTGCCCATCATAGGTCAAGCAACTCATAGTTGTTACAACCAATCCAAAGAGATCTACCAAGGTTTGTAACAATTGTAAATCAAAGAATCGAAATAAAAGTCATAAAGTGGACATCAATTGGAGATTTCTAAACCACTATGATAATTTAGTGTGCTATTTTCTTTTTTTGCTTTTTATTTCTTGCTTTCTAGTATATTTACCTATGATTTGTGATCTAAATTAGCGTAAATGCTGAACATATTTTATGACCATAGATCCATCCTCCTAAAAACTAGCAATAGAATCACATTCAGGATCTATGGTTCTACCGAAGTCTGTTCTTGGGTGTTTGGTCATTTTTGATCAAATCATTTTGGTTCTTTCACTAATAACATTCAGATCATGAAGTCATTATCTAGAAATCAAGGATCGAAGTGGGCATTGTTGGATGGAGAGTAACCCCCTATAGGGTACTCATCAACAACGTTCGATCTAAGTCAAACGATCAACTACCTTACCAAGGAAGAGGTGTAGAAAGTGATGGAAAATATGAAAGTTTCCTTCTCATCTAAAAAACAAAAGATGACACAATCATTCCATAAATGCATAGAGAAAGCAGCACCAGTGTAGGTCTATAGAGATCGATTCAAAAATTTTGTTGATAACCCATCAAGAATGGGTGCAAGGGAGCGGGCAAGGCAAAAAAAATCTATGGAGATATAGACTTTGATACAATTGAAATGGCCAAGGCTCAAATCTTACTGGCTTAATTCCTAATCAATCAATACTTGACCGACTGTTATTACCTATGTTGAACCAAGGGAGGATGTCGAATCGGATGTTAATGCTGATGTTGGAACCAAATGCTTGGCTGTTAATGGGAATGCCTGAGTTTAGATCGAATAGTTCACAAATTGTTGATCCATTGCACAGACAGCATGGTATAACCCATAAAGCATCTAAATGGAGAATTTTGGTTGTAAGGAACAAATCACTAGGCTAATATGTCGAGTGTTAGGAAAGAAAAATAGGAGACCGAATGTTGACGAGAAGAATTAAAGCCTATTCTTTTCGAAAATTTAATATGCAATCAATCCTCAGATTTTAAGACGCTAGTTATGGAACCATTTGCTAGAAAAATAAATCCTACATCTCATTTAAAGCATTATATTCAACATATGAAGTCAGTTGGAGCTACGGAGGAAGAACTTTCATCGCTTTCCTCTGTTCTTGTCAGATTTAGTGACTATGTGATTTAGTGTTCGTAGCGCGAATCCATTAGTACTTGGGCTATGTTGAAGGAAAAGTTCATAAATTGGATTAAAGCTTATGTCATTTGGCCTAAAAATGAGATATGCTTGGCAGATATCAAGCAAAAAGATGGAGAAACCGTATACAACTATCTTGCATAGTTTAAGATGCAGTGGGCACCATTTTTATCCACTTAAACGAATTGTCCATGTGGTTATTGTTTTAGGAATCAACGGCAACATAGAATTTTATAGGGAAATTTAAAAGAATCCAACCATCAACTTGAAGAAATTTTACGATCAAGCTAATAAGTACATGCACTTAGAGGATTCTAATATCAAGGCAGGACAAATCAATGTCAACCAAGTTGGATAAAAAAAGCATCAGGGTAGGGAAAGCCAAAGATCGACGATAAGCTGGAGTAAGAAAATGCTTCATAGGAGAGCAAGATAAGTTTCTATATTCATCGAGATTCCCAAAAAACCTACCTCACTACTAGGAAAACCATGGTTTATGGTAAATCAAGGAATAGAGAATCAACTATAATAGAGATTAGATCTAGAAAATACTACATCTTCCATGAGATCGATGGTCATGAGACCAATGAATGCAAACTTCTCAAGGAAACCATCAAGAAGCACATCCAAGAGGTATGGTTTTTACAATACTTTAATTGCCTACTGGATAGTTCTCAACCTTCAACCAAGAGTCAACTTCAACTGCCAACAAACCAAGCGGTGATTACCCTTAGCAGCTTAGGTAGAGTGCCATGCACATGGTTTTCCCTTAAAGGATCTAAGGGATGGTTCTTAGACTTTGCTTTGTTTATTTTTTCCTTTTAAAATAATGTTTGGGAGGGTATCTTGGTATGTCTACACATGTATGAAATCTGGAGACAGATCTTACAAGCATGCTCTAGGTGAAACACAAGGCACAATTTAATCCGAACCTTTAGAATTGATTTGATTTATGTACTCTCTAAACCTTGTTTGAACTTATTGATAATGGAATTGATTTTTATTGACCGATAGAATTGAATTTTATGACTGATTTATGAACCAACTAAGCTATATTCTATATAATATGAACAATAGTATAATATTCTACTTAGCAGTACAATTTATGGAACTAATGTATGAATTAGTGCACTTGATTTAACCCTTTGTAGGTAACTTTAGTGTCAGTTCCATGGACTCTAGTCCGTGGGCCCTCAATGAAGCTGAGTCCTTATGAAGGAAGAGTTAAACACTACTCAAGGGCATAATGGATCCCTCATGGATATCATAGCATCCTTTCTCCTAATAAGCATCCATAGATAGATGTGCATATTTTGAAGAATGGAATAACCATAGGTCATTTTCATTTGACAACTGATTATATGGATTCATCGAATACGTTTCAGTCTTAATGACACAAGTCCATTTTTTTACTAGCTAATGTATAGACTTATGGGATGCTTTCTGACCTGGAAGCCATGAAACCCTTTCATCGCTAAATGCATGAAGTAACCTATAAGTTGTTCCTTATCTCCGGTATAGATAGAAAAGTATAATTTCATTCAACTCTGCTATAGAGAGAGATGTATAAACACCACTACGCCAAATATAGCAGTGTATAAACTCATTCACCTCTTCCAACGAAAGAGGAGTATAAACTCATTTAACTCTTCTGAAGATGTGGAGGATAAACTTGGTTATTTATTTCAAAAATGGAAGATTATATACTTATATAACTCTACTGGAGATAGTGGGGTATAAACTTATAAAACTCCACCAAAGACTGTAGAGTATAAACTAACTTAACTTGTCCAGAGATAATAGAGTATAAACTTCCTAACCTTAGGGATAGGGTTCAACTTTATCAAAGACAGTGGAGTATATTAATGCTTAACCGTAGATGAAAGGTATAGCTTCATCGGAGAAAGTGAAGAATCAATTTTTTTCAACTTTAAAAATTAGGCTAAACTACATCAAAGACGGTATAGTGTAATTCAGACTAGTCCTAAAGGCAGACCCAACTCTGCCAAAGATGATGTAGTGCAACCTTTCCAAAAACCCACAAAGACAAAGTGAACCTCATATGAACATGAAGCATGATACTCAAGAGACTAAGCATCCTAGTAGAAAACCGGGACTACGACATAAAGGTACGACTTACTTTTATAAATTGATTTTAATTGATACTTGATATAATTACTTAAGGGCATAATAACACCTTACCACCTGAACATGTAAATCAATAGGAGTGGAAAAAAAGACTTATGATAGGCAAGAATGAATTTTTTAACCTCTATAGGTCAGAAGATCTCTTGATTTACAAGCTTGACAATTAGCCACACATGGGCACCGTGGAATTCTACCTTAAATACACCATTCCCCCAATACGACTGGGTCTGAAGCAAAGCACTCTATTTATCCACAAAGCATACTTTAGGGGTGGGGTCAACGTGATATGAGAAAATTTGGCACAGTCTCGAAATAGATACAAACGTATTGAAAAACATGCTTAAGGTCAGGAGTTTCAAAATAGTTGAAACCGTTGAAACTACAGATTGAAAGATATAGTCGCCTTAAATCGTTCTATTGCCTTGCCAATTTAGGACCCACAATGGAGAGCTACTATAAACTTTCCCAAATTGAACATCCAAGGGCACTGAGTGTCAATTCAACAAAACAAAGCTATTCATCCAAGTTTCACTCAATTCTGACTTATGGTGAAGAAGTTATGATAAAAAAAGGTGGGTTCAGAATAGAACATCAATAACGGTTCGATAGGGAATTAGGTACCAAATAAGAAAAATGATCTAGTAGTTTGTTTAAGAACCAACTCCTATCAAACCAAACCGACTCCTACCGAACTGAAACGAATCATTCCCTACATAATCAAATTGACTATGCCATATATACTCCTTCACATCGTGGAACCAATAAGTACTCATAGATGAATAGTAACGATGGACAATTTTGGAGCACCAGAACTACCAAACCAAATTAGCTAAACAAAATTAATAGAGCACTTTTGGATATCAAGGAATCATCTAAACCTTACCCAATCATCATAAGACATCAAATCCACTATCCCATTTTAATTTACGGTGGACTAACCCATAGATCTACAACATCAAAGCTTTACCAACCAGAGATCTAATAATCCATGACTGTTGCAACCATTCCAGAGAGATTTAACAAAAACTGTAACAATTGTAAGTCGGGCAAGCAAAATAAAAGACATAAATTTTGCGTAGACCGTAAATTTTGAGCAACTATAAATTTTTTATGTTATTTACTTTTTACGCATTTATGTCATGACAGTTATTATAACCGTTTGGGTATTTAAAACTATGATCATCAAAGGGGACATCTTCATATATAGCTCTTGGGATTAATATGCAATTATTATATCTAATCTTAATGATGTATTCATGGGGTTATGGAAACGAAATGTAATGAATTTGCAAACTAATGAATGAAATGTTGTTTAAAATTTTGCAAACTTTATCGCTCTTGGTGTTAATGATTTATAACGAATCTCATTATGTTATTGTAAAATAATGCTAAGGATGACCCCGGCATCAATAATATCATTTCCAAGCCTTAGAATGAGGGATGTTACAAACTGGCATTAAAGCATAAGATTAAATTACTTAGTATGATTTTGAGAAAAAAACATAACCCAAATGAAATAAGAAAGAACAAATTGGGGTTTGGGATAGCGATATTGTAACGTAGTTGTTTTTTGCTATATATATGTATATATAAGTATGTATATCTATCTATACTTTCCCTTCTATCTTAGATCATTTTTCTATATCTTATGGAAACTCATATGAAGATTACGAGAAATAGATACCAAAAGTGGAAGACTAAAATTGGGAAGCAGAAGTATCACAACCAATGGAAATGTTTGGGCCAATGCTAGGAATGCTAACCGAGCCACCATCGCTAATGGAAATGCTAATGCAAATGTGCATGCTAGAACTGCACCAAGATATAGGGATGATGCATCGGTTTTTTGCCAATATGATACAAGTTGGAGCAGTGGTTGGATTAAATGGAAAAAATGCTGGTGATGCAGAAGTTTTTGTACTTGAGGTATCTACTCGTAATAACTGTGTTGCGTTAAGTAAAGATTATACTAGCTTAGGTGAAAATCCATTCATGGGAATGGAGAATGCCATTAAAGTGGAGAATTGGCTTCTTTAGTGTGAGAGAATTTTTGTTGATTTGGCATTAAACGATGATCAGAAAAGGAGATTGGCATCAAGACAATTACAAGGAGCTTCTTTATATTGGCGGAACAGTGTTACAATAGGAGTATCGAAGGAGAATTTAACTTGGGCCGACTTTAGGGAAAGATTTAAGGAATATTTCCACCTAAAGCAGCCAGGTCGATGTTGTTTAGAAAGTTATTAGAATTAGAGAAAGGTGACATGTTAGTGTTGGAGTATGTGACAAAGTTTGATGACCTCTCTAGGCATGGGCAGGCTATCATTAATACACTGCTTAAGAAGAATGAGAAGTTTGTCAAGGGATTGAAGTTGGAGATTGCTCGGGTAACTATGCCACATCTCGGAGATTTGTTTAATATTGTTGTGAACATGACTCTAAGAAACAAGGATTTTCTTTCATCTTTAGAGAGAAAAAGCCTGGGAGACTAAAGGTTTCCAAGATAAGAAGCGAAAGTTCTGTGACAAGAAGGGAGGTTAGAAGAAAGGAGTTTCGAAAAAGGGAACAGTTAGGGTGACCTGTTATAAGTGCGATAAGAAAAGACACTATGCTAGTGAGTGTCTTCTGCAAATAGAAAGAAGGATGTTGATATGAAAGGAGTAAGTGTTTTAACTGTGACAAGATGGAGTGCGAGATTGTCCTAAACCAGTCAAAGCTCCGCAGGGAAAAGTTTTTACTTTGCAACCAATAGCTTCTCGACTATCTGCAGAGAAGAAAAGAAAGGCCGTAATAGGAGGTACATTTCTTATTTATAGCATTCCTATTATTGTGTTGTTCAATACTGGAGCATCACATTTTTTATCTCTAAATGTTTGATAGATAAGTTAAACTTAGAACCGACATAGCTCATTACTTCTCTAAGGGTTGCGAATCCAATAGGCGGCCATGCAACTCTTGGATCGATATGTGAGTACGTAGAGATTGACTTGTTAGGTCATATGTCTGTAGTTATACACATTTGAGTTTGTGGGTTTTGGATAATTCTGGTTATGTGACGACCCAAACTCGATGTCCGATAAACGACATCAAATTCGCATCGCCGGAGCTTATAACAACAATTAGATGAATATAAAACAGCGGAACAGAATCAATATCATAAATAACATCACTGTTACAACATCAACATAATATCCATACTGCAACAGAGTACATAATACATACACTACAACTCCAAATACAACATCATGATAATACAACAGTGAACATATATCCAAAAGTTCTCAAATGAGAGAGATGATAACGAACTCCCAAAAGCTAACACCTGAAATCTCCAATAGCTCCTAAGATATCTCCAAGATAAGAGCTCCAAAATACTGCTACTCCAAAATACAGAAACCTGCTACTAGGCTGCCCGTGTGGAAATAATGGGCACCCAGAGTTTAGGAAAGAAAACAATAAACTCCGGATCAGTCATGGGACTGGTATGAGTAAACAAAAACAGTTGCATTTAAATAAAACAAGATTTTATAAAAGAATTTTCGGAATGCTTTTAAAAATGGAACTACTATAAGACCTCCCGCCACACACACAATGCAAACGCAGAATTGGAGGAGATTTCTTCTTATGATAGTTAAATATGCTTGGTACGAGAAAAGAAATTCTTTGATATTATTACTAGTGCATAGTGAAGAAAACATTTCAAAAGTAGAATATTAATCTTAGCCAGCATAGGTACCATTATATTATGCCTACTATAGCTACCATATTAAATGGCAGGTTCTACAACTAAAACCGTACAGGGATCGTATTGTTTCTTTGGATTTCCAACAAATGGTCAAGCCAAGGAACTTCCCATTGCCACATGGAAATGCCTCTGGAAAGACGCCCCGAGAACCTAACCGGATCTCTGCCAACACAAGGCCGGGTTACCCTTCAAACTGGGTAACAACTGACACGAGTATGCCATCTCCCGGTTGTAAACAACCTTTAACCGGGGCCCCAGCAACAAATCACAAAGTAATATATATATGTCTGCGATATCAACATAAGTTAAGTATCTGGGCTCCATACCATGATACCACTTCTATCCAGAAGGAAATGCACATACCCTAAAGGGTGCTACCCCTAATAACCTTGCTGCATCTTTCCTGTTTTGACCATTTCGGGGTGTGAGGCTCGACGAAGTCTCGTCCACAAAAACACGCTTTATACAAAAGCTGTGCTTTGGGTCAACAAATGATCATAGAAATGATCACAAAGATAAACGATCAAACAAATGATCTTATCTCAAATGATCAACACAATGATCATTTCACAGCAACACTCAGCATGTCACATTACCAAATTGGGAATATATCGCTGATAACCTTCAACTACATAATCTCTGAGCTCGTACGTCTCAGAGAAGGGTGTTAAGCTAAGAGAATAAATCCTCCGCCACCAACAGAAATATATTTGAAAAAAATCGGCTTTATATCTCAATTTGTAATGTCAGACATACTATCCATACAAGTCTGTTCCGGGCTCGAACAGAACCGAAGGCACTTCCAAAGAAGTCCTTGCAATCCGGATATCCACAATCCTGATCGGATTCCCATCACATATGGAGAACTCTATACCGAAGCAACTCGGTGCAGAGTCAATCGACAGGTCATCCTATCGCTCTCGTAAATACCCGGTCTTCAACACCGGTCTTCAAATGTTATCCATAACGTCGAATCACATATTCGAAATGGGTTATATGACACAAAGGTCCTTTCCCGGCTAATTCGAATAGTGAGTGTCAATTTTTAAAACATGTGGATGTCATTCACAAATATTCACAGGTCCGATGTGGGTTTCGGATAACAACTGAAATCCGATTCCCTGTCGCATCGAAGTTTAAATGCCGTTTTACGGGCAACAGGGTTTTCACATCAATACAGAACAAATCATAATCACAGTGCAATAACATGGCAATCACATCATACAGAATCACAAACAGAACAGAAATATCAGTATGGTGCATAGAAACAGTTAATTTATCTTCTAATGTGGTTTAAGTAAATTTACCACCGGACTATTTTAAATCAACTACGAAAATTTGGATAAATAAATTAAATCTTAATTTATTCGATTTATTGATTCAAAATTAGTTCTTTAAATTCACTGCTAATTTTCTTGATTTATCATCTCAAATAAATTTGAATAACAAATTCTCAATTACAATTTAATTTGAACACTTAATTTAAATTTCAAATCGTATATTATTCTTAATTTCTTTAAATCATTTATTAATACAAATTGTTTTCTTTACTTATCATTTGAAAATCTATTTTTCACTTTAAATATTCATTTATTTTCACATTAAAAGTTTTAATGTAAATTTACTTTAATTCTTATTTTAAATTAAATTACTTAATTTAAAGGTTTAATTAAATTTTAAAACACATTGTTAACCAATTTAAACTTATAGTGAGTTCTTTACTTAACCTAAATCAACATTGTTTATCTTGAAATAACAAAATTTTACTTAACATTTTAATTCCAGAATCTTCTCTGGGCTAAACCCATTTTAAGTTAAATAACCTTTTTTTTATATACCAATTCTTTAAGGAAATAAATTTTGCTTTTAAAACAAACCAAGCCCGAAAGAAAAATCAAGCCCGATACCCACAAAAGTTAATCACTGCAAAACAAATTTGGGCTGTAACCCAACACCCCAACCTCCTTTCTTCTCCTCTCTGTTTTTTCTTTTCTTTTTGTTGTTTTTTTTTTCTTCAGCAAGTTGATTTGAATTTTCGAACGAAAGTATCAGGTGAGAAAACTTTTCGTGCTCGCGTGCTATAACCCGAGACAATTTCATTTCGACTCGAGCATCCCCTCGAGCTCTTCCCAGGTTCAACCCTGCTGACACGGAGACGTCCCCGTGTACGTGCACGAGGTTGTGCCGCCTTTCTGGCGACCGCCACCACCCTCAACAAGTCAGAAATCTCATATACACTTGAATTTAAACATCAACTCGAAACCATTGTCTCGAAACCAAAAAGTAGCAATTTACACGACCCTGTAACTTAACTACCCTCATGAAAACGCCTCGCCGCCACCCCATAGACCACCAGAGACACTCGCATTTCGTCCACACCATGACAGACCCCCCAACAACCTTCCACCAGAGACTCGTGACACTCGGTCACGCGTAGGAGTCGCATTCATCATATTACAGACACGACTAAACTTGAAAACCAAACCCTAAAACGATCTCGTATTCAAATTTCACGCAATGAAAAATTCCTTTGATAATTTTCTCGAAGTCTCTGATGTTCGAGCTTGCCACAAATAAATTTTCAGCCTTTATAATTTGATTTATAACCAGAAATTCAAAGAAAAACGATATGTGTTCATGCTCGAACTGCTCTGTATATACCCAACTAGAAATCTTCATTTCTGTTGTAAAAATCATGATTTGTAGTAAGAATTTAAGCTATTAACTTGGATTAGCTTTTTATAATACTTGAATTTATCAAATTTCTTCTTGATTACCTGTAACCAAAGTCACAGTGATGATACCCTACAATCATGGTTTAAATCAGCTTTTTAGAATCTAAATCTTTAAGTTTCATCATCTGGTTTGATTTAAAACTAAAAACTTTCTATGATTCAGTTGAAACAATTTGAGTTTTTGAATGATAACCCACCCTGTAATCCATTCAGAGAAGAAAAATATACAGAGCGACCTGGGTATACATATATCAAATCATATTTAAAGATAAACATATACAATGCTATGTAACAAAGAATCTTCTTTACAATTAATTAAAGCCTTTAAGTTGATGTTTACTCACCTGGCAATATTTGAAACAGAGAGTATTTTTGTATTGAAAAGTTGCAGCAGTTTTTTTTTTTTCTTTCTTCCTGGATCTACTCTTGAACCCTCTTTGATTAGCTGAATAAACTTGCTCCAGTTTGTTGAATAAGGTGATGTTTGCTTTTATTTCTTTTTATTTTCTTTTCTGATCTTTGCAAAAATTTGTTGAACGTATGAACTAAGGCAATTGCCATGTATATAAGGAGGTAGGCAGGTTTAAGCAAAGTACTGAAATTAAATTTTGTATAGTTGCTTCCTACAGCATTTGTACAACACATGCTTTCCTCCTTCCTTCAAGGGAGGCTGATAATGATGTTATGGAGGCTTGCATTTAATGCCTCATGCTTCCTTGTACCTCCACAGCATGTGCTGTTTGATTTCTTGCAAGTGCTGTTTTGCTCTTTTGTGATCAAGTCTTGTTTATTTTGCTAAATGTAAGAGTTTGTTTTTTTTCTTTTGCTTATATATTTTAGTTTACTGGTTTGTATATTTTCTTGCAAACTTGTTTTAGTTATTAACTTTTAATAATTATGTGATTTTATTACAATATACATTTTCTTAAATTTTATTTCTATTCAAGATTTAACTATTAATATTTAATCTATAACATATATTTTATTTTTAAGGCTTAAACAATTTCTTGTTTTGTTACATATTTCATTCACCATTTATTTATTTAAAACTAAAACTATCAATTATTTATTTAATTCCATATAACTTTGTAATATTGATTTTTTTACAATAGTTTATTTTCTTTTGAAATTCTCAAATTTAAATTCAAAAGTTCAAACAATTTAACAAATTTTATATCCAAAATTTTATATTTAATCGTCGAAGATTGAGTACATCTGACTGCTTTCAGAGGTCCTGATATGTTCTATGAATGGTTAGTTATGCCTTTCGGGCTAACCAATGCTCTAGCATACTTCGTAGATCTTATGACTCGTGTGTTTCGGGAAGTTTTGAATAAATTTGTGCTTGTATTCATTGATGATATCTTAATTTTCTCCAAAACTAAAGAAGAGCATGCCGAGCATCTTAGAATTGTTTTAGAAATTTGTAGGAGAAATGTTCTATATGCGAAATTTTCCAAATGCCACTTCTGGGTCAATGAAGTCAAATTCCTTGGCCATATTGTTAATGAAGAAGGAATTTCAGTAGATCCTAGCAAAATTTCCGCTATTCTTGATTGGAAACAACCCACTACTCCAAGAGAAGTTCGAAGCTTTTTGGGTTTAGTAGGCTATTACCGGAAATTCGTACAAGATTTTTCTAAGTTGGCTAGCCCACTGACTAAGCTGACAATGAAAAATGCAAAGTTCATTTGGACTTCAGAATGTGAAGAAGTTTTTCAAGAGTTGAAAAAGAGATTGACCACTGCTCATGTTCTCACTATTGTTAACGGGAACCAAGGCTTATCTGTCTATACTGACGCATGTGGTGAAGGGGTAGGTGCAGTATTAATGCAAAATGGAAAGGTAGTTGCCTACGCAAGTAGACAATTACGTCCACATGAGAAAAACTACCCGACGCATGATTTGGAACTTTTGGCTGTTGTTTTCGCCTTAAAGATCTTGCGACATTATCTTCTGGGTAAGAATCTTTTCAGCTTTCTTAACAATTTATGAACTAGCTTAACTAAAGAAATATACTTAATAAACTCTCTTTATTTTAGGTGAAAAATTCGAATTATTCACCGACCATAAATCTTTGAAATATCTTTTCACCCAGAAGGATCTGAATCTGCGACAACAACGTTGGTTGGAATTTCTAGCATCATATGACTTAGATATTCTATATACACCCGGAAAGGCCAATGTAGTTGCAGACGCTTTGAGCAGAAGTTATGCTGTTCTTGCTTATCTGGTTATCACTCCTACTCTTCTTGAGAAAGTCGCCAGTAAACAAAAAGAGGACCAGTTTCTTCAGGAAATATATGGGAGGATTCGTCGAGGTGAAGATTCCAGTTTTGCAATTGATGATTATGGGGTTATAAGTTTAAAAGGCAGGATTTGTGTCCCTGACATTCCAGAACTGAAACGTGAAGTATTGGATGAATGCCACAAGTCAAAATTCAACATCCATCCAGGAGTCAACAAAATGTATCGTGATGTTAAAAGGACATTCTGGTGGAAAACGATGAAGAGAGACATATCTATTTATGTGAATCGCTGTACTACTTGTCAGCAAATCAAGAGCGACCAAAAGAAAGTGGCCGGTTTACTTCAACCTTTGGAAGTACCGAAATGGAAGTGGGATCAGGTATCGATGGATTTCATCGACGGATTGCCACGAACCAAGAAAGGCAATGAAGCGATTTGGGTTATTGTGGATCGTCTAACCAAAAATGCTCATCATTCCAGTTAAATCTACTCGGACTGCAGCAAGCTTGACAGGTATATATATAAAGGAAATTGTTCGCCTCCATGGTATTTCCAGCAGTATAGTGAGTGATCGTGATCCGATCTTCACTAGTACATTTTGGAAAGCATTTCAGCATGCATTGGGAACGAAATTAAATTTCAGTACTGCTTATCACCCACAATCTGATGGACAGACTGAAAGGGCCAATCGAATTTTAGAAGACCTACTGCGTGCTTGTGTGCATGATTTTGGTGGTTCTTGGGAGGACCATTTGCATCTGGTTGAATTCTCATATAACAACAGTTATCAGGCCAGTTTAGAAATGGCTCCTTTCGAAACTTTATATGGTCGTCCGTGTCGATCACCTACATGCTGGATCGAATCGGGTGACAGACTCGTCTTAGGACCAGATGTGATCAAAGAAGCCACGGAGAAGGTAGATTTTATTCGAAAGAAGTTATTAACTGCCCAGAGCCGTCAGAAGAGCTACTATGACCGCCGAAGGAGGAATTTGGAATTTCAAGTTGGAGATTCTGTATTTCTGAAAGTATCTCCGATGCGGGGTGTATTGAGATTCGGGAAAACTGGAAAGTTGGCACCGCGTTATATTGGTCCTTTTCCTATTCTGGAAAGGATTGGTTCTCTATCATATAGAGTACAGTTACCCAGCTGGTTGTCTGGCGTACATGACGTGTTCCATATTTCTAATCTTCGGAAATATGCGCACGACCCAGATGATATTATTGAAGAAGCTGCTCAGCAGGATCTAGAAATCACTCCTAACTTGGCAGTAAAGAGGGAACCGATGAAAATTGTTGATCGTGATGAGAAGCGATTGAGGAACAAAGTTGTGAAACTGGTCAAATTTCAATGGAGTGGCGATCCAAAGGACTGTACTTGGGAGACTGAAGATAATATGAAGAAATCATATCCCAATTGCAGAATAGACGTCTCGGCTTAAAACTGTAAGTCATTTCCTTATTTTTCCGAATTCGTATATTTTTTGATTTCGTTTCTCTCTCTTTCAATTTCGAGGACGAAATTTTCTTAAGGAGGGGATATTGTAACATCCCGAAAATTTTGGATATAAAATTTGTTAAATTGTTTGAACTTTTGAATTTAAATTTGAGAATTTCAAAAGAAAATAAACTATTGTAAAAAAATCATTATTACAAAGTTATATGGAATTAAATAAATAATTGATAGTTTTAGTTTTAAATAAATAAATGGTGAATGAAATATGTAACAAAACAAGAAATTGTTTAAGCCTTAAAAATAAAATATATGTTATAGATTAAATATTAATAGTTAAATCTTGAATAGAAATAAAATTTAAGAAAATGTATATTGTAATAAAATCACATAATTATTAAAAGTTAATAACTAAAACAAGTTTGCAAGAAAATATACAAACCAGTAAACTAAAATATATAAGCAAAAGAAAAGAAAAAAACTCTTACATTTAGCAAAATAAACAAGACTTGATCACAAAAGAGCAAAACAGCACTTGCAAGAAATCAAACAGCACATGCTGTGGAGGTACAAGGAAGCATGAGGCATTAAATGCAAGCCTCCATAACATCATTATCAGCCTCCCTTGAAGGAAGGAGGAAAGCATGTGTTGTACAAATGCTGTAGGAAGCAACTATACAAAATTTAATTTCAGTACTTTGCTTAAACCTGCCTACCTCCTTATATACATGGCAATTGCCTTAGTTTATACGTTCAACAAATTTTTGCAAAGATCAGAAAAGAAAATAAAAAGAAATAAAAGCAAACATCACCTTATTCAACAAACTGGAGCAAGTTTATTCAGCTAATCAAAGCAGGGTTCAAGAGTAGATCCAGGAAGAAAGAAAAAAAAACTGCTGCAACTTTTCAATACAAAAATATTCTCTGTTTCAAATATTGCCAGGTGAGTAAACATCAACTTAAAGGCTTTAATTAATTGTAAAGAAGATTCTTTGTTACATAGCATTGTTTATGTTTATCTTTAAATATGATTTGATATATGTATACCCAGGTTGCTCAGTATATTTTTCTTCTCTGAATGGATTACAGGGTGGGTTATCATTCAAAACCTCAAATCGTTTCAACTGAATCATAGAAAGTTTTTAGTTTTAAATCAAACCAGATGATGAAACTTAAAGATTTAGATTCTAAAAAGCTGATTTAAACCATGATTGTAGGGTATCATCACTGTGACTTTGGTTACAGGTAATCAAGAAGAAATTTGATAAATTCAAGTATTATAAAAAGCTAATCCAAGTTAATAGCTTAAATTCTTACTACAAATCATGATTTTTACAACAGAAATGAAGATTTCTAATTGGGTATATACAGAGCAGTTCGAGCATGAACACATATCGTTTTTCTTTGAATTTCTGGTTATAAATCAAATTATAAAGGCTGAAAATTTATTTGTGGCAAGCTCGAACATCAGAGACTTCGAGAAAATTATCAAAGGAATTTTTCATTGCGTGAAATTTGAATACGAGATCGTTTTAGGGTTTGGTTTTCAAGTTTAGTCGTGTCTGTAATATGATGAATGCGACTCCTACGCGTGACCGAGTGTCACGAGTCTCTTGTGGAAGGTTGCTGGGAAGTCTGTCGTGGTGTGGACGAAATGCGAGTGTCTCTGGTGGTCTATGGGGTGGCGGCGAGGCGTTTTCGTGAGGGTAGGTTAAGTTACAGGGTCGTGTAAATTGATACTTTTTGATTTCGAGACAATGGTTTCGAGTTGATGTTTAAATTCGAGTGTATATGAGATTTCTGACTTGTTGAGGGTGGTGGCGGCCGCCAGAAAGGCGGTGCGACCTCGTGGACGTACACGGGGACGTCTCTGTGTCAGCAGGGTTGAACCTGGGAAGAGCTCGAGGGGATGCTCGAGTCGAAATGAAATTGTCTCGGGTTATAGCACGCGAGCACGAAAAGTTTTCTCACCTGATACTTTCGTTCGAAAATTCAAATCAACTTGCTGAAGGAAAAAAAACAACAAAAAGAAAAAAAAACAGAGAGGAGAAGAAAGGAGGTTGGGGTGTTGGGTTACGGCCCAAATTTGTTTTGCAGTGATTAACTTTTGTGGGTATCGGGCTTGATTTTTCTTTCGGGCTTGGTTTGTTTTAAAAGCAAAATTTATTTCCTTAAAGAATTGGTATATAAAAAAAAGGTTATTTAACTTAAAATGGGTTTAGCCCAGAGAAGATTCTGGAATTAAAATGCTAAGTAAATTTTTGTTATTTCAAGATAAACAATGTTGATTTAGGTTAAGTAAAGAACTCACTATAAGTTTAAATTGGTTAACAATGTGTTTTAAAATTTAATGAAACCTTTAAATTAAGTAATTTAATTTAAAATAAGAATTAAAGTAAATTTACATTAAAACTTTTAACGTGAAAATAAATGAATCTTCAAAGTGAAAAATAGATTTTCAAATGATAAGTAAAGAAAACAATTTGTATTAATAAATGATTTAAAGAAATTAAGAATAATATACGATTTGAAATTTAAATTAAGTGTTCAAATTAAATTGTAATTGAGAATTTGTTATTCAAATTTATTTGAGTTGATAAATCACGAAAATTAGCAGTGAATTTAAAGAACTAATTTTGAATCAATAAATCGAATAAATTAAGATTTAATTTATTTATCCAAATTTTCGTAGTTGATTTAAAATAGTCTGGTGGTAAATTTACTTAAACCACGTTAGAAGATAAATTAACTGTTTCTATGCACCATACTGATATTTCTGTTCTGTTTGTGATTCTGTATGATGTGATTGCCATGTTATTGCACTGTGATTATGATTTGTTCTGTATTGATGTGAAAACCCTGTTTCCCGTAAAACGGCATTTAAACTTCGATGCGACAGGGAATCGGATTTCAGTTGTTATCCGAAACCCACATCGGACCTGTGAATATTTGTGAATGACATCCACATGTTTTAAAAATTGACACTCACTATTCGAATTAGCCGGGAAAGGACCTTTGTGTCATATAACCCATTTCGAATATGTGATTCGACGTTATGGATAACATTTGAAGACCAGTGTTGAAGACCGGGTATTTGCGAGAGCGATAGGATGACCTGTCGATTGACTCTGCACCGAGTTCCTCCGGTATAGAGTTCTCCATATGTGATGGGAATCCGATCAGGATTGTGGATATCCGGATTGCAAGGACTTCTTTGGAAGTGCCTTCGGTTCTGTTCGAGCCCGGAACAGACTTGTATGGATAGTATGTCTGACATTACAAATTGAGATATAAAGCCGATTTCTTTCAAATATATTTCTGTCGGTGGCGGAGGATTTATTCTCTTAGCTTAACACACTTCTCTGACGTACGAGCTCAGAGGTTATGTAGTTGAAGGTTATCAGCGATATATTCCCAATTTGGTAATGTGACATGCTGAGTGTTGCTGTGAAATGATCATTGTGTTGATCATTTGAGATAAGATCATTTGTTTGATCGTTTATCTTTGTGATCATTTCTATGATCATTTGTTGACCCAAAGCACAGCTTTTGTATAAAGCGTGTTTTTGTGGACGAGACTTTGTCGAGCCTCACACCCCGAAATGGTCAAAACAGGAAAGATGCAGCAAGGTTATTAGGGGTAGCACCCTTTAGGGTATGTGCATTTCCTTCTGGATAGAAGTGGTATCATGGTATGGAGCCCAGATACTTAACTTATGTTGATATCGCAGATATATATATATATTACTTTGTGATTTGTTGCTGGGGCCCCGGTTAAAGGTTGTTTACAACCGGGAGATGGCATACTCGTGTCAGTTGTTACCCAGTTTGAAGGGTAACCCGGCCTTGTGTTGGCAGAGATCCGGTTGGTTCTCGGGGCGTCTTTCCAGAGGCGTTTCCATATGGCAATGGGAAGTTCCTTGGCCTGACCATTTGTTGGAAATCCAAAGAAACAATACGATCCCTGTACGGTTTTAGTTGTAGAACCTGCCATTTAATATGGTAGCTATAGTAGGCATAATATAATGGTACCTATGCTGGCTAAGATTAATATTCTACTTTTGAAATATTTTCTTCACTATGCACTAGTAATAATATCAAAGAATTTCTTTTCTCGTACCAAGCATATTTAACTATCATAAGAAGAAATCTCCTCCAATTCTGCGTTTGCATTGTGTGTGTGGCGGGAGGTCTTATGGTAGTTCCATTTTTAAAAGCATTCCGAAAATTCTTTTATAAAATCTTGTTTTATTTAAATGCAACTGTTTTTGTTTACTCATACCAGTCCCATGACTGATCCGGAGTTTATTGTTTTCTTTCCTAAACTCTGGGTGCCCATTATTTCCACACGGGCAGCCTAGTAGCAGGTTTCTGTATTTTGGAGTAGCAGTATTTTGGAGCTCTTATCTTGGAGATATCTTAGGAGCTATTGGAGATTTCAGGTGTTAGATTTTGGGAGTTCGTTATCATCTCTCTCATTTGAGAACTTTTGGATATATGTTCACTGTTGTATTATCATGATGTTGTATTTGGAGTTGTAGTGTATGTATTATGTACTCTGTTGCAGTATGGATATTATGTTGATGTTGTAACAGTGATGTTATTTATGATATTGATTCTGTTCCGCTGTTTTATATTCATCTAATTGTTGTTATAAGCTCCGGCGATGCGAATTTGTTGTCGTTTATCGGACATCGAGTTTGGGTCGTCACAGGTTATGGATTTGTTAAGTCGATATAATGCTAGGGTATTTTGTTGATATCAAGTAATACCTTAAAGCATCCTGATTGTCATAATCGAACCGTATGCTCATTTAAGGAGCCGAGTTTTGATGCCTATGGAATGTTGTGTGCCATGCAAGGCATGGAGGATGAAATCAATCAAGGTTACGTAGTTGGGAAGTATGCTGATATTTTTTTGCCTATTATGAGACTATCGCTAAAACGTGCCACAGAGTTTTGAATAGATCTTATAACAGGTACTGAACCCGTAAGTTGACCACTTATAGAATGACACCCACCCGACGAAGGAGTTAAGGTGCAACTAGTGGATCTGGAAGGGAAATTTTTTATTAGACTAAGAAATTAGCCCAAGGGAGCTGCAATGGTATTTGTGAAGTAACCGGATGGATCATTGAGATTATGTATCGATTATAGAAATTTGAATGAGAAGACGATAAAATATCGATATCTTTTTCCTAGAATATATGATTTGTTCAATCAATTGAGTGGAGACAAGGTATTCTCCTAACTATTTTTTAGCAATGGGTTTGGAAGGGGATAGTATAGCGTTAACGGAGTTACGAATGAGATATGGTTCGTAAGATTGAGTAGTCATGCCCTTTGGATAGACCAACAACTAAATCTTACGAAAGCATTTGGAACGACTCATATTGGTGTTTAAAGTTGAAATTTTGATATATTCAAAGAGTGAACAAGATCAGAAAGATCTTATCACAATAGTGCTAGATACGTTGAGGCAGCATTTGCTAAAAGCAAAGTTTTCAAAATGTCATTTTTGAAAAAGAGAAGCGAAGTTTCTTGGGCATGTAGTTCTGGAGAATGGATTGTTTGTGGATCCGCCTAAGATAAAAGCTATTAATATTTGGAAGAGACCTGAGATCGTGATCGAGATTAAAATTTCTTTGGATTGGTTGGCTCTTACCAAAATTCATTAAAGATTTCTCTCGTATAGTACTATCGACGACTAAGCTAACAAGGAAGGACGTAAAGTATGTTTGGACCGATAAATGTGAAGAAGCACTTCAAAAGCTAAAATGTTTACTAACCAATACACCTATGTTAGTTATTCTAGATGAAAATCAAGATTTGGTGGTGTATACCGATGCATGTGAATCGAGGTAGGATCTATATTTTTGTGGAGGGGTAAAGTTATTGCCTTTTCTTCTCGACGGCTTCGATCACATGAAGTTAGATATCCTACACATAATTTGGAGTTAGCGGTAGTGATCTTTGCACTGAAGGTGTTGGGACAGTATTTATTGCGAGAACAATTCGAGTTGTTTAAATATCATAATACTTGAAGTTTTTAATCCCTTAGAAGGAGTTAAACATGAGGTAGCAAAAATGACTAGAGTTTTTAGTAGCCTATGACGTTGGGATTGTGTATAAACCAAGGAAATGAGATAAAGTGGCTGATGCACTTAGTAGAAAACATCAAAATTTGGTGTTAGTGATGTTATCCGAATGGAATGATTTAGAGGCGTTGGCTTCATGTGAAGTTAGGATGAGGTCGATGGTCAGTTCCAGTCAGGGTACCACAATGATTTCTTGTATAGAAGTTTGACCAGTATTGGACAAAATAATTGCAAAGGCAAAAGGATGATCCCATATTAGCTGATAGGATAAAGAGGCTAGAAGTAGGAGATGAGATTGATGATTTGATAGATTTTTCTTTCGACCATTTGGTTAAGGAAGAAAAGATGGTTGTATGTTTCAAACACAAATAACCTGAGAAAGGAAGTTCTTAGAGAATGGCATCGATCGAAGTTTAACAATCATCCTAGAGGTATGAAGATGTACAAGGATATGAAGAGGAGTCCCTTCTAGAAAGGAATGAAGAGAGAATAGGCACATAGGTGAAATAACATATGAGTTGCCAACAAGTAAAAGCCGAGCACCAAAAGCAAAGTGGTCTACTTCAACCATTAGAAGTGTCACTGTGGAAATGGGATTTGATACAATGTATTTTATCGAGGGGTTGCTAGGGTCAAATAGGGGAAATAAAAGCATTTGGATCACGGTTGATAAACTAACCAAGAGTGCAAATGTTATCCATATTAAGTCAACAAGGACATGTTAAGTCAACAAGGACAACACCTAGTATGGCGAGTTATTCATGAAGAATGTGGTGAGACTTCATGGAATACCGAGTAGCGTTGTCAGTGACAGAGATCCTTAGTTCACAATTGAATTTTGGAAGAGTTTACTGAATGAATTGGGTACCAAGTCAAAGAGAGTACCGCTTATCATCTGCAAACTGACAGGAAAATGGAAAGGGTTGATAAGGTAATTGAGGATTTGTTGAAAGCTTGTATATTGGAATTTGGAGGGTCCTCGCAAGATCATTTGCACTTAGTTGAGTTTTCCTATAATAGCTATTAGACTAGTATAGGATTGACACCTTTAGAAGCACTTTACGGAAGGTCATGTAACTCACTTACATGTTGGTTGTAGACAGATGATAGACGATACTTGTTTTAGATTTGATGAAAGAAGCAACTGAAAAGATTGAGTTAATCCAAGTAAGGATGAAAGAAGCTCAATCAAGGTAGAATAGCTACATAAATAGAAAGCATAAGGATTTGGAATTCTTAATTAGGGATTTTGTTTCGTAAAGATATCAATGATGAAGGGCGTCGTATGATTTGAGAGGATGGAAAAATTGATATCTAAATATGTTGGTTTGTTTCTTATCGTTGGGAGAATTGAGAAACTTGCTTACGTAATGAGTTATCGAACAGTTTGGCAGGAGTCCATAATGTATCTTATCTAAGGAAGTACGTGTATGATCCAAAGACAACTTTAGAGCCAATGGTTTTGGAAGATAGAGTAGTGGAGCTCAATATGACAATCATTTGGCGATCTATTCACAATGTCGATAGGATGGGAAGTAGTAAAGGAATATGACAGTAAAGTTAGTGAAGGTTCAATGGAGTACCGAAGGACGTGACTATACTTAGAAAATAAGAAGATAGTCTTAGGGGGGGTGCATCGTGATCTATTTTGATTGTATGATCTATCGTTATGTAGACTATTGACTAGTGGATATGACTAGTATTATTGCTTTCTATATGTTTGTTGTTGATTTCCCTATCGCAATTAGGAGCCCATAAAACTCCTAATTTTTATATATCAGCATATAATTTAAATATTTAATTATATGATAATTAAATGAGAAGTTAAAATTATAGGATTTACCAAAAATAATTAACTAATTAATTTGAATTGGTCTTGATAAGTATAATGTAGAGAAATGGTTTACTAAAATAGGACTAATAAATTTAAGTTAGAAGGGTAGAAGAGGAAAGTTAAATATTATATTATGCTTACCCCACTCCCTCATTCACTTCCATTTCAATCTCTACAAAAACTAAACATAGCAAAAGACAAGACCACCATTAGGAATTCAAGAGTAAAGATAAGGGGAAAAGAAGCTAAGGCAAATCTCAATATTTCAACAAGGATAAGATGAATAATACACAACTATATCATGATTTTAAGTGTTTTAATTCGGATTTGATGCAATACCAAGTCGAATTTAATTGTTTATCATGTTGGTTGAATGAATAATCATGTGTAAGATTAAATGGATATTATTTAGGAATTTTTATGAATTTTCCTAAAGGGTTTTAATGTGGAAAAACTAAGTTTTTACCTCCAAATGATCTAAAATTTTGCTATAATGTTCGAACAATTATTTTGAAGATTTTTTTTTGAATTTCATAATTTTTGGGATTAATATGAATCTTTTATGAATTTTCTAATGAGAAAATGGTTGAATTTTGGAAATTAATTATTAAAATATGAAAAATAATTATTTTGATCCGATTTTTTACAGGAGGTAGAAAATGATAAAATATATTTTATATGAATTTTTGACATTTTTCTCATTAATAATCTATTTTATATGAATTAATTGGTGAAGGAAAATGCTAACGAATTATGAAAAAATGAAGTAATTAATTAATTAATTATATTAATTTTGGGGTTAACATTTTGTGCAAAGATAATCAAAAAAAGAGTTTGATCAATAGAAATTCAATAACAAAGTGTGTTTAATAGGAAAATTTTGATTCAAATAAGTAATAAATCAGTTATTAACTGCCACTGATCAATCTTTGACCAAGTAAAACTAATCATCCAAAATTAAAATTTACATTGAGTTAAAAAAATATGTGTTTGAAAGTTAGAATAAAAATGTATGCACCATCGGAATCCAGCAGTCTATATTTATAGAACAAACTATTAGCCAAATTGCTAGTGACGGTTCTATACATATAGCGAAGGCATTCGGTTGCATGTGAAATCGGAATTGCATGCATATATAATCAACAACAATTACTAACGGTAGTTGAATGGTTAGAATGCGAGTATAGGCCACGGTGGCAATATGACAACGTTTATAATGATGAAAAATGAATTGATCGTGACAGCTTACTGCAAATATTAGGCGACATCATATAGTTGCATTCGAAGGCATTAAAAGTTGTGCCAGCACACATTATATATACACACATGTACATACAATACTTTCTCTCTCTCCCCATCAGTCTTATTATTTAATTCCGTGCTTGTAAAAGAAATCAAAAGGCTAATGAAGCGTCGCACTATTTAGAGTGCCGCCATTGGACACTCAATACACACACACACATTTATGTATGTATGTATAAATAGAAAGCAGATGCAAATTAAGTAAATGATATATATCATAGCGATGGCTTGAACATATTGTTCTTGAAGACTTGGTTAATATAAAGGAACAACGTATAAATAAATCGCGAAGGCTCCACAATTATTGCTCACAATATAACACGTTAGTATATATATATTGATAGCTTGCGATTGCTATTTACAAACAAAAGCATGCATATATAACTTGGCATACGAAATATATATATATATATATATAAGGATGCATGAAGGAATGACTTTTGGCTCCAAGGTGGCAACTCAAGTTAACAACATACATTAGCATGAGCTGTTTTCATGAAATATATATGAGGTATCTCAAGGAATCATGTTAGTGGTAAAAAAATATCAACATATACACATGTAATCATACTAGTGGAAAACAAGAAATGCAAGAAAGTTCTGGCTCACTTTAACACGCGATTTGCTTTAAATGTCCATGATGGTCTTGAATTAAAACACGCGACAACCTCTATTTCGACACGTGATGACTATGCGACTTTAAAGCGCGACGACCTATATTTTAACGTGTGAAATCAAGTGAATTTTAAAGTCGCTATAGTCTATGGTTTTGAAAAGTCAAAAATGACTATTTTATAACATTTTGGTTTTTGGAGGTCAAATTTCACTTAAATAAAAAAATGATTTTATTAAATATTTTTATGAGATTTCAAAAGAAAGGAAAAACTTATGGCCTGTTTTTTGAATAAGAAAAAAGTTATTACTTTGCAAAAGTAATTTGTGTATAAATTGGCTATCTTATGGACATATATTTAATTGATTGATGATGTGTTGTATGTTCATTTTTCTATCTTAACCTGCACATATTGGATTGTTGACATGCTTACCTATATATTACAAGTTATCACCCAACATTGTGACCATGCAGATTTGGTGAACAGATGGCCGGTTATGCCTGTTCTATAAGTGGGTATGGTCAGACATAAACTTCTGAGTGGAAAAAATCACATCTAAGCGATGATGAAGATCAAAATTGTGTTAGGTGCCAAAATGATTAAAAGACATGACTCGTTGACATTTTCGAAAACTAGATTAAGATTTAAGGGTGGAGATTAGGGTAATATCATGCCCTATCCTCCAATTGCTAAGCCCACGGTTGGTCAGGTCCACAATTCTATTGCATAAGGCCTAAACGAGGGATAGATGAAATTGAGATTGCGCAAAGCAAGGGGCTCGCACCAACTAAGCTGTAACACCCTTAATTTTGATTGATATTATTTGGGACAATTATGAGATAAATTAAACATAAAAATATTGGACGATAAAGGAAAATGAGATTTGATCGATTAATAGGTCGTGCCTTAAAAAATAAACTAGAAAGAATGATTAAGCTTTAAATAAGGAGGATTATGAGGAGGGCAAAATAGAAAAAGAGACACGTTTCCTTAACAAAAACCTTTCCATTCTCATTTCCTCTCTCACTGTCACTCATACAAACGAAATTAAAAAAGCAAAGCCAGCCATTAACAACAGCTTTAGGAGAAATAAAAGCTTGGTATACAAGATTAAAGCTTAGGGGAAACTAAATCAAACACAAATCTCAAGTTCTTTTAACTAAACAAGATGATTAATGATAACTATATCATGTTTGTTTGCATATTCTCGGTTTTACGCTCAGACCTGAGTAATATGATTGATGTTATGTCATGTTTGAATGTTTGGATGATTATGTGTCATTTGATGAATTATTGGAATTAATTTTATGAAATCTAATAGGTTTAAATGAGAAAACCTATCATTTGACACCGAAACGACTTGAAATTAAGTTATGATGTTGGAAACATTATTTTAAAAGCGGGTTTTTAATTTCATAATTTTCTTGAATTAGTATGAATATTTTGTGATTTTCTTAAGTGAAGAAACTAGTTCATCTCGAACAGTAGTTAAATATTGTTTTAGCTCCTGAATTTTTATATCTTAAAGAATATATAAAATCTGATTTATTGTGATTTTTGGGGATTTTCCCCATTTTTATGATTTATTATGAATTTATTAGGCTAGAAAAGCTAAATAATTATATTAAAATATTAATATAAAAATAATAGATTTGCAAATGTTTTAGGGAATGATAAATATGCTCTATAGCAGTTTTGAGAAAAGGATATGATAAAGAGGATTACTAACCAATGGGATTTTCATAAATCATAGGAGCTGTTGAAATGAATTTATTTTTAATAGTAAACTAACAGTTTTGGTGTGAATTAAAAAAAATGCCATGTCAGCAATGTCGTTGAATGTCGATGCCATCGTTCGTCTACACCGAAGCTACGCTCTCGACATCAACAAATAATGATACACATGATGTTAACAAAGGTTGATGGGAAGTGCATCAACAATGGTTGGAGAAGCTTTGACGTCGGCATCCTTATTATCGACATAGATATTGCCACATGTTTTATAGCTACGTCAATTAGGCCGCACTCCTTTACGCGCATGCCTATGTGCCGCGTTTTATATAAAAGGGCAGGATGTCGCATGTCTTCATCAATATCGTTGACCTTATACGGTAGCGATGCTGCTATTTTACTATGTTAGCTCCTTTAGGCAGTGACGCCGACTCTATTACCTTCAAATTTGATTTTATAACGGCTATATTGATGCCACATTTCTCTTAAGATATCGATGTCGTTGGTCATCAACGTCGCTATTCCCGTATTTTAAACTTTAACATTCGGACTATGTAAACCTATGAAACTCTATACTATGCTACACGTGCCTATGAAACTCATGTTTTATACAATCAAAGATTTTAAAATATTTTGATAGTGAACAGAGGCGATGACCTATATTGGCTATATTCATGTCGCATTTTGCCGATATACATGGTTTTACTATTTTAGCTATATAGCCTATGTTCTGAGGTGCGACAACCTCTAAGTGATATCGACATTGATCAATATTATTTTATAAAAGCATATATCATTGCACAAATATTTTGGATAAAGTAAAGGACAATATTTTCCTTGTTTAAAGTATGATTTCAAGGGTTAAATCATTCATAAAGAGCTATACTTTCAAAGGAATAAAAAGAGTACTTTGCCCAGGATTTTACTAAAGAGATTATTGTTATTATCACTTTTACAGAAGTTGTGATAGGATGAATTGACTCGAAGATTGAAAACCAGATGAGATTGGTGTTGGGTAGCACCTTATACTTCATTCGTTTGCCCTTAGCTGATATAAGTTTGGAATTCTGGTGTGTAGCTTGTCATAAGTAAAATTAAAAGTAGGTTTACGCACAAAAAGAAATACACAAAGTTGAGTTAGGTTATTGGTTAGCCCGTAAAACCATTAGTATCAGTTTTACCCTAGAAATAGTATGTTCTGGACAGACCGTCGGGCTTTTCTCTTATAGTAAGTTAGAACATTTGATATATCTTGTGGCCTAGAGTCGGTCATATAGGTTTGTAGTCACCATGAGAAAACTATGATGTTGGGATATATAGTCCATTAATTTAGACAAATTGGTCATGATTACCCATATTGCATGCATGCATATGTTTGTTTATATTGTTTAGTTTAACAATTATGGGTACAGATGCATGATTTATTAAAGACGTAATTAGCGGATACCAGTGAAAGGAAAACCCTTTTGCTCAGCGGTGTGGTCTCACTAGATATATATTTATCGAGATGGCACATTAATAATCATGCCAGACCTTTTGTCTAACTTGAATTTTTTTCCTATTTAACGCTCAGGTACTCATTTGAGTGGTTTGAGAGTAAGTTTTTCAGGTTAAATAGGTTTTGGCGAATAAAGCTTTTGAAGACGTACAAGAAGCAAAGCTAACTGTATATGAATCTGTCCACTATTTATGTCCACTGTGTGATGTTATTTTGTTGCATGCATGTAATGGTAGAAACTGCATTTGTCTAGGAGTAAACTTTGATCAACCAAGGGGGATCTTCATATGTCGCTCTTAGAGTATTTTGTAATAATTATATTTTATCTGAACCTGGGCACGTCTAAGATTATATAATGAATATGAAAATTTATCTTTGAAATGGAATATGAAAGTTGTTTTGAAATTATGCTTAAGAAAATTTCATATTCTTGTGCTTCTGATGTTAGTGATACAATTAACATTACCGTATTTTGTCACAAAAAATTAATAATGTTGCAATGCTTAGTTTCAAGCCTCAAAATAGGGGATGTTATAACTTGGTATCAGAACATAGGTTTATGTAAAACTAAAAGAATTTTGAACTTAAAAAAAGATTTTTGAAACCATAATCCAAATGAACCAGAGAATAAGGTTGGGCATATGGGATGACGCTATAGTAATGTACTTGTATTTGCTATATATGTATATGTATATGTATATGTATATGTATATGTATATGTATATGCATATGTATATGTATGTGTATATGTATATGTATGTGTATATGTATGTGTATGTGTATGTGTATGTGTATGTGTATATGTATGTGTACATGTATCTGTACATGTACATGTATATGTACATGTACATGTATATGTACATGTATTTGTATATGTATATGTATATGTTCTATCATATTTTTCTCATCTCTCTTAGACCGTTCTTCTGTATCTTACTAAGGTTTGAATTTAGATTTAAGGAAGTAAGATATGACGGAAGGAAACAGAAGGGTGAATTCGGTGGAGAAAATAACATAACCAATGGAAATGTCAAGCCCAATACTAGAAGGAATCTAGGTCGACAAATAGCTACTAATGTGGAAGATGGAAAACTGCAGGTGGATATGAGAGTTATGTATCAGTTCTTTGTCAACATGATGCAAGCAGGAGCTGCAGCTGGATCAGTAGATGGAAATGCTGGAGAAGAAAATGTTAAAGTTCCAGTTGTCAGAAATTAAGCTATTTTGAATAGAGATTATGCATGATTTAGAGAAAAGCCATTTATTGAAACCGAAGATGCTATTGAGGTAAAGAATTAGTTACTCCGTTATGAAAGGATTTTCATTGATTTAGTACTGAACGATGGGAAAAGGAGGAGATTGGCATCCAAGAAATTGCAAGGAGTTGCGTTCCACTAGTCGAATAGTGTAATTGTTCAGTTGGGGTGCCAGAGAAGAACTTGACTTAGGCAGAATTCAGGAGGAGGTTCGAGGAGAGGTTTATGTCTGAAATTGTCAAGTCATCCTTGCTAAGGAATTTTGATGAGTTACTATAAGGAGACATGACTATGTTGAAGTATGCAACTAGATTTGAGGAGTTATCTGGATATGGATATGCCATGATGGATACGGGGGTGAAAAGTTTATACGTGGATTATGGCTAGAGCTTGCCAGGGCAATCTTAATGCATCTTAGGGATACATGTGATGTGGTAGTGGAGATGGCTTTGAGGAATAAAGAGATGCTTTCTTTATTTAGTGGTAATAAAGCAATGGATACTCGAAATGGGTAGAGTTAGAGAAGAAATTTCTTTCAGAAAAAGGGAGATCAAATGGGTGGAGCTAAGAAAGGAAGGGCCGAAGTGTGTTACAAGTGTGATAAGAAAGGGTATTTCGCAAACGAATGTCGTTCCAGTGATGAAAAGAAGGTAATTGAGAGAAAGAACATCAAGTGCTTTAACCGTGATCGGGTTCGACATTATAAGAATCAATGCAAGGAACCAGCCAAAGGTGAGAAAGGGAAAGTGTTCACTTTGGAACCATCTGCCTCGAGACCCACAGCAGAGGAGAAAGGAAATGATGTGATCGAAGGTACGCTTTTGATTCATTTTATACCTTTCAGTGTACTATTTGATACTAGTGCATCGCATTCTTTCATATCCCATTGCTTGATAGATAAGCTAAGTTTAGAACTATCTTACCTAGTTACTTCCTTAAGGATTGCGAATCTGATCAAGGGGTATGCAACTCTTGGGATGTGATGTGACCATTTAAATTTGAATTGTTAGGTTATATATTTGCCTACAGTTTTCATGTGTTTGGTTTTGTAGGATTTAGGATTATTTTGGGTATGGATTGGTAAAGTAAATATGATGCTATGATATTTTTCCAAGATAGGAAAATATCACTAAGACACCCTAATAGTAGCAACCAAATTAGCAAAACTCGAATTTTGATGGTTGTCCTTTGTTGAGGGCGATAGAGAAGGAAGACAAGGTGAATCGAGTTTGGTCGTTAGAGAGTTTGCTGATGTGATTGAGCTAATGACAAGATAATCGCTAAAACAAGCTTTTGATTTTCGAATAGATCTTGTACGTGGAGTTTAACCCGATAGCAGACCGCCTAACAGAATGATACCTATAGAGATGAAGCAGTTAAAGGTGTAGCTAGTGGACTTAGAAGGAAAATATTTTATTAGACCAAGCAGTTTGCCTTGGAGAGCGGCCGCATTATTTGTAAAGAAATCGTATGGGTCGTTAAGGTTATGCATCGATTACAAGAAGTTGAATGACAATATGGTGAAGAACATATATCTTTTGCCAAGAATCAATGATTTGTTTGATCAGTTGAGTGGAGCTTAAGTGTTTTCCTAATTGGATTTAGAAACAGGGTTCCATCAATTGAGGGTGGCAGAAGACAAAATTCATTTGACGGCATTTTAAACAAGATATAGTTCGTACAAGTGGTTAGTATTATCATTCGGACTAACTAATGTGCCTGCTTTCTTCGTAGATTTTGATGAACCGAATCTTCCAAGAGCATTTGGATGCATTCATTTTAGTATCTATAGACAACATTTCGATATATCCTAGGAATAAGAAAAATCATGAGACTCGCCTTAGAATGATGTTTGAGAGGTTAAGGCTGCTATTCGTCGACGAAATTCTATCGGTTTAGAAAACCGTCGAACGAATTTTGAAATAAAATTATTACCGCAAGCGCACGGTGTACGAATGTAGTACGTGGCGAATACGGGTCGATCCGCAGGGAATTGATGATTTTAAAATTCTACTCAATCAAATTAACCAAAGTTGGAAGAGTGATTAACTAAAAAAAAGAAGAAAAATGACAAAAGAAAATAGATAAAAATATGAGAGTGTTAAGACAATTTAGAGGCAATTTCCACTCTCTAGATCACATAAATCAACAAAATGAAGTTATGATCTCTCTTTTCTTGTCATTAGTGAATTAGTTGATGTGTTTATCACAAGTATGGTATATTTGTGCTATTAATTAGCTCAATATAAACCATCAAACTATAACACAACCACTAATACACTTTTAAATCTCATAAAATATGACAACAAAGTTGAAAGCAATATCTATTTTAAGCATGGCCTATTAACTATTAATTAGAAATATAAGCCATCAAATTTTAATTTCAACAATCACTTCTTTGCCATAATCATATGTAGATGAAGAGGCAATTTGTGTTTTGTTTGTTTAAGTATAGCCTATTTGTTATGAACAACATAGACTATCAAATTCAAAGCTAAACAACATCATTAAACCACTTCAATCATTCTCATTAAGCACAAAAAGAGAGCATAAACATCAAATTAAGTTGAAGCTACATGATTAGAGAGCTTCATTACCCCTAAATTGAAGGATTTTAGCCTCTCATATTTGTTATCATATGAACAAATGTAGCTTGCAACATGAGAGAAAAAGAAAAGGAAAAGAGAGCAAAGTGAAATGGAAAACTATTCTAATTGCATAAAGGAAAATCTACACTACTTGCATAAAAGGAAATGAATATGTAATTAAAAAGAAACAATAATTAACATTGCATAAAAGAAAAGAATTACATAAGAGAAGAAATGGCTAAGTAGCCATGGAAAGAAAGAGAGCTTTCTTTTATTTTCTAAACTAAAACTAACTAAGAGGAAGATGGCTACATGAAACATAAGGGGTATTTATACAAGTTAGAAACCCTAATTCACTTTTTGGGGAATGCCCAAAGTGCCCCTTAGGAAGTGTGGAGGCCAAGTAACCATTAACATGTCTTAATCCCCCATTAAGTGTACGTGAAACCATTAACTTCATAAGCATGTGCATTAGCCTTCAATTTGTACATTAAGGTAGGTGGGGTCCTCCATGATCTTCACTTTAAATTATTTCCATCTTCATTCCTTTATATTCTTTGTGCATGCATATTTCTTCATGAAACCATTCCTATTTGAGACCATTTTCTACAAAAATATATATAAATTTCCAATCAATTTTTCTCAAATTAATATATGCACAAAAATGACCATTTTGCCCCTGGATGAAGATGAATATGTGATAATTTCGAATAATTTAAATTTTTGGTTTAAACAAGTTAAAATACCCAATATGATCATTTATTCAATTTAAATAGATTAAATATGGTGGTAAAAATATGCATATTTACGTGCACATCAAATACCCCCACACTTATCTTTTTATTCGTCCTCGTATAAACTAAAACTAAGATAAATCCATTTTCGTAGGAAGCACGATTGCATTGAGCGTATGCAACAAGCCGTTAAACCTCTGGGTGTCCCCAGTAGGACGAGTGTTGTCTCGTGAGGGTTTTCAGCGGATACTACCCACAAAATCCAAATGCAGGATGAAAATATTTACAAAATGCAAGATTTATTTACAAAGAGATGAATGCAAATTTTTGAAAATATTTACAAATGAAGGATTTATTTTTAAATTGACACGAATAAGTTAAATATAGGTTTTGGTTATTATCTTGAAATTTATGTCATTTACTCGTCAAAATTTCCGACAAAAATCAAGTTATCATAACAAATAGACAATAGTTTAATTTGTTGTTTCGGTTGATAACAAAGTGTAATTATAAAATGGATCCTTAGTTGATTATCAAAGTTTATCAAAGTGGTATTTTCATTTCTTTTCAGTAACAAATCAAAACAAATAAGTAAAGATAGTGCTAGGATTTCAATTGCTTGCTCTCTCATTAATTGCAAGAAAAATTGCACACCTAGCTCAGGTAAAACTGAGGCTAGATATACCACCCATGCACTGCCTTTCGGGCTTATGTGAGGGGAGTACAGAGCATGGCGAGTGCACACACCTTCATGCATACACTATCGACCGTAGGTGCTTTTTATTAAGTCTTTTTTTTTAACATGTGTTCCATACATCATAACCGTGAGGACTTTTAAATGAGTATGAAAGCACATAATCAAAAATTCCAAGTAATCACCCCTGCATAACCGTGAGGACTTTTAAATGAGAGTGAATACTTGGATGTTATTATTATTATTTTTATATATATTTTTTTTTGAGAGGGAGTTTTGCAAAATCATCTTAGCACCATTTAACTTAGAAGACAAAAAAAATGTTATCTCCTTTACTTTAAATCGACCACTTTTTAAAACAAAGATTTTCAATTAGGATGTACTTCATAATTAACACATATGAATCTTCCTATATACTAGTTAAACCATTATTATTTGTAATCAAACTTCATTTTTATTTTTGTTAAGACCAATAAATTTTCAAAAATTTCAATTTAATAAACCAAAGTCGTATATTTATCTTATAGTGTTTCTTTTAAAAATAAATCAAAAGAATATTTGTTTTTGGGATTTTTTTTTTGATTTCAAAGCAAAAATAAACCATGAAAAAAAATGAAGATGAGTCTCCCCCCACACTTGATTTTGACTGTGTCCCCACAGTCAACCCAAGTAGAAGGAGAAAAATAAAAATAAAAACACGACATTTATTTAAATGAATATTAACGGTATTTACACAAGATCAGAAAGTATATCGTCAAAAAGCAAATGAAACGGTCTTCCAAAGACTGATTCATTTGTCTCGTCAAGTATACAAGACACAACTTAAGCTCGAAAAACCAAACCGTAAAAGATATCGAAGTTGAATGTTGATTTGGAAAAACAAATGTTGTTTTATTGAAAATTGAATGAGTTGTTTTGTTTTCAATGATTTTTGGGGTTGATAAAACAATTGATTGAAATTCACATTTATTTTCACCAAATTGAAATTCAAGTTTATCATTGAAAACTTCTTCCAAATTATTGATTTCAAAATCAAAATGGTGATCGAAATTTTCCCCTTCAAAATTCAACAACTCGTTTTCAAAAAGTCCATAAAACTCATGTTCGTTAAATTCAACTTCCTTTGTTGGATTATCAACAACTTCATCATGTAAATCGAGTTTCAAAGTTGTCATATTCAAGTTTTCAGAAAAAGGAAGATCGAAGTTTAAATCGAGTTTCGCGCCCTCAAAAGAATTGAAATCCAACATAATTACCGTCTTTTCAACAACTTCGTTAAGATCATCATTTTCAGTTTCAAAAGTTGTTGTTTGAAAATCATCGATTTGGGTAAAAGATGGATTATCGTTTGACTCGTCACACATTGAAACTTGGTTTTATTTCTCACGAAAATTTTCCAATGTTTTAATCAACAAATTCGTGTGATCATCGTAAATTTCATTCATTTGCTCAACAAAGTCAAATTTGTAATTATTAACTTGAAAATTTTCGATTTGGACTTGTTGAGAACAAGAATTGTCAATTTCGATAAACGGTAGATTATTATTTGATTCTTCGTGGGTTGAGATTTGATTATGATTTTCACGATAAGTTTTGTATTTTTCAAGTAATAAATCCCCGTTATCTTTTTCCATTTCGTCAACAAAATCAAATTCATGATTATTAATTTGAAAATTTTCACTTTGAATTTGTTGATAACCAAAGTTTTCAATCGTATCGCAATTGAAACTATTCCCATTGCCAAATTCGTTTGAAAAGTTGTTCCCATTTTCATGTTGAGTTTGAAATTCATTTTGGAGTTCGAAATTAAATTGGCATGGGTTATAATCGTAATCGTTTGAATTTTGAATTGAATTCAAATTTTGAAATCCTTGACTCGAGTTATTACACAAATAAGAATTACATAAATCATTTATCTCTTGATTTTTTCGTGCAGAAAGTTCGAGTAAAGATGAAATTATTTCAATGCTATTTTCAAGAGTCGAAGGTTGGTCATCATTTTGAAAATTTTGTTGTTCGAAATTTGAATTATTTCCACAAAATTTGTTGTTAAAATATCCATACGAATTTGGAGTAAACTCATATGGATTATATTGATTTTCACCGTTAAATTCAAGTGAGTAAGAAAAAGGAAACTCGGACATTTTCAAGATTTCTTTTTTTTTTTGGTTTTTTTTATAAAGAAAATATTCACAAGTAGAATTTATTTTTCAAAGTGGAAAATTGATTTTTGTTTTGATTTTGAATTTTCATTTTTTTTTTTGGATTTTTGTTTTTCTAATTTTTCTGGATTTTTGAAATTTCAAAGGAAAAGGATTTAAAAATTTCAAAGAAAAAGAAAAGGAATATTTAAAAAAAATTAGTTTTGGATTTTGAATTTTTTTTTGTTTTTTTTTTTTAAATATGCATGAACAAATGCAACTAAATGAATGTAAGGGTTAATTACAAATGATTTATCCTAAGTTAACCCAAAATTTTATATTCCCAAATTGTCTTAGATAAACAAGATAGTTCTCAGCCAGGTAACGGGCAGGATTTATCGGCGCACCACGAATCACCGTAGCAATGCAGCCGAAGGTTTAAGTACCTTCAGAGGAACAACCACTATAATATTTACGAATCACCGTAATATTTATAAATGGTTATTACTCTGTCGTAGCCTAGACACCAAGAAATTAAATTGTTCAAAAAAAGACAAATTGTCAATATACAATTAAGTGTTATCGATGTCTAACCGTTATTATTAATCAAAATCTAAGATGAAATGCAGAACATAAACTAAACGTGTATTAACAATGCAACTACGAATGAATTTTTATTTTATTTTTTTTTAAAATGCAAATGCAAGCAACCAACAATTCAATTCAAATAAAACAGAAATGAAAGCAGAATTTTTTTAGCAAGCAGAGCAATTTATTTTGGCTAGCTAAGGAAGCAATTTTCAGCAAGCTATTCTTCCTTTATTTCCTGCTTTGGCAACCTGAAAATTAAAAACTAAGATATATACAATATATTTTTTTTTTGGTTTTTTTTTTTGAAAGGAAACTTAAAAGTAGGGTTTTACTTAAAAAAATAATTATGATAATGAAAGGAAAATCAATCAAATCAAAACAAAACAAATGAGAGCAACACCAAACAAGTGAAAACAAATTAATGTTAAAATAAATATATACAATTGAATCCTTTTTTTTTAAGTGAGAAACTAAACAATAGAAGCAAAACAACTCTTAACTTAAACGAGATTAAAAAAAAGAAACCCAGCCCCCCACTGTAAAAAAAAATTGCCAATACTTCGTGAATACAATTCGGAAGAGAGGGAAAAAAAGAAAAAAAAACGCGTTTCACTCAAAATCCTCACTCGAAACAAGTAATTGAACTATCCTTCTTCCTTCTTTTTTTTAAATTCTCGAAATCGATGCCAACAGCTAATTGAATGAAATCGACTGCAGGTGAGGCGTGGTTCTCGATTCGAGCTGTGATCGATATTGGTTTGGTTTTCGATGCTTGAAGGGATGGAGGTGGATTGGAAATTGGGAATTGTGAGTTCGATTTAGGGGATTCGTGGCTTTGGTGGAGGGTGGGAGGTGTATGATATTAGTGAATGCTGACGCTTTGCTTGTGCAGAAGTGTTATGCAGTGAAGTAGCAAGAAAGTAGGGGATAGAGTTGGTGAGTATGAGGCAGTGTGAATTGGTCACTGTTGTGTGCAGTAGGAAGAAGGCCATATGGTGGAGAGAATAAGGCAGTGATTATCGATATTTTGACAGAGAGGGTTGCTGTGAGTTGAATAGTGGTTTGTGGAGTTGGAGATGGAGAGTTAGTAGAGTGTTTCAAGTGGGAAGTTGATGAATAGGGGTTGTAGAGGCTGTTATGAGATGGTACTGGTCTTGGTGAAAGTTCATGTAAATCCGGTGAACTGGAAAGCAAGCAACAGTAGACAGAGAGAAGAGGCAGGGCTGTGCACAGTGAAAATGCACAGTGACTGATACAAATTTTTTTTTTTGGTATAAAAAGCAATGTATATGAAAAAAAATGGAAATGCAAAGAATGTAAATGAAAATTGAAATGCAATATTTTTTTCTTTTTCAAATGAGATTGTAATTTTTTTTAAAAAAAAATGGAGATGCAATGGAAACAAAAAGAAAACAAACAATCACACAAACAAGAAAATCAAACACACAACAAAATGAAAACAAAGATCACACAACAAACACACAAATTTTTTTTTTTTTGAAATGCAACGCACACAAAACAAACACACGAAAATCAAACAAAAATAATTCGAAGAATAGAAAATCAAAATCAAAAAAATTCTCCGGCAACGGCGCCAAAAACTTGTTCGTCGACGAAATTCTATCGGTTTAGAAAACCGTCGAACGAATTTTGAAATAAAATTATTACCGCAAGCGCACGGTGTACGAATGTAGCACGTGGCGAATATGGGTCGATCCGCAGGGAATTGATGATTTTAAAATTCTACTCAATCAAATTAACCAAAGTTGGAAGAGTGATTAACTAAAAAAAAAAATGACAAAAGAAAATAGATAAAAATATGAGAGTGTTAAGACAATTTAGAGGCAATTTCCACTCTCTAGATCACATAAATCAACAAAATGAAGTTATGATCTCTCTTTTCTTGTCATTAGTGAATTAGTTGATGTTTTTATCATAAGTATGGTATATTTGTGCTATTAATTAGCTCAATATAAACCATCAAACTATAACACAACCACTAATACACTTTTAAATCTCATAAAATATGACAACAAAGTTGAAAGCAATATCTATTTTAAGCATGGCCTATTAACTATTAATTAGAAATATAAGCCATCAAATTTTAATTTCAACAATCACTTCTTTGCCATAATCATATGTAGATGAAGAGGAAATTTGTGTTTTGTTTGTTTAAGTATAGCCTATTTGTTATGAACAACATAGACTATCAAATTCAAAGCTAAACAACATCATTAAACCACTTTAATCATTCTCATTAAGCACAAAAAGAGAGCATAAACATCAAATTAAGTTGAAGCTACATGATTAGAGAGCTTCATTACCCCTAAATTGAAGGGTTTTAGCCTCTCATATTTGTTATCATATGAACAAATGTAGCTTGCAACATGAGAGAAAAAGAAAAGGAAAAGAGAGCAAAGTGAAATGGAAAACTATTCTAATTGCATAAAGGAAAATCTACACTACTTGCATAAAAGGAAATGAATATGTAATTAAAAAGAAACAATAATTAACATTGCATAAAAGAAAAGAATTACATAAGAGAAGAAATGGCTAAGTAGCCATGGAAAGAAAGAGAGCTTTCTTTTATTTTCTAAACTAAAACTAACTAACTAAGAGGAAGATGGCTACATGAAACATAAGGGGTATTTATACAAGTTAGAAACCCTAATTCACTTTTTGGGGAATGCCCAAAATGCCCCTTAGGAAGTGTGGAGGCCAAGTAACCATTAACATGTCTTAATCCCCCATTAAGTGTACATGAAACCATTAACTTCATAAGCATGTGCATTAGCCTTCAATTTGTACATTAAGGTAGGTGGGTAGGTGGGGTCCTCCATGATCTTCACTTTGAATTATTTCCATCTTCATTCCTTTATATTCTTTGTGCATGCATATTTCTTCATGAAACCGCTCCTATTTGAGACCATTTTCCTATAAAAATATATATAAATTTCCAATCAATTTTTCTCAAATTAATATATGCACAAAAATGACCATTTTGCCCCTGGATGAAGATGAATATGTGATAATTTCGAATAATTTGAATTTTTGGTTTAAACAAGTTAAAATACCCAATATGATCATTTATTCAATTTAAATAGATTAAATATGGTGGTAAAAATATGCATATTTACGTGCACATCAGCTGCATCAAATGAAAGCGAAGTTTTCAAAAGTGTTATTTTTGGAAGAAAGAAGTAAAGTTCCTTGGTTATGTAGTCTCGGTAAAATGTTGTCGGTTGATCCAATGAAGATGAAGCTAGCAATAATTAGAAAAGACCCGAGATGATGATCGAGATAAAGAGTTTCCTTGGGTTAGCTGGCTATCCCAGAGATATATCAAGGATTTCTCCTGTATAGAAGCACTAATGACTAAGTTAACACGGAAAGACACGGAGAATGTTTGGACCAATAAATATGAGGAGGCATTCTAGAAGTTCAAACATTTATTAACCAATGTGTGCCCATGTTAGTTGTTCCAGATGGAAATCAAGATTTGAGGTGTATACCGATGCATGCGGAGCACGATTAGGAGTCATGTTAATGCAAAGGGTTAAAGTGATTATCTACACTTCGCGATAGCTAAGACCGCATGAAATTAGATATCCGACTTTTGACTTAGAGTTGTCCGTTGTAATTTTTGCTCTAAAAGTGCGGAGACGTTATCTTCTGAAAGAACGATTTGAGTCATATATGGATCACAAGTCTTTATGATACTTATTACCTTAGAAGGTGTTAAATATGAGGCAGTAGAGGTGGCTAGAGTTTACAGCTGCTTATGATTTTGGAAATGAGTACATACCATAAAAAGAAAATAAAGTTGCAGATATGCTTAGTAGGAAACATTAGAATGTAGTATTAGCAATGATATCAAAGTGAAAAGATAAGCATTGATTACTTATAGTGTGCAATTAAGATTGACAACTAGTTCTACTCAATCTATCAGTGTTGACCGAAAGGATTGCTTTTGAGAAAATAAGTGATCCATTGTTTGCTGAATAAATTAGAAGACTAGAAGTGGAAATGAGATTAATGATTTGAATGATTTTTATCTTGATCATAACAGATGGTTAAGAAAGAAAGGATGGATATGTGTTTCAAATGTTGGTAACCTAAAGAAGAAGTTCTTAGAGATTGTCATCGATAAAAGTTTAACATTCATCCTAGAGGGATTGAGATGCACTAGGACATGAAAAGGAGTTTCTTCTGGAAAAGTATTAAAATGGATGTAGGCTTTTGGGTAAATAAATGCTTGACTTGCAACAAGTAAAAGCCGGACATCAAAAGGCAAGCGGATTACTCATCTTTTAGATATACCACTATGGAAATGAGATTCCATATCTATGGATTTCATATATGGGTAGCCAAGATCGAATAGAGGAAATGAAAGTATTTGGGTCATTATGGATAGATTGACTAAGAGTGCACATTTCATTCCAGTCAAATCGACAAGGATAACACATGTTCTAGCTAAATAGTTTATAATGGATAGTCACACTACGCGAACTTCCTAATAGTATAGTTAGTGACAGAGATTCTTTATTTACTATTGAATTTCTAGAAGAGTCTATAAGAGGTTTTAGGTTCCAAGCTCAAGATGACTACCGCTTACCATCCACAGACCGGTGGGCAAATGGAAATAGTTAACAAAGTCTTGGAGGATTTGTCAAGAGCTTGTATTCTTGATTTTGGAGGATCATAGGAAGACCATCTACACTTAGCTGAATTCTCGTACAACAATAGTTATCTGACTAGTATAGGAATGACACCTTTTGAAACTTTATATGGAAGGCAGTGTAAATCATCGATATGTCGGTTAGAGACCGAAGATAAATTAATTATAGATATGAAAATGGTAAGAGAAGCCATAGAACAGACTGTGTTGATCAAGGTGGAATGAAGGAAACTCGGTCTAGGAAGAAGAGTTAAGAAAATAAGAGATGGAAAGACTTAGAATTCTCAGTTGGAGATCATATTTTTGTCAAGGTATCACCGATGAAGGATGTAGTAAGATTAAAAAGTCAGGAAACTTAGCACCAAGTTTTGTTGGACATTTCCTATCATATAAAGGATTGAGAAACTCTCTTACATGATAGAGTTACCAAACAACTCGATAAGATTTCGAAATTTGTTCCATATTTCTCATCTTAGAAAATATGTTCGAGATCCAAAGGCTATTATCACTCTGACTGCTTTGGAAGTCTTAATAGTGGAACTGAACATGACTATTAATAGGGAAATTAGTTCATATTGTAGCCAAGGATGATAAGAAGCTCAAAAATAAGACAAATTAGTAAAATCTACTAGAGTGACGACAAGGGAGACTTGGGAGATGGAAGATAGGATTAGTGACACTTATCCTGATTTTTTCGATGGTGTGTTTGATGTTTGTAGTCATGGATCTTATCGTAATTTAGGGGACGAAATTTTTTAAGAAGGAGTGTCTATAATGTCCCCAGTTTTGATTGATATAGTTTTGGGATATTTAATTAGATAAATTAAATACAAAAATGTAGGATAATATAAAGGAAAATGAGGTTTGATCGATTAATAGGTCGTGCCTTAAAAACTAAACTAGAAAGAATGATTAAATTCTAACTAAGGAGGATTATGAGGAGGGCAAAATAGAAAAGGAAGCAATATTCCCTTAACAAAAACCTTCACATTCTCATTCCCACCCTCGCTTTCATTCATACAAATCAATTTAAAAGAGCAAGGCCGACCATTAACAAGAGCTTTAGGAGGAAGAAAAGTTAGAAACAAGATTAAAGCTTAGGAAAACTAATCAAACTCAAATCTCAAGTTCTTTTAACCAATCAAGGTGAATAATAATAAGCAACTCATGTTTGTTTGCTAATTCTCGGTTTTATGGTTAGACCCAAGTTATATAATTGATTATGCATATTTGAATGTTTGGATGATTAACTGTTATTTGATGAATTTTTGGAATTAATTTTCTGAAATTAGAAGGAGGTTTAAGTGAGAAAACCCATCGTACGGTACCCAAACAACTCGAAATTTGGATGTGATGTTGGAAAAATTACTTTAATATTGGATTTTTAATTTCATAATATTATGAGTTAGTATGAATGATTTTCTTAAACGAAGAAAATTGTTCATTTCGGGTTTAATTATGTAAAATAGTAAAATATTGTTTTGGCTGTGAAATTTTTATATGTTAAAGAATATATAAAATCTGATTTACTGTGACTTTTAGGAATTTTCCCATGTATTTATGATTTATTGCGAATTTATCAGGCTAGAAAAGATTAATAATTATATTAAAATACTAATATAAAAATAATAAGTTTGCAAATGTTTTGGAAAATGATAAATCCGTTCTATAGCAGCTTTCAAAAAAGGATTGATAAAGAGAATTACTACCCAATGAGATTTTGACAAATCATAGGAGTTGGTGAAAAGGGTTTACTTTTAATAGCAAAATAACAATTTTGATGTTAATTACAAAAATGCCATGTCGATAGTGTCAATGCCGTCGTTTGTCTACAATGCAGTTATGGTCTCGTCATCAACCAGTAGTGACACACACAATATTAACAAAGGTTGGTATGAAGTGAATCAACTATGGTTAAAGAAGGAAGTATAACATCGACATTGGCATCCCTATTATCAACGTTGATATTGCCGCATGTTTTATAGCAACATCAATGAGGCGC
Source organism: Allium cepa (assembly GCA_030765085.1). NCBI lineage: Eukaryota > Viridiplantae > Streptophyta > Magnoliopsida > Asparagales > Amaryllidaceae > Allium > Allium cepa. Next base: position 888,207,034 of record CM060931.1, read on the forward strand.
ATTACTTTACGCCGCGTGCCTATGTGCCGCATTTCATATAAAAGGGCAGGATGTCGCATGCCTTCAATAACGTCGCCGACCCTATAAGGCAGCGATTCCGCTATATTACTATGTTAGCTTCTTTAGGTGGTGACGCCGACTCTATCACCTTCGATGTTGATTTAACAACTGATATAATGACGCTGCACTTTTCTTATATCATTGATGTTGTCGGTCATCATCGTCGCTATTCATGTATTTTAAAATTTAAAATTTTATGCCATACAAACCTATGAAACTCTATACCATGCTACGCGATATAATTATTATCGACTATGTAGCTCATGTTTTATAAAACCAAAGATTTCAAAATATTTTGATAGTGAAGAGGGGCGATGACCAATGTTGGCTATATTCATGCCGCACTTTTTCAATATACATAGTTCTAGTGTTTGCGCTATATAGCCTATGTTTTGAGGTATGACAACTGTTAACGTAAAAATCAGACGCTAACACTCCGGTGTAAAATGAAGTTGAGCGAAAGCACCACCCGTGAACACGGGAACTAATGAACAAGTAGAGAAATCACAGAAAAAGCAGAAAAGACAACAGTTTTTATAGTGGTTCGGCTTATGAGAAGCCTACGTCCACTTTAACTCTCTTTATTACTGAATTTGATTACAACTTTACAACAATCTTCAATTACAACACACTTTAAACCAGTAGATCAAACTTTGATGGAGAGTAATCTTCTAAATTCATGTCGAATGATGTAGATTTTCTCTTGAAGATCGTAGTAGAGTCCTTGGTGTTTGGAGTACTTGAAGTGTTGGATGAGTCGAGAATTCGGCGGAGTATTGACGCTTGAAATGATTGACCCCCCAAAAGTCCCCTTCATGTTTGAGGTAGGTCGGTATTTATAGAGAATTCTGGTCTGGAATTATTGCCCAAGTTATAAGTCGTGACCGACTTAGGGAAAGTTGTAGGTCACGCACGACCTAAGGGCCAAGAGTTAGCAGGCAGTGGCATGAGTGAAGCGGCACTGAGTCTTTCTTTGTTCATCTGGATACAAGTCTTGACTCGTTCACGAGTTAAGAAGTTCACGGTTTAAAATGAGGCAGCATCTATTTTGAGCTCTGTAGTTTTAGGTCGTGAACGACATACTAGGTCGTAGGTCGGTCACGACTTAAATGCAGTTGCTTCCACTCTTTTTTGTCTTGAGTCACTAGGTCGTCCTGTTTTTTAGCTTTTTTAGGTCGCAGCCTCCTGAGTCGTGACATTTCTCAAGTCGTCCAGGCCTTAACTCGTAAGTCGCCACACGCCTTAAGTCGCGAAGTTTTCCTAGGTCGCAGATTTCTCTTGAACCTTAAGTCGGCATCATTTCAAGGCGTTAGGTCGGAACTTTCTTTAAGGCCTTAAGTCGGCATGCCTCTCAAGCCCCTTAGGTCGGTATCCCTCTTAAGCCTTATGCAGTTAGGTCGGTCTTCCATGCTAAGATACTAGGTCGGCATCCCTTCGTGCCTTAGGTCGGCAGAACGCTGGGTCGCTAACTGTTTGATGTGCTAGATCGGTGAGTCATGGCCGATATGGAGTTAACATTTGCCCTTCGAAGCATACGCCTAATGGTTAGGTCGTGTGCTTCGATATCCTTTAACTCGTCCGCCACTAGGTCGGTTGGTCGTACGTGACCCAACAGTTATATCTGCCGCTTCAGTTATCCCTACTGTAAGGTATAAAACATCCATCTCCTTCTTTTCCATTACTTACTCCCTTGCTCAATTCTGCCATTAAAATCCTCTAGAGCTCCCAAAGGCGATTTTACTCCAGTCGATCACTGATAACCTTTGCCATTCATCGAGTAAGTCAACTTGCTCCCTCCTCGATCCTACATTACCGTCGATTCATGAATTCTGCCCCTCAAATTTAAACCGTCTTTTTGTACAACACTTCATCACGAATCCTGTTCCACCTATAGTTGATGATCCTTAGTAAGTTTGATCTAGCTTTAGGCTATCGATGAAATGATGCCGATGGGTTACTGCTTTAGGCGTAGCCAATTTTGAATCGCGTTGAGATTGTAAGGCGTTGGATTCGTGGTGGTTTTGAACCAGCTTATGGGATGATCCGGTAGTATGAACGAGATGAAGGTTTTTTGTTGATGGAACAGCTATAGGGTTAACGGGTTAGGTGGAGTGAGACATCGGCCTGGACGTGGCCCAGCAATTTTTGGCGATTTATCTTTTGGCGGACCTAAACCTTGAGTCGCTGCCGATTTAGCTCGTGGGGAAACTTGCCGACCTAACCCTTAAGTCATGGCCGAGCTAGCACTTGGGGAAACTTGCTGGCCTAACGTAATGCGACCTAAGCCTTGAGTCGTTACCGAGTTAGCACTTGAGGAAATTTGCGTTGCTTCGGACGGAAGCCTTTTCTATTTTTCATGGTTAACGACTTAGAGCATTGCCGACTTAAGACACTAACAATTCAAGATTGAAATGACCTAACTTAACTCGCCTCGTAATTCTTAGGTCGTGGACGAGTTAGCCAGATAACCAATGATTTGATTTAACCCATAGGAAGAATTTCTTAAGTCGTTGCCAACACTTAAGTCGTCGCCGAGTCAACACTTAAGTCGTCGCCGAGTCAACACTTAAGTTGTCGCAGTTGACAATTTTGCTTGAACCTTGAACTTTAACTTGATTTGCTGAAATAAACTGCCTGAGTGCTGAATTGTTTGGACTTTAACTTGTTAAACTTTATTGCATTTTTTCCACAGATCGCTCTTGCAATCTAATAACCTGTCTAATGCAACATTTACAAAAAATTGGGACGAATATATTGCCACTGACTGCCCACATCAAATGACAGATTAGTTAATAACAATTAATCAACTTGAACAGATTATGTGAACGAAGTGCTTTAAAACAACGAATTCAGGCAAAGTATCAAGGCAACATTGGAATAGTCAATTAAACTTTCCTGTTTGCATTAACACTGTGCTTGAACTTCAAATTAACAAGTCCTGAAATTTGATAGTCGATCAATTGTCGACGAACTTAACTCCAGTTATATTTACTTGTTTATTTTTATTAGTTTTGCACAACACTTCACACTTTTAGGAAACATGCACCTTCAAATTTGAATATCCAGTTGCTTGTGTAGAATGGCCTCACATCAAGAAGAAGTGGAGGTAGCACAAGCTGAAGAGACCTTTCCGATAGCTATTCCCGTAGAGAATCCTCCAGAGAGAACTTCGACTATCTTAACTCCGAGAGCGTTCATTCAGCTACGCACTCAGTTTGGCTTTGCTAAAAATGATGCTCTACTACCTGGACCAAATGATACTGCCGATAGTCCTCCTCATGGTTTTGTTGCAGTCAATCGTCAAATGTGCTTAAGCGGGGCGATTTCTCCTTTCAACGACTTCCTCCGAACCCTTCTCCTTCGGTTGACAATCTCTCCATTTCAACTTCATCCTAATGGCTATGCCATCTTGATGGGGTTGTGTGTTTTGTTCAGGAGAACTCTTGATCGCTTGCCGAGTTTTGAAGAAATTCGCTACTTATGCTCATTTGCAAAGAGTAAAGACCATCCTTCCCTCATCATCGTGAGAAGTGCTAGAAATCGCAAGCTTATTTCTGATATCACAGAAAGCGTTCATGGATTTTTGAACCAGTTTTTCTTTGCTCGCTGCCCCCCAGAGTTTTATGCCATCTGGAGAGTAGGAAGTAAGATTACCTGTTTCTATTTTCTCCATTTCCAAACTTTTCCGAGATCCGAATTATCAATTGCTAATCTCATTCTTTGCTCTTTTCAGCACTTCCTCTCCCTTCTAGAGACCCAATCCATAAGCAAGTTTTTGAGAGACTGAGTTTCGTGGCCGCAGAAGAGAGAAGTGTAAAATTCTTGTTGAGGGATGAATTTTTGCATCAATACGGGCTTTTGCATACCTCTCGCTCTACACACCCTCATGAAGTCCCATACTCCCCAACCCAAGCACTGGATGCCCCAGTTTTAACCGATGCACCCATACCGAAAGAACTTGCCTCTGAGGCTTCTCTAGTGAAGTGCTCCACTTCTGTTGATGTCGCGGGGTCATCTGGCAAACTTGCCCCGGTCACTGAAGAAAAAGAGTTTCGGGAATCTCCTCCTCATTCAAAGAAGTCTGGTGACGAAGAAGCTGGGAAATCAAGCCCCGTCAAACAGAGTAGAGATGACACTTTCGAAGGGTTGAGCGACATGTTTGTCACTTCACATGAGCTTTTTAAAGACGATCCCGTTACCACCAGGGTTTCTTCCTCAGTAGCTGAGGCGACTTCTACTCTGCAACAGACTCCGTCGACTCAAGAGTTGACGCTAATTACTACACCCACAACTACTCCACAATTAAAGAGTGGTTCGTAATTTGCACATCACACACACTTAGAATCTTTCGGCACTTTTATGCTCCCGACTCTTTGTACTTTGAAGAATTCTAAAACTTATCTCTTCTTTTTTACTTTAGATTCTCCGATGGGACGCAGAAGCTCCTACTGTGACGACTTCCAGCGCTACGGGAGGCGTAGTCAATACGATTATAGGCGCTACCTCCCATCTTACAGAGAAACCGATGAAGAAAGAGCCGCCTGAAAGGCTCAAGAGAGGAGGGCTCAATAGGAGCGTTATGAAAGAAGAGAGAGGGAGGAGCGCCACGATTCTTCGCAGAGAGGCGACGATTCCCACAAGAGAAAATCCCATGATGACCGAGGAAAAAGTCATATGGTTGAGGACTCAAGCAAGTGAGCCCGACATGGTGAGAAGCATACCTCTACAACTCCTGAAAAGGTCACTGCCCCCGTCTCGCTAGACATTCCTTCCGGCTCTCCCGCTCTTGGGAAAACCGACATTCAAACAATAATCAGCAGGCCTAAATTTCAAGTTGGACCGGGCCCAGCCACTTTGCAAAGTCGGTTTCCACAGTGGTGCCTGAAGGGAGTGCGGTTCGATCTTGACTTGGTCCCTATCGACAAGCCTGCCATGCTACGAAAACTCGATGCCGTCAAGCTTGATATTGAAAGGATGTCGAACTGGCAAAAGCTTATAGACGAGCTTCAAAGGGTCAACCGCGCAAATATAGAGGCCATGCTTACTATGGAGAACGATAAAGCCGAATGGCAGAAGGTTCTTGAGCAGCATGATACTGAAATGAGGAGCATCGCTACTTACAATGAAGAGCTTGAAGCGAAAGTTGAGGAACTTAAACAAGAGCTTGCTACTTCTTCTACCACATATACTCAAAAAGAAGAAGTATTTCAAAAGCAAGTTCGCGATGCTCACGCAGCTCAGCGACATGCCGAGGCACAACTTGTAGCTGAGCAGAAAACAGCAGGAATGTATCATGCTGAGGTTACAGAACTACAGGAGAAAGTCAGCTCCCAGGAGGCGGAAATTCAAATGCTTAAGCTTCAACTTTCCAAAGCTGAAAGAGAGCGTGATGAGGCTGTTGCCGGCAAAATTGCAGTTGAAGAATCTCATGAGGCAACGAAGACCAACATCAGCTCAACATTATTTGACTTCTACCTGCATAGCGTCTTGGGGCGCGGTAGCCTCGCCTTTCTAGGCCCCAAGTATGAAATTACTCTGGCTGAAGTTTGGGAGGCTGCACTTGATATGCTTGGCGGTAAAGGCGCTGGCTATGCCGAATCAGCTCTTGAGGAGCATTACCTTGATGATGATGCTCGCGCCGCTCTCGCCAGGGGGAGAGAACATCTTGCAAAATTAAGGGCCGAAACGGAGGTAGGAGAACATTCGGGAAAAACTATCTCAACTGCTCCAATTCGGCCTTCTCCTTCGGCCGAAATTGACATTATCGGTTCCAGTTCCCATTCTCCATCCCCTACTAAAGTTACCACCGAGATCACAAGCATACAAGGTGGAGATGAAGGCGACGAGAGTGCCGAGGCACAGGCTTACGAGGTTGATGTCAGGAAACCGACCTTTGCAGGTAACTCTACTGTTAATCTTGCCCAAGTAGACTGCTCATCTGTTTCTTACGAGCTTGATGAGCTTCTTGATTACTTATTGAACCTCAACGAACCTTTATCTCCTCTTTTTACTGACTTGAACTTTTTTCCTTCTGTAGAGAAAACGTCGAGCATTGTTCAAACTTCCCCTCTTCCAATTATTCCTCCTCCATCTATTCAGGTGACTCCTCCTTCTGCCTCGCAACCAGGATCACAAGAGGAGCAAATAGAAGCTCTCCAAGACTTGGACGATCCCATTGCTTCACAAGAACACAAGGGAGAAGAAACTGAAGGGAGTGAGAAGACTCCAGAAGCAACTGGTTCCGATGATGAACCATTAGCTAAACTTCTTTCTCCAGGGAGTGGGTCTTCCTCCAAGAAGAGAGGAAAGCAGGGAGTCTCCAAGAAGAAGAAGGGATCTTCAACTGGCGAAGAAAAAACGGAAGAAAGTCCGACTGAACCCCTTTCTCCTTCATCCCCTACTCTTACAAGCCGGCCTAAGAAGTGGGTTATCCGGCCAGGTGCGGGCTCAAAAGGTGGACGGAAGAAGAAATGATGGCTCTGGTTCCGTGGCTTTCATATCGCTTTTTGCTTTTTGCATGTACTGACCAGAGATTGTGCGGGTACCGGCCCCCGCTTTTCTTTTACTTTTTACTTTGAAACCTGTACCTGTACAAAATTTTAACAGTGTTGAATAAAATGATTCTTTTTCTTTGTACAAACTTCTGTCTGTATCTGAGAATGCATTTATTATTCATTTTTGTACAAGTTTCTTTACACGATATTGCAGTGAGCTTGTGGTATATTGTTCGAGCGTAATTTTACCGATGTAGTTATACCATGCTGCCCCTATACCATAAGCTCGTTGCAACATTTTATATTTTGAGGGAACTTGTACTTTTATTTTCTAGAGAATAACTATTCCATACTTGGAGGAATATTATCTTGTTAAAAATAAAGTACAACTCCTTCCGTACAAGTTTTTACGCTTCATCCTTCAAAGATATCACTTTTCCTTTTGTGCATATACACATTTTACCAAGTGAATTCTTCTCTGTGGTTAAGCGGGCATCTGAAGGGTACTTTAACTTCTTTTGAGGAAGAGTATTTTCCAGAATAGGTGGATCATTCTTCCTTTGAGAGTTAAAGTGTGCCTTTGAAGATGGCTTCTTTTTTTTCTTTTTTTTTACGCCACAGTAAAGGGCTTTCTGATTTTTGCTTCTTTGAAAAGTTGCACCTCTGAGGAGGGCTTTTTCACGTTTCAACATTTGGAAGTTTTATTTCAATCTTGGTGAAACGTGTGCCTCCGAAGAGGTCTTTCTGTTCGATTGTGCCTCCGGGAGGAGGTCTTCTCATTTCTGCCTCTGGGAAGAGGTCTTTCTGTTTCTGCCTCTGGGAAGAGGTCTCTTTGTTTTGCTGTGCCTCTGGGAAGAGGTCTTTTTGGTTTCTGCCCCTTGGGAGAGGCTTTTATTTTTCCCTGTTCGCTGGGAAGCGGGCCTTCGAAGAGGGCTTTTCACATTTCATTTTACGGGAGTGTATCGACCGATGATGAAATGTGTGCCTCTGAGCTGGGTTACTGCCTGGAAGTTTGGAGTTTCTTTCTCTCGGTTGAACGGATTCACGGGAGTGTATCGACCGATCATTCCACAACTTTGTATCGAGAAAGATCTCACTTTTTCCGGTTGGCCCGCTCGAGGTCTTTTATCATTTCAACTGTGGTGAAATGGGCCTCCGAAGAGGGATTTTCACATTTCAACACCTGGAAGTTTTATTTCAATCTCGGTGAAACGTGTGCCTCTGAGTAGGGCTTTTGCCTGGAAGTTTGGAGTTTCTTTCTCTCGGTTGGACGGATTCACGGGAGTGTATCGACCGATCATTCCGCAACTTTGTAACGAGAAAGATCTCTCTTTTTCTGGCTAGGCCCGCTCGAGGTCTTTATCCTCCGAAGAGTTGTGCCTCCGAAGAGGGCTTGTGCCTCTGAAGAGGTCTTTTGCTGAGTGATGCTTGCTCGCCCATTCTTTGCCATCGATTCACGTCGGCGACCTTCGTTGTCTTTTGCAAGTGTTTTCACTTTCTAGTTGCCAATAATTTCCCTTATCCAAAGAAATATACTTCATAGTTGAGTGAGTTGGTGGTGGTAGACACAATTTATTTAACTGGCTGTTTGTTTGTTCAAACATTTGCAGTTAGTTAGAAATGGTCCACTTCCATCCACATTGCCAACTTTTGTTTGAAGCACTTCTTTTGTAGGATTTGAGTAAGGAAATTTTGAATGGTTTAGTGTTTGTTTGCTGAGTGATGTCGGGGATTGCTTGGTCTTGTGATGGGTAAGCTTTGCTTTTATGACCTGCATTATTAAATCGACATTTTAATGACACAATTAATATATTTTATATGTCGAAATAAAACAAAGCAGTTTATAATAGTAGAGAACACAAGAATTATAGTGGTTCGGCCAAAAACTGGGCCTACATCCACTTTATAGCTTTTCATTATTTACTTGCTTTACAATTGTTTTCAATACAAGAATCATATATTTGCAATTCTTTTACAACATTTCAGCAAAGCTTTCAAGTAAAATAAGGACGCAAATGATTGCTGTTCCAAGCTCTTGGGATTGGTTCTCCTTCGACAGTTGTGAGTTTGAATGTGCCGTCAAGAAGCTTCGTGCCTATAACATATGGCCCTTCCCAGTTTGGCCCAAACACACCTGTAGCTGTCATGATTCTTTTCAGAACTAGGTCCCCGACTTCAAAGTTGCGCTGACGAACTTTGGAATTGAAGTGTCTAGCTATTCTTTGTTGATGAGCTGCAATTCTAAGTCTAGCCTCTTCTCTTCTTTCATCAAGGAGGTCAAGTGCTTCCAATTGTATTTTTTCATTCTCATCTTGATCAAAATGGATTCTTCTGTGTGAGGGGACTTCAGTTTCCACTGGAATCATTGCTTCTGATCCATATGCCAATGAAAATGGAGTATGCCCAGTCACAGTTTTGTGGGTGGTTCTGTATGCCCATAGTGCAAGCGGTAACTTGTCAACCCATCCACTTTTTGCTTTTTCCAGCTGCTTCTTGATGGTTGATTTGATGATTTTGTTTACTGCTTCCACTTGCCCGTTTGCCTGCGGATGAGCCACTGCTGAGAAGCTTTTTCGGATTTTGAATCGTTTGCAAAAATCTTGGAATTCCTCACTTTCAAACTGAGTACCATTGTCTGTGATTATCTTCTGAGGCACACCGTACCTGCAAATGATATTCTTAGTCACAAAACTTATCATTTTCTTAGAGGTAATAGCGGCCAAGGGTTCGGCCTCAACCCATTTAGTAAAATAATCAACAGCAACGATAGCATATTTAATCCCTGACTTGGCAGTCGGCAAAGGTCCAATGAGATCTATTCCCCAAATGGCAAACGGCCATGGACTGACCATTTGTGTTAGCTCAGTAGAAGGTGCTCTAGGAATTTTAGCGAATCTCTGGCATTTATCACACTTCTGGGAATAGTCAGCAGCATCCTGATTCATTTCTGGCCAAAAGTACCCATAACGAAGGATTTTCTTTGCTAAAGTTTGACCACCTGTATGATCTCCACATTTCCCTCTGTGTACTTCAGTTAGAATCGTCATAGCTTCTTCCTTTGTCACACATCGGAGTAATGGCATTGAAAATCCTCGTCTGTACAAAAGACCATCTTGAACTATATACCTAGAAGCTCTCCTCATCATCTTTTGTCGTTCTTTTGAATTTTCTGGCAAAGAACCATTGAGTAGATATTCAAGTATCGGAGTCATCCATGACTCTTGCTCTTGGGATATGTTCATAATCCAATCAAAATCCATTTCATCTGTGCTTGGAGCTGACAAGACTTCAACGGGAACTAACCCCAATAGTTGAGCTTCACCAGTACTCGAATACTTTGCGAGAGAATCCGCCTTCATATTTTCTTCTCGGGGGATATGGTTTATTGAATAACGGTCAAAATTTTGAAGAAGCTCCTAGGCCTTTGATAAATAGGCTGGTAAATTTCCTCCTTCAGCTTGAAATTCCTTCTTGACTTGACAAACAATAAGTTGAGAATCACTGAAGATATGCAATGCCTTGATGTTTAGTTCTTTAGCGATCCTCAAACCAACGATGAGAGCTTCGTATTCAGCTTCATTATTTGTTGAAGGGAATTCCAGCCTCAGTGCATAACATAGTGATCGACCTTCTGGGGTTTCAAGGACAACCCCTGCTCCGGAACAGTAATCATTCCTTGCGCCGTCGACATACAATTTCCATTGGATTGGGATGCTAACAATGACTTCTTCCTCACTATCACCCTTATCCGTACATTCTGCGATGAAATCTGCTAAAGATTGTCCATTGATTGCTTTCCAAGGATGATAAGTGATGTCATACTGGCTGAGTTCGATATTCCATTTCGAAAGACGGCCCGAAGTCTCAGGTCGGAATAGGACTTGCTTTAGGGGCTGATCAGTGAGGACTTTGATAGGATGAGCTTGGAAATAAGGCCTCAATTTTCTTGATGCGATCAACAAACAATAGGCGAGCTTTTCTAATATGGAATAGTTCATTTCTGCCCCAGTGAACCTTTTGCTGATATAATAGACTGGGCGTTGAATCCTTGCATCTTCCCGTACCAACACTGCACTGAGAGCATGAGACGAAATTGCCAAATATATGAAGAGATCTTCACCACTGTCAGGCTTTGAAAGTATCGGAGGCACTTCCATATGACGAATCAACTCATCAAATGCTTTCTGACATTCAGGAGTCCACTCAAAGTTTTTCTTTCCTTTCTTCAGAGCATCAAAAAATGGAATGCATTTGTCAGTAGCTTTGGAAATGAACCTACTCAAAGCAGCAACCTTTCCATTGAGACTTTGCAATTCCTTCTTCGTTCTAGGAGCCTTGACCTCTCTCTGGGCAGTGATTTGAGCTGGATTGGCTTCAATGCCCCTAGCGCTCACAATGAAACCCAAAAACTTTCCGGACTCCACTCCAAATGAACATTTCAGGGGATTAAGCTTCATTCTATACTTTCGGAGTACTGCAAACATCTCTGCCAAATGATCCATGTGGTCCACTGCTTTCTTAGACTTTACTAGCATATCATCAACATAGACTTCCATTGTCTTGCCAATCTGTGGTTTAAACATGGCATTAACAAGCCTCTGGTAAGGTCCCTCTGCATTCTTGAGTCCGAAAGGCATGACCTTGTAGCAGTAGAGTCCAACATCTGTGATGAAGCTTGTATCCTCTTGATCCGGCTCATGCATCATAATCTGGTTATATCCGGAGTATGCATCCATGAAAGATAACAATTCATGTCCCGCTGTCCCATCCACCAACTGATCAATCCTGGGTAGCGGGAAACAGTCTTTGGGGCAGGCTTTGTTCAAATCCGAAAAATCAATGCACACTCTCCACTTTCCGTTGGCTTTCTTAACCAGCACTGGATTTGAGACCCAATTTGGATAAGTAGATTCTCTAATGAACCCGTTCTCCATGAGCCGATCCACTTCTTCTTTTAACGCTGCCGTTCTCTCAGGACCCTGAGTCCTTCTCTTCTGTTTCACAGGTGTAAATTTTGGATCAATGTTCAGGGTATGCACTGCAATCTCTAGGGATACTCCACACATGTCTGCATGAGTCCAAGCGAATACATCCAAATTAGCCTTCAAAAATGAAATCAAAACATTCTCAACTGACGGACTGAGTTGTGAACCCACGCTAAGCACTTTGTTCGGGTCCTTTGGGTCAACAGGCACCGGTACTGTTACCTCTACTGGTACCACTCTATTCTCCCCTGCACTGGATTTCCTTGGATCCATCTCTCTTCGTGCCCCACTACATTCACCAGTGCAGGGACCACCCTGTAATTGCTACAAGGTTGGTTCTTTGATGCGGACTGGAGCCGCCGCACCTTTTCCCATCTCTCTCTTCCTGGATTCTCGCAATTCTGCAAAATAACATTCTCGCCCCGCATCTTGGTCTCCCTTAACCACACCAACTCCGTTATCTATGGGGAATTTTAGAGTCAAGCACCATGGAGCAATAACAGCTTTGAATGCAGCAAGAGTTGGTCGGCCCAAAAAGGCGTTGTAGGCAGAGAATTCTTCAATAATTATACAGGTTTGCTTTCGAGCCACCTTCCTCAGTCCCTTTTCGAGTTCTACAAACAAATCTATGGTCCCAATTGGTTGTTTGGGTTCTCCAGCAAACCCAGCAATCTTAAGTGATGAAGCTTGAACGTCAGCCATTGGAATTTTCATTTGATCAAAGGTCTTCTTGAAGAGGATGTTGCATGAGGCTCCACAATCAACTAGAACTCTTCTCACAGTTGCCGGCCCAATACCAGCGGATATGACCAAAAGATCTATGGTCGGAGCTTCGATACCCAAAGAATCCCTGGCGCTGAACACAATATCATCTGTGGAAGTCTTTTGTTGCTTTAAAGGCGCATCATTCTCTAAGACAATAACATTCTCTTCAGCTGGTACATGCCTCAAGGCCCGGGCATACCTTTCCATCTCGCCCCAGCTTTTGCCTGTTGGGTGAGGTCCTCCAGTTATTATATTGATGACAGGCCTTTCTGATTCATGTTCCACGGCCTTCTCACTTGAGGTAGGACGGTGTGCGGGAACTTGTTGTCCTTGAGTTGACGAAGCTGGGGCATTTCTGTTCCTTTTCACATACTGTTGGAGTTTGTTTTCCTTCAAGAGTTGTTCAATTACCTCTTTCAACTGACGGCATTCATTGGTGTCATGGCCGGGCTGGTTGTGGAACCGACAAAACCTTCCACTTTTTTCCATCTTAATCGCAACTCTCATTTTAGGTGGCGTCGGATAATTGATATCATCTTTGGTCGCGAAGAAGATGTTTTCAGGGGTATCGGTCAAGGGTGTGAAATTGAAAGAACGGCCTCTCTTAGAGTCTCCTTGTTTCTTTCCCCCATCGTTTCCCCTTTTCTGAGTGTTAGGCTCTTTCTTGTTCGAAGGAACACCATTGTTTTCGGCTTCTGCTGCTACCACTTTAGCCGGTGTTTAAAGGCTTTCCAGGCGCATGAACTCATCCGCTTTCTTGTAGAATTTGTCAAGTGAGTTTGGTTCTTTCATTTTCAACCATTTTCCAAATTCGCTTGACTTGTCAATTTCCCTCATCAAGTATGCCAAGACCATGCGTGGTTCAGCATTATCCACCTCAGCCAATGCTATGTTAAAGCGATTCAAAAATGATCTGATTGATTCTCTCGGATTTTGCTCTAGACTTGATAGCGACATTATATCCTTTGCTTTAGAAGCATACAATCGAAATTGCTCCTTGAACTTCTTGGTCAAATCAGAGAATTGATCGATGGATCTTACCGGCAGCTTCGTAAACCATAATAGAGCTACACCTTCTAGATAAACCAGGAAGTATCGACATTTAATTTCATCAGACGCCCTGGCACCAGTCATATGCCAGTCATACTTATACAAAAACTCATTAGGATCACTCGTCCCCTTGTAAGCCAGGATAGTAGGAGGAACGAATTTCCTTAGGAACTCCGCCTTCAAGATCTTTTCAGTAAATGGAGTTTTGCTTGGAGCAAAACCCCACTCTTTCTCGTCTTCATCTCTTTGCATACTTTCTTTCATGATTTGACGAACCATACCCGAAAAATACTCTTCGTCATTTAGAGGCTCTGGAGGGCACACATCAGCCACTCTTTCTGAACTCTGCCTTGACAACCGTTCACGGAGAGTCGGCTGTGGCCCTGATCCTCCAGCTTGAAGAGGAGTTCTTTCTGCATGGTCTGCGGCTCTTTGAGAAATATTTCCTTCAACATTCTGAACTCCCGCGGTAGGGTTCCCATCATTATTAGTTATTTGACGATTTGCCCCAAGTAGATCATTCAACTTACTCAAGATCAGGGCATTCTGGGCATTCTGGGCTTCCAACTGTGCATTCTGAGCATTCAATTGCTGATTCAATCCCAAAACTACGGCGTCCAGTTCTGCCCGTGTAACTCCAACAGTTGGAGCTGCTTGACTTGAAGGAGGAGAGGTAGCGGTGTTCTCTTGAACATTATCGGATCTTACAGAACTTCGTTTTCTTCCAGGAGCCATTATTTCCAACAAACTTCTGGTTTTAAAAGAAATTCTTTCAACAATTCTTTGCAGAGCAATAGTGGAAATTTCCTGAGTTCAATTCTCAGTGAAAGCACCAAAAATGTTAACGTAAAAATCAGACGCTAACACCCCGGTGTAAAACGAAGTTGAGCGAAAGCACCACCCGTGAACACGGGAACTAATGAATAAGTAGAGAAATCACAGAAAAAGCAGAAAAGACAACAGTTTTTATAGTGGTTCGGCTTATGAGAAGCCTACGTCCACTTTAACTCTCTTTATTACTGAATTTGATTACAACTTTACAACAATCTTCAATTACAACACACTTTAAACCAGTAGATCAAACTTTGATGGAGAGTAATCTTCTGAATTCATGTCGAATGATGTAGATTTTCTCTTGAAGATGGTAGTAGAGTCCTTGGTGTTTGGAGTACTTGAAGTGTTGGATGAGTCGAGAATTCGGCAGAGTATTGACGCTTGAAATGATTGACCCCCCAAAAGTCCCCTTCATGTTTGAGGTAGGTCGGTATTTATAGAGAATTCTGGTCTGGAATTATTGCCCAAGTTATAAGTCGTGACCGACTTAGGGAAAGTTGTAGGTCACGCACGACCTAAGGGCCAAGAGTTAGCAGGCAGTGGCATGAGTGAAGCGGCACTGAGTCTTTCTTTGTTCATCTGGATACAAGTCTTGACTCGTTCACGAGTTAAGAAGTTCACGGTTTAAAATGAGGCAGCATCTATTTTGAGCTCTGTAGTTTTAGGTCGTGAACGACATACTAGGTCGTAGGTCGGTCACGACTTAAATGCAGTTGCTTCCACTCTTTTTTGTCTTGAGTCACTAGGTCGTCCTGTTTTTTAGCTTTTTTAGGTCGCAGCCTCCTGAGTCGTGACATTTCTCAAGTCGTCCAGGCCTTAACTCGTAAGTCGCCACACACCTTAAGTCGCGAAGTTTTCCTAGGTCGCAGATTTCTCTTGAACCTTAAGTCGGCATCATTTCAAGACGTTAGGTCGGAACTTTCTTTAAGGCCTTAAGTCGGCATGCTTCTCAAGCCCCTTAGGTCGGTATCCCTCTTAAGCCTTATGCAGTTAGGTCGGTCTTCCATGCTAAGATACTAGGTCGGCATCCCTTCATGCCTTAGGTCGGCAGAACGCTGGGTCGCTAACTGTTTGATGTGCTAGATCGGTGAGTCATGGCCGAGATGGAGTTAACAACAACCCTTAAGTGATATCGGCCTTCATTAATATTATTTTATAAAAGCATATATCATGCCATAAATATTTTGGATAATGTAAAAGGACTGTATTTTTTTGTTTTAAAGTATGATTTCAAGGGTTAAATTATTAAAAAATATTCTGTTTTCAAGGGAATAGAAGGGG
Organism: Allium cepa; assembly: GCA_030765085.1. Lineage (NCBI taxonomy): Eukaryota > Viridiplantae > Streptophyta > Magnoliopsida > Asparagales > Amaryllidaceae > Allium > Allium cepa. Next base: position 888,222,503 of record CM060931.1, read on the forward strand.
TACTTAGCCTAGAATTTTACTAAATAGATTATTGTTATTACCACCTTTAGATAAATTGTGATAGGATGAATTGATTCGGAGATTGGAAAACTGGATGGGACTGGTGTAGGGTAGTGCCCTATACTTCAGCTGTTAGCTCCTAGCTGATAATAAGTCCAAAATTCCGGTGCATAGGGCATTGTTACGGGTAAGACAAAAAATAGGTTTATGCATAGAAAGGAATACACGAAGTTAAGCTAGGTAACTGGTTCGCCTGCAAAGCCATTAGGATCAGTTTGACCCTAGAAATGGTAAGTTCCTGACAGACTGTCCACTTTTTCTCTAACAGTAAGTTAGAACATTTGATATATCTAGTAGGTCTGAGTCATCCATATAGGTTTGTAGTCACCATGAGAAAACGATGATGTTGGGACATATGGTCTATTAATTTAGACAGGTTGTTCATGATTACCCATGTTGCATGCATGCATATGTTTGTTTATATTACTTTGTTTAACAATTGCGGGTGTAGGTGTATGATCTGTTAAAGACATAATTAATGGATACTAGTGAGGGGAAACCCGTTCTGCTCAGGATGTGGCCTAACTAGATATCTATTTGTCGAGATGACATATTATTGTTCACACCAGACTTTTCGTTTGACTCAAAGTTTTTGTTTTCCCCCTTTAACTCTCGGGTGCTCATTTAAATAGCTCGAGAGTAAGGATTTCAAGTTAAGTAAGTTTTGACTAATAAAGCTTTTAGAGACGTATAGGAGGCAAAGTTAGCTATGTAGAAATCCTTTTACTATTTATATCTGTTGTGTGATGTTATTTTGGCAGAAATTTTACGCGTCTAGTAGTAAACTCTGATCAACCAAGGGTGCATCTTTATATGTTTCTCTTGGAGTATCTTGTAATAACTATATTTTATCTAAACGTATGCAACATTTGGGATTATGTAATAAATATGAAATATTATCTTTGAAATGAATATGAAAGTTGTGTTTAAGAAAATTTCATATTCTTGTGCTTCTGATGTTATGATGCAATTAACATTACCGTATTTTATCACCGGAAATTAATACTATAGATGACTATAGCATTTGTAGCACTTAGTTTTGGTCCTCAAAATAGAGGATGTTACATAAGCTCGACATCGTATTTTTCTATTGAACAAAAGCCGAGGTTATTTACTCTCGTTGAACGAGAGATTATAGATTATCTAGTTATACTTTAGGCCCGACTCAGCACTATATTTTGTACTCACCCTGCAAAACTATTATAGGTTTCTCATCAACATGAGAAAACTAGTATAGGTTCGTAATGAACCTAAGAAAATTATACCATGGACTGTTTTGGGATTGGGTAATTATGGGAATGTGTAACTATTTGACCTTAATGAATATAGGACTATTCATATTACCAATTATTGTGTGATTATATTATGATTATGTTCTAATGATTTTGGATGTAGAATATTTTATGGATTGCATATTGTTTAGTAGGGTATTAGTGAGGGGAAAATCATTTCGCTTAGTGGCATGGTCTTGCTAAGTATATATATTTTGGTTTGAGATGGTATTATATTATTCACATCAGACTTTTTTTCTGATCCAAAATTTTTGATTTCCCTCTGACTCTCTGGTGCTCAATTTGGAATTGAGTAGGCTAAGAGTAAGGTATTTTAGGTTCAGACAAATAAGCTTCCAGGGACGTGCGGGAGGCAAACTACTATATAGAAGACGGTATATTTTCGTTGTGCGGTTGTTTAACTACTTTTATTTGTTTGAATGTATGTAATGACAAGTAGTATAATCGTCTAGGTAATTAAAACTTTGATCATCCAAGAGGGCATCTTCCTATGTCGCTCTTGGAAATATATATCTAATTATTATATTTTATCTGAATGATGTGTTCGTGGGGTTATGGAAATGAAATGTAATGAATTTTCAAACTAATAAATGCTCTTTGAAATTTTGTAAATTTTAGTATTCTTGCTATTAACGATTCAGTAACGGATCTCATTCCATCACTAAGAAATACTAGTGTGTAACATGTGCATTGCACACGATAACGTTGTTACGGTATAGTATTTATATTATAGTTATCGCTAAAAATATATTTTGTTATGGAATATATGATAAATTTACTGTGATATAACTCATAAAGTAAGATGCATGCAATGCTCGGATATATGGTTGAGGATTCAATCCTCACTAACTACATATCTCGATAAAATTTATTGTACCAACTCAAAAAAATTTATAATAAAATTTTTAGTACCATATAGCATGGTTATGTTACATACATTTTCATATGTATAATAAGTGAATAAATGACTTTACCATTTTTGTAATATGATTATTGTCTACATATTGAATGTCATTTTTTCAAATGATTTATATGTAGATTAATGAACATTAAATAATTAATTTATTTAAATAAATTAAATTAACGATCAACGTAACTAATTAAAGATAAGAAGTTAAATGCAAAAAATTTGGAGAACATTGAAGAAGAAAAATTTACACATTTGCAATTGATAAGAGCATATTATGGTCAGCTTATCCATGTGAATATAGATTTCATGTTGTGGTAGGAGGGTCATACTTACAACCTTGATAATTGCAAAATAATGTTACGTAGCATTTGAGTTGTAAATTGGGTTATGGTTTAATAAAATATTGAAAGTGAGGATACTTATACAATCTAATTTTTATAGATGTAATATGTGCCTTCAATTATAAGGTTGTAAAATATAAATTTATCTTTTAAAGGTTGTTAAAAATTAAATTATATTATGTATGTATGGTAAGTTTTTTGAAATAATGAATTAGGAATTAAAAGAGTTAATATTATTTATGTATATATTTATTGTTATATGATTTAAATATCTTTATATCAAAATAAAGAAATAATTTTATTATTTTTCTCATATATATGAATATTATATATATTGAAATTCCTGTATATTTAAGATCTATTAGATGGATTAATAAATATATATTAGTTAACTATATTTATTTAAATAATTTAACTTTAAGATTACACAATAAGTTAAATATACAGACTTAACTGTAAAATATTATGAGGTAACTGAGACGGATTTCTAAGTAATTGTAAAAAAAATTAAAATTTAGGTATTTGAAGTTAATAAATTTTACATTGTAATGTCGAATAAAATCATTTAGTAAATAAAGTATGTTTTTACCAAAAATGGGCGCAACACTCTTCGGGAAGTTTTTGAAGACATAAAAGTGAAGAATATAAATGTAAAATGAAGATTATCTAACAAAAACTCCAGTAAACAATAACACAAATGCACAGACACACAGTTTTGGAGTGGTTCAGCGTGTTGCCTACGTCCACTATGAAGTTTATGGGATTTTATTGATTCTCTTTGAACGACTACAAGCAATTAGAGAAAACAACAGTAAAGTACAGCTTGGAATTCGAATTCAACAGCAAGAGTAGGATGCAAATCTTGATTCGGCAGAGTCTGGGTGCTTCAGAATCAAAAGTCCTTTTTTATAGGCTTCAGGGGGATATTTATAGGCGTAGGAAGTTGATATCTCGCTCAAACTTCGGGAGACTCCTTCTGACACGTGAGTGGGCCCACACGATCGATCCCAACCAAGTTTCGACTGGATCTGTGATCGATAAGAACCAATTTTGTATCAATCAAGAATTGGTCCAATTGAGTCGAAACTTGGTAGGAATATTCCTAGGCTTGTACGTAAGCTTCTGTGAAAATTTCATAGCATTTGGATTAGTGGATCTTGAGTTATGATCGATACGAGCTTGAGTTTTTCGCTGGTTGTTTAGTTCGAATCGATCAATTCGAATCGATCCACCTCAAATCGATGACGCACATGCCTCTGTGATGACGCGACACGCATTCCTTGCATCGGTCCTCTTTTTAATCCGAGTTGACCGTTTCGACTCCATGAATCTTTCCTCGTTTGTATCGATGACCGTTGCGTCAATCTGGGCTCATTTGACTTGATGGACACGAACAAGCTATTGGATGTGGATTCGAACAAGAGCCCCTAACGGATACGAAGTGGCCACCGTCTGATGGATGCGAAGCAAGATCATCCGATGGATATGAAGAGCAGTCGCCGGAAGGATTCGAGACAGATGGATACGAGGATATTGTACCCCTGATCGATACGAAGACGGTGGATTCGAATAGTGGCTCAACCATGGATACGAACTGTATCTAGATGGATGGATACGAAATAGGATCTAGCCAATCGATACGAAATGTACGCTCTATTGATGGATACGAACTTGATCGGTGCGAACCGAGGCTTCTTGATGGATACGACGCTGGTTGACGCGAAGTTGACGGATTCGAAATAGGGCTCATCGATGGATACGAAAACATGATTTTTCCCTTCAACTTGCACCGATCACAACTTGAGCATATGAACTCGGATTGTCCTGAAATTTGGATTGCTGGCTTTTATGGCTCCGCTTGTCGTGCCTTGCTGATTTTAGCCTGATCTGAATTCGGACAAAATTCATCGACATCCATAGCAAACCTTTGTGTGCTTGATATACAGGAAAAACAACCCCTGGTTTTAAACCGGTGCCTTGATATCTCGGCCTTGCCAAAAGGCGGGATAACATTTGCCCCTCAAAGTACGTCTTGTGGTACATGACATGCTTTGAAAAGTTGCAGCCTTCATTATGAACAGCTATTGCTTTTTTGTCGTAATCGTTATTCGATGAACATCCAATTCCTGTGAATGTTGAAAATTGAATATTAACTCGGCATATATGCATATATGTTAACCTGACTCTCGTTAACATTGTACGATCACGAGTCGTTGTCAGTTTTCTCGTGTCTAGTTCTGTATCGATCCTCTATTGAACAGATGTGTAACTCGGGTTGCAACAATGCCTGATGGTCGTCTTTGGGTGTTCCTTCGTATTGATCCTCTCCTGAACCAATATAGAAGTTTGGAAGGTTGCTCTCGCATTGGTCTTTACATTTGGGGGATGCGAATTTTAACACTTCGCGTCGATATGTATGAGTCATAGTGGATACGAAATGACCTTTCATATCGATGTTTACGAACTTCGGCAGGTCTTTATGGAGCCCTTCGCACCAATGAAGCATTGTGCTATTGGATTCATCCAGCTAGTTCATATCGATGGACTGTGGTTGTTGCTCCAAAACCATCGATTCGAATGAAGGTCTCGCACCGATGGGACCAAAAGCCTTCTGCATCGACTTCATTGTGCACTTTGTATCGATGGACCCCATTGTTCATTTCAATTCGATAGTAGTTTTGGCCGATGGATTCGAACTGGCCGTTCGACTCGACCTAGGGGTTGACCTGTAGTGACCGGTCATGAGGACCGGGAGGCGAATCGCCCCTGTTTCTCCTTGGGTCCATATAAATACTTTTGGACTCGTCCATTTTTCACTTTTTACTTTTACTGCCGCTCCTTCTTTCTTTTACAACTCGTATCGATCTACGAACCCGAGAAGAAAAAAAAAGAGCTGTTCACTGCCCTCGAATCGATCAGATTCATCCTTTCAATCCTTCGAATTTTAACTTCAATCCAGGTAATGAATTAGCTATGACTAAATCTACGCGACAGAGTTTAGCTTTCAGATCCATCCTTTATTTGCCGATTGCCGATTTTGGCAAGCGCTAGGGCCAGGTCTGGGCCAAGGTTTTGTTGAGAGTGGCCATGGCGACGCTCATGTTGGTTGGAGAGGAAAGGGCTAAGGACATGGAACAATATGCTCATATCGGTCAATTAAGGAGACGATTCTTTTCATACCGACCTAGGGATGATGAGATTTCGTATCGATCTGTAGCTAAGAGAATGCCATGTGGAGAGATAGAACGATTTCGTATCGATAGGCGGTGGTAGGAATTTGTGTCGATCTATATGTAATTTACTTTGACGATCGATGTGAAGGCGATTACTTGCGATCGAGATGAATTGAGCATTGTAAGCTGATTCGATGCCGCCAGCGCTGATCGATACGAAACCAAAGCCTATGATTGATACAGATTACTTCCCCTGATTGATGCAAAATACATGGACTCGGACGCGATCGATACGAAGCGTATCGATTCGAACATGATCAATACGAAACGTATCGATGCAAACTTGATTGATACGAAAATACCCCCCCCCCCCCACTGATCAATACGAACTGTCGCATTCTGGACTATCATGACTTGCATCTCTGGTGATCGATCTATGTCTGAGCCCTGATGGATATGAATTTTGAGTACTTGACAGCATGATTCCGACGAACTTCATTCCTGCATATTTGGACTTGATTGTTAAACCGCATACTTGACTGCCTTTCAAAGCTTGTTGATGGAATCATAACAACTTTAATTTAGATCGATTGCTAACATCCGGATGTTATGATGGTGACGGACAGCGATGACGGTCACTCCAACTGGATTCCGATTATCTTCGCCATTGGCAAATTTTTCTTGAACACTGCAAAATCTTTTTAAGTAATGCACAACACTGCACTACACAACATACACTCTACACGTGGGGAACACACGGGCTCTTTGTCGTCTAACAATGATTTCTCGTGAGTTAGCTAGTTATGGAAACTCCAAGATCGCAGCACAGGAAACTCAGAGTTCAATTCCTCCCGTGCTTGAAGTACCGGAGATTGAGACCGAAGTTATCGATCCGGCCCCGGACGAGGCACCAGTTGCACCTTTTACCAGTAGTCCGCCAGACTCTGTTCCGTCCAATATTTCGAAAGATATGCTAGGGAGAATTTGCCTAAGGCACGGTTTGTCGATGGACGACATACTATTGCCGGGACCAACTGACAGACCACATAATCCATCGGAGGGGTACACTGCCTTCAATCGACATGCGTGCGCAGCTGGGACGCTTCCCCCGTTCAATCAATACATAAGGGAAGTGTTGTCTTTTATAGGGATTGCCCTATCTCAGCTACACCCTAACGGATATGCTTTACTGAATAGCTTGTTCATTGCATTTATGGAGCACCTCTATCGGCCACCCCAACTGACCGAGATAAGATACTTGTTTAACTTCAAGATTCGAGCAGACATTCCATTTTTCACATTCCTAGAGGCTGTGAGAAACTGCCAAATAATTACGGGGTCTTGGACCAGGCTGAGATACTTCAAGACGGAGTGGTTGTATGTTAGATGCCCCCCAGGATTTGCCAGGCGATGGCTATTCAGACGTAAGTATTGTTATCTTCTCAAGTAGTTGACAAGATAGATGAAACCCAACTCATATCTCTTTTTCTTTACAGCGATAATTCAGCGACCCGAAGGTGGGTATTACAAGGAGATAGTCTGGGTTATTCAAGAGGTCCCAAGCGAAGATAGGAACATTGACTTGGTCCTGACGGATAGGAATCTTAGAATTCTTGGGATAATCGAACGAAGACAAAGTATAAGGCTAGACGGTCGCTAAGAACTATCTCGAGGGAGCGAGTTAAGCGTAAAAAGCCTAGAGTTGTCATAGTCGAAGAGGTTGACTCTGAAAGAACCCATACTGACGAGGAACCGTTGGGCGAACCTGTGGATGCAGCCTAGGATTCTGAAGAAAAGAGGAAAGGTAAGGCAGCCGTTTTCAAGCCATCCAAAAAGGGGAGATGGAAAGCTGTGATCATGTCTCGGCCCGCCTCTAGAATTAGAATTTCAAAGATGACTCCCCCGATAACATAAAATCTTTACGAAGGGCTTGCCGATCTTCCAGTTCCGGATGACGTGTCCATGCAGCATGATGCCAGATTGGATGAACTTCAACACGCCTTAGTTTTAAGTGAATCTCTGCCCATTAGCGTGGTTGACACATCCAGTTGGTCGAGGGGTTGGACATACATTCGCACTTCACAGCACTACACGATTCCTGACTGTAACACGTCCACTGTGACAGATTACTAATTTTTTGTCTCCATTATGCTTTGCATATATCATGTCCGGTCAAGGATCAATGCTTGGCAGCCTACGCAGCAAACGCCGATCTTCATCATACCATGAATCGCGTAGGAGGGAAGGAGATAGGAATACGATCAAGGATGCTCTACTCAGGAACGGTCTGACAGAGATAAGAGTTACAAGCGTCGGTCTCGATCTTGCACGCCTTCTCCCAGAGCTCCTGCACCGCCGCCAGTTCATGTTTCATGACCTGCGAAAGCTCCGCGGCACAAACCATCTTCTCAATCTTCTAGGTCTGAATCCTAATGCAGAACTAAGGTTGCAGACCCTTCCACTACTGCACAGTCCCTCATCGAACCCACTGGCGAAGGGGCGATGAGGCTCGACTCGACTGAAAAAGGATTTTCCTGATATGTTTTGATGGGTTCGTCTTTCCCCCATGCTTGAAAAGGATTCTGGCGTCAACCGAACATACTGTGCACGATTATGTCGCGGATATTTTCTTCCAGTATCAGGAGTGGTCGAAAATCGTGAAAAAAGCATCGAAGGTGGCCTTCGACCGAGCAGTCATGATTGAAAAGCTGGAGAAAGACCTCGGTCAGAAGGATCGGATTATTCAAGTGCTCAATAGTGAGGCCGAGTCTTCTCGCAAATCTAAAATTGAGGCTCTTAAGAAGGCCGACGAGGCCCAGGCGGCGATGGATAGAATGAAGCGAGAGCACTATGCCATAGTGGATGACATGGGTCATAGGAACACCATCGTTACCGCTGAGCGGAACGCGGCCCTTAAAGAGCTTAACGAGCTCAAGTCTAAATTTTTTGAAACCATAAAGGAAAAAGATGCTAATAACGTTTTCGCACAGGAAGCGTGCGATCAAGCGGTGGTGCTCCAAAGGGAGAGAGATGCAACCATGGAAAAGGTTCACGAGGTGGAGGCCGGAGTTGATGAGAAGGTTCGGCAGGCAGAAACCAGGCTTAAGGCGGACATAGAGGAGCTTCTCGTCACTTACAATGCCAACGTACTGAGACATAGGAACTTTTCATGGCTCGACGATTACTCTACACACCTATATAACGCCTGGAATTCGCTGGTCGAAGAAGAGAAGGCGGTGCTATCGGGTGGTGCCCTTGATGAATTTGAGTTGGAGAACCGCATATTGAGCAAAGACGAAAAGAAGGTTCTTCATGATTCTATGATTTCTCATGAGAGAGAGAAACTGGTTACCCAGCACTTAGAAATTGGGGAAGACTCCGAAGTTGAGCATCATGCTACAAGTTCCGAGATTGTTACTTCATCTCTATTTTAGCCTACTCCAGTGATCGAGCCCCAGCCCGTCCTGGCCAATGACCCTGAACAGCCACGCCTATCTCCTATCAAGGAGCATTCATTCGAAGCTGTTCAGCCAACCACAAGCCGAACTGAGGAAGGTACTCTGAACAAATTTCATGTGTATCTGAAATGAAGGGCTCGTTTTTGAAGTGTGTTCTAACAACTTCTTTTCTTTCTTGTCCAGTGATCGGCGCCTCCTGCAACCCAAGAATCACATCAAGTGCAGGAGGCCATTATTACTGAGGCAATCACCACGACTGCGGCCATGCCGATTGAGGTGACACAGGGGAGCTCAATTTTCTTTGACGAGCAGATGATGAATGAGCTCCTGGGCCGACATAGCGACCCTTTTGCGGACATACCGTTCGTTCTTAGTTGGTTCCCTCCTGCTTCCAGTGCTTCGTCACAGTCCACCGCTACCCCCCGCGAAGCCCGTGCTATTCGAGAAGAAGAGGTATTGGCTGAGATTAATGCTGACATGGAGGCAGCGGCTCATGGCGGTGATTTTGAGGGTGGACTAAGGCGCCGGGTCCAACTCCACTTAGGATAATATCACCCGGGGGAACACTAGTTGATACAAGTGTGTCTACTCCGCCCCTGGTCATAGATCCAATTCCTCCGACCCCTCCTGAAGAGAGTATCCCTGTAGACTCAAGTTCGGAGGAAGAAATTGATATCATGCCTCCGTCCGGAGATTCCCCGCCCAAAGGGAAAAGTTCGAAACGGAAGGTTGTTAGCGGTGCCGGTGGCCCACACTGAAGAAAAAGCAGGGGAAGAAGAAGGAATAGGTAGATTCCTTAGGCACATTTTTGGGTAGATGGGAATTTACTTTTGCTTTTGTAGGTCGTGTATAGATGCGGATTCGGCCCCCGCTAGGAGGCATTTTATGGTAGAACTTGTACATAAATTTCAATTTCCAGTTAGTTGAAATAAAACTTTATTTTCTCTGCTTCAACTGTTCTTCCTGTCTTTTATGCTTAAGTGTTGTGGCATTCGAATCGTAGCTTGGTATGCTTGTGGAGTATAAGTTCTGGAGCTGACTCTATTTCATACACAAGTCTCGAAATCAAGAATAAGGGCTGTGACTCGAAACTAAGCTGGACATTCGATGTCGTATTGTTTCAGTCAGTGTTTCACACCTAAGCTCTACCCCCAGTTTAGGGAGCCAGTTGTAACGATCGTCTAGCGATCGCAATTTTATCTCTACCTTCCAAGCTTAACATCGTCAAATCGAAGTTGAAGCAAGTGAAGGGTGAGCGGTTTTAGTTGTGTGTGTTCACTAATAATAACCGCATCCATACTTCGGGGATCAGTATCTATATTTCGATGGTCAATCGCACATCTCACAAATCTTGAGCACATGTCCACACTATGGGGACTTAGGATAATCTGTGATCGATAATCTGGTTTGCATTCTGGGAATCTGAGAGTTATCAATGTTTGTAACACAGTTCGTACTCCAGGACCTTTGACTTAGTACTTATACTCCAATTCACACTCTGAGAATTTGGAGTTAGCATTTATATTTCGGTTCGCACTCCGGGAACCTGGAATTGATGTTTATACTCCAATTCACGCTCTGGGAATTTGGAGTTGGCCGATAGATGGTCAGTCACATCTGTTTAGGCTTTTTAGGAATTCGTTCACACTCTGGGAACGATGGATTTATCGGGATCGTGGATGGTCGGATCACATCCACCCCGAGTTAACAAGCGAGGTCGTTAGATGGATGGGTCCATCCTCTTCTAACTTGGTTAGGATACGGCCGAAGTCGTTAAGCGGATGGGTCCACCCTCTCCGGAACCGCATTCACATTTTTATACTCCAACTCGCACTCTGGGAGATCGGAGTCGGTTGACAAACGGTCAGTCATGTTTGTTGGGCCGTTTGGATCGTGTTCGCACTCTGGGAATAATGGAATTATCGGGATCGTGGGTGGTCGATTCACATCCACCCTGAGTCGACAAACGAGGTCGTTAGATGGACGGATCCATCCTCCTCGAACTTGTTTAGGATACGGTCGAAATCGTTAGGAGAACGGGTCCACCCTCTTCGAAACCGTACATAGAATTTTCACACTTCAACTCGCGCCCTGGGAGTTTAGAGTGGTTTTAAGGATTGTCATGTATCAATCCTCTTTGATATTGGCATAGTGGCTTGCCCCCGAGCTTGGGTTTCATTTAGTGAGTGACTGATCATACCACAGTCACTCCTTATTTGAATAAATTCCACCATTCGATGGAACTTTCCTCTCCGTGCGTCGTGATGTCATACGTCATATTCAATAAATCACCGCTCTGGCTCGAAGAGATGGCATTTTATTGCTGAAATGAGAAAGCATGGCAAAGTCAGTTGCCTTATTACAAATTCAAATTTCAAAGTGCGAAAACAAATTGCAAATAAGAGAATGAATCGAATAAATAAAGCCTGTCATATGTAGTAGCGACGGAGGCTTTCACTATTCTAAGCTCTTGGTAAAGTAAGACCGTCAACGGTCGATAACTTGAATGTGCCATCTTCGAGCTTTTGAGTGTTCACATATGGTCATTCCCAATTTGGCTTCATGTGTGAAGGAATCGGATAAATTCTTTTTAGAACGAGATCGCCAAGTTCGAAGGTCTGCGGTCGAACCTTGGCATTGTATAACTGGGTGAGTCTATTTCGATATGCGGCTGCCCTCAAATCAGCCTCTTCATGCTTCTCATCCAGTAAGTCCAAAGATTCAGCGAGTAATATGGCATTAGTTTTTGGGTTATAATAAGTCACATGATGAGATGGTATTTCCATTTCGACTGGGATAATAGCTTCTGAGCCCTAAGATAGAGAAAAGGGAGTGTGTCCGATCACGGACTTGTGGATCGTTCGGTAAGCCCATAAAGACATAGGTAATTCATCGACCTACTTGCCCCCGGCCTTTTCCAGGCGCTTCTTCAGAATAGATTTGATAACCTTATTAACAGATTCAACTTGGCCATTGTCTAAGGGTGTGCAACCGTAGAGAATTTCTTGTGGATGTGGAATTGTTGGCAGAAATTCTTGAATTCAACACTGTCGAATTGAGCTCCGTTATCAGTGATGATGGTATGCGGGAGACCAAATCGGTAGATGATATTGCGAACTACGAAGTTGATTACTTTTTTTGTCGTGATTGTCGCAAGAGGTTCAGCTTCAGCCCATTTAGTAAAGTAATTAGCTGCGACGATAGCATACTTTGCTCCTCCTTTGGCAAGAGGCAGAGTACCAATGATATCAATGCCCTATACTGCAAACGGCCAGAGACTGACCATTTAGGTTATCTCAGTAGGTAGGGCTCTCGGAATTCGGGCATGTCTCTGGCATTTGTCACATTTCCTTGCATAGTCCGATGCATCATGGTTCACAGTTGGCCAGTAATATCTATATCAGAATACTTTCTTGGCGAAAGCCTGCCCTCCGCTGTGATCGCCACATTCTCCCTCATGCACATCGTGTAACACTCTTTTGATTTCATAATGCACGATACACTAAAGGAGAAAAATGAATTATCCGCTTCTATACATGACTCCATCCTGAATGGTAAACCACGAGGCTTTTCGAAGAATCTGTCTTCTTTCACTCCTACGCTCGGGCAGTGTTCCATGCTCGATATAGTTTCGATATGGGGTCATCCACGACTCTTTTTCGGGAGCGATTTCAAATATAAAATCAGTTTCCATCTGGTCAATGCTGGGAGAAGATAGAGTTGCAACGGGGATGAGTCCCATCTGCTGTGCTTCCCCCGTACTTACTAACTTGGCCAATGAATCAGCCTTCTGGTTGTGCTCACGAGTATGCAGAAAATGCCATAGTAATCAAATTGATCAAGTACTTCCTTGACTCGAGCTAGATAGGCTGCTAGTCTTTGAACCTTGGCTTGGTATTCACCCCGAAAATGGCATACCACTAATTGAGAGTCGTAGTAAACTTCCACATCAATAATTCTCAGATCATGGGCTAGCTTCAACCCAGCAAGTAAAGCTTTATACTCAGCTTCATTATTGGTTGCACGGAACTCAAATTTCATAGCATAGCATATGGATCGGCCCTCGGGGGTTTCAAGTACTACCCCAGCACCTGAGCACCGATCATTGGATACGCCATCAGTATGCAGCTTACGGATGTATTCGGGAGATTTTCTGGTCTTAGTCAAGTCCTCTGGGACGGTGAATTCGGCTATAAAATCTGCTAAGACTTGACCTTGAATGGCTCTTCTTAGGGTATAGGTGATATTGAACTGACTCGGTTCGATATTCCACTTGAGCAACCTACCAGACGTATCAGGCCACGTAAGGACCTGTCATAACAGTTAATCGGTGTACACAGTGACAGGATGAGCCTGAAAATATGGACGGAGCTTCCTCGAGGCAATGACTAGGCAGTAGGCCAACTTTTCTAGCTTTGGATAGTTTCTCTCAGCTCCGGTTAGTCGCTTACTAACATAATAGACTGGTTTCTGCACTCGGTCTTCCTCCCGAACTAGGGCAGCACTGATCGCATTTTCTGATACCTCTAGGTAAATATACAACTGCTCATGGTCGATAGGCTTTGATAAAATTGGCAGTGTGGAAAGATGTTGAACCAGTGCTTGGAATGCGCCCTCACACTCCGCGGTCCATTCGAAGTTTCGCTTTCCTTTTCAGATCAGATCAAAGAAAGGAATGCATTTGTCGGTAGACTTCGATATGAACCTGCTTAACGCCGCTTCCTTCCTATTGAGACTTTGAACTTGCTTTATTGTTCTTGGAGTCTGCAAGTTTCTGATTGCCCGGATCTTTTCTGGATTGACTTCTATTCCTCGAGCATTGATAATGAACCCAAGGAACTTTCCAGATGCGACTCCAAAGTGGCACTTTAGTGGATTGAGCTTCATCCCCTACTCTCGAAGGATGTTGAACATTGACTCCAAATCTTTGATGTGATCAGTGGAGAACCATGACTTTACCAGCGTGTCATCTACATAAACCTCCATGGTCTTCCCGATCTGGTTAGTGAACATCCGGTTGACTAGGCGTTAGTATGTTGCTCTGGCGTTCTTTAGTCCAAAGGGCATAACTTTGTAGCAGTAGAGTCCTAGATCGATTACGAAGCTAGTATGTTATTGGTCGGGTACATGCATGGGTATCTGATTGTAACCGAAATAAGCGTCCAAAGAAGATAATAATTCGTGCCCAGCTGCTGAATCTACAAGCTGATCGATCCTGGAAAGTGGAAAACTGTCTTTTGGGCAAGCTTTATTTAGATCAGAATAATCAACACATGCCCTCCATTTCCCATTCGGCTTTCGGACGAGTACGGGGTTGGATACCCACTCCGGGTAAAGAGCATCTCGAATAAACCCGTTTGATTCGAGTTTATCGACCTCTTCTTTAAGGGTGGCAGATCTCTCTTGATCCATATCACGCCTTTTCTGTTCGACAAGGATACACCACGGGTCAATATTCAGGGTGTGGCTCGCGATGTCTGGCGAGATCCCACACATGTCGGAATGTGTCCAGGCGAACACGTCGAGGTTCGTCCGGAGAAATTCAACCAATTCTTGCTGTGTCTCTTGACTCAACTGAAACCCAACCTTTAACATTCTTGAATCATCATCATCATCATTACCGATCGGAACATCGATTGTCAGTTCGGCCGGAGAAGCTTGCCTTTCTATAGGTTCATCCTTATTTTCATTGTCTCTAGGGTCAAGATCCCTCTGGAATTGGTTGTGGTCCCCAGGCCGAGGCCCAGGAACCAATTGTCAATTATCTGCAAAGCGGAAACAGAGAGATTCCTCTACGCCCTTTCCTTTCTCTCTTTGCTGCGCCTCGCACAGCTCAGCATCATAACAAGCTCTCCCAGCAGCCTGATCTCCTTGAATGACTCCAATCCCACGATAGGTGGGGAATTTCAAAGTTAAACACCATGGGGCAATTGCTGCCCTAAATTCAGTGAGGGCCGGTCGGCCCAAAAATGCATTATAGGGCGATTGAATGTCTAACACAACAAATTGCAACATCCGGGCTCTCCGGCACTCCCCAACTCCCAGCTCCACCGGCAGCTCCACTACTCCAGTGGGTGTATTGACACTTCCATCGAAGCCATGAATTCGAGATTGGAAAGGTTTTAAATTCTTGGCTTCCATTTTCATCAGATCGTAAGCTCTCTTAAACAAAATATTTACTGAACTCCCACTGTCCACCAGGATCCTCTTCATCCAAGCAGGACCAACATGGGCAGATATGACCAGTGGGTCTATGGTGGGGGCTTCGACCCTGTCAACATCTCGGCTTCTGAACACGATGTCATCAGTCATTGTTTTCTGCTGTTTGGCGGAATCCCCTTCATCAAAACTACTGCAACATTCGAAGTCCGCATGCCTGATAGAACTGGCATACGACTCCATTTCCCTCCAGCTTCGATCTGTTGGATGGGGACCATCACTAACTGTATTTATTACCAATCTCCCATCCGTACAAGCAGGTTCCTCTCGTCTTTCTTGATTCTAAGAACGATTTTGGTTTGACGGACCCGCACCATCAGACTGCGGCGCCCACGCAAATTGATCAAACTTTCTCTCCTTGATTAACTCAATGAGGTCCTACAAATGTCTACACTCATTGGTATTATGGTCATAACTCTCAAGGAATCTACAGAATTTTCCCGTTTGAATCCTCCTCTCAGATGATGGCTTCGGAGCAGGCTTCTTATACTGCATGGCATTACATGTTTGTAGATACACATTCTATAGCAACGTATTCAATGGTGTGTAGTTATCAAACATTGGAGCCCTACGTCGCGGGCCACGGTTTTGATCCTGTTTCTTATTCTGACTACCACTTTTTCTTGGTTGAGATTGCTTGTTCTGTATGTTCAGCTATACTTTTCCAGAACTCTCACCCGACTGTTTAACTGCTACATTGCTCTGAATCCCCTCACTACTGGATCCCATGTCGTCCTGCTTCCTAGACTATTTCACGTCCTCTCGCCTTAAGAATTGGGCGGCTTTGGAGTAAAAACGGTCCAACGACACGGGAGGCTTCCTGGCCAACCAATTTTCAATCTCGGAGTCAGGGTCAATTCCCTTAGTTAGTGCCATCAAGATTGAATTGTCATTAGGTTACTGATCTCCGCACATGCAGCATGGAACCTTTCCAAGTAGCGTCTAAGCGTCTCCCCGGGAGCTTGAGTGACGCTAGACAAAGTGTTAACATCCTTAGGCCTAGAAACATGCATACGAAACTATTCTACAAACTTTGTGTCCATTTGATCAAAACAAGAAATGGATCGGGGCGGTAGTAGCGTCAACCACATAGTGGCAATTCCCCCCAAAGAGATAGGAAAACTACGGCACTTTACCGCGTTATCCGCTCTTGCAGCGTTCATCAACCATTCATATTTTAGGATGTACTGGTTCGGATCTGAATTTCCTTCATAAACCGGTAAAGTGGGTATTCTGAACCGTCGAGGAGATTTGGCATAGAGTATGTCATTCGTAAAGGGGGTGTGACTACGAGAGATTCCCCAATCGTCATTGGTAAGACCTTGACTTTCACGTAACATTTGATGTATCATAGCTACGAGGTTTGGCGTTTTAATGTTCTACGCACGTGGAGCCAAGGTGTGGTCGGGTTCCACATTGCGAGGATGGACCGGGCGTTGTCGACGATCCACGTCTCGCCTCCTTGGCTCGACGTCTTCTGGGAAGTAAGATTCATGAGTACGTCCATGTTTATTCCGGACATCAATCTCTGTTTCAACCGCGGCGTTGGTGGCACTTTGTCTGCAGTGTAATGAGGAACAGTCCCTCCCCGAGAAGAGAGTCCATTATGAAAGCTGGCTGATGGACCAACTCTCAGCTGTTCAACAGTCAATGTGGGCTGATGTCCGATGGCCTGTGCGTGACCTTCATCTGGTCGAGGACAAACGGATCTTTGATTGTAGCCAGACGAGGCAGAACTTTCTGTGGAGGAGTGAGAGACTTGATCTCTCTATGCCTTCTACGCTTCTGGCAGTTTAGCTGGTTGGTCAGCTCGGCATTTGCGCGTAGCTGTTCTGTCAACTGTTGACGACTCCATGTTAGTTCCTGTAGAAACAACTGAAACTCTTTCCTGGTGACCGGGCCTTGTGAGTCTGAGGGTCCGATCGCGTTCTGGTTGGTTGGTGGCAACTACATGGGATTTTGCCTATCCCGACCTTCCTGATCGCCAACGTTGGAGGTGGTCCTTGTGCTAACCATTTTGAGGGTCGAATTCCTTTCCAAGACTTTACAAATCTGAATAAGTTGGAAGGAATCTGGATTAGGAATCTAGATCTTTCTCTTAGATTTATGCAATCCGGTGTCGACGATAAATCCAACGAGCAGGAGAAAATCTGGGTTTTCTCAGTGAAAGCACCAAAGTGTTTGTACCAAAAATGGGCACAACACTTTTCGGAAGTTTTTGAAGAGATAAAAGTGAAGAATATAAATGTAAAATAAAGATTATCTAACAAAAACTCCAGTAAACAATAATACAAATGCACAGACACACAGTTTTAGATGGTTCGGCGTGTTGTCTACGTCCATTATGAAGTTTTTAGGATTTTATTGATTCTCTTTGAACGATTACAAGCAATTACAGCAAACAACAGTAAAGTACAGCTTGGAATTCGAATTCAACAGCAAGAGTAGGATGCAAATCTCGATTTGGCAGAGTCTGGGTGCTTCAGAGTCAAAAGTACTTTTTCTATGGGCTTCAGGGTGCTATTTATAGACGTAGGAGGCTGATATCTCGCTCAAACTTTGGGAGACTCCTTCTGACACGTGAGTGGGCCCATGCGATCGATCCCACCAAGTTTCGACTCGATCTGTGATCGATACGAACCAATTTCGTATTGATCAAGAATTGGTTCAATTGAGCCGAAACTTGGCAGGAACATTCCTTGGCTTGTACGTAAGCTTCTTTGAAAATTTCATAGCATTTGGATCGGTGGATCTTGAGTTATGATCGATACGAGCTTGAGTTTTTCGTTGGCTGTTTGGTTCGAATCCATCAATTCGAATCGATCCACCTCAAATCGATGATGCACGTGCCTCTGTGATGATGCGGCGTGCATTCCTCGCATCGATCCTCTTTTTGCTTCGAGTTGACCGTTTCGACTCCATGAATCTCGCCTCGTGTGTATCGATAACGTTGCATCAATCTAGGCTCATTTAACTTGATGGACGCGAACAAGCTATTAGATGTGGATTCGAACAAGAGCCCCTAAAGGATACGAAGTGGCCACCGTCTGATGGATGTGAAGCAAGGACATCTGATGGATACGAGGAGCAGTCGCCGGATGGATTCGAGACAGATGGATACGAGGATATTGTACCCCTGATCGATACGAAAACGGTGGATTCGAATAGTGGCTCAACCATGGATACAAACTGTATCTAGTTGGATGTATACGAAACAGGATCTAGCCGATCGATACGAAATGTACGCTTTGTTGATGGATACGAACTTGATCGGTGCGAACTGAGGCTTCTTGATGGATACGAGGCTGGTTGGTGTGAAGCTGATGGACCTGAAATAGGGCTCATCGATGGATACGAAAACGTGGTTTTTCCCTTCAACTTGCACCGATCACAACTTGAGCATACGAACTCGGATTGTCCTGAAATTTGGAATACTGGCTTTTATGGCTCCGCTTGTCATGTCTCGCTGATTTTAGCCTGATCCAGATTCGGACAAAATTCATCGACATCCATAGCGAACCCGTGTGTGCTTGATATATAGGACAAACAACCCCTGGTTTTAAACCGATGCCTTGATATCTCGGCCTTTCCAAAAGGCGGGATAACAAAATAAAAAATAAATTTTTTATTGTTATTAATGCATATAATTTATGCTATTTATATATATTTTCATCCAAATGATTTTTTTACCAATTTGTCAATGCACTTATAGTATATGTATTGAAACTTGCATCTTTTAAAATTTATTAATAAATATTACTTGACTATGTTTATCAATATGTTTAAAATTTGGATTATGTAATTGATTTAGATGTGTTGACTTAATGTAAAACTTTTGAAGAGAATCATCAAAGATTTATAAATAATTATAGATTTTTTAAAAAGTCTGTATATGAATATGAACTGATGTGAGAAATTTAGTAGAATAATTGTAAAGTGGTAAATTATAGGATTCTAAAAATAAAATATTTTTACTTGGAAAGAATTAAGGGGGATAGAGATAACTCCAATTAATGAGTGAGCTTCAAATTCTTCTTCACTACTATTATTTAATAGATTAATAAGGATGGTTGCGGCATCAATAATATCTATTTCCAACCCTCAGAATTACTCCCACTGCCACTTTTTGACTTCCCTAGGCTTTATAGAGATTACCTCCATATTGGAGGAAAGTATTATTTTAAAACAGAGTCGTTCATTGAGACCCAGGGATGGTTTCATACTAGTGAGCGAATCTTTGATGATATAGCGCTTGAAATTTAATAAAAAAGGACTTTATTCAAGAGGAAGTTATGTGTTGATGAGATGTTTTGATTAGAGAGGTGGATGAGCATGCTATGACTTAGGAAGAATTTGAATGATACTTGAGGCTCAATTTACCTTTAAGGCCGAGAGGGGTTTGCAATTGGAGAAGTTCATGTATTTCTGACAAGGTGATAAGACCATGAGAGAGTACATCAATGAATTCATACTTTTTGCTCGATTTGGGATGGATATTATCAATACTCCCGCTAAGAAGGCCAAGAAATTTTCTATGTGACTCATTCAGCCTGTTAGGGATCTTTCTCTTTGTTATGTTCCTATAGGTGCTACCTTCGAAAGACTTTTCGAAATGGCAATATTGAACTCTATTTCAAAAGAGATCCTGAGAGAGGAAGAAGATAAAGCAGAAGTCAAGCTCATGTTTCAAGGCAAGAGGAAAGACAGGTGGTTCAAAGGTGATCAAGGCCAAATAAATAAGGGAGGAGTAACCTATAATAGGTGTCACTTAAGGGGCAAAATGACTAAATATTCCTGAGCCAAAAAAAAGAAGTTTTTTAAGTCCATTTCAAAAGGGATTGTTCGTCTCTTTCAAAGAGTGGATAAGTGGTCAAAGCTTAATCTATCCAAGCTACTCAAAATTCGAGGACTCCGCCAAAACTTAACAAGGGGAAGAGCGTCGTTTTAGAAGGTGTGCTTTCTATTTATGACTTCCCAATACATGCTTTATTTGATACAGAAGCTTCTCATTCGTTATTACTATTCATCTCATTAATATATTATGTAATACCTCATGTTATTGGTGACTTGCTTATAGTTTTGAACCCCGTTAGGGGGTTGACACATCTTTCTATGATAAAAAGAGATTAAATTATCGGGTGAAGGCCTGTGTTTTCTTATGATGCTTATGTATGCGATTTTTCATGTTATGGACTTATTCTAGGATGGATTGGATGATAAAGCATGTGGTTATTATTAATCATGTCAATATATGCTCGAAAACTCTAAAATTTATCAGCATCCATGTCCAAAAAGCAGATAAATATCCGATATCATGAAAAAATGACATGGACGCAGATACGGATACAAAGACATCTACATCTGAAAGTTATCCATCTAGTTTTTGTCAAGATTATATTTTATTATGTGTATTTTAGTACAATGAAGGTTATGTTTTTGTTATTTTATTAAATTAACAGTTTATATTTTATGCATTTAATGCATCTTAACCACTCAAAAATGTTTATTATCATAATATTTGTTTATTTTTTATACTTCTATGGCATGAGATTGAAACAAATTTATGTTGAACAAATTTTGTTTATTTATATTTCTTGATTTATCGGTTATCAACAAATAGGATGATTATTATTCATCCATTTATGCAGATGTGGATATCCAAAAAAGATTTCGAATGTAGACCACAATATGACACTATCCGCCTTCAAAAATATCCATTGACATGTATCTAGAGCGGTACTAGCAATGTGAATTACTATCAAACTATGAACATATTTAAGCCATATAATCTACCACTTGGATGACAAGAGAGGAGTTCCAGTTACTTATCAAATTGGTGGGTTTCGGTACGAAAGAGTAGAAAAGATCATTTTCTTTATGTACTTTATATAGTTTAACATCTAAGCAAGAGATTAAACATGATTTTAGAGTAACATGTGTCCCTATATAATGTTGGTGTTTAAATTTTGCAAGGTCAACTTAGATATGATAAAGTAGCAGCTTTTCTCATCGTTAATGGTATCGGCTTGATAATCGAGCTAGAGTCGAAAGATCTATTATTGATTTAAGAGGTAAGTTCTTGCACTCAAATAATAATAGTAGTATTCTCCAGCATAAATAAAATCAACCATTTTGTTATTTGCACAAAATAATACTATTTTTATTGAAATTCGTATTATTATTATTCAAAATTTTGTTTCAGTTTATAAATAATAATTAACTTCTCAATCTCAATTTAAAATATGAGATAAAAGAATTTTACCACTTATGTTTATTTTTAACGGAACCTGCTTGAAGTGAGAAATTAGTTTTTTAAGAACCTGGTCAAGTTTATTCACTAAGGCTTAGAAATGATTTTGTTTCAAAAAAATTTACTTTAGGTAGGAAGTATGAATCTTAATGTTCAAGATAAGGATAATGTTAGTAGAAGACCAACTATCAGGAACTTCCTCAAAAAAATAGAAGTTTGATAAAGGGACTCCACCTTTGGATAGTGTAAATTTTTTTTCGATGGGGGTTGACTGAATTTTTTGACCCCATATCCAATCGTGGAGTTCTTTTATCAATGGCAGAAAAAAAACCAAAATCAAATTAAAAAGCCTAACAACACAGAAATCATTAAAGCCATCAGGATTGCACTTTATCCATATTGAATACAATATGTCTATTCCCTCTAATGTCAGATATTTTGAAAAGAGAATAATTGTCATTAGATTTTCTCAAAGGGCCATGAACCAAAAGAATGAATGAAAATGATACGTTACAACACCCCTCAATTTCATCTTGCAACCTAAGAGCTTTATTCATTTTTAATTCTTGAAATCAAAAGTTTATTTTTTTACCTAAAAGTGGAATGAACTTTTTAGTACGGACATCTTTGTTAATAGTCTAGCCTTTTGTTTTCAACATAGCTTTTCCAATTTGAGTCATTGTTCTCTTGAATACCCATTTGTCGCACATTTAGGACATTGTTAAAGGGACTTCACTTTTAGATACGAGGAGATTTTTGAAAGGAAAATCGTCGAATTTATGTGTGTTTTTGGTATGAGGTGGAGCCTTGGCGCCAATGATTAGGTCATCCGCATGGTAGTCAGGTTTGTAACGATACAGAATTTTGAATATTTGAAATTGGAATATTAAATCGGTTTTTAATATTTGAAAGTTAAATTTTAACTTGAATTTCAAATATAACATATTATTGGATAATTAATTATTGAATTTAATAATGAAAATTGGTTAAAATAGTGAATATGGAGTTTTAAGCTTGATAAAAGTAAATTAAAGGCTTATAAAATTCATATTAATAATACTAAACACAATGCAACTTTTAAAATTGAATTTAAAAGTGATTTGTTCAGTTTAAAAAAAAAATCATTTAAGTTTACATTTAAAAATAACATTTTGGGGTACAGTCTCGGATTTTGACAAAACCAGTTCTATCGGATCCGTATAGTGTATTATTATTAGATATCAAATTTTGTAGTGTTTGGGTTTATCGTTTGGTCGTACAGTATAAAAAGGCACTGAAATTAATATCGAAATTTAATATAATAATTGGGTCCAAAAAGCTTTCTTCTTCATACGATCGAATTAGGACTCGAAACCTTTTCCATTGCGTTCGAAATAGAGGTATAACATTATGAACGTCTAGCGGCAGGCCTCGATAGGGGTTTGAGATTTTCGAGTTGTGTGAATCGAGATGATTTGAAAATCTATATGATATATATGCACACATTTATTTGACTTTGACATTTGGTTCACATTAGCTATTTTTTCTACTCACCTCAAA
Organism: Allium cepa; assembly: GCA_030765085.1. Taxonomy (NCBI): domain Eukaryota; kingdom Viridiplantae; phylum Streptophyta; class Magnoliopsida; order Asparagales; family Amaryllidaceae; genus Allium; species Allium cepa. The sequence continues at coordinate 888,245,745 of CM060931.1, forward strand.
ACACTGTGGCCTCTGCTCTACACACCAATATCACATCCCCTCTCCTTTTAAATTTCATGCGACTTTGCAGAAGAAGAAAAATAATGACAAAAGAAGCTTTCTAGTTAAGCATTCGTTCTTCTCTTTTGTACTCTATCGAAATCGTGCCCTTCCTCTTCTCTTCATCGATTTCAAATTGAAAATGGAAATCAAGTTGCGAGCTTTTTTTCTTTCTCTTCTTCAGTTCATACAAACAAAATCAAATCCATATAGGAACGAAAATTCAAAACCGAAAAAAAAAGAGAAAAGATAAATTGCGATAAGCTGTCGACTTTGACAATCGTATCGAAATGGCAAGGAGTTCGGCGCGTTAATAGTCGAGCTCGATCTGATGGCGACCGCGATTGTGATGAGGTGGGGAACGGTAGCGTACTCGAGCTTGAGTCATGATGGCGAGGGGATGCGCAAGCATGGGTGTGGCAGCGACGTAGTGTCAAGAGGAGGAGGTCGCGATGATGCTGGCAGTCGCGGTGTACTTGAGGTGATGGTGGTTGGCGTTATGGAGATAAGGGAGATGACTGCAGTGGCTTTGGTGATTAGCTAGGACAGCGACTGTGATTTTTGAAGGAGCAAAGCTTCGATTTTGTGAGTATTACTTACTCACATCCATATCTGACTTTATTTGCATTTATCTTATACAATATTATCCTAATTAATTCATGATTATTTGAATGAATGGATTGATTATGCTTGGTTAAATAGTCATGAATAATTATTGAATCATTTGGATTCACGCTGACGAAATAAATACACTGCGGATTTATTGGAAATTGGAACGATATTTAAAAATCAAAGTGAGAATTTCTCACTCCTTCGAATTGCCACGTTAAAAATTTAAATGTTTAAATTTAAATAATTGATTCTTGATCGGCTTGATAAATTATAATTACCTATTGGATGAGTGTGTATATATATAATAGTATATATATTAGTAGTTGAATTGATATTCCTGCATATTATAGCGGACGAGACCCTATGCTTTCCGCATAATAGCGGATGGCCCTATATACCGCGATATCCCCCTTGAAGTGAGATTGGTATTTTTATTGTTGTCTAACACCTGTGGATGCAGGAAAACAGGTTGGAGGGATCCAACTGGATTCCACAAAAATATTTAGTGTTTTTCATATATATAAAAAGATATGATATGATTTAATAATCTGCTGGATTATTGTGTGTTGTAAATTTTAAACGTTATAATAATATGAGAATTAACTTTGGATATATTAAATACCATAAATATTATCTTAATTTTTCTTAAGGAATTAAAGGGAGATTTAATATAAATATATATATATATATCAAAATTTGAATTACTTAAAAGAGAATGATTTGAATAAGAAATAATGAATCTTTGATCGTATTAAATAATGCGGGAAAAATATTTTTAAATAGATATTTTAAATAAATTATAGAAGGGATTTTTAAGACTGGATTTTAAAATGATAATCAGGGAAATATAGAAAGAAGTTGAAATCGATATTAAAAATAGGTTGGCAAAAATAAATGGAATTTATAAGGAATTAAATTTATAAAATGGAATTTTTATAAATGAGATTATTTTTAGTGGAACTCAAAGGAGTTATAAAAATTCATAAACAATGTTTATAAATAAAAGAAAAGTGATAACGGATGATAAATTTGGAAATATAAATTTATAGGGATTATTTATATTTGAAAAAGGAAATAGGGTGAGAGAAAAATAGTGGATACTATTTTTGGGTGAAATGGTTAAGGAGACCGAAATGGAAGTGATGTGATGAAAATCGAAAGGGATTTATAAATTTAAAATTAGGTTATTGGGATTTAAAAACATATTTATTAATAGGTTAAGTTTTATTTAAAAAGGAAATTTTTATTTATTAAACTATGTAATTGTAAAGTTAGTTAGTATTGAGATATTTCAGAAGTGATTTTTAAATATTCAAATATTTATTTTAATAAAATCCTAAATTTTTAAACCTGCTTTGAAAAGTGATGTTATAAAAAAAGTGTTTTCAATATTTTAAATAATTATTTGAATATGTGTTAAAAATAAATTATTATTATTTTATTTAAAATACTTATTTTTATTTACATATGTATATATATTGAGTTCGAAATGGTTTAAAATATATTTATAAATCTTCTCGAGAGTTGGAAGGGGTTATCTAATAGATGGGACTTAACGAGAGAATTCTCAAGGCGAAATTTGGAAAAAAGGTTAGGAAATTCCAAAGTAGTTAAATAAAGTAGGCTTCGAAAAATGAAATAGAATTCATAAAGAAGTAGAAGAAAAATTAGGATTATAAGTAAGCATAACTGGATTTGGAAATATTAAAGGGAATTAATTAAGGAATTTCGAATTTATAGAACTCGTTAAAAACTAGTCAAGGAATTTACAAATAAAATTGTGAATGATTTTGAGAATTTGGAAGTAGAAAGTAGACGGAAAACTTCCTAAGCGTGAATATAAAATTTAAATTGGGAAAAATATTCTAAGTGTTGGAAAAGGGGTGGAAATATTCCGTTGAAGATGTAAGGATTTAAAAACTGTTTTCAAATGTTGAAGAACTGGAAGTAATATCTTATAAAGATATTTTGAAATAAATTTTGAAAAATTTATAATAAGGCCTGATAATTGTTTATGGATGTGTATTGATAGATAAATAACAGACTATCAAATTTGGTCATTTTCGTTAATCGTTTCGAACACGTCGGGATCGGATTTAATTATCCGAAAACCACTTCGATCCGGTTTGAACGTTACGAATGAATATCGTGAAGATGATGAAGACGGTGATTCGGCTTGTCCAGACGCAGGATAACTTGTATAGATGAATGGTATCGGCACATCATCATTGGTGGACGATGAACATTCTAAGTGAAAATTATTCTTGGAAGGTAATCGTAGTGTTTAGCCTCATCAACTGGAATGGCTGAAAACCAGGGGTACGCAGCAAGGCTAAGTGGGTCATACCTAATTAGGGTATGTTATCACCTTTCTAGATAGCCATGGATAGATTATATCAGATGGGTAAGGTGCATGCGGAAGAGCTCTCGGAAAGAGTGGGAACACCCGGGGTGATAACATATTCGATTTTATCCAGATAAGGGATAGGACCAGTCTTGTGTAGCAGGGACCCCGGCGAGGCCCTCGGTACATGCTTTTAGAAGTGTACCGTGATAGGCGGTACCCCAGTACCTAGTCATTGTATGGAATCCAATCTCCAAGCCGTACGGTTTTGATTGTGCCCAACTATGCTGAAACATAAGATGTAAGCATTTCGGCTATTTTCTATTTGCTTGATTTAGACACTATTATAATATCAAACGGATTTGATAAAAGTGTTTTGGTTATCGTAAGGCAAAATCCCGTCGTGTTTATGTGTGACGCGGTCTTACGAGACACCTTTTTTTCAAAGGATTTGATAAAAGTTAATAATTCAAATTGAGTGTATTTTCTCACGCTGGTTTTCCAGACTGACTCGGGTGTTATTAAATTATAATGCTCGGGTCAGACCGAGTATTACAGATTCTGAATATGATGCTATGGAGCTCAGGAGACGAGCTGGATGATCAAGACGTATTTTCCATATTGATTTATATTTCCGCTGTATGAAGACAAGTTATTATAATTGTCAATTTGATGTATTGAATTGTTGTGCTCTGATAGTGGTATGTATATTAACAGTACAGTTCTTGTATTTAAAATCTGTTATTATATATTATATTTTGTTCCGCTGCGATCGTAAGATTCTGTATTGTTTATTTCTTCTACCTTTTTTTCTTCTTCACCCCTAATAAACTGGTATTTCCAGCACTCGACTGCTCGGTATTTTATACGATGGACATATTAATATCGATTTTCGAGAGTCCAAATTCCCGTCCGTTACCAGGTTCGAGTTCAGAAACAACATTTTCGCAATGCGAGAGAAATGCTGCGTTCATTATCAATCTCCTCATAATCTTTTATCTTGCATGAACTTCATACACTGGGTTCCACCTTTTAAAGACCGACCGAACTTTTTGACTCCTTCGCATTAAAAATTAAAGTACCTTTAAAAATGATCCAAATTTATTCTTTTAAATGACGTTATCTTTGGTGTCCTTAACCCTACTAAATATATTTTTGAAAAGGATAGAGTTTCAAAATTTCAAAATACCTCAACGTTTTTCAATTTTTGTGAAAATCTAACCACAAGCAAACATCCAATAACATGCCTACAAACCCTTAACATATGTTATAGTTCAAACTGCAAGTTGTAGCAAAGTCAGATTGCTCAAACCAGCATTGTAGTTGAAAGAGAGAGAGAAAAACTTGAATTAAAGTGTTTTCAACATTGACATTGATTTGGGGACATAACTTTTGTGAGCAAATGCGTTCAAAAATATAGTTGAGAAATTGTTTAAATCTACACAGGAGTGAACATTTGTTCACTCAATGAATGCACCAAGCTATATTTCGCCATCCCAAAGTTCTTCAATGCTCTTGTACGGGCTGTCTGTGTTATTGACTGCAAACTCTCCTCTAAGCAATCTTGTCTGCATAAATTAATACAACATATCAGTCTTTTTAGACATATCAATGCCGTTACAAATTGCACTGCAACAACCTAGTTCAACCACAAAATTAAAAAGGAAATTATGTGGATATTTAAAATTAAGTAGACACCCTTATTTACAAACCGTTCAGAAGCCCATCCCAAAAGAAACTTTTTAAATGTTGCCACTTATAATTAGCTTCAAATTTTGATTCTCCGGTTTTGTGACTTTTGTCCCTTCTTCGTAAACGACGTGTTTCTTTCAGATGTCAACAATGATTTACCAACTCGTTCAATTTATATATATATATATATATATATATATATATATATATATATATATATATATATATTTGTGCTTTTAATCGTATAGTGCTCTCTTATTCTCTTAGGCGTGATTTTTTCAATCCTATTTCAATAGTATTTTTTATATCAATTTTTTTTAATGAATGTGCTCATTTTACAAATATTTACAAACTAAAAGGAAGTAATCGAATTTTATAAAAAATATAAATATTTTCAGATTCTTCTGCAAATTTTTGCAAAAGAAATTGCAAAAAACTGCAGTTTCTGTGGATTAAACTGCAAATATTCATAAAAACATATTTTTTTATATATTTTTTGAGAAGGATTTATGGTGATTTTTGAAACTTGATAAGGGTGTTTAACAAACTTACACACAAACACACACGCGCGTGTACGTATGCATATGTATGTGTGTGTGTATAAGTATATTTATGTGTACATATATACATATATATGTGTGTGTATGTGATTGTGTGTGCGTATACATGCATATTTATTAATAGGAGGAATAAGAATATATTTGCTATCCTTCAAAAGTAAATTTAAATTGATGGTTAAAATATATTTTTTCAATGCTTCAACGACGATTCACTATTTTGAATGGATTAGGAGTTTCGAAATAATACAAAAATTTATGAGGACTATTTTGATTATAGTAAGTTCATATCTACAAAAGACTGAACGTCTTTTTTTTCACAATAACATAAAATGAAATAAAAAATAATAATTGATATGTGAATTCATGCCAGGACCTGTATAATTGCATCTTATTGTTTTATACGTGATAACATAACTCTACCTGTGGTATTTCAGCGAACTTTGCAAAGAGATCAAGAGGGATAGACCAATCAAAAACATCAAGATTCTCTTTGATTCTAGCTTCACTTGTGCTTTTAGGCAAAACACTATGACCACTTTGAATACCCCAACGTAGAGCAATCTGTGCTGGTGACTTGTTTAGCTTTTGTGCAATTTCACACACTATTGGCTCTTTAAGAACTTCGCCGGCGATCCATGATCCAGGCGAGCCTAGAGGAGAATATGCCTGAACAATTAATGTTTTTGAAAGATGATCAATATATGAACATACAAGAAAACAAAGTAGGAATAAATTTTAGGAATAAATGATATGCATATTACCGAGAGATGGATGCCGGTAGACTTGCAAAAATTGTGAAGCCCAGGCTGCTGCCAAATTGGGTGACACTCGACTTGGTTGACTGCTGGAGGCACTTTGGCATGCTTTAGCAAATCTTGAAGTTTCTTTGTTGAGAAGTTGCTAACACCAATGGCACGGGCTTGCCCAGATGCATACAAACCTTCCATTGCATTCCATGTTTCTGATAGGCATAATGGGAGCATTGATCCTTCCTCGAAGCGGTTTGAGCCTGGTTTTGTTCTAATAGGCCAGTGTATCTATGTAGCAATCAAATTTAACCAACAATTTCTAATGATAATTTAATGAACGCTGGTTGTGAACAACGGTAGTTTAAAGATGAGTACACAAATCAATTTTGAAGGGAGCCACATGATAGTAACATTCGACAATTCAGTAAAGTTTAAAGAAAAATGGAGTATCTAACTTAACTGTTGAGTTAAAAAGTGTAATAAAACAATAGTCAAATCTTGTTGTGAATGTGACACACACTATATTTGGGGTGTGTGTGAGAGTCTCAGAATCCACCATTGTTGGTTCTTTCATAATTTCATCATTTTTGTTCAATATAATATTAAATCAGACTAATTTTTTGAAAATGTCTTATTTTTATCATACTGGTAAATCATACTTCGAAATTTAATCATATCAAAATTTCTAACTATTTCAAAAATAACATTTAAAATCATTAATTAAAATAAATATTTCACCTGCTCACCTTCACTTGCACTTTGAAAAGGGCTAAAAGTTCTTGAATTGTTACAAAATCGTGTGAAGTTGATTTTATAAGAACATATCCATAAAAATATAGGTCACTCCGATACTTTTTGGTACAAAAGTCTAGGAAATTCTGAAAGAAGGGTAGGGTTGTGTGTATGTATATGCACATACATATACATATGCATGTTTGAAGATTGAGGGAATTGAACTTCACTTGTAAAGCTTGAGGATTGTACATCTGTCCTTAACGTACATCCAGATAAAAAAACTGTGTTTTACACCATAACTACAGTTGTAACTCTTCAACTAGTACACTTCGACTTGGTACTCAACTATACTGCCACCCCTTGGGACTAAAAAATAAGAGACTCTGCTTGTCCCTAACATACACTTCAATAAAGTGATACTTTATTTGGTACATTTTCTTATCTCGATTACATATTTCATCTACCGTAGTATACAAGTATATTAGTGCACTCATGCAGATAACAGATTATGACCTCAAACACATTTTGTGGATAAAGAGCAAGAGCCAAATGACCATCAAAAAACATACAACAGAGCCCAGATGATTTACAGAAACGTACGTTCATTTTCATGAATCAACAATTATTCAAATAAGTTAAATTCCAAATTTTGAGCTGATGAACACTATTGCTTTCCTAACTATCTCCACACAGGGATGGATATATGCATTACATACCCTGGGTATCGCCTAGGTCCTATGTCCAAAATCAGGGTATATACATATATCAGCTAAGAGCCTAAGACTTTTTTTTAATATTTCATGAGGAAAATATGCAAAAAACTAAGTAGGCTGGGTAGCCCAGGTAGGTTGTAATTTTTGCCCCTGGCCATGTCTCCACCTATGTTAAAAGAGTAAGCATGCAAAAATACATCAAACAGACTCTAATCTCAAGGCATTGCAACATGAAAAATCAACTTGCGCCTTGAAAATTTATCCAAAATCGCTCCTAATCAAAGGCTATCAAAATTTGGTTGTCATCTGACAAAATATCATGGCGATTATCTCAACTGCACCATGTTATCTGAGTAATTTGAATTCAGTTGCTAATTGATGGCTTTTCAGACTAGCAATATGTCATAACGAAAACCAACCCCCTTTAGAAGCATCATTCGTACAAAATAGGAATCTCAACTTAGTTTAGAATTTTCTTAGAGTATAGTTTAGTTCTTTTTTTTCAATTTTTATAAGTTAAAATAGTTAACTTACAACAGTATTTCCTATATTGCTTAAACCAATTTTGAGGAGAGGTAATTCAAGCATTTTTTATCTGATAATCTTGTTTCCTTTTGATTTACTTATTGTTTTAGTTCATTCCATTTTTCCCAAATTATTTCTATGCTTTTTAATATATGATATATGTGTATTTTGTTTATGAATTTATTTAAGTTAGAAAATTGTTTAGATTTGAATCCTTAAGTATGATTTAAATTGGTCAAAATCCACTTAACTGTAAGGTAAATTGGTTAGTTAGAATTTAGAAATAGTTTTAGAAATAAACCTTTGCAATTTGATTTACTAATTATTTTCTAACGTGATCTTAATTAGTTATTACAAAATAGGCCTTGCCTAATTCATTTGTTTTAACATTTTTATTTTAGAAGAAAATCCAACGCTATTTTTTGTATAACTAGCCTAAGGTTTTTAACAATTAAGTTTAGGGCTTTCTAATCAATTATTTATGTTTGATGTGCAATCAATTCAACAAAATTTTGAATTATTTAAGTACTTGTTTAATCATTAGAAAATACGCAACAATACGTTTATATTTCTATACACAATAGAGTTGTAAGCAAAGCATATCACTTAAGATATAAAATTTATTCTATCTAATATCTAATGTTACGTTTTATAAGGATCTCTACACGATAAAATTAAATTTTAGAAGAAACAAAGAAGCGAAGAATAAGAACAAAACAAAATACTCTTTACCCGTTAGCCCTTTTTTTAAAATTCAAGTCCATAAAACAATTGCAAAATAGGGTTAACTGGAGCGTCTACCCATATTTCATTTTTGCTTAATGATGGCTAATACTATACACGCTTACTTATAGTGCCATCTACAAATAATGGTCAAAAGATGTTTTTTCTAAATAATTCTAAGAGATCTTGAACATTAAGTAAAATGTAGGACCATGTTTTTCCTAAAATATTTCAGACATTATTCCCTAATGACAACTATTCCAAATACACCCTCACAACTTTTCAACATAACTCCGATTCGTTAATCGTTTTCAATGTTGGAAAGCTATCAATTTCCTCTTCGATTTCAATATAACATTGTATTGCATATTTTCGATACTTCACCTCGACACAACATTCGGTACTGGTTCCATCTTAGTTCAAAATACCTCACTGTCCAAACCATCTAGATAGACATGTTCATAAATCGAACATGCACTCAACATCCAATAAGAATTGATTGTAATACCACAAAGGCCTTTATATAGGTTATGTGGATCACCTTTGCTTGGTCCAGCTTGGTTCAAACGAATTTCTTCTTCTACTCAAGTTTGTGAAAACTTCCTATGTCCTCAACCAACATTCTTATGGTTGTTGTTGTAATGGTAAAATTAACATTACCGTATTAGTATCAAGCAATTGATAACCAATATAGAGCTACATCGGTATATCAAAGTAATTTATATGGTGGTAGTAAAGTTACCCTTAATACCTTGCTTTCATTTCCTTGCACATTTATTTTTCAAAACTCAAAACTCAAAAAAAACGTAAACCAAAAACTCAAGCTGGTCATAACGTAAGGAAGAAAAAGAGAAAAATCAATTAAAGCTAAGCAATCAAGCAATGGGAATTAATCAAAGATCAAATCTCAAGTTCCTTATCCTAAGCAAGGTGAATAATAATCTAAATCATCTTATGATTATTTTTGATGATGATATGTTTGGATTTCATGATATGTTATATTTAAACAAGTTTGTTTGATAAATGTTTTATTCGATTTTAAGGCTAAAATCGTTTATATTGGTTTTCAAATGGCATGAGGATTTAATATGTTATGAAACCATGTGACAAAGAAACTTAACATCTTTCTTCCAAAAATGACATTTGAAAATTTTCGCTTTCAGCTAATGCTGTCTCAACATCTCAAGCACTACTTTAAGATGATCTTCATGCTCTCTTTCATCCTTAGAACATGCTAAAATATCATCTATAAACACCACCACGAACATATTCAAGTACTTTCGGAAAACTCGGTTCATCGGATTCACGAAGAAAGCAGGTGCATTCGTCAACCCGAATGACATTACTAACCACTCATACAAATCACACGTAGTCCGAAACACGATCAACAGAATACTGTCCTCTACCACTCTTAAATGATGAAAACCTGTCGTCAAATCCAATTGGAAAAATACTCTGCCTCCAAACAACTGATCAAATAGACCGTCGAGTTTTGACAAAGGATACTTATTCTTAATCATATTATCGTTCAACTTACGATAGTCGATACATATCCTTAACGACCCATCTGGTTTCTTCATGAACGCCGCGGCCGCTCTCCAAGGCGAACTGCTTGGTCTAATAAAATTTCTCCCTTCTAAATCTACTAGCTGCACCTTCAATTCCTTCATCTCGGTTGGTGTCATCCTGCTTGGTGGTCTACTTACAGATTCAGCTTCTGACATAAGATCTATGCGAAACTCAATGGCTCGTTTCCGTGAGTCCTGTAACCGGCTCAAAAACATTTGCAAACTCTCTTGCTAGCCGATCTGACTTAACTCTTCTTCCAATTCCATAGCACTTAACAAAGCACAAACACTCCAGTCAAAATTCTACACTGAGAATACGATTCGGTTATGACTATCAGAGTGTTTTAATGATGTCTCCTTATCCTGGCAAAATATCATATCCTCGTACTTACCCAACCAATCCATATCCAAAATGATTCCGAAACCTAAGAATAAAAAACATATAGACTGCATGCGTACTTATGACTTAACAAATCAAGTTCTAACCGGTCACATCACATCCCCAGAGTTGCATATCCTTCTATCGGATTTGCAACCCTTAAGAAAATAACGAGGTATATGGGTTATAAACAAACCTATCAACCAAACACTGAGATATAAATAAATGTGATGCACTGGTATCAAATAGTATCCTGACCGGTATACTCTGAATCAAAAGCGTACCTTCCATCACAGTCTTTCCTTTCTCAGCAGCAGTTGGCATAGCAGATGATGGTCCAACAACAAAAATCTTTCCCTTGTCCGCTCTGACTGGTTCTGAACACTGATTCTTATAATGCCCAACATGATCATAGTTAAAAGTACTTCATGCTTTTCATTTCTGTAGCCTTCTTCCCCTTGCATGTCCGGCGTTCGTGAGCATAATAACCCTTCTTGTCACACTTGAAACAGATCAGATCAACCATCAAACTTTGCCTTCTTAGCAGCCTCTCCCTTTTGGGATTATCTTTTTCTTAAAGAACTTTTTTCCCTAAGAACTATGGGTTTCAGCCGGCTTCTCTTTCCCACAAATAGCAAGCATTTTCTTATGTCGGATTGTCATCACCACAACATTACAAGGATCAGGGAGATATGGCAATGTCGCCCTAGCAATCTCAAGTCTCAATCCCCGAATAAATTTCTCATTCCTCTTTATGACGGTGTCAACGGTAGCATACTCATCTTTAGACAGCTCATTAAACTTAGTAGCATACTCAATTACTGACATCTCCCCCGCACCAAATCGATTAACTTTCTCAGCAATGCCGACTTAGCAACCTCACACAAAAAACTCTACTCGAATCTCCTTCGAAATTCTGCCTAAATCAACTATTCCTCGGGAACTCCGACAGTAACACTATCTTACTAATGAAACGCCGCTCGCTGCAACTGCCTAGAGGTTAGTTTCTTCTGCTCATCATTCAATCTCAAGTCAATAAAGATTCTCTCATAATGCAACAGCCAATTCTCAACTTCTATGGCATTCTCCGTTCTCACAAACAGCTTCCCACCAAGACTGATGTAATCTCTGTTCAACTTAGCATAGTTATTTCCAATTAGAACAACGGGATTTGCTCCTCCAACGTTCCCAGCAACTCCAGCAGTTGCTCCTACTTGCATCAAATTAACGAAGAACTGATTCTCCATATACATTGGCGGATTTCCAGCATCTACATCGGCATCTGCATTTTGATTAGCATTAGCCCATCGACCCAGGTTCCTCTTGGTTTTAGGTCGAACATTTCCATTTGTTGTGGTGTTTCCTCCACCGAGATTTTCTCTTCCGTTTCCTGCCTCCATATCTTCTTTTCTCGTAAATCTGCATACGAGCCTTAGTAAGTTACAGAAGAATGGTCTAAGGAAGAGAAATACGTACTTATATATAAACATATATCAAATACAAATACGTTACTATAGCGTTAACCCAAACCCCGATATTATTTTCAGATTCATTGGATCATGATTTGAAAAATCTTTTACTTAAATTCCTTTTAAGTTTTCATAAACATATGCTCTGATACCAACTTGTAACATCCCCCACTTGAAGGCCCAAACTAATGGCTATGCATGCTGCAGTCATCCATAGTGATTAATCATCGACGATCAAATACGGTAATGTTAGCTACATTGATATAACAGAAACACGTGGATATGAAAAAAAATTAAAATCATTAACAACTTTTACATTCCATTTCAAATCAATTCAAATTCATTATATAATCCCAAATTCGAGAACCACGTCCAGAGAAAATATAACATACGCCAAGAGCGACATATGAAGATGCCCCCTCGGATGATCAGATCTAAACATAGGCAATTAAACAACTTTGCCTTTACAACAAAACAAAGCGGAATCAAAAATATAAAAGAACTTCTACTAGCTAGCTTGTCTCATGCATGTCTTCGGAAGCTTATTCATCTAAGGAGAACTTGAAAACCTCAACTCTCAAACTACTCAAAATTAATCGAGCACCTGAGAGTTTAAGGGGAAATCATAAACTTTGAGTCAGACATAAAGCCTGGTATGAATAATAACCTACCATTTAGATATCTAGTGAGACGACGCCGCTTAGTGGAACGGATTTTTTCATCACTGGTATCTAACAAAAAACTTATGATAACCATATATTATGCTCCTACATCCACAATTGTTAAAAACATAGCAATTTAAAATATTATGATGATATGCAAACAAGTAAATCATTCTGGATTTCATATCCTCATTCATTTGACTATCTGTCATAGTTATAGTTTCTAGGATTACTATTAACCTAATAGTTTTCATGGGCTCATTAATAACCTAATTAAAGTTTATAGACTATCTACCCGGTCTTAAAGTTTTCATGGATCCTAAGAACCGATTGGCCCCTGCCAATAATTTAATTTAATTATTTTATGGGATCTCCTCGAACCTATTGGTATCTCCAATAGCTTTCCTTATATCATAGTTTGCATGAGTTGACTATGAACCTACTGACTTCTGTCAATAACTTAATTTGAATATACTTTTCATGGGTTCACTACAAACTTGTTGGCTTCTGCCAATAACTCTCTTTAAACATAGTTTTCATGGGTTTATTATGAACCTGTCTAATCTGACAACTTCTTAAGTAGTCTTTAGACATCCTATATTCTGGTTTACCCGACCTCTTGGATGCAACTCTATCCATTCAGAAGTTACTCAACTTATATTCACTACTTGATCAACCTACCTGATTATTCTGTCCTTACTCCCAAAATACAGTCATGGGTCCATTACTTAGTAAATATATTTATAGAAGAAGCATACAAAAAAATAATGCCAACATTTATGGTTTAATATCCTTGAAATCATCTTTCACTTGAAACGTGGTTAATCCCTTTAACCTATTATTTTATCAAGGAAAGCTTCTTCGAAAACTCCAAATTTAAAAGTCATTTAAAAGCTCTCTTATAGCGCCATGAGTTTTACCTTTAAAATCGGTTCTTTGTTTTGAAAACTAAGGCTTACGAAACCTTAGGACTTTACTTTCGAAACCTTTGAAGAACCTCTTTCGAAAGCATTCAAATCTTCTTTTAAAAATACTAAGCATATGCCTTTCATAATACTTTAAAACATATCTTTTGAAACCATCAAAACATACCTTTCGAATGTATTAAAGTATCACTTATCAATTCATAGAAGCATAGCTTCGAAATCATTTGAAAGTACCCATTTCGAAACCATTGAAAGTACCTCTTTCGAAACCATTGGGTTTAACCTTAAACATATCTTTTGAGTCAAAGTGAATATAAATGAAAGTACACCTTTCGAAACCATTGACTTTTAAGTAAAAATGATTGGGAAAGACTGATGGCTTTGGAACCATCCTTTCGAAAGCATTAGTCATATAAGTAAAATATTTGAAAGGATAGCTTCGAAATCCCTTTCGAAGTCATTACCTTTAAAACCTTTATGTGGCTACTGGAGTCTTTTCGAAAGCTTTGGAAAATGACTTATTACATTTATAAAACAAAAGCTACCTTTCAAACTCGTTGATGACTTCAATCCCTTTGAAAGGCATAGAGATGGCAGCAGAATTTCGATTGGGTTCCTACTACACTTTCGAAAGCATTTATTTAAAAACAATGCAACTCATTCGAAAGTTACCATTTCGAAATAAAAAGGCGGCAACTTCTTCGGAAGCTATAGTAAACCCTTTCAAAAACATTTTTTTTAAAACAAGGAATGCGGCATTTCTTTGTAAAGCAAAACGAAGGCTTCGGCCCCTTCAAAAGCTTGGTTTTGACTCCATATCTGTCGCCTTTCTACAATCCATTACATACCAAAAGCCTTGATACCTTGTGTATTGGTTTCGACTTCATTGGGAATGGAAGTATAGGGTCGAAAGATAGCTACTGGAAGTGGCGAAACAATGAATTTATGCAAAACTGTTTGGATTGCCTTTTTAAATAATAATTTTCAACTAACTTGCCTATTTGTAAAAATATTATCGGTTGCCATAAATTTTATCAAAATCTTTTCTAAAAGACTGCTGAATTACTTTAAAAATTAATTAAGGATAATTAACAAAGAAGCCCTTCCCTATAACAAAACAATTAATACATTTAAGTCCTTCATCCTATATAATTTAATTTACATGGTAAATTACTTAGGAAAAATCCCCAAAATCATCAATATTCATTTTTATTATGTTATCTAACATATATAAATCTCGGACCCAAATTCCTTTATATAGTTATCGAAATTAATTTCTAAACTCAATTATCCATATACTTTTTTGAAAATTCATTATAAATTATCCATAGCTTGGATAATTACGAAAAACTAAACCTATCTTCGAAATAATGTTTACATAACATATTAAATCGTCATGGCATTTGAAACTTGATATAAATGATTCTAGCCTTAAAATTGAATTTAACATTTATCAAACAAACTTGTTTGAATATAACATATCATGAAATCCAAGCATATCATCATCAAAAATCATCATAGTGGATTTAAACTTAAACCCAAAATCAAATGATTTTTAAAACCGAAAATAGAGATGGTTTAGATTATCATTCGCCTTGCTTAGGATAAGGAACTTGATATTTGATCTTTGATTAATTCCTCTTACTTGATTGCTTAGCTTTAACTCATTTTTCCCCTTTTCTTCATTAGGTTATGGCCGACTTGAGCTTTTGATTTACGTTTTTTTAGTTTTGAAAAATGAACGTGCAAAAAATTGGAAGCAAGGTTTTAAGGGTAATGGGATTATGGTGGCGGCAAATTCCTACAATGCCCTTGCGTTATGTTCTCCCTAATTAACATACAAAATAATTCATAATCCCATCCTTTTAGGGTTTCATTCAATTACGCTCGGCCTCTACTAAATTTTTAAATCTCAATCCGCTTATCACATTAATATTTACATCATTTTATTTTATTTATCTAATTAAATTTACTGAATAATATTACTAAAAATTAGGGGTGGTACAAATTGATAACCAATATTGAGCTACATCGATATATCAAAGTTATTTGTATGGTGATAGTAAAGTTACCATTATAAATTTAACGGAGAACAAACGTCAAAACCAATGGTAACTGTAAATTTACCAATTATATTACTTTAATTTTTTTTCTACTATTTAATTAATCCTAACCAGACACTTTTGGGAGTATATCAATTTTTAAGAAGTTTTTTATAGTATTATTTATTATAATATTTCTTTTTTTATATTAGATTCAAAGTATAAGATTAGCAAAACTCTTAATTTATAGTAGTGTAAATAATTCATAATGAACTAAAAGAAATTTTGTATCAACTAAAATAAGTCGAATTTTGATATAAACATTGAAGTTGGAATACAAAAATATTTACTTTTTTATCATTATAAAAAAATTAATGTTCTATGTACTAGTAAAGTTACCATTATTAGTCAACGATTTGTCAGTTTACTGATATACCAACGATCACTTTACCAACAGTAACGGCAAAGTATAGATAGTCATTTTTGACTTACTAGTAGTATGAGTACGGTAACAGATTTCTAGTATCAGTAACGGTCACCATTGAACAGTTCTAAATATTACCATCACCTTGTATAGATTTTTTCTTCCTTGTTTTGCCCATAAAACTTCCCGATTTCCTCTGCATGTTCTAGTAAATCCAGGTCGAGTCGTGAAATTACTGCCTTCTTGACAAACATCTACAATATTTTGACCAAACCCATTTAGATATATCTTGCAACCATATACTGATTCCACATTGTCTGTTTGTTCCTTATAATTTATGAGTGCTTTCTTATGTTTGCTTATATGAAAACAAGCACTTGAATCAAGCATACATTCTTCACTTTGGTCATCGTCAACAAAGAACATGAATTCATCAGCTTCACTATGAAGGTTTACCTCCTCATCATTGTCTCCTTATGTTTGTTCTTTCCTTCTTCTAATGCCTTCGGTACCTCTAACTGTTTTCTTCGGCTTGGTGCAAACTCATTTCATATGACAATTTTTGACACTAGTAGCATATGAAGTCTTTTCCCTTGATTGGTCATTTTTATTTTCTTTCATGTTCGACTCATCAACAACGATTATCATCTTCATTTTCATCATTGGGCTTCGTTCTTTTAATATCCTCATTAAGTAAGTTAAGAAACCTTATGTAGCCAAAGCCTGTCAAAATGGGTTAAAGTACTTGGCGCTTCTTGATTGTTACACTTTTATAGTCTAATGCTCTTAAATAGCAGATCCGCTTAAAGCTACGTTATTTACTTCCGCTAAATCAAAAAACATTTCACCCGCTTTTAGCAGTTTTAATACAAAATATAATATGACCAGTTCTCTTTAAACTCAATAAACAAAGCTTGGGTATAGTTCAAGGTCCAAACGCTCAACATAAGTTAAAATACTAATTTAAGTCCATAAATGCAAACTGTATGAATGAAGACATTCTTGGATTTTGTTAAATGGAAGTAGGCAATGATCCTTTTTTCCTACACCATTGATGCAAGACTAATAATAAATTTATTTTGATAATTAGATTTTATCTTTAATACATCCTTTTGGCCTCCTCAATTTTCCACTATATCCGCACTATAGCTTTTCGCATCTTCACCACCATGGAACGTTGAACGCCTTAATTGTACAAATGACTATTGAATTCGTTGAATTAATCACATCTAAATCTGAGTGATCCAATGAAACCATGAATGTATCTCAACATTTCGATAGTGAACTCATCGACGTTAAAGCTTGTATATCATCATTCATCTTGTAGTTGGTCATTATCAATTGATTCATTATATCTTGAAAGTTTTCAAAATGTCCCTAAGTTTTAGATTCATTAGCTTTCTCATATAAAAATGTCTTATTTGTAGCTAAGTTCTTTGCATAAGTACCCCAAAAAATTTCCATATTGAATAGACTGATATTTCATTACAGCAATATAAAATTTGAATTCTCCATGAAATATAAACATTTCCTGACAACCTATCTATCTTTGTTGTCTATTTCTTCTCCATCATACCACTTGGTCTCTCTCTCATTTCTTCTTTGATGGTTGGTGAATGTCATTGATATTCATAATAATCTTACATCCTTGCTTTCTAAATTCTTTAATTTCTCTCAATCAAATGGTCCACTTATCTTCTCCACATCCGATTTCACTTCAAAAAACTATGTAGTCGGTTCCGATATCAATTGTTATGGTTTCTAAGGATTTATACATAATTTGATTTCAAAAAAGAAGCAAAGATGAAGAACACGATAAATTATTCTTTTAACCTTTTTTAGTTCAATAAACAAATACAATATAGATTTAAATAGAAAGCCTAAGGTATACTAATATAAGATAAAGGTCTAATTTACTTTTAATCTCCACTATGATTCAAATAGAGATTTAAATATTTTTATCCCGTCTGAGATCTCCGGTGAGGGCGAAACAAAAATTCAACCGTAATTTTCATCTTGTTTGACACTCATCTCAACCCGAGACATGGACTGATACACAAAATCTGTGATATCCTCTAAATCTGAGATTTGAAACCTTAGATTCAAATCAAAAAGATATCTTGAATATTATAAAAAGAACAAAGTTAAAATCGAGGATGGTGTCCTGTTAAAACACTTTTTCCATTTTGACTACCATATTAACATGTCTCTGAACATTGTGAAACAACCTGACAATAATCATTTCCTCTGGATTTTGGATACATGGAGCCTCATTGCTTATACATGATGTCTAGCCGAAGGGGAGGACTACCAAATTCAAATCACCTATTTCACATTGATTTTATGATATCCACCAAAAATCCATCTAATGCAAGAAATTCCTAAAAATCCTATATATCTTCAGGACATCAACTCCTACAGTCCAACTACACTAGAGCACAAATACCATTATAGTGTTTTTGCTTCATATTTACATTGTAACATCAAATATTCTTGTGTCGTGTGAAGCCAATTTGCTTTTAGAATTATCAATATTGTCATATTGCATGTGAATCGCTTTGGACATGATGCTTTTGGTTTTGTGGACTTTGTTTACAATAAGATAGCTTCATTTACACCTATGTCCAAAAATCATTTATTACCTAATCCAGACTAAACCATCAACTTATGACTTTTTAGTTCCATCTTAAGACTCTATCTTAGACATGCCATGAGTTACAATTCTTTTTATTATTTGCCCAAAAATCATGGGCTCTGATATCAATTGAACGGTTAGCAACATAACCCAAGATAGACAAGTATATATGATGAAGTTGCATATTTAATAACTTATAAGGGAATCTTAACATAAATAAGGTTATTTCTAATTATAGATATTCAACAAATACACAGCTTTGCATCACGAGTTTGGGCAAAGATACAACGATTGGAAAAGGAAGAACATATAAAATTGACAAAGCAGATGTTTTGTCAGGAGAGGAAAAAAATTCTAACGATAGGACCCAAAGTTCTAAAGGTAAAACAACATGTGTTCGAAAATAAGAAACATGCATTTTATCGAGAGAGAAAAAAAACAAACTATACAGATACATGTATTATCTGCTTGTGTTTGAAAGTGTTTCAGGACTTACAAATATATTTTAAGGATTCATATATGTTATATATGAACTACGTCTGAAATTGGGTTGATGTTGGGTAATATATAAACCAGAGATCTATTCTAACAATTTTGCTCTAGTTTTTTGGAATTTCAGTCATTATTTTCAGGGTTTTGGCTATTGAGTACATGGGGATTTTATTTTAAGGATTTATTGGTTTGTACTAAAGTGAATGTTGATTATTAATGTTGGAAGAACCAATTCATTTACTGTATTTAAGTATATTTTTAATTAAGTGCTTAGTGAACCTGGACAAACCCTAACAAGTTGTATAAAGAAGAGTCTTCGACAATAGGTTCTTAGAGAAACTTAGGGATGGGGATGAAGACAAACATGAAGAAACTGAATAGAAAAAACTGGAGTACATGTAACAATGTAATAAAAACAATTTGTAACTAGTGGGTTTTCACTAAATATTAGAAAATCAATAACCAAATGTTACAAATGATGAGAAATATGCAAACCTAAATAGAAAAACAACCTAAGCTATTTGATATTATTAGGTAAAACAATGGCTTATGCTTTATGGACAAATCGACCGACAAAGTTTTTTATGAGAAAAATAGTGAAGGAAGAAGTATCAAAACCAAATGTGTTTCAGACTATCGTGATCCAGTTAATGGCTGTTAAATAAAATATAAATCTGGTGCTGATGAGAATTTTGTCGATAATAGGAAGACTCGTGGTTTTGTTTTGTTAAAAAGTTCAAAAATATCGATTCTTGTATATATTGAAACCCAGCTGTGAGTGGTTTACTTAATGAGAAAATGAGAAGATTGACTATCAATAGAAAATATAAAGACATGATCACTTAAAGGTAATTCATCGTGTTAGGAAACAATGCAAAAGTGTAAAGAGGAAAAAAAAAAGGGAGAAGATCAAGTTCACCTTCTGATGCAAATAAATAGTTATCGAAATAGAAGAGTGGTGAAAATCAGTTACATATTATTGCCAAGTGTTATAGTTAATTAAGGATGACAATAGGACGGGTTTAGGGTCCAAACCTGATAGTCACATCCCTGTTTTCACCTGCCAAGACCTGCCCAATTGGATAATCGAGATAGATAGACCCATGATCCGTTAATTAATAGCTCCAAGTTTAGGGTTGGGTTGGGGCTCGGCTGGTCCGTCACAATCCGACCCACACTACTAAGATCTAAAGAAATCACTTTATTACTATAATGATGATTCGTTAATTTTTTAAATATAAGTGATTATGATATGGATATTATAATGTCTCATTCAATAAGCTATAAAAAATTTAGTATTAAGTTGCGCCATTGATAATCATACAATAACATATGCATATTTTTCTAATATGTTATAGTACACCTCATTTTTGTTATCTTTCTTTAACATAGTAAACACATTGTTATTTGTATTTAATGCATCATTTTAGTGACAATTACAAATAAAAATAAATATATGTATGTATATTAGAAACATAATTTGAATCCGTATATAGAGCACCATTGGGTCTTGGGGAGGGATGGGGCATGGTAGGGTGGGACGGGAAGAGTCTACCCTGACCCGTATTTCTTTCAGGTTCAGAGCAAAAATTTGAACCCACACCGGGTCTGCGGGACAGGTCTGGGGCGGGGTTTGAAAAACTCGAAACAGATCTGAGACATAAAAAAACCCGCTCCAATCCGTCCTATTGTCATTCCTAGCTGCAATATGTACCATGATTTAGCAAAGAGCTTGAAAGGAAAAAAGAAACCTTTGAAAGCAATAAAGAATAAAAAGGACAAACACAACAATGGTAACGATGAAGATGATATATTATTAATATCGTAATGAAGATGATAGACTTATGTTTTTTTGAAAAGATCAAAAATAAATAATATATCATTAACCGAGCGCTTGGGTTTCATGTACACGACCGTATAGAATATTCATAGAATTTAAAGAAAATAGGGAAAGTTGAGTCTTTTAGACTAACGTTGATTAAAATAAATTGAGAATGTTCTATGGAAAAGAGAACGTGGTAACAAACGTGGGACAAATTTAAGAAATACCAATAAAATGTCATTTTAATGGTAAATTAAAGGTATCTATAATTTTCACTATAGATGATGCTAAGAAACTGTGAAACAAAATGTTAAGGTCACGTGTGCTAGGTTAGGAAGTAACATTATAAGATATATTAAATGAAATGGCTGATTTGAAGGAAAAAAGTGGAGAATGTAAGGACTTCTTCAAATCAATATGAAAAGATTTTCTTGAACCACAAGCATTTTAAATGAGTCAAGTGCATGTTTGATTGTAGACATGCACATGGAGATGACACAAATTTGTTCAAATGGAAAGTTGAGGAACTAGAGCATGAACCTATGTGATTAACATTAGCTAATATCATCGCCGATACACACATACACATCACACTTTAAGTATTTTATCAAAATATCAACAATAATGTCCATGAGCTACATATCTTTATTAATAGTTGTAATAGCTTTGGTGTCATATTTTTTTGGCATCAACGTTAACTACAAAAAACGCCCCTCTATAGATTATCAAATCTTAATCACTTAAAAATATGATCTAATATTAAATATCTGATATAAATTCAAACATCCCTAAAAGTGGGATCTAACAATTAAACATGTTTTACAAATTCAAAACGCTTTTAAAAATAGGATCTAGAATAAAACTTCCTTTAAAAATTTAAAATACTTATTTACAAATATACAAATCTTAATATCACTTGAAAATAAAAGATCGTTTTTTTGACTAATTTAATCATATACAATTTATAAGAAAAAAAAATAACACACGCGAAACGCATGCCATGACGCTCATTTACAATAATGACGATGACAGGTTTATGTTTTCTTGGCAAAGATAAAATATAAATAATAGATTGTTAACCGAGCTCTTTGTTTTCATGTGCGCGGCCATACTGAATATTCAAAGAATTTAAAGGTAATCGGGATAGTTGAGACTTTTAGACTAATGCATAAATTGAGAATGTTCTATGGAAAAGGTAACGTGGTAACAAACATGAGACAAATTTTAGAAGTACCATGAAACATCGTTTTATTGGTAAAATTAAAAGGATGTGTATTTCTCACTAAAGATGAAATTAGAAAGTGTGAAAGCAAAAATTAAGGTCACATGTGCTAGGTTAGCAAGTAACACTACAAGATATTATATGAGATAACTGATTTTAAGGGAAAAAGTGGAGAGTGTAAGGGGACAATGTAAGGACTTCTTCAAGTCAACATGAAAGGATTAACTTTCTTGAGTAAACATGAAGCAGTAAAAATAAGCATAGGAAACCACAAGCATTTTTAAACGAGTTCAAATGCATATTTGATAGCAGACTTGCACATGGGATGACACAAATTTGTTCAAATGGAAAGTTGAGGAACTAGAGCATGAAGCAATGTAATTAACATCGGATAATATTACTAATATATCACCGATATATGCACATACACATCACACTTCAACTGTTTTTACCAAAATATCAACTAAAATATTGATGAGTTACGTATTTACAAAATAATGATGATAGTTGTCAAAATATTGATGATAGAACAATGAATCATAATTGATGCAAATATTCATGAAAATGGTAAAAATATTGTCATTTAGTATAAAGTACATAAATATTTGGGATAGTTTAGCTCACATCACTGTTAAGTTTCAAAATAGAGAAAACATCCTCCCAAAATAAACTTACGTTTCTAGTCCCTATTTTCAGATCCGCTTGCGCCAAAAGACCCAGATACCTTTTATGTTTTTAGCATTTCAAACGTGCATAACTTTCTGTACAAAACATCGGATCGACATACCGTTTTCATCAAAAAATTATAAATTTTACAATCTTTAAAATGAGATCCATTGTTGATAAAAAAAATCATATTTGCGGTAAGGCTGCAATATTTTCATATATTTGCAGAGGATTCTACAATTTTTTGAGAAACATCATTTTTCTTCAAATGTCGGCAATTATTCCATATAATTGCATAATATAATTGCAGACTTTTATGCAATTATATGGAATAATTGCAGAGTTTTCTGCTATTATTCCACATAATTGCAGGCTTTTCTACAATTATTCCGTATATTTGCTATTTTCTGCAATTATATAAAATAATCATCAATTTTTCTTCAAATGTCAGCAATTATTCCATATAATTGCAGACCTTTATGCAATTATATGAAATAATTGCAAACTTTTATGCAATTCGGTGGAATAATTGTAGACTTTTCTGCTATTATTTCATATAATTGCATATTTTTCTGCAATTAAATGGAATAATTGCATACTTTTCTGCAACTGCTACATATAATTGCATGCTTTTATGCAATCATATCGAATAATTGCAGAAAAATATGCAATTATTCCAAGTAATCGCAGAAAAGTGCAACTATATCATATAACTGCAGACTTTTCTGCAATTATTGCATATAATTGTTGAATTGTCTGTAATTATATCATATAATTGCAGAAAATTTAAAAAACATCAATTTGCATAAATTGGTCTGCCGTTGTTTTTACATATGCATAATTCCACTTATTAAAAAGATAATAAAATTTGTGATTTAATAGTGAAAACAGTTTGTAATCCGTCGTTTCTATAAAAAAAATACTGCGTTTTAAAGATTGATAATTAATGGGATGCAAATGTTAATTATGGATGTGAGAATAACACCCACGTATGAAAAAACCAACGGTCGGCCATTAAGCAGAGGGATATTTTAGGAAAGAAAATTGCAGTATTTGAAAATATGAATGTAATTTATATCTTTTTTTAGAGGATGTTGTGTATTAAGTTTGGTTTTAGGGATGTGTCCCTTGTTTTCACTAAATATTTCATATTTCAACAAAACTTTATAGTAAATAAGCAACTTATTCATATTTTATTATTATCTGACAATCAAAAATTTATTGAAAATGCTAAAAGTACATATTTACACATTTGTTACTACCATACATTTTATAACTTGTTAATAACATAATGGTATAACTCGGATATTGTTCAAAATTTCCCAATATTTTCAACAAGTCATTGGTACTTGACTATTATTTTACTGATACAAATAACAACTAAGCATAAACCGCATTAGTATCAAGGTGGAGTATTAAATTTTGTGATAGACGACATGGTTGTGGGTCATGGACATCAGTTCGGAATGAAGATTCAAAAGAAAGAGTGCACAAAATGTATAGAGAAGAAGTTATGATAATTAAACTAATTGTTTTGTTGACATAGCATAATGCTAAGGAAAATTCAAAGTAGGCATCATGTTGATGAAACCAACCAAACAAAATAGGCATCGTGCCGACAAAACCCAATATAGAGGCACATATATCATTTGCTTAATTGTAAATGGTTTTCAAGCCTTTAGGTACATTTAAAAGGGGTTCACATGTATTATGTAATGTCTACAGCTGAGATTAAACTAAAATAGGGCAGTACACACCTAGGATCTAACCTTACCATTGAAAAGGAGATCAAACTTATTCCTGATTTCAAGGTTTTAACCCTTGTTTCTAGGGTTTTGGCTTCGAATTACAATGGGGTTTTCTTCTACAATTTATTGACTTTCACTGATTGCTATTTATCATTAATAGAGGTAAATGTTGCAAAATACGTTATGTACAAATTTAATCTATATGTGCGTGATGGATAAATCTTAATATACTTAAATATATATTTATAAATGTACATACACACACATATCTAATTAATTTTTCTCTTATAGCCCATGCGGCGATAAAAATTGTTCCTAATCCCAAACCTTTAGGTGTATCACACCCACAACAATTAAATGTTCATATTTAAACGGATTTAATGAAGCGAAGTATGAAGTTTTCATAACCATATAACTGTGAAAACATGCATGCATGCATGCATGACAATTTTGGTTTACAGTAGTTTGTAATGATACAGTTCAATTCTATCTATACTTTGGTTTATAGGGAAATATGCATAAGGGTTGACGGAAACTATTGTAGTAAAAAATACTTCACTATAACACATTGACTAACTTTTATTTATACACTTCTCACCAATTTGTTTGTCGACATGTGACTAATTTAAACCCAACTACACTTCTAATAAATGCAAAATACTGCTTAACAACTCCATTTTAATTTTCACATATTTCAAGTTTTTCCCACTTTATCAAAAACTTGTGAAAATGTCTATTGAGCATTGATACTATGTTGGATTTTGGTACTTCATCTTAGTCATAAATGAATATTTACCATACATCGGCTATTCGATGTGTACATATAAGTTAGTTAGCGCTATTGTAATAAAAGGATTATCAATGTTACATGCATATCAATTCTTTTTTATACACTACATTCTCCAACTGATTTGCCAATGTGGATCATCTAATTCCAACACCCGCTTAATGCAAGACACGCTTAACATATGACAGGTCTTGATTTTATTTTAACATAAACAATGGATTCCTATATATAAAGAAAAGAAAGGGATTTCCCGGAAACTATTCTTCATGAACAAGAAATAGATGGGCTTATAATTTTGTGCAACTTACAAGATAAAGATCAATATAGTCAAGCTGTAGATCTGCCAAAGTTTTAGTCAATGCTTTGGCAACATCCTCAGGAGCATGGTCTGTGCACCTGTTTACATAATTGCTCAAATTATTATCATTGATAGACCAATTGCTCGTAGATATACTTAGTTTACAATAGTTGAAAGTATACTTAATTCGAGAAAAATTAAAGTAAACAACAGCAAAAAAAAATGATAATACTTAACAGTTTGGACTTTTCAATGATTGTGAACTCCTAAGAGGTTAAAGGGTGTATGCCAACTTTCTCATTATGTGAAATGGCTGACTATCCCCTCATCGAGATTTCATTTCAGCTGAAATATGAACGAAACTATCTTGATGCTAAATTTACTTGAAGTCGTCATTCGAGGTACTACAATGATTTTTTAATTTTCTATAACTACACTAAATGATAAATACTAGTTTCTTAGGATATTCTGTTGGCTGTTATTTTCTCTCAAGAATAAGGCTAAAGCAACTATAACTTAAACTGCACATTGTTTTTTACTGTGGTGTCATATACCATGTTAAAATGATCAAAAGATCATTTATAGCATATATTACCATAGACATTGTTATACTCACTGCCTTAGAAATCCCAGTGTGGGAGTGGTATAGGTACAAAAACAGGAATAAGAAAACATGACCCTTAGAAATGTTTAAAGATGACGTAATGGATATCGGAAATGCTTTTTAGCGGAAGAAAAAACTCACTTAAACTGTTACCAGATTGTGTAAATGTTTAAAAAAAACTGATTTCTTTCATTCGTATTACTACACATGTATGTATATTAATAAACTTTTTCACATGCAAACTGTTATATTTTGAAAATTTTCTCATATTATCGAAAATGTTTCTATAACAAAAACTATATATTTCCAATTCCATATACTTTGGAATGTGTTTCTGTGAAAAACCCGCAAGCAAGGTTTCTTACTAAAAGAAACATCAGCCTTATATGGCTACAAGGTTGAAGTTTCTAAGCGCTAGCTGATCAAGTACAACAAATCTTTACATCTTATTATCAGTTTATTATGAAATATAGTGTCATGAAATAATCATCTCCAAGACTTCATAAAATGGAGTGACCAGCCAAGGGATATGTCACAAGTTGAAATTTTTGTTTTATAAGTTTAAAGAAGACTTTCTCTATATCAAAGAACTTTAGGACAATAGATGGCTTTCAATATAATATAAGTAAACCCAATTCACCATAGCTTGGAAGTGATCCAAAGGTCACTACGCTTCACAACTTCGCTCGAAATAAGCTGTTTCAATGCATCTCCAACCTGATGATAGCTCACGTTAAAGAAGTATTTTCCAAATAACTAATTTCACTATTAAAAGAAAAAAGATATGAAGATTAAAAGATGAGATTACCTCCTTCTCGTTACCATATACTCTAGCGCAGTCAATATGTCTGTAGCCAGCCTGCAAACAAATCACTAGCAGAGTAAAACTTTTGAGATCGAGCTTCAAATTATCAGAAGTTAATGAATAAATCGCTTTGCAACTGATTGAATTTCATTCTTATGTTATTACTATGGGAAATTAACCAGAAACCTGTCGATTTCCAACATAATGTATTGTTACTTAGATAGCAAATTTAGGATAAACGGCAAAACAAAATGCCATGACCAAGTCATAATATAGTTAGCAGACGTTACACTGATTTATAAGCAATTCTGCATTTTCTACCTAACCTTTTCCTTTGGAAGATGAATTAACTATCAATGCCAATTCAAATCCCTTGAAAAACGATAAAATTGATCATAATTTTTCAAATTTTTTTGAACAATCGATATAAAGTCATGATAAGCAAAGCCCTAAAATGATCGATCCTACAGCAACGTATACCCAAATCAATAAATTTCAAACAAAAAAAGCCATAAAATAACACTAAATGTGGGTTAAAGTATACCTTTACAGCAGTAATTACAGCATTACCAACCAAGCCAGGCTCAGCTCTCCACGTTCCCAAGCCGACCGATGGTATTTTTGCACCGGTGTTTAACTCAAAACACATAGGACCAATCTCGGGCTCTCCTTTGATGTTCATTCTTCTTCTTCGGACTGCAAATTCTCGATCAGAATCAAAAGCAAACAAATTTTAATTTATTAAGTAAAATATGGAAGAATTATGAAAATTAATGCTTTTGACTCGCTCTGCTTACCACCCGTGAATTACTGTGTTTTGTTTTTGGGGAGAGCAAAGGAAATTGATAGAGGAAAAGAAGGAATGAGAAATTTGCCTTGCTGCAGTTTATTGGTATGGTTAATTGAGATTTCATTCGGATGCATGAATATGGCATAAAATTCATGCAATATGAATATGACGCTGTATCCAGCTGCCCTCGTCTATGTTTTGGGCCGGGAATTCTAATTGACCCGAAGTGGGTTTAAGGATTAAAGCTCTATGTGTATACAACAATTCAATAAGGCCCGAAACAAAAGACATGTATTAGGCCCAAAACAATCCGAACCACTTAAAACCCCCCTCCCTCTCCCCCGCACACTCACACCACACCGTCGCAACCCTTCCCAACCGCCATCCTACATCTGCCACCGCTTATGATCATCGTCTTCCACAGCCTCCACCTTCTTAATTGTCGCATCCACGACATCTAACCCTAAAAACAAAATCATGACTCTATTCACCACCTACCGTGTCATTTGCATCATTATTCATTTCATCTTGCTCACTGGTCAACAATAACTAAAAAAATAACAATTAATAGTTGCAAAATAGCAAGTACAAAATAATTTCGAACTCAAAAACAATAAAATAAGGTAAGGTCAACTATTACATGATAAAATTGAAATATAATAGTCGTTTTTTTATTTAATTAATTTAATAAATACGAAATTGAAATTACACGGTAGCATTATAAATAATTTATGAAAAAACTCAAAAAAATAAAATAAAAATGATATTACCTTAACACCTCATATTTTGTAGGGTCCATAATATGAAAAATTAAATTAAACTAGTAATACGAAGAAATTAATATGATAGTATAATTGCGAAATTTGCTAAGGGATATTTGATTAATTAAGCGTGGGACACTTTAAAAAATTAATTTAATGAACCAAGGGTAATTAGAACAATTAAGGTTGGCATTATTAATGAAATGGTTAAATTTTAGAATGAAAAGGATTTGTGCTAAGGAAGATGTATTGGTGAGACTAGGATGGAAGGGATATTAGCCCAAGCCAAAATCACCGGCCCATTTTTCGTTAACTACATCCCCTCATTCCATTTTATTTTTCCACTTTACAAAAACAAACTCCCTAAAACTAAAGTCAAGGCTGGCCACCATTTTTGCAAAAGGAAAGAGGAAAGTCTAGCCAAGAAGAATTCAAACTTTTAACTTTAAGAGGAAAAGATGTTCAATTTTGAGAATCAATGTGAGTCCAAATTTTCTAAAACCTATTCTAATCTATTTGGGTTCGGATTTGATATGCATAAATGTTTTTTATGATGAAAAACATGTTGAATGACTAAACATTGTTTGGTTATGCTTATAAATTGAAATGAAGTAAATTTTCTCATGTTTTATGGTAAAACATGATTTAATCATAATTTAATTATTCAAAAATGACATATGATGTCAATAGTGATGAAATAATGATGCGTTTTTTGTTTCGTAATTTTTTGGACTAATTTGGAATTTAAAAAAAAAATAAGTTGAGAAAATGGTTAATTTGGGGAAAATTAATTATTAAAAAATGTAACGACCCGCCTTTCATTCCATAGAAAGACGCATCATTAAGAAGAAAGAAAGGGATAGAAAAGAGAAAAGATAGGAAAGAAAGAAATAAACAACATCAGAATCTTACGGCGGAACGAATAAATTATATTATATCACATAAAATATTACATAGTATCACATACATCAGAGTTATACAGCTAATACAACACAAACTAGACATTATAAACACCTGTCTAGTTATTACAATTCAAGTACATCACAGAAAACAGATACAACTCAAACACAGCGGAACCACTATATATATATATATATATATATATATATATATACACACACACACACACATACATACATACATACATACATATATATATATACACACTGAAGCCTCCTGCTCCATTTCTCCTCCAGAACTTGTCAAAGCAATCCTGAATCACTTGACTACTCATACATAATATGAGTACCCAAGAGTTTAATAAAATAGAAAATCTTTTGAAAAGAAAAGGTATCACGTAAGACTTTCCACAAATAAATATGAAAAAGTTTTTACCTTACGCTAACCAAAACATTTGATAGGAAATCAAGTGATATTATAATAGTGTCTAGAGTTTTCAAAATAAAATACAGAAATAGCTGGAATGCTTACATCTCACGTTCCAACATAGCTGGGCACAATCAAAACCGTACAGGCACTTATTGGATTTTGGATTCCATATAATGGCAGGGCTACCGGGGTACCGTCCGTCACAGTACATGTCCTAGATCACCGTACCGAGAATCACTCTCAATCTCTTGCAACACAAAGCCGGAACCATCCCTTACTGGACAGTCCCGAACAAGACAACCCCGCAGATGGCCGTCGCCAACTGCCCACACAGCCGAATAAAAAGGGATCTCTAGACAGGGGTAAATCTCATCCTACATGGGCATGACCCACTTAGCCTTGCTGCACCTCCCTGTTTTAGCCATTCCTGGTTGATGAGGCTTGATGCTACGATTACCTTTATAGGACACATTAATCTTAGAATGCTCATCGTCCACTTGACGATGTTCTAAAAGCATTCAATCCATACAAGTTCGTTCCGAGTTTGAACGAAAACGAATGCACTATTTCGTTACACTCATTTTGGAATCACCCTCAAAGTTAACGACAATAGCCCTTGCACTCTGAATCTTCATCTCGAACCTGAAAGTACTACTCCCGTTAAACTCGTATTGGAATCACCCTCAGAGTATTAACACGAATAGTCCTTACACCTCGAGTCTTCACTCTTCACTGAGATTCACGACCTATCGTTTAATTTGGATCGATGTGGTTTTCAGAATTCCAAATTTGAAAACCCGATCTCGGTCTCATTGAAATCCAAACGCCATCTTAATGTCCAAATGATTTTAGTTTGAACAATTAATTCAATTCATCATTATCTATATACACACAGATATATAATTCACATATCACAATAGATAATCACATTTCATCATAAATAGATAATATCATCACAAACAGATAATCATCACAAACAGATAATCCATATTATCATACTTTAGCTAAGCATCCATATCATATAGATATTACTCGTCTCATTACTGAGATCACAACCATTCAATGAAATATCAATATCATCCATAAGCAATGATTTATTAACCACCATCTATAATTAATTTGAAATGAATTAAATTAATTACTTCTATCTCTAATTAATTTAAAGTAAATTAAATTAATTACTACTTCTATAAATCCTGCTTATATACCCGTTAATTAGTTAACCTGGTTAATTAATCATTCTCTAAGTATTCATCTTGATTAAACACCTTTGATTAATCATTCTCTAATTATAATAAGTAATTAGTCTTTAATTAATTTTACAAATTAATTAACCTTAATCATTAGTAATTAACATTTAATTACTTCATTTATTAATTAACTATAATTAATTACATTTATCCTTAATTAATTACATTAATTAATCACTTTATTATTAATTATTCCTAAATTATAAAATTCTTAATTACATCATTAATTATATTAATTAATGATCTCTAATTTGTATTTAAATTAATTACTTTATTTAAATTAATTACATTTAGTAATTAATCTAAAATTTAAAATACAATTATTAATCATCCTTGATTAATATCAAATCAGTAATTAACTACTCTTAATTACTCATTAACAAATTAATTATTCCATAATTAATTATCTTCATTAATTAATCCATTGATTAATTACAAAAGTAATTACCTAAATTACTTCATTATAAATCATCTTTCACTAATTACATTCCAGTTATTATCATTTATTACTTTCCTAAGTAATTATGCTCCATTAATTACATTAAGTAATTACTCTTATTAAATCATCAAATGATTTTCTTCAATTAATTAAACTAAATTAATTAATTTAAACTAATCACACTATCATGATCAATTACAATAAGCAATTAATCCCTTAATTACTTTTATCAAGTAATTATACTTAACAAATTACAATTGATTATCTACAATTATTAATCTAATTAATTATCAAAATTAATCATATTAATTAATTACCTAATAATCCTTAGATAATTATCTTTATTAACTAATAACATTTTCTTTAATTACTTACTTAAAAAATTTATCTTAGATTAATCATTATTAATCATTTCTAATTATAAATTAATCTAAATCATTAATTTAAAATCAAATAAATAAGTTATTCCTTAATTACATTCTTATAAATTAAATTCTTTTATTATCTTAATTATTTCTAAGATAATTCATTTACTTTATTAATAACTTCATTAACATTCAAGTGTATTTAAAACATTTCATTTCTAAAATTAAATTCAAATTCCATTTGAATTTAAGATTCAGAATGTTTAACCATTATAACATTTATCCAAATTTAAATAAATTATAAATATTAAAATAAATGTTAAAGAACATTCATTTCTTATATAATATACTTATATAAGAAAAGTTTAAAACAAGATTACATAATTTTATTAAAAGAAATCAAGCTTTAAAAGCAAATTGATTATTTTAACTTCCAAACTTAAAGTTAAACACATCATAACTTTTATTCAAACATTTAAAGGAAAAGAATTTTGTCAAGTTTAAACATTTATTTGAAAACAAATTCACTTTTAAAAAACTACTTTAAAACATTTAAACTTGTTCAACGTTTAAATTTACAAAACTGATTTAAATTCAAGGTTTGAATTCATAGTAAACTTGAAACCATATTATTGACTTGATTTAATAACTTGATTTAAATCTTGCTTAAAATTTAAAATTTTCATTTTTTTAAAAACTTAGGATTCAAAAGTTCATCAAACTTAAACTTTGAATTTAAAACCCTGTTTTAAAATCCTGCTTTAAATTTTAAATTTCATTTAAATAAACAAACTAAAACTGTCAGGTTATAAAACTTGAAACTAACATAACCCGAGACCTTTCACAATTACTTCAAGTCAACACCCTAAGTGCTTCGAGACAAATACTCGATCTAGTCGAGTAAAACTCGAGTCACATCCCCTGCACAAACCCAAAAAGATCATCAGAACCAAAAATATGCATGGTGCATATGCACCGGCACTCTGGCAACCTCCAGCCGTCATCACCACCTTCATCACGTCGTCGACCATCCCCAAACATGATCAGGACCACCAGAATTTCCACCGCAGCTCGAAATCAAAATCGAGATAGCCAACCAACCTGGAAACTCGACACTGCAAACTTTCCCAAACCTGTCAACACTTCGTAATCCCATCTCCGACCATCATAATTACTACGACTCCGGCCAACCCTTCGTCTACATCCCCTCTTCCAATCCCCAAAGCCCTACAACACTCGGTGCACCATAGACATCGATGAGCATCAAAATTTCAACCACCTAAAAACTAGGTTTAGAAACTGGAAAGAGAAACCACTGTCGCCACCAATCTCTGACGATCCACCTGACAATTTTCCCTCACTCACCAACCATTACTCCACCTCCAGGAAGAACTATAACTTCTCAAATCCACTAGAACATCATATAAACCCCAAAACCCCTATTCTGTTCAACCCAGAAATGCTCACTCCATAGTTGACTAAAAAATGTGATTTTAATTTTAAAAATCATGATTTTATATATACATTCAAGTTATAACCCTGATTTAATAATTTAGGAAGTTTGATATTTTACTTATTTTCACTAATGAATGTTCTTATAGTTACAAAGACAACCAGGTTTTTAATTTCTCTTGATTATAATTTATAAACATAAATCTATACTAAACAAACAATTTTTGTTTACATATCAAATTCTAACTGAGATAAAATCAAGTGATAAAGGATTTCTATTAAAATCTTAGTTTTAAAACATGAACAGATATACAGATACTTGTAAACAACACATGTATATATTTATATCTATATACACACTGAATATACATCACAATGAAATCATACAGAGCAAACTTATTCCTATTAATCCACATGCAACAGATATATTTAGCCTTTTTAAATTGTAAAGTTATTCACTTTAAAAAATTGAAGGCAGAGCAGTTTTATTCATAGCAGATTGATTTTTGAAAGCAGTTTGCATTTGAGACTTAAGTTCTGGAAAAAAAATTAGTTTTGATTTTAAAAAGAAAGAACTGTTTTTTTTAAAAAAAACGTTTACTCACCAATCTATAGAAGAAGCAGAGGACAAACTCTGATGCAAATTCACATTTTCCTAGAATTGATTTGCTTTGGATTATAAATCTGAAGTTTTGCATTTGCTTCCAATTTTGATTGTTGAATTACTTGCTGATTTGTTAGTTGAATCAGGTGAATTTGCTTGCTGTTGTAGATTTAAAACTGCATGCTGACCCCCATTTCTTTTGCTTGGATTTGGAGTTGAACTTCAAACAGATTACAGATTTGCAAATTTGAGCAGATTGTATTTTTGCAGATTTGCTTTTGAATTTGTTTGCAGATTTTTGAACATGAATTATATTTGGTTTTGAATTCTTTTCTAAAATCTGATTTCAGATTTTCTTTTGAAGATAATGTGTTGAACAATTATGAATTGTTAAGTTTCTACTTAATATATTTTAAATAAAATGTTTTTAAAAATAAATAATACAAATGCCACTTGTTGCATTATGATGTAGATTAATTTACAAGTGTCTTCCTTAAGTATAATAACCTTACACATGTTCATTTTAATATTATAATAAATTTTCTTAATTTTATAAATGTTTTTAAATTCCATTTCTAATTTATGTTATCATATTTTTAAATGTTTATCTACATTTAGCCTTTAAATGTTTACATATAAATTTCCTTTACACTATTACATATTTTAATGTTTATTTGTATTCTTTTGAAAATAATATTTTTAAAGCTAAATTTTCAAGAAAGAAAATTTTAAAAAGAAAAGGATATTGAATTAAACCTTATTTCAATTTTTCAAATTAAATATTGTACTCTAATGTAAATGAACTAAGTCTATTCAAAAAAACAATTTTTAAAATAAAACAAAATAAACTTTTATTATAACATAATTTAAACAATTATATATATATTTTTAAACAAAATAAATATTAACTTTAATTTCTTTTGAAAATATCACATAGATTTTTAAACAAACCTTTGAAAAGTTTCTATTCTAATTATAATCAAATTTTCCAATTCACAAATTATACACATATATATAATAATTTGAAAACATTTTTAAATTAAAATTTAAATTAAAATCAAACTCCCTATTTACAATGTATACACATATAAACATTATAAATAGAATATCCTTTAAATTAGCTTAGAAAGATAAATTTTATCATTTAAATATTTTTAATTTTGAAAAGAATAAGATCCCCAAATTAAATTATCATTATCATTATTATAAATTTAGAAAAGATAACATTTGTCAAACTAAATAACTATTAGTTTCAAAAGATAATTTCTATTTGAATTAGATTATTAAATCAATATTCCACGTTTTAAAATAATTATTAATGAAAATTATTAAATAAATATTGCCTAAATTTCCGGGACATCGCAAAAAATAATGAAAACAATTAATTTGAATTGTAATTTTGATATGAGGTGAAATATGGCAAATTAGTTTTAGATGAATTTTTATGATTTTTCCCATTGATTTTCGATTTTATATGAATTAATCGACAAAGAAAACATTAATTAATTAAAGATAATCAATCAATCAAGTGAAGGTGTAATTAACTAGTTCTAAAAAGAAAACTATAATGTAATGAATTGACCAATAATAATTCAACAGTAAATGAGATTTGATGTAAAGTATTACTTAATAAGGCAATGTAATAATTTTCAGTTTAACTATGAAATGGCCGCTTTTCAACACTCAGTAGCGCTTAGACAATTAATCTGCGATGGCTATGGGAAAGTCAAGATGCGAAAGCTCTTTTGAGATCAACACTTGAAAGTTATCAACTTGTAATAGTTAACGATAGCTATTTGGAGTCAACACTTGATAGCTGTTGGAGTGTCAACCCTCAATGGCTACTGAAGCTCAACATGTCATATCTTGAGAAGCTATCAACATGCAACAGCTACTTAAAGCTTAACACGCGATGGCTTGGGAATTTATCAACCTACGGTAGCTCATAAGACCATAACTTAAGATAGTTAATGAACTATCAACATGCGATGGATAGTTGGGGTCAACTACCTATGGCCTAGGATACTCAACACGCAAACGCTATGGGATAGCCAATATGTGATAGCTAGGCTCAACTTGCGAAGGCTATGGGATAGCCATTATGCAGTAGTTTAGGTCGAATTGTGATGGCTTGGAAGACTATATTTTGTTTAAGTAAAATAAAAATACTTAGTGCACTTTGGAAGACAATTTCCAAGTATTAATTGACTATTTCATAGGAATGAAATAATGAAAGAATTTTATAAGTTATAATTGTGTTAACCTATTTTTAAAATGAAAGAATGCCTAGAGAATATGAATGACAGAGTAATATAGTCAAATATAAAAATGGTCTATTTAAGAATGTGTAGGGTACACAGCTAATGAATAAAAGGGATGAGGTTGAATCATGATTGTAGAAATATACCAGCTAAATTATATATGGCAGGATTCCACGACTGATAAAGTCTAAAATTATACCGTATATCTCAAGTTGCCAAAACTGGTAAAATCTTAAATTAAACTATGTATGGCATGGTGCCAAGACCAGTAAAGTTTAAAATTAAACTGTATATGGTAGGGTGCCAAGACTTATAAAGTCTAAAATTAAACCATATATGAAAGGATGCCAAGAATGTTAAGTATAGGGGATATTTAATTTGGATTGATAATGTAAATATGACATAGTTTATAATTGGATGACAAGTGTTAGGGTACACTTATGAACCGAATGTAATGCTATGGTATACCAATAACGTGAGATGCATTTATATGTTATAATGTAATTACTACGATGATAAAGTGAGGAGGAACTCATTCCGTAGTTTGGTAGCATGGTATCACTATGTTTTCTTAGGGTAAATTTTACTCATACCCGACTTTATGTCTAACTCGTGTTTTTATTATTTTCCATGAACTCACGGGTACTCATTCGAGGATTTTATGGAATAGACGTGCCTTTTAAGGAAAGACGAATAAAGAGGGCGAAGATGAAGCAGAAGGCTTAATTTCATGAATAAAAGTCGTTTTTAAGTTCCGCTATGTAAAGCCAGAGTTTATAACTAGTTAAGCGTCTATGTAAACCTCTTCATATGCCAAACATGATACTCTAGTTATGTCTTATTTACATTTATCCTTGCATGGGAATGAGAAGGGTTAATGATTACGTAATAAATTATGTGAAATTTTTTTGATGTAATGAAATTTGATTAGTTACTTCATTTACTTAATGTTGTGAAAAAATTACCGATCTCACTTTTTCACTTAAAAATAATTCTGGTAATGATTGTAACATCATTGGCATCTTTTTTGGATCTAGAAGTAGGGGGATGTTGCAACTTGGTACCAGAGCTTAGGATACAGAGTACCTAAGTAAAACACAGCTAAATAGAAATTTGGCAGTTAGAAAATGAACGCCTTAGGGAAGAGTATACGCTATGTGTGTGTGTGCGCGCGTGCGCGCATGGTGTGTATCTAAAGTATTTATATCTTGATATAGATATATAGATGGATATATTTATCCCTCGAACTCTACTCTCACTCACTTTACTTTCTTCTTATGAACCTTGCTTACACAGAAAGTAAGAATGAACCTTAGTAACAGACGTTTGATCTTAGGAAGTACAAGAGTGAATGCTAGTAGAGGAACATATAGTACTCAGACTAACAACTAAGGAGCGGTGGCAGCCTCAGAAGTTCCTGTTGAAGCCCGTACCATGTGTGGCCCGGATGTACGAATCTAGATGTGAATGCACTTTTTCAGCAATTTTTTGTCAACTTAGTGTGACAACAAATATCACCGCCAGCCAAGAATATGCAAAGGGGCCAGTGCCACCAACCGGGGGATTTTCCAAAAATAAGGATTTTCGAAGCCTGGGAGGAGAAATGTTTGATGGGACGAAACATGCATTGGAGGCAAGCGATTAGTTGGTGATGCGTGGGAGTATTTACTGATAGTTGCTCAGATGGTGAAGCTTATATCTAGACAGTTCAAGGAGTATGTGAGAGATGACATTTCAGAAACCATGAGAGCTAAGATTATGAAGCATGAGATTACTTGGGAGAGATTTAGAGAGATGTTTAAGGAGCAATACATACCTAGATCAGAGTTACTGGTGATGTTCTATTAGTTTGTGGTGTTACAACAGTGGAATTTGACCGTGTCAGAGTATATGCAGAAGTTTAACGCATTATCCAAGTATGGGGTTGACTTGATAAGGACCCTGAGGGAGAAAGTGGAGAAGTTTATTCTAAGGCTGAGGCGAGGATTGAGTGATTGGATAATGGCTCATCTAGCACTTTCATTCAACAAAGTGGAAGACATGGTAAGGAGGTACGAGCTATTGTATGTTGAAAGGCGTGGTGTGGAGCAAAAGGCATAGGTTGATAAGAAGAAGAAGTTTGCTCCTTATCAGAAAGATAAGAAGTGAAAGTAGCTAAGGATCGTGCAATATGCAATATTAAATAAACCATCTACTTATGTAGAATGTAAACGTAAAAGTAAAGTGATAAAGTAAATGACACCAGAGATTTTTATACTGGTTCAAACTTCCCGTTCTACGTCCAGTCCCAGACACCTTTTGGAATTTAACTATCAACCCTCACTTAATCCGGAGGAATATGTATTACACCGTCTGAGCAACCGAGCATGACTTCAACCGCCTAAGCAACAAAATAGGACTTCAATCGCTTGAGCAACCGAACGGGACTTCAATAATACAGAAAATTTTCTGACTGAATGTGCTCTTTTAATAGTACAGATAAGTCTTTAGAGTACACCATTCCTATAATCTTCTCATTAATGGTATATTATGTAATTCGTTGGGAGGGAAAGTTATTAGATCACCAATGAAGTATTCTTGAATGAACAAGTGACCAGAATAAAGTTTTTAAGTATTGAATGCTTAGAGTTCAAATAACAAGGTAGATTAGAAATAAGAATAAGAATTGATTATTAAAATAATGGAATTCATGGCTATTTATAGAGATTAAGAGTTGTATTTGTTCATGAAAGATAGCCATGAAAAGATATGGATGCAACTATTGAACTAAGAGTTATTTATGTTCATTAAAATGAAGTGTCTCTTGAAAAAGTTATGAAGATTCAACCGTATGAATGGAGCAACTCAGCTGCCTGAATTGATTTAAAATAAACCCACAAGTAAATAGTGAAAAAACATCAAATTCATCCAGGTGAATTATCATATTCGGCCATCTGAATATTCAATCACTTTTGTACACATGAACAACAGCCAGCCGGCTGACTAATGCCATTCGGCCAGCCAAGTTATTGTTTTTTGGGTTTTCTACTTATTTTAATGAACGTTATATTATATTTGCGTGAATATACAACTTCAAAGAGATATTAACATATACTTGCTATTAAACTCATATCTTAAACTTAATACTTTGTTGAAGCTTCAATCCGGAATCTGGTCTTTGAATTATTAGGATATTTCTCGAGTAAAAAATAATATCTTCTCCTACAAGTTTAGATCTAAACGATACAATTACTTATATAGTTGTCATAATCAAAATATCAAAATTCGAGGTTCTACCATTCTCTCTCCTTTTGATGATAACAACTATGTAAGTTTTATAAATAAAAATAGATTTATACTCCCCCTATATTAATACTCCCCTATCGTCATGACGTACATTTTTCTTCCACTATGTCATCGAAAAAAAGGAAAATTTAATAGATAGGAGAAATATTAAAAATATACGCAATGTTGATATGATTAAAGAGGAAAAATTAGACAACAATGAAGAGAGTTTGTTTAAAAAACTGAAAATAGACAGCTTGGAAATACCGTTCA
This sequence comes from Allium cepa, assembly GCA_030765085.1. Taxonomy (NCBI): domain Eukaryota; kingdom Viridiplantae; phylum Streptophyta; class Magnoliopsida; order Asparagales; family Amaryllidaceae; genus Allium; species Allium cepa. Next base: position 888,285,774 of record CM060931.1, read on the forward strand.
TGTGTAAAATTGTTGAAAAATAACAATCTTTGAAACATGTTTAAAAAGTAGAAATTTACAACTTAATGTAGTTTGAAATAATGTTCATCTGTATAGAATAATATGGTTCAAAAATAGAAATAATTTAGTATAGTCCCAAAAGATGTTTAAAAATAGTAACAATATGGTTTATGTGATGACCCGGAATTTTCAAGCAATTAAAATCGGAATATTTAATTGATTTTAAATATTCAATATGATAATTTTGACTTGAATTTCGAGTATCACCATTTATTTGATAATTTAAACTATTGAAATAAATAATTCAAAGTTGGGTAACTTGTTGAATCTAGAATTTTAAGTCCGTAAAAAAAAAATAGTTTGAAGGCTTGTAGAATTTATATTGATATTATTGAAGATAATAGAAGCTTTAAAATTAAATTTAACAGTGATTTATTCAGTTTTGAAATTTTATCGTTTAAATTGAATTTAAAAATAGCCTTCAGAGGCGCAGTCTCGGAATTCGACGAAACCAGTTTCATGGGATCCGTAATATTATATTATTATCGGATTTCGAATTTCGGAACGTTTGGAGTTATCCTGGGATCGCACGGTAAGTAAACGCGGTGGTAAATTTTATTGAAAATTAAATATAATATAGGGTTTGACCAGTCATTTGAAATAATTTCACGTCAAAAATTTCCTTCTTTGCTATCACTGTGGCTAAGCTTCTCCAGTACGCATTCCCACCTTTATATCACGTCTCCTTCTTTTCATATTCACAAGCCTGTGAATCAAAAGCAAATTTTATGGCGCATCTTAAAATTTGTGGACGAAGTTTTATCGTTAATTTACTTCCTCCTCCTCCCTCTATTCGATTTCTATAACTCGAAATAGCCGCACTTCCTTTCCTCCTCTCGCTCATTCCCTCTTCTAATCGAAATCAGGAAAAAGGAAAAAAAAACCCAAAATTCAAATCGGTTCGAATCCACGACATCAGTTAAAAAAAATTTAAATCGCGACAAGATCGTGGGTCATTCTCGAACACGGCAACTCTGCTAAGGGGTTCAATCGCGAAGCTTGCTGTTAGTGGGGAAATTGAGGCGTAGGGCTGAGCTGTCGTGGAAGTTGGCCGAAGTCGAGTCTTTGATTGATGTTGTAGCAGAGTCGAGGTGGAAGGCACGAGCCAGGGGGGTCTGCTTCAGTTCGCATAGGGATATCGATGTAGTGGGAGACATGGTTAGGGTTTGCGTTGACGTTTGAACCTGGGTGAATTGTGGGAGGCGTGACGACTGTTTGGGAATTCATACGATCTAAGGGAGAAGTTTTCTGGGTAAAGCTTATTTTGGGTATGGTTTTATAGGTTTAAATTCAATTACTGTTTAGGTTTAGTTTAAATTTTCTTTGAAAAAAAAAAATATATAGTAAATATGTTCCAGTTTAAAAGTGTATATATATTTATACTGTTTACACAGTGAAGAGATATATAACAGAAAATCTACTTTTACAAATAAGATTTTGAAATAATAGTAGGGGTTCTAAAATGTTATCGAATGTATAAAAATAAAATAAATATACATATAGTCATGTAACACTTACTAGTTTAATTTTAAAAATAAGATATTGGGGTGATCAAATTTGTTTAATCAACTTACCGAATTATTTTAGTTATTAAAGGTAATATGTTAAAAAGAGAATTAGTTTAAATTTAAAGTTTATTAGTTAAAATAGAATCATTGGTTAATTAAATTTATAAAATGGGAATAAATGGTTCTATCATCTAAAATATTAATAATCACATAAATGTTTATTCAAGGTCTAATACTGTGGAGAAACGAGTCGAGATGGATACTAATTTCAAAAGCAAAGGTGAGTTAATCTCACTCAGTTAATTTAAATTTAAATGTTTAAATTTAAATAATTGTTTGGATGGATGAATTGAGTGATGTGATTTAGTATGATATTTTAGAATTGGCATATTATATTGTGCTAACATTTGTGGATGCAGGGAAACAGGTTGGAGGGATCCAACTGGACCCCTCACATTTATTTAAATTATTCAGTATTCTCTGTTTTGATTATTTGATATCATATGACGAGTTATATTGGAATATTGAATGTTATGCTTTGATTGGATATTTGGGTATAATGAATTACCAAAATATATGAATTGGATTGTTGAAAAGAAATTAAAAGGAAGTAAATTTGTAAGAGAAATAATTATAGAAAGTTTGAATAAATTAAGAATGAATTGAAAAGAAATAGAAGTAATATGAAAATAATAATAAATAACCTCGAGTATGAAGAGAAATGGAATTTTGAATAAAATGAAATTGATGAATTGTATACTTAAGTCATATCAATATATATATATATATATAAAAGAGAATTATTTTAAAATCAAAGTTTAAATTTATTTTAAAGAATTAAGAAGTAATTGATAAATCTAAAAATTGAAATTTTTAGTTAAAGTATTTTTTTTAAATTGTAATCAAGAAATGAAATTTGAAATTAATAGATTCCGAATTAAAAGGAAATAAATTGGAAATCAATTAGGGAAATTGATTTAGGTGATTGAAATTGGAATTCACCCTGGATAACCAAGTACGTTTTCAAAGTAAATTTTGAAAATATAAATTAAAAGATTAAAAGTTGTTAAAAAAAGCAAGTGTGGAAAATTTCTTATTTCAAATATTTAAGTTCTTAAGTAAGTATTTCTCTTTATCTATTATAGTAGTAAATATTCAAAGAATGCCTTAATATTTTGTTTTTAAAAATATAAATCTGGTTTTATATTTATTAAGTAACCTTATTTTCAAATATTCATTTAATATGTGTTTTTAATATTGAAATAGTGTTAATTTAAATATTTTGAAGGTATATATTTCAAATTAAAGTGTTTTAAATTATTTTTAAAATCTAGTTTTGTGCTTGGTAATTTCAGAGGAGTTAGAAATATTTGGGAAAGTTGATTCTGAAAAGAAAGATGGTTTTGAAAACTGTTTTCAAAGGGTTGAAAATAGAAATATATCTTGTGAAGATATTTTTGGACATTAATAAATAATTTGGAAATTATTTATTGGTTGATGGTTGTTTTATGAATATAATTGATAGTTAAATAACCGACTGTCAATATTGGACAATGCGTTGATCGTTTCGAAGAGACCGGGATCGAGATTTATTTCTCGAAAACCACTTCGATCCGGTTTGTACGTTTCGTGTAAACGATTTTGGATTCGAAAATGGAGCAGTGAAGTGCAAGGGCTAGTCGCTACTAATCCTGAGGATATTTCCAAAATGGATGTAGTAGGAATAGTGCCTTCGGTTCCGTTCGAACCCAGGACGGACTTGTATGGATGAATGCTTGCGAAACATCGTCAGGTGGACGATGGGCATTCTAAGTAAAACGTTCCAAAACGGTAACGCTTAGCCTTAAGCCTCATCAACCGGGAATGACTGAAAATCAGGGGATATGCAGCAAGGTTAGGTGGGTCATGCCCAAGCAGGACAAGATAATTCCCCTGTCTAGATGTCCCTTTTTATATAATTCGGCTTAGTGGGTGGTTGGTCGCGCCAACCACGGGGTTTATCTTGTTCGGGACTGTTCGGTAAGGAATGGTTCCGGTCTTGTGTTGCAGTGGATGAAGGGAGTAATCCTCGGTACGGTGATTTAGGCCCCGTACTATGACAGGTGGTACCCCAGTGCCTAGTCATTGTTGGAAATTCATTCTCCCTACGAGCCTTGTACGAGTTTTGTTTTTATTACCCACTCTGTGGCTAGTAGCTGGAATTTAATAGATGTAACAATTTCGGCTATTTTATAAGTATTTGTATATAGACCCTATTATAATATTAGAGGATTTCTATAAAAATTGTTTTAGCTATCGTAAGGTAAAAACCCGACATGTTTATTTGTGGCGCGGTCTTACGAGATGCTTTTGTTTTCAAAGGATTTTGAAACTTTAATAATCAATTGGGTGTGATTTTCTCACGCTGGTATTCCAAACTGACTCGCGTATTATTTAACTATGATGCTCGGGTCAGACCGAGTATTATAGGATACAGGATATGATGCTGTGGGGCTCAGGAGACGAGCTGGATGACGATACGTATTCTCGTACTTATATTTATATTTCCGCTGTGTTGAGTTGTTATGTATCCATTGTATGTTAGTGATGTGAGCTGTGATTGATGTACTCTGATGATGTAATATATGTAAACTGATATATTTGATTTTGAGTAAAGATTGTTAATTCTCTATTATATTTTATTCCGCTGCGATGGTTAGATTCTGATGTTGATTTTGTTTTCTCTTCTTCTACCTCTTCTTCTTAAACCCAAATGGTTCGTATTTCTGTGCAACTTGAGTTGATTGTTGTAGAATAGTGTTGACTCAAGGGGTACGGATTTACGGGCTGTTACAGTTGGTATCAGAGCTTAGGTTGGTGATAACCTTGGCTCTGGTGGGAATTACTCATTTGAAATAAAGTCTATGGTACTCTATACTGGGTTTGAGCGTATTAATAGATATGAGCGCGTACTTGATAGTGAATATAAATTGTTTTAATATTGTATTGATTGATTTATTGAGTGGCATATGAACCTTCGTCGACACAGTCTGCGCAACTGTATCGAAGGGGTTTCTAAACACTTGAATAGAACAATTGACACGGTATTGTTTTAAATGTGGGTAAATGAAATAATTTTACCCAAAATATATTTTGATATAAATAAAAGTTTTGTAAACTATTTAGCTAATATATGGTTGCTTGGATGTTAGGAATGATAATATTAAAATATTATCATTTTTAAGTGAAAATTTAACTAGAAATTGAAATATAACCAAAGTTTGAAGGAATAAATTCATTATAGAATGAAATTTATAAATATGAATTATAGAAGTAATTTATGAATTTAAATATAATCAAATGAGAATTTGTAAGGTGTGCAAATAAATTATAGTTAGAATTTATTTAAGCAGGCTTTGGAAATTTAAAATCCCGAAGATTTGGAAGTATTTGAAGATAAATGATAGCGTTATTGTTTTGGAGATAATTCTGAATGGAAATCTGTTTTAAATGAATTTTGAAAGTGATATAGCATTGAAATCACTTGGATTATTGGAAAATAATTCTGATGATGACGGCCGCATCATCAGTATTCATTTTCGAATTTCTAAGTGACGGATTGCTGCCAAATTGATTTGTTCAGAAAAGCTAGTTATTTTTGAAAGTCTCAAAAGAAATTTGTTGGGAATAAAACCAGGATTGGTTTAAATTTTTGAGAAATATGATTTGAGATGTTGGAGATTTCAAAATAAATTTGAAACCAAAGCCGGGAGTTTAAAAATCCTGATAAGATGGGTTGTAAGCTTATAAATTGAGATGAGTTTTAAATCAGGAAGGAAATATAAGCTTTGAATGTTGAAATTAAAATTTAAGGTGAAAAGTTAAAAACAAGATTTACTTGGATCAAGGAAATAAAATTTAACTGGATTGAAATTGATTGAATAAGCTGAAAGAATATCCAGTTGTATTCGAATTGAGTTGAAATCGAATTGAGTTGATTAAATCAGAGTTAAAATAAATTTGAATTGGAATAAAAATTCAATTGAATTATTGAATGAATTAGATTTTTACCTGAATAAATGGAAAGTAAATTGGATAAGAAATGAGAATTGAAATCAATAAATCAGAATAACTTATAAAAGAATTAAAGATCCATGGAAACAAAATATGCTTGGGCTATAAATAAATAGAAGGCTTGAGTTAAAAATAAAAGATGAATATATTCCAGCTTATGATGAATGGAATTGTATAAATTAATAAGTTGTGACTTATTAAATTGAAAATGGAATACAATGCCCAAAATCAATATTTTGATAAATTGAAAAAAATGAAATGAGGATCCAAACTTGAAGTATAAAATAAATATTGAACTTAAGAAAATTAAATGGAGTGATATTTTGAATAAAATTTCAAGTGTTGATTATGAATAAGGGGAGAACTAATTGGATAATAAATTAGTTAATGGAATTGAATTATAAGTTTATGATAAAGTTTGGAAATAAACTCAAGTTATAAATTAAAATGGATTCAAATTATTGATGAAGTGAAAGAAATTGAGAATGAAGCTGAATTGTGAGTTAATAAATTGGATGGTAAATAAAAGGTGAATAATAGAATCAGAACTTGAGTTATTAATTAAAATTAGACTTGAAGTGTAAACAAAGTAAATATAATTAGGGAAGTATAGAATAAAAATTAATTGGATTAAAATACTAATGGTATGAATTGCAAATAAAAAAAATTTGGAAATGGCCATGTAATAAATTGGATGAACTGAATCTGAAGGGTAAATTTGATAATAACAAATCAAATGAAATTGTAAATTTTAAAATGAGATTTAACTGAAATAGAATCAAGTTAAATTGAATGGAAGAGAAAGATTTACAAGTAAAATGAAAATGAGCTTAAGTATAAAATTTGAAGAAATTGAAGTAAATTGACTTAAGCTGAATGGATGGAAGAGAGTAGAATTTAATTCAACTTAAACTAAGTTTAATAATAATGGATTGGATTTAAATCAAGTAAGAATAAATTTTAATTGAAATAAAATTTGGTGTGATGCCGATGATATTTAATGGAGTGAAAATGCTTAAATAAATAATTGTAAACCATTTAAATTATTAAGGGATTGAAATAACTTGAGGCATTAAGAAAAATAGAATGTTTCAGGTTTATTAGAATGGTTTAAGTGAATGGATTGTAAATGAAAATTTAAATGGAATGTGTCGAGCTAAATAAATGATTGTGAATGGATTAAAATAAAAGGGAAATTTAAGTGGCAATCAAGATGAATCTAAATTGTTAATGGTTTTGTATGGAACTTGTTTGGATAATGGAGCTAGTTGGTTAATAAAATGAAATGCAAGTGAATGGATTCAAATCTGAAATGCAATGAAAATGAGAACATATGGATTGTGAATAAATTTGGAAATGGAATAGAATTTAGAATAAAATTGAGTGAAATCAATTTCAATTGGTTATAAAGCATAAATACTAATTTATTCACATAAATCTCGTCAAATTGCATGGAATAAATTGTTATTTGTTGTAAATGGGGTAATTAAACATTCTATGAGTGAGAGTAGTAAAATAAATTGATTTTGAAGCAATTGAATTAAATATGAGCTCAGTTTCCTTAAAAATAAATTAAATGTAAGAGATTGAGATTAAAACCATTTAAAATTGATGAGGTTGTATACGAATGGATTGAAAACCATTCAAATTGCATAAAAATGGTTTATAAATAAATTGGAACAGTTGAATTAACATGGAAATTGTAGAAGTTGCTTATGGAAAAATGTTTGGTGTGAATTTCTTTTAGAATTCATATGTTTTAACTATTGCAAGTAAATGAAATGTGTTAAACTTCTTATATTTGGCACTTACATGTTTAAATTGAGTAAGTACAGGTACCTGGAAGCCGTGTGGCTGGATTTGGTAGTGCTATTTGCTAAAAATAATAAGCCGCTTGCTTAAAATGCTAAATAAGGTACGCTTACGCAATTAAAATAGGAAATATGAACTGTTTTTGGTTTTTCCGACCGTGTGGGTCGATGTATATATATTTATCTCTTTTGTCAAATTGCAAAAGCTCCTCCGTACAAAGGGGACTCTGCCAAAAAATTTCAGAAATTTTGGGAGTTAGAAAATTTTTGAAAATTTTTGAAAATTTTGTTAATGACAAAACTATTTAGAATTTGAAACTAAAATAAGTTAGTAAATGAAACTAATTAAAGTAATGACTTAAATTAGTTATAAATGATGGATAAAATTTAAAAATTAAAAGTTGGAAATAAATGAAATACATATGTAATGTGGAAATCGATTTGAATAGAAACAGGTATAAACTAAAAATGGTAAAGAGAAATAAAGATAAGAAACATATAAAATGCTTATGCTAAACTGAAAAAGGAATGGTGAAGTCTTAATTGGAAATTGATAATACAAATATAATCTAAGATAATATTGAAATGAATAGATATTGGCATTTTGTAAGGAAGTCGATAAAATGTTTTGGGAATATTGTGATTGGATACTGGTGCTAAACAGGATATGCAGGTATATAAAAAAGAAAAGGGAATTTGATTTGGTTCCAAGAGATAAATTTGGAATGCTCGACAAAAAGGTATGTATTTAATTTGGTATGGAATTTGATTGGGATTTGGATTTGGATTTGGATTGAGCCATTTGGCTTTTTGTTTTCTTTTGGATTTGGGAGGCCGTAAAGCCATTTTTGTAGTAGTATCGAGCTAGCCGCGCAAAGGAGACGCTGGCAAAAATTTTCGCGAATTTAGGGAGTTAGAAAAATTTTGAGAAAATTTTGAGAATTCAAAATTTGGATTTAAATTGAAATGTGAATGGTTAAACAAATGGTAAAGTCTGAAACTAGGGAAAGGTTTGGAAAGTTCATAAGAATAATAATGTGTCTTTTATAAAAAGATAGTTGGTAAGATGTTGTATTGTTAGAAACTGTTTGGTTTTGAGAATAAGTAACCGGGTATTGGACCATTCTTTCTAACTAGTAATTTCGGGGACGAAATTCTTTTAAGGGGGGAGGAATGTGACGACCCGGAATTTTCAAGCAATTAAAATCGGAATATTTAATTGATTTTAAATATTCAATATGATAATTTTAACTTGAATTTCGAGTATCACCATTTATTTGATAATTTAAACTATTGAAATAAATAATTCAAAGTTGGGTAACTTGTTGAATCTAGAATTTTAAGTCCGTAAAAAAAAAATAGTTTGAAGGCTTGTAGAATTTATATTGATATTATTGAAGATAATAGAAGCTTTAAAATTAAATTTAACAGTGATTTATTCAGTTTTGAAATTTTATCGTTTAAATTGAATTTAAAAATAGCCTTCAGAGGCGCAGTCTCGGAATTCGACGAAACCAGTTTCATGGGATCCGTAATATTATATTATTATCGGATTTCGAATTTCGGAACGTTTGGAGTTATCCTGGGATCGCACGGTAAGTAAACGCGGTGGTAAATTTTATTGAAAATTAAATATAATATAGGGTTTGACCAGTCATTTGAAATAATTTCACGTCAAAAATTTCCTTCTTTGCTATCACTGTGGCTAAACTTCTCCAGTACGCATTCCCACCTTTATATCACGTCTCCTTCTTTTCATATTCACAAGCCTGTGAATCAAAAGCAAATTTTATGGCGCATCTTAAAATTTGTGGACGAAATTTTATCGTTAATTTACTTCCTCCTCCTCCCTCTATTCGATTTCTATAACTCGAAATAGCCACACTTCCTTTCCTCCTCTCGCTCATTCCCTCTTCTAATCGAAATCAGGAAAAAGGAAAAAAAAACCAAAATTCAAATCGGTTCGAATCCACGACATCAGTTAAATTTTTTTTAAATCGCGACAAGATCGTGGGTCATTCTTGAACACGGCAACTCTGCTAAGGGGTTCAATCGCGAAGCTTGCTGTTAGTGGGCAAGTTGAGGCGTGGGGCTGAGCTGTCGTGGAAGTTGGCCGAAGTCGAGTCTTTGATTGATGTTGTAGCAGAGTCGAGGTGGAAGGCACGAGCTAGGGGGGGTCTGCTTCAGTTCGCATAGGGATATCGATGTAGTGGGAGACATGGTTAGGGTTTGCGTTGACGTTTGAACCTGGGTGAATTGTGGGAGGCGTGACGACTGTTTGGGAATTCATGCGATCTAAGGGAGAAGTTTTCTGGGTAAAGCTTATTTTGGGTATGGTTTTATAGGTTTAAATTCAATTACTGTTTAGGTTTAGTTTAAATTTTCTTTGAAAAAAAAATATATATATAGTAAATATGTTCCAGTTTAAAAGTGTATATATATTTATACTGTTTACACAGTGAAGAGATATATAATAGAAAATCTACTTTTACAAATAAGATTTTGAAATAATAGTAGGGGTTCTAAAATGTTATCGAATGTATAAAAATAAAATAAATATACATATAGTCATGTAACACTTACTAGTTTAATTTTAAAAATAAGATATTGGGGTGATCAAATTTGTTTAATCAACTTACCGAATTATTTTAGTTATTAAAGGTAATATGTTAAAAAGAGAATTAGTTTAAATTTAAAGTTTATTAGTTAAAATAGAATCATTGGTTATTTAAATTTATAAAATGGGAATAAATGGTTCGATCATCTAAAATATTAATAATCACATAAATGTTATTCAAGGTCTAATACTGTGGAGAAACGAGTCGAGATGGATACTAATTTCAAAAGCAAAGGTGAGTTAATCTCACTCAGTTAATTTAAATTTAGATGTTTAAATTTAAATAATTGTTTGGATGGATGAATTGAGTGATGTGATTTAGTATGATATTTTAGAATTGGCATATTATATTGTGCTAACATTTGTGGATGCAGGGAAACAGGTTGGAGGGATCCAACTGGACCCCTCACATTTATTTAAATTATTCAGTATTCTCTGTTTTGATTATTTGATATCATATGACGAGTTATATTGGAATATTGAATGTTATGCTTTGATTGGATATTTGGGTATAATGAATTACCAAAATATATGAATTGGATTGTTGAAAAGAAATTAAAAGGAAGTAAATTTGTAAGAGAAATAATTATAGAAAGTTTGAATAAATTAAGAATGAACTGAAAAGAAATAGAAGTAATATGAAAATAATAATAAATAACCTCGAGTATGAAGAGAAATGGAATTTTGAATAAAATGAAATTGATGAATTGTAAACTTAAGTCATATCAATATATATATATATATATATATAAAAGAGAATTATTTTAAAATCAAAGTTTAAATTTATTTTAAAGAATTAAGAAGTAATTGATAAATCTAAAAATTGAAATTTTTAGTTAAAGTATTTTTTTTAAATTGTAATCAAGAAATGAAATTTGAAATTAATAGATTCCGAATTAAAAGGAAATAAATTGGAAATCAATTAGGGAAATTGATTTAGGTGATTGAAATTGGAATTCTCCCTGGATAACCAAGTACGTTTTCAAAGTAAATTTTGAAAATATAAATTAAAAGATTAAAAGTTGTTAAAAAAAGCAAGTGTGGAAAATTTCTTATTTCAAATATTTAAGTTCTTAAGTAAGTATTTCTCTTTATCTATTATAGTAGTAAATATTCAAAGAATGCCTTAATATTTTGTTTTTAAAAATATAAATCTGGTTTTATATTTATTAAGTAACCTTATTTTCAAATATTCATTTAATATGTGTTTTTAACAAATTATTGAAATAGTGTTAATTTAAATATTTTGAAGGTATATATTTCAAATTAAAGTGTTTTAAATTATTTTTAAAATCTAGTTTTGTGCTTGGTAATTTCAGAGGAGATAGAAATATTTGGGAAAGTTGATTCTGAAAAGAAAGATGGTTTTGAAAACTGTTTTCAAAGGGTTGAAAATAGAAATATATCTTGTGAAGATATTTTTGGACATTAATAAATAATTTGGAAATTATTTATTGGTTGATGGTTGTTTTGTGAATATAATTGATAATTAAATAACCGACTATCAATATTGGACAATGCGTTGATCGTTTCGAAGAGACCGGGATCGAGATTTATTTCTCGAAAACCACTTCGATCCGGTTTGTACGTTTCGTGTAAACGATTTTGGATTCGAAGATGGAGCAGTGAAGTGCAAGGGCTAGTCTCTACTAATCCTGAGGATATTTCCAAAATGGATGTAGTAGGAATAGTGCCTTCGGTTCCGTTCGAACCCAGGACGGACTTGTATGGATGAATGCTTGCGAAACATCGTCAGGTGAACGATAGGCATTCTAAGTAAAACGTTCCAAAAAGGTAACGCTTAGCCTCAAGCCTCATCAACTGAGAATGACTGAAAATCAGGGGATATGCAGCAAGGTTAGGTGGGTCATGCCCAAGCAGGACAAGATAATTCCCCTGTCTAGATGTCCCTTTTTATATAATTCGGCTTAGTGGATGGTTGGTCGCGCCAACCACGGGGTTTATCTTGTTCGGGACTGTTCAGTAAGGAATGGTTCCGACCTTGTGTTGCAGGAGATGAAGGGAGTAATCCTCGGTACAGTGATCTAGGCCACGTACTGTGACAGGTGGTACCCCAGTGCCTAGTCATTGTTGGAAATTCATTCTCCCTACGAGTTTTGTTTGTATTACCCACTCTGTGGCTAGTAGCTGGAATTTAATAGATGTAACAATTTCGGCTATTTTATAAGTATTTGTATATAGACCCTATTATAATATCAGAGGATTTCTATAAAAATTGTTTTAGCTATCGTAAGGTAAAAACCCGACATGTTTATTTGTGGCGCGGTCTTACGAGATGCTTTTGTTTTCAAAGGATTTTGAAACTTTAATAATCAATTGGGTGTGATTTTCTCACGCTAGTATTCCAGACTGACTCGGGTATTATTTAACTATGATGCTCGGGTCAGACCGAGTATTATAGGATACAGGATATGATGCTGTGGGGCTCAGGAGACGAGCTGGATGACGATACGTATTCTCGTACTTATATTTATATTTCCGCTGTGTTGAGTTGTTATGTATCCATTGTATGTTAATGATGTGAGCTGTGATTGATGTACTCTGATGATGTAATATATGTAAACTGATATATTTGATTTTGAGTAAAGATTATTAATTCTCTATTATATTTTATTCCGCTGCGATGGTTAGATTCTGATGTTGATTTTGTTTTCTCTTCTTCTACCTTTTCTTCTTAAACCCAAATGGTTTGTATTTCTGTGCAACTTGAGTTGATTGTTGTAGAATAGTGTTGACTCAAGGGGTACGGATTTGCGGGCTATTACAGTTTAAAAATCGTACTAAGTTTGTTAAAGATTATTTGAAGTAAAAATAATAAAAATGAAAATGAAAACATGGATCATGACTGGAAAGACAAGCATATATAAATCTTTGTAACCTACATTCACAACGACAAATTTACTTATAATCGAACATATTTAATCGAATATCATGTGAATTGCACAACATATAACATTACATATCACATATCACTTGAAACTAACTTACATTCAAAAATAAGATTCTTGTTTTGATTAAATATTTTACATTTATTTTTTGAAAAAGATATATTAAAACATTTATCGCATAGTTGGCTTATACTATGCAAATTTTGTTTTAAATTTTAACCAGTAAAACGAGGTAAGTTAGATATACCGCCATTGCTCAAATTGCCTTTGCCGATGATTATCCTTTGGAATTATCTCCAAATGTGACAGATCCTCTATATGAGTAGATAATGTTAGTCGGCATGACTTTGTTTCATGTCATATATTTTGAGCAACCACTATCAAGTATATACTTTCTTCTTTTCTTAGTTGGTACTTCGTCATTTGTAGTCATAAAGCATATATTGGCTTGTTTTGTGTCACTACCACTACTACTGTCTGATGAAGAAGATTATTCTGAATCATCCCATGTAACAGAAAATGCATGCTTCTTCTTATATTTGTCTCTTTTATTCTTGTACCTGTCTTTCTTTCAATAAGGACAGTTTATCTTTATATGACCTTTTTGTGACATTCATAGCATTCGAGATTTGAAGCTGATGGTTTTTGATGTTCTTATTATTTCCAAATTTATTGTTCTTTTTAAATTTCAAAAACTTTTTGAAATTTTTAGCTATAAACGCCATGTCATCTTCATCCGAATCTAATTCTTCCTTTTCTACCTAGAACGTTATTGTCCTTTTATCTTGTGTTTGAGCACTTTTTGCCTGTAAATTTACTTCATATGACATTAGATTTCCTATCAACTCTTCTAGTTTTGTGGTTGAAATGTCATTAGCTTCTTCAATTGCCAAGACTTTCTGTTTTCATTCATCCATTAAAGAGTTGAGGATTTTTGAAATGATATCAAAATCTATATATTTTTCTCCTAATGCCAAAAGTGAATGGTATATATCTTGAAACCTAGAAAAAATTACATTTATAGTTTCATCTTGCTTCGTTCTAAAATTATGGCACTGGCTCTTAAGCATAGAAATCTTGCTTTGTTTTATCTTGTTAGTACCTTTATGTGTAACTTTTGTAGTATGACAAATTCATAGGCCAAATCATACATAATAACTTTGTTAAAATCATTTTTGTCTAATGAACAAAACAACGTATTCATGGCTTTAGCACTAGCATCTAATTTTTTTATATTAGACCGTTATGCATATGACGTAGTAGGTATAATGTATTCATTCTGAGTGATATTCTAAGTACCATGTATATTTTCTTGCATATAAATTCTCATTCTATGACCAATAATTATAGTTTAATCCATCAAACAGTGGCGGTCGTGCAGTGAATTAACCTTCAATATAACTTGTGCTATTGTTATTTATCATATTATTTGAATATCAATTAACTATTTTATGGTTATATGATGACTTTTCTGTGATACCAGTAGAAAGTGACCAAGGATCATGCAATATGGAATATTAGATATCTACTTATGCATAATGTAAATGTAAAAGTAAAGTAATAAAGTAAATAACACTAGAGATTTTTTTCTCAAGCTTCTTCCTTTCATCTTTAATGGCTTCCATGCGATATAAAAAATTATAAAGAAATAATATCCAAATATTTACAAAATATTCAAATAAAATCGATATTCATTCTCTTCAAAATCAAACTCTTTTTTTTCATATTTTATCTCTTCTTCTCACGGCCATAACTTTTTGAAAACTAATCCAAATTGGAAAAAAAAAATTCAAACTCAAGAGAATTAAGTTGGTTACAATTATCATTTATATCATTTCTTCAAAATCTAAGAGTTACTATAGCAAAATTTTGATTCCTTCAAAGTCATTTTCGGCCTAGATTTTGTGGCCGAAAATATTTCTGTTTCTTATTATCATAACTACTACAAAAATGATCCAAATAAAGAAATTATTTTTTCTGATCATAAAAAAATCCAGTGGCTATAACTTTATGTTGAGCACTTCTTTTAATTTTAAACTTAGCTATGTCAGAACTACAATTCCTTGCAGTGCATTTTTGGCCTTTATTTTTTGTCAATCCGAGAATACCCTCTCTTCTTTTGATCATAACTTCCTCATTACTAGTCTAAATCTAGTGTTTCTTTTTATCAAATTCAAGATAAAAGAAATTTCAACAATTTTGTAGTAAACCACTTTTTCAAATTTTGTGAGTAAGAGGATCAAAAACTAAAGAGAAAATGACCTAATTTTTGGGCCTAATTTTGAGAATTCAAGGTCAAAGCTCCACCACCTTTTCTCTACACTTTTGGCCAACCTCTATCTCAAGCCTTGGCCAAGCTCTAGGAAGGAGAAAATCGGGCTTATTTTGATTGGGTTTCCAAGCATGGTTGGAAGTATGAGTTAGGTCTTAATTTCCTTGCCTTAAAGTTTGACGGAATGGAATCCAAAGTGAGTTATTTCTTCCTTTAAGTTCGTTAAAATCATTGCTAAGTTGAAGAAACTTTAAGTAGTAAGTGCTGTTTGAAATCCTTGTTGAATGCTTGTTTACTTTGTTTTCTAAATAGGTTTTATAAAGTAGTCTCCAAAGGATTTTGAAAATGGTGTCATTTCAAATAAAAAGAGGTATTTTATGATAATTAATTCGATTGGCCCGAAAATAAACTAAAAATGGGCAAGAGATGTGTTCGGATGGTAAGCACTTCTCTTACAGATTACTCTTCTAAGAGGATATATGATACTTTTGGTTGTACCCAATTCCTTGGATTTTTTTAAAGTTGCTCGATTTGTATAATTTTCTTATGTTAAAGAAATAAGGTGAATCATTAGTTAGTAGTCTTTATAAAATGTTTAAACTAAAGATAAATTAGGATCGATAATCGCTAAAATAAAGCGGAATTTCTGAATCACAACTAACTCAGAGCTAAAAAATTTATGACAACTTTTGGTAAAAAAATTAAATACTTTGAGTAAACGGAATAAGATAAGGATGATTTATAAATCTGATTTATAAAGAAAATAAAAAAAGATTTAAGAATTAAGAGTTTGAGGATTTAAATACGGGTGATTTTGAAATTTGATTTTTTTCAAAGCTAGAAAATTAATAATAGTGTCAAATAAGAAATAAGTTTTATAACTTATGAATTTGATATAATAGTAAATTACAACAAAGTTCGAATTTGTTAGACAGACGGATTTTAGTAAAACCAATTTGAAATTTGAGATCTGTATATACTCTTAGAATGTAAAGGTATATCATACAAATATAGATTTAAGCCATGAACTATATATACACTTAAGTAAAATAATGACTCTTTTGAAGGTAATTATAACTTGAAAAATGTTTTATCGACAAATTCCAGCATTAATTAAGAATTTGGACTCAAGTTTTTAAAAAGTGGAAATTAGCCACAAGGGCCTCTTTAGCAAGTGTAATTAGTTTCTAGGACACACAACTCAAATAATTATTTTTAAGGACAAAATGCAAAATAATTAGTTTCTAAGGTTTAGAAACTTATGAACTTATGTCCTTGAAAGTAATTCGACTGCTGATTTTGTCCTTAAAAGTAATTATTCCGTTGACTTTGGTCTTGAAACTAATTTCTATGGATGTGTGTCCTAGAAACTAATTTGACTACAATGTTTGTCCTTCTAGTGAAATGCCCCTTTTTAAAATGTTTTTGGTTTACATAAGTTATAAGATGTAATAAATTTAAGTAATAGTTTTACGAAATGATTCATAAATAATATTAGTGTTAAAGGAAATATACTAAGTTAAAGGATTGTGGAAAAAAAATATAATATAGATAAATCATTTTTTGAGTGAAAAATGGTTCCTTTAGAATATTTTCCTATATTAAAAATATTTGGAAATAAATAATAAAGGGATTATATAAAGAAGCACCTTTATAAAATGTTTGAACTTAAGATAAAAGTTTTTGAGGGTTAATAAATACATATGTTATATGTAGATCGTCTCATCACAATTCTGACCTAAAATTCGAGTTCGGAACTTTGAGGCGTTTACACTGGTCTGAAAAAGGATTTATCATTCAATTCTTGACAACGAACATTGATGAGGGTTTATGGTTAGATCCTTGAGTTTTCTATCATAGTTGAGAGCCATGCAAGGAAAGCAAATGTTTTTGAGCAAAGAACCTAATCAGAGTCTGCATTAGAGGAGCGGGAATCGGTACTAGTTCAGAAATAAAGTTACGTGTTCAAATAGGAGATCGAATAAGATATTTATTACGGATGATCTGTGTATATTATATGGAATTAAGTTTAAAGATAAATGTTTTGGACAAATTTTTATTTTGGGTAATTTCGAGGACGAAATTCTTTTAAGTAAGGGAGAATGTAACGACCCAAGATTTGACCACTTTGAAATATACTATTTAAAGTAATTTTAAATATAAAATAGGTACGGTTATATGATTCAAACAATATTATATACGATTTGGAAAGAGAAATATACACAAAACAGTAACATTTGTCTTTTGCCTATATCGATAAAAGTGACAAAATGTTGATTTCAAAAAAGTACGTTCCAATGGTTAAATAAATTATTTTAATTTATTTATGAGTGTTATATTTTTATATAGAAATATAAAAATTTATTTTTAAATTTAGTTTACATAAATAAACATTTTAACTAAAACGCCAAAATATGAACGTAAAATATTTTGTCGAAAATCAACGTTTTGTCGATTAAAAGCTGTTGCAACGCTGTCGCACCTTTATTTTCTTTTATAGGAACATATATTAATAGTATAAACATTATTTAATTCACTAATCAAATTTATTTTTACTAAACATACTTAGAAAATTCTAGAATGCAACTAACAAAAAATAAGCATAAAAAGACAAATACTGTTATAAAAGGCAAGAAGTAAACATCAAATCAAACAAACATAATTATTATATTCTTTACTTAATACTTAAGTGAAAAATGACATAAAGTAATGATCTGAAATGTGATGTTAACCGTTGAAAAAATAAGGTTGCTTAAAAAGTGAGTAAAGGGTATTTTGTTCATTTTAAATAATAATATTTTATTTCAAACTTTTTCTATAAATTTCACAAATTCCACACACTTTTCATTCTTCTTCTTCTTCCTTTTCTAAGCTCTCTTCTTCCTCCTTAGAGCATTAGTAGCTTCTTCTCTTCTCTTTCCTTATTAAAATTTTCAAAACCATATCAAACAAAGTCAAAACTCCACCTAACTTTGCCAAAGATCGTAGAATATCACCAAAATATGGTTTAGCATCTAAGAAGTGAAGAAATGATGGAGGAAGGAGAGGATCAAGGGGAGGCCGAGCTTATGAGTGTTGTTGGAAGGTTTGGCCGAGAGCAAAGAAGAGGGAAAATGTTGTGTTCTACAGCAAGTGAAAGTAAAGTGATGGTCGAGCACTAAAAAGTGAGGTGGAGTTATTTAGATGATGGTTTAGTGAATATAAGATGATTTAGTGAAGTGTTAGATTAAATGAATGTTGGTAGGATGTAAACAATTTGGTTAAAGGTGAGTACTCATATTTTAAATTTATTAATTTCTAAAAATATTTCAAGCTAATTATATGAAAAGTTTGTTATATGTTGGATGATTTAATGTATGATAACTTGATTGGTATTATGGTTGATTATATGATTGTATTATGGATGATAACTTAGTTTGATAAATGATAAGGGAAATGGTTAGTAAGCATAGTTAATTAAATTATAATTAAATCCATACAAATGTGTGCGTGCAAATTATTTAGCCTCTCAATGATTTCAAAATATCTAAAAAGATTGAAAATGATATCATAATAACATAATATTATAGTATGAAATGAAATGAAAAATGAGTTTCTAATGAAGAAAATATTGTTTTAAATGAGATAAATAGTTTAAATATGGTTTAAAACAAATTTGAAGTGTTTTGAACAAGTTCCGAAGCAATTCACAAAATTGGTCAAAATCGAGCTCGTCGCGTAGCAGCGGTTCATAAATCTCGACCCGTAACTTCAAATTAAAGAGAATGATTTATATGTTGGATTTCTTTGAAATAAAAATTATTTGGTTCACAATTATAATAGCTTTCAAAGGAAGAAATAAAATCAAAATTTCATTAAGTAGAGTTTGAAATATATCTAAAAAAAATTCTAAAAACATTGCGATTTGCAGTTCGTAATCCAAAACAGGATTTCTTGATAAAAAATATTTTTAAATGATTAAAATATGAAATAAATTTGATAAATCTATTAAAATGGTTTAAAAGAGATTTGGAATGGAAAAATTGAATTTCAAATATTAAAAGGTTGTTTAAATCAAATAAGTTTATAAAGCACTTTCCACAGCACTTTTCCGCTGCCGTTGCTACGACTTTTTAAAAGAAGGTTTAAACTCAACGATTTTTTCTAGAATTAATTATGAATGTTTTTAAAAGGAAAAGTAAGAGTTTAATAGATAATTTGAAATCTTATAATCAATTCCAAAATAAAGCTAATAATTGAGTATGTAGAAACGATTAATACATTTGTTCTGCTTGTGAGATTTGAAAAAACAAAACAAGGTGTTTAACTAAAGTTAGGGATGGAGCAACCAGTGCTCTGAACTTACCTGGCCTATTTTTCTCTTTTTGGGAGAGGGGTGGAATAGATCGAAAGGAAAGCCCGAATGCTCTAAAAGATCATATTTAAGTTTTTTCAAGATAAAAGTAACAAATTCTTTGAATGTTGATTAACCACGTAACATCTTTTTATCAATGATTAGCACGAAGGAACCGGGATCGGATTTTGATGATTCGTATCTGAAGAAACGGGATCGGATTTGGATGATTCCTATCAGAAAACCCCTTGAAACTAATTTTCAAAATAAAACATACTGAAGACAAAGACCATTGAAGACAAAGATCTTCATGATGAGAATTACTTACCACTAGTCCCTGAAGGTGAAATTTACCATATTTAAAGTGGCTGTGGTGCTCTGTTATGAAAATCTTCAATTTGCAAGAATATAATTTGAAGTTATGAAAAAATAATTGATTAAGATTTAATGAATGATTTGGGAATATTTTGCCTAAGTTAAAAGTTATAACTTGAATATAAGAAATCTTTGATTAAGATTAAGATTTAATGAATGATTTAGAAAGTTTTTCCTAATTAAAAGCGAAAATTATTTGGAATTATTCCAAGATCTAAAGAAAGATTTAAATAAACCAAATGCTTTAATAAATGAGGCTTAATGATTTCACATATTCTTGAAAAGAAAATGGAATAAATTGAAAAGAATATATCTAAGAAAGATATTTGATTTAAATAAAGATGAAGTAATTGATTGATGATTGATAATCACATATGAGCTTAACATTTTTAAATCGATAATTGGCTTCGAAGGAACTGGAGTCGGATTTTGGGTAATGCCTATCTGAAAGCCACTTCGAACCAATGTATACGTTCGAAAGTGAAGACATGTTGAAGATGATAATTATTGAAGATCGAGGATCTTCATAGCGTGAGGACTGCTTGTTGACATGCTCTAGATCGCTCCCATTATAGAGTTATTTATAACAGTTGTCTCCTCGTTGGGGAAATTTTTTCGAATTGCAAGGGCTTCTTGCCTAGTAATGGCCAAGGAAATTGCCTTTGGTTTCATTCAGTCTCAGAACGAACTTGTATGGAAGAATGTCTGACATTGCATTTTTAATCATATAAATTAATCTCTATCAATGTATCATCTGCTTGGTGGTGAAGAATGCAACTTCTCCTTGCTTAACACCCTTTCTTGAGACATACAAGCTCAAGAGTTATAAGTTGGTAGAATCAGTTGTGTGATTAAGAAATGACGGTCTGGCATTCAAAGTGGAACCTGTTATGATCAAAGTGTGGTTTTGTATGAAAAGCTTGGCTTTGAAGAAACCGAGCGCAGCCTCACTAGCCTCACATCTCGAAAGACGATATTGGATACTATGTGGTCTGACAGGCACAAATTTGGAATAAGTGAGTATGTATGGTGGTGTCTAATACGTTGGGCCCTTTGGGGGAAAACGTCCCTCAAGGAATTTATTGCCCCGTTTTGATAAAGTGGTTAGCTTGATAAAGGCAGGGAACTACCGATTATCAGTGGTAGTATAGCAAGTACAGTTCCATGTGACTAGCTTGAGAAAGGCGATTAAGGCACCACTGGAACTACGTTTGTTATGTGTGGATTGGAGAAAAGGCCACTAGTTCCCTATCATGTTGGAAATCCAATCCCAATACAAGATTTACGGTTTTGATTGTAGTCCCAAAATAGCTGTAATGACTTGCAAACATTTCAGCTACCCTTTTTGGTATCATATATTATGTTCGGTATATTCCGTTAACCGAGTCTGGATATATTACCCTTGACTTAGTCGGGGTGTTGATACCTTATTTGAATAAGTTTATTTGAACGATGTTTCCAAAAGAATGTCATTAAAGATGATATCAAATTATTTTGGCATAAAAGTGTTTTGGTTATTATAAGGTAAAAACATGTCCGTGTTTATGTGTGGGCATGGTCTTATGAGATACCCTTTTTTCAAAGGTTTTGATGACATATTCATTCTAAATTTCGAGTATCTTACGCTGGTTTATCAAGTCTAATCTAGATATTTTTAATACTCGGGTCAGATCCGAGTAGTTTCACGTTTAGTTGAAGTTCGTTGGAGTTTTCAGAGGAGAGTTGGAGATCTTCATCATCATATGGACGTCTCCTATTATCCACTGCATCTATTTCATATGTTTTGTTGTTTGTCAGCATTTGTAAGAACAAAGTTTATAACTGTCCGGGTTGAATCTAGGTTAGACGCTAATATTGTATTTTAAAATTTTCTTCTGTAAAGATTATTATTGAAATAATATATGTTATTCCATTCATGTGAGATTTTGTTCTATCTTTATTTTTTTCTACCCTTAATAATCCGTCTTTTCGTGCAATTTGAGTTAGACATGTGTGGTTTATTGTCGATTCAAAGGGTACGGAAAAATGGACTATTACATTTATATTGGTTCGAACTTTCCATTCTACATCTAGTCCCACACTTCTTCTTGAATTAAACTATCAACCCTTACTTAACTTGGAGGAACAAGTATTTCACCGCTTAAGAAACCGAACGGGAATTCAACTGCCTAAGCAACAGAATAGGACTTCAATCGCTTGAGCAATCGAACAGGACTTCAATAATACAGAAAATTATCTGACTGAGTGTGCTCTTTTAATAGCACAGATAAGTCTTTAGAGTATACCCTTCCTATAATCTTCTCCTTTGTGGTACATTATGTAATTCGTGAAGACATGAAGTTTATTAAAACACCAATGAAGTGTTCTTGAATGAACAAGTGATCAAAATGAAGCTTTTAAATATTGAATGCTTAGAGTTCAAATGGAAAGATAGATTAAAAATAAGAATGAGAATTGATTATCAAAACAATAGCATTCATGGCTATTTATAGATATTAAGAGTTGTATTTGTTCATGAAAGATAGTCGTAAAAAGATATGGAAGCAACTCTTGAATCAAGAGTTGTTTCTATTCATTAAAATGAAGCGTCTCTTGAAAAAATAGTCGTTATGAATATTCAACCATCTAAATGGAGCAACTAAGCCGACTGAGTTGATTAAAAATAAAACCCGCAAGTAAATAGTGCAAAAAACATCAAATTTAGCCGGCTGAATTATTATATTCAGCCTTTTGAATATTCAATCACATTTATGCACATGCACAATAGCCAGCCGGCTGACTCATGCCATTCAGCCAGCTGAGTTAGTGTTTTCTGGGTTTTCTGCTTGTTTTGATGAACTTTATATTATATGTGTATGCGTATACCACTTTGGAGAAAATTTAACATATATTTACTACTAAACTCAGACATTAAAATTAATATTTTGTTGAAGCTTCAATCGGGAATCTGGTATTCAAATTGTTCGAATATTTCTCAAGTAAAAAACAATATCTTCTCCTGCAGGTTTAGTTAGATTTAATGATACATTTATTTATACAGTTATCATAATCAAAACACCAAAAGTCGAGGTTCCAACAAGAAGGGCCAACTGTAGAATGGAAAGTCCTTAAAAGGAGGAACAAAAGCCAAATAGGGCGACGTTACTTGTTTCAATTGTGGGCAAAAGGGACACTACTCTACACAGTGTACCCAGTCGTAGAACAATGATAGAACCTTTGCAGTTAAAGCACTTAGTGATTCTATAGTAGTGGAGATGCAAAAATTTATAGCGGGGATAAAGCGAGGGCATGGTCGAAAATAATGGAGGTGCAAAAAGCTTCGTTAGATATAAAACAAAATACTTAAAGTTAATTTATTCTCATTCTTACTTCATTTTTATAAGAAAAGAAAATATTATTTAATCTTATATAACAAAACTGAAAATTTTCATTATTTGTGTAGACTATTTTTGGTGATAATAATAGATTCTTACTTATATTGAGCACTTATGCATTACGATTAGATCTTTACCCCAATTTTATTAATTTGGTTAAAGGAGAACTAATCAAATCAACCTTTTAATGTTGCCGAAGCAGATGCTAAAAAACCTTGATTTAACAGGTGTAGTGGAAAATATGGGGCTTAAAGTGGATCTATTGTTTAATAGTGCAAATTTGAAAAAGCCTAGCAGTTGAAGAGCGTTATGCACTTTGTCGAGGATTTCCCAGCGCTATAGCGGCGTTACGCTTTCTTTGCAACGAACCCAAGCATAAAAAGAAAGATTATCTCGAGTTGCAACTGCCAAGGCCACTTTGGAAGGACCTTCAATTAAACCCATTGCGTAGGAAAAAGAGAAGAGTGTTGTTCTTGGAGGTATGATTTTAATTTGTAATATTTTTGCTAGAGTGTTGTTTGATACTAGTGTTACACACTCTTTCAATTCAATTATAGGTTAGGACTAGACACTACCTATTTAACTGCGTACTTATGTGTGGTTAATTGATCAGTGGGTATGTCACTCCTGGGTTAAAGTGCATCGATCTTAATTGTGGTTTGTGTTGACATTTGTTTGTTTGCAACCCATACGTGATTGACCTCATAGGGTATAGGGTCATTTTGGTATTGATTGTGCGTAATGATGCTAGGATATATTATGCTAACAGAATTAATTCTTTACGGAATCCAAGTGGTGGACAAAGGATTATGGCAGCATTGGACATAATGGGAAAGAAATCCAGATTGATGATCTGTGCAATGGAAAATTAGGCGGATGAAATCAGTAGGGTATTTTTAGTTCGGGAATTTGCAAATATTTACAAACTAGTAATGGGATTACCATCGAGAAGAGTGCTTAAATCCCATATAAACTTGATGCATGGGGTATAATTTTTAGTAGACCACCTGGCAGAATTCCTTCCAGGAAGATGGAAGAACCAAGGAAGAAGTTAGTTGAACAAGAGCATAAAAGTTTCATTAGGTCGAGTGTTCACTGTAGGGAGCATCTGCAGTATTTGAAAAGAAGTCGAATAAATCTCCATGAATGCGTATTAATTATCAAAAGCTAAATGAAGTAACAGTGAAGAATCATTATCTATTGCATGGGATAGACAAATTGTTTAACCAATTGAATAGAGCTAGAATATTCTTGTAGCTAGATTTGGCAATGAGATTCCATCAAGTAAGGGCGGTAGAAGATAGTGTTCCATTAACGCATTTGGAAATCAATAATGTTTATACGAGTGGTTAGTTATGCCTTTTGGGCTGACCAATACCCCAAAGTTCTTTTTAGATCTTAGAACCGAACTTTCACAATCAGTTGGATAGATTTGTGTTGGTCTTTATTGAAGGTAGTTTGGTTTATTCTAAGAATGAGGGAGACCATGAAATCCCTCTTAGATTGGTGTTGGATACGTTGAGACAATACAAATTGAAGGTGAAGTTTTTCAACCGTCTCTTTTGGAAATGGAAGGTGAAGTTTCTTGGTCATGTTGTATCGGAAAATGAATTGGTAGTAAATCCATCAAAGATAGAAACCATTAACTATTATAAGAGAAAAGAGATGGTCACAGAGATAAGAAGTTTTTAGGCTTAGTTGGTTATTACCATAGATTCACTAAGGATTTCTCTTCTATAGCAACACCCTTAACTAAGCTGACTTGAAAGACTGAGCAGTTTATGTGAACAAATAGATGTAAAGGGCCATTTCAGGAATTAAAGAAGCCATTAACAAATGATCCTGTTTGTACTACCTTATAATTTTACGACAACTAACTGAAAAGAAATCAATCAACAAATGATAACGCCTAAAAATAGAATTTTTACAAACATCTAAATTTGGCTACAAAATTTACACTATTGTGTTTATGGCAATTTTCTGATCAACTTTCATATATGAAGTTTTTTAGTCGAAATTTAGTGGAAAATTTATTAACATTTGAAGTTTTCAAATCAAAAATAATTATCTTGAAATTGAGGAAATAAATGTAATTAAATAACGTTATACGTCAAGAATATTATAAGGGGAAGGAATTGGTACCGATCGAACAAGCAAGGAATCAAATTAAACAAATCAAACATGCTGATTTGTTAACGCGTTAAACAAGTCATAGTTCGAACCACAAGGAATCCAGATCGACCGGCCTTGGTCATCCTAAGTCGATAATTGGTCAATTGTTTGCAGTGAAAAATCGACAGTAAATTATGGCCTGAATGGACCGGATTTAATCCACTTTTATTAGACGGCCGGCATTGATTTGGACCTCTATAAATATATACCTAGACACTCACTTCTAAATTCTTATTTTCATAGTGATGCCGGAGCTCTACAATTTTTTATTGTCCTTCAAAATATTAAAATTTTGAAATAGTTTTAGTTTATACGTATATATATATATATATATATATATATATATATAATTAGAGAATCATAGAAGATGATCGAGGAAAAGAATAGGTTTAAATCAAACCATCAAGCCTAGGTAAATTATAAATTCGAATCTATAATTTAAATTAAAATCCAAATCACTTCTCCAATCTAGATTTATGATAGTTATATGTAAGCTTGCTGTGTATGTATTCGAATATGGATAAAAGAGAGTCAAACTAGAATAACGGGGATTAAATTTGGAGATTTGAAGAGCTAAAAATACGAGTGCGAAATTATATATTTTTGTATAATATTAGATTTATATCATTGTAGATCTATTCCTATGTACTTGAAATGTGAATTGGAGTTGTAGAATGAAAATTGTGTACATGAACTAAAATTATAAACCCTACCAACATATTATGTTATTAAGAATTTAAAATTGTATATTGCATGTATTTGGAAAATATGGTATTGATATCCCTAAGTTTAGCCTCTGAAATTTATAGAATATGTAATAGTTCCAGATTTCAAAATTTAATATAACTTATGCAACTAAAATGGTAAATTGAGTCATCACAGTTAAACGTGGGGATTTAAGTAGTATTTTAATTTATTGGATTATATAGTGTGTTGCAATGTGAATTTCTGTACATTCGAAGTTTGAAATTTATGAATAAAGGAGTAAACGTTGAAATAACAAGGAATACGCCCAAAAAAAAGAGACATACAAAAATAGGGATATTTACTGTATTTTGTACTGTCTATTTCAATAACTATGAAATGATAATTCTTTGTGATTCCATACGTAGCACAAATTTCCTTTTTGGATAAGATATAGAAATTTACAATGATACCTATTCCATTTGGGGGAAATGTAATTCTAATGCATTAAAATACATAAATCCCTAAAACAAAAGTAAAGAATTATAAATGTGATAAAAACGATATACAAAACGAAGATAAGTAAAACGAAAGTGAAAAAAGTACTGAAAAGATAAGCAAATCATAATTTAAAATAAAAAGGGTATAGACGGTTCTTTAAAAACAAGGTAGGAAATTAAATGTTAAAAATGAATAGAAATAGGAAGTTAAATAATAAATGTAAGGGAAAGTAGACGAGAAAAGATATTTAAAAGAAAGTGGTAAATGGACTTAAATTAAATAAGATGTAAACAGAAAAGTAAAGAAATATTGTCAAAAGTGAACAGTAAAGGCATAGTAATTAAGCTAGAATAAATGAATATATATATACACACATATTCATATATATATATATATATATAAATCTATACATACATACATGTATATACATGTGGCCTTAAGTATACGTTTATGATGGATGCGAATTACATAAGTATGTGAATAACTTAAATGAATAGAATGATAGTCATTGGAAGGGGTTGGAATGCAAGGTCGGTGCTGTTACACAATAGAAGTCTACCCACCGCAAGGGGCCACCAACGATCGTATAAACATTATACTGATATAGAACATATTCAACTGTAAGACCCAAAGAGTATATACGCTTGCGTATAGGTAAAGGAATACCCATAGTAGAGTCTTCTTCAATAAATTAAGGGGAGGATATTGCATTAGGCAATCTTAATAAGATGGTGAGCGACTCGATGAGATATCAGTATGTGATGGTACCAAATCAGACGTAGGAGCTCTACATAGATTGAATGCATCATCGATCCTTCCCTGTCTAGGGAAAGACATGGTTACACCTAATAGAACTACGCCTCCTGCTAGGGTAGGTCCTATTAGGTGATGCCCCGCTATAGTTTTTTGGTAGTTTATTTGTTAGGGCAAGACTAGTTAACTCATAAAAGAGTTCTTTCAAAAACAAATGAGGTAGTCTGAGGAGCTGAGTCCTTTGTAATCAGTGGAATTAATTCTACAATCGACGCAGACAAGTAGTAAATCCTCAAAGCAAGATGGAATACGACTAAGTGATTGTTACAATGTATTAGGCACTATGACATGCACAAAGAGGCGTAAACTACCATTGAGAGGCCGACATGGATGAAGACAATGAGACATACTGACAAGTTGACATTTCAAGTTCCCTTATAAATGCATAGTTGTATGGTATTCACAATACGAGATGCAGTTCTATACTTGGAGGCCCAAAACTAATGGCTATAGATGCTGCAGTCATCCATTGTTATTAATCCTCGGCAACCAAAAATGACAATGTTAAATACATTGATATACGGAAACACATTAATATGGAAAAAAATTAAAACAGCAAACAAAGTCCAAATTCCATTTCAAAATATTTCAAATTCATTACATAATCTCAGCGCGCAAACCACATTAAGACAAAATATACTTATTACAAAATATTCCTAGAGGGACATAAGAAGATGCCCCCTTGGATGATCAGAGTATATAATAAGGCAATAAAACAAGTTTTCCTTTACAACCAAACACAACGAAAATGAATGAACTCTAGTAGCTAACATGCCTTTGCGCGTCACCGGAAGCTTTATTTGCCTAAAAGAACACATGAAAACCCTAAATCTCAAACTACTCAAAATCAATTGATTATCCGAGAGTTTAAGGGGAAAAAAAACTTTGAGTCGGACATAAAGCCTGGTATGAATAATAATCTACCATCTCAATCCATTTAGATAGCTAGTTAGACCACGTCACTTAGCAGAACATGTTTCCCTTCACTAGTATCTTAAAACCTTTATAAAACCATATATGATGTCCTACATCCACAATGGTTAAAACAATTAAAAACAATATAATACGATGATATGCAAAACAAGTGAATCAGTTCTGGATTGCACATCCTCATTCATTTTGACGATCTGTCACGGTTATAGTTTCTAGGGTTACTACTAACCTAAAAGTTTTCATGAGCTAACTATTAACCGGTAAAAAGATTATGGACTCCCAATAAAATTAAGTAGTTTTCATAGGATCATTAAGAACATATTAGTGACTCCAATATCTTTACTTTATCCTAGTTTTCATGGGAAAATAGGAACATGTTGACTAACTGTCAATATCTTAATCCAGATATAGTTTTCATGGGCTAACTATAAACTTACTAGCCTTTGCCAATATCAAATCATAGTTTTCATAGGCTAACTATGAACCTGTTAGTCCATGCTAATATCTTTTCCTTATACAGTTTTCATGGGCTAACTGCAAACCTATTGGCCCTTTCCAATATTTTTAATTAATATATTAACATTTCTTAAGTTATATTCATTAATAGGTCAGCCTAGCTGGTTATTCCGCCCTTCCCCAAAGTACGGTTACTGGTTAATTACAATGTGAATAAATATAAGAAAAAGCAATCATAATAATACCAACCCTTGTGTTTTAATGTCCTTGGAATCATTTTATATAAAACTTGGTTAAACCTTTTAACTTGTTAATCAAGGAAAACTTCTTCTATTTCAAAACTCTTTAATTTATTTATGCTATGGTTTTCCTTCAAAATGAGATTGGGTTAATTGTTTTGAAAACCATAAAACATCACTTTCGAAACCCCTGGATAACCTTCTTCGAAACAAAGAAAGCTGCTTTTCAAAACATTATGTATATACCTTTTGAAGTCCTTTTGAAACATCTCTTTTGAAACCAAACATACCGAAAGTCCTTTTGATCAAAATAAACTTTAGTCCCAAATATATTTTCCTTTAGAAATTCATAATAAATTTTACATAGCTTGGAAACTTGTGAAAATTTAAACCCGTCTCTAAAATCATGTTTTACCTAACATATAATTTTTTATGACATTCTAAAATCAATAACAATCGGTTTCTCCCTAATACCGTGCAAATTCATATGTAAATGAATTGGTTTAAATCTACATATAATAATTCAAGCATATCATTATCCAAAACATCATAAAAAGGAATCTAATCTTAAATCCGAAAACATATGGTTATAAAAAATTAGGGATGGAATGAATTATTATTCACTTTTACTATGATAAGAGTTTTGATATTTGATTTAATATTAATCCTCTTGTTTTAATTCCTTAGGTTGATTTAATCTTCCCCTCTTTTCTATTTGACAATGGCCGATTCCTTAGGTTTTATTTGCGTTTTGATTATGCGAAAATAAAATGAATGTGAATGAGCAATTGAAAGTGTATAGCCTTAAGCAATAATAGTGCGACATTTACCAATATGCCTATGTTTTATTAATTACATAAAAGCCAATTTAAGCCCATCTAATTAATTACTTAAGCACGGCCTTCTTATAGTTTTATTCAAATATCAATCCTCTTATCATTATTATTATATTTAGTTTATCTAATTAAATCTCATGAATAATGTTATTAAAAATTAGGGATGTTATAGGTTCCCCCCTTGAAGAATTTCGTCCTCGAAATTCGGTAAGTACTAAATACTAAACATAGCAATCATCTGTAACAACTCCTAACAACCATACTAACCTATCTGACTAGCAATTATCTAAATAAATCTAATATAGACATACCCTTAAAGCAGATCAGGATAAGTATCTCAGATTTTGTCTTCTGCCTCCCAAGTATATTCCTTCTTGTTGTCAATCCACTGAACTTTCACCAACCTGACCGTCTTGTTCCTCAGTTTTTTCTCATCTCTTGCTACAACCTGACCTGGCACTATAAGAAAAATAATCTTTTATAGTGGCATATAGTCGCTATCAAACACAGCTATAGCGGTATGATAAACACTATATATCAACATGTTATAAAAAATTGCATATAACACACAAACACCGCTATAAAAGAGCATGATTTCATAGTTATAAAGCTGCCGCTATAAAATAGTTATTCTATAGCGTGTATTTCGCGCTATATGTCAATACGCTTATAGTATATTCTACGTCCATTTACATTATATATATATATATATATATATATATATCGCTATAAAATAGCAGATACAATAACGCTTATTTGCTGATATCCTTTGATAGTAACCTCATACATTGCATCATCTTTTTATAGCACTTATGTTATATTGTTATAACGCTTTTTAGGAGCTATGTTGTATTTTACTATATATTTGATGCACCCCACTATTACATTTTAAAAATAACAATCAAAATAATTCTTTTTTAAATAGATAACAATTTGAACAATGTATGAACCAAAAAAAATATAATAATCAGAAAATGTGACGCTTATTCATGATAACAAAATAAAATATCAACTAACAAAAAAATAACTTCAATACAAGATTTACCAAATTCAATATATATTTATGATAACAAAAGACAACATAGTTTAAAGTCAACGTCTACAAGTACCAAGTGCATCGCTAAGAACTTGAACTGCTCAAAGTCTTTCTTCATGCATGTCTTCGGTCATTGGTAGTACTTCCTAAAAATTCAAAACAACTTCAAAAAAATTATATAAAACTGTGATGAAAATTATAGGTTATTAGTAGTGCCTTCTATTATTAGATAGATGAAGATTAACATAACTTTTTTAAACATTAAATTTTTCTTAGATGGATGAAGATAATGTCTTGTTGCATGTTGCATTACAACAACCGGCATTTGCTTTTTCTTAATAATACATGTGAACATGGTAATCAATTAAAATTAATCCTCAATATGGGTAAATAAATAGTAATGAACGAACTAATAGTACATCAATGCTCTGGGTTGATGGTGAAGACGCACCCAATAGGATTATATCCGTTCAAACTTTCTAGATGAAGAAAAGGTTGGTCATAATAATAGAGCATGGATGGAAGTGGATATTTGTAGTGTTTACAGTTTCTATTGCACGAACCACGAAAAGAGTAAAATATTAATAGTGTACTATAAATTGTATTTAATGTCAATCAAATATAAATATTATTGGATAAATATAAGTGTTCATAATTCAGTTTACCCGTAACTTGCTTGCACTTCTTTAAAAAGTTATCATAATATTTGGTTATCTTAGTCTGAGTAATTTTAGAAAGTATAGTACTGTATATATCTATAAGTATTACTACAAGCATGTAAAGCATGCCAATGTATAAACTGGAAACAACAACTTCATGTATAAGAATAAGTTGATATCTATGTCCAAACCCTGGTAAACGAATACCTTCTTTTTCATACTTTCGATAAACTCATAAGGAGTGGGGTTCTGAAGAAAAGTGCAACGTCTGAAGAATATCCTAGAAATTTATAGCATTCAAAATTATACCAATGAATTCATTCAAAGCTTCTCACCCTGTCATGTGCATCCTTGAAATATCGAGCAGCGTCATCAACGGCACCACCAAAGCGAGGACCAATTGTCAGCAATCCTGTTGTACAAATACAGTTCCAATTATTGGAAGGAGAAAAATCTTAGTAAATTTTATAAAGTTATCTACCAAAGACAAGGCTAGAAACAAGGTCCTTTCTAGCTCTTGCCGTCACTATAGCATTATGAGCTCCAGATACACAAGGTCCATGATCAGCACATAACATGATGCACAACTAGCGATAAATCCAATAATTAGCACAATGATAGAAAGTTGATCCTTCATTTTGGAGGCCTTAAGGACCTAAATGATTTCATCCATACAATAAAAGAATTCGACCATAGCCTTTAAGGTGGTTGTGGACTTATTCTTGGAAGATGAGGTTTTGAAACATTGTTTTAGGGAATATAGAAATGAAAAAGTGAAGTATTTTGAAAATTTTAACAAAGTATGGAAGCTATGAAGCTTGCATGAAGCATGAAAGGGAATTTGGGAAATGAAGTTGTCAATTAGAAATATGTTTCTGCACAAATAAGAATTACCAAATTACTAAATTAACCCTAATGTACCTACCCTCCACACATGACTTGCCACTTCATTAAGCATGTCCCCCTATTTTCAAATGCTTCAGCATGCTTTAACACTAATTGTTCTTATGTCTACTTATGATGTGACACTTACTTGTTTACTTAATTATATTTTAAACCTTGCATGCTTACGTGTAAATACATATGTATATACATATACTAATATATATATATATATATATATGACATCTTAACTTATGTAGTTACAAATGTATATTATACAATAATGTTACTACATTTTCCGACAATTTTTATTCGATATAAAGTTGAACATTCAGAAAATAATTTCCGGTCACATTTTCGATTTTTTTCGAACTAAATATTTTGGAAGCGAATTCTGAAAACTATTTCACCACCATTATTTATCATTTAAAAGAGTTTTATTTTCATTATAAAATCTACAGGTAAATAGGCACAAGGAAGAAGTTGCAAAAAAAATTAGTCCCAGGGACAACAAGTTTGCTTTTTAGTTTGAAGGACACTTTTTAGTGTAAACTGAAAATGATAGTTACAACTATCATTCTGCGATTTACACTAAAAAATGTCCTTCAGGCTAAAAAACAAACTTCTTGTCCCTGAAACTAAATTTTTCTCTAACTTTTTCCTTTAGCCTAAAAACCCCTAAAATCTATTAATCAAGTATTTAAGTATGCGCAAATCAAAACGGTGAAATTCCGGGTCATTACAACAAACCACTGTGCTAAAAGATATATTAACTTATCGTAATGGATGTTACAGATTACCCCCTTAAAGAGCCCAACATCATCGTCTGCTCACTATCACACACCACCTAGGAATTATGCTTGTAACCCACAATAATACTACACTAATCGATATCTGCAGCATTGCAACATATAATTTCGGCTGGGCATAGGCTCTGATACCAAATGTGGTGATCGTTGGATTTGAACTCCGTCGTCTTGGAAAGTAACGCTATGCACTAACTAGTAGATAAAATATATTTTTGTTAACATTCCGAAATGGATGTTATAAGAGCAGTAAACTAACAACATAAATGAACTAGGAAAATAAAAGGATATAGATGGATTGTGGAGGCATGCTAACGTAAATTAGTATAAATTTCTTCATTCACATACGGACATATAACCTAACATTTATGCAACAATACACTAAAATTAATCAAAATGCACACCTCATGGCTTTAATGATTGTGTCCTTAGGTATTCTTTATTCGTTTTAGTTTGCCTTCAAAAATACTGAAAATCTGTGAAGAAACATAAAAATAAAACCTATTTTAGAATTTAATAAACCAAACTAACAAAAATTGTCTATAAAATTGTATACCCAGGTAAATGTTTGCAAAACGCAAGTCCAGCGATATGCGATGTATTCTTTGACAAATCAATTCGAACGATTGATTAGCTTTATGCACACAATATTTTCCTCTCATCCATCAGCATTTGAAAACACTACATTTTCATTTTTCCCATTTAAGGGAATTTATTTAAACTACAAATCGAATTGCCTTCTACATTTAACTACATCAAAAGCTTTATCATTAAGGTGTAGGTGATTGTGTATGTGTTCATAGGATTCAATCACAAGATGATCATTTTTTTTCCCTATACAAATGCTTTGTTCTTGCAATATTTTCTAGCGACTCTAACCACATTTATTTAGTAATAAATCAATTTCATTTCAATAAAGGATCTAAAAATATTGCAACTCCAACAACTAATAATTTTTTAATAATATTTCATTGGTAACCTAATTTACATACATTTATCGACAAATGCATTACAAGAAGGTTAGAACCTCGGGATTAAAAGTAGGTGTTAACTCTGCCTCGGTGTCGACTTAGCAACTCGAAAGGATGCCGACCTACAGCTTAAAAGGGGGTTGCCGACCTAACATTTCAACAAGTGTGACGACCTAATACTTTAACAAGGCTACCGACTCAACTGGTTGCCGACCTAACTGCCTTATCAGGGAGACCGACCTAAGGCACGAAGGGATACCGACCTAAGGAGCTTGAGTAGCATGCCGACTTAAGGCTCGAAGAGGTGCCGACCTAAGGGACTAAGGAGATGCCGACTTAAGGCCCAAATGGATACCGACTTAGGGCTAAACAGTTGCCGACCTAAAACTGAACAAGATAGCTACCGACCTAAGACAAAAGACGACCTAACCATCCAGAGAATTCGCCGATCTAACCACTTAGAACAGGGACAAGATCATGAACTACACCTAAGTCGCGACCGACCTATGACTTATGTTAAGTCGTTCACGACCCAAGGCCACTGAATATAAGTCCGATGCCACATTATTGAGAAGAGGTGTGTTAACTCGGAGGCGACCTAGGACTTGTACAAATAAACTCTCGTGAAGCCGTGAAGGGGCCAGATGAATCAGCCACGACTCACCTTAAACCGGCCGCGACTCACATTAAACCGGCTACGACTTATCTTAAGTCGGCCACGACTTAGGACTTGGCAATAATTCCAGACCAGAACTCTCTATAAATAGGCGACCACCTCCAACATTCAAAGGACTTTTGGCACATTCTCTTCACACACCGTTACCTTGCTGCATTGAGAACTTCATCAACACTTAGAGCTTCCAAGATTAGAGGAATACATTAAAGAAATTCACGAAGAAACCGCACATCTTCAACATGAATCTAAGAACTTTAATCGACATTGAAGCTTAAGACTTGTTCCAAATCATTTGTAACTTGAAGTGTATTGTACTTGAGAAGAATTGTATCAGTTTGTAACGGGATTATTAATAAAAGTACTTAGAGTGGACGTAGGCGATACCCTTAAGCCGAACCACTATAAAATCGTTGTTGTTTACTGCTTTTCTGCTATTACTTGCTTGTAATTCTTTCCCGATCTATCGGGTGGTGCTTTCACAACTACACTTTACACACCGGGGTGTTAGCGTTCACATTTTAGCGTTAACATTTTTGGTGCTTTCACTGAGAATTGAACTCAGGAGCAAACTTCAACCATTGTTCAACAAAAATTCTAACAGAAATCATGGCTTCAGAAAGGAAACGAAAGTTGTTAAGGTTTGAAGGTACTTGCAGCAATGCCATTGCTCTTCCCACACTAAGTGAAACAGCTTCAAGTATTGGAGTCACAAGAGCTGAATTAAATGCCGTGATATATGGAATATATCAACACATGGAAGTTCAAAGCAATAGGATACTGGATAAGATGAACGCATTGCAGGAAGAAGTCCATCAACTAGAAAGTGATATAAAAACCATTGCCAAAGAGGCCCAAGTTTCAGAGGAATGGAATGCTCCTCAACGAGCAACTGGCATTACTATTGGGACATTCCCCCAAACAGAGAATTCATGGCCACGACCAACTATCCACGAACGTTTGTCAAGGCGAACTTTTGAAAGAATAGTTGATGATTACCCATTAAGTCCTGGTAACGATGAAGAATACATACCAGAAATGATTAAACAGAAAGAGAAGAATGGGGGAAGGAGAAAGCAGAAACTCTTGAAAAAAGCACGACGCTTCATACCCCCCGACTTCACTCCCTTGACCGACACTCCGGAAAGTATCTTCTTGGCAACAAAGGATGTTGTTGTGTACCCCAAACCGTCTCTGATGAGGAGAAGCGCGACAGACAATGGGAAATTCTGTCAATTTCACAATCAACCTGGCCATGAATCCAACCAATGTCGCCATCTAAGGAAGGAGATTGAAGAATTGATCAAGCAGAATGAACTGCAACAGTATGTGAAAAAAGATGGAATTAACTACTCCTCATCCTCTAAAGTGCAGCTGGTTCCCGCTCAACAATGTAGCTCAAATAAAAGAACCGTGGCACAGGGAGATGAAGGTCCTATCATCAGTATCATCACAGCAAGCCCTCACCAGGCAGGGAAAAATTGGATGAGGCGGGAGGACGTGCTCACGCTCCAAGGAGACCTTCAAAGTGAAAGGAAGTTTCGATTCTGAAAGATGTTGCCATCCAGTCCTCTTATGCCAAAAGATTCAATCCCTAAAGCCTGGGGCAGCAATTGCTTCCAGACCTTACTTGAACACTTTGTTTCAAATTTGTAAAAAGTGCTGATCCAATGATTCTTGTATCAAAATCTGTTGTAAAAAATACGCCAATAAATAATAAAAACTATAAGTCTTGCTTTCCCTATTATTACGAGTCGCTTATTTTATTTCGATATGTGAAATATTCTGAGAATATCACTAAGATTATCGATCTAAATTTGCAGGCAATCAATACCAAGCTGATTCATTGCAATATCAAGCAACCCTTGGTAGCATTCAAAAGCAAGCCTTAAACAACAGAATTCCAGGGTCAAATCCTGAATAAGAAGTACTCTAAGCAAACAAATAAGATTTGGCTAGAGTATGTTTCTTCAGTTAAAACCACCCGCCAACAGAAGAAGATGATGCACACTTAAAGATGGCACTAAGGAGTTGCTAATATAATCAATCAAATTCGCAACTGTCAAAAGAAAACCAATTCCAAGAACTTGGAACAGCAACCATCTACATCCATATTTTACATGAAAACTTTGCTAAGATATTGCAAAGAATTTACAAATATATGATTCTCTTGTTAAGGGCAATTGCAAGGCAGGCGAATAACAAGAGCTATAAAATGGATATAGGCCCAGTTTCGGTTAAACCACTATAATTCGCCATAAAAACAAAGCTTACCAGTCACGAGACCAAGCGATCCGCAACATCATCCGGCAATCAAGCACTGGGCCATTCAAAATTCCCATATTCAAATCCTACAAAAGGAGAACTTCAAACGAAAGTAAGCAAGGTGGATAGAAGCAGATCATATATAGTTAACTACAAATGTTTGAACAAACAAACAGCAAGTTAAAGAACCTAAATCTACCACCACCAATTCGCTTAACTATAAAATATACTCCTTTGGGTAAGGGAGAGGCCTGGTAGCTGAAAGTGGTGACACTTGCGAAGCAATGGGGATTGTCAACATGAATCAACGGCAAAGAGACATGCGAGAGCAAGCGTCAGCCAACAAAAAGAATATTTCAGAAGCACAAGCCTTCTTTGAAGGCATAACTCCTCAGAGGATAAAGACCTCAAGCGGGCTTCACCGAAAAAAGGCGTCTTTCTCGTTACAAAGTCGTGGAGTTATCGGTCGAAACACTCCCGAGAATCCATCCAACCGAGAAAAGGAAACTCCAAACTTCCTGACAATAACCCTACTTAGGGGCGCGCATTTCACCACAACCGGTCAACATACTCCTGTGAGATGAAATGTGAAAAGCCCTCTTCGGAGGCGAAATGCTTCTCTACAGAGACCAAATGCTTCTCCTCAGAGACCAAAGCATTCTTCGGAGGCAAAATGCTTCTCTACGGGGACCGAATGCTTCTCCTCAGAGACCAAAGCCCTCTTCGGAGGCGAAAAGCTTCTCTACGGAGACCGAATGCTTCTCCTCAAAGACCAAAGCCCTCTTCGGAGGCAAAATGCTTCTCTACGGGGACCGAATGCTTCTCCTCAGAGACCAAAGCCCTCTTCGGAGGCGAAAAGCTTCTCTACGGAGACCGAATGCTTCTCCTCAGAGACCAAAGCCCTCTTCGGAGGCAAAATGCTTCTCTACGGAGACCGAATGCTTCCCCTCAGAGATCAAAGCCCTCTACGGAGGCAAAATGCTTCTCTACGGGGACCGAATGCTTCTCCTCAGAGACCAAAGCCCTCTTCGGAGGCAAAATGCTTCTCTACGGAGACCGAATGCTTCTCCTCAGAGATCAAAGCCCTCTACGAAGGCAAAATGCTTCTATACGGGGACCGAATGCTTCTCCTCAGAGACCAAAGCCCTCTTCGGAGGCAAAATGCTCCTCTTCGGAGGCACAACTCTTCGGAGGACAAAGACCTCAAATGGGACATATGCCGCAAAAAAGAAAGTTCTCTACTCAACAAAAAAGATTGGAGGAGTCATGACCCACCAACCATGAGAGAGTAACTTCCAGGCAATGTAAACCATCTCTGGGGCACATTTCACCAGGAGTTGAAGTGTAACAGCCGCTCTTCGGAACTACGCTTCACCAGAGTTGAAATGCAAACAAAATAAAGACCTCTTCGGGGGCACATTTCACCAGGAGTTGAAGTGTAACAGCCGCTCTTCGGAATTACGCTTCACCAGAGTTGAAATGCAAACAAAATAAAGACCTCTTCGGGGGCACATTTCACCAGGAGTTGAAGTGTAACAGCCGCTCTTCGGAACTACGCTTCACCAGAGTTGAAATGCAAACAAAATAAAGACCTCTTCGGGGGCACATTTCACCAGGAGTTGAAGTGTAACAGCCGCTCTTCGGGATTTCACTTCACCAGAGTTGAAATGTAAACAAAATAAAAGCCCTCTTCGGAGGCCCATTTCACCAGGAGTTGAAGTGTTATGACCGCTCTTCGGGATATCACTTCACCAGAGTTGAAATGTAAACAAAATAAAAGCCCTCTTCGGAGGCACATTTCGCCAGGAGTTGAAGTGTAATAACCGCTCTTCGGAATTTCACTTCACCAAAGTTGAAATGCAAAAACAAAATAAAGACCTTCCTGAAAGCCCACGTTTCGCCGAGATTGAAATAAAACTTCCAAGTGTTGAAACGCGAAAAGGCTTTCTTCGAAGGCACAACTCTTTGGAGGTACACGTTTCACCAAGATTGAAATAAAACTTCCAAGTGTTGAAACGTGAAAAATCCCTCCTTAGAGGTACAACCCCCTCCCGGGGACACAATTCAAAGGAAAGACCTCTTCGAAGACACAATCAAGAAGAAAGACCTCTTCGGAAGCCCACGTTTCACCAAGATTGAAATAAAACTTCCAAGTGTTGAAACGTGAAAAGGCTTTCTTCAAAGGCACAACTCTTTGGGGGTACACGTTTCACCGAGATTGAAATAAAACTTCCAAGCGTTGAAACGTGAAAAATCCCTCCTCAGAGGTACAACTTTGTATAAAAAAAAATCCTCATCAAAAGCGTACTTTAACTTTCAAAGGAAGAGTAATTTACCTACTATGGAAAATGATCGTTAAAAGAAAAAAAAAAAAAAAGAAGAAAAGAAGTTAAAGTACCCTTCAGAGGTCCGCTTTACCACATAGAGGAATTCACTTGGTAAAATATGCACATAAGCAAAAGAAAAAAAAGTGATTTCTTCGAACGACAAAGCGTAGAAACTTATACGAAGGGAGTTGTACTCTACAAAAATTTTCTTTAAAGAATAAAATAATTATTCTTTAGCAAATATGAGTGCAAGTCCCCTCGAAGTATAGAATATTGCAGCAAACTTATGGAATGGGGGCAATATAGTATAATTACACACAATATGGTATAGCCAAACCAGCAAAAGGTAACGCTCAAGTAACATGCCATAAGCTCGCTGCAATATCGTGTAAATAAACTTGTGCAAAAAATAAATAGTAAATGCATTCTCAAATTCAAACAGAAGTTTGTACAAACGAAGAATCATTTTATTCAACTATAATGCAGATACAGGTTTCAAAATAAAAGCGGGGGCCGTACCCGCACAACTCTCGGCCAGTTCATACAAAAGACAAAAAGCTAAAGTCTTCACTTCTTTTTACTGCCTTTGGACCCTTTACCCGACCGAATGACCAGCTTTTCAGGTCGGCCAGTGGGTATAAGGGAAGAAGGGGAGGGAGGTACAACTGGCGCAATTTCCGGTTCCTCTTCAGTGGTGATAATTTTCTTCCCCCTCCTCTTCGATGTCCCAAGCTTCTTTCTTCTCTGCGAAGAAGACTCACTCCCCGGAGTAACGAGAGCGGACAAAACTACGTCGTCAGAAGGAGTCCGCTCCGGAGAGATCTCGCCTCCTTCGAGTCCCTCATCTTTTTGCTCCTGCGAGGCAACAGGGTCATCCAAACCATGAAGAGCCTCAATTTTCTCCTCTTGTGACCCAGGTTGTGAAGCAGAAGGGGGAGTCACTTGAAGAGATGGAGGAGGAATAACCAGAGAAGGCGAAGTCTGCACGGCACTTGTTGTTTCAACTGCAGAAGAAGAAAAATTGAAAATGTTAGTATCTTCCCGAAAGAAGGGAGATATGGGTTCATCGAGATTCAGGAGGTAATCGAGAAGCTCATCAAATTTTTGAGGAATAAGCAGGCAATCCACCTGAATCGGACCAATGTCGAAATTACCTGAAGATATTGGCTTTGTCAGTTCAATCTCATAATTCTGAGCCCCAATGTCCTCCAAAGCCTCTTCATCAGTAGGGGTGATTACCCCAGTTCTTGTAGGAGGCGGCAAATGAGCACTAGGGCCTGTAATGTCCACCTCGGGAGAAACTAGAGGACGTTCGGGGATGGTAGGCGGTACTTCTTTTTCAAAACGCTCTTCTTCTGCCATCCCGGCCCGCGCTCTGGCAAGCTGCTCCTTACCCTTGGCAAGAGCGGCACGGGCTTCGTCATCAAGATAATGCTCTTCAAGGGCTGACTCAGCATATCCAGCACCTTTACCACCGAGCATATCAAGTGCTGTCTCCCAAACTTCAGCCAGTGTGATTTCATACTTGGGGCCTAGAAAGGCAAGGCTTCCACGCCCCAAGACGCTGTGCAAATAGAAGTCG
This sequence comes from Allium cepa, assembly GCA_030765085.1. Lineage (NCBI taxonomy): Eukaryota > Viridiplantae > Streptophyta > Magnoliopsida > Asparagales > Amaryllidaceae > Allium > Allium cepa. The sequence continues at coordinate 888,326,921 of CM060931.1, forward strand.
AATAATGTTGAGCTGATGCTGTTTTTAGTCGCCTCGTGAGATTCTTCAGCTGCGATTCTGCCGGCGACAGCCTCATCACGCTCCCTTTCAGTTTTGGCAAGCTGAAGTTTAAGCATTTGTATCTCCGCCCCTTGGGAGTTGTTTTTCTTTCGGAGCTCAGCGATATCAGTAGCATAGCCTTCACTGATTCTTTTTTGTACTTCTAGCCTGTCTTCGGCATCCCTTTGGCTAGCGTGAGCGTCTCTCACTTGTTTCAGGAGCACTTCTTCTTTTTGAGAATAGGAAGTAGAGGAAGCAGCAAGTTCATGTTTCAATTCCTCGACTCTTGCTTCGAGCTCCTCATTGTAAGAAGCAATGTTCCTCATCTCGGTGTCGTGTTGCTCAACGACCTTTTGCCATTCGGCCTTATCGTTTTCCATAGTAAGCATGGCCTCTATGTTGGCACGGTTAACTCTTTGAAGCTCATCGACAAGCTTCTGCCAGTTTGACATCCTCTCAATATCGAGCTTGACAGCATCAAGATTGCGCAACATAGCAGACTTGTCGATGGGGACCAAGTCTAGGTCGAACCTCACCCCCTTAAGGCACCATTGAGGAAATCGGCTCTGCAGAGTGGCAGGACCCGGTCCAACTTGAAATTTGGGCCTGCTAATTATCGTTTAAATATCTGATTTCCCAAGAGCGGGAGAGTCAGAAGGAATGTCAAGTGAGGCAGGAATAGTAACTTTCTCAGGAGTAGTAGAGGCCTGCTTTTCACTGTGACGGGCTCGTTTGCTTAAGTCTTCACTCATGTGACCTTTTCCTCGATCGTCATGAGATTTTCTCTTGTGAGAGTCATCGCCTTTTTGCCAAGAATCATGGCGCTCTTCTCTCTCCCTTCTTTCACGATGTTCTTCTTCAGTCCTCCTTTCATGAGCCTTTCGGGCAGCCCTCTCTTCATCCGACTCTCTGTAGGAAGGAAGGTAACGCCTGTAATCATACTGGCTACGCCTCCCGTAGCGCTGGAAATCGTCATAATACGAGCCGCTGCGCCCCATAGGAGAATCTGGAATTAAAATAATAAGCTTTAGAAATCTTTAAAGTACAAGAAGATAAGTGCATGGAAGTGATGAGAAATTCTAAGTGTGTGTGATGTGCAAACTACGCGCATTAGTCTACGAACCACTCTTTATTTGGGGAGTGGTTGTGGGTGTAATAGTTAACGTCAACTCTTGAGTCGACGACGGCTGTTGCAAAATAGAAGTAGCTTCAACTACTGAAGAAGAAATCCCGGCAGTAGTAGGGTCATCTTTGAAGATCTCTTGTGAAGTAGCGAAGAGGTCGCTCAATCCTTCGAAGGTATCGTCCCTGCTTTGCTTGACAGGACTGGATTTCTTAGCCTTTTCACCAGATTCTTGTGAATGGTGAGAGGATCCCTGAGGCTCTTCTTCCTCGATAACCGGGGCAAGTTTACCAGATGGCCCCGCAACATCGACAGAAGTGGAGCACTTCACCAGCGAAGATTCAGGAGTCTTTATCGGAGAATCGGGGACTTCCGTTGGAACTTCATGAGCATGCATAGAGCGAGAGGTGTGTAGAAGCCCATGTTGATGTAAAAATTCATCTCTCAACAGAAATTTTATGCTCCTCTCTTCTGTGGCCACGGCACTCAACCTCTCAAAAACTTGCTTGTGAATTGGGTCTCTAGAGGGGAGAGGAAGTGCTGAAAGGAACAAAGAATGAAATTAGCAACTGAAAGTTCGGATCTCGAAAAAGTTTCAAAACGGAGAAAATAGAAACACTAATCTTACTTCCTACTCTCCAGATGGCATAAAAGCCTGAGGGACAGCGGGCAAAGAAAAACTGGTTCAAAAATCCATGAACGCTTTCAGTAAGATCGGAAATGAGCTTGCGGTTTCTAGCACTTCTCACAATAATAAGGGAAGGATGATCTTTACTCTTTGCAAACGAGCACAGATAACGAATTTCTTCAAAACTCGGTAGGCGATCAAGGGTTCTTCTAAACAAAACACATAACCCCGTCAAGATGGCATAGCCATTGGGATGAAGTTGAAACGGAGAGATTGTCAACCGAAGGAGAAGAGTTCGAAGGAAGTCGTTAAAAGGAGGAATCGCCCCACTTAAGCACATTTGGCGATTGACTGCAACAAAGCCATAGGGAGGATTGTCAGCAGTATCACTTGGCCCAGGGAGAAGAACATCACTTTCAGCAAAGCCAAATTGAGTGCGCAGCTGGACAAACGCTCTCGAAGTTAGAATAGTCGGGGTTCTCTCCGGAGGATTCTCTATGGGAACAGCTATCGGAAAAGTTTCTTCCTCTTGAGTTACCACTTCTTCTTCTCGGTGGGAAGTCATTCTACATAAACAACTGGGTATTCAAACATGAAGGTGCACGTTTCCTAAAGTGTGTGACGTGTTGTGTAAAATCAATCAAGCAGTGAACAAATGTAACTGGAATGAAAACTGGCAAGCATTTGTTAGTTATGAAATTCAGGGACTATTGTTTTAGGCCTAAATATGCAAGTAAGATGTTGATGCAGATAAATCAGTTCAGATTATTGATACTTTGCATTAATGTTTAACTTTAATTGATTGATTCACAAACATTTCATGCAGTGTAATTGAGTTGCTTGTCCTGTCTTGACTAATCTGCCATCTGACATGGGCAGTCAATGGCAGTATTTTCGCCTTGGTTCTCTTTGTTTGTTATTTTCAGCAGGTTAGCAGCTTATAAGTTAATGCGATCTGTGAAATAATACACTGAAATTCAAGCAAATTTAAAGTTGGGGCAGTTCAAAATTTAGGCAACTTAGTTTGGCAGTTCAAGTTAGAAACTCAAAGTGGATCTATGCTCTCAACAAGTCAGCATGCCCAAAGCTTAAGTGTTAACTCGGCAGCGGTTTAAGAGCCAACTCGGTCACGGTTTAAGGGCTTAGCTCGGTCACGACCTAGGAGTTAACTTGGCTGCGGTTCAAGGTTAAATCAGTAGAAGGTTAAATCGGCAGATTTCCCCAAGTATTAAGTCGGCTACGGTTCAAAAGTCTTTCGCGAGATAAGGCTAGGTCGGTAGCGGGTCAGAGTCTAAGCATTTTAATTTGGCAACTCAGTCCTCTAGGTCGCAAGGGAGAGATAAGAATGTAAGCTCCGGTCCGAAAGACAGGAACCTTTCCAAGTATTAACTCGGTCACGATTTAGGCCTTAAAGTTTAAATCGGCAAGTGTTCTTCAAGCACTATCTCAGCCACGACTTAAGGTTGCTAAGAGCCAGGTCGGCTAAAGGATAAGCCACTCAAAATCACTGACTCGCTCCCGAACCAACATCACACTCCATCTACCCATTAACCCGATAACCATTCCATCAACAACAGCCTTCATTCATGCTATCGAATCACCCAATACAACAGTTCGAAGTTGTCACAAATCCAATACCCTGCCATCAGGGATCATCGAGCCTAAGGTGATAAATCACCTTCGTTGTATCAGCGATCATCTGAAGCCGAATTGAGTAACCTAGGCTTCATCAGCTGTAAACGTGATGAGATTCGTGATGGAGCGTCATATAGGGAGGCGATTCGAGTTTAAGCAACAGAATTCACGAATCGATGGTAATCTATGGTCGAACAAAGAATGAAATCACTTACGCAATGAATAGCAGATGTTAACAGTGGATAATTGGAATTAAATCGCCTTTTTGAGCTCGGAAGATTTTTAATGGCAGAATCAGAGAAATAGGTAGTGAGAAGGAAGAAGGAGATGTGATTTCTACCTTGCAGTAAAGGGATATGAAGCGGTATGTTACGACTCAACTGTTAGGTCGCGTACGACCTACCAACTTAAAGAATGGCCGAGTTAGAGGATATCGAAGCACACGACCTAACCGGTAGGCGTATACTTCGAGGGGCAATTGTTAACTCTGCCTCGGTGTCGACTTAGCAACTCGAAAGGATGCCGACCTACAGCTTAAAAGGGGGTTGCCGACCTAACATTTCAACAAGTGTGACGACCTAATACTTTAACAAGGCTACCGACTCAACTGGTTGCCGACCTAACTGCCTTATCAGGGAGACCGACCTAAGGCACGAAGGGATACCGACCTAAGGAGCTTGAGTAGCATGCCGACTTAAGGCTCGAAGAGGTGCCGACCTAAGGGACTAAGGAGATGCCGACTTAAGGCCCAAATGGATACCGACTTAGGGCTAAACAGTTGCCGACCTAAAACTGAACAAGATAGCTACCGACCTAAGACAAAAGACGACCTAACCATCCAGAGAATTCACCGATCTAACCACTTAGAACAGGGACAAGATCATGAACTACACCTAAGTCGCGACCGACCTATGACTTATGTTAAGTCGTTCACGACCCAAGGCCACTGAATATAAGTCCGATGCCACATTATTGAGAAGAGGTGTGTTAACTCGGAGGCGACCTAGGACTTGTACAAATGAACTCTCGTGAAGCCGTGAAGGGGCCAGATGAATCAGCCACGACTCACCTTAAACCGGCCGCGACTCACATTAAACCGGCTACGACTTATCTTAAGTCGGCCACGACTTAGGACTTGGCAATAATTCCAGACCAGAACTCTCTATAAATAGGCGACCACCTCCAACATTCAAAGGACTTTTGGCACATTCTCTTCACACACCATTACCTTGCTGCATTGAGAACTTCATCAACACTTAGAGCTTCCAAGATTAGAGGAATACATCAAAGAAATTCACGAAGAAACCGCACATCTTCAACATGAATCTAAGAACTTTAATCGACATTGAAGCTTAAGACTTGTTCCAAATCATTTGTAACTTGAAGTGTATTGTACTTGAGAAGAATTGTATCAGTTTGTAACGGGATTATTAATAAAAGTACTTAGAGTGGACGTAGGCGATACCCTTAAGCCGAACCACTATAAAATCGTTGTTGTTTACTGCTTTTCTGCTATTACTTGCTTGTAATTCTTTCCCGATCTATCGGGTGGTGCTTTCACAACTACACTTTACACACCGGGGTGTTAGCGTTCACATTTTAGCGTTAACAGTAGGGTTTGAAATCACCTCCTTCATATTCCCATTACATATAATTAAACCTCCTAAAATATATTTTTTATTCTTTCTAACAAACTGGAATGGAGTAGCTTACAACTTCCCAACCATCTCTAAGTGACTTAATGAGATGATCCACAACACACACACACATACATACATATATATTATTGGGACATAAGTTGGTGATTGGTGATACAATGGATCTCAACCACCGGATTGCATTCTGACTTCAATCCTAAATTTGAACACAATAAGGTCCAATGATAAAAATCTATTGTGTCATATTTTTTGTTTAATTTTGTGTCCAAATAGTCATCCCCTGTACACACATACATACATAATGACATACATACATAATTATATATAAGATGTAAATATACAATAACCGAAGTTACATACATATAGTGCTTAGTATTGCAACCGAATCATATATGCTTTTAAAAAGTTTTATAAAACTACTGCACAACTATAAGAAATTTATGACCCTCCACATCCTAAAGTTGAGATAAAATGTATATGTAGTTACAGCAAAGAGAAAACAAGCTAGTTTGTTTGTAGGCTACAAGTAAGAATTGGCAAGTAAAGTAAATTTATGTTTCACATGCAAACGTAAATAGGTCTTCTTTGCTCTCTTGTTGGTTAATGATTCACTCAGTAAAAGGGTAGAAACTTCGATATGCACCTTGTGCCCGAATTTGGCCAAGTGTATTTATCCGGACGTAAGATCCTTTTTTTCCTTTTTTTATTAAGTCAAATGTTTATCTATAGTACAATATCCATACACTTGAAATTTTTAAATATTTCAGATTTGAAATCGTTTAAATATTATTTTGAGATGAAGTTATGATAGAAGAGAAGAACTAATCTCAAAAATAATTTATTTTTTAACTTTTCTTTTTTACTTCTTACATCAAATGACTTCACTGCATACTTCTTTATAATATGGAAAAATACATTATGAACATAACTATTAGCTTTGTTTTGAAAATGAAATTATAGATTTATATATCCTCTCAAAAATGGCACATATTATGAAAAGGGATATTTTTAATGCCCTTATTTAAGAGCCCTTTATCAAGTATTCAAATGCACTTTATTTTTTACAATACAATTTCACATAGAATAAATTTGTTTGTGGGGATAATTTAGCATTTAGAAAAATGATAAGAGGTTAGTGCTAATATATATATATATATATATATATATATATATATATATATATATATACATGAACTTTTGTTATCACAACCTATAATTGTTGTTTAAAAAACATATAAAATAGGAACTAAAGCCCAATCAGAAAGAATGTGCACCCGATTAATTGTTGCTTCTATGCCTGCTTCAGTTGTGTATTTGTTTTACAAGTGATTATATTTTCATGATTTTGTCTCTTGTATATTTATATGATTCGTATTCATATTAATTCACCTACAATGTCTTATAAAGTAAGGATGTGTGTGTGTTGTAGAGGGGAAATTGAGAGCCAAAGTAAAAAGTCAATATATAATGCAGTTTTTAACTAGTGTGGAAAAAATGGAAGAAAGCCCGAAGAGATAGCCCAAAAGTCCAAAAACAAGTGAAAGCAAAGTCACAACGAGCACACAACCAAAACAAAAGTCTAGAAGATCGAATCCACCAAAGTGGTGGATCCAAAATCTTAGATCGGTACTGATCCAACTTCCTTCATTCAAATTGGCCCAACTTCAACATATGCACTCTACTTGATGCTAGAAGCCTACTTTTAGTGTTTTTCCGTCGATTCCATGCAAGTCTCTATCGATCTCCATGAGTGCTTGAACCAGCAACTTTATTCTTCAATAGATCTATCATTTGAACTCAGAAACAAGCTAGTAATGATAAAAAAACTCTATGGAATCACGAAGCTAAAAACAAATTGAGCCAAGACAAGAAGACCAAGACCATCCAAATGAAGGAATTATGGATTGATATCAATCCATGAGGTTGGATTGGTACCGATCCATGATTTTTGGTGAGCTACCCACCTATTTTATGAAAGAATTAGTCTATGGCATGGAAAACGAGGTGGTGATCATTAGGAAAGAATTTAGGCTTCCAATGTCTATAAATAGATGGGCATGGCTCATTTATAAATATCTTTTGGCTCAGGCTTTCTCTTGCCCTATTTTCGTGTAATTACCCATGGATTTATACCGATCCGTAAGAACTCTGCCTGTAATCAGCAAGATAATCAATAAAATAACTAAGTTGACGTGGACCAAGATTTGTCGAACCACTGTAAAATGCTGTGTTGTTCTTTTCTACGCGTTTTCATTTTAAATTTCTTCACCTTTTATTCTCTGCTTAATCTTCTAGGTGTTTATGACATTTTTGCTTCAAACACGCACAAGCGCGCATACATACACATATATAAACAATCCCAGGTATTCAGAAGGAAAATTGACCGTTGTTTCTACAGTCGGTAAGATGCCAAGCGCTGATATGAAATCAAAATAATGTTATAAAATTAATCACATAAAATTTCTATTCATATTAATGTTTAAAGAATAATCTATTTATTCTTGCCCTATCAATAATTATATAAATAATATATTTATATTTTAAAATATATTTTTGAAGAGAAATTTATTTTGTAATTTATGTATATATTTACACTTACACACACACACACACACACACACACATATATATGTAAGTATGTATGTATGCATGCATGCATGCATGTAAGTATGTGTGATGTATGTATGTAACGTACATATCTATAAATAAAAATTTATTTTCTCACGAAATTTGTCTTCAATAAATTATGAATATATATATTTTTTGAATGCATACATACATACATGCATATATAATATTAAATTTAATTTTCAGTTTTTAAATTTCAAACTTTAAATATTTGACTTATTCAAAATAGTACCAGTTTTTTCATAATTGCCACAACTGTAAGAAGAAATTTTCTTAATAAATTAACCTGGCCAAAATAAATTTGGCATTGAAAAAGGTCAAAAATTATATTTTAGAATTAGTTTGAATTTATAATTATACACACACACATATATATATATATACGTTGAAATATATATTATTATATTAACTGCAGAGATCCAAAAACATTTTTCCATTGATATCAATGCGGATATTTTTATTGGAGAGATCCAAATATAGTAAAGATTAACATAAAATTAATGATTATTTTATAATTTTTTATAATCGAAATCCTTAATTTAAAATAAAATTTAGTTTTAAATATATTTCTACATATCTATAAAATTTTCAAATCTGATTTTTTCATTATGCTTCCTAAAAATAAATTCAATATTTTTTTTTGTGAGCAAGGGCGCATGCAAGGAAGGATTGGCTACACCTCATTCTTGCTACACCTCTATTCCCCCTTGATTCAACCACATATTCCGAGTTAAATAATATAATGAGGTTGTAACGACCCAGTTTCAACGATTAATTTTAAATAATTAAATGGTTTTAAATATTTAATTTTGGAGTTATAACTGAGTTAGGAAGTTTTTAAAACTGAATTTCAAACGATTTCGTAAAATTTTGAAATCGTTAATTTAATCGACACGTTAAAAATAGAGATCCGGGGCACAATCTTGAATTCTATGAAACTATATTCGAAATAATGTATTATTATCGGAATCCAAGTTTCGTAGTGTTTGGAGTTATCGTTTGATCGTACGGAATAGAAACGCGTTGAAATTGATATCGAAATTCAACATAATAATTTGGTTCAAATAGCTATCTTCTCCATACGATCGAATTAAGACTCGAAACCTTTTCCATTCCGTTCGAAATTGGAGTGTAAGATTATGAATGCCTAGTAGCACGCCTCTATAGGGATTCGATATTTTTAGCAGTGTAATCAATACGATTTGAAATTTCAAGATAATGTACATATATCCAAGTCAAAGTCAAAGTCAGGACTGTCATCCTCAAATTGAAATGTACCTGTTTCCTTTACCTTCTCAAACATGCAACATCCCATTTCCCTCAATCATTTCAAAACCTATTCAATAAAACCGAGCCTCCTTCTTTTCCCCTTTCAGTCTGAACGAAAGTAAAATCATTCAAAATAAAAAAATGGCACAATAAAACGCACGTTTTCAAATCGCGATCGCATCGCAGATGGAGGCGGCATGACTGGAGAGTGGCACGCGTGAGAGCGTTGGCCGAAGGGAGGAGTTGTTGATCGGGTCGAGTGGTGGAGGTGCGTTAGCGCGTGCGCACTAGGAGGTAGGGAGTTCGATGTAACGACCCGCCTTTTTGGACAGTTTAAACCGACGATCAAATACATATGTCGATTCCAAACCATTCAAAAGGGCATATGGTTATTGGGTAATTAAGAAAAGAAAAGAAAGAGAAATAAAGGAAATGAAACAACACAGAATCTCACAGCAGAACGATAAAATATAATAGTCAAATAAACAGTTCATGAAGCTGTTTACTATACTTTGAAAATTATTTATACAACATTTATCAGAGTTATACATATACAACAGAACAATTAAAATAATGCAGCAGATAGCATGATGCAAGTGTAATAATAGTAATAGTATACCAAATCTTCGTCTTCATCCTCCAGAATAGATCTTCAAAAATCTGAAAAACTCAGGACTGACCCGAGCGTAATGAAAAGACAAAATACTCGAGTCAGGACTAAAATATCCTTATGAAAGTTAAATCAATCGTAAATAAATATGAGTGTAACGGCGTTATAGATGTTTACGGGGTTTGACATCTCATATCCAGTGTCAACGTGCGTGCAATAACTTAAGAGATGTTACGGGATTTTCCATCTCTTAAGGATCCGTTAAACTATCTACTATGTAGTAATATACGCTAAGTAGATAATGCCTATCAGTAATATAAAGTATCAAAATAGCATTAAGGCGTTACCATAATCCCCCTTAACACATTTTTATAATGCCATAGTCTATACAGCACCGTAAGCCCCACCGTAAACTGGTGGTTATCAGAGGGTACCCCATAGGTATAACACAAAACCAAACATAGTGATCGCGAATAGGATAATCAGTATGACAAGGTACATGAGGCGATACCAATTAGGATACTAGTAGTTGTGTGATCCGGACTGATGTTGGGCATAGCCAGCAGCTACCCCAACACCGCGAAACAACACTCCCAAATCAAGGGGTGCACCCAAATCGAATCACAAATGTAATAGATATGGTATCGAAGAAGTGTGTCCGCTAGAGGTGGTGAACCACAATGGCCCGGTGCGGCTCCTGTTTTAGTCATGTCAGGGGTCATCCAATAATCGTTCTCTTTCTTCAATCAACGCGTTCACCAAACCATCCACTTCATTCTGGATCAACACTCCGTGTATAATAGTTATTAAAGTGGTTTTCGGTATCGATAGAGAGTATGTCCATATCTGATCCCGGTCTCTTTAATAACTACGAATTATTACACCGTTGGCTCTTTTACATTTCAAATCGATTCATAATTTATATCAAAATATCATATTCGCTTCAAAAATCAAATCCATTTCAAATATCGTCATAGCCATTCAAAATATAAGATTCCGTTTCAAAAATCATTTCGTCTCAATATCTCATTTCGATCCCAAGATCATTTCGAATTTCAGTTTAGGTTGCAACTTCATTTAACTCAATTCGTATTTAAATTCAAGATTTAAATATAAACATTTCACCTTATTGACCAGCTTAGAATTTTAGAAAATAGTTTTAAGTAGTTTAAAAGTAGTTTTAAATAATTAAATTAGTTAAAATACTTAAAATCTTAAAATGGATTTGAAATAGATAAATTAGTTTAAAATAATTTAAATTGGGTTAAGTAGATTTAAAATAGATTAAAATAGTTTAAGTATTCAAAAATGGTTTATATGACCGAGTAATTTGGAAAACAAAATAACAGCTTCAAAACCAATCCATTTCAATTATAACTTCCCAATTCAAATCAATTTCCATTTCCATTCTACCGATTCAATTTCGATTTCAATTCAAATCAATATCAACTTTAACTTCAAATTAATTCAATTTTATATTCACCTTTAATTTATTCAATTTCAATTTATATCGATTTGGAGCTTGATTATTCAAAATATCAATTTATAACACTTAACAAAACCATCCTTCAATATTCAAATTTAAATCCCAATTACAAATATGATTCAATTTCAAGCTCAATTTCAAAATATCATTTTATCGCTTTTGCTTAGTAATATTCAAAGCTCGAATTTAGGTTAAATCTTTAAACAAATCAATTTCCGAAATTCAATCATATCCCGATTTTAAATTCCAAAGTCTCCTTTTTAATTATTTAACAATTTCTTTTAACCAAAATTTATTTTAACATTCCAAACTCAATTTTTCGACAAATTTGATTTCTATAAACTGATTTCTATTTTTAACTTTTAAATCAAAACATTTAAATAAATTTCAAATCGACGATTTTAAAACTATTAATTTAGCCAATTCGGTGTCCGTATATAATTTTCTATCCCATGGCTGAGTAATTATTTATTTCAATTAAATGTCAGGGATGAATATATAACATTTAAATCTATCATAGTGTCATATGTATGCATAATAGGTTATATATATAAGAAAATAAACATCCAAACATTTAAATATCAACCAATAGCATCCACCGAAATAAATCATCCAATAGACAATACAATTCATGGCAATTTCATAGTTATCAATGTCAGGTAATTTAATTGCAGTTCAATTTCAATTTCAATTTAACTGTCAATTTAATTTTCAACGATTAATTCGAATGACAATATATATGGCAATCTATATTTTATCAAACAACGAAAAATAAAAATCATAACACTTCATAATATCCAATTTAACTAGCACAAAGATATTTAGTACGTTGTGAGCGTTATAAAACACTCACCTTGATTTCAATGCAGTCCCAGCGTTTTATTTCGAATAAACTTAAACGAGCGTTTAATTTTACCCGAAATTTTCACTAGCTCCAAACGACTCCAATCCAATTCCATTGCGAAGAGCTCGTCGATACGATTCCAACGCAAAAAGTTTCGTCCAAATCCGACCTCGTACGAAAGAGAAACATCATTTTAAACATTTACAAATCAATTTACATTTTAATTTTAATTTCAAAACCCTACAGGCTAATCTGGACCGTTGCTTTTCCTTTGCAAAATCGTGCCGCACGCAGTGCTTCTTCCCTTCGTTCGCGCGTGCATCCCAGGCAACCCATAGCACGATCGAATCTCTCCAAGTCGCGACCCAAAACGAGCAACTCCAGGTCGATCAAAACTCACCACGTCGAAGGCCTTCAAACAAACCACCATCGGCCCGGAAGGAGTGGAGCTCGGCCATCTCCTTTGCACGCGAGACGAGGGCAAACGGCAGCGCCTTGAACGAAAATTGCCGATGATTGCCTCAACTAAAAACGATCATATCCGTATGGATTTCAAGATCTCCCCTAGCTCTTCAATCTTCGTGATAGAGGTTTCTTGTATTGATTAACGGATTTAAAGAAATTAGAGTGGGAAGATTCGAACGTTCTTGGCCGTTCAAAACAATAGAGGCGGCTGCGTATAAGGAATGAGGGTTTTCAATTCGTGATAAATGAAGTCCTTTTATAGAAGTTTCAACGAACACTATTCACTCCAAAATCCGAACTCCGATTCACGCACGGTGACCGACGTTTCTGGGGTTCAACCTGCGTTCTGGACACAATGGAACAGGTTTCAGAAGCTAATTCGATCGTCTGTGTGATTTACAGCAATAAACGATCAATTTTAAATTAAACCGATTAAACAAATTTCTATGCGTTCTGGCTCGCCCCGGACAAACAGTAAATCCGATTGACACGGAATTTGAAATCTTACAATAATATCACATTACGGATCCGATGAAACTGGTCTCGTTGAAATCCGAGACCGTTTGAAAAATGGGTATTTTAACTCGTCAAATTAATATTAAAACAATTTCGATGCGTTTCGAGCTGCCACGGTCAGACGACAACTCCGATTGCTACGAAAATTGAGATCCGATAATAACTAACTATTACGGATCCAATGGAACTATTTTCGTCCAATTCTGAGACTGTTCGAAAATTGGCTATTTTCCAATCGATAATTAAATATTAAAATATTCAATTTTCACAAATTAACTTTTAATTCGATTTTAAAAGTTCTACAACATCATTCTAACTTTAATATGATAAAATAAAATTTTACAAATAGTTTTTAATCATATTAAACCCATTATTCAATTATCCAATAAATTCCAATTTTAAAATCTTATCAACACTATTATAATCCCAATATAACTTACATTCACTTTGGAAACCAATTTGAATCATATTAAATCAAATTTCAATTATTCACACTATTTTCATATACTAAATTCAATATCAAATTAATTATATCAAATTCAAAATTTAATTATTCAAACATTTATAATATTAAATTTAAACAAATTTGATTATTCTTAAATCACTATCCTTTGAAATATTCAAAACGAACTTAAAAATTTAACTTTTGAAACGAATTAAAATTATAGAACAACCATTTCCATTATACGGTTATTCAATTCCCATCATTAAATTATAAATTCCAAATATTAAATTTAAACAATTTTGCTTATCCAATAATTCATTATCTTTTGAAATATTGAAATCGAACTTATAAGATTCAACTTTTAAAACCAATTCACAATTTAGAACACTATTTTCATTTTACAGTTATTCAATAATTCAATAAGTTTTAAATACTTAATTTAAACAATTTACCTGTTCAACATTCAATATTTGATTTTAAATAGATTTTACTTATCAATCAATTACTCTATTATTCCCAATGGATTCAACATTTATTATCCTATTCAACTATTGATTTCAAAGGTATTCACTAAGTAGCATTTATTTTCATTACTTGGATAATTATTGTTGCAATTCATTCTAGTTATTATTATTCCAACGAATTACTAATTTTTATCCTAACATTAAATCGCGAAATCTTACTAAATTAGCTATTTTAATTATCGAAAATTTATGGGTCGTTACACTCTCCCCCACTCAAAACTTTTCGTCCCGAAATTCCATTTATAAAGTCATAACTACGTTTTTACTAAGTTATTCCAACCGCCTTTCTGACTTTAAAAGTTAGTTATCAAAACAAGTTATAAAATTTTTAAAACTTGAAGAATTTTCTAACAACCGGATTTACGTAAAATTTCGGCTGAGTCTCCTTTGCGCAGCTCGATCGGTACAGCTACAAAACGCCTCTACGGGCCCCAAACCACAAAAGAAAATCAAAATCCAACTAGCTCATCAAAAATCACCAAATCCAATGACAAAATAAACATGTACCTTATATTTTATTAGCGAGCATATACGACTAATATAGCGCGAAAGCGAGCTCCAAATGCGAAGCAAGCGCAATCCGCACCTACTAACACTCAACAAACAATGAGAATCATGCATATATGAAAATAGTATCAATATACATCATATAGCAACATAACAACTACATGTGCCAACATAGCAAATGCAACAAAACAACAAATGCAACCATCAATCAACTATCATCCAACAAATCCATAACCAATCAATATAAATTCACTTCTCATTAATATTTATTGACTTGGTTTCAATTTTGATCACAGTTGATTCATTTACCTTGGATTTTACTAACATTCGTTCTTAATTCAATTAGTTAACATACACTAATTTATATTTACATTAATTCACTTCCAATTTGAATCAAATTAAATTCTATTTAAATTCATTTAACTTCCAATTTGATTTCAATGACTTATAGCTTTCAATTTCATTAACACTTAATGAATTATATACAATCAATTAACAATAATATAACAACCAAATCATACCCAACATAACCAAATTATTAATTTTACATTCAATTTGGTTTATCTCTTTCATATATATCCTGTTATATAATTTTAAAAGAATCATTTTATATTTGGCATCTTAAATTTCGACTATTAACTTTTAGTTAAGTCCGTAAGCCGTACATATATCATCCGTGAGCAATATCAATCTAATCGCTTATTTGATCACACAATTTCACTTCCAAACTAGTATCGTTCACACGACTCTTTAGTGCGGACTCAGATTTGGTTCCTTGATTGAAAACTGTTACTCTCCTTGCATAGCCATATACTATGATAGATAATTCCAGAATCAAATTAAAAATCCATATCCAGGGTTCGCCGTCGAAAATCGAGTGAAAAATCCTAACTTGGATCGATATAAATCATCTCGAAATTTTGTGCTCGAATTTGGATCAAATCGTTATGCGAATAAAATAATATACGTACAATCTCACGTATTACCTTCCAATGGATTTCTATCCAATTTATCTATACTAAATTATTTTATTGACTTTTATAATTTTTTTCTTCACTTAATTACTCACAATCCATTATTCAGTTAGTATTTTCATTTCTATACATAGCATATTCTTCAACATTATCTTTTCTTAAACATCATATCATAGAATTTGCTTGCTCAAGTTCATTTTAAACATTCTATGTAATTTAATTAAATTCAATTTCATTTTTCAATTGATTCTTAGCTATAAGAAATTCCTTTGTTTACATTTATTTCATTTTCATAATTTCAGTTAATAACGAATTCATTTGTGGAACATTTTATTAATCAACACTTTAGTTTATAGTCATTTCATAAAAGTCTAACTTCTCATATATGACTTCTCTTAGTTTATAGATATCTTAAAGGTTACAAATTCAATTATTTTACAATCCCTTTGCAATTTATATTTATTTTCTATAACCAATTTACAAAGATATAGTATGATTCATTTCTTAAGTTCACTTACTTGTTCCATTTATCCATTCATCATTCCATGTTATATTTAAGTATTTATATATTTTATCACAACCAAATTTTCTGTTTATATACATTTTAATTCCTTTTGAGTTTTCCTTATCTGTATACTTCAATTATTTTCCGGTTCTGTTTAGTTGTACAATATCTCATTACATATCCAAACATCATTTTAACTTTTTAATATTTGGTAAGTCACGTTATATGTTATATACAAATTCATTTGTGTAATGAGATATGTTATTAGAACGCAAATTTGGTATTATACAAATTTATAGAATTTCATTTTACTTAATTAGAATGTTCACAAATTTGATTTATTTAAATCCTTTTTACCTTTCGACTTTAAAGGTACACTACAACTCTGAAATTTTCCCAAAACATAAGCTTAGATATCTTAATCCTCTTATTTTATAAATTCTGGTTATTCACATTTCATTTGAAAGTTACTAATTAACATAACTTAGAAATTTAAATGCCCGGTTCTTTTTAAATCGTTTGAAATAAACATATACACTTATATCTTTTTTTTTAATATATATATATATATAACAAACCATACCATTAGAGCTTAAACCAAAACCCATTTACCCAAAATAATTTGAAGAAAAGCAAAGCTTCTTAGAAGTCTCCCCCACTTTGAGACTCGAAAATGAACGTCGATGATGCTGCGCAGTCATCACCGAAATTATTTTCCAGCGACATAAGAGAGGAATACTGAATTCATTCTCTCCTTTAAAATCCTTTCAAAATATTTCCATAAACAATTTCCAACTAATATTACTATATATTTCTTCAAAACTTTGAAAACCATTTTAAAAGTCCCCGGGTCTTAAATTCAATATTTTCCAATTTAAATCTATTTTAATTTATAAGTCACCTTTATAAAACATTCTTATAGGATTTTCTTTCTTAAAACATTTCACAAGTTGTTTTATCATTGTTCATTTTTCAATAAACCCTATTTATTAAAACACCATATCCAATTAATGATAATAACCAATATATCATTTCTAACAACCAAATAAGCTAGATATATCACAATAAATTTTGAAAATAAATTCTTTATATACAAAATATAATTAGGGCAAAATTATTTCATTTACCCAATTTCAAATCAATACTATGTCGAATTGTTCTGTTCGAGTGTTTAGAGATCCCTATCAATGACGTTAATTACTCGTATCGACCAGAATCCGTAAGCCACTCAACAAATCAACCGACACAATATAAAACATTTTATATCACTAACAAATACAACCTCTCATATATATATTCACTCAGCGACTCATCATAGGGTATTACTACCCTATTTATAAAGAGTCAGACCCCACAAAGCTAAGGTTATTGCTAAACCAAAGCCCTGATACCAACTGTAACGACCCGCCTTTTTGGACAGTTTAAACCGACGATCAAATACATATGTCGATTCCAAACCATTCAAAAGGGCAGATGGTTATTGGGGTAATTAAGAAAAGAAAAGAAAGAGAAATAAAGGAAATGAAACAACATAGAATCTCGCAGCGGAACGATAAAATATAACAGTCAAATAAACAGTTCATGAAGCTGCTTACTATACTTTGACAATTATTTATACAACATTTATCAGAGTTATACATATACAACAGAACAATTAAAATAATGCAGCAGATAGCATGATGCAAGGGTAATAATAGTAATAGTATACCAAATCTTCGTCTTCATCCTCCAGAATAGATCTTCAAAAATTTGAAAAACTCAGGACTGACCCGAGCGTAATGAAAAGACAAAATACTCGAGTCAGGACTAAAATATCCTTATGAAAGTTAAATCAATCGTAAATAAATATGAGTGTAACAGCGTTAGAGAAGTTTACGGGGTTTGACATCTCATATCCAGTGTCAACGTGCGTGCAATAACTTAAGAGATGTTACGGGATTTTCCATCTCTTAAGGATCCGTTAAACTATCTACTATGTAGTAATATACGCTAAGTAGATAACGCCTATCAGTAATATAAAGTATCAAAATAGCGTTAAGGCGTTACCATAATCCCCCTTAACACATTTTTATAATGCCATAGTCTATACAGCACCGTAAGCCCCACCGTAAACTGGTGGTTATCAGAGGGTACCCCATAGGTATAACACAAAACCAAACGTAGTGGTCGCGAATAGGATAATCAGTTTGACAAGGTACATGAGGCGATACCAACTAGGATACTAGTAGTTGCGTGATCCAGACTTATGTTGGGCATAGCCAGCAGCTACCCCAACACCGCGAAACAACACTCCCAAATCAAGGGGTGCACCCAAATCGAATCACAAATGTAATAGATATGGTATCAAAGAAGTGTGTCCATTAGAGGTGGCGAACCTCAATGGCCCGGCGCGGCTCCTGTTTTAGTCATGTCAGGGGTCATCCAATAATCGTTCTCTTTCTTCAATCAACGCGTTCACCAAACCATCCACTTCATTCTGGATCAACACTCCGTGTATAATAGTTATTAAAGTGGTTTTCGGTATCGACAGAGAGTATGTCCATATCCGATCCCGGTCTCTTTAACAACTACGTATTATTACACCGTTGGCACTTTTACATTTCAAATCGATTCATAATTTATATCAAAATATCATATTCGCTTCAAAAATCAAATCCATTTCAAATATCGTCATAGCCATTGAAAATATAAGATTCCGTTTCAAAAATCATTTCGTCTCAATATCTCATTTCGATCCCAAGATCATTTCGAATTTCAATTTAGGTTGCAACTTCATTTAACTCAATTCGTATTTAAATTCAAGATTTAAATATAAACACTTCACCTTATTGACCAGCTTAGAATTTTAGAAAATAGTTTTATGTAGTTTAAAAGTAGTTTTAAATAATTAAATTAGTTAAAATACTTAAAATTTTAAAATGGATTTGAAATAGATAAATTAGTTTAAAATAATTTAAATTGGGTTAAGTAGATTTAAAATATATTAAAATAGTTTAAGTATTCAAAAATGGTTTATATAACCGAGTAATTTGGAAAACAAAATAACAGCTTCAAAACCAATCCATTTCAATTATAACTTCCCAATTCAAATCAATTTCCATTTCCATTCTACCGATTCAATTTCGATTTCAATTCAAATCAATGTCAACTTTAACTTCAAATTAATTCAATTTTACATTCACCTTTAATTTATTCAATTTCAATTTATATCGATTTGGAGCTTGATTGTTCAAAAAATCAATTTATAACACTTAACAAAATTATCCTTCAATATTCAAATTTAAATCCCAATTACAAATATGATTCAATTTCAAGCTCAATTTCAAAATATCATTTTATCGCTTTTGCTTAGTAATATTCAAAGCTCGAATTTAGGTTAAATCTTTAAACAAATCAATTTCCGAAATTCAATCATATCCCGATTTTAAATTCCAAAGTCTCCATTTTAATTATTTAACAATTTCTTTTAACCAAAATTTATTTCAACATTCCAAACTCAATTTTTCAACAAATTTGATTTCTATTTTTAACTTTTAAATCAAAACATTTAAATAAATTTCAAATCGACGATTTTAAAACTATTAATTTAGCCAAATCGGTGTCCGTATATAATTTTCTATCCTATGGCCGAGTAATTATTTATTTCAATTAAATGTCAGGGATGAATATATATCATTTAAATCTATCATAGTGTCATATGTATGCATAACAGGTTATATATATAAGCAAATAAACATCCAAACATTTAAATATCAACCAATAGCATCCACCGAAATAAATCATCCAATAGACAATACAATTCATGGCAATTTCATAGTTATCAATGTCAGGTAATTTAATCGCAATTCAATTTTAATTTCAATTTAACTGTCAATTTAATTTTCAACGATTAATTCGAATAACAATCTATATGGCAATCTATATTTTATCAAACAACGACAAATAAAAATCATAACACTTTATAATATCCAATTTAACTAGCACAAAGATATTTAGTACGTTGTGAGCGTTATAAAACACTCACCTTGATTTCAATGCAGTCCCAGCGTTTTATTTCGAATAAACTTAAACGAGCGTTTAATTTTACCCGAAATTTTCACTAGCTCCAAACGACTCCAAACCAATTCCATTGTGAAGAGCTCGTCGATACGATTCCAACGCAAAAAGTTTCGTCCAAATCCGACCTCGTACGAAAGAGAAACATCATTTTAAACATTACAAATCAATTTACATTTTAATTTTAATTTCAAAACCCTACAGGCTAATCTGGACCGTTGCTTTTCCTTTGCAAAATCGTGCTGCACGCGGTGCTTCTTCCCTTCATTCGCGCGTGCATCCCAGGCAACCCATAGCACGATCGAATCTCTCCAAGTCGCGACCCAAAACGAGCAACTCCAGGTCGATCAAAACTCACCACGTCGAAGGCCTTCAAACAAACCACCATCAGCCCAGAAGGCGTGGAGCTCGGCCATCTCCTTTGCACACGAGACGAGGGCGAACGGCAGCGCCTTGAACGAAAATTGCAGATGATTGCCTCAACTAAAAACGATCATATCCGTATGGATTTCAAGATCTCCCCTAGCTCTTCAATCTTTGTGTTAGAGGTTTCTTGTATTGATTAACGGATTTAAAGAAATTAGAGAGGGAAGATTCGAACGTTCTTGGCCGTTCAAAACAATAGAGGCGGCTACGTATAAGGAATGAGGGTTTTCAATTCGTGATAAATGAAGTCCTTTTATAGAAGTTTCAACGAACACTATTCACTCCAAAATCCGAACTCCGATTCACGCACGGTGACCGACGTTTCTAGGGTTTAACCCGCGTTCTGGACACAATGGAACATGTTTCGGAAGCTAATTCGATCGTCTGTGCGAGTTAAGTAATAAACGATCAATTTTAAATTAAACCGATTAAATGAATTTCTATGCGTTTTGGATCGCCCCGGACAAACGGTAAATCCGATTGACACGAAATTTGAAATCTTACAATAATATTACATTACGGATCCGATGATACTGGTTCCGTTGAAATCCGAGACCGTTTGAAAAATGGGTATTTTAACTCGTCAAATTAATATTAAAACAATTTCAATGCGTTTCGAGCTGCCACGGTCAAACGACAACTCCGATTGCTACGAAAATTGAAATCCGATAATAAATAACTATTACGGATCCAATGGAACTAGTTTCGTCCAATTCTGAGACTGTTCGAAAATTGGCTATTTTCCAATCGATAATTAAATATTAAAATATTCAATTTTCACAAATTAACTTTTAATTCGATTTTAAAAGTTCTACAACATCATTCTAACTTTAATATGATAAAATAAAATTTTATGAATAGTTTTTAATCATATTAAACCTGTTATTCAATTATCCAATAAATTCCAATTTTAAAATCTTATCAACACTATTATAATCCCAATATAACTTACATTCACTTTGGAAACCATTTTGAATCATATTAAATCAAATTTCAATTATTCACACTATTTTCATATATTAAATTCAATATCAAATTAATCATATCAAATTCGAAATTTAATTATTCAAACATTAATAATATTAAATTTAAACAAATTTGATTATTCTTAAATCACTATCCTTTGAAATATTCAAAACGAACTTAAAAATTTAACTTCTAAAACGAATTAAAATTATAGAACAACCATTTCCATTATACGGTTATTCAATTCCCATTATTAAATTATTCAATAAATTCCAAATATTAAATTTAAACAATTTTGCTTATCCAATAATTCATTATCTTTTGAAATATTGAAATCGAACTTATAAGATTCAACTTTTAAAACTAATTCACAATTTAGAACACTATTTTCATTTTATGGTTACTCAATTATTCAATAAGTTTTAAATGCTTAATTTAAACAATTTACCTGTTCAATATTCAATATTTGATTTTAAATAGATTTTACTTATCAATCAATTACTCTATTATTCCCAATGGATTCAATATTTATTATCCTATTCAACTATTGATTTCAAAGGTATTCACTAAGCAGCATTTATTTTCATTACTTGGATAATTATTCTTGCAATTCATTCTAGTTATTATTATTCCAACGAATTACAATTTTTTTTTCTAACATTAAATCGCGAAATCTTATTAAATTAGCTATTTTAATTATCAAAAATTTATGAGCCGTTACACTCTCCCCCACTCAAAACTTTTCGTCCCCGAAAAGGAAAAAGAAGGGAAAAGGAACTAAGTATAGAATTGAACATTAGATATATTTTATTCAAAGTTACCAACTTATAAAACAATGAAATTCCATTTATAAAGTCATAACTACGTCTTTACTAAGTTATTCCAACCGCCTTTCTAACTTTAAAAGTTAGTTATCAAAACAAGTTATAAAATTTTTAAAACTTGAAAAATTTTCTAACACTCGGATTTACGGAAAATTTCGGCAGAGTCTCCTTTGCGCGGCTCGATCGGTACAGCTACAAAACGCCTCTACAGGCCCCAAACCACAAAAGAAAATCAAAAGCCAAGTGGCTCATCCAAAATCACCAAATCCAATGACAAAATAAACATGTACCTTATATTTTATTAGCGAGCATATAGGACTAATATAGCGCGAAAGCGAGCTCCAAATGTGAAGTAAGCGCAATCCGCACCTAATAACACTCAACAAACAATGAGAATCATGCATATATGAAAATAGTATCAATATATATCATATAGCAACATAACAACTACATGTGCCAACATAGCAAATGCAACAAAACAACTAATGCAACCATCAATCAACTATCATCCAACAAATCCATAACCAATCAATATAAATTCACTTCTCATTAATATTTATTGACTTGGTTTCAATTTTGATCACAGTTGATTCATTTACGTTGGATTTTACTAACATTCGTTCTTAATTCTATTAGTTAACATACACTAATTTATATTTACATTAATTCACTTCCAATTTGAATCAAATTAAATTCTATTTAAATTCATTTAACTTCCAATTTGATTTCAATGACTTATAGCTTTTAATTTCATTAACACTTAATGAATTATATACAATCAATTAACAATAATATAACAACCAAATCATACCCAACATAACCAAATTATTAATTTTACATTCAATTTGGTTTATCTCTTTCATATATATCCTGTTATATAATTTTAAAAGAATCATTTTATATTTGGCATCTTAAATTTCGACTATTAACTTTTAATTAAGTCCGTAAGCCGTACATATATCATCCGTGAGCAATATCAATCTAATCGCTTATTCGATCACACAATTTCACTTCCAAACTAGTATCGTTCACACGACTCTTTAGTGCGGACTCAGATTTGGTTCCTTGATTGAAAACTGTTACTCTCCTTGCATAGCCATATACTATGATAGAGAATTCCAGAATCAAATTAAAAATCCATATCCAGGGTTCGCCATCGAAAATCGAGTGAAAAATCCTAACTTGGATCGATATAAATCATCTCGAAATTTTATGCTCGAATTTGGATCAAATCGTTATGCGAATAAAATAATATACGTACAATCTCACGTATTACCTTCCAATGGATTTCTATCCAATTTATCTATACTAAATTATTTTATTGACTTTTATATTATTTTTTTCACTTAATTACTCACAATCCATTATTCAGTTAGTATTTTCATTTCTATACATAGCATATTCTTCAACATTATCTTTTCTTAAACATCATATCATAGAATTTGCTTGCTCAAGTTCATTTTAAACATTCTATGTAATTTAATTAAGTTCAGTTTCATTTTCCAATTGATTCTTAGCTATAAGAAATTCCTTTGTTTACATTTATTTCATTTTCATAATTTCAGTTAATAACGAATTCATTTGTGGAACATTTTATTAATCAACACTTTAGTTTATAGTCATTTCATAAAAGTCTAACTTCTCATATATGACTTTTCTTAGTTTATAGATATCTTAAAGGTTACAAATTCAATTATTTTACAATCCCTTTGCAATTTATATTTATTTTCTATAACCAATTTACAAAGATATAGTATGATTCATTTCTTAAGTTCACTTACTTGTTCCATTTATCCATTCATCATTCCATGTTATATTTAAGTATTTATAATTTTTATCACAACCAAATTTTCCGTTTATATACATTTTAATTCCTTTTGAGTTTTCCTTATCTGTATACTTCAATTATTTTCCGGTTCTGTTTAGTTGTACAATATCTCATTACATATCCAAACATCATTTTAACTTTTTAATATTTGGTAAGTCACGTTATATGTTATATACAAATTCATTTGTGTAATGAGATATGTTATTAGAACGCAAATTTGGTATTATACAAATTTATAGAATTTCATTTTACTTAATTAGAATGTTCACAAATTTGATTTATTTAAATCCTTTTTACCTTTCGACTTTAAAGGTACACTACAACTCTGAAATCACTATCCTTTGAAATATTCAAAACGAACTTAAAAATTTAACTTTTGAAACGAATTGAAATTATAGAACAACCATTTCCATTATACGATTATTCAATTCCCATTATTAAATTATTCAATAAATTCCAAATATTAAATTTAAACAATTTTGCTTATCCAATGATTCATTATCTTTTGAAATATTGAAATCGAACTTATAAGATTCAAATTTTAAAACCAATTCACAATTTAGAACACTATTTTCATTTTACAGTTATTCAATTATTCAATAAGTTTCAAATACTTAATTTAAACAATTTACCTGTTCAATATTCAATATTTGATTTTAAATAGATTTTACTTATCAATCAATTACTCTATTATTCCCAATGGATTCAACATTTATTCTCCTATTCAACTATTGATTTCAAAGGTATTCACTAAGTAGCATTTATTTTCATTACTTGGATAATTATTGTTGCAATTCATTCTAGTTATTATTGTTCCAACGAATTACAATTTTTTTTCTAACATTAAATCGCGAAATCTTATTAAATTAGCTATTTTAATTATCAAAAATTTACGGGTCGTTACATTGGGCGTGGTCGAGTGCGATGATTTTGGTGTGGCGTCTTAGTGGTTGAAAGGTGCGCTCTTTGATGTTAGTGCTCGTGGTAGTGGCTTCGAGGGTTGAAGGTCAGGGCGCCGACAAGGAAATGTTTTGGACGTGAAGATGAAGAGATAGGAAGGCCGCGATGATAACTAAAGGGAGCTCGAACTAGGCTTCAAGTGGAAATCGGCCGAGGGATAGGGTCTCGAAGATTCACGCATGTGGTGAGGTATTCATTGTGTTAAAATTTAAGTTTCATGATTAGTGAATCAATAAAAAATTATTTCAAGTTAGCTAATAAAATTAATAAAAATTTGCTTACAAGGTACCAAAAATCACATATTACAATATGGAATTTGCTTGGGGATTTTTGGAGGCAAGTGGTGTTTTAATTTAAACTGAACGCTGTTCAATTTAATTTTAAACTGAAATGGACTGCAAATAAAAATCAAGGTGAGAAAACTCTCATTCATTTAAATTACCAAAATTTAAATTTTAAATAATTGAAATTAAATTTTGGATGCTTGTTGAATTTGTAAATTATTATCCGTTGAATGATTATATATATATATATAGTGTGTGTGTATTTGTATTTGGAGTGATATTCTCGCATATTATAGCGGATGTGACCGTATACGCCCCGTATAATAGCGGATGACCCTATATACCGCGATATCCCCCTCGAAGTGGGATTGGTATTTTTATTGTTGACTAACATCTGTGGACGCAGGAAATCAGGTTGGAGGTATCCAACTGGATTCCTCAAAAATGTTGGTTTATTTATATACATACATACATACACTATATGATGTGCTAGAATAATCTGGTATTGATTATTGTTGTGATTGAATAATTGGATGCTATGGTAGCATTGGCCTTGATTTTTGTATTTTAAAATACAATAAATATTATTTTGAAAAATGAGGGATTTAAAAGAAATTTTAAACATAAAATATTTATACTGAAACTTAGACTTTTTCAAAAGAGGTTGATTTGGAGGAAAAACATAGTTTGATTTTGAGGTGTACTCAACTATTCAAGAAAAATATTATAATAGAAATTTTAAAGAAATAGTTATATGAAGGATTTTAAATAATGAATTTTAAATTGATATCCTGAAAAATATATAAAGGAGTCGAAATCGATATTTAAAAAGAATTTGAAAAACTAAATGGAATTTATTAAGAAATGGATTTGTAAACGAGGTTATACAAATGAAATTGTTTTATTAACAGAATGAAACTCAAAGGAGTTTATAGATTTATAAACGATGTTATAAATAAGGAAAATGATGGTCAGTTGATAAATTGGGAATATCGATTTACGATGTGAATTTATATTGAGTTATGGAAATTGTTGGGGAAGAAATAGTGGAATCTATTTTTTGAATATAAGAATGGCGATAAAATTGAGATATAATTGATGTGATGCAAATCGAGAGGGATTTATAAATTGAAATCAGCAATGTTGGATTTTAACGTAGACTTTTATCGAGAAATTAACATTGTTTTAAATGGGATTTTGAATCACTATACTATGTAACTAAATTTATTATTTATATTATTCTGAATAGCTACTTATTCTAATATTTAATATTTATCGAAATAAATTCTAATTTTACAAATTAGCTTTGTAAATTAGTTATTTATTTAAAAAAGATTTGGAAATGAGTTATCGACGTTATTTAAAATGTTTTGATATTTTAAATTTACTTAAAACATTTCTTTAAAAATAGACCATTGTTCTTTAAAAAAATACTTATTATTATTATTATATATATAGATATATGGTTTTTTTAAAATTTAAATTTATTTATAAATCCCCTCAAAATGGGAAACGAAGTTTATTAAAAAGATATGATTTTAGAAGATAAATATTATAGTGTGATTTTGGGAAACTTAAGGAATTTCCAAAGTATTAAAATATGGAAACTTTGGAAGAATGAATTAGAGTTACTAAAAGAAGTTGGAAATGTTATTTGGAAATATAGACAAGTGTATTGGGCTTGGAAATATTAAGGGAAATTGATTTTTTTTTTTTTTAAATGAACTTATGGAATCCATTAAGAAATTTAAAAATAAAATTTGTAAAGGATTTGAGAAATTGGAAAATAAATAGACTACTTTCTAAATATAGAGATAAAAGATCTTAGGAAATATACTTATAGATAATCCTATGTATTGCATGGGAAGGTTTTGAAAATTTTAACTTCAAGATCTTTATTATAGAAATGTTTAAAAAAAGGATGAATCATGGACGTGAGTGATGAAAATATTTCTAAGTATTTAAAAGATTTGAAAGTATCCTGTTGTGGATATAAGTTATTGGTGCCGTTTCAAATATTGAATATATTGAAGAAATTAGGTATATATCTTGTAAAGATATTTTGAAAATAAGTGTTTTTCAAAGAATTAGAAAGATGGGGCCTAGTGACTGCTTATGGATGTTTTATTAATAGTTAAATAATAGACTATCAATATTGGCCAATTTCGATAATTGTTTTGAAGAGACCGGATCGGATTTAATTATCCGAAAACCACTTCGATTCGATTTGAATGTAACAAATGAATACAGTGAAGATGATGAAGACGGTGATCCGGTTTGTTCGAACCTAGGAAAACTTGTATGGACGAATGCTATCAGAACGTCGTCATTGGAGGACGATGATCATTTTGTGTAAAAAAAATCTTTGATGGGACTATCATGAAAGGTGGATGACAAGGTTGTATTATGTGGGCTACTACTAAGAATGGTAATCAAGGTATGATATAGTCTTCAAAAAATTTAATCTTTTTACTTGGTTTGATATTTGAAAATCTGAACATGTATTTGCATGGCAAATATTTTCCTAGCAAATATTTGTCTGCCAAATATTCAATATTTTTGTGTTTTTGTAGTTTTGATATGTTCGGCATTTTCTTCATGAATATGACAAATCTAATTTTGTTTATATTAGGGTTTTTCCACTGGCTATTGGTGTGTATCTGGTGAAGATAAACCTGATTGGCATTGGTTTTTGACAAAGCTTAGTGAAATGTTACATGATGATGATCTTGTTTTTCACCTTTGTATATGATCGCCACCTTGGTCTTTTACTTGTTCCTCAAGTTTTCCAAGGTTTAGCTCATGGTTATTATTACTATCATTTAAAGAATAATTTGAAGATTTTTTTAACAAAAAGTTGTCCTTAAGGCGATGTGAAATAGACCATTTCTTTGTTTTTTAAAGTTTCCATGTTGTTGCATTAGATGTATTTTAATCATGCTTTGTCCGAGTTTAGGCTTGCCGGTAGGGCTGCGATAGCATTTGTGAATGGTTTGTCTTTTGGAAAGTTTGCTAATGTTTTTTATTGGAAATTATGGGGAAATGAGTTCTAACTATTCTGAAAGCTTTAATCGTTGGTTTTGGAGGAAAGACATTTATCTATCCTTGGATGTTTGGAAGAATTTGTTTAAAGCTTATGAAACTTATGACGGATCGACGTGAAATAAGTAAAACTTGGAACAGTTATTTGTGCCCTATTATGGAAAATGCGCAAGGGATTTATACTTTGGGGGTGTTCAACGGAAAGTTACTGGATCTACTATTGATGTTTATGAAGTTCAGCCAACTCAAACTTATCATTAAATTTGAGTGTTCGACGATGTAGTTGTAACTTATGGTGCATTGAGGGGTTTCCGTGTGCTCATGCTATTAGAAGTATACTTGCTTTTAATTTGGATGTTTATTCTTATATTGAGGACAATTTCAAAGTATCTTTTTTCCGATCATCTTATTCTCATCTGATTGATCGACTTGTTAATTTTTGAATGGATGATGTTTTACTAGAAGATGTTGAAGTATATCCACCTAGGAGAAGACATGGTGTAGGAAGGCCTTCATCATCATACCAAATTAAATCGGTTGGTGAGATGAATGAGTCTAACCGCTGCAGTTTATATAAGAAACTAGAACATAACAAAAGGTCTTATTTGTTAAGAAATCAAATGAAAATTTAAATACATTATATGCTTTATGTCTTGAAGATTATTAATGTATCGTCGTATTCTATTTGACTGAATTAAATATGTGTTCTTTTTTGCCATGTTAATTTATTTATTTTCTCTTTTCGACTATAGGTTATTCTAGTATATTTGTATGAATGGGAAGTACTAGAGGGCAAATATTTACTTGGAAAATATTTATCCTGTTTATATTTGCCTTGCTTATATATGCCATTCAAATTTTAAGTAGCTTTGAGTTGGATGCAGTTGGTTAGTTTTCACATTTGCTTTAAATGTCAGATAAAACTATCGGCCATTGAATAATAAAACGCAATAACGTTTTAAGTCTTTTTTCCGAACATCTTATTTTCATTTGATTCATCCACCTGTTAATTTTCGAATAGAAGATGTGTTACCTAAAGATGTTGAAGTTCATCCTCCTAAGAGAAATATGGTGCAGGAAGGCCTCCTTTGTTGAATTAAGTCGGCTGGTGAGGTTAATAAGTATAAACATTATAGTGTAATTTTTATAAATTATTGGCTTTTCATTGTGAAGACGATTTGTGTGATTTCATTCTTTGTTTTTTTAAATTAAATATATTTTTTCTATTTTATTTATTTATTTTGTTAGCAGTGTAATTTACTTTGTTTGGTTAGTAACAGTTTTGCAATTAAAGTCTGGATAATATTTGCTGGGTAAATATTTTCTTGGCAAATATTTTTTCGGCAAACATTTATCAAGAAATATTTGGATACAGATCGTTTCCATGTGTACCCAATTAGGTTTGTCATTCAATGGGCTGCTATATCCATACTTACCCGAATAGGTTTGGCATTCGGTTTACTTTTGCATCCATGCGTACCTGATTAGGTTTGGCATTTGGTTGGCTTTTTCATTTCATGGTTTGCTCGGTTAAATAATATAACTTGGGTAAATCAGTTTCATGTGTACCCAATTAAGTTTGACATTCGGTTGGCTTTTGCAACCATATATACCCGATTAGGTTTGGCGTTCGTTTCGCTTTTGCATCCACATGTACCTAATTAGGTTTGGCATTCAGTTAGTTATTACATTACATGGTTTGCTCGGTTAAACAATATACCTTGGGTATAAATCGTTTGCATATGTACCTAATTATATTTGGCATTCGGTTGGCTTTTGCATCCATATGTACCCAATTAGGTTTGGCATTTCGGTTTGCTTTTGCATTTCATACGTACCTGATTAGGTTTGGCATTCGGTTCATTTCTGCATTCCATGGTTTGCTCAATTAAACAATATGTATTGGGTATAGATCATTTTCATGTGTACCTGATTAGGCTTGACATCCAGTTAGCTTTTTCATCCATACTTACCAGGTTAGGCTTGTCATCTAGTTAGCTTTTGCATCCATACGTACCCGATTAGGATTGACATCCGGTTAGCTTTTGCATTCGATGGTATACTTAGTTAAACAGTATATCTAGGGTATATTTTTTTCATGTGTACCCGATTAGTCTTGGAATCCTGTTAGCTTTTGCATCCATTCATATCCAATTACGCTTGACATTCGGTTAGCTTTTGCATACATACGTACTCGATTAGGCTTGGCATCCAGTTAGCTTTTGCATTCGATGGCATGCTCGATTAAACCAAATATCTTGGATATAGATTGGTTTTGTATGCACCTGATTAGTCTTAGCATCTAGTTAGCTTTTTCATGCATATGTACCCGATTAGACTTGCCATCCGGTTAGCTTTTGTATTCGATGGTACGCTTGGTTAAAAAAATATCTCGGTATAGATTGGTTTCGTATGCACCCGATTAGGTTTGGCATCCGGTTAGCTTTTGCATCCATATATACCCAACTAGGCTTGGAATCCGGTTAGCTTTTACATTCGATGGTATGCTCAGTTAAACAATATATCTTGGGTATAGATGACAGTAACTATGCTATAGGATCGTGTAATATGGATAAACTACTTGTACGGAATAAGTAAGCGAATAGTAAAAGCAGTAAAGTAAAAGACACCAAAGATTTTTCTATACTGGTTTGAACTCCCATTCGACGTGCAGTCCCAGACCCCTTTTGGATTTAACCTAGCAACCCTCACTTGACCCGAAGGAATAGGTTTACACCGCCTGAGCAACCGAACATAATTTCAAATGCTAAAGCAACCGAATAGGACTTCTACTGCCTGAGCAAACGAACATGACTTCTTTACAAATAACAAATGTATCTGACTGTAGTGTGTTCTTAAATAACACTGATAAGTCAATCTAGTACAGTCTTCCTATAGTCTTCTCCTTTATGATATATAGTGTGATGTGCTTTGAGAATTGTGTAAGATAAAGTGATCAATGATCAAAATATGTAAGCAATTTGAGTGAAATTTGAAAACTTAACATTAGATAAAAATTCAAGAATATTAAAAGCAAATTCAGTCAATTGTTTGTTGAATTCTGTAATCTATTTATAGTGTATAAAGAGTTGCAAATATAGATGAAAAGTTATACTGAAAAGAACAGGTGCAACCATTGATTTTGAAAATGCTTCTCTTTGGTGAAGAGAGTCGTCTATTCATGAAAAAACTGTTAAGAATATTCATACTTCTGGATAAAATAATTCAGACTTCTGAATTAAGTTGAAATGCAAACAACAAGGAAATAGACTATTTCTAGCCTTATTCAGCTGTCTGAATATTTTCATTTAGACGTCTGAATATTGGGGAACCATAATTTTGTTTCAGCATTCATACGCCCGAATGACATTATTCAGACGTATGAATTTAGCCTGTAACAAAAAATTACCATAGCTTAAATGGTTAGAGTACCTGCCTTCTGAACTAGTGACCTGGATTTGAGTCGCGCTCCATACAATTTTTGAAAACTTGATTTTTCATTTAAAAGATGAATGTATATGTGTGTGTGTCAATTGAGAAGATTTTAACATTTTTAAACTCTAGACACGACACTCTATGACTAATAATACTTTGTTTGTCACCTTCGCCTTGTCTCTATCATATATATCTCTTCTTGTATCTCCATATACATTCTTTCATCCTCTTATACTGTGTATTTTGATTTTGAACGTATTTGATTATCTCTTTTTGATGCTCATGTACCTGCAAAATAACTTAGGGATTATTTGACATAGTTGTATAGTTGTTGTCATTAAAATCCAACAACTGAGGTTCAAACATTCATCCCCTTTTTGATGATGACAACTATACAATTTTAAAAAATATTCATTCTACATAAAAAATAATATTAATATGTTTAAAGCTCTCCCTAAGTATAATATCTCTCTCTATTAGTATGCATATGAATTTCTCCCCGTTTGTCATTATCAAAAAGAATGAGGGATATAATAAATTATATAAAATATCTTGTAAATAACAAGATAAACTCATTATTAATTATGAAGAGAAAAAAAGTAGATTTTACCATATTTGCTGAAGTCCATATTTCATTGTAAGCACGTAATTCTATTAAACGTATGGAACATTCTTTAAAATTCCAAATCTTTCACTTTTCTTTTGTTTCTCCAAGTACCTGCAATAAATAATGATCGTTTTCGGTGCCCACTTACTATATTAGGGTCCAGAGGGTTAGGTCTTAGGAAACCATACCCATTTGGGTGTGGTTGAACCTTTACAAATATAATTTTCATTATTAACTACTATGTTGAAATAATCATTAATGTATTTTTCTCTATTTTTCCAATTAACAGGAACCCAAATACTTAGATAATTTTTATTCATATTTCCAGTCAATGATTTTATACTTATAGAGAAATTATAAACATTATTGATCATAGTAGTATTTGAATTTGTATAAAAAATGGATTTAGACTTTACTCGAAATTTAGTACTAGCACAAACATTTTTACTATACATGAAAGCATATCTAGTGCTATTTCTATGATCAATTTTATTATATCCTAAACCACTTTTATCATTGTGAGCTTTTGAATTTGTAACTAAGAAAGATAAGATATCTTTACCTTTGTTAAAATTTATGATTTTTGTATTTAATCTTTCAAAATTTGCTTTAGAATCACAAAATTCTTTTTGAAAAATATTATTATTAACTTTTAAAATCTCACATTCTTTAGATAATTCTAAATTCTTTTTAATTAAAGCTTCATTCTCTTTTTCAAAAGAAAAAAAATAAAGAACTAGAGTTATTCAAAGAATTTTCCAAAAAAGTATTTTTATTTTGCAAAACACTTATTTCCTCTAAAAGATCATTCTTTTTATCTTCTAACTGCTCATTTCCTTTTTGTAGGAAATCTTTTTGTAAAACAAGTTCTTCTAGGGTATTTTCAAAACATTTAGTTTGTTTTACCAAAAATTTATTTTTCTCTTTTAAATTGGAAATTTCTTGCTCACAATCTTTTAACTTAGCTAAAGCAATTGTATTAACTTTATTCAAAGTTTTACAATCTTTTAATACTTCATCATGTGCCAATAGAAGATCTTTATATAAAGAATCTAAACGTACCGATTGTGATATAAGTTTATCCATGGAGCATTTTCTTGTTTGCTCCTTTGATTCCTCTTTATTGCTCTTCCTCTTCCTATTGTCTTTACTAGATCTCTTTATAGCCATTTATTCTAGGATGTTGTTACGATCTCTAGAATCCCAGGCTTTGATACCAGTTGACAGTAACTATGCTATAGGATTGTGTAATATGGATAAACTACTTGTGCGGAATAAGTAAGTGAATAGTAAAAGCAGTAAAGTAAAAGACACCAGAAATTTTTATATTGGTTCGAACTTCCATTCAACGACCAATCCCAGACTCTTTCTGGATTTATCCTAGCAACCCTCACTTAACCTGGAGGAATAGGTTTACACCGCCTGAGCAACCGAACAGGACTTCAAACGCCTGAGCAAACCGAATAGGACTTCTACTGCCTAAGCAACCGAACAGGACTTCTTTACAAATAATAAATGTATCTAACTGTAGTGTGTTCTTAAATAACATTGATAAGTCAATTAAGTATAATCTTCCTATAATCTTCTCCTTTATAATATATAGTGTGGTGTGCTTTGAGAACTATGGAAGATAAAATGATCAATGATCAAAGTATGTAAGCAATTTGAGTGCAATTTAAAAATTTGAGAGTAGATAAGAATTCAAGAATATTAAAAGTAAATTCAGTGAATTGTTTGTTGAATTCTATAATCTATTTATAGTGTATAAATAGTTGCAACTATAGATGAAAAGTTATATTGAAAAGAACAGGTGAAACCATTGATTTTGAAAACGTTTTTCTTCGGTGAAGAGAAGTGTCTATTCATGAAAAAAGCTATTAAGAATAATCAGACTTCTGAATAAAATAATTTAGACTTCTGAATTAAGTTGAAACACAAACAGTAAGGAAATAGGCTATTTCTGGTCTTATTCAGCCGTTTGAATATTTTCATTCAGACGTCTTAATATTATGGAACCATAATTTTATTTTTGCATTCAGACGTCCGAATGACATTATTCAGACGTCCGAATGACATTATTCAGATGTCTGAATATAGCCTATAATAAAGAATCACCATAGCTCAAATGGTTAGAGCACTTGCCTTTTGAACTAGTGACCTGGGTTCGAGTCCGCTCCATGCAATTTTTGAAAACTTGATTTTTCATTTAAAATATGAATGTATATGTGTGTATATCATTTTGAGAAGATTTTAACATTTGTAAACTCTAGACACGACACTCTATGACTAATAATACTTTGTTTGTCACATTCGTCTTGTCTCTATCGTATATATCTCTTCTTGTATCTCCATATACATTCTTTAATCCTTTTGTACCGTGTATCTTCATTTTGAACGTATTCGATTTTCTCTTTTTGGTGCTTATGTACCCGCAAATTAGCTAAGAGATTCTTTGACATAATTGTGTAGTTGTTGTCATTAAAATCAAACAATTGGGTTCTAACAATAGATTGGTTCCATATGTACTCGATTAGGATTGACATCCAGTTAGCTTTTGCATTCATACATATCAAATTAGGCTTGGCATCCGGTTGGATTTTGCATCCATATGTACCCCATTAGGCTTGATATCTGGTTAGCTTTTCCATTTGATGGGGACGCTCGGTTAAACAATGCATCTCAGGTATAAATTGGTTCCATTTGTACCCGATTAGGCTTGGCCTTATGTTAGCAATTGCATCCATACGTATCTGATTAGGCTTGACATTCAGTTAGCTTTTACAATCGATGGCACGCTTGGTCAAACAATATATCTCGGGTATAGATTGGTTTCATATGTAACTGATTACGCTTGTCATCCGATTAGCTTTTGCATCCATACGTACACAACTAGGAATGGCGTAACAACCCGGATTTTTCGTCGTTTGATTTTGGATATTTAAATGGTTTAAATATTGGATTTTGAATTATATTTTAGTTAGTAAGATTTTAAAACCGAGATTTCAAGTGATTTCGACAATTTTTGAAATCGTTGATTTAATCAATACGTTAAAATAGCCTTCCGGGCGCAGTCTTGGATTTTGATGAAAATAGTTCCATTGAATCCGTAATAGCGTATTATTATAATATTTTAAATTTCGTGTCAATCGGATTTACGGTTTGGTCGTACGAAGTTGAAACGCATAGAAATTTATTTAAATAAATTTAATTAAAATAATTCAATTCGAAAACCAAGCTTCCAAATAAAATGGA
Organism: Allium cepa; assembly: GCA_030765085.1. NCBI lineage: Eukaryota > Viridiplantae > Streptophyta > Magnoliopsida > Asparagales > Amaryllidaceae > Allium > Allium cepa. The sequence goes on from CM060931.1 coordinate 888,362,457, forward strand.
ATTGGCTTTCGATATATATTCCATTGTATTCGAAATAGGGGTAAAACATTATAAAGCCTAGCAGCACGCCTCGTTTGGTGTTCGAAAATATTTCGTGTGAATAGTGTCTTAAAACGTTGCCTATATAAAGGACCATACCCTTCAAAACCTAAGGTCAATGTTTATAGCCGCTACTAAACTTTAATGGCCAGAAAACTCTGATTTTCTTCCTCTATTATCTCTCAATCCAAGCATTTTCAAGCTTCGATTTCTAAGTGAAACTTGTAGAGCGTATCAAGATCTACAAGGTCAATGGCTACGATCGAATTTGGAGCAGTGGATCATCGTGAATTTAGCCATGAACGTCGCACGTTCGAATGGTTTTTGTGAAGCAATAGGGTAGCCGAGCTCGGCCATGTGCCAGGCGTTAGTGGAGCTCGCACACACGCACCGTGTGGGAAAATCTAATCATCGTCTCGATCAACAGTGGAAGGCTCGGCGATCGATTTTAGTCGCGTGCGTTGGGTTTCTTCGACCTGGGATAGTCATTGCGTGAAGAAAGGAATAAAAATCACGATCAAGATTTGCTATTGTAGAAACATGTGGCCCAGATGATGGTATAATAATAAAAAGAAAGAAAAAAATTATATTAGTTTATAAATATCGTGTAACTTATAAATGCTTTCATTGTTCATACGAGGTCGAAAACGCACGAAATAAATTATGTTGGATCAGCACTATCGAGCACTATATTATGGAGCTAGATTGAGATTTATCCGAGCTAGTGAAAATTTTGGTTAAAATTAAACGCTTGTATAATTTTAATCGAAATAAATTGCTATCGCGACAACTGTAAGCAAAGTGAGTATATCTCACTCATTTGGATTACTGCAATTAATTTTAAATGATTAAAATTAATTTTGGATGACTTATTCAATTTGTAAATTAATATTAGTTGGATGTGAGATTATATGTAGTAGTAAGTATATTAGTAGTTTGATATATTTCTCGCCATTTGAACGGATGAAACCCCATGTGTCCCGCATAATAGCGGATAACCTTATATACCCCGATATCCCACTGAAGTGGGATTGGTATTGGTATTTTTATGTTGTAATAACATCTGTGGATGCAGGGAAACAGGTTGAAGGGATCCAACTGGATTCCTCAAATTTATATTGATTGTTTTTCATGTATAATAATATATGATGCATTAGAATAATCTATTATTGATTATTGTTGTGATTTGAATAATTGAATGTTATAGTAGCACTGGCTTGAATTTTGATATTTTAATTACCATACATGTTATTTTTGAATTTGAAGGAATTAAAGGGATTTTAGATATAAAAATATTTATATTGGAATTTGGATTATTTTAAAGGAATTTGAGTTGGATAAAATAATAATTCGATTTTTGGGTTTGTACTTAACTATTAAGAAAATATTTTTGATGGAGATTTTAAAGTAAATTATATAAAGGGATTTTTAAGATAGAATTTTAAAATGATATCCGAGAAAAAATATGGAAAGAAGTTAATAATCGATATTGAAAATAGATTTGAAAAATAAATAGAATTTATAAGGAAATGGATTTATAGAATGGATTTTATAAATAAGATTTGATTTTTATAAACAAACAAAACCAAGGGAGTTTGTAAATTTATAAACAATGTTTATAAATAAGAGAAAATCTACTAGTGATAAACTTGAAATATAAATTTCACGGTGTGAATTTATATCAAGATATGAAAATATTTTTGGGAAAAATAGTAGGGTTTATTTGTGGAAAGTGAATTAGAAAGGGAATTGGAAAGGAATCGATGTATTGTGAATCGAGAGGAATTTATAAATTGAAATTGGTTAGTGGAATTTTAAAAATATATTTTATTCAGAAGTTAAGTTTTGTTTTTAAAAAGAAATGAAGTTTTATTTACTAACTATGAAATTTTAAAACTAGTTAGTGCTGGAATATTTCAGGAAGTGGGTTATTCAAATATTTTATATTTGTGAAAGAAAATTTAACTTTTATTAATAAGCTTGTAAACGAATTTGTTTTATTTAAAATGAATTGGAAATGAGTTATCGATACTTAATTTAAGGTGCTTTGATTTTGTAATGGTACTTAACCATGTTTTGAAATTTACTTTATTTTTCTTTAAACTATTTATTATATATATATATATATTTGGTTTAAATGCAGAATATTGAAGCGATTTATAATTACCTTAAGATTTGTAAGTTAATTTGGTAGATGGAGAGTGGTTTGAAAAAGGAATGTTATAGTGAAATGCTGAAATTTATGTTAATTTCCAAAGTGGTTAAAAACAGAAATTCAAAATGAATTTAGAATTCATAAAAGGAGTTTGAAATGGAAATTGGGGGTTTAGGCGAGTGAAATTGACTTGGAAAATTTAAAAGGAAGTTAATTAACGAATTTTGGAACTTATAGAACTCGTTAAAAATGAGTCAGGGGATTTACAAATGAAATTTGTGAAGGATTTGTGAATTGTGAAATAAATAGAATATTTCCTAAATATTGGAGATAAATTGATTTTTGGAAAATATACTTATAATTATTCCTAAGTATTGAACTGGAAGGATTTGAAATATTTCTCGTACGAGATTATTATTACTATAGAATATTTTCAAGTATTGAATTGTAAATGGAATTGAAGGGAAATATTTCTAAGATATTGAGATGGTTCGGGAAAATCTGTTATGGGTATTAGAATTGGAATTGGTTTTCAAATTTTGAAATATTTGAAAGAAATTTGAATATATATATATATATATATATATATGTCATAAAGATATTTTGAAAATAAATTTGGAAACTTATAAATAATGGCCTAGTGGCTGCTTATGGATATTATTTGATATTGATAGTTAAATAACCGGCTATCAATATTTGTTGATTTCATTTATCGTTTCGAAGAGACCGGGATTAGATTTAATTATCCGAAAACCACTTCGATCCGATTTGAGCGTTATGAATGGATATCGTAAAGATAGTGAAGATAGTGATTCAGTTTGTCCAAACTCGGGACAACTTGTATGGACGAATGCTATCAGAATATCGCCATTGGAGGACGATGAGCATTTTAAGAAAAAATTTTCTTGAATGGTAACGTTAGCCTCATGCCTCATCAACCGGGAATGACTAAAACAGGGAAGATGCATCAAGGCTAAGTGGGTCGCACCCAATTAGGGTATATTATCACTTTTCTAGATACCCTCAGAAATATATATAAATTATGGATATTGGTGTGAATGAAAAAGGGAGCGCTCGATTTTTAAGGATGAGAACACCCAAGGTGATAACATATTCGGTTCTATCCAGGTTAGGAATAGACCGATCTGGTGTAGCAAGGGATCCCGACGAGGTCATCGATACATTTTTCTAGAGGTATACTGTGATAGGTAGTACCCCAGTAGCCCAGTCATTATATGGAATCCATTCTCCGATACCTGCCTTTATGGTTTTGATTGTAGAGCCTAGTATGTTGAAATTTAATTAATGTAACAATTTCGGCCATTTGAATAAGTATTGCACTTAGACACTATTATAATATCAAATGATTTTGATATAAAATGTTTTGCTTATCGTAAGGTAAAAACCCATGGTGTTTATTTGTGGCGTGGACTTATGAGATACCTTTGTTTTTTTTAAAGCATTTTTATAATAATAATAATAATAATAATAATAATAATAATAATAATAATAATAATAATAATTCAAATTGAGTGTGTTTTCTCATTCTGGTTTTCCATACTGACTCGGGCGTTATTTATTATAATGCCCGGGTCAGACCGAGTATTACAGATTCAGGATAGGATCCTATGAAGCTCAGGAGACGAAGTGGATAATAGAGACATATTTTCGTACTTGATCTATATTTCCGCTGTATGAGGACAAGTTATTATAACTGTTTAGATTAATGTATTGATTGTTGTATTTTGATGATTGTAAGTATAAAAAAAGTTACAGATTCTTTTGTATAAAGATCTGTTATTATATATTGTATTCTTTTTCACTATGATTGTGAGATTATGTGTTGATTGTTTCTGATTTTCTTCTACATTTTTCTTCTTCACCCCTAACAATCGGTATTTGCAGCACTTGGATATTCGATATGTTATATAGTGAACATATTAGTGCCGATTTTCGAAGGTCGAAAATTTTGGTTCGTTGCACTTGGTATCATAGCTGAAGGTTAAGTGAGAACCTTGGTTTCGATGGGGATTACTAATTAGAAATCGAGTCAGTAGTACCCTAAAATGAGTTGGGAGTATTAATAGATATGAGCGCGTATTTGTTAATGAATATAAATGGTTTTATATTGTGTTGATTAATCTGTTGAGTGACGTATAAATTCTGGTCGAGTAGTGTGACGTTACGACATCGATAAGGGTTTCTAAACACTTGAATAGAGTAATTCGACACAATATGGTTTTGGGAGTAGGTAAATGAAATAACTTTACCCAAATTATATTTTGATATAAAACAAATAATTTTCTGATATTATTATAGTATATTGGTGCGTTTGGTTATTATTATATAATCAAAACAAAGTTAAAAAGTTGGAAATGATTTATTAAAACCAAATTACATTGTATAAGAATGAATTATACGAATGAGTTAAAAACTAAAAATGGATTCAAACCACAATTTGGAAAATAAAATCCCGGAGATTTTTGAAAAGGTTTTCCAAGCTATTTTGAAATAAATAATGGTGATATTATTTTTCGATTAAAAAATGCTTTAAATTGGATTCAAAAGTGAATTTTGAAAGTGATAAAGCACAGAACTCACTTCGGTCGCTGAAAAATAATTCTGATTATAACGGCCACATCGTTAATATTCATTTTTGAGTTTTTACAATATATTATAAACATCAATGAAATTTTTTACGTTTACAGTAAGGTTTATAGTAAGACGTGTTCTATCCTGTCAGTGTTTTCTACCAACTGTAAATATAACTCTAAAACGACACCAAAATGTTGTAAAAAGTGCCATTTACAACATTCATGACGTCTTAAGTTTGGACCTTCTACAACATTTTTAAAACATTTTACAAAAATCTTAATCCAATATTTTTCAAATAACGTTGTAGATATACTTTTCGCAACCTTTTCAAATTGATGATCAAAATAATATTTGCAACGTTGGATAAAAGTAATCCACAAACTAGTAAACATGTTTTATATAACATTTCACAAGCATTATTTTTAACAGTAATATAATATCCACAACCATTTGCAGTTGCTGTTTACAGAACTTTTTTAACACAAACTTATATTGAAAATACAAATGTAATCACACAAAACAACAGCCAAAGCAAATCATCAATAATAACAGATATTTGGCTAGCGGTTCTTTTTCACAAAGCTCTCTCCACCCTCACTTCAAATGGAGCAGAACGATGGTTCACTTTCCTCTACGGTTTATTCTTTCAGCTTTTCAAGATTCTCCAACTCATACTCAATTGACTCGTTGATGTCTCGATCCACTGCAATAATTTCATAAGCCTCGGCATTTGGATCGATAGTGAGTAGGTTTAAATGCACTTCATATAATTTGTTACACTTCCCAGCAAAATCCTGTACATATGGAAAACAAATTACATTATTAATGCTGCAATTTTATCTGAACCAATAGCATGAACTATTATGGACTTAAATTTCTGAAGTGCATTTACTGCTACCGTCCATGTAAAACACTAGATCAAACAAAGAATACTGTATTTTCGAGAAGAGGAATTAGGGAAAAGCACAAACTTCGATAAAAAATTTGTCTCAAGGACACCACGATTCATTATTTGGCCGAAGGACAAACTTAAGAAAAAATTAGGCTGAAAGACAATGCTGGTTCTAACTAGTATTATATTCAGTTTTTACACTATACAAAATGCTAGTTCTAACTAGCATTTTATTCTATTTTTACACTATACAAAATGTTAGTTCTAACTAGCATTGTCCTTTAGCCTAATTATTTCAGCCTAATAAAAATGAAACCTCTTGTTCTTTAGCCTAGATTTTTTTTTTTTAAGTTTGTCCCTATGCCTATTTTCCACTTTCGAGGACTCCTCTCATAAAGTATCCAAAAAATAATTTAATCTGAACGTACACAACATGAATAATCTATATTATCATCGATCACAATGATAACAATATAAGCTTTGCTATTGTGAAGTACCATTTATTTGCCAAGAATCCCCTAGTCCAAAGAACTGAAAATCAGAGTAAACAGGTAATTCTATAGTCAAACTTAAGTTCATTTGCAAAAAACTAAAACCTTAAATGTATTTCTTAATTATTGCTAAATTATCCATTTAAAGATGACCACTTTTTTCTAGTGTCATTATGTGTTACCTTGGACTGAGCCTATACTGCCTATGACCAAGGAAATTAAAATGAACATCTTTTTCTACTGTCATTATGTGTTACCCTTGACTTAGCCTTTTCTACCTATGACCAAGGAATCCAGATAATCCTTTTACTGTCAACCTGAATACATAGGAGAAACAAGATTATACACGGCATTAATATAGCAATGTTAAATTATTGAAGGAAGGTTAACAACTATAATGTGGTGAAGAAGCTTCTATTTACATATATCTAACCAATAACTGCATCAGGCAAAATAAAAGAATGATGCATCTCAAGAAACTAACCTGAATAACCATACTTGTGGAGCTTATGTAGTATAGTTATCCATCATCTTTGTCGGTTTCTGAATGTTTGTAAACAAAGGTTTCCTAACATAACCACTCAAATATTAGATATTATTACTGTTACAGTTAATCATCAAATCAAACTTCATCAAGATATTGCCACCCACAGACATATATACAAACATAATGGCACATGAGGAATATTGTGGTAGAACTGTGTACCAATTAGTCCACTAATGATTGATTTATGTGGTAACTGTCTTGATTAATAGTAATACATTGATATCTATTTAACGTATTTCCATAGGTGTTTGAAAACACGCCTCCTATCTACTATTCTTTATATATACTCCAACTTCCAACCTAACCACCATTACATCAATACTCTCTTAAAGATATGGTTGATATTTCTTGAGTGTAAAAGGTAAGCATGCAATGCATATGTAGGATTCAGTTAGTTGATTTATTCAAAATCTTTCCTTAAGAAATAACTCGTTTAACTTGAAAAATGCATGACCATTGACGTAGAATATGAAACAATGCATTGTAATTGAAGCAGAAACAGAAACAATGCGTTATTATTAAAGCAGAAACTGAAACATAAGCTTCAAATCATACAGTCCTTAAAAAGTCATACTTATTTAGAGTTTTGGTTATTTACCATATCAGAGCTAGCAATACTTAGAAAAAGGTTGGTTTATTAACATATTAGGTTAGCAATCATATTACAAAATGAATGCAAACTACAGGAATTGAATTTAAGACATGCCGAAGCTAGATACATACCCTTACCACCATAGTAAATATAGCTCCAGTAATATATGTAACAATAGCAGTTTGTGTATACACTTCTTATAAAAAATTAAGGACCCTTCCAGCTCAGGGCCATAGGCTACTGCCTAAGTGGTCTCGGGCCAATGCCAGACCTGTAAATAGTGTATGCGCGCGCGCACTTAATAATAATAATAACAATAACAATAATAATAATAATAATAATAATAATAATAATAATAATAATAATAATAATAATACAAAAGACTGATATTGAATTAGGATTCAAATATGTGTTTTAATCGCTTTTCACTTTTGGTTTAAAAAAACACCTTTTTACGACATTTCAAACGCATTTACCATGCAGTTGCAACTAAAAGTAAATATATTTTGTAAAGGCTTATTTAATAAAATGCTTCCAAATGGTACTCTTACATTTTCATCTACAAAATAAGTTCAATCATAGAAATCGGTAGTGTACGATCAAGAAATGGTTATAGTTTTTTACAATGCCTACATCTAATAAAAATGATCAACATAATAGTACAAGTTTTATACTATGCCTACATCTAATTTTATAGCAAACCTACACCCTAATATATCAGCTGTACTCTGCAAACGATTGCCGTGAAATTAAAATATAGGTTTCGTGAAAAAGAAATAGCAGTTTAGATGTATTTTGTTTTGTAAAATGCTACACAGTTTCCAATGGCAAAACCAAAATGCAACATAAAATAGTCAATTTTGAAATTCCAACAAAGGCTTAAGCCCCTACTAGTCCCATATGCATCTGCAACTTACACCAATATCAAATCTTTTCACAAAATATAAATTTACCACTAAGATGGAAGCCTCTTCACTAAATTTGAAGCTTCTCCATATATATCATCCAACCTGAGTTAAAACATTAAGAAAATGAATGTTACAATAAATATAAAATAAACATATGCGATAATAAGTATTCACAAAAATAAAGCTAACTAATTCAATAGTTCTAGAAGTTAAAAACTTCATCGCGGTGCCAAAAATGTTGATAGAAGAAGATGAAAACATTTAAGACGTACTGCTACAGTAGCGAGCTATAGAAGCTAATAAAAATTTTGGAAAATTAACAAGGAAAATTGTATCCTAATTATGAACTTTTAGGTTCGAAAACTGGAAGGGTGAAAAAACCTCGATTTTTTTTAATTGTTTACCTAAATCTACTTATCGGTCTCGGAAATAGCTAATGAGGTAAAGATACGTAGTCCTCTAATTTGGCTCCACTCTTGTAGAACTTATTGCCGTGAATCTTGAAATAGTGTGGAGGGGACGTGGTGATTGAACTTTGGGGGGAAAGAAATATTATTTGGCGCCGTGAGTTATTAACGGGGAAGTGGAAAAGGAAAATGGAGATGAAGGGGCTAGGGTTTTCCATCGTTGTTGCCGCCATAAAACGAGGGAAAACCCTGCTTCTTTTATTGTTTTTTAATTGAGCCATAATTTATTGTTTAATTTAATTTTTGTTCACGAAAAAATTGTAACCATCTAAATGGCAGTCGTATATTCAAAATAGACAACTTTTATATATCAATGTATTTTTTATTGACTTACTATTTTCGAATGTAGATGATTGTTTTTATTTTTTTCAGTTTTCTAAAATAGTTTGAAACTTAGTCGTAATATTTTGTTTTAGAGTATGTAAGTTATATTATTTCACCTTGGTCCTTGCACGTGTTATCCTTTGTTATTTGAATAAACATATATATGGATGATGGGAATGGAGCGGGTTTGGGTGGGTTTTTTGTGTTCCATACCCGCCTCGGGTTTCCCGAACCCTGCTCCAAACCCGCTCCGTAGACCTAGTGCGGGTTTGGACTTTAGCCCCGTTTCCAAACCATATGGGTCAGGGTAAACCCGCCCTGCTTCTAAACCCGATTAGGCTTTTCATATCCATTCAAAATAATGCATTAATATATATATATATATATATATATATATATATATATATATATATATATATATTCTAATAGGGGTTGGTACTACTGATACAATGAATACTAGCATATAACGCACGTACGTGCATCTAATATCCAAAAATGTTTACTTTGAATTGATATGTGTTTTAAGTGCAAATGTTTTTATAGTCATAACACATTTCAAGTTGCTTTATTGGTGATATCAAGAATAAATTGATAGTAAAATATTACCTTGATGGGTAGTCGACAAGAGCGATAAGATTCCATTAACAAAGAGGGATAATTTTGAAATTTCAAAAAGACTCATGTAAATTATGTTGATTGAATTTTCTTTATTAATATTTGACGCAGCAGATAAACGAAAATGGATGAAACGGTGATAAGTTGAATCGATGGATTGAAAATACCAAAGTGCCCAAATTCGTTGATCTCAAGAGATACTGGATTCTAGCTATCTTCAACACGTTGATCGCGCACGATACCGTGTTAAAAGATCTACGATTCTTCTACGTTGATCTCGCGCACGAGATTCCGTGAATCGGCTTCAAATCCGTTGATTCGAGCGCACTCGAATAACCGAAAATGGAGAAAGAAGATAACACTCAACTTCCAATTTTAAAAGAGGCACAAAGCACTCAAACAAAGTTTATTCAAAATCAACCACCTCAAATGATACAACTCACCCGCTATTTATAGAATTTTACAACTCACACAACTCAACATAACACAGCTGACCTAATACAAGCCGACCAAAATCAAACGATTTAACAATACACGCGACCTACGACCTACAGTTACAACACACGACTTAAGGAAAATATAAGCGACCTAACAATTTACAACACGGCGCCATATAACGACCAAACTAAAAGCGGCATGCATCTTCAGTGACATAACTTCAGGAGCGACTTAAGGAAACACGGCTGCGATCTTTTGGAAACGACATAAGTATCTGAGCGACCTAACAAAACTGAGCGACATAAGACCTGAGCGACCTAACCCCTTCATGTGACTTAAGACTTAACTCGTTAGGTCGTCGTGCTTCATCTTGTTACGTTGTTGCGCGGCATACTTGCTAGAGTTAGCTCGTTAGGTCGTAACTCGTTACGCGACTCAAAGCATAGGTTGCCGGCATGTAGCGTTGCATCTCCCTTCTCTCTTAACTCGCTATTCCATAGGTTGCTATGCCTAGGTCATGAACGACTCAAGCCAATCGACCTAACACAATCATAGTGCGCTACATCATCCTCCCCCGGTTGACAAGAATTCGACCCCGAATTCACACTTTCCTCTTCTTCAAGACGCTTATCCTCATGATATGGAATCAAGTGTTTGACGTTAAAAACGTCGGCAGTATGACATGCTCCGACAATCTTAACTGATAAGTACTATCATTGATCCTCTTCAAGATTTCTAATGGGCCAATCTTTCGAGCTTTCAATTTGTTGTAAGTTCCAACTGGAAAACGATCTTTCGTCAATGCTGCATAAACAAAATCACCTTCTTTGAAGTTCACGCTCCTTCGCTTATTATCTGCAAGTTGCTTATACTTCTCATTTGACTTAAGCAATCGTTCATGAACAATCCTGTAACACTCCTGCAACTCATTCACGAAATCACAAGCCCGTTTAACAACCCCTTCCTGACATGGAACTATCGACAAATCCAACGGTCCTTTCGGAATCGCTGAATATACTACTTGAAATGGACTGAATCCAGTACTTCGATTAACTACATGATTATGTGCGAATTCTGCCTGACATAACTTCACATCACAGCTCTTCAAATTATCCTTCACAAGACATCTCAACAAGTTTCCCAACGATCTGTTCACCGCTTTCGTTTTCCCATCAGTTTGTGGATGATAGGCGCTACTAAAATTCAGCTTAGTTCCAACCATCTTCCATAGACTCAACCAAAAATGACTTAGAATACGAGTATCCCGGTCATAAACAATGGTTTCAGATAGCTCATATAGTCGATAAACCTCTTTAAAGAATAATTAAGCAACACGGACTGCATCAGCGGTCTTTTTGCAAGCTATGAAATGACCATCTTTGAAAATCTATCCACCACAACATATATGGAATCATTCCCTCGTTGAGTTCTTGGCAAACCCAAAACAAAATCCATGCTAATATCAACCCATGGTCTAGTAGGCACGGACAATGACATATACAATCCTGCATTCGTAGCTGTCCCTTTGGAAACTTGACATATATGACATCTTTGCACAAATCTTTCAACTTCTTTCCTCATGGAAGGCCAAAAATATGATTGAGAAATCAACTGCAAGGTATGATCTCTTTCCACATGACCTTCTTCATGCAATTCTTTCACAATCTTCATCCGCAAACTGCACTCTGGTATACATAATCGATTTCCTTTGAAGTGAAAACCATCTACCAACACATACTCATCCGTCTTCCCTTTCTCAACTTCACCTACAATCTTAGCAAAGTAAGGATCTTCAACAAAAAATTCTGGAAATACTTCAAAACCCGTCACTTCAACTCTCATCGTAGTCAATAAATGATTTCTTCTACCCAATGCATCTGCCACACGGTTTGTAACTCCCGACTTATGCTTTACAACAAATGTAAATTGCTGCAAGTATGCGATCCATGAAGCATGCCTGGCTGCAATCTTATCCTGTCATTTTAAATGCTTCAACTCTTCATGATCAGTATACAACACAAACTCTTTATAAAACAAATGGTGTCTCCAGTGCTTTATGGCTTAGACAATAGCATGGAACTCCAAGTCATAGGTACTGTATCTTGTCTTGGCTCTAGAAAGTTTCTCGCTAAAATAAGCAATTGGTCGACCCTTCTGACTTAATACTCCACCAATTCCAACATTAGGCGCATCAGTATCTAGCTCAAAAACCAACTGAAAATCCGGGTATCTAAGAATCGGTGTTGTAGTCAAGAGTGTCTTGATCTGTTGGAAAGCAGAATCAGCATTTTCAGTCCACACAAACTGCTTCCGTTCCATACAATCTGTCACTGGTACCATCACGCTACTGAAATGTGGAATAAACCTTCGGTGGAATGATGTTAACCCATGAAAACTTCTCACTTCATTTATAGTCCTGGGTTGTGGCCAATCCTTGATCGCTTCAACTTTACCTTGGTCCACATGGATTCCTTCCTTGGACAACACATACCCCAAAAACAAAACACTGTGTGTCATGAACATGCACTTATTTGTTGCCGCATAAAATTGCTCTTGACGAAGTATCATTAACAGTTCCCGCAGGTGCTGTAGATGTTCTTTTGTGCTTCCACTGTATATCAATATATCATCAAAGTATACCACTATGAACTTTCCAATAAACGGTCGAAAGATCTGATTCATCACTCACATAAAAGTACTTGGTGCATTCAAAAGACCAAACGGCATGGCCAGCCATTCATACAACCCTTTCCGTGTTTTGAATGTTGTCTTCCATTCATCACCTGGTCGAATTCGAATCTGATGATATCCACTCTTCAGATCAATCTTTGAAAAGATAGCAGCTTCATTCAACTGATCTAACAAATCATCCAATCTCGACATTGGAAATCTATACCTCATTGTAATCTTGTTCAGTGCGCGACTATCTGTACACATTCTCCAAGTTCCATCCTTCTTCGGCACTAACAATGCTGGTACTGCACAAGGACTTAAACTTCTTGTACGCGCCATTGTTCAAGTAACTCCTCCACCCGCCTTCTCAACTCTTCGTGCTCCTTCGGACTCATTCTATAATGTGGTCTATGCGGTAACACTGCTCCCGGAACAAGATCAATCTGATGTTGTATGTCTCTCAACGGTGGTAACTCTTTCGGCAACTCTTCAGGAAATACATCTTCAAACTCCTTCAACACTGGCTTAACTTCTTCAGGAATTTCAACCGCTTCACTACTTTCACGTCCAATTAACAGAAATACTTCAGGCTCATCCTACACTTCTTTGACAAATTCCTTCAAAGATAACAGAGTCTTTAGTTCTTCAATCTCCTCCAACTTACTTTCACTCTGTTGCCGCTTTTTAGGAACTAAAGTGATTTTAGTTCCATTGAACATGAAACTGTAGCAGTTGGTCCTACCATCGTGTTGTACGGCTCTATTGTATTGCCACGGTCTCCCCAATAACAAATGACATACATCCATATCTACCACATCACACCAAATTTCATCTTTATACTTCTTTTCGATGGAAAAAATTACACAAGCTCTTCAACTAACCTTCACTTCCCCACCTTTCCTCAACCAAGCTAATTTGTAGGGTTTAGGATGATTCTCTATCTTTAATGCTAACTTCTTTACAGCTTCTGTAGAGATAATGTTATCACAACTCTCGCATCAATAACAAACTTACAAACCCTTCCCAAAATAGTGCACGTTGACTGAAAGATGTTACTCCTCAACCAGCTAGTCTCCTCTTCCTGCTTTGGCGTTAAGCAAGATCTCCTCATCATTAAAGAATATCCTTCGTCTCCTGCCAATAATTCTTCTTCCTTCTCAACTTGTGGTGAATTGGAACATTCTATTTCTGCATCCTCATCCTCAACCTCAGCAACCATCATTCGCTTCTTAGGCTTAGGATATTCATTGCTCTTATGACCAAACTCCTGACAGTTATACACTTGAAGTTGTTGTTGACCTTGGTCTTAGCAACTTCATTGACAATCGGTTTCCAACAGCCTTGGAAACATTCGTATTGCTACTAGTCCCTTTCACTTGATTGTTGGAATTTGTAAACACACCACCTCCTCTTCTACCTTGCCTCTCCCAAGCTAGAGCCTTCTGGTGTGCTTCAGAAACGGATCTTGGATCAAACATATTCACCATATCCTGAATTTGTATTCTCAACCCTCCAACAAATCTAGCTGTCAACTGTTCCTCCGTCTCCATTATATCATTTCTAGCAATCAGTTGATAAAACTCATCTGCATAATCATTTACCGATTTCGTCCCTTGTCTCAAATTCTGTAAGCGCTGATACATAAGAGATTGATAATTATAAGGCAAGAAAGTGGCCTTCATCAATTTCTTCATCTTCTCCCATGAAACAATCTTCGACTTTCCCATCCTTTCCCATGTAAGTTTAGTTTGTTGCCACCATGCCATAGTTCTTCCCCTCAATCATGCAGCAACCAACTTAACTCTACGATGCTCGGGTACTTCCTTGAAGTCAAAAATTTCTTCAACATTCGATAACCAATCAAGAAACTCTTCCGCTATCGTTCCTCCTTTGAATTGTGGAATCTCTGTTTTCATCCTCGACTCCCATTTACGATCATCTTCTACATCCACATATTGATTTCTCACTTGGCCTTGATCTCGATAATGAATACCGCCTCGAACACCATCCTCATCAAAATCAAATGTACTTCGATATCTATCCCGTCCATCCACATCTCTATGATCATGCATGGTCCTTCTACCCTGTCTTTCAATATCGGGATATGATTCATTTTCGAACCCACGTGGAGTTCTTCTATCTTCATTTCGATACTCATGGTGTTCTCGCCTCATTGAGACTGATGATTCTCTTCTATCTCGATAAGATTGTGGTGACACCCTCCTCGCTTCCGTAACCGATGGTGAAACTCTGTTTCCTCCATGGTTCGAGATTGGTGACCTTCTCCTTTGACTTTGATTCAAGTCATTCATCAATTTCTCTAACTTTCCAATACCTTCATCAAACTTTTCATTGATTCGTTGTTCCATTTGCTCAGCTTCTTGTCTTCGATACACATCTTCAACATGTTGGAATCGATTAGCTCTTCGTGGAGGCATTGTCGAATCTTCAATAAATCCAAACACTTTAACTCTCGGCTTGATCAACTTAACTCCAAACAAGCTCGGCTTAGCACTTAGCTCGGATCTACACTGATATGCTCGGCTCCAACTATCAAACTGATGCACAGCTTTGCTTAGCTCGGTCTGAACTCCAACTTACAGCTCTCGGCCTTGATCCAAAACTTCTATACTCGGCTCCCAATAGGCTCGGCTTAGCTATGATTAGCTAAGTCCAGCTTTGATACCAAATTGACGCAGCGGATAAACGAAAATGGATGAAACGGTGATAAGTTGAATCGATGGATTGAAAATACCAAAGTGCCCAAATCGGTTGATCTCAAGAGATACCGGATTCTAGCTATCTCCAACACGTTGATCGCGTACGATACCGTGTTAAAAGATCTACGATTCTTCTACGTTGATCTCGCGCACGAGATTCCGTGAATCGGCTTCAAATCCGTTGATTCGAGCACACTCGAATAATCGAAAATGGAGAAAGGAGATAACACTCAACTTTCAATTTTAAAAGAGGCACAAAACGCTCAAACGAAGTTTATTCAAAATCAACCACCTCAAATGATACAACTCACCGGCTATTTATATAATTCTACAACTCACACAACTCAACATAACACAGCCGACCTAAATCAAATGACTTAACCATACACGCGACCTACGACCTACAGTTACAACACACGACTTAAGGAAAATACAAGCGACTTAACAATTTACAACACAGCGCCATATAACGACCAAACTAAAAGCGGCATACATCTTTAGCGACATAACTTCAGGAGCGACTTAAGGAAACACGGCTGCGATCTTCTAGAAACGACATAAGTATCCGAGCGACCTAACAAAACCAAGCGACATAAGACCTGAGCGACCTAACCCCTTCACGCGACTTAAGACTTAACTCGTTAGGTCGTTGTGTTTCATCTTGTTACGTTGTTGCGCGACATACTTGCTAGAGTTAGCTCGTTAGGTCGTAACTCGTTACGCGACTCAAAGCATAGGTTGTCGGCATGTAGCGTTGCATCTCCCTTCTCTCTTAACTCGCTATTCCATAGGTCGCTATGCCTAGGTCGTGAACGACTCAAGCCAATCGACCTAACACAATCATAGTGCGCTGCATCAATATTAGAGATTAGCATTCAGCCCTTTTTTATCCAAATAAACAACTTTAGTTTAGTACACAAAAATTTGCATTAATTTAAACTTTAATTACGATATAATCGATTGACTTGATTTTAATGGGCGACAAATTTTCATTTTAATTAAGATATGAACAGTTTCCATTTTAATTAAAAGATAAGAGCAATTGATCTAGTAATGAAATGTAAAATTTTGAATTCCAACTAAGTTGGGAGTGTATCTACATATGTTAAATGTAATTTGAATTCAAAAGTACTTTTTAAAAAGTTCAAGTTTATACCCAAAAGGTGCGACACTAAAAATGTTAGATCTATTATTTAAGAAACTAAAAACCCAAACTGATTCATTTTGCATTTTCCTTGATCCGCTTACTAAAGGCAGATGATGTAGTCTGAAAGTAATAATGCAACAAATTGTATGATAATATCCAATTGATACCCTTGTTGGGTAGGAAGTAACTATTAGTACTCACTTCAGCACTGTTTTTTTAAAATCAACAACTCTCTCATGGCAACTAATAGAAATTGATGAAGCTAAATGAATAATTCAAATCTCATTCTTCATTAAATGCTGAAATTAATAAATTTGTCCCATCGTATAGAATCCAAGTTACCTTTTTAAAGACATTTTTCTTCGGTTTCACTACAAAAAAAAATTATTTTTAAATTTCAGAATATTGAAAAAAACTCTATAAATATTTATATTTTTAAAACAAAATGCTTTAATCATTGAAATATAGAAATAATGTTCAAATTTAATTTTCAAAAAATAACTTTTTTTACCGAAACTAAAATTGAAATGTAATCTAAAACATGTTTTTAATAGAGTTTTTCACGTATTAAATCTGAAAATAACACACATAGCCAAATGTCTAGTGGAATTTATTCAAAATTACCGTTTTAATAAATTTAGCATAAAAATCAGTATAAAAGGCTCGTTAATATCTCATTGCATATGGATTTCTCATCCATCAGGATAATATTTTAAATGATAACTAAAAATATAAAACGTTCCATTAAGACCTCGCCACCTAGATAACGATTCCTCTTTTTTTATTGTGCTTTTGAAGAAAATACGTGAAAACGTTATAACATTTGGTCTAGTAATGTAGTAAATGAAAATAGGACCATGATAAATTGATTGCTTAGACAAAACATAACTCATTCTCATTTTTCTTCAGCTCACACATAGTTCACACTGTACATGCCAGTGCACCGGCACAACAATGAGAATAAAGATGCAAGGGTATTATTGGTAATCCAAAAAGACACATTTGAAATTAGTTCATGAAATTCTCATTATTAGTAGTAAATATATATATCAATGTGTTTACAATGGTAGGTAAGATAATAAGAATGAGGTGTATGGTAACATTTCAAGAAAAACATGCATATGTTATTAAATAATTATTAGTAATGCAACTTAATACCATAAAAATATATAACTTATTGAATGGAACATTAGAATATTCGTGTTATTACCGCTTATGTATGAAAGGATCAACAAATCATCGTTATAGCAATAAAGCAATTTTACGAGATTTCAGTAGGGCGGATCGGGTTGGGACGGGTTAGTCAAGCCCCGATCCGAACCAAGTACATTTTGAATCCTTTTTGTAAAGTTCTTAAAACATTCAAAAGTATCACTTTTATGTTTCAAAAATACTGTCCATGTAAATCTAGAATAATCATCTACAATTACAAAAACATATTTACTATGTTTTATTGACAGAATTTGAGATGGACCAAATAAATCAAGGTGAAGTAATTCAAGAGGTTTTGAGGTTGAAATCATATCTTTTAATTTAAAGGAACTTTTTCTAAGTTTTCCCAATTGACATGCATCACATAGACTATTTGCTTCAAAATTCATTTTAGGGAGACCTCTTACTAGATCTTGTTTAGATAGTCTAGATAAGAGTTTGAAATTCAAATGCCCAAATCTCTTATGCCAAATCCAAGAATTTGAAACTTTCATACTAAGAATATAAATATTCTTTTTCCTAATTCCCTCAAATATTATGGTTGAATTATTATCTTCAATGTGACACTTATCTTTTTCAAATTTAATTTTATATCCTTTATCGCAGAGTTGACTTATACTTAGCAGATTATTTTTTGGATTCTTAACCAGTAAAACATTAGTAATAATAGGAGTTTCAGAGTTACAGACTTTACCGATGCCAATCACATATCCTTTTGAATTGTCTCCAAAGTTAACCAGCCCTCCGTCTTTGCGTATTATATCATTCGGCAAATCTGGATTTCCAGTCATGTGTCTAGAGCATCCACTATCGAGTATCCATTTGCTCTTTTCGATCTGCACAATTTGTCCGTTGTGGATTAATTCCTTAACCTCCATAAAGCATGTTTGCTGCACATCAAATAATTTTGGTAGACAACACAATTTTGGTAAACAACTTGAATTTGAACATTGATTATATGCAGACTCAAGGGACAATGATGATCTGAATTTTTCTAAACTAGTATTATCAAACATAGCCATTTTATAAACTTTTTCAAAAATCAGATTATGAAACTTTGAAAACCTTGCTTTGATAACAAATGTGAGAAATGCGGAATACAGATCTTAGGGTTAGGATTAACACTAGAAGGGGGTGAATAATGTTTTAAGGAATTACTGAATCTTTTTGATTTTTTATTAATTTGAACACAAATGTATGCAATATTCAGACACATATATGATCACAGAATCAAACACAGATGCAGAAATAAAGTAAAAGCAATAAAGGAAAGAACACACCAGATTTTATACTGGTTCGGAGTTACCCCTACATCCAGTCCCGCACACAAGTACAAATTTCCTTTAAAAGGCAATCTTTACAATTACACCCTCGATTTCAAGGCTATGAGGTACACCCTCCAGATTCACAATCCTCTGAGTAGAGATACTTGATTTAGTGGGAAACAAGTTCACTCAATTGATTTCCTAGGCTACAATCACACCTTTTCTAACTTGATTGATTCCCAAGGCCACAATCACACCTTTTCTCGCTTAATTGATTTCCAAGGCTACAATCATACATTTTCTCGCTAAATTGATTACAAAGAAGTCTATAACTCCGAATAGCACTGAGGATCTTGTTGAGATAGTGATAGAGAATCAAACCAGAAATGATCTAGTTAGATTCAATGGTGATTCGGCAGAGTAATGGTAAGAGTGTATATAAAGAAATATGGAAGAAGAAGAGGAGTGAAAACCAGAAAAATATAATAAGAAATTCATTGAAAACATCCCCTATTTATAGAAGAACAACAACCATGTCCATTCGTGAAAGGGTATGACGAACAAACACTTCTTTTGAAATTTAAATTTTGAAACCAACTGCCACTATGTCGACATGGGTACCTTGGGTATGTCGACATTCCAAAGGAAATTTTGGTGCTTTGTTTTTCTTTAAAAATAACTTTTATCTCATATTAAAACTATTTTAAACTTTTATAAATATACTTAACTATAGAAAATACATAAATAAATATAGAAAAGAATATTTTGGTATATATAAAATTTTACTATAATTTTATATTTAAATCTAAGTATAAATATTAAAAGTTAAATATATTATTATTAAAGATAATTTAAAACCAAGGATAATTTGATTTTGAAATTAAAGATTATTTTGAGGCTAAAATATTTAAAACCAGGATAGATGTTTTTGATTTTTTCAAAAGGAAGGTTTTGAAAACATTTCGAAAACAAAATATAATTTTGTAAAATCATTTTGAATAAAAGTTAGCGGATAAAAAACAATGTTCCACTAGATTTTTCAAGGTTCCATCATACTTAGGGTTCCATCCCTTTAACTGGCTCGAAGTGGATTCCATTCCACGAATAAATTGGTTTTAAGATGTCAGTGCTTTTCTAGTAATTTTAACAAAATTCCTAATTAAATTACTTATTCTTGAAATCTTGAACTCTTAATAATCTCTATTCTTGATACTCATGAGTCTTCAATCTTGATATCTTGAATCTCTATACTGTACAGTCTTCATTCTTGGTACCTGCATGATTAAATCCTGCATATACATATATATCTAAATTATAATGCTAGTATTTATATTTTATAATCTTATTCTAAGGTTGCTGTCATCAAAACCATCATCTCAAGGACTAACATTCTCCATCATGATCACTCCTAATAGTTTTAATTTTACTAGTCATTTGATTTTGAATTTGTTTAACAAAGATTTTAAACATTTCAAAAGCATCACTTTTAAGTTTCAGGAAAATCATCTAGGTAAACCTAGAATAATCATCAACGATTACAAATACGTATCTACTGTGATTTGTAGATTGTATTTGTGAGAGATCGAAAAGATCGAAGTGAAGACGTTCAAAGGGTTAAGAGGTAGAAATCATATCTTTTGATTTAAAAGAACTTTTTTAAAGTTTTCCTAATGACATGCATAGCATAAATTATTAACTTTAAAAATCATTTTGGGAAGTCCTCTAATTACATCATTTTTAGCAATTTTAGATATTAGTTTGAAATTCAAATGACCAAATCTTTTATGCTAAATCCAAGGATCACTTGATTTAGCCAAAAGACATAAGTTATCATTTTATATTTTCATACTTAACATATAGATGTTTTGTTTTCTAATGCCTTCAAAGATAATGTTTGAATCATTATCTTAAATATGACATTTATCATTTACGAATTTAATTTTGAAACCCTTATCACATAGTTGACTAACATTCAACAGTTTATGCTTTAAATTCATAACTAACAAAACATTAGAAATAGTAGGAGTTTTAGAATTACTTACATTGCCGATGCCAATCACATGTCCTTTAGAGTTGTCTCTAAAATTTACCGATCCACCATCTTTGTAAACTACAATTTTCAAAATCTCTGAATTTCTAGTCATGTGTCGTGAACATCCAATATCCATTTGTCCTTTTTGATATGTAGAGTTTGATCATAGGTGTCTGTTCATCAAAAGCCATGTAATACATTTGTTCCTGCAATTTATACCTTTTCAAAAGATCATTTGATTTTTACGTTGAAAAGATGCAAATTTATGAAACAATATTATGCCGATTTTACAAATTATCTTTTCAAAAATAGTATTAAAAATATTATCAAAAATTGTCAAATTATAAATTACGTTAAAATCATTCTGTAAGTCAGCAGAATAGGGATCTCAATGCTAAGTTAACACTAGCGGAGAGTGAATAGTGTATAATTGATTATATAAATATTTTTCAAATTCATTTAGATTGTACTTGGAATAATGTAATTAATAATCACAGAAACAAAGTACAAATAAAAGTAAATGTAGTAAAAGAAAAAGGGAAATAACACAACAGAATTTTATACTGGTTCAGAGTTACCCTATATCCAGTCCCACACAATTCCTTATACGGATTTCCTTTTAACTAGCAAATGCAAATACAATCTCGATTTCAAGGCTACGAGACAAACCCTCCAGAATCCCGACCTTTGGGTAGAGGCACTTGATTTTCAGGCTACAAGCACACCCACTAGATTTACGAACTACTAAGCACACCCAATTGATTTTACTGGCCATAACCATACTTATTTGGATTTTAGAGATACCAAGCACACCACAAAGTATAAGAGTTTGATTTGATAGATTTTCTAGACTCAGATCTTCGATCTTGATTACAATTGATCCTATAACTTTTGAATAGCACTTTGATCTTGGTTTGAGTGAGAGAGATTAGAAAAATAAGAGAGTTGGTAAAGGAGAATCAAATTAGCAATGATTGAGTTTGATTCTTGTTGAATTTCAGTAGAGTTTTGGTAAAAAATGATTCAGAAATCAAGAGAGTGAAAAGAGGAGAGAAGAATAAGAAAGCAGTTATTAAGAATTCATTTGAAAGTCTGGTATATATAAAGAAACAACAGTCATGTCCATTCACGAAGAGATACGACGAAAGAAACTTCCATTAACTAAGTTACTAACATGACATTCAGTTAGCTTTTACCTCCATACAAAGTCGATTGGCCTGGCATTCGTATAGCTTTTGCATCCATACATAACCGATTAGGCTTGGCATCTGGTTAGCTTTTGCATATGACAGACTGCATGACCAAGCCCGTGACCGTGCCATGACTGAGCCATGACCAATCCCATAACCAAGCTTATGGCCTAGCTCATGACTAACTACACGACCAAGCACATGACGGAGCCCGTGACCGAGTACATGACCGAGCCCATGACCGAGTGCATGACCAGGCCCATGACCAAGCCATTAATAGAGCCCATGACCGAGTGCATGACCAAGCCATTAATAGAGCCCATGACTGAGCCCTCGACCGATCCCTCGATAGAGTCCATGATTGAGACCATGATTGAGACTATAATCAAGCCATGACCAAGCCAATGATCGAATCCATGACTGAACCCTTGACCAAGCCTTGGCAAATCTAAGCAGGCTAGCAAATATTTACGCTGCTTATATTTTTCCATTAAAATTTCTAGTAGCTTTAAATCAGATGTAGTTGGCTAGTTTTCTTATTGGAATTAAATGTCGGTTCAAACTGTTTGCAATTGAATTGTAAAATGCATTAACATTTTGACCCATTCCTTAATAATGAAGTGCATGAAGCCAAGTGAGATATTCTTCTAGTTGATATCATAGACATAAAGGAATGTGATGAAAGACTAATGTGATCCTCTTTGAGAAATTTAGGAGAAAGACTAATATACTCACGAAGAAGATGGCCAATGTGATCCTCTTTGAGCAATTTGATAAATTCCCAAGTAGCTTCGGAGTATGCCTTTAGTTCCAATGAATGTAATTTTTTAAAAATATTTCAACGAGTTTCACTTTTCCCATGTGGACTAGTTGTTGCTGCTGATCAAGTTCTCTAAGTATCTTCATTGCCTTCATCTTGTCTAGCCACATAAGTCAAAAACCGTGTTTGGTAAATTAATCGGAAGTAGAAATTTTGCATAGCTTTTCACCTTTACCAACCGTTCTTCCAAAATTATAGCAAAATCGAATGGTGTAAATAAAATAAGCAAGTAAAATTATGTAATAGTCACTGAAAAAGAACCTTGATCAGTGTTCAGACAGTAAAATGATTCGTTTGGCCATGAAATCTGGAGTTGAAATCGCTAAAAAGGTCAGAGGCTGCAGGGTATGGGTTGCTCCGGCAGTTGCGAGGAGAAGATAAATCAGATAGTTTGAAACGCGGCTACGATTGGCGCCGGCGCCAATGGACTTGAGGTGGGATAAAGGAGGCAGATATTTGTTTAAGGGAGACAAAGAATCGGTGAGATAGTTGAATGTATCCTGATATTGATCGAGGCAGAGAACAGCACTGACGTGAACGAAACCCTAATATTGATTACGAGCGGTGAAACCCTAGCTTGATGGAGAAAGATACGTGGAAAGTAAAATGAGGAATAAAAAACCGTGATAGTTGTTTTAAGTGCAAAAGCATGTAAATTACAAATTTATCCTAATCACTTTAAATTTATTAAAAATCACCAAATATAGTCACGGTAATAACCGTTATAAATGGTTGTAACGGAAATAGCTGTAATAAATTGGTAACGGTTATAAGCGTTACAAATTTAAAGCGGAAAAGTGTGACAAAATGGGCTGTTTGGTGTAGTGATGTATATATGTGTGAATGTTTGTGGCACTGCAGTATTTTGATTTGTGGCACTTGCTATTTGTGGCACTACCTTGTTTTAATTTGTTTGTGAACCATTTTGAGCTTGAATTGGTTTGCTTTGAGCTCAACCATAAACTACTCGAACCATTTTGAGCCGAACTATTTGTTCAATTACTTTGAGCTGGTTTGATCTTTTAGCATTTCTACTCACTATGTACATATATATATATATATATATATATATATATATATATATATATGAACTGGTTTGAAATTTTGAGTTGTTATTGAATTGCTTTAAGCCGAACCATTTTGAGTTGATCTTATTTTGAGTTGCCTTGCGCTACTTCTATGTGCATTGGCACTTGAGTCTTGCCGCTCCTATTTCAAAACTATCCCTCGTTTATTAGTATGTATGTTTTCATATACACTTTAATGTTTTCATATGTTCCAATGTTTTCATATGTTTCCATACCTATCGAAACTGCCCCAGAATTTCTATATAGGACCAGAATGTTTTCATTGCCCCTTGTTTATTTGCTCCTATGTTTTCATATACACTATCACTTGCTTCTCCTTGTCGCTTTGAGCTGAACCATTTTGAGTCGATCTTGTTGTAGTGCATTTTGATTCCAATATCATCCATTTATATAAATACATATGTATTTATATATGCGTGGATGTTGGTGGATGATCTATACTTGTACATTGCTTTACTGCCTAAATGTTTGTGGCACTGCCTTGTTCTAATTTGTAGCACTGCCTTATTTTAATTTGTGGCATTGCCTTATTGCATTGTTGGCCTTGTCCATGTACTAGCACACTGCCTTGTGAGTTATCAAATTAGAATTTGCCTGGGAATGATCTATGTACAACTTATATGTTGATGAGTGCATCTTATAGATTGATGAGTAGTGTTAAGTATTTCTAGGTTAGGGCTGTGGAAAAATTTTGGGGTCGAAATTCTTTTAAGGGGAGAGAGTGTAACAACCCGGAATTTCACCTCTTTGATTTGAAAATATTTAATTAATTTTAAATATTCAAATAATAAATTTTATAATTAAAATGAAACTATTATCAATAATAGATAATGATGGTAAAATAGTTTTTAAAATTTGTTTACAAAAATATACAGTTCGAAAAAAAATCGAAAATGTAACGGGAATTCGTTTCCTAAATTTTATACTTTTTATCAGATGAAAGTTGTTGGCAACATTTTGAACACTAAGATATAAATATTCATTTACAAAATAAATTATGATATGTTTAGATATATATACATTTACTTAAGTTTATATAAACCAAGATGTGATATTTTTGAAATATAAAATAAAATTTAAAAAGTAAGTATCACATCTTATCAAACATGAGTACATATGGTATTAAATACATGTTGGAACATGTTGGTAAGGAGGTGGACAAGCGTGGTGAGGTAGCATGAAGTTGTGGAGGGTAAAGTACATAAGGGTAGTTTAGTAATTTAATTTTTACACTTAGTATAAAAACCGTTTCCTAACATTTTTTCATTTCATTTCACCTTGCAAATTTTTATACAAGCTTCATGTATGCATTTCAATAGCCTCCTCAAAAGTCTAAATTCAAAATCTAACTCTTTTTCATTTTACAAATCCATAAAACTTTGTTTAGAAACCTCTTCTTTCCTTTCTTACATCTTCTCTTTTCAAAACAAGCTTAAAAACACCTCTCACAACCATAGCCGAGCCATGTATCCCTCTTGGTCGAACAAAAATCCCCTCTCTTAATTCAAAAACTTGCATTTTGCAAAGTAGGAGATAAGATCTAGGTTGAATTCAAGTGTAGGCGGAAGATCACGTCGAATTGATAAGCCCTGGTGGCTTTTGGTGAGTTAAAGCTCGCATCTTTTAATAAAGTTTTAAACATAAGGATAATATTATCTTGGTTGTTATTTGGTTTGATGTTGTTTGAAATCAATAATGTGCATATGGCTTATGAATGTGTATACATAATGTTGATTCTTAGCTCAGAAAGTGAAGTAAAAGTTAGTAAGGTATGGAAGTTAAGATCTTTGCTAATTGAATGTTGTGATGGGTTGTGTGTGCGCATGTGTGCGTGTGTGCACGCGCGCGCGTGTGTATTGTATGCATGCATATGTTGATGTATGTTAAAGAAAAAGTTAGTATGTTGAAGTGGTTACTTTGCGACATCAAGAGCCTTTGGATTATTAAATACTTGTCTTCTAACTTCACTTTCTTGAAATTCTTTATAAAGTTTTCAAACCTTACTTTGTTTTCCAAAATCTTTCACTAGGTTTATAAAGTGGTTAAATTATAAAATTTAAGAATTTTGAAACTATTTAATATAAAAATCAAGTATTTAAATTTCGGGTTATATAGCGATAGTCGCTATAAGTGCAGTTCGTAAAACGAACTAGTTTAGGTAAATCTAATTTTTTTTACTTAAGTGTTCTTTTTACAAAGTATTTTCAAAACTTTAGTTAAGTATTTAAAAAGTAATAATTTAATTAATTATGTATTAATTTATTTTGATGACATTTAATTAATTAAGATAATTAGTTACTTAATCATTAGTTTATAAATGTAATTAACATTTAAATGTCAATCGGTTAAGTTAATCATAATTAGTTAATTAACTTAAGTTAATTATTATTTAATTAATAGTTAGGGATTAATTATTATTTAATTATTTATTTAAGAATAATTATTAACTAATTATTTATTTATAAAAGTGATTAATTATGAATTAACTACTAATCAAGTTTAATTTAAGTTAAGGTTTAATTAGAACTTAATTATGTTTTAACTATTTTAAATGAAGGTTTAATTTATTATTTAAGTTTAAATTAAGGAATAATTAATATTTAATGATTAATTAAGGGTTTAAATTATTATTAATAATTAATTAAAGATTAATTATAGTTTAACTATTTATGTTTAAAGGATAATTATTATTTAATTATTTAGTTAATAGTTAATTATTATTTAATTATTAATTAAAGGTTTAATTATTATTAAATAAAAATTTTAATTTTTTTAATTATTAAATAAAAATTTAAAGTTTTAAACCACTTTAATGCAAAAGATCGGTTTTGTTTCAAAAAGCAACTTTCTTTTAAAGAATGTTTTAAATTCAAGGGATTTCTTTGTCGACTATCCTCAAGTAACCCCAGTTGAACATGAAACCCAATAATATCTGTTTAGTAGAATAAAACACCGTTCTGCTAATTAAGTTATATTAGATATTTTTTTGGCAGAATGAATCACCATTCTACCGTAGTTCACCAA
Organism: Allium cepa; assembly: GCA_030765085.1. Classification (NCBI taxonomy): domain Eukaryota; kingdom Viridiplantae; phylum Streptophyta; class Magnoliopsida; order Asparagales; family Amaryllidaceae; genus Allium; species Allium cepa. Next base: position 888,389,691 of record CM060931.1, read on the forward strand.
GTAGATAATGTTGACATCTATTTGAACAGAATAAAAACCCATTCTAGTATGATATTAACTTGGACAGGTGTTTAGTAGAAAAAAGCCCGTCTGCTATTAGACTAGCATGGACATCTTACCTATATGTTGATTTGTATGTTGTTAGCTGATTCTCTTATACATATCTATTTGTTATGTAAATACTCATGCTATAACTTGACAGGTAAACTAAACCAAAAGAGAACCATTGCGGTTACTAAGCTTCTTTCTAATTTTTAAGGTCAATCATACTTTTAATAATGGTTCAAGTTAAGTAATGATATTAGCAAAGATGTTTTAAACATTAAGTAATGATATTAGTAAAGATGTTTTAAACATTAAGTAATGATATTAGTAAAGATGTTTTAAACAATATCAAAAGGACTATATTAAATGAGTTTATATAAGGAGTTTCGACTTAAATAAGGAATATTTATAAGAAAGTTTTATAAATGATTTTGGAGATTTATAAATGGTTTTGATATTTATAAAAGAGTTTTGTAAATTTAACTTGGTGATTTATAATGAGTTTTGTAGATAGGTTTGGAATTTAAGTAAAGAAGAGTCATAAATAAAAGAGATTTATTAAGAGGACTTATAGAAGAAAATTTATAAAAGAATTTGAGAGTGGATTTCCTTAAACCGATCTTCTTAATTCTGGTGGTATGGACATTCGTTCCACACTTAACACCCAAGGGATATTGTTTGAGATTGTCTTTATCTATACTTTAAATTACATTTTGTTTTGGTCCTTTTATATGATTTGGAATGAGAAATCTTTCACATATGTTTTGTGAATATACTTATGTTAGTGAGATAAGTATATGAATGTTTTTGATAAACACTTTTGAAAAGAGTTTTAGTAAATGAAAATTTTAGTTTGAGGCTTAGTGGTTGCTATGGGTAATTAAATCTTCGAATTTGTTGTTGTTTGTTATTTGATAGTTAAATAATCGACTATTGGGTATGGATCAAAATATTTAGGAAAAACACGTAAGTTATATGGCACTGTCATCTTCGATGATGTTGTACTGTGTGTATAAATCTCATTTTGTTCTCCTAGGACAAATGATAGGGAGATCCAACCACTTAAATGGTTAGGGCGTGATCCTTGCTCCTATGTATTGTATGATTATTTTCAAAAGAACCGGGGTTGAGTTTACCGGAACTATCGAATGTTGTTTGGAAGAGATCAGGATCAGATAAGTATTAATTATCCAAAAACCACTTCGATCCAACTTAAGCGTTTCAAAATGAAGACATGTGAAGATGATTTAAGATGGAGCTTTTGAAGTGCAAGTGCTACTTGCTACTAATTCCGAGGGTGAATCCAAAATGGATGTAGTAGAGGTAGTGCCTTCGGTTTCGTTCAGACCTAGAATGAACCTGTATGGATGAATGCGGCACTACATTACTGCTTGGAGGGCAGTTTTAGCATTTCAAGATGTTTGCTATATAAAAGGTAATCGTAGCCTTATGCCTTATCAATCGGGAATGACTAAAAAAGAGGAGATGCTTCAAGGCTATGCGGCTTGCTACCATTTGGGTATGGTCATCATCCAATCTAGATTGATATTATAGATCATGTAAGCTCGGGGCCCATTTAGGTTGTTGATCCCAACCAAGGTGATGACATATTCGAGGCTATCCAGTAAGGGGTAGGACCGGTCTTGACTCACAGGGAGTCCATGTAAGGCTCTCGGTGTATTTTATCTAGAGATGCAGCGTGACGACTGTAACGACCCGGAATTATCGATCCCGAAGATTCCAGATAGTTAGAAGAAAGAAGAAAGAGATAGAAGAATAAGAAGAACAGAAATACCACAAAGATTCTCACATGCGCAGTGGATGAAAATATTATATCAAATAATAACAGTTTACAAAAGGATTCTGTATCTGTCAAATACATTTATAATACATCAGAGTAACATATATATACAGACACTGGATACACACAATCATCATGTCTCAGATAAACAACAATATAATATAGCGGAAACACTCTATATGTTCTTGCCATCTAGCTCGCCTCTTGAGCTCCAGAACGTCCTTACCTGAAAATCTGTCATAGTCGGTCTGACCCGAGCATTACATCAAAGTAACACCCGGGTCAGGCTGGAAACCAGCGTGAGTAAACCCATAAAATTCGAAATACTAAATTCAAACCATCAACAAAACCCGGGTAACTCGTACCTCCCTACGAGTTCATTACTTGTTATGCTCAACTCTTATTTCCACAACCAATTCCTAAGTACCTTTATTTAGTTTATATAGTCCGGTCATTTAAGTTATTCCATTCCTGCCTGTTGATTTCACAAACCAACCCATAAAGAATCATTGTAGGTTACCAATCTAGGTGGGTTCGGGTATTACTGATACCCGATCCCGGTTTCTTCGAATACAATATTATCTTAACCCAAGTCATTCAAATAAATACAATTCAACTTTAAATACGGGGTTTCACCGCTTTAACCCAGTACCATTTAATCATTCATAAGCAAGTTATTAACCATGCCAGCTCTAATCAATTTTATTAACTACTATCGAATTAAATCAATTACTTCAATTACTTCTAATCCCTGCTTATTAATTGATTACAAACCAATTAATTAATCATCCAATAATCATTCATTTAATTAATTCTCCTTGATTAATCACACTTAGGAATGATAATTACTTTCACTAAGTCATTATTCTTTATATTAACTACACAAAGTAATTAATCCCAAATCACTCGCCTTCTTCGTTTAATTATACCCAGTAATTACCCGTCTTAATTACTTCACTAAGTAATTATTCTTCATTAACCAGATGGAGTAATTTAACAAATCATCCAGTGATTATCTTAAATTAATTGAACTTAATTAATTAACTTAAACTAATCACATTAGACTTAATTAATTACCATAAGCAATTAATCCCTTAATTACTTATTTATTAAACCATAATCATCAATTAATTAATGACTCTTTAGTTACCTTTAATTAATTTCAATCATATTATCTTAATTATCTTCAAGATAAGCATTTACCTATTTATGACTAAATTGTCATTATCAAACTTTTGAATCATTTTACTTTGAAATTCACCTTAGAATTTACATTGTAAATTTCATTTTAAAATTAAGATTTGAAAATCATTAACACATTTAATTTCAACAAAGTTTAAAAACAATTTAAACCTTTTAAATCACATGTTAGTGACACACTTATTTATAAAAGAAATTTAAAAAAGTTTCTAAACCAAATTCATTTTAAATTCAAATCCTTTACAAAATATACTTTAACATTTCAAAGTTGTTTAGGACATTTAAATTTTAAAAACTTTAATTATTTTAAAACCAGAATACAAATTAGATTTTAAATCCAGATTCAAAACTTGGTTCAAACTTAGCTTAAATCTCTATCTTTTATTTTAAATTCAGTTTTAAATTCAAAATCTAATAGGTTTTAAAGCCTGTCACAAAACCACTCCCCGAGCCACACATCAAACTGCTTCGAGAAAAATCTAGCTACCTTTCGAGCCAAACCCAACATTTACCCAAGAAACTTCGAGTCCAACTTCTCTGCTTCAACCATGACTCACCAGAAATCAAGATGTGCACCGTGCACTTGCACTGTGCCGCCGACCACCTCCGGTCATTCCCGATGATCTCTTCAAGTCATCGATCACCCTCACACCACATTACGATCATCAGATCGTTACAACACACTCAAAATCAAATTCGAGCCTCACAACTAAAACCTGGAACATGTAACAAAAACCACTACCAAAACCTGTCAACGCCTCGTCCTCGAAGCTCCGACCACCAGAAACTCTACAACTTCGGCCATGCCCTCGTCAACCCACCAACTTTCATCACCCAAAGCCTCATTGCACTCGATCCACTGAGGAAGTCAAACCAAAACAAAACTCAAACCAGATAAAAACTAGGGTTCTAAACTTAATCGGACAATTTCTGTCGCCATAGTGACGCTGATCAACTTCTGGCATTTTTCCCAAACACTCTGCAATGCCATCCACCTCCAGGAAGAACCCTGACTTCCCAGATTACAAAGATCACTAGAAACCCCCAATTTTCACTTTTCTGATGAACCCAGAACTGCTCCTAAACCCCTTTACTAAAAATTATAATTTTAGTTTTAAAAATCAAATTTTTGGATGATGTTTCAGATTACATTACTAAAACTATAAATTACCAAGTTTGAATTTTTGACAAAGCTTTAAGAAATTCTGTTCTTATGGTTTTCCAGAGCCTATTAAGGTATATTTGACTTAATTCTATTTTTAACTTTAATTTATGATAAAAAAACAACTTTTGTTTATAATCCAAGTTCTAACAGCAATTGGTTCAAGAGAATATAATTTTTAATCAAGTCTTGAGCTTGAGAACTAAGAACAGGGATACCCAGATTCAATAGCAATGCACACACACACACACACACATCCAGATAATTCACAGCAGATTGCATTTATATACACACAATATATATTTATCACAGAAATTAACATGCAACGTTGTTTATACTTAGGTTTTATTTTAAAAAAAATGTTACCCACCTGAAAACAAGTTTGAATAGAGAATACTTCTGTTTTGAAAAGCTATTAGCTTGATTTCTTTAATCTTCTTGCTTGTTGAGTTGAGGTATTGATAAAGCTTCAGCTGTACGATTAAATGTTTTGTTATTTCTGGTATGCTAATTCTTGATGGACGAAAATGGAATAAGAAGATTGATATATATATATATATATATATATATATATATATATATATATATATATAGAACAATATACAGGGTGTATTGGCTGGTACAAAATATGTTTGTTTGGTCAGAGATTTTTATGGGCAATGAAATAATTTTTAAATATTTCGAAATGACTTTATGTTGTGCTAGAAATGATAGCATTAAATGCAAATGTCTGTACATGCTTTCATACTTATCCCATTGATTTTGTATGTACATATAGATATTTTTTTCCTTATTTTCTCTTACCGTTGCATATCTACTTCACAAGCAACATATATTCATTTGCCTAGTTTTGTTTTATACTCTATGTGCTCAATATAAAATTGTTTTAATTATTTGTATTGGTTTAACTCATGTTGCATATGCACAAATAATTACTACACCTTTATTTCTATTTCTTTTCACATAAATGTTTTAAATTTAAGTTGTCGATACTTAATCTATATTCTTGTGTGTGTATATATATACATTTATTTGTACTTATATTTAGTATTGATAAGATTGACTTTATTCCAAGCATTATTAACTAGATTACATTCATATATATATGTATTTATTTCAAATGTTAATAAGGTAGAGCTTTATTTTAATTTAATGTGAATAAGATAGATTTTATTTCAAATATTATTGAAAAACTTTACTTTAAATTTTCAAATCATAGTTTTTCTTCCAACACACACACACATATAAATGGTAAGGGCCAAAAGACTTATTTGTTTTTAAGATGATAAGTTGTATTTTAAATTAATCAGATTAAATACTTTTTAAAATAATATTGGCAAAATCCTGGGTCGTCACGTTCCTCCCTCCTTTGAATCTTTTCGTCCTCGAAAAGGAACGAAGCAAGAGTTATTAAAATGCTTAAAATCAGATAAATTTTCTTTAATCATTTTTAAACTACTTTAAAAATCTATATAATATTACTAAAATAGTTTTTATACAAATACTTTTATAACTCGATGTTCTGACAAGTCCATCCTTGTTCTTATAGAAATTCGATCATATGTTGATCAGGCGTACGACTGAAAATCTATAAGTGCTTGGCAGACCTATTTCCAACATCCAGTGAAAATATTTTGAAAAATAATTTTATTAAAAATATAGAAAACAGTTTTGAAATCGAGGAAATATCTTTGGTGAGAATGCTCTGGAAATCATCACCCCCATCTATGGTCGCAGTTACATCCTGGGTTACGTTGCCATCGCAGCAAAAATCCATGTAACTATAGGCACTCCGCGCCCCTCGATTACGACATGGAACACACAATAGATCGCAGTTACATTACAGGGTTACGTTGCCATCGCAGGAAAAGTCCATGTAACTGTAGGCATCAGCGCCCTCGATTTTTCGCTGTCAAAATGAAACTTCTCCATTCCTACATAGGTCGCAGTCTACCGATGTAAAATCAAATGCAGACTGTTGGCTCTCAACGGCACACACGACTTTCGCTATGTTACCATAGGTCGCAGTCTACCGATATAGAATCAAACGCAGACTGTTGACTCTCAGCGGCACACACGACTTTGGCTATGGTCTGTAGTAGATCGCAGTGACATCGAGTTACACTGTCGTCACAACATAACCCCAATGCCTCTATAGGCATCAGCGCTCTCGACTTTCGCTACACACTACTCATAATCCTCAGGAACTAGTTCTGTCCGGATTCCTCACAGGATCATTTTTAGAACCCCCCCTTAAGGTTCAATGTAGTACCACCCGGTGGCACTCCTAAGAAGTTCATTTCAAGGTAGCGCCTTTTTCTCCAGAGCCATTTTCAAAACACTTATACTACACACATATAGTATCTTCCAAATCATACACCTAGTATGAATTTCATATAAAGCTCCTTTACACAAAATCGATTCCCAAAATCGAAAATTCACAAATTAGGCTTTTCCAAATTCCAATATTGATTTTACCCAAATATCAAAGCCTTTCCAAATCCAAAGGTTGCCAAAACCTTCCCTCAAAATCATTTCCACAAAATCCTTTTTATATATACATATATATAATAATCTTGGAAAATCCTTGAATCAATTCATACTTGTATAAATTCTCCTTTTATACTTCAAATCCTATCAAAAACCCTTTTCTTATGGCAATAGATTCAATAAGGGGAGATTTATCTTATATAAGAAAGATATATAACTTTGTTTATTCCAAATCAAATATTCAAATTTGATTGCTCTTCTTTCTTTCTTTTTAAAGTTGTTTCCATCTTAATTATCATCATAAAAATATCCAAACTTCACTTTTATCTATTGCATATTTCACAAAATATACTTTCATTTCAAAAGACATCATTTCACATTTCTTATTCACAAATTTTCAATATCAATTTCATTCAAACCTGTATGATGTACGCATATCATCCGTACGCTATATCAATATGATCGCTCACTCGATTACACAATTCCTCTTCCGAACTAGTATCGTCCACCCGACTACCTAGTGCGGACTCAGATCTGGTTTCTTGATCAGAAACCGTCATTCTCCTTGCATAGTCACAACTATGACAGAGAATTTCCAGAAGCAGTCAAAGATCCATATCCAGGTTCGCCGTCGAAAATCGAGTGAAAAATCCCAACTCGGGTCGATAATACTATCTCGAAATTCTGTGCTCGAATTTGGATCAAATCACTTATGCGAATAGAATAATATACGTACATCCTGCATATTTATTCCATTGATTATTAACCAAATCAATTTCCTTTCCTGTTCACATTCACTTTTGATTTCTAATCACTTATTCATAGTTGCTTCAATTCTCTTTGGATTATCCCCTCAATTCTTATCTCAATTGGGTATTTAATCATAAACATGTACCCTGACCAGCTTTTATATAGAAAATAGCTTGAAAAGTTTAAAATAGATAAGTAGTTGAAAAATATTTATTAATTTGTAAAATAGCAGTAAAATAGTTAAGTATGTAAAATAGTTGAAAAATAGTCAAATAGTTATAGAAATTTTAAATAATTGCAAAATGGTTGTAAAATAGAAATTAATTTGTAAAACAGTTGAAAAATTGTTAAATAGTTCCAAAAATAATTGTAAAATAAATATAAAACAATTTGGCTATATAAAGAAAGGTTGTATATATTAAATAGCTTGGAAAAATATGTTTATATTAAAACAAATTATATTGAAAATAGTCCAGAGTCAAAACTGTTCACTTCCCCATCAATTCAATTTAAATTTCCACTTCCATTTAAATTGACTCAATTCTAATTTGAATAACTTCAATTTCTCTTGAACTTTATTTATCCTCAATTCAAGTTGAATAAATCTTGATTTCTTTCCCAATTCAAATCAAATTCCATTTGATTTTTAACCTATTCAACTTTAATTACAATTCCAAATTATTCCAATCAATTTGGACTAATATCAATTGAACCCACTTCAATTTCAAATCATTTCAATTCAATTCAAATTTTCCATTTAAATTTTAAACTTATACATCTTCAATCACAAATCCAATTAATTCAAATCAGATTCAATTTGAGTGAATTCAATTCAAATTTCAAATTTAAACTATCCCGAATTATATAAATTCGAGTTAAATTTTTAAATGTTTATTTAAACCCTTAATTAGATTAACCTTTATTTTTGAATCAATAGTCCAAATCTTTATTAATTCTGAGTCCAATTCTCAATAGATAAAGAAAATTTTACATTAGTACTACCATGAAATATTCCATACTTTAATTGACTACATGCTAGTAGTTCATACATTACATACATTTATCCAAAATAAGAGTCTTACAGAAGTCGTAAATCTAGATGCCTTTCTATTACCTAAAGGTTTAGAAAGAATAGAGCCCTAATATTCTTACAAGAATCCATTCTATGGACTTCCTTCCAAAGGGCAAAGCCCGAACATATATTTCTCAACAGGGTGTCACCACTTATAACATTTACCACAAAATGTTTCTACCCTGTCATCAATCTGGATAACCTACACGCCTCCAACAGTACGTTCCACAACTTTACTCCTCTTCTGCCTCTCGGAACAATTCCTAGCAATGTGTCCCGTCTTCTTACAATGATAGCAAATAGTCGACTCATTGACCGGTTCAACTGGTTTACGCTTTGCCTTTCTCACTTCAGGGCAATGATTTAGGAAATGTCCTTTCTTATGACACTTAAAACACAAGATCTCAAAGCGAAACCGTTGGAATGTACCCTTCAATCCCTCCCTTATTTTACTGCGCTTGGCTGCGTAGTGTCCCTTATTGAAACATCTATAGCAGGTGATATTATCATAAGGCCCTGGTTCAGCCCTTTCCTTAACCTATTTCTCATACTCTTGAATTTCTTCTTCGCGATTCTTACGTGCAGCTGCTCTTTGCTCTCTGCGTCTAACCTTCCATTCTTCACTCTTAGTCATCTCTCTCAAGGACTGAATTCTAGAGGGGCATCCTAATTTATAAATTAGACCTAATTAGAAGAATTCAACTTTTACTCTGATATATATATATATATATATATATATATATATATTAATTTGCTTACCAAGTTATACCTTATGTTTTAACGCCTTTGGTTTTTAATTCCAAACAAGCTTCAAACAACTTCTTATTTCAAAATAAGATTACTTTCAGACATATTCTGAAGAATATTATTTATCATTCCCTTTATCAAGAAAATAAATTTCAAATTTTTTTTCTTTTCTTAAAAAAAATCTTAGGATTCTAACTTCACAATTAAAAACCCCACCTCAATTTACAAGTCATACTTATCTAAAGTTTACTTCCTTAACACGTTCCATTTTGCTTTATCATTACTAGGGAACAAACATCCCAGTATTTGATACAATAACCATTTTTTAGTTTGAAACCAAATTTAATTCTAATTCTCCTTATATGAATTGATTCATTCTATTCAATTCCCATTTGGATATATATTTACCACTTAAATTCTTATTTAATTTCAATATCCAACAACCAATTATTGCTGTATATATAAACTTATATAAAAATCCTTTACCTTTCAAACCATTATATAAAAATAACAAGTACGCTCTTATATATATATACACTCAACTCATTTTAGGGTACCACTTACCATATCCTTAATGAGTACACCCACCAGAGCCAAGGTTCTCGCTTAACCTTCGCTCTGATACTAACTGTGAGGAGTCCGGACAAAACTAGTCCCTGAGGATTATGTGTAGTGTGTAGCGGAAGTCGAGGGCACTGACGCCTACAGTGGCATTTGGGTTATGCTTTGACGACAACGTAACTTGATGTCACTGCAATCTACTGCAGACCATAGCGGAAGTCGTGTGTGCTGCTGAGAGCCAACAGTTTGCGTTTGATTTTATATCGGTAGACTGCGACCTATGGTAACATAGCGAAAGTCGTGTGTACTACTGAGAGCCAATAGTCCGCGTTTGATTTTACATCGGTAGAATGCGACCTGTGTGGGATTGGAGAAGTTTCATTTTGACAGTGAAAATCGAGGGCGCTGATGCCTACAGTTACATGGACTTTTGCTGCGATGGAAATGCAACCCTAGAATGTAACTGTGGTCTGTGGTGGGTTCCATGGCGTAATCGAGGGGCGCGGAGTGCCTACAGTTACATAGACTATTGTTGTGATGGCCACGTAACCTAGGATGTAACTGCGACCATGGATGAGGGTGATGATTTCCAGAGCATTCTCACCAAAGATATTTCCTCTATTTTCAAAAATTGTTTTCTATATTTTCGATAAAATTATTTTCCCAAGCATTTTCATTGGGCGTTGAAAACGGGTTACCAAGTACTTACAGATTTTCGGTTTTACGTCTGACCAACGTATGACCGAATTTCTGTGAGAACAAAGATGGACTAGTTGAGACATCGAGTTATAAACGTATTTTTATAAAACTATTTTGATAATATTATGTAAATTTTAAAGTATTTTTAAAGTGATCAAAGAATATATTTTTCTGATGATAAGAATTTTTATAAAATTATGGCTTCGTCCTTTTCGGGGACGAAAAGATTCTAAGGGGGAGGAATGTGATAACCCGGATTTCTGAGCATCTGTAATTGATAATATAATTGGGTTAATTAATAGAAATACTGAATTTATAGATTAAACAAATGAATCTAATCAAATAAATATTTATATTTGTAATTGTGCTATATATATATATACATAGATTTTAAATAGCATATGTATTTGTTTAAGTATATGTATATGTAAAATTGATTTGAAATTTAATTTGAATTTGGATTGTTAAATTGAAATTCAAAGGATATATATATATATATATATATATATATATATATATATATATATATATATATCTTAAATTATATTTTGGTTTTAAAATGTACTTTATTTGATTTTATTGAGAACATGAATTGTTTGTATTATTTTCTTTTTAAAGGAATTTATTTATATAAATTTGAATATGTATCTATAAATCAGAAAATTAATTACAAAAGCATTTATTAAATTAGAAATGTATTAACTAATTAGGATATTTATATAAAAGCTTTTTAAAACAATTTAAAAAATTTATTGGAAAATACAAACAAGCTTACGATGTTTAACATATATATAAGTATATAAATGCATATATATGTGTATATATACCCATATGAAAATCAAGTATAGAAAAGTTTGTATAATCGTGAATATATATATATAATAATAATAATAATAATATAATATACATAAGCAGTGTATACGAGAAAATGTAAAAGTATACAAATGGATATATGTGTGAAAATATAATGCCAAATACAAGCAAATGTATACTATATTAAATAGTGGTAGTGCAAGTATAATATGATAAAATACATAACTCCACATTTGATAACAAATACAAGTGCATTTTCATTTGGTAAGAGCAAATTTACCTACATGAATACATATGAAATATATGTGTATGCATATATCAATTCATTTAAAGATTTTTGTAAACAAAAAAAAGAGACAACATCTAATGCAAGCACACAAAACTTTAAATCAATATCGAAATAATAAATCAAGCCATATGGAAAAGAGAAAATCAAATCAAGGCAACGTCAAAACTTTTTGTATGAAACAAAATCAGGTCATGTACACATCAAAAACAAATCCTCTTTTCAAATCAGTTTTATCAAGGTTAAAATATTAAACCAAGAAAATGGCGTACAAGAGAAGCTTGTTGTGTACAAAAGAATTGCAGCTACCTCCTCTACATATACCACCACATGTATATACCTTCAGTCTGTCTTCTTTCCCCATCCATTCGAACCCAAGCTAAAAAAACCATTCCTACCATCTCAAAACTTAAAGAAATCAAAACTGAAAAGAAAAATCAGAATCTGCTTCATATTTTAACCGAAGCAAACTTAGTAGATTCAAGATCAATTTTAAAATCAGATGCAAATTGCAAATCAACAAATTTAGCAAGCTCCAGATCAGTTTCAAATCAACAAACAAATTTCCAGATTTTCGAACCCTTCTCTGTCCCTCTGTTCAACATAATACCGTGAGTTTTTTTTCTCACGCAATTTTATTTTTACCAATATTTTGAGTTTCGGGACTAGCGATTGTAGATCTGGTTCCAATTTATTTGATCGTTTAAAATAAGATAGCGATTTCTGTGTTGATTAGGGGATTTTTATTTTTATTTTCTTAGTTGGACGATTGTTTGCATGAACATGAATTGAGTAATTTGTTTGCAACAGTAGCCGGTTTGTGGTTGTTGAAATCAGAGTTTCTTTTGGGTAAGAAGGAGTTTCTTTTCGGTAAAGATTTCCACTGAGATAAAGGGATTACACCTTTGTATTCATATGAAATATGAAAATCTAGTAGTCCTGTAAATCAACATTTAATCGAATTGCAGTTTAAAGTCTAAACTCAAAGTTCACCCGCATTTCAGTGCTAGCATGAAGTTCCATTATTTTAATTGACAAACTGTAATTGTAACCATGACGCATGTTTGATTTTTTTCGAAGATGATAGATCATTATTAACATATGAATTTTATCAAATCAAAATTTGATCTCATTTTTTTAATATGGATTAAGCAGTTTTGGAAGTTACATGATTAATGGCAATTCCATAAATCTTGTTCTACTTTAATTTGTGTTGTGATAATGATGTACATCATACGGTTATGTAAATTGGAATGCAATTTAGGACGCAAAATTTGGTTTATGAATACAAATCATATAGCCACTGACAAATTAGATTTGCCTGTCACTTTTCTTTCTTCCTTTTTCGTTCTCTTATACTTGTTTCTCTTTTAAATGGTGTTTCCCAAGTCATTTAACATCCTAACATTTCATTACTTTCTGTTCTTTGGAAATATGCATTCTTCGGTGCTAATGATGTCGCCAAAGAAGTTGATTAGAGGATGATGAAGTTTTGATAAAATAGGTTTGGAATGGGTTAACTATCTGAGTTAATTTGGTTGTAGCACTATGTGTGAAAAATATATATTAATATGCTGCTAATCAAAACAGAACTAGAAAAATATTGTTAATTCACTTCAGAAGTAGGTAAAAGAAATACTAATGACCCCGAGACATGAATTTAGTTGCTGAGTTGGCTCCATAATTTAGTAGCCTGTAGAAGAAGTAACAAATTTTACCTGTTTGTAAATTGCGTTCAAATTCTGGTACAGGAAATAAAAGGGGCTGCAACTGTTTTCGTGAAATAAAAATTTGAACGACAGTAGTTTTCTCTGTGCGTGTGTAAAGTTGCTTACCTATATATAAAATTGGAATTGAAAGTTTAATGAATAACATACAATATTTCTCTAATGGTACGACCTCATATTTTTCTTGATTAGTTTATGCAACATCATGTTTACTGCTTTAAATTATATAGCAGATTTGGATTCAATAGTTTAAATCGGATGATTGTGTGACCGATTAATCGAGTGCGTGAATGATTTAATTTGATTTAATATTTGGACTGCTTAATGTCTTTAGTACGTTAATTCGTGATTTTCTGTGATATAAGATACCAAGATTGAACTATGATTAATTAAGCAGGGTTGGGTGATAAATTCTTAAGTGATTAATTTAATTTGAGTTAATTTAATTAATTATAATTATGGGATAAATTGGTCTTGCTTATGGATGATTAAATTGTATTGAATGATTGAATTGATTAATGCGTGATGCTATGTGATATGCAATGCCTGGTTTCACTATGATGAAATATTATGTAAACCGACATCCTGTTTAAGAAATTGAATTGTTTTTCACTTAAACAACTTGAATTAAGAGGATATTAGATTAGAAGAGGTCGGGGGTCGGCTATCGGCAAATACCCAAAATCCACCTAGATTCTTTATAGATTTGAGTTTAGAATCAAATAAGCTAGAATAGAATAAATCAAATACCATGGCCATTTAAACTGAGTAACAGTTGAAATATTGTTTGGTAATTAGTGATTGACCATAACAAGTTAAGAACTCCTAGAGGCACGAGTTACCCCGAGTTTTCAGATAAGTTTTATATCTTAGTATTTCTTGTTATGGGTTTACTCACGCTGGTTTCCAGCCTGACCCGGGTGTTACTTTGATGTAATGCTCGGGTCAGACCGAATATTACAGATTTCCAGGTAAGGACGTACTGGAGCTCAGGAGGCGAGCTGGATGGCAAGGACATATGGATGGTTTCCGCTGTTATATTATTATTTATCTGGGACAAGTTATATTTAACTGTCCAGTGATTGTATAAATGCTGTAACTCTGATATATTAAAATGTAATTCATTGATACAGTCTTCTTTTGTAATATGTTATTTTATGCGATATTATAATTTGATCCATTATGAATGTGAGAATCTGTGTTTCTTTCATGTTTCTTCATCTATCTTTTCTTTCTTTCCTAACTCTCTGGAATTTTCGGGTTCGAAAAATCCAGGTCATTACACGGACGATACCCCAATAACCAGTTACCGTATGGAATTAATTCTCCAATAAGCACCATACGTTTTTAATTGTGCCCAAATATGTTAGAATGTTGGATACAAGCATTTCAGCTATTTTATATATTCACTTTGAACCTATAGAATTATTATAATATCACTGGATTTTATATAAAATTGTTTTGGTTATCGTAAGGTAAAAACCCGTGCGCGTTTTTGTGCGGCACGGTTTTACGAGATACCTTTGCTTTTAAAAGATTTTACAAGTTATAATAAATTAATTCCTTGTGATTTGAGTTTCTCATGCTGGTTTTACTAGACTGACCCGGGCTTTGTTTTTTCTGTAATGCTCGGGTTAGCCCGAGCATATTTTCCAGATTGAGCTGGATTCTTTGGAGCTTTCAGGTGATGAGCGGGTTTCTCCCAGACGTATTCGCTTCTTATATTCTTCCACTATTCTGTTTTGTTTTGTTCTTGTCTGTATTTGTCAGGTATTGTAAGGACAGGTTTTTGTAACTGTCCAAACTGATAATAGTTAGCGTACTCTGATGTTGTTTATAATGAAGATGAATTCTTTTGATGAAGATTTATTCATATTATATATTACTCATCACATTTTGTGAGATTCTGTTCTTTCTTTTTCTTACTTTCACTCCTAATGACCTATATTTCAGACACTGAATGATCGCACATGAACACCAAGGATATATTAAGGGTTTCTTCAGGTGTAAGAAAGGCAAATCGTAACATAATGTATATATCTGTGAATGTGGAAGTGTGCATTTCCTGGTTTGAGTATTCTGGTTGTATATCACACACATGAATTGTATGTATTCCTAGTTCGAGTATTCTGGTGTTTCACCTGTTAGTGCACTTGTTTTGTACTTGAATTGCTGAAACTGGTATTGAACTAATTTTTAATCTTGTTTTATGATATGTGCTGAGTTGAGCCCGAGGAGACTTAGGCTTAACCTTATGCACATTTGCATTGTGTTGAGCCTTTGGGCTTGACCTTTGTAGTAATCCGTGAGATTTAATCAATGCTCGACCTTATGATATTCACTATCATACAGTGTGCATGTCATAAATTGTCCATGCACATATATATATTTTTCTTTGTCTAAAACATGAAGAGAAAACAAACCCATAAACTGAGGCAATACTCAAATTTAATTTTATTTTTGCAATTTAAATTTGTTTGATTTTCCATTTCACTGTGTTATTTATTTGGTAGAGATAGGAGACGGCTAGACACAAACTGGAGTAAGCAAATCAAGATCAACATCAAAAACAAACTCGTGTGAGTAAAAAAAAAAGCTATATATGAGAGTGTAGAGAAATATTATGTATATGAGAGTGATAGTGAAAGTTTGAAAATGCAAGTAGAGTGATAATGTAAGTAGTATTGTATTTAAATTTGATTTGAAATAAAATATTTGTTTAAATAAGATATTTGAATTTCATTATGTGAACAATTATTCATACTAGTCAATATTTATATGATGTCTAATAGGAATTTTAAAAATGATACTATAACATCAGACAACATTTGATTTTTTTATTGTGTTAGTACATATCAAACAACGGGGCATCTCTGAGGTCTGATGTGCAATAAGATGGCACGAGATTTAATGATAGATAGGTATTCAATCTGACAACAGAGCATATCTGTCGTGTGATCCATTTTTTTCCATAGTGTAGAGGCTGTTTTCTTGATAAGTTTGAAGTGGGTAAGGCCAATAGAAATATTCTTCTGGTTGATATTATGGACATAATGGAACGTGATGAAAAAAGGAAGATGACGTTGTGGGTGATACATTGATAGAGTTTTATAGCATGTATTATTTATGGTATTTGGGTTAACATTAAAGAAAATAACAAAATGATGTAATTAGAAAAGACTAATTAGATGTTGGAAACAAATCTGGCTCAACAAGTTCTGCATCATTTCGAACAAAACATTTCACTATTGATGTTACTGAATCGGTATTCTGATATTTTGTAAAGTAGCAAATACCAGAGGGCAAATATTCGCCAGGTAAATATCTACTCGGCTTATACTTGTCATATGAATAATTAGTGGCTTCGAGTTTGATTTCAAGTTTCAGCAGCCTGTTAGTTTTTCCTTATAAATCTCGCACAATTAGACCTGGTTCATTTCAAACAAGACATTTCACTAATAATGTTGTTGAATCATTATTTTGATACTTTGTAGAATAGCGAATGTCAAAAGGAAAATATTTTCCTGTCTTATAATTGTCATATAAATATTTAATAGCATTGAGTTTGTTTTCAGTATCAGTAGTTACTCTGTTGGTTTTTCATTCTGTCATAAAAAAATTAATAAGCTGTTTAAATATTTAGTAGGTTGCTTTAATATTATGTAAGTTGTTGTAATATTTACGAAACATATGTGAGTTAGTTAGATGTAGTTGGTTAATTTGCCGTTAGCTTAAAATGTTAGTCAAAAGTGTTTGTCATTGAATCATAAAAAGTAGTTATATTTTGACCTGTTCCTGATATAGAAACAAAATAGTCTAGTATTGATGACGTTAATTCAGTTTTCAGTCCTACCTCTTGACCGAATTTCTAAGGCTGGGATTGGTTGGCCAATTGTAGATCTACGGTTGAGATTTTTATGTCTATATATTCTTCTTTTCTTCTTCTTTTTTTCTTCTTTGATTTTATATTCTTATTTAGTGAAAAAAATAAATCTTTAAGCTTTCTCTTATTGTTGACTACTGTTATCTCCTAGTTTTTCTTGTCTGTTTGGCAATCCTTTTCAATTTGAATACAAATGGTGTTTTTTTGTTTATTATTCTATCAGTACTCAAACTAAAATGAGTGCCAGATCAATAGCCGCTGTACTTATTGGCTCTCTACAATTTGCTTCTTTCTCTTTAAGGTGGTAACCTCTCCCCATGTTTCTCTAATTTTCGAGCCCCCTGGCCATCCTATGTCGATGGCCTCTGGTTCAGGTCATTTGAATGAATATGGAGGATTCAGAGGAAAGAGATGAATATGAAGAGTTAGAAGATTTAGAAAGATGGCGATCTTGTGCTTATGGAATTTGGGAAGGAAAACACGACTTGTCTCTTATTTCAAATGAGAGGTTAAAGTAAGATGAAATCTTCCTCCATTCTGATAAAAAAGGCATTTAATTTTGTACGTTTTAGTGATATAACAAATCATCGCTTTAAGGAACTAAAAAATGTACTTACACGTAGTCCAGAACTGGAATCCGCTTCTCGTAAGTTAGGCAAAGTATTCTCTGTAGAATGGAATGTTAGTGAATGAAAAGAGAACTTTTTGTTTATGTCTAACTTCATAATTTTTGCTCTTTTTCTTAGAATGGAATGTTAGTGAATGAAAAGAGAATTTTTTTTATTTGTGTTTAACTTCATAATTTTTGCTCCGATCTCAACTTCAAATGTAACAAATATGTAAGTCTACAGGGTGGATCATGTAGCGTATATGCAAGTATATGTGACAAAATATATGATGCAACTAAAACAATATTAATCTATGTAAATATAGAATAAGCACACCAGGACTTTATACTGGTTTGGAATCTCCGTTCTACGTCCAGTCCCGAAGCTCCCCTTCGCAATTCGACTATCAAATACCCTTGCTTCACCCGGAGGAATAGATTTGGTTATAATAATTTGTTCTTGTCAAATATGTGTTCTATAACACGGATATTGACTAATTAGTACAAATGCTTCCAATGTATATCTAGAGAGTATTGACTATGAAGAACTGAATATATGGAAGAGTGAAATACAAGTTTAGATTGCTAGAGATCAAGAATATAACAGAGTATGTAAGTAGAGAGCGCAGGCGAGTAAGGTGGGTGTTCTCTTTGATTCTTGATGATATATATAGTTGTAGAGAGGTTCCTTGAGTAGTTATATCCATTAACAAGTGCTCTATAGTTGCTTCTATTAACGATGAAGAGTGTAACGACCAGGTATTTTCAACCATTCGCATCCATTATAAGTGTATAGGTAGACACTCATGCCGGAATTGAATTGCTCAAAATGCCGCGTTGTAAATAAAATTTTGGCAAACCTCAGAATATACAGTAAATAAAATAACAGATCACAGACACAGAGTAATAATAATGCAACGGAAGAAAAAGAGATAGTAGTTCATGAAGCTACTATATAAAATATAAGATACATCAGGGTTAAATAAGATACAACCGAAGAGTAACAAGATACATCAGGTACAAATCAGATACATCACTGAAACACTGGATACTGAAACAAAATAGATGGCTGGATCTTCAAGGAAAGCTCCAACTCCGAAGGTGAATCTTGAATGCTAACTCAATCAATCTGACTCGAGCGTAAAGCGAAACACAAAACACTCGAGTTTTTAACAACCAATCGTTATTATAAACCAATCCGATCCCGGTCTCTTTAACAACCAATCGTTATTATAAACCGTAGTTATAACTTTAAAACAATATTTTATACTTCAAAATAAAATATCCTTTTCAATCCAAATCTTTATCAAAATAAAGATTAAATCATTTCCAAAACCATTTCAATATATCGTCGTAAAATATCTTTCAATTCAAATATTTATCAAAATAAATATCAAGTCATTTCTAACCATTTCAATATATTAAATTTTCATACACTTTCAACACTACCTTTCAAATCATTTTAATATATCAAAATATCATAACCTTTCAAAGCTTCAGTTCCAAAATATCATATCTTTCAGGACTTCTTTTTAAATCATGTTAATATCAAAATGTCCTATCTTTCAAACTCCGTTTTTCAAATCATTTAATATCAAAAATATCATATCTTTCGAAACTTCGTTTCAAATCATTTTAATATATCAAAATATCATATCCTTTCAAAACTTCGTTTCAAATCATTTTAATATATCAAAATATCGTATCTTTTCAAAACTTCGTTTCAAATCATTTTAATATATCAAAATATCGTATCTTTTCAAACTTCATTCATTTCAAATCATTATTCATTTTATTCAATCTTAAATACCATTTCAATTCATATTTCAAAACAGTTTATATTCCAAAAATTCTTTTTTTTCATTTCAATGAAGTTATTATGCTTAATAATTAAATTATTAAATTTCCAAAAATTTCAACTTCCAAAGTTCATTTATTCACTTAAGTTTATCAAAACAGTGAAAATTCACTTTTCGCATCATTTAGAAAACTCTACGGAAAGTTACATTCAAAATAGTTCAATTTAACAAAAGACGGCATTTTAATATGTTATAATAGGTTTACTTAAATTTCGAATAACTTAGTTAAATTCAAAAATTATAGCACTTACAAAGATTGCTATAATAGCGTTTAATTCAACTTAGCTTTTTAGTTCATTATCATCAACTACAACGTTTACAAATGCTCTAATATCATTTACATTGTAATTAATAGCATTTCAAAAATACAGTCAATTAACTTCAAATATTTAATAAAATTTCTCAACAAATTATATTTTTATTAAAAACATTTTTAACTTATAAAATCATACATTTTCACATTTATAAACATCATTTAATTTTCCTCAAGTTCATGATTTTATAAAGTTAAATTTCCATTCAAAAATCAAGATTTAATAATAATCCACTTATTAAAATGCAATGTTCAATTTTAAAATCCATTACATTAAATTTCAACTTAACACTTAAGTTCAAATTCTCAAATATAACTTAGTTTTATTTTTATTTGCTTAACTAAAAGTTCACTTTTACGTCAATTTCATAAATTTGCAATTCTAGTTATATTTCAAAGTTTCAACTTAAAATATTTATTCATTTCACATTTCAACTTTATTAAAAATCATAAATATGATAAAAATCATTTTAAATTCATTTAAATTCAAATTATCATAAATTTATCATAATTTCATTCTCAATTAAATTTTCAATTAAAATTAAATCAAAATTTCCAAAATATCTTACGTTCAAAATTTCTAACTTTTTCATTAATTCATTTCACTTACAATTATTCAGAAAATCAATAATATTTTACAAAAAATTTATTTTTATTAAATTTCAAATCAAAATATTATAATAATTAAATTTCTAAAATATTTAAAATTTTTAGAAAACATATTTTAACTACGGGCCTGTATAAAATTTTCTACGCTAGGTAAAGTGATACGGGTAATATATCATTTCAACCCGTAATTTACAAAGAAAAATCCGGGTTTTATCATTTCAAACCCGCAATCCCAAGTCAAAATGAAAAATTTAAAACCACTCAGGCCTATCATTTCAGCCCATAACATTTTTTTTCTAACAGGGAACTTGCAGTGTGATCATATACAGAAATAATATAAACAAGGTCAATATCACAATATACAGTCATATATCAGATGTCAGGTCAAAATTAACAGTTTTAACATGGTAATAATATGGTAATAACATGGTATAGCATATCATATGATCATCATTAACTTGCATAAACATTTTTTTTTTACTAAACACTTGTCATCAATTCACTTTTCATAAGTATAAATGTCAGAGTGAGAAAGACTCACTTTTTCAAGCTGAAGACCAAAACAACAAACACAAGTGCGATTCCAAAAGCACGACAAGCACGATATAGCATGACTTTTGATTTGAATGAATGGAGAGCCTTGATATTTGTCTTGTAAATAATAACCAAAACAAGACAATATACACATAAATATTCAACGCAAAACAATGTTGAAACAATGAAAATACGAAGCAATAAAGAAATAGATTACTTGACCTTGCTTTAACCATTCAAATGCTTGGCCTAGGAGGTTCTTGGGTTCAGCCATGATGATGATATAGCTCAGGTTTGGCACCATAACTCACGGCTAGAAGGAGTATGGAGTGGTAGGGTTATAACATGAAGCATACAATTGATCAAGGCAACATATATGAAGTTTTTGAGCACAACAAGGCTCGGCCTTGGGTCAAGTGGGGCTTGGCCATACTTGTACAGGTTTGGACAGTAGATGGAGGGGTGTGGGGAGGTCTGGAAAAGGTGGTGGTGGCGGCCTATGGTGGTGGCCAAGGTGGTGGATGAAAAGGGTGAAGTAATAGTGGTGGCTAGTGCATTGTTTTGGACATTATTTGCAATTTTGTGGAGTTTTGTCACCAAGGGAGGAGTGGCCATGGATGGATCTGAAATGATGGCTGGAGATGATGCCAAGGAAGAGTGGTAGGGGATGGTGGAGAGTATGGTGGTGATGGTGGGTGGTAGAGGCCAATCCAGAAAGCATAGAAAACTAGGCAAAATATAAGAAAACAATGGAAAAAGAAGAGCAAAAAGAAGAGGAAAAGAGGAGCCATTACTAAACCTTTCTAGCTGTGAAAAATGAAGTGGAGAGGAATGTTTTCACGTGAAAATGAGGTAAGAAATGCACAGCTACAATAAGGAAAGGAACGGTCAAAGGAAATTAAATCTATTAATTGAAAAAGAAACGGAAGAAGAAACGTTAAAACGGTTTTACGTTTCTTTGCATTCAAACCTTTTAAACTCCCTATATATATTCATATACATCTGAAATAACTGAAAACACTTATAAATTTCAGTTAGAATTCGAAAATATAACAGATAAACAAAATATTAATAATTAATTATTAATTAGATATGATTAAAATAAGAAAAACGGCACAGAAAAATGAAAACTAGACTTAGGAATTAGAAATAACTTCAATACACTTTGGAAAAAATTTCTTAAATTTAAATACATGTAAAATGAATAAAATAAAGTAAAACACAGCAATAAAAGTGAATGTATAAAATAAATCAATAAATTGATGTATTAATTGCAAAAAGAAACGGATAAAACGCCTTTACGTTTCAGGCTTTTAAGATCTCTTTACTTTCTAAACCTTTTGCATTTCCTTTTCTTTTTTTAATTTTATAAAACAAAATAAACTCAGAAATTTTATTTAAAACCGAAACTAAGTAAGAATAAAAAAAAAATTATTTTAAGTAAAATAGAAAAAGGAAATAAGAAATTGCTTAAAAATAGCAACCCTGACATAAAAATTACAAGAAAATCTCCAATGACTTTGAAAAATTTATTACTTCACAAAAAAAATATTTTAATACAAAATTTGAATTAAAAATGGTTTTAAAACATTTTCAAGGTAAAATAATAATTTAATTTTTATTAAATAGAAAGTTAAATAAAGAAAAATGCAGTAAATACCAACTAGGCTTTATAAATTGAAATAAATTCAAATAAACTTTAGAAAAATTATATTATCATTTTAAAAATACTTAAAAGTCAAAATATACATATTATAACATATTATCACATATTAACATAAAATAAAACCAAGAAGAAGTAATTTATACAATTTAAAATAGTCATTGTTAAATAACCCTATATACGCACAATATTGTAAAGGGTATAACTTTCACAATTTACATCCGATTTCAACGAAACGAAAAGTGGTGTTCTTAGAATTTTATGTACTCTCATAATAAAAGAAAAAATTAAAATTTTAAACTTTTAAAATTTTAAGTTGAAAGTCACAGTTTAACTATTTTGACCAAAATCAGCATTTCAGGCAAATATTCAACTTACACAAGTTTGGAATTATAACTCATATAAAGATCAAGATTATATTTATATAATAAATTTAATCATTTCAAATAAGTAAAAAAAGTAAGTTTTTAAATCAAAATTTTACATTAAAAAAAATTAAAATATACAATAAAATAATTACAAAATACAGGGTTGTTACAAAGAGTTACAACGAAGAGAAGCAGAGATGTCTATTCGAATGTGGCAGTTGGAGTTTGAATTTAAATTCCGAGTTCGAAATCAAATGTCTGGTATTTGTATCAGATGTCTGATACTATGTATTTTTTGTATATAGTAGATTTTTAGACGTCTGAGTGCATCTACCAAACATCTGGTCCTGTCTGTCTTGTTGTTCCTGAGGACTTTTCCAAACGTCTGACTTGTGCACCCAGACGTTTGAAACTTGTACATGTCTGTTTTATGCATCTTTCTTGTTGCCTCTTTGATCCTATCGACTTGTAGTTTCTTGTAACATTCTTTGAGCCTTGTTCTTGTCTTTCTAGTGATGTTGCTCTACCAAGCACCTATATAGAAATATATATGCATATTCAATTTCCATTGTATAGTTTTTGTCATCGAAAATGTAGATTTAATTTCTTAACAATCTCCCACCTTTGATGATGACAACTATACAATGTACTTATATATAATTTTATAAATCTCCCTTGAATATGTGCTTTTCAAAACTTATTGTGATCTCCCCCTGAATATTATTTCTCCCCTTTTGGCATTATCAAAAAGGATATATACTTTGTTAAATGTAGAAATCATGAAATATTTTACTAAACGTTGTAAGACAAAAATATACACAGAGATAACATACCAAAAGAGAAATTTCATTAAATATTTTAATCGAGTACATTCACAGATTTTTATCAAATGTACATAAGATGGAGTCCTAAAAATCTATTAGTCTTTTAGGGAAGCTTTTTCTTGATCATCTCCTTTATCTTCATTTTTGGAAGAGCTAGGTTGCTTTGTAGGAGATGTCAGAGCTTGTTCTAGAAGTTCGTTCTCCTCAAAAAGTTTAGAATGTTTCAAAGAAGGAGAAGGCACTGGAGTTGGCCAATCTTCGGAAGGTGGTGTAGGGCTACGAACCCTTTGAACAACCTCTTTGAGAACCAATAATACATTTGAAAGTGATGTTTCAACTGTGGTCAGGCGTGTAGCAAAAGATGTTTCAAAATTGTCAATGCGTTAGCCAATTTTTTTTGATTATGAGATAAGATATGCTGATTTTGAAGAGTGAGGTCTCGAACAGTTTCATTTGGATTCGTCTTTGTTCAATTCTCCAAAATCTCATCGTGGCACGTAAAATGAAATGGTGCAGGAGGAGGAGTGGTTTCGCGATGTTGTTCCATCTCTTGTGATGGTTCAGGGTGTGGTTGAGGTGGAGGCCTAGCTTGTCTAGCTTGATGACGTTGCGCCCACTCTTCAAATGATACAAACTTTGGAGGATTTTTCCGGTAGGTGCATTAGTGAGAAAAATTTCGCGGAAGCATATTTCGGAGAAATTTCTTCGAATGTGGATAAATAGGAAGGGATGTTTTGAGCACATAGAAGTCTCATGATGTATGTGGGACAGATAATCGATGGGCGTGATCGAGTCCAAAAATGTTTGAGCTCTTCAAATATAAATTTAGACCAATTTACCCTTGTTTCGCTGAATATAGCGTACATGGCCTTGTTCTCTAACTCCGTTATCTGTTCATAACTTCCAGGACGAGGAATGATAGTGTTGATAATCATTCGAGTTAGAAGTCCGGCCTTAGGTCGTAGATATTTGGATGCGGATTTTCGCATTTCATCTTCCCACATTTGATGTGTTATATTGTCTCTTGGTTTGAGACGCATATCAAAAATACTATATAAATCTTCTCTGGAGTCGGAGCATCCGAGAGTTCTGCCGACGGTTCCTAGAGTGAGCCTAATTGTATGGCCATAAACACTAGACCATAATCAATTATTCTCGTTTTCAGTGTTCCAAACCGCTGTGCTATCCAAATTAGCGTAGAAAAGAAATATAGCCAACTGATTAATTTGGATGTTATTGGGATTGAAAGATATCAAAGTTTCTAAATCTGCATTTTACACATTTTATCTAAATCCTACATTGGGAACTCGAGTAAGTTATAAAATGGACCTGTATGGAGTTTCTTCTTCTGAATATCCTCATATCTTTTAAGTGAATGAGGTACTCGATTCATCCATCGTTCAATTTGATCATCTGAGCAAACTTGAGAATTTGAGGAAGTTGCTTGATCTTGTTTTCGCTTAGAAAGTTTTGGATTTTTTGTTTAGGACCCATCAAATTCGATCAAGTTTGAAAGAGAAAGGATTTTTGAGAGGCAAAAATCGAGATTGCAGTAGAAATAAAATTAAATGAAGTAAGAAAGGTAAAAAAAATAGACGTTATCTGGGTATATAAATGTGTCGACTGAATTTCAGACGTCTGGAAGGTAAATCAGACATCTGATTTAACCTAGTTTTAAGACAGTAAATAAAATCAGACGTCTGGTTTATTGTGGTAGACGTCTAGATTTGGTCGAGTTGTAAAACTTGATAGTCAGAGAGATTTTCCAAACGTCTGTTTATATTATCAGACGACTGGAATAGTTCGAATTTTCATTTCTAAATGACAGATAGTTTTCTTAGACGTATGGAATAGATCGAATTTTCATTTCTAAATGACAGATAGTTTTCTCAAAGGTCTGAAATAGATCGAATTTTTATAATGTGGTGGCACTTTATTCAGACGTCAGGTTCATAGTTCAGACGTCTGAAATAGTCTGGTATTTATTTTTTAGTAAGCAAAGGCAATTTTCAAACGTCTGGAAAGTTATATCAGAAGTTTGACATATGCATGATGGTGTAAAATTTGTGTGATAACAGAGTGTTAGACATCTGAGGGCAATGTTCAGACGTCTGAAATGACCAATTTTTCTAAAAATAGCCTAATTTTGAAAGTTGTTGCTTATTTTTTGACTTTTTATTTGAAAAAATATAGTATTATTTTTGTGAAACGGAATTACAAACATACATAGATACAAATA
Source organism: Allium cepa (assembly GCA_030765085.1). Taxonomy (NCBI): domain Eukaryota; kingdom Viridiplantae; phylum Streptophyta; class Magnoliopsida; order Asparagales; family Amaryllidaceae; genus Allium; species Allium cepa. Next base: position 888,415,943 of record CM060931.1, read on the forward strand.
CAATGAAAATAATTTAATATATTTAGATGGCGACGGGCTTTTGCGATCTTCAGACTTGTCATCCCTCCATGGCTTGAGTAAAGACCATATATTTCCACGTTCGTGGGTTCTCGGGGAACCAGAGAATCACCTTGGTGAAGGATCCAAAGGTGTACGATACGAGATGAGTGATACAAAGAACTACAAGGAATCAGAAGTGGGTCATGTACATCCTTCTTCCGTGAATTACAAAATTTTATCGCTACTTGCTCCAGAAAACTTAGCCGTTGTGCCGTAACTTTTTGTTTAAAATATAATTCTCGTTGTAGCTCTATTTGTTGCTTTTGATAGTGATGTATCTCATCAATTTTCTCCTTGGTGTTAGGAGAAACAAATAGAGCTCGTTTGAACTTCTTATTATCGGGAGTGAATCCCGTGTGATAGAAGGACCACCTATACATTGGTTCCTGATTTGGTGCAGAGGTAGGAAGGCGTTGAGGTGTATCCGTCGGGCTATCCGTTGTAGGTGTCAAGAAGGGTAGATGAGAATTTTCAAAAGACATGATTATATTTTCTATTGTAAAAAATATGAAGTCTATGTATTCTTTAATTCTTGTTGTGTAAAGATTTATATATAATTTCAAAAATTATTTATAGGTAATTTTCAGAAACTAGCCACCTAAAAAATTTAAGGTGAAGGAGTTATCAATTTTAATCTGTGGATAATTTTTTTTAGTTAATCATAGAATAAATGAAGATGTGGTTATTAGTTTAGAAGATCATTAAGAGACATATTCGTAAATTGCATCGCAGTTTAACAAAAAATTATTCGTTTAGTGGTTTTGTGAAAATATCTGCTATTCGATTCTCGGTATTTACGTATTCTAATGTAATAAGTCCTTTTTCTACATTGTTAGGTAGAAAATGATGTCGTATATCTATATGTTTAGTACGTGAGTGATTTACGGGTTTTTTGATAGATTTATTGCACTTATGTTATCGCAATATATTGATGATTTATTGATAAATTTTCCAAAATCCATAAGTGTTTATTGCATGTATATCACTTGTGCACATGTTAAAGCTGCTGAAATATATTCTGCTTCGCAAGTAGATAAGGAGACACAATTTTATTTTTTTATACACCATGAAACTAATGATTGTCTGATAAAGTGACATGTTCCACTAGTACTCTTACGATTTTACATCTACCGAAATCCGCATCACTGTATGAAACTAGTTCAAACAATGACCCCTTCGGGTAAAACAAACCGTAATCTCTAGTACTAGATAGATATCGTAATATATGTTTAAAAGCTCTTTGGCGAGATTCTTTTGGTTTTACTTGAAATTGGACACAGAGACATACACTCATTATAATGTCGGGTCGACTAGCCATCAAATAGAGTAAGGAGCCAATCATACTACGATATAATTTTTCATCGAAATCTTTTCTGTTATCATCTTTTTCTAAGTGAACACTATACTCATCGGTGTTGGTTTGCTTGAAGTTTTATCTATTTCAAAACGACGTAATAGATCGTTACAATATTTTTCTTGATGAATAAAAATACCATTTTCAAGTTATTTTATTTGAAAACCTAAGAAGAAATTTAATTCTCCCATGTGAGACATTTCAAATTTATTTTTCATAATATTTGAAAATTGATTACAAAGATTTTCGTTAGTTGAGCCAAAAATAATATCGTCTGCGTAAATTTGTACAACTAAAATATCGTTATTTTCTCATTTAATGAATAATGTCGTATCGATTTTACCTATTTGAAAACAAGATGTAATTAAATGATTTTTAAGACGTTCGTACCAGGCACGGGGGGCTTGTTTTAAACCATATAAGGCTTTTCGTAATTTAAAAACATGGTCGAGATATTTTCGTGAACAAACAAGGGAGGTTGTTCAACGTATACGTTTTCTTTAATAAAACCATTTAAAAAAAGCACTGTTGACATCCATTTGAGATAGTTTAATTTGTGATGATTTGCAAAAGCGAGTAATGTACGGATGGCCTCGAATCTCGCTACTGGAGTAAAGGTTTCGTCATAGTCGATACCTTCTTCTTGATTATAACCTTGAGCAAACAAACGAGCTTTATTTCAAACTATATTTCCTTTTTCATCTGCTTTGTTTTTAAATACCATTTTGTTCCTATAACCAATTGATTTTCTGGTCTCGGTACTAATTCCCAAATATTATTACATTCAAATTGATTTAATTCTTCTTGCATAGCTATTATCCAAAAGTTATCGTTTGAAACTTCTTTATAATTTTTTGGTTCAAAATTTGACACAAATGCTATATGACTTATTTGGTTAAGTTGATTTCTAGTTACTCTAGAATTGAGACCTCCAATGATATTATCTTTTGGATGATCCTTAAGAATTCTAGGAGATGATACTAAAGTATTATTTTGCGCATTTGTCTCATTATTAAAAGAATTTGTTGTATTTGTCATTGGAATTATTTCTTCATCGTCATTAGTATGATGGTTAAGAAGAATTTCATCGAACGAAACATATAAACTTTCTTCAATAGTGTTATTTCGTTTATTAAAAATTCTATATGCTTTGCTGCGATTCGAATATCCAACAAAGATTCCTTCATCGGACTTCGGGTCAAATTTTCTTAAATTATCTTTTGTATTTAATATAAAACATTTTGATCCAAAAGTTTTGAAGTATGATACTTTAGGTTTTCTTCCAAAAAATATTTCAAAACAAGTTTGTTTAGTCTTAGATCGTATGGTTACTCGATTCAAAACATAACAAGCCGTGGCAATAGCTTCAGCCCAAAAATGTTTTGGTAGACCACTACTATTTAATAGTATTCATGCGCATTCTTATAATGCATGATTTTTTCTTTCTACTACACCATTTTGTTGAGATGTGCGGGGAAAATAAAAATTATGACTTATACCCTTTTTATTACAAAAATTAGTAAAAAGATTGTTTTCGAATTCTCCACCGTGATCACTTCGAATATTTTTAATTTTTAAATCCATTTGTGTTTTAATTCTTTTAGCTAAAATTTTAAACATACCAAAGGTGTCGCTTTTGTGTTTTAAAAATAAAGTCCATGTATATCTTGAAAAATCATCAACTATTACGAAAACATATTTGTTGTGATTTATAGATCGTACTTGAGTTGGACCAAATAAATCTAAATGTAATAATTCTAATGATTGTTTTGTAGAAATATTATTTTTAGATTTAGAAGATCTTTTCTTTAATATTCCAATTTGACAATCTTCATATAAATTTTCTACTTTGTAATTTATTTTAGGTAACCCTCTAACTAGCTCATATTTTACTTATTTATTGATATATTTAAAATTAATATGACAAAATCATTTATGCCACAACCATGGATCATCATGTTTGGCGGTTAAACACAAATTTGAATTTCGATTTATATTCATGTTTAAGACATAAATATTTTTGTTTCTACAACCCTTAAATATAAGTTGTTTGTTATTGTCGAAAATATTACATCTATCTTTTTGAAATTAATTTGAAAACATTTATCGCATAATGACTAATACTAAGTAGGTTGTGTTTTAGATTTTCTACTAACAAAACATTTGTAATAATAGGAGAATTAAAAATACCGGAGTTGATGACTTCTTCAATACCCACGACGTATCCTTTTGAGTTATCTCCAAAAAGTTACCGTTCCACCATCGATGTATGTTATATTTGATAACATTTTTGAATTTTCGGTCATACGATTGGAGCATCCACTATCAAGTATCCATTTCTCTTTAGTTTTTATTTTGGGTACTTGTAAAATAAAAGATGATTTAATTGGTATCCATATACTTTGTTATGATCCTAGATATTAGGAGAGGTAGGTAGCCATACCCAAGAAGGTTTGGTACCTTTATGAATATAATTTTTATTATAGACTACACTTTCTAAAAAATTATTAATATGTTTTTGTCTAATCAAATTATTATTTGTCTTAGGAATCTAAATTTTTATATTTCAAGCATTCGTATTAGACTTAGGTGATCTTTTAGTCTTTTTATAAATACAACTATATTTCTTAATATCATTCCCTCTTTGTTTAGGAATATTTTTAAATCCTATTCCATTTCTATTACATGATGGTTTTAAAGTTTTGATAATATTTTCCAAATCTTGTTTTCCTTTATTAACTTTTGAAACATTATTTATAATTTTATCTAATTTTTCTTTTAATTCTAAATTTTCAGTTTTCAATATTACTTTTCAAGTTGACATTTTCTTTTAACAAGTTATTCTTTTCTAATTTAGTTTTATCAAAATCAATAGCAATGTCTCATTTTCAACCAAACTATTTTTAATTTTTTTGAGATAATTATAGTTCTTCTTCTAAAATAATTTTTTCATCTTTTAACATTCCTACTACAAGTTCTAATCTATTTATTTTGATTATATGTTCTTTGTTCAATTTTTTAATTTTTCTAAATTTATCATCTAATTCCATGCTAAGTTCTAATAATTCATCATAACTAAGTTGGGGACATACCTCATCAGTTTGTGCCACAAAGCACACATTAGCTTGTTGTTAACGTAAAAATCAGACGCTAACACCCCGGTGTAGGTTTGAAGTTGAGCGAAAGCACCACCCGTGAACACGGGAACTAAAAACAAGTAGAAAAGTCACAGAGAAAGCAGAAAAGATAACAGTTTTTATAGTGGTTCGGCTTAGGGTGAGCCTACGTCCACTATAAAAACTGTTGTCTTTTCTGCTTTCTTTGTGACTTTTCTACTTGTTTTTAGTTCCCGTGTTCACGGGTGGTGCTTTCGCTCAACTTCAAACCTACACCGGGGTGTTAGCGTTTGATTTTTACGTTAACATTTTTGGTGCTTTCACTGAGAATTGAACTCAGGAAACTTCCACTATTGCTCCGCAAAGGATTGTTGAAAGGATTTCTTTTAAAGCCAGAAGTTTATTGGAAATAATGGCTCCTGGGAGAAAACGAAGTTCTGTAAGATCCGACAATGTTCAAGAGAATACTACTACCTCTCCTCCTTCAAGTCAAGCAGCTCCAACTATTGGAGTTACGCGAGCAGAATTGGACGCTGTAGTTTTGGGGCTGAATCAACAATTGAATGCTCAGAATGCGCAGTTGGAAGCCCAGAATGCCCTGATCTCGAGTAAGTTGAATGATCTGCTTGGGGAAAATCGTCAACTGGTTAATAATGATGGGAATCCTACTGTGGGAGTTCAGGATGTTGAAGGGAACATTTCTCAAAGAGCCGCAGACCCTGTACAGGACTCCTCCTCAAGCTGGAGGATCAGGGACGCAGCCGACCCTCTGTGAACGATTGTCAAGGCAGAATTCAGAGAGAGTGGCTGATGTGTGCCCTCCAGAGCCTCTAAATGATGAAGAGTATTTTTCGGGTATGGTTCGTCAAATCATGAAGGAAAATATGCGAAGAGATGAAGATGAGAAAGAGTGGGGTTTTGCTCCAAGCAAAACTCCATTTACCTAGAAGATCTTGAAGGCAGAGTTCCCAAGGAAATTCTTTCCCCCTACTATTCCGGCTTACAAGGGGACGAGTGATCCTAACGAGTTTCTGTATAAGTACGACTGGCATATGACTGGTGCCAGAGCGTCGGATGAAACTAAATGTCGATATTTCCCGGTATATCTCGAAGGCGTGGCTCTATTGTGGTTTACAAAGCTGCCGGTCAGGTCCATCGATCAGTTCTCCGATTTGACCAGGAAATTCAAGGAGCAATTTCAATTGTATGCTTCTAAAGCAAAAGATATAATGTCACTGTCAAGTCTAGAGCAAAATTCGGGAGAATCCATCAGGTCATTTTTGAATCGTTTTAACATAGCTTTAGCCGAGGTAGATAATGCTGAGCCACGCATGGTCCTAACATACTTGATGAGGGCGATTGACAAATCGAGTGAATTTGGAAAATGGTTGAAAATGAAGGAACCAAACTCACTTGACAAATTCTACAAGAAAGCAGATGAATTCATGCGCTTGGAGAGCCTCCAAACACCGGCTAAGGTGGTATCAACGGAAGCCGGGAACAATGGTGCTGCTTCGAACAAGAAAGAACCTAACACTCAAAAAAGGGGAAATGATGGTGGAAAGAAACAGGGAGATTCTAAGAAAGGCCGTCCTTTCAATTTCACACCCTTGACCGATACCCCTGAGAACATCTTTTTTGCGACCAAGGATGATGTCAATTATCCGACACCACCTAAAATGAGAGTTAGGATTAGGATGGAAAAAAGTGGAAGGTTCTGCCGGTTCCACAGCCAGCCCGGCCATGACACCAACGAATGCCGTCAGTTAAAAGAGGTAATTGAACAACTCTTGAAGGAAAACAAACTCCAGCAGTATGTGAAAAGGAACATAAATGCCCCAGCTTCGTCAATTCAAGGACAACAAGTTCCCGCCCACCATCCTGCTTCGAGTGAGAAGGCCGTAGAGCATGAATCGGAAAGACCTGTTATTAATATAATAACTGGAGGACCTCACCCAACAGGCAAAAGCTGGGGAGAGATGGAAAGGTATGCCCAGGCCTTGAGGCATGTTCCAGCTGAAGAGAATGTTTTTGTTTTAGAGAATGATGCACCTTTAAAGCAACAAAAGACTTCCACAGATGATATTGTATTTAGTGCCAGGGATTCTTTGGGTATCGAGGCTCCGACCATAGATCCTTTGGTCATATCCGCTGGTATTGGGCTGGCAACTGTGAGAAGAGTTCTAGTTGATTGTGGAGCTTCATGCAACATCCTCTTCAAGAAGACCTTTGATCAAATGAAAATTTCAATGGCTGATGTTCAAGCTTCATCACTTAAGATTGCTGGATTTGCTGGAGAACCCAAACAGCCGATTGGGACCATAGATTTGTTTGTGGAACTTGGAAAGGGATTGAGGAAGGTGGCTCGAAAGCAAACCTTTATAATTGTTGAAGAATTCTCTGCCTACAATGCCTTTTTAGGCCGACCAACTCTTGCTGCGTTCAAAGTTGTTCTTGCCCCATGGTGTCTGACTCTAAAATTCCCCACAGATAACGGAGTTGGTGTGATTGAGGGAGACCAAGATGCGAGGCGAGAATGTTACTTTGCAGAGTTGCGAGAATCCAAGAAAAGAGAAATGGGAAAAGGTGCGGCGGCTCCAGTCCGCATCAAAGAACCAACCTTGTAGCAATTACAGGGTGGACCCTGCACTGGCGAATGTAGTGGTGCACGAAGAGAGATGGATCCAAGGAAAGCCAGTGCAGGGGAGAATAGGGTAGTACCGGTAGAGGTAATAGTGCTGGTGCCCGTTGACCCAAAGGACCCAAACAAAGTGCTTAATGTGGGATCACAACTCAACACAACAGTTCAGAATGTTCTGATTTCATTTTTGAAGGCTGATTTGGATGTGTTCGCTTGGACTCATGCTGACATGTGTGGAATATCCCCAGAGATTGCAGTACACACTCTGAACATTGATCCAAAGTTTACACCTGTGAAACATAAGAGAAGAACCCAGGGTCCTGAGAGAACGGCAGCGTTAAAGGAAGAAGTGGATCGGCTCATGGAGAACGGTTTCATCAGAGAATCTACTTATCCAAATTGGGTATCAAATCCAGCGCTGGTGAAAAAGGCTAACAGAAAGTGGAGAGTATGCATTGACTTCTCAGATTTGAACAAAGCTTGCCCCAAAGACTGTTTCCCGCTGCCCAGGATCGATCAGTTGGTGGATGGGACGACAGGACATGAATTGTTATCTTTTATGGATGCATACTCCGGATATAACCAAATTATGATGCATGAGCCAGATCAAGAGGATACGAGCTTCATCACAGATGTTGGACTCTACTGCTACAAGGTCATGCCTTTCGGACTCAAGAATGCAGGGGAAACTTACCAAAGGCTTGTTAATGCCATGTTTAAACTACAGATTGGCAAGATAATGGAAGTTTATGTTGATGATATGCTAGTAAAGTCTAAGAAAGCAGTGGACCACATGGATCACTTAGCAGAGATGTTCGCGGTACTCCGAAAGTACAGAATGAAGCTTAATCCCTTAAAATGTTCATTTGGATTGGAGTCCGGAAAGTTTTTGGGTTTCATTGTGAGCACTAGGGGTATTGAAGCCAATCTAGCTCAGATCACTACCCTGAGAGAGGTCAAGGCTCCTAGAACGAAGAAGGAATTGCAAAGTCTCAATGGAAAGGTTGCTGCTTTGAGTCGGTTCATTTCCAAAGCTATTGACAAATGCATTCCATTCTTTGATGCTCTGAAGAAAGGAAGAAAAAACTTTGAGTGGACCCCTGAATGTCAGAAAGCATTTGATGAGTTGGTTCGTCATATGGAAGTGCCTCCGATACTTTCAAAGCCAGACAGTGGTGAAGATCTCTTCGTATATTTGGCAATTTCGTCTCATGCTCTCAGTGCGGTGTTGGTACGGGAAGACGCAAGGATTCAACGCCCAGTCTATTATATCAGCAAAAGATTCACTGGGGCAGAGATGAACTACTCAAGATTAGAAAAGCTCGCCTATTGTTTTTTGATCGCATCAAGAAAATTGAGGCCGTATTTCCAAGCTCATCCCATCAAAGTCCTCACCGATCAACCTCTAAAGTAAGTCCTATTCCGTCCTGAGACTTCGGGCCGTCTTTTGAAATGGAATATTGAACTCAGCCAATATGACATCACTTACCATCCCCGAAAAGCAATCAATGGACAAGCTTTGGCAGATTTCATCGTAGAATGTACGGATAAGGGTGATAGTGAGGAAGAAGTCACTGATAGCGCCCCAATCCAATGGAAATTGTATGTCGATGGCGCAAGGAATGATTACTGTTCCGGGGCAGGGGTTGTCCTTGAAACCCCAGAAGGGCGATCGCTATGTTATGCACTGAGACTAGAATTCCCTTCGACAAACAATGAAGCCGAATATGAAGCTCTCATCGCTGGTTTAAGGGTCGCTAAAGAACTAAATATCAAGGCATTGCAGATCTTTAGTGATTCTCAACTTATTGTTTGCCAAGTCAGGAAGGAATTTCAAGCTAAAGGAGGGAATCTACCCGCCTATTTATTAAAAGCCTGGGAGCTCCTTCAAGATTTTGACCGTTATTCAATAAACCATATACCCCGAGAAGAGAACATGAAGGCGGATTCTCTCGCAAAGTATTCGAGTACTGGTGAAACTCAACTATTGGGATTAGTTCCCGTCAAAGTCTTGTCAGCTCCAAGCGCAGATGAAATGGATGTTGATTGGATTATGAATGTATCCCAAGAACAAGAATCATGGATGACTCCGATACTTGAATATTTACTCAATGGTTCTTTTCCAGAAAGTTCAAAGGAACGACAGAATCTGATGAGGAAAGCCTCCAGATATATAGTTCAAGATGGTCGTTTGTACAGACGAGGATTTTCAATGTCATTACTCCGATGTGTGACAAAGGAAGAAGCTAAGACAATTCTGACTGAAGTACACGGAGGGGAATGTGGGGATCATACAGCTGGTCAAACTTTAGCAAAGAAAATCCTCCGTTATGGATACTTTTGGCCGGAAATTAATCAGGATGCTGCTAACTATTTCGAAAGTGTGATAAATGCCAGAGATTCGCTAAAATTCCTAGAGTACCTTCCGCTGAGCTAACACAAATGGTCAGTCCATGGCTGTTTGCTATCTGGGGAATAGATCTCATTGGGCCTTTGCCGACTGCCAAATCGAGGATTAAATATGCTATCGTTGCTGTTGATTACTTAACTAAATGGGCTGAAGCCGAACCATTGGCTACTATTACCTCTAAGAAAATGATAAGTTTTGTGACTAAAAATATCATTTGCAGGTATGGTGTGCCTCAGAAGATAATCACAGACAATGGTACTCAGTTTGAAAGTGAGGAGTTCCAAGATTTCTGCAAACGATTCAAGATCCGGAAAAGCTTCTCAGCAGTGGCTCATCCGCAGGCAAACGGGCAAGTGGAAGCAGTAAACAAAATCATCAAATCAACCATCAAAAAGCCGCTGGAAAAAGCAAAAGGTGGTTGGGTCGATAAGTTACCGCTTGCACTATGGGCATACAGAACCACCCACAAAACTGCGACTGGGCATACTCCATTTTCATTGGCATACGGATCAGAAGCGATGATTCCGGTAGAAACTGAAGTCCCCTCACACAGAAGGATCCATTTTGATCAAAATGAGAATGAAAAATCGCAATTGGAAGCACTTGACCTCCTCGATGAAAGAAGAGAAGAGGCTAGACTTAGAATTGCAGCTCACCAGCAAAGAATAGCCAGGCACTTCATTTCCAAAGTTCGCCAGCGTAGCTTTGATGTTGGGGACTTAGTCCTGAAGAGAATTATGATAACCATAGGTGTGTTTGGGCCAAACTGGGAAGGGCCATATGTTATAGGCACGAAACTCCTTGATGGCACATTCAAACTCACAACTGTCGAAGGAGAACCAATCCCAAGAGCATGGAACAGCAATCATTTGCGTCCCTATTTTACTTGAAAGCTTTGCTTAAATGTTGTAAAAGAATTATGAATATATGATTCTTGTATTGAAAGCAATTGTAAAGCAAGTGAATAATGAAAAGCTATAAGGTGGATGTAGGCCCAGTTTTTGGCCGAACCACTATAGATCTTGTGTTCTCTACTATTATAAACTGCTTTGCTTTATTTCGACATATAAAATACGTTAACTGTGCTATTAAAATGTCGATTTAATAATGCAGACCATAAAAACAAAGCCTGCCCATCGCAAGACCAAGCGATCTCCGACATCATCCAGCAAGCAAATGCTAAACCATTCAAAATTTCCATACTCAAATCCTACAAAAGAAGTGCTTCGAACAAAAGTTAGCGATGTGGATGAAAGTGGACCATTTCTAACTAACTGCAAATGTTTGTGCAAACAAACAACCAGTTAAATAGCATGTGTCTACCACCACCAACTCGCTTAACTATGAAGTATGTTTCTTTGGATAAGGGAAATTATTGGCAACTAAAAAGGGATGACACTTGCAAAAGACAAGGGGGATCGCCAACATGAATAGATGGCAAAGAGACATGGGCGAGCAAGCATCAAACAGCAAAAGACCTCTTCAGAGGCACAAGCCCTCTTCAGAGGCACAACTCTTCGGAGGATAAAGACCTCGAGCGGGCTTAGCCAGAAAAAGAGAGATCTTTCTCGATACAAAGTTGTGGACTGATCGGTCGATACACTCCCGTGAATCCGTCCAACCGAGAGAAAGAAACTCCAAACTTCCAGGCAAAAGCCCAACTCAGAGGCACATGTTTCACCGAGATTGAAATAAAACTTCCAAGTGTTGAAACGTGAAAAGCCCTCTTCGGAGGCCCATTTCGCCACAGTTGAAATGCTAAAAGACCTCGAGCGGGCTAAACCAGAAAAAGAGAGATCTTTCTCGATACAAAGTTGCGGACTGATCGGTCGATACACTCCCGTGAATCCGTCCAACCGAGAGAAAGAAACTCCAAACTTCCAGGCAAAAACCCTACTCAGAGGCACACATTTCACCGTGATCGGTCGATACACTCCCGTGAGATGAAATGTGAAAAGCCCTCTTCGGAGGCCCGCTTCCTAGTGAACAGGGAAAAATAAAAGCCTCTCCCAAGGGGCAGAAACAGAAGACCCCTTCCCAGGGGCACAATCAAACAAAAAACCTCTTCCCAGAGGTGCATTCAAACAGAAAGACCTCTTCGGAGGCACACGTTTCACCGAGATTGAAATAAAACTCCCAAGTGTTGAAACATGGAAAGCCCTCCTCGGAGGCACAACTCTTCAGAGGCACACGTTTCACCGAGATTGAAATAAAACTTCCAAGTGTTGAAACGTGAAAAATCTCTCCTCAGAGGTACAACTTTTCAAAGAAGCATTTCACCAGAAATGCAAAGCAAAGATCAAAAGCCCTCCACCGAGGCGCAATATATAAAAAAAAAAAAAGAAGCCCTCTTCAAAGGCACACTTTAGCTTTCAAAGAAAGACTGGTTCTTCTATTCTTGAAAATACTCTTCCTCAAAAAGAAGTTAAAGTGCCCTTCAGAGACCCGCTTTACCACATAGAAGAACTCACTTGGTAAAAATGTGTGAAAGCACAAAAGAAAAAGTGATATCTTCGAAGGATGAAGCGTAGAAACTCATATGGAGTGAGCCGTACTCTATTTTGAGCAGAATAGTATTCCTCCAAGTATGGAATAGTTATTCTCCAAAAAATAAGAGTACAAGTCCCCTCAAAGTATAAAATATTGCAACGAGCTTATGGTATAGGGGCAACATGGTATAACTACATTGGTAAAAATTACGCTCGAACAACATACCACAAGCTCACTGCAATATCATATAAAGAAACTTGTACAAAAAATGAATAGTAAATGCATTCTCAAACACAGACAGAAGTTTGTACAAACAAAAAGAATCATTTTATTCAATACTGTCAAAATTTTGTACAGGTACAGGTTTCAAAATAAAAAGAAAGAGAAAAGCGGAGGCCGGTACCCGCACAATATCTGGCCAGTACATGCATAAAGCAAAAAGTAAAGATAAATCGAAGCAGGACCCCTTACTTCTTCTTGCCACCACCCTTAGAGCCTTCACCTGACCTAATAGGCAGCTTTTCAGGACGGCTTGGGAGAGTCGGGGATGAAGGAGAAAGGGTTACTGTCGGATCAACTTTCGCTTCCTCTTCAGAAACAAGAATGTCTTTCCTTCTCTTCTTGGAAGTGACACGCTTCCTCCTCCTCCTTGAAGAAGACTCACTTCCCGGAGTAACAAGAGCAGATAATTTTATGTTATCAGAAGTGGTTCGCTCCAGAGACTCATCGCCTTCTCCAAGCCCTTCTCCCCCATGTTCTTGAGAAGCAATAGGATCATCTAAGCCATAAAGAGCTTCTATTTGCTCCTCTTGCGACCCGGGTTGAGAGGCGCTCTCTTCGCCTTCATCTCCACCCTGTGTACTTGTAATCTCAGTTGTAACTTTGACCAGGGATGGAGAATGAGAACTGGAGCCGACAATGTCGATTTCGGCCGAAGGTGAAGGCTGGACTGGAATAGTTGAAGTAGTCTTTCCTAAACGTCCCCCTTCGGCCATCTCGGCTCGTAATTTTGCAAGTTGTTCTTTTCCCTTGGCGAGAGCGGCGCGAGCGTCGTCATCCAAGTAATGCTCCTCAAGAGCTGATTCGGCATAGCCAGCACCTTTACCGTCAAGCATGTCAAGTGCGGCCTCCCACACTTCAGCCAGAGTAACTTCATATTTGCGACCTAGGAAGGCGAGGCTACCGTGCCCCAAGACGCTATGCAGGTAGAAGTCAAATAATGTCGAGCTGATGCTGGTCTTTGTTGCCTCATGAGTTTCTTCAGCTGCAATTTTATCGGCAACGGCCTCATCACGCTCTCTTTCAGCTTTGGAGAGTTGAAGCTTAAGCATTTCGATCTCCGCCTCTTGAGAGTCGGTTTTCTTCCGAAGCTCTGCAATATCAGCAATATAGCCCTCATTGATTCTATTTTGCACTTCGAGCCTGTCTTCGGCGTCTCTTTGGCCGGCATGAGCATCTCTCACTTGTTTCTGAAGCACTTCTTCTTTTTGAGTGTAGGAAGTAGAAGAAGTGGCGAGTTCTTCTTTAAGCTTCTCGACCTTCGCTTCAAGCTCTTCATTATAAGTAGTAATGCTCCTCATTTCAGTATAGTGCTGCTCAAGAACCTTTTGCCATTCAGCTTTGTTATTTTCCATAGTAAGCATGGCTTCGAGATTCGCACGGTTTACCCTTTGAAGCTCGTCAACAAGCTTTTGCCAGTTTGACATTCTTTCAATATCAAGCCTGACGGCATCAAGATTGCGCAGCATGGCGGGCTTGTCAATAGGGACCAAGTCAAGATCGAACTGCACTCCCTTTAGGCACCAGTGTGGGAACCGGCTTTGCAGAGTAGCCGGGTCTGATCCAACTTGGAATTTAGGCCTGCTGATTATTGTCTGAATGTCTGTCTTCCCGAGAGCAGGAGAGCCAGAAGGAATGTCAAGCGAGACGGGGGCAGTGACCTTTTCAGGAGTTGTAGAAGCATGCTTTTCACCGTGCCGGGCACGCTTGCTTGGGTCCTCAACTATATGGCTTTTTCCTCGATCATCATGCGACTTTCTCTTGTGAGAATCGTCTCCTCTCTGGGAAGAATCATGGTGCTCCTCCCTTTCTTTTCTCTCATAACGCTCTTCTTGAGCCCTCCTCTCCTGAGCCTTTCGGGCGGCTCTCTCTTCATCGGTTTCTCTATGAACGGGAAGGTAGCGCCTATAATCATATTGACTACGCCTCCCGTAGCGCTGAAAGTCGTCATAGTAAGAGCCGCTGCGTCCCATCGGAGAATCGGAAATAAAAAACAACAAAAGTCTTAAAAAGTCTTCAGAGAAAAGAAGCATAACTTTAGAATCTTCAAAGTACAAAGAGTTAGAAGTATAAAAGTGCCGAAAGATTCTAAGTGTGTATGATGTGCAAACTACGCGCATCAAACTACGAACCACTCTTTGATTGCGGGGTAATCGTGGGGGTAGTAGTTAACGTCAACTCTTGGGTCGACGGAGCTTGTTGCAAAGAAGAAGTTGCTTCCACTACTGAAGAAGAAACCCTAGTAGTGACAGTGTCGTCTTTAAAGATCTCCTGTGAGGTGGCAAAGAGGTCGCTCAACCCTTCGAAATTGTCGTCCCCGCTCTGCCTGACAGGGCTTGTTTTCCCGGCTTCTTCGCCAGACTTCTGTGAACGTTGGGGAGATCTCTGAGGCTCTTCTTCCTCAATGACAGGGGCAAGTGCGGACTTGCCAGACGACCCCACAACATCGACAATAGTAGAGCACTTCACTAGAGAAGTCTCAGAAGCAGGTTCTTTTGGTATGGGTGCGTCAGAAGAAACCGGGGCATCTAATGCTTTAGCCGGGGAGTCTGGGACCTCATGAGGATGTGTAGAACGAGAGATGTGTAAAAGCCCGTACTGATGCAAAAGTTCATCCCTCAACAAAAATTTTATGCTTCTCTCTTCTGCGGCAACAGCACTCAATCTTTCAAAAATTTGCTTATGGCTTGGATCTCTAGAAGGGAGAGGAAGTGCTGAAAAGAGCAAAGAATGAAATTAGCAATTGGTAGTTCAGATCTCGGAAAAGTTTGAAAATGGAGAAAATAGAAACAGGTAATCTTACTTCCTACTCTCCAGATGGCATAAAACCCTGGGGGGAAGCGAGCAAAGAAAAACTGGTTCAAAAATCCATGAACACTTTCTGTAAGATCAGAGATAAGATTGCGGTTTCTAGCACTTCTCACAATAATGAGGGAAGGATGGTCTTTACTCTTTGCAAACGAGCATAAGTAGCGAATTTCTTCAAAACTCGGCAAGCGATCAAGAGTTCTCCTAAACAAAACACACAACCCCATCAAAATGGCATAGCCATTAGGATGAAGTTGGAATGGAGAGATTGTCAACCGAAGGAGAAGGGTTCGGAGGAAGTCGTTAAAAGGAGGAATCGCCCCGCTTAGGCACATTTGACGATTGACTGCGACAAAACCATGAGGAGGACTGTCGGCAGTATCATTTGGTCCAGGTAGTAGAGCATCATTTTCAGCAAAGCCAAACTGAGTACGTAGCTGAATAAACGCTCTCGGAGTGAGGATAGTTGAAGTTCTCTCTGGAGGATTCTCTATGGGAACAGCTGTCTGAAAGATTTCTCCCGCTTGAACTACTCCTTCTTCTTCTTGGTGGAAAGTCATTCTACACAAACAACTGGATATTCAAACATGAAGGTGCACGTTTCCTAAAGTGTGTGGAGTGTTGTGTAAAGTCAATCAAGTAATAAACAAATGTAACTGGAATAAAAACTAGCAAGTATTTGTCAGTTGTAAAGTCCAGGGTTCATTGTTTTAATAAGCAAGTGTAATGTTGATGCAAACAAATCAGTTCAAGTTAGCGATGCTTTGCATTAATACTTCACTTTAGTTGATTGGTTCACAACATTTCATACAGTGTATTTAAGTTGATTACTTTATGTCGACTAATCTGTCATTTGATGTGGGCAGTCAATGGCAGTATATTCGCCATGGTTTTTGTGATTGTTGTTTTCAGCAGGTTGTTAGCGTATGAGTCAATGTGGTCTGTGAAATAAGGCAACAAAGTTAAAACAATCCAGGATTTAAGCAGTTCAGTCCAGTAGATTAAGTTAAGAATTCAAATTGGAACTATGCTTTCAAGTGAGAACTCGAGTTGGGCATCCAAGTGTTAACTCGGCGGCGACCCAAGGAGTCTCTCGCAAATTAAGATTAAGTTTATGATTCTTTAGATCAGTGGCTCTTTAAGTTGTAAGAAGTAGGAAGGGTAAAGGCTCCGGTTCAAAAAGTGGTGTGAAATTCCCCAAGGGTTAACTCGGCCACGGTTTAAGGGTTAACTCGGCCATGGTTTAAGGGTTAATTCAGCCACGGTTTAAAGGTTGGATCGGCAGAAGATTAGGTCGGAAGTTTTCCCCCAAGGGTTAACTCGGCCACGACTTAAGGTTTAGGTCGCGTCAAGTTAGATCGGCCAGAGGGTTAGGCCACCCAAAATCACTGGGTCGCGTCCAAGCCAATACCTCACTCCACTCAACCCGGTAACCCGATAGTTGCTTCATCAGCAACAGCCTTCATCTTCATTCCTGATATCGGATCATCCAATAAGATAGTTCGAAACCACTACAAATTTAACACCTTACAATCCTAACGCAAATCAAGATCAACTAGCCTGAATCAGTAACCCATCGACATCATCTCATCAATCATTTGAAGCCAAATCGAGCAACCTAAGCTTCATCAGCTGAAGGTGTAATAGAATTCATGATGAAGCATTATACAAAGAGGCGGTTTAAGTGTGAGTGACGGAGTTCATGAACCAACGGTAACCTATGATCGAAGAAGATTCACTTATGTAATGATTATCGGTGGTTGATGGAACGAAATCGTCTTTTGGAGCTAGGGAAAGTTTTTAATGGCAGAATCAAGGGAGTAGGTAATGAGAAGGAAGAAGAAGATGTGACTTATACCTTGCAGTGGAGGAATATGAAGCGGCATGTTACGACTCAACTGTTAGGTCGCGTACGACCTACCGACTTAGAGAGTGGACTAGTTAGAGGATATCGAAGCACACGATCTAACCAGTAGGCGTATACTTCGAGGAGCAATTGTTAACTCCGCCCCGGTTTTGACTCAGCAACTCAAAGGGATGCCGACCTAAGGCTTAAAAAGGTTACCCACCTAACAGGTTTGAGAGGCATACCGACCTAACAGGCTTGAGAGGAATGCCGACCTAACGCTTTAACAAGGTTACCGACCAAACGCCTTAACAAGGTTACCGACCTAACGCTTTAACAAGGTTGCCGACCTAAGATAGCTTACGACCTAAGATAGCTACCGACCTAAATCGCAACCGACCTATGACCTATGTTAAGTCGTTCACGACCCAAGCAAAGGAAGGCAAGTTCAATGCAGCTACTTGGCACAGTGGCCTCTTAACTCATACATGATCCAGGACTTACCAGTTAAGCCGTGACTTGCGACTTGCCAGTTAACTCGTTCACGGCTCACGACCTAGCTTGAGTCGTCCATGACTTAAAGCTACTAAATGTAAGCCCGATACCGTATTACTGAGACAAGGTTGTGTTAACTCGGGGGCGACCGGGGACTTGTACAAACAAACCTTTGTGAAACCATGAAGGGGCCAGATGAGTCGGCCACGACTTACCTTAGACCGGTCACGACTTACGACCTAAGGGGGGATTTCCCTATAAATACCAACCTACCTCAAGCATGAGAGGGACTTTTGGTTGATCTCTTTAAGCACCGATACTCTGCAGAATTCTCGACTCACTCAACACTTCAAGTACGAAAGGCATCTCGACTAAATTCGAGAGGAAATTTAACACAATCTACATGGATTCAAAGAATTCTTCTGCATCAAAGTTCTAGTTGTTTGTCTCGTCAGAATTGTAATTAAAAATTGTTGTAAAGTTGTAATTGATTCAGCAATAAAGAGAATTAAAGTGGACGTAGGCTCACCCTAAGCCGAACCACTAAAAAAACTGTTGTCTTTTCTGCTTTCTCTGTGACTTTTCTACTTGTTTTTAGTTCCCGTGTTCACAGGTGGTGCTTTCGCTCAACTTCAAACCTACACCGGGGTGTTAGCGTCTGATTTTTACATTAACACTTATTCTCCGTCACTATCGCTATCACTGTCTGATGATGACGAAGAATCCGAGTCATCCCATGTTACTTTGAAAGCCTTCTTCTTTTTGAATTTTTCAAATTTATTCTTCTTTTTATCATTGTTGAGCTTGGGACAATCTTTCTTCATATGTCCAAATTGGTCACATTCATAGCATTTGATTGATGTTTGGTTTGTTGAGCTTGATTTTCCTCCTTTCTAAAATTTAGTCATTTTCCTAAACTTCTTGAATTTGTTAAAGTTTTTGGCAATAAATACAATTTATTCTTCGTCTAAGTCGGAGTCTTCATTTGTTGCTGCAAATGTTATGTTTTTCTTTTCCGAATTTTTTTCTTTTCGTGCTTGCAAATTAGCTTCATAGGACATTAAATTTCCTATCAATTCTTCAGCTAAGAGTGCTCAGAGATCATTAGCTTCTTCGATAGCTAACCCTTTTCTTTCCCACTCCGGAGTTAAAGAATTGAGTATTCTAGATACTAAGTTAAAATTTGTGAATTTAACTCCAAGAGCCATTAAGTCGTGTTGAATGGTTCAAAATCTAGAGTACATGTCTACTATAGATTCATTTTGTTTCATTTTAAATGATGAAAATTGATTTTGTAAAAGTGAAATCTTAGTTTGTTTAACTTTATTTGTGCCTTCGTGTGTAACTTGTAAGGTATGCCAAATATCATATGCAGTGTTACATAACATGACATGTGAAAATTCATTCTTATCTAGTGAACAAAATAGAACATTCACAACTTTGGCATTATTAGAAGCTGCGGTTTTTTATGCATCAGTCCATGTGTTCATAGCAGTGTCAGGTGCTTCAATTTTTATTTTGAGTGACTGACCAAATCTCTAAAAATTCTCATACGTATTGACCAATATGCATAGTTAGAACCATTAAAAAGTAAGGGTCATGCTGTGGATTGGCCTTCTTGAAAAATACGTGCCATATTATAGTGATTCAAAAATGTGTTACTGTAATTTGATCTAACCTTACTCTGATACCAATTGTAAGTCTACAGGGTGGATCGTTTGGTGTATATGCAAGTATATGTGAAAATATATATGTAGCAACTAAAACAATATTAATCTATGTAAATATAGAATAAGCACGCCAGGAATTTATAGTGGTTCGAACCTCCCGTCCTACGTCCAGTGCCAAAGCTCCCCTTCAGAATTTGATTATCAAATACCCTTGCTTCGTCCGGAGGAATAGGCTTGGTTACAATAAATTGTTCTTGTCAAATATGTGTTCTATAACACGGATATTGACTAATAAGTATGAATGCTTCCAATGTATATCTAGAGAGTATTGGCTGTAAAGAACTGAATATATGGAAGAGTGAAATACAAGTTTAGATTGCTAGAGATCAAGAATATAACAGAGTATGTAAGTAGAGAGCCCAAGTGAGTAAGGTGAGTGTTCTCTTTGATTTTTGATGATATATATAGTTGTAAAGAGGTTCCTTGAGTAGTTGCATCCATTAACAATTGCTCTATAGTTGATTCTGTCGATGATGAAGAGTTGCAGTGAAGAGAAGCAGAGATGTCTATTTGAATGTGGCAGTTGGAGTTTGAATTTAAATTCCGAGTTCGAAATCAGACGTTTGGTATTTGTATCAGACGTCTGATACTATATTTTTTATACATAGTAGATTTTCAAACGTCAGAGTACATATACCAAACGTCTGGTCCTATCTGTCTTATTGTTCCAAAGGACTATTCCAGACGTCTGGCTTGTGCATCCAGACGTCTGAAACTTGTACATGTCTGCTTTGTGCATCTTTCTTGTTGCTTCTTCGATCCTATCAACTTGTAGTTTCTTATAACATTCTTTAAGCCTTGTTTTTGTCTTTTAGTGATGTTGCTCTAGCAAGTACCTGTATATAGAAATATATATGCATATTCGATTTCCATTGTGTAGTTGTTGTCATCGAAACTATAGATTTGATTTCCTAACAAAATATAGTTAGATAACCGTAATATATTGTAACGACCCATGTTTTTAACTAGTTTAAATTGTGAAATTTAGATGATTATTGAATAAAATGGTTAGAATTAAAATTTAGGGATTTTTATATTGGTTTATTGGATAAATAAGGATAAAAATAAAATTTAATAATTTATTAACATTGGTTTATTAGATAATTAAATTGTTAACAATTTAATATTGGAAATTATTTGAATAATTTAATCCTGGATTTAAGATGGTTAAAAATGTTATCAGAAATTGATTCGAATTTTATATAAATATTAATGAAGATGGTTAACATTTAAAGTTTGATTTAAATGTGAATAATTTAAATTTGAAATTTTATATTTTAACTAACGAGTAAAAATAGCCATTTTGGCCATTGTCTCAGATTTCGTCGAAACCAGTTTCATCGGACCCGTAATAGTGAATTATTATAGGATTCAATTTTCGTAGTGATCAGACTCGTCGTTTGACCGTGCGAGCTTGAAACGAGTAGAAATTAAATTTCAAATTTAATTAAAATAATTCGATTTGAAAATCTATCTTCCACATACGATCGAATTAGACTTTGGAACTTGTTACATTGCATTCGGAATATGAAAAAAACATTAGAAACGCCAAGTGGCACGCTTCGTTTGGAGTTGGTGACTTCGCGGATCGATTGAATCAGATACTTTCTAAGTATTATAATAAAATAAAATATAAAGAAACTCGTTCAACACGTAACCTTTTTAACCGTATATTCCTCCCTCTATTTCTTCAAATTGAAATCACAGCCTCCATATAAAAAAAAATTAAAACCAGATCAAAAAAAAATGCTGATCGATTTAAATATAAAAAATGAACGCGGCCGTTCGAAATATAAGAGGGAGTGAAGTCGCGAAGGCGATGCCATGTATGGAAGCAAGGAAGTCGAGCAAGGGGAGATTGGACGAGTTACATTTAGGGTATGAAGATGGTCGCGGCCGTAGAGTTAGGTGACGGAGGCACGTCGCACGCGATTCGAGGGCAGCAATGGTGTGAAGTTCTGGGTTTTGCGCTACCGTGGGACGAAGCGACGACAGCTATAGTGCAGCGCGCGTGAGACTGGAAGTGGAGTCGTCGTGCCAATTTGGAGGTGTCGGCGGTAGATTGTCGTTGATGAATGAACTCGAACGTGTGCCTAGGAGAAGCATCGTTCGTTGATGGACTGATTGGGATTAGGTGAGATATCTAGTTATCATTATCTTATTTAAGTTGATTATTTTTTTACTATATCGTGTATAAATTAAATTTGTGTTGTTCTCATATGCGGTCCGATTTGGTTGAGGAATTTCGCAGGGATCATATTGAAGTCGTCTTCGATGTGGAGTGGAATTTTATTTGAAGTCGGAATATTTTCATCTTTAAATAAAATGTGTGTGTTTATACGCTCACAATTGACTAAAATAATTTTATGTTAATTATATTTATATTTTGAAGTGATATAAATTTGATTGGCTGTTGTTTGGTAGGTTTAATTGTCATTTAAATTGGTATGTGTATTAATTGATAGAATTCAAATTGACCGTTTAATAAATTTAAATTTGATTGGCAGCATATTACCCGATATAGTAAAATTTGAAATTTGTGAAGGTTATTGACTTTTTGATTGAGCGGTCGTGATGGATGCTACTGGTCGATATTGATTGTTTATTTATTTGGATATACCATGATATCATCTTGTATATTGTTTATTGCATATAAAACTGTAACTGAATTATTTCGAATAAATAAGAAATAGGTTGAAATGATATATACCTATGACTTCTATTTGGATTGAAATAATATATATCCATCCTTGAAATTAAATTGAAATAATTTACCACTTGGCCATATGTTAGAAAATTATATACGGACTCCAAATTGGTTAAATTAAATGATTTTAAAAGTTGTTTTGAAATTATTTAAATTAATCGACTTTAAGAAAAAAATCAAATTTATGGAAATTGAATTATTTTGAAGTGGAACTCGAGATATTAGAATTTAAACTTGATAAATGAGATTTGTTTTAAATTAATCGAAGTTTAAATATTAAGTTATAAACGGAATACGGCGTAAATTTCAGAAATGGACTTGTTTTAAAGGATTGGCTTTTATTCGAACTTTGAATATTTATAAAAAAATGATGAATGATATTTCAAAATTTGAGTTTGGAATCGAATTATAATTGAAAATTTGGATTTAAAAATTTGGTATTGAAGTAAATTTGATTTAAGTGTTTAAATCGATATTTTGAAATCAAATTGGAATTGGAAATAAATTTGAAATTGCAATTTAAATTAATTTGAAACTGGGATTTGAAATAATTTGAAACTGGAATGTAAGTTAATTTGAAATTTGGAATTGGAATTGGAAATTAATTTGGAAGTGGAAATAAATTTGAAATTGTGATTTAAACTAATTTGGAAATGGACATTGAAATTGAAAGTAATTTGTGAATTGAAAGAAATTTATGTGGAATCGAAATTTATTCGAGTTGAAATCGGAATTGAATCGATTAAATCGAAATGGAATTGGGAATTGATTTGGGGAGGAAATTGGAAAGTTGACCGGTTTGGCTTTGGAATTATTTTAAAAAGGAATATTTTAGTATAAATGATTTAAAATCTATATTCTTTAAATATTCAAACTATTTTGATCTTCCAAACTATTTTATTGTATAAACCCTTTTATATTCAAATTATTTTCGATTAAACTATTTAAATATTTTCTATTAAACTATTTTTAACTATTTAACCATTTTAAACTATTTAGACTATTTTCTAGAATTCAAACTAGTGGAAGGGTAAATTGTTTATATTTAAATCTTGGATTTAAATGCAAACTAGGTTAAAGTAAAGATTATAACCTAAATTGAAGTTGAATTTAATTATGGAAGTGAAATTGATTTATCGGACAAAATTGATAATTTTGAATATATGATGATTTCGAAATGGATTTGATTTTAAAGCGAATATATGATGATTTCGAATGGATTTGATTTGGAAATGAATATGATATTTTGATTTCAAGTGTAAGTTGTTTTCGAAATGTAAAAAAGTACCAACCGATGTGTAAAATGACGATTGGTTGTTAAAGAGATCGGGGCCTCTTATTGAAATACTCTCTTTCAATATTGGAACCACTTTGACAACCGTGTACCTGGTGGATGATATCCAGAATGTAGTGGTTGAATTGGCGACGTTTATTGGAATGAAGTAAGTGGACGATGATGGATAGCCTTGACATTCGTGTCATAATATGACTAAAACAGGAGCCTATTTCTGGCCATTTAGGTTAGCTACCTCTAGCGACGTTGATCCCTCGTATTATTACTGTGATTTCGGATTCAATGAGTGCAACTTTTTTCGTTTGGATTGATTGTCGCAGTCGGCCACGGATGGGTTACGATCAGCCAGAAAGGGTAAACTGGTAGAATCCTACTTTGGGCATTGCCTCACGTGCCTTATTATATTTATCCATATACGAGCCCATTACGATTTTGGTTTGAAACTGCAAAATGTATTAAGGTGGATCAATGTAAAGCCTTAACGCTATTTTGATATTTATTTTGCTGATAGACATTATCTACTATAGCGTATACTATTATATATAAATAGTTTAAATAAAATCAACTTATCTCTTTAAACCATTTAATTCTAAATCCACTTCAAACTTATCTTCATTTAATTTTAATTCGGTTTGTATTTCTATTACCACTTAATTCTCATTATTAAATTTTCAAATAATATAACAACCAATTGCCTTAATATTTATTAGAAAGAGATATTGCTTTATATATCAAAATATATTCTTATATAAAATCATTTAAAACCTTTATATAAGAAAATAATAAGTACGCGCTCGTGTGTGTGTGTGTACTCAACTCATTCTCGGGTACCATTGACCCTATCCTTAATGAGTAATCCCAACAGAGCCAAGGTTCTCGCTTAACCTGGCTCTGATAGCAACTGTAACGACCCGGAATTTTCGATCCTGAAAATTCCAGATAGTTAGGAAAAAGAATAAAGAGATAGAAGAAGAAGAAGAAACAGAAAACACCAACATCTCACATTCGCAGCGGATCAAAATATAATATCAAATAATAACAGTTTACAAAAGAATACTATATCTGTCGATTACTTCTTTAATACATCAGAGTTACACATATATACAGACATTGAATATACACAATCATCATGTCTCAGATTTACAACAACATAATACAGCGGAAACACTCCATACGTTCCTGCCATCCAGCTCGCCTCCTGAGCTCCAGAACGACCTTACCTGAAAATCTGTAATACTCGATCTGAGCCAAGCATTACATCAAAGTAACACCCGGGTCAGGCTGGAAACCAGCGTGAGTAAACCCATCTAACATGAAATACAAAGCATACAACTTAAATAAATCCCCGTTAACTCGTGTTAATTTAAAATTTACAATTTGTTATAGACCTTTCTAATTTCACAAATCAATATCTAAGTACCAAAAACTTAGATTAAATAGTCCAATTCACTTAAATCATCACATTCCAGCCTATTGATTCACATATCAATCTAAAAAGTTCGAAGTGGTTTTGGGTATTTTCTAGTACCCGACCCCAGTCTCTTCGAGTCCCATTCAAGGCATCCAATACCATTCAATCATCCATAAGAAAACTTGAACACTTCCAAATTAATTTAATTAATTCTAGTTGAATTACTAACCTCGATCACTTAGATTCCTTCATTTAACATTAATTCTTAATTACTTATATTAATCAATTTCTCATAAATCACTTAGTATTGATTAACTAATCTCAGTTAATCAATCTTTAATTACGTCTTTGATTATATAAATTAATGATTTCCCATTTACGTTTCAATTTATCCTAATCTAATTTAATTACATTAAATAATTAATCATTAATTAATCCATAAATATTAATCACTCTTGATTTATCTCATCCTGTAATTATCTACCTTTTTATTTACTTCATTAAATAAATTAATTACTCCTTAATTCATTATCTTAATTAATCTCCTGATTAATTACACAAGTAATTATACCCAATTTACTTCTATTAACAAATCATCATTCACCTAATTACATCCAGTAATTTTTATTAATTACTCCCCTACATAATTATATTTTATTAATTACATTAAGTAATTACCTATCAAACCACCCAATATATTCTATTTATATTTTAGAATCCCAAATTATACTTACCCAATCATAATACATCATAATTTAATCCCAAATTTATCTTTCACGGTATATAAATAAAATGCATCATCAATTATGAAAATAATTTATATATTGTGAGGAATCCAGTTGGATCCCTCCAACCTATTTCCCTGCATCCATAGGTGTTAGCACAATACCAATTCCACTTCGAAGTGGAATATCGCGGTATATGGGATTTATATAATCATCCGCTATTATGTGGCGCATAGGGTCTCATCCGCTATATAATGCGGGAAATCAATCACTCAATACATACTATATATTTCTATATATAATATAGCACATTAAATCAATTCAATCATCTAACCAATTATTTAAATAGCAATCCAGAATAGTGAGATTAGCTCACATTTGCTTTTTGTTTGGCAATCCAATTCCATCCCGACCATCATTTCCCAATTTTGGACCTTGTATAAATATTTATATAATTTATTAATATTCAAAATAATCGAAAAATCAATTTCCTTGATATACTGATAAATTGGTAAATTTAAAATGTATATTTATTTTGTTTTGAAACTTCATAGAATTTTTTTTATATCTGATCTTATAAATTTCTCAAACATAAAAGACCTTATTATATTTTTTTTTCTTCTTTTCCAAACCTTATCTATATACATTTAAATTCTAATAAAATAAAATCCTTCAAACCTATATGTATTAAATTAAAACATAATTGTTTTACATATATCTCTAACTGAAAAATATTATTATTCTTATCTGTAAAATAAAAATAGTATTTAACTGTAAAATTTTAAAACTGCTTAAAATAAAATTTTCTTTTTGAGTCAAATAATTTAAAATTTTCTGTTTAATATAAAATTAACTTCCCAAATCAATAAGCTATTTAACAACATAGTATTACTAGTTAATAAACTTAATCAACCAATTTTAAATAAATATTTTAGCTAGCCTAATTTACATTTCACTTTTAATAAAAGTAACAAAAGTTAACTCGAATACCTCACAACGAACAGCAAAACCAAATCAACGAGCTTCAGCTCCAAATCCAAACCGCACCTCGTCGAGATCATCACGACGACCGTCGACTTCACCTTCTTGAACGTGTCGTGAAACCACCCAAACTCGCGACCCTAGCCGCCTCTCGCATGAGCATCGAGACTTCGAGCTCCAACATTGACTCGACCTCGCGCGCCCCCATGCGAACGCGACTCAACATCGGTCGAGATCCCCTTTGACTTGCGATCTTGCTTCTGTTGCTTCCCTTCTCCTTTTTTTATTTTATTTTCTGTCGATCTTGTTTATGAAATGGAATAAGAAGGAATGGTGCCATTTTTAATTTTTTTTTCGTGAGAGCAGATTTTTTATATTAATCGATTTGTTTTTATTTCTTCTGCATGACATAGAGGAAGAAATAAAAGATAGATCGTGATTTTAAGCGAAGGGGAGCGGTGCGATCGGATGTAGGTTGGCTCAAGAAGGGTAGGTCGGTTGATATTAGGGTTTGACTTTTTATTTTTTTAATATTATTAAATTTCTAAAATATCTCGTTTAGCATAATTCGAAATCTCGAACTCCAAACCAGACATGCCGCCAGGCGTTTATAAGGTTTTACCCGCATTTTGAACACAATGGAACGTGTTTCGGAACCTAATTCGTCATATGTGGAAGATAGCGTTTTGAATCGAGTTTAAATATTAAATTTTCGATTTTAATTTCAACACTTTCCTCACCCGTACGGACAAACGGTAGCTCCAAACGTTACGAAAATTGGAATCCGATAATAACTAACTATTTCGGATCCAATGGAACTGGTTTCGTCGAATTCCGAGACTGTGTCTCGAAAGACTATTTTTAAATATCGATTTAAACGATATATTTTCAAATCTAAACAAATCACCTTTAAATTCAATTTTAACACTTCTACTATCTTCTATACTATCGATAAATTTTACAACCCTTCAAATTATTTTTAACAGGATTAAAACTCCAGATTCAACAATTTACCCAACTCAAATTATTAAATTCAATAAATTTAATCGCCAAATTCAAACTGATATTTGATATGCAAATTAAACTATCTTGCAAATATTTAAAATTAATTAAATATTCCAATTTCAAATACCTAAAAATTTCGAGTCGTCACATTCTTCCCTCCTTAAAAGAATTTCGTCCTCGAAATTACTAGTTAGGAAGAATGGTCCAATACCCTTTACCATTTTCCAAAACCAAACAGTTTTATGAACTTGCCACAACATATCTTTTATTTAAGACCCACTATTACTTCAACCAACTTCTAAAACCTTCCATAGTTTCCAACAACATTATTTACTTCATTTAGTCAAATCTAAATTTAAATCCAAATTTAATTTATCAAAACTTTCTCAAAATTTTTCTAACTCCCTAAATTTTTGAAAAATTTCACCAGTGTCTCCTTTGCGCGGCTAGCTCGGTACAATTACAAAATGCCTCTATGGGCTCCCAAATTCCAAAAGAAAACAAAAGGCCAAGTGGCTAGATCAAAAATCCAATCAAATTTCATACAGAAATTTAAACACATACTTTTTTGTCGAGCAAATTCAAATTTATCTTCTGGAATCAAAACTAATTTTCCTTTCCCTTTATAATACCTGCATATCCTACTTAGAAATAATATCCAATCATAGCTTTTAAAATCATTTTATACATTTCCTTACAGAAGTTTTCATATTTACTTCCATTCAAATTAGTTTTCCCATTTCCATATGAATTCAATTTATCTTCAACTCTGAATATTGAATTTTATCTTCCATTTATAACTAATTTATATCATTATTTTAAATTAGTTTCATATACTAATTTATTTCAATTTCCAATTTGATATCGTTTTGCTGCTAACAAAATTTTTTTTCAAAAATTTTCTAGCTTCCAAAATTTTCGAATTTTTTTGGCAGAGTCTACTTTGTACAGAGGAACTTTTGCAATTTGACAAGAGATATAAATATATATACATCAACCCACACGGTCGAAAAAACAAAAACAGTTCATATTTCCTATTTTTATTGTATAGGCGTACCTTTATTTAGCATTTTTAAGCAAGCGACATATTATTTTAGCATTTAGCGCGTCCAAATCCAGCCAAACGACTTCCCGGTACATTACTCAATTTAAACATGTAAGCACTATATATATGAAGTTTATAACATTTCTCTTACATAAACAATTACAACACATCAACTCTAAAAGAAATGCATTCTAAATAATTTCCACGAGCAATTTACATGATTTCAACAGTAATTCAACTGCTTTCAACCAATTCATAAACCATTTCGTTCAATTTTATTGGTTTACAACTCAATTGCTTACATTCAATTTATTTTAACCCAATAGCTCGCATTCACTTCAAATGATTCAAAAATCGATTTTATTTGCTTCTATTAATTCATAGAATTTCTTTACCTTTGTTTACGTCAAACGACAACTATTTTTATGCAAATTCGACGATATTTGCTTAATAGAGTATCCATTTTAGTTTATAACTACTTCAAATTAATTTCAACTCATTCTATATTTAATTCCATTTCATTTCTAATTTATTCCCCAACCATACATTTGCATTTCATTTCATCTCCGCATTAGTTCCATTTTAAAACTATTTCATTGAGCTTGACAACATTCGATGCTTATATTAATATCCATTTTCCATACAAATTTAACCCAAACTTTAATTTAATGGTCTTCCATTCTTACTCGAAACCAAGCTTTTATTAATTAAGTAACTTTATTTCAAATTAATACGCCTCATAACTCAAGTTCATTCTGAAAACCCAATTCCAATTAAAACTTTGATTTAATTTTTATTCAATCAGACTTCATCCATTTATTATTTAATTCAATTAACCCATTTATTCACCCCATTTTAAATTTTTAATTCACCTACTTAATTCATTTTCGAATTTATTTTATTAATACAAAGCCATTCTAAATTTCTTTCTATTCAACAGGGTTTTGTTTGCAACTCAAACCGTTTCTAGTATAGTCCAATTCCATTTTATTTTTACGGCATCTCCACTAATTTTAATTCATTATCAATTCAAATCGAACTCTATTTTAATTCGAGTTTATTTTCAAATTTCATTATTAACTTACAATCCATTTAATTTAACCGAGTTAAATTTTATTAACATACTCTATCAAATAATTTATTTAGCTAATTAGCTTACTTTCAACTTTTAAATCAATATTCGATTTTATTACGAAAATCACTTCATTAAATTTCCTTGAATTCGGTTTTTTTTCATAATTCCAGTTTGGATTTTCTTTCATTTTGTAAAATTCCAACGCTTCTATTTTAAATTTTTTTAGAAATACATTTAAATTCACATAATATTATTAAAACAGCTTTTTATAAAAATACTTCTTATAACTCGATGTCTCAACCAGTCCATCCTTGTTCTCACAGAAATTCGGTCATACGTTGATCAGACGTAGGACTGAAAATCTATAAGTACTTGGTAAGCCTGTTTCAACATCCAGTGAAAATACTTGGAAAATAAGAAAATATTGAAAATAATTTTTGAAAATAGAGGAAATATCTTTGGTGAGAATGCTCTGGAAATCATCACCCCCATCCATGGTCGCAGTTACATTCCAGGGTTACGTTGCTATCACAGCAAAAGACCACGTAAATGTAGGCATCAGTGCCCTCTATTTTCGCTATCAAAAATGAAACTTCTCCACTCCCACATAGGTCGCAGTCTACCGATATAAAATCAAACGCAGACTGTTGGCTCTCAGCGGAACACACGACTTTCGCTATGTTACCATAGGTCGCAGTCTACCGATATAAAATCAAACGTAGACTGTTGGCTCTCAGCGGCACACACGACTTTTGCTATGGTCTGCAGTAGATCGCAGTGACATCGAGTTACATTGTCGTTACAGCATAACCCAAATGCCTCTGTAGGCATCAGCGCCCTCGACTTTCGCTACAAACTACTCATAACCCTCAGGAACTAGTTTTGTCCGGACTCCTCACAGGATCAACTTTAGAACCCCCCCTTAGGGTTCAAGGCAACACCACCCGTTGGCACTTCTAAGAAGTTCATTTCAAGGGAGCGCCTTTTTCCCCAGAACCATTACCAAAACATTTTATACTATACACATATAATATCTTCCAAATCATACACCCCGTATGAATCTCATATAAATCTCCTTTTCCTCAAAAATGATTATCCCAAAATCGATAATTCTCAAACTAGGCTTTCCAAATTCCAATATTGATTTTACCCAAAAATTAAAAGCTTTTCCAAATCCAAAGGTTCCCAAAACTTTTTTCCAAAATCCTCATAAGATCCTTTATATACATATAAAATTTTCTTTTTAAAAACCATGGATCATTTCAAACTTGTATAAAATTCCTTTTATACTTCAAGCACTTTCAAAATCCTTTTCTTTTGGTAATAGATCAACAAGGGGAGATTTATCTTATATAACAAAGATATATAACTTTGTTTATTCAAAATCAAATATTTAAATTTGATTACTCCTTTTTTACAAAGTTGTTTCTATCTTACTTATCATCATAAAAATATCCAACTTTCACTTTTATCTATTGCATATTTCACAAAATATACTTTCATTTTAAAAGAAATCATTTCACATTTCTTATTCACAAATTTTCAATATCACTTTCATTTAAATCCGTACGATGTACACATATCATCCGTACGC
Source organism: Allium cepa (assembly GCA_030765085.1). Classification (NCBI taxonomy): domain Eukaryota; kingdom Viridiplantae; phylum Streptophyta; class Magnoliopsida; order Asparagales; family Amaryllidaceae; genus Allium; species Allium cepa. Next base: position 888,447,009 of record CM060931.1, read on the forward strand.
CATACTAATCTGATCGCTCACTCGATCACACAATTTCACTTCCGAACTAGTAACGTCTATCCGACTTCCTAGTGCGGACACAAATCTGATTTCTTGATCAGAAACTGTCATTCTCTTTGCATATCCATAACTATGATAGAGAATATCTAGAACCAATCAACAATCCATATTCAGGTTTGTCATCGAAAATTGAGTGAAAAATCCCAACTCGGATCGATATAACTATCTCGAAATTCTGTGCTCGAATCTGGATCAAATCACTATGCAAATAGAATAATATACGTACATCCTACGTATTTATTTTTATTGATTATTAACTAAATCAATTTCTATTTCTATTTACATTTTCTTTAAATTCTATCCATGTAGTCGCAATTGTTTTGATTCCATTGGATTATCACTTTAATCCTTATCCCAAATGGATATTCAATCATAAACAGTTTGAATCCTGTCTAGCTTAAATTCAGAAAATAGCTTGAAAAGTTTAAAAATAGATAAGTAGTTAAAAATTAATTATTAGTTTGTAACATAGCTATAAAATAGTTAAGTAATTGTAAAATAGTTGGAAAATAGTCAAATAGTTATAGAAATTTTAAATAATTGCAAAATAGTCGTAAAATAGTAATTAATTTGTAAAATAGTAATTAGTTTATAAAACAGTTGAAAAATTGTTAAATAGTTTCCAATAATTTGGCTTTAAAAAGAAAGGTTGTATATATTAAATAGCTTGAAAGAATAAGTTTATATTAAAACAATTTATATTAAAAATAGTCCAGAGTCAGAACTGTTCACTTCTCCATCAATTCAATTTAAATTTCCACTTCCATTTAAATTGACTCAATTCCAATTTAAATAACTTCAATTTCCATTGAAATTGATTTAACCCCAATTCAAGTTGAATCGGTCTTGATTTCTTTCCAAATTGAAATCAAATTCCATTTGATTTTAAACCTACTCAACTTTAATTACAATTCCAAATTATTCCAATCAGTTTGGACTAATATCGATTGAACCCACTTCAATTTCAATCATTTCAATTCAATCCAATTCTAATTTTCCATTTAAAATTTTAAACTTACACTTCTTCAATCCCAAATCCAATTAATTCAAATCAGATTCAATTTGAACGAATTCAATTCAAATTTTAAATTTAAACCATCTCGAATTATATAAATTCGAGTTAAATTTTGAAATGTTGATTTAATCTTTTAAATCAAATCAACTTATCTCTTTAAACCATTTAATTCTGAATCCATTTCAAACTTATCTTCATTTAGTTTTAATTTGGTTGTATTTCTATTACAACTTAATTCTCATTATTAAATTTTCAAAAAATATAACAACCAATTGCCTTAATAGTTATTAGAAAGAGATATTGCTTTGTATATCAAAATATATTTAAAATCATTTAAAACCTTTATATAAGAAAATAATAAGTACGCGCTCGTGTGTGTGTGTGTATACATACTCAACTCATTCTAAGGTACCATTGACCCTATCCTTAATGAGTAATCACAACAGAGCCAAGGTTCTCGCTTAACTGGCTCTGATACCAACTGTAACGACCTGGAATTTTCGATCCTGAAAATTCCAGGTAGTTAGGAAAAAGAAGAAAGAGATAGAAGAAGAAGAAACAGAAAACACCAACATCTCACATTCGCAGCGGATCAAAATATAATATCAAATAATAACAGTTTACAAAAGAATACTATATCTGTCGATTACATCTTTAATACATCAAAGTTACACATATATACAGACATTGGATATACACAATCATCATGTCTCAGATATACAACAATATAATACAGCGGAAACACTCCATACGTTCTTGCCATCCAGCTTGCCTCCTGAGCTCCAGAGCGTCCTTACTTGAAAATCTATAATACTCGGTCTGAGCCGAGCATTACATCAAAGTAACACCCGGGTCAGGCTGGAAACCAGCGTGAGTAAACCCATCTAACATGGAATACAAAGCATACAACTTAAATAAATCCGGGGTTAACTCATATTAATTTAAAATTCACAATTTGTTATAGACCTTTCTAGTTTCACACATCAATATCCAAGTACCAAAAACTTATATTAAATAGTCCAATTCACTTATATCATCACATTCCAGCCTATTGATTTGACATATCAATCTAAAAAGTTCGAAGTGGTTTCGGGTATTTTTTAATACCCGACCTCGGTCTCTTCGAGTCTCATTCAAGGCATCCAATACCATTCAATCATCCATAAGCAAACTTGATCACTTCCAAATTAATTTAATTAATTCTAGTTGAATTACTAACCTCGATCACTTAGATTCCTTCATTTAACATTAATTCTTAATTACTTATATTAATCAGTTTCTCATAAATCACTTAGTATTGGTTGATTAATCTCAATTAATCAATCTTTAATTACGTCATTGATTATATAAATTAATGATTTCCCATTTACATTTCAATTTATCCTAATCTAATTTATTCACATTAAATAATTAATCATTAATTAATCCACAAATACTAATCACTCTTGATTTATCTCATCCTGTAATTATCTACCTTTTTATTTACTTTATTAAATAAATTAATTACTCCTTAATTTATTATCTTAATTAATCTCCTGATTTATTACACAAGTAATTATACCCAATTTACTTCTATTAACAAATCATCATTCACCTAATTACATCCACTAATTATTTATTAATTACTCCCCTACATAATTATATTTTATTAATTACATTAAGTAATTACCTATCAAACCACCCAATTTATTCTATTTATATTGTAGAATCCCAATTTATACTTATCCAATCATAACACATCACAATTTAATCCCAAATTTATCTTTCACGGTATATAAATAAAATGCATCATCAATTATGAAAATAATTTCTATATTGTGAGGAATCCAGTTGGATCCCCCCAACCCGTTTCCCTGCAACCATAGGTGTTAGCACAATACCAATTCCACTTCGAGGTGGAATATCGCGGTATGGGATTTATATAATATCATCTGCTATTATACGGCACATAGGGTCTCATTCGCTATATAATGCGAGAAATCAATCACTCAATATGTACTATATATTTCTATATATAATATAGCACATCAAATCAATTTAATCATCCAACCAATTATTTAAATTTAACCATTTAAATTTAAATAGCAATCCAGAATAGTGAGATTAACTCACCTTTGCTTTTCGTTTGGCAATCCAATTCCATCTCGACCATCATCTCCCAATTTTGGACCTTGTATAAATATTTATATAATTTATTAATATTTGAAATAATCAAAAAATCAATTTCCTTGATATACTGATAAATTGGTAAATTTAAAATGTATATTTATTTTGTTTTGAAACTTCACAGAATTTTTTTTATATCTGATCTTATAAACTTCTCAAACATAAAAGATCCTTATTATAACTTTTTTTCTTCTTCTTTTCCAAATCTTATCTATATACATTTAAATTCTAATAAAATAAAATCCTTCAAACCTATATGTATTAAATTAAAACACAATTGTTTTATATATGTATCTCTAACTGCGAAATATTATTATTCTTATCTGTAAAATAAAAACAGTATTTAACTATAAAATTTTAAAACCGCTTAAAATAAAATTTTCTTTTTGAATTAAACAATTTAAAATTTTCTGTTTAATATAAAATTAACTTCCCAAATCAATAAGCTATTTAACATCATAGTATTACTAGTTAATAAACTTAATCAACCGATTTTAAATAAATAATTTAGCTAGCATAATTTACATTTCACTGTTAATAAAAGTAACAGAAATTAACTCGAATACCTTACAACGAACAGCAAAACCAAATCAACGAGCTTCAGCTCGAAATCCAAACCGCGCCTCGTCGAGATCATCACCGTGACCATCGACTTCACCTTCTTGAACGTGCCGTGAAACCACCCAAACTCGCGACCCTAGCCGCCTCTCGCATGAGCACTCGAGACTTCGAGCTCCAGCATTGACTTGGCCTCGCGCGCCCCCATGCGAACGCGACTCAACATCGGTCGAGATCCCCTTCGATTCGCGATCTTCCTTCTGTTGCTTCCCTACTCTTTTTTTTTAATTTTATTTTCTGTCGATCTTGTTTATGAAATGGAAGAAGGAATGGACGCCGTTTTTAAATTTTCTTCGTGAGAGCAGATTTTTTTATTAATCGATTTGTTTTGATTTCTTCTGCACGACATAGAGGAAGAAATAAAAGAGATGTCGTGATTTTAAGCGAAGCGGAGCGATGCGATCAGATGTAGGTTGGCTCGAGAAGGGTAGGTCGGCTGATATAGGGTTTGACTTTTTAATTTTTTAATATTATTAAATTTCCAAAATATCTCGTTTAACATAATTCGAAATCTCGAACTCCAAATCATACATGCCACCAGGCATTTATATGGTTTTATCCACATTCTGAACACAGTGGAACATGTTTCGCAACCTAATTCGGTCATATGTGGAAGATAGATTTTTGAATCGAGTTTAAATATTAAATTTTCGATTTTAATTTCAACACGTTCCTCACCCGTACGGATAAATGGTAACTCCCAACGTTACGAAAATTAAAATCCGATAATAACTAACTATTTCGGATCTAATGGAACTGGTTTCGTCGAATTCCGAGATTGTGCCTCGGAAGGCTATTTTTAAATATCGATTTAAATGATATATTTCTGAACAAATCACCTTTAAATTCAATTTTAATACTTCTCCTATCTTCAGTACTATCGATATAAATTTTACAACCCTTCAAATTATTTTTAACAGGCTTAAAACTCCAGATTCAACATTTTACCCAACTCAAATTATTAAATTCAATAAATTTAATCGCCAAATTCAAACTGATATTTGAAATCCAAATTAAAATATCTTGCAAATATTTAAAATTAATTAAATATTCCAATTTCAAATGCCTAAAAATTTCGGGTCATCACATGTATGAACTTGAATTTAAATTGAAATGTGGTTTATTTATGTAAGTAAATTTAATATGGTTAATCGAAATTAATTTAAATTGAGAAATTTTTTATTAATTGCAAGTGGAGTAGATTAAATAAAAATTTGAATGTTAACTAATATAATATGGAATACGTTATTGCAAAAAAAAAATATAAATTAAAGTGGACTTAAGAGAAGCTGAATGAATTAATTGTGAAAAGAAGAATAAAGTTATCAATACGAATTGAGTTATAAAATGAAACTTACTTTGGTAAATTAATAATGTGAATTTAAATAAATGAAGTGTATGATGAATTAATAATAACATAAAATATGAAGTGATAATTATAAAAGCGAGTTAAGTTGTATAAAATATTTATAATAAATCTTGCTAATTTATAATGATATTAGTGTATATAAATAGAAAAGGATATACTAAGTGGAAACAAATTCTACTTAAGCAACGTTAAGTGGAATAATTGTATAATGATTCACTAATGAATTTATATGAAATATGTTAAATAAAAAGTGAAACAAATTGAAATTTCACAAAATGAATTGAAAAAAATGAATATATTGAATTGGAGTGTTAATAAACTGAAAGAAATCAATGGAATGTAAACCTATTAAATATGGATGAAACAAATATAAATATAAATAACCAATTGAATGAAAGTATATTGAATTGAAATAAACCAAATTTGAATGCAATAAATATTGATTGCAAGAAAAGAATGAATTAAAACCAAATTTGTTGAATGTAAAATAACTAAAATCGAATGAATTTATTATTAAGCTATTGTATGATTAATGAAATGAATTTTAATAAGTGAATGAAAATCAATTTAATATATATGGAATGTGGTATGGATTAAATTACTTAAGTGTAACTAATTATTTGAATTGTTGAAATGAAATAATGAAAGTGAAGAAAGAAAAATGAATGTAACTATCAACGAGTGTAAATTAATAGAATGTGAATTAATCAACGTTGATAAGTGCATGCAAATTAATTAGAAGTAAATGAATTGAATGGAAAATCAATCGAATGTGAATCTAATTAAATAAAAGTTGATTGAATGCAAATAAATTGAAATGAATCAATTAAAATGTTAATGAAATGAATGTTAATAAAATGAAGGGTATAAATAAAAAATTAAAAAAATTGACATTGGATAATGAAAATTCACATGCTTGTGAATTAATTGGACGGATATTGATAGCTGGATGGTTTCTTTTGTTGAAAACCATTGTTTTTACTGTTTTGATTGCATATGATTGTTGTATGTTATGTATTTGTGATTGTTTGGATTCCAAATCTATGTTGTATGGTTATATTAGACTTATACATGCTTCTATATCATGTATGTTAACTAATATTATTGATTTGAGTTGAGATAGGTACATACGAAGATCGTTTGGACAAATACGTGGGTTTTACATGCTTTTGCTTGCTTAATACGAGCGAACTCGCTCGTATTATTAATAATAAGGTACGTATCTCCGATTAATACCGCGATTTTATATTTTTGCCCTTCGGGATGCCTTATCATTGAGATGAGATGTATATTTGATATATATTGGTTATATTTGTGTTATACATTGAATTGTAAAAATTTTCCAATCAGTCGCGCAAAGGAGACTTGGCCGAAATTTTCCGTAAATGCAGGAGTTAGAAATTTTTTGAAGTTTTAATTTTTTTATAGTTATTTATATATATGAGTTATATTTTCCGTAAAACGTTAGCGGAATGGTGTAGTAAAAGTCTAGTAAAGATTTTCTAATAGGATTGTTATGTTTTATAAGTGATTGTTTTAAATAAAATCCATTGTGTGTTAAATTCTTTACTTAACGCCTTTTCGAGGGCGAAAAGTTTTGAGTGGGGGAGTATGTAACGACATGTGTTTTTAACTAGTTTAAATTGTGAAATCTAGATGATTATTGAATAAAATGGTTAGAATTAAAATTTAGGGATTTATTATATTGGTTTATTGGATAAATAAGAATATAAATAAAATTTAATGATTTATTAACATTGATTTATTAGATAATTAAATTGTTTACAATTTAATATTGGAAATTATTTGAATAATTCAATCCTGAATTTAAGATGATTAAAAATGATATCAGAAATTGATTCAAATTTTATATAAATATGAATGAAGATGGTTAACATTTAAAATTTGATTAAAATGTGAATAATTTAAATTTGAAATTTTATATTTTACCGACGAGTAAAAATAGCCATTTGGGCCATTGTCTCGGATTTCGACGAAACTAGTTTCATCGGACCCATAATAGCGAATTATTGTAGGATTTCAATTTTCGTAGCGATCGGACTTGTCGATTGACCGTGCAAGCTTGAAACGCGTAGAAATTAAATTTCAGATTTAATTAAAATAATTCAATTTCAAAAGCTATCTTCCACATACGATCGAATTAGACTTCGGAACTTGTTACATTGCATTTAAAATGGGGATAAAACATTAAAAGCGTCAAGTGGCATGCCTCGTTTGGAGTTAGTGACTTCATGGATCGATTGAATTGGATATTTTCTAAGTATTATAATAAAATAAAATAAAAAGAAACTCGTTCAACACGTTCCCTTTTTAACCGTATATTCCTCCCTTTATTTCTTCAAATTGAAATCAAAGCCTCCATATATATAAAAAAAATTAAACCAGATCGAAAAAAATGCCGATCGATCTAAATAAAAAAAAAATGAACGCGACCGTTCGAAATATAAGAGGAAGCGAAGTCGCGAAGGCGGTGCCGCGTATGGAAGCAAGGAAGTCGAGCAAGGGGAGATTAGGCGAGTCGCCTTTAGGGTTTGAAGTTGGTCGCGGCCTTAGAGTTAGGTGATGGCGGCACGTCGTGCGAGATTCGAGGGTAGCAACTGTGTGAAGTTCTGGGTTTCGCGCTGCTGTGGGACGAAGCGACGGCAGCTATAGTGCAACGCGCGTGAGATTGGAAGTGGAGTTGTCGCGTCAATTTGGAGGTGTCAGCGGTAGATTGTTATTGTGATTTCGGATTCGATAGGTGCGCCTTTTTTTCGTTTGGATTGATTGTCGCGGTTGGCCACGGATGGGTTACGACCAGCCAGAAAGGGTAAACATGTGGAATCCTACCTTGGGCATTGCCTCACATGCCTTCTCACATTTATCCCTATACGAGTCCATTACGATTTTGGTTTGAAACTGTAAAATGTGTTAAGGTGAATCAATGTAAAGCCTTAACGCTATTTTGATATTTATTTTACTGATAAACATTATCTATTATAGCGTATACTATTATATATAAATAGTTTAACGGATCTTTAGAAGATGAAAAATCCCGTAACATCTCTTAAGTTATTGCACTCATATTTGTGATATTAATTTGACTTACATAAGAGTATTTTAGTCCCGACTCGAGTGTTTTGTCTTTTCATTACGCTCGGGTCAGTCCTGAGTTTTTTTAGTGCATGGAAGACTATTCTCTGGAAGACGAAGACGGAGTTTGGTATACTATTATTATTATCCTCTGCATTATGCTATTCTGCTGTATTGATTATTTATCCCTGATATGTATATATAACTCTGATAAATGTGTATAGATTATAATCAAATGTATAGTAAACAGCTATATGAATTTATTTATTTGATTATTATATTTTATCGTTCCACTGTAAGATTCTATGTTTTGTTTTCTTGATCTTTTCTTATTTTTCTTATTCAACTCTATTGATTATATACATTCCGGATTGTTTAGGTTGGACATGTGTGGATTATTGTCGATTTAAATCTTTCGAAATGTGGGTCGTCACATGTATTATGTTTGATCTATATAACCATAATAACCACTCCTATATACATATATTTTATTTTTGAATATTCGTTCACTAATTACATTTCTTTAATATTTTTATTTTATGTTGCTATTAATATAAATAAATTTTTATCTAACTTGTTCTCATTAGGTATTTAATTGAAAGTAAACAAAAATTTCAGTAATTTTTTAATAATACAACCAAGGGTTCAGATTTCTCCATTTTAATATACAATAGGGAGACATTAAAGACACAAAGAATGGTGAGGAGAAAGTAGTACAAAAATAGGGAAAAAAAAAAAGGAAAAAAGAAATACACGTTAAAAGTGAAATTTGTCTCCAGAACGCATCAATTAAATTCACGGGAGTAGAGGTCGTAAAATAGCCAATAAGTAGTGTCCACCTTTCATACAAATCACCTATATATATCCTAGTTCGTTTTAGGCTATTCTCAGTACCATTCGCCATTTTCAGCAGAACTCGTTTTTTTTTCCTATTTCAATCTAATTCAAAATTACGAAAAAAGAAAGAGGCACATCTGTGAATTATTTTTATCGTCTTTTTCATCGAAATGGATCCTACAAGAACGTTTGTAAGGGACGTGAAGCGCGTTATCGTCAAAGTTGGTACCATTATCTCAATTGTTATTTTGTGATTTATTTTGAAACTTTTAGCATTTGAGGCACCGGTTATTTAACCCTAAAGCTTGATTTCTTATATCTTCTAGTAGTTAGTTTGCATTGTGTATTTGATCTTTGATTGATGTTTAAAATGTCATTGTTATCACGGAAAAAACAGCTTTAGAAAGCTTGTTGATTTTTTTAAAAAAAAAACCGTTTTTCTTCCCAATGCAATTAATTATTTGTTGGGACGTTATGAAATTAATTAAAATCGGTTTTGCCAGTTTGATATGTATCTATATCTGTGTTTTGTTCTTTGAAATTTTTATTCAACCAATTAATGGTTTGAAACCAAGCAAAATATAATTAATCCTAGAAAAAATGTCTCCCGTACCCCTAACAAAGAACAAAAATATTAGTTATGGTTTGAAATGACACAAATATCCTTTCGGTTTATAAATTGACTTAGTGTAACATAAAATGTCAGGGAAACATTTTAGTTATTTGCATGATTAAGATGTACTTTTATTACATAGTACTAACAAAACCCTCTATATAGAAAAATTTGGTTCCAAGTGTTAGTTTCTAATTTACATCTTTTGTGCAAGTATCTATCAGTTCGTTATGATTTTTGCAATTTTAGTTTGTCAAGCATTGTAGATTGGTGAATTTCCTGTTTTCTTGAAAAACAAGTTTCCTACCTTACGATAAATATTTAGTTAATAAGATTATTATTAGAAAGTCCAGAACTTTTATTTGAATTGAAAGTATTATCTCTAGATTTGGTGGAAAAATGTATTTTGAAATAACAATTTTTGAAAGAAAAAAATTAAAGACAAATCAAATATATTTGGTAAATTACCATCCAGCCGACCAATTTGTTTAAAAATTATTACTTGAGAATTAATATTCTGACAAAATAGATTTTATAAACAGCTATTGCGTCATCAATATAAATTACTGTTCAATGAATTTGTGATATTTTAAAGAATTACTATTGGTTACAAATAACTTATATTGATAATTTAGTTATTAGCACTACTACATACGTGATAACAATTTTTTAGCAAGGCAAGGGGGATTGAATGATCCGCTACTATTTTTATTAATTATAAAAGTTACTACAAGAGCGGAGTTGACATACTCCAACCACTAATTTGCATATAGCAGATCAACTTATGAAATACATTTCCCTTTCCATTTGTTTAAAAAAGGAACAATGATAAATACATTCTCCTAACCTGATAACAATCTTACTTGATACACTGTTTGTATGTATAAAAAAGGAATAATAATAAATACATTCCCCTTTCGATTTGTTAAAAAAGGATAATGATAAATATATTATCCTTATATGGTAAAGGTGCGTGTATTTATTACTTCCAAAAATTTAAATATAAATGTGTACGATGATCGATGAACCATTCTGATGGACAAGAAACGTTCATTGGAGCATCCAATAAATAATGGTATGAGCTAATTTTTAGAAAATAAAATAATGTTACAAAAAACTGTTAGGTCGTCCACATGTGATCTAGGGGTCCAAGGTTCGAGTCCGAAAACAACCTCTTCGAAACGCAAGGGAAAAACTGCGTACATTATCGACTTTTTCAGAGCCCGCTATCGTGCGGGAGCCGCGTGCACTGGATTTCACTTTTATTTCAGAATGTTTTACCTGTATGGAAATACTTTTTGTGGTAAACTTGTTAATAGTTTTCCATACTTTTGTAGTTTGATTACAAAATAAAGATCAATTTTCTATGTTTCAAAATATTGAAACTTTTTTGTTTTATGTTTAACTAAACTTTCTTTAAAGAGATTCTTAAACAAAGCGAATGTTGAGTTTCGGCATTTCCGCGTTTTGAATGCGTTCGCTTCACCGTGTCTAGGCGCATCAATGGTCGGACATATAAGTTGGTTTTGTCAACACATTGTAATAAAAAAAACCCTAATGTTACGTGCCATCATTTCCATATATATACCACGATTATTTCAAATATCCTACGATGTGAGACTTTAATTATTCAATCCACGCACCCACTCCATTTACAATGCGAGCCAGACCTAACAACGAATTTGTTCTATTTTATCCTTTGAGAATCTTTTGACTAATCACTACTCTCTAAGAAATGTTTTGAATTTTACAAAAAATATTATTATTCAAAGCATATATATCTTAAAATTATGCTACAACTAAAGAAGTAATTCATATTTCATCTATATTTAACTTTAATATATCAAATTACAAATTATAATATTAATTTGGCTTTTACTTTTTTTTTATAAATTTATAATTGATAATTAATTTTTATCTAGACAAGGCAGTTGGCAACTTGGCATAAATTCACATAAATCCAGAAAAAAATTAATATAACATTTTGACCATTTTCTTCTGAAAAATTAAAAATAAATAAATTATAAACTATTTTACCTTATGAAAATGCGGTCTGAAAAAGAAATTGTTATATCAATCAATTTTTTTTTAAAATTTATGATTCGAAATGATATTTATATTTTTGAAATTCAATTTCATGTTTTCTTTTTAGTTTGCATCTTATCTATTCATATTTTTTTTAAGAGAATTATTTTATTTACCTTTTGAATATGTTTTAAAAATAATTTCTTAAAAAAACATCTTTTATAAATGAATTATTAGAAATATTTCGAGCATTTAAATGTATTCAAATTATTTAAGAGGACTGAATTTTATCATAAGGTTTGACTATTACATATAAACATCACTTGTTTTTCTAGACATGGTCAACCTTCATTTGTCAGTTTGATTGGTGTGGTTGTTATGTCTATATATTGGATAATTTTTTATTTTCGATTCGTTCATCTTATTAGCACACATTTTAGTTTCTGAACGAATTAAGTTGCAGTAATCGTTTATGATCCCAAACTTCTTAACTTATATGTTTTTCTACTGTATATAAAGATAAAAAGTTTGAGAAATTTGAAATTCTCTGAAAGTCATTCTCCTAATCATATTATACAAAAAAAAAAAAAATATATTTCCTTAATCATAAAATTAAACTCCTGAACCAAATTCAAATAAAGAAAATGAAAGTAAAGAAGATAAACATGATATGTAACATGTTCATATGTTTGAATGATGTTTGTAATTCTAGACTTGTTGAACTTGGTTTCCTGTAGTACTTAAATTTACTGAAAGCAGTTTGATATATTTTACAGGTGGGTTCTGCTGTTGTTACAAGAAATGATGGACGCTTAGCTGTTGGAAGATTGGGGGTTCTTTGTGAACAAGTACATATCATGCATTCTATCTGGAAATAAGTTATTTTCACAGTGTTTTACTAATTACTAATTACTACATATGATATTTTATATGAAACTGGTACAGCTTAAAGCAATGAATAGCCAGGGATTTGAGGTTATTTTGGTCACCTCAGGTGCTGTAGGTGTAGGACGTCAGAGGCTAAAATACAGAAGATTGGTTAACAGCAGGTTTTTCACTGTAACTTTCTGATAATAAAAATGGAACATACCATGAATTTTTTTACGTAGACAATAAAACTGATTACCTGTATTTTAGCTTTGTCGATTTGCAAAACCCACAACAAGATTTGGATGGAAAGGCATGTGCAGCTGTTGGTCAAAGCGGCCTCATGGCATTATATGATGCCTTATTTAGTCAGGCATGATTTTTTAACTTTTTTTAGCATCGATGTTACATGTTGTCTTTTTTATTTTTATGTTTAGCATTAAAATGTACGTTAAGCAATGTTTCTTTTTTCCAATGCAGTTGGATGTAGCATCATCTCAACTTGTTGTGACTGACAGGGACTTTAAAGATCCAGGATTCAGAGTGCAGCTTGTTGATACCGTGAACTCATTGCTGAATCTGAAAGTCATCCCAGTTTTTAATGAGAATGATGCAATTAGTACCAGGAACAGCCAAAATGAGGTAAATCTAAGGACATATTTACAGTTACAACAATTGCACAGAAACTGCTCTGATACATTTGTTTTACATATGAGCATGAAAATTCATGAAACATATAGGAATCCACAGAATATTTGGGGTATTTTCAGGATTCAAATGGTATATTCTGGGACAACGATAGCTTAGCAGCATTACTGGCCTTCGAGTTGAATGCTGATCTCTTAGTACTGCTTAGTGACGTGGAGGGTTTATACAGCGGTCCACCAAGTGATCCACGATCTAAGATAATACATACATATATAAGAGAAATACATGAAAAGGAGATTACTTTTGGAGACAAATCTACCTTAGGAAGAGGAGGTATGACCTCAAAAGTTAAGGCAGCAGTTCATGCTAGTGAGAGAGGCACTCCTGTTGTCATCACCAGGTGATCCCATCTTCTATATACAAATATCTACAGGCTTTTCTACTAACTTAGAGTATATTTGGCACCCAAAAGCAAATTTGTTTTTTGCTTTTATTTAAATGTATTTAGATTTTTAGAAGTTGCTGAGTTGAAGAAATTCGTTAGTTTATCCAAATAAAATTAAAAAAAGTAGTATTGAAAGCCAATTATTTCTCATATCAAAACCGACTTTTTATTTTATTTTTGTTTTTAATAAATAAAAATGTTATTTTGAAAGTTATCCAACCGGATCCTTAAACTATAACATTATACTGATTCCCCCAGATCAATAGTTTGTGGACATAACTATGATTTTTGTTGATAAATCCATGTCTTAGTTTCTGTAACTTGTAAAGTCATGTCAAACTTCTTCTTTTTTTTTTTTTTTTTTTTTTTTTTCCTTCCCATTTTCGTTGTTGTGTAAAAAAAAACGAATCTCAAAATATGTAATGGTGTATTTGTATTATAAATCTAAGAGAATTAACATGTCATAATATGACCATATCTATATAGTTCTATTTTAATATTCTTTTCCATACCCTTTAATAAATGATTGTTAGGTTGATTGCTACTACTTCCATCATATTTTGAGCTGATTAATATCCAATCTTAAAATTATTACTTTCAGTACTTTAAATTACTTCTGGATTACCTTCAGTAAAAAATTCCAGGAATAATATTTGACAATTGCGTTTTATATCATATTCAATGTACATTGTTGTCCAAAAATTATTCATATCTGATACTTGAAATATCCTTTGTTATAATTAACATAGACTGTGGATTAAACTGTGTAATTTTCTATAGGCATTCTCTAGTAAATCCAATTTTTTTTCTTGGATAATTTGAAATGAGTGCAAATAGTAGTACTATTTGCGTCTCTCTTGCGCAATAATAAGCCATTGGTATGACCTTTTATCATATATAGTGCAAATTCTTTTTGGATCAGATACATTGGGAAGTAAGCTTTCATTTATTTATATAATTTACAATTGCAGCGGCTTTGCCACTGACAATGTCATCAGAGTGTTGGATGGAGAGAGAATTGGTACCCTTTTTCATCAAGATGCGCATTTATGGGTTCTACCTAAAGAAGCTGATGCTCGAAACATGGCTGTGTCAGCAAGAGAATGCTCCAGGCGCCTTCAGGTACACATTAAATCCACTTTACCTGAATGCTTAATCTACCAAATTGTTTACCGAAAATGTAAATAAAATATGATTCGTACTAGTTTTATTAGTTTCTTTTTGTGTTATAATCAAGACCCTGATATCTCAATTTTGGAACAGAAATGCTATAAATCTTGCCCAGATCTGATACTTGTAAGCATGTAAGTACTAACAGCTTTTAAGTGGTTTGTTTTTTAGGGCTTGTCTTCAGGAGATAGAAGGAAAATCTTACTGGACATAGCTGATGCTTTGGAAGCAAATGAGGAGTCGATTAGAACTGAAAATGAGGCTGATGTTGCTGCCGCCCAGTCAGCAGGGTATCAAAAGGCGCTGATATCTCGCCTCACTTTGAAGCCTGGAAAGGTATAGAACTATATTCATTTGAGTTGTAGCTGCATGATTCTGGGACCTAAAAGTTAATGCACTTAATTACATATTGTATGCTGATAAAACTGTAAATTGTTAGTGTCATTTTCTATACCCGTTCTTTTATGTGTAAAGTTTGATTGACTGTAAACTGAATGATCATGCAGATATCAAGCCTTGCCAACTCTGTACGAGTACTTGCAGAAATGGAAGATCCAATTGGACATGTTCTTAAACGAACCGAGGTCTATTTTTCGATGAAATTTGCAAGTTTTTATACCACACTACTTGTTATCACATTATAAATTTATATGTTGGTTTACGCTGTTAAGTTGCTTATATTTTTGTGACTTACATCCTTGATTTGTCTACTTCCTTTGCAATACAACTTACTTCGATGATCTGATTGATCCCTTCTTTTTGGGGTCTGTGGTGCTTCATTTAGATAGCAGACGGTTTAATATTGGAAAAAATCTCTTGCCCCTTGGGTGTTCTGTTGATAGTTTTTGAATCACGGCCTGATGCTCTAGTTCAGGTATAACAGAGACTTATAACTCTTTCTTTTGTTTATACATTGTTCTGTTATTCTTTTTACCCACCTCAAAATTGTCACGTGATCAAAACCTAGCAGGGAACTCTTTGTAGGGGATCTCAATGTAGTTATATTAATCTTGGGTAAACTATGTACAATTCTTGCTTGAGATTTGCATTGGCCCTTGCTACTGGTTGGGAAAATATACGTTTATGGTTCCTTTGCTACTAACCTGCATTAACATGTTCCCACATTTTGACATCCTATTTATAGTTCTGTTGTGTAGGATTGGAAATATCAACTGGATCTTAGAGAATGATATTGAATACATGAATAAAATATGATATGGAAGTTCCGATATATAATACATGAATAATTCAGCCCTAACACATGAGTAAAATATGATATGGAAGTTCTGATATATATAAATATAATACATGACTGAATCAGACTATTATTAGCCTTGATGGTGTCATACATGGATGAAACCATGGGGGCAAGTAGGGGCCATGGCCCCCTCCCCCTTGATTTTTTTTTTAATTGTTGGCCCAAGCTCCGTTATGCCGAAATTACTACTTGTAAGGCATTTTTATTGATATTTATAGCTGTCATATACATAGCTGATGTTATAAAATCTTGATACCATATTCAGTTCAGTTTGCTTTTCTTCTTTTTTGGACCTTATTGTGTAGATTGCCTCATTAGCAATCCGTAGCGGGAATGGTCTTCTTCTGAAAGGTGGGAAAGAGGCAATGAGAACTAATACTATTTTGCATAAGGTCTGTATACAGTTTTAATATTTCTCTTGCTATTGTCGCTCTTTCCTTGTTTTTTTTCCTCTCTCTCTCTCTCTCTCTCTCTCTGGTTTTTTTTTTTTTTTTTTTTTTTTTGTACGAAAATCGTTTGATTATGTCTAGGACACTAGAAGATTTGATTCAAAGATATTTAAATACACATCCAAAATCTTATCACTATTATTTGTGGCCTTATTATTATTGTCCTGCTTTTTTTAGCAGTGTTGTTTTTTTTCTGCATAAATATTATTTTTATATATATGTCAATGAAAATGTCAACTTTTTAGATTATCACGGAAACATTACCAGAAAGTGTGGGCAAAAAGTTAATTGGACTTGTTGCATCCAGAGATGCAATTCCCGATCTTTTGAAGGTCTGTTCAAAAGAGATATTTATGAATGGTTTCAGTGATACAAATTCTTTTTAGTAATAATATATCTTTTCAGCTTGATGACGTTATCGATCTTGTAATTCCACGAGGTAGCAACAAGCTTGTATCTGAAATCAAAGAGTCCACAAAAATTCCCGTTCTGGGGCATGCAGGCAAGACAGTATACTTTTTTTTAATATATATTTTATTCATTGTCGAGATAGATGAAAAAATAATATATTTTGGTTTAGATTGGTGAAAAGTTTTACAGCTTATGAGTTTCACTAAATATAAAATTTATAATGTAGATGGAATTTGTCATGTTTATGTTGACAAATCAGCTGATATGAACATGGCAAAACGTGTTGTTTTGGATGCGAAAACAGAATATCCTGCAGCTTGTAATGCCATGGTAGGATAATATTTTTTTTTCTTTTAACCTATTTATGTACAGATATTTGTTACTGTCCGCGACTTTTTATTGATAGAATGAATTTTATTTATAGGAAACACTTCTGGTACACAAGGACCTTATAGAAAGTGATGGATTTAAAGGTTTACTTGGCCAACTCAGAGCTCAAGGTATGCATTTTACGGTAAATTTAGTGATTCAAAATTACCTATACCAGACATGACACTGGCCTATAATATTAAATAGATTCAGAGGAAATAAGTTTTTTGCTGGTGAATTGTACTAAAGAAATATCATGTTCATGATTCCAACGGTGGTTATATTCCAGACTGACTGAATAATCTCCATTTATAATTCTAGTGACAAATTCATTTCAGGAGTTTCGATTTATGGTGGGCCTAAAGCAAGTGCTAAATTAGACATTCCACTGGCAAGTTCCTTAGATCATGAATACAGCTCCTTGGCTTGTGCAATCGAAGTTGTGGATGATTTAAATGCTGCAATCAACCACATAAATGACCATGGAAGGCATATTTTTTTAATCCTTTTTAGATTTTCATCTTCAAGTTTAACGTTAAATCGATTAATCTGTTTAAAAAAAATATGTTTTATTTTTGCTATATTTCCAGTGCACATACTGACTGCATAATCACTGAAGATCGTAAAGTTGCAGAGGCCTTCCTAAACCAAGTTGATAGGTAGTGTTGCATTATTGTGCATTTCTTTGTTTAATGCAAAATGGTAATAGCCATTTCTGTATTAGCTCTTCAATTTCTAGTATGAGCAAATCAAAATTAAAAATAGAACTAACAATGTTGTTTACTTGACAGTGCTGCTGTCTTTCACAATGCCAGCACACGGTTCTGTGATGGTGCTCGATTTGGGCTTGGTGCAGAGGTGCACAATTACATATTAACTTTAAAATCATTTAATTAGCGCATAAGCTTATTGCTAATGCACATTATATTGTGATTAAATTAGGTTGGCATCAGTACAAGTAGAATACATGCCCGTGGTCCTGTAGGTGTTGAAGGTCTTCTAACAACAAAATGGTATGTTCAGATATATTTGTTTGTTTGTGTCAAATATGCGATATTGTAAATTCTGCAAAATTTACCACTTTTATCCATATGTAACCTCTGTAATATGTGTAGGGTTCTAAGAGGACATGGGCAGATTGTGGATGGTGATAAAGGTGTCATTTACACTCACAAAAATATTCCACTGGATTAACCATCATTTTTTTCCTCTTTGTTACAGGTATTATCCATTTTATTTTATTTTATAGATTAGTATACTGAGACGTTTCTTCATACCCCATGTAAGTTTCAAAGCACTTCGGTTCTTTGTCAAAAAAAAAACAGATTTTACGAAAAAACCACCATCATTCTTTTCGACTGAAAATGTGCATTCTACACTAAAAATATTTGCGTCCTACAGTACAAATATTTCCAGTTCCAACTGTACGTTTTTGTAAAATAAAATTTTGCATTATGCACTGCAAATATTCTACACCATACATTTCCGTTAAAAACATTGATAAAGGTGTTCCGTGAAACTTTTTTTTTCAAAAGGTTTTTTGGGTATTAAGTTTGAAAATAAGAGATGGATTCACAATCTCCAATAGTATACTTGTCTTCATTTGAAGTATCAATCAGTAAAAATTAGCATCTACTCCCATGAAGCATTAGTTCATTTGAAAGGCTGAAAAATGTTAATATTAGTTATGTTGTTGATTGGAAATTACGAACAATGTCCGACTTACCCAAGTATTATAAGACTTTCAAATGTGTATTGGGGATATGGGACCTTTTTATTCCGGACAAATTTTATTCATAGGCCCGACAGAAACATATTTCAACTTTAGTTCTTAATCAAAATTTATTACAAAAATAGATCTAGTTTTCATTAGACCAAGATTTGTACTTGCGCAGCACAAAATCCCAATTGCACTTTGTATAATTTAAAATTGCGCAAGTATAAATTTTTTATAAAAAAAGTTGTGCTTGTACAAATTCAAATTATGTAAGTATAAAATGTTGTTGTATAAAAAAAAAGACCTATTTTTATAATAAGTTTTGAACAAGGCCTAAAATTGAAATAGGTTTTTCTTTTCGGACCTATAGATAGACCTGTAAACGAATATTTTCAGATACTAATAGTGGCATATCTGTATTCGAAATCATTTTCGGATATCTGTATCCGCGGTTGTGGACGGATATCAGATATTTATTGGATATTCTTCAATCAGTTCATAACTAATAAATCTAAACAAATGAATTGAAAATTTTGATTTTATTATAAATCCATTTTTGTACTAAAGATATACAAAATAATAAATACACTGAGAAAAATAATTTTAAGTGGTAAAAATTGATTTTTATATACATATTAATTTTTTACCGAGATAAAATAATAAACGACAATCATTTTATGTACTAAAATAATTAAAAAAATAACTAATCTTAAAAAAACCGAACAGATAGTTATCGGCTGCGGATATGATCATATCCGTATCCGTATCCTTTTTTGGATATCGGATAATTTTTCATATTTCGGATACGGAGACAGACGGATTTTGAATTTTTCGGATACCCATTAACAGCTCTACCTATAAATGAAATTTGTCCTTTTTTTTCCTACTTTTTTTCAAACAGGCAGATTCAGTTCTAATGAAGATTTTGTTATAGTTTGTGAGTGAACTTGTTCTTTCATATTTCATCTATATATTCATTTGTCGCCATTTTATCGCATTGCAGATCAATGGTTATAAGCATGGCTGTTCAAGAGCTTTTACTCAATTGTTCAGCATGCATCATAGTTAAGTATTTTTGAAGCAGGCAATTTTCTTTTAGAGGAGAAGATAGAGAAGAAGAGAAACTCACTGAAGTTTTGTTTTGAGTTTTATTGGGCATCACAAACCATAGTTTAGTTAAACATTACATTTTTATTGTTCTTTTTCAAAAATACATGGTACCTACCTATATATGTTATTTTTAAATGAACTCTATCGTGTAAGATTATAAAGGAGAAAACTACTGCTAGCAACGGTTATAAAATATTTTGTGATATTAAGCGCTTTATATGATGGTTCTTATTTACCTGAGAGAAGGTGGTTTCAGGTTGTAGTTAAACGTACGGATTCAAGTTTCGCATAGAGAACATAACTTGAGCAATTCAAATCTCTTATTTTATTTTCAAAAGCAAAAGTTGAATGGACAGATATTATCAATTTTTACATGTTACATCTGGTTTATTTTAAAATCAACTTTCTTTTGTTTCTTGACTTACAAAACCGGATTTGGTAATTAAGAAAAAAACAAAATAAACTAAAAAAATTCGACAATCTCAAAGGATTTATACCTAAGAAGGATGTAAAGATTAAAAATTAATAAGGATCGAATATTAAAAAGAAAATTCAAAACTTAATAAAGAAATAAAGAAATTTCAAAATATATATAATTAAATTGATTTTTTTTTTCAAAATATCCATAAAGAATTAAATTTCAAACATTTAATTTTAAAAATTTTAACTTTAATTTTTCAAATTTTGGATTTTAAAAGTTCAAATTATCAAATTATGAATTTAAATATTAATTTACAAAATGTGATTTCAAAAATTCTGAATTTGAGTTTTGAAAATTTGATTTTTGATGTTTTAAAATTTAAAATTTTCAGATTTCGAAAATTCAAACTCTCAAGTTTGAAATTTCATTTATTTGAATTTTCAAATTTGAAGATTTTAAAATTTGAATTTTCATCTTTTGAGTTTCCAAATTTCAAGGTTTTAAATTTGGAATTTCAAATTACGAAGCTTTTCATATTTTAAGACTTTTAGATTTTCAAATTTTGAACTATTAAATTTCTAGTTTCAAATTTTGGATATTTAGATTTCAAATTTTCAGACTTTGTATTTTGAAAATTTGAATTTTCAAATTCATATTTTCACATTCCATATTGATTTTTTTTATTAAAGTTAAAAGTTTTCAAATTAACTTTGGACTTTTTATCTTCTTAAAGCAAAATGATTTTTGAGATAAGCAAAATGCCTTTTTATTTTTATTTGCATAATAGGTTCTTTAGTGAATTGTGATATAGCACTCTGTGCTTTTTGATACTTTAAAATGCTAAGGTTGAGATGAAATATAATGTTATGCTATTTATTAAATTGATTTAAATTAATTATTTCAATTGAGTAATTATTAATTTAGTAAATAAATATTTATTTAACATAAACAAAAAACTTAGAATATAATTGTTTAATGATTGATAGCTATTATTTTACATTTAATAATTAGTCGTTAATAATTATTTTAAATTATTATTCAATTTTGATATAATAATTGATCATGATTTTCATCATTATTGCATTCTACTAAGCAGAAGTGTGTTTTTTCGATCTTCCTGAAAAGCCATCGCGGAGAACCCATTTAACAGAAAATTCTTTGAATCTTCTCGATAAGATTAACCTTGATAGACCTCCAGACAAATATTATCATCCTCGTATAAGATCTTCCATTGGAGATATCAATATCATTGATGTGGATGATTTCCAAGCAGTAAAAAATCAAGAAATAATTGGAACCAGATCAAATAAGAAGAGCCGCCGTAGCCTACCAATAGAGGATTTTCGAAGGTAGGAAAGAAAATGAGTTGGAATTCTCCCAATCTCGTTAGATCACACTGATTGTAAAATTCTTTTTACAAATATAAAAGGTAATATAAATACTATCTCATTGAACATAGATGAAGGATACAAAACGTGGAAAGATATTGTCTCCGGAGACCAAGAAAACGACAATTTCAATCTTGAATTTATCCCACCAACATTTATAAACAACAAAAAGATAATGAAAGTGTATGTCAAAGAACTGAAGTGATTTGGCATAATATAGTCCTGCATGTGTAACAAGGGAAAAAAAAAATCATATTTCATGCACTTTAAGGCCTATATTTTAAGAAAGTGGAGATCGGTTGAAGAGTTTGTTGTACTCTTGAGAGAGTATGGTTTCTTTTTAATGAAATTCAAGGCAACAGAAGATTGTGATAACGTTTTAAAGAATGGTCGATATCTCTATGATGGAAGACTTATCATGAGGAGGTGGTCTAATTCGATCAAATTAGACAGATTTATTAACCACTTTGTCAATATGGGTAAAACTAGTCGGTGTTAATCTAAAGTTATGGGATCAAGAGGTGTTTAGTGTCATGACAAATGTTGTTGGAAGGCCAATTAAATTGGATGCAAGCCCAACTAGGAAAATAAAATTGAATTATGTTGGAGTTCTAACCGTGGTGACTGCAAATTCAGATTTACCAGAAAAAATCAATATTACTTTGTATAATAGAGAAAAATGATAGAAAAGATCAAATACGCATGGTTTCCATCGAAGTGTGAAGTCTGTATATGCACTGGGCATACTAAAGAACAACATGTTATGAAAAAAGAATGGGTTTCAAAGAAGGTTTCAAATCAAGAAAATACACATAGAAACAAATAGTACATGTAATATCGAAGACCATAACCAAAACATAAATATTAGAAGCATGGATTTCCAATTCAATGAACAAACTATGATATCCGATCGGAAATGAATATATCTATGGATAAAAATAAATCTTCAGTTAATAACAATGTTGTCATACTTGAAAATGGTATAAACCAGAATAAGGATACAAATCTCAATATGCAGCTCAATGAGTCTGAAGCTCTTATCATTGTTGATTCTCATAATATCAAAGCAAGAAAATAAAATGCCACAGAAGTGATATGTACTCAACAAAAAACGCAAGTGTGGGATGAAAAGAATAAACCTCAAGTTCTAGATTCATGTTTTGTTACATCAACAATGACATATACATGTAATCAGGACGACAACACTAATATAATGTTATAGAAGAAGCATCCATTATGGTGAATGTTAAAGAGCATGCCATAGGAATCGTAAAGCCTAAGGACAATGGTACATTTGCCAACAACAACTCAAGCTTGCCGCCTTCTCATGATTATATGAAGCCTCTACTACAAACAAACAACTAAGAAATTAGTAGTAGAGGTGTGTATATACATATACATACATACATACATACATACATACATACATACATACATACATACATACATACATACATACATACATACATACATATATATAATGACTTCTAACAGAAGTATGTATTTGATAATCCTACTGGGGATGATTTACAAATAAATTGAATATAGAGTAAATTAATCAAAAGAAGAGAGGTAAAGACGTTACCAGTTAAGGTATGGAAACCAAGAAACCTTTATTTAATAGTTTATAATGTCAATTATATCATGGAATGTAAGAGGGCTTAACTCACCCTCTTGATAAACAGATGTTTCAGACAATATAAAATATCACAAAACATCAATAATAACATTATTGGAAAACTAACTTAGAGGTTCTAATTAAGAATTTGTCTGCCATAGGTTACCAAAAGAATAGAAAAACGTAAATAACAATAATTGTGGGGTAAAGGGAGAATATTAGTAATCTGAAATGCTAACATATGGGAGTTAAAATATGTTAACTGCAATTAGCAATTTATAAATATTTTTTATTACAATAATGGGGAATTATGTTCACAAATCTTCTCTGTGTATGGTAGTAATTTTGAGCCAGGAAGAAATAACCTATAGGAAACTCTTATCATGCCCATGGATGATAATTATGTTATCCATACTTATGATAAAAGAGGGAGCATTTCTATACATTCAAATAAAATTAACAAAATAAATAACCTTTTTGTTAAAACAATGTTTTGAGAACCATATATGGGTGGAAAAAAAATTTATTTAAAAATTTGGGGAATTCAAAATATACATTAAAAATTAGATAGAGTTCAAGTAAATCAAGGTCCATGAAAGACATTTCCAAAATTTTGTTCTTGTACTTTTAGTCAAGATACTATTGATCATACCCCCATTCTTATAGTAGTTTAGGATAGTAAAACAAAGGAAAAATACCCTTTTTAGATTTGTTAATAGGTAGGCTCAGGAAATATAATATAAACAAATTGTTGCCAAATGTTTATCATTCTTATGTTATGGTACTAACCAATTTCAATTCAACATTTTTTTAAAATACAAAGCAAAAACTTAAAAAATGGAATAGAGAAATATATAAACTGTTATCCACATGTTTTCTAAAGGGAGTATGATATCGAATCGATGAATCTAAAGTGGGATTTCGAGGAAATAATATGACAAGCAGAAGGAATGTCGAATTTCATTATAAAGAGGAATGTTAAGGCCTTTATAATGACACCATTATAAAGCATATAAAGGCAACATGAAGGTGTCAAGTGCCACTAATAATATTGAGACTGAAAATATGCGACATGCCAACATAGTCACAACATCACATCAATAGCTCATGCTAATGGTGTGAAGATGGATCAACGTTGAAAGAATATAATGCTGCCCCTCATCAAGAATCATTTACAGTGCCGCAAGTCGTTAATAAAGTAAAGGTCATCAAATGTTTTCAATGCCGCATATTTATGGAGTTGAATCCATCAATAGAGCACTTCTTCCATATAGCTAGAAGAATCAATGTTGCTCCGGATCAATACCGCATCTCTCTGATGTTGTCTTATTCTAATATCACACTTCAACGTTGTAACAACCCAGATTTTTAACCATCGAATATCGGGGTAATTAATTGATTTTAATTATTGAAATATTGATTTTTATAAGTCGAATATATAAGTTTTCTGATATTTGAACTATCTAAATTTATGTATTGATTAAAAACTATATTTAATTTTAAATTATAAATTTCTAGATATGATAAATTTTGTAGAAATGTGTATATAAACTTCACCATTAAACTTAAGATAAAATATCCATATATTTGTATATATAAATATATACAAGTTTGTGAGGTTTAATATATATATATATATATATATATATATATATATGCCCATATGAAGTAATATATACGTAAATAGGAAATAATGTGAATATATATATGTAAATATATAATGATAAAATATGCTTAAATAGATGTATGTGTATATGTGTTATATGGAATAGCAAGATGATAAATGTAAATATATAGGGGATGACAAACATATGTAAGTAAATGTATATGTATATATGTTGTGTAAAATAGTACATACATACATATATATAGATATGTACATGTAAAAGCTTCATGATGGAAAATAATATACACACACACAAGTTAAGATGTGTATAGTATTTGTAAATGTGAAAATGTATAAATATATATATGATGATAAAAATATACATAAGTATATGTATATGAATATATGGTCAAACTAGTGCACGTGAAAAATCTATCTATCTATATATATCTATATATATATATATATATATATATATGCATATGAAGTATACATGAATGTGTGCAAGAAACATCATTATGGCAAGCATTTAATTCAAAGCTTACAAAACATTGAATCAGTGTCAAAACAAAATCACAGTCAAGTCATAAAAGATCAAATCCATGAAAATAAATCAAATCAGGCAAAAATTAAAACTTTTCATATGAAATCAAATCAAGAAAACAAAACAAAAATGTAAAGCCTGTAAACAAACTTCAGCCTTCTTGTGCCCACTCTCTCCCCTCATCTATAAATAGTCTAGCTTTGTTTACTTGTTCACATATAAAAAAAGAACAATCTGCCATTGCTTGAAAAAAAAAGGTAGAAAGATAATGTTAGAACTGCAGCAAAACAAACAAAAGGAAGAAGACTAAAAAACAAACAGTAAGTAAATACTTTTTTCTTTCTCTTGTTGGCTAACATAGCTGTGTATACCTCTGTGTATATGGATGAAGTTTGATCTATGCAGAATATATGTGATTGTTGGGTGTGTATGCATATGCGTATGATTGCTAACCAAGGTTCAAGATTCCGTCCAGCACGTCGAAATTCCGGGCATTTCGGTCCGGTTCCGACGTTGGCCGGAACGAAATCTCTAGAAGAAACCGTTTCAACTATAAAAGTTCAAAACAAGCGAACAAAATCAATTTTTAAGTAAAAACAAAGAGAAAATGGAGATGTAAAAGAAGAATTGAAGAAGAAAATGCAACTTTTCACCTGTTTTGAATAGGAGCAATGAATTTGAGTAAATTGGAACAACTTTTTGCTCAAATAATAGCAGCGGTCATAGCTTTTAGTAGTTGAAGAAGCTCGCAAACATCGTAGCCATCACTGTGACATTAGGTTTTTTATATTCTTTTTTGGATGTCTGCAACTTTGATTTCTAGGGCACGGGGCAATCAAGAGGAGAAGAAGATGCGTTACTTTCTTTGGCTCCTAGTTTCATTTTTCTACTCATTTGGGTTGGGCTTGAGTTTGGACTGGACTATGAAAACATTACTATTTATTTTGTACAAGATTTTAACTTAAACGGTAAGTATATATATATAATAAAAATATATAGATTTTGTTATTAAAATAGAGATATGTTGAGTAATTTTTGTATTTATATGAGAAAAAGAACCGGAATTCGTAAACCGGAACTAGAACGGAATTTTTGAAATTTCCGGAACGGAACCGAAATTTGAAAAATTATTAATGAACGAAACGGAAACGGAAACCGAAATTTCGAACCTTGTTGCTAACATGGGTAGCTTCCTTCTGAAACAAAAAAAAGATACTGGACTTAAAAAAAGGGCCTCTGTCCATATTTTTGGTTGAAAACAATTGAACCTCAGCTTTAAAAAATCATTAACTCAATACCCATTTTGCTTTAAACTTTGATTTCAAAAACGAAGTTGTCAGTTTCGAGTATATGATATTTTAAAATTGGTAACATTTAAATTCATCACTCATAGGACGATAAAAACTTTATATTACAATGGGTAAGTGGGCTGGTCGAAAATCAATCTTCATGATTTAGTGTTAATTATACATTCGTGATCGTTGTTGGAAATAGTGATTTTAGGAGGTGGTTTTGTGATTTTTAGTGCGGTGTGAAGTACGAGAATCGAAGATGATCGGAATTGGGTCTTTTGATAATTTACGGCAAGGGGCTCGATTTCAAGGCTCGTCGTTGGGCACGGAGGAGGGTGGGAGGATGTGGTACACGGGAAAATTAGTGCGGTTTTTTTTTCTTTGATGTGGTGGCGTGTAGAGGTGGTTTTAGGGTTTCAGTGGAATTTGCTTTGGGGCTTGGTTTTATGGGAATGGCCACGAGGGAAGGGAGAGTTTGGGGTGCGGTCCAAGGGGGAAGGGAAGAAGAGGCGGTGGAGAATCTTGGGCGATTGTTCTGGAGGTGGATGATTAGTCGTGGACGCGTGGCATGGCTTGGAGTGGCTTCAGTTGGTCATTGGCGATGTGTGGAGATGATCGGCGGCATGTCACGGTGGTTAGAAGGCATGGGTACGTGCACACATCCGTACACCTGTTTGTGTATGTTTTGATTTGGGATGAACAGAGAGAACAAGGGAAAGAAAAGAACTGGAAAAGGAGGAGGAAGGGAGAGTGGGCCGGGTATGGGCCAAGGGGAGAAGAAGAAAGAAAAAAAAGGGAAAAGAAGAAAAAAGGGAAAAGAAGGAAAAAGAAAAGGGGAAAAAGAAAAAAAAAGAATGAAGGGAAGGTCGGCCTGTTTCTTTTGTCTCTATGGAATGAAGTTTGGGATGATTTGGTTCTGAAAAATAAAAGTACAAAAATATGAGATTAAACAAAGGTTTACGTGAAGAATCTTGAAACTTAAGAACTCGTTTCCCATCCATATAAAATTTAAAATCGGTACGAGAGCTTTTACATTTGAAATTCTATATCTTAGTTGGAAAATCTGAAATTAATATCGTTAATTTTCTATAATACAAAGTGTAATTATTTATAATAATTAAAGAAAGTTATCAATTAGATTCGTAGTTGACTTAATCTTATGATAATTAATAAAACTTGTAATTAATTTTATTGTTAAATCCTAATTAATTAAAAATAAATGTTTTGGTAAATTTCTAAATTGTAAGTAATTTGGCTTAAAATAAGTGGATTCAGTTTAAATTTAGTTGGTTAAATTTTTATTTTAAAATTGTTTTAATATGGGTTGTTAGTCGTTAATTTAGTTAATGATCTACGCTGTTTTACTATGTGAATATTGTCACCCTAAACATAAATTGTTTATTTTAAACAATTTACCCTTTCAAATTTATTGCTTGGATACGTAGAGACCGGAGTCGGATATCAGCGTTATACGGTACCACTACAAGTTTGATTTTAGAGTTTAATAAATTGAATTGGATTAATTTCACAAATTTAACTATTTTAAATTAGTATTGTACTTAGACACTATTATGACATCGATGGATTTCCGTAAAATGTGTTGGGTAAAATAAGATGATAACTCGTCGTGTTTGTACAAGTTACCTTGGTTTTCAAAGAAGTTTTATAATTTAAGTATTTCAAATTAATAGGTTTACTCACGCTTGTTTCTAGCCTGACTTGGGTGTTACTTTATTATAATGTTCGAGTCAGACCGAGTATCACATAATTTTAGGTTAGGACGCTTTGGAGCTCCAGAGACGAGCTGGATGGTAGAGGCGTATTGCACGTATTGCTTATATTCCGTTGTGTATTATAGGCTGTATAGTCAGCATTTAGTGACAGGTTATTATAACTGTCCAGATTTATTTGTTGACGATTGTACTCTGGTAACTTGAATGTATGTTAACAGTTATAGTTTTTCTTTGTATAGATGCTGTTATTGTATGTTATATCTTGTTTCGCTGCGACTGTGAGATTCTGTGCTGTTGTTCTATTTCTTCTTCTATCTCTTTTTCTTCTTAAACCATAGCAACCTAGTATTTTCGGCACTTGATGGTTTGGCACTCTATACAGTGAACGTACTAGTGCCAATTTTCGGGGGTCGAAAATTGCCCGATCATTACACGTGGTTTCAGAGCTGAAGGTTAAATGAGAACCTTGGCTCTGATGAGGAACTACTCATTAGAGATAGGGTCAGTAGTACGCTAGAATGAGGGAGTATTATATGAGGACGTACTTGTTATTTTATTTTATAATGATTTTAAAAACGATTTTAAGATAATTTTTATATAAATTTGATTGTGATATGAAAAGAAATAATATTCTAAAATATTATAGTGACCGGTTGTGATCTTTTTTGAAGATAGTTAAAATGGGCCCAGCCTACATAATTATGTTCGGGTACATAAGACAACCTGAAACCATAACCAACATATCAATACAACTTCATCTAGGGTTGCCGACATATCTAAACCCTAATCTCTTCGAAGCAACCAGAAAGTAGAAAAAATGGCGAAAGCAGCTCGTGAAATCATCGTCAAATCTTCTTCATTCTTCAAACCACTAGCTTCTCCACGCTCCCAATAAGATAAAGCATCATTGAACCCTTCTCTCATACCCCTACCACTCCCAAAATTACTCGAAACTCTAACATTATTGATGAAAAGCAGTGAGTTGTTAGATCTAGCATCATCGCGACCTAGATCTAACGATGTCATCCTCGAATTGCTGCTACCACCCAAACTAGCTCTGACATTCGAGTAGTTGATGGCTGGAGCTTGCTGGGGGTAAAAGTAATTGTTATCGGCCTCATGGGAGCAGTTACTATCAGTCTTATCAGCAAGTCCTTGCTAGTTGACGAAGCTCGACTCTCGAATTATACTGCCAACATGGGTCTATAAGCTTTTCAAATGCAAAAGATAAGCTTCTAAATGTTTGCTTCCAACTTCAGAACTCCAGTCATCAGCAAGGAAAGCGAACTTGGTTTGGTTTTTAAATATTTTCTTAGATTTTTGAAGAATAATCTTGCTATCAGTACTAATAAGTAACCCAACTTGCTCTTTATTTTTGTTGCCTTTGTTATGCACACGCAAATTTCTTTCCTTCCACAAATTGAACACTGCAATAGTTAATAGAATGTGAGCATAGTCTGTTTCCTTGGACTTAGATCTAAATTTGTTGTTGATCATTTTAATAACATGCATCAGATCCATTTGCCTATTATCATCTATACCCAGAATAGCTCTAATTTGATTCCATATAAAGTAAGAGTAACTGCATTCAAAAAATAGACGATTAGCATTTCCATTACATATATTGCATAAGGAACAGAGTTAATTTATATTATTGCCTCATTTATTAAGTCTATCCCAAGTTGGCAATCTGTTTTTAATTGCAAAGTATGTACAAAATTTCATCTTGGGACAATTCACTCTATTCCATATGCATTGATACCAGTTTTCCATTGGGAATTTATTTCTAATAAAATTCCATGTTGATTCAAATGAAAAATTCCCTCTGTTGATTGCTTTCCATTCCAAGTAGTCATTATCTGCATAAGGATCAAGTTGAATTTTGCATATTTCAACTTTATGAGGGTTAGTAATAGGGTGTAATTGTGGTTGCCACTGATTATTTATAATAATATCAGATACTTTAGCATTTGATCCACCACATATAACTAAACTGTTCCACCCAACCTTATCTATAAAAAACTCATTTTTAAACCATTGATGTGACGCCCTACCTCCATGGTCATGCTAGCCAAGGACACTACGAGGTAATGCCATAAAATAGCACGAAGAATAAGCCTGTTGAGGAGCGACCATCCGTATAATTGCTTTGTGCGAGCACCGATATGTCGATAGTATGACCTGCAATTCGATTCAAGAGGAAATCCAACATACCGATACAAACTCAAAGCTACTACACAGTGGCTATATATAATCTTTGAAAACAAATATAGAAATAAGCATAACACAAATCAGTCACAGATATCCGTATCACAAAGGCAGAAACAGATACGAAGATAACACATAGAAGTGTACATCAGAGTAGTGGTCAAATGAGATCCACGATATCACAAAAGAATGGATACAAGTGCTACCCAAAAGAATATGTATACATCAAGGAGTCTCTATCTCGTATGTATAACAACAAAAACTATTAAACTAGAGTAGTTAGTCAAAAGTTAGGTAATGTTCCCTAAAGAGGAGTCAAGCAGAG
The DNA here is from genome assembly GCA_030765085.1 of Allium cepa. Classification (NCBI taxonomy): domain Eukaryota; kingdom Viridiplantae; phylum Streptophyta; class Magnoliopsida; order Asparagales; family Amaryllidaceae; genus Allium; species Allium cepa. The sequence goes on from CM060931.1 coordinate 888,478,384, forward strand.
GCACTTGTAACATCTCGGTTTGACCCGAGTATTATTTAATAAGAAAATAATAAATGAATCAGCCTAGCTATAAATATCAGATAAAATGAGATAGAATAACAGATATGACAAACACGTATGATAGCAATAATGCCATACTATGAAAACTATACATTTAAACAACAGTAAAAATCATACAAAATCTCAAGAATCTTATAACATCAAAAAAAATGTCATATTCTTTATCTTATTCACCAAACCACAAATTTTGACAAATATATCATTGCCATTCACAAAAGTTGATGAAACACAAATTCACCAATGCACAAACATTGATAAAACTTATCAACGTAAATCACAAAAATTGGTGAAACACAAATTCCTGAAATCATCAGTTTAGAAATCCAGAAATCACAAAAGGGGGAGGCCTATCATAAATGGGAGCATGAAAACTCACCAACACGTGCATCACAAACGGAACGCTATTCCATGGTTGCTAACCATCAATTTTGAGCCGAGGCTTCACAAATGGCCCAAAGACCATGGGTCGCTACCCCACCAAATTTGAGTCGAAACTCCACAAATTGTCAAAAGACCATGGGTCGTTAACCCATAAAAATGAGACAAGCTCCATAGAACGGGGTACAGTCCCCTACGTGGACAAAGATATATCGCACATCGCTAGTCTAAACCACAAAAATGATCATCATCGATCATCAAGAAGTGTCAATTACACTGAGCTAGTAAATAACTGAGTTTAGCTTCATGTCCCATAACCACCGGCTTAACTTAAATATTTACGAAAAGATTGTAGATCTCCACCCGAAAGTTGTCACAAGAGTTTCAATCGAACAAGTCCAAAAATTAACCGACGAAGTAAATGCAAGCGTTTCATATCACTAGTTTTACTAAGCCGTTTAATTAGATCTCTCAAATGAATGAGGTAAAGGTTTGTGTATACTAATTGATTGAAAAATGGTTTTATAAACAAGCTTTGTATTAAAAATAGAGTTGGAATCATATTTAAGAAAGAATTTGAATATTTACTATTAGTATAGAAACCTTTGTATTTTAAAGTTACAAATCACAAAATTGATTGTAAAAACAATCAATCACCAAAAACTCACATTCGAAGACGTGAATCAAATCCAAAGAAACCAATACCAAATCCATCAAAATGGATATTCCCCAAAAATCCCGAAAAAGAAGTTATCAAAGTCAACAAAGGTGATAAATACAAATTGGAGAAACAACAATCGATTAAAAATTGAAAATTCAAACATGAAAGGCAAAATAGGAAGAGACAGCAGATTCAGTCAACTGGACCAGGGTGGTCAGTCGATTGACACAAATCCTGGAAACTTTCTGTTTTCAAGTTCTATCCACTGAATTGAAGTGGTCAGTCGACTGAATCATGCTTGGAAACTTTCGGTTTCCAGGCTCAGTCGACTGACCCAAAATGGTCAGTCGACTAATACTGGCCCAGGAAATTCCTGGGTTCGGTTCATTCGATTGACCTTCTAGTTCAGTCGATTGAACTGGAAATTTCAGTATTCTCAACCTAGCCCCCAAGGGGTAAAATCCCAAACAATTTGCGATCGAATGAGCGATGGGCGCTAGGGGTTTATGCAATTCGGCACCCCATCCCTATAGGCTCTTCGATACGCCACCAAAGGCATGATCAAGCATCAAAGCTAAGATTTTTAAAGATTTAACTTTAAAACACCAAAAATTGGAATATTCATAAAACCAATTCAATCCAAAGCAAATGGAAAAGGAATAGATTGTAGGAATCACTACCTAACAACTATCAAAGATACAAACATAGATGTGATTTCAAAAACTCCCTTATACACAAAAACAAGGAAGGAGAAGCTTGAAAATAAAGGAAGATCAACCACTCTTCAATCTCAAGTATAAAAGCTCCAATCTAAGATCATAAACAATAATTTTCCAAATGAGGTTATAGGAAATTGGAGAGAGATTGAGATGGAGAAGAAGAAGGAGATGCTTACCTAGGCTTCTCTTTGAATTTGGAGCTAAAACTTGGATTTGAAAATGAAGCTAGGGCCTAGGAATTCCTAATATCTTTTCTCTCCCTCCATTTTTGCTTAAAACTTGAAGTGTTAGGAAATGAGAATGGATGAAGAAGAGAGTGGTTGGAGATAGGGTCTTATGTTAAGTCAATTGGGCTGAAACCCAAACCCAAAGCCATGAGTGAAAATGTCAAAATTCAAGCTAACTCCAAACATATTGATGTTTATACTCAAAAAGGTCACAAATGTCATTTTGAACTCAATGGTAGTGTCTCGAGTCCTAATTCGACTGTTTGGACTAGCCAAAAGAGCTTGGCCAATCCGATAATTTCTTTAATAAAGAGCTTGACCAAAAGAGGTACGGTCCGATTGGACCGAACGAGAATAAAACGGGCGGATTTTGTAAGTCTATCAACTATCACCAATAGACTATCATGGCCCGAACGAGAACGGGGGAGACCGTCAATAAATCCGTGGAAATTTGGTCCCACTTCCAAATTGGAATGCCCAAAGGTTGCGATAACCCACCGGGCCTTTGATGCTCAGCCTTAACAAGTTGGCAAAGTCATACAATGCTTAGTGAAGTTAGCAATATCAGATTTCATTCCATCCCAATAATAAAGTCGCTTCATATCTGCGTACATTTTACTACTACCGAGATGAATGGTGAATTTAGAACGGTGAGAATCTTCTAAAATATCTTTACGAAGATCACTAATATTTGGCACGATAAGTCTACCAAATTTTTGAACACCGCCATGAGCATCAATATCAATGTCTTTCAAACCTTCAATACTAATTTTATCCCTACAACTTTGGCTAAGAAGAGCCAATTCAGGATCTAGCTTTTGAGCATCAAGAATGCGGTCTAAAAGAGAAGGATGAGCCTCAAGGCTACATAAAACAAGAGATGAACATAAATTGGATTCACGATCTCGAACCTCGCAAGTGGACAAAATCCCGAGACCATTCCATTCGGCTATCATCATAGAAACAACCGCTTGTTTCTTACGACCAAGGGCATCGGCAACACGATTCTCATTTCCAGGAGTATAAAGAATATCAAGATCATAAGATGCAAGGAACTCGAGCCAACGTTGTTGATGCAAATTAAGTTCCTTTTGAGAAAGTAAATATTTCAAAGATTTATGATCGGTGTAGAGAGCAAATTTCTCTCCCAAAAGATAATGACGCCAAATTTTAAGGGCGAAAACAATAGCCGCGAGCTCTAAATCATGAGTGACATATCTAGTTTCGGCAACTTTAATTGCCTATAAGCATAAGCAATCCCTTTGCATGAGAACGGCTCTCAAACCAATACGACTAGCATCGGTACATACAATAAAATCTTGGTTTCCTTCGGGAATCACAAGAATAGGAGTATCGAAAAGGAGTCCATGTAATTTCTGAAAAGAATCATCACATTTGTCCGACCAAATGTATTTAACTCCCTTCTTTGTCAAATTAGTAAGAGGCATGAAAGTTCTTGAAAAATCTTTTATGAAACGATGGTAATAACCTACCAATCCAAGAAAACTACGGATTTCCGTCACACTCTCTGGTCTCTTCCAATTTTGAATCGCTACAAACTTTGAAGGATCTACGGAAATTCTGGATTTGGAAATAATACGACCGAGAAACTTCAAACGAGATTGCCAAAAGTGGCATTTAGAAAATTTTGCTTTTAATTGATTGCTCTTAAGAGTTTCCAACACAATCTGAAGATGCTTTTCATGCTCTTCCTTGGCTTTAGAATAAATAAGAATATCATATATAAAGATGAGAACAAATCGATCGAGGAAGTCTTTGAAAACTCGATTCATAAGGTCAACGAACTAACCTGCGGCATTTATTAAACCAAATGGCATGACAAGCCATTCATAAGATCTATAACGAGTACGGAATGATGTCAAAGGGATGCTATCCTCTGTAATTCGAAGCTGATGAAAACCGGTTGCTAAGTCCAACTGTGAAAAGACTCTAGCACCGCAAAGCTGGTTAAATAAATCATTAATCCGAGGTAAAGGATATTTATTTTTGATAGTAAGATCATTAAGCTTGCGGTAGTCAACGCAAAGCCTAAATATACCATCGGATTTCTTCACGAAAATAGCCAAAGCTCCCTAAGGAGAGGAACTAGAACGAATAAATTGCTTCTCTTCTAATTCAGATAATTGTTTACGCATCTCCTCATTTTATTTATTGGACATACGATAAGGAGGACGAGTAATAGGTAGAGCTCCAGGGATTAGATTAATTCTGAACTCAATTGCTCGCTTAGGTGGTAATCCTAAAACGGGCTCAAATATATCGGAAAATTCACGAACAACGTGAATGAGAGAAATGACATCTTCCTCATAATCATCATCATCATCATGAGGGTTTGGAGAATACAAGGATGCTGCCAATTTATAATCCGAATCTTTAAGAACAATAGAAATCTGCTTAACAGATTGAGGGTGTCGAAGATGAATAGTCCGCTCAGGACATAGGATATGGGCTTCATAACGGTTAAGCCAATCCATTCCCAAAATCATTCCGAAGCCTAAGTAATGCATGACATGCAAATCAGCTTGGAAAGAATAATCACATAAAATAACCTTGACATCTTTACAAAGCAAACCGAGTGTTGCAGATCCACCAACCGGATTCGCAATTCTCAAAGAAGTCATCAAAGCCATAATGCTTAAAGAAAAAGTATCAATAAGTTCTTTTGATATAAAAGAATGGGATGCACCCGCATCAAAACGAACTTGAATAGGATGACCATGAAACATAATAATGCCATCAAGGATAGAATGAGAAATACCTTGACCACGAGAAGTGTTACTAGGGGCTTGCACCACATTTAGCTTTCCCTCCTTCTTGCTTTGAAGTTTGGGACATGAGGATATATAATGGCCCAAACTTTTGCAATAGCGACAAGTAAGGGGCTTTGAACACTTATTTGCATAATGGTCCTTAGAACTACAATTGTAGCATTCTCCATGGCAAAAAGTAAGAGTCTTTGCTACCTGTTTTCCTTTCTTGTTGAGATAAGGACCTTTGAACTTATTAGCCCTCTTCTTGTTGTTGTTGAAGTTTGGTTTGGCACTCCCAACTTCAACATCACTCTCTTTATCTGCCTCTTCAAGAAGAAGAGCGATATCAAAAGAAACTTCCAGTTTCAGAAGTAAATGCTTTTTGAGATTCTTATTCAAACCATAGACGAACCTCTGATTTTTCTTTAATGGGGTATTTACATACTCGACCCCATATTTAGAGAGAGATTCAAAAGATGCGACATAGTCTGCCACAAGGTCAATAAAACGATGGGCCAGAGTCACTTTTTTAGCTTATGGTGCAAACTTTGATTCAAATCTTTCTCGGAATTGCTCCCAAGTAAGATCCACTTCAATAATTTCAAAAATCAGAAGCTCGTACCAATTTAATGATCTTTCTTGGAGCATACTAGAAGCCAATTGGACACGATGCACATCAATAAGATCCATGTGAGAAAAGATGCGATTGTAGGTTCTAAGCCAATCTTGGACTTCGATAACGCCCTCGGAACCCTTAAACGGCTTCCCACCCAAATTTGTATAATCACTGCACAGGTGTGCAAATCCAGATTTTGGGTGAGTAGGCTCTGGAATGGGTCCGACAGCTTGAGCATTCTTTATAAGATCTAGAAGCTGTTGGGCACACATAAATACTCCATCCTGAGGAGTAGCACTGGATTGACCGGCGCTGGGACGACCTGGTCTAACCATTTCTCTTCTTTAAGAAAGAAAGAAAGAAAGAAGAAGAAAAAAGTTATTCAAAAAATGAATATCATACAATAATGATTGATAAAACAAGACATCATAAAAGAAAATAGGTTCGAACGGGTCCTATGACTGGATAAAATCCTAAGGCACGACTCCTAAGAAGAACTTAGGGCAATGATCCTTGCTAGATTATTCTACATTATTCCAAAGTTTGGCTCCGATACCAAACTGTGATGCCCCGCCTCTATGGTCATGCTAGCCAAGGGCACTACGAGGTAATGCCGTCAACTAGCAAGAAGAAGAAGGCTGTTGAGGAGCGACCATCCGTGTAATTGCTTTGTGCGAGCACCGATATGTCAGATAATATAACATGCATTTCGATTCAAGAGGAAATCGGACATACCGATACAAACTCAAACCTACTACACAGTGGCTATATATAATCTTTGGAAACAAATATAGAAATAAGCATAACACAAATCAATCACAGTTATCCATATCACAAAGGCGGAAACAAATATGAATATAATACATAGAAGTGTACATCAGAGTAGTGGTCAAACAAGATCCAAATATCACAAAAGAATAGATACAAGTGCTACCCAAAAGAATATGTATACATCAAGGGGTCTCTATCTCGTATGTATAAAAACAAAAACTACTAAACTCGAGTAGTTAGTCAAAAGTTAGGTAATGTTCCCTAAAGAGGATTCAAGCAGAGGCACCTGTAACATCTCGGTCTGACCCGCGTATTATTTAATAGAAAATAATAAACGGACCAGTCTAGCTATAAATATTAGATAAAATGAGATAGAATAACAGACATGACAAATACGTATGATAACAACAATGCGATACTATGAAAAGTATACATTTAAACAACAACAAAAATCATACAATATCTCAAGAATCTCATAACATCAAAAAGAATTGTCATATTATTTATCTTATTCACCAAACCATAAATATTGACAAATATATCATTGCCATTCACAAAAGTTGATGAAACACAAATTCACCAATGCACAAATATTGATAAAACTTATCAATGTAAATCACAAAAATTGGTGAAACACAAATTCCAGAAATCATCAATTTAGAAATCCAAAAATCACTAAAGGGGGAGGACTATCACAAACGGGAGCATGAAAACTCACCAACACATGTATCACAAACGGAACGCTATTTCATGGTTGCTAACCATCAATTTTGAGCCGAGGCTCCACAAACGGCCCGAAGACCATGGGTTGCTACCCCACCAAATTTGAGTCGAAACTCCACAAATGGTCAAAAGACCATGGGTTGTTAGCCCATAAAAATGAGATAAGCTCCATAGAATAGGGTACAGTCCCCCACGTAGGCAATGATACATCGCACATCGCCAGTCTAAACCACAAAAATGATCATCGTCGATCATCAAGAAGTGTTAATTACGCTAAGCTAGTAAATAAATGAGTTTAGCTTCATGTCCCATAACCACTGGCTTAACTTAAATATTTACGAACAAATTATAATCTCTACCCGAAAGTTGTCACAAGAGTTTCAATCCAACAAGTCCAAAAATTAACCGACGAAGTAAACGCAAGCATTTCATACCACTAGTTTTACTAAGCCGTTTAACTAGATTTCTCAAACGAATGAGGTAAAGGTTTGTATATACTAATAGATTGGAAAACAGTTTTATAAACGAGCTTTGTGTTAAAAATAGAGTTGGAATCATATTTAAGAAAGAGTTTGAATATTTACTATTAGTATAGAAACCTTTGTATTTTAAAGTGACAAATCACAAAATTGATTGTAAAAACAATCAATCACCAAAAACTCACATTCGAAGACATGAATCAAATCCAAAGAAACCGATACCAAATCCATCAAAATGAATATTCCCCAAAAATCCCGCAAAAGAAGTTATCAAAGTCAATAAAGGTAATAACTACAAATTGGAGAAACAACAATCGATTAAAAATTGGAAATTCAAACACAAAAAGCAAATAGGCAGAGACATCAGATTTAGTCGACTGACCAGGGTGGTCAGTCGACTGACACAAATCCTCGAAAATTTCTGTTTTCAGGTTCAGTTGACTGAACCGAAGTGGTCAGTCGACTGAATCATGCCTGGAAACTTTTGGTTTCCAGGCTCAGTCGACTGATACTGGCCCAGGAAAATTCCTGGGTTCGGTTCAGTTGACTGACCTTCTAGTTCAGTCGATTGAACTGGAAATTCCAGTATTCTCAGCCTAGCCCCCAAGGGGAAAAATCCCAAACAATTTGCGATTGGACGAGCGATAGGCGCTAGGGGTTTATGTAATTCGGCAACCCAGCCCTGTAGGCTCTTCGATACGCCACCAAAAGCATGATCAAACATCAAAGCTAAGATTTTTAAAGATTTAACTTCAAAACACCAAAAATTGGAATAATAATAAAACATCAAAGCTAAGATTGTAGGAATCACTACCTAACAACTATCAAAGATATAGACATAGATGTGAGTTCAAAAACTCACTTTATACACAAAAACAAGGAAGGAGAAGCTTGAAAACAAAAGAAGATCAACCACTCTTCAATCTCAACTCTAAATGCTCCAATCTAAGATCATAAACAATAATTTCCCAAATTAGGTTATAGGAAATTGGAGAGAGATTGAGATGGAGAAGAAGAAGGAGATGCTTACCTAGGCTTCTCTTTGAATTTGGAGCTAAAACTTGGATTTGAAATGAAGCTAGGGCCTAGGAATTCCTAATCTCTTTTCTCTCCCTCCATTTTTGCTTAAAGCTTGAAGTGTTAGGAAATGAGAATGGATGAAGAGGAGAGGGGGTGGAGCTAGGGTCTTATGTTAAGTCAATTGGGCTGAAACCCAAACCAAAGCCCTAAGCGAAAATGTCAAAGTTCAAGCTAACTCCAAACATATCAATGTTTATACTCAAAAAGGTCGCAAACGTCATTTTGAACTCAATGGAAAGGGTCTCGAGTCCTAATTGTCTGTTTGCAAAAAGTAGTTTTCGGACTTAAATCGGACTAACGATGCTATATTTAAATAAAATATTTAAGTATACAATCGTAAAATATGCGGATCGTTACAGACTCACCTCCTTAAAGAAATTGCATCCTCGCAATATTCAAGAAGAAAATAAAGAGTAACAACCATAAAAGCATATCAACACAAAAGAATTTTGAAGTAAGAAGTTCACCTCAAAGTTCACCTTTACAACCGCAATCATTATTATGTATAGATTTCCAATTACTGGACATCTTAAGGCAAAACTTTTCAAAGTTCTCATGTTCAATTTATTCTCAGTTAAAGCAATAATAGAAGGTTTGTAAATATTAATCATATAAAGGATATCAAATTGTTTAACAGGGTGTTCATCCCCCTGACATTCCAAGCAAATAAAGTCATATATTTAATAATAAAAAAAGAATTTTAAATGGTCCCTGACACTATATTACCTTTACCTCTCCTTTTATTATCAACATCCTTTGCTTTCAATTTAGTAGACATTTGGTCCCATTTTGGATTGATCGAAATGTATTTTTGCTTGAAACTTTCTTCTCTTTGCTGCCCTTTAACTTACCAGATGCTTTTGTTTTTGCAATATGTAATTTTGATAAGTTGAATTCTTCTACATTGTCAACCCTCTTAGATTCATCTTCCTCTATTTGTGTAGATTCTAGAATCTTAATCAGGGAAGTATCAAACGAAGCTGTGCGAGGCATGACTGATTCATTACATTCAGTCACTGCAGCCTGCTTTGGAGGAGGATCACACTTACGAGGCAATGCTGAGTGAGTGCTATTCATCCTCTCAACATCTGCAGCAAGCTCAAAAAAGGATCCCTTCTTATATCAATTTCTCGATTCTGGCTCTTATTCTGATGAAGATTGTTGGCTATTTTTGTAACATTATGGTCTGTAATTAAACATGGCTCTGAAATAGAAGTGGTTTCAGAGTTAAAGAACTTTTTATTTTTGCCCTTCTCTGTATTAATCGGAGTCGGATCATTTGAATTTTCTTCATAGCCTTTTAACTGATGAACTTCCATAGAAGTGATCACTTTAGTCATTGAGCTCTCTTATATTATTTTCTTGATCGAAGATGATATCTTCTTTATTGATTCGATCGTTGCCCTCTTGGGTTCTTGATTGGTTATTTGTGTCTTTACTGATAATCATTTTTTGAATCCCTTTAGATCTATTTTCTTGAGTATCAACTCTACTTTTTCACTATTTTTGGGGATCCACATCTGTTTCGGATTGCATTGCTCTTTAGTGTGGCCAAATCACTTACAGATGCTACACTTCTGTGGAACCCATTCGTATTCGACTTTCTGTGTTATGATTTCACCATTATAAAGATTGAGAGTAATTTCATCAGGAAGTTCATCAGTCGTAGAAACTTCCACAAGAAGCCGAGCATAATTCAATCTCGTCTTTTTGGTGGTAGCTGCGTCCATTTTTATGGGTTTTCCGATAATACTAGCCATAATACTAAAAGCCTCTCGATCCCATAATTTGAGGTTTAAACTGGGTAATTTAACCCATATCGGCATAGTTGATAGTAAATCTCTGTCCAAATTCAATGACTCAGTCCACCTTCTCATGATGATGAGCTTTCCGCTGTAAAAATAAGGACCATTCTGAATAATGGAATTGCAGTCTTGAGAATCATTGAATTTGACTAGAAAAAACCCACTTTCTCTGGAAAAAATTTCGAACTCACCTGTAGGTTTCCATACTCTTTTTATGTATTCTTTGAAAAACAAGAAATATGGTTTGCTGCTTACCACATAAACCAAAATGGAGTTATTCCAACACTCCATGGCTCTTTTGCAAACCGCCTCTTTAACCACATCATATTTCTTGTTGTTGATATGTATAGGAGAAATGGTTTCATGACTGCATTCTTCATCTCCTTGTTCCTATGATTTCTCTAAGACAATATCAGCCTAGGATTTGTGTCCTAGTTCTTTATTTAGAGAGAACTTGGTCGGCATTCGGGTTTGCATCAGTTTGGTCTTATCCCGATTGGAGTTGGTCGTCGGACCCTCCTTTTTTCTCCGATCAGCATTATTATAAGACCGAACTTGATTATTTCTTGGCTGGTATCTTCTCTGCGATCTTGGCTGAACCAATTGGAAGCCCTCATTATCAATGACGACACTATTTGGCTTTCTGATATGAGCTTCAGGTGGTCTATCCTGAGGAGAAGGATGAGAAAGAGGAAGATTGGATTGGATTCTGAGAGGAAATATGGCTTCCCCCATGGCATATGAAAACCCTAGATTTCAACAAGATGTGGCTGTGATTATTATAATTAAATAAGATTATAAAATTTAATTGGTTAAATATATGTAACTAAATAGAAAGGATGAGAGCGAGCTATACATATAAGTTAAGCTAAAAGTAGACTCAAAAATAGAATTTAAAATTCTGAAAATTCGGAAGTGTTTTTCAAAGTGGAATAAATTTACCCTGATTATATTTTATATATAGAAATAATCTTCTAGAAAATTATTATAGAGAATATGGTATGTTTTATTTATAGGTATGGTAATATCGATTATTATCGTAAATTAGTGGTTGGGTCTTAATAAAAGATGTAATTACAAAATAAACAATGATGAAACAAAGTGAAATTTTTATGGAAGTGAAATTATATAAGTTGAATTTATAAATGTGACTTATAAATTAAAATGCATTTAAATTAGAAATTTTGAATTCAAGTCCCGAAAATTTTGAAATGTGTTTCACGGTGTTTGAGGAAATAATAAGTAATATTATTAGAATATTTTGACATAGAATTTTTTTTGGAAATTCCGTAGAAAAATTGTTTTGGATAGAAACCCAGGTCGGTTTAAATTTAAAGTGTGATTTGTATGTAAATGGGTTAAATATGTGTGTGTGTATATATGTGGATATGTATGATTTCGAAGTTGTTTTGAAATAAATATTGATGTTTGAATTCTGGAATCCCCCTTGAAATGAGAAGTATAACCCAAAGAAAAGTAAAATTTTGAATTTACAAGTGAGAAATGATATAAAAAGAATTTAAATTTGGAAGGTAAACGTTTAAATGAGAAGGTTAAATGGATTGAACGAATTGGAAAATTAAATTAGGGAAAGTTAACTAAGTTTTGAACTCATAACCTGAAATTGGAAATATCAAAGTGGAATTAAAATTTAATTTATGGAAGTTAAATATATTAAATTTTAAAAGAAAAGGTATAGAATTGATAAGGGGTGCAAGAGAAATTAAGTATGTATAAATTATTTCAAAACGATTATTGAAATAAAATGGGTTTCGAATTTTGGAAGTTAAATGAACCAGATTATCAAATTAGTGGATTAAATTATAAAAAATAACCAGGAACTAATAAAAGAATATTTGAAAATAAGAATAAAGCTGAAAATTCGACTAATTGAGGTGTTAAATTATAGGGTAGAAGTTCCACTAGAATCTAGTCCAGGTTGTAAGAGATGTTAAAGGGAGAAGAATGGAAGGCAAGGCGTAGGGAGGGGAGAGAAGCTGCACGTAAGGCACGGGAAGAAGAAATACTGGAACATGAGAAACAGGTTAGGAAAAGGGCTGGACCAGATCCTTATGATAATGTCAAATGCCATAGATGTCACAGTAAAAGGGTATTACGCAGCTAAGTGCAGTAAACCAAGAAAGGAAAAGAATAAAGAAGTCAAATGTTTTCGCTTCAAGATTTTATGCTTTAAGTGTCAAAAGAAAGGACATTTTCTAAACCATTGCCCTAGAGGGAGGAAGGTGAAGTGTAAACCCATAGTACCAGTCGATGGATCAACCATCTGCTACCATTATAAAATGATGGGACATATCGATAGGGATTGTCCTAAGAGAAGGAAGAAAGAGAAAGTTGTGGAATGCCCCGCGGGAGACGTGAAAGTCATCCATAAAGGTGGAAGTGTAGAGTACTTTTGTGGAAAATGCTATAAGTGGGGACATTCTATTATGGATTGCATGGAGGGGTTTGGCAAGTTGGTAGGAAGCCCTTAAGGAAGTTTTTATAAAAGATGTTAAAACTTCATTCTTTTCTAAACCCCTAGGTAGGTGGTTAAGGCGTTAATGTTATGACCTTTTGTAAGACTTTTATATGGACAAATGGATGTAATATTTGAACTCGCTAGTGTTGTAGTCTCTCGATGTTGTGAAATATTTTGTAGAAATAGGATTTAATATAAAGTCACGTTTTATATTGGTTTGAACGTAAAATATTTAATTACTAAATTACTAATATGGAAATTGAAAATTGATTTAAACTGGAGATTGGAAATTGAATCAGTTTGACCTTGAAACTATTTTCAAACGAACTACTCTAATATAAACTATCTAAAATCTATCTTCTTAAATATTCAATTAATTTGATTTTCCAAGCTATTTTATTATACAAACCATTCTTTTTAAAACTCAAACTATCTTATATTAACTATTTAACTATTTTAAAACGATTCAAGCTATTTTCTAAATTCCAACTGGTCAGAGTGGAAATTACTTATATTTAAATTGGATTTAAATACTAATCGGGAAAAATTGAAATTATAACCCAAATGGAAGTGCAAAGCAACTCTAAATTGGAACCAAAATCAAGATATTAAGGCAAAAATAATTTTGAAGTGAAATAATATATTTGAAAAGAATATGAAGAGTTTAAAATGAAGGCCAAATGGTTACTATAACTGAAACTTACTTTATTAGAAGTAAGTTATGTTACCAATAACCTGAAAGTAATCAAATTTGGAATTCGATTGGTACTAAGGAGATTATGTATGTTATATATTTTCAAACCCTCCCTGTTGAATTTATAACCAAAAGGAAATCATCTTTGAAAAATATTTGAAATGCTAAATAAAGTTTATATAAGTATAAAGTGGACTCAAAAATTATTGATCCGAAAATTGTTCAAGTTGAAGAATGATTTTATATGTATATGAGATTGAACTGAAAAAGTTTTGGAACCCATTGATTTTAAAAGGCTTTTGATTTTGGCAAATAGTCAATTTTGGAAATTGGGTAAACCGAATTTTGAAAACTATCGATTTTGAAGGTATCAATTTTGTATAGATAATGTTTATATGTGATACATATAAAGTGTTTGATTTGAAAGGTACTATATATGTATATAGTATAATTTGTTTTGAGACAAAAGAATGGAAAGGCATCCCTATGAAAGTCGAAACTTATAGTAGGAGATCCACTGGGTGGTTCTGCCTAGGAATCCAAAGGCTGGGTTCGATGAGAATTGGGATCGCAGAGGACATCTAGATAAAACTCAATGAGTTTCTGATGATCATTTGTAGGGTAGCATAAGTCGGGTGGTGCTGATGCCTACAGTTACATTGGGTTTTGCTATGACGGCAACGTAAACTTTGTTGTAACTGTGATCGATCGCAGTTCCATAGCGTAAGTCGAGTGGCAGTGATTGCCTACAATCTACATTTGATTTCACTGGGATAGCAACGTAACATCGGTAGATTGTGATCTATGTGATTTGGTTCCATAGAGGAATTCATGTGGCAGCGAGTGCCTACAGTCTACATCGGATTTCACTAGGATAGTGACGCAACCTATGTGTAATCTGCGATCTATATAGTAAAGTTTCCTTTGGTAGTGTAATTCGAGGGGCAATGATTGCCTACATACTACTCACGGTTTTGCTGTGATAGCAACAACCTTATGGTAGCTGCAATCTATGATGTTCCCATGGTACATAAGTCGAGAGATGCATATGCCTATAGTTTTCTTATGGATTTCCCCGGGATGGCGGTGCAATCATCTTGTTAACTGCGACCCATGGTGGAGACAGCGGGTGATACTTTCCATTGCATTTTTGAAAAAGGTTTTTCAAGTATTTTCACTGGGTGTTGAAAACGGGTCTATTAAGTACTTATAGATTTTTAGTCCTACGCCTGATCAACGTATGACTAAATTTCTGTGAGAACAAGGATGGACATGTTTGGACATCGAGTTATGAAAAATATTTGTATAAAAATATATATTTGGTAACACTGTGGGGTTTAAAGTGTTTTAAAATAGCATAATAAAAGAGTAGGAAGTTAAAGTGTTTAAAGATGATTAGCTAATAATACACATCAAAATTAAAATTCTTGTTTCGTTTCTTTTCGAGAACGAAAACTTCTAAGGGGGGAGAAATGCAACGACCCGGATTTTTAGCCATCGGTATCGGGGTAAGTAATAAATTTTAATTTTTGAAATATTGATTTTTATAAGTCAAATAGATGAGTTTTCTGATATTTAAAATATCTGAATTTATGCATCGACTAAAAGCTATATTTAATTTCAAATTACAAATTTCTAGATATGACAAATTTTGTACAAATGTGTATATAAACTTCACCATTTAAATTTAAGATATGATATCCATATATATAAATATATACAAATTTTTGAGGTTTAAATATATATATATATATATATATATATATATATATATCTATGTATTTAATGCCCCGCTATTACCCCGCTACAACCCCGCTATATCTCATAGCGGATTTCTGCCGGTATGATTTTTCCATATAGCCCCAAAATATAGCCTTTTTGCTTTAATCCCCGCTATTTCTGCTATATCCTGTTATTTGCACTATATTCCGCTATTCCCTCTATATCTTTTTTAATAAAATGAATTAAAAAATTGCATTTATACATTATAAAATTATGAAACTAATTGATTTGATTTAATTTTTAATATATTTTCAGAAATGAAAATACTCTAATATTCTACCAAATTCAATTATGTTATATAACAGTTTTTCGTTTATTTAAAGTATATTCACACATGCTTTTATTTAAAATTATTTACGTATTATTCATAATACAATTGAATGATAATTTTTCATTTAATTACCATTTATATATTTGTAAAAACATTAAGTACGAGTTTTATATGCTATTTTAGAGCCATCCACTATATCCCGCTTTATCCTCGCTGTATCCCCGTTATGACTTTTTGCACCTCCACTGCTTTGAATCTACCGAGCGCATTAACTACACAGATATATATATATATATATAAGTATACAAGTATGTATATATGCCCATATGAAGTAATATATAGGTAAATAGAAAATAATGTGAAGATATATATGTAAATATATAATGATAAAATATGCATAAGTATATGTATATGTATATGTATATGTGTTACATGGAATAGTAAGGCGATAAATGTAAATATATAGGGGATGACAAACATATGTAAGTAAATGTATATGTATATATGTTATGTAAAATAGTACATATAGAATATATATATACACATGTAAAAGCTTCATGATGGAAACTAATACACACACACACAAAAGTTAAGATGTATATAGTATTTGTAAATGTGAAAATGTATAAATATATATTTGATGATAAAAATATACATAAGTATATGTGTATGAATATATGGTAAAACTAGTACACATGAAAAATCTAATATATATATATATATATATGTATGTATATGATGTATACATGTATGTGTGCAAGAAACATCATCATGGCAAGCATTTAATTCAAATCTTACAAAACATTGAATCAATGTCAAAACAAAATCAAAGTCAAGCCATAAAAGATCAAATTCGTGAAAATAAATCAAATTAAGGCAAAAATCAAAACTTTTCATATGAAATCAAATCAAGAAAATAAAACAAAATTTAAAAGCCTGTAAACAAACTTCAGCCTTCTTGTACCCACTCTCTTCCCTTATCTATAAATAGTCTAGCTTTGTTTACTTGTTCACATATAAAAAAAATGAAAAGAACAATCTGCCATTGCTTTAAAAAAAAATGTAGAAAGATAGTTTTCGAACTGCAACAAAACAAAAAAGGAAGAAGACTAAAAAATAAACCGTGAGTAACACTTTTTTCTTTCTCTTGTTGGCTAACATAGCTGTGTATACCTTTGTGTATATGGATGAAGTTTGATCTATGCAGAATATATGTGATTGTTGGGTGTGTATGCGTATGCATATAATTGTTAACATGCGTAGTTTCCTCCTGAAACTAAAAAAGTCAAGATACTGTATATCAAAAAAAGGGGTCTTTGGCCATGTTTTTGGTTGAAAACAGTTGAACCTCAGCTTTGAAAAAGCATTAACTCAATACCCATTTTGCTTTAAACTTTGGTTTCAAAACCAAAGTTTTCATTTTCGAGTATACGATATTTTAAAATTGGTTACATTCAAATTCATCACTAGAGGATGAGAAAAAACTTATATTACAAAGAGTAAGTCAGTTGGTCGAAAATCAATCTTCAAGATTTAGTGTTTTAATTATACATTCGTGATCGTTGTTGGAAATAGTGATTTTAGGAGGTGGTTTTGTGTTTTTTAGTGCGGTGTGATGTAAGAGAATCGAAGATGAACTGAATCGGGTCTTTTGTCAATTTATGGCAAAAGGCTCGTTTCACGGCTCGTCGTTGGGCACGGAGGAGGATGGGAGGATGTGGTACACGGGAAAATTAGTGCGATTTTTTTTCTTTGATGTGGTGGCATGTAGAGGTGGTTTTAGGGTCTTAAGGGAATTTTCTATGGGGCTTGGTTTCATGGGAAAGCCAAGAGGGAAGGAAGAGTTTTGGGTGCGGTCTAAGGGGGAAGGGAAGATGAGGTGGTTGCAAATCTTCGGCGATTGTTCTTGAGGTGGACGATCAACTATGGATGGGGGGAAAGACATTGGAGTGGCTTCAGTTAGTTCCAGTTTGGGTGGGAAGTGCGATTTCCGAATCAAAGCTTCGATGTGGGTTCTAGGAAGTTGAGCGAGGTGCAGTGGTCATTGGCGATGTGTGGAGATGATCTACGGCACATCACAGTGGTTAGAAGGCATGGGTACGTGCACACATCTGTGTGCATGTTTGTGTACTTATGGTTTAGCAGAGAGAACAGGGGAAAGAAAAGAACTCGGAAGGAAGAAGGAAGGGAATGAGAGTGGACCAAGTATGGCCCAAAGGGAGAAAAAGAAAGAAAAAAATAGGGGAAAGGAAGAAAAAAAAGAAAAGAAGGAAAAAGAAAAGTGGAAAAAGAAAAAGAGAATGAAGGAAAGGTCAGCCTGTTTCTTTTGTCTCTATGGACTGAATTTTGGGCTGATTTGGTTCTGAAAAATAAAGTACAAGAATATGAGATCAAATAAAGGTTTACGTGAAGAATCTTGAAACTTAAGAACTCGTTTCCCTTCCATATAAAACTTGAAATCGGTATGAGAGCTTTTACATTTGAAGTTCTATATCCTAGTTGGAAAATCTGAAATTAATATCGTTAATTTTCCATAATACAAAGTGTAATTATTTATAATAATTAAAGGGAGTTATTAATTAGATTCTTAATTGACTTAATCTTATGATAATTAAAAAAACTAGTTATTAATTTGGTTGTTAAATCCTAATTAATTAAAAAATAAATGTTTTGGTAAGTTTCTAAATTGTAGGTAATTTGGATTAAAATAAGTGGATTCAGTTTAAATTTAGTTGGTTAAATTCTGATTTCAAAATTGTTTTAATATGGGTTGTTAGTCGTTAATTTAGTTAATGATCTATGTTATTTTACTATGTTAATATTGTCACCTAAACATAAATTGTTTATTTTAAATAATTTACCCTTTAAAATTTATTGTTTGGATTCGTAGAGACCAGAATTAGATATCAGCATTATCCGGTACCACTACGGGTTTGATTTTAGAGTTTAATAAACTGAATTGGATTAATTTCACAAATTTAACTATTTTAAATAAGTATTGTACCTAGACACTATTACGATATCGATGGATTTCTGTAAAATGTTTTGGGTTAAATAAAATGATAACTCGTTGTGTTTATATGAGTTACCTTGATTTTCAAAGAAGTTTGATAACTTAAATATTTCAAATTAAGTGAATTTACTCATGCTGGTTTCCAGCCTGACTCGGGTGTTACATTATTGTAATGCTCGGGTCAGACCGAGTATTACAGAATTTTAGTTTAGGACGCTTTGGAGCTCCGGAGACGAGCTGGATGGCAAAGGCGTATTGCACGTATTGGTTATATTCTGCCGTGTATTATAGGCTGTATAGTCAGCATTTAGGGACAAGTTATTATAATTGTCCAGTTGTTGATGATTGTACTCTGAAAATTGAATGTACGCTAACATTTATAGTTTTTCTTTGTATAAATGCTGTTAATGTATATTATATTTTGTTGCTACGATTGTGTGATTTTGTGCTGTTATTCTGTTTCTTCTTCTATCTTTTTTGCTTCTTAAACCCTAGCAATCTGGTATTTTCAACACTCGATTTCTTGGCACTCTATACAATGAACGTATTAGTGTCGATTTTCGAGGCTCGAAAATCACCCAGTCATTACAAATGTAATGCTGATTCCTTTCAATACGGCTCATCATCAATGTCGTTTATTAGCATGCTACCTGTTATCAATGCCGCTCCATCTCAATGCCGTCTGTTATCAATGCCACTCCCTTTCAATGCGCTCTTTATCAATGCCGCTCTATTTCAATTTCGCTTCATATCAAAGCTACTCCACATTGATGCTGCATTATATTAATGCTTCTTTAGGTCGATGCCACCACCTATTGATGAAGAATACTGAAGATTGTCTATAAAACTCGACGTCATTAAGATTGCTGAAGGAAATGTAGCTCGAAGGTAAGTCAGGCTGAAGGCGACATAAAGCATCATGCCGAATCCATATACCCTTATAAATTGGGACCTAGGGGTATGAGGGAGATTATTTCTTTTCCCTACCCTCAAAACTAAATTCTTGTAAAACATAAATTGAATAGGGGAATAATTCCTACTTGACTGTAATTATGCACAATTTATATAAACAAGGACTTGACATGCCTATTGTTTTGATTACGCACTTTGAACATTATCGACGTGGATATGCATATGATAAAGCTCTTTAAGCCAAAATCTTGATATGTTTTTTTAGAGGGGCTTCGGTCTAAATTAGTGCCTATTTGCATAACCTCTATTTTTCCTACTATACATATGGACGATGGACTAGAATTACGAGGAGGCTTATCTAGCCTATTAACACGCTTAATTAGCTATTGCACCAATTTGCTACCTATTTTTTCTCCCTCCTTTTAATATGTGTGAAAAGACCCTACCGTGATACCTATATTATTAAGGAACATTAAAACTAGTGTCGTATAATAATACAGATGATACAATTTGTTAAGGGCGACCAAATGTGAATATATCTTTAATCTGACACCGACACATCACACTTATCCTTTTAACTATATACCTGGAATGAAACTTTGACATGTATAGTCTTAGTTTAAAGAAATAAACACATCGGTTTTCTTAAAATCGAAACAATATATCATATAAATAAAAGTCACAGATCACAGTGGATAATTTACATAACGTACAGTACATGAGGCGAGTCTACAAAATGAAATACTAGACTCGCATAATATACATCCAAAATAAGCCACTGCCTCAAATAATACATCCTATAATATATCATGTGAATATATACAACAAAAGATAGATAGTCGATCGGAGAACACCAGAACCCATCCTGAAAGTCAAGTCCAGGCTACGACCGGTGCACCGATTGCGTAGACCGATCTACCGGTAGCCTTGCCTGGACCTACATACAAATGATTCTGGTGGCTCTCCAATGATCCAATTCCGCTCATTTCTCCTGTGTTAGTTCTCTAATGACTTAGGGTACTGAATTAGCAATCATTCAAGCATATAAACATGTATAATTGGATGAAAATCATGGTTTCAACAGGTGGATTTCGACAACAAAAAATTACATATCCAACTTGCAAACAACACAAGAAATATATATCATTTCAACACTAAATCCTAACATCAATTCATCCAAAACAAACATACACCCAATAAATACTCAGAAATTGGTTGTGTGAGTTGTCAACTCACCTCTTTAGCTTGAATTAAATGCAATAAACTTGAATTCTCCTAGGCTAAGACCTTTCAACAAATACTTAGGTTTAATTCAGAAATTACAAAATAAAATTACAAACAGGAGATGAAACTGAAATTAATAAATCCTAATTGATGAAATAGAAGGTGTAGGAGGTTACTTTCAATTACTGCTAGAAATTTCCAAAAGCCTTATGATCTAAGAGTAGAAATTAGAGATTTAAGAAGTAGGGTTTATGCAAGAGGAGTTTTGAGTTTTACATTTTCTAGAAATGGAAGAAAATGAGACTGAGAGTTCTGTACGAACTTTTCTTCTCAATCTCATATTCTTTTCTTCTTGGGCCAAGATGGTATGATTATAAACCCAATAAGCAAGCATTACTAATTCTCTTTTTAATGGTAGTGTTGCTAATTTTTATTTTTTGCTTTATCACTTATTACATACTCACCCACACTAAAAAATATTTTATAAATTATAAATTTGATTTCTCAAAACTTGACAATTACTAATATGTTAGAAATTGTCATTTTATATTAATATTAAAGAGTTTTATATAAATTCAATCTAACTTTAACAGATATAAATTATTATTACCCTGTTTATAAAGATGGACTAAAAATTCCAAAAATCTCATTTTAAAAAATAATTTTAATAATTTTGAAAAAGGCCGAATTAAAACAATTGATTTAATCATATTTCAATTTTAAATTGAAATTCTCATTGAGAAATGAAACTCATTTCTTAATTAAATTAAATTAATTATTCTCAAAAACTTGATTTAGTTTCACAATTTAATTTCACAAACCACAAATAAAAATTAATTATTCATAACTAAACTTAATTAAGTAAGTAATTAACAAAAAGGTTTTACAGATTTTCCCTTAAGAAAATTGTGTTCTCGCAATTTCCATAATGAAAGAAATCTATAATCTATAATTTTAAATTTCACTTAAAGATAATTAAGATATCCTACCTTTTATTTTTTAAAGAAACCTATAAAATTTTCCAACCGATTCATAAATTATGAATTAAATTTTCTCACTACATAAAACAATATTAAGCTATGGAATTATTATGATCCACTTCATTACTTACAAAGTTGATCGCATAAGCTATCAACAATGTCTTACCAAGTCCCTCTGCTTCACACAATTATTTTATGGTGAAAATATTATTCCAGTTTATTTTTAACTTAAAATATTTTTCTCAAATAATCATTCATAGATTCTCATGTCAAAGTGTCTCGATTGACGTTCAGAAATTCCTATCAATAGTATGGCATCCTATATATCGATCGAAATCTTTAAACAATTCCGAACAAGTTAACACAATACTTAATTATATATGTTTTTCTTAATTAGGTATATTCTATTATTAATTACACCCATGCATCCAAGTTGAATTAATATAACTAAACAATCAATTCCTAACAACCTATAGGCTAAAAGCAAAAACTTTTATCCTAAGCTCTGTCCATAACATGCAAAATCTCACAAAAGGTACTTAACTATTTCTAAAACTAACTCTAAGGCAGCCTAGAAAAAAGAAAGATCACTTTCTAAAATAAATAAAACTATACCTAGCTAAGCCAATCTACTAGAAGTTCCAACGGCCTTCCCCTTTCCTTCTTTCCTTTCCTTATATAGGCAAGCTGCTATCAAGTGCCCCTCTTTCTTGCAATAAGAACAAACACCCACTGGAGAAGGCTTCTTACACTCACTAGAATAATGGCCCCTAATTCCATAATTGAAACATGCAAATTGACTCCTGTGTGTGGTAGAAGAACCAATCTCGTCATGCTTCTTCTTCTTACACTTAGCTTCAGAATTCCCTTGCTTAATCGGTTGTTTCCTTTTCTGTTTGAACTCTTGCTTTTGCTTCCTAGGTGTTTCTTCCTCCTCACTATCCTTCTCTTCCTCCTCAAGACAAAGTGCTGAATTGACTAAGGACTCGAAAGATGTATCCATCTAAAGTAATAGAGCTTTTTTTTCAAACACTTATGCAATCCAAAAATAAACTTCTATTTTTTCTTTCTTAGGGTATTGATGAAATCCAAAGCATAATTGGATAGTGCCTCAAATTTTGCTACGTACTACATAATAGAAATCTGATTCTGCCTAAGCTAAATGAATTTCCAAGTCATTGCTTCCTTTTCTGCATTTGGATGAAACTTCTGCTCGAATCTCTCTTAACTGAGCCCAAGTAAGTTGATCCTCCTCAACCTCCACTACTAAATCATACCTTTCCAATGCCCTTTCTTGTAACTGGCTAGAGGCCATTTGAATCCTTTGGGTATCATTAAGATTCATGCAAGGAAAACTCCTCTCACACGTCTTTATCCAGGCCTGAATCTCAATGAGCTTCTCTGTTCCCTTAAAGGGCTTACCTCCTAAACATCTAAGTCACTACAAGAGCGAGCAAAATCAAAATGAACCTACTGACCCTCAGAAGTAGTAGTCTAGACAGCACAAAAAATCTCTGCAATCTGCTCGAGAGTCAAAAACATCCCTTCTGTTCCAGGATTACCGGTCAATCCTACTGTAACTCTAGGTCTGCCTACAACCATTAGTCTAACCGCATAATCCAAACTCTAATATTATTTTTAATATAACAAATCAAAAATACGTACCAAATGATTATCCCATAACCATTTCATGTTTCTATCCTTAATTAGGTAGTGTGACGACCCAGAATTTTTGGATGTTTGAAAATCGGAATATTTAATTGATTTTAAATATTTAAAAGTTAATTTTTAACTTGAATTCAAATATCACTATTTATTTGATAATTGAATTATTGAATCTCTAGTTTTAAGCCTGTTAAAAATATTCTGAAGGCTTATAAAATTCATAGTAATAATACTGAAGGCGATAGAACTTTTAAAATTGGATTTAAAGATGGTTTGTTCAGTTTTTGAATTTACATCGTTCAAATTGATATTTAAAAACAGCCTTCCGAGGCACAGTCTCGAAAATCGACGAAACCAGTTCCATTGGATCCGTAATAGTGTATTATTATCGGATTTCAGTTTTCATAGTATTTGAAGTGATCGTGTGGTCTTACGGTTAGTAAAAGCGCTGAAATCAAATCGAGATTTAATACAATAACTGGGTTCAAAAAGCTATCTTCTCCATATGATCGGTAGGACTCGAAACCTTTTCCATTGTGTTCATAATAGGGGTATAACATTATAAACGCCTGGCGGCATGCCTCGATAGGAGATTGAGATTTTGAGCTGAGTATTTTGTAATAATTTAAATTTAAATTTGAATTTAAAAATGGTATATAATAATGGTTTGCAAAAGACAAGTTGTTCACGTTGCTTCTCTTCAACGCTTGGCATCTCTTTCTTGCCACGCGTTTTCCTTGTTTTTCTTTTTCCCTTTTTAGGCCGAGCATCTTAAAAGATAATCCAAAATTAAGTCAGTCAGAAATAAAAAAATCTCTCGTTCCCATTCGAAACAATTCAAAATCGATAAAAAGAATAGCGACCTACTCGTCTCTTACACCCTCAAATACTAATGCTGCTGATTAAAGAGGCCGAGCAATCTCGATTTCGTGAATCAATTTCATAGTGAGGGCAGTATGAAATGATTTGCGACCCCCCAAATGTTGCTCGAATGTCTCGAGTCGACCGATAGGATCAATGTGAGATTTGAGGGAAAGGGGTAGTCGCGATTGAGAGAGAGAGATTAGGGTCGCGACATCCTAGCAAGTGCGAAGCTTAGGCACGGCGAGGTTGGAAGTGATCGAAAAGGGAGAGGAATCAAATCCTCTCTGCTGATGAATCATGCGAATCGAACAGCTGGAAGTGGCTTCTGTTGGGGGAAAGCATCGCGATGGCTCACGTATGATAGCGTGGAAATAGGGCGACGGCTGCTTCGACGTATGCTAGGATTCTGATCGGTTGCGAGCTTGGTACTGAGGTATAATTGTATTTGTTTAATTTTGATTAAATATATATGCAGTTTCACAATTTTAATAATAACAATAACAATAATAAATAAATTTCATAATTTACAGTAATTGGTTAAGGAAATTATATTTTTATTAGGCTTTATAAATATATATACGTAGATGTATATAAATTCAAAGCAGAAATATATACATAAAGATTTTGGAAAGAGAAAAAGAAAAAGAAAATAAATATACATAGGATTTTTAGATATTGATGAATTTATATAAATTAGATTTTTATATAGTATATTTTTATACGCATATAGTTTCAAAAGAAAAATAGATAAACACACTTTAAATCTACTGGTTTATTTTTTCAAAATAATGTAGTATGGAGATAACTTTATTTAATAAACTTATTTAAAATTATTTTAGTTGCCAAAAGATTTTAAAAGGGGAAATTAGTTCAAAATTTAATTATTTGTTTAAACTAAAGTATTAGTAAAAAAATTAAAATAAATTTATTAAACGGTAATTAATTGTTTTATTAGTTCAAATATTAATAAATCATACAATGTTATACAAGGTCAATGATCGTGAAGAACAAGTCGTAAAGGAAATGGACTGCCAACAAACCAAAGGTGAGTTAATCTCACTCATCTGGGTTAATTTAAATTTAAATGGTTAAATTAAAATTATTGGTTGAATGGTTGAACTGATTTGATGTGCTTTATTATAGTATACAATATATCTTGGAATGATTGATTTCCCGCATTATATAGCAGATGAGACCCGATGCACAGCATAATAGCGGATGATATTTTATTTAAATCCCATATACCGCGATATTCCACCTTGAAGTGGAATTGGTATTTTATATCGTGCTAACATCTGTGAACGCAGGGAAATAAGTTGGAGGGATCCAATTGGATTCCTCAGCATTTATTTAGATTTATTTAATATTCTCTGTTATGATTATTAGATATCCTGGGATGAATTATATTAATAATTGGAAATGTTGGATACTATGGTTGATTTAAAATATATCGGTGAACCGAGTTATCAAAAACTATAGAACGTGATTTCTGAAGAAAATAAAAGAGTAGTTTTTTGTAAACTAATCATAGAGATTTAAATAAATTAAAAATGAATTGGAAAAGAATAAAAAGTGATTTCTGAATTCCAATAAATATAATTCCAAGTGCGGGAAATGAGATTTTGAATAAATGGTTACAAGTGATTTTATTTTTAAACTCAAGCGATATTATTTCAAGAAATAAAGAATTTATTTTGGAATTCAAAGTTCAAATTTATTTGAAAGTATAAAGGAGGAAGTTGGGGAATATGAAATTGGTATTTTCATTTAAAAAGATTTTAAATCATAAGGAAGAAATGAAATCTGAATTTAATGGGTTTTGGAATAAATGGAGTAAGTAAGAAATTTATTTAAAAATGAAGTAAATTGGAAATCAATTTGGAGATTGATTTAAGTGTGTAAAACCGGGATTTTTAAAAGAGAAGTGAGACTTTGGAATTTATAAACTGGGTTTATAAAGGCGAAGTAATATATCAGTGGATATTTGAAGAATAAATTCACGATGGGAATTTATTAAAGGAATGAGAAATTTTGTTTAAAAATAAATAGTGATTTATTTTTAAAGGATGCGAAGAGAAGTATTTTTTTCCTAGATAGCCAAGTATGTTTTCAAAGCAAATTTTTAAATATAAGTTAAAAGTTTTAATGTTGTTTTAAAAAGCATGTTTCAGAAAATTTACTAATTCTAAATGTTTAAATTCTAAAGTAAATATTTTTCAAATCTATTATCGTAGTAATTATTTAAAAGGTGACTTGGTATTTTATTTAAAATGAGAAATCTAGTTTTATTTTTTATAAAATAACCTCATTTTCAAATATTCCTATAGTATATATTTTAATTGAAGTATTGAAATAATTTTTAATTTAAATGTCTTAAAGGATATTTTAAAATAAAGAGTGTTTAAAAATTATTTTAGAAATCTAAAGATTTGTACTTGGCGATTTCAGTGGAAGTAGAAAATATTTGGGAATGTATTCTATGAGAGGAAAATGGTTTGGAAACTGTTTTCAAAGGGTTGAAAACAGAAATATATCTCGTGAAGATATTTTGAGATTAATAAATAATTTGGGGAAATTATTTATGTCTGATGGATGTTTGTGAATGTTAATTGATAGTTAAATAACCGACTTTCAATATTGGACAATGCGCTGATCGTTTCGAAGAGACCGGGATTAATTTCTCGAAAACCACTTCGATCCGGTTTGTACATTTTCGTGAGGACGACGAGTTTGGATTCGAAGGTGGAGCAGTGAAGTGCAAGGGCTAGTCGCTACTAATCCTAAGGTGTGTCCAAAATGGATGTAGTTGGAGTAGTGCCTTCGGTTCCGTTCGAACCCAAGACGGACTTGTATGGATGTAGTACGGCTTAGTGGTGCGGTTGTTGATCCCAACCGTGGGGTGATCTTACTAGGGATTATCCAGTAAGGGGTAGTCCTAGTCTCGTGTTGCAGGGGGTCGGGAGTGATCCTCGGTATGCTGATCTAGACCAGATACCTTGACAGGTGGTACTCCAGTGCCCAGTCATTAGTTGGAAATCCATTCTCCTTACATGCCATTTACGGTTTTTGTTTGTATTACCCACTTTGTGTCTAGTAGTTGGAATTTAATCATGTAACAATTTCGGCTATTTTAATAAGTATTTGTAAATAGACCCTATTATAATATCAGAGGATTTTAATAAAAAGTGTTTTAGCTATCGTAATGTAAAAACCCGGCATGTTTATTTGTGGCATGGTCTTACGAGATGCTTTTGTTTTCAAAAGAATTATGAAAACTTTAATAATCAATTTGAGTGTGGTTTTCTCACGCTGGTATTCCAGACTGACTCGGGTGTTATTTAACTATAATGCTCGGGTCAGACCGAGTATTATAGGATACAGAAAAGGATGCTGTGGAGCTCAGGAGACGAGATGGATGGCGATATGTACTTCCGTATTTGTGTTAAATATTCTGTTGTGTATTCAGATTACGAGGACAGGTTGTGATTACTGTCCAGATGTGTGATATGTATACTCTGATGATGTAATGTATAAACAAATGTATTTGTTCTTGTGTAAAGATCATTGATTATCTATTATATTTTATTCCGCTACGATGGTTAGATTCTGATGTTGTTTTCTATTTTCTTCTTCCACCTATTCTTCTTTAACCCCCACGGTTCGTATTTCCGTACATCTTGAGTTGATTAATGGAGAATAGTGTCGACTCAAAGGGTACGAATTTGTGGGTCGTTTCATTTGGTATCAGAGCTTAGATTGGTGATAACCTTGGCTCTGGTGGGGATTACTCATTGAAAATAGACTTCGTAGTACTCTAGAATGAGTTTGGGCGTATTAGTAGATATGAGCGCGTATTTGTTAGTGAATATAAATTGTTTTAATATTGTGTTGACTTACTTGGTTGAGTGGAATATGGATTTTGATCGGGTAAGTTGGCCGCTATTCTAGAAGAGTTTATAAACACCTGAAACGATAAATTGACACAGTATTGTTTTAAAGGTGGGTGAATGAAATAATCTTACCCAAAATATGTTTTGATATAAAAGAAAATTTTTGCAAACTATTTTAGCTAATATATGGTTGCTTGGATGTTAGGAATGATAATATTAAATTATTATCATTGTTGTGTGAAAATTTAACTGGAAATTGAAAATATAACCAAAGGTTAAGGAAATAAATTCATTTATAAAATGAAATTTATAAATGTGAATTATAAACGTGATTTATAAATTGAAATATGATCAAATGGGAATTTGTATAAGCATAAACTATACAAATGAATTATAGCTAATATTTGATTTAAGTCAAAATTTGAAAATTTAAAACCCCGGAGATTTTGGAAGTGTTTTTCGAAGTGTTTTGAAGACAAATAATGGCATTATTGTTTTAGAAGTATTTCTGAAAGGAAATTGTTTCAAATAAATTTTGGAAAGGGATATAGCATTGAACTCACTTCAGTCGCCTGGAAAATAACTTCGGTGATGACTGCAACATCATCGATGTTCATTTTCGAGTTTCTAAGTGATAGATTGCTGCCAAATTGATTTGTTCAGAAGTGTTGAATATGCGCTTTGCGCTTATATGATTTTTTGTTTGATGATAATAAACATATATATATATATATATTCGTTTAATGTATTTGTTAATATACTATTCTATTTTTCACAGTTTAAATAAATATTTGTTGAATAAAATAAATTACACAGAATTTGAATTCAAACAGATATTTTATTCAAATAAATATTTATTACATTTTTGAATAGTACAATTTCAAACTCTCACTATTCACATATACAACTTTAATTACAATACATCACAATTTCATACAATTTCATATTTACAATTTTTCCTCACTACATATCACTCACACTCGTATTTATCTTCAACTTCATTCCAGTTTTGAATCCAGCATCTGAGCAAACTGCAAAAATATTCACTAACGCAGTAAAATTGGAAATAAAATATTTTTGCAATATAAATTAAAAGATGGATTTTGAAAATATGATTTGCCTCAGTTATTTGGGTTGTTCGTCATAATTTAAATTTGAATTCATCATACACGAACAACTTGTGACATACACAGTGTATTACTGTATATGCCACAAGGCCGTGCACGCCGAAATATACACTTGATTAATTTACAGGGACAGGCGAGCACAGGTCAAACCCAAATAAAAAAACCAGGTTCAACTCCCGTGCAATAACATTGAAAATCACGACACGAGCACAAGGTCAAACCCGAGTTTTAAAACTGGTTTCAACTCAGTCAACTCAAGTGCATCACTACAAAACAAGCTCAACTGGACAGTACGATCTAACCAAGTTCAAAGATGCAAGCATGCACATGTGTGGCCAGTAAAACCAAAGTATCAGCAATGTCGAGCCTAGTACAAACACATGAAGGGAATACAACTACAAATGAAAACCGGCAACAACAAGTTCAAGTGTGTCAGAGAAAGAAAGGATGAATGCGGTAGCAAGGTTGCAAGCATAAGAAGTGCATGAACACAGTGAACAATAAAAGTACAGTGTCAATCTCATGTATGCAACAGATAATGATGCAAGTGTCGACCAAGTAACAATGCAAGCACAGTCTCAAACATGAAACAAGGTGCACCAGACCAGGTTACAAGATGATCAAGGTAGACTACAAGTTCAAGTGAAAGTGCAGACAAAACACACAAGCAACATATACCAGGTACACATGGATGTAGGAAGCAAAGACCAAGTGATACAACAGCTACTACCAGATAACTACAAGGCATGAAACCATACTTGAAACAGTGGTAACTACACAGAGCTCAGTGCAACCAAATGGAATGCAACAGTGATGTTCAACATCATCAGAGACAGTGTCAACAACCAAGTAAGTGCAATGGACAGTTCAAGTCAGAGACAACATCAGTATGAAAATGAAGACTCCGGCAAATGTTTAGTACAGCAACAATGAAACTGACTCAAAGCACAAAAGTGCAACAGTGAAGTTCAGCTATGCAAGTGAAACAACAAGCAGCAGTGAAGCATGTACATAGGCCACCAGTGAAACAACTTCAAATAAACTCAGTGACAATGCAAATGCATCAAAGCAAGTAAACAACAACGTCGAGCTCAATGCAACATATTCACCAATGAATCATCAAAGAGTGCATGCGACAGTGAAAAAGCATACTGGAATCGAACCAACAAGTGTAGCATCTGTTACCGTGAAAAAGCCAAGTCAAGATAAACAATGAAAGTATTGACGAAGTCAAAAATCAACACCGTGATGAACAAGGCAATTTCAAAGCCGTGAGTAGCAAGTAAAGCATCAAATATACGATTGTGAACAAGTCAGAAAACATCTCAATCATCGAAGTATAATCAAGCGGCCAGAGATGAATAATTGACAAATTCAAATAAAATATATACGACGAAAATACAGGGGGGTCGAACCCTATAAAAGTAATTAACATCATCGGCAATTGATTGATTCGAGTTCAAGCATAAAAAAGAACAAATCATCCAACTCGAATCACGATCGAGTTTAAGCATCAACCCAGTAAAGCAAAAAGATAAAATTACATACCGAAGCAAGGAGTCAAACTCGATCGAACAACGAAGCAGCCGAAGAGAGCAATGAGAGAAGGTAAAAGCTATTCGCGCATCATTAATCAAACATAAAGTCGGCAGCTTCAAACCCTAATTTGGATCAGGGACGAAGCCCTAAATTTGCAAGAGGAACAGAGCGGCCATTTTCACAAAGAAGCAAAGAAACGTACAGAGCAAAATAAAAAAAGGAACGGGCTAGTGAAAGAAAACAAAGGGGCCGACCTATTTTCTTAAAGAGTTTTTAATTAAGGGTTTTAAAATTAGGGTTATTTGTTTATTTGTTTTTTAATTGCTGTTTTTATTTTTTAAGTCAAAGAATTTGTAAATCACCACCTATGGATTAGGTCGTGTCAGATTGTCTAGTTAGAATTAGTTCAGTGAGTAGGGTGTGCGAGTTTGCAGAGCTCTATAGGCGGGAGCAGTGTTTGCGAGTAATCAAAGCTCTATAGGCGGGAGCAGAGTTTGCGAGTAATCAAAGTTCTATTGTAGGCGGGAGCAGAGTTTGCGAGTAAACGAAACTCTATAGGCGGGAGCAGGGTGTGCGAGTCTAGTAGAGTGTTTGTGAGCGGGAGCAAATGCTTGCGAGTCTAGTAGAATGTTTGTGAGCGGGAGCAAATGTTCGCGAGTCTAGTAGAGTGTTTGTGAGCGGGAGCAAAAGGGTCTGCGAGTCTAGTAGAGTGTTTGTAAGCGTGATACTGTTTAATTCTAATAGAAATCTGTGAATGCAGCAGTAGGCAGGGGTTGCCGAAGCTGGGTAAATTTTGTGTGTGATTTACTTTTTCAGCATATTTATTTTTGCAGTTTATTTCTGTGTTTATACCGAGAAAATTTGCTATAACCCTATTCACCACCCCTCTAGGGTTAATCTAGATCCTACAAGAAGAACCAGTTTGTTTTTGAAATTTCAAAGGAAATTTGTTGGGAATAAAAACCAGGATTGGTTTAAAAATTTGAGAAGTGTGATTTTGAGATAATGGTGACTTCAAATGATTTGAAACCATAAGCTAGGTATTTGAAAATCCTGATGAGATAGGTTATAAGCTTATAAATTGAGATGATTTTTAAATTAGGAAGGAAATATGAGCTTTGAATGTTGAAATTTAAATTTAAAGTGAAAAGTTAAAAATGAATTAACCTGGATTGAGGAAGAAAATTGAATTAAATTGAATTAAATAAATCTGAGTTAAAATAGAATTGAATTGGAATAAAAACTCAGTTGAGTTATATGTGATATTGAATGGAATTAGACCCTTACTTAAATAAATGGAAGTAAGTTGGATAAGAAATAAGTTGGATAAGAATTGGATTGGAATAAATGAATTAGAATAACTTATAAAAGAATTAAAAATCCATGGAATAAAAATATGTTTGGGTTATGAATAAGCGTAAATCTCGAGTTAAAAGTAAAAGACGAATATATTCAAGCCTAGAATGAATGGAAATGTGTAAAATAATAAGTTGTGACTTATAAAACTGAAAAGTGGAATAGAAAACCCAAAATAAATATTATTTGATGTTTTGGAAAATGAAATAAAAATCGAAAACTTGAATTATAAAATAAATTGACTCAAGAAAATTAAGAAGTGATTTTTGAAGGTAAAAATCAAATATTGAATTAAAAGTGGGAAATAAACTAATTTGAATAAATAAGTTAAGTAAGCGTGTTAATGGAATTTTGATTGGTTGGACAAAAAAAAATTTATGAGTTAAAAATGGATTTCGTGAAGTTAAACTTGAGTTATAAATAAAATTCAACTTGGAAGTGTTAATGAATTGAGTTGGATTGAAATATGGTGAAATGAAAATGTGAAACAAAGTTTCAAATAAATTGAATGAGTATACTTATTGAATTTAATAGAATGGAATCTAATTGAAAATGGAGATGAACGTAAGTTGTTAACTTAAGTAAATTGTTAAATGGTTATTAGTGAGCTTTATGCAATGGTTTTGAATGGAACCTATTTGAATAATGAAATGGAATGTAAGAAGATTGATAAAATTAAAAATGTAGTGAAAATTGAGAATGCATGGATTGTGAATAAATTAGAATGGAATGAAATTTATATAAATTGAGTTGGAATCAATTTAAAATGGTCATCGGCTTAAGTGGTTATTTACTTGGATGAATAACGCCAATTTGCATGAGAATAATTGGTCGTTAGACGAAAACGGAAGAAAATAAGATTATATGAATCGTTGCAAGTAAATAAAACTTTTTTTTGAATCAACTGGAATAAATATGAGTTTGTTTTGCTTAAAAATGAATTGAATGTAAGCAATTGAGTTTTAAACCATTTAAATTGAATGAAGTTGTATACGAACTGGTTATAAACAATTAAATTTAATGTCGGAACCCTATAAGTTGCTTATAAATATTGTTTAACCTGCATTACTTATGGAAACTAGTATGTTTTAGTTAAATATGTAAAATGTTGTTAAGTTACATGATTTTAGCACTTACATATATTTAAATTGAGTAAGTACAGGTACAAGGAAGCCGTTTGGCTGGATTTGGACGCTAATTGCTAAATTAATAAGCCGCTTGCTTAAAAATGCTAAAGAAAGGTACGCCTACGCAATAAAAATAGGAAATATGAACTGTTTTTGTTTTTCCGACCATGTGGGTCGATGTATATATATTTGTATCCCTTGTCAAATTGCAAAAGCTCCTCCGTACAAAGGAGACTTTGCCAAATTTTTTCGAAAACTTTCGGAGTTTGAAAATTTTTGAAATTTTTTATTAGCGACAAAATGATTTCAAATTGGAATTGAAATAAGGAATTTTGGAAATGGAAACTGAAACTAATTTAAAATAATGATATGAATCAGTTATAAATGGAAGATAAAATTTAATATTCAGAGTTGAAGATAAATTGAATTCATATGGAAATGGAAAAAAACTAATTTGAGTAGAAGTAGATATGAAAGCTTCTGTAAGGAAATGTATAAAATGATTTTAAAAGCTATGATTGGATATTATTGCTAAGTAGGATATGCAGGTAATATAAAGGGAAATGAAAGTTGATTTTGATTTCATAAGATAAATTTGAATTGCTCGACAAAAAGATATGTGTTTAAATTTCTGTATGACATTTGATTGAGTTTTTGATCTAGCCACTTGGCCTTTTGTTTTCTTTTGGAATTTGGGATCCTGTAGAGGCATTTTGTAGTTGTACCGAGCTAGCCGCGCAAAGGAGACGTTGGCGAAATTTTTCGGAAATTTAGAGAGTTAGAATTTTTTTTGAGAAATTTAAAAGTTGGTTTTAAATTATAATTTGAATAGTTGAATAGGTAAAGTTGTTTGAAACCATGGAAAAATTTGAAAAGTTAGTAAGATGGATAGTGTGTCTTTAATAAAGATTGTTTGGTTGGTTGTTAAAAACTGTCTGGTCCTGCGAAAATAGTAAACAGGCATTGGATCATTCTTCTTAACTAGCAAATTCGGGGACGAAATTCTTTTAAGGGGGAGGAATGTGACGACCCAGAATTTTTGGATGTTTGAAAATCGGAATATTTAATTGATTTTAAATATTTAAAAGTTAATTTTTAACTTGAATTCAAATATCACTATTTATTTGATAATTGAATTATTGAATCTCCAGTTTTATCCTGTTAGAAATATTTTGAAGGCTTATAAAATTCATAGTAATAATACTGAAGGTGATAGAACTTTTAAAATTGGATTTAAAGATGGTTTGTTCAGTTTTTGAATTTACATCGTTTAAATTGATATTTAAAAGTAGCCTTTCGAGGCACAGTCTCGGAAATTGACGAAACCAGTTCCATTGGATCCGTAATAGTGTATTATTGTCGGATTTCAGTTTTCGTAGTGTTTGAAGTGATCATGTGGTATTACGGTTAGTAAACGTGCTGAAATTAAATCGAGATTTAATACAATAACTGGGTTCAAAAAGCTATCTTCTCCATACGATTACATTAGGAGTCGAAACCTTTTCCGTTGTGTTCGTAATAGGGGTATAACATTATAAACCTTGGCGGCACGCCTCGATAGGAGATTGAGATTTTGAGTTGCGTATTTTGTAACAATTCAAATTTAATTCTGAATTTAAAAATGATATAATAATGGTTTGCACAAGACAAGTTGTTCACGTTGCTTCTCTTCAACGCTTGGCTTCTCTTTCTTGCCATGCGTTTTCCTTGTTTTTCTTTTCCCTTTTTAGGCCGAGCATCTTAAAAGATAATCCAAAATCAAGTCAGTTAGAAATAAAAAATATCTCCTTCCCATTCGAAACAATTCAAAATCGATAAAAAAATGGCGATCTATCCGTCTCTTACACCCTCAAATACTAATGCTGCCGATTAACGAGGCCGAGCAATCTCGATTTCGTGAATCAATTTCATAGTGAGGGCAGTAGGAAATGATTTGCGACCCCCCAAATGTTGCACGAATGTCTCGAGTCGACCGATAGGATCAAGGTGAGATTTGGGGGAAATGGGTAGCCGCGATCGAGAGAGAGAGAGAGAGGAGGGTCGCGACATCCTGGTAAGTGCGAAGCTTAGGCACGGTGAGGTTGGAAGTGATCGAAAAGGGAGAGGAATCAAATCCTCTCCGCCGATGAATCATGCGACTCGAGCAGCTGGTAGTCGCTTCTGTTGGGGGAAAGCATTGCGATGGCTCGCGTATGATAGCGTGGAAATTGGGCGACGACTGCTTCGACGTATGCTAGGGTTCTGATCGGTTGCGAGCTCGGTAGTGAGGTATAATTGTATTTGTTTAATTTTGGTTAAATATATATGCAGTTTTATAACTTTAATAATAATAATAGTAAATAAATAAATATCAAAATTTACAGTAATTGGTTAAGGAAATTGTATTTTTATTAGGCTTTATAAATATATATACGTAGATGTATATAAGTTCAAAGCAGAAATATATATATAAAGATTTTGGAAAGAGAAAAAGAAAAAAATAAATATACATAGGAGTTTTAGATATTGACAAATTAATAGAAACTAGATTTTTATATAGTTTATTTCTATACGTATATACTTTCAAAAGAAAAATAGATACACACACTTTAAATCTGCTGGTTTATATTTTTAAAATAGTGTAGTATGGAGATAAATTATTTAATAAATTATTTAAAATTATTTTAGTTACTAAAAGATTTTAAAAGGGGAAATTAGTTTAAAATTTAATTATTTGTTTAAATTAAATTATTAGTAAAAAAATTAAAATAAATTTATTAAACGGTAATTAATTATTTTATTAGTTCAAATATTAATAAATCGTACAATGTTATACAAGGTCAATGATCGTGAAGAACAAGTCGTAAAGGAAATGGACTGCAAAACAAACCAAAGGTGAGTTAATCTCACTCATCTGGGTTAATTTAAATTTGAATGGTTAAATTTAAATAATTGGTTAAATGGTTGAATTGATTTGATTTGCTTTATTATAGTATATAATATATCTTAGAATGATTGATTTCCTGCATTATATAGTGGATGAGACCATGTGCGCCGCATAATAGCGGATGATATTTTATTTAAATCTCATATACTGCGATATTCCACCTTGAAGTGGAATTGGTATTTTATATTGTGCTAACATCTATGGATGCAGGGAAACAGGTTGGAGGGATCCAACTAAATTCCTCAACATTTATTTAGATTTATTTAATATTCTCTGTTATGATTATTAGATATCATGGGATGAATTATATTGATAATTGGAAATGTTGGATACTATGGTTGATTTAAAATATATCGGTGAACCGAGTTAGCAAAATCTATAGAATGGGATTTCTGAAGAAAATAAAAGAGTAATTTTTTGTAAACTAATCATAGAGATTTAAATAAATTAAAAATGAATTGGAAAAGAATAAAAAGTGATTTCTGAATTCTAATAAATATAATTCCAAGTGCGGGAAATGTGATTTTGAATAAATGGGCATAAGTGATTTTATTTTTAAACTCAAGCGATATTATTTCAAGAAATAAAGAATTTATTTTGGAATTCAAAGTTTAAATTTATTTGAAAGGATAAAGAAGGAAGTTGGGGAATATGAAATTGGTATTTTCAGTTAAAAAGATAAATCATAAGGAAGAAATAAAATATGAGGTTAATGGATTTTGGAATAAATGGAGTAAGGAATTTATTTAAAAATGAAGTAAATTGGAAATCAATTTAGAGATTGATTTAAGTGTGTAAAACCGGGATTTTTAAAAGAGAAGCGAGACTTTGGAATTTATAAACTGGGTTTATAAAGGTGAAGTAATATATTAGTGGATATTTGAAGAATAAATTCACGATGGGAATTCATTAAAGGAATGAGAAATTTTAAAAATAAATAAATAGTGATTTATTTTTAAAGGATGCGAAGAGAAGTATTTTTTTCCTGGATAGCCAAGTACGTTTTCAAAGCAAATTTTTAAATATAAGTTAAAAGTTTTAATGTTGGTTTAAAAGCATGTTTTAGAAAATTTATTAATTCTAAATGTTTAAATTCTAAAGTAAATATTTTTCAAACCTATTAGTGTAGTAATTATTTAAAAGGTGACTTGGTATTTTGTTTAAAAAGAGAAATCTAGTTTTATATTTAATAAAGTAACCTCATTTTCAAATATTCATATAGTATATATTTTTAATGAAGTATTGAAGTAATTTTTAATTTAAATGTTATAAACGATATTTTAAAATAAAGAGCGTTCAAAAATTATTTTAGAAATCTAAAGATTTGTACTTGGTGATTTCAGTGGAAGTAGAAAATATTTGGAAAATGTATTCCGTGAGAGGAAAATGGTTTGGAAACTATTTTCAAAGGGTTGAAAACAGAAATATATCTCATGAAGATATTTTGAGATTAATAAATAATTTGGGAAATTATTTATGTTTTATGGATGTTTATGAATGTTAATTGATAGTTAAATAACCGATTATCAATATTGGACAATACGCTGATCGGTTTGAAGGGACCAAGATCGGGATTAATTTCTCAAAAACCACTTCGATCCGGTTTGTATGTTTTCGTGAGGAAGACGAGTTTGGATTCGAAGATAGAGTTGTGAAGTGCAAGGGCTAGTCGCTACTAATCCTGAGGTGATTCCAAAATGGATGTAGTAGGAGCAGTGCCTTCGGTTCCGTTCGAACCCGGGACGGACATGTATGAATGAATGCTTTCAGAACATCGTTAGATGGACGATGAGAATTCTAAGAGATGAGTTCTTTAAAAGGTAACGCTTAGCCTCAAGCCTCATCAACCAGGAATGACTGAAAATCAGGGGTTATGCAGCAAGGCTAGGTGGGTAGCGCCCATTAGGGCGAGGTCATCCCTGGCTAGATGTCCCTTTTTATTCGGCTTAGTGGTGCGGTTGTCGATCCCAACCGTGTGGTGATCTTACTCAGGATTATCCAGTAAGGGGTAGTCCCGGTCTTGTGTTGCAGGGGGTCGGGAGTGATCCTCGGTATGTTGATCTAGACCAGATACCATGACAGGTGGTACCCTAGTGCCTAGTCATTAGTTGGAAATCCATTCTCCCTACGTGCCTTTTACGGTTTTTTTTGTATTACCCACCTTATGGCTAGTAGCTGGAATTTAATCATATAACAATTTCGGCTATTTTAACAAGTACTTGTAAATAGACCCTATTATAATATCAGAGGATTTTAATAAAAACTGTTTTAGCTATAGTAAGGTAAAAACCCAGCATGTTTATTTGTGGCGTGGTCTTACGATATGCTTTTGTTTTCAAAAGAATTTTGAAAACTTTAATAATCAATTTGAGTGTGGTTTTCTCACACCTGTATTCCAGACCGACTCGGGTGTTATTTAACTATAATGCTCGGGTCAAACCGAGTATTATAGGATACAGGAAAGGATGCTGTGGAGCTTAGGAGACGAGCTGGATGGCGATACGTACTTCCATATTTGTGTTAAATATTCCACTGTGTATTAAGATTATGAGGACAGGTTATGATTACTGTCCAGATGTGTGATATGTATACTCTGATGATGTAACGTATAAAAAATGTATTTGTTCTTGTGTAAAGATCATTGATTATCTATTATATTTTATTCCACTGCGATGGTTAGATTTTGATGTTGTTTTCTATTTTCTTCTTCTACCTCTTCTTTTGAACCCCCATGGTTCGTATTTTCGTACATCTTGAGTTGACTGATGGAGAATAGTGTCGACTCAAGGGGTACGGATTTGCGGGTCGTTTCAGGTAGTTAAGTTAACTATCTACTACACAACCCAAGGGATAGGACACTAAGTTATTTAGGTCTCAAATCTGTGATATGATATGTTATTATGTTCTGACTCTACTCCGATACCAAGATGTAATCAGCCCACTGCGATGCCCATATTATTAAAGAACATTATAACTAATGTCGTTTAATAATATGTAGAATACGACTTGTTAAGGGCGACCAAATGTGAATTTATCTTTAATCTGACACTGATACATCACACTTACTCTTTTAACCAAATATGTAGAACGAAACTTTAACGTGTACAGCCTCAGTTTAAAGAAATTAACACATCGATTTTTTTAAAATCAGAACAATATATCATATAAATAACAATCATGGATCAAAGCGGATAATTTACATCATATATAATACATGAGGCGAGTCTACAAAATGAAATACTAGACTCGCATAATATACATCCAAAAGAAGTCACTGTGATGGAGCGCAATCTCGAGTCACCTTAGGTCGTGAGCGACCTGACGAGTTAATAGGTCGCCAGAGACCTAACGTGTTGAAGAATAACGAGGTACAAAAGATAGGAGAAACAGTGGAGGACAAGGCAACCGCCTATGATGAGTCGTTTGAACGATCTAACAAGATCAACCACAAGTTTTTCTGCCCAACGACCTAGCGACCTAACGGTTAGGTCGCATGCAAGATAGCTCAACCTTATGCCGTAGTTTCTTATGTCATTCAGATGCGCTAACCTTTACGTCGTTGGAGCTTAGGTCGCTAATGAGATGCTTAGGTCGTCTAGATGTTATGTCGCATGGTTTTGAGTCGCCGTACTGTTACGTGTAAACTCGCATTATTGTAACTCGACTATTGTAAGTCGTTGATTGTTAGATTGTGTATGTTGTTATGTTGTTTATTGTTGTAAATATGTTTTATGTTGTTTCTGTTAAGTCACTCGTGTCTGATAGGTCGTAGGTTGCACCGTCTTAGGTCGTTTGTTTTAGGTCGGTGAATTGTTAGGTCGTTAACGACCTAGTGTGGAGTGTTGTAACTGCCTATAAATATGGGTCGTGTCATTTGTAAAACTAGGTTGATTTTGAATAAAACTTTGTGTTTGTGTGTTTAGTGCCACTTTGAAATTGGAAGTTAAGCGTTGTCTCCTTTCTCCATTTGCGGTATTCGAGTGCACTCGAATCAACGGATTTGAAGCCGATTCACGGAATCTCGTGCGCGAGATCAACATCGAAGAATCGTAGGTCTTTTAACACGGTATCGTGCGCGATCAACGTGTTGGGGATATCTAGAATTCGGTATCTTTTGGAGATCAACGAATTTGGGCTTTCGGTATCTTTCAATCCATCGATTTATATTGTTTCATCTAATCGTTCGTTGATTAGTTTGACACGAAATCTTCATTTCGTCGTCATCCTTTATATCCGTTGCGTCAGTTTTGGTATTAGAGCTAGACTTAGCCAATCATAGCTAAGCCGAGTCCATGGAGCCAAAGAGAAGAGTTTGAAGAGTCAAGGCCGAGCTAAATCAAGCAAAGCCGAGCTAAGAGAAGTGATGTTCAAAGCCGAGCCGAACTTGTTCAAGTTTGTGGGAGATTTGTTCAAGTTGAAGCCGTGCATCACTTTGAAGAGTTCAAAGCCGAGCTGAGTTAAGTTGTGAAAGATTAATCATGCCGCCGAGAAGAGCTAATCGTCATCAAAATGTTGAAGCGTTGTATAGAGGAGAAGAAGCTGAGCAAATGGAACAAAACATCAATGAAAAATTTGCTGAGGGTATTGGAAAGTTAGATAAATTGATGAATGATATGAATCAAAGTCAAAGGAGAAGGTCGCCAGTCTCGAACCATGGAGGAAACAGAGTTTCGCCATCGGTTACGGAAGCGAGGAGGGTGTGGCCGCAATCTTATTGAGAAAGAAGAGAATCATCAGTTTCATTGAGACAAGATCATCATGAGTATAGACATAAAGAGAGAAGAACTCCACGTGAGTTTGAAAATGAATCACCTCCCGGTATTGATAGACCAGGTAGAAGGACCATGCATGATCACAGAGATGTGGATAGACGAGATAGATATCGAAGCACATTTGATTTTGATGAGGATGGTGATAGAGGTAGTATGCATTATCGATATCGAGGTCAAGTGCGAAATCCATATGTGGAGGTAGAAGATGATCGTAAATGGGAGTCAGGGATGAAGACTGAAATTCCAGAATTCAAAGGTGGAATGATTGCGGAAGAATTTCTGGATTGGTTATCTAATGTTGTAGAAATTTTTGACTTCAAAGAAGTTCCTGAGCATCGAAGAGTTAAGTTGGTTGCTACAAGATTGAGGGGGAGAGCTATGACATGGTGGTAGCAAACTAAACTTACACGGGAGAGAATGGGGAAGTCAAAGATTGAATCATGGGAGGAGATGAAGAAGTTGATGAAGGCTACGTTCTTGCCTTATAATTATCAGTCTCTTATGTATCAGCGATTGCAGAACTTGAGACAGGGAACAAAGTCAGTGAAGGATTATGCGAATGAATTTTATCAATTGATTGCCAGGAATGATATCATGGAGACAGAGGAACAGCTGACTGCTAGATTTGTTGGAGGGTTGAGAATGCAGATTCAAGATATGGTGAATATGTTTGATCCTAGATCTGTTGCTGAAGCACACCAAAAGGCGTTAGCTTGGGAGAAGCAAGGCAGAAGAGGTGGTGGTGTGTTTACACATTCTAACAATCAAGTGAAAGGGGCTAGTAGCAATGCGAATGTTTCCAAGGCTGTTGCAGAACCAGTTGTCAATGAAGTTGCTAAGACCAAGGTCAATAGTGGTATCAAATGCTTTAATTGTCAGGAGTTTGGTCACAAGAGCAATGAATGTCCGAAGCCAAAGAAGCGAGCGATGGTTGCTGAGGTTGAGGATGAGGATACAGAAGTAGAATGTTCCAATTCGCCACAAGCTGAGGAGGAAGAATTATTGCCGGGAGACGAGGGATGTAATCTAATGCTGAGGAGATCGTGTTTGACACCGAAGCAGGAAGAGGAGGCTAGTTGGTTAAGGAGTAATATCTTTCAGTTGACATGCACTATACTTAGGAAGGTTTGTAAATTTGTGATTGATGCGGGAAGTTGTGACAATATCATTTCTACCGAAGCTGTGAGAAAGTTGAAGTTGAAGACGAAGACGGAGAAGCATCCAAATCCTTACAAGTTAGCGTGGTTAAGGAAAGGAGGGAAGGTGAAGGTGGACAGGTGAGTTCATGTTCCATTTTCTATTGGAAGAAGTATAAAGACGAGATCTGGTGTGATGTGGTGGAGATGGATGTTTGTCACTTGCTTTTGGGAAGACTATGGCAGTATGACCGAACAGTGCAGCATGATGGACGAACCAACAGCTACTGCTTTATGTTTGAGGGTACTAAGATCATTTTAGTTCCGAAGAAGAGATAGCAAGAAGAGAGCAATTCAGAAGAGATTGAGGAACTGAAGACTTTGTTGACTTTGAAGGAGTTTGTTGGAGAAGTAGAGGAGAGTCCAGAGGTTTTCTTGTTGATTGGACATGAAACTACTGAATCTGTTGAAGTTCTAGAGGGAGTAAAGCCAGTATTGGAAGAATTCAGAGATGTGTTTCCTGAAGAGTTGCCAAAGGAGTTACCACCGTTGAGAGATATTCAGCATCAGATTGATCTTGTGCCAGGGGCGGTATTATCTCACAGGCCACATTACAAGATGAGTCCTAAGGAGCATGAGGAACTGAAAAGGCAGGTGGAGGAGTTGTTAGAACAAGGGCGTGCTCAGGAGAGCTTGAGTCCTTGTGCAGTGCCAGCCTTATTGGTACCGAAGAAGGATGGTTCGTGGAGGATGTGTACGGACAGTCGGGCTCTAAACAAGATCACTGTGAGATACAGGTTTCCTATGCCGAGGTTCGATGATTTGATTGATCAGTTGAGTGGGGCTGTTGTGTTCTCAAAGATTGACTTGAAGAGTGGATACCATCAGATTCGTATTAGACCGGGTGATGAGTGGAAGACTGCTTTTAAAACTAGGGAAGGTCTATATGTATGGCTGGTTATGCCGTTTGGCTTGTCAAATGCTCCTAGTACTTTTATGAGAGTGATGAACCAGATTTTCAGACCATTTATTGGGAAGTTCGTAGTAGTTTACTTTGATGATATTTTGATCTATAGTGGGAGTATGGAAGAGCATATCCAGCATTTGCGAGAAGTGCTGTTTATTCTACGACAGGAGCAATTCTATGCAGCAACGAAGAAGTGAGTGTTCATGACGCACAGTGTTTTGTTTCTGGGATATGTTCTGTCAAAGGAGGGTATTCAAGTGGATGAAAGCAAAGTGAAAGCTGTCAGGAGTTGGCCACAACCCAAGACAATTACTGAAGTGAGAAGCTTTCATGGGCTAGCATCATTCTATTGAAGTTTATTCCACATTTCAGTAGCGTGATGGCACCAGTTACTGATTGTATGAAGGGGAAGAAATTTTCATGGTCAGAGGAAGCAGGAGTTGCTTTTGAGCGGATCAAGGAACTTTTGACGTCAGCACCCATTCTAGTATTACCAGACTTTCAGTTGTTGTTTGAGCTACATACTGATGCATATAAGGTTG
The DNA here is from genome assembly GCA_030765085.1 of Allium cepa. Classification (NCBI taxonomy): domain Eukaryota; kingdom Viridiplantae; phylum Streptophyta; class Magnoliopsida; order Asparagales; family Amaryllidaceae; genus Allium; species Allium cepa. Next base: position 888,521,940 of record CM060931.1, read on the forward strand.
GAATCGGAGGAGTGTTGAGTCAGAAGGGACGTCCTATTGCTTATTTCAGTGAGAAGCTTTCTTGGGGCGAAGATGAGATATAATACTTATGACATGGAATTTTATGCCATTGTGCAAGCCGTGAAATACTGGAGGCATTATCTGTTTCAGAAGGAGTTTGTTCTTTACACTGATCATGAGGTGTTAAAGCACTTGCAAGGGCAGGACAAGATAGCAGCTAGGCATGCATCGTGGGTTGCATACTTGCAGCAATTTACATTTGTAGTGAAACATAAGTCGGGAATTACGAATCGCGTGGCAGATGCATTGAGCAGGAGAAATCATTATTGACAACAATGAAAGTTGAAGTGACCGGGTTTGATGTGTTGCCAAAATTGCTTGTGGATGATCCTTACTTTGCTAAGGTTATGTATGAAGTCACAAAGGGGAAGATGGATGAGTATATTTTGGTGGATTGTTTTATTTTCAAGGGAAATCAATTATGTATACCCGAGGAAAGTTTGCAAATGAAGATTGTAAAGGAATGACATGAAGAAGGTCATGTAGGTAGAGATCGCACATTGCAGTTGATTTCTCAATCTTATTTTTGGCCTTCCATGAGAAGAGAAGTTGAAAGATTTGTGGAGAGATGTCATATATGTCAAGTTTCCAAAGGAACAGCTATGAATGCAGGGTTGTATATGCCATTGCCCGTGGCTACTAGACCATGGGTTGGTATTAGCATGGACTTTGTACTGGGTTTACCAAGAACTCAGAGAGGGAATGATTCTATATATGTTGTGGTAGATCGATTTTCGAAGATGGCACATTTTATAGCTTGTAAGAAGACAGCTGATGCAGTTCGTGTTGCTCAATTATTCTTTAAAGAGGTTTATCAACTACATGGGCTACCTGAAACCATTGTTTCTGACAGGGATACTAGATTTCTGAGTCATTTTTGGATGAGTCTATGGAAGATGGTTGGAACGAAGCTGAATTTTAGTAGCGCCTATCATCCACAAACAGATGGGAAAACGGAGGTGGTTAACAGATCGTTTGGGAAACTTGTTGAGATGTCTTGTGAAAGATAATTTGAAGAGCTGGGATATGAAGTTATGTCAGGCGGAATTTTCACATAACCATGTTGTCAATCGAAGTACTGGATTCAGTCCGTTTCGAGTTGTATATTCAGCAGTGCCGAAGGGACCGTTGGATTTATCGATAGTTCCATTTCAGAAAGGGGTTGTTAAACGAGCTTGTGATTTTGTGAATGAGCTGCAGGAGTGTCACAGAACTATTCATGAACAATTGCTTGCATCAAATGAGAAGTATAAACAATTGGCAGATAAGAAGCGAAGGAGTGTGAAATTTAAAGAAGGTGATTTGGTTTACGCAGTAGTAACGGAAGATCGTTTTCCAGTTGGAACTTACAATAAACTGAAAGCTCGTAAGATTGGACCAGTGGAAGTTTTGAAGAAGATCGACGATAATGCATATCGGTTGAGGTTACCGGATCACATTCACGCTACAGACGTTTTCAAAGTTAAGCATTTGATTCCGTATCATGGAGATAAACTTGTTGCGGAAGAGGAAGGAGCGAATTCGGGGTCGAATTCTTGTCAACCGGAAGAGGATGATGCAGCACAATCTCGAGTCACCTTAGGCCGCGAGCGAGCTAACAAGTTAATAGGTCACCAGCGACCTAACGTGTTGAAGAATAACGAGTTACAAAAGATAGGAGAAATAGTGGAGGACAAGGCAACGACCTATGATGAGTCGTTTGAACGACCTAACAGGATCAACCACAAGTTTTTCTGCCCAACGACCTAGCGACCTAACGGTTAGGTCGCTTGCAAGATAGCTCAACCTTATGCCGCAGTTTATTATGTCGTTCAGATGCGCTAACCTTTACGTCGTTGGAGCTTAGGTCGCTAATGAGATGCTTAGGTCGTCTAGATGTTATGTCGCATGGTTTTGAGTCGCCGTACTGTTACGTGTAAACTCACATTATTGTAACTCGACTATTGTAAGTCGTTGGTTGTTAGATTGTGTATGTTGTTATGTCATTTATTGTTGTAAATATGTTTTGTGTTGCTTCTGTTAAGTCACTCGTGTCTGATAGGTCGTAGGTTGCACCGTCTTAGGTCGTTTGTTTTAGGTCGGTGAATTGTTAGGTCGTTAACGACCTAGTGTGGAGTGTTGTAACTGCCTATAAATATGGGTCGTGTCATTTGTAAAACTAGGTTGATTTTGAATAAAACTTTGTGTTTGTGTTCTTAGTGACACTTTGAAATTGGAAGTTAAGTGTTGTCTCCTTTCTCCATTAGCGGTATTCGAGTGCGCTCGAATCAACGGATTTGAAGCCGATTCACGAAATCTCGTGCGCGAGATCAACATCGAAGAATCGTAGATCTTTTAACACGGTATCGTGCGCGATCAATGTGTTGGGGATAGCTAGAATTCGGTATCTTTTGGAGATCAACGAATTTGGGCTTTCGGTATCTTTCAATCCATCGATTTATATTGTTTCATCTAATCGTTCGTCGATTAGTTTGACACGAAATCTTCATTTCGTCGTCATCCTTTATATCTGCCGCGTCACAATGCCTTAAATAATACATCACATAATACATCATGTGAATATATACTATAGAAGATAAACTAAGATATCAAAATGTATGTCATCTACAAGCACAACTACCCAAAAGCCTGAGCATCCTAAAAAGTCTCGGCCCGACCCAAGTATTATAAAATAAACGAGTCAGGCTATCTCTAGATATTCACAAGGGTGGAACATGATGTAACATAAGGTATATGGTACTATAAATGTAAACTAGTTACATATGTGATTTAACTCAAAACTTATCACAAAACTCAAGAACATTTATGTTTGCAACAAAATTGGTCATAAACCCCAGTATCGCGAAAGCACTAGTATATGAATACAAATTAGCTATATTCAAACACAAATCTCAGATCTAAGCAATATCAAGCACAGCAATTCAGAAATAACGATCAGAAACACAAAATTTGTAGTGGTTCGGCGATATTGCCTACATCCACTCTGAAGTTTATGATTTTGTTGATTCTTTTGATGATTTCAATCCGTTACAGCAGATTACAGTAAGTTATAACTCTGATGTTAGAATACAATGTGATAGAAAGATGTAGAATTGAATCTGGCAGAGTCTGGACATCGAATGACCAAAAGATCCTTATTTTATAGGCTTCAAGGGGCTATTTATAGGTGTAGGAGGCTGATATCACGCTCAAACTTCAGGAGACTTTTTCGGGCACGTGAGTGGGCCACGCGACCGACCCTACCAAGTTTCGACTCGATCTGTGATCGATACGAAACGACTTCGTATCCATCAAAAATTGATCCAATCGAGCTGAAACTTGGCAAGGACATTCTTTATCATGTATGGAAGCTGCTGTGAAAATTTCGTTGCATTTGGACTTATGGATCTTGAGTTATGATCGACACGAGATTATGTTCCTCGAAGTACTGCTTTGTTCGAACCCAGGGTTTCGTATCGATGGCCTTCGCATCGATAATGCACATGGTTTCGCAGTGACGTGGCACGCACCCCTCGCATTGATCCACCTTCTACTCCGAGTCGACCGCGTCTCCCCTTAAACTTCGCCTTATTCGTATTTAGAGACGTTGCCCGAATCCATCGATGTCGTGTGGCTTGTACCGATTCGTAGCCTGCCCACTTCGTACTGATGGGTTGTTGGATACAACATCCGATGGATACGAAATCAAGGCTTCCTGATGGATTCGACCAAGCGCCTTTTTTATGGAATCGATATGAACTAAGGCTGATGGATGGATACGAGACCGACCGACTCGAAGTAGGGTGCACCGACGGATGCGAAGCGGTGTGGATTGATCGTTGCGAACGTCATCGATTCAAACTGGTATGGACCGAAGGATACGAACACCCGATGGATTCGAACTATGTAAAAAAATGATGGATACGAATCTGATGGATTCGAAACGACCATCACCTCGATTCTTTGATGGATACGAACGGCATATTTCCTCCAACTTGTATCAATCATATCTCATTCATACCAACTCTGATTAACTTGAAATTCAAAATGCTGGCTTTTATGGTCTTGCTTGTCATGTCCTATCAATTGTAGCCTGATCCGGGCTTGGACAAAATTCATCGATATTCATAGCGGAGCAATGTATAACCAATCTTTGAGACGAACAGTCTTTTGTTTTCGATCGATCTTTTGGTATCACGGCCTTGCCAAAAAGCGGGATAACATTTGCCCCTCAAAACATGCCTTGCGATAGGAAGGTGTGTTTTGTAATGCCATAAGCTGGATGTTCATATCCTATCAACAACCTGTAAAGAACTTGATAGTTTCATATGACCTCGAATGACGATCGCTCGGGATCGTATGTCATTTGAGGTGAATCGAGACCGTTCGCGGTCAATGCCGTTCGCGGCGAATGATGGGATGGGACCGTTCGCGGCGAATGGTGAAACGGGACTGTTCGCTGTCGAATGCCGTTCGTGGCAAATGATGCAATGGGACGGGACCGTTCATGGTCGGATGCCGTTCGCGGAAAATGGTGAAATGGGATCGTCCGCGGTCGAATGACGTTCGCGGCAAATGGTGATCGTTCGAGATCGGGTGCCTTTCAAGGCGAAGTGTGATCGTTCGAGGTCGTGTGCCATTTGAGGCGAACTGTGACCGCGAGGTCTTGTGCCGTTCAAGACGAACTGTGACCGTTCGAGGTCGGGTGCCGTTCGAGGCTAATTGTGACCGTTAGAGGTCGGGTGCCGTTCGAGGCGAATTGGTGTGCCGGGGGGGGGGGGGGACTTAGTATTATCGATGCCAGATTTCACGTTCGGGTGAATTTTGGAATCAAAGACTTTGCCAGTTCATCGCCATACAAGAGGTGCTCGTGGACCGTTCGCGATCTAACGGGCATACAATTAAATTTTTTCATAGAATTGCAAATATTAAAGCAATGATCATACAAATTCCACAACAGAAATGTCCATACAAACTAAGTCCAAATGTCCAAATCAAAATCAAAGAAAAATCAAGACGAGGGTGTCAAAGCGTAAACTCTTACTATGATGCGGTCAATAGTCATTCAGAGCATGCCTATGGATCGTGCGCGATCTCATACATGTGTAAACGATATAACCGTGTTAGTGAGAGGTTTACGACTTGTTCATCGTTATTTCAATCAATCAATTGATAACAATACGGTGTCCCGGTTCAAGGTCACCTCTAGCTGATGTAGACGGTGGTCGCTCTCGCTCCACCACTGGAGCTCGCCTCCTCACATACCGAAGTAGCCTATCGTTCCTGATATGCCCTTCCACCTCATCCTTCAAATGTCTACAATCATTAGTGTTACGACCGTTCAGTTCATGAAATAAGCAATATTTATCTGATTTCCTCTCGTCAACAGTTGGATCCCTTCGCATTGGTCTACGATATGGAACCTACTCTCTGGTGTCCTGATAGATTCGTTCCAAACTATCATTCAGCTCTGAGTATGTGGTGAATCTCGGTTCCTTTCGTGGTAGCATTGATCTGTTATCTCTATTCTCAGCCTTTCGTTTTCCCTTTCTAGTTTCTGTACATTTCTCAGGAGGATTTCCCCCTTTGACCGCATAAACATTAATTTCTTCTCCTTCTTCTCTTTCTGCACTTGCATCTTCCAATCGCAAGAACTTTTCCGCCTTGTGATAGAATTCTCCTAGATCCATAGGTGGATCTTTAGTCAATGAATTTTTGAACTCTGTGCCATCAGCTATTCTGGACACAGCTGCCATCATAACCATGAATGGATCTAGTCGATCCACCGATGCTGCTGCCGCGTTGAATTGCGTCAGAAAACTCCTCAAAGACTCCCCAGCTTTATGCTTTAAAATTGCCAAAGTCATCACATTCTTGGGTCTTGCAATGTGAACCCTAAATTTCCTCACGAATTTCTCAATTAAATCTGCCCATGTTCCTATGGAGCCACTCTCCAGTTGCCTAAACCATAACGCTATGATATCCGTCAGATATAATAGAAAGCACCAAGCCATAACTTCCTGTGATGCCCCCAGCACTTCCATGTGCCTCATATACCTTGTCAGATGGACCGTGGGGTCCGTCCTCCCATCGTACATCTCCACTGATGGTAACTTGAACTCTGGTGGGTTCCTAGCCATCATAATTGCAGTAGAAAAGGGACTCCTGTTCACGTCTTCAAGATCTCTGTTCACTAATCCACCGCTCAAGGCTCGCCTGACCATCTTCGCCAATCTATCATTGTCTCCTAGTTGTAATCCTCGTTCATCGCTTTCAACCTGCCTCCCGAGTTCACGAGGGAATTCTGGAATCTGCCCCCCTAGCTGGGCATTCATTCCTCTACTACCACCAGGTTGCTCAGATGCCCCTCTCTCTCTTTCTCCGGGATTGGATCAATATGCTCCAAGTGTGTGCCCCCTAATCCAGGTGCTACGCCGGATGGTCCTGCTCCATTTTGAACTTCATCTGCTCCTTGGTTCTGCGCTCCAAGTTGCCCAATCTGTTGAAACAAACTCTGGATCAACTCTTCTTGCCTCTTCATCATCGTCTCCATCTCATCCCTGGTGTTGAAGATCGATGCCTGATTCGCTCCTGAGGAAGCCTCTTGACTTCCTTCGTGGTGCCTTCTTTCTGGTCTCTGCCTTCTACTTGTTTGTCTTGTCATAACTCCTTAGATCTGAATTCTCAAATCTTCAAATCCAAATTCCAAACGGTAGAATCCCTGAGTTAGCCTTCTCAGTGAAAGCACCAAAGTATTTGCACCAAAATTGGTCACAAACCCCAGCATCACGAAAGCACCAGTATATGAATACAAATCAGCAATATTCAAAAACAAATCTCAGATCTAAGCAATATCAAGCACAGTAATTCAGAAATAACATCAGAAACACAGGATTTATAGTGGTTCAGCGATCTAACCTACGTCCACTCTGAAGTTTATGATTTTATTGGTTCTTTCGATGATTTCAATCCGTTACAGCAGATTACAGTAAGTTATAACTCTGATTTTAGAATACAATGGTGATAGAAAAATGTAGAATTGAATCCGGCAGAGTCTGGACGTCGAATGGCCAAAAGATCCTTATTCTGTAGGCTTCAGGGGGCTATTTATAGGTGTAGGAGGCTGATATCGCGCTCAAACTTCGGGAGACTTTTTCTGGCACGTGAGTGGGCCCATGCGACCCACCCCACCAAGTTCCGACTCGATCTGTAATCGATACGAAGCGACTTTGTATCCATCAAAAATTGATCCAATCGAGCTGAAACTTGGCAGGAACATTCTTTACCTTGTATGGAAGCTGCTGTAAAAATTTCGTTGCATTTGGACTTGTGGATCTTGAGTTATGATCGACACGAGATGATGTTCCTCGAATACTGCTTTGTTCGAACCCAGGGTTTCGTATCGATGGCCTTCGCATCGATAATGCATGTGGTTTCACAGTGACGTGGCACGTACCCCTTGCATTGATCCACCTTCTACTCTGAGTCGACCGCATCTCCCCTTAAACTTCGCCTTATTCATATTTAGAGACATTGCCCGGATCCATCGATGTCATGTGGCTTGTACCGATTCGTAGCCTACCCACTTCGTACCGATGGGTTGTTGGATACAACATCCGATGGATAGGAAATCAAGGCTTCCCGATGGATTCGACCAAGCGCCTTTTTTATGGAATCGATACGAACTAAGGCTTATGGATGGATACGAGACCGACCGACTCGAAGTAGGGTGCACCGATGGATGCGAAGCGGTGTGGATTAATCGTTGCGAACGTCATCGATTCAAACTGGTATGGACCGAAGGATACGAACACCCGATGGATTCGAACTATGTAAAAACATGATGGATACGAATTTGATGGATTCGAAACGACCATCACCTCGATTCTTTGATGGATACGAATGGCATTTTTCCTCCAACTTGTATCGATTATATCTCATTCATACGAACTCCGATTAACCTGAAATTCGAAACGCTGGCTTTTATGATCTTTCTTGTCATGTCCTATCAATTATAGCCTGGTCCGGGCTCGGACAAAATTCATCGATATCCATAGCGAAGCAATGTATAGCCAATCTTTGAGACGAGCTGTCTTTTGTTTCTAATAGATCTTTTGGTATCACGGCCTTGCCAAAAAGCGGGATAACAATTTAAATCTAAAAACATTAGAAAGTCATCAAAACCGAAACCATTCGTATCGATCACCTAGATTGTTCATACCAATCATAATGGTTGTCCATACCATGGAAACAAACTAGTATCACTCGTTGTGATCTGATACTAAGGATCGCACATACCATGAAACAACCCTAGCCAATCACCAGAGGTTGTCCGTACCGACCCAAACGATTATAGAATACATAGCATGACACAAAATAATTTAGAGAAATCCACAAGTATATCTTTTAAATATTTATCGTCCCTCGGTTGGACCCTAAAAGGAAATATACTCTAAAGTGCCAATTACTATTGCTTTTAGTAATCACTAGAACTTAACTAAAACATCCTATACCGCTTGGTGAAATTGTAGTATTTACTAGGAGCTAGTAAATCTCACTCGTCTCGGATACTACGGGAAAATATGAACTATATTCTGTTAAGGATCTAGCAGCCCCATGTCACACACTAAAAGAAAATAGAACTCTAAAGTGTTAAATACTTACTAATAACAATCACATGTATTTAGCCAAGGCATCCCATACTTCTCAGTGAAATTCTAATATTCGCTAATGGGTTAGTAATTTCCACTCAAATATTCTATTCAATGAGTTGTGTCATATTCTACGAAGCATTTCTCGAGAGAATATAAACCAATCAGCAACACTAAATCGAATAATTGCACTCCCTATCTTATAAAACAAAGGTTCTCAAAACATTCATATTTATAAAAAAGTCACACGGAGTTGCCAAATGACAAAAAATATTAGAAGAGTTTAAGGGTTGAAAGTAATTAAATATAATTTTAATAAAAAAATAGTTTTCTAAAATTATTTTTCATAAAATGCTACTTTCAAGTTCCTTTATAAAACAAATCCATAATTTGATTATTATTTAACTTTGTATAGATATTCCATATTTAATAAACATTTCATAAATCCAAATAGTCTTAAAATTTCACTTGTGTAAACATTGTTGTCTCAAATCCCATATAAGATATTTAAATAATAAACCAAATTACAAAACTTATTTATAAAATGCTTGTATTTTACAAATCCATAATTGCTCTTATCTAGATCCATATAGGTATTTAAACCTTTGATTAGAAATAACTCTGTTTGCATGTTAAAGTCAATCTTACTATACAATACATAGTAATTAATCAAATACATACATACATATATATCTACACACACATATATTTCCAAATGTTGCTCATAAACAAAGTAGTTTACCACTTAAAAGATTTAGCCAAAATAATTCGATTTGAAAATCAATCTCTTTGAAAATTCTTGTTGAGACATTGCAACGAAATTTAGTGTTGTGCTATGGACTCTATGACATAACCATTCCAAAACAAATTCATGATTAAAAAATCCAAACACGATACGAATTGGACCCACATTCCATCATTGATGGATACGAAATAAGCCAACTTGGACCTATACGAGTATGATGGATACGAGTGAGATTATGTAAACCGATACGATCGTGATGGATACGAAGAAGGCCGCCTCGGATCGATATGAACGTGATGGATACGAATAAGGTGACCATTTGAATTGCGTCGATCATATCTTGAGCATACTAACTACGATTGACTTGAAATTTGAAACATTGGCTTCCGTAGCTTCGCTTGTCTCGTTATATCAATTGTAGCTTGAGAAACGGTCAAAATTTACCGACATCCATAGCCGACCTATTCATACTGGCTATTAAGAGAGCTATCTTTGGTTTCTAGTTAATCTTTTAGTATCACGGCTTTGCTAAAAGGCGGACAACACTTTCCCTCCAAAACATGCCTTGCGATAGAAAGGTGTGTTTTGTAATGTCATAAGCTAGATGTTCATATCCTGTTAATGACCTGTAAAAGAGATTAATAGTCTTACCTGACTGTGAATGACGTCGTTCGAGATCGTATGTCATTCGGAGTGGTATGTGACCGTTCGACGTCGGGTGTCGTTTACGGCGAATGGTGACTGTTCGTGGTCGGGAGCCGTTCGAGGCGAATTGTGACCGTTCGCGGTCGGGGGCTGTTCGAGGCGAATTGTGACCTTGCACAGTCGGGTGCGGTTCGAGGAGAATTGTGACCGTTCGCGGTCGGGTGTCGTTCGAGGTGAATTGTGTCTGTTCGCGGTCGGGTGCCATTTGAGGCAAATTGTTTTTGCGCGGGGGGAAGGAGGGGGGTGTAACGCCCCACCCCGAGACCCATCTTAGTAAAGAGAATTAAAGAATAATTCCGTCTACTAAAGTGGAGAATAGAGCTGGTAAAGGCCAACCATCTATAATTTTGTCTTAAACATCTACTGAATACATCGATAAATGCAATATGATTTTTTTCTTTTCTATCTCAACTGGATCGAAATGCTTAATCCAAAACTATAGGTGGCTTATGGATCTATCAGAACAAAATACAATAAATAAATGAAAAGCACGCCATAGAACAGTAATCAACATCATATATAAATATATACACTGATACATGTTTAGTACAATACAATATGAATACAATAAAGTTGGTGCAAGACCATACAATAAACATTGAATCAAACATAAATACATCAGATTATGCGGAAGAACAGAAATTGATAAAGAGAAAGGAGAGTTGATATCCAGCATCAACTTCAAGCTAAGTCTAATAGATGATACCTGAAACAACTCGGTCTGACCCGAGTATAAATACACGGGCCAGTCTAGCTACACGAATCAGTCAATATTGGTAATATAAAGCAGAATAGACATGAAGATACTTCTTCTTGAAAGAGAAGAATGAATCGATAAAATCATAAGCTCAACACTTAAGTAAAAAATGCTACTTAAGTGAACAAATACCTCGAAGGAGGTAACTCAAACTCAATACTCAAATCAAACACAAGTGCCTTATATCATCGGCGGCATCCCAAAATGTCTACATGGTTTCCATGAACCATATCTCCTTAAAAGGAGAAATATCAATACAAACTCTCACCAAAATGACAAACATAAAACATTCTCAAATAGGATGATCCAAAACTCAACTATAGATGAATCTCCAAATTCAATTATACCTCTTCTCATCGGTATAAATGTATATAAATCTCAATCTCAACTCGCCAAAATTGCAAAACCCAGAATATCTTATAAAATCCTGAAATTATCAAAACTCATAACTCATGGAACTCGATAAGAGTTCAAAACATCACAATTGAAATCACCATATATATAACATCTCATATAGCACTAGGCTATCGATGTAATAAAACATCTTAAAAAGGTGAAATCATAATAAAACAGAAAACTCAGAAAATCCGGATTGGCCAAATCCCCAGTTGTAATGCCGAAGCAATGCTGCACGTGCAAAACTCAGACTGCCGAAGCCTCAGACAAGGTCGCTAACACCTTCCAAAGCAGTTCGTCCTCATGACAAGGTCGCTGACACCTCTCCAAGCCATTTTGTCAGTCCTAACAAGGTCGCTAACACCTCCTAAAGCAGTTCGTCCTCATGACAAGGTCGCTGACACCTCTCTAAGCTATTGTGTCAGCTCTAACAAGGTCGCAACACCTCCCAAAGTAGTTTGTCCTCATGACATGGTCGTTGACACTTCTCCAAGCTATTTTGTCAGCTCTAACAAGGTCGCTAACACCTCCCAAAGCACTTCGTCCTCCTGACAAGGTCGCTGACACCTCTCCAAGCAGTTCTGTTAGGTAAACATCGTGAATGTGTCACAAACTCATGGATAGGAACTCGAAAAGTGTTAACGTATGTCCCATACCACACATTCGCACTTAGCGGTTTACTACCCGTTAGTCGATGCCACACTAGAAACATCATAAAACTCAGAAAATTATATCTCGCCTAGTCTCATTGGCGAGTGATAAAGAGATATCATACTTGTCTCATCTCATCGACAAGTAAAAACATCATGATGGTTCCTCATAAACCCTAAATCTCAACATATGAAATCATAAACTCAAGACTTGCCTTATATCATTGGCAAGTAAATAAAACATCGTGATGGATCTCATCGACCATACTCCGATATAGGAGATCTCAAACCATAATGTTTGTATAATATTGGTCATCTTAAATAATTCCAATAAATAGGAATTATAAAAATTAAAATATGCCATAAAATGTAAAATCATCTCAGAATTAATAATCTCAAATAGCTTCGATCGTACAAGTCCGGAATTAACCGAAATAGTAAACGCACAAGTCACATACCACATGTTTTACTAAATCGTTTGATTCTCTTTCTCATACATTTGAATAGTACAAAAGTGTGTATTATATATATATAATAATTTTTGTAAAACATTTAATATGAAAGCTTTTCCATTTAAAAAAATCATTTCGAAAATGGTTTAGAAAACACGTGCACAGAAACAGAAAAAATCGATGAAAATTCAATAAAATTAACATACGATACAACCCAAATAAAACCGTCAATTCGTAGTGCGAATCAACATTAATGTCGGCTTTTCTATTTTTAAGAGTTAGTATTTTAGAACCACTCAAAAAAAAGCTCAAAATCATCGAATTCAAAAACAATTCAACGGAAAATGCCAAACTTTGCAAAAGAACTCAAGCTAGCGGCTTGTTTTCCCAGTTCGCCCATTTTTAACTCAGAATTTGAGAAAATATGAAACATAAAAGTTCAAGATGATTGTTACAGCTCGAAGTCAGAAAAAGAATCATCTAATTCGGACATTCGAGTCAAAAGTTACGACAATTTTAATTCTCAGGTCTAAAATTACAAAACTGTGAATAATTAGCATAACAACAGGGCTGCGGCTTAAAGATCCAATTGTACCCTGTAGATCAAAGATTTTGATAATCATAAAATATGAAAGTTGAAGATCATTTTCATAGCTATAATTCAAAAAAAAAAATATCACCTGATTCGGACTTACAAGTCAAAAGGTATACCCAAAACAATTATCAGGTCTGGATTTATTATCGCTGTATTTTCCTCTCAGGACAGCGACAAAGAAGTGCATTTTTGACCAAATTAAATTCAAAATTTAAGAAAACCCAAAACATGAAACTTGTAACACATTATTTGTGCTTTTCAAAACATCCAAAATTATCAAATTCCGATCCAAACAAGAAAGTTATGGCTAATTTTATTTTTAGGTTTCAATTCTGAAAATCGACAGAGCGTTGCATGTATCTCAGTTTCGAACCCAATTTCGATCCTTTAAATCATATAATTTGCAAAAACTTATAACAAGAAAGTTGTAGCACAGTGTTTAAGCTATTAAGAACTTTAAACGATATCAAAATCTGATAAGAAATGAGAAAGTTATGCTTAAATTACTAACAATATTTTGCACAGAAATTTGACAGGGCAGAGACTATTACTCTGTCAAAAATTCGATTTTGACCAAGAAATATTCAAAATATGACAAAGTAATTAAAACAAAGGTTCTTTATTAGAGAATTATATTTCTAGTGCAAAAAGATTCAACATAATTGGAATTATCAATCAAAAGTTATGTTTATTTTACTCTCAGGTATTAACTCAAAATTTTTATATGGCTGAGCTATAACATTAGTTTCAAACTCAATTTCGACCAATTTAACTAGAGAATTTCGAAATATAATTAAAAGAAAACTTGTAGCTAATTGAAATAACTTTCTACCACAAAAAAAAGAGTCAATTTGGATTTATTCTACCAAAAATTATCGTTGTTTTACTGCAGCGACTTTTTTTTATAACAAATTTCCAGCAAACAATAACACAATAATCACACAAGTTTTCAACCAAATTGCATACAATTAAATCAACAATCATTCAAATAATGATGTGAAGCAAACAAACATTTAGATGTGAGTGATTAACTCACCTCTATCGTTCAATTCAACAATCAAGACCACCAATTCAGCCCAAATTTCCAAACTAGCAAACCCTAAACAGAGAAGAAGTTAATAAATTTTCACTGTAAGTTAGATCTTAATGGAGAGATTGGTTTTAAATTGAAGATTACCTGAGTTTATACTTAAATCTATGTTTTAAAACATCCATTCTTCATTTTATTTTTGATTAATAGAGAATAGATTGGGAGAATAAGAAGACTGCCATTATTTTTGAGCTTCAGAAGTTTTCAACCGAGAGGAGAGAAGTGAATGAACGTACAGACTTTTCTCCTCTTTCTCATTCTTTAGTAACATGTTAGAGTTTAATTGTACTAATGGAATTAAGCCTAACAAGTAAATGAAATTAACTTGTGTTATTATTCAACCACTTATTTCATGTTACAATGCATACTAACGATGAAATTTACACTATTTCAAGTTCCACTTCTTAAGAATTACGAAATTCATTGCTCATGATAATAAAAACGTTTTACACCCAATTAAAATATTATTTACATAATTAGAAAATATTTATTATCATATTTCCCTATTTAAAGAAAATATCAAATTTACATTATTAATTACAAAACTCATTGTGATTAACACTATAAATTACACAAAAATCACATTTTTATGTCATAAAATTCTTTAACTCATTTCAAATATAATTTTATGCTCAACTTATATTTCTAAACTCAATTCCATCATCCCGTTTTAAAATTAATTACTTCCTCTAAAAAAATATTAAATGAAGTAAAGAGCAATAATTAACAAAATTATTGCATTAACTCTAAATAAAACACATTTTCCTCATTTATTTATTAACTCAAACCATCTTAATAAAGTTTTCAGAATTCTATTTTCTCATTTTATCCTCAAATATATTGTTTATTCCCGATAAATAATTTAAATTCCTCTTTAATTATTAATTCACACCACTAAATTATAACAGCCGTTATAATTTAATATTTTCAGGTAATCACTAAAACCTGGGTTGTTACAGACTCCTCCCCTTACAAAAATTGCGTCCCTGCAATTTTCTAGAAAAAGAGATGTGAAAACATAAAAGATGCATTCATCGAAGGATAAAGACAAGCTCGAATTCCAAACCATTCATACTCTCAATACAGAATGGTAGAAAGAAATAAGGAAAAACTCACTTGGTTAACTCATTGGCCCATCATATGCTAATACAGTGATTAGCAAACCGTCGAGTTTTCCAAGTATCTCGAAAGAGTTTTGAAGATATCCCGTCTTCGAATCAAAACTCAATAACATGCTCAACAATTTATCAATCAGAAATGATTGATTTCAAAAAAAAAACTCTACGAATAGAGTCGGGATCATACTCATTTAAACCCAAACTCTAAACAATAAAGAAGATCATCAAGAAGATTTTCCTCATAAATATACGGAAAGAATATCCTCACAACAGGATAGACACAATAGACAAGAAAGATAAATCACAAGATGGCTTCTTACAAGGCCACCAAATTCGAACGACCGCGAAAAGTGCACGTCGTTGATAATAGCTCAAAGATAGATTATACTCAAGAATAAGGATATAAGCTCGAATTATCTTTTAATCCAAGATATTTTAAATTTTAAATTTCAACATCTCTTAAATTTTCAAATATCAATTTTCAACATTTGAAAATTTCTCAAACTCTTTACTATATTACTTAGTAAGTAATTTAAAACTCAAGTTAAAATTCAAATTTCTTCTCTTACTTCAAAATTAATTTCCAAAGAATTTTGTAAATCCATAATAATATCCCTCAAAATAAATTAAGGGTTTAAATTCTATTATTATATAATATAGATTCTAAAATCTCAAAATATACTTCTAATAAAACACAACTCAAAATAATCTCATTTATATTCTCATTTTTTATAATTTAAAAATAAATAAATGTCATTGCCTCGCCATTGAGCCTCTAATAAACAAATATATCTGTTGGCTGCAGAGTTGACCGAACGATCAAAACTGCCTCGCCATCTATTACTCATCTCTAAAATCAATGGCTGCAATTACCATTCAAAAATAAATTTAATATTTAATCTCCAAATATTATTTTCAAAATCTCAATCCTTAAAACCAAATCATCAAGTTTGATTGCCTCATCATAGCATTTAGGAGATTCATATCGAGGCGTATCGACCAGAACTCTTAACTACTCGATGGATAATCCAACACTCTCAATTATTTCTATAGAAGAATACTACTCATCTAAATATATTCTCAAAACATTCTTTGATTTTTAAAATATCTCAAAACTCCAATTTCTCTTTTTAAAACACACACACACACACACATATATATATAGCGTCATAAACTCAAACCAAAAAACATTAAGAGAATGCATCGATATATTCCTAGAATACTCGATTCACAAAATCAACAGAAGGAGATGGAGTGTTTGTCAATTTTACGATGCCACGAGCCACTCTCAAAAATCATTAAGATACAGGATAAGCAAGATATATTTCTCGAAGGAGAAGAAGCATACAAACAACAAATCATTACTTCAAACAAAGTAATGCTACAAAGGATAACACCAATCGAGTATTCAAAAAGGATAACTTAATGAACTGAATGATAAACTCAATCAAACTCGAACAATGCAGAATCTCATCCGTTCCTCAGTGGATATCCTCGAGGAAGGATAACCGAAAAGCAAAGAGCCAGGAATAAGGTTACCTCAACACTCGATTTCCCAATTGGATGTCAAATCAAAACGGACTCAAAAACTCAACAAAGTCACCATGACTAGAATTTGACATATATCATCAACATCTCGATACTCAAGAGCGACTTCAGAAACCTCAGAATCATCGTTAACATTCCAAAGTAATAGAAATAATAAACCAATCAAATTAGGATGCCTAAATAAATATAGGATCCTATAACAACAAAAGGATCATACTTTACATCAAACAAGTCAATCCATCTCAAGTCAAATACATCTCAATATAGTGAGTAATAAACAAATACTCACTAAAGCAGTAACAAATAGAAAACTCAGAATGCTCACAACAAGCCAATCGTTGTGGACCCCTCAATAGGATTCACAACTCTCAAAGGAATGCAAAAGGAATGCTCAAAGAAATCAACCAGCTCCATCGATACGAACTCAATCATAACGACAAGAATATAAATAGAATAATCCTAAATAAGATTATTCATAAGATAATAACATCAAATTATATTATGGAATACTACAGAATGCAATATATATTCCTAGACATATTCCATCTCAACATATCTCAAAACTCAAAAAAGAATCAAAGCATGGTTCGAAAACAAGCTCGAATAATGGACAATGATTCACTCGTATTGCACTTCGATGTATCGTGATATACGTACTGTTCTGTGTTTATTCTACTTTGTTCTAACCACAGCTCTGATACCAAGCTGTAACTCCCTACCCCGAGACCCATCTTAGTAAAGAGAATTAACGAATAATTCCGTCTACTAAAGTAGAGAATAGGGCTGGTTAAGGGCGACCATCTATAATTTTGTCTTAAACATCTACTTAATACGTCGATAAATGCAATATGATTTTTCTCTTTTCTATCTCAACTGGATCGACAAAACCAATAAATGCTTAATCCAAAACTATAGGTGGCTTATGGATCTATCAGAACAAAATACAATAACTAAATGAAAAGCACATCACAGAACAGTAATCAACATCATATATGAACATATACACTGATACATGTTTAGTACAATACAATATGAATACAATAAAGTTGGTGCACCACCATACAATAAACATTAAATCAAACATAAATACATCAGAGTATGCGGAAGAACAGAAATTGCTCAAGAGAAAGGAGAGTTGATATCCAGCATCAACTTCAAGCTAAGTCCAATAGATGATGCCTGAAACAACTCGGTCTGACCCGAGTATAAATACACGGGTCAGTCTAGCTACACGAATCAGTCATTATAGGTAATATGAAGCAGAATAGACATGAAGATACTTCTTCTCGAAAGAGAAGAATGAATCGATAAAATCATAAGCTCAACATTTAAGTAACAAATGCTACTTAAGTGAACAAATACCTCGAAGGAGGTAACTCAAACTCAATACTCAAATCAAACACAAGTGCCTTATATCATCGGCGACATCCCAAAATGTCTACATGGTTTCCATGAACCATATCTCCTTAAAAGGAGAAATATCAATACAAATTCTCACCAAAATGACAAACATAAAACATTCTCAAATAGGATGATCCAAAACTCAACTATAGATGAATCTCCAAATTCAATTATACCTCTTCTCATCGGTGTAAATGTATATAAATCTCAATCTCAACTCGCCAAAATGGCAAAACCCAGAATATCTTATAAAATCCTGAAATTATCAAAATTCATAACTCATGGAACTCGATAAGAGTTCAAAACATCACAATTGAAATCACCATATATATAACATCTCATATAGCACTAGGCTATCGATGTAATAAAACATCTTAAAAAAGTGAAATCACAATAAAACAGAAAACTCAGAAAATCCGGATTGGCCAAATCCCCGGTTGTAATGCCGAAGCAATGCTGGACGTGCAAAACTCAGACTGCCGAAGCCTCAGACAAGGTCGCTAACACCTCCCAAAGCAGTTCGTCCTCATGACAAGGTCGCTGACACCTCTTCAAGCCATTTTGTCAGTCCTAACAAGGTCGCTAACACCTCCCAAAGCAGTTCGTCCTCATGACAAGGTCGCTGACACCTCTCCAAGCTATTTTGTCAGCTCTAACAAGGTCGCTAACACCTACCAAAGCAGTTCGTCCTCATGACAAGGTCGTTGAAACCTCTCCAAGCTATTTTGTCAGCTCTAACAAGGTCGCTAACACCTCCCAAAGCAGTTCGTCCTCGTGACAAGGTCGCTGACACCTCTCCAAGCAGTTCTGTTAGGTAAACATCGTGAATGTATCAAAAACTCACGGATATGAACTCGAAAAGTATTAACGTATGTCCCATACCACACATTCGCACTTAGCGGTTTATTACCCGTTAGTCGATGCCACACTACAAACATCATAAAACTCATAAAATTATATCTCGCCTAGTCTCATTGGCGAGTGATAAAGAGACATCATACTTGTCTCATCTCATAGACAAGTAAAAACATCATGATGGTTCCTCATAAACCCTAAATCTCAACATATGAAATCATAAACTCAAGTCTTGCCTTATATCATTGGCAAGTAAATAAAACATCGTGATGGATCTCATCGACCATACTCCGATATAGGAGATCTCAAACCATAATGTTTGTCTAATATTGGTCATCTTAAATAATTCCAATAAATAGGAATTATAAAAATCAAAATATGCCATAAAATTTCAAAACATCTCAGAATCAATAATCTCAAATAGCTTCGATCGTACAAGTTCGGAATTAACCGAAATAGTAAACGCACAAGTCACATACCACATGTTTTACTAAATCGTTTAATTCTCTTTCTCATACATTCGAATAGCACAAAAGTGTGTATTATATATATATATATATAATAATTGTAAATTTTTGTAAAACATTTAATATGAAAGCTTTTCCATTTAAAAAAATCATTTCGAAAATGGTTTAGAAAACACGTGCATAGAAACAGAAAAAATCAATGAAAATTCAATAAAATTAACATACGATAAAACCCAAATGAAACCGTCAATTCGTAGTGCGAATCGACATTTCTGTTATTAAGAGTTAGTCTTTTAGAACCATCTCAAAAAAAAAAAGCTCAAAATC
This sequence comes from Allium cepa, assembly GCA_030765085.1. Classification (NCBI taxonomy): domain Eukaryota; kingdom Viridiplantae; phylum Streptophyta; class Magnoliopsida; order Asparagales; family Amaryllidaceae; genus Allium; species Allium cepa. The sequence continues at coordinate 888,541,736 of CM060931.1, forward strand.
ATCGAATTCAAAAATAATTCAACGGAAAATGCCAAACTTTGTAAAAGAACTCAAGCTAGCGGCTTGTTTTGCCAGTTCGCCCATTTTTAACTCATAATTTGAGAAAATATGAAACACAAAAGTTCAAGATGATTGTTATAGATCGAAGTCAGAAAAAGAATCATCTAATTCGAACATTCGAGTCAAAAGTTACGACAATTTTAATTCTCAGGTCTAAAATTACAAAACTGTGAATAATTAGCATAACAACAGGGCTGCGGCTTAAAGATCCAATTTTACCCTGTAGATCAAAGATTTTGATAAATCATAAAACATGAAAGTTGAAGATCATTTTCATAGCTATAATTCAAAAAAAAAAAAAATCACCTGATTCGGACTTACAAGTCAAATGGTATACCCAAAACAATTATCAGGTCTGGATTTATTATCGCTGTATTTTGCTCTCAGGATAGCGACAAAGAAGTGCATTTTTGACCAAATTAAATTCAAAATTTAAGAAATCAAAAACATGAAACTTGTAACACATCATTTGTGCTTTTCAGAACATCCAAAATTATCAAATTCCGATCCAAAACAAGAAAGTTGTGGCTAATTTTATTTTTAGGTTTCATTTCTGAAAATCGACAGGGCGGAGCATGTATCTCAGTTTCAAACCCAATTTCGATCTTTTAAATCATATAATTTGCAAAATCTTATAACATGAAAGTTTTAACACAGTGTTTAAGCTTTTAAGGACTTTAAACGATATCAAAATCGGATAAGAAATGAGAATGTTATGCTTAAATTACTAACAATATTTTGCACAGAAATTTGACAGGGCAAAGACTATTACTTCGTCAAAAATTCGATTTTGACCAATAAATCTTCAAAATATGACAAAGTAATTAAAACAAAGGTTCTTCCTTATAGAATTATATTTCTACTGCAAAAAGATTCAACATAATTGGATTTATCAATCAAAAGTTATGTTCATTTTACTCTCAGGTATTAAGTCAAAATTTTTATATGGCTGAGCTATAACATTAGTTTCAAACTCAATTTCGACCAATTTAACTGCCGAATTTCGAAATATGATTAAAAGTAAACTTGTTGATGATTGAAATAAATTTCTACCACAGAAATATTGAGTCAATTTGGATTATTCTACCATAAATTATCGTTGTTTTACTGCAGCAACTTTTTTTTATAACAAATTTTCAGCAAACAATAACACAATAATCACACAAGTTTTCAACCAAATTGCATACAATTAAATCAACAATCATTCAAATAATGATGTGCAGCAAACAAACATTTAGACGTGAGTGATTAACTCACCTTTATTGTTTAATTCAACAATCAAGACCACCAATTCAGCCCAAATTTCCAAACTAGCAAACCCTAAACAGAGAAGAAGTTAATAAATTTTCACTGTAAGTTAGATCTTGATGGAGAGATTGGTTTTAGATTGAAGATTACCTGAGTTTATACTTAAATCTATGTTTTAAAACATCCATTCTTCATTTTATTTTTGATTAATAGAGAATAGATTGGGAGAATGAGAAGGCTGCCATTATTTTTGAGCTTCAGAAGTTTTCAACTGAGAGGAGAGAAGTGAATGAACGTACAGATTTTTCTCCTCTTTCTCATTCTTTAGCAACATGTTAGGGTTTAATTATAATAATGTACTTAAGCCTAACAAGTAAATGAAATTAACTTGTGTTATTATTCAACCACTTATTTCATGTTACAATGCATACTAACGATGAAATTTACACTATTTCAAGTTCCACTTCTTAAGAATTACGAAATTCATTGCTCATGATAATAAAAATGTTTTACACCCAATTAAAATATTATTTACCAAATTAGAAAATATTTATTATCATATTTCCCTATTTAAAGAAAATAGCAAATTTACATTATTAATTACAAAACTCATTGTAATTAACACTATAAATTACACAAAAATCACATTTTTATGTCATAAAATTCTTTAACTCATTTCAAATATAATTTTATGCTCAACTTATATTTCTAAACTCAATTCCATCATCCCATTTTAAAATTAATTACTTCATTTAAAAATATATTAAATGAAGCAAAGAGCAATAATTAACAAAATTATTGCATTAACTCTAAATAAAACACATTTACCTCATTTATTTATTAACTCAAAATTCCTCTTTAATTATTAATTCACACCACTAAATTATAACTGCCGTTATAATTTAATATTTTCAGGTAATCGCTAAAACCAGGGTTGTCACAGGGGGGCTTAGTATCATTAATGTTAGATTTCACGTTCGAGTGCGTTTCTGAATTGTTTGTTGTGGCTGTTTATCATCATCTCAGAGCATGCCTAAGGACCGTTCACAATCTCATACATATGTAAGTGGCTTAGCCGTTATGGAATCACAAATAGCGGATTTTCAATCAAAATGAGTCTTTCAACAAAAATATCCAACAAAACCAAGTCCAAACATGAGAAATAGCAAACAAAAGCAAAATAGAGACGTCAAAGTGCAAACACCTACACTGATGCGACTGATAGTCGTATCAGAGCATGCCTGAGGATCGTTCGTAATCCTGTACTTGTATAAATGACTTAATGATGTTGGAGTGGAGTTTGCCACTTATTCGTCATTATTTCAATCAGTTGATGACAAGCTGATGCCTCAATCTTGAGCCGTTCCCAATTGGTGCAGGTGGTGGTCGTTCTTGCTCCACAATCGCGGTTTGCCTGCTCACGTACTGTAATATCATGCCATTCCAAATATGCCCTTCTATCTCATCCCTCAAATGCCTACATCATTGGTATTATGGCCGCTTAGCTCATGGAATAAGCAGTACGTGTCTAATTTCCTCTCATTGTGGGTCGGATCCCACCTCATTGGCTTTCGATAAGGAACCTTCCCCCTGATGTCCTGGTAGATCTATTCTAAAGATTCGTTCAACTCTATACAAGAGGTGAATCTCGGTTCTTTTCGTGGTCACTTTGGTCCATTATCGTTATCTTCGGCTTTTCATTTCCCTTTGTCCTTGCCTGAATCCTTTCCAGGTCGATCTTTGCTTTTGACTGCGTATAAATTGACTCCTCTCCTTCCTCTCTTTCAACATTTTCATCCTCTAATCGTAAAAATCCTTCGGCCTCATTCGTAAAAATCCTTCGGCCTCATGATAAAACTCCCCTAGATTCATACATAGATCCTTGTCAGTGAATTTTTGAACTCTATTCCATCAGCTTGCCAGATATAGCTTGCATTAAAACCATGGATGGATCTATACGATCCACCAATGCTGCTGCTGCATTAAATCTTGTTAAGAAGTTCCTCAAAGATTCTTCGGTCTTCTGCTTCAGTGCCGCTAGACTCATCACATTCTTGGGCCTCGAAATGTGAACTTTAAACCGCCTCACGAACTTCTCAGTCAGCTCGGTCCATGTTCTAACTGAGCCGGTTTCCAATTGCCTGAACCATAGTGCTGTTATGTCTGTCAGATACAATGGAAAACACCGAGCCATGAATTCCTCCGATGCTCCTAGAACTTCCATATGTCTCATGCATTTTGTTAGATGAACAGCTGGATCTGTCCTTCCATCATATGTCTTCAATGTTGGTAGCTTGAATTCTGGTGGATTCCTGGCCTGCCTAATTGCAGGAGCGAAGGGGCTCCTGTTAGCATCTTCCAAATTTCTATTCACTAGTCCACCTTTCATGGCTCGTCTGACTATCTCCGCCGATCTATCACCATCGCCAAGCTGTAGTCCTTTTCTATTGCCTCCAATCGGCCCCCCGAGTTCGCAAGGGAACCTTGGAATCTGCTCTCGTGGACGGGCATCCGTTCCTCTATCAATGCCATGTTGAACAGCCACATCTGATATCCTGTCTGAGGTTGGATGAACATACTCTTATGGAGGGCCCCCTGTTTATGGGCTGCTCCTGAAGGTCCTGCTCTATTCTGGATCGTGGTTGCCCATGCTTCTGACCTTTGTCTCTAACATTCCCTGTCATAGTGTTCGCTTGATTTGCATTCTAGTTTGTCCAACTTGTTGGAGTTGGTTCTACATCATCTCTTCTTGCCTTTTCAGCATTCCCTCCTACATAGCTTATATCATCATCTCCATCTCATCTCGGATGATGAAGACTGAGGCTTGATTCGCTCCCGAGGAAGCCTCTTGATTTCCTTCATGCCGCTCTTGGTCTCCTTGTTGGTTGCTTCACCATTATTTCCAGATCTAAGTCCTTAAGCCTTCAGATCCAAGATCCAAGCTGTAGAATCCCTGAATGCTAAATTTCTCAATGAAAGCACCAAAATGTTTTCGCCAAAAAATGGTCACAAACACCTAATTGTCGATGATATCACCCGTTTACAATCACAGATTACAGATAACAAATATGTAGAGAAAATAAATGTAAAGAACACTCAAAATTTAAAAAGAATCATACAGAAACATACAGATTTAGAGTGGTTCGGCATCTGGCGTACGTCCACTATGAAATGGCGGACTTTTATTGATCTTTGTTCGCTGGTTACAATGAGCTACAACAGTAGAATTGAAGTACAAGACAAGAGTAATCTCGGTAGAGTCTGGATGTAAAAGAGGCAAAGATCCCTTTTTTGATGCTCTTAGACTGCTATTCATAGCCGTAGGATGCAAATATCTCACTCCGATCCCGGGAGACCTCTTCTAGCACATAAGTGGGCCTACATGATCGATCCCATGTCATCTACACTCTGTCCGTGATCGACATGAACAAATTTCGTATCGATCAAGATTTGATTCAATCAAGTCAAAATTTAGCATGAGAATTCTTTAAGTCGTATCTAAGCTCCTATGAAAATTTGGTGGCATTTGGACTTGTAGATTGTTTGTTATGATCGATGCAAGTTTGAGCTTTTCGACTGCTGTTCGTTCGTATTCATGCCGTTCGTATCGATGGTCTCGCATCGATAACCCTGGACGTTATGTCTGATGACGTGCCGCTTGCTTTTAGGATCGATCCATATTTCACGCCGAATGATTGAATATTTCTTGTGGATGCGCCTTGTTCGTATCGACCCGAGTTTAGCCTTGTTCATATCGACCCACTGCTCTATTTGTGTCGATGTTCACTGCTCTTGTTCGTATCGATGATCGTAGGCCACTTCGTATTGATGACTGAAGGCCGCATTCGTATCCATTCTTATGTGAGCTTTTCGTATTGATCTTTTATGCCTACCTTCGTATTGATGGTGCTTTGTATCAATTGCACGCTGCTACTTCGTATCATAAGTTTCTGACATATTTCATATCGATATAGGATGCCAAGTTCCATATCGATCTAGAGCTGATCGATACGATACACGCTAGGTAGCGGATTGATACGAAGACTTTAAAGTTAATAACGAAAATTATTATTCACTTTGTATTTTACAAGAAAACAGCATTGGAAAGAAAATCTCATAAGGAATTGAGAAAGCAAAGAAATTATTGGTTTTACAGTAAAGTGTAAAAAGTTTCTTCTATAACTAGGGGCGCAAATGCTATCCACGTGTTTTCTAAAGGGAGTATAGGTATCGAGCCGATGAATCAAAAGTTGGGCTTCCGAGGAAATAATATGATAGGTAGAAGAAATGTCAAACTTCATTACAAGGAGGAATGTTAAGGCCATTATAATGACAGTCATTATAAAGCATAAAAAGGCAGTATGAAGGTGTCAAATGTCACTACTTATATTAATGTCAAAAATATGCGACATGCCAACATAATCACAACGTCATATCAATAGCTAATGTAGATGGTGTGAAGATGGATCGACACTGAAAGAATATAATACCGTGCCTCGTCAAGAATCATTTACAATGCATAATGTTGTTAATGAAGTACAAGTTATCAAATGTTGTTAATGTCACATACATATGTTGTTGAATGAATAATGTTGTGTTCCATCAATAATGCATTTCTTCCATATAGCCAGGAGAATCAATGCCATCTAGTTTAGTACCCAATCTCTCTGATCTCACCTTATTATAATATTGCCCTTCAAAGTAATGCCAACTCCTATCAATACCGCTCATCATCAATGCCACCGATTATCATGCTACCTATTATCGATGCCTCTCCATCTCAATGCCGCTCCATTTGAATGCCGCTCCATATCAATGTTGCTTCATTTCAATGTCGCTCCATATCAATGTTGCTTCATTTCAATGCTGATCTATATCAATGCCACTATATATTAACATTGCATTATATTAGTGAAACTTCAAGTCGATGCCAATACCTATTGATGAAGAATACCAAAGATCGTCTATAAAACTCGACACCCTTAAGATTGTTGAGGGATATGCTGACTGAAGATAAGTCAGGCCGAAGGCAGCATAAAGCATCATGCCGAATCCATCTACCCCTATAAATAGGGACCCAATGGCATGAAAGAAGGGGCGATTATTTCTTTTCCCTACTCTCAAAATTAAATTCTTGTAAACCCTAAATTGGATTAGGAAAAATTCCTACTTGACTGTAATCATGCATAATTTATATAAACAAAGACTTGGACATGCTTATTGTTTTAACTGCTTGCTTTGAACATTATCGACATGGATGTGCATATGATAAAGCTCTTTAAACTTAAAGCTCATATGATTTTTTTTCTAAAGCGGCTTCAGTCTATATCAGTGTCTATATGCATACCCTCTATTTTGTCTAATATACATATGAATAATGGACTATGAATTACGACGACGGCTTATTGAGCCAACTAACACACTTAATGGGCTATTGCACCAATTTGCTACGTATCTTTCCTCGCTCCTTTGGATATGTGACACGAGTCTTTGAATATCCTATTCCTAAAAAAACATGTGGATTCTTGGGTATGTATTCCAAGTAATTTTAAGGGCTTGAATATCTCATTCCAAGTGACCTTAAGTGATATCGAATATTATATTCCAACAAAACATATGGACTTTCTATATTTAATATCAAAGGCTCGTCGGCATAATAGACCCATCCTTTAATGATGTCATCCTATACATAGCCGTAAATGATAAACTTGTTCTTGATAGCACTTTTTGGTCAACACTAATTAAGCCATGCCTAACCGTGTCATCATGTGTTAGAATCAAGGATTAGTTTATCACAATTAGCATCATGGGTATTATACCAATTTTTTGTATAACATAAACATAATAATATTATTGATAATTATGAAGTAGATTACAAAATCCTTTTGATAATGATCCATCTGATAGTGCAAATTCTTAGAAAAATTCAATAATCAGGCTAAGTTTTCTAAAGCTCCTGAAATCCGGAAATAAAATAAAAAGTGGATTGGTTAACATAGGCTGATGGATCTACTAAATTTTTCTATGTTAAAATGACAAGCAGAAGACACATTAATGATACAAGTAGTATCATAAATGATAGAGGAATCTATACATGTGATTTCAATTGTATTGCTAAGGAAGAGAGTGAATATCTTAAAAAACTAATTAACTATGATATTGATAAATAAATATTTCCATCAATAACTTGTAAAAATGTTCTTAAATCTAATGTTAAAGATATTTTATTATCTTTGTTGGATATAGCTAAAACTAAACGTATTGTTTCAATGTTGAAGATAATAAAAGTCCAAGACCAAATGGTTTTAATATAAATTCTATAAAACAGATTTAGAAAACATTGAACATCATGTTTTTAAAGTAGTAGAAGAATTTATGGTGTTTGGAAATTATTAATAGTATCAACCACACTTTTATTACTTTGGTTCCTAAGATTAAAAATCAATTTAATGTTACTGATTATGGACTAATGTCATGTTGTAACTTCCTGCATAAAACAATCTTTGCCATCTTATGTAATAAAATGATATTTCTACTATTTTTGATTTCTAAAAATTAACATGTGTTTATGCTAACTAGATTAATCCGTGAGAATTCTTTTTTAGCTTATGGGATTATGAGAAATTCTAATAGTAAACACGAGGGTAGTTTATGTATGAAAGTTAATTTATAAAAAGCCAATGATAAAGTTTATAGAAATTTAGTTCATCATATGGTTATGAATATGACTTTTCCAAAATATTTTGTGATTCAATATTAGAATGTGCATGTACTCCAACCTTTTCTATTCCAATACATGGAAAACCTATGTGTTTTATTAAAAGCGATAGATGAGTTAAATAAGGGTATCCATTTTCCTCTTATCTTTTCATCATTATAATGGAATATTTTACTATTCTTATGGATTCAGAAGTGGTCGGAAATAATATATTTACTATATTACTCACCTATTTATGCTGATGACTTAATGACCTTTACCAATGACAATATGTACAATATAATGCCTACTAATGAAATTTTCGAGTGCTTGTAGAAACATGTAGGTTTTAAGTTTATTAATGTATGAGTGAACCATGGTTTAACCAACATTGAAATGATGAAAGTAATAAGTTGGATAACTTATATGTGTTAATACCATAAGTACTGATTTTAATGATAACAACCATATAAATAACTAACTTTTCCCTAAGTTGTGCAGTATTTTCGGATATATTATTGAGATATTATACAGAGTAAACAAGATTCCTAGTAAATGAAAGTAAGCAAATAAGATATATGTAACGTAAGGATGTAGAATTTTTAATGTTCCGAATGAGAATATTTTATTTATGTAAATATTCAAATTTGATTCGCATTCAATAAATAACAAGAAAATCAATTGTTAATAAATGACTCGATTTTTATTGATGTATTTTTGATATAATTTATAGGATTTTCCATAATTTTTAATTTGAAAAATAATTAAATTATCTTTTGATGTATTTATCGGAAAAACGTTGGTATTTTTGAAATTTTGACAAAACCAGATAACCAATATATTTTATTGTTCTTTTGGGATTATAATGTATTTTTGTGCGTGATCATATTTTTGTTTTGTCGTTCGTGGTTCATACGTGAACGGAATGCTGTGTAGCATAACGCCGGAAATCAAAAAATAAACTAAACTCAGCACCAAGACTTTTGCTCCATTCCTTTCATTTTCCCTCATTTTATTTCCATCCTTTTTTCCATTTCTTGTTAGAAGAAAATTAAATCCACCTCCTTGAATGTTCAAATTTAATAATCCACTCAACGGAAAAACATAATTTTGCATCTATTTTAATTAGGTGGCCTAAATCTTCAAATCTATGTGCTGTTTGAAGTGTGCGGTCATGTTTGTTTGGGTTCGACAAGGTCGATGTGAACAAGGGTTTGAGGTGGAGGTTGATTCGGGTGGAGATAGTGACGGTGTTAGTTGAGATGGGTTCATGTCGTGTGGAGCAGCTATGGCTAGATTTTGGTGAAGCTTGGTGGTCGTTTGGGAGATGCAATCTGACGAGGTGGAGGGAAAAGTGATAGTCGCAACTCAAGGTAGAGGTTTGAGCATCATGTTTTTGGGTGGGGAGCAAAGAGCATGCGAAGAGAAGATGGTTGGTGATGTCAGATTTGGATTCCGTTATGTGATGGCCGAGATGTGGCGTGTGTGCTTGGAGGTGGAGAGGTGTGCATCTACAGGTCGATTGGGGAAGAAGGGGCTTAGTTAGAAAATGGTAATCAGTAATGTAATTTAATAATCAAATAAAGTAATTTAATCTAAAATCTTATTAATCAAATAAACTCTTTATATGAGATGTCGTCTTTTACGTTCCCTTCATAGTAGGGATATTTATGCATTGGGGCAAATTGAATTTTGAGCTAAAATCAAACGTCATTCGATTTTAGATCAAACTTGAATGCTTAAGCGTTTGCTAGAATTTTGGCGAGTTATCTCACCTTTGGATGAATAATATATGATTTATTGAAGATATAAATTACTCCTTTTGAATGATTTTTTTTGATTGGTTGAATTTACGCTTTAAAAAGCAAATGAAATATGAAATGAAATACATGGAATGTTGTAGGGGAATCCAGTTTCCTCACTATCGCTGATTTAAATTTCGGTTAAAAGTTATATATTTGTTAGATAAATTATTAAATCCAAAAGTTTGATAGTTTACTATATTGGAAATGACATTGATAATATTAAAAAGTTAAACTTTTTTAGTGATTAAAGGTAGTAATAGCATTGGTTAATTGCTATGGTAGGTGTTAGCCTCCTTATAGTATTTTGAAACACTTTTAGTTACTTTTTTGGTTTGGAAATGGTTTTGATTTGGAGAATGATTTTAAATCCGACTTTTGGATTTTCTATGATATTTTCTATAGAAATTGTTTTTGAACTTTTCTATTTTACTCCAACCTTTTTGAAAATGTGTTAAAAGTATATCGAGAAGTATTTATTTTTATAAAAATTATTATAATAATGAATTGTTATTTTAAAGGAAAATAAAAGGGAATATACCTTTTAAAATAAATTGATTTTTTTTTTAAAGGAGATAGTAATATTTTGAAATAAATATTTGTGAAACGTTTTAAACAAAATGTTGAAATAATGAATAGATTACAAATGGTATTTTATAAATAAAGAAATAGATTTATAAATGATATTTTAAATAAAAGAATAGATTTACAAATGGTATTTGTAACACCCCATAATTTTAGTAACATTATTAGGATATTTAATTAGTTAAATAAAATAAAATAAAATAAAATAATGTAAGTTGATTAATGGATTGAGATTTGTGATTAAATTAGAGGTAACGTGCCATCTAAAAAAGAACTAAAGAATAAAAATGAAATAGATAAGGGGCAAAATAGGAATAAACACATCCCTATGCCCTTACCCCTTTAGGAATTCATTCTACACGTTCATTATATTTTCATAAACAAAAATAGAGCTAAGGCCGACCACCATTAGGAAGTGGAAAGAAGAAGAATTCAAGAGGAAGAATCAAATCACTTAATCAAGAACAAATCTCACATCCTTAATAAAAAAGCTAAGGTGAATATTGACAACATCTCAAAGTTTTAATGATTTTCGGTTTGAAACCCGAATTATTTACGGATGTTTTGCCATTTTTTGGACGATAAAATGTTTATCTATATGTTGATGATGATATATGCCAATTCACATAGATTTTATGATATGTTTTGGTATGAAAACCATATTATATGACATCCAATTGACTTGCGAATAAAAATTTAGATCAGAAACAATAATTTAGAAATGAGTTTCAATTTTCATAATTTTCTAAATTAATGTGGATTTTATATGAATTTTCTAGTGAAGAAAATGCTATTTTGGGCTAAAAATTAATTATGGCTAAATTATATTGGCTAAGGGTCTAAAATTTATATATGTTGGAAAACATAATACAAATGATTTTCTGGAATTTTTATACATTTTTCCTAAGTGCTTTAGTGGATATATAAAATTATTTAAGGTATGGAACTTAAATGTTTTATATATTTATAGAAAGGAGAAGGGCTATTTTGTAAATAATCCAAATTCTTATTTCTAAAAATCGCAGTACTTTTAGAAAAGAAAAATTTGCAACCAAACGTAATTTGACAAATAAGGCTGATTAGATACAAAGAAATAGTTTAAAAAGCAAAATCTATATGCTTTTTTCTGTTTCAATGCTTTCGGCACCAGGCTTCCAACTCCTTACCTCCACCCCCGACTCCATCGAAACCAATGCACGTGGTATCGGATGCCTGGTACATAGTGAATTAGTTATAGGCAGAAGGTATTGTTTCGATACCAAGGGCTCCGAAGGGGTCGAAGCATACTTTGCTTTTAAATGAAAATGTGCCTGCTTTGCTTTCAACTGAATAGTTTTCGACTTGGTCTACTTTTGAATAGGTCAATGATTTTAAAAGAATAGTTTATGAAGCCGCACCTTTTTTTTTAAATAATTGCTTTCGACTAGGTCAAAATCCCTGACTTCCGCTTATGTTTCGACCAAGATTGGTTTTGAAAGGGTTACATTGTTTTTAAAACCAAGTTGCTTCTCCAATGCTTTCGAAGGGATGGTTTCGACACAATCACTTCTTAGGAAATGCTTTCGAAAGAGATGCTTTCGACTTAAATGTTTTAAAGACTCTTTTGCTCTATAAAAGGTAGAACCCAAATGCTTTTGAAAGAGATAGTTTTAACGGTTTCTAAAGCTATTTCCACATGTTATAAATTGAACCCAAATGCTTTCGAAAGGCTTGATGTTTTCATGTTTTCGAAAGGTTTTAAAGAAAGGTATCTAAGGGGTGGTTCTCCAATGGTTTCGAAAGGTCTAAACGGAAAGGTTTTCCAAATGTTTCGAAATGCAATGTTTAAGTGTTTCAAAGATAGGATGTATAAGGTTTTAAAGCTTTCCAAGGAGATGTTTTCCAATGCTTTCGAAAGGATAAATATGAATGGTTTCGAAGAGTATGACTTCGAAAGGTATGTTTTGGCCTATCAGCCTAAGGTTATAGAGTAAAGTAATTTACTTACATGGAAAGGGGTATTTTCAATGGTTTCGAAAGGGTTGTTTAAAGGTTTTAAACAAAGATTTCGAATGATTTGCTTTTTTGCAATATAACCTGAGTGTTTTTAAGTTAAAAAGGGTTTTAACTTATTTTGGAGGGATGGGAAATCCTTATTAATTTCATCAACATTATTTTGGGTAAAGTATATATAATATGGCAAATAGCTTAGAGTAAAGCAAAGAGTATATTTTCCTTGTATATGTATGATATAAAGGTTTAAATCATTTTAAAAAGGTTTTCAAGGAAAAATTTAAAGGTAGTTAACCATAAGAAAATGACTCATATTAAAAGACCAGATGGGACTGGTGTAGTGTTACGCCCTATACTCATTAGCTGTTAGCCCCTAGCTAATTTAGTCAAGAATTCCAACATGTAGGATTTTGTCACAAGTAAGACTAAAATTGTGTTACACACGGAAATGAATCTATAAAGGAAAGACGTGCTATTAGTAAGCCCACAAAACCATTAGGATCAGTTAGACTGGAGAAGTAAGTAAGGATAGAATGTCCAGAAGATGAGTATCTAACATATGCTAGATTTTTTTTTTGTTTTCTGGTAGGTCCGTGTTAGCTAAGGGTTAGTGGTTAGCAAAACAAAACTACAGTATATAGGCAAATAGTCCATATGATAACTTATATATACACACACACATGATATTGCTTTACAGATTTAACCAGTTTCGGTTGTAGGATTATAATTTGTAAAAGATATGTTTCAAAAAGGATATTAGTGAGGGGAAACCTGTTTCGCTAAGCGGCGTGGTCTCACTTAATATCTGATAACCGAGATGTATAGTATTATTCATACCAGGCTTTATGTCTGACTCGAAGTTTATTTTTACTTAAACTCTCGGGTGCTCAAAATTGATGTGAGTAGGCTGAGGGGGTATGATTACAAGTTTTAATAGGTTGGTGAATAAAGCTTTCGGTGACGAGCAGGTGGCTGACGAATAACTAATTAGGAGTTGCCATTATATTTTGGATTGATTCCGCTGTGTTGTATATATATTACTCTAGTCAACCAAGGGGCATCCTCATATCTCGCTTTTGGCGTATTTATGTAATAACTGTATTTTATCTAAACTTAAGAAAGATTTTGGGATTATGTAATTTAAATATGGAACATATTTTGGAAATGTAATCAAAGATATTGTTTTTTTTTTGAAATCTATGATTTTGTTTCATATTCGTGTGCTTCTAATATTATGGATACTATTAACATAGCGGTATTTAGTCATAGTAAGTTAATACTATGGATGACTGCAGCATCTGTAGTGCTTAGTTTTAGGCCTCTTGATAGGGATATTGCAATGTTTTATAAATAAAAGAATAGATTCATATATGATATTTTATAAAAAGGAAATTAATATCATTTTGATAAATTGGAAAATAAATCACATTTGTGAATTTATAATGATATATGAAATGACCGTTTGGTGAAAACTATTTTGTCCTATTTTGAAAACAAAGATTTTGTGTCAGGTATAAAAGGATTTATAAAAGGATATATACATATATATATGTGTATATATATATATAAAGGAATTTTACAAAGGAAATGAGATTTGATTTCCATAAATGATCAATTCAAATTATGGTGGTATGGAAAGTATTCTTTTCATACTTAACACCAAATTCCCAGGTATGGAAACTCGTCTCTATCTTAAGAATTAAGAATGGATGTCGAGGCAGGGATAGTTTTCTAATTTGTCTGATTTGATTGTTAATTGGGAGATAGTATTATTTGAAATTGGGAAGTGGTGGTAAGTATATTTGGTCTAGTTTCTATATGATCCATTTACCAACATCATAAGTGTTTTGGGTTTATTATTATTAACGTTTTAGGTCACATTTGTATTAACCTAAATGAGTATGGTTTTAGAAATGAAGGCTTCCTTAAGATTTGATAATATACTTATACCCTCGAGATAAATATATAAATGCTTTTTTAAGTATTGAAAGTGAACTGTTTTGTAAGTATACTTATACGGTAGAGATGAGTATATCAATATATAAAGAGCAGTGCTAGCATTCCAAGTGGGATTTGCTATAAGGTAAACCTAAACTCATGCCGCATAACCCCAGATGGCTAAAAAGGGTAGATGCAGTAGGGCTAAGTGGGTTGCTCCCATTAGGATATGGTCATTACTTGTATCTAGATCGATATTCTTGGATTATGTATGCTTGTGGCCATGGAATGGTTTGTCAAGTTGGCAGCTGGGGTAGTGATCATATTCGGTACTATCTAGGAAGGATAGGTTGGTTCTATATTGGTAGAGGGGTAAGTGTTGCAGCTTCGGTACATTTTGTCCAGAGATGTACTGTATGGAAGGTAGTCTCTTACAATGTAATTGTATGGAATCCATTCTTTAATAAGTGCCTTACGGACTTAGTTGTGCCCAACTATGTTGGAATGTGTGATACAAGCATTTCTGCTATGTTATACGTTTATTTTAAACCCTAAACATTACATAATATCATTGGATTTTTTTTAAAAATGGTTTGGTTAACATAAGGTAAAAATCCGTTCATGTTTATGTGCAGCGTGGTCTTATGTGATACCATTATTTTTGGAAGGCTTTATAAAAGTAAAAACTAATTTGATTTGTGTTTCTCATGCTATTTTACCATACTGATTTAGGCATTATTTTCTATTAATGCTCAGGAAAGACCGAACATATTTTCAAATTTAGTTATGGATGCTTTGGAGCTTCAGGAGACAAGCTGGATGCCTCCAAGACGTATTCACGTATCTTTTATTTCTGCTGAATTTGTTGTTTTCTATTTATCAACATTTATGAGGAAAAATTGTTATAACTATCAAAGATGATGATAGGTTAGTTTACTCTGATTGATTATGTATATTAAAGTTTCTTTTGCAAAGGTATGTTGTATGTTATATATTTCTCGTCATGATGTGAGATTCTGTTCTGTCTTTTCGGCACTTAGATACTCGTCATGTAAATACCATGGATGTATTAGTATGGACTTTTGAGGGTCGCAAAGACAGGTCATTACAGTTGGTATCAGAGCTTAGGTTGAGCGAATACCTAGGCTTTGGCGGGGTAGACTCATTAAAGATAGGGTTAGTAACACCCTAGAATGAGTTTTAGTGTGTGTATGTATATGCATGTGTGTATATAATAGACTCAATGTGTATTTGCTAGTGCTATAATTTTTTATATTTTCTTGATTTATCTGTTGAGTGGTTTATGAATTCTGACTGATACAAAAGGAACAACTGTATCAATAGGTGTTTTAAACACTTGAACAAGGCAAACCGACATAGCACTGTCTTGAAAATTTAATAAATATAATAATGTAACAACCCGCATATGTTATGATTTATATATTTAAATGTTTTATTTAAATATGGTATCGTAGTCGGATTTTAGTCCGAAAAGCTACTTTTTGAATACGGTCGAATTAGGACTCGGGACCACTCCCATTGAGTTTAAAATGCCGTTTGCGACCTTTTGAGTATAAGCTTCGATAAGTTTGGAGAAAGTTGAATTTTGCTACTTTTTGCTTAGGGCTTTGGTTTGGGCTGAGCCCAATAACCCCACTTATGTATTCAGTCCCAACTCCACTTCAACTCCTCATTTACTTCATTTCCAATTCCTAATACTCAAGCTTTAGCAACAATGGTGGGAGAGATGGGAAATTAAAACTCAAGCCCTAGTTTTCTTTTGCAAATCAAGTTCTAGCTCCAAACTAATAGAAGAACCCATTGGTAAGCTTCTCTTCTTCTTCTCCAACTCATTCTCTTATCATTTCAGAAATTCCTAAACCTAACTTTGGGAATGTTCTTTTTTTAAAGCTTAGAATCAAGCTTATTGAGTTGGATTTGAAGAGTGGTTGATTCTCCTTTGCTTTCAAGCTTCTTCTTTATTTGTGTGATTTCAAAGGTGAGAATTTTATCTCACATCTATGACTATAATTATCTTTGGTTGTTGGGTATTAATTCCTAACACTTCTTCATGTGCATTTGCTCTTGATTTGGATTGGTTTTGTGAATATTCCAATTTTTGGGTTTTTAAGTCAAATTTGTGCGAAATCCTTTTATGGATGTTTGATCATGCTTTTGGTGATGCATCGAGGAGCATATAGGGCCGGGTTGCCGATTGGCATAAACCCTTAGAGCCAATGTTCGTCCGGATGCATTTTGGAAGAGTTTGCTCTTCATTTGGATAGGCGGAAAAACAGCCCAGGCATGATTCAGTCGACTGAAACCTCTGTTCAGTCGACTGAACCTGGAACCCGAAAGTTTCCAGGCATGATTCAGTCGACTGAAACTGGAAACAGAAAGTTTCCTGAACCTGAAAAATTTCCAAGCACAGGGTCAGTCGACTGAAAACTCTGTTCAGTCGACTGAACCTGCTGTTTGAGTCCATTTTGCCTTTTTGGATTGAATTTCCAATTTAAATCGATTCGTGATGATCCTATTTGTTGTTATCATTTATTATGACTACTTTTTAGGGATTTTTGAATATCCATTTCGATGGATTCTTTATCGGTTTCTTTGGATTTTATTCACATCTTCGTATGTGAATTTTAGTGATTGATTGTTCCTACAATCTTCTTTGTGATTTGTCACTTTAAAAATATAAAGGTTTCGATACTAATAGTAAATATCAAAACTCTTTCTTCAAATGATTTCAACACTATTTTATTACAAATCTCGTTTTCTCAAACCGATTTCCAATCTATTAGTATATACAAACCTTTACCTCACTCGTATGAGAAATCTAATTAAACGACTTAGTAAAACAAGTGGTATGAAACGCTTGCGTTTACTTCATCGGTTAATTCTTGGACTTGTTCGATTGAATCTCTTGTGACAATTTTCTAGTGGAGATCTACAATTTGTTCGTAAATATTTAAGTTAAGCTAGTGGTTATGGGACATGAAGCTAAGCTCATATATTTACTAGCTTACTGTAATTGACACTTCTTGATGATCATGACGATCATTTTTTTTGTGATTTAGACTAGAAATGTGCGATGTCTCTTTGTCTGCGAGGGAGACTAAACCCCGTTTTGTGGAGTTTCGACTCAAATTGATGGGGTAGCGCCCCATGGTTTTCGGGCCGTTCGTGTGTCAAAAAAATAATGATGGCTAGCTACCATGAGATAGCGTCTCGTTCGTGTGATACATATGTTGGTGAGTTTTCATGCTCCCGTTCGTGTGATAGGCCTCCCCCATATTTTGTGTGATTTCTGGATTTCGCGTGTCGAATTCTAGAACTTTCTTCTTCACCTATTTTTGTGATTTCTATTGATACGATTTATCAATTTTTGTGCATAGGTGAATTCGTGTGTCATTGTCTGGATTTCTTGAGATGATTTCTAGAATTTGTGCTTCACCAATTTTCATGATTTTCATTAATAAGTTTTATCAATATTTGTGCATTGGTGAATTTGTGTGTCATTGACTTTTGTGATTGACATTGATGTAATCGTCAATATTTATGGTTTGGTGAACGAAATAAGGAGTATGACATTTTCTTTGGTTCTTGTGTAGATTTGGTGATATTGATTAATCTCTTGTTGATTTTCAATTACTTATATATATCACAGCTTGGCATTGTGATTATTATGTGTTTAGTCATATCTCTTATTCTATATCATTTCACTTGATATTTATAGTTAGACTGATCCGTTTATTATTTTCTTATTAAATAATACTCGGGTCAGACCGAGATGTTACAGGTGCTTCAGCTTGACTTCTCACTTGGGATTGATTTCTCTGACTTTTGGCTAACTACCTAAATTAGTAGTTTATTTTGTTGTATACACTTGAGATATAGACTCATAGTTGTATTCTTTTGTATAACACGTGTTGCTATTCTTTTGTATTATTGTGGATTTTTTTAACCACTACTCTGATATACACTTTCATGTGTTAATTATATATTCATATCTTCTTCCGCCTTTGTGATATGAATTATCTGTGAATGATTTGTGTTATGCTTATTTCTATATTTGTTTCCGAAGATTACTATAGCCACTGCGTAGTAGCTTTGAGTTTGTGTCGGTATGTCGGATTTCATCTTGTGATGAAAAGTTATATTTTTATCTGGCAATATCGGTGCTCGCCCAAAGCAATTACACGGATGGTCGCTCCTCAACAGCCTTATTCTCCGTGCTAGTTGACAGCATTACTCCGTAGTGTTCTTGGCTAGCGTGGGTATAGAGGTGGGGCGTCACAAATAATTTTACCTAGAATTATATTTTATATACAGAAGGATAATTTTCAAAAATTGATTTAATAATTTATGATGTGTTTGTTTGTTATGAAATGATAATATTTAATTATTATCATTTATTGTTTGATTTGTCATGCTCGGCCAGTTTAAGAGCAGTTTTACCATTTTACTGCATAGGTTAGGTATATAGTAACTAAGGGAACATTGAAATGAACACCTTGTGAATTTAATTTCAATGTTTGATAACTTTCTGGAGTTAAAAGATCGAAATTCCGAAAATCGTTCTTAGGTCACATTTTCTATTTTTCTACGAACTATTTAATCGGGTAAACAAATTTTGAAAACGACTTTACCATAATTATTAATGAATGAAAATGTGTTTATTTTCATTATAAAACCTATATATTGAATATTTAGAATTAATTAAATATTCATAATCAAAGTAGTGAAATTCTAGGTCGTTACAGATAGTTTAATGGTATCGAAAAGTGTTTCCACATGTTATAAATTGAATCCAAATACTTTCGGAAGGCCTGATGTTTTGATGCTTTCGAATGGTTTTAAAGAAATGTTTCTAAGGGGTGGTTCCCCAATGGTTTCAAATGGTCTAAAAGGAAAGGTTTTCCCATGGTTCCGAAAGGCAATGTTTAAGTGTTTTAAAGAATGGATGTCTATGGTTCTAAAGCTTTCGAAGGTGATGTTTTCCAATGCTTTCCAAAGGATAAATATGAATGGTTTCGAAGAGTATGATTTCGAAAGGTATGTTCTGGCCTTTCGGCGTAAGGTTATAGAGTAAATTAATTTGCTTACATGGAAATGGATACTTTCAATGGTTTCAAAAGGGTTGTTTAAAGGTTTTAAACAAAGATTTCGAATGAGTTACTTTTTTGCAATATAGCCTAAGTGTTTTTGAGTTAAAAAAGGTTTTAACTTATTTTGGAGGGATGGGAAATCCTTATTAATTTCATTAACAATATTTTAGGTAAAGTGTATATAACATGGAAAATAGCTTAGAGTAAAGCAAAGAGTATATTTTCCATGTATATGTATGATTTTAAGATTAAATCATTTTAAAAAGTTTTCAAGGAAAAATTTAAAGGGCAGTTAACCCTAAGAAAATGACTCAGATTAGAAAACCAGATGAGTCTGGTGTAGAGTCGCGCCCTATACTCATTAGTTATTAGCCCCTAGCTAATTTAGTCCAAAATTCCAGTGTGTAGGGCTTTGTCAGAAGTAAGACTAAAATTACGTTACACACAAAAATGAATCTAAAAAGGAAAGAAAGGTTACTGGTAAGCCCGCAAAACCATTAGGATCAGTGAGACTTGGAGAAGTAAGTAAGGGCAGACCATCCAAAAGTGCGGTATCTAACAGATATTAGATTTTTTTGTTTTCTGGTAGGCCTAAGTCAGCTAAGGGTTAGTAATTAGCTAAATAAAACTACAGTGTATGGACAGATAGTCCATATGATAACTGATATGTATATATACATGATATTATTTTATAGATTTAACCATTTTTGGTTGCAGGATTATAATTGCAAAAGGTATGTTTTAAAAAGGATATTAGTGAGGGAAACCCGTTCCACTAAGCGAGGTGGTCTCCTTTTATATTAGATAATCGAGATGTATAGTATTATTCAAACCAGGCTTTATGTCTAACTCGTTGTTTATTTTTTCTTAAACTCTCGGTGCTTAAAATTGATTTGAGTATGCTGAGGATTGAGTTTTACAGGTTTTAGTAGGTTGGTGAATAAAGCTTCCGATAACAAGAAGGTGGCTGACGGATAGCTAATTAGAAGTTGTTATATTTTGGATTGATTTCGCTGTATTGTATATATATTACTCTAGTCAACCAAGGGGGAATCGTCATATGTCACTCTTGGAGTATTTATGTAATAACTATATTTTATCTGAACCTAGGAAAAAATTATGGGATTATGTAATTTTAATATGGAACATATTTTGGAAATGTAATCAAATATATTGTTTTTTTGTATCTATGATTTTGTTTCATATTCATGTGCTTCTAATATTATGGATACCATTAATGTAGCTATATTTAGTCGTTGGAAATTAATACTATGGACGACTGCTACATCTGTAGCGCTTAGCTTTGGGCCTTTATATATGCGATGTTACAACTTGGTATCACATCATAGGTTTTTGAAAAACTTTAACTAAAGATGATTTTTTAAATATAATGCTAAGAAATTAGCAATAAGATTGGGGTAAGGGATAATGTTATAGTAACGTGCTTGTATTTGCCATATACAAATATGCACTTTATCTCTAGTTTCTTATCTCTATTAGGTTATTTTTTTGTATCTCGCTAAGTTTCGAATGAAGATATGGATTCTCAAAGAGATAATGTTAGAGGAGGAGGCACCACTATAGATGGAAATTCCAAACCTAATACTAGAAGGAATCAAGGTCAGGCACGAGCTGGAAATATTGATGCTGAAGTCCCGCAAGTTGAAATGGGAGCCATGTGTCAGTTTTTCATGAATATGATGCAAGCATGGGTTGCGGTTGGAGTAGTTGGAGGAGGAGCCTAGGAAGCTCCAGTAGTCAACAATTATGCTGCTTTGAGTAGAGACTATGCTAGGTTGGGAGGAAAAATATTCGTTTGGACTAAAGTTGCTGTAGAAGTGGGGTACTAATTGCTGCATTGTGAGAGGATTTTATAGATTTGGGGCATAGTGATGGGCAGAAAAGAAGGCTCTCTTCGAGACAGCCCCAAGGAGCATCTTTATACTTGTAGAATAGTGTGATGGTTGGAGTGGATGAAGGAACGATGATATGGGCTGAGTTTAAGAGGAGGTTCAAGGAGAGAATCATGTCTGTGATGGCAAAGTCTACCTTGCTCAAGAAGTTTGCCGAGTTAGAGCAGAGGGAGATGACTGTGTTAGAGTATGCTACAAGGTTTGAGGAGTTGGCAAGATATTGTCATGCCACCATGGATACCATGATTAAAAGAAATGATAAGTTCATTATGGGGTTAAAACCTGAATTATCCAGGGCAACATTACCTCATATCAGGGATCCTTTTGATGTCGTTGCAGAGATGACTCTAAGACACGAGGAAATTTTCTATGAAGAAGAATAAGGCGAAGGAGTTCCTGGTATGGCAGAGTCCAGATAGGAAGTCCCATCCTAAAAAGGGAGCCTAGAAGGGTAGATCAATGAAGAAGGGAAAGTCTAAGGTTGTTTGCTTCAAGTGCGACAAGAAGGGTTGCAAATCCGATACGAGGTTATGCGACACTTGGGATGAGATGTGACCACCTAAAGTTTGACTTGTTAGTCATACTTTTGTTTGCAGTTTGCATGTGTTTGATTTTGTAGGATTCAAAATTATATTAGGTATGGATAGGTTAAGTAAGTATGATTCTAGGATATTTTGCCATGATGGGAAAGTATCGCTTAGGCACCTAGACTGTAGGGAGCGTGTATACCGTAGAAAAGCCTACATGGTGAACGCTTTGTTGGATGTTGTGGAGATAGAAGACGATTTGAATCGAGTTTGTGTGATTAGAGAATTCATGGATATTTTTGAACCCGTAGTAGGATTACCATTGAAACGAGCCATTGAGTTTCAGATAGATTTGGTGCCTGGAGCAGAACCAGTTAGTAGACCGCCAAGTAGGATGACAACTATGGAAATGAGGGAGCTCAAGGTGCAGTTGGTGGATTTGGAAGGCAAGTTTTTATCAAACCTATTTGTTCACCTTGGGGAGAAACCACAATTTTTGCAAAGAAGTCGGATGGATCGTTAAGGTTATGTATTGATTATCGTAAGTTGAATGTGAAAACGATAAAGAATCGATATCCATTGCCTTGGATTGACGACTTGTTCAATCAGTTGAGTGGAGCCAAGATATTTTGCAGTTGGATTTAGTGTAAGGTTTCCATCAGCTTAGAGTGGTAGAGGATAATATTCCCATGACGACGTTTAGAATCAGATATGGATCGTATGAACGGTTAGTGATGCCGTTTGGACTGACTAATGCGCCAGCTTTCTTTATAGATTTGATGAACCGTATTTTTCAAGAGCACTTGGATAGGTTCGTATTGGTTTTCATAGATGATATTTTGATATCCTCTAAGGATGAGAGAGAGCATGAAGTTCATCTTAGAGTAGTGCTTTAAATGCTGAGATAGCATTAGCCGAAGGCGAAGTTCTCGAAATGTCATTTTTGGAAAGAGAAAGTGAAGTTTCTTGGCCATGTAGTTTCCAAGAATGGGTTATCAGTGGATCCACCTATGATCGAGGCCGTGAATAGTTGGAAGAGACCAGAAACAGTGATTGAGATAAGAATTTTTTAGGATTGGCCGGTTACTACCGGAGGTTTTAAGTATTTTTCGTGGATAGCCGCACCAATGAATAAGCTAACTCGAAAAGAAGTGAAGTTCATTTGGACCGATAAGTGTGAGACGGTATTCCTAAAGCTGAAACTCTTATTGACTATCGCACCAGTTTTGGTTGTTCCAGGAGGGAATCATGATTTGGTGGTACACTAAAGCATGTAGGACTGGGTTAGGAGCTATGTTAATGCAGAGGGGTAGAGTAATTGCCTATGCTTCTCGAAAACTTAGACCGCATGAAGTCATATACCTAACCCATGATTTGGAACTAACTGCAGTAATTTTTGCACTCAAGTTGTGGAGACATTATCTTTTGGGAGGAAGATTTGAGTTGTATACAGATCATAAGTCATTGAAGTATTTGTTCTCTCAAAAGGTGCTGAACATGAGATGGTAGAGGTGGCTAGTGTTCATAGTTGCTTATGATTTCGATATTGAGTACACACCAGGGATAGGTAATTAGGTTGCAGATGCGCTTGGCAGAAAACATCAAAATGCGGTGTCAGTGATGATAACCGAGTGGAAAGATTTGGAAGCATTAGATACTTGCAGGGTACAGTGGAGAACTAAGAGTAGTTCAAGTACAGAATCTGCTTTGTTATCATGTTTGAAAGTTCAGCCAGTTATGATCGAAAAGGTTGCTTCTAAATAGCTAGCAGATTCGGTGTTGGCTGAACAGATCAGAACGCTAAGAGATGGAATGGAGAGCGATGACTATAGCATTTTAGTCTTGACCAAAACGGGTTGTTGAGAAAGAAAGGAAGATTGCGTGTTCTGAATTTGGGAGACATTAGGAAGGAAGTTTTGGAGGAATGCCATCGTTCAAAGTTCACTATTCATTCGGGAGCAACTAAGATGTATCAGGACATGAAGAGAAGTTTCTTCTGGGAAGGTATGAAGAAGGATGTAGGCTTATGGGTGAAGCAATGTATGAACTGCCAACGGTAAAAGCCGAACATCAGAAGCCAAATGAGTTGCTTCAGCCTTTGGACATTCCATATGGAAGTGGGATTCTATTTCTATAGATTTCATTGACGGGTTGCTAAGTTCTAATAGAGGAAATGAAAGCATATGGGTCATTGTGGACAGGTTGGCCAAGAGTACCCATTTCATTCCAATTAAATCAACCAGAATGGCATCTGTGTTAGCCATGTTGTATATAAAGAATGTAGTTAGACTGCACAGAATTCATAGTAGTATAGTGAGTGATAGAGATTCTTTATTCACTAGAGAGTTTTGGAAGAGTCTACAGTATACCTAGGTACCAAGCTCAAGATGAGTACCGCTTACCATTCACAGATTGATGGGAAAATGGAGAGAGTTTACAAAGTCTTGGAGGATTTGTTACGAGCTTTTGTGCTAGATTTTGGTGGATCATAGGAAGACCATCTACATTTAGTCAAAACTTCGTATAACAACAGTTATCAGGCTAGTATAGGGATGGCACCATTTGAAGCTTTATATGAAAGACCATGCAAATCTCCAGTTTATTGGTTAGAGACCGGAGATTGGTTGGTTCTTGGTCCGGATTTGGTTAGAGAAGCTGCAGAAAAGATTGAGTTAATTCAAGCTATAATGAAGGAAGCTCAATCTAGGCAGAAGAGTTACGCAGATAAAAGACGGAAAAATTAGAGTTTTCCGTTGAAGTGCATGTTTTCATTAAGGTATCGCAGACGAAGGGTGTGATTCGGTTTGGAAAATTAGGGAAGTTGGCATTGAGGTTCGCCGGACCATTTCCTATTATTGAGAGGATCGAGAAACTCGCATATAGAGTAGAGTTACCGTGCAGTTTGGTAGGATTCCACTATGTTTTCCATGCTTCTCATTTAAATAAGTGTATTCGAGATCCGGATATTACTATATCACCAACTGTGTTAGGCATAGAGCTGAATTTGACTATACTTAAAAAGCCAGTTTGCATAGTCGCAAGAGATGAGAAGAGGCTCAGGAACAAGACAGCAAGATTAGTTAAAGTCTAGAGTGAGGATGAGAAAGACTATACTTGGAAGACTAGTATGAGAGATTCTTATCCTGATTTTTGTGATGGTATGTTTTACCTTTGATTGTTTTGATGTGTATCTTATTGTATTTACGAGGACAAAATTCTTTAAGGAGGGGAGTCTGTAACACCCTATATATATAGTAACATTAATGAGGATATTTAATTAGTTTGATTAAT
This sequence comes from Allium cepa, assembly GCA_030765085.1. Classification (NCBI taxonomy): domain Eukaryota; kingdom Viridiplantae; phylum Streptophyta; class Magnoliopsida; order Asparagales; family Amaryllidaceae; genus Allium; species Allium cepa. The sequence continues at coordinate 888,566,900 of CM060931.1, forward strand.
GGATTGAGATTTGTGATTGTAAGTGACTGTGCTATAGGATCATGTAATATGGATAAAATATTTGTGTGGAATAAGTAAGTAAATAGTAAAAGCGGTAAAAGTAAATGACACTAGAGATTTTTATACTAGTTCGAACTCCCGTTCTACGTCCAGTCCCAGACTCTTTTTTGAATTAGACTAGCAATCCCCACTTAACCCAGAGGAATAGGTTTACACCGCCTAAGCAACTGAATAGGACTTCTACCACCTAAGCAACCGAATAGGACTTCTACCGCCTGAGCATCCGAACAGGACTTCTTTACGAATAACAAAAGTACCCGACTGTAGTATGCCCTTTTCAAATGGCACTGGTAAGTCAATTAAGTACAATCTTCCTATAATCTTCGCCTTTATGATATATAGTGTAATGTGCTTGAGAATAGTGGAAGATGGAGTGATTAACGACCAGAGAATGTAAGTAGTTTGAGTGCAGTTTGAAAAATAGAGAATAGATAAGAATTCAAGAATATTAAAATTAGTTTTGGTTAATTGTTTGTTGAATTCTGAAATCTATTTATAGAGATTAAAAAGTTGTTACCTTTTTTGAAAGGTAACAATGAAAAGAAACAGATCCAACTGTTGGTTTGAAGATGTTTCTCTTCGATGAAGAGAAGTGTCTTTTCATAAAATAGTCGTTGAAAAATATTCACCCGGCTGAATGGATTTATTCAGCCTTTTGAATTTTAAAAATCGAAAACAACAAAGAAATATGCTATTTTTGGCCTAATTCAGCCGGCTAAATGAAACCATTCAGTCAGCCAAAACTTCAAATGAATTTATAAAAAGTTTCAGCATTTAGCCGTCCTAATGGTATTATTCAGCTGGCTGAATTCTATTGATAAACAAAAGTTACCATAGCCCAAATGCTTAGAGCATTTGCCTTCTGGACTTGTGACCCGAGTTCGAGTCCCGCTCCATACAATTTTTTGAAAACTTGGTTTTTCATTTAAAATATGAATGTATATGTGTGTATACTATTTTGAGAAGATTTTAACATTTGCAAACTCTAGACACAACACTCTATGACTAATAATACTTTGTTTGTCACCTTCATCTTGTCTCTATCGTGTATATCTCTTATTGTATCTCCATATATATTCTTTCATCCTTTTTTATATAGTGTATCTTCATTTTGAATGTATTTATTTGTCTCTTTTTTATGCTTATGTACCTGCAAATTAGCTTAGAGATTCTTTGAAATAATTTTATAGCCGCTGTCATTAAAATCCAACAATTGAGGTTCTAACATTCTCCCCCGTTTTGATGATGACAACTATACAATTTATTTTAAAATATTCATTCTATATATAAAACAAGATTAATATGTTTAAAGCTCCTCCTAAGTAAAACATCTCACCCTAAGTATAATATCTCCCTCTATCAATATGCATATGAATTTCTCCCCCTTTATTATTATAAAAAAGAATGAGGGAATATATTAAATTTTATACAATATCTTTTAAATAGCAGGATAAACTCAATATTAATTATGGAAAAAAAAATAGATTTTACTATATTTGCTGAAGTCCATATTTCTTATAAGCACGTAACTCTATTAAACGTATGGAGCATCCTTTAAAATTCCAAAATCTATCATTTTTCTTTTGTTTCACCGCGTACCTACACTAAATAATAATCATTTTTGTTACCCACTTACTATGTTAGGGTCCAGGGGGGTTAGGTCTTGGGAAACCATACCCATTTGGGTGTGATTGAACCTTTATAAATATAATTTTCATTATTAACAACCATATCAAAATAATCGTTAATGTGTTTTTCTCTATTTTTCCAATTAACAGGAACCCAAATACTTAGATACTTTTTATTCATATTTCCCGTCAATGATTTTGTACTTATAGAAGAATTGGAAACATTACTGGTCAACGAACTAAAGAATAAAAATGAAATAGATATGTGGAAAAATAGGAATAAACACACCTTTATACCCTAAACCCTCTTAGGAATTCATTCTACACGTTCATTCTATTTTCACAAACAAAAATTAAAGCTAAGGTCGGCCACCATTAGGAATAGCAAAGAAGAAGAATTCAAGAGGAAGAATCAAATACTTAATCAAGAAAAAATCTCACATCCTTAATCAAAAAGCTAAGGTGAATAATGATTATATCTCAAGTTTTAATGATTTTCGGTTTTTAGTATGAAATCCAAATTATTTGCAAATGTTTTGCCAAGTTTTGGATGATAAAATGTTTATCTATATGTTGTTGATGATTTATGCTAATTCACATAGATTTTGTGATATGTTTTGACATGAATACCCTATTATATGACATCCAATTGCCTAGAGAATTTAAATTAAGATTAGAAACAATAATTTAGAAATGGGTTTCAATTTTCATAATTTTTTGAATTAATCTAGATTTTATATGAATTATGTAGTGAAGAAAATGCTATTTAGGGTTAAAAAACTACGGCCAAATTATATTGGCTTAGGGATCTGAAATATATATATGCTGGAAAACATATTTAAAATGATTTTCTGGAATTTCTATAGAATTTTCCTAAGTGTTTTAATGGATATAAAAAATTATTTAAGGTATGAGACTTAAATGTTTTATATATTTATAAAAAGGAGAAGGAGAATTTTGTAAATAATACAAATTCTTATTTTTGAAAATCTGCAGTACTTTTAGAAAATAAAAATTTGCAACCAATCATTATTTGATAAAAAAGGCAGGTTAGGTACAAAGAAATTGTTTAAAATGTCAAATCTACATGCTTTTTCCTATTTCAATGCTTTCAGCACCAATCTTCCGACTCCTTACCTCCTCCTCCGACTCCATCGAAACCAATGCACATGGTATCAGATGCACGGTACGTAGTGAATTGGATGTAGGTGGAGGGTACTGGGTCGAAACCAAGGGTTCCGAAGGGGTCGAAGCGCTACTTTGCTTTTAAATGAAAATATGCATCTTTGCTTTCGACTTGGTCTGCTTTCGACTGGGTCAATGATTTTAAAAGAATGGTTTTAAGAGGTTGTGCCTTTGTTTTTAAATAACTACTTTCGACTATGTCGAACTCTTGACTGTCACTTTTTACCTTTCGACCTAGATTGGTTGCGGAAGAGTTATCTTGTTTTTAAAATCAAGCCGTTTCTCCAATGCTTTCGAAGTGATGGTTTTGACATTCTTTACTTAGGAAATGCTTTCAAAAGAGATACTTTCGACTTAAATGTTTAAAGACCCTTTTGCTCTATAAAAAGTAGAACCCAAATGCTTTCGAAAGAGATAAGGCAACGAACCGGATTTTTGACCCTCGAAAATCAACACTAATATGTAGGACTGTCAATGGGTACCCGAAAAATCCAATATCCTATTCGAATCCATACCCGAAAATATGAAAAATATTCATTATCGTCTTTTATTTGAAAAGCGAATACAGATATGCGATATCCGAAAAGCTTTCCAGATATGAACATGGTTATTGTGGTATCTGTATCTGAAAAATATTCGTCCGATTAACTGATGCATATATATATATATAATTAATATATGATTTCCAACTATTTCCTAACCATTGGATATTACTACGATATGATTTTTTGCACTTTTCTAGTGAAAACAGATAGTTTTAGTGTTTAATTTTTAAACATTTTTGGATATGTGTATATATATTAGTACAAAACAAATTTTATCGTCACGTTTCTTATTCCTTGGTTTTTTATGAACATGAGTACAAAAACTGTTTTATGTTGATCCAAACTTTTTCATTTATACTTTTAAATTTATTGTATGGGCAGAGTAGATAAATATCCGATATCCATTTGTATCCGAAAATTAAGCGGATACGAATATCCAATATCCGAAAATGATTTCATATATGGATATTGATATGGCACTATCCGTATCCAAAAGTATCAGTTGGCATCCCTACTAATACGTCTACTGTATCACATGCCGAACATTCAAGTGCTGGAAATACCGGCTTTTTAGGATGAAAGAAGAAGGTAGAAGAAAACTAAACAACACATAATCATACAACGCATCGAATAATATATAATACGACAATGATCTTTACAAAAAGAAAACATCTCTAATTAAATATGTACAACATCAGAGTACACTAGGCATGTCCTAAATTTGGATAATTATAGAAACCTGTCCTTATTTTGACAACCATATAGACTCTATAATACAGCGGAAGAAAAAATATATGTGAATACATCTTGACCATCTAGCTCCTCTTCAAATCCTAAGTATCTAGCTAAACTTAAGAAAACATGCTTGGTCTGGCCCGAGTATTACATGGAATAACGCCCAGGTCAGTCTGGTAAACTAGCGTGAGTAAAACTTGATAACAAGTAACAACCAAACTGATTTCTACATTTCAAAAATTCTCAAACAAAGGGTACCTCGTAAGGTCACATTGCATATAAAAACGGATGGGATTTTACCTTACGTTAACCAAAACATTTTATATCAAAATCCAATTACCTTACGTTAACCAAAACATTTTATATCAAAATCCAATGATATTATCATAGTGTCTAGGTTTAAGGTAAATAGATAAAATAGCTGAAATGATTGCATCTCACATTTCAACATACTAGGCACTGCAATCGAAAACGTAAGGCACATATTAGAAATTGAATCCTAACAATGGCAATGTAAGGGACTACTTTTCGATGATACACCTCTAGAAAATACACTAATGCTAATACAGATCCGGCTGCCCCATTGACATGACAGACCGGATTACCTCACCCCCTTGACATCGAGGCCTTATACTACCATGGTATTTGGATCTAAACAAACTCTAAAAGGTACATCTAGAATGTGGTGACAACTCCTAAAGCTAACCACATTGCTCTACCGCATGCCCTGTTTTTACCATTTCTCCCGGTTGTGAGGCTTGAGGCTACTTTTACCTTTCTGAATAGCAATCCATCTTGAAATGCTAACACTTTCCACCAAACGTTAATGCAATGCCAACGTTCATCCATATAAGTTCATTTTGGGTCTGAACAAAACCGAAGGCATTAACTCTACGATATCCATTTTGGAATCACTCTCAAGATTTGTAGCAGTAGCCCTTGCACTTCAAAGAGCACCATCTTCAATCGTCATCAAGATTTCTTCCACTCGAATGTACATATTGGTTTGAGTGGTATTTGGATATATAACTCAGATCTCGTTCTCTCCATACCAACAACCGATAATTTCCAGTTGACTCATTTCGATTCTTTTGGAAGTAAGTATTCGAGACCTTATGGGAACTCGAATTTACATTCATACTTCCTAAGTCAAATTGGGTCAAACTTGATAGTTGGTTATTTAACTATCAATAAACAAACATCTAATCATGGTTTAATTTCCATATGGGATCCAGTAAGGCTTTATTAATTCTCATAAATTAAAATGATACTTTATAAAACTTAATCAAAAGATCTTTTCAAAACACTATGTCTAAACCTCCAACGTTCCCTTTAAACTTGGAAACAATTCACATTATTTACCAAAAACATTTTGGAAATGCCCTCTTCAAAATTCCATATTAAATGGCTAACGATTTTCTTCTAAAAACATTACTTAAAATTAAACCAATTTACTTCACATTCCGAACCTATTTATAAATTTCCAAACTATATCTAAACTTCCTTTGAAATCTCTAAAATGATTTATAAATCTCTTTCTAATTTAAAACACTTTATAAAACTTCTTTGTAAACCTTTATAAAATTTCCTTTATAAAATATCATTTACAAATTATCTTTTGTAAAACACTTTAAGTAAACATTCAGTATAATCCCTTTATAAACAAGTTATCACTTATAAATAACTTTACAGCATAATAACACAACTTGGAAATCATTTATAAACTTTAAACTCTAAATTGATTAAAGAATTTTAGTTAATTCAAAACACACTTTACAATTTCAAAAAGAGGCTTCGCAATCCCAATGGTACTATTTCAAGTTACCATTCACTTTCAATTTTAATTCACTTAACAGTTATTTACATAAGCAACAAGTATGTAAATATAACTCACATCCGAATCAGGGAATAACATATCAATTTGAAATAACTGTCATATACATATCCAATAGTATAATAGTAGGAGGGTGATTTATCTTACTAATCAGATGTCCAAACAATTCAATCAATTCATAACAGAATGAGGATTTATTCCACTAACACATGTCCACGCAATTAAACCATTTATATAACTCATTCACAATTATTTTTCCTACTTAATAATATCGATATCTGAATCCCTTGTGTTCAAAACCATCTTTGGAAAAGAAGTACCTTTAAACTAATATGATTCTCGAAACAAAGGACTTAAAACTTAAAACTTCCTTTTAAAATGATTAATTACAAGTTAAGTTCTTTATTAAACCATAATAAATCTTTATTAAATTTTAATTATAAATTAATAAATAATTGAACCTTTAATAATAATTTATTTATAAATTAAACCCTCAATCAATCCTTTATTAATTATTAAATAATAATTTAAACCTTCATTAATAACTAAATATTAATTAACAATTAATTAATTAAATAATATTTTAATTAAAACTTAAATAATAAATTAAACCTTTAATAAATAATTATTTTAAATTAAAATATTAATTAATCCTTTGTTAATTATTAAATAATAATTTAAACCTTCATTAATAATTAACTATTAATTAAATTATATTTTAATTAAAACTTAAATAATAAGTTAAACCTTTAATAAATAATTATTTTAAATTAAAACATTAATTAATTTATAATTAAAAATGATTAAACATTACCTTAATAATTAATCCTATATTAAATTAATAAGTAATTAAAAATAAATCATATACATAATTAATTAAAAAAATAATCTTACTTTAATTAATAATTAATTAAAATTAATCTTACCTTTGAAAGATAATTAATTATTATCCAATCTCAGTTAATTAAAATTAATAAACCTTGTTTAATACTTAATTAATTATTAATACTAATAAATAAATAAATAAGCATTAAATTCTTAATTAACTTTCCTTAAACATCATTGTTAAGTTTGTAAAACACTTTTAAAATACGTTTGATTGAATTTTTTTTGTTGCAAAAATCGGATTTTTAAGAGAAACTACATCCATATCGACTATCGCTATGGATACCTATAATCTTGACTTTGTTTTTTACTTTCTACTTTGATTACCTATTACTCTAAACTTTCCAGCCTTTTGAAAATATAAAGTAAGTATTTTATATACAAAACAAAGCTTCTAACTTTAAAAATTATTTGATTTCAAAATCCAAGCTCATATTTTCATATAAGGATCTTTGTCGATAATCCAACTCAAAGCTCTAACTTCTAGCTTACTAGCTTAACCTTTTCATTTTAGTTTGCTAACTTAGCTTGACAAGTTACTTATTAACTTGACTTAAAAAGTTACTTACTAACTTAACTTACTAATTTAAGTTACCCACTTTATTACTTATTTCAGCTACTACCCTTCCACTTGCTAGTTTAATTTACTGGTTTCCCTTCCTAGTTCACAACTAGTTTACTTTCTAACAAATGTCTGTTCAATATATACATGACACAAACCAACAATAAGCAAGATTAAATCATATAAAAAAGTTTACAACATTTAATGAAACAATAATATAAACAACATAATCTCATGTCAACCATATCATAAGTAACTAAACATATAATAATCCAACACAAATTTGCATCTATCATTCAACAATATAATCAACATAGAAAAGTTTAAAACTTTTCAGTTTAAACTAAGTTTACTCGCTAAATGCCATCCAAATAAGACCAAACAAAGCTACCACTTGAATATAATCTAGAAATATGCTTTCCCTTCTAGAAAGACGAAGTTTTTGGTGACCTTAAAGGCCAAAGTAGGTTCGGCCTTACTAAGTGAGCTTGGCCATGGCATGTTTTAGGAAGTGTGTGAGCTTGATAATGAAAAGAGAAGAGGTAGGAAGAAAGAAGAAGTGATTTAAAAAAGTTTTCTAAGATTTTTGTTCTCTCTTCTCTCAAGGCTAAAAGAAGAAGCCATGTAAATTTTAACAAGGAAGAAGAAAAAGGAAATGAAAGCAAGGAGAAAAGAAAGAGAATAAGTGGGTATATATAGGTGAAAAATGAATTAAATAATATAACTTGTCATAATTATATCCAGTTTGATCACAAATCTTTTATTATATATATATGTATATGTATATGTATATATATACATAAATATGTTTAGTCACATCACTCTTTTATATATAATTATGTTTAATCACCTCACTTTCTTTTATGTATATAATTAATTATAATGTTTAGTCATGTCACTTTCTTTTTTACATATATATAATTATTATATTTAGTCACACCACTTTCTATTATTTAAATATAATATTATGTTTAGTCACGTCACTTTCTTCTGTATATATATAATTAGTATGTTTAGTCACATCGCTATCTTATATATATATAATTATTATATTTAGCCACATCACTTTCTTTTATATATATCATAATTATTATGTTTTGGTACATCACTTTCTTTTATATATATATATATCAGTTTAATTATTAATTAACTAAGATGTGATAAGAGATAATTATGGTTAATAATTACAAATCTAAGATGTGACAATACTTAATATATATATTTATATATATAAGTTTATTATTTTTAAAACTATGTCTTGTCACATCACTAACTTATCTAAATTAACATAAGATAATTTATTTATAAGTGTATTATTATTTAGTTAATTAACTGTTATATATATGTACATATAGTGCACAAAGAAGAAAAAATGTTCCTGACATCTTTCTGGAGTCGAAAGGTCGAAATTTTGAAAATCGTTCTTGGTCACATTTTCTATTTTTCTACGAACTATTTAATTTGGTAAAAAACATGTTGAAAATGAATTTACCATCATTATTAATTAATGAAAATTTGTTTATTTTCATTATAAAACCTATATATTGAATATTTAAAATTAATTAAATATTCATTAATCAAAGCACTGAAATTCCGGGTCGTTACATTCTTTCCTCCTTAGAAGAATTTCGTACCCGAAATTACACCTCGATCAATCCCAAAAAACAATTAACACTATACATCAGCTCTTATGATGTACATAGATCATTCTTATGCAAAATCTAAATCGATCTCAGCTCGGATACATAAATTTCCTTTCGAACTAGTATCGCTCACCCGATTATCTAGTGCAAACTCCTGTCAGGCTCCTTGATTTGGAATATCTAATATCCTTACATAGTTAAACTATGATGGTAAACTTTAGACTCACACCAAGAACCCTCATCAAGTGCTCGACGTCAAAAGTCGAGTAATAGATCTTTATACGTAACGGTGTAACCACCTCAATGTCATGTACTCGAATCTTGGATCAAAACTATATGAAAAGGAGAAATGAACTACGTCCACCTTACACACTTACGAATTATTTCTTCCTAATACCAATTTAATTTCCACTAAATTATTTATGAAAATAATTCATAAACTACACTGGTTCAACTTCGATAGTACTCTACTAAAGCCTAAGAGTATATACCTCCATCTGATTCCACTATTCCATTTTGAATTTATCTCCCTAAGAAAATTCAAGATCCAAATACCCAGATTTTATTTCAAAAGCTTTTTGAAATGAAACTCTATATTTTAATCATATAACATAACATATATATAGCCCGAGTAACTCCAAAATGATACTAAGGAACTGGGTATCACCAAATAGTATCATACTTTCCCTTACCAAGAAGGGTAATACTCAAGAGAAATGTTTACCATCCGAACACATCTCTTCCCTAATTTTAAGTTATTTTCAAGCCACCTGAACTACTTAACATATAAATATTTCTATTCTTATTTCAAAATAACATTTTTGAAATAATTTTTTTATTCTTCCAACAAAACATTTATCATCAAATTACTTTGGGTTCGTTCGGGTTGAACTTGTTACGATTGTATAATGATAAAGAGAATAATTTACTAAGTGCACTACAACGTTCGCCTAGGAAAACATCTGATCGTCACTTATAGGATTATTCTAATCATCAAAAAACAATCAAGACTCATTCCCCCTCACCAATCTAAAGAAAATAACTTTTTACTTAAATTTTCATTCCCAAAATTTCATACATGAACCAAAGTTGCTTTCAAATGCTATCATTATTTTCGAAAATTTGAAAACCATTTTTCAAAAGCATTGGGATTTATGTTCTCAAGTTTTCAACCTAAATTCTTCCAACTTAATTGATACATTTTTATAAACCTATTTTATAAATCACTTCTATTAAACCATTTTAAATATTTATCTCAAAATATTCTAACTTCTAAATCAAATTCTACCTCAACATTAACATCGAACGCCCTATAGTCAAATTGTGAAATTTAATTCACAAGGTGTTCGTTGCCATATTTTTCTCAATCCTTATCTACCTAACCCATATTTTAAAAAGGAAACTTTCTATACACAAAAACCATAGTCAATGCTCAACTGGACGAATATGACTAAACAAGCCTTGAATGATAATAATAACTTATCTCCTAATACCTCAACCAACTATACTCTACTATTTTTTAATATCATTCTTTTTATATATAAAAAATATTATAGTTAAATTTATTTCATTTACCCAATTTCAAAATAATACCATGTCGTTTAAACTTGTTTAAGTGTTTAGGAAATCCCTATCGATAATGTTGGCCAAACGTATCGACTAGAATTCTTAAGCCACTCGATAGATCAAACAACACAATATAAAACATCTTTGTATCACTAACAAATATGCACCATCATATATATATACACACTCAAACTCATTCTAAGGTGTCATTTACCCAATCTATAATGAGTTAACCCTACCAAAGCCAAAGTTCTCGCTTAACCTTCAGCTTTGATACCAAATGTAACGAATTAGATTTACGACCTCGAAAATCGACACTAATACGTGCACTGTATCACATGCCGAACATTCAAGTACCAAAAATACCGATTTGTTAGGGTAAAAGAAGATGGTAGAAGATAAAAGAAAAATAAATAACACAGAATCTCACAGCACACCAAATAATATATAATATGACAATGAACTTTACAAAAAGGAAACATCTCTATTCGCATATACAACATCAGAGTACAATAGACATATCCTAAATTTGGACAGCTATAGAAACTTGTTCTTATTTTGACAACCATTTATGCTCTATAATACAGCGGAAGAAAAAATATACATGAATACATCTTGACCATCCATCTTCTCTCTAACTCTAAAGTATCCAGCTAAACCTGGGGAAAATATGCTCAGTCTGACCCGAGCATGACATGGAATAACGCCCGGGACAGTTTGGTAAACCAGCACGAGTAAAACTTTAGTTTGGAGTGGTTTTCAGATATATAAATTTGATCCTAGTCTCTCCGTACGAACAACTGATAATTTCTGGTTGACTCATTCCCAGTTCTTTTGGAAGTAAGCATTCGAGACCTTATCAGGGAACTCGAATTTGCATTCATACTTCCTAAGTCAAATTGGGTCAAACTTGATAGTTGGTTATTAAAATATCAATAAACAATATCCAATCATGGTTTAATTTCCAAATGGGATCTACTAAGCTTTTATTAATTCTCCTTAATTAAAAAGATACTTTATAAAACTTGATCAAAAGATCTTTTCAAAACACTATTTCCAAACCCCTAACATTCCCTTTAAACTTGGAAACAATTCACATTATTTACCAAAACAATTTTGGAAATTCCCTCTTCAATATTCCATATTAAATGGCCAACAATTCTCTTTTAAAAACATCACCTACAATTAAACCCATTTACTTCACATTTCAAACCTCTTTATAAATTTCCAAACTAGATTTAAACTTCCTTTGAAATCTCTAAAATGATTTGTAAATCTCTTTCTAATTTAAATCTCTTTATGAAACTTCTTTATAAAATTTCCTGTATAAAATATCATTTACAGATTATCTTTTGTCAAACATTTAAAGTAAACCTTTAGTAAAATCCCTTTATAAACAAGTTATTACTTATAAATAACTTTAAGACATAATAGCACAACTTGGAAATCATTTATAAACTTTAAACTATAAATTGATTAAAAACTTTAAGTTAATTCAAAACACACTTTACAATATCAAAAGGAAGCTTAGCAATCTCAATGGTACTAGTTTAAGTTACCATTCACTTTTAATTCTAATTCGTACGTAAGAAACAAGTATGTAAATACAACTCATAGAAAAATTAGGGAATAACATATCAATATGAAGTAACTATCATATACATGTCCTAATAACATAATAGCAAGAGAGTGATTTGTCTTGCTAAATAGATATCCAAACAATTCAATCAATTTATAGCAGAACGGGGATTTATTCTACTAACACATGTCCACATAATCAAACCATTTACATAACTCATTCACAATTGTTTTGTCTACCTAATGGTATTGATATTTGAATCCCTTGTGTTTAAAACCATCTTTGGAAAAGAAGTACCTTTAAAACATTTTGATTCTTGAAACAAAGGATTTAAAACTCCCTTTTAAAATAATTAATTACAAGTTAAGCTCTTAATTAAATCATAATTAATTTTTATTAAATTTGGACTTAATTTAACTATAAATTAATAAATTATTAAATAATTTGTTTATAAATTAAACCCTCAATTAATCCTTTATTAATTATTAAATAGTAATCTAAACCTTCATTAATAATTAACTATTAATTAATCTCAATTAATTAATTAAATAACCCTTTAACTAAAATTAAATACTAAATTTAACCTTTAATAATTAATTATTTTATATTAAAACATTAACTAATCCTTTCTTAATTATTAAATAATAATTTAAACCTTCATTAATAATTAACTAGTAATTAATCTCAATTAATTAATTAAATAATTTATAATTAAAACATATAATAAATTAAACCTTTAATAAATAGTTATTTTAAATTAAAACCTTAATTAATTTATAAGTAAAAATAATTAAACATTGCTTAACAATTAACCCTATATTAAATTAGTAATTAATTAAAAGTAAATCATATAATTAACTCATAATTAATTAAAAAATTAATCTTACTTTAATTAATAATTAATTAAAATTAATCTTACCTTTGAAAGATAATTAATTAGTATCCAATCCTTAGTTAATTAAAAAGAATAAACCTTTTTTAATACTTAATTAATTATTAATTATTAAAAATAATTGATAAATAAATAAGTATTAAATTCTTAATTAACTTTCCTTAAACATCATTGTTAAGTTTGTAAAACATTTTTAAAACACTTTTAATTGAAAAAAATAACAAATTTGGCAAAAATCAGATTTTTAAGCGAAACTACATCCGTAGGGACTATCGCTATAGATACCCATAATCTTGACTTTGTTTTCTTACTTTCTACTTTGATAACTTATCACTTTAAAACTTTCTAGTTTTTCGAAAATATAAAGTAAGTATTTTAAAAACAAAGCGAAGTTTCTAACTTTAAAATTATTTGATTTCAAAATTCAAGCTCTAATTTTCACATAAGGATCTTTGTCCACAATCCATCTCAAAGCGCTAAATTTTAGCTTACTAACTTAAAATTTTCATTTTAGTTTGCAAACTTAGCTTGACAAGTTACTCATTAACTTGACTTAACAAGTTACTTAATAACTAAAGTTACCTACTTTCTTACTTATTTCACTTACTACCCTTCCACCTACTAGTTTAACTTACTAGTTCACAACTACTTACTAACAAATGTCTATCCAACATATAAATGCCATAAACCAACCATAAACAAGATTACATCATATAAACAAGTTTACAACTTTCCAAAACAATAATATAAACAACGTCATTTCATGTCAGCCATATCCTAAGCAACCAAACATGTAATAATCCAACACAAATTTGCATATATCATTCAACAATATAATCAACATAGAAAAGTTTAAAACTTTTTAGTTTAAACTAAGTTTACTCACCAAATTCCATACAAATAAGACCAAACAAAGCTACCACTTGAATCTAAGCTAGAACTATGCTTTCCCTTCTAGAAAGATGATGTTTTGGTGGCCTTGAAGACCAAAGTAGGTTCGGCCTTATTAAGTGATTTTAGCCATGTCATGTATTAGGAGATGTGTGAGCTTGATAATGAAAGAAGAAAAGGTACGAAGGAAGAAGAAGAGATTTAAACAAGTTTTCTAAGGATTTTTTTCTGTAACAACCCGCAGTTTTGTGATTACCTGTTAATAAATTAAAATGTGATTTGAATTAAATTAGGGTTAATAATAATAATTTGGAGTGACAATTGATTTATAAATTATTTATCCGAATAAACAATGAATTTGAGCAAAAATCTATTTTTGGTGTTTATGTAATTTTTTTTGTAACAAATAATAAAATGTTGTTCACAAAATTTTAATGGTTTAAAATGTAGAAAATATTCTAATTTATAGTGCAACATAATTTATTTTTTTGATATGTTCATTTGAAAAAATTGTATGTAAAAATTTGGTAGAGTAAAGCATTTTAAAACATAGAAAAATGTTTGAGAAAACTAGAAAATTTGGCTAAGTGTTTAACATTGCTTATTGGGTTGGATATTGGGTCCAAACACATTATCTCATTTATGAAATTAGCCTTATGAATTAACTGTACATTCATTCTTTCTATCCTTCTTATTCTTTTCTTCTAACCTAGAAAGATCTAAAACCCAAATAGTGGTTTCTTCCCCAAATCCAAGTTTAAGCTCCAAACTAATTTGGAGTCAAGGAGAAATTGGTAGCAAATCAAACTCTACATGTTTCTAGCTTCAATCCAAGACCAAAGCTTTAATCTTTGGTTGGTAAATATGCTAATTTGCTGCAAATAAATCCTAAGGTGAGTTATAAACTCACACTTCTAACTTAAACAAGCTAGCATGTCGATTATATGTTATTTCTTTGTTGGTTGCTGAAACAAATTTTCTACGATTGAACCAGAAATGAATTTGGCCATATCTCCCTCGTTTCTTACCTAAATTGGATGATTTTTAATGTTCTGAAAAGTTTATAATTTGCACTAAAAGTTTCATGTTTTGAGTTTTATGAAATTTTGGATTTAAATTGGTCAAAACTGTACTTCTTTATTGCTATCCCGAGAGCAAAAAGACAGCGACAATGAATTTAGATCTGAGAATTGTTTGAGTCATAACTTCTTCATCCCTTATCGAAATTCAATGATTGTTGATGTCCTGGAAAGCTTAGGAAATTGTCTATAAGCTTTCTTTTAATAACTTTACAAAATTCTGATGTATAAAATGATGAAATTGGGGTTGGAACAGGGGGTATATGTCAGGTTGTGTATTTTCTAAATTGAAATCAGAATTTGAAATTACGAAAAATATTTCGTTAATTCGATGATTTTTGATATTCTGGAAAGTTCAAAATATCCTCTATAACTTTCATGTTTCGTGCATTCTCAAATTTTGGTTGAACAGGGGCGAACTGGCTAAAAAAGCCACTGGCCTTTGTTTATCTTGTGTATTCACTTCCTGGCATGAGTCCGATTTTGAGACGCCGCAGTTTCTTCATCTCTTATCGATACTCAGCAATTCTTTTTGCGGTGTAAAGTACAAATGTTGAACTTATTTCTATAAATTTTTAGGTCATTCCGACCATGTGAACTGGTATATATCTGTTGTTGAACTTGCACTCACAGCTTGTTTTTATCGGAATTTTATAAGTTTAAACTTCCAATATTTTTCTGTAATTTCTCGATGATTCTTCCTGGATTTCATACACGGGTTTTATAAATGAGTTTTTGGATGTTTTTCAATAAATTGGTTTTTTTTGAATAATTATTATATATTATTTTCAAGTATAAAATTTAAGTATCTCCATAATAAGATAGATTGCAAAAGTGGTTTGTAAAATGATTTTAAATTGTTTTAAAAGCTTGTTTTTTCTCAAACTTATAATTTCTATATAAAATATACGTTTTTGCACTATTCGAGCGAATGAGAAGGAGAATTAAACGGTTTGGTTAAACATGTGGTATGGGACACATGCGTTTATCTTATCGGTTAATTCCTGACTTGTCCGTTTGATCATTTTGACCTTCGGGTCGAGTTTACCAATGAGATGGGGTAAAAAATTTACTGCTTTGAGTGTGAAATTTACTAGCGATTAGTAAATTGTTTAGTGCGAACCTATGGTATGAGACACACGTTAATATTTTTTGGGTTCCTTTCCATGAGTTTGTGACACATTTGCCTGTTGGCATGCCAGTACTGGACCTTCGGGTCATTTGCCAGTGCGGCGTATTTGTCTTTGGATGTTTGCCATTGCAGCTTATTTGTCTTTGGACGTTTGCCTTTGCGGCGTATTTTCCATTGCGGCATATTCGACTTTTGACGTTTTCCTTTGGGCGAGGTACCTATTATGTGAAACAGTACTCGACAAAAATAGCACATGCAAAACCTTTTTGAGATGATTTTTACCCTTGTGTGTCGCCATTTTGGAATCAGTCCTTTGAACTATTCGGTGGCGACTACTTCACGATTTTTGGACTCTTGGGAGTTCTTTTGAGATTTTCATTGCCTACACTGGCGTGTTGAGATATGCCTTTTGGCGTATATATATAATTAATATATTCATGCAAATTAAAAATTAATACAATTTGTGGATTTACATTGTAAACTAATTTAATTTTCCCAAATTAAACAAGATATTTGTTTATTTATATATGTATATTAATTAATTTGAAATTCAAAAGTAGATATTTTGGAAATATATTGGATTTGAAAATAACTCTATATTTTAAAGTTTATAAAAAATTTGTTTTGTAATTATAATATGTATGTACATATACACACACACACATTGTGATTTGGAAATGTTATTTTTAATTTGATATAATAAATTTTCCAAAAGCTATTTAAATATTAAATTATAACATATATACATGTTTATTTATTAATGTATAATTAATTTTAAAATCATATTCTTTAAGTTATAAATATAGATATAACATTTTAAATACATAATAAAAATTTATTTCAATTATAATAGTTGAAAACGAGTTAAAAGATTAAATACTTTCTTTAAGATTATATGTACATAAATAAAATATAACACATGTAAACATTTTAAAATAGCATCCAACAAGTGTAACTATTTTAAATGTGTAGATTTGCAAATGTAGTCATTTTGTTTTATGATTTACAAGTGTCATTTATCATCCTTCATTTAATTATTAATAAAAGGAAAAAAAAGAAAGACAAGAATATAAAATTCCACTATCTCCTATTCTCATCTTTTCTTCATCTTTCACTTTACATTTCTCAAATCTTCAAAATAAAGAAATCAAGGTCAGAAACTAAAACCAGAAATTAAATTCAAAACTAAACTTAAAGCACTTCATTTAATATCAAGTTTCAGAACAAATAATCTCAAATCTGAAGAAAAAGAATGCAAATCAAAGTAAAAAGATCAGTTTAAAATCTCATAACCTAAATCAAAGTATACCAGATCAACCTGAAATCCAAACAAAGTCAGGATCAAAATTCAACTATGCAAAGACTCAAAGAAAGATTAAATTTCCAATTTAAAGGGATCAGCAACCTCCTGTTTTAAAACATTCCAAGCATCCTCTATTGACTGTGATTAAACAACTTTATCAAAATGGCTGAAATCTGTTTTTATTTTGATGTTTATGCATATTGTTTGCAATAATGTTGTGATACATATGATGCTTGCATGTTTGTGAAATGTAAACTGGTGGATGTGCATGTCAACACACACACACACACACACACACACACACACACACACACACACACACACAGAGACTAGGTTTTTACAGGATTCAAATTTGATAAAAAAATTAAATTTCCCTTCTCTGATCTTCTTTAGGCTATGAGTTGCAAAAAGAATATGATTGTTTTAATAGAATATCGATTTTAAAAATAATTTCAAAATCTATCAGATGTTAGTCTTAACAAGAGAGGAGAAGTATAGTAAAATTCAAATTTTATCAATCTTTCGAATCGAATGATTTCTGGTTTCATGTTTAAAATCTGAATTATTATCAACATCTAGCATTTTTAGTAGAAAAATCATGATTTTTAAGTAAGTATTTCGAGTGGAATTGCATGTTGATCCGCGAATGGATTTCGAGCGAATTCTGATGATCGACAGATCTAGGATGCTCAAGGTTCACGTCAAAGATGGCTCAGGGAACGAGGATAATGGGAAAATTGGTTGGAAAGATTTTAGCATGCCGTGGTGGCGCAACGAGGAGGAAATAGGGTTTTGGGAACCTGTTGGGTTCGATGAAGAATCAGGATCATTGTGCCGGCGAGGAAGGATCAAGTGTGATCGAGGCAAGTGGGAATGATGCGTGGGACATAGATGAAGATTCTGGTGGGTTGGCATAAATTCTGGTGAACCAGATCGACGAGGAGTGGAGGTTTTCGTCGGCAGGTTTGGAATTATGGTAGTTTCAACAAGCTCGAATTTGTTTCTTATCGATTTCGTTGTACCGGGGTGGTTGGAAAGTACGAGAGGAGCGTGGGTGGTATGCTGGTGGTCTCGACGATGATCGATAATGGCCGGAACATGTGTGCATGTGCACTAGTGCACCTTGTATTATCTGGCGATGCTCAAGTTTTGGGAAGAAGCAACTGCCTCGGGTCGGACTCGAGTAAATGTGGGGTTTGTCTCGAAGTGATGTAGTTGACAAGGAGCTCGGGTTTTGGCATGAGAAAAATAAGATCTGGCTTGGGTTGCTTCGTTGGGATATTAACTTTGAAATATAAAGGTAAGTCATGTTTTGTAAGTAGAGAAATCTTAGTAACCTGTTTTTAAAAATAAAGTTTTTGTAAATTAAATTCCTAAGTATCACAAAATAAAATGAAGTGATGGACTTAAATATGTGTTTAATAACTAGTGATTATGAAATGATTAATTAAAGAAATTAAGTTGAGAAAATTAATTAGTTAATTAATTATGGATAATTACTAAAAGATATCGATTTAGTACAAATACTTATTGAAATTTATAAAATATAATTACTTAGGTTAAGTAATTAAAGTGTAATTATTGAAGGTAATGGATAAAAAGAAAATTTCTTAATAAAGGTAATTAGTGGATAATGAATTAATGGAAGTGCTTAAGGATTAATTACTAAGTATAATTAATTAAATTTATGTGATTAATTTATGTTAGTTAACTAGTTTAATTGATTTAAGATAATCATTTGATGATTGGTTAAGTATAATTACTTAATGTAATTAGTGAAGTATAATTACTTAGTAATGGATAATTACTGGATGTAATTAATTAAAGGGAAATTACTTGATGGAAGGCAATTAAATGATAATTACTTAGTGGAAGTAATTAAGTGTTAATTACTCTGTGTAATTAATTAAAGGATTAATTAACGTAATTAATCAAATAGTTAATTATTTTGGATAATTAACCAATAGGATAATTACTTGATGGAAGTAAATAAAAAAGCGCATTACTTAATGGAATTTATTAAGGATTAATTACTTAGTGCATTTAATTAAGGAAATTAATTATGGATTATTTAATTAATGAGTATGATTAATTAAAGGATAATTAATCAATGTAAGAGAGTATAGGATAATTAATTTGAGTAACTAATTAAGGACAGTGTGATTAATGTGAATGAGTGAAGATTAATTATTTTGTGTTATTAATTAAGGCTAATTACTTAATGTAATTAAAGGATAATTAATCAAGGGTGATTAATTAAGATGGAAAATTAAAAGATGATTAATTAACTGATTTTTAATTAATTAATGTTAAATAAAGGTAATCTAAGTGATTAAGATAGCAATTAGTTTAATTCGAGATAATTAAATTAATTCGAAAGTGATCAAATTTTGCTTATGGATGATTGAATGATATTAAATGCCTTGAATTGGTTGATATCTCTGATAGGAAATGTTTTGTGTTATGATATGATTAGATGGACAGTGATAATGTAGTTATTTATCGATGAAAAGTTGTTGCGTATAAGTGACATCCTGTATTTAAAGTTGAATTGTATTTAATGGAATAATTTGGGTTAAGATAACATGACATTCGAAGAGACCAGATTCGGGTATTGGTAAATACCCGAGACCACTTCGATTCTTTATAGATTGATATGTGAAATCAATAGGCTGGAATGGAATGATTTAAGTGAATTGGACCATTTAATCTAAATTTTCGGTACTTAGAAATTTATGTGTGAAATAAGTGACGTCTTTAACAAATTGTGAATTTGTAAATTGATAAGAGTTACCCCGGGTTTTATATAAGTTTATGCTTTTGTATTCTTTGGGTTTAGTCACACTGGTTTTCCGCCTGACCCGGGTGTTACTTTGATGTAATGCCCGGGTCGGACCGAGTATTACAGATTTTCAGGTAAGGACGTTTTCGAGCTCAGGAGGCGATCTGCATGGCAGGAACGTATGGAGTGTAACCCTCTAAGTATTATTGATTCGTATCTGGAACATGTTTCCCTTACTGTCCAGTGTTTGTGAAATGTTGCAACTATGGTAAAATGTATGAAAAATAACAATTATAACTTTCTTTGTATAACTGCTATTTTATTTGAAATTATATTTTGATCTGCTGCTAATGTGAGGATCTGTGTTTTGGTGTTTCTGTTCCTTCTTCTTCTTCTATCTCTTTCTTCTTTTCTTTGACTATGTGGAATTTTCTGGATTGAAATTTCTAGGTCGTTACATTTTGGTATCAGAGCTGAAGGTTAAGCAAGAACCTTGGCTCCGTTGGGAGTACTCATTAAGGATAGGGTCAATGGTACCCTAGAATGAGTTGAGTATATATATATATATATAAGAGCATACTTGTTATTTTCTTACATAAAGGTTTTAAAAATGGTTTTAATGAATGATTTTTATAAAAGTTTATATTTTATTTGTAAAGCAATGATTGTTAGTTGGATATTGAATCTGAATAAGAATTAAGTGATATATATATTTAAACGGGAATTGGGATTAATCCAAATTGAAATTTAATGAAGATAAGTTTGAAATGGATTCAAACTGAAATTAAAATCTTGAATTTGGAGAAAAGTTTTCAGAATAAGAATTGGTTTCCAGTTGTAATAACCTTGGTTATTATCCTAAAAATAATGAAAAGTTTTAAGGAAGTAAATTTAGTTGAGTATAACTTGTGAATTAAAGTGGGTTTTAAATTGTGAAGTTTAAAAATCTACGTCTAGAAACATTTGGAATTGTTTCAAAACGTTAAAGGAAATAATAAATTATATTATTCAGATTATTTTGAATAGTCATATTTTAAAATAAGAAGTTGTTTGAAAACTTTGATAGAAATTGGTTGAATTAAAACCAAAAGTGGATTAAATTGTTTAAAAAAGGATTTGAATTATTATTTGAACCTAGAAATAGGCTTATGGAAAATAAAGGCAATTTAAAATAGAATTGTGAATTTTGGACTAAGAACTAAATTGTTCAAAGACTTTGAAAGTAAAGGATAATCTGGTTTAAGAGGTTAAACCAACATTTGAAAATTTAACTCGAATTTATATGATTCGAGATGATTTAAAGTGAAATTAAATTTGAAATTAGTTCAAATTGAAATTTGGTTTGAATAATGTGGAATTATTAAAGTTGAACAGTTTCAAATTCAAATAGAATTTGATTTGAAAAGAATCAAGGTTAATTCAACTTGAATTGGGATTAATTCAACTTGAATTGGGATGAATTGAAATTGAAAATTTGTTCAATTTGAAAATTATTTGAATAAATTGAGATTGAAATCAAAGTGTAATAAAGTTAAATTTGGAGTGGGAATTGAAGTTGCTTAAATTGATTTGGGATTGGATCAATGTTAAGAGGAAGTGGAAATTTAAAATTGAATTGATTGGAATAAAGATTGGGTAGTGGAACAGTTTGGCTCTAAACTATTTTCAAACAAATTATTCTAATATAAGCTTTCATAAATCTATTTTTCCAAGCTATTTACTATACACAATCTTTTTTTTAAAGCCAAACTATTTTATACTTATTTTACAATTATGTTTGGAACTATTTAACTAATTTATAACTGTTTTATAAACTAATTACTATTTTTCAACTACTTTATAACTAATTACTATTTTACAACTATTTTGCAATTATTAAACTATTTATAACTATTTGACTATTTTCCAACTGTTTTACAACTACTTAACTATATTACAGCTACTTTACAAATTAATAACTATTTTCAACTACTTATCTATTTTTAACTTTTTAATCTATTTGCTAAATTTAAGCTGATTAGAATGGGTAACAGCCTGCAAATCCGTACCCCTTGAATCAACACAATTCTACAACAATCAACTCAAGTTGCACAGAAATACGAACCATCCGGGTTAAAGAAGAAGAGGTAGAAGAAGAAAATAGACAACAACAACAGAATCTAACCATCGCAGCGGAATAAAATATAATAGATAATAAATAATCTATGCTCAAAAATCAAATATCTCTGTTTATATATTACATCATCAGAGTACATCAAAACAACATCACAACTCATGACAGTAATCACAACATGTTCTACAATAGAATTCACAACATAGCGGAATATATATAAACAAGTACGGGAGATACGTCTCGCCATCTAGCTCATCTCTTGAGCTCCATGACATCATATCCTGTATCATATAATACTCGGTCTGACCCGAGCATTACAGTTAAATAATACCCGAGTCAGTCTAGAATACCAGCGTGAGAAAATCACACCCAATTGATTATTAAAGTTTCAAAAATCCTTTGAAAACAAAAGCATCTCGTAAGACCACGCCACAAATAAACATGTCGGGTTTTTACCTTACGATAGCTAAAACAATTTTTTATAGAAATCCTCTGATATTATAATAGGGTCTATATACAAATACTTATAAAATAGCCGAAATTGTTACATGGTTAAATTCCAGCTACTAGCCACAGAGTGGGTAATACAAACAAAACTCGTACAAGGCTCGTAGGGAGAATGGATTTCCAACTAATGACTAGGCACTGGGGTACCACCTGTCACAGTACGGGGCCTAGATCACCGTACCGAGGAGTACGCCCGCTCACCTGCAACATAAGGTCGGGAACCCCCCTTACTGGATAATCCCGAGTGAGATCACCCCGAGGTTGGGATCAGCAACCGCCCACTAAGCCGAAATAAAAAGGGACATCTAGACTGGAATGACCTCACCCTGCTTGGGTGCTACCCACCTAGCCTTGCTGCATAACCCCTGATTTTCGGTCATTCCCATTTGATGAGGCTTGAGGCTAAGCGTTACCTTTTTAGAACATATCTCTTAGAATGCCCATCGTCCACCTGACGATGTTTCGCAAGCATTCATCCATACAAGTCCGCCCCGGGTTCGAACGGAACCGAAGGCACTATTCCTACTACATCCATTTTGGAAATATCCTTAGGATTAGTAGCGACTAGCCCTTGCACTTCATTGCTCCATCTTCGCATCCAAACTCGTTTCCACGAAACGTACAAACCGGATCGAAGAGGTTTTCGAGAAATAAATCTTGATCCCGATCGCTTTGAAACGATCAACGTATTTGTCCAATATTGATAGTCGGTTATTTAACTATCAATTAATATTCACAAACAACCATCAACCAATAAATAATTTCCCAAATTATTTATTTATCTCAGAAATATCTTCCCAAGATATATTTTCACCTTTCAAATTCCTTTGAAAACAATTTTCAAAATTATCTGCCTTTCTTAGAATAAATTCCAAGTATTTCTATTTTCACTGGAATCACCAAGCATAAAACTTTAGATTTTGAAATAATTCCAAAACACCTTATCGTAAAATACATTTAACATTTAATTTAGAAAATTTAACTTTAGTACTTAATTTAAAATAATGCTTTAAACAAAATACCAAATCATTCTTTATATAATTACTACGATAATAGATTAAGCAAAAATACTTACTTTGGAATTTACCTCTAAACACTTAAGTTAAAACTACTTCAATAATTTACTAAAAATACATACTATATAAACATTTGAAAATAAAGTTACTCAATAAAATATAAAACTAGATTTCTACTTTTTTTCAAATAATAATAATAATACTAAGTTACTTCTTTAAAAATTACTGCTACAATAGATTAAAGAAAATACTTAGTTTTTAACTTTAAATATTGGAAATAATAAATTTTACAAAACTTGCTTTCTTTAAAAACAACTTTAAAACATTTAATTTATATTTACAAATTTACTTTCAAAAACATGTACTTGGTCATCCAGAGAAAATTCCAACTTCAATCACTTAATCAATTTTTCCCAGATTGATTTCCAATTTATTTTATTTGAAATAAGTTTCTTTAATTTCTCAATTCATTTCAAAATTCATTAGTTATGGACTTATTATTAATGTTATTATTTTCCATTTAATTTTAAACCCTTTAACTGAAATATACAGATTACAGGCTTTTCCCAATTTCTTCTTTATTCCTTCAATAATTTAAATATTAAATATTAAATAAATGTTTTGTTCTATTAAATAATATCATTCAAGTTTCAAACCTTATTAACTTTCTGTTTATTCAAAATTTCCTTTCCATACACAGAATATTTTTAGTTAGCATTTAACACTACTATTATTCTTATCCAATTTATTCTTAATTTATTTAAATTTTCTATAATTATTTCACTTACAAATCCTCTTCATTTTATTTCCAAATTCCAATTCTATATATCTTGATAACTTAGTGCACCGGAAATATTCAGGTAAACCATAACATCCAATATTCCAATTATCAACAATATTCATCACAGAATATAAAATAATCACAACAGAGGGTATTAAATAATTTAAATAAATGTTGAGGGATCCAATTGGATCCCTCCAACCTGTTTTTCCTGCATCCACAGACGTTAGCACAATATAATATGCCAATTTCAAATTATACCATACTATTACACATCAAACAATTCAAACATTCAAACCATTATTTAAATTTAATCGTTTAAATTTAAATTAAACCGAGTAAGATTAACTCACTTTTGATTTCTGATTTTCAATCCAACCAAACCAGCTTGTTTTCTTCACATTTTAGTCCTTGAATAGACATTTTTATAATTTATGAATTTTCGAACCAATTAAACAATCAATCACAATAAATATTCATTTTAAACTTAAATCTATTGGGTGAATAAAATTTCAATTCTTATTTTATTGTTTAACCCATGATAAACAACTTTAAAGGAATAGTTTCAAACTTACTTATCATTAGATTAAAATGTTCAAAATAATTTAATTAACTAATGATTTAATTCAACTAATAATTTGATAAAATATTTTTAGTGACTAATTCATTAAATGGGTTACTTAACAAACTAATTACCCTAAATACGTTTTCTAGATATTTTTATATTTATAATTTACTTTTCTGTAAATCAAAATAGTAATTATGTTTACTGTACAACAAATGTACAAATGCAGCATTTAATTTGGAAAATAGCAAAAATGTTGCCTTTATCTATATAATATAATTATTTTAAAATTAGTTATCCCAACATCAAATAGCAAAACTAACTACAGGGAAAACTTATATACATCTATTTCAAATCTGTGTACGTTAACTGTGTTAAAATCAATTTTAATTAAACACTAAAATAAAATAAAATAAAATAAAACGAAATCGAATACCTCTCGCTGAATGCAGTACCAAGATCGCGACTCCAACACGAATTTAAATTAGTTCTAGCGCGTATCTAACGCTCCTTTCCTAATATCTCTTCAACAATTCAAACTCCTACCTTATCCTCTAGAAGAACCATCATTGTCGCTACTTCTCTCCCTCTTATCTCCCTCCAAGGCCAACGAAATCGACCACAGACTCCACAAATCCACAAATCCACTCCTCTTTGCGAATGCTTCCTTCCTGACTTGAACGCCTTCAACTCAATCAGCCACAACAGATCGCGATCTGTAGCCTTAGACCACAACCAAGAAAAATCGCACCCCTCAAAACGATGCGAGCTCCACCAAACTTCGGCCATGGTTGCTCCTCACGACGAGAAATCCAAAGGAACCAACCTCGTCTCCTATCTCCTCCTCTGGCCAGCACAAACCCTAAATCGATTCGATGATGGTGACGCGATTGCAGACATCGCGAGTCCTCCCGCGACCTTACCCCCTTCGATTTCGAATTCAGATCCATCGTGTTTCCCAAATTTTTTTAAGGTTCGGCCCCAAACGAAATGAAGGGAAAGGGTATCAGAGCCATTATACCAAAGTAACAAATTTAATACAACAGAAATGAAGGGAAATGAAACGAAACGAAAATGAAAGGAAATGGAAAGAAGTGATATTTTAAAACGAGGGGAAACGGCTTGCTTTTGAAGATTGTCGGCTACAACAGAGATTAGTAGGCTTAAGGGATTACAGGTTGCAGCTGATTAAAAATTAAATATTTTTATATTCAAAATATCTTGTTTAGGTACCCAGTTATTAAATTTTATTCGATATAGATCTCAACGCGTTTATATAACGTACGCGCACACAACAACTCCAAACACTCCGAAAATTGAAATCCGATAATAATAAAATATTACGGATCCAATGGAACTGGTATCGTCGAATTCCGAGACTATGCCTCGGAAGGCTATTTTTAAATGCAACTTAAACTAAAAAAAATTTAAAACCAAACAAACCACTATTAAATTCAATTTTAACACATCTATCGTCTTCCATGTTATCAATATAAATTTTATGAGCCTTCAATTTGTTTTTAACAGGCTTAAAATTCCAGATTCAACATTTTATTCAACTTCAAGTTATTTAATTCGATAATTTAATTATCTAATAAATTGTGATATTCGTAATTCAAGTTAAAATTACCCTATTGAATGTTTAAAATCAATTAAATATTCTGATTTTAAATGATCAAAAATTTCGGGTCGTCACATTCCTGCCCCCTTAAAAGAATTTCGTCCTCGAAATTACTAGTTAGAAAGAATGGTCCAATACCCGTTTACTTACCTCCAAAACCAAACAATTCAACATCTTGCTAACTATCTTTTTATAAAAGACCCATTATCATTCTTATTAACTTCTCAACTCTCCCATAGTTTCAAACTATATTATTTGTTTAATTATTCAAGTTTCAATTTAAAACCAAATTTTGAATTATCAAAATTTTCTCAAAATTTTTCTAACTCTCTAAATTTCCGAAAATTTCGCCAGCGTCTCCTTTGCACGGTTGGCTCGGTAGAACTACAAAATGGCTCTACGGCCTCCCAAATCCAAAAATAAAACAAAAAGCCAAGTGGCTCAATCCAAAATCCCAATCAAATTTCACAGAAATTTAAACACATACCTTCTTGCCGAACATTTCAAATTCATCTTCTTAAATCAAAATCAATTCTCTTTACCTTTATATTACCTGCACATCTTACACAGCAATATGTCCAATCACAATATTCAAAAACATTTTATCGACTCACTTACAGATGTCAATATCTATTAACTCAAATACTAACTTAGATTATATTTGAAATATCAATTTCCAATTGAGAACGCCTCATTCCTTACTTAAGCTAGTATAAGCATTTATGTGTTTCTTATATTTATTTTCATCTTACCACTTTAGTTTATATCCATTTCTATTCACATAGATTCTTTCATTTCCATACAAATTCAATTTATCTTTAACTTTAAATATTGAATTTTGTTTTCCATTTATAGCTAATTCATGTCATTATTTTAATTAGTTTCATTTACTAACTTATTTCAATTTTCCAGTTCAAACCGTTTTGTCGTTAACAAAATTTTCCAAAAATTTCTAACTCCCAAAATTTCTGAAATTTTTTGACAGAGTCCCTTTTGTACGGAGGAGCTTTTGCAATTTGACAAAAGATATAAATATATATACATCGACCCACCCGGTCGGAAAAACCAAAAATAGTTCATATTTCCTATTTTTATTACGTAGGCGTACCTTATTTAGCATTTTAAGCAAGCGGTTTATTATTTTAACAACTAGCGCAACCAAATCCAGCTACACGGCTTCCAGGTTCCTGTACTTACTCAATTTAAACATGTAAGTACGATATATATGAAGTTTAACAACATTTCACTTATTTGCAACAGTTAAACACATGAATTCTCAAAGAAATTCACACCAAACATTTCCCCGTAAGCAACTTATACAATTTTCATACAAATTCCACTGTTCCAATTAATTTACAACCCATTTTCATTCAATTTGAATGGCTTTCAATCCATTTGTATACAACTTCATCAATTTGAATGGTTTAAAACTCAATCGCTTACATTTAATTTATTTTAAGCAAACTGAACTCATATTTAATTCAATTGCTCTCAAAAGAAATTCATTTTACTTCTATCAATTCATAGGAAAATGACAATTTATTCTATGTAGTTTGACGAGATTTATGTGAATAAACAAGTATTTATATTTTATAACCAATTTAAATGGATTTCAACTCAATTTATTCTTAATTCTATTCCATTTTTAAAATTTTATTCACGATTCATATATCCTCATTTTCATTGCATTTTAAATTTGAATCTATTCACTTGCATTTCATTTTACTTAACCAAACCAGTTCATTTAAAACCATTAACAACTGAGATTCATCTTAATTACCAATTAAATTTCCTTTTTATTTCAATTCATTCACAACCATTTATTTAGCTCGACACATTTCATTTCAATTTTATCCACAATCCATTCATTCACATTCCATTCCATATTTGTTTATTCCAAACTATTTTATTTAGCTCAAAGACAATCTAAGCTATTTCATTCAATAAACATTTCAATTTTTCTTATAGACTCCAAGTTATTTCAATTCCTTAATAATTTAAATGGTTTACAATTATTTAATTAAGAATTTCATTCCATTAAATGTTATCTGTAACTCACCGAATTCTATTTCAATCCAAATTTATTTTCACTTGATTTAAATCCAACCCAATATCATTACACTTAGTTTTAAGTTG
Source organism: Allium cepa (assembly GCA_030765085.1). NCBI lineage: Eukaryota > Viridiplantae > Streptophyta > Magnoliopsida > Asparagales > Amaryllidaceae > Allium > Allium cepa. Next base: position 888,595,940 of record CM060931.1, read on the forward strand.
AATTCAATTCAACTCTCCTTCATCTATTCAGCTTTAGTTAATCTACCTTAATTTATTCAAATTCTTTTTTTGTTCATTTTCCAATTCATCAAAATATTAATTTTGGGCTTTGTATTCCATTTTAAATTTTATAAGTCACAACTTATTATTTACACAATTCCATTCATTATAGACTTGAATGTATTCACCTTTTATTTTTAATTCGAGTTTTACAATTATTTATAATCCAAGCATATTTTATTCTATGGATTTTTAATTCTGATCCTTTTATAAGTTATTCTAATTATTTATTTCAATTCCAATCCTTATCCAATTTAATGTCAATCCAGTCAATTTTTATTTTATTCCCCATCCAAGTTAATTTCATTTTTAACTTTTCTCTTTAAATTTACATTCCAACATTCAAAGCTTATTTTCCCTTCTTGATTTAAAAATCATCTCAATTTATAAGCTTACAACCTGTCTCATCAGGATTTTTAAATACCCAACTTTGGTTTCAAATCATTTTGAAATCTTTAACATCTCAAAATCACACTTCTCAAAAATTTCAAACCAATCCTAGTTTTTATTCCCAACAAATTTCCTTTGAATTTTCAAAAAAATAAACAGGTTTTCCTGAACAAATCAATTTAGCAGCAATTCATCACTTAGAAACCCGAAAATGAACATCGATGATGCTGCAGTCATCACCGAAGTTATTTTCGAGCTACTGAAGTGAATTCAATGCTATATCCCTTCCCAAGATTTATTTGAAACAATTTTCCCTCAGAAATAACCCAAAAATAGCAATATTACTATTTATCTTCAAAATACTTCCAAAATCTCCGGGGTTTTAAAGTTTCAAATTCTTTTTTAATTCAAATTTTAACTATAATGCATTTGTATAGTTTATGCTTATACAAACTCTCATTTGATTATATTTCAATCTACAATTTACATTCATAATTCATATTTATAAATTTCATTTCGCAATTGAATTTATCTCCTTAAATTTTAGTTACATTTTAATTTCTAGTTAAATTTTCACTTAATAATGATAATAATTTAGTATTATCATTTCTATCATCCAAGCAACCATATGTTAGCTGAAATAGTTTACAAGAACTTTTCTTTATATCAAAATATATTTTTGGGTAAAATTATTTCATTTACCCACATTTAAAACAATACCGTGTCGATTGTTCTATTCAAGCGTTTAGAAACCCTTACGATACAGTTGTCCAGACTGTGCCGACGAAGGTTCATATGCCACTCAATAAACCAATCAACACAATATTAAAATAATTTATATTCACTAACAAATACACGCTCATATCTATTAATACGCTCAAACTCATTATAGAGTACTACGGACTCTATTTTAATTGAGTAATTCCCACCAGAGCCAAGGTTATCACCAACGTAAGCTCTGATACCACGGTAACAGCCTGCAAATCCGTACCCCTTGAGTCAACACAATTCTACCACAATCAACTCAAGTTGCACAGAAATACGAACCATCCGGGTTAAAAAAGAAGAGGTAGAAGAAGAAAATAGACAACAACAACATAATCTAACCATCACAGCGGAATACAATTTAATAGATAATAAATAATTTATACTCAAAAATCATATATCTCTGTTTATATATTACATCATCAGAGTACATCAAAACAACATCACAACTCAGGATAGTAATCACAACATGTTCTACAACAGAATTCACAGCATAGCGGAATATATAAACAAGTACGGGAGATACGTCTCGCCATCCAGCTCGTCTCCTGAGCTCCATGACATCGTATCCTGTATCATATAATACTCGGTCTGACCCGAGCATTACAATTAAATAATACCCGAGTCAGTCTGGAATACCAGCGTGAGAAAATCACACCCAATTAATTATTAAAGTTTCAAAAATCCTTCGAAAACAAAAGCATCTCGTAAGACCACGCCACAAATAAACATGTCGGGTTTTTACCTTACGATAGCTAAAACAATTTTTATAGAAATCCTCTGATATTATAATAAGGTCTATATACAAATACTTATAAAATAGCCGAAATTATTACATGTTTAAATTCCAGCTACTAGCCACAGAGTGGGTAATACAAACAAAACTCGTACAAGGCTCGTAGGGAGAATGGATTTCCAACTAATGACTAGGCACTGGGGTACCACCTGTCACAGTACGGGCCTAGATCACCGTACCGAGGAGTACGCCCGCTCCCCTACAACACAAGGCCGGGACTACCCCTTACTGGATAATCCCGAGTGAGATCACCCGGCGGTTGGGATCAGCAACCGCCCACTAAGCCGAAATAAAAAGGGACATCTAGACTGGAATGACCTCACCCTGCTTGGGTGCTACCCACCTAGCCTTGCTGCATAACCCCTGGCTTTCAGTCATTCCCATTTGATGAGGCTTGAGGCTAAGCGTTACCTTTTTAGAACATATCTCTTAGAATGCCCATCGTCCACCTGACGATGTTTCGCAAGCATTCATCCATACAAGTCCGCCCCGGGTTCGAACGGAACCGAAGGCACTATTCCTACTTCATCCATTTTAGAAATATCATCAGGATTAGTGGCGACTAGCCCTTGCACTTCACTGCTCCATCTTCGCATCCAAACTCATTTCCACGAAACGTACAAACCGGATCGAAGTGGTTTTCAAGAAATAAATCTCGACCCCGGTCTCTTCGAAACGATCAACGTATTTGTCCAATATTGATAGTCGGCTATTTAACTATCAATTAATATTCACAAACAACCATCAACCAATAAATAATAAATTTCCCAAATTATTTATTTATCTCAAAAATATCTTCCCAAGATATATTTTCACCATTCAAATTCCTTTGAAAACAATTTTCAAAACTATCTACCTTTCTCAGAATAAATTCCAAGTATTTCTATTTCCACTGGAATCACCAATCATAAAACTTTATATTTTAAAATAATTCCAAAACACCTTATTTGTAAAATATGTTTAACATTTAATTTAGAAAATTTAACTTTAGTACTTAATTTAAAATAATGCTTTAAACAAAATACCAAATCATTCTTTACATAATTATTACGATAATTGATTAAACAAAAATACTTACTTTGGAATTTACCTTTAAACACTTAAGTTAAAACTACTTTAATAATTTACTAAAAATACATACTATATAAACATTTGAAAATAAAGTTACTCAATAAAATATAAAACTAAATTTCTACTTTTTTTAATAATAATAATAATACTAGGTTACTTCTTTAAAAAGTACTGCTACAATAGATTAAAGAAAATACTTATTTTTGACTTCAAATATTAGAAATAATAAATTTTACAAAACTTGCTTTCTTTAAAAACAACTTTAAAACATTTAATTTATATTTACAAATTTACTTTCAAAAACATGTATTTGGTCATCCAGAGAAAATTCCAACTTCAATCACTTAATCAAGTTTTCCCAAATTGATTTCCAATTTATTTTATTTGGAATAAGTTTCTTTAATTTCTCAATTCATTTCAAAATTCATTAGTTATGGACTTATTATTAATGTTATTATTTTCCGTTTGATTTTAAACCCTTTAACTGAAATATACAGATTCCAGGCTTTTCCCAATTTCTTCTTTATTCCTTCAATAACTTAAATATTAAATATTAAATAAATGTTTTGTTCTATTAAATAATATAATTGAAGTTTCAAACTTTATTAACTTTCTGTTTATTCAAAATTTCCATTCCATACATAGAATTTTATTAATTATCATTGAACACTACTATTATTCTTATCCAATTTTTTGTTAATTTATTTAAAATTTCTATAATTATTTCACTTACAAATCCTCTTCATTTTATTTCCAAATTCCAATTCTATATATCTTGATAACTTAGTGCACCGGAAAATATTTAGGTAAACCATAACATCCAATATTCCAATTATCAACAATATTCATCACAGAATATAAAATAATCACAATAGAGGATATTAAATAATTTAAATAAATGTTGAGGGATCCAGTTGGAATCTGTATACCTTAACTATGTTAAAATCAATTTTAATTAAACACTAAAATAAAATAAAATAAAATAAAACGAAATCGAATACCTCTCGCTGAAGGCAGTACCAAGATCGCGACTCCAATATGAATTTAAATTAGTTCTTAGCGCGTAGCTAACACTCCTTTCCTAATATCTCTTCAACAATTCAAACTCCTGCCTTATCCTCTAGACGATCCATCATTGCCGCTACTTCTCTCCCCCTTATCTCCCTCCAAGGCCAACAAAATCGACCACAGACTCCACAAATCCACTCCTCTTTGCGAATGCTTCCTTCCTGACTTGAGCGCCTTCAACTCAATCAACCACAACAGATCACGATCTGTAGCCTTAGACCACAACCAAGAAAAATCGCATCCCTCAAAACGATGCGAGCTCCACCAAACTCCGGCCATGGTTGCTCCTCACGACGAGAAATCCAAAGGAACCAACCTCGTCGCCTATCTCCTCCTCTGGCCAGCACAAACCCTAAATCGATTTGATGATGGTGACACGATTGCAGACATCGCGATTCCTCCCGCGACCTTACCCCCTTCGATTTAGAATTCAGATCCATCGAGTTTCCCTTTTTTTTTAAAGGTTCGGCCCCAAACGAAATGAAGGGAAAGGGTATCAGAGCCATTACACCAAAGTAACAAATTTAATACAACAGAAATGAAGGGAAATGAAACGAAACGAAAATGAAGGGAAATGGAAAGAAGCGATATTTTAAAACGAGGGGAAAACGGCTTTCTTCAGAAGATTGTCGGCTACAACAGAGATTTGTAGGCTTAAGGGATTACATGTTGCAGCTGATTAAAAATTAAATATTTTTATATTCAAAATATCTTGTTTAGGTACCCGGTTATTAAATTTTATTCAATATAGATTTCAACGCGTTTATATAACGTACGCTTACACAACAACTCCAAACACTCCGAAAATTAAAATCCGATAATAATAAAATATTACGGATCCAATGGAACTGGTATCGTCGAATTCCAAGACTATGCCTCGAAAGACTATTTTTAAATGCAACTTAAACTAATTTTTTTTAAAACCGAACAAACCACTGTTAAATTCAATTTTAACACATCTATCGTCTTCCATGTTATCAATATAAATTTTATGAGCCTTCAATTTGTTTCTAACAGGCTTAAAATTCCAGATTCAACATTTTATTCAACTTCAAGTTATTTAATTCAATAATCTAATTATCTAATAAATTGTGATATTCGTAATTCAAGTTAAATTACCCTATTGAATATTTAAAATCAATTAAATATTCTGATTTTAAATGCTCAAAAATTTCGGGTCATCACAAAAGTGTTTATGATTAATTACCAGTTGAGATAAGGATTAAAGTGATAATCCAAATGGAATTGAAGTAGTTGTGAATAAGTGGATAGGAATTAAAGTGAATGTGAATAGAAAGAGAATTGATTTTGCTAATAATCAATAAGGATAGATACGTAGGATGTACGTATATTATTCTATGCGCATAACGATTTGATCCAGATTCGATCTCAGAATTTCGAGATAGTATATCGATTAGAGTTGGGATTTTTCACTCGATTTTTGACGGTGAACTTAGATATGGATTTTTGATTTGATTCTGGATATTCTCTATCATAGTAATGGCTATGCAAGGTGAATGAAGGTCTTTGATCAAGAAATCAGATCTGAGTCCGCACTAGGAAGTCGGGTGGACGATACTAGTTCGGAAGAGAAATGGCGTGATCGAGTGAGTGATCAGATTGATATTGCGTACAGATGATATATGTACATCGTACGGGTCTGAATGAAATTGATATTGAAAATTTATGGATAAGAACTGTAAAATGTTTTTTGAAATGAAAAGTACATTTTGTGAAATATACGATGAAGTAAAGTAGAAATTGGATATTTCTATGGTAAGTGACCTTGTAGAGTAATCAAGCTTAAATATTGATTTGGTATAAAAAAAGTTATATTTATTATATATCTTTGTTATATAAAATAAATCTTCCCTTGTTGAATCTATTGCCGGAAGAAAAAGGGTTTTTAAAAGTATTTGAAGTGTAAAAAGGGACTTTATACAAGTATGAAGTGATCCAACGATTTTCAAGATTATATATATATATATATATATATATATATATATATATATATATATAAAGGATCTTATAAGAATGATTTTGAAAAAAGGTTTTGGAACCTATGGATTTTGGAAAGGCTTTTGATTTTTAGGAAAAATTAAATTTTGGATGGGGGTGATGATTTCCAGAGCATTCTCACCAAAGATGTTTCCTCTATTTTCAAAAATGTTTTCTATATTTTCAATAAAATTATTTCCAAGTACTTTCACCGAGTTTGAAGTGGGTTTACCAAGTACTTATAGATTTTCAGTCCTACGCCTGATCAATGTATGACCGAATTTCTGTGAGAACGAGGACGGACTTGTTGAAACATCGAGCTTTAAAGTGATATTTTTATAAAACTATTTTGGCAATATTATATAGATTTTCAAAGTGTTTAAAAAAATGATCAAAAACAGATTTAACTGATATTAAATATTTTAATAAATTCTGGCTCCTTTTCGAGGACGAAAATATTCAAAGGGGGGAGAATGTGATATCCCGAAAATTTCAAGCAATAATAATAATAAAGTCGCATTTTTATAAATAAATTTTAAATAAAAATTATTATTTACAAACTGAATTTGTATTTGTTTAAAATATATTATATATGATTTTTTTATTTATGAATATAGTTTGTTTTATATTATTTATTTTAAAGGATTTTTATTTATAAAATTAAGATTTGTATTTATTAATTAGAAAATTCATTATAAAAGTTTTTAAAACCATTTGAAAATTAATATATTCATGGTAAACTAATTTAATTTTTGCAAATTAAATAAGATATTTATTTGTTTATATATGTATATGGATTAATTTGAAATTCAAAAGTAGATATTTTGGAAATACATTGGATTTGAAAAGAACTCTATATTTTAAAATTTATAAAGAAATTTGTTTTGTAATTATAATATGTATGTACATATATATACATTGTGAATTGGAAACGATATTTTTAATTTGACATAACAAATTTTCCAAAAGCCATTTAAAGGTTAAATTATAACATATATACATGTTTATTTATTAATGTATTTTAAAATCATATTCTTTAAGTTATATATATATATATATAACACATTTAAAATACATAATACAAATTTATTTCAATTATAATAGTTGAAAATGAATTAAAAGATTAAATACTTTCTTTAAGATTATATGTACATAAATAAAATATAACATATGTAAACATTTTAAAATACCATCCAATAAGTGTAACTATTTTAAATGTGTAGATTTACAAATGCAGTCATTTTATTTTATGAATTACAAGTGTCATTTATCATCCTTCATTTTAATTATTGATAAAAGAATACAAAAGAAAAACAAGAATATAAAATTTCACTCTCTCCTATTCTCATCTTTTCTTCATCTTTCACTTTACATTTCTCAAATCTTCAAAACAAAGAAATCAAGATCAAAAATTAAATTCAAAACAAAACTCAAAGCACTTCGTTTAATATCAAGTTCCAAATCAAATAATCTCAAATCTGAAGCAAAAGAAATCTGATGCAAATAAAGTAAAATGATCAGTTTAAAATCTCATAACCTGAATCAAAGCAAACCAGATCAACCTTAAAACCAAACAAAGTTAGGATTAAAATTCAACTATGCAAAGACACAAAGCAAGATCAAATTTCCAGTTTCAAGGGATCAGCAACCTCTTGTTCTAAAACATTCCAGGCATCCTCTGTTGACTGTGAGTAAACAACTTTATCAAAATGGCTGAAATCTGTTTTTATCTTGATGTTTATGCATATTGTTTGCAATAGTGTTGTGATATATATGATGCTTGCCTATTTGTGAAATGTAAACTAGTGGATGTGCATATATATATATATATATTACAGAATTCAAATTTGATAAAAAAAATCAAATTTCCCTTCTCTGATATTCTTTAGGCTATGAGTTGTAAACAAAATATGCTTTTTTTAACAGAATATCGAATTTAAAAATATTTTCAAAATTTATCAGATGTTAGTCTTAACAAGAGAGGAGAAGTACAGTAAAATTCAAATTTTATCAATCTTTCGAATCGATTGATTTCTGGTCTAATGATTAAAATCTGAATTATTATCAACGTCTAGGATTTTTAGTAGAAAAATCACGATTTTTAAGTAAATATTTCGAGTGGAATTGCATTTTGATCAGCGAATGGGTTTTGAGCGAATTATGATGATTGACAGATCTAGGATGCTCAGTGTTATGATCAAAGATGGCTCGAGGAACGAGGATAATGGGAAAATTGGTCGGAAAGATTTTAGCATGCCGTGGTGGTGCAACGAGGAGGAAATATGGTTTTTGGAACCTATTGGTTTCGATGAAGAATCGAGATCATTGTGCCGACGAGGATGGATCGAGTGTGATCGGGGCAAGTGGGAATGATACGTGGAACAGAGATGAAGATTCTGGTGGGTCAGCATAAATTCTGGTGAGCCAGATCGACGAGGCATGGAGGTTTTCGTCGGCGGGTTTGGAATTGTGGTAGTTTCAACAAGCTCAAATTTGTTTCTTGTTGATTTCATTGTAACTGGGTGGTCGAAAAGTACGAGAGGAGCGTGGGTGGTATGCTGGCGGTCTCGACGATGATCGATAATGACTGGAACATATGTGCATATGCACCAGTGCACCTTGTATTATCTAGCGATGCTCAATTTTTGGGATAAAGCAACTGCCTCGGGTCGGACTTGAGTAAATGTGGGGTTTGTCTCGAAGTGATGTAGTTGTCGTGGAGCTCGGTTTTTGGCACGAGAAAAATAAGATCTGGCTCTGGTTGCTTCGTTAGGTTATTAACTTTGAAATATAAAGGTAAGTCAAGTTTTGTAAGCAGAGAAATCTTATTAACCTGTTTTTAAAAATAAAGTTTTGGTAAATTAAATTCCTATGTATCACAAAATAAAATGAAGTGATGGAATTAAATATGTGTTTAATAACTAGTGATTATGAAATGATTAACTAAAGAAATTAAGTTGAGAAAATTAATTAGTTAATTAATTATGGATAATCACTAAAGGAAATTGATTTAGTATAATTACTTATTGAAATTTATGAAATATAATTACTTAGGGTAAGTAATTAAAGAGTAATTATTGAAGGTAATGGATAAAAAGAAAATTTCTTAATAAAGGTAATTAGTGGATAATGACTTAATGGAAGTGCTTAAGGATTAATTACTAAGTATAAATAATTAAATTTATGCGATTAGTTTAAGTTAATTAACTAGTTTAATTGATTTAGGATAATCATTTGATGATTGGTTAAGTATAGTGAAGTATAATTACTTAGTAATGGAAAATTACTGGATGTAATTAATTAAAGGGAAATTACTTGATGGAAGGTAATTAAAGGATAATTACTTAGTTGGAAGTAATTAAGTGTTAATTACTCTGTGTAATTAATTAAAGGATTAATTAATGTAATTAATCAAGGGGTTAATTATTTTGGATAATTAACCAATAGGATAATTACTTGATGGAAGTAAATAAAAAGGGGCATTACTTAATGGAATTTATTAAAGATTAATTACTTAGTGCAATTAATTAAGGAAATCAATTACGGATTAATTAATTAATGAGTAGGATTAATTAAAGGATAATTAATCAATGTAAGTGATTGTAGGATAATTAATTTGAGCAAGTAATTAAGGATAAATGTGATTAATGTGAATGGGTGAAGGCTAATTATTCTGTGTTATTAATTAAGGCTAATTACTTAATGTAATTAAAGGATAATTAATCAAGGGTGATTAATTAAGATAGAAAATTAAAAGATGATTAATTAATTGATTTGTAATTAACTAATGTTAAATAAAGGTAATCTAAGTGATTAAGATATCAATTAGTTTAATTAATCAGGGGTGATTAATTAAGATATAAAATTAAAAGATGATTAATTAATTGATTTGTAATTACTAATGTTAAATAAAGGTAATCTAAGTGATTAAGATATCAATTAGTTTAATTCGAGATAATTAAATTAATTGGAAAGTGATCAAATTTTGCTTATGAATGATTGAATGACATTAAATGCCTTGAATTGGTTGATATCTTTGATAAGAAATGTTTTGTGTTATGATATAATTAGGTGGACAGTGATAATGTAGTTATTTATTAATGAAAAGTTGTTCCGTATAAGTGACATCCTGTATTTAAAGTTGAATTGTATTTAATGGAATAAATTAGGTTAAGATAACATGAGATTCGAAGAGACCGGAGTCGGGTATTGTTAAATACCCGAGACCATTTCGATTCTCTATAGATTCATATGTGAAATCAATAGGCTGGAATGGAATGATTTAAGTGAATTGGACCATTTTATCTAAGTTTTTGTTACTTAGAAATTGATGTGTGAAATAAGCGATGTCTTTAACAAATTGTGAATTTGTAAATTGATAAGAGTTGACCTGGGTTTTATATAAGTTTATGCTTTTGTATTCCTTGGGTTTACTCACGCTAGTTCCAGCCTGACCCGAGTGTTACTTTGATGTAATTCTCGGGACACCGAGTATTACAGATTTTCAGGTAAGGATGTTCTAGAGCTCAGGAGGCGAGCTGGATGGTAGGAACGTATGGAGTGTTACCCGCTGAGTATTATTGATTTGTATCCAGAACATGTTGCTCTTACTGTCCAGTGTTTATGAAATGTTGTAACTCTGATAAAATGTATGTAAAATAACAATTACAGCTTTCTTTGTATAACTGATATTATATTTTGATCCGCTGCGAATGTGAGGATCTGTGTTTTGGTGTTTCCGTTCCTTCTTCTTCTATCTCTTTCTTCTATTCTCTAACTATCTGGAATGTTTTGGATCGAAATTTCCGGGTCGTTACATTAACAAGGAAGAAGAAGGAAATGAAAGCAAGGAGAAAAGAAAGAGAACTGGTAGGTATATATATGAGCAAAATGAATTAAATAAACTTGTCATAATTATATCTAGTCACATCAATTTTTTTTTATAATATATATAAACATAATTATGTTTAGTCACACCACTCTTTTATATATATAATTATGTTTAGTCACATCACTTTCTTTATATATATATAATTTATTATAATGTTTAGTCACATCTCTTTCTTATATATATATATAATTCTTATACTTAGTCAGATAACTTTCTTATATATATATAATATTATATTTAGTCACATCACTTTCTTTTTCATATATAATTATTATATTTAGTTACATCTCTTTCTTTTATATATATATATATATATAATTATTATGTTTAGTCACATCACTTTTTTATATGTTTAGACACATCACTTTCTTATATATATAAGTTTAATTATTAATTAATTAAGATGTTACAAGAGATAATTATGGTTAATGATTACAAATCTAAGATGTGATAATACTTAATATATATATATAAGTCTATTATTTTTCAAACTGTCCTGTCACATCACTTACTAATCCAAATTAACGTAACGTATGATAATTTATTTCTAATTATGTTATAATTTAATTAATTAACTTTTATATATATGTAATATAATGCACAGAAGTAGACAACGTTCCTGACAACTTTTCGTGGTCGAAATGTCGAAATTCCGCAAATCATTTTTCAGTCGCATTTTCTATTTTTCTGTGAACTATTTAATTTGGTAAATAAATTTTAAAAATGATTTTACCGTTATTATTAATTATTGAAATTGCGTTTACTTTCATTATAAAACCTATATATTGAATATTTAAAATTAATTAAATATTCATTAATCAAAGAAGTGAAATTCCGGATCGTTACAGATAGTTTGAATGGTTTCGAAAGGTATTTCCACATGTTATAAATTGAATCCCAAATGCTTTCGAAAGACTTGATGTTTCAATGCTTTCAAAAGGTCTAAAAGAAAAGGTTTTCCAATGTTTCGAAAGGCAATGTTTAAGTGTTTCAAGGATATGATGTTTAAGGTTTTAAAGCTTTCAAAGGAGATGTTTTCCAATGCTTTCGAAAGGATAAATATGAATGGTTTCGAAGAGTGTGATTTCGAAAGGTATGTTTTGGCCTTTCCGCCTAAGGTTTTAGAGTAAAGTAATTTACTTACATAGAAGAGGGCACTTTCAATGGTTTAAGAAAGGGTTGTTTAAAGGTTTTAAACAAAGATTTCAAATGAGTTGCTTTTTTTCAATATAACCTTAGTGCTTTTAAGTTAAAATGGGTTTTAACTTATTTTGAAGGGATGGAAAATCCTTAATAATTTCATCAACATTATTTTGGGTAAAGTATATATAACATGGAAAATAGGTTAGAGTGAAGCAAAGAGTATATTTTGCTTGTATATGTATGATTTAAAGGTTTAAATCATTTAAAAAAGGTTTTTAAGGAATTTTTTTTAGGGTAGTTAACCCTAATAAAATGATTTAGATTAGAAGACCAGATGAGACTGGTGTAGGATCACGCCCTATACTCATTAGCTATTAGCCCCTAGCTAATTTAGTCCAAAAGTCCAATGTGCAGGGCTTTGTCACAAGTAAGACTATAATTATGTTACACATAGAAATGAATCTAAAAAGGAAAGACATGTTATTGGAAAGCCAGTAAAACCATTAGGATAGGTTAGACCAGGAGAAGTAAGTAAGGACAGTCCGTCAAGAAAAAGAGATCTAACAGATATTAGATTTTTTATGTATTTTGGTAGACTCGAGTCAGCCAAGGGTTAGTGGTTAGCCAAACAAAACTACAGTGTATAGACAAATAATCCATATGATAACTGATATGTGTATATACGTGATATTGCTTTACTGATTTAACCAGTTTTGGTTGCAAGATTATAATTTGAAAAAATATGTTTTAAAAATTATATTAGTGAGGGGAAAGCCATTTAGCTAAGCGGCATGGTCCCACTTAATGTCAGATAACCGAGATGTATAGTATTATACACCCAAGACTTTATGTCTGACTCGAAGTTTGTTTTTTCTTAAACTCTCGGGTGCTCAAAATTGATTTGAGTAGGCTGAGAGTAGAGGTTTATAGGTTGTAGTAGGTTGGTGAATAAAGCTTCAAGTGACGTGACGCGCAAGTGGCTGACGGATAGCTAATTAGGAGTTGCTATTATATTTTGGATTGATTCCGTTGTATTGTATATATATTACTCTAGTCAAAACCAAGGGGGCATCGTCATATGTCGCTTATGGTGTATTAATGTAATAACTATATTTTATATGAACCTGGGAAACGATTATGGGTTTATGTAATTTGAATATGGAACATATTTTAGAAATGTAATCAAAGATTTTTTTTTTGAAATCTGTAATTTTGTTTCATATTCATGTGCTTATGATATTATGGATACCATTAACATAGACATATTTACTCGCCATAAGTGAATACTATGGATGACTGCAACATTTATAGTGTTTAGCTTTTGGCCTCTAGATAGGGGATGTTACAGTATTTTATAAATCAAAGAATAAATTTATAAATGGTATTTTATAAAAAGGAAATAAATATCATTTTGATAAATTGAAAAATAAATCACATTTGTGAATTTATAATGGTATATGAAATGACCATTTGATGAAAAATATTTTGTCCTATTTTGAAACAAAGATTTCGTGTTAAGCATAAAAGGATTTATAAAAGGAGATGTATAAAAAGAATTTTATAAAGGAAATGAGATTTGATTTTCGTAAATGATCAATTTAAATTATGGTGGTATGGAAAGTATTCTTTTCATACTTAACACCAAATTCCGAGGTATTGAAACTCGTCTCTATCTTGAGAATTAAGAATGTATGTCGAGGCAATGATAGTTTTCTAACTTGTCGGATTTGATTGTTAACTGAGAGATGCTATTATTTGAAATCGGGAAGTGGGGGTAAGTATATTTGGTCTAGTTTCTAAATGATCCATTTACTTACACCATAAGTGTTTTGGGTTTATTGTTATCTATGTTTTAGGCCACATTTGTATTAACCCAAACAAGTGTGGTTTTGGAAATGAAAGCTTCCTTAAGATTTGATGATATACTTATACCCTCGAGATAAATATATAAATTCTTTTCTAAGTATTGAAAGTGGACTGTTTTGTAGGTATACTTACATGGTTGAGATAAGTATATCAATATTTTTTCAGTATTGAAAAGAGTAAAGAGGGTTTGTGAATATATCTTATGTATAAGTATTTTAATACAAGAATTTACAAAGTGGATTTAATTAACAAAAGGATTACTTAAAGAGGCTTAATGGTTGCTTATGTGCTTAACCATGCTTGGTATCCATATGGAATTAAATCTATGAATGGATTGTTATTTATACAATAGTTAAATAATCAATTATCAAATTTTGTCTTGGTTTGAAACTATCCTTTGTCGGTTCGAGTGACCAAGACCGGATATATTATCCGAAAACCACTTTGAACTAATATAAACATTCGAATTGGAGACATCTTGAACATGGTGAATTCAAGGCGGAGTTCTTAGAAGTACAAGGGCTACTTGCTACTAATCCTGATGATGTAGTAGAAGTAGTTCCTTCGGTTTATTCTGTGCTAGAAGTACTTGTATGGATGAATGCTGGCATTGCATTATTGTCTAAAGGGAAGTGCTAGCATTCCTAGTGGGACTTTCTAAAAGGTAAAAGGTAAACTCGCACCTCCCAACCCCGGATGGCTAAAAGAGGATAAATGTAGCAGGTCTAAGTGGGTCACTCCCATTAGGATATGGTCATCACTTGTATCTAGATTGATTCTTGGATTATGTATGCATGCGACCATGGAATGGTTTGTCAAGTTGGCAGCTAGGGTAGTGATCATATTCAATACTATCTAGGAAGGGTAGGCTGGTTCCATATCGATAGAGGGGTAAATGTGTTACAACTTTGGTACATTTTGTCCAAAGATGTACTGTATGGAAGGTAGTCCCTTACCTTGTCATTGTATGGAATCCATTATCTTATAAGTGCCTTACAGACTTATTTGTTCCTAACTATGTTGGATTGTGTGATACAAGCATTTCTGCTATGTTATAAATTTATTTTAAATCCTAAACATTACTATAATATCATTGGATTTTGTAAGAAAAATGGTTTGGTTAACATAAGGTAAAAATATATTCGTGTTTATGTACAACATGGTCTTACGAGATACTATTATTTTTGAATTGTTTATAAAAGTAAAAAGCAATTTGATTTGTGTTTCTCATGCTATTTTACCATACTGATCCAGGCGTTATTTTTATTTAATGGTCAGGTCAGACTGAACATATTTTCAAATATAGTTATGGATGCTTTGGAGCTTCAGGAGACAAGCTAGATGTCTCCAAGAGGTATTCACGTATCTTTTATTTCTTCTGAATTTTTTGTTTTGTATTTATCAGTATTTATGAGGACAAGTTGTTATAACTATCCAGGCTGATGATAGGTTGGTTTACTCTGATTGATGTATGTATATTATTGTTTTCATTTGCAAAGGTATGTTGTATGTTATATATTTCTCGTCACGATGTGAGATTCTATTCTGCCTTTTCTTTCTATCAGCCTAACAATTTTTCTTTCCAACACTTGGATACTCGGCATGTAAATACCGTGGATGTATTATTGTCGACTTTTGAAGGTCGCAAAGGCGGGTCGTTGCAGTTGGTATCAGAGCTTAGGTTGAGCGAACTAGGCTATCGTGGGGTAGACTCGTTAGAGATAGGGTTAGTAACACCGTAGAACGAGTTTGAGTGTGTCTGTGTGTATATATACAAGTGTGTATTTTCTAGTGCTATAAATATGTTTTATATTTTCTTGATTTATCTGTTGAGCGGTCTATGAATTTTGGTCGATACAAAAGGAACAACAGTGTCAATAGGTGTTAACACTTGAATAAGGCAAACCGAGATAGTATTATTTTGAAAATTCGATAAATGTAATAATTTTACCTAGAATTATATTTTATACACAAAAGGATAATTTTCAAAAATTGATATAGTTATTTATGATGTGTTTCTTTGTTAAGAAATGATAATATTCAGTTATTATCTTTTATTTTTTGATTTGTCGAGCTCGGCCAGTTTATGAGCAATTTTACTTCTTTGCTTCATATGTTAGGTAGATAGTAACTACGGGAACATTGAAACGAACACCTAGCGAATTAAATTTCACTGTTTGACTATAAGGCATTCGGTGATAATGTTGGGTTAAAATTTAATTTTAATAAAAGTTGCTAATTATGCTCTAAACAAAGATACACATTTGTGAAATGATTTTATATAAGAAACTGAATTATATAAATATGGTTTATAAATAAAAAGGATTTAAGCTAAGAATTTGAGAACTTAAATCCCGATGTTTTTGGAAATTGGTTTTCAACATTTTGGGGAAAATAATACCGGTATTATTTGGATGTATTTATGAATATAATATTTTTTAAAGGAATTTTAAAATAGATAAGAAAGCATTGAACTCAGTTCTATTGCTAGAAAATAATACGGATGATGACTACAAAATTATCGGTGTTCATTTTCGAGTTTCTAAGTGAGGGATTGCTACCATAGTAGTTTCGCTTCATAGTTGTTTTCGTAAAATAGATTTTTATGTAATCCTAAAAGTTTGATTTGATATACTAAAGTTATAGGTATATATTATTATTTCAAATAGAGTTGTAATAAGACCCAATGTTTAAGTTTTCGGTTAAGTTGTTGTATGGACCCATTTATCCTATGCATTAGTGTAGGTTCGTTGGTGCGTCTCATTAAGGTATATTATTTGGTAGTTTTCATTTGTTGAAATGAAATGGAATTTTTGGTGATGTTGGATAACTGAAAATTTTCGAACTAGCTAAGAAATTGAAGATGGGTATTTTTATGAAACTATAAGAAATAAGTTTTTGTAACTTATAAATTTAGGAAGATAGTAAGTTAAAACAAGTTTAAATCTGTTGAATCCTATTTCAGTAAAGCAAATTGATATTGTATATATACTCTTAAGAAGTAGTGAAGTATTATATGAATATGAACATGAGTTATAAATTTTTAATATACTTAAGTAATGGTATTATGAAATGGTTCATAAATGATTTTAATATTAAATGGAATATTATTGGTGTAATTAAATGTGGTATTGTTTCATTATCGTGTTTAACTCTCTTTTGGGATATGTAAGTGAAATTCAAGAGTATGGAAGCAATGGCTTGCTAGTTGCTTTGGTTTCATGAGTTAAGTTTATTTGCTTCACAAATTTGTATATGTTTATTGCTTAACAAGTGTATCTGCTATGCGTCATACATACTCTATAAGATATATCATAAACATGTATATCATTTTTGATGATTTTATGCCTCACTTATGGGAGGCCACTTTTAGGCCTTTGTTTCTTTGTTAATTTGGGCCAATAGTAGCAAGTTGTAGTCTTTTCGGATCAAGCCGCACAAAGGAGCAACTGTTGAAATTTTCCATAACTATAGGAATTTTGTAAGCTTAATAACTCATTTTAAACTAGAGATTTTAAAAGCCAAAGGAGTGAGACATTTTCTTCCTTTGGGAATTTTGGCGACGAAATTCTTTTAAGTGGGGGAAGAATACAACGACTTGGAATATTTAATGTTTTAAATGAGAATGTTTAATTTATTCTAATATTCAGATTTGGTTTGAGTTTAATAAATAATAAGAAAATAAGGTGTTAATAAAATGACTTGGTTTTTATTGACCTATTTTTAATTTAATTTATAGGATTTTTCCATAATTTTTAATTTAGAAAATAATTAATTTACCATTTGACGTATTTTTCGTCAAACATTGATATTTTTGAAATTTTTACAGAATAAGATAACCAATGTATTTTATTGTTGCTTTGGGATTGTATAGCATATTTGTGCGTGATAGTATTTTTATTTTGTCATTCGTGGTTCGTACGTGAATGAAATGCTGTGTAGCGAAACGATAGAAATAATAAATTAAGCTAAACTTAACACTAAGACTTTTCCTCCATTCCTTTTATTTTCCCTTCTCTCTCTTCTATCTATTTTCCATTTCCTATTAAAATAAAATCAAATCCACCTCTTTCAAAGTACAAAATTTAATCATCTGCTCAACTAAATAGTATAATTTTGGATCCGTTATACTCATGTGGCTTATATCTTCAAATCTATGTGCTGTTTGAAGGGTGTCGCCAAGTTTGGTAGGGTTTGACATGGTCGACTTGAACTAGAGTTTAAGGTGGAGGTTGATTTGGGTGGAAATAGGTGAAGGCGTTAGCTGCGATGGGTTTCTCGTCATGTGGTGTAGCTGTTGCCGGAGTTTGGTGAAGCTTATTGGTCATTTAGGTGATGCGACGTGATAAGGTCAAGGGGAAAAGGTGCCAGGTCACGATTCAAGGTGGAGGTTTGAGCATCTGTTTTTGGGTAGGGAGTGATGAGCATGCGAAGAGGAGATGGTTGGTGAAGTCATATTTGAATTTGGTTAAGTGGTGGCCAGGATGTGGCATGCATGCATGAGGGTGGAGAGGCATGCGTGTACGTGTCGATTAGGGAAGAAGGGGTTTAGTTAGATAAAGGTAATCAGTAGTGTAATTTAATAATTAGTTAATGTTATTTAATCTACAATCCTATAAATTGAATAACTTCTTCATAGGTCCAATCGAGATGTCGTCTTCTGCACTGCGATCATAGGAGCGATATTCAAGCGCTGGAACTGAATTCGTCGAGTTCGAAGCAAGTGGAATTTTGAGCTAAAATCGAATGTTGTTTGATTTTAGATCAAGCTGGAATGCTTAAGTGTTTGCTGGAATTTTGGTGAGTTATCTCACCTTTGGATGAATAATGCATAATTTATAGAAGATATAAATTATTATTTTTGTTTTTGTATGATTTATTGATTTGGTTTAGTTGAACTTTCGCTTTGAAACCGAATGACATATGAAATGAAATACATGGAATATTATAAGGTTATCCGGATTCCTTGCTATTGTTGATTTTTACTTTCATTTAAAAGTTATATACTTGTTATATAAATTATTGAATTCTAAAAGTTTGGTAGTTGGTTTTACCGGATATGATTTTGGTATATGTTAAAATTTGAACCTATCTAATGATAAAGGCTGTGATAGCATTTGTTAAGTGCTAAACTTGCTATTGGCCTAGTTATCATATTTTGAAATACTGTTAATTGTTTTTTGGTTTGGAAATATTTTTGATTTGGAGAATGATTTTAAATCCGACTTTTGGATTTTCTATGATATTTTATTTAGAAATAGTTTTTGAACTTTTCTATTTTACTCTAACCTTTTTGGAAAAAATTTAAAAGTATTTCAGGAAGTATTTACTTTATAGAAAATTTATATAACAATGAATGTTTATTTTAAAGGAAATGAATGGAAATATACCTTTTATAATAAAGCGATTTTGTTTTTAAAAGAAGGTAGAAATTTTTTGAAAAAAATGTTTATGAAATGTTTATATATAATGTTGAAATAAAAGAATAGATTTATAAACTGTATTTTATAAATAAAAGAATAGATTTATAAGCGGTATTTTATAAATAAAAGGGTATATTTATAAATGATATTTTATAAAAAGGAAATTAATATCATTTTGATAAATTGGATAATAAATCACATTTGTGAATTTATGCTAATAGATGATGAAAAGTGTTTAGTCCTATTTTGAAAAAAATTATAAGTATAAAAGGATTTATAAAAGGAGATATATTAAAAGGAATTTTATAAAGGAAATGAGATTTAATTTCCATAAATGATCAATTTAAGTTATGGTGGTAAGGAAAGTATTCTTTTCATACTTAACACCAAACTCTGAGGTATAGAAATTTGTTTCTTTCTTGAGAATTAAGAATGGATGTTGAGGCAAGGATAGTTGTCTATCTTTGTCTAATTTCGTTAGTAATCAAGAGACGGTACTGTTTGAAATCAGGAGGTGGTGATAAGTTTATTTGGTTTAGTTTCTATACGATCCATTTACTTATACCAAAAGTGTTTTGGGTTTATTGTTATCAATGTTTTAGGTTATATTTGTTTTAACCCAAATAAGTATGTTTTGGAAATGAAAGCTTCCTTAAGATTTGAAAATGTACTTATACCCTTGAGATAAATATATAAATGCTTTTCTAATTATTGAAAGTGAACTGTTTTGTGATTATACTTATACAATTGAGATAAGTATATTAATAATTTTTCAGTATCGAAAAGAGAAAAGAGGGTTTGTAAATATATCTTTTGAAAAAGTATTTTAATACTAGAATTTACAAAGTGGTTTTAATTAAGAAAAGGATTAATTAAAAAGGCTTAGTGGTTGCTTATATGCTTAATCATGCTTTGTTTCCATATGGAATTAAATCCATGATTGGATTATTTGTTTATTTGATAGTTAAATTACCGACTATCAAATCTTGGTCAGGTTTGAAACTAACATTTATCAGTTCATAGCGACCGGGATCATATATATTACCCCAAAACCACTTCGAACCAGCATAAACATTCGAATTAGAGACATCTTGAAGATGTCGAAATTCAAAGATGGAGTTCTTTGAAGTGCAAGGGCTACTTGCTACTAATCCTGAGGATGTAGTAAAAGTAATGCCTTTGGTTTGTTCAGCCCTAGAACAACTTGTGTGGATGAATGCTGGCATTGCATTGTTGCCTAAAGGGCAGTGTTTGCATTCCATGTTTTATTTGCTAAAGGGTAAAACATAAACTCAAGCCTCACAACATAGGAATGGCTAAAGCAGGGTAAATGCAGCAGGGCTAAGTGGTCGATTTCATTAGAGTATGGTCATCACTTGTATTTAGATCGATATTCCCATATTATGTATGCTTGTGTCTATGGAACGGTTTGTGATGTTGGCAACCGGGGTGGTAATCATATTCGGTACTATCTAGGAAGGGGTAGGACATTTCTGTATTGGTAAAGGGGAAAATAACTTACAACCTTGGTACATTTTATCTAGAGATGTAATATATTGAAGGTAGTTTCTTATCTTATCATTTTATGGAATCCATTCTCCAATAAGTACCTTACGGACTTAGTTGTGCCCAACTATGTTGGAAAGTGAGATGCAAGCATTTTAGCTATATTATATATTTATTTTAAACCCTAGACATTATTATAATATCATTAGATTTTTTAAGAAAAATGGTTTGGTTATCGTAAGGTAAAAAGCCGTTTGTGTTTATGCATGGCATGGTCTTATGAGATAACTTTATTTTTGAAAGGTTTATAACACTACAGACCAGTTTTGACTTATGTTTCTCACGCTTGTTTACCAGACTGATCCGAACTTTATTTTCTTATAATGCTCTGGTCAGACCAAGCATTTTTCCAAATATAGTTATGGATGCTTTGGAGCTTCAGAAGATGAGCTGGATGCCTATAAGATATGCTCATGTATCTTTTATTTTCACAGCATTTTTAGTTTTGTATTTATCAACATTTGTGAGGACACATTGTTATAACTGCCCAAGCTAATGATAGGTTAGTTTACTTTGATAAATTTATGTATATTACAGTCTTCTTTTGTAAAGATCTATTGTATATTATATATTACTCGTCATGTGTGAGATTTTATTCTGTCTTTTCTTTCTTTCATTCCAACAATTTTATCTTTCCGACACTTGGATACTCAGCACGTGAATACTGTAGATGTATTAGTGTTGACTTTTAAGGGTCAAAAAAGCGGGTTGTTTCATATAAAGAATGGATATGAGAAAATAAAAGATATGTTTGACTGAAAACAAATGAAGCACAAATGCTTTAAGAAGTGTTTAATAAGTTTACATTCTTTAGAATTTATGCTAAATGACCCATAGCAATATCCTTTGGAAATCTTCTTTTGATTAACTCTATTTCATCTCCAAACATCTTCATATAAACATACACTCTAAGTCCTAAACTGTGGAAGTCTCTATTTGAATTTTAGAACAAGAAAACAAAATATAATAGGATATGCTGACATACCCATTTGGTCTTTGTAGATACAATGGTAGTTATTTTATTTTTCAAAATTCAAATAAAAGGATTTCGGCTCCATCGCTTCACAAATGGACACAACCTTTCATCTTCTATTTAAAGAGGTTTGAAAAATGTCCTCTTAGTCTTACACTTCTATATTTTTGTAAGAAAAACTCGTGAATTTACTTCCACTCTATTTGTAAATCCATACTCTTTCAATCATATTCTTCACAGATTTAAAAACCATAATATATTATAAAGAGTTTGCTCTTTAATTCTCAATCATTTTCTTGTTGGTCTCATCTTGTTCATGATTGATTTCAATGATACATTGGTTTAGGAAATCTATTGGATCACTGTACTGACTTTGTTAGATTTCTATTAAAGATATAACAACTTGCCTATATTTTACTATTGTAAAGGGAAAGATGTTCTCACCATCCTTGGAAATTCAAAAGGGAATATGTACCATACCACCCATGAAATTATAAGATTGTAAAGGTGCTATTGCCACCCATGGAAAGAATGGAAGTGAAATTTTATTCAGGTAATACATGACTGGATGTAGGATCGAATATCTGAACCACTACAAAAATCCTGGTGTCTTTTGCTCTTTACATCTACTTTACTTTGCACTTACTATTTGATTACCGCCCATGTTTCTGATTTTATTATTCATTTAAGTAGATAACTTATAAATTTGCTAGTTGATTTTTAAATAGTCCTTTTAAGGTATTAGTGGCCATAAGATCCATTATACATCAATTTGTTTGTGTATTCCATAGCCCCATTTGGTTTCAAAGTGTATAGTTTTCAAAAGATAAATAACTTGAATTTTTGGAGAGGCTAAACGGTCGGTAATACTAGTAACACACTTTTTAACACTTTCGTAGAAGGTCAATCTACAGCTAGACCACTGCCTTTTTTGTAGGAAAAACAAAGTATTATTATTTTGCAAAGAAAGCCAGTTTTATAGTGGTCGTACCACTTTACAACAGTCAATACAGATATGTGACATAGATGACACAACCACTACTCGGTGTTATAGTGACCGTCGACTTATATAAAAGTAAAACAGGTGTGAGGCGTAGACTCCTCAGCAACTATGTAGACAAAAAGGCACTAGAGCAAGACTATAATGTCTTGACTACAATAATGCACATACTAATCTTCCCATGGAGAGGAAGATTCATACTCATCTAGATGAATCGATCCTAATTACATTAGTACACTCACTAAGCTGTAAATGCAACTTTGGGATCAGACACCTTAGATTTCCTATCAAATATGCATCGCCTATCTCAAGTTTCATCCTTTAAGATCTTATTGTCATGATCTCGATATAAAAGAGAACTATGATCGCCCTCCATTTTAGGTACGAACTTAAAGTATGTGTCTAATAATGGGGAATATCCAAAGTATGTCACGTCATAAACCCAGGTCTTCTCTATAAAGTTCTAAGTTAAATGTTCGATGATAGAGCTAGAGCTTGGCATAACAGGCGCAAGGTCAGTGCATACATAGGTAGGACGGGATTCGTGTTTGTGAAACCAAAAGCATTTCACAAGTCTTTGAAGAGAGACCTTCTATGGGATAGGAAGCTACAATATTACTTCTTCAATGACAGGTATGGGCATAATACTAGGGGACTACTTGCATGCGGTGACAAGATGACCAAAAAATCTTAAAAAAATTGTGCATATTGGTAGTTTCCACTTATAACCCACATTCACCATAGCAACAAGAACAGTAGCCGGTTCAAATGGTAAAATGGACGGTAATAACTATCAGGTTTTACCTCAATCAATGTTATCACATAATGCAATCTAACCCTCCCCGTCGTCGCCACGTTAAAACATAACAATTCACTAATCAAGTTAACCAACCAGTAAATACCAACCAACGATTGAAAAACAGGAATGGAGAGTACCTATTCTCGAGCAATGTCAACGGACGGGCTCCATTTTGTAACAATAAATGGCTTTCCTATAATTATAATAGGCTCGACTTCAAGTATGCAAAGCCCATCCTTAGAGCATGTGAAAGCAAAGTAAAACATAGAATTATCGTAGGGCACATTAATTTTTCCTCTAAATTTCCAAAACTTCATGAGATGACATCTCACAATAGCAAAGAGTGGGTTATCATCATGAAAAAACCCCATGATTTGATCATTCCAAATATATATTCCTTCTTCAACAACCTTAGGGGGAGGGATATTGATTCGATAAATTCTATACCACGGTTAATATTTGAGACTGCAAAGTCATGTAGACCAATATGAGAAGAGCTCATCAATGCTACAAGAGTAGAGTCATTCTCTAAGGAACCATGAAGTTGACATGAGCTACCAATATATATGGTTTTCCAAATGCTATGTGCAACCATCTAGCGTCAAAGAAAGGACTACGAAGATGTGGCCAAAATGAGTGGCAAAGGCATGAAGTTCATTTGATGAAACAAATTTTAGGTCTATTTCTTATTTTTGGCAATCCTAGGACAACCGATATGTGGAGGATGGTAGAGGGTGGAGAAGAAGATTTAAGATGAGGAAGTGAGAAAGGGATGACGAACGTGGTCGATAGAGGAAGATGGAGTTGATGAATAGGAAGACAGCGTTCAATTTTGATTTTGGGGCTTTCATTTTTGTTGCATTGGATATAATTTGTTTTATTTGACTATTCATATGACCACCACCTTTTAGTAGTAGTAATTATGTTTATTAATCTTTGGGATGAAAACATATTCATAGTGAAATAGGTTGGATATTCATAATGTCATACCTATTGAATACATTGAACCCCAAGCTGATTATGCATAATGGACCATTGAAGAAAATACCTAAGCGCTGAACAATTCATAGACCCTGAATATTATGCAGCTTGGATAAAATGATATTAATACAGTGTCGCTATATAGAAGTGCATATGAAATTTGGAGGACTGTACAAGTTATATATGAACGAACTAGCAAAGTTAAACATATCAAAATATTAACGTTAACTAATCAGTTTCAACCATTCAAGATAAAAAAAATGAATCTATATTTGATATTCGTCCTAGATTCCGTGATATTTTACCTGCACCAGTATCACTAAGTAAGGCTTTTCCTAAAGATGACTAAGTTAAAATATTTTTAAATTCAGTCTCTACTGAATGAGATAAAATGGCCTTAGCCATAGAAGAAGCAAATGATATTCGTATCATGAAAATAGAGAAATCTTATATCTTATGAAGTACAGTTGCAAGCAAAAAATTCATGCAAATAGGAAAAAGCCACTGGCGTTCAACACCATAAATGGAAATCATGATTTCTATGATGACAATGAAGAAGAAATCGCTTTTAAGACCGGGAATTTGAAGAAATTCTTGAAATATAAGAAAATGAACACGTTTCAATAAACTGACAATTATACAAATAATCCTAGAAATGGAAATGTGTTTAGGTGTTTTGAATGTGACAAAACCAGCCATTTGAAATGAGATTGTCCTAATCTAATGAAGTCAAAGTAATCTTCAAATACCGACACACCGAACAAGAAGATGAAGTGGATTTTCAATGCTACAGGATGATTTAAACACATCATCAAGTGGTAGTGAGCCAGAAATAGAAAATTTCGATACATGGCAAATGATGACCAAATACGAGATTGTAATGAAGAAATAATGAGTGTTTTAATGATATGTATAAAGGATAAAAGATACTTAGAAAGTAGTAAAGCAGTCTAGTAGATATATATATATATATATATATATATATATATATATATATATATATATTTGAAATGTTTAATGAAATGCCCACTAAAGAAAACAATGTTCAGAAGATGAAATTGAATGGCTCAATGGAGTTAATAATGATAAGGATCTAAAACTAGAAAGTTTTAATAAACTTGAAAGTAAAAATGGGTACTTAAAAGAAGAGAACCTTTAAACTAAATGAAGTATAACTTGTCTAAATGATAAAATTACATCTATAGACAATATTGTTCTTAACTACAATAAGGATGTTGATACAATGAAACCGAATGATGATAAATTTAATAAGGAAAAGGAAAATTTAGGAAATTTATTATCTTCACCTAAGCTATCAAATAATAAACAAAGACCTGGATATGCCCCAAAGCCTAAACCGAAGAAAAATAGTTCTCAAAGTACTATTTTTTTTAGGTTACCAAGTTAATTTAAATCGAGAAGATTAAAATTAAAATCTCTAATAAATTTATTAACATATTGTTTCAAGATTCAGACAATTAAAAGAATAAATATATAGCTGATTTCATTGAAAAGGTTCATTAATCTAATGACTATATTTTTAAAGGGTATAAGAACTCTTCATGGGTTTGCCTTCTCAAAACATAAACTTATGGACCATAAATAACGCTTAGTGTTAGTGTGTATATTTTATGCTTTTCAGGTACCTGATAATGAAATAAATATAAAGAAGGATAAACAAATACTGGACAGTTAATGTTCAAAGCACATGACGGAAAATCTATAAGAACCGAGCTATATTTTATGAAGATAGTGGAACCATGATGTTTGAAAATAGTTCAAATGGATGTGTTATTAATAGCGACCACACTGGTGATTTTAAAACCCTCATATTTTCAAATGTTTTACTTGCTAAAAGTTTAAAACATAATATAATTCAGGTATGTGTTAAAGGTTTAAAATTAAGTTCGAAAAGGATAATGTTACAATTTTGGTATTATTCTAAAACTAATTTTGAAGGCATAAGGAAAAAAAACATATATATTTTAAATATAAAAGTTTTTGATGATGATAAGCTATATCTTATGAGTTGCAAAATATGGTTCCGTAAGAGGATTTCCAAATTGAATTTTCAAGTCAATAATTTATAATTCATGTCCTTTTAGAAAAACTCACAAGAAATCATTTGAATCTAAGGATATGATCTCTACTGCATATCCTCTAGAACTTCTTCTTATGGATCTCTTGGAACTTCACAGATCCAATCAATAAACCATAATAGATATGATTTTGTAATAATAGACATTTTTTCAAGTTGTAGATGGAGAGTTTTCCTAAAATATAAAAATAAAGCTTTTCAAAGTCTAAAGCTTTTGCAAAAAAAATTAAAAACCTAAAATCAATTAAAATTAAGACTGTTACACCAAAAATTTCAAAAAATGGATAAGGAGTGAAACTATCGAAGGTGAGCAGTATGGAGCTATTGCACACTGAGGGATGAAAGCTATCAAACATTGAAAATAAGCCATTACATATAAAGAAGTTAAGCTATTGTAAGTTGATGCTATAAGCCATTGCAAGTTAATGTTGTGAGCCATCGCAGGTTGAAGTAGTAGGCTATCTCAAATTAATACGATTGAGGTTATCGCCAGTGGACATCATGAAACCATCGAAAGTTGATATATAAAGCATTCTATGATAACTGTTATCGCATTTTGAAGTCTATATAGCCATCGAATGATAAAAATTATATAGCCACTACTTGTTGAGGTTTAAATAGATATGGCATATTGACAACTTAAGAAAGCTATTGTATAACGATGACTAAGGGAGCTATCGTAAGTTGATGCGAATGAACTATCGCAACTAGATAGCCATAAGCCATCATAAGTAAGATCAATTGGGCTATTGCAATTGACAATGTCAAGGCCATCAAGTTGTTGACACCATCATAAGTAGAACAATCGCATGCTATGGAATTACAAGCCATCGCATGTTGGTAATGTTAATTCTACCACAACTCAAGGATAAAGAAGCTATCGCCAGTCAAGAATTGAGAGAAGCTATTGCAAGACAAGAATGAAGAAGCTATCGCATGTTGAGGAATTAATTGTAACGATCCCGGTTTTTGAGTCAAATTTGAAATTAGTGATTAATATAAATTTTTGGATTTAATTGGTGAATTAATTTAAAATTTCCAAATAAAATAAGAAATTTGTTTCTTCATATGTAAATTGATTATAAATTGAAATTTGGATTTGAAATTCAAATATAAATTTATTAAAATATAAATTGGATTTGAAAAACATAATAATTTAAATTAACAAAAATTTGTTTTCTAACTATAGTATATATATGTAATATATATTTTGAAAGTTATATTTTGAATGTTTTTTAAAAGTTGTTTAAAGCTAAATTTTGTATTATCTAATATACATATTTGGAAGTTATGATTTGAGATTTATGTAATAATTTTCAAAAGGTTAATCTAAGTTAAATTCTTATATATTTAAAATCAATGTGATTACTTATTTATGTATAATTGGTTTTGAAATCATTTTCCTAAAGTTTATAAAAGTATGTAACATTTAAAACATAATAATTATAAACTTGAAAATATAATACATATGTAAATAGGATATTTATAAAAAACACGAATCATAAATTTATTAACATAAGGGTCTAAAATATAATTTATAAAATTATTTCAAGCAAGGATTTAAATCAAATAAATTTCATTTGACATTTTTACATTCATAAAAACATGCATTTTACAAGTATAACTTCATATGATTTACGAATAAACAAGTGGCAAAGATGTTTTTCTTTTGAAATGATAATGTAAATAAAAATCAAAATGTTTAAACTAGGCCCATTTTCTTTCATTTGAAAAACTGAATCAAAACCTGAGACAAAAGAAAATAAAACAACAATCTTTCAAACTACAACCTGAAGCCATGGAAAACAAAAACCCAAAACAAAAAATCAAATTTAAATTAAACAACAGATCCTCACAATCAAACCTGAAGTTAGCAAATACAAATCAAGTAGCAGATTCAATTCCAGATCAAAGCACTTTAGTTCAACTAAGCAAATGTTTCTTTTCAAACTTGAAAACAAAGATTATATCAACAACTTCAAATTCCACCAGATTAAAACAAGCTAAGATCAGAGAATCAACTATCATATTCAGTTTCAAGGATTCGAGATCAAAATCTAGAACTAAAACAAGTCCGAGATAAAAAAAATCAAGAACAAAATCTGTTCTCTCGAACCAGGTGAGCAAACTAACCTATACAAAACTTAAAGCTATGATATATCCTGATGTTTATACTTGTTGTTGTTGAGAAGAATGTTGTATTGGATGAAAACATACATACATACATACATACATACATGCATGCATACATACATACATACACACACACATACATACATACATACATACATACATACATACATACATACATACATACATACATACGTATATATATGGATTGGTGTATGCAGGTCTGTGTGTATGCATTTACTTATCTCTCTTATAAACATGCACAAATTTTTTCGTATAAAAATTCATATCTCAACATACAAGCAGATTCATGTTATAATCCTAAAAGAGAATATGTTTGTTAGAAGGTGGGTTCAATTTTAAAAATATTTTTATGTAAAAAGTATCTGGTAAATAATTCAAAATTTTGAAATTACAGAGTAAAACGTTTAAAAGAGAAAATTCAAGTATCTTAATTATAATTTTTGATCACTTGATCAGATTC
Organism: Allium cepa; assembly: GCA_030765085.1. NCBI lineage: Eukaryota > Viridiplantae > Streptophyta > Magnoliopsida > Asparagales > Amaryllidaceae > Allium > Allium cepa. Next base: position 888,625,442 of record CM060931.1, read on the forward strand.
GTCTTGCAATATGATGATTTTTAAAAGAAATTTCACGATTTTTAAGTTCGTGAACGTTGAGAATTATCAAGCTGAACGTTGAGAATTATCGGCGTGGAAAGGATGGTCCTGGACGTGGCTGGAGGAAGATGGGATGGTGGCAGACCCAGGAAAAATGCTCAGAATATTTGTAGAGGGTCGAGATGATGGCACAACAGCTTTGTAGGGTTTTAGGTAGACAAAGTTCAGAGGAGAAAAATCCCTGTCAATGGTAATCAATAGTCAATCAGACTGGAGGGAACTTGAGTATTGGTTTGTGGCGCAGCTCTAGACGAAGTCGCATGGCCTCTGGTGGTCGAGATCGCCGACAAAGGATGATTTTGTCAACACATCAGAAAGATGTTCTATTGTTCGATTATAAAATTCCGATCGAGTTCGTTGACCTGGGTGATTAGGAAGCTCGAGTAGGTTGTTGTCGACGTGCCAAAGGTCGGGGCAGTGATCAAAGGCGATCGGAAGGTTTGTGCACGTGCACACATGTATTTTGGGTGTCTGGAAATCATGGAGATCGGGGAAGAAGGGATGCTCTCGGGTTCGACTCGAAGTAAGTGATGACTTTGCTCGGGGAAATGAATGATGTGAGGAACTCGAAGATGGGCTCGAGAAAATCAGGTAATGGCATGGGGTTTTTTTCGTTTGTCGTGGGCAAGTTGAGTTAAGCTACCAGATTAATAAATTGTTACAGTTCTTAAAATTTCAAGTAAATTATTGACTAAATAATAAACAAAAAGAGATGGTGAATATTTAAAATTAAGTTTCAAAAACAAAGATATTGATTAAAACAAATTTTCAAAATATATGAATTATTAAAGCAAATGTGTATTGAAATTAAGTTATCTTGATTTGAATAATTAAATATTAGGTTGATTATTTAATTTAATCTCAGGTTGTTTTCAAAATATTTTTTTTCAGATTTATCAAGTTAAAAGTATTTTAATCTATATAACTTTTGGTTTTAAAGTTTATAAACTTAATTTTTGTAACTAAGTGAATAATTGAGAAAACGAAATGTTTTATAATCCTTAATCTAACTTAAAGATTTTAAGTTACTTAATGTATTAATGATGACCTATTTCCAAAGGATTATTAAATAAGGATTAAATGATAATTAAAAATAATAAAGATAAATGGTTTATCATTTAATTGATTAAATCTTAAGTAAATAAAGAATTATTAATTAATGAAAGTAATTAAGGGTAATTAATTGCTTAGGAAAATTATTTAATTAAAAGTAATCAATTAATGATTAAGGCTGATTAATCAAGTAATTAAAGAATAATTAATTAAAGGATAATTAATATGATTAATTAATTGAGGTAATTAATTTGAGGATAATTAATTAATTAAAAGTGTTTAAAGGATGATTTATTAATTAAGGGTTAAGTAATTGATGTAATTAATTAAGGATAATCAATTAAGGGTTAATTAATTAATTAAAGAATAATTAAAAGTTAATTATTTAATAATTAAAGGTTAATTAATTTATTATTAAAGGTTAATTAATTTATTATTAAAGGTTAACTAATAAATGATTAAAGAATAATTAATTAAAATGATTTTTAATTAATTAATGTTAATTAACCAGGATTAGCGATTAATCTGGCTTAAATTAATCAGATGATTAATTAATCTTACTTATGGATGTTTGGATTGCATGGAATGCTTTGAAATGTTTGATATCCCTTATGTATGATATTGTGTGATGTAAATTGTTTGAATTAAGCTGTGTACGTAATTTATTTATCTATGATGCATATATATATATATATATATATTTAACTCTGTGTATGGAAGATAAGCGTTATAAGATTATACCGCTTATCGATATTGCTGTGCTTGAATCTGTAATGATGGATGATGTTGCACTATTGTGTAAAACCCCTGGACTACACTATACACACATAAATATGGATTTCACGAAAAGTCGTTTAAGTCATAGATATTTTGAATGTAATATTATTTTATTCAAAATGGTTTTAAAAGTTGAATTTTGAATCCAAAAGGTTTTGGAAATGGGATTAAGTTGATTATGGAAAACATTTGAAAAGAAAGTTTGAAATTGAAATTTAGTTTGTATATAATATATATCTTGTTTAAGTTTCGAATTTTTTTTGGAAATTTGGTTTGAAAGTTTTATACAAGTTATATAATATATATATATGGATTTTTAAACCACCCTTAAAGTATTTTAAAAGTATTATTTTGGGAATTTAAATTTAACCCAAGTTTATATTTTAAAGGCTATAACTTATGTATATTTGATCGGATTTTTCCGAAACAAAAAGCAATTGTTTTCAAATGATAATGGCTTTTATATAAAGGAAAAAACTTCCAGTTTTTTTGAAAGATTTCAAGTTTGAAATGGAAATTGTTTTGAAAGCTATGAATGAATCTTTGTTAAAGATTAGTGAACTTTGTTTTCAAATTGAAGAGGATCTTAAAGGTGTATCTTTTGTATAAAAGATTTGGAATTGAAATGGACTGAAAGCTATGAATGAATCTTTGTGAAAAATTGGTGAACTTTGTTTTCAAATTGAAGAGGATCTTAAAGGTGTATCTTTTGTATAAAAGATTTGGAATTGAAATAGTTTTGAAAGCTATGAATGTAACTTTGTGAAAGATTGGTGAACTTTGTAAATTGAATCTTTTTATTTAAAAGATTTAAAAGTGGAATTTGTTTAAACCCTTTGAAGAAAAGGTTTTGGGTTAAAGTTGTGACTTAATTAAGATCCCATATATCCATATGGTTTTAAAATTAAGCGCTTATTATTCGGTTTAGCCGGGAGTGGACTTTATGTCATATAACCCATTTTCAATAATGATACGACGAAATGGATAGCATTTGAAGATCGGTGGTGAAGACCAGATATTTTCAAAAGCGAAGGATTATCTGTCGAATGTCTCTGCACTGAATGACCCTGGTATAGAGATTTGATTACCCTTTGTGATGGGGAATCCGAACGTGATTAGAGATTATTCGGATTTGCAGGGGCTTCTTTTGAAGTGCCTTTGGTTCTGTTCGAACCCGGAAAAGACTTGTATGGATGTATGTCGGACGTTACACTTTGAGATATAAAGCTGGTTTCTATCAAATACATTTCTGTTGGTGACGGAGAATTTATTCTCTTAGCTTAACACCCTTCTCTGAGACGTACGAGTGGGTTTCAAGGATTCAAGACCAAAATCCAGAACTAAAACAAGTCCTAGATCAAAAAAAAATCAAGAACAAAATCTGTTCTCTGGAACCAGGTGAGCAAACTAACCCATATAAAACTTAAAGCTATGATATATCTTGTTGTTAATACTTGTTGTTGTTGAGAAGAATGTTGTACTGGATGAAAATATATCTACATATGTGTGTGTGTGTATATATGGATTAATGTATGCAGGTCTTTATGTATGCATTTACTTATCTCTGTTATAAACAAGCACAAAAATTTTCATATAAAAATTCCTATCTCAACATACAAGCAGATTCATGTTATAATCCTAAAAGAGAAAATGTTTGTTAGAAGGTAGGTTCAATTTTAAAAATATTTTTATGTAAAAAATATCTGGTAAATAATTCGAAATGAAATTATAGAGAAAAACGTTTAAAACAGAAAATTCAAGTATCTTAATTCAAAGTTTTGAACATTGGATTTGATTTGTCTTGCAATATTATGATTTTTAAAATAAATTTGACGATTTTTAAGTTCGTGAACGTCGAGAATTATTAAGTTGAACAGAAAAGGTATTATCGCCAAATTTCGGCGATCGACATGGAAAGGATGGTTGTGGTCATGGCTGGAGGAAGATGGGATGGTGGCGAACCCAGGAAAAATGCTCGGAATATTTGTAGCGGGTCAAGATGACGGCACGGTGGTTTTGGAGGGTTTTAGGTCGACAAAGTTCAAAGGAGAAAAATCGTCGTCGATGGTAATCAATAGTTTATCAGACTTGGGGGAACTGGAGTATTGGTTTGTGGCGTAGCTTTGAACGAAGTCGCATGGCCTTTGGTGGTCGAGATCGCCGACGAAGGATGATTTTGTCAACACAGTTGATTCCAGAAAAGATATTCTATCGTTCGATTTTAAAATTCCGGTCGAGTTCGTTTACCTGGGTGATTAGGAAGTTCGTGTAAGTTGTTGTCAACGTGCCAAATGTCGGGGAAGTGATCAGAGGCGATCAGAAGGTTGTGCATGTGCACACTTGTATTTTGGGTTTCTGGAAATCCTGGTGATCGGGGAAGAAGGGATGCTTTCGGGTTCGACTCGAAGTAAGTGATGACTTCGCTCGGGGAAATGAATGATGTGAAGAACTCGAAGATGGGCTCAAGAAAATCAAGTAATGGCCCGGGGTTTTGTTTGTTTTCTCGGGCTAGTTGAGTTAAGCTACCAGATTAATAAATTATAACAGTTCTTAAAATTTTAAGTAGATTGTTGACTAGTTCATAAACAAAAAGAGATGGTAAATATTTAAAATTAAGTTTCAAAAACAAAGATATTGATCTACTTTAAATTTTTTTTTCAAAATATATGAATTATAAATGCGAATGTGTTTTGAAAATAAATTATCCTGATTTGAATAATTAAATATTAGGTTGATTATTTAGTTTAATCTCAGATTGTTTTCAAAATATTTTGTTTCAAATTTATCAAGTTAAACGTATTTTAATCTATATAACTTTTGGTTCTAAAGTTTATAAACTTAATTTTTGTAACTAAATGATTAATTGAGGAAATAAAATGTTTTATAATCCTTAATCTAACTTAAAGATTTTAAGTTAATTAATGTGTTGATGTTGATCTATTTCTAAAGGATTATTAAAAAAGGGTTAAATGATAATTAAAAATAATAAAGGTAAATGGTTTATCTTTTAATTGATTAAATCTTAAGTAATTAAAGAATTATTAATTAATGAAAGTAATTAAGGGTAATTAATTGCTTAGGAAAATTATTTAACTAAAAGTAATCAATTAATGATTAAGGTTGATTAATCAAGTAATTAAAGAATAATTAGTTAAAGGATAATTAATGTGATTAATTAATTAATTAAGGTAATTAATTTGAGGATAATTAATTAATTAAAAGTGTTTAAAGGATGATTTATTAATTAAGGGTTGACTAATTGATGTAATTAATTAAGGATAATCAATTAAGGGTTAATTAATTAATTAATTAAAGAATGATTAAAGGTTAATTAATTTATTATTAAAGGTTAATTAATAAATGATTATAGAATAATCAATTAAAATGATTTGTAATTAATTAATGTTAATTAACCGGGGTTGTGATTAATCTCGTTTAAATTAATCAGATAATAATTAATCTTATTTATGGATGTATGGATTGCATGGAATGCTTTGTATTGTTTGATATCCCTTATGTGTGATATTCTGTGATGTAAATTGTTTGAATTGAGCTGTGTATGTAATTTATTTATCTATGATGAATTTACATATATAAATCTCTAACTCTATGTATGGAAGCTAAGTGTTATAGGATTATACCGCTTATCGATATTGCTGCGCTTGAATCTGTAATGATGGATAATGTTGCACTATTGTGTAAACCACTGGAATACACTATACACAGACAAATATGGATGTCAAGGGAAATCGGTTAAGTCATAGATATTTTGAATGTAATATTATTTTATTCAAAATGTTTTTAAAAGTTGAATTTTGAATCCAAATGGTTTTGGAAATGGAATTAAGTTGATTATGGAAAACATTTGAAAAGGAAGTTTGAAATTGAAATTTAGTTTGAATATAATATATATCTTGTTTAAGTTTCGAAATTGTTTTGGAAATTTGGTTTGAAATGTTTATACAAGTTATATAATATATATATGGATTTTTAAACCATCTTTAAAGTATTTTAAAATTATTATTTGGGAATTTAAATTTTACCCAAGTTTATATTTTAAAGGCGATAAGTTGTGTATATTTGCTCGGAGTTTTTCGAAACAAAAAGTAATTGTTTTCAAATGATAATGGCTTTTATATAAAGGAAATAACTTACAGTTTTTGTTGAAAGATTTCAAGTGTGAAATGGAAATTATTTTGAAAGCTATGAATGAATCTTTTTTAAAGATTGGTGAACTTTGTTTTCAAATTGAAGATGATCTTAAAGGTGTATCATTTGTTTAAAAGATTTGGAATTTAAATAGTTTAGAAAGCAATGAATGAATCTTTGTGAAAGATTGGTGAACTTTATTTTCAAATTGAAGGGGATCTTAAATGTGTATCTTTTGTATAAAAGATATGGAATTGAAAGAGTTTTGAAAGCTATGAATGAATCTTTGTGTAAGATTCTGAACTTTGTAAAGTGAATCTTTTTGTTAAAAGATTTAAAAGTGGAATTTGTTTGAACCATTTGAAGAAAAGGTTTTGGTCTAAAGTTGTGACTTAACTAGCCATGTATCCATATGGTTTTAAAATTAAGCGCTCATTATTCGGTCTAGCCGGGAGAGGACTTTATGTCATATAACCCATTCGAATAATGATACGACGAAATGGATAGCATTTGAAATAACCTCACGACCTAAAAATGGGACAACTTAACTGCTTAAGGGAGTAGGCGACCTAACACATGAAGTAGCTTACGGGAAGGGACGACCTAACAACTTAGAGAAGTAAGCGACCTAACGGCTTAAGAAGTGGACGACCTAACGGCTTAAGAAGTGGACGACCTAACGACATAAGAAGTGGGCAACCTAACTTCTTGCAGGAAGCCACGACTCAGCGGCCTAAATACTTCACGACCTAAGGAGATAAAGCGGCAGCGACCTAGTGCTTTCACAACCTACTTTAAGTCGCTCACGACTTAGCACTTGTTGAACCATGCCGCTCTCCGTTAGGTCGCTAGAACCTAATAGCTAGCTCAGATGGCCAGGTGCGAACCAGTTAGGTCGTAACTCATATCCCCTTAGCTCGCTGACAACTCATGACCCATCTTAAGTCGTAGCCTTCGACTTACGACTTACCTTAAGTCGCTCATGACTTAAGGCCTGTCCGAAAACCCCTATAAATACAGCATGAGCTACGACATTCGGGGGATCTTTTGGCTGATTCTTGAAGCGCCAATACTCTACCATTTTCTCAACTAAAACAGCACTTCAAGCACTCCAAACACCAAGGATATTACGACAAACTTCAAGAGAAAATCTACATCATTCGACATGGATTCGAAAGATTATTCTACATTGAAATTTGAACTACTAGTCTAAAGTGTGTTGTAATTGAAGAAAGTTGTATAAGTTGTAATTGAGTCAGCAATAAAGAGATATAAAGTGGACGTAGGCTTGACAATAAGCCGAACCACTATAAAAACCGTGTCTTTTACTGTTTTTCTGATATTTTCCTGCTTATTTCTGATTCCCGTATCAGCGGGTGGTGCTTTCACACTTTCTTTACTTGCACCGGGGTGTTAGCGTCCGATTTTTACGTTAACATTTTTGGTGCTTTCACTGAGAACCCAACTCAGGATACTGTCATCATAGCTTCGCAGAAATTTATGGAAAGGATCTCTCTGTAAACCAGAAGTTTGTCAGAAATAGTGGCTCCTGGAAGAAAGTGCAAGTCTGTTAGATCCGACGATGTTCGCGAGACTGCTGCCACTTCTCCTCCTTTAAGTCAAACAACTCCAACTGTTGGAGTAACGCGAGCAGAATTGGATGCTGCGGTTTCTAGGCTATATCAGCAGATGGAATCCAAAAACAATCTGATGTTGGAAAGGTTGAATGCTTTGCTTGGGGCTAACCGTCAACCATTGAATAACGAACCAAACTTTGATGATAATATTCATGATGTTGAAGAAAGAGATGTTCCTCAAAGGGCAGCTGGCCCAGCCAAAGACACACCTCCCCAAGTTGGAGGATCGGGACAACAACCAACTTTCCATGAGCGTTTGTCAAGGCAGACTTCTGAAAAAATGGCCGATGCCTGTCCTGCTGAGGCCCTTAATGACGAGGAATATTTCTCACGGATGGTCCGACAAATCATGAAGGAAAGTATGCAAAGAGAGGAAGACGAAAAAGAATAGGGGTTCGCTCCGAGCAAGACTCCATTCACTGAAAGGATTTTGAAAGCAGAATTTCCTAAGAAGTTCGTTCCTCCTACCATACCGACTTATAAGGGGACAAGCGACCCTAATGAATTTCTATACAAGTATGATTGGCACATGACTAGTGCCAGAGCTTCAGATGAGATCAAATGCCGATATTTTTCGGTATACCTAGAAGGAGTTGATCTACTCTGGTTCACAAAACTGCCGGCCCGGTCGATAGACCAATTTTCTGATTTGACTCGAAAGTTTAAGGAACAGTTCAGATTGTACGCTTCGAAGGCGAAAGATATAATTTCGTTATCCAGCTTGGAGAAGAATCCTAGAGAATCTATTATAGCTTCCTTGAATCGCTTCAATATAGCTCTGGCTAAAGTAGACAACGCAGAGCCGAGAATGATTTTGACGTACCTGATGAAGGCTATTGATAAGACAAGTGAGTTCGGGAGGTGGTTGAAAATGAAAGAACCGAATTCGCTTGACAAGTTTTATAAGAAAGACGATGAATTCATGCGCTTGGAAAGCCTCCAAGCATCGGCTAAGGTGGTATCGATAGGGGCTGGAAATAGTAATGTTGTTCCAAACAGGAAGGAATCTGGCAATCAGAAGAGGGGAAATGATGGTCAGAAGAAGCAAGGAGATGCAAAAAAAAGTCGTCCCTTCAACTTCACCCCTCTGACAGATACCCCGGAAAACATCTACTTTGCAAACAAAGACACAATCGAATTCCCCGCATCAGCTAAGCAAAGGGTTAATAAGAAAGCCGAGAAGAATGGAAGGTTTTGCCGGTTCCACAACCAACCCGGGCATGATACCAATGAGTGCCGTCACTTGAAGGAGTTGATTGAGGAACTATTGAAAGAAAACAAGCTCCAGCAATATGTAAGGAGGAACAAGAATGGCCCAACTTTGCCAACTCAAGGACAACAGGCTCCTGTTCATCGTCCTAGCTCAAGTGAAAAGGCTGCAGATCATGAATCTGAGAGGCCCGTTATTAATGTGATTACAGGAGGACCTCACCCAGCTGGCAGAAGCTGGAGTGAGATGGAACGGTACGCTCGTGCGTTGAAATATACCCCAACAAAGGAGAGTGTTTTTGTGTTGGAAGATGCTGCACCTCTGAAGCAGTAGAAAACTTTTAATGATGACATTATCTTCAGAGTCAGTGATTCTATGGGTGTTGAAGCCCCTACCATGGATTCCTTGGTTATTTCTGCTAGCATTGGGCCAGCTATTGTAAGTAGAGTACTTGTTGATTGTGGTGCTTCTTGCAATATTCTTTTCAAGAAGACTTTTGATCAGATGAAGATCCCAATGGCTGATGTTCAAGCTTCTTCGCAAAAGGTCGTTGGTTTTATTGGGGAACCCAGGCAGCCAGTTGGGACTATTGACCTGTTCGTGGAACCTGGAGAGGGGCAGAAGAAGGTCGTTCGAAGGCAGACTTTTGTAATTGTTGATGAATTTTCTGCTTACAACGCCTTCCTAGGCCGTCCAACTTTTGCAGCCATTAAAGCAATTCTCGCCCCGTGGTGCCTTACCATGAAATTCCCCACAGATAATGGAGTTGGTGTTGTTAAAGGGGATCAGAATGCGGGGCGGGAATGTTATCTGATAGAACTGCGTGAAGCAAGAAAGAGAGAGATGGGAAAGGATGCGGCAGCCCCAGTCCGCATCAAAGAATCAACCTTGTAGCAATTACAGGGCGGACCCTGTACTGGCGAATGTAGCGAAGCACGAAGAAAAATGATCCCAGAAAAGCCAGTGCAGGGGAGAATCGAGTGGTGCTAGTGGAAGTAACGGTCCCAGTACCTTTTGACCCAAAAGACCCAAAAAAGGTTCTGAATGTGGGTTCACGACTTAGTGCGGCAGTTCAGAATATTTTAATATCATTCCTGAAAGCGAATCTGGATGTATTTGCTTGGACCCATGTTGATATGTGTGGAATATCACCTGAAGTTGCAGTACATACTTTGAATATTGATCCGAAGTTTACACCTGTGAAGCAGAAAAGAAGAACCCAGGGTCCCGAGAGGTCATCAGCATTGAAAGAAGAGGTGGATCGGCTCATGGAGAATGACTTTATCAGAGAATCAACTTATCCGAATTGGGTTTCAAATCCAGTACTGGTTAAGAAAGCTAACGGAAAGTGGAGAGTATGCATCGACTTTTCAGATTTAAACAAAGCCTGCCCCAAAGACGGTTTTCTGCTTCCCTGGATTGACCAGTTGGTTGACGGAACAGCGGGACATGAATTGTTATCTTTTATGGATGCTTACTCCGGATATAACCAGATCATGATGCATGAGCCAGATCAGGAGGACACAAGTTTCATAACCGATGTTGGTCTATACTGCTACAAAGTCATGCCTTTTGGACTGAAGAATGCAGGAGCTACTTACCAAAGACTTGTTAATGCGATGTTCAAACCACAGATTGGAAAGACCATGGAAGTTTATGTTGACGATATGTTGGTTAAATCAAAGAGAGCAGTAGACCATATGGACCACTTAGCGGAAATGTTCACCGTCCTATGAAAGTATGGAATGAAGCTTAATCCCTTGAAGTGTTCATTCGGGGTGGAGTCCGGAAAGTTCTTCGGTTTCATTGTGAGCGCTAGGGGCATTGAGGCTAATCCTGCTCAAATCACCGCCTTAAAAGAAGTCAAAACTCCTAGAACGAAGAAGGAACTACAAAGTCTCAATGGAAAAGTCACTGCCTTAAGTCGATTAATTTCCAAAGCTACTGATAAATGCATTCCATTCTTTGATGCTCTGAAGAAAGGAAGGAAAAACTTTGACTGGACTCTAGAATGCCAGAAAGCTTTCGATGAATTAATTCGCCATATGGAAACTCCTCCGATACTTTCTAAGCCCGACGATGGTGAAGATCTTTTTGTATACTTGGCGATCTCAGCTCATGCTCTTAGTGCGGCACTGGTGCGAGAAGACGCCAAAATTCAGCACCCAGTCTATTATATTAGCAAAAGGTTTACTGGGGTAGAAATGAATTATTCAAAGTTGGAGAAGCTTGCCCATTGTCAACTGATCGCATCAAGAAAATTGAGGCCATATTTTCAAGCTCATCCAATCAAAGTCCTCACTGATCAGCCTCTGAAGCAAGTCCTCTTTCGCCCTGAGACTTCGGGTCGCCTTTTGAAGTGGAATATTGAACTCAGTCAATATGACATCGCTTATCATCCTCGGAGAGCAATCAATGGACAAGCTGTGGCAGATTTCATCGCACAATGTACAGACAAAGGTGATAGTGAGGAAGTAGTAACCGATAATCCCCCAATTCGATGGAAATTGTATGTGGATGGCGCAAGAAACGATTACTGTTCCGGGGCTGGGGTTGTGCTTGAAACACCTTAAGGGCGGTCATTGTGCTATGCTTTAAGATTGGAATTCCCTTCGACAAACAATGAAGCAGAGTATGAAGCTCTTATTGCCGGTTTAAGAATTGCTAAAGAATTGAACGTCAAAATGTTGTAAATCTTCAGTGATTCACAACTTATTGTATGTCAAGTCAAGAAAGAGTTTCAGACTAAAGGGGGAAATCTGCCTGCTTACTTGTCAAGAGCCTGGGAGCTTCTCGATAACCTTGACCATTATATGATAAATCATATACCCCGGGAAGAGAACATGAAGGTAGATTCTCCCGCAAAATATGCAAGCACTGGTGAAGCTCAATGACTGGGATTAGTTCCTGTGGAAGTCCTGTCAACTCCAAGCATTGATGAGATGGATATTGACTGGAACATGACTATATCACAGGATCATGACTATATCGAGTTCGTTGACTTGTGTGATTAGGAAGCTCGAGTAGGTTGTTGTCGACGTGCCAAAGTTAAGCGCAGTGATCAGAGGCGATCGGAAGGTTTGTGCACATGCACACTTGGATTTTGGGTGTTTGGAAATCATGGTTATCGGGGATGAAGTGTTGCTTTCGGGTTCGACTCGAAGTAAGTGATGACTTTGCTCGAGGAAATGAATGATGTGAGGAACTCGAAGATGGGCTCGAGAAAATCAAGTAATGGCCCGAGGTTTTGTTTGTTTGTCTCGGGCTAGTTGAGTTAAGCTACCAGATTAATAAATTAAAACAGTTCTTAAAATTTTAAGTAAATTGTTGACTAGTTTATAAACAAAAAGAGATGGTAAATATTTAAAATTAAGTTTCAAAAACAAAGATATTGATCAACTTTAAAACAAATTTTCAAAATATATGAATTATAAATGCAAATGTGTTTTGAACTTAAATTATCTTGATTTGAATAAATAAATATTAGGTTGATTATTTAATTTAATCTCTGATTGTTTTCAAAATAATTTTTTTTCAAATTTGTTAAGTTAAAAGTATTTTAATCTATATAACTTTTGGTTTTAAAGTTTATAAACTTAATTTTTGTAATTAAATGAATAATTGAGAAAATGAAATATTTTATAATCCTTAATCTAACTCAAAATATTTAAGTTAATTAATGTATTAACGATGATCTATTTCCAAAGTATTATTAAATAAGGATTAAATGATAATTAAAAATAATAAGGGTAAATGGTTTATCTTTTAATTGATTAAATCTTAAGTAATTAAAGAATTATTATTTAATGAAAGTAATTAAGGGTGATTAATTGCTTAGGAAAATTACTTAATTAAAAGTAATCCATTAATGATTACGGTCGATTAGTCAAGTAATTAAAGAATAATTAATTAAAGGATAATTAATGTGATTAATTAATTAAGGTAATTAATTTAAGGATAATTAATTAATTAAAAGTGTCTAAGGGGTGATTTATTAACTAAGGGTTAATTAATTGATGTAATTAATTAAGGATAATCAATTAAGCATTAATTAATTAATTAATTAAAGAATGATTAAAGGTTAATTAATTTATTATTAAAGGTTAATTAGTTTATTATTAAAGGTTAATTAATAAATGATTAAATAATAATTAATTAAAATGATTTGTAATTAATTAATGTTAATTAACCGGTATTAGTGATTAATCTGGTTTAAATTAATCAGATAATTAATTAATCTTACTTATGGATGTTTGGATTGCATGGAATGCTTTGTTTTGTTTGATATCCCTTATGTGTAATATTCTGTGATGTAAATTGTTTGAATTGAGCTGTGTATGTAATTTATTTATCTGTGATGCATTTACCTATATATATCTGTAACTCTACGTATGGAAGATAAGCATTATAGGATTATACCGCTTATCGATATTGCTGTGCTTAAATTTGTAATGATGGATGATGTTGCACTATTGTGTAAAACCCCTGGACTACACTATACACACACAAATATGGATTTCATGGGAAATCGGTTAAGTCATAAATATTTTGAATGTAATATTATTTTATTTAAAATGGTTTTAAAAGTTTAATTTTGAATCCGAATGGTTTTGGAAATGGGATTAGTTGATTATGGAAAACTTTTGAAAAGGAAGTCTGAAATTGAAATTTAGTTTCAATATAATATATATCTTGTTTAAGTTCTGAAATTGTTTTGGAAATTTGGTTTGAAAGGTTTATACATGTTATATAATATATATGGATTTTTACACCATCTTTAATCATTTTAATAGTATTATTATACGAATTTAAATTTAACCCAAGTTTATATTTTAAAGGCTATAACTTGTGTATATTTGATCGGATATTTTTGAAACAAAAAGCAATTGTTTCAAATGATAATGGCTTTTATATAAAGGAAAGAACTTCCAATTTTTGTTGAAAGATTTCAAGTTTGAAATGGAAACTGTTTTGAAAGCTATGAAGGAATCTTTGTTAAAGATCGGTGAACTTTGTTTTTAAATTGAAGAGGATCTTAACGGTGTATCTTTTGTATAAAAGATTTGAAATTGAAATAGTTTTGAAAGCTATGAATGAATCTTTGTGAAAGATTGGTGAACTTTATTTTCAAATTGAAAGGGATCTTAAAGGTGTACCTTTTGTATAAAAGATTTGGAATTGAAATAGTTTTGAAAGCTATGAATGAGTCTTTGTGAAAGATTGGTGAACTTTGTAAAGTGAACCTTTTTGTTTAAAAGATTTAAAAGTGGAATTTGTTTAAACCATTTGAAGAAAAGGTTTGGGTTAAAGTTGCGACTTAACTAAGATCCCATTTATCCATATGGTTTTAAAATTGAGCGCTCATTATTCAGTTTAGCCGAGAGAGGACTTTATGTCATATAAACCATTCCGAATAATGATAAGACGAAATGGATAGGATTTGAAGAACGGTGGTGAAGACCGAATATTTTCGAAAGCGAGAGGAATACCTGTCGAATGTCTTTGCACCGAATGGCCCTGGTATAGAGATTTTATCAACCTTTGTGATGGGGAGTCCGGACGTGATTAGGGATTATCCGGATTTGCAAGGACTTCTTTTGAAGTGCCTTCGGTTCTGTTCGAACCCGGAACAGACTTGTATGGATGTATGTATGACATTACACTTTGAGATGTAAAGTTGGTTTCTATCAAGTACATTTTTGTTGGCGGTAGAGAATTTATTCTCTTAGCTTAACACCCTTCTCTGAGACGTACGGGCTCAGATGTTATGTAGTTGATGGTTACCAGTGATACATTCCCAACTTGGTAATATGGTATACGAAGTGCTACCGATCATTTATTGATCGAAGCATGGCTTTTGTGAAAAGCGTAGCTTTGTGGGATGAGACTTCATCAGAACCTCCCAAACCAAAATGGTCGAAACAGAAAGGATGCATCAGGGTTATTAGTGGTAGCGCCCCTTAGGGTATGTCTATTTCCTTTTGGATAAATAGTGGTATCATGGCATGGAGCCCAAACACTTAACATATGTGGTTGTTACAAATCTATTGCTTTGTGGTTGTTGGTGTTGAGGATCCTCGGATAAAGGTTGGTAACGACCAGGTGATGGCATACTCGTGACAGTTAGTTACCTAGTTACAGAGGTAACCCGGCCTTGTGTTGGCAGAGAGCTAGTTATGTTCTCGGGGCGTCCCTCTAGAGGCGTACTCATGTGGTCCTGGAAGTTCCTTAGCCAGACCATTGTTGGAAATCCAATCACCAATACGTGCCTTGTACGGTTTTAGTTGTAGAACCTGCCATTTAACATGGTAGCTATAGTAGGCATACTATAATGGTACATATGCTGACTAAGATTAATATTATACTTGCAAATGTTTTATTCACTATGCACTAATAATAATATCAAATAGTTTTTGCGTACCAAGCATGTTTGACTATCATAAGGAGAAATCCCCTCCAATTATGCGCTTGCATTATGTGCGTGCAGGGATGCCTTATGGTAGTTTCATTTTCCAATAAGCATTGTAGATTTCTTTTAACTTTCTTTTATTTTTTTGTTTAAAGAAAACTATTTTTTGTTTGCTCACACCAGTCCCATGACTGACCTGTAGTTTATTGTTCCCTTTCTAAACTCTGGATGCCCATAATTTTCCACACGGGCAGCCTAGAGTTTGATTTTCAGATAATCAGCTAATAGATGTAGATTCGATATCCTAGAATTCTTTGGTTTGGCAATTGCATTCCCGGACCGACCTTTCTTAATATAACGTGATAGGGGGTTCTCGCTTCGCATTTGGAAAGCAAGTTGGTGGTTCGGTCTTATAACTTGGAGATCTTTGGAGCTTTGGCAATGAATTTAGATATTGGATTCTTTCTTTCTCTTTTGGAGATCAAATTGGAGATTTTCTTTCCGTTGCTGTGCTTTCTATTGTTGTATCTACCTCTGATAGTGTTTTTCATATCCACTGTATCGTATTGCATCAGATATTGTATCCATTATTGTATCAATGATATATTGTTTTTCTTTCGTTGTATTGTTGTACTTAATGTGTTATAAGCTCCATCCGAACTAGAGTTCGACGTTCAACTTTTCAACATAATTCAATAAATAATTTGTTTAAATTTTTATTTTGGTAAATTGAAAATTTGATTTAAATTTAACATTTAACTTTTCAACATAATTCAATAAATAATTTTATGGTTTATACTTATGATAAATCTTATTTTTTTAAATTTATATTTTTAATTAACTTAAATATGAATTTGAATTAGATTAACATTAAAATTTTGTTTTATTCTATTTTTAAATATTACTTGAAATTTATATATAAGAATTTACAATACAAATTACAAATGATATTAATTTGTTTATAATCTTTTTTATAAATTATTTAATATTGTTAAATTTGTTATTTTAAAATAAAAATGATAATACTTAGTTTTTCATAAAACATAAATAGATTTTTAGAAATAGGATTTGTTATTTTTAATTTTAACAAGAGTTATATATGCATCTATATATAACTTGATTTTAAGATTTGATTTGATAAATTAATTTAGATTTGAATTCAATGTTTTGGAATTTAAAAGAATAAATACATAAAAAATAATTGAATAAGCTTATATTTATGATTTGATTGTTTTCATTTCTTTTTAATTTAAAAAGAGATAAATTCATTTATATTTATACATAAGAAACAATAAATTTAGATTTAAAAGTTTATAAACAATTTAATTTAAATTAAAATACACTTAAATTACATGTGTAAGCTTCTTAACACAACTAATTGACAAGTGTTAAGCATAGAGTAAACTAAGAAGACAAATGTTAAACTTAAACCAAGCGTCTATTTTATTTTATTTTTCTTTTTTTTATGAAATCAAAAATATTTCTTATATAAAAACATTTTCCCTCATTTTCATATTCTAATCTTCTTCTTCAAATCGAAAGCCAATACATTGAAAATCTGCAAATGATTCCCTCAAAGAAACAATCTACACCAACATTTCCTCCATAAACCAGAAACTAAATTAACATAAAAATCATTTGCAAATCCCCTCAAAAGCCATCTGAAGCCATATGAATCATTCTGCAATTAAAGAACCTCTGCATCTCTGTTTGAAAACCTTAATTCAAATGTCTGCAATCAATTTGCAAATTTCCAAAATCTGCATGCAACCACAAAGTTCAAATTCATGTCTGCATTTTTCTGGAAACAAATATGCATGCACTTTCTTTCTGGAAGCCTGCAATTCTTCTTCTGGAAAGAATGTATCTGTAAATCAAGCTTGAATCTGGGAACATACAATTAAAATCAGAGATGATGAAATAAAAAAGGGGGGCAAATCAAGATCTAAAGTTTTTATAAAAAAAGAAGAAGCACCATTCAATTTCAAGCATTTTCAGTGCATGGATACTCTGCTCATATAAAATCTGTGAGCAACCTCACTCTTTTAAAGATTAAGTATGAATTTTGGTTGTTTAATTTACGTTGGAAATAAAAATATATGCGTGACATTTACAAGTACATTGCCGGTATTTATATATATATATATGTATGTAGTATGTATGTATGTATATAGTTGTGTATGTTTCTGGGAAATCTGTTCTCTGTACTTAAGTTCCAGTTTTTAAGAATGTGTTTAAAACTCCATTTTAAATTTATATAATCTGTGTTAAGGATTTATGATTAAATCAAATATGGTTATGTAATATAAATTTAAATTTAAAGTTTTTATTTAATAAATAAAAAAAGAAGAAGAGAAAACCTGTAATGTCTCTGGAAATAGCAAGATACTACAGAACATTTTTTATATATATAAGTAAGAATTTAATTATTTAGAATTCTTTGATATAAGATATCAATCCAATTACATAAACCAAAACTTGAATTCTAAAACTAAATTAAGAAAATTTAGTTTAAATTTGAAAGAGCATCATTGGTTTGTGTGGAAATGGGGTTTTAGGTTGGAACTGACATTCTAGAAGGTCAGAGTGGCCATGGTCTATTTCGGTGATGAAGTGATGATCAAGTTTCAGGAAAAAATGGAAGTTAATGGATTTATGGAGTGAAGCAGTAGAAATTTGGGATTGAAGATTGTAGCCCTAGTTTCTGTTCATCAGGAAAGTTTTGATCACCGTAGCTCCTATGATGGATCGAGCCTTTCCAGATTGAAGTTGGGGATAGATGGGGTGTGGAAATAGTTGTGGTCAGAGTTGGAACTTCACTAATGATCGGAAATTTGTGTTTGAGGCAAAATTCTTGTAGTGACATTTGCTACCGTTTTGAAGCTTGAATGCTCGATTCTGAACTAGGGGTTCTGCATTAAAATTTAAGGTTGGAATGGAATTAGGAGATGACCGATGACTTGCACATGGGGTCGCGAGAGGCCGGAGGTGGCGAGGGGGTTGGTGCAGGTGCACGGTGTCGTGTGGTGTCAGATTGGGTTTGGGGAGGATTGAGTCGCGAGTTGTTTCAGGTTGAAACAAGATTTGCTTGAAGCTGAAGGTCGTTTTACTCGAAGTAAATTATGTATGGCTCGGGTATTTTGGTTATTACAGGTTTAAGTGTTAACCTGTTAGTTTTTTTTAGTTTAAATAAATTGCAAATGGAAATGGTACTAGAGTTACTCGAAATTTGTTAGCATTTTACTCGAGTTATTTTAGTGTTTAGGTCGTATTAGTTGTTCAAGTTTGAATTGTCTTGTTTTCGAAATATAAATTGAATTTTTAAAAGTGTAAGCAAAGATTTAAAGTGAGTTTTAAATCTAAGTTTATGTTATGAATTCAAGTTTCATTTTGAATCATAGCTGTAAATGACTAAGTATTTAAATAACTTAAAAAGGGGTATATTGTTTAAAAATGTTTTTTTAAAAGAAATTTGAATTTGAATTGGAAGTGTTTTAAACAAAGTTTAAATTTGATTCAAATCTGAATTTGAATCTATGTTTCAAAATAGGTTTAAGTTTCTATAAATTTAAGTGTTTAACAGTTCTGAATGATAAAGTATAATTTAAATGTTTGAATTTAAAAGGGAATTTGTTTTAACCCTTGTAAAATTTCTTTTATAAGAAAAGTATTATTTAAATTAAAAGGGTTTTAAATTGATTTTAAAACTTGTTTAAGTTAACTTATAATTTAATGATTTGTTATTCATTTAATTATTAGAGTAATTAAATGGATGATTAATTTATTTTATAAATTAATGAAATAAATAATTACTTAAATTAAGGGTTTAATCTCAAAAAGTTTAAGATTAATTACCTGCTGATTTAAGATTCATTAATTAAATAAGATTAGTTTTTAATTAATGATTAATAACTAATTAATCAAGTAATAAGGGATTAATTAAGTTATAATTTATACTTAATTAATTTAATGATTAGGGGTTAATTAATAGGTTATTAATGATTAATTAATTTGTAATTAAAAATGATTTAAAATAAGTTAATAATTTCAGAAAAATAATTAATGAATTGTTTAATAGTTAATGAAGGTCATTAACTACGGACTATTTAATAATTAATTAATGTGATTAATTTTAATAATTAATTAGATTGATTAATTTAAAGATAATCATTTGTGTAAATTATTAAGTATAATTACTTATGGAAGTAATTAACGAATTAATTACTTATTGTAATTAATTGAGTTTAATATGATTAGATTAAGTAATTAATTCAGTTTAATTAATTTAAATTTATCATTTGATGATTTGTGGAGTATAATTACTTAATGTAATTTAATGAAGAGGAATTACTTAGAGAAGTAATTTATGGGTAATTACTATATGTAATTAATTGAAGGAGATTTGTTGATAAAAGTAATTTGAGTATAATTACTTTGTGAATTAATTAAGGGATTAAACAGAGATAATTAATTAATGAGTAATTAATTTATTTTGTGGAGTAATTAATGGTAGTTAACTACTGAATGAAGTTAATCGAGGGCGATTAACAATTATGCTTTAAATGAAGATTAATTACTTAATGTAATTAATTTAATTAGGAGAATGTAATTAGAAATCATTAATTATTATAATTAATGATATAATTAAGAAACAAATTTATTTGGAAATAGTTAATCAATGAATGAATTAATTAATGTAATTATTTAAGTAATGTAATTAATTATAGTTAATTAATTAAGTAATTAAAGATTAATTACTGTATTTGGTTAAGTATAATTAATTTGAGAAATTAATTAGTGGATAATTACTTAAAGGTTAATTAATCAGGGATGATTAATTAAAATGAATAATTGGTTGATGATTAATTAATTGATTGTTAATTAATCAGTAGTGATATAAGTAAGTTGATATTGATGAAGTAATTAATTTAATTTACTTTAAATTAATTTGAATGATGTAATTAATTTAATTCATTTTAAATTAATTATATTTGGTATGGTAAATCATTGCTTATATTGTTGGATAATGTTGTTTGTCTTGAATGGTTTGATCTCGGATATGGGATATATAATGTTGAGTGATATGGATGTATTTGTTGCACTGTAATGATGATTTAGATTATCATTTGGATAATGATAATATGGTTTATCTATTGTGATGATAATGTGATTATCTATTGTGAATCTGTGATTTATCTATCTGTGTATATAGATAATTGAATTGTTTTAAACCCTTAAAACAACTTGGCCTTAAAAGACATGCTTTGGATTTCGATGAGACCGGGATCGGGTTTCCATATTTGGATATCTGAAAACCACATCGATCCAAATTAATGATAGGTCGTGAATCTCTTGTGAAGAGTGAAGACTCGAGATGTAAGGACTATACGTCAGTATAACTCTAGGGGTGATTCCGTGATGAGTTTGACGGTGATAGTTCTTATAGGATCGAGATGAAGATTCGTAGTGCAAGGGTTATCGTTGTTAACTCTGAGGGTGATTCCAAAATGAGTGTAACGAGATAACGCGTTCGGTTTCGTTCGAACCCGGAACGAACTTGTATGGATTGAATGCTTTCAGAACATCGTCATGTGGACGATGAGCATTCTAAGAGATGTGTTCTCTAAAGGTAATCGTAGCCTCAAGCCTCATTAACCGGGAATGGCTAAAACAGGGGAGGTGCAGCAAGGCTTCGTGGGTAGCTCCCATCGGAGGGCGAGATTTACCCTTGTCTAGAGGTCCCTTTTTATTTAGGCTGTGTGGGCGGTTGGAACGTACGCCATTTGCGGGGTTGTCATGTTCGGGACTATCCATTAAGGGATGGTTCCGGTCTTGTGTTGCAGGAGAGCGGGCGTACTCCTCGGTATGTTGATCTATGCTACGTACTGTGACGGGCGGTACCCCAGTAGCCCTGCCATTGTATGGAATCCACAATCCAATAAGTGCGAACGGTTTTGATATCACTAGATTTCCTATCAAATGTTTTGGTTAGCGTAAGGTAATTTTTTTTCATGTTTATGTGTGGGAAGTCTTACGTGCTACCTTTCTTTTCAAAGGTTTTTCAAAGTTAAGCAACTTTAACATGTTACTCACACCAGACCCATGTCTGACCCAGAGTTTATCTTCTATTTTATTAAACTCTTGGTACTCAAATTTTTACGAGTAGCCAAGGGATTCAGGTGAGCTTTTGACGAATTATGGAGGAGCAAATGGAGTAGGAGGCTTCTGCATTATAGATATATAGTTCCGCTGTGTGTTCTCTGTTTTGGGTTCTTTGTTTGAGTTGTATTGAGTTGTAATAACTAAACAGATGTTTATAACTGTCTAGTATGTGATGTAAATTCTGTGTAACTCTGATAGTGTTGTATATCTATGTAATACTTTTGATTTTTATATAATTTATTCGTTCCACTATTGAGATTCTGATGTTGTTTCTTCTTTCTTCTCTTTCTTTTCTCTTTTCTATACATTTCTTTCTTCTTGATGATGCGATTTTCTGTGGTGAGAAAGTCGGGTCGTCATAGTTGGTATCAGAGCGCTAGGTTGAGCGAATACCTAGACTTTGAGGTGATTTCTTTCTTGAGAGAGCGTATTTGTAATTTTAAATATATATATATATATATGTATATGTATATATATATTTACTTCTACCTATTTGTTGGGTTACCTGTTCAGGTTTTCCAATATAGGTTATAAAGGTAGATATGGTAGTGGGGTGTGTAACACGATACTACCATTGGTTGGAGTTTGAGTGTTGAGGTTGGAAGTGTATTTGTCGAGACTGTAGACCTAATACCATCTCAAGTGAGTTTTGCTTGGAGTAAGGGTTTCATAGATCTCTGAAAGAAACCTGTAAAGGTTCGGAGTCTATCTTTGAAGTTGGATGAGTAGAGTTTGGATCTGTCGGTTGGGCAGAAGAGAATGATGTTATCTTGATACCTCAGGAATTAGTAGCTGTGTGATGAGACACCGTGACTATGGATGATTCCGAGGATATTTCTTTGGAACAAGTTTAAGGAAGTATGTCTGCTTTGATGTTGTGGCTGGATTCAGCAGGATGTTTCTGTCTGGTTTGAGGTCCGAGTTTCTCGAAGAGCTTTGGATTAGGAAATTTTTGGCGCCGGTGTCAGCAGTGCAGCTGGGAGTATTCCGTGTGCTAGCAAGAAGGTCTTCCGGTTAGCAGTTTTTTTGAA
Source organism: Allium cepa (assembly GCA_030765085.1). NCBI lineage: Eukaryota > Viridiplantae > Streptophyta > Magnoliopsida > Asparagales > Amaryllidaceae > Allium > Allium cepa. Next base: position 888,647,930 of record CM060931.1, read on the forward strand.
GGAGTTCTGAAGCAGCAAAGTGGATTCATTTCTTCGATGGATTGGCTAGTTAAGCGTAGACTGTTCTGATTGGTAAAGAGAGAACAGTTTTCTTTCGATATTGGACTGGTTGATCGCAAAAGTGACTTGCGATAGTTTGAGTATTCTTTTGAGCTATCATAAGTTTGTCCGCATCTGGAGGTTGAGATTTCTTTTCGACTGGATTCCAGAAGTGATACCGGAGGTTCAGTTTAGTAGAAGGATCAGGTAGGGCATCTGAGTTTTCTTTTATGGATCTGTTGGACCATAATTCTGAGATGTGTTGTCCAGTTTGTGCTCGAGTTTTTCTTCTACTCCAGATCAGAGTTGTGTAGCGGGAGCAGTTTGGTAGAGCTTTTGTTTTATCTTTTCCAAATAGGAGAAGTAAGTTGGTCTTCTAATATTTGTGGAGTAGAGTTGGTGTTCTTGGTTTTTGGATTGATCTTGATGAGATCATTCTGTTGGGTTGTTCAATTTGGATTTCGAAGTCGGAGATTTAATTTTTAGGTAAGTTTTCTCCGATCTAAAGAGCTATAAGATTGGGTAAGACTGGGTAAGTCAGCTCCGAGACGTTTTGGATCTTTTCTGTGTTCTTGTAAGAATTGGTGTTTAATTGTCTAGGTTGAATTGTCAGTTTGGATAACTGGGATTCGATGTATTTCACGTATCTCTGAGGCAGTACGTGTATGATCTATCTCTGGTCGTGGAACCAGCAGTTCAAGAGGATGTGATTGTTGAGTCAGACTTGTTTGTAGTCTCATATCCGGTTTAGTTTTGTAGAGTTAGTCGGATAGGAGCTTTGTAGCTCAGTAATATTGAATGTTTGAATTCTATAGAGCGAGTATTCCGGTATATATATACACACACACACACACACACACACACACACCGGGGAAACTCGTGGAAATTTTATCCAGAATTTTTCTGGATAAATAGACTTGTTTAGTTTGAGTGAATTGGTTGCTATGGTTATTAGTATATGATTGATATAAGCTTGTGTTTTAAAATAAAATCTTAAGATAGATTATTAAATTACCTTTGCTTTTAAATTTCAGGGACGAAATTCCCTTAAGGGGAAAGGAATGTGATATCCCGGAAATTAGCCAATATTAATTTAATAATCTGTGTTAAAAATTTAATTGATTTAATAATTTTTGATAATAAAATTTAGAATTGATCTAATAATATCTTTTAATAAATATTTAAATTGGAAGATTTTATCTTTTAAAGCTAATAAACTGTTTTCTGTTTATAATATATATAATTCTATATATTGTATATTGATAAACTTTGATTTGGAACTTAGCAAATAAACCAATTTTTAATTATAATTTATTTTGGTAAATTGAAAATTTGATTTAAATTTAACATTTAACTTTTCAACGCAATCCAATAAATAATTTTGTGGTTTATACTTATGATAAATCTTATTTTTTTAAATTTATTTTTTTAATTAACTTAAATATGAATTTGAATTAGATTAACATTAAAATTTTGTTTTATTCTATTTTTATATATTACTTGAAATTTATATATAAGAATTTACAATACAAATTAAAAATGATATTAATTTGTTTTTATAAATTATTTAATATTGTTAAATTTGTTATTTTAAAATAAAAATGATAATACTTAGTTTTTCATAAAACATAAATAGATTTTTAGAAATAAGATTTGTTATTTTTAATTTTAACAAGAGTTATATATGCATCTATATATATAACTTGATTTTAAGATTTGATTTGATAAATTAATTTAGATTTGAATTCAATGTTTTGGAATTTAAAAGAATAAATACATAAAAAATAATTGAATAAGCTTATATTTATAATTTGATTGTTTTCATTTCTTTTTAATTAAAAAGAGATAAATTCATTTATATTTATACATAAGAAACAATAAATTTAGATTTAAAAGTTTATAAACAATTTAACTTAAATTAAAATACACTTAAATTACATATGTAAGCTCCTTAACACAACTAATTGGCAAGTGTTAAATCAATTTTCAATGGATTTCCCAATTCATCATCTTTTAAAATAAATCCCTTTATTTTCTTCCAAACTATTCAAAATCCATATTTTATATAAATCCTTCAACTATCAAACAATATTACTCAAAACCCATTTATAAAAATCTTTTCCCATATTTTGGAATTTATTCAATAGGATTTCACTATAGATTTTCTACTTCAATTCAAAAATCCTATTTTATTTATTTCTGGTATCTTACGACCCCAAAAATATATTCGGCTAAATTTTAGCCTACAATGATTCCAGTTACAATATAATCACACAGAGATTATAAATAATTTAACACACAACAAATGAAATAAATTCAAATGTTTGAGGAATCCAATTGGATCCCTCCAACCTGTTTTCTTGCATCCACAAACGTTAGCACAACAATCTAAATACCAATTCCACTTCGAGGTGGTATATCGCGGTATATGAGATTTATGAAATATCATTCGCTATTATGCGGCGCAATAAGGTCTCATCCGCCATATAACGCGGGAAATCTACTCCAAATACATATATAATACCAATTCCACTTCGAGGTGGAATATCGTGGTATATGAGTTTAATATAATAACCTCCGCTATTATGCGGCACATAGGGTCTAAACTAATATAACCGATAATAAATTAATCATCCATGCACACAATCAACGATTAAATTTAACTATCACAATTCAGCAATCAATCAATAACTGAAATTTTCAATTATTATTTTTGAGTGAGAAGATGTCACCTTTTGCTTACGCCTGCAATCTATTCCAATTCCGATATGATTTCCTTGTTTTGACCTTGTATAATTATTTATTCAATTCATTAATATTCGAACCAATCGAATAATTAAATTTCTATTTGATAGTTTAAACTAACTAATGATTTGTTTTTAATAAATTTTCCTTTTAAAAATACATATACACTTATAAAAATAGATTTCAAAAATTTGACTTATACAAATTCCTTCCATATTTAAAATTCCTTTCTTTCAAAGTTTACCTATATCTATACCACTTTGAATATAACAGTAATTTATTTCATTGTAAAATAATATATAGATCGAAAAATCTATCTTCATATAACTTCGATCTTTTAAAATTTTCTGTTATTATTATTAACATTTAAAATACAGAACTACATATAAATATATACTTCACCGTTAATAATATTTTCCTTCTTCTGACCTATATAAAACTTTACTGTAATTTTCAAACAAACTGTAGATTTCAAATACATATACGTGTTTATAGAATCGAAATTAAATTTGAGAAATAAGTTCGAATACCTCACCGTGTTTACCTTACTGCCACTCTCAACAGCAACTCGCAAACAGGCCATCAGTGCGGCGACTTCGACCCTATCCTCCGCTGCCTTCACACACTGTCGATCCCCTGATGCTCAATTCCCACATTGCGTAACGAGATTTCATATGTCGCCGCGCTCGAAGGCAATCAAGATGCCGCCTTTGAAGTCGCTATTGACTTTGCCCTAGGATTTCCACCACATCTCGTGACCAGACGAGCTTCGCCCTTTTGCCGCGACCCAAATCCGTTGACGTGCCTCCTTCTTATGGCCTCGTGATGCCCTATGGCGAATGCGATAACCCTATGTTGCTCGACTCGCGGCCTATGCCTCCAAATTGATGACGAACGAACGATTTAGGGTTCTGCCCAGATTCGATTTGAGGGAATAGCGGTCGATTTTGCTGTTGTATTCAAATTTTAAAAAGAAAAAAAATGCGATTTTGGTTATCACTGAGATGAGGGGTGTTCGGCCATAAATTTCGAGCTTGACTTTGATTTTTTTCCTTTTTGAACGAGATTTTGGGTTTCCGATTTTATTTTTTTACTACAGCCATTTTTTTCTTTTCGCCATGATTTTGATTTCTTTTGAACGAGATAGGTATATTTTAAAAGAAAGAACAGAGGAAACAGGAAATGATGTTTGCATGCTTCAACCATTTTGCTACAGCGACTGAAATGAAGTGTAAAAAGCGTTGGTGTGACATTATTTCGGCTGAAGGCTGACTATTATAAATTTTCCATTTAAATTCAAACTCAAATCGTTCGGTAAATGCAACTTAAAAGTTGACCTCCTGTCGAGGTGTGCCTCCCGGCGTTTATAAGGTTTTATCCGCATTCCAAACACAATGGAACGTGCTTCGGAGGCTAATTCGATCATATGCGCAAGTTACGGAAGTAAACGATCAAATTTAAATTAAATCGATTAAAACAGTTTCAATGCGTTTTGAGTTGCCACGGTCAAATGGCAACTCCAAACATTACGAAAATTGAAATCCGATAATAATATAATATTACAGATCCAATGGAACTGGTTTCGTCAAAATCTGAGATTGTGCCTCGGAAGGTATTTTTGAATACCGATTTAAATGATATAAATTCAAAATTGATTAATTCATTTTCAAATTCAATTCTGAAGCTTCTATTATCTTCAGTATTGTCAATATGAGTCTCCTAAGCCATCAAATTATTTTTAACAGGCTCATAGTTAAAGATTTGCAATTTTACCTAAATTTCTATAATTAAATTTGATAATTAAATTGCTAACTCCATATTTGAAATTGAAACTCAAGCTTAAATTAACAATTCAGATATTTGAAATCAATTAAATATTTCAATTTCAAACGTTGAAAATTCTCGGTCATAACAGGTAATTTCTTAAGTTATAGTACAACATTTTGTCTTTTTTACAATGTTTCGTTTTAAGCTATTGGAAGTAGCTTTTTTTCAAAAAAAATGTAAAAAGGGTAATTTCTTAAATTATAGTACAACATTTTTGTCTATTTTATAGCGTTTTGTTTTAAGCTATTTGAAGTAGTTTTTTTTTCAAAAAAAGGTAAAAGGGCTAATTTCTTAAGTTATAGCACATCATTTTTGTCTATTTTATAGCGTTTTGTTTTAAGCTATTGGAAGTAGTTTTTTTAAAAAGGTAAAAAGGGATAATTTCTTAAGTTATAGTTCGGCATTTTTTCTATTTTACAGCATTTTTTTCTATTTTACAGTGTTTTGTTTTTGCGATTAGGAGTAGCTTTTTTTTAAAAAAAAAGGTAAAAAGGAGTAATTGCTTAAGTTATAGTACATCATTTTTTCTATTTTACAGCATTTTGTTTTAAGTTATTGGAAGAAGGTTTTTTTTAAAAAGGTAAAAAGGGGTAATTTCTTAAGTTATAGTATAACATTTTGTCTGTTTTACAACATTTTGCTTTAAGCTATTAGATGTAGTTTTAGAAAAAGGTAAAAATGGGTACTTTCTTAATTTATAGTAAAGCATTTTGTCTATTTTACAGCGTTTTGTTTTAAGCTATTGGAAATAATTTTTATTAAAAGGTAAAAAAGGGTAATTTCTTAATTTATGGTACATCATTATGTCTATTTTACAGTGTTTTGTTTAAGCTACTCGAAGTAGTTTTTAAAAAAAAGGTAAAATAGGGTAATCCGTAAAGTTATAGTACAGCATTTTTTCTATTTTACAGCTTTTTGAGCTATTATAAGTAGTTTTTCTTTAAAAGGGTAAAAAGGGGTCATTTCTCAAATTATAATATGGCATTTTGTCTATTTTACAGAGTTTTGTTTTAAGCTATTGGAAGTAGTTTTTTTAATGGTAAAAAGGGGTAATTTCTTATGTTATAGTACAACATTTTGTCTATTTTACAGCATTTTGTCTACTTTACAGTGTTTTGTTTTAAGCTATTAGAAGTGGTTTTTGTTTAAAAAAGGTACAAAGGGGTAATTTCTTAAGTTATAGTACGACATGTTGTATATTTGACAGCGCTTTGTTTTAAGCTGTTGGAAGTAGTTTTTTTTAATAAAGGTAAAAAGGGGTAATTTCTTAAGTTATAGTACAACATTTTGTCTATTTTACAACATTTTGTTTTAAGCTATTGGAAGTACTTTTTTTGAAAAAGGTAAAAAGGGGTAATTTCTGAAGTTACAGTATAGCATTTTTGTCTATTTTACAGTGTTTTGTTATAAGCTATTGGAAGTAGTTTTTTTTTTAAAAAAAAGGTAAAGAGGGGTAATTTCTTAAGTTATAGTGCAGCATTTTGTCTAATTTACCGTGTTTTGTTTTAAGCTATTTGAAGTATTTTTTTTAAAAAAAGGTAAAAAAGGGGTAATTTCTTAAGTTATAGTACAACATTTTGTCTATTTTACAGCATTTTGTTTTAAGCTATTGCGAGTAGTATTTTTTAAAAAAGATAAAAACGGTTAATTACTTAAGTTATAGTACATCATTTCTTCTATTTTACAGCGTTTTGTTTTAAGCTATTGGAAGTAGTTTTTTTAATAAACAGTAAAAAAGGGTAATTTCTTAATTTATAGTACAACATTTTTTCTATTTTACAGCGTTTTGTTTTTAGCTATTGGAAATAGTTTTTTTTTTAAAAAAAAGGTAAAAAGGGGTAATTTCCTAAGTTATGGCACACCATTTTGTCTATTTTACAGCGTTTTGTTTTAAGCTATTAGAAGTAGTTTTTTTAAAGGTAAAAGAGGATAATTTCTTAAGTCATAGCATAACATTTTGTCTTACAGTGTTTAATTTTAAGCTATTAGAAGTATTTTTTTTTTAAAAAAAAGGTAAAAGGGATAATTTCTTAAGTTATAGTAAGGCATTTTTGTCTATTTTACAACGTTTTGTTCTAAGCTATTGAAAGTAGTTTTTTTTAAAAAAAGGTAAAGAGGGGTAATTTCTTAAGTTATAGTGCAGCATTTTGTCTAATTTACAGCATTTTGTTTTAAGCTATTCGAAGTATTTTTTTTAAAAAAAGGTAAAAAGGGGTAATTTCTTAAGCTATAGTATAGCATTTTGTCTATTTTACAGCGTTTTGTTTTAAGCTACTGAAAGTAATTTTTTTAAAAAAAGGTAAAAAGGGGTAATTTCTTAAGTTATAGTACAACGTTTTTATCTATTTTACAACGTTTTTAAGTTATAGTACAACATTTTTTCTAATTTACAGCGTTTTGTTTTAAGCTATTGGATGTAGTTTTTTAAAAAAAAAGGTAAAAAGGGGTAATTCTTAAGTTATAGTATAGCATTTTGCCTTTTTTACAACGTTTTGTTTTGAGCTATTAAAAATAGGTTTTTTTAAAAAAGGTAAAAAGGGGCAATTTTTTAAGTTATAGTACAGTATTTTATCTATTTTACAGCGTTTTGTTTTTTAGCTATTGGAAGTAGTTTTTTCTAAAAGGTAAAAAGGGGTAATTTCTTAAGTTATAATACAACATTTTGTCTATTTAACAGCATTTCGTTTTTACCTATTGGAAATAGTTTTTTTAAAAGGTAAAAATGGTTAATTTCATAAGTTATACTACAACATTTTCTCTATTTTACATCATTCTGTTTTAAGCTATTGGAAGTATTTTAAAAAAAAAGGTAAAATGGGGTAATTTCTTATGTTAAAGTACATTATTTTGTCTATTTTACAGCGTTTTGTTTCAAGCTATTGGAAGTAGCTGTTTTGAAAAATGGTAAAAAGAGGTAATTTCTTAAGTTAATAGTATAGAATTTTGTCTACTTTGCAGCTTTTGTTTTAAGCTATTGGAAGCACCTTTTAAAAAAAAGGTAATAAGAGGTAATTTCTTAAGTTATAGTACAACTTTTGTCTATTACATAGCGTTTTGTTTTAAGCTATTGGAAGTAGTTTTTTAAAAGAAAAAACATAAAATGAGGTAATTTCTTAAGTTATAGTGCAGCATTTTGTATATTTTACAGCGTTTTGTCTTAATCTATTGGAAGTATTTTTTATTTTAAAAGGTAAAAAGAAGTAATTCTTAAGTTGTAGTAAATTAATTTGTCTTTTTACAGAGTTTTGTTTTAAGCTATTGGAAGTAGTTTTTTTTAAAGCTAAAACAGGGTAATTTCTTAAGTTATAGTAAAACATTTTTGTCTACTTTACAGCGTCTTGTTTTAAGCTATTGGAAGAACTTTTTTTTTAAAAAGGGTAAGAAGGGGTAATTTCTTAATTTATAGTACAACATTTTATCTATTTTATAGATTTTTGTTTTAAGATATTGGAAGTAGTTATTTTAAAAAGGTAAAAAGTGGTAATTCTTAAGTTATAGTACATCATTTTGTCAATTTACAGCGTTTTGTTTTATGCTATTGGAAGTAGTTTTTTTTAAAAAGGGTAAAAAAAAGTAATTTCCTAAGTTATACTACAACATTTTGTCTATTTTACAGCGCTTTGTTTTAAGCTATTGGAAGTAGTTTTTTTTTAAAGTAAAAGGGGTAATTTCTTAAGTTAGAATACAACATTTTGTCTTTTTTACAGCGTTTTGTTTTAAGCTATCGGAACAAGTTTTTTTTAAAAAGGTAAAAAGGGTAATTTCTTAAGTTATAGTACAACATTTTTGTCTACTGTACAGTGTTCTGTTTTAAGATATTAGATGTAGTTTTTTAAAAGAATAGGTAAAAATGGGTAATTTCTTAATTTATAGTACAACATTTTGTCTATTTTACAACGTTTTGTTTTAAGCTATTGAAAGTAGTTTTTTTTAAAAGATAAAAAGAGGTAATTTCTTAAGTTATAGTACAGTATATTTTCTATTCTACAGCGTTTTGTTTTAAGCTATTGGAAGTAGTTTTTTTAAAGATAAAAAGGTGTAGTTTCTTTAGTTATAGTACAACATTTTGCCTATTTTACACCGTTTTGTTTTAAGCCATTGGAAATAGTTTTTTAAAAAAAAATGTAAAAATGGGTAAATTCTTAAGTTATAGTACAGCATTTTGTCATTTTTGTAACGTTTTGTTTTAAGCTATTGGAAGTAGTTTTTAAAAAAAGGTAAAACGGGGTAATTTCTTAAGTTATAGTATAACATTCTGTCTATTTTTCAGCGTTTTGTTTTAAGCTATAGGACGTAGTTTTATTTTAAAGGTAAAATGGGGTAAATTCTTAAGTTATATTACATCATTTTGTCTTTTTTACAGCATTTCGTTTTAGGCTATTGGAAGTAGTTTTTTTTAAAAAGGTAAAAAATGGTAATTTCATAAGTTACAGCACAACATTTTTGTCTATTTTACAGCATTTTGTTTTAAGCTACTGGGAGTAGTTTTTTTTGGAAAAGGTAAAAAGGGGTAATTTCTTAAGTTATAGTATAACATTTTTGTCTAATTTACAGCGTTTTGTTTTAAGCTATCGGAAGAAGTTTTTAAAAAAAAGGTAAAATGGGTAATATCTTAAGTTATAGTACAACATTTTGTCTTGTTTATAGCGTATTTTTAAGGTATTGGAAGTAGTTTTTTTTTAAAAGGTAAAAAGGGGTAATTTCTTAAGTTATAGTATAACATTTTGTCTATTTTACAGCGTTTTGTTTTGCGCTATTGGAAGTAGTTTTTTGTAAAAAGGTAAAAAGTGATAATTTCTTTAATTATAGTACAACATTTTGTTTATTTTACTGCATTTCGTTTTAAGCTATTAGAAGTAGTGTTTTTGAAAGGTAAAACAGGTTAATTTCATAAGTTATAGTAGAGCATTTTCTCTATTTTACAGCATTTTGTTTTAAGCCATTGGAAGTAATTTTTTTAAAACGGTAAAATGAGGTAATTTCTTAAGTGCAAGTACAACAATTTGTCTATTTTACACTGTTTTGTTGCAAGCTATTGGAAGTAGTTTTTTTTTTAAAAAAAAAGGTAAAAAGAGGCAATTTCTTAAGTTGATAGTATAGCATTTTGTATACTTTGCAGCGTTTTTTTAAAACTATTTGAAGTAATTTTACTTAAAAAAAGGAAATAAGGGTTAATTTCTTAAGTTATAGTACAACATTTTGTCTATTATACAGTGTTTTGTTTTAAGCTATTGGAAGTAGTTTTAAAAAAAAAAAGTAAAATGGGGAAATTTCTTAAGTTATAATATAGCATTTTGTCTATTTTACAGCGTTTTGTTTTAAGCTATTGGAAGTAGTTTTTTAAAAAAGGTAAAAACAACAATTTCTTAAGTTATAGTATAGTATTTTGTCTGTTTAATAGCGTTTTTAAGCTATTGGATGTAGTTTTTGTTTTAAAAAGGTAAAAAGGAGTAATTTCTTAAGTTATAGTAAAGCATTTTGTCTATTTTACAGCGTTTTGTCTTAAGCTATTGGATGTATTTTTTTTTGAAAAAGTAAAAAGGGTAATTTCTTAAGTTATAGTACAACATTTTGTCTATTTTACAGCTTTTTGTTTTAAGCTATTGGAAATAGTTTTTTTTAAAACGAAAAAAGGGGTAATTTCTTAAGTTATAGTACAACATTTTATCTATTTTACGACGTTTTGTTTTAAGCCATTGGAAGTAGCTTTTTAAAAAAAAAGCTAAAATCGGGTAATTTCTTAGGTTATAGTACGACATTTTTTCTATTTTACAGCGTTTTGTTTTAAGCTATAAAAAGTAGTTTTAAAAAAAAGGTAAAAAGGGGAAATTTCTTAAGTCATAGTACAACACTTTATCGATTTTACAGTGTTTTGTTTTAAGCTAAAGGAAGTAGTTTTTTTAAAGGTAAAAGAGGGTAATTTCTTAAGTTATAGTGCAACATTTTGTCTATTTTACAACGTTTTGTTTTAAGCTATTGGAAGTAGTTTTTTTTAAAAGGTAAAAAGGGTTAATTTCTTAGGTTATAGTACAACATTTTGTCTATTTTACAACATTTTGTTTTAAGCTATTGGAAGTAGTTTTTTTAAAAAAGAAGGTAAAATGGGATAATTTCTTAAGTTATAGTGCTTCATGTTTGCTATTTTACAACGTTATGTTTTAAGCTATTGGAAGTATTTTTTAAAAAAAGGTAATAATGGGTAATTTCTTAAGTTATAGCACAACATTTTGTCTATTTTACAGCGTTTTATTTTAAGCTATTGGAAGTTGTTTTTTTAAAAAGGGTAAAAAGGGGTAATTTTTTAAGTTATAGTACATCATTTTGTCTATTTTACAACGTTTTGTTTTAAGCTATTGGAAGTAGTTTTTCTTAAAAAAGTAAAAATGGGTAATTTCTTAAATTATAGTACAACATTTTGTCTTTCTTACAATGTTTTGTTTTAAGCTATTGAAAGTAGTTTTTTTATAAAAAAGGTAAAAATGGGTAATTTCTTAAGTTATAGTGCAGCATTTTTGTCTATTTTACAACGTTTTGTTTTAAGCTATTGGAAGTAGGTTTTTTAAAAAAAGGGTAAAAATGGGTAATTTCTTAATATATAGTACATTGTTTAGTCTATTTTACAGCGTTTTGTTTTATGCTATTGGAAGTAGTTTTTTTTAAAAGTTAAAAAGGGGTAATTTCGTATGTTATAGTGCAGCATTTTATCTATTTTAAAATGTTTTGTTTTAAGCTATTGGAAGTAGTTTTTTTAAGGTAAAAAGGGGTAATTTCTTATGTTATAGTCCAGCATTTTGTCTTTTTTATAGCGTTTTGTTTTAAGCTATTGAAAGAAGTTTTTTCTTTAGAAAAAGGTAAAAAGGGGTAATTTCTTAAGTTATAGTATGCCATTTTTGCCTATTTTACAGCGTTTCGTTTTAAGCTGCTGGAAGTAGTTTTTTTTTCAAAAAAAAAGGTAAAAAGGGATAATTTCTTAATTTATAGTACATCATTTTGTCTATTTTACATCGTTTTGTTTTAAGCCATTGGAAGTAATTTTTTTTAAAGGTAAAAAGGTGTAAATTTTTTTAAGTTATAGTGCAGCATTTTGTCTATTTTACAGTGTTTTTTTTTAAGCTTTTGGAAGTAGTTTTTCTTAAAGGTAAAAAGGGGTAATTTCTTATGTTATAGTCCTGCATTTTGTCTTTATTACAGCGTTATGTTTTTAAGTTATTGGAAGTAGTTTTTTTAAAAAAAAAGGTAAAAGGGGAAATTTCTTATGTTATAGTACAACATTTTTGTCTATTTTACCGCGTTTTGTTTTAAGCTATTGGAAATTGTTTTTTTACAAAAAAGGTAAAACTGGGTAATATCTAAAGTTATAGTACAAAATTTTGTCTTTTTTCATAGCGTTTTGTTTTGAGCTATTGAAACTAGTTTTTCTTTGAATGGTAAATAAGGGTAATTTCATAAGTTATAGTACAACATTTTGTCAACTTTGCAGCGTTTTTCTTAAGCTATTGGAAGTATTTTTTTTTAAAATGGTAAAAAGAGGTAATTTCTTATGTTATAGTACAACATTTTGTCTATTTTACAGCATTTCGTTTTAAGCTATTGGAAGTAGGTTTTTTTAAAAAAGGTAAAAATGGATAATTTCTAAAGTTATAGTACGGCATTTTGTTTATTTTACAACGTTTAGTTTTAAGCTATTGGAAGTAGTTTTTTTTTAAAAGGTAAAAAGGGGTAATTTTTTAAGTTATAGTACAACATTTTGTCTATTTTACAGCGTTTTGTTTTAAGCTATTGGAAGTAATTTTTTTAAAAAAAGGTAAAAAGGGGTAATTTCTTAAGTTACAGTACATCATTTTGTCTATTTTACTGCGTTTTGTTTTAAGCTATTGGAAGTAGGTTTTTTTAAAAAAGGTAAAGATGGATAATTTCTAAAGTTATAGCACGGCATTTTGTCTATTTTACAGCGTTTAGTTCTAAGCTATTGGAAGTAGTTTTTTTAAAAGAAAGTTAAAAGGGGTGATTTCTTAAGTTATAGTACATCATTTTTGTCTATTTTACAGCGTTTTGTTTTAGACTATTGGAAGTAGTTTTTTTCTAAAAAAAGGTAAAAAGAGGTAATTTCTTAAGTTATAGTACAACATTTTTGTCTATTTTACAGTGTTTTGTTTTAAGATATTGAAAGTAGTTTTTAAAAAAAAAAGGTAAAAACAGTTAATTTCTTAAGTTATAGTATGGCATTTTGTCTATCTTACAGCGTTTTATTTTAAGCTATTTGAAGTAGTTTTTTTTTTAAAGTTAAAATGGGGTAAAATCTTAAGTTATAGTGCAGAATTTTGTCTATTTTATAGCGTTTTCTTTTAAGCTATTGGAAATAGTTTTTTTTAAAGGTAAAAAGGGGTGATTTCTTAGTTATAGTACATTATTTTGTCTTTTTTACTGCGTTTTGTTTTAGGCAATTGGAAGTAGTTTTTTTTTAAATAAAGGTCAAAAGGGGTAATTTCCTATATTATAGCACAGCAATTTTGTCTATTTTATAGCGATTTTTTTAAGCTATTGGAAGTAGTTTTTTTTTAAAAAGGTTAAAAGGAATAATTTCTAAAGTTATAGTACAACATTTTTGTCGATTTTACCATGTTTTGTTTTAAGCTATTGGAAGTATTTTTTTTTTAAGAAAAGGTAAAAAAGGATAATTTCTTAAGTTATAGTACAACATTTTGTCTTTATTACAATGTTTTGTTTTAAGCTATTGGAAGTAGTTTTTTTTTTAAAATGGTAAAAAGGGGTAATTTCTTAAGTTATAGTACAACATTTTGTCAATTTAACAGCGTTTTGTTTTAAGCTATTGGAAGTAGTTTTTTTTAAAAAGGTAAAAAGGGGTAATTTCTTAAGTTATAGTACAACATCTTGTCTATTTGACAGCGTTTTGTTTTAAGCTGTTGGAAGTAGTTTTTTTTGAAAAGGTAAAAATGGTTTATTTCTTAAGTTATAGTACAACTTTTTTTCTATTTTACAGCTTTTGTTTTAAGCCATTAGAAGAGTTTTTTTAAAAGGTAAAAAGAGTTAATTTCATATGTTATAGTATAGCATTTTCTCAATTTTACAGCGTTTTTTTAAAGCTATTGGAAGTAATTTTTGTAAAAAAGGTAAAATGGGGTAATTTCTTAAGTTATAGTATAGCGTTTTGTCTATTTTATAGCGTTTTGTTTTAATCTATTTGAAGTAGTTTTTTTTAAAGGTAGAAAGGGGTAATTTCTTAAGTTAATAGTACAACATTTTGTCTACTTTACCGCATTTTGTTTTAAGGTATTGGAAGTAGTTTTTACATAAAAACGTAAAAAGGAGTAATTTCTTGAGTTATAGTACATGATTTTTTCTACTTTACATCGTTTTGTTTTACGCTATTGGAAGTTGTTTTTTTTAAAAATTAAAAAAGGTAATTTTTTATAAGTTATGGTACAGCATTTTGTCTTTTTTACAACATTTTGTTTTAAGCTATTGGAAGTAGTCTTTTTTTAAAAAAAGGTAAAAAGAGGTAATTTCTTAAGTTATAGTACATCATTTTGTCTATTTTACTGCGTTTTGTTTTAAGCTATTGGAAATAATTTTTTTAAAAGGTAAGAAGGGGTAAAATTTCTTTAGTTATAGTGCAGCATTTTGTCTATTTTACAGTGTTTTATTTTAAGCTATTGGAAGTAGTTTTTTTTAAAGATAAAAAGGTGTAATTTCTTATGTTATAGTCCTGCATTTTGTCTTTTTTACAGCTTTTGTTTTAAGCTATTGGAAGTAGTTTTTAAAAAAAAGGTAAATGGGGTAATTTCTTAAGTTATAGTACAGAAATTTGTCTATTTTACAGCGTTTTGTTTTAAGCTATTAGAAATAGTTTTTTTTTATTTAAAAAAAGGTAAAAGCGGGTAATATCTTAAGTTCTAGTACAAAATTTTGTCTTTTTTCATAGCTTTTTGTTTTAAGCTATTGGAACTAGTTTTTTTAAAGGTAAAAAGGGGTAATTTCATAAGTTATAGTACAACATTTTGTCTATTTTACAACGTTTTGTTTGAAGCTATTGGAAGTAGTTTTTTTAAAAAAGGTAAAAAGGGGAAATTTCTTAAGTTATAGTACAACATTTTGTCTATTTTATAGTATTTCGTTTTAAGCTATTGGAAGTAGTTTTTTTAGAAAAGGTAAAAATGGGTAATTTCTAAAGTTATAGCATGGCATTTTGTCTATTTTATAGCGTTTTGTTTTAAGGTATTGGAAGTATTTAAAAAAAAGAAGGTAAAACGGCGTAATTTCTTAAATTATAGTACGACATTTTGTCTATTTTATAGCGTTTTGTTTTGAGCTATTGGAAGTAGTTTTTTTTAAAGGTTAAAAAGGGTAATTTCTTAAGTTATAGTACAACATTTTGTCTTTTTCACGACGCTTTGTTTTAAGCTATTAAAAGTAGTTTTTTTTTTGAAAAAAAGGTAAAAAGGATAATTTGTCAAGTTATTGTACAGCATTTTTGTCCATTTTACAGCGTTTTGTTAAGCTATTGAAAGTAGTTTTTTTTTTAAAAAGGTAACAAGGGTTAATTTCTTAAGTTATAGTACAGCATTTTAGCTATTTCACAGCGTTTTGTTTTAATCTATTTGAAGTAGTTTTTAAAAAAAAAAGTTAAAACAGGTAATTTTTTAAGTTATAGTACAGAATTTTGTATGTTTTAAAGCATTTTGTTTTAAGCAATTGGAAATAGTTTTTTTTAAAGGTAAAATGGGGTAATTTCTTAGTTATAGTACATCATTTTGTCTTTTTTACAGCGTTTTGTTTTAGGCAATTTGAATAGTTTTTTTAAAAAAGGTAAAAAGGGGTAGTTTTCAATATTATAGCACATCATTTTTGTCTATTTTACAGCGTGTTTTTAAGCTCTTGGAAGTAGTTTTTTTCAAAAAGGTTAAAACGGATAATTTCTAAAGTTATATAACAACATTTTTGTCTATTTTACCGCATTTTGTTTTAAGCTATTGGAAGTAGTTTTTTAAAAAAAAAAGGTAAAAAGGAGTAATTTCTTAAGTTGTAGTACAACATTTTGTCTTTATTAGCGTTTTCTTTTAAGCTGTTGAAAGTAGTTTTTCTTAAAAAGGTAAAAAGGGGTAATTTCTTAAGTTATAGTACAACATTTTGTCTATTTTACAACGTTTTGTTTTAAGCTATTGAACGTAGTTTTTTTTAAAACAAAAAAGGAGTAATTTCTTAAGTTATAGTACAACATCTTGTCTATTTTACAGCGTTTTATTTTAGGCTATTGGAAGTAGTTTTTTTTAAAAAAGGTAAAAAGGGGTTATTTCTTAAGTTATAGTACAACATTTTTTTTCTATTTTACAGCCTTTTGTTTTAAGCTATTGGAAGTAATTTTTTTTAAAAGGTAAAAAGTGTTAATTTCATAAGTTATAGTACAGCATTTACTATATTTTACAGCCTTTTTTTAAGCTATTGGAAGTAATTTTTTAAAAAAATAGGTAAAATGGGATAATTTCTTAAGTTATGGTACAACATTTTGTCTATTTTATAGCGTTTTGTTGTAAGCTATTGGAAGTAGTTTTTTTTAAAAAAAAAAAGATAAAAAAGGGTAATTTCTTAAGTTGTAGTACAACATTTTCTCTATTTTACAACGTTTTATTTTAAGCTATTGGAAGTAATTTTTAAAAAAGAAGAAGGTAAAATGGGGTAATTTCTTAAGTTATAGTATAGCATTTTGTCTATTTTACAGTGTTTTGTTTTGAGCTATTTATAGTAGTTTTTTTTAAAAAAAAAAAGTTAAAATGGGGTAATTTCTTAAGTCACAGAACAGAATTTTGTCTATTTTATAGCGTTTTGTTTTAAGCTATTGGAAGTAGTTTTTTTTTTAAAAAATGGTATAAAGGGGTAATTTCTTAAGTTATAGCACGACATTTCGTCTATTTTACAGCATTTTGTCTATTTTACAGCGTTTTGTTTTAAGCTAATAGAAGTAATTTTTTTTTTAAAAAGGTAAAAAGTGGTTATTTCTTAAGTCATAGTACAGCGATCGTCTATTTTACAGCGTTTTGTTTTAAGCTATTGGAAATAGTTTTTTTAGAAGGTAAAAAGGGGTAATTTCTTAGGTTATAGTACAGCATTTTGTCTATTTTACAGCATTTTGTTTTAAGCTATTGTAAATAGGTTTTTTTAAAAGGTAAAAAGGGTTAATTTCATATGTTATAGTACAACATTTTCTCTATTTTACAGCGTTTTGTTTTAATTTATTGGAAGTAATTTTTTTATTTTTTTAAAAAAAGGAAAAATGGGGTAATTTCTTAAGTTATAGTACAACATTTTGTCTATTTTACAGCGTTTAGTTTTAAGCTATCGGAAGTAGTTTTTTTTAAAAAGGTAAAAAGGAGTAATTTTTTAATTTACAGTACTGCATTTTGTCTATTTTACAGCGTTTTGTTTTAAGCTATTGGAAGTAGTTTTTTTAAAAAAAGGTAAAAAGGGATAATTTCTTAAATTACAGTACATCATTTTGTCTATTTTACATGGTATTGTTTTAAGCTATTGGAAGTAGTTTGTTTCTAAAGTAAAAAGAGGTAATTTCTTAAGTTATAGTACAGCTTTTTGTCTTTTTTACAGCATTTTTTTTAAGCTATTGGAAGTAGTTTTTTTTTAAAAAAAAAAAGGTAAAAAGGGGTAATTTCTTAAATTATAGTACATCATTTTGTCTATTTTACAGGTATTGTTTTAAGCTATTGGAAGTAGTTTTTTTTAAAAGTAAAAAGAGGTAATTTCTTAAGTTATAGTACAGTATTTTGTCTTTTTTACAGCATTTTTTTAAGCTATCGGAAGTAGTTTTTTTAAAAAAAAGGTAAAAAGAGTTAATTTCTTAAGTTATAGTACAACATTTTAGTCTATTTTACAACGTTTTGTTTTAAGCTATTGGAAGTAGTTTTTTTAAAAAGGTAAAAAAGGGAAATTTCTAAATTTATAGTACAACATTTTGTCTATTTTATAGCATTTTGTTTTAAGCTCTTGGAAGTAGTTTTTTTAAAGGTAGAAAGGGGTAATTTCTTAAGTTATAGTACATCATTTCGTCTACTTTATAGCGTTTTGTTTTAAGCTATTTGAATTAGTTTTTTTAAATGTAAAAAGGGGTAATTTCTTAAGTTATAGTACAACATTTTGCCTTTTTTACAGCGTTTTGTTTTAAGCTATTGGAAGTAGTTTTTTTTTAAAAAAAAAGGTAAAAAGGGGTAATTTTTTAAGTTATAATACATCATTTTGTCTATGTTTTACAGCGTTTTGATTTAAGCTATTGGAAGTAGTTTTGTTTTAAAAAAGGTGTAATTTCTTAAGTTATAGTACGACGTTCTGTCTATTTTACAGCTTTTTGTCCATTTTACAACGTTTTGTTTTAAGCTATTAGAAGTAGTTTTTTTTTAAAAAAAAAGGTAAAAAGTGGTTATTTCTTAAATCATAATACAGCGTTCGTATATTTTACAGTGTTTTGTTTAAGCTATTGGGAATAGTTTTTTTTAAAAGGTAAAAAGGGGTAATTTCTTAAGTTATAGTACAACATTTTGTCTACTTTACAGCATTTTGTTTTAAGCTATTGGAAGTAGGTTTTTTTTAAAATTAAAAAGGGTTAATTTCATATGTTATAGTACAACATTTTCTCTATTTTACAGCGTTTTGTTTTAATTTATTGGAAGTAATTTTTTTAAAAAAAAGGAAAAATGGAGTAATTGCTTAAGTTATAGTAC
The DNA here is from genome assembly GCA_030765085.1 of Allium cepa. Lineage (NCBI taxonomy): Eukaryota > Viridiplantae > Streptophyta > Magnoliopsida > Asparagales > Amaryllidaceae > Allium > Allium cepa. The sequence continues at coordinate 888,666,286 of CM060931.1, forward strand.
AACATTTTGTCTATTTTACAGCGTTTTGTTTTAAGCTATCGGAAGTAGTTTTTTAAAAAAGGTAAAAAGGAGTAATTATTTAATTTATAGTACTGCATTTTGTCTATTTTACAGCGTTTTGTTTTAAGCTATTGAAAGTAGTTTTTTTTTAAAAAAAGGTAAAAAGGGGTAATTTCTTAAATTATGGTACATCATTTTGTCTATTTTACAGGGTTTTGTTTTAAGCTATTGGAAGTAGGTTTTTTTTTAAAAATAAAAAGAGGTAATTTCTTAAGTTATAGTACAACATTTTTGTCTTTTTTACAGCATTTTTTTAAGCTACTCGAAGTAGGTTTTTTTAAAAAAAAGGTAAAAATGGGTAATTTCTTAAGTTATAGTACAACATTTTATTCTATTTTACCACGTTTTGTTTTAAGCTATTAGAAGTAGTTTTTTTTAAAAAGGTAAAAAAGGTAATATCTAAATTTATAGTACAACATTTTGTCTATTTTACAGCGTTTTGTTTTAAGCTCTTGGAAGTAGTTTTTTTTAAAGGTAGAAAGGGGTAATTTCTTATGTTATAGTACATCATTTTGTCTATTTTACAACGTTTTGTTTTAAGCTATTTGAATTTGTTTTTTTAAAGGTAAAAAGAGGTAATTTCTTAAGTTATAGTACAACATTTTGTCTTTTTTACAGCTTTTGTTTTATGCTATTGGATGTAGTTTTTTTTTTAAAAATGTAAAAAGAGTTAATTTCTTAAGTTATAGTACAACATTTTTGACTATTTTACAGAGTTTTGTTTTAAGCTATTGGAAGTAGTTTGTTAAAAAAAGGTAAAAAGGGGTAATTCCTTAAGTTATAGCACAACATTTTGTCTATTTTACAGCGTTTTATTTTGTGCTATTTGAAGTAGTTTTCAAAAAAAGGTAAAATGGGGTAATTTCTTAAGTCATAGTACAACATTTTGTCTTTTTTACAGCGTTTTGTTTTAAGCTATTGGAAGTAGTTTTTTTTTAAAAAGTAAAAAGGGATAATTTCTTAAGTTATAGCATAGCATTTTTGTCTATTTTACAACGTTTTGTTTCAAGCTATTGAAAGTAGTTTTTTTTTAAAAAAGGAAAAAAGGGACAATTTTATAAGTTAAAGTACTGCATTTTTGTCTATTTTACAGCGTTTTGTTTTAAGCTATTGGAAGTAGTTTTTTTTTAAACAGGTAAAAAGCGGTAATTTCATAAGTTATATGGTTGCTGCAAATCTATTGCTTTGTGGTTGTTGGTGTTGAGGATCCTCGGATAAAGGTCGGTAATGACCGAGGGATGGCATACTCATGACAAGTTAGTTACTTAGTTACAGAGGTAACCCGATCTTGTGTTGGCAGAGAGCTGGTTGAGTTCTTGGGGCGTCCCTCCAGAGGCGTATCCATGTGGCCCAGGAAGTTCCTTAGTTTGACCATTGTTGGAAATCCAATCACAAATACGTGCCTTATACGGTTTTAGTTGTAAAACATGCCATTTAACATGGTAGCTATAGTAGGCATGCTATAATGGTACGTATGCTGGTTAAGATTAATATTATACTTGCAAATGTTTTATGCACTATGCACTAATAATAATACCAAATGGTTTTCGCATATCAAGCATGTTTGATATCATAAGGAGAAATCTCCTCCAATTGTGCGCTTGCAGTGTGTGTATGAGGGAAGGCCTAATGGTAGTTTCATTTTCCAAAAAGCATTGCAGATTTCTTTTGAATTTCTTTTGTTTGCTCACACCAGTCCCATGACTGACCTGAAGTTTGTTGTTCCCTTTCTAAACTCTGGACGCCTACAATTTTCCACACGGGCAGCCTAAAGTTAAATTTTTAGATAATCCGCTAGCAGATGTAGATTCGATATCCTAGAAGTCTTTGGTTTGGCAATTGCATTCCCGAACTGACTTTGCTTAATGCAACATGATGGGGGGTTCTCGCTTCGCGTTTGGAAAGCATGTTGGTGGTTCGAGCTTATATCTTGGAGATCTTTGGAGATTTGGCAATGAATTTAGATATTGGATTATTTCTTTCTCTTTTGGAGATCAAATTGGAGATTTTCCTTCCGCTACTGTTCTTTTTGTTGTTGTATCTATCATTGATAGCGTTGTTCATATCTGTTGTATCATATTGTATCAGATATCGTATCTATTGTTGTATTAATGATATATTGTTTTTCTTCCGCTGTGTTGTTGTACTTAATGTGTTATAAGCTCCATCCGAACTGGAGTTCAACGTTTGAATCTGCGGCATCCGAATATGGGTGAAGTATGGATGTCGATTTTTGAGCGTCGAAATTCGAGTTGTCACATTTGCTACCAGAGCTGAAGGTTGAGTAAAAACTTTAGCTCAAGAGTATAATACATTAGGTGACTCATTAGAGATAGGGTTATAAATGCTCTAGAATGAGTATATCCCTAAGATATCCATATGTATGCCTAAGCAAATTCTCTTACTATCCCTTGATAGTGAATATGAGTGCAAGAAGAAGACGGGATAGGGGATAGGGTAGTACCGCTACAAATGGTCAATACCCTGAAACAACGGAAACAACTTTTCTCCTCAATCTTCTTTATTCATCATCCGATTTCAATTCTTTGATTGCTTCGTGGCAGCTCGAGGGAGAAATTTTGGTGTGATGGAGGCCCTGCATAACATTGTAGATAAGTTCCTAATTCATTTTCTCTTCATCAATTTCTATCAATCTTTTCGTTTTAAACTTTAATGAATTTGAAATTTAAATTGAAATAAATTGGTTAATTAAACATGAAACCAAATTGGATTGTTTCTGCTTGTCTATTCTTTGGGTTCCAGATATATTCTACGAATGGTTAGTTATCCTTTCGAACCAACCAATGTCCCTGCATATTTCATAGACCGAGTGACCCGGATATCTTGTAAAGTGATGAACAAGTTGTTCTCATAGTTATTGATGATATTCTGATTTGGTAAGCCAAATGCAGAATAAATATTTCAGTTTGATCTGGTAAAACATTCTCCATCTGTTCTTTGTGGGTCTCCCCATCTAGCGAATTTCGAGGACGAAATTTTCTTAAGGGGGAATCTGTAACGATCCTGGTTTTTGAGTCAAATTTAAAATTGGTGATTAATATAAATTTTTGGATTTAATTGGTGAATTAATATAAAATTTCTAAACAAAATAAGATATTTGTTTGTTTATATATAAATTGATTATAAATTGAAATTTCGATTTGAAATTCAAATATAAATGTATTGAAATATAAATTGGATTTGAGAAAAATTATGATTTGAATTAAGAAGAATTTGTTTTCTAACTATAGTATATATATGTAATATATATTTTGAAAGTTATATTTTAAATGTTTTTCAAAAGTTGTTTAAAGCTAAATTTTGGATTATCTAATATACATATTTGGAAGTTATGATTTGAGATTTATGCAATACTTTTCAAAAGGTTAATCTAAGTTAAATTCTTATATATATAAAATCAACGTGATTACTTATTTATGTATAATTGGTTTTAAAATCATTTTCCTAGAGGTTATAAAAGTATATAACATTTAAAACATAATAAGTATAAATTTAAAAATATAATACATATGTAACTAAGATATTTATAAAAAACATGAATCATAAATTTATTAACATAAGGGTCTAAAATATAATTTATAAAATTATTTCAAGCAAGGATTTAAACACAAATTAATTTCATTTGACATTTGTACATTCATAAAAACATGCATTTTATAAGTGTAACTTAATATGATTTACAAGTAAACAAGTGGCAAATATGTTTTTCTTTTGAAATGATAATGTGAATAAAAATCAAAATGATTAAACCAGGCCCATTTTCTTTCATTTGAAAAAATGAATCAAAACCTGAGACAAAAGAAAATTAAACAACAATCTTTCAAACTACAACCTGAAGCTATAGAAAAGAAAAACTAAAAACCACAAATTAAATTTAAATCAAACAACAGATGCTCACAATCAAACCTGAGGTAAGCAAATACAAATCAATTCCAGATCAAAGCACTTTAGTTCAGCTAAGCAAAGTTTCTTTTCAAACCTGAAAACAAAGATTATATCAACAACTTCACCTTCAACCAGATTAAAACGAGCTAAGATCAGAGAATCAACTATCAAATTCAGTTTCAAGGATTCAAGATCAAAATCCAGAACTAAAACAAGTCCCAGATCAGAAAAAAAATCAAGAACAAAATCTGTTCTCTGGAACCAGGTGAGCAAACTAGCCCATATAAAACTTAAAGCTATGATATTTCTTGATGTTTATACTTGTTGTTGTTGAGAAGAATGTTGTATTGGATGAAAATATATCTGCATGCATACACACACACACACACACACGCACACATATATGGATTGATGATGCAGGTCTGTGTGTATGCATTTACTTATCTCTCTTATAAACATGCACAAAATTTTTCATATAAAAATTCATATCTCAACATACAAGCAGATTCATGTTACAATCATAAAAGAGAATATGTTTGTTGGAAGGTGGGTTCAATTTTAAAAATATTTTTATGCAAAAAATATCTAGTAAATAATTCGAAATTGTGAAATTATAGAGAAAAATGTTTAAAACAGAAAATTCAAGTATCTTAATTATAAGTTTTGATCATTGGATCAGATTCGTCTTGCAATATGATGATTTTTAAAAGAAATTTCACAATTTTTAAGTTTGTGAACATCGAGAATTATCAAGTTGAACGAAAAAGGTATTATCGCCAAATTTCGACGACCGGCATGGAAATGATGGTCGTGGTCATGGCTAGAGGAAGATGGGATGGTGGCGAACCCAAGAAAAATGCTCGAAATATTTATAGAGGGTCGAGATGACGACACTGTGGTTTTGTAGGGTTTTAGGTCGACAAAGTTCAAAGGAGAAAAATTGCCGTCGATGGTAATTAATAGTCGATCGGACTGGGGGGAACTGGAGTATTGGTTTGTGGCGCAGCTCTGGACGAAGTCACATGGCCTTCGGTGGTCGAGATCGCCGGCGAAGGATGATTTTTTCAACACGGTTGATTCCAGGAAAGATGTTCTATCGTTCGATTTTAAAATTCCGATCGAGTTCGTTGACCTGGGTGATTAGGAAGCTCGAGTAGGTTGTTGTCGGGTGCCAAAGTTAAGGGAAGTGATCAGAGGCGATCGGAAGGTTTGTGCACGTGCACACTTGGATTTTGGTTGTTTGGAAATCATGGTTATCGGGGACGAAGTGTTGCTTTCGGGTTCGACTCGAAGTAAGTGATGACTTTGCTCGAGGAAATGAATGATGTGAGGAACTCGAAGATGGGCTCGAGAAAATCAAGTAATGGCCCGAGGTTTTGTTTGTTTGTCTCGGGCTAGTTGAGTTAAGCTACCAGATTAATAAATTATAACAGTTCTTAAAATTTTAAGTAAATTGTTGACTAGTTTATAAACAAAAAGAGATGGTAAATATTTAAAATTAAGTTTCAAAAACAAAGATATTGATCAACTTTAAAACAAATTTTCAAAATTTATGAATTATAAATGCAAATGTGTTTTGAAATTAAATTATCTTGATTTGAATAAATAAATATTAGGTTGATTATTTAATTTAATCTTTGACTGTTTTCAAAATAATTTTTTTCAAATTTGTTAAGTTAATAGTATTTTAATCTATATAACTTTTGGTTTTAAAGTTTATAAACTTAAATTTTGTAATTAAATGAATAATTGAGAAAATGAAATATTTTATAATCCTTAATCTAACTCAAAATATTTAAGTTAATTAATGTATTAATGATGATCTATTTCCAAAGTATTATTAAATAAGGATTAAATGATAATTAAAAATAATAAAGGTAAATGGTTTATCTTTTAATTGATTAAATCTTAAGTAATTAAAGAATTATTATTTAATGAAAGTAATTAAGGGTGATTAATTGCTTAGGAAAATTACTTAATTTTAAGTAATCCATTAATGATTACGGTCGATTAGTCAAGTAATTAAAGAATAATTAATTAAAGGATAATTAATGTGATTAATTAATTAAGGTAATTAATTTAAGGATAATTAATTAATTGAAAGTGTTTAAGGGGTGATTTATTAACTAAGGGTTAATTAATTGATGTAATTAATTAAGGATAATCAATTAAGCATTAATTAATTAATTAATTAAAGAATGATTAAAGGTTAATTAATTTATTATTAAAGGTTAATTAGTTTATTATTAAAGGTTAATTAATAAATGATTAAATAATAATTAATTAAAATGATTTGTAATTAATTAATGTTAATTAACCGAGATTAGTGATTAATCTGGTTTAAATTAATTAGATAATTAATTAATCTTACTTATGGATGTTTGGATTGCATGGAATGCTTTGTTTTGTTTGATATCCCTTATGTGTGATATTCTGTGATGTAAATTGTTTGAATTGAGTTGTGTATGTAATTTATTTATCTGTGATGCATTTACCTATATATATCTGTAACTCTATGTATGGAAGATAAGCATTATAGGATTATACCGCTTATCGATATTGCTGTGCTTGAATCTGTAATGATGGATGATGTTGCACTATTGTGTAAAACCCCTGGACTACACTATACACACAAATGGCCCTGGTATAGAGATTTTATCAACCCTTGTGTTGGGGAGTCCGGACGTGATTAGGGATTATCCGGATTTGCAAGGGCTTCTTTTGAAGTGCCTTCGGTTCTGTTCGAACCCGGAATAGACTTGTATGGATGTATGTCTGACGTTACACTTTGAGATGTAAAGCTGGTTTCTATCAAGTTCATTTTTGTTGGCGGTAGAGAATTTATTCTCTTAGCTTAACACCCTTTTCTGAGACGTACGGGCTCAGAGGTTATGTAGTTGATGGTTACCAGTGATACATTCCCAACTTGGTAATATGGTATACGAAGTGCTGCCGATCATTTATTGATCGAAGCATGGCTTTTGTGAAAAGCGTAGCTTTGTGGGATGAGACTTCATCAGAACCTCCCAAACCAAAATGGTCGAAACAGAAAGGATGCATCAGGGTTATTAGTGGTAGCGCCCCTTAGGGTATGTCTATTTCCTTTTGGATAAATAGTGGTATCATGGCATGGAGCCCAGACACTTAACATATGTGGTTTTTACAAATCTATTGCTTTGTGGTTGTTGGTGTTGAGGATCCTCGAATAAAGGTCGGTAACGACCGGATGATGGCATACTCGTGATAGTTAGTTACCTAGTTACAGAGGTAACCCGGCCTTGTGTTGGCAGAGAGCTAGTTATGTTCTCGGGGCGTCCCTCTAGAGGCGTACTCATGTGGTCCAGGAAGTTCCTTAGCCTGACAATTGGTGGAAATCCAATCACCAATACGTGCCTTGTACGGTTTTAGTTGTAGAACCTGCCATTTAACATGGTAGCTATAGTAGGCATACTATAATGGTACATATGCTGACTAAGATTAATATCATACTTGCAAATGTTTTATGCACTATGCACTAATAATAATATCAAATAGTTTTTGCTTGCCAAGCATGTTTGACTATCATAAGGAGAAATCTCCTCCAATTGTGCGCTTGCATTATGTGTGTGCGGGGATGCCTTATAGTAGTTTCATTTTCCAAAAAGCATTGTGGATTTCTTTTAACTTTCTTGTATTTTTTTGTTTAAAGAAAACTGTTTTTTGTTTGCTCACACCAGTCCCATGACTGACCTGGAGTTTATTGTTCCCTTTCTAAACTCTGCATGCCCATAATTTTCCACACGGGCAGCCTAGAGTTTGATTTTCAGATAATCAGCTAATAATGTAGATTCGATATCCTAGAATTCTTTGGTTTGGCAATTGCATTCCCGGACCGACCTTTCTTAATATAACGTGATTGGGGGTTCTCGCTTCGCATTTGGAAAGCATGTTGGTGGTTCGGTCTTATAACTTGGAGATCTTTGGAGCTTTGGCAATGAATTTAGATATTGGATTCTTTCTTTCTCTTTTGGAGATCAAATTGGAGATTTTCTTTCCATTGTTGTGCTTTCTATTGTTGTACCTACCTCTGATAGTGTTTTTCATATCCACTGTATCGTATTGTATCAGATATTGTATCCATTATTGTATCAATGATATATTGTTTTTCTTTCGTTGTATTGTTGTACTTAATGTGTTATAAGCTCCATCCGAACTGGAGTTCGACGTTTGAATCTACGGCATCTGAATATGGGTGAAGTATGGATGTCGATTTTCAAGCGTCGAAATTCGGGTCACCACATTAATCTTGTATGTTGAAAAGTGAAGCTATCATTAATGTAGAAGTGCTATCAACAGTATAAATGAAGCACAATTAAATTGGAGAGGAATGTTAAATAAATGGGCATGTTAAGGATGCCACAATAATAGATATTTATTGGAGTACAATGATATTTTCACATCAAACAAATCAGTTCAAAGATATGTAAAAGATATGGGAAACATCTAACACCAAAGAATAGCAATGAATTATGTGAAAGGTAGTGTAATAATGTGAAGGAAACTCTATAAAGCTTCAAGGCATTCCTACGTAATCATGCCACCTTGTTTAATACCATAGCCAAGATAGAAACCCGTATTAATTACTATAATCCCGAGATTATGACATATGGCACCATCAAGAGCATCCATCGTGCCAAGTCACCAATCTACATCAACTTCAATCGGCCAATGACAACAAGCTATGCCCCTCCTCTACCATTATAAATAGAGACCTACTTCTATATAAGGAGTAGCTCCTCTCTTCTTTTTCTTTCTTAACATAAATCATTTTCTAGGGCTTGACATTTCTAAGCTCCTTTGAGAGCTTGAGAACTCCTTTAAGGGATGACAAAGAAGAAGATGACTTGAACTTTTAAACATAAGAACCTTTTGAAATAGAAAATTCCATATTGACTCCAACGTGACTTTTTGGACTATAATAAAGGTGGCAGCTTGTACTTTTTCATATTGACCATTAGGTAATGAATATTGAATATGTACTCAAATTTCCTGTGATATCCCGGAAATTGGGCAATATAAATTTAATAATCCGTGTTAAAAATTTAATTTATTTAATAATTTTTGATAATATAATTTAGAATTGATCTAATAATCATCTTTTAATAAATATTTAAATTGGAAGATTTTATCTTTTAAAACTAATAAACTGTTTTTTGTTTATAATATATATAATTGTATATATTGTAGATTGATAAAATTTGATTTGGAACTTAGTAAATGAACCAATTTTTAATCCTAATTTATTTTGGTAAATTGAAAATTTGATTTAAATTTAACATTTAACTTTTGAACACAATTCAATATATAATTTTATGGTTTATACTTATGATAAATCTTATTTGTTTAAATTTATATTTTTAATTAACTTAAATATGAATTTGAATTAGATTAACATTAAAATTTTGTTTTATTCTATTTTTAAATATTACTTGAAATTTATATATATGAATTTACAATACAAATTACAAATGATATTAATTTGTTTATAATCTTTTTTAGAAATTATTTAATATTGTTAAATTTGTTATTTTAAAATAAAAATGATAATATTTAGTTTTTCATAAAACATAAATAGATTTTTAGAAATAGGATTTGTTATTTTTAATTTTAACAAGAGTTATATATGCATCTATATATAACTTGATTTTAAGATTTGATTTGATAAATTAATTTAGATTTGAATTCAATGTTTTGGAATTTAAAAGAATAAATACATAAAAAATAATTGAATAAGCTTATATTTATAAAAAAAAGGTAAAAAGGAGTAATTTTTTAAGTTATAGTACAACACTTTTGTATATTTTACAGCGTTTTATTTTAAGCTATTGGAAGTAGTTTTTTTTTTAAAAAAAAAAGGTAAAACGGTGTAATTTCTTGAGTTATAGTACAACATTTTGTTTCTTTTACAGCGTTTTTTTTAGCTATTGGAAGTAGTTTTTTTTTTAAAGGTAAAAAGGGGCAATTTCTTAAGTTATAGTACATCAATTTGTTTTTTTACAACGTTTTGTTTTAGGCTAATGGAAGTATTTTTTTAAAGGAAAAAAGGAATAATTTCATAAGTTATAGTACAACATTTTGTCTATTTTACTGCGTTTTTTTGAGTGAATGAAAGTAGTTTTTTTTAAAGGAAAAAAGAGTTAATTTCATAAGTTATAGTACATCATTTTCTCTATTTTACAGCGTTTTGTTTTAAGCTATTGGAAATAATTTTTTTAAAAAGGGAAAATGTGGTAATTTCTTAAGTTACGGTATATCATTTTGTCTATTTTACAGCGTTTTGTTTTAAGCTATTGGAAGTAGTTTTCTTTTTGAAAAGGTAAAAACAGGCAATTTCTTAAGTTAATAGTACACATTTTGTCTACTTTACAGCGTTTTATTTTAAGCTATTGTATGTAGTTTTTTAAAAGGTAATTTTGTCTACTTTACAGCGTTTTGTTTTAAGCTATTGTATGTAGTTTTTTTAAAAGGTAATAAGGGCTAATTTCTAAAGTTATAGTACAATATTTTGTCTATTTTACAGGGTTTTGTTTTAATCTATTGGAAGACGTTTTTTTTAAAGGTAAAAATGGTTAATTTCTTAAGTTATAGTACAACATTTTGTCTATTTTACAGCGTTTTGTTTTAGGCAATTGGAAGTAGTTTTTTTAAAAAAGGTAAAAAGGGGTAATTTCTTAAGTTATAATACAACATTTTGTCTATTTTACAACCTTTTGTTTTAAGCTATTGGAAGTAGTTTTTTTTTTCAAAAAAGTAAAAAGGGGTAATTTCTTAATTTACAGTATAACATTTTGTTTTAACCTATTGAAAGTAGTTTTTTTAAAAAAATAATGTAAAAAGGGGTAATTTCTTAAGTTATAGTACAACATTTTGTCTATTTTACAGCATTTTGTTTTAAGCTATTTGAAGTTGTTATTTTTAAAGGTAAAAAGGGGCAATTTCTTAAGTTATAGTATAGTATTTTGTCTTTTTTTTACAGCGTTTTGTTTTAAGCTATTAGAAGTTGTTTTTAAAAAAAAAGGTAAAAAGGGGTAATTTCTTAAGTTATAGTGCAGCATTTTGTCTATTTTACAGCGTTTTGTTTTAAGTTATTGGAAGTAGTTTTTAAAAAAAAAGGTAAAAAGGGGTAATTTCTTAAGTTATAGTACAACATTATATTCTATTTTACCACGTTTTGTTTTAAGCTATTAGAAGTAGTTTTTTTTAAAAAAGGTAAAAAAGGGTAATATCTAAATTTATAGTACAACATTTTGTATATTTTACATCGTTTTATTTTAAGCTATTGGAAGTAATTTTTAAAAAAAAAGGTAAAATGGTGTAATTTCTTAAGTTATAGTACAACATTTTGTCTATTTTACAGCGTTTTGTTTTAAGCTATCGGATGTTATTTTTTTTTAAAAGGTAAAAAGGAGTAATTTTTTAATTTATAGTACTGCATTCTGTCTATTTTACAGCGTTTTATTTTAAGCTATTGGAAGTAGTTTTAAAAAAAAGGTAAAATGGAGTAATTTCTTAAGTTATAGTATAGCAGTTTTGACTATTTTACAGCGTTTTGTTTTAAGCTATTGGAAGTAGTTTGTTAAAAAAAGGTAAAAGGGGTAATTTCTTAAGTTATAGTACAACACTTTGTCTATTTTACAGCGTTTTGTCTTATGCTATTTGAAGTAGTTTTTAAAAAAATGTGAAACCGGGTAATTATTTAAGTTATAGTACAACATTTTGTCTATTTTATAGCGTTTTGTTTTAAGCTGTTGAAAGTATTTTTTTTTAAAGGTAAAATGGAGTAATTTCTTAAGTTATGTACAACATTTTGTCTTTTCTACAACGTTTTGTTTTAAGCTATTGGAAGAAGTTTTTTTTTAAAAAAAAAGAGTAAAAAGGGATAATTTCTTAAGTTATAGCATATCATTTTTGTCTATTTTACAGCGTTTTGTTTCAAGCTATTGATAGTAGTTTTATTTTTTAAAAAATGCAAAAAGGGATAATTTCATAAGTTAAAGTACTGCATTTTTGTCTATTTTGCAGCGTTTTGTTTTAAGCTACTGGAAGTAGTTTTTTTTCTAAAAAGGTAAAAGGCGGTAATTTCATAAGTTATAGTACAACATTTTGACTTTATTACAGCGTTTTATTTTAAGTTGTTGGAAGTTGTTTTTTTTAAAGGTAAAAAGGGGTAATTTCTTAAGTTATAGTACAACATTTTGTCTATTTTACAGCGTTTTGTTTTAACCTATCGGTAGTAGTTTTTTTTAAAAAGGTAAGAAGGGGTAATTTTTTTAAATTATAGTACATTTGTTTTAAGCTATTGGAAGTAGTTTTTTTTCTAAGGTAAAAGGGTTAATTTCATAAGTTATAGTACGACATTTTCTCTATTTACAGCGTTTGGTTTTAAGTTATTGGATGTAATTTAAAAAAAAAAGGTAAAATGGGGTAATTTCTTAAGCTATAGTACAATATTTTGTCTATTTTACAGTGTTTTATTTTAAGCTATTGGAAGTAGTTTTTTTTAGAAAGGTAAAAAGAGGTAATTTCTTAAGTTATAGTATAACATTTTTGTCTATTTTACAGCGTTTTGTTTTAAGTTATTGGAGGTAGTTTGTTAAAAAAGGTAAACAGGGATAATTTCTTAAATTATAGTACAACATTTTGTTTACAACTGCTAAAAAATGCCAGTTGTAATAAAGGTTTTTACAACTCTTTTTTTCAGAAAGTTGTAATAAATTTATTTTCAACAACTCTTTTATTTTATCAGTTGTAATAGATACCTATTACAACGTTTTTTTTGCCAGTTGTAATAAATACCTATTTTTAACAACATACATTTTTTGTTAGTTGTAATAGGTGCCTATTACAACCTTTTTCGTTTGCCAGTTGTAATAGATATTTATTTTTAACAACTTTTTTTTGTCAATTGTAATATTACAACCTTTTCTGTTTGTCTATTGTAATAACTAATTAATAATTATAATTAAATAATAGTACTTGATAATTAGTAATTAGTAAATGACAATGAATAAATTTTATATTAATAATTAATAATTACTATTAAGTAATAATGATTAATTTGAAAATATGAATAGTTTATATTAATAATCACTATTCGATAATTAATAAATAATAATTTAAATAATTAATAAATAAGAATATTTAATAATAACCTTAAAAATTAATATTAATAATTAATAATTAATAGTAAATATACATAATAAATATTAATTAGTAATTAATTTTCAGAAATTAATATTATACTGGCAGGACAAGTTTTTCAAAATTTTAAATTTATAATTAATAGCAACGTCGTTTAAATTTTAAAAGTAAAAATTTATAATAAAAATTAATATGTCATACGCATCTAAATATTTTCATTTACATAAAGATTATTTTTACTGTTTAACTACTTTTTTGGCTCAGCTCTTTGAATTATTTTGGCTTCGCTCCTTGAACTTTTTGCTCCATTCCTCCAAATTTTGGCTCCAATCCAAATCGCTTCCGTTCCATTATTTTATATTCCTCTTCCCCATTTTTGTCTTTACCATCTCCTTACTCATTCACTATTCCATCATCAGATCCACTTTCCCTAAATCCACTTCCTCCAAATCATCCATCACCAGATCCACTTCCTCCAAATCCAGGTTTCAGTGATGGCTCCGAACATCGCAGCAATGTACGAAATACAATTCGTCGTCCTAATGAGCGGTGCAATACTCAACAACATCAACCTCCGCCTGGACGCACATACCATCTCGGTCCTTCTCCAATACAGCAAAGCAACGCCAAAGTTCTATTCGTTGACACACTATCCTACTGTCTTGCCTTAATTGCTATCAGCCTCTTTCCGAAAACAAAAGCCCCACCCAAACTTATCTTAATTGAAGACTGATAGAACCCACGTTCCATTCTCCTACTTATCCGTTGACCTACGAACAGATGATTGAATTTGGCGACTGAAACTTCAAGTGGATCGGGCCCAAAAACGAATGGGACCCAATGGTGCTGAACTACACATCAAGCACAACGTACATAGGTATAGTTATTTACGCTTTTATCTTATTTGAGAAAATGTCCGCAAGAAAAGAATAGTTTTTTTTAATACTAAATGATGGTAATTAAGTATGTAGTGTATGTTAATATAGTACTAGTGTAATGTAAAATCAGACTGTGATTTATGATTATGCACAGTAATCATTTGTTAAATCTCCTATATAAAATTGTCTCAATCACAAATTGTATTACGCGATTACCTGAAGAATCTAGTTCTTCTAAAAGGGCAACCATTAAGTTATAGTACAACATTTTGTCTTTTTTACAGCGTTTTGTTTTTGGCTATTGGAAGTAGTTTTTTAAAAAAAAAAGGTAAAAAGGGGTAATTTTTAAGTTATAGTACAACTTTTTTGTCTATTTTACAGCGTTTTGTTTTAAACTATTCGAAGTAGTTTTTTTAAAAAAAAGGTAAAAAGGGATAATTTCTGATGTTGTTGTATGTCTTTTTTTACAGCGTTTTGTTTTAATTTATTGAAAGTAGTTTTTTTAAAAAAGGAAAAAAGGGGTAGTTTCTTAAGTTATTGTACATCATTTTGTCTTTTTCACAGCATTTTTTTAAGCTATTGGAAGTTGTTTTTTTTAAAAGGTAAAAAGGGTAATTTCTTAAGTTATAGTACAACATTTTGTCAATTTTACAACTTTTATTTTAAGATATTGGAAATTGTTTTTTTTAAAAGGTAATAAGGGTTAATTTCATAAGTTATAGTACAACATTTTCTCTATTTTACAACGTTTTGTTTTAAGCTTTTGGAATTATTTTTTTTAAAAAAAAGGGTAAAATGGGGTAATTTCTTAAGTTATAGTACAACATTTTGTCTATTTTACGGCGTTTTGTTTTAAGCTTTTGAAGGTAGTTTTTTTAAAAGGTAAAAAGGGGTAATTTCTTAAGTTATAATATAGCATTTTGTCTTTTTTACAAAGTTTTGTTTTAAGCTATTGGAAGTAGTTTTATTTTAAAAAAAGGTAAAAATTGGTAATTTCTTAAGTTATAGTACAACATATTTGTCTATTTTATAGCGTTTTGTTTTAAGCTATTGGAAGTAGTTTTTCCTAAAAGAAGATAAAACAGGGTAATTTCTTAAGTCATAGTACAACATTTTGTCTATCTTACAACATTTTGTTTTAAGATATTGGAAGTAGTTTTTTTTAAGGTAAAAAGGGGAAATTTCTTAAGTTATAGCATAGCATTTTGTCTTTTTTACAACGTTTTGTTTTAAGCTATTGGAAGTAGTTTTTTTTGAGGTAAAAAGGGGTAATTTCTTTAGTTATAGTACATCATTTTTTTCTATGTTACAACGCTTTGTTTTAAGCTATTGGAAGTAGTTTTTTTTTTAAAAAAGGTAAAAAAGGGTAATTTCTTAAGTTATAGTACAACATATTGTCTACTTTACAGCGTTTTGTTTTAATCTATAGGAAGTACTTTTTTAAAAAAAGGTAAAAAGGGGTAATTTCTTAAGTTATAGTACGGTATTTTGTCTGTTTTACTGCGTTTTGTTTTAAGCCATTCGAAGCATTTTTTTAAAAAAAAGTTAAAAAGGGGTAATTTCTTAAGTTATAGTACAGCATTTTGTCTTTTTTACAGCGTTTATTTTAAGCTATTGGAAGTAGTTTTTTTTAAAAAAAGGTAAAAAGGGGTAATTTCTTAAGTTATATTACAACATTTTTGTCTATTTTACAGCATTTTGTTTTAAGCCATTGGAAGAAGTTTTTTTTTCAAAAAAGGTAAAAAAAAGGTAATTTCTTAATTTACAGTACAGTATTTTATCTATTCTATAGCGTTTTATTTTAAGCTTTTGGAAGTAATTTTTTTAAAAAAGGTAAAAGGGGTAATTTCATAAGTTATGGTACAACATTTGTCTATTTTACAGCGTTTTGTTTTAAGCTATTGGAAGTAATTTTTTTTAAAGGTAAGAAGGGGTAATTTCTCAACTTATAGTACAACATTTTGTCTTCTTTATAGCATTTTGTTTTAGGCTATTGGAAGTAGTTTTTTTGAAAAAGGTAAAAAAGGGTAATTCCTTAAGTTATAGTACAACATTTTGTCTTTCTTATAGCGTTTTGTTTTAAGGTATTGGAAGTACTTTTTTTAAAAAAAGGAAAAAAGGGGTAATTTATTAAGTTATAGTACAACATTTTGTTTTAAGCTATTGGAAGTAGTTTTTTTTTAAAAAGGTAAAAAATGGTTATTTCTTAAGTTATAGTACAACATTTTGTCTATTTTACAATGTTTTGTTTTACGCTATTGGATGTAGTTTTTTATTTTAAAAAAAGGTAAAAATGGGTAATTTCTTAAGTTATAGTACAACATTTTGTCTATTTTACAGCGTTTTGTTTTAAACTATTAGAAGTAGTGTGACGAACGGGTTTTTTTTCGCGCTCGAAAATCAACATCCATACTTCAAATCGTATTCGAATGCCATAGATTCGACCGTTCAAACCCGATTCGTCGGAGCTTATAACAACATTAAGTAAATAACACAGCGGAATAAAAGAATAATACATTGATATATAGCTTTGATACAATATCTGATACAACAGATGATCCAATAGATATCAATATACATCAGAGATATGATACAACAAATAGCAGCGGAAAAGAAAATAGATGATAACATCTAGCAGCGGAACAATATAACTCTAAGATAGTCTTCAAAAGAGAACTCCAAGAACTGAAACTCCATTTCCAAGAATCAATCCAGCAATAGCTCGAACCCCCAATAACGATGCACCTAGCATAAGCAAGTCCGGTGCGGTCCAAAGACTGAACTAATTCTAGATAATCCACTACATCTGACTATCTGAAAAAAAACCCAACTCTAGACTTCTCGTGTAGAAAATAATGAGCACCCAGAGTTTAGGAAAGAAACAATAAACTCCGGATCAGTCGTGGGACTGGTGTGAGCAACAAAAACAGTTTATCTTTTAAAACATTCAACAAAAGATTTTCAAAGTCAATTCGCAATGCTTTTTAAAAATGAGACTACCATAAGGCCTCCCGCACACACACACACAATTCAAACGCAGAATCGGAGGAGATTTCTCCTTATGATAGTCAAAGATGCTTGATACGCATTAAAAGAAACATTTGATATTATTACTAGTGCATAGTGTAGTAAAAATCATTTCGAAAGTAAAGATATAAATCTTAGCCAGCATAGGCATTCCGCACTTATGCCTACTATAGCTGCCATGTTCAATAGCAGGTTACCGCCACATTCCATGGCAGGTTATACAACTAAAACCGTACAAGATCGTATTGTTTCTTTGGATTTCCAACAAATGGTCAGGCCAAGGAACTTCCCATTGCCACATGAGAACGCCTCTGGAAGGACGTCCCCGAGAACCAAACCGTATCTCTGCCAACACAAGGCCGGGTTACCCCTAACTGGGTAACTACTGACACGAGTATGCCACCTCCCGGTCGTAACCAACCTTTAACCGGGGCCCCAACAACAAATCACAAAATCATATATATATATCTGCGATATCAACATAAGTTAAGTATCTGGGCTCCATACCATGATACCACTTCTATCCAGAAGGAAATGCACATCCCCTAAGGGGTGCTACCCCCAATAACTTTGCCGCATCTTTCCTGTTTCGACCATTTCGGGGTGTGAGGTCCGACGAAGTCTCGTCCACAAAGTCATGCTTTATACAAAAGCTGTGCTTTGGGTCAACAAATGATCATAGAAATGATCACAAAGATAAACGATCAAACAAATGATCCTATCACAAATGATCAACACAATGATCATTTCACAGCAACACTCAGCATGTCACATTACCAAATTGGGAATATATTGCTGATAACCTTCAACTATATAACCTCTGAGCTCGTACGTCTCAGAGAAGGGTGTTAAGCTAAGAGAATAAATTCTCCGCCACCAACAGAAATATATTTGAAAGAAATCGGCTTTATATCTCAATTTGTAATGTCAGGCATAACAATCCATACAAGTCTGTTCTGGGTTCGAACAGAACCGAAGGCACTTCCAAAGAAGTCCTTGAAATCCGGATATTCACAATCCCGATCGGATTTCCCATCACTTAGGGAGTCTCTATACCGGCGCGACTCGGTGCAGAAACAATCGATAGGTCATCCTATCGCTTTCGCAAATACCCGGTCTTCATCACCGGTCTTCAAATGCTATCCATAACGTCGAATCACATATTCGGAATGGGTTATACGACACAAAGGTCCTTTCCCGGCTAAACCGAATAGTGAGCGAAAACATTTAAAAAATATGGATATGGGATTTCAATTAAGTCACAACTTAATAATTCAAAACTTTCTTTTCAAATGGTTTAAACCAATTACCATTTTAAATCTTTAACAAAAAGATTTATTTCACAAAATTCCATTTACGGATTTCAAAACAATTTCCATTTCATTTGGATTAACTCGTTTAAAATCTTTAAATTAAAGATTTATCTTATAGCTTTCAAACCATTCCTAAATATTCACTTTCAAAATTCATTTCCAAATTTTCATCCATAACTTGGTAAACTATTTCAGTTTAAACTTAAATCCCTTTTTATATAATTTGAAATTCGTTTCTCCTATGAAAGCCTTTTTATCATTTAGAAACAACAGTCTTATTTCGAAAAACCCGATTTCATTTATACAAGTTACAATCTTTGGGTTAATTCAAATTTTCAAAAATAATACTTTAAAAATGGTTTAACTCATAATGACTATTATAACATCGTTAATCCCTAGTTTCAAATTACAGAATTCAATTTCAATATTGAATTCAAATTTAAATCAAAGTATTTAAATTCTAAAACTTAATCAAGTAATTTGAAAATAAATTTTTTTATCTTGAAATTCCATTCCAAAAGCTTTTCACATTTATTCCGATTCCATTTCCAAAACATTTGAATTTAAAAAATTCAAATTTTAAACTATTTCAAAAATCTGTGACTTAATCGATTTCCTCGTAAAATCCATCATTGTGTGTGTATGGTGTGGTCCAGGGGTTTAACACAATGGTGCACAATCATTCAGTCATCACAGATTAAAATACAAAAATATAGTTGATAAGCAATATAAACATAACGCTTATCGCTCATTCACAGATTCACAGATAATATACAAATGCAATTAAATGAATAATCACACACGGCTCAATCCACAGAACAAAATATCACAGATCAGGGATATCAACCAATTTACTCATTCAATAGAATCCAAACTTAATAAGTGAGATCGGATAATTGTCCGATTTATTCAAATCAGATTAACTACAATTTACTAAGTCTTAATCCCCTTCATAAATTAATTATCCCTTAATTGTAATTGATTAAATCTTAATTACTTATTCCTTAATTAATCATTTAAATTAATTAATCTTTGATTATTGATTAATTAAATCTTAATTTTAATTAATTGTCCTTAATCGATTAATTAATAGATTTATTATTCCTTAATTATTTAACCACATTAATTAATTATTCTTAAAAGAAAAATTAAGTAAGTAACTTTAAATAAATTACCTTAATTAATTAATCAATTCTTTAATTATTAACCCATCTTTAATTACAAATCGATTCATCTCTAGTCATTCATAAACTACTTAAATCAATTAATTAATCTTTTAAAGCCCTTAAGATTTTAATTAATCTAAAGACAATTCCTTTATCTTAAGTTTATTCCTTTAAATATCAAAGGTTATTTTTAAATACATTACAACATTTTTTTCCTTTTTCAGTTAATAAATTTAAAATAATCTACATTTAAAAACCTTTTAATCAATACAAAAGTACACATATCATATAGAAAAAGTTGTTTGACAAAGTTTTGTTTAGACTTGGTTAAATTTTATAAAACTGGTTTAGCATTTAAAACCTTTAAAAACTGTTCATTCCCAATCACCCAGACCCGGCTAAACCCTGAAACAATCGCGCCTTACTTTGAGTTTCTGTATCTCCTTCTTGCTTCGAGTCGCACCTGCAAATTTTTTTTTACCCGAGAATAACTTCTTCTTCTCCTTTCAAAAAAAAAAAACTACTTCTTCCCCAAAGCTTCGAACCCGGATACATATGTGAGGCATGTACACGTGCACAACCACGTCGATCATCACTGATCGACTTCGAGACCACCAGAGCACCATCGTTGATCGCTGGAACCTATTCAAACAATCAAAATCCCAAAATTCCCACTAAATCGAAATCGAGCCATTTTTCGATTTCCTGGAATCGAACCCAATCCCTGTAACCATCTTGCATACCTTCCTCCGACCACCAGGGGCGACGCGACGCCGACCACACCTTGCCGTTACCCTCCTCAGCCATCACCAACAACCGCGTGTAGCTCGGTCGACCATAGGCGGCGAAAACAATATTCAACAGGACACCAAAAAAACACTCGAATCCAACCCTACTTTCGATTCGTTCAAAATTCCCTGGCATTCGAATTTTTTTTTTATATTTTTCCTGTGTTACTAAATCAATAATCTAGCTTCACCATAAGTTTCAACATCAATAGTGGATTAAATTGACAGGAATTTATGAAAAAGCAATTTCGATTCCTTTATGAACTGCACTCTTTATGTTTATCTAAAAATCATAATTTTTGTTTTAGAAATCCTACTTTTGAATGTTATTTCAAGATATAAATTCAAACTTACAATTTAAATTATTCGAATTTTAAACATTTATCTGCTTTATACTGTATATTTGGATTTACAGTTTTTATATTTCACAGCCAACCTTCAAACCATTTTATAAGCCTTAATCTTTAGTTTAAACAAACATAATTAGTTAAATTCCAAAGTTATAAAATGTTTTGTATGAAGATATATTAGTTTTCTTCTACTTTATTTTGCTCTGTAATTAGAATTACAGGGGAATAGAAATACACAGCTCAAACAGGAATACACAGCAGATTCACATAAATTCTTTTCAACATTACTGGCATATAACTAAATTTTACTTGAAAGTTGACAAGGTGAAGTTACTCACCATTTTGAAACTGTCTTGAGTTGTTAGCTGAAGCTTTTAAATTTGATCCTCTGGTTTGAATTGTTTGTATAGTGTTGTTGAAGTTTTGTTTTAGTTTGAAAGGATATTTGCTTCAGTTTTTTTTTTGTTTTTTTGTTTTTTTTGTTTAGTTTTGAAGATGGACAAAATGAGATTGAGGAAGGCTGGGTATATAAGAAAATGAGTTGTACAGGGATGATATCTTTGTTTATACATAGGTATGGGTGATATGCCAAGTTATGGTGACTGAGATGTTTTTATTAAATGCTTTGGTACTTTATTTCCATGCTTTGCATTTCGGCTGCTATATGAAATGTTATAGTGTACTAGAGGTAGTAGCATTGAATATCATTTGTCTTGTTTATAGATATAAATATGTTTGCACTGTTTTCTTTTGTTAATTCACTTGAATGTATTTGATTTTTCTTTGCATTTTTACAGGCAACATTCTTTTGCCTTATTACTTTTATACCCTGATACTTGATTTTTGCAAGCTTGTTTTATTTGTTTGTCTCGGCTGTACATACTTTTGCATATATGCTTAGAGATGAAAACATTAATTGCTTATGTACTTCTTTTGCTTTGTATTTATTCTACAGGCATATCTTATATTTTTTTCCACTTGCCTACTTTCTTTTGCTTTGTTCTATTCTTGCCTTTCTAACTTTACTTGTTTTCCAGTTCACACTTACTTCATTTGTTTTGTTTATTTGTTTTTATTTGTTTATGCTTGCCTACATCTTTTAGCTCGGTTGAGAATATATTGTATGTTGTAATGTATAGGGTGATGGATTATGTTGTATGTACAAAGGAGGCTAACATTTAATGCCTCAGTACTTCATGTCTTCATACTTAAATACATCTGTGCCTTCTTATGCAAGCTCATCCTATCTACATCTGCTTGTACTTATATACTTAGATTTTTTTTTTTTCTTTTTGCCAGCTATACATGTTACTATTTGCTGTCTTATGCTATTTCAAATGCATATGCAGGTTTGTTTCTATTTCATTTCTTTTTTTTTCTATTTGAATGTGTTTGATTTTGCTTTGCATTTTTATTTGTTTGAACACTTAAGTAATTTTTTTTTTAGTTTGTTTCATTCCTTATTTATATTTGTATTTGTTCATATACATACATTTGTTTTGACTTTAAATATGTGCTAAGAAGAAAGCATTAAATTGTTATTGTTGGAGGCTGATGCATATTATATTGTGTACATATTTTATATTTGTATTTTCTTGTTTTGCAAATGTATATGTTAATATAATTTGTTTGGTCATATAATTGAAATTTTATATGTTCGTTTCACTTTCTTTTATTTTTTCTATAACTATAAATTTATTTGAAATATTTGTTTAACATCAACACAAACTTCATTCTACTGTTTTAAAATTTTCAGATGTTCGATTATCAAAATTTTACTAACATTTTGTATAAATCACTAATTATTACACAATTTTAATTCAAAAATTAAATTAATTAACAATTTAAACTTGTTTAAAAATCCGGGATCGTTACAAGTAGTTTTTTTAAAAGTAAAAAGGGGTAATTTTTTAAGTTAGGGTAAAACATTTTGTTTTTTTTACAGTGTTTTGTTTTAAGCTATTGACGGTATTTTTTTTAAAAAAAATGGTAAAAAGGGGTAATTTCTTAAGTTGTAGTACAACATTTTCTCTATTTTACAACGTTTTGTTTTAAGCTATTGTTAGTAGTTTTTTAAAAAAAGGTAAAATGGGGTAATTTTTTAAGTTATAGTATAACATTTTGTCTATTTTACAGCGTTTTGTTTTAAGCTATTGAAAATAGATTTTCTTTAGAAAAAGATATAAAGGGATAATTTCTAAAGTTAATAGTACATCATTTTGTCTACTTTACAGCGTTTTGTTTTAAGCTATTGGAAGTAGTTTTTTTAAAAAAATGATAATAAGGGGTAATTTCTCAAGTTATAGTATAACATTTTGTCTATTTTACAGCGTTTTGTTTCAAGCTATTGGAATACGTTTTTTCAAAAAGGTAAAAATGGGTAATTTCTTAAGTTATAGTACAACATTTTGCCTTTTTGACAGTGTTTTGTTTTAGGCAATTTGAAGCAGTCTTAAAAAAAAGGCAAAACGGGATAATTTCTTAAGTTACAGTACAACATTTTGTCTATTTTACAGCGTTTTGTTTTAGACAGTTGGAAGTAGTTTTTTTTTTAAAAACGGTTAAAAGGGGTAATTTCTTAAGTTATAGTATAGCATTTTGTCTATTTTACAGCGTTTTGTTTTAAGCTATTGGAATTAATTTTTTTTTAAAAGGTAAAAAAGGATAATTTCTTAAGTTATAGTACAACATTTTGTTTTAAGTTATTGGAAGTAGCTTTTTTAAAAAAAGGTAAAAAGGGGTAATTTCTTAAGTTATAGCACAACATTTTGTCTATTTTATAGCATTTTGTTTTAAGCTATTGGAAGTAATTTTTTTTTAAAGGTAAAAGGGGTAATTTCTTAAGTTATAGTACCTCGTTTTGTCTTTTTTACACCGTTTTGTTTTAAGCTATTGGAAATAGTTTTTTTTTAAAAAGGTAAAAAGGGGTAATTTCTTAAGTTATAGCACATCGTTTTTGTCTATTTTACAGCGATTTGTTTTAAGCTATTGGAAGTTTTTTTTAGAAAAGGTAAAAGTGGTAATTTCTTAAGTTTTAGTACAACATTTTGTCTATTTTACACCGTTTTGTTTTAAGCTATTGCACGTAGGTTTTTATAAAAGTTAAAAAGGGGTAATTTCTTAAGTTATAGTACAACATTTTTGTCTATTTTACAGCGTTTTGTTTTAAGCTATTGGAAGTAGTTTTTTTTTTTTAAAAATGGTAAAAAGGTGTAATTTCTTATGTTATAGTACAATATTTTGTCTATTTTACAGCATTTCATTTTGAGCTATTGGAAGTAATTTTTTAAAAAAAAGGTGAAAGGGGTAATTTCTTAAGTTATAATACAACATTTTGTCTATTTTACAACATTTTGTTTTAAACTATTGGAAGTAGTTATTTTTTAAAGGTAAAAGGGAGTAATTTCTTAATTTATAGTATGGCATTTTGTCTTTTTTACAGCGTTTTGTTTTAGGCTATTGGAAGTAGTTTATTTTTAAAAAAGGGGTAATTTTTTTATTTATAGTACATCATTTTTGTCTATTTTAGAGCGTTTTTGTTTTAAGCTATTGGATTTTTTTTTTAAAAGTTAAAAAAGGATAATTTCTTAAATTATAGCACAATATTTTTGTCTATTTTACAGCGTCTTTTTTTAAGCTATTGGAAGTAATTTTGTTTTAAAAGGTAAAAAAGGGATAATTTCTTAAGTTAAAGTACATCATTTTGTCTTTTTTACAGCGTTTTTTTAAGCTATTGAAAGTAGTTTTTTTTAAAAAAAGGTAAAAAGGGGTAATTTCTTAAGTCATATTACAGCATTTTTGTCTATTTGACAGCATTTTGTTTTAAGCTATTGGAAGTAGTTTTTTAAAAAAAGGTAAAAAGAGGTAATTTCTTAAGTTATAGTACAACATTTTGTCTATTTTACAACGTTTTTATTTAAGCTATAGGGAGTAGTTTATTTTTAGAAGGTAAAAAGGGGTAATTTCTTAAGTTATTGTACAACATTTTGTCTTTTTTAGAGCATTTTGTTTTAAGCTATTGGAAGAACTTTTCTTTAAAAAGGGTAAGAAGGGGTAATTTCTTAATTTATAGTACAACATTTTATATATTTTACAGAGTTTTGTTTTAAGATATTGGAAGTAGTTATTTTAAAAAGGTAAAAAGTGGTAATTCTTAAGTTATAGTACAGCAATTTGTCAATTTTACAGCGTTTTGTTTTATACTATTGGAAGTAGTTTTTTTTTAAAAGGGTAAAAAAGAGTAATTTCTTAAGTTATACTACAACATTTTGTCTATTTTACAGTGCTTTGTTTTAAGCTATTGGAAGTAGTTTTTTTTAAAAGTAAAAAGGGGTAATTTCTTAAGTTAGAATACAACATTTTGTTTTTTTACAACGTTTTGTTTTGAGCTAATGGAACTAGTTTTTTTTTAAAAGGGTAAAAAGGGTAATTTCTTAAGTTATAGTACAACATTTTTGTCTACTTTACAGCGTTCTGTTTTAAGATATTGGAAGTAGTTTTTTAAAAGAATAGGTAAAAATGGGTAATTTCTTAATTTATAGTACAACATTTTGTCTATTTTACCGCGTTTTGTTTTAAACTATTGGAAGTACTTTTTTTTAAAAGATAAAAAGGGGTAATTTCTTAAGTTATAGTACGGTATTTTTTCTATTCTACAGCGTTTTGTTTTAAGCTATTGGAAGTAGTTTTTTTAAAGGTAAAATGGGATAGTTTCTTAAGTTATCGTACAACATTTTGCCTATTTTACACCATTTTGTTTTAAGCCATTGGAAATAGTTTTTAAAAAAAAAATGTAAAAATGGGTAATTTCTTAAGTTATGGTACAGTATTTTGTCAATTTTGTAGCGTTTTGTTTTAAGCTATTGGAAGTAGTTTTTAAAAAAGGCAAAACGGGGTAATTTCTTAAGTTATAGTATAGCATTTTGTCTATTTTACAGCGTTTTGTTTTAAGCTATTGGACGTAGTTTTATTTTAAAGGTAAAATGGGGTAAATTCTTAAGTTATAGTATATCATTTTGTCTTTTTTACAGCATTTCGTTTTAGGTTATAGGAAGTAGTTTTTTTTTAAAAAGGTAAAAAATGGTAATTTCATAAGTTACAGCACAACATTTTTGTCTATTTTACAGCTTTTTGTTTTAAGCTCCTGGGAGTAGTTTTTTTTGGAAAAAGTAAAAAGGGGTAATTTCTTAAGTTATATTACAACATTTTTGTCTAATTTACAGCGTTTTGTTTTAAGCTATTGGAAGAAGTTTTTTTAAAAAAGGTAAAAATGGGTAATATCTTAAGTTGTAGTACAACATTTTGTCTTGTTTAGAGTGTTTTTTTAAGGTATTGGAAGTAGTTTTTTTTAAAAAAAAAATTAAAAAGGGGTAATTCTTAAGTTATAGTATAACATTTTGTCTATTTTACAGCGTTTTGTTTTGCGCTCTTGGAAGTAGTTTTTTTGTAAAAAGGTAAAAAGTGGTAATTTCTTTAGTTATAGTACAGCATTTTGTCTATTTTACAGCATTTTGTTTTAAGCTATTGGAAGAAGTTTTTTTGAAAGGTAAAACGGGTTAATTTCATAAGTTATGGTACAGCATTTTTCTATTTTACAGCGTCTTGTTTTAAGCTATTGGAAGTAATTTTTTTTAAAATGGCAAAATGAGGTAATTTCTTAAGTGAAAGTACAACATTTTGTCTATTTGACACTGTTTTGTTGCAAGCTATTGGAAGTAGTTTTTTAAAAAAAGGTAAAAAGAGGCAATTTCTTAAGTTGATAGTATAGCATTTTGTATACATTGCAGCGTTTTGTTTTAAACTATTCGAAGTAATTTTACTTAAAGAAGGCAATAAGGGTTAATTTCTTAGGTTATTGTACAACATTTTGTCTATTATACATTGTTTTGTTTTAAGCTATTGGAAGTAGTTTAAAAAAAAAGTAAAATGGGGAAATTTCTTAAGTTATAGTATCGCTTTTTGTCTATTTTACAGCGTTTTGTTTTAAGCTATTGGAAGTAGTTTTTTAAAAAAAGGTAAAAAGGGCAATTTCTTAAGTTATAGTACAGCATTTTGTCTGTTTAACAGCGTTTTTTAAGCTATTGGATGTAGTTTTTGTTTTAAAAAGGTAAAAAGGAGTAATTTCTTAAGTTATAGTAAAGCATTTTGTCTATTTTACAGCTTTTTGTTTTAAGCTATTGGATGTAATTTTTTAAAAAAAAGGTAAAAAGGGGTAATTTCTTAAGCTATAGTACAACATTTTGCCTATTTTACAGCTTTTTGTTTTAAGCTATTGGAAGTAGTTTTTTTTAAAACGAAAAAAGGGGTAATTTCTTTAGTTATAGTACAACATTTTGTCTAGCTTTTTAAAAAAAAAGCTAAAATCGGGTAATTTCTTAAGTTATAGTACGACATTTTTTCTATTTTACAGCGTTTTGTTTTTAGCTATAAAAAGTAGTTTTAAAAAAAAGTTAAAAAGGGGAAATTTCTTAAGTCATAGCACAACACTTTATCGATTTTACCGCGTTTTGTTTTAAGCTATTGGAAGTAGTTTTTTCAAAAGGTAAAAGAGGGTAATTTCTTAAGTTATAGTGCAACATTTTGTCTATTTTACAGCGTTTTGTTTTAAGCTATTGGAAGTAGTTTTTTTTAAAAGGTAAAAAGGGTTAATTTCTTAAGTTATAGTGTAACATTTTGTCTATTTTACAGCATTTTGTATTAAGCCATTGGAAGTAGTTTTTTTTAAAAAAAAAAGGTAAAATGGGATAATTTCTTGAGTTATAGTACATCATGTTGGCTATTTTACAACGTTGTGTTTTAATTATTGGAAGTATTATTTTTTAAAAGGTAATAATGGGTAATTTCTTAAGTTATAGCACAACATTTTGTCTATTTTACAGCGTTTTATTTTAAGCTATTGGAAGTTTTTTTTAAAAAAAGGTAAAAAGGGGTAATTTTTTTAAATTATAGTACATCATTTTGTCTATTTTACAGCATTTTTTTTTAAGCTATTGGAAGTAGTTTTTTTTTAAAAAGTAAAAAAGGGTAATTTCTTAAGTTATAGTACAACATTTTGTCTTTTTCACAATGTTTTTTTTAAGCTATTGAAAGTAGTTTTTTTATAAAAAAGGTAAAAATGGGTAATTTCTTAAGTTATAGTGCAGCATTTTTGTCTATTTTACAGCGTTTTGTTTTAAGCTATTGGTAGTAGTTTTTTTAAAAAAAGGGTTAAATTGGGTAATTTCTTAATTTATAGTACATCGTTTAGTCTATTTTACAGCGTTTTGTTTTAAGCTATTGGAAGTAGTTTTTTTTTAAAAGTTAAAAAGGGGTAATTTCGTATGTTATAGTGCAGCATTTTATCTATTTCAAAATGTTTTGTTTTAAGCTATTGGAAGTAGTTTTTTTTAAGGTAAAAAGGGGTAATTTCTTATTTTATAGTCCTGCATTTTGTCTTTTTTACAACGTTTTGTTTTAAGCTAATGAAACAAATTTTTTTTTTTAGAAAAAGGTAAAAAGGGGTAATTTCTTAAGTTATTGTACGCCATTTTTGCCTATTTTACAGCGTTTCGTTTTAAGCTGTTGGAAGTATTTTTTTTTTTTTCAAAAAAAAAGGTAAAAAGGGGTAATTTCTTAATTTATAGCACATCATTTTGTCTATTTTACATCGTTTTGTTTTAAGCTGTTGGAAGTAATTTTTTTAAAGGTAAAAAGGTGTTAAATTTCTTAAGTTATAGTGCAGCATTTTGTCTATTTTACAGTGTTTTGTTTTAAGCTATTGGAAGTAGTTTTTCTTAAAGGTAAAAAGGGGTAATTTCTTATGTTATAGTCCTGCATTTTGTCTTTATTACAGCGTTTTGTTTTAAGTTATTGGAAGTAGTTTTTTTAAAAAAAGGTAAAAGGGGAAATTTCTTATGTTATAGTACATCATTTTTGTCTATTTTACATTGTTTTGTTTTCAGTTATCGGAAATTGTTTTCTTTTTTAAAAAAAGGTAAAACTGGGTAATATCTAAAGTCATGGTACGAAATTTTGTCTTTTTTCACAGTGTTTTGTTTTGAGCTATTGAAACTAGTTTTTCTTTGAATGGTAAATAAGGGTAATTTCATAAGTTATAGTACAACATTTTTTCAACTTTGCAGCGTTTTGTTTTAAGCTATTGGAAGTATTTTTTTTTTAAAATGGTAAAAAGAGGTAATTTCTAAGGTTATCGTACAACATTTTGTCTATTTTACAGCATTTCGTTTTAAGCTATTGGAAGTAGGTTTTTAAAAAAAAATGTAAAAATGGATAATTTATAAAGTTATAGTACGAAATTGTGTTTATTTTACAGCGTTTAGTTTTAAGCTATTGGAAGTAGTTGTTTTTAAAAGGTAAAAAGGGTAATTTCTTAAGTTATAGTACAACATTTTGTCTATTTTACAGCGTTTTGTTTTAAGCTGTTGGAAGTAGTTTTTTCAAAAAAAGGTAAAAAGGGGTAATTTCTTAAGTTATAGTACAGCATTTTGTCTATTTTACAGCGTTTTGTTTTAAGATATTGAAGTAGGTTTTTAAAAAAAAGGTAAAAATGGATAATTTCTAAAGTTATAGTACGACATTTTGTCTATTTTACAGCATTTAGTTCTAAGCTATTGGAAGTAGTTTTTTTTTTTAAAAGGTAAAATGGGGCAATGTCTTAAGTTATAGTATAGAATTTTGTCTTTCTCACAGCATTTTGTTTTAAGCTGTTAGATGTAGTTTTTTTTAAAACAAGGTAAAAAGGGTAATTTTTTAAGTTATAGTGCAGCATTTTGTCTATTTTACAGCGTTTTGTTTTAGACTATTGGAAGTAGTTTTTTTTTTTAAAAAAGGTAAAAAGGGGTAATTTCTTAAGTTATAGTACAACATTTTTGTGTATTTTATAGTGTTTTGTTTTAAGCTATTGAAAGTAGTTTTTTTTTAAAAGGATAAAAACGGTTAATTTCTTAAGTTATAGTATGGCATTTTGTCTATCTTACAGCGTTTTATTTTAAGCTATTTGAAGTAGTTTTTTAAAAAAAAGTTAAAACGAGGTAATTTCGTAAGTTATAGTGCAGAATTTTGTCTATTTTATAGCGTTTTGTTTTAAGCTATTGGAAATAGTTTTTTTAAAGGTAAAAAGGGGTGATTTCTTAGTTATAGTACATCATTTTGTCTTTTTTATAGCGTTTTGTTTTAGGCAATTGGAAGTAGCTTTTTTTAAAATAAAGATAAAAAGGGGTAATTTCCTATATTATAGCACAGCAATTTTGTCTATTTTACAACGTTTTTTTTAAGCTATTGTGTTAACCTCGCTTTGAAATAACCTCACGACCTAAAAATGGGACGACTTAACTGCTTAAGGGAGTAGGCGACCTAACACATGAAGTGGCTTACGGGAAGGGACGACCTAACGACTTAGAGAAGTAAGCGACCTAATGGCTTAAGAAGTGGACGACCTAACGGCTTAAGAAGTGGACGACCTAACGGCTTAAGAAGTGGACGACCTAACTGCTTGCAGGAAGCCACGACTCAGCGACCTAAATACTTCACGACCTAAGGAGATAAAGCGGCAGCGACCTAGTGCTTTCACAACCTACTTTAAGTCGCTCACGACTTAGCACTTGTTGAACCATGCCGCTCTCCGTTAGGTCGCTAGAACCTAATAGCTAGCTCAGATGGCCAGGTGCGAACCAGTTAGGTCGTAACTCATATCCCCTTAGCTCGCTGACAACTCATGACCCATCTTAAGTCATAGCCTTCGCTCATGACTTAAGGCCTGTCCGAAAACCCCTATAAATACAGCATGAGCTACGACATTTGGGGGATCTTTTGGCTGATTCTTGAAGCGCCAATACTCTACCATTTTCTCAACTAAAACAGCACTTCAAGCACTCCAAACACCAAGGATATTACGACAAACTTCAAGAGAAAATCTACATCATTCGACATGGATTCGAAAGATTATTCTACATTGAAATTTTAACTACTAGTCTAAAGTGTGTTGTAATTGAAGAAAGTTGTATAAGTTGTAATTGAGTCAGCAATAAAGAGATATAAAGTGGACGTAGGCTTGACAATAAGCCGAACCACTATAAAAACTGTGTCTTTTACTGTTTTTCTGATATTTTCCTGCTTATTTCTGATTCCCGTATCAGCGGGTGGTGCTTTCACACTTGCTTTACTTGCACCGGGGTGTTAGCGTCCAATTTTTACGTTAACATTTTTGGTGCTTTCACTGAGAACCCAACTCAGGATACTGTCATCATAGCTTCGCAGAAATTTGTGGAAAGGATCTCTCTATAAACCAGAAGTTTGTCAGAAATAATGGCTCCTGGAAGAAAGCGCAAGTCTGTTAGATCCGACGATGTTCGCGAGACTGCTGCCACTTCTCCTCCTTTAAGTCAAACAACTCCAACTGTTGGAGTAACGCGAGCAGAATTGGATGCTGCGGTTTCTGGGCTATATCAGCAGATGGAAGCCCAAAACATTCTGATGTTGGAAAGGTTGAACGCTTTGCTTGGGGATAACCATCAACCATTGAATAACGAACCAAACTTTGCTGATAATATTCATGATGTTGAAGAAAGAGATGTTACTCAAAGGGCAGCTGGCCCAGCCAAAGACACACCTCCCCAAGTTGGAGGATCGGGACAACATCCAACTTTCCATGAGCGCCTGTCAAGGCAGACTTCTGAAAAAATGGCCGATGCATGTCCTGCTGAGCCCCTTAATGACAAGGAATATTTCTCAGGGATGGTCCGACAAATCATGAAGGAAAGTATGCAAAGAGAGGAAGACGAAAAAGAATGGGGGTTCGCTCCGAGCAAGACTCCATTCACTGAAAGGATTTTGAAAGCAGAATTTTCTAGGAAGTTCGTTCCTCCTACCATACCGGCTTATAAGGGGACAAGCGACCCTAATGAATTTATGTACAAGTATGATTGGCACATGACTGGTGCCAGAGCTTCAGATGAGATCAAATGCCGATATTTTCCGGTATACCTAGAAGGAGTTGATCTACTCTGGTTCACAAAACTATCGGCCCGTTCGATAGACCAATTTTCTGATTTGATTCGAAAGTTTAATGAACAGTTCAGATTGTACACTTCGAAGGCGAAAGATATAATGTCGTTATCCAGCTTGGAGCAGAATCCTAGAGAATCCATTATAGCTTCCTTGAATCGCTTCAATAGAGCTCTGGCTGAAGTAGACAACGCAGAGCCAAGAATGATTTTGACGTACCTGATGAAGGCTATTGATAAGACAAGTGAGTTCGGGAGGTGGTTGAAAATGAAAGAACCGAATTCGCTTGATAAGTTTTATAAGAAAGCCGATGAATTCATGCGCTTGGAAAGCCTCCAATCATCGGCTAAGGTGGTATCGATAGGGGCTGGAAATAGTAATGTTGTTCCGAACAGGAAGGAATCTGGCAATCAGAAGAGGGGAAATGATGGTCAGAAGAAGCAAGGAGATGCAAAGAAAAGTCGTCCCTTCAACTTCACCCCTCTGACAGATACCCCGGAAAACATCTACTTTGCAAACAAAGACACAATCGAATTCCCCGCACCAGCTAAGCAAAGGGTTAATAAGAAAGCCGAGAAGAATGGAAGGTTTTGCCGGTTCCACAACCAACCCGGGCATGATACCAATGAGTGCCGTCACTTGAAGGAGTTGATTGAGGAACTATTGAAAGAAAACAAGCTCCAGCAATATGTAAGGAGGAACAAGAATGGCCCAACTTTGCCAACTCAAGGACAACAGGCTCCAGTTCATCGTCCTAGCTCAAGTGAAAAGGCTGCAGATCATGAATCTCAGAGGCCCGTTATTAATGTGATTACAGGAGGACCTCACCCAGCTGGCAGAAGGTGGGGTGAGATGGAACGGTACGCTCGTGCGTTGAAATATACCGCAATAGAGGAGAGTGTTTTTGTGTTGGAAGATGCTGCACCTCTGAAGCAGCAGAAAACTTTTAATGATGACATTATCTTCAGAGTCAGGGATTCTATGGGTGTTGAAGCCCCTACCATAGATTCCTTGGTTATTTCTGCTGGCATTGGGCCAGCTATTGTAAGTAGAGTCCCTTTTGATTGTGGTGCTTCTTGCAATATTCTTTTCAATAAGACTTTTGATCAGATGAAGATCCCAATGGCTGATGTTCAAGCTTCATCGCAAAAGGTCGTTGGTTTTACTGGGGAACCCAGGCAGCCGGTTGGGACTATTGACCTGTTCGTGGAACTTGGAGAGGGGCGGAAGAAGGTCGTTCGAAGGCAGACTTTTGTAATTGTTGATGAATTTTCTGCTTACAACGCCTTCCTAGGCCGTCCAACTTTTGCAGCCATTAAAGCAATTCTCGCCCCGTGGTGCCTTACCATGAAATTCCCCACAAATAATGGAGTTGGTGTTGTTAAAGGGGATCAGAATGCGGGGCGGGAATGTTATCTGATAGATTTGCGTGAAGCAAGAACGAGAGAGATTTGCGTGAAGCAAGAAAGAGAGAGATGCCCCAGTTTGCATCAAAGAATCAACCTTGTAGCAATTACAGGGCGGACCCTGTACTGGCGAATGTAGCGAAGCACGAAGAAAAATGGTCCCAGAAAAGCCAGTGCAGGGGAGAATCGGTGGTGCTAGTGGAAGTAACGATACCAGTACCTGTTGACCCAAAAGACCCAAAAAAGGTTCTGAATGTGGGTTCACAACTTAGTGCGACAGTTCAGAATATTTTAATATCATTCCTGAAAGCGAATCTGGATGTATTCGCTTGGACCCATGCTGATATGTGTGGAATATCACATGAAGTTACAGTACATACTTTGAATATTGATCCGAAGTTTACACCTGAAGCAGAAAAGAAGAACCTAGGGTCCCGAGAGGTCAGCAGCATTGAAAGAAGAGGTGGATCGGCTCATGGAGAATGACTTTATCAGAGAATCAACTTATCCAAATTGGGTTTCAAATCCAGTACTGGTTAAGAAAGATAACGGAAATTGGAGAGTATGCATCGACTTTTCAGATTTAAACAAAGCCTGCCCCAAAGACGGTTTTCCGCTTCCCCGGATTGACCAGTTGGTTGACGGAACAACGGGACATGAATTTTTATCTTTTATGGATGCTTACTCCGGATATAACCAGATCATGATGCATGAGCCAGATCAGGAGGACACAAGTTTCATAACCGATGTTGGTCTATACTGCTACAAAGTCATGCCTTTCGGACTGAAGAATGCAGGAGCAACTTACCAAAGACTTGTTAATGCGATGTTCAAAACACAGATTGGAAAGACCATGGAAGTTTATGTTGACGATATGTTGGTTAAATCAAAGAGAGCAGTAGACCATATGGACCACTTAGCGGAAATGTTCACCGTCCTACGAAAGTATGGAATGAAGCTTAATCCCTTGAAGTGTTCATTCGATGTGGAGTCCAGAAAGTTCTTGGGTTTCATTGTGAGCGCTAGGGGCATTGAGGCTAATCCTGCTCAAATCACCGCCTTAAGAGAAGTCAAAGCTTCTTGAACGAAGAAGGAACTGCAAAGTCTCAATGGAAAAGTTGCTGCCTTAAGTCGATTCATTTCCAAAGCTACTGATAAATGCATTCCGTTCTTTGATGCACTGAAGAAAGGAAGGAAAAACTTTGACTGGACTCTAGAATGCAGAAAGCTTTCGATGAATTAATTCGCCATATGGAAACTCCTCCGATACTTTCTAAGCCCGGCGATGGTGAAGATCTTTTTGTATACTTGGCGATCTCAGCTCATGCTCTTAGTGCGGCACTGGTGCGAGAAGACGCCAAAATTCAGCACCCAGTCTATTATATTAGCAAAAGGTTTACTGATGTAGAAATGAATTATTCAAAGTTGGAGAAGCTTGCCCATTGTCAACTGATCGCATCAAGAAAATTGAGGCCATATTTTCAATCTCATCCAATCAAAGTCCTCACTAATCAGCCTCTGAAGCAAGCCCTCTTTCGCCCTGAGACTTCGGGTCGCCTTTTGAAGTGGAATATTGAACTCAGTCAATATCACATCGCTTATCATCCCCGGAGAGCAATCAATGGACAAGCTGTGGCAGATTTCATCGCACAATGTACAGACAAAGGTGATAGTGAGGAAGTAGTAACCGATAATCCCCCAATTCGATGGAAATTGTATGTGGATGGCGCAAGATGATTACTGTTCCGGGGCTGGGGTTGTGCTTGAAACACCTTAAGGGCGGTCATTGTGTTATGCTTTAAGATTGGAATTTCCTTCGACAAACAATGAAGAAGAGTATGAAGCTCTTATTGCCGGTTTAAGAATTGCTAAAGAATTGAACGTCAAAATGTTGTAAATCTTCAGTGATTCACAACTTATTGTATGTCAAGTCAAGAAAGAGTTTCAGACTAAAGGGGGAAATCTGCCTGCTTACTTGTCAAAAGCCTGGGAGCTTCTCGATGACCTTGACCATTATACGATAAATCATATACCCCGGGAAGAGAACATGAAGGTAGACTCTCTCGCAAAATATGCAAGCACTGGTGAAGCTCAATGACTGGGATTAGTTCCTGTGGAAGTCCTGTCAACTCCAAGCATTGATGAGATGGATATTGACTGGATCATGACTATATCGAGTTCGTTGACCTGAGTGATTAGGAAGCTCGAGTAGGTTGTTGTCGACTTACCAAAGTTAAGGGCAGTGATCAGAGGTGATCGGAAGGTTTGTGCACGTGCACACTTGGATTTTGGGTGTTTGGAAATCATGGTTATCAGGGACGAAGTGTTGCTTTCGGGTTCGACTCGAAGTAAGTGATGACTTTGCTCGAGGAAATGAATGATGTGAGGAACTCGAAGATGGGCTCGAGAAAATCAAGTAATGGCCCGAGGTTTTGTTTGTTTGTCTCGGGCTAGTTGAGTTAAGCTACCAGATTAATAAATTATAACAGTTCTTAAAATTTTAAGTAAATTGTTGACTAGTTTATAAACAAAAAGAGATGGTAAATATTTAAAATTAAGTTTCAAAAACAAAGATATTGATCAACTTTAAAACAAATTTTCAAAATATATGAATTATAAATGCAAATGTGTTTTGAAATTAAATTATCTTGATTTGAATAAATAAATATTAGGTTGATTATTTAATTTAATCTCTGACTGTTTTCAAAATAATTTTTTTCAAATTTGTTAAGTTAAAAGTATTTTAATCTATATAACTTTTGGTTTTAAAGTTTATAAACTTAATTTTTGTAATTAAATGAATAATTGAGAAAATGAAATATTTTATAATCCTTAATCTAACTCAAAATATTTAAGTTAATTAATGTATTAACGATGATCTTTTTCCAAAGTATTATTAAATAAGGATTAAATGATAATTAAAAATAATAAAGGTAAATGGTTTACCTTTTAATTGATTAAATCTTAAGTAATTAAAGAATTATTATTTAATGAAAGTAATTAAGGGTGATTAATTGCTTAGGAAAATTACTTAATTAAAAGTAATCCATTAATGATTACGGTCGATTAGTCAAGTAATTAAAGAATAATTAATTAAAGGATAATTAATGTGATTAATTAATTAAGTTAATTAATTTAAGGATAATTAATTAATTAAAAGTGTTTAAGGGGTGATTTATTAACTAAGGGTTAATTAATTGATGTAATTAATTAAGGATAATCAATTAAGCATTAATTAATTAAAGAATGATTAAAGGTTAATTAATTTATTATTAAAGGTTAATTAGTTTATTATTAAAGGTTAATTAATAAATGATTAAATAATAATTAATTAAAATGATTTGTAATTAATTAATGTTAATTAACCCGGATTAGTGATTAATCTGGTTTAAATTAATCAGATAATTAATTAATCTTACTTATGGATGTTGGATTGCGTGGAATGCTTTGTTTTGTTTGATATCCCTTATGTGTGATATTCTGTGATGTAAATTGTTTGAATTGAGCTGTGTATGTAATTTATTTATCTGTGATGCATTTACCTATATATATCTGTAACTCTATGTATGGAAGATAAGCATTATAGGATTATACCGCTTATCGATATTGCTGTGCTTGAATCTGTAATGATGGATGATGTTGCACTATTGTGTAAAACCCCTGGACTACACTATACGCACACAAATATGGATTTCACGGGAAATCGGTTAAGTCATAAATATTTTGAATGTAATATTATTTTATTTAAAATGGTTTTAAAGGTTTAATTTTGAATCCGAATGGTTTTGGAAATGGGATTAGTTGATTATGGAAAACTTTTGAAAAGGAAGTTTGAAATTGAAATTTAGTTTCAATATAATATATATCTTGTTTAAGTTCTGAAATTGTTTTGGAAATTTGGTTTGAAATGTTTATACATGTTATATAATATATATGGATTTTTACACCATCTTTAAAGTATTTTAATAGTATTATTATGTGAATTTAAATTTAACCCAAGTTTATATTTTAAAGGCTATAACTTGTGTATATTTGATCGGATTTTTTTGAAACAAAAAGCAATTGTTTCAAATGATAATGGCTTTTATATAAAGGAAAGAACTTCCAATTTTTGTTGAAAGATTTCAAGTTTGAAATGGAAACTGTTTTGAAAGCTATGAAGGAATCTTTGTTAATGATCGGTGAACTTTGCTTTTAAATTGAAGAGGATCTTAACGGTGTATCTTTTGTATAAAAAAAAGATTTGAAATTGAAATATTTTGAAAGCTATGAATGAATCTTTGTGAAAGATTGGTGAACTTTATTTTCAAATTGAAAGGGATCTTAAAGGTGTACCTTTTGTATAAAAGATTTGGAATTGAAATAGTTTTGAAAGCTATGAATGAGTCTTTGTGAAAGATTGGTGAACTTTGTAAAGTGAATCTTTTTGTTTAAAAGATTTAAAAGTGGAATTTGTTTAAACCATTTGAAGAAAAGGTTTGGGTTAAAGTTGCGACTTAACTAAGATCCTATTTATCCATATGGTTTTAAAATTGAGCGCTCATTATTCAGTTTAGCCGAGAGAGGACTTTATGTCGTATAAACCATTCCGAATAATGATACGACGAAATGGATAGCATTTGAAGAACGGTGGTGAAGACTGAATATTTTTGAAAGCGAAAGGAATACCTGTCGAATGTCTCTGCACCGAATGGCCCTGGTATAGAGATTTTATCAACCTTTGTGATGGGGAGTCCGAACGTGATTAGGGATTATCCGGATTTGCAAGGGCTTCTTTTGAAGTGCCTTCGGTTCTGTTCGAAACCGGAATAGACTTGTATGGATGTATGTCTGACGTTACACTTTGAGATGTAAAGTTGGTTTCTATCAAGTACATTTTTGTTAGCGGTAGAGAATTTATTCTCTTAGCTTAACACCCTTCTCTGAGACGTACGGGCTCAGAGGTTATGTAGTTGATGGTTACCAGTGATACATTCACAACTTGGTAATATGGTATACGAAGTGCTTCCGATCATTTATTGATCGAAGCATGGCTTTTGTGAAAAGCGTAGCTTTGTGGGATGAGACTTCATCAGAACCTCCCAAACCAAAATGGTCGAAACAGAAAGGATGCATCAGGGTTATTAGTGGTAGCGCCCCTTAGGGTATGTCTATTTCCTTTTGGATAAATAGTGGTATCATGGCATGGAGCCCAGACACTTAACATATGTGGTTGTTACAAATCTATTGCTTTGTGGCTGTTGGTGTTGAGGATCCTCGGATAAAGGTCGGTAACGACCGGGTGATGGCATACTCGTGACAGTTAGTTACCTAGTTATAGAGGTAACCCGGCCTTGTGTTGGCAGAGAGCTAGTTATGTTCTCGGGGCGTCCCTCTAGAGGCGTACTCATGTGGTCCAGGAAGTTCCTTAGACTGACCATTGTTGGAAATCCAATCACCAATACGTGCCTTGTACAGTTTTAGTTGTAGAACCTGCCATTTAACATGGTAGCTATAGTAGGCATACTATAATGGTACATATGCCGACTAAGATTAATATTATACTTGCAAATGTTTTATGCACTATGCACTAATAATAATATCAAATAGTTTTTGCATACCAAGCATGTTTGACTATCATAAGGAGAAATCTCCTCCAATTATGTGCTCGCATTATGTGTGTGCGGGGATGCCTTATGGTAGTTTCATTTTCCAATAAGCATTGTAGATTTCTTTTGACTTTCTTTTATTTTTTTGTTTAAAGAAAACTATTTTTTATTTGCTCGCACCAGTCCCATGACTGACCTGGAGTTTATTGTTCCCTTTCTAAACTCTGGATGCCCATAATTTTCCACACGGGCAGCCTAGAGTTTGATTTTCAGATAATCAGCTAATAGATGTAGATTCGATATCCTAGAATTCATTGGTTTGGCAATTGCATTCCCAGACTGACCTTTCTTAATATAACGTGATAAGGGGTTCTCGCTTCGCGTTTGGAAAGCATGTCGGTGGTTCGGGCTTATAGCTTGGAGATCTTTGGAGCTTTGGCAAAGAATTTAGATATTGGATTCTTTCTTTCTCTTTTGGAGATCAAATTGGAGATTTTCTTTCCGTTGCTGTTCTTTCTATTGTTGTATCTACCTCTGATAGTGTTTTTCATAACCATTGTATCGTATTGTATCAGATATTGTATCCATTATTGTATCAATGATATATTGTTTTTCTTTCGTTATATTGTTGTACTTAATGTGTTATAAGCTCCATCCGAACTGGAGTTCGACGTTTGAATCTGCGGCATCTGAATATGGGTGAAGTATGGATGTCGATTTTCAAGCGTCGAAATTCGGGTCGCCACATTAATCTTGTATGTTGAAAAGTGAAGCTATCATTAATGTAGAAGTGCTATCAACAGTATAAATGAAGCACAATTAAATTGGAGAGGAATGTTAAATAAATGGGCATGTTAAGGATGCCACAATAATAGATATTTATTGGAGTACAATGATATTTTCACATCAAACAAATCAGTTCAAAGATATGTAAAAGATATGGGAAACATCTAACACCAAAGAATAGCAATGAATTATGTGAAAGGTAGTATAATAATGTGAAGGAAACTCTATAAAGCTTCAAGGCATTCCTATGCAATCATGCCACCTTGTTTAATACCATAGCCAAGATAGCAACCCGTATTAATTACTATAATCCCAAGATTATGACTTATGGCACCATCAAGAGCATCCATCGTGCCAAGTCACCAATCTACATCAACTTCAATCGGCCAATGACAACAAGCTATGCCCCTTCTCTACCATTATAAATAGAGACCTACTTCTATATAAGGAGTAGCTCCTCTCTTCTTTTTCTTTCTTAACATAAATCATTTTCTAGGGCTTGACATTTCTAAGCTCCTTTGAGAGCTTGAGAACTCCCTTAAGGGATGAAGAAGAAGAAGATGACTTGAACTTTTAAACATAAGGACCTTTTGAAATAGAAAATTCCATATCGACTCCAACGTGACCTTTTGGACTATAAGAAAGGTGGAAGCTTGTACCTTTTCATATTGACCATTAGGTAATGAATATTGAATATGTACTCAAATTTCCTGTGATATCCCGGAAATTGGGCAATATAAATTTAATAATCCGTGTTAAAAATTTAATTGATTTAATAATTTTTGATAATAAAATTTAGAATTGATCTAATAATCATCTTTTAATAATTATTTAAATTGGAAGATTTTATCCTTTAAAGCTAATAAACTGTTTTCCGTTTATAATATATATAATTGTATATATTGTAGATTGATAAAATTTCATTTGGAACTTAGTAAATGAACCAATTTTTAATTCTAATTTATTTTGGTAAATTGAAAATTTGATTTAAATTTAACATTTAACTTTTCAACGCAATCCAATAAATAATTTTGTGGTTTATACTTATGATAAATCTTATTTGTTTAAATTTATATTTTTAATTAACTTAAATATGAATTTGAATTAGATTAACATTAAAATTTTGTTTTATTCTATTTTTATATATTACTTGAAATTTATATATAAGAATTTACAATACAAATTAAAAATGATATTAATTTGTTTTTATAAATTATTTAATATTGTTAAATTTGTTATTTTCAAATAAAAATGATAATACTTAGTTTTTCATAAAACATAAATAGATTTTTAGAAATAGGATTTGTTATTTTTAATTTTAACAAGAGTTATATATGCATCTATATATAACTTGATTTTAAGATTTGATTTGATAAATTAATTTAGATTTGAATTCAATGTTTTGGAATTTAAAAGAATAAATACATAAAAAATAATTGAATAAGCTTATATTTATAATTTGATTGTTTTCATTTCTTTTTAATTTAAAAAGGGATAAATTCATTTATTTATACATAAGAAACAATAAATTTAGATTTAAAAGTTTATAAACAATTTAATTTAAATTAAAATACACTTAAATTACATGTGTAAGCTTCTTAACACAACTAATTGACAAGTGTTAAGCATAGAGTAAACTAAGAAGACAAATGTTAAACTTAAACCAAGCGTCTATTTTATTTTCTTTTTCTTTTTTTTATGAAATCAAAAATATTTCTTATATAAAAACATTTTCCCTCATTTTCATATTCTAATCTTCTTCTTCAAATCAAAAGCCAATACAGTGAAAATCTGCAAATGATTCCCTCAAAGAAACAATCTACACCAACATTTCCTCCAAAAACCAGAAATTAAATTAACATAAAAATCATTTGCAAATCCCCTCAAAAACCATCTGAAGCCATATGAATCATTCTGCAATTAAAAAACCTCTGCATCTCTGTTTGAAAACCTTAATTCAAATGTCTGCAATCAATTTGCAAATTTCCAAAATCTGCATGCAACCACAAAGTTCAAATTCATGTCTGCATTTTTCTGGAAACAAATATGCATGCACTTTCTTTCTGGAAGCCTGCAATTCTTCTTCTGGAAAGAATGTTTCTGTAAATCAAGCTTGAATCTGGTAACATACAATTAAAATCAGAGATGATGAATTAAAAAAAGGGGGGCAAATCAAGATCTAAAGTTTTTATAAAAAAAGAAGAAGCACCATTCAATTTCAAGCATTTTCAGTGCATGGATACTCTGCTCATATAAAATCTGTGAGCAACCTCACTCTTTTAAAGATTAAGTATGAATTTTGGTTGTTTAATTTACGCTGGAAATAAAAATATTTGCGTGACATTTACAAGTACATTGCTGGTGTGTGTGTGTGTCTATATATATATATATATATATATATATATAGTTGTGTATGTTTCTGGGAAATCTGTTCTCTGTACTTAAGTTCCAGGTTTTAAGAATGTGTTTAAAACTCCACTTTAGATTTATATAATCCGTGTTAAGGATTTATGATTAAATCAAACATGGTTATGTAATATAAATTTAAATTTAAAGTTTTTATTTAATAAATAAAAAAAGAAGAAGAAGAAAACCTGTAATGTCTCTGGAAATAGCAAGATACTACAGAACATTTTATATATATACATAAGTAAGAATTTAATTATTTATAATTATTTGATATAAGATATCAATCCAATTACATAAACCAAAACTTGAATTCTAAAACTAAATTAAGAAAATTTAGTTTAAATTTGAAAGAGCATCATTGGTTTGTGTGGAAATGGGGTTTTAGGTTGGAAGTGACATTCTAGAAGGTCAGAGTGGCCATGGTTTATTTTGGTGATGAAGTGATGATCAAGTTTCAGGAAAAAAATGGAAGTTAATGGATTTATGGAGTGAAGCAGTAGAAATTTGGGATTGAAGATTGTATCCCTAGTTTCTGTTCATCAGGAAAGTTTTGATCACCGTAGCTCCTATGATGGATCGAGCCTTTCCAGATTGAAGTTGGGGATA
Source organism: Allium cepa (assembly GCA_030765085.1). Classification (NCBI taxonomy): domain Eukaryota; kingdom Viridiplantae; phylum Streptophyta; class Magnoliopsida; order Asparagales; family Amaryllidaceae; genus Allium; species Allium cepa. Next base: position 888,708,750 of record CM060931.1, read on the forward strand.
GATGGGGTGTGGAAATAGTTGTGTCCGGAGTTGGAACTTCACTAATGATCGGAAATTTGTGTTTGAGGCAAAATTCTTGTAGTGACATTTGCTACCGTTTTGAAGCTTGTATGCTCGATTCTGAACTAGGGGTTCTGCATTAAAATTTAGGGTTGGAATGGAATTAGGAGATGACTGATGACTTGCTCGTGGGGTCGCGAGAGGCCGGAGGTGGCGAGGGGGTTGGTGCAGGTGCACGGTGTCGTGTGGTGTCAGACTGGGTTTGGGGAGGATTGAGTCGCGAGTTGTTTCAGGTTGAAACAGGATTTGCTCGAAGCTGAAGGTCGTTTTACTCGAAGTAAATTATGTATGGCTCGGGTATTTTGGTTATTACAGGTTTAAGTGTTAACCTGTCAGTTTTTTAGTTTAAATAAATTGCAAATGGAAATGGTACTGGAGTTACTCGAAATTTGTTAGCATTTTACTCGAGTTATTTTAGTGTTTAGGTCGTATTAGTTGTTCAAGTTTGAACTTGTCTTGTTTTCGAAATTTAAATTGAATTTTTAAAAGTGTAAGCAAAGATTTAAAGTGAGTTTTAAGTCTAAGTTTAAGTTATGAATTCAAGTTTCATTTTGAATCATAGCTGTAAATGACTAAGTATTTGAATAACTTAAAAAGGGGTTTATTGTTGGAAATGTTTTTTTAAAAGAAATTTATATTTAAATTGGAAGTGTTTTAAACAAAGTTTAAATTTGATTCAAATCTGAATTTGAATCTATGTTTCAAAATAGGTTTAAGTTTCTATAAATTTAAGTGTTTAACAGTTCTGAATGATAAAGTATAATTTAAATGTTTGAATTTAAAAGGAAATTTGTTTTAACCCTCGTAAAATTTCTTTTATAAGAAAAGTATTATTTAAATTAAAAGGGTTTTAAATTGATTTTAAAACTTGTTTAAGTTAACTTATAATTTAATGATTTGTTATTCATTTAATTATTAGAGTAATTAAATGGATGATTAATTTATTTTATAAATTAATGAAATAAATAATTACTTAAATTAAGGGTTTAATCTCAAAAAGTTTAAGATTAATTAACTGCTGATTTAAGATTCATTAATTAAATAAGATTAGTTTTTAATTAATGATTAATAACTAATTAATCAAGTAATAAGGGATTAATTAAGTTATAATTTATACTTAATTAATTTAATGATTAGGGGTTAATTAATGGGTTATTAATGATTAATTAATTTGTAATTAATAATGATTTAAAATAAGTTAATTATTTCAGAAAAATAATTAGTGAATTGTTTAATAGTTAACGAAGGTCATTAACTACGGACTATTTAATAATTAATTAATGTGATTAATTTTAATAATTAATTAGATTGATTAATTTAAAGATAATCATTTGTGTAAATTATTAAGTATAATTACTTATGGAAGTAATTAAGGAATTAATTACTTATTGTAATTAATTGAGTTTAATATGATTAGATTAAGTAATTAATTCCGTTTAATTAATTTAAATTTATCATTTGATGATTTGTGGAGTATAATTACTTAATGTAATTTAATGAAGAGGAATTACTTAGAGAAGTAATTTATGGGTAATTACTATATGTAATTAATTGAAGGAGATTTGTTGATAAAAGTAATTTGAGTATAATTACTTTCTGAATTAATCAAGGGATTAAACAGAGATAATTAATTAATGAGTAATTTATTTATTTTATGGAGTAATTAATGGTAGTTAATTACTGAATGAAGTTAATCGAGGGTGATTAACAATTATGCTTTAAATGAAGATTAATTACTTAATGTAATTAATTTAATTAGGAGAATGTAATTAGAAATCATTAATTATTATAATTAATGATATAATTAAGAAACAAATTTATTTGGAAATAATTAATCAATGAATTAATTAATTAATGTAATTAGTTAAGTAATGTAATTAATTATAGTTAATTAATTAAGTAATTAAAGATTAATTACTGTATTTGGTTAAGTATAATTAATTTGAGAAATTAATTAGTGGATAATTACTTGAAGGTTAATTAATCAGGGATGATTAATTAAAATGAATAATTGGTTGATGATTAATTAATTGATTGTTAATTAATCAGTAGTGATATAAGCAAGTTGATATTGATGAAGTAATTAATTTAATTTACTTTAAATTAATTTGAATGATGTAATTAATTTAATTCATTTTAAATTAATTATATTTGGTATGGTAAATCATTGCTTATATGGTTGGATAATGTTGTTTGTCTTGAATGGTTTGATCTCGGATATGGGATATATAATGTTGAGTGATATGGATGTATTTGTTGCATTGTAATGATGATTTAGATTATCTTTTGGATAATGATAATATGGTTTATCTATTGTGATGATAATGTGATTATCTATTGTGAATCTGTGATTTATCTATCTGTGTATATAGATAATTGAATTGTTTTAAACCCTTAAAACAACTTGGCCTTAAAAGACATGCTTTGGATTTCGATGTGATCGGGATCGGGTTTCCATATTAGCATATTCGAAAACCACATCGATCCAAATTAACGATAGGTCGTGAATCTCTTGTGAAGAGTGAAGACTCGAGATGTAAGGACTATACGTCAGTATAACTCTAGGGGTGATTCCGTGATGAGTTTGACGGTGATAGTTCTTATAGGTTCGAGATGAAGATTCATAGTGCAAGGGTTATCGTCGTTAACTCTGAGGGTGATTCCAAAATGAGTGTAACGAGATAACGCGTTCGGTTTCGTTCGAACCCGGAACGAACTTGTATGGATTGAATGCTTTCAGAACATCGTCAGGTGGACGATGAGCATTCTAAGAGATGTGTTCTCTAAAGATAATCGTAGCCTCAAGCCTCATCAACCGGGAATGGCTAAAACAGGGGAGGTGCAGCAAGGCTTCGTGGGTAGCTCCCACCGGAGGGCGAGATTTACCCTTGTCTAGAGGTCCCTTTTTATTTCGGCTGTGTGGGCGGTTGGAACGTACGCCATTTGCGGGGTTGTCTTGTTCGAGACTATCCAGTAAGGGATGGTTCCGGTCTTGTGTTGCAGGAGAGCGGGCGTACTCCTCGGTATGTTGATCTATGCTACGTACTCTGACGGGCGGTACCCAGTAGCCCTGCCATTGTATGGAATCCACAATCCAATAAGTGCCAACAGTTTTGATATCACTGGATTTCCTATCAAATGTTTTGGTTAGCGTAAGGTAAAAACTTTTTCATGTTTATGTGTGGGAAGTCTTACGTGCTACCTTTCTTTTCAAAGGTTTTTCAAAGTTAAGCAACTTTAACATGTTACTCACACCAGACCCATGTCTGACCCAGAGTTTATCTTCTATTTTCTTAAACTCTTGGTACTCAAATTTTTACGATTAGCCAAGGGATTCAGGTGAGCTTTTGACGAATTATGGAGGAGCAAATGGAGCATGAGGCTTCTGCGTTGTAGATATATAGTTCCGCTGTGTGTTCTCTGTTTTGGGTTCTTTGTTTGAGTTGTATTGAGTTGTAATAACTAAACAGATGTTTATAACTGTCTAGTATGTGATGTAAATTCTATGTAACTCTGATAGTGTTGTATATCTATGTAATACTTTTGATATTAATATAATTTATTCGTTCCACTATTGAGATTCTGATGTTGTTTCTTCTTTCTTCTCTTTCTTTTCTCTTTTCTATACCTTTCTTTCTTCTTGATGATGCGATTTTCTGTGGTGAGAAAGTCGGGTCGTCATAGTTGGTATCAGAGCGCTAGGTTGAGCGAATACCTAGGCTTTGAAATGATTTCTTTCTTGAGAGAGCGTATTTGTAATTTTGAATATATATATATATATATTTACTTCTACCTATTTGTTGGGTTACCTGTTCAGGTTTTCCAATATAGGTTATAAAGGTAGATAAGGTAGTGGGGTGTGTAACACGACTACTACCATTGGTTTGAGTTTGAGTGTTGAGGTTGGAAGTGTATTTGTCGAGACTGTAGACCTAATACCATCTCAAGTGAGTTTTGCTTGGAGTAAGGGTTTCATAGATCTCTGAAAGAAACCTGTAAAGGTTCGGAGTCTATCTTTGAAGTTGGATGAGTAGAGTTTGGATCTATCGGTTGGGCAGAAGAGAATGATGGTATCTTGATACCTCAGGAATTAGTAGCTGTGTGATGAGACACCGTGACTATGGATGATTCTGAGGATATTTCTTTGGAACAAGTTTAAGGAAGTATGTCTGCTTTGATGTTGTGGCTGGATTCAGCAGGATGTTTCTGTCTGGTTTGAGGTCCGAGTTTCTCGAAGAGCTTTGGATTAGGAAATTTTTGGCGCCGGTGTCAGCAGTGCAGCTGGGAGTATTCCGTGTGCTAGCAAGAAGGTCTTCCGGTTAGCAGTTTTTTTGAAGGAGTTCAGAAGCAGCAAAGTGGATTCATTTCTTCGATGGATTGGCTAGTTAAGCGTAGACTGTTCTGATTGGTAAAGAGAGAACATTTTTCTTTCGATATTGGACTGGTTGATCGCAAAAGTGACTTGCGATAGTTTGAGTATTCTCTTGAGCTATCATAAGTTTGTCCACATCTGGAGGTTGAGATTTCTTTTGACTGGATTCCAGAAGTGATACCGGAGGTTCAGTTTAGTAGAAGGATCAGGTGGGGCATCTGAGTTTTCTTTTATGGATCTGTTGGACCATAATTCTGAGATGTGTTGTCCAGTTTGTGCTCGAGTTTTCTACTCCAAATCAGAGTTGTGTAAAGGGAGCAGTTTGGTAGAGCTTTTGTTTTATCTTTTCCAAATAGGAGAAGTAAGTTGGTCTTCTAATATTTGTGGAGTAGAGTTGGTGTTCTTGGTTTTTGGATTGATCTTGATGAGATCATTCTGTTGGGTTGTTCGGTCCAGTTTGTTTCTAGGGACATCAGCGAAGGTTGAGCTGATCGGGAGAGATGAAGGCAACCCAGGATCGTCAAAAGTGTTCCGTGGATAAGAGACGAAGGAATTTGGATTCCAGAGTCGGAGATTTGATTTTTAGGTAAGTTTTCTCTGATCTAAAGAGCTATAAGATTGGGTAAGACTGGGTAAGTCAGCTCCGAGATGTTTTGAATCTTTTCTGTGTTATTGTAAGAATTGGTGTTTAATTGTCTAGGTTGAATTGTCAGTTTGGATAACTGGGATTCGATGTATTTCATGTATCTCTGAGGGAGTACGTGTATGATCTATCTCTGGTCGTGGAACCAGCAGTTCAGGAGGATGTGATTGTTGAGTCAGACTTGTTTGTAGTCTCATATCCGGTTTAGTTTTGTAGAGTTAGTCGGATAGGAGCTTTGTAGCTCAATAATATTGAATGTTTGAATTCTATAGAGCGAGTATTCCGGTATATATATATATATATATATATATATATATATACATATATATATATACATATACATATACATACATACACCGGGGAAACTCGTGGAAATTTTATCCAGAATTTTTCTGCATAATTAGATTTGTTTAGTTTGAATGAATTGGTTGCTATGGTTATTAGTATATGATTGATATAAGCTTGTGTTTTAAAATAAAATCTTAAGATAGATTATTAAATTACCTTTGCTTTTAAATTTCAGGGACGAAATTCCCTTAAGGGGAAAGGAATGTGATATCCCGGAAATTAGGCAATATTAATTTAATAATCCGTGTTAAAAATTTAATTGATTTAATAATTTTTGATAATAAAATTTAGAATTGATCTAATAATATCTTTTAATAAATATCTAAAATGGAAGATTTTATCTTTTAAAGCTAATAAACTGTTTTCTGTTTATAATTCTATATATTGTATATTGACAAACTTTGATTTGGAACTTAGTAAATAAACCAATTTTTAATTATAATTTATCTTGATAAATTGAAAATTTGATTTAAATTTAACATTTAACTTTTCAACGCAATCCAATAAATAATTTTGTGGTTTATACTTATGATAAATCTTATTTGTTTAAATTTATATTTTTAATTAACTTAAATATGAATTTGAATTAGATTAACATTAAAATTTTGTTTTATTCTATTTTTATATATTACTTGAAATTTATATATAAGAATTTACAATACAAATTAAAAATGATATTAATTTGTTTTTATAAATTATTTAATATTGTTAAATTTGTTATTTTAAAATAAAAATGATAATACTTAGTTTTTCATAAAACATAAATAGATTTTTAGAAATAGGATTTGTTATTTTTAATTTTAACAAGAGTTATATATGCATCTATATATATAACTTGATTTTAAGATTTGATTTGATAAAGTAATTTAGATTTGAATTCAATGTTTTGGAATTTAAAAGTATAAATACATAAAAAATAATTGAATAAGTTTATATTTATAATTTGATTGTTTTCATTTCTTTTTAATTAAAAAGAGATAAATTCATTTATATTTATACATAAGAAACAATAAATTTAGATTTAAAAGTTTATAAACAATTTAACTTAAATTAAAATACACTTAAATTACATATGTAAGCTTCTTAACACAACTAATTGACAAGTGTTAAATCAATTTTCAATGTATTTCCCAATTCATCATCTTTTAAAAAAAATCACTTTATTTTCTTCCAAACTATTCAAAATCCATATTTTATATTAATCCTTCAACTATCAAACAATATTACTCAAAACCCATTTATAAAAATCTTTTCCCATATTTTGGAATTTATTCAATAGGATTTCACTATAGATTTTCTACTTCAATTCAAAAATCCTCTTTTATTTATTTCTGGTATCTTACGACCCCAAAAATATATTCGGCTAAATTTTAGCCTACAATGATTCCAGTTACAATATAATCACACAGAGATTATAAATAATTTAACACACAACAAATGAAATAAATTCAAATGTTTGAGGAATCCAATTGGATCCCTCCAACCTGTTTCCCTGCATCCACAAACGTTAGCACAACAATTTAAATACCAATTCCACTTCGATGTGGAATATCGCGGTATATGGGATTTATAAAATATCATTCGCTATTATGCGGCGCAATAAGGTCTCATCCGCCATATAATGCGGGAAATCTACTCCAAATACATATATAATACCAATTCCACTTCGAGGTGGAATATCGTGGTATATGAGTTTAATATAATAACCTCCGCTATTATGCGACACATAGGGTCCAAACTAATATAACCGATAATAAATTAATCATCCAAGCACATAATCGACGATTAAATTTAACTATCACAATTCAGCAATCAATCAATAACTGAAATTTTCAATTATTATTTTTGAGTGAGAAGATGTCACCTTTTGCTTACGCATGCAATCTATTCCAATTCCGATATGATTTCCTTGTTTTGACCTTGTATAATTATTTATTTAATTCATTAATATTCGAACCAATCGAATAATTAAATTTCTATTTGATAGTTTAAACTAAGTAATGATTTGTTTTTAATAAATTTTCCTTTTAAAAATACATATACACTTATAAAAATAGATTTCAAAAATTTGACTTATACAAATTCCTTCCATATTTAAAATTCCTTTCTTTCAAAGTTTACCTATATCTATACCACTTTGAATATAACAGTAATTTATTTCATTGTAAAATAATATGTAGATCGAAAAATCTATCTTCATATAACTTCTATCTTTTAAAATTTTCTGTTATTATTATTAACATTTAAAATACATAACTGCATATAAATATATACTTCACCGTTAATAATATTTTCCTTCTTCTGACCTATATAAAACTTTACTGTAATTTTCAAACAAACTGTAGATTTCAAATACATATACGTGTTTATAGAATCGAAATTAAATTTGAGAAATAAGTTCGAATACCTCACCGTGTTTACCCTACTGCCACTCTCAACAGCAACTCGCAAACAAGCCATCGGTGCGGCGACTTCGACCCTATCCTCCGCTGCCTTCACACGCTGTCGATCCCCTGATGCTCAATTTGTAGGATCTAGATTAACCCTAGAGGGGGGGGGGTGAATAGGGTTATAGCAAATTTTCTCGAATTAAACACAGAAATATAATAGCAGAAATAAATATGCTGAAAAGTAAATCACACACAAAATTTACCCAGCTTCGGCAACCCCTGCCTACTGCTGCATTCACAGATTTCTATTAGAATTAAACAGTATCACGCTTACAAACACTCTACTAGACTCGCAGACCCTTTTGCTCCCGCTCACAAGCACTCTACTAGACTCGCACACCCTGCTCCCGCCTATAGAGTTTCGCTCACTCGCAAACACTGCTCCCGCCTATAGAGCTTTGCAAACTCGCACGCCCTGCTCACTGAACTAATTCAAAATAGACAATCTGACACTACCTAAACCTAGGTGGTGATTTACTAACTTTTTGATTCGTAAAATAAAAAACAATAATTTAAAAACAATAACCCTAAAACAATATTAATAAAGCCTTATAAACAAAAACCCCTTCCTTTTTTTTAAAAGGACCGGCCCACTAATTAGAAACAGCGTCCCCTTTCTCCTTTTTATATTATCGGCCTGGTTTCCCCTTTTTTTCTTGAGAATAATGCCGGCCGCTGTTTTCTTCTTTCTGAGATTAGGGCTTGTAAAATTGGGGCTTTCGATCTCTCTGCTCTGGAAATTAGGGCTTGAAGTCGCTGGCTTTAATTCGATCGATCCATTGATATTTTGCGTGTCGCCTTGATCGATTTATTCCTTGTTGCTTATGTGGCTGCTTCGATGGAGTTCGTGTTCGAATTGGTATGTTCTTTTTATTGCTTGCAATTGCTTGATTTCTGTATTGCGAACTCCCACTTATGCCGATGATGATAATTTGGTTTTTATAGGGTTCGATCCCCTGAGTTTTCGTTCGTATATTCATGTTTGAATTTGTCAATGAATTACCTCGGCCACTTGATGATGCTTGAATGTTTGAGATTGATTCTGACTTCTTCAAATCACTTGAACAACACGGTTTCGAATTTATGTGTTGACCACGGCTTTAAATTGATTTCGTGATTTGTGATATTTGACTTTGTCAATTTTGTATATTTTCGATTGTTTACACATGAATTTCCTCGTTGCCACTGCAGAAACTACTGCTTCAACTTGTCACTGCATTTGGTCTGCACTTATGAACTTTGTTGTGTCTTGTTCATTCGGCTGTGCAGTTGCTATGTCTTGTAGCTGAGCATTTGAGTCAGTGCTGTATCGATTTACTTGTGATGTTCTTGTAGTCAAGGCTTTGGTTGTTGCAGTATGTCACTTTGGTTTTTACTTGTGCATTTTGCCTTGAGTACATGTATTCTTGGCACTGCTTCTTTTGTTGTATGTATTGCATCACCACTGCATCATGCTTGGCCTTGACTTGTAGAATTTCACTGTATCTTCACTTTTGCTTTGCATTGACCATGGCTTCTTTGTATGAACTGCTGTGTATTGCTTCACTGCATAGTATATTTGTGTAGTTGGTTCAGTTGCATTTGTCCATTTCCTTACTGTTGCTGTGCACTTCTGTTTTCACTGTCCATATATGTACATTTGTTGTAGCCGTGGTCTTTGCATTGCATATAAACTTGGTTAGCTTGTATAACTGAGCTGCTATTGATCTGGTTCACTTTGATCTTCTTATCTTGATGCTGCAGCTTGGTCTTTGTTGCATTCATGTTGGCCGAGCTTTGATCAGTTGTATTGTTCATGTCATGTTGTTTATGTGCATGCTTTGTACTTCAGGTTGGTACTTGATTCACATGTGCACTGCCTGTTTGAAATTGTAGCATTTCACTGAGTTTGTTGTGCATTGGTCATTGCACTGTGTTCATATCATAATTTGACATATAATTTTCTTCTTGCATTCTTTGATGGTTCATTGGTTGAAATCTGTAGCATCTTGATCAACTTGATGCTGTAGCTTGCTGTGTTGATCTTCCTTGCTACTTGGTTGACACTTGCACTGATATTCATTTGAGTTGTGCATCATGTATTTGTTGCAGTCCATGTTGTAGCAGTATTATCTCGAGCTCGACAGTGTTGTTTTCTTGCTTTGATGCATTCACATGTTATGTTCATGTTGGCACTAGTTTTTGGGTCTGTTCCATGAGTCTTGGTCTGCACTTTCACTGTTGTGTCTGGTTCCATTTTCCCTGTTGAGTCTTTGGTGATGCTGCACTTGTGAACTTTGTGGTTGTACTTCATGTTGTATTCATGCAGCTTGTTTTCAATGTTGCATTTGAACTGGCTGTTGTCTTTGTGTACACTACTGCCTTGAAATTGATTCTCTTCATGTTGTTGTGTGGACATTTGTGCTTTGCCCCATTCACTGTTGCTGTTTGGTCATTTTGTACTTCTCTTATGTACACTTGCACCTGTACTTTGACACTTGCATGTTTCTGGTGCATTGTATATTTTCACTGATTTGCACATTTGCTTGACCTGTCTGGTCTCTGATCATTGCTTGGTCATCTTGGTGGCTTGAGCATTTGGTCTGTGTTACATTGTTCCATGTGTCTTGCCTTTGACTGTTTGCAACTTGACACTGTTGTACACTTGCTCTTGTTGGCTGCGCATACGAGTTGGCGAGGCAGTGCACACGTGTATGAATGTACACGTGTGTATTGCAGCCACTTATGGTTACCTGTCCCTGTAATATCTATCAAGTGTATATATCGGTGTGCACGGCCTTGTGGCATATACAGTAATACACTGTGTATGTCACAAGTTGTTCGTGTATGATGAATTCAAATTTAAATGATGACGAACAACCCAAATAACTGAGGCAAATATTATTTTCAAAAAACCATATTTTATTTTTGAATTGCAAAAATATTTCTTTTTCAATTTTACTGCGTTAGTTTATATTTTTGCAGATTGCTCAGATGCTGGATTCAAACCGGAATGCAGTTGAAGACAAAATACGAGTGTGAGTGATATGTAGTGAGGTTATCAATGTAAAAATATTTGTGATGTAATCGTGATGTAATCAGAAATGTATATGTATAGTGAGAGCATGAATTTGTACTATTCAAGTTTGTAATAAATATTCGTTTGAATAAAATATTGTGTAACTTGTTCTGTTTGAATTCAAATTCAAATTCTGTGTAATTTATTTTATTCAACAGATATTTATCTAACCAAATACATACTATACAAAATATTTGTTTGAATAAAATTTCTGTTTGAATTCAAAATCTGTTTAACTTGTTTTGTTTGAATTCAAATTCAAATTCTGTGAAATTTAATTTTATTCAACAAATATTTATTTAAACTATGAAAAACAAAATAGTACATTACCAAATACATTTATATGAATGTATATATGTTTATTATCATCAAACAAAAAATCATATAGCGCAAAGCGCATATTCAACACAATTCCCACGTTGCGTCGCGAGATTTCATATGTCCCCGCGCTCGAAGGCAATCAAGATGCCGCCTTTGAAGTCGCTATTGACTTTGCCCTAGGATCTCCACCACATCTCGTGACCAGACGAGCATCGCCCTTTTGCCGCGACCCAAATCCGTTGACGTGCCTCCTTCTTTTGGCCTCGTGATGCCCTATTACGAACGCGATAACCCTATGTTGCTCGACTCACGGCCTATGCCTCCAAATTGATGACGAACGAACGATTTAGGGTTCTTCCCAGATTCGATTTGAGGGAATAGCAGTCGATTTTGCTATTGAATTCAAATTTTAAAACGAAAAAAAATGTGATTTTGGTTATCACTGAGAAGAGGGGTGTTCGGCCATAAATTTCGAGCTTGACTTCGATTTTTTTTCCTTTTTGAACGAGATTTTGGGTTTCCGATTTTATTTTTTTACTACAGCCATTTTTTTCTTTTCGCCATGATTTTGATTTCTTTTGAACGAGATAGGTATAATTTAAAAGAAAGAACAGAGGAAACAGGAAATGATGTTTGCGTGCTTCAACCATTTGGCTACAGCGACTGAAATGAAGTGTAAAAAGCGTTGGTGTGACATTATTTCGGCTGAAGGCTGACTATTATAAATTTTCAATTTAAATTCAAACTCAAATCGTTCGGTAAATGCAACTTAAAAGTTGACCTCCTGTCGAGGCGTGCCGTCCGGCGTTTATAAGGTTTTATCCGCATTCCAAACACAATGGAACGTGCTTCGGAGGCTAATTCGATCATATGCGCAAGTTACGGAAGTAAACGATCAAATTTAAATTAAATTGATTAAAACAGTTTCAATGTGTTTTGAGTTGCCACGGTCAAATGACAACTCCAAACATTACGAAAATTGAAATCCGATAATAATACAATATTACGGATCCAATGGAACTGGTTTCGTCAAAATCTGAGGCTGTGCCTCGGAAGGTTTTTTGAATACCGATTTAAATGATATAAATTCAAAATTGATTAATTCACTTTCAAATTCAATTCTGAAGCTTCCATTATCTTCAGTATTGTCAATATGAGTCTCCTAAGCCATCAAATTATTTTTAACAGGCTCATAGTTAAAGATTTGCAATTTTACCTAAATTTCTATAATTAAATTTGATAATTAATTTGCTAACTCCATAGTTGAAATTGAAACTCAAGCTTAAATTAACAATTCAGATATTTGAAATCAATTAAATATTTCAATTTCAAACGTTGAAAATTCTTGGTCATAACAGGTAATTTCTTAAGTTATAGTACAACATTTTGTCTTTTTTACAGTGTTTCGTTTTAAGCTATTGGAAGTAGCTTTTTTTCAAAAAAAAGGTAAAAAGGGTAATTTCTTAAATTATAGTACAACATTTTTGTGTATTTTATAGCATTTTGTTTTAAGCTATTTGAAGTAGTTTTTTTTAAAAAAAAAGGTAAAAGGGCTAATTTCTTAAGTTATAGCACATCATTTTTGTCTATTTTATAGCGTTCTGTTTTAAGCTATTGGAAGTAGTTTTTTTAAAAAGGTAAAAAGGGATAATTTCTTAAGTTATAGTTCGGCATTTTTTCTATTTTACAGCATTTTTTTCTATTTTACAGTGTTTTGTTTTTAGCGATTAGGAGTAGCTTTTTAAAAAAAAGAAGGTAAAATGGAGTAATTGCTTAAGTTATAGTACATCATTTTTCCTATTTTACACCGTTTTGTTTTAAGTTATTGGAAGAAGGTTTTTTTAAAAAAGGTAAAAAGGGGTAATTTCTTAAGTTATAGTACAACATTTTGTCTGTTTTACAACATTTTGCTTTAAGCTATTAGATGTAGTTTTTTAAAAAGGTAAAAATGGGTACTTTCTTAGTTTATAGTAAAGCATTTTGTCTATTTTACAGTGTTTTGTTTTAAGCTATTGGCAGTAATTTTTTTTAAAAGGTAAAAATGGGTAATTTCTTAATTTATGGTACATCATTATGTCTATTTTACAGTGTTTTGTTTAAGCTACTCGAATTAGTTTAAAAAAAAGAAGGTAAAATAGGGTAATCTGCAAAGTTATAGTACAACATTTTGTCTATTTTACCGCCTTTTGAGCTATTATAAGTAGTTTTTCTTTAAAAGGGTAAAAAGGGGTCATTTCTCAAATTATAATATGGCATTTTGTCTATTTTACAGAGTTTTGTTTTTAAGCTATTGGAAGTAGTTTTTTTAATGGTAAAAAGGGGTAATTTCTTAAGTTATAGTACAACATTTTGTCTATTTTACAGCATTTTGTCTACTTTACAGCGTTTTGTTTTAAGCTATTAGAAGTGGTTTTTTGTTTAAAAAAGGTAAAAAGGGGTAATTTCTTACGTTATAGTACGACATTTTGTATATTTTACAGCGCTTTGTTTTAAGCTGTTGGAAGTAGTTTTCTTAAATAAAGGTAAAAATGGGTAATTTCTTAAGTTACAGTACAACATTTTGTCTATTTTACAACATTTTGTTTTAAGCTATTGGAAGTACTTTTTTTGAAAAAGGTAAAAAGGGGTAATTTCTGAAGTTATAGTATAGCATTTTTGTCTATTTTACAGTGTTTTGTTATAAGCTATTGGAAGTAGTTTTTTTTAAAAAAAAGGTAAAGAGGGGTAATTTCTTAAGTTATAGTGCAGCATTTTGTCTAATTTACCGTGTTTTGTTTTAAGCTATTTGAAGTAGAGTTTTTTAAAAAAAAGGTAAAAAAGGGGTAATTTCTTAAGTTATAGTACAACATTTTGTCTATTTTATAGCGTTTTGTTTTAAGCTATTGCAAGTAGTATTTTTTTAAACAGATAAAAAGGGTTAATTACTTAAGTTACAGTACATCATTTCGTCTATTTAACAGCACTTTGTTTTAAGCTATTGGAAGTAGTTTTTTAATAAACGGTAAAAGGGGTAATTTCTTAATTTATAGTACAACATTTTTTCTATTTTATAGCGTTTTGTTTTTACCTATTGGAAGTAGTTTTTTTTTTAAAAAAAGGTAAAAAGGGGTAATTTCCTAAGTTATGGCACACCATTTTGTCTATTTTACAGCGTTTTGTTTTAAGCTATTAGAAGTAGTTTTTTGTAAAGGTAAAAGAGGGTAATTTCTTAAGTCATAGCATAACATTTTGTCTTTTTTACAGTGTTTAATTTTAAGCTATTGGAAGTATTTTTTTTTAAAAAAAAGGTAAAAGGGATAATTTCTTAAGTTATAGTAAGGCATTTTTGTCTATTTTACAACGTTTTGTTTTAAGCTATTGGAAGTAGTTTTTTTTAAAAAAAGGTAAAGAGGGGTAATTTCTTAAGTTAAAGTGCAGCATTTTGTCTAATTTACAGCATTTTGTTTTAAGCTATTCGAAGTATTTTTAAAAAAAAAGGTAAAAAGGGGTAATTTCTTAAGCTATAGTACAGCATTTTGTCTATTTTACAGCGTTTTGTTTTAAGCTATTGAAAGTAATTTTTTTAAAAAAAGGTAAAAAGGGTTAATTTCTTAAGTTATAGTACAACTTTTTTATCTATTTTACAACGTTTTTAAGTTATAGTACAACATTTTGTCTAATTTACAGCGTTTTGTTTTAAGCTATTAGAAGTAGTTTTTTTTTTAAAAAGGTAAAAAGGGGTAATTCTTAAGTTATAGCACAACATTTTGCCTTTTTTACAACGTTTTGTTTTGAGCTATTAAAAATAGGTTTTTTAAAAAAAGGTAAAAAGGGGCAATTTCTTAAGTTATAGTACAGTATTTTGTGTATTTTACAGCGTTTTGTTTTTTAGCTATTGGAAGTAGTTTTTTCTAAAAGGTAAAAAGGGGTAATTTCTTAAGTTATAATACAGCATTTTGTCTATTTTAAAGCATTTCGTTTTTACCTATTGGAAATAGTTTTTTTTAAAAGGTAAAAATGGTTAATTTCATAAGTTATAGTACAACATTTTCTCTATTTTACATCATTCTGCTTTAAGCTATTGGAAGTATTTTAAAAAAAAAGGTAAAATGGGGTAATTTCTTATGTTAAAGTACATTATTTTGTCTATTTTACAGCGTTTTGTTTCAAGCTATTGGAAGTAGCTTTTTTGAAAAATGGTAAAAAGAGGTAATTTCTTAAGTTAATAGTATAGAATTTTGTCTACTTTGCAGCTTTTGTTTTAAGCTATTGGAAGCACCTTTTAAAAAAAAGGTAATAAGAGGTAATTTCTTAAGTTATAGTACAGCTTTTGTCTATTACGTAGCGTTTTGTTTTAAGCTATTGGAAGTAGTTTTTTAAAAGAAAAAAACGTAAAATGAGGTAATTTCTTAAGTTATAGTGCAGCGTTTTGTCTATTTTACAGCGTTTTGTCTTAAGCTATTGGAAGTAGTTTTTATTTTAAAAGGTAAAAAGAAGTAATTCTTAAGTTGTAGTAAATTAATTTGTCTCTTTTACAGAGTTTTGTTTTAAGCTATTGGAAGTAGTTTTTTTAAAGCTAAAACAGGGTAATTTCTTAAGTTATAGTACAACATTTTTGTCTACTTTACAGCGTTTTGTTTTAAGCTATTGGAAGATTTTTTTTTTAAAAGGGTAAGAAGGGGTAATTTCTTAATTTATAGTACAGCATTTTATCTATTTTACAGAGTTTTGTTTTAAGATATTGGAACTAGTTATTTTAAAAAGGTAAAAAGTGGTAATTCTTAAGTTATAGTACATCATTTTGTCAATTTTACAGCGTTTTGTTTTATGCTATTGGAAGTAGTTTTTTTTAAAAAGGGTAAAAAAAAGTAATTTCTTAAGTTATACTACAACATTTTGTCTATTTTACAGCGCTTTGTTTTAAGCTATTGGAAGTAGTTTTTTTAAAGTAAAAGGGGTAATTTCTTAAGTTAGAATACAACATTTTGTCTTTTTTACAGCGTTTTGTTTTAAGTTATCGGAACTAGTTTTTTTTAAAAGGGTAAAAAGGGTAAATTCTTAAGTTATAGTACATCATTTTTTCTACTTTACAGCGTTCTGTTTTAAGATATTAGATGTAGTTTTTTAAAAGAATAGGTAAAAATGGTTAATTTCTTAATTTATAGTACAACATTTTGTCTATTTTAAAAGAATAGGTAAAAATGGGTAATTTCTTAATTTATAGTACAACATTTTGTCTATTTTACAACATTTTGTTTTAAGCTATTGGAAGTAGTTTTTTTTAAAAGATAAAAAGGGGTAATTTCTTAAGTTATAGTACAGTATTTTTTCTATTCTACAGCGTTTTGTTTTAAGCTATTGGAAGTAGTTTTTTTAAAGGTAAAAAGGGGTAGTTTCTTTAGTTATAGTACAACATTTTGCCTATTTTACACCGTTTTGTTTTAAGCCATTGGAAATAGTTTTTTTTAAAAAAGTGTAAAAATGGGTAATTTCTTAAGTTATAGTACAAAATTTTGTCATTTTTGTAGCGTTTTGTTTTAAGCTATTGGAAGTAGTTTTTTAAAAAAGGTAAAACGGGGTAATTTCTTAAGTTATAGTATAAAATTTTGTCTATTTTTCAGCGTTTTGTTTTAAGCTATAGGACGTAGTTTTATTTTAAAGGTAAAATGGGGTAAATTCTTAAGTTATATTACATCATTTTGTCTTTTTACAGCATTTCGTTTTAGGCTATTGGAAGTAGTTTTTTTTAAAAAGGTAAAAAATGGTAATTTCATAAGTTATAGCACAACATTTTTGTCTATTTTACAGCATTTTGTTTTAAGCTACTGGGAGTAGTTTTTTTTTGGAAAAGGTAGAAAGGGGTAATTTCTTAAGTTATAGTATAACATTTTTGTCTAATTTACAGCGTTTTGTTTTAAGCTATTGGAAGAAGTTTTTTAAAAAAGGTAAAATGGGTAATATCTTAAGTTATAGTACAACATTTGTCTTGTTTATAGCCTTTTTTTAAGGTATTGGAAGTAGTTTTTTTTGAAAAGGTAAAAAGGGGTAATTTCTTAAGTTATAGTATAATATTTTGTCTATTTTACATCGTTTTGTTTTGCGCTATTGGAAGTAGTTTTTTTGTAAAAAGGTAAAAAGTGATAATTTCTTTAATTATAGTACAACATTTTGTTTGTTTTACAGCATTTCGTTTTAAGCTATTGGAAGTAGTTTTTTTGAAAGGTAAAACAGGTTAATTTCATAAGTTATAGCAGAGCATTTTCTCTATTTTACAGCATTTTGTTTTCAGCTATTGGAAGTAATTTTTTTAAAACGGTAAAATGAGGTAATTTCTTTAGTGCAAGTACAACATTTTGTCTATTTTACACTGTTTTGTTGCAAGCTATTGGAAGTAGTTTTTTTTTTAAAAAAGGTAAAAAGAGGCAATTTCTTAAGTTGATAGTATAGCATTTTGTATACTTTGCAGCGTTTTGTTTTAAACTATTCGAAGTAATTTTACTTAAAAAAAGGAAATAAGGGTTAATTTCTTAAGTTATAGTACAACATTTTGTCTATTATATAGTGTTTTGTTTTAAGCTATTGGAAGCAGTTTTTAAAAAAAAAGTAAAATGGGGAAATTTCTTAAGTTATAGTATAGCATTTTGTCTATTTTACAGCGTTTTGTTTTAAGCTATTGGAAGTAGTTTTTTAAAAAGGTAAAAAGGGCAATTTCTTAAGTTATAGTATAGCATTTTGTTTGTTTAATAGCGTTTTTTAAGCTATTGGATGTAGTTTTTGTTTTAAAAAGGTAAAAAGGAGCAATTTCTTAAGTTATAGTAAAGCATTTTGTCTATTTTACAACGTTTTGTTTTAAGCTATTGGATGTATTTTTTTTTGAAAAGGTAAAAAGGGGTAATTTCTTAAGTTATAGTACAACATTTTGTCTATTTTACAGCTTTTTGTTTTAAGCTATTGGAAATAGTTTTTTTTTAAAACGAAAAAAGGGGTAATTTCTTAAGTTGTAGTACAACATTTTGTCTATTTTACAGCGTTTTGTTTTAAGCCATTGGAAGTAGCTTTTTAAAAAAAAGCTAAAATCGGGTAATTTCTTAAGTTATAGTACGACATTTTTTCTATTTACAAGGTTTTGTTTTAAGCTATAAAAAGTAGTTTTAAAAAAAAGGTAAAAAGGGGAAATTTCTTAAGTCATAGTACAACACTTTATCGATTTTACAGTGTTTTGTTTTCAGCTATTGGAAGTAGTTTTTTTTAAAGGTAAAAGAGGGTAATTTCTTAAGTTATAGTGCAACATTTTGTCTATTTTACAGCGTTTTGTTTTAAGCTATTGGAAGTAGTTTTTTTTTAAAAGGTAAAAAGGGTTAATTTCTTAAGTTATAGTACAGCATTTTGTCTATTTTACAACATTTTTTTTTAAGCTATTGGAAGTAGTTTTAAAAAAAAAAGGTAAAATGGGATAATTTCTTAAGTTATAGTGCATCATGTTTGCTATTTTACAACGTTATGTTTTAAGCTATTGGAAGTATTTTTAAAAAAAAGGTAATAATGGGTAATTTCTTAAGTTATAGCACAACATTTTGTCTATTTTACAGCATTTTATTTTAAGCTATTGGAAGTTGTTTTTTTAAAAAGGGTAAAAAGGGGTAATTTTTTAAGTTATACTACATCATTTTGTCTATTTTAAAACGTTTTGTTTTAAGCAATTGGAAGTAGTTTTTTTTAAAAAAGTAAAAAAGGGTAATTTATTAAATTATAGTACAATATTTTGTCATTTTTACAATGTTTTGTTTTAAGCTATTGAAAGTAGTTTTTTTAAAAAAAAGGTAAAAATGGGTAATTTCTTAAGTTATAGTGCAGCATTTTTGTCTATTTTACAACGTTTTGTTTTAAGCTATTGGAAGTAGTTTTTTAAAAAAAATGGTAAAAATGGATAATTTCTTAATTTATAGTACATTGTTTAGTCTATTTTATAGCGTTTTGTTTTAAACTATTGGAAGTAGTTTTTTTTAAAAGTTAAAAAGGGATAATTTCGTATGTTATAGTGCAGCATTTTATCTATTTTAAAATGTTTTGTTTTAAGCTATTGGAAGTAGTTTTTTTAAGGTAAAAAGGGGTAATTTCTTATGTTATAGTCCTGCATTTTGTCTTTTTTATAGCGTTTTGTTTTAAGCTATTGTTAACGCTAAAATTTGAACGCTAACACCCCGGTGTGTAAAGTGTAGTTGTGAAAGCACCACCCGATGATTCGGGAACAGAGTATGAGCAGAAAACTGTAGAAAAAACAGTAAACAACAGCAGTTTTATAGTGGTTCGGTTTATGATCAAGCCTGCGTCCACTTCAATCCTTTTTATTGCTGACTGAATTACAACTTATTACAATCTCTTTCAATTACAATCCAACTCAATTCAAAAAGACAAGTAGCTAGAAAGAACTTCAATGCCACAGAGTTCTTTGAATCCATGATTGGATATGTCGAATCTTTATGCGAAGTTTGGTCTAAATATCTTGTGTGAGTTTGAAGTGATGGAGTTTAGATTGTCTTGAAGATAGTAGAGCCTTGATGTCACGAAGAGAATGACCCAAAAAAAAGACCCCGAATGTTGGAGATGGCTTTCTATTTATGGCAAATCTAGGTAAGAATTTTTTACCCAAGTCCTGAGTCGTGACCGACTTTAGTTGAGTCGCGGCCGACCTATAGAGGCAAATCCACGGTCTAGTAGAGTTAAGCCGACTTACCTGATTTCACGCAAGTCCAAAGTCGTAAACGAGTTATGTGGCCAGGTCATGAGTCGTGTACGAGTTATGGGGCCAGGTCATAAAATGATGTGGTATCCGATTCGCTTGCTTAGGTCGCGAACGACCTACCATAGGCCTTAGGTCGGTCTGCCCCATGAGTCGGCCAACATCTTTAAGGCATTAAGGTTATAACCCGGTGAGTCGCTGTCCCTATTAAGTCGGCAACCAGTTGAGTCGTCACTCATTCTGAGTCGGTTCATAGGTTAGGTCGGCAACAAGCTAAGGCTGTTGAGTCGAAACTTCCTTTGAGCCTTAAGTCAGCATTACTCCAAGACGTTAGGTCTAAACTTTCTTTGAGGCCTTAGATCGGTCTGCTTCTCAAGCCCCTTAGGTCGGTATCCCTCTTAAACCTTATGCAGTTAGGTCGGTCTTCCATGCTAAGATACTAAGTCGGCATCCCTTTGTGCCTTGGGTCGGCAGAACGTTGGGTCGCTAACTGTTTGATATGCTAGATCGGTGAGTCATGGCCGAGATGGAGTTAACATTTGCCCCTCGAAGTACACGCCTAATGGTTAGGTCGTGTGCTTCGATGTCCTTTAACTCGTCTGCCACTAGGTCGGTTGCGACCCAACAGTTATATCTGCCGCTTCAGTCATTCCTACCGTAAGGTATAAAACATACATCTCCTTCTTTTTCATTACTTGTTCCCTTGCTCAATTCCGCCATTAAAATTTTCTCAAGCTTTTGAAGGCGATTTCATTCCAACTGGTCACCGATAATCTCTACCATTGATCGTGTAGGTAACCTCATTCCTCTTCTGATTGTAGGTCACCGTCAATTCGTAAACCTTGTTGCTTGAACTCGAATCGCCTCCTTGTACGATGCTCCATCACGAATCCCATCACATTTATAGTTGATGAAGCCTAGGTTGCTCGATTCGGCTTCAGATGATCGTTGATACAACTAAAATGGTTTATCACCTTAGACTTGATGATCTCTGATGGCAGGTATTGGACTTGTAACAATTTCGAATTGTTGTATTGGGTGATTCGAGAGCAGGACTGAAGGCTGTTGTTGATGAAATGGTTATCGGGTTAATGGGTTGAATAGAGTGAAATGTTGGTTCGGAGGCGACTCAGCAAATTCAGATGACCTAATTTTTTGGCCGACCTAAACTTTAAGAATTGAATCGTGGCCGAGTTAACACTTGGGGAAATTCCTGCCTTTTTGGATCGGAGCTTACCTTCTTATCTCTTCCTTGCGACCTAGAGGACTGAGCTGCCGAACTAACTCTGGCTCCGACCCTCTACCGACCTAGCCTTATCTCCTGAAAGACTTTTTAAATCGTAGCCGACCTAATACTTGAGCTTGGGATGTGTTGTCATTTAGAATCATGGTCCCACTTTGAGTATTTGACTCGAACTGCCGAACTAACTTTGCCTAAATTTTGAACTGCCCCAACTTTAAACTCGCTTGAATCTCATTGTATTATTTCACAGACCGCATTAACTTATAAGCTGCCAACCTGCTGAAAATAACAAACAAAGAAACCAAGGCGAAAATACTGCCATTGACTGCCCACATCAAATGACAGATTAGTCGAGACGAGACAAGCAACTTAAATACATTGCATGAAATGTTTGTGAATCAATCAACTAAAGTTAAACATTGATGCAAAGTATCAACAATCTGAACTGATTTGTCTGCATGAACATTATACTTGCATATTTAGGCTTAAAAGAATAGTCCCTGGGTTTCGTAACTAACAAATGCTTGCTAGTTTTCATTCCAGTTATATTTGTTTATTGCTTTGTTAATTTCACACAACACCTCACACATTTTAGGAAACGTGCACCTTGATGTTTGAATATCCAGTTATTTATGTAGAATGACTTTCCATCAAGAAGAAATGGCAACTCAAGAGGAAGAAACTTTTTCGATAGCTCTTCCTATAGAGGACCCTCCAGAAAGAACCCCAACTATTCTAACTTCGAGAGCATTTACTCAGCTGCGCACTCAATTTGGTTTTACTGAAAGTGATGTCCTACTCCCTGGGCCAAGTGATACCGCTGACAGTCCTCCCCGTGGCTTTATTGCAATCAATCGTCAAATGTGTTTAAGCGGGGCGATTCCTCCTTTTAATGACTTTCTCTGAATTCTTCTCCTTCGGTTATCTATCTCTCCGTCCCAACTCCATCCTAACGGCTATGCCATCTTGATGGGGTTGTGTGTTTTGTTTAGAAGAACTTTTGATCGCTTACCAAGTTTCGAAGAAATTCGTTACTTATGCTCGTTTGCAAAGAGTAGAGATCATCCTTCCCTTATAATTGTGAGGAGTGCTAGAAACCGCATAATTATTTCTGACCTTACCGAAAGCGTTCATGGATTTTTGAACCAATTTTTCTTTGCTCGCTGCCCCTCAGGGTTTTATGCCAATTGGAGAGTAGGAAGTAAGATTACCTGTTTCCATTTTTAAGCTTTCTCGAGATCCGAATTACCAATTGCTAATTTCATTTTTTTCTCTTTTCAGCACTTCCTCTTCCTTCCAGAGATCCGGTCCATAAGCAGACTTTTGACAGATTGAGTGCCGTGGCCGTAGCAGAGAGAAGCATCAAGTTTTTGTTGAGGGATGAATTTTTGCACCAATACGGGCTTTTGCATACCTCTCGCTCTACACACCCCCACGAAGTTCCAGACTCTCCGGCTAGAGCGTTGGATGCCCTAGTTTCTACAGACACATCCATACCAAAAGGACCTGCTCCCGAGGCTTCGCTAGTGAAGTGCTCCACTTCTGTTGACGTTGCGGGGCCATCTGACGAACTTGCCCCGGTTATTGAGGAAGAAGAGCCTCAGGGATCTCCCCGACGTTCACAGAAATCTGGCGAAGAAGCCGAGAAAACTAGCCTTGTCAAGCAGAGTAGGGACGATACTTTCGAAGGGCTGAGCGACCTCTTTGCCACCTCGCAAGAGATCTTTAAAGATGATCCTATCACTACCGGGGTTTCTTCTTCAGTAGTTGAAGCGACTTCTATCCTGCAACAGACTTCGTCAACTCAAGAGTTGACGCTAACTATTACACCCACAACCATTCCTCAATTAAAGAGTGGTTCGTAGTTTGCTGCGCGTAGTTTGCACATCGCACACACTTAGAATTTTTTCGGCACTTTTATGCTTCTGACTTTTTGTACTTTGAAGAATTCTAAAATTTAGCTCTTTTTTATTTCAGATCCTCCGATGGGGCGCAGCGGATCCTACTATGATGATTTCCAGTGCTACGGGAGGCGTAGCCAATATGATTACAGGCATTACCTCCCCTCTTACAGAGAATCTGATGAAGAAAGAGCCGTCCGAAAGGCTCAAGAGAAGAGGGCTCAAGAGGAGCGTTATGAAAGAAGAGAGAGGGAGGAGCACCATGATTCTTCGCAGAGAGGCAACGATTCCCATAAAAGAAAATCCCATGATGACAGAGGAAAAAGTCATATGGTTGAAGATTCGAGCAAGCGAGCCCGACATGGTGAGAAGCACACCTCTATAACTCCTGAAAAGGTTACTGCCCCCGCCTCGCTTGACATTCCTTCCGGCTCTCCTGCTCTCGGGAAGACAGACATCCAAACAATAATTAGCAGACCCAAATTCCAAGTTGGACCGGGCCCGGCCACTTTGCAAAGTCGGTTTCCACAGTGGTGTCTGAAGGGAGTGAGGTTCGACCTTGACTTGGTCCTCATTGACAAGTCTGCCATGTTATGAAATCTCGACGCCGTCAAGCTTGATATTGAGAGGATGTCAAACTGGCAAAAACTTGTCGACGAGCTTCAAAGGGTTAATCGTGCAAACATAGAGGCCATGCTCACTATGGAAAATGATAAAGCCGAATGGCAAAAGGTTCTTGAGCAACATGACACTGAAATGAGGAGCATTGCTTCTTACAATGAAGAGCTTGAAGCAAAAGTTGCGGAACTGAAACAAGAGCTTGCTGCTTCCTCTACTTCTTATTCTCAAAAAGAAGAAGTGCTCCTAAAACAAGTGAGAGATGCTCATGCCAGCCAAAGAGATGCCGAAGACAGGCTTGAAGTGCAGAAAAGAATTAGCGAGGGCTATGTTGCTGATATTGCAGAGCTTCGGAAGAAAAACAGTTCCCAAGAGGCGGAGATTCAAATGCTTAAGCTTCAACTTTCTAAAGCTGAAATGGAGCGTGATGAGGCCGTTGTCGGCAAAATTGCAGCTGAAGAATCTCACGAGACAACGAGGACCAACATCAGCTCAACATTATTTGATTTCTACCTGCATAGCATCTTGGGGCGCGGTAGCCTTGCCTTTCTAGGCCCCAAGTATGAAATTACTCTGGCTGAAGTTTGGGAGGCCGCACTCGATATGCTTGGCGGTAAAGGCGCCGGTTATGCTGAGTCAGCTCTTGAGGAGCATTATCTTGATGATGATGCTCGCGTTGCTCTCGCCAAGGAGAGAGAACAGCTTGCAAAATTAAGGGCCGAAACAGCGGTAGGAGAATACTCAGGAAAAATTGTCTCAACTGCTCCGATTCAACCTTCTCCTTCAGTCGAAATTGATATCATCGGTTCCAGTTCCCACTCCCCATCTCCTACTAAAGTTACCACCGAGATCACAAGCATACAAGGTGGAGATGAAGGCGGCGAGAGTGCCGAGGCACAGGCTTACGAAGTTCACGTCAGGGAACCGACTTCTGCAGGTAACCCTACTGACAATCTTGCCCAAGTAGACTGCTCATCTGTTTCTTACGAGATTGATGGGCTTTTGGACTACTTCTTGAATCTCAGCGAACCTTTATCTCCTCTTTTTACTGACTTGAACTTTTTTCCTTCTGTAGAGAAAACGTCGGGCAGTGTTCAGGCTTCCCCACCTCCAATTATTCCTCCTCCATCTATTCAGGTGACTCCTCCTTCTGCCTCGCAACCGGGATCACAAGAGGAGCAAATAGAAGCTCTTCAAGACTTGGACGATCCCATTGCTTCACAAGAACACAAAGGAGAAGAAACTGAAGGGAGTGAGAAGACTCCAGAGGCGACTGGCTCCGACGCTGAACCGTTATCTAAACTTCTTTCTCCAGGGAGTGGATCTTCCTCCAAGAAGAGAGGAAAGCAAGGAGTTTCCAAGAAGAGGAAGAAGAAGGGATCCTTAACTGGCGAAGAAGAAACAGAAGAAAGTCCGACTGAGCCCCTTTCTCCTTCATCCCCTACTCTTACAAGCCGGCCTAAGAAGTTGGTTATTCGGCCGGGTGCGGGCTCAAAAGGTGGACGGAAGAAGAAATGATGGCTCTGGTTCTGTGGCTTTCATATCGCTTTTTGCCTTTTTTGCATGTACTGACCGGAAATTGTGCGGGTACCGGCCCTCGCATTCTTTATTTCGAAACTTGCATCTGTAAGAAATTGTAACAGAATTAAATAAAATGATTCTTTATTTGTACAAACTCCTGTTTGAATTTGAGAATGCATTTATTATTCATTTTTATACAAGTTTATTTATATGATATTGCAGTGAGCTTGTGGTATACTTGTTCGAGCGCAATTTTACCGATGTAGTTATACCAAGTTGCCCCTATACCATAAGCTCATTGTAATATTTTATTTTATGAGGAACTTGTACTTTTATTTTCTAAAGAATATTTATCCCACATTTGGAGGAATATTATTTCGTTAAAAAACAGAGTACAAATTCGTTTTTACGCTTCATCTTTTGAAGATATCACTTTTTCTTTTGTGCATGTGCATATTTTACCAAGTGAATTCTTTTATGCAATAAAGCGGGCCTCTGAAGGACACTTTGACTTCTTTCTGAGGAAGATTATTTTCCAGAATAGGTAAATTATTCTTCCTTTGAAAGTTAAAGTGTGCCTTTGATGAGGAATTTTTTTTTATATATATACCACAGTAAAGGGCCTTTTGATTTTCGTTTCTTTGAAAAGTTGCACCTCTGAGGAAGGCTTTTTCACGTTTCAACACCTGGAAGTTTTATTTCAATCTTGGTGAAACGTGTGCCTCCGAAGAGGTCTTTCTGCTTTATTGTGCCTCCGGGAGGAGGTCTTTTTGCTTTATTGTGCCTCCGAGAGGAGGTCTTTTCATTTCTGCCTCTGGGAAGAGGTCTTTTATTTATCTTTACTTTTTGGTTTTGCATTTCAGCTTTGGTGAAGTGAAACTCCGAAGAGCGGCTGTTGCACTTCAACTCCTGGTGAAATGTGCCTCCGAAGAGGGCTTTGCTTTGTTTTGCATTTCAACTCTGGTGAAGTGAAACTTCGAAGAGCGGTTGTTGCACTTCAACTCCTGGTGAAATGTGCCTCCGAAGAGGGCTTTGCTTTGTTGTGCATTTCAACTCTGGTGAAGTGAAACTCCGAAGAGCGGCCGTCGCACTTCAACTCCTGGTGAAATGGGCCTCCGAAGAGGGCTTTTATTTTGTTTGGCATTTCAACTCTGGTGAAGTGAAACTCCGAAGAGCGGCCGTCGCACTTCAACTCCTGGTGAAATGGGCCTCCGAAGAGGGCTTTTATTTTGTTTGGCATTTCAACTCTGGTGAAGTGAAACTCCGAAGAGCGGCCGTCGCACTTCAACTCCTGGTGAAATGGGCCTCCGAAGAGGGCTTTTATTGCCTGGAAGTTACTCTCTCATGGTTGGAGGGTCATGACTCCTCCAATCATTTTTGTTGAGTAGAGAACTTTCTTTTTTGCGGCGTATGCCTCGTTAGAGGTCTTTATCCTCCGAAGAGTTGTGCCTCCGAAGAGGGCTTGTGCCTCCGAAGCGGGCTTTAGTTGTTCCTTGTCTACTTGCTTATGCCTTTTCAGCGATCCTCTGTTTTTCTTTTCAAGCTCACACTCCCTTCTCTTACAAGTAGTTTGTTTAATCCAATGAAGTGTACTTCATTGTTAGGCAAGTTCACGAGAACGGGCATAAGCTTCTTAATTGGATGTTTGTTTGTTCAAACGATCTCAATTTATGAGCAATGGCCCGTTTCCGGCGAAATCATTGGACGTTCAATTGAAGCACTTCCTATCTAGGATTTGAATTCGTTGCTTTTGTGACTCGAAATTTGTTTGCTGAATGATAACCAGAATCACTTGGTCTTGTGCAAGTTTTATTTTCATTGTCTGGAAAAATTTAAATCGACATTTCAGCAATACATTTAATGTACTTTTCATATCGAAAATAAAGCAAACATGTAATAATAATAAGAAACACAAGATTTATAGTGATTCGGCCAAGAATTTGGGCCTACATCCACTTTATAGTCTTTCATTATTCACTTGCATCGGTTTTACAATTGCTTTCAATTACAAGAATCATACATTCATAATTCTTTTTACAATATTTCAACAAAGCTATCAAGTAAAGTATGGACGCAAGTGATTGCTGTTCCAAGCCCTTGGAATTTGATCTCCTTCGACAGTAGTGAGTTTGAACGTGCCGTCAAGAAGCTTCTGACCTATGACATATGGTCCTTCCCAATTTGGCCCAAACACACCTGTTGCCGTCATAATTCTCTTCAGGACTAGATCTCCAATTTCAAAGCTGCCTTGGCGAACTTTGGAATTGAAATGTCTGGCTATCCTTTGCTGATGAGCTGCGATTCTGAGCTCAGTCTCTTCTCTTTTTTCATCAAGGAGATCTAGCGCCTCAAGTTGTAGTTTTTCATTCTCTGCTTGATTGAAATGAATTCTTCTATGTGAAGGGACCTCTGTTTCTACCGGAATCATTGCTTCTGACCCGTATGCCAATGAAAACGGAGTATGCCCAGTCGTAGTTTTGTGGGTAGTTCTGTATGCCCATAGTGCTAGCGGTAGCTTATCGACCCAACCACCTTTTGCTCTTTCAAGTTGCTTCTTGATGGTTGACTTGATAATTTTATTTACTGCTTCCACCTGCCCGTTTGCCTACGAATGAGCTACTGCTGAGAAGCTTTTTCGGATTTTGAATCGTTTGCAAAAATCTTGGAATTCTTCACTTTCGAACTGAGTACCATTGTCTGTAATTATCTTTTGAGGCACACCATAACTGCAAATGATACTTTTAGTCACAAAACTTATCATCTTTTTAGAGGTGATAGTAGCCAGTGGTTCAGCTTCTGCCCATTTAGTAAAATAATCTACAGCAACAATGACATATTTGATTCCAGATTTGGCAGTTGGTAAAGGTCCTACAAGGTCTATCCCCCATATTGCAAACGGCCATGGACTGACCATCTGTGTGAGTTCAGTAGAGGGTGCTCTTGGAATTTTGGCAAATCTTTGGCATCTGTCACATTTTCGGGAATAGTCTGCTGCATCTCGATTAATTTTTGGCCAAAAATATCCGTATCGGAGAATCTTCTTTGCTAAAGTTTGACCACCTAAATGATCGCCACATTCTCCCCCATGCACCTCAGCTAGGATTGTTTTAGACTCTTCCCTGGATACACATCGAAGTAACGGCATTGAGAATCCCCGTCTGTATAATTCGCCATCCTGGACTATATAGCGAGAGGCTTTCCTCAGTAGCTTCTGTCGTTCTTTTGAATTTTCCGGTAAAGAGCCATTGAGCAGATATTCTGTTATTGGAGTCATCCATGATTCTTGCTCTTGGGACACGCTCATGATCCAATCAATATCCATCTCATCAATGCTTGGAGCCGACAGGACTTCCACTGGAGTCAACCCCAGAAATTGAGCTTCGCCTGTGCTAGAGTACTTTGCAAGAGAATATGCTTTCGTGTTTTCTTCTCGAGGAATATGGCTTATCGTGTAATGATCGAAGTCACACAGGAGTTCCCAAGCCTTTAACAAGTAGGCAGGCAGATTTCCCCCTTTCGCTTGGAATTCCTTCTTGACTTGGAATACAATAAGCTGAGAATCACTGAAGATCTGTAATGCTTGGATGTTTAGTTCTTTAGCAATTCTCAAGCCAGCGATAAGAGCTTCGTATTCTGCTTCATTGTTCGTTGAAGGAAATTCCAATCTCAGTGCATAGCATAATGACCGACCTTCAGGGGTCTCAAGTACAACTCCGGCTCCAGAACAATAGTCATTTCTCGCGCCATTAACATATAACTTCCATTGGATTGGGGAATCAACGATCGTTTCCTCCTCACTATTACCCTTATCTGTGAATTCTGTGATGAAATCCGCTAAATCTTCTCCGTTGATTGCTTTTCGGGGATGATAAGTGATATCATATTGACTGAGTTCAATGTTCCACTTTAGAAGACGACCCGAAGTCTCATGGCGAAACAGGACTTGCTTTAAAGGTTGATCAGTGAGGACTCTGATAGGATGAGCTTGGAAATATTGCCTCAACTTCCTCGATGCAATCAGTAGGCAATAGGCGAGTTTTTCCAACTTGGAGTAATTCATCTCTGCCCCAGTGAGTCTTTTGCTGATATAGTAAACCGGATGTTGAATCCTCTTGTCTTCTCGTATCAGCGTTGCACTTAAAGCATGAGATGATACTGCCAAGTATATAAGAAGATCTTCACCATCGCCGGGCCTAGAAAGTATTGGAGGCGTTTCCATATGGCGAATCAATTCATCAAAGGCTTTTTGGGATTCGGGAGTCCAATCAAAGTTTTTCTTTCCTTTCTTTAGAGCGTCAAAGAATGGGATGCATTTATCAGTAGCTTTGGAAATGAACCGACTCAAGGCGGTGACTTTTCCGTTGAGACTTTGCAATTCCTTCTTCGTTCTAGGAACTTTGACTTCTTTTAAGGCGGTAATTTGAGCTGGACTAGTTTCAATGCCCCTAGCGCTCACGATGAAACCTAAGAACTTTCCGGACTCCACTCCAAATGAACATTTTAAAGGGTTAAGCTTCATTCCGTATTTTCGGAGGACTGCGAACATGTCTGCTAAGTGTTCTATGTGATCCACTGCTTTCTTAGACTTTACTAACATGTCGTCGACGTAGACTTCCATAGTATTGCCCAATTAAGGTTTGAACATAGCATTAACAAGTCTTTGGTAGGTTGCCCCCGCATTCTTCAGCCCGAAGGGCATAACTCTGTAGCAGTAAAGACCAACATCGATGATAAAGCTCGTGTCCTCCTGATCTGGCTCATGCATCATGATCTGGTTATATCCGGAGTAGGCATCCATAAAAGATAACAATTCATGTCCCGCTGTTCCATCTACCAGTTGATCGATCCTGGGCAATGGGAAGCAGTCTTTGGGGCAGGCCTTGTTTAGATCTGAAAAATCGATGCACAATCTCCATTTTCCGTTGGCTTTTTTAACTAGCACTGGATTTGAAACCCAATTCGGATAGGTAGATTCTTTGATAAAGTTATTCTCCATGAGCCGATCAACTTCTTCTTTTAATGCTGCTGACCTTTCTGGACCTTGAGTTCTCCTTTTCTGTTTCACAGGCGTAAATTTTGGATCAATATTCAGAGCGTGTACTGCAACTTCTGCGGATATTCCGCACATATCGGCATGAGTCCAAGCAAAAACATCCAAATTTGCTTTTAAAAAAGATATTAAGATATTCTGAATTGACATATTAAGTTGTGAACCCACATTCAACACCTTATTTGGGTCCTTCGGGTCAACAGGTACTGGTACTGTCGTTTCCACTGGTACCACTCTACTCTCCCCTGCACTGGCTTTCCTAAGATCCATCTCTTTTCGTGCTCCGCTGTGCTCGCCAGTGCAGGGTCCGCCCTGTAATTGCTACAGGGCTGGTTCTTTGATGCGGACTGGGGTTGCCGCATCCTTTCCCTTTTCTCTTTTCCTTGCTTCTCGCAGCTCTGTCAGATAACACTCCCGCCCAGAATTTTGATCCCCTTTTATAACTCCTACTCCATTGTCTGTGGGGAATTTAATGGTGAGGCACCATGGGGCCAGAATAGCTTTGAACGCTGCAAGAGTTGGACGGCCAAGGAAAGCATTATAAGCAGAAAATTCGTCGAAAATCACAAAAGTTTGCTTGCGGACTACTTTTCTTTCTCCCTCTCCAAGTTCTACAAGAAAATCAATGGTTCCTATCGGCTGTTTTGGCTCCCCAGTGAAGCCAGCGATTTTCTGCGACGAGGCTTGCACATCAGCCATAGGGATCTTCATTTGGTCGAATGTTTTCTTGAAGAGGATATTACAGGATGCGCCACAATCAATGAGAACTCTTCTGACAATAGCTGGTCCGATACCAGCCGAGATGACTAAGGGATCCAAGGTAGGAGCTTCAACACCTGTGGAATCCCTGGCTCTGAACACAATATCATCATTGAAAGTTCTTTGTTGTTTCAGGGGCGTAGCATCTTCCAAAACAAAGACATCTTCTTCGGCCGGTACATAATTTAAAGCCCGGGTATACCTTTCCATCTCACCCCAGCTCTTGCCTGCTGGGTGAGGTCCTCCCGTAATGACATTGATAACAGGCCTTCCGGATTCATGCCCTACAGCCTTCTCACTTGTCCTGGGCTGATGAGCAGGAGCTTGTTGCCCCTGACTAGACGAAGCAGGATTGCTACTATTCTTTTCCACAAATTGCTGCAGCTTGTTTTCCCTTATCAAATCTTCAATCAAAATTTTCAATTGACGGCATTCATCGATATCATGACCGGGTTGATTATGAAAGCTGCAGAACTTCCCGCTTTGTATAGCTTTTTTCCCGATTCTCAGAACAGGAGGTTTAGGATAATCAACAGAATCTTTGGTAGCGAGGAAAATACGCTCCGGCGTATCTGATAAAGGAGTATATTCCGATGGCTTGAAGGAACGAGGCTTCTTCAGATTTTTCTGTTTCTTCCCATCGTTATTTCCCCTTTTCTGTCCTACAGATTCACTCTTGCGTGGAGCAGCAATGTTATCTTCAGCTTTCTCCAATACTGCCTTTACCGGTACAGGACGGCTTTCCAGGCGTATGAACTCATCTGCTTTCTTGTAGAATTTTTCAAGGGAATTTGGTTCCTTCATGTTTAGCCATTTTCCAAATTCACTCGACTTGTCAATGGCCCTCATCAGATAAGTCAAGATCATTCGTGGTTCTGCATTGTCTACCTCGGCCAGCGCTATATTAAAGCGATTTAAGAAAGATCTGATAGTTTCCCCTGGATTCTGTTCTAAGCTTGACAACGACATGATATCTTTGGCTTTTGAAGCATATAGTCTGAACTGCTCCTTGAATTTCCGGGTTAGGTCAGAAAACTGATCTATAGACCGGATTGGTAGCTTGGTGAACCAAAGCAGGGCTACACCTTCCAGATATACAGGAAAATATCGGCACTTTATTTCATCAGAAGCTCTGGCACCTGTCATGTGCCAATCATACTTATACAAGAATTCGTTCGGGTCGCTTGTACCCTTATAAGCTGGAATGGTTGGAGGGACGAACTTCCTCAGAAACTCAGCCTTTAAGATCCTTTCGGTAAACGGGGTTTTACTTGGAGAGAAACCCCATTCTTTCTCGTCTTCATTCCTTTGCATGCTCTCTTTCATGATTTGTCGAATCATTTCAGAAAGATACCCCTCTCATTTCGAGCTTTAGATCCACCAACTTCAGGAAGTGTCTGCTCAAAGGGGCTAGCAGCCCTCTCAGGAACGTTCCTTTCTTCAGCATCATGAACGTTGCCAGCAAAGTTCCTTTCATTACTCGTTGGTTGACGGTTTGCCCCAAGCAAATCGTTCAAGCTATTCAAAATTAGAGCATTTTGGGCATTCTGAGCCTCCAATTGTGCACTTTGGGCATTTATCTGCTGGTTCAGCCCTAAGATTACAGCATCCAACTCTGCTTTTGTAACCCCAACAGGTGGAGTGGCTTGATTAGGTACTGGGGAAGCGGAAGTTCCCTCTTGAACATTCCCAGATCTAACAGATCTACTCCTTCTCCCCGGATCCATGATTTCAGATAAACTTCTAGTCTTCAGAGAGATTACTTCAACAAACTTTCGTGGAGCAATGATGATAATTCACCTGAGTTCAGTTCTCAGTGAAAGCACCAAAAATGTTAACGCTAAAATTTGAATGCTAACACCCCGATGTGTAAAGTGTAGTTGTGAAAGCACCACCCGATGATTCGGGAACAGAGTATGAGCAGAAAACTATAGAAAAAACAGTAAACAACAGCAGTTTTATAGTGGTTCGGCTTATGATCAAGCCTACGTCCACTTCAATCCTTTTTATTGCTGACTGAATTACAACTTATTACAATCTCTTTCAATTACAATCCAACTCAATTCAAAAAGACAAGTAGCTAGAAAGAACTTCAATGCCACAGAGTTCTTTGAATCCATGATTGGATATGTCGAATCTTTGTGCGAAGTTTGGTCTAAAAATCTTGCGTGAGTTTGAAGTGATGGAGTTTCGATTGTCTTGAAGATAGTAGAGCCTTGATGTCACGAAGAGAATGATCCAAAAAAAAGACCCCCGAATGTTGGAGATGGCTTTCTATTTATAGGCAAATCTGGGTAAGAATTTTTTACCCAAGTCCTGAGTCGTGACCGACTTTAGTTGAGTCGCGGCCGACCTATAGAGGCAAATCCACGGTCTAGTAGAGTTAAGCCGACTTACCTGATTTCACGCAAGTCCAAAGTCGTAAACGAGTTATGGGGCCAGGTCATGAGTCGTGTACGAGTTATGGGGCCAGGTCATAAAATGATGAGGTATCCGATTCGCTTGCTTAGGTCGCGAACGACCTACCATAGGCCTTAGGTCGGTCTGCCCCATGAGTCGGCCAACATCTTTAAGGCATTAAGGTTATAACCCGGTGAGTCGCTGTCCCTGTTAAGTCGGCAACCAGTTGAGTCGTCACTCATTCTAAGTCGGTTCATAGGTTAGGTCGGCAACAAGCTAAGGCTGTTGAGTCGGAACTTCCTTTGAGCCTTAAGTCGGCATTACTCCAAGACGTTAGGTCGGAACTTTCTTTGAGGCCTTAGATCGGTCTGCTTCTCAAGCCCCTTAGGTCGGTATCCCTCTTAAACCTTATGCAGTTAGGTCGGTCTTCCATGCTAAGATACTAAGTCGGCATCCCTTTGTGCCTTGGGTCGGCAGAACGTTGGGTCGCTAAGTGTTTGATATGCTAGATCGGTGAGTCATGGCCGAGATGGAGTTAACAGCTATTGAAAGAAGTTTTTTTTTAGAAAAAGGTAAAAAGGGGTAATTTCTTAAGTTATAGTACGCCATTTTTGCCTATTTTACAGCGTTTCATTTTAAGCTGTTGGAAGTAGTTTTTTTTCAAAAAAGAGGGTAAAAAGGGATAATTTCTTAATTTATAGTACATCATTTTGTCTATTTTACATCGTTTTGTTTTAAGCCATTGGAAGTAATTTTTTTTTAAAGGTAAAAAGGTGTAAAATTTTTTAAGTTATAGTGCAGCATTTTGTCTATTTTACAGTGTTTTGTTTTAAGCTTTTGGAAGTAGTTTTTCTTAAAGGTAAAAAGGGGTAATTTCTTATGTTATAGTCCTGCATTTTGTCTTTATTACAGCGTTTTGTTTTAAGTTATTGGAAGTAGTTTTTTTAAAAAAAAGGTAAAAGGGGAAATTTCTTATGTTATAGTACAACATTTTTGTCTATTTTACCGCGTTTTGTTTTAAGCTATTGGAAATTGTTTTTTTACAAAAAAGGTAAAACAGGGTAATATCTAAAATTATAGTACAAAATTTTGTCTTTTTTCATAGCGTTTTGTTTTGAGCTATTGATACTAGTTTTTCTTTGAATGGTAAATAAGGGTAATTTCATAAGTTATAGTACAACATTTTGTCAACTTTGCAGCGTTTTTTTTAAGCTATTGGAAGTATTTTTTTTTAAATGGTAAAAAGAGGTAATTTCTTAGGTTATAGTACAACATTTTGTCTATTTTACAGCATTTCGTTTTAAGCTATTGGAAGTAGGTTTTAAAAAAAAAGGTAAAAATGAATACTTTCTAAAGTTATAGTACGACATTTTGTTTATTTTACAGCGTTTAGTTTTAAGCTATTGGAAGTAGTTTTTTTTTAAAGGTAAAAAGGGGTAATTTCTTAAGTTATAGTACAACATTTTGTTTATTTTACAGCGTTTTGTTTTAAGCTATTGGAAGTAATTTTTTAAAAAAAAGGTAAAAAGGGGTAATTTCTTAAGTTATAGTACATCATTTTGTCTATTTTACAGCGTTTTGTTTTAAGCTATTGGAAGTAGGTTTTTTTAAAAAAGGTAAAAATGGATGATTTCTAAAGTTATAGAACGGCATTTTGTCTATTTTACAGCGTTTAGTTTTAAGCTATTGGAAGTAGTATTTTTAAAAGAAAGGTAAAAAGGGGGTGATTTCTTAAGTTATAGTACATCATTTTTGTCTATTTTACAGCCTTTTGTTTTAGACTATTGGAAGTAGTTTTTTTCTAAAAAAAGGTAAAAAGGGGTAATTTCTCAAGTTATAGTACAACATTTTTGTCTATTTTACAGTGTTTTGTTTTAAGCTATTGAAAGTAGTTTTTTTTAAAAAAAGGTAAAAACGATTAATTTCTTAAGTTATAGTATGGCATTTTGTCTATCTTGCAGCGTTTTATTTTAAGCTATTTGAAGTAGTTTTTTTTTTAAAGTTAAAATGGGGTAAAATCTTAAGTTATAGTGTAGAATTTTGTCTATTTTATAGCGTTTTGTTTTAAGCTATTGGAAACAGTTTTTTTAAAAGGTAAAAAGGGGTGATTTCTTAGTTATAGTACGTCATTTTGTCTTTTTTACTGCGTTTTGTTTTAGGCAATTGGAAGTAGTTTTTTTTATTAAATAAAGGTGAAAAGGGGTAATTTCCTATATTATAGCACAACAATTTTGTCTATTTTATAGCGATTTTTTTAAGCTATTGGAAGTAGTTTTTTTAAAAAAGGTTAAAAGGAATAATTTCTAAAGTTATAGTACAACATTT
Organism: Allium cepa; assembly: GCA_030765085.1. Classification (NCBI taxonomy): domain Eukaryota; kingdom Viridiplantae; phylum Streptophyta; class Magnoliopsida; order Asparagales; family Amaryllidaceae; genus Allium; species Allium cepa. Next base: position 888,744,538 of record CM060931.1, read on the forward strand.
TTGTCTATTTTACCGTGTTTTATTTTAAGCTATTGGAAGTAGTTTTTTTAAGAAAAGGTAAAAAAGGGTAATTTCTTAAGTTACAATACAACATTTTGTCTTTATTACAATGTTTTGTTTTAAGCTATTGGAAGTAGTTTTCTTTTTTTAAAATGGTAAAAAGGGGTAATTTCTTAAGTTATAGTACAACATTTTGTCAATTTAACAACGTTTTGTTTTAATCTGTTGGAAGTAGTTTTTTTTAAAAAGGTAAAAAGGGGTAATTTCTTAAGTTATAGTACAACATCTTGTCTATTTTACAGCGTTTTGTTTTAAGCTATTGGAAGTAGTTTTTTTTAAAAAGGTAAAAATTGTTTATTTCTTAAGTTATAGTACAACATTTTTTCTATTTTACAGCTTTTGTTTTAAGTTATTAGAAGAGTTTTTTTTAAAAGGTAAAAAGTGTTAATTTCATATGTTATAGTACAGCATTTTCTCAATTTTACAGCGTTTTTTTAAAGCTATTGGAAGTAATTTTTGTAAAAAAGGTAAAATGGGGTAATTTCTTAAGTTATAGTATAGCGTTTTGTCTATTTTATTGCGTTTTTTTTAAGCTATTTGAAGTAGTTTTTTTTAAAGGTAGAAAAGGGTAATTTCTTAAGTTAATAGTACAGCATTTTGTCTACTTTACCGCATTTTGTTTTAAGGTATTGGAAGTAGTTTTTAAAAAAAAAACGTAAACAGGTGTAATTTCTTAAGTTATAGTACATGATTTTTTCTACTTTACATCGTTTTGTTTTAAGCTATTGGAAGTTGTTTTTTTTTAAAAAATTAAAAAAGGTAATTTTTTAAATTATGGTACAACATTTTGTCTTTTTTACAATGTTTTGTTTTAAGCTATTGGAAGTAGTCTTTTTTTAAAAAAAGGTAAAAAGAGGTAATTTTTTAAGTTATAGTACATTATTTTGTCTATTTTACTGCGTTTTGTTTTAAGCTATTGGAAATAATTTTTTTAAAAGGTAAGAAGGGGTAAAATTTCTTTAGTTATAGTGCAGCATTTTGTCTATTTTACAGTGTTTTATTTTAAGCTATTGGAAGTAGTTTTGTTTAAATATAAAAAGGGGTAATTTCTTATGTTATAGTCCTGCATTTTGTCTTTTTTATAGCTTTTGTTTTAAGCTATTGGAAGTAGTTTAAAAAAAAAAAGGTAAATGGGGTAATTTCTTAAGTTATAGTACAGCAATTTTGTCTATTTTACAGCGTTTTGTTTTAAGCTATTAGAAATAGTTTTTTTTTAATTTAAAAAAGGTAAAAGTGGGTAATATCTTAAGTTATAGTACAAAATTTTGTCTTTTTTCATAGCATTTTGTTTTAAGCTATTGGAACTAGTTTTTTTAAAGGTAAAAAGGGGTAATTTCATAAGTTACAGTACAACATTTTGTCTATTTTACAGCGTTTTGTTTGAAGCTATCAGAAGTAGTTTTTTTAAAAAAGCTAAAAAGGGGAAATTTCTTAAGTTATAGTACAGCATTTTGTCTATTTTACAGTATTTCGTTTTAAACTATTGGAAGTAGCTTTTTTAGAAAAGGTAAAAATGGGTAATTTCTAAAGTTATAGCGTGGCATTTTGTCTATTTTACAGCGTTTTGTTTTAAGGCATTGGAAGTATTTAAAAAAAAGAAGGTAAAACGGCGTAATTTCTTAAATTATAGTACGACATTTTGTCTATTTTGTAGCTTTTTGTTTTAAGCTATTGGAAGTAGTTTTTTTAAAAGGTTAAAAAGGGTAATTTCTTAAGTTATTGTACAACATTTTGTCTTTTTCACGACGCTTTGTTTTAAGCTATTAAAAGTAGTTTTTTTTTTGAAAAAAAGGTAAAAAGGGTAATTTGTTAAGTTATTGTACAACATTTTTGTCCATTTTACAGCGTTTTGTTAAGCTATTGAAAGTAGATTTTTTTTTAAAAGGTAACAATGGTTAATTTCTTAAGTTATAGTACAGCATTTTAGCTATTTCACAGCGTTTTGTTTTAATCTATTTGAAGTAGTTTTTTTAAAAAAAAAGTTAAAACAGGTAATTTTTTAAGTTATAGTACAGAATTTTGTATGTTTTAGAGCATTTTGTTTTAAGCTATTGGAAATAGTTTTTTTAAAGGTAAAATGGGGTAATTTCTTAGTTATAGTACATCATTTTATCTTTTTTACAGCATTTTGTTTTAGGCAATTTGAATAGTTTTTTTAAAAAAAGGTAAAAAGGGGTAGTTTTCAATATTATAGCACAACATTTTTGTCTATTTTACAGCGTATTTTTAAGCTCTTGGAAGTAGTTTTTAAAAAAAAGGTTAAAACGGATAATTTCTAAAGTTATATAACTACATTTTTGTCTATTTTACCGCATTTTGATTTAAGCTATTGGAAGTAGTTTTTTTTAAAAAAAAAAAAGGTAAAAAGGAGTAATTTCTTAAGTTATAGTACAACATTTTGTCTTTATTACAGCGTATTCTTTTAAGCTATTGAAAGTAGTTTTTTAAAAAAAGGTAAAAAAGGGGTAATTTCTTAAGTTATAGTACAGCATTTTGTCTATTTTACAGCGTTTTGTTTTAAGCTATTGAACGCAGTTTTTTTTAAAAACAAAAAAGGGGTAATTTCTTAAGTTATAGTACAACATCTTGTCTATTTTACAGCGTTTTATTTTAGGCTATTGGAAGTAGTTTTTTTTAAAAAAGGTAAAAAGGGGTTATTTCTTAAGTTATAGTACAACATTTTTTTCTATTTTACAACCTTTTGTTTTAAGCTATTGGAAGTAGTTTTTTTAAAAGGTAAAAAGAGTTAATTTCATAAGTTATAGTACAACATTTACTCTATTTTATAGCCTTTTTTTAAGCTATTGGAAGTAATTTTGTAAAAAAAAAGGTAAAATGGGGTAATTTCTTAAGTTATAGTACAATATTTTGTCTATTTTATAGCGATTTGTTGTAAGCTATTGGAAGTAGTTTTTTTTTAAAAAAAGATAAAAAAGGGTAATTTCTTAAGTTGTAGTACAACATTTTCTCTATTTTACAACGTTTTATTTTAAGCTATTGGAAGTAATTCTTTAAAAAAAAAAGGTAAAATGGGGTAATTTCTTAAGTTATAGTATAGCATTTTGTCTATTTTACAGTGTTTTGTTTTGAGCTATTTGTAGTATTTTTTTTTTTAAAAAAGAAGTTAAAACGGGGTAATTTCTTAAGTCATAGAACAGAATTTTGTCTATTTTACAGCGTTTTGTTTTAAGCTATTGGAAGTAGTTTTTTTTAAAAAAATGTAAAAATGGGTAATTTCTTAAGTTATAGTACGACATTTTGTCTATTTTACAGCATTTTGTTTTAAGCTATTGGAAGTAGTTTTTAAAAAAAAAAGGTAAAATGGGGTAATTTCTTAAGTTATAGCACGACATTTCGTCTATTTTACAGCATTTTGTCTATTTTACAGCGTTTTGTTTTAAGCTATTAGAAGTAATTTTTTTTAGAAAAAGGTAAAAAGTGGTTATTTCTTAAGTCATAGTACAACGTTCGTCTATTTTACAGCGTTTTGTTTTAAGCTATTGGAAATAGGATTTTTTAGAAGGTAAAAAGGGGTAATTTCTTAGGTTATAGTACAACATTTTGTCTATTTTACAGCATTTTGTTTTAAGCTATTGTAAGTAGTTTTTTTAAAAGGTAAAAAGGGTTAATTTCATATGTTATAGTACATCATTTTCTCTATTTTACAGCGTTTTGTTTTAATTTATTGGAAGTAATTTTTTTTATTTTAAAAAAAAAGGAAAAATGGGGTAATTTCTTAATTTATAGTACAACATTTTGTCTATTTTACAGCGTTTAGTTTTAAGCTATCGGTAGTAGTTTTTTTTTAAAAAGGTAAAAAGGAGTAATTTTTTAATTTACAGTACTGCATTTTGTCTATTTTACAGCGTTTTGTTTTAAGCTATTGGAAGTAGTTTTTTAAAAAAAAAGGTAAAAAGGGATAATTTCTTAAATTACAGTACATCATTTTGTCTATTTTACATGGTATTGTTTTAAGCTATTGAAAGTAGTTTTTTTCTAAAGTAAAAAGTGGTAATTTCTTAAGTTATAGTACAGCTTTTTGTCTTTTTTACAGCATCTTTTTAAAGCTATTGAAAGTAGTTTTTTTTTTAAAAAAAAGGTAAAAAGGGGTAATTTCTTAAATTATAGTACATCATTTTGTCTATTTTACAAGTATTGTTTTAAGCTATTGGAAGTATTTTTTTTTTAAAAGTAAAAAGAGGTAATTTCTTAAGTTATAGTACTGTATTTTATCTTTTTTACAGCATTTTTTTAAGCTATCGGAAGTAGTTTTTTTAAAAATAAAGGTAAAAAGAGTTAATTTCTTAAGTTATAGTACAACATTTTAGTCTATTTTACAACGTTTTGTTTTAAGCTTTTGGAAGTAGTTTTTTTTAAAAAGGTAAAAAAGGGGAATTTCTAAATTTGTAGTACAACATTTTGTCTATTTTACAGCGTTTTGTTTTAAGCTCTTGGAAGTAGTTTTTTTTAAAGGTAGAAAGGGGTAATTTCTTAAGTTATAGTACATCATTTCGTCTATTTTATAGCGTTTTGTTTTAAGCTATTTGAATTAGTTTTTTTAAATGTAAAAAGGGGTAATTTCTTAAGTTACAGTACAACATTTTGCCTTTTTTACAGCGTTTTGTTTTAAGCTATTGGAAGTAGTTTTTTTTTTAAAAGAAAGGTAAAAAGGGGTAATTTCTTAAGTTATAGTACATCATTTTGTCTTTGTTTTACAGCGTTTTGATTTAAGCTATTGGAAGTAGTTTTGTTTTAAAAAAGGTGTAATTTCTTAAGTTATAGTACGACGTTTTGTCTATTTTACAGCTTTTTGTCCATTTTACAGCGTTTTGTTTTAAGCTATTAGAAGTAGTTTTTTTTTTAAAAAAAAGGTTAAAAGTGGTTATTTCTTAAATCATAATACAGCGTTCGTATATAGCGTTTTGTTTTAAGCCATTGGAATAGTTTTTTTGAAAAGGTAAAAAGGGGTAATTTCTTAAGTTATAGTACAACATTTTGTCTACTTTACAACATTTTGTTTTAAGCTATTGGAAGTACGTTTTTTTTTAAAATTAAAAAGGGTTAATTTCATATGTTATAGTACAACATTTTCTCTATTTTACAGCGTTTTGTTTTAATTTATTGGAAGTAATTTTTTTTTGAAAAAAAGGAAAAATGGAGTAATTGCTTAAGTTATAGTACAGCATTTTGTCTATTTTACAGCGTTTTGTTTTAAGCTATCGGAAGTAGTTTTTTAAAAAAGGTAAAAAGGAGTAATTATTTAATTTATAGTACTGCATTTTGTCTATTTTACAGCGTTTTGTTTTAAGCTATTGAAAGTAGTTTTTTTTTTAAAAAGGTAAAAAGGGGTAATTTCTTAAATTATGGTACATAATTTTGTCTATTTTATAGGGTTTTGTTTTAAGCTATTGGAAGTAGTTTTTTTTTTAAAATAAAAAGAGGTAATTTCTTAAGTTATAGTACAACATTTTGTCTTTTTTACAGCGTTTTTTTTAAGCTATTGGAAGTGGTTTTTTTTTAAAAAAAGGTAAAAAGGGGTAATTTCTTAAGTTATAGTACGACATTTTATTCTATTTTACCACGTTTTGTTTTAAGCTATTAGAAGTAGTTTTTTTTTAAAAAAAGGTAAAAAAGGTAATTTCTTAAGTTATAGCACAACATTTTGTCTATTTTACAGCGTTTTGTTTTAAGCTCTTGGAAGTAGTTTTTTTTAAAGGTAGAAAGGTGTAATTTCTTATGTTATAGTACATCATTTTGTCTTTTTTACAACGTTTTGTTTTAAGCTATTTGAATTTGTTTTTTTAAAGGTAAAACGGGGTAATTTCTTAAGTTATAGTACAACATTTTGTCTTTTTTACAGTGTTTTGTTGTATGCTATTGGATGTAGTTTTTTTTTAAAAGGTAAAAAGAGTTAATTTCTTAAGTTATAGTACAATATTTTTGACTATTTTACAGAGTTTTGTTTTAAGCTATTGGAAGTAGTTTGTTAAAAAAAGGTAAAAAGGGGTAATTCCTTAAGTTATAGTACAACATTTTATTTTACAGCGTTTTATTTTGTGCTATTTGAAGTAGTTTTAGAAAAAAAGGTAAAATGGGGTAATTTCTAATGTTATAGTACAACATTTTGTCTTTTTTACAGCGTTTTGTTTTAAGCTATTGGAAGTAGTTTTTTTAAAAAAAAGTAAAAAGGGATAATTTCTTAAGTTATAGCATAGCATTTTTGTCTATTTTACAGCGTTTTGTTTCAAGCTATTGAAAGTAGTTTTTTTTTAAAAATGAAAAAAGGGACAATTTCATAAGTTAAAGTACTGCATTTTTGTCTATTTTACAGCGTTTTGTTTTAAGCTATTGGAAGTATTATTTTTTTAAACAGGTAAAAAGCGGTAATTTCATAAGTTATAGTATAACATTTTTACTTTATTACAGCGATTTATTTTAAGTTGTTGGAAGTTGTTTTTTTTTAAAGGTAAAAAGGGTAATTTCTTAAGTTATAGTACATCATTTTGTCTATTTTACAGCGTTTTGTTTTAACCTATTGGTTGTAGTTTTTTTTAAAAAGGTAAAAGGGGGTAATTTTTAAGTTATAGTAGAGCATTTTGTCTATTTACTGCATTTTGTTTTAAGCTATTGGAGGTATCTTTTTTCAAAGGTAAAAGGGTTAATTTCATAAGTTATAGTAGTGCCTTTTCTCTATTTTACAGCGTTTTGTTTTATGTTATTGGAAGTAATTTTTTTTTTAAAAAAGGTAAAATGAAATAATTTCTTAAGTTATAGTACAACATTTTGTCTATTTTACAGCATTTTGTTACAAGTTATTGGAAGTAGTTTTATTAAAAATAATAGGTAAAAAGGGGTAATTTCTTAAGTTAATAGTACGACATTTTTTCTACTTTGCAGCGTTTTGTTTTAAGCTATTGGAAGTAGTTTTTTTTTTTTAAATGTCATAAAGGGTAATTTCTAAAGTCATAGTACAATATTTTGTCTATTTTACAGCGTTTTATTGTAAGATATTGGAAGGCGTTTTTTTAAAGGTAAAAATGAGTAATTTCTTAAGTTAAAGCATAGTTTTTTGTCTATTTTACAGCGTTTTCTTTTACAGCGTTTTCTATAGTACATCAATTTTGTCTATTATACTGCGTTTCGTTTTAAGCTATTGGAAGTAGTTTTTTTATAAAAATGTTAAAAAGGAGTAAATTTTTTAATTATAGTACAACATTTTTGTATATTTTACAACGTTTTATTTTAAGCTATTGGAAGTAGTTTTTAAAAAAAAAAGGTAAAACGGGGTAATTTCTTGAGTTATAGTACAACATTTTGTTTATTTTACAGCGTTTTGTTTTTAGCTATTGGAAGTAGTTTTTTTCTAAAGGTAAAAGGGGGTAATTTCTTAAGTTATAGTACATCAATTTGTTTTTTTACAACGTTTTGTTTTAGGCTAATGGAAGTATTTTTTTTAAAGGAAAAATGGAATAATTTCATAAGTTATAGTACAACATTTTGTCTATTTTACTGCGTTTTTTTAAGTGAATGAAAGTAGTTTTTTTTAAAGGAAAAAAGAGTTAATTTCATAAGTTATAGTACAGCATTTTCTCTATTTTACAGCGTTTTGTTTTGAGCTATTGGAAATAATTTTTTTAAAAAGGGAAAATGTGGTAATTTCTTAAGTTACGGTATATCATTTTGTCTATTTTACAGCGTTTTGTTTTAAGCTATTGGAAGTAGTTTTCTTTTTGAAAAGGTAAAAACAGGCAATTTCTTAAGTTAATAGTACACATTTTGTCTACTTTACAGCGTTTTGTTTTAAGCTATTGTGTGTAGTTTTTTTAAAAGCTAATTTTGTCTACTTTATAGCGTTTTGTTTTAAGCTATTGTATGTAGTTTTTTTAGAAGGTAATAAGGGCTAATTTCTAAAGTTATAGTACAATATTTTGTCTATTTTACAGGGTTTTGTTTTAATCTATTGGAAGACGTTTTTTTAAAAGTAAAAATGGTTAATTTCTTAAGTTATAGTACATCATTTTGTCTATTTTACAGCGTTTTGTTTTAGGCAATTGAAAGTAGTTTTTTTAAAAAAGGTAAAAAGGGGTAATTTCTTAAGTTATAATACAACATTTTGTCTATTTTACAACCTTTTGTTTTAAGCTATTGGAAGTAGTTTTTTTTTCAAAAAAGTAAAAAGGGGTAATTTCTTAATTTAAAGTACAACATTTTGTTTTAACCTATTGAAAGTAGTTTTTTTTAAAAAAAAATGTAAAAAGGGGTAATTTCTTAAGTTATAGTACAACATTTTGTCTATTTTACAGCATTTTGTTTTAAGCTATTTGAATTTGTTATTTTTAAAGGTAAAAAGGGGCAATTTCTTAAGTTATAATATAGTATTTTGTCTTTTTTTACAGCGTTTTGTTTTAAGCTATTAGAAGTTGTTTTTTAAAAAAAAGGTAAAAAGGGGTAATTTCCTAAGTTATAGTACAACATTTTATTCTATTTTACCACATTTTGTTTTAAGCTATTAGAAGTAGTTTTTTTTAAAAAAGGTAAAAAAGGGTAATATCTAAATTTATAGTACAACATTTTGTATATTTTACAGCGTTTTGTTTTAAGCTATTGGAAGTAATTTTTTTTAAAAAAAGGTAAAATGGTGTAATTTCTTAAGTTATATACAACATTTTGTCTATTTTACACCGTTTTGTTTTAAGCTATCGGAAGTATTTTTTTTTAAAAGGTAAGAAGGAGTAATTTTTTAATTTATAGTACTGCATTCTGTCTATTTTACAGCGTTTTATTTTAAGCTATTTGAAGTAGTTTTAAAAAAAAAAGGTAAAATGGAGTAATTTCTTAAGTTATAGTACAGTATTTTTGACTATTTTACAGCGTTTTGTTTTAAGCTATTGAAAGTAGTTTGTTAAAAAAAGGTAAAAAGGGGTAATTTCTTAAGTTATAGTACAACATTTTGTCTATTTTACAGCGTTTTGTCTTATGCTATTTGAAGTAGTTTCTAAAAAAAATGTGAAACCGGGTAATTTTTTAAGTTATAGTACAACATTTTGTCTATTTTATAGCGTTTTGTTTTAAGCTGTTGGAAGTATTTTTTTTTTACAGGTAAAATGGGGTAATTTCTTAAGTTATAGTACAACATTTTGTCTTTTCTACAACGTTTTGTTTTAAGCTATTGGAAGTAGTTTTTTTTTAAAAAAAAGAGTAAAAAGGGATAATTTCTTAAGTTATACCATATCATTTTTGTCTATTTTACAGCGTTTTGTTTCAAGCTACTTAAAGTAGTTTTTTTTAAAAAAAAATGCAAAAAGGGATAATTTCATAAGTTAAAGTACTGCATTTTTGTCTATTTTACAGCGTTTTGTTTTAAGCTATTGGAAGTAGTATTTTTTTAAATAAAAAGGTAAAAGGCGGTAATTTCATAAGTTATAGTACAACATTTTGACTTTATTATAGCGTTTTATTTTAAGTTATTGGAAGTTTTTTTTTCAAAGGTAAAAAAGGGTAATTTCTTAAGTTATAGTACTGCATTTTGTCTATTTTACACCGTTTTGTTTTAACCTATTGGTAGTAGTTTTTTTTAAAAAGGTAAAAAGGGGTAATTTTTTTAAATTATAGTACAGTTGTTTTAAGCTATTGGAAGTAGTTTTTTTTCTAAGGTAAAAGGGTTAATTTCATAAGTTATAGTACGGCATTTTCTCTATTTACAGCGTTTTGTTTTAAGTTATTGGATGTAATTTAAAAAAAAAGGTAAAATGGGGTAATTTCTTAAGTTATAGTACAATATTTTGTCTATTTTACAGCGTTTTGTTTTAATCTATTGGAAGTAGTTTTTTAAGAAAGGTAAAAGGAGGTAATTTCTTAAGTTATAGTACAACATTTTTGCCTATTTTATAGCGTTTTGTTTTAAGTTATTGGAGGTAGTTTGTTAAAAAAAGGTAAACAGGGATAATTTCTTAAGTTATAGTACAACATTTCGTTTACAACTGCTAAAAAATGCCAGTTGTAATAAAGGTTTTTACAACTCTTTTTTTCAGAAAGTTGTAATGAATTTATTTTCAACAACTCTTTTATTTTGTCAGTTGTAACAGATACCTATTACAACGTTTTTTTTGGCCGTTGTAATAAATACCTATTTTTAACAACATATATTTTTTGTTAGTTGTAATAGGTGCCTATTACAACCTTTTTCGTTTGCCAGTTGTAATAGATATTTATTTTTAACAACTTTTTTTTGTCAATTGTAATATTACAACCTTTTCCGTTTGCCTATTGTAATAACTAATTAATAATTATAATTAAATAATAGTACTTGATAATTAGTAATTGGTAAATGACAATGAATAAATTTTATATTAATAATTAATAATTACTATTAAGTAATAATGATTAATTTGAAAATATGAATAATTAATATTAATAATCACTATTCGATAATTAATAAATAATAATTTAAATAATTAATAAATAAGAATATTTAATAATAACCTTAAAAACTAATATTAATAATTAATAATCACTATTAAATATACATAATAATTAATAATTAGTAATTAATTTTCAAAATTTAATATTATACTGGCAGGACAAGTTTTTCAAAATTTTAAATTTATAATTAATAGCAACGTCGTTTAAAATTCAAAAGTAAAAATTTATAATAAAAATTAATATTGTCATACGCATCTAAATATTTTCATTTACATAAAGATTATTTTTACTGTTTAACTACTTTTTTGGCTCACCTTTTGAATTATTTTGGCTTCGCTCCTTGAACTTTTTGGATCCATTCCTCCAAATTTTGGCTCCATTCCAAATCGCTTCCGTTCCATTATTTTATATTCCTCTTCCCCATTTTCGTCTTTACCATCTCCTTACTCATTCACTATTCCATCATCAGATCCACTTTCCCCAAATCCACTTCCCCCAAATCATCCATCACCAGATCCACTTCCTCCAAATCCAGGTTTCAGTGATGGCTCCGAACATCGCAGCAATGTACGAAATACAATTCGTCGTCCTAATGAGCGGTGCAATACTCAACAACATCAACCTCCGCCTAGACGCACATACCATCTCGGTCCTTCTCCAATACAGCAAAGCAACGCCAAAGTTCTATTCGTTGACACACTATCCTACTCTCTTGCCTTAATTGCTATCAGCCTCTTTCCGAAAACAAAAGCCCCACCCGAACTTATCTTAATTGAAGACTGATACGAACCCATGTTCCATTCTCCTACTGATCCGTTGACCTACGAACAGATGATTGAATTTGGCGACCGAAACTTCAAGTGGATCGGACACAAAAACGAATGGGACCCAATGGTGCTGAACTACACATCAGCACAACGTACATAGGTATAGTTATTTACGCATTTATCTTATTTGAGAAAATGTCCGCAAGAAAAGAATAGTTTTTTTTAATACTAAATAATGGTAATTAAGTATGTAGTGTATTTTACTATAGTACTAGTGTAATGTAAAATCAGACTGTGATTTATGATTATGCACAGTAATCATTTGTTAAATCTCCTATATAAAATTGTCTCAATCACAAATTGTATTACGCGATTACCTGAAGAATCTAGTTCTTCTAAAAGGGAAACCATCATGAGATGGTCATATGATCCTTTTCTTTCTTTCATCAGTACAGGAAAAATCAATGTGCGTGACAGAGTTGTTGCTTTAAGACATCCTCTAGGTTGCAGTGGAGCGCGCATCCTTGTAACCTTGTTAGGGGTATATATAACTTTGTATATTATTTTATTTAGTTATTTTTAGAAGTTATATGCGTTAGCAGCCTCCATCATTTGGATTCAGTTCACTATCTTTTACTGTAATATAGCTGCAAATAAGCTAAAATTTAACTGCTTGACCCGTTGACAGGTTCTTAGACAGAAAAATGGAAGGCATGGAGTTACGTGTTTAAGCAATAGTAGTGGTAGTGCTTCTGCTCTTGTGTTAGAGCTTGTTTAAGTTTCAAAGCTTCAACTGTTTTATTATGATATTGTAAGTATATTTCTTTCATATACTTACATGCATATACACACAAGTCTAAAACATCCCATCTTTCATATACTTACCTTCATATATGTTATTTTGATTCAGCAGTTTTTAGAGCAACCGGGGGATTTCGTGCTAGCTTCTAAGCTTGCTGTAACAAGTCTGTAGCAAGCTTGCTGCAAAGCATGTTGTTGCAAGCTTGCAACAATAAGCATGCTTGCTTTTAAGCTAGCTGTAGTAAGCTTGCTGTTGCAAGCTTATAACAACAAGCTTAGTAGCAAGCTTAGTTTGCTTAAAAGCATGTCGGTGCAAGCTTGCAACAAAAACAAGCATGCTTTGAAGCAAGCTGTAGCAAGCTTGCTACTAAACTTGCCGTTGCAAGCTTGAGAAGCAAGCTTGCTGTAGCAAGCTTGATAAGGTGTAGCTTGCTAGCATTAGCAAACTTGATAAGATGTAGCTTCTAAACAATGTTCTTTTTCTTAATCCTTTACCATTTCTTAATGAGAAATCTGATTATTATCTATCTAATTATGTCTGTTCAGATAATAATTATGGTTATTATAGTGCTCAGCAGGATCCAAATCTGAACTCGTGTTATTTGAGTCAAGAGTAATATAGCAGCTGCAACACTGTAGATGCTACTAGTTTCTTTGCTCCAATTGATGACTACCAAGCTGCTTTATTATAACTCTTATAATTCCATTGAGTATAGTGAAGAAGTCACTCAGCAATCTCAACACAAAAGACAGTTTAGCATGGATGAAGTCGATATGCCTATTGAAGAACAACATGCTAAAAAGAAGACCAAGGTTGAATCCAAAGTAAGTTTTCTGTTTTAGCTCAAAATATGAGAATTTATCGTATATTATAGTATAATGTTAGATTTTTAGAATTTTAAGGACAGTGTTTAGTTTATTCAAACATTAAAGAAAGAGAAATAGTTGATGCACACACATCAAAAGTTCTATTTTGCATGGTAAAAATGTTTGTTATTTATGTCTAATAGATTGTATAAAATAAATAACTATCAGCCTATTAATGTACAGTGATTATCCTCTATGTCATGCTATATCCATTTTTTATAATTTGTGCAAAATAAGGCAGTGACTAGAGAAGCATTTGTATGGTTTGATGGCAGTGAGGATTTGGAGTTAACAGAGGGAATGTATAGGTTGATGGGGAAGTGTGAGATGAAATGATGACTGTAAGGTAGAACAGTGATGTGGGGAGTTGTAGTGGTGGATATGGAGATGAGGCAATTAATATTTTGTGAAGTTGTTGATGGTTGAGGGTCATTGGTAGTTTGAGGCAAATGGAACAGTATTGTGGTTGATATGCAGAGTTGGAGTGATTATAATGGGACTATGGTTGAATGAAGTCAATTATTTGTTTGGCGAATGTAAGGTGGTAGTGTTTTTGTGGAGATTCTTGATGGCAATGGGGAGGTGAAATATGCAGATGGTTAGTATGGTTGTTATGTGCAAGTGGTACAGAGATGGGTCAAGGAGCAGTTGCAGCTAGATGGCTGGGTGGTAATCAGTGCAGTCGATTTGGTGGCTGTGCATATGCACATATGATGGTGGAGTTTGAATGTAGATGGGTGATAATGTAACTGGGAGTGTGATAGAGGAAAGTGGAGTTTGGGTCAGAGAGGTGTAGTTGGAAGTTTCAGATGTGTGATGTTTCAAGTTGAATGGCAGTTTTGAAGGAAGTTGCAGCGTAATTTTGCGCACTGACTGTTGTTGGAAAGGAGTTGTAGGAGTTTGGAGGGGATGGCAGTTATGTGTGCAGATATAGTATTTTTAGCATATAGTATTAATGTAGTTGTGTTCCTTTAGAAAATGTGACCACACTTGCTATTAAGTTAAAACCATCTTTATATTTTTCAGTATGCATTTGTTCTATTTCCCTTACAAGTGATCTTATTTATGTGTTGCAAGAGTCATTGAAGACTGAGCGAGAAAGCAAGAGGGAGAAAGCAAGAGGGAGATGTACTTCCCTATGAGAAAGTATGACATCATATTGGGTTTTAGTTGACATTTTGGTTATGCATGCATAAATTAGATATAGGCTCAGTGACATTGTTCCGTGATATGCTATATTTTGTGCAAGGGGAAGTAAGGTTGTATGCATTTGATAAGTGATATGAAGTCCAAGGTGCGAATGCTCACTGTTAGTGATATGAAGTCCAAGGTGCAAATGCAACAGCTTATGAGATACAGGAGTAAAAAAATAAAAGGAATTTTGGAAGAAAGATTAAGGTAGCTGCTTTACCTAAAGAATGCCTTAATAGTTAGATAGTTTGGTTTATTGAAAGGAAAAAAAAACATAGTGGTGCATGAATATGTCAATTAAGTATGCATATTTGTTTGCAGTATGCATATAGGAAGGCCTTAGCTGATAGTCAGCCTCGAGTTCGAGGATGGTTTGCAAAGACTGGAAATGGCAAGGTCTTGAAACAAGTCAAGTGAAACGAAATGCTTTGCAGATTACATGTAAAAAGCGAGGTATTATTTCTCAGGCATATACCCTGAGCTTGCATGGTACGGTTGGTCAGAAGTTGTCGAAAGCTCTAAGATAACTTCACGATGTAGTCAGTCTTTAGGGTTTGATATTTTACTATATCTTGTTATTATAAATTCCATCTCCGCCCCATTGAAAAGGTTTATGTAGAAATGTAGTATATGATGTCAAGTTAAGACTTTTGTGAACAAGTGTAAAAGCTGCAAGAGAAATGGGACTGTTGTAGTGGAGTGGAGACTGTATCGTGATTGCTTTGGTGAATTGTATGGTGATGTGCAGGCAAATAAGAAGGGTTTATGGCAAGAGAACACAGGAAATGTGTAAAAGTGATGGAATAATAGCAGGGTATGATTGTGGCAATATCTGGCTAGTAGATAGTTGGATGATTGGGAATTGTAGTGTGGAGATGGAGATGGAGATGGAATCATTAGCTGTTGCTGTTGGTGAGAGATGATGTTTGAGGATTGTGGTCCAAGCAGGTGTGAAAATTGTTGGATGTTTTTGTGTGTAGTGGGAAGTTAATGGTTAGTGTATGTAGAGATTTGAAAGTGGGATGGTTAGTGGTATATACATTAGTGTGTTAGCAAGCAGGGGGCAGTAGAGGGAATTGTGTCAGGGGGATGTAATGGATTTAGTTATATTTTGTAATAAAATTATGAATTCAAAAATGGTGTAAAGTTGAATTGTTTTAGCTTTTATTAAATGTGAATGGTTCATGTTGTTTCAAGTAATGTTAACGATCGTAGTTATTATTAGTGAAATATCGGTTTTAAATATAATGTTGTGAAATTTATGGTTAATGGCAGTTGTCGGAAGATGAATTTCAATTGTTGGTAGCAGTTGTAAAAAGATTTATCGCAACTATCAATAACAGTTGTAAATGAATCTATTACAACTACCAAAAGCAGTTGTCATACCTGCTATAGCACAAAATGTAACATATCTATAAGGGTTACCAGCAGTTGTGAAATGGTTATTTGCAAGGGTAAGAAACAATTGTAATATACAATATCACAACGGTTATATGCAACTAAAGAACACAGTTGTAAAAAATTGATAGTCTTTTACAACTTCTTAAAATACGACCGTTGTTCCACCGTTTTAATATATCTTTTACAACTGTGTTCCACAGTTGTAATATGCCTCTTTTGTTGTAGTGACATTTTGACTTTATTACAGCGTTTTATTTGAAGCTATTGGAAGTTGTTTTTTTTAAAATGTAAAAAAGGGTAATTTCTTAAGTTATAGTACAGCATTTTGTCTATTTTACGGCGTTTTGTTTTAAGCTATTAGAAGTACTTTTTTTTAAAAAAAGGTAAAAAGGGGTAATTTCTTAAGTTGTAGCACAACATTTTGTCTATTTACAACGTTTTGTTTTAATCTATTGGAAGTAGATTTTTTTCAAAGGTAAAAGGGTTAATTTCATAAGTTATAGTACAGCATTTTCTCTATTTTACAGCGTTTTGTTTTAAGTTGTTGGAAGTAATTTAAAAAATATATGGTAAAATGGGATAATTTCTTAAGTTATAGTACAACATTTTGTCTATTTTACAACGTTTTGTTATAAGTTATTGGAAGTATTTTTTTTAAAAAAAAGGTAAAAAGGGGAAATTTCTTATGTTAATAGTAAATCATCTTGTCTACTTTGCAGCGTTCTGTTTTAAGCTATTGGAAGTAATTTTTTTTAAAAAGGTGATAAAGGGTAATTTCTAAAGTTATAGTACAACATTTTGTCTATTTTACAGCATTTTATTTTAAGATATTGGAACACGTTTTTTTAAAAGGTAAAAATGGGTAATTTCTTAAGTTATAGTACAACATTTTGTCTATTTTACAGCGTTTTCTTTTAAGCAATTGGAATTAGTTTTTTTTAAAAAGAGTAAAAAGGGGTAATTTCTTAACTCATATACATCATTTTGTCTATTATACAACGTTTTGTTTTAAGCAATTGGAAGTAGTTTATTTTAAAAAAAAAGGAAAAAAGGGGTAATTTCTTAAGTTATACCACAACATTTTGTTTTAAGCTATTGGAAGTAGTTTGTTTTTTAAAAAAAGGTAAAAAGGGGTATTTTTCTTAAGTTATAGTACAGTATATTTTCTGTTTTACAGCGTTTTGTTTTAAGCTATTGGATGTATTTTTTTAAAAAAGGTAAAAAAGGGAAATTCTTTAAGTTATCGTACAACGTTTTGTCTATTTGACAGCATTTTGTTTTAAGCTATTTGAAGTAGTTTTTTTAAAAGGTAAAAAGGGGTAATTTCATAAGTTAGCATTTAGTCTATTTTACAGCGTTTTGTTTTAATCTATTAGAAGTGGTTTTTTTTTTTTAAAAGTCTAAAATGGGTAATTTCTTAAGTTATAGTACGTCATTTTTGTTTATTTTACAGTGTTTTGTTTTAAGCTATTGGAAGTAGTTTTTTTTTAAAAAGGTAAAAAGAGGTAATTTCTTAAGCTACAGAACATCATTTTGTCTTTATTACAACATTTTATTTTAAGCTATTGGAAGTTGGTTTTTTTTAAAAGGTAAAAATGGGTAATTTCTTAAGTTATAGTACAGCATTTTGTCTATTTTACAGCGTTTTGTTTTAAGCTATTGGAAGTAGTTTTTTTTAGAAGGTAAAAAAGTTGTAATTTCATAAGTTATAGTACAGTATTTCGTCTATTTTACAGCGTTTTTTAAAGCTATTGGAAGTAGTTTTTTTAAAAGGTAAAAGGGTTAATTTCATAAGTTATAGTACAACATTTTCTCTATTTTACAGCGTTTTATTTTACGTTATTGGAAGCATTTAAAAAAAAAGGTAAAATGGGGTGATTTCTTAAGTTATAGTATTGCATTTTGTCTATTTTACAGCGTTTTGTTTTAAGCTATTGGAAGTAGTTTTTTTTAAAAAAAAGGTAAAAAGGGGTAATTTCTTAAGTTAATAGTACAGCATTTTGTCTACTTTGCAGCGTTTTGTTTTAAGTTATTGGAAGTAATTTTTTTTAAAAAAGGTAATAAGGGTTAATTTCTTAAGTTTTAGTACAACATTTTGTCTATTTTACAGCGTTTTATTTTAAGCTATTGGAAGTCGTTTTTTTAAAAGGTAAAGATGAGAAATTTCCTAAGTTATAGTACAGCATTTTGTCTATTTTACAGCGTTCTGTTTTTGGCAATTAGAAGTAGTTTTTTTTTTAAAAAGGGTAAAAAGGGGAAATTTCTCAACTTATAGTACAGCATTTTGTCTATTTTACATCGTTTTACTTTAGCTATTAGAAGTAATTTTTTTTCAAAAAAAAAAGGTAAAATGGGGTAATTTCTTAAGTTATGGTACCGTATTTTGTCTTTTTTACAGCTTTTTTTAATCTATTGGAAATAGTTTTTTTAAAAAAGAGATAAACAGGGGTAATTTCTTAAGTTATATACATCATTTTTGTCTATTTTACACCGTTTTGTTTTAAGCTACTGGAAGTAGTTTTTTAAAAAAAGAGGTAAAAAGTGGGAATTTCCTAATTTATATTACAGCATTTTGTCCATTTTACAGCGTTTTGTTTTGAGCTATTGGAAGTAGTTTTTTTTTAAAAGGTAAAAGGGGTAATTTTTTTAAGTTATAGTGCAACATTTTGTTTATTTTACAGCGTTATGTTTTAAGCTATTGGAAGTAGTTTTTTTTAAGGTAAAAAGGGTTAATTTCCTAAGTTATAGTACAACATTTTATCATTTGTACAACGTTTTCTTTTAAGCTATTGGAAGTATTTTTTTAAAAATAAAGGTAAGAAGGGGTAATTTCTTAAGTTATAGTGCAACATTTTTGTCTATTTTAAGCTATTGGAAGTATTTTGAAAAAAAAAGGTAAAACGGGATAATTTCTTGAGTTATAGTACAGCATTTTCTTTATTTTACAGCGTTTTGTTTTTAGCTATTGGAAATAGTTTTTTTAAAGGTAAAAAGGGGTAATTTCTTAAGTCATAGTACATCATTTTGTCTTTTTTACAACGTTTTGTTTTAGGCTAATGGAAGTATTTTTTAAAGGAAAAAATGTTTAATTTCATAAGTTATAGTACAACATTTTGTCTATTTTACAGCGTTTTTTAAGCGAATAAATGTAGTTCTTTTTAAAGGAAAATAATGTTAATTTCATAAGTTATAGTACAACATTTTCTCTATTTTATAGCTTTTTGTTTTAAGCTATTGGAAGAATTTTTTTAAAAAAGGTAAAATGGGGTAATTTCTTAAGTTATAGTATATCATTTTGTCTATTTTACAGCGTTTTATTTTAAGCTATTGGAAGTAGTTTTCCTTTTAAAAAGGTAAAAAGGGGTAATTTCTTAAGTTAATAGTGCACATTTTGTCTACTTTACAGTGTTTTTTTTTAAGCTATTGTATGTAGTTTTTTTTAAAAGGTAATAAGGGCTAATTTCTAAAGTTATAGTACAATATTTTGTCTATTTTACGGTTTTGTTTTAAGCTATTGGGAGACTTTTTTAAAGGTAAAAATGTTTAATTTCTTAAGTTATAGTGCAACATTTTGTCTATTTTACAGCGTTTTTTTTAGGCAATTGGAAGTAGTTTTTATAAAAAAAAGGTAAGAAGGGGTAATTTCTTAAGTTATAATACAGCATTTTGTCTATTTTACAACGTTTTGTTTTAAGCTATTGGAAGTAGTTTTTTTCAAAAAAAGTAAAAAGGGGTAATTTCTTAAGTTACAGTACAAATTTTGTTTTAATCTATTGAAAGTAGTTATTTTTAAAAAAAGGGTAAAAGTGGTAATTTCTTTGGTTATAGTACAACATTTTGTCTATTTTACAGCATTTTGTTTTAAGCTATTTGAAGTTGTTTTTTTTAAAGGTAAAAAAGGGTAATTTCTTAAGTTATGGTATAGTATTTTGTCTTTTTTACAGCGTTTTGTTTTAAGCTATTGGAAGTATTTTTTTTCCAAAAGAAAGGTAAAAAGGAGTAATTGCTTAAGTTATATTACAACATTTTTGTCTAGCGTTTTGTTTTAAACTATTGGAAGTAGTTTTTTTTTTAAAAAGGTAAAAAGTGGTAATTTCTAAAGTTATAGTACATCATTTTGTCTATTTTACAACGTTTTGTTTTAAGCTATAGGAAGTATTTTTTTTTAAAAAAGGTAAAAAAGGGTAATTTCTTAAGTTATAGTACAGCTTTTGTCTATTTTGCTGTGTTTTGTTTTAAGCTATTGGAAGTATTTTTAAAAAAAAAAGGTAAATAGGGGTAATTTCTTAAGTTATAGTACAACATTTTTGTTTATTTTACAGCGTTTTGTTTTGAGCTATTGAAAGTAGTTTTTTTTTTTTAAATAAAAAAGGTAAAAATGGGAAATTTCTTAAGTTATAGTACAACATTAGTGTCTATTTTACAGCGATTTATTTTAAGCTATTGGAAGTAGTTCTTTTTTCCAAAAAAAGGTAGAAAGAGGTAATTTGTTAAGTTATAGTACAACATTTTGTCTATTTTACAGCGTTTTGTTTTAAGTTATAGGAAGTAGTTTTTTTTGAAAAGGTAAAAAGGGGTAATTTCTTAAGTTATGGTACAGCATTTTGTCTATTTTGCAGCTTTTTGTTTTAGGCTATTGGAGGTAGTTTTTTTTAAAAAGGTAAAAAGGGGTAATTTCTTTAGTTATAGTACAGCATTTTTGTCTATTTTACGGCGATTTGTTTTAAGTTATTGGAAGTAGATTTTTTTTCAAAAAAAAAAGTTTGAGTGGGTTAATTTCTTAAGTTATAGTACAGTATTTTGTCGATTTTACAGCATTTTGTTTTAAGCAGTTGGAAGTAATTTTTTTTTAAAGAGGTAAAAAGGGGTAATTTCTTAAGTTATAGTACAGCCTTTTTGTTTATTTTACAGTGTTTTGTTTTAAGCTATTGGAAGTATTTATTTTAAAAGGTAAAAAGGAGTAATTTCTTAAGTTGTAGTACAACATTTTGTCTTTTTTACAGCGTTTTGTTTTTGGCTATTGGAAGTAGTTTTTTTTTAAAAAAAGGTAAAAAGGGGTAATTTTTAAGTTATAGTACAACTTTTTTGTCTATTTTACGGCGTTTTGTTTTAAACTATTGGAAGTAGTTTTTTTTTTAAAAAGGTAAAAATGGATAATTTCTTATGTTGTTGTATGTCTTTTTTTACAGCATTTTGTTTTAATTTATTGGAAGTAGTTTTTTAAAAAAAGGAAAAAAGGGGTAATTTCTTAAGTTATTGTACATCATTTTATCTTTTTCACAGCATTTTTTAAGCTATTGGAAGTTGTTTTTTTTAAAAGGTAAAAAGGGTAATTTCTTAAGTTATAGTACAACATTTTGTCAATTTTACAACATTTATTTTAAGCTATTGGAAATTGTTTTTTTTAAAAGGTAATAAGGGTTAATTTCATAAGTTATAGTACAACATTTTCTCTATTTTACAACGTTTTGTTTTAAGCTTTTGGAAGTATTTTTAAAAAAAAAGGTAAAATGGGGTAATTTCTTAAGTTATAGTACAACATTTTGTCTATTTTACGGCGTTTTTTTAAGCTATTGAAGGCAGTTTTTTTTAAAAGGTAAAAAGGGGTAATTTCTTAAGTTATAATATAGCATTTTGTCTTTTTTACAAAGTTTGGTTTTAAGCTATTGGAAGTAGTTTTATTTTAAAAAAAGGTTAAAATTAGCAATTTCTTAAGTTATAGTAAAACATATTTGTCTATTTTATAGCGTTTTGTTTTAAGCTATTGGAAGTAGTTTTTCCTAAAAAGAAGATAAAACAGGGTAATTTCTTAAGTCATAGTACAACATTTTGTCTATCTTACAACATTTTGTTTGACGATAATGGAAGTAGTTTTTTTTAAGGTAAAAAGGGGAAATTTCTTAAGTTATAGCATAGCATTTTGTCTTTTTTACAACGTTTTGTTTTAAGCTATTGGAAGTAGTTTTTTTGAGGTAAAAAGGGGTAATTTCTTTAGTTATAGTACATCATTTTTTTCTATGTTACAACGTTTTGTTTTAAGCTATTGGAAGTAGTTTTTTTAAAAAAAAAGGTAAAAAAGGGTAATTTCTTAAGTTATAGTACAACATTTTGTCTATTTTACAGCGTTTTGTTTTAGTCTATAGGAAGTACTTTTTTAAAAAAGGTAAAAAGGGGTAATTTCTTAAGTTATAGTACGGTATTTTGTCTGTTTTACCGTGTTTTTTTTTAAGCCATTCGAATTTTTTTTTTTTAAAAAAGTTAAAAAGGGGTAATTTCTTAAGTTATAGTACAACATTTTGTCTTTTTTACAGCGTTTATTTTAAGCTATTGGAAGTAGTTTTTTTTAAAAAAAGGTAAAAAGGGGTAATTTCTTAAGTTATATTACAACATTTTTGTCTATTTTACAGCATTTTGTTTTAAGCCATAAGAAGAAGTTTTTTCTTTCAAAAAAGGTAAAAAAAAGGTAATTTCTTAATTTACAGTACAGTATTTTATCTATTCTATAGCGTTTTATTTTAAGCTTTTGGAAGTAATTTTTTTAAAAAAGATAAAAAGGGGTAATTTCATAAGTTATGGTACAACATTTGTCTATTTTACAGCGTTTTGTTTTAAGCTATTGGAAGTAATTTTTTTAAAGGTAAGAAGGGGTAATTTCTCAGCTTATAGTACAACATTTTGTCTTCTTTACAGCATTTTGTTTTAGGTTATTGGAAGTAGTTTTTTTGAAAAAGGTAAAAAAAGGGTAATTCCTTTAGTTATAGTACATTAGTTTGTCTTTCTTATAGCATTTTGTTTTAAGGTATTGGAAGTAGTTTTTTTTAAAAAAAGGTAAAAAGGGTTAATTTATTAAGTTATAGTACAACATTTTGTTTTAAGCTATTGGAAGTAGTTTTTTTTTTAAAAAGGTAAAAAATGGTTATTTCTTAAGTTATAGTACAACATTTTGTCTATTTTACAATGTTTTGTTTTACGCTATTGGATGTAGTTTTTTATTTAAAGAAAAGGTAAAAATGGGTAATTTCTTAAGTTATAGTACAACATTTTGTCTATTTTACAGCGTTTTGTTTTAAGCTATTAGAGGTAGTTTTTTTAAAAGTAAAAACGGGTAATTTTTTAAGTTAGGGTAAAACATTTTGTTTTTTTTACAGTGTTTTGTTTTAAGCTATTGACAGTATTTTATTAAAAAAATGTTAAAAAGGGGTAATTTCTTAAGTTGTAGTACAACATTTTTTCTATTTTACAACGTTTTGTTTTAAGCTATTGTAAGTAGTTTTTAAAAAAAGGTAAAATGGGGTAATTTTTTAAGTTATAGTATAACATTTTGTCTATTTTACAGCGTTTTGTTTTAAGCTATTGAAAATAGTTTTTCTTTAAAAAAAAGATATAAAGGGATAATTTCTTAAGTTAATAGTACATCATTTTGTCTACTTTACAGCGTTTTGTTTTAAGATATTGGAAGTAGTTTTTTAAAAAAATGATAATAAGGGGTAATTTCTCAAGTTATAGTACAACATTTTGTCTATTTTACAGCGTTTTGTTTCAAGCTTTTGGAACACGTTTTTTCAAAAAGGTAAAAATGGGTAATTTCTTAAGTTATAGTACAACATTTTGCCTTTTTTACAGTGTTTTGTTTTAGGCAATTTGAAGCAGTATTAAAAAAAAGGTAAAACCGGATAATTTCTTAACCTAGAGTACAACATTTTGTCTATTTTACAGCGTTTTATTTTAGACAGTTGGAAGTAGTTTTTTTTTAAAAAAAAGGGTTAAAAGGGGTAATTTCTTAAGTTATAGTATAACATTTTGTCTATTTTACAGTGTTTTGTTTTAAGCTATTGGAATTAGTTTTTTTTTTAAAAGGTAAAAAAGGATAATTCCTTAAGTTATAGTACAACATTTTGTTTTAAGTTATTGGAAGTAGCTTTTTTTTAAAAAGGTAAAAAGCGGTAATTGCTTAAGTTATAGTACAACATTTTGTCTATTCTACAACATTTTGTTTTAAGCTATTGGAAGTAATTTTTTTTAAAGGTAAAAAGGGGTAATTTCTTAAGTTATAGTACCTCGTTTTGTCTTTTTTACACCGTTTTGTTTTAAGCTATTGGAAATAGTTTTTTTTATAAAGGTAAAAAGGGGTAATTTCTTAAGTTATAGCACATCATTTTTGTCTATTTTACAGCGATTTTTTTAAGCTATTGGAAGTAGTTTTTTTTTAAAAAGGTAAAAAGTGGTAATTTCTTAAGTTTTAGTACAACATTTTGTCTATTTTACACCGTTTTGTTTTAATCTATTGGACGTAGGTTTTTTTAAAAGTTAAAAAGGGGTAATTCTTAAGTCATAGTACAACATTTTTGTCTATTTTACAGCTTTTTGTTTTAAGCTGTTGGAAGTAGTTTTTTCTTTTAATAAAAAAGGTAAAAAGGTGTAATTTCTTATGTTATAGTACAATATTTTGTCTATTTTACAGCATTTCATTTTGAGCTATTGGAAGTAATTTTTTGAAAAAAAGGTGAAAGGGGTAATTTCTTAAGTTATAATACAGCATTTTGTCTATTTTACAACATTTTGTTTTAAACTATTGGAAGTAGTTATTTTTTAAAGGTAAAAGGGGGTAATTTCTTAATTTATAGTACGACATTTTGTCTTTTTTACAGCGTTCTGTTTTGGGCTATTGGAAGTAGTTTATTTTTAAAAAAGGTAAAAATGGGTAATTTTTTTAGTTATAGTACATCATTTTTGTCTATTTTAGAGCATTTTTGTTTTAAGCTATTGGAAGTATTTTTTTAAAAAAAAAAAGTTAAAAAAGGATAATTTCTTAAATTATAGCACAGCATTTTTGTCTATTTTACAGCGTCTTTTTTAAGCTATTGGAAGTAATTTTGTTTTAAAAGGTAAAAAAGAGATAATTTCTTAAGTTGAAGTACATCATTTTGTCTTTTTTAAGGCGTTTTTTTAAGCTATTGAAAGTAGTTTTTTTTTAAAAAAGGTAAAAAGGAGTAATTTCTTAAGTCATAGTACAGCATTTTTGTCTATTTTACAGCATTTTGTTTTAAGCTATTGGAAGTAGTTTTTTTAAAAAAGGTAAAAAGGGGTAATTTATTAAGTTATATTACAGCATTTTTGTCTATTTTACAGCATTTTATTTTAAGCTATTGGAAGTAGTTTTTTTTTAAAAAGGTAAAAAGGGGTAATTTCTTAAGTTATAGTACAACATTTTGTCTATTTTACAACGTTTTTATTTAAGCTATAGGGAGTAGTTATTTTTAGAAGGCAAAAAGGGGTAATTTCTTAAGTTATTGTACAACATTTTTTCTATTTTAGAGCATTTTGTTTTAAGCTATTGGAATAACTTTTCTTCAAAAAGGGTAAGAAGGGGTAATTTCTTAATTTATAGTACAACATTTTATATATTTTACAGAGTTTTGTTTTAAGATATTGGAAGTAGTTATTTTAAAAAGGTAAAAAGCGGTAATTCTTAAGTTATAGTACAGCATTTTATCAATTTTACAGCGTTTTGTTTTATACTATTGGAAGTAGTTTTTTTTAAAAAGGATAAAAAAGAGTAATTTCTCAAGTTATACTACAACATCAGCGCTTTGTTTTAAGCTATTGGAAGTAGTTTTTTTTAAAAGTAAAAAGGGGTAATTTCTTAAGTTAGAATACAACATTTTGTCTTTTTTACAACGTTTTGTTTTAAGTTAATGGAACAAGTTTTTTTTAAAAAGGGTAAAAAGGGTAATTTCTTAAGTTATAGTACAACATTTTTGTCTACTTTACAACGTTCTGTTTTAAGATATTAGAAGTAGTTTTTTAAAAGAATAGGTAAAAATGGGTAATTTCTTAATTTATAGTACAACATTTTGTCTATTTTACAGCGTTTTGTTTTAAGCTATTGGAAGTAGTTTTTTTTAAAAGATAAAAAGGGGTAATTTCTTAAGTTATAGTACAGTATTTTTTCTATTCTACAGCGTTTTGTTTTAAGCTATTGGAAGTAGTTTTTTAAAGGTAAAAAAGGGTAGTTTCTTAAGTTATAGTACAACATTTTGCCTATTTTACACCGTTTTGTTTTAAACCATTGGAAGTAGTTTTTTTAAAAAAAAAAATGTAAAAATGGGTAATTTCTTAAGTTATAGTACAGTATTTGCGTTTTGTTTTAAGCTATGGGAAGTAGTTTTTAAAAAAGGTAAAACGGGGTAATTTCTTAAGTTATTGTATAGCATTTTGTCTATTTTACAGCGTTTTGTTTTAAGCTATTGGACGTAGTTTTATTTTAAAGGTAAAATGGGGTAAATTTTTAAGTTATAGTACATCATTTTGTCTTTTTTTCAGCATTTCGTTTTAGGCTATAGGAAGTAGTTTTTTTTAAAAAAGGAAAAAAATGGTAATTTCATAAGTTACAGCACAACATTTTTGTCTATTTTACAGCATTTTGTTTTAAGCTACTGGGAGTAGTTATTTTTGGAGAAGGTAAAAAGGGGTAATTTCTTAAGTTATATTACAACATTTTTGTCTAATTTACAGCGTTTTGTTTTATGCTATTGGAAGAAGTTTTTTTAAAAAAGGTAAAAATGGGTAATATCTTAAGTTATAATACAACATTTTTTCTTGTTTAGAGCGTTTTTTTAAGGTATTGGAAGTAGTTTTTTTAAAAAAAAAGTAAAAAGGGGTAATTTCTTAAGTTATAGTTTAACATTTTGTCTATTTTACAGCGTTTTTTTTGCGCTATTGGAAGTAGTTTTTTTGTAAAAAGGTAAAAAGTGGTAATTTCTTTAGTTATAGTACAACATTTTGTCTATTTTACAGCATTTCGTTTTAAGCTATTGGAAGAAGTTTTTTTGAAAGGTAAAACGGGTTAATTTCATAAGTTATAGTACAGCATTTTCTCTATTTTATAGCATTTTGTTTTAAGCTATTGGAAGTAATTTTTTTTAAAACGGGAAAATGAGGTAATTTCTTAAGTGAAAGTACAACATTTTGTCTATTTTACACTGTTTTGTTGCAAGCTATTGGAAGTAGTTTTTTTAAAAAAAGGTAAAAAGAGGCAATTTCTTAAGTTCATAGTATAGCATTTTGTATACTTTGCAGCGTTTTTTTTAAACTATTCGAAGTAATTTTACTTAAAAAAAGGAAATAAGGGTTAATTTCTTAAGTTATAGTACAACATTTTGTCTATTATACAGTGTTTTGTTTTAAGCTATTGGAATTAGTTTTTAAAAAAAAAGTAAAATGGCGAAATTTCTTAAGTTATAGTACAGCATTTTGTCTATTTTACAGCGTTTTATTTTAAGCTATTGGAATTAGTTTTTTAAAAAAGGTAAAAAAGGCAATTTCTTAAGTTATAGTACAGCATTTTGTCTGTTTAACAGCGTTTTTTAAGCTATTGGATGTAGTTTTTGTTTTAAAAAGGTAAAAAGGAGCAATTTCTTAAGTTATAGTAAAGCATTTTGTCTATTTTACAGCGTTTTATTTTAAGCTATTGGATGTAGTTTTTTAAAAAAAAGGTAAAAAGGGGTAATTTCTTAAGCTATAGTACAACATTTTGTCTATTTTACAGCTTTTTGTTTTAAGCTATTGGAAATAGTTTTTTAAAAAACGAAAAAAGGGGTAATTTCTTTAGTTATAGTACAACATTTAGCGTTTTGTTTTAAGCTATTGGAAGTAGCTTTTTAAAATAAAAGCTAAAATCGGGTAATTTCTTAAGTTATAGTACGACATTTTTTCTATTTTACAGCGTTTTGTTTTTAGCTATAAAAAGTAGTTTTAAAAAAAAAGTTAAAAAGGGGAAGTTTCTTAAGTCATATTACACACTTTATCGATTTTACAGCGTTTTGTTTTAAGCTATTGGAAGTAGTTTTTTCTAAAGGTAAAAGAGGGTAATTTCTTAAGTTATAGTGCAACATTTTTTCTATTTTACAGCGTTTTGTTTTAAGCTATTGGAAGTAGTTTTTTTAAAAGGTAAAAAGGGTTCATTTCTTAAGTTATAGTGCAACATTTTGTCTATTTTACATCATTTTGTTTTAAGTTATTGGAAGTAGTTTTTTAAAAAAAAAGGTAAAATGGGATAATTTCTTAAGTTATAGTACATCATGTTGCTATTTTACAACGTTGTGTTTTAAGCTATTGGAAGTATTTTTTTTTTAAAAGGTAATAATAGTTAATTTCTTAAGTTATAGCACAACATTTTGTCTATTTTACAGCATTTATTTTAAGCTATTGGAAGTTGTTTTTTTAAAAAAGGTAAAAAGGGGTAATTTTTTAAATTATAGTACATCATTTTGTCTATTTTACAGCGTTTTGTTTTAAGCTATTGGAAGCAGTTTTTTTAAAAAAAGTAAAAAAGGGTAATTTCTTAAGTTATAGTACAACATTTTGTCTTTTTCACAATGTTTTGTTTTAAGCTATTGAAAGTAGTTTTTTTATAAAAAAGTTAAAAATGGGTAATTTCTTAAGTTATAGTGCAGCATTTTTGTCTATTTTACAGCGTTTTGTTTTAAGCTATTGGTAGTAGTTTTTTTTTAAAAATGGGTAAAATTGGGTAATTTCTTAATTTATAGTACATCGTTCAGTCTATTTTACAATGTTTTGTTTTAAGCTATTGGAAGTTGTTTTTTTAAAAAGTTAAAAAGGGGTAATTTCGTATGTTATAGTGTAGCATTTTATCTATTTTAAAATGTTTTGTTTTAAGCTATTGAAGTAGTTTTTTTTAAGGTGAAAAGGGGTAATTTCTTATGTTATAGTCCTGCATTTTGTCTTTTTAGAACGTTTTGTTTTAAGCTAATGAAAGAATTTTTTTTTAGGAAAAGGTAAAAAGGGGTAATTTCTTAAGTTATAGTACGCCATTTTTGCCTATTTTACAGCGTTTCGTTTTAAGCTGTTGGAAGTAGTTTTTTTTTTCAAAAAAAAAAGGTAAAAAGGGGTAATTTCTTAATTTATAGTACCTCATTTTGTCTATTTTACATCGTTTTGTTTTAAGCTATTGGAAGTAATTTTTTTTAAAGGTAAAAAGGTGTAAAATTTCTTAAGTTATAGTGCAGCATTTTGTCTATTTTACAGTGTTTTGTTTTAAGATATTGGAAGTAGTTTTTCTTAAAGGTAAAAAGGGGTAATTTCTTATGTTATAGTCCTGCATTTTGTCTTTATTACCGTGTTTTTTAAGTAATTGGAAGTAGTTTTTTTAAAAAAAAGGTAAAAGGGGAAATTTCTTTTGTTATAGTACAGCATTTTTGTCTATTTTACAGTGTTTTGTTTTAAGTTATTGGAAATTGTTTTTTTTTTAAAAAGGTAAAACTAGGTAATATCTAAAGTCATAGTACACAATTTTGTGTTTTTTCACAGCGTTTTGTTTTGAGCTATTGAAACTAGTTTTTCTTTGAAAGATTAAGGGTAATTTCATAAGTTATAGTACAACATTTTTTCAACTTTGCAGCATTTTGTTTTAAGTTATTGGAAGTATTTTTTTTAAAAATGGTAAAAAGAGGTAATTTCTAAGGTTATAGTACAACATTTTGTCTATTTTACAGCATTTTGTTTTAAGCTATTTGAAGTAGGTTTTTAAAAAAAAGGTAAAAATGGATAATTTCTAAAGTTATAGTACGACATTTTGTTTATTTTACAGCGTTTAGTATTAAGCTATTGGAAGCAGTTTTTTTTAAAAGGTAAAAAGGGGTAATTTCTTAAGTTATAGTACAACATTTTGTCTATTTTACAGCGTTTTGTTTTAAGATATTGGAAGTAGTTTTTTTAAAAAAAGGTAAAAAGGGGTAATTTCTTAAGTTATAGTACAGCATTTTGTCTATTTTACAGCGTTTTGTTTTAAGCTATTGGAAGTAGGTTTTTAAAAAAAAGGTAAAAATGGATAATTTCTAAAGTTATAGTACGTCATTTTGTCTATTTTACAGCGTTTAGTTTTAGCTATTGGAAGTAGTTTTTTTTTAAAAGGTAAAAAGGGGTAATGTCTTAAGTTATAGTACAGAATTTTGTCTTTTTCATAGCATTTTGTTTTAAGCTATTAGATGTATTTTTTTTAAAACAAGGTAAAAAAGGGTAATTTTTTAAGTTATAGTACAGCATTTTGTCTATTTTACAGCGTTTTGTTTTAGACTATTGGAAGTAGTTTTTTTAAAAAAAGGTAAAAAGGGGTAATTTCTTAAGTTATAGTTCAGCATTTTTGTGTATTTTACAGTGTTTTGATTTAAGCTATTGAAAGTAGTTTTTTTTTAAAAAGGTAAAAACGATTAATTTCTTAAGTTATAGTATGGCATTTTGTCTATCTTACAGCGTTTTATTTTAAGCTATTTGAAGTAGTTTTTAAAAAAAAGTTAAAACGGGGTAATTTCTTAAGTTATAGTGCTGAATTTTGTCTATTTTATAGCGTTTTGTTTTAAGCTATTGGAAATAGTTTTTTTAAAGGTAAAAAGGAGCGATTTCTTAGTTATAGTACATCATTTTGTCTTTTTTACAACGTTTTGTTTTAGGCAATTGGAAGCAGCTTTTTTTAAAATAAAGATAAAAAGGGGTAATTTCCTATATTATAGCACAACAATTTTGTCTATTTTACAGCCTTTTTTTTAAGCTATTGTGTTAACCTCGCTTTGAAATAACCTCACGACCTAAAAATGGGACGACTTAACTGCTTAAGGGAGTAGGCGATCTAACACATGAAGTGGCTTACGGGAAGGGACGACCTAACGACTTAGGGAAGTAAGCGGCCTAACGGCTTAAGAAGTGGACAACGAAACGGCTTAAGAAGTGGACGACCTAACGACTTAAGTGGACGACCTAACTGCTTGCAGGAAGCCACGACTCAGCGACCTAAACACTTCACGACCTAAGGAGATAAAGCGGCAGCGACCTAGTGCTTTCACAACCTACTTTAAGTCGCTCACGACTTAGCACTTGTTGAACCATTCCACTCACCGTTAGGTCGCTAGAACCTAATAGCTAGCTCAGATGGCCAGGTGCGAACCAGTTAGGTCGTAACTCATATCCCCTTAGCTCGTTGACAACTCATGACCCATCTTAAGTCGTAGCCTTCGACTTACGACTTACCTTAAGTCGCTCATGACTTAAGGCCTGTCCGGAAACCCCTATAAATACAGCATGAGCTACGACATTCGGGGGATCTTTTGGCTGATTCTTGAAGCGCCAATACTCTACCATTTTCTCAACTAAAACAGCACTTCAAGCACTCCAAACACCAAGGATATTACGACAAACTTCAAGAGAAAATCTACATCATTCGACATGGATTCGAAAGATTATTCTACATTGAAATTTGAACTACTAGTCTAAAGTGTGTTGTAATTGAAGAAAGTTGTATGAGTTGTAATTGAGTCGGCAATAAAGAGATCTAAAGTGGATGTAGGCTTGACAATAAGCCGAACCACTACAAAAACTGTGTCTTTTACTGTTTTTCTGATATTTTCC
The DNA here is from genome assembly GCA_030765085.1 of Allium cepa. Lineage (NCBI taxonomy): Eukaryota > Viridiplantae > Streptophyta > Magnoliopsida > Asparagales > Amaryllidaceae > Allium > Allium cepa. The sequence goes on from CM060931.1 coordinate 888,775,467, forward strand.
TGCTTATTTCTGATTCCCGTATCAGCGGGTGGTGCTTTCACACTTGCTTTACTTGCACCGGGGTGTTAGCGTTCGATTTTTACATTAAAATTTTTGGTGCTTTCACTGAGAACCCAACTCAGGATACTGTCATCATAACTTCGCAGAAATTTGTGAAAAGGAACTCTCTAAAAACCAGAAGTTTGTCAGAAATAATGGCTCCTGGAAGAAAGCGCAAGTCTGTTAGATCCGACGATGTTCGCGAGACTGCTGCCACTTCTCCTCCTTTAAGTCAAACAACTCCAACTGTTGGAGTAACGCGAGCAGAATTGGATGCTGCGGTTTCTGGGCTATATCAGCAGATGGAAGCCCAAAATAATCTGATGTTGGAAAGGTTGAATGCTTTTCTTGGGGCTAACCGTCAACCAGTGAATAACGAACCAAACTTTGCCGATAATATTCATGATGTTGAAGAAAGTGATGTTCCTCAAAGGGCAGCTGGCCCAGCCAAAGACACACCTCCCCAACTTGGAGGATCGGGACAACAACCAACTTTCCGTGACTGCCTGTCAAGGCAGACTTCTGAAAAAATGTCCGATACCTGTCCTGCTGAAACCCTTAATGACGAGGAATATTTCTCAGGGATGGTCCGACAAATTATGAAGGAAAGTATGCAAAGAGAGGAAGATGAAAAAGAATGGGGGTTCGCTCCGAGCAAGACTCCATTCACTGAAAGGATTTTGAAAGCAAAATTTCCTAGGAAGTTCGTTCCTCCTACCATACCGGCTTATAAGGGGACAAGCGACCCTAATGAATTTCTATACAAGTATGATTGGCACATGACTGGTGCCAGAGCTTCAGATGAAATCAAATGCTGATATTTTCCGGTATACCCAGAAGGAGTTGATCTACTCTGGTTCACAAAACTGTCGGTCCAGTCGATAGACCAATTTTCTGATTTGACTAGAAAGTTTAAGGAACAGTTCAGATTGTACGCTTCGAAGGCGAAAGATATAATGTCGTTATCCAGCTTGGAGTAGAATCCTGCTGAATCCATTAGAGCTTTCTTTAATCGCTTCAATATAGCTCTGGCTGAAGTAGACAACACAGAGCCGAGAATGATTTTGACGTACCTGATGAAGGCTATTGATAAGACAAGTGAGTTCGGGAGGTGGTTGAAAATGAAAGAACCGAATTCGCTTGACAAGTTTTACAAGAAAGATGATGAATTCATGCGCTTGGAAACCCTCCAAGCATCGGCTAAGGTGGTATCGATAGGGGCTGGAAATAGTAATGTTGTTCTGAACAGGAAGGAATCTGGCAATCAGAAGAGGGGAAATGATGGTCAGAAGAAGCAAGGAGATGCAAAGAAAAGTCGTCCCTTCAACTTCACCCCTCTGACAGATACCCCGGAAAACATCTACTTTGCAAAGAAAGACACAGTCGAATTCCCCACACCAGCTAAGCAAAGGGTTAATAAGAAAGCTGAGAAGAATGGAAGGTTTTGCCGGTTCCACAACCAACCCGGGCATGATACCAATGAGTGCCGTCACTTGAAGGAGTTGGTTGAGGAACTATTGAAAGAAAACAAGCTCCAGCAATATGTAAGGAGGAACAAGAATGGCCCAACTTCGCCAACTCAAGGACAACAGGCTCCTGTTCATCGTCCTAGCTCTAGTGAAAAGGCAGCAGATCATGAATCTGAGAAGCCCATTATTAATGTGATTACAGGAGGACCTCACCCAGCTGGCAGAAGCTGGAGCGAGATGGAACGGTACTCTCGTGCGTTGAAATATACCCCAACAGAGGAGAGTGTTTTTGTGTTGGAAGATGCTGCACCTCTGAAGCAGCAGAAAACTTTTAAGGATGACGTTATCTTCAGAGTCAGGGATTCTATGGGTGTTGAAGCCCCTACCATAGATCCCTTGGTTATTTTTTCTGGCATTGGGCCAGCTATTGTAAGTAGAGTACTTGTTGATTGTGGTGCTTCTTGCAATATTCTTTTCAAGAAGACTTTTGATCAGATGAAGATCCCAATGGCTTATGTTCAAGCTTCATCGCAAAAGGTCGTTGGTTTTACTGGGGAACCCAAGCAGCCGGTTGGGACTATTGACCTGTTCGTGGAACTTGGAGAGGGGCGGAAGAAGGTCGTTCAAAGGCAGACTTTTGTAATCGTTGATGAATTTTCTGCTTACAACGCCTTCCTAGGCCGTCCAACTCTTGCAGCCATTAAAGCAATTCTCGCCCCGTGGTGCCTTACCATGAAATTCCCCACAGATAATGGAGTTGGTGTTGTTAAAGGGGATCAGAATGCGGGGCGGGAATTTTATCTGATAGAACTGCGTGAAGCAAGAAAGAGAGAGATGGGAAAGGATGCGTGAGCCCCAGTCCGCATCAAAGAATCAACCTTGTAGCAATTACAGGGCCGACCCTGTACTAGCGAATGTAGCGAAGCATGAAGAAAAATGGATCCCAGAAAAGCCCGTGCAGGGGAGAATCGAGTGGTGCTAGTGGAAGTAACGGTACTAGTACCTGTTGACCCAAAAGACCCAAACAAGGTTCTGAATGTGGGTTCACAACTTAGTGCGGCAGTTCAGAATATTTTAATATCATTCCTGAAAGCGAATCTGGATGTATTCGCTTGGACCCATGCTAATATGTTTGGAATATCACCTGAAGTTGCAGTACATACTTTGAATATTGATCCGAAGTTTACACCTGTGAAGCAGAAAAGAAGAACCCAGGGTCCCGAGAGGTCAGCAGCATTGAAAGAAGAGGTGGATCGGCTCATGGAGAATGACTTTATCAGAGAATCAACTTAACCGAATTGGGTTTCAAATCCAGTACTGGTTAAGAAAGCTAACGGAAAGTGGAGAGTATGCATCGACTTTTCAGATTTAAACAAAGCCTGCCCCAAAGACGGTTTTCCGCTTCCCCGGATTGACCAGTTGGTTGACGGAACAGCGGGACATGAATTGTTATCTTTTATGGATGCTTACTCCGGATATAACCAGGTCATGATGCATGAGCCAGATCAGGAGGACACAAGTTTCATAACCGAAGTTGGTCTATACTGCTACAAAGTCATGCCTTTCGGACTGAAGAATGCAGGAGCAACTTACCAAAGACTTGTTAATACGATGTTCAAACCACAGATTGGAAAGACCATGGAAGTTTATGTTGACGATATGTTGGTTAAATCAAAGAGAGCAGTAGACCATATGGACCACTTAGCGGAAATGTTCACCGTCCTACGAAAGTATGGAATGAAGCTTAATCCCTTTAAGTGTTCATTCGGGGTGGAGTCCGGAAAGTTCTTGGGTTTCATTATGAGCGCTAGGGGCATTGAGGCTAATCCTGCTCAAATCACCGCCTTAAGAGAAGTCAAAGCTCCTAGAACGAAGAAGGAACTGCAAAGTCTCAATGGAAAAGTCGTTGCCTTAAGTCGATTCATTTCCAAAGCTACTGATAAATGCATTCCATTCTTTGATGCTCTGAAGAAAGGAAGGAAAAACTTTGACTGGACTCTAGAATGCCAGAAAGCTTTCGATGAATTAATTCGCCATATGGAAACTCCTCCGATACTTTCTAAGCCCGACAATGGTGAAGATCTTTTTGTATACTTGGCGATCTCAGCTCATGCTCTTAGTGCGGCACTGGTGCGAGAAGACGCCAAAATTCAACACCCAGTCTATTATATTAGCAAAAGGTTTACTAGGGCAGAAATGAATTATTCAAAGTTGGAGAAGCTTTCCCATTGTCAACTGATCGCATCAAGAAAATTGAGGCCATATTTTCAAGCTCATCCAATCAAAGTCCTCACTGATCAGCCTCTGAAGCAAGTCCTCTTCCGCCCTGAGACTTCGGGTCGCCTTTTGAAGTGGAATATTGAACTCAGTCAATATGACATCGCTTATCATCTCCGGAGAGCAATCAATGGACAAGCTTTGGCAGATTTCATCGCAGAATGTACAGAAAAAGGTGATAGTGAGGAAGTAGTAACCGATAATCCCCCAATTCGATGGAAATTGTATGTGGATGGCGCAACAAACGATTACTGTTATGGGGCTGGGGTTGTGCTTGAAACACCTTAAGGGCGGTCATTGTGCTATGCTTTAAGATTGGAATTCCCTTCGACAAACAATGAAGCAGAGTATGAAGCTCTTATTGCCGGTTTAAGAATTGCTAAAGAATTGAACGTCAAAATGTTGCAAATCTTCAGTGATTCACAACTTATTGTATGTTAAGTCAAGAAAGAGTTTCAGATTAAAGGGGGAAATCTGCCTGCTTACTTGTCAAGAGCCTGGAAGCTTCTCGATGACCTTGACCATTATACGATAAATCATATACCCCGGGAAGAGAACATGAAGGTAGATTCTCTTGCAAAGTATGCAAGCACTGGTGAAGCTCAATGACTAGGATTAGTTCCTGTGGAAGTCTTGTAAACTCCAAGCATTGATGAGATGGATATTGACTGGATCATGACTATATCACAGGAGCGAGAATCATGGATGACTCCGATATTGGAATATCTGTGCGACGGTTCTCTACCAGAAAACTCAAAAGAACGGCAGAAGTTGTTAAGAAAAGCATCCAGATACATAATCCAAGATGGCCGATTGTATATGCGGGGATTCTCAATGCCATTACTCCGATGTGTGACCAAGGAAGAAGCTGAGACAATTCTAACCGAGGTACACGGAGGAGAGTGTGGAGATCATTCATGTGGTCAAACTCTAGGAAAGAAAATTCTCCGTTATGGGTATTTTTGGCCAGATATTAATAGTGACGCTGCAAGTTATGCCCGAAAATGTGACCGATGCCAGAGATTTGCAAAAATCCCAAGGGCACCTTCTACTGAGATAACGCAGATTATCAGTCCGTGGCCATTTGCTATTTGGGGGATAGATCCCATCGGGCCTTTGCCAACTGCCAAATCCGGAGTCAGATATGCTATTGTTGCCGTTGATTATTTTACTAAATGGGCTGAATCTGAACCATTAGCTACTATTACCTCTAAGAAAATGATAAACTTTGTAACTAAGAATATCATTTGCAGGTATGGTGTGCCTCAAAAGATAATCACAGACAATGGAACCCAATTTGAAAGTGAAGAGTTCCAAGATTTTTGCAAGAAATTCAAAATCTAGAAAAGTTTCTCAGCAGCGGCTCATCCTCAAGCAAACGGGCATGTGGAAGCAGTAAACAAAATTATCAAACCGACCATCAAAAAACAGCTGGAAAAAGCGAAAGGTGGTTGGCTGATAAGCTTCCACTAGCACTATGGGCATATAGAACTACACATAAAACTGCGACGGGGTACACTCCATCTTCATTGGCATATGGATCAGAGGCAATGATTCCGGTAGAAATAGAGGTCCCTTCATATAGAAGAATCCATTTCAATCAGGCTGAAAATGAAAAGCTGCAACTTGAAGCCCTTGACTTCCTTGATGAAAAAAGAGAAGAAGCTGATGTTAACGCTAGAATTTGAACGCTAACACCCCGGTGTATGAGCTATAGTTGTGAAAGCACCACCCGAAAGCTCGGGAACAGATTACAAGCAGAAAACAATGGAAAAGCGGTAAACGACAACAATTTTATAGTGGTTCGGCTTAAGGGTATAGCCTACGTCCACTTTAAGTACTTTTATTAATGATCTCGTTACAAGCTGATACAATTCTTCTCAAGTACAATATATTTCAAGTTACAAGAGTTTTGGAACAAGTAGCTCAAGCTTCTATGTCGATTAAAATCCTTGAATTCAAATTGAAGATGTGAATTGAAGATGTGTAGTTTCTTCGTGAAGTTCTTCGAAGAATTCCTTTGATCTCGAAAGCTCTAAGTGTTGATGGAGTTCTCGATGCAGCAAGGTCACGGTCTCTCAAGAGAATGTGCCAAAAGTCCTTTGAATGTTGGAGGTGGGTGCCTATTTATAGAGAGTTTCGGCCTGGAATTATTGCCAAGTCCTAAGTCGTGGCCGATTTAAGTTAAGTCGCAGCCGACTTAATATGAGTCGTGGCCGGTCCATCTGGCCCCTTCATGGCTTCACAGGAGTTCACTTGCACAAGTCCTAGGTCGCCTCCGAGTCAACACCACCCCTTCTTAGTAATACGGCCTCGGGTTTGCATTTAATAGCTTTGAGTCGTTCACGACTCAAATTAGGTTGTGTGACCGAGATAACTGGGAGTTGAATCGTGCACGAGTTAAGAGGCTGCTGTGCTGAGTAGCTGCATTGAACTCATCTTCCTTTTCTTGAGTCGTGAACGAGCTAACATTGGTCTTAAATCGGTTGTGACTTGGGTCGGCAACTATTCTAGGTCGCCAGCTTGGTATGGTCTTAGATCGGTAACTCGCTCAAGTCACTGAGTCGGTATCTTCTGAGTCTTAAGCCAGTACCCACGTTAGGTCGGCAACTGTTTTAGCTTTAACTCGGTATTTCTCAAGTCGGTATGCCTCTTAATCCTACTAGGTCGGTAACCCTTTGAATCTTAAGTCGGTCTCCCTTGAGTCCCTGCCCCTTCTGAGTCATTAAGTCGGTAACCATTGAGTCACCATTCATCTTAGGTCGGCAATGAGCTAAAGCTGTTGGGTCGGTATTTATGTTGAGTCGGTAGCCTTGTTGAAGTGTTAAGTCGGCATAACCCTTAGGCCTTAGGTCGGCACCCCCTGTTGAGCCTTAGGTCGGCACGCTTCTAACTATTAGGTCGGAGCCTCTTGATGCGCTAGATCGGTGAGTTATGGTCAAGGCGGAGTTAACATTTGCCCCTCGAAGTATACGCCTAAATGTTAGGCCGTGTGCTTCGATAGCCCTTAACCCGTCCCCTCTTAGGTCGGTAGGTCGTATGCGACCTAACAGTTAGACCGTATGTGTTGCTCCAAATTTTCCACTGCAGGGTATAAGTTAACTTTCTTCTTCTTTCTTCGTCACTTACTCACTTGCCTGATTCCGCCATTAAAGTGTTCTCAAATTCCTAGAAGCAATTTCCTTCCAACTAATCATCGATAACCTCTACCATCCATTGCGTAAGTGATTTTATCCCTCTTTCGATTGTAGATTACTGTCGATTCATGAATCCTGTCGCTCAAACACGAATCGCCTCTTTGCGTGATGCTCCATCAAGATTACCATTGTTTTCGTGATTGGTGAAGTTTAGGTTGCTTGGTTCGATTTCGACTGATTGATGGGACGATGAATATGGTTTACTGATTTAAGCTAGCTGATTTTGATTCGTGCTAGGATTGCAAGGCGCTGACTTTGCAGAGGTTTCGAGTTGATGTCTTGGATGATCCGAATGCATGATATAGGATAAATGGAGTGAGAATTTTTTGGTTGAGGGAGTAGCTAACGGGTTAACAGGTTGAGTGGGGCGAGGTATTGATCTAGATGTGACCCGGTGATTTGAAGTGACTTAGCTTTTGGCCGACCCAATCCTTAAATCGTGGCCGTGTTAGCACTTGAGGGAGATCTACCGACCTAACCTTCTGCCGATCTAAGCCTTAAAACTGTGGCCGAGTTAAACCTTGGGGAAATCTGCCGATTTAACCTTCTACTGATTTAACCTTGAACCGCAGCCAAGTTAACCCCTAAGTCGTGACCGAGCTAAGCCCTTAAACCGTGACCGAGTTGGCTCTTAAACCGCTGCCGAGTTAACACTTAAGCTTTGGGCATGCTGACTTTTTGAGAGCATAGATCCACTTTGAGTTTCTAACTTGAACTGCCAAACTAAGTTGCCTAAATTTTGAACTGCCCCAACTTTAAATTTGCTTGAATCTCAGTGTATTATTTCACAGATCGCATTAACTTATAAGCTGCTAACCTGCTGAAAATAACAAACAAAGAAAACCAAGGCGAAAATACTACCATTGACTGCCCATGTCAGATGACAGATTAGTCAAGACAAGACAAACAACTTAATTACACTGCATGAAATGTTTGTGAATCAATCAATTAAAGTTAAACATTAATGCAAAGTATCAATAACCTGAACTGATTTATCTGCATCAACATCTTACTTGCATATTTAGGCTTAAAACAATAGTCCCTGAATTTTATAACTAACGAATGCTTGCTAGTTTTCATTCTAGTTATATTTGTTCACTGCTTGATTGATTTTACACAACACTTCACACACTTTAGGAAACGTGCACCTTCATGTTTGAATACCCAGTTGTTTATGTAGAATGACTTCCCACCGAGAAGAAGAAGTGGTAACTCAAGAGGAAGAAACTTTTCCGATAGCTGTTCCCATAGAGAATCCTCCGGAGAGAACCTCGACTATTCTAACTTCGAGAGCGTTTGTCCAGCTGCGCACTCAATTTGGCTTTGCTGAAAGTGATGTTCTTCTCCCTGGGCCAAGTGATACTGCTGACAATCCTCCCTATGGCTTTGTTGCAGTCAATCGCCAAATGTGCTTAAGTGGGGCGATTTCTCCTTTTAACGACTTCCTTCGAACTCTTCTCCTTCGGTTGACAATCTCTCCGTTTCAACTTCATCCCAATGGCTATGCCATCTTGACGGGGTTATGTGTTTTGTTTAGAAGAACTCTTGATCGCCTACCGAGTTTTGAAGAAATTCGTTATCTGTGCTCGTTTGCAAAGAGTAAAGATCATCCTTCCCTCATTATTGTGAGAAGTGCTAGAAACCGCAAGCTCATTTCCGATCTTACTGAAAGCGTTCATGGATTTTTGAACCAGTTTTTCTTTGCCCGCTGTCCCCCAGGGTTTTATGCCATCTGGAGAGTAGGAAGTAAGATTAGTGTTTCTATTTTTTCCGTTTTGAAATTTTTTCGAGATCCGAACTTTCAGTTGCTAATTTCATTCTTTGTTCCTTTCAGCACTTCCTCTCCCTTCTAGAGACCCAATTCATAAGCAAGTTTTTGAGAGGTTAAGTGTCGTGGCCACAGAAGAGAGGAGCATAAAATTTCTGTTGAGGGATGAATTTTTACATCAACATGGGCTTCTACACACTTCTCGCTCTATGCATGCTCATGAAGTTCCAACGGAAGTCCCCGATTCTCCGATAAAGACTCCTGAATCTTCGCTGGTGAAGTGCTCCACTTCTGTTGATGTTGCGGGGCCATCTGATAAACTTGCCCCGGTTATCGAGGAAGAAGAGCCTCAGGGATCCTCTCACCATTCACAAGAATCTGGTGAAAAGGCTAAGAAATCCAGTCCTGTCAAGCAAAGCAGGGACGATACCTTCGAAGGATTGAGCGACCTCTTCGCTACTTCACAAGAGATCTTCAAAGATGACCCTACTACTGCCGGGATTTCTTCTTCAGTAGTTGAAGCTACTTCTATTTTGCAACAGTCGTCGTCGACTCAGGAGTTGACGTTAACTATTACACCCACAACCACTCCCCAAATAAAGAGTGGTTCGTAGATTAATGCGCGTAGTTTGCACATCACACACACTTAGAATTTCTCATCACTTCTATGCACTTATCTTCTTGTAATTCCAAGATTTCTAAAGCCTATTATTTTAATTCCAGATTCTCCTATGGGGCGCAGCGGCTCGTACTATGATGATTTCCAGCGCTACGGGAGGCGTAGCCAGTATGATTACAGGCGTTACCTTCCTTCTTACAGAGAGTCGGATGAAGAGAGGGCCATCAGGAAAGCCGACGAGAGACGAGCATATGAAGAACGTCGCCGAAGGGAACAAGAAAGACATGATCTTCCCCATAGAGATGATGACACCCAAAAGAGAAAAGCTCATGATGAGAGAGGAAAGAGTCACATAGACGATTCTTCTAGCAAGCGGGCTAGACTTACTGAAGAAACAACTCCTTCAGCTTCTGAACATGTCCCTGCTCAATCTCCTGCTCCCGCTCGCTCCGACATTCAAGCAATCATCAACCGGCCCGCATACCAAGTCGGGCAAGGTCCTCCCACTCTTCAAAGTCGATTTCCTCAGTGGTGCCTGAGAGGGGTTCGATTTGATCTCGACTTGGTTCCCCTCGACAAACCAGCTATGCTGCGAAATCTTGATGCTGTCAGGACCGATATCGAAAGAATGTCGAACTGGCAAAAACTCGTCGACGAACTTCAGAGGGTTAACCGAGCCAATCTCGAGGCCATGCTAACAATGGAGAATGATAAGGCTGAGTGGCAGAAGACTCTTGAACAGCATGACGCCGAAATGAGAAGTATTGCTTCCTACAATGAAAAGCTGGAAGCGGAAGTAGAAAAAATTAAGGAAGAATTAGCTACTTCATCTACTTTCCATTCACAAAAGGAGAGCATGCTTCAGCAACAAGTACGAGATGCGCATGCCAGTCAAAGAGCAGTCGAAGATAAGCTTGCACACAAGGAAAAGGTCATAGAAGAATATCGTGCTGAAACTGCACAACTGCGAGAACAGACCGGCTCTCAAAGCTTGGAGATAGAGTTGTTAAAAACTCGACTTGCTATGGCCGAAAAGGAGCGCGACGAGGCTGTTGCTGGTAAACTTGCGGCCGAAGAGGCTCATCAAGCAACCAAAGCTGACATTAGCTCCACATTATTCGATTTTTATCTGCACAGCATTTTGGGACGTGGCAGCCTTGCCTTTCTAGGCCCAAAGTATGAAATCACACTGGCTGAAGTTTGGGAGGCAGCACTTGATATGCTCGGTGGTAAAGGTGCTGGATATGCTGAGTCAGCCCTTGAAGAGCATTATCTTGATGATGAGGCCCGTGCCGCTCTTGCCAAGGGAAAGGAGCAGCTTGCCAGAGTGCGGGCCGGGATGGCGGAAGAGGAGCGTTCTGAAAAAGAAGTACCGCCTACTACCTCTGAACGTCCTCTAGTTTCTCCCGAGGTGGACATTACAGGCTCTAGTGCTCATTCGCCGCCTCCTACAAAAACCGGGGTAATTACCCCTACTGATGAAGAGGCTTTGGAGGACATTGGGGCTCAGAATTATGAGATTGAACTGACGAAGCCAATATCTTCAGGTAATTTCGACATTGGTCCGATTCAGGTGGATTGCCTGCTTATTCCTCAAAAATTTGATGAGCTTCTCGATTACTTCTTGAATCTCGATGAACCCATATCTCCCCTCTTTCGGGAAGATACTAACATTTTCAATTTTTCTTCTTCTGCAGTTGAAACAACAAGTGTCGTGCAGACTTCGCCTTCTCTGGTTATTCCTCCTCCATCTCTTCAGGTGACTCCTCCTTCTGCTTCACAACCTGGGTCACAAGAGGAGAAAATTGAGGCTCTTCATGGTTTGGATGACCCTGTTGCCTCGCAGGAGCAAAGAGATGAGGGACTTGAAGGAGGCGAGATCTCTCCGGAGCGGACTCCTTCTGACGACGTAGTTTTGTCCGCTCTCGTTACTCCGGGGAGTGAGTCTTCTTCGCAGAGAAGAAAGAAGCATGGGACATCGAAGAGGAGGGGGAAGAAAATTATCACCACTGAAGAGGAACCGGAAATTGCGCCAGTTGCACTTCCCTCCCCTTCTTCCCTTATGCCTTCAGACCAACCTGAGAGACCCGAAAAGCTAACCACTCGGCCGGGTAAAGGGTCTAAAGGCGGCAAGAAGAAATGAAGAGTTGAGCTTTTTGATTCCTTTTTTGTGTAATGGTCGGATGTTGTGCAGGCACCGGCCCCTGCTTTTTTTTTTATTTTGAAGCCTGTATCTGCAATATCTGCAATTGAATAAAATGATTCTTTATTTGTACAGCCTTTTGTTTGAATTTGAGAATGCATTTACTATTTATTTTTTGCACAAGTTTATTTACATGATATTGCAGCGAGCTTATGGCATGTTACTTGAGCGTTACCTTTTGCTGGTTTGGCTATACCATATTGTGTGTAATTATACTATATTGCCCCCATTCCATAAGTTTGCTGCAATATTCTATACTTCGAGGGGACTTGCACTCGTATTTGCTAAAGAATAATTATTTTATTCTTTAAATAAAATTTTTGCAGAGTACAACTTCCTTCATATAAGTTTCTACGCTTTGTCCTTCGAAGAAATCACTTTCTTCTTTTGCGTATGTATATATATTTTGCCAAGTGAATTCTTCTATGTGGCAAAGCGGACCTCTGAGTGTACTTTAACCCCCCTCCCCCTTTTTTTTAGGGAGATCATTCTCCATAATAGGTAAATTACTCTTCCTTTGGAAGTTAAAGTATGCTCTTGATGAGGATTTTTTTTTTTTTTTTATATATATAGAAAGTTGTACCTCTGAGGAGGGATTTTTCACGTTTCAACACTTGGATGTTTTATTTCAATCTCGGTGAAACGTGTACCTCCAAAGAGTTATGCCTTAGAAATCCTTTTCACGTTTCAACACTTGGAAGTTTTATTTCAATCTCGGTGAAACGTAGGTTTCCGAAGAGGTCTTTCTTCTTAATTGTGTCCCCGGGAGGGGGTTGTACCTCTGAGGAGGGATTTCTCACGTTTCAGCACTTGGAAGTTTTATTTCAATCTTGGTGAACCGTGTACCTCCAAAGAGTTGTGCCTTCGAGGAAAGCCTTTTCACGTTTCGACACTTGGAAGTTTTATTTCAATCTCGGTGAAACGTAGGTTTCCGAAGAGGTCTTTCTTCTTAATTGTGTCCCCGGGAGGGGGTTGTACCTCTGAGGAGGGATTTCTCACGTTTCAACACTTGGAAGTTTTATTTCAATCTTGGTGAAACGTGTGCCTCCAAAGAGTTGTGCCTTCGAGGAAAGCCTTTTCACGTTTCGACACTTGGAAGTTTTATTTCAATCTCGGTGAAACATGGGCTTCCAGGAAGGTCTTTATCTTGTTTTGTATTTCAACTTTGGTGAAGTGAAATTCCGAAGAGCGGTTGTTACACTTCAACTCCTGGCGAAATGTGCCCCCGAAGAGGTCTTTATTTTGTTTGCATTTCAACTCTGGTGAAGTGTAATTCCGAAGAGCGGCTGTTACACTTCAACTCCTGGTGAAATGTGCCCCCGAAGAGGTCTTTATTTTGTTTGCATTTCAACTCTGGTGAAGTGTAATTCCGAAGAGCGGCTGTTACACTTCAACTCCTGGTGAAATGTGCCCCCGAAGAGGTCTTTATTTTGTTTGCATTTCAACTCTGGTGAAGTGTAATTCCGAAGAGCGGCTGTTACACTTCAACTCCTGGTGAAATGTGCCCCAGAGATGGTTTACATTGCCTGGAAGTTACTCTCTCATGGTTGGTGGGTCATGACTCCTCCAATCTTTTTTGTTGAGTAGAGAACTTTCTTTTTTGCGGCATATATCCCATTTGAGGTCTTTGTCCTCCGAAGAGTTGTGCCTCCGAAGAGGAGCATTTTGCCTCCGAAGAGGGCTTTGGTCTCTGAGGAGAAGCATTCGGTCCCCGTAGAGAAACTTTTTTGCCTCCGAAGAGGGCTTTGGTCTCTGAGGAGAAGCATTCGGTCTCCGTAGAGAAGCATTTTACCTCCGTAGAGGGCTTTGATCTCTGAGGAGAAGCACTCGGTCTCCGTAGAGAAGCATTTTGCCTCCGAAGAGGGCTTTGGTCTCTGAGGAGAAGCATTCGGTCTCCGTAGAGAAGCATTTCGCCTCCGAAGAGGGCTTTGGTCTCTGAGGAGAAGCATTCGGTCTCCGTAGAGAAGCTTTTCGCCTCCGAAGAGGGCTTTGATCTCTGAGGAGAAGCATTCGGTCTCCGTAGAGAAGCATTTTGCCTCCGAAGAGGGCTTTGGTCTCTGAGGAGAAGCATTCGGTCTCCGTAGAGAAGCATTTCGCCTCCGAAGAGGGCTTTGGTCTCTGAGGAGAAGCATTCGGTCTCCGTAGAGAAGCTTTTCGCCTCCGAAGAGGGCTTTGATCTCTGAGGAGAAGCATTCGGTCCCCGTAGAGAAGCATTTTGCCTCCGAAGAGGGCTTTTCACATTTCATCTCACAGGAGTATGTTGACCGGTTGTGGTGAAATGCGCGCCCCTAAGTAGGGTTATTGTCAGGAAGTTTGGAGTTTCCTTTTCTCGGTTGGATGGATTCTCGGGAGTGTGTCGACCGATAACTCCACGACTTTGTAACGAGAAAGACGCCTTTTTTCGGTGAAGCCCGCTTGAGGTCTTTATCCTCTGAGGAGTTATGCCTTCAAAGAGGGCTTGTGCTTCTGAAATATTCTTTTTGCTGGCTAACGCTTACTCTCGCATGTCTCTTTGTCATTGATTCATGTTGACAATCCCCATTGCTTCGCAAGTGTCACCACTTTCAGCTGCCAAGCCTCTCCCTTACCCAAAGGAGTATATTTTATAGTTAAGCAAATTGGTGGTGGCAGATATAGGTTCTTTAACTTGCTGTTTGTTTGTTCAAGCATTTGTAGTTAGTTATATATGATCTGCTTCTATCCACCTTGCTTACTTTCGTTTGAAGTTCTCCTTTTGTAGGATTTAAATATGGGAATTTTGAATGGCCCAGTGCTTGATTGCCGGATGATGTTGCGGATCGCTTGGTCTCGTGACTGGTAAGCTTTGTTTTTATGGCCTGCATTATTAAATCGTTTTTTTTAGTAACACGATTAACGTATTTCATATGCCGAAATAAAAAAAAGCAGTTTATAATAGTAGGGAACATAAGAATTATAGTGGTTTAACCGAAACTGGGCCTATATCCACTTTATAGCTTTTGTTATTCGCCTGCCTTGCAATTGCCCTTAACAAGAGAATCATATATTTGTAAATTCTTTGCAATATCTTAGCAAAGTTTTCATGTAAAATATGGGTGTAAATGGTTGCTGTTCCAAGTTCTTGGAATTGGTTTTCTTTTGACAGTTGCGAATTTGATTGATTATATTAGCAATTCCTTAGTGCCGTCTTTAAGTGTGCATCATCTTCTTCTGTTGGCGGGTGGTTTTAACTGAAGAAACATACTCTAGCCAAATCTTATTTGTTTGCTTAGAGTACTTCTTATTCGGGATTTGACCCTGGAATTCTGTTGTTTAAGGCTTGCTTTTGAAAGCTACCAAGGGTTGCTTGATATTGTAATGAATCAGCTTGGTATTGATTGCCTGCAAATTTAGATCGATAATCTTAGTGATATTCTCAGAATATTTCACATATCGAAATAAAATAAGCGACTCGTAATAATAGGGAAAGCAAGACTTATAGTTTTTTATTATTTATTGGCATTGTTTTTACTACAGATTTTGAAACAAGAATCATTGGATCAGCACTCTTTTACAAATTTGAAACAAAGTGTTCAAGTAAGGTATGGAAGCAATTGCTGCCCCAGGCTTTAGGAATTGAATTTTTTGGCATAAGAGGACTGGATGGCAACATCTTTCAGAATCGAAACTTCCTTTCACTTTGAAGGTCTCCTTGGAGCGTGAGCACGTCTTCCCGCCTCATCCAATTTTTCCCTGCCTGGTGAGGGCTTGCTGTGATGATACTGATGATAGGACCTTCATCTCCCTGTGCCACGGTTCTTTTATTTGAGCTACATTGTTGAGCGGGAACCAGCTGCACTTTAGAGGATGAGGAGTAGCTAATTCCATCTTTTTTCACATACTGTTGCAGTTCATTCTGCTTGATCAATCCTTCAATCTCCTTCCTTAGATGGCGACATTGGTTAGTTTCATGGCCAGGTTGATTGTGAAATTGACAGAATTTCCCATTGTCTGTCGCGCTTCTCCTCATCAGAGATGGTTTGGGGTAAACAACAACATCCTTTGTTGCCAAGAAGATACTTTCCGGAGTGTCGGTCAAGGGAGTGAAGTTGGAGGGTATGAAGCGTCGAGCTTTTTTCAAGAGTTTCTGTTTTCTCCTTCCCCCATTCTTCTCTTTCTGTTCAATCATTTCCGGCATGTATTCTTCATCGTTACCAGGACTTAATGGGTAATCATCGACTATTCTTTCAAAAGTTCGCCTTGACAAACGTTCGTGGATAGTTGGTCGTGGCCATGAATTCTCTGTTTCGGGGAATGTTCCAATAGTAATGCCAGTTGCTCGTTGAGGAGCATTCCATTCCTCTGAAACCTGGGCCTCTTTGGCAATGGTTTTTATATCACTTTCTAGTCGATGGACTTCTTCCTGCAATGCGTTCATCTTATCCAGTATCCTATTGCTTTGAACTTCCATGTGTTGATATATTCCATATATCACGGCATTTAATTCAGCCCTTGTGACTCCAATACTTGAAGCTGTTTCACTTAGCGTGGGAAGAGCAATGGCATTGCTGCAAGTACCTTCAAACCTTAACAACTTCCGTTTCCTTTCTGAAGCCATGATTTCTGTTAGAATTTTGTTGAACAATGGTTGAAGTTTGCCCCTGAGTTCAATTCTCAGTGAAAGCACCAAAAATGTTAACGCTAGAATTTGAACGCTAACACCCCGGTGTATGAGCTATAGTTGTGAAAGCACCACCCGAAAGCTCGGGAACAGATTACAAGCAGAAAACAATGGAAAAGCGGTAAACGACAACAATTTTATAGTGGTTCGGCTTAAGGGTATAGCCTACGTCCACTTTAAGTACTTTTATTAATGATCTCGTTACAAGCTGATACAATTCTTCTCAAGTACAATATATTTCAAGTTACAAGAGTTTTGGAACAAGTAGCTCAAGCTTCTATGTCGATTAAAATCCTTGAATTCAAATTGAAGATGTGTAGTTTCTTCGTGAAGTTCTTCGAAGAATTCCTTTGATCTCGAAAGCTCTAAGTGTTGATGGAGTTCTCGATGCAGCAAGGTCACGGTCTCTCAAGAGAATGTGCCAAAAGTCCTTTGAATGTTGGAGGTGGGTGCCTATTTATAGAGAGTTTCGGCCTGGAATTATTGCCAAGTCCTAAGTCGTGGCCGATTTAAGTTAAGTCGCAGCCGACTTAATATGAGTCGTGGCCGGTCCATCTGGCCCCTTCATGGCTTCACAGGAGTTCACTTGCACAAGTCCTAGGTCGCCTCCGAGTCAACACCACCCCTTCTTAGTAATACGGCCTCGGGTTTGCATTTAATAGCTTTGAGTCGTTCACGACTCAAATTAGGTTGTGTGACCGAGATAACTGGGAGTTGAATCGTGCACGAGTTAAGAGGCTGCTGTGCTGAGTAGCTGCATTGAACTCATCTTCCTTTTCTTGAGTCGTGAACGAGCTAACATTGGTCTTAAATCGGTTGTGACTTGGGTCGGCAACTATTCTAGGTCGCCAGCTTGGTATGGTCTTAGATCGGTAACTCGCTCAAGCCACTGAGTCGGTATCTTCTGAGTCTTAAGCCAGTACCCACGTTAGGTCGGCAACTGTTTTAGCTTTGACTCGGTATTTCTCAAGTCGGTATGCCTCTTAATCCTACTAGGTCGGTAACCCTTTGAATCTTAAGTCGGTCTCCCTTGAGTCGCTATCCCTTCTGAGTCATTAAGTCGGTAACCATTGAGTCACCATTCATCTTAGGTCGGCAATGAGCTAAAGCTGTTGGGTCGGTATTTATGTTGAGTCGGTAGCCTTGTTGAAGTGTTAAGTCGGCATAACCCTTAGGCCTTAGGTCGGCACCCCCTGTTGAGCCTTAGGTCGGCACGCTTCTAACTATTAGGTCGGAGCCTCTTGATGCGCTAGATCGGTGAGTTATGGTCAAGGCGGAGTTAACAGCTGAGCTCAAAATTACGGCTCATCAGCAAAGAATAGCCAGGCACTTCAATTCCAAAGTTTGCCAATGCAGCTTTGAATTTGGGGATCTAATCTTAAAAAGAATTATGACACCTACAGGCGTATTTGGGCCAAACTGGTAAGGGCCGTATGTCATAGGCCAAAAACTTCTTGATGGCACATTCAAACTCATAACTGTCGAAGGAGACCCAATTCCAAGAGCTTGGAACAGCAATCATTTGCGCCCATATTTTACTTAAAGGCTTTAATGAAATATTGTAAAAGAATGATGAATGTATGATTCTTGTATTGAAAGGCATTGTAAAGTCAGTGAAAGTGAATAATAAGAACTATAAAGTGGATGTAGGCGCAGTTCTTGGCCGAACCACTATAAATCTTGTGTTCTTTACTATTATAAACTGCTTTCACTACAAAAAAACTTACTATTGACAGCATCCTTTCTCAGCGTTTAAGTAGAAGGTGCGGTAAAAGTAAATTACGAGGAAAATTATATACGTATGAACGCTGACGATATTCATTAGGTTTAAGTCTTTTCTGTTTGCCGCCTTTCATTCATGTCATTCCCTCCAAAAGAATTTTTTCCCCTTATCTCCTAATGTCGCTCTTTTTTTGGTAAATCTAGAAAGAAGCCAAAATTTTCTTCGTTGATTTCATCCTTCCTTCTTCAGGTTATCCTCTTTTCCCTTAAAACCTTATCTCAAAGGTGCCCTAGTTCGATTTTTTTGGGTTTTACAGTTCATAAATTGATCTAGTCGAAAAGAATCGATTACAAGGTTAGTCGAATACTTTGATTTCAAGTTCAGACGGAAACAATTAAGCTTTTCCATTCATTGATTTCCCATGCCTAGTTGAGGAGAGCTTTTTACGAGCAGGTATATACTTAGTAATTTTTTCCATACTCTTGTTTTGGTTCTGTCATAAAGTTTTGATGCCATAGTATTAAGAAAATTTCTTACTCTTTTATAATATTGAACACTTATATTAAATATGAAAGGAAGAGGCAAGATGTTTTGATTGTTTATTTAGGAATCTGGTTTAGTAGATATAATTAGGTTATATATAATAACTTATCATTCTTGACATAAAAATTAGGGAAGTCAATTTTGATTGCTGTGTTTTAGGCTTATAATATACATGTATTTAAGTAGACATTTGCTTGCTGCATTTTTAGGCTTGTAATGAAAACTTCATGGGCTCTATGAGAAATAATTTTGATGTTTTATGTATAATATTTTAAATGCAAATTCTGTACAATCCATGCATTCTTTGATTCGAGTTCATGAATATTTTCACTTATAATTTGGTCTCAAATTCTATGAATATTTAAAGTTAAATTTTTTTTGGACCAATTACAATTTTAGTTCCAAATTTAATCTGAACATGTTATTTCAAAATTTAACATAAAACTACAAAAATGTTGACTCTGTTTATTTCTTTTCTAAATGGCATATGTTTGGCTGGCAAAAATCAACAATCTTTTATGTTGTTGGTCTTATCAAATCCAGAATTCACTAGTTTCTTTTTTCAATTGGTATTGTAGAGAAAATTTTAGGTGAAATGAAATAGCAACGCTCAATATATATATGATATAACATTTTTAGTCTATTTTCATTTTACCCTTTTCAAATGTGAGTGGCGTAGCATGTTGCTACAAGTATTTCATAATACGGTTTAAAAATCTATGGTATGCTTTAGTAATCAATACATCTAATTCTTGAAACATTCTTTTCGTCTAATAGTAATGGGATGCATGCTTAATTAAAAACATGATGCATGAGATGGGTGTCACACCGAATGTATATACATACAATGCACTAATACATGCTTCTTTAAAGATATGAAATATTAAGCTAGTCAAGATGACAAAGAAGGAAATGATTCAGGTGGAATTTATCCAGATGCATTTGTTGTTTAACAGGTCGCAATTGGTTGTTTTTCTTAAATGAGTATATTCACTAATATATTATTTTTCTTAAATAGGATGTAGTGGTTGTTTTTCTTAATGTTTAACGTTCATATTTTGATAATAGTTCCCTGAAAGAGCTCAAAATTCCATTATACCTGCAGAAAATAGTTAAATTCATATTTAGGGCCACTTGGCCATGAGCACGTTCCATTTACACTTGCAGAAAATAGTTAAATTCTTCTTCCCAATATATTGGTTAGGTAGTCATTTTTTTATTATCTTGGTTTAAATTTTTCATAAACTTGTTGCTTTATATAACTACAAGTGTCTGATATGCATAACATATGCATGCCTTCGGTGGCCTTACACGTGATTTAGATGTGATAGGATATGAAAAAAAGTAAGAAACTAGAGAATAATTTTGAGATGGGTGAATTGAATAAAGCATGCTAATTTATAGCAGACCGACTAATTGCAGTAACAAATTAATAGCAACAATCTGTGTTTCAATGTGTAGAAGCCGAGTACTTGCTGAAGGGCTGAAGATAAACCGTTGAGATTGAAGTAGCTTCATAGTAACAGTGTGAATAAAGCTGCATGGTGGGTTGTGTGGCTGTAGATAAACGCTGATGCGTACAGTTAGGGGTTAAAGTATTGGAACAGGTGAAATAATGCATGGTTCTTGACGAAACCTGGAACATTATGGAGCTGCAAGGAGTTGGGAAGCCGCTTTGTCTTGGTTACATGCCATTAGTATGGTAGGTTGTAGTTCTTTATGTCCTTGAAATACTGCTTATCAAAATTTGGAGATCCAATATTTCATCAACTTTACTGGCATTTTACATTGTGAAGTTGACTTCCATTTACTAAAAATCTTAATTCCAGTAACAAAATAGTTGTTCTTTGCAGTTACTTGTAACACCAAAAGATACACCTAGGGTTTCATGTTATAAAATTCGCTAAGCATACTGATTGGTGTTTAAATTTTTAAGTTTCATTAACAATGTATAACATTTTGTGCCCTCATACGTAAGATGTTTACAAATGACCTTGAAGGAAATTATGCAACTAAATGGTTTCAACATACACTCAATATCGTGGACAAGTTTATTATTAATGTTGGTTGCTTAGTATAATTACTTGCAAATAACATGATAGTTATACGTTACCTGGTTTATTTAATTGTCGTCTCAGACATAGTTGCCCAATTTTCATGATGAAATCAATTATGGAGAAAGCAAAAATCTATAAATTAATCCCGCTAGTGTAATATGAAAGAATAATGTGAGTTTTAGCTTTGTATTAGCAGTTAGGTATAAGTCTGAGACATTAGTTACCTATTGTGATTAATGTACAGGCAATGGACTACTTAAATAACTAATTCCATATATGAGTTCTGATATCTGCTATTCATGTATATGTATCATTTTATAGTTTAATGCAAGTACAAATTAAATGATTTTTAAAGTTATTGATAATTTAAAAGTGACAAGGAAACTGATACACACACATGATGAAACTGATAAGAGGAATGACGCAAACAAGCAAACAGAAACTAGTGACAAGGATGAAACTGGAGTGGAAGAAGATCAAAAGGAAGAAGCAAGCGAACATGATGAAACTGGCAAGAAAAAGAAAGTAAAAAAGCAAAAAGAAACAGGTGCACTGGATAGTACTGACAATACTGATGATAAACGTCATGTTTCAAAAGCTATTCACAGGTTAGCGAGAAGACCCATTTTTATGGAATAGTGGTTGGCTTGTCCTTCTTTTACACACACACACCTTTTTCTGAATTCCTATACATATGTTTATGCAGTGAAAATGATGGAGTTGGTTTGATTGTTCGACACACCTTTTATACATATTTTTATGGAATAGTGAGTGGCTTGATTTTTATATTATTTTCCATGTTTGCAAATTAAATAACGTTGTTTAGCTGATGTTCCATGTTCGACACGAAGCAAATATATTATTCTAAGATGCACTTGCATAAGTTTTGGAATCATCATTTGGCATTTAAGGAATGGGTTAAATAGTCTAGTGATGTAATGCACAATTTTTTTATTATAATAAATTTCCCATGGCATGATCCTATACTTAATTTGAAAGTCTATAAAAATATTCATTATGAATTTAGACAAAAATAATTTTTTCTTTAGGTTAAACCATTGGATTGAAGATCAATATATGATATTCTGCGATATATTAGACAAAAATGATTTTGTGCAATATTTAGTTATATTAGTACTGAAAATTTCAGCTTCGGTCATTAGATATTATGATCAAATAGTTTAATATTAAAAGGCGAAATTCCTTCTTTTTTAGTAATTCACAAGATGAGGCTATCCTTAGTTTTATTAAAATTGCTAAACATATGCATAATGCTTATTAATTATCATTTGTACTTATTATAACCACTATTCATATGTTGGGAAATCCTTTTATTTTGTTATAACCATTTATTCATGCAGCTACTCTTGGGCTTCTCAAAAAATTCGTGATCATGAACTTCAGTACACATTTCAGGTATATCCATTTTATTTTGTTACAAATATCTGGTTATTATAAATTCAGCAGCCTATTTTTTTGCAACATTACCTACAGACATAATTTATTATGGCATTAATAGGATGGTGGCATTCTTCTTACAACCTACGATATTGTCCGGAATAATTACAAATCATTACGAGGTAACCATTATCAGGACCTTTATGACAACATAAATGAAGAAGAAAACTTATAGGACTACATCATGCTTGATGAGGTCGATTTTAGCTTCATTGTCCATTTAATTTGCAACGTTGTTTCTGATACTTTCCCCCACCTTTTTCTGCTAAGTGTCACTTATTTAGGAAATAAATTCGCAAAAAGATAGTCTATTCAAATTGCATGAATTGTCTTCAAACTACAGTGTACTATATACAATCATCGTTTGAACTAGTTTTACATATAAGTTAAGTTTGTAGCTCAAAGTATTTTCTTAATGGTTTACCGTCAAAATTTGTTTTTGCCTGAAAGCATGATCATCAATGTGTGATTGTTATTCGTTTAACACAGTGGTCATGATCGAAACATGTCATTTTCTGTAAAAATTCAATAGCATCAAAAAGTATCATCTAAACTCATGTTGTGAGAGACATAATGAAATTTAATATGACTGAAAATAGTTGTCTGAATTTATTATTGGTTAACCAAGTGATTATTTGGCTTTTAAATTATAATCTCTAACAGTTCCGACAGTCAATGCCAACAAATAAAATTTGGCCAGCTAGTATGTCTTTCCCCCTTCCGCAGCAATTTTTTTTGAAGAATATATCATATATGCGATCAAGTTTGCTATTTTAATAAAAAATAGGTAACCTGCTTATGAAGCCCTCTCCATATTTGTGAGCTATACATGAAATGTCTAAGGGTTATGTGTATATTTATAAACAAAATTACATTACTTTCTCTCAAGTAAAACAATATACCTAAGCAATTTTTTTTAGCTATTTATCATTGGAACACGTTGAAAATTAAGGAAAAAAATTAAAGAAATAAAAAGTATAATCTGCTAAATATATGAAACTAAAATTACAAGCCAAATCTGTATTCTACGAACTCCACATTCATATTCGAGGTTTCCAAATGCACCTGAATCTGATGCTGCTCCGCTAGCTTCCTATTGTGATAAAATTAAATGGTTTCCTAGCACTCAGATATTTTTCTAAATGTGGAAAGGTACGTTGAGGGGAGTGTGCAAGTTTTCTAAGCTGTAGAAGAGTACCTTGTATCCTTTCAAGTCTGATTCAGTTATATCTATAACATCAAATTTCCATTAAAGTTTAATTATTTCCATTATCACATATGACAGCTAATATTTCTCGTTCTCCTACAATTGCTGGATTCATCGCTAAGAGATTTACTACCCATATTTCTACTGGCAGTTTCTGCTTTGATTCGCCTCTTTCTGCTTCATTTTTGAGGTATTGTCTGTGATTTATTATTCTTTTAGCTGTTCTATGAACTTTGGACGCAGATTATTTGATGGTGGCCAGTTTTGATGGTTGTGTATTTATGTGATGGTCAGTGTTGTGGCAGAAAAAGGGATGTGTGGTAGAAGGAGCAGAAGTGGGATTGTCCTTGAGATGGATGGAGATTGTTCAAGTTAGCGATGTAGCAGTGGATTGGCAAGTGATATGGCTGTGGTATGTTAGTGAGGATGAAGCAGTTATGGATTTACAGGCAGTGGTGATATGTGTTGAGAGTGTAATTATGTACTGTTGTATTGTGGTTAGTTTAGTGTATATGGCTAGCTGTGGGACAGTGGAGAATTAATGAAGTGTTGACAGTGTGATGTCAGGGGGAGACTGTTGTGAAGGAAGTGATGATGAGGTATGTCAGTGGTCTTGGAGGTGGTATTGAAGTGTAGGCAGAGTTGTTGATATTGAGAAGAGATGGCAATATGGTTGTTTGACTGCAAGCAGTGTGGTATGACTGTAATGACTGGTGACTGTGTGGAATGACTAGTGGATGGTGGCAGGTCTGGAAGTAGCAGTGATGATCAAGTGGATATGCAGTGGTCAGTATGTGGTTTAAGATGGTAGTTCTGTTGTAGTGGGGTGAAGTGTAATAGTTAAGAGGGGACTCTTTAGAGTTAATGTGATTTTGAAGGCAGTAAGATAGTGGTCAGCAGTATGTGTTGAAGTTTTGTGACAGGCAGTGGTTAATGGAGGAGCAATTCGCAGAGTGTAGTGGACAGGGATGGTGTGCACAGTGATGATATGCGCGAGGTCGTCGAGGAATGGCTCGACTAACTGAAGATTTGGTGAGAAATATATTTGATTTATTACCTATGGTTAATAGTTTTGTTAATGTTATGTTTCCTTTAATGCAGAAAGAGAAAAGTAGCAGTCCTTCCATTTGTAGATCTGATGTTTGGATTAAATCTCACACTCGAAAAAATGGTGAACCAGTGAACCCGCATGTTGCAGATACTATCGTAAGTGCTATATTGTATTGTTGCTGCCTGCCTTGTTGAAATTTGTACTATATGTATTATTGTTGAACTGGGGAGTGAGTACTATCTGAATTGGATTGCATATGGTATTATGTACTATTGTTGAACTGGGGAGTGAGTACTATCTGAATTGAATTGTACTATATGTATTATTGTTGAACTGGGGAGTGAATACTATCTGAACTGAATTGCACAAAGTATTGTAATTGTAATGTACTGAGTATAGAGCATTTTCTGAATTCTTTGGAAAAAAAATGCATATCCCTACGGCAGTGTTTATACATTGCTGTCAATTCTTTGAAAAAAAATGCATATCCCTACGACAGCGTTTATACATTGCTGTCAATTCATTGGAAAAAAATGCATATCCCTACGACAGCGTATATACATTGCTGTCAATTCATTGGTAAAAAAAGCATATCCCTACGACAGCGTTTATACCCTGCAGTAGAAAACTATTAACAGCGTTTATACCTTGCAGTAGAAAAATTATTAACAGCGTTTAAAAAACGCTGTAGAAAGTTGGTTTTTGACAGCATTTATATTTTGCAGTTAAAACTTTAGGGTCAACGACAGCATGTCGTTATACAGCGTTTTTAAAAACGCTGTGAAAACTTTTAACAGCGTTTTTCAAACGCTGTGAAAAGTCTTTTTTGTTGTAGTGTTTGTTTTATTTCGATATATAAAATACGTCAATTGTACTACTAAAATGTCGATTTAATAATGCAGGCCATAAAAACAAAGCTTACCCATCACAAGACCAAGCAATCCCTGAAATCACCCAACAAGAAAACGTTCAAAATTTCCATACTCAAATCCTACGTAAGAAGTGCTTCAAGCAAAAAGTTAGTGATTCTGCTGGAAGTGGGCCCTTGCTAACTAATTGTGGTTGTTTGTACAAACGAGCATCCAGTTAAATAGCCTATGTCTGCCCTCACTAACTCGCTTAACTATGAAGTGTACTTCTTTGGATAAAAGAAATTGTTGGCAATTAAAAGAGAAGTGTATTTGGAAAAGATAACGGGGATCGCCGGTATGAATAGATGGCAAAGAGACATGGGCGAGCAAGCATCAAACAGCCAAAGACATCTTCGGAGGCACAAACCCTCTTCGGAGGCACAACTCTACGGAGGATAAAGACCTCAAACGGGACATGCCAGAGAACTTCCTCAACAAAAAAGATTGGTATGGAATGACCGGGAGCACCTTCCCAACTGGAAGGCAAGGCGCTTGTTCACTAGCTGAGACAGTTTGCGCCGACAAGCGTCCAAGTAACTTGCGTCCACCCCGTGAATCCATACGATGATCGGAGGCACTTTCCCAAGTGGAAGGCAAGGCTCTTGTTCACTAGTTCAGACAATATGTGCAAATAAGTGTCCAAGTAACTTGCGTCCGCCCCGTGAATCCAGCCAACCATGAGGAAGAAACTTTCAGGCATACTCGGAGGCACGCATTCCACCGAGATTTGAAATAAAACTTCACAAGTGCTGGATTGTGAAAAGCCCTCTTCGGAGGCCCATTTCACCATAGTTGAAATGCTAAAAGACCTCTAGCGGGCCTCGCCAGAAAAATAGAGTTCTTTCTCGACAGAAAGTTGCGGACTGATCGGTGGCGCAGAACACTCGTGTCCGCCCCGTGAATCCATCCAACTAAGAGAAGGAAACTCCAAACTTCCAGGCAAAAGCCCTACTCAGAGGCACACATTTCACCGTGATCTGAAATAAAACTTCACACGAGTCGAAATGTGAAAAGCCCTCTTCGGAGGCACGCTTCCCAGCGAACAGGGAAAAGATAAAAGCCTCGTCCAAGAGGCAAAAACAAAAAGACCTCTTCCCAGAGGCACAATCAAACAAAAAGACCTCTTCCCAGAGGCGCAACCAAACAAAAAGACCTCTTTGCAGAGGCGCAATCAAACAAAAAAAAAACTCTCTCCGGAGGCTCAAGAAGGTTGAAGCCCTTTTTTGGAAGGCCCATTGTACTATGAAGTAAAATTCACTTGCCAAAGCAAAAGTGACTTTTTTCCAAAAGTGAAGTGTAAAAACTTCTCAACAAAAAAGAAGAAAAAAGAAGAAGAGAAGACTCCTCCAATATGAAGTGCATTCTACTAAATTAAAAAAATATTTTCTTGGAACGGAAATATTATCCTATAAAGTACAAATGCAAACTTCCTTCAAATGGAAGGGAAGAGTACAAGTCTTCTCGAAACAGAAGAGTTGTTCTCCGAAACTTTGCCAATGTGAAAGAGATTGCAATAAACCATGGTATGGGGGCAATGCAATATAGTCATCACAAAAATGAAAACAATGCTCAAGAAACATACGGTAGGTTTACTGCAACTTCACGTAAAGAGGATAAAGAAACTTGCATGAAAATAGAAAATAAAAGCGTTCTCAAATACAGACAGAAATTTGTATAAGTAAAAGAACCATTTTATTCCATACTATGAGAATTTTATACATATGTAGGTTTCAAAGTAAAAGAAGGCGGGGACTGGTGCCCGCACAATCTCCAGTCAAAACAAGCTTATATACAAGAAAAAGGCAAAGAGCAAGATAAAAAGCACAGGACCAAAGCCATTATTTCTTCTTCCCTCCACCTTTTGAGCCTGCACCTGGCCGGATGACCAACTTCTTGCGCCGGCTTGAAAGAGTAGGGGAAGAAGGAGAAATGGGAACAATCGGACTTGCTTCTACTTTTTTCTCGTCGGTTGAAGCTTCCTTCTTCTTTGAGATTCCACTTTTCCCCCTTTTCTTAGAAGAAGACCCGCTTTCTGTAGTAAAAAGTGTGGCTAACGGCGTATCATCAGATCCAGTTAGTTCCGGAGTCTTTTCGCCCTCCTCAGTTTCTTCTCCCCTATGTTCTTGTGAAGCAATGGGATCGTCCATGTTTTGGAGAGCTTCTATTTGCTCCTCTTGTGACCCCGGTTGAGAGGCAGAAGGAGGAGTGACCTGAAGAGACGGGGTAGGAATAATTGGAGGAGGGGAAGTCCGAACAATGCTCGGTAATTTCTCTACAGAATAAAAGAAGTTAAAGTCAGTATCTCTCGAAAAGAGAGGAGTTGGTGGCGTGTCGAGATTCAAAAAATAGTCAAGAAGTTCATCAAACTCATGTGAAGCAAACGAGCAGTCCACTTGAGCAAGATCAGCATTAAGGTTACCTGGAGAAGTAGACTTCGCTATGTCGATTTCGAAGTCCTGCGCTTCGGTGCTTCCTTGAGCCTTATCTCCGGTGTGGGCGGTGGGGCTTTCGGTAACGACTTTAGTAGGAGGCGGAGAATGTGAACCACAACCAATAATGTCGATATCGCCTGAAATTGAAGGTTGAACTGGGTCGGTTAAAGTTGCCTTTCCTACATGTTCTCCTTCGGCTATTCCGGCTCTCTCTTCGGCCAGTTGCTCCTTTCCTCTGGCAAGAGCGGCGTGGGCAACGTCATCAAGATAATTTGCCTCTAAATCCGCCTCAGTATAGCCAGCACTGCCAAACATGTCAAATATGGCCTCCCACACTTCGGCCAGAGTTATTTAATATTTGGGGCCTAGAAAGGAGAGACTACCACGCCCCAGGACGCTATGCAAGTAGAAGTTAAACAATGTTAAGCTGATATTGGCCTTCGTTGCTTCGTAAGAGTCTTCAGCTGCAATTTTAACTGCAACGACCTCATCACGTTCTCTTTCAGCTTTAGAGAGTTGAAGTTTTAGCATTTCGATCTCCACGTCCTGAGAGCTAGTCTTCTTTCGCAGCTCTGCGATGTCAGCAATGTGGCCCTCGTTAATTCTTTTTTGCTCATCAAGCCTATTTTCGGCATCTCTTTGAGCGGCATGGGCATCTCGCACTTGTTGTTGAAGCACTTGCTCCCTTTGCGAATAAGAAGTGGAGGAAGTGGCAAGCTCTACTTTGAGTTTTTCAACTTCCGTTTCGAGCTTTTCATTATAAGTGGCAATGCTTCTCATTTCCATGTCATGTTGCTCAAGAATCTTCTACCACTCAGATTTATCGTTTTCCATTGTTAACATGGCTTCAAGATTTGCGTGATTTACCCTCTGGAGCTCATCGACAAGCTTTTGCCAACCTGAAATTCTTTCGATATCAAGTTTAACAGCATCAAGGTTGCGCAGCATAGCCTGTTTATCGATCGGAACCAGGTCAAGATCAAAGCGCACTCCTTTCAGGCACCAGTTCGGGAATCGACTCAGAAGAGTAGTTGGGCCTGGACCAAATCGATATGGGGGCCTTCCAATGATTGTTTGAATATCAGTACGTGCCAGGGAAGGAGATTGAGGCGGTACAGAAGCATCAGGTTGTTCGAAAATCTCGGATGCTGGTCTTTCGCCATGTTTGGCTTTTTTACTCACATCTTCGGCAATCTGACTATTCCCCTTGTCGTCACGGGACTTCCGTTTATGAGAATCATCTTCCCTCTAGGAAGAATCGTGTTGCTCATCCCGTCTTTCATGGTGTTCTTCGTAGGCACCCCTCTCACGAGCTTTTCGTGAGGCTCTTTCTTCATCAGTCTCCCTATGAGAAGGAAGATATCTCTTGGGATCAAAAGAGCCGCGTCTCTCGTAGTTCTGAAAGTCGTCGTAATAAGAGCGTCGCCCCATTGAAAGACCTGAAAATGGAAAAGAGGCAAAGCTTGAGGATCTTTGAAGTAAAGTGCATGTAAGTGCATAAGTGCTGAAAAATCCTAAGTGTGTGTAACGTGCAATCTACGCGCGTCAAACTACGAACCACTCCTCGGTTGCGGGGAAATGATGGGTGTAGTAGCCAACGTTAACTCTTGAGTCAACGGAGTCTGTTGCAAAGTGGAAGTTGCTTCAACTACTGAAGAGGAAACTCAAGCAGTAACAGGATCGTCTTTAAAGAGCTCCTGTGAGGTGATAAACATGTCGCTCAACCGTTCAAAAGTGTCATCTCCGCTCTGCTTGGCAGGACTTGTTTTCCCAGCTCCTCCATCACCGGACTTCCCTGAATGTTGGGGAGGTTCTCGAGGCTCTTCTTCTTCAATGACCGGGGCAAGTGCAAGCTTGCCAGATGACCCCGCAACATCGATAGAAGTAGAGCACTTCACCAGAGAAGCCTCAGAAGCAGGTTCTTTCGGTATAGGCTCCTCAACAAAAAACTGGGGCATCTGGTATCTCAGCCGGAGAATCAGGAACTTCATAAGGCTGAGTAGAGCGGGAAGGGTGTAAGAGTCCGAACTGATGAAGGAACTCGTCTCTTAGCAAAAACTTGATGCTTCTCTCCTCAGCCGCCACAGCGTTAAGCCTCTCAAAAGTTGACTTGTGGCTAAAGTCTCTACAAGGAGGAGGGAGGACTGCAAAAGTAGAGAAGGAGTTAACATTTAGCAATTCGGATCTCGCAAAGCTCAGAAAAGGAAAGAATGGGGATAAGTAAGCCTACCCCCTACTCTCCAGATAGCGTAAAATCCCTGGGGGCAACGGACAAAGAAGAACTGGTTCAGAAAACCATGAGCGCTATCAGAGAGATCGGTGATAAGCTTGCGATTTCTGGCGCTTCTCACATATATAATGGAAGGATGGTCTTTATTTTTTGCAAATGTGCATAAGTAGCAGATTTCTTCAAAGCTTGGGAGGCGGTCAAGCGTCCTTCTGAAGAGAACGCATAATCCCATCAAAATGGCATAGCCGTTGGGGTGCAATTGAAAAGGAGAAATAGCCAATCGGCGAAAGAGTTGTTGGAGAAAGTTGTTGAAAGGAGGAATGGCACCACAAAGGCACATTTGACGGTTAATGGCAACAAAACCGAAGGGAGGATTATCAGCAAAATCATTTGGCCCAGGGAGAATAACATCTGCTTCTACAATCCCAAACTGGGCGCGTAACTGGTTGAACACCCGGTGACTTAGAGTAGTTGGAGTTCTTTCTGGTGGGTGGACCAGTGGATCAGCTATCGGGAAGGCCTCTCCAGTTTGTTCTACTTCTTCCTCTTGATGAGAAGACATTCTACACAAGGAACTAAATATTCAAATATGAAGGTGCAGGTTTCCTAAATGTGTGAAGTGTTGTGTAAAACTAATAAAGTGACAAGTAAATATAACTGAAATTAAACTAATGAACATGTGTCAATTGTAAAATTTCAAGACTTGTCGCTCTAAGTCCAAGTACAAGTGCATTATTAATGCAAACAAATCAGCTTTAGTTGATTAACATTGCTTTACTACTTCACTTGAATTTGTTGACTCACAGCATTTCATACAATTTCCTTAAGTTGAATTAATTATTCTTTATCGACTAATCTTCCATCTGATGTGGACAGTCAGTGGCAGTATATTTTTCCCGGTTATTTATGAATGTTGTAGTCAACAGGTTGTTAGCTTATAAGCTAGTGTGATCTGTGAAAGAGTACAACAAAGTTCAGACAATTCAAAAATTCGAGCAGTTTATTCCGGCAGTTCAAATTGAGAATTCAAGTCAAAATTATGCTTCAAGTCGGTCCAAACATTTTTTAGCAAAGTGTTAGCTCATCCACGACCTAAAGAATGTGCCGCGGGTTAAGTTAAGTCGTTTTCTCTTTAGGTCGTAATGCATATTGAAGGAAAAAAGGGGCTCGGGTCAGAGTGATATAAAATCAGTCCAAGTCTTAGCTCGGGGACGACCTAATCTTTATGTCGTTGACAGATAGGTCGTTGTTAAATAAGGTCGTTCTACTTTAAAGCCTAAGTCGTCCAAGTATGGTAAGTCGCGAGAAAGAAAGATCGCAAGCACGCTAAGTCGTAAGCCAGTAGGTCGTTCGTTTTTCCCTGGATTCCAAGAATCTTTAACTCGCTTGATCCACTAGTTTGTCCCAGAGGTAGCTCAACAGTCTCAGGCCATTTTCCCTTGGAGAAACCCTAAGTCTCACCCCTCATAACTGCTAATCCATTGATAATGTCCTCGCTCCCTCCCGAATCACGAATCAGTTAGCCTAACACACTATAACCCATCATCCTCTCATTACGAATCGTCTAAAGCTAAATCGAACTACCCCCGGTCCACCAACAATCGATGAAACAAGATTCGTAGTAAAATGCAGCGTAAGAAGGTAGATCAGAAATGGAAAATAAGATTCGTGGTTCAATGATGACCGAAGATTGAACAGGAAGCAAATTCACTTACGTGATGGAATATTAAGGATAATCAGTGATTGATTGGTTCGAAATTATCTTTGGGGAGCTTGAGAAATCGCTAATGGCGGAATGGGTTATGGAAATAGTTAAAGGGAAAGACACGAGCTAACGTATATATAAGGCAGAGGCAAATGGATGTGCGTGTTAAACTATCTCTTAAGTCGGTCACGATCCAAGCATGTTACGTCGAAGCACACGACCTACGACCTAAGCGTGCACTTCGAGGGGCAAGTGTTAACCTCGCTTTGAAATAACCTCACGACCTAAAAATGGGACGACTTAACTGCTTAAGGGAGTAGGCGACCTAAAACATGAAGCGGCTTACGGGAAGGGACGACCTAACGACTTAGAGAAGTAAGCGACCTAACGACTTAAGAAGTGGACGACCTAACGGCTTAAGAAGTGGAAGACCTAACGGCTTAAGAAGTGGAAGACCTAACGACTTAAGAAGTGGAAGACCTAACTGCTTGCAGGAAGCCACGACTCAGCGACCTAAATACTTCACGACCTAAGGAGATAAAGCGGCAGCGACCTAGTGCTTTCACAACCTACTTTAAGTCGCTCACGACTTAGCACTTGTTGAACCATGCTGATCTCCGTTAGGTCGCTAGAACCTAATAGTTAGCTCAGATGGCCAGGTGCGAACCAGTTAGGTCGTAACTCATATCCCCTTAGCTCGCTGACGACTCATGACCCATCTTAAGTCGTAGCCTTCGACTTACGACTTACCTTAAGTCGCTCACGACTTAAGGCCTGTCCGAAAACCCCTATAAATACAGCATGAGCTACGACATTCAGGGGATCTTTTGGCTGATTCTTGAAGCGCCAATACTCTACCATTTTCTCAACTAAAACAGCACTTCAAGCACTCCAAACACCAAGGATATTACGACAAACTTCAAGAGAAAATCTACATCATTCCACATGGATTCGAAAGATTATTCTACATCAAAATTTGAACTACTAAAGTGTTTGTAATTGAAGAAAGTTGTATAAGTTGTAATTGAGTCAGCAATAAAGAGATATAAAGTGGACGTAGGCTTGACAATAAGCCGAATCACTATAAAAACTGTGTCTTTTACTGTTTTTCTGATATTTTCCTGCTTATTTCTGATTCCCGTATCAGCAGGTGGTGCTTTCACACTTGCTTTACTTGCACCGGGGTGTTAGCGTCTGATTTTTACGTTAACATATTGGAAGTAGTTTTTTAAAAAAAAGGTTAAAAGGGATAATTTCTAAAGTTATAGTACAACATTTTTGTCTACTTTGCAGTGTTTTGTTTTAAGCTATTGGAAGTAGTTTTTTTTAAGAAAAGGTAAAAAAGGGTAATTTCTTAAGTTATAGTACAATATTTTGTCTTTATTGCAACGTTTTGTTTTAAGCTATTGGAAGTTGTTTTTTTTTAAATTGTAAAAAGGGGTAATTTCTTAAGTTATAGTACAACATTTTGTCAATTTAATAGCGTTTTGTTTTAAGCTATTGGAAGTAGTTTCTTTTAAAAAGGTAAAAAGGGGTAATTTCTTAAGTTATAGTACAACATCTTGTCCATTTTACAGCGTTTTGTTTTAAGCTATTGGAATTAGTTTTTTTAAAAAAGGAAAAAATGGTTTATTTCTTAAGTTATAGTACAACATTTTTTCTATTTTACAGCGTTTTGTTTTAAACTATTAGAAGTAGTTATTTTAAAAGGTAAAAAGAGTTAATTTCATAAGTTATTGTACAACATTTTCTCTATTTTACAGCGTTTTTTTAAAGTTATTGGAAGTAATTTTTGTAAAGAAAATGTAAAATGGGGTAATTTCTTAAGTTATAGTACAGCGTTTTGTCTATTTTATAGCGTTTTGTTTTAAGCTATTTGAAGTAGTTTTTTTTAAAGGTAAAAAGGGGTAATTTCTTAAGTTAATAGTACAGCATTTTGTCTACTTTACCGCTTTTTGTTTTAAGCTATTGGAAGTAGTTTTTTAAAAAAAACGTAAAAAAGAGTAATTTCTTAAGTTATAGTATAGGATTTTTTCTACTTTACATCATTTTGTTTTAAGCTACTGGAAGTAGTTTTTTTTTTTAAAAATTAAAAAAGGTAATTTCTTAAGTTATGGTACAGCATTTTGTCTTTTTTACAACGTTTTGTTTTAAGCTATTGGAAGTAGTTTTTTTCTAAAAAACGTAAAAAGAAGTAATTTCTTAAGTGATAGTACATCATTTTGTCTATTTTACAGCGTTTTGTTTCAAGCTATTGGAAGTAATTTTTTTTTAAAAGGTAAGAAGGGGTAAAATTTCTTTAGTTGTAGTGCAGCATTTTGTCTATTTTACAGTGTTTTATTTTAAGCTATTGGAAGTAGTTTTTTTTAAAGATAAAAAGGGGTGATTTCTTATGTTATAGTCCTGCATTTTGTCTTTTTTACAGCGTTTTGTTTTAAGCTATTGGAAGTAGTTTAAAAAAAAAGGTAAATGGGGTAATTTCTTAAGTTATAGTACAACAATTTTGTCTATTTTATAGCGTTTTGTTTTAAGCTATTAGAAATAGTTTTTTTATTTAGAAAAAGGTAAAAGTGGGTAATATCTTAAGTTATAGTACAAAATTTTGTCTTTTTTCATAGCGTTTTGTTTTAAGCTATTGGAACTAGTTTTTTTAAAGGTAAAAAGGGGTAATTTCATAAGTTATAGTACAACATTTTGTCTATTTTACAGCGTTTGTTTTAAGCTATCAGAAGCAGTTTTTTCGAAAAGGTAAAAAAGAGAAATTTCTTAAGTTATAGTACAGCATTTTGTCTATTTTACAGTATTTCGTTTTAAGCTATGGGAAGTAGTTTTTGGAAAAAAGGTAAAAATGGTTAATTTCTAAAGTTATAGTATGGCATTTTTTCTATTTTACAGCGTTTTGTTTTAAGGTATTGGACGTATTTTAAAAAAAAGGTAAAACGGCCTAATTTCTTAAGTTAGTATGACATTTTGTCTATTTTACAGCGTTTTGTTTTAAGCTATTAGAAGTAGTTTTTTTTAAAGGATAAAAAGGGTAATTTCTTAAGTTATAGTACAACATTTTGTCTTTTTCACAACACTTTGTTTTAAGCTATTAAAAGTAGTTTTTTTTTAAGAAAAAAGGTAAAAAGGGTAATTTGTTAAGTTATTGTATAGCATTTTTGTCCATTTTACAGTGTTTTGTTTTAAGCTATTGAAAGTAGTTTTTTTTTTAAAAAGGTAACAAGGGTTAATTTCTTAAATTATAGTATAGCATTTTAGCTATTTCACGGCGTTTTGTTTTAATCTATTTGAAGTAGTTATTTTCTTAAAAAGTTAAAACAGGGTAATTTTTTAAGTTATAGTACAGAATTTTGTATGTTTTACAACATTTTGTTTTAAGCTATTGGAAGTAGTTTTTTTTGAAGGTAAAATGAGGTAATTTCTTAGTTATAGTACATCATTTTGTCTTTTTTACAACGTTTTGTTTTAGGCAATTTGAATAGTTTTTTTAAAAAAAGGTAAAAAGGGGTAATTTCCTATATTATAGCACAGCATTTTTGTCTATTTTACAGCGTATTTTAAAGCTATTGGAAGTAGTTTTTTAAAAAAAAGGTTAAAACGGATAATTTCTAAAGTTATATAACAACATTTTTTGTCTATTTTACCGCATTTTGTTTTAAGCTATTTGATGTAGCTTTTTAAAAAAAAAAGATAAAAAGGAATAATTTCTTAAGTTATAGTACAACATTTTGTCTTTATTACAGCGTTTTGTTTTAAGCAATTGAAAGTAGTTTTTTTAAAAGAGGTAAAAAGGGGTAATTTCTTAAGTTATAGTACAGCATTTTGTCTATTTTACAGCGTTTTGTTTTAAGCTATTGGAAGTATTTTTTTTAAAGAAAAACAAAAAGGGGGTTATTTCTTAAGTTATAGTACAACATCTTGTTTATTTTACAGCGTTTTGTTTTAAGCCATTGGAAGTAGTTTTTTTGTAAAAAAGGTAAAAATGGGTTATTTCTTAAGTTATAGTACAACATTTTTTTCTATTTTACAGCCTTTTGTTTTAAGCTATTGGATGTAGTTTTTTTTAAAAGGTAAAAAGGGTTAATTTCATAAGTTATAGTACAGCATTTACTCTATTTTACAGCCTTTTTTTAAGCTATTGGAAGTAATTTTTTTTAAAAAAAGGAAAAATGGGGTAATTTCTTAAGTTATAGTACAACATTTTGTCTATTTTATAGCGTTTTGTTGTAAGCTACTGGAAGCAGTTTTTTTTTAAAAAAAAAAGATAAAAATGGGTAATTTGTTAAGTTGTAGTACAACATTTTCTCTATTTTACAACGTTTTATTTTAAGCTATTGGAAGTGATTTTTAAAAAAAAAAAGGTAAAATGGGGTAATTTCTTAAGTTATAGTACAACATTTTGTCTATTTTACAGCGTTTTGTTTTGAGCTATTTGAAGTAGTTTTTTTTTAAAAAAAAAAGTTAAAACGTGGTAATTTCTTAAGCCATAGAATAGAATTTTGTCTATTTTACAGCGTTTTGTTTTAAGCTATTGGAAGTAGTTTTTTTTACAAAAATTGTAAAAAGGGGTAATTTCTTAAGTTATAGTACGACATTTTGTCTGTTTTACAGCGTTTTGTTTTAAGCTATTGGAAGTAGTTTTTTTTTAAAGAAGGTAAAAAGGGGTAATTTCTTAAGTTATAGTACGGCATTTTGTCTATTTTACAGCATTTTGTCTATTTTACAGCATTTTGTTTTAAGCTATTAGAAGTAGTTTTTTTTAAAAAAAAGGTAAAAAGTGGTTATTTATTAAGTCATAGTACAGCGTTCGTTTATTTTACAGCGTTTTGTTTTAAGCTATTGGAAATAGTTTTTTTTTTTAAAGGTAAAAAGGGGTAATTTCTTAAGTTATAGTACAACATTTTGTCTATTTTACAGCATTTTGTTTTAAGCTATTGGAAGTAGTTTTTTTTAAAAATGTAAAAAGGGTTAATTTCATATGTTATAGTACAGCATTTTCTCTATTTTACAGCGTTTTGTTTTAATTTATTGGAAGTAATTTTATTATTTTAAAGAAAAGGAAAAAAGGGGTAATTTCTTAAGTTATAGTACAAAATTTTGTCTATTTTACAGCGTTTAGTTTTAAGCTATCGGAAGTAGTTTTTTTAAAAAAGGTAAAAAGGAGTAATTTTTTTATTTATAGTAGTGCATTGTGTCTATTTTACAGGGTTTTGTTTTAAGCTATTCGAAGTAGTTTTTAAAAAAAAGGTAAAAGGGTGTAATTTCTTAAATTACAGTACATCATTTTGTCTATTTTACATGGTATTGTTTTAAGCTATTGGAAGTAGTTTTTTTTTAAAGTAAAAAGAGGTAATTTCTAAAGTTATATTACATCATTTTGTCTTTTTTACAGCATTTTTTTAAGCTATTGGAAGTAGTTTTTTTTTAAAAATAAGGTAAAAAGGGGTAATTTCTTAAGTTATAGTACAACATTTTAGTCTATTTTACAACGTTTTGTTTTAAGCTATTGGAAGTAGTTTTTTTTTAAAAAAGGCAAAAAAGAGAAATGTCTAAATCTATAGTATTGCATTTTGTCTATTTTACAGCGTTTTGTTTTAAGCTCTTGGAAGTAGTTTTTTTTTAAAGGCAGAAAGGGGCAATTTCTTAAGTTATAGTACATCATTTTGTCTATTTTACACGTTTTGTTTTAAGTTATTTGAATTAGTTTTTTTTAAAGGTAAAAAGCGGTAATTTCTTAAGTTATAGTACAACATTTTGTCTTTTTCACAGCTTTTTGTTTTAAGCTATTGGAAGTAGTTTTTTTTTAAAAAAAAAAGGTAAAAAGGGGTAATTTCTCAAGTTATAGTACATCATTTTGTCTATGTTACACGTTTTGTTTTAAGCTATTGGAAGGGGTTTTTTTTTAAAAAAAGATAAAAAGGGGTAATTTCTTAAGTTATAGTACGACATTTTGCCTATTTTACAGCATTTTGTCTATTTTACAACGTTTTGTTTTAAGCTATTAGAAGTAGTTTTTTTTTAAAAAAGGTAAAAAGTGCTTATTTCTTAAGTCATAATACAGTGTTCGTCTATTTTACAGCGTTTTTTTAAGCTATTGGAAATAGTTTTTTTTTAAAGGTAAAAATGGGTAATTTCTTAAGTTATAGTACAACATTTTTTCTATTTTACAGCATTTTGTTATAAGCTATTGGAAGTAGGTTTTTTTAAAAGGTAAAAAGGGTTAATTTCATATGTTATAGTACAACATTTTATCTATTTTACAACGTTTTGTTTTAATCTATTGGAAGTAATTTTTTTTTAAAAAAATGAAAAATGGAGTAATTGCTTAAGTTATAGTACAGCATTTTGTCGATTTTTCATCATTTTGTTTTAAGCTATCGGAAGTAGTTTTTTTTAAAAAGGTAAAAAGGAGTAATTATTTAATTTATAGTACTGCATTTTTTCTATTTTACAGCGTTTTGTTTTAAGCTATTGGAAGTAGTTTTTTTAAAAAAAGGTAAAAAGGGGTAATTTCTTAAATTATAGTACATCATTTTCTCTATTTTACAAGGTTTTGTTTTAAGCTATTGGAAGTAGTTTTTTTAAAAGTAAAAAGAGGTAATTTCTTATGTTATAATACAGCATTTTGTCTATTTTACAGCATTACAGCATTTTGTTTTAAGCTATTGGAAGTAGGTATTTTTAAAAGGTAAAAAGGGTTAATTTCATATGTTATAGTACAACATTTTCTCTATTTTACAGCGTTTTTGTTTTAATCTATTGGAAGTAAAAAAAAATTAAGAAAGGGAAAAATGGGGTAATTTCTTAAGTTATAGTACAGTATTTTGTCTATTTTACAGTGTTTTGTTTTATGCTATCGGAAGTTTTTTTTTTGATAAGGTAAAAAGGAGTAATTTTTTAATTTATAGTACTGCATTTTGTCTATTTTACAACGTTTTGTTTTAAGCTATTGGAAGTAAATTTTTTTTTAAAAAGGTAAAAAGTGGTAATTTCTCAAATTATAGTACATCATTTTGTCTATTTTACAGGGTATTGTTTTAAGCTATTGGAAGTAGTTTTTTTAAAAAAAGGTAAAAATTGTTTATTTCTTAAGTTATAGTACAACATTTTTTCTATTTTACAGCGTTTTGTTTTGAGATATTAGAAGTAGTTTGTTTAAAAGGTAAAAAGAGTTAATTTCATAAGTTATAGTACAACATTTTCTCTATTTTACAGCGTTTTTTAAAGCTATTGGAAATAATTTTTGTAAAAAAAAAGGTAAAATGGGGTAATTTCTTAAGTTATAGTACAGCGTTTTGTCTATTTTATAGCGTTTTGTTTTAAGCAATTTGAAGTAGTTTTTTTTAAAGGTAAAAAGGGGTAATTTCTTAAGTTAATAGTACAACATTTTGTCTACTTACCGCCTTTTGTTTTAAGCTATTGGAAGTAGGTTTTTAAAAAAAAACGTAAAAAGGAGTAATTTCTTAAGTTATAGTAAAGGATTTTTTCTACTTTACATCGTTTTGTTTTTAGCTATTGGAAGTAGTTTTTTTTAGAAATTAAAAAAGCTAATTTCTTAAGTTATGGTACAGCATTTTGTCTTTTTTACAACGTTTTGTTTTAAGCTATTGAAAGTAGTTTTTTTTCTAAAAAACGTAAAAAGAGGTAATTTCTTAAGTTATAGTACATCATTTTGTCTATTTTACAGCGTTTTGTTTCAAGCTATTGGAAGTAATTTTTTTTTAAAAGGTAAGAAAGGGTAAAATTTCTTTAGTTATAGTGCAGCATTTTGTCTATTTTACAGTGTTTTATTTTAAGCTATTGGAAGTAGTTTTTTTTTAAGATAAAAAGGGGTAATTTCTTATGTTATAGTCCTACATTTTGTCTTTTTTACAGCGTTTTGTTTTAAGCTATTGGAAGTTGTTTTAAAAAAAAGGTAAATGGGGTAATTTCTTAAGTTATAGTACAGCAATTTTGTCTATTTTACAGCATTTTGTTTTAAGCTATTAGAAATAGTTTTTTTTATTTAAAAAAAGGTAAAAGTGGGTAATATCTTAAGTTATAGTAAAAAAATGTGTCTTTTTTCATAGCGTTTTGTTTTAAGCTATTGGAACAAGTTTTTTTAAAGGTAAAAATGAGTAATTTCATAAGTTATAGTACAACATTTTGTCTATTTTACAGCGTTTTGTTTTAAGCTATCGGAAGCAGTTTTTTTTTAAAAAGGTAAAAAAGGGAAATTTCTTAAGTTATAGTACAACATTTTGTCTATTATACAGTATTTCGTTTTAAGCTATTGGAAGTAGTTTTTTGAAAAAAGGTAAAAATGGGTAATTTCTAAAGTTATAGTATGACATTTTGTCTATTTTACAGCATTTTGTTTTAAGGTATTGGAATTATTTAAAAAAAAGGTAAAACGGCATAATTTCTTAAGTTATAGTACGACATTTTGTCTATTTTACAGCGTTTTGTTTTAAGCTATTAGAAGTAGTTTTTTTAAAGGTTAAAAAGGGTAATTTCTTATGTTATAGTACTGCATTTTGTCTTTTTCACAACGCTTTGTTTTAAGCTATTAGAAGTAGTTTTTTTAAAAAAAAGGTAAAAAGGGTAATTTGTTAAGTTATTGTACAACATTTTTGTCCATTTTACAATGTTTTGTTTTAAGCTATTGAAAGTAGTTTTTTTTAAAAAAGGTAACAAGGGTTAATTTCTTAACTTATAGTATAGCATTTTAGCTATTTCACAGCGTTTTGTTTTAATCTATTTGAAGTAGTTATTTTTTTAAAAATTAAAACAGGGTAATTTTTTAAGTTATAGTATAGAATTTTGTATGTTTTACAAAATTTTGTTTTAAGCTATTGGAAGTAGTTTTTTTTAAAGGTAAAATGGGGTAATTTCTTAGTTATATTACATCATTTTGTCTTTTTTACAGCATTTTGTTTTAGGCAATTTGAATATTTTTTTTTAAAAAAAGGTAAAAAGGGGTAATTTCCTATATTATAGCACATCATTTTTGTCTATTTTACAACGTATTTTAAAGCTATTGGAAGTAGTTTTTTTAAAAAAAGGTTAAAACGGATAATTTCTAAAGTTATATAACAACATTTTTTGTCTATTTTACCGCATTTTGTTTTAAGCTATTGGATGTTGCTTTTTTTTTAAAAAAGATAAAAAGGAATAATTTCTTAAGTTATAGTACAACATTTTGTCTTTATTACAGCGTTTTCTTTCAAGCAATTGAAAGTAGTTTTTTTAAAAGAGGTAAAAAGGGGTAATTTCTTAGGTTATAGTACAGCATTTTGTCTATTTTACAGCGTTTTGTTTTAAGCTATTGGAAGTATTTTTTTTTTAAAAAAACAAAAAGGGGGTAATTTCTTAAGTTATAGTACAACATCTTGTCTATTTTACGGCGTTTTGTTTTAAGCCATTGGAAGTAGTTTTTTGTAAAAAAGGTAAAAATGGGTTATTTCTTAAGTTATAGTACAACATTTTTTTCTATTTTACAGCCTTTTGTTTTAAGCTATTGGAAGTAGTTTTTTTTAAAAGGTAAAAAGAGTTAATTTTATAAGTTATAGTACAGCATTTACTCTATTTTACAGCCTTTGTTTAAGCTATTGGAATAATTTTTTTTAAAAAAAAAGGTAAAATGGAGTAATTTCTTAAGTTATAGTACAACATTTTGTCTATTTTATAGCGTTTTGTTGTAAGCTATTGGAAGCAGTTTTTAAAAAAAAAAAGATAAAAATGGGTAATTTCTTAAGTTGTAGTACAACATTTTCTCTATTTTACAACGTTTTATTTTAAGCTATTGGAAGTAATTTTTTTTAAAAAAAAAAGGTAAAATGGGGTGATTTCTTAAGTTATAGTACAACATTTTGTCTATTTTATAGCGTTTTGTTTTGAGCTATTTGAATTAGTTTTTTTTTTTAAAAAAGAAGTTAAAACGGGGTAATTTCTTAAGTCATAGAATAGAATTTTGTCTATTTTACAGCGTTTTGTTTTGAGCTATTGGAAGTAGTTTTTTTTACAAAAATTGTAAAAAGGGGTAATTTCTTAAGTTATAGTACGATATTGTAACGACCCGTATTTTACGTATCGATAAATCGTAGAATTTGTAGGTCCTTAGTGTTGTTTGTGTTGCCTCTAGCTTGAGTCGTTTAGAAGTTAACCCGAGTGCAAGAGTTGAGTCGTGACCGACTCATAGGATAGGTCGTGCACAAGCTACGACTTAAATAAGTTGACCGACCCATAGATAAGTCGTAGACGACTTAAGGGAATGGACCGAGTTAAGGGTTAGAACGGCGTAGTAGTTGCCGACTTAAGAAGAGAGGCGAGATAGGGGTCAAGTGTTGAGTCGTGACCGACTCATAGAGGGCCGACTCATAGGCTTAGACGAGTCAAGGGGGGTGACCGACTTATAGAAGCAGCGACTTATAGGTTAAGTCGTGCACGAGTTACGACTCATAGGAGGGGCGGCTTATAGGTTTGGCCGAGATAAGGATAGACCGACCTAAGATAGTGACCGACTCATGGATTAGCGGCTTAAGGGGCTAAGGCTTAGGTCGTGGGGTCTTGAGTCGGTAGGGGCTGGGGTCGGAAGGGTGTTGTCTCGTGAAGTTGTTGAGTCATTAGTAGGATGAGTCGTCAGTCGTGTGTGTGTATGGTTGAGTCGCCGAACGACTTAGGACTTGAGTCGTTAGGACCTGAGTACGACTTAAGAAGATATATTGAGTCGTGTGTGCCTTAAGTCGGAGGCTTTTTAGGTCGTGACCGACTTAAGTTGAGTCGTTGGGATATAGGGTCGGCTTTGTAGATAAGTCGTTAGGTTGCTGGGTTGTTGAGTCGTGTGAATGGCTTGTGCTTGGTCGGCATGGCAATGAGTCGTGAACGACTCATGGTAAGTCGGCTGTGTTGAGTCGGCATGGGGATGAGTCGGGGACGACTCAGGAGTTGGGTCGGCGACGACTTAGAGCGACGACTCATGGTTGGTTCAGCCTATAAATAGAGGGGTTTGGCTCACTTTTTGGCACCGGTTTTTGAAGCAACGAAGTGCTGCCATTTTGGGAACTCGACTACAACATTTCTTCATCTTCTTTTCTCCATTCCAATCTAGTTCTAACATCCATCCAAGATCGAAGATTTAGATTGAAGATTCAAGTGCCAAAGTTGAAGATCTCCATCCGTTTGAGCTAGATTTCATCGATTGAGGCGAGATATTGCCGGATCAAGCCTTGATCTCCGCTGTCCTGATCTGAAGTGTTTAGTTTTTCATAGTGTTTGGGTGATTTGGTGAGTGGTAGTTATCTCTCACGCGGATCCAAAGGAGTATATTGGATTGGTGACTTGTTGGAGTGTTGTAGTTAGTAATTTTGTGCATTTTTCTTAGATCCAAGTGTAGATCCATGGTTTTTGAAGATGTTTACTTATGCAAGTTCATTTAACAAGTATTAGAGACAAAACCCATGTTTTATATTTGATAGATCTATGTTAAAAACCTATGAATCATGCATGTTGGACTTATGCTCATTTATTTACGAAATTGCCATTATGGTTAATATTGCTTGTTAGATCTTGTTTGAATGATTGACTGCTTGAATGCATGATTGATTTGATTGTTTCCAAGTTAGCTAGTAGTTGATTTGGAACAAGATGATTGAAGATGATTCAAAAGCCACGGAAGAAGGCTCTTGAATGGTGAAAGCTGCTTAAGGCATATGTAGCGGATGTTGAAGCTCATATGTATGGATTGGATGATGTTGAAATGGGACGGGCCATGATGACGTTCCAAGATGAGAGACTTTGCTATGATATGATGAGGCAAGACATATGTTGAGATGGGACGGGTCATGATGACGTTCCAAGCACGGGTCATGACGACGTGCGAAGTTATAACTCGGTGATGCGGTCCGGGTTGGTGTGGATAATGGTTAGCTTGAGAGGCGCATGAGCTAGTATGGAAATAGTCGTCAAGGAGGATGACTAGGAGGCTAAGATCTCATCGTTGTTGAAGGTTCTAGCATACTCAAGCAAGGGTACGTTGGAACGGGTCACGATGACGTTCCAAGCACGGGTCACAATGACGTGCTAGTACTCTGGGCTGATGCGTTCAGCTTAGGCACGGGTCATGATGACGTGCGGAGTTATGTCTAAAGCCGGGGTTACCATTAGCCCTTGACAGGTGGTCATTCAACTAACGGTGAAATCAAGGCAATGATAACAGTGATAGCCAGAGTCATGGATGTTTGGTTGTATCATCATTCGGTCTCAAGAGCGGTGTTTTTCTGGGTACCTATCTGATCTTGGTTTAGGCCTTGGGGGTTTGTATTTGGAGAACATCGTCCTTGACTCGAGTGGTTATTGCTTTACCTTACTTATCTGCTATGTTTTGCTTACTTCTCCTTAGTGTGTGTCTGGGGGCTATCACTGTAGAAAGAGATGGAGTGGGATGGTTTGGTTCCTATTCCTTTTATCCCTTATGCTCTTTTGGTATGTTTGATAGTTAATTTACTGCTCACTAAGACTTTGTCTGACTCAAGGTTTTATGTCTCCTCTTATTACCTTGGGCTGTTCATCCATGTTGGGATGGGCAGACTAGGTAGCAGGTGGCAGGTGCTGTGCTTAGGGTGATCCGCTGATGATGACGAAGACGGGCAGGAGGCTATGCATATTATTTCTTTCTATATGTACTGGGATCCGCTGCTGTATTTGATTGAGTGTTTTGTAGTGAGGTCTTGTTGTATGGATTTGTTGAGATGATTGTATAAAACTACTGTGATGCTTATATGATGATATTTCTCTGTTATGAGGCTTCACTATATATATATATTTCTCTATTGTATTTTATCCATGCGCTGTGAGTTACGATAGAGATTCTGCGATTTTATTTTACCCTGACTATCGTCCATGGCTGCCTGGCACACCTTTCAGCGCACTATTCTCTTGTTTTGGTGCGGGAGTCATGGGCGGTCGTCACAGATATTTTGTCTGTTTTACAGCGTTTTGT
The DNA here is from genome assembly GCA_030765085.1 of Allium cepa. Classification (NCBI taxonomy): domain Eukaryota; kingdom Viridiplantae; phylum Streptophyta; class Magnoliopsida; order Asparagales; family Amaryllidaceae; genus Allium; species Allium cepa. The sequence continues at coordinate 888,819,977 of CM060931.1, forward strand.
TTTAAGCTATTGGAAGTAGTTTTTTTTAAAGAAGGTAAAAAGGGGTAATTTCTTAAGTTATAGTACGACATTTTGTCTATTTTACAGCATTTTGTTTTAAGCTATTAGAAGTAGTTTTTTTTTTAAAAAAAGGTAAAAAGTGGTTATTTATTAAGTCATAGTACAGCGTTCGTTTATTTTACAGCGTTTTGTTTTAAGCTATTGGAAATAGTTTTTCTTTTAAAAGGTAAAAAGGGGTAATTTCTTAAGTTATAGTACAACATTTTGTCTATTTTACAGCATTTTGTTTTAAGCTATTGGAAGTAGTTTTTTTTAAAAATGTAAAAAGGGTTAATTTCATATGTTATAGTACAGCATTTTCTCTATTTTACAGCGTTTTGTTTTAATTTATTGGAAGTAATTTTATTATTTTAAAGAAAAGGAAAAAAGGGGTAATTTCTTAAGTTATAGTACAAAATTTTGTCTATTTTACAGCGTTTAGTTTTAAGCTATCGGAAGTAGTTTTTTTTAAAAAAGGTAAAAAGGAGTAATTTTTTTATTTATAGTAGTGCATTTTGTCTATTTTACAGGGTTTTGTTTTAAGCTATTCGAAGTAGTTTTTAAAAAAAAGGTAAAAGGGTGTAATTTCTTAAATTACAGTACATCATTTTGTCTATTTTACTTGGTATTGTTTTAAGCTATTGGAAGTAGTTTTTTTTAAAGTAAAAAGAGGTAATTTCTTAAGTTATAGTTCATCATTTTGTCTTTTTTACAGCCTTTTTTTAAGCCACTGGAAGTAGTTTTTTTTTAAAATAAGGTAAAAAGGGTAATTTCTTAAGTTATAGTACAACATATTAGTCTATTTTACAACGTTTTGTTTTAAACTATTGGAAGTAGTTTTTTTTTAAAAAAAGGCAAAAAAGAGAAATTTCTAAATCTATAATATAACATTTTGTCTATTTTACAGCGTTTTGTTTTAAGCTCTTGGAAGTAGTTTTTTTTTAAAGGCAGAAAGGGGTAATTTCTTAAGTTATAGTACATCATTTTGTCTATTTTACAGCGTTTTGTTTTAAGTTATTTGAATTAGTTTTTTTTAAAGGTAAAAAGCGGTAATTTCTTAAGTTATAGTACAACATTTTGTCTTTTTCATAGCTTTTTGTTTTAAGCTATTGGAAGTAGTTTTTTTTTAAAAAAAAAGGTAAAAGGGGTAATTTCTCAAGTTATAGTACATCATTTTGTCTATGTTACACGTTTTGTTTTAAGCTATTGGAAGGGGGTTTTTTTTAAAAAAAAAGATAAAAAGGGGTAATTTCTTAAGTTATAGTACGACATTTTGTCTATTTTACAGCATTTTGTCTATTTTACAACGTTTTGTTTTAATCTATTAGAAGTAGTTTTTTTTAAAAAAAAGGTAAAAAGTGCTTATTTCTTAAGTCATAATACATCGTTCGTCTATTTTACAGCGTTTTGTTTTAAGCTATTGGAAATAGTTTTTTATAAAAGGTAAAAATGGGTAATTTCTTAAGTTATAGTACAACATTTTTTCTATTTTACAGCATTTTGTTATAAGCTATTGGAAGTAGGTTTTTTTAAAAGGTAAAAAGGGTTAGATTAATATGTTATAGTACAACATTTTGTCTATTTTACAACGTTTTGTTTTAATCTATTGGAAGTAATTTTTTTAAAGAAAAATGAAAAATGGAGTAATTGCTTAAGTTATAGTACAACATTTTGTCTATTTTACATCGTTTTGTTTAAAGCTATCGGAAATAGTTTTTTTTAAAAAGGTAAAAAGGAGTAATTATTTAATTTATAGTACTGCATTTTTTCTATTTTACAGCGTTTTGTTTTAAGCTATTGGAAGTAGTTTTTAAAAAAAAAAGTAAAAAGGGGTAATTTCCTAAATTATAGTACATCATTTTCTCTATTTTACAAGGTTTTGTTTTAAGCTATTGGAAGTAGTTTTTTTAAAAGTAAAAAGAGGTAATTTCTTATGTTATAATACAGCATTTTGTCTATTTTACAGCATTATAGCATTTTGTTTTAAGCTATTGGAAGTAGGTATTTTTAAAAGGTAAAAAGGGTTAATTTCATATGTTATAGTACAACATTTTCTCTATTTTACAGCGTTTTGTTTTAATCTATTGGAAGTAAAAAAAAAATTAAGAAAGGGAAAAATGGGGTAATTTCTTAAGTTATAGTACAGTATTTTGTCTATTTTATCGCGTTTTGTTTTATGCTATCGGAAGTTGTTTTTTTAAAAAGGTAAAAATGAGTAATTTTTTAATTTATAGTACTGCATTTTGTCTATTTTACAACGTTTTGTTTCAAGCTATTGGAAGTAGATTTTTTTTTAAAAAGGTAAAAAGTGGTAATTTCTTAAATTATAGTACATCATTTTGTCTATTTTACAGGGTATTGTTTTAAGCTATTGGAAGTAGTTTTTAAAAAAAGGTAAAAATGGTTTATTTCTTAAGTTATAGTACAACATTTTTTCTATTTTACAGCGTTTTGTTTTGAGCTATTAGAAGTAGTTTTTTTAAAAGGTAAAAAGAGTTAATTTCATAAGTTATAGTACAACATTTTCTCTATTTTACAGCGTTTTTTAAAGCTATTGGAAGTAATTTTTGTAAAAAAAAGGTAAAATGGGGTAATTTCTTAAGTTATAGTACAGCGTTTTGTCTATTTTATAGCGTTTTGTTTTAAGCAATTTGAAGTAGTTTTTTTTAAAGGTAAAAAGGGGTAATTTCTTAAGTTAATAGTACAGCATTTTGTCTACTTACCGCTTTTTGTTTTAAGCTATTGGAAGTAGGTTTTTAAAAAAAACGTAAAAAGGAGTAATTTCTTAATTTATAGCAAAGGATTTTTTCTACTTTACATCGTTTTGTTTTAAGCTATTGGAAGTAGTTTTTTTAAAAAATTAAAAAAGGTAATATCTTAAGTTATGGTACAGCATTTTGTCTTTTTTACAACGTTTTGTTTTAAGCTATTGGAAGTAGTTTTTTCTCTAAAAAACGTAAAAAGAGGTAATTTCTTAAGTTATAGTACATCATTTTGTCTATTTTACAGCGTTTTGTTTCAAGCTATTGGAAGTAATTTTTTTTTAAAAGGTAAGAAGGGGTAAAATTTCTTTAGTTATAGTGCAGCATTTTTTCTATTTTATAGTGTTTTATTTTAAGCTATTGGAAGTAGTTTTTTTTAAAGATAAAAAGGGGTCATTTCTTATGTTATAGTCCTGCATTTTGTCTTTTTTACAGCGTTTTGTTTTAAGCTATTGGAAGTAGTTTTAAAAAAAAAGGTAAATGGGGTAATTTCTTAAGTTATAGTACAGCAATTTTGTCTATTTTACAGCGTTTTGTTTTAAGCTATTAGAAATAGTTTTTTTTATTTAAAAAAAGGTAAAAGTGGGTAATATCTTAAGGTATAGCACAAAATTTTGTCTTTTTTCATAGCGTTTTGTTTTAAGCTGTAACGATCCCAGTTTAATGACGAATTTAAATTTATAATTTAATCGAATTTTTGGATTAAATTATGGATTTATTTGAAATTTTCAAATTTAATGAGATGTATATACTAATGCATTTTAAAATATGGGTTTGAAGCTCAAAATAAATGTTTTCAGTTGAATTGAATTATAAGTAAAGTGTTTAAAATAAAATAGACTAAAACTACTTATCAATGTTGAATATAAATATAAAGTGTAAAATAAAATATATGTTATAAATTTAATGTTTGATAGTTAAAACTATAAAAAGAAATACAAATCCAAGAATTTAGGCTAATAATAAAATATATATGGTCATATGGCAAATAAAATCAAACTATAAAATAACAAAATTGAATCCATTTATATTGTAAAGCAATAAGACAAGGCAAATAGAATAATTTAAACAAAGGAAAACCAAAGCCTGCAAAAGTAGATTTGTGTACAAGGCAAAAGTACATATGAATATGCTTACAAAGCAAAGTAAAGAACTGTGCATATGCATACATAATTAAATAGTATAAGTTATAAACAAAAGTACATAAACACAAGCTTGTAAAATATAATAAAATAAAAACAAGACAAAAGTAATTAATGCAAAAATATCTTAGCACACATTTTTCTCATATCAGCCGAGTTAAAGTGGTATGTAGGCATGGGGGAACATGCATTTAATGTAATCAGTACATTGATATCTTCCAGCCGAAATTTGAAAACAAAATATGATTAAAACAAGTTAAGCTTGTGCCAGAAGACACCTCTTGGTCAAAACTATATCTATATGTTTATCATCTTATTTTAGTTCATTTCAAAACATAGAAAAACTTAGAAGCAAAACCAGAGAGAAAAATGTAAACATCTTTATCTATTTCAAACTCAAAACAACATTCAACTCAAAGGAAAACAAACAGGACTCAAGAAAGATCAACTCTGCAGTTTTCAAAGCAATAAGTTCTCTGTTCTTCATCTTCTCAAAACTGTGAGCAATCTTCTTTGACCTGATCTCTGAATTGATAGCATGTGTCATGCTTGTTTCTGTGAAGTAGTGTTAAATAGACCTGCATGTATATATGCAGATGATGGATGCATGTCTGTTAATATAAATATCTTGCCTCTACTCTAAATCTACAGGTTCAAGAACATGATAGATAAAAAATCTTATCTCCCCACATAAACAACACTAGGCCTTGATTCTTAAAAGGAGTTGTTTATATCAACTAGATGCTATTTAAAAGAAAAGAAAAAAAAGAGAAGTAAAACATCACCTTGTGTTACAAACTTAAGCAAACCATTCAACTAATCAAAACAGAAAAGAAATCAAACTGCAGATTTCAAAGACCAAATAAAGGTGCTCTCTGTTTCAAGAAATATAATTCAAGTGAGTAAACATAAGCTTTCAAATTTAAGTTTTAATCAAAACAATATAGGTGATTCATTGATAATATGGTGTGGTATGTGATTTATCTTTGAATATAATCCTGTGTTTAGAGATATAGGATGTTCTTCATACTTTACTTCCCTGTTTATTTATCACAGGGTTAAATTTTTATTCAAATTCAAGTTTATTTTAATTAAAGTCATGGTAAAGCTTAAAGTTTCAATCAGATAGGAAGTTCAGTCTTAAATCAAGAATTCTTTTACCTATTTTCGAACATGTTAGTAAGATATATCACTGGCTTCTTGATTTACAGGTAAACACATAACAATTTGTTAAATTCAATTGTTGAAAAATGTTAATTCAAGTCCATAACTCGATTCTTCATTGAAAATTAGGATTTTCAAAACAAAAATGATGATTTTTAAATAAGAAATCAAGTGGCAGTTTGAAAAGGAACCGAAAATGCCTTTTTGTGAATATCTGATAATCCAACAAATATTAGATCTTGTAATTCGTATTGGAGCTTGCTTGGTACTCGTTGATGATAGGAAAAATACCAGAAAAATTTTCTATTGCGAGATTTATTGAGTTGAATCGAATGTAGAGTTTGGGTTCAAATTTTTCTGTAGCCTATAAGTTTCTTGATTTCGTCAACGTGGGTCAACCGAGCTGCACGTCATTTTGGGTGAAGGAAGTATGGTGAGTAGCGAAGCCTTGGCCGGGAGTGATGAGGTTCAGGTGGTCGGAGCTTCGAAGACGTGGCAGTTTCAGGTGGATGTGGTTGTTTGCAGTTTCGACCTGGGAACTAAAAATTTGATTAGAGATGGAATCGTGTTAATTGGATAGTCGTGGATGATGTCGAGGTCGTTTTCGACTTGTCGGAGACCAAAAGAATGGCCGGAGGAGGGTGGCGCATCGGTGCACGTGCACGGCCTTGCGATGTGTCAGGAGGCGTTCAGGTGTGAATAACTCGAGTTGACTCTCGAGTAAAAATGATGTTGGCCTCGAGGTCGTGCTCGAGTACGCTGGCTCCTGATGTTTTTGTTTAGTTGAAAACTTAAATTTAACTTAACTGAAAGAAAAAAAAAAGTAGAAGAAGGAGAAGCGCGAAAGAAAAGGAGCAGTGGGAGAAGAAACTCGGGGGGGAACTGGGAAGAAACGCGGGTTTTCTCGGGTAAACGAGCAGCTTGCCTAAAGTCCAGTTCCTGATGAATTTGCCTAAAGCACTACAAGTATTTTGTTGTACAAAATTTAATATCAATTTGATAAATATTGTTAGCTAATGTTGAGTTAAGATTTGATCTAAAATTTATTAGAGGAAAGTTTTTAGAATGTTAATTAAGATAAATTTTATTATAAATTAATTGTTTTAAAAGTTATTAAGAATGATTTATTTATAATGGTAAGTAAAACTTGATTATTTGAATTTATAATTGTAATTCATTAGGGGTTTATCAATTTGCAATTAATAAATTGGTAAATAAATAATTAAGTGTTTAAATTATTTGTAATTAATAATTGTTAATGATAATTAATTACGAAGATAGTTAATTAAAGATTTAAATAAGTTAAGGGAAATTAATTAAAAGAATAATTGAATGATTAAAGGTTAATTTTTCAATTTTTTTTTAAGTTGATTTAATTTGATTAATAAATGATTAAAGGACCTTTAATCAAATGATTTGGAATCGATTAATGTTAATTAACTATGATTGATGACCCATCTGATTTAAATAAATCAGATAATTAATTGAGCTTATTATGAATGAGTAGAATTGGATTGATAACTCTGTTATCTGATTGTGATGCCTTGTAATATGAATTGCTTTGTGCTGAACTGTTATATCTGTGATGAATATATTGTTATATGAATATGAAAACCCCTTTGCCGTAAAACGGCATTTAAATTTCGATGCGACAGGGGTTCGGATTCCAGTTAGTTATCCGAAACCCACAACGAATCGTAATTATGAACCTTTGTGATTGATAAATTTATTTATCTATGAATCTGTGAATGAAGATAAGCGTTATTGATTATATCGCTTATCGATATTGATATATCTTTGATGATTGATGTTGTGCACTATTGTGTGTAAAACCCCTGGACCCCACTATACACACACAAATATGGATTTCACGCGGAAATCGGTTAAGTCACAGATTTTTAAATAAGTTTGAATTTGAATTTTTGAATTCAAATAGTTTTGGTAATAAATCAAGTTTAATATGAAAAGCTTTTGAAAAAGCTGTTTATAAGAATAAAAGTTATTTTTGAATAACTAATAAAGGGTTGAAACTGAATAATTGAAATTCAAAAATTTGAAATTAAATCCCATATTCAATACTTATGATTTAAAAAGGACTTTACAAGTTATACGGGTTTAAACTGTTTCTAAGCGTTGATTTGGAAATGTGAATTAAACCAAAGATTGTAACTTGTATAAATGGAATCGGGGTTTTTCCGAAATAAAACTTTTGCGTCTAAGTGATAAAAAAAAGCTTTCATATGAGTAATGAATTTCCAATTTATATTAAATCGATTTCAAGTTTGAATTGAAATGATTTTCCAAGTTATGGACGAAGCTTTGGGAAACGAATTTTGAAAGCTATGAGATAAATCTTGATTTTAAGATTTAATTGAGTTAATCTAATTGAAACGGAAATTTCTTTGAAATCCGCAAATGGATCTTTGTGAAACTGAGTGAACTGTGTGAAATAAATCTTTTTGTTTAAAAGATTTGAAATGGTAATTGGTTTAAACCATTTGAAAGGAAGTTTGAATCATTAAGTTGTGACTTAATTGAAATCCCATATCCATATGTTTTTAAATGTTGCGCTCACTATTCGGTTTAGCCGGGAGAGGACCTTTGTGTCGTATAACCCATTCCGAATATGTGATACGTCGTTATGGATATCATTTGAAGACCGGTGGTGAAGACCGGGTATTTGCGAGAAAGATAGGATGACCTATTGATTGTCTCTGCACTGAGTCGCGCCGGTATGGAGATTTCCTAAGTGATGGGAAGTCCAATCGGTATTGTGAATACCCGGATTTGCAAGGACTTCTTTGGAAGTGCCTTCGGTTCTGTTCGAACCCGGAACAGACTTGTATGGATTGTATGTTTGACATTACATTTTGAGATATAAAGCAGATTTCTTTCAAATACATATCTGTGGTGGCGGAGAATTTATTCTCTTAGCTTAACACCCTTCTCTGAGACGTACGAGCTCAGAGGTTATGTAGTTGAAGGTTATCAGCGATATATTCCTAACATGGTAATGTGGCATGCTGAGTGCTGCTGATCATTTGTTGATCAAAGCATGGCTTTGTGAAAAGCGTAGCTTTGTGGACGAGACTTCGTCGAGCCTCACAACCCGGTAATGGTCGAAACAGGAATTGTGCGGCAAGGTTTCAGGGGTAGCTCCCCTAGGGTATGACCATTCCTTCTGGAAAAGGGTAGTATCATGGTATGGAGCCCAGATACTTACTCATGTGGACACACTTTATTTATTACTGTGTGATGTTGTTGGTTAGAGAGCTCTCGTATAAAGGTCCCAAAGGACCGGGGGTGGCATATCTGAGGTTCTGTATATTCCCCGGGAAGGGGGGTAGCCGGCCTTGTTTGGCAGAGATCCGGTTAGGTTCTCGGGGCGTCCCGCCAGAGGCGTTCCCATGTGGCAATAGGAAGTTCCTTAGCCTGACCATTTGTTGGAAAATCCATTCATCCAATACGAGCCTTGTACGGTTTTAGTTGTATTACCTGCCATTCACTTATGGTGGCGCCCCACTGTTTGGATGGTAGCTATAGTAGGCATAGTTCGAAATGTCTATGCTGGCTAAGATTTATATTCTACTTTCGAAATGCTTTTCTGCACTTTGCACTTATAATAATAATATCAAAGAAATTTTTCTGCGTATCAAGCATGTTTGACTATCATAAGGAGAAATCTCCTCCGATTCTGCGTTTGCATTGTGTGTGTGGCGGGAGGCCTTATGGTAGTTTCATTTTCCAAAAGCATTGCGATTTTGAAATTTAAATCTTTGATTATTTTTAAAAGACAAACCGTTTTCGTTTGCTCATACCAGTCCCATGACTGACCTGGAGTTTATTGTTCCTTTCCTAAACTCTGGGTGCCCACAATTTTCCACACGGGCAGTCTAGAGTTTGGTTTTTTTCTTCAGATAGTTAGGTTCAGTAGATTATATGGAGCTAGTTCAGTCTTTTGGATATGGACTACACTTGTTTATCTTGGAGCAATCTGGATAATGGATCGAGCTAGGAGTTTTGGAGCTTTAACTTTGGAGTTTGGTTTGGTGCTGTAGTTTTAGGATTCTGTGAAGACTTATTTCATATTGTATCATGTTCCGCTGTATTCTGTGTTGTATATTCTCTGATGTTGATGATTATCATTGTATCATATTGATGTATCGGATATTGTATTCATGTTGCATCAGTGATATCATCTTATTTTTTTTTTCGCTGTGTTATTTATCATCTAATGGGTGTTGCAAGCTCCCGCGATACGAATTTGATGTTGTTTTCGGACATCGAGTTCGGGTCGTCACATAAGCTATTGGAACTAGTTTTTTTAAAGGTAAAAATGGGTAATTTCATAAGTTATAGTACAACATTTTGTCTATTTTACAACGTTTTGTTTTAAGCTATCGGAAGCAGTTTTTTTTTTACAAAAGGTAAAAAAGGGAAATTTCTTAAGTTATAGTACAACATTTTGTCTATTATACAGTATTTCGTTTTAAACTATTGGAAGTAGTTTTTTGAAAAAACGTAAAAATGGGTAATTTCTAAAGTTATAGTATGACATTTTGTCTATTTTACCGCGTTTTGTTTTAAGGTATTGGAATTATTTAAAAAAAGGTAAAACGGCATAATTTCTTAAGTTATAGTATGACATTTTGTCTATTTTACAGCGTTTTGTTTTAAGCTATTAGAAGTAGTTTTTTTAAAGGTTAAAAAGGGTAATTTCTTAAGTTATAGTACAGTATTTTGTCTTTTTCACAACGCTTTGTTTTAAGCTATTAAAAGTACTTTTTTTTTTAAAAAAAAGGTAAAAAGGGTAATTTGTTAAGTTATTGTACAACATTTTTGTCCATTTTACAATGTTTTGTTTTAAGCTATTGAAAGTAGTTTTTTTAAAAAAAGGTAACAAGGGTTAATTTCTTAAATTATAGTATAGCTTTTAGCTATTTCACAGCGTTTTGTTTTAATCTATTTGAAGTAGTTTTTTTTAAAAAAAGTTAAAACAGGGTAATTTTTTAAGTTATAGTATAGAATTTTGTATGTTTTACAACATTTTGTTTTAAGCTATTGGAAGTAGTTTTTTTTAAAGGTAAAATGGGGTAATTTCTTAGTTATATTACATCATTTTGTCTTTTTTACAGCGTTTTGTTTTAGGCAATTTGAATATTTTTTTTTAAAAAAAGGTAAAAAGGGGTAATTTCCTATATTATAGCACATCATTTTTGTCTATTTTACAACGTATTTTAAAGCTATTGGAAGTAGTTTTTTTTAAAAAAGGTTAAAACGGATAATTTCTAAAGTTATTTAACAACTTTTTTTGTCTATTTTATCGCATTTTGTTTTAAGCTATTGGATGTATTTTTTTAAAAAAAGGTAAAAAGGAATAATTTTTTAAGTTATAGTACAACATTTTGTCTTTATTACAGCGTTTTCTTTTAAGCTATTGAAAGTAGTTTTTTTTAAAAAGGTAAAAAAGGTAATTTCTTAAGTTATAGTACAACATTTTGTCTATTTTACAGCGTTTTGTTTTAAGCTATTGGAAGTATTTTTAAAAAAAAAACAAAAAAGGGGTAATTTCTTAAGTTATAGTACAACATCTTGTCTATTTTACAGCGTTTTGTTTTAAGCTATTGGAAGTAGTTTTTTCAAAAAAGGTAAAAGGGGGTTATTTCTTAAGTTATAGTACAACATTTTTTTCTATTTTACATCCTTTTGTTTTAAGCTATTGGAAGTAGTTTTTTTTAAAAGGTAAAAACAGTTAATTTCATAAGTTATAGTACAGCATTTACTCTATTTTACAAGGTTCTAAAAAACAAAAAAGGGGGTAATTTCTTAAGTTATAGTACAACATTTTTTGTATTTTACATCGTTTTGTTTTAAGCTATCGGAAGTAGTTTTTTTTTAAAAAGGTAAAAAGGAGTAATTATTTAATTTATAGTACTGCATTTTTTCTATTTTACAGCGTTTTGTTTTAAGCTATTGGAAGTAGTTTTTTAAGAAAAAGGTAAAAAGGGGTAATTTCTTAAATTATAGTACATCATTTTCTCTATTTTACAAGGTTTTGCTGTAAGCTATTGGAAGTAGTTTTTTTAAAAGTAAAAAGAGGTAATTTCTTATGTTATAATACAACATTTTGTCTATTTTACAGCATTACAGCATTTTGTTTTAAGCTATTGGAAGTAGGTTTTTTTAAAAGGTAAAAAGGGTTAATTTCATATGTTATAGTACAGCATTTTCTCTATTTTACAGCGTATTGTTTTAATCTATTGGAAGTAATTTTTTTTAAAAAAAAGGGAAAAATGGGGTAATTTCTTAAGTTATAGTACAACATTTTGTCTATTTTACAGCGTTTTGTTTTATGCTATCGGAAGTTGTTTTTTTAAAAGGGTAAAAAGGAGTAATTTTTTAATTTATAGTACTGCATTTTGTCTATTTTACATCATTTTGTTTTAAGCTATTGGAAGTAGATTTTTTTTTAAAAAAGGAAAAAAGTGGTAATTTCTTAAATTATAGTACATCATTTTGTCTATTTTACAGGGTATTGTTTCAAGCTATTGGAAGAAGTATTTTTTAAAAGTAAAAAGAGGTAATTTCTTAAGTTATAGTACGACATTTTGACTTTTTTACAGCATTTTTTTAAGCTATCGGAAGTAGTTTTTTTAAAAAAAGATAAAATGAGATAATTTCTTAAGTTATAGCACAACATTTTAGTTTATTTTACAACGTTTTGTTTTAAGCTATTGGAAGTAGTATTTTTTAAAAAGGTAAAAAGGGAAATTTCTAAATTTATAGTACAACATTTTGTCTATTTTATAGCGTTCTTTTTTAAGCTCTTGGAAGTAGTTTTTTTTAAAGGTAGAACGGGGTAATTTCATAAGTTATAGCACATCATTTCGTCTATTTTATAGCGCTTTGTTTCAAGCTATTTGAATTAGTTTTTCTAGAGGTAAAAAGGGGTAATTTCTTAAGTTATAGTACAACATTTTGTCTATTTTACAGCGTTTTGTTTTAAGCTATTGGAAGTAGTTTTTTGAAAAAAACAAAAAAGGGGTAATTTCTTAAGTTATAGTAAAACATCTTGTCTATTATACAGCATTTTGTTTCAAGCTATTGGAAGTAGTTTTTTTAAAAAAAGGTAAAAAGGGGTAATTTCTTAAGTTATAGTACGACATTTTGTCTATTTTATAGCTTTTTGTATATTTTACAACGTTTTGTTTTAAGTTATTGGAAGTTGTTTTTTTTTTAAAAAAAAGGTAAAAAGTGGTTATTTCTTAAGTCATAATACAGCGTTCGTTTATTTTACAGCGTTTTGTTTTAAGCTATTGGGAATAGTTTTTTTTTAAAACGTAAAAAGGGGTAATTTATTAAGTTATAGTACAACATTTTGTCTATTTTACAGCATTTTGTTTTAAGCTATTGGAAGTAGGTTTTTTTAAAAAAGTAAAAAGGGTTAATTTCATATGTTATAGTACAACATTTTCTCTATTTTATAGCGCTTTGTTTTAATTTATTGGAAGTAATTTTTTTTGAAAAAAAGGAAAAATGGAGTAATTGCTTAAGTTATAGTACATCATTTGGTCTATTTTACAGCGTTTTGTTTTAAGCTATCGGAAGTAGTTTTTTTAAAGAGGTAAAAAGGGGTAATTATTTAATTTATAGTACTGCATTTTGTCTTTTTTACAGCATTTTGTTTTAAGCTATTGAAAGTAGTTTTTTTTTAAAAAAGGTAAAAAGGGGTACTTTCTTAAATTATAGTACATCATTTTGTCTATTTTACAGGGTTTTGTTTTAAGCTATTGGAAGTAGTTTTTTTTTAAAAGTAAAAAGAGGTAATTTCTTAAGTTATAGTACAACATTTTGTCTTCTTTACAGCATTGTTTTAAGCTATTGGAAGTAGTTTTTTTAAAAAAAGGTAAAAAAAGGCAATTTCCTAAGTTGTACTACAACATTTTATTCTATTTTACCACGTTTTGTTTTAAGCTATTAGAAGTATTTTTTTTTAAAAAAGGTAAAAAAGCGTAATATCTAAATTTATAGTACAACATTTTGTCTATTTTACAGCGTTTTGTTTTAAGCTCTTGTAAGTAGTTTTTTTTAAAGGTAGAAAGGGGTAATTTCTTATATTATAGTACATCATTTTGTCTATTTTACAACGTTTTGTTTTAAGCTATTTGAATTTGTTTTTTTAAAGGTAAAAAGGGGTAATTTCTTAAGTTATAGTACAACATTTTGTCTTTTTTACAACGTTTTGTTTTAAGCTATTGGAAGTAGTTTTTTTTAAAAAGGTAAAAAGAGTTAATTTCTTAAGTTATAGTACAACATTTTTGACTATTTTACAGTGTTTTCTTTTAAACTATTGGAAGTAGTTCGTTAAAAAAAAGGTAAAAAGGGGTAATTCCTTAAGTTATAGTACAACATTTTGTCTATTTTACAGCGTTTTATTTTGTTCTATTTGAAGTAGTTTTTTAAAAAAAGGTAAAATGGCGTAATTTCCTAAGTTATAGTACAACATTTTGTCTTTTTTACAGCATTTTGTTTTAAGCTATTGGAAGTAGTTTTTTTAAAAAAAAAGCAAAAAGGGATAATTTCTTAAGTTATAGCATAGCATTTTTGTCTATTTACAGCGTTTTGTTTCAAGCTATTGAAAGTAGTTTTTTTTAAAAAAAGGCAAAAAGGGATAATTTCATAAGTTAAAGTACTGCATTTTTGTCTATTTTACAGCGTTTTGTTTTAAGCTATTGGAAGTAGTTTTTTTTTTAAACAGGTAAAAAGCGGTAATTTCATAAGTTATAGTATAACATTTTGACTTTATTACAGCGTTTTATTTTAAGTTATTAGAAGTTGTTTTTTTTAAAGGTAAAAATGGGTAGTTTCTTAAGTTATAGTACATCATTATTGTCTATTTTACAGCGTTTTGTTTTAACCTATTGGTAGTAGGTTTTTTTTTAAAAAGGTAGAAGGGGGTAATTTTTAAGTTATAGTAGAGCATTTGTCTATTTACAGCTTTTGTTTTAAGCTATTGGAAGTATCTTTTTTCAAAGGTAGGAGGGTTAATTTCATAAGTTATAGTACTGCATTTTCTCTATTTCACAGCGTTTTGTTTGAAGTTATTGGAAGAATTTTTTTTAAAAAAAAGGTAAAATGGGATAATTTCTTAAGTTATAGTACATCATTTTGTCTATTTTACAGCATTTTGTTATAAGTTATTGGAAGTATTTTTATTAAAAAAATAGGTAAAAAGGGGTAATTTCTAAAGTTAATAGTACAACATTTTTTCTACTTTGCAGCATTTTGTTTTAAGCTATTGGAAGTAGTTTTTTTAAAAAGGTAATGAAGGATAATTTCTAAAGTTATAGTACAATATTTTGTCTATTTTACAGCGTTTTATTGTAAGATATTGGAAGGCTTTTTTTAAAGGTAAAAATGGGTAATTTCTTAAGTTAAAGCACAGCATGTTGTCTATTTTACAGCGTTTTCTTTTAGGCAATTGGAACTAGTTTTTTTTAAAAGGGTTAAAAGGGGTAATTTCTTAACTTATAGTAAATCATTTTGTCTATTATATTGCGTTTTGTTTTAAGCTATTGGAAGTAGTTTATTTTTTAAAAAAGGTAAAAAAGGGTAATTTCTTAAGTTATAGCACAACATTTTGTTCTAAGCTATTGGAAGTATTTTTTAAATAAAAAAGGTAAAAAGGGGTAATTTTCTTAAGTTATAGTACAGTATTTTGTCAGTTTTGCAGGTTTTGTTTTAAGCTATTGGACGTAGTTTTTTCTAAAAAAGGTAAAAAGGGGAAACTTTTTAAGTTATAGTACAACATTTTGTCTATTTTGCAGCGTTTTGTTTTAAGTAATTGGAAGTAGTTTTTTTTAGAAGGTAAAATGGGGTAATTTCATAAGTTAGCGTTTAGTCTATTTTAAAGCATTTTGTTTTAAGCTATTAGAAGTAGTTTTTTTTTTAAAAGTTTAAAAGGGTTAATTTCTTAAGTTATAGTACAACATTTTTGTCTCTTTTACAGCGTCTTATTTTAAGCAATTGCAAGTAGTTTTTAAAAAAAAAAAGTAAAAAGAGGTAATTTCTTAAGCTACAGAACAGCATTTTGTCTTTATTACAGCATTTTATTTTAAGATATTGAAAGTTGTTTTTTTTTTAAAAAGGTAAAAAGGAGTAATTTCTTAAGTTATAGTACAACATTTTGTCTATTTTACAGCGTTTTGTTTTAAGCTATCGGAAGTATTTTTTTAAAAAAGGTAAAAAAGGGGTAATTTCTTAAGTTATTATACAGCATTTTGTCTATTTTACAGCGTTTTGTTTTAAGCATTTGGAAGGAGTTTTTTTAAAAGGTAGAAGGGTTAATTTCATTAGTTATAGTATGAAATTTTCTCTATTTACAGCGTTTTATTTTACGTTATTGGAAGTATTTAAAAAAAAAAGGTAAAGTGGGGTAATTTCTTAAGTTATAGTACTACATTTTGTCTATTTTACAGCGTTTTGTTTTAAGCTATTAGAAGTGGTTTTTTTTTAAAAAAAAGATAAAAAGGGGTAATTTCTTAATTTTCATAGTACAGCATTTTGTCTACTTTGCAGCATTTTGTTTAAAGCGGTTGGAAGTAGTTTTAAAAGAACAGGTAATAAGGGGTAATTTCTTAAGTTTTAGTACAACATTTTGTCGATTTTACAACGTTTTATTTTAAGCTATTGGAAGACGTTTTTTTTAAAAGGTAAAATGGAGTAATTTCTTAAGTTATAGTACAACATTTTGTCTATTTTACAGCATTTTGTTTTAGGCAATTAGAAGTAGTTTTTTTAAAAAAAGGTAAAAGGGGGTAATTTCTTAACTTATAGTACAACATTTTGTCTATTATACAGCGTTTTGTTTTAAGCTATTGGAAGTAGTTTTTTCTTAAGAAAAGGTGAAAAGGCGTAATTTCTTTAGTTAAAGTATAGCATTTTATCTGTTTTACAGCGTTTTGTTTTAAGCTATTAGATGTAGTTTTTTTTAAAAGGGTAACAGGGGGAATTTTTTTTAATTATAGTACAACATTTTGTTTATTTTACAGTGTTTTGTTTTAAGCTATTGGAATTAGTTTTTTTTTTAAAAAAAGGTAAAAAGAAGTAATTTCTTAAGTTATAGTACAGCTTTTTGTATATTTTATGCCATTTTGTTTAAGCTATTGGAATTAGTTTTTTTTGAAAAGTTAAAAGGGGTAATTTTTTATGTTATAGTACGACATTTTCTCTGTTTTATAGCGTTTGGTTTTAAACTATTAGAAGTAGTTTTTCAAAAAAAAGGTAAAAAGGGGTAATTTCTTAAGTTATTGTACATCATTTTGTCTATTTTACAGCGTTTGGTTTAAGCTATTGGAAGTAGTTTTTTAAAAAGGTAAAAAGGGGTAATTTCTTAAGTTATAGTACGGCATTTTGTCTATTTTACAGCATTTTGTCAATTTTACAGCGTTTTGTTCAAGCTATTAGAAGTAGTTTTTTTTAAAAAAAGGTAAAAAGGAGCAATTTCTCAAGTTATTAGTACAAAATTTTATCTATTTTGCAGCGTTTTTTTAAGCTATTGGGTGTAAATTTTTTTTAAAATTTAAAAAGGGTTAATTTCATAAGTTATAGTACGACATTTTATCTATTTTGCATCGTTTTGTTTTAAGGTATTGGAAGTAGTTTTTTTAAAAGGTAAAAGGGGTAATTTTTTATGTTATAGTACAACAATTTGTCTATTTTACAGCGTTTTGTTTTAAGCTATTGGAAGTAGGTTTTTTTAAAAGGTAAAAAGGGTTAATTTCATAAATTAAAGTAAAGCATTTTCTTTATTTTCCAGCGTTTTGTTTTAAGCTATTGGAAGTAATTTTTTTTATAAAAAAAGGTGAAATGGGGTTATTTCTTAAGTTGTAATACAAAATTTTGTCTATTTTACAGCATTTTGTTTTTTGATATTGTAAGTAATTTTTTTCACAAAAAAGGTAAAATGGGGTGATTTCTTAAGTTATAGTACAGCATTTTGTCTTTTTTACCACTTTTTTAAGCTATTGGAAATAGTTTTTAAAAAAAAGAGATATACAGGGGTAATTTCTTAAGTTATATACATCATTTTTGTCAATTTTACACCGTTTTGTTTTAAGCTATTGGAAGTATTTTTTTAAAAAAGGAGGCAAAAAGGGGTAATTTCCTAATTTATAGTACAACATTTTGTCTATTTTACAGCGTTTTGTTTTAGGCTATTGGAAGTAGTTTTTTTAAAAAAGTAAAAAAGGGGTAATTTCTTAAGTTATAGTGCAGCATTTTGTCTATTTTAATTATTTTAAGCTATTGGAAGTAGTTTTTTTTCAGGTAAAAAGGACTAATTTCTTAAGTTATAGTACAACATTTTATCTTTTGTACAACGTTTTGATTTAAGCTATTGGAAGAATTTTTTTCAAAAAAAGGTTAAGAAGGGGTAATTTCTTAAGTTATAGTACAACATTTTTGTATGTTTTACAGCATTTTATTTTAAGCTATTGGAAGTAGTTTTTTTTAAAAAAAAAGGTAGAACGGGGTAATTTCTTGAGTTATAGTACAACATTTTGTTTATTTTACAGCATTTTGTTTTTAGCTATTGGAAGTAGTTTTTTTAAAAGGTAAAAAGGGGTAATTTCTTAAGTTATAGTACATCATTTTATTTTTTTACAATGTTTTGTTTTGGGATAATGGAAGTATTTTTTTTAAAGGAAAAAAGGATTAATTTCATAAGTTATAGTACAACATTTTGTCTATTTTACTGCATTTTTTTAAGTGAATGAAAGTAGTTTTTTTTAAAGGAAAAAAGAGTTAATTTCATAAGTTATAGTACAGCATTTTCCCTATTTTACAACGTTTTGTTTTAAGCTATTGGAAATAATTTTTTTAAAAAGGGAAAATGTGGTAATTTCTTAAGTTACGGTATATAATTTTGTCTATTTTACAGCGTTTTGTTTTAAGCTATTGGAAGTAGTTTTCTTTTTGAAAAGGTAAAAACAGGTAATTTCTTAAGTTAATAGTACACATTTTGTCTACTTTACAGCGTTTTGTTTTAAGCTATTGTATGTAGTTTTTTTTAAAAGGTATTAAGGGCTAATTTCTAAAGTTATAGTATAATATTTTGTCTATTTTATAGGGTTTGGTTTTAATCTATTGGAAGACTTTTTTTAAAGGTAAAAATGGTTAATTTCTTAAGTTATAGTACAGCATTTTGTCTATTTTACAGCGTTTTGTTTTAGACAATTGGAAGTAGTTTTTTTTAAAAAAAAGGTAAAAAGGGGTAGTTTCTTAAGTTATAATACAACATTTTGTCTATTTTACAACGTTTTTTAAGCTATTGGAAGTAGTTTTTTTTCAAAAAAAGTAAAAAGGGGTAATTTCTTAATTTACAGTACAACATTTTGTTTTAACTTATTGAAAGTAGTTTTTTTTAAAAATATGTAAAAAGGGGTAATTTCTTTAGTTATAGTACAGCATTTTATCTATTTTACAGCATTTTGTTTTAAGCTATTTGAAGTTGTTTTTTTTAAAGGTAAAAAGGGGTAATTCCTTAAGTTATAGTATACTATTTTGTCTTTTGTCACAACATTTTGTTTTAAGCTGTTAGAAGTAGTTTTTAAAAAAAAGGTAAAAACGGGTAATTTCTTAAGTTATAGTGCAGCATTTTGTCTATTTTACAGCGTTTTGTTTTAAGTTATTGGAAGTAGTTTTTTTAAAAAAAGATAAAAAGGGGTAATTTCTTAAGTTATAGTACAACATTTTGTCTATTTTACAGCGTTTTATTTTAAGCTATAGGAAGTAGTTTTTTTTTAAAAGGTAAAAAGGGGTAATTTCTTAAGTCATAGATATTTTGAATGTAATATTATTTTATTCAAAATGGTTTAAAAAGTTGAATTTTGAATCCAAATGGTTTTGGAAATGGGATTAAGTTGATTATGGAAAACATTTGAAAAGGAAGTTTGAAATTGAAATTTAGTTTGTATATAATATATATCTTGTTTAAGTTTCGAAATTGTTTTGGAAATTTGGTTTGAAAGTTTTATACAAGTTATATAATATACATATATGGATTTTTAAACCACCTTTAAAGTATTTTAAAAGTATTATTTTGGGAATTTAAATTTAACCCAAGTTTATATTTTAAAGGCTATATAACTTGTGTATATTTGATCGGATTTTTCTGAAACAAAAAGCAATTGTTTTCAAATGATAATGGCTTTTATATAAAGGAAAAAACTTCCAGTTTTTTTGAAAGATTTCAAGTTTGAAATGGAAATTGTTTCGAAAGCTATGAATGAATCTTTGTTAAAGATTGGTGAACTTTGTTTTCAAATTGAAGAGGATCCTAAAGGTTTATCTTTTGTATAAAAGATTTGGAATTGAAATGGACTGAAAGCTATGAATGAATCTTTGTGAAAAATTGGTGAACTTTGTTTTCAAATTGAAGAGGGTCTTAAAGGTATATCTTTTGTATAAAAGATTTGGAATTGAAATAGTTTTAAAAGCTATGAATGTAAATTTGTGAAAGATTGGTGAACTTTGTAAAGTGAATCTTTTTATTTGAAAGATTTAAAAGTGGAATTTGTTTAAACCCTTTGAAGAAAAGGTTTTGGGTTAAAGTTGTGACTTAATTAAGATCCCATATATCCATATGGTTTTAAAATTAAGCGCTTATTATTCGGTTTAGCCAGGAGAGGACTTTATGTCGTATAACCCATTTTCAATAATGATACGATGAAATGGATAGCATTTGAAGATCGGTGGTGAAGACCAGATATTTTCAAAAGCGAAGGATTATCTGTCGAATGTCTCTGCATCGAATGACCCTGGTATAGAGATTTGACCACCCTTTGTGATGGGGAATCCGAACGTGATTAGAGATTATTCGGATTTGCAGGGGCTTCTTTTGAAGTGCCTTTGGTTCTGTTCGAACCCGGAAAAGACTTGTATAGATGTATGTATGACGTTACACTTTGAGATATAAAGCTGGTTTCTATCAAATACATTTCTGTTGGTGGCGGAGAATTTATTCTCTTAGCTTAACACCCTTCTCTGAGACGTACGAGTGGGTTTCAAGGATTCAAGATCAAAATCCAGAACTAAAACAAGTCCCAGATCAAAAAATAATCAAGAACAAAATCTGTTCTCTGGAACCAGGTGAGCAAACTAACCCATATAAAACTTAAAGCTATGATATATCTTGATGTTAATACTTGTTGTTGTTGAGAAGAATGTTGTACTGGATGAAAATATATCTACATATGTGTGTGTGTGTGTGTGTGTATACGGATTATTGTATGCAGGTCTTTATGTATGCATTTACTTATCTCTATTATAAACAAGCACAAAAAATTTCATATAAAAATTCATATCTCAACATACAAGCAGATTCATGTTATAATCCTAAAAGAGAAAATGTTTGCTAGGTAGGTTCAATTTTAAAAATATTTTTATGTAAAAAATATCTGGTAAATAATTCGAAATGAAATTATAGAGAAAAACGTTTAAAACAGAAAATTCAAGTATCTTAATTCAAAGTTTTGAACATTGGATTAGATTTGTCTTGCAATATGATAATTTTTTAAATAAATTTGACGATTTTTAAGTTCGTGAACGTCGAGAATTATTAAGTTGAACAGAAAAGGTATTATCGCCAAATTTCGACGATCGGCATGGAAAGGATGGTTGTGGTCATGGCTGGAGGAAGATGGGATGGTGGCGAACCCAGGAAAAATGCTCGGAATATTTGTGGCGGGTCAAGATGACGGCACGGTGGTTTTGGAGGGTTTTAGGTCGACAAAGTTCAAAGGAGAAAAATCGCCGTCGATGGTAATCAATAGTCGATCAGACTTGGGGGAACTGGAGTATTGGTTTGTGGCACAGTTTTGAACGAAGTCGCATGGCCTTTTGTGGTCGAGATCGCCGGCGAAGGATGATTTTGTCAACAAAGTTGATTCCATAAAAGATGTTCTATCGTTCGATTTTAAAATTCCGGTCGAGTTCGTTTACCTGGGTGATTAGGAAGCTCGCGTAAGTTGTTGTCAACGTGCCAAAGGTCGGGGCAGTGATCAGAGGCGATCAGAAGGTTTGTGCATGTGCACACTTGTATTTTGGGTGTCTGGAAATCCTGGTGATCGGGGAAGAAGGGATGCTTTCGGGTTCGACTCGAAGTAATGTTGACTTCGCTCGGGGAAATGAATGATGTGAAGAACTCGAAGATGGGCTCAAGAAAATCAAGTAATGGCCCGGGGTTTTGTTCGTTTGTCTCGGGCTAGTTGAGTTAAGCTACAAGATTAATAAATTATAACAGTTCTTAAAATTTTAGGTAGATTGTTGACTAGTTCATAAACAAAAAGAGATGGTAAATATTTAAAATTAAGTTTCAAAAACAAAGATATTGATCTACTTTAAAACAAAATTTTAAAATATATGAATTATAAATGCGAATGTGTTTTGAAAATAAATTATCCTGATTTTAATAATTAAATATTAGGTTGATTATTTAGTTTAATCTCAGATTGTTTTCAAAATATTTTTTTTCAAATTTATCAAGTTAAAAGTATTTTAATCTATATAACTTTTGGTTCTAAAGTTTATAAACTTAATTTTTGTAATTAAATGATTAATTGAGGAAATAAAATGTTTTATAATCCTTAATCTAACTTAAAGATTTTAAGTTAATTAATGTGTTGATGTTGATCTATTTCCAAAGGATTATTAAATAAGGGTTAAATGATAATTAAAAATAATAAAGATAAATGGTTTATCTTTTAATTGATTAAATCTTAAGTAATTAAAGAATTATTAATTAATGAAAGTAATTAGGGGTAATTAATTGCTTAGGAAAATTATTTAACTAAAAGTAATCAATTAATGATTAAGGTTGATTAATCAAGTAATTAAAGAATAATTAGTTAAAGGATAATTAATGTGATTAATTAATTAAGGTAATTAATTTGAGGATAGTTAATTAATTAAAAGTGTTTAAAGGATGATTTATTAATTAAGGGTTGACTAATTGATGTAATTAATTAAGGATAATCAATTAAGGGTTAATTAATTAAAGAATGATTAAAGGTTAATTAATTTATTATTAAAGGTTAATTAATAAATGATTATAGAATAATCAATTAAAATGATTTGTAATTAATTAATGTTAATTAACCGGGGTTGTGATTAATCTCGTTTAAATTAATCAGATAATAATTAATCTTATTTATGGATGTATGGATTGCATGGAATGCTTTGTATTGTTTGATATCCCTTATGTGTGATATTCTGTGATGTAAATTGTTTGAATTGAGCTATGTATGTAATTTATTTATCTATGATGAATTTACATATATAAATCTCTAACTCTATGTATGGAAGCTAAGTGTTATAGGATTATACCGCTTATCGATATTGCTGCGCTTGAATCTGTAATGATGGATAATGTTGCACTATTGTGTAAACCCCTGGAATACACTATACACAGACAAATATGGATGTCAAGGGAAATCGGTTAAGTCATAGATATTTTGAATGTAATATTATTTTATTCAAAATGTTTTTAAAAGTTGAATTTTGAATCCAAATGGTTTTGGAAATGGAATTAAGTTGATTATGGAAAACATTTGAGAAGGAAGTTTGAAATTGAAATTTAGTTTGAATATAATATATATCTTGTTTAAGTTTCGAAATTGTTTTGGAAATTTGGTTTGAAATGTTTATACAAGTTATATAATATATATATGGATTTTTAAACCATCTTTAAAGTATTTTAAAATTATTATTTTGGGAATTTAAATTTAACCCAAGTTTATATTTTAAAGGCGATAAGTTGTGTATATTTGCTCGGAGTTTTTCGAAACAAAAAGTAATTGTTTTCAAATGATAATGGCTTTTATATAAAGGAAATAACTTACAGTTTTTGTTGAAAGATTTCAAGTAATGGAAATTATTTTGAAAGCTATGAATGAATCTTTTTTAAAGATTGGTGAACTTTGTTTTCAAATTGAAGATGATCTTAAAGGTGTATCATTTGTTTAAAAGATTTGGAATTGAAATAGTTTAGAAAGCAATGAATGAATCTTTGTGAAAGATTGGTGAACTTTATTTTCAAATTGAAAAGGATCTTAAAGGTGTATCTTTTTTATAAAAGATATGGAATTGAAAGAGTTTTGAAAGCTATGAATGAATCTTTGTGTAAGATTCTGAACTTTGTAAAGTGAATCTTTTTGTTAAAAGATTTAAAAGTGGAATTTGTTTGAACCATTTGAAGAAAAGGTTTTGGTCTAAAGTTGTGACTTAACTAGCCATGTATACATATGGTTTTAAAATTAAGCGCTCGTTATTCGGTCTAGCCGGGAGAGGACTTTATGTCATATAACCCATTTCGAATAATGATACGACGAAATGGATAGCATTTGAAGATCGGTGGTGAAGACCGGATATTTTTGACAGCGAAAGGAATACCTGTCGAATGTCACTGCACCGAATGGCCCTGGTATAGAGATTTGATCACCCTTTATGATGGGTAGTCCGGACGTGATTAGGGATTATCCGGATTTGCATGGGCTTCTTTTGAAGTGCCTTCAAGTTTGTTCGAACTCGGAACAGACTTGTATGGATGTATGTCTGACGTTACATTTTGAGATGTAAAGCTGTTTTCTATCAAATGCATTTCTGTTAGTGGCGGAGAATTTATTCTCTTAGCTTAACATCCTTCTCTGAGACGTACGAGCTCAAAGGTTATGTAGTTGATGGTTACCAGTGATACATTCCCAATTTGGTAATGTGGCATACGAAGTGCAGCCGATCATTTGTTGATCGAAGCATGGCTTTTGAGGAAAGCGCAGCTTATTAGGACGATACTTCATCAGAACCTCACAAACCGAAATGGTCGAAACAGGAAGGATAAAGCAAGGTTATTGAGGGTAGCTCCCCTTAGGGTATGTCTATTTCCTTCTCCATAAAAAGTCGTATCATGGTATGGAGCAAGATACTTAACTTATGTGGTTGCTGCAAATCTATTGCTTTGTGGTTGTTGGTGTTGAGGATCCTCCGATAAAGGTCGGTAACGACCGGGGGATGGCATACTCATGACAAGTTAGTTACTTAGTTACAGAGGTAACGCGACCTTGTGTTGGCAGAGAGCTGGTTGAGTTCTTGGGGCGTCCCTCCAGAGGCGTATCCATGTGGCCCAGGAAGTTCCTTAGTTTGACCATTGTTGGAAATCCAATCACAAATACGTGCCTTATACGGTTTTAGTTGTAGAACCTGCTATTTAACATGGTAGCTATAGCAGGCATACTATAATGGTACGTATGCTGGCTAAGATTAATATTATACTTGCAAATGTTTTATGCACTAATAATAATACCAAATGGTTTTCGCGTATCAAGCATGTTTGACTATCATAAGGAGAAATCTCCTCCAATTGTGCGCTTGCATTGTGTGTATGAGGGAAGGCCTAATGGTAGTTTCATTTTCCAAAAAGCATTGCAGATTTCTTTTGAATTTCTTTTGTTTGTTTTTGTTTAAAGAAAACTGTTTTTTTTGTTTGCTCACACAGTCCCATGACTGACCTGGAGTTTATTGTTCCCTTTCTAAACTCTGGACGCCTACAATTTTCCACATGGGCAGCCTAAAGTTAGATTTTCAGATAATCCGCTAGTAGATGTAGATTCGATATCCTAAAAGTCTTTGGTTTGGCAATTGCATTCCCAAACTGACTTTTCTTAATACAACATGACGGGGGGGAGGGGGGGGGGGGTTCTCGCTTCGCGTTTGGAAGGCATGTTGGTGGTTCGAGCTTATATCTTGGAGATCTTTGGAGGTTTGGCAATGAATTTAGATATTGGATTATTTCTTTCTCTTTTGGAGATCAAATTGGAGATTTTCTTTCCGCTACTGTTCTTTCTGTTGTCGTATCTATCTTTGATAGCGTTGTTTATATCTTTTGTATCATATTGTATCAGATATTGTATCTATTGTTGTATTAATGATATATTGCTTTTCTTCCGCTATGTTGTTGTACTTAATGTGTTATAAGCTCCATCCAAACTGGAGTTCAACGTTTGAATCTGCGACATCCGAATATGGGTGAAGTATGGATGTCAATTTTTGAGCGTCGAAATTCGAGTCGTCACATTTGCTAGCATAGCTGAAGGTTGAGTAAAAGCTTTAACTCAGGAGTATAACACATTAGGTGACTCATTAGAGATAGGGTTATAAATGCTCTAGAATGAGTATATCCCTCAGATATCCATATGTATGCCTAAGCAAATTCTCTTACTATCCACTGATAGTGAATATGAATGCAAGAAGAAGACGGGATAGGGGATAGGGTAGTACCGCTACAAATGGTCAACACCCTTCAACAACGGAAACAACTTTTCTCCTCAATCTTCTTTGTTCATCATCCGATTTCAATTCTTTGATTGCTTCGTGGCAGCTCGAGGGAGAAACTTTGGTGTGATGGAGGCCCTGCATAACATTGTAGATAAGTTCCTAATTCATTTTCTCTTCATCAGTTTCTATCAATCTTTTCGTTTTAAACTTTAATGAATTTGAAATTTAAATTGAAATAAATTGGTTAATTAAACATGAAACCAAATTGGATTGTTTCTGCTTGTCTATTCTTTGGGGTCCAGATATATTCTACGAATGGTTAGTTATCCCTTCGAACCAACCAATGTCCCTGCATATTTCATAGACCGAGTGACCCGGATATCTTGTAAAGTGTTGAACAAGTTGTTCTCATAGTTATTGACGATATTCTGATTTGGTAAACCAAATGCAGAATAAATATTTCAGTTTGATCTGGTAAAACATTCTCAATCTGTTCTTTGTGGGTCTCCCCGTCTAGCGAATTTCGAGGACGAAATTTTCTTAAGGGGGAATCTGTAACGATCCTCGTTTTTGAGTCAAATTTAAAATTGGTGATTAATATAAATTTTTGGATTTAATTGGTGAATTAATATAAAATTTCTAAACAAAATAAGATATTTGTTTGTTTATATTTAAATTGATTATAAATTGAAATTCGTATTTGAAATTCAAATATAAATGTATTGAAATATAAATTGGATTTGAGAAAAATTATGATTTGAATTAAGAAAAATTTGTTTTCTAACTATAATATATATATGTAATATATATTTTGAAAGTTATATTTTGAATGTTTTTCAAAAGTTGTTTAAAGCTAAATTTTGGATTATCTAATATACATATTTGGAAGTTATGATTTGAGATTTATGCAATACTTTTCAAATGGTTAATCTAAGTTAAATTCTTATATATATAAAATCAATGTGATTACTTATTTATGTATAATTGGTTTTAAAATCATTTTCTTAGAGGTTATAAAAGTATATAACATTTAAAACATAATAAGTATAAATTTGAAAATATAATACATATGTAACTAAAATATTTATCAAAAACATGAATCATAAATTTATTAACATAAGGGTCTAAAATATAATTTATAAAATTATTTCAAGCAAGGATTTAAACACAAATTAATTTCATTTGACATTTGTACATTCATAAAAACATGCATTTTATAAGTGTAACTTAATATGATTTACAAGTAAACAAGTGGCAAATATGTTTTTCTTTTGAAATGATAATGTGAATAAAAATCAAAATGATTAAACCAGGCCCATTTTCTTTCATTTGAAAAACTGAATCAAAACATGAGACAAAAGAAAATAAAACAACAATCTTTCAAACTACAACCTGAAGCCATGGAAAAGAAAAACTAAAAACCATAAATTAAATTTAAATCAAACAACAGATGCTCACAATCAAACCTGAGGTTAGCAAATACAAATCAAGCAGCAGATTCAATTCCAGATCAAAGCACTTTAGTTCAGCTAAGCAAAGTTTCTTTTCAAACCTGAAAACAAAGATTATATCAACAACTTCACCTTCAACCAGATTAAAACAAGCTAAGATCAGAGAATCAACTATCAAATTCAGTTTCAAGGATTCAAGATCAAAATCCAGAACTAAAACAAGTCCCAGATCAGAAAAGAAAATCAAAAACAAAATCTGTTCTCTGGAACCAGGTGAGCAAACTAACCCATATAAAACTTAAAGCTATGATATATCTTGATGTTTATACTTGTTGTTGTTGAGAAGAATGTTGTATTGGATGAAAATATATCTGCATGCATATATATATATATATATATATATATGGATTGATGATGCAGGTCTGTGTGTATGCATTTACTTATCTCTCTTATAAACATGCACAAAATTTTTCATATAAAAATTCATATCTCAACATACAAGCAGATTCATGTTATAATCCAAAAAGAGAATATGTTTGTTGGAAGGTGGGTTCAATTTTAAAATATTTTTATGCAAAAAGTATCTGGTAAATAATTCAAAATTGTGAAATTATAGAGAAAAATGTTTAAAACAGAAAATTCAAGTATCTTAATTATAAGTTTTGATCATTGGATCAGATTCGTCTTGCAATATGATGATTTTTAAAAGAAATTTCACAATTTTTAAGTTTGTGAACGTCGAGAATTATCAAGTTGAACGAAAATGGTATTATCGCCAAATTTCGACGACCGGCATGGAAATGATGGTCGTGGTCATGGCTAGAGGAAGATGGGATGGTGGCGAACCCAAGAAAAATGCTCGGAATATTTATAGAGGGTCGAGATGACGGCACGGTGGTTTTGTAGGGTTTTAGGTCGACAAAGTTCAAAGGAGAAAAATTGTCGTCGA
Organism: Allium cepa; assembly: GCA_030765085.1. Lineage (NCBI taxonomy): Eukaryota > Viridiplantae > Streptophyta > Magnoliopsida > Asparagales > Amaryllidaceae > Allium > Allium cepa. Next base: position 888,847,812 of record CM060931.1, read on the forward strand.
TGGTAATTAATAGTCGATCGGACTGGGGGGAACTGGAGTATTGGTTTGTTGCGCAGCTCTGGACGAAGTCATATGGCCTTCGGTGGTCGAGATCGCCGGCGAAGGATGATTTTTTCAACTCGGTTGATTACAGAAAAGATGTTCTATCGTTCGATTTTAAAATTCCGATCGAGTTCGTTGACCTGGGTGATTAGGAAGCTCGAGTAGGTTGTTCTCGACGTGCCAATGTTAAGGGCAGTGATCAGAGGCGATCGGTAGGTTTGTGCACGTGCACACTTGGATTTTGGGTGTTTGGAAATCATGGTTATCGGGGACGAAGGGTTGCTTTCGGGTTCGACTCGAAGTAAGTGATGACTTTGCTCGAGGAAATGAATGATGTGAGGAACTCGAAGATGGGCTCGAGAAAATCAAGTAATGGCCCGAGGTTTTGTTTGTTTGTCTCGGGCTAGTTGAGTTAAGCTACCAGATTAATAGATTATAACAGTTCTTAAAATTTTAAGTAAATTGTTGACTAGTTTATAAACAAAAAGAGATGGTAAATATTTAAAATTAAGTTTCAAAAACAAAGATATTGATAAACTTTAAAACAAATTTTCAAAATATATGAATTATAAATGTAAATGTGTTTTGAAATTAAATTATCTTGATTTGAATAAATAAATATTAGGTTGATTATTTAATTTAATCTCTGATTGTTTTCGAAATATTTTTTTTTCAAATTTGTTAAGTTAAAAGTATTTTAATCTATATAACTTTTAGTTTTAAAGTTTATAAACTTAATTTTTGTAATTAAATGAATAATTGAGAAAATGAAATATTTTATAATCCTTAATCTAACTTAAAATATTTAAGTTAATTAATGTATTAATGATGATCTATTTCTAAAGTATTATTAAATAAGGATTAAATGATAATTAAAAATAATAAAGGTAAATGGTTTATCTTTTAATTGATTAAATCTTAAGTAATTAAAGAATTATTATGTAATGAAAGTAATTAAGGGTGATTAATTGCTTAGGAAAATTACTTAATTAAAAGTAATCCATTAATGATTACGGTCGATTAGTCAAGTAATTAAAGAATAACTAATTGAAGGATAATTAATGTGATTAATTAATTAAGGTAATTATTTTAAGGATAATTAATTAATTAAAAGTGTTTAAGGGGTGATTTATTAACTAAGGGTTAATTAATTGATGTAATTAATTAAGGATAATCAATTAAGCATTAATTAATTAATTAATTAATTAAAGAATGATTAAAGGTTAATTAATTTATTATTAAAGGTTAATTAATTTATTATTAAAGGTTAATTAATAAATGATTAAATAATAATTAATTAAAATGATTTGTAATTAATTAATGTTAATTAACCGGGATTAGTGATTAATCTGGTTTAAATTAATCAAATAATTAATTAATCTTACTTATGGATGTTTGGATTGCATGGAATGCTTTGTTTTGTTTGATATCCCTTTTGTGTGATATTCTGTGATGTAAATTGTTTGAATTGAGCTGTGTATGTAATTTATTTATCTGTGATGCATTTACCTATATATATCTGTAACTCTATGTATGGAAGATAAGCATTATAGGATTATACCGCTTATCGATATTGCTGTGCTTGAATCTGTACTGATGGATGATGTTGCACTATTGTGTAAAAGCCCTGGACTACACTATACACACAAAAATATGGATTTCACGGGAAATCGGTTAAGTCATAAATATTTTGAATGTAATATTATTTTATTTAAAATGGTTTTAAAAGTTGAATTTTGAATCCGAATGGTTTTGGAAATGGGATTAGTTGATTATGGAAAACTTTTGAAAAGGAAGTTTTGAAATTGAAATTTAGTTTCAATATAATATATATCTTGTTTAAGTTCTGAATTATTTTTGGAAATTTGGTTTGAAAGGTTTATACATGTTATATAATATATATGGATTTTTACACCATCTTTAAAGTATTTTAATAGTATTATTATGCGAATTTAAATTTAACCCAAGTTTATATTTTAAAGGCTATAACTTGTGTATATTTGATCGGATTTTTTTGAAACAAAAAGCAATTGTTTCAAATGGTAATGGCTTTTATATAAAGGAAAGAACTTCCAATTTTTGTTGAAAGATTTCAAGTTTGAAATGGAAACTGTTTTGAAAGCTATGAAGGAATCTTTGTTAAAGATCGGTGAACTTTGTTTTTAAATTGAAGAGGATTTTAATGGTGTATCTTTTGTATAAAAGATTTGAAATTGAAATAGTTTTGAAAGCTATGAATGAATCTTTGTAAGAGATTGGTGAACTTTATTTTCAAATTGAAAGGGATCTTAAAGGTGTACCTTTTGTATAAAAGATTTGGAATTGAAATAGTTTTGAAAGCTATGAATGAGTCTTTGTGAAAGATTGGTGAACTTTGTAAAGTGAATCTTTTTGTTTAAAAGATTTAAAAGTGGAATTTATCTATATGGTTTTAAAATTGAGCGCTCATTGTTCAGTTTAGCCGAGAGATGACTTTATGTCATATAAACCATTCCGAATAATGATACGACGAAATGGATAGCATTTGAAGAACGGTGGCGAAGACCGAATATTTTCGAAAGCGAAAGGATTACCTGTCGAATGTCTCTGCACCGAATGGCCCTGGTATAGAGATTTGATCAACCTTTGTGATGGGGAGTCCGGACGTGATTAGGGATTATCCGGATTTGCAAGGGCTTCTTTTGAAGTGCCTTCGGTTCTGTTCGAACCCGGAACAGACTTGTATGGATGTATGTCTGACGTTACACTTTGAGATGTAAAGCTGGTTTCTATCAAGTACATTTTTGTTGGCGGTAGAGAATTTATTCTCTTAGCTTAACACTCTTCTCTGAGACGTACGGGCTCAGAGATTATGTAGTTGATGGTTACCAGTGATACATTCCCAACTTGGTAATATGGTATACGAAGTGCTGCCGATCATTTATTGATCGAAGCATGGCTTTTGTGAAAAGTGTAGCTTTGTAGGATGAGACTTCATCAGAACCTCCCAAACCAAAATGGTCGAAACAGAAAGGATGCATCAGGGTTATTAGTGGTAGCGCCCCTTAGGGTATGTCTATTTCCTTTTGGATAAATAGTGGTATCATGGCATGGATCCCAGACACTTAACATATGTGGTTGTTACAAATCTATTGCTTTGTGGTTGTTGGTGTTGAGGATCCTCGGATAAAGGTCGGTAACGACCGGGTGATGGCATACTCGTGACAGTTAGTTACCTAGTTACAGAGGTAACCCGGCCTTGTGTTGGCAGAGAGCTAGTTATGTTCTCGGGGCGTCCCTCTAGAGGCGTACTCATGTGGTCCAGGAAGTTCCTTAGCCTGACCATTGTTGGAAATCCAATCACCAATACGTGCCTTGTACGGTTTTAGTTGTAGAACCTGCCATTTAACATGGTAGCTATAGTAGGCATACTATAATGGCACATATGTTGACTAAGATTAATATTATACTTGCAAATGTTTTACGCACTATGCACTAATAATAATATCAAATAGTTTTTGCATACCAAGCATGTTTGACTATCATAAGGAGAAATCTCCTCCAATTATGCGCTTGCATTATGTGTGTGCGGGGATGCCTTATGGTAGTTTCATTTTCCAAAAAGCATTGTAGATTTCTTTTAACTTTCTTTTATTTTTTTGTTTAAAGAAAACAGATTTTTGTTTGCTCACACCAGTCCCATGACTGACCTGGAGTTTATTGTTTCCTTTCTAAACTCTAGATGCCCATAATTTTCCACACGGGCAGCCTAGAGTTTGATTTTCAAATAATCAGCTAATAGATGTAGATTCAATATCCTAGAATTCTTTGGTATGGCAATTGCATTCCCAGACTGACCTTTCTTAATATAACGTGATAGGGGGTTCTCGCTTCGCGTTTGGAAAGCATGTTGGTGGTTCGGGCTTATAGCTTGGAGATATTTGGAGCTTTGGCAATGAATTTAGATATTGGATTCTTTCTTTCTCTTTTGGAGATCAAATTGGAGATTTTCTTTCCGTTGCTATTCTTTCTATTGTTGTATCTACCTCTGATAGTGTTTTTCATATCCATTGTATCGTATTGTATCAGATATTGTATCCATTATTGTATCAATGATATATTGTTTTTCCTTCGTTGTATTGTTGTACTTAATGTGTTATAAGCTCCATCCGAACTGGAGTTCGACGTTTGAATCTGTGGCATCTGAATATGGGTGAAGTATGGATGTCGATTTTCAAGCGTCGAAATTAGGGTCGCCACATTAATCATGTATGTTGAAAAGTGAAGCTATCATTGATGTAGAAGTGCTATCAACAATATAAATGAAGCACAATTAAATTGGAGAGGAATGTTAAATAAATGGGCATGTTAAGGATGCCACAATAATAGATATTTATTGGAGTACAATGATATTTTCACATCAAACAAATCAATTCAAAGATATGTAAAAGATATGGGAAACATTTAACACCAAAGAATAGCAATGAATTATGTGAAAGGTGGTACATTAATGTGAAGGAAACTCTATAAAGCTTCAAGGCATTCCTATGCAATCATGCCACCTTGTTTAATACCATAGCCAAGATAGCAACTCGTATTAACTACTATAATCCCGAGATTATGACTTATGGCACCATCAAGAGCATCCATCGTGCCAAGTCACCAATCTACATCAACTTCAATCGGCCAATGACAACAAGCTATGCCCCTCCTCTACCATTATAAATAGAGACCTACTTCTATATAAGGAGTAGCTCCTCTCTTCTTTTTCTTTCTTAACATAAATCATTTTCTAGGGCTTGACATTTCTAAGCTCCTTTGAGAGCTTGGGAACTCCTTTAAGGGATGACGAAGAAGAAGATGACTTGAACTTTTAAACATAAGGACCTTTTGAAATAGAAAATTCCATATTGACTCCAACGTGACTTTTTGGACTATAATAAAGGTGGCAGCTTGTACTTTTTCATATTGACCATTAGGTAATGAATATTGAATATGTACTCAAATTTCCTGTGATATCCCGGAAATTGGGCAATATAAATTTAATAATCCGTGTTAAAAATTTAATTGATTTAATAATTTTTGATAATAAAATTTAGAATTGATCTAATAATCATCTTTTAATAAATATTTAAATTGGAAGATTTATCTTTTAAAGCTAATAAACTGTTTTCTGTTTATAATATATATAATTGTATATATTGTAGATTGATAAAAACTATGTCTTTTACTGTTTTTCTGATATTTTCCTGCTTATTTCTGATTCCCGTATCAGCGGGTGGTGCTTTCACACTTGCTTTACTTGCACCGGGGTGTTAGCGTCTGATTTTTACGTTAACATATTGGAAGTAGTTTTTTTTTAAAAAGGTTAAAAGGGATAATTTCTAAAGTTATAGTACAACATTTTTGTCTATTTTGCTGTGTTTTGTTTTAAGCTATTGGAAGTAGTTTTTTTAAGAAAAGGTAAAAAAGGGTAATTTCTTAAGTTATAGTACAATATTTTGTCTTTATTACAACGTTTTGTTTTAAGCTATTGGAAATAGTTTTTTTTTAAATGGTAAAAAGGGTAATTTCTTAAGTTATAGTATAGCATTTTGTCAATTTAATAGCGTTTTGTTTTAAGCTATTAGAACTAGTTTCTTTTAAAAAGGTAAAAAGGGGTAATTTCTTAAGTTATAGAACAACATCTTGTCTATTTTACAGCGTTTTGTTTTAAGCTATTGGAAGTAGTTTTTTTAAAAAAGGTAAAAATGGTTTATTTCTTAAATTATAGTACAACATTTTTTCTATTTTACAGCGTTTTGTTTTAAGCTATTAGAAGTAGTTTTTTTAAAAGGTAAAAAGAGTTAATTTCATAAGTTATAGTACAACATTTTCTCTATTTTACAGCGTTTTTTAAAGCTATTGGAAGTAATTTTTGTAAAAAAAAGGAAAAATGGGGTAATTTCTTAAGTTATAGTACAGCGTTTTGTCTATTTTATAGCGTTTTGTTTTAAGCTATTTGAAGTAGTTTTTTTTAAAGGTAAAATGGGGTAATTTCTTAAGTTAATAGTACAACATTTTGTCTACTTTACCGCTTTTTGTTTTAAGCTATTAGAAGTAGGTTTTTAAAAAAAAACGTAAAAAGGAGTAATTTCTTAAGTTATAGTACAGGATTTTTTCTTCTTTACATCGTTTTGTTTTAAGCTATTGGAAGTAGTTTTTTAAAAAAATTAAAAAAGGTAATTTCTTAAGTTATGGTATAGCATTTGGTCTTTTTTACAACGTTTTGTTTTAAGCTATTGGAAGTTGTTTTTTTTTTCTAAAAAACGTAAAAAGAGGTAATTTCTTAAGTTATAGTACATCATTTTGTCTATTTTACAGCGTTTTGTTTCAAGCTATTGGAAGTAATTTTTTTTAAAAGTAAGAAGGGGTAAAATTTCTTTAGTTATAGTGCAGCATTTTGTCTATTTTACAGTGTTTTATTTTAAGCTATTGGAAGTAGTTTTTTTTAAAGATAAAAAGGGGTAATTTCTTATGTTATAGTCCTGCATTTTATCTTTTTTACAGCATTTTGTTTTAAGCTATTGGAAGTAGTTTTAAAAAAATAGGTAAATGGGGTAATTTCTTAAGTTATAGTACAGCAATTTTGTCTATTTTACAGCGTTTTGTTTCAAGCTATTAGAAATAGTGTTTTTTTATTTAAAAAAAGGTAAAAGTGGGTAATATCTTAAGTTATAGTACAAAATTTTGTCTTTTTTCATAGTGTTTTGTTTTAAGCCATTGGAACTAGTTTTTTTAAAGGTAAAAATGGGTAGTTTCATAAGTTATAGTACAAAATTTTGTCTATTTTACAACGTTTTGTTTTAAGCTATCGGAAGCAGTTTTTTTTTAAAAAGGTAAAAAAGGGAAATTTCTTAAGTTATAGTACAACATTTTGTCTATTTTACAGTATTTCGTCTTAAGCTATTGGAAGTAGTTTTTTGAAAAACGGTAAAAATGGGTAATTTCTAAAGTTATAGTATGGCATTTTGTCTATTTTACAGCATTTTGTTTTAAGGTATTGGAAGTATTTAAAAAAAAAAGGTAAAACGGCATAATTTCTTAAGTTATAGTACAACATTTGTCTATTTTACAGTCTTTTGTTTTAAGCTATTAGAAGTAGTTTTTTTAAAGGTTAAAAAGGGTAATTTCTTAAGTTATAGTACAACATTTTGTCTTTTTCACAACGCTTTGTTTTAAGCTATTAAAAGTACTTTTTTTAAAAAAAAAGATAAAAAGGGTAATTTGTTAAGTTATTGTACAACATTTTTGTCCATTTTACAGTGTTTTGTTTTAAGCTATTGAAGGTAGTTTTTTTTATAAAAAGGTAACAAGGGTTAATTTCTTAAATTATAGTATAGCATTTTAGCTATTTCACAGCGTTTTGTTTTAATCTATTTGAAGTAGTTATTTTTTAAAAAAGTTAAAACGGGGTAATTTTTTTAGTTATAGTACAGAATTTTGTATGTTTTACAACATTTTGTTTTAAGCTATTGGAAGTAGTTTTTTTAAAGGTAAAATGGGGTAATTTCTTAGTTATATTACATCATTTTGGCTTTTTTACAGCGTTTTGTTTTAGGCAATTTGAATAGTTTTTTTAAAAAAAGGTAAAAAGGGGTAATTTCCTATATTATAGCACAACATTTTTGTCTATTTTACAGCGTATTTTAAAGCTATTGGAAGTAGTTTTTTTAAAAAAGGTTAAAACGGATAATTTCTAAAGTTAAATAACAACATTTTTTTCTATTTTACCGCATTTTGTTTTAAGCTATTGGATGTAGTTTTTTTTAAAAAAAAAGGCAAAAAGGAATAATTTCTTAAGTTATAGTACATCATTTTTTCTTTATTTCAGTGTTTTCTTTTAAGCTATTGAAAGTAGTTTTTTTAAAAAAGGTAAAAAGGGGTAATTTCTTAAGTTATAGTACAACATTTTGTCTATTTTATAGCGTTTTGTTTTAAGCTATTGGAAGTATTTTTTAAAAAAAAAAAACAAAAAAGGGGTAATTTCTTAAGTTATAGTACAACATCTTGTCTATTTTACAGCGTTTTGTTTTAAGCTATTGGAAGCAATTTTTTCTAAAAAAGGTAAAATGGGGTTATTTCTTAAGTTATAGTACAACATTTTTTTCTATTTTACAGCCTTTTGTTTTAAGCTATTGGAAGTAGTTTTTTTTTTAAAAGGTAAAAAGAGTTAATTTCAAAAGTTATAGTACAGCATTTACTCTATTTTACAGCCTTTTTTTAAGCTATTGGAAGTAATCTTTTTAAAAAAAAAGGTAAAATGGGGTAATTTCTTAAGTTATAGTATAACATTTTGTCTATTTTATAGCGTTTTGTTGTAAGCTATTGGAAGTAGTTTTTTTAAAAAAATAAATAAAAATGGGTAATTTCTTAAGTTATAGTACAAAATTTTCTCTATTTTACAACGTTTTATTTTAAGATATTGGAAGTAATTTTTAAAAAAAAAAGGTAAAATGGGGTTATTTCTTAAGTTATAGTACAACATTTTGTCTATTTTACAACATTTTGTTTTGAGCTATTTGAAGTAGTTTTTTTTAAAAAAAAGTTAAAATGGGGTAATTTCTTAAGTCATAGAATAGAATTTTGTCTATTTTACAGCATTTTGTTTTAAGCTATTGGAAGTAGTTTTTAAAAAAAATTTGTAAAAAGGGTTAATTTCTTAAGTTATAGTACAACATTTTGTCTGTTTTACAGCGTTTTGTTTTAAGCTATTGGAAGTAGTTTTTTAAAAAAAAGGGTAAAAAGGGGTAATTTCTTAAGTTATAATACGACATTTTGTCTATTTCACAGCATTTTGTCTATTTTACAGCATTTTGTTTTAAGCTATTAGAAGTAGTTTTTTTTTTTAAAAAAAAAGGTAAAAAGTGGTTATTTCTTAAGTCATAGTACAGCGTTCGTTTATTTTACAGCGTTTTGTTTTAAGCTATTGGAAATAGTTTTTTTTAAAAGGTAAAAAGGGGGAATTTCTTAAGTTATAGTACAGCATTTTGTCTATTTTACAGAATTTTGTTTTAAGCTATTGGAAGTAGGTTTTTTTAAAAGGTAAAAAGGGTTAATTTCATATGTTATAGTACAACATTTTCTTTATTTTACAGCAATTTGTTTTAATTTATTGGAAGTAATTTTTTTATTTTAAAAAAAAGGAAAAATGGGGTAATTTCATAAGTTATAGTACAACATTTTGTCTATTTTACATCGTTTAGTTTTAAGCTATCGGAAGTAGTTTTTTTAATAAAGGTAAAAAGGGGTAATTTTTTAATTTGTAGTACTGCATTTCGTCTATTTTACAGCGTTTTGTTTTAAGCTATTGGAAGTAGTTTTTTGAAAAAAAAAAGGTAAAAAGGGGTAATTTCTTAAATTACAGTACATCATTTTGTCTATTTTACAGGGTATTGTTTTAAGCTATTGGAAGTAGTTTTTTTTAAAGTAAAAAAAAGAGGTAATTTCGTAAGTTATAGCACATCATTTTGTCTTTTTTACAGCATTTTTTAAGCTATTGGAAGTAGTTTTTTTAAAAAAAAGGTAAAAAGGGGTAATTTCTTAAGTTATAGTACAACATTTCAGTCTATTTTACAACATTTTGTTTTAAGCTATTGGAAGTAGTTTTTTTTAAAAACCGGTAAAAAAGGGAAATTTCTAAATTTATAGTATAGCATTTTGTCTATTTTACAGCGTTTTGTTTTAAGCTCTTGGAAGTAGTTTATTTTAAAGGTAGAAAGGGGTAATTTCGTAAGTTATAGTACATCATTTTGTCTATTTTACAGCGTTTTGTTTTAAGTTATTTGAATTAGTTTTTTTTAAAGGTAAAAGGGGTAATTTCTTAAGTTAAAGTACAACATTTTGTCTTTTTTACAGCTTTTTGTTTTAAGCTATTGGAAGTAGTTTTTTTTTTAAAAAAAGGTAAAAAGGGGTAATTTCTCAAGTTATAATACATCATTTTGTCTATGTTACACGTTTTGGTTTAAGCTATTGGAAGTGGTTTTTTTTAAAAAAAAAGATAAAAAGGGGTAATTTCTTAAGTTATAGTACGACATTTTGTCTATTTTACAGCATTTTGTCTATTTTACAACGTTTTGTTTTAAGCTATTAGAAGTAGTTTTTTTTTAAAAAAGGTAAAAAGTGCTTATTTCTTAATTCATAATACAACGTTCGTCTATTTTACAGCGTTTTGTTTTAAGCTATTGGAAATAGTTTTTTTTAAAAGGTAAAAATGGGCAATTTCTTAAGTTATATAGTATAACATTTTGTCTATTTTACAGCATTTTGTTATAAGCCATTGGAAGTAGGTTTTTTTAAAAGGTAAAAAGGGTTAATTTCATATGTTATAGTACAACATTTTCTCTATTTTACAGCGTTTTGTTTTAATCTATTGGATGTAATTTTTTTTTAAAAAAAAGGAAAAATGGAGTAATTTCTTAAGTTATTGTACAACATTTTGTCTATTTTACATCGTTTTGTTTTAAGCTATCGGAAGTAGTTTTTTTTTAAAAAGGTAAAAAGGAGTAATTATTTAATTTATAGTACTGCCTTTTTTCTATTTTACAGCGTTTTGTTTTAAGCTATTGGAAGTAGTTTTTAAAAAAAAGGTAAAAATGGGTAATTTCTTAAATTATAGTACATCATTTTCTCTATTTTACAAGGTTTTGTTTTAAGCTATTGGAAGTAGTTTTTTTAAAAGTAAAAAGAGGTAATTTCTTATGTTATAATACAGCATTTTGTCTATTTTACAGCATTACAACATTTTGTTTTAAGCTATTGGAAGTAGGTTTTTTTAAAAGATAAAAAGGGTTAATTTCATATGTTATAGTACAACATTTTTTCTATTTTACAGTGTTTTGTTTTAATCTATTGGAAGTAATTTTTTTTAAAAAAAAGGGAAAAATGGGGTAATTTCTTAAGTTATAGTACGACATTTTGTCTATTTTACAGCATTGTGTTTTATGCTATCGGAAGTTGTTTTTTTAAAAAGGTAAAAAGGAGTAATTTTTTAATTTATAGTACTGCATTTTGTCTATCTTACAGCGTTTTGTTTTTAGCTATTGGAAGTTGATTTTTTTTAAAAAAGATAAAAAGTGGCAATTTCTTAAATTATAGTACATCATTTTGTCTATTTACATGGTATTGTTTCAAGCTATTGGAAGTAGTTTTTTTAAAAGTAAAAGGAGGTAATTTCTTAAGGTATAGTACAACATTTTGACTTTTTTATAGTATTTTTTTAAGCTGTCGGAAGTAGTTTTTTAAAAAAAAGGTAAAAAGAGATATTTTCTTAAGTTATAGTACAACATTTTAGTCTATTTTACAACGTTTTGTTTAAGCTATTGGATGTATTTTTTTTTAAAAAGGTAAAAAGGTAAATTTCTAAATTTATAGTACAACATTTTATCTATTTTACAGCGTTCTGTTTTAAGCTCTTGGAAGTAGTTTTTTTTAAAGGTAGAAAGGGGTAATTTCATTAGTTATAGCACATCATTTCGTCTATTTTATAGCGTTTTGTTTCAAGCTATTTGAACTAGTTTTTCTAAAGGTAAAAAGGGGTAATTTCTTAAGTTATAGTACAACATTTTGTCTATTTTATAGCGTTTTGTTTTAAGCTATTGGAAGTAGTTTTTTTAAAAAAACAAAAAAGGGGTAATTTCTTAAGTTATAGTACAACATCTTGTCTATTTTACAGCGTTTTGTTTCAAGCTATTGGAAGTAGTTTTTTTAAAAAAAGGTAAGAAGGGGTAATTTCTTAAGTTATAGTATGATATTTTGTCTATTTTACAGTTTTTTGTATATTTTACAACGTTTTGTTTTAAGTTATTAGAAGTAGTTTTTTTTTAAAATGGTAAAAAGTGGTTATTTCTTAAGTCATAATGCAGCGTTCGTCTGTTTTACAGCGTTTTGTTTTAAGCTATTGGGAATAATTTTTTTTTAAAAGGTAAAAAGGGGTAATTTCTTAAGTTATAGCACAACATTTTGTATATTTTACAGCATTTTGGTTTAAGCTATTGGAAGTAGGTTTTTTTAAAAAGTAAAAAGGGTTAATTTCATATGTTATAGTACAACATTTTCTCTATTTTACAGCGTTTTGTTTTAATTTATTGGAAGTAATTTTTTTTGAAAAAAAGGAAAAATGGAGTAATTGCTTAAGTTATAGTACATCATTTTGTCTATTTTACAGCGTTTTGTTTTAAGCTATCGGAAGTAGTTTTTTTAAAGAGGTAAAAAGGAATAATTATTTAATTTATAGTACTGCATTTTGTCTTTTTTGAAGCGTTTTGTTTTAATCTATTGAAAGTAGTTTTTTTAAAAAAAAGGTAAAAAGGGGTACTTTCTTAAATTATGGTACATCATTTTGTCTATTTTACAGGGTTTTGTTTTAAGCTATTGGAAGTAGTTTTTTTTTTAAAAGTAAAAAGAGGTAATTTCTTATGTTATAGCACAACATTTTGTCTTCTTTACAGCATTTTTTTAAGCTATTGAAAGTAGTTTTTTTTAAAAAAGGTAAAAAGTGGCAATTTCTTAAGTTGTAGTACAACATTTTATTCTATTTTACCACGTTTTGTTTTAAGCTATTAGAAGTAGTTTTTTTAAAAAAGGTAAAAAAGGGTAATATCTAAATTTATAGTACAACATTTTGTCTATTTTACAGCGTTTTGTTTTAAGCTCTTGGAAGTAGTTTTTTTTAAAGGTAGAAAGTGGTAATTTCTTATGTTATAGCACATCATTTTGTCTATTTTACAACGTTTTGTTTTAAGCTATTTGAATTTGTTTTTTTAAAGGTAAAAAGGGGTAATTTCTTAAGTTATAGTACAACATTTTGTCTTTTTTACAGCATTTTGTTTTAAGCTATTGGAAGTAGTTTTTTTAAAAAGGTAAAAAGAGTTAATTTCTTAAGTTATAGTACAACATTTTTGACTATTTTACAGAGTTTTGTTTTAAGTTATTGGAAGTAGTTTGTTAAAAAAAAGGTAAAAAGGGGCAATTCCTTAAGTTATAGTACAACATTTTGTCTATTTTACAGCGTTTTATTTTGTGCTATTTGAAGTAGTTTTTAAAAAAAGGAAAAATGGCGTAATTTCTTAAGTTATAGTACAACAATTTGTCTTTTTTACAGCGTTTTGTTTTAAGCTATTGGAAGTAGTTTTTAAAAAAAAAAGTAAAAAGGGATAATTTCTTAAGTTATAGCATAGCATTTTTGTCTATTTTACAGCGTTTTGTTTCAAGCAATCGAAAGTAGTTTTTTTTTTTAAAAAAGGCAAAAAGGGATAATTTCAATAGTTAAAGTACTGCATTTTTGTCTATTTTACAGCGTTTTGTTTTAAGCTATTGGAAGTAGTTTTTTTTAAACAGGTATAAAGCGGTGATTTCATAAGTTATAATATAACATTTTGACTTTATTACAGCATTTTATTTTAAGTTATTGGAACTTGTTTTTTTTAAAGGTAAAAATGGGTAATTTCTTAAGTTATAGTACATCATTATTGTCTATTTTACAGCGTTTTGTTTTAACCTATTTGTAATAGTTTTTTTTAAAAAGGTAGAAGGGGGTAATTTTTAAGTTATAGTAGAGCATTTTTTCTATTTACAGCGTTTTGTTTTAAGGTATTGGAAGCATCATTTTTCAAAGGTAAAAGGGTTAATTTCATAAGTTATAGTAGAGCATTTTCTCTATTTTACAGCGTTTTGTTTTAAGTTATTGGAAGTAATTTTTTTTAAGAAAGGTAAAATGGGATAATTTCTTAAGTTATAGTACATCATTTTGTCTATTTTACCGCATTTTGTTATAAGTTATTGGAAGTATTTTTATTAAAAAAATAGGTAAAAAGGGGTAATTTCTTAAGTTAATAGTACAACATTTTTTCTACTTTGCAGCATTTTGTTTTAAGCTATTGGAAGTAGTTTTTTTAAAAAGGTAATAAAGGGTAATTTCTAAAGTTATAGTACAATATTTTGTCTATTTTACAGCGTTTTATTGCAAGATATTGGAAGGCGTTTTTTTAAAGGTAAGAATGGGTAATTTCTTAAGTTAAAGCACAACATTTTGTCTATTTTACAGCGTTTTCTTTTAGGCAATTGGAATTAGTTTTTTTAAAAAGGGTAAAAAGGGGTAATTTCTTAACTTATAGTACATCATTTTGTCTATTATACTGCATTTTGTTTTAAGCTATTGGAAGTAGTTCATTTTTTAAAAAAGGTAAAAAGGGGTAATTTCTTAAGTTATAGCACAACATTTTGTTCTAAGCTATTGGAAGTAATTTTTTTTTAAAAAAAGGTAAAAAGGGGTAATTTTCTTAAGTTATAGTACAGTATTTTGTCTGTTTTACAGGTTTTGTTTTAAGCTATTGGACGTAATTTTTTTTAAAAAGGGTAAAAAGGGGAAACTTTTTAAGTTATAGTACAACATTTTGTCTATTTTACAGCGTTTTGTTTTAAGTAATTGGAAGTAGTTTTTTTTAAAAGGTAAAACGTGGTAATTTCATAAGTTAGCGTTTAGTCTATTTTACAGCATTTTGTTTTAAGCTATTAGAAGTAGTGTTTTTTTAAAAGTTTAAAAGGGTTAATTTCTTAAGTTATAATACAGCATTTTTTTTATTTTACAGCGTTTTATTTTTAGCAATTGGAAGTAGTTTTTGAAAAAAAAGGTAAAAAGAGGTGATTTCTTAAGCTACAGAACAGCATTTTGTCTTTATTACAACATTTTATTTTAAGCTATTGAAAGTTGTTTTTTTTTAAAAGGTAAAATGGAGTAATTTCTAAAGTTATAGTACAACATTTTGTCTATTTTACAGCGTTTTGTTTTAAGCTATCGGAAGTATTTTTTTTAAAAGGTAAAAAAAGGGGTAATTTCTTAAGTTATTGTATAGCATTTTGTCTATTTTACAGCGTTTTTTTTAAGCAATTGGAAGGATTTTTTTAAAAGGTAGAAGGGTTAATTTCATCAGTTATAGTACAACATTTTCTCCATTTACAGCGTTTTATTTTACGTTGTTGGAAGTATTTCAAAAAAAAAGGTAAAGTGGGGTAATTTCTTAAGTTATAGTACTGCATTTTGTCTATTTTACAGCTTTTTGTTTTAAGCTATTGGAAGTGGTTTTTTAAAAAAAAAGGTAAAAAGAGGTAATTTCTTAAGTTAATAGTACAGCATTTTGTCTACATTGCAGCGTTTTATTTTAAGCTATTGGAAGTAGTTTTAAAAGAAAAGGTAATTAGGGGTAATTTCTTAAGTTTTAGTACAACATTTTGTCTATTTTACAGCGTTTTATTTTAAGCTATTGGAAGACTTTTTTCTAAAAGCTAAAATGAGTAATTTCTTAAGTTATAGTACAGTATTTTGTCTATTTTACAGCATTTAGTTTTAGGCAATTAGAAGTAGTTTTTTTAAAAAAAAGGTAAAAGGGGGTAATTTCTTAACTTATAGTACATCATTTTGTTTATTATACAACGTTTTGTTTTAAGCTATTGGAAGTAGTTTTTTCTTAAAAAAAATGTGAAAAGACGTAATTTCTTTAGTTATAGTATAGCATTTTATCTGTTTTACAGCGTTTTGTTTTAAGCTTTTAGATGTAGTTTTTTTAGAAGGGTAAAAGGGGGAATCTTTTTTAATTATAGTACAACATTTTATTTATTTTACAGTGTTTTGTTTTAAGCTATTGGAATTAGTTTTTTTTTTAAAAAAAGGTAAAAAGAAGTAATTTCTTAAGTTATAGTACAACATTTTGTATATTTTACGCCATTTTGTTTTAAGCTATTGGAATTAGTTTTTTTTGAACAAATAAAAGGGGTAATTTTTTATGTTATAGTACGACGTTTTCTCTATTTTATAGTGTTTGGTTTTAAACTATTGAAAGTAGTTTTTTTAAAAAAAAGGTAAAAAGGGGCAATTTCTTAATTTATTGTACATCATTTTGTCTATTTTACAACGTTTGGTTTAAGCTATTGGAAGTAGTTTTTTTAAAAAGGTAAAAAGGGGTAATTTCTTAAGTTATAGTACAGCATTTTGTCTATTTTACAGCATTTTGTCAATTTTACAGCGTTTTGTTTCAAGCTATTAGAAGTATTTTTTAAAAAAAAAAGGTAAAAAGGAGTAATTTCTCAAGTTATAGTACAGAATTTTGTCTATTTTGCAGCGTTTTTTTAAGCTATTGGGAGTATTATTTTTTTTTAAATTTAAAAAGGGTTAATTTCATAAGTTATAGTACAACATTTTATCTATTTTGCATCGTTTTGTTTTAAGGTATTGGAAGTAGTTTTTTAAAAGGTAAAATGGGTAATTTCTTAAGTTATAGTACAACAATTTGTATATTTTACAGCGTTTTGTTTTAAGCTATTGGAAGTAGGTTTTTTTAAAAGGTAAAAAGGGTTAATTTCATAAATTAAAATAAAGCATTTTCTTTATTTTCCAGCGTTTTGTTTTAAGCTATTGGAAGTAAATTTTTTTTATAAAAAAAGGTGAAATGGGGTTATTTCTTAAGTTGTAATACAAAATTTTGTCTATTTTACAGCGTTTTTTTTAAGATATTGGAAGTAATTTTTTTTCGCAAAATAAAGGTAAAATGGGGTAATTTCTTAAGTTATAGTACAGCATTTAGTCTTTTCTACCACTTTTTTAAGCTATTGGAAATAGTATTTTTAAAAAAGAGATATACAGGGGTAATTTCTTAAGTTATATACATCATTTTTGTCAATTTTACACCGTTTTGTTTTAAGCTATTGGAAGTATTTTTTTTAAAAAGGAGGTAAAAGGGGGTAATTTCCTAATTTATAGTACAGCATTTTGTCTATTTTACAGCGTTTATTTTTATGCTATTGGAAGTAGTTTTTTTTAAGGTAAAAAGGGCTAATTTCTTAAGTTATAGTACAACATTTTATCTTTTGTACAACGTTTTGATTTAAGCTACTGGAAGTATTTTTTTCAAAAAAAGGGTAAGAAGGGGTAATTTCTTATGTTATAGTACAACATTTTTGTATGTTTTACAGCGTTTTATTTTAAGCTATTGGAAGTAGTGTTTTTAAAAAAAAGTTAAAACGGGGTAATTTCTTGAGTTATAGTACAACATTTTGTTTATTTTACAGCGTTTTGTTTTTAGCTATTGGAAGTAGTTTTTTTTAAAGGTAAAAAGGGGTAATTTCTTAAGTTATAGTACATCATTTTGTTTTTTTACAAAGTTTTGTTTTAGGCTAATGGAAGTATTTTTTTTAAAGGAAAAAAGGATTAATTTCATAAGTTATAGTACAACATTTTGTCTATTTTACTCGTTTTTTTAAGTGAATGAAAGTAGTTTTTTTTAAAGGAAAAAAGAGTTAATTTCATAAGTTATAGTACCGCATTTTCTCTATTTTACAGCGTTTTGTTTTAAGCTATTGGAAATAATTTTTTAAAAAAGGGAAAATGTGGTAATTTCTTAAGTTACGGTATATCATTTTGTCTATTTTACAGCGTTTTGTTTTAAGCTATTGGAAGTAGTTTTCTTTTTGAAAAGGTAAAAACAGGTAATTTCTTAAGTTAATAGTACACATTTTGTCTACTTTATAGCGTTTTGTTTTAAGCTATTGCATGTAGGTTTTTTAAAAGGTAATAAGGGCTAATTTCTAAAGTTATAGTACAATATTTTGTCTATTTTACAGGGTTTTGTTTTAATCTATTGGAAGACGTTTTTTTTAAAGGTAAAAATGGTTAATCTCTTAAGTTATAGTACAACATTTTGTCTATTTTACAGCGTTTTGTTTTAGGCAATTGGAACTAGTTTTTTTAAAAAAAGGTAAAAAGTGGTAGTTTCTTAAGTTATAATACAACATTTTGTCTATTTTACAACGTTTTGTTTTAAGCTACTGGAAGTAGTTTTTTTCCGAAAAAGTAAAAAGGGGTAATTTCTTAATTTACTGTACAACATTTTGTTTTAACTTATTGAAAGTAGTTTTTTTTTTAAAAAAATGTAAAAAGGGGTAATTTCTTTAGTTATAGTACAACATTTTGTCTATTTTACAGCATTTTGTTTTAAGCTATTTGAAGTTGTATTTTTTAAAGGTAAAAAGGGTTAATTCCTTAAGTTATAGTATAGTATTTTGTCTTTTTTCACAGCGTTTTGTTTTAAGCTATTAGAAGTAGTTTTTTAAAAAAAGGTAAAAAGGGGTAATTTCTTAAGTTATAGTGCAGAATTTTTTCTATTTTACAGCGTTTTGTTTTAAGTTATTGGAAGTAGTTTTTTTAAAAAAAGGTAAAAAGGGGTAATTTCTTAAGTTATAGTACAACATATTGTCTATTTTACAGTGTTTTATTTTAAGCTATAGGAAGTAGTTTTTTTAAAAAAGGTAAAAGGGATTATTTCTTAAGTTATAGTACAGCATTTTGTCTATTTTACAACGTTTTGTTTTAATCCATTGGAAGTAATTTAAAAAAAAATGGTAAAATGGATTAATTTCTTAAGTTATAATACAACATTTTGTCTATTTTACAGCGTTTAGTTTTAAGCTATCAGAAGTAATTTTTTTTAAAAGGTAAAAAGGAGTAATTTTTTAATTTATAGTACTGCATTCTGTCTATTTTACAGCGTTTTATTTTAAGCTATTGGAAGTAGTTTTAAAAAAAAGGTAAAATGGAGTAATTTCTTAAGTTATAGTACAACATTTTTAACTATTTTACAGCGTTTTGTTTTAAGCTATTGGAAGTAGTTTGTTAAAAAGAGGTAAAGGGGGTAATTTCTTAAGTTATAGTACAACATTTTGTCCATTTTACAGCGTTTTGTCTTATGCTATTTGAAGTAGTTTTTTAAAAAAAATGTAAAACCAAGTAATTTTTTAAGTTCTAGTACAGCATTTTGTCTATTTTATGGCGTTTTGTTTTAAACTGTTGGAAGTAGTTTTTTTTAAAGGTAAAATGGGGTAATTTCTTTACTTATAGTACAACATTTTGTCTTTTCTACAAAGTTTTGTTTTAAGCTACTGGAAGTAGTTTTTTTTTAAAAAAAAGAGTGAAAAGGGATAATTTATTAACTTATAGCATGTCATTTTTGTCTATTTTACAGCGTTTTGTTTCAAGCTATTGAAAATAGTTTTTTTTTAAAAATGCAAAAAGGGATAATTTCGTAAGTTAAAAGTACTGCATTTTTGTCTATTTTACAGCATTTTGTTTTAAGCTATTGGAAGTAGTTTTTTTTAAAAAAGGTAAAAGGCGGTAATTTCATAAGTTATAGTACAACATTTTGACTTTATTACAGCATTTTATTTGAAGTTATTGGAAGTAGTTTTTTTCAAAGGTAAAAAAGGATAATTTCTTAAGTTATCGTACAACATTTTGTCTGTTTTACAACGTTTTGTTTTAACCTATTGGTAGTAGTTTTTTTAAAAAGGTAAAAAGGGGTAATTTTTTAAATTGTTGTACATTTGTTTTAAGCTATTGGAAGTAGTTTTTTTCAAAGGTAGAAGGGTTAATTTCATAAGTTATAGTACGACATTTTCTCTATTTTACAGCGTTTTGTTTTAAGTTATTGGATGTAATTTTAAAAAAAAAAGAGGGTAAAATGGGGTAATTTCATAAGTTATAGTACGACATTTTCTCTATTTTACAGCGTTTTGTTTTAAGCTATTGGAAGTAGTTTTTTTTCCGAAAGGTAAAAAGAGGTAATTTCTTAAGTTATAGTACAACATTTTTGTCTATTTTACAGCGTTTTGTATTAAGTTATTGGAAGTAGTTTGTTAAAAAATGGTAAACAGGGATAATTTCTTAAGTTATAGTACAACGTTTTGTTTATATACACCGTTTTGTTTTGTGCTATTTGAAGTAGTTTTTAAAAAAAAAAAGTAAAACGGGGTAATTTCTTAAGTTATAGTACATCATTTTGTCTATTTTACAGCGTTTTGTTTTAAGCTGTTGAAAGTATTTTTTTAAAGGTAAAATGGGGTAATTTCTAAGTTATAGTACAACATTTTACCTTTTTTACAGCGTTTTGTTTTAAGCTATTGAAAGTAGTTTTTTTTTTTTAAAGGTAAAAAGGGATAATTTCTTAAATTATAGCATAGCATTTTTGTCTATTTTACAGCGTTTTGCTATTGGAAGTAATTTTTTTTTAAAAAAAAGGTAAAAAGGGATAATTTCATAGGTTATTGTACAACATTTTTGTCTATTTTACAGCATTTTGTTTTAAGCTATTGGAAGTAGTTTATTTTTAAAAGGTGGTAAGCTGTAATTTCATAAGTTATAGCACAACACACTATAACAAAAAGACCATATTACAACTGTATTTTTACAACTGCTAAAAAATGCCAGTTGTAATAAAGGTTTTTTACAACTCTTTTTTTCAGAAAGTTGTAATAAATTTATTTTCAACAACTCTTTTATTTTTTCAGTTGTAATAGATACCTATTGCAACGTTTTTTTGCCAATTGTAATAAATACCTATTTTTAACAACATACATTTTTTGTTAGTTGTAATAGGAGCCTATTACAACCTTTTTCGTTTACCAGTTGTAATAGATATCTATTTTTAACAAATTTTTTTGTCAATTGTAATATTACAACCTTTTCCGTTTGCCTATTGTAATAACCAATTAATAATTATAATTAAATAATAATACTTGATAGTTAGTAATTAGTAAATGACAATGACTAAATTTTATATTAATAATTAATAATTACTATTAAATAATAATGATTAATTTGAAAATATGAATAATTAATATTAATAATCACTATTCGATAATTAATAAATAATAATTTAAATAATTAATAAATAAGAATATTTAATAATAACCTTAAAAATTAATAAAAATTAATATTAATAATTAATATCACTATTAAATATACTTAATAATTAATAATTAGTAATTAATTTTCAAAAATTAATATTATAATGGCAGGACAAGTTTTTCAAAATTTTAAATTTATAATTAATAGCAATTTCGTTTAAAATTCAAAAGTAAAAAATTTATAATAAAAATTAATATTGTCATACGCATCTAGATATTTTCATTTACATAAAGATTATTTTTACTGTTTAACTACTTTTTTGGCTCAGCTCTTTGAATTATTTTGGCTTCGCTCCTTGAACTTTTTGGCTCCATTCCTCCAAATTTTGGCTCCAATCTAAATCGCTTCCGTTCCATTATTTTATATTCCTCTTCCCCATTTTCGTCTTTACCATCTCCTTACTCATTTACTATTCCATCATCAGATCCACTTTCCCCAAATCCACTTCCCCCAAATCGTCCATCACTAGATCCACTTCCTCCAAATCCAGGTTTCAGTGATGGCTCCGAACACCGCAGCAATGTACGAAGTACAATTCATCGTCCTAATGAGCGGTGCAATAATCAACAACATCAACCTCCGCCTGGACGCACATACCATCTCGGTCCTTCTCCAATACATCAACGCCAAAGTTCTATTCGTTGACACATTATCCTACTCTCTTGCCTTAAATGCTATTAGCCTCTTTCCGAAAACAAAATCCCCACCCGAACTTATCTTAATTGAAGACTGATACGAACCCACGTTCCTTTCTCCTACTGATCCGTTGACCTACGAACAGATGATTGAATTTGGCGACCGAAACTTCAAGTGGATCAGACCCAAAAACGAATGGGACCCAATGTTGCTGAACTACACATCAAGCACAACGTACATAGGTATAGTTATTTACGCATTTATCTTATTTGAGAAAATGTCCGCAAGAAAAGAATAGTTTTTTAATACTAAATGATGGTAATTATGTAGTGTATGTTATTATAGTACTAGTGTAATGTAAAATCAGACTGTGATTTATGATTATGCACAGTAATCATTTGTTAAATCTCCTATATAAAATTGTCTCAATCACAAATTGTATTACGTGATTACCTGAAGAATCTAGTTCTTCTAAAAGGGCAACCATTAGGAGATGGTCATATGATCCTTTTCTTTCTTTCATCAATACAGGAAAAAATCAATGTGCATGATGAAGCTGTTGCTTTAAGACATCCTCTAGGTTGTAGTGGAGCGCACATCCTTGTAACCTTGTTAGGGGTATATATAACTTTGTATATTATTTTATTTAGTTATTTTTAGCAGTTATATGCATTAGAAGCCTCCATCATTTGGATTCAGTTCGCTATCTTTTACTGTAATATAGCTGCAAATAAGCTTAAATTTAACTGTTTGACCTGTTGACAGGTTCTTAGATAGAAAAATGGAAGGCATGGAGTTACATGTTTATGCAATAGTAGTGGTAGTGCTTCTACTCTTGTGATAAAGCTTGTTTAACTTTCAAAGCTTCAACTGTTTTATCATGATATTGTAAGTATATTTCTTTCATATACTTACATGCATATACACACATGTCTAGAACATCCCATCTTTCATATACTTACCTGCATATATGTTATTTTGATTCATCAGTTTTTAGAGCAACTGGGGGATTTCGTGCTAGCTTCTAAGCTTGTTGTAACAAGTCTTTAGCAAGCTTGCTGCAAAGCATGTTCTTGCAAGCTTGCAACAATAAGCATGCTTGCTTTTAAGCTAGCTGCAGTAAGCTTGTTGTTGCAAGCTTACAACAGCAAGCTTAGCAGCAAGCTTAATTTGCTTAAAAGCATGCCGTTGCAAGCTTGCAACAACAAACAAGCATGCTTTGAAGCAAGCTGTAGCAAGCTTTCTACTAAACTTGCCGTTGCAAGCTTGAGAAGCAAGCTTGCTGTAGCAAGCTTGATAAGGTGTAGCTTGCTAGCATTAGCAAGCTTGATAAGCTGTAGCTTCTAAACAATGTTATTTTTCTTAATCCTTTACCATTTCTTAATGAGCAATCTGATTATTATCTATCTGATTATGTCTGTTCAGATAATAATTATGGTTATTATAGTACTCAGCAGGATCCAAATCTGAACTCGTGTTATTTGAGTCAAGAGTAATATAGCAACAACAACACTGTAGATGCTACTAGTTTCTTTGCTCCAATTGATGACTACCAAGCTGCTTTATTATAACTCTTATGATTCCATTGAGTATAGTGAAGAAGTCACTCAGCAATCTCTACACAAAAGACAGTTTAGCATGGATAAAGTCGATATGCCTATTGAAGAACAACATGCTAAAAAGAAGACCAAGGTTGAATCCAAAGTAAGTTTTCTTCTTTAGCTCAAAATGTGAGAATATTATCGTTTATTATAGTATAAAGTTAGAGTTTTAGAATTTTAAGGACAGTGTTTAGTTTATTCAAACATTAAAGAAAGAGAAATAGTTGATGCACACACATCAAAAGTTCTATTTTGCATGGTAAAAATGTTTATTATTTATGTCTAATAAATTGTAAAAAATAAATAACTGTCAGCCTATTAATGTACAGTGATTGTCCTCTATGTCATGCTATATCCATTTTTTATAATTTGTACAAAATAAGGCAGTGACTAAAGAAGCATTTGTATGGTTTGATGGCAGTGAGGATTTGGAGTTAACAGAGGGAATGTATAGGTTGATGGTGAAGTGTGAGATGAAGTGATGACTGTAAGGTAGAACAGTGATGTGTGCAGTTGTAGTGGTGGATGTGAAGATAAGGCAGTTAATATTTTGTGAAGTTGTTGATGGTTGAGGGTCAGTGGTAGTTTGAGGCAAATGGAACAGTATGGTGGTTGATATGCAGAGTTGGAGTGATTATAATGGAACTATGGTTGAATGAAGTCGATTATTTGTTTGGCAAATGTAAGGCAGTAGTGTTTTTGTGGAGATTGTTGATGGCAATGGAAAGGTGAAATATGCAGATGGTTAGTATGGTTGTTATGTGCAAGTGGTACAGAGATGGATCAAGGAGCAGTTGCAGTTAGATGGCTGGGTGGTAATCAGTGCAGTCGATATGGTGGCTGTGCATATGTACATATGATGGTGGAGTTTGAATGTAGATGGGTGATAATGTGACTGGGAGTGTGACAGAGGAAAGTGGAGTTTGGGTCAGAGAGGTGTAGTTGGAAATTTCAGATGTGTGATGTTTCAAGTTGAATGTCAGTTTTGAAGGAAGTTGCAGCGTAATTTTGCTCACTGACTGTTGTTGGAAAGGAGTTGTGGGAGTTTGGAGGGGATGGCAGTTATGTGTGCAGATATAGTATTTTTAGCATATTGTATTAATGTAGTTGTGTTCCTTTAGAAAATGTGACCACACTTGCTATTAAGTTAAAACCATCTTTATATTTTCCAGTATGCATTTGTTCTATTTCCCTTACAAGTGATCTTATTTATGTGTTGCAGGAGTCATTGAAGACTGAGCGAGAAAGCAAGAGGGAGAAAGCAAGAGGGAGATGTACTTCCCTATGAGAAAGTATGACATCAAGGCTCAGTGACATTATTTTGGGTTTTAGTTGACATTTTGGTTATGCATGCATAAATTAGATATAGGCTCAGTGACATTGTTCCGTGACATGCTATATTTTGTGCAAGAGGAAGTAAGGTTGTATGCATTTGATAAGTGATATGAAGTCCAAGCTGTGAATTCTCACTGTTAGTGATATGAAGTCCAAGGTGCGAATGCTCACTGTTAGTGATATGAAGTCCAAGGTGCGAATGCAACAACTTATGAGATACAGGAGTAAAAAAATAAAAGGAATTTTGGAAGAAAGATTAAGGTAGTTGCTTTACCTAAAGAATGCCTTAATAGTTTGATAGCTTGGTTTATTGAAAGGGAAAAAAAACATAGTAGTGCATGAATATGTCAATTAAGTATGCATATTTGTTTGCAGTATGCATATAGGAAGGCCTTAGCTGATAGTCAGCCTCGAGTTCGAGGAAGGTTTGCAAAGACTGGAAATGGCAAGGTCTTGAAACAAGTCAAGTGAAACGAAATGCTTTGCAGATTACATGTAAAAAGTGAGGTATTATTTCTCAGGCATGTACCCTGAGCTTGCATGGTACGGTTGGTCAGAAGTTTTCGAAAGCTCTAAGATAACTTCACGACGTAGTCAGTCTTTAGGGTTTGATATTTTACTATATCTTGTTATTATAAATTCCATCTCCGCCCCCATTGAAAAGGTTTATGTAGAAATGTAGTATATGATGTCAAGTTAAGACTTTTGTGAACAAGTGTAAAAACAACAAGAGAAATGGGACTGTTGTAGTGGAGTGGAGACTGTATCGTGACAGCTTTGGTGAATTGTATGGTGATAAGCAGGCAAATAAGAAGGGTTTATGGCAAGAGAACACTGTTAATGTGTAAAAGTGATGGAATAATAACAGGGGATGATTGTGGAAATATCTGGTTAGTAGATAGTTGAATGATTGGGAATTGTAGTGTGGAGATGGAGATGGAATCATTAGCTGTTGCTGTTGGTGAGAGATGATGTTTGAGGATTGTGGTCCAAGCAGGTGTGAAAATTATTGGATGTTTTAGTGTGTAGTTGGAAGTTAATGGTTAGTGTATGTAGAGATTTGAAAGTGGGATGGTTAGTGGTATATACATCAGTGTGTTAGCAAGCGGGGGGCAGTAGAGGGAATTGTGTCAGGGGGATTGTAACGACCCAGAATTTTTAATAATAAAAAAATTGAATATTTAATTAATTTTAAATATTAATAAGTGAATTTATAAGTCAAATAAATTTTTATTTGAATTATTGGATTTAATTAGATTTTTAAATCGATAATTTAATATGTTAAATTATGGAAATAATTGAAAATTGAGTTAAATATGATTGAAAATGATTTGTAAAATTTTATTTTATCATGTTGAAGTTAGAATGATATTTTAGAACTTTTAAAATCGAATTAAAAGTTAATTTGTGAAAATTGAATATTTTAATATTTAATTATCGACTGTAAAATAGCCAATTTTTGAACAGTCTCAGAATTGAACGAAACCAGTTCCATTGGATCCGTAATAGTTAGTTATTACCGGATTTCAATTTTCGTGTCAATCGGAGTTATCGTTTGATCGTGGCAGCTCGAAACGCATCGATTTATTTTTAATTTAAATTTGGCGAGTCAAAATAGCCATTTTTCAAAAAGTCTCGGATTTCGACGAAACCAGTTTCATCGGATCCGTAATGTGATATTATTGTAAGGTTTCAAATTTCAAGTCAATTGGATTTACCGTTTGTCCGGTACAAATTAAAACGCCTAGAAATCGATTTAAATCGGTTTAATTTAAATTGAGCGTTTGTTGCCATAACTCGCACATACTTCCGAATTAGCTTCCGAAACCTATTCCATTGTGTCCGGAACGCGGGGTAAACCTTAGAAACGCTGGTTACGGCGCGTAAATCGGAGTTCGGAATTCCCGGGATGAATAGTGTTTACGCTTGCTTTTCCTATAAATACACCCTCACTCTAAAATAATAAAAAAAACAACCTAACCCTAATTTTATACTACAGCCGCCACCTATAGATGGATGGCCATAAATTATCTCCACTTCCTCCCTCAATCACTCACAATCCATCGACAATTAGGCGAAGTGTTCAACTGCAAGGTTGTAGAGGATGGAGAGAGCTTTAGATCCGTACGGTTGAGATGTAGTTTGGTCGACTCGAGGCAGAGCAAATGGAGGCCGTTCTCTACAGTTTTCGCACGCCATACGAGGCACATGTGCAGGCCGAGTTGGCCAAGGCTGGGGCCGAACCTAGCTTGAGTCGAGAGCTTCGACGTGGTGGTAGTATGATGAGGTATCGTCGAGTATTGGTGTTGAAATATCTAACCCTAGTTGATCAAGTTGGGTTATGTTGTGCGTGTTTGGAGCTGTAGAGTTGCGTGGTGGAAGATGAAGCAAATGCACGGTCCAGATGAGAAGGGGGTGAGATCTATGGTTTAGATTAGGTTAGGTTATAAATTATTAAAGTTTAAGTTGATTTGTTTGTATAAAATTCGAGTAAACTTGTAAAATCAATAACTTTTTCATACGAGGTCGAAAAAATGCAAACTCAGTTGCGTTGGAATCGTATCGACGAGCACTACGCGATGGAGTTGGTTTGGAGTCGTTTGGAGTTAGTGAGTATTTCGGGTAAAATTAAACGCGCGTTTAATTTTATTCGAAATAAATCGCTAAAACGGAAATTAAAATCAAGGTGAGAACTTCTCACTCAATCGAATAAGTTTCGATTTTATTTTAAATAGTTAGATTTAAAATATTTGAATGCATGTTTGAATGATGACTGTTAATTATTGATTGTTAAAATAGACATTATGCGCCGTTAGTAAGCGGATGTTATTTATTATAAACATATACCGCGAATATTTCATAAACAGTGAAATTGGTATTATATATAATATCAATATATATATATTGGCATATGTATATATTGCAGTTGTTGATTTCCCGCATTTTTTGTTTAGCGGATGAGACCCTATTACGCCGTTATTAAGCGGATAATATTTAATAAGAACATATACCGCGATAATTTCGTACTGGAGCGAAATTGGTATTGTGCTAATGTTTTTGGATGCAGGAAAACAGGTTGGAGGGATCCAACTGGATTCCTCAACAGTTTTTATTTGATTTCAGATATTTTGATATTTGATGGATTATCATATCGATATATGATATCGTTGTTTGTCGTGATTGACTATTTGGTGTGTAGCATCATTGGACCCAGATTTTGGGATTTTAAAATGATTTTAAAGTGATTTTTGAAAATATATAAGATTTTCGGAATTGATCTATTTTAAATAAATAAACGTTATAATTTTTATTGTTATAAAAATTATGGTTTTTGTGAAATATAGTTAAAAGCTGATTTTTGAGAAATATGAATTAATGATTTTATGAAATAGTTTAAACTGGATTTTTGAATTTATTATGAAAAGTTAAAAATAGGATTTATAAAATTTGATTATTTTATAAATCAGAATGGTGAAACTATAAAGGAAATTAAAGACGTTTTAAAAAGAATAATATAAATTGATTTATATTAAGAGATTTATAAACGGATATTTATAAATTGAAATATTGACTTATAAAACGAGTTTTTATAAGTGTTTGAATGATGTGAGAATGAATTTCATAATAGAATGAAATTTATGGAATTATAAACTGTGAAGTTATAAAAGAAATTTATAAATAGTAAGATTTATAAATTTGGTGAAATTATTTGAAGAATAGATTGGTTAGATAAATGGATCTTATAAGTTATAAGATTTATAAATTGGAAAGTCTCTAAAGAAACGATTTTGTAAAATAATCGTTTTATAAGTATTTAACTTATAATATGAACTTTTAGTTTATAATTGAGTTATAAACTGGAATAGATTAATAAAATAATTTATAAAAAGGAAGTTTTTATAAATAAATAGAAATGGAATTTATAAACGTTGTTTTATAAATTCACAAATGACTTATTTTGACAAGAAAATTGGTTGAAACCTATAAATGGAGTTATATTCACATTTTTGAATAGTGAATAATCCTTTGAATTAAAATGAATAAAAGGATGAAATTGTTAACGTAGTATATTCACGAATTTGAATAGTGAATAAGATGTTAAAGAGATTGTTTTGGATTTGGATATTTCAAATAGAATTAAAACGATCTAACGATGTTTTAAAATGTGTTGAGATTCGAAACCATAGATTTCAACATCTATTGTTGAAATAGATGTTTTCGAGAAATGAAAAGGAAATAGTGGACTATAACACTGTTGTTATAGTAAATGATTTCCGAAAGGAAATGTTTTGAATAGTATTGGGATTTATATATCTATTTTAATTTCGAATCCCTATACTAGTGAATTTGGGTTGTCGTAACGATGTTTTACGCAACATTCGTTTTGGCCCAAATAAATATGTTAAGTGAATGATTTCCTTAAAGAATGAAATATATACTTAATTTCGATTGAAGTATATTGAATATTTTCTAAGGATGAAAATAAAAAGATTTGTGAATTACTTATTTTTAATAAGTATGGAAATGTTTTCCAATGTGAAGTGAATATTTAGAATTTATCTTTTGAAGATAAATTGAAATGGATAGTTGAAATTGTATATGCATGATATTTTGAAATATAAATTCATTATGGAATTTATATGTGAAAGTGGAACTTGTTAAAAATAAATATTGATTTATTTTTGAAGTGTTGAAATTATATATATCTTGTAAAGATATTTTGGAAAATAAATAATTTGGAAAATTATTTGGAATCTGGTGATGTGTGCATATCCAGTAATAGTTCAATAACCGACTATCAGTATTTCCCTTTGAATGGGTATTTGATGTGAATTGATTGAATTTGAATGCACACTTATTTTTGAATAAGCGCTCACTATTCGGGTTAACCGGGAAAGGACCATGGGGTCGTATAACCCACTCCGAATATGTGATACGTCGTTGTGAATCGCATTTGAAGATCGGTGTTGAAGACCGGTATTTGCGAGAGTGATAGGATGAACTATCGGTTGACTCTGCACCGAGTAGCTACGGTATTGAGTTCTCCATATGTGATGGTGAATCCGATCAGGATTGTGAATATCCGGATTGCAAGGACTTCTTTGTAAGTGCCTTCGGTTCTGTTCGAGCCCGGAACAGACTTGTATGGATTGTATGTCTGACATTACAATTTGAGATATAAAGCCGATTTCTTTCAAATATATTTCTATTGGTGGCGGAGAATTTATTCTTTGCTTAACACCCTTCTTTGAGACGTATGTGCTCAAAGGTTATATAGTTGAAGTTATCAGCGATATATTCCCAATTTGGTAATGTGATATGCTGAGTGATGCTGAAATGATCATTGTGTTGATTATTTGTGATAGGATCGTTTATTTGATCGTCTATCCTTGTGATCATTGTGTTGATCATTTGTTGACCCAAAGCATGGCTTTTGTATAAAGTATGTTTTTGTGGACGTGACTTCGTCGAGCCTCACACCCCGTGAATGGTCAAAACAGGAAAGAAGCAGCAAGGTTATGAGGGGTAGCACCCTTTAGGATATGTGCATTTCCTTCTGGAAAAGGGTGGTATCATGGTATGGAGCCCAGATACTTACTCATGTTGAAAACACTTTGTTATGATTGTGTGAATTGATTACGAGCGCTCGGTGATAAAGGTCCCAAAGGACCGGGGGATGGCATATTCGGTCAGTTGTTACTCAGTTAGGAGTAACCCGGCCTTGTGTTGGTAGAGATCCGGTTTGGTTCTCGGGGATGTCCATCCAGAGGCATTTTCATGTGGCAATGGGAAGTTCCTTGGCCTGACCATTTGTTGGAAATCCAATTCCCAATACGAAACTTTTACGGTATTAGTTGTAGAACCTGCTATTCACTTATGGTGGTCACCACTGTTTGGATAGTAGCTATAGTAGGCATACGATAATGGTCGTATGTTTGCTAAGATTTATATCTTTATTTTTGAAATGATTTGTTATTACACTATGCACTAGTAATAATATCAAATGTTTATTTTAAATGCGTATCAAGCATCTTTGACTATCATAAGGAGAAATCTCCTCCGATTCTGCGTTTGCATTGTGTGTGTGTGCGGGAGGCCTTATGGTAGTCTCATTTTTAAAAGCATTGCGAATTGATTTAAAATATTCCTCTATTTGATTTTAAAGTTAAATAAACTGTTTTGAGTTCTCACACCAGTCACATGACTGACTCGGAGTTTATTGTTTTCCTTCCTAAACTCTGGGTGCCCACCAATTTCCACACGGGCAGTTAAGAGTTAGGTTTATCAGGATATTCTGGATATTCTGGAGTTGCTGGAGGCAAGCTGGATGGCATGGCGTATTACTAGTTTATATAGTATTTCTTTTTCCGCTGCACTGTTTATTGTTGTATGTTGTTGTACACTCTGATGATATGATATGATGTAATGAAATATAATGTGATGTAATGTAATAACTGATATAGTTCTTTGTTTAAAGATTATTCATTTATTATTATATGTTGTTCCGCTGCGAATTGTGAGATTCTGTTCCGTTCTGTTTCTTCTGTCCCGTTCTATTTTAAAAAAAATTCTTCTATCTTCTATTATCAAATTTTCTATTTTTCTATCTTCCTCTCTCTCTATTTTCTGTTATCTTCTTCTACTTCTCTCTTTTTCTTTTCTTAAAATTTTTGTTAAAACCCATAACATTCCGTGTTTCCGGCCTTCGATTTCTCGGCAGTCGATAAAGTGAGTATCGATGTTGAATTTTCGAAAGACGAAAATCCGGGGCGTTACAGGGATGTAATGGATTTAGTTATATTTTGTAATAAAATTATGAATTCAAAAATGGTGTAAAGTTGAATTGTTTTAGCTTTTATTAAATGTGAATGGTTCATGTTGTTTCAAGTATTGTTAACGATCGTAGTTATTAATGAAATATCGGTTTTAAATATAATGTTGTGAAATTTATGTTTAATGGCAGTTGTCGGAAGATGAATTGCAATTGTTGGTAGCAGTTGTGAAAAGATTTATTGCAACTATCAATAACAGTTGTAAATGAATCTATTACAACTACCAAAAGCAGTTGTCATACCTGCTATAGCATGAAATGTTACATATCTACAAGGGTTACCAACAGTTGTAAAATGCTTATTTGCAAGGGTAAGATACAGTTGTAATATACAATATCACAACGGTTATATGCAACTAAAGAAAACAGTTGTAAAAAATTGATAGTCTTTTACAACTTCTTAAAATACGACTGTTGTTCCACCGTTGTAATATATCTTTTACAACTGTGTTCCACAGTTGTAATATGCCTCTTTTGTTGTAGTGACATTTTGACTTTATTACAGCGTTTTATCTAAAGCGATTGGAAGTTTTTTTTTTTAAAAGGTAAAAAAGGGTAATTTCTTAAGTTATAGTACAATATTTTGTCTATTTTACGGTGTTTTGTTTTAAGCTATTAGAAGTACTTTTTTTTAAAAAAAATGGTAAAAAAGGGTAATTTCTTTAGTTGTAGCACAGCATTTTGTCTATTTACAACGTTTTGTTTTAATCTATTGGAAGTAGTTTTTTTCAAAGGTAAAAGGGTTAATTTCGTAAGTTATAGTGCATTTTCTCTATTTTACAGCGTTTTATTTTAAGATTTAAAAAAAAGAAGGTAAAATGGGATAATTTCTTAAGTTATAGTACAGCATTTTATCTATTTTATAGCGTTTTGTTATAAGTTATTGGAAGCATTTTTTTTTAAAAAAAGGTAAAAAGCGGAAATTTCTTAAGTTAATAGTAAATCATTTTGTCTACTTTGCAGCGTTCTGTTTTAAGCTATTGGAAGTAGTTTTTTTTTAAAAGGTGATAAAGGGTAATTTCTAAAGTTGTAGTACAACAGTTTGTCTATTTTATAGCATTTTATTTTAAGATATTGGAAGACGTTTTTTTAAAAGTTTAAAATTAGTAATTTCTTAAGTTATAGTACAGCACTTTGTCTATTTTACAGCGTTTTCTTTTAAGCAATTGGAATTAGTATTTTTATAAAAAGGGTAAAAAGGGGTAATTTCTTAACTCATATAAAGCGTTTTGTCTATTATACAACGTTTTGTTGTAAGCTATTGGAAGTAGTTTATTTTAAAAAAAAGGAAAAAAGGGGTAATTTCTTAAGTTATACCACAACATTTTGTTTTAAGCTATTGGAAGTAGTTTTTTTAAAAAAAAAAGGTAAAAAGGGGTAATTTTCTTAAGTTATAGTACAGTATATTTTCTGTTTTACAGCGTTTTGTTTTAAGCTATTGGATGTATTTTTTTTAAAAAGGTAAAAAAGGAAATTTTTTTAAGTTATCGTACAGCGTTTTGTCTATTTGACAGCGCTTTGTTTTAAGCTATTTGAAGTAGTTTTTTTAAAAGGTAAAAAGGGGTAATTTCATAACTAAGCATTTAGTCTATTTTACAGCGTTTTGTTTTAATCTATTAGAAGCAGTTTTTTTTAAAGAAAGTTTTAAATGGGTAATTTCTTAAGTTATAGTACATCATTTTTGTTTATTTTACAGCGTTTTGTTTTAAGCTATTGGAAGTAGTTTTTTTTTAAAAAAAGGTAAAAAGAAGTAATTTCTTAAGCTACAGAACATCATTTTGTCTTTATTACAGCATTTTATTTTAAGCTATCGGAAGTTGGTTTTTTTTAAAAAAGGTAAAAAGGGGTAATTTCTTAAGTTATAGTACAGCGTTTTTTCTATTTTACAGCGTTTTTTTAAGCTATTGGAAGTAGTTTTTTTAAAAGGTAAAAAAGTTGTAATTTCTTAAGTTATAGTACAGCATTTTGTCCATTTTACAGCGTTTTTTAAGCTATTGGAAGTAGTTTTTTTTAAAAGGTAAAAGGGTTAATTTCATAAGCTATAGTACAACATTTTCTCTATTTTACAGCGTTTTATTTTACGTTATTGGAAGTATTTAAAAAAAAAGGTAAAATGGGGTAATTTCTTAAGTTATAGTACTGCATTTTGTCTATTTTACAGCGTTTGTTTTAAGCTATTGGAAGTAGTTTTTTTTAAAAAAAAAAAGGTAAAAGGGGGTAATTTCTTAAGTTAATAGTACAACATTTTGTCTACTTTGCAGCGTTTTGTTTTAAGCTATTGGAAGTAGTTTTTTCTAAAAAAGGTAATAAGGGGTAATTTTTTAAGTTTTAGCACAACATTTTGTCTATTTTACAGCGTTTTATTTTAAGCTATTGGAAGACGTTTTTTTTAAAAGGTAAAGATGAGTAATTTTTTAAGTTATAGTAAGCATTTTGTCTATTTTACAGCGTTCTGTTTTTGGCAATTAGAAGTAGTTTTTTTTAAAAAGGGTAAAAAGGGGTAATTTCTTAACTTATAGTACAACATTTTGTCTATTATACAACGTTTTGTTTTAAGCTATTGGAAGTAGTTTTTTCTTAAAAAAAGGTGAAAAGGCGTAATTTCTTAAGTATGGTATAGCATTTTATCTATTTTACAGCGTTTCGTTTTAAGCTATTGGATGTAGTTTTTTTAAAAAGGTAAAAAGGGGAATTTTTTTTAGTTAGAGTACAATAGTTTTTTCTATTTTACAGTGTTTTGTTTTGAGCTATTGGAATTAGTTTTTTTTTTAAAAAAGGTAAAAAGAAGTAATTTCTTAAGTTATAGTACATCATTTTCTATATTTTACACCATTTTGTTTTAAGCTATTGGAATTATTTTTGATAAAAAAAAGTTAAATGGGGTAATTGCTTATGTTATAGTACGACATTTACTCTATTTTACAGCGTTTGGTTTTAAGCTGTTGGAAGTGGTTTTAAAAAAAAAAGGTAAAAAGGGGTAATTTCTTAAGTTATGTACATCATTTTGTCTATTTTACAGCGTTTGGTTTAAGCTGTTGGAAGTAGTATTTTTAAAAAGGTAAAAAGGGGAAATTTCTTAAGTTATAGTACGTCTTTTTGGTCTATTTTACAGCATTTTGTCAATTTTACAGCGTTTTGTTTTAACTATTAGAAGTAGTTTTTTTAAAAAAAAGGTAAAAATGAGTAATTTTTCAAGTTATAGTACATAATTTTGTCTATTTTAAAGTATTTTTTTAGCTATTGGAAGTATTTTTTTTAAATGTAAAAAGGGTTAATTTCATAAGTCTAGTACAACATTTTATCTATTTTGCAGCGTTTTGTTTTAAGCTATTGAAAGTAGTTTTTTTTAAAAGGTAAAAGGGGTAATTTCTTAAGTTATAGTACAACATTTTGTCTATTTTACAGAGTTTTTGTTTTAAGCTATTGGAAGTAGGTTTTTTTAAAAGGTAAAAAGTGTTAATTTCATAAATTAAAGTACAGCATTTTCTCTATTTTCCAGCGTTTTATTTTAAGCTATTGGAAGTAATTTTTTTTTTTATAAAAAAAGGTGAAATGGGGTAGTTTCTTAAGTTATAATACAGCATTTTGTCTATTTTACAGCGTTTTGTTTTAAGCTATTGGAAGTAATTTCTTTTAAAAAAAAGGTAAAATGGGGTAATTTCTTAAGTTATGGTACTGCATTTTGTCTTTTTTACAGCTTTTTTTAAGCTATTGGAAATAGTTTTTTTTAAAAAAGAGATAAACAGGGGTAATTTCTTAAGTTATGTACATCATTTTTGTCTATTTTACACCGTTTTGTTTTAAGCTATTGGAAGTATTTTTTTTAAAAAAAAGGTAAAAGTGATAATTTCCTAATTTATATTACAACATTTTGTCTATTTTACAGCGTTTTGTTTTGAGCTATTGGAAGTATTTTTTTTAAAAGGGTAAAAGGGGTAATTTTTTTAAGTTATAGTGCAGCATTTTGTCTATTTTTATTGCATTTTGTTTTAAGCTATTGGAAGTAGTTTTTTTTAAGGTAAAAAGGGTTAATTTCCTAAGTTATAGTATAACATTTTATCTTTTGTACAACGTTTTCTTTTAAGCTATTGGAAGTATTTTTTTAAAAAAAAGGTAAGAAGGGGTAATTTCTTAAGTTATATTGCAACATTTTTGTCTATTTTAAGCTATTAGAGGTATTTTTAAAAAAAAAGGTAAAACGGGATAATTTCTTGAGTTATAGTACAGCATTTTCTTTATTTTACAGCGTTTTGTTTTTGGCTATTGGAAGTAGTTTTTTTAGAGGTAAAAAGGGGTAATTTCTTAAGTCATAGTACATCATTTTGTCTTTTTTACAACGTTTTGTTTTAGGCTAATGGAAGTATTTTTTAAAGAAAAAAAAGATTTAATTTCATAAGTTATAGTA
This sequence comes from Allium cepa, assembly GCA_030765085.1. NCBI lineage: Eukaryota > Viridiplantae > Streptophyta > Magnoliopsida > Asparagales > Amaryllidaceae > Allium > Allium cepa. Next base: position 888,883,412 of record CM060931.1, read on the forward strand.
CAACATTTTGTCCTTTTTACAGCGCATTTTTAAGCGAATGGAAGTAGTTCTTTTTAAAGGAAAAAAAGGTTAATTTCATAAGTTATAGTACAGCATTTTCTCTATTTTACAGCATTTTGTTTTAAGCTATTGGAAATTTTTTTTTGAAAAGGTAAAATGGGGTAATTTCTTAAGTTATAGTATATCATTTTGTCTATTTTACAACGTTTTGTTTAAAGCTATTGGAAGTAGTTTTCTTTTTAAAAAGGTAAAAACGGGTAATTTCTTAAGTTAACAATACACATTTTGTCTACTTTACAGTGTTTTGCTTTAAGCTATTGTAAGTAGTTTTTTTTAAAAGGTAATAAGGGCTGATTTATAAAGTTATAGTACAATATTTTGTCTGTTTTACAGGTTTGTTTTAAGCTATTGGAAGACATTTTTTAAAAGGTAAAAATGTTTAATTTCTTAAGTTATAGTACAACATTTTGTCTATTTTACAGCGTTTTGTTTTAGACAATTGGAAGTAGTTTTTTAAAAAAAAGGAAAGAAGGGGTAGTTTCTTAAGTTATAATATAACATTTTGTCTATTTTACAACGTTTTGTTTTAAGCTATTGGAAGTATTTTTTTTCACAAAAAAGTAAAAATGGGTAATTTCTTAAGTTACAGTACAACATTTTGTTTTAATCTATTGAAAGTAGTTTTTTTAAAAAATGGGTAAAAAGGGGTAATTTCTTTGGTTATAGTACAATATTTTGTCTATTTTACAACATTTTGTCTTAAGCTATTTGAAGTTTTTTTTTTAAGGTAAAAGGGGGTAATTTCTTAAGTTCTAGTATAGTATTTTGTCTTTTTTACAGCGCTTTGTTTTAAGCCATTGGAAGTATTTTTTTCAAAAAAAAGGTAAAAATGGGTAATTTCTTATGTTATAGTACAACATTTTTGTCTAGCGTTTTGTTTTAAACTATTGAAAGTAGTTTTTTTTTTTAAAAAGGTAAAAAGTGGTAATTTCTTAAGTTATAGTACATCGTTTTGTCTATTTTACAACGTTTTGTTTTAAGCTATAGGAAGTAGTATTTTTAAAAAGGTAAAAAAGGGTAATTTCTTAAGTTATAGTACAGCTTTTGTCTATTTTACAGCATTTTGTTTTAAGCTATTGGAAGTATTTTTTTAAAAGAAAAGGTAAATAGTGGTAATTTCTTAAGTTATAGTACAACATATTTGTCTATTTTACAGCGTTTTGTTTTGAGCTATTGAAAGTAGTTTTTTTTTTAAAAAAAGGTAAAAATGGGTAATTTCTTAAGTTATAGTACAACATTTTTGTCTATTTTACAGCGATTTGTTTTAATCTATTGGAAGTAGTTCCTTTTTCCAAAAAAAGGTAGAAAGAGGTAATTTGTAAAGTTATAGTACAACATTTTGTCTATTTTACAGCGTTTTGTTTTAAGTTATAGAAGTAGTTTTTTCTGAAAAGGTAAAAAGGGGTAATTTCTTAAGTTATGGTACAGCATTTTGTCTATTTTGCAACGTTTTGTTTTAGGCTATTGGAGGTAGTTTTTTTTTAAAAAGGTAAAAAGGGGTTATTTCTTTAGTTATAGTACAGCATTTTTGTCTATTTTACGACGATTTGTTTTAAGTTATTGGAAGTATATTTTTTTTCAAAAAAAAAGTTTTAGAGGGGTAATTTCTTAAGTTATAGTACAGTATTTTGTCGATTTTACAGTGTTTTGTTTTAAGCAGTTGGAGGTAAAAAAAATTTAAAGAGGTAAAAAGGGGTAATTTTTTAAGTTATAGTACCACATTTTGTCTTTTTTACAGCGTTTTGTTTTAGGCTATTGGAAGTAGTTTTTTTTAAAAAAAAGGTAAAAAGGGGTAATTTTTAAGTTATAGTACAACTTTTTTGTCTATTTTACAACGTTTTGTTTTAAGCTATTGGAAGTAGTTTTTTTAAAAAAAAGGTAAAAAGGGATAATTTCTTAAGTTGTTGTATGTCTTTTTTTACAGCGTTTTGTTTTAATTTATTGGAAGTAGTTTTTTTAAAAAAGGTAAAAAAAAGTGTAATTTCTTAAGTTATTGTACATCATTTTGTCTTTTTCACAGCATTTTTTTAAGCTATTGGAAGTTGTCTTTTTTTTAAAAGGTAAAAAAGGTAATTTCTTAAGTTATAGTACAGTATTTTGTCAATTTTACAATTTTTATTTAAGCTATTGGAAATTGTTTTTTTTAAAAGGTAACAAGGGTTAATTTCATAAGTTATAGTACAACATTTTCTCTGTTTTACAACGTTTTGTTTTAAGCTATTGGAAGTACTTTTTTTTTTTAAAAAAAAGGGCAAAATCGGGTAATTTCTTAAGTTATAGTACAACATTTTATCTATTTTACGACGTTTTGTTTTAAGCTATTGAAGGTAGTTTTCTTTAAAAGGTAAAAATGGGTAATTTCTTAAGTTATAATATAACATTTTGTCTTTTTTACAAAGTTTTGTTTTAAGCTATTGGAAGTAGTTTTATTTTAAAAAAAGGTAAAAAGTGGTAATTTCTTAAGTTATAGTACAACATTTTTGTCTATTTTATAGCGTTTTGTTTTAAGCTATTGTAAGTAGTTTTTCCTAAAAAAACGATAAAATGGGGTAATTTCTTAAGTTATAGTACAACATTTTGTCTATCTTACAACATTTTGTTTTAAGCTATTGGAAGTAGTTTTTTTTTTAAGATAAAAAGGAAACATTTCTTAAGTTATAGCATAGCATTTTGTCTTTTTTACAACGTTTTGTTTTAAGTTATTGGAAGTAGTTTCTTTTAAGATAAAAAGGGTAATTTCTTTAGTTATAGTACATCATTTTAGTCTATGTTACAACGTTTTGTTTTAAGCTATTGAAAGCTGTTTTTTTTAAAAAAAAAAGGTAAAAAGGGGTAATTTCTTAAGTTATAGTACAACATTTTGTCTATTTTATAGTGTTTTGTTTTAGTCTATATGAAGTACTTTTTTTAAAAAGGGTAAAAGGGGTAATTTCTTAAGTTATAGTACGGTATTTTGTCTGTTTTACCGCGTTTTGTTTTAAGCCATTCGAAGTAATTTTTTTTAAAGTTAAAAAGGGGGTAATTTCTTAAGTTATAGTACAGCATTTTGTCTTTTTTACAGCGTTTATTTTAATCTATTGGAAGTAGTTTTTTAAAAAAAAATGTAAAAAGGGGTAATTTCTTAAGTTATATCACAACATTTTTGTCTATTTTACAGCATTTGGTTTTAAGCCATTGGAAGAAGTTTTTTTTTCAAAAAAGATAAAAAAAAGGTAATTTCTTAATTTATAGTACAGTATTTTATCTATTCTATAGCGTTTTTTTTTTAAGCTTTCGGAAGTAATTTTTTTTTTAAAAATGTAAAAAGGGGCAATTTCATAAGTTATAGTACAACATTTGTCTATTTTACGGCATTTTGTTTTAAGCTATTGGAAGTAATTTTTTTAAAGGTAAGAAGGGGTAATTTCTCGACTTATAGTACAACATTTTGTCTTCTTTACAGCATTTTGTTTTAGGCTATTGGAAGTAGTTTTTTTGAAAAAGGTAAAAAAGGGTAATTCCTTAAGTTATAGTACAGCATTTTGTCTTTCTTATAGCGTTTTGTTTTAAGGTATTGGAAGTAGTTTTTTTTTTAAAAAGGTAAAAAGGCTAATTTATTAAGTTATAGTACAACATTTTGTTTTAAGCTATTGGAAGTAGTTTTTTTTTTTAAAAGGTAAAAAATGGTTATTTCTTAAGTTATAGTACAACATTTTTTCTATTTTACAATGTTTTGTTTTAAGCCATTGGATGTAGTTTTTTATTAAAAAAAAGGTAAAAATGGGTAATTTCTTAAGTTATAGTACAACATTTTGTCTATCTTACAGCGTTTTGTTTTAAGCTATTAGAAGTAGTTTTCTTAAAAGTAAAAAGGTGTAATTTTTTAAATTAGGGTAAAACATTTTGTCTTTTTTACAGTGTTTTGTTTTAAGCTATTCACAGTATTTTTTTGTTTAAAAAGGTAAAAAGGGGGTAATTTCTTAAGTTGTAGTACAACATTTTCTCTATTTTACAACGTTTTGTTTTAAGATATTGTAAGTAATTTAAAAAAAAAGTTAAAATGGGGTTATTTTTTAAGTTATAGTGTAACATTTTATCTATTTTACAGCATTTTGTTTTAAGCTATTGAAAATTGTTTTTCTTTAAAAAAAAGATATAAAAGGATAATTTCTTAAGTTAATAGTACATCATTTTGTCTACTTTACAGCGTTTTGTTTTAAGCAATTGGAAGTAGTTTTTAAAAAAAAATGGTAATAAGGGGTAATTTATTAAGTTATAGTACAACATTTTGTCTATTTTACAGCGTTTTGTTTCAAGCTATTGTAACACGTTTTTTCAAAAAGGTAAAAATGGGTAATTTCTTAAGTTATAGTACAGCATTTTGTCCGTTTTACAGTGTTTTGTTTTAGGCAATTTGAAGTAGTCTTTAAAAAAAAGGTAAAACAGGGTAATTTCTTAAGTTACGGTACAACATTTTGTCTATTTTACAGCGTTTTGTTTTAGACAATTGGAAGTAGTTTTTTTAAAAAAAAAGGTTAAAAGAGGTAATTTCTTAAGTTATAGTATAGCATTTTGTCTATTTTACAGCGTTTTGTTTTAAGCTATTGAAGTTAGTTTTTTTTAAAAGGTAAAAAAGGGTAATTTCTTAAGTTATTGTACAACATTTTGTCTATTTTAGAGCATTTTGTTTTAAGCTATTGGAAGTAGTTTTTTCTAAAAAATTAAAAAGAGGTAATTTCTTAAGTTATAGGACATCATTTTGTTTTTTTACAGCGTTTTGTTTTAAGCTATTGGAAGTAGTTTTTTAAAAAAAAAAAAGGTAAAAAGAGGCAATTTCTTAAGTTATAGTACAACATTTTTGTCTATTTTACAGCGTTCTGTTTTAAGCTATTAGAAGTAGTTTTTTTTAAAAAGGTAAAAAGGTGTAATTTCTTAGGTTATAGTACAACATTTTGTCTATTTTACAGCGTTTTGTTTTAAGCTATTGAAAGTTCCTTTTTTTTAAATGTAAAAAGTGGTAATTTCTTAAGTTATAGTACAGCATTTTGTCTCTTTTACACCGTTTTGTATTAAGCCATTGGAAGTAGTTTTTTTAAAAAAGGTAAAAGTGGGTAATTTCTTAAGTTATAGTACAACATTTTGTCTATTTTACAACGTTTTGTTTTAAGCTATAGGAAGTTTTTTTTTAAAAACGGTAAAAAGGGGTAATTTCTTAAGTTATAGTGCAGTAGTTTTGTCTATTTTACATCGTCTTGTTTTAAGCTATTTGAAGTAGTTTTTTTTCTAAAGTTAAAAGGGGTAATTTCTTAAGTTATAGTACATCATTTTGTGTTTTTTTACAGCGTTTTGTTTTAAGCAATTGGAAGTTATTTTTTTTAAAGGGGGTAATTTCTTAAGTTATGGTATAGCATTTTTGTCAATTTTACAGCGTTTTGTTTTAAGCTATTGGAAGAAGTTTTTTTTCAAAAAAAAGGTAAAAGAGGTAATTTACTAAGTTATAGTGCATCATTTTGTCTACTTTGCACCGTTTTTCTTTAAGCTTTTGGAAGTAATTTTTTTAAAAGGTAAAAAGGGGTAATTTCTCAAGTTATAGTACAACATTTTGTCTTTTTTTACAGCGTTTTGTTTTAGGCTATTGGAAGTAGTTTTTTTTAAAAAGGGTAAAAAGCGGTAATTTCTTGAGTTATAGTACAACATTTTATCTTTTTTACAGCGTTTTGTTTTAAGCTATTGCAAGTATTTGTTTTAAAAAAAAGGTAAAAAGGTGTAATTTATTAAGTTATTGTACAACATTTTGTCTATTTTGCAGCGTTTTATTTTGCGCTATTGGAAGTAGTTTTTTTTAAAAGAAAGGTAAAAAGGGGTAATTTCTTAAGTTATAGTACAACATTTTGTCTATTTTACAACGTTTTGTTTTAAGCTATTGGAAGTAGTTTTTTTTTTGAGAGCAAAAAGAGGTAATTTCTTAAGTTAGAGTACAACATTTTTTCTTTTTTACAGTGTTTTGTTTTAAGCTATTGGAAGTAGTTTTTTTAAAAAAAGGTAAAAAGGGGTAATTTCTTAAGTTGTAGTGCAGCATTTTCTCTATTTTACAACGTTTTGTTTTAAGTTATTGGGAGTAATTTTTAAAAAAAAAAGGAAAATGAGGTAATTTCTTAAGTTATAGCACATCATTTTGCCAATTTTACAGCGTTTTGTTTTAAGCTATTGGAAGTAGTTTTTTTTATAAATAAATACAAAAAGGGGTAATTTCTTAAGCTGTAGTACAACATTTTCTCTATTTCAAAATGTTTTGTTTTAAGCTATTGGAAGTAATTTAAAAAAAAAGGTAAAATGGGGTAATTTCTTAAGTTGTAGTACAGCATTTTGTCTATTTTACAGGGTTTTGTTTTAAGATATTGGAAGTAGTTTTTTTTTTATAAAAAAGATATAAAGGGGTAATTTCTTAAGTTAATAGTATAACATTTTGTCTACTTTACAGCGTTTTGTTTTAAGCTATTGGAAGTAGTTTTTTTAAAATGGGAATAAGGGGTAATTTCTTAAGTTATAGTACAACATTTTGTCTATTTTACAGCGTTTTGTTTTAAGCTATTGGAAGACGTTTTTTTCAAAAGGTAAAAATGGGTAATTTCTTAAGTTATAGTACAGCATTTTATCGATTTTACAGTGTTTTGTTTTAGGCAATTGGAAGTAGTTTTTTTTTTAAAAAAGGTAAAAAGGGGTAATTTCTTAAGTTATAGTACAACATTTTTGTCTATTATACAGCGTTTTGTTTTAGGCAATTGGAAGTAGTTTCTTATTTTAAAAAAATGGGTAAAAGGAGTAATTTCTTAAGTCATAGTACTGTATTTTGTCTATTTTACAGCGTTTTGTTTTAAGTTATTGGAATTGGTTTTTTTTAAAAGGTGAAAAGGTGTAATTTCTTAAGTTATAGTACAACATTTCGTTTTAAGCTATTGGAAGTAGTTTTTTTTATAAAAAAAGGTAAAAAGGTGTAATTTTTTAAGTTATAGTACAACATTTTGTCTACTTTACAGCGTTTTATTTTAAGCTATTAGAAGTAGTTTTTTTTAAAAGGTAAAAAGAGGTAATTTCTTAAGTTATAGTACACCATTTTGTCTTTTTTACACCGTTTTGTTTTAAGCAATTGGAAGTAGTTTTTTTAAAAAAGGTAAAAAGGGGTAATTTCTTAAGTCATAGTACAGCATTTTTGTCTATTTTACAGTGATTTGTTTTAAGCTATTGGAAGTAGCTTTTTTTAAAAAGGTAAAAAGTGGTAATTTCTTAAGTTTTAGTACAATATTTTGTCTATTTTACAGTGTTTCATTTTAAGCTACTGGAAGTAGTTTTTTTTTAAAAGTTAAAAAGGGGTAATTTCTTAAGTTATAGTACAGTATTTTGTCCTTTTTATTGCGTTTTGTTTTAAGCTATTGCAAGTAGTTTATTCTAAAAAAAAAAGTTTAAAAGGGGTAATTTCTTAAGTCATAGAACAACATTTTTGTCTATTTTACAACGTGTTGTTTAAGCTATTAGAAGTAGTTTTTTTTTAAAAAAAGGGTAAAAAGAGGTAATTTCCTAAGTTATAGTACAACATTTTGTATATTTTACAGCGTTTTGTTTTAAGCTATTGGAAATAGTGTTTTTTTTAAAAAGGTAAAAGGGGGTAATTTCTTAAGTTATAGTAGAGCATTTTGTCTATTTTACAACGTTTTGTTCTAAGCTATAGGAAGTAGTTATTTTAGAAAAAAGATAAAAAGAGGTAATTTCCTAAGTTATAGTACCATATTTTGTCTATTTTACAACGTTTTGTTTTAAGCTATTGGAAGTAATGTTTTTTTTAAAAAGGTAAAAGGGGTAATTTCTTAAATTATTATACAGCATTTTGTCTATTTTACGGCGTTTTGATTTAAGCTATTGGAAGTAGTTTTTTTTTTTTAAATAAGGTAAAAGGGGGTAATTTCTTAAGTTATAGTACATCATTTTATTTATTTTACAGCATTTTGTTTTAAGCGATTTATTGTAAGTGGCTTAGCTTCAGAGCTTCAGAGCTTCAGAGCAAACAATAACACGAATGGTTGTGGCTGTTTATCATAATCTCAGAGCATGCCTAAGGACCTTTCATAATCCCATACATGTGTAAGTGGCTTAGCTGTTATGGAATCACAAATAGCGGATTTTCCATCAAAATGAGTCTTTCAACAAAAATATCCAACAAAACCAAGTCCAAACATGAGAAATAGCAATCAAAAGAAAAATAGAGACGTCAAAGTGCAAACACCTACACTGATGTGATTGATAGTCGTATCAGAGCATGCCTGAGGATCGTTCGTAATCCTGTACTTGTATAAATGACTTAATCATGTTGGAGTGGAGTTTGCCACTTATTCGTCATTATTTCAATCAGTTGATGACAAGCCGATGCCTCAATCCTGAGCCATTCCCAATTGGTGCAGGTGGTGGTCGTTCTTGCTCCACGATTGCGGTTTGCCTCCTCACGTACTGTAATAGCATGCCATTCCAAATATGCCCTTCTATCTCATCCCTCAAGTGCCTACATCATTAGTATTACGGCCGCTTAGCTTATGGAATAAGTAGTACTTGTCTAATTTCCTCCCATTGTGTGTCGGATCCCTCCTCATTGGCTTTCGATAAGGAACCTGCCCCCTGATGTCCTGGTAGATCTATTCCAAAGATTCATTCAAATCTGTACAAGAGGTGAATCTCGGTTCTTTTCGTGGTCGCTTTGGTCCATTATCGTTATCTTCGGCTTTTCATTTCCCTTTGTCCTTGCCTGAATCCTTTCCAGGTGGATCTTTGTTTTTGACTGCGTATAAATTGACTCCATCTCCTTCCTCTCTTTCAACATTTTCATCCTGTAATCTTAAAAATCCTTTGGCCTCATGATAAAACTCCCCTAGATCCATACGTAGATCCTTGTCAGTGAATTTTTGAACTCTATTCCATCAGCTTGCCAGATATAGCTGCCATTAAAACCATGGATGGATCAATACGATCCACCGATATTGCTGCTGCATTAAATCTTGTTAAGAAGTTCCTCAAAGATTCTTCGGTCTTCTGCTTCAGTGCCGCTAGACTCATCACATTCTTGGGCCTCAAAATGTGAACTTTAAACTGCCTCATGAACTTCTCAGTCAGCTCGGTCCATGTTCTAACTGAGTCGCTTTCCAATTGCCTGAACCATAATGCTGCTATGTCTGTCAGATACAATGGAAAACACCGGGCCATGACTTCATCCGATGCTCCTAGAACTTCCATATGTCTCATGCATTTTGTCAGATGAACAGCTGGATCTGTCCTTCCATCATATGTCTTCAATGTTGGTAGCTTGAATTCTGGTGAATTCCTGGCCTGCCTAACTGCAGGAGCGAAGGGGCTCCTGTTAACATCTTCCAAATTTCTATTCACTAGTCCACCTTTCATGGCTCGTCTGACTATCTCCGCCAATCTATCACCATCGCCAAGATGTAGTCCTTGTCCGTTGCCTCCAATCGGGCCCCTCCCTCGAGTTCGCAAGGGAACTGTAAAGACCCGTAAGTCCGTACTCCTTGAATAGACACTAATCTCCTTTGTTTAATTCAAGATGAACGAAAATACGAACCCTTAGGGGTTTTAAGAAAAATTTAAGAAAAGAAAAGGTAGAAGAAGAAGGGATAGGAAATAGAGAGGAAAAGAAGAAAGAAAAAGAGAATTTGAAAATAGAAGATAGAAGCATTTTAAAAATAGAACGGACAGAAAGAACAACAAAACAACATCAGAATCTCACAATTCGCAGCGGAACAACATATAATAATAAATGAATAATCTTTAAACAAAGAACTATATCAGTTATTACATTTTATACATTACATTACATCATATCATCAGAGTGTACAACAACATACAACAATAAACAGTGCAGCGGAAAAAGAAATACTATATAAATAATATGCCATGCCATCCATCTTGCCTCCAGCAACTCCAGAATATCCAGAATATCCTGATAAACCTTAACTCTTAACTGCCCGTGTGGAAATTGGTGGGCACCCAGAGTTTAGGAAGGAAAACAATAAACTCCGAGTCAGTCATGTGACTGGTGTGAGAACTCAAAACAGTTTATTTATCTTTAAAATCAAAATAGAGGAATATTTTTAATTCAATTCGCAATGCTTTTAAAAATGAGACTACCATAAGGCCTCCCGCACACACACACATGCAAACGCAGAATCGGAGGAGATTTCTCCTTATGATAGTCAAAGATGCTTGATACGCATTTAAAATAACATTTGATATTACTATTAGTGCATAGTGTATAACAAATTCATTTCGAAAGTAGAATATAAATCTTAGCCAGCATAGACATTTCGAACTATGCCTACTATAGCTACCATCCAAACAGTGGTGACCACCATAAGTGAATGGCAGGTTCTACAACTAATACCGTACAAGTTTCGTATTGGGAATTGGATTTCCAACAAATGGTCAGGCCAAGGAACTTCCCATTGCCACTGAGAATGCCTCTGGATGGACATCCCCGAGAACCAAACCGGATCTCTACCAACACAAGGCCGGGTTACTCCTAACTGAGTAACAACTGACCGAATATGCCATCCCCCGGTCCTTTGGGACCTTTATCAACCGAGCGCTCGTAATCAATTCACACAATCATAAAGTGTTTTTCAACATGAGTAAGTATCTGGGCTCCATACCATGATACCACCCTTTTCCAGAAGGAAATGGACACATCCTAAAGGGTGCTACCCCTCATAACCTTGCTGCTTCTTTCCTGTTTTGACCATTCACGGGGTGTGAGGCTCGACGAATTCACGTCCACAAAAACATACTTTATACAAAAGCCATGCTTTGGGTCAACAAATGATCAACACAATGATCACTAAGATAGACGATCAAATAAATGATCCTATCACAATAATCAACACAATGATCATTTCAGCATCACTCAGCATGTCACATTACCAAATTGGGAATATATCGCTGATAACTTCAACTATATAACCTTTGAGCTCGTACGTCTCAAAGAAGGGTGTTAAGCAAAGAATAAATTCTCCGCCACCAACAGAAATATATTTGAAAGAAATCGGCTTTATATCTCAACTTGTAATGTCAGGCATACAATCCATATAAGTCTGTTCCGGGATCGAACAGAACCGAAGGCACTTACAAAGAAGTCCTTGCAATCCGGATATTCACAATCCTGATCGGATTCACCATCACATATGGAGAACTCAATACCGTAGCTACTCGGTGTAGAGTCAATCGATAGTTCATCCTATCACTCTCGCAAATACCGGTCTTCAACACCGATCTTCAAATGCAATTCAAAACGACGTATCACATATTCGGAGTGGGTTATACGACCCCATGGTCCTTTCCCGGTTAACCCGAATAGTGAGCGCTTATTCAAAAATAAGTGTGCATTCAAATTCAATCAATTCACATCAAATACCCATTCAAAGGGAAATACTGATAGTCGGTTATTGAACTATCACTGGATATGCACACATCACCAGATTCCAAATAATTTTCCAAATTATTTATTTTCCAAAATATCTTTACTAGATATATAATTTCAACACTTCAAAAATAAATCAATATTTATTTTTAACCAGTTTCACTTTCACATATAAATTCCATAATGAATTTATATTTCAAAATATTCGTGCATATTCGATTTCAATAATCCATTTCAATTTATCCTCAAAAAGATAAATTCTAAATATTCACTTCACGTTGGAAAACATTTCCATACTTATTAAAAATAAGTAATCCACAAATCTCTTTTTATTTTCAACACTTAGAAAATATTCAATATACTTAAATCGAATTAAGTATATAATTCATTCTTTAAGGAAATCATTCTCTTAAACATATTTATTTGGGCCAAAACGAATGTTGCGTAAAACATCGTTACAACGTCCCAAAATCACTAGTATAGGGATTCGAAATTAAAATAGATATAAAAATCCCAATACTATACAAAACATTTCCTTTCGGAAATCATTTACTATACAACAGTGTTATAGTCCACATTTTCTTTTATTTCTCGAAAACGTCTATTTCAACAATAAATGTTGAAATCTATGGTTTCGAATCTCAACACCTTTAAAACATCGTTAGATCGTTTTAATTCTGTTTAAAATATCACATTCTAAAACATTTTCTTTAACGTGTTATTCACTATTCAAAAATCGTGAACATACTTCGTTAACAAATTTCATCCTTTTATTCAATTTATTTTAAAGGATTATTCACTATTCAAAAATGTGAATATAACTCCATTAGTAGGTTATAACAATTAACTTATCAAAATAAGTCGTTTGCGAATTTATAAAACAACGTTTATAAATTCCTCTTCTATTTATTTATAAAAACTTCCTTTAATAAATTTTTTTATTAACCTATTCCAGTTTATAACTAAATTATAAACTAAACGTTCATATTATAAGTTAAATACTTATAAAACGATTATTTTACAAAATCGTTCATTTAACTTCCCAAATTATTAATCTTAACTTATAAGATTGTTTATTTATCCAAAATTCATTCTTTCGATAACTTTATAAATTTTATAAACCTATTGCTTATAAAATTTCATTTATAACTTCACAGTTTAAAATTTCATAAATTTCATTCATTTAGGAAATTCATTTTCACTACATTCAAACACTTATAAAAACTCGTTTTATAACGTCCATATTTCAATTTATAAATATCCATTTATAAATCTCTTAATATAAATTAATTTATATTATTCTTTTAAACGTCATTAAATTCCTTTAAAATTTCACCGTTCTCTTGATTTATAAAATAATCAAATTTTATAAGTCTTATATTCAAACTTCTAATAATAAACTCAAGAATCCAGTTTAAACTATTTTATAAAATCATTGGTTCATATTTCTCAAAAATCGACTTTTAATCGTATTTCTAAAAATCAGCTTTTTAACTATATTTCACAAAAACCATAATTTTTATAACTTTAAAAATTATAACGTTTATTTATTTATAATGGATCAATTCCAAGAATAAAGTATATTTTCAAAATCACTTTTAAAATCATTTTAAAATCCCAAAATTTGGGTCCAATGATGCTACACACCAAATAGTCAATCACGACTAACAACGATATCATATATCAATATGATAATCCATCAAATATCAAAATATCTGAAAGTAAATAAATACTGTTGAGGAATCCAGTTGGATCCCTCCAACCTGTTTCCTGCATCCAAAAACATTAGCACAATACCAATTTCGCTCCAGTACGAAATTATCGCGGTATATGTTCTTAATAAATATTATCCGCTTAATAACGGCGTAATAGGGTCTCATCCTCTAAACAAAAAATGCGGGAAATCAATAACTGCAATATATACATATGCCAATATATATATATTGATATTATATATAATACCAATTTCACTGTTTATGAAATATTCGCGGTATATGTTTTTATAAATAACATCCGCTTACTAACGGCGCATAATGTCTATTTTAACAATCAATATATACAGTCATCATTCAAACATGCATTCAAATATTTTAAATCTAACTATTTAAAATAAAAATCGAAATCTATTCGATTGAGTGAGAAATTCTCACCTTGGTTTTAATTTCCGTTTTAGCTTTTATTTCGAATAAAATTAAACGCGCGTTTAATTTTACCCAAAATTCTCACTAACTCCAAACGACTCCAAACCAACTCCATCGCGTAGTGCTCGTCCATACGATTCCAACGCAACTGAGTTTGCATTTTTTCGACCTCGTATGAAAAAGATATTGATTTTTGAAGTTTGTACACAATTTTATAAACTAATTTCAACATAACTTAATTAATTTTATACCCTAAACCATCAAGAACCCTTGGATCCACTGCAAACTGATCTTGGCCGTGTATATGCTTTCTTCCCCCTTGCGTTCTCATCTCCAGGAATACGTATATGAGGCCGAACCCATTAGGAAAATTAGGGTTTAATTTTTCTCCTTCATCAATCAACGATACTCGATCACACAACTACCATCGCGAAGCTCTCGACGCGAGCTATGTTCGGCCCCCCACCATGTCAGGCTCGGCCTCATCTAGGTGCTCGCGCACGGTGGTTGCACGGCCACGTTCATACACCATTTCCCATCAATCCGTGAAGCCATTCGCGATCTCCACCGTTGATCTCGTAGCTCTCGTCGTGCTCTACCACTTTGTAGTTGAATGTTTTCTCTAATTGTCGACGGATTGGAAGAAATCGAGGGGGAGAGGAGAGTGATTTCTGGCCATAGGTTATGAATGTGGCGGCTAGGTTATAATTAGGGTTAGGGTTTATATTTTTATCAAATTATGAAGGCAAGGGGTCTATTTATAAGGAACGAGCGACACTATTCATCCCGGAAATTCCGAACTCCGATTTAGACGCCGTAACCAGCGTACCTAGGGTTTATCCCGCGTTCCGGACACAATGGAACAGGTTTCGGAAGCTAATTCGGAAGTATGTGCGAGTTATGGCTGAAAACGTTCAATTTGAATTAAACCGATTTAAATCGATTTCTAGGCGTTTTAATTTGTACAGGACAAACGGTAAATCCAATTGACTTGAAATTTGAAACCTTACAATAATATCACATTACGGATCCGATGAAACTGGTTTCGTCGAAATCCGAGACTTTTTGAAAAATGGCTATTTTGACTCGCCAAATTTAAATTAAAAATAATTCGATGCGTTTCGAGCTGCCACGATCAAACGATAACTCCGATTGACACGAAAATTGAAATCCGGTAATAACTAACTATTACGGATCCAATGAAACTGGTTTCGTTCAATTCTGAGACTGTCCAAAAATTGGCTATTTTACAGTCGATTATTAAATATTAAAATATTCAATTTTCACAAATTAACTTTTAATTCGATTTTAAAAGTTCTAAAATATTTCTATAACTCCAGTATGATTAAATAAAATTTTCCAAATTATTTTAAATCATTTTTAACTCAATTTTTAATTATTTCCATAATTTAACATATTAAATTATCGATTTAATAATTCAATTAAATCCAAAAATTCAAATAAAAATTTATTCGACTTATAAATTCAATTATTAATATTTAAAATTAATTAAATATTCATATTTTAATTAATAAAAATTCTGGGTCGTTACAATCTTTCCCCCTTAAAAGAATTTCGTCCTCGAAATTACCAGTAAGAAAAGTTACAGAATCTATTAATTTTCCCAAAATTCATAGTTAAACTTCTTACAATACTTTACTAAGTTTTCAAATCATACTTAGTTATCTTTTCAAAAACAAACTATACTGTTTAACTTTCAATTCCAAAATCAAAGTTAAGTTTTCCAAAATTTTCCCAATTTTCTCAAAATTTTTCTAACGCCTTAAATTTCCGGAAAAATTCGCCATAGTCTCCTTTGCGCGGCTCGATCCGAAAAAAAAATGACAGTATATATATCACAAATATACATCTCATCAAGTAATGAGGCATCCCGAAGGGAAAAAAGTGTAAAAGTACGATATTTAATCCGAGATATGTACCTTATACTTTATTAGCAAGCATATACAGCTAATATAGCGCAAAAGCGAACTCCAAATGCGAAGCAAACGCGATCCGCACCTACTAAACACTCAACAAACAACATGAGAACATGCAGATATGCAAATAATCTCAATATACAACATATAACAACATGATAACTATATATGTCACATAGCAAATGCAACAATAGAAATATATATTCAACCATCAACCAACTACATCCAACTAACATCCATAACCAATAATATTCATTCATATTCTCATTAATATTCAATGAAATGGTTTTCAATTTAAATCACATTTGATTCATTTACATTGGATTTACTAACATTCATTCTCAATTCAATTAGTTTACATTACTAATTAAATCCAACTCACTTTCAATTCTATTCAAATTTATTTACTTCTAATTTGAATTCAATTACATTAGCTTTCAATTTCATTAACTCTTAATGAATTATAAACAATCAACTAACAACCAATTTATATTAATTACAACCAAATTCTTTTCACTTATATTCATTCAATTTGGTTTAACATTAAATTGATTTCCATTCCAATTTATTCAACTTCTAATAAAATTAGATTTTAATGAATTAACACTTTCATTAATTATTCCTTATCAACTTAAATTACATTCAATTGTTTTAACATTCAATCCATTCATTCAATTCAATTACAAAGTTGAATTCTATTACATAACTTAAGTTATATTTCCATCTAACTTTAAATTCATTTTCATTTACAACTCATATTCATATAATTTCACCTTTTATATGTATAAGTTTATTTCACAATTGTAAACACTTTAATTATAATTTAATTCTTATAATTCCTTTGGTTATACAATTATTCTTTATTTAGATTATTCAAACAACTAAACAATCACTTATATACACTTTGATAATTTTGAAAAATTATTCCTTATATATAAAAATATAATCGAGGCAAAATTATTTCATTTACCCAATTAAAACAATACTGTGCCGAATTGTTCTATTCAAGTGTTTAGAAACCCCTTCGGCATAGTTTGACTGACCGTGCTGACGAAGGTTCATATGCCACTCAATAAACCAATCATCACAATATAAAACAATTTTATATTCACTAACAAATACGCTCTCATATCTATTATTACACTCAAATTCATTCTAGAGTACTACTGACTCTATCTCTAATGAGTAATACCCAACAGAACCATGGTTGTCGCTTAACCATCAGCTCTGATACCAAATGTAAAGACCCGTAAGTCCGTACTCCTTGAATAGACACTAATCTCCTTTGTTTAATTCAAGATGAACGAAAATACGAACCCTTAGGGGTTTTAAGAAAAATTTAAGAAAAGAAAAGGTAGAAGAAGAAGGGATAGGAAATAGAGAGGAAAAGAAGAAAGAAAAAGAGAATTTGAAAATAGAAGATAGAAGCATTTTAAAAATAGAACGGACAGAAAGAACAACAAAACAACATCAGAATCTCACAATTCGCAGCGGAACAACATATAATAATAAATGAATAATCTTTAAACAAAGAACTATATCAGTTATTACATTTTATACATTACATTACATCATATCATCAGAGTGTACAACAACATACAACAATAAACAGTGCAGCGGAAAAAGAAATACTATATAAATAATATGCCATGCCATCCATCTTGCCTCCAGCAACTCCAGAATATCCAGAATATCCTGATAAACCTTAACTCTTAACTGCCCGTGTGGAAATTGGTGGGCACCCAGAGTTTAGGAAGGAAAACAATAAACTCCGAGTCAGTCATGTGACTGGTGTGAGAACTCAAAACAGTTTATTTATCTTTAAAATCAAAATAGAGGAATATTTTTAATTCAATTCGCAATGCTTTTAAAAATGAGACTACCATAAGGCCTCCCGCACACACACACATGCAAACGCAGAATCGGAGGAGATTTCTCCTTATGATAGTCAAAGATGCTTGATACGCATTTAAAATAACATTTGATATTATTATTAGTGCATAGTGTATAACAAATTCATTTCGAAAGTAGAATATAAATCTTAGCCAGCATAGACATTTCGAACTATGCCTACTATAGCTACCATCCAAACAGTGGTGACCACCATAAGTGAATGGCAGGTTCTACAACTAATACCGTACAAGTTTCGTATTGGGAATTGGATTTCCAACAAATGGTCAGGCCAAGGAACTTCCCATTGCCACTGAGAATGCCTCTGGATGGACATCCCCGAGAACCAAACCGGATCTCTACCAACACAAGGCCGGGTTACTCCTAACTGAGTAACAACTGACCGAATATGCCATCCCCCGGTCCTTTGGGACCTTTATCAACCGAGCGCTCGTAATCAATTCACACAATCATAAAGTGTTTTTCAACATGAGTAAGTATCTGGGCTCCATACCATGATACCACCCTTTTCCAGAAGGAAATGGACACATCCTAAAGGGTGCTACCCCTCATAACCTTGCTGCTTCTTTCCTGTTTTGACCATTCACGGGGTGTGAGGCTCGACGAATTCACGTCCACAAAAACATACTTTATACAAAAGCCATGCTTTGGGTCAACAAATGATCAACACAATGATCACTAAGATAGACGATCAAATAAATGATCCTATCACAATAATCAACACAATGATCATTTCAGCATCACTCAGCATGTCACATTACCAAATTGGGAATATATCGCTGATAACTTCAACTATATAACCTTTGAGCTCGTACGTCTCAAAGAAGGGTGTTAAGCAAAGAATAAATTCTCCGCCACCAACAGAAATATATTTGAAAGAAATCGGCTTTATATCTCAACTTGTAATGTCAGGCATACAATCCATACAAGTCTGTTCCGGGATCGAACAGAACCGAAGGCACTTACAAAGAAGTCCTTGCAATCCGGATATTCACAATCCTGATCGGATTCACCATCACATATGGAGAACTCAATACCGTAGCTACTCGGTGTAGAGTCAATCGATAGTTCATCCTATCACTCTCGCAAATACCGGTCTTCAACACCGATCTTCAAATGCAATTCAAAACGACGTATCACATATTCGGAGTGGGTTATACGACCCCATGGTCCTTTCCCGGTTAACCCGAATAGTGAGCGCTTATTCAAAAATAAGTGTGCATTCAAATTCAATCAATTCACATCAAATACCCATTCAAAGGGAAATACTGATAGTCGGTTATTGAACTATCACTGGATATGCACACATCACCAGATTCCAAATAATTTTCCAAATTATTTATTTTCCAAAATATCTTTACTAGATATATAATTTCAACACTTCAAAAATAAATCAATATTTATTTTTAACCAGTTTCACTTTCACATATAAATTCCATAATGAATTTATATTTCAAAATATTCGTGCATATTCGATTTCAATAATCCATTTCAATTTATCCTCAAAAAGATAAATTCTAAATATTCACTTCACGTTGGAAAACATTTCCATACTTATTAAAAATAAGTAATCCACAAATCTCTTTTTATTTTCAACACTTAGAAAATATTCAATATACTTAAATCGAATTAAGTATATAATTCATTCTTTAAGGAAATCATTCTCTTAAACATATTTATTTGGGCCAAAACGAATGTTGCGTAAAACATCGTTACAACGTCCCAAAATCACTAGTATAGGGATTCGAAATTAAAATAGATATAAAAATCCCAATACTATACAAAACATTTCCTTTCGGAAATCATTTACTATACAACAGTGTTATAGTCCACATTTTCTTTTATTTCTCGAAAACGTCTATTTCAACAATAAATGTTGAAATCTATGGTTTCGAATCTCAACACCTTTAAAACATCGTTAGATCGTTTTAATTCTGTTTAAAATATCACATTCTAAAACATTTTCTTTAACGTGTTATTCACTATTCAAAAATCGTGAACATACTTCGTTAACAAATTTCATCCTTTTATTCAATTTATTTTAAAGGATTATTCACTATTCAAAAATGTGAATATAACTCCATTAGTAGGTTATAACAATTAACTTATCAAAATAAGTCGTTTGCGAATTTATAAAACAACGTTTATAAATTCCTCTTCTATTTATTTATAAAAACTTCCTTTAATAAATTTTTTTATTAACCTATTCCAGTTTATAACTAAATTATAAACTAAACGTTCATATTATAAGTTAAATACTTATAAAACGATTATTTTACAAAATCGTTCATTTAACTTCCCAAATTATTAATCTTAACTTATAAGATTGTTTATTTATCCAAAATTCATTCTTTCGATAACTTTATAAATTTTATAAACCTATGGCTTATAAAATTTCATTTATAACTTCACAGTTTAAAATTTCATAAATTTCATTCATTTAGGAAATTCATTTTCACTACATTCAAACACTTATAAAAACTCGTTTTATAACGTCCATATTTCAATTTATAAATATCCATTTATAAATCTCTTAATATAAATTAATTTATATTATTCTTTTAAACGTCATTAAATTCCTTTAAAATTTCACCATTCTCTTGATTTATAAAATAATCAAATTTTATAAATCTTATATTCAAACTTCTAATAATAAACTCAAGAATCCAGTTTAAACTATTTTATAAAATCATTGGTTCATATTTCTCAAAAATCGACTTTTAATCGTATTTCTAAAAATCAGCTTTTTAACTATATTTCACAAAAACCATAATTTTTATAACTTTAAAAATTATAACGTTTATTTATTTATAATGGATCAATTCCAAGAATAAAGTATATTTTCAAAATCACTTTTAAAATCATTTTAAAATCCCAAAATTTGGGTCCAATGATGCTACACACCAAATAGTCAATCACGACTAACAACGATATCATATATCAATATGATAATCCATCAAATATCAAAATATCTGAAAGTAAATAAATACTGTTGAGGAATCCAGTTGGATCCCTCCAACCTGTTTCCTGCATCCAAAAACATTAGCACAATACCAATTTCGCTCCAGTACGAAATTATCGCGGTATATGTTCTTAATAAATATTATCCGCTTAATAACGGCGTAATAGGGTCTCATCCGCTAAACAAAAAATGCGGGAAATCAATAACTGCAATATATACATATGCCAATATATATATATTGATATTATATATAATACCAATTTCACTGTTTATGAAATATTCGCGGTATATGTTTTTATAAATAACATCCGCTTACTAACGGCGCATAATGTCTATTTTAACAATCAATATATACAGTCATCATTCAAACATGCATTCAAATATTTTAAATCTAACTATTTAAAATAAAAATCGAAATCTATTCGATTGAGTGAGAAATTCTCACCTTGGTTTTAATTTCCGTTTTAGCTTTTATTTCGAATAAAATTAAACGCGCGTTTAATTTTACCCAAAATTCTCACTAACTCCAAACGACTCCAAACCAACTCCATCGCGTAGTGCTCGTCCATACGATTCCAACGCAACTGAGTTTGCATTTTTTCGACCTCGTATGAAAAAGATATTGATTTTTGAAGTTTGTACACAATTTTATAAACTAATTTCAACATAACTTAATTAATTTTATACCCTAAACCATCAAGAACCCTTGGATCCACTGCAAACTGATCTTGGCCGTGTATATGCTTTCTTCCCCCTTGCGTTCTCATCTCCAGGAATACGTATATGAGGTCGAACCCATTAGGAAAATTAGGGTTTAATTTTTCTCCTTCATCAATCAACGATACTCGATCACACAACTACCATCGCGAAGCTCTCGACGCGAGCTATGTTCGGCCCCCCACCATGTCAGGCTCGGCCTCATCTAGGTGCTCGCGCACGGTGGTTGCACGGCCACGTTCATACACCATTTCCCATCAATCCGTGAAGCCATTCGCGATCTCCACCGTTGATCTCGTAGCTCTCGTCGTGCTCTACCACTTTGTAGTTGAATGTTTTCTCTAATTGTCGACGGATTGGAAGAAATCGAGGGGGAGAGGAGAGTGATTTCTGGCCATAGGTTATGAATGTGGCGGCTAGGTTATAATTAGGGTTAGGGTTTATATTTTTATCAAATTATGAAGGCAAGGGGTCTATTTATAAGGAACGAGCGACACTATTCATCCCGGAAATTCCGAACTCCGATTTAGACGCCGTAACCAGCGTACCTAGGGTTTATCCCGCGTTCCGGACACAATGGAACAGGTTTCGGAAGCTAATTCGGAAGTATGTGCGAGTTATGGCTGAAAACGTTCAATTTGAATTAAACCGATTTAAATCGATTTCTAGGCGTTTTAATTTGTACAGGACAAACGGTAAATCCAATTGACTTGAAATTTGAAACCTTACAATAATATCACATTACGGATCCGATGAAACTGGTTTCGTCGAAATCCGAGACTTTTTGAAAAATGGCTATTTTGACTCGCCAAATTTAAATTAAAAATAATTCGATGCGTTTCGAGCTGCCACGATCAAACGATAACTCCGATTGACACGAAAATTGAAATCCGGTAATAACTAACTATTACGGATCCAATGAAACTGGTTTCGTTCAATTCTGAGACTGTCCAAAAATTGGCTATTTTACAGTCGATTATTAAATATTAAAATATTCAATTTTCACAAATTAACTTTTAATTCGATTTTAAAAGTTCTAAAATATTTCTATAACTCCAGTATGATTAAATAAAATTTTCCAAATTATTTTAAATCATTTTTAACTCAATTTTTAATTATTTCCATAATTTAACATATTAAATTATCGATTTAATAATTCAATTAAATCCAAAAATTCAAATAAAAATTTATTCGACTTACAAATTCAATTATTAATATTTAAAATTAATTAAATATTCATATTTTAATTAATAAAAATTCTGGGTCGTTACAGGAACCTTGGAATCTACTCTCCTGGACGGGCATTCGTTCCTCTATCAATGCCATGTTGAAGAGCCACGTCTGGTATCCTGTCTGAGGTTGGATGAACATACTCTTATGGAGTGCCCCCAGTACATGGGCTGCTCCTAAAGGTCCTGCTCTATTCTGGATCGTGGTTGCCCATGCTCCTGATCTCTATCTCTAACATTCCCTGTCGTAGTGTTCGCTTGATTTGCATTCTAGTTTGTCCAACTTGTTGGAGTTGGTTCTACATCATCTCTTCTTGTCTTTTCAGCATTCCCTCCTACATAGCTTATATCATCATCTCCATGTCATCTCGGATGATGAAGACCGAGGGTTGATTCGCTCCTGAGGAAGCCTTTTGATTTCCTTCATGCCGCTTTTGGTCTCCTTGTTGGTTGCTTCACCATTACTTTCCAGATCTAAGTCCTTAACCCTTCAGATCCAAGATCCAAGCTGTAGAATCCCTGAATGCTAAATTTCTCAATGAAAGCACCAAAATGTTTGCGCCGAAAAATGGTCACAAACACCTAATTGTCGATGATACCACCCGTTTACAATCACAGATTAGAGATAAAAAATATGTAGAGAAAATAAATGTAAAGAACACTCAAAATTTAAAAAGAATCAGACAGAAACATATAGATTTAGAGTGGTTCGACATCTGGCCTACGTCCACTATGAAATGGCGGACTTTTATTGATCTTTGTTCGCTGGTTACAATGAGCTACAGCAGTAGAATTGAAGTGCAAGACAAGAGTTATCTCGGCAGAGTCTGGACGTAAAAGAGCCAAAGATCCCTTTTTTGATGCTCTTAGACTGCTATTCATAGCCGTAGGATGCAAATATCTCACTCTTATCTCGAGAGACCTCTTCTAGCACATGAGTGGGACTACATGATCGATCCCATGTCATCTGCACTCTGTCCGTGATCGACATGAACAAATTTCGTATCGATCAAAATTTGATTCAATCAAGTCGAAATTTAGCATGATCATTCTTTAAGTTGTACGTAAGCTCCTATGAAAATTTGGCGGCATTTGGACTTGTAGATTGTTTGTTATGATCGATGCAAGTTTGAGCTTTTTGACTGCTGTTTGTTCGTATTCATGCCATTCGTATCGATGGTCTCGCATCGATAACCCTGGACGTGATGTCTGATGACGTGCCGCTTGCTTTTAGGATCGATCCATATTTCATGCCGAATTATTGAATATTTCTTGTGGATGCTCCTTGTTAGTATCGACCCGAGTTTAGCCTTGTTTATATCGACCCACTGCTCTATTCGTATCGATGATCACTGATGTTGTTCGTATCGATGATCGCAGGCCACTTCGTATCGATGACTGAAGGCCGCGTTCGTATCCATTCTTATGTGAGCTCTTCGTATTGATCTTTTATGCCTAACTTCGAATCGATGGTACTTTTTATCAATTGCACGTAGCTACTTCGTATCATAAGTTTCTGACATATTTCATACCGATATAGGATGCCAAGGTCCATATCGATCTAGAGCTGATCGATACGATACATGCTAGGTAGCGGATTGATACGAAGACTTTAAAGTTAAAAACGAAAATTATTATTCACTTTGTATTTTACAAGAAAACAGCATTGGAAAGAAAATCTCATAAGGAATTGAGAAAGCAAATAAATTATTGGGTTTACAGTAAAGTGTAAAAAGTTTCTTCTATAACCAGGGGGCGCAAATGCTATCCACTTGTTTTCTAAAGGGAGTATAGGTATCGAGCCGATGAATCAAAAGTTGGGCTTCCGAGGAAATAATATGATAGGTAGAAGATATGTCAAACTTCATTACAAGGAGGAATGTTAAGGCCATTATAATGACAGTCATTATAAAGCATAAAAAGGCAGCATGAAGGTGTCAAATGTCACTACTTATATTAATGTCAAAAATATGCGACATGCCAACATAATCACAACATCATATCAATAGCTAATGTAGATGGTGTGAAGATGGATCGACACTGAAAGAATATAATACCGTGCCTCGACAAGAATCATTTACAATGCATAATGTTGTTAATGAATTACAAGTTATCAAATGTTGTTAACGTCACATACATATGGAGTTGAATGAATAATGTTGTGTTCCATCAATAGAGCATTTCTTCCATATAACCAGGAGAATCAATGCCATCTAGATTAATACCCAATCTCTCTGATCTCACCTTATTATAATATTTCCCTTTAAAGTAATGCCAACTCCTATCAATACCGCTCATCATCAATGCCACCGATTATCATGCTACCTATTATCGATGCCTCTCCATCTCAATGCCGCTCCATTTCAATGCCGCTCCATATCAATGTTGCTTCATTTCAATGCCGCTCCATATCAATGTTGCTTCATTTCAATGCCGCTCCATATCAATGATGCTTCATTTCAATGCTGATCTATATCAAACCGCTATATATTAACATTGCATTATATTTGTGCTACTTCAAGTCGATGCCACCATCTATTGATGAAGAATACCAAAGATCGTCTATAAAACTCGACACCCTTAAGATTGTTGAGGGATATGCTGACTGAAGATAAGTCAGGCCGAAGGCAGCATAAAGCATCATGCCGAATCCATCTACCCCTATAAATAGGGACCAAATGGCATAAAGAAGGGGCGATTATTTCTTTTCCCTGCTCTCAAAATTAAATTCTTGTAAACCCTAATTTGGATTAGGAAAAATTCCTACTTGACTGTAATCATGCATAATTTATATAAACAAAGACTTGGACATGCTTATTGTTTTAACTGCTTACTTTGAACATTATCGACATGGATGTGCATATGATAAAGCTCTTTAAACTTAAAGCTCATATGATATTTTTCCAAAGCGGCTTCGGTCTATATCAGTGTCTATATGCATAGCCTCTATTTTGTCTAATATGCATATGAATAATGGACTATGAATTACGGCGACGGCTTATCGAGCTAACTAACACACTTAATGGGCTATTGCATCAATTTGCTACGTATCTTTTCTCACTCCTTTGGATATGTGACATGAGTCTTTGAATATCCTATTCCTAAAAAAACATGTGGATTCTTGGGTATGTATTCCAAGTAATTTTAAGGGTTTGAATATCTCATTCCAAGTGACCTTAAGTGATATCGAATATTATATTCCACAAAACATATGGACTTTGTATATTTAATATCAAAGGCTCGTCGGCATAATAGACCCATCCTTTAATGATGTCATCCTATACAAAGCCGTAAATGATAAACTTGTTCTTGATAGCACTTTTTGGTCAACACCAATTAAGCCATGCCTAACCGTGTCATCATGTGTTAGAATCAAGGATTAGTTTATCACAATTAGCATCATGGGTATTATACCAATTTTTTATCTAACATAAACATAATAATATTATTGATAATTATGAAGTAGATTACAAAATCCTTTTGATAATGATCCTTCTGATAGTGCAAATTCTTAGAAAAATTCAATAATCAGGCTAAGTTTTCTAAAGCTCCTGAAATCCGGAAATAAAATAAAAAGTGGATTGGTTAACATAGGCTGATGGATCTACTAAATTTTTCTATGTTAAAATGACAAGCAGAAGACACATTAATGATACAGGTAGTATCATAAGTGATAGAGGAATCTATACATGTGATTTCAATTGTATTGCTAAGGAAGAGAGTGAATATCTTAAAAAACTTTTTAACTATGATATTGATAAATAAATATTTCCATTAATAACTTGTAAAAATGTTCTTAAATCTAATGTTAAAGAGATTTTATTATCTTCGTTGGATATAGCTAAAACTAAACATATTGTTTCAATGTTGAAGATAATAAAAGTCCAAGACCAAATGGTTTTAATATAAAATTCTATAAAACAGATTTAGAAAACATTGAACATCATGTTTTTAAAGTAGTAGAAGAATTTATGGTGTTTGGAAATTATTAATAGTATCAACCACACTTTACTACTTTGATTCCTAAGATTAAAAATCAATTAGTGCTACAGATTATGGACTAATGTCATGTTGTAACTTCCTGCATAAAACAATCTTTGCCATCTTATGTAATAAAATGATATTTCTACTATTTTTAATTTCTAAAAATTAACATGTGTTTATGCCAACTAGATTAATCCGTGAGAATTCTTTTTTATCTTATGGGATTGTGAGAAATTCTAATAGTAAACACGAGGGTAGTTTATGTATGAAAGTTAATTTACAAAAAGCCAATGATAAAGTTAATAGAAATTTAGTTCATCATATGGTCATGAATATGACTTTTCTAAAATATTTTGTGATTCAATATTAGAATGTGCATGTACTCGAACCTTTTCTATTCCAATACATGGAAAACCTATGTGTTTTATTAAAAGCGATAGATGAGTTAATTAAGGGTATTCATTTTCCTCTTATCTTTTCATCATTATAATGGAATATTTTACTATTCTTATGGATTCAGAAGTGGTCGGAAATAATATACTTACTATATTACTCACCTATTTATACTGATGACTTAATGACCTTTACCAATGACAATATGTACAATATAATGCCTACTAATGAAATTTTCGAGTGCTTGTAGAAACATGTAGGTTTTAAGTTTATTAATGCATGAGTAAACCATGCTTTAACCAACATTGAAATGATGAAAGTAATATGTTGGATAACTTATATGTGTTAATACCATAAGTACTGATTTTAATGATAACAACCATATAAATAACTAACTTTCCCCCAAGTTGTGCAGTATTTTCGGATATATTATTGAGATATTATAGAGAGTAAACAAGATTCCTAGTAAATGAAAGTAAGCAAATAAGATATATGTAACGTAAGGATGTAGAATTTTTAACGTTCCGAATAAGAATATTTTATTTATTTAAATATTCAAATTTGATTCGCATTCAATAAATAATAAGAAAATCAATTGTTAATAAATGACTCGATTTTTATTGATGTATTTTTGATTTAATTTATAGGATTTTCCATAATTTTTAATTTGAAAAATAATTAAATTATCTTTTGATGTATTTATCGGCAAAACGTTGGTATTTTTGAAATTTTGACAAAACAAGGTAACCAATATATTTTATTGTTCTTTTGGGATTATAATGTATTTTTGTGTGTGATCGTATTTTTGTTTTGTCGTTCGCGGTTCATACGTGAACGGAATGCTGTGTAGCATAACGCCGAAAATCAAAAAATAAACTAAACTCAGCACCGAGACTTTTTCTCCATTCCTTTAATTTTCCCTCAATTTATTTCCATCTTTTTTTCCATTTCTTGTTAGAAGAAAATTAAATCCACCTCCTTGAATATTCAAATTTAATAATCCACTCAACGAAAAAAATATAATTTTGCATCTGTTTTAATTAGGTGGCATAGATCTTCAAATCTATGTGTTGTTTGAAGTGTGCGGTCATGTTTGGTTGGGTTCGACAAGGTCGATGTGAACAAGGGTTTGAGGTGGAGGTTGATTCGGGTGGAGATAGTGACGGTGTTAGTTGAGATAGGTTCACGTCGTGTGGAGCAGCTATGGCTAGAGTTTGGTGAAGCTTGGTGGTCGTTTGGAAGATGCAATCTGGCGAGGTGGAGGGAAAAAGTGATAGTCGCAACTCAAGGTAGAGGTTTGAGCATCATGTTTTTGGGTGGGAGCGAAGAGCACGCGAAGAGAAGATGGTTGGTGATGTCAGATTTGGATTCCATTGTGTGATGGCCGAGATGTGGAGCGTGTGCATGGGGTTGGAGAGGTGTGCATCTACCGGTCGATTGGGGAAGAAGGGGCTTAGTTAGATAATGGTAATCAGTAATGTAATTTAATAATAAAATAAAGTAATTTAATCCAAAATCTTATTAATCAAATAAACTCTTTATATGAGATGTCGTCTTTTACGTTCCCTTCACAGGAGGGATATTTATGCATTGGGGCAAATTGAATTTTGAGCTAAAATCAAACGTCATTCGATTTTAGATCAAACTTGAACGCTTAAGCGTTTGCTAGAATTTTGGCGAGTTATCTCACCTTTGGATGAATAATATATGATTTATTGAAGATATAAATTACTCCTTTTGAATGATTTTTTTTGATTGGTTGAATTTACGCTTTAAAAAGCAAATTAAATATGAATGAAATACATGGAATGTTGTAAGGGAATCCGGTTTCCTCACTATCGTTGATTTAAATTTCGTTTAAAAGTTATATACTTGTTAGATAAATTATTGAATCCAAAAGTTTGATAGTTTACTATATTGGAAATGACATTGATAATATTAAAAAGTTAAACCTTTTTAGTGATTAAAGGTAGTAATAGCATTGGTTAATTGCTATGGTAGGTGTTAGCCTCCTTATAGTATTTTGAAACACTATTAATTACTGTTTTGGTTTGGAAATGGTTTTGATTTGGAGAATGATTTTAAATCCGACTTTTGGATTTTCTATGATATTTTATTTAGAAATAGTTTTTGAACTTTTCTATTTTACTCCAACCTTTTTGAAAATGTGTTAAAAGTATATCAAGAAGTACTTATTTTTATAGAAAATTATTATAATAATGAATTGTTATTTTAAAGGAAAATAAAGGGGAATATACCTTTAACAATAAATTTAATTTTTTTAAAGGAGATAGTAATATTTTGAAATAAATATTTGTGAAACGTTTTAAACAAAATGTTGAATTAATGAATAGATTACAAATGGTAATTTATAAATAAAGAAATAGATTTATAAATGATATTTCAAATAAAAGAATAGATTTACAAATTGTATTTGTAACACCCCATAATTTTAGTAACATTATTAGGATATTTAATTAGTTAAATAAAATGAAATAATGTAAGTTGATTAATGGATTGAGATTTGTGATTAAATTAGAGGTAACCGTGCCATCTAAAAAAGGACTAAAGAATAAAAATGAAATAGATAAGGGGCAAAATAGGAATAAACACATCTCTATACCCTTACCCCTTTACGAATTCATTCTACACGTTCATTATATTTTCATCAACAAAAATAGAGCTAAGGCCGGCCACCATTAGGAAGAGGAAAGAAGAAGAATTCAAGAGGAAGAATCAAATCACTTAATGAAGAACAAATCTCACATCCTTAATCAAAATGCTAAGGTGAATATTGACTACATCTCAAAGTTTTAATGATTTTCGGTTTGAATCCCGAATTATTTACAAATGTTTTGCTATTTTTTGGATGATAAAATGTTTATCTATATGTTGATGATGATATATTCCAATTCACATAGATTTTATGATATGTTTTAATACGAAAATCCTATTATATGACATCCAATTGACTTGCGAATAAAAATTTAGATCAGAAACAATAATTTAGAAATGTATTTCAATTTTCATATTTTTCTAAATTAATGTGGATTTTATATGAATTTTCTAGTGAAGAAAATGCAATTTTGGGCTAAAAATTAATTACGGCCAAATTTTATTGGCTAAGGGTCTAAAATTTATATATGTTGGAAAACATAATACAAATGATTTTCTGGAATTTTTATACAATTTTCCTAAGTGCTTTAGTGGATATATAAAATTATTTAAGGTATGGAACTTAAATGTTTTATATATTTATAGAAAGGAGAAGGGCTTTTTGTAGATAATCCAAATTCTTATTTCTAAAAATCGCAGTACTTTAGAAAAGAAAAATTTGCAACCAAACATAATTTGACAAATAAGGCTAATTAGATACAAAGAAATAGTTTAAAAAGGAAAATCTATATGCTTTTTTCTGTTTCAATGCTTTCGGCACCAGGCTTCCAACTCCTTACCTCCACCTCCGACTCCATCGAAACCAATGCACGTGGTATCGTGTAACGATTCGAATTTTTCGCGTTCGAAAATCGACATCCATACTTCACATTGTACTCGAATGCCGCAGATTCGATCGTTCAAATTCGAGTCGCCGGAGCTTATAACACATTAAGTAAATAACACAGCGGAAGAAATGAATAACATATATCAATGTACAACATTTGATACAATAACTGATACAACAGAATGATACAATGAACATCAATATACATCAGAGTTACAAAGAATAGCAGCGGAAATAAAAGATAACACTAGCAGCGGAACAAAATCTCCAATGTAGTCTTCAGGGAAGAACACCAGTAACAGTAATCTCCATCTCCAAAGCACCAATCCAGAAATAGCTCGAACTCCAAATCAAAACGAAGAGAAGCAACTCGATCCAAATGCGATTGCCAAATCCTAAGGCTGGAAGCTATCGAATCTACACCTACTACTGATTATCTGAAAATCCCAACTCTAGACTGCCCGTGTGGGAAAATAATGGGCACCCAGAGTTTAGGAAAGGAACAATAAACTCCAGGTCAGTCATGGGACTGGTATGAGAAAACAAAAACATTTGGTCTTTTAAAACAAACAACAAAATTTAAATTTGAAATCCGCAATGCTTTTTGAAAAATGAAACTACCATAAGGCCTCCCGCCACACACACAATGCAAACGCAGAATTGGAGGAGATTTCTCCTTATGATAGTCAAAAATGCTTACTACGCAAAAATCAAATCATTTTTGATATTATTATTAGTGCATAGGGTAGAAAACAATTTCGAAAGTAGAATATAAATCCTAGCCAGCATAGACATTCCGAACTATGCCTACTATAGCTACCATCCAAACAGTGGTGACCACCATAAGTGAATGGCAGGTAATACAACTAAAACCGTACAAGGCACGTATTGGATGAATGGATTTCCAACGAATGGTCAGGCTAAGGAACTTCCTACTGTCAATGGGATCGCCTCTGGCGGGACGTCCCGAGAAACTAACGTTACGGTTAGATCTCTGCCAACACAAGGCCGGGTTACCTCTGTAACTAGGTAACTACTACACGAATATGCCATCCCCCGGTCCTTCGGGACCTTTATCCGAGGCGCCTCAAAGCAACAACCACACAGTAAATGAGATTGGAGCAACCACATAGGTTAAATACCAGGGCTCCATACCTGATACCACCCTTTACCAGAAGGGAATGACACACCCTAAAGGGAGAGACCCTCATAACCTTGCCGCATCTTTCCTGTTTCGACCATTTTCGGGGAGTGAGGTCCTGATGCAGTCTCGTCCACAAAGCTACGCTTTGGCACAAAGCCATGCTTTGGGTCAACAGATGATCAAAGCAATGATCACAAAGATAAATGATCAAACAAATGATCATATCACAAATGATCATCCAATGATCATCACACAGCAGCACTCAGCATGCCACATTACCAAATTGGGAATATATCACTGATAAATATCAACTACATAACCTCTGAGCTCGTACGTCTCAGAGAAGGGTGTTAAGCTGAGAGAATAAATTCTCCGCCACCAGGCAGAAATGTATTTGATAGAAATCAGTTAACATCTCAAAGTGTAATGTCGGACATACAACCATACAAGTCTGTTCCGGGTTCGAACAGAACCGAAGGCACTTCCGAAGAAGCCCTTGCAAATCCGGATAATCCCTAATCACGTCCGGACTTCCCATCACATATGAAGATCTCTATACCGGGGATCAGCCAGTGCAGAGACAATCGATGAGTTATCCTTTTGTTTTCGGAAATATCCGGTCTTCACCACCGGTCTTCAATTGCTATCCATAACGTCGTATCACTATTCGGAATGGGCTATATGACACAAGGTCCTCCCCCGGCTAAACCGAATAATGAGCGCCATATTTTAAAACATATGGATATGGGATTTTAGTTAAGTCACAACTTATAAAATCCAAAACTTTTCTTTCAATGGTTAGACAAATTACCATTTTGAATCTTAAAACAAAAAGATTTATTTCACAAAGTTTCGCCTAGTTTCACAAAGATCTATTCATAGATTTCAAAACAACTTCCATTCCAATTGGATTAACTCAATAAATCTTTAAATTAAAGATTTAATTTATAGCTTTCAAAACACGTTCCAAAGATTTATTAATAACTCGGAAAACCATTTTTATTTCAAAACTTGAATTCCTTTTAACACATATTGGAAATCCATTTCTCATATGAAAGCTTCTATTATTGGAAAACAACAGTTTTCGTTTCAGAAAAGTCCGATTTATACAAGTTGAAATCTTGGGTTAATTTTAAATTTCAAAACATCACTTTTAAATTGGTTTAAAACCCCATATAAATCCATTTATAAGTTGGATAACTTTTTAAAACCCTAGTTTCCAAATCATAGAATTCAATTCAATTATTGAATTCAAATTTAACTCAAATTATTTAAATTTCAAAACTCAATTAAGTTATTCACAATAACTTTTATTTTTGAAATCCATTTTTTCTTCAAAAACTTCAATTCTAATTCCAAAACTATTTTGGATTCTAAAATTCAAATTTTAAAACAATTTCAAAATCTGTGACTTAACCCATTTCCACGTGCAATCCATATTTGTGTGTGTATAAGTGTGGTCTAGGGGTTCAACACAATAGTGCACAACATCATCATCACAGATTCGATCATAAAGATAAGCGGTATAACCCATAGCGCTTATTTATATTCACAGATTCATAGATAAAGTAAATTATCAATCACAAAAATTCACTAATATGATTCAATGTGGGTTTCGGATAACCAGCTGGAATCCGACTCCCTGTCGCATCGAAATTCAAATGTCGTTTTACGGGTCAAAGGGTTTCATATTCATACAACAGTATATTCATCACAAATATAGCAGATCAGCACAAAGTATCACATAGCATCACATAACATATCAAATATATCAATCCATCACACAACATTCAATAACAATCAGCATCTACAATTAAGATGAATAAACTGGGTGGTTTTAAATTTATTACCTACATGATTACTTTCATTTATTATTCCTAATTAATTAACTATCCATATTTATTCAATTAATAAATCTTCAATTATTAATTTGAAATCTAATATCATTCAATTAATGATTTCTTAATTACAAATTAATTATTCTCAGAAAAATTAATCTTAAACTTTAATTAATCAAATTAAAACCCTTAATTACTTTAATTAATTATCCATTTCATTAATTAATTAATTATATTAATTATCCATTTGTACTACCTTAATAATTAAATGAATTACAAATCATTATACTTTTCTTTATCTTTAGATAAACATTCCTTATTTAAATTTTGCATTTAAAAACAAAATGTTTTTAAATTTACATTAAATTCCATTTAACATTTTCTTTAAACTCAAGACTCAAATTTGTCTTAAATAAGAGTTTAAAACAATACACAACTTGATCTTATATGTTTACAAGAAACATATACTTAATTAATAAGTTGAAAAGGATTTAAATTTCAATTCAAATCAAATTCAAATCAATTTAAAAATTACTTTAAAACTTCAAAATTGAAATAAAACTTTCATTCTCATTTTAGTTTTAAATTCTTTAAAACTCTTTCTATGATTTACACCTTTAATTCAAATGAAAATCATTTGAAAGCAATTTAAATTTAAATCTTTACTTTAAAACTGAAGTTTAAATTTAAAATCCAGATTTTAAAACTTCAGATTTGAATTCATTTGAATTCCTAAATTAAATACTTAACCTTTAATTCAAATGCAAAACAACAATGCATTTTATACTTGAGAGTTAAAAATCAAATTTAAATTTAAAAACATAATTGATTTCAAATTTCAGACAGTCAAAATTTGAATTCATATTCAAATTTCAGATATAACTCAGTTTTAAATCTCTCCTGCAAATTTAAATTTAAATTTACCTTTACATAAAAATAACAGAAACAGTTTTCTGTTTATAAAAAAAATCAAACTTTGAGATTTGCTGAATTTAAACTATTTCAAAAGACCAAATTTTAAACTTATTTAAATTCATTATTAAATTCAGTTTTCAAAACTACAAGTACAAATTTTGATTTGTCTTTATTACAAACTGGAAACAGTTCCTGTTTCTTTTATTATTTTTTCCTTTCTTTAAAACCAATTTAAAATTCTGCATTTAAATTATTACAGAAAAATAATTCAAACAAGTTTGATTTCATCCATAGGTTCAAGTTAAATCCTAAGCTAAACTTTTAGTTTGAATTTAACCTATCTTTAATTTCAAAACTACAAAAAAACAGGCTTCTGTTTTGCTTAAATCCTGAAACAAAGTACTCGAGCAATCTAAGATTTTACTTCGGGTCAGAAGCTTACATGCTTCGAGTTATTCTTCAAAATACCCGAGTCCATCCCGAGTCAAAACACTGCAACCCTGAAACACCAACCCCCTGCACAACAGACCAAACCCCACCCTTCAAACCTGTCAACACCAGTATTTCACAACTCCGGCCATCATCATCGACCAAACTCCGGCAGTAACTCCTTCAACACACAATCCATCAATACCCAGAATAGCACTGAACTCGATCAACCCATGCGATCGTATTCGAGCAAACACAGTAACCCAGAGACACTTGAGCTCATATCAGAAACTTCCAAATTTCAAACTCAAATTTGAATTGTAGATCAAGTCAAAAATTTTGCTATGTTTATTGATAGCTACATTCATTCCAGAATCAATTTCAAACAGTTCAAATGCAAGATTTAACTGAACTTGATAAAAGTGTAAATTACAGTTCATATGAAACTGCATTTTACTCTTTACACTGTAAACTTAATTTTAGTTTTTAAATTCTAGAATTAAATTAGAATTCTTTTGACAAACCCTGAATCATCAACTTATAACATTTGAATTTTCACTAGGGAAATTTTGTTCTGTGTAACTCCTTTTTTTTTTTTTCTCAAGCTACAGACAGTCATATGAAGTTCATAAACTATTAGAGTCACCCATCCTAGAGCAAAAATAATTTGTTCAAACATTTAATTTCAATTCAGCAAACAAGTTAAGGGAAATATTCAAGAATCAACATAAATCTGAAATTCTGAAGATCACATATGCACAGTCATAATTCTGTACACAAACACATACATGCAGGTACTTTCATATATATTTATTGGTAATTTATTAAGCATGCACAATTTACTTATTAAAACAGTTTATAAAAGTTTAGTTACTCACCTTATTTATAAAATGCAGAGCACATGTCAACTTGCAGAGTACCAGATTTGAAGTTTAATGCATGCAGGGCTCTTTATTTCCAGATGCAAAGAAATGCAGTAGCTTGAATGCCTTTAAAATCTTGATCTATAAATGATGCTTCCAGAGTTTATGAGAATGAATGCATGCAGGCCTTTGAAATGCAGAGCCTCAATCTTGAAATTGCAGGGCTTTTTGATTTATACATGCAGGCTTTAAATTGATGTGCAGGCTTGTATTTTGAAGAAGAGGAGTTGGATTGTTTGATGCAGATTTGCAATTTTTGGAAAGAGGAGTTGAAGGTTTGTTTGGGTTTCAGATTTTAAAATGAATGCAAATGTATGCAGATTTGAAAAATGCAGTTTGTATGGTCTGAGAATGAAGATTTTGGGTTTTTCTTTTGTTTTGAGTTCAAACTGAATTGTTTTTTTTTCTTATCTTATGTTTTGAACAGCTTTATGGCTTTGAAAGATGTGAAGCCAAATCTTTTTCTACTATTTTTTTTAGATTTTCTAAGATACTATATGATGGCATATGGGAAGATGTGAAGTTTCTTGTATTTTTGTTTTTTTTTAATTTCATTATTTTAAACAAAAGAAATGATGTTATTTGTATGTATGTAAACATGTAAGATCTAAAGGTATGATTACATTGTTTGTACATATACATATGTAATATATATATTTTCATGTTCTACCTCTTTTAAATTATTGATTTGTAAATATGGAAGTGATTTGTATTATTTATATTTTCATATTTCTAACATTTGTAAATATTTTTACATTTTAAATTTTGGGAATATACAACTATATATTTTTTTTTCCAGAAGAAGATGTATTTTAAATCTTTTTATCAAATCAAATAAAAAGGTACATAATATGGTTGAATTAAAATTCTGAAATAGCTTTTGTAATTTTTTATTTATTTATTTATATCAATTTTATAATATTACTTTTTGAACCAATATTATTTTTAAGCTTAGTTTATTTTATTTTTGAATTAAGACTAGTATACCATTTAAATAAATAATTATCTATATTTATATTATTTCAAATTTTTATTTCTTATTTTATAACCGTTTTGTCCATTATTCCTACTTATTCTAATTTAAAGAAAGGAAATGAATTTTAAACTAATTATGCTTTTAATAAATAAACCCATATAAAATAGTATTTAGTTTTAAACAATTGTTTTGAAAATCATAAATATCTAATTCAAAATAAAATTTTCAAAATCAAAATCTTATTTACAATTTTAAATTTCCATATATACATATTTATTCAAATTATAGTGCATTTTTATCTCTAATATAATTATCCTTAAATTCAATTTTTTTTTTTGTTATTATAAGATACTTATCCTTAAATTCCAACCAAATTTCTATTTATAATCTAAAATTTTAAGTTTATTTTGTAAATCTCAAATTAATTCACAATTAAATTCACAGTTTAAATCCAAAATCAATTTAATTATTGAATTATTTTGGCTAATATTTCAGGAATGTTACAGACTTCCCCCCTTAAGAAATTTCGTCCTCGAAATTTGCTAGGAAGACGAACAGAAAAGATGAAAGATAGAGAAATTCCTTTCCAAATCGAACTGGATATAAATTCTGTATTTGGCTTACCAAATAAGAATATCAACAATAGATATGAGAACAATCTCATATAATATTACACAAGATATTTGGGTCCATCGGTCTACGAATATGCAAGGGCATTGACTAGTTCGAAGAGATAACTAATCGTTCGTAGAATATATCGAATCCCAGAGAATAGATAGATGGATCAAATCTTCATATTAGTTAACCAATTTACTAATTTAAAATTTCCAATTTATTTAATATTTTCAATTTCAAATTCATTAGAGTTTAGATCGAAAAGCTGATAAGAAACCGATGAAGATACGAAGTAAGAATTTCCTACAACAATACGTATGGCCATCATCACCCCGAAACTTCTTTCTGGAGCAGCTACGAAGCAATCCAAAGAATTCGAAATCGAATCAAAGGAGATTGATAGAGAAAAGATATTCCCACTGTTGCAGGGTATTGACCATTTGTAGTGGTACTCCCCTGTCCCCTATCTCGTTCTCTTCTCGCACTCATACTCACTATCAGTGGATAGTAAGAGAATTTACTGAGGCATTCGAACGGATATCTCAGGGATATACTCATTCTAGGGTTTACTTCACCCTATCTCTAATGAGTTACTTAATGTGTTATACTCCTGAGCTAAGGTTTTAACCTTCAGCTCTGATACCAAATGTAACGATTCGAATTTTTCGCGTTTGAAAATCGACATCCATACTTCACATTGTACTCGAATGCCACAGATTCGATCGTTCAAATTCGAGTCGCCGGAGCTTATAACACATTAAGTAAATAACACAGCGGAAGAAATGAATAACATATATCAATGTACAACATTTGATACAATAACTGATACAACAGAATGATACAATGAACATCAATATACATCAGAGTTACAAAGAATAGCAGCGGAAATAAAAGATAACACTAGCAGCGGAACAAAATCTCCAATGTAGTCTTCAAGGAAGAACTCCAGTAACAGTAATCTCCATCTCCAAAGCACCAATCCAGAAATAGCTCGAACTCCAAATCAAAACGAAGAGAAGCAACTCGATCCAAATGCGATTGCCAAATCCTAAGGCTGGAAGCTATCGAATCTACACCTACTACTGATTATCTGAAAATCCCAACTCTAGACTGCCCGTGTGGGAAAATAGTGGGCACCCAGAGTTTAGGAAAGGAACAATAAACTCTAGGTCAGTCATGGGACTGGTATGAGCAAACAAAAACATTTGGTCTTTTAAAACAAACAACAGAATTTAAATTTGAAATCCGCAATGCTTTTTGAAAAATGAAACTACCATAAGGCCTCCCGCCACACACACAATGCAAACGCAGAATTGGAGGAGATTTCTCCTTATGATAGTCAAAAATGCTTACTACGCAAAAATCAAATCATTTTTGATATTATTATTAGTGCATAGGGTAGAAAACAATTTCGAAAGTAGAATATAAATCCTAGCCAGCATAGACATTCCGAACTATGCCTACTATAGCTACCATCCAAACAGTGGTGACCACCATAAGTGAATGGCAGGTAATACAACTAAAACCGTACAAGGCACGTATTGGATGAATGGATTTCCAACGAATGGTCAGGCTAAGGAACTTCCTACTGTCAATGGGATCGCCTCTGGCGGGACGTCCCGAGAAACTAACGTTACGGTTAGATCTCTGCCAACACAAGGCCGGGTTACCTCTGTAACTAGGTAACTACTACACGAATATGCCATCCCCCGGTCCTTTGGGACCTTTATCCGAGGCGCCTCAAAGCAACAACCACACAGTAAATGAGATTGGAGCAACCACATAGGTTAAATACCAGGGCTCCATACCTGATACCACCCATTACCAGAAGGGAATGACACACCCTAAAGGGAGAGACCCTCATAACCTTGCCGCATCTTTCCTGTTTCGACCATTTCCGGGGAGTGAGGTCCTGATGCAGTCTCGTCCACAAAGCTACGCTTTGGCACAAAGCCATGCTTTGGGTCAACAGATGATCAAAGCAATGATCACAAAGATAAATGATCAAACAAATGATCATATCACAAATGATCATCCAATGATCATCACACAGCAGCACTCAGCATGCCACATTACCAAATTGGGAATATATCACTGATAAATATCAACTACATAACCTCTGAGCTCGTACGTCTCAGAGAAGGGTGTTAAGCTGAGAGAATAAATTCTCCGCCACCAGGCAGAAATGTATTTGATAGAAATCAGTTAACATCTCAAAGTGTAATGTCGGACATACAACCATACAAGTCTGTTCCGGGTTCGAACAGAACCGAAGGCACTTCCGAAGAAGCCCTTGCAAATCCGGATAATCCCTAATCACGTCCGGACTTCCCATCACATATGAAGATCTCTATACCGGGGATCAGCCAGTGCAGAGACAATCGATGAGTTATCCTTTTGTTTTCGGAAATATCCGGTCTTCACCACCGGTCTTCAATTGCTATCCATAACGTCGTATCACTATTCGGAATGGGCTATATGACACAAGGTCCTCCCCCGGCTAAACCGAATAATGAGCGCCATATTTTAAAACATATGGATATGGGATTTTAGTTAAGTCACAACTTATAAAATCCAAAACTTTTCTTTCAATGGTTAGACAAATTACCATTTTGAATCTTAAAACAAAAAGATTTATTTCACAAAGTTTCGCCTAGTTTCACAAAGATCTATTCATAGATTTCAAAACAACTTCCATTCCAATTGGATTAACTCAATAAATCTTTAAATTAAAGATTTAATTTATAGCTTTCAAAACACGTTCCAAAGATTTATTAATAACTCGGAAAACCATTTTTATTTCAAAACTTGAATTCCTTTTAACACATATTGGAAATCCATTTCTCATATGAAAGCTTCTATTATTGGAAAACAACAGTTTTCGTTTCAGAAAAGTCCGATTTATACAAGTTGAAATCTTGGGTTGATTTTAAATTTCAAAACATCACTTTTAAATTGGTTTAAAACCCCATATAAATCCATTTATAAGTTGGATAACTTTTTAAAACCCTAGTTTCCAAATCATAGAATTCAATTCAATTATTGAATTCAAATTTAACTCAAATTATTTAAATTTCAAAACTCAATTAAGTTATTCACAATAACTTTTATTTTTGAAATCCATTTTTTCTTCAAAAACTTCAATTCTAATTCCAAAACTATTTTGGATTCTAAAATTCAAATTTTAAAACAATTTCAAAATCTGTGACTTAACCCATTTCCACGTGCAATCCATATTTGTGTGTGTATAAGTGTGGTCTAGGGGTTCAACACAATAGTGCACAACATCATCATCATAGATTCGATCATAAAGATAAGCGGTATAACCCATAGCGCTTATTTATATTCACAGATTCATAGATAAAGTAAATTATCAATCACAAAAATTCACTAATATGATTCAATGTGGGTTTCGGATAACCAGCTGGAATCCGACTCCCTGTCGCATCGAAATTCAAATGTCGTTTTACGGGTCAAAGGGTTTCATATTCATACAACAGTATATTCATCACAAATATAGCAGATCAGCACAAAGTATCACATAGCATCACATAACATATCAAATATATCAATCCATCACACAACATTCAATAACAATCAGCATCTACAATTAAGATGAATAAACTGGGTGGTTTTAAATTTATTACCTACATGATTACTTTCATTTATTATTCCTAATTAATTAACTATCCATATTTATTCAATTAATAAATCTTCAATTATTAATTTGAAATCTAATATCATTCAATTAATGATTTCTTAATTACAAATTAATTATTCTCAGAAAAATTAATCTTAAACTTTAATTAATCAAATTAAAACCCTTAATTACTTTAATTAATTATCCATTTCATTAATTAATTAATTATATTAATTATCCATTTGTACTACCTTAATAATTAAATGAATTACAAATCATTATACTTTTCTTTATCTTTAGATAAACATTCCTTATTTAAATTTTGCATTTAAAAACAAAATGTTTTTAAATTTACATTAAATTCCATTTAACATTTTCTTTAAACTCAAGACTCAAATTTGTCTTAAATAAGAGTTTAAAACAATACACAACTTAATCTTATATGTTTACAAGAAACATATACTTAATTAATAAGTTGAAAAGGATTTAAATTTCAATTCAAATCAAATTCAAATCAATTTAAAAATTACTTTAAAACTTCAAAATTGAAATAAAACTTTCATTCTCATTTTAGTTTTAAATTCTTTAAAACTCTTTCTATGATTTACACCTTTAATTCAAATGAAAATCATTTGAAAGCAATTTAAATTTAAATC
The DNA here is from genome assembly GCA_030765085.1 of Allium cepa. Lineage (NCBI taxonomy): Eukaryota > Viridiplantae > Streptophyta > Magnoliopsida > Asparagales > Amaryllidaceae > Allium > Allium cepa. The sequence goes on from CM060931.1 coordinate 888,924,833, forward strand.
TTTACTTTAAAACTGAAGTTTAAATTTAAAATCCAGATTTTAAAACTTCAGATTTGAATTCATTTGAATTCCTAAATTAAATACTTAACCTTTAATTCAAATGCAAAACAACAATGCATTTTATACTTGAGAGTTAAAAATCAAATTTAAATTTAAAAACATAATTGATTTCAAATTTCAGACAGTCAAAATTTGAATTCATATTCAAATTTCAGATATAACTCAGTTTTAAATCTCTCCTGCAAATTTAAATTTAAATTTACCTTTACATAAAAATAACAGAAACAGTTTTCTGTTTATAAAAAAAATCAAACTTTGAGATTTGCTGAATTTAAACTATTTCAAAAGACCAAATTTTAAACTTATTTAAATTCATTATTAAATTCAGTTTTCAAAACTACAAGTACAAATTTTGATTTGTCTTTATTACAAACTGGAAACAGTTCCTATTTCTTTTATTATTTTTTCCTTTCTTTAAAACCAATTTAAAATTCTGCATTTAAATTATTACAGAAAAATAATTCAAACAAGTTTGAATTCATCCATAGGTTCAAGTTAAATCCTAAGCTAAACTTTTTAGTTTGAATTTAACCTATCTTTAATTTCAAAACTGCAAAAAAACAGGCTTCTGTTTTGCTTAAATCCTGAAACAAAGTACTCGAGCAATCTAAGATTTTACTTCGGGTCAGAAGCTTACATGCTTCGAGTTATTCTTCAAAATACCCGAGTCCATCCCGAGTCAAAACACTGCAACCCTGAAACACCAACCCCCTGCACAACAGACCAAACCCCACCCTTCAAACCTGTCAACACCAGTATTTCACAACTCCGGCCATCATCATCGACCAAACTCCGGCAGTAACTCCTTCAACACACAATCCATCAATACCCAGAATAGCACTGAACTCGATCAACCCATGCGATCGTATTCGAGCAAACACAGTAACCCAGAGACACTTGAGCTCATATCAGAAACTTCCAAATTTCAAACTCAAATTTGAATTGTAGATCAAGTCAAAAATTTTGCTATGTTTATTGATAGCTACATTCATTCCAGAATCAATTTCAAACAGTTCAAATGCAAGATTTAACTGAACTTGATAAAAGTGTAAATTACAGTTCATATGAAACTGCATTTTACTCTTTACACTGTAAACTTAATTTTAGTTTTTAAATTCTAGAATTAAATTAGAATTCTTTTGACAAACCCTGAATCATCAACTTATAACATTTGAATTTTCACTAGGGAAATTTTGTTCTGTGTAACTCCTTTTTTTTTTTTTCTTTCTCAAGCTACAGACAGTCATATGAAGTTCATAAACTATTAGAGTCACCCATCCTAGAGCAAACATAATTTGTTCAAACATTTAATTTCAATTCAGCAAACAAGTTAAGGGAAATATTCAAGAATCAACATAAATCTGAAATTCTGAAGATCACATATGCACAGTCATAATTCTGTACACAAACACATACATGCAGGTACTTTCATATATATTTATTGATAATTTATTAAGCATGCACAATTTACTTATTAAAACAGTTTATAAAAGTTTAGTTACTCACCTTATTTATAAAATGCAGAGCACATGTCAACTTGCAGAGTACCAGATTTGAAGTTTAATGCATGCAGGGCTCTTTATTTCCAGATGCAAAGAAATGCAGTAGCTTGAATGCCTTTAAAATCTTGATCTATAAATGATGCTTCCAGAGTTTATGAGAATGAATGCATGCAGGCCTTTGAAATGCAGAGCCTCAATCTTGAAATTGCAGGGCTTTTTGATTTATACATGCAGGCTTTAAATTGATGTGCAGGCTTGTATTTTGAAGAAGAGGAGTTGGATTGTTTGATGCAGATTTGCAATTTTTGGAAAGAGGAGTTGAAGGTTTGTTTGGGTTTCAGATTTTAACATGAATGCAAATGTATGCAGATTTGAAAAATGCAGTTTGTATGGTCTGAGAATGAAGATTTTGGGTTTTTCTTTTGTTTTGAGTTCAAACTGAATTGTTTTTTTTTTTTTTTATCTTATGTTTTGAACAGCTTTATGGCTTTGAAAGATGTGAAGCCAAATCTTTTTCTACTATTTTTTTCAGATTTTCTAAGATACTATATGATGGCATATGGGAAGATGTGAAGTTTCTTGTATTTTTTGTTTTTTTTTTAATTTCATTATTTTAAACAAAAGAAATGATGTTATTTGTATGTATGTAAACATGTAAGATCTAAAGGTATGATTACATTGTTTGTACATATACATATGTAATATATATATTTTCATGTTCTACCTCTTTTAAATTATTGATTTGTAAATATGGAAGTGATTTGTATTATTTATATTTTCATATTTCTAACATTTGTAAATATTTTTACATTTTAAATTTTGGGAATATACAACTATATATTTTTTTTTCCAGAAGAAGATGTATTTTAAATCTTTTTATCAAATCAAATAAAATGGTACATAATATGGTTGAATTAAAATTCTGAAATAGCTTTTGTAATTTTTTTTTATTTATTTATATCAATTTTATAATATTACTTTTTGAACCAATATTATTTTTAAGCTTAGTTTATTTTATTTTTGAATTAAGACTAGTATACCATTTAAATAAATAATTATCTATATTTATATTATTTCAAATTTTTATTTCTTATTTTATAACCGTTTTGTCCATTATTCCTACTTATTCTAATTTAAAGAAAGGAAATGAATTTTAAACTAATTATGCTTTTAATAAATAAACCCATATAAAATAGTATTTAGTTTTAAACAATTGTTTTGAAAATCATAAATATCTAATTCAAAATAAAATTTTCAAAATCAAAATCTTATTTACAATTTTAAATTTCAATATATACATATTTATTCAAATTATAGTGCATTTTTATCTCTAATATAATTATCCTTAAATCCAATTTTTTTTTTGTTATTATAAGATACTTATCCTTAAATTCCAACCAAATTTCTATTTATAATCTAAAATTTTAAGTTTATTTTGTAAATCTCAAATTAATTCACAATTAAATTCACAGTTTAAATCCAAAATCAATTTAATTATTGAATTATTTTGGCTAATATTTCAGGAATGTTACATATCGGATGCCTGGTACGTAGTGAAATAGTTATAGGCAGAAGGTATTGTTTTGATACCAAGGGCTCCGAAGGGGTCGAAGCATACTTTGCTTTTAAATGAAAATGTGCCTGCTTTGCTTTCAACTGCTTTGCTTTCAACTGAATAGTTTTCGACTTGGTCTGCTTTTGAATAGGTCAATGATTTTAAAAGAATAGTTTATGAAGTCGCGCCTTTGTTTTTAAATAATTGCTTTCGACTAGGTCAAAATCCCTGACTTCCTCTTACGTTTCGACCTAGATTGGTTTTGAAAGGGTTACATTGTTTTTAAAACCAAGTTGCTTCTCCAATGCTTTCGAAGGGATGGTTTCGACACAATCACTTCTTAGGAAATGCTTTCGAAAGAGATGCTTTCGACTTAAATGTTTTAAAGACTCTTTTGCTCTATAAAAGGTAGAACCCAAATGCTTTCGAAAGAGATAGTTTTAACGGTTTCTAAAGCTATTTCCACATGTTATAAATTGAACCCAAATGCTTTCGAAAGGCTTGATGTTTTCATGTTTTCGAGGGGTTTTAATGAAAGGTTTCTAAGGGGTGGTTCTCCAATGGTTTCGAAAGGTCTAAACGGAAAGGTTTTCCAAATGTTTCGAAATGCAATGTTTTAGTGTTTCAAAGATAGGATGTATAAGGTTTTAAAGCTTTCCAAGGAGATGCTTTCCAATGCTTTCGAAAGGATAAATATGAATGGTTTCAAAGAGTGTGACTTCGAAAGGTATGCTTTGGCCTATCAGCCTAAGGTTATAGAGTAAAGTAATTTACTTACATGGAAAAGGGTATTTTCAATGGTTTCGAAAGGGTTGTTTAAAGGTTTTAAACAAAGATTTCGAATGATTTGCTTTTTTGCAATATAGCCTGAGTGTTTTTAAGTTAAAAAGGGTTTTAACTTATTTTGGAGGGATGGGAAATCCTTAATAATTTCATCAACATTATTTTGGGTAAAGTATATATAATATGGCAAATAGCTTAGAGTAAAGCAAAGAGTATATTTTCCTTGTATATGTATGATAAAAAGGTTTAAATCATTTTAAAATGGTTTTCAAGTAAAAATTTAAGGTAGTTCACCATAAGAAAATGACTCATATTAAAAGACCAGATGGGACTGGTGTAGTGTTGTGCCCTATACTCATTAGCTGTTAGCCCCTAGCTAATTTAGTCAAGAATTCCAACATGTAGGGTTTTGTCACAAGTAAGACTAAAATTATGTTACACACGGAAAGGAATCTATAAAGGAAAGATATGCTATTAGTAAGCCTGCAAAACCATTAGGATCAGTTAGACTGGAGAAGTAAGTAAGGATAGACTGTCCAGAAGATGAGTATCTAACGTATGTTAGATTTTTTATGTTTTCTGGTAGGCCCGTGTTAGCTAAGGGTTAGTGGTTAGCAAAACAAAACTATAGTATATGGGCAAATAGTCCATATGATAACTTATATATATACATATGTATACACACATGTTATTGCTTTACAGATTTAACCAGTTTCGGTTGTAGGATTATAATTTGTAAAAGATATGTTTTAAAAAGGATATTAGTGAGGGGAAACCCATTTCTCTAAGCGGCGTGATCTCACTTAATATCTGATAACCGAGATGTATAGTATTATTCACACCAGGCTTTATGTCTGACTCGAAGTTTATTTTTACTTAAACTCTCGGGTGCTCAAAATTGATGTGAGTAGGCTGAGGCGGTATGTTTACAAGTTTTAATAGGTTGGTGAATAAAGCTTTCGGTGACGAGTAGGTGACTGACGGGTAGCTAATTAGGAGTTGCCATTATATTTTGGATTGATTCTACTGTGCTGTATATATATTACTCTAGTCAACCAAGGGGCATCCTCATATCTCGCTCTTGGCGTATTTATGTAATAACTGTATTTTATCTAAACCTAAGAAAGATTTTGGGATTATGTAATTTAAATATAGAACATATTTTGGAAATGTAATCAAAGATATTGTTTTTTTTGAAATCTATGATTTTGTTTCATATTCATGTGCTTCTAATATTATGGATACTATTAACATAGCGGTATTTAGTCATGGGAAGTTAATACTATGGAGGACTGCAACATCTGTAGTGCTTAGTTTTAGGCCTCTTGATAGGGATATTGCAATGTTTTATAAATAAAAGAATAGATTCATATATGATATTTTATAAAAAGGAAATTAATATCATTTGGATAAATTGGAAAATAAATCACATTTGTGAATTTATAATGATATATGAAATGACCGTTGATGAAAACTATTTTTTCCTATTTTGAAAACAAAGATTTTGTGTCAGGTATAAAAGGATTTATAAAAGGATATATATACATATATGTAAAGGAAGTTTACAAAGGAAACGAGATTTGATTTCCATAAATGATCAATTCAAATTATGGTGGTGTGGAAAGTATTCTTTTCATTCTTAACATCAAATTCCCAGGTATGGAAACTCGTCTCTATCTTAAGAATTAAGAATGAATGTCGAGGCAGGGATAGTTTTCTAATTTGTCCGATTTGATTGTTAATTGGGAGATACTATTATTTGAAATTGGGAAGTGGTGGTAAGTATATTTGGTCTAGTTTCTATCTGATCCATTTACCAACATCATAAGTGTTTTAGGTTTATTATTATTAATGTTTTAGGTCACATTTGTATTAACCTAAATGAGTATGGTTTTAGAAATGAAGGCTTCCTTAAGATTTGATAATATACTTATGCCCTCGAGATAAATATATAAATGCTTTTCTAAGTATTGAAAGTGAACTATTTTGTAAGTATACTTATACGGTAGAGATGAGTATATCAATATATAAAGAGTAGTGCTAGCATTCCAAGTGGGATTTGCTATAAGGTAAACCTAAACTCATGCCGCATAACCCCAGATGGCTAAAAATGGTAGATGCAGTAGGGCTAAGTGGGTTTCTCCCATTAGGATATGGTCATTACTTGTATCTAGATCGATATTCTTGGATTATGTATGCTTGTGGCCATGGAATGGTTTGTCAAGTTGGTAGACAGGGTAGTGATCATATTCGGTACTATCTAGGAAGGATAGTTTGGTTCTATATTGGTAGATGGGTAAGTGTTGCCGCTTAGGTACATTTTGTCCAGAGATGTACTGTATGGAAGGTAGTCTCTTACAATGTAATTGTATGGAATCCATTCTTTAATAAGTGCCTTACGGACTTAGTTGTGCCCAACTATGTTGGAATGTGTGATACAAGCATTTCTGCTATGTTATACGTTTATTTTAAACCCTAAACATTACATAATATCATTGGATTTTTTTTTAAAATGGTTTGGTTAACATAAGGTAAAAATCCGTTCATGTTTATGTGCAGCGTGGTCTTATGTGATACCATTATTTTTGAAAGGCTTTATAAAAGTAAAAACTAATTTGATTTGTGTTTCTCATGCTATTTTACCATATTGATCTAGGCATTATTTTCTATTAATACTCAGGAAAGACCGAACATATTTTCAAATTTAGTTATGGATGCTTTGGAGCTTTAGGAGACAAGCTGGATCCCTCCAAGACGTATTCATGTATCTTTTATTTCTGCTGAATTTGTTGTTTTCTATTTATCAACATTTATGAGGACAAATTGTTATAACTATCAAAGCTGATGATAGGTTAGTTTACTCTGATTGATGTATGTATATTAAAGTTTCTTTTGCAAAGGTATGTTGTATGTTATATATTTCTCATCATGATGTGAGATTCTGTTATGTCTTTTCGGCACTTAGATACTCGTCATGTAAATACCATGGATGTATTAGTATGGACTTTTGAGGGTCGCAAAGCCGGGTCATTACAGTTGGTATTAGAGCTTAGGCTGAGCGAATGCCTAGGCTTTGGCGGGGTAGACTCATTAAAGATAGGGTTAGTAACACCGTAGAATGAGTTTTAGTGTGTGTGTATATATGCATGTGTGTGTGTATATATATATATAGACTCAAGTGTGTATTTGCTAGTGCTATAATTTTTATATTTTCTTGATTTATCTGTTGAGTGGTTTATGAATTCTGACTGATACAAAAGGAACAACTGTATCAGTAGTTGTTTCTAAACACTTGAACAAGGCAAACCGACATAGTATTGATCTGAAAATTTAATAAGTGTAATAATTTTATCTAGAATTATATTTTATATACAGAAGGATAATTTTAAAAAATTGATATAATTAAATGATGTGTTTGTTTGTTATGAAATGATAATATTTAATTATTATCATTTATTGTTCGATTTGTCATGCTCGGGCAGTTTAAGAGCAGTTTTACCATTTTACTGCATAGGTTAGGTATGTAGTAACTAAGGGAACATTGAAATGAACACCTTGTGAATTCAATTTCAATATTTGATAACTTTCTGGAGTTAAAAGGTCGAAATTCCAAAAATCGTTCTTAGGTCACGTTTTCTATTTTTCTACGAACTATTTAATCGAGTAAACAAATTTTGAAAACGACTTTACCATAATTATTAATGAATGAAAATGTGTTTATTTTCATTATAAAACCTATATATTGAATATTTAGAATTAATTAAATATTCGTAATCAAAGTAGTGAAATTCTGGGTCGTTACAGATAGTTTAATGGTTACGAAAAGTGTTTCCACATGTTATAAATTGAATCCAAATACTTTCGAAAGGCCTGATGTTTTGATGCTTTCGAATGGTTTTAAAGAAATGTTTCTAAGGGGTGGTTCCCCAATGGTTTCAAATGGTCTAAAAGGAAAGGTTTTCCAATGGTTCCGAAAGGCAATGTTTAAGTGTTTTGAAGAATGGATGTCTATGGTTCTAAAGCTTTCGAAGGTGATGTTTTCCAATGCTTTCGAAAGGATAAATATGAATGGTTTCGAAGAGTATGATTTCGAAAGGTATGTTCTGGCCTTTCGGCGTAAGGTTATAGAGTAAATTAATTTGCTTACATGGAAATGGATACTTTCAATGGTTTCAAAAGGGTTGTTTAAAGGTTTTAAACAAAGATTTCGAATGAGTTACTTTTTTGCAATATAGCCTAAGTGTTTTTGAGTTAAAAAAGGTTTTAACTTATTTTGGAGGGATGGGAAATCCTTATTAATTTCATTAACAATATCTTAGGTAAAGTGTATATAACATGGAAAATATCTTAGAGTAAAGCAAAGAGTATATTTTCCATGTACATGTATGATTTAAAGATTTAAATCATTTTAAAAAAATTTCAAGGAAAAATTTAAAGGGCAGTTAACCCTAAGAAAATGACTCAGATTAGAAAACCAGATGAGACTGGTGTAGAGTCGCGCCCTATACTCATTAGTTATTAGCCCCTAGCTAATTTAGTCCAAAATTCCAGTGTGTAGGGCTTTGTCAGAAGTAAGACTAAAATTATGTTACACACAAAAATGAATCAAAAAAGGAAAGATAGGTTACTGGTAAGCCCGCAAAACCATTAGGATCAGTGAGACTTGGAGAAGTAAGTAAGGGCAGACCATCCAAAAGTGCGGTATCTAACAGATATTAGATTTTCTTGTTTTTTGATAGGCCTAAGTCAGCTAAGGGTTAGTAATTAGCTAAATAAAACTACAGTGTATGGATAGATAGTCCATATAATAACTGATAAGTATATATACATGATATTATTTTATAGATTTAACCATTTTTGGTTGTAGGATTATAATTTGCAAAAGGTATGTTTTAAACAGGATATTAGTGAGGGAAACCCGTTCCGCTAAGCGAGGTGGTCTCCCTTTATATTAGATAATCGAGATGTATAGCATTATTCACACCAGGCTTTATGTCTAACTCGATGTTTATTTTTTCTTAAACTCTCGGTGCTCAAAATTGATTTGAGTATGCTGAGGATTGAGTTTTACAGGTTTTAGTAGGTTGGTGAATAAAGCTTCCGATAACGAGCAGGTGGCTGACGGATAGCTAATTAGAAGTTGTTATATTTTGGATTGATTTCGCTGTATTGTATATATATTACTCTAGTCAACCAAGGGGGCATCGTCATATGTCACTCTTGGCGTATTTATGTAATAACTATATTTTATCTGAACCTAGGAAACAATTATGGGTTTATGTAATTTTAATATGGAACATATTTTGGAAATGTAATCAAATATATTGTTTTTTTGTATCTGTGATTTTGTTTCATATTCATGTGCTTCTGATATTATGGATACCATTAACGTAGCCATATTTAGTCGTCGGAAATTAATACTATGGATGATTGCTACATCTGTAGCGCTTAGCTTGGGCCTTTAGATATGCGATGTTTCAACTTGGTATCATATCATAGGTTTTTGAAATTTTTTAACTAAAGATGATTTTTTAAATATAATGCTAAGAAATTAGAAATAAGATTGGGGTAAGGGATAATGTTATAGTAACGTGCTTGTATTTGCCATATATAAATATGCACTTTATCTCTAGTTTCTTATCTCTATTAGGTTATTTTTCTGTATCTCGATAAGTTTCGAATGAAGATATGGATTCTCAAAGAGATAATGTTAGAGGAGGAGGCACCACTATAGATGGAAATGCCAGACCTAATACTAGAAGGAATCAAGGTCAGGCACGAGCTGGAAATATTGATGCTGAAGTCCCGCAAGTTGAAATGGGAGCCATGTGTCAGTTTTTCATGAATATGATGCAAGCAGGGGTTGTTGTTGGAGTAGTTGCAGGAGGAGACCAGGAAGCTCCAGTAGTCAACAATTATGCTGCTTTGAGCAGAGACTATGCTAGGTTGGGAGGAAAACTATTCGTTTGGACTAAAGTTGCTGTAGAAGTGGGGAACTAGTTGCTGCATTGTGAGAGGATTTTATAGATTTGGGGCATAGTGATGGGCAGAAAAGAAGGATCTCTTCGAGACAGCTTCAAGGAGCATCTTTATACTTGTAGAATAGTGTGATGGTTGGAGTGGATGAAGGAGCGATGATATGGGCTGAGTTTAAGAGGAGGTTCAAGGAGAGAATCATGTTTGTGATGGCAAAGTCGACCTTGCTCAAGAAGTTTGCCGAGTTAGAGCAGAGGGAGATGACTGTGTTAGAATATGCTACAAGGTTTGAGGAGTTGGCAAGATATAGTCATGCCACCGTGGATACCATGATTAAAAGAAATGATAAGTTCATTATGGGGTTAAAACCTGAATTATCCAGGGCAACATTACCTCATATCAGGGATCCTTTTGATGTCGTTGCAGAGATGGCTCTAAGACACGAGGAAATTTTCTATGGAGAAGAATAAGGCAAAGGAGGTCCAGGTATGGCAAAGTCAGGATAGGAAGTCCATTCCTAAAAAGGGAACCTAGAAGGGTAGAGCCATGAAGAAGGGAAAGTCTAAGGTTGTTTGCTTCAAGTGCGACAAGAAGGGTTGCAAATCCGATACGAGGGTATGCGACACTTGGGATGAGATGTGACCACCTAAAGTTTGACTTGTTAGTCATACTTTTGTTTGCAGTTTGCATGTGTTTGATTTTGTAGGATTCAAAATTATTTTAGGTATGGATAGATTAAGTAAGTATGATTCTAGGATATTTTGCCATGATGGGAAAGTTTCGCTTAGGCACCCAGACCGTATGGAGCGGATTGTATATACCGTAGAAAACCTTACATGGTGAACGCTTTGTTGGATGTTGTGGAGATAGAAGACGATTTGAATCGAGTTTGTGTGATTAGAGAATTCATGGATATTTTTGAACCCGTAGTAGGATTACCATTGAAACGAGCCATTGAGTTTCAAATAGATTTGGTTCCTGGAGCAGAACCAGTTAGTAGACCGCCAAGCAGGATGATAACTACGGAAACGAGGGAGCTCAAGGTGCAGTTGGTGGATTTGGAAGGCAAGTTTTTATCAAACCTATTTGTTCACCTTGGGAAGCAACCGCAGTTTTTTCTAAGAAGTCGGATGGATCGTTAAGGTTATGTATCGATTATCGTAAGTTGAATGAGAAAACGATAAAGAATCGATATCCATTGCCTTGGATTGACGACTTGTTCAATCAGTTGAGTGGAGCCGAGATATTTTGCAGTTGGATTTAGTGTAAGGTTTCCATCAGCTTAGAGTGACAGACGATAATATTCCCAGGATGACGTTTAGAATCAGATATGGATCGTACGAATGGTTAGTGATGCCGTTTGGACTGACTAATGCGCCAGCTTTCTTTATAGATTTGATGAACCGTATTTTCCAAGAGCACTTGGATAGGTTCGTATTGGTTTTCATAGATGATATTTTGATATCCTCTAAGGATGAGAGAGAGCATGAAGTTCATCTTAGAGTAGTGTTTTAAATGCTGAGATAGCATTCGCTGAAGGCGAAGTTTTCAAAATGTCATTTTTGGAAAGAGAAAGTGAAGTTTCTTGGCCATGTAGTTTCCAAGAATGGGTTATCAGTGGATCCACCTAAGATCGAGGCCGTGAATAGTTGGAAGAGACCAGAAACGGTGATTGAGATAAGAATTTTTTGGGATTGGCCGGTTACTACCGGGGTTTTAAGTATTTTTCGTGGATAGCCGCACCAATGAATAAGCTAACTCGAAAAGAAGTGAAGTTCATTTGGACCGATAAGTGTGAGACGGTATTCCTGAAGCTGAAACTCTTATTGACTATCGCACCAGTTTTGGTTGTTCCAGAAGGGAATCATGATTTGGTGGTACACTGAAGCATGTAGGACTGGGTTAGGAGCCGTGTTAATGCATAGGGGTAGAGTAATTGCCTATGCTTCTCGAAAACTTAGACCGCTACTTAACCCATGATTTGGAGCTAACGGCAGTAATTTTTGCACTCAAGTTGTGGAGACATTATCTTTTAGGAGAAAGATTTGAGTTGTATATAGATCATAAGTCATTGAAGTATTTGTTCTCTCAAAAGGAGCTGAACATGAGATGGTAGAGGTGGCTAGAGTTCATAGTTGCTTATGATTTTGATATTGAGTACACACCAGGGATAGGTAATTAGGTTGCAGATGCGCTTGGTAGAAAACATCAAAATGTGGTGTTAGTGATGATAACCGAGTGGAAAGATTTGGAAGCATTAGATACTTGCAGGGTACAGTGGAGAACTAAGAGTAGTTCAAGTACAGAATCTACTTTGTTATCATGTTTGAAAGTTCAACCAGTTATGATCGAAAAGGTTGCTTCTAAATAGCTAGAGGATTCGGTGTTGGCTGAACAGATCAGAACGCTAAGAGATGGAATAGAGAGCGATGACAATAGGATTTTAGTCTTGACCAAAATGGGTTGTTGAGAAAGAAAGGAAGATTGTGTGTTCCGAATTTGGGAGACATTAGGTAGGAAGTTTTGGAGGAATGCCATTGTTCAAAGTTCACTATTCATCCGGGAGTAACTAAGATGTATCAGGACATGAAGAGAAGTTTCTTCTGGGAAGGTATGAAGAAGGATGTAGGCTTATGGACGAAGCAATGTATGAACTGCCAATGGTAAAAGCCGAACATCAGAAGCCAAGTGAGTTGCTTCATCCTTTCGACGTTCCATATGGAAGTAGGATTCTATATCTGTAGATTTCATTGACGGGTTGCTAAGTTCTAATAGAGGAAATGAAAGCATATGGGTTATTGTGGAAAGGTTGGCCAAGAGTACCCACTTCATTCCAATTAAATCAACCAGAATGGCAACTGTGTTAGCCAAGTTGTATATAAAGAATGTAGTTAGACTGCATAGAATTCATAGTAGTATAGTGAGTGATAGAGATTCTTTATTCACTAGCGAGTTTTGAAAGAGTCTACAGTATACCTTAGGTACCAAGCTCAAGATGAGTACCGCTTACCATTCACAGATTGATGGGCAAATGGAGAGAGTTTACAAAGTCTTGGAGGATTTGTTACGAGCTTTTGTGCTAGATTTTGGGGGATTATAGGAAGACCATCTACATTTAGTCAAATTTTCGTATAACAACAGTTATCAGGCTAGTATAGGGATGGCACAATTTGAAGCTTTATATGAAAGACCATGCAAATCTCCAGTTTATTGGTTAGAGATCGGGGATTGGCAGGTTCCTGGTCCGGATTTGGTTAGAGAAGCTGCAGAAAAGATTGAGTTAATTCGAGCTATAATGAAGGAAGCTCAATCTAGGCAGAAGAGTTACGCAGATAAAAGCGAAAAAATTAGAGTTTTCCGTTAAAGTGCATGTTTTCATTAAGGTATCGTAGACGAAGGGTGTGATTCGGTTTGGAAAATTAGGGAAGTTGGCATTGAGGTTCGCCGGACCATTTCCTATTATTGAGAGGATCGAGAAACTCGCATATAGAGTAGAGTTACCGTGCAGTTTGGTAGGATTCCACTATGTTTTCCATGCTTCTCATTTAAATAAGTGTATTCGAGATCCGGATACTACTATATCACCAACTGTGTTAGGCATAGAGCTGAATTTGACTATACTTAAAAAGCCAGTTTGCATAGTCGCAAGAGATGAGAAGAGGCTCAGGAACAAGACAGCCAGATTAGTTAAAGTCTAGAGTGAGGATGAGAAAGACTATACTTGGAAGACTAGTATGAGAGATTCTTATCTTGATTTTTGTGATGGTATGTTTTACCTTTGATTGTTTTGATGTGTATCTTATCGTATTTTCGAGGACAAAATTCTTTAAGGAGGGGAGTCTGTAACACCTTATATATTTAGTAACATTAATGAGGATATTTAATTAGTTTGATTAATGGATTGAGATTTGTGATTGTAAGTGACTGTGCTATAGGATCATGTAATATGGATAAAATATTTGTGTGGAATAAGTAAGTAAATAGTAAAAGCGGTAAAAGTAAATGACACCAGAGATTTTAATACTAGTTCGAACTCCCGTTCTACGTCCAGTCCCAGACTCCTATTAGAACTAGACTAGCAATCCTCACTTTACCCAGAGGAATAGGTTTACACCGCCTAAGCAACTGAATAGGACTTCTACCACCTAAGCAACCGAATAGGACTTCTACCGCCTGAGCATCCAACCATGACTTCTTTACAAATAAAAAAAGTATCCGACTGTAGTATGCCCTTTTCAAATAGCACTAATAAGTCAATTAAGTACAATCTTCCTATAACCTTCGCCTTTCTGATATATAGTGTAATGTGCTTGAGAATAGTGGAAGATGGAGTGATTAACGATCAGAGAATGTAAGTAGTTTGCGTGCAGTTTAAAAAATAGAGAATAGATAAGAATTCAAGAATATTAAAATTAGTTTTGGTTAATTGTTTATTGAATTCTGAAATCTATTTATAGAGATTAAAAAGTTGTAACCTTTGTTGAAAGGTAATAATGAAAAGAAACAGATCCAACTGTTGGTTTGAAGATGTTTCTCTTCGATGAAAAGAAGTGTCTTTTCATAAAATAGTCGTTGAAAAATATTCAGCCGGCTGAATGGATTTATTCATCCTTTTTAATTTTAAAAATCGAAAACAGCAAAGAAATATGCTATTTTTGGCCTAATTCAGCCGGCTGAATGAAACCATTCAGCCGACCAAAACTTCAAATGAATTTATAAAAAGTTTCAGCATTCAGCCGTCCTAATGGTATTATTCAGCTGGCTGAATTCTATTGATAAACAAAAGTTACCATATCCCAAATTCTTAGAGCATTTGCCTTTTAAACTTGTGACCTGAGTTCGAGTCCCGCTCCATACAATTTTTTGAAAACTTGGTTTTTCATTTAAAATATGAATGTATATGTGTGTATACTATTTTGAGAGGATTTTAACATTTGTAAACTCTAGACACAACACTCTATGACTAATAATACTTTGTTTGTCACCTTCGTCTTGTCTCTATCGTGTATATCTCTTATTGTATCTCCATATATATTCTTTCATCCTTTTTTATATAGTGTATCTTCGTTTTGAATGTATTTGTTTGTCTCTTTTTTATGCTCATGTACCTGCAAATTAGCTTAGAGATTCTTTGAAATAATTTTATAGCTGCTGTCATTAAAATCCAACAATTGAGGTTCTAATGTTCTCCCCCTTTTTGATAATGACAACTATACAATTTATTTTAAAATATTCATTCTATATATAAAACAAGATTAATATGTTTAAAGCTCCTCCTAAGTAAAACATCTCACCCTAAGTATAATATCTCCCTCTATCAATATGCATATGAATTTCTCCCCCTTTATCATTATCAAAAAGAATGAGGGAATATAATAAATTTTATAAAATATCTTATAAATAGCAGGATAAACTCAATATTAATTATGGAAAAAAATAGATTTGACTATATTTGCTGAATTCCATATTTCTTATAAGCACGTAACTCCATTAAATGTATGGAGCATCCTTTAAAATTCCAAAATCTATCATTTTTCTTTTGTTTCACCGCGTACCTACACTAAATAATAATCATTTTTGTTACCCACTTACTATGTTAGGGTCCAAGGGGGTTAGGTCTTGGGAAATCATACCCATTTGGGTGTGATTGAACCTTTATAAATATAATTTTCATTATTAACAACCATATCAAAATAATCGTTAATGTGTTTTTCTCTATTTTTCCAATTAACAGGAACCCAAATACTTGGATAATTTTTATTCATATTTCCCGTCAATGATTTTGTACTTATAGAAGAATTGGAAACATTGCTGGTCAACGAACTAAAGAATAAAAATGAAATAGATATGTGGTAAAATAGGAATAAACACACCTTTATACCCTAAACCCTCTTAGGAATTCATTCTACATGTTCATTCTATTTTCACAAACAAAAATAAAAGCTAAGGTCGTAGGAAAGAAGAAGAATTCAAGAGGAAGAATCAAATACTTAATCAAGAAAAAAATCTCACATCCTTAATCAAAAAGCTAAGGTGAGTAATGACTATATCTCAAGTTTTAATGATTTTCGGTTTTTAGTATGAAATCCAAATTATTTGCAAATGTTTTGCCATGTTTTGGATGATAAAATGTTTATCTATATGCTGTTGATGATTTATGCTAATTCACATAGATTTTGTGATATTTTTTGACTTGAATACCCTATTATATGACATCCAATTGCCTAGCCAATTTAAATTAAGATTAGAGACAATAATTTATAAATGGGTTTCAATTTTCATAATTTTTTGAATTAATCTAGATTTTATATGAATTATGTAGTGAAGAAAATGCTATTTAGGGTTTAAAAACTACGGCCAAATTATATTGGCTTAGGGATCTGAAATTTATATATGCTGGAAAACATATTTAAAATGATTTTATGGAATTTCTATAGAATTTTCCTAAGTGTTTTAATGGATATAAAAAATTATTTAAGGTATGAGACTGTTAACGCTAAAATTTGAACGCTAACACCCCGGTGTATGAAGTGAGATCGTGAAAGCACCACCCGATAACTCGGGAACAGATTATAAGCAGATAATAGTGAAAAAACAGTAAACAACAGCAATTTTATAGTGGTTCGGCTTAAGAGATAGCCTACGTCCACTTCGAATATCTTTATTGACGATTTGATTACAAGTCAATGCAGTTACACTTTGATTACAACACACTTTGAGTTTCAAGTGACTTTGAACAAGTAGCCTAAACTTCAATGTCGATCCAAATCTTTGAACACATGTTTGACATGTTTGATTTCTTCGTGAAGTTTCTTGAAGGTGTTGAAGTAGTTTAGAATGCAGCAGAGTAACGGCGCTTGAAATAAATCAGCCAAAAAGTCCCCTGAATGTTGGGGGTGGCCATGTATTTATAGGCAAATTTCTGGGCTGGAATTGTTAAGTCATGAGTCGTGACCGACTCAGAATGAACCGTGACCGACTCACATACCACGAGTCAGCAAGCAGTGGCATAGATGAAATGGCATTGAGCTTGTTCCTCGTATGCTTAGGTCGCCAGTGACTTATGATAGGTCGTTAGTCACCTTGAGTCGTTGGAAACCCTGAGTCGTTGGAAACCCTGAGTCGGTCTACCCCATAAACCACTAACTAGTTAAACCACTCTGCTCTTCTAAGGCATTAACTCGTTGAGTCGTTGGTCCACTGAGTCGTTACGAACCTTGAGTAGATGAGTCGGTCCAGTCCTTATGTAGATGAGTCGGTCCAGTCCTTGAGTAGATGAGTCGGTCCAGTCCTTGAGTAGATGAGTCGGTTCAGTCCTTGAGTCGTCTCGTATGAGCCGTGAACTTCGTTGAGTCGGTAACTCAATGAGTCGGCCTGTATCATGAACCGCTAACCTCCATGAGTCGTTCCATTCCTCTAAGTTGCCTTGAGCCTTAGCTCGTCAGCCAATTGAGTCGCTACCAGTTGAGTCGGTCCTTTCCTTAAGTTGCTGAAGCCCCTTGAGTCATAAATCCAATGAGTCGTTAAAGACCTTAAGTGGATGAGTCGGCCCAAGTTTCATCTCGTTGGCAGAACAGGGTTAACATTTGCCCCTCGAAGTACACACCTAAGTCGTAGGTCGTGTGCTTCGACTTATCTTAACTCGTGTGCCGACTCAAACTCTACTGCCCAACGTTATAAAAACCTGAGTCGTTCACCTTTTCTTCTCATTCCCTAACCTTTAAACCGTGTCTGCCATTAACGCACATTCAAGCTTTCAAAAGCGATTTCGACCAAATTCTCCATCGATCATCCCTATCATCATATTGCGTAAGCGATCTCGCTCTCCTTATGATTTTCGATTATCCCTAGCTTACGCGCCCCATCTCCATCTTCGATTTGCCCCTTTGAGCCCTGCGAATTTGGTTGCTCTGGTCATCAATGGACTTAGGGTTATTTGTTCTGATGGTTTACGATTCGAGGCGGTTTAGCGGTGCGATAGAGCTAGGATTGTTGATTGAGAGCTTATTGGTTTAATGGGTTAAAAGTTGGAAGATTAACGGGTTAGGAGTTAGGAGTGAAATGGTTTATGGGTTAGAAGGTAACCTGGTTAGGAGTTAGGTGATTAGTTGGTCAGATTGATTCGAATACTGCCTTAGGTACGACTCGGTCATTTTTGTATGATCCAACAACCATGATCCGACCCACATGCTCCATGGCCTAAGCCTTGAGTTGTGGCCGAGATACGACTTACGACTCACGACTTACGACTTACGACTTACGACTTACGGCCTAAGCCTTGAGTTGAACCAGAGCTTCTCCCTTTTTATACGACTTACGGCTTAGGGCACTGCCGACTCAAAATTTTTGAGCCGTTGACGAGTTAGGACTTGCGTGAATTCTGCTCGAACTTTGAACCATTGCATAAACTTTGAACTGTTGAATTTTATTGCATTCATTCACAGGTTATTTTGACTTGCAGGCTAACAATCTGTTCAATACAACATTCACAGAAAACTGGGACGAATATACTGTCATCGACTGCCCATATCAAATGACAGATTAGTTAATAACAGATAATTAACTTAAACAAATCGTGTGAACGAAGTGCTATCGATTTCAAGTAGAATATTAAAGCAACACTGAAATAGTCAATTGAAACTGACCAGCCTGCGCTAATATTATGCTTGAACTTTAAATTAACAAGATCTGAAATTACCATAGTCGATCAATCGTCAACCTGTTTAATTCCAGTTATATTTACTTGTTATTTTCTTTAGTTCTGCACAACACTTCACACTTTTAGGAAACGTGCACCTTCGCATTTGAACATCCAGTTGCTTGTGTAGAATGACATCTCAACAAGAAGAACCGATGGGCCAGGCTGAAGATGTCTTCCCAGTAGCCAACCTGTTGGATAACCCTCCGGAGAGAACTCCAACAACTCTGAATCAGCGGGTGTTTAACCAATTGCTCATCCAGTTTGGTATTGCCGAAGCTGATGCCTTACCGCCGGGGCCAAATGATACTGCAGATAGGCCCCCTTCTGGCTTCATTGCTGTCAATCGCCAAATGTGCTTGAGCGGTGCCATACCACCTTTTAATGACTTCCTTCAGCAGTTCCTGCTTCGATTATCTATCTCTCCATTCCAATTGCACCCCAATGGCCATGCCATTCTGATGGGGTTATGTATGCTGTTTAGTAGAGTTCTGAGTCGATTACCGAGCTTTAAGGAAATCTGCTACTTCTGCTCATTCACAAAAATTAAAGATCACCCCTCTATCGTAGTTATAAGGAGTGCTCGAAACCGCAAACTCTTCACCGATCTTCCTGAAAGCGTTCATGGATTTCTAAATCAGTATTTCTTTGTTCGTTGCCCTCCAGGGTTTTATGCCATCTGGAGAGTAGGAAGTAAGATTTTCCTGTTTTTATTTCTCCATTCTTGGGTTTTTCGAAATCTGAGTTGCTAAATGCTAACTTGGCTTCTTTGTTTTTTCCTGTTTTAGCGCTTCCTCCTCCCTCTAGAGATCCATGCTATAAACAAATTTTTAAGAGATTGAACGCCGTGGCGGCAGAAGAGAGGAGTATAAAGTTTTTGTTAAATGATGGATTTCTACATCAATATGGGCTTCTTCATTCCTCTCGCTTCACTCAGCTTCGTGAAGTCCCAACTGAAATTCCCGATTCTCCGGTGGAAACCCCTGATGCCCCGGTCTCTACTAAAGAGCACATGCAGGGAGGAACCTCTATAGAAACTCCACTAGTGAAGTGTTCAATTCCGAAGGACGTTGCGGGGTCGTCTGACAAGTCTGCACTTGCCCCAGTTATCGAAGAGGAAGAAACTCCACGATCTTCCGGAAGATCTGCTGACGAAGGAGTTGAGAAAGCCAGTCCCAAAAAACATGATGGTGATGATGTTTTCGAGGGGTTGAGCGATTTAATTGTGACTTCTCAAGAACTTTTCAAAGATGATGTTTCCAAAACTATCTCTTCTGTAATTGAGGCGACATCTTCTCTACAACAAATGTCAACTCCTTCCACTCAAGTTATCACTACCTCTACTCCACAGAGTGGTCTGTAACTTGATGCGTGTAGTTTACACGTTACACAACACTTAGGATTTTTCAGCACTTCTACGCATTCATCTTCTTATACTTTAAAGATTTCTAAAGCTTATTATTCTTATTCCAGATTCTCCAATGGGGAGCAGCAATTCATACTATGATGATTTCTAGCGCTACGGGAGGCGTAGCCAATATGATTATAGGCGTCACCTCCCCTCTTACAGAGAATCGGATGAAGAGAGGGCCATCAGGAAAGCGGACGAGAGACGAGCATATGAAGAACGTCACCGAAGAGAACAAGAAAGACATGACCCTCCCCACAGAGATGATGATACCCAAAAAAGAAAGACTCACGATGAGAGAGGTAAAGGTCACATGGACGATTCTTCTAGCAAGCGGGCTAAACTTACTGAAGAAACAATGCCGACAGTTTCTCAAAATGTTCCTGCTGAATCTCCTGCCCCCGTTCGTTCCGACATTCAAACAATCATCAACCGGCCCGCATACCAAGTTGGGCAAGGTCCTCCCACTCTTCAAAGTCGATTCCCTCAGTGGTGCCTGAGAGGGGTTCGATTTGATCTCGACTTGGTTCCTCTTGACAAATCGGCTATGCTACGAAATCTTGACGCTGTCAGGACCGATATTGAAAGAATGTCGAACTGGCAAAAACTTGTCGACGAGCTTCAGAGGGTTAACCGAGCCAATCTCGAGGCTATGCTCACAATGGAGAACGATAAGGCTGAGTGGCAAAAGACTCTCGAACAGCATGACGCCGAAATGAGAAGTATTGCTTCCTATAATGAAAAGCTGGAAGCGGAAGTAGAAAAGCTTAAGGAAAAGTTAGCTACTTCATCTACTTTCCATTCTCAAAAGGAGAGCATGCTTCAGCAACAAGTACGAGATGCGCATGCTAGTCAAAGGGCAGTCGAAGATAAGCTTACACACCAGGAGAAGGTCATAGAAGAATATCGCGCTGAAACTTTACAGCTGCGAGAACAGACCGGCTCTCAAAGCTTGGAGATAGAGATGTTAAAAGCTCGACTTGCTATGGTCGAAAAGGAGCGTGACGAGGCTGTTGCTGGTAAACTCGCGGCCGAAGAGGCCCATCAAGCAACCAAAGTTGACATTAGCTCCACATTATTTGATTTTTATCTGCACAGCAGTTTGGGGCGTGGCAGCCTTGCCTTTCTAGGCCCTAAGTATGAAATTACACTAGCTGAAGTTTGGGAGGCAGCACTCGATATGCTAGGTGGTAAAGGTGCTGGCTACGCTGAGACAGCTCTTGAAGAGCATTATCTCGATGATGATGCCCACGCCGCTCTTGCCAAGGGAAAAGAGCAACTCGCCAGAGTACGGGCCAGAATGGCGGAAGAGGAACGTTCTGAAAAAGAAGTACCACCTACCACTTCTGAACGTCCTTTAGTTTCTTCCGAAGTTGACATTACAGGTTCCAGTGCTCATTCGCTGCCTCCTACAAGAACCGGGGTAATTACCCCTACTGATGATGAGGCTTTGGAAGATATCGGGGCTCAAAATTATGAGATTGAACTAACGAAGCAAACATCTTCAGGTAATTTTGACATTGGTCCTATTCAGGTGGATTGCCTGCTTGCTCCTCAAAAGTTTGATGAGCTTCTCGATTACTTCTTGAATCTCGACGAACCCATATCTCCCTTCTTTTGGGGAGATACTAATATTTTTAATTTCTCTTCTTCTGCAGTTGAAACACCGAGTGCTATGCAGATTTCACCTCCTCCGGTTATCCCTCCTCCGTCTCTTCAGGTGACTCCTCCTTCTGCTTCACAGCCCGGGTCACAAGAGGAGCAGATTGAGGCTCTTCATGGCTTGGATGACCCTATCGCTTCGCAAGAGCAGAAAGACGAGGGACTTGAAGGAGGTGAGATCTCTCCGGAGCGGACTCCTTCCGATGACGTAGTTTTGTCCGCTCTTGTTACTCCAGGGAGTGAGTCTTCTTCGAAGAGAAGAAAGAAGCACGGGAAATCGAAGAGGAGGGGGAAGAAAATCATCATTACTGAAGAGGAACCGGAAGTTGCACCGGTTGCACCTCCCTCTCCTTCTTCCCTTATGCCTATAGATAGACCTGAAAAACTAATCATTCGGCCAGGCAAAGGGTCCAAAGGTGGTAAGAAGAAGTGAAGAGTCGGGCTTCGGGCTTTTTGATTCCTTTTTTGTGTAATGGTCGGATGTTGTGCAGGCACCGGCCCCTTCTTTTTTTTATTTTGAAACCTGTATCTACAATTGAATAAAGTGATCCTTTATTTGTACAGACTCTTGTTTGAATTTGAGAATGCATTTATTATTCATTTTTGCACAAGTTTATTTATATGATATTGCGGTGAGCTTGTGGTATGTTGTTTGAGCGTACTTTACCGATGTAGCTATACCATTTTGTATGTAACTATACCATGTTGCCCTTATACCATAAGTTTGCTGCAATATTTTATACTTTGAGGGGACTCGCACTCTTATTTTCTGAAGAATAATTACTTCATTCTTGAAGAAATTTTTCGTAGAGTACAACTTCCTTCATATAAGTTTTTACGCTTTGTCCTTCGAAGAAATCACTTTTTTCTTTTGCTTAAGTATGCATTTTGCCAAGTGAATTCTTCTATGTGGTAAAGCAGGCCTCTGAAGAGTACTTTAACTTTCTTCCCCTCCTTTTTTTTTGAGGAAGGTTATTTTCTAGAATAGGTAAATCACTCTTCCTTTGAAAGTTAAAGTATGCCCTTGATGAGGATATTTTTTTTCTTAAAATAGAAATTTGTACTTCTGAGGAGGGATTTTTCACGTTTCAACATTTGGAAGTTTTATTTCAATCTTGGTGAAACGTGTACCTCCAAAGAGTTGTGCCTTCGAAGAAAGCCTTTTCACGTTTCAACACTTGGAAGTTTTATTTCAATCTCGGTGAAACGTGGGCTTCCGAAGAAGTCTTTCTTTTTTTTTCTGATTGTGTCCCCGGGAGGGGGTTGTACCTCTGAGGAGGGATTTTTCACGTTTCAACACTTGGAAGTTTTATTTCAATCTTGGTGAAACGTGTACCTCCAAAGAGTTGTGCCTTCGAAGAAAGCCTTTTCACGTTTCAACACTTGGAAGTTTTATTTCAATCTCGGTGAAACGTGGGCTTCCGAAGAAGTCTCTTTTTTTTTTGATTGTGTCCCTGGGAGGGGGTTGTACCTCTGAGGAGGGATTTTTCACGTTTCAACACTTGGAAGTTTTATTTCAATCTTAGTGAAACGTGTACCTCCAAAGAGTTGTGCCTTCGAAGAAAGCCTTTTCACGTTTCAACACTTGGAAGTTTTATTTCAATCTCGGTGAAACGTGGACTTCCAGAAAGGTCTTTATTTTGTTTGCATTTCAACTCTGGTGAAGTGAAATTCCGAAGAGCGGTCGTAACACTTCAACTCCTGGTGAAATGGGCCTCCGAAGAGGGCTTTTATTTTGTTTGCATTTCAACTCTGGTGAAGTGAAATTCCGAAGAGCGGTCGTAACACTTCAACTCCTGGTGAAATGGACCTCCGTAGAGGGCTTTTATTTTGTTTGCATTTCAACTCTGGTGAAGTGAAATTCCGAAGAGCGGTTGTTACACTTCAACTCCTGGTGAAATGTGCCTCCGAAGAGGGCTTTTATTTTGTTTGCATTTCAACTCTGGTGAAGTGAAATTCCGAAGAGCGGTTGTTACACTTCAACTCCTGGTGAAATGTGCCTCAGAGAGGGTTTTCATCGCCTGGAAGTTACTCTCTCATGGTTGGAGGGTCATGACTCCTCCAATCTTTTTTGTTGAGTAGAGAACTTTCTTTTTTTGTGGCGTATGACCCATTAGAGGTCTTTATCCTCCGAAGAGTTGTGCCTCCGAAGAGGACTTGTGCTGCCGATGATGGCTTTGGTTGTTCCCTTGTCCACTTGCTTATGCCTTTTCAGCGATCCTCTTTTTTTTTTTTTTTTTACAAGTAACTTGTTTAATCCAAGGAAGTGTACTTCATTGTCAAGCAAGTTCGTGAGAACGGGCACCGGCTTCTTAGTTGGATGTTTGCTTGTTCAAACGATCTCAATTTATTAGCAAAGGCCCATTTCTATCGAAATCATAAGCCGTTCAATTGAAGTATTTCCTATCTAGGATTTGAATTCGGAGCTTTTATGACTTGAAATTTGGCGAGAATCACTTGGTCTTATTATGTGCAAGTTTCACTTCCATTGTCTGCAAAAATTTAAATCGACATTTCAGCAATACATTCTATGTACTTTTTATATCGAAAATAAAGCAAACATGTAATAATAATAAGGAACACAAGATTTATAGTGGTTCGGCCAGGAAATTGGGCCTACATCAACTTTATATTTTTTCATTATTTACTTGCATCAGTTTTACAATTGCCTTCAATTACAAGAATCATACATTCATAATTCTTTTTACAATATTTCAACAAAATTTTCAAGTAAAGTATGGACGCAAATGATTGCTGTTCCATGCCCTTGGAATTTGATCTCCTTCAACAGTAGTGAGTTTGAATGTGCCGTCAAGAAGCTTCTGACCTATGACATATGGTCCTTCCCAATTTGGCCCAAACACACCTGTCGCTGTCATAATTCTCTTCAGGACTAGGTCTCCAATCTCAAAGCTGCGTTGGCAAACTTTGGAATTGAAATGTCTGGCTACCATTTGCTGATGAGCTGCAATTCTGAGATTAGCCTCATCTCTTTTTTCATCAAGGAGATCTAGCGCTTCAAGCTGTAGCTTTTCGTTTTCTACTTGATTGAAATGGATTCTTCTATGTGAAGGGACCTCTATTTCTACCGGAATCATTGCCTCTGACCCGTATGCTAATGAAAACGGGGTGTGCCCAGTCGCAGTTTTGTGAGTGGTTCTGTATGCCCATAGTGCCAGTGGTAGCTTATCGACCCAACCACCTTTTGCTCTTTCAAGTTGCTTTTTGATGGTTGACTTAATAATTTTATTCACGGCTTCCACTTGCCCGTTTGCCTGCGGATGAGCCACTGCTGAGAAGCTTTTTCGGATTTTGAATCGCTTGCAAAAATCTTGGAATTCTTCACTATCAAACTGAGTACCATTGTCTGTAATTATTTTTTGAGGCACACCGTATCTGCAAATGATGTTTTTAGTCACAAAACTTATCATCTTCTTTGAGGTGATAGTGGCCAGTGGTTCAGCTTCTGCCCACTTAGTAAAATAATCTACAGCAACAATGGCATATTTAATTCCAGATTTGGCAGTTGGTAACGGTCCTGCAAGGTCTATCCCCCATATTGCAAACGGCCATGGACTGACCATCTGTGTGAGTTCAGTGGAAGGAGCTCTAGGAATTTTGGCGAATCTTTGGCATCTGTCACATTTTCGAGAATACTCTGCTGCATCTCGATTAATTTCTGGCCAAAAATATCCGTATCGGAGAATTTTCTTTGCTAATGTTTGGCCACCTGAATGATCACCACATTCTCCTCCGTGTACCTCCGCTAGGATTGCTTTGGACTCTTCCCTGGATACACACCGAAGTAATGGCATTGAGAATCCCCGTCTGTATAATCGGCCGTCCTGGATTATATATCGAGAGGCTTTTCTCAGTAGCTTTTGTCATTCTGTTGAGTTCCCTGGTAAGGATCCATTGAGCAGATATTCTGTTATCGGAGTCATCCATGATTCTTGCTCTTGAGACATGCTCATGATCCAATCAATGTCCATCTCATCAATGCTAGGAGTCGATAGGACCTCCACCGGAGTTAACCCCAGAAATTGAGCTTCGCTTGTGCTAGAATACTTTGCGAGAGAATCTGCTTTCATGTTTTCTTCTTGAGGAATGTGACTTATCATGTAATGATCGAAATCACCCAGGAGTTCCCAAGCCTTTGACAAGTAGGCTGGCAGATTCCCCCCTTTTGCTTGGAATTCCTCTTTGACTTGGCATACAATAAGCTGAGAATCACTGAATATCTGTAACACTCGGATGTTTAATTCTTTAGCAATCCTTAAGCCAGCGATAAGGGCTTCGTATTCTGCTTCATTGTTTGTTGAAGGAAATTCCAATCTTAGCGCATAGCATAATGATCGGCCTTCAGGGGTCTCAAGTACAACTCCGGCTCCAGAACAGTAGTCGTTTCTCGCACCATCAACATATAACTTCCGTTGGATTGTGGAATCGTCGTCCGTTTCCTCCTCACTGTTACCCTTATCTGTGAATTCTGCGATGAAATCCGCTAAAGCTTGTCCATTGATTGCTTTTCGGGGATGATAAGTGATGTCATACTGACTGAGTTCAATATTCCACTTTAGAAGACGACCCGAAGTCTCAGGGCGAAACAGGACTTGCTTTAAAGGTTGATCAGTGAGGACTCTGATAGGATGAGCTTGAAAATATTGCCTCAACTTTCTAGATGCAATTAGTAGGCAATAGGCGAGTTTTTCCAACTTAGAGTAATTCATCTCTGCCCCAGTGAGTCTTTTGCTGATATAGTAAACTGGATGTTGAATCCTTTTGTCTTCTCGTATCAGCACTGCACTTAAAGCATGAGATGATACTGCCAAGTATATAAGAAGATCCTCGCCATCGCCAGGCCTAGAAAGTATTGGAGGCGTTTCCATATGGCGAATCAATTCATCAAAAGCTTTTTGGCATTCGGGAGTCCAATCGAAGTTTTTCTTTCCTTTCTTTAGGGCGTCAAAGAATGGGATGCATTTATCTGTGGCCTTGGAAATGAACCGACTCAAGGCGGCGACTTTTCCATTGAGACTTTGCAATTCCTTCTTTGTTCTAGGAGCTTTGACTTCTTTCAATGCAGTAATTTGAGCTGGACTAGCCTCAATGCCCCTAGCGCTCACGATGAAACCTAAAAACTTGCCGGATTCCACTCCAAATGAACATTTTAAAGGATTGAGCTTCATTCTGTATTTCCAGAGGACTGCGAACATGTCTGCTAAGTGTTCTATGTGATCCACTGCTTTCTTAGACTTTACTAACATGTCATCGACGTAGACTTCCATAGTCTTGCCCAGTTGCGGTTTGAACATAGCATTAACGAGTCTTTGGTATGTTGCCCCTGCATTCTTCAACCCGAAGGGCATAACTTTGTAGCAGTAAAGACCAGTGTCGGTGATAAAGCTCGTATCCTCCTGATCTGGCTCATGCATCATGATCTGGTTATATCCGGAGTAAGCATCCATAAAAGATAACAATTCGTGTCCCGCTGTTCCGTCTACCAGTTGGTCGATTATGAGTAATGGGAAGCAGTCTTTGGGGCAGGCCTTGTTTAGATCTGAAAAATCGATGCATACTCTCCATTTTCCGTTGGCTTTCTTAACCAGCACTGGATTTGAAACCCAATTCGGATAGGTAGATTCTTTGATAAAATTATTCTCCATGAGCCGATCAACTTCTTCTTTTAATGCCGCCGACCTTTCTGGACCTTGAGTTCTCCGTTTCTGTTTCACAGGTGTAAATTTTGGATCAATATTTAGAGCATGCACTGCAACTTCTGGGGATATTCCGCACATATCGGCATGAGTCCAAGCAAAAACATCCAGATTTGCCTTTAAAAAAGATATTAAGATATTCTGAATTGACACATTATGTTGTGAACCCACATTCAACACCTTGTTTGGGTCCTTTGGGTCAACAGGTATTGTCGTTTCCACTGGTACCACTCTATTTTCCCCTGCACTGACTTTTCTAGGGTCCATCTCTTTCCTTGCTCCGCTGTGCTCGCCAGTGCAGGGTCCGCCCGGTAATTGCTACAAGGCTGGTTCTTTGATGCGGACTGGGGCTGCCGCATTCTTTCCCATTTTTCTTTTTCTGGTTTCTCGTAGCTCTGTCAGATAACACTCTCACCCAGCATTTTAATCCCCTTTTATAACTCCCACTCCATTGTCTGTAGGGAATTTAATAGTGAGGCACCACGGGGCAAGAACAGCTTTGAACGCTGCCAGAGTTGGACGACCAAGGAAAGCATTGTAAGCAGAAAATTCGTCGACAATCACAAAAGTTTGCTTGCGGACCATTTTTCTCTCTCCTTTTCCAAGTTCCACAAACAAATCAATGGTTCCTACCGGCTGTTTTGGCTCCCCAGTGAAGCCAGCGATTTTCTGCGATGAAGCTTGCACATCAGCCATAGGGATCTTCATTTGGTCGAATGTTTTCTTGAAGAGGATATTGCAGGATGCGCCACAATCAATGAGAACTCTTCTGACAATAGCTGGCCCGATACCAGCCGAGATGACTAAGGGGTCCAAGGTAGGAGCTTCAATACCTGCGGAATCCCTAGTTTTGAATACAATATCATCATCAAGAGTTCTTTGTTGCTTCAAGGGCGTAGCACCTTCCAAAACGAATACATCTTCCTCTGTCGGTACATACTTTAAAGCTCGGGTATACCTTTCCATCTCACCCCAGCTTCTGCCCGCTGGGTGAGGTCCTCCTGTAATGACATTGATAATGGGCCTTCCAGATTCATGCCCTGCAGCCTTCTCAGTCGTCCTAGGCTGATGAGTAGGAGCCTGTTGCCCCTGACTAGATGAAGCAGGATTGTTGCTATTCTTTTTCACAACTTGCTGCAGTTTGTTTTCCCTTAACAACTCTTCAATCAGATTTTTCAACTGGCGGCATTCGTCGGTTTCGTGACCGGGTTGATTATGGAAGCGGCAGAACTTCTCACTCTGTATAGCCTTTTTCCCGATCCTTAGAGGAGGAGGTTTAGGAAAGTCAATAGAATCTTTAGTGGCAAGGTAGATACGTTCCGGCGTATCTGATAAAGGAGTATATTCTGATGGCTTGAAGGATCGGGGCTTCTTTAGATTACTCTGCTTCTTCCCATTGTTACTTTCCCTTTTTTGCCCTATAGATTCATTCTTGCGTGGAACAACAGTGTTATCTTCGGCTTTTTCCAACACTGCCTTTACCGGTACGGGACGGCTTTCTAAGCGTATGAATTCATCTGCTTTTTTATAGAACTTTTCAAGGGAATTTGGTTCCTTCATGTTTAGCCATTTCCCAAACTCGCTCGACTTGTCAATACCCTTCATCAGATAAGTCAATATCATTCGCGGTTCTACATTGTCCACCTCAGCTAGCGCTATATTAAAGCGGTTTAAGAAAGATCTGATAGTCTCCCCTGGATTCTGCTCCAAACTTGACAGTGACATGATATCCTTGGCTTTTAAGGCGTATAGTCTGAACTGCTCCTTGAACTTCCGGGTTAAGTCAGAAAACTGATCGATAGATCGGACTGGAAGTTTGGTGAACCAAAGCAGAGCTACACCTCCGAGATACACAGGAAAATATCGGCACTTTATTTCATCAGAGGCTCTGGCACCTTTCATGTGTCAATCATACTTGTATATGAATTCGTTCGGATCACTTGTCCCTTTATAAGCTGGAATGGTTGGAGGGACAAACTTCCTTGGGAATTCAGCCTTTAAGATTTTCTCAGTAAACGGAGTTTTACTTGGGCGAAACCCCATTCTTTCTCGTCTTCAACCCTCTGCATACTCTCTTTCATAATTTGTCGGACCATTCCAGAAAGATACTCCTCATCATGTCGAGCTCTAGATCCTCCAACCTCTGGAAGTGTTTGTTCAAAGGGGCTAGCAGCCCTTTCAGGAGCATTTCTTTCTTCAGCATCATGAAGGTTGCCAGCAAAATTCCTTTCATTACCTGCTGGTTGACGGTTTTCCCCAAGCAAATCGTTCAACCTATTCAGAATTAGAGCATTCTGGGCATTCTGAGCCTCGAATTGTGCATTTTGGGCATTTATCTGTTGGTTCAGCCCTAAGATTGCAGCATCCAGCTCTGCCTTTGTAACTCCGACAGCTGGAGTGGCTTGATTCGATATGGGGGAAGCGGAGGTTCCCTCTTGAATATTCCCAGATATGACAGATCTATTTTTCCTTCCAGGAGCCAT
The DNA here is from genome assembly GCA_030765085.1 of Allium cepa. Lineage (NCBI taxonomy): Eukaryota > Viridiplantae > Streptophyta > Magnoliopsida > Asparagales > Amaryllidaceae > Allium > Allium cepa. The sequence goes on from CM060931.1 coordinate 888,954,677, forward strand.
AATCTCGGATAAGCTTCTGGTTTTCAAGGAAATTCTCTCTACAAACCTCTGTGAAGCAATGATGATAACTCGCCTGAGTTCGATTTCTCAGTGAAAGCACCAAAAATGTTAGCGCTAAAATTTGAACGCTAACACCCCGGTGTATGAAGTGAGATCGTGAAAGCACCACCCGATAACTCGGGAACAGATTATAAGCAGATAATAGTGAAAAAACAGTAAACAACAGCAATTTTATAGTGGTTCGGCTTAAGAGATAGCCTACGTCCACTTCGAATATTTTTATTGACGATTTGATTACAAGTCAATGCAGTTACACTTTGATTACAACACACTTTGAGTTTCAAGTGACTTTGAACAAGTAGCCTAAACTTCAATGTCGATCCAAATCTTTGAACACATGTTTGACATGTTTGATTTCTTCGTGAAGTTTCTTGAAGGTGTTGAAGTGGTTTAGAATGCAGCAGAGTAACGGTGCTTGAAATGAATCAGCCAAAAAGTCCCCTGAATGTTGGGGGTGGCCATGTATTTATAGGCAAATTTCTGGGCTGGAATTGTTAAGTCATGAGTCGTGACCGACTCAGAATGAACCGTGACCGACTCACATACCACGAGTCAGCAAGCAGTGGCATAGATGAAATGGCATTGAGCTTGTTCCTCGTATGCTTAGGTCGCCAGCGACTTATGATAGGTCGTTAGTCACCTTGAGTCGTTGGAAACCCTGAGTCGGTCTACCCCATAAACCACTAACTAGTTAAACCACTCTGCTCTTCTAAGGCATTAACTCGTTGAGTCGTTGGTCCACTGAGTCGTTACGAACCTTGAGTAGATGAGTCGGTCCAGTCCTTGAGAAGATGAGTCGGTCCAGTCCTTGAGTAGATGACTCAGTCCAGTCCTTGAGTAGATGAGTCGGTTCAGTCCTTGAGTCGTCTCGTATGAGCTGTGAACTTCGTTGAGTTGGTAACTCAATGAGTCGGCCTGTATCATGAACCGCTAACCTCCATGAGTCGTTCCATTCCTCTAAGTTGCCTTGAGCCTTAGCTCGTCAGCCAATTGAGTCGCTACCAGTTGAGTCGGTCCTTTCCTTAAGTTGCTGAAGCCCCTTGAGTCGTAAATCCAATGAGTCGTTAAAGACCTTAAGTGGATGAGTCGGCCCAAGTTTCATCTCGTTGGCAGAACAGGGTTAACAGAGATTTAAATGTTTTATATATTTATAAAAAGGAGAAGGAGAATATTGTAAATAATATAAATTCTTATTTTTGAAAATCCGCAATACTTTTAGAAAATAAAAATTTGCAACCAATCATTATTTGATAAACAAGGCAGGTTAGGTACAAAGAAATTGTTTAAAAAGTCAAATCTACATGCTTTTTCCTATTTCAATGCTTTCAGCACCAACCTTCCGACTCCTTACCTCCTCCTCCGACTCCATCGAAACCAATGCACATGGTATTAGATGCACAGTACGTAGTGAATTGGATGTAGGCGGAGGGTATTGGGTCGAAACCAAGGGTTCCAAAGGGGTCGAAGCGCTACTTTGCTTTTAAATGAAAATATGCAATCTTTGCTTTCGACTGAATAGCTTTCGACTTGGTCTGCTTTCGAATGGGTCAATGATTTTAAAAGAATGGTTTTAAGAGGTTGTGCCTTTGTTTTTAAATAACTACTTTCGACTATGTCGAACTCTTGACTGTCACTTTTTACCTTTCGACCCAGATTGGTTTCGGAAGAGTTACCTTGTTTATAAAATCAAGCCGTTTCTCCAATGCTTTCGAAGTGATGGTTTTGACATTCTTTACTTAGGAAATGCTTTCAAAAGAGATACTTTCGACTTAAATGTTTAAAGACCCTTTTGCTCTATAAAAAGTAGAACCCAAATGCTTTCGAAAGAGATAAGGCAACGGACCGGATTTTTTACCCTCGAAAATCGACACTAATATGTAGGATTGTCAATGGGTACCTGAAATATCCAATATCCTATTCGAATCCATACTCAAAAATATGAAAAAAATTCATTATTGTATTTTATTTGAAAAGCGAATATAGATATGCGATATCCGAAAAGCTTTCCAGATATGAGCATGGTTATTGTGGTATCTGTATCCGAAAAATATTCGTCCGATTAACTGGTGCATATATATATATATATATATATATATATATATTTAATATATGATTTCCAACTACTTCCTAACCATTGGATATTACTACGATATGGTTTTTTGCACTTTTGTAGTGAAAACAAATAGTTTTAGTGTTTTATTTTTGAACATTTTTGGATATGTGTATATATATTAGTACAAAACAAATTTTATCGTCACGTTTCTTATTCCTTGGTTTTTTATGAACATGAGTACAAAAACTGTTTTATGTTGATCCAAACTTTTTCATTTATACTTTTAAATTTATTGTATGGGCGGAATAGATAAATATCTGATATCCATTTCTATCTGAAAATTAAGCGGATATGAATATCCAATATCCGAAAATGATTTCGTATACGGATATTGATATGGCACTATCCGTATCCAAAAGTATCAGTTGGCATCCCTACTAATATGTCCACTGTATCACATGCCGAACATTCAAGTGCTGGAAATACCGGCTTTTTAGGATGAAAGAAGAAGGTAGAAGAAAACTAAACAACACATAATCATACAACGCATCGAATAATATATAATATGACAATGATCTTTACAAAAAGAAAACATCTCTAATTAAATATGTACAACATCAGAGTGCACTAGGCATATCCTAAATTTGGATAATTATAGGAACCTGTCCTTATTTTGACAACCATATAGACACTATAATACAGTGGAAGAAAAAATATATGTGAATACATCTTGACCATCTAAGTCCTCTTCAACTCCTAAGTATCTAGCTAAACTTAAGAAAACATGCTTGGTCTGACCCGAGTATTACATGGAATAACGCCCAGGTCAGCCTGGTAAACTATCAATCTGGTAAACTAGCATGAGTAAAACTTGATAACAAGTAACAACCAAACTGATTTCTACATTTCAAAAATTTTCAAACAAAGGGTACCTCGTAAGGCCACATTGCATATAAAAACGGATGGGATTTTACCTTACGTTAACCAAAACATTTTATATCAAAATCCAACGATATTATCATAGTGTCTAGGTTTAAGGTAAATAAATAAAATAGCTGAAATGATTGCATCTCACATTTCAACATACTAGGTACTGCAATCGAAAATGTAAGGCACGTATTAGAAATTGAATCCTAACAATGGCAATGTAAGGGACTATATTTCGATGATACACCTCTAGAAAATACACTAATGCTAATACAGAGTCGGCTGCCCCATTAACATGACAGACCGGATTACCTCACCCCCTTAACATCGAGGCCTTATACTACCACGGTATTTGGATCTGGACAAACTCTGAAAGGGACATCTAGAATTTGGTGACAACTCCTAAAGCTAACCACATTACTCTACCGCATGCCCTGTTTTTACCATTTCTCCCGGTTGTGAGGCTTGATTCTACTTTTACCTTTCTGAATAGCAATCCATCTTAAAATGCTAACACTTTCCACCAAACGTTAATGCAATGCAAACGTTCATCCATATAAGTTCATTTTAGGTCTGAACAAAACCAAAGGCATTAACTCTACGATATCCATTTTGGAATCACTCTCAAGATTTGTAGCAATAGCCCTTGCACTTCAAAGAGCACCATCTTCAATCGTCATCAAGATTTCTTCCACTCGAACGTACATATTGGTTTGAGTGGTATTTGGATATATAACTCTGATCCCGGTCTCTCCATACCAACGACCGATAATTTCCAGTTGACTCATTTCGATTCTTTTGGAAGTAAGTATTCGAGACCTTATGGGGAACTCGAATTTACATTCGTACTTCCTAAGTCAAATTGGGTCAAACTTGATAGTTGGTTATTTAACTATCAATAAACAAACATCTAATCATGGTTTAATTTCCATATGGGATCCAGTAAGGCTTTATTAATTCTCATAAATTAAAATGATACTTTATAAAACTTGATCAAAAGATCTTTTCAGAACACTATGTCTAAACCTCCAACGTTCCCTTTAAAATTGGAAACAATTCACATTATTTACCAAAAACATTTTGTAAATGCCCTCTTCAAAATTCCATATTAAATGGCTAACGATTTTCTTCTAAAAACATTACTTAAAATTAAACCATTTTACTTCACATTCCAAAACTATTTATAAATTTCCAAACTAGATTTAAACTTCCTTTGAAATCTCTAAAATGATTTATAAATCTCTTTCTAATTTAAAACACTTTATAAAACTTCTTTATAAACCTTTATAAAATTTCCTTTATAAAATATCATTTACAAATTATCTTTTGTAAAACAGTTTAAGTAAACATTCAGTATAATCCCTTTATAAACAAGTTATCACTTATAAATAACTTTACAGCATAATAACATAACTTGGAAATCATTTATAAACTTTAAACTCTAAATTGATTAAAGAATTTTAGTTAATTCAAAACATACTTTATAATTTCAAAAAGAGGCTTCGCAATCCCAATGGTACTATTTTAAGTTACCATTCACTTTCAATTTTAATTCACTTAACAGTTATTTACATAAGCAACAAGTATGTAAATATAACTCACATCCAAATCAGGGAATAACATATCAATATGAAATAACTGTCATATACATATCCAATAGTATAATAGTAGGAGGGTGATTTATCTTGCTAATCAGATGTCCAAACAATTCAATCAATTCATAACAGAATGAGGATTTATTCCACTAACACATGCCACGCAATCAAACCATTTATATAACTCATTCACAATTATTTTTCCTATTTAATAATATCGATATCTGAATCCCTTGTGTTCAAAACCATCTTTGGAAAAGAAGTACCTTTAAAATAATATGATTCTCGAAACAAAGGACTTAAACTTAAAACTTCCTTTTAAAATGATTAATTACAAGTTAAGTTCTCTATTAAACCATAATAAATCTTTATTAAATTTTAATTATAAATTAATAAATAATTGAACCTTTAATAATAATTTATTTATAAATTAAACTCTCAATCAATCCTTTATTAATTATTAAATAATAATTTAAACCTTCATTAATAAAGTATTAATTAATAATTAATTAATTAAATAATATTTTAATTAAAACTTAAATAATAAATTAAACCTTTAATAAATAATTATTTTAAATTAAAATCATAATTAATCCTTTGTTAATTATTAAATAATAATTTAAACCTTCATTAATAATTAACTATTAATTAAATTATATTTTAATTAAAACTTAAATAATAAATTAAACCTTTAATAAATAATTATTGTAAATTAAAACATTAATTAATTTATAATTAAAAATGATTAAACATTACCTTAATAATTAATCCTATATTAAATTAATAAGTAATTAAAAATAAATCATATACATAATTAATTAAAAAAATAATCTTTCTTTAATTAATAATTAATTAAAATTAATCTTACCTTTGGAAGATAATTAATTATTATCTAATCCTCAGTTAATTAAAATTAATAAACCTTGTTTAATACTTAATTAATTATTAATACTAATAAATAAATAAATAAGCATTAAATTCTTAATTAACTTTCCTTAAACATCATTGTTAAGTTTGTAAAACGCTTTTAAAATACGTTTGATTGAATTTTTTTTTTTGCAAAAATCAGATTTTTAAGAGAAACTACATCCATATCAACTATCGCTATGGATACCTATAATCTTGACTTTGTTTTCTTACTTTCTACTTTGATTACCTATCACTCTAAACTTTCCAGCCTTTTGAAAATATAAAGTAACTATTTTATAAACAAAACAAAGCTTCTAACTTTAAAAATTATTTGATTTCAAAATCCAAGCTCATATTTTCATATAAGGATCTTTATCGATAATCCAACTCAAAGCTCTAACTTCTAGCTTACTAACTTAACCTTTTCATTTTAGTTTGCTAACTTAGCTTGACAAGTTACTTATTAACTTGACTTAAAAAGTTACTTACTAACTTAACTTACTAATTTAAGTTACCCACTTTATTAATTATTTCAGCTACTACCCTTCCACTTGCTAGTTTAATTTACTAGTTTCCCTTACTAGTTCACAACTAGTTTACTTTCTAACAAATGTCTATTCAATATATACATGACACAAACCAACAATAAGCAAGATTACATCATATAAAAAAGTTTACAACTTTTCGAAACAATAATATAAACAACATAATCACATGTCAACCGTATCATAAGCAACCAAACATATAATAATCCAACACAAATTTGCATCTATCATTCAACAATATAATCAATGTAGAAAAGTTTAAAACTTTTTAGTTTAAACTAAGTTTACTCGCTAAATTCCATCCAAACAAGACCAAACAAAGCTACCACTTGAATATAATCTAGAAATATGCTTTCCCTTCTAGAAAGACGAAGTTTTTGGTGACCTTAAAGGCCAAAGTAGGTTCGGCCTTACTAAGTGAGCTCGGCCATGGCATGTTTTAGAAAGTGTGTAAGCTTGATAATGAAAAGAGAAGAGGTAGGAAGAAAGAAGAGTGATTTAAAAAAGTTTTATAAGGATTTTTGTCTCTCTTCTCTCAAGGCTAAAAGAAGAAGCAATGTAAATTTTAACAAGGAAGAAGAAAAAGGAAATGAAAGCAAGGAGAAAAGAAAGAGAATAAGTGGGTATATATAGGAGAAAAATGAATTAAATAATATAACTTGTCATAATTATATCCAGTTTGATCACAAATCTTTTATTATATATATATGTATATGTATATATATACATAAATATGTTTAGTCACATCACTCTTTTGTATATAATTATGTTCAATCACATCACTTTCTTTTATGTATATAATTAATTATAATGTTTAGTCATGTCACTTTCTTTTTTACATATATATAATTATTATATTTAGTCACATCACTTTCTATTATTTAAATATAATATTATGTTTAGTCACATCACTTTCTTCTGTATATATATAATTAGTATGTTTAGTCACATCACTATCTTATATATATATAAATAATTATTATATTTAGCCACATCACTTTCTTTTATATATATACATAATTATTATGCTTTGGCACATCACTTTCTTATATATATGTATATATATATATATATATCAATTTAATTATTAATTAACTAAGATGTGATAAGAGATAATTATGGTTAATAATTACAAATCTAAGATGTGACAATACTTAATATATATATTTATATATATAAGTTTATTATTTTTAAAACTATGTCTTGTCACATCACTAACTAATCTAAATTAACATAAGATAATTTATTTATAAGTGTATTATTATTTAGTTAATTAACTGTTATATATGTACATATAGTGCACGAAGAAGAAAAAATGTTCCCGACATCTTTCTGGAGTCGAAAGGTCGAACTTTTGAAAATCGTTCTTGGTCACATTTTCTATTTTTCTGTGGACTATTTAATTTGGTAAAAAAATTTGAAAACGAATTTACCATCATTATTAATTAATGAAAATTTGTTTATTTTCATTATAAAACCTATATATTTAATATTTAAAATTAATTAAATATTCATTAATCAAAGCAGTGAAATTCCGGGTCGTTACATTCTTCCCTCCTTAGAAGAATTTCGTCCCCGAAATTACGCCTCGATCTATCCCAAAAAAATATTAACACTGTACATCAGCTCTTATGATGTACACAGATCATTCTTATGCAAAATCTAAATCGATCTCAGCTCGGATACATAAATTTCCTTTCGAACTAGTATCGCTCACCCGATTATCTAGTGCAAACTCCTATCAGGCTCCTTGATTTGGAATCTCTAATATCCTTACATAGTTAAACTGTGATGGTAAACTTTAGACTCACACCAAGAACCCTCATCAAGTGCTCGCCGTCAAAAGTCGAGTAATAGATCCTTATACGTAACGGTGTAACCACCTCAATGTCATGTACTCGAATCTTGGATCAAAACTATATGAAAAGGAGAAATGAACTACGTCCACCCTACACACTTATGAATTATTTCTTCCTAATACCAATTTAATTTCCACTAAATCATTTATGAAAATAATTCATAAACTACACTGGTTCAACTTGGATAATACTCCACTACAGCCTAAGAGTATATACCTCCATCTGATTCCACTATTCCATTTTGAATTTATCTCCCTAAGAAAATTCAAGATCCAAATACCTAGATTTTATTTCAAAAGCTTTTTGAAATGAAACTCTATATTTTAATCATATAACATAACTTATGTATAGCTCGAGTAACTCCAAAATGATACTAAGGAACTGGGTATCACCAAATAGTAACATACTTTCCCTTACCAAGAAGGGTAATACTCAAGAGAAATGTTTACCATCCGAACACATCTCTTGCCTGATTTTAAGTTATTTTCAAAGCCACTCCAACTAGTTAACATATAAATATTTCTATTCTTATTTCAAAATCACATTTTTGAAATAATTTGTTTATTCTTCCAACAAAACATTTATCATCAAATTACTTTGGGTTCGTTCAGGTTGAACTTGTTTCGATTGTATAATGATAAAGAGAATAATTTACTAAGTGCACTACAACGTTCGCCTAGGAAAATATCTGATCGTTACTTAGAGGATTATTCTAATCATCAAAAAACAATCAAGACTCATTCCCCCTCACCAATCCAAAGAAAATAACTTTTTACTTAAATTTTCATTCCCAAAATTTCATACACGAACCAAAGTTGCTTTCAAATGCTATCATTATTTTCGAAAATTGAAAACCATTTTTCAAAAGCATTGGGATTTAGGTTCTCAAGTTTTCAACCTAAATTCTTCCAACTTAATTAATACATTTTTATAAACCGATTTTATAAATCACTTCTATTAAACCATTTTAAATATTTATCTCAAAATATTCTAACTTCTAAATCAAATTCTACCTCAACATTAACATCGAACGCCCTATAGTCAAACTGTGAAATTTAATTCACAAGGTGTTCGTTGCCATATTTTTCTCAATCCTTATCCACCGAACCCATATTTTAAAAAGGAAACTTTCTATACACAAAAACCATAGTCAACGCTCAACTGGACGAATATGACTAAACAAGCCTTGAATGATAATAATAAAATATTATTATCTCCTAATACCTCAACCAACTATACTCTACTATTTTTTAATATCATTCTTTTTATATATAAAAAAATATTGTAGTTAAATTTATTTCATTTACCCAATTTCAAAATAATACCATGTCGTTTAAACTTGTTTAAGTGTTTAGGAAATCCCTATCGATAATGTTGGCCAAACGTATCGACTAGAATTCTTAAGCAACACAATAGATCAAACAACACAACACAATATAAAACATCTTTGTATCACTAACAAATATGCACTATCATATATATATATATATATATATATATATATATATATATATAAACACACTCAAACTCATTCTAGGGTGTCATTTACCCAATCTATAATGAGTTAACCCTACCAAAGCCAAAGTTCTCGCTTAACCTTCAGCTTTGATACCAAATGTAACGAATTAGATTTACGACCCTCGAAAATCGACACTAATACGTGCACTGTATCACATGCCGAACATTCAATTACCAAAAATACTGATTCGTTAGGGTGAAAGAAGACGGTAGAAGATAAAAGAAAAATAAATAACACAGAATCTCACAACACATCAAATAATATATAATATGACAATGAACTTTACAAAAAGGAAACATCTCTATTCGCATATACAACATCAGATTACAATAGACATATCCTAAATTTGGACAGATATAGAAACTTGTTCTTATTTTCACAACCATTTATGCTCTATAATACAGCGGAAGAAAAAATATACAGAATACATCTTGACCATCCATCTTCTCTCTAACTCTAAAGTATCCAGCTAAACCTGGGGAAAATATGCTCAGTCTGACCCGAGCATGACATGGAATAACGCCCGGGACAGTTTGGTAAACTAGCAGTAGTAAAACTTGACAACAAGAAACAACCAAACTGATTTCTACATTTGAAATTTTTTCAAACAAAGGGTATCTCATAAGACCACACTGCACATAAAAACAGATGGGTTTTTACCTTACGATGACCAAAACATTTTATATCAAAATCCAGTGATATTTTTATAGGTCTAGTTTAAGGTAAATAGATAAAATAGCTGAAATGCTTGCATCTCACATTCCAACATACTAGGCTCTGCAATTGAAAACGTAAGAAACCTATTGGAGATTGGATCCCAACAATGGCAAAGTAAGGGACTACCTTCTGATGATACACCTTTAGAAAATGTACTGATGCTAACACAGAGCCGGCTGCCCCTTTAACATAACAGACCAGATTACTTCACCCCCTTGACACCGAGGCCTTATACTACCATGGCATTTGCATGCAAACCAACTCTTAAAGGGACATTTAGATTGGGGTGACCGCTCCTAATGGTAGTTAACCACACAGCACTGCTGCATGCCCTGATTTTGCCATTCCTCCTGGTTGTGAGACTTGATGCTATGTTTTACGTTTTTGAATAGCAATCCATCTTGGAATGCTAACACCGCCCTCCAGGCGCCAATGTAATTCCATCATTCATCTATACAAATTCGTTATAGGTCTGAACGAAACCGAAGGCACTAACACTATTACATCTATTTTAGAATCACCCTCAGGATTAGTAGCAGTAGCCTTTGCACTTCAAAGAGCACCATCTTCAATCATCATCAAGATGTCTTCCACTCGAACATACATTTAGTTTGGAGTGGTTTTCAGATATATAAATCTGATCCTAGTCTCTCCGTACAAACAACCGATGATTTCTAGTTGACTCATTCCCAGTTCTTTTGGTAGTAAGCATTCGAGACCTTATCATGGAACTCGAATTTGCATTCATACTTCCTAAGTCAAATTGGGTCAAACTTGATAGTTGTTTATTAAAATATCAATAAACAATATCCAATCATGGTTTAATTTCCAAGTGGGATCTGCTAAGCTTTTATTAATTCTCCTTAATTAAAAAGATACTTTATAAAACTTGATCAAAATATCTTTTCAAAACACTGTTTCCAAACCCCTAACATTCCCTTTCAACTTGGAAACAATTCACATTATTTACCAAAAACATTTTGGAAATTCCCTCTTCAATATTCCATATTGAATGGCCAACAATTCTCTTTTAAAAACATCACATACAATTAAACCCATTTACTTCACATTTCAAACCTCTTTATAAATTTCAAAACTAGATTTAAACTTCCTTTGAAAACTCTCAATGATTTGTAAATCTCTTTCTAATTTAAAACTCTTTATGAAACTTCTTTATAAAATTTCCTGTATAAAATATCATTTACAGATTATCTTTTGTCAAACATTTAAAGTAAACCTTTAGTAAAATCCCTTTATAAACAAGTTATTACTTATAAATAACTTTAAGACATAATAGCACAACTTGGAAATCATTTATAAACTTTAAACTCTAAATTGATTAAAAACTTTAAGTTAATTCAAAACACACTTTACAATATCAAAAGGAATCTTAGTAATCTCTATGGTACTAGTTTAAGTTACCATTCACTTTCAATTCTAATTCGTACGTAAGAAACAAGTATGTAAATATAGCTCATAGACAAATTAGGGAATAACATATCAATATGAAGTAACTATCATATACATGTCCTAATAACATAATAGCAAGAGAGTGGTTTATCTTGCTAAATAGATATCCAAACAGTTCAATCAATTTATAGCAGAACGGGGATTTATTCTACTAACACATGTCCACATAATCAAACCATTTACATAACTCATTCACAATTGTTTTGTATACCAAATGGTATCGATATTTGAATCCCTTGTGTTTAAAACCATCTTTGGAAAAGAAGTACGTTTAAAACATTTTAATTCTTGAAACAAAGGATTTAAAACTCCCTTTTAAAATGATTAATTACAAGTTAAGCTCTTAATTAAATCATAATTAATTTTTATTAAATTTGAACTTAATTTAGTTATAAATTAATAAATTATTAAATAATTTATTTATAAATTAAACCCTCAATTAATCCTTTATTAATTATTATCCTTTATTTATTATTAAATAGTAATCTAAACCTTCATTAATAATTAACTATTAATTAATCTCAATTAATTAATTAAATAATCCTTTAATTAAAACTTAAATACTAAATTTAACCTTTAATAATAATTATTTTATATTAAAACCTTAACTAATCCTTTCTTAATTATTAAATAATAATTTAAACCTTCATTAATAATTAACTAGTAATTAATCTCAATTAATTAATTAAATAATATTTAATTAAAACATATAATAAATTAAACCTTTAATAAATAGTTATTTTAAATTAAAACCTTAATTAATTTATAAGTAAAATAATTAAACATTGCTTAACAATTAACCCTATATTAAATTAATAATTAATTAAAAGTAAATCATATAATTAACTCATAGTTAAATAAAAAATTAATCATACTTTAATTAATAATTAATTAAAATTAATCTTACCTTTGAAAGATAATTAATTAGTATCCAATCCTCAGTTAATTAAAATGAATAAACCTTTTTAAATACTTAATTAATTATTAATTATTAAAATTAATTGATAAATAAATAAGCATTAAATTCTTAATTAACTTTCCTTAAACATCATTGTTAAGTTTGTAAAAAAAATTTAAAACACTTTTAATTGAAAAAAAAACAAAATTTGGCAAAAATCGGATTTTTAAGCGAAACTACATCCGTGGGACTATCGCTATAGATACCCATAATCTTGACTTTGTTTTCTTACTTTCTACTTTGACAACTTATCACTTTAAAACTTTCTAGATTTTCGAAAATATAAAGTAAGTATTTTAAAAACAAAGCAAAGTTTCTAACTTTAAAAATTATTTGATTTCAAAATTCAAGCTCTAATTTTCACGTAAGGATCTTTGTCGACAATCCATCTCAAAGCGCTAACTTTTAGCTTACTAACTTAAAATTTTCATTTTAGTTTGCAAACTTAGCTTGACAAGTTACTTATTAACTTGACTTAACAAGTTACTTAATAACTAAAGTTACCTACTTTCTTACTTATTTCACTTACTACCCTTCCACTTACTAATTTAACTTACTAGTTCACAACTACTTACTAACAAATGTTTATCCAACATATACATGCCACAAACGAACAATAAACAAGATTACATCATATAAACAAGTTTACAACTTTCCAAAACAATAATATAAACAACGTCATTTCATGTCAACCATATCATAAGCAACCAAACATGTAATAATCCAACACAAATTTGCATATATCATTCAACAATATAATCAACATAGGAAAGCTTAAAACTTTTTAGTTTAAACTAAGTTTACTCACCAAATTCCATACAAACAAGACCAAACAAAGCTACCACTTGAATCTAAGCTAGAACTATGCTTTCCCTTCTAGAAAGATGATGTTTTGGTGGCCTTGAAGACCAAAGTAGGTTCGGCCTTATTAAGTGATTTCAGTCATGTCATGTATTAGGAGATGTGTGAGCTTGATAATGAAAGAAGAAAAGGTACGAAGGAAGAAGAAGAGATTTAAACAAGTTTTCTAAGGATTTTTTTCTGTAACAACCCGCAGTTTTGTGATTACCTGTTAATAAATTAAAATGTGATTTGAATTAAAATAGAGTTAATAATAATAATTTGGAGTGACAATTTATTTATAAATTATTTATCTGAATAAACAATGAATTTGAGCAAAATCCTATTTTTGGTGTTTATGGAATTTTTTTTTGAAACAAATAATAAAATGTTGTTCATAAAATTTTAATGGTTTAAAATGTAGAAAATATTATAATTTATAGTGTAACATAATTTATTTTTTTAATATGTTCATTTTACAAAATTGTATGTAAAAATTTGGTAGAGTAAAGCATTTTAAAAAATAGAAAAATGGTTGAGAAAACTAGAAAATTTGGCTAAGTGTTTAACATTGCTTATTGGGTTGGATATTGGGTCCAAATACATTATCTCATTTATGAAATTAGCCTTATGAATTAACTGTACATTCATTCTTTCTATCCTTCTTATTCTTTTCTTCTAACCTAGAAAGCTCTAAAACCCAAATAGTGGTTTCTTCCCCAAATCCAAGTTTAAGCTCCAAACTAATTTGGAGTCAAGTAGAAATTGGTAGCAAATCAAACTCTACATGTTTCTAGCTTCAATCCAAGACCAAAGCTTCAATCATTGGTTGGTAAATATGCTAATTTGCTGCAAATAAATCCTAAGGTGAGTTATAAACTCATAGTTCTAACTTAAACAAGCTAGCATGTCGATTACATGTTATTTCTTTGTTGGTTGCTGAAACAAATTTTCTACGATTGAACCAGAAATGAATTGGTCATATCTCCCTCGTTTCTTACCTAAATTGGATGATTTTTGATGTTCTGAAAAGTTTATAATTTGTACTAAAAGTTTCATTATTTGAGTTTTATGAAATTTTGGAGTTAAATTGGTCAAAACTGTACTTCTTTATTGCTATCCCGAGAGGAAAAAGACAACGACAATGAATTTAGATATGAGAATTGTTTGAGTCATAACTTTTTCATCACTTATCGAAATTCAATGATTGTTGATGTCCTGGAAAGCTTAGGAAAATTTCTATAACCTTTCTTTTAATAACTTTACAAAATTCTGATGCATAAAAGGACAAAATTGGGGTTGGAACAGGGGGTATATGTCAGGCTGTGTATTTTCTAAGTTGAAATCAGAATTTGAAATTACCATAAATCTTTCGTTAATTCGATGATTTTTGATACTCTGGAAAGTTTAAAATATCCTCTATAACTTTCATGTTTCGTGCATTCTCAAATTTTGGTTGAATAGGGGAGAACTGGCTAAAAAAGCCACTGGCCTTTGTTTTTCCTGTGTATTCACTTCCTGGCATGAGTCCGATTTTGAGACGCTGCATTTTCTTCATCTCTTATCGGAACTCAGCAGTTCTTTTTGCAGTTTAAAGTACAAATGTTGAACTTATTTCTATAAATTTTTAGGTCATTTCGACAAGTTAACTTGTATATATCTGCTGTTGAACTTGCACTCACAACTTGTTTTTATCGGAATTTTATAAATTTAAACTTCCAATATTTTTCTGTAATTTCTTGATGATTCTTCCTGGATTTCATACACGGGTTTTATAAATGAGTTTTTGGATGTTTTTCAATAAATTGGTTTTTTTTTGAATAATTATTATATATTATTTTCAAGTATAAAATTTTAGTATCTCCATAATAAGATAGATTGCAAAAGCGGTTTATAAAATGATTTTAAATTGTTTTAAAAGCTTGTTTTTTCTCCAACTTATAATTTCTATATAAAATATACGTTTTTGCACTATTCGAGCGAATGAGAAGGAGAATTAAACGGTTTGGTTAAACATGTGGTATGGGACATATGCGTTTATCTTATCGGTTAATTCCTGACTTGTCCGTTTCATCGTTTTGACCTTCGGGTCGAGTTTACCAATGAGATGGGGTAAAAAATTTACTGCTTTGAGTGTGAAATTTACTAGCGATTAGTAAATTGTTTAGTGCAAACCTATGGTATGAGACACACGTTAACATTTTTTGGGTTCCTTTCCATGAGTTTGTGACACATTTGCCTGTTGGCATGCCAGTACTGGACCTTCAGGTCATTTGCCAGTGCGACGTATTTTTCTTTGGATGTTTGCCGTTGCAGCTTATTTGTCTTTGGACGTTTGCCTTTGCGGCGTATTTTCCATTGAGGCATATTTGTCTTTTGACGTTTGCCATTGGGCTAGGTACCTATTATATGAAATAGTACTCGGCAAAAATAGCACGTGCAAAACCTTTTTGATATGATTTTTACCCTTGTGTCTCGTCATTTTGGAATCGGTCTTTTGAACTATTCGGTGACGACTACTTCGCGATTTTTGGACTCTTGAGAGTTCTTTTGAGATTTTCATTGCCTACACTGGCATGTTGAGATATGCCTTTTGGCGTATATATATAATTAATATATTCATGCAAATTAAAAATTAATATAATTTGTGGATTTAAATTGTAAACTAATTTAATTTTTCCAAATTAAATAAGATATTTGTTTATTTATATATGTATATTGATTAATTTGAAATTCAAAAGTAGATATTTTGGAAATATATTGGATTTGAAAAGATCTCTATATTTTAAAGTTTATAAAAAATTTGTTTTGTAATATAATATGTATGTACATATACACACACACAAATTGTGATTTGGAAATGTTATTTTTAATTTGATATAATAAATTTTCCAAAAGCTATTTAAATATTAAATTATAACATATATACATGTCTATTTATTAATGTATAATTAATTTTAAAATCATATTCTTTAATTTATGAATATATACATATATACATATATATATATATATATATATAACATTTTAAATACATAATAAAAATTTATTTCAATTATAATAGTTGAAAATGAGTTAAAAGATTAAATACTTCTTTAAGATTCTATGTACATAAATAAAATATAACATATGTAAACATTTTAAAATACCATCCAACAAGTGTAACTGTTTTAAATGTGTAGATTTGCAAATGTAGTCATTTTATTTTATGAATTACAAGTGTCATTTATCATCCTTCATTTAATTATTAATAAAAGGAAAAAAAGAAAGACAAGAATATAAAATTCCACGATCTCCTATTCTCATCTTTTCTTAATCTTTCACTTTACATTTCTCAAATCTTCAAAATAAAGAAATCAAGGTCAGAAACTAAAACCAAAAATTAAATTCAAAACAAAACTTAAAGCACTTCATTTAATATCAAGTTTCAGATCAAATAATCTCAAATCTGAAGCAAAAGAATGCAAATCAAAGTAAAAAAATCAGTTTAAAATCTCATAACCTAAATCAAAGTATACCAGATCAACCTGAAATCCAAACAAAGTCAGGATCAAAATTCAACTATGCAAAGACTCAAAGCAAGATTAAATTTCTAGTTTAAAGGGATTAGCAACCTCCTGTTTTAAAACATTCCAAGCATCCTCTGTTGACTGTGATTAAAAATCTTTATCAAAATGGATGACATCTGTTTTTATTTTGATGTTTATGCATATTGTTTGCAATAATGTTGTGATATATATGATGCTTGCATGTTTGTGAAATATAAACTGGTGGATGTGCATGTCAATATACACACACACACAGAGAGACTAGGTTTTTATAGGATTCAAATTTGATAAAAAAATTAAATTTCCCTTCTCTGATCTTCTTTAGGCTATGAGTTGCAACAAGAATATGATTGTTTTAATAGAATATCGATTTTAAAAATAATTTCAAAATCTATCAGATGTTAGTCTTAACAAGAGAGGAGAAGTATAGTAAAATTCAAATTTTATCAATCTTTCGAATCGAATGATTTCTGGTTTCATGATTAAAATCTGAATTATTATCAACATCTAGGATTTTTAGTAGAAAAATCACGATTTTTAAGTAAGTATTTTGAGTGGAATTGCATGTTGATCCGCGAATGGGTTTCGAGCGAACTCTGATGATCGACAGATCTAGGATGCTCAGGGTTCCCATCAAAGATGGCTCAAGGAACGAGGATATTGGGAAAATTGGTTGGAAAGATTTTAGCATGCCGTGGTGGCGCAACGAGGAGAAAATAGGTTTTTGGGAACCTATTGGGTTCGATGAAGAATCAGGATCATTGTGCCGGCGAGGAAGGATCAAGTGTGATCGGGGCAAGTGGGAATGATGCGTGGGACATAAATGAAGATTCTGGTGGGTTGGCATAAATTCTGGTGAACCAGATCGACGAGGAGTGGAGGTTTTCATCGACAGGTTTGGAATTATGGTAGTTTCAACAAGCTCGAATTTGTTTCTCATCGATTTCGTTGTACCGGGGTGGTTGGAAAGTACGAGAGGAGCGTGGGTGGTATGCTGGTTGTCTCGACGATGATCGATGATGGCCGGAACATGTGTGCATGTGCACCAGCGCACCTTGTATTATCTGGCGATGCTCAAGTTTTGGGAAGAAGCAACTGCCTCGGGTCGGACTCGAGTAAATGTGGGGTTTGTCTCGAAGTGATGTAGTTGACAAGGAGCTCGGGTTTTGGCACGAGAAAAATAAGATCTAGCTCGGGTTGCTTCGTTAGGATATTAACTTTGAAATATAAAGGTAAGTAAGTTTTGTAAGTAGAGAAATCTTAGTAACCTGTTTTTAAAAATAAAGTTTTTGTAAATTAAATTCCTAAGTATCACAAAATAAAATGAAGTGATGGAATTAAATATGTGTTTAATAACTAGTGATTATGAAATGATTAATTAAAGAAATTAAGTTGAGAAAATTAATTAGTTAATTAGTTATGGATAATCATTAAAAGATATCGATTTAGTATAAATACTTATTGAAATTTATAAAATATAATTACTTAGGGTAAGTAATTAAAGAGTAATTATTGAAGGTAATGGAAAAAAAGAAAATTTCTTAATAAAGGTAATTAGTGGATAATGAATTAATGGAAGTGCTTAAGGATTAATTACTAAGTATAATTAATTAAATTTGTGTGATTAATTTAAGTTAGTTAACTAGTTTAATTGATTTAAGATAATCATTTGATGATTGGTTAAGTATAATTACTTAATGTAATTAGTGAAGTATAATTACTTAGTAATGGATAATTACTGGATGTAACTAATTAAAGGGAAATTACTTGATGGAAGGAAATTAAATGATAATTACTTAGTGGAAGTAATTAAGTGTTAATTACTCTGTGTAATTAATTAAAGGATTAATTAACGTAATTAACCAAATAGTTAATTATTTTGGATAATTAACGAATGGGATAATTACTTGATGGAAGTAAATAAAAAAGGGCATTACTTAATGGAATTTATTAAGGATTAATTACTTAGTGCATTTAATTAAGGAAATTAATTACGGATTAGTTAATTAATGAGTATGATTAATTAAAGGATAATTAATCAATGTAAGTGAGTATAGGATAATTAATTTGATGAATTAATTAAGGATAGTGTTATTAATATGAATGGGTGAAGATTAATTATTTTGTATTATTAATTAAGGCTAATTACTTAATGTAATTAAAGGATAATTAATCAAGGGTGATTAATTAAGATGGAAAATTAAAAGATGATTAATTAACTGATTTTTAATTAATTAATGTTAAATAAAGATAATCTAAGTGATTAAGATAGCAATTAGTTTAATTTGAGATAATTAAATTAATTGGAAAGTGATCAAATTTTGCTTATGAATGATTAAATGATATTAAATGCCTTGAGTTGGTTGATATCTCTGATAGGAAATATTTTGTGTTATGATATGATTAGATGGACAGTGATAATGTAGTTATTTATCGATGAAAATTTGTTGCGTATAAGTGACATCCTGTATTTAATGGAATAATTTGGGTTAAGATAATATGAAATTCGAAGAGACCAGATTCGGGTATTGGTAAATACCCGAGACCACTTCTATTCTTTATAGATTGATATGTGAAATCAATAGGCTGGAATGGAATGATTTAAGTGAATTGGACCATTTAATCTAAATTTTTGGTACTTAGAAATTGATGTGTGAAATAAGTGATGTCTTTAACAAATTATGAATTTGTAAATTGATAAGACTTACCCCGGGTTTTATATAAGTTTATGCTTTTGTATTCTTTGGGTTTAGTCACACTGGTTTCCCGCCTGACCCGGGTGTTACTTTGATGTAATGCCCGGGTCGGATCGAGTATTACAGATTTTCAGGTAAGGACGTTTTCGAGCTCAAGAGGCGAGCTGCATGGCAGGGACGTATGGAGTGTAACCCGCTAAGTATTATTGATTTGAATCTGGAACATGTTGCCCTTACTGTCCAGTGTTCGTGAAATGTTGTAACTGTGGTAAAATGTATGTAAAATAACAATTACAACTTTCTTTGTATAACTGCTATTTTATTTGAAATTATATTTTGATCTGCTGCGAATGTGAGGATCTGTGTTTTGGTGTTTCTGTTCCTTCTTCTTCTTCTATCTCTTTCTTCTTTTCTTTAACTATGTGGAATTTTCTGGATTGAAATTTCTAGGTCGTTACATTTTGGTATCAAAGCTGAAGGTTAAGCAAGAACCTTGGCTCTGATGGGAGTACTCATTAAGGATAGGGTCAATGGTACCCTAAGATGAGTTGAGTATATATATAAGAGAGCGTACTTGTTATTTTCTTAAATAAAGGTTTTAAAAATGGTTTTAATGAATGATTTTTATAAAACTATATATTTTACTTGTAAAGCAATGATTGTTAGTTGGATATTGAATCTGAATAAGAATTAAGTATATATATATATATATATATATATATATATATATATATTTAAACGGGAATTGGGATTAATCCAAATTGAAATTTAATGAAGATAAGTTTGAAATGGATTCAAACTGAAATTAAAATCTTGAATTTGGAGAAGAATTTTCAGAATAAGAATTGGTTTCCAGTTATTATCCTAAAAATAATGAAAAGTTTTAAGGAAGTAAATTTAGTTGAGTATAACTTGTGAATTAAAGTGGGTTTTAAATTGTGAAGTTTAAAAATCTATGTCTAGAAACATTTGGAATTGTTTCAAAATGTTAAAGGAAATAATAAATTATATTATTTAGATTATTTTGAACATAGTCTTATTTTAAAATAAGAGGTTGTTTGAAAACTTTGATAGAAATTGTTTTGAATTAAAACCAAAGGTGGATTAAATTGTTTAAAAAAGGATTTGAATTATTATTTGAACCTAGAAATAGTTTATGGAAAAGTAAAGGCAATTTAAAATAGAACTGTGAATTTTGGACTAAGAACTAAATTGTTCGAAGACTTTGAAAGTAAAGGATAATCTGGTTTAAGAGGTTAAACCAACATTTGAAAATTTAACTCGAATTTACATGATTCGAGATGATTTAAAGTGAAATTAAATTTGAAGTTAGTTCAAATTGAAATTTGGTTTGAATAATGTGGAATTATTAAAGTTGAATAGTTTTAAATTCAAATGGAATTTGATTTGAAAAGAATCAAGGTTAATTCAACTTGAATTTGGATTAATTCAAACTGGAGTTGAAATGAATTGAAATTGAAACTTTGTTCAATTTGAAAATTATTTGAATAAATTGAGATTGAAATCGAAGTGGAATAAGTTAGATTTGGAGTGGGAATTGAAGTTGCTTAAATTGATTTGGGATTGGATGAATGTTAAGAGGAAGTGCAAATTTAAAATTGAATTGATTGGAATAAAGATTGGGTAGTGGAACAGTTTGGCTCTAAACTATTTTCAAACAAATTATTCTAATATAAGCTTTCTTAAATCTATTTTTCCAAGCTATTTACTATACACAATCTTTTTTTTAAAGCCAAACTATTTTATACTTATTTTACAATTATTTTTGGAACTATTTAACTATTTTACTACTGTTTTATAAACTAATTACTATTTTTCAACTACTTTAAAACTAATTACTATTTTACAACTATTTTGCAATTATTAAACTATTTATAACTATTTGACTATTTTCCAACTGTTTTACAACTACTTAACTATATTACAGCTATTTTACAAACTAACAATTATTTTCAACTACTTATCTATTGTTAACTTTTTAAGCTATTTGCTAAATTTAAGCTGATCAGAGTGGGTAACAGCTCGCAAATCTGTACCCCTTGAGTCAACACAATTCTACAACAATCAACTCAAGTTGCACAGAAATACGAACCATCCGAGTTAAAGAAGAAGAGGTAGAAGAAGAAAATAGACAACAACAACAGAATCTAACCATCGCAGCGGAATAAAATATAATAGATAATAAATAATCTATGCTCAAAAATCAAATATCTCTGTCTATATATTACATCATCAGAGTACATCAAAACAACATCACAACTCAGGATAGTAATCACAACATGTTCTACTATAGAATTCACAGCATAGAGGAATATATATAAACAAGTACGGGAGATAAGTCTCGCCATCCAGCTCGTCTCCTGAGCTCCATGACATCATATCCTGTATCATATAATACTCGGTCTGACCCGAGCATTACAGTTAAATAATACCCGAGTCAGTCTGGAATACCAGCGTGACAAAATCACACCCAATTGATTATTAAAGTTTCAAAAATCCTTTGAAAACAAAAGCATCTCGTAAGACCACGCCACAAATAAACATGTCAGATTTTTACCTTACGATAGCTAAAACAATTTTTGTAGAAATCCTCTGATATTATAATAGGGTCTATGTACAAATACTTATAAAATAGCCGAAATTGGTACATGATTAAATTCCAGCTACTAGCCACAGAGTGGGTAATACAACAAAACTCGTACAAGGCTCGTAGGTAGAATGGATTTCCAACTAATGACAAGGCACTGGCGCACCACCTATCACGGTACGGGGCCTAGATCACCGTACCGAGGAGTACGCCCGCTCTCCTACAACACAAGGCCTGGACTACCCCTTACTGGATAATCCCGAGTGAGATCACCACGAGGTTGGGATCAGCAACCGCCCACTAAGCCGAAATAAAAAGGGACATCTAGACTGGAATGACCTCACCCTGCTTTGGTGCTACCCACCTAGCCTTGCTGCATAACCCCTGATTTTCAGTCATTCCCATTTGATGAGGCTTTAGGCTAAGCGTTACCTTTTTAGAACATATCTCTTAGAATGCCCATCGTTCACCTGACGATGTTTCGCAAGCATTCATCCATACAAGTCCGCCTCGGGTTCGAACGGAACCGAAGGCACTATTCCTACTACATCCATTTTGGAAATATCCTCAGGATTAGTAGCGACTAGCCCTTGCACTTCACTGCTCCATCTTCGCATCCAAACTCGTTTACACGAAACGTACAAACCGGATCGAAGTGATTTTCGAGAAATAAATCTCGATCCCGATCTCTTTAAAATGATCAACGTATTTGTCCAATATTGATAGTCGGTCATTTAACTATCAATTAATATTCACAAACAACCATCAACCAATAAATAGTTTCCCAAATTATTTATTTATCTCAGAAATATCTTCCCAAGATATATTTTCACCTTTCAAATTTCTTTGAAAACAATTTTCAAAACTATCTGCCTTTCTCAAAATAAATTCCAAGTATTTTTATTTCCACTGGAACCACCAAGCATAAAACTTTAGATTTTGAAATAATTCCAAAACACCTTATTGTAAAATACGTTTAACATTTAATTTAGAAAATTTAACTTTAGTACTTAATTTAAAATAATGCTTTAAACAAAATACCAAATCATTCTTTATATAATTATTACGATAATGGATTAAGCAAAAATACTTACTTTGGAATTTACCTTTAAACACTTAAGTTAAAACTACTTTAATAATTTACTATAAATACATACTATATAAACATTTGAAAATAAAGTTACTCAATAAAATATAAAACTAGATTTCTACTTTTTTTCAAAAAATAATAATAATAATACTAAGTTGCTTCTTTAAAAATTACTGCTACAATAGATTAAAGAAAATACTTATTTTTGACTTTAAATATTAGAAATAATAAATTTTACAAAACTTGCCTTCTTTAAAAACAACTTTAAAACATTTAATTTATATTTACAAATTTACTTTCAAAAACATGTACTTGGTCATCTAGAGAAAATTCCAACTTCAATCATTTAATCAATTTTTCCCAGATTGATTTCCAATTTATTTTATTTGAAATAAGTTTCTTTAATTTCTCAATTCATTTCAAAATTCATTAGTTATGGACTTATTATTAATGTTATTATTTTCCATTTGATTTAAACCCTTTAACTGAAATATACGGATTCCAGGCATTTCCCAATTTCTTCTTTATTCCTTCAATAATTTAAATATTAAATATTAACTAAATGTTTTGTTCTATTAAATAATATCATAGAAGTTTCAAACTTTATTAACTTTCTGTTTATTCAAAATTTCCTTTCCATACACAGAATTTTATTAATTAACATTTAACACTACTATTATTCTTATCCAATTTATTCTTAATTTATTTAAATTTTCTATAATTATTTCACTTACAAATCCTCTTCATTTTATTTCCAAATTCCAATTCTATATATCTTGATAACTTAGTGCACCGGAAAATATTCAGGTAAACCATAACATCCAATATTCCAATTATCAACAATATTCATCATAGAATATAAAATAATCACAACAGAGGGTATTAAATAATTTAAATAAATGTTGAGGAATCCAGTTGGATCCCTCCAATCTGTTTTTCCTACATCCACAGACGTTAGCACAATATAATATGCCAATTTCAAATTATACCATACTATTGCACATCAAACAATTCAAACATTCAAATAATTATTTAAATTTAATCGTTTAAATTTAAATTAAACTGAGTGAGATTAACTCACCTTTGATTTATGATTTGCAGTCCAACCAAACCACATTGTTTTCTTCACATTTTAGTCCTTGAATAGACATTTTTATAATTTATGAATTTTCGAACCAATTAAACAATCAATCACAATAAATATTCATTTAAACTTAAATTTATTGGGTGAATAAAATTTCAATTCTTATTTTATTGTTTAACCCCTGATAAACAACTTTAAAGGAATAGTTTCAAACTTACTTATCATTAGATTAAAATGTTCAAAATAATTTAATTAACTAATGATTTAATTCAACTAATAATTTGATAAAATATTTTTAGTGACTAATTCATTAAATGGGTTACTTAATAAACTAATTACCCTAAATACATTTTCTAGATATTTTTATATTTATAATTTACTTTTCTGTAAATCAAAATAGTAATTATGCTTATTGTACAACAAATGTACCAATTCAGCATTTAATTTGGAAAATAGCCAAAATGTTGCCTTTATCTATATAATATAATTATTTTAAAATTAGCTATCCCAACATCAAATAACAAAACTAACTACAGGGAAAACTTATATACATGTATTTCAAATCTGTGTATGTTAACTATGTTAAAATCAATTTTAATTAAACACTAAAATAAAATAAAATAAAATAAAATCGAATACCTTTCGCTGAAGGCAGTACCAAGATCGCGACTCCAACACGAATTTAAATTAGTTCTAGCGCGTATCTAACGCTCCTTTCCCAATATCTCTTCAACAATTCAAACTCCTGCCTTATCCTCTAGACGAACCGTCATTGACGCTACTTCTCTCCCCCTTATCTCCCTCCAAGGCCAACGAAATCGACCACAGACTCCACAAATCCACTCCTCTTTGCGAATGCTTCCTTCCTGACTAGAAAGCCTTCAACTCAATCAACCACAACAGATCGCGATCTGTAGCCTTAGACCACAACCAAGAAAAATCGCACCCCTCAAAATGATGCGAGTTCCACCAAACTCCGGCCATGGTTGCTCCTCACAACAAGAAATCCAAAGGAACCAACCTCGTCGCCTATCTCCTCCTCTGGCCAGCACAAACCCTAAATCGATTCGATGATGGTGACGCGATTGTAGACGTCGCGAGTCCTCCCGTGACCTTACCCCCTTCGATTTCAAATTCAGATCCATCGCGTTTCCCAAATTTTTTTTAAAGGTTCGGCCCCAAATGAAATGAAGGGAAAGGTTATCAGAGCCATTACACCAAAGTAACAAATTTAATACAACAGAAATGAAGGGAAATGAAACGAAACGAAAATGAAGGGAAATGCAAAGAAGTGATATTTTAAAACGAGAGGAAACGGCTTGCTTTAGAAGATTGTCGGCTACGACAGAGATTTGTAGGCTTAAGGGATTACAGGTTGCAGCTGATTAAAAATTAAATATTTTTATATTCAAAATATCTTGTTTAGATACCCAGTTATTAAATTTTATTCGATATAGATTTCGACGCGTTTATATAACTCACACAACAACTCCAAACACTCCGAAAATTGAAATCCGATACTAATAAAATATTACGGATCCAATGGAAATGGTAGCGTCGAATTCCGAGACTATGCCTCGGAAGGATATTTTTAAATGCAACTTAAACTAAAAAAAAATTTAAAACTGAACAAACCACTGTTAAATTCAGTTTTAACACATCTGTCGTCTTCCATGTTATCAATATAAATTTTATGAGCCTTCAATTTGTTTTTAACAGACTTAAAATTCCAGATTCAACATTTTATTCAACTTCAAGTCATTTAATTCAATAATTTAATTATCTAATAAATTGTGATATTCGTAATTCAAGTTAAAATTACCCTATTGAAATTTAAAATCAATTAAATATTTTGATTTTAAATGCTCAAAAATTTCGGGTCGTCACATTCCTCCCCCTTTAAAAGAATTTCGTCCTCGAAATTATTAGTTAGAAAGAATGGTCCAATACCCGTTTACTTACTTCCAAAACCAAACAATTCAACATCTTGCTAACTATCTTTTTATAAAAGACCCATTATCGTTCTTATTAACTTCTCAACTCTCCTATAGTTTCAAACTATACTATTTGTTTAATTATTCGAGTTTCAATTTAAAACCAAATTTTGAATTATCAAAATTTTCTCAAAATTTTTCTAACTCTCTAAATTTCCAAAAATTTTTGCCAGCGTCTCCTTTGCACGGCTGGCTCGGTACAACTACAAAAAGGCTCTACGGCCTCCCAAATCCAAAAAGAAAACAAAAAGCCAAGTGGCTCAATCCAAAATCCCAATCAAATTTCACAGAAATTTAAACACATACCTTCTTGCCAAGCATTTCAAATTTATCTTCTGAAATCAAAATCAATTCTCTTTACCTTTATATTACCTGCACATCTTACACAGGAATATGTCCAATCACAATATTCAAAAACATTTTATCGACTCAATTACAGATGTCAATATCTATTAACTCAAATACTAACTTAGATTATATTTGAAATATCAATTTCCAATTGAGAATGCCTCATTCCTTACTTAAGCTAGTATAAGCATTTATGTGTTTCTTATATTTATTTTCATCTTACCACTTTAGTTTATATCCATTTCTATTCACATTGATTCTTTCATTTCCATACGAATTCAATTTATCTTTAACTTTAAATATTGAATTTTATTTTCCATTTATAGCTAATTCATGTCATTATTTTAATTAGTTTCATTTACTAACTTATTTCAATTTCCTAGTTTAAACGGTTTTGTCGTTAACAAAATTTTAATTTGTACGGAGGAGCTTTTGCAATTTGACAAAAGATATAACTATATATACATCGACCCACCCGGTCGGAAAAACCAAAAACAGTTCATATTTCCTATTTTTATGTAGGCGTACCTTATTTAGCATTTTAAGCAAGCGGCTTATTATTTTAGCAACTAACGCAACCAAATCCAGCCACACGGCTTCCACGTACCTGTACTTACTCAATTTAAACATGTAAGTATGATATATATGAAGTTTAACAACATTTCACTCATTTGCAACAGTTAAACACATGAATTCTAAAAGAAATTCACACCAAACATTTCCCCGTAAGCAACTTATACAATTTTCATACAAATTCCACTGTTCCGATTAATTTACAACCCATTTTCATTCAATTTGAATGGTTTTCAATCCATTCGTTTACATATTCATCAATTTGAATGGTTTAAAACTCAATCTCTTACGTTTAATTTATTTTAAGCAAACTGAACACATATTTAATTCAATTTCTCTCAAAAGAAATTCATTGTACTTCTATCAATTCATAGGATTTTAATTACTCCTATTTGCATCTAATGACAATTTATTCTATGTAGTTTGACGAGATTTATGTGAATAAACAAGTATTTATGTTTTATAACCAATTTAAATGGATTTCAACTCAATTTATTCTTAATTCTATTCCATTTTTAAAATTTTATTCACGATTCATATATCCTCATTTTCATTTCATTTTAAATTTGAATCTATTCACTTGCATTTCATTTTACTTAACCAAACCAGTTCATTTAAAACCATTAACAACTGAGATTCATCTTAATTACGAATTAAATTTCCTTTTTATTTCAATTCATTCACAACCATTTATTTAGCTCGACACATTTCATTTCAATTTTATTCACAATCCATTCATTCACATTCCATTCCATATTTGTTTATTCCAAACTATTTTATTTAGCTTGTTAATTCCTTTATTATGCGACCTAGCGACTCAACAACCGAAGCGACCTAAAGAGGTTAACAAGTTGGAGCGACCCAGCGACTTACGTAAGCACGGCGACCTAAAGTATGAAGTGAGTTAGCGACCTAACAGGCAGCGAACTGCCGACCTAAGAGATGGGACGACTTAACTGCTTAAGGGAGTAGGCAACCTAACACATGAAGCGGCTTACGGGAAAGGACGACCTAACGACTTAGAGAAGTAAGCGACTTAACGACCTAAAGGTGGCACGACCTGAAAGGTGTAACGACTTAAGAGGTGGAACGGTAGAACGACCTAACGTATGACCGAGCTAGGAAACACAGCGACCTAACGAACAAGTAACTTGCGACCTAAGAGTGAAGCGGTCCAAGCGACCCAAGAAGATCAATGGTTCATGAGTTAAGACATAGAACGATTTAGAGCGGCCCCGACCTAACTACCTAAATGGGCTAAGCGATTTACTGGTCCAGCGACTTAACGAGTCAGCGATCTATGACCAAACAGGTTAAGGCAGTACAAGACCGCATGACTCTTCATAAGGTCGCACACGACCTAAACAAGGCTGAGGCAACTCCATAAGTCGCTGCATCTTATGACATTCTTCTAGGTCGCTCCACTCACCCAGAAGAGATCAGCGACCCATCCTAGGTCGCGTGCAACCTGCTAACCCGCTCAAGAGGAGCCAAGTGCAACTAGAATGGGTTGTAGCTCGTTTCCTTTAGGTCGCCACCTTCGACCTACGACCTACTTTAGGTCGCGACCTTTGACCCACGACTTACTTTAAGTCGCAGCTTCCGACCTACGACTTACGACCAGGAAACTCCTATAAATACAGCGTGAGCTCCAACGTTCGAGGGATCTTTTGGGCTCATTCTCGAAGCGCCGATACTCTGTCGTTTTCTCAACTCAAACAGCACTTCAAGCACTCCAAACACCAAGGACACTACGACAAACTTCCAGAGAAAATCTACATCATTCAACATGGATTCGATATTCTCCATCAAAGTTTGATCTACTAGTCTAAAGTGTGTTGTAATTGAAGAAAGTTTTATAAGTTGTACTTGAGTCAGCAATAAAGAGATTGAAAGTGGACGTAGGCTTGATTATAAGCCAAACCACTATAAAAACTGTGCCTTTTACTGTTTTTCTGATATTTTCCTGCTTATTTCTTATTCCCGTGTCAGCGGGTGGTGCTTTCACACTTGCTTTACTTGCACCGAGGTGTTAGCGTCAGATTTTTACGTTAACATTTTTGGTGCTTTCACTGAGAAACCAACTCAGGATACTGTCATCATAGCTTCACAGAAATTTGTAGAAAGAATCTCTCTAAAAACTAGGAGTTTATCAGAAATAATGGCCCCCGGAAGATAGCTCAAGTCTGTTAGATCTGACGATGTTCGCAAAACTACTGCCACTTCTCCTCCTTTAAGTCAAACAACTCCAACTGTTGGAGTAACGCGAGATGAATTGGATGCCGTGGTTTCTGGGCTATATCAACAGATGAAAGCCCAAAACAATCTGATGTTGGAAAGGTTGAACGCTTTGCTTGGGTCTAACCGTCAACCAGTGAATAACGAACCAAACTTTGCTGATAATGTTCATGATGTGGAAGAAAGAGATGTTCCTCAAAGGG
This sequence comes from Allium cepa, assembly GCA_030765085.1. Taxonomy (NCBI): domain Eukaryota; kingdom Viridiplantae; phylum Streptophyta; class Magnoliopsida; order Asparagales; family Amaryllidaceae; genus Allium; species Allium cepa. The sequence goes on from CM060931.1 coordinate 888,984,511, forward strand.
CAGCCGGCCCAGCCAAAGACACACCTCCCCAAGTTGGAGGATCGGGACAACAGCCAACTTTCCGTGAGCGCTTGTCAAGGCAGACTTCTGAAAATATGGTCGATGCCTGTCCTGCTGAGCCCCTTAATGATGAGGAATATTTCTCAGGGATGGTCCGACAAATCATGAAGGAAAGAATGCAAAGAGAGGAAGACGAAAAAGAATGGGGGTTCGCTCCGAGCAAGACTCCATTCACTGAAAGGATTCTGAAAGCAGAATTTCCTAGGAAGTTTGTTCCTCCTACCATACCGGCTTATAAGGGGACAAGTGACCCTAATGAATTTATGTTCAAGTATGATTGGCACATGACTGGTGCCAGAGCTTCAGATGAGATCAAATGCCGATATTTTCCGGTATACCTAGAAGGAGTTGTTCTACTCTGGTTCACAAAACTGCCGGTCCGGTCAATAGATCAGTTTTCTAATTTGACTCGAAAGTTTAAGGAACAGTTCAGATTGTACGCTTCGAAGGCGAAAGATATAATGTCGTTATCCAGCTTGGAGCAGAATCCTGGAGAATCCATTAGAGCTTTCTTGAATCGCTTCAATATAGCTCTGGCTGAAGTAGACAACGCAGAGCCGAGAATGATTTTGATGTGCCGGATGAAGGCTATTGATAAGACAAGTGAGTTCGGGAGGTGGTTGAAAATGAAAGAACCGAATTCGCTTGACAAGTTTTATAAGAAAGCCGATGAATTCATGTACCTGGAAAGCCTCCAAGCACCGGCTAAGGTGGTATCGATAGGCGCTGGAAATAGTAATGCTGTTCCAAATAGGAAGGAATCTGGCAATCCGAAGAGGGGAAATGATGGTCAGAGGAAGCAAGGAGATGCAAAGAAAAGTCTTCCCTTCAACTTCACCCCTCTGACAGATACCCTGGAAAACATCTACTTTGCAAACAAAGACACAATCGAATTTCCCGCACCAGCTAAGCAAAGGGTTAATAAGAAAGCCGAGAAGAATGGAAGGTTTTGCCGGTTCCGCAACCAACCCGGGCATGATACCAATGAGTGTCGTCACTTGAATGAGTTGATTGAGGAACTATTGAAAGAAAACAAGCTCCAGCAATATGTAAGGAGGAACAAGAATGGCCCAACTTCGCCAACTCAAGGACAACAGGCTCCTGCTCATCGTCCTAGCTCAAGTGAAAAGGTAGCAGATCATGAATCAGAGAGGCCCGTTATTAATGTGATAACAGGAGGACCTCACCCAGCTGGCAGAAGCTGGGGTGAGATGGAACGGTACGCTCGTGCATTGAAGTATGCGCCAGCAGAGGAAAGTGTTTTCGTGTTGAAAGATGCTGCACCTCTGAAGCAGCAGAAAACTTTTAATGATGACATTATCTTCAGAGTCAGGGATTCTATGGGTGTTGAAGCCACTACCATAGATCCCTTGGTTATTTCTGCTGGCATTGGGCCAGCTATTGTAAGAAGAGTACTTGTTGATTGTGGTGCTTCTTGCAATACTCTTCTCATGAAGATTTTTGATCAGATTAATATCCCAATGGCTGATGTTCAAGCCTCATCGCAAAAGATCGTTGGGTTTACTGGGGAAGCCAAGCAGTCGGTTGGGACTGTTGACCTGTTCGTGGAACTTGGCGAGGGGCAGAAGAAGGTCGTTGGAAGGCAGACTTTTGTAATTGTTGATGAATTTTCTGCTTACAACGCCTTCCTAGGCCGTCCAATTCTTGCAGCCTTTAAAGTAATCCTCGCCCCATGGTGCCTTACCATGAAATTCCCCACAGATAATGGAGTTGGTGTTGTTAAAGGGGATCAGAATGCGGGGCGGGAATGTTTGATAGAACTGCGTGAAGCAAGAAAGAGAGAGATGGGAAAGGATGCGGCAGCCCCAGTCCGCATCAAAAAATCAACCTTGTAGCTATTACAGGGCGGACCCTGTACTGGCGAATGTAGCGAAGCACGAAGAAAAATGGATCCCAGAAAAGCCAGTGCAGGGGAGAATCGAGTGGTGCTAGTGGAAGTAACGGTACCAGTACCCGTTGACCCAAAAGACCCAAACAAGGTGCTGAATGTGGGTTCACAACTTAGTGCGGCAGTTCAGAATATTTTAATATCATTCCTGAAAGAAAATCTGGATGTATTCGCTTGGACCCATGCTGATATGTGTGGAATATCACCTGAAGTTGCAGTACATACTTTGAATATTGATTCGAAGTTTACACCTGAAGCAGAAAAGAAGAACCCAGGGTCCCGAAAGGTTAGCAGCATTGAAAGAAGAGGTGGATCGGCTCATGGAGAATGACTTTATCAGAGAATCAACTTATTCGAATTAGGTTTCAAATCCGGTATTGATTAAGAAAGCTAACGGAAAGTGAAGGGTATGCATCGAATTTTCAGATTTAAACAAAGCCTGTCCCAAAGACTGCTTTCCGCTACCTCGGATTGACCAGTTGGTTGATGGAACAGCGGGACATGAATTGTTATCTTTTATAGATGCTTACTCCGGATATGACCAGATCATGATGCATGAGCCAGATCAAGAGGACACGGGCTTTATTACCGATGTCGGTCTTTACTGCTACAGAGTCATGCCCTTCGGACTGAAGAATGCAGGGGCAACTTACCAAAGGCTTGTTAATGCGATGTTCAAGCCACAGATTGGAAAGACCATAGAATTTTATGTTGACGATATGTTGGTTAAATCAAAGAAAGCAGTAGACCATATGAACCACTTAGCGGAAATGTTCGTCGTCCTACGAAAGTATGGAATGAAACTTAATCCTTTGAAGTGTTCATTTGGGGTGGAGTCTGGAAAGTTCTTGGGTTTTATTGTGAGCGTTAGGGGCATTGAGGCTAATCCTGCTCAGATCACTCCCTTAAGAGAAGTCAAAGCTCCAAGAAGGAAGAAGGAACTGCAAAGTCTCAATGGAAAAGTCGCTGCTTTAAGCCGATTCATTTCCAAAGCCATTGATAAATGCATTCCATTCTTTGATGCTCTGAAGAAAGGAAGGAAAAACTTTGACTGGACTCCAGAATGCCAAAAAGCCTTCGATGAGTTAACTCGTCATATGGAAACTCCTCCGATACTTTCTAAGCCCGACGATGGTGAAGATCTCTTTGTGTACCTGGCGATCTCAGCTCACGCTCCTAGTGCGGCACTGGTGCGAGAAGATGCCAAAATTCAGCACCCAGTCTACTATATTAGAAAAAGGTTTACTGGGGCAGAAATGAATTATTCAAAGTTGGAGAAGCTTGCCTATTGTCTACTGATCGCATCAAGAAAATTGAGGCCATATTATCAAGCTCATCCAATCAAAGTCCTCACTGATCAGCCATTGAAGCAAGTCCTCTTTCGCCCTGAGACTTCGGGTCGCCTTTTGAAGTGGAATATTGAACTTAGTCAATATGACATCACTTATCATCCCCGGAGAGCAATCAATGGACAAGCTTTGGCAGATTTCATCGCAGAATGTACAGACAAAGGTGATAGTGAGGAAATAGTGATTGGTAATTCCCCAATTCGATGGAAATTGCATGTTGATGGCGCAAGAAACGATTACTGTTCCGGGGCTGGGGTTGTGCTTGAAACCCCTGAAGGGCGGTCATTGTGCTATGCTTTAAGATTGGAATTCCCTTCGACAAACAATGAAGCAGAGTATAAAGCTCTTATTGCCGGTTTGAGAATTGCTAAGGAGTTGAATGTCAAAATGTTGCAGATCTTCAGTGATTCACAGCTTATTGTGTGTCAAGTCAGGAAAGAGTTTCAAACCAAAGGAGGAAATCTGCCCGCTTACTTGTCAAGAGCCTGGGAGCTTCCCGATGACCTGGACCATTATACGGTTAACCATATACCCCGGGAAGAAAACATGAAGGAAGATTCCCTCGTAAAGTATGCAAGCACTGGTGAAGCTCAATTATTGGGATTAGTTCCTGTGGAAGTCCTGTCAACTCCAAGCATTGATGAAATGGATATTGATTGGATCATGAATGTATCACAGGGGCGAGAATCATGGATGACTCCGATATTGGAATATCTGCGCAACGGTTCTCTACCAGAAAACACAAAAGAACGGCAGAAGTTGTTAAGGAAAGCATCCAGATATATAATTCAAGATGGCCAATTGCATAGGCGAGGATTCTCAATGCCATTACTCCGATGTGTGACAACGGAAGAAGCTGAGACAATTCTAATAGAGGTACACGGAGGAGAGTGTGGAGATCATTCTGGTGGTTAAACTTTAGCAAAGAAAATTCTCCGTTATGGGTATTTTTGGCCAGATATTAATCGTGATGCCGCAAGTTAAGCCCGAAAATGTGACCGATGTCAGAGATTTGCAAAAAGCCCTAGAGCACCTTCCACTGAGATAACACAGATGGTCATTCCGTGGCCATTTAATATTTGGGGAATAGATCTCATGGGGCCTTTGCTAACTGCAAAATCCGGAATCAGATATGCTATTGTTGCTGTTGATTATTTTACTAAATGGGTTGAATCTGAAGCATTAGCTATTATTACCTCTAAGAAAATGATAAACTTTGTAACTAAGAGTATCATTTGCAGGTATGGTGTGCCTCAAAAGATAATCACAGATAATGGAACCCAATTCGAAAGTGAAGAGTTCCAAGATTTTTGCAAGAAATTCAAGATCCAGAAAAGCTTCTCAGTAGTAGCTCATCCGCAGGCAAACGGGCAAGTGGAAGCAGTAAACAAAATTATCAAATCGACCATCAAAAAACAGCTGGAAAAAGCGAAAGGTGGTTGGGTCAATAAGCTTCCACTAGCACTATGGGCATATAGAACTACACATAAAACTGCGACGGGGCACACTCCATTTTCATTGGCATATGGACCAGAGGCAATGATTCCGGTAGAAATAGAGGTCCGTTCACATAGAAGAATTCATTTCAATCAAGCCGAAAATGAAAAGCTGCAACTTGAAGCCCTTGACTTCCTTAATGAAAAAAGAGAAGAAGCTGAGCTCAGAATTGCGGCTCATCAGCAAAGAATAGCCAGGCACTTCAATTCCAAAGTTCGCCAACGCAGCTTTGAAGTTGGGGATCTAATCTTAAAAAGAATTATGGCACCTACAGGCGTGTTTGGGCCAAACTGGGAAGGGTCATATGTCATAGGCCAAAAACTTCTTGATGGCACATTCAAACTCATAGCTGTCGAAGGAAACCCAATTCCAAGAGCTTGGAATAGCAATCATTTGCGCCCATATTTTACTTAAAGGCTTTAATGAAATATTGTAAAAGAATGATGAATATATGATTCTTGTATTGAAATCCATTGTAAAGCCAGTGCAAGTGAATAATAAGAACTATAAAGTGGATGTAGGCCCAGTTCTTGGCCGAACTACTATAAATCTTGTGTTCTTTACTATTATAAACTGCTTTGTTTTATTTGGATATATAAAATACGTCAATTGTAGTAATAAAATGTCGATTTAATAATGCAGGCCATAAAAACAAAGCTTACCCATCACAAGACCAAGCAATCCCTGACATCACCCAACAAGCAAACGCTAAGCCGTTCAAAATTTCCATACTCAAATCCTACGAAAGGAGTACTTCAAGCAAAAAGTTAGTGATTCTGCTGGAAGTGGGGCCTTGCTAACTAATTGTGGTTGTTTGCACAAACGAGCATCCAGTTAAATAGCCTGTGTCTGCCCCCACCAACTCGCTTAACTATAAAGTATACTTCTTTGGATAAAGGAAATTGTTGACAATTAAAAGAGAAGTGTATTTGGAAAAGATAACGGGGATCGCCGATATAAATAGATGGCAAAGAGACATGGGCGAGCAAGCATCAAACATCCAAAGACCTTTTCGGAGGCACAATCCCTCTTCGGAAGCACAACTCTTCGGAGGATAAAGACCTCGAACGGGGCATGCCAGAAAACTTTCTCAACAAAAAAGATTGGTATGGAATGACCGAGAGAACCTTCCCAACTGGAAGGCAAGGCGCTTGTTCACTAGCTGAGACAGTTTGCGCAGTCAAGCGTCCAAGTAACTTGCGTCTGCCCCATGAATCCATACGATGATCGGAGGCACCTTCCCAAGCGGAAGGCAAGGCGCTTGTTCACTAGGTGAGACAATCTGCGCAAATAAACAACCAAGTAACTTTGCGTCTGCCCCGTGAATCCAGCCAACCATGAGGAAGAAACTTCCAGGCATACTCGGAGGCACGCATTCCACCGAGATTTGAAATAAAACTTCACAAGTGCTGGAATGTGAAAAGCCCTCTTCGGAGGCCCATTTCACCATAGTTGAAATGCTAAAAGACCTCTAGCGGGCCTCGCCAAAAAAAGGGGGTTCTTTCTCGACAGAAAGTTGCGGACTGATCGGTGGCATAGAACACTCGTGTCTGCCCCGTGAATCCATCCAACTAAGAGAAGGAAACTCCAAACTTACAGGCAAAAGCCCTACTCAAAGGCACACATTTCACCGTGATCTGAAATAAAACTTCACATGAGTTGAAATGTGAAAAGCCCTCTTCAGAGGCCCGCTTCCCAGCGAACAGGGAAAAGATAAAAGCCTCTCCCAAGAGGTAGAAACAAAAAGACCTCTTCCCAAAGGCACAATCAAACAAAAAGACCTCTTCCCAAAGGCGCAACCAAACAAAAAGACCTCCTCCCAGAGGCACAATCAAACAAAAAACTCTCTTCGGAGACTCAAGCAGGTAGAAGCCCTTTTTCGGAAGGCCCACTGTACTATGAAGTAAAATTCACTTGCCAAAGCAAAAGTGACTTTTTCCAAAAGTGAAGTGTAAAAACTTCGCAACAAAAAAAGAGAAGACTCCTCCAATATGAAGTGCATTCTACTAAATTAGAAAAATATTTTCTTGGAACGGAAATATTATCCTATAAAGTACAAATGCAAACTTCCTTCAAATGGAAGAGTTGTTCTCTAAAGGAAGATTACAAGCCTTCTCGAAACAGAAGAGTTGTTCTCTGAAACTTTGCCAATGTGAAAGAGATTGCAATAAACCATGGTATGGGGGCAATACTATATAGTCATCACAAAAATGAAAACAATGCTCAAGAAACATACCATAGGTTTACTGCAACTTCACATAAATAGGATAAAGAAACTTGCATGAAAACAGAAAATAAAAGCGTTCTTAAATACTAACAAAAATAGAAATTTGTATAAGTAAAAGAACCATTTTAGTCCATACTATGAGAATTTTATACATATGCAGGTTTCAAAGTAAAAGAAAGCGGGGACTGGTACCCACACAATTTCCAGTCAACACAAGCTTATATACAAGCAAAAAGCAAAGAGCGAGATAAAAAGAATAGGACCAAAGCCATCATTTCTTCTTCCCTCCACCTTTTGAGCCTGCACCTGGGCGGATGACCAACTTCTTGCGCCGGCTTGAAAGAGTAGGGGAAGAAGGAGAAATGGGAACAATCGGACTTGCTTTTGCTTTTTCCTCGCCGGCTGAAGCTTCCTTCTTCTTTGAGACTCCACTTTTCCCCCTTTTCTTAGAAGAAGGCCCTCTTTCTGGAGTAAAAAGTGTGGCTAACGACATATCGTCGGAGCCAGTTAGTTCCGGAGTCTTTTCGCCCTCCTTAGTTTCTTCTCCCCTATGTTCTTGAGAAGTAATAGGATCGTCTAAGTCTTGGAGAGCTTCTATTTGCTCCTCTTGTGACCCCGGTTGAAAGGCAGAAGGAGGAGTCACCTGAAGATACGGGGGAGGAATAACTGGAGGAGGGGAAGTTTGAACAATGCTAAGTACTTTCTCTACAGAAGAAAAGAAGTTAAAATCAGTAAAGAGAGGAGATAAAGGCTCGTTGAGATTTAGGAAATAATCAAGAAGCTCATCAAATTCATGTGAAGCAAATGAGCAGTCTACTTGAGCAAGATCATCATTAAAGTTACCTGGAGAAGTTGGCTTTCTGACGTCAATTTCATAAGCTTGTGCTTTCTTCGCCTTCGTCTCCACCCTGTGCGCTTGTAATCTCAGTTACGACTTTAGCCGTGCGCGGAGAATGGGAATTGTAGCCTATGATATCAATGTCGGCCGAAGTCGAAGGAGGGACAGGGGCAATTAAAGGTGCTTCTTTCTCTGGATGCTCCCCTCCCATCGTTTCGGCTCGTACTTTAACAAGCTGCTCCTTTCCTCTGGCAAGAGCAGCATGAGTTTCGTCATCAAAGTAATGCGCCTCAAGTTCATCTTCGGAATAACCGGCACCTCTGAGCATATCCATTACAGCCTCCTACACTTCAGCCAAAGTGATTTCATATTTAGGCCCCAAAAATGCAAGGCTGCTACGCCCCAAGACGCTTTGGACGTAAAAATCAAACAAAGTAGAGCTGATGTTGGCTTTTGTCTCTTCATGAGATTGTTCAGCGGCTCTCTTTCCAGCCATGGCCTCATCACGTTCTTTCTCAGTCTTTAATAATTGAGCTTTCAGCCTCATGATTTCTAAGTCCTGGGAGTTAGTTTTCTCCCGTAGCTCTCCAAAGTCAGCACGATATTTTTCCACCGTCTTCTGTGTAGCTTCAAGTTGGGTTTCGACATACCGTTGAGCGGCATGAGCATCTCGAACTTGCTTCTGAAGCACTTCTTCTTTTTGAGTATAGAGGTGGAAGAAGTAGCAAGCTCGTGCTTAAGTTTCTCAACCTCCGCCTCAAGCTTTTCGTTGTACTCAGCGATTTTTTTCATTTCGGTGTTGTGCTGATCAATAATTTTCTGCCATTCAGACTTGTCGTTCTTCATCGTCAGCATAGCTTCAAGGTTGGCCCCGTTCACCCTCTGAAGCTCATCGACAAGCTTTTGCCACCCTAACATTCTCTCAATATCAAGTTTAACAGTGTCAAGATTTCGTAGCATGGCCTCTTTGTCGATGGAAACCAAGTCAAGGTCGAAGCGGACTCCCTTTAAGCACCAATGCGGGAACCGACTTTGAAGGGTTGGCGGACCTCTCTCAACTTGGTATGAGGGTCTGCCGAGAAGTGTCTGAATATCGGCTCCTTCAAGGCCAGGAGACTTTGAAGGAATTTTAAGAGAAGTGAGAGCAGCGGCCTTTTCTAAAGTTGCAGATGCAGTCTTTTCATCAAGCCTGGCCCGCTTGCTTGGGTCTCCGATGTCACGACTCTTTCCTCTATCGTCATAAGTTTTTCTTTTATGAGAGTCATCGCCTCTGCGAGAAGAGTCATGTTGCTCATCCCTTCTTCCGTACCTTTCTTCATACGCACTTCTTTCTTGAGCTTTCCGAGCAGCTCTCTCTTCATCAGTTTCCCTGTGGGCGGGAAGATAGCTCCTATAATCGTACTGACCACGCCTTCCGTACTGTTGAAAGTCGTCATAATAGGAACCGCTATGCCCCATTGGAGAACCTGAAAATGAGAAAGGGACAAAACTAGATTAGTCCTTGAAGTACAAAAGTTGGGTGCAAATAAGTGCTGAAAAATCCTAAATGTGTGTAATGTGCAAACTACGCGCGTCAAACTACGAACCACTCCTCGGTTGTGGGGAAATGATGGGTTTATAGCTAATGTCAACTCTTGAGCTGACGGAGTCTGTTGTAAAGTGGATGTTGCTTCAACTGCTGAAGAGGTAATTCTAGAAGGAACAGGGTCGTCTTTAAAGAGCTCCTGTGAAGTGATCATCAGATCGCTCAACCCCTCAATAATGTCATCCCCACTCTGCTTGGCAGGGCTCGCTCTCTCAGTTCCCTCATCACCGGATTTCTCTGAACAATGAAAAGGCTCTTCCACTTCGATGATCGGGGCAAGTGTGGGTTTGTCAGTTGGCCCCGCAATATCAGTAGAAGTAGAGCACTTCACCAGTAAAGCCTTAGAAGTAGGTTCCTTCAGTATAGGTTCCTCAGCAGAAACTGGGGCATCTGGCGAGTTGACCGGAGAATCGGGAACTTCGTGAGGTTGAGTAGAGCGAGAAGGGTGCAAAATCCCATATTGGTGCAAAAGTTCATCTCTCAGCAAAAACTTAATACTTCTTTCTTCAGCCGGCATGACACTTAATCTATCGAAAGTCGTCTTGTGACCGGGATTTCTAGAGGGAGGAGGAAGTGCTGTAAAAGAAAAGAATGAAGTTAGCACTTAGCAATTCAAATCTGCAAAAGCTGAAACAGAAAAAACAGGGATGAGAAATCTCACTTCCTTTTCTCCAGATGGCATAAAACCCTAGAGGACAGCGGACAAAGAGGAATTGATTCAGAAAGCCGTGAGCACTTTCAGAGAGATCAGTAATAAGTTTGCGATTTCTGGCACTTCTCATGAACATAAAGGAGGGGTGGTCTTTATTCTTTGCACATTTGCAGAAGTAGCAAATTTCTTCGAAACTCGGGAGACGGTTAAGTGTCCTCCTGAATAAAACACACAATCCCATCAGGATGGCGTATCCATTGGGATGTAGTTGAAAGGGAGAGATGGTTAGTCGGAAAAGGAATCGATGGAGAAACTCATTGAAAGGAGGGATGGCACCACAAAGGCACATCTGACGGTTGACAGCAACAAAACCGAGGGGCGGCCTGTCTGCAGTATCATTCGGGCCACGAAGTCTAGCATCCTTATCGGCAATCCCAAATTGGATACGTAGATGAGTGAATACCCGCTGACTCAAGGTAGTTGGAGTTCTCTCCGGAGGATCAACCAATGGCTCAGCTACCGGAAAGATATCTTCAGAATGCTCGATTATCTCTTCTTTAGAAGACATTCTACATAAGGAACTGGATATTCAAATATGAAGGTGCACGTTTCCTAAATGTGTGAAGTGTTGTGCAAAACTAATTAAGTGACAAGTAAATATGACTGAAGTTAAACTAATGAACATGTGTCAATTGTAAAAATTTCAAGACTTGTCGCTCTAAGTCCAAGAATAAGTGTAGTGTTAATGCAAACAAATAAGCTTTAGTTGATTAACATTGCTTTACTACTTCACTTGAATTTGTTGACTCATAGCATTTCATACAATTTCTTTAAGTTGAGTTAATTATCCTTTACCGACTAATCTGTCATTTGATATGGGAAACCAGTGGCAGTATATTCGCCCTAGTTTTTTGCAAATGTTGTATGTAACAGGTTATTAGCATCAAATTTGGTATAATCTGTTAAGAAAGCATAGCAAAGTCATGCGAGTTATCTCGACAGTTCATAGTTCAAATTAAAAGGCTTCAAGTCAAGGCAGTGAGGATTTTCTCAAGTCTTAGGTCGTACGCGACCTAACAAGTAAGAGAGATAGGTAAGCGGCAAGAAGTTTCTCGGCAGTGCAAAATCATCCAAGTCCTAGCTCGGCCGCGACCTAAAGCCTAAGCCGTAAATATGATAAATCGCAAGTGAGTTAAGTCGCAAGAAAAGAAAGGCATGGCCGTGCGCATCCAAGACCTAGGTCACTCGCATGATCTAAAGTTTAAGTCACTAAGCTTAAAATCAAGACAGTGTCAATCTGACTAAGTCCTAGGTCGTCAGGATACTAACACGACCTAAGAAGTTAAGTCGTGTGCAGCTTAAGTCGCAGGCACTAAGGCTGTTTAAGCACATTAGGTTGCAAAGTCTCTTAAATCGTTCGGATTTGTTAGGTCGCCTCTGATGAAACTTGGCAGCCTTGGACCATCTCCTGTTGGCACCACTATGATCTTTTTTCCCTAGCTCGCTTTCTTCCTCTCTATCCAGCAGCTCCTACATCCCAACCAGATAACTCATTAGCCATGAAAATCCACCATCTTCTCAACGAAACCCGTCGTCTATCCATACCACCAAATCACCCAAATACTGACCTGAATCATCTCAGATCTATCATGAATACAATACCATGCTATGCTCTCATGGATCGCAATGGCAACATGGCTAATAGCGATCAGCATAACTCGAGAATGGAGCGCGATGTACGAAATCGGTATGGAGTCAGAAGATTGGAATCTATGATTTGGTGGTGATAGTGGATAGGAAAAGGTCGAGTTTACTTACACAATGCGATGGTGAAAATGAATCGACAACTGGATAGCCCAAATTCGCCTGTGGAAGCTCGAATATTTGTTAATGGAGGCTTAGAGTGATGGAGCAGGTAAAATGAAGAAGGAGCGGGTTAAGCAATTTATATGAAAGGAAGGCATACCGTCACGCGACCTAGCAAACCGTTTGAGTCGCTCACAACCTAAGGAACTAAGTCGAAGCATACGACCTATAACCTAGGCGTGTACTTCGAGGGGCGAATGTTGATTCCTTCATTATGAGACCTAGCAACTCAACAACCAAAGCGACCTAAAGAGGTTTACAAGTTGGAGCGACCCAGCGACTTACGTAAGCACGGTGACCTAAAGTATGAAGCGAGTTAGCGACCTAACAGGCAACGACCTACCGACCTAAGAGATGGGACGACTTAACTGCTTAAGGGAGTAGGCAACCTAACACATGAAGAGGCTTACGGGAAAGGACGACCTAACGACTTAGAGAAGTAAGCGACTTAACAACCTAAAGGTGGCACGACCTAAAAGATGTAACGGCTTAAGAGGTGGAACGGTAGAACGACCTAACGTATGACCGAGCTAGGAAACACAGCGACCTAACAAACAAGTACCCTGCGACCTAAGAGTAAAGCGGTCCAAGCGACCCAAGAAGATCAATGGTCCACGAGTTAAGACATAGAACGATTTAGAGCAGCCCCGACCTAACTACCTAAATGAGCTAAGCGGCTTACTGGTCCAGCGACTTAACGAGTCAGCGATCTATGACCTAACGGTTAAGGCAGTACAAGACCGCATGACTCTTCATAAGGTCGCACACGACCTAAACAAGGCCGAGGCAACTCCATAAGTCGCTGCATCTTATGACATTCTTCTAGGTCACTCCACTCACCCAGAAGAGATCAGCGACCCATCCTAGGTCGCGTGCAACCTGCTAACCCGCTCAGGAGGAGCCAAGTGCAACTAGAATGGGCTGTAGCTCGTTTCCTTTAGGTTGCGACCTTCGACCTACGGCCTACTTTAGGTTGCGACCTTCGACCCACGACTTACTTTAAGTCGCAGCTTCCGACCTACGACTTATGACCAGGAAACTCGCATAAATACAGCATGAGCTCCAACGTTCGAGGGATCTTTTGGGCTCATTCTCGAAGCGCCGATATTCTGTCGTTTTCTCAACTCAAACAGCACTTCAATCACTCCAAACACCAAGGACACTACGACAAACTTCAAGAGAAAATCTGCATCATTCAACATGGATTCGAAAGATTATTCTCCATCAAAGTTTGATCTACTAGTCTAAAGTGTGTTGTAATTGAAGAAAGTTGTATAAGTTGTACTTGAGTCAGCAATAAAGAGATTGAAAGTGGACGTAGGCTTGATTATAAGACGAACCACTATAAAAACTGTGCCTTTTACTGTTTTTCTGATATTTTCCTGCTTGTTTCTGATTCCCGTGTCAGCGGGTGGTGCTTTCACACTTGCTTTACTTGCACCGAGGTGTTAACGTCAGATTTTTACGTTAACATAGCTTAAAGACAATCTAAGCTATTTCATTCAATAACCATTTCAATTTTTCTTATAGACTCCAAGTTATTTCAATTCCTTAGCAATTTAAATGGTTTACAATTATTTATTTAAGAATTTCATTCCATTAAATATTATCTGTAACTCACTGAATTCTATTTCTATCCAAATTTATTTTCACTTGATTTAAATCCAACCCAATATCATTACACTTAGCTTTAAGTTGAATTCAATTCAACTCTCCTTCATCTATTCAGCTTTAGTTAATCTACCTCAATTTATTCAAATTCTTTTTTTTTCCATTTTCCATTTTCCAATTCATCAAAATATTAATTTTGGGCTTTGTATTCCATTTTCAATTTTATAAGTCACAACTTATTATTTACACAATTCCATTCATTATAGACTTGAATGTATTCATCTTTTATTTTTAATTCAAGTTTTACACTTATTTATAATCCAAGCATATTTTATTCTGTGGATTTTTAATTCTGGTCCTTTTATAAGTTATTCTAGTTATTTATTTCAATTCCAATCCTTATCCAATTTAATGTCAATCCAGCCAATTTTTTTTATTTCCCATCCAAGTTAATTTCATTTTTAACTTTTCTCTTTAAATTTACATTCCAACATTCAAAGCTTATTTTCCCTTCCTGATTTAAAAATCATCTCAATTTATAAGCTTACAACCTGTCTCATCAGGATTTTTAAATACCCAACTTTGGTTTCAAATCATTTTGAAATCTTCAACATCTCAAAATCACACTTCTCAAAAATTTCAAACCAATCCTGGTTTTTATTCCCAACAAATTTACTTTGAATTTTCAAAAAAATAAACAGGTTTTCCTGAACAAATCAATTTAGCAGCAATTCATCACTTAGAAACCCGAAAATGAACATCGATGATGCTGCAGTCATCAGCGAAGTTATTTTCCAACTATTGAAGTGAATTCAATGCTATATCCCTTCCCAAGATTTATTTGAAACAGTTTTCCTTCAGAAATAACCCAAAAACAACAATATTACTATTTATCTTCAAAATACTTCCAAAATCTCCAGGGTTTTAAAGTTTCAGATTCTGTTTTAATTCAAATTTAAACTATAATGCATTTGTATAGTTTATGATTATACAAACTCTCATTTGATTATATTTCAATCTATAATTTACATTCATAATTCATATTTATAAATTTCATTTCACAATTGAATTTATCTCATTAGGTTTTAGTTACATTTTAATTTCTAGTTAAATTTTCACTTAATAATGATAATAATTTAATATTATCATTTCTAACATCCAAGCAAACATATGTTAGCTAAAATAGTTTACAAGAACTTTTCTTTATATAAAAATATATTTTTAGGTAAAATTATTTCATTTACCCACATTTAAAACTATACCGTGTCGATTGTTCTATTCAAGTGTTTAGAAACCCTTTCGATACAGTTGTCCAGACTGTGCCGACGAAGGTTCATATGTCACTCAATAAACCAATCAACACAATATTAAAATAATTTATATTCACTAACAAATACGCGTTCATATCAATTAATAATCTCAAACTCATTATAGAGTACTACGGACTCTATTTTAATTGAGTAATTCCCACCAGAGCCAAGGTTATCACCAACCTAAGCTCTGATACCACGGTAACAGCCCGCAAATCCATAACCCTTGAGTCAACACAATTCTACAACAATCAACTCAAGTTGCACAGAAATACCAACCATCCGGGTTAAAGAAGAAGAGGTTGAAGAAGAAAATAGACAACAACATTAGAATCTAACCATCGCAGCGGAATAAAATATAATAGATAATAAATAATCTATACTCAAAAATCAAATATCTCTGTTTATATATTACATCATTAGAGTACATCAAAACAACATCACAACTCAGGACAGTAATCACAACATGTTCTACAACATAATTCACAGCATAGCGGAATATATATAAACAAGTACAGGAGATAAGTCTCGCCATCCAGCTCGTCTCCTGAGCTCCATGACATCATATCCTGTATCATATAATACTCGGTCTGACCCGAGCATTACAGTTAAATGATACCCGAGTCAGTCTGGAATACCAGCGTGAGAAAATCACACCCACTTAATTATTAAAGTTTTAAAAATCCTTTGAAAACAAAAGCATCTCATAAGACCACGCCACAAATAAACATGTCGGGTTTTACCTTACGATAGCTAAAACAATTTTTATAGAAATCCTCTGATATTATAAAGGTCTATATACAAATACCTACAAAATAGCCGAAATTGTTACATGATTAAATTCTAGCTACTAGCCACAGAGTGGGTAATACAAACAAAACTCGTACAAGGCTCGTAGGGAGAATGGATTTCCAACTAATGACTAGGCACTGGGGTACCACCTGTCACAGTACAGGGCCTAGATCACCGTACCGAGGAGTACGCCCGCTCCCCTACAACACAAGGCCGGGACTACCCCTTACTAGATAATCCCGAGTGAGATCACCCCGCGGTTGGGATCAGCAACCGCCCACTAAGCCGAAATAAAAAGGGACATCTAGACTGGAATGACCTCACCTGCTTGGGTGCTACCCACCTAGCCTGGCTGCATAACCCCTGATTTTCAGTCATTCCCATTTGATGAGGCTTGAGGCTAAGCGTTACCTTTTTAGAACAGATCTCTTAGAATGCCCATCGTCCACCTGACGATGTTTCGCAAGCATTCATCCGTACAAGTCCGCCCCGGGTTCGAACGGAACCGAAGGAACTGTTCCTACTACATCCTTTTTGGAAATATCCTCAGGATTAGTAGCGACTAGCCCTTGCACTTCACAGATCCATCTTCGCATCCAAACTCGTTTCCACGAAACGAACAAACCGGATCGAAGTGGTTTTCGAGAAATAAATCTAGATCCCGGTCTTTTCGAAACGATGAAGTATTTGTCCAATATTGATAGTCGGTTATTTAACTATCAATTAATATTCAAAAACAACCATCAACCAATAAATAATTTCCCAAATTATTTATTTATCTAAAAAATATCTTCCCAAGATATATTTTCACCTTTCAAATTCCTTTGAAAACAATTTTCAAAACTAACTGCCTTTCTCAGAATAAATTCCAAGTATTTCTATTTCCACTGGAATCACCAAGCATAAAACTTTAGATTTTGAAATAATTCCAAAACACCTTATTGTAAAATACGTTTAACATTTAATTTAGAAAATTTAACTTTAGTACTTAATTTAAAATAATGCTTTAAACAAATTACCAAATCATTCTTTATATAAATATTACGATAATAGATTAAGCAAAAATACTTACTTTGGAATTTACCTTTAAACACTTAAGTTAAAACTACTTTAATAATTTATTAAAAATACATACCATATAAACATTTGAAAATAAAGTTACTCAATAAAATATAAAACTAGATTTCTACTTTTTTAAAATAATAATAATAATAATAATAATAATACTAAGTTACTTCTTTAAAAATTATTGCTACAATAGATTAAAGAAGATACTTATTTTTGACTTTAAATATTAGAAGTAATAAATTTTACAAAACTTGCTTTCTTTAAAAACAACTTTAAAACATTTAATTTATATTTACAAATTTACTTTCAAAAACATGTACCTGGTCATCCAGAGAAAATTCCAACTTCAATCACTTAATCAAGTTTTCCCAAATTGATTTCCAATTTATTTTATTTGAATTAAGTTTCTACAATTTCTCAATTCATTTCAAAATTCATTAGTTATGGACTTATTATTAATGTTATTATTTTCCATTTGATTTTATACCCTTTAACTGAAATATACGATTCCAGGCTTTTCCCAATTTCTTCTTTATTCCTTCAATAATTTAAATATTAAATATTAAATAAATGTTTTCTTATATTAAATAATATCATTAAAGTTTCAAACTTTATTAACTTTCTGTTTATTCAAAATTTCCATTCCATACACAGAATTTTATTAATTAGCATTTAACACTAATATTATTCTTATCCAATTTATTCTTAATTTATTTAAATTTTCTATAATTATTTCACTTACAAATCCTCTTCGTTTTATTTCCAAATTCCAATTCTATATATCTTGATAACTTAGTGCACCGGAAAATATTTAGGTAAACCATAACATCTAATATTCCAATTATCAACAATATTCATCACAGAATATAAAATAATCACAACAGAGGGTATTAAATAATTTAAATAAATGTTGAGGGATCCAGTTGGATCCCTCTAACCTATTTTTCCTGCATCCACAGACGTTAGCACAATATAATATTCCAATTTCAAATTATACCATACTATCGCACATCAAACAATTCAAACATTCAAACAATTATTTAAATTTAATCGTTTAAATTTAAATTAAACTGAGTGAGATTTACTCACCTTTGATTTTTTTATTTGCAATCCAACCAAACCAGCTTATTTTCTTCACATTTTAGTCCTTGAATAGACATTTTTACAATTTACGAATTTTCGAACCAATTAAACAATCAATCACAATAAATATTCATTTTAAACTTAAATCTATAGGGTGAATAAAATTTCAATTCTTATTTTATTGTTTAATCCCTGATAAACAACTTTAAAGGAATAGTTTCAAACTTACTTATCATTAGATTAAAATGTTCAAAATAATTTAATTAACTAGTGATTTGATTCAACTAATAATTTGATAAAATATTTTTAGTGACTAATTCATTAAATGGGTTACTTAACAAACTAATTACCCTAAATACGTTTTCTAGATATTTTTATATTTATAATTTACTTTTCTGTAAATCAAAATAGTAATTATGTTTACTGTACAACAAATGTACCAATTCAGCATTTAATTTGGAAAATAGCAAAAATGTTGCCTTTATCTATATAATATAATTATTTTAAAATTAGCTATCCCAACATCAAATAGCAAAACTAACTACAGGGAAAACTTATATACATCTATTTCAAATCTGTATACGTTAACTATGTTAAAATCAATTTTAATTTAACACTAAAATAAAATTAAATAAAATGAAATAAAATAAAACGAAATCGAATACCTCTCGCTGAAGGCAGTACCAAGATCGCGACTCCAACACGAATTTAAATTACTTCTAGCGCGTAGCTAACGCTCCTGTCCTAATATCTCTTCAACAATTCAAACTCCTGCCTTATCCTCTAGACGAACCATCATTGCCGCTACTTCTCTCCCCCTTATCTCCCTCCAAGGCCAAAAAAATCGACCAGAGACTCAACAAATCCGCTCCTCTTTGCGAATGCTTCCTTCCTGACTTTAACGCCTTCAACTCAATCAACCACAACAGATCGCGATCTGTAGCCTTAGACCACAACCAAGAAAAATCGCACCCCTCAAAACGATGTGAGCTCCACCAATACCGGCCATGGTTGCTCCTCACGACGAGAAATCCAAAGGAACCAACCTCGTCGCCTATCTCCTCCTCTGGCCAGCACGAACCCTAAATCGATTCGATGATGGTGACACGATTGCAGACATCGCGAGTCCTCCCGCGACCTTACCACTTTCGATTTCGAATTCAGATCCATCGCGTTTCCCAATTTTTTTTAAAGGTTCGGCCCCAAACGAAATGAAGGGAAAGGGTATCAGAGCCATTACACCAAAGTAACAAATTTAATACAACAGAAATGAATGGAAATGAAACGAAACGAAAATGAAGGGAAATGGAAAGAAGTGATATTTTAAAACGAGGGGAAACGGCTTGCTTCAGAAGATTGTCGGCTACAACAGAGATTTGTAGGCTTAAGGGATTACAGGTTGCAGCTGATTAAAAATTAAATATTTTTATATTCAAAATATCTTGTTTAGGTACCTAGTTATTAAATTTTATTTGATATAGATTTCAACATGTTTATATAACGTATGCTCACACAACAACTCCAAACACTCCGAAAATTGAAATTCGATAATAATAAAATATTACGGATCCAATGGAACTGGTATTGTCGAATTCCGAGACTATGCCTCGGAAGACTATTTTTAAATGCAACTTAAACTAAAAGAAAAATTTTAAACTGAACAAACCACTGTTAAATTCAATTTTAACACATCTATCGTCTTCCATGTTGTCAATATAAATTTTATGAGCCTTCAATTTGTTTTTAACAGGCTTAAAATTCCAGATTCAACATTTTATTCAACTTCAAGTTATTTAATTCAATAATTTAATTATCTAATAAATTGTGATATTCGTAATTCAAGTTAAAATTACCCTATTGAATATTTAAAATCAATTAAATATTCTGATTTTATGCTAAAAAATTTCAGGTCGTCACAAAAGTGCTTATGAATAATTTCCAATTGAGATAAGGATTAAAGTGATAATCCAAATGGAATTGAAGTAGTTGTGAATAAGTGGATAGGAATTAAAGTGAATGTGAACAGAAAGAGAATTGATTTGGCTAATAATCAATAAGGATAGATACGTAGGATGTACGTATATTATTCTATGCGCATAACAATTTCATCCAGATTCGATCTCAGAATTTCGAGATAGTATATCGATTAGAATTGGGATTTTTCACTCGATTTTTGACGGCGAACTTGGATATGGATTTTTGATTTGATTCTGGATATTCTCTATCATAGTAATGGCTATGCAAGGTGAATGAAGGTTTTTGATCAAGAAATCAGATCTGAGTCCTCACTAGGAAGTCGGGTGGACGATACTAGTTCGGAAGAGAAATGGCGTGATCGAGTGAGCGATCAGATTGATATTGCGTACAGATGATATATGTACATCGTACGGGTTTGAATGAAATTGATATTGAAAATTTATGGATAAGAAGTGTAAAATGGTTTTTGAAATGAAAAGTATATTTTGTGAAATATATGATGAAGTAAAGTAGAAATTGGATATTTCTATGGTAAGTGACCTTGTAGAGTAATCAGGCTTGAATGTTGATTTGGCATAAAAAAAGTTATATATATATATATATATATATATATCTTTGTTATATAAAATAAATCTTCCCTTGTTGAATCTATTGCCGGAAGAAAAATGGTTTTTAAAAGTATTTGAAGTGTAAAAAGGGACTTTATACAAGTATGAAGTGATCCAACGATTTTCAAGATTTTATATATATATATATATATATATATATATATATATATATAAAGGATCTTCTAAGAATGATTTTGAAAAAAGGTTTTGGAACCTATGGGTTTTGGAAAGGCTTTTGATTTTTAAGAAAAAATAAATTTTGGAAATCTGGAAAGGCTTATTGAGAATTATCGATTTTGGGGATAATCAATTTTAAGAAAGGAGATTTATATGAGATTCATAGAAGGAGTATGATTTGGAAAGATACTATATGTATATAGTGTTAACGCTAAAATTTAAACGCTAACACCCCGGCATATGAAGTGAGATCGTGAAAGCACCACCCGATAGCTCGGGAACAGATTATAGGAAGATAGTAGTGAAAAAACAGTAAACAGCAGCAATTTTATAGTGGTTCGGCTTAAGAGATAGCTTACGTCCACTTTGAATATCTTTATTGACGATTTGATTACAAGTCAATGCAGTTACACTTTGATTACAACACACTCTGAGTTTCAAGTAACTTAGAACAAGTAGCTAAAACTTCAATGTCGATCCAAATCTTTGAACATGTCTTTGAAATGTTTGATTTCTTCATGAAGTTCCTTGAAGATGTTGAAGTAGTTCAGAATGCAGCAGAGTAACGGCGCTTGAAAATGAGTGAGCCCAAAAGTCCCCTTCTAGTTGGAACTAGGGTCGTATTTATAGGCATTTTTCGGAGTTAGGTCGTAGGTCGTGACCGACCTAAGTTAGGTCGTAGGTCGTGACTGACCTAAGATGCACTGGCTTCTCTTTCACAAGAATACGCATGCTGGTTTGCACAAGTCCTAGGTCATGAGCGACCTATCATAGGTCGTAGGTCGCAAGCTTTTTCCTGAAGATGGTTGAATAGCATTGCACTTAACTCTGGAACGAGCTAGTAAGCAGTAGGTCATGGTCGACTTAACAGATCAGGGTATAAGTGAAGCGGCATAGGGATTTTATTTCATCTGCTTAGGTCGCAAGCTACCTACTATAGGTCGTTAAGTCGTTATCCTTTTTAAGTCGCTCCATACTTTAGATCGGTACATATCTTTAGGTCGTGTTGAACATTAGGTCGTTCCACCTTTAGGTCGTAAGGTCGCTAAGACAATTATGTTATTAGGTCGTTGAGGCTATTAGGTCGTCGAGTCCTCTTAGGTCGTAACTTTCTGTTAGGTCGCGGAGCTTCTTAGGTCGCGGCCTCCTTTAGGTCGCGAAACATATTTAGGTCGTTCTCCTTTTTAGGTCGAGCCATTTTTAGGTCGTGGAGTCTTCTTAGGTCGTTATAACCTTTAGGTCGCCGCTATTTTTTAGGTCGTGGCTTCCTTAGGTCGCGACTACTTCTAGGTTGCTTCATTAGTTAGGTCGCTAGCAGTGGGGAGTTAACATATAGTATAAAGTGTTTTAAAAATGGCTCTGGAGAAAAAGGCGCTCCCTTGAAATGAACTTCTCTGGAGTACCATAGGTTGGTACCGCCTTGAGCCTAAAAAAAGGGGGGCTCTAAAGTGGATCCTATGAGGAAGTCCGTACAAACTGAAGTTCTTGAGGATTATTGGGTAGCGAAAGTCGAGGGCGTTGATGCCTACAAGGGCACTTGGGTTATGCTGTTACGATAGTGTAACTCGATGTTCCTACAATCTACTGTGGACCATAGCGGAAATCGTGTGGAGGTGAGTGTCAATGGTCTACGCTTGATTTTGCCGGGAAGACAACGTAACATCGGTAGATTGCGATCTATGGTCGAGAGGAGTGGAGAATTTTTATTCTTTTGGCACCGTATATAAGGGCGATGATGCCTACAGTTATATGGGTTATTGCTGTCATAGTAACATAACCCCAGATGTAGCTGCGTTCCGTAGTGGGTTCCATGGCGTAATTGAGGGGCACGGAGTGCCTACAGTTATCTATTGATTTTGCAGGTATGGCAACGTAACCATCGGGTTAACTGCGCCCATCGATGGGGGTGATGATTTCCAGAGCATTCTCACCAAAGATGTTTCCTCTATTTTCAAAATTGTTTTCTATATTTTCAATAAAATTATTTTCAAGTACTTTCACCGAGTTTGAAGTGGGTTTACCAAGTACTTATAGATTTTCAGTCCTACGCCTGATCAATGTATAACCGAATTTCTGTGAGAACGAGGACGGACTTGTTGAAACATCGAGCTTTAAAATGATATTTTTATAAAACTATTTTGGCAATATTATATAGATTTTCAAAGTCTTTTAAAAAAACGATCAAAAACAGATTTAACTGATATTAAATATTTTAATAAATTCTGGCTCCTTTTCGAGGACGAAAATATTCAAAGGGGGGAGAATGTGATATCCCGAAAATTTCAAGCAATAATAATAATAAAGTGTTGCTTTTTTATAAATAGATTTTAAATAAAAATTATTATTTACAAACTGAATTTGTATTTGTTTAAAATATATTATATATGATTTTTTTATTTATGAATATAGTTTGTTTTATATTATCTCTTTTAAAGGATTTTTATTTATAAAATTAAGATATGTATTTATTAATTAGAAAATTCATTATAAAAGTTTTTCAAACCATTCAAAAATTAATATATTCATGGTAAACTAATTTAATTTTTGCAAATTAAATAAGATATTTATTTGTTTATATATGTATATGGATTAATTTGAAATTCAAAAGTAGATATTTTGGAAATATATTGGATTTGAAAAGAACTCTATATTTTAAAATTTATAAAGAAATTTGTTTTGTAATTATAATATGTATGTACATATATATACATTGTGATTTGGAAACAATATTTTTAATTTGACATAACAAATTTTCCAAAAGCTATTTAAAGGTTAAATTATAACATATATAAATGTTGATTTATTAATGTACTTTAAAATCATATTCTTTAAGTTATAAATATATATATATATATATATAACATTTAAAATACATAATACAAATTTATTTCAATTATAATGGTTGAAAATAAATTAAAAGATTAAATACTTTCTTTAAGATTATATGCACATAAATAAAATATAACATATGTAAACATTTTAAAATACCATCCAATAAGTGTAACTGTTTTAAATGTGTAGATTTACAAATGCAGTCATTTTATTTTATGAATTACAAGTGTCATTTATCATCCTTCATTTTAATTATTGATAAAAGAAAACAAAAGAAAAACAAGAATATAAAATTCCACTCTCTCCTATTCTCATCTTTTCTTCATCTTTCACTTTACATTTCTCAAATCTTCAAAACAAAGAAATCAAGATTAAAAATTAAATTCAAAACAAAACTCAAAGAACTTCGTTTAATATCAAGTTTCAAATCAAATAACCTCAAATCTGAAGCATAAGAAATCTGATGCAAATAAAGTAAAATGATCAGTTTAAAATCTCATAACCTGAATCAAAGCAAACTAGATCAACCTTAAAACCAAACAAAGTTAGGATTAAAATTCAACTATACAAAGACTCAGAGCAAGATCAAATTTCCAATTTCAAGGGATCAGCAACCTCCTGTTCTAAAACATTCCAGGCATCCTCTGTTGACTGTGAGTAAACAACTTTATCAAAATGGCTGAAATCTGTTTTTATCTTGATGTTTATGCATATTGTTTACAATAGTGTTGTGATATATATGATGCTTGCCTGTTTGTGAAATATAAACTGGTGGATGTGCATACACACACACACACACACACACACACACACACATATATATATATATATATTACAGAATTCAAATTTGATAAAAAAAATCAAATTTCCCTTCTCTGATATTCTTTAGGCTATGAATTGTAAACAAAATAAGCTTTTTTTAACAGAATATCGATTTTAAAAATATTTTCAAAATTTATCAAATGTTAGTCTTAACAAGAGAGGAGAAGTACAGCAAAATTCAAATTTTATCAATCTTTCGAATCGAATGATTTCTGGTTTAATGATTAAAATCTGAATTATTAGCAACATCTAGGATTTTTAGTAGAAAAATCACGATTTTTACTAAGTATTTCGAGTGGAATTGCATTTTGATCAGCGAATGGGTTTTGAGCGAATTCTGATGATTGACAGATCTATAATGCTCAGTGTTATGATCAAAGATGGCTCGAGGAACGAGGATAATGGGAAATTGGTCGGAAAGATTTTAGCATGTCGTGGTGGTGCAACGAGGAGGAAATATGGTTTTTGGAACCTATTGGGTTCGATTAAGAATCGAGATCATTGTGCCGACGAGGATGGATCGAGTGTGATCGGGGCAAGTCGGAATGATGCGTGGAACAGAGATGAAGATTCTGGTGGGTCAGCATAAATTCTGGTGAGCCAGATCGACGAGGCATGGAGGTTTTCGTCGGCAGGTTCGGAATTGTGGTAGTTTCAACATGCTCAAATTTGTTTCTTGTCGATTTCATTGTACCTAGGTGGTTGAAAAGTACGAGAGGAGCGTGGGTGGTATGCTGGTGGTCTCGACGATGATCGATGATGACTGGAACATATATGCATATGCACCAGTGCACCTTGTATTATCTAGCGATGCTCAATTTTTGGGATAAAGCAACTGCCTCGGGTCGGACTCGAGTAAATGTGGGGTTTGTCTCGAAGTGATGTAGTTGTCGTGGAGCTCGGTTTTTGGCACGAGAAAAATAAGATCTGGCTCTGGTTGCTTCGTTAGGTTATTAACTTTGAAATATAAAGGTAAGTCAAGTTTTGTAAGAAGAGAAATCTTATTAACCTGTTTTTAAAAATAAAGTTTTGGTAAATTAAATTCCTAAGTATCACAAAATAAAATGAAGTGATGGAATTAAATATGTGTTTAATAACTAGTGATTATGAAATGATTAATTAAAGAAATCAAGTTGAGAAAATTAATTAGTTAATTAATTATGGATAATCACTAAAAGAAATTGATTTAGTATAATTACTTATTGAAATTTATGAAATATAATTACTTAGGGTAAGTAATTAAAGAGTAATTATTGAAGGTAATGGATAAAAAGAAAATTTCTTAATAAAGGTAATTAGTGGATAATGACTTAATGGAAGTGCTTAAGGATTACTTACTAAGTATAATTAATTAAATTTATGCGATTAATTTAAGTTAATTAACTAGTTTAATTGATTTAGGATAATCATTTGATGATTGGTTAAGTATAGTGAAGTATAATTACTTAGTAATGGAAAATTACTGGATGTAATTAATTAAAGGGAAATTACTTGATGGAAGGTAATTAAAGGATAATTACTTAGTTGGAAATAATTAAGTGTTAATTACTCTGTGTAATTAATTAAAGGATTAATTAATGTAATTAATCAAGGAGTTAATTATTTTGGATAATTAACCAATAGGATAATTACTTGATGGAAGTAAATAAAAAGGGGCATTACTTAATGGAATTTATTAAAGATTAATTACTTAGTGCAATTAATTAAGGAAATTAATTACGGATTAGTTAATTAATAGTATGATTAATTAAAGGATAATTAATCAATGTAAGTGATTGTAGGATAATTAATTTGAGCAATTAATTAAGGATAAATATGATTAATGTGAATGGGTGAAGGCTAATTATTTTGTGTTATTAATTAAGGCTAATTACTTAATGTAATTAAAGGATAATTAATCAAGGGTGATTAATTAAGATAGAAAATTAAAAGATGATTTATTAATTGATTTGTAATTAATTAATGTTAAATAAAGGTAATCTTAGTGATTAAGATAGCAATTATTTAATTCGAGATAATTCAATTAATTGGAAAGTGATCAAATTTTGCTTATGAATGATTGAATGACATTAATGCCTTGAATTGGTTGATATCTCTGATAAGAAATGTTTTGTGTTATGATATGATTAGGTGGACAGTGATAATGTAGTTATTTATCGATGAAAAGTTGTTCCGTATAAGTGACATCCTGTATTTAAAGTTGAATTGTATTTAATGGAATAAATTAGGTTAATATAACATGAGATTCGAAGAGACCGGAGTCGGGTATTGGTAAATACCCGAGACCATTTCGATTCTTTATAGATTGATATGTGAAATCAATAGGCTGGAATGGAATGATTTAAGTGAATTGGACCATTTTATCCAAGTTTTTGTTACTTAGAAATTGATGTGTGAAATAAGTGATGTCTTTAACAAATTGTGAATTTGTAAATTGATAAGAGTTGACCCGGGTTTTATATAAGTTTATTCTTTTGTATTCCTAGGGTTTACTCACGCTGGTTCTAGCCTGACCCGGGTGTTACTTTGATGTAATTCTCGGGACACCGAGTATTACAGATTTTCAGGTAAGGATGTTCTAGAGCTCAGGAGGCGAGCTGGATGGTAGGAACGTATGGAGTGTAACCCGTTGAGTATTATTGATTTGTATGCGGAACATGTTGCTCTTACTGTCCAGTGTTTATGAAATGTTGTAACTCTGATAAAATGTATGTAAAATAACAATTACAACTTTCTTTGTATAACTGCTATTTTAATTGATATTATATTTTGATCCGCCGCGAATGTGAGGACCTGCGTTTTGGTGTTTCTGTTCCTTCTTCTTCTATCTCTTTCTTCTTTTCTCTAACTATCTGGAATATTTTGGATCGAAATTTCCGGGTCGTTACATTAACAAGGAAGAAGAAGAAGGAAATGAAAGCAAGGAGAAAAGAAAGAGAACTGGTAGGTACATATATGAGCAAAATGAATTAAATAATATAACTTGCCATAATTATATCTAGTCACATCAAATTTTTTTTATAGTATATATAAACATAATTATGTTTAGTCACATCACTCTTATATATATAATTACGTTTAGTCACATCACTTTCTTTATATATATATAATTTATTATAATGTTTAGTCACATCACTTTCTTATATATATATATATATATATTTATTATACTTAGTCAGATCACTTTCATTTTTTTCTTTTTTTTGAATACCCATGGGAACCTGACGGACCAGTAAACTATTGAGGAGGGTATAGTAAAGCCGTCCGCTGATTCAAGCCCACATACCGCCGGGTAAATTTATATAGGATAGGGAAGCGCATGGTAGGAATCGAACCTGGGTCTTTTTACGAGAACACAAGCCTCCTTTCCACTGCGCCGCACCCGCGGACTAGATCACTTTCTTATATATATAATATTATATTTAGTCACATCACTTTCTTTTTCATATATAATTATTATACTTAGTTACATCTCTTTCTTTTATATATATATATATATATAATTATTATGTTTAGTCACATCACTTTCTTATATATATATATATATATAAGTTTAATTATTAATTAATTAAGATGTTACAAGAGATAATTATGGTTAATGATTACAAATCTAAGATGTGATAGTACTTAATGCTTAATAGATACATAAGTCTATTATTTTTCAAACTATGTCCTGTCACATCACTCACTAATCCAAATTAACATAACGTATGATAATTTATTCCTAATTATGTTATAATTTAATATATTAACTTTTATATATATGTAAATATAGTGCATGGAAACAAACAACGTTCCTGTCAACTTTTCGTGGTCGAAATGTCGAAATTCCGCAAATCATTCTTCAGTCGCATTTTCTTTTTTTCTGCGAACTATTTAATTTGGTAAACAAATTTTAAAAATGATTTTACCGTTATTATGAATTATTGAAATTGCGTTTATTTTCATTATAAAACCAATATATTGAATATTTAAAATTAATTAAATATTCATTAATCAAAGAAGTGAAATTCCGGATCGTTACAGATAGTTTGAATGGTTTCGAAAGGTATTTCCACATGTTATAAATTGAATCCCAAATGCTTTCGAAAGGCTTGATGTTTCGATGCTTTCAAAAGGTATAAAAGAAAAGGTTTTCCAATGGTTTCGAAAGGCAATGTTTAAGTGTTTCAAAGATATAATGTCTAAGATTTTAAAGCTTTCAAAGGAGATGTTTTCCAATGCTTTCGAAAGGATAAATATAAATGGTTTCAAAGAGTGTGATTTCGAAAGGTATGTTTTGGCCTTTCCGCCTAAGGTTTTAGAATAAAGTAATTTACTTACATAGAAGAGGGCACTTTCAATGGTTTTGTAAGGGTTGTTTAAAGGTTTTAAACAAAGATTTCATATGAGTTGCTTTTTTTCAATAAAGCCTTAGTGTTTTTAAGTTAAAATGGGTTTTAACTTATTTTGAAGGGATGGAAAATCCTTAATAATTTCATCAACATTATTTTGGGTAAAGTATATATAACATGGAAAATAACTTAGAGTAAAGCAAAGAGTATATTTTCCTTATATATGTATGATTTAAAGGTTTAAATCATTTTAAAAAGGTTTTTAAGGAATTTTTTTAAGGGTAGTTAACCCTAATAAAATGATTTAGATTAGAAGACCAGATGGGACTGGTGTAGGATCACGCCCTATACTCATTAGCTATTAGCCCCTAGCTAATTTAGTCCAAAATTCCAATGTGTAGGGCTTTGTCACAAGTAAGACCATAATTATGTTACACATAGAAATGAATCTAAAAAGGAAAGACATGTTATTGGTAAGCCAGCAAAACCATTAGGATAGGTTAGACCAGGAGAAGTAAGTAAGGAAAGTTCGTCAAGAAAAAGAGATCTAACAGATATTAGATTTCTTATGTATTTTGGTAGACTCGAGTCAGCCAAGGGTTAGTAGTTAGCCAAACAAAACTACAGTGTATAGACAAATAATCCATATGATAACTGATATGTGTATATACATGATATTGCTTTACTGATTTAACCAGTTTTGGTTTCAAGATTATAATTTGAAAAAACATGTTTTAAAAATTATATTAGTGAGGGGAAACCCGTTTCGCTAAGCGGCATAGTCTCACTTAATATCATATAACCGAGATGTATAGTATTATTCACACCAGACTTTATGTCTGACTCGAAGTTTGTTTTTTCTTAAACTCTCGGGTGTTCAAAATTTATTTGAGTAGGCTGAGAGTATAGGTTTATAGGTTTTAGTAGGTTGGTAATAAAGCTTCAGGTGACGTGACGCGCAAGTGGCTGACGGATAGCTAATTAGGAGTTGCTATTATATTTTGGATTGATTCCGCTGTATTGTATATATATTACTCTAGTCAAAACCAAGGGGGCATCGTCATATGTCGCTTATGGCGTATTAATGTAATAACTATATTTTATATGAATGTGGGAAACGATTATGGGATTATGTAATTTGAAAATGGAACATATTTTAGAAATGTAATCAAAGATTTTTTTTTTGAAATCTGTAATTTTGTTTCATATTCATGTGCTTCTGATATTATGGGTACCATTAACATAGACATATTTACTCGCCATAAGATACTACTATGGATGACTGCAACATTTATAGTGTTTAACTTTGGGCCTCTAGATAGGGGATGTTACAGTATTTTATAAATTAAAGAATAGATTTATAAATGGTATTTTATAAAAATGAAATTAATATCATTTTGATAAATTGAAAAATAAATCACATTTGTGAATTTATAATGGTATATGAAATGACCATTTGATGAAAAATATTTTTTCCTATTTTGAAACAAAGATTTTGTGTTAAGTATAAAAGGATTTATAAAAGGAGATGTATAAAAAGAATTTTATAAAGGAAATGAGATTTGATTTCTGTAAATGATCAATTTAAATTATGGTGGTATGGAAAGTATTCTTTTCATACTTAACACCAAATTCCGAGGTATTGAAACTCGTCTCTATCTTGAGAATTAAGAATGGATGTCGAGGCAATGATAGTTTTCTAACTTGTCTGATTTGATTGTTAATTGAGAGATACTATTATTTGAAATCGGGAAGTGGGGGTATGTATATTTGGTCTAGTTCCTAAATGATCCATTTACTTACACCATAAGTGTTTTGGGTTTATTGTTATCTATGTTTTAGGCCATATTTGTATTAACCAAAATAAGTGTGGTTTTTGAAATGAAAGCTTCCTTAAGATTTGATGATATACTTATACCCTCGAGATAAATATATAAATTCTTTTCTAAGTATTGAAAGTGGACTGTTTTGAAGGTATACTTGCATGGTTGAGATAAGTATATCAATATTTTTTTCAGTATTGAAAAGAGTAAAGAGGGTTTGTGAATATATCTTCTGTATAAGTATTTTAAGACAAGAATTTACAAAGTGGTTTTAATTAACAAAAGGATTACTTAAAGAGGCTTAGTAGTTACTTATGTGCTTAACCATGCTTGGTATCCACATGGAATTAAATCTATGAATGGATTGTTTATTTATACAATAGTTAAATAATCAATTATCAAATTTTGGCTTGGTTTGAAACTATCGTTTGTCGGTTCGAGTGACCAAGATCGGATATATTATCCGAAAACCACTTTCAACTAATATAAACATTCGAATTGGAGACATCTTGAACATGGCGAAATTCAAGGTGGAGTTCTTAGAAGTGCAAGGGCTACTTTGTACTAATCCTGATGATGTAGTAGAAGTAATTCCTTCGGTTTATTCTGTCCTAGAAGTACTTGTATGGATGAATGATGGCATTGCATTATAGTCTAAGGGGAAGTGCTAGCATTCCTCGTGGGACTTTCTAAAAGGTAAAAGGTAAACTCACGCCTCCCAACCCCGGATGGCTAAAAGAGGATAAATGTAGCAGGTCTAAGTGGGTCACTCCCATTAGGATATGGTCATCACTTGTATCTAGATTGATTCTTGGATTATGTATGTGTGCGGCCATGGAATGGTTTGTCAAGTTGGCAGCTAGGGTAGTGATCATATTCGATACTATCTAGGAAGGGTAGGGTGGTTCTATATTGATAGAGGGGTAAATGTGTTACAACTTTGGTACATTTTGTCCAAAGATGTACTATATCGAAGGTAGTCTCTTACCTTGTCATTGTATGAAATCCATTCTCTTATAAGTGCCTTACAGACTTATTTGTTCCTCACTATGTTGGATTGTGTGATACAAGCATTTCTGCTATGTTATTAATTTATTTTAAATCCTAAACATTACTATAATATCATTGGCTATTGTAAGAAAAATGGTTTGGTTAACATAAGGTAAAAATCTCTTCGTGTTTATGTACAGCATGGTCTTACGAGATATTATTATTTTTGAATGGTTTTATAAAACTAAAAAGCAATTTGATTTGTGTTTCTCATGCTATTTTACCATACTGATCCAGGCATTATTTTTATTTAATGGTCAGGTCAGACTGAACATATTTTCAAATATAGTTATGGATGCTTTGGAGCTTCAGGAGACAAGCTAGATGTCTCCAAGAGGTATTCACGTATCTTTTATTTCTTCTGAATTTTTTGTTTTGTATTTATCAGTATTTATGAGGACAAGTTGTTATAACTATCCAGGCTGATGATAGGTTGGTTTACTCTGATTGATTTATGTATATTATTGTTTTCTTTTGCAAAGGTATGTTGTATGTTATATATTTCTTGTCACGATGTGAGATTCTATTCTGTCTTTTCTTTCTATCAGCCTAACAATTTGTCTTTCCAACACTTGGATACTCGACATGTAAATACCGTGGATGTATTATTGTCGACTTTTGAAGGTCACAAAGGCGGGTCGTTGCAGTTGGTATCAGAGCTTAGGTTGAGCGAACAGCTAGGCTTTCATGGGGTAGACTCATTAGAGATAGGGTTAGTAACACCCTAGAACGAGTTTGAGTGTGTCTGTGTATATATATATGTGTATATATACAAGTATGTATTTTCTAGTGCTATAAATATGTTTTATATTTTCTTGATTTATCTGTTGAGCGGTCTATGAATTTTGGTCGATACAAAAGGAACAACAGTGTCAATAGGTGTTAACACTTGAATAAGGAAAACCGACATAGTATTATTTTGAAAATTCGATAAATGTAATAATTTTACCTAGAATTATATTTTATACACAAAAGGATAATTTTCAAAAATTGATATAGTTATTTATGATGTGTTTCTTTGTTAAGAAATGATAATATTCAATTATTATCTTTTATTTTTTGATTTTTCGAGCTCAGCCAGTTTATGACCAATTTTACTTTTTGCTGCATATGTTAGGTAGATAGTAACCATGGGAAGATTGAAACGAACACCTTGCGATTTAAATTTCACTGTTTGACTACAAGGCATTCGGTGATGATGTTAGGTTAAAATTTAATTTTAATAAAAGTTGCTAATTATGCTCTAAACAAAGATACACATTTGTGAAATGATTTTATATAAGAAAATGAATTATATAAATATGGTTTATAAATAAAAAGGATTTAAGCTAAGAATTTGAGAACTTAAATCCCGATGTTTTTGGAAATTGGTTTTCGACATTTTGGGGAAAATAATACCAGTATTATTTGGAAGTATTTATGAATAGAATTTTTTCTAAAGGAATTTTAAAATAGATAAGAAAGCATTGAACTCAGTTCTATTGCTAGAAAATAACACGGATGATGACTACAATATTATCGGTGTTCATTTTCGAGTTTCTAAGTGAGGGATTGCTACCATAGTAGTTTCGCTTCATAGTTTTTTTCGTAAAATAGATTTTTATGTAATCCCAAATGTTTGATTTGATATACTAAAGTTATAGGTATATATTATTATTTCAAATAGAGTTGTAATAAGACCCAATGTTTAAGTTTTCGGTTAAGTTGTTGTATGGACCCATTTATCCTATGCATTAGTGTAGTTTCGTTGGTGCGTCTCATTAAGGTATATTATTTGGTAGTTTTCATTTGTTGAAATGAAATGAAATTTTTGGTGATGTTGGACAATTGAAAATTTTCGAATTAGCTAAGAAATTGAAGATGAGTATTTTTATGAAACTATAAGAAATAAGTTTTTGTAACTTATAAATTTAGGAAGATAGTAAGTTAAAACAAGTTTAAATTTGTTGAACCCTATTTCAGCAAAGCAAATTGATATTGTATATATACTCTTAAGAAGTAGTGAAGTATTATATGAATATGAACATGAGTTATAAATTTTTAATAGACTTAAGTAATGGTATTATGAAATGGTTCATAAATGATTTTAATATTAAATGGAATATTATTGGTGTAATTAAATGTGGTATTGTTTCATTATCGTGTTTAACTCTCTTTTGGGATATGTAAGTGAAATTCAATAGTATGGAAGCAATGGCTTGCTAGTTGCTTTGGTTTCATGAGTTAAGTTTATTTACTTCACAAATTTGTATATGTTTATTGCTTAACAAGTGTATTTGCTATGCGTCATACATACTCTATAAGATAAATCATAAATATGCATATCATTTTTGATGATTTTATGCCTCACTTATGGGAGGCCACTTTTAGGCCTTTGTTTCTTTGTTAATTTGGGCCAATTGCAGCAAGTTGTAGTCTTTCCGGACCAAGCCGCACAAAGGAGCAACTGTTGAAATTTTCCATAACTTTAGGAATTTTGTAAGCTTAATAACTCATTTTAAACTAGAGATTTTGAAAGCCAAAGGAGTGAGACATTTTCATCCTTTGGGAATTTTGGCGACGAAATTCTTTTAAGTGGGGGAAGAATAAAATGACTTGGAATATTTAATGTTTTGTTTAATTTATTCAAATATTCAGATTTGGTTTGAGTTTAATAAATAATAATAAAATAAGGTGTTAATAAAATGACTCGATTTTTATTGACCTATTTTTAATTTAATTTATAGGATTTTTCCATAATTATTAATTTAGAAAATAATTAATTTACCATTTGACGTATTTTTCGTCAAACATTGATATTTTTGAAATTTTTACAGAATAAGATAACCAATGTATTTTATTGTTGCTTTGGGATTGTATAGCATATTTGTGCGTGATAGTATTTTAATTTTGTCATTCGTGGTTCGTACGCGAATGAAATGCTGTGTAGAGAAACGATATAAATAATAAATTAAACTAAACTCAACACTAAGACTTTTCCTCCATTCCTTTTATTTTCCCTTCTCTCTCTTCTATCTATTTTCCATTTCCTATTAAAAGAAAATCAAATCCACCTCTTTCAAAATTCAAAATTTAATCATCTGCTCAACTAAATAGTATAATTTTGGATCCGTTAAACTCATGTGGCTTATATCTTCAAATCTATGTGCTGTTTGAAGGGTGTCGCCAAGTTTGGTAGGGTTTGACATGGTCGACTTGAACTAGAGTTTAAGGTGGAGGTTGATTTGGGTGGAGATAGGTGAAGGCGTTAGCTGCGATGGGTTTCTCGTCATGTGGTGTAGCTGTTGCCGGAGTTTGGTGAAGCTTAATGGTCATTTAGGTGATGTGACGCGATAAGGTCAAGGGGAAAAGGTGCCAGGTCACGATTCAAGGTGGAGGTTTGAGCATCTTTTTCCGGGTAGGGAGTGAAGATCATGCGAAGAGGAGATGGTTGGTGAAGTCATATTTGAATTTGGTTGAGTGGTGGCCAGGATGTGGCATGCATGCATGGGGGTGGAGAGGCATGCGTGTACGTGTCGATTAGGGAAGAAGGGGTTTAGTTAGATAAAGGTAATTAGTAGTGTAATTTAATAATTAGCTAATGTTATTTAATCTACAATCTTATAAATTGAATAACTTCTTCATTGGTCCAATCGAGATGTCGTCTTCTGCATTGCGATCGTTGGAGCGATATTCAAGCGCTGGAGCTAAATTCGTCGAGTTCGAAGCAAGTGGAATTTTGAGCTAAAATCGAATGTTGTTTGATTTTTAGATCAAGCTGGAATGCTTAGGTGTTTGCTGGAATTTTGGTGAGTTATCTCACCTTTGGATGAATAATGCATAATTTATAGAAGATATAAATTATTATTTTTGTGTTTGTATGATTTATTGATTTCGTTTAGTTGAACTTTCGCTTTGAAACCGAATGACATATGAAATGAAATACATGGAATATTATAAGGTTATCCGGATTCCTTGCTATTGTTGATTTTTACTTTCATTTAAAAGTTATATACTTGTTATATAAATTATTGAATTCTAAAAGTTTGGTAGTTGGCTTTATCGGATATGATTTTGGTATATGTTAAAATTTGAACCTATCTAATGATAAAGGCTATGATAGCATTGGTTAAGTGCTTAACTTGCTATTGGCCTAGTTATCATATTTTGAAATACTGTTAATTGTTTTTTGGTTTGGAAATATTTTTGATTTGAGAATGATTTTAAATCCGACTTTTGGATTTTCTATGATATTTTATTTAGAAAAAGTTTTTGAACTTTTCTATTTTACTCTAACCTTTTTGGAAAAAATTTAAAAGTATTTCAGGAAGTATTTACTTTTTAGAAAATTTATATAACAATGAATGTTTATTTTAAAGGAAATAAATGGAAATATATCTTTTATAATAAAGCGATTTTGTTTTTAAAAGAAGGTAGAAATTTTTTGAAAAAAATGTTTATCAAATGTTTTATATATAATGTTGAAATAAAAGAATAGATTTATAAACTGTATTTTATAAATAAAAGAATAGATTTATAAGCGGTATTTTATAAATAAAAGGGTATATTTATAAATGATATTTTATAAAAAGGAAATTAATATCATTTTGATAAATTGGATAATAAATCACATTTGTGAATTTATGCTAATAGATGATGAAAAGTGTTTAGTCCTATTTTGAAAAAAATTATAAGTATAAAAGGATTTATAAAAGGAGATATATTAAAAGGAATTTTATAAAGGAAATGAGATTTAATTTCCATAAATGATCAATTTAAGTTATGGTGGTAAGGAAATTATTCTTTTCATACTTAACACCAAACTCTGAGGTATAGAAATTTGTTTCTTTCTTGAGAATTAAGAATGGATGTTGAGGCAAGGATAGTTGTCTATCTTTGTCTAATTTCATTAGTAATCAAGAGACAGTACTGTTTGAAATCAGGAGTAGGTGATAAGTTTATTTGGTTTAGTTTCTATACGATCCATTTACTTACACCAAAAGTGTTTTGGGTTTATTGTTATCAATGTTTTAGGTTATATTTGTTTTAACCCAAATAAGTATGTTTTCGAAATGAAAGCTTCCTTAAGATTTGAAAATATACTTATACCCTTGAGATAAATATATAAATGCTTTGCTAATTATTGAAAGTGAACTGTTTTGTGATTATACTTACACAATTGAGATAAGTATATTAATAATTTTTCAGTATCGAAAAGAGAAAAGAGGGTTTGTAAATATATCTTTTCAAAAAGTATTTTAATACAAGAATTTACAAAGTGGTTTTAATTAAGAAAAGGATTAATTAAAAAGGCTTAGTGGTTGCTTATATGCTTAATCATGCTTTGTTTCCATATGGAATTAAATCCATGATTGGATTATTTTTTTATTTGATAGTTAAATAACCGACTATCAAATCTTGGTCAGGTTTGAAACTAACATTTATCAGTTCATAGCGACAGGGATCATATATATTACCTCAAAACCACTTCGAACCAGCATAAACATTCGAATTAGAGACATCTTGAAGATGTCGAAATTCAAAGATGGAGTTCTTTGAAGTGCAAGGGCTACTTGCTACTAATCCTGAGGATGAGCAGTATTTGTCTAAAGGGCAGTATTTGCATTCCATGTTTTATTTGCTAAAGGGTAAAACATAAACTAAAGCCTCACAACATAGGAATAGCTAAAGCAGGGTAAATGTAGCAGGGCTAAGTGGGTCGATTTCATTAGAGTATGGTCATCACTTGTATTTAGATCGATATTCGCATATTATGTATGCTTGTGTCCACAGAACGGTTTGTGAAGTTGGCAACCAGGGTGGTAATCATATTCGGTACTATCCAGGAAGGGGTAGGCCATTTCTGTATTGGTAAAGAGGAAAATAAGTTACAAACTTGGTACATTTTATCTAGAGATGTAATATATTGAAGGTAGTTTCTTATCTTATCATTTTAGGGAATCCATTCTCCAATAAGTACCTTGCGGACTTAGTTGTGCCCAACTATGTTGGAAAGTGAGATGCAAGCATTTCAGCTATATTATGTATTTATTTTAAACCCTAGACATTATTATAATATCATTAGATTTTTTAAGAAAAATGGTTTGGTTAACGTAAGGTAAAAAGCCGTTTGTGTTTATGCGTGGCGTGGTCTTATGAGATACCTTTATTTTTGAAAGGTTTATAACACTACAAACCGGTTTTGACTTATGTTTCTCACGCTTGTTTACCAGACTGATCCGAGCTTTATTTTCTTATAATGCTCTAGTCAGACTAAGCATTTTTCCAAATATAGTTACGGATGCTTTGGAGCTTCAGAAGATGAGCTGGATGCCTATAAGATGTGCTCATGTATCTTTTATTTTCACAACATTTTTAGTTTTGTATTTATCAACATTTATGAGGACACATTGTTATAACTGCCCAAGCTAATGATAGGTTAGTTTACTTTGATAAATTTATGTATGTTACAGTCTTCTTTTGTAAAGATCTATTGTATATTATATATTACTCGTCATGTGTGATATTTTATTCTGTCTTTTCTTTCTTTCATTCCAACAATGTTATCTTTCCGACACTTGGATACTCAGCAAGTGAATACTGTAGATGTATTAGTGTTAACATTTAAGGGTCAAAAAAGCAGGTTGTTTCATATAAAGAATGGATACGAGAAAATAAAAAATATGTTTGACTGAAAACAAATGAAGCAAAAACGCTTTAAGAAGTGTTTAATAAGTTTACATTCTTTAGAATTTATGCTAAATGACCCATAGCAATATCCTTTGGAAATCTTCTTTTAATTAACTCTATTTCATCTCCAAACATCTTCTTATAAAAATACACTCCAAGTCCTAAACCGTGGAAGTCTCTGTTTGAATTTTGGAACAAGAAAACAAAATATATTAGGGTATGCCGACATACCCATTTGGTCTTTGTAGATACAGTGGTAGTTATTTTATTTTTCAAAATTCAAATAAAAGGATTTCGGCTCCATCGCTTCACAAATAGACACAACCTTTCATCTTCTATTTAAAGAGGTTTGAAAAATGTCCTCTTAGTCTTACTCTTCTATATTTTTGTGAGAAAAACTCGTGAATTTACTTCCACTCTATTTGTAAATCCATACTCTTTCAATCATATTCTTCACGGATTTAAAAACCACAATATATTTTAAAGAGTTTGCTCTTTAATTCTCAATCATTTTCTCGTTGGTCTCATCTTGTTCATGTTGATTTCAATGATACATTGGTTTTGGAAATCTATTGGATCACTGTACTGACTTTGTTAGATTTCTATTAAAGATATAACAACTTGCCTATATTTTACTTTTGTAAAGGGAAAGATGTTCACACCATTCTTGGAAATTCAAAAGGGAATATGAATTGTACCACCCATGAAATTGTAAGATTGTAAAGGTTCTATTGCCACCCATGGAAAGAATGGAAGTGAAATTATATTCAGGTAATACATGACTGGATGTAGGATCAAATATCTGAACCACTACAAAAATCCTGGTGTCTTTTGCTCTTTACATCTACTTTACTTTGCACTTACTATTTGATTACCGCCCATGCTTCTGATTTTATTATTCATTTAAGTAGATAACTTATAAATTTGCCAGTTGATTTTTAAATAGTCCTTTTAAGGTATTAATGGTCATAAGATCCATTATACATCAGTTTGTTTGTGTATTCTGTAGCCCCATTTGGTTTCAAGGTGTATAGTTTTCAAAAGATAAATAACTTGAATTTTTTGAGAGGCTAAACGGTCGGTAATACTAGTAACACACTTTTTAACACTTTTGTAGAAGGTCAATCTACAGCTAGACCACTGCCTTTTTTGTAGGAAAAACAAAGTATTATTATTTTGCAAAGAAAGCCAATTTTATAGTGGTTGTACCACTTTACAATAGTCAATACAGATACGTGACATAGATGACACAACCACTACTCGGTGTTATAGTGACCGTCGACTTATATAAAAGTAAAACAGGTGTGAGGCGTAGACTCCTCAGCAACTATGTAGACAAAAAGGCACTAGAGCAAGACTATAATGTCTTGACTACAATAATGCACATACTACTCTTCCCATGAAGAGAAAGATTCATACTCGTCTAGATGAATCGATCCTAATTACATTAGTACACTCACTAAGCAGTAAATGCAACTTTGGGATCAGACACCTTAGATTTCCTATCAAATATGCATCGCCTATCTCAAGTTTCATCCTTTAAGATCTTATTGTCATGATCTCGATATAAAAGAGAACTATGATCGCCCTCCAGTTTAGATACGAACTTAAAGTATGTGTCTGACAATGGGGAATATCCAAAGTATGCCACGTCATAAACCAAGGTCTTCTCTATAAAGTTCTAAGTTAAATTTTCGATGATAGAGCTAGAGCTTGGCGTAATAGGCGCAAGGTCATTGCATACATAGGTAGGACGGGATTCGTGTTTGTGAAACCAAAAGCATTTCACAACTCTTTGAAGAGAGACCTTCTATGGGATAGGAAGCTACAATATTACTTCTTCAATGACAGGTATGGGCATAATACTAGGGGAATGCTTGCATGCGGTGACAAGATGACCAAAAAATCTTAAAAAAATTATGCATATTGGCAGTTTCCACTTATAACCCACATTCACCATAGCAACCAGAACAGTAGCCGGTTCAAATGGTAAAATGGATGGTAATAACTATCAGGTTTTACCTCAATCAATGTTATCACATAATGCTATCTAACCCTCCCCATCGTCGCCACGTTAAAACATAAAAATTCACCAATCAAGTTAACCAACCAGTAAATACCAACCATCGATTGAAAAACAGGAATGGAGAGTACCTATTCTCGAGCAGTGTCAACAGATGGGCTCCATTTTGTAACAATAAATGGCTTTCCTATAATTATAATAGGCTCGACTTCAAGTATACAAAGCCCATCCTTAGAGCATGTGAAAGCAAAGTAAAACATAGAATTATCGTAGGGCACGGTAATTTTTCCTCTAAATTTCCAAAACTTCATGAGATGACATCTCACAATAGCAAAGAGTGGGTTATCATCATGAAAAAACCCCATGATTTGATCATTCCAAAGATACATTCCTTCTTCAACAACCATAGGGGAAGGGATATTGATTCGATAAATTCTATACCACAGTAAATATTTGAGACTGCAAAGTCATGTAGACCAATATGAGAAGAGCTCATCAATGCTACAAGAGTAGAGTCATTCTCTAAGGAACCATGAAGTTGACATGAGCTACCAATATATACGGTTTTCCAAATGCTACGTGCAACCGTCTGGCGTCAAAGAAAGGATCATGAAGATGTGGCCAAAATGAGTGACAAAGGCATGTAGTTCATTTGATGAAACAAATTTTAGGTCTATTTCTTGTTATTAGCAATCCCAGGGCAACCGATATGTGGAGGATGGTAGAGGGTGGAGAAGAAGATTTAAGATGAGATTGTGAGAAAGGGATGACGAACGTGGTCGATAGAGGAAGATGGAGTTGATGAATAGGCAGATAGCGTTCAATTTTGATTTTGGGGCTTTCATTTTTGTTGCATTGGATATAATTTGTTTTATTTGGCTATTCATATGACCACCACCTTTTAGTAGTAGTAATTATGTTTATTAATCTTTGGAATGAAAATATATTCATAGTGAAATAGGTTGGATATTCATAATGTCATACCTATTGAATACATTGAACCCCAAACTGATTATGCATAATGGACCATTGAAGAAGATACCTAAGCGCTGAATAATTCATAGACCCTAAATATTATGCAGCTTGGATAAAATGATATTAATACAGTGTCGCTACATAGAAGTGCATATGAAATTTGGAGGACTGTACAAGTTATATATGAACGAACTAGCAAAGTTAAACATATCAAAATATTAACGTTAACTAATCAGTTTCAACCATTCAAAATAAAAAAAAATGAATCTATATTTGAAATTCGTCCTAGATTCCGTGATATTTTACGTGCACCAATATCACTAAGTAAGGCTTTTCCTAAAGATGACTAAGTTAGAATATTTTTAAATTTTGTCTCTACTGAATGGGATAAAATGGCCTTAGCCATAGAAGAAGCAAATGATATTCGTATCATGAAAATAGAGAAATCTTATATCTTATGAAGTACAGTTGCAAGCAAAAAATTCATGCAAATAGGAAAAAGCCACTGGCGTTCAACACCATAAATGGAAATCATGATTTCTATGATGACGATGAAGAAGAAATCGCTTTTAAGACCGGGAATTTGAAGAAATTCTTGAAATATAAGAAAATGAACACGTTTCAATAAACCGACAATTATACAAATAATCCTAGAAATGGAAATGTGTTTAGGTGTTTTGAATGTGACAAAACCAGCCATTTGAAATGAGATTGTCCTAATCTAATGAAGTCAAAGTAATCTTCAAATACCGACACACTGAACAAGAAGATGAAGTGGATTTTCAATGCTACAGGATGATTTAAACACATCATCAAGTGGTAGTGAGCCAGAAATAGAAAATTTCGATACATGGAAAATGATGACCAGATACGAGATTCTAATGAAGAAATAATGAGTGTTTTAATGATATGTATAAAGGATAAAAGATACTTAGAAAGTAGTAGAGCAGTCTAGTATATATATATATATATATATATATATGAAATGTTTAATGAAATGCCAACTAAAGAAAAACATTGTTTAGAAGATGAAATTGAATGGCTCAATGGAGTTAATGATGATAAGGATCTAAAACTAGAAAGTTTTAATAAACTTGAAAGTAAAAATGAGTACTTAAAAGAAGAGAACCTTTAAACTAAATGAAGTATAACTTGTCTAAATGATAAAATTACATCTATAGACAATATTGTTCTTAACTACAATAAGGATGTTGATACAATGAAACCGAGTGATGATAAATTTAATAAGGAAAAGGAAAATTTAGGAAATTTATTATCTTCACCTAAGCTATCAAATAATAAACAAAGACCTGGATATGCCCCAAAGCCTAAACCTAAGAAAAATAGTTCTCAAAGTACTATTTTTTTTAGGTTACCAAGTTAATTTAAATCGAGAAGATTAAAATTAAAATCTCTAATAAATTTATTAACGTATTGTTTCAAGATTCAGACAATTAAAAGAATAAATATATAACTGATTTCATTGAAAAGGTTCATTAATCTAATGACTATATTTTTAAAGGGTATAAGAACTCTTCATGGGTTTGCCTTCTCAAAACATAAACTTATGGACCATAAATAACGCTAAGTGTTAGTGTGTATATTTTATGCTTTTCAGGTACCTGATAATGAAATAAATATAAAGAAGGATAAACAAATACTGGACAGTTAATGTTCAAAGCACATGATGGAAAGTCTATAAGAACCGAGCTATATTTTACGAAGATAGTGGAACCATGATGCTTGAAAATAGTTCAAATGGATGTGTTATTAATAGCGACCACACTGGTGATTTTAAAACCCCCATATTTCAAATGTTTTACTTGCTAAAAGTTTAAAACATAGTATAATTCAGGTATGTGTTAAAGGTTTAAAATTAAGTTCGAAAAGTATAATCTTACAATTTAGGTATTATTCTAAAACTAATTTTGAAGGTACAAGGAAAAGAAATATATATATTTTAAATATTAAAGTTTTTGATGATGATAAGCTATATCTTATGAGTTGCAAAATATGATTCCGTAAGAGGATTTCCAAACTGAATTTTCAAGTCAATAATTTATAATTCATGTCCTTTTAGAAAAAATCATAAGAAATCATTTGAATCTAAGGATATGATCTCTACTGCATATCCTCTAGAACTTGTTCTTATGGATCTCTTGGAACTTCACAGATCCAATCAATAAACCATAATAGATATGATTTTGTAATAGTAGAAAATTTTTCAAGTTGTAGATGGACATTTTCCTAAAATATAAAAATAAAGCTTTTCAAAGTCTAAAGCTTTTGCAAAAAAATAATTAAAAACCTAAAATCAATTAAAATTAAGACTGTTACACCAAAAATTTCAAAAAATGGATAAGGAGTGAAACTATCGAAGGTGAGCAGTATGGAGCTATCGCACTTTGAAGCTATTGCACTTTTAAACCTACCACACTTCGAAGCTATTGCACATTGAGGGATGAAAGCTATCAAACATTAAAAATAAGCCATTACATATAAAGAAGTAAAGCTATTATAAGTTGATGCTATAAGCCATTGCAAGTTAATGTTGTGAGCCATCGCAGGTTGAAGTAGTAGGCTATCTCAAATTAATATGACTGAGGTTATCGCCAATGGACATCATAAAACCATCGAAAGTTGATATATAAAGCATTCTATGATAACTGTTATCGCATTTTGAAGTCTATATAGCCATCGAATGATAAAAATTATATAGCCACTACTTGTTGAGGTTTGAATAGATATGGCATATTGACAACTTAAGAATGCTATTGTATAACGATGATTAAGGAAGCTATCGTAAGTTGATGCGAATGAACTATTGCAGCTAGATAGCCATAAGCCATCATAAGTAAGATCAATTGGGCTATTGCAATTGACAACGTCAAGGCCATCAAGTTGTTGACACCATCATAAGTAGAACAATCGCATACTATGGAATTACAAGCCATCGCATGTTGGCAATGTTAATTCTACCACAATTCAAGGATAAAGAAGCTATCGCCAGTCAAGAATAGAGAGAAGCTATTGCAAGACAAGAATGAAGAAGCTATCGCATGTTGAGGAATTAATTGTAACGATCCCGGTTTTTGAGTCAAATTTGAAATTGGTGATTAATATAAATTTTTGGATTTAATTGGTGAATTAATTTAAAATTTCCAAATAAAATAAGAAATTTGTTTCTTCATATGTAAATTGATTATAAATTGAAATTAGGATTGGAAATTCAAATATAAATTTATTGAAATATAAATTGGATTTGAAAAACATTATAATTTAAATTAATTAAAATTTGTTTTCTAACTATAGTATATATATGTAATATATATTTTGAAAGTTATATTTTGAATGTTTTTTAAAAGTTGTTTAAAGCTAAATTTTGTATTATCTAATATACATATTTGGAAGTTACGATTTGAGATTTATGTAATAATTTTCAAAAGGTTAATCTAAGTTAAATTCTTATATATTTAAAGTCAATGTGATTACTTATTTATGTATAATTGGTTTTGAAATCATTTTCCTAAAGGTTATAAAAGTATGTAACATTTAAAACATAATAAATATAAACTTGAAAATATAATACATATGTAAAAAGGATATTTATAAAAAACACGAATCATAAATTTATTAACATAAGGGTCTAAAATATAATTTATAAAATTATTTCAAGCAAGGATTTAAATCAAATTAATTTCATTTGACATTTTTACATTCATAAAAACATGCATTTTACAGGTATAACTTAATATGATTTACAAATAAACAAGTGGCAAAGATGTTTTTCTTTTGAAATGATAATGTAAATAAAAAACAAAATGTTTAAACTAGGCCCATTT
Source organism: Allium cepa (assembly GCA_030765085.1). Taxonomy (NCBI): domain Eukaryota; kingdom Viridiplantae; phylum Streptophyta; class Magnoliopsida; order Asparagales; family Amaryllidaceae; genus Allium; species Allium cepa. The sequence goes on from CM060931.1 coordinate 889,029,490, forward strand.
TCTTTCATTTGAAAAACTGAATCAAAACCTGAGACAAAAGAAAATAAAACAACAATCTTTCTAACTACAACCTGAAGCCATGGAAAACAAAAACCCAAAACAAAAAATCAAATTTAAATTAAACAACAGATCCTCACAATCAAACCTGAAGTTAGCAAATACAAATCAAGTAGCAGATTCAATTCCAGATCAAAGCACTTTAGTTCAACTAAGCAAAGGTTTCTTTTCAAACTTGAAAACAAAGATTATATCAACAACTTCAACTTCCACCAGATTAAAACAAGCTAAGATTAGAGAATAAACTATCATATTTAGTTTCAAGGATTCAAGATCAAAGTCTAGAACTAAAACAAGTCCGAGATAAAAAAAAAATCAAGAACAAAATCTGTTCTCTGGAACCAGGTGAGCAAAATAACCCATATAAAACTTAAAGCTATGATATATCCTGATGTTTATACTTGTTGTTGAGAAGAATGTTGTATTGGATGAAAATATATTTGCATACATACATACATACATACATACATACATACATACATACATACATATATATATATATATATATATATATGGATTGATGTATGCAGTCTGTGTGTATGCATTTACTTATCTCTCTTATAAACATGCATAAATTTTTTCGTATAAAAATTCATATCTCAACATACGAGCAGATTCATGTTATAATCCTAAAAGAGAACATGTTTGTTAGAAGGTGGGTTCAATTTTAAAAATATTTTTATGTAAAAAATATCTGGTAAATAATTCGAAATTGTGAAATTACAGAGAAAAACGTTTAAAATAGAAAATTCAAGTATCTTAATTATAAGTTTTGATCATTTGATCAGATTCGTCTTGCAATATGATGATTTTTAAAAGAAATTTCACGATTTTTAAGTTCGTGAACGTTGAGAATTATCAAGTTGAACGGAAAAGGTATTATCAGCAAATTCCGGCGATCGGCGTGGAAAGGATGGTCTTGGACATGGATGGAGTAAGATGGGATGGTGGCAGACCTAAGAAAAATGCTCGGAATATTTATAGAGGGTCGAGAAGATGGCACAACGGCTTTGTAGGGTTTTAGGTCGACAAAGTTCAAAGGAGAAAAATCGCCGTCAAAGGTAATCAATAGTCGATCAGACTGGAGGGAACTTGAGTATTGGTTTGTGGCGCAGCTCTAGACGAAGTCGCATGGCCTCTGGTGGTCGAGATCGCCGACGAAGGATGATTTTGTCGACACATCATAAAAGATGTTCTATTGTTCGATTATAAAATTCCGATCGAGTTCGTTGATCTGGGTGATTAGGAAGCTCGAGTAGGTTGTTGTCGACGTGCCAAAGGTCGGGGCAGTGATCAAAAGCGATCGGAAGGTTTGTGCACGTGCACACATGTATTTTGGGTGTCTGGAAATCATGGAAATCGGGGAAGAAGGGATGCTCTCGGGTTCGACTCGAAGTAAGTGATGACTTTTCTCGGGGAAATGAATGATGTGAGGAACTCGAAGATGGGCTCGAGAAAATCAGGCAATGGCCTGGGGTTTTGTTCGTTTGTCGTGGGCAAGTTGAGTTAAGCTACCAGATTAATAAATTATTGCAGTTCTTAAAATTTCAAGTAAATTATTGACTAGTTTATAAACAAAAAGAGATGGTAAATATTTAAAATTAAGTTTAAAAAAAAAGATATTGATTAAAACAAATTTTCAAAATATATGAATTATTAAGGAAAATATGTATTGGAATTAAGTTATCTTGATTTGAATAATTAAATATTAGGTTGATTATTAAATTTAATCTCAGATTATTTTCAAAACAATTTTTTTTCAAATTTATCAAGTTAGAAGTATTTTAATCTGTATAACTTTTGGTTTTAAAGTTTATAAACTTAATTTTTGTAACTAAGTGAATAATTGAGAAAACGAAATGTTTTATAATCCTTAATCTAACTTAAAGATTTTAAGTTAATTAATGTATTGATGATGACCTATTTCCAAAGGATTATTAAATAAGGATTAAATGATAATTAAAAATAATAAAGATAAATGGTTTATCTTTTAATTGATTAAATCTTAAGTAATTAAGGAATTATTAATTAATGAAAGCAATTAAGTGTAATTAATTGCTTAGGAAAATTATTTAATTAAAAGTAATCAATTAATGATTAAGGCTGATTAATCAAGTAATTAAAGAATAATTAATTAAAGGATAATTAATATGATTAATTGATTGAGGTAATTAATTTGAGGATAATTAATTAATTAAAAGTGTTTAAAGGATGATTTATTAATTAAGGGTTAAGTAATTGATGTAATTAATTAAGGATAATCAATTAAGGATTAATTAATTAACTAAAGAATAATTAAAAGTTAATTATTTAATAATTAAAGGTTAATTAATTTATTATTAAAGGTTAATTAATTTATTATTAAAGGTTAACTAATAAATGATTAAAGAATAATTAATTAAAATGATTTGTAATTAATTAATGTTAATTAACCAAGATTAGTGATTAATCTGGCTCAAATTAATCAGATGATTAATTAATCTTACTTATGGATGTTTGGATTGCATGCAATGCTTTGAATTGTTTGATATCCCTTATGTATGATATTATGTGATGTAAATTGTTTGAATTAAGTTGTGTACGTAATTTATTTATCTGTGATGCAAATATGTATATATATATATATATCTTTAACTCTGTGTATGGAAGATAAGCGTTATAAGATTATACCGCTTATTGATATTGCTGTGCTTGAATCTTTAATGATGGATGATGTTGCACTATTGTGTAAAACCCCTGGACTACACCATACACACATAAATATGGATTTCACGGAAAATCGTTTAAGTCATAGATATTTTAAATGTAATATTATTTTATTCAAAATGGTTTTAAAAGTTGAATTTTGAATCCAAATGGTTTTGAAATGGGATTAAGTTGATTATGTCAAAAATTTGAAAAGGAAGTTTGAAATTGAAATTTAGTTTGTATATAATATATATCTTGTTTAAGTTTCGAAATTGTTTTGGAAATTTGGTTTGAAAGGTTTATACAAGTTATATAATATACATATACGGATTTTTAAACCACCTTTAAAGTATTTTAAAAGTATTATTTTGGGAATTTAAATTTAACCCAAGTTTAAAGTATATTTGATCGGATTTTTCCGAAACAACAAGCAATTGTCTTCAAATGATAATGGCTTTTATATAAAGGAAAAAACTTCCAGTTTTTTTGAAAGATTTCAAGTTTGAAATGGAAATTGTTTTGAAAGCTATGAATGAATCTTTGTTAAAGATTGGTGACTTTGTTTTCAAATTGAAGAGGATCTTAAAGGTATATCTTTTGTATAAAAGATTTGGAATTGAAATAGACTGAAAGCTATGAACGAATCTTTGTGAAAAATTGGTGAACTTTGTTTTCAAATTGAAAAGCATCTTAAAGGTGTATCTTTTGTATAAAAGATTTGGAATTGAAATAGTTTTGAAAGCTATGAATGTAACTTTGTGAAAGATTGGTGAACTTTGTAAAGTGAATCTTTTTATTTAAAAGATTTAAAAGTGGAATTTGTTTAAACCCTTTGAAGAAAAGGTTTTGGGTTAAAGTTGTGACTTAACTAAGATCCCACATATCCATATGGTTTTAAAATTAAGTGCTTATTATTCGGTTTAGCCGGGAGAGGACTTTATGTCATATAACCCATTTTCAATAATGATACGACGAAATGGATAGCATTTGAAGATCGGTGGTGAAGACCAGATATTTTCAAAAGCGAAGGATTATCTGTCGAATGTCTCTGTACCGAATGACCCTGGTATAGAGATTTAATCACCCTTTGTGATGGGGAATCCGAACGTGATTAGAGATTATTCGGATTTGCAGGGGCTTCTTTTGAAGTGCCTTCGATTCTGTTCGTACCCGGAAAAGACTTGTATGGATGTATGTCTGACGTTACACTTTGAGATATAAAGCCGGTTTCTATCAAATACATTTCTGTTGGTGGCGGAGAATTTATTCTCTTAGCTTAACACCCTTCTCTGAGACGTACGAGTGGGTTTCAAGGATTCAAGATCAAAATCCAAAACTTAAACAAGTCCCAGATCAAAAAAAAATCAAGAACAAAATCTGTTCTCTGGAACCAGGTGAGAAACCTAACCCATATAAAACTTAAAGCTATGATATATCTTGATGTTAATACTTGTTGTTGTTGAGAAGAATGTTGTACTGGATGAAAATATATCTACATATGTGTGTGTATATATATATGGATTAATGTATGCAGGTCTTTATGTATGCATTTACTAATTTCTGTTATAAACAAGCACAAAAATTTTCATATAAAAATTCATATCTTAACATACAAGCAGATTCATGTTATAATCCTAAAATAGAAAATGTTTGTTAGAAGGTAGGTTCAATTTTAAAAATATTTTTATGTAAAAAATATCTGGTAAATAATTCGAAATAAAATTATAGAGAAAAACGTTTAAAACGGAAAATACAAGTATCTTAATTCAAAGTTTTGAACATTGGATTGGATTTGTCTTGCAATATGATGATTTTTAAAATAAATTTGATGATTTTTAAGTTCGTGAACATCGAGAATTATTAAGTTGAACAGAAAAGGTATTATCGCCAAATTTCGGCGATCGGCGTGGAAAGGATGGTTGTGGTCATGGCTGGAGGAAGATGGGATGGTGGCGAACCCAGGAAAAATGCTCGGAATATTTGTAGCGGGTCAAGATGACGGCACGGTGGTTTTGGAGGGTTTTAGGTTGACAAAGTTCAAAGGAGAAAAATCGCCGTCGATAGTAATCAATAGTCGATCAGATTTGGGGGAACTGGATTATTGGTTTGTGGCGCAGCTTTGAACGAAGTCGCATGGCCTTTGGTGGTCGAGATCGCCGGCGAAGGATGATTTTGTCAACACAGTTGATTCCAGAAAAGATGCTCTATCGTTCGATTTTAAAATTCCGATCGAGTTCATTTACCTGGGTGATTAGGAAGCTCGAGTAAGTTGTTGTCAACGTGCCAAAGGTCGGGGCAGTGAACAGAGGCGATCAGAAGGTTTGTGCATGTGCACACTTGTATTTTGGGTGTATGGAAATCCTGGTGATCGGGGAAGAAGGGATGCTTTCGGGTTCGACTCGAAGTAAGTGATGACTTCGCTCGGGGAAATGAATGATGTGAAGAACTCGAAGATGGGCTCAAGAAAACCAAGTAATGGCCCGGGGTTTTGTTCATTTGTCTCGGGCTAGTTGAGTTAAGCTACCATATTAATAAATTATAACAGTTCTTAAAATTTTAAGTAGATTGTTGACTAGTTCATAAACAAAAAGAGATGGTAAATATTTAAAATTAAGTTTCAAAAACAAAGATATTGATCTACTTTAAAACAAATTTTCAAAATATATGAATTATAAATGCGAATGTGTTTTGAAAATAAATTATCCTGATTTGAATAGTTAAATATTAGGTTGATTATTTAATTTAATCTCAGATTGTTTTCAAAATAAATTTTTTCAAAATTATCAAGTTAAAAGTATTTTAATCTATATAACTTTTGGTTATAAAGTTTATAAACTTAATTTTTGTAACTAAATGATTAATTGAGGAAATAAAATGTTTTATAATCCTTAATCTAACTTAAAGATTTTAAGTTAATTAATGTGCTGATGTTGATCTATTTCCAAAGGATTATTAAACAAGGGTTAAATGATAATTAAAAATAATAAAGGTAAATGGTTTATCTTTTAATTGATTAAATCTTAAGTAATTAAAGAATTATTAATTAATGAAAGTAATTAAGGGTAATTAATTGCTTAGGAAAATTATTTAACTAAAAGTAATCAATTAATGATTAAGGTTGATTAATCAAGTAATTAAAGAATAATTAGTTAAAGGATAATTAATGTGATTAATTAATTAAGGTAATTAATTTGAGGATAATTAATTAATTAAAAGTGTTTAAGGGATGATTTATTAATTAAGGGTTGACTAATTGATGTAATTAATTAAGGATAATCAATTAAGGGTTAATTAATTAATTAATTAATTAATAAAGAATGATTAAAGGCTAATTAATTTATTATTAAAGGTTAATTAATAAATGATTATAGAATAATCAATTAAAATGATTTGTAATTAATTAATGTTAATTAACGGGGATTAGTGATTAATCTCGTTTAAATTAATCAGATAATAATTAATCTTACTTATGGATGTTTGTATTGCATGGAATGCTTTGTATTGTTTGATATCCCTTATGTGTGATATTCTATGACGTAAATTGTTTGAATTGAGCTGTGTATGTAATTTATTTATCTATGATGAATTTACGTATATAAATCTCTAACTCTATGTATGGAAGATAAGTGTTATAGGATTATACCGCTTATCGATATTGCTGCACTTGAATCTGTAATGATGGATGATGTGGCACTATTGTGTAAACCCCCGGAATACACTATACACACACAAATATGGATTTCAAGGGAAATCGGTTAAGTCACAGATATTTTGAATGTAATATTATTTTATTCAAAATGGTTTTAAAAGTTGAATTTTGAATCCAAATGGTTTTGGGAATGGAATTAAGTCGATTATGGAAAACATTTGAAAAGGAAGTTTGAAATTGAAATTTAGTTTGAATATAATATATATCTTGTTAAGTTTTGAAATTGTTTTGGAAATTTGGTTTGAAATGTTTATACAAGTTATATAATATATATATGGATTTTTAAACCATCTTTAAAGTATTTTAAAAGTATTATTTTGGGAATTTAAATTTAACCCAAGTTTATATTTTAAAGGCGATAAGTTGTGTATATTTGATCGGATTTTTTCGAAACAAAAAGCAATTGTTTTCAAATTATAATGGCTTTTATATAAAGGAAAGAACTTGCAGTTTTTGTTGAAAGATTTCAAGTTTGAAATGCAAATTATTTTGAAAGCTATGAATGAATCTTTTTTAAAGATTGGTGAACTTTGTTTTCAAATTGAAGAGGATCTTAAAGGTGTATCATTTGTATAAAAGATTTGGAATTGAAATAGTTTAGAAAGCAATGAATGAATCTTTGTGAAAGATTGGTGAACTTTATTTTCAAATTGAAGAGGATCTTTAAGGTGTATCTTTTGTATAAAAGATATGGAATTGAAAGAGTTTTGAAAGCTATGAATGAATCTTTGTGTAAGATTGTGAACTTTGTAAAGTGAATCTTTTTGTTAAAAGATTTGAAAGTGGAATTTGTTTGAACCATTTGAAGAAAAGGTTTTGGGCTAAAGTTGTGACTTAACTAGCCATGTATCCATATGGTTTTAAAATTAAGCACTCATTATTCGGTTTAGCCGAGAGAGGACTTTATGTCATATGACCCATTTCGAATAATGATACGACGAAATGGATAGCATTTGAAGATCGGTGGTGAAGACCGGATATTTTCGAAAGCGAAAGAAATACCCGTCGAATGTCTCTGCACCGAATGGCCCTGGTATAGAGATTTGATAACCCTTTATGATGGGGAGTCCGGACGTGATTAGGGATTATCCGAATTTGCAAGGGCTTCTTTTGAAGTGCCTTCAAGTTTGTTCAAACTCGGAACAGACTTGTATGGATGTATGTCTGACATTACATTCTGAGATGTAAAGCTGTTTTCTTTAAAATGCATTTCTGTTAGTGGCGGAGAATTTATTCTCTTAGCTTAACATCCTTCTCTGAGACATACGAGATCAGAGGTTATGTAGTTGATGGTTACCAGTGATACATTCCCAATTTGGTAATGTGGCATACGAAGTGTTGCCGATCATTTGTTGATCGAAGCATGGCTTTTGTGAAAAGCGCAGCTTTTTGGGACGATACTTCACTAGAACCTCACAAACCGAAATGGTCGAAACAGGAAGGATGCGGCAAGGTTATTGGGGATAGCACCCCTTATGGTATGTCCATTTTCTTCTCGATAAAAAGTCATATCATGGTATGGAGCATGATACTTAACTTATGTGGTTGCTGCAAATCTATTGCTTTGTGGTTGTTGGTGTTGAGGATCCTCGAATAAAGGTCGGTAACGACCGGGGGATGGCATACTCATGACAAGTTAGTGGGCATACCTTGTGTTGGCAGAGGGCTGGTTAAGTTCTTGGGGCGTCCCTCCAGAGGCGTATCCATGTGGCCCAGGAAGTTCCTTAGTTTGGCCATTGTTGGAAATCCAATCACAAATACGTGCCTTATACGGTTTAGTTGTAGAACCTGCCATTTAACATGGTAGCTATAGTAGGCATACTATAATGGTACGTATGCTGGCTAAGATTAATATTATACTTGCAAATGTTTTATGCACTATGCACTAATAATAATACCAAATGGTTTTCGCGTATCAAGCATGTTTGACTTTCATAAGGAGAAATCTCCTCCAATTGTGCGCTTGCATTGTGTGTATGAGGGAAGGCCTAATGGTAGCTTCATTTTCCAAAAAGCATTGCAGATTTCTTTTGAATTTCTTTTGTTTGTTTTTGTTTAAAGAAAACTATTTTTTTGTTTGCTCACACCAGTCCCATGACTGACCTGGAGTTTATTGTTCCCTTTCTAAACTCGGGACGCCTACAATTTGCCACACGGGCAGCCTAAAGTTAGATTTTCAGATAATCCGCTTGTAGATGTAGATTCGATATCCTAGAAGTCTTTGGTTTGGCAATTGCACTCCCGGACTGACTTTGCTTAATACAACGTGATGGGGGGTTCTCGCTTCGCGTTTGGAAAGCATGTTGGTGGTTCGAGATTATAGCTTGGAGATCTTTGGAGGTTTGGCAATGAATTTAGATATTAGATTATTTCTTTCTCTTTTGGAGATCAAATTGGAGATTTTCTTTCCGCTGCTGTTCTTTCTGTTGTTGTATCTATCTTTGATTGCGTTGTTCATATCTGTTGTATCAGATATTGTATCTATTGTTGTATCAATGATATATTGTTTTTCTTCCGTTGTGTTGTTATACTTAATGTGTTATAAGCTCCATCCGAACTGGAGTTCAACGTTTGAATCTGCGACATCCGAATATGGGTGAAGTATGGATGTCGATTTTTGAGCATCGAAATTCGAGTCGTCACATTTGCTACCAGAGCTGAAGGTTGAGTAAAAACTTTAGCTCAGGAGTATAACACATTAGGTGACTCATTAGAGATAGGGTTATAAATGCTCTAGAATGAGTATATCCCTAAGATATCCATATGTATGCCTAAGCAAATTCTCTTACTATCCACTGATAGTGAATATGAGTGCAAGAAGAAGACGGGATAGGGGATAGGGTAGTACCGCTACAAATGGTCAATACCCTGCAACAACGGAAACAACTTTTCTCCTCAATCTTCTTTGTTCATCATCCGATTTCAATTCTTTGATTGCTTCGTGGCAGCTCGAGGGAGAAACTTTGGTGTGATGGAGGCCATGCAAATCATTGTAGATAAGTTCCTAATTCATTTTCTCTTCATCAGTTTCTATCAATCTTTTCGTTTTAAACTTTAATAAATTTGAAATTTAAATAAATTGGTTAATTAAACATGAAACCGAATTGGATTGTTTCCGCTTGTCTATTCTTTGGGGTCCAGATATATTCTATGAATGGTTAGTTATCCCTTCGAACCAACCATTGTCCCTACATATTTCATAGATCGAGTAACCCGGATATCTTGTAAAGTGTTGAACATGTTGTTCTCATAGTTATTGATGATATTCTGATTTGGTAAGCCAAATGTAGAATAAATATTTCAGTTTGATCTGGTAAAACATTCTCCCTCTGTTCTTTGTGGGTCTCCCCGTCTAGCGAATTTCGACGACGAAATTTTCTTAAGGGGGAATCTGTAACGATCTTGGTTTTTGAGTCAAATTTAAAATTGGTGATTAATATAAATCTTTGGATTTAATTGGTGAATTAATATAAAATTTCTAAACAAATTAAGATATTTGTTTGTTTATATATAAATTGATTATAAATTGAAATTTGGATTTGAAATTCAAATATAAATGTATTGAAATATAAATTGGATTTGAAAAAAATTATGATTTGAATTAAGAAAAACTTGTTTTCTAACTATAGTATATATATGTAATATATATTTTGAAAGTTATAATTTGAATGTTTTTCAAAGTTGTTTAAAGCTAAATTTTGGATTATCTAATATACATATTTGGAAGTTATGATTTGAGATTTATGCAATACTTTTCAAAAGGTTAATCTAAGTTAAATTCTTATATATATAAAATCAATGTGATTACTTATTTATGTATAATTGGTTTTAAAATCATTTTCCTAGAGGTTATAAAAGTATATAACATTTAAAACATAATAAGTATAAATTTGAAAATATAATACATATGTAACTAAGATATTTATAAAAACATGAATCATAAATTTATTAACATAAAGGTTTAAAATATAATTTATAAAATTATTTCAAGCAAGGATTTAAACACAAATTAATTTCATTTGACATTTGTACATTCATAAAAACATGCATTTTATAAGTGTAACTTAAAATGATTTACAAGTAAACAAGTGGAAAATATGTTTTTCTTTTGAAATGATAATGTGAATAAAAGTCAAAATGTTTAAACCAGGCCCATTTTCTTTCATTTGAAAAACTGAATCAAAACCTGAGACAAAAGAAAATAAAACAACAATCTTTCAAATTACAACCTGAAACCATGGAAAAGAAAAACTAAAAACCAGAAATTAAATTTAAATCAAACAACAGATGCTCACATCAAACCTAAGGTTAGCAAATACAAATCAAGCAGCAGATTCAATTCCAGATCAAAGCACTTTAGTTTAGCTAAGCAAAGTTTCTTTTCAAACCCGAAAACAAAGATTATATCAACAACTTCACCTTCAACCAAATTAAAACAAGCTAAGATCAGAGAATCAACTATCAAATTCAGTTTCAAGGATTCACGATCAAAATCCAGAACTAAAACAAGTCCCAGATCAGAAAAAAAATCAAGAACAAAATCTGTTCTCTGGAACCAGGTGAGCAAACTAACCCATATAAAACTTAAAGCTATGATATATCTTCATGTTTATACTTGTTGTTGTTGAGAAGAATGTTGTATTGGATGAAAATATATCTGCATGCATATATATATATATATATACATATATATATACATATATATATATACATATATATATATATATATATATATATATATATATGGATTGATGATCCAGGTCTGCGTATATGCATTTACGTATCTCTCTTATAAACATGCATAAAAAATTTCATATAAAAATTCATATCTCAACATACAAGCAGATTCATGTTATAATCCTAAAAGAGAATATGTTTGTTAAAAGGTGGGTTCAATTTTAAAAATATTTTTATGTAAAAAATATCTGGTAAATAATTCGAAATTGTGAAATTACAGAGAAAAATGTTTAAAACAGAAAATTCAAGTATCTTAATTATAAGTTTTGATCATTGGATCAGATCCGTCTTGCAATATGATGATTTTTAAAAGAAATTTCACAATTTTTAAGTTTGTGAACGTCGAGAATTATCAAGTTGAACGAAAAAGGTATTATCGCCAAATTTCGACGACTGGCATGGAAATGATGGTTGTGGTCATGGCTAGAGGAAGATGGGATGGTAGCGAACCCAAGAAAAATGCTCGGAATATTTATAGAGGGTCGAGATGATGACACGGTGGTTTTGTAGGGTTTTAGGTCGACAAAGTTCAAAGGAGAAAAATTGCCGTCGATGGTAATTAGTAGTCGATCGGACTGGGGGGAACTGGAGTATTGGTTTGTGGCGCAGCTCTGGACGAAGTCACATGGCCTCCGGTGGTCAAGATCGCCGGCGAAGGATGATTTTTTCAACACGGTTGATTCCAAAAAAGATGTTCTATCGTTCAATTTTAAAATTCCGATCGAGTTCGTTGACCTGGGTGATTAGGAAGCTCGACTAGGTTGTTGTCAACATGCCAAAGTTAAGGGCAGTAATCAGAGGCGATCGGAAGGTTTGTGCACGTGCACACTTGGATTTTGGGTGTTTGGAAATCATGGTTATGAGGGACGAAGGGTTGCTTTCGGGTTTGACTCGAAGTAAGTGATGACTTTGCTTGAGGAAATGAATGATGTGAGGAACTCGAAGATGGGCTCGAGAAAATCAAGTAATGGCCCAAGGTTTTGTTTGTTTGTCTCGTGCTAGTTGAGTTAAGCTACCAGATTAATAAATTATAACAGTTCTTAAAATTTTAAGTAAATTGTTGATTAGTTTATAAACAAAAAGAGATGGTAAATATTTAAAATTAAGTTTCAAAAACAAAGATATTGATCAACTTTAAAACAAATTTTCAAAATATATGAATTATAAATGCAAATGTGTTTTGAAATTAAATTATCTAGATTTGAATAAATAAATATTAGGTTGGTTATTTAATTTAATCTCTGATTGTTTTCAAAATAATTTTTTTCAAATTTGTTAAGTTAAAAGTATTTTAATCTATATAACTTTTGGTTTTAAAGTTTATAAACTTAATTTTTGTAATTAAATGAATAATTGAGAAAATGAAATATTTTATAATCCTTAATCCAATTTAAAATATTTAAGTTAATTAATGTATTAATGATGAACTATTTCCAATAATAAGGATTAAATGATAATTAAAAATAATAAAGGTAAATGGTTTATCTTTTAATTGATTAAATCTTAAGTAATTAAAGAATATTATTTAATGAAAGTAATTAAGGGTGATTAATTGCTTAGGAAAATTACTTAATTAAAAGTAATCCATTAATGATTACGGTCGATTAGTCAAGTAATTAAAGAATAATTAATTAAAAGATAATTAATGTGATTAATTAATTGAGGTAATTAATTTAAGGATAATTAATTAATTAAAAGTGTTTAAGGGGTGATTTATTAACTAAGGGTTAATTAATTGATGTAATTAATTAAGTATAATCAATTAAGCATTAATTAATTAATTAATTAAAGAATGATTAAAGGTTAATTAATTTATTATTAAAGGTTAATTAATTTATTATTAAAGGTTAATTAATAAATGATTAAATAATAATTAATTAAAATGATTTGTAATTAATTAATGTTAATTAACCCGGATTAGTGATTAATCTGGTTTAAATTAATCGGATAATTAATTAATCTTACTTATGGATGTTTGGATTGCATGGAATGCTTTGTTTTGTTTGATATCCCTTATGTGTGATATTATGTGATGTAAATTGTTTGAATTGAGCTGTGTATGTAATTTATTTATCTGTGATGCATTTACCTATTTATATATGTGACTCTATGTATGGAAGATAAGCATTATAGGATTATAGCGCTTATCGATATTGTTGTTCTTGAATCTGTAATGATGGATGATGCTGCACTATTGTGTAAAACCCTTGGACTACACTATACACACACAAATTTGGATTTCACGGGAAATCGGTTAAGTCATAGATATTTTGAATGTAATATTATTTTATTTAAAATGTTTTTAAAAGTTGAATTTTGAATCCGAATGGTTTTGGAAATGGGATTAAGTTGATTATGGAAAACTTTTGAAAAGGAAGTTTGAAATTGAAATTTAGTTTCAATATAATATATATCTCGTTTAAGTTTTGAAATTATTTTGGAAATTTGGTTTGAAAGGTTTATACATGTTATATAATATATATGGATTTTTACACCATCTTTAAAGTATTTTAAAAGTATTATTATGCGAATTTAAATTTAACCCAAGTTTGTATTTTAAAGGCTATAACTTGTGTATATTTGATCGGATTTTTTTGAAACAAAAAGCAATTGTTTCAAATGATAATGGCTTTTATATAAAGGAAAGAACTTCCAATTTTTGTTAAAAGATTTCAAGTTTGAAATGGAAAATATTTTGAAAGCTGTGAAGGAATCTTTTTTAAAAATCGGTGAACTTTGTTTTTAAATTGAAGAGGATCTTAACAGTGTATCTTTTGTATAAAAGATTTGAAGTTGAAATAGTTTTGAAAGCTATGAATGAATCTTTGTGAAAGATTGGGGAACTTTATTTTCAAATTGAAAGGGATCTTAAAGGTGTACCTTTTGTATAAAAGATTTGGAATTGAAATAGTTTTGAAAACTACGAATGAGTCATTGTGAAAGATTGGCGAACTTTGTAAAGTGAATCTTTTTGTTTAAAAGATTTAAAAGTGGAATTTGTTTAAACCATTTGAAGAAAAGGTTTGGGTTAAAGTTGCGACTTAACTAAGATCTCATTTATACATATGGTTTTAAAATTAAGCGCTCATTATTCAGTTTAGCCGAGAGAGGACTTTATGTCATATAAACCATTCCGAATAATGATATGACGAAATGGATAGCATTTGAAGAACGGTGGTGAAGACCGAATATTTTCGAAAGCGAAAGGATTACCTGTCGAATGTCTCTGCACCGAATGGCCCTGGTATAGAGATTTGATCAACCTTTGTGATGGGGAGTCCGGACGTGAGTAGGGATTATCCGGATTTGCAAGGGCTTCTTTTGAAGTGCCTTCGGTTTTGTTCGAACCCGGAACAGACTTGTATGGATGTATGTCTGACGTTACACTTTGAGATGTAAAACTGGTTTCTATCAAGTACATTTTTGTTGGCGGCGGAGAATTTATTCTCTTAGCTTAACACCCTTCTCTGAGATGTACGGGCTTAGAGGTTATGTAGTTGATGGTTACCAGTGATACATTCCCAACTTGGTAATATGGTATACGAAGTGTTGCCGATCATTTATTGATCGAAGCATGGCTTTTGTGAAAAGCGTAGCTTTGTGGGATGAGTCTTCATCAGAACCTCCCAAACCAAAATGGTTGAAACAGAAAGGATGCATCAGGGTTATTAGGGGTAGCGCCCCTTAGGGTATGTCCATTTCCTTTTGGATAAATAGTGGTATCATGGTATGGAGCCCAGCCACTTAACATATGTGGTTGTTACAAATCTATTGCTTTGTGGTTGTTGGTGTTGAGGATCCTCGGATAAAGGTCGGTAACGACCGGGTGATGGCATACTCGTGACAGTTAGTTACCTAGTTACAGAGGTAAGCCGGCCTTATGTTGGCAGAGAGCTAATTATGTTCTCGAGGCGTCCCTCTAGAGGCGTACTCATATGGTCCAGGAAGTTCCTTAGCCTGACCATTGTTGGAAATCCAATCACCAATACGTGCCTTGTACGGTTTAAGTTGTAGAACCTACCATTTAACATGGTAGTTATAGTAGGCATACTATAATGGTACATATGTTGACTAAATTAATATTATACTTGCAAATGTTTTATGCACTATGCACTAATAATAATATCAAATAGCTTTTGCATACCAAGCATGTTTGACTATCATAAAGAGAAATCTCCACCAATTGTGCGCTTGCATTAGTGTGTGCGGGGATGCCTTATGGTAGTTTCATTTTCCAAAAAGCATTGCAGATTTCTTTTAACTTTCTTTTATTTTTTTGTTTAAAGAAAACTGTTTTTTGTTTGCTCACACCAGTCCCATGACTGACCTGGAGTTTATTGTTCCCTTTCTAAACTCTGGATGCCCATAATTTTCCACACGGGCAGCCTAGAGTTTGATTTTCAGATAATCAGCTAATAGATGTAGATTTTGTTAACGCTAAAATTTGAACGCTAACACCCCGGTGTATGAGTTATAGTTGTGAAAGCACCACCCGAAAGCTCGGGAACAGATTATAAGCAGAAAACAGTAGAAAAGCAGCAAACGACAACAATTTTATAGTGGTTCGGCTTAAGGGTATAGCCTACGTCCACTTTAAGTACTTTTATTAATGATCTCGTTACAAGCTGATACAATTCTTCTCAAGTACAATATATTTCAAGTTACAAGAGATTTGGAACAAGTAGCTCAAGCTTCTATGTCGATTAAAGTCCTTGAATTCAAGTTGAAGATGTGTAGTTTCTTCGTGAAGTTCTTCGAAGTATTCCTTTGATCTCGAAAGCTCTAAGTGTTGATGGAGTTCTCAATGCAGCAAGGTAACGGTCTCTCAAGAGAATGTGCCAAAAGTCCTTTGAATGTTGGAGGTGGCTATGTATTTATAGGCAAGCTTGGACATGAATTCTGCGCATAAGTCCTGAGTCGTGACCGACTCAAGCTAAGTCGTCCCCGAGTCAGGCTAAGTCGTGGTTGACTTATAAAACCAACCTTTCCCCTCTTCATGGCTTATTCCTCTGCTGGATTTCATGACAAGTCTTGAGTCGTGTCCGAGTCAATTTTCCTAGGCTTGTGGCGATGGGTTACGACTCAACGATTTTGAGTCGTGGACGAGTCATGGTGAGTCGCCCCATGTTAACTCAAGGTCGAACTGCTGGCTTGGTCCCAAGAGATAAGTCGTTCCCGAGTCAACTTATCATAACTCCTCTCATATTAGCATGTGTCGTACTCGACTTATCATAAGTCGTAGGTATCCATAAGTCGTGACATTCCTTAGGTCGTTCCTTAGGATGAGTCGCGAACCTGTTGAGTCGTTGAACCATGAGTCGTTGAGTCATGAGTCGCTGAGTCATGAGTCGCTGAGTCATGAGTCGCTGAGTCAGAAACTTCCATAAGTCGCACAACAGTTGAGTCGGAGACTAGCTGAGTCGGTCTTTGATGAGTCGGACCTAGATCATATGAGTCGGTGAGTTCCTTCTTTGGTCATTGAGTCGTACGCGAGTTAATTGTACTTGGCTTTCTGATTTGCACACTTGAACCGCTAACGACTCATGGTGAGTCGTAAATCTTCTGAGTCGCTTAATGCTTTATCTGATGAGTCGGCCCAAGCTTCAGCAGGGTTAACATTTGCCCCTCGAAGCACACGCCTAAGTCGTAGGTCGCGTGCTTCGACTTATCTTAACTCGCATGTGCCGACTCATGTCCTACTATCCTGGTATAAATAGTATGAACCGTCGCTTTTATCTTCTTCTTCTTTTACCGATCTCGTGAGTCGTTTTCTGCCATTAACACATCTCCAAGCTCCCAAAAGCAATTTCAACTCAAGATCTCCTCCGATTATCTCTGACATCACACCACGTAAGCAATTTCGCCTCCTTTTTGATTGTCGATCATCATTTCCCTGTGCGCACCGTCCTTATCTTCAATTTATCCCCTTGAGCTTTGCGAGTTAGGTTGCCCTAATCATTGATGGATTGAGGATTGTCTGATCCAATGATCTGCGACTCGAGGCGATCTACTTGATGCGATAAGACTAGGGTTGTAGAATGAGGGTTTATTGGGTTAATGGGTCGGATGGTTGATTCGAATGCTGCTGTAGGTTTGACTCGGCTCCTTTCGTACGACCCAGTGACCCTCACGATTTAATCATGGTACGACTCATCATGCTCCTCGACTTGAGCCTTGAGTCGCGACCGAGACAGAACCCCTGAATTGTGGCCGAGATAAAACCTTTGAATCGCGACCGAGATAAAACCTTTGAGTCGCGGCCGAGATAAAACTTAGAGATTTCCTTATTATTTTCACCCAGAGCTCCTTTAACATACTCCACGACCTAAGCCCTGAGTCGTTGCCGAGATAAGACTTAGCCTTGAGTCGTTGCCGAGATAAGACTTGGAGATAATCTCCTTATCTCCACGACTCATGGCTTAGGGCACTGCCGACTCAGAACTTTTGAACCGTTGATGGGTTATGACTTATGTAAATTCTGTTTGAACATTGGACCATTGCATTAACTTCGAACTATTGAATTTTATTGCACTCATTCACAGGTTATTTTGACTTGCAGGCTAATAACCTGTTCAATACAACATTCACAGAAAACTGGGACGAATATACTTGTCATTGACTGCCCACATCGAATGACAGATTAGTTAACAATAGATGATTAACTTGAATAAATTGTGTGTATGAAGTGCCTTTAACTTATCAATTTCAAACAAAATACCAAAGCAATGCTGAAATAGTCAATTGAAATCGACCCGCTTGCACTAATATTATGCTTGAGCTTTAGATTAACAAGTTCTGAAATGTTTACAATCGATCAAGCATCGATCAGTAAAATTCCAGTTAAATATACTTGTCACTTTTTATTAGTCTTGCACAACACTTCACACTTTTTAGGAAACGCGCACCTTCGCATTTGAACATCCAGTTGCTTGTGTAGAATGACCTCTCATCAAGAAGAGCCAATGGGCCAGGCTGAAGATGTCTTCCCAGTAGCTATCCCTGTAGATAACCCTCCGGAGAGAACATCCACAACTTTGAATCAGCGGGTGTTTAACCAACTGCGCGTCCAGTTTGGCATTGATGATGCTGACGTCTTACTTCCGGGGCCAAATGACACCGCGGATAGGCCCCCTCTTGGCTTTGTTGCTGTTAATCGCCAAATGTGCTTGAACGGCGCTATTCCTCCTTTTAATGACTTTCTTCAACAGTTCCTGCTTCGGTTGTCTATCTCTCCATTTCAATTACACCCCAATGGCTACACCATTCTGATGGGGTTATGTGTTCTATTTAAGAGAGTTTTGGATCGATTACCAAGCTTCGGGGAGATCTGCTATTTTTGCTCATTCACGAAAATTAAAGACCATCCCTCCATCGTGGTTATAAGAAGCGCTCGAAACCGCAAAATTGTTACTGATCTCTCCGAAAGCGCTCACGGATTTTTGAATCAGTTTTTCTTTGTTCGCTGCCCTCCAGGGTTTTATGCCATCTGGAGAGTGGGAAGTAAGATTTCCTGTCTTTACTTTTTTTGTTTTGAAACTTTCTCGAGATCTGAACTCTCAGTTGCTAATTTCATTCTTTTCCTGTTTTAGCACTTCCACCCCCTGCTAGGGACCCAAGTCTTAAGCAAATTTTTGAAAGATTAAATGCCGTGCCGGTAGAAGAGAGGAGCATAAAGTTTCTGCTAAACGATGAATTTTTACATCAATACGGACTCCTCCATCCCTCTCGCTTTACTCAGCCTCATGAAGCTCCAACGGAGGTTCCTGATTCTCCGGTGAAAACTCCTGATCTTCCGATCTCCACTAAAGAGCACATGCGAGGAGAAATTTCTGCAGAAACCTTACTAGTAAAGTGCTCTACTCCAAGAGATGATGCGGGACCCTCCGGAAAGCCCGCACTTGTTCCCATAATTGAAGAAGAAGAGGAGCCCCTTTCCCAAACCAGGAAGAGTGCCGACAAAGGAGCTGATGGAGGGAATCAGGTTGGGCATGATGGTGATGACGTCTTTGGGGATTTAAGTGACATAATCGTCACTTCCCAAGAGCTCTTTAAAGATGACCCTGCCTGTGGTAAAACTGTACCCCCGATGATTGAAGCGACATCTGCCCTCCAACAGACTCCAACTCCTTTATCCCAAGAATTGTCACCGACAGTGGGACCTATTACTTCCCCCCAACTGAGGAGTGGTTCGTTAGTCCAACGCGAGTAGTTTGCACTTCACACACAACTAAGGATTTTCCAGCGCATTTATGCACTTATCTTCTCATACTTTAAAGATTTCTAAAGCTTATCGTTTCTTATTTCAGATCCTTCAATGACACGCGGCGGATCATATTATCAGGATTTCCAACGCTACGGGGGGCGTGGTCAATATAATTATGGGCGCTACTTCACCTCATATAGAGAGTCTGACGAAGAGAGGGCTGCTCGAAAAGCTCGTGAAAGGAGGGATGAAGAAGAGCGTTATGACAGAAGGGATAGGGGTGAGCACCACGATTCTTTGCAGAGAGGCGACGACTCTCACAAAAGGAAATCTCACGATGACCGAGGAAAAGGTCATGTAGCCGAAGATTCAGGCAAACGAGCCCGATATGGTGAGAGACATGCTTCCACTACTCCCGAAAAGGCTACTGCCCCTGCCCCTCTTGACATTCCTTCCGACTCTCCTGCTCTCGGGAAGGCGGACATCCAAACAATAATAAGTAGGCCCAAATTTCAAGTTGGACCGGGCCCAGCCACTTTACAAAGTCGTTTTCCACAGTGGTGCTTAAAGGGTGTGAGGTTGGATCTTGACCTGGTCCCTATTGACAAGCCTGCCATGCTACGAAATCTTGACGCCGTCAAACTTGATATCGAGAGGATGTCAAACTGGCAGAAGCTTGTTGATGAGCTTCAAAGAGTTAATCGTGCCAACATAGAGGCCATGCTCACTATGGAAAATGACAAGGCTGAGTGGCAAAAGGTCCTTGAGCAACATGATACCGAAATGAGGAGCATTGCTTCCTATAATGAGGAGCTCGAAGCAAAGGTTGAGAAGTTGAAAGATGAGCTTGCTGCTTCCTCTACTTCATATTCTCAAAAAGAAGAAGTGCTTCTCAGACAAGTAAGAGATGCTCATGCCAGCCAAAGGGATGCTGAGGACAGGCTTGAAGTGCAGAAAAGAATCAACGAGGGCTATGCTTCTGATATTGCTGAGCTTCGAAAGAAAAACAACTCCCAGGAAGCGGAGATACAAATGCTTAAGCTTCAGCTTTCCAAAACTGAGAGGGAACGTGATGAGGCTGTCGCCGGCAGAATCGCAGCTGAAGAATCTCATGAGACGACCAAAAACAGCTTCGGCTCAACATTATTCGACTTCTACTTGCATAGCGTCTTGGGGCGTGGAAGCCTTGCTTTTCTAGGTCCAAAGTATGAGATCACTTTAGCTGAAGTGTGGGAGGCCGCCCTTGAGATGCTTGGTGCTGAAGGTGCTGGTTATGACGAATCAGCCCTGGAAGGGCATTACTTTGATGATGACACTCGCGCTGCCCTCGCCAAGGGAAAGGAACAACTTGCCAAATTAAGAACTGAAGTGACGGAAGGGGACCAGCTGGAAAAAACCACTTCAACTACTCTAGTCCAGCCACCTTCTTCGTCTGAAGTCAACATTATTGGTTCCAGTTCCCATCTTGCATCTCCCACTAAAGTTACCACTGAGATTACAAGCGTACAAGGTGGAGACGAGGGTGATGAGAGCGCTGATGCGCAAGCTTATGAAGTCGATATCAGGAAACCAGCTTCTCCAGGTAACTTCACTGTTAATCTCGCTACTGTCAATTCTGCTCAAGCGGGTTACTCATTTATTTCGCATGAGTTTCATGAGCTCCTTGGCTATTTTCTCAACCTTGATGAGCCTTCATCTCCTCTCTCTACCGACTTTATTGGTGAACCTTCATCTCCTCTCTTTACTGACTTTAACCTCTTTTCTTCTGTAGAGAAAGTATCAAGCACTGCTCAAATCTCTACTTCTCCGGTAATCCCTCCTCCATCTCTTCAGGTGGCTCCTCCTTCTGCTTCGCAGCCTGGATCACAGGAGGAACAAATAGAGGCTCTCCATGGCCTGGATGATCCCATTGCTTCGCAAGAGCAGAAAGATGAGAGACTTGAGGGAGGCGACATATCTCCGGAGCGGACTCCTTCTGACGACATAACTCTATCTAAACTTGTCACTCCAGGAAGTGAGTCTTCCTCAAAGAGGAGAAAGAAGCAAGGAGCATCAAGGAGAAGAGGGAAGAAAATCATTGCCACTGAAGAGGAGCCAGAAGTTGGGCCAGCTGCGCCTACCTCTCCTTCCTCCCTTATACCCACTGGCCGACCTGAAAAGCTGGTCATTCGACCGGGTAAAGGGTCCAAAGGGGGGAAGAAGAAGTGAAGATTTTAGCTTTTTGCCTTTTGTATGTACTAGCCGAGAATTGTGCGGGTACCGGCCCCCGCCTTTCTTTATTTTGAAACCTGTACCTGCATTATAGTTGAATAAAATGATTCTTCGTTTGTACAAACTTTTGTTTGAATTTGAGAATACATTTATTATTCATTTTGGCATGAGTTTATTTATACGATATTGCAGCGAGCTTATGGCATGTTACTTGAGCGTTACCTTTTGCTGGTTTGGCTATACCATATTGTGTGTAATTATACTATATTGCCCCCATTCCATAAGTTTGCTGCAATATTCTATACTTCGAGGGGACTTGCACTCTTATTTGCTAAAGAATAATTATTTTATTCTTTAAGGAAAATTTTTGTAGAGTACAACCCCCTTCGTATAAGTTTCTGCGCTTTGTCCTTTGAAGAAATCACTTCTTTCTTTTGCTTAAGTACATTTTTTACCAAGTGAATTCTTTTATGCGGTAAAGCGGACCTCTGAAGGGTACTTTAACTCCCTCTCTCTCTCTTTTTTTTTTTTTTTTGAGGAAGATCATTCTCCAGAATAGGTAAATTACTCTTTCTTCAGAAGTTAAAGTATGCCCCTGATGAGGATTTTTTTTTTATATATAGAAAGTTGTACCTCTGAGGAGGGATTTTTTACGTTTCAACACTTGGAAGTTTTATTTCAATCTCGGTGAAACGTGTACCTCCAAAGAGTTTTTCCTTAGAAAGTCTTTTCACGTTTCAACACTTGGAAGTTTTATTTCAATCTCGGCGAAACGTGGGCTTTCGAAGAGGTCTTTCTTCTTGATTGTGCCTCCGAAGAGGTCTTTATTTTGTTTGTCTTTCAACTCTGGTGAAGTGAAATTCCGAAGAGCGGCCGTTACACTTCAACTCCTGGTGAAATATGCCTCCGAAGAGGTCTTTATTTTGTTTGCATTTCAACTTTGGTGAAGTGAAACTCCGAAGAGTAACTACTCCGACTCCTGGTGAAATGTGCCTCCGAAGAGGTCTTTTTCTTTGTTTGCATTTCAACTCTGGTGAAGTGAAGTTCCGAAGAGCGGCTATTTCACTTCAACTCCTGGTGAAATGTGCCTCAGAGAGGGTTTTCATTGCCTGGAAGTTATTCTCTCATGGTTGGAGGGTCATGACTCCTCCAATCTTTTTTGTTGAGTAGAGAACTTTCTTTTTTGTGGCATATGACCCATTAGAGGTCTTTTATCCTCCGAAGAGTTGTGCCTCTGAAGAGGACTTTTGCTGCCGATGACGGATTTTGGTTGTTTCCTTGTCTTCTTGCTTATGCCTTTTCAGCGATCCCCTTTTTTTTAAGTTTCATTCCCCTTTTCTTGCAAGTAGCTTGTTTAATCCAAGGAAGTGTACTTCATTGTCAGGCAAGTTCGTAAGAATGGGCACTAGCTTCCTAATTGGATGTTTGTTTGTTCAAACAATCTCAATTTATTAGCAAGGGCTCGTTTCTATCGAAATCATTAGCCATTTAATTGAAGTATTTCCTATCTAGGATTTGAATTCGGGGCCTTTGTGACTCGAAATTTGTTTGTTGAATGATGGAGAGAATCGCTCGGTCTTATTATGTGCAATTTTATTTCCATTGTCTGCAAAAATTTAAATCGACATTTCAGCAATACATTTTATGTACTTTTTATATCGAAAATAAAGCAGACATGTAATAAAAATAAGGAACACAAGATTTATAGTGGTTCGGCCAAGAATTTGGGCCTACATCCACTTTATATTCTTTCATTAATCACTTGCATCAGTTTTACAATTGCTTTCAATTACAAGAATCATACATTCACAATTCTTTTTACAATATTTCAACAAAATTTTCAAGTAAAGTATGGACGCAAGTGATTGCTGTTCCATGCCCTTGGAATTTGATCTCCTTCAACAGTAGTGAGTTTGAATGTGCCGTCAAGAAGCTTCTGACCTATGACATATGGTCCTTCCCAATTTGGCCCAAACACACCTGTCGTTGTCATAATTCTTTTCAGGACTAGATCTCCGATTTCAAAGCTTCGTTGACGAACTTTGGAATTGAAATGTCTGGCTATCCTTTGCTGATGAGCTGCAATTCTGAGACTAGCCTCATCCCTTTTTTCATCAAGGAGATCTAGCGCTTCAAGTTGTAGCTTTTCATTTTCTGCTTGACTGAAATGGATTCTTCTGTGTGAAGGGACCTCAGTTTCAACCGGGATCATTGCTTCCGATCCGTATGCTAATGAAAAAGGAGTATGCCCAGTCGCAGTTTTGTGGGTAGTTCTGTATGCCCATAGTGCAAGTGGTAGCTTATCGACCCAACCACCTTTGGCTCTTTCAAGTTGCTTCTTGATGGTTGATTTGATGATCTTGTTTACTGCTTCCACTTGCCCGTTTGCCTGCGGATGAGCCACTGCTGAAAAGCTTTTCTTAATTTTGAATCGCTTGCAAAAATCCTGGAATTCTTCGCTTTCAAACTGAGTACCATTGTCCGTAATTATTTTCTGAGGCACACCATATCTGCAAATGATATTCTTGGTTACAAAACTTATCATTTTCTTAGAGGTGATAGTAGCCAATGGTTCAGCTTCAGCCCATTTAGTAAAGTAATCAACCGCAACAATAGCATATTTAATTCCTGATTTGGCAGTTGGTAGCGGCCCAATGAGATCCATTCCCCAAATTGCGAACGGCCATGGACTGACCATCTGTGTGAGTTCGGTAGAAGGTGCTCTAGGAATTTTGGCAAATCTTTGGCATCTGTCACATTTTCGGGAGTAATCTGCAGCATCTCGATTAATTTCTGGCCAAAAATATCCGTATCGGAGAATTTTCTTTGCTAATGTTTGGCCACCTGAATGATCACCACATTCTCCTCCATGTACCTCAGCTAGGATTGTTTTGGACTCTTCCCTGGATACACATCGAAGTAAAGGCATTGAGAATCCTCGTCTGTACAATCGGCCATCCTGGATTACATAGCGAGAGGCTTTCCTTAGTAGCTTCTGTCTCTCTCTCGAATTTTCTGGCAGAGAACTTCTGAGTAGGTACTCTAATATTGGGGTCATCCACGACTCTTGTTCTTGAGATACATTCATAATCCAATCTATATCCATCTCGTCTATACTTGGTGCTGAGAGGACTTCTACGGGAACCAATCCCAATAGTTGAGCTTCACCAGAACTTGAATACTTTGCGAGGGAATCTGCCTTCGTATTCTCTTCCCGGGGAATATGGCTTATTGAATAATGATCGAGTTCACATAGGAGTTCCCAAGCCTTTGACAAGTAGGAAGGCAAGTTTCCACCTTTTGTTTGAAATTCCTTCTTGACTTGGCATACAATAAGCTGAGAATCACTGAAGATTTGTAATGCTCGAATGTTTAGCTCTTTAGCGATTTTCAGACCTGCAATAAGAGCTTCATATTCTGCTTCATTGTTTGTTGAAGGAAATTCCAGTCTTAGTGCATAACATAATGATCGACCTTCAGGAGTTTCAAGTACCACTCCGGCTCCAGAACAGTAGTCATTTCTTGCGCCATCAACATACATCTTCCACTGGATTGGGGAATCATTGATCGCTTCTTCCTCACCATTATCTTTCTCTGTGAATTCTGCAATGAAATCAGCTAAAGCTTGTCCGTTGATTGCTTTTCGGGGATGATAAGTGATGTCATATTGACTGAGTTCAATGTTCCATTTTAGAAGGCGACCCGAAGTTTCAGGGCGAAATAGGACTTGCTTTAGAGGTTGATCAGTGAGTACTTTGATAGGATGAGCTTGGAAATATTGCCTCAGTTTCCTTGATGCGACTAGTAGGCAATAGGCGAGTTTTTCCAACTTGGAGTAATTCAGCTCTGCCCCAGTGAGTCTTTTGCTGATATAGTAAACCGGATGTTGAATCCTTTTGTCTTCCCGTATCAGCGCTGCACTTAGAGCATGAGATGATACTGCCAAGTATATAAGAAGATCCTCACCATTGCCTGGCCTAGAAAGTATTGGAGGCGTTTCCATATGACGGATCAACTCATCGAAGGCTTTTTGGCATTCGGAAGTCCATTCAAAATTCTTCTTTCCTTTCTTCAGGGCGTCAAAGAATGGGATGCATTTATCAGTGGCTTTGGAAATGAACCGACTCAGGGCGGCGACCTTTCCGTTGAGACTCTGCAATTCCTTCTTCGTTCTAGGAGCTTTAACTTCTTTCAAGGCGGTAATTTGAGCTGGACTAGCCTCAATGCCCCTAGCACTGACGATGAAACCTAAGAACTTTCCGGACTCGACCCCAAATGTACATTTCAGAGGGTTAAGTTTCATTCTGTATTTCCGAAGGACTGCGAACATTTCTGCTAAGTGTTCAATGTGATCCGCTGCTTTCCTGGACTTCACTAACATGTCGTCGACGTAGACTTCCATAGTTTTGCCCAATTGCGGTTTGAACATAGCATTAACAAGTCTTTGGTAGGTTGCCCCTGCATTTTTCAATCCGAAGGGCATAACTCTGTAGCAATAAAGTCCAACATCTGTGATAAAGCTTGTATCCTCCTGATCCGGCTCGTGCATCATGATTTGGTTATAACCGGAGTAGGCATCCATGAAAGATAACAATTCATGTCCCGCAGTTCCGTCTACCAGTTGATCGATCCTGGGTAACGGGAAGCAATCTTTGGGGCAAGCCTTGTTTAGATCAGAAAAATCGATGCACACTCTCCATTTTCCATTAGCTTTCTTGACCAGCACAGGATTTGAAACCCAATTCGGATATGTAGATTCTTTGATGAAGTTATTTTCCATGAGTCGATCAACTTCTTCTTTTAATGCTGCTGACCTTTCTGGACCTTGGGTTCTTCTTTTCTGTTTAACTGGCGTAAACTTTGGGTCAATATTCAGAGCGTGTACTGCAACTTCTGGAGATATTCCACACATATCGGCATGAGTCCAAGCAAAGACATCCAGATTTGCTTTCAGGAAAGATATCAAGATATTCTGAATTGACACATTAAGCTGTGAACCCACATTTAACACCTTATTTGGGTCCTTCGGGTCAACAGGTACCGGAACTGTCGTTTCCACCGGTACCACTCTATTCTCCCCTGCACTGGCTTTTCTGGGATCTATTTCTTTCAGTGCCCCGCTGTGCTCGCCAGTGCAGGGTCCGCCCCGTAATTGCTACAAGGCTGGTTCCTTGATGCGGACTGGGGTTGCCGCATCCTTCCCCATTTCTCTTTTTCTTGACTCTCGCAGCTCTGTCAAATAGCACTCTCGCGCAGCATTTTGATCCCCTTTTATAACTCCTACTACATTGTCAGTAGGGAATTTAATAGTGAGGCACCACGGGGCTAGGATAGCTTTGAATGCTGCGAGTGTTGGACGGCCAAGAAAAGCATTATAAGCAGAAAACTCATCGACAATCACAAATGTTTGCTTGCGGACCACTTTCCTTTCTGCTTCCCCAAGTTCTACAAGCAGATCGATGGTCCCAATTGGTTGTTTTGGCTCCCCAGTGAAGCCAGCGATCTTCTGTGATGAGGCTTGTACATCGATCATAGGGATTTTCATCTGGTCAAATATCTTCTTGAAGAGGATATTACATGATGCTCCGCAGTCAATGAGGACTCTTCTGACAATGGCCGGTCCAATACCAGCCGAGATGACCAAGGGATCTAGGGTAGGAGCTTCTATACCTGTGGAATCTCTGGCTCTGAAAACAATATCATCGCTGAAAGTTTTCTGTTGTTTCAGGGGCGTAGTGTCTTCTAAAACAAAGACGTCTTCTTCGGCTGGAGCATATTTCAAAGCCCTGGAATATCTCTCCATCTCACCCCAGCTCTTGCCAGCTGGGTGAGGCCCTCCTGTAATGACATTGATAACGGGCCTTTCAGATTCATGTCCCGTAGCTTTCTCACCTGTCCTAGGCTGATGAACAGGAACCTGTTGCCCCTGACTTGACGATGCAGGATTGTTGCTATTCTTCTTCACAAATTGCTGCAGTTCGTTTTCTCTTAGCAACTCTTCAATCAGGTTTTTCAACTGGCGGAATTCATCAGTCTCATGACCGGGTTGATTGTGGAAGCGGCAGAATTTCCCACTCTGTATGGCTTTTTTCCCGGTTCTCAAAGGGATAGGTTTAGGGAAATCGACGGAATCTTTAGTGGCAAGGTAGATGTGCTCCGGCGTATGTGATAATGGAGTATACTCTGATGGCTTGAAGGATCGGGGCTTCTTCAGATTACCCTGTTTCTTCCCATTATTATTCTCCCTTTTTTGCCCCACCGAATCATTCTTGCATGGAGCGACAGTGTTGTCTTCTGCTTTCACCAACACTGTCTTTACTGGTAAAGGACGGCTTTCCAAGCGAATGAATTCATCTGCTTTTTTGTAGAACTTTTCGAGAGAGGTTGGCTCCTTCATGTTCTGCCATTTCCCAAATTCGCTTGACTTATCAATAGCTCTCATCAGATAAGTCAATATCATTCGTGGTTCAGCATTATCCACCTCGGCCAGCGCTATATTAAAGCGGTTCAAGAAAGATCTGATAGACTCACCAGGATTCTGCTCTAAACTCGACAGTGACATGATGTCCTTGGCCTTCGAAGCATATAGTCTAAACTGCTCCTTGAATTTTCTGGTCAAGTCTGAAAGCTGATCAATAGATCGGACTGGCAACTTGGTGAACCATAGTAGAGCCACACCTTCCAGGTATACGGGGAAATATCGGCACTTTATTTCGTCAGAGGCTCTGGCACCTGTCATGTGCTAATCATATTTATACAAGAATTCATTCGGATCACTTGTCCCTTTGTAAGCTGGGATAGTCGGAGGGACAAACTTCCTTGGAAATTCCGCCTTTAAGATTCTTTCAGTAAACGGAGTTTTACTTGGGGCGAAACCCCATTCCTTCTCATCTTCAACCCTTTGCATACTTTCTTTCATGATCTGCCGGACCATTCCAGAAAGATATTCCTCATCATGCCGAGTTCTAGATCCACCAGCCTCAGGTACTGCCTGCTCAAAGGGACTAGTAGCCCTTTCAGGAGCATTCCTTTCATTAACATCATGAACGTTGCCAGCATAGTTCCTTTCATTACCAGCCGGTTGATTGTTTGCCCCAAGTAAGTCGTTTAACTTATTCAGAATCAGAGCATTCTTGGCACTTTGAGCCTCTAATTGTGCATTTTGGGCGTTTATCTGCTGGTTTAGCCCTAGAATCACAGCATCCAACTCCGCTTTCGTAACTCCAACAGACGGAGTGGGTTGATTAGGCACAGGGGAAGCGGAAGTTCCCTCTTGAATGTTTCCAGATCTGACAGATCTACTTTTCCTTCCAGGAGCCATAATTTCAGATAGACTTCTGGTTTTCAAGGAAATTCTCTCTACAAATCTCTGTGAAGCAATGATGACAGTTTTCCTGAGTTCAATTCTCAGTGAAAGCATCAAAAATGTTAACGCTAAAATTTGAACGCTAACACCCCGGTGTATGAGTTATAGTTGTGAAAGCACCACCCGAAAGCTCGGGAACAGATTATAAGCAGAAAACAATAGAAAAGCAGCAAACGACAACAATTTTATAGTGGTTCGGCTTAAGGGTATAGCCTACGTCCACTTTAAGTACTTTTATTAATGATCTCGTTACAAGCTGATACAATTCTTCTCAAGTACAATATATTTCAAGTTACAAGAGATTTGGAACAAGTAGCTCAAGCTTCTATGTCGATTAAAGTCCTTGAATTCAAGTTGAAGATGTGTAGTTTCTTCGTGAAGTTCTTCGAAGTATTCCTTTGATCTCGAAAGCTCTAAGTGTTGATGGAGTTCTCAATGCAGCAAGGTAACGGTCTCTCAAGAGAATGTGCCAAAAGTCCTTTGAATGTTGGAGGTGGCTATGTATTTATAGGCAAGCTTGGACATGAATTCTGCGCATAAGTCCTGAGTCGTGACCGACTCAAGCTAAGTCGTCCCCGAGTCAGGCTAAGTCGTGGTTGACTTATAAAACCAACCTTTCCCCTCTTCATGGCTTATTCCTCTGCTGGATTTCATGACATGTCTTGAGTCGTGTCCGAGTCAATTTTCCTAGGCATTGTGGCGATGGGTTACGACTCAACGATTTTGAGTCGTGGACGAGTCATGGTGAGTCGCCCCATGTTAACTCAAGGTCGAACTGCTGGCTTGGTCCCAAGAGATAAGTCGTTCCCGAGTCAACTTATCATAACTCCTCTCATATTAGCATGTGTCGTACTCGACTTATCATAAGTCGTAGGTATCCATAAGTCGTGACATTCCTTAGGTCGTTCCTTAGGATGAGTCGCGAACCTGTTGAGTCGTTGAACCATGAGTCGTTGAGTCATGAGTCGCTGAGTCATGAGTCGCTGAGTCATGAGTCGCTGAGTCAGAAACTTCCATAAGTCGCAGAACAGTTGAGTCGGAGACTAGCTGAGTCGGTCTTTGATGAGTCGGACCTAGATCATATGAGTCGGTGAGTTCCTTCTTCGGTCATTGAGTTGTACGCGAGTTAATTGTACTTGGCTTTCTGATTTGCACACTTGAACCGCTAACGACTCATGGTGAGTCGTAAATCTTCTGAGTCGCTTAATGCTTTATCTGATGAGTCGGCCCAAGCTTCAGCAGGGTTAACAGATTCGATATCCTAGAATTCTTTGGTTTGGCAATTGCATTCCCGGACAGACCTTTCTTAATATAACGTGATAGGGGGCTCTCGCTTCGCGTTTGGAAAGCATATTGGTGGTTCGGGCTTATAGCTTGGAGATCTTTGGCAATGAATTTAGATATTGGATTCTTTCTTTCTCTTTTGGAGATCAAATTGGAGATTTTCTTTCCGTTTCTGTTCTTTCTATTGTTGTATCTACCTCTGATAGTGTTTTTCATATCCATTGTATCGTATTGTATCAGATATTGTATCCATTTTTGTATCAATGATATATTGTTTTTCTTTCGTTGTATTGTTGTACTTAATGTGTTATAAGCTCCATCTGAACTGGAGTTCGACGTTTGAATTTGTGGCATCCGAATATGGGTGAAGTATGGATGTCGATTTTCAAGCGTCGAAATTTGGGTCGCCACATTAATCCTGTATGTTGAAAAGTGAAGCTATCATTAATGTGGAAGTGCTATCAACAATATAAATGAAGCACAATTAAATTGGAGAGGAATGTTAAATAGATGGGCATGTTAAGGATGCCACAATAATTGATATTTATTGGAGTACAATGATATTTTCACATCAAACAAATCAGTTCAAAGATATGTAAAAGACATAGGAAACATCTAACACCAAAGAATAGCAATGAATTATGTGAAAGGTAGTATATTAATGTGAAGGAAACTCTATAAATCTTCAAGGCATTCCTATGCAATCATGCCACCTTGTTTAATACCATAGCCAAGATAGCAACCCGTAACTACTATAATCCCGAGATTATGACTTATGGCACCATCAAGAGCATCCATCGTGCCAAGTCAGCAATCTACATCAACTTCAATCGGCCAATGACAACAAGCTATGCCCCTCCTCTACCATTATAAATAGAGACCTACTTCTATATAAGGAGTAGCTCCTCTCTTCTTTTTCTTTCTTAACATAAATCATTTTCTAGGGCTTGACATTTCTAAGATCCTTTGAGAGCTTGAGAACTCCTTTAAGGGATGACGAAGAAGAAGATGACTTGAACTTTTAAACATAAGGACCTTTTGAAATAGAAAATTCCATATTTACTCCAACGTGAATTTTTGGACTATAATAAAGGTGGCAACTTGTACTTTTTCATATTGACCATTAGGTAATGGATATTGAATATGTAATCAAATTTCCTATGATATCCCGGAAATTGGGCAATATAAATTTAATAATCCGTGTTAAAAATTTAATTGTTTTGATTGATAATAAAATTTAGAATTGATTTAGATCTCATCTTTTAATAAATATTTAAATTGGACGATTTTATCTTTTAAAGCTAATAAACTGTTTTCTGTTTATAATATATATAATTGTATATATTGTAGATTGATAAACTTTGATTTGGAACTTAGTAAATGAACCAGTTTTTAATTCTAATTTGTTTTGGTAAATTGAAAATTTGATTTAAATTTAACATTTAACTTTTCAACACAATTCAATAAATAATTTTATAGTTTATACTTATGATAAATCTTATTTGTTTAAATTTATATTTTTAATTAACTTAAATATGAATTTGAATTAGATTAACATTAAAATTTTGTTTTATTCTATTTTTAAAGATTACTTGAAATTTATATATAAGAATTTAAAATACAAATTACAAATGTTATTAATTTGTTTATAATCTTTTTTATAAATTATTTAATATTGTTAAATTTGTTATTTTAAAATAAAAATGATAATAATTAGTTTTTCATAAAACATAAATAGATTTTTAGAAATAGGATTTGTTATTTTTAATTTTAACAAGAGTTATATATGCATCTATATATATAACTTGATTTTAAGATTTGATTTGGTAAATTAATTTAGATTTGAGTTCAATGTTTTGGAATTTAAAAGAATAAATACATAAAAAATATTTGAATAAGCTTATATTTATAATTTTAATGTTTTCATTTCTTTTTAATTTAAAAAGAGATAAATTCATTTATATTTATATATAAGAAACAATAAGTCTAGATTTAAAAGTTTATAAAAAATTTAATTTAAATTAAAATACACTTAAATTACATGTGTGAGCTTCTTAACACAACTAACTGACAAGTGTTAAGCATAGAGTAAACTAAGAAGACAAATGTTAAACTTAAACTAAGTGTCTATTTTATTTTCTTTTTCTTTTTTTATGAAATCAAAAATATTTCTTATATAAAATTTTTTCCCTCATTTTCATATTCTAATCTTCTTCTTCAAATCAAAAGCCAATACAATGGAAAATCTGCAAATGATTCCCTTAAAGAAACAATCTGCACCAACATTTCCTCCAAAAACCAGAAATTAAATTAACCTAAAAATCATTTGCAAATCCCCTCAAAAATCATCTGAAGCCATATGAATCATTCTGCAATTGAAGAACCTCTGCATCTCTTTTTGAAAACCTCAATTCAAATGTCTGCAATCAATTTGTAAATTCCCAAAATCTGCATGCAACCACAAAGTTCAAATTCATGTCTGCATTTTTCTGGAAACAAACATGCATGCACTTTCTTTCTGGAAGCCTGCAATTCTTCTTCTGGAAATAATGTATCTGTAAATCAAGCTTGAATCTGGGAACATACAATTAAAATCAGAGACAATGAAATAAAAAAAGGGGGCAAATCAAGATCTAAAGTTTTTATAAAAAAAGAAGAAGTACCATTCAATTTCAAGCATTTTCAGTGCATGGATACTCTGCTCATATAAAATCTGTGAGTAACCTCACTCTTTTAAAGATTATGAATTTTGGTTGTTTACTTTATGCTGGAAATAAAAATATTTGCATGACATTTACAAGTAAATTGCTGGTATTTATATATATGAATATATATATAGTTGTGTATGTTTCTGGGAAATCTGTTCTTTGTACTTAAGTTCCAGGTTTTAAGAATGTGCTTAAAACTCCATTTTAGATTTATATAATCTGTGTTAAGGATTTATGATTAAATCAAATATGGTTATGTAATATAAATTTAAATTTAAAGTTTTTATTTTAAAAAAGAAGAAGAGAAAACCTGTAATGTCTCTGGAAACAGAAAGATACTAAAGAACATTTTTTTATATATAAGTAAGAATTTAATTATTTAGAATTCTTTGATTTAAGATATCAATCCAATTACATAAACCAAAACTTGAATTCTAAAACTAAATTCAGAAAATTTAGTTTAAATTTGAAAGAGCATCATTGGTTTGTCTGAAAATGGGGTTTTAGGTTGGAACTGACATCCTAGAAGGTCGGAGTGGCCATGGTCTATTTCGGTGATGAAGTGATGATCAAGTTTCAGGAAAAAAATGGAAGTTAATGGATTTATGGAGTGAAGCAGTAGAAATTTGGGATTGAAGATTGTAGCCTTAGATTATGTTCATCAGGAAAGTTTTGATCACCGTAGCTCCTATGATGGATTGAGCCTTTCCAGATTGAAGTTGGAGATAGATGGGGGGTGGAAATAGTTGTGGCCAGAGTTGGAACTTCACTAATGATCGGAAATTTTTGTTTGAGGCAAAATTCCTGTAGTGACATTTGCTACCGTTTTGAAGCTTGAATGCTCGATTCTGAACTAGGGGTTCTGCATTCAAATTTGGGGTTGGAATGGAATTAGGAGATGACCGATGACTTGCTCGTGGGGTCGCGAGAGGCCGGAGGTGGCGAGGGGGTTGGTGCAGGTGCACGATGTCGTGTGGTGTCAGATTGGGTTTGGGGAGGATTGAGTCGCGAGTTGTTTCAGGTTGAAACAGGATTTGCTCGAAGCTGAAGGTCGTTTTACTCGAAGTAAATTATGTATGGCTCGGGCATTTTGGTTATTACAGGTTTAAGTGTTAACCTGTCAGTTTTTTTTTAGTTTAAATAAATTGCAAATGGACATGGTACTGGAGTTACTCGAAATTTGTTAGCATTTTACTTGAGTTATTTTAGTGTTTAGGTCGTGTTAGTTGTTCAAGTTTGAACTTCTCTTGTTTTCAAAATTTAAATTGAATTTGTAAAAGTGTAAGCAAAGATTTAAAGTGAGTTTTAAATCTAAGTTTAAGTTATGAATTCAAGTTTCATTTTGAATTTAAATAACTTAAAAAGGGGTTTATTGTTTAAAAATGTTTTTTTTAAAAGAAATTTGAATTTAAATTGGAAGTGTTTTAAACAAAGTTTAAATTTGATTCAAATCTGAATTTGAATCTATGTTTCAAAATAGGTTTAAGTTTCTATAAATTTAAGTGTTTAACAGTTTTGAATGATAAAGTATAATTTAAATGTTTGAATTTAAAAAGAATTTTTTTTAACCCTTGTAAAATTTCTTTTATAAGAAAAGTATTATTTAAATTTAAAAGGGTTTTAAATTGATTTTAAAACTTGTTTAAGTTAACTTATAATTTAATGATTTGTTATTCATTTAATTATTAGAGTAATTAAATAGATGATTAATTTATTTTATAAATTAATGAAATAAATAATTACTTAAATTAAGGGTTTAATCTTAAAAAGTTTAAGATTAATTAACTGCTGATTTAAGATTCATTAATTAAATAAGATTAGTTTTAATTAATGATTAATAACTAATTAATCAAGTAATAGGGGATTAATTAAGTTATAATTTATACTTAATTATTTTAATGATTAGGGGTTAATTAATGGGTTATTAATGATTAATTAATTTGTAATTAATAATGATTTAAAATAAGTTAATTATTTCAGAAAAATAATTAATGAATTGTTTAATAGTTAATGAAGGTCATTAACTAGGGACTATTTAATAATTAATTAATGTGATTAATTTTAATAATTAATTAGATTGAGTAATTTAAAGATAATCATTTGTGTAAATTGTTAAGTACAATTACTTATGGAAGTAATTAAGGAATTAATTACTTATTGTAATTAATTGAGTTTAATATGATTAGATTAAGTAATTAATTCAGTTTAATTAATTTAAATTAATCATTTGAAGATTTATGGAGTATAATTACTTAATGTAATTTAATGAAGAGGAATTACTTAGAGAAGTAATTTATGGGCAATTACTATATGTAATTAATTGAAGGAGATTTGTTGATAAAAGTAATTTGAGTATAATTACTTTGTGAATTAATCAAGGGATTAAACAGAGATAATTAATCAATGAGTAATTTATTTATTTTGTGGAGTAATTAATGGTAGTTAATTACTGAATGAAGTTAATCGAGGGTGATTAACAATTATTCTTAAAATGAAGATTAATTACTTAATGTAATTAATTTAATTATGAGAATGTAATTAGAAATCATTAATATTATAATTAATGATATAATTAAGAAACAAATTTATTTGGAAATAATTAACCAATGAGTTAATTAATTTATGTAATTAATTAAGTAATGTAATTAATTATAGTTAATTAAGTAATTAAAGATTAATTACTGTATTTGGTTAAGTATAATTAATTTGAGAAATTAATTAGTGGATAATTACTTAAAGGTTAATTAATCAGGGATGATTAATTAAAATGAATAATTGGTTGATGATTAATTAATTGATTGATAATTAATCAGTAGTGATATAAGCAAGTTGATATTGATGAAGTAATTAATTTAATTTACTTTAAATTAATTTGAATGATGTAATTAATTTAATTCATTTTAAATTAATTATATTTGGTATGGTAAATCATTGCTTATATGGTTGGATAATGTTGTTTCTCTTGAATGGTTTGATCTCGGATATGGGATAGATAATGTTGAGTGATATGGACATATTTGTTGCATTGTAATGATGATTTAGATTATCTTTTGGATAATTATAATATGGTTTATCTGTTGTGATGATAATGTGATTATCTATTGTGAATCTGTGATTTATCTATCTGTGTATATAGATAATTGAATTGTTTTAAACCCTTAAAACAACTTGGCCTTAAAAGGCATTCTTTGGATTTCGATGAGACCGGGATCGGTTTTCCATATTTGGATATCTGAAAACCACATCGATCCAAATTAACGATAGGTCGTGAATCTCTTGTGAAGAGTGAAGACTCGAGATGTAAGGACTATACGTCAGTATAACTCTAGGGGTGATTCCATGATGAGGTTGACGATGATAGTTCTTATAGGTTCGAGATGAAGATTCAGAGTGCAAGGGTTATCGTCGTTAACTCTGAGGGTGATTCCAAAATGAGTGTAACGAGATAACGCGTTCGGTTTCGTTCGAACCCGGAACGAACTTGTATGGATTGAATGCTTTCAGAACATCGTCAGGTGGATGATGAGCATTCTAAGAGATGTGTTCTATAAAGGTAATCGTAGCCTCAAGCCTCATCAACCGGGAATGGCTAAAATAGGGGAGGTGCAGCAAAGCTTCGTGGGTAGCTCCCACTGGAGGGCGAGATTTACCCCTGTCTAGAGGTCCCTTTTTATTTCGGCTGTGTGGGCGGTTGGAACGTACGCCAACTGCGGGGTTGTCTTGTTCGGGACTATCCAGTAAGGGATGGTTCCGGTCTTGTGTTGCAGGGGAGCGGGCGTACTACTCGGTATGTTGATCTATGCCACGTACTGTGACGGGCGGTACCCCAGTAGCCCTACCATTGTATGGAATCCAAAATCCAATAAGTGCCAACGGTTTTGATTGTATTACCCACTTTTGTGGCTAGTAGCTGGAATTTAATGAATGTAACAATTTCGACTATTTCATATTTACTTGAAAACCCTAGACCTATTATAATATCACTGGATTTCCTATCAAATGTTTTGGTTAGCGTAAGGTTAAAACTTTTTCATGTTTTTGTGTGGGAAGTCTTACGTGATACCTTTCTTTTCAAAGGTTTTTCAAAGTTAAGTAACTTTAACATGTTACTCACACCAGATCCATGTCTGACCCAGAGTTTATCTTCTATTTTATTAAACTCTTGGTACTCAAATTTTTACGAGTAGCCAAGGGATTCAGGTGAGCTTTTGACGAATTATGGAGGAGCAAATGGAGCAGGAGGCTTCTGCGTTGTAGATATATAGTTCCACTGTGTATTCTCTGTTTTGGGTTCTTTGTTTGAGTTGTATTGAGTTGTAATAACTAAACAGATGTTTATAACTGTCTAGTATGTGATGCAAATTCTGTGTAACTCTGATAGTGTTGTATATCTATGTAATACTTTTGATATTTATATAATTTATTCGTTCCGCTGTTGAGATTCTGATGTTGTTTCGTCTTTCTTCTCTTTCTTTTCTCTTTTCTATCCCTTTTTTTCTTGTTGATGATGTGATTTTCTGTGGTAAGAAAGTCGGGTCGTCACAGTTGGTATCAGAGCGGTAGGTTGAGCGAATACTTAGGCTTTGAAGTGATTTCTTTCTTGAGAGAGCGAATTTGTAATTTTAAATATATATATATATATATATATATATATATATATATATTTACTTCTACCTATTTGTTGGATTACCTGTTCAGGTTTTCCAATATAGGTTATATAGGTAGATAAGGTAGTGGGGTGTGTAACACGACTACTACCATTGATTATAGTTTGAGTGTTGAGGTTGGAAGTGTATTTGTCGAGACTGTAGACCTAATACCATCTCAAGTGAGTTTTGCTTGGAGTAAGGGTTTCATAGATCACTGAAAGAAACCTGTAAAGGTTCGGAGTCTATCTTTGAAGTTGGATGAGTAGAGTTTGGATCTGTCGATTGGGCAGAAGAGAATGATGGTATCTTGATACCTCAGGAATTAGTAGCTGTGTGACGAGACACTGTGACTATGGATGATTCCGAGGATATTTCTTTGGAACAAGTTTAAGGAAGTATGTCTGCTTTGATGTTGTTGCTGGATTCAGGAGGATGTTTCTGTCTGGTTTGAGGTCCGAGTTTCTCGAAGAGCTTTGGATTAGGAAATTTTTGGTGTCGGTGTCAGCAGTGCAGCTGGGAGTATTCCGTGTGCTAGCAAGAAGGTCTTCCGGTTAGCAGTTTTTTTGAAGGAGTTCAGAAGCAGCAAAGTGGATTTATTTCTTCGATGGATTGGCTAGTTAAGCGTAGACTGTTCTGATTGGTAAAGAGAGAACAGTTTTCTTTGGATATTGGACTGGTTGATCGCAAAAGTGACTTGCGATAGTTTGAGTATTCTCTTGAGCTATCATAAGTTTGTCCGCATCTGGAGGTTGAGATTTCTTATCGACTGGATTCCAGAAGTGATGCCGGAGGTTCAGTTTAGTAGAAGGATCAGGTGGGGCATCTGAGTTTTCTTTTATGGATCTGTTGGACCATAATTCTGAGATGTGTTGTCCAGTTTGTGCTCGAGTTTTTCTTCTCCTCCAGATCAAGTTGTGTAGCGGGAGCAGTTTGGTAGTGCTTTTGTTTTATCTTTTCCAAATAGGAGAAGTAAGTTGGTCTTCTAATATTTATGGAGTAGAGTTGGTGTTCTTGGTTTTTGGATTGATCTTGACGAGATCATTCTGTTGCGTTGTTTGGTCAAGTTTGTTTCTAGGGACATCCGCGAAGGTTGAGCCGATCGGGAGAGATGAAGGCAACCCAGGATCGTCAAAAGTGTTCTGTGGATAAGAGACGAAGGAATTTGGATTCCGGAGTCGGAGATTTTATTTTTGGGTAAGTTTTCTCCGATCTAAAGAGCTATAAGATTGGGTAAGACTGGGTAAGTCAGCTCCGAGATGTTTTGGATCTTTTCTGTGTTCTTGTAAGAATTGGTGTTTAATTGTCTAGGTTGAATTGTCAGTTTGGATAACTGGGATTCGATGTATTTCACGTATCTCTGAGGGAGTACGTGTATGATCTATCTGTGGTCGTGGAACCAGCAGTTCAGGAGGATGTGATTGTTGAGTTAGACTTGTTTGTAGTCTGATATCCGGTTTAGTTTTGTAGAGTTAGTCGGATAGGAGCTCTGTAGCTCAATAATATTGATTGTTTGAATTCTATAGAGCGAGTATTCCGGTATATATATACCAGGGAAACTCGTGGAAATTTTATCCAAAATTTTTCTGGATAATTAGATTTGTTTAGTTTGAATGAATTAGTTGCTATGGTTGTTAGTATATGATTGATATATGCTTGTATTTTAAAATAAAATCTTAAGATAGATTATTAAATTACCTTTGCTTTTAAATTTCAGGGACGAAATTCCCTAAAGGGGAAAGGAATGTGATATTCCGAAAATTAGGCAATATTAATTTAATAATCTGTGTTAAAAATTTAATTTATTTAATAATTTTTGATAATAAAATTTAGAATTGATCTAATAATATCTTTTAATGAATATTTAAATTGGAAGATTTTATCTTTTAAAGCTAATAAACTGTTTTCTGTTTATAATATATATAATTCTATATATTGTAGATTGATAAACTTTGATTTGGAACTTAGTAAATAAACCGATTTTTAATTCTAATTTATTTTGGTAAATTGAAAATTTGATTTAAACTTAACATTTAACTTTTCAACGCAATCTAATAAATAATTTTATGGTTTATACTTATGATAAATCTTATTTGTTTAAATTTATATTTTTAATTAACTTAAATATGAATTTGAATTAGGTTAACATTAAAATTTTGTTTTATTCTATTTTTAAATATTACTTGAAATTCATATATAAGAATTTACAATAAAAATTAAAAATGATATTAATTTGTTTATAATCTTTTTATAAATCATTTAATATTGTTAAATTTGTTATTTTAAAATAAAAATGATAATACTTAGCTTTTCATAAAACATAAATAGATATTTACAAATAGGATTTGTTATTTTTAATTTTAACAAGAGTTATATATGCATCTATATATATAACTAGATTTTAATATTTGATTTGATAAACTAATTTAGATTTGAATTCAATGTTTTAGAATTTAAAAGAATAAATACATAAAAATATTTGAATAAGCTTATATTTATAATTTGATTGTTTTCGTTTCTTTTTAATTTAAAAAGAGATAAATTCATTTATATTTATACATAAGAAACAATAAATTTAGATCTAAAAGTTTATAAACAATTTAACTTAAATTAAAATACACTTAAATTACATATGTAAGCTTCTTAACACAACTAATTGACAAGTGTTAAATCAATTTTCAATGGATTTCCTAATTTATCATCATTTAAAATAAATCCCTTTATTTTCTTCCAAACTATTCAAAATCCATATTTCAAATAAATCCTTCAACTATCAAACAATATTACTCAAAACCCATTTATAAAAATCTTTTCCCATATTTTGGAATTTATTCAATAGGATTTCACTATAGATTTTCTACTTCAATTCAAAAATCCTATTTTATTTATTTCTGGTATCTTACGACACCAAAAATATATTCGGCTAAATTTTAGCCTGCAATGATTCCAATTACAATATAATCACACAGAGATTATAAATATTTAACACACAACAAATGAAACATATTCAAATGTTTGAGGAATCCAGTAGGATCCCTCCAACCTATTTCCCTACATCCACAGACGTTAGCACAACAATTTAAATACCAATTCCACTTCAAGGTGGAATATCGCGGTATATGGGATTTATAAAATATCATTCGCTATTATGCGGCGCAATAAGGTCTCATCCGCCATATAATGCGGGAAATCTACTCCAAATACATATATAATACCAATTCCTCTTCGAGGTGGAATATCGTGGTATATGAGTTTAACATAATAACCTCCGCTATTATGCGGCACATAGGGTCTAAACTAATATAAATGATAATAAATTAATCATCCAAGCACACAATCAACGATTAAATTTAACTATCACAATTCAGCAATCAATCAATAACTGAAATTTTCAATTATTATTTTAGAGTGAGAAGATGTCACCTTTTGCTTACGCATGCAATATATTCCAATTGCGATATGATTTCCTTGTTTTGACCTTGTATAATTGATTATTAAATTCATTAATATTGGAACCAATCGAATAATTAAATTTCTATTTGATAGTTTAAACTAACTAATGATTTTTTTTAATAAATTTTCCTTTTAAAAATACATATACACTTATAAAAACAGATTTCAAAATTTTGACTTATACAAATTCCTTCCATATTTAAAATTCCTTTCTTTCAAAGTTTACCTATATCTAAACCACTTTGAATATAACAGTAATTTATTTCATTGTAAAATAATATATAGATCGAAAAATCTATTTTCATATAAATTCAATCTTTTAAAATTTTCTGTTATTATCATTAACATTTAAAATACATAACTGCATATATATATATATATATATATATATATATATATATATATATATATATATATATATACTTCACTGTTAATAATATTTTCCTTCTTCCGACCTATATAAAAATTTACTGTAATTTTCAAACAAATGTAGATTTCAAATACATATACGTGTTTATTGAATCGAA
Source organism: Allium cepa (assembly GCA_030765085.1). Taxonomy (NCBI): domain Eukaryota; kingdom Viridiplantae; phylum Streptophyta; class Magnoliopsida; order Asparagales; family Amaryllidaceae; genus Allium; species Allium cepa. The sequence goes on from CM060931.1 coordinate 889,071,079, forward strand.
ATTAAATTTGAGAAATAAGTTCGAATACCTCACTATGTTTACCCCACTGCCACTCTCAACAGCAACTCGCGAACAGGCCATCGGTGCGGCGACTTCGACCCTATCCTCCGCTGCCTTCACACGTTGTCGATCCCTTGATGCTCGATTCCCACATTGCATCAAGAGATTTCATATGTCGCCGCGCTCGAAGGCAATCAAGATGCCACCTTTGATGTCGCTATTGACTTTTCCCTAGGATCTCCACCACATCTCGTGACCAGACGAGCTTCGCCCTTTTGCCGCGACGCAAATCCGTTGACGTGCCTCCTTCTTTTGGCCTCGCGACGCCCTATGGTGAACGCGACAACCCTATGTTGCTCGACTAACGGCCTATACCTCCAAATTGATCACGAACGAACGATTTAGGGTTCTTCGCAGATTCAATTTGAGGGAATAGCGGTCGATTTTGCTGTTGAATTCAAATTTTAAAAAGAAAAAAAATGCGATTTTGGTTATCACTGAAAAGAGGGGTGTTCGGCCATAAATTTCGAGCTTGACTTCGATTTTTTTTCCATTTTGAACGAGATTTTAGGTTTCCGATTTTATTTTTTTACTACAGCCATTTTTTCTTTTCGCCATGATTTTGATTTCTTTTGAACGAGATAGGTATATTTTAAAAGAAAGAATAGAGGAAACAGGAAATGATGTTTGCGTGCTTCAACCAGTTGGCTACAGCGACTGAAATGAAGTGTAAAAAGCGTTGGTGTGACATTATTTCGGCTGAAGGCTGACTATTATAAATATTCAATTTAAATTCAAACTCACACGGTTCGGTAAATGCAACTTAAAAGTTGACCTTCTGTCGTGGCATACCGCCCGACATTTATAAAGTTTTATCCGCATTCCAAACACAATGGAACGTGCTTCGGAGGCTAATTCGATCATATGCGCAAGTTACGGAAGTAAACGATCAAATTTAAATTAAATCGATTAAAACAGTCTCAATGCGTTTTGAGTTGCGAGGGTCAAACGACAACTCCAAACATTACGAAAATTGAAATCCGATAATAATACAATATTACGGATCCAATGGAACTGGTTTCGTCAAAATCTGAGACTGTGCCTCCGAAGGTATTTTTGAATATTGATTTAAACGATATAAATTCAAAATTGATTAATTCTCTTTCAAATTCAATTCCGAAGCTTCCATTATCTTCAGTATAGTCAATATGAGTCTCCTAAGCCATCAAATTATTTTTAACAAGCTCAAAGTTAAAGATTTGCAATTTTACCTAAATTTCTATAATTAAATTTGATAATTAAATTGCTAACTCCATAGTTGAAATTGAAACTCAAGCTTAATTTAACAATTCAGATATTTGAAATCAATAAAATATTTCAATTTCAAACGTTGAAAATTCTGGGTCATAACAGGTAATTTCTTAAGTTATAGTACAACATTTTGTCTTTTTTACAGTGTTTCGTTTTAAGCTATTGGAAGTAGCATTTTTTAAAAAAAAGGGTAATTTCTTAAATTATAGTACAACATTTTTGTCTATTTTATAGCGTTTTGTTTTAAGCTATTTGAAGTAGTTTTTTTTTAAAAAAAAGGTAAAAGGGCTAATTTCTTAAGTTATAGTACATCATTTTTGTCTATTTTATAGCGTTTTGTTTTAAGCTATTGGAAGTAGTTTTTTTAAAAAGGTAAAAAGGGGTAATTTCTTAAGTTATAGTTCGGCATTTTGTCTATTTTATAGCATTTTTTCTATTTACAGTGTTTTGTTTTTAGCTATTAGGAGTAGCTTTTTAAAAAAAAAAGGTAAAAAGGGGTAATTTCTTAAGTTATAGTACAGCATCTTTCCTATTTTATAGCATTTTGTTTTAAGTTATTGGAAGAAGGTTTTTTTTTAAAAAAGGTAAAAAGGGGTAATTTCTTAAGTTATAGTACAACAGTTTGTCTGTTTTACAGCATTTTGTTTTAAGCTATTAGATGTAGTTTTTTTTAAAAAGGTAAAAATGGGTAATTTCTTAATTTATAGTAAAGCATTTTGTCTATTTTACAGCGTTTTGTTTTAAGCTATTGGAAGTAGTTTTTTTTAAAAAGGTAAAAAGGGGAAATTTCTTAATTTATAGTACATCATTATGTCTATTTTACAGCGTTTTGTTTAAGCTATTCGAAGTAGTTTTAAAAAAAAAGGTAAAATGGGGTAATCTGTAAAGTTATAGTACAACATTTTGTCTATTTTACAGCTTTTTAAGCTATTATAAGTAGTTTTTCTTTAAAAGGGTAAAAAGGGGTAATTTCTTAAATTATAATATAGCATTTTGTCTATTTTACAGCGTTTTGTTTTAAGCTATTGGAAGTAGTTTTTTTTAATGGTAAAAAGGGGTAATTTCTTAAGTTATAGTACAGCATTTTGTCTATTTTACAGCATTTTGTCTACTTTACAGCGTTTTGTTTTAAGGTATTAGAAGTTGTTTTTGTTTAAAAAAGATAAAAAGGGGTAATTTCTTAAGTTATAGTACGACATTTTGTATATTTTACAGCATTTTGTTTTAAGCTGTTGGAAGTAGTTTTCTTAAATAAAGGTAAAAAGGGGTAATTTCTTAAGTTATAGTACAACATTTTGTCTATTTTACAACATTTTGTTTTAAGCTATTGGAAGTACTTTTTTTGAAAAAGGTAAAAAGAGGCAATTTCTGAAGTTATAGTATAGCATTTTTGTCTATTTTACAGTGTTTTGTTATAAGCTATTGGAAGTAGTTTTTTTTGGAAAAAGGTAAAGAGGGGTAATTTCTTAAGTTATAGTGCAGCATTTTGTCTAATTTACCGTGTTTTGTTTTAAGCTATTGGAAGTAGTTTTTTTAAAAAAAAAGGTAAAAAGGGGTAATTTCTTAAGTTATAGTACAATATTTTGTCTATTTTACAGCTTTTTTTTAAGCTATTGCAAGTTGTATTTTTAAAAAAAAGATAAAAAGGGTTAATTACTTAAGTTATAGTACATTATTTTGTCTATTTTACAGCTTTTTGTTTTAAGATATTGGAAGTAGTTTTTTTAATAAACGGTAAAAAGGGTAATTTCTTAATTTATAGTACCACATTTTTTTTATTTTACAGCGTTTTGTTTTTAGCTATTGGAAGTAGTTTTTTTTTAAAAAAAGGTAAAAAGGGGTAATTTCCTTTGTTATGGTACATCATTTTGTCTATTTTACAGTGTTTTGTTTTAAGCTATTAGAAGTAGTTTTTTTTTAAAGGTAAAAGAGGGTAATTTCTTAAGTCATAGCATAACATTTTGTCTTTTTTGCAGCGTTTAATTTTAAGCTATTGGAAGTATTTTTTTTTAAAAAAGGTAAAAGGGTTAATTTCTTAAGTTATAGTAAGACATTTTTGTCTATTTTACAACGTTTTGTTTCAAGCTATTGGATGTAGTTTTTTTAAAAAAAAAGGTAAAGAGGGGTAATTTCTTAAGTTATAGTGCAGCATTTTGTCTAATTTACAGCATTTTGTTTTAAGCTATTGGAATTATTTTTAAAAAAAAAGGTAAAAAGGGGTAATTTCTTAAGCTATAGTACAGCATTTTGTCTACTTTACAGTGTTTTGTTTTAAGCTATTGAAAGTAATTTTTTAAAAAAAAGGTAAAAAGGGGTAATTTCTTAAGTTATAGTGCAACGTTTTAATCTATTTTACAGCGTTTTTAAGTTATTGTACAACATTTTGTCTAATTTACAACGTTTTGTTTTAAGCTATTGGAAGTAGTTTTTTTAAAAAAAAAGGTAAAAAGGGGTAACTCTTAAGTTATAGTACAGCATTTTGTCTTTTTTACAGCGTTTTGTTTTGAGCTATTAAAAATAGGTTTTTTTTTTAAAAAGGTAAAAAGGGGCAATTTCTTAAGTTATAGTACAACATTTTGTCTATTTTACAGCGTTTTGTTTTTAGCTATTGGAAGTAGTTTTTTCTAAAAGGTAAAAAAAGGTAATTTCTTAAGTTATAATACAACATTTTGTCTATTTTACAGCATTTCGTTTTTACCTATTGGAAGTAGTTTTTTTAAAAGGTAAAAATGGTTAATTTCATAAGTTATAGTACAGCATTTTCTCTATTTTACATCATTTTGTTTTAAGCTATTGGAAGTATTTTAAAAAAAAAGGTAAATTAGGGTAATTTCTTATGTTAAAGTACATCACTTTGTCTATTTTACAGCGTTTTGTTTCAAGCTATTGGAAGTAGCTTTTTTGAACAATGGTAAAAAGAGGTAATTTCTTAAGTTAATAGTATAGAATTTTGTCTACTTTGCAGCTTTTGTTTTAAGCTATTGGAAGCACCTTTTTAAAAAAAAAAAGGTAATAAGAGATAATTTCTTAAGTTATAGTACAACTTTTGTCTATTACACAGCGTTTTGTTTTAAGCTATTGGTAGTAGTTTTTTAAAAGAAAAAACATAAAATGGGGTAATTTCTTAAGTTATAGTGCAGCATTTTGTCTATTTTACAGCGTTTTGTTTTAAGCTATTAGAAGTAGTTTTTATTTTAAAAGGTAAAAAGAAGTAATTCATAAGTTGTAGTAAATTAATTTGTCTTTTTTACATAGTTTTGTTTTAAGCTATTGGAAGTAGTTTTTTTAAAGGTAAAACAGGGTAATTTCTTAAGTTATAGTACAACATTTTTGTCTATTTTACAGCGTTTTGTTTTAAGCTATTCAAAGAACTTTTTTTAAAAAAGGGTAAGAAGGGGTAATTTCTTAATTTATAGTACAACATTTTATCTATTTTACAGAGTTTTGTTTTAAGATATTGGAAGTAGTTATTTTAAAAAGGTAAAAAATGGTAATTCTTAAGTTATAGTACAACATGTTGTCAGTTTTACAGCGTTTTATTTTATGCTATTGGAAGTAGTTTTTTTAAAAAGGGTAAAAAAGAGTAATTTCTTAAGTTATACTACAACATTTTGTCTATTTTACAGCGCTTTGTTGTAAGCTATTGGAAGTAGTTTTTTTAGAAGTAAAAAGGGGTAATTTCTTAAGTTAGAATACAACATTTTGTCTTTTTTACAACGTTTTGTTTTAAGCTATTGGAACTAGTTTTTTTTAAAAAGGTAAAAAGGGTAATTTCTTAAGTTATAGTACAACATTTTTGTCTACTTTACAGCGTTCTGGTTTAAGATATTAGAAGTAGTTTTATAAAAGAATATGTAAAAATGGGTAATTTCTTAATTTATAGCACAACATTTTGTCTATTTTACAGCGTTTTGTTTTAAGCTATTGGAAGTAGTTTTTTTAAAAGATAAAAAGGGGTAATTTCTTAAGTTATAGTACTATATTTTTTCTATTCTACAGCGTTTTTTAAGCTATTGGAAGTAGTTTTTTTAAAGGTAAAAAGGGGTAGTTTCTTAATTTATAGTACAACATTTTGCCTATTTTACACCGCTTTGTTTTAAGCCACTGGAAGTAGTTTTTTTTTAAAAATTTAAAAATGGGTAATTTCTTAAGTTATAGTACAAAATTTCGTCATTTTTGTAGCGTTTTGTTTTAAGCTATTGGAAGTAGTTTTTAAAAAAAAGCTAAAACGGGGTAATTTCTTAAGTTATAGTATAGCATTTTGTCTATTTTACAGTGTTTTGTTTTAAGCTATTGGACATAGTTTTATTTTAAAGGTAAAATGGGGTAAATTCTTAAGTTATATTACATCATTTTGTCTTTTTTACAGCATTTCGTTTTAGGCTATTGGAAGTAGTTTTTTTTTAAAAGGTAAAAAATGGTAATTTCGTAAGTTACAGCACAACATTTTTGTCTATTTTACAGCATTTTGTTTTAAGCTACTAGGAGTAGTTTTTTTGGAAAAGGTAAAAAGGGGTAATTTCTTAAGTTATAGTACAACATTTTTGTCTAATTTACAGCGTTTTGTTTTAAGCTATTGGAAGAAGTTTTTTTTTAAAAAAAGGGTAAAAATGGGTAATATCTTAAGTTGTAGTACAACATTTTTCTTGTTTATAGCGTTTTTTAAGGTATTGGAAGTAGTTTTTTTAAAAAAAAGTAAAAAGGGGTAATTTCTTAAGTTATAGTATAACATTTTGTCTATTTTACAGCATTTTGTTTTGCGCTATTGGAAATAGTTTTTTTGTAAAAAGGTAAAAAGTGGTAATTTCTTTAGTTATAGTACAACATTTTGTCTATTTTACAGCACTTCGTTTTAAGCTATTGGAAGTAGTTTTTTTGGAAGGTAAAACGGGTTAATTTCATAGTTATAGTACATCATTTTCTCTATTTTATAGCATTTTGTTTTAAGCTATTGGAAGTAATTTTTTTAAGACGGTAAAATGAGGTAATTTCTTAAGTGAAAGCACAACATTTTGTCTATTTTACACTCTTTTGTTGCAAGCTATTGGAAGTAGTTTTTTTAAAAAAAAGGTAAAAGAGGCAATTTCTCAAGTTGATAGTATAGCATTTTGTATACTTTCCAGCGTTTTGTTTTAAACTATTCGAAGTAATTTTACTTAAAAAAGGCAATAAGGGTTAATTTCTTAAGTTATAGTACAACATTTTGTCTATTATAAAGTGTTTTGTTTTAAGCTATTGGAAGTAGTTTTAAAAAAAAAATTAAAATGGGGAAATTTCTTAAGTTATAGGACAACATTATGTCTATTTTACAGCATTTTGTTTTAAGCTATTGGAAGTAGTTTTTTGAAAAAAGGTAAAAAGGGCAATTTCTTAAGTTATAGTACAGCATTTGTCTGTTTAACAGCGTTTTTTAAGCTATTGGATGTAGTTTTTGTTTTAAAAAGGTAAAAAGGAGTAATTTCTTAAGTTATAGTAAAGCATTTTGTCTATTTTACAGCGTTTTGTTTTAAGCTATTGGATGTAGTTTTTTTAAAAAGGTAAAAAGGGGTAATTTCTTAAGTTATAGTACAACATTTTGTCTATTTTATAGCTTTTTGTTTTAAGCTATTGGTAATAAAAATTTTTAAAACGAAAAAAGGGTTAATTTCTTAAGTTATAGTACAACATTTTGTCTATTTTGCAGCGTTTTGTTTTAAGCTATTGGAAGTAGCTTTTTTAAAAAAAATCTAAAATCGGGTAATTTCTTAAGTTATAGTGCGACATTTTTTCTATTTTACAATGTTTTGTTTTAAGTTATAAAAAGTAGTTTAAAAAAAAGGAAAAAAGGGGAAATTTCTTAAGTCATAGTACAGCACTTTATCGATTTTACAGCGTTTTGTTTTAAGCTATTGGAAGGAGTTTTTTTTAAAGGTAAAGAGGGTAATTTCTTAAGTTATAGTGCAACATTTTGTCTATTTTACGACGTTTTGTTTTAAGCTATTGGAAGTAGTTTTTTTAAAAACGTAAAAAGGGTTAATTTCTTAAGTTATAGTACAACATTTTGTCTATTTTACAACATTTTCTTTTAAGCTATTGGAAGTAGTTTTTTTTTTTTAAAAAAAAGGTAAAATGGGATAATTTCTTAAGTTATAGTACATCATATTGGCTATTTTACAACGTTATGTTTTAAGCTATTGGAAGTATTTTTTTTTAAAAGAAAGGTAATAATGGGTAATTTCTTAAATTATAGCACAACATTTTGTCTATTTTACAGCATTTTATTTTAAGCTATTGGAAGTTGTTTTTTAAAAAAAGGTAAAAAGGGGTAATTTTTTAAGTTATAGTACATCATTTTGTCAATTTTACAGTGTTTTGTTTTAAGCTATTGGAAGTAGTTTTTTTTAAAAAAAAAAAGGTAAAATGGGATAATTTCTTAAGTTATAGTACATCATATTGGCTATTTTACAACGTTATGTTTTAAGCTATTGGAAGTATTTTTTTTAAAAGAAAGGTAATAATGGGTAATTTCTTAAATTATAGCACAACATTTTGTCTATTTTACAGCATTTTATTTTAAGCTATTGGAAGTTGTTTTTTAAAAAAAGGTAAAAAGGGATAATTTTTTAAGTTATAGTACATCATTTTGTCAATTTTACAGCGTTTTGTTTTAAGCTATTGGAAGTAGTTTTTCAAAAAAAAGTAAAAAAGGGTAATTTCTTAAGTTATAGTACAACTTTTGTTTTTTTTACAATGTTTTGTTTTAAGCTATTGAAAGTAGTTTTTTTATAAAAAAGGTAAAAATGGGTAATTTCTTAAGTTATAGTGCAGTTTTTTGTCTATTTTACAGCGTTTTGTTTTAAGCTATTGGAAGTAGTTTTTTTTGAAAAATGGTAAAAATGGGTAATTTCTTAATTTATAGTACATAGTTTAGTCTATTTTACAGTGTTTTGTTTTAAGCCATTGGAAGTAGTTTTTTTAAAAGTTAAAAGGGGTAATTTCGTATGTTATAGTGCAGCATTTTATCTATTTTAAAATGTTTTGTTTTAAGCTATTGGAAGTAATTTTTTTTAAGCTAAAAATGGGTAATTTCTTATGTTATAGTCCTGCATTTTGTCTTTTTTATAGCGTTTTGTTTTAAGCTATTGAAAGAAGTTTTTTTTAGAAAAAGGTAAAAAGGCGTAATTTCTTAAGTTATAGTACGCCATTTTTTCCTATTTTACAGCGTTTCGTTTTAAGCTGTTGGAAGTAGTTTTTTTTTCAAAAAAAAAAGGTAAAAAGGGGTAATTTCTTAATTTATAGTACATCATTTTGTCTATTTTACATCGTTTTGTTTTGAGCTAACCTATTGGAAGTAATATTTTTTTTAAAGGAAAATTTCATAAGTTATAGTGCAGCATTTTGTCTATTTTACAGTGTTTTTTTTTAAGCTATTGGAAGTAGTTTTTCTTAAAGGTAAAAAGGGGTAATTTCTTATGTTATAGTCCTGCATTTTGTCTTTATTACAGCGTTTTGTTTTAAGTTTTTTTTTTGAATTACCTAGAGAACCAAGCTTCGCTTGTAAAGTGTAGGGAAGTATGTGCCTGCCAAACACATACTTCGGGTACTTGTTACAGGATTGTCAGTTTCGAGGCTCGAACTCATGACCTTCGATCACGCAGTCCGGACCATCAACCAACTGCGCCAACCCTGTTGGCCGTTTTGTTTTAAGTTATTGGAAGTAGTTTTTTTTTTTAAAAGGTAAAAGGGGAAATTTCTTATGTTATAGTACAGCATTTTTGTCTATTTTACAGCATTTTGTTTTAAGCTATTGGAAATTGTTTTTTTTTAAAAAGGTAAAACTGGGTAATATCTAAAGTTATAGTACAAAATTTTGTCTTTTTTCATAGCGTTTTGTTTTGAGCTATTGAAACTAGTTTTTCTTTGAAAGGTAAGTAAGGGTAATTTCATAAGTTATAGCACAACATTTTGTCAACTTTGCAGCGTTTTGTTTTAAGCTATTGGAAGTATTTTTTTTTAAATTGTAAAAAGGGGTAATTTCATAGGTTATAGTACAGCATTCTGTCTATTTTACAACATTTCGTTTTAAGCTATTGGAAGTAGGTATTTTAAAAAAAGGTAAAAACGGATAATTTCTAAAGTTATAGTACGACATTTTGTTTATTTTACAGCGTTTAGTTTTAAGCTATTGGAAGTAGTTTTTTTTAAAAGGTAAAAAGGGGCAATTTCTTAAGTTACGGTACAACATTTTGTCTATTTTACAGTGTTTTGTTTTAACCTATTGGAAGTCGTTTTTTTAAAAAAAAGTAAAAAGGGTTAATTTCTTAAGTTATAGTACAGCATTTTGTCTATTTTACAGCGTTTTGTTTTAAGCTATTGGAAGTAGGTTTTTTTTAAAAAAAGTAAAAATGGATAATTGCAACGTTTAGTTTTAAGCTATTGGAAGTAGTTTTTTTTAAAAGGTAAAAAGGGGTAATGTCTTAAGTTATAGTACAGAATTTTGTCTTTTTCGCAGCATTTTGTTTTAAGCTATTAGATGTACTTTTTTTTAGAAAAAGGTAAAAAAGGGTAATTTCTTAAGTTATAGTACATCATTTTGTCTATTTTACAGCGTTTTGTTTTACCCCATTGGAAGTAGTTTTTTTTAAAAGAAATTTAAAAAGGGGTGATTTCTTAAGTTAAAGTACAACATTTTTGTCTATTTTACAGCGGTTTGTTTTAGACTATTGGAAGTAGTTTTTTTAAAAAAAAGGTAAAAATGGGTAATTTCTTAAGTTATAGTACAACATTTTTGTCTATTTTGCAGTGTTTTGTTTTAAGCTATTGAAAGTAGTTTTTTTTAAAAAGGTAAAAACGGTTAATTTCTTATGTTATAGTATGTCATTTTGTCTATCTTACAGCGTTTATTTTAAGCTATTTGAAGTAGTTTGTTTTAAAAAGTTAAAATGGGGTAATTTCTTAAGTTATAGTGTAGAATTTTGTCTATTTTATAGCATTTTGTTTTAAGCTATTGGGAATAGTTTTTTTTAAAGGTAAAAAGGTGTGATTTCTTAGTTATAGTACATCATTTTGTCTTTTTTACAGCATTTTGTTTTAGGCAATTGGAAGTAGCTTTTTTTAAAATAAAGGTAAAAGGGGGTAATTTCCTATATTATAGCACAACAATTTACAGCGTTTTGTTTTAAGCTATTGGAAGTAGTTTTTTTTTAAAAAGGTTAAAAGGGATAATTCTAAAGTTATAGTACAACATTTTTGTCTATCTTACCGCGTTTTGTTTTAAGCTATTGGAAGTAGTTTTTTTTAAAAAGGCAAAAATGGTTTATTTCTTAAGTTATAGTACAACATTTTTTCTATTTTACAGCTTTTTGTTTTAAGCTATTAGAAGTAGTTTTTTTTAAAAGGTAAAAAGAGTTAATTTCATAAGTTATAGCACAGCATTTTCTCTATTTTACAGCGTTTTTTTAAAGCTATTGGAAGTAATTTTTGTAAAAAAGGTAAAATGGGGTAATTTCTTAAGTTATAGTACAGCGTTTTGTCTATTTTATAGCGTTTTGTTTTAAGCTATTTGAAGTAGTTTTTTTTAAAGGTAAAAAGGGGTAATTTCTTAAGTTAATAGTACAGCATTTTGTCTACTTTACCGCATTTTGTTTTAAGCTATTGGAAGTAGTTTTTTAAAAAAAAAGGTAAAAAGGAGTAATTTCTTAAGTTATAGTACAGAATTTTGTCTACTTTACATCGTTTTGTTTTAAGCTATTGGAAGTAGTTTTTTTTAAATATTAAAAAAGATAATTTCTTAAGTTATGGTACAACATTTTGTCTTTTTTAAAACGTCTTGTTTTAAGCTATTGGAAGTAGTTTTTTTTTAAAAAAAAGGTAAAAAGAGGTAATTTCTTAAGTTATAGTACATCATTTTGTCTATTTTACAATGTTTTGTTTTAAGCTATTGGAAGTAATTTTTTTTTAAAAGGTAAGAAGGGGTAAAATTTCTTTAGTTATAGTGCAGCATTTTGCCTATTTTACATTGTTTTATTTTAAGATATTGGAAGTAGTTTTTTTTAAAAAGGTAAAAAAGGGAAATTTCTAAATTTATAGTACAACATTTTGTCTATTTTACAGCGTTTTGTTTTAAGCTCTTGGAAGTAGTTTTTTTTAAAGGTAGAAAGGGGTAATTTCTTAAGTTATAGTACATCATTTCGTCTATTTTATAGCGTTTTGTTTTAAGCTATTTGAATTTGTTTTTTTAAAGGTAAAAAGGGGTAATTTCTTAAGTTATAGTACAACATTTTGTCTTTTTTACAGCGTTTTGTTTTAAGCTATTGGAAGTAGTTTTTTTATAAAAAAAAAGGTAAAAATGGGTAATTTCATAAGTTATAGTACATCATTTTGCCTATGTTACAGCGTTTTGATTTAAGCTATTGGAAGTAGTTTTGTTTTATAAAAGGTAAGAAGGCGTAATTTCTTAAGTTATAGTACGACATTTTGTCTATTTTACAGCTTTTTGTCTATTTGACAGCGTTTTGTTTTAAGCTATTATAAGTAGTTGTTTTTTTAAAAAAAGGTAAAAAGTGGTTATTTCTTAAGTCATAATACAGCGTTCGTCTATTTTACAGCGTTTTGTTTTGAGCTATTGGGAATAGTTTTTTTTTTAAAAGGTAAAAAGGGGTAATTTCTTAAGTTATAGTACAACATTTTGTCTATTTTACAGCATTTTGTTTTAAGCGATTTGAAGTAGGTTTTTTTAAAAAGTAAAAAGGGTTAATTTCATATGTTATAGTACAACATTTTCTCTATTTTACAGCGTTTTGTTTTAATTTATTGGAAGTAATTTTTTATGAAAAAAAGGAAAAATGGAGTAATTGCTTAAGTTATAGTACAACATTTTGTCTATTTTGCAACGTTTTGTTTTAAGCTATCGGAAGTAGTTTTTTAAAAAAGGTAAAAAGGAGCAATTATTTAATTTATAGTATTCCATTTTGTCTATTTTACAGCGTTTTGTTTTAAGCTATTGAAAGTAGTTTTTTTTAAAAAAAAGGTAAAAAGAGGTAGTTTCTTAAATCATAGTACATCATTTTGTCTATTTTACAGGGTTTTGTTTTAAGCTATTGGAAGTAGTTTTTTTTAAAAGTAAAAAGAGGTAAATTCTTAAGTTATAGTATAACATTTTGTCTTTTTACAGCATTTTTTTAAGCTATTGGAAGTATTTTTTTTTAAAAAAAGGTAAAAATGGGTAATTTCTTAAGTTATAGTATAACATTTTATTTTATTTTACCACGTTTTGTTTAAAGCTATTAGAAGTAGTTTTTTAAAAAAAAAGGTAAAAAAGGGTAATATCTAAATTTATAGTACAACATTATGTCTATTTTACAGCGTTTTGTTTTAAGCTCTTGGAAGTAGGTTTTTTTAAAGGTAGAAATGTGTAGTTTCTTATGTTATAGTACATCATTTTGTCTATTTTACAATGTGACGACCGCCCATGACTCCCGCACGGAAACAAGCGAATGGTGCGCTGAAATTGTGCCAGGCAGCCATGAGTGACCGTCAAGGGTAAAATAAACATCGCAGAATCTATCGTATAACTCACAGCGCATGGACAAAATACAATAGAGAAATATATAGTGAAGCTCCATAACAGAAAATCATCATATAGACTTCATAATAGTTTTATACATGGTCTGAATCATGAATACAAGAAGCCTCACTACATAGCACTCAGAGTAATCAACAATCAGCGGAATATCCAGTACATAGAATATGAAAATAATATGTAAAGCCTCCTGCTCGTCTTCGTCATCATTAGCGTGAGCCACTAAGATCAGCACCTGCCACCTGTCACCTAGTCCGCCCATCCCAAACATGGATGAACAGCCCAAGGTAATAAGAGGAGACATAAAACCTTGAGTCAGACAACAGTCTTAGTGAGCAGTAAATCAACTATCAAACATACCAAAGGAACATAAAGGATAAAAGGAATAGGAACCAAACCATCCCACTCTGCCTCTTTCTACAGTGATAGCCCCCAGACACATACTAGGGAGAAGCAAGCATACATGGCAGACAATTAAAGTAAAGCAATAATCATTCGAGTCAAGGTCGATGTTTTCCAAATACAAACCCCCAAGGCCTAAACCAAGATCAGATTAGCACCCAGAAAACACCGCTCTTGAGACCGAATGATGGTACAACCAAACATCCATGACCCTGGCTATCACTGTTATCATTGCCTTGATTTTATCGTTAATTGAATGACCAACTCATCTTTCAACCATCCGTCAAGGGCTAATGGCAACCCCGGTTCTAGACATAACTCCGCACGTCATCGTGACCCATGCCTAGGTATAACGAATCTACCCAGAGTACTAGCACGTCATCATGACCCGCGCCTGGGTATAACGGATCTACCCAACGTACTCTTGCTTTGAGCTTGCTAGAACCTTCAATAACGATAAGATCTCAGCCTTCTAGTCATCCTCCTCGACGACTATTCCCATTCTAGCTCAAGCACCTCTCGAGCCCACCATTATCCACCAACTCGAACCGCATCATCGAGTAATCAACATGCTTGGGATGATCCCGTTTGGATTAAACCAAGGCTTCCACATCATGCTTTGCTCCAATGCATCTTAGCAAAGTCCATCTCATCATTATACTTCGCCTCAACATATCATGGCAAAGTCCATTTCGTCATCATACTTCGCTTCCTCTAACTATAGCAAAGTCCTCGAACCCATCCATATGAGCTTCATCATCCGCTTCATATGCCACAGCAGCTTTAACCATTCAAGAGCCTTTCCACTTAGCTTTTGAATCATCTTCAACCATCTTGTCCCAAATCAACTACAAGCTAACTCGAGACAATCAAATCAATCATACATCCAAACAATCAAGCATTCAAACAAGATCTAATCAAGCAATATCAACTATAATGGCAATTTCGTAAATAAATGAGCATAAGTCTAACATATATGAAATCATGGATTTTAGCATAGATCTATCAAATATAAAACATGGGTTTTGTCCCTATAACTTGTTAATTGAACTTGCATAGGTAAACATCTTCAAAAGTAATGAATCTAGTCTTGGAACTAAGAAAAATGCATGAAATCTCTAACTTTAACACTCAAACAAGCCACCAATCCAATATACTCCTTTGGGTCCGCGTGAGAGATAACTACCACTCACCGAATCACCCAAACACTTCAACAACTATCAACTAAAGATCTGGACAGCAAGGATTCAAGCTCGATTCGTGGAAATCTCGCTTGAAATGGTGAAATCTAGCTTCGTCGGATGAAGATCTTCAACTTTGGCTCTTCAATCTTCAATCTTGATCTTCGATCTTGAATGGATGTTAGCACTCGATTAAAGTGGAGAAAAGAAGTGAAGAAATGTTGTAGTCGAGTTCCCAAAATGGCAGCACTTCGTCGCTTCAAAAACCGGTGCCAAAAAGTGAGCCAAACCACTCTATTTATAGGCTGAAATCACCCTTAGGTCGTCGCCCAGTTTTAGTTCGTTGCCGACCTAAAGATCCCTGACCTAACTTAGGTCGTTTACGACCTAAATCTCAATAGTACATGCGACCTAAAATACAGCCGCCTTCCTTAACTCGAACCAACGACCTACGACTTACCCAAACACACAAGATCTCACGACCTAACTCCTATGCGACCTAACAAACAAGGCCGACTTAGCACACACATGCCCTTACACGACCTACCTAGCTGCTGACTTAAAAGCTTACGACCTAACACATAAGCCTCTATACGACCTAACCTAGTCACGACCTATCAAGCAACACGAGTTACAACCTAACAACTCATAGCGGCCTTCCTTAGGTCGCCTAACGACCTAACTAACCTACCGACCTAACTATGCTATGACCTAAAACATGACGTCTTAACCACCAAGCCTTAACTCGTCTACGACCTAGCTTCCTTAGGTCGGTCCAAACTTAGGTCGGTCAGAAATCATAACTCGTAACTGTTAGGTCGTTAACCCTATGTCGCTAACTATCTTAGGTCGCTCTACCGACCTATCTACTTAGGTCGTACAACACTAAACTCGGTCAAACGACTCATCCTCTTTAACTCGCTCACACACTAACTCGTTAGCCCATAGCCTTCTTAGGTCGGTCACATCTACATCCTATAGGTCGTTTACGACTTATAAGCCCAGCAACTTACCAACCCGTTCCAGCCCCTAAGTCGTAACTCGTAGTCAACCTAAGCTAACTTCCACACGAGTTAAGCTATCACACGACCTAAGCACTAAGTCGGTCACGACTCAATTCCGAACGACTTAGGCCACTCACGAGCTAGCTATTGCACGGCCTAACCCCCTTAAGCCGTAAACCCTACCACCTAGGTTCAACACGACTCAAGCAATACAAACGACTTAATGCAACTATTTTACGACTTATCGACACGTAAAATACAGGTCGTTACATTCTCTCCCCCTTAGGAATTTCGCCCCCGAAATTCCAAACAAACAAGAGCAATCAAAATTATTCCGCATGCCTACCATCCATAGCAATCAACAAACCATGCATTCAATTACTAGCCTAGCATGCAGAATACTAAGATTAGAACAAGCTACAAATTCGTGAGATGTCACGACACCTTAGGGCCATACCTCGAAGAGTCCAGGATGAGCTGCCTTCATCCTCTCTTCCTCCTCCCATGTACAGTCGTTAACATCATCACTCCATTGTACCTTGAGCAACGTAATCGTCTTCCTCCTAAGCTGTTTCGTGTCGGTTTCTACAACTCGAAGTGGCTTACGAGGTCTCGAAGCAACTGGATCAACTCGAAGCAGCAGAAAACTTTTAATGATGACATTATCTTCAGAGTCAGGGATTCTATGGGTGTTGAAGCCCCTACCATAGATCCCTTAGTTATTTCTGCTGGCATTGGGCCAGCTATTGTAAGAAGAGTACTTGTTGATTGTGGTGCTTCTTGCAATACTCTTCTCATGAAGATTTTTGATCAGATTAATATCCCAATGGCTGATGTTCAAGCCTCATCGCAAAAGATCGTTGGGTTTACTGGGGAACCCAGGCAGCCGGTTGGGACTGTTGACCTGTTCGTGGAACTTGGCGAGGGGCAGAAGAAGGTCGTTGGAAGGCAGACTTTTGTAATTGTTGATGAATTTTCTGCTTACAACGCCTTCCTAGGCCGTCCAATTCTTGCAGCCTTTAAAGAAATCCTCGCCCCATGGTGCCTTACCATGAAATTCCCCACAGATAATGGAGTTGGTGTTGTTAAAGGGGATCAGAATGCGGGACGTGAATGTTATTTGATAGAACTGCGTGAAGTAAGAAAGAGAGAGATGGGAAAGGATGCGGCAGCCCCAGTCCGCATCAAAGAATCAACCTTGTAGCAATTACAGGGCGGACCCTGTACTGGCGAATGTAGCGAAGCACGAAGACAAATGGATCCCAGAAAAGCCAGTGTAGGGGAGAATCGAGTGGTGCCAGTGGAAGTAACGGTACCAGTACCCGTTGACCCAAAAGACCCAAACAAGGTGCTGAATGTGGGTTCACAACTTAGTGCGGCAGTTCAGAATATTTTAATATCATTCCTGAAAGAAAATCTGGATGTATTCGCTTGGACTCATGCTGATATGTGTGGAATATCACCTGAAGTTGCAGTACATACTTTGAATATTGATTCGAAGTTTACACCTGAAGCAGAAAAGAAGAACCCAGGGTCCCGAAAGGTTAGCAGCATTGAAAGAAGAGGTGGATCGGCTCATGGAGAATGACTTTATCAGAGAATCAACTTATTCGAATTGGGTTTCAAATCCGGTATTGATTAAGAAAGCTAACGGAAAGTGGAGGGTATGCATCGAATTTTCAGATTTAAACAAAGCCTGTCCCAAAGACTGCTTTCCGCTACCTCGGATTGACCAGTTGGTTGACGGAACAGCGGGACATGAATTGTTATCTTTTATAGATGCTTACTCCGGATATGACCAGATCATGATGCATGAGCCAGATCAAGAGGACACGGGCTTTATTACCGATGTCGGTCTTTATTGCTATAGAGTCATGCCCTTCGGACTGAAGAATGCAGGGGCAACTTACCAAAGGCTTGTTAATGCGATGTTCAAGCCACAGATTGGAAAGACCATATAATTTTATGTTGACGATATGTTGGTTAAATCAAAGAAAGCAGTAGACCATATGAACCACTTAGCGGAAATGTTCGTCGTCCTACGAAAGTATGGAATGAAACTTAATCCTTTGAAGTGTTCATTTGGGGTGGAGTCTGGAAAGTTCTTGGGTTTTATTGTGAGCGTTAGGGGCATTGAGGCTAATCCTGCTCAGATCACTGCCTTAAGAGAAGTCAAAGCTCCAAGAAGGAAGAAGGAACTGTAAAGTCTCAATGGAAAAGTCGCTGCTTTAAGCCGATTCATTTCCAAATCCATTGATAAATGCATTCCATTCTTTGATGCTCTGAAGAAAGGAAGGAAAAACTTTGACTGGACTCCAGAATGCCAAAAAGCCTTCGATGAGTTAACTCGTCATATGGAAACTCCTCCGATACTTTCTAAGCCCAACGATGGTGAAGATCTCTTTGTGTACCTGGCGATCTCAGCTCACGCTCCTAGTGCGGCACTGGTGCGAGAAGATGCCAAAATTCAGCACCCAGTCTACTATATTAGCAAAAGGTTTACTGGGGCAGAAATGAATTATTCAAAGTTGGAGAAGCTTGCCTATTGTCTACTGATCGCATCAAGAAAATTGAGGCCATATTATCAAGCTCATCCAATCAAAGTCCTCACTGATCAGCCATTGAAGCAAGTCCTCTTTCGCCCTGAGACTTCGGGTCGCCTTTTGAAGTGGAATATTGAACTTAGTCAATATGACATCACTTATCATCCCCGGAGAGCAATCAATGGACAAGCTTTGGCAGATTTCATCGCAGAATGTACAGACAAAGGTGATAGTGAGGAAATAGTGATTGGTAATTCCCCAATTCGATGGAAATTGCATGTTGATGGCGCAAGAAACAATTACTGTTCCGGGGCTGGGGTTGTGCTTGAAACCCCTGAAGGGCGGTCATTGTGCTATGCTTTAAGATTGGAATTCCCTTCGACAAACAATGAAGCAGAGTATGAAGCTCTTATTGCCGGTTTGAGAATTGCTAAGGAGTTGAATGTCAAAATGTTGCAGATCTTCAGTGATTCACAGCTTATTGTGTGTCAAGTCAGGAAAGAGTTTCAAACCAAAGGAGGAAATCTGCCCGCTTACTTGTCAAGAGCCTGGGAGCTTCCCGATGACCTGGACCATTATACGATAAACCATATACCCCGGGAAGAAAACATGAAGGCAGATTCCCTCGTAAAGTATGCAAGCACTGGTGAAGCTCAATTATTGGGATTAGTTCCTGTGGAAGTCCTGTCAACTCCAAGCATTGATGAAATGGATATTGACTGGATCATGAATGTATCACAGGGGCGAGAATCATGGATGACTCCGATATTGGAATATCTGCGCAACGGTTCTCTACCAGAAAACTCAAAAGAACGGCAGAAGTTGTTAAGGAAAGCATCCAGATATATAATTCAAGATGGCCAATTGTATAGGCGAGGATTCTCAATGCCATTACTCCAATGTGTGACCACGGAAGAAGCTGAGACAATTCTAACAGAGGTACACGGAGGAGAGTGTGGAGATCATTCTGGTGGTTAAACTTTAGCAAAGAAAATTCTCCATTATGGGTATTTTTGGCCAGATATTAATCGTGATGCCGCAAGTTAAGCCCGAAAATGTGACCGATGCCAGAGATTTGCAAAAATCCCTAGAGCACCTTCCACTGAGATAACACAGATGGTCATTCCGTGGCCATTTACTATTTGGGGAATAGATCTCATCGGGCCTTTGCTAACTGCAAAATCCGGAATCAGATATGCTATTGTTGCTGTTGATTATTTTACTAAATGGGTTGAATCTGAAGCATTAGCTATTATTACCTCTAAGAAAATGATAAACTTTGTAACTAAGAGTATCATTTGCAGGTATGGTGTGCCTCAAAAGATAATCACAAATAATGGAACCCAATTCGAAAGTGAAGAGTTCCAAGATTTTTGCAAGAAATTCAAGATCCAGAAAAGCTTCTCAGCAGTAGCTCATCCGCAGGCAAACGGGCAAGTGGAAGCAGTAAACAAAATTATCAAATCGACCATCAAAAAACAGCTGGAAAAAGCG
The DNA here is from genome assembly GCA_030765085.1 of Allium cepa. Taxonomy (NCBI): domain Eukaryota; kingdom Viridiplantae; phylum Streptophyta; class Magnoliopsida; order Asparagales; family Amaryllidaceae; genus Allium; species Allium cepa. Next base: position 889,090,574 of record CM060931.1, read on the forward strand.
AAAGGTGGTTGGGTCGATAAGCTTCCACTAGCACTATGGGCATATAGAACTACACATAAAACTGCGACGGGGCACACTCCATTTTCATTGGCATATGGACCAGAGGCAATGATTCCGGTAGAAATAGAGGTCCGTTCACATAGAAGAATTCATTTCAATCAAGCCGAAAATGAAAAGCTGCAACTTGAAGCCCTTGACTTCCTTAATGAAAAAAGAGAAGAAGCTGAGCTCAGAATTGCGGCTCATCAACAAAGAATAGGCAGGCACTTCAATTCCAAAGTTCGCCAACGCAGCTTTGAAGTTGGGAATCTAATCTTAAAAAGAATTATGACACCTACAGGCGTGTTTGGGCCAAACTGGGAAGGGCCGTATGTCATAGGCCAAAAACTTCTTGATGGCACATTCAAACTCATAGCTGTCGAAGGAAACCCAATTCCAAGAGCTTGGAATAGCAATCATTTGCGCCCATATTTTACTTAAAGGCTTTAATGAAATATTGTAAAAGAATGATGAATGTATGATTCTTGTATTGAAATCCATTGTAAAGCCAGTGCAAGTGAATAATAAGAACTATAAAGTGGATGTAGGCCCAGTTCTTGGCCGAACTACTATAAATCTTGTGTTCTTTACTATTATAAACTGCTTTGTTTTATTTGGATATATAAAATATGTCAATTGTATTAATAAAATGTCGATTTAATAGTGCAGGCCATAAAAACAAAGCTTACCCATCACAAGACCAAGCAATCCCTGACATCACCCAACAAGCAAACGCTAAGCCGTTCAAAATTTCCATACTCAAATCCTACGAAAGGAGTGCTTCAAGCAAAAAGTTAGTGATTCTGCTGGAAGTGGGGCCTTGCTAACTAATTGTGGTTGTTTGCACAAACGAGCATCCAGTTAAATAGCCTGTGTCTGCCCCCACCAACTCGCTTAACTATAAAGTATACTTCTTTGGATAAAGGAAATTGTTGACAATTAAAAGAGAAGTGTATTTGGAAAGATATCGGGGATCGCCGATATAAATAGATGGCAAAGAGACATGGGCGAGCAAGCATCAAACAGCCAAAGACCTTTTCGGAGGCACAATCCCTCTTCGGAAGCACAACTCTTCGGAGGATAAAGACCTCGAACGGGGCATGCCAGAAAACTTTCTCAACAAAAAAGATTGGTATGGAATGACCGAGAGAACCTTCCCAACTGGAAGGCAAGGCGCTTGTTCACTAGCTGAGGCAGTTTGCGCAGTCAAGCGTCCAAGTAACTTGCGTCCGCCCCGTGAATCCATACGATGATCGGAGGCACCTTCCCAAGCGGAAGGCAAGGCGCTTGTTCACTAGGTGAGACAATCTACGCAAATAAACAACCAAGTAACTTGCGTCCGCCCCGTGAATCCAGCCAACCATGAGGAAGAAACTTCCAGGCATACTCGGAGGCACGCATTCCACCGAGATTTGAAATAAAACTTCACAAGTGCTGGAATGTGAAAAGCCCTCTTCGGAGGCCCATTTCACCATAGTTGAAATGCTAAAAGACCTCTAGCGGGCCTCGCCAAAAAAAGGGGGTTCTTTCTCGACATAAAGTTGCGGACTGATCGGTGGCATAGAACACTCGTGTCTGCCCCGTGAATCCATCTAACTAAGAGAAGGAAACTCCAAACTTACAGGCAAAAGCCCTACTCAAAGGCACACATTTCACCGTGATCTGAAATAAAACTTCACATGAGTTGAAATGTGAAAAGCCCTCTTCAGAGGCCCGCTTCCCAGCGAACAGGGAAAAGATAAAAGCCTCTCCCAAGAGGTAGAAACAAAAAGACCTCTTCCCAGAGGCACAATCAAACAAAAAGACCTCTTTCCAGAGGCGCAACCAAACAAAAAGACCTCCTCCCAGAGGCACAATCAAACAAAAAACTCTCTTCGGAGACTCAAGCAGGTAGAAGCCCTTTTTCGGAAGGCCCACTATACTATGAAGTAAAATTCACTTGCCAAAGCAAAAGTGACTTTTTCCAAAAGTGAAGTGTAAAAACTTCGCAACAAAAAAAGAGAAGACTCCTCCAATATGAAGTGCATTCTACTAAATTAGAAAAATATTTTCTTGGAACGGAAATATTATCCTATAAAGTACAAATGCAAACTTCCTTCAAATGGAAGAGTTGTTCTCTAAAGGAAGATTACAAGCCTTCTAGAAACAGAAGAGTTGTTCTCTGAAACTTTGCCAATGTGAAAGAGATTGCAATAAACCATGGTATGGGGGCAATACTATATAGTCATCACAAAAATGAAAACAATGCTCAAGAAACATACCATAGGTTTACTGCAACTTCACATTAATAGGATAAAGAAACTTGCATGAAAACAGAAAATAAAAGCGTTCTTAAATACTAACAAAAATAGAAATTTGTATAAGTAAAAGAACCATTTTAGTCCATACTATGAGAATTTTATACATATGCAGGTTTCAAAGTAAAAGAAAGCGGGGACTGGTACCCGCACAATCTCCAATCAACACAAGCTTATAGACAAGCAAAAAGCAAAGAGCGAGATAAAAAGCATAGGACCAAAGCCATCATTTCTTCTTCCCTCCACCTTTTGAGCCTGCACCTGGCCGGATGACCAACTTCTTGCGCCGGCTTGAAAGAGTAAGGGAAGAAGGAGAAATGGGAACAATCGGACTTGCTTTTGCTTTTTCCTCGCCGGCTGAAGCTTCCTTCTTCTTTGAGACTCCACTTTTCCCCCTTTTCTTAGAAGAAGGCCCGCTTTCTGGAGTAAAAAGTATGGCTAACGACGTATCGTCGGAGCCAGTTAGTTCCGGAGTCTTTTCGCCCTCCTTAATTTCTTCTCCCCTATGTTCTTGAGAAGTAATAGGATCGTCTAAGTCTTGGAGAGCTTCTATTTGCTCCTCTTGTGACCCCGGTTGAAAGGCAGAAGGAGGAGTCACCTGATGATACGGGGGAGGAATAACTGGAGGAGGGGAAGTTTGAACAATGCTAAGTACTTTCTCTACAGAAGAAAAGAAGTTAAAATCAGTAAAGAGAGGAGATAAAGACTCGTTGAGATTTAGGAAATAATCAAGAAGCTCATCAAATTCATGTGAAGCAAATGAGCAGTCTACTTGAGCAAGATCATCATTAAAGTTACCTGGAGAAGTTGGCTTTCTGACGTCAATTTCATAAGCTTGTGCTTTCTTCGCCTTCGTCTCCACCCTGTGCGCTTGTAATCTCAGTTACGACTTTAGCCGTGCGCGGAGAATGGGAATTGTAGCCTATGATATCAATGTCGGCCGAAGTCGAAGGAGGGACAGGGGAAATTAAAGGTGCTTCTTTCTCTGGATGCTCCCCTCCCATCATTTCGGCTCGTACTTTAACAAGCTGCTCTTTTCCTTTGGCAAGAGCAGCATGAGTTTCGTCATCAAAGTAATGCGCCTCAAGTTCATCTTCGGAATAACCGGCACCTCTGAGCATATCCATTACAGCCTCCTACACTTCAGCCAAAGTGATTTCATATTTAGGCCCCAAAAATGCAAGGCTGCTACGCCCCAAGACGCTTTGGACGTAAAAATCAAACAAAGTAGAGCTGATGTTGGCTTTTGTCTCTTCATGAGATTGTTCAGCGGCTCTCTTTCCAGCCATGGCCTCATCACGTTCTTTCTCAGTCTTTAATAATTGAGCTTTCAGCCTCATGATTTCTAAGTCCTGGGAGTTAGTTTTCTCCCGTAGCTCTCCAAAGTCAGCACGATATTTTTCCACCGTCTTCTGTGTAGCTTCAAGTTGGGTTTCGACATACCGTTGAGCGGCATGAGCATCTCGAACTTGCTTCTAAAGCACTTCTTCTTTTAGAGTATAGAGGTGGAAGAAGTAGCAAGCTCGTGCTTAAGTTTCTCAACCTCCGCCTCAAGCTTTTCGTTGTACTCAGCGATGTTTTTCATTTCGGTGTTGCGCTGATCAATAATTTTCTGCCATTCAGACTTGTCGTTCTCCATCGTCAGCATAGCTTCAAGGTTGGCCCGGTTCACCCTCTGAAGCTCATCGACAAGCTTTTGCCACCCTGACATTCTCTCAATATCAAGTTTAACAGTGTCAAGATTTCGTAGCATGGCCTCTTTGTCGATGGGAACCAAGTCAAGGTCGAAGCGAACTCCCTTTAAGCACCAATGTGGGAACCGACTTTGAAGGGTTGGCGGACCTCTCTCAACTTGGTATGAGGGTCTGCCGAGAAGTGTCTGAATATCGGCTCCTTCAAGGGAAGGAGACTTTGAAGGAATTTTAAGAGAAGTGAGAGCAGCGGCCTTTTCTAAAGTTGCAGATGCAGTCTTTTCATCAAGCCTGGCCCGCTTGCTTGGGTCTCCGATGTCACGACTCTTTCCTCTATCGTCATAAGTTTTTCTTTTATGAGAGTCATCGCCTCTGCGAGAAGAGTCATGTTGCTCATCCCTTCTTCCGTACCTTTCTTCATACGCTCTTCTTTCTTGAGCTTTTCGAGCAGCTCTCTCTTCATCAGTTTCCCTGTGGGCGGGAAGATAGCTCCTATAATCGTACTGACCACGCCTTCCGTACTGTTGAAAGTCGTCATAATAGGAACCGCTACGCCCCATTGGAGGACCTGAAAATGAGAAAGGGACAAAACTAGATTAGTCCTTGAAGTACAAAAGTTGGGTGCAAATAAGTTTTGAAAAATCCTAAATGTGTGTAATGTGCAAACTACGCGCGTCAAACTACGAACCACTCCTTGGTTGTGGGGAAATGATGGGTTTATAGCTAATGTCAACTCTTGAGCTGACGGAGTCTGTTGTAAAGTGGATGTTGCTTCAACTGCTGAAGAGGTAATTCTAGAAGGAACAGGGTCGTCTTTAAAGAGCTCCTGTGAAGAGATCATCAGATCGCTCAACCCCTCAATAATGTCATCCCCACTCTGCTTGGCAGGGCTCGCTCTCTCAGTTCCCTCATCACCGGATTTCTCTGAACAATGAAAAGGCTCTTCCACTTCGATGATCGGGGCAAGTGTGGGTTTGTCAGTTGGCCCCGCAATATCAGTAGAAGTAGAGCACTTCACCAGTAAAGCCTTAGAAGTAGGTTCCTTCAGTAGAGGTTCCTCAGCAGAAACTGGGGCATCTGGCTAGTTGACCGGAGAATCGGGAACTTCGTGAGGTTGAGTAGAGCGAGAAGGGTGCAAAATCCCATATTGGTGCAAAAGTTCATCTCTCAGCAAAAACTTAATACTTCTTTCTTCAGCCGGCATGACACTTAATCTATCGAAAGTCGTCTTGTGACCGGGATTTCTAGAGGGAGGAGGAAGTGCTGTAAAAGAAAAGAATGAAGTTAGCACTTAGCAATTCAAATCTGGAAAAGCTGAAACAGAAAAAACAGGGATGAGCAATCTCACTTCCTTTTCTCCAGATGGCATAAAACCCTAGAGGACAGCGGACAAAGAAGAATTGATTCAGAAAGCCGTGAGCACTTTCAGAGAGATCAGTAATAAGTTTGCGATTTCTGGCACTTCTCATGAACATAAAGGAGGGGTGGTCTTTATTCTTTGCAAATGTGCAGAAGTAGCAAATTTCTTCGAAACTCGAGAGACGGTTAAGTGTCCTCCTGAATAAAACACACAATCCCATCAGGATGGCGTATCCATTGGGATGTAGTTGAAAGGGAGAGATGGTTAGTCGGAAAAGGAATCGATGGAGAAACTCATTGAAAGGAGGGATGGCACCACAAAGGCACATCTGACGGTTGACGGCAACAAAACCGAGGGGCGGCCTGTCTGCAGTATCATTCGGGCCACGAAGTCTAGCATCCTTATCGGCAATCCCAAATTGGATACGTAGATGAGTGAATACCCGCTGACTCAAGGTAGTTGGAGTCTCTCCGGAGGATCAACCAATGGCTTAGCTACCGGAAAGACTTCTTCAGAATGCTCGATTATCTCTTCTTTAGAAGACATTCTACATAAGGAACTGGATATTCAAATATGAAGGTGCACGTTTCCTAAATGTGTGAAGTGTTGTGCAAAACTAATTAAGTGACAAGTAAATATGACTGAAGTTAAACTAATGAACATGTGTCAATTGTAAAAATTTCAAGACTTGTCGCTCTAAGTCCAAGAACAAGTGTAGTGTTAATGCAAACAAATCAGCTTTAGTTGATTAACATTGCTTTACTACTTCACTTGAATTTGTTGACTCACAGCATTTCATACAATTTCTTTAAGTTGAGTTAATTATCCTTTACCGACTAATCTGTCATTTGATATGGGAAACCAGTGGCAGTATATTCGCCCTAGTTTTTTGCAAATGTTGTATGTAACAGGTTATTAGCATCAAATTTGGTATAATCTATTAAGAAAGCATAGCAAAGTCATGCGAGTTATCTCGACAGTTCATAGTTCAAATTAAAAGGCTTCAAGTCAAGGCAGTGAGGATTTGCTCAAGTCTTAGGTCGTACGCGACCTAACAAGTAAGAGAGATAGGTAAGCGGCAAGAAGTTTCTCGGCAGTGCAAAATCATCCAAGTCCTAGCTCGGCCGCGACCTAAAGCATAAGCTGTAAATATGATAAATCGCAAGTGAGTTAAGTCGCAAGAAAAGAAAGGCATGGCCGTGCGCATCCAAGACCTAGGTCACTCGCATGATCTAAAGTTTAAGTCACTAAGCTTCAAATCAAGACAGTGTCAATCTGACTAAGTCCTAGGTCGTCAGGATACTAACACGACCTAAGAAGTTAAGTCGTGTGCAGATTAAGTCGCGAGCACTAAGGCCGTTTAAGCACATTAGGTCGCAAAGTCTCTTAAATCGTTCGGATTTGTTAGGTCGCCTCTGATGAAACTTGGCAGCCTTGGATCATCTCCTGTTGGCACCACTATGATCTTTTTTCCCTAGCTCGCTTTCTTCCTCTCTATCCAGCAGCTCCTACATCCCAACCAGATAACTCATTAGCCACGAAAATCCACCATCTTCTCAACGAAACCCGTCGTCTATCCATACCACCAAATCACCCAAATACCGACCTGAATCATCTCAGATCTATCATGAATACAATACCATGCTATGCTCTCATGGATCGCAATGGCAACATGGCTAATAGCGATCAGCATAACTCGAGAATGGAGCGCGATGTACGAAATCGGTATGGAGTCAGAAGATTGGAATTCATGATTTGGTAGTGATAGTGGATAGGAAAAGGTCCAGTTTACTTACACAATGCGATGGTGAAAATGAATCGACAACTGGATAGCCCAAATTCGCCTGTGGAAGCTCGAATATTTGTTAATGGAGGCTTAGAGTGATGGAGCAGGTAAAATGAAGAAGGAGCGGGTTAAGCAATTTATATGAAAGGAAGGCATACCGTCACGCGACCTAGCAAACCGTTTGAGTCGCTCACAACCTAAGGAACTAAGTCGAAGCATACGACCTATAACCTAGGCGTGTACTTCGAGGGGCGAATGTTGATTCCTTTATTATGAGACATAGCGACTCAACAACCGAAGTGACCTAAAGAAGTTTACAAGTTGGAGCGACCCAGCGACTTACGTAAGCACGGTGACCTAAAGTATGAAGCGAGTTAGCGACCTAACAGGCAGCGACCTACCGACCTAAGAGATGGGACGACTTAACTGCTTAAGGGAGTAGGCAACCTAACACATGAAGCGGCTTACGGGAAAGGACGACCTAACAACTTAGAGAAGTAAGCGACTTAACAACCTAAAGGTGGCACGACCTAAAAGATGTAACGACTTAAGAGGTGGAACGGTAGAACGACCTAACGTATGACCGAGCTAGGAAACACAGCGACCTAACAAACAAGTACCCTGCGACCTAAGAGTGAAGCGGTCCAAGCGACCCAAGAAGATCAATGGTCCACGAGTTAAGACATAGAACGATTTAGAGCAGCCCCGACCTAACTACCTAAATGGGCTAAGCGGCTTACTGGTCCAGCGACTTAACGAGTCAGTGATCTATGACCTAACGGTTTAAGGCAGTACAAGACCGCATGACTCTTTATAAGGTCGTACACGACCTAAACAAGGCCGAGGCAACTCTATAAGTCGCTGCATCTTATGACATTCTTCTAGGTCACTCCACTCACCCAGAAGAGATCAGCGACCCATCCTAGGTCGCGTGCAACCTGCTAACCCGCTCAGGAGGAGCCAAGTGCAACTAGAATGGGTGGTAGCTCGTTTCCTTTAGGTTGCGACGTTCGACCTACGACCTACTTTAGGTTGCGACCTTCGACCCACGACTTACTTTAAGTCGCAGCTTCCGACCTACGACTTATGACCAGGAAACTCCCATAAATACAGCATGAGCTCCAACGTTCGAGGGATCTTTTGGGCTCATTCTCGAAGCGTCGATATTCTGTCGTTTTCTCAACTCAAACAGCACTTCAATCACTCCAAACACCAAGGACACTACGACAAACTTCAAGAGAAAATCTGCATCATTCAACATGGATTCGAAAGATTATTCTCCATCAAAGTTTGATCTACTAGTCTAAAGTGTGTTGTAATTGAAGAAAGTTGTGTAAGTTGTACTTGAGTCAGCAATAAAGAGATTGAAAGTGGACGTAGGCTTGATTATAAGACGAACCACTATAAAAAATGTTCCTTTTACTGTTTTTCTGATATTTTCCTGCTTGTTTCTGATTCCCGTGTCAGCGGGTGGTGCTTTCACACTTGCTTTACTTGCACCGAGGTGTTAACGTCAGATTTTTACGTTAACATAGCTTAAAGACAATCTAAGCTATTTCATTCAATAACCATTTCAATTTTTCTTATAGACTCCAAGTTATTTCAATTCCTTAACAATTTAAATGGTTTACAATTATTTATTTAAGAATTTTATTCCATTAAATATTATCTGTAACTCACCGAATTCTATTTCTATCCAAATTTATTTTCACTTGATTTAAATCCAACCCAATATCATTACACTTAGTTTTAAGTTGAATTAAATTCAACTCTCCTTCATCTATTCAGCTTTAGTTAATCTACCTCAATTTATTCAAATTCTTTTTTTTTCCATTTTCCAATTCATCAAAATATTAATTTTGGGCTTTGTATTCCATTTTCAATTTTATAAGTCACAACTTATTATTTACACAATTCCATTCATTATAGACTTGAATGTATTCATCTTTTATTTTTAATTCGAGTTTTACACTTATTTATAATCCAAGCATATTTTATTCTGTGGATTTTTAATTCTGGTCCTTTTATAAGTTATTCTAGTTATTTATTTCAATTCCAATCCTTATCCAATTTAATGTCAATCCAGCCAATTTTTTTTATTTCCCATCCAAGTTAATTTCATTTTTAACTTTTCTCTTTAAATTTACATTCCAACATTCAAAGCTTATTTTCCCTTCCTGATTTAAAAATCATCTCAATTTATAAGCTTACAACCTGTCTCATCAGGATTTTTAAATACCCAACTTTGGTTTCAAATCATTTTGAAATCTTCAGCATCTCAAAATCACACTTCTCAAAAATTTCAAACCAATCCTGGTTTTTATTCCCAACAAATTTACTTTGAATTTTCAAAAAAATAAACAGGTTTTCCTGAACAAATCAATTTAGCAGCAATTCATCACTTAGAAACCCGAAAATGAACATCGATGATGCTGCAGTCATCAGCGAAGTTATTTTCCAACTATTGAAGTGAATTTAATGCTATATCCCTTCCCAAGATTTATTTGAAACAGTTTTCCTTGAGAAATAACCCAAAAACAACAATATTACTATTTATCTTCAAAATACTTCCAAAATCTCCAGGGTTTTAAAGTTTCAAATTCTATTTTAATTCAAATTTAAACTATAATGCATTTGTATAGTTTATGATTATACAAACTCTCATTTGATTATATTTCAATCTATAATTTACATTCATAATTCATATTTATAAATTTCATTTCACAATTGAATTTATCTCATTAGGTTTTAGTTACATTTTAATTTCTAGTTAAATTTTCACTTAATAATGATAATAATTTAATATTATCATTTCTAACATCCAAGCAAACATATGTTAGCTAAAATAGTTTACAAGAACTTTTCTTTATATAAAAATATATTTTTAGGTAAAATTATTTCATTTACCCACATTTAAAACTATACCGTGTCGATTGTTCTATTCAAGTGTTTAGAAATCCTTTCGATACAGTTGTCCAGACTGTGCCGACGAAGGTTCATATGCCACTCAATAAACCAATCAACACAATATTAAAATAATTTATATTCACTAACAAATACGCGTTCATATCAATTAATAATCTCAAACTCATTATAGAGTACTACGGACTCTATTTTAATTGAGTAATTCCCACCAGAGCCAAGGTTATCACCAACCTAAGCTCTGATACCACGGTAACAGCCCGCAAATCCATACCCCTTGAGTCAACACAATTCTACAACAATCAACTCAAGTTGCACAGAAATACCAACCATCCGGGTTAAAGAAGAAGAGGTTGAAGAAGAAAATAGACAACAACATTAGAATCTAACCATCGCAGCGGAATAAAATATAATAGATAATAAATAATCTATACTCAAAAATCAAATATCTCTGTTTATATATTACATCATCAGAGTACATCAAAACAACATCACAACTCAGGACAATAATCACAACATGTTCTACAACATAATTCACAGCATAGCGGAATATATATAAACCAGTACAGGAGATACATCTCGCCATCCAGCTCGTCTCCTGAGCTCCATGACATCATATCCTGTATCATATAATACTCGGTCTGACACGAGCATTACAGTTAAATGATACCCGAGTCAGTCTGGAATACCAGCGTGAGAAAATCACACCCACTTAATTATTAAAGTTTTAAAAATCCTTTGAAAACAAAAGCATCTCGTTAGACCACGCCACAAATAAACATGTCGGGTTTTACCTTACGATAGCTAAAACAATTTTTATAGAAATCCTCTGATATTATAAAGGTCTATATACAAATACCTACAAAATAGCCGAAATTGTTACATGATTAAATTCTAGCTACTAGCCACAGAGTGGGTAATACAAACAAAACTCGTACAAGGCTCGTAGGGAGAATGGATTTCCAACTAATGACTAGGCACTGGGGTACCACCTGTCACAGTACAGGGCCTAGATCACCGTACCGAGGAGTACGCCCGCTCCCCTACAACACAAGGCCGGGACTACCCCTTACTAGATAATTCCGAGTGAGTTCACCCCGCGGTTGGGATCAGCAACCGCCCACTAAGCCGAAATAAAAAGGGACATCTAGACTGGAATGACCTCACCTGCTTGGGTGCTACCCACCTAGCCTTGCTGCATAACCCCTGATTTTCAGTCATTCCCATTTGATGAGGCTTGAGGCTAAGCGTTACCTTTTTAGACAGATCTCTTAGAATGCCCATCGTCCACCTGACGATGTTTCGCTAGCATTCATCCATACAAGTCCGCCCCGGGTTCGAACGGAACCGAAGGAACTGTTCCTACTACATCCATTTTGGAAATATCCTCAGGATTAGTAGCGACTAGCCCTTGCACTTCACAGATCCATCTTCGCATCCAAACTCGTTTCCACGAAATGTACAAACCGGATCGAAGTGGTTTTCGAGAAATAAATCTTGATCCCGGTCTCTTCGAAACGATGAAGTATTTGTCCAATATTGATAGTCGGTTATTTAACTATCAATTAATATTCAAAAACAACCATCAACCAGTAAATAATTTCCCAAATTATTTATTTATCTAAAAAATATCTTCCCAAGATATATTTTCACCTTTCAAATTCCTTTGAAAACAATTTTCAAAACTATCTGCCTTTCTCAGAATAAATTCCAAGTATTTCTATTTCCACTGGAATCACCAAGCATAAAACTTTAGATTTTGAAATAATTCCAAAACACCTTATTGTAAAATACGTTTAACATTTAATTTAGAAAATTTAACTTTAGTACTTAATTTAAAATAATGCTTTAAACAAATTACCAAATCATTCTTTATATAAATATTACGATAATAGATTAAGCAAAAATACATACTTTGGAATTTACCTTTAAACACTTAAGTTAAAACTACTTTAATAATTTATTAAAAATACATACTATATAAACATTTGAAAATAAAGTTACTTAATAAAATATAAAACTAGATTTCTACTTTTTTTAAATAATAATAATAATAATACTAAGTTACTTCTTTAAAAATTATTGCTACAGTAGATTAAAGAAGATACTTATTTTTGACTTTAAATATTAGAAATAATAAATTTTACAAAACTTGCTTTCTTTAAAAACAACTTTAAAACATTTAATTTATATTTACAAATTTACTTTCAAAAACATGTACCTGGTCATCCAGAGAAAATTCCAACTTCAATCACTTAATCAAGTTTTCCCAAATTTATTTCCAATTTATTTTATTTGAATTAAGTTTCTACAATTTCTCAATTCATTTCAAAATTCATTAGTTATGGACTTATTATTAATGTTATTATTTTCCATTTGATTTTATACCCTTTAACTGAAATATACGATTCCAGGCTTTTCCCAATTTCTTCTTTATTCCTTCAATAATTTAAATATTAAATATTAAATAAATGTTTTCTTATATTAAATAATATCATTAAAGTTTCAAACTTTATTAACTTTCTGTTTATTCAAAATTTCCATTCCATACACAGAATTTTATTAATTAGCATTTAACGCTACTATTATTCTTATCCAATTTATTCTTAATTTATTTAAATTTTCTATAATTATTTCACTTACAAATCCTCTTCGTTTTATTTCCAAATTCCAATTCTATATATCTTGATAACTTAGTGCACCGGAAAATATTTAGGTAAACCATAACATCCAATATTCCAATTATCAACAATATTCATCACAGAATATAAAATAATCACAACAGAGGGTATTAAATAATTTAAATAAATGTTGAGGGATCCAGTTGGATCCCTCTAACCTGTTTTTCCTGCATCCACAGACGTTAGCACAATATAATATTCCAATTTCAAATTATACCATACTATCACACATCAAACAATTCAAACATTCAAACAATTATTTAAATTTAATCGATTAAATTTAAATTAAACTGAGGGAGATTTACTCACCTTTGATTTTTTATTTGCAATCCAACCAAACCAGCTTATTTTCTTCACATTTTAGTCCTTGAAAAGACATTTTTACAATTTACGAATTTTCGAACCAATTAAACAATCAATCACAATAAATATTCATTTTAAACATAAATCTATAGGGTGAATAAAATTTCAATTCTTATTTTATTGTTTAATCCCTGATAAACAACTTTAATGGAATAGTTTCAAACTTACTTATCATTAGATTAAAATGTTCAAAATAATTTAATTAACTAGTGATTTGATTCAACTAATAATTTGATAAAATATTTTTAGTGACTAATTCATTAAATGGGTTACTTAACAAACTAATTACCCTAAATACGTTTTCTAGATATTTTTATATTTATAATTTACTTTTCTGTAAAACAAAATAGTAATTATGTTTACTGTACAACAAATGTACCAATTCAGCATTTAATTTGGAAAATAGCAAAAATGTTGCCTTTATCTATATAATATAATTATTTTAAAATTAGCTATCCCAACATCAAATAGCAAAACTAACTACAGGGAAAACTTATATACATCTATTTCAAATCTGAATACGTTAACTATGTTAAAATCAATTTTAATTAAACACTAAAATAAAATTAAATAAAATGAAATAAAATAAAACGAAATCGAATACCTCTCGCTGAAGGCAGTACCAAGATCGCGACTCCAACACGAATTTAAATTACTTCTAGCGCGTAGCTAACGCTCCTGTCCTAATATCTCTTCAACAATTCAAACTCCTGCCTTATCCTCTAGACGAACCATCATTGCCGCTACTTCTCTCCCCCTTATCTCCCTCCAAGGCCAAAAAAATCGACCAGAGACTCAACAAATCCACTCCTCTTTGCGAATGCTTCCTTCCTGACTTTAACGCCTTCAACTCAATCAACCACAACAGATCGCGATCTGTAGCCTTAGACCACAACCAAGAAAAATCGCACCCCTCAAAACGATGTGAGCTCCACCAAACTCCGGCCATGGTTTCTCCTCACGACGAGAAATCCAAAGGAACCAACCTCGTCGCCTATCTCCTCCTCTGGCCAGCACGAACCCTAAATCGATTCGATGATGGTGACACGATTGCAGACATCGCGAGTCCTCCCGCGACCTTACCACTTTCGATTTCGAATTCAGATCCATCGCGTTTCCCAATTTTTTTTAAAGGTTCGGCCCCAAACGAAATGAAGGGAAAGGGTATCAGAGCCATTACACCAAAGTAACAAATTTAATACAATAGAAATGAATGGAAATGAAACGAAACGAAAATGAAGGGAAATGGAAAGAAGTGATATTTTAAAACGAGGGGAAACGGCTTGCTTCAGAAGATTGTCGGCTACAACAGAGATTTGTAGGCTTAAGGGATTACAGGTTGTAGCTGATTAAAAATTAAATATTTTTATATTCAAAATATCTTGTTTAGGTACCCAGTTATTAAATTTTATTTGATATAGATTTCAACATGTTTATATAACGTATGCTCACACAACAACTCCAAACACTCCGAAAATTGAAATTCGATAATAATAAAATATTACGGATCCAATGGAACTGGTATTGTCGAATTCCGAGACTATGCCTCGGAAGACTATTTTTAAATGCAACTTAAACTAAAAAAAAAATTTAAAACTGAACAAACCACTGTTAAATTCAATTTTAACACATCTATCGTCTTCCATGTTGTCAATATAAATTTTATGAGCCTTCAATTTGTTTTTAACAGGCTTAAAATTCCAGATTCAACATTTTATTCAACTTCAAGTTATTTAATTCAATAATTTAATTATCTAATAAATTGTGATATTCGTAATTCAAGTTAAAATTACCCTATTGAATATTTAAAATCAATTAAATATTCTGATTTTATGCTAAAAATTTCAGGTCGTCACAAAAGTGCTTATGAATAATTTCCAATTGAGATAAGGATTAAAGTGATAATCCAAATGGAATTGAAGTAGTTGTGAATAAGTGGATAGGAATTAAAGTGAATTTGAATAGAAAGAGAATTGATTTGGCTAATAATCAATAAGGATAGATACGTAGGATGTACGTATATTATTCTATGCGCATATCAATTTCATCCAGATTCGATCTCAGAATTTCGAGATAGTATATCGATTAGAGTTGGGATTTTTCACTCGATTTTTGACGGCGAACTTGGATATGGATTTTTGATTTGATTCTGGATATTCTCTATCATAGTAATGGCTATGCAAGGTGAATGAAGGTTTTTGATCAAGAAATCAGATCTGAGTCCTCACTAGGAAGTCGGGTGGACGATACTAGTTCGGAAGAGAAATGGCGTGATCGAGTGAGCGATCAGATTGATATTGCGTACAGATGATATATGTACATCGTACGGGTTTGAATGAAATTGATATTGAAAATTTATGGATAAGAAGTGTAAAATGGTTTTTGAAATGAAAAGTATATTTTGTGAAATATATGATGAAGTAAAATAGAAATTGGATATTTCTATGGTAAGTGACCTTGTAGAGTAATCAGGCTTGAATGTTGATTTGGCATAAAAAAAGTTATATATATATATATATATCTTTGTTATATAAAATAAATCTTCCCTTGTTGAATCGATTGCCGGAAGAAAAAGGGTTTTTAAAAGTATTTGAAGTGTAAAAAGGGACTTTATACAAGTATGAAGTGATCCAACGATTTTCAAGATTTTATATATATATATATATATATATATATATATATAAAGGATCTTATAAGAATGATTTTGAAAAAAGGTTTTGGAACCTATGGGTTTTGGAAAGGCTTTTGATTTTTAAGAAAAAATAAATTTTGGAAATCTGGAAAGGCTTATTGAGAATTATCGATTTTGGGGATAATCGATTTTAAGAAAGGAGATTTATATGAGATTCATAGAAGGAGTATGATTTGGAATGATACTATATGTATATAGTGTTAACGCTAAAATTTAAACGCTAACACCCCGGCATATGAAGTGAGATCGTGAAAGCACCACCCGATAGCTCGGGAACAGATTATAAGCAGATAGTAGTGAAAAAACAGTAAACAGCAGCAATTTTATAGTGGTTCGGCTTAAGAGATAGCCTACGTCCACTTTGAATATCTTTATTGACGATTTGATTACAAGTCAATGCAGTTACACTTTGATTACAACACACTCTGAGTTTCAAGTAACTTAGAACAAGTAGCTAAAACTTCAATGTCGATCCAAATCTTTGAACACATCTTTGAAATGTTTGATTTCTTCATGAAGTTCCTTGAAGATGTTGAAGTATTTCAGAATGCAGCAGAGTAACGGCGCTTGAAAACGAATGAGCCCAAAAGTCCCCTTCTAGTTGGAACTAGGGTCGTATTTATAGGCATTTTTCGGAGTTAGGTCGTAGGTCGTGACCGACCTAAGTTAGGTCGTAGGTCGTGACTGACCTAAGATGCAATGGCTTCTCTTTCACAAGAACACGCATGCTGGTTTGCACAAGTCCTAGGTCGTGAGCGACCTATCATAGGTCGTAGGTCGCAAGCTTTTTCCTGAAGATGGTTGAATAGCATTGCACTTAACTCTGGAACGAGCTAGTAAGCAGTAGGTCATGGTCGACTTAACAGATCAGGGTATAAGTGAAGCGGCATAGGGATTTTATTTCATCTGCTTAGGTCGCAAGCGACCTACTATAGGTCGTTAAGTCGTTATCCTTTTTAAGTCGCTCCATACTTTAGATTGGTACATATCTTTAGGTCGTGTTGAACATTAGGTCGTAAGGTCGCTAAGACAATTATGTTATTAGGTCGTTGAGGCTATTAAGTCGTCGAGTCCTCTTAGGTCGTAACTTTCTGTTAGGTCGCGGAGCTTCTTAGGTCGCGGCCTCCTTTAGGTCGCGAAACATATTTAGGTCGTTCTCCTTTTTAGGTCGAGCCATTTTTAGGTCGTGGAGTCTTCTTAGGTCGTTATAACCTTTAGGTCGCCGCTATTTTTTAGGTCGTGGCTTCCTTAGGTCGCGACTACTTCTAGGTTGCTTCATTAGTTAGGTCGGTAGCAGTGGGGAGTTAACATATAGTATAAAGTGTTTTAAAAATGGCTCTGGAGAAAAAGGCGCTCCCTTGAAATGAACTTCTCAGGAGTACCATAGGTTGGTACGGCCTTGAGCCTAAAAAAAGGGGGGCTGTAAAGTGGATCCTATGAGGAAGTCCGCACAAACTGAAGTTCTTGAGGATTATTGGGTAGCGAAAGTCGAGGGCGTTGATGCCTACAAGGGCACTTGGGTTATGCTGTTACGATAGTGTAACTCGATGTTCCTACAATCTACTGTGGACCATAGCGGAAATCGTGTGGAGGTGAGTGTCAATGGTCTACGCTTGATTTTGCCGGGAAGGCAACGTAACATCGGAAGATTGCGATCTATGGTCGAGAGGAGTGGAGAATTTTTATTCTTTTGGCACCGTATATGAGGGCGATGATGCCTACAGTTATATGGGTTATTGCTGTCATAGTAACATAACCCCAGATGTAGCTGCGTTCCGTAGTGGGTTCCATGGCGTAATTGAGGGGCACGGAGTGCCTACAGTTATCTATTGATTTTGCAGGTATGGCAACGTAACCATCGGGTTAACTGCGCCCATCGATGGGGGTGATGATTTCCAGAGCATTCTCACCAAAGATGTTTCCTCTATTTTCAAAATTGTTTTTTATATTTTCAATAAAATTATTTCCAAGTACTTTCACCGAGTTTGAAGTGGGTTTACCAAGTACTTATAGATTTTCAGTCCTACGCCTGATCAATGTATGACCGAATTTCTGTGAGAACGAGGACGGACTTGTTGAAACATCGAGCTTTAAAATGATATTTTTATAAAACTATTTTGGCAATATTATATAGATTTTCAAAGTCTTTTAAAAAAACGATCAAAAACAGATTTAACCGATATTAAATATTTTAATAAATTCTGGCTCCTTTTCGAGGACGAAAATATTCAAAGAGGGGAGAATGTGATATCCCGGAAATTTCAAGCAATAATAATAATAAAGTGTCGCTTTTTTATAAATAGATTTTAAATAAAAATTATTATTTACAAACTGAATTTGTATTTGTTTAAAATATATTATATATGATTTTTTTATTTATGAATATAGTTTGTTTTATATTATTTCTTTTAAAGGATTTTTATTTATAAAATTAAGATATGTATTTATTAATTAGAAAATTCATTATAAAAGTTTTTCAAACCATTCAAAAATTAATATATTCATGGTAAACTAATTTAATTTTTGCAAACTAAATAAGATATTTATTTGTTTATATATGTATATGGATTAATTTGAAATTCAAAAGTAGATAATTTTGGAAATATATTGGATTTGAAAAGAACTCTATATTTTAAAGTTTATAAAGAAATTTGTTTTGTAATTATAATATGTATGTACATATATATACATTGTGATTTGGAAACGATATTTTTAATTTGACATAACAAATTTTCCAAAAGCTATTTAAAGGTTAAATTATAACATATATACATGTTGATTTATTAATGTACTTTAAAATCATATTCTTTAAGTTATAAATATATATATATATATATATAACATTTAAAATACATAATACAAATTTATTTCAATTATAATGGTTGAAAATAAATTAAAAGATTAAATACTTTCTTTAAGATTATATGCACATAAATAAAATATAACATATGTAAACATTTTAAAATACCATCCAATAAGTGTAACTGTTTTAAATGTGTAGATTTACAAATGCAGTCATTTTATTTTATGAATTACAAGTGTCATTTATCATCCTTCATTTTAATTATTGATAAAAGAAAACAAAAGAAAAACAAGAATATAAAATTCCACTCTCTCCTATTCTCATCTTTTCTTCATCTTTCACTTTACATTTCTCAAATCTTCAAAACAAAGAAATCAAGATCAAAAATTAAATTCAAAACAAAACTCAAAGAACTTCGTTTAATATCAAGTTTCAAATCAAATAACCTCAAATCTGAAGCATAAGAAATCTGATGCAAATAAAGTAAAATGATCAGTTTAAAATCTCATAACCTGAATCAAAGCAAACTAGATCAACCTTAAAACCAAACAAAGTTAGGATTAAAATTCAACTATACAAAGACTCAAAGCAAGATCAAATTTCCAGTTTCAAGGGATCAGCAACCTCCTGTTCTAAAACATTCCAGGCATCCTCTGTTGACTGTGAGTAAACAACTTTATCAAAATGGCTGAAATCTGTTTTTATCTTGATGTTTATGCATATTGTTTACAATAGTGTTGTGATATATATGATGCTTGCCTGTTTGTGAAATATAAACTGGTGGATGTGCATACACACACACACACACACACACACACACACATATATATATATATATTACAGAATTCAAATTTGATAAAAAAAATCAAATTTCTCTTCTCTGATATTCTTTAGGCTATGAGTTGTAAACAAAATAAGCTTTTTTTAACAGAATATCGATTTTAAAAATATTTTCAAAATTTATCAAATGTTAGTCTTAACAAAAGAGGAGAAGTACAGCAAAATTCAAATTTTATCAATCTTTCGAATCGAATGATTTCTGGTTTAATGATTAAAATCTGAATTATTAGCAACATCTAGGATTTTTAGTAGAAAAATCACGATTTTTACTAAGTATTTCGAGTGGAATCGCATTTTGATCAGCGAATGGGTTTTGAGCGAATTCTGATGATTGACAGATCTATAATGCTCAGTGTTATGATCAAAGATGGCTCGAGGAACGAGGATAATGGGAAATTGGTCGGAAAGATTTTAGCATGTCGTGGTGGTGCAACGAGGAGGAAATATGGTTTTTGGAACCTATTGGGTTCGATTAAGAATCGAGATCATTGTGCCGACGAGGATGGATCGAGTGTGATCGGGGCAAGTCGGAATGATGCGTGGAACAGAGATGAAGATTCTGGTGGGTCAGCATAAATTCTGGTGAGCCAGATCGACGAGGCATGGAGGTTTTCGTCGGCAGGTTCGGAATTGTTGTAGTTTCAACATGCTCAAATTTGTTTCTTGTCGATTTCATTGTACCTAGGTGGTTGAAAAGTACGAGAGGAGCGTGGGTGGTATGCTGGTGGTCTCGACGATGATCGATGATGACTGGAACATATATGCATATGCACCAGTGCACCTTGTATTATCTAGCGATGCTCAATTTTTGGGATAAAGCAACTGCCTCGGGTCGGACTCGAGTAAATGTGGGGTTTGTCTCGAAGTGATGTAGTTGTCGTGGAGCTCAGTTTTTGGCATGAGAAAAATAAGATCTGGCTCTGGTTGCTTCGTTAGGTTATTAACTTTGAAATATAAAGGTAAGTCAAGTTTTGTAAGAAGAGAAATCTTATTAACCTACTTTTAAAAATAAAGTTTTGGTAAATTAAATTCCTAAGTATCACAAAATAAAATGAAGTGATGGAATTAAATATGTGTTTAATAACTAGTGATTATGAAATGATTAATTAAAGAAATCAAGTTGAGAAAATTAATTAGTTAATTAATTATGGATAATCACTAAAAGAAATTGATTTAGTATAATTACTTATTGAAATTTATGAAATATAATTACTTAGGGTAAGTAATTAAAGAGTAATTATTAAAGGTAATGGATAAAAAGAAAATTTCTTAATAAAGGTAATTAGTGGATAATGACTTAATGGAAGTGCTTAAGGATTACTTACTAAGTATAATTAATTAAATTTATGCGATTAATTTAAGTTAATTAACTAGTTTAATTGATTTAGGATAATCATTTGATGATTGGTTAAGTATAGTGAAGTATAATTACTTAGTAATGAAAAATTACTGGATGTAATTAATTAAAGGGAAATTACTTGATGGAAGGTAATTAAAGGATAATTACTTAGTTGGAAATAATTAAGTGTTAATTACTCTGTGTAATTAATTAAAGGATTAATTAATGTAATTAATCAAGGAGTTAATTATTTTGGATAATTAACCAATAGGATAATTACTTGATGGAAGTAAATAAAAAGGGGCATTACTTAATGGAATTTATTAAAGATTAATTACTTAGTGCAATTAATTAAGGAAATTAATTACGGATTAGTTAATTAATAGTATGATTAATTAAAGGATAATTAATCAATGTAAGTGATTGTAGGATAATTAATTTGAGCAATTAATTAAGGATAAATATGATTAATGTGAATGGGTGAAGGCTAATTATTTTGTGTTATTAATTAAGGCTAATTACTTAATGTAATTAAAGGATAATTAATCAAGGGTGATTAATTAAGATAGAAAATTAAAAGATGATTTATTAATTGATTTGTAATTAATTAATGTTAAATAAAGGTTGTCTTAGTGATTAAGATATCAATTAGTTTAATTCGAGATAATTGAATTAATTGGAAAGTGATCAAATTTTTCTTATGAATGATTGAATGACATTAATGCCTTGAATTGGTTGATATCTCTGATAAGAAATGTTTTGTGTTATGATATGATTAGGTGGACAGTGATAATGTAGTTATTTATCGATGAAAAGTTGTTCCGTATAAGTGACATCCTGTATTTAAAGTTGAATTGTATTTAATGGAATAAATTAGGTTAATATAACATGAGATTCGAAGAGACCGGAGTCGGGTATTGGTAAATACCCGAGACCATTTCGATTCTTTATAGATTGATATGTGAAATCAATAGGCTGGAATGGAATGATTTAAGTGAATTGGACCATTTTATCCAAGTTTTTGTTACTTAGAAATTGATGTGTGAAATAAGTGATGTCTTTAACAAATTGTGAATTTGTAAATTGATAAGAGTTGACCCGGGTTTTATATAAGTTTATGCTTTTGTATTCCTTGGGTTTACTCACGCTGGTTCTAGCCTGACCCGGGTGTTACTTTGATGTAATTCTCGGGACACTGAGTATTACAGATTTTCAGGTAAGGATGTTCTAGAGCTCAGGACGCGAGTTGGATGGTAGGAACGTATGGAGTGTAACCCGTTGAGTATTATTGATTTGTATGCGGAACATGTTGCTCTTACTGTCCAGTGTTTATGAAATGTTGTAACTCTGATAAAATGTATGTAAAATAACAATTACAACTTTCTTTGTATAACTGCTATTTTAATTGATATTATATTTTGATCCGCCGCGAATGTGAGGACCTGCGTTTTGGTGTTTCTGTTCCTTCTTCTTCTATCTCTTTCTTCTTTTCTCTAACTATCTGGAATATTTTGGATCGAAATTTCCGGGTCGTTACATTAACAAGGAAGAAGAAGAAGGAAATGAAAGCAAGGAGAAAAGAAAGAGAACTGGTAGGTATATATATGAGCAAAATGAATTAAATAATATAACTTGCCATAATTATATCTAGTCACATCAAATTTTTTTTATAGTATATATAAACATAATTATGTTTAGTCACATCACTCTTATATATATAATTACGTTTAGTCACATCACTTTCTTTATATATATATAATTTATTATAATGTTTAGTCACATCACTTTCTTATATATATATATATATATATAATTATTATACTTAGTCAGATCACTTTCATTTTTTTCTTTTTTTTGAATACCCATGGGAACCCGACGGACCAGTAAACTCCTGAGGAGGGTATAGTAAAGCCGTTCGCTGATCCAAGCCCACATACCCCCGGGTAAATTTATATAGGATAGGGAAGCGCATGGTAGGAATCGAACCTGGGTCTTTTTACGAGAACACAAGCCTCCTTTCCACTGCGCCGCACCCGCGGACTAGATCACTTTCTTATATATATAATATTATATTTAGTCACATCACTTTCTTTTTCATATATAATTATTATACTTAGTTACATCTCTTTCTTTTATATATATATATATATAATTATTATGTTTAGTCACATCACTTTCTTATATATATATATATATAAGTTTAATTATTAATTAATTAAGATGTTACAAGAGATAATTATGGTTAATGATTACAAATCTAAGATGTGATAATACTTAATACTTAATAGATACATAAGTCTATTATTTTTCAAACTATGTCCTGTCACATCACTCACTAATCCAAATTAACGTAACGTATGATAATTTATTCCTAATTATGTTATAATTTAATTAATTAACTTTTATATATATGTAAATATAGTGCACGGAAACAAACAACGTTCCTGACAACTTTTCGTGGTCGAAATGTCGAAATTCCGCAAATCATTCTTCAGTCGCATTTTCTATTTTTCTGCGAATTATTTAATTTGTAAACAAATTTTAAAAATGATTTTACCGTTATTATGAATTATTGAAATTGCGTTTATTTTCATTATAAAACCTATATATTGAATATTTAAAATTAATTAAATATTCATTAATCAAAGAAGTGAAATTCCGGATCGTTACAGATAGTTTGAATGGTTTCGAAAGGTATTTCCACATGTTATAAATTGAATCCTAAATGCTTTCGAAAGGCTTGATGTTTCGATGCTTTCAAAAGGTATAAAAGAAAAGGTTTTCCAATGGTTTCGAAAGGCAATGTTTAAGTGTTTCAAAGATATAATGTCTAAGATTTTAAAGCTTTCAAAGGAGATGTTTTCCAATGCTTTCGAAAGGATAAATATGAATGGTTTCAAAGAGTGTGATTTCGAAAGGTATGTTTTGGCCTTTCCGCCTAAGGTTTTGGAATAAAGTAATTTACTTACATAGAAGTGGGCACTTTCAATGGTTTTGTAAGGGTTGTTTAAAGGTTTTAAACAAAGATTTCATATGAGTTGCTTTTTTTCAATAAAGCCTTAGTGTTTTTAAGTTAAAATGGGTTTTAACTTATTTTGAAGGGATGGAAAATCCTTAATAATTTCATCAACATTATTTTGGGTAAAGTATATATAACATGGAAAATAACTTAGAGTAAAGCAAAGAGTATATTTTCCTTATATATGTATGATTTAAAGGTTTAAATCATTTTAAAAAGGTTTTTAAGGAATTTTTTTTAAGGGTAGTTAACCCTAATAAAATGATTTAGATTAGAAGACCAGATGGGACTGGTGTAGGATCACGCCCTATACTCATTAGCTATTAGCCCCTAGCTAATTTAGTCCAAAATTCCAATGTGTAGGGCTTTGTCACAAGTAAGACCATAATTATGTTACACATAGAAATGAATCTAAAAAGGAAAGACATGTTATTGATAAGCCAGCAAAACCATTAGGATAGGTTAGACCAGGAGAAGTAAGTAAGGAAAGTCCTTCAAGAAAAAGAGATCTAACAGATATTAGATTTTTTATGTATTTTGGTAGACTCGAGTCAGCCAAGGGTTAGTAGTTAGCCAAACAAAACTACAGTGTATAGACAAATAATCCATATGATAACTGATATGTGTATATACATGATATTGCTTTACTGATTTAACCAGTTTTGGTTTCAAGATTATAATTTGAAAAAATATGTTTTAAAAATTATATTAGTGAGGGGAAACCCGTTTCGCTAAGCGGCATAGTCTCACTTAATATCAGATAACCGAGATGTATAGTATTATTCACACCAGACTTTATGTCTGACTCGAAGTTTGTTTTTTCTTAAACTCTCGGGTGTTCAAAATTTATTTGAGTAGGCTGAGAGTATAGGTTTATAGGTTTTAGTAGGTTGGTGAATAAAGCTTCAGGTGACGTGACGCGCAAGTGGCTGACGGATAGCTAATTAGGAGTTGCTATTATATTTTGGATTGATTCCGCTGTATTGTATATATATTACTCTAGTCAAAACCAAGGGGGCATCGTCATATGTCGCTTATGGCGTATTAATGTAATAACTATATTTTATATGAATGTGGGAAACGATTATGGGATTATGTAATTTGAAAATGGAACATATTTTAGAAATGTAATCAAAGATTTTTTTTTTTGAAATCTGTAATTTTGTTTCATATTCATGTGCTTCTGATATTATGGGTACCATTAACATAGACATATTTACTCCCCATAAGTTAATACTATGGATGACTGCAACATTTATAGTGTTTAGCTTTGGGCCTCTAGATAGGGGATGTTACAGTATTTTATAAATTAAAGAATAGATTTATAAATGGTATTTTATAAAAAGGAAATTAATATCATTTTGATAAATTGAAAAATAAATCACATTTGTGAATTTATAATGGTATATGAAATGACCATTTGATGAAAAATATTTTTTCCTATTTTGAAACAAAGATTTTGTGTTAAGTATAAAAGGATTTATAAAAGGAGATGTATAAAAAGAATTTTATAAAGGAAATGAGATTTGATTTCCGTAAATGATCAATTTAAATTATGGTGGTATGGAAAGTATTATTTTCATACTTAACACCAAATTCCGAGGTATTGAAACTCGTCTCTATCTTGAGAATTAAGAATGGATGTCGAGGCAATGATAGTTTTCTAACTTGTCTGATTTGATTGTTAATTGAGAGATACTATTATTTGAAATCGGGAAGTGGGGGTACGTATATTTGGTCTAGTTTCTAAATGATCCATTTACTTACACCATAAGTGTTTTGGGTTTATTGTTATCTATGTTTTAGGCCATATTTGTATTAACCAAAATAAGTGTGGTTTTGGAAATGAAAGCTTCCTTAAGATTTGATGATATACTTATACCCTCGAGATAAATATACAAATTCTTTTCTAAGTATTGAAAGTGGACTGTTTTGAAGGTATACTTGCATGGTTGAGATAAGTATATCAATATTTTTTTCAGTATTGAAAAGAGTAAAGAGGGTTTGTGAATATATCTTCTGTATAAGTATTTTAAGACAAGAATTTACAAAGTGGTTTTAATTAACAAAAGGATTACTTAAAGAGGCTTAGTAGTTACTTATGTGCTTAACCATGCTTGGTATCCACATGGAATTAAATCTATGAATGGATTGTTTATTTATACAATAGTTAAATAATCAATTATCAAATTTTGGCTTGGTTTGAAAGTATCGTTTGTCGGTTCGAGTGACCAAGATCGGATATATTATCCGAAAACCACTTTGAACTAATATAAACATTCGAATTGGAGACATCTCGAACATGGAGAAATTCAAGGTGGAGTTCTTAGAAGTGCAAGGGCTACTTTGTACTAATCCTGATGATGTAGTAGAAGTAATTCCTTCGGTTTATTCTGTCCTAGAAGTACTTGTATGGATGAATGATGGCATTGCATTATTGTCTAAGGGGAAGTGCTAGCATTCCTCGTGGGACTTTCTAAAAGGCAAAAGGTAAACTCACGCCTATCAACCCCGGATGGCTAAAAGAGGATAAATGTAGCAGGTCTAAGTGGGTCACTCCCATTAGGATATGGTCATCACTTGTATCTAGATTGATTCTTGGATTATGTATGCATGCGTCCATGGAATGGTTTGTCAAGTTGGCAGCTAGGGTAGTGATCATATTCGATACTATCTAGGAAGGGTAGGCTGGTTCTATATTGATAGAGGGGTAAATGTGTTACAACTTTGGTACATTTTGTCCAAAGATGTACTATATCGAAGGTAGTCTCTTACCTTGTCATTGTATGGAATCCATTCTCTTATAAGTGCCTTACAGACTTATTTGTTCCTCACTATGTTGGATTGTGTGATACAAGCATTTCTGCTATGTTATTAATTTGTTTTAAATCCTAAACATTACTATAATATCATTGGCTATTGTAAGAAAAATGGTTTGGTTAACATAAGGTAAAAATCTCTTCGTGTTTATGTACAGCATGGTCTTACGAGATACTATTATTCTTGAATGGTTTTATAAAACTAAAAAGCAATTTGATTTGTGTTTCTCATGCTATTTTACCATACTGATCCAGGCATTATTTTTATTTAATGGTCAGGTCAGACTGAACATATTTTCAAATATAGTTATGGATGCTTTGGAGCTTCAGGAGACAAGCTAGATGTCTCCAAGAGGTATTCACGTATCTTTTATTTCTTCTGAATTTTTTGTTTTGTATTTATCAGTATTTATGAGGACAAGTTGTTATAACTATCCAGGCTGATGATAGGTTGGTTTACTCTGATTGATGTATGTAATTATTGTTTTCTTTTGCAAAGGTATGTTGTATGTTATATGTTATATATTTCTTGTCACGATGTGAGATTCTATTCTGTCTTTTCTTTCTATCAGCCCAACAATTTGTCTTTCCAACACTTGGATACTCGACATGTAAATACCGTGGATGTATTATTGTCGACTTTTGAAGGTCACAAAGGCGGGTCGTTGCAGTTGGTATCAGAGCTTAGGTTGAGCGAACAGCTAGGCTTTCATGGGGTAGACTCATTAGAGATAGGGTTAGTAACACCCTAGAACGAGTTTGAGTGTGTCTGTGTATATATATATGTGTATATATACAAGTATGTATTTTCTA
The DNA here is from genome assembly GCA_030765085.1 of Allium cepa. NCBI lineage: Eukaryota > Viridiplantae > Streptophyta > Magnoliopsida > Asparagales > Amaryllidaceae > Allium > Allium cepa. Next base: position 889,118,038 of record CM060931.1, read on the forward strand.
GTGCTATAAATATGTTTTATATTTTCTTGATTTATCTGTTGAGCGGTCTATGAATTTTGGTCGATACAAAAGGAACAACAGTGTCAATAGGTGTTAACACTTGAATAAGGCAAACCGACATAGTATTATTTTGAAAATTCGATAAATGTAATAATTTTACCTAGAATTATATTTTATACACAAAAGGATAATTTTCAAAAATTGATATAGTTATTTATGATGTGTTTCTTTGTTAAGAAATGATAATATTCAATTATTATCTTTTATTTTTTGATTTTTCGAGCTCGGCCAGTTTATGACCAATTTTACTTTTTGCTGCATATGTTAGGTAGATAGTAACCATGGGAACATTGAAACGAACACCTTGCGATTTAAATTTCGCTGTTTGACTACAAGGCATTCGGTGATGATGTTGGGTTAAAATTTAATTTTAATAAAAGTTGCTAATTATGCTCTAAACAAAGATACACATTTGTGAAATGATTTTATATAAGAAAATGAATTATATAAATATGGTTTATAAATAAAAAGGATTTAAGCTAAGAATTTGAGAACTTAAATCCCGATGTTTTTGGAAATTGGTTTTCGACATTTTGGGGAAAATAATACCAGTATTATTTGGAAGTATTTATGAATAGAATTTTTTCTAAAGGAATTTTAAAATAGATAAGAAAGCATTGAACTCAGTTCTATTGCTAGAAAATAATACGGATGATGACTACAATATTATCGGTGTTCATTTTCGAGTTTCTAAGTGAGGGATTGCTACCATAGTAGTTTCGCTTCATAGTTGTTTTCGTAAAATAGATTTTTATGTAATCCCAAATGTTTGATTTGATATACTAAAGTTATAGGTATATATTATTATTTCAAATAGAGTTGTAGTAAGACCCAATGTTTAAGTTTTCGGTTAAGTTGTTGTATGGACCCATTTATCCTATGCATTAGTGTAGTTTCGTTGGTGCGTCTCATTAAGGTATATTATTTGGTAGTTTTCATTTGTTGAAATGAAATGAAATTTTTGGTGATGTTGGACAATTGAAAATTTTCAAATTAGCTAAGAAATTGAAGATGAGTATTTTTATGAAACTATAAGAAATAAGTTTTTGTAACTTATAAATTTAGGAGGATAGTAAGTTAAAACATGTTTAAATTTGTTGAACCCTATTTCAGCAAAGCAAATTGATATTGTATATATACTCTTAAGAAGTAGTGAAGTATTATATGAATATGAACATGAGTTATAAATTTTTAATAGACTCCAGTAATGGTATTATGAAATGGTTCATAAATGATTTTAATATTAAATGGAATATTATTGGTGTAATTAAATGTGGTATTGTTTCATTATCGTGTTTAACTCTCTTTTGGGATATGTAAGTGAAATTCAATAGTATGGAAGCAATGGCTTGCTAGTTGCTTTGGTTTCATGAGTTAAGTTTATTTACTTCACAAATTTGTATATGTTTATTGCTTAACAAGTGTATTTGCTATGCGTCATACATACTCTATAAGATATATCATAAATATGCATATCATTTTTGATGATTTTATGCCTCACTTATGGGAGGCCACTTTTAGGCCTTTGTTTCTTTGTTAATTTGGGCCAATTGCAGCAAGTTGTAGTCTTTCCGGACCAAGCCGCACAAAGGAGCAACTGTTGAAATTTTCCATAACTTTAGGAATTTTGTAAGCTTAATAACTCATTTTAAACTAGAGATTTCGAAAGCCAAAGGAGTGAGATATTTTCATCCTTTGGGAATTTTGGCGACGAAATTCTTTTAAGTGGGGGAAGAATAAAATGACTTGGAATATTTAATGTTTTAAATGAGAATGTTTAATTTATTCAAATATTCAGATTTGGTTTGAGTTTAATAAATAATAATAAAATAAGGTGTTAATAAAATGACTCGATTTTTATTGACCTATTTTTAATTTAATTTATAGGATTTTTCCATAATTTTTAATTTAGAAAATAATTAATTTACCATTTGACGTATTTTTCGTCAAACATTGGTATTTTTGAAATTTTTACAGAATAAGATAACCAATGTATTTTATTGTTGCTTTGGGATTGTATAGCATATTTGTGCGTGATAGTATTTTTATTTTGTCATTCGTGGTTCGTACGCGAATTAAATGCTGTGTAGAGAAACGATAGAAATAATAAATTAAACTAAACTCAACACTAAGACTTTTCCTCCATTCCTTTTATTTTCCCTTCTCTCTCTTCTATCTATTTTCCATTTCCTATTAAAAGAAAATCAAATCCACCTCTTTCAAAATTCAAAATTTAATCATCTGCTCAACTAAATAGTATAATTTTGGATCCGTTAAACTCATGTGGCTTATATCTTCAAATCTATGTGCTGTTTGAAGGGTGTCGCCAAGTTTGGTAGGGTTTGACATGGTCGACTTGAACTAGAGTTTAAGGTGGAGGTTGATTTGGGTGGAGATAGGTGAAGGCGTTAGCTGCGATGGGTTTCTCATCATGTGGTGTAGCTGTTGCCGGAGTTTGGTGAAGCTTAATGGTCATTTAGGTGATGTGACGTGATAAGGTCAAGGAGAAAAGGTGCCAGGTCACGATTCAAGGTGGAGGTTTGAGCATCTTTTTCCGGGTAGGGAGTGAAGATCATGCGAAGAGGAGATGGTTGGTGAAGTCATATTTGAATTTGGTTGAGTGGTGGCCAGGATGTGGCATGCATGCATGGGGGTGGAGAGGCATGCGTGTACGTGTCGATTAGGGAAGAAGGGGTTTAGTTAGATAAAGGTAATTAGTAGTGTAATTTAATAATTAGTTAATGTTATTTAATCTACAATCTTATAAATTGAATAACTTCTTCATTGGTCCAATCGAGATGTCGTCTTCTGCATTGCGATCGTTGGAGCGATATTCAAGCGCTGGAGCTAAATTCGTCGAGTTCGAAGCAAGTGGAATTTTGAGCTAAAGTCGAATGTTGTTTGATTTTTAGATCAAGCTGGAATGCTTAGGTGTTTGCTGGAATTTTGGTGAGTTATCTCACCTTTGGATGAATAATGCATAATTTATATAAGATATAAATTATTATTTTTGTGTTTGTATGATTTATTGATTTCGTTTAGTTGAACTTTCGCTTTGAAACCGAATGACATATGAAATGAAATACATGGAATATTATAAGGTTATCCGGATTCCTTGCTATTGTTGATTTTTACTTTCATTTAAAAGTTATATACTTGTTATATAAATTATTGAATTCTAAAAGTTTGGTAGTTGGCTTTATCGGATATGATTTTGGTATATGTTAAAATTTGAACCTATCTAATGATAAAGGCTGTGATAGCATTGGTTAAGTGCTTAACTTGCTATTGGCCTAGTTATCATATTTTGAAATACTGTTAATTGTTTTTTGGTTTGGAAATATTTTTGATTTGAGAATGATTTTAAATCCGACTTTTGGATTTTCTATGATATTTTATTTAGAAAAAGTTTTTGAACTTTTCTATTTTACTCTAACCTTTTTGGAAAAAATTTAAAAGTATTTCAGGAAGTATTTACTTTTTAGAAAATTTATATAACAATGAATGTTTATTTTAAAGGAAATAAATGGAAATATATCTTTTATAATAAAGCGATTTTGTTTTTAAAAGAAGGTAGAAATTTTTTGAAAAAAATGTTTATCAAATGTTTTATATATAATGTTGAAATAAAAGAATAGATTTATAAACTGTATTTTATAAATAAAAGAATAGATTTATAAGCGGTATTTTATAAATAAAAGGGTATATTTATAAATGATATTTTATAAAAAGGAAATTAATATCATTTTGATAAATTGGATAATAAATCACATTTGTGAATTTATGCTAATAGATGATGAAAAGTGTTTAGTCCTATTTTGAAAAAAATTATAAGTATAAAAGGATTTATAAAAGGAGATATATTAAAAGGAATTTTATAAAGGAAATGAGATTTAATTTCCATAAATGATCAATTTAAGTTATGGTGGTAAGGAAATTATTCTTTTCATACTTAACACCAAACTCTGAGGTATAGAAATTTGTTTCTTTCTTGAGAATTAAGAATGGATGTTGAGGCAAGGATAGTTGTCTATCTTTGTCTAATTTCATTAGTAATCAAGAGACAGTACTGTTTGAAATCAGGAGTAGGTGATAAGTTTATTTGGTTTAGTTTCTATACGATCCATTTACTTACACCAAAAGTGTTTTGGGTTTATTGTTATCAATGTTTTAGGTTATATTTGTTTTAACCCAAATAAGTATGTTTTCGAAATGAAAGCTTCCTTAAGATTTGAAAATATACTTATACCCTTGAGATAAATATATAAATGCTTTGCTAATTATTGAAAGTGAACGGTTTTGTGATTATACTTATACAATTGAGATAAGTATATTAATAATTTTTCAGTATCGAAAAGAGAAAAGAGGGTTTGTAAATATATCTTTTCAAAAAGTATTTTAATACAAGAATTTACAAAGTGGTTTTAATTAAGAAAAGGATTAATTAAAAAGGCTTAGTGGTTGCTTATATGCTTAATCATGCTTTGTTTCCATATGGAATTAAATCCATGATTGGATTATTTTTTTATTTGATAGTTAAATAACCGACTATCAAATCTTGGTCAGGTTTGAAACTAACATTTATCAGTTCATAGCGAAAGGGATCATATATATTACCCCAAAACCACTTCGAACCAGCATAAACATTCGAATTAGAGACATCTTGAAGATGTCGAAATTCAAAGATGGAGTTCTTTGAAGTGCAAGGGCTACTTGCTACTAATCCTGAGGATGTAGTAAAAGTAATGCCTTTGGTTTGTTCAGCCCTAGAACAACTTGTGCGGATGAATGCTGGCATTGCATTATTGTCTAAAGGGCAGTATTTGCATTCCATGTTTTATTTGCTAAAGGGTAAAACATAAACTAAAGCCTCACAACATAGGAATGGCTAAAGCAGGGTAAATGCAGCAGGGCTAAGTGGGTCGATTTCATTAGAGTATGGTCATCACTTGTATTTAGATCGATATTCGCATATTATGTATGCTTGTGTCCACAGAACGGTTTGTGAAGTTAGCAACCAGGGTGGTAATCATATTCGGTACTATCCAGGAAGGGGTAGGCCATTTCTGTATTGGTAAAGAGGAAAATAAGTTACAACCTTGGTACATTTTATCTAGAGATGAAATATATTGAAGGTAGTTTCTTATCTTATCATTTTAGGGAATCCATTCTCCAATAAGTACCTTACGGACTTAGTTGTGCCCAACTATGTTGGAAAGTGAGATGCAAGCATTTCAGCTATATTATATATTTATTTTAAACCCTAGACATTATTATAATATCATTAGATTTTTTAAGAAAAATGGTTTGGTTAACGTAAGGTAAAAAGCCGTTTGTGTTTATGCGTGGCGTGGTCTTATGAGATACCTTTATTTTTGAAAGGTTTATAACACTACAAACCGGTTTTGACTTATGTTTCTCACGCTTGTTTACCAGACTGATCCGAGCTTTATTTTCTTATAATGCTCTGGTCAGACCAAGCATTTTTCCAAATATAGTTACGGATGCTTTGGAGCTTCAGAAGATGAGCTGGATGCCTATAAGATGTGCTCATGTATCTTTTATTTTCACAACATTTTTAGTTTTGTATTTATCAACATTTGTGAGGACACATTGTTATAACTGCCCAAGCTAATGATAGGTTAGTTTACTTTGATAAATTTATGTATGTTACAGTCTTCTTTTGTAAAGATCTATTGTATATTATATATTACTCGTCATGTGTGATATTTTATTCTGTCTTTTCTTTCTTTCATTCCAACAATGTTATCTTTCCGACACTTGGATACTCAGCAAGTGAATACTGTAGATGTATTAGTGTTAACATTTAAGGGTCAAAAAAGCAGGTTGTTTCATATAAAGAATGGATACGAGAAAATAAAAGATATGTTTGACTGAAAACAAATGAAGCAAAAACGCTTTAAGAAGTGTTTAATAAGTTTACATTCTTTAGAATTTATGCTAAATGACCCATAGCAATATCCTTTGGAAATCTTCTTTTAATTAACTCTATTTCATCTCCAAACATCTTCATATAAAAATACACTCCAAGTCCTAAACCATGGAAGTCTCTGTTTGAATTTTGGAACAAGAAAACAAAATATATTAGGGTATGCCGACATACCCATTTGGTCTTTGTAGATACAGTGGTAGTTATTTTATTTTTCAAAATTCAAATAAAAGGATTTCGGCTCCATCGCTTCACAAATGGACACAACCTTTCATCTTCTATTTAAAAAGGTTTGAAAAATGTCCTCTTAGTCTTACTCTTCTATATTTTTGTGAGAAAAACTCATGAATTTACTTCCACTCTATTTGTAAATCCATACTCTTTCAATCATATTCTTCACGGATTTAAAAACCACAATATATTTTAAAGAGTTTGCTCTTTAATTCTCAATCATTTTCTCGTTGGTCTCATCTTGTTCATGTTGATTTCAATGATACATTGGTTTTGGAAATCTATTGGATCACTGTACTGACTTTGTTAGATTTCTATTAAAGATATAACAACTTGCCTATATTTTACTTTTGTAAAGGGAAAGATGTTCACACCATTCTTGGAAATTCAAAAGGGAATATGTATCGTACCACCCATGAAATTATAAGATTGTAAAGGTTCTATTGCCACCCATGGAAAGAATGGAAGTGAAATTATATTCAGGTAATACATGACTGGATGTAGGATCGAATATCTAAACCACTACAAAAATCCTGGTGTCTTTTGCTCTTCACATCTACTTTACTTTGCACTTACTATTTGATTACCGCCCATGCTTCTGATTTTATTATTCATTTAAGTAGATAACTTATAAATTTGCCAGTTGATTTTTAAATAGTCCTTTTAAGGTATTAGTGGTCATAAGATCCATTATACATCAGTTTGTTTGTGTATTCCGTAGCCCCATTTGGTTTCAAGGTGTATAGTTTTCAAAAGATAAATAACTTGAATTTTTGGAGAGGCTAAACGGTCGGTAATACTAGTAACACACTTTTTAACACTTTTGTAGAAGGTCAATCTACAGCTAGACCACTGCCTTTTTTGTAGGAAAAACAAAGTATTATTATTTTGCAAAGAAAGCCGATTTTATAGTGGTTGTACCACTTTACAATAGTCAATACAGATACGTGACATAGATGACACAACCACTACTTGGTGTTATAGTGACCGTCGACTTATATAAAAGTAAAACAGGTGTGAGGCGTAGACTCCTCAGCAACTATGTAGACAAAAAGTCACCAGAGCAAGACTATAATGTCTTGACTACAATAATGCACATACTACTCTTCCCATGAAGAGAAAGATTCATACTCGTCTAGATGAATCGATCCTAATTACATTAGTACACTCACTAAGCAGTAAATGCAACTTTGGGATCAGACACCTTTGATTTCCTATCAAATATGCATCGCCTATCTCAAGTTTCATCCTTTAAGATCTTATTGTCATGATCTCGATATAAAAGAGAACTATGATCGCCCTCCAGTTTAGATACGAACTTAAAGTATGTGTCTGGCAATGGGGAATATCCAAAGTATGTCACGTCATAAACCAAGGTCTTCTCTATAAAGTTCTAAGTTAAATTTTCGATGATAGAGCTAGAGCTTGGCGTAATAGGCGCAAGGTCATTGCATACATAGGTAGGACGGGATTCGTGTTTGTGAAACCAAAAGCATTTCACAACTCTTTGAAGAGAGACCTTCTATGGGATAGGAAGCTACAATATTACTTCTTCAATGACAGGTATGGGCATAATACTAGGGGAATGCTTGCATGCGGTGAGAAGATGACCAAAAAATCTTAAAAAAATTATGCATATTGGCAGTTTCCACTTATAACCCACATTCACCATAGCAACCAGAACAGTAGCCGGTTCAAATGGTAAAATGGATGGTAATAACTATCAGGTTTTACCTCAATCAATGTTATCACATAATGCTATCTAACCCTCCCCATCGTCGCCACGTTAAAACATAACAATTCACCAATTAAGTTAACCAACCAGTAAATACCAACCATCGATTGAAAAACAGGAATGGAGAGTACCTATTCTCGAGCAGTGTCAACAGATGGGCTCCATTTTGTAACAATAAATGGCTTTCCTATAATTATAATAGGCTCGACTTCAAGTATACAAAGCCCATCCTTAGAGCATGTGAAAGCAAAGTAAAACATAGAATTATCGTAGGGCATGGTAATTTTTCCTCTAAATTTCCAAAACTTCATGAGATGACATCTCACAATAGCAAAGAGTGGGTTATCATCATGAAAAAACCCCATGATTTGATCATTCCAAAGATATATTCCATCTTCAACAACCTTAGGGGAAGGGATATTGATTCGATAAATTCTATACCACAGTAAATATTTGAGACTGCAAAGTCATGTAGACCAATATGAGAAGAGCTCATCAATGCTACAAGAGTAGAGTCATTCTCTAAGGAACCATGAAGTTGACATGAGCTACCAATATATACGGTTTTTCAAATGCTACGTGCAACCGTCTGGCGTCAAAGAAAGGATCATGAAGATGTGGCCAAAATGAGTGACAAAGGCATGTAGTTCATTTGATGAAACAAATTTTAGTTCTATTTCTTGTTATTAGCAATCCCAGGACAACCGATATGTGGAGGATGGTAGAGGGTGGAGAAGAAGATTTAAGATGAGATTGTGAGAAAGGGATGACGAACGTGGTCAATGGAGGAAGATGGAGTTGATGAATAGGCAGATAGCGTTCAATTTTGATTTTGGGGCTTTCATTTTTGTTGCATTGGATATAATTTGTTTTATTTGGCTATTCATATGACCACCACCTTTTAGTAGTAGTAATTATGTTTATTAATCTTTGGAATGAAAATATATTCATAGTGAAATAGGTTGGATATTCATAATGTCATACCTATTGAATACATTGAACCCCAAACTGATTATGCATAATGGACCATTGAAGAACATACCTAAGCGCTGAACAATTCATAGACCCTAAATATTATGCAGCTTGGATAAAATGATATTAATACAGTGTCGCTACATAGAAGTGCATATGAAATTTGGAGGACTGTACAAGTTATATATGAACGAACTAGCAAAGTTAAACATATCAAAATATTAACGTTAACTAATCAGTTTCAACCATTCAAAATAAAATAAATGAATCTATATTTGAAATTCGTCCTAGATTCCGTGATATTTTACGTGCACCAATATCACTAAGTAAGGCTTTTCCTAAAGATGACTAAGTTAGAATATTTTTAAATTTTGTCTCTACTGAATGGGATAAAATGGCCTTAGCCATAGAAGAAGAAAATGATATTCGTATCATGAAAATAGAGAAATCTTATCTCTTATGAAGTACAGTTGCAAGCAAAAAGTTCATGCAAATAGGAAAAAGCCACTGGCGTTCAACACCATAAATGGAAATCATGATTTCTATGATGACGATGGAGAAGAAATCGCTTTTAAGACCGGGAATTTGAAGAAATTCTTGAAATATAAGAAAATGAACACGTTTCAATAAACCGACAATTATACAAATAATCCTAGAAATGGAAATGTGTTTAGGTGTTTTGAATGTGACAAAACCAGCCATTTGAAATGAGATTGTCCTAATCTAATGAAGTCAAAGTAATCTTCAAATACCGACACACTGAACAAGAAGATGAAGTGGATTTTCAATGCTACAGGATGATTTAAACACATCATCAAGTGGTAGTGAGCCAGAAATAGAAAATTTCGATACATGGAAAATGATGACCAGATACGAGATTCTAATGAAGAAATAATGAGTGTTTTAATGATATGTATAAAGGATAAAAGATACTTAGAAAGTAGTAAAGCAGTCTAGTGTGTGTATATATATATATATATATATATATATATATATATATATGAAATGTTTAATGAAATGCCAACTAAAGAAAAACATTGTTTAGAAGATGAAATTGAATGGCTCAATGGAGTTAATGATGATAAGGATCTAAAACTAGAAAGTTTTAATAAACTTGAAAGTAAAAATGAGTACTTAAAAGAAGAGAACCTTTAAACTAAATGAAGTATAACTTGTCTAAATGATAAAATTACATCTATAGACAATATTGTTCTTAACTATAATAAGGATGTTGATACAATGAAACCGAGTGATGATAAATTTAATAAGGAAAAGGAAAATTTAGGAAATTTATTATCTTCACCTAAGCTATCAAATAATAAACAAAGACCTGGATATGCCCCAAAGCCTAAACCGAAGAAAAATAGTTCTCAAAGTACTATTTTTTTAGGTTACCAAGTTAATTTAAATCGAGAAGATTAAAATTAAAATCTCTAATAAATTTATTAACGTATTGTTTCAAGATTCAGACAATTAAAAGAATAAATATATAACTGATTTCATTGAAAAGGTTCATTAATCTAATGACTATATTTTTAAAGGGTATAAGAACTCTTCATGGGTTTGCCTTCTCAAAACATAAACTTATGGACCATAAATAACGCTAAGTGTTAGTGTGTATATTTTATGCTTTTCAGGTACCTGATAATGAAATAAATATAAAGAAGGATAAACAAATACTGGACAGTTAATGTTCAAAGCACATGATGGAAAGTCTATAAGAACCGAGCTATATTTTACGAAGATAGTGGAACCATGATGCTTGAAAATAGTTCAAATGGATGTGTTATTATTAGCGACCACACTGGTGATTTTAAAACCCCCATATTTCAAATGTTTTACTTGCTAAAAGTTTAAAACATAGTATAATTCAGGTATGTGTTAAAGGTTTAAAATTAAGTTCGAAAAGTATAATCTTAAAATTTAGGTATTATTCTAAAACTAATTTTGAAGGCACAAGGAAAAGAAATATATATATTTTAAATATTAAAGTTTTTGATGATGATAAGCTATATCTTATGAGTTGCAAAATATGATTCCGTAAGAGGATTTCCAAACTGAATTTTCAAGTCAATAATTTATAATTCATGTCCTTTTAGAAAAAATCACAAGAAATCATTTGAATCTAAGGATATGATCTCTACTGCATATCCTCTAGAACTTGTTCTTATGGATCTCTTGGAACTTCATAGATCCAATCAATAAACCATAATAGATATGATTTTGTAATAGTAGAAAATTTTTCAAGTTGTAGATGGACATTTTCCTAAAATATAAAAATAAAGCTTTTCAAAGTCTAAAGCTTTTGCAAAAAAATAATTAAAAACCTAAAATCAATTAAAATTAAGACTGTTACACCAAAAATTTCAAAAAATGGATAAGGAGTGAAACTATCGAAGGTGAGCAGTATGGAGCTATCGCACTTTGAAGCTATTGCACTTTTAAACCTACCACACTTCGAAGCTATTGCACATTGAGGGATGAAAGCTATCAAACATTAAAAATAAGCCATTACATATAAAGAAGTAAAGCTATTATAAGTTGATGCTATAAGCCATTGCAAGTTAATGTTGTGAGCCATCGCAGGTTGAAGTAGTAGGCTATCTCAAATTAATATGATTGAGGTTATCGCCAGTGGACATCATAAAACCATCGAAAGTTGATATATAAAGCATTCTATGATAACTGTTATCGCATTTTGAAGTCTATATAGCCATCGAATGATAAAAATTATATAGCCACTACTTGTTGAGGTTTGAATAGATATGGCATATTGACAACTTAAGAATGCTATTGTATAACGATGATTAAGGAAGCTATCGTAAGTTGATGCGAATGAACTATTGCAGCTAGATAGCCATAAGCCATCATAAGTAAGATCAATTGGGCTATTGCAATTGACAATGTCAAGGCCATCAAGTTGTTGACAACATCATAAGTAGAACAATCCCATACTATGGAATTACAAGCCATCGCATGTTGGCAATGTTAATTCTACCACAATTCAAGGATAAAGAAGCTATCGCCAGTCAAGAATAGAGAGAAGCTATTGCAAGACAAGAATGAAGAAGCTATCGCATGTTGAGGAATTAATTGTAACGATCCCGGTTTTTGAGTCAAATTTGAAATTGGTGATTAATATAAATTTTTGGATTTAATTGGTGAATTAATTTAAAATTTCCAAATAAAATAAGAAATTTGTTTCTTCATATGTAAATTGATTATAAATTGAAATTTGGATTGGAAATTCAAATATAAATTTATTGAAATATAAATTGGATTTGAAAAACATTATAATTTAAATTAATTAAAATTTGTTTTCTAACTATAGTATATATATGTAATATATATTTTGAAAGTTATATTTTGAATGTTTTTTAAAAGTTGTTTAAAGCTAAATTTTGTATTATCTAATATACATATTTGGAAGTTATGATTTGAGATTTATGTAATAATTTTCAAAAGGTTAATCTAAGTTAAATTCTTATATATTTAAAATCAATGTGATTACTTATTTATGTATAATTGGTTTTGAAATCATTTTCCTAAAGGTTATAAAAGTATGTAACATTTAAAACATAATAAATATAAACTTGAAAATATAATACATATGTAAAAAGGATATTTATAAAAAACACGAATCATAAATTTATTAACATAAGGGTCTAAAATATAATTTATAAAATTATTTCAAGCAAGGATTTAAATCAAATTAATTTCATTTGACATTTTTACATTCATAAAAACATGCATTTTACAGGTATAACTTAATATGATTTACAAATAAACAAGTGGCAAAGATGTTTTTCTTTTGAAATGATAATGTAAATAAAAATCAAAAATTTTAAACTAGGCCCATTTTCTTTCATTTGAAAAACTGAATCAAAACCTGAGACAAAAGAAAATAAAACAACAATCTTTCAAACTACAACCTGAAGCCATGGAAAACAAAAACCCAAAACAAAAAATCAAATTTAAATTAAACAACAGATCCTCACAATCAAACCTGAAGTTAGCAAATACAAATCAAGTAGCAGATTCAATTCCAAATCAAAGCACTTTAGTTCAACTAAGCAAAGGTTTCTTTTCAAACTTGAAAACAAAGATTATATCAACAACTTCAACTTCCACCAGATTAAAACAAGCTAAGATTAGAGAATCAACTATCATATTCAGTTTCAAGGATTCAAGATCAAAGTCTAGGACTAAAACAAGTCCGAGATAAAAAAAAATCAAGAACAAAATCTGTTCTCTGGAACCAGGTGAGCAAAATAACCCATATAAAACTTAAAGCTATGATATATCCTGATGTTTATACTTGTTGTTGAGAAGAATGTTGTATTGGATGAAAATATATTTGCATACATACATACATACATACATACATACATACATACATACGTATATATATATATATATATATATATATATATATATATATATATGGATTGATGTATGCAGTCTGTGTGTATGCATTTACTTATCTCTCTTATAAACATGCATAAATTTTTTCGTATAAAAATTCATATCTCAACATACGAGCAGATTCATGTTATAATCCTAAAAGAGAATATGTTTGTTAGAAGGTGGGTTCAATTTTAAAAATATTTTTATGTAAAAAATATCTGGTAAATAATTCGAAATTGTGAAATTACAAAGAAAAACGTTTAAAATAGAAAATTCAAGTATCTTAATCATAAGTTTTGATCATTTGATCAGATTCGTCTTGCAATATGATGATTTTTAAAAGAAATTTCACGATTTTTAAGTTCGTGAACGTTGAGAATTATCAAGTTGAACGGAAAAAGTATTATCAGCAAATTCCGGCGATCGGCGTGGAAAGGATGGTCTTGGACATGGATGGAGGAAGATGGGATGGTGGCAGACCTAAGAAAAATGCTCGGAATATTTATAGAGGGTCGAGATGATGGCACAACGGCTTTGTAGGGTTTTAGGTCGATAAAGTTCAAAGGAGAAAAATTGCCGTCAAAGGTAATCAATAGTCGATCAGACTGGAGGGAACTTGAGTATTGGTTTGTGGCGCTGCTCTAGACGAAGTCGCATGGCCTCTGGTGGTCGAGATCGCCGACGAAGGATGATTTTGTCGACACATCATAAAAGATGTTCTATTGTTCGATTATAAAATTCCGATCGAGTTCGTTGACCTGGGTGATTAGGAAGCTCGAGTAGGTTGTTGTCGACGTGCCAAAGGTCGGGGCAGTGATCAAAAGCGATCGGAAGGTTTGTGCACGTGCACACATGTATTTTGGGTGCTTGGAAATCATGGAAATCGGGGAAGAAGGGATGCTCTCGGGTTCGACTCGAAGTAAGTGATGACTTTGCTCGGGGAAATGAATGATGTGAGGAACTCGAAGATGGGCTCGAGAAAATCAGGCAATGGCCTGGGGTTTTGTTCGTTTGTCGTGGGCAAGTTGAGTTAAGCTACCAGATTAATAAATTATTGCAGTTCTTAAAATTTCAAGTAAATTATTAACTAGTTTATAAACAATAAGAGATGGTAAATATTTAAAATTAAGTTTCAAAAAAAAAGATATTGATTAAAACAAATTTTCAAAATATATGAATTATTAAAGAAAATATGTATTGGAATTAAGTTATCTTGATTTGAATAATTAAATATTAGGTTGATTATTAAATTTAATCTCAGATTATTTTCAAAACAATTTTTTTTCAAATTTATCAAGTTAAAAGTATTTTAATCTATATAACTTTTGGTTTTAAAGTTTATAAACTTAATTTTTTTAACTAATTGAATAATTGAGAAAACGAAATGTTTTATAATCCTTAATCTAACTTAAAGATTTTAAGTTAATTAATGTACTGATGATGACCTATTTCCAAAGGATTATTAAATAAGGATTAAATGATAATTAAAAATAATAAAGATAAATGGTTTATCTTTTAATTGATTAAATCTTAAGTAATTAAGGAATTATTAATTAATGAAAGCAATTAAGTGTAATTAATTGCTTAGGAAAATTATTTAATTAAAAGTAATCAATTAATGATTAAGGCTGATTAATCAAGTAATTAAAGAATAATTAATTAAAGGATAATTAATATGATTAATTGATTGAGGTAATTAATTTGAGGATAATTAATTAATTAAAAGTGTTTAAAGGATGATTTATTAATTAAGGGTTAAGTAATTGATGTAATTAATTAAGGATAATCAATTAAGGATCAATTAATTAACTAAAGAATAATTAAAAGTTAATTATTTAATAATTAAAGGTTAATTAATTTATTATTAAAGGTTAATTAATTTATTATTAAAGGTTAACTAATAAATGATTAAAGAATAATTAATTAAAATGATTTGTAATTAATTAATGTTAATTAACCAAGATTAGTGATTAATCTGGCTCAAATTAATCAGATGATTAATTAATCTTACTTATGGATGTTTGGATTGCATGCAATGCTTTGAATTGTTTGATATCCCTTATGTATGATATTATGTGATGTAAATTGTTTGAATTAAGCTGTGTACGTAATTTATTTATCTGTGATGCAAATATATATATATATATATATATATATATATATATATATATATATATATATATATCTTTAACTCTGTGTATGGAAGATAAGCGTTATAAGATTATACCGCTTATTGATATTGCTGTGCTTGAATCTTTAATGATGGATGATGTTGCACTATTGTGTAAAACCCCTGGACTACACCATACACACATAAATATGGATTTCACGGAAAATCGTTTAAGTCATAGATATTTTAAATGTAATATTATTTTATTCAAAATGGTTTTAAAAGTTGAATTTTGAATCCAAATGGTTTTGAAATGGGATTAAGTTGATTATGTCAAAAATTTGAAAAGGAAGTTTGCAATTGAAATTTAGTTTGTATATAATATATATCTTGTTTAAGTTTCGAAATTGTTTTGGAAATTTGGTTTGAAAGGTTTATACAAGTTATATAATATACATATACGGATTTTTAAACCACCTTTAAAGTATTTTAAAAGTATTATTTTGGGAATTTAAATTTAACCCAAGTATAAAGTATATTTGATCGGATTTTTCCGAAACAACAAGCAATTGTCTTCAAATGATAATGGCTTTTATATAAAGGAAAAAACTTCCAGTTTTTTTGAAAGATTTCAAGTTTGAAATGGAAATTGTTTTGAAAGCTATGAATGAATCTTTGTTAAAGATTGGTGACTTTGTTTTCAAATTGAAGAGGATCTTAAAGGTATATCTTTTGTATAAAAGACTTGGAATTGAAATAGAGTGAAAGCTATGAATGAATCTTTGTGAAAAATTGATGAATTTTGTTTTCAAATTGAAAAGCATCTTAAAGGTGTATCTTTTGTATAAAAGATTTGGAATTGAAATAGTTTTGAAAGCTATGAATGTAACTTTGTGAAAGATTGGTGAACTTTGTAAAGTGAATCTTTTTATTTAAAAGATTTAAAAGTGGAATTTGTTTAAACCCTTTGAAGAAAAGGTTTTGGGTTAAAGTTGTGACTTAACTAAGATCCCACATATCCATATGGTTTTAAAATTAAGCGCTTATTATTCGGTTTAGCCGGGAGAGGACTTTATGTCATATAACCCATTTTCAATAATGATACGACGAAATGGATAACATTTGAAGATCGGTGGTGAAGACCAGATATTTTCAAAAGCGAAGGATTATCTGTCGAATGTCTTTGTACCGAATGACCCTGGTATAGAGATTTAATCACCCTTTGTGATGGGGAATCCGAACGTGATTAGAGATTATTCGGATTTGCAGGGGCTTCTTTTGAAGTGCCTTCGATTCTGTTCGTACCCGGAAAAGACTTGTATGGATGTATGTCTGACGTTACACTTTGAGATATAAAGCCGGTTTCTATCAAATACATTTCTGTTGGTGGCGGAGAATTTATTCTCTTAGCTTAACACCCTTCTCTGAGACGTACGAGTGGGTTTCAACGATTCAAGATCAATATCCAAAACTAAAACAAGTCCCAGATCAAAAAAAAATCAAGAACAAAATCTGTTCTTTGGAACCAGGTGAGAAACCTAACCCATATAAAACTTAAAGCTATGATATATCTTGATGTTAATACTTGTTGTTGTTGAGAAGAATGTTGTACTGGATGAAAATATATCTACATATGTGTGTGTATATATATATGGATTAATGTATGCAGGTCTTTATGTATGCATTTACTAATTTTTGTTATAAACAAGCACAAAAATTTTCATATAAAAATTCATATCTTAACATACAAGCAGATTCATGTTATAATCCTAAAATAGAAAATGTTTGTTAGAAGGTAGGTTCAATTTTAAAAATATTTTTATGTAAAAAATATCTGGTAAATAATTCGAAATAAAATTATAGAGAAAAACGTTTAAAACGGAAAATACAAGTATCTTAATTCAAAGTTTTGAACATTGGATTGGATTTGTCTTGCAATATGATGATTTATAAAATAAATTTGATGATTTTTAAGTTCGTGAACATCAAGAATTATTAAGTTGAACAGAAAAGGTATTATCGCCAAATTTCGGCGATCGACGTGGAAAGGATGGTTGTGGTCATGGCTGGAGGAAGATGAGATGGTGGCGAACCCAGGAAAAATGCTCGGAATATTTGTAGAGGGTCAAGATGACGGCACGGTGGTTTTGGAGGGTTTTAGGTTGACAAAGTTCAAAGGAGAAAAATCACCGTCGATAGTAATCAATAGTCGATCAGATTTGGGGGAACTGGATTATTGGTTTGTGGCGCAGCTTTGAACGAAGTCGCATGGCCTTTGGTGGTCGAGATCGCCGGCGAAGGATGATTTTGTCAACACAGTTGATTCCAGAAAAGATGCTCTATCGTTCGATTTTAAAATTCCGATCGAGTTCGTGTACCTGGGTGATTAGGAAGCTCGAGTAAGTTTTTGTCAACGTGCCAAAGGTCGAGGCAGTGATCAGAGGCGATCAGAAGGTTTGTGCATGTGCACACTTGTATTTTGGGTGTCTTGAAATCCTGGTGATCGGGGAAGAAGGGATGCTTTCGGGTTCGACTCGAAGTAAGTGATGACTTCGCTCGGGGAAATGAATGATGTGAAGAACTCGAAGATGGGCTCAAGAAAACCAAGTAATGGCCCGGGGTTTTGTTCATTTGTCTCGGGCTAGTTGAGTTAAGCTACCATATTAATAAATTATAACAGTTCTTAAAATTTTAAGTAGATTGTTGACTAGTTCATAAACAAAAAGAGATGGTAAATATTTAAAATTAAGTTTCAAAAACAAAGATATTGATCTACTTTAAAACAAATTTTCAAAATATATGAATTATAAATGCGAATGTGTTTTGAAAATAAATTATCCTGATTTGAATAATTAAATATTAGGTTGATTATTTAATTTAATCTCAGATTGTTTTCAAAATAAATTTTTTCAAAATTATCAAGTTAAAAGTATTTTAATCTATATAACTTTTGGTTCTAAAGTTTATAAACTTAATTTTTGTAACTAAATGATTAATTGAGGAAATAAAATGTTTTATAATCCTTAATCTAACTTAAAGATTTTAAGTTAATTAATGTGTTGATGTTGATCTATTTCCAAAGGATTATTAAACAAGGGTTAAATGATAATTAAAAATAATAAAGGTAAATGGTTTATCTTTTAATTGATTAAATCTTAAGTAATTAAAGAATTATTAATTAATGAAAGTAATTAAGGGTAATTAATTGCTTAGGAAAATTATTTAACTAAAAGTAATCAATTAATGATTAAGGTTGATTAATCAAGTAATTCAAGAATAATTAGTTAAAGGATAATTAATGTGATTAATTAATTAATTAAGGTAATTAATTTGAGGATAATTAATTAATTAAAAGTGTTTAAGGGATGATTTATTAATTAAGGGTTGACTAATTGATGTAATTAATTAAGGATAATCAATTAAGGGTTAATTAATTAATTAATTAATTAAAGAATGATTAAAGGCTAATTAATTTATTATTAAAGGTTAATTAATAAATGATTATAGAATAATCAATTAAAATGATTTGTAATTAATTAATGTTAATTAACGGGGATTAGTGATTAATCTCGTTTAAATTAATCAGATAATAATTAATCTTACTTATGGATGTTTGGATTGCATGGAATGCTTTGTATTGTTTGATATCCCTTATGTGTGATATTCTATGACGTAAATTGTTTGAATTGAGCTGTGTATGTAATTTATTTATCTATGATGAATTTACGTATATAAATCTCTAACTCTATGTATGGAAGATAAGTGTTATAGGATTATACCGCTTATCGATATTGCTACACTTGAATCTGTAATGATGGATGATGTGGCACTATTGTGTAAACCCCTGGAATACACTATACACACACAAATATGGATTTCAAGGGAAATCTGTTAAGTCACAGATATTTTGAATGT
Source organism: Allium cepa (assembly GCA_030765085.1). Classification (NCBI taxonomy): domain Eukaryota; kingdom Viridiplantae; phylum Streptophyta; class Magnoliopsida; order Asparagales; family Amaryllidaceae; genus Allium; species Allium cepa. Next base: position 889,137,418 of record CM060931.1, read on the forward strand.
AATATTATTTTATTCAAAATGGTTTTAAAAGTTGAATTTTGAATCCAAATGGTTTTGGGAATGGAATTAAGTCGATTATGGAAAACATTTGAAAAGGAAGTTTGAAATTGAAATTTAGTTTGAATATAATATATATCTTGTTTAAGTTTTGAAATTGTTTTGGAAATTTGGTTTCAAATGTTTATACAAGTTATATAATATATATATGGATTTTTAAACCATCTTTAAAGTATTTTAAAAGTATTATTTTGGGAATTTAAATTTAACCCAAGTTTATATTTTAAAGGCGATAAGTTGTGTATATTTGATCGGATTTTTTCGAAACAAAAAGCAATTGTTTTCAAATTATAATGGCTTTTATATAAAGGAAAGAACTTGCAGTTTTTGTTGAAAGATTTCAAGTTTGAAATGCAAATTATTTTGAAAGCTATGAATGATTCTTTTTTAAAGATTGGTGAACTTTGTTTTCAAATTGAAGAGGATCTTAAAGGTGTATCATTTGTATAAAAGATTTGGAATTGAAATAGTTTAGAAAGCAATGAATGAATCTTTGTGAAAGATTGGTGAACTTTATTTTCAAATTGAAGAGGATCTTTAAGGTGTATCTTTTGTATAAAAGATATGGAATTGAAAGAGTTTTGAAAGCTATGAATGAATCTTTGTGTAAGATTGTGAACTTTGTAAAGTGAATCTTTTTGTTAAAAGATTTGAAAGTGGAATTTGTTTGAACCATTTGAAGAAAAGGTTTTGGGCTAAAGTTGTGACTTAACTAGCCATGTATCCATATGGTTTTAAAATTAAGCACTCATTATTCGGTTTAGCCGAGAGAGGACTTTATGTCATATGACCCATTTCGAATAATGATACGACGAAATGGATAGCATTTGAAGATCGGTGGTGAAGACCGGATATTTTCGAAAGCGAAAGGAATACCTGTCGAATGTCTCTGCACCGAATGGCCCTGGTATAGAGATTTGATAACCCTTTATGATGGGGAGTCCGGACGTGATTAGGGATTATCCGAATTTGCAAGCGCTTCTTTTGAAGTGCCTTCAAGTTTGTTCGAACTCGGAACAGACTTGTATGGATGTATGTCTGGCATTACATTCTGATATGTAAAGCTGTTTTCTATCAAATGCATTTCTGTTAGTGGCGGAGAATTTATTCTCTTAGTTTAACATCCTTCTCTGAGACATACGAGATCAGAGGTTATGTAGTTGATGGTTACCAGTGATACATTCCCAATTTGATAATGTGGCATACGAAGTGTTGCCGATCATTTGTTGATCAAAGCATGGCTTTTGTGAAAAGCGTAGCTTTTTGGGATGATACTTCATCAGAACCTCACAAACCGAAATGGTCGAAACAGGAAGGATGCAGCAAGGTTATTGGGGGTAGCACCCCTTATGGTATGTCCATTTTCTTCTCGATAAAAAGTCATATCATGGTATGGAGCATGATACTTAACTTATGTGGTTGTTGCAAATCTATTGCTTTGTGGTTGTTGGTGTTGAGGATCCTCGAATAAAGGTCGGTAACGACCGGGGGATGGCATACTCATGACAAGTTAGTGGGCATACCTTGTGTTGGCAGAGAGCTGGTTAAGTTCTTGGGGCGTCCCTCCAGAGGCGTATCCATGTGGCCCAGGAAGTTCCTTAGTTTGACCATTGTTGGAAATCCAATCACAAATACGTGCCTTATACGGTTTAGTTGTAGAACCTGCCATTTAACATGGTAGCTATAGTAGGCATACTATAATGGTACGTATGCTGGCTAAGATTAATATTATACTTGCAAATGTTTTATGCACTAATAATAATACCAAATGGTTTTCGCGTATCAAGCATGTTTGACTTTCATAAGGAGAAATCTCCTCCAATTGTGCGCTTGCATTGTGTGTATGAGGGAAGGCCTAATGGTAGTTTCATTTTCCAAAAAGCATTGCAGATTTCTTTTGAATTTCTTTTGTTTATTTTTGTTTAAAGAAAACTATTTTTTTGTTTGCTCACACCAGTCCCATGACTGACCTGGAGTTTATTGTTCCCTTTCTAAACTCGGGACGCCTACAATTTTCCACACGGGCAGCCTAAAGTTAGATTTTCAGATAATCCGCTTGTAGATGTAGATTCGATATCCTAGAAGTCTTTGGTTTGGCAATTGCATTCCCGGACTGACTTTGCTTAATACAACGTGATGGGGGGTTCTCGCTTCGCGTTTGGAAAGCATGTTGGTGGTTCGAGATTATAGCTTGGAGATCTTTGGAGGTTTGGCAATGAATTTAGATATTGGATTATTTCTTTCTCTTTTGGAGATCAAATTGGAGATTTTCTTTCCTCTACTGTTATTTCTGTTGTTGTATCTATCTTTGATTGCATTGTTCATATCTGTTGTATCAGATATTGTATCTATTGTTGTATCAATGATATATTGTTTTTCTTCCGCTGTGTTGTTATACTTAATGTGTTATAAGCTCCATCCGAACTGGAGTTCAACGTTTGAATCTGCGACATCCGAATATGGGTGAAGTATGGATGTCGATTTTGGAGCATCGAAATTCGAGTCGTCACATTTGCTACCAGAGCTGAAGGTTGAGTAAAATTTTTAGCTCAGGAGTATAACACATTAGGTGACTCATTAGAGATAGGGTTATAAATGCTCTAGAATGAGTATATCCCTAAGATATCCATATGTATGCCTAAGCAAATTCTCTTACCATCCACTGATAGTGAATATGAGTGCAAGAAGAAGACGGGATAGGGGATAGGGTAGTACCGCTACAAATGGTCAATACCATGCAACAACGGAAACAACTTTTCTCCTCAATCTTCTTTGTTCATCATCCGATTTCAATTCTTTGATTGCTTCGTGGCAGCTCGAGGGGGAAACTTTGGTGTGATGGAGGCCATGCAAATCATTGTAGATAAGTTCCTAATTCATTTTCTCTTCATCAGTTTCTATCAATCTTTTCGTTTTAAACTTTAATGAATTTGAAATTTAAATAAATTGGTTAATTAAACATGAAACCAAATTGGATTGTTTCCGCTTGTCTATTCTTTGGGGTCCAGATATATTCTACGAATGGTTAGTTATCCCTTCGAACCAACCATTGTCCCTACATATTTCATAGACCGAGTGACCCGGATATCTTGTAAAGTGTTGAACATGTTGTTCTCATAGTTATTGATGATATTCTGATTTGGTAAGCCAAATGTAGAATAAATATTTCAGTTTGATCTGGTAAAACATTCTCCCTCTGTTCTTTGTGGGTCTCCCCGTCTAGCGAATTTTGACGACGAAATTTTCTTAAGGGGGAATCTGTAACGATCTTGGTTTTTGAGTCAAATTTAAAATTGGTGATTAATATAAATCTTTGGATTTAATTGGTGAATTAATATAAAATTTCTAAACAAATTAAGATATTTGTTTGTTTATATATAAATTGATTATAAATTGAAATTTGGATTTGAAATTCAAATATAAATGTATTGAAATATAAATTGGATTTGAAAAAAATTATGATTTGAATTAAGAAAAACTTGTTTTCTAACTATAGTATATATATGTAATATATATTTTGAAAGTTATAATTTGAATGTTTTTCAAAAGTTGTTTAAAGCTAAATTTTGGATTATCTAATATACATATTTGGAAGTTATGATTTGAGATTTATGCAATACTTTTCAAAAGGTTAATCTAAGTTAAATTCTTATATATATAAAATCAATGTGATTACTTATTTATGTATAATTGGTTTTAAAATCATTTTCCTAGAGGTTATAAAAGTATATAACATTTAAAACATAATAAGTATAAATTTGAAAATATAATACATATGTAACTAAGATATTTATAAAAACATGAATCATAAATTTATTAACATAAAGGTCTAAAATATAATTTATAAAATTATTTCAAGCAAGGATTTAAACACAAATTAATTTCATTTGACATTTGTACATTCATAAAAACATGCATTTTGTAAGTGTAACTTAAAATGATTTACAAGTAAACAAGTGGCAAATATGTTTTTCTTTTGAAATGATAACGTGAATAAAAATCAAAATGTTTAAACCAGGCCCATTTTCTTTCATTTGAAAAACTGAATCAAAACCTGAGACAAAAGAAAATAAAACAACAATCTTTCAAACTACAACCTGAAGCCATGGAAAAGAAAAACTAAAAACCAGAAATTAAATTTAAATCAAACAATAGATGCTCACATCAAACCTGAGGTTAGCAAATACAAATCAAGCAGCAGATTCAATTCCAGATCAAAGCACTTTAGTTTAGCTAAGCAAAGTTTCTTTTCAAACCCGAAAACAAAGATTATATCAACAACTTCACCTTCAACCAGATTAAAACAAGCTAAGATCAGAGAATCAACTATCAAATTCAGTTTCAAGGATTCACGATCAAAATCCAGAACTAAAACAAGTCCCAGATCAGAAAAAAAATCAAGAACAAAATCTGTTCTCTGGAACCAGGTGAGCAAACTAACCCATATAAAACTTAAAGCTATGATATATCTTCATGTTTATACTTGTTGTTGTTGAGAAGAATGTTGTATTGGATGAAAATATATCTGCATGCATATATATATATATATATATATATATATATATATATATATGGATTGATGATCCAGGTCTGCGTATATGCATTTACGTATCTCTCTTATAAACATGCATAAAAATTTTCATATAAAAATTCATATCTCAACATACAAGCAGATTCATGTTATAATCCTAAAAGAGAATATGTTCGTTAAAAGGTGGGTTCAATTTTAAAAATATTTTTATGTAAAAAATATCTGGTAAATAATTTGAAATTGTGAAATTACAGAGAAAAATGTTTAAAACAGAAAATTCAAGTATCTTAATTATAAGTTTTGATCATTGGATCAGATCCGTCTTGCAATATGATGATTTTTAAAAGAAATTTCACAATTTTTAAGTTTGTGAACGTCGAGAATTATCAAGTTGAACGAAAAAGGTATTATCGCCAAATTTCGACGACTGGCATGGAAATGATGGTTGTCGTCATGGCTAGAGGAAGATGGGATGGTGGCGAACCCAAGAAAAATGCTCGGAATATTTATAGAGGGTCGAGATGACGACACGGTGGTTTTGTAGGGTTTTAGGTCGACAAAGTTCAAAGGAGAAAAATTGCCGTCGATGGTAATTAATAGTCGATCGGACTGGGGGGAACTGGAGTATTGGTTTGTGGTGCAGCTCTGGACGAAGTCACATGGCCTCCGGTGGTCAAGATCGCCGGCGAAGGATGATTTTTTCAACACGGTTGATTCCATAAAAGATGTTCTATCGTTCAATTTTAAAATTCTGATCGAGTTCGTTGACCTGGGTGATTAGGAAGCTCGACTAGGTTGTTGTCAACATGCCAAAGTTAAGGGCAGTGATCAGAGGCGATCGGAAGGTTTGTGCACGTGCACACTTGGATTTTGGGTGTTTGGAAATCATGGTTATGAGGGACGAAGGGTTGCTTTCGGGTTTGACTCGAAGTAAGTGATGACTTTGCTCGAGGAAATGAATGATGTGAGGAACTCGAAGATGGGCTCGAGAAAATCAAGTAATGGCCCAAGGTTTTGTTTGTTTGTCTCGTGCTAGTTGAGTTAAGCTACCAGATTAATAAATTATAACAGTTCTTAAAATTTTAAGTAAATTGTTGATTAGTTTATAAACAAAAAGAGATGGTAAATATTTAAAATTAAGTTTCAAAAACAAAGATATTGATCAACTTTAAAACAAATTTTCAAAATATATGAATTATAAATGCAAATGTGTTTTGAAATTAAATTATCTTGATTTGAATAAATAAATATTAGGTTGGTTATTTAATTTAATCTCTGATTGTTTTCAAAATAATTTTTTTCAAATTTGTTAAGTTAAAAGTATTTTAATCTATATAACTTTTGGTTTTAAAGTTTATAAACTTAATTTTTGTAATTAAATGAATAATTGAGAAAATGAAATATTTTATAATCCTTAATCCAACTTAAAATATTTAAGTTAATTAATGTATTAATGATGATCTATTTCCAATAATAAGGATTAAATGATAATTAAAAATAATAAAGGTAAATGGTTTATCTTTTAATTGATTAAATCTTAAGTAATTAAAGAATATTATTTAATGAAAGTAATTAAGGGTGATTAATTGCTTAGGAAAATTACTTAATTAAAAGTAATCCATTAATGATTACGGTCGATTAGTCAAGTAATTAAAGAATAATTAATTAAAAGATAATTAATGTGATTAATTAATTGAGGTAATTAATTTAAGGATAATTAATTAATTAAAAGTGTTTAAGGGGTGATTTATTAACTAAGGGTTAATTAATTGATGTAATTAATTAAGGATAATCAATTAAGCATTAATTAATTAATTAATTAATTAAAGAATGATTAAAGGTTAATTAATTTATTATTAAAGGTTAATTAATTTATTATTAAAGGTTAATTAATAAATGATTAAATAATAATTAATTAAAATGATTTGTAATTAATTAATGTTAATTAACCCGGATTAGTGATTAATCTGGTTTAAATTAATCAGATAATTAATTAATCTTACTTATGGATGTTTGGATTGCATGGAATGCTTTGTTTTGTTTGATATCCCTTATGTGTGATATTCTGTGATGTAAATTGTTTGAATTGAGCTGTGTATGTAATTTATTTATCTGTGATGCATTTACCTATATATATATGTGTGACTCTATGTATGGAAGATAAGCATTATAGGATTATAGCGCTTATCGATATTGCTGTTCTTGAATCTATAATGATGGATGATGTTGCACTATTGTGTAAAACCCCTGGACTACACTATACACACACAAATTTGGATTTCACGGGAAATCGGTTAAGTCATAGATATTTTGAATGTAATATTATTTTATTTAAAATGTTTTTAAAAGTTGAATTTTGAATCCGAATGGTTTTGGAAATGGGATTAAGTTGATTATGGAAATTTTTTGAAAAGGAAGTTTGAAATTGAAATTTAGTTTCAATATAACATATATCTCGTTTAAGTTTTGAAATTATTTTGGAAATTTGGTTTGAAAGGTTTATACATGTTATATAATATATATGGATTTTTACACCATCTTTAAAGTATTTTAATAGTATTATTATGCGAATTTAAATTTAACCCAAGTTTATATTATAAAGGCTATAACTTGTGTATATTTGATCGGATTTTTTTGAAACAAAAAGCAATTGTTTCAAATGATAATGGCTTTTATATAAAGGAAAGAACTTCCAATTTTTGTTAAAAGATTTCAAGTTTGAAATGGAAAATATTTTGAAAGCTGTGAAGGAATCTTTGTTAAAGATCGGTGAACTTGTTTTTAAATTGAAGAGGATCTTAACGGTGTATCTTTTGTATAAAAGATTTGAAGTTGAAATAGTTTTGAAAGCTATGAATGAATCTTTGTGAAAGATTGGGGAACTTTATTTTCAAATTGAAAGGGATCTTAAAGGTGTACCTTTTGTATAAAAGATTTGGAATTGAAATAGTTTTGAAAGCTATGAATGAGTCTTTGTGAACGATTGGTGAACTTTGTAAAGTGAATCTTTTTGTTTAAAAGATTTAAAAGTGGAATTTGTTTAAACCATTTGAAGAAAAGGTTTGGGTTAAAGTTGCGACTTAACTAAGATCCCATTTATCCATATGGTTTTAAAATTAAGCGCTCATTATTCAGTTTAGCCGAGAGAGGACTTTATGTCATATAAACCATTCTGAATAATGATATGACGAAATGGATAGCATTTGAAGAACGGTGGTGAAGACCGAATATTTTCGAAAGCGAAAGGATTACCTGTCGAATGTCTCTGCACCGAATGGCCCTGGTATAGAGATTTGATCAACCTTTGTGATGGGGAGTCCGGACGTGAGTAAGGATTATCCGGATTTGCAAGGGCTTCTTTTGAAGTGCCTTCGGTTTTGTTCGAACCCGGAACAGACTTGTATGGATGTATGTCTGACGTTACACTTTGAGATGTAAAACTGGTTTCTATCAAGTACATTTTTGTTGGCGGCGGAGAATTTATTCTCTTAGCTTAACACCCTTCTCTGAGATGTACGGGCTTAGAGGTTATGTAGTTGATGGTTACCAGTGATACATTCCCAACTTGGTAATATGGTATACGAAGTGTTGCCGATCATTTATTGATCGAAGCATGGCTTTTGTGAAAAGCATAGCTTTGTGGGATGAGTCTTCATCAGAACCTCCCAAACCAAAATGGTTGAAACAGAAAGGATGCATCAGGGTTATTATGGGTAGCGCCCCTTAGGGTATGTCCATTTCCTTTTGGATAAATAGTGGTATCATGGTATGGAGCCCAGCCACTTAACATATGTGGTTGTTACAAATCTATTGCTTTGTGGTTGTTGGTGTTGAGGATCCTCGGATAAAGGTCGGTAACGACCGGGTGATGGCATACTCGTGACAGTTAGTTACCTAGTTACAGAGGTAAGCCGGCCTTATGTTGGCAGAGAGCTAGTTATGTTCTCAAGGCGTCCCTCTAGAGGCGTACTCATATGGTCCAGGAAGTTCCTTAGCCTGACCATTGTTGGAAATCCAATCACCAATACGTGCCTTGTACGGTTTAAGTTGTAGAACCTACCATTTAACATGGTAGTTATAATAGGCATACTATAATGGTACATATGTTGACTAAATTAATATTATACTTGCAAATGTTTTATGCACTATGCACTAATAATAATATCAAATAGTTTTTGCATACCAAGCATGTTTGACTATCATAAAGAGAAATCTCCACCAATTGTGCGCTTGCATTATGTGTGTGCGGGGATGCCTTATGGTAGTTTCATTTTCCAAAAAGCATTGCAGATTTCTTTTAACTTTCTTTTTTTTTTTTTAAAGAAAACTGTTTTTTGTTTGCTCACACCAGTCCCATGACTGACCTGGAGTTTATTGTTCCCTTTCTAAACTCTGGATGCCCATAATTTTCCACACGGGCAGCCTAGAGTTTGATTTTCAGATAATCAGCTAATAGATGTAGATTCGATATCCTAGAATTCTTTGGTTTGGCAATTGCATTCCCGGACAGACCTTTCTTAATATAACGTGATAGGGGGTTCTCGCTTCGCGTTTGGAAAGCATATTGGTGGTTCGGGCTTATAGCTTGGAGATCTTTGGCAATGAATTTAGATATTGGATTCTTTCTTTCTCTTTTGGAGATCAAATTGGAGATTTTCTTTCCGTTTCTGTTCTTTCTATTGTTGTATCTACCTCTGATAGTGTTTTTCATATCCATTGTATCGTATTGTATCAGATATTGTATCCATTGTTGTATCAATGATATATTGTTTTTCTTTCATTGTATTGTTGTACTTAATGTGTTATAAGCTCCATCTGAACTGAAGTTCGACGTTTGAATCTTTGGCATCCGAATATGGGTGAAGTATGGATGTCGATTTTCAAGCGTCGAAATTCGGGTCGCCACATTAATCCTGTATGTTGAAAAGTGAAGCTATCATTAATGTGGAAGTGCTATCAACAATATAAATGAAGCACAATTAAATTGGAGAGGAATGTTAAATAGATGGGCATGTTAAGGATGCCACAATAATTGATATTTATTGGAGTACAATGATATTTTCACATCAAACAAATCAGTTCAAAGATATGTAAAAGACATGGGAAACATCTAACACCAAAGAATAGCAATGAATTATGTGAAAGGTAGTATATTAATGTGAAGGAAACTCTATAAATCTTCAAGGCATTCCTATGCAATCATGCCACCTTGTTTAATACCATAGCCAAGATAGCAACCCGTATTAACTACTATAATCCCGAGATTATGACTTATGGCACCATCAAGAGCATCCATCGTGCCAAGTCAGCAATCTACATCAACTTCAATTGGCCAATGACAACAAGCTATGCCCCTCCTCTACCATTATAAATAGAGACCTACTTCTATATAAAGAGTAGCTCCTCTCTTCTTTTTATTTCTTAACATAAATCATTTTCTAGGGCTTGACATTTCTAAGCTCCTTTGAGAGCTTGAGAACTCCTTTAAGGGATGACGAAGAAGAAGATGACTTGAACTTTTAAACATAAGGACCTTTTGAAATAGAAAATTCCATATTTACTCCAACGTGACTTTTTGGACTATAATAAAGGTGGCAACTTGTACTTTTTCATATTGACCATTAGGTAATGGATATTGAATATGTAATCAAATTTCCTATGATATCCCGGAAATTGGGCAATATAAATTTAATAATCTGTGTTAAAAATTTAATTGTTTTGATTGATAATAAAATTTAGAATTGATTTAGATCTCATATTTTAATAAATATTTAAATTGGACGATTTTATCTTTTAAAGCTAATAAACTGTTTTCTGTTTATAATATATATAATTGTACATATTGTAGATTGATAAACTTTGATTTGGAACTTAGTAAATGAACCAATTTTTAATTCTATTTTGTTTTGGTAAATTGAAAATTTGATTTAAATTTAACATTTAACTTTTCAACACAATTCAATAAATAATTTTATGGTTTATACTTATGATAAATCTTATTTGTTTAAATTTATATTTTTAATTAACTTAAATATGAATTTGAATTAGATTAACATTAAAATTTTCTTTTATTCTATTTTTAAAGATTACTTGAAATTTATATATAAGAATTTACAATACAAATTACAAATGTTATTAATTTGTTTATAATCTTTTTTATAAATTATTTAATATTGTTATATTTGTTATTTTAAAATAAAAATGATAATACTTAGTTTTTCATAAAACATAAATAGATTTTTAGAAATAGGATTTGTTATTTTTAATTTTAACAAGAGTTATATATGCATCTATATATATAACTTGATTTTAAGATTTGATTTGGTAAATTAATTTAGATTTGAATTCAATGTTTTGGAATTTAAAAGAATAAATACATAAAAAATATTTGAATAAGCTTATATTTATAATTTGATTGTTTTCATTTCTTTTTAATTTAAAAAGAGATAAATTCATTTATATTTATATATAAGAAACAATAAGTCTAGATTTAAAAGTTTATAAAAAATTTAATTTAAATTAAAATACACTTAAATTAAAATACACTTATATTTATAATTTGATTGTTTTCATTTCTTTTTAATTTAAAAAGAGATAAATTCATTTATATTTATATATAAGAAACAATAAGTCTAGATTTAAAAGTTTATAAAAAATTTAATTTAAATTAAAATACACTTAAATTACATGTGTGAGCTTCTTAACACAACTAATTGACAAGTGTTAAGCATAGAGTAAACTAAGAAGACAAATGTTAAACTTAAACTAAGTGTCTATTTTATTTTCTTTTTCTTTTTTTATGAAATCAAAAATATTTCTTATATAAAATTTTTTCCCTCATTTTCATATTCTAATCTTCTTCTTCAAATCAAAAGCCAATACAATGGAAAATCTGCAAATGATTCCCTTAAAGAAACAATCTGCACCAACATTTGCTCCAAAAACCAGAAATTAAATTAACCTAAAAATCATTTGCAAATCCCCTCAAAAATCATCTGAAGCCATATGAATCATTCTGCAATTGAAGAACCTCTGCATCTCTGTTTGAAAACCTTAATTCAAATGTCTGCAATCAATTTGCAAATTCCCAAAATCTGCATGCAACCACAAAGTTCAAATTCATGTCTGCATTTTTCTGGAAACAAACATGCATGCACTTTCTTTCTGGAAGCCTGCAATTCTTCTTCTGGAAATAATGTATCTGTAAATCAAGCTTGAATCTGGGAACATACAATTAAAATCAGAGACGATGAAATAAAAAAAGGGGGCAAATCAAGATCTAAAGTTTTTATAAAAAAAGAAGAAGAACCATTCAATTTCAAGCATTTTCAGTGCATGGATACTCTGCTCATATAAAATCTGTGAGTAACCTCACTCTTTTAAAGATTATGAATTTTGGTTGTTTACTTTATGCTGGAAATAAAATTATTTGCATGACATTTACAAGTAAATTGCTGGTATTTATATATATGAATATATATATAGTTGTGTATGTTTCTGGGAAATCTGTTCTTTGTACTTAAGTTCCAGGTTTTAAGAATGTGCTTAAAACTCCATTTTAGATTTATATAATCTGTGTTAAGGATTTATGATTAAATCAAATATGGTTATGTAATATAAATTTAAATTTAAAGTTTTTATTTTAAAAAAGAAGAAGAGAAAACCTATAATGTCTCTGGAAACAGAAAGATACTAAAGAACATTTTTTTTATATATAAGTAAGAATTTAATTATTTAGAATTCTTTGATTTAAGATATCAATCCAATTACATAAACCAAAACTTGAATTCTAAAACTAAATTCAGAAAATTTAGTTTAAATTTGAAAGAGCATCATTGGTTTGTCTGAAAATGGGGTTTTAGGTTGGAACTGACATCCTAGAAGGTCGGAGTGGCCATGGTCTATTTCGGTGATGAAGTGATGATCAAGTTTCAGGAAAAAAATGGAAGTTAATGGATTTATGGAGTGAAGCAGTAGACATTTGGGATTGAAGATTGTAGCCCTAGATTATGTTCATCAGGAAAGTTTTGATCACCGTAGCTCCTATGATGGATCGAGCCTTTCCAGATTGAAGTTGGGGATAGATGGGGGGTGGAAATAGTTGTGGCCGGAGTTGGAACTTCACTAATGATCGGAAATTTTTGTTTGAGGCAAAATTCCTGTAGTGACATTTGCTACCGTTTTGAAGCTTGAATGCTCGATTCTGAACTAGGGGTTCTGCATTCAAATTTGGGGTTGGAATGGAATTAGGAGATGACCAATGACTTGCTCGTGGGGTCGCGAGAGGCCGGAGGTGGCGAGGGGGTTGGTGCAGGTGCACGGTGTCGTGTGGTGTCAGATTGGGTTTGGGGAGGATTGAGTCACGAGTTGTTTCAGGTTGAAACAGGATTTGCTCGAAGCTGAAGGTCGTTTTACTCGAAGTAAATTATGTATGGCTCGGGCATTTTGGTTATTACAGGTTTAAGTGTTAACCTGTCAGTTTTTTTTTAGTTTAAATAAATTGCAAATGGACATGGTACTGGAGTTACTCGAAATTTGTTAGCATTTTACTTGAGTTATTTTAGTGTTTAGGTCGTGTTAGTTGTTCAAGTTTGAACTTCTCTTGTTTTCAAAATTTAAATTGAATTTTTAAAAGTGTAAGCAAAGATTTAAAGTGAGTTTTAAATCTAAGTTTAAGTTATGAATTCAAGTTTCATTTTGAATTTAAATAATTTAAAAAGGGGTTTATTGTTTAAAAATGTTTTTTTAAAAGAAATTTGAATTTAAATTGGAAGTGTTTTAAACAAAGTTTAAATTTGATTCAAATCTGAATTTGAATCTATGTTTCAAAATAGGTTTAAGTTTCTATAAATTTAAGTGTTTAACAGTTTTGAATGATAAAGTATAATTTAAATGTTTGAATTTAAAAAGAATTTTTTTTTAACCCTTGTAAAATTTCTTTTATAAGAAAAGTATTATTTAAATTTAAAAGGGTTTTAAATTGATTTTAAAACTTATTTAAGTTAACTTATAATTTAATGATTTGTTATTCATTTAATTATTAGAGTAATTAAATAGATGATTAATTTATTTTATAAATTAATGAAATAAATAATTACTTAAATTAAGGGTTTAATCTTAAAAAGTTTAAGATTAATTAACTGCTGATTTAAGATTCATTAATTAAATAAGATTAGTTTTAATTAATGATTAATAACTAATTAATCAAGTAATAAGGGATTAATTAAGTTATAATTTATACTTAATTATTTTAATGATTAGGGGTTAATTAATGGGTTATTAATGATTAATTAATTTGTAATTAATAATGATTTAAAATAAGTTAATTATTTCAGAAAAATAATTAATGAATTGTTTAATAGTTAATGAAGGTCATTAACTAGGGACTATTTAATAATTAATTAATGTGATTAATTTTAATAATTAATTAGATTGAGTAATTTAAAGATAATCATTTGTGTAAATTGTTAAGTACAATTACTTATGGAAGTAATTAAGGAATTAATTACTTATTGTAATTAATTGAGTTTAATATGATTAGATTAAGTAATTAATTCAGTTTAATTAATTTAAATTAATCATTTGAAGATTTATGGAGTATAATTACTTAATGTAATTTAATGAAGAGGAATTACTTAGAGAAGTAATTTATGGGCAATTACTATATGTAATTAATTGAAGGAGATTTGTTGATAAAAGTAATTTGAGTATAATTACTTTGTGAATTAATCAAGGGATTAAACAGAGATAATTAATCAATGAGTAATTAATTTATTTTGTGGAGTAATTAATGGTAGTTAATTACTGAATGAAGTTAATCGAGGGTGATTAACAATTATTCTTAAAATGAAGATTAATTACTTAATGTAATTAATTTAATTATGAGAATGTAATTAGAAATCATTAATATTATAATTAATGATATAATTAAGAAATAAATTTATTTGGAAATAATTAACCAATGAGTTAATTAATTTATGTAATTAATTAAGTAATGTAATTAATTATAGTTAATTAAGTAATTAAAGATTAATTACTGTATTTGGTTAAGTATAATTAATTTGAGAAATTAATTAGTGGATAATTACTTAAAGGTTAATTAATCAGGGATGATTAATTAAAATGAATAATTGGTTGATGATTAATTAATTGATTGATAAGTAATCAGTAGTGATATAAGCAAGTTGATATTGATGAAGTAATTAATTTAATTTACTTTAAATTAATTTGAATGATGTAATTAATTTAATTCATTTTAAATTAATTATATTTGGTATGGTAAATCATTGCTTATATGGTTGGATAATGTTGTTTCTCTTGAATGGTTTGATCTCGGATATGGGATAGATAATGTTGAGTGATATGGACGTATTTGTTGCATTGTAATGATGATTTAGATAATCTTTTGGATAATTATAATATGGTTTATCTGTTGTGATGATAATGTGATTATCTATTGTGAATCTGTGATTTATCTATCTGTGTATATAGATAATTGAATTGTTTTAAACCCTTAAAACAACTTGGCCTTAAAAGGCATTCTTTGGATTTCGATGAGACCGGGATCGGTTTTCCATATTTGGATATCCGAAAACCACATCGATCCAAATTAACGATAGGTCGCGAATCTCTTGTGAAGAGTGAAGACTCAAGATGTAAGGACTATACGTCAGTATAACTCTAGGGGTGATTCCATGATGAGGTTGACGATGATAGTTCTTATAGGTTCGAGATGAAGATTCAGAGTGCAAGGGTTATCGTCGTTAACTCTGAGGGTGATTCCAAAATGAGTGTAACGAGATAACGCGTTCGGTTTCGTTCGAACCCGGAACGAACTTGTATGGATTGAATGCTTTCAGAACATCGTCAGGTGGATGATGAGCATTCTAAGAGATGTGTTCTATAAAGGTAATCGTAGCCTCAAGCCTCATCAACCGGGAATGGCTAAAATAGGGGAGGTGCAGCAAGGCTTCGTGGGTAGCTCCCACTGGAGGGCGAGATATACCCCTGTCTAGAGGTCCCTTTTTATTTCGGCTGTGTGGGCGGTTGGAACGTACGCCAACTGCGGGGTTGTCTTGTTCGGGACTATCCAGTAAGGGATGGTTCCGGTCTTGTGTTGCAGGGGAGCGGGCGTACTCCTCGGTATGTTGATCTATGCCACGTACTGTGACGGGCGGTACCCCAGTAGCCCTGCCATTGTATGGAATCCAAAATCCAATAAGTGCCAACGGTTTTGATTGTATTACCCACTTTTGTGGCTAGTAGCTGGAATTTAATGAATGTAACAATTTCGACTATTTCATATTTACTTGAAAACCCTAGACCTATTATAATATCACTGGATTTCCTATCAAATGTTTTGGTTAGCGTAAGGTAAAAACTTTTTCATGTTTTTGTGTGGGAAGTCTTACGTGATACCTTTCTTTTCAAAGGTTTTTCAAAGTTAAGCAACTTTAACATGTTACTCACACCAGATCCATGTCTGACCCAGAGTTTATCTTCTATTTTCTTAAACTCTTGGTACTCAAATTTTTACGAATAGCCAAGGGATTCAGGTGAGCTTTTGACGAATTATGGAGGAGCAAATGGAGCAGGAGGCTTCTGCGTTGTAGATATATTGTTCCGCTGTGTATTCTCTGTTTTGGGTTCTTTGTTTGAGTTGTATTGAGTTGTAATAACTAAACAGATGTTTATAACTGTCTAGTATGTGATGCAAATTCTGTGTAACTCTGATAGTGTTGTATATCTATGTAATACTTTTGATATTTATATAATTTATTCGTTCCGCTGTTGAGATTCTGATGTTGTTTCTTCTTTCTTCTCTTTCTTTTCTCTTTTCTATCCCTTTTTTTCTTCTTGATGATGCGATTTTCTGTGGTAAGAAAGTCGGGTCGTCACAGTTGGTATCAGAGCGGTAGGTTGAGCGAATACTTAGGCTTTGAAGTGATTCTTTCTTGAGAGAGCGAATTTGTAATTTTAAATATATATATATATTTACTTCTACCTATTTGTTGGGTTACCTGTTCAGGTTTTCCAATATAGGTTATAAAGGTAGATAAGGTAGTGGGGTGTGTAACACGACTACTACCATTGGTTAGAGTTTGAGTGTTGAGGTTGGAAGTGTATTTGTCGAGACTGTAGACCTAATACCATCTCAAGTGAGTTTTGCTTGGAGTAAGGGTTTCATAGATCTCTGAAAGAAACCTGTAAAGGTTCGGAGTCTATCTTTGAAGTTGGATGAGTAGAGTTTGGATCTGTCGATTGGGCAGAAGAGAATGATGGTATCTTGATACCTCAGGAATTAGTAGCTGTGTGATGAGACACTGTGACTATGGATGATTCCGAGGATATTTCTTTGGAACAAGTTTAAGGAAGTATGTCTGCTTTGATGTTGTTGCTGGATTCAGGAGGATGTTTCTGTCTGGTTTGAGGTCCGAGTTTCTCGAAGAGCTTTGGATTAGGAAATTTTTGGTGTCGGTGTCAGCAGTGCAGCTGGGAGTACTCCGTGTGCTAGCAAGAAGGTCTTCCGGTTAGCAGTTTTTTTGAAGGAGTTCAGAAGCAGCAAAGTGGATTTATTTCTTCGATGGATTGGCTAGTTAAGCGTAGACTGTTCTGATTGGTAAAGAGAGAACAGTTTTCTTTGGATATTGGACTGGTTGATCACAAAAGTGACTTGCGATAGTTTGAGTATTCTCTTGAGCTATCATAAGTTTGTCCGCATCTAGAGGTTGAGATTTCTTATCGACTGGATTCCAGAAGTGATGCCGGAGGTTCAGTTTAGTAGAAGGATCAGGTGGGGCATCTGATTTTTCTTTTATGGATCTGTTGGACCATAATTCTGAGATGTGTTGTCCAGTTTGTGCTCGAGTTTTTCTTCTCCTCCAGATCAGAGTTGTGTAGCGGGAGCAGTTTGGTAGTGCTTTTGTTTTCTCTTTTCCAAATAGGAGAAGTAAGTTGGTCTTCTAATATTTATGGAGTAGAGTTGGTGTTCTTGGTTTTTGGATTGATCTTGATGAGATCATTCTGTTGCGTTGTTTGGTCCAGTTTGTTTCTAGGGACATCCGCGAAGGTTGAGCCGATCGGGAGAGATGAAGGCAACCCAGGATCGTCAAAAGTGTTCTGTGGATAAGAGACGAAGGAATTTGGATTCCGGAGTCGGAGATTTTATTTTTGGGTTAGTTTTCTCCGATCTAAAGAGCTATAAGATTGTGTAAGACTGGGTAAGTCAGCTCCGAGATGTTTTGGATCTTTTCTGTGTTCTTGTAAGAATTGGTGTTTAATTGTCTAGGTTGAATTGTCAGTTTGGATAACTAGGATTCGATGTATTTCACGTATCTCTGAGGGAGTACGTGTATGATCTATCTGTGGTCGTGGAACTAGCAGTTCAGGAGGATGTGATTGTTGAGTTAGACTTGTTTGTAGTCTGATATCCGGTTTAGTTTTGTAGAGTTAGTCGGATAGGAGCTCTGTAGCTCAATAATATTGATTGTTTGAATTCTATAGAGCGAGTATTCCGGTATATATATAACAGGGAAACTCGTGGAAATTTTATCCAGAATTTTTCTGGATAATTAGATTTGTTTAGTTTGAATGAATTAGTTTCTATGGTTGTTAGTATATGATTGATATATGCTTGTGTTTTAAAATAAAATCTTAAGATAGATTATTAAATTACCTTTGCTTTTAAATTTCAGGGACGAAATTCCCTAAAGGGGAAAGGAATGTGATATTCCGGAAATTAGGCAATATTAATTTAATAATCTGTGTTAAAAATTTAATTTATTTAATAATTTTTGATAATAAAATTTAGAATTGATCTAATAATATCTTTTAATGAATATTTAAATTGGAAGATTTTATCTTTTAAAGCTAATAAACTGTTTTCTGTTTATAATATATACAATTCTATATATTGTAGATTGATAAACTTTGATTTGGAACTTAGTAAATAAACCGATTTTTAATTCTAATTTATTTTGGTAAATTGAAAATTTGATTTAAACTTAACATTTAACTTTTCAACGCAATCCAATAAATAATTTTATGGTTTATACTTATGATAAATCTTATTTGTTTAAATTTATATTTTTAATTAACTTAAATATGAATTTGAATTAGTTTAACATTAAAATTTTGTTTTATTCTATTTTTAAATATTACTTGAAATTCATATATAAGAATTTACAATACAAATTAAAAATCATATTAATTTGTTTATAATCTTTTTATAAATCATTTAATATTGTTAAATCTGTTATTTTAAAATAAAAATGATAATACTTAGTTTTTCATAAAACATAAATAGATATTTACAAATAGGATTTGTTATTTTTAATTTTAACAAGAGTTATATATGCATCTATATATATAACTAGATTTGAAGATTTGATTTGATAAACTAATTTAGATTTGAATTCAATGTTTTAGAATTTAAAAGAATAAATACATAAAAAATATTTGAATAAGCTTATATTTATAATTTGATTGTTTTCGTTTCTTTTTAATTTAAAAAGAGATAAATTCATTTATATTTATACATAAGAAACAATAAATTTAGATTTAAAAGTTTATAAACAATTTAACTTAAATTAAAATACACTTAAATTACATATGTAAGCTTCTTAACACAACTAATTGACAAGTGTTAAATCAATTTTCAATGGATTTCCTAATTTATCATCATTTAAAATAAATCCCTTTATTTTCTTCCAAACTATTCAAAATCCATATTTCAAATAAATCCTTCAACTATCAAACAATATTACTCAAAACCCATTTATAAAAATCTTTTCCCATATTTTGGAATTTATTCAATAGGATTTCACTATAGATTTTCTACTTCAATTCAAAAATCCTATTTTATTTATTTCTGGTATCTTACGACACCAAAAATATATTCGGCTAAATTTTAGCCTACAATGATTCCAATTACAATATAATCACACAGAGATTATAAATATTTAACACACAACAAATGAAACATATTCAAATGTTTGAGGAATCCAGTAGGATCCCTCCAACCTATTTCCCTGCATCCACAGACGTTAGCACAACAATTTAAATACCAATTCCACTTCGAGGTGGAATATCGCGGTATATGGGATTTATAAAATATCATTCACTATTATGCGGCGCAATAAGGTCTCATCCGCCATATAATGCGGGAAATCTACTCCAAATACATATATAATACCAATTCCTCTTCGAGGTGGAATATCGTGGTATATGAATTTAACATAATAACCTCCGCTATTATGCGGCACATAAGGTCTAAACTAATATAAATGATAATAAATTAATCATCCAAGCACACAATCAACGATTAAATTTAACTATCACAATTCAGCAATCAATCAATAACTGAAATTTTCAATTATTATTTTTGAGTGAGAAGATGTCACCTTTTGCTTACGCATGCAATATATTCCAATTCCGATATGATTTCCTTATTTTGACCTTGTATAATTGTTTATTAAATTCATTAATATTGGAACCAATCGAATAATTAAATTTCTATTTGATAGTTTAAACTAACTAATGATTTTTTTTTAATAAATTTTCCTTTTAAAAATACATATACACTTATAAAAACAGATTTCAAAAATTTGACTTATACAAATTCCTTCCATGTTTAAAATTCCTTTCTTTCAAAGTTTACCTATATCTAAACCACTTTGAATATAACAGTAATTTATTTCATTGTAAAATAATATATAGATCGAAAAATCTATTTTCATATAAATTCAATCTTTTAAAATTTTCTGTTATTATCATTAACATTTAAAATACATAACTGCATATATATATACTTCACTGTTAATAATATTTCCTTCTTCCGACCTATATAAAAATTTACTGTAATTTTCAAACAAATGTAGATTTCAAATACATATACGTGTTTATTGAATCGAAATTAAATTTGAGAAATAAGTTCGAATACCTCACTATGTTTACCCCACTGCCACTCTCAACAGCAACTCGCGAACAGGCCATCGGTGCGGCGACTTCGACCCTATCCTCCGGTGCCTTCACACGCTGTCGATCCCTTGATGCTCGATTCCCACATTGCGTCGCGAGATTTCATATGTCGCCGCGCTCGAAGGCAATCAAGATGCCACCTTTGATGTCGCTATTGACTTTTCCCTAGGATCTCCACCACATCTCGTGACCAGACGAGCTTCGCCCTTTTGCCGCGACGCAAATCCGTTGACGTGCCTCCTTCTTTTGGCCTCGCGACGCCCTATGGTGAACGCGACAACTCTATGTTGCTCGACTAACGGCCTATACCTCCAAATTGATCACGAACGAACGATTTAGGGTTCTTCGCAGATTCAATTTGAGGGAATAGCGGTCAATTTTGCTGTTGAATTCAAATTTTAAAAAGAAAAAAAATGCGATTTTGGTTATCACTGAAAAGAGGGGTGTTTGGCCATAAATTTCGAGCTTGACTTCGATTTTTTTCCATTTTGAACGAGATTTTGGGTTTCCGGTTTTATTTTTTTACTACAACCATTTTTTTCTTTTCGCCATGATTTTGATTTCTTTTGAACGAGATAGGTATATTTTGAAAGAAAGAATAGAGGAAACAGGAAATGATGTTTGCGTGCTTCAACCAGTTGGCTACAGCGACTGAAATGAAGTGTAAAAAGCGTTGGTGTGACATTATTTCGGCTGAAGGCTGACTATTATAAATATTCAATTTAAATTCAAACTCAAACCGTTCGGTAAATGCAACTTAAAAGTTGACCTTCTGTCGTGGCATACCGCCCGACATTTATAAAGTTTTATCCGCATTCCAAACACAATGGAACGTGCTTCGGAGGCTAATTCGATCATATGCGCAAGTTACGGAAGTAAACGATCAAATTTAAATTAAATCGATTAAAACAGTCTCAATGCGTTTTGAGTTGCGAGGGTCAAACGACAACTCCAAACATTACGAAAATTGAAATCCGATAATAATACAATATTACGGATCCAATGGAACTGGTTTCGTCAAAATCTGAGACTGTGCCTCCGAAGGTATTTTTGAATATCGATTTAAACGATATAAATTCAAAATTTATTAATTCTCTTTCAAATTCAATTCCGAAGCTTCCATTATCTTCAGTATAGTCAATATGAGTCTCCTAAGCCATCAAATTATTTTTAACAAGCTCAAAGTTAAAGATTTGCAATTTTACCTAAATTTCTATAATTAAATTTGATAATTAAATTGCTAACTCCATAGTTGAAATTGAAACTCAAGCTTAATTTAACAATTCAGATATTTGAAATCAATAAAATATTTCAATTTCAAACGTTGAAAATTCTGGGTCATAACAGGTAATTTCTTAAGTTATAGTATAACATTTTGTCTTTTTTAAAGTGTTTCGTTTTAAGCTATTGGAAGTAGCATTTTTTAAAAAAAAGGGTAATTTCTTAAATTATAGTACAACATTTTTGTCTATTTTATAGCGTTTTGTTTTAAGCTATTTGAAGTAGTTTTTTTTAAAAAAAAGGTAAAAGGGCTAATTTCTTAAGTTATAGTACATCATTTTTGTCTATTTTATAGCGTTTTGTTTTAAGCTATTGGAAGTAGTTTTTTTAAAAAGATAAAAAGGGGTAATTTCTTAAGTTATAGTTCGGCATTTTGTCTATTTTATAGCATTTTTTCTATTTACAGTGTTTTGTTTTTAGCTATTAGGAGTAGCTTTTTTAAAAAAAAAAGGAAAAAAGGGGTAATTTCTTAAGTTATAGTACAGCATCTTTCCTATTTTATAGCATTTTGTTTTAAGTTATTGGAAGAAGGTTTTTTTTTTTAAAAAGGTAAAAAGGGGTAATTTCTTAAGTTATAGTACAACAGTTTGTCTGTTTTACAGCATTTTGTTTTAAGCTATTAGATGTAGTTTTTTTTCAAAAGGTAAAAATGGGTAATTTCTTAATTTATAGTAAAGCATTTTGTCTATTTTACAGCGTTTTGTTTTAAGCTATTGGAAGTATTTTTTTTTTAAAAAAGGTAAAAAGGGGAAATTTCTTAATTTATAGTACATCATTATGTCTATTTTACAGCGTTTTGTTTAAGCTATTCGAAGTAGTTTTAAAAAAAAGGTAAAATGGGGTAATCTGTAAAGTTATAGTACAACATTTTGTCTATTTTACAGCTTTTTAAGCTATTATAAGTAGTTTTTCTTTAAAAGGGTAAAAAGGGGTAATTTCTTAAATTATAATATAGCATTTTGTCTATTTTACAGCGTTTTGTTTTAAGCTATTGGAAGTAGTTTTTTTTAATGGTAAAAAGGGGTAATTTCTTAAGTTATAGTACAGCATTTTGTCTATTTTACAGCATTTTGTCTACTTTACAGCGTTTTGTTTTAAGGTATTAGAAGTTGTTTTTGTTTAAAAAAGGTAAAAAGGGGTAATTTCTTAAGTTATAGTACGACATTTTGTATATTTTACAGCATTTTGTTTTAAGCTGTTGGAAGTAGTTTTCTTAAATAAAGGTAAAAAGGGGTAATTTCTTAAGTTATAGTACAACATTTTGTCTATTTTACAACATTTTGTTTTAAGCTATTGGAAGTACTTTTTTTGAAAAAGGTAAAAAGAGGCAATTTCTGAAGTTATAGTATAGCATTTTTGTCTATTTTACAGTGTTTTGTTATAAGCTATTGGAAGTAGTTTTTTTTGGAAAAAGGTAAAGAGGGGTAATTTCTTAAGTTATAGTGCAGCATTTTGTCTAATTTACCGTGTTTTGTTTTAAGTTATTGGAAGTAGTTTTTAAAAAAAAAAGGTAAAAAGGGGTAATTTCTTAAGTTATAGTACAATATTTTGTCTATTTTACAGCTTTTTTTTAAGCTATTGCAAGTAGTATTTTTTTAAAAAAAGAAGATAAAAAGGGTTAATTACTTCAGTTATAGTACATTATTTTGTCTATTTTACAGCTTTTTGTTTTAAGCTATTGGAAGTAGTTTTTTTAATAAACGGTAAAAAGGGTAATTTCTTAATTTATAGTACCACATTTTTTTATTTTACAACGTTTTGTTTTTAGCTATTGGAAGTAGTTTTATTTTAAAAAAAGGTAAAAAGGGGTAATTTCCTATGTTATGGTACATCATTTTGTTTATTTCACAACGTTTTGTTTTAAGCTATTAGAAGTAGTTTTTTTTAAAGGTAAAAGAGGGTAATTTATTAAGTCATAGCATAACATTTTGTCTTTTTTACAGCGTTTAATTTCAAGCTATTGGAAGTATTTTTTTAAAAAAAAGGTAAAAGGGTTAATTTCTTAAGTTATAGTAAGACATTTTTGTCTATTTTACAACGTTTTGTTTCAAGCTATTGGATGTAGTTTTTTTAAAAAAAAAGGTAAAGAGGGGTAATTTCTTAAGTTATAGTGCAGCATTTTGTCTAATTTACAGCGTTTTGTTTTAAGCTATTGGAGTTATTTTTTTAAAAAAAGGTAAAAAGGGGTAATTTCTTAAGCTATAGTACATCATTTTGTCTATTTTACAGCATTTTGTTTTAAGCTATTGAAAGTAATTTTTTAAAAAAAAGGTAAAAAGGGGTAATTTCTTAAGTTATAGTACAGCGTTTTAATCTATTTTACAGCGTTTTTAAGTTATTGTACAACATTTTGTCTAATTTACAACGTTTTGTTTTAAGCTATTGGAAGTAGGTTTTTTAAAAAAAAGGTAAAAAGGGGTAATTCTTAAGTTATAGTACAACATTTCGTCTTTTTTACAGCGTTTTGTTTTGAGCTATTAAAAATAGGTTTTTTTTTAAAAAGGTAAAAAGGGGCAATTTCTTAAGTTATAGTACAGCATTTTGTCTATTTTACAGCGTTTTGTTTTTAGCTATTGGAAGTAGTTTTTTCTAAAAGGTAAAAAAGGGTAATTTCTTAAGTTATAATACAACATTTTGTCTATTTTACAGCATTTCGTTTTTACCTATTGGAAGTAGTTTTTTTAAAAGGTAAAAATGGTTAATTTCATAAGTTATAGTACAGCATTTTCTCTATTTTACATCATTTTGTTTTAAGCTATTGGAAGTATTTAAAAAAAAAGGTAAATTAGGGTAATTTCTTATGTTAAAGTACATCACTTTGTCTATTTTACAGCGTTTTGTTTCAAGCTATTGGAAGTAGCTTTTTTGAACAATGGTAAAAAGAGGTAATTTCTTAAGTTAATAGTATAGAATTTTGTCTACTTTGCAGCTTTTGTTTTAAGCTATTGGAAGCACCTTTTTAAAAAAAAAAGGTAATAAGAGATAATTTCTTAAGTTATAGTACAACTTTTGTATATTACACAGCGTTTTGTTTTAAGCTATTGGTAGTAGTTTTTTAAAAGAAAAAACATAAAATGGGGTAATTTCTTAAGTTATAGTGCAGCATTTTGTCTATTTTACAGCGTTTTGTTTTAAGCTATTGGAAGTAGTTTTTATTTTAAAAGGTAAAAAGAAGTAATTCATAAGTTGTAGTAAATTAATTTGTCTTTTTTACATAGTTTTGTTTTAAGCTATTGGAAGTAGTTTTTTTTAAAGGTAAAACAGGGTAATTTCTTAAGTTATAGTACAACATTTTTGTCTATTTTACAGCGTTTTGTTTTAAGCTATTGGAAGAACTTTTTTTAAAAAAGGGTAAGAAGGGGTAATTTCTTAATTTATAGTACAACATTTTATCTATTTTACAGAGTTTTGTTTTAAGATATTGGAAGTAGTTATTTTAAAAAGGTAAAAAATGGTAATTCTTAAGTTATAGTACAACATGTTGTCAATTTTACAGCGTTTTATTTTATGCTATTGGAAGTAGTTTTTTTAAAAAGGGTAAAAAAGAGTAATTTCTTAAGTTATACTACAACATTTTGTCTATTTTACAGCGCTTTGTTGTAAGCTATTGGAAGTAGTTTTTTTTAGAAGTAAAAAGGGGTAATTTCTTAAGTTAGAATACAACATTTTGCCTTTTTTACAACGTTTTGTTTTAAGCTATTGGAACTAGTTTTTTTTTAAAAAAGGTAAAAAGGGTAATTTCTTAAGTTATTGTACAACATTTTTGTCTACTTTACAGCGTTCTGGTTTAAGATATTAGAAGTAGTTTTATAAAAGAATACGTAAAAATGGGTAATTTCTTAATTTATAGTACAACATTTTGTCTATTTTACAGCGTTTTGTTTTAAGCGATTGGAAGTAGTTTTTTTAAAAGATAAAAAGGGGTAATTTCTTAAGTTATAGTACTATATTTTTTCTATTCTACAGCGTTTTTTAAGCTATTGGAAGTAGTTTTTTTAAAGGTAAAAAGGGGTAGTTTCTTAATTTATAGTACAACATTTTGCCTATTTTACACCGCTTTGTTTTAAGCCACTGGAAGTAGTTTTTTTTTAAAAATGTAAAAATGGGTAATTTCTTAAGTTATAGTACAAAATTTCATCATTTTTGTAGCGTTTTGTTTTAAGCTATTGGAAGTAGTTTTTAAAAAAAAGGTAAAACGGGGTAATTTCTTAAGTTATAGTATAACATTTTGTCTATTTTACAGCGTTTTGTTTTAAGCTATTGGACATAGTTTTATTTTAAAGGTAAAATGGGGTAAATTCTTAAGTTATATTACATCATTTAGTCTTTTTTACAGCATTTCGTTTTAGGCTATTGGAAGTAGTTTTTTTTAAAAAGGTAAAAAATGGTAATTTCATAAGTTACAGCACAACATTTTTGTCTATTTTACAGCATTTTGTTTTAAGCTACTACGAGTAGTTTTTTTGGAAAAGGTAAAAAGGGGTAATTTCTTAAGTTATAGTACAACATTTTTGTCTAATTTACAGCGTTTTGTTTTAAGCTATTGGAAGAAGTTTTTTTTAAAAAAAGGGTAAAAATGGGTAATATCTTAAGTTGTAGTACAGCATTTTTCTTGTTTATAGCGTTTTTTAAGGTATTGGACGTAGTTTTTTTTAAAAAAAGTAAAAAGGGGTAATTTCTTAAGTTATAGTATAACATTTTGTCTATTTTACAGCATTTTGTTTTGCGCTATTGGAAGTAGTTTTTTTGTAAAAAGGTAAAAAGTGGTAATTTCTTTAGTTATAGTACAACATTTTGTCGATTTTACAGCATTTCGTTTTAAGCTATTGGAATTAGTTTTTTTGGAAGGTAAAACAGGTTAATTTCATAAGTCATAGTACATCATTTTCTCTATTTTACAGCATTTTGTTTTAAGCTATTGGAAGTAATTTTTTTAAGACCGTAAAATGAGGTAATTTCTTAAGTGAAAGCACAACATTTTGTATATTTTACACTCTTTTGTTGCAAGCTATTGGAAGTAGTTTTTTTTTAAAAAAAGGTAAAAGAGGCAATTTCTCAAGTTGATAGTATAGCATTTTGTATACTTTGCAGCATTTTGTTTTAAACTATTCGAAGTAATTTTACTTAAAAAAGGCAATAAGGGTTAATTTCTTAAGTTATAGTACAACATTTTGTCTATTATAAAGTGTTTTGTTTTAAGCTATTGGAAGTAGTTTTAAAAAAAAAATTAAAATGGGGAAATTTCTTAAGTTATAGGACAACATTATGTCTATTTTACAGCATTTTGTTTTAAGCTATTGGAAGTAGTTTTTTGAAAAAAGGTAAAAAGGGCAATTTCTTAAGTTATAGTACAGCATTTGTCTGTTTAACAGCGTTTTTTAAGCTATTGGATGTAGTTTTTGTTTTAAAAAGGTAAAAAGGAGTAATTTCTTAAGTTATAGTAAAACATTTTGTCTATTTTACAGCGTTTTGTTTTAAGCTATTAGATGTAGTTTTTTTAAAAAGGTAAAAAGGGGTAATTTCTTAAGTTATAGTACAACATTTTGTCTATTTTACAGCTTTTTGTTTTAAGCTATTGGTAATAAATTTTTTTAAAACGAAAAAGGGTTAATTTCTTAAGTTATAGTACAACATTTTGTCTATTTTACAGCGTTTTGTTTTAAGCTATTGGAAGTAGCTTTTTTTTAAAAAAAATCTAAAATCGGGTAATTTCTTAAGTTATAGTGCGGCATTTTTTCTATTTTACAGTGTTTTGTTTTAAGCTATAAAAAGTAGTTTAAAAAAAAGGTAAAAAGGGGAAATTTCTTAAGTCATAGTACAGCACTTTATCGATTTTACAGCGTTTTGTTTTAAGCTATTGGAAGGAGTTTTTTTTAAAGGTAAAGAGGGTAATTTCTTAAGTTATAGTGCAACATTTTGTCTATTTTACGACGTTTTGTTTTAAGCTATTGGAAGTAGTTTTTTTAAAAACGTAAAAAGGGTTAATTTCTTAAGTTATAGTACAACATTTTGTCTATTTTACAACATTTTCTTTTAAGCTATTGGAAGTAGTTTTAAAAAAAAAGAAGGTAAAATGGGATAATTTCTTAAGTTATAGTACATCATATTGGCTATTTTACAACGTTATGTTTTAAGCTATTGGAAGTATTTTGTTTTTAAAAAAAGGTAATAATGGGTAATTTCTTAAGTTATAGCACAACATTTTGTCTATTTTACAGCGTTTTATTTTAAGCTATTGGAAGTTGTTTTTTAAAAAAAGGTAAAAAGGGGTAATTTTTTAAGTTATAGTACATCATTTTGTCAATTTTACAGCGTTTTGTTTTAAGCTATTGGAAGTAGTTTTTTAAAAAAAAGTAAAAAAGGGTAATTTCTTAAGTTATAGTACAACTTTTGTTTTTTTTGCAATGTTTTGTTTTAAGCTATTGAAAGTAGGTTTTTTATAAAAAAGGTAAAAATGGGTAATTTCTTAAGTTATAGTGCAGTTTTTTGTATATTTTACAGCGTTTTGTTTTAAGCTATTGGAAGTAGTTTTTTTAAAAAAAAGGGTAAAAATGGGTAATTTCTTAATTTATAGTACATAGTTTAGTCTATTTTACAGCATTTTGTTTTAAGCTATTGGAAGTAGTTTTTTTAAAAGTTAAAAGGGGTAATTTCGTATGTTATAGTGCAGCATTTTATCTATTTTAAAATGTTTTGTTTTAAGCTATTGGAAGTAGTTTTTTTTAAGCTAAAAATGGGTAATTTCTTATGTTATAGTCCTGCATTTTGTCTTTTTTATAGCGTTTTGTTTTAAGCTATTGAAAGAAGTTTTTTTTTAGAAAAAGGTAAAAAGGCGTAATTTCTTAAGTTATAGTACGCCATTTTTTCCTACTTTACAGCGTTTCGTTTTAAGCTGTTGGAAGTAGTTTTTTTTTCAAAAAAAAAGGTAAAAAGGGGTAATTTCTTAATTTATAGTACATTATTTTGTCTATTTTACATCGTTTTGTTTTGAGCTAACCTATTGGAAGTAATATTTTTTTTAAAGGAAAATTTCATAAGTTATAGTGCAGCATTTTGTCTATTTTACAGTGTTTTGTTTTAAGCTATTGGAAGTAGTTTTTAAGGTAAAAAGGGGTAATTTCTTATGTTATAGTCCTGCATTTTGTCTTTATTACAGCGTTTTGTTTTAAGTTTTTTTTTTGAATTACCTAGAGAACCAAGCTTCGCTTGTAAAGTGTAGGGAAGTATTTGCCTGCCAAACACATACTTCGGGTACTTGTTACAGGATTGTCAGTTTCGAGGCTCGAACTCGTGACCTTCGATCACGCAGTCCGGACCATCAACCAACTGCGCCAACCCTGTTGGCCGTTTTTTTTTAAGTTATTGGAAGTAGTTTTTTTTAAAAAAAGATAAAAGGGGAAATTTCTTATGTTATAGTACAGCATTTTTGTCTATTTTACAGCGTTTTGTTTTAAGCTATTGGAAATTGTTTTTTTTTTAAAAAGGTAAAACTGGGTAATATCTAAAGTTATAGTACAAAATTTTGTCTTTTTTCATAGCGTTTTGTTTTGAGCTATTGAAACTAGTTTTTCTTTGAAAGGTAAGTAAGGGTAATTTCATAAGTTATAGCACAACATTTTGTCAACTTTGCAGCGTTTTGTTTTAAGCTATTGGAAGTATTTTTTTTAAATGGTAAAAAGGGGTAATTTCATAGGTTATAGTACAGCATTCTGTCTATTTTACAACATTTCGTTTTAAGCTATTGGAAGTAGGTTTTTTAAAAAAAGGTAAAAATGGATAATTTCTAAAGTTATAGTACGGCATTTTGTTTATTTTACAGCGTTTAGTTTTAAGCTATTGGAAGTAGTTTTTTTTAAAAGGTAAAAAGGGGCAATTTCTTAAGTTACGGTACAACATTTTGTCTATTTTATAGAGTTTTGTTTTAACCTATTGGAAGTCGTTTTTAAAAAAAAAAGTAAAAAGGGTTAATTTCTTAAGTTATAGTACAGCATTTTGTCTATTTTACAGCGTTTTGTTTTAAGCTATTGGAAGTAGATTTTTTTTTAAAAAGGTAAAAATGGATAATTTCTAAAGTTATAGTACGGCATTTTGTCTATTTTACAACGTTTAGTTTTAAGCTATTGGAAGTAGTTTTTTTTAAAAGGTAAAAAGGGGTAATGTCTTAAGTTATAGTACATAATTTTGTCTTTTTTCACAGCATTTTGTTTTAAGCTATTAGATGTACTTTTTTTTAGAAAAAGGTAAAAAAGGGTAATTTCTTAAGTTATAGTACGTCATTTTGTCTATTTTACAGCGTTTTGTTTTACCCCATTGGAAGTAGTTTTTTTTAAAAGAAATGTAAAAAGGGGTGATTTCTTAAGTTAAAGTACAACATTTTTGTCTATTTTACAGCGGTTTGTTTTAGACTATTGGAAGTAGTTTTTTTTAAAAAAAAGGTAAAAATGGGTAATTTCTTAAGTTATAGTACAACATTTTTGTCTATTTTGCAGTGTTTTGTTTTAAGCTATTGAAAGTAGTTTTTTTTAAAAAAGGTAAAAACGGTTAATTTCTTATGTTATAGTATGTCATTTTGTCTATCTTACAGCGTTTATTTTAAGCTATTTGAAGTAGTTTGTGTTAAAAAGTTAAAATGGGGTAATTTCTTAAGTTATAGTGTAGAATTTTGTCTATTTTATAGCATTTTGTTTTAAGCTATTGGGAATAGTTTTTTTTAAAGGTAAAAAGGGGTGATTTCTTAGTTATAGTACATCATTTTGTCTTTTTTACAACATTTTGTTTTAGGCAATTGGAAGTAGCTTTTTTTAAAATAAAGGTAAAATGGGGTAATTTCCTATATTATAGCACAACAATTTACAGCGTTTTGTTTTAAGCTATTGGAAGTAGTTTTTTTTTTAAAAGGTTAAAAGGGATAATTCTAAAGTTATAGTACAACATTTTTGTCTATCTTACCGCGTTTTGTTTTAAGCTATTGGAAGTAGTTTTTTTTTAAAAAGGCAAAAATGGTTTATTTCTTAAGTTATAGTACAACATTTTTTCTATTTTACAGCCTTTTGTTTTAAGCTATTAGAAGTAGTTTTTTTTAAAAGGTAAAAAGAATTAATTTCATAAGTTATAGTACAGCATTTTCTCTATTTTACAGCGTTTTTTTAAAGCTATTGGAAGTAATTTTTGTAAAAAAGGTAAAATGGGGTAATTTCTTAAGTTATAGTACAGCGTTTTGTCTATTTTATAGCGTTTTGTTTTAAGCTATTTGAAGTAGTTTTTTTTAAAGGTAAAAAGGGGTAATTTCTTAAGTTAATAGTACAGCATTTTGTCTACTTTACCGCATTTTGTTTTAAGCTATTGGAAGTAGTTTTTAAAAAAAAAAGGTAAAAAGGAGTAATTTCTTAAGTTATAGTACAGGATTTTGTCTACTTTACATCCTTTTGTTTTAAGCTATTGGAAGTAGTTTTTTTTAAATATTAAAAAAGATAATTTCTTAAGTTATGGTACAACATTTTGTCTTTTTTAAAACGTCTTGTTTTAAGCTATTGGAAGTAGTTTTTTTTTAAAAAAGGTAAAAAGAGGTAATTTCTTAAGTTATAGTACATCATTTTGTCTATTTTACAATGTTTTGTTTTAAGCTATTGGAAGTAATTTTTTTTTAAAAGGTAAGAAGGGGTAAAATTTCTTTAGTTATAGTGCAGCATTTTGTCTATTTTACATTGTTTTATTTTAAGCTATTGGAAGTAGTTTTTTTTAAAAAGGTAAAAAAGGGAAATTTCTAAATTTATAGTACAACATTTTGTCTATTTTACAGCGTTTTGTTTTAAGCTCTTGGAAGTAGTTTTTTTTAAAGGTAGAAAGGGGTAATTTCTTAAGTTATAGTACATCATTTCGTCTATTTTATAGCGTTTTGTTTTAAGCTATTTGAATTTGTTTTTTTAAAGGTAAAAAGGGGTAATTTCTTAAGTTATAGTACAACATTTTGTCTTTTTTACAGCGTTTTGTTTTAAGCTATTGGAAGTAGTTTTTTTTTTAAAAAAAAAGGTAAAAATGGGTAATTTCATAAGTTATAGTACATCATTTTGTCTATGTTACAGCGTTTTGATTTAAGCTATTGGAAGTAGTTTTGTTTTATAAAAGGTAAGAAGGCGTAATTTCTTAAGTTATAGTACGACATTTTGTCTATTTTACAGCTTTTTGTCTATTTGACAGCGTTTTGTTTTAAGCTATTATAAGTAGTTGTTTTTTTAAAAAAAGGTAAAAAGTGGTTATTTCTTAAGTCATAATACGGCGTTCGTCTATTTTACAGCGTTTTGTTTTAAGCTATTGGGAATAGTTTTTTTTAAAAGGTAAAAAGGGGTAATTTCTTAAGTTATAGTACAACATTTTGTCTATTTTACAGCATTTTGTTTTAAGCGATTTGAAGTAGGTTTTTTTAAAAAGTAAAAAGGGTTAATTTCATATGTTATAGTACAACATTTTCTCTATTTTACAGCGTTTTGTTTTAATTTATTGGAAGTAATTTTTTATGAAAAAAAGGAAAAATGGAGTAATTGCTTAAGTTATAGTACAACATTTTGTCTATTTTGCAGCATTTTGTTTTAAGCTATCGGAAGTAGTTTTTTAAAAAAGGTAAAAAGGAGCAATTATTTAATTTATAGTATTCCATTTTGTCTATTTTACAATGTTTTGTTTTAAGCTATTGAAAGTAGTTTTTTTTTTAAAAAAAGGTAAAAAGAGGTAGTTTCTTAAATCATAGTACATCATTTTGTCTATTTTACAGGGTTTTGTTTTAGGCTATTGGAAGTAGTTTTTTTTAAAAGTAAAAAGAGGTAAATTCTTAAGTTATAGTATAACATTTTGTCTTTTTACAGCATTTTTTTAAGCTATTGGAAGTATTTTTTTAAAAAAAAGGTAAAAATGGGTAATTTCTTAAGTTATAGTATAACATTTTATTCTATTTTACCACGTTTTGTTTATAGCTATTAGAAGTAGTTTTTTTAAAAAAAAGGTAAAAAAGGGTAATATCTAAATTTATAGTACAACATTATGTCTACTTTACAGCGTTTTGTTTTAAGCTCTTGGAAGTAGTTTTTTTTAAAGGTAGAAAGGTGTAGTTTCTTATGTTATAGTACATCATTTTGTCTATTTTACAATGTGACGACCGCCCATGACTCCCGCACGGAAACAAGGGAATGGTGCGCTGAAAGTGTGCCAGGCAGCCATGAGTGACCGTCAAGGGTAAAATAAACATCGCAGAATCTATCGTATAACTCACAGCGCATGGACAAAATACAATAGAGAAATATATAGTGAAGCTCCATAACAGAAAATCATCATATAGACTTCATAATAGTTTTATACATGGTCTGAATCATGAATACAAGAAGCCTCACTACATAGCACTCAGAGTAATCAACAATCAGCGGAATATCCAGTACATAGAATATGAAAATAATATGTAAAGCCTCCTGCTCGTCTTCGTCATCATTAGCATGAGCCACTAAGATCAGCACCTGCCACCTGTCACCTAGTCTGCCCATCCCAAACATGGATGAACAGCCCAAGGTAATAAGAGGAGACATAAAACCTTGAGTCAGACAATAGTCTTAGTGAGCAGTAAATCAACTATCAAACATACCAAAGGAACATAAAGGATAAAAGGAATAGGAACCAAACCATCCCACTCCGCCTCTTTCTACAGTGATAGCCCCCAGACACATACTAGGAAGAAGCAAGCATACATGGCAGACAATTAAAGTAAAGCAATAATCATTCGAGTCAAGGTAGATGTTTTCCAAATACAAACCCCCAAGGCCTAAACCATGATCAGATAAGCACCCAGAAAACACCGCTCTTGAGACCGAATGATGGTACAACCAAACATCCATGACCCTGGCTATCACTGTTATCATTGCCTTGATTTTATCGTTAATTGAATGACCAACTCATCTTTCAACCATCCGTCAAGGGCTAATGGCAACCCCGGTTCTAGACATAACTCCGCACGTCATCGTGACCCGTGCCTAGGTATAACGAATCTACCCAGAGTACTAGCACGTCATCATGACCCGCGCCTGGGTATAACGGATCTACCCAACGTACTCTTGCTTTGAGCTTGCTAGAACCTTCAATAACGATAAGATCTCAGCCTTCTAGTCATCCTCCTCGAAGACTATTCCCATCATAGCTCAAGCACCTCTCGGGCCCACCATTATCCACCAACTCGAACCGCATCATCGAGTAATCAACATGCTTGGGATGATCCCGTTTGGATTAAACCAAGGCTTCCACATCATGCTTTGCTCCAACGCATCTTAGCAAAGTCCATCTCATCATCATACTTCGCCTCAACATATCATGGCAAAGTCCATTTCGTCATCATACTTCGCTTCCTCTAACTATAGCAAAGTCCTCGAACCCATCCATATGAGCTTCATCATCCGCTTCATATGCCACAGCAGCTTTCACCATTCAAGAGCCTTTCCACTTAGCTTTTGAATGATCTTCAACCATCTTGTCCCAAATCAACTACAAGCTAACTCGAGACAATCAAATCAATCATACATCCAAACAATCAAGCCTTTAAACAAGATCTAATCAAGCAATATCAACTATAATGGCAATTTCGTAAATAAATGAGCATAAGTCTAACATATATGAAATCATGGATTTTAGCATAGATCTATCAAATATAAAACATGGGTTTTGTCCCTATAACTTGTTAATTGAACTTGCATAGGTAAACATCTTCAAAAGTAATGAATCTAGTCTTGGAACTAAGAAAAATGCATGAAATCTCTAACTTTAACACTCAAACAAGCCACCAATCCAATATACTCCTTTGGGTCCGCGTGAGAGATAACTACCACTCACCGAATCACCCAAACACTTCAACAACTATCAACTAAAGATCTGGACAGCAAGGATTCAAGCTCGATTCGTCGAAATCTCGCTTGAAATGGTGAAATCTAGCTTCGTCGGATGAAGATCTTCAACTTTGGCTCTTCAATCTTCAATCTTGATCTTCGATCTTGAATGGATGTTAGCACTCGATTAAAGTGGAGAAAAGAAGTGAAGAAATGTTGTAGTCGAGTTCCCAAAATGGCAGCACTTCGTCGCTTCAAAAACCGGTGCCAAAAAGTGAGCCAAACCCCTCTATTTATAGGCTGAAATCACCCTTAGGTCGTCGCCCAGTTTTAGGTCGTTGCCGACCTAAAGATCCCCGACCTAACTTAGGTCGTTTACGACCTAAATCTCAATAGTACATGCGACCTAAAATACAGCCGCCTTCCTTAACTCGAACCAACGACCTACGACTTACCCAAACACACAAGATCTCACGACCTAACTCCTATGCGACCTAACAAACAAGGCCGACTTAGCACACACATGCCCTTACACGACCTACCTAGCTGCCGACTTAAAAGCTTACGACCTAACACATAAGCCTCTATACGACCTAACCTAGTCACGACCTATCAAGCAACACGAGTTACAACCTAACAACTCATAGCGGCCTTCCTTAGGTCGTCTAACGACCTAACTAACCTACCGACCTAACTATGCTATGACCTAAAACATGACGTCTTAACCACCAAGCCTTAACTCGTCTACGACCTAGCTTCCTTAGGTCGGTCCAAACTTAGGTCGGTCCAAACTTAGGTCGGTCAGAAATCATAACTCGTAACTATTAGGTCGTTAACCCTATGTCGCTAACTATCTTAGGTCGCTCTACCGACCTATCTACCTTAGGTCGTACAACACTAAACTCGGTCAAACGACTCATCCTCTTTAACTCGCTCACACACTAACTCGTTAGCCCATAGCCTTCTTAGGTCGGTCACATCTACATCCTATAGGTCGTTTACGACTTATAAGCCCAGCAGCTTACCAACCCGTTCCAGCCCCTAAGTCGTAACTCGTAGTCAAACTAAGCTAACTTCCACACGAGTTAAGCTATCACACGACCTAAGCACTAAGTCGGTCACGACTCAATTCCGAATGACTTAGGCCACTCACGAGCTAGCTATTGCACGGCCTAATCCCCTTAAGCCGTAAACCCTACCACCTAGATTCAACACGACTCAAGCAATACAAACGACTTAATGCAACTATTTTACGACTTATCGACACGTAAAATACGGGTCGTTACATTCTCTCCCCCTTAGGAATTTCGCCCCCGAAATTCCAAACAAACAAGAGCAATCAAAATTATTCCGCATGCCTACCATCCATAGCAATCAACAAACCATGCATTCAATTACTAGCCTAGCATGCAGAATACTAAGATTAGAACAAGCTACAAATTCGTGAGATGTCACGACACCTTAGGGCCATACCTCGAAGAGTCCAGGATGAGCTGCCTTCATCCTCTCTTCCTCCTTCCATGTACAGTCGTTAGCATCATCACTCCATTGTACCTTGAGCAACGTAATCGTCTTCCTCCTAAGCTGTTTCGTGTCGGTTTCTACAACACGAAGTGGCTTACGAGGTCTCGAAGCAACTGGATCAACTTCCAAGTCTTCACAGCTATCAGCAGAAACCACCGTAGTTGGGTCATGCGCATACTTCCGTAGATAGGATACATGAAAAACATTGTGCACACCCGCCATCTTTTCCGGTAACTCCAATCTATAAGCGAGCTTTCCAATTCGCTCGATAATCGGGAATGGTCCAACAAATCTCGGAGTCAATTTTCCTTTCTTCCCGAATCTAATAACATTCTTCAATGGAGAAATCTTCACAAAAACCATATCACCCACGTCGAATTTCAAATCCTTACGACGCTTATCTACATAACTTTTATGACGGTCCTGGGCTGCCTTCATTCGTTGTCGAATGATCTCTATACAATCCGAAGTCTGACGAATCATCTCTGGCCCAAGTATCAACTTTTCTCTCGCTTCCAACCAGCATGTCGGAGAGTTACACGGTCTTCCATACAAGGCTTCATATGGTGCCATACCAATACTTGACTGGTAACTGTTATCATACGTAAATTCCACCAAATGAAGATGATCTTCCCATGATCCTCCGAAATCCAAGACACACGCTCTCAAGAGATCTTCCAAAACTCGGTTGACTCTCTCAGTCTGACCATCTGTTTGGGGATGATAAGCTGTACTCAAACACAACTCGTTTCCCAAAACTTCCTGAAAGCTCTTCCAAAATCCACTAGTGAACAATGGATCTCGATCGCTCACTATACTCTTCGGAATACCATGGAATCGAACTATCCACTTAACATACAACTCAGCCAACTTCGATGCAGTCCTAGTCGATCGAACAGGAATGAATCTTGCACTCTTGGTCAACCGATCTACTATGACCCAAATCCCTTCATTTCCTGCTCTTGTTCTAGGTAGACCATCGATAAAATCCATCGATATTTGTTCCCACTTCCACATAGGAACTTCTAATGGATGAAGCAATCCACTTGGCTTCTTCTGCTCCGCCTTAACCAACTGGCAATTCATACACTTGGAAATAAAATTTCCAACATCCTTCTTCATACCTTCCCAGTAGTAGGTTCTCTTCATGTCCCGATACATCTTATTTCCACCTGGATGAATCGTGAACTTCGAGTGATGACTTTCCCTAAGAACTTCATTTCTCAATCCATCTACATCGGGAACAACTAGTCGTCCTTGCTTTTGAAGCCAACCCTCTCGATCGACTTCAAATCCCTTATCCTTCTCTGGGTCCAATCCAGATTCCAAATCACGGATAATCTTGACAAGCTTATCGTCTCGCTTTTGACTCTCGCCAATCCTTTCCACAAGAGTAGGCCTTATTGATAAGTTTGCCAACATCTCAGGTTCCAATTCACATCTGGGCCTGAAATCAAATCCAGCCAAATACTCGAGACTCTTCCATTCCGAAAACATGGCTCCCAATCCTGCATGTCTTCGACTCAACGCATCAGCCACTGCGTTACCTTTTCCCGGAGTATAGGCTATCCCAAAATCATACGATGCCAAGAACTCTAGCCACCGTTGCTGTCGAAGATTCAAATCCTTTTGAAAGAACAGATACTTCAACGACTTATGATCTGTAAACAACTCGAATCTAACTCCCAATAGATAATGTCTCCACATCTTCAAAGCAAAAACAATTGCCGCTAACTCCAAATCATGAGTCGGATAATTCCTTTCATGCGGCTTCAGTTGCCGACTTGCATATGCAACAACTTTATTCTTCTGCATTAGTACTACTCCAAGTCCAGTACCACATGCATCGGTGTAAACCACCATCTCATCATTCCCACTTGGAATAGTCAAAACAGGAGCACTCGTCAGTCGCTCTTTCAGGATTCCAAAGGCTTGTTCACACTTAGCATCCCAACTGAACACTTGGTTTTTCTTCGTCAATCTTGTTAACGGTGCAACTATCTTGGAAATGTCTTTGATAAACCGATGATAATATCCTGCTAATCCAAGAAAACTTCTCACATCGGATGCATTCTTAGGTCTAACCCAATCCTGGATTGCTGCCACCTTAGCGGGATCAACCGCTATTCCATTTCCAAAAATAACATGGCCTAAGAACCTCACTTCACTCTTCCAGAAGTGACACTTCGAAAACTTAGCCTTTAGCTGATGTTTTCGCAAGATTTCCAAAACAATACGCAAGTGCGTCTTGTGCTCTTCTTCAGTTCTGGAGTAAATCAGAATATCATCCACGAACACAAGTACGAACTTGTTCAACTGATCTCTGAACACTCTATTCATAAGATCCACAAAATATGCTGGTGCGTTAGTCAACCCAAACGGCATTACCAGCCACTCATAAAAACCGGATGGTGTCCTCAAAGCAGTCTTCGGCACACTATCCTTTGCCACTCTCAACTGGTGAAATCCAGTTGCCAAATCCATCTGAGAAAACACCTTAGCATTGTGAAGCTGATCAAACAAGTCATCTATTCTCGGCAATGGATACTTGTTCTTCTTAGTCACCTTATTCAGCTCACGATAATCAACACACAACCTCAACGATCCATCCGCTTTGGTTGCGAACACAACTGGTGCACCCCATTCGGACACACTACGCCGAATGAATCCTTTCCATAAAAGGTCATCAACCTACACCCTCAACTCTTGCTGTTCTCTAGGCGCCATCCACCTAAGAGGCATCACAACAGGTCTGGCTCCCTCAACTAGATCGATACGAAACTCGATCTCCCAACGCGGCGGTAACCCTTTGACCTTGTCAAAGACATCCTCGAATCCATTAACGATTGGCATCGATGACAGTCCATTCCGTGGAACAACCAGCGAATACATGAAGCTCATGAAGACGCCTTCTTCATACTTACATCGTATCACAACCTTTCGCCACTCCACATTCTCGACTGTCACCTCCAATCTCTCACAATCAACCTTTGCCGCATACTTCCTAAGCCAGTCCATACCCAAAATAATTCCGAACCCCGCAAAGTTCAGAACAAAGCAATCACAAACAAAAGAGCAATCATGACTCGATATAACTAGACCACGGCATAGCATACACAAACAAGACGAACCCCCAACTGGATTAGTCACTACCAATGGTCTATCAACAATATCCGGTTCCAAACCCAACCGGTCTACCAACTCATTACAAACAAAAGAATGAGACGCTCCAGTATCAAATAACACTCTAACTGGAACACCACAAATGGAAAGAGTACCTTGAACCACCACACTCTTCCCCTTCTCTTCAGCAGTAGGAGCTTTCGAAGATGACGGGACAGCCCCCAAAGCATAAGCTTGCACAACCTGCCTGTCCTTTATCGGTTCCGGACAGTTCTTCTTAATGTGCCCCAGCTTATCACAGTTGTAGCACTTCAACAACACCTTCGGATTCTTGCAATCCTTGGAGAGATGGCCCTTTTGCCGACAATTATAGCAGGTCTTTTCCCCCTTCAGCTTCTTCTGACCATCCTTACCCTTCTGCTGTTGCTGCTTCCTCTTCTTGTTTCCACCCTTCTGTGGTTTAGATTCCTCCTTGGTCACAGCAACAACAGATACTTCCTTAGGAAACAAACTCTCGTGCCTGAGAGCTTTCTCCACTAGCTCTCAAATGGATCATCCAGATGATCCACCAACTGTCTTCCAAGATAACTGTCCAAGCCTGTCACAAACTTCTCATTCTTCTGATAAGAAGATTCAATATACGTCCGAGCATACTTGGACAAAGCCTCAAACTCAGAAACATACTCAAGAACCGATCTCCCACCTTGCTTGAGCTCAACAAACTTCTTAAAAAAGACAGACTTCTGAGCCGTAGAAATGAACTTAGCTTGAAATCTAGCTTGGAACTGCACCCAAGTAATTTCTTCCTCCGGAGTATCAATGGTGATAGAGTTCCACCAATCAGAAGCTCTCCCTTGAAGCTGTCTTGATGCAAGCTTCCTTTTAGTTGCATCCTCAATTCCCAAGTCACCAAAGATCCTTCTACAAGCATCTATCCATCTTTGGACTTCAATGGTTGACTCTGTCCCTAAGAAAGCCTTCCCTCCAAGAGCAGTATAATCCTTACAAAGCTTAGCAAAATCCACCGGTTTTGGAGCTTGAACTTGAACTCCAACATCTACAGATGGCCCTGGAGCTGGTATCCTTCTCATGATAGAAGTCATCATGGCTTCAAACATAGCTCCATAATCAGCAACTCCTTCAGCGGCACGGCCTTCCCTTGCAACTGGTCTCCCTCTTCGACTCATCCTTAGTATCGACAAAAAGAACTGATTAGAACACCTTGAGGAACAACTACATAAGGAGTTCAAATCCATCTAAACTACTATATTATATATAGTAATCATCCATCAAAATACAATTACGTCTCTCTTACGTAGTTACGTCAGCGAGCGTTGGCCAAAATCGATTAACCAAAGCTCTGATACCAAATGTGACGACCGCCCATGACTCCCGCACGGAAACAAGGGAATGGTGCGCTGAAAGTGTGCCAGGCAGCCATGAGTGACCGTCAAGGGTAAAATAAACATCGCAGAATCTATCGTATAACTCACAGTGCATGGACAAAATACAATAGAGAAATATATAGTGAAGCTCCATAACAGAAAATCATCATATAGACTTCATAATAGTTTTATACATGGTCTGAATCATGAATACAAGAAGCCTCACTACATAGCACTCAGAGTAATCAACAATCAGCGGAATATCCAGTACATAGAATATGAAAATAATATGTAAAGCCTCCTGCTCGTCTTCGTCATCATTAGCGTGAGCCACTAAGATCAGCACCTGCCACCTGTCACCTAGTCGGCCCATCCCAAACATGGATGAACAGCCCAAGGTAATAAGAGGAGACATAAAACCTTGAGTCAGACAACAGTCTTAGTGAGCAGTAAATCAACTATCAAACATACCAAAGGAACATAAAGGATAAAAGGAATAGGAACCAAACCATCCCACTCCACCTCTTTCTACAGTGATAGCCCCCAGACACATACTAGGGAGAAGCAAGCATACATGGCAGACAATTAAAGTAAAGCAATAATCATTCGAGTCAAGGATGATGTTTTCCAAATACAAACCCCTAAGGCCTAAACCAAGATCAGATAAGCACCCAGAAAACACCGCTCTTGAGACCGAATGATGGTACAACCAAACATCCATGACCCTGGCTATCACTGTTATCATTGCCTTGATTTTATCGTTAATTGAATGACCAACTCATCTTTCAACCATCCGTCAAGGGCTAATGGCAACCCCGGTTCTAGACATAACTCCGCACGTCATCGTGACCCATGCCTAGGTATAACGAATCTACCCAGAGTACTAGCACGTCATCATGACCCGCGCCTGGGTATAACGGATCTACCCAACGTACTCTTGCTTTGAGCTTGCTAGAACCTTCAATAACGATA
This sequence comes from Allium cepa, assembly GCA_030765085.1. Taxonomy (NCBI): domain Eukaryota; kingdom Viridiplantae; phylum Streptophyta; class Magnoliopsida; order Asparagales; family Amaryllidaceae; genus Allium; species Allium cepa. Next base: position 889,179,123 of record CM060931.1, read on the forward strand.
AGATCTCAGCCTTCTAGTCATCCTCCTCGACGACTATTCCCATTATAGCTCAAGCGCATCTCGAGCCCACCATTATCCACCAACTCGAACCGCATCTTCGAGTAATCAACATGCTTGGGATGATCCCGTTTGGATTAAACCAAGGCTTCCACATCATGCTTTGCTCCAACGCATCTTAGCAAAGTCCATCTCATCATCATACTTCGCCTCAACATATCATGGCAAAGTCCATTTCGTCATCATACTTCACTTCCTCTAACTATAGCAAAGTCCTCGAACCCATCCATATGAGCTTCATCATCCGCTTCATATGCCACAGCAGCTTTCACCATTCAAGAGTCTTTCCACTTAGCTTTTGAATGATCTTCAACCATCTTGTCCCAAATCAACTACAAGCTAACTCGAGACAATCAAATCAATCATACATCCAAACAATCAAGCATTCAAACAAGATCTAATCAAGCAATATCAACTATAATGGCAATTTCGTAAATAAATAAGCATAAGTCTAACATATATGAAATCATGGATTTTAGCATAGATCTATCAAATATAAAACATGGGTTTTGTCCCTATAACTTGTTAATTGAACTTGCATAGGTAAACATCTTCAAAAGTAATGAATCTAGTCTTGGAACTAAGAAAAATGCATGAAATCTCTAACTTTAACACTCAAACAAGCCACCAATCCAATATACTCCTTTGGGTCCGCGTGAGAGATAACTACCACTCACCGAATCACCCAAACACTTCAACAACTATCAACTAAAGATCTGGACAGCAAGGATTCAAGCTCGATTCGTCGAAATCTCGCTTGAAATGGTGAAATCTAGCTTCGTCGGATGAAGATCTTCAACTTTGGCTCTTCAATCTTCAATCTTGATCTTCGATCTTGAATGGATGTTAGCACTCGATTAAAGTGGAGAAAAGAAGTGAAGAAATGTTGTAGTCGAGTTCCCAAAATGGCAGCACTTCGTCGCTTCAAAAACCGGTGCCAAAAAGTGAGCCAAACCCTCTATTTATAGGCTGAAATCACCCTTAGGTCGTCGCCCAGTTTTAGGTCGTTGCCGACCTAAAGATCCCCGACCTAACTTAGGTCGTTTACGACCTAAATCTCAATAGTACATGCGACCTAAAATACAGCCGCCTTCCTTAACTCGAACCAACGACCTACGACTTACCCAAACACACAAGATCTCACGACCTAACTCCTATGCGACCTAACAAACAAGGCCGACTTAGCACACACATGCCCTTACACGACCTACCTAGCTGCCGACTTAAAAGCTTACGACCTAACACATAAGCCTCTATACGACCTAACCTAGTCACGACCTATCAAGCAACACGAGTTACAACCTAACAACTCATAGCGGCCTTCCTTACGTCGTCTAACGACCTAACTAACCTACCGACCTAACTATGCTATGACCTAAAACATGATGTCTTAACCACCAAGCCTTAACTCGTCTACGACCTAGCTTCCTTAGGTCGGTCCAAACTTAGGTCGGTCCAAACTTAGGTCGGTCAGAAATCATAACTCGTAACTGTTAGGTCGTTAACCCTATGTCGCTAACTATCTTAGGTCGCTCTACCGACCTATCTACCTTAGGTCGTACAACACTAAACTCGGTCAAACGACTCATCCTCTTTAACTCGCTCACACACTAACTCGTTAGCCCATAGCCTTCTTAGGTCGGTCAAATCTACATCCTATAGGTTGTTTACGACTTATAAGCCCAGCAACTTACCAACCCGTTCCAGCCCCTAAGTCGTAACTCGTAGTCAACCTAAGCTAACTTCCACACGAGTTAAGCTATCACACGACCTAAGCACTAAGTCGGTCACGACTCAATTCCGAACGACTTAGGCCACTCACGAGCTAGCTATTGCACGGCCTAACCCCCTTAAGCCGTAAACCCTACCACCTAGGTTCAACACGACTCAAGCAATACAAACGACTTAATGCAACTATTTTACGACTTATCGACACGTAAAATACGGGTCGTTACATACAACGTTTTGTTTTAAGCTATTTGAATTTGTTTTTTAAAAGATAAAAAGGGGTAATTTCTTAAATTATAGTACAACATTTTGTCTTTTTTACAGCCTTTTGTTTTAAGCTATTGGAAGTAGTTTTTTTTTAAAAAGGTAAAAAGAGTTAATTTCTTAAGTTATAGTACAGCATTTTTGACTATTTTACAGAGTTTTGTTTTAAGCTATTGGAAGTAGTTTGTTAAAAAAAGGTAAAAATGGGTAATTCCTTAAGTTATAGTACAATATTTTGTCTATTTTACAACGTTTTATTTTGTGCTATTTGAAGTAGTTTTTTAAAAAAAGGTAAAATGCGCTAATTTCTTAAGTTATAACACAACATTTTGTTTTTTTTACAGCGTTTTGTTTTAAGCTATTGGAAATAGTTTTTTTTAAGAAAAAGTAAAAAGGGATAATTTCTTAATTTATAGCATAACATTTTTGTCTATTTTACACCATTTTGTTTCAAGCTATTGAAAGTAGTTTTTGTTTAAAAAAAAAGGCAAAAAGGGATAATTTCATAAGTTAAAGTACTGCATTTTTGTCTATTTTACAGCGTTTTGTTTTAGGCTATTGGAAGTGGTTTTTTTTCAACAGGTAAAAAGCGGTAATTTCATAAGCTATAGTATAACATTTTGACTTTATTATAGCGTTTTATTTTGAGTTATTGGAAGTTGTTTTTTTTAAAGGTAAAAGGGGTAATTTCTTAAGTTATAGTACATTATTTTGTCTATTTTACAGCGTTTTGTTTTAACCTATTGGCAGTAGTTTTTTTAAAAAAGGTAAAAGGGAGTAATTTTTAAGTCATAGTAGAGCATTTTGTCTATTTACAGCGTTTTGTTTTAAGCTATTGGAAGTATCCTTTTTCAAAGGTAAAAGGGTTAATTCATAAGTTATAGTACTGCATTTTCTCTATTTTACAGCGTTTTGTTTTAAGTTATTGGAAGTATTTTTTTTAAAAAAAGGTAAAACGGGATAATTTCTTAAGTTATAGTACAACATTTTGTCTATCTTACAGCATTTTGTTATAAGTTATTGGAAGCAGTTTTATTAAAAAAAATAGGTAAAAAGGGGTAATTTCTTAAGTTAATAGTACAACATTTTTTCTACTTTGCAGCGTTTTGCTTTAAGCTATTGGAAGTAGTTTTTTTAAAAGGTAATATAGGGTAATTTCTAAATTTATAGTACAATATTTTGTCTATTTTACAACGTTTTATTGTGAGATATTGGAAGGCCTTTTTTTAAAGGTAAAAAAGGGTAATTTCTTAAGTTAAAGCACAGCATTTTTTCTATTTTACAGCGTTTTCTTTTAGGCAATTGGAATTAGTTTTTTTTAAAAGGGTAAAAAGGGGTAATTTCTTAACTTATAGTACATCATTTTGTCTACTATACCGCGTTTTGTTTTAAGCTATTAGAAGTAGTTTATTTTTTAAAAAAGGAAAAAGGGGGTAATTTCTTAAGTTATAGCACAACATTTTGTTCTAAGCTATTGGAAGTATTTTTTTTAAAAAAGGTAAAAAGGGGTAATTTTCTTAAGTTATAGTACAGTATTTTGTCTGTTTTACAGGTTTTGTTTTAAGCTATTGGACGTAGTTTTTTTAAAAAAAGGTAAAAAGGGGAAACTATTTAAGTTATAGTACAACATTTTGTCTATTTTACAGCATTTTGTTTTAAGCAATTGGAAGTAGTTTTTTTTAAAAGGTAAATTGGGGTAATTTCATAAGTTAGCGTTTAGTCTATTTTACAGCATTTTGTTTTAAGCTATTAGAAGTAGTTTTTTTTTAAAAAAGTTTAAAAGGGTTAATTTCTTAAGTTATAGTACGGCATTTTTGTCTATTTTACAGTGTTTTATTTTAAGCAATGGTAATAAGGGGTAATTTCTTAAGTTATAGTACATCATTTTGTCTATTTTACAGCGTTTTGTTTCAAGCTATTAGAACACATTTTTTCAAAAAGGTAAAAATGGGTAATTTCTTAAGTTATAGTACAGCATTTTGTCTATTTTACAGTGTTTTGTTTTATGCAATTTGAAGTAGTCTTAAAAAAAAAGGTAAAACGGTGTAATTTCTTAAGTTATAGTACAACATTTTGTCTAATTTACAGCGTTTTGTTTTAGACAATTGGAAGTAGTTTTTTAAAAAAAAAAGGTTAAAAGGGGTAATTTCATAAGTTATGGTATAGCATTTTGTCTATTTTACAGCATTTTGTTTTAAGCTATTGGAATTAGTTTTTTTTTAAAAGGTAAAAGGGGTAATTTCTTAAGTTGTAGTACAACATTTCGTTTTAAGCTATTGGAAGTAGTTTTTTTATAAAAAAAGGTAAAAAAGAGTAATTTTTTAAGTTATAGTACAACATTTTTGTATATTTTACAGCGTTTTATTTTAAGCTATTGGAAGTAGTTTTTTTTTAAAAAAAGAAGGTAAAATGGGGTAATTTCTTGAGTTATAGTACAACATTTTGTTTATTTTATAGCGTTTTGTTTTTAGCTATTGGAAGTAGTTTTTTTTAAAGGTAAAAATGGGTAATTTCTTAAGTTATAGTACATCATTTTGTTTTTTTACAACGTTTTGTTTTAGGCTAATTGAAGTATTTTTTTTAAGGAAAAAAGGATTAATTTCATAAGTTATAGTACAACATTTTGTCTATTTTACTGCGTTTTTTTAAGTGAATGAAAGTAAAATTTTTTAAAGGAAAAAAGTGTTAATTTCATAAGTTATAGTACAACATTTTCTCTATTTTACAGCGTTTTGTTTTAAGCTATTGGAAATAAAAAATTTAAAAAGCGAAAATGTGGTAATTTCTTAAGTTACGGTATATCATTTTGTCTATTTTACAGCGTTTTGTTTTAAGCTATTGGAAGTAGTTTTCTTTTTGAAAAGGTAAAAACAGGTAATTTCTTAAGTTAATAGTACACATTTTGTCTACTTTACAACGTTTTGTTTTAAGCTATTGTATGTAGTTTTTTTTAAAAGGTAATAAGGGCTAATTTCTAAAGTTATAGTACAATATTTTATCTATTTTACACGGTTTTGTTTTAATCTATTGGAAGACGTTTTTTTTAAAGGTAAAAATATTTAATTTCTTAAGTTATAGTACAACATTTTGTCTATTTTATAGCGTTTTGTTTTAGGCAATTGGAAGTAGTTTTTTTTAAAAAAGGTAAAAAGGGGTAATTTCTTAAGTTATAATACAACATTTTGTCTATTTTACAAAGTTTTGTTTTAAACTATTGGAAGTAGTTTTTTTTCAAAAAAAGTAAAAAGGGGTAATTTCTTAATTTACAGTACAACATTTTGTTTTAACCTATTGAATGTAGTTTTTTTTAAAAAATGTAAAAAGGGGTAATTTCTTTAGTTATAGTACAGCATTTTGTCTATTTTACAGCATTTTGTTTTAAGCTATTTGAAGTTGTTTTTTTTAAAGGTAAAAAGGGGTAATTTCTTAAGTTATAGTATAGTATTTTGTCTGTTTTTACAGCGTTTGGTTTTAAGCTATTAGAAGTTGTTTTTAAAAAAAGGTAAAAAGGGGTAATTTCTTAAGTTATAGTACAATATTTTGTCTATTTTGCAGCGTTTTATTTTGAGCTATAGGAAGTAGTTTTTTAAAAAAAGGTAAAAGGGGGTAATTTCTTAAATCATATTACATCATTTTGTCTATTTTACAACGTTTTGTTTTAATCTATTGGAAGGAATTTTTTTAAAGAAAAGGTAAAATGGAGTAATTTCTTAACTTATAGTACAGCATTTTGTCTATTTTACAGCGTTTTCTTTTAAGCTATCGGAAGTAATTTTTTTTTAAAAGGTAAAAAGGAGTAATTTTTTAATTTATAGTACTACGATCTGTCTATTTTACAGCGTTTTATTTTAAGCTATTGGAAGTAGTTTTTAAAAAAAAGGTAAAATGGAGCAATTTCTTAAGTTATAGTACAACATTTTTGACTATTTTACAGCGTTTTGTTTTATGCTATTCGAAGTAGTTTGTTAAAAAAAGGTAAAAGGGGTAATTTCTTAAGTTATAGTACAACATTTCGTCTATTTTACAGCGTTTTGTCTTATGCTATTTGAAGTAGTTTTTAAAAAAAATGTAAAACCAGGTAATTTTTTAAGTTATAGTACAGCATTTTGTCTATTTTATAGCGTTTTGTTTTAAGCTGTTGGAAGTAGTTATTTTTAAAGGTAAAATGGGGTAATTTCTTAAGTTATAGTACAAATTTTGTCTTTTCTACAACGTTTTGTTTTAAGCTATTGGAAGTAGTTTTTTTTAAAAAAAGAGAGTAAAAAGGGATAATTTCTTAAGCTATAGCATATCATTTTTGTCTATTTTACAGCGTTTTGTTTCAAGCTATTGAAAGTAGTTTATTTCTTTAAAAAATGCAAAAAGGGATATTTTCATAAGTTAAAGTACTGCATTTTTGTCAATTTTACAGCGTGGTTTTAAGCTATTGGAAGTAGTTTTTTATTTTAAAAAAGGTAAAAGGCGGTAATTCCATAAGTTATAGTACAACTTTTTGACTTATTACAGCGTTTTATTTTAAGTTATTGGAAGTTTTTTTCTCAAAGGTAAAAAAGAGTAATTTCTTAAGTTATAGTACAGCATTTTGTCTATTTTACAGCGTTTTGTTTTAACCTATTGGTAGTAGTTTTTTTTAAAAAGGTAAAAAGGGGGTATTTTTTAAATTATAGTACAGTTGTTTTAAGCTATTGGAAGTAGTTTTTTTCAAAGGTAAAAGGGTTAATTTCATAAGTTATAGTACGACATTTTCTCTATTTTACTGCGTTTTGTTTTAAGTTATTGGATGTAATTTTTTAAAAAAAAGGTAAAATCGGGTAATTTCTTAAGTTATAGTAAAATATTTTGTCTATTTTACAGAGTTTGGTTTTAAGCTATTGGAAGTAGTTTTTTTTAGAAAGGTAAAAAGTGGTAATTTCTTATGTTATAGCACACCATTTTTGTCTATTTTACAGCGTTTTGTTTTAAGTTATTGGAAGTAGTTTGTTAAAAAAAGGTAAACAGAGATAATTTCTTAAGTTATAGTACAACATTTTGTTTATTATACATCGTTTTGTTTTGTGCTATTTGAAGTAGTTTTTAAAAAAAAAGGTAAAACGGGGTAATTTCTTAAGTTACAGTACAGCATTTTGTCTATTTTACAGCGCTTTGTTTTAAGCTGTTGGAAGTATTTTTTTAAAGGTAAAATGGGGTAATTTCTTAAGTTATAGTACAACATTTTACCTTTTTTACAGCGTTTTGTTTTAAGCTATTGGAAGTAGTTTTTTTCAAAAAAAAAGTAAAAAGGAATAATTTCTTGAATTATAGCATAGCATTTTTGTCTATTTTACAGCGTTTTGCTATTGGAAGTAATATTTTTTAAAAAAAAAAGGTAAAAAGGGATAATTTCATAAGTTATTGTACAACATTTTTGTCTATTTTACAGCGTTCTGTTTTAAGCTGTTGGAAGTAGTTTATTTTTAAAGGTAATAAGCTGTAATTTCATAAGTTATAACACAACACACTACAACGAAAAGACCATATTACAACTGTATTTTTATAACTGCTAAAAAATGCCAGTTGTAATAAAGGTTTTTTATAACTCCTTTTTTGAAAAAGTTGTAATAAATTTATTTTCAACAACACTTTTAATTTGTCGGTTGTAATAGATACCTATTAGAACGTTTTTTTGCCAGTTGTAATAAATACCTATTTTTAACAACATACATTTTTTGTTAGTTGTAACAGGTGCCTATTACAACCTTTTTCGTTTGCCAGATGTAATAGATATCTATTTTTAACAACTTTTTTTTGTCAATGTAATATTACAACCTTTTCCGTTTGCCTATTGTAATAACGAATTAATAATTATAATTAAATAATAATACTTGATAATTAGTAATTAGTAAATGACAATGAATAAATTTTATATTAATAATTAATAATTACTATTAAATAATAATGATTAATTTGAAAATATGAATAATTAATATTAATAATCACTATTCGATAATTAATAAATAATAATTTAAATAATTAATAAATAAGAATATTTAATAATAACCTTAAAAATTAATATTAATAATTAATAATCACTATTAAATATACTTAATAATTAATAATTAGTAATTAATTTTCAAAAATTAATATTATAATGACAGGACAAGTTTTTCAAAATTTTAAATTTATAATTAATAGCAACGTCGTTTAAAATACAAAAGTAAAAATTTATAATAAAAATTAATATTGTCATACGCATCTAGATATTTTCATTTACATAAAGATTATTTTTGCTGTTTAACTACTTTTTTGGCTCAGCTCTTTGAATTATTTTGGCTTCGCTCCTTGAACTTTTTGGCTCCATTCCTCCAAATTTTGGCTCCAATCCAAATCGCTTCCGTTCCATTATTTTATTTTCCTCTTCCCCATTTTCATCTTTACCATCTCCTTACTCATTCACTATTCCATCATCAGATCCACTATCCCCAAATCCACTTCCCCCAAATCGTCCATCACCAGATCCACTTCCTCCAAATCCAGGTTTCAGTGATGGCTCCGAACATCGCAGCAATGTACGAAATACAATTCGTCATCCTAATGAGCGGTGCAATACTCAACAACATCAACCTCCGCCCGGACGCACATACCATCTCGGTCCTTCTCCAATACAGCAAAGCAACGCCAAAGTTCTATTCGTTGACACACTATCCTACTCTCTTGCCTTAAATGCTATCAGCCTCTTTCCGAAAACAAAAGCCCCACCAGAACTTATCTTAATTGAAGACTGATACGAACCCACGTTCCATTCTCCTACTGATCCGTTGACCTACGAACAGATGATTGAATTTGGCGACCGAAACTTCAAGTGGATCAGACCCAAAAACGAATGGGACCCAATGGTGCTGAACTACACATCAAGCACAACGTACATAGGTATAGTTATTTACGCATTTATCTTATTTGAGAAAATGTCCGCAAGAAAAGAATATTTTTTTTAATACTAAATGATGGCAATTAAGTATGTAGTGTATGTTATTATAGTACTAGTGTAATGTAAAATTAGACTTTGATTTATGATTATGCACAGTAATCATTTGTTAAATATCCTATATAAAATTGTCTCAATCACAAATTGTATTACGTGATTACCTGAAGAATCTAGTTCTTCTAAAAGGGCAACCATTAGGAGATGGTCATATGATCCTTTTCTTTCTTTCATCAATACAGGAAAAAATCAATGTGCATGATGGAGCTGTTGCTTTAAGACATCCTCTAGGTAGTGGAGCGCGCATCCTTGTAACCTTGTTAGGGGTATATATAACTTTGTATATTATTTTATTTAGTTATTTTTAGCAGTTATATGCATTAGCAGCCTCCATCATTTGGATTCAGTTAACTATCTTTTACTGTAATATAGCTGCAAATAAGCTAAAATTTAACTGCTTGACATGTTGACAGGTTTTTAGACAGAAAAATGGAAGGCATGGAGTTACGTGGTTATGCAATAGTAGTAGTAGTGCTTCTACTCTTGTGTAAGAGCTTGTTTAACTTTCAAAGCTTCAACTGTTTTATCATGATATTGTAAGTATATTTATTTCATATACTTACATGCATATACACACAAGTCTAAAACATCCCATCTTTCATATACTTACCTGCATATATGTTATTTTGATTCAGCAGTTTTTAGAGCAACCGGAGGATTTCGTGCTAGCTTCTAAGCTTGCTGTTACAAGTCTATAGCAAGCTTGCTACAAAGCATGTTGTTTCAAGCTTGCAACAATAAGCATGCTTGCTTTTAAGCTAGCTGTAGTAAGCTTGTTGTTGCAAGCTTACAACAGCAAGCTTAGTAGCAAGCTTAGTTTTCTTAAAAGCATGTCGTTGCAAGCTTGCAACAACAAACAAGCATGCTTTGAAGCAAGCTGTAACAAGCTTGCTACCAAACTTGTCGTTGCAAGCATGAGAAGCAAGCTTGCTGTAGCAAGCTTGATAAGGTGTATCTTGCTAGCATTAGCAAGCTTGATAAGATGTAGCTTCTAAACAATGTTCTTTTTCTTAATCCTTTACCATTTCTTAATGAGCAATCTGATTATTATCTATCTGATTATGTCTGTTCAGATAATAATTATGGTTATTATAGTACTCGGCAGGATCCAAATCTGAACTCGTGTTATTTGAGTCAAGAGTAATATAGCAGCAACAACACTGTAGATGCTACTAGTTTCTTTGCTCCAATTGATGACTACCAAGCTGCTTTGTTATAACTCTTACGACACCATTGAGTATAGTGAAGAAGTCACTCAGCAATCTCAACACAAAAGACAGTTTAGCATGGATGAAGTCGATATGCCTATTGAAGAACAACATGCTAAAAGGAGGACCAAGGTTGAATCCAAAGTAAGTTTCCGTTTTAGCTCAAAATGTGAGAATTTTATCGTATATTATAGTATAAAGTTAGAGTTTTAGAATTTTAGGGACAGTGTTTAGTTTATTCAAACATTAAAGAAAGAGAAATAGTTGATGCACACACATCAAAAGTTCTATTTTGCATGGTAAAAATGTTTATTATTTATGTCTAATAAATTGTACAAAATAAATAACTGTCAGCCTATTAATGTACAGTGATTGTCCTCTATGTCATGTTATATCCATTTTTTATAATTTGTACAAAATAAGGCAGTGACTAGAGAAGCATTTGTATGGTTTGATGGCAGTGAGGATTTGGAGTTAACAGAGGGAATGTATAGGTTGATGGTGAAGTGTGAGATGAAGTGATGACTGTAAGGTAGAACAGTGATGTGGGGAGTTGTAGTGGTGGATGTGGAGATGAAGCAGTTAATATTTTGTGAAGTTGTTGATGGTTGAGGGTCAGTGGTAGTTTGAGGCAAATGGAACAGTATGGTGGTTGATATGCAGAGTTGGAGTGATTATAATGGAACTATGGTTGAATGAAGTCAATTATTTGTTTGGCGAATGTAAGGCAGTAGTGTTTTTGTGGAGATTCTTGATGGCAATGGAGAGGTGAAATATGCAGATGGTTAGTATGGTTGTTATGTGCAAGTGGTACAGAGATGGGTCAAGGAGAAGTTGCAGTTAGATGGCTGGGTGGTAATCAGTGCAGTCGATATGGTGGCTGTGCATATGTGCATATGATGGTGGAGTTTGAATGTAGATGGGTGATAATGTGACTGGGAGTGTGACAGGGAGTTTGGGTCAGAGAGGTGTAGTTGGAAATTTCAGATGCGTGATGTTTCAAGTTGAATGGTAGTTTTGAAGGAAGTTGCAGCGTAATTTTGCGCACTGACTGTTGTTGGAAAGGAGTTGTAGGAGTTTGGAGGGGATGGCAGTTATGTGTGCAGATATAGTATTTTTAGCATATAGTATTAATGTAGTTGTGTTCCTTTAGAAAATGTGACCACGCTTGCTATTAAGTTAAAACCATCTTTATATTTTTCAGTATGCATTTGTTCTATTTCCCTTACAAGTGATCTTATTTATGTGTTGCAGGAGTCATTGAAGACTGAGCGAGAAAGCAAGAGGGAGAAAGCAAGAGGGAGATGTACTTCCCTATGAGAAAGTATGACATCAAGGCTCAGTGACATTGTTTTGGGTTTTAGTTGACATTTTTGTTATGCATGCATAAATTAGATATAGGCTTCGTGACGTTGTTCCGTGATATGCTATATTTTGTGCATGGGGCAGTAAGGTTGTATGCATTTGATAAGTGATATGAAGTCCAAGGTGCGAATGCTCACTGTTAGTGATATGAAGTCCAAGGTGCGAATGCAACAGCTTATGAGATACAGGAGCAAAAAAATAAAAGGAATTTTGGAAGAAAGGTTAAGGTAGCTGCTTTACCTAAAGAATGCCTTAATAGTTTGATAGCTTGGTTTATTGAAAGGGAAAAAACATAGTAGTGTATGAATATGTCAATTAAGTATGCATATTTGTTTGCAGTATGCATATAGGAAGGCCGTAGCTGATAGTCAGCCTCGAGTTCGAGGAAGGTTTGCAAAGAATGGAAATGGCAAGGTCTTGAAACAAGTCAAGTGAAACGAAATGCTTTACAGATTACATGTAAAAAGCGAGGTATTATTTCTCAGGCATGTACCCTGAGCTTGCATGGTACGGTTGGTCAGAAGTTTTCGAAAGCTCTAAGATAACTTCACGATGCAGTCAGTCTTTAGGGTTTGATATTTTACTATATCTTGTTATTATAAATTCCATCTCCGCCCCATTGAAAAGGTTTATGTAGAAATGTAGTATATGATGTCAAGTTAAGACTTTTGTGAACAAGTGTAAAAGCAGCAAGAGAAATGGGACTGTTGTAGTGGAGTGGAGACTGTATCGTGACAGCTTTGGTGAATTGTATGGTGATATGCAGGCAAATAAGAAGGGTTAATGGCAAGAAAACACAGTTAACGTGTAAAAGTGATGGAATAATAGCAGGGGATGATTGTGGCAATATCTGGTTAGTAGATAGTGGGATGGTTAGTGGTATATACATCAGTGTGTTAGCAAGCGGGGGGCAGTAGAGGGAATTGTGTTAGGGGGATGTAATGGATTTATTTATATTTTTAATAAAATTATGAGTTCAACAATGGTGTAAAGTTGAATTGTTTTAGCTTTTATTAAATGTGAATGGTTCATGTTGTTTCAAGTAATGTTAACGATCGTAGTTATTATTAGTGAAATATCGGTTTTAAAAATAATGTTGAGAAATTTATGGCTAATGGCAGTTGTCGGAAGATGAATTGCAATTGTTGGTAGCAGTTGTAAAAAGATTTATTGCAACTATCAGTAACAGTTGTAAATGAATCTATTACAACTACCAAAAGCAGTTGTCATACCTGCTATCGCACGAAATGTCACATATCTACAAGGGTTACCAACAGTTGTAAAATGGTTATTTACAAGGGTAAGAAACAGTTGTAATATACAATATCACAATGATTATATGCAACTAAAGAACGCAGTTGTAAAAAATTGATAGTCTTTTACAACTTCTTAAAATACGACTGTTGTTCCACCGTTGTAATATATCTTTTACAGCTGTGTTCCACGGTTGTAATATGCCTCTTTTGTTGTAGTGACATTTTGCTTTATTACAGCGTTTTATTTGAAGCTGTTGGAAGTTGTTTTTTTTTTAAAAGGTAAAAAAAGGTAATTTCTTAAGTTATAGTACAACATTTTGTCTATTTTACGGCGTTTTGTTTTAAGCTATTAGAAGTACTTATTTTTTAAAAATGGTAAAAAGGGGTAATTTCTTAAGTTGTAGCACAACATTTTGTCTATTTACAACGTTTTGTTTTAATCTATTGGAAGTAGTTTTTTTTCAAAGGTAAAAGGGTAAATTTCATAAGTTATAGTACAACATTTTCTTTATTTTACAGCGTTTTGTTTTAAGTTGTTGGAAGTAATTTTTAAAAAAAAGGTAAAATGGGATAATTTCTTAAGTTACAGTACAACATTTTGTCTATTTTACAGCGTTTTGTTATAAGCTATTGGAAGTATTTTTTTAAAAAAAAAGGTAAAAGGGGGAAATTTCTTAATTTAATAGTAAATCATTTTGTCTACTTTGCAGCGTTCTGTTTTAAGCTATTGGAAGTAGTTTTTTTTTAAAAGGGTGATAAAAGGTAATTTCTAAAGTTATAGTACAACATTTTGTCTATTTTACAGCATTTTATTTTAAGATATTGGAAGACATTTTTTTAAAAGGTAAAAATGGGTAATTTCTTAAGTTATAGTACAACATTTTGTCTATTTTACAGCGTTTTCTTTTAAGCAATTGAAATTAGTTTTTTTTAAAAAGGGTAAAAAGGGGTAATTTCTTAACTCATATACAACATTTTGTCTATTAAACAACGTTTTGTTTTAAGCTATTGGAAGTAGTTTATTTTTTTAAAAAGGAAAAAAGGGGTATTTCTTAAGTTAAACCACAACATTTTGTTTTAAGCTATTGGAAGTAGTTTTTTTTTTAAAAAAAAGTTAAAAAGGGGTATATTTCTTAAGTTATAGTACAATATATTTTCTGTTTTACATCGTTTTTTTAAGCTATTGGATGTTTTTTTTAAAAAGGTAAAAAAGGGAAATTTTTTAAGTTATCGTACAGTGTTTTGTCTATTTGACAGCGTTTTATGTAAGCTATTTGAAGTAGTTTTTTTAAAAGGTAAAATGGGTAATTTCATAAGTTAGCATTTAGTCTATTTTACAGCGTTTTGTTTTAATCTATTAGAAGTAGTTTTTTTTTTAAAAAAAAAGTTTAAAATGGGTAATTTCTTAAGTTATAGTACATCATTTTTGTTTATTTTACAGCGTTTTGTTTTAAGCTATTGTAAGTAGTTTTTTTTTAAAAAAAAAAGGTAAAAAGAGGTAATTTCTTAAGCTACAGAACATCATTTTGTCTTTATTACGGCATTTTATTTTAAGCTATTGGTAGTTGATTTTTTTTTAAAAAAGGTAAAAAGGGGTAATTTCTTAAGTTATAGTACAGCATTTTGTCTATTTTACAGCGTTTTGTTTTAAGCTATTGGAAGTAGTTTATTTTAAAGGGTAAAAAATTTGTAATTTCTTAAGTTATAATACATCATTTTGTCTATTTTACAACGTTTTTTTAAGCTATTGGAAGTAGTTTTTTTAAAAGGTAAAAGGGTTAATTTCATAAGTTATAGTACAACATTTTCTCTATTTTACAGCGTTTTATTTTACGTCATTGGAAGTATTTTCAAAAAAAAAAGGTAAAATGGGGTAATTTCTTAAGTTATATTACTGAATTTTTCTATTTTACAGCGTTTTGTTTTAAGCTATTGGAAGTAGTTTTTTTTCTAAAAAAGGTAAAAAGGGGTAATTTCTTAAGTTAATAGTACAGCATTTTGTCTACTTTGCAGCGTTTTGTTTTAAGCTATTGGAAGTAGTTTTTTTTAAAAGGTAATAAGGCGAAATTTCTTAAGTTTTAGTACAACATTTTGTCTATTTTACAACGTTTTATTTTAAGCTATTGGAAGACGTTTTTTTTAAAAGGTAAAGATGAGTAATTTCTTAAGTTATAGTACAACATTTTGTCTATTTTACAGCGTTCTGTTTTTGGCAATTAGAAGTAGTTTTTTTAAAAAAAGGGTAAAAAGGGGTAATTTCTTAACTTATAGTACAACATTTTGTCTATTATAGAGCGTTTTGTTTTAAGCTATCAGAAGTAGTTTTTTCTTAAAAAAGAGGTGAAAAGGCGTAATTTCTTAAGTTATTGCATAGCATTTTATTTATTTTACAGCGTTTTGTTTTAAGCTATTAGATGTAGTTTTTTTTAAAAAGGTAAAAGGGGGAATTTTCTTTAGTTATAGTACAACATTTTGTCTATTTTACAGTGTTTTGTTTTGAGCTATTGGAATTAGTTTTTTTTAGAAAAAAGGTAAAAAGAAGTAATTTCTTAAGTTATAGTACAACATTTTGTATATTTTGCACCATTTTGTTTTAAGCTATTGGAATTTGTTTTTAAAAAAAAAAGTTAAATGGGGTAACTGCTTATGTTATAGTACGACATTTACTCTATTTTACAGCGTTTGGTTTAAGCTATTGGAAGTAGTTTTAAAAAAAAGGTAAAAAGGGGTAATTTCTTAAGTTATAGTACATCATTTTGCCTATTTTACAGCGTTTGGTTTAAGCTGTTGGAAGTAGTATTTTTAAAAAGGTAAAATGGGGTAATTTCTTAAGTTATAGTACGTCGTTGTGTCTTTTTTACAGCATTTTGTTAATTTTACAGCGTTTTGTTTTAACTATTAGAAGTAGTTTTTTTATAAAAAAAAAAGTAAAAAGGAGTAATTTTTCAAGTTATAGTACATAATTTTGTCTATTTTACAGCATTTTTTTAGCTATTGCAAGTATTTTTTTTAAATGTAAAAAGGGTTAATTTCATAAGTCTACTACAACATTTTATCTATTTTGCAGCGTTTTGTTTTAAGCTATTGGAAGTAGTTTTTTTTAAAAGGTAAAAGGGGTAATTTCTTAAGTTATAGTACAACATTTTGTCTATTTCACAGCGTTTTGTTTTAAGCTATTGGAAGAAGGTTTTTATTAAAAGGTAAAAAGTGTTAATTTCATAAATTAAAGTACAACATTTTCTCTATTTTCCAGCATTTTATTTTAAGCTATTGGAAGTAAAAATTTTTTATAAAAAAAAAGGTGAAATGGGGTAATTTCTTAAGTTATAATTAAGCATATTGTCTATTTTACAGTGTTTTGCTTTAAGCTATTGGAAGTTATTTTTTTTCAAAAAAAAAGGTAAAATGGGGTAATTTCTTAAGTTATGGTACTGCATTTTGTCTTTTTTACAGCTTTTTTATGCTACTGGAAATAGTTTTTTTTTTTAAAAAGAGATAAACGGGTAATTTCTTAAGTTATATACATCATTTTTGTCTATTTTACACCGTTTTGTTTTAAGCTATCGGAAGTATTTTTTTTTAAAAAAAGGTAAAAAGTGGTAATTTCCTAATTTGTATTACAACATTTTGTCTATTTTACAGCGTTTTGTTTTGAGCTATTGGAAGTAGTTTGTTTTTAAAAGGTAAAGGGGTAATATTTTTAAGTTATAGTGCAGCGTTTTGTCTATTTTACAGCGTTTTGTTTTAAGCTATTGGAAGTAGTTTTTTTAAGGTAAAAAGGGTTAATTTCCTAAGTTATAGTACAACATTTTATCTTTTGTACAACGTTTTCTTTTAAGCTATTGGAAGTATTTTTTTAAAAAAAAGGTAAGAAGGGGTAATTTCTTAAGTTATAGTGCAACATTTTTGTCTATTTTCAGCTATTGGAAGTATTTTAGAAAAAAGGTAAAACGTGATAATTTCTTGAGTTATACTACAGCATTTTCGTTATTTTACAGCATTTTGTTTTTAGCTATTGTAAGTAGTTTTTTTAAAGGTAAAATGGGGTAATTTCTTAATTCATAGTACATCATTTTGTCTTTTTTACAACATTTTGTTTTAGGCTAATGGAAGTATTTTTTTAAAGGAAAAAAGGTTTAATTTCATAAGTTATAGTACAACATTTTGTCTATTTTACAGCGTTTTTTTAAGCGAATGGAAGTAGTTCTTTTTAAAGGAAAAAAAGTTAATTTCGTAAGTTATAGTATAGCATTTTCTCTATTTTACAGCGTTTTGTTTTAAGCTATTGGAAGAAATTTTTTAAAAAGGTAAAATGGGGTAATTTCTTAAGTTATAGTATATCATTTTGTCTATTTTACAGTGTTTTGTTTTAAGCTATTGGAAGTAGTTTTCTTCTTAAAAAGGTAAAAACGGGTAATTTCTTAAGTTAATAGTACACATTTTGTCTACTTTACAGCGTTTTGTTTTAAGCTATTGTAAGTAGTTTTTCTTAAAAGGTAATAAGGGCTAATTTCTAAAGTTATAGTACAATATTTTGTCTGTTTTACAGGTTTTGTTTTAAGCTATTGGAAGATGTTTTTTTAAAGGTAAAAATGTTTAATTTCTTAAGTTATAGCACAACATTTTGTCTATTTTACAGCGTTTTTTTTTTTGGCAATTGGAAGTAGTTTTTTTAAAAAAAGGTAAGAAGGGGTAATTTCTTAAATTATAATACAGCATTTTGTCTATTTTACAACGTTTTGTTTTAAGCTATTGGAAGTAGTTTTTTTCAAAAAAAGCCAAAAGGGGTAATTTATTAAGTTACAGTACAACATTTTGTTTTAATCTATTGAAAGAATTTTTTTTAAAAAAAAGGGTAAAAAGGGGTAATTTCTTTGGTTATAGTACAGCATTTTGTCTATTTTACAGTATTTTGTTTTAAGCTATTTGAAGTAGTATTTTTTTAAAGGTAAAAAAGGGTAATTTCTTAAGTTATAGTACAGTATTTTGTCTTTTTTACAACGTTTTGTTTTAAGCTATTGGAAGTATTTTTTTTTTCAAAAAAAAAGGTAAAAAGGGGTAATTTCTTAAGTTATAGTACAAAATTTTTGTCTTGCATTTTGTTTTAAACTATTGAAAGTAGTTTTTTTTAAAAGGTAAAAAGTGGTAATTTCTTAGTTTATAGTACATCATTTTGTCTATTTTACAACGTTTTGTTTTAAGCTATAGGAAGTAGTTTTTTTAAAAAAGGTAAAAAAGGATAATTTCTTAAGTTATAGTACAGCTTTTGTCTATTTTGCAGCGTTTCGTTTTAAGGTATTGGAAGTAATTTTTTAAAAAAAAAGGTAAATAGTGGTAATTTCTTAAGTTATAGTACAACATTTTTGTCTATTTTACAGCGTTTTGTTTTGAGCTATTGAAAGTAGTTTTTTTTTAAAAAAAGAGGTAAAAAGGGGTAATTTCTTAAGTTATAGTACAACATTATTGTCTATTTTACAGCGATTTGTTTTATGCTATTGGAAGTAGTTCTTTTTTCCAAAAAAAGGTAGAAATAGGTAATTTGTTAAGTTATAGTGCAACATTTTGTCTATTTTGCAACGTTTTGTTTTAAGTTATAGAAGTAGTTTTTTTGAAAAGGTAAAAAGGGGTAATTTATTAAGTTATGGTACAGCATTTTGTTTATTTTACAGCGTTTTGTTTTAGGGAATTGGAGGTAGTTTTTTTTAAAAAGGTAAAAAGGGGTAATTTCTTTAGTTATAGTACATCATTTTTGTCTATTTTATGGCGATTTGTTTTAAGTTATTGGAAGTAGATTTTTTTTCAAAAAAAAGTTTGAGAAGGGTAATTTCTTAAGTTATAGTACAGTATTTTGTCGATTTTACAGCGTTTTTTTTAAGCATTTTTTTTAAAGAGGTAAAAAAAAGTAATTTCTTAAGTTATAGTACAGCCTTTTTGTTTATTTTTACAGCGTTTTGTTTTAAGCTATTGGAAGTAGTTTTTTAAAAGGTAAAAAGGAGTAATTTCTTAAGTTATAGTACAACATTTTGTCTTTTTTGTAGCGTTTTGTTTTAAGCTATTGGAAGTAGTTTTTTTAAAAAAAAGGTAAAAAGGGGTAATTTTTAAGTTATAGTACGACTTTTTTGTCTATTTTACAGCGTTTTGTTTTAAGCTGTTGGAAGTAGTATTTTTAAAAAAAAGGTAAAAAGGGATAATTTTTTAAGTTGTTGTATGTCTTTTTTTACAGCGTTTTGTTTTAATTTATTAGAAGTTGTAACGACCCGTATTTTACGTGTCGATAAATCGTGGAATAATTATCATTAGGTCGTTGTTATTCTTAAGCCATCTAGAGTTTAAGTCGTTGAAGGTAGAATGGATTGACTTGGAGAAGTGAACGACCTAAGGAGATAGGTCGTATGATAGTTAAGTTGTTAGTGTTGGTTGAGTCGTGTAGTGGTTAACTCGAGTGATGCTTAAGTCGTGGACGAGTTAAGGGTTAGCTCGTGTGAAGTTTAGGTCGTGTGGAAGTTAGGTCGGTTGAGCGATCTAAGGGGTGACCAACCTAAGGAAGAAGAGCGACTTAAGACAGTATGACCTAGTAGTTAGCAAGTGGCGACTTATAGGATGTTACGACCTAAGAGAGTGACCGACCTAATGGGAGTTAGCGACCTAAGATAGTGAGCGACCTATTGAATAGTGGCTTAGGTCGGTAGGACGAGTTAAAGATAGGTCGTGTGTATCGCTAGGTCATGTGAAGGAGTTGTGGTTAGGTCGTGAGCGACTTATGATAGGTCGTTAGGTCGCGTGTGTGTTGAGTCGTTCGATCGTACACCAGTTAGGTCGCGTAAGGACTTAAGCCGTTGGATCGTGAGAGCGTTAGGTCGTGGATGCGCATACGCAGTAGGTCGTGGGAAGTCTTAGGTCGGGGACGACTCATGGGGTAGGTCGTGGAGGACTTATGGGGGCGGCGACTTAAGGATTCAGCCTATAAATAGAGGGCTTTGGTTCACTTTTTAGCACCGGATTTTGAAGCGACGAAGTGCTACTATTTTGAGAGCTCGACTACAACACTTCTTCACTTCTTTTCTCCACTCTAATCTAGTACTTACTTCCATCCAAGATTGAAGATCAAATCGAAGATCCAAGAGCCAAAGTTGAAGATCTCCATCCATCGAAGAAAGATTTCATCATTTGAAGGGAAACCTTGTCGGATCAAGCTAGATCCTTTGCTGTCCAGATCTGGATTTTGTTGTTTTGAGGTGTTTAGGTGATTCGGTGAGTGGTGGTTATCTCTCACACGGACCCAAAGGAATATATTGGATCAGTGGTTTGTTTGTGTGTTAAAGATAGCGGTTTCATGCATTTTCCTTAAGTCTGCATGTAGATCCATTGTTCATAAAGCTTTGATATCCATTTTACTATATGTTAACCCATGCTAGTTCATTCATTAAGATATTACTTAGAATTCATGCTTGTTAGATTTGGATCCATTAATTACGAAATTGCCATTATTGTTATAACTGTTTACTTAGATCTTATTTCAATGACTGATTACTTGGATGAATGACTGATTTGATTGATTAGTTGATTTGTGATTGAATTTGGACAAAGTTGGTCGAGGATGATTCAAAAGCTAAGTGGAAATGCTCTTGAATAAGGAAAGCTGCTCGTGGCATATGAAGCGGATGATAAAGCTCATATGGATAGATTTGATCATGATATTAAGATGGGACTTTGCTATGATGAGATGAGGCAAAGCATGATGTTGAGATGGGACTTTGCTATGATGTGATGAAGCAAAGCATGATATGAGAAAGCCTTGGTTTAATCCAGACAGGATCATTCCAAGCATGTTGATAACTCGGTGATGTGGTTTGAGTTTGTTGATAATGGTTGGCTCGAGAGGCGCTTGAGCTAGTATATGAATAGTCGTCGAGGAGGATGACTAGAAGGCTGAGATCTCATCATTATTGAAGGTTCTAGCATGCTCAAAGCAAGAGTACTTTGGAACGGGTCACGATGACGTTCCAGGCACGGGCTGCGACGACGTGCTAAGTACTCTGGGCATATTCGATAGTCCTATGCACGGGCTGCGACGACATGCGGAGTTATGTCTAGAACCGGGGTTACCATTAGCCCTTGACGGACGGATGAAAGAATGAGCCGGTCATTCAATTAACGGTGATATCGAGGCAATGATAACAGTGATAGCCAGAGTCATGGATGTTTGGTTGTATCGTCACTCGGTCTCAAGAGCGATGTTTTATGGATGCTTATCTGATCTTGGTTTAGGCCTTGGGGGTTTGTACTTGGAAAACACCGACCTTGACTCGAGTGATAATTGCTTTACTGTAATTGTCTGCTTTGCTATGTTTGTTTCTGCTTAGTGTGTCTGGGGGCTATCACTGTAGAAAGAGGTGGAGTGGGATGGTTGGGTTCCTATTCCTTTGTACCCTTTATGCTCTTTTGGTATGTTTGATAGTTGATTTACTGCTCACTAAGACTTTTGTCTGACTCAAGGTTTTATGTTTAACTCTTATTACCTTGGGCTGTTCATCCATGTTGGGATGGGCAGACTAGGAAGTAGGTGACAAGTGCTGTTCTTAGTGACTAACGCTGTTGATGACGAAGACGAGCTGGAGGCTTTTGCATATTGTTTTCTTACTATATGTACTGGGTGTTCCGCTGTTTGTATGATTCTCTGAGTGTTATGTAGTGAGGCTTGATGTATTGGCTATTCAGATGTTTGTATCAAATTGTTATGAGCTTATATGATGAGACTTCTTTTCTATAGAGCTTCACTATGTATACTTTCTGTTGTATTTTATCCATGCGCTGTGAGTAATACTATAGATTCTGCGATTTTATCCTTACCCTGACTATCGTCCGTGGCTGCCTGGCACACTTTCAGCGCGCTATTTCCTTGTTGGTGCGGGAGTCATGGGCGGTCGTCACATTTGGTATCAGAGCTTTGGTTAATCGATTTTGGTCAACGCTCGCTGACGTAACTACGTATGAGAGACGTAATTGTAATTTTGATGGATGATTACTATATATATAATATAGTAGCTTAGAAGGATTTGAACTTCTTATGCAGTTGTTTCTCAGGGTATATTAATCATTTCTTTTAGATATTCGGAATGAGTCGAAGAGGGAGACCAGCTGCTAGGGGAGGCCATGCTGTTGAGGGGGCTGCTGATTATGCTTCTATGTTCGAGGCTATGATGACTTCGATCATGAGAAGGATGCCAGCTCCGGGGCCATCAGTAGATGTTGGAGTTCAGGTTCAAGCCCCAAGACCAGTGGATTTTGCTAAGTTGTGTAAGGACTATACTGCTCTTGGAGGAAAGGTTTTCTTGGGAACAGATTCAACCATAGAAGTTCAGAGATGGATAGACGCTTGTAGAAGGATCTTTGGTGATTTGGGAATTGAGGATGCAACTAAGAGGAAGCTTGCATCAAGACAGCTTCAGGGAAGAGCTTCTGATTGGTGGAACTCTATCACCATTGATACTCCAGAGGAAGAGATCACTTGGGAGCAATTCCAAGTCAGATTTGAAGCTAAGTTCATTTTTACAGCTCAGAAATCTGTTCTGTTCAAGAAGTTTGTGGAACTCAAGCAAGGTGGAAGACCAGTTCTTGAGTATGTTTCTGAGAGTGAAGCTTTGTCCAAGTATGCTCGGTCGTATATTGAATCTCCTTATCAGAAGAATGAGAAGTTTGTGACAGGCTTGGACACTTATCTTGGGAGGCAGTTGGTGGATCATTTGGATGATCCATTTGAGAAGCTTGTGGAGAAAGCTCTCAGGCATGAGAATATGTTTCCTAAGGAAGGATCTGTTGTTGCTGTGACCAAGGAGCAAAGTGGAAACAAGAAGAGGAAGCAGCAGCAACAGAAGGGTAAGGATGGCCAAAAGAAGCCGAAGGGTGAAATGACCTGCTACAATTGCCAGCAGAAGGGCCATCTCTCCAGGGATTGTAAGAATCAGAAGGCGCCGGCGAAGTGCCACAACTGTGATAAGCCGGGTCATTTCAGGAAGAATTGTCCGGAATCGAGGAAGGACAAGCAGATTGTGCAAGCTTATGCTTTGGGGGCTGTTCCATCATCTTCGAAAGCTCCTACTGCAGAAGAGAAGGGGAAGAGTGTGGTGGTTCAAGGTACTCTTTCCATTTGTGGTGTTCCAGTTAGAGTGTTGTTCGATACTGGGGCATCGCATTCGTTTGTTTGTGATGATCTTGTAGGCCGGTTGGGTTTGGAACCGGATATTGTTGTTAGACCATTGGTTGTGACTAATCCAGTCGGGGGTTCGTCTTATGTCTGTATGGTATGTCGTGGTGTAGTTGTATCGAGTCATGATTGCTCTTTTATTTGTGATTGTTTTGTTCTGAACTTTGCAGGGTTCGGAATTATTTTGGTAATGGACTGGCTTAGGAAGTACGCGGCAAGGTTGATTGTAAGAGGCTGGAGGTGACAGTCGAGAATGTGGAGGGGCGAAAGGTTGTGATACGATGTAAGCATGAAGAAGGCGTCTTCATGAGCTTCATGTATTCGCTGGTTGTTCCACGAGATGGACTGTCATCGGTGCCTGTCGTGAATGAATTTGAGGATGCCTTTGACGAGGTCAAAGGGTTACCGCCGCATAGAGGGATCGAGTTTCATATCGATCTAGTTGAAGGAGCCAGACCTGTTGTGATGCCGCTTAGGCGAATGGCGCCTAGGGAACAGCAAGAGTTGAAGGTGCAAGTTGATGACCTTTTACGGAAAGGATTCATTCGGCGTAGTGTGTCCGAATGGGGTGCACCAGTTGTGTTTGCAACCAACGCGGATGGATCGTTGAGGTTGTGTGTGGATTATCGTGAGCTGAATAAAGTGACTAAGAAGAACAAGTATTCATTGCCGAGAATAGATGACTTGTTTGATCAGCTTCACGAAGCTAAAGTGTTTTCTCAGATGGATTTGGCAACGGGATTTCACCAGTTGAGAGTGGCAAAGGATAGTGTGCCGAAGACTGCTTTCAGGACACCATCCGATTTTTATGAGTGGCTGGTAATGCCGTTTGGATTGACTAATGAACCAGCGTATTTTATGGATCTTATGAATAGAGTATTCAGGGATCAATTGAACAAGTTCGTACTTGTGTTCGTGGATGATATTATGATTTATTCCAGGACTGAAGAAGAGCACAAGACGCACTTACGTGTTGTTTTGGAAATCTTGCGGAAACATCAGCTGAAGGCTAAGTTTTCGAAGTGTCACTTCTGGAAAAGTGAAGTGTGGTTCTTAGGCCATGCTATCTCTGGAAATGAAATAGCGGTTGATCCCGCCAAGGTGGCAGCGATCAAGGATTGGGTTAGACCTAAGAAAGCATCTGATGTGAGAAGTTTTCTTGGATTAGCAGGATACTATCGTCGGTTTATCAAAGACT
Organism: Allium cepa; assembly: GCA_030765085.1. Classification (NCBI taxonomy): domain Eukaryota; kingdom Viridiplantae; phylum Streptophyta; class Magnoliopsida; order Asparagales; family Amaryllidaceae; genus Allium; species Allium cepa. The sequence goes on from CM060931.1 coordinate 889,203,421, forward strand.
TTTCCAAGATAGCTGCACCATTAACAGGATTGACGAAAAAGAACCAAGAGTTCGGATGGGATGCTAAGTGTGAGCAAGCTTTCAGAATCCTGAAAGAACGACTAACAAGTGCTCCTGTTTTGACTATTCCAAGTGGGAATGACGAGATGGTGGTTTACACCGATGCATGTGGTACTGGACTTGGAGCAGTACTGATGCAAAAGGATAAAGTTGTTGCATATGCAAGTCGACAACTGAATCCGCATGAAAGGAATTATTCGACTCATGATTTGGAGTTAGCGGCGATTGTTTTTGCTCTGAAGATGTGGAGGCATTATCTATTGGGAGTTCGATTCGAGTTGTTTACAGATTATAATTCGTTGAAGTATCTCTTCTCCCAAAAGGATTTGAATCTTCGGCAGCAACGATGGCTAGAGTTTTTAGCATCATATGATTTTGGTATAGCCTATACTCCGGGAAAACGTAACGCAGTGGCAGATGCGTTAAGTCGAAGACATGCAGGTTTGGGAGCCATGTTTTCAGAATGCAAGAATCTCGAGTATTTAGCTGGATTTGACTTAGGGCTAGATGCGGGTTGGAACCTGAGATGTTGGCAAACTTATCGATAAGACCTACTCTAGTGGAAAGAATTGGCGAGAGCCAAAAGCGAGACGATAAGCTTGTCAAGTTATCCGTGATGTGGAATCTGGAGTGGACCCAGAAAAGGATAAAGGATTTGAAGTCGATCGAGAGGGTTGGCTTCGGAAGCAAGGACGACTAGTTGTTCCCGATATAGTTGAATTAAGAGATGAAGTTCTTAAGGAAAGTCATCACTCGAAGTTGACAATTCATCCAGGTGGAAATAAGATGTATCGAGATATAAAAAGAACCTATTATTGGGAAGGTATGAAGAAGGATGTTGGAAATTTTATTTCCAAATGTATGAACTGCCAGTTGGTTAAAGCCGAGCAGAAGAAGCCAAGTGGATTGCTTCAGCCATTAGAAGTTCCTACATGGAAGTGGGAACAAATACCGATGGATTTTATCGATGGTCTACCTAGAACTAGGGCAGAAAATGAAGGGATTTGGGTCATCGTAGATCGTTTGACTAAAAGTGCAAGATTCATTCCTGTTAGATCAACTAGGACTGCATCGAAATTGGCTGAGTTATATGTTAAGTGGATAGTTCAATTCCATGGTATACCGAAGAGTATAGTGAGCGATCGAGATCCATTGTTCACTAGTAAATTTTGGAAGAGCTTCCAGGAAGTTTTGGGAACCGAGTTGTGTTTGAGTACAGCTTATCACCCCCAAACAGATGGTCAGACCGAGAGAGTCAACCGAGTTTTGGAAGATCTTCTCAGAGCATGTGTTTTGGACTTCGGAGGATCATGGGAAGATCATCTTCATTTGGTGGAATTTTCATATAATAACAGTTACCAGTCAAGTATTGGTATGGCACCATATGAGGCATTGTATGGAAGACCGTGTAACTCTCTGACATGTTGGTTGGAAACTGGAGAAAAGCTGATACTTGGGCCCGAAATGATTCGACAGACTTCAGATTGTATAGAGACCATTCAGCGACGAATGAAGGCAGCCCAAGATCGTCAGAAAAGTTATGCCGATAAGCGTCGAAAAGATTTGGAATTCGACGTAGGAGATATGGTTTTTGTGAAGATTTCTCCATTGAAGAATGTTATTCGATTCGGGAAGAATGGAAAGTTGACTCCGAGATTTGTTGGACCATTCCCGATCATCGAGCGAATTGGAAAGCTCGCCTATAAATTGGAGTTACCAGAAAAGATGTCGGGTGTGTACAATGTTTTTCATATATCGTATCTACGGAAGTATGTGCACGACCCAAGTACAGTGGTTTCTGCTGATAGCTGTGAAGATTTGGAGTTTGATCTAGTTATTACGAGACCTCGTAAGTCGCTTCGTGTTGTCGAAACCAACATGAAACAGCTTAAGAGGAAGACGATTAAGTTGCTCAAGGTACAATGGAGTGATGATGTCAATGACTGTACATGGGAGGAGGAAGAGAGGATGAAGGCAGCTCATCCTGAACTCTTCGAGGTATGACCCTAAGGTGTCGTGGCATCTCATGAATTTGTAACTTGTTCTAGTCTTAGAATTCTGCATGCTAGGCTAGTAATTGAATGCATGGTTTGTTGATTGCTATGGATGGTAGGCATGCAGAATAGTTTTGGTTGCTCTTGTTTGTTTGGAATTTCGAGAGCGAAATTCCTAAGGAGGAGAGAATGTAACGACCCGTATTTTACGTGTCGATAAATCGTGGAATAATTATCATTAGGTCGTTGTTATTCTTAAGCCATCTAGAGTTTAAGTCGTTCAAGGTAGAATGGATCGACTTGGAGAAGTGAACGACCTAAGGAGATATGCCGTATGATAGTTAAGTTGTTAGTGTTGGTTGAGTTGTGTAGTGGTTAACTCGAGTGATGCTTAAGTCGTGGACGAGTTAAGGGTTAGCTCGTGTGAAGTTTAGGTCGTGTGGAAGTTAGGTCGGTTGAGCGATCTAAGGGGTGACCGACCTAAGGAAGAAGAGCGACTTAAGACTGTACGACCTAGTAGTTAGCAAGTGGCGACTTATAGGATGTTACGACCTAAGAGAGTGACCGACCTAATGGCAGTTAGCGACCAAAGATAGTGAGCGACCTATAGAATAGTGGCTTAGGTCGGTAGGACGAGTTAAAGATAGGTCGTGTGTATCGCTAGGTCGTGTGAAGGAGTTGTGGTTAGGTCGTGAGCGACTTATGATAGGTCGTTAGGTCGCGTGTGTGTTGAGTCGTTAGATCGTATACCAGTTAGGTCGCGTAAGGACTTAAGCCGTTGGATCGTGAGAGCATTAGGTCGTGGATGTGCATACGCAGTAGGTCATGGGAAGTCTTAGGTCGGGGACGACTCATGGGGTAGGTCGTGGACGACTTATGGGGGCGGCGACTTAAGGATTCAGCCTATAAATAGAGGGCTTTGGTTCACTTTTTGGCACCGGATTTTTAAGCGACGAAGTGCTGCTATTTTGAAAGCTCGACTACAACACTTCTTCACTTCTTTTCTCCACTCTAATCTAGTACTTACTTCCATCCAAGATTGAAGATCAAATCGAAGATCCAAGAGCCAAAGTTGAAGATCTCCATCCATCGAAGAAAGATTTCATCATTTGAAGGGAAACCTTGTCGAATCAAGCTAGATCCTTTGCTGTCCAGATCTGGAGTTTGTTGTTTTGAGGTGTTTAGGTGATTCGGTGAGTGGTGGTTATCTCTCACACGGGCCCAAAGGAATATATTGGATCGGTGGTTTGTTTGTGCGTTAAAGATAGTGGTTTCATGCATTTTCCTTAAGTCTGCATGTAGATCCATTGTTCATAAAGCTTTGATATCCATTTTACTATATGTTAACCCATGCTAGTTCATTCATTAAGATATTACTTAGAATTGATGCTTGTTAGATTTGGATCCATTAATTACGAAATTGCCATTATTGTTATAACTGTTTACTTAGATCTTATTTGAATGACTGATTACTTGGATGAACGACTGATTTGATTGATTAGTTGATTTGTGATTGAATTTGGACAAAGTTGGTCGAAGATGATTCAAAAGCTAAGTGGAAATGCTCTTGAATAAGGAAAGCTGCTCGTGGAATATGAAGCGGATGATAAAGCTCATATGGATAGATTTGATCATGATATTAAGATGGGACTTTGCTATGATGAGATGAGGCAAAGCATGATGTTGAGATGAGACTTTACTATGATGCGATGAAGCAAAGCATGATATGAGAAAGACTTGGTTTAATCCAGACGGGATCATTCCAAGCATGTTGATAACTCAGTGATGTGGTTCGAGTTTGTTGATAATGGTTGGCACGAGAGGCGCTTGAGCTAGTATATGAATAGTCGTCGAGGAGGATGACTAGAAGGCTGAGATCTCATCGTTATTGAAGGTTCTAGCATGCTCAAAGCAAGAGTACGTTGGAACGGGTCACGATGACGTTCCAGGCATGGGCTGTGACGACGTGCTAAGTACTCTGGGCAGATTCGATAGTCCTAGGCACGGGCTGCGACGACGTGCCGAGTTATGTCTAGAACCGGGGTTACCATTAGCCCTTGACGGACGGATAAAAGAATGAGCCGGTCATTCAATTAACGGTGATATCGAGGCAATGATAACAGTGATAGCCAGAGTCATGGATGTTTGGTTGTATCGTCACTCGGTCTCAAGAGCGAAGTTTTGTGGATGCTTTTCTGATCTTGGTTTAGGCCTTGAGGGTTTGTACTTGGAAAACATCGACCTTGACTCGAGTGATAATTGTTTTACTTTAATTGTCTGCTTTTCTATGTTTGTTTCTGCTTAGTTTGTCTGGGGGCTATCACTGTAGAAAGAGGTGGAGTGGGATGGTTGGGTTCCTATTCCTTTGTACCCTTTATGCTCTTTTGGTATGTTTGATAGTTGATTTACTGCTCACTAAGACTTTTGTCTGACTCAAGGTTTTATGTTTAACTCTTATTACCTTGGGCTGTTCATCCATGTTGGGATGGGCAGACTAGGAAGCAGGTGACAGGTGCTGTTCTTAGTGACTAACGTTGTTGATGACGAAGACGAGCTGGAGGCTTTTGCATATTGTTTTCTTACTATATGTACTGGGTGTTCCGCTGTTTGTATGATTCTCTGAGTGTTATGTAGTGTGGCTTGATGTATTGGCTATTCAGATGTTCGTATCAAATTGTTATGAGCTTATATGATGAGACTTCTGTTCTATAGAGCTTCACTATGTATACTTTCTGTTGTATTTTATCCATGCGCTGTGAGTAATACTATAGATTCTGCGATTTTATCCTTACCCTGACTATCGTCCATGGCTGCCTGGCACACTTTCAGCGCGCTATTTCCTTGTTGGTGCGGGAGTCATGGGCGGTCGTCACAGAAGTAGTTTTTTTAAAAAAGGTAAAAAGGGGTAATTTCTTAAGTTATTGTACATCATTTTGTCTTTTTCACGGCATTTTTTTAGCTATCGGAAGTTGTTTTTTTTAAAGGTAAAAAAGGTAATTTCTTAAGTTAGTACAGCATTTTGTCAATTTTACAACTTTTATTTTAAGCTATTGGAAATTGTTTTTTAAAAGGTAATAAGGGTTAATTTCATAACTTATAGTACAACATTTTTTCTATTTTACAACGTTTTGTTTTAAGCTATTGGAAGTATTTTAAAAAAAGAGAGGGTAAAATGGGGTAATTTCTTAAGTTATAGTATAACATTTTGTCTATTTTACGGCGTTTTGTTTTAATCTATTGAAGGTAGTTCTTTTTAAAAGGTAAAAAGGAGTAATTTCTTAAGTTATAATATAGCATTTTGTCTTTTTTACAAAGTTTTGTTTTAAGCTATTGGAAGTAGTTTTATTTTAAAAAAAGGTAAAAAGTGGTAATTTCTTAAGTTATAGTACAACATTTTTGTCTATTTTATAGCGTTTTGTTTTAAGCTATTGGAAGTAGTTTTTCCTAAAAAAAAAGATAAAACGGGGTAATTTCTTAAGTTATAGTATAACATTTTGTCTATCTTACAGCATTTTGTTTTAAGCTATTGGAAGTAGTTTTTTTTTAAGGTAAAAAGGGGAAATTTCTTAAGTTATAGCATAGCATTTTGTCTTTTTTACAACGTTTTGTTTTAAGCTATTGGAAGTAGTTATTTTTGAGGTAAAAAGGGGTAATTTCTTTAGTTATAGTACATCATTTTTGTCTATGTTACAACGTTTTGTTTTAAGCTACTGGAAGTAGTTTTTTTTTTAAAAAAAAAAGGTAAAACGGTAATTTCTTAAGTTATAGTACAACATTTTGTCTATTTTACAGCATTTTGTTTTAGTCTATAGGAAGTAATTTTTTTAAAAAAGGTAAAAAGGGGTAATTTCTTAAGTTATAGTACAGTATTTTGTCTGTTTTGCCGCGTTTTGTTTTAAGCCATTCGAAGTATTTTTTTTAAAAAAAAGTTAAAAAGGGGTAATTTCTTAAGTTATAGTACAACATTTTTGTCTATTTTACAGCATTTTGTTTTAAGCCATTGGAAGAAGTTTTTTTCTTCACAAAAGGTAAAAAAAAGGTAATTTCTTTATTTATAGTACAGTATTTTATCTATTCTATAGCGTTTTGTTTTAAGCTTTTGGAAGTAATCTTTTTTAAAAAGGTAAAAAGGGGTAATTTCATAAGTTATTGTACAACATTTGTCTATTTTACAGCGTTTTGTTTTAAGCTATTGGAAGTAATTTTTTTTAAAGGTAAGAAGGGGTTATTTCTCAACTTATAGTACAAAATTTTGTCTTCTTTACAACATTTTGTTTTAGGCTATTGGAAGTAGTTTTTTTGAAAAAGGTAAAAAAGGGCAATTCCTTAAGCTATAGTATAGCATTTTGTCTTTCTTATAGCGTTTTGTTTTAAGGTATTGGAAGTATTTTTTTTTTAAAAAAAGGTAAAAAGGGGTAATTTATTAAGTTATAGTACAAAATTTTGTTTTTAGCTATTGGAAGTAGATTTTTTAAAAAAGGTAAAAATGGTTATTTCTTAAGTTATAGTACAACACTATTTTACAATGTTTTGTTTTAAGCTATTGGATGTAGTTTTTTATTAAAAAAAAGGTAAATATGGGTAATTTCTTAAGTTATAGTACAACATTTTGTCTATTTTACAACGTTTTTTTTAAGCTATTAGAAGTAGTTTTTTTAAAAGTAAAAAGGGGTGATTTTTTAAGTTAGGGTAAAACATTTTGTCTTTTTTACAGTGTTTTGTTTTAAGCTATTGACAGTATTTTTTTAAAAAAAAATGGTAAAAAGGGGTAATTTCTTAAGTTGTAGTACAACATTTTCTCTATTTTACAACGTTTTGTTTCGGCTATTGTAAGTAATTTTAAAAAAAAGGTAAAATGGGGTAATTTTTTAAGTTATAGTATAACATTTTATCTATTTTACAGCGTTTTTTTTTAAGCTATTGAAAATAGTTTTTCTTTAAAAAAAAGATATAAAGGGATAATTTCTTAAGTTAATAGTACATCATTTTGTCTACTTATAGCGTTTTTTTAGCTATTGGAAGTAGTTTTGAAAAAAAATGGTAATAAGAGTTAATTTCTCAAGTTATAGTACAACATTTTGTCTATTTTATAGCGTTTTGTTTCAAGCTATTGGAACACGTTTTTTCAAAAAGGTAAAAATGGGTAATTTCTTAAGTTATAGTACAACATTTTGTCTATTTTACAGTGTTTTGTTTTAGGCCATTTGAAGTAGTCTTAAAAAAAAGGTAAAACTGGGTAATTTCTTAAGTTACAATACAACATTTTGTCTATTTTACAGTGTTTTGTTTTAGACAATTGGAAGTAGTTTTTTTTAAAAAACGGTTAAAAGGGGTTATTTCTTAAGTTATAGTATAACATTTTGTCTATTTTACAGCGTTTTGTTTTATGCTATTGGAATTAGTTTTTATTTTAAAAGGTAAAAAAGGGTAATTTCTTAAGTTATAGTACAACATTTTGTTTTAAGTTATTGGAAGTAGCTTTTTAAAAAAAAAAGGTAAAAAGCGGTAATTTCTTAAGTTATAGTACAACATTTTGTCTATTTTACAGCATTTTGTTTTAAGCTATTGGAAGTAGTTTTTTTTAAGGGTAAAAAGGGGTAATTTCTTAAGTTATAGTACCCCGTTTTGTTTTTTTTACACCGTTTTGTTTTTAGCTATTGGAAATAGTTTTTTTAAAAGGTAAAAAGGGGTAATTTCTTAAGATATAGCACGTCATTTTTGTCTATTTTACAACGATTTGTTTTAAGCTATTTGAAGTAGTTTTTTTTTTAAAAAAAAGGTAAAAAGTGGTACTTTCTTAAGTTTTAGTAAAACATTTTGTCTATTTTACACCGTTTTGTTTTAAGCTATTGGATGTAGGTTTTTTAAAAGTTAAAAAGGGGTAATTTCTTAAGTTATAGTACGACATTTTTGTCTATTTTACAGCGTTTTGTTTTAAGCTATTGGAAGGAGTTTTTTTTAAAACTAAAAGGTAAAAAGGTGTAATATTTTAAGTTATAGTACAATATTTTGTCTATTTTACAGCATTTCATTTTAAGCTATTAGAAGTAATTTTTTTAAAAAAAGGTGAAAGGGGTAATTTCTTAAGTTATAATACAACATTTGTCTATTTTACAGCATTTTGTTTTAAACTATTGGAAGTAGTTATTTTTTAAAGGTAAAAGGGGGTAATTTCTTAATTTATAGTATGGCATTTTGTCTTTTTTACAGCGTTTTGTTTTAGGCTATTGGACGTAGTTTATTTTTAAAAAAGGTAAAAAGGAGTAATTTTTTTAGTTATAGTACATCATTTTTGTCTATTTTAGAGCGTTTTTGTTTTAAGCTATTGGAAGTATTTTTTTTAAAAAAAAGTTAAAAAAGGATAATTTCTTAAATTATAGCACACCATTTTTGTCTATTTTACAGCGTCTTTTTTTTAAGCTATTTGGAAGTAATTTTGTTTTAAAAGGTAAAAAAGGATAATTTCTTAAGTTGAAGTACATCATTTTGTCTTTTTTACAGCGTTTTTTCAAGCTATTGAAAGTAGTTTTTTTACAAAAAAAAGGTAAAAAGGGGAATTTCTTAAGTTATATTACAGCATTTTTGTCTATTTTACAACATTTAGTTTTAAGCTATTGGAAGTAGTTTTTTTAAAAAAGGTAAAATGGGGTAATTTCTTAAGTTATATTACAAAAATTTTGTCTATTTTACAGCATTTTGTTTTAAGCTATTGGAAGTAGTTTTTTTTTAAAAAGGTAAAAAGGGGTAATTTCTTAAGTTATAGTACAACATTTTGTCTATTTTACAATGTTTTGTATTAAGCTATAGGGAGTAGTTTTTTTTAAAAGGTAAAAAGGGGTAATTTCTTAAGTTATTGTACAACATTTCGTCTATTTTAGAGCATTTTGTTTTAAGCTATTGGAAGAACTTTTTTTAAAAAGGGTAAGAAGGGGTAATTTCTTAATCTATAGTACAACATTTTATCTATTTTACAGAGTTTTGTTTTAAGATATTGGAAGTAGTTATTTTAAAAAGGTAAAAAGTGGTAATTCTTATGTTATAGTACAGCATTTTGTCAATTTTACAGCGTTTTGTTTTATGCTATTGGAAGTATTTTTTTTTAAAAAGGGTAAAAAAGAGTAATTTCTTAAGTTATATTACAACATTTTGTCTATTTTACAGCGCCTTGTTTTAAGCTATTGGAAGTAGTTTTTTTTAAAAGTAAAAAGGGGTAATTTCTTAAGTTAGAATACAACATTTGGTCTTTTTTACAGCGTTTTGTTTTAAGCTATTGGAACTAGTTTTTTTTAAAAGGGTAAAAAGGGTAATTTCTTAAGTTATAGTACAACATTTTTGTCTACTTTACAACGTTCTGTTTTAAGATATTAGAAGTAGTTTTTTAAAAGAATAGGTAAAAATGGGTAATTTCTTAATTTATAGTACAACATTTTGTATATTTTACAGCGTTTTGTTTTAAGCTATTGGAAGTGGTGTTTTTTAAAAGATAAAAAGGGGTTATTTCTTAAGTTATAGTACAATATTTTTTCTATTCTACAGCGTCTTGTTTTAAGCTATTGGAAGTAGTTTTTTTAAAGGTAAAAAGGGGTAGTTTCTTAAGTTATAGTGCAACATTTTGCCTATTTTACACCATTTTGTTTTAAGCCATTGGAAGTAGTTTTTTTAAAAAAAATGTAAAAATGGGTAATTTCTAAAGTTATAGTACAACATTTTGTCATTTTTGTAGCGTTTTGTTTTAAGCTATTAGAAGTAGTTTTTTAAAAAAGGTAAAACGGGGTAATTTCTTAAGTTATAGTATAGCATTTTGTCTATTTTACAGCGTTTTGTTTTAAGCTATTGGACGTAGTTTTATTTTAAAGGTAAAATGGGGTAAATTCTTAAGTTATAGTACATCATTTTGTCTTTTTTATTGCATTTCGTTTTAGGCTATTCGGAGTAGTTTTTTTTTAAAAGGTAAAAAATGGTAATTTCATAAGTTACTTCACAACATTTTTGTCTATTTTACAGCATTTTGTTTTATGCTACTAGGAGTAGTTTTTTCTTTGGAAAAGGTAAAAAGGGGTAATTTCTTAAGTTATAGTACAACATTTTTGTCTAATTTACAGTGTTTTGTTTTAAGCTATTGGAAGAAGTTTTTTTTAAAAAAAGGTAAAAATGTGTAATATCTTAAGTTATAGTACAGTTTTTTGACTTATTTATAGCGTTTTTTATGGTATTGGAAGTAGTTTTTTTTTTAAAAAAAGTAAAAAGGGGTAATTTCTTAAGTTATAGTATAACATTTTGTCTATTTTACAGCGTTTTGTTTTGCGCTATTCGAAGTAGTTTTTTTGTAAAAAGGTAAAAGTGGTAATTTCTTTAGTTATAGTACAACATTTTGTCTATTTTACAGCATTTCGTTTTAAGCTACTGGAAGTAGTTTTTTTGAAAGGTAAAATGGGTTAATTTCATAAGTTATAGTGCAACATTTTCTCTATTTTACAGCATTTTGTTTTAAGCTATTGGAAGTAATTTTTTTTAAAACGGTAAAATGAGGTAATTTTTTAAGCGAAAGTACAACATTTTGTCTATTTTACTTAAATAAAGGCAATAAGGGTTAATTTCTTAAGTTATAATACATCATTTTGTCTATTATACAGTAGTTTGTTTTAAGCCATTGGAAGTAGTTTGAAAAAAAAAGTAAAATGGGGAAATTTCTTAAGTTATAGTACATCATTTTGTCTATTTTACAGCGTTTTGTTTTAAGCTATTGGAAGTAGTTTTTAAAAAAAAGGTAAAGTGGGCAATTTCTTAAGTTATAGTACAACATTTTGTCTGTCTAACAGCGTTTTTTAAGCTATTGGATGTAGTTTTTGTTTTAAAAAGGCAAAAAGGAGTAATTTCTTAAGTTATAGTAAAGCATTTTGTTTATTTTACAGAGTTTTGTTATAAGCTATTGGATGTAGTTTTTTTTAAAAAAAAGGTAAAAAGGGGTAATTTCTAAAGTTATAGTTCAATATTTTGTCTATTTTACAGCTTTTTATTTTAAGCTATTGGAAATAGTTTTTTTTTTAAAACGAAAAAAGGGTAATTTCTTAAGTTATAGTACAACATTTTGTTTATTTTACAGCGTTTTGTTTTAAGCTATTGGAAGTAGCTTTTTTAAAAAAAAGCTAAAATCGGGTAATTTCTTAAGTTATAGTACGACATTTTTTCTATTTTACAGCGTTCTGTTTTACGCTATAAAAAGTAGTTTAAAAAAAAAAGGTAAAAAGGAGAAATTTCTTAAGTTATGGTACAACACTTCATCGATTTTACAGCGTTTTGTTTTAAGCTATTGCAAGTAGTTTTTTTTTAAAGGTAAAAGAGGGTAATTTCTTAAGTTATAGTGCAACATTTTGTCTATTTTACAGCGTTTTGTTTTAAGCTATTGGAGGTAGTTTTTTTTAAAAGGTAAAAAGGGTTAATTTCTTAAGTTATAGTACAACATTTTGTCTATTTTACAGCATTTTGTTTTAAGCTATTGGAAGTAGTTTTTTTTTTCTTTAAAAAAAAGGTAAAATGGGATAATTTCTTAAGTTACAGTACATCATGTTGGCTATTTTACGACGTTATGCTTTAAGCTATTGGAAGTATTTTTTTTTTAAATGGTAATAATGGGTAATTTCTTACGTTATAGCACAACATTTTGTCTATTTTACAGCGTTTTATTTTAAGCCATTGGAAGTTGTTTTTTTTAAAATGGTAAAAAGGGGTAATTTTTTAAGTTATAGTACATCATTTTGTCTATTTTACAGCGTTTTGTTTCAAGCTATTGGAAGTAGTTTTTTTTTTAAAAGTAAAAAAGGGTAATTTCATAAGTTATAGTACAACATTTTGTCTTTTTTACAATGTTTATTTTTAAGCTATTTAAAGTAGTTTTTTTTATAAAAAAGGTAAAATTGGAAGTAGTTTTTTTTAAAAGTTAAAAAAGGGTAATTTCGTATGTTATAGTGCAGCATTTTATCTATTTTAAAATGTTTTGTTTTAAGCTATTGGAAGTAGTTTTTTTAAGGTAAAAAGGGGTAATTTCTTATGTTATAGTCCTGCATTTTGTCTTTTTTACAGCGTTTTGTTTTAAGCTATTGAAAGAAGTTTTCTTTAGAAAAAGGTAAAAAGGGGTAATTTCTTAAGTTATAGTACGCCATTTTTGCCTATTTTACAGCGTTTCTTTTTAAGTTGTTGGAAGTAGTTTTTTTTTTCAAAAAAAAAGGTAAAAAGGTGTAATTTCTTAATTTATAGTACATCATTTTGTCTATTTTACATCGTTTTGTTTTAAGCTATTGGAAGTAATTTTTTTTTAAAGGTAAAAAGGTGTAAAATTTCTTAAGTTATAGTGCAGCATTTTGTCTATTTTACAGTGTTTTGTTTTAAGCTATTGGAAGTAGTTTTTCTTAAAAGGTAAAAAGGGGTAATTTCTTATGTTATAGTCCTGCATTTTGTCTTTATTACAGCGTTTTTTTTAAGTTATTGGAAGTAGTTTTTCTAAAAAAAAGGTAAAAGGGGAAATTTCTTATGTTATAGTACAACATTTTTGTCTATTTTACAGTGTTTTGTTTTAAGCTATTGGAAATTGTTTTTTAAAAAAAAGGTAAAACTGGGTGATATCTAAAGTCATAGTAAAAAATTTTGTCTTTTTTCACAGCGTTTTGTGTTGAGCTATTGAAACTAGTTTTTCTTTGAAAGGTAAATAAGGGTAATTTCATAAGTCATAGTACAACATTTTGTCAACTTTGCAATGTTTTGTTTTAAGCTATTGGAAGTATTTTTTTTCTTAAATGGTAAAAAGAGGTAATTTCTTAGTTTATAGTACAACATTTTGTCTATTTTACAGCATTTCGTTTTAAGCTATTGGAAGTAGGTTTTTAAAAAAATATGTAAAAATGGATAATTTCTAAAGTTAAAGTACGGCACTTTGTTTATTTTACAGCGTTTAGTTTTAAGCTATTGGAAGTAGTTTTTTTTAAAATATAAAAAGGGGTAATTTCTTTAGTTATAGTACTACATTTTGTCTATTTTATAGCGTTTTGTTTTAAGCTATTGGAAGTAGTTTTTTTAAAAAAAAGGTAAAAGGGGGTAATTTCTTAAGTTATAGTACAACATTTTGTCTATTTTACAGCGTTTTGTTTTAAGCTATTGGAAGTAGGTTTTTAAAAAAAAACGTAAAAATGGACAATTTCTAAAGTTATAGTACGACATTTTGTCTATTTTACAGCGTTTAGTTTTAAGCTATTGGAAGTAGTTTTTTTTTTAAAAGGTAAAAAGGGGTAATGTCTGAAGTTATAGTACAGAATTTTGTCTTTTTCACAGCATTTTGTTTTAAGCTATTAGATGTAGTTTTTTTTAAAAAATGGTAAAAGGGGTAATTTCTTAAGTTATAGTACAGTATTTAGTCTATTTTACAGCGTTTTGTTTTACCCCATTGAAAGTAGTTTTTTTTAAAAGAAAGGTAAAAAGGGGTAATTTCTTAAGTTATAGTACAACATTTTTGTCTATTTTACAGCGGTTTGTTTTAGACTATTGGAAGTAGTTTTTTTAAAAAAAAGGTAAAAAGGGGTAATTTCTTAAGTTATAGTACAACATTTTTGTCTATTTTACAGTGTTTTGTTTTAAGCTATTGAAAGTAGTTTTTTTTAAAAAAAAGGTAAAAACGGTTAATTTCTTAAGTTATAGTATGCATTTTGTCTATCTTACAGCGTTTTATTTTAAGCTATTTGAAGTAGTTTTTAAAAAAAAAGTTAAAACGGGGTAATTTCCTAAGTTATAGTGTAGAATTTTGTCTATTTTATAGCGTTTTGTTTTAAGCTATTGGAAATAGTATTTTTTAACGGTAAAAAGGGGTGATTTTTAGTTATAGTACATCATTTTGTCTTTTTTACAGCGTTTTATTTTAAGCAATTGGAAGTAGCTTTTTTTAAAATAAAGGTAAAAAGGGGTAATTTCCTATATTATAGCACAGCAATTTTGTCTATTTTACAACATTTTTTTAAAGCTATTGGAAGTAGTTTTTTTTTAAAAAAGGTTAAAAGGGATAATTTCTAAAGTTACAGTACAATATTTTTGTCTATTTTACTGGGTTTTGTTTTAAGCTATTGGAAGTAGTTTTTTTAAGAAAGGGTAAAAATGGGTAATTTCATAAGTTATAGTACAACATTTTGTCTTTATTACAACGTTTTGTTTTAAGCTATTGGAAGTAGTTTTTTTTAAAATGGTAAAAATGGGTAATTTCTTAAGTTATAGTACAACATTTTGTCAATTTAATAGCGTTTTGTTTTAAGCTATTGGAAGTAGTTTTTTTTAAAAAGGTAAAAAGGGGTAATTTCTTAAGTTATAGTACAACATCTTGTCTATTTTACAGCGTTTTTTTAAGCTATTGGAAGTAGTTTTTTTTAAAAGGTAAAAATGGTTTATTTCTTAAGTTATAGTACAACATTTTTTCTATTTTACTGCTTTTTGTTTTAAGATATTGGAAGTAGTTTTTTTTAAAAGGTAAAAAGAGTTAATTTCATAAGTTATAGTACCGCATTTTCTCTATTTTACAGCGTTTTTTTAAAGCTATTGGAAGTATTTTTTGTAAAAAAAGGTAAAATGGGGTAATTTCTTTAGTTATAGTACAGCGTTTTGTCTATTTTATAGCGTTTTGTTTTAAGCTATTTGAAGTAGTTTTTTTAAAGGTAAAAAGGGGTAATTTCTTAAGTTAATAGTACAACATTTTGTCTACTTTACCACATTTTGTTTTAAGCTATTGGAAGTAGTTTTTAAAAAAAAAAGGAAAAAGGAGTAATTTCTTAAGTTATAGTATAGGATTTTTTCTACTTTACATCGTTTTGTTTTAAGCTATGGGAAGTAGTTTTTTTTAAAAAAAAATAAAAAGGTAATTTCTTAAATTATGGTACAGCATTTTGTCTTTCTTACAACGCTTTTTTTTTGAACTGGTACTTTATATGCAACAAATCATTGGGACAACATATTCCATGTCAAATAAACGTTCGAAAGCAAGTTTCGAACTTGTGACATCCTACACCAGAGCCGAATCAATTAATCACTTGGACAAAGGCGCTTGTCTTTTTTTACAATGTTTGGTTTAAGCTATTGGAAGTAGTTTTTTTTTTAAAAAGGTAAAAAGAGGTAATTTCTTAAGTTACAGCACATCATTTTGTCTGTTTTACAGCGTTTTGTTTTAAGTTATTAGAAGTAATTTTTTTTTAAAAGGTAAGAAGGGTAAAATTTCTTTAGTTATAGTGCAGCATTTTGTCTATTTTACAGTGTTTTATTTTAAGCCATTGGAAGTAGTTTTTTTTAAAGATAAAAAGGGGTAATTTCTTATGTTATGGTCCTGCATTTTTCTTTTTTACAGTGTTTTGTTTTAAGCTATTGGAAGTAGTTTTAAAAAATGGAAAATGGGGTAATTTCTTAAGATATAGTACAACCACTTTGTCTATTTTAAAGCTTTTTTTTAAGCTATTAGAAATAGTTTTTTTTTATTTACAAAAAGGTAAAAGTGGGTAATATCTTAAGTTATAGCACAAAATTTTATTTTTTTTCATAGTGTTTTGTTTTAGGCTATTGGAACTAGTTTTTTTAAAGCTTAAAAAGGGGTAATTTCATAAGTTATAGTACAACATTTTGTCTATTTTACAGCGTTTTGTTTTAAGCTGTCGGAAGTAGGTTTTTTTAAAAAGGTAGAAAAGGGAAATTTCTTAAGTTATAGTACAACATTTTGTCTATTTTACAGTATTTCGTTTTAAGCTATTGGAAGTAGTTATTTTAAAAAAGGTAAAAATGGGTAATTTCTAAAGTTATAGTATGGCATTTTGTCTATTTTATAGCGTTTCGTTTCAAGGTATTGGAAGTATTTTTTAAAAAAAGAAGGTAAAACGGCTTAATTTTTTAAGTTATAGTGCGACATTTTGTCTATTTTACAGTGTTTTGTTTTAAGCTATTAGAAGTAGTTTTTTTAAAGGTTAAAAAGGGTAATTTCTTATGTTATAGTACAAAATTTTGTCTTTTTCACAACGCTTAGTTTTAAGCTATTAAAAGTAGTTTTTTTTTTGAAAAAAAGATAAAAAGGGTAATTTGTTAAGTTATTGTACAACATTTTTGTCCATTTTACAACGTTTTGTTTTAAGCTATTGAAAGTAGTTTTTTTTTTAAAAAGGTAACAAGGGTTAATTTCTTAAGTTATAGTACAGCATTTTTGCTATTTCACAGCGTTTTGTTTTAATCTATTTGAAGTAGTTTTTTAAAAAAAAAGTTAAAACGGGGTAATTTTTTAAGTTATAGTACAGAATTTTGTGTGTTTTACAGCATTTTGTTTTAAGCTATTGGAAGTAGTTTTTTTTAAAGGTAAAATGGGGTAATTTCTTAGTTATAGTATATCATTTTGTCTTTTTTACAGCGTTTTGTTTTAGGCAATTTGAATAGTTTTTTAAAAAAAAGGAAAAAAGGGGTAATTTCCTATATTATAGCACAACATTTTTGTCTATTTTACAGCGTATTTTTAAGCTATTGGAAATAGTTTTTTAAAAAAAAGGTTAAAACGGATAATTTCTAAAGTTTTTTTTTTTTTTTTTTTTTTTTTTTTTTGAAATGGTACTTTATATACAACAAGGACAGCATATCCCATGCCAATAAACGTTCGAAAGCAAGTTTCGAACTTGTGACCTTTTGCACCAAAGCCGAATCAATAATTTCTAAAGTTATATAACAACATTTTTGCCTATTTTACCGCATTTTGTTTTAAGCTATTGGAAGTACTTTTGTTTTAAAAAAAAAGGTAAAACGGAGTAATTTCTTAAGTTATAGTACAACATTTTGTCTTTACTATAACGTTTTCTTTTAAGCTATTGAAAGTAGTTTTTTTTTAAAAAGGTAAAAAGGGGTAATTTCTTAAGTTATAGTACAACATTTTGTCTATTTTACAGCGTTTTGTTTTAAGCTATTGGAAGTAGTTTTTTTAAAAAAAACAATAAAGGGGTAATTTATTAAGTTATAGTATAACATCTTGTCTATTTTACAGCGTTTTGTTTTAAGCTATTGGAATTAGTTTTTTTCAAAAAAGGTAAAAAGGGGTTATTTCTTAAGTTATAGTACAACATTTTTTTTTATTTTACAGCTTTTTGTTTTAAGCTATTGGAAGTAGCTTTTTGTTTTACTCTATTTTACAGCCTTTTTTTAAGTTATTGGAAGTAAATTTTTTTAAAAAAAGGGTAAAATGGGGTAATTTCTTAAGTTATAGTACAACATTTTGTCTATTTTATAGCGTTTTGTTGTAAGCTATTGGAAGTTGTTTTTTTTTAAAAAAAGATAAAAAAGGGTAATTTCTTAAGTTGTAGTACAATCTTTTCTCTATTTTACAACGTTTTATTTTAAGCTATTGGAAGTAATTTTTAAAAAAAAAAAGGTAAAATGGGGTAATTTCTTAAGTTACAGTGCAGCATTTTGTCTATTTTACAGCGTTTTGTTTTGAGCTATTTGAAGTGGTTTTTTTTTTAAAAAAAAAGTTAAAACGGGGTAATTTCTTAAGTCATAGAACAGAATTTTGTCTATTTTACAGCATTCTGTTTTAAGCTATTGGAAGTAGGTTTTTTTTTAAAAATTGTAAAAAGGGGTAATTTCATAAGTTACAGTACGTCATTTTGTCTATTTTACAGCGTTTTGTTTTAAGCTATTGGAAGTAGTTTTTTTGTTAAAAAAAGGTAAAAAGGGGTAATTTCTTAAGTTATAGTACGACATTTTGTCTATTTTACAGCATTTTGTTTTAAGCTATTAGAAGTAGTTTTTTTTTTTAAAAAAAAGGTAAAAAGTGGTTATTTCTTAAGTCATAGTACAACATTCGTCTATTTTACAGCGTTTTGGTTTAAGCTATTGGAAATAGTTTTTTTTAAAAGGTAAAAAGGGGTAATTTCTTATGTTATAGTACAGCATTTTGTCTATTTTACAGCATTTTGTTTTAAGCTATTGGAAGTAGGTTTTTTTAAAAGGTAAAAAGGGTTAATTTCATATGTTATAGTACGGCATTTTCTCTATTTTACAGCGTTTTGTTTTGATTTATTGGAAGTAATTTTGTTATTTTAAAAAAAGGAAAAATGGGGTAATTTCTTTAGTTATAGTACAACATTTTGTCTATTTTACAGTGTTTAGTTTTAAGCTATCAGAAGTAGTTTTTTTAAAAAAGGTAAAAAGGAGTAATTTTTTAATTTATAGTACTGCATTTTGTCTATTTTACAGCGTTTTGTTTTAAGCTATTGGAAGTAATTTTTTAAAAAAATAAGGTAAAAAGGGGTAATTTCTTAAATTACAGTACATCATTTTGTCTATTTTACAGGATGTTGTTTTAAGCTATTGGAAGTAGTTTTTTTAAAGTAAAAAGAGGTAGTTTCTTAAGTTATAGTACAACATTTTGTCTTTTTTACAGCATTTTTTAAGCTATTGGAAGTATTTTTTTTAGAAAAAGGTAAAAAGGAGTAATTACGTAAGTTATAATACAACATTTTAGTCTATTTTACAACTTTTTTTAAGCTATTGGAAGTAGTTTTTTTAAAAAAGGTAAAAAAGGGAAATTTCTAAATTTATAGTATAGCATTTTGTCTATTTTACAGCGTTTTGTTTTAAGCTCTTGGAAGTAGTTTTTTTTTAAAGGTATAAAGGGGTAATTTCTTAAGTTATAGTACATCATTTTGTCTATTTTATAGCGTTTTGTTTTAAGTTATTTGAATTAGTTTTTTTTTAAAGGTAAAAAGAGGTAATTTCTTAAGTTATAGTATAACATTTTGTCTTTTTTACAGCTTTTTGTTTTAAGCTATTGGAAGTAGTTTTTATTTTTAAAAAGGTAAAAAGGGGTAATTTCTTAAGTTATAGTACATCATTTTGTCTATGTTACAACGTTTTGTTTTAAGCTACTGGAAGTAGTTTTTTTAGGTAAAAAGGGGTAATTTCTTAAGTTATAGTACGACATTTTGTCTATTTTACAGCATTTTGTCTATTTTACAACGTTTTGTTTTAAGCTATTAGAAGTAGTTTTTTTTTTAAAAAAATGTAAAAAGTGATTATTTCTTAAGTCATAA
Organism: Allium cepa; assembly: GCA_030765085.1. Classification (NCBI taxonomy): domain Eukaryota; kingdom Viridiplantae; phylum Streptophyta; class Magnoliopsida; order Asparagales; family Amaryllidaceae; genus Allium; species Allium cepa. Next base: position 889,222,553 of record CM060931.1, read on the forward strand.
TACAGCGTTCGTCTATTTTACATCGTTTTGTTTTGAGCTATTGGAAATAGTTTTTTTTAAAAGGTAAAAATGGGTAATTTCTTAAGTTATAGTACATCATTTTTTCTATTTTACAGCATTTTGTTTTAAGCTATTGGAAGTAGGTTTTTTTAAAAGGTAAAAAGGGTTAATTTCATATGTTATAGTACAGCATTTTCTCTATTTTGCAGCGTTTTGTTTTAATCTATTGGAAGTAATTTTTTTTTAAAAAAAAAGGAAAAATGGAGTAATTGCTTTAAGTTATAGTACAACATTTTGTCTATTTTACATCGTTTTGTATTAAGCTATCGGAAGTATTTTTTTTAAAAATGTAAAAAGGGTTAATTATTTAATTTATAGTACCGCATTTTTTCTGTTTTACAGCGTTTTGTTTTAAGCTATTGGAAGTAGTTTTTAAAAAAAAGGTAAAAAGGGGCAATTTCTTAGGTTGTAGTACAACATTTTGTCTATTTTACAACATTTTGTTTTAAGCTATTGGAAGTAGGTTTTTTTAAAAGGTAAAAATGGTTAATTTCGTATGTTATAGTAAAGCATTTTCTCTATTTTACAGCATTTTGTTTTAATCTATTGGAAGTAATTTTTTTTTTAAAAAAAAGGGAAAAATGGGGTAATTTCTTAAGTTATAGTATAGCATTTTGTCTATTTTGCAGCGTTTTTTTATGCTATCGGAAGTTGTTTTTTTAAAAAGGTAAAAAGGGGTAATTTTTTAATTTATAGTACTGCATTTTGTCTATTTTACAGCGTTTTGTTTTAAGCCATTGGAGGTAGTTTTTTTTTAAAAAGGAAAAAAGCGGTAATTTCTTAAATTATAGTACAATTTGTCTACTTTACAGGGTATTGTTTTAAGCTATTGGAAGTATTTTTTTTTTTAAAGTAAAAAGAGGTAATTTCTTAAGTTGTAGTACAACATTTTGTCTTTGTTACAGCGTTTTTTAAGCTATCGTAAGTAGTTTTTTTAAAAAAAGGTAAAAAGAGGTAATTTCTTAAGCTATAGTACAACATTTTAGTCTATTTTACAACGTTTTGTTTTAAGCTATTGGAAGTAGTTTTTTAAAAAAAGGTAAAAAAGGGAAATTACAAAATTTATAGTACAACGTTTTGTCTATTTTACAGCGTTTTGTTTTAAGCTCTTGGAAGTAGTTTTTTTTAAAGGTAGAAAGGGGTAATTTCTTATGTTATAGTACATCATTTTGTCTATTTTATATCGTTTTGTTTTAAGCTATTTGAATTAGTTTTTTAAAAGGTAAAATTGGGTAATTTCTTAGGTTATAGTACAACATTTTGTCTTTTTTACAGCGTTTTGTTTTAAGCTATTGGAAGTAGTTTTTTTTTTAAAAAAAAGGATAAAATGGGGTAATTTATTAAGTTATAGTACATCACTTTGTCTATGTTACAGCGTTTTGATTTAAGCTATTGGAAGTAGTTTTGTTTTAAAAAAGGTAAAAGGGTGTAATTTCTTAAGTTATAGTATGACATTTTTTCTATTTTACAGCTTTTTGTCTATTTTACAGCGTTTTGTTTTAAGCTATTAGAAGTAGTTTTTTTTTTTTAAAAAAGGTAAAAAGTGGTTATTTCTTAAGTCATAATACAGCGTTCGTCTATTTTACAACATTTTGTTTTAAGCTATTGGGAATATATTTTTTAAAAAAGTTTAAAAGGGGTAATTTCTTAAGTTTTACAACATTTTGTCTGTTTTACAACATTTTGTTTTAAGCTATTGGAAGTTGGTTTTTTTAAAAAGTAAAAAGGGTTATTCATATGTTATAGTACAACATTTTCTCTATTTTACAGCGTTTTGTTTTAATTTATTGGAAGTATTTTTTTTTTGAAAAAAAGGAAAAATGGAGTAATTGCTTAAGTTATAGTACAGCATTTTGTCTATTTTAGCGTTTTGTTTTAAGCTATCGAAAATAGCTTTTTTTTCAAAAGGTAAAAAGGAGTAATTATTTAATTTATAGTACTGCATTTTGTCTATTTTTCAGCGTTTTGTTTTAAGCTATTGAAAGTAGTTTTTTTTTAAAATGGGTAAAAAGGGGTAATTTCTTAAACTATAGTACATCATTTTGTCTATTTTACAGGGTTTTGTTTTAAACTATTGGGAGTAGTTTTTTTTAAAAGTAAAAAGAGGTAATTTCTTAAGTTATATTACAACATTTTGTCTTTTTTACAGCATTTTTTTAAGCTATTGGAAGTGGTTTTTTTTTTAAAAAAAAGGTAAAAGGGGGTAATTTCTTAAGTTATAGTACAATATTTTATTCTATTTTACCACATTTTGTTTTAAGCTATTAGAAGTAGTTTTTTTTAAAAAAAATTAAAAAAGGGTAATATCTAAATTTATAGTACAACATTTTGTCTATTTTACAGCTTTTTGTTTTAAGCTCTTGGAAGTAGTTTTTTTTTTAAAAGTAGAAAGGGGTAATTTCTTATGTTATAGTACATCATTTTGTCTATTTTACAACGTTTTGTTTTAAGCTATTTGAATTTGTTTTTTTTAAGGTAAAAAGGGGTAATTTATTAAGTTATAGTACAACATTTTGTTTTTTTAACAGCGTTTTGTTTTAAGCTATTGGAAGTAGTTTTTTTAAAAAAAAGATAAAAAGAGTTAATTTCTTAAGTTATAGTACAACATTTTTGACTATTTTACAGAGTTTTGTTTTAAGCTATTGGAAATAGTTTGTTAGAAAAAGGTAAAAAGGGGTAATTCCCTAAGTTATAGTACAACATATTGTCTATTTTACAGCGTTTTATTTTGTGCTATTTGAAGTAGTTTTTAAAAAAAAAGATAAAATGGGGTAGTTTCTTAAGTTATAGTACAACATTTTGTCTTTTTTACAGCGTTTTGTTTTAAGCTATTGGAAGTAGTTTTTTTTCGAAAAGTAAAAAGGGATAATTTTTAAGTTATAACATAGCATTTTTGTCTATTTTACAACGTTTTGTTTCAAGCTATTGAAAGTAGTTTTTTTTAAAAAAAAAGGGCAAAAAGGGATAATTTCATAAGTTAAAGTACTGTGTTTTTGTCTATTTTACAGCGTTTTGTTTTAAGCTATTGGAAGTAGTTTTTTTTTTAAACAGGTAAAAAGCGGTAGTTTCATAAGTTATAGTATAACATTTTGACTTTATTACAGCGTTTTATTTTAAGTTATTGGAAGTTGTTTTTTTAAAGGTAAAAATGGGTAATTTCTTAAGTTATAGTACATCATTTTGTCTATTTTACAGCGTTTTGTTTTAACCTATTGGTAGCATTTTTTTTTAAAAAGGTAAAAGGGGGGAATTTTTAAGTTATAGTAGAGCATTTTGTCTATTTACAGCGTTTTGTTTTAAGCTATTGGAAGTATCTTTTTTCAAAGGTAAAAGGGTTAATTTCATAAGTTATAGTACTACATTTTCTCTATTTTACAGCCTTTTGTTTTAGGTTATTGGAAGTAATTTTTTAAAAAAAAGGTAAAATAGGATAATTTCTTAAGTTATAGTACAACATTTTGTCTATTTTACAGCATTTTGTCATTAGTTATTGGAAGTATTTTTATTAAAAAAAATAGGTAGAAAGGGGTAATTTCTTAAGTTAATAGTGCAACATTTTTTCTACTTTGCAGCGTTTTGTTTTAAGCTATTGGAAGTAGTTTTTTTAAAAAGGTAATAAAGGGTAATTTCTAAAGTTATAGTACAATATTTTGTCTATTTTACAGCGTTTTATTGTAAGATAATGGAAGGCCTTTTTTTAAAGGTAAAAATGGGTAATTCCTTAAGCTATAGCACAGCATTTTGTCTATTTTACAACGTTTTCTTTTAGGCAATTGGAATTAGTTTTTTTAAAAGGGTAAAAATGGGTAATTTCTTAACTTATAGTACATCATTTTGTCTATTATACTGCGTTTTGTTTTAAGCTATTGGAAGTAGTTTATTTTTAAAAAAAGGTAAAAAGGGGTAATTTCTTAAGTTATAGCACAACATTTTGTTCTAAGCTATTGGAAGTATTTTTTTTTTTAAAAAAGGTAAAAAGGGGTAATTTTCTTAAGTTATTGTACAGTATTTTGTCTGTTTTACAGGTTTTGTTTTAAGCTATTGGACGTTGTTTTTTTTAAAAGGGTAAAATGGGGAAACTTTTTTAGTTATAGTACAACATTTTGTCTACTTTACAGCGTTTTGTTTTAAGTAATTGGAAGTAGTTTTTTTAAAAGGTAAAATAGGGTAATTTAATAAGTTAGCGTTTAGTCTATTTTGCATCATTTTGTTTTAAGCTATTAGAAGTAGTTTTTTCAAAAAAAGTTAAAAAGGGTTAATTTGTTAAGTTATATTACAGCATTTTTGTCTATTTTACAGCGTTTTATTTTAAGCAATTGGAAGTAGTTTTTTTAAAAAAGGTAAAAAGAGGTAATTTATTAAGCTACAGAACAGCATTTTGTCTTTATTACAGCATTTTATTTTAAGCTATTGAGAGTTGTTTTTTTTTTAAAAACGTAAAAATGGGTAATTTCTTAAGTTATAGTACAGCATTTTGTCTATTTTACAGCGTTTTGTTTTAAGCTATGAGAAGTATTTTTTTTAAAAGGTAAAAAAGAGGTAATTTCTTAAGTTATAGTACAACATTTTGTCTATTTTACAGCGTTTTGTTTTAAGCAATTGGAAGGAGTTTTTTTAAAAGGTAGAAGGGTTAATTTCATCGGTTATTGTACAACATTTTCTCTTTTTATAGCGTTTTATTTTACGTTATTGGAAGTATTTTTAAAAAAAGGAGGTAAAGTGGGGCAATTTCTTAAGTTATAGTATGCATTTTGTCTATTTTACAGCGTTTTGTTTTAAGTTGTTAGAAGTGTTTTTTTTTTAAAAAAGGTAAAAAGGGGTAATTTCTTAAGTTAATAGTACAGCATTTTGTCTACTTTGCAGCGTTTTGTTTTAAGCTATTGGAAGTAGTTTTAAAAGAAAAGGTAATGAGGGGTAATTTCTTAAGTTTTAGTACAACATTTTGTCTATTTTACAGTGTTTTATTTTAAGCTATTGAAAGACGTTTTTTTTAAATGTAAAAATGAGTAATTTCTTAAGTTATAGTACAGTATTTTGTCTATTTTACAGCGTTTTGTTTTAGGCAATTAGAAGTAGCTTTTTTTTTAAAAAAAAAAGGCAAAAGGGGGTAATTTCTTAACTTATAGTACAACATTTTGTCTATTATACAACGTTTTGTTTTAAACTAATTGAAGTAGTTTTTTCTTAAAAAAAGGTGAAAAGGCGTAATTTCTTAAGTTATAGTATAGCATGTTATCTGTTTAATAGCATTTTGTTTTAAGATATTAGATGTAGTTTTTTTTAAAAGGGTAAAAAGGGGAATTTTTTTAATTATAGTACAACATTTTATTTATTTTACAGTGTTTTGGTTTAAGCTATTGGAATTAGTTTTTTTTTTAAAAAAGGTAAAAAGAAGTAATTTCTTAAGTTATACTACAACATTTTGTATATTTTACGCCATTTTGTTTTAAGCTATTGGAATTAGTTTTTTTAAAAAAAGTTAAAAGGAGTAATTTCTTATATTATAGTATGGCATTTTCTCTATTTTATAGCGTTTGGTTTTAAACTATTGGAAGTAGTTTTTTTAAAAAAAGGTAAAAAGTGGTAATTTCTTAAGTGATTGTACATCATTTTGTCTATTTTACAGCGTTTCGTTTAAACTATTGGAAGTAGTTTTTTTAAAAAGGTGGAAAGGGGTAATTTCTTAAGTTATGGTACGGCATTTTGTCTATTTTACAGCATTTTGTGAATTTTACAGCGTTTTGTTTCAAGCTATTAGAAGTAGTTTTTTTAAGAAAAGGTAAAAAGGAGTAATTTCTCAAGTTATAGTACAGAATTTTGTCTATTTTGCAGCGTTTTTTAAGCTATTGGGAGTATTTTTTTTTAAATTTAAAAAGGGTTAATTTCATAAGTTATAGTACAACATTTTATCTATTTTGCAGCGTTTTGTTTTAAGGTATTGGAAGTAGTTTTTTTTAAAAGGTAAAAGGGGTAATTTCTTAAGTTATAGTACAACATTTTGTCTATTTTACAGCGTTTTGTTTTAAACTATTGGAATTAGGTTTTTTTAAAAGGTAAAAAGGGTTAATTTCATAAATTAAAGTAAAGCATTTTCTCTATTTTCCAGTGTTTTTTTTAAGCTATTGGAAGTAATTTTTTTTTATAAAAAAGGGTGAAATGGGGTTATTTCATAAGTTGTAATACAAAATTTTGTCTATTTTACAGCGTTTTGTTTTAAGATATTGGAAGTAATTTTTTTTTTCAAAAAAAAAGGTAAAATGGGGTAATTTCTTAAGTTATAGTACATCATTTTGTCTTTTTACCACTTTTTTAAGATATTGGAAACAGTTTTTAAAAAAAAGAGATATACAAGGGTAATTTCTTAAGTCATATACATCATTTTTGTCAATTTTACACCCTTTTTTTTAAGCTATTGGAAGTATTTTTTTTTAAAAGGAGGTAAAAAGGGGTAATTTCCTAATTTATAGTACAGCATTTTGTCTATTTTACAGCGTTTTGTTTTAGGCTATTGGAAGTAGTTTTTCCTAAAAAGTATAAAGGGGTAATTTCATAAGTTGTAGTGCAACAATTTGTCTATTTCACAGCGTTTTATTTTAAGTTATTGGAAGTAGCTTTTTTAAAGGTAAAAAGGGCTAATTTCTTAAGTTATAGTACAACATTTTATCTTTTGTACAACGTTTTGATTTAAGCTATTGGAAGTATTTTTTTTCAAAAAAAAGGTAAGAAGGGGCAATTTCTTAAGTTATAGTACAACATTTTTGTATATTTTACAGCGTTTTATTTTAAGCTATTGGAAGTAGTTTTAAAAAAAAAGGTAAAACGAGGTAATTTCTTGAGTTATAGTACAACAATTTGTTTATTTTACAGCGTTTTGTTTTTAGCTATTGGAATTAGTTTTTTTTTAAAGGTAAAAAGGGATAATTTCTTAAGTTATAGTACATCATTTTATTTTTTTACAACGTTTTTTTTAGGCTAATGGAAGTACTTTCTTTTTAAAGGAAAAAAGGTTTAATTTCATACATTATAGTACAACATTTTGTCTATTTTACTGCGTTTTTTTGAAGTGAATGAAAGTAGTTTTTTTTAAAGGAAAAAAGAGTTAATTTCATAAGTTATAGTACAGCATTTTCTCTATTTAACAGCGTTTTGTTTTAACCTATTGGAAATAATTTTTTAAAAAGGGAAAATGTGGTAGTTTCTTAAGTTACGGTATATCATTTTGTCTATTTTACAGCGTTTTGTTTTAAGCTATTGGAAGTAGTTTTCTTTTGGAAAAGCTAAAAACAGGTAATTTCTTATGTTAATAGTGCACATTTTGTCTACTTTACAACGTTTTGTTTTAAGCTGTTGTATGTAGTTTTTTTAAAAGGTAATAAGGGCTAATTTCTAAAGTTATAGTAAAATATTTTGTGTATTTTACAGGATTTTGTTTTAATCTATTGGAAGACGTTTTTTTAAAGGTAAATATGGTTAATTTCTTAAGTTATAGTACAACATTTTGTCTATTGTACAGTGTTTTGTTTTAGGCAATTGGAAGTAGTTTTTTTAAAAAAAGGTAAAAAGGGGTAATTTCTTAAGTAATAATACAACATTTTGTTTATTTTACAACGTTTTGTTTTAATCTATTGGAAGTAGTTTTTTTTCAAAGAAGTAAAAAGGGGTAATTTCTTAATTTACAGTACAACATTTTGTTTTAACCTATTGAAAGTAGTTTTTTTTTTAAAATGTAAAAAGGGGTAATTTCTTTAGTTATAGTACAACGTTTTGTCTATTTTACAGCATTTTGTTTTAAGCTATTTGAAGTTGTTTTTTTTAATGGTAAAAAGGGGTAATTTCTTAAGTTATAGTATAGTATTTTGTCTTTTTTTTACAGCGTTTTGTTTTAAGCTATTAGAAGTAGTTTTTTAAAAAAAAGGTAAAAGGGGGTAATTTCTTAAGTTATAGTGCAGCATTTTGTCTATTTTACAGCGTTTTGTTTTAAGTTATTGGAAGTAGTTTTTTAAAAAAAAATGTAAAAAGGGGTAATTTCTTAAGTTATAGTACAACATTTTGTCTATTTTATAGAGTTTTATTTTAAGCTATAGGAAGTAGTTTTTTTTTAAAAAGTTAAAAAGGGGTAATTTTTTAAGTTATAGTACATCATTTTGTCTTTTTTACAACGTTTTGTTTTAATCTATTGGAAGTAATTTTAAAAAAAAAGGTAAAATGGAGTAATTTCTTAAGTTATAGCACAACATTTTGTCTATTTTACATCGTTTTGTTTTAAGCTATCGGAAGCAATTTTTTTTTAGAAGGTATAAAGGAGTAATTTTTTAATTTATAGTACTGCATTCTGTCTATTTCACAGCGTTTTATTTTAAGCTATTGGAAGTAGTTTTAAAAACAAAGGTGAAATGGAGTAATTTTTAAGTTATAGTACAACATTTTCGACTATTTTACAACGTTTTGTTTTAAGCTATTGGAAGTAGTTTGTCAAAAAAAGGTAAAAAGGGGTAATTTCTTAAGTTATAGTACAACATTTTGTCTATTTTACAGCTTTTTGTCTTATGCTATTTGAAGTAGTTTTTAAAAAAAATGTAAAACCGGGTAATTTTTAAAGTTATAGTACAGCATTTTGTCTATTTTATAGCGTTTTGTTTTAAACTGTTGGAAGTAGTTTTTTTTAAAGGTAAAATGGGGTAATTTCTTAAGTTATAGTACAACATTTTGTCTTTTCTACAATGTTTTGTTTTAAGCTATTGGAAGTAGTTTTTTTAAAAAAAAGAGTAAAAAGGGATAATTTCGTAAGTTATAGCATATCATTTTTGTCTATTTTACAGCGTTTTGTTTCAAGCTATTGAAAGTAGTTTTTTTTTTAAAATGCAAAAAGGGATAATTTCATAAGTTAAAGTACTGCATTTTTGTCTATTTTACAGCGTTTTGTTTTAAGCTATTGGAAGTAGTTTTTTTTAAAAAAAGGCAAAAGGCGGAAATTTCATAAGTTCTAGTACAACATTATGACTTTATTATAGTGTTTTATTTTAGTTTATAGGAAGTTTTTTTTCAAAGGTAAAAAAGGGTAATTTCTTTAGTTATAGTACAACATTTTGTCCATTTTACAACGTTTTGTTTTAACCTATTGGTAGTAGTTTTTTTTTGAAAAGGTAAAAAGGGTAATTTTTTAAATTATAGTACAATTGTTTTAAGCTATTGGAAGTAGTTTTTTCTCAAAGGTAAAAGGGTTAATTTCGTAAGTTATAGTACGACATTTTCTCTATTTTACAGCGTTTTGTTTTAAGTTATTGGATGTAATTTAAAAAAAAAAGAAGGTAAAATGGGGTAATTTCTTAAGTTATAGTACAATATTTTGTCTATTTTACAGCGTTTTGTTTTAAGCTATTGGAAGAAGTTTTTTTTTAGAAAGGTAAAAAGAGGTAATTTCTTAAGTTATAGTACAACATTTTTGTCTATTTTACAGCGTTTTGTTTTAAATTATTGGAAGTAGTTTGTTAAAAAAAGGTAAACAGGGATAATTTCTTAATTTATAGTACAACTTTTGTTTATTATACATCGTTTTGTTTTGTGCTGTTTTAAGTAGTTTTTTAAAAAAAAAAGGTAAAATGGGGTAATTTCTTAAGTTATAGTACAACATTTTGTCTATTTTACAGCGTTTTGATTTAAGCTATTGGAAGTCTTTTATTAAAGGTAAAATGGTGTAATTTCTTAAGTTATAGTACAACATTTTACCTTTTTTACAGCATTTTGTTTTAAGCTATTGGAAGTAGTTTTTTTTTTAAAAAGTAAAAAGGGATAATTTCTTAAATTATAACATAGCATTTTTGTCTATTTTACAGCGTTTTGCTATTGGAAGTAATTTTTTTTTAAAAAAAAGGTAAAAATGGATAATTTCATAAGTTATTGTACAACATTTTTGTTTATTTTACAGCGTTCTGTTTTAAGCTATTGGAAGTAGTTTATTTTTAAAAGGTAGTAAGCTGTAATTTCATAAGTTATAACACAACATTTTGACTTTATCACAACGTTTTATTTGAAGCTATTGGAAGTTGTTTTTTTTTTCAAAAGGTAAAAAAAAGGGTAATTTCTTAAGTTATAGTACAACATTTTGTCTATTATACGGCGTTTTGTTTTAAGCTATTAGAAGTACTTTTTTTTATAAAAAAGGGTAAAAAGGGGTAATTTCTTAAGTTGTAGCACAACATTTTGTCTATTTACAATGATTTGTTTTAATCTATTGGAAGTAGTTTTTTTCAAAGGTAAAAGGGTTAATTTCATAAGTTATAGTACAACATTTTCTCTATTTTACAGCCTTTTGTTTTAAGTTGTTGAAAGCAATTTAAAAAAAAAGGTAAAATGGGATAATTTCTTAAGTTATAGTACAGCATTTTGTCTATTTTACAGCGTTTTGTTATAAGTTACTGGAAGTATTTTTTTAAAAAAAAAGGTAAAAAGGGGAAATTTCTTAAGTTAATAGTAAATCATTTTGTCTACTTTGCAGCGTTCTGTTTTAAGCTATTGGAAGTAGTTTTTTTCTAAAAGGTGATAAAGGGTAATTTCTAAAGTTATAGTTCAACATTTTGTCTATTTTACAGCATTTTATTTTAAGATATTGGAAGACGTTTTTTTAAAAGGTAAAAATGGGTAATTTCTTAAGTTATAGCACAGCATTTTGTCTATTTTACAGCATTTTCTTTTAAGCAATTGGAATTAGTTTTTTTAAAAAAGGGTAAAAAGGGGTAATTTCTTAACTCATATACAGCATTTTGTCTATTATACAACGTTTTGTTTTAAGCTATTGGAAGTTGTTTATTTTTAAAAAAAGGAAAAAAGGGGTAATTTCTTAAGTCATACCACCACATTTTGTTTTAAGCTATTGGAAGTAGTTTTTTTTAAAAAAAAAAAGGTAAAAAGGGGTAATTTTCTTAAGTTATAGTACAGTATAATTTTTTTTACAGCTTTTTGTTTTAAGCTATTGGATGTATTTTTTTTAAAAAAGGTAAAAAAGGAAAAAAAATTTAAGTTATCGTACAGCGTTTTGTTTTAAGCTATTTGAAGTAGTTTTTTAAAAAGGTAAAAAGGGGTAATTTCATAAGTTAGCACTTAGTCTATTTTACAGCGTTTTTGTTTTAACCTATTAGAAGTAGTTTTTAAAAAAAAAAAAATTTAAAATGGGTAATTTATTAAGTTATAGTACATCATTTTTGTTTATTTTACAGCGTTTTGTTCAAACTATTGGAAGTAGTTTTTTAAAAAAAGGTAAAAAGAGGTAATTTCTTAAGCTACAGAACATCATTTTGTCTTTATTACATCATTTTATTTTAAGCTATTGGAAGTTGGTTTTTTTTTAAAATGTAAAAAGGGGCAATTTCATAAGTTATAGTACAACATTTTGTCTATTTTACAGCTTTTGTTTTAAGCTATTGGAAGTAGTTTTTTTAAAAGGTAAAAAAGTTGTAAGTTCTTAAGTTATAGTACAGTATTTTATCTAATTTACAGCGTTTTTTAAGCTATTGGAAGTAGTTTTTAAAAGGTAAAAGGGTTAATTTCATAAGTTATAGTACAACATTTTCTTTATTTTACAGCGTTTTATTTTACGTTATTGGAAGTATTTTAAAAAAAAAAGGTAAAATGGGGTAATTTCTTAAGTTATAGTACTGCATTTTGTCTACTTTGCAGCGTTTTGTTTTAAGCTATTGGAAGTAGTTTTTTTTTTAAAAAAAGGTAAAAAGGGGTAATTTCCGAAGTTAATAGTACAGCATTTTGTCTACTTTGCAGCGTTTTGTTTTAACTTATTCGAAGTAGTTTTTTTTTAAAAAGGTAATAAGGGGTAATTTCTTAAGTTTTAGTACAACATTTTGTCTATTTTACAGCGTTTATTTTAAGCTATTGGAAGACGTTTTTTTTAAAAGGTAAAGATGAGTAATTTCTTAAGTTGTAGTACAGCATTTTGTCTATTTTACAGCGTTCTGTTTTTGGCAATTAGAAGTAGTTTTTTTTAAAAAAGGGTAAAAAGGGGTAATTTCTTAACTTATAGTACAACATTTTGTCTATTATACAGCATTTTGTTTAAGCTATTGGAAGTAGTTTTTTCTTAAAAAAAAGGTGAAAAGGCGTAATTTCTTAAGTTATGGTATAACATTATCTATTTTACAGTGTTTTGTTTTAAGCTATTAGATGTAGTTTTTTTAAAAAAGGTAAAAAGGGGAATTTTTTTTAGTTATAGTACAACATTTTGTCTATTTTAAGTGTTTTGTTTTGAGCTATTGGAATTAGATTTTTTTAAAAAAAAAAGGTAAAAAGAAGTAATTTCTTAAGTTATAGTACAACATTTTGTATATTTTACACCTGTTACCGGGATAATCGACCAGGCAATTGGAATACTGGGCAGTACAAAGCTGTACTCGGCATAAGTGGATACTCAGCATCCATGGACTTCTGACATGAAGAGTTGTACTCGGCATAAGTGGATGCTCGGCATAAGGCCATTCAGCTCTTTACACGGCATTGAAGTACGCTCGGCCTTCCAAGGCTGTGCTCGGCATCGAAGGGGGTTCGGCAGGCAAGATTGTACGCGGCATAGGGTTGTCCGGCTTAATTCGCTCGGCATGATTGCTCCTTAAAGGAAGTTAGCTTGCTCGGCTTAAGGTCGTCCGGCATCCAGGCGATAGTTCGGCATCCAGCATCCCACACGGCAAGCTTTTCATCCGGCAAGTTCTTCATCTGGCATTCCACATGCTCGGCGTATCCTTTCACTCGGCATCCACGCCTCACTCGGCATCCCAGCATCGTTCGGCCCGCTTCCTCCATTCAACAGAGAGACCCATCGACTTGGAAAGGAGGGCTCGGCATGCCGACCGTTCGGCATGTTCCACTCAGCATGCAGGGCGCGACCTATCTAGGCTGAGTTGTCTAGCCATCTGGCCCATCAGGGAAGTCCAACCCACATTCGTCTATAAATAGAGGGGCAGGGGCACAGAAAAGGAGGAGATTTCAGAGAACACAGGGGAGACTCTGCCTCATCCAAACCTCATCCAAGACTTCTACCTTTATTTCACAATTGTATTCGAATACTTAAAAGCGGATTGTATCTGTAATCAAGTTTAAAGTGAAGAAATAAAGGATCAACTTCGAAGTGGACGTAGGCTACAACGCCGAACCACTATTGTTAACTACTCTTCATCAGCGACCTAACACGCGACCTAGCAATTTAAGAAAGGGCACGACCTAACTCCATAAAGAAACTATGCGATCTAAAGATTTAAGCACCGTCACGACCTATGATCTATGGAAAGTAGCGACCTAGCGGTTCTCAGCGACCTAAGGAAGGCCGCGACCTAACGGTTCTCAGCGACCTAAGGAAGGCCGCGACCTAACGGTTCTCAGCGACCTAAGGAAGGCCGCGACCTAACGGTTCTCATCGACCTAAGGAAGGCCGCGACCTAGCGGTTTAAAGACTTCGCAACCTAACGATTTAAGGAGATGCCGCGACCTATAGAGCTCACACGACCTAAGGTAGGTCGCTCACGACCTAAGGACATTGTATTGGAAGGCCGCCCTTTCTGTGTCGCTGCTAGTAAGGTCGCGTACGACCTAGAACTTGTAGAAAAAAGGATGCGCTCATTCATAAAAAAGGAAAGCCGGATCTCTTTAGTTCGAAGACGACCTACGACCTATGATAGGTCATCCACGACCCAAGGCTTAGAAAATGATCCCATACTATTAGGTCGTTGCCGACCTACGACCTACTTTAGGTCGAAGACGACCTAACACTTGGAGAATTCTGCCCAGAAAATCAAGCCTATAAATAGACAACCACTTCCAACTTCAAGGGGACTTTTGGCACATTCTCTTGAGAGACCGTTACCTTGCTGCATCGAGAACTCCATCAACACTTAGAGCTTTCAAGATCAAAGGAATACTTCGAAGAACTTCACGAAGAAACTACACATCTTCAATTTGAATTCAAGGATTTTAATCGACATAGAAGCTTGAGCTACTTGTTCCAAAACTCTTGTAACTTGAAATATATTGTACTTGAGAAGAGTTGTATCAGCTTGTAACGAGATCATTAATAAAAGTACTTAAAGTGGACGTAGGCTATACCCTTAAGCCGAACCACTATAAAATTGTTGTCGTTTACCGCTTTTCTACTGTTTTCTGCTTGTAATCTGTTCCCGAGCTTTCGGGTGGTGCTTTCACAACTATAACTCATACACCGGGGTGTTAGCGTTCAAATTTTAGCGTTAACATTTTTGGTGCTTTCACTGAGAACTGAACTCAGGAAAACTGTCATCATTGCTTCACAGAGATTTGAAGAAAGAATTTCCTTAAAAACCAGAAGTATATCTGAGATTATGGCTCCTGGAAGGAAAAGTAGATCTGTCAGATCTGGAAACATTCAAGAGGGAACCTCCGCTTCCCCTGTGCCTAATCAACCCACTCCATCTGTTGGAGTTACGAAAGCGGAGCTGGATGCTGTGATTCTAGGGCTAAACCAGCAGATAAACGCCCAAAATGCACAATTAGAGGCTCAAGGTGCCCAGAATGCTCTGATTCTGAATAAGTTGAACGACTTACTTGGGGCAAACAATCAACCGGCTGGTAATGAAAGGAATTATGCTGGCAACGTTCATAATGTTAATGAAAGGAATGCTCCTGAAAGGGCTACTAGTCCCTTTGAGCAGGCAGTACCTGAGGCCGGTGGATCTAGAATTCGGCATGATGAGGAATATCTTTCTGGAATGGTCCGGCAGATCATGAAAGAAAGTATGCAAAGGGTTGAAGATGAGAAGGAATGGGGTTTCGCCCCAAGCAAAACTCCGTTTGCTGAAAGAATCTTAAAGGCAGAATTTCCAAGGAAGTTTGTACCTCCGACTATCCCAGCTTATAAAGGGACAAGTGACCCGAATGAATTCTTGTATAAATATGATTGGCACATGACAGGTGCCAGAGCCTCGGACGAAATAAAGTGCCGATATTTCCCCGTATACCTGGAAGGTGTGGCTCTACTATGGTTCACCAAGTTGCCAGTCCGATCTATTGATCAGTTTTCAGACTTGACTAGAAAATTCAAGGAGCAGTTTAGACTATATGCTTCGAAGGCCAAGGACATCATGTCACTGTCAAGTTTAGAGCAGAATCCTGGTGAATCTATCAGATCTTTCCTGAACCGCTTTAATATAGCGCTGGCCGAGGTGGACAATGCTGAACCACGAATGATATTGACTTATCTGATGAGAGCTATTGATAAGTCAAGCGAATTTGGGAAATGGTTGAACATGAAAGAGCCAACCTCCCTCGAAAAGTTCTACAAAAAAGCAGATGAATTCATTCGCTTGGAAAGTCGTCCTTTGCCAGTAAAGACAGTGTTGGAGAAAGCAGAAGACAACACTGTCGCTCCACGCAAGAATGAATCGGTGGGGCAAAAAAGGGAGAATAATAATGGGAAGAAACAGGGTAATCTGAAGAAGCGCCGATCCTTCAAGCCATCAGAATATACTCCATTATCACATACGCCGGAGCACATCTACCTTGCCACTAAAGATTCCATCGATTTCCCTAAACCTATCCCTTTGAGAACCGGGAAAAAAGCCATACAGAGTGGGAAATTCTGCCGCTTCCACAATCAACCCGGTCATGAGACCGATGAATGCCGCCAGTTGAAAAATCTGATTGAAGAGTTGCTAAGAGAAAACAAACTGCAGCAATTTGTGAAGCAGAATAGCAACAATCCTGCATCGTCAAGTCAGGGGCAACAGGTTCCTGTTCATCAGCCTAGGACAGGTGAGAAAGCTACGGGACATGAATCTGGAAGGCCCGTTATCAATGTCATTACAGGAGGGCCTCACCCAGCTGGCAAGAGCTAGGGTGAGATGGAGAGATATTCCAGGGCTTTGAAATATGCTCCAGCCGAAGAAGATGTCTTTGTTTTAGAAGACACTACGCCCCTGAAACAACAGAAAACTTTCAGTGAGGATATTGTTTTCAAAGCCAGAGATTCCACAGGTTTAGAAGTTCCTACCCTAGATCCCTTGGTCATCTCGGCTGGTATTGGACCGGCCATTGTCAGAAGAGTCCTCATTGACTGCGGAGCATCATGTAATATCCTCTTCAAGAAGACATTTGACCAGATGAAAATCCCTATGATCGATGTGCAAGCCTCATCACAGAAGATCGCTGGCTTCACTGGGGAGCCAAAACAACCAATTGGGACCATCGATCTGCTTGTAGAACTTGGGGAAGCAGAAAGGAAAGTGGTCCGCAAGCAAACGTTTGTGATTGTCGATGATTTTTCTGCTTATAGCGCTTTTCTTGGCCGTCCAACACTCGCAGCATTTAAAGCTATCCTAGCCCCGTGGTGCCTCACTATTAAATTCCCTACTGACAATGGAGTAGGAGTTATAAAAGGGGATCAAAATGCTGCGCGAGAATGCTATTTGACAGAACTGCGGGAGTCAAGAAAGAGAGAAATGGGAAAGGATGCGGCGACCCCAGTCCGCATCAAGGAACCAGCCTTGTAGCAATTACGGGGCGGACCCTGCACTGGCGAGCACAGCGGGGCACGGAAAGAAATGGATCCCAGAAAAGCCAGTGCAGGGGAGAATAGAGTGGTACCGGTGGAAACGACAGTTCCGGTACCTGTTGACCCGAAGGACCCAAATAAGGTGTTGAATGTGGGTTCACAGCTTAATGTGTCAATTCAGAATATCTTGATATCTTTCCTGAAAGCAAATCTGGATGTCTTTGCTTGGACTCATGCCGATATGTGTGGAATATCTCCAGAAGTTGCAGTACACGCTCTGAATATTGACCCAAAGTTTACGCCAGTTAAACAGAAAAGAAGAACCCAAGGTCCAGAAAGGTCAGCAGCATTAAAAGAAGAAGTTGATCGACTCATGGAAAATAACTTCATCAAAGAATCTACATATCCGAATTGGGTTTCAAATCCAGTGCTGGTCAAGAAAGCTAATGGAAAATGGAGAGTGTGCATCGATTTTTCCGATCTAAACAAGGCTTTCCCCAAAGATTGCTTCCCTTTGCCCAGGATCGACCAACTGGTAGATGGAACAGCGGGGCATGAGTTGTTGTCTTTCATGGATGCCTACTCCGGATACAACCAGATCATGATGCATGAACCTGATCAGGAGGACACGAGCTTTATCACCGATGTTGGTCTTTATTGCTACAAAGTTATGCCCTTCGGATTAAAAAATGCAAGGGCAACCTACCAAAGACTTGTTAATGCTATGTTCAAACCGCAATTGGGCAAAACTATGGAAGTCTACGTCGACGACATGTTAGTGAAGTCTAAGAAAGCAGCGGATCACATTGAACACTTAGCAGAAATGTTCGCAGTCCTCCGGAAATACAGAATGAAGCTTAACCCTCTGAAATGTACATTTGGGGTCGAGTCCGGAAAGTTCTTAGGATTCATTGTTAGTGCTAGGGGCATTGAGGCTAGTCCAGCTCAAATTACTGCCTTGAAAGAAGTTAAAGCTCCCAGAACGAAGAAGGAATTGCAGAGTCTCAACGGAAAGGTCGCCGCCCTGAGTCGGTTCATTTCCAAAGCCACTGATAAATGCATCCCATTCTTTGACGCCCTGAAGAAAGGAAAGAAGAATTTTGAATGGACTTCCGAATGCCAAAAAGCCTTCGATGAGTTGATCCGTCATATGGAAACGCCTCCAATACTTTCTAGGCCAGGCAATGGTGAGGATCTTCTTATATACTTGGCAGTATCATCTCATGCCCTAAGTGCAGCGCTGATACGGAAAGACAAAAGGATTCAACATCCGGTTTACTATATCAGCAAAAGACTCACTGGGGCAGAGCTGAGTTACTCCAAGTTGGAAAAACTCGCCTATTGCCTACTAGTTGCATCTAGGAAACTGAGGCAATATTTCCAAGCTCATCCTATCAGAGTACTCACTGATCAACCTCTAAAGCAAGTCCTATTTCGCCCTGAAACTTCGGGTCGCCTTCTAAAATGGAACATTGAACTCAGTCAATATGACATCACTTATCATCCCCGAAAAGCGATCAATGGACAAGCTTTAGCTGATTTCATTGCAGAATTCACAGAGAAGGATAATGGTGAGGAAGAAGCGATCAATGATTCCCCAATCCAGTGGAAGATGTATGTTGATGGCGCAAGAAATGACTACTGTTCTGGAGCCGGAGTGGTACTTGAAACTCCTGAAGGTCGATCATTATGCTATGCACTAAGACTGGAATTTCCTTCAACAAACAATGAAGCAGAATATGAAGCTCTTATTGCAGGTCTGAAAATCGCTAAAGAGCTAAACATTCGAGCATTACAAATCTTCAGTGATTCTCAGCTTATTGTATGCCAAGTCAAGAAGGAATTTCAAACAAAAGGTGGAAACTTGCCTTCCTACTTGTCAAAAGCTTGGGAACTCCTATGTGGACTTGATCATTATTCAATAAGCCATATTCCCCGGGAAGAGAATACGAAGGCAGATTCCCTCGCAAAGTATTCAAGTTCTGGTGAAGCTCAACTATTGGGATTGGTTCCCGTAGAAGTCCTCTCAGCACCAAGTATAGACGAGATGGATACAGACTGGATTATGAATGTATCTCAAGAGCAAGAGTCGTGGATGACTCCAATATTAAATTACCTACTCAACGGTTCTCTGCCAGAAAATTCAAGAGAGAGACAGAAGCTACTAAGGAAAGCCTCTCGCTATGTAATTCAGGATGGCCGATTGTACAGACGGGGATTCTCAATGCCTTTACTTCGATGTGTATCCAGGGAAGAGTCCAAAACAATCCTAGCTGAGGTACATGGAGGAGAATGTGGTGATCATTCAGGTGGCCAAACATTAGCAAAGAAAATTCTCCGATACGGATATTTTTGGCCAGAAATTAATCAAGATGCTGCAGATTACTCCCGAAAATGTGACAGATGCCAAAGATTTGCCAAAATTCCTAGAGCACCTTTTACCGAACTCACACAGATAGTCAGTCCATGGCCGTTCGCAATTTGGGGAATGGATCTCATTGGGCCGCTACCAACTGCCAAATCAGGAATTAAATATGCTATTGTTGCGGTTGATTACTTTACTAAATGGGCTGAAGCTGAACCATTGGCTACTATCACCTCTAAGAAAATGATAAGTTTTGTAACCAAGAATATCATTTGCAGATACGGTGTGCCTCAGAAAATAATTACGGACAATGGTACTCAGTTTGAAAGCGAAGAATTCCAGGATCTTTGCAAGCGATTCAAAATTCAGAAAAGCTTTTCAGCAGTGGCTCATCCGCAGGCAAACGGGCAAGTGGAAGCAGTAAACAATATCATCAAATCAACCATCAAGAAGCAACTTGAAAGAGCAAAAGGTGGTTGGGTCGATAAGCTACCACTTGCACTATGGGCATACAGAACTACCCACAAAACTGCGACTGGGCATACTCCTTTTTCATTAGCATACGGATCGGAAGCAATGATCCCGGTTGAAACTGAGGTCCCTTCACACAGAAGAGTCCATTTCAATCAAGCAGAAAATGAAAAGCTACAACTTGAAGCGCTAGATCTCCTTGATGAAAAAAGGGATGAGGCTAGTCTCAGAATGGCAGCTCATCAGCAAAGGATAGCCAGACATTTCAATTCCAAAGTTCGTCAACGAAGCTTTGAAATCGGAGATCTAATCCTGAAAAGAATTATGACAACGACAGGTGTGTTTGGGCCAAATTGGGAAGGACCATATGTCATAGGTCAGAAGCTTCTTGACGGCACATTCAAACTCACTACTGTTGAAGGAGATCAAATTCTAAGGGCATGGAACAGCAATCACTTGCGTCCATACTTTACTTGAAAACTTTGTTGAAATATTGTAAAAAGAATTGTGAATGTATGATTCTTGCAATTGAAAGCAATTGTAAAACTGATGCAAGTGATTAATGAAAGAATATAAAGTGGATGTAGGCCCAAATTCTTGGCCGAACCACTATAAATCTTGTGTTCCTTATTTTTATTACATGTTTGCTTTACTTTCGATATAAAAGTACATAAAATGTATTGCTGAAATGTCGATTTAAATTTTTGCAGACAATGGAAATAAAACTTGCACATAATAAAACCGAGCGATTCTCGCCATCATTCAACAAACAAATTTCAAGTCACAAAGACCCCGAATTCAAATCCTAGATAGGAAATACTTCAATTGAACGGCTAATGATTTCGATAGAAACGAGCCCTTGCTGATAAATTGAGATTGTTTGGACAAACAAACATCCAATTAGGAAGCTAGTGCCCGTTCTCACGAACTGGCCTGACAATGAAGTACACTTCCTTGGATTAAACAAGCTACTTGCAAGAAGAGGGGAATGAAAACTTGAAAAGAGAAAAAAAAAAAGAGGATCGATGAAAAGGCATAAGCAAGAAGACAAGGAAACAACCAAAATCCATCATCGGCAGCACAAGTCCTCTTCAGAGGCACAACTCTTTGGAGGATAAAAGACCTCTAGTGGGTCATATGCCACAAAAAAGAAAGTTCTCTACTCAACAAAAAAGATTGGAGGAGTCATGACCCTCCAACCATGAGAGAGTAACTTCCAGGCAATGAAAACCCTTTCCGAGGCACATTTCACCAGGAGTTGAAGTGAAATAGCCGCTCTTCGGAATTTCACTTCACCAGAGTTGAAATGCAAACAAAATAAAAGCCCTCCTCGGAGGCCCATTTCACCAGGAGTTGAAGTGTTATGACCGCTCTTCGGATTTCACTTCACCAGAGTTGAAATGCAAACAAAATAAAGACCTCTTCAGAGGCATATTTCACCAGGAGTTGAAGTGTAACAGCCGCTCTTCGGAATTTCACTTCACCAGTGTTGAAAAACAAACAAAATAAAGACCTCTTCGGAGGCACAATCAAGAAGAAAGACCTCTTCGGAAGCCCACGTTTCGCCGAGATTGAAATAAAACTTCCAAGTGTTGAAACGTGAAAAGGCTTTCTAAGGCAAAACTCTTTGGAGGTACACGTTTCACCGAGATTGAAATAAAACTTCCGAGTGTTGAAACGTAAAAAATCCCTCCTCAGAGGTACAACTTTCTATATAAAAAAAAAAAATCCTCATCAGGGGCATACTTTAACTTCCGAAGAAGAGAGAAAAAGAGAGAGAGGGAGTTAAAGTACCCTTCAGAGGTCCGCTTTACCGCATAAAAGAATTCACTTGGTAAAAAAAAAATGTACTTAAGCAAAAGAAAGAAGTGATTTCTTCAAAGGTCAAAGCGCAGAAACTTATACGAAGAGGGTTGTACTTTGCAAAAATTTTCTTTAAAGAATAAAATAATTATTCTTTAGCAAATATGAGTGCAAGTCCCCTCGAAGTATAGAATATTGCAGCAAACTTATGGAATGGGGGCAATATAGTATAATTACACACAATATGGTATAGCCAAACCAGCAAAAGGTAACGCTCAAGTAACATGCCATAAGCTCGCTGCAATATCGTGTAAATAAACTTGTGCAAAAAATAAATAGTAAATGCATTCTCAAATTCAAACAGAAGTTTGTACAAACGAAGAATCATTTTATTCAACTATAATGCAGATACAGGTTTCAAAATAAAAGCGGGGGCCGATACCCGCACAACTCTCGGCCAGTTCATACAAAAGACAAAAAGCTAAAGTCTTCACTTCTTTTTACTGCCTTTGGACCCTTTACCCGACCGAATGACCAGCTTTTCAGGTCGGCCAGTGGGTATAAGGGAGGAAGGAGAGGTAGGCGCAGCTGGCCCAACTTCTGGTTCCTCTTCAGTGGCAGTGATTATCTTCCCTCTCCTCCTTGATGCTCCTTGCTTCTTTCTCCTCTTTGAGGAAGACTCACTTCCTGGAGTGACAAGTTTAGATAGAGTTATGTCGTCAGAAGGAGTCCGCTCCGGAGATATGTCGCCTCCCTCAAGTCCCTCATCTTTCTGCTCTTGCGAAGCAATGGGATCATCCAGGCCATGGAGAGCTTCTATTTGTTCCTCCTGTGATCCAGGCTGCGAAGCAGAATGAGGAGCCACCTGAAGAGATGGAGGAGGGATTACCGGAGAAGTAGAGATTTGAGCGGTGCTTGATACTTTTTCTACAGAAGAAAAGAGGTTAAAGTCAGTAAAGAGAGGAGATGAAGGTTCACCAATAAAGTCAGTAAAGAGAGGAGATGAAGGCTCATCAAGGTTGAGAAAATAGCCAAGGAGCTCATGAAACTCATGCGAAATAAATGAGTAACCCGCTTGAGCAGAATTGACAGTAGCGAGATTAACAGTGAAGTTACCTGGAGAAGCTGGTTTCCTGATATCGACTTCATAAGCTTGCGCATCAGCGCTCTCGTCACCCTCGTCTCCACCTTGTATGCTTGTAATTTCAGTGGCAACTTTGGTGGGAGATGCAAGATGGGAACTGGAACCAATAATGTCGACTTCAGACGAAGAAGGTGGCTGGACTAGAGTAGTTGAAGTGGCTTTTCCCAGCCGGTCCCCTTCCGTCACTTCAGTTCTTAATTTGGCAAGTTGTTCCTTTCCCTTGGCAAGGGCAGCGCGAGCGTCATCATCAAGATAATGCCTTTCCAGGGCTGATTCGTCATAACCAGCACCTTCAGCACCAAGCATCTCAAGGGCGGCCTCCCACACTTCAGCTAAAGTGATTTCACACTTGGGACCAAGAAAAGCGAGGCTTCCACGCCCCAAGACGCTATGCAAGTAGAAGTCGAATAATGTTGAGCCGAAGCTGTTTTTGGTCGCCTCATGAGATTCTTCGGCTGCGATTTTGCCGGCGATAGCCTCATCGCGCTCCCTTTCAGTTTTGGCAAGTTGAAGCTTAAGCATTTGTATTTCCGCCTCCTGGGAGTTGTTTTTCTTTCGGAGCTCAGCAATATCAGTAGCATAGCCTTCACTGATTCTTTTTTGTACTTCGAGCCTGTCTTCGGCATCCCTTTGGCTAGCGTGAGCGTCTCTCACTTGTTTCAGGAGCACTTCTTCTTTTTGAGAATAGGAAGTGGAGGAAGCAGCAAGCTCATGTTTCAATTCCTCGACTTTTGCTTCAAGCTCCTCATTGTAAGAAGCAATGTTCCTCATTTCGGTGTCGTGTTGCTCAACGACCTTTTGCCATTCGGCCTTATCGTTTTCCATGGTAAGCATGGCCTCTATGTTGGCACGGTTAACTCTTTGAAGCTCATCGACAAGCTTCTGCCAGTTTGACATCCTCTCGATATCAAGTTTGACGGCGTCGAGATTTCTTAGCATGGCAGACTTGTCGATGGGGACCAAGTCTAGGTCGAACCTCACTCCCTTAAGGCACCATTGAGGAAACCGGCTCTGCAGAGTGGCAGGACCCGGTCCAACTTGAAATTTGGGCCTGCTAATTATCGTTTGAATGTCTGATTTCCCAAGAGCGGGAGAGTCAGAAGGAATGTCGAGCGAAGCAGGAGTAATAACTTTCTCAGGAGTAGTAGAGGCCTGCTTTTCACTGTGACGGGCTCGTTTGCTTAAGTCATCACCCATGTGACCTTTTCCTCGATCGTCATGAGATTTTCTCTTGTGGGAGTCATCGCCTTTTTGCCAAGAATCATGGCGCTCTTCTCTCTCCCTTCTTTCACGACGCTCTTCTTCATCCCTCCTTTCACGAGCCTTTCGAGCAGCCCTCTCTTCGTCAGACTCTCTATAGGAGGTGAAGTAGCGCCCATAATTATATTGACCATGCCCCCCGTAGCATTGGAAGTCCTGATAATATGATCCGCCGCGTGTCATTGAAGGATCTGAAATAAGAAAATACAAGCTTTAGAAATCTTTAAAGTATAAGAAGATAAGTGCATAAATGTGCTGAAAAATCCTTAGTTGTGTGTGAAGTGCAAACTACTCGCGTTGGACTAACGAACCACTCCTCAGTTGGGGGGAAGTGATAGGTTTCACTGTCGGTGACAATTCTTGAGATAAAGGAGTTGGAGTCTGTTGGAGGGCAGATGTCGCTTCAATCATCGGGGGTACAGTTTTGCCGCAGGCAGGGTCATCTTTAAAGAGCTCTTGGGAAGTGACAATTATGTCACTTAAATCCCCAAAGACGTCATCACCATCATGCCCAACCTGATTCCCTCCATCAGCTCCTTTGTCGGCACTCTTCCTGGTTTGGGAAGGGGGCTCCTCTTCTTCTTCAATTATGGGGGCAAGCGCTGGTTTTATTGATGGCCCCATGTCATCTCTTGGAACAGAACACTTTATTAGTGAAGTTTTTATAGAAATTTCTCCTTGTATGTGTTCTCCAGTAGAGACCGGGGCATCAGGAATTGTCACTGGAGAGTCAGGAACTTCCGTCGGAGCTTCATGAGCTTGAATTGAACGAGAAATATGTAGAAGCCCGAACTGATGAAGAAATTCATCCGTTAATAGAAATTTAACGCTCCTCTCTTCAGCCGGGACAGCGCTCAATCTCTCAAACATCGCCTTACGGCTTAGGTCCCTAGATGGAGGAGGAAGTGCTGTAAAGATAAGAAATGGAATCAGCAGTTGGCAATACGAAACATGAAAGACTTAGAGTAAAATTGAAGAATGAAGGAAAAAAGATCTCACTTCCTACTCTCCAGTCTGCGTAAAATTCTGCGGGGCAACGAATGTAGAAGTATTGATTCAGGAATCCATGTGCACTCTCCGGCAAATCCAAAATAAGTTTGCGGTTCCGCGCACCCCTTACAAGTACAATTGAAGGATGGTCCTTGTTCTTTGCAAAAGTACACAAGTAACAAATCTCCTCGAAACTCGGAAGACGGTCAAGAGTCCTCCTGAACAAAACGCACAATCCCATCAAAATGGCATAGCCATTGGGATGCAACTGGAAAGGAGAGATCGTCAATCGGAGAAAGGTTTGTCGAAGAAATTCATTAAAAGGAGGAATTGCTCCACTTAAGCACATTTGGCGATTTATGGAAATAAAACCGTAAGGCGGTCTATCAGCGAAATCATTTGGTCCACGAAGTAAAACTTCTGCCTCGGCAATGCCAAATTGAACGCATAATTGATTAAGTGTCCGCTGTTTCAGAAGAGTAGGAGTTCTTTCTGGAGAGTTTTCTAATGGAATAGCAATCGGGAAAGTCCCTTCGGCATATTCCATCATCTCTTCTTGTTCTTGCTGAGACGTCATTCTACATAAGCAACTGGATGATTCAGATGAAAAGGTGCACGTTTCCTAAAAAGTGTGAAGTGTTGTGCAAAATAATAATAATAATAATAATAATAATAAAAACAAGAGAAAGTCAAACATAACTGAAGTTAAACTAGTTGACAATTAGTCGACTATGAGATTCCAGGACTTGTTAATATAAAGCTCAAGAATAGTGTTAATGCAAACGAATCAGCTTTAACTGGATATTTAAAGTTTTGCTTTAGCACTTCACTTGAGTTCATTGGTTCACAACATTTCATTCACACAGTTCATTTAAGTTAATTACTCTTTATCGACTAATCTGTCATTTGATGTGGGCAGTCAATGGCAGTATATTCGTCCCAGTTTTCTGCAAATATTATGTTTAACAGGTTATTAGCGTTAGAGATAATCTACAACAAAGCGCAACAGAATTCGAGATTAAACAATCCAGTTCAATTCAACCAAGTCTTCACAGAGTTTCACAAGTCATAGGTCGTCCAGCGACCTAGCATAGGTCGAAGCCTTCTTAAGTCGTGCTGTGCAAAGTAAAGGATGAGGCATTCCAATACAGTGTTAGCTCGGCCACGACCTAGAGTCTATGTCACAAGAAAGTTAGGTCGCGCAGGTCCTGGCTAAGTATAGCTCTTAGCTCATGGATAGTCTTAGGTCGTTCAGCGACCTAGTGTAGGTCGAGACTACTCCTTAGGTCGCAGGGGTTCTTAGATCGCGAGTTGTCTTGAATCGCTCACATTCACTGGGTCAATAACTTCCTCTCCACGCAATGCTTCATCGGACCCTATAACCCGCTATCCACTACACTTAAATCCATCATCCTATTCATGAGATTCATCATCTTTCTATACCACTAAACCATTTGAAAACTGACTCAAAATACCTCCGATCTATCATAAATCAAATTCATTATTGTGCGTTCGTGAATCGCTGCAACAACAATAATCACTGACAATCAAAAATCGATCACAACGCGGCTCAAAGTGGAGCATGGCGTACAAAATTGATTTGGGGTTCGGAGATTAGAGCTTGGGATTCAACGATGATCGTGGAATGGAGAGAAACCGAAGGCACTTACGTAATTTGGTAGCAAGGATGAATCGGTGAATGATTGAACTTGAATTCGCCTTTTGGAATTCAGAAAATCGTTAGTGGCGGTAGGAGGTCAGAGCAATGAGGTGAAGAAGAATTAAAACGACTTAACATATTTATATGAGGTAAAAATGGGAAGGCAAATAGGCACGCGTGATACAAGTGTTAGGTCGCTCACGACCTAGCTAAGTCGAGTCGAAGCACGCGACCCATGTCATAGGTCCATACTTCGAGGGGCAAATGTTAACTACTCTTCATCAGCGACCTAACACGCGACCTAGCAATTTAAGAAAGGGCACGACCTAACTCCATAAAGCAACTATGCGATCTAAAGATTTAAGCACCGTCACGACCTATGATCTATGGAAAGTAGCGACCTAGCGGTTCTCAGCGACCTAAGGAAGGCCGCGACCTAGCGGTTCTCAGCGACCTAAGGAAGGCCGCGACCTAACGGTTCTCAGCGACCTAAGGAAGGCCGCGACCTAACGGTTCTCAGCGACCTAAGGAAGGCCGCGACCTAACGGTTCTCAGCGACCTAAGGAAGGCCGTGACCTAACGGTTCTCAGCGACCTAAGGAAGGCCGCGACCTAGCGGTTTAAAGACTTCGCAACCTAACGATTTAAGGAGACGCCGCGACCTATAGAGCTCACACGACCTAAGGTAGGTCGCTCACGACCTAAGGACATTGTATTGGAAGGCCGCCCTTTCTGTGCCGCTGCTAGTAAGGTCGCGTACGACCTAGAACTTGTAGAAAAAAGAATGCGCTCATTCATAAAAAAGGAAAGCCGGATCTCTTTAGTTCGAAGACGACCTACGACCTATGATAGGTCATCCACGACCCAAGGCTTAGAAAATGATCCCATACTATTAGGTCGTTGCCGACCTACGACCTACTTTAGGTCGAAGACGACCTAACACTTGGAGAATTCTGCCCAGAAAATCACGCCTATAAATAGACAACCACTTCCAACTTCAAGGGGACTTTTGGCACATTCTCTTGAGAGACCGTTACCTTGCTGCATCGAGAACTCCATCAACACTTAGAGCTTTCAAGATCAAAGGAATACTTCGAAGAACTTCACGAAGAAACTACACATCTTCAATTTGAATTCAAGGATTTTAATCGACATAGAAGCTTGAGCTACTTGTTCCAAAACTCTTGTAACTTGAAATATATTGTACTTGAGAAGAGTTGTATCAGCTTGTAACGAGATCATTAATAAAAGTACTTAAAGTGGACGTAGGCTATACCCTTAAGCCGAACCACTATAAAATTGTTGTCGTTTACCGCTTTTCTACTGTTTTCTGCTTGTAATCTGTTCCCGAGCTTTCGGGTGGTGCTTTCACAACTATAACTCATACACCGGGGTGTTAGCGTTCAAATTTTAGCGTTAACAACTATAAATTCTTTGTTCTCGTCTCCCGCATTTTAATTTATATTACCTTCTATATTTTAATTTATCTTCTTCATTAATCTCTCTACACAAACTCTCTAAGGGTGTTAGTGACCAATTTTGGCGCTAATATTTTGGTGCTTTCACTGAGAAGCGAATTCTCAGGTTGTGAGGATCTACTTTGTAGCTACTGGATTGCATAAATCCCCCGAAGAAGATCCGTAATTATCCATAAGGCATCTGTTGATTCTACTCAGAGTTACAACCAACGACTCTACCATGGGAAGGCCACGAACAACATCGATCTCCCAAAATGTAGATGCCCGCGAAACCGCTAGTGTTCAACAAGTTGGACCTAACGATCAACAAGCAATTCGAGGCATGGAGCCCTCCAGCCAAAACCAAGCGGAACCTGTTTCACGAGCGGAATTGAATGACTTGATAAAAGAGCTTACGGAAAGCAGAAGGCAACTCGCTGAGCAAATGCAAGTTAATGTTGACCTCATGGCCCAACTTGCTCAACAGCAGCATCAGAATGCTGGAAGTAGCCTTGTCCCCTACTCTGAAGATGATAGCTCAACTTCAGCTGATGAACCTCCCAGGCGTAGACGCCGCAAGGATGAAGATTACCAAGCAGGTGCCACTGATCGCCCTATTAGAAATCAAGCCCGTGGAGCGGAACCCAACCTTCCTCCTACCATACAAACCCCGGATTTGACAGCTATGGTCAGGCAGTTGATGAGAGAGAATCAAGGTTTGACTAATGAAGATTGGGGAATGTCTAAGAGTCATACTCCCTTCACAGATACCATTCTACAGGCTGAATACCCAAGGAAGTTTAACATGCCCACCATACCCGCCTATGAAGGAAAAACTGACCCTAGACAACATGTAATGAGGTATGGATGGATGATGGATTCAGCAAGGGCCAACGACGCAACTAAGTGCAGGTGCTTTCCAATAACTCTGTCCGGAATTGCCACCATGTGGTTCACTCGACTTCCTCCACGGTCAATCTCAAACTTCGACGAATTAGCAAGGAAATTCATAGAACAATTCAGGATACACGCCACTCGACCCAAGGATGTGATGTCCTTATCAAGCGTGACCCAAGCTCCTGGAGAATCACTGAAAGCATACTTGTAGAGATTTCATGTTGCCGCTACTGAAGTGAGCAATCCAAACGACCACGCGATTTTGATGGCAGTAATGTGTGGAGTGGATCCAGACTCTGAATTTGGGGATTGGTTGGCGGGAAAGCCACCAGCTACGTTGGAACGTTTCTATTCGAAAGCCCACCAGTTCATAAGGAGGGAAGAGGCTCGGTGGATAAGGAAAGACAAGGCACCAGGGTCCGTTCAGGAGTCTGTAAAGGGCAACATCGCCATGAAAGCTACCGACGATAACCCTGGAAAGACTCAGGCCAGCGTCCAAAATAAGCCCGGGCAGTCCAAGGGAACTGGAAGTGGAAATCCTGGAAAGAAGAAGGAAACGGGGAGATGGAAGTCAAGGGTCCCAGCCTACAAAGAATACACTCCACTGAATGCATCTCTTGAGAACATCTACTTATCGAACTGCAACACTTTTCAATACAGAAAACCACGCCCTAAGGAATCAACAGAGGAGCAAAAGCGGACTGGAAAGTATTGCCGCTTTCACGAGTCTTATGGGCACAACACAGACGAATGCAGGCATCTCCATGACGCTATTGAGAAATTGATTAGGTAGAAGAAGCTGCAGGAATTCGTCAAAGATACGCCAGAAGGAAGACAAGAGACTTCAGACCCCGGACGTGGCCCAGCTCTACACCAACCAGAGCAACCTACTCGAACTGTGGGAAGATTGATTATTAACACAATTGCTGGTGGACCTCATCCTGCGGATAAAAATTGGCAGGAAATGGAGCGATATGCTAATTCCTTGAGACATACAGAGCATGAGTGCTGTTCAAATGTGGAGGATGGAACTCCCGCAAAGCAGCAGCGCACGATGCATGACGATATTGTATTCAGGAATAGAGACGCGGATAATGTGGAAGCTCCCACCATCGATCCATTGGTCATATCCGCAACCATCGGACCGGCATTCGTAAGGAGACTCCTAATTGATTGCGGAAGTTCCGTTAACATCATCTTCAAGAAAGCGTATGATCAAATGAAGCTGGAGACTAAGGATTTGAAGCCATCTAAAGCCTGAATCCATGGCTTTAACGGCGCAGCCACAGACGCAGTAGGATATGTGGAGTTACCAGTTGAACTGGGACAAGGTGAACGCAGGAGAGTGCGAATCCTACCATTCATAGTGTTGGATGTTGATTCACCATACAACGTGTTTTTGGGACGACCAGCGCTTGCAGATTTCAGGGCAGCCTTGGCCCCGTGGTGTCTCACACTGAAATTCCCGACGGACAAAGGAGTTGGCGTAGTGCATGGCGACCAAGCAACCGGACGTCCATGTTATGTGGCTGAGCTGAGAGAGGCCCAGCGCAGAGAAAAGGGGAAGAATGCGGACAGCATCGTCCGCATCTCGAATTCTGATGATTGACAATTAGCGCCCGAGCCCTGGCTCGGGCGACATTCTCGGATCGTTGGAGACATAGATCCGAGAGATGACAAAGGGGAACCCAGGGAATCAGACGCAGCACCGGCCGAACTAACAATTGATATTCCAGTTAGCCACAGCGACCCGACACGAGTTCTTAAAATTGGGTCACAGCTCGATCCCCTAATGGCAGAGAATTTATCTGATTTCCTCCGAGCAAATCTTGATGTCTTCGCCTGGACACACTCTGATATGCGTGGGATTTCCCCTGCAATTGCGAGCCATATGTTGAATATAGACACGAATCACGTACCTGTGAAGCAAAAAAGGAGAGGCATGGACCCGGAGAGGTCTGCAGCTCTCAAAGAGGAGGTGGATAAACTCAAAGCCAAAGGGTTTGTCCACGACGCCCTCTACCCGGAATGGGTGTCCAACCCTGTGTTGGTAAAGAAAGCAAACGGGAAATGGATAACCTGCGTTGACTATTCTGATTTAAACAAAGCATGCCCGAAGGATAGCTTCCCGTTACCACGAATTGATCAACTGGTCGATTCAACCGTAGGGCATGAGTTATTGTCATTTATGGATGCATACTCTGGATACAACCAAATTCCGATGCACATCCCAGACCAAGAACACACCAGCTTTGTCACAAATGTTGGGTTATACTGCTATGTAGTGATGCCCTTCGGACTGAAGAACGCCGGAGCAACTTACCAGCGTCTGGTAAATCGAATGTTCAAAGATCAGATTGGGAAAACAATGGAAGTCTATGTGGATGACATGCTTGTGAAGTCACGGCAGTCAAACGACCACATTCGAGACTTGGCGGAAATGTTCGATATACTGAGGCTCTTCGAAATGAAAATCAACCCCCTGAAGTGTTCTTTCGGCGTAGCATCGGTAAAGTTCTTGGGTTTCATTGTGAATGCACGAGGAATTGAAGCTAACCCGGAAAAAATCCAGGCCATCCGAGATATACAGGCACCTAGAACCATAAAAATGGTACAGAGCTTGAACGGAAAAGTAGCCGCGCTCAGTCGATTCATATCCAGAGCCACAGATAAGTGTGTTCCTTTCTTCGATGTCATAAAGAAAGGAAAGAGAAACTTCGAATGGACGACTGACTGCGAGGAAGCATTCCGAGCCCTGGTAAGACACTTGGAAAGTCCTCCAGTGTTGTCAAAACCAATAGACCATGAGACGTTGTACGTATATTTGGCTGTGTCTCAACACGCTATCAGTACAGCCCTAGTTCGCGAAGAAAACAAGGTTCAAAGGCCGGTGTACTATGTTAGTAAACGACTGACGGGGGCAGAAAAGAATTATCCAAAGATCGAGAAACTTGCACATTGCCTGGTGATTGCATCACGCAAGCTTCGTCCCTACTTTCAGGCGCACTCAATCAGTGTTCACACTGACCAACCCTTGCGACAGGTACTCCAACGACCGGAAACTTCCGGTAGGATGCTAAAGCGGAACATCGAGTTAAGCCAGTTTGATATCACCTACCTGCCACGAAGGACCATCCAAGGGCAAGCATTAGCTGACTTCGTTGCTGGGTTCACCATTCCGGATGAACCGAGTGAAAATCACAAAGTAATCCCTCCTGTTCGATGGAAGATGTTCACTGACGGGGCATCTAACGACCGTTGGTCGGGAGCTGGGATAGTTCTGGTAACTCCCGAAAACCGATCGATTTGCTACGCTTTGAAGCTCGAATTTACAGCGACAAATAACGAAGCCGAATACGAAGCACTGATTGCTGG
Source organism: Allium cepa (assembly GCA_030765085.1). Classification (NCBI taxonomy): domain Eukaryota; kingdom Viridiplantae; phylum Streptophyta; class Magnoliopsida; order Asparagales; family Amaryllidaceae; genus Allium; species Allium cepa. The sequence continues at coordinate 889,254,553 of CM060931.1, forward strand.
CTTAAGACTTGCCAATGAACTGAGGGTAAAGTCCATCGAAATCTTCTGCGACTCACAGCTGGTGGTATATCAGGTACGGGGAGACTACCAAGCGAAAAGAAAGAGACTGGCTCCTTACCTTGCTCGGATCCGGGAGCTACTAGTAAACCTGGAATATTATGACATTTCGCATATCCCGCGCGAACAGAACAGGGAGGCCGACTCGTTGGCTAAATTCGCGAGTACTGGCGATGCACAGCAGATGGGATTGCTCCCTGTCGAGACTCTGCTTGCTCCAAGTATAGACATGATGGAGATAGATCTCGTCTTGGAGACCGAACTCGAAAGGGGGTCATGGCTGACCCCGATCAAACAATACTTGCTATACGGGGACTTACTTGAGAAAAGAAGCGAAAGACGCCAAGTCCTTCGTAAGGCTTCGCGTTATGTAATGCAAGACGTGATAATGTATCGGAGGGGATTCTCGACCCCCTTACTCCGGTGCGTGGCCCATGACGAGGTAAAACGGGTGTTGGAAGAAGTCCATGAGGGAGAATGTGGTGATCATACCGCGGGGCAAACTTTGGCGAGGAAAATCCTCCGCTATGGGTATTATTGGCCGACTGTAAATCGAGATGCTGCAGACTATGCGAGAAGATGCGACAAATGCCAGATATATGCAAAGATTCCGAGAGCTCCGCCAACGGAACTCACACAAATGGTTAGTCCCTGGCCATTTGCAATGTGGGGAATCGACCTAATTGGATCTCTGCCCATAGCCAAAGGAGGCGCGAAATATGCAATAGTGGCAGTCGATTATTTCACCAAGTGGGCGGAAGCAGAGCCAATGGCCACAATCACCACCAAGAAAGTCATTAATTTCGTTGTACGAAATATCATATGTCGTTTTGGCCTCCCACGGACCATCATAACGGACAACGGGACTCAATTCAAAAGCAAGGAGTTCAAAGAGTTCTATCAGATGTATGGCATTGAGAAAAGGTTTGCAGCAGTTGCTCACCCGAAAGCGAATGGGCAGGTAGAATCCGTCAATAAAATCATCAAGTCCATATTGAAGAAGCGTTTGGAAAAGGTTAGAGGCAAGTGGGTGGATGAACTCCCTACAGCGCTTTGGGCCTATAGAACTACCCACAATACCGCGATTGGCCACACACCATTCGCACTGGCGTACGGCACGGAAGCCGTCATACCCGTAGAACTTGAAGTTCCGTCACACCGGGTAACCTATTACGATCCTGCGTCAAACCAGGATCTCCTATTGGAATCATTAGACTTCATTGATGAGAAATGTGAAGAAGCTGATTTGAGAGCAGCCTCATACAGACACTGAGTCGCCAAATATTATAATGGAAAAGTCCAGCCCAGAACCTTTAGTGTGGGAGATCTCGTTTTGAAACGAGTCTTTCCAACCCCTTCGCACATGAATCCTGCATGGGAAGGTCCATACGTCATCGAACGGAGGCTTGGAGAAGGAACTTTCAAGCTAACGACCGTCGATGGTGCGACACTCCCCCGAACATGGAACAGTGAGCATTTGCGGCGTTATTACACTTAGTCTATTTCCTTTATACGGTAGTTGCATTTATTTCCAGTATGCTTTCTTCTTGGCATGAAATAAGATAATCTAGCTTGTTTTCATCAATAAAGGCTTGAAGCCATCTTTTCCATGAATGACCAATGTCTCTTCGTATGACATTCCTATGACGCGCAATTAAAAATTATGATATCCTGGCTAACGTACGAACGCTTATAATAAATGACAAAAAATCTCGAAGTCCCTGGAGTGCGGACTGAAGTACTCTAAGACCCAGGAGTGCAGACTCGAGTATAAACGATTCAAAATCTCCAAGTCCCCGGAGCGCGGACTGGAGTACTCTAAGTCCCCGTAGTGCGGACTCGAGTATAAACGATTCAAAATCTCCAAGTCCCCGGAGCGTGGACTGGAGTACTCTAAGTCCCCGGAGTGCGGACTCGAGTATAAACGATTCAAAATCTCCAAGTCCCCGGAGCGCGGACTGGAGTACTCTAAGTCTCCGGAGTGCGGACTCGAGTATAAACGACAAAAAATCTCCAAGTCCCCGGAGTGCGGACTAGAGTACTCTAAGTCCCCGGAGTGCGGATTCGAGTATAAACGATTCAAAATCTCCAAGTCCCCGGAGTGCGGACTGGAGTACTCTAAGTCCCCGGAATACGGACTCGAGTATAAACGACAAAAATCTCTAAGTCCCCGGAGTGCGGACTGGAGTACTCTAAGTCCCCGAAGTTGGGACTCGAGTATAAACGATTCTAAATCTCCAAGTCCCCAGAGCGCGGACTGGAGTACTCTAAGTCCCCGGAGTGCGGACTCGAGTATAAACGACGAAAAATTTTCGGGTCCCCGGAGTGCGGACTGGAGTACTCTAAGTCCCCGGAGTGCGGACTCGAGTATAAACGTTTCAAAATCTCCAAGTCCCCGGAGCGCGGATTGGAGTACTCAAAGTTCCCAGAGTGCGGACTCTAGTATAAACGACAAAAAGTCTCCAAGTCCCCGGAGTGCGGACTGGAGTACTCTAAGTCCCCGGAGTGCGGACTCGAGTATAAACGACAAAAAATATCCAAGTCCCCGGAGTGCGGACTGGAGTACTCTAAGTCCCCGGAGTGCGGACTCGAGTATAAACGACAATAAATCTCCAAGACCCCGGAGTGCAGACTGGAGTACTCCAAGTCCCCGGAGTGCGGACTCAAGTATAAACGATTCAAAATCTCCAAGTCCCCGAAGTGCGGACTGGAGTACTCTAAATCACTGGAATGCGGACTCGAGTATAAACGATCTGAAATCTCCAAGTCCCCAGAGTGCGGACTCGAATACAAATGACTCGAAATCTCCAAGTCCCCGGAGCACGGACTGCAGTACTCGAAGTCCGTTGTATAGACTTAATTACAAGCAGTTCGGACCTCCGAGTTCCTTAAATAGGAATTACGATGCAAATGACTTGGATATGTCAAGTCCCCAACATACGGGCTATGAAATATTCTAAGTGCTTGAAGCACCAAGTGGAGATTGATCAAATCCAGGGAAGCTCCCAAGCCATGTAAAGACGAACCAAGAAGTCTAAGTTACCCATAACAATTCAGATTTCAATCACAACCATAAAAGAAACTGAATAATAAAAGTCTTTTGAGAAGACAAAAGTGAAGATCAAATTTTATTCACAAAAAGCTTCCCGTTACAAAAACGCTCCGAAGCCCGGAGCCAACAGCCTATTTACACAGTCTACAAAAATCAGTACATGACTTAAACTAGTTCTCGTTGAACGGGGACGACGGTCATTTCTTGTGTTTCTTTGACTTCTTCCCGGATGGTTCCTTTCCAGAGCGCTTACTCTTGGAATCCTTCCCTGACGGAGGGGTGACGACCGAACACGTAGGGGGAACATCCATGGGCTGGGACTTGCCAGGAAGAATGATCTTCAATGGTTTGTTCAGAGGATCGTCCAGGTCCACTTCACGCGGCTCGACCTTGACTGAGGTCGTATCTCTTTTCTCTTTCTCGAGCAGTTCCTTCATGCTCAAGTAGGATGTGTGCTCAGAGGCACCTGTGATTTCTACTTCGAAACTCTACGAGGAAGAGTCAGATTTGCCTTCATCCAGCGCCCCGATTACTTGAGCATCTGGACCAGGATCTCCGCCAACTTGAGTAGCCTCACTCGCCTTTATCTCCACCTCCTTGGCGGCATCGCTCCTCGGAGTGGGCTCGGGGTCAGAGCAGCCTGCACAGAAGACACGAAAATAAACAAGTGTTAGAACACAACAACTTCTGAGGGAACGAGAAAGATCTTTGTGAAGCCCAGAGGCTACTCACTAGATGCCGGTGGGTTCTCAGCCGCCAGGGGTGTCCCGCCCTCCGGGATGGGAGATAAAACATGAATGCCAAGCCCGAGGGCTTCCGGGTCATAACCAACGTGCTGCTCGAAGGGGTCAAGTGTTGACCGACTGGCCGATTGGGTAGTCACGTGAACTGGGGGCACAACGCCGGAAGGGTCCGTAGCCACCTCTTTCCCTTTCCTGGAGGAAGAAGCTTTGCTGTAGAGGGCTTTAGCCGCCGATAAATATGAAGGCTCCTTCCCCCTCAGAAATTCTTTTATCAATGCTTCTTCGTCGACCTCATCGGCGCCACTCTCAACCTTCCTGATCTGAGTCAGGGTCTCCCATGCCTCAGCCAATGACTCAAGGTAGTCGTCGCCCAGCAAAGTTAGATCTCGATGCATGAGAACTCGGGCATTGAACTCAGCGATAAGCGGGTCGAATTCGGTCTTTATCTCCTCCCTGCCTTCTTCCCTGGCCGCCTCGAGGCGAGAGTCGATGTCAACAGTTGCTGCCCTTTTACCTTCCTCACGGGCCTCATTCCTCAGTGCCTCGACTTTGGAGAGATCGTCTTCAAGTTTCCCCTTTAGGAGTCGGGTGGCGACAATTTCATCACAATAATGTTGTGCCTCAACCTGGGCAGCCACTTTCTCTTTCCTCTCCTCGGAAAGTTGCTCTTCGAGTTCCTTAACCCGATAACTAAGCGTGTCCCGCTCCTTCTGAACGGAGTCTTTCTCCAAAGCTAATGCCCCACACCGTTGAACCGCTTCATCGAGCTCTTTCTTATGAGTCAATTCAAGGCGGGAAACAGCCTCGGCGGTGTCCTTAGCGCTCTGACGAGTAGCTTCAAGCTCGGACTTATAGGCGGCAATTTCTTCATCCTGGGCCTTAATGATATCCTTGTCATGAATAGCTTCAAGCTTTAGGCGTTCAATCTCGTGCTGGCGCTCCATAGAGACTTCAGAAAGTTTCTCAGCCAGATGGACGAACGCGTCATGTTGCACATAGACGTCATTGGTACAGGCGATAGCATTTTGTTTGACATCTCCGGGAATAGGATGAATCGCCGGGAGGAACTTTAACCCATCAAAACAAATCTTCGAAAACTTAGCCTTAAGTTCGTTCAATCTCTCCGACACTGTCGGGTCTGTTACAGGAGCGGGAGGAGACGGCTTTGAAAGTTCGCCCTTCCTATGAGAATCTCGGGAGTGCCGGGTAGAAGAAGAGTCAGAGTGTTGGTCCCGGGGAGCATCAGAATGCGACCTCTTATGGCCACGTTTGTCTTCGCTTCGCTCCTGATAAGAAGAGGTCTCCTGGCGGTGTTCGGGCTGATAATAAGTTTTCTTCCGGGATGACGAGTCCCGGGCATGATAATCTCGGTCGCTGTCTCTGTCTCGGCGCTTCCCGAGGCCCGAGTCCCGACCAGACTGGCGTAAAGTCGACGAACCGCGAAGGCGGTCGTATCCGTGAGAGCGCCCCATGTCACCTAAAATCAAACAACAGCGAATTAGCGAGAGAGCAGAATGATGAAAGAAAAGTAGGTGCAAAGTGAAATGCATGTGTCTGTATGTGTCCTAGTGCTACCCCCCGACGGACCAGTGGCTTTGCTAATGGGAGTTTTTTCCCCTTGGATCGGGGCCGGGATGCCCGCATCACCCCTGACGGGTGAGCGGAACTTAAACAGCTCTGGGTCATCGAAATCATAGTCGAGCAAGTCGTCGGGAATGGAGAGGTTCGATAAGCCTTTCAGAGAACTTCCAACGCGCTTTGAAGAAGCCTATTTCTCTGGCTGAACAGGCGTAGCTTTGGAAGTCCTACCAACCTTCTCTTTCCTCAACTTGTGCGCCAGCTCCTTTCTCCCCTTCGAAGGGGAAGATGACGTTTCGATATCATGAACTTCAGCTGCAGGACCTAAATCCTTACCTCGCTTTTTAGGTGGCTCGCCTAGAATTTCTCCTTCTTCTGGTGCTTCAAGAGAAGGGCGAACGGATGATTCAGGCAATTTTTTCCCTCTGACGGGCACGGACTTGGGAAGCGATACGCCCTATGGAAGGCTAACCCGGCGGCCAGGGGCTAGCAAGCCGAACTTCGATAGTGACTCATTGGAAATGAGGGCTCGGATATCTCGCTCTTCAGCAGGAAGAGCTCTAATGGCGTCGACGGCATCGGAGTACCCCCGGCCCTCGGGACGGGGGACGAGATCTGAAAAAATAGAACAATCGGTTAGGAGAAGTTCAACCTCAGTCGGGAGCGGACATCAACTCAAAGAAAGGACTTACTTCCTTCAACCCACCGCCTCGCAAAGCCTTGGGGGCAGCGCACATAAAACCACTCCTGTTTGTACAGGGCGAATTTGCTACTCCACGCGCTAGTGAAAAGTTGGCACTTCCGATGTGGCTTAAGAAACATGTAAGAGGGGCTTTCTCCCCGTTTCTTGGTCATATAGATGTACCTTATATCGCCAGGAGTTGGAGGCCTGGAGAAGACGGCCATGAAAAGCATGTACGTGCCATAAATGAAAGCGTGACCATTTGGATGAAGTTGAGACGGGGCGACGTCCAGATACTGCAATACGTCGCGAAGGAACAGATTGAAAGGTGGCATGCTACCAACCAAGCACATGAACTTGCTACACGCCGTATATCCCACTGGGGGCAGATGTGGACGGTCATGCCCCGACGGAACGAGCAAGTCAGCAAACAGAATGCCATGAATAGAACATATCCGCTTAAGAGCGGCCTCAGTGACTCTCGAAGCCTGTGAGTCAACTGGGTCATCTAGTAAAATCGACGATTCCAAAGTATCGGGAGCCCAGTCATGAGCGGGAAAAACTGACAGGTCAGTAGTGTCGGGGGCCGTTCGCTTAGAAGACGACCCAGGTTTGTCGGAAAGTGTAGCAGAACTGGATCTTTTGGACCTCTTGAATAAATAGCAGACCCAACCAAGCACCTGTGTGAACTATACTCAAAAAATGATCGACGTTAGAATTAACAACGTAGATAACCCCCCCGTGTGGTGTATGAACTAGTGCAATCAATCGTGCATAAGCATTTAATGTAATGTCAACCCTAAAAACATCGCTTCCGAAAACCATCATCGCTGACCGTCTCCGAAAGCCTTCTGAATAACGACTGCAGTAAGACACTAGAGGTAATTATCCGATTGTGCCAAGTAAAGACCAGTTATGAAATTGGGCAAGGAGAGTATGTTCGGCATTTGTATATGTCTGGCATTTATGTTTGCTCGGCACCTAATTATGCTCGGCATGCTAACTATGTTCGGCATGAAGATAGGTCCGGTATTTATGTATGGTCGGCGTGTTAAGTATATTCGGCATTTGCTTGTGTTCGGCATTTAGGTCTGTTCGGCACCTAGTTATGTTCGGCATGATAGTTTGTTCGGCATTCACTTGGGTTCGGCATTAAGATCTGCTCGGCACCTAGTTATGTTCGGCATGATAGTTTGTTCGGCATTCACTTGGGTTCGGCATTAAGGTCTGCTCGGCACTTAGTTTGTTCGGCAGGATAGTTTGTTCGGCACTCAAGTACGTTCGGTATGTTGGTTTGCTCGGAATGGAGGTAAGCTCGGCATTTATGTACGCTCGGCATAACAGTTTGTTCGGCTAAAGTAGTGGCTCGGCAGGGCTACAATTCGACAAACGGCCATCGTCCGGCCCAGCTTCAGTTCGCACTGAGCTAGTGTTGTTCGGCCAAAACTACGCCGTGCCAAACTAAGATTATGCCGAGTCCAAACACTCGGCATATCCTCCATACCTTCTCCTCCTCCGCCGAACACTCACTAATGATCCTACAAGGCATTCGAATTTGGTTCTCTCTCTCTCTACAACTAGACGCTCGACCTTGGAAACATTCCAAATCGAGCTTAAGTCCCCACCGATAGCGAATCGATGGGAAATTGCCAGAAGAGGAACTCGGGTAAGAAGATACCTAGTGTGTGGATCGAACGTAGGAAAGTTATGAGAAACCCTTGAATTCTGATTGCACGAATGGTTTGTGAGCTCGGAATTGTAAAAGTAAGAAGTGAGAAAAGAGAAGGAAAGAAGGCGGCTTTTATAGAGAAGAAGAGGAAGACGAAGGGACTCTGACCGGCTCTACCGGTCAAAACAGTTTCACTCGGCTTCCAGTCATTCGACACTCGCATCGTTCGGCAAGATCGTTCGGCATCCTTGGCATTCGGCGACAATGCACTAATCCAGCAGTTCAAAGCACACCCTGCTCGAACACACGGTTTACTTTGGGGGGAAAAATATTACCTGGAGAATCGACCAGGTAATTGGAATACTCGGCAGTACAAAGCTGTACTCGGCATAAGTAGATACTCGGTATCCATGGACTTCCGACATGAAGAGTTGCACTCGGCATAAGTGGATGCTCGACATAAGGCCATTCAGCTCTTTACACGGCATTGAAGTACGCTCGGCCTTCCAAGGCTGTGCTCGACATCGAAGGGGGTTCGGCAGACCAAGATTGTACGCGGCATAGGGTCGTCCGGCTTAATTCGCTCGGCATGATTGCTCCTTAAAGGAAGTTAGCTTGCTCGGCTTAAGGTCGTCCGGCATCCCGACGATAGTTCGGCATCCAGCATCCCACATGGCAATCTTTTCATCCGGCATGTTCTTCATCTGGCATTCCATCTGCTCGGCGTATCCTTTCACTCGGCATCCACGCCTCACTCGGCATCCCAGCATCGTTCGGCCCGCTTCCGCCATTCAACAGAGAGACCCATCGACTTGGAAAGGAGGGCTCGGCATGCCGACCGTTCGGCATGTTCCACTCAACATGCAGGGCGCGTCCTATCTAGGCCGAGCTGTCTAGCCATCTGGCCCACCAGGGAAGTCCAACCCACATTCGTCTATAAATAGAGGGGCAGGGGCACAGAAAAGGAGGAGATTTCAGAGAACACAGGGGGGACTCTGCCTCATCCAAACCTCATCCAAAACTTCTACCTTTATTTCACAATTGTATTCGAATACTTAAAAGCGGATTGTATCTGTAATCAAGTTCAAAGTGAAGAAATAAAGGATCAACTTCAAAGTGGACGTAGGCTACAACGCCGAACCACTATAAATTCTGTGTTCTCGTCTCCCGCATTTTAATTTATATTATCTTCTCTATTTTAATTTATCTTCTTCATTAATCTCTCTACACAAACTCTCTAAGGGTGTTAGTGACCAATTTTGGCGCTAACAACACCATTTTGTTTTAAGCTATGGAATTAGTTTTTAAAAAAAAAGTTAAATGGGTTAATTGCTTATTTATAGTACGACATTTACTCTATTTTACAGCGTTTGGTTTTAAGCTATTGGAAGTAGTTTTAAAAAAAGGTAAAAAGGATTAATTTCTTAAGTTATAGTACATCATTTTGTCTATTTTACAACGTTTGGTTTAAGCTGTTGGAAGTAGTATTTTTAAAAAGGTAAAAAGGGGTAATTTCTTAAGATATAGTACGTCATTTTGTCTAATTTACAGCATTTTGTCAATTTTACAGCGTTTTTTTAACTATTAGAAGTAGTTTTTTATTAAAAAAGGTAAAAAGGAGTAATTTTTCAAGTTATAGTACATAATTTTGTCTATTTTACAGCATTTTTTTAGCTATTGGAAGTATTTTTTTGAAATGTAAAAAGGGTTAATTTCATAAGTCTAGTACAACATTTTATCTATTTACAGCGTTTTGTTTTAAGCTATTGGAAGTAGTTTTTTTTTAAAAGTAAAAGGGGTAATTTCTTAAGTTATAGTACAACATTTTGTCGATTTTATAGCGTTTTGTTTTAAGCTATTTGAAGTAGGTTTTTCTAGAAGGTAAAAAGTGTTAATTTCATAAATTAAAGTACAACATTTTCTCTATTTTCCAGCGTTTTATTTTAAGCTATTGGAAGTATTTTTTTTTTTATAAAAAAAAGGTGAAATGGGGTAATTTCTTAAGTTATAATACAGAATTTTGTCTATTTTACAGCGTTTTGTTTTAAGCTATTGGAAGTAATTTTTTTTCAAAAAAAAAGGTAAAATGGGGTAATTTCTTAAGTTATAGTACTGCATTTTGTCTTCTTTACAGCTTTTTTAAGCTATTGGAAATAGTTTTTTAAAAAAAGAGATAAACAGGGGTAATTTCTTAAGTTATATACCTCATTTTTGGCTATTTTACACCATTTTGTTTTAAGCTATTGGAAGTATTTTTTTTAAAAAAAGGTAAAAAGTGGTAATTTCCTAATTTATATTACAGCATTTTGTCTATTTTACAGCGTTTTGTTTTGAGCTATTGGAAGTAGTTTTTTTTTAAAAGGTAAAAGGGGTAATTTTTAAAGTTATAGCGCAACATTTTGTCTATTTTACAGCGTTTTGTTTTAAGCTGTTGGAAGTAGTTTTTTTTAAGGTAAAAAGGGTTAATTTCCTAAGTTATAGTACAACATTTTATCTTTCATACAACGTTTTCTTTTAAGCTATTGGAAGTATTTTTTTAAAAAAAAGGTAAGAAGGGGTAATTTCTTAAGTTATAGTGCAACATTTTTGTCTATTTTAAGCTATTGGAAGTATTTTTTTAAAAAAAAGGTAAAACGGGATAATTTCTTGAGTTATAGTACAGCATTTTCTTTATGTTACAGCGTTTTGTTTTTAGCTATTGGAAGTAGTTTTTTTTAAAGGTACAAAGGGGTAATTTCTTAAGTCATAGTACATCATTTTGTCTTTTTTACAACATTTTGTTTTAGGCTAATGGAAGTATTTTTTTAAAGGAAAAAAGGTTTAATTTCATAAGTTATAGTACAACATTTTGTCTATTTTACAGTGTTTTTTTAAGCGAATGGAAGTAGTTCTTTTTAAAGGAAAAAAAGGTTAATTTCATAAGTTATAGAACAGCATTTTCTCTATTTTGCAGCGTTTTGCTTTAAACTAGTGGAACAAAAATTTTTAAAAAGGTAAAATGGGGTAATTTCTTAAGTTATAGTATATCATTTTGTCTATTTTACATCGTCTTGTTTTAAGCTATTAGAAGTAGTTTTCTTTTTAAAAAGGTAAAAGCGGATAATTTCTTAAGTTAATAGTACACATTTTGTCTACTTTACAGCGTTTTGTTTTAAGCTATTGTAAGTAGTTTTTTTTTAAAAGGCAATAAGGGCTAATTTCTAAAGTTATAGTACAATATTTTTTCTATTTTACAGGTTTTTTTTTAAGCTATTGGAAGACGTTTTTTCAAAGGTAAAAATGTTTAATTTCTTAAGTTATAGTACAACATTTTGTCTATTTTACAGCGTTTTGTTTTAGGCAATTGGAAGTAGTTTTTTTAAAAAAAGGTAAGAAGGGGTAATTTCTTAAGTTATAATACAGCATTTTGTCTATTTTACAACGTTTTGTTTTAAGCTATTGGAAGTAGTTTTTTTCAAAAAAAGTAAAAAGGGGTAATTTCTTTGGTTATAGTACAGCATTTTGCCTATTTTACAGTATTTTGTTTTAAGCTATTTGAAGTTGTTTTTTTAAAGGTAAAAAGGGGTAATTTCTTAAGTTATAGTATAGTATTTTGTCTTTTTTACAGCGTTTTGCTTTAAGCTAATGGAAGTTTTTTTTTTCAAAAAAAAGGTAAAAAGGGGTAATTTCTTAGGTCATAGTACAACATTTTTGTCTAGCGTTTTGTTTTAAACTATTGGATGTAGTTTTTTTTAAAAAAAATATATAAAAAGTGGTAATTTCTTAAGTTATAGTACATCATTTTGTCCATTTTACAACGTTTTTTTTAAGAGATAGGAAGTAGTTTTTTTTTTTAAAAGGTAAAAAAGGGTAATTTCTTAAGTTATAGTACAGCTTTTGTCTATTTTGCAGCGTTTTGTTTTAAGCTATTGGAAGTATTTTTTTTAAAAAAAAGGTAAATAGTGGTAATTTCTTAAGTTATAGTACAACATTTTTGTCTATTTTACAGCGTTTTGTTTTGAGCTATTGAAAGTAGTTTTTTTAAAAAAAGGTAAAAAGGGGTAATTTCTTAAGTTATAGTACAACATTTTTGTCTATTTTACAGCGATTTGTTTTAAGCTATTGGAAGTAGTTCCTTTTTCCAAAAAAAAGGTAGAAAGAGGTAATTTGTTAAGTTATAGTACTACAATTTGTCTATTTTACAGCGTTTTGTTTTAAGTTATAGGAAGTAATTTTTTTTTGAAAAGGCAAAAAGGGGTAATTTCTTAAGTTATGGTACAACTTTTTGTCTATTTTGCAGCGTTTGTTTTAGGATATTGGAGGTAGTTTTTTTTAAAAAGGTAAAAAGGGGTAATTTCTTTAGTTATAGTATAGCATTTTTGTCTATTTTACGGCGATTTGTTTTAAGTCATTGGAAGTAGATTTTTATTCAAAAAAAAAGTTTGAGAGGGGTAATTTCTTAAGTTATAGTACAGTATTTTGTCGATTTTACAGCGTTTTGTTTTAAGCAGTTGGAAGAATTTTTTTTTTAAAGAGGTAAAAAGGGGTAATTTCTTAAGTTATAGTACAGCCTTTTTGTTTATTTTACAGCGTTTTGTTTTAAGCTATTGGAAGTATTTTTTTTAAAAGGTAAAACGGAGTAATTTCTTAAGTTATAGTACCACATTTTGTCTTTTTTTTACAGCGTTTTGTTTTAGGCTATTGGAAGTAGTTTTTTTTTGAAAAAGGTAAAAAGGGGTAATTTTTAAGTTATAGTACAACTTTTTTGTCTATTTTACAACGTTTTGTTTAAGCTATAGGAAGTTGTTTTTTAAATAAAAAGGTAAAAAGGGATAATTTTTTAAGTTGTTGTATGTCTTTTTTTACGGCATTTTGATTTAATTTATTGGAAGTAGTTTTTTAAAAATGGTAAAAAGGGGTAAGTTCTTAAGTTATTGTACAACATTTTGTCTTTTTCACAGCATTTTTTCAAGCTATTGGAAGTTGTTTTTTTTAAAAGGTAAAAAGGGTAATTTCTTAAGTTATAGTACAGTATTTTGTCAATTTTACAACTTTTATTTTAAGCTGTTGAAAATTGTTTTTTGTTAAAAGGTAATAAGGGTTAATTTGTTAAGTTATAGTACAACATTTTCTCTATTTTACAATGTTTTGTTTTAAGCTATTGGAAGTATATTTCTAAAAAAAAAGGTAAAATGGGGTAATTTCTTAAGTTATAGTACAACATTTTGTCTATTTTACGGCGTTTTGTTTTAAGCTATTGAAGGTAGTTTTTTTTAAAAGGTAAAAAGGGGTAATTTCTTAAGTTATAATATAGCATTTTGTCTTTTTTACAAAGTTTTGTTTTAAGCTATTAGAAGTAGTTTTTTTTTAAAAAAGGGTAAAAAGTGATAATTTCTTAAGTTAAGGTACAACACTTTTGTCCATTTTATAGCGTTTTGTTTTAAGCTATTGGAAGTAGTTTTTCCTAAAAAAAAGGTAAAAGGGGGTAATTTCTGAAGTTATAATATAGCATTTTGTCTTTTTTACAAAGTTTTGTTTTAAGCTATTGGAAGTAGTTTTTTTTTAAGGTAAAAAGGGGAAATTTCTTAAGTTATAGCATAGCATTTTGTCTTTTTTACAACGTTTTGTTTTAAGCTATTGGAAGTTGTTTTTTTAAAGATAAAAAGGGGTAATTTCTTTAGTTATAGTACATCATTTTGGTCTATGTTACAACGTTTTGTTTTGAGCTATTGGAAGTAGTTTTTTTTTTAAAAAAGAAGGTAAAAAGGGGTAATTTCTTAAGTTATAGTACAACATTTTGTCTATTTTACAGCGTTTTGTTTTAGTCTATAGGAGGTACTTTTTTTAAAAACGGTAAAAAGGGGCAATTTCTTAAGTTATAGTACGGTATTTTGTCTGTTTTACCGCGTTTTGTTTTAAGCCATTCGAAGTATTTTTTAAAAAAAAAGTAAAAAGGGGTAATTTCTTAAGTTATAGTACAGCATTTTGTCTTTTTTACAGCGTTTATTTTTAGCTATTGGAAGTAGTTTTTTTAAAAAAAAAAGGTAAAAAGAGGTAATTTCTTAAGTTATATTACAACATTTTTGTCTATTTTACAGCATTTTATTTTAAGCCATTGGACGAAGTTTTTTCTTTCAAAAAAGGTAAAAAAAGGTAATTTCTTAATTTATAGTACAGTATTTTATCTATTCTATAGCGTTTTGTTTTAAGCTTTTGGAAGTAATTTTTTTAAAAGGGTAAAAAGGGGTAATTTCATAAGTTATAGTACAACATTTGGCTATTTTACGGCGTTTTGTTTTAAGCTATTAGAAATAATTTTTTTTAAAGGTAAGAAGGGGTAATTTCTCAACTTATAGTACAATATTTTGTCTTCTTTAGGGCATTTTGTTTTAGGCTATTGAAAGTAGTTTTTTTGAAAAAGGTAAAAAAGGGTAATTCCTTAAGTTATAGTACAGCATTTTGTCTTTCTTATAGCGTTTTGTTTTAAGGTATTGGAAGTAGTTTTTTTTTTAAAAAAAGGTAAAAGGGGGTAATTCATTAAGTTATAGTACAACATTTTGTTTTAAGCAATTGGAAGTAGTTTTTTTAAAAAAGGTAAAAAATGGTTATTTCTTAAGTTATAGTACAACATTTTGTCTATTTTACAATGTTTTGATTTAAGCTATTGGATGTAGTTTTTTATTAAAATAATGGTAAAAATAGGTAATTTCTTAAGTTATAGTACAACATTTCGTTTATTTTTCAGCGTTTTGTTTTAAGCTATTAGAACTAGCTTTTTTAAAAGTAAAAAGGGGTAACTTTTTAAGTTAGGGTAAAACATTTTTTCTTTTTTACAGTGTTTTGTTTTAAGCTATTGACAGTATTTCTTTTAAAAAATTGGTAAAAATGGGTAATTTCTTAAGTTGTAGTACAACATTTTCTCTATTTTACAACGTTTTGTTTTAAGCTACTGTAAGTAATTTTTAAAGAAAAAGGTAAAATGGGGTAATTTGTTAAGTTATAATATAACATTTTGTCTATTATACAGCGTTTTGTTTTAAGCTATTGAAAATAATTTTTCTTTAAAAGAAAGATATAAAGGGATAATTTCTTAAGTTAATAGTACATCATTTTGTCTGCTTTACAGCGTTTTATTTTAAGCTATTGGAAGTAGTTTTTAAAAAAAATGGTAATAAGGGGTAATTTCTTAAGTTATAGTACAACATTTTATCTATTTTACAGTGTTTTGTTTCAAGCTATTGGAGCACGTTTTTTCAAAAAGGTAAAAATGGGTAATTTCTTAAGTTATAGTACAACATTTTTTCTATTTTACAGTGTTTTGTTTTAGGCAATTTGAAGTAGTCTTAAAAAAAAAGGTAAAACGGGGTAATTTCTTAAGTTACAGTACAATATTTTGTCTATTTTACAGCGTTTTGTTTTAGACAATTGGAAGTTGTTTTTTTAAAAAAAAAAGGTTAAAAGGGGTAATTTCTTAAGTTATAGTATTGCATTTTTTCTATTTTATAGCGTTTTGTTTAAAGCTATTGGAATTATTTTTTTTAAAAGGTAAAAAAGGGTAATTTCTTAAGTTATAGTACAACATTTTGTTTTAAGTTATTTGAAGTAGCTTTTTTAAAAAAAAAGTAAAAGGGGGTAATTTCTTAAGTTATAGTACAACATTTTGTCTATTTTACAGCATTTTGTTTTAAGCTATTGGAAGTAGTTTTTTTAAAGGTAAAAGGTGTAATTTCTTAAGTTATAGTACCCCATTTTGTCTTTTTTACACCGTTTTGTTTTAAGCTATTGGAAATAGTTTTTTTAAAAAAGGTAAAAAGGGGTAATTTCTTAAGTTATAGCACATCATTTTTGTCTATTTTACAGCGATTTGTTTTAAGCCATTGGAAGTAGTTTTTTTTAAAAAAAAAAAGGTTAAAAGTGGTAATTTTTTAAGTTTTAGTACAACATTTTGTCTATTTTACACCGTTTCGTTTTAAGCTATCGGATGTAGGATTTTTTAAAAGTTAAAAAGGGGAAATTTCTTAAGTTATAGTACAACATTTTTGTCTATTTTACAGCGTTTTGTTTTAAGCTATTGGAAGTAGTTTTTTTTTTTAAAAAGGTAAAAGGGTGTAATTTCTTAAGTTATAGTACAATATGTTATCTATTTTACAGCATTTCATTTTAAGCTATTGGAAGTAAATTTTTTAAAAAAAGGTGAAAGGGGTAATTTCTTAAGTTATAATACAACATTTTGTCTATTTTACAGCATTTTGTTTTAAACTGTTGGAAGTAGTTATTTTTGAATGGTAAAAAGGGGGTAATTTCATAATTTATAGTACGACATTTTGTCTTTTTTACCGCGTTTTGTTTTAGGCTATTGGTAGTATTTTTTTAAAAAAAAGGTAAAAAGGGGTAAATTTTTTAGTTATAGTACATCATTTTTGTCTATTTTAGAGCGTTTTTGGTTTTAAGCTATTGAAAGTATTTTTTTTAAAAAAAAGTTAAAAAAGGATAATTTCTTAAATTATAGTACAACATTTTTGTCTATTTTACAGCGTTTTTTTTTAAGCAATTGGAAGTAATTTTGTTTTCAAAGGTAAAAAAGGGATAATTTCTTAAGTTGAAGTACATCATTTTGTCTTTTTTACAGCGTTTTTTTAAGCTATTGAAAGTGGTTTTTTAAAGAAAAAGGTAAAATGGGGTAATTTCTTAAGTTTTATTGCAGCATTTTTGTCTATTTTACAGCATTTTATTTTAAGCTATTGGAAGTAGTTTTTTTAAAAAAGGTAAAAAGGGGTAATTTCTTAAGTTATATTACAACATTTTTGTCTATTTTGCAGCATTTTGTTTTAAGCTATTGGAAGTAGTTTTTTTTAAAAATGGTAAAAAGGGGTAATTTCTTAAGTTATAGTACAACATTTTGTCTATTTTACAACGTTTTGTATTAAGCTATAGGGAGTAGTTTTTTTTAAAAGGTAAAAAAGGGTAATTTCTTAAGTTATTGTATCACATTTTGTCTATTTTAGAGCATTTTGTTTTAAGCTATTGGAAGTAGTTTTTTTTTTAAAAATTAAAAGGAGTAATTTCTTAAGTTATAGGACATCATTTTGTCTTTTTTACAGCGTTTTGTTTTAAGCTATTGGAAGTAGTTTTTTTTAAGAAAAGGTAAAAAGAGAAAATTTCTTAAGTTATAGTACAACATTTTTGCCTATTTTACAGCGTTCTGTTTTAAGCTATTAGAAGTAGTTTTTTCTTAAAAGGTAAAAAGGTGTAATTCCTTAAGTTATTGTACAACATTTTGTCTATTTTACAGCGTTTTGTTTTAAGCTATTGGAAATTCCTTTTTTTTATAGGTAAAAAGTGGTAATTTCTTAAGTTATAGTACAACATTCTGTCTTTTTTACACCGTTTTGTTTTAAGCCATTGGAAGTGGTTTTTTTAAAAAGGTAAAAGAGGTTAATTTCTTAAGTTATAGTACAACATTTTGTCTATTTTACAGTGTTTTGTTTTAAGCTATAGGAAGTATTTTTTAAAAAAAAAAGGGTAAAAAGGGGTAATTTCTTAAGTTATAGTACAACATTTTGTCTGTTTTACATCGTCTTGTTTTAAGATATTTGAAGTAGTTTTTTTTTTAAAATTAAAAGTGGTAATTTCTTAAATTATAGTACATCATTTTGTCTTTTTTACAACGTTTTGTTTTAAGCAATTGGAAGTAGTTTTCTTTAAAAGGGGGTAATTTCTTAAGTTATAGTACAACATTTTTGTCTATTTTACATCGTTTTGTTTTAAGCTATTGGAAGAAGTTTTTTTTCAAAAAAAAGTAAAAGGGGTAATTTCTTAAGTTATAGTACATCATTTTGTCTACTTTTCACCATTTTGTTTTAAGCTTTTGGAAGTAATTTTTTTTAAAAGGTAAAAAGGGGTAATTTCTCAAGTTATAGTACAACATTTTGTCTTTTTTACAGCGTTTTGTTTTAGGATATTGGAAGTAGTTTTTTTTTTAAAAAAGATAAAAAGCGGTAATTTCTTGAGTTATAATACAGCATTTTATCTTTTTTATAGCGTTTTGTTTTAAGCTGTTGCAAGTATTTGTTTTAAAAAAAAAGGTAAAAAGGTGTAATTTATTACGTTATAGTACAACATTTTGTCTATTTTACAGCGTTTTATTTTACGCTATTGGAAGTAGTTTTTTTAAAAGAAAGGTAAAAAGGGGTAATTTCTTAAGTTATAGTACAACATTTTGTCTATTTTACAGCGTTTTGTTTTAAGCTATTGGAAGTAGTTTTTTTTTGAAAGTAAATAGGGGGAATTTCTTAAGTTAGAGTACAACATTTTTTCT
The DNA here is from genome assembly GCA_030765085.1 of Allium cepa. Lineage (NCBI taxonomy): Eukaryota > Viridiplantae > Streptophyta > Magnoliopsida > Asparagales > Amaryllidaceae > Allium > Allium cepa. The sequence goes on from CM060931.1 coordinate 889,272,631, forward strand.
TTTTTACAGTGTTTTGTTTTAAGCTATTGGAAGTAGTTTTTTTAAAAAAAGGTAAAAAGGGGTAATTTCTTAAGTTGCATTACAACATTTTCTCTATTTTACAACGTTTTGTTTTGAGTTATTGGAAGTAATTTTTTTTAAAAAAAAAGGAAAATGGGGTAATTTCTTAAGTTATAGTACAGCATTTTGTCTATTTTACAGCGTTTTGTTTTAAGCTATTGAAAGTAGTTTTTTTAAAAAATAAATATAAAAAGGGGTAATTTCTTAAGCTGTAGTACAACATTTTCTCTATTTCACAACGTTTTGTTTTACGCTATTGGAAGTTATTTAAAAAAAAAAAAGGTAACATGGGGTAATTTCTTAAGTTATAGTACAACTTTTTGTCAATTTTGCAGTGTTTTGTTTTAAGCTATTGGAAGTAGTTTTTTTTTTAAAAAAGATATAAAGGGGTAATTTCTTAAGTTAATAGTATAACATTTTGTCTACTTTACACCGTTTTGTTTTAAGCTATTGGAAGTAGTTTTTTTAAAATGGGAATAAGGGGTAATTTCTTAAGTTATACTACAACATTTTGTCTATTTTACAGCGTTTTGTTTTAAGCTATTGGAAGAAGTTTTTTTCAAAAGGTAAAAATGGGTAATTTCTTAAGTTATAGTACAGCATTTTGTCTATTTTACAGTGTTTTGTTTTAGGCAATTGGAAGTAGTTTTTTTTTAAAAAAAAAGGTAAAAAGCGGTAATTTCTTAAGTTATAGTACAAAATTTTTGCCTATTATACAGCGTTTTGTTTTTGGCAATTGGAAGTAGTTTTTTATTTTAAAAAAATGGGTAAAAGGAGTAATTTCTTAAGTTATAGTACAGTATTTTGTCTATTTTACAGCTTTTTGTTTTAAGCTATTGGAATTCGTTTTTTTTTAAAGGTAAAAAGGGGTAATTTCTTAAGTTATAGTACAACATTTTGTTTTAAGCTATTGGAAGTAGTTTTTTATAAAAAAAAGGTAAAAAGGAGTAATTTTTTAAGTTATAGTACAACATTTTGTCTATTTTACAGCGTTTTATTTTAAGCTATTAGAAGTAGTTTTTTTTAAAGGTAAAAAGAGGTAATTTCTTAAGTTATAGTACACCATTTAGTCTTTTTTACACCGTTTTGTTTTAAGCTATTGGAAGTAGTTTTTTTTAAAAAAGGTAAAAAGGGGTAAGTCATAGTACAGCATTTTTGTCTATTTTACAGCGATTTTTTTTAAGCTATTGGAAGTAGTTTTTTTAAAAAAAAGGTAAAAAGTGGTAATTTCTTAAGTTTTAGTACAATATTTTTTCTATTTTACAGCGTTTCGTTTTAAGCTATTGGAAGTAGTTTTTTTTAAAGTTAAAAAGGGGTAATTTCTTAAATTATAGTACAGTATTTTTGTCTTTTTTACAGCGTTTTGTTTTAAGCTATTGCAAGTAGTTTATTATAAAAAAAGGTAAAAAGGGGTAATTTCTTAAGTTATAGTACTGCATTTTTGTGATGCCCCACCTCTATACCCACGCTAGCCAAGAACACTACGATGTAGTGCTGTCAACTAGCACGGAGAATAATGCTTTTGAGGAGCGACCATCCATGTAACTTCTTTGTGCGAGCACCGTTATGTCATATAGTATAGCATGCATTTAATTTAATGAGGAAGTCCGACATACCGGTACAAACTCAAAGCTATCACACGGTGGCTATAAATAATCTTTGGAAACAAACATAGAAATAAGCATAACACAATTAGTCACTGACATCCATATCACAAAGGCGGAAGAAGATATGGATATGTAACTAACACATGAAAGTGTACATCAGAGTAGTGGTCAAAAAGATCCACAATAATACAAAAGAATACAACTATGAGTCTATATGTCAACTGTATACAACAAAAACTTCTAATCTAAATAGTTAGCCAAAAGTCAGAGTAGCAAACCTCGGGGAGAAGTCAAGCAGAAGCACCTGTAACATCTCGGTCTGACCCGAGTATTATTTAAGAAAATAATAAACGGATCAGTCTAGCTATAAATATCAGATGACATGGTATAAAATAAAACATATGGCATAACATAAAATACCCATACTGACATAATACTATAAGTATTAAAATGATGATCAACAGAAGATCAATCAATAAGAGATAAATCAATATCATAAGAATCTTCTCAAAGATCCAAAGAGGGCATCATACCCTAAACTTGTACTCATAACAAGTCATTGACATAAATTCCAAAAATCAACACAGGAAATCAAAAAATCATAGAAAAAGGGAAAGAGGCTATCACATGATGGTCCGAAGACCATGGGGAGCTACCCCATATGGATGAGTCGGAATCACCATGATGAGGTCTAGGCTAACCAAAAACCAAAAAGGTATGTGTGAATGGAATCACACAAATAGTATCTAGCCTGACCTCGCAACAAAAAGGTATGTGTGAGTGGAATCACACAAATGGTGTCTAGGCTAACCAAAAAGCAAAAAGGTATGTGTGAATGGAATCACACAAATGGTGTCTAGCCTAAATCACAAAATTATCGTCATGATCAACGAGAAGTGTCAATTACACTAAGCTAATAAATATAAAAGTTTAGCTTCATGTCCCATAACCACTTGCTTAACTCAAATATTATGAACAAACTGTAGATCTTCACTAGAAAATTGTCACAAAAAGGTTCAATCGAACAAGTACAAGAGTTAACCGACGAAGCAAACGCAAGCGTTTCATATCACTTGTTTTACTAAGCCGTTTAATTCAATTTCTCATACGAGTGAGGTAAAGGTTTGTATATACTAGTAGATTGGAAAATGGTTTAAGAAAAGAGCTTTGTTATTGAAAATAGAGTTGAAATTATTTTGTTGAAAGAGTTTTGATATTTACTACTAGTATTGAAACCTTCATATTTTAAAGTAACAAATCATAGAAGTGATTGTAGAAATAGTCAATCATAAAAATTCACATACGAAGACGTGAATAAAATCCAAAGAAAACGATAAAGAATCCATCGAAATAGATATTCAAAAATCCATAAAATCGACCGAGAAGCCCAAGATAGTTTGCCTCGAAGAATGGTCAACTCATCGTCTCAACAAAGCAAGTTCTATTGAATGTTTTTCAGATAAGCTCCCCTACGGAGCGGGGGTCCGGGGGGCAGCGCCCCTGGCGTGGTGTGGGGCAGCGCCCCGTCCAAAAATGGTACGACCTAGTAATAAAAGGGGCACGACCTAGTGGTCCAGCGACCTAAAGGGTAAAGGTCATGCGACCTAAAATGGGTTCGCGACCTAACACTCAAACGACCTAAAGAAAATAAGGGGCCGAGCGACCTATAAGAAGCAGCGACTTAAATAGAATCGAGGTCCAACAACCTACGGGTTAGGTCATGCGAGTTAAGGAGGTCAACGAGCTAACAGAGACATGCGACCTAATAAAGGAATGCGATCTAAAGGCACGCGACCTAGCGATCTAAGCAGGAAACGCGACCTATGAGGGACAAGCGACTTAAGTGGGTCAACGACCTACGGAATATAGGTCACGCGACCTAACGGTTTACAAGGTCTTGCGACCTAACTGGAAACGTGGCCTAGCGACCTAGTGGTTTAAAGAAGATGGGTCACGCTACCTAAGGAGATAAGGCCTAACGACCAACGAGCTAAAGGTTCAACGACCTAACAGGATGTAGGTCCAACAACCTAACAGGTAAGAAGATCACACGACCTAAAATGCCATAGGACCTAACGACCTAAGGTCATACGACCTAGCGACCTAAAGCCATACGACCTAACAACCTAAGGTCATACGACCTAGCGACCTAAAGCCATACGACCTAGCGACCTAAGGTCCATATGACCTAACTCCAAAGACGTTAGAAATGGCCAGAACGACCTACGACCAAAGGTCCATACGACCTACGACATAAGGTCCATTCGACCTAAAGCCCAACGACCTAGCGACCTAAAACCAAACGACCTACGACCTAATTCTGAATGCCGAGCGTCCAAACGTTGTAGGCCATTTTAAGGTCGGAAACGAGCTATTTTGAGGCCGAGACTTTTCCACGCGAACGACCTAGCATAGGCAGAACGACCTAAGTGCAGTTTTTCACCAAAAACACTAAAATTTTGGGTTTTTCGCCAATCCAATCCAAACCAAATGCAAATGTACATGCAAACATGATAGGGATTCATTCCCAACAGTCCAAGATAGTTATAGGCTAGATTTGTGAGATAAAAATCTCACCTTTGCACCAAAAACCAATGAAAATGAAGAACAAAGCAAGCAAGAATCAATCCCTCTTCAATCCCAACGCAAGAAGCTTGAATCCAATGTCTTCTTGTTGAATTTGGAGCTGAATGATGGATTTGAAGTTGAATTTGAGCTTGGAATTTTAATTTCCCATTCCCACTACCATTTTTGAAGAAGCTTGAAGGTTTAAAGCAATTAGAAAGTTATGAAGAGGGGAGGGTGGAGTTTGAGTTTAATAGGTTAAAAGCCCAACTATTGGTCTCAAGTGAAAAAGTGGTGAAATTCCACCAACTCCAAACATATCAATGCTTATACTTAAAAAAATTGCAAACGGCGTTTCGAACTTAATGGAAGTGGTCTCGAGTCCTAATTTGAACGTATGCAAAAAGTAGCTTTTCGTACTATAATCCGACTAACGATAAAATATTTAAATAAAATATTTAAATATAAAATCGATAAATATGCGGGTTGTTACAATTTTTGTCTATTTTACAACGTGTTGTTTTAAGCTATTGGAAGTAGGTTTTTTTTAAAAAAAAAAGGTAAAAAGAGGTAATTTCCTAAGTTATAGTACAACATTTTTTATATTTTACGGCCTTTTGTTTTAAGCTATTGGATAGAGTGTTTTTTTAAAAAGGTAAAAAGGGGTAATTTCTTAAGTTATAGTAGAGCATTTTGTCTATTTTACAACGTTTTGTTCTAAGCTATAGGAAGTAGTTTTTTTAGAAAAAAAGGTAAAAAGAAGTAATTTCCTAAGTTATAGTACCACATTTTGTCTATTTTACAGCGTTTTGTTTTAAGCTATTGGAAGTAATGTTTTTTTAAAAAGGTAAAAAGGGGTAATTTCTTAAATTATTATACAGCATTTTGTCTATCTTACGGCGTTTTGTTTTAAGCTATTGGAAGTAGTTTTTTTTAAAATAAGGTAAAAAGGGGTAATTTCTTAAGTTATAGTACATCATTTTATTTATTTTACAGCATTTTGTTTTAGGAAATTGGAAGTAGTTTTTTTTTTAAAAAAAGGTAAAAGGGGGTAACTTCTGAAGTTGTAGTACAGCATTTTGTCTAGTTTACAGCGTTTTGTTTTAAGCTATTGGAAGTAGTTTATTTAAAAAGGTAAAAAAAGGGTAATTTCTTAAGTTATAGTACAACATTTTGTCTATTTTACAGAGTTTTGTTTTTAGCTATTGGAAAAATGCTTTTTTTTAAAAGGTAAAAAGGGATAATTTCTTAAGTTATAGCACTGCATTTTGTCTATTATATAGCATTTTGTTTTAAACTGTTGGAATTAGTTTTTTTTAAAAGGCAAAAAGGGGTAATTTATTAAGTTATAATACAGTATTTTATCTATTTTACAGCGTTCTGTTTTAAGCTATTGGAAGTAGTTATTTTAAAAAGGTAAAAAGGGGTAATTTCTTATGTTATAGTGCAATATTTTGTCTATTTTACAGCGTTTTGTTTTAAGCTATTGGAAGTAGTTTTTTTTAAAAAAAAGGTAAAAAGGGGTAATTTCTTAGTTATAACACAACATTTTGTCTATTTTACAGCGTTTTGTTTTAAGCTATCTGAAGTAGTTTTTTTTTAAAAGGTAAAAGGGGGTAATTTCTTAAGTTATACTAGAGCATTTTGTCTACAATGTTTTGTTTTAAGCTATCTAAAGTAGTTTTTTTAAAAAAAGGTAAAAAGGAGTAATTTCTGAAGTTATAGTACAACATTTTGTCAATTTTACATCGTTTTGTTTTAAGCTATCGTAAGTAGTTTTTTTTAAAAAGGTACAAATGGGTAAATACTTAAGTTATAGTACAACATTTTGCCTATTTTACAATGTTTTGTTTTAAGTTATTGGAAGTAGTTTTTTTTTTAAAAGGTAAAAGGGCGTAATTACCTAAGTTATAGTAGAGCATTTTTTCTATTTACAGTGTTTTTTAAGCTATTGGATGTAGTTTTTTTTAAAGAAAAAGGTAAAAAGGGGTAATTTCCTAACTTATAGTACAACATTTTGTCCATTTTGCATCGTTTTGTTTTAAGCTATTGAAAGTAGTATTTTTTAAAAAAAAGGTAAAAAGGGGTAATTTCTTAAATTATTATACAGCATTTTATCTATTTTACAGCATTTTGTTTTAAGCTATTGGAAGTAGTTTTTTTAAAAAAAAGGTAAAAAGGGGTAATTTCTTAAGTTGTAGTACAGGAATTTGTCTATTTTACATTGTTTTGTTTTAAGCTATTGGAAATAGTTTTTTTTAAGAAAGGTAAAAAGTGGTAATATCTTAAGTCATAGTACAACATTTTATCTATGTGTTTATTGCTAAATATGTTATAACTTGAAAACAGTGTGAGTTTGTTCTTTTTTTTTAAATATCTTTCTGTTTTCCCAAAAACAAGCTGCTGCTTATGCTTTGATTTAAAACATTTAGCTAGGGTTTTAGTGGAGAGAAAAGCCCATTTTATCCCCATACAAATAAGAGAATTATGTATATGTGTTTATGGCTAAATGTGCCATTTTCTTTTTGATTCCATTTCGCATATTTCTATTGCTTTCCTTCTTTTTCTGTGTACATGCCATTTGCATGTTTCACCTACACATTATTTTCATGTGGCTTATCTTCATTGTGTATTTTCTTAAACCTGCAATGTTCACACATATTTCTTTTTATCAATTAATTCCTTGTTAATATTTCAAACCATTTCTCTAGATTTTTAAAAATGTATTTATGCATATACAATACTAAACTGGTTTCATATATTTTAATTATCATAAGAGTTTATTTTATCACTCTATACTTCTCTGGCTACTCATATATAATATTTATGTGAGATATGTGGATGTGAAACACATTCATACTTAGTTATTTTTCTTCTCAATATTATTTATCGAAAACTACTATCCTCTTCCTTATTTATTTCACTCATTCTTGATATTAATTTTCAAACTATTTTATCCTTTGAATATTTTCTATTAACTGATTTTTCATTTTTAAAATTATTTTCATCTCAATAATTTGGGTCTTCACAGAAGTAGTTTTTTTTAAAAAGGTAAAATGGGGTAATTTCTTAAGTTATAGTAGCACATTTTCTCTATTTTAAAGCGTTTTGTTTTAAGCTATTGGAAGTAGTTTTTTTTTAAAAAGGTAAAAAGGAGTAATTTCTAAAGTTATAGTACAACATTTTGTCTATTTTACAGCGTTTCGTTTTAAACTATTAGAAGTAATTTTTTTTTTAAAATGGCAAAAAGGTGTAATTTTTTAAGTCATAGTACAACATTTTGTCTATTTTACAGCATTTTGTTTTTAGCTATTGGAAGTAGTTTTTTTTAAAGGTAAAAGGGTGTAATTTCTTAAGTTATAGTAGAGCATTTTGTCTATTTTATATCGTTTTGTTTTAAGCTATTGGAAGTAGTTTTTTTAAAAAAAAGGTAAAAAGGGATAATTTGCTAAGTTATAGTACAGCATTTTATCTATTTTACAGCGTTTTGTTTTAAGCTATAGGAAGTAGTTTTTTAAAAAAAAAAAGGTTAAAAGGGGTAATTTCTTAAGTTATAGTACAACATTTTGTCTATTTGACAGCGTTTTGTTTTGAGCTACTGAAAATAGTTTTTTTTTAAAAAAAAAAGGTAAAAGGGGGTAATTTCTTAAGTTATATTACAGCATTTTTTCTATTTTACAGCGTTTTGTATTAAGCTATTGGAAGTAGCTTTTTTTTTAAAAAAAAAGGTAAAAGTGGTAATTTCTGAAGTTATAGTACAACATTTTTTCTATTTTACAGCTTTTTGTTTTAAGCTATTGGAAGTGGTTTTTTTAAAAGACAAAAAAGGTAATTTCTTAAGTAATTGTACAACATTTTTTCTATTTTACAGCGTTTTGTTTTAAGCTATTGGAAGTAGTGTTTTTTAAAAAAAGGTAAAAAGGGGTAATCTCCTAAGTTACAGTAAAACATTTTGTCTATTTTACCGCGTTTTGTTTTAAGCTACTAGAAGTAGTTTTTTTTATAAAAAAATTTAAAATGGGTAATTTCTTAAGTTATATAACAGCATTTTGTCTATTTTACAGCGTTTTGTCTCAAGCTATTGGAAATAGTTTTTTTTAAAAGGCTAAAATGGGTAATTTCTTACGTTATAGTACAGCATTTTATCTATTTTACTACGTTTTGTTTTAAGCTATTGGAAGTAGTTTTTTATCAGAAAAACGTAAAAAAGGGTAATTTCTTAAGTTATAGTACATCATTTTGTCTATTTTACAACGTCTTGTTTTAAGCAATTGGAATTAGTTTTTTTTTTAAATGTAAAAAGGGTAATTTCTTAAGTTAAAGTACAACATTTTGTCTATTTTACAGCGTTTTGTTTAAAGCAATTGGAAGTAGTTATTTTGTATAAAAAGGTTAAAAGGGGTAATTTCTTAAGTTATAGTAACGCATTTTGTCTATTTTATAGCGTTTTGTTTTAAGCTTTTGGAAATTGTGTTTTTTTTTAAAAAGTTAAAATTGGGAAATTTATTAAATTATTATGCAGCATTTTGTCTATTTTATGGCATTTTGTTTTAAGATATTCGAAGTAGTTTTTTTTTTAAAAAAAAAGGTAAAAAGGGATAATTTCTGAAGTTATAGTACAACATTTTGTCCATTTTACAGCGTTTCGTTTTAAGCTATAGGAAGTAGTTTTTTTAAAAAAGGTAAAAAGGTGTAATTTCTTAAGTTATAGTACAACATTTTTTCTATCTTACAGCGTTTTGTTTTAAGCTATTGGAAGTAGTTTTTTTTCTAAAAAAGGTAAAAGGTGGTAGTTTCTTAAGTTATAGCAGAGCATTTTGTCTATTTTACAGCGTTTTGTTTTAAGTTTTTTTAGAAAAGGTAAAAGGGATAATTTCTTAAGTTATAGTACAACATTTTGTTTATTTTACAGCGTTTTATTTTAAGCTATTAGAAGTAGTTTTTTTTAAAAAGGGTAAAAAGGGGTAGTTTTTTAAGATATAGTTGTAACGATCCGGATTTTAATTGAGTTTAAATTGATAATTAATTTCATTTTTGAATAAAAAAATTTGGGAAATAATTGGTAATTGATATAAAATATTAAATTAAATAAATAAATACAATGTAATTACAAGACGATAAGTATTTTAGTTGAAAGATGAAATTTATTTATATTACAAAGTACAAGAACAAAGGAATAAAATAAATATCTTAAGATTTTGGTTATGTAAACTATAAAACATTAAATATACACATTAAAAAAATTTGTTAAAATTCAAACAACATATTAAAAATAGAAATGTGTTCATATGACAAAGCAATGAGACAAAGTAAAAGAAAACAAAGAAAGTTTATACCAAAATTCTTAAGACACAAAATACCAGCCATCAACTTCTGTTAGTCAACAAAACAAAAGAAGAAATTCAAACAAACAAAATATAAGATATATAATTAGGATTGCTAAAATTGACATAGAAGATAATACCAATATCTATGAACAAACAAATAAGATAAGAAGGAAGCTTGGAGGAGAAGACAACAAAAATATTCAACCCAAAGGGAATGTGATAGCCTGTAAAAGAAATATAAATATAAATATTTAAGTTAGAAAATACGCTCATGTATATACAATATAAAATCAATGCTTTAGTTAAAATATAACAACATATTAATTATAGAAATTAATTTATATTATAACGAAATATGACAAAAGAGAATAAACAATATATATATTCAAGTATAGATTGTACCAAGCAAGAAATTGGGTGGATGATCATCTCATCCGAAATGCAGGCAAGAAAAAAAAGTAAGATAATATACAAAGTAATAAATGCAAAGATATCAACCACCATATGTAGATTAAAATATCTAGAAAACAAAATATAAAGTACTTAACAATAAATGCAACATACCTCATGCATTTAATGCAAGATCATTCCAGCCCATACCGAAGTGAAACTATCAGCCTACAAACCAATTTTTTCACCCTGTACAAATTGTATACCCTGTACACTTTCTCTTATATATCAGCCTTCGTCATTTTCCTTTCGTTCATCAAAAAAAAAAACTAAAGCAAGCTTCAACCAGATCAACAATAACTACAATATCATCAACAATTAACAACAAGGAGGCCAAGCCTTTACCATCAATAAAACAAGAACTGGGAAGCAAGACAAATTTTGTTCATCTTAAAACTGAAAACTATTCTCTGTTCATATGAAGAAAAAAACCAGGTGAGTAAATTCATCTTAAACTTGAGTTCAGTTTGAATCATTGAATTGTATGCGGTCATATTGAAAGTTATGCTGATATGGTTTCGGGTTATGCCTGTGTATATATGTTAGAGGATATATCTCTCTGTTTTTGTTTGAAAGAAAAGTACAGAGTTCAAACAAGTTAAAGATTTAAACGTCACTTCCCTACTCTCTGATAGGCTTTAAATCTTTGACGAATAAGTTAATTTAAAAACAATTTATGAGCTAAATTTTGTTTAAGCTTGGTTATGAAAGATTTACTCTGTAAATTCAGTTTATAGTAAAGAAAAGCAGATCATATGACTAATTCGTATATGATGAATCATTGATTCAAGTATAAAATATGAATTGTTATTCGAAAACAAGATTTTTAACATGAAAAATGTGATTTTTTTTTAGTATATCAACAGCACTTTGTAGACGAACTGAAAATGAATTTCTACCAATTTCCAGCGATCGAAAAATTTTTGGGTGTTGAAACCTTGTTTGAAGCAAGTCTGGTAATCATTAATACCAGGAAAAATGTTAAACCATTTTTCTATTGGAAGTGATGTTGTATCGAAGCAATTTTAGGGTTAACAGTCATTTTTGAATGAGGTCAGAGACGAGGTGATTTCGTCATCTTTGTTCGACCGAGTTGCTTGAAACTCTAGGGACTGGAAGTGTTGACATTGGCGAAGGGGTGGCTGTAGTCTCTGATTTTCTGGTGGCCAGAGAGGTGAGTTCGAGGAGAAGTTGAGCGACCGGGTTGGTTTGGGTTTTGTAACAGTAGCTCGATTTCGATTCGAAGCAGGCGAGAGTGTTTGGATGGTTCGAGAGAGTCCCTGTGATGTTGGCTGACGTATCGGAGGATTGGAGATGGTCGGCGACCATCCAATCGCCTGGACACATGCACGGTGTCAATTTTGTGCATCTAGTTGGTGAAGAAGAAGTTGATCTAGGTTTGAGTGCACTTGAGTTCGTTTGAGTAAATATTGATGTTTTGATTTATAACTTAAGTAAAAATAAAAATAATTAACTACTGGAAACGAGTGAAAAAAAAGGAGAAGAAGAGAGTAGCGTACAGGGGGAAGACTCGGGGAATTGGATGACTTACTCGGAGTTATACTCGAGTTTTAGTAGGAATGGCTCAGGCTTCTTCTAAATGTAGTATTTAATAAAAATGACGATGAAGTTAAGTGTTCTCAATCAAAAATTTAAGCATTGTAACTTTATAAAGGTATGTTTCAACAAGGTAGACAATTGTCAACTTAGTAAGTGTTTAACAAGTTAAGTTGAAACTTTAAAAAAGTTTTTAATTATTTAATTAATATTTTAAATTGTTTAATCTCTAAATTTTTACTTTAATTAAGTAATTACTTTAAGTTAAACTTAGAACTGATTAACATTTAAGTTTGCAGTTAGTAGTAATTTGATTTTCAAAATTTGAAGGAAATTTCTTTTAAAAGTTAATTAAGTTGAATAATTAATATTAATTATTTTTAGAAAGTAATTAAGAATGATTAACATCTTAATTTTAACTAGAGTTTGGATTACATAACTATTAATTGATAATTTGTAATTAACTACTTAAGTAAATTAATGAATGATTAATAGTTAATTAATTAAGTAATTTAGTTAAGAATTAATAAATGATTAATCAAGTAATTAGCAATAAATAAAGAGGTAATTAAGTTTTATTTATTAATAATTAAGGATTAATCACTTATTGTAATTAATTTTGGATATTTTGATTAATTTAAATGATAAAGATTTATTGGTAATTAATGATTAATTGTTATGAGACGATTACTGTATAGTGTGTAATTGAAGGTTTAATTTCTTAAAATAATTAGTTAAGGGGTTAATTAATTATGTAAATTGGTTCAAAGGTTAAATTTATTAATATGATTAACTAAGAATAATTTAATTAATTAAGATGATTGATTAATTAATTTATATCAAATAATTTATAATTAATTAAATAGGTTTGGATAATTAATTCATAAGTAATTAATTTACTTGGAAATGAATTGAATTATTAGGATTTAAACAATTAATTAATCCTATTTATAAATGATTATTGAATGCTTGACCTTACTTGTGAATGATTGTATTGTATGAGATGCCTTGAATTGATTGTGCTAACTGATCTGTGATATTTTGTTCTGTGGATTGAACTGAGAACTTTATTCATTTATTGATGATACATCTGCATATTATCTGTGAATTGTGAATGGACGATAAGCGTCATAGTTTATATCGCTTATCAACTATATTTCTGTGTTTTAACCTATGCTGATTGAATGATGTTGCGCTATTGCGTTAACCCCTGCACCACACTTATACACACACCAGTATGGATTTCACGAGGAAATCGATTAATCACAGATTTTTGAAATAATTTTTAAATAGACAATTTGAATTCGATGTTTTGGAAATGGATGGGGTTTAAAGTGAAAAGCTTTTGAAATGGAATTTCAAAGACTAAAATTTATTTTTAATAACTAGATTGAGTTTGGGAATTTAAATATATTGATTTAAATTTGAATGCAATATTTGAAATTGAATTCTATGATTTGGAAACTAGGGTTTAGAAAGGCTATTCAACTTATGAATGAGTTTATGTGGGTTAAACTATTTTAAAGGTATTGATTTGGGAATTTGAATTAAAATTCAAAGGTTTTAACTCGTGCAAATATAATTGGATTTTTGTAAAACGAAAGCTGTTTGTTTTCAAATAATAAAAGCTTTCATATAAGAAGTGAACTTCCAAATTGTGTTAAAAAGGGATTTCAAGTTAAAAGTGAAAATGATTTCCCAAGTTATGGAAACAGTTTGAAAACTATAAGTTAAATCTTTAATTTAAAGATTTTAAACGAGTAAATCCAATTGAAATGAAAATTGTTTTGAAATCCGTAAATGGATCTTTGTGAAACTGGGTGAGCGTTGTGAAATAAATCTTTTTGTTTAAAAGATTTGTAATTGTAATTGTTTTTAAACCATTTGAAGGAAAGTTTTGAATTATTAAGTTGTGACTTAATTGAAATCCCATATCCATATGTTTAAATATTGCGCTCACTATTCGGTTTAACCGGGAGAGTACCTCTGTGTCGTATAGCCCATTCCGAACATGTGATTCGACGTTATGGATAGCATTTGAAGACCGGTGGTGAAGACCAGGTATTTGCGAGAATTATAGGATAACCTATCGTTGTCTCTGCACTGAGTTGCTCCAGTATAGAGATTCCCTAAGTGATGGGAAGTCTGATCGGGATTGTGAATACCCGGATTGCAAGTACTTCTTTGGAAGTGCCTTCGGTTCTATTCGAATCCAGAACAGACTTGTATTGATTGTATGTCTGACATTACATTTTGGGATATAAAGAAGATTTCTTTCAAATACATTTCTATTGGTGGCGAAGAATTTATTCTCTTAACTTAATACCCTTCTTTGAGACGTACGAGCTTAGAGGTCATGTAATTGAAGGTTATCAGCGATATACTCCCAACTTGGTAATGTGGCATGTTGAGTGCTGCTGATCATTTGTTGATCAAAGCATGGCTTTTGTGAAAAGCGTAGCTTTGTGGACGAGACTTCGTCGAGCTTCAGAACCCGGTAATGGCCGAAACAGGAATCGTGGCAGCAAGGTTTCAAGGGTAGCTTCCCTAGGGTATGACTATTCCTTCTGGAAAGGGGTAGTATCATGGTATGGAGCCCAGATACTTACTCATGTGGACACACTATATTTATTACTGTGTGATGTTGGTACCGAGGCCTCGGATAAAGGTCCAAAAGGACCGGGGGTGGTATGTCTATGGTTTCTTACTCCCCGAGAAGGGGGTAGCCGACCTTGTGTTAGCTGAGAACTGAAAGATGTTGCTCGGGGACGTCCCACCTGAGGCGTTCCATTTCGGCCTGGGAAGTTCCTTTGCCCGACCATTTGTTGGAAATCCAATCAAAACAATATGTGCCCTGTACAATTTTAGTTGTAGAACCTGACATTTACTTATGGTGGCGCCCCACTGTTTAGATGGTAGCTATAGTAGGCATAGTGCGAAATGCCTATGTTGGCTAAGATTGATATTATACTTTCGAAATGTTTTCCTGCACTTTGCACTTATAGTAATAATATCAAAGAATTCGCGTATCAAGCATGTTTGACTATCATAAGGAGAAATCTCGTCGAATTCTGCGTTTGCATTGTGTATGTGTGCGGGAGGCCTTATGGTAGTTCCATTTTCAAAAAGCATTGCGAATTGACTTTAAAAATTCTCTTGCTGTTTTTTTTTTAAAGATAAACTGTTTTTACTACTCATACCAGTTTTTTTTAAAAAAGGTAAAAAGGGGAAATTTCTGACGTTATAGTACAGCATTTTGTCTATTTTACAGCGTTTTTTTTAAGCTATTGGAAGTAGTTTTTCTTTAAAAGTTAAAAATGGGTGATTTCTTAAGTTATAGTACAACATTTTGTCTTTTTTTACAGTGTTTTGTTTTAAGCTATTGGAAGCAGTTTTTTTAAAAAGGTAACAGGGGATAATTTCTTAAGTTATAGCACAACATTTTTTCTATTTTACAACGTTTTGTTTTAAGATATTGGAAGTAATTTTTTTTAGGAAAGTTTAAAGGGGTAATTTCTTAAGTTATAGTACAACATTTTATCTATTTTACAGCATTCTGTTTTAAGCTATTGGAAGAAGCTTTTTGTAAAAAGGGGTAATTTCTTAAGTTATAGCATGACATTTTGTCTATTTTAAGCGTTTTGTTTTAAGCTGTTGGAAGTAGTTTTTTTAAAGGTAACGTGTGCTAAGCCTTATGATGTTGAGTCGTTAGGTCGTGAGTCGTAACATGTTAGGTCGGCAATGACCTAAGACCGAGCGCGAGTTATGGACTGAGCGACCTAGGGGGGGCGATTCAGCCTATAAATACGTGACCACTTGTGCACTTTTTGGCACCGGATTTTGAAGCGACGAAGTGCTGCCATTTTGAGAGCTCGACTACAGCATTTCTTCATCTTCTTTTCTCCACTCTAATCTAGTTCTAACACCCATCCAAGATCGAAGATCAAGATCGAAGATCCAAGAGCCAAAGTTGAAGATCTTCATCCAACAAAGCTAGATTCCATCGTTTCAAGCGAGATTTCGACGAATCAAGCTTGAATCCTTGCTGTCCAGATCTGAAGTTGATAGTTTTTGAAGTGTTTGGGTGATTTGGTGAGTGGTGGTTATCTCTCACGCGGACCCAAAGGAGTATATTGGATTGGTGGCTTGTTTGAGTTTTAAAGTTAGAGATTTCATGCATTTTTCTTAGTTCCAAGACTAGATTCATTACTTTTGAAGATGTTTACCTATGCAAGTTCAATTAACAAGTTATAGAGACAAAACCCATGTTTTATATTTGATAGATCTATGCTAAAATCCATGATTTCATATATGTTAGACTTATGCTCATTTATTAACGAAATTGCCATTATAGTTGATATTGCTTGATTAGATCTTGTTTGAATGCTTGATTGTTTGGATGTATGATTGATTTGATTGTCTCGAGTTAGCTTGTAGTTGATTTGGGACAAGATGGTTGAAGATGATTCAAAAGCTAAGTGGAAAGGCTCTTGAATGGTGAAAGCTGCTGTGGCATATGAAGCGGATGATGAAGCTCATATGGATGGGTTCGAGGACTTTGCTATAGTTAGAGAAAGCAAAGTATGATGACGAAATGGACTTTTCCATGATATGTTGAGGCGAAGTACGATGATGAGATGGACTTTGCTAAGATGCGTTGGAGCAAAGCATGATGTGGAAGCCTTGGTTTAATCCAGACGGGATCATCCCAAGCATGTTGATTACTCGATGATGCGGTTCGAGTTGGTGGATAATGGTGGCTCGAGAGGTGCTTGAGCTATAATGGGAATAGTCGTCGAGGAAGATGACTAGAAGGCTGAGATCTTATCGTTATTGAAGGTTCTAGCAAGCTCAAAGCAAGAGTACGTTGGGTAGATCCGTTATACCCAGGCGCGGGTCATGATGACGTGCTAGTACTCTGGGTAGATTCGTTATACCTAGGCACGGGTCACGAGGACGTGCGGAGTTATGTCTAGAACCGGGGTTGCCATTAGCCCTTGACGGATATTTGAAAGATGAGTTGGTCATTCAATTAACGATAAAATCCAGGCAATGATAACAGTGATAGCCAGAGTCATGGATGTTTGGTTGTATCATCATTCGGTCTCAAGAGCGGTGTTTTCTGGGTGCTTATCTAATCTTGGTTTAGGCCTTGGGGGTTTGTATTTGGAAAACATCGACCTTGACTCGAGTGATTATTGCTTTACTTTAATTATCTGCTTTGCTATGCTTGCTTCTCCTTAGTGTGTGTCTGGGGGCTATCACTGTATGAAGAGGTGGAGTGGGATGATTTGGGTTCCTATTCCTTTTATCCCTTATGATCTTTTGGTATGTTTGATAGTTGATTTACTGCTCACTAAGACTTTGTCTGACTCAAGGTTTTATGTCTCCTCTTATTACCTTGGGCTATTCATCCATGTTGGGATGGGCAGACTAGGTGACAGGTGGCAGGTGCTGATCTTAGTGGCTCACGTTGATGATTACGAAGGCGAGCAGGAGGCTTTACATATTATTTTCATATTCTATGTACTAGATATTCCGCTGTTTGTTGATTACTCTGAGTGCTATGTAGTGAGGCTTCTTGTATTCATGATTCTGACCATGTATAAAGCTATTATGATTAGATGATGATATTCTGTTCTATGGAAGCTTCACTATATTATATTTCTCTATTGTATTTTATCCATGCGCTGTGAGTTTTACGATAGAATCTAAAATGTTCATTTTACCCTTGACGGTCACTCATGGTTGCCCGGCACACTTTCAGTGCACCATTCCCTTGTTTCCGTGCGGGAATCATGGGCGGTCGTCACATTTGGTATCAGAGCGAGGTTAATCGATTTTAGCCAACGCTCTCTGACGTAACTATGTAAGAGAGACGTAATTGTATTTTGATGGATGATTACTATATATAATATAGTGGTTTAGATGGATTTGAACTCCTTATGTAATTGTTCCGCAAGGTGTTCTAATCAGTCCTTTTTGTAGATACTAAGGATGAGTCGAAGAGGGAGACCAGCTGCCGGGGAAGGTCGTGCTGCTGATGGAGTTGCTGATTATGGAGCTATGTTCGAAGCGATGATGACTTCGATCATGAGAAGGATACCAACTCCAGGGTCAGCGGTAGATGTTGGAATTAAAGTTCAAGCTCCAAGACCAGTGGATTTTGCTGAGCTTTGCAAGGATTATACTTCTCTTGGAGGAAAGGTTTTCTTGGGAACAGAATCAACCATTGAAGTGCAAAGATGGATTGATGCTTGTAGAAGGATCTTTGGTGACTTGGGAGTTGAGGATGCAACTAAGAGGAAGCTTGCATCGAGACAGCTTCAAGGGAGAGCTGCTGATTGGTGGAATTCTATCACCATAGATACTCCAGAAGAAGAGATTACTTGGGAGCAATTCCAAGTTAGATTTGAAGCCAAGTTTATCTCTACAGCTCAGAAGTCTGTTTTGTTTAAGAAGTTTGTTGAACTCAAGCAGGGTGGGAGGCCAGTTCTTGAGTATGTTTCTGAGTTTGAGGCTCTGTCCAAGTATGCTAGATCGTATATTGAATCCCCCTACCAGAAGAACGAGAAATTCGTGACAGGCTTGGACAGTTATCTTGGAAGACAGTTGGTGGATCACCTGGACGATCCATTT
This sequence comes from Allium cepa, assembly GCA_030765085.1. Taxonomy (NCBI): domain Eukaryota; kingdom Viridiplantae; phylum Streptophyta; class Magnoliopsida; order Asparagales; family Amaryllidaceae; genus Allium; species Allium cepa. Next base: position 889,290,836 of record CM060931.1, read on the forward strand.
GAGAAGCTGGTGGAGAAAGCTCTCAGGCACGAGAGTTTGTTTCCTAAGGAAGTATCTGTTGTTGCTGTGACCAAGGAGGAGTCTAAACCACAGCAGGGTGGAAACAAGAAGAGGAAGCAGCAACAGCAGAAGGGTAAGGATGGTCAGAAGAAGCTGAAGGGGGAAAAGACCTGCTATAATTGTCGGCAGAAGGGCCATCTCTCCAAGGATTGCAAGAATCCGAAGGTGTTGTTGAAGTGCTACAACTGTGATAAGCTGGGGCACATTAAGAAGAACTGTCCGGAACCGATTAAGGACAGGCAGGTTGTGCAAGCTTATGCTTTGGGAGCTGTCCCGTCATCTTCGAAAGCTCCTACTGCTGAAGAGAAGGGGAAGAGTGTGGTGGTTCAAGGTACTCTTTCCATTTGTGGTGTTCCAGTTAGAGTGTTGTTTGATACTGGAGCGTCGCATTCTTTTGTTTGTGATGATTTGGTAGGCCGGTTAGGTTTGAAACCGGATATTGTTGATAGGCCACTGGTTGTGACAAATCCAGTTGGGGGTTCGTCATGTCTGTGTATGATATGCCATGGTCTAGTTGTGTCGAGTCATGATTGCTCGTTCGTTTGTGATTGCTTTGTTCTGAACTTTGCGGGGTTCGGAATTATTTTGGGTATGGACTGGCTTAGGAAGTATGCGGCAAGGATTGATTGTGAGAGGCTGGAGGTGACAGTCGGGAATGTGGAAGGGTGAAAGGTTGTGATACGATGTAAGCATGAGGAAGGCGTCTTCATGAGCTTCATGTATTCGCTGGTTGTTCCACGGGATGGACTTTCATCGGTGCCTATTGTGAATGGATTTGAGGATGTCTTTGACGAAGTCAAAGGGTTACCGCCGCATAGAGAGATCGAGTTTCGTATTGATCTAGTTGAGGGAGCCAGACCCGTTGTGATGCCTCTTAGGCGGATGGCGCCTAGGGAACAGCGAGAGTTGAAGGTGCAAGTTGATGACCTTTTGCGAAAAGGATTCATTCGGCGTAGTGTGTCCGAATGGGGTGCACCAGTTGTGTTCGCAACCAAAGCGGATGGATCGTTGAGATTGTGTGTCGATTATCGTGAGCTGAATAAGGTGACTAAGAAGAACAAGTATCCATTGCCGAGAATAGATGACTTGTTTGATCAGCTTCACGAGGCTAAGGTGTTTTCTCAGATGGATTTGGCAACGGGATTTCACCAGTTGAGAGTAGCTAAGGATAGTGTGCCGAAGACTGCTTTTAGGACACCATCCGGTTTTTATGAGTGGCTGGTAATGCCGTTTGGATTGACTAACACACTAGCATATTTTGTGGATCTTATGAATAGAGTATTCAGAGATCAGTTGAACAAGTTTGTACTTGTGTTCGTGGATGATATTCTGATTTACTCCAGAACTGAGGAAGAGCACAAGACGCACTTGCGAATTGTTTTGGAAATCTTGCGGAAACATCAGCTGAAGGCTAAGTTTTCGAAGTGTCACTTCTGGAAGAGTGAAGTGAGATTCTTAGGCCATGTTATTTCTGGAAGTGGAATAGCGGTTGATCCCGCTAAGGTGGCAGCGATCCAGGATTGGGTCAGACCTAAGAATGCATCAGATGTGAGAAGTTTTCTTGGACTAGCAGGATATTATCGACGGTTTATCAAAGACTTTTCCAAGATAGCTGCACCATTGACAGGATTGACGAAGAAGAATCAGGTATTCAGTTGGGATGCTAAGTGTGAGCAGGCCTTTGGAATCCTGAAAGAGCGACTGACGAGTGCTCCTGTTTTGACTATTCCAAGTGGGAATGATGAGATGATGGTTTACACCGATGCATGTGGTACTGGACTTGGAGCAGTGCTAATGCAGAAAAATAAAGTTGTTGCGTATGCAAGTCGACAACTGAAGCCGCATGAAAGGAATTGCCCGACTCATGATTTGGAGTTGGCGGCGATTGTGTTTGCTCTGAAGATGTGGAGACATTATCTATTGGGAGTTCGATTCGAGTTGTTTACGGATCATAAGTCGTTGAAGTATCTTTTCTCCCAAACGGATTTGAATCTTCGGCAGCAACGATGGCTAGAGTTTTTAGCATCATATGATTTTGGTATAGCCTATACTCCGGGAAAAGGTAACGCAGTAGCTGATGCGTTAAGTCGAAGACATGCAGGATTGGGAGCCATGTTTTCGAAATGGAAGAGTCTCGAGTTTTTAGCTAGATTTGACTTCAGGACCAGATGCGAATTGGAACCTGAAATGTTGGCAAACTTATCGCTAAGGTCTACTCTTATGGGAAGAATTGGCGAGAGCCAAAAGCGAGACGATAAGCTTGTCAAGATTATCCGTGATTTGGAATCTGGATTGGATCCAGAGAAGGATAAAAGATTCGAAGTCGATCGAGAGGGTTGGCTTCGTAAGCAAGGACGACTGGTTGTTTCCGATATCGATGAGTTGAGAGATGAAGTTCTGAAGGAAAGTCATCACTCGAAGTTGACAATTCATCCAGGTGGAAATAAGATGTATCGGGATATGAAGAGAACTTATTACTGGGCAGGTATGAAGAAGGATGTCGGAAATTTTATTTCCAAATGTATGAACTGCCAGTTAGTAAAAGCCGAGCAGAAGAAGCCAAGCGGATTGCTTCAGCCATTAGAAGTTCCTACATGGAAGTGGGAGCAGATATCGATGGATTTTATCAATGGTCTACCTAGAACCAGAGCAGGGAATGAGGGGATTTGGGTCATAGTAGATCGTTTGACCAAGAGTGCAAGATTCATTCCTGTTCGATCGACTAGGACTGCATCGAAGTTGGCTGAATTGTATGTTAAGTGGATAGTTCGATTCCATGGTATTCCGAAGATTATAGTGAGCGACCGAGACCCATTGTTCACTAGTGGATTTTGGAAGAGCTTCCAGGAAGTTTTGGGAACCGAGTTGTGTTTGAGTACAGCTTATCACCCCCAAACAGATGGTCAGACTGAGAGAGTCAACCGAGTTTTGGAAGATCTTCTCAGAGCTTGTGTTTTGGATTTCGGAGGGTCATGGGAGGATCATCTTCATTTGGTGGAATTTGCGTATAACAACAGTTATCAGTCGAGTATTGGTATTGCACCATTTGAGGCATTGTATGGAAGACCGTGTAACTCTCCGACATGTTGGTTGGAAACTGGAGAAAAACTGATACTTGGGCCAGAGATGATTCGACAGACTTCGGATTGTATAGGGATCATTCGGCAACGAATGAAGGCGGCCCAGGATCGTCAGAAAAGTTATGCCAAGAATCGTTGTAAGAATTTGGAATTCGACGTAGGTGATATGGTTTTGTGAAGATTTCTCCTCTGAAGAATGTTATTCGATTTGGAAAGAAAGGAAAGTTAACTCCGAGATTTGTTGGACCATTCCCGATTATCGAGCGAATTGGAAAGCTCGCTTATAGATTGGAGTTACCGGAAAAGATAGCGGGTGTGCACAATGTGTTTCATGTATCTTATCTACGGAAGTATGTGCATGACTCGAATACGGTGGTTTCTGCTGATAGCTGTGAAGATTTGGAGGTTGATCCAGTGGTTACGAGACCTCGTAAGCCGCTCCGTGTTGTTGAAACCGACACAAAACAGCTTAGGAGGAAGACGATTACGTTGCTCAAGATACAATGGAGTGATGATGTTAACGACTGTACGTGGGAGGAGGAAGAGAGGATGAAGGCAGGTCATCCTAAACTCTTCAAGGTTTGGCCCTAAGGTGTCGTGACATCTCATGAATTTGTAACTTGATTCTGATCTTAGAATTCTGCATGCTAGGTTAGAAATTGGATGCATGATTTGTTGATTGCTATGGATGGTAGGCATGCAGAATAGCTTTGATTGCTGTTGTTTGTTTGGAATTTCGGGGGCGAAATTCCTAAGGGGAAGAGAATGTAACGACCCGTATTTTACGTGTCGATATATCGTAGAATTTACAGGTCGTTAGTGTTATGTTATTCCTAGCCTAAGTCGTATGGGAGGTTAACTCGTGTGTTGTTTGGGTTGTAAGGAAGATATCTCGTGTAGGCAACTTAAGCTTAGGTCGTGTGAGAGTAGGTCGAGTGGAGCGACCTATAGGTTTGGACGAGTTAGCGTGTTAGTGCTAACGAGTTAAGGCTTAAGGAATTACGAGCTAACGTGTGAAGTGTTGAGTCGTGTTCAAGTCAATAGGGTTTTAAATCATTAATGAGTTATAAGAGTTAGTGAGTTAGTGTGCTACGACTTAGTGGTTTGGGATGAGTTAAGGGCTAGCGACTTAAGGTTTTAGGTCGTTAAGAAGTTAAGTCGCGGCATCGTGGATCTGCATTCATTTTAAGTCGCGCAGCTTTAGGACCGTTAGATCGTGTGTGCGACTTAGTAGCTCGCTATGTCGTAAGTCGTAACTCGTATACGAGTTAGCGGATCTGCGTTCTTTTTAGGTCGTAGGGCCTGTGAGCCGTTGGATCTTATAGGTCGTAGGGGGGGCTTTGGAGTTAGGTCGTTAACGACCTAGTTAACCCGAGTTTTGGTTGAGTAGTTGGTACGAGTTAAGGCCTTAGGTCGCCTAAGAGTTAGGTCGGCACATGCTAAGTCGTTAGCAACTTAATGATAGGTCGCAACACGTGTTGCCTGTTGGGTCGTGAGCCTATTAGCGTTAGGTCGTGACATTTATAAGTCGTTTCCCAATTGAGTCATAGCTCGTGTACGAGTTAGGTCGTAACGTGTGCTAAGCCTTATGATGTTGAGTCGTTAGGTCGTGAGTCGTAACATGTTAGGTCGGCAACGACCTAAGACCGAGCGCGAGTTATGGACTGAGCGACCTAGGGGGGGCGATTCAGCCTATAAATACGTGACCACTTGTGCACTTTTTGGCACCGGATTTTGAAGCGACGAAGTGCTGCCATTTTGAGAGCTCGACTACAGCATTTCTTCATCTTCTTTTCTCCACTCTAATCTAGTTCTAACACCCATCCAAGATCGAAGATCAAGATCGAAGATCCAAGAGCCAAAGTTGAAGATCTTCATCCAACAAAGCTAGATTCCATCGTTTCAAGCGAGATTTCGACGAATCAAGCTTGAATCCTTGCTGTCCAGATCTGAAGTTGATAGTTTTTGAAGTGTTTGGGTGATTTGGTGAGTGGTGGTTATCTCTCACGCGGACCCAAAGGAGTATATTGGATTGGTGGCTTGTTTGAGTTTTAAAGTTAGAGATTTCATGCATTTTTCTTAGTTCCAAGACTAGATTCATTACTTTTGAAGATGTTTACCTATGCAAGTTCAATTAACAAGTTATAGAGACAAAACCCATGTTTTATATTTGATAGATCTATGCTAAAATCCATGATTTCATATATGTTAGACTTATGCTCATTTATTTACGAAATTGCCATTATAGTTGATATTGCTTGATTAGATCTTGTTTGAATGCTTGATTGTTTGGATGTATGATTGATTTGATTGTCTCGAGTTAGCTTGTAGTTGATTTGGGACAAGATGGTTGAAGATGATTCAAAAGCTAAGTGGAAAGGCTCTTGAATGGTGAAAGCTGTTGTGGCATATGAAGCGGATGATGAAGCTCATATGGATGGGTTCGAGGACTTTGTTATAGTTAGAGAAAGCAAAGTATGATGACGAAATGGACTTTGCCATGATATGTTGAGGCGAAGTACGATGATGAGATGGACTTTGCTAAGATGCGTTGGAGCAAAGCATGATGTGGAAGCCTTGGTTTAATCCAGACGGGATCATCCCAAGCATGTTGATTACTCGATGATGCGGTTCGAGTTGGTGGATAATGGTGGCTCGAGAGGTGCTTGAGCTATAATGGGAATAGTCGTCGAGGAGGATGACTAGAAGGCTGAGATCTTATCGTTATTGAAGGTTCTAGCAAGCTCAAAGCAAGAGTACATTGGGTAGATCCGTTATACCCAGGCGCGGGTCATGATGACGTGCTAGTACTCTGGGTAGATTCGTTATACCTAGGCACGGGTCACGAGGACGTGCGGAGTTATGTCTAGAACCGGGGTTGCCATTAGCCCTTGACGGATATTTGAAAGATGAGTTGGTCATTCAATTAACGATAAAATCAAGGCAATGATAACAGTGATAGCCAGAGTCATGGATGTTTGGTTGTATCATCATTCGGTCTCAAGAGCGGTGTTTTCTGGGTGCTTATCTGATCTTGGTTTAGGCCTTGGGGGTTTGTATTTGGAAAACATCGACCTTGACTCGAGTGATTATTGCTTTACTTTAATTATCTGCTTTGCTATGCTTGCTTCTCCTTAGTGTGTGTCTGGGGGCTATCACTGTAGGAAGAGGTAGAGTGGGATGATTTGGGTTCCTATTCCTTTTATCGCTTATGATCTTTTGGTATGTTTGATAGTTGATTTACTGCTCACTAAGACTTTGTCTGACTCAAGGTTTTATGTCTCCTCTTATTACCTTGGGCTGTTCATCCATGTTGGGATGGGCAGACTAGGTGACAGGTGGCAGGTGCTGATCTTAGTGGCTCACGTTGATGATGACGAAGGCGAGCAGGAGGCTTTACATATTATTTTCATATTCTATGTACTGGATATTCCGCTGTTTGTTGATTACTCTGAGTGCTATGTAGTGAGGCTTCTTGTATTCATGATTCTGACCATGTATAAAGCTATTATGATTAGATGATGATATTCTGTTCTATGAAAGCTTCACTATATTATATTTCTCTATTGTATTTTATCCATGCGCTGTGAGTTTTGCGATAGAATCTAAAATGTTCATTTTACCCTTGACGGTCACTCATGGTTGCCTGACACACTTTCAGCGCACCATTCCCTTGTTTCCGTGCGGGAGTCATGGGCGGTCGTCACAAAAGGGGTAATTTCTTAAGTTATACTACAACATTTTCTTTTAAGCTATTGGAAGTAGTTTTTTCCTAAAAGGGTAAAAAAGGGTAATTTCTTAAGTTATAGTACATCATTTTGTCTATTTTACAGCGTTTTGCTTTAAGCTGTTGGAAGTAGAGTTTTTTTTAAAAAGGGGTAATTAATTAAGTTATAGCACAACATTTTTTCTGTTTTTCAGCGTTTTGTTTTAAGCTATTGGATGTAGTTTTTTTTTAAAAGATAAAATGGGGTAATTTATTAAGTTAAAGTAAAGCATTTTGTCTATTTTACAACGTTTTTGTATAAGCTATTGGAAGCAGTTTTTTTTAAAAAAAAATGTAAAGAGGGTAATTTCTTAAGTTATAGTACAGCATTTTGTCTATTTTACAGCGTTTTGTTTTAAGCTATTGGAAGTAGATTTTTTTTAAAAGGTAAAAAGGGTTAATTTCTTAAGTTATAGTACAGCATTTTGTAACATTTTGTTTTAAGCAATTGGAAGTTGTTTTTTAAAATGGCAACAAATGGGTAATTTCTTAAGTTATAGTATGACATTTTGTCTATTTTACAGCATTTTGTTTTAAGCCATTGGAAGTTGTTTTTTAAAAGTAAAATGGGTAATTTCTTAAGTTATAGTACATCATTTTGTCTATTTTACAGCAGTTTGTCTATTTTACAGAATTTTGTCTATTTTACAGCCTTTTGTTTTAAGCTATTAGAAGTAGTTTTTTTTAAAAAGGTAAAATGGGTAATTTCTTGAGTTATAGTACAACATTTTGTCTATTTTACAGCATTTTGGTTTAAGCTGTTGGAAGTATTTTTTTTCAAAAGGTAAAAAGGGGTAATTTCTTAAGTTATAGCACAACATTTTGTCTGTTTTACAGCATTTTGTCTGTTTTACAGCATTTTGTCTGTTTTACAGCATTTTGTCTATTCTACAGCGTTTTATTTTAAGCTATTAGAAGTCGTTTTTTTAAAAAGGTAAAAATAGGTAATTTCTTAAGTTATAGTACAACATTTTGTCTATTTTACAGGGTTTTTGTTTTAAGCCATTGGAAATACTTTTGTTAAAAAAAAGAAGGGAAAAAGGTGTAATTTCTCAAGTTACAGTACGGCATTTTGTCTATTTTACAGCATTTTGTCTATTATACAGCGCTTTGTTTTAAGATATTAGAAGTAGTTTTTTAAAAAATAACGGTAAAAAGAGGTAATTTCTTAAGTTATAGTACAGCATTTTGTCTATTTTACAGCGTTTTGTTTTAAGCTATTGGAAGTATTTTTTTAAAAAAAAGGTAAAAGGGGTAATTTCTTAAGTTATAGTACAGCATTTTGTCTGTTTTACAACGTTTTGTCTTAAGCTATTGGATGTGGTAATTTCTTAAATTATAGTATAGCATTTTGTCTATTTTTCAACGTTTTTCTTTAAGCTATTGGAAGTAATTTTTTTTTTTAAAAAGGAAAAAATGGGTAATTTCTTAAGTTATAGTACAGCAATTTGTCTATTTTACAGCGTTTTGTTTTAAGCTATTGGAAGTATTTTTTCTTAAAAAGGTAAAAGGGGGTAATTTCTTAAGTTATAGTACGGCATTTTGTCTATTTTATAGCGTTTTGTTTTAAGCTTTTGGAAGTAAATTTTTTAAAGGTAAAAAAGGGTAATTTCTTAAGTTTAAATACAACATTTTGTCTATTTTCCAACATTTTGTCTATTTTATAGCATTTTGCCTATTTTATAGCGTTTTGTTTTAAGCTATTGGAAGTAGTTTTTTTAAAAAAGGTAAAAAGGGATAATTTCGTAAGTTATAGTACAACATTTTGTCTATTTTACAGCATTTTGTTTTAAGCTATTGGAAGTAGTTTTTTTAAAAGTTAAAAAGGGGTAATTTCTTAAGTTATAGTACAACATTTTGTTTATTTTACAGCGTTTTGTTTTAAGTTATTGGAAGTATTTTTTTCTTAAAAAGGTAAAAAGGGATAATTTCTTAAGTTATAATACAACATTTTGTCTGTTTTATAGCGTTTTGTTTTAAACTATTGAATGTAATTTTTTAAAAAAAGATAAAAATGGGTAATTTCTTAAGTTATAGTAAAGCATTTTGTCTATTTTACAGCGTTTTATTTTAAGCTATTGGAAGTATTTTTTTTTTAAAAGGTAAAAGGGGGTAATTTTTTAAGTTATAGTACATCATTTTGTCTATTTTACAGCGTTTTATTTTATGCTATTGGAAGTAGTTTTTTTTTGAGAAAGGTAAAAAGTGGTAATTTCTTAAGTTAAAGTACGACATTTTGTCTATTTTACAGCATTTGGTTTTAAGCTATTGGAAGTAGTTTTATTTTTTAAAAGGTAAGAAGGGGTGATTTCTTAAGTTATAGTACGGAATTTTAACTGTTTTGCAGTGTTTTGTTTTAATCTATTTGAGGTAGTTTTTTTTTAAAGGTAAAAAGGAGTAATTTCTTAGGTTATAGTACAACATTTTGTTTATTTTACAGCATTTTGTCTATTTTACAGCATTTTTTAAAAGTATTAGGAGTATTTTTTTTAAAAAGGTAAAAGGGAGTAATTTCTTAAGTTATAGTACAACATTTTGTATATTTTACAGCGTTTTGGATTTAAGCTATTGGAAGTATTTTCTTTACAAAGGTAAAAATGGGTAATTTCTTAATTTGTAGTACAACAATTTGTCTATTTTACAGCATTTTATCTATTTTACTGCGTTTTGTTTTAAGCTATTAGATGTAGTTTTTTCTAAAAAGGTAAAAAGTGGTAATTTCTAAAGTCACAGTACAACATTTTGTCTATTTTACAACATTTTGTTTTAAGCTATGGAAGTGGTTTTTTTTAAAAAGGTAAAATGGGTTAATTTCTTAAGTTATAGTACAGCATTTTGTCTGTTTTACAACGTTTTGCTTTAAGCTATTGGATGTAGTTTTTTTTAAAAGGTAAAAATGGGTAATTTCTTAAGTTATCGTAAAGCATTTTGTCTATTTTACTACGCTTTGTTTTAAGCTATTGGAAGTAGTTTTTTTAAAAAAAGGGTAAAAATGGTTAATTTCTTAGGTTATAGTACATCATTTTGTCTATTTTACAACGTTTTGTTTTAAGCTATCGGAAGTTGTTTTTTTAAAAAAAAAGAAAAAAAAAGGTAATTTCTTAAGTAATAGTACATCATTTTGTATATTTTACAGCGTTTTATTTTAAGCTATTAGAAGTTGTTTTTTTTAAAAGGTTAATTTCTTAAGTTATAGTACGACATTTTGTCTATTTTACAGTGTTTTGTTTTAAAATATTGGAAGTAGTATTTTTTTTTAAGGTAAAAGGGGTAATTTCTTAAGTTATAGTAAAGCAATTTGTCTATCTTGCATAATTCTGTTTATTTTACAGCATTTGCCTATTTTACAGCGTTTTGTTCTTAGCTATTAGAAGTAGTTTTTTTTTTAAAAGGTAAAAAGGGGTAATTTCTTAAGTTACAGTACAACATTTTGTTTATTTTACAATGTTTTGTTTTAAGCTATTCGAAGTAGTTTTTAAAAAAAAATGTAAAAATGGGCAATTTATTAAGTTATGGTACGGCATTTTGTCTATTTTATATAATTTTGTCTATTTTTTAGCGTTTTGCTTTAAACTATTGGAAGTAGTTTTTTTTCAAAAAAGGTAAAAAGGGGTAATTTCTTAAGTTATAGTACAGCACATTGTCTATTTTACAGCGTTTTGTTTTAAGCTGTTGGAAGTATTTTTAAAAAAAAATTAAAAAGGGGTGATTTCTGAAGTTATATTACTGCATTTTGTCTTTTTTACACCGTTTTTTAAGCTATTAGTTGTAATTTTTTTAAAAAAGGTAAAAAGGGATAATTTCTTAAGTTGTAGTAAAGCATTTTGTCTATTTTACAGCGTTTTGTTTTGAGCTATTGCAAGTAGTTTTTTTAATAAAAAAAGTAAAAATGGGGTAATTTCATAAGTTGTAGTATAGCATTTTGTCTATTTTACATCATTTTGTTCTAAGTTATTGGAAGTAGTTTTGTTTTAAAAAAAAGGTAAAAAGGCGTAATTTCTTAAGTTATACTACAACAATTTGTCTATTTTACAGAGTTTTGCTTTTAGCTATTGGGAGTAATTTTAAAAAAAAAAAGGTAAAAAGAGATAATTTCTTAAGTTATAGTACAACATTTTTTTCTATTTTACAGCGTTTTGATTTAAGCTATTGAAAGTAGTTTTTTAATACAAAAGGTAAAAAGGGGTAATTTCTTAAGTTATAGTACAACATTTTGTCAATTTTACAGTGTTTTGTTATAGTACAGCATTTTTGTCTATTTTACAGCATTTTGTTTTAAGCTATTGGGAGTAGTTTTTTTGTTTTAAAAGGTAAAAGGGGGTAATTTCTTAAGTTATAGTACAACATTTTTTCTATTTTACAACGTTTTGTTTTAAGCTATTAGGAGTAGGTTTTTTTAAAAAAGAAGGTAAAAATGGGTAATTTCATAAGTTATAGTACAAACAATTTGTCTATTTTACAGCGTTTTGTTTTAAGCTATTGGAAGTAGTTTTTTTTTTAAGAAAGGTAAGAAGGGCAAATTTCTTAAGTTATTGTACAACATTTTGTCTTTTTATAGAGTTTTTTTTTAAGCTATTGGAAGTAGTTTTTAAAAAAATGTAACATGAGGTAATTTCTTAAGTTATAGTACAACATTTTGTCTATTTTACAGCGTTTTGTTTTAAGCTATTGGAAGTCTTTTTTTAAAAGGTAAAAATGAGTAATTTCTTAAGTTATAGTATGGCCTTTTGTCAATTTCACAACGTTTTGTTTTAGGCAAATTTCTTAAGTTATCAACATTTTGTCTTTTTTGCACTGTTTTGTTTTAAGCTATTAGAAGTAGTTTTTTAAAAAAAAAAGGTAAAAAGGAGTAATTTCTTAAGTTATAGTACAACATTTTTTCTATTTTACAGCACTTTGTTTTAAGCTATTGGAAGTAGTTTTTTTTAAATAAAGGTAAAAATGGGTAATTTCTTAAGTTGTAGAACAACATTTTTTCTATTTTACAGCGTTTTGTTTTAAGCTGTTGGAAGTAGTTTTTTTAAAAAAAATGTAAAACGTGGTTATTTCTTAAGTTATAGTATAACAATTCGTCTATTTTACAGCGTTTTGTTTTAAGCTATTGGAAGTAGCTTTTTTTAAAAAAGGAAAAAAGGGTAATTTCTTAAGTTATAGTACAACATTTTTTCTATTTTATAGCGTTTTACTTTAAGCTATTGGAAGTAGTTTTTTTAATAAGGTAAAAAGGGATAATTTCTTAAATTATAGTACAACATTTTGTCTCTTTTACAGCGTTTTGTTTAAAGCTATTGGTAGTAGTTTTTTTAAAGGTAAAAGGGGTAATTTCTTAAGTTAGAGTACAACATTTTATCTTTTTTTACAGCGTTTGGTTTTAAGCTGTAGGAAGTATTTTTTTTTTTTAAAAAAAAGGCAAAAAGGGTTAATTTCTTAAGTTATAGTAGAGTATTTTTTCTATTTTATAGCCTTTTGTTTTAAGCTATTGGAAGTAGTTTTTTAAAGGTAAAAAGGGTTAATTTCTTAAGTTATAGTACATCATTTTGTCTATTTTACAGGTTTTGTTTTAAGCTATCGGAAGTAGTTTTTTTTTTCAAAAAAGTAAACAGTTGTAATTACTTAAGTTACTGTACATCATTTTGTCTTTTTTACACCGTTTTGTTTTAAGCTATTGGAAGTAAGTTATAGTACAACATTTTATCTACTTTACAGCGTTCTGTTTTAAGCTATTGGAAATCGTTTTTTTTTAAAGGTAAAAATGGGTAATTTCTTAAGTTATATTACAACAATTTGTCTATTTTACAGCATTTTGTTTTAGGCAATTGAAGTAGTTTTTTTTATAGGTAAAAAGGGGTAATTTCTTAATTTATAGTACAACATTTTGTATTTTTTACAACGTTTTGTTTTAAGCTATTGGAAGTAGTTTTTTTAATAAAGAGGTAAAAGGGGTAATTTCTTAAGTTATAGTAAAACATTTTTGTCGATTTTACGTCGTTTTGTTTTAAGCTATTGGAAGTTTTTTTTTTCAAAAGGTAAAAAGGGGTACTTTCTTAAGTTATAGTACAACATTTTTGTCTATTTTACAGCTTTTTTTAAGCTATTGGAAGTAGTTTTTTTTAAAAGGTAAAAAGAGGTAATTTCTTAAGTTATATTTCTTCATTTTGTCTATTTTACAGCGTTTCGTTTTAAGGTATTAGAAGTAGTTTTTAAAAAAAATATTGGAAAAAGGGATAATATCTTAAGTTATAGTATGGCATTTTGCCCTTTTTTATAGTGTTTTTTAAGCTATTGGAAGTAGTTTTTTAAAAATGGTAAAATGGGGTAATTTCTTAAGTTATAGTATAACATTTTGTCTGTAAAAACAGCTTTTTGTTTTAAGCTATTGGATGTAGTTTTTTTTTTCAAAAAGGTAAAAATGGGTAATTTCTTAATTTATATTAAAGCATTTTGTCTATTTTACAGCGTTTTGTTTTAAGCTATTGGAAATAGTTTTTTTTAAAAGGTTAAAAGGGGTAATTTCTTAAGTTATAGTACAACGTTATATCTATTTTACACCGTTTTGTTTTAAGCTGTTGGAAGTAGTTTTCTTTAAAAGGTAAAAAGAGGTAATTTGTTAGGTTATAGTATAGCATTTTGTCTATTTTATTGCATTTTGTTTTAAGCTATTGGAAGTAGTTTTTTTAAAAAACGTAAAAATGGGTAATTTCTTATACAACATTTTTGTCTATTTTACAGCTTTTTTTAAGCTATTGGAAGTAGTTTTTTTTAAAAGGTAAAAAGAGGTAATTTCTTAAGTTATATTTCGTCATTTTGTCTATTTTACAGCGTTTCGTTTTAAGTTATTAGAAGTAGTTTTCAAAAAAAATATTGGAAAAAGGGGTAATATCTTAAGTTATAGTATGGCATTTTGCCCTTTTTTATAGTGTTTTTTAAGCTATTGGAAGTAGTTTTTTAAAAATGGTAAAATGGGGTAATTTCTTAAGTTATAGTATAACATTTTGTCTGTAAAAACAGCCTTTTGTTTTAAGCTATTGGATGTAGTTTTTTTTTTCAAAAAGGAAAAAATGGGTAATTTCTTAATTTATAGTAAAGCATTTTGTCTATTTTACAGCGTTTTGTTTTAAGCTATTGGAAATAGTTTTTTTTTAAAAGGTTAAAAGGGGTAATTTCTTAAGTTATAGTACAACGTTATGTCTATTTTACACCGTTTTGTTTTAAGCTGTTGGAAGTAGTTTTCTTTAAAAGGTAAAAAGAGGTAATTTGTTAGGTTATAGTATAGCATTTTGTCTATTTTATTGCATTTTGTTTTAAGCTATTGGAAGTAGTTTTTTTAAAAAACGTAAAAATGGGTAATTTCTTAAATTATAATACAACAATTTGTCTATTTTACAGCATTTTGTTTAAAGCTATTGGTAGTAGTTTTTTTAAAGGTAAAAGGGGTTCTTAAGTTGTAGTACAACATTTTATCTTTTTTACAGCGTTTGGTTTTTAGCTATTGGAAGTATTTTTAAAAAAAAAAGGTAAAAAGGGGTAACTTTATAGTATAGTATTTTTGTCTATTTTTTAGCGTTTTGTTTTAAGCTATTGGAAGTAGTTTTCTTAAAGGTAAAAAGGGGTAATTTCTTAGGTTATAGTACATCATTTTATCTATTTTGCTGGTTTTGTTTTGAGCTATGGGAAGTAGTTTTTAACAAAAAAGGTAAATAGTTGTAATTACTTAAGTTACTGTACTTCATTTTGTCTTTTTTACAACGTTTTGTTTTAAGCTATAGGAAGTTTTTTTTAAAAAAAAAGGCAATAAGGGGTAATTTCTTAAGTTATAGTACAACATTTTGTCTACTTTACTATGACGCCCCAACTATATGCTCACAATAGAAAAGAGTATTAAAAGAAATACCGTCTGTTATTATGAAGAATAAGGCTGGATAGGAGCGGCCATCTGTAGTTAGGCCTTACACTAGTATTGGTTATCTCGATAGGTGTGGTATATTTTTTTTCATCTCTTATTTATTTACTCCCATCGACATATCCAATTCCAGTATAAAACGAACTACAATGGTTCATAATAGTTTAGGACAACATATATAATAATAACACAGATAAGTTAAATGCGGAACACATATAATATCAAATCTCATATATATATAACTGAAGTCGGTTACAATACATATGATACAACCACAACTGTTGACTTTGGAGTTATATATACAAGTACGCTATTATAAATAATACACATGAATACATATCATCCTATACAAATACATTGACTACTCCAAAAGATATGAAGAGACTTCATAGCTCAAGCAACAACCCAAAGCAAGATATCAACAATCTGAAATAACTCGGTCTGACCCGAGTATTGAATTCAAAGGAAAATAATACACGGGTCAGTCTAATTCAAACTCGATTATTAATGCACAGAAGCAAAAATAATTAAATAATCAAATAGACGACAGTCACAATAAATCTCATCTATCCAATCCTTTAATAAGAAATCGAATGAGGGTAAATATAACACGTAACAGTGTTAAACAACAAATCAACAAATTCAAATTATCAACGAAGATAAATGAAAGGATTATCAATGAAGATAATTTAGAAAACAACATGATTGCCTAAACGGAAATTAACAACAAAAACTAATTATTAAATAAATAATTAGAAACTCATAATCTAATTATCAAATAGATAATTAGACAACAACAAAATGATCAATCAAACCAAATCAAAATACAATTTCAAATTATTGAATTGGACACACGAAACATTTCAAGAAATTGAAATATCAATTAAAACATCACTTCTGTTTGGCTGCAGTACACGTGAGGATTAACTCAGTGCAATGCAAAAAAAAGGGCAAAATTGAAACAAAAGAAACTGCAGCCACCACAAGAATACAAAGGCAAAACTGCAACAAGAACTTCAGCCACCACAAGATCACAA
The DNA here is from genome assembly GCA_030765085.1 of Allium cepa. NCBI lineage: Eukaryota > Viridiplantae > Streptophyta > Magnoliopsida > Asparagales > Amaryllidaceae > Allium > Allium cepa. The sequence goes on from CM060931.1 coordinate 889,306,679, forward strand.
GGGCAAGACTGCAACAAAAACTCAGATGCAAGCACACTGAAGGCGCAGTGCACATCAAACCAGTGGTATGCTACAGAATAACCATGCCCAAGCTATGGGACAACAAATCAAAGTCAAAGCCGATGCCAACAGAAAAATGCAGTTCAGATCAAACTGCAAACAAATACAACTGCCTCAGTGCATGCATATGTATATACACATGTGTACATACAAGTAGTGACTCAATACAACAAAACTAGTTCAAGGTTAAAAGTGAAGCAATACAAGATGAATCGGACCAGGCAGCAAGCTCCAGATGGATATTACAAGTACAGACTCAAGTGTACCACTTGAAGCAATACTTAGTGTACAACATACAAGTTCATATGTACAACAAACACAAAGCTAATAAAGACTATGGACCCAACCAAGATATGCAGAGTCAAGGCAACATGAAGTGAATCACAAACCAAAGGAGTGACATGACTAACAAAACAACTCAACAGTATGCAACAGTAAAACGAAGTGGGCAATGCACCAACACTAAACAGAAGAATACATGAACACAATATCCACAACTGTCACACATTAATGCAGCATATACAAGGATAATATGGGTGCAGTGAAGACTGGAGCTCGTGGCCACAGCAACAAAACATCAATGGCACTACACAACAATGTGCGGCCGTAAACAATCAAGCACATGAAATCTCAAGCCAAGGCCGAAGCCAGCAGAAACATGAATTCACAAATTAAAATCGAAGTTGACTAAGTCAGAAATCAATGCCGAGAGTATCAAGTATCAAAATCATTCAAATTTCTTAAAATCAGAGGAACATCAACCTCGAATTAAAATCGAATACCGAAGCACAGTACATAGTTTGAAGTAAGGATGTGAGTGAAGATCACTCACCTTGCTTCGAAGAGCACAATCAAATTTGCAGCCGAGATCCCCCCGTATCAAAGCAGAGAAGAACCCAATCAAGCAGTCGAAATCATCTCAAGAGACAACCAACTAACGAATCAAGGAAATCAAGTTGACTCGAGCATTTGCAATCGGCATCAATGAATTACCGAAAACCTTAATTTTTGATCGAACGAAGAAAAGGAAAGAGCCGCCATTTATTTTTCTTTCGTATTTTTTGTTTTAGGGTTTTCTAATGAATCATGGGGGACGGTAATGGATTTTATCACGGCACCAACAAAAACCATGGGCCAAGATGAGTTTAAAGCCCACTAACCCTTAACAAATTTTTTTGAAAGAATTTCAACCCAATTAAACTCCCAATAGCAATTAGCTAGCAATTTTTAATCGTCTAATGATGATAATTAGTTGTTACAAAACCTCGGGTTATTACAGACTTTCCCCTTATAAAAATTGCGTCCCCGCAATTTTCATAATAAAAGGCGTCAACAACAATTTATTTTTCTAACATAAACTGGTTAAGCTAGAAAAATAAAGGTCAAGAATACAAACGCCAAAGAAATGTTTTAATTTCATAAAAGAAATTCACAAATTTTCAACAAAATCTAATTATCAAGTAGATAATCAGAAAACACAATTTTCCATTTATCAAAAACAATAATCAGAAATCTCAAGTCAATAAATATCTAATTATCAAAAATGATAATCAGAAATCTCAAATCAACAAATATCTATTCATCAAAAACGATAATCAGAAATCTCAAATCAACAAATATCTAATTATCAAAAACGATAATCAGAAATCTCAAATCATCAAATATCTAATTATCAAAAACTATAATAAGAATTCTCAAATTAACAAATATCTAATTATCAAAACGATAATCAGAATTCTCAAATCAACATATATCTAATTATCAAAAACGATAATCAAAAATCTCAAATCAACAAATATCTAATTATTAAAAATGATAATCAGAAATCTCAAATCAACAATTTTCTAATTATCAAAAACGATAATCAGAAATCTCAAATCAACAAATATCTAATTATCAAAACGATAATCAGAAATCTCAAATCAAAAAATATCTAATTATCAAAAACGATAATCAGAAATCTCAAATCAACAACTATCTAATTATCAAAAACGATAATCAAAAATCTCAAATCAAAAAATATCTAATTATCAAAACGATAATCAGAAATCTCAAATCAACAAATATCTAATTATCAAAAACGATAATAAAAAATCTCAAATTAACAAATATCTATTTATCAAAAACGATAATCAGAAATCTCAAATCAACAAATATCCAATTATCAAAAACGATAATCAGAATTCTCAAATCAACAAATATATAATTATCAAAAACGATAAGCAGAAATCTCAAATCAACAAATATCTAATTATCAAAAACGATAATCAGAAATCTCAGATCAACAAATATCTAATTATCAAAACGTTAATCAGAAATCTCAAATCAACAAATTTCTAATTATCAAAAACGATAATCAGAAACAACAAATGTCTAATTATCAACAAAGATTATTAGAACTCATATCAACAAATATCTAATTATTAAAAATGATAATCAGAAACAACAAATATCTAATTATCAAAAACGATAATCAGAAACAACAAATATCCAATTTTCAAAAATGATAATCAGAAACAACAAATATCCAATTACCTGCAGATAATTGGAAACAACAAATATCTAGAAATCAATCAAGATGACTAGAAAATCAACATAAAAGGTGGATCGATCCCAACAAATGGCAAGTTTTTAGATACGCCGCACGTGCATCAACAAATGGCCGAAGCCTACCAAGTACTATATTTTTGGCGCCCAACAAATGACCCGAAGGTCCAACATATAATCCGAAGGTCTAGTACTGGCTTTGACCTGGAGGTCCAACAAATGACCAGAAGGCCTAACAATAACCCAAAGGTCCAACAAAGTGGCTCGAAAGCCCAACAAATTCATCAAAATCATCAGACAGCAAATGTTTCAATTAACAAGTACGGAAATAACCAAAATAGCAAACGCACATGTCCCATACCACAAGTTTTAATAAATCGTTTAATTCTCTTCATCGTTTCCTTGAAAGCGAAAAATTGTGTATTTTAAATAAATAACATTTTACGTTCTCAAACGGACAAGTCCGGAATTAAGCGAATTAGTAAAGTAAGGGTTCATTTTCCTCGATTTTGCTGAAACGTTTAAATCGCTTCCTCATTGTTTTGAAAGCGCAGACTGTACAATTTTTAAAAACCATTTTATTTTAAAATGATTTGAAAATCCATGATTAAAACAACAACATCTATAGCAATCTCGATAAGGAAATTGCACTTCTCAAAACACCGTAAAAACGGATACCAAATCAGCATCGTGGGATAACCGCTTGAAAATCCACTTTAAATTGATGGTTACTGAAGGCAAAGCGACAGTTATTTTTATATGTCAAAATCTTATCAAAATAATTTGCATCGAAATATAATACCAGTGAATTTTCATTCATTAAAATGTCAACGAAACACCGTGCTTCAAAAATTTTGCACCGGTGTAAAAATCCCGTTATAAAAATAACAGCAACAAAATACGTTTAAAACCAAATACCGGTTCAATGTAAAATTAATGCAGTAACGTGCAGCTCAAATTTGCGCGTATACTACAAAATAAACAAAGAAATCACTCGAATATATCTTCAACGAAGATTATTTAAAAAAGCAAAAATCTCAACATAATCACATAACTACAATCGCTTCGGATCCTCAATCGGATTCGAAATTTTCAAAGAAATCAGAAATAAACACATCTATGTAACAAGATAATGAATTTAATTTCAATTTCATAATTTGATTTTTAAATCAAAAGGGTTACTAGCTATACTCAACGAAGACAGTGTTATTGTTTCCGCTGCGCACTCTGATAAACAAAACACAAATTACTCAATCATCAAAACACACTTTTCACTTTTATTTTTAAATAATGCTATTTAAAAATTTCGTCATAATTTCAAAACTTTAGTTTTGACTCAAGGCACAATAAAAACATCGACAAATAGTTGTAACACATGTTCCATCTAAGTTATGTTTTATATTATGTACATAAACCCCTAGCTCTGATACCAGCTGTGACGCCCCACCTCTATGCTCATAATAACAAAGAGCATTAAAAGAAATACTGTCTGTTATTACGAAGAATAAGGCTGGATAGGAGCGTCCATCCGTAGTTAGGCCTTACACTAGTATTGGTTATCTCAATAGGAGTGGTATATTTTTTTCATCTCTTATTTATTTACTCTCATTGACATATCCAATTCCTGTTTAAAACCAACTACGATGGTTCATAATAGTTTAGGACAACATATATGATAATAACAAAGATAAGCTAAATGCGGAACACAAATAATATCAAATCTCATATATATATAACTGAAGTCAGTTACAATACATATGATACAACCACAACTGCCGACTCTGGAGTTATATATACAAGTACATTATTATAAAAAATATACATGAATATATATTGTCCTATACAAATACACTGACTACTCCAAAAGATATGAAGAGACTTTATAGCTCAAGCAGAAACCCAAAGCAAGATATCAACAACCTGAAATAACTCGGTCTGACCCGAGTATTAAATTCAAAGGAAAATAATACACGGGTCAGTCTAATTCAAACTCAGTTATTAATGCACAGAAGCAATAATAATTAAATAATCAAATAGACGACAGTCACAATAAATCTCATCTATCCAATCCTTTAATAAAAAATCAAATGACGTTAAATATAACACGTGACAGTGTAAACAACAAATCAACAAATTCAAATTATCAACGAAGATAAATGAAAGGATTATCAATGAAGATAATTTAGAAAACAACAGAATTGCCTAAACGGCAATTAACAACAAAATCTATTTATTAAATAAATAATTAGAAACTCATAATCTAATTATCAATAGATAATTAGACAATAACAAAATGATCAATCAAACCAAATCAAAATACAATTTCAAATTATTGAATTGGACACACGAAACATTTCAAGCAATTGAAATATCAATTAAAACGTCACTTCTGTTTGGCTGCAGTACACGTGAGGATTAACTCAGTGCAATACAAAACACAAGGGCAAAATTGCAACAAAAGAAACTGCAGCCACCACAAGAATACGAGGGCAAAACTGCAACAAGAACTGCAACCACCACATGATCACAAAGGCAAGACTGCAATAAAAACTAAGATGCAAGCACACTCAAGGCGCGGTGCACATCAAACCTGTGGCATGCTACAGAATAACCATGCCCAAGCTATGGGACAACAAATCAAAGTCAAAGCCGATGTGTAACAACCCAGGGTTTTATAACAATTAATTATTGTCAAATGACGATTAAATTGGTTGTTTATTGCTATTGGGAGTTTTAGTCAGACTGAAACTCTTTTCAAAAATTTGTTACGGGTTAAGTGGGCTTTACATAAAATTTTAGCCCATGTTTCCTTATTTATTTTTGGGCCGTGGTAATTATCAATAAGAGAATAACCGTTCTCCTTTATTCATTCATTCGAAAACCCTAAACCAAAAACAAACGGGAAAAATGGTGGCGGCTCGTTCGTTGTTCGTTGTTCGTTCCTCTTCTTCAAAAAAAAAAATAGGGTTTTAATTTGAAGCGTCAATTTGCAATCGTGGTGAAATTTTATGGTCGTCTCTCTTCGTTGATCGATCGCTTTGAGTTGCCTACTGCTGCCTCTATTTGATCGAGTTCGATGTTGCTTTGCTTTGAGCTTGGTCATGCGGCTATGGATCTGGCATCTTTTGTGCTCGTCAATATAAGGTGAGTGATTTTATTCACTCACATTTTTAATCCAAACTTAGTACTATGTTAAAGGCAGTTCCATTTTTTTCGTGTTAATGTTTTCTGACATGGTTCGATTATGTTTATCCATGGTTTTGATGATTTTTGATTTGAGTTTGGCGATGTTGTTTTTGTTCGACCTTCGTCCTTGTTCGATTTCATCTGCTGTTTTATGTATTCGGCCATTAACAGTTGCTTTAAATTCTTTGTTGGCTTTTGAAACTACTACCTCTAACTCTGTTCGATTCTAGCCTTGACCACCTCGGCTTTGAAATGATGATAAACTTCGATTTTGATAAAATTGCTGACATCGGCCTTAAACATGATATCACTGACTTTGGGCATTTAATGGTTTGTAATTGCAGTTGTCTTTGATTTGTTCCCGAGACTTCTCTCATGACATACCTGATTTCGACATCCTTGGTCATTTGATTACTTGCGGCCTCGACTTGTTATACACTCCATCTACATTCTGATACATCTATACTTGTTCAAATTATCCATTATAGCTTGTCTGCATTGTGTCATAGCTGCATGTCTTGTTTGTATATCTGTGCATTGTTCCTATACTTGACTTGAAACTGCTTCGATTTGAGTTTGCATTTTTTTGACCTTGCACATTTGAGTTTAGCTATGCATTGCTTTGAGTCAGGTTGCATGGTCACTGTTGTGTGCTGTGCCATTGCTTAGTTTATTTCTTTTTCACTGTGTCATTTATGTTTCTCTGGAGTGCCATTGTTGTTTGCTGTCATGTTGAATTGTGAACTTTTGTATTGGTTCTATTATTGTTGTGTCATTTACTTTGTGCATTAGTTTGCATTGTGCATTCGTTTGTATTGGACTTGCTTGTGCATATCACCATACATCTGTTGCATCCATTGTTTTGTTTCATATATCACTTGCTTAACCCTTGCATATGTTCTCTGATACATATTCGAACTGGCTGTGTCACTTCCTTAGCTTTAGCTGCTGTCCATTTTGGTTTTGCTGTGACTTAAGATTTTATTGTCAATGTTGCATTGAGTTGAGTCATGATAGCAGTGACTTGACCTTTTTGCATTTTGTTTGTTTTTAGAAATTTCACCTGAGTTGAATCCGGCGTAAAGCTCGGGTTTGACCCTGTGCTCGTTTGTGAATTTTCATTGTGCATTCATGTGCACTTTGTTCATTTGATTGGTACTGGGTTGACACTGTGCTTGCTGTTGCAATTCCATCTGGTTCATTTTGATTTGAGTTGATGCCATTTGTTTTTGGTTCATTGAGCTTTTGTGTAATTCATCATTGTAGTGGGGAGGCAGTGCACACGTGTGTGTACTGCAGCCACACGGTATTGATGTTTTGAATTGATATTTCAATTACTTGAATTGTTTTATGTGTCCAATTCAATATTTTGAAATTGTATTTTTATTTGGTTTGATTGATCATTTTGTTGTTGTCTAATTATCTATTTGATAATTAGATTATGAGTTTCTAATTATTTATTTAATAATTAGATTTTGTTGTTAACTGCCGTTTAGGCAATTCTGTTGTTTCTAAATTATCTTCATTGATAATCCTTTCATTTATCTTCGTTGATAATTTGAATTTGCTCATTTGTTGTTTAACACTCTTACGTGTTATATTTACCGTTATCCGATTTCTTATTAAAGGATTGGATATACGAGATTTATTGTGACTGTCGTCTATTTGATTATTTAATTATTATTGCTTCCGTGCATTAATAACTGAGTTTGAATTAGACTAACCCGTATATTATTTTCTTTTGAGTTTAATACTCGGGTCAGACCGAGTTATTTCAGGTTGTAGATATCTTACTTTGGGTTGCCGCTAGAGCTATGAAGTCTTTATATCTCTTGGAGTAGTCATTGTCATAGTATAGGATGATATGTATTCATGTGTATTATTGTCAATAGTGTACTTGTATATATAACTTCCAGTGTCGACAGTTGTAGTTGTATCATATGTATTGTATCACATGTATTGTAACTGACTTCAGTTATATATATATATATATATATATATATATATATATATATATGAGATTTTATATTATCTGTGTTCCCCATTTAGCTTATCTGTGTTATTATTATATATATTGTCCTAAACTATTGTGAACCATCGTAGTTCGTTTTATACTGGAATTGGATATGTCGATGGGAGTAATAAACAGAGATGAAAAATAAAGAATATATACCACTCCTATCGAGATAACCAATACTAGTATAAGGCCTAACTACGGATGGCCACTCCTATCTAGCCTTATTCCTCGTAATAACAGATAGTATTTCTTTTAATACTCTTTGTTATTGTGAGCATAGAGGTGGGGCGTCACAGTTGGTGTCAGAGCGAGGGGTTTATGGATATAATATAAAACATAACTTAGATGGAACATGTGTTACAACTATTTGTCGATGTTTTTAGTTGTGCTATGAGTCAAAACTAAAGTTTTGTAATTATGATGAAATTTTTTAAATATCTTTATTTAAAAATAAAAAGTGAAATTCTGTTTGATGATTGAGTAATTTGTGTTCTATTTATCAAAGTGTGCAACGGAAACAGTGAGACTATCTTCGCTGAGTACAGCTGATAACCTTTTTGATTTAAAAATCAAAATATGAAAATGAAATTAAATTCATTGTGTTATTACATGGATGTGTTAATTTATGTTTTTTTTTGAAAATTTCGAATCCGATTTGAGGATTCGAAGCGATTGCAGTTATGTGATTTTGTTGAGATTTTTGCTATTTTGAATTATCTTCGTTGAAGATATATTCGAGTGATTTCTTTGTTCATTTTGTAGTGTACGTGCAAATTTGAGTTGCACGTTACTGCATTAATTTTACGTTGAACCGGTGTGTTGGGTTTTTAAAATATTTGGTTGCCATTATTTTTATAACGGGATTTTTACATCGGTGCTAAATTTTTGAAGCACGGTGTTTTGTTGATATTTTTAATGAATCAAAATTCACTGGTATTATATTTTGATGCGAATTATTGTGATGAAATTTTGACGTATAAAAATTACTGTCGCATTGACTTTAGCAACCGTCAATTTTAAAGTGGATCTTCAAGCGGTTATCCCGCAATACTGATTTTGTGATCCTTTTTTAGGGTATTTTGAGAAGTGCAATTTCCTTATCAAAATTGCTACAGATGTTGCTGTTTTTATCACGGATTTGCAAATCGTTTTAAAATAAAATTGTTTTTCGAAATTTCTATAGTTTGCGCTTTCAATAGAACGAGGAAGCGATTTAAACGTTTCAGCAAAATCGAGGACTATGAACCCTTACTTTTACTGATTCGCTTAATTCCGGACTTGTCCGTTTGAGAACGTAAAATGTTATTTATTCAGAATACACAATTTTGCACTTTCAACGAAACGATGAAGAGAATTAAATGATTTAGTAAAACTCATGGTATGGGACATGTGCATTTGCTATTTCGGTTTATTCTGGACTCGTTAATTGAAGTATTTGTTGTTTGATGATTTTGTGTACTTTCGAGCCACTATGTTGGACCTTCGAGTCATATGTTGGACCTTCGGGTCAATACAAGTACTAGACCTTCGGGTCATTTGTTGGACCTTCGGGTCATTTGTTGGACCTTCGGGTCATTTGTTGGACCTTCGGGTCATTTGTTGGGGGCCAAAAATATAGTACTTGGTAGGCTTCGGCCATTTGTTGATGCACGTGCAGCGTGGCTAAAACTCGCCATCTGATGTAATCGATCCACCTTTTATGTTGATTTTCTAGTCATCTTAATTGATTTCTAGAAATTTGTTGTTTCTATTTATCTGCAGGTAATTGGATATTTGTTGTTTCTGATTATCGTTTTTGATAATCGGATATTTGTTGATTTGAGATTTCTGATTATCGTTTTTGATAATCAGATATATGATGATTTGAGATTTCTGATTATTGTTTTGATAATTAGATATTTTTTGACTTGAGATTTCTGATTATCGTTTGTGATAATCGGATATTTGTGGATTTGAGATTTCTGATTATCTTTTTTGATAATCGGATATTTGTTGATTTGAGATTTCTGATTATCATTTTTGATAATCGGATATTTGTTGATTTGAGATTTCTGATTATCGTTTTGATAATTAGATATTTGTTGATTTAAGATTCCTGATTATCGTTTGTGATAATTAGATATTTGTTGATTTGAGATTTCTGATTTTCGTTTTTGATAATCGGATATTTGATGATTTGAGATTTCTGATTATCGTTTTTGATAATCGGATATTTGTTGATTTGAGATTTCTGATTATCGTTTTTGATAATCGGATATTTGTTGATTTGAGATTTCTAATTATCGTTTTGATAATTAGATATTTTTTGATTTGAGATTTCTGATTATCGTTTGTGATAATTCGATATTTGTTGATTTGAGATTTCTGATTATCGTTTTTGATAATTGGATATTTGTTGATTTGAGATTTCTGATTATCGTTTTTGATAATTGGATATTTGTTGATTTGAGATTTTTGATTATCGTTTTCGATAATTGGATATTTGTTGATTTGAGAATTCTGATTATCGTTTTTGGTAATTAGATATTTCCAGTTTTGCGGTTTGTGATTTGTGTTTTCTAATTATCTTTGTTGATAACTAGATTTTGCTGTTTGCTAATTATCGTATCGATAATTAGACATTGCTGCTTTGTGATTTTGTATTCTAATTATCTAATTGATAATTGAATATTACTGATAATTGAAATTATTCAGTTTTGTTGTTTTCTGATTGTCTATTTGATAATTAGATTTTGTTCAGAATTTGTGAATTTCTTTTATGAAATTAAAAGATTTCTTTGGTGTTTGTATTCCCGACTTTTATTTTTCTAGCTTAACCAGTTTATGTTAGAAAAATAATTGTTATTGACGACTTTAATTATGAAAATTGCGAGGACGCAATTTTTATAAGGAGGGGAGTCTGTAATAACCTGGGGTTTTGTAATAATTAATTATCGTCAAATGACGATTAAATTGGTTGTTAATTGCTATTGGGAGTTTCAATTAGATTGAAATTCTTTTCAAAAATTTGTTATGGGTTAAGTGGGCTTTATATATAATTTTAGCCCGTGTTTCCTTTTTTATTTTTTGGGCCGTGATAATTATCAATAAGGGAATAACCGTTCTCCTTTATTCATTCATTCGAAAACCCTAAACCAAAAACAAATGAGAAAAATGGTGGCGGCTCGTTCGTTGTTAGTTCCTCTTCTTCAAAAAAATTAGGGTTTTAATTTGAAGCCGTCGATTTGCAATCGTGGTGAAATTTTATGGTCGTCTCTCTTCGTTGATCGATCGCTTTGAGTTGCCTACTGCTGCCTCTATTCGATCGAGTTCGATGTTGCTTTGCTTTGAAATTGGTCGTGCGGCTACGGATCTGGCATCTCTGGTGCTCGTCAATATAAGGTGAGTGATTTTATTCACTCGCATTTTTAATCCAAACTTAGTACTATGTTACGGTAGTTCGATTTTGTTTCGTGTTGATGTTTTCTGACATGGTTCGATTCTGTTTATCCACGGTTTTGATGATTTTTGATTTGAGTTTGGCGATGTTGTTTTTGTTTGACTTTCATCCTTGTTCGATTTCATCTGTTGTTTTATATATTCGACCATTAAATGTTGCTTTAAATTCTTTGTTGGCTTTTGAAACTACTACCTCTAACTCTGTTCGATTCTAGCCTTGACCACCTCGGCTTTGAATTGATGATAAACTTCGGTTTTGATAAAATTGTTAACATCAGCCTTAAGCTTGATATCACTGACTTTGGGCATTTAATGGTTTGTAATTTCAGTTGTCTTTGATTTGTTCCTAGGACTTCTCTTGTGACATACCTGATTTCGACATCCTTGGGCATTTGATTACTTGCGGCCTCGACTTGTTATACACTGCATCTACATTCTGATACATGTATACTTGTTCAAATTATGCATTGTAGCTTGTCTGCATTGTGTCATAACTGCATATCTTGTTTTAATGTCTGTGCATTGTTGCTATACTTGACATGAAACTGCTTCGATTTGAGTTTGCATTTTTTTGACCTTGCACATTTGAGTTTAACTGTGCACTACTTCGAGTCAGGTTGCATGGTCACTGTTGTGTGATGTGCCATTGCTTAGTTTATTTCTTTTTCACTGTGTCATTTATGTTTCTCTGGAGTGCCATTGTTGTTTGCTGTCATGTTGAACTGTGAACTTTTGTATTGGTTCTATTATTGTTGTGTCATTTACTTTGTGCATTAGTTTGCACTGTGCATTCGTTTGTATTGGTCTAGCTAGTGCATATCACCATACATTTGTTTGCACTGCAGCCACCACAAGATCACAAGGACAAGACTGCAACAAAAACTCAGATGCAAGCACACTTAAGGCGCAGTGCACATCAAACCAGTTGTATGCTACAGAATAACCATGCCCAAGCTATGGGACAACAAATCAAAGTCAAAGCCGATGCCAACAGAAAAATGCAGTTCAGATCAAACTGCAAACAAATACAACTGCCTCAGTGCACGCATATGTATATACACATGTATACATACAAGTAGTGACTCAATACAACAAAACTAGTTCAAGGTTAAAAGTGAAGCAATACAAGATGAATCGGACCAGGCAGCAAGCTCCAGATGGATATTACAAGTACAGACTCAAGTGTACCACTCGAAGCAATACTTAGTGTACAACATACAAGTTCATATGTAAAACAAACAAAAAGCTAATGAAGACTACAGACCGAACCAAGATATGCAGAGTCAAGGCAACATGAAGTGAATCACAAACCAAAGGAGTGACATGACTAATAAAACAACTCAACTGTATGCAACAATAAAACGAAATGGACAATGCACCAATACTAAACAGAAGAATACATGAACACAATATCCACAACTGTCACACATGAATGCAGCATATACAAGGATAATATGGGTGCAGTGAAGACTGGAGCTCGTGGCTACAACAATAGAACATCAATGGAACTACGTAGCAATGTGCGGCCGCAAACAATCGAGCACATGAAATCTCAAGCCAAGGCCGAAGCCAGTAGAAACATGAATTCACAAATCAAAATCAAAGTTGACCAAGAAAGAAATCAATGCCGAGAGAATCAAGTATTAAAATCATTCAAATTTTCAGAGGAACATCAACCTTGAATTAAAATTGAATACTGAAGCACAATACTAAGTTTGAAGTAAGGATGCGAGTGAAGATAACTCACCTTGCTTCGAAGAGCACAATCAAATTTGCAGCCAAGCTCCACCCGTATCAAAGCAGAGACGAACCCAATCAAGCGGTCGAAATCATCTCAAGATACAATCAACTAACGAAGCAAGGAAATCAAATTGACTCCAGCATTTGTAATCGGTGTCAACGAATTATTGAAAACCCTAATTTTTGATTGAACGAAGAAACGGAACGAGCCGCCATTTATTTTTCTTTCGTATGTTTTGTTTTTGGGTTTGCCAATGAATCAAAGGGGACGGTATTGGATTTTATCACGGTACCAACAAAAAACATGGGCCAAGATGATTTTAAGGCCCACTAACCCTTAACAATTTTTTTGAAAAGAATTTCAACCCAATTAAACTCCCAATAGCAATTAGCTAGCAATTTTTAATCGTCTAATGGCGATAATTAATATTTACAAAACCCCGGGTTGTTACATTTACAGCGTTCTGTTTTAAGCTATTGGAAATCGTTTTTTAAAAGGTTAAAATGGGTAATTTCTTAAGTTATAGTATAGCATTTTGTCTATTTTACAGCATTTTGTTTTAGGCAATCGAAGTAGTTTTTTTTATAGGTAAAAAGGGGTAATTTCTTAAGTTATAGTACCACATTTTTCTTTTTCACAGCGTTTTGTTTTAAGCTATTGGAAGTAGTTTTTTTAAAGGAGGTAAAGGGGTAATTTCTTAAGTTATAGTAGAACATTTTCGTCTATTTTACAGCGTTTTGTTTTAAGCTAATGGAAATAGTTTTTTTAAATGTTAAAAAGGAGTACTTTCTTAAGTTATAGTACAGCATTTTTGTCTATTTTACAGCGTTTTTTAAGCAATTGGAAGTAGTTTTTTTTAAAAAGGTAAAAGGAGGTAATTTCTTAAGTTATAGTTCGGTATTTTGTCTATTTTAAAGCATGTCTATTTTACAGTGTTTTGTTTCAAGCTATTAGAAGTAGTTTTTTTTTAAATGGTAAAAAGGGGTAATTCTTTAAGTTATAGTACATCATTTTGCCTTTTTTTACAGCGTTTTGTTTTAAGCTATTGGAAGTAGTTTCTTTAAAAAAAGGTAAAAATGGGTAATTTCTTAAGTTATAGTACAATATTTTGTCTATATTAAAGCTTTTTGTTTTAAGCTATTGGATGTAGTTTTTTTTAAAAGGGTAAAAATGGGTAATTTCTTAATTTATACTAAAGCATTTTGTCTATTTTATAGCATTTTGTTTTAAGCTATTGGAAGTAGTTTTTTTTTAAAAAGGTAAAAAGGGGTTATTTTTTGAGTGATAGTACAACAATATGTCTATTTTACAACATTCTGTTTTAAGCTATTGGATGTAGTTTTTTTTTAAAAAGGTAAAAAGGGTAATTTGTTAAGTTATAGTACATCATTTTGTCTATTTTACAGCGTTTTATTTTAAGCTATTGGAAGTAGTTTTGCCTTAAAAAGGTAAAAAGGGGTAATTTCTTAAGTTATAGTAAGGCATTTTATCTATTTTACAGCTTAGGTCGTGTGAGAGTAGGTCGAGTGGAGCGACCTATAGGTTTGGACGAGTTAGCGTGTTAGTGCTAACGAGTTAAGGCTTAAGGAATTACGAGCTAACGTGTGAAGTGTTGAGTCGTGTTCAAGTTAATAGGGTTTTAAGTCATTAATGAGTTATAAGAGTTAGTGAGTTAGTGTGCTACGACTTAGTGGTTTGGGATGAGTTAAGGGCTAGCGACTTAAGGTGTTAGGTCGTTAAGAAGTTAAGTCGCGGCATCGTGGATCTGCATTCATTTTAAGTCGCGCAGCTTTAGGACCGTTAGATCGTGTGTGCGACTTAGTAGCTCGCTATGTCGTAAGTCGTAACTCGTTTACGAGTTAGCGGATCTGCGTTCTTTTTAGGTCGTAGGGGCTGTGAGCCGTTGGATCTTATAGGTCATAGGGGGGGCTTTGGAGTTAGGTCGTTAACGACCTAGTTAACCCGAGTTTTGGTTGAGTCGTTGGTATGAGTTAAGGCCTTAGGTCGCCTAAGAGTTAGGTCGGTACATGCTAAGTCGTTAGCAACTTAATGATAGGTCGTAACACGTGTTGCCTGTTGGGTCGTGAGCCTATTAGCGTAGGTCGTGACATTTATAAGTCGTTTCCCAGTTGAGTCATAGCTCGTGTACGAGTTAGGTCGTAACGTGTGCTAAGCCTTATGATGTTGAGTCGTTAGGTCGTGAGTCGTAACATGTTAGGTCGGCAATGACCTAAGACCGAGCGCGAGTTATGGACTGAGCGACCTAGGGGGGGCGATTCAGCCTATAAATACGTGACCACTTGTGCACTTTTTGGCACCGGATTTTGAAGCGACGAAGTGCTGCCATTTTGAGAGCTCGACTACAGCATTTCTTCATATTCTTTTCTCCACTCTAATCTAGTTCTAACACCCATCCAAGATCGAAGATCCAAGAGCCAAAGTTGAAGATCTTCATCCAACAAAGCTAGATTCCATCGTTTCAAGCGAGATTTCGACGAATCAAGCTTGAATCCTTGCTGTCCAGATCTGAAGTTGATAGTTTTTGAAGTGTTTGGGTGATTTGGTGAGTGGTGGTTATCTCTCACGCGGACCCAAAGGAGTATATTGGATTGGTGGCTTGTTTGAGTTTTAAAGTTAGAGATTTCATGCATTTTTCTTAGTTCCAAGACTAGATTCATTACTTTTGAAGATGTTTACCTATGCAAGTTCAATTAACAAGTTATAGAGACAAAACCCATGTTTTATATTTGATAGATCTATGCTAAAATCCATGATTTCATATATGTTAGACTTATGCTCATTTATTAACGAAATTGCCATTATAGTTGATATTGCTTGATTAGATCTTGTTTGAATGCTTGATTGTTTGGATGTATGATTGATTTGATTGTCTCGAGTTAGCTTGTAGTTGATTTGGGACAAGATGGTTGAAGATGATTCAAAAGCTAAGTGGAAAGGCTCTTGAATGGTGAAAGCTGCTGTGGCATATGAAGCGGATGATGAAGCTCATATGGATGGGTTCGAGGACTTTGCTATAGTTAGAGAAAGCAAAGTATGATGACGAAATGGACTTTTCCATGATATGTTGAGGCGAAGTACGATGATGAGATGGACTTTGCTAAGATGCGTTGGAGCAAAGCATGATGTGGAAGCCTTGGTTTAATCCAGACGGGATCATCCCAAGCATGTTGATTACTCGATGATGCGGTTCGAGTTGGTGGATAATGGTGGCTCGAGAGGTGCTTGAGCTATAATGGGAATAGTCGTCGAGGAAGATGACTAGAAGGTTGAGATCTTATCGTTATTGAAGGTTCTAGCAAGCTCAAAGCAAGAGTACGTTGGGTAGATCCGTTATACCCAGGCGCGGGTCATGATGACGTGCTAGTACTCTGGGTAGATTCGTTATACCTAGGCACGGGTCACGAGGACGTGCGGAGTTATGTCTAGAACCGGGGTTGCCATTAGCCCTTGACGGATATTTGAAAGATGAGTTGGTCATTCAATTAACGATAAAATCAAGGCAATGATAACAGTGATAGCCAGAGTCATGGATGTTTGGTTGTATCATCATTCGGTCTCAAGAGCGGTGTTTTCTGGGTGCTTATCTAATCTTGGTTTAGGCCTTGGGGGTTTGTATTTGGAAAACATCGACCTTGACTCGAGTGATTATTGCTTTACTTTAATTATCTGCTTTGCTATGCTTGCTTCTCCTTAGTGTGTGTCTGGGGGCTATCACTGTATGAAGAGGTGGAGTGGGATGATTTGGGTTCCTATTCCTTTTATCCCTTATGATCTTTTGGTATGTTTGATAGTTGATTTACTGCTCACTAAGACTTTGTCTGACTCAAGGTTTTATGTCTCCTCTTATTACCTTGGGCTATTCATCCATGTTGGGATGGGCAGACTAGGTGACAGGTGGCAGGTGCTGATCTTAGTGGCTCACGTTGATGATTACGAAGGCGAGCAGGAGGCTTTACATATTATTTTCATATTCTATGTACTAGATATTCCGCTGTTTGTTGATTACTCTGAGTGCTATGTAGTGAGGCTTCTTGTATTCATGATTCTGACCATGTATAAAGCTATTATGATTAGATGATGATATTCTGTTCTATGGAAGCTTCACTATATTATATTTCTCTATTGTATTTTATCCATGCGCTGTGAGTTTTACGATAGAATCTAAAATGTTCATTTTACCCTTGACGGTCACTCATGGTTGCCTGGCACACCTTCAGTGCACCATTCCCTTGTTTCCGTGCGGGAATCATGGGCGGTCGTCACATTTGGTATCAGAGCGAGGTTAATCGATTTTAGCCAACGCTCTCTGACGTAACTACGTAAGAGAGACGTAATTGTATTTTGATGGATGATTACTATATATAATATAGTGGTTTAGATGGATTTGAACTCCTTATGTAATTGTTCCTCAAGGTGTTCTAATCAGTCCTTTTTGTAGATACTAAGGATGAGTCGAAGAGGGAGACCAGCTGCCGGGGAAGGTCGTGCTGCTGATGGAGTTGCTGATTATGGAGCTATGTTCGAAGCGATGATGACTTCGATCATGAGAAGGATACCAACTCCAGGGTCAGCGGTAGATGTTGGAATTAAAGTTCAAGCTCCAAGACCAGTGGATTTTGCTGAGCTTTGCAAGGATTATACTTCTCTTGGAGGAAAGGTTTTCTTGGGAACGGAATCAACCATTGAAGTGCAAAGATGGATTGATGCTTGTAGAAGGATCTTTGGTGACTTGGGAGTTGAGGATGCAACTAAGAGGAAGCTTGCATCGAGACAGCTTCAAGGGAGAGCTGCTGATTGGTGGAATTCTATCACCATAGATACTCCAGAAGAAGAGATTACTTGGGAGCAATTCCAAGTTAGATTTGAAGCCAAGTTTATCTCTACAGCTCAGAAGTCTGTTTTGTTTAAGAAGTTTGTTGAACTCAAGCAGGGTGGGAGGCCAGTTCTTGAGTATGTTTCTGAGTTTGAGGCTCTGTCCAAGTATGCTAGATCGTATATTGAATCCCCCTACCAGAAGAACGAGAAATTCGTGACAGGCTTGGACAGTTATCTTGGAAGACAGTTGGTGGATCACCTGGACGATCCATTTGAGAAGCTGGTGGAGAAAGCTCTCAGGCACGAGAGTTTGTTTCCTAAGGAAGTATCTGTTGTTGCTGTGACCAAGGAGGAGTCTAAACCACAGCAGGGTGGAAACAAGAAGAGGAAGCAGCAACAGCAGAAGGGTAAGGATGGTCAGAAGAAGCTGAAGGGGGAAAAGACCTGCTATAATTGTCGGCAGAAGGGCCATCTCTCCAAGGATTGCAAGAATCCGAAGGTGTTGTTGAAGTGCTACAACTGTGATAAGCTGGGGCACATTAAGAAGAACTGTCCGGAACCGATTAAGGACAGGCAGGTTGTGCAAGCTTATGCTTTGGGAGCTGTCCCGTCATCTTCGAAAGCTCCTACTGCTGAAGAGAAGGGGAAGAGTGTGGTGGTTCAAGGTACTCTTTCCATTTGTGGTGTTCCAGTTAGAGTGTTGTTTGATACTGGAGCGTCGCATTCTTTTGTTTGTGATGATTTGGTAGGCCGGTTAGGTTTGAAACCGGATATTGTTGATAGGCCACTGGTTGTGACAAATCCAGTTGGGGGTTCGTCATGTCTGTGTATGATATGCCATGGTCTAGTTGTGTCGAGTCATGATTGCTCGTTCGTTTGTGATTGCTTTGTTCTGAACTTTGCGGGGTTCGGAATTATTTTGGGTATGGACTGGCTTAGGAAGTATGCGGCAAGGATTGATTGTGAGAGGCTGGAGGTGACAGTCGGGAATGTGGAAGGGTGAAAGGTTGTGATACGATGTAAGCATGAGGAAGGCGTCTTCATGAGCTTCATGTATTCGCTGGTTGTTCCACGGGATGGACTTTCATCGGTGCCTATTGTGAATGGATTTGAGGATGTCTTTGACGAAGTCAAAGGGTTACCGCCGCATAGAGAGATCGAGTTTCGTATTGATCTAGTTGAGGGAGCCAGACCCGTTGTGATGCCTCTTAGGCGGATGGCGCCTAGGGAACAGCGAGAGTTGAAGGTGCAAGTTGATGACCTTTTGCGAAAAGGATTCATTCGGCGTAGTGTGTCCGAATGGGGTGCACCAGTTGTGTTCGCAACCAAAGCGGATGGATCGTTGAGATTGTGTGTCGATTATCGTGAGCTGAATAAGGTGACTAAGAAGAACAAGTATCATTGCCGAGAATAGATGACTTGTTTGATCAGCTTCACGAGGCTAAGGTGTTTTCTCAGATGGATTTGGCAACAGGATTTCACCAGTTGAGAGTAGCTAAGGATAGTGTGCCGAAGACTGCTTTTAGGACACCATCCGGTTTTTATGAGTGGCTGGTAATGCCGTTTGGATTGACTAACACACTAGCATATTTTGTGGATCTTATGAATAGAGTATTCAGAGATCAGTTGAACAAGTTTGTACTTGTGTTCGTGGATGATATTCTGATTTACTCCAGAACTGAGGAAGAGCACAAGACGCACTTGCGAATTGTTTTGGAAATCTTGCGGAAACATCAGCTGAAGGCTAAGTTTTCGAAGTGTCACTTCTGGAAGAGTGAAGTGAGATTCTTAGGCCATGTTATTTCTGGAAGTGGAATAGCGGTTGATCCCGCTAAGGTGGCAGCGATCCAGGATTGGGTCAGACCTAAGAATGCATCAGATGTGAGAAGTTTTCTTGGACTAGCAGGATATTATCGACGGTTTATCAAAGACTTTTCCAAGATAGCTGCACCATTGACAGGATTGACGAAGAAGAATCAGGTATTCAGTTGGGATGCTAAGTGTGAGCAGGCCTTTGGAATCCTGAAAGAGCGACTGAAGAGTGCTCCTGTTTTGACTATTCCAAGTGGGAATGATGAGATGATGGTTTACACCGATGCATGTGGTACTGGACTTGGAGTAGTGCTAATGCAGAAAAATAAAGTTGTTGCGTATGCAAGTCGACAACTGAAGCCGCATGAAAGGAATTGCCCGACTCATGATTTGGAGTTGGCGGCGATTGTGTTTGCTCTGAAGATGTGGAGACATTATCTATTGGGAGTTCGATTCGAGTTGTTTACGGATCATAAGTCGTTGAAGTATCTTTTCTCCCAAACGGATTTGAATCTTCGGCAGCAACGATGGCTAGAGTTTTTAGCATCATATGATTTTGGTATAGCCTATACTCCGGGAAAAGGTAACGCAGTAGCTGATGCGTTAAGTCGAAGACATGCAGGATTGGGAGCCATGTTTTCGGAATGGAAGAGTCTCGAGTTTTTAGCTAGATTTGACTTCAGGACCAGATGTGAATTGGAACCTGAAATGTTGGCAAACTTATCGATAAGGTCTACTCTTATGGGAAGAATTGGCGAGAGCCAAAAGCGAGACGATAAGCTTGTCAAGATTATCCGTGATTTGGAATCTGGAATGGATCCAGAGAAGGATAAAAGATTCGAAGTCGATCGAGAGGGTTGGCTTCGTAAGCAAGGACGACTGGTTGTTCCCGATATCGATGAGTTGAGAGATGAAGTTCTGAAGGAAAGTCATCACTCGAAGTTGACAATTCATCCAGGTGGAAATAAGATGTATCGGGATATGAAGAGAACTTATTACTGGGCAGGTATGAAGAAGGATGTCGGAAATTTTATTTCCAAATGTATGAACTGCCAGTTAGTAAAAGCCGAGCAGAAGAAGCCAAGCGGATTGCTTCAGCCATTAGAAGTTCCTACATGGAAGTGGGAGCAGATATCGATGGATTTTATCAATGGTCTACCTAGAACCAGAGCAGGGAATGAGGGGATTTGGGTCATAGTAGATCGTTTGACCAAGAGTGCAAGATTCATTCCTGTTCGATCGACTAGGACTGCATCGAAGTTGGCTGAATTGTATGTTAAGTGGATAGTTCGATTCCATGGTATTCCGAAGATTATAGTGAGCGACCGAGACCCATTGTTCACTAGTGGATTTTGGAAGAGCTTCCAGGAAGTTTTGGGAACCGAGTTGTGTTTGAGTACAGCTTATCACCCCCAAACAGATGGTCAGACTGAGAGAGTCAACCGAGTTTTGGAAGATCTTCTCAGAGCTTGTGTTTTGGATTTCGGAGGGTCATGGGAGGATCATCTTCATTTGGTGGAATTTGCGTATAACAACAGTTATCAGTCGAGTATTGGTATTGCACCATTTGAGGCATTGTATGGAAGACCGTGTAACTCTCCGACATGTTGGTTGGAAACTGGAGAAAAACTGATACTTGGGCCAGAGATGATTCGACAGACTTCGGATTGTATAGGGATCATTCGGCAACGAATGAAGGCGGCCCAGGATCGTCAGAAAAGTTATGCCGATAATCGTCGTAAGAATTTGGAATTCGACGTAGGTGATATGGTTTTTGTGAAGATTTCTCCTCTGAAGAATGTTATTCGATTTGGAAAGAAAGGAAAGTTAACTCCGAGATTTGTTGGACCATTCCCGATTATCGAGCGAATTGGAAAGCTCGCTTATAGATTGGAGTTACCGGAAAAGATAGCGGGTGTGCACAATGTGTTTCATGTATCTTATCTACGGAAGTATGTGCATGACTCGAATACGGTGGTTTCTGCTGATAGCTGTGAAGATTTGGAGGTTGATCCAGTGGTTACGAGACCTCGTAAGCCGCTCCGTGTTGTTGAAACCGACACGAAACAGCTTAGGAGGAAGACGATTACGTTGCTCAAGATACAATGGAGTGATGATGTTAACGACTGTACGTGGGAGGAGGAAGAGAGGATGAAGGCAGGTCATCCTGAACTCTTCAAGGTTTGGCCCTAAGGTGTCGTGACATCTCATGAATTTGTAACTTGATTCTGATCTTAGAATTCTGCATGCTAGGTTAGAAATTGGATGCATGATTTGTTGATTGCTATGGATGGTAGGCATGCAGAATAGCTTTGATTGCTGTTGTTTGTTTGGAATTTCGGGGGCGAAATTCCTAAGGGGAAGAGAATGTAACGACCCGTATTTTACGTGTCGATATATCGTAGAATTTACAGGTCGTTAGTGTTATGTTATTCCTAGCCTAAGTCGTATGGGAGGTTAACTCGTGTGTTGTTTGGGTTGTAAGGAAGATATCTCGTGTAGGCAACTTAAGCTTAGGTCGTGTGAGAGTAGGTCGAGTGGAGCGACCTATAGGTTTGGACGAGTTAGCGTGTTAGTGCTAACGAGTTAAGGCTTAAGGAATTACGAGCTAACGTGTGAAGTGTTGAGTCGTGTTCAAGTTAATAGGGTTTTAAATCATTAATGAGTTATAAGAGTTAGTGAGTTAGTGTGCTACGACTTAGTGGTTTGGGATGAGTTAAGGGCTAGCGACTTAAGGTTTTAGGTCGTTAAGAAGTTAAGTCGCGGCATCGTGGATCTGCATTCATTTTAAGTCGCGCAGCTTTAGGACCGTTAGATCGTGTGTGCGACTTAGTAGCTCGCTATGTCGTAAGTCGTAACTCGTTTACGAGTTAGCGGATCTGCGTTCTTTTTAGGTCGTAGGGCCTGTGAGCCGTTGGATCTTATAGGTCGTAGGGGGGGCTTTGGAGTTAGGTCGTTAACGACCTAGTTAACCCGAGTTTTGGTTGAGTCGTTGGTACGAGTTAAGGCCTTAGGTCGCCTAAGAGTTAGGTCGGCACATGCTAAGTCGTTAGCAACTTAATGATAGGTCGCAACACGTGTTGCCTGTTGGGTCGTGAGCCTATTAGCGTTAGGTCGTGACATTTATAAGTCGTTTCCCAATTGAGTCATAGCTCGTGTACGAGTTAGGTCGTAACGTGTGCTAAGCCTTATGATGTTGAGTCGTTAGGTCGTGAGTCGTAACATGTTAGGTCGGCAACGACCTAAGACCGAGCGCGAGTTATGGACTGAGCGACCTAGGGGGGGCGATTCAGCCTATAAATACGTGACCACTTGTGCACTTTTTGGCACCGGATTTTGAAGCGACGAAGTGCTGCCATTTTGAGAGCTCGACTACAGCATTTCTTCATCTTCTTTTCTCCACTCTAATCTAGTTCTAACACCCATCCAAGATCGAAGATCAAGATCGAAGATCCAAGAGCCAAAGTTGAAGATCTTCATCCAACAAAGCTAGATTCCATCGTTTCAAGCGAGATTTCGACGAATCAAGCTTGAATCCTTGCTGTCCAGATCTGAAGTTGATAGTTTTTGAAGTGTTTGGGTGATTTGGTGAGTGGTGGTTATCTCTCACGCGGACCCAAAGGAGTATATTGGATTGGTGGCTTGTTTGAGTTTTAAAGTTAGAGATTTCATGCATTTTTCTTAGTTCCAAGACTAGATTCATTACTTTTGAAGATGTTTACCTATGCAAGTTCAATTAACAAGTTATAGAGACAAAACCCATGTTTTATATTTGATAGATCTATGCTAAAATCCATGATTTCATATATGTTAGACTTATGCTCATTTATTTACGAAATTGCCATTATAGTTGATATTGCTTGATTAGATCTTGTTTGAATGCTTGATTGTTTGGATGTATGATTGATCTGATTGTCTCGAGTTAGCTTGTAGTTGATTTGGGACAAGATGGTTGAAGATGATTCAAAAGCTAAGTGGAAAGGCTCTTGAATGGTGAAAGCTGTTGTGGCATATGAAGCGGATGATGAAGCTCATATGGATGGGTTCGAGGACTTTGTTATAGTTAGAGAAAGCAAAGTATGATGACGAAATGGACTTTGCCATGATATGTTGAGGGGAAGTACGATGATGAGATGGACTTTGCTAAGATGCGTTGGAGCAAAGCATGATGTGGAAGCCTTGGTTTAATCCAGACGGGATCATCCCAAGCATGTTGATTACTCGATGATGCGGTTCGAGTTGGTGGATAATGGTGGCTCGAGAGGTGCTTGAGCTATAATGGGAATAGTCGTCGAGGAGGATGACTAGAAGGCTGAGATCTTATCGTTATTGAAGGTTCTAGCAAGCTCAAAGTAAGAGTACGTTGGGTAGATCCGTTATACCCAGGCGCGGGTCATGATGACGTGCTAGTACTCTGGGTAGATTCGTTATACCTAGGCACGGGTCACGAGGACGTGCGGAGTTATGTCTAGAACCGGGGTTGCCATTAGCCCTTGACGGATATTTGAAACATGAGTTGGTCATTCAATTAACGATAAAATCAAGGCAATGATAACAATGATAGCCAGAGTCATGGATGTTTGGTTGTATCATCATTCGGTCTCAAGAGCGGTGTTTTCTGGGTGCTTATCTGATCTTGGTTTAGGCCTTGGGGGTTTGTATTTGGAAAACATCGACCTTGACTCGAGTGATTATTGCTTTACTTTAATTATCTGCTTTGCTATGCTTGCTTCTCCTTAGTGTGTGTCTGGGGGCTATCACTGTAGGAAGAGGTAGAGTGGGATGATTTGGGTTCCTATTCCTTTTATCGCTTATGATCTTTTGGTATGTTTGATAGTTGATTTACTGCTCACTAAGACTTTGTCTGACTCAAGGTTTTATGTCTCCTCTTATTACCTTGGGCTGTTCATCCATGTTGGGATGGGCAGACTAGGTGACAGGTGGCAGGTGCTGATCTTAGTGGCTCACGTTGATGATGACGAAGGCGAGCAGGAGGCTTTACATATTATTTTCATATTCTATGTACTGGATATTCCGCTGTTTGTTGATTACTCTGAGTGCTATGTAGTGAGGCTTCTTGTATTCATGATTCTGACCATGTATAAAGCTATTATGATTAGATGATGATATTCTGTTCTATGAAAGCTTCACTATATTATATTTGTCTATTGTATTTTATCCATGCGCTGTGAGTTTTGCGATAGAATCTAAAATGTTCATTTTACCCTTGACGGTCACTCATGGTTGCCTGGCACACTTTCAGCGCACCATTCCCTTGTTTCCGTGCGGGAGTCATGGGCGGTCGTCACAAAAGGGGTAATTTCTTAAGTTATAGTACAACATTTTCTTTTAAGCTATTGGAAGTAGTTTTTTCCTAAAAGGGTAAAAAAGGGTAATTTCTTAAGTTATAGTACATCATTTTGTCTATTTTACAGCGTTTTGCTTTAAGCTGTTGGAAGTAGAGTTTTTTTTAAAAAGGGGTAATTAATTAAGTTATAGCACAACATTTTTTCTGTTTTTCAGCGTTTTGTTTTAAGCTATTGGATGTAGTTTTTTTTTAAAAGATAAAATGGGGTAATTTATTAAGTTAAAGTAAAGCATTTTGTCTATTTTACAACGTTTTTGTATAAGCTATTGGAAGCAGTTTTTTTAAAAAAAAAATGTAAAGAGGGTAATTTCTTAAGTTATAGTACAGCATTTTGTCTATTTTACAGCGTTTTGTTTTAAGCTATTGGAAGTAGATTTTTTTTAAAAGGTAAAAAGGGTTAATTTCTTAAGTTATAGTACAGCATTTTGTAACATTTTGTTTTAAGCTATTGGAAGTAGTTTTTTAAAATGGCAACAAATGGGTAATTTCTTAAGTTATAGTATGACATTTTGTCTATTTTACAGCATTTTGTTTTAAGCCATTGGAAGTTGTTTTTTAAAAGTAAAATGGGTAATTTCTTAAGTTATAGTACATCAATTTGTCTATTTTACAGCAGTTTGTCTATTTTACAGAATTTTGTCTATTTTACAGCCTTTTGTTTTAAGCTATTAGAAGTAGTTTTTTTTAAAAAGGTAAAAGGGGTAATTTCTTGAGTTATAGTACAACATTTTGTCTATTTTACAGCATTTTGGTTTAAGCTGTTGGAAGTATTTTTTTTCAAAAGGTAAAAAGGGGTAATTTCTTAAGTTATAGTACAACATTTTGTCTGTTTTACAGCATTTTGTCTGTTTTACAGCATTTTGTCTATTCTACAGCGTTTTATTTTAAGCTATTAGAAGTCGTTTTTTTAAAAAGGTAAAAATAGGTAATTTCTTAAGTTATAATACAACATTTTGTCTATTTTACAGGGTTTTTGTTTTAAGCCATTGGAAATACTTTTGTTAAAAAAAAGAAGGGAAAAAGGTGTAATTTCTTAAGTTACAGTACGGCATTTTGTCTATTTTACAGCATTTTGTCTATTATACAGCGCTTTGTTTTAAGATATTAGAAGTAGTTTTTTAAAAAATAAAGGTAAAAAGAGGTAATTTCTTAAGTTATAGTACAGCATTTTGTCTATTTTACAGCGTTTTGTTTTAAGCTATTGGAAGTATTTTTTTAAAAAAAAGGTAAAAGGGGTAATTTCTTAAGTTATAGTACAGCATTTTGTCTGTTTTACAACGTTTTGTCTTAAGCTATTGGATGTGGTAATTTCTTAAATTATAGTATAGCATTTTGTCTATTTTTCAACGTTTTTCTTTAAGCTATTGGAAGTAATTTTTTTTTTAAAAAAGGGAAAAATGGGTAATTTCTTAAGTTATAGTACAGCAATTTGTCTATTTTACAGCGTTTTGTTTTAAGCTATTGGAAGTATTTTTTCTTAAAAAGGTAAAAGGGGGTAATTTCTTAAGTTATAGTACGGCATTTTGTCTATTTTATAGCGTTTTGTTTTAAGCTTTTGGAAGTAAATTTTTTAAAGGTAAAAAAGGGTAATTTCTTAAGTTTAAATACAGCATTTTGTCTATTTTCCAACATTTTGTCTATTTTATAGCATTTTGCCTATTTTATAGCGTTTTGTTTTAAGCTATTGGAAGTAGTTTTTTTAAAAAAGGTAAAAAGGGATAATTTCGTAAGTTATAGTACAACATTTTATCTATTTTACAGCATTTTGTTTTAAGCTATTGGAAGTAGTTTTTTTAAAAGTTAAAAAGGGGTAATTTCTTAAGTTATAGTACAACATTTTGTTTATTTTACAGCGTTTTGTTTTAAGTTATTGGAAGTATTTTTTTCTTAAAAAGGTAAAAAGGGATAATTTCTTAAGTTATAATACAACATTTTGTCTGTTTTACAGCGTTTTGTTTTAAACTATTGAATGTAATTTTTAAAAAAAAAGATAAAAATGGGTAATTTCTTAAGTTATAGTAAAGCATTTTGTCTATTTTACAGCGTTTTATTTTAAGCTATTGGAAGTATTTTTTTTTAAAAAGGTAAAAGGGGGTAATTTTTTAAGTTATAGTACATCATTTTGTCTATTTTACAGCGTTTTATTTTATGCTATTGGAAGTAGTTTTTTTTTTAGAAAGGTAAAAAGTGGTAATTTCTTAAGTTAAAGTACGACATTTTGTCTATTTTACAGCATTTGGTTTTAAGCTATTGGAAGTAGTTTTATTTTTTAAAAGGTAAGAAGGGGTGATTTCTTAAGTTATAGTACGGAATTTTAACTGTTTTGCAGTGTTTTGTTTTAATCTATTTGAGGTAGTTTTTTTTTAAAGGTAAAAAGGAGTAATTTCTTAGGTTATAGTACAACATTTTGTTTATTTTACAGCATTTTGTCTATTTTACAGCATTTTTTAAAAGTATTAGGAGTATTTTTTTTAAAAAGGTAAAAGGGAGTAATTTCTTAAGTTATAGTACAACATTTTGTATATTTTACAGCGTTTTGGATTTAAGCTATTGGAAGTATTTTCTTTACAAAGGTAAAAATGGGTAATTTCTTAATTTGTAGTACAACAATTTGTCTATTTTACAGCATTTTATCTATTTTACTGCGTTTTGTTTTAAGCTATTAGATGTAGTTTTTTCTAAAAAGGTAAAAAGTGGTAATTTCTAAAGTCACAGTACAACATTTTGTCTATTTTACAACATTTTGTTTTAAGCTATGGAAGTGGTTTTTTTTAAAAAGGTAAAATGGGTTAATTTCTTAAGTTATAGTACAGCATTTTGTCTGTTTTACAACGTTTTGCTTTAAGCTATTGGATGTAGTTTTTTTTAAAAGGTAAAAATGGGTAATTTCTTAAGTTATCGTAAAGCATTTTGTCTATTTTACTACGCTTTGTTTTAAGCTATTGGAAGTAGTTTTTTTAAAAAAAGGGTAAAAAGGGTTAATTTCTTAGGTTATAGTACATCATTTTGTCTATTTTACAACGTTTTGTTTTAAGCTATCGGAAGTTGTTTTTTTAAAAAAAAAGAAAAAAAAAGGTAATTTCTTAAGTAATAGTACATCATTTTGTATATTTTACAGCGTTTTATTTTAAGCTATTAGAAGTTGTTTTTTTTAAAAGGTTAATTTCTTAAGTTATAGTACGACATTTTGTCTATTTTACAGTGTTTTGTTTTAAAATATTGGAAGTAGTATTTTTTTTTAAGGTAAAAGGGGTAATTTCTTAAGTTGTAGTAAAGCAATTTGTCTATCTTGCATAATTCTGTTTATTTTACAGCATTTGCCTATTTTACAGCGTTTTGTTCTTAGCTATTAGAAGTAGTTTTTTTTTTTTAAAAGGTAAAAAGGGGTAATTTCTTAAGTTACAGTACAGCATTTTGTTTATTTTACAATGTTTTGTTTTAAGCTATTCGAAGTAGTTTTTTAAAAAAAATGTAAAAATGGGCAATTTATTAAGTTATGGTACGGCATTTTGTCTATTTTATATAATTTTGTCTATTTTTTAGCGTTTTGCTTTAAACTATTGGAAGTAGTTTTTTTTCAAAAAAGGTAAAAAGGGGTAATTTCTTAAGTTATAGTACAGCACATTGTCTATTTTACAGCGTTTTGTTTTAAGCTGTTGGAAGTATTTTTTAAAAAAAATTAAAAAGGGGTGATTTCTGAAGTTATATTACTGCATTTTGTCTTTTTTACACCGTTTTTTAAGCTATTAGTTGTAATTTTTTTAAAAAAGGTAAAAAGGGATAATTTCTTAAGTTGTAGTAAAGCATTTTGTCTATTTTACAGCATTTTGTTTTGAGCTATTGCAAGTAGTTTTTTTAATAAAAAAAGTAAAAATGGGGTAATTTCATAAGTTGTAGTATAGCATTTTGTCTATTTTACATCATTTTGTTCTAATTTATTGGAAGTAGTTTTGTTTTAAAAAAAAGGTAAAAAGGCGTAATTTCTTAAGTTATACTACAACAATTTGTCTATTTTACAGAGTTTTGCTTTTAGCTATTGGGAGTAATTTTAAAAAAAAAAGGTAAAAAGAGATAATTTCTTAAGTTATAGTACAACATTTTTTTCTATTTTACAGCGTTTTGATTTAAGCTATTGAAAGTAGTTTTTTAATACAAAAGGTAAAAAGGGGTAATTTCTTAAGTTATAGTACAACATTTTGTCAATTTTACAGTGTTTTGTTATAGTACAGCATTTTTGTCTATTTTACAGCATTTTGTTTTAAGCTATTGGGAGTAGTTTTTTTGTTTTAAAAGGTAAAAGGGGGTAATTTCTTAAGTTATAGTACAGCATTTTTTCTATTTTACAACGTTTTGTTTTAAGCTATTAGGAGTAGGTTTTTTTAAAAAAGAAGGTAAAAATGGGTAATTTCATAAGTTATAGTACAAACAATTTGTCTATTTTACAGCGTTTTGTTTTAAGCTATTGGAAGTAGTTTTTTTTTAAGAAAGGTAAGAAGGGCAAATTTCTTAAGTTATTGTACAACATTTTGTCTTTTTTATAGAGTTTTTTTTTAAGCTATTGGAAGTAGTTTTTAAAAAAATGTAACATGAGGTAATTTCTTAAGTTATAGTACAACATTTTGTCTATTTTACAGCGTTTTGTTTTAAGCTATTGGAAGTCTTTTTTTAAAAGGTAAAAATGAGTAATTTCTTAAGTTATAGTATGGCCTTTTGTCAATTTCACAACGTTTTGTTTTAGGCAAATTTCTTAAGTTATCAACATTTTGTCTTTTTTGCACTGTTTTGTTTTAAGCTATTAGAAGTAGTTTTTAAAAAAAAAAGGTAAAAAGGAGTAATTTCTTAAGTTATAGTACAACATTTTTTCTATTTTACAGCACTTTGTTTTAAGCTATTGGAAGTAGTTTTTTTTAAATAAAGGTAAAAATGGGTAATTTCTTAAGTTGTAGAACAACATTTTTTCTATTTTACAGCGTTTTGTTTTAAGCTGTTGGAAGTAGTTTTTTAAAAAAAAATGTAAAACGTGGTTATTTCTTAAGTTATAGTATAACAATTCGTCTATTTTACAGCGTTTTGTTTTAAGCTATTGGAAGTAGCTTTTTTTAAAAAAGGAAAAAAGGGTAATTTCTTAAGTTATAGTACAACATTTTTTCTATTTTATAGCGTTTTACTTTAAGCTATTGGAAGTAGTTTTTTTAATAAGGTAAAAAGGGATAATTTCTTAAATTATAGTACAACATTTTGTCTCTTTTACAGCGTTTTGTTTAAAGCTATTGGTAGTAGTTTTTTTAAAGGTAAAATGGGTAATTTCTTAAGTTATATTACAACAATTTGTCTATTTTACAGCATTTTGTTTTAGGCAATTGAAGTAGTTTTTTTTATAGGTAAAAAGGGGTAATTTCTTAATTTATAGTACAACATTTTGTATTTTTTACAACGTTTTGTTTTAAGCTATTGGAAGTAGTTTTTTTAATAAAGAGGTAAAAGGGGTAATTTCTTAAGTTATAGTAAAACATTTTTGTCGATTTTACGTCGTTTTGTTTTAAGCTATTGGAAGTTTTTTTTTTTCAAAAGGTAAAAAGGGGTACTTTCTTAAGTTATAGTACAACATTTTTGTCTATTTTACAGCTTTTTTTAAGCTATTGGAAGTAGTTTTTTTTAAAAGGTAAAAAGAGGTAATTTCTTAAGTTATATTTCTTCATTTTGTCTATTTTACAGCGTTTCGTTTTAAGGTATTAGAAGTAGTTTTTAAAAAAATAATTGGAAAAAGGGATAATATCTTAAGTTATAGTATGGCATTTTGCCCTTTTTTATAGTGTTTTTTAAGCTATTGGAAGTAGTTTTTTAAAAATGGTAAAATGGGGTAATTTCTTAAGTTATAGTATAACATTTTGTCTGTAAAAACAGCTTTTTGTTTTAAGCTATTGGATGTAGTTTTTTTTTTCAAAAAGGTAAAAATGGGTAATTTCTTAATTTATATTAAAGCATTTTGTCTATTTTACAGCGTTTTGTTTTAAGCTATTGGAAATAGTTTTTTTTAAAAGGTTAAAAGGGGTAATTTCTTAAGTTATAGTACAACGTTATATCTATTTTACACCGTTTTGTTTTAAGCTGTTGGAAGTAGTTTTCTTTAAAAGGTAAAAAGAGGTAATTTGTTAGGTTATAGTATAGCATTTTGTCTATTTTATTGCATTTTGTTTTAAGCTATTGGAAGTAGTTTTTTTAAAAAACGTAAAAATGGGTAATTTCTTATACAACATTTTTGTCTATTTTACAGCTTTTTTTAAGCTATTGGAAGTAGTTTTTTTTAAAAGGTAAAAAGAGGTAATTTCTTAAGTTATATTTCGTCATTTTGTCTATTTTACAGCGTTTCGTTTTAAGTTATTAGAAGTAGTTTTTAAAAAAAATATTGGAAAAAGGGGTAATATCTTAAGTTATAGTATGGCATTTTGCCCTTTTTTATAGTGTTTTTTAAGCTATTGGAAGTAGTTTTTTAAAAATGGTAAAATGGGGTAATTTCTTAAGTTATAGTATAACATTTTGTCTGTAAAAACAGCTTTTTGTTTTAAGCTATTGGATGTAGTTTTTTTTTTCAAAAAGGAAAAAATGGGTAATTTCTTAATTTATAGTAAAGCATTTTGTCTATTTTACAGCGTTTTGTTTTAAGCTATTGGAAATAGTTTTTTTTTAAAAGGTTAAAAGGGGTAATTTCTTAAGTTATAGTACAACGTTATGTCTATTTTACACCGTTTTGTTTTAAGCTGTTGGAAGTAGTTTTCTTTAAAAGGTAAAAAGAGGTAATTTGTTAGGTTATAGTATAGCATTTTGTCTATTTTATTGCATTTTGTTTTAAGCTATTGGAAGTAGTTTTTTTAAAAAACGTAAAAATGGGTAATTTCTTAAATTATAATACAACAATTTGTCTATTTTACAGCATTTTGTTTAAAGCTATTGGTAGTAGTTTTTTTAAAGGTAAAAGGGGTTCTTAAGTTGTAGTACAACATTTTATCTTTTTTACAGCGTTTGGTTTTTAGCTATTGGAAGTATTTTTAAAAAAAAAAGCTAACAAGGTGTAACTTTATAGTATAGTATTTTTGTCTATTTTTTAGCGTTTTGTTTTAAGCTATTGGAAGTAGTTTTCTTAAAGGTAAAAAGGGGTAATTTCTTAGGTTATAGTACATCATTTTATCTATTTTGCTGGTTTTGTTTTGAGCTATGGGAAGTAGTTTTTAACAAAAAAGGTAAATAGTTGTAATTACTTAAGTTACTGTACTTCATTTTGCCTTTTTTACAACGTTTTGTTTTAAGCTATAGGAAGTTTTTTTAAAAAAAAAAGGCAATAAGGGGTAATTTCTTAAGTTATAGTACAACATTTTGTCTACTTTACTATGACGCCCCAACTATATGCTCACAATAAAAAAGAGTATTAAAAGAAATACCGTCTGTTATTATGAAGAATAAGGCTGGATAGGAGCGGCCATCTGTAGTTAGGCCTTACACTAGTATTGGTTATCTCGATAGGTGTGGTATATTTTTTTTCATCTCTTATTTATTTACTCCCATCGACATATCCAATTCCAGTATAAAACGAACTACAATGGTTCATAATAGTTTAGGACAACATATATAATAATAACACAGATAAGTTAAATGCGGAACACATATAATATCAAATCTCATATATATATAACTGAAGTCGGTTACAATACATATGATACAACCACAACTGTTGACTTTGGAGTTATATATACAAGTACGCTATTATAAATAATACACATGAATACATATCATCCTATACAAATACATTGACTACTCCAAAAGATATGAAGAGACTTCATAGCTCAAGCAACAACCCAAAGCAAGATATCAACAATCTGAAATAACTCGGTCTGACCCGAGTATTGAATTCAAAGGAAAATAATACACGGGTCAGTCTAATTCAAACTCGATTATTAATGCACAGAAGCAAAAATAATTAAATAATCAAATAGACGACAGTCACAATAAATCTCATCTATCCAATCCTTTAATAAGAAATCGAATGAGGGTAAATATAACACGTAACAGTGTTAAACAACAAATCAACAAATTCAAATTATCAACGAAGATAAATGAAAGGATTATCAATGAAGATAATTTAGAAAACAACATGATTGCCTAAACGGAAATTAACAACAAAAACTAATTATTAAATAAATAATTAGAAACTCATAATCTAATTATCAAATAGATAATTAGACAACAACAAAATGATCAATCAAACCAAATCAAAATACAATTTCAAATTATTGAATTGGACACACGAAACATTTCAAGAAATTGAAATATCAATTAAAACATCACTTCTGTTTGGCTGCAGTACACGTGAGGATTAACTCAGTGCAATGCAAAAAAAAGGGCAAAATTGAAACAAAAGAAACTGCAGCCACCACAAGAATACAAAGGCAAAACTGCAACAAGAACTTCAGCCACCACAAGATCACAAGGGCAAGACTGCAACAAAAACTCAGATGCAAGCACACTTAAGGCGCAGTGCACATCAAACCAGTGGTATGCTACAGAATAACCATGCCCAAGCTATGGGACAACAAATCAAAGTCAAAGCCGATGCCAACAGAAAAATGCAGTTCAGATCAAACTGCAAACAAATACAACTGCCTCAGTGCATGCATATGTATATACACATGTGTACATACAAGTAGTGACTCAATACAACAAAACTAGTTCAAGGTTAAAAGTGAAGCAATACAAGATGAATCGGACCAGGCAGCAAGCTCCAGATGGATATTACAAGTACAGACTCAAGTGTACCACTTGAAGCAATACTTAGTGTACAACATACAAGTTCATATGTACAACAAACACAAAGCTAATAAAGACTATGGACCCAACCAAGATATGCAGAGTCAAGGCAACATGAAGTGAATCACAAACCAAAGGAGTGACATGACTAACAAAACAACTCAACTGTATGCAACAGTAAAACAAAGTGGGCAATGCACCAACACTAAACAGAAGAATACATGAACACAATATCCACAACTGTCACACATTAATGCAGCATATACAAGGATAATATGGGTGCAGTGAAGACTGGAGCTCGTGGCCACAGCAACAAAACATCAATGGCACTACACAACAATGTGCGGCCGTAAACAATCAAGCACATGAAATCTCAAGCCAAGGCCGAAGCCAGCAGAAACATGAATTCACAAATTAAAATCGAAGTTGACTAAGTCAGAAATCAATGCCGAGAGTATCAAGTATCAAAATCATTCAAATTTCTTAAAATCAGAGGAACATCAACCTCGAATTAAAATCGAATACCGAAGCACAGTACATAGTTTGAAGTAAGGATGTGAGTGAAGATCACTCACCTTGCTCCGAAGAGCACAATCAAATTTGCAGCCGAGATCCCCCCGTATCAAAGCAGAGAAGAACCCAATCAAGCAGTCGAAATCATCTCAAGAGACAACCAACTAACGAATCAAGGAAATCAAGTTGACTCGAGCATTTGCAATCGGCATCAATGAATTACCGAAAACCTTAATTTTTGATCGAACGAAGAAAAGGAAAGAGCCGCCATTTATTTTTCTTTCGTATTTTTTGTTTTAGGGTTTTCTAATGAATCATGGGGGACGGTAATGGATTTTATCACGGCACCAACAAAAACCATGGGCCAAGATGAGTTTAAAGCCCACTAACCCTTAACAAATTTTTTTGAAAGAATTTCAACCCAATTAAACTCCCAATAGCAATTAGCTAGCAATTTTTAATCGTCTAATGATGATAATTAGTTGTTACAAAACCTCGGGTTATTACAGACTTTCCCCTTATAAAAATTGCGTCCCCGCAATTTTCATAATAAAAGGCGTCAACAACAATTTATTTTTCTAACATAAACTGGTTAAGCTAGAAAAATAAAGGTCAAGAATACAAACGCCAAAGAAATCTTTTAATTTCATAAAAGAAATTCACAAATTTTCAACAAAATCTAATTATCAAGTAGATAATCAGAAAACACAATTTTCCATTTATCAAAAACAATAATCAGAAATCTCAAGTCAATAAATATCTAATTATCAAAAATGATAATCAGAAATCTCAAATCAACAAATATCTATTCATCAAAAACGATAATCAGAAATCTCAAATCAACAAATATCTAATTATCAAAAACGATAATCAGAAATCTCAAATCATCAAATATCTAATTATCAAAAACTATAATAAGAATTCTCAAATTAACAAATATCTAATTATCAAAACGATAATCAGAATTCTCAAATCAACATATATCTAATTATCAAAAACGATAATCAAAAATTTCAAATCAACAAATATCTAATTATGAAAAATGATAATCAGAAATCTCAAATCAACAATTTTCTAATTATCAAAAACGATAATCAGAAATCTCAAATCAACAAATATCTAATTATCAAAACGATAATCAGAAATCTCAAATCAAAAAATATCTAATTATCAAAAACGATAATCAGAAATCTCAAATCAACAACTATCTAATTATCAAAAACGATAATCAAAAATCTCAAATCAAAAAATATCTAATTATCAAAACGATAATCAGAAATCTCAAATCAACAAATATCTAATTATCAAAAACGATAATAAAAAATCTCAAATTAACAAATATCTATTTATCAAAAACGATAATCAGAAATCTCAAATCAACAAATATCCAATTATCAAAAACGATAATCAGAATTCTCAAATCAACAAATATATAATTATCAAAAACGATAAGCAGAAATCTCAAATCAACAAATATCTAATTATCAAAAACGATAATCAGAAATCTCAGATCAACAAATATCTAATTATCAAAACGTTAATCAGAAATCTCAAATCAACAAATATCTAATTATCAAAAACGATAATCAGAAACAACAAATGTCTAATTATCAACAAAGATTATTAGAACTCATATCAACAAATATCTAATTATTAAAAATGATAATCAGAAACAACAAATATCTAATTATCAAAAACGATAATCAGAAACAACAAATATCCAATTTTCAAAAATGATAATCAGAAACAACAAATATCCAATTACCTGCAGATAATTGGAAACAACAAATATCTAGAAATCAATCAAGATGACTAGAAAATCAACATAAAAGGTGGATCGATCCCAACAAATGGCAAGTTTTTAGATACGCCGCACGTGCATCAACAAATGGCCGAAGCCTACCAAGTACTATATTTTTGGCGCCCAACAAATGACCCGAAGGTCCAACATATAATCCGAAGGTCTAGTACTGGCTTTGACCTGGAGGTCCAACAAATGACCAGAAGGCCCAACAATAACCCAAAGGTCCAACAAAGTGGCTCGAAAGCCCAACAAATTCATCAAAATCATCAGACAGCAAATGTTTCAATTAACAAGTACGGAAATAACCAAAATAGCAAACGCACATGTCCTATACCACAAGTTTTAATAAATCGTTTAATTCTCTTCATCGTTTCCTTGAAAGCGAAAAATTGTGTATTTTAAATAAATAACATTTTACGTTCTCAAACGGACAAGTCCGGAATTAAGCGAATTAGTAAAGTAAGGGTTCATTGTCCTCGATTTTGCTGAAACGTTTAAATCGCTTCCTCATTGTTTTGAAAGCGCAGACTGTACAATTTTTAAAAACCATTTTATTTTAAAATGATTTGAAAATCCATGATTAAAACAACAACATCTATAGCAATCTCGATAAGGAAATTGCACTTCTCAAAACACCGTAAAAACGGATACCAAATCAGCATCGTGGGATAACCGCTTGAAAATCCACTTTAAATTGATGGTTACTGAAGGCAAAGCGACAGTTATTTTTATATGTCAAAATCTTATCAAAATAATTTGCATCGAAATATAATACCAGTGAATTTTCATTCATTAAAATGTCAACGAAACACCGTGCTTCAAAAATTTTGCACCGGTGTAAAAATCCCGTTATAAAAATAACAGCAACAAAATACGTTTAAAACCAAATACCGGTTCAATGTAAAATTAATGCAGTAACGTGCAGCTCAAATTTGCGCGTATACTACAAAATAAACAAAGAAATCACTCGAATATATCTTCAACGAAGATTATTTAAAAAAGCAAAAATCTCAACATAATCACATAACTACAATCGCTTCGGATCCTCAATCGGATTCGAAATTTTCAAAGAAATCAGAAATAAACACATCTATGTAACAACATAATGAATTTAATTTCAATTTCATAATTTGATTTTTAAATCAAAAGGGTTACTAGCTATACTCAACGAAGACAGTGTTATTGTTTCCGCTGCGCACTCTGATAAACAAAACACAAATTACTCAATCATCAAAACACACTTTTCACTTTTATTTTTAAATAATGCTATTTAAAAATTTCGTCATAATTTCAAAACTTTAGTTTTGACTCAAGGCACAATAAAAACATCGACAAATAGTTGTAACACATGTTCCATCTAAGTTATGTTTTATATTATGTACATAAACCCCTAGCTCTGATACCAGCTGTGACGCCCCACCTCTATGCTCATAATAACAAAGAGCATTAAAAGAAATACTGTCTGTTATTACGAAGAATAAGGCTGGATAGGAGCGTCCATCCGTAGTTAGGCCTTACACTAGTATTGGTTATCTCAATAGGAGTGGTATATTTTTTTCATCTCTTATTTATTTACTCTCATTGACATATCCAATTCCTGTTTAAAACCAACTACGATGGTTCATAATAGTTTAGGACAACATATATGATAATAAAAAAGATAAGCTAAATGCGGAACACAAATAATATCAAATCTCATATATATATAACTGAAGTCAGTTACAATACATATGATACAACCACAACTGCCGACTCTGGAGTTATATATACAAGTACATTATTATAAAAAATATACATGAATATATATTGTCCTATACAAATACACTGACTACTCCAAAAGATATGAAGAGACTTTATAGCTCAAGCAGAAACCCAAAGCAAGATATCAACAACCTGAAATAACTCGGTCTGACCCGAGTATTAAATTCAAAGGAAAATAATACACGGGTCAGTCTAATTCAAACTCAGTTATTAATGCAAAGAAGCAATAGTAATTAAATAATCAAATAGACGACAGTCATAATAAATCTCATCTATCCAATCCTTTAATAAAAAATCAAATGACGTTAAATATAACACGTGACAGTGTAAACAACAAATCAACAAATTCAAATTATCAACGAAGATAAATGAAAGGATTATCAATGAAGATAATTTAGAAAACAACAGAATTGCCTAAACGGCAATTAACAACAAAATCTATTTATTAAATAAATAATTAGAAACTCATAATCTAATTATCAATAGATAATTAGACAACAACAAAATGATCAATCAAACCAAATCAAAATACAATTTCAAATTATTGAATTGGACACACGAAACATTTCAAGCAATTGAAATATCAATTAAAACGTCACTTCTGTTTGGCTGCAGTACACGTGAGGATTAACTCAGTGAAATACAAAACACAAGGGCAAAATTGCAACAAAAGAAACTGCAGCCACCACAAGAATACGAGGGCAAAACTGCAACAAGAACTGCAACCACCACATGATCACAAAGGCAAGACTGCAATAAAAACTAAGATGCAAGCACACTCAAGGCGCAGTGCACATCAAACCTGTGGCATGCTACAGAATAACCATGCCCAAGCTATGGGACAACAAATCAAAGTCAAAGCCGATGTGTAACAACCCAGGGTTTTATAACAATTAATTATTGTCAAATGACGATTAAATTGGTTGTTTATTGCTATTGGGAGTTTTAGTCAGACTGAAACTCTTTTCAAAAATTTGTTACGGGTTAAGTGGGCTTTACATAAAATTTTAGCCCATGTTTCCTTATTTATTTTTGGGCCGTGGTAATTATCAATAAGAGAATAACCGTTCTCCTTTATTCATTCATTCGAAAACCCTAAACCAAAAACAAACGGGAAAAATGGTGGCGGCTCGTTCGTTGTTCGTTGTTCGTTCCTCTTCTTCAAAAAAAAATAGGGTTTTAATTTGAAGCGTCAATTTGCAATCGTGGTGAAATTTTATGGTCGTCTCTCTTCGTTGATCGATCGCTTTGAGTTGCCTACTGCTGCCTCTATTTGATCGAGTTCGATGTTGCTTTGCTTTGAGCTTGGTCATGCGGCTATGGATCTGGCATCTTTTGTGCTCGTCAATATAAGGTGAGTGATTTTATTCACTCACATTTTTAATCCAAACTTAGTACTATGTTACGGCAGTTCCATTTTTTTCGTGTTAATGTTTTCTGACATGGTTCGATTATGTTTATCCATGGTTTTGATGATTTTTGATTTGAGTTTGGCGATGTTGTTTTTGTTCGACCTTCGTCCTTGTTCGATTTCATCTGCTGTTTTATGTATTCGGCCATTAACAGTTGCTTTAAATTCTTTGTTGGCTTTTGAAACTACTACCTCTAACTCTGTTCGATTCTAGCCTTGACCACCTCGGCTTTGAAATGATGATAAACTTCGGTTTTGATAAAATTGCTGACATCGGCCTTAAACATGATATCACTGACTTTGGGCATTTAATGGTTTGTAATTGCAGTTGTCTTTGATTTGTTCCCGAGACTTCTCTCATGACATACCTGATTTCGACATCCTTGGTCATTTGATTACTTGCGGCCTCGACTTGTTATACACTCCATCTACATTCTGATACATCTATACTTGTTCAAATTATCCATTATAGCTTGTCTGCATTGTGTCATAGCTGCATGTCTTGTTTGTATATCTGTGCATTGTTCCTATACTTGACTTGAAACTGCTTCGATTTGAGTTTGCATTTTTTTGACCTTGCACATTTGAGTTTAGCTATGCATTGCTTTGAGTCAGGTTGCATGGTCACTGTTGTGTGCTGTGCCATTGCTTAGTTTATTTCTTTTTCACTGTGTCATTTATGTTTCTCTGGAGTGCCATTGTTGTTTGCTGTCATGTTGAATTGTGAACTTTTGTATTGGTTCTATTATTGTTGTGTCATTTACTTTGTGCATTAGTTTGCATTGTGCATTCGTTTGTATTGGACTTGCTTGTGCATATCACCATACATCTGTTGCATCCATTGTTTTGTTTCATATATCACTTGCTTAACCCTTGCATATGTTCTCTGATACATATTCGAACTGGCTGTGTCACTTCCTTAGCTGTAGCTGCTGTCCATTTTGGTTTTGCTGTGACTTAAGATTTTATTGTCAATGTTGCATTGAGTTGAGTCATGATAGCAGTGACTTGACCTTTTTGCATTTTGTTTGTTTTTAGAAATTTCACCTGAGTTGAATCCGGCGTAAAGCTCGGGTTTGACCCTGTGCTCGTTTGTGAATTTTCATTGTGCATTCATGTGCACTTTGTTCATTTGATTGGTACTGGGTTGACACTGTGCTTGCTGTTGCAATTCCATCTGGTTCATTTTGATTTGAGTTGATGCCATTTGTTTTTGGTTCATTGAGCTTTTGTGTAATTCATCATTGTAGTGGGGAGGCAGTGCACACGTGTGTGTACTGCAGCCACACGGTATTGATGTTTTGAATTGATATTTCAATTACTTGAATTGTTTTATGTGTCCAATTCAATATTTTGAAATTGTATTTTTATTTGGTTTGATTGATCATTTTGTTGTTGTCTAATTATCTATTTGATAATTAGATTATGAGTTTCTAATTATTTATTTAATAATTAGATTTTGTTGTTAACTGCCGTTTAGGCAATTCTGTTGTTTCTAAATTATCTTCATTGATAATCCTTTCATTTATCTTCGTTGATAATTTGAATTTGCTCATTTGTTGTTTAACACTCTTACGTGTTATATTTACCGTTATCCGATTTCTTATTAAAGGATTGGATATACGAGATTTATTGTGACTGTCGTCTATTTGATTATTTAATTATTATTGCTTCCGTGCATTAATAACTGAGTTTGAATTAGACTAACCCGTATATTATTTTCTTTTGAGTTTAATACTCGGGTCAGACCGAGTTATTTCAGGTTGTAGATATCTTACTTTGGGTTGCCGCTAGAGCTATGAAGTCTTTATATCTCTTGGAGTAGTCATTGTCATAGTATAGGATGATATGTATTCATGTGTATTATTGTCAATAATGTACTTGTATATATAACTTCCAGTGTCGACAGTTGTAGTTGTATCATATGTATTGTATCACATGTATTGTAACTGACTTCAGTTATATATATATATATATATATATATATATATATGAGATTTTATATTATCTGTGTTCCCCATTTAGCTTATCTGTGTTATTATTATATATATTGTCCTAAACTATTGTGAACCATCGTAGTTCGTTTTATACTGGAATTGGATATGTCGATGGGAGTAATAAACAGAGATGAAAAATAAAGAATATATACCACTCCTATCGAGATAACCAATACTAGTATAAGGCCTAACTACGGATGGCCACTCCTATCTAGCCTTATTCCTCGTAATAACAGATAGTATTTCTTTTAATACTCTTTGTTATTGTGAGCATAGAGGTGGGGCGTCACAGTTGGTGTCAGAGCGAGGGGTTTATGGATATAATATAAAACATAACTTAGATGGAACATGTGTTACAACTATTTGTCGATGTTTTTAGTTGTGCTATGAGTCAAAACTAAAGTTTTGTAATTATGATGAAATTTTTTAAATATCTTTATTTAAAAATAAAAAGTGAAATTCTGTTTGATGATTGAGTAATTTGTGTTCTATTTATCAAAGTGTGCAACGGAAACAGTGAGACTATCTTCGCTGAGTACAGCTGATAACCTTTTTGATTTAAAAATCAAAATATGAAAATGAAATTAAATTCATTGTGTTATTACATGGATGTGTTAATTTATGTTTTTTTTTGAAAATTTCGAATCCGATTTGAGGATTCGAAGCGATTGCAGTTATGTGATTTTGTTGAGATTTTTGCTATTTTGAATTATCTTCGTTGAAGATATATTCGAGTGATTTCTTTGTTCATTTTGTAGTGTACGTGCAAATTTGAGTTGCACGTTACTGCATTAATTTTACGTTGAACCGGTGTGTTGGGTTTTTAAAATATTTGGTTGCCATTATTTTTATAACGGGATTTTTACATCGGTGCTAAATTTTTGAAGCACGGTGTTTTGTTGATATTTTTAATGAATAAAAATTCACTGGTATTATATTTTGATGCGAATTATTGTGATGAAATTTTGACGTATAAAAATTACTGTCGCATTGACTTTAGCAACCGTCAATTTTAAAGTGGATCTTCAAGCGGTTATCCCGCAATACTGATTTTGTGATCCTTTTTTAGGGTATTTTGAGAAGTGCAATTTCCTTATCGAAATTGCTACAGATGTTGCTGTTTTTATCACGGATTTGCAAATCGTTTTAAAATAAAATTGTTTTTCGAAATTTCTATAGTTTGCGCTTTCAATAGAACGAGGAAGCGATTTAAACGTTTCAGCAAAATCGAGGACTATGAACCCTTACTTTTACTGATTCGCTTAATTCCGGACTTGTCCGTTTGAGAACGTAAAATGTTATTTATTCAGAATACACAATTTTGCACTTTCAAGGAAACGATGAAGAGAATTAAATGATTTAGTAAAACTCATGGTATGGGACATGTGCATTTGCTATTTCGGTTTATTCTGGACTCGTTAATTGAAGTATTTGTTGTTTGATGATTTTGTGTACTTTCGAGCCACTATGTTGGACCTTCGAGTCATATATTGGACCTTCGGGTCAATACAAGTACTAGACCTTCGGGTCATTTGTTGGACCTTCGGGTCATTTGTTGGACCTTCGGGTCATTTGTTGGACCTTCGGGTCATTTGTTGGGGGCCAAAAATATAGTACTTGGTAGGCTTCGGCCATTTGTTGATGCACGTGCAGCGTGGCTAAAACTCGCCATCTGATGTAATCGATCCACCTTTTATGTTGATTTTCTAGTCATCTTAATTGATTTCTAGAAATTTGTTGTTTCTATTTATCTGCAGGTAATTGAATATTTGTTGTTTCTGATTATCGTTTTTGATAATCGGATATTTGTTGATTTGAGATTTCTGATTATCGTTTTTGATAATCAGATATATGATGATTTGAGATTTCTGATTATTGTTTTGATAATTAGATA
Source organism: Allium cepa (assembly GCA_030765085.1). Classification (NCBI taxonomy): domain Eukaryota; kingdom Viridiplantae; phylum Streptophyta; class Magnoliopsida; order Asparagales; family Amaryllidaceae; genus Allium; species Allium cepa. Next base: position 889,349,863 of record CM060931.1, read on the forward strand.
TTTTTTGACTTGAGATTTCTGATTATCGTTTGTGATAATCGGATATTTGTGGATTTGAGATTTCTGATTATCTTTTTTGATAATCGGATATTTGTTGATTTGAGATTTCTGATTATCATTTTTGATAATCGGATATTTGTTGATTTGAGATTTCTGATTATCGTTTTGATAATTAGATATTTGTTGATTTAAGATTCCTGATTATCGTTTGTGATAATTAGATATTTGTTGATTTGAGATTTCTGATTTTCGTTTTTGATAATCGGATATTTGATGATTTGAGATTTCTGATTATCGTTTTTGATAATCGGATATTTGTTGATTTGAGATTTCTGATTATCGTTTTTGATAATCGGATATTTGTTGATTTGAGATTTCTGATTATCGTTTTGATAATTAGATATTTTTTGATTTGAGATTTCTGATTATCGTTTGTGATAATTCGATATTTGTTGATTTGAGATTTCTGATTATCGTTTTTGATAATTGGATATTTGTTGATTTGAGATTTCTGATTATCGTTTTTGATAATTGGATATTTGTTGATTTGAGATTTTTGATTATCGTTTTCGATAATTGGATATTTGTTGATTTGAGAATTCTGATTATCGTTTTTGGTAATTAGATATTTCCAGTTTTGCGGTTTGTGATTTGTGTTTTCTAATTATCTTTGTTGATAACTAGATTTTGCTGTTTGCTAATTATCGTATCGATAATTAGACATTGCTGCTTTGTGATTTTGTATTCTAATTATCTAATTGATAATTGAATATTACTGATAATTGAAATTATTCAGTTTTGTTGTTTTCGGATTGTCTATTTGATAATTATATTTTGTTGAGAATTTGTGAATTTCTTTTATGAAATTAAAAGATTTCTTTGGTGTTTGTATTCCTGACTTTTATTTTTCTAGCTTAACCAGTTTATGTTAGAAAAATAATTGTTATTGACGACTTTAATTATGAAAATTGCGAGGACGCAATTTTTATAAGGAGGGGAGTCTGTAATAACCTGGGGTTTTGTAATAATTAATTATCGTCAAATGACGATTAAATTGGTTGTTAATTGCTATTGGGAGTTTCAATTAGATTGAAATTCTTTTCAAAAATTTGTTATGGGTTAAGTGGGCTTTATATATAATTTTAGCCCGTGTTTCCTTTTTTATTTTTTGGGCCGTGATAATTATCAATAAGGGAATAACCGTTCTCCTTTATTCATTCATTCGAAAACCCTAAACCAAAAACAAATGAGAAAAATGGTGGCGGCTCGTTCGTTGTTAGTTCCTCTTCTTCAAAAAAATTAGGGTTTTAATTTGAAGCCGTCGATTTGCAATCGTGGTGAAATTTTATGGTCGTCTCTCTTCGTTGATCGATCGCTTTGAGTTGCCTACTGCTGCCTCTATTCGATCGAGTTCGATGTTGCTTTGCTTTGAAATTGGTCGTGCGGCTACGGATCTGGCATCTCTGGTGCTCGTCAATATAAGGTGAGTGATTTTATTCACTCGCATTTTTAATCCAAACTTAGTACTATGTTACGGTAGTTCGATTTTGTTTCGTGTTGATGTTTTCTGACATGGTTCGATTCTGTTTATCCACGGTTTTGATGATTTTTGATTTGAGTTTGGCGATGTTGTTTTTGTTTGACTTTCATCCTTGTTCGATTTCATCTGTTGTTTTATATATTCGACCATTAAATGTTGCTTTAAATTCTTTGTTGGCTTTTGAAACTACTACCTCTAACTCTGTTCGATTCTAGCCTTGACCACCTCGGCTTTGAATTGATGATAAACTTCGGTTTTGATAAAATTGTTAACATCAGCCTTAAGCTTGATATCACTGACTTTGGGCATTTAATGGTTTGTAATTTCAGTTGTCTTTGATTTGTTCCTAGGACTTCTCTTGTGACATACCTGATTTCGACATCCTTGGGCATTTGATTACTTGCGGCCTCGACTTGTTATACACTGCATCTACATTCTGATACATGTATACTTGTTCAAATTATGCATTGTAGCTTGTCTGCATTGTGTCATAACTGCATATCTTGTTTTAATGTCTGTGCATTGTTGCTATACTTGACATGAAACTGCTTCGATTTGAGTTTGCATTTTTTTGACCTTGCACATTTGAGTTTAACTGTGCACTGCTTCGAGTCAGGTTGCATGGTCACTGTTGTGTGCTGTGCCATTGCTTAGTTTATTTCTTTTTCACTGTGTCATTTATGTTTCTCTGGAGTGCCATTGTTGTTTGCTGTCATGTTGAACTGTGAACTTTTGTATTGGTTCTATTATTGTTGTGTCATTTACTTTGTGCATTAGTTTGCACTGTGCATTCGTTTGTATTGGTCTAGCTAGTGCATATCACCATACATCTGTTTGCACTGCAGCCACCACAAGATCACAAGGACAAGACTGCAACAAAAATTCAGATGCAAGCACACTTAAGGCGCAGTGCACATCAAACCAGTTGTATGCTACAGAATAACCATGCCCAAGCTATGGGACAACAAATCAAAGTCAAAGCCGATGCCAACAGAAAAATGCAGTTCAGATCAAACTGCAAACAAATACAACTGCCTCAGTGCACGCATATGTATATACACATGTATACATACAAGTAGTGACTCAATACAACAAAACTAGTTCAAGGTTAAAAGTGAAGCAATACAAGATGAATCGGACCAGGCAGCAAGCTCCAGATGGATATTACAAGTACAGACTCAAGTGTACCACTCGAAGCAATACTTAGTGTACAACATACAAGTTCATATGTAAAACAAACAAAAAGCTAATGAAGACTACAGACCGAACCAAGATATGCAGAGTCAAGGCAACATGAAGTGAATCACAAACCAAAGGAGTGACATGACTAATAAAACAACTCAATTGTATGCAACAATAAAACGAAATGGACAATGCACCAATACTAAACAGAAGAATACATGAACACAATATCCACAACTGTCACACATGAATGCAGCATATACAAGGATAATATGGGTGCAGTGAAGACTGGAGCTCGTGGCTACAACAATAGAACATCAATGGAACTACGTAGCAATGTGCGGCCGCAAACAATCGAGCACATGAAATCTCAAGCCAAGGCCGAAGCCAGCAGAAACATGAATTCACAAATCAAAATCAAAGTTGACCAAGAAAGAAATCAATGCCGAGAGAATCAAGTATCAAAATCATTCAAATTTTCAGAGGAACATCAACCTTGAATTAAAATTGAATACTGAAGCACAATACTAAGTTTGAAGTAAGGATGCGAGTGAAGATAACTCACCTTGCTTCGAAGAGCACAATCAAATTTGCAGCCAAGCTCCACCCGTATCAAAGCAGAGACGAACCCAATCAAGCGGTCGAAATCATCTTAAGATACAATCAACTAACGAAGCAAGGAAATCAAATTGACTCCAGCATTTGTAATCGGTGTCAACGAATTATTGAAAACCCTAATTTTTGATTGAACGAAGAAACGGAACGAGCCGCCATTTATTTTTCTTTCGTATGTTTTGTTTTTGGGTTTGCCAATGAATCAAAGGGGACGGTATTGGATTTTATCACGGTACCAACAAAAAACATGGGCCAAGACGATTTTAAGGCCCACTAACCCTTAACAATTTTTTTGAAAAGAATTTCAACCCAATTAAACTCCCAATAGCAATTAGCTAGCAATTTTTAATCGTCTAATGGCGATAATTAATATTTACAAAACCCCGGGTTGTTACATTTACAGCGTTCTGTTTTAAGCTATTGGAAATCGTTTTTTTAAAAGGTTAAAATGGGTAATTTCTTAAGTTATAGTATAGCATTTTGTCTATTTTACAGCATTTTGTTTTAGGCAATTGAAGTAGTTTTTTTTATAGGTAAAAAGGGGTAATTTCTTAAGTTATAGTACCACATTTTTCTTTTTCACAGCGTTTTGTTTTAAGCTATTGGAAGTAGTTTTTTTTAAAGGAGGTAAAGGGGTAATTTCTTAAGTTATAGTAGAACATTTTCGTCTATTTTACAGCGTTTTGTTTTAAGCTATTGGAAATAGTTTTTTTAAATGTTAAAAAGGAGTACTTTCTTAAGTTATAGTACAGCATTTTTGTCTATTTTACAGCGTTTTTTAAGCAATTGGAAGTAGTTTTTTTTAAAAAGGTAAAAGGAGGTAATTTCTTAAGTTATAGTTCGGTATTTTGTCTATTTTAAAGCATGTCTATTTTACAGTGTTTTGTTTCAAGCTATTAGAAGTAGTTTTTTTTTTAAATGGTAAAAAGGGGTAATTCTTTAAGTTATAGTACATCATTTTGCCTTTTTTTACAGCGTTTTGTTTTAAGCTATTGGAAGTAGTTTCTTTAAAAAAAGGTAAAAATGGGTAATTTCTTAAGTTATAGTACAACATTTTGTCTATATTAAAGCTTTTTGTTTTAAGCTATTGGATGTAGTTTTTTTAAAAGGGTAAAAATGGGTAATTTCTTAATTTATACTAAAGCATTTTGTCTATTTTATAGCATTTTGTTTTAAGCTATTGGAAGTAGTTTTTTTTTAAAAAGGTAAAAAGGGGTTATTTCTTGAGTGATAGTACAACAATATGTCTATTTTACAACATTCTGTTTTAAGCTATTGGATGTAGTTTTTTTTTTAAAAAGGTAAAAAGGGTAATTTGTTAAGTTATAGTACATCATTTTGTCTATTTTACAGCGTTTTATTTTAAGCTATTGGAAGTAGTTTTGCCTTAAAAAGGTAAAAAGGGGTAATTTCTTAAGTTATAGTAAGGCATTTTATCTATTTTACAGCGTTTTGTTTTAAGCTATTGGAACTAGTTTTTTTTAATGGTAAAAAGGGGTGATTTCTTAAGTTATAGTAAAACATTTTATCTATTTTACAGCATTCTGTCTATTTTACAGCGTTTTGTTTTAAGCTATTAGAAGTAGTTTTTGTATAAAAAAGATAAAAATGGGTAATTTCTTAAGTTATAGTATAGCATTTTGTCTATTTTACAACGTTTTGTTTTAAGCTATTGGAAGTAGTTTTAAAAAAAAAAAAGGTAAAACGGGGTAATTTCTTAAGTTATAGTACAACATTTTGTCTATTTTATAGCGTTTTGTTTTAAGCTATTGGAAGTACTTTTTCTAGAAAGGAAAAAATGGGTAATTTCTTAAGTTTTAGTACAGCATTTTGTCTATTTTACAGCGTTTCGTTTTAAGTTATTGGAAGTAGTATTTTTTTAAAAAAGATAAAAAGGGGTAATTTCTTGAGTTATAGTACAGAATTTTTTCTATTTTACAATGTTTTGTTTTAAGCTATTGGAAATACTTTTTTTTAGAAAAAGGCAAAAAGGGGTAATTTCTTCAGTTATAGTACGGCATTTTATCTATTTTACAACGTTTTGTTTTAAGCTATTGCAAGTAGTTTTTTTTTAAAAAAAAAGATAAAAAGGTGTAATTTCTTAAGTTAAAGTACAACATTTTGTTTTCAGCTATTGGAAGAAGTTTTTTATTTAATTAACGGCAAAAAGGGGAAATTTCTTAAGTTATAGTACAACATTTTTTCTATTTTACTGCGTTTTGTTTTAAGCTATTGGAAGTAGTTTTTAAAAAAAGAGGTAAAAAGGGGTAATCTCTTAAGTTATGGTACACCATTTTATCTATTTTACAGCCTTTTGTTTTAAGCTATTGGAAGTAGTTTTTTAAGGGTAAAAAAGGGTAATTTCTTATGTTATAGTACAACATTTTGTCTTTTTTACTGCGTTTTGTTTTAAGCTATTTGAAGTATTTTTTAAAAAAAGGTTAAAAGGTGTAATTTCTTATGTTATAGTAAGGCATTTTTGTCTATTTTACAGCGTTTTGTTTTAAGCTATTGGAAGTAGTTTTTTTTTAAAAAGGTAGTTAGGGATAATTTCTTATGTTATAATACAACATTTTGCCTATTGTTAACTCCTTTTTTTCACGACCCAACGACCTGGAGAAGTAACGACCTAAGGGATTCAACGACCTAACGGGTTAGAAGACTCAACGACCTAACGAGTAAGAAGACTCAGCGACCTAACGGGTTAAAAGGTCCAGTGACCTAACGAGTTAACAACATAACGAGTTAAAAAGGATGCGACCTAACGGCCTAAAGGCTCCTACAACACAATAGCTTAATAAAGGGATGCGACCTAACGACCTAAAGGCTCCTACAACACAATGGCTTAATAAAGGAAGCAACCTAGCGACCTAGTGACCTAGAAAACTACAAGGTAAAACCGCATGTACTATCTCTTCCACTAGGTCGCTCGCGACCTAAGCAAGCCGAGATAACTCCTATGCTATGCATACTAAGTCGCTCACGATCTGCATCTCATCCAAGATGGCTCCACTAGGTTGTTAACGACTTAAGCTACCTCAAGACCACTCTTATATCGCAGCTCCCTAGGTCGGTCGTGACCTATAAAAATGCCGATCTAAACCCAAACTCTCCTATAAATACTTCACCCGCTCCACACTTGAGGGGGGGATTTTTTCTGAAAAACCGAGATTCTACCACTCTAAAATACAAGCAACTTGTTCTCCAAGTCCGACAACATCATAACAACTTCAGAGATCAATTCCAGAGTGGATCAAACTTCTTCACCTATTTGATTCTACTTTGGAAGCTCAAGTCTTTGAAGTTTGTTGTACTTGAAGTTTAGTTGTAACAAAGTGTACTCAAAGATCATAATAAAAGATATAAAGTGGACGTAGGCTTGACTTTAAGCTGAACCACTATAAAAATTGTTGTCTCTTTTCTATTTTCTGCTATTCTCTGCTTATTTTTAGTTCCTGTACCAACGGGTGGTGCTTTCGCTATCTCACAACTTACACCGGGGAGTTAGCGTCCATTTTTGCGTTAACATTTTTGGTGCTTTCACCGAGAGCTCGAACTCAGGGTGCTCTCATCATTGGTCCATAAAGATTTGTTGACAGACTCTCTCTAAGAACCAGAAGTCTATCTGAGATTATGGCTCCTGGAAGAAAAGGTAGTTCTACTAGATCTGGAAGTGCTTATGAGAATACCGCCACTTCTCCAGCGTCAGATCAAGCGGCTCCTAGTGTTGGAATCACGAGAGGCGAATTGGATGCTGTAGTGTCTGGGTTGTATCAACAGATGGAAGCCCAGAACACTTTGATGTTGGATAGGTTGAATGCTTTGTTTGGAGTTAACCAACAATCAAGAAATTATGATGAAACCTTTGCTGAAGATGTTCATGATTCCCATGGGAAAAGTATTCCTCAAAAGGCAGCTGGCAGCGCCGATGGGGCACCTCCCCATGTCGGAGATTCAAGGCCGCAGCCAACTCTTCGTGAACGTTTGTCCAGGCAAACTTTCGAAAAAGTAGTTGACGTCTATCCCGCGGGGCCTCTCAACGATGAGAAATACCTCTCGGGAATGATTCGACAAATTATGAAAGAGAGCATGCAAAGGAACGAAGATGAAAAATGACCGGGGGTTTGCTCCAAGCAAGACTCCTTTCATTGAAAGAATTCTGAAGGCTGAATTTCCAAAGAAGTTTGTTCCCCCCCACTATTCCAGCTTATCAGGGGACAAGCGATCCTAATCAATTCTTATACAAGTATGACTGGCATATGACAGGTGTCAGAGCATCGGATGAGATCAAGTGCAGATACTTTCCGGTGTATTTGGAAGGAGTGCCCCTGCTTTGGTTCACGAAGCTCCAGTTCGTTCTGTGGATCAGTTCTCCAACCTAACTCGGAAATTCAAAGACCATTTCAGGTTATATGCTTCAAAGGCCAAGGATATAATGCCACTATCCAGCCTCGAACAAAACCCCGGAGAGCCTCTCAAGTCTTTCTTAAACCGCTTCAACATAGCCTTGGCTGAAGTTGACAATGCAGAGCCTAGAATGATTCTGACTTACTTAATGCGAGCTATTGACAAATCAAGTGAATTTGGGAAATGACTAAAGATGAAAGAGCCAAATTCACTTGAGAAGTTCTACAAGACGGCCGATGAATTTATTCCCTTAGAAAGCCTTCCTGTGCCGGTAAAAGTAGTCATAAACGAAGTTGAGAATAACAATGTTGCTTCTAACAAAAAGGAATCTGGTGCCAGAAGAGGGAGAATGACGGTGGAAAAAAGCAGAGAAATGCAAATAAAACTTGCCACTTTAGACCTTCAGATTTCACTCCCTTAGCTGATACTCTAGAAAATATCTTTTTTGCAACCAAGGATACTATTGAATACCCTAAATCACCTAAGTTGAGGCTTGGGAAAAATGTTGCGCATAATGGAAGATTCCGTCGATTCCACAATCAACTCGGCCATGACAGTAATGAATGTCGCCATCTAAAGAGTTTGATTGGGGAGCTGTTGAGATAGAGTAACTTCAACAATATGTGAAGAGAAACAGAAGTGACCCGACCTCATCTACTCAGGGGAACAAGTTCCTGCATATTAATCCGGCCCAGGTGGGAGGGCTGCAGCGTAGGAATCTGAGAGGCCTATCATTAATGTTATCACAGGGGGTCCTCACCCTGTGGGCAAAAGTTGGGTTGAGATGGAAACATATGCTCACGCTTTGAGAAATGCCCCAGCTTGTTATACTCCAAGTTAAGAAAGAGTTTCAGACTAAAGGAGGAAATCTGCCTGCTTACTTGTCAAAGGCCTGGGAGCTTCTTGATGATTTTGATCATTATACGATAAGCCATATACCCCTAGAAGTGAACATGAAGGAAGATTCTCTCGCAAAGTATTCAAGCTCTGGCAAAGCTCAATTATTGGAATTGGTCCCTGTGAAAGTCTTGTCTTCTCCAAGTACTGATGAGATCCAATTCCGAAGCCTGGAACAGCAATCACTTGCGTCTATATTTTACTTAGAAGCAATGCTTAAATTTGTAAAATGATTATGGATGTATCATCCTTATATTGATTCACACCGATTTTACTATAAATCTTGTGTTCTCTACTACTATAAAATGCCTGTCTCATTTCGATGTGCATGCATCTTAAATATATTGCTAAAATGTCGATTTAATAATGCAGGCTATCAAAGCACAACTTACCTATTCAACACATCACAAGGCCAAGCGATTCCTACAAATCACTCAACAAGAAAATGTCAAGTCAAAAAAATTCCAGATTCAGTTCCTACATAAGAAGTGCTTCTTACAAACAGTTGGTGATTCCACCAGAGGGGTACCTTCCTGAAGTGAAGGTTCCAGGCCCTTGCTAGCTGGTTGCAATCGTTTTTTGCAAACAAACATCCGATTAGGTAGCTTGCGTCTGCCCCGTGGATTCACTTAACAATGAAGTACACTTCTTTGGAAAAAAGAAAAGAAAACAACTTGCAAAGGAAAAGTACATGTGCTTGGAAATGATAACGAGGAATCGCTGTGAGGAACATAGTGAAAAGACATGGGCAAGCAGATAAAGAACAGCCAAAGTGGAATCTTGCACCTCAACCAAAAAGGTTAGTGGAACCAACGAAGGGGCACCTTCCCAAAGTGAAGGTGCCAGGCCCTTGCTAGTTAATTGCGATCGTTTGTGCAAACAAACATCCGGTTATGTAGCTTGCGTCTGCTCCGTGAATCCACTTAACTGTGAGTGCAACCCTCCAAGCGAACAATAAAACCAACCTTCCAGGCGAACAACAAAGCCCTCTTCGGAGGCAAAAGCGCTCTTCGGAGGCCCTCTTCTCCTCTCAAGGGGAAAGAGCCAAAAAGCCCTCTTCGGAGGCCCTCTTCTCCTTGCAAGGGGGGAAGAGCCAAAAAGCCCTCTTCGAAGGCCCTCTTCTCATCGCAAGGGGGAAAGAGCCAAAAAGCCCTCTTCAGAGGCCCTCTTCTCCTCGCAAGACCCTCTTCTCCTCGCAAGGGGTGAAGAGCCAAAAAGCCCTCTTCGGAGTCCCTCTTCTCCTCGCAAGACCCTCTTCTTCTTGCAAGGGGGGAAGAGCCAAAAAGCCCTCTTCGGAGGCCATCTTCTCCTCTCAAGGGGGGAAGAGCCAAAAAGCCCTCTTCGGAGGCCCTCTTCTCCTCGCAAGAGGGGAAGAGCCAAAAAGCCCTCTTCGGAGGCCGTCTTCTCCTCGCAAGGGGGAAGAGCCAAAAAGCCTTCTTCGGAGGCCCACTTCACCAAGTTGAAGTGCCAAAGTCCTCTTTGGAGGCCCACTTCGCCAAGTTGAAGTGCCAAAGCCCTCTTCAGTGGTAAAAACCCTCTTCGGAGGCAAAAGCCCTCTTTGGAGACACACTTCACCAAGTTGGAGTGCCAAAGCCCTCTTCGGAGGCACACTTCCCCCCATAAAGGAAAAAAAATAAACCCCTCTTTGGAGGCACACTTCTCCTCTCAAGGGGGAAGTGCCAAAAAGCCCTCTTCGGAGGCCGTCTTCTCCTCGCAAGGGGGAAGAGCCAAAAAGCCCTCTTCGGAGGCCCTCTTCTCCTCTCAAGGGGGGAAGAGCCAAAAAGCCCTCTTCGGAGGCCTACTTCACCAAGTTGAAGTGCGAAAGTCCTCTTTGGAGACCCACTTCGCCAAGTTGAAGTGCCAAAGCCCTCTTCAGTGGTAAAAACCCTCTTCGGAGGCAAAAGCCCTCTTTGGAGACACACTTCACCAAGTTGGAGTGCCAAAGCCCTCTTCGGAGGCACGCTTCCCCCCGTAAAGGGAAAAAAATAAACCCCTCTTTGGAGGCACACTTCTCCTCTCAAGGGGGAAGTGCCAAAAAGCCCTCTTCGGAGGCACGCTTCCCCGCGTAAAGGGTAAAATTAAAAAGCCCTCTCCAAAGGCACAAATAAAAAATACCTCTCCAGAGGAATAAACAAAAAGCCCTCATCGGAGGCATAAACAAAAATCCCTCTTCAGAGGCACAAACAAATCAAAGCCCTCTTCGGAGGCCCACTTCACCGCGTAGGGGAATCCACTTCTCAAAAGTAAAAGTGACCATCTTCGAAAGTTGAAGTGTAAAAACTTTTTCCAAGAAAGAAAGAAAACTTCTCCAATACAAAGCACACTCTAATAGATTAGAATAATATTTCCACAAAATGGAAGAAGTATTCTCCAAAGTAAGAGTACAAGTCTTCTCAAAGTGGAAAAATTATTCTCCAGTGTAAGAGTACAAGTTTTCTCAAAATGGAGATGATTGCAATAAGCCATGGTATGGGGGCAATATAATATATCCGCATTAATAAAAGCAACGCTCAAGCAACATACCACGAGCTCACTACAATACCATACAAGGAAAATAAAGAAACTTGTGTGATAAAAAGGAATATATGCATTTATAAACACAGAAAAAAGTTTGTACAAGTAAAAAGAATCATTTTATTCCATACTATAAAAAATCTGTATACATGGGCAGGTTTCAAAAAGCGAAGGCCGGTACCCGCACAATCTCCGGTCGATATAAGCAAAAAGCAAAAAAGCAAAACAAGAAGGATAAAGCCAGACCCATCACTTCTTCTTCCCTCCGCCTTTGGAGACTTCACCTGGCCTAATGGTTAACTTCTTAAGTCGGCTTGAACAGGTCGGGGAAAGAGGAGAAGAGGCACAATTGGGTCCTCTTCTGCTTTCTCATCACCAGCAGAAGTCTCCTTCCTTTTCTTCGAAACTCACGCTTGCCCTTATTCTTTGAAGAAGATTTGCTGCCCAGAGCAAGAAGATCAATCAACTTTGTATCATCGGTAGTGAATTCCTCTAGGGTCCTCTCACCCTCCTCAAGCTCTTCAGCTTTCTGCTCTTGTGAAGCGGCCGGGTCGTCCAAGCCTTGAAGAGCTTCTATTTGTTCTTCTTGTGACCCTGGTTGAGAAGCAAGAGAAGGAGTAACTAGAAGAGATGGAGGAGCAACGGCTGGAGGAGGCGAAGCCTGTTCAACGCTTGTTATTTTCACTACAGAAGAAGAAGAATTAAACATCAGTATTTCTCGCAAAAAGAGTGATAGTGGCACGTCGAGGTTTATGTAATAATCAAGAAGTTCATCGAGCTCATGTGAATCAAATGAGCAGTCCACTTGAGCTAGATCTGTGTTGAAGTTACCTGGAGGAGTTGGCTTTATCACGTCGATTTCAAAATCGTAGGCTTCAATGTCTCCCTGGGACTCGGTGTGGGCAGTTGTAATTCCGATCTCGGCTTTGGAAGGAGGCGGAGAATGAGAACTAGAGCCAATAATGCCGACGTCAACCGAAGCCGAAAGATGAGTCGGGTCGGTTAAAGGTGCCTTCCTTAAATGCTCTCCTTCTGCCACTTCGGCTCGTTCTTTGACGAGTTGTTCTTTCCCTCTTGCAAGGGCGGCTTGACCTTCATCGTCCAAAAAATGAGCCTCAAGACCCTCCTCAGCGTAGCCGGCACCTTTAAGCATTTCAACCGCCGCCTCCCACACTTCAGCTAGAGTAATTTCATACTTTGGGCCCAAAAATGAGAGACCGCCATGCCCCAAGACGCTGTGAATGTAAAACTCAATAAAGTAGAACTGACGTTGGCCTTCATCTCCTCATGAGATTTTCCAGCTGCTGCTTTTCCAGCAATGTCCTCGTCGTGCTCTTTTTCAACTTTAGAAAGCTGAGCCTTTAACATTTCAATCTCCATGTCTTGGGAGCTAGTCTTTTCCCGCAGCTGAGCAACATCACTGCGGTAGCTTTCTATAATTCTCTGCTATGCCTCAAGTCTAGCCTCAACATCTCGTTGACTAGCATGGGCATCTCTTACTTGCTTTTGAAGCACATCTTCCTTTTGAGTATAAGAAGTGGAAGAGGTAGAAAGGTCATCTTTAAGTTGCTTGACTTCACCCTCGAGTTTCTCATTATATGCGGCGATGTTCTCCATCTCCGTGTCGTGCTGATCAAGAACTTTTTACCATTCAGATTTATCACTTTCCATGGTAGCATAGCTTCGAGATTTAAATGGTTCACTCTTTGAAGCTCGTCGACTAGTTTTTGCCACACGGACATTCTTTCAATGTCAAGCTTAACAGCATCAAGATTTCTCAGCATAGCCTGTTTGTCAATGGGAACCAAGTCCAAATCAAAGCGTACTCCTTTTAAACACCAGTTTGGAAACCGGCTTTGGAGTGCAGGCGGAGCATTCCCAACTTAATACGTAGGCATATTAATGATTGTTTGAATCTCAGCTCTTCTGAGGGCAGGGGAGCTAGAAGGGATGTCTAAAGAAATAGAAGTAGCGGGCACTTTAGAGATTTCAGCTGAAGTTTTTTCGCTAGGCTTGGCCCGCTTGCTGGACTCTTCAGTTTCATAACTCTTCCCTTTGTCGTCGTGAGACTTTCTTTTATGAGAGTCATTATCCCTTTGAAGAGAGTCATGGCGGTCATCTCTTCTACCATACCTCTCCTCATAGGCCTGCCTTTCGCAAGCCTTTCGAACTGCTCTTTCCTCATCGGTTTCTCTAGGGGCAGGAAAATAACGCTTGGGGTCATAAGAATCGCGCCTCCCATAGCGTTGATAGTCGTCGTAAGGCGAACCTTTGCGTCCCATAGGAGAACCTGAAATTTAAAAAGAGACAAAATTTAGAAATCTTCGAAATAAAGAAGCTAAGTGCACATAATTGCCAAAATCCTAAGTGTGTGTGGCGTGTGAACTACGCATGTCAAGCTACAAACCACTCTTCGGCTTAGGAGTCAACTCTTGGGTTGATGGAGTTGACCGCAAAACGGATGTTGCTTCGATTGATGGAGAAGTGAGCTTAGAGGTGATGGTGTCATCTTTAAAAAGCTCTTGGGAAGGCACCATAAGGTTGCTTAGTCCTCCAAAGACATCGTCACCATCATGCCCAACGGAATGGGTCATGACCTCTTCGACACACTTTGGACTCTTTATAACGAGACTTTCTTTCTCAGTTCCCTCATCAGCTTCTCCAGTGGCCTCCCTAGAACGTTGAGGAAGTTCCTCTTTTCAATAAGTGGAAGAAGTTCAGATTTGCCAGATAATCCCGCATCGTCAATGGAACATGAGCATTTCACTAACGAAGCCTCAACAATAGATTCCTTCGGTGCGGATTCCTTCACGGAGGCTGAGGCATCTGACACTTCTGCATGAGAACTAGGGGCATCACGGGGCTGAATAGATCGAGAAGGATGCAAAAGCCCAAATTGGTGCAAAAACTCGTCCTTCAACAAGAACTTAATACTTCTCTCATCAACAGCTACGACATTCAATCTTTCAAAAGTCGGTTTATGGTAAGAACCTTTTGAGGGAGGAGGAATTTCTACAAAAGAAAAGAATGAAGTTAACACTTAATGAATCGAGATTTGAAAGGCTCAGAAATAAAGTGAGCGGAGATAAGTAGTCTTACTTTCTACTCTCCAGATGCCGTAAAATCCCAGAGGGCAGCGGACAAAGAAGTGTTGATTTAAAAACCCGTGAGCACTCTTAGGGAGATCTGTAATCAGTTTACGATTTCTCGCACTCCTTACAACGGTGATGGAGGGGTGATCTTTGTTCCTCCCGAAAGAGCACAAGTAATAGATCTCCTCGAAGCTTGGAAGATGATTAAGCGTCCTGCTAAACAGTACGCACAACCCCATCAAAATGGCGTAGCCGTTAGGGTGCAGCTGGAATGGAGAGATAGTTAATCGAAGAAGGAGTATTCTAAGGAAATCGTTGAATGGGGGAATAGCTCCGTTCAGGCACATTTGACGGTTGACTGCAACAAAGTCAGGAGGCGGCCTATCAGCAGTGTCATTTACCCTTGGAAGCAGAGCATCCGCTTCAGCGATGCCGAATTGAGTACATGGCTGATTGAAAGCTCATTGACTCAATGAAATTGAAACTCTTTCTGGAGGATTCTCTAGAGGGTCAGCTATTGGGAAGACCTCATCAGATCGCCCCGGTGTCTCTTCTTGCATTTTTGAGAAGTCATTATACACAAGGAACTGGATATTCAAATATGAAGGTGCACGTTTCCTAAATGTGTGAAGTGTTGTGCAAAACTAATAAAATGACAAGCAGATATAACTGAAACTAAATTAATTGGCATTTGTCGATTATAAAGTTTCAGGGCTTGTTATTTTTAGTCCAAGTATAGTGTTGATGCAAACAGATCAGCTTTAGTTGATTGTTTTAGCTTTTGCTTTAATACTTCACTTGAACTTGTTGATTCACAACATTTCATTTACACAATTCACTTAAGTTGATTATTCTTTATCGACTAATCTGTCATTCGATACGGGCAGTCAATGGCAGTATATTTGCCCAAGTTTTCTGCAAATGTTGTATTTAACAGGTTGTTAGCTTAAAAGTTAATATAATCGATGAAAAAGTGCAACAAGTTCAAGCGGTTCATTCTGGCTATTCAAGTTGGAAATTCAATCAAGATCTGTCATATTTTATAAGTGTTCAAGTCCTGTTCACTTCTTAGGTCGCAGGAACGACTTAAGTTAACTCGGGGTTCTTTAGGTCGTCCAGATCATGCTTAAACGACTTAACATGGGTCGGGCTTTCCTTAAGTAATTCTGCTTGTAACTCATATGCTATTCTGGAAAGATTAAGTCACTACAAGGCAGATTTTCTTAAGTGTTAGCTCACCCAAATCATAGTGCGACCTAAAGGCAGGTCGTTAAAAGGGTTATCTCATCCGAAGCAACATACTATACATCTTACGCCGCGAGTCACATAAGTCGCAGTCTCTTAGGTCGCTCAGAATTTGGAAGATAAGCCGTTAAGCTGTTAGGTCATGCGATTCATGTCCAAACCATTAAGCCCTAGGTCATTCGAAGCACTTAAGCCAGGCATTTCCTAACTCTCCTTAACCTGCTAACTCTTCTTCACTCAATAACTCGCTTAACTCACAAACCCGTTAACCCGATTACCCATTATCATCTCTTCTGTGAAATCCATCATCTCACCACTCCGCCAAATCATCCAGAACCGATTCAAATCACCTCAGATCCATCATGGATCCAATATGCTGCTGTGTTTTCGAGAATTAAAACGACATCGCGTCCAAAGGCAATCAGGGATCGATTGTAACATGACTTATGGTGAAACGCGGCATATGAAATTGGATTAGGGACGGAAAATGGGGAATTCGTGATTTGATGGTGATCGTGGATTGGATAATGAACGGATCCACTTACATGATGTGATGATGAAGATGATCGGCGACCAATTAGTTCGAATTCGCCTTTGAAAGCTTAGAGGTTCTTCAACGGCAGTTTTGAGAGTCAGAGCAAGTAAAGAGAAGAAGGACTGTTATGCGACTTAAATATAGGGGCAGTGGAACCTGAATTGGTGAGAACGACCTAACTCCCTCATTAAGTCGCTCACGACCTAACGACTCAGCAAGGCACGAGTTAAGAAGTATCGAAGCACACGACCTAGTCTCTAGGCGTATACTTCGAGGGGCAAGTGTTAACTCCTCTTTTTCACGACCAGCGACTTGGAGAAGTAACGACCTAAGGGACTCAGCGACCTAACGGGTTAGAAGACTCAGCGACCTAACGGGTTAGAAGACTCAGCGAGCTAATGGGTTAAAAGGTCCAGCGACCTAACGAGTTAACAACCTAACGAGTTAAAAGGGATGCGACCTAACGACCTAAAGGCTCCAACAACACAATGGCTTAATAATGGGATGCGACCTAACGATCTAAAGGCTCCTACAACACAATGGCTTAATAAAGGAAACGACTTAGCGGCCTAGCGACCTAGCTACCTAGCTAGCGACCTAGCGAGCTACAGGGTAAAACCGCATGTACTATCTCTTCCATTAGGTCTCTCTCGACCTAAGCAAGCCGAGATAACTCCTATTCTATGCATACTAAGTCGCTCACGGTCTGTATCTCATCCAGGATGGCTCCACTAGGTCGTTAACGACTTAAGCTACCTCAAGACCACTCTTATGTCGCAGCTCCCTAGGTCGCTCGCGACCTATAACATGGCCGATCTAAACCCAACCTCTCCTATAAATACTTCACCTGCTTCACACTTGAGAGGGGCATTTTTCCTGAAAAGCCGAGACTCTGCCACTCTGAAATTCAAGTAACTCGTTCTCCAAGTTCGACAACATCATAACAACTTCAGAGATTAATTCCAGAGTGGATCAAACTTCTTCACCGATTCGATTCTACTTTGGAAGCTCAAGTCTTTGAAGTTTGTTGTACTTGAAGTTTAGTTGTAACAAAGTGTACTCAAAGATCATAATAAAAGATATAAAGTGGTCGTAGGCTTGACTTTGAGCCGAACCACTATAAAAATTGTCGTCTCTTTTCTATTTTCTGCTACTCTCTGCTTATTTTTAGTTCCCGTACCAATGGGTGGTGCTTTAGCTATCTCACAACTGACACCGGGGTGTTAGCGTACATTTTTGCGTTAACATCTATTTTACAACGTTTTGGTTTAAGCTATTGGAAGTAGCTTTTTTTAAAAGGTAAAATGGGGTAATTTCTTAAGTTATAGTACAACATTTTTATCTATTTTACAGCGTTTTGTTTTAAGCTATTCTAAGTATTTTTTTTAATAGTAAAAAGGGTAATTTCTTAAGTTATAGTACAACATTTTTGTCTATTTTACAGCGTTTTATTTTAAGCTATTGGAAGTAGTTTTTTAAAAAAAGGTAAAAAGAGGTGATTTCTTTAGTTATAGTACTGCATTTTGTCTAATTTACAGAGTTTTGTTTAAAGCTATTGGAAGTAGTTTTTTTTTTAAAAGTTAAAAAGCGGTAATTTCTTAAGTTTTAGTACAGCATTTTGTCTATTTTACAACGTTCGGTTTTAAGCCATTGGAAGAAATTTTTTTAAAAAAGGTAAAAACGGGTAATTTCTGAGTTATAGTACAACATTTTTGTCTATTTTACAGCGTTTTTTTTAAACTATTGGTAGTAGTTTTTTAAAAAAAGGTAAAAAGGGATAATTTCTTAAGTTATAGTACAGCATTTTTTCTATTTTACAACGTTTTATTTTAAGCTATTGGAAGTAGTTTTTATTAAAAAAGGTAAAAAGAGGAAATTTCTTATGTTATAGTACAGCATTTTTGTCTATTTTACAGCGTTTTGTTTTAAGCCATTGAAAGTTGTTTTTTTTAAAGAAAAGGTAAAAAGGGGTAATTTCTTAAGTTATAGTACACCATTTTGTTTTAAGCTATTAGATGTAGTTTTTTTTAAGGTAAAAGGGGTAATTTCTTAAGTTATAATACATCATTTTGTCTATTTTACAGCGTTTTGTTTTAAGCTATTGGAAGTAGTTTTTTTTAAAATAGGTAAAAAGGTGTAATTTCTTAAGTTATAGTACAACATATTGTCTATTTTACAGCGTTTTGTTCTAAGCTATTGCAAGTAGTTTTTGAAATAAAAAAAGATAAAAAGGGGTAATTTCTTAAGTTATAGTACAGCATTTTGTCTATTTTACAGCATTTTGGTTTAAACTATTGGAAGTAGTTTTTTTCAAAAAGGTAAAAAGCGGTAATTTCTAAATTTATAGTACAACAATTTGTCTATTTTACAGCATTTTGTCTATTTTACAGCGTTTTGTTTTAAGCTATTAGAAGTAGTTTTTTTTAAAAGGTAAAAAGGGGTAATTTCTTAAGTTACAGTACAACATTTTTTCTATTTTACAGTGTTTTATTTTGAGCTATCGGAAGTAGCTTTTAAAAAAAAATGTTAAAAATGGGCAATTTCTTAAGTTATAGTACGGCATTTTGTCTATTTTACAGCATTTTATCTATTTTACAGCATTTTGTTTTAAGCCATTAGATGTAGTTTTTTTTAAAAAAAAAGGTAAAAAGGGGTAATTTCTTAAGTTATAGTACAACAATTTGTCTATTTTACAGCGCTTTGTTTAAAGCTATTGGAAGTATTTTTTTTAAAAAAGGTAAAAAGGGGTAATTTATTAAGTTATAGTAATGCATTTTTGTCTATTCTACAGCGTTTTGTTTTAAGCTATTTGAAGTAGTTTTTAAAAAAAAAAAGTAAAAAGGGGTAAATTATAGTACAACATTTTTGTCTATTTTGCAACGTTTTGTTTTAAGCTATTGTAATTTTTTTTAAAGGTAAAATGGGGTAATTTCTTAAGTTATAGTACAACATTATTGTCTATTTTACAGCATTTTGTTTCAAGCTTTTGGAAGTTTTTTTTAAAAATGGGGTAATTTCTTATATTATAGTACAACATTTTGTCTAATTTACATCGTTTTGTTTTAAGCTATTGGAAGTAGTTTTTTTTTTTTAAAAGTAAAAAGGGAAAATTTCTTAAGTTATAGTATGCATTTTGTCTATTTTACAGCGTTTTCTTTTAAGCTATTGGAAGTAATTATTTTTTAAAAAAAGGTAAAAAGGGGTAATTTCTTGAGTAGTACAACATTTTTGTCTATTTTGTTTTAAACCATTGAAAGTAGTTTTTTTTAAAAAAGGTAAAAAAGGGTAATTCCTTAAGTTATAGTACAACATTATTTCTATTTTACAGCGTTTTGTTTTAAGCTATTGTAAGTAGTTTTTTTTAAAAAAAGGTAAAAAGAGGTAATTTCTTAAGTCATTGTACATAATTTTTGTCCATTTTACACCATTTTGTTTTAATCTATTGGAAGTTGTTTTTTTAAAAAAAAGGTAAAAAGGGGTAATTTCTTAAGTTATAGTACAACATTTTGTCTATTTTACAGCGTTTTATTTTAAGCCATTGGAAGTAGTTTTTTTTTAAAAATAAGTAAAAGGGGTAATTTCTTAAGTTATAGTACAACGTTTTTATCTATTTTACAGCGTTTTGTTTTAAGCTATTGGAAGTACTTTTTTTTAAAGGTAGAAAAGGGTAATTTCTTTAGTTACAGTACAACATTTTGTCTATTTTACAGTGTTTTGTTTTAAGCTATTGGAAGTAGTTTATTTTTAAAGGTAAAAGGGGTAATTTCTTTAGTTATAGTACAACAATTTGTCTATTTTACAGCATTTTGTTTTAAGCTATTGCAAGTAGTTTTTAAAAAAGAAGAAGATAAAAATGGGTAATTTCTTAAGTTATAGTACAACATTTTGTCTATTTTACAGCGGTTTGGTTTAAGCTATTGGAAGTAGTTTTTTTTAAAAGGGTAAAAAGGGGTAATTTCTTAATTTATAGTACAACAATTTGTCTATTTTACAACATTTTGTCTATTTTACAGCGTTTTGTTTTAAGCTATTAGTAGTTTTTTTTAAAAAAAAGATAAAAAGGGGTAATTTCTTAAGTTATAGTACATCATTTTTTCTATTTTAGAGCGCTTTTTTTTAAGCTATTGGAAGTAGTTTTTTTTTTAAGAAAAAGGTAAAAAGGGGTAATTTCTTAAGTTATAGTACGGCATTTTATCTATTTCGCTACATTTTATTTATTTCACAACGTTTTGTTTTAAGCTGTTGATGTAGTTTTCAAAAAAAAAAGGTAAAAAGGGATAATTTCTTAAGTTACAGTACGACATTTTCTCTATTTTACAGCATTTTGTTTTATGCAATTGGAAGTAGTTTTTTTTTAAAAGGTAAAAAGGGTTAATTTCTTAAGTTATAGTACAGCATTTTGTCTGTTTTGCAACGTTTTGCTTCACTCTATTGGATGTATTTTTTTAAAAAAGGTAAAAAGGCGTAATTTCATAAGATATAGTAAAGCATTTTGTCGATTTTACTACTTTTTGTTTTAAGCTGTTGGAATTACTTTTTTTTTTAAAAAAGGTAAAAATGGGTAATTTCTTAAGTTATAGTACATCATTTTGTCTATTTTACAGCGTTGCGTTTGAAGCAATTGGAAGTAGTTTTTTTTAAAAAAAGGTAAAAAGGTGTAATTTCTTAAGTAATAGTACAACATTTTGTATATTTTACAGCGTTTTATTTTAAGCTATTGGAAGTAGTTTTTATTTTTTTAAAAAAAGGTAAAAAGCGGGAATTTATGAAGTTATAGTACTGCATTTTGTCTATTTTACAGCGTTTTGTTCTAAGATACTGGAAGTAGTATTTTTTTAAGGTAAAAAGGGTAATTTCTTAAGTTATAGTACCTCATTTTGTTTACTTTATAGCATTTTGTCTATTTTACAACGTTTTATTTTAAGGTATTAGAAATATATTTTTTTTTTGAAAAGGTAAAAAGGGGTAGTTTCTTAAGTTATAGCACATCATTTTGTCTATTTTACAGCGTTTTGTTTTAAGCTATTGGAAGTAGTTTTTTTTAAAGAAAAAAGGTAAAAAGGGGTAATTTCTTAAGTTACAATACTTGATTTTGTCTATTTTACAGAATTTTGTCTACTTTACATGGTTTGTTTTAAGCTATTAAAAGTTGTTTTAAAAAAAAAGGTAAAAAGGGGTAATTTCTTAAGTTACAGTACAACATTTTTTCTATTTTACAGCGTTTTGCTTTAAGCAATTGGAAGTAGTTTTTCTAAAAAAAGGTAGAAAGGGAAAATTTCTTAAGTAATAGTACAACATTTTGTATATTTTACAGCGTTTTATTTTAAGCTATTGGAAGTAGTTTTTTTTTTTAAAAGGTAAAAAGGGGTAATTTATGAAGTTATAGTACTGCATTTTGTCTATTTTAAAGCGTTTTGTTTTAAGATACTGTGTAACGACCCATAAAATTTTAATAATTTTTAATAAATTAATAGGTAGAGAATAAAACGTACAAATTAATAGGTAGAGAGTAAATAGTGTAAATTAAAAGGATCTGCAACATCGTAGTTGTAAATTATGAATGTTATTGTTTATAATCATACATGTAACTCTAATGATACGATTTTAATAACAAATTCCGTGTACAAGATATGGATTACATAATAGTATTTTCTTAATATCCTTAGCTTTCAACAATAATCAATTAGCGACCTTAATCTTAATAGGATTTGAAAATCATCAACCTTCGGATAAGTCAAACGATATTCTAAATGTTAATAATAATCTTGAAAAAAAAAACTTTATCAGAAGAACATTTTAAGTACACATAAATTTTTATGGGATTATGTTAATATGTATTCAGTAGGCATATGCTAACAACCGCTCAAACAAGAAATAATCACTAATACATAGTGTAAATTGTTAAAAAATCAAACTATCTATATTTATCACGCGAAAATGCAAAATTATAAAGGTTATTAGTGAAATTATGCAAATCTTAACATGTGCGTAGATGGCACATGCTGATTTTTTCAATTTTGTGCATTGCACTAAGAATTATTGGATCCTATTCATCGTTAATTTGCTACCATTTCACGACTTTAACCACCACCTTAATTTGTTGAATGCCGCGAATGCCAAAATGATGAATGATGTTGCAAGTCGGAAGAAAATGCATGCTCCTATATGCGTTTCTTTTTTTAACATGGGTGTCTGACATGATTGATGCTAGTTAACGTTAAATGACATTAGATGCCAACAATATTATTATGCATTTTCATTATCTTAATACTTTTATCAATTAACCTCTCCACTTTTCTTTCCAATCTGATTTATAATCTGCCTATTTACTTTTCTTACCTTATTTATTATTTGCTAGAATGTAGATGTTTCATAATTCCCTTTTTCAGCATTTGATGTGTCTTCTCTAAATCTAAGCGGAAAATCTGTCTTACCCCTTTTATTCATTTACATTTTCTTCTGTTTCAAATTTCATCGTGACTGACACGTAACCTTACTTTAATCACTGCGTCAATCAAGCATCCGTCTATTAATTTTCATTTATTTTATATTTATTGCCAATATTATAAATTTGAAAGACCACTTGTTTCCCTTGTCACCCTGATTTCACGTCTCTTTGCCTATCCTTTTTAGTTTCTTACTTTTATATTCTATTATTAGCCTAAACGTGCATTCTGACTGTTGCCATCCCCGTATTTATTTCTTTCCTTTTTGAAATGTAAAACGTTTTATTTATTTCTAAACCATTCATTGCCATTCCTTTGGATCAATCCATTCTCTTCTTATTTGCTTTAACTTCTCTGCTGAATCAACGCATGAACGTTGATATTTCATTTATTATTCCCTTTTAATTATATTTTTCTTTGTAGCTTTCCACTACCTCTCTCTTCATATATTTCATTGTTGCCTGCTCCTTCTTCATTTTCGAGATCCACTCCCCACCATTGCTTACTTTTCCTCCTCCCAAATTTTTCCATGGCCTTCGCCATATATAAAAAAAAAGAAATTTTTTTTTTTTTGCACGACGTATATACCCATCGCCTGAAGCTATCTTTGCCCCTCTTCCCTTCCCACCGCCTACAACCCTCAACCTCCACTCACATTTCTCCTACAAGTGCCTGCTTACTTTCTTTCCGAAATAAGAAGGTATATTTATTGTTTAAAAATTTTCTTATAAACGTTCAAAAGGATTTGAGAAAAGTTTGCATTCTTTTGTACAGATCTTGTTATATGTGAAAGTAAATAAGTTATGAAGCTATAAAGGTTTACTTATACAAGATTTATATATATATATATATAAGAGTGTTATAAGAATGAATTTTATACTATGCGTTAACTAAATACATTGTTATTTATATAATCCAGTTTTTGAATATATGTTTGAAACGTTTTGATTTTTATATATACAAATATTTTATTTTATACATATATTTTGTTATATATAAAGGTTTTATAAAAAATAAAAAAATAAAAAAAATAAAAAGAGAAAAAAAGGAGTAAGTTAATAATGTATTATAAATAATATTGTTTATATGCACATGTATGTGCATAAGTTTGTTTCATTTCCTGCTGGATATTTTGAAAAGGAAAGTAATAAACTATAATTATTATACATATACATAAGTATTCATTTCAAAAGATATTATATATGTGTGTGTTGATCTTTAATATATGTTTTTTATGTTAGAACACTGATTTTTTTAACTATACATATATATTATTTTAATATTGGTTCAAAATGAATATATATTACATGGAAACGACAACCATAAAATGAATATACTATATATGTGACATTTTGAATAATTATATATTTGTATTTAACATTAATATGAAATGGAAGCGTTTTAAAGTTATATGGTTTTCATAGGTGTGCATATATATATATATATATATATATATATATATATATATATATATATATATATATTTCATTTTTAAAATGCGTGTTTTGATTTAACTTCATATTGAAAGAAAGTAATAAATTAATCATATAATCTTCGTTTCAATTTATCAAGCTAATTTGATCCGTTCTCATCAATTTCTATCTATCAGCTTTTCCGTCGAAATCGTACCATCTAACTTTGCTTTGGAAGTCGTGCTTGCATTTCATAACTCAACTTCATTGTCTATCTCTCTAACCTTGAAAGGTGAGCAAGCACTCACGATTTACATTCTTTTATTTATTAAATTTGATTTCAATTGAAACGACAATTGAAATATATTGCTGTAGTTATTTAAATTGTTATATTTATGCTACTACCTGTATCTGTTCACCTACGGGATATGACACCATATCCTATTGTTTATACTTTATTTAATTACTGATGATATATTCATGTTGTATATTATTATCATATCCTGCAATATCTTTGTTATTTGTTATCACTCCGCAAGTTCCCTGTAGTTTAAAATTCACTATGGGTTGAAATGATACATACCCGAATAGACTTTAGAATAGGAGAATTTCGTTATGGGTTGAAATGATAGACCTAAGCGATTTTCATTTAATTAAATTTAGGATTACGGATTGGAATGATATCCATCCGTATATATTTAGTGTACGCATTTAAATGATAAATATCTGGAACACTTGACCAGATGATAAGGAATATATACAGACACCGTGGTTCATATATAAATATTTTGGAAATAAATTCTTTGTTTGGAAAGAAATATATGGTCTCAACAAATGTTAATTCTTAAATTCTATATATATAGATTTAATAATATTTAATTTAATTAAGTTTGATTTAATACATAAACTATGTTAATATTTATGTAAATTATATTTCAAATAGATTTTTGAAATAGTTGGGATAAATTAAGATGGGGAGGTAAATTTGAGTTTATTAAATGGTATCTAAATAAGGATTTATTTAATTAAATCAATCTAAAATTTTTAAATGGGAAATTTTAAAAAGGTAGGATTTTATAACTGGATTTTTGATTTAAGCGATTAAATGCATATTTCATGTTTAAGTAAATTAAAGAAAATATTGAGAAAAATGGAATTTAAGGTTAATTAAATAATCTTGAATCAAATGAGGAAGTATTTCAAGACTAAATAATAATGAGGTTAAATCGAGATCTATATGAAACGGTTGAATTGAACATTTAAATTTTTAAGCCTTAAACTATATTGGAATTTAAATGGTTTAAATTTGAGATTTGGATCTGTATTTGAAATCAATATAGTTGAATTTTTTATTTAGAAACTAAATTGAATTAAAATGGAAATTTAGGTTGAACTAAATTTGAATTTATTATTTAGAAAACTAAATTGAGTAAAAATTTAGTTGAAACGTTGAATACTTAAAGGTTTAAAAATATTGAATATAAAGGGGTATTTTGTGATTACAAATCCGAATTTGAGATCGATAAAATTGAAGTGGTTATTTTAGGAATTAAGTTGAATTTAAATTGATAAATTTAGATTGAATTTAATTTAAATGGGATGGTTGGGTTGATGTTGAAACAATTTGTTATGTTGAGGGAATTGAAAATATTTTACAGTATAAATTATTTTATATATCTAAATACTATTTTGGAAAATAGCTATATTTGAAGTGAAATGATATTTGATATTGAGGTATAAATTAAGATGAAAGAACCACGGTGTTATAGTGCATATTTCTACCCTGTAGATAGTTCCATGGACCCTTAGAGGATGGTTATTCCAAACATCCTTTAAGTTATTTGTATTTCAGTTGATATTTCACCTGAGTTGGATTTATTGATATAAGAATGTTAATCCTGACTCGAGTGTTTTGTGTTTTGCTTTACGCTCGGGTCAGACTGAGTGATACAGCATTTGAGGCTCACCTTCGAAGTTGGAGCCTTGCTTGAAGATCCAGCTATCTATCCTTTCAGTCATCCTGTTGATTTGTTCAGAGAAGTCATCTGCGCATACTGGAGACTTCACCACATCTAAGATATTCAGTTGTATTTTATTTCTAACTCCAATGTATATAGTAGCTTCATGAAATACTATTCTTTGTCTATTCCGCTGCATTATATTACTCTGTGTCTGTGATCTGTGATGATTTATTTACTATATATGTTAAGTTTTGCCAAATTTTAATTAACAATTCGGTATTTTGAATTATTCAAGTCGGACATGTATGGTTTTATTGTCGATTTGAATGGTCCAAAATAGCGGGTCGCTTCAGTTGGTATTGGAGCTTTGGCTCTAGGCAAAACTTAGCATATATGGTAAATTTATTAACAGAATCACTTTCGCTCGAGTTGAATCTCTTCCTTTCTGACTCAATTTCCTTTGAATTTTGGAATGTCCCTCGGTTCCAAAATTCATTCTTGTCTCTCTCTATTTATATTCTTTTGATTCTGGAGTATCCAATAACTCCACTAAATGATTTGTAAAGGGGGATGAAAACTCCTTTACAATTGGCGCCGATTCACCGAAGATTTTTATATCCTCTGTTTAGATGCTACTATCTCCTGTTATTCCAAATTCTATCTCTAGCGATCGAATGTCGATTTGCCTTAGAATTCTGCATCCATCATATTGCTAAATGCACGATTGACCCGATTAAGGTCGCCCGTGATTTATAGAAGTATATCCATCTCCTATTTTGTAATTTAATCATCTTCGATCGAGTCTATCTTCGAATCAGGATTCTATTGGTTAGAGTCTTCTAATTTAAATCTCTACCTTTGTTTTGAAATCCATTCTTAAATCACCCTTTGAAAAATAGAGTATGTTGTATTTTTGAAATTGTTTTGTACCGAAATTATTATTTTGATAACTATGATTTTATTCTATATATAAAAAGAAATTATTTTCGATATGGATTATATACCTATATATAAAACAAATAAGAAATGCTATTCTATATATATAAAAGTTTTGAAAGGATTCGAAAATTTGAAAACTTGTAAGAAATTGATTTATATAAAAATGATTTACAACTGAAGGGTTAAATTTGAAATTCGAGAATTGAATTCCGGTATTTTGAAATTGTATTTAAGATTTTGGAAAATATATAAAAATAATACGATTTAAAGGTATTTTTCCAAATAAGAAATGTTTCAAATGAGTTCAAATGAGTTCCAATAATTTTGAAGAAATTACAAAGAAGTTTTCAAGAAAATAGAAGTCCAGAACTCACGTATGTCGTTGGAAAATAATTTTGGTGATGAGTGCACGCATCATCGACATTGATTTTCGAGTTTCAAAGTGGGGGAGAGGCCATAGCTCGCTATGCGAGTGATTTTGTAAAACCGTTATGATTTCAAATTCTGAAGTATAATTTGATATTTTCGAAAGATATATGTATATATTTGAAACAATTTAAAGTGAGACCGGTGTTCAGTCCTCGAGTTTCGAATTTGTTTTGGTATAACCCTATATATTGAAATTGATTTATTATTGATTTTCAACTCTTGAATTGAAAATGTGATTTCCCCTTATCATTTTGAAGGTTCGAACACTTCCAAGTCAAGGTCTAAAATTTTAAAATTAAGAAATTTCGAAGAGTATAAAATGTTTGATAAAGAATATAAATTTAGTTTGAAATGTTTTGAAAAAAAATAGTTTTGAATAATAGTTTTCAGAAAGGTAAATTGAATATTTCAACTAGAAATAGATAGTTTAAAAGTTTTAAAGGGATAATTATAAATTTGGAAACCATTTGAGTATAATTGATTTTGAGAAAATTTTTAGTTTTGACATTAAATTGAAATTAAAAACCAGTACTCTTATGGAGATTTTGGAAATGAATTTGTTTGACTTGAATTATTTTAATTTAGAAACTGGGATAATTTTCTAAATCTATTATTTTGGGAACTTTGAAATTTAGATACTTAATTTGGAAGAAAATTTGGTGAAATCATATATGATTTGGAAACTAAATGGATATTGAATGATTTGAAATTGAGAACCTTATATTATTAAGCACTTGATTTGGGAGTGGTCAAACTTATATAAATTGGATTTGTAAAAGTATGAAATTGATTTGAAATCCATTGATTTGAAGGTACTCAATTTGGAAAGCTGTTTTATATAATCGAAGTCTATATAAGCATGATTTGATCTACTATTGATTTGGAAAGTATTCGATTTGGGAAAAAGGGAATCCTATATATAATGGACTTTATATAAGCATGACATTTGAAAGTGATTTGAAAAGGTACTATATGATATATATTTTCGAATTAAAGATATGTAAAGTGCCTTCTGCTTGATATCCGCTTTGTGGCCACATCGTGGATTCATTCTATCGATATTATTCTTTCTGATTTTTGGGTTTCCGGATGTAATACTCGAGTGTTCCCACTGTGACGTAACCCATGGTTTTTTTTTCTCGTGAATGCATAGCGCAATTGCCTGGCTGAGTCTTGCCTAGGGGTACAGATTGTTTCCTG
The DNA here is from genome assembly GCA_030765085.1 of Allium cepa. NCBI lineage: Eukaryota > Viridiplantae > Streptophyta > Magnoliopsida > Asparagales > Amaryllidaceae > Allium > Allium cepa. The sequence goes on from CM060931.1 coordinate 889,378,277, forward strand.
GGGGATCCAGGCGTAACCATTGTGTATTCTGCAATCTGCATAGGTCGCGAATAGTAGCGCAAGTGCCTGGCTGAGTCTTTCCTAGGGGTACGGATTGTTTCCTGGGGGATCCAGGCGTAACCATTGTGTATCCTGTACTCTATTAGTCATCATGGCGTAACTCGCAGGGCTGAGAAAGCTTACGGATATGGATTGTTTCCTGAGGGATCCAGGCGTAACCATTGTGTATATGCGAACCATGGTCGGACAAAAGTTTTGGTTTGGTTGTTTTGTTTGGATTGTACTTTCCATATCTTTTTTTTCCTAAAAAAAAGTTTTTCAAGTATTTTCACTGGGTGTTGAAACGGGTCTACCAAGTACTTGAAGAATTCTAGCTTTGCGCATGATCAACGCATGGCCAGAGTCTGCAAGAACGAGGATAAACTTGTTGAAACATCGAGTTATAAAAGTATTTTTGAAAGAAAGATTTATTACGATATAAAGGTATTTTATTATAAAGGTATTTTTCAACAAAGAAATTTTGTGTTAATATTTGAAATTGAAATTCTTATGGTTTGAAATTTATGATTCATGCCCGATTCTATTCTTTAAATCTACCTTATTTTCTCAGCTTTCGTTGTTCACCTTAATTCTGTTTTTTCGAATCTACCTTCTTTCCTTTTTGAATATAATCTTTTAAAAATTGCTTATTTGTATACTACATTGGTTAATAGAAAATTTTAGTGGTATAAATATTTTTGAAGTTATTAATTAGATAAGACATATTTAAAGAAAATGATTATTAATTTATTGATAATATTTGAAAAGTATCTTGAGATCAACTAAAAATTTCATGAGTTATGAATTTAATGTTTTCAAATAGCTTCTTTAAATATAAGTAATGATGGAAATGATTATTTTAAAATAGTTTTCATATAATTATGAAGGTGTTATTTAAAATATAAATGGTATTTATAATGGAAGCAAGAAGTTTTACAAATGGGTTTTGAAAAGTATGAATATCTCAAGTAAAATTTATATAGTTAAATCAATTATTTACCCCTCACTTTCAATCTACTTTTATTTCTGGTTGTTCTATTCTCCTACCTCCTTCCTTTTCGGGGACGAAAAGTTTTGAGTGGGGGAGAGTGTAACGACCCATAGAATTTTAATAAATTTTAATAAATTAATAGGTAGAGAATAAATAGTATAAATTAAAAGGATCTGCAACATCGTACTTGTAAATTATGAATGTTATTGTTTATAATCATACATTTAACTCTAATGATACAATTTTAATAACAAATTTCGTGTACAAGATATGGATTACATAATAGTATTTTCTTAATATCCTTAGCTTTCAACAATAATCAATTAGCGACCTTAATCTTAATAGGATTTGAAAATCATCAACCTTCGGATAAGTCAAATGATATTCTGAATGTTAATAATAATCTTGAGAGAAAAAAACTTTATCAGAAGAACATTTTAAGTACACATAAATTTTTATGGGATTATGTTAATATGTATTCAGTAGGCATATGCTAACAACCGCTCAAACAAGAAATAATCACTAATACACAATGTAAATTGTTAAAATATCAAACTATCTATATTTATCACGCAATGCAAAATCATAAAGGTTATTAGTGAAATTATGCAAATCTTAACATGTGCGTAGAGGACACATCCTGATTTTTCCAATTTTGTGCATTACACTAAGAATTATTGGATCCTATTCATCGTTAATTTGCTACCATTTCACGACTTTAACCACCACCTTAATTTGTTGAATGCCAAGAATGCCAAAATGATGAATGATGTTGCAAGTTAGAAGAAAATGCATGCTTCTATATGCATTTCTTTTTTTAACATGGGTGTCTGACATGATTGATGTTAGTTAACGTTAAATGACATTAGATGCCAACAATATTATTATGCATTTTCATTATCTTAATTCTTTTATCAATTAATCTTTCCACTTTTCATTCCAATCTGATTTATAACCTGCCTATTTACTTTTCTTACCATATTTATTATTTGCTAGAATCTAGCCGTTTCATAATTCCCTTTTTCAGCATTTGACGTGTCTTCTCTAAATCTAAGCGGAAAATCTGGCTTACCCCTTTTATTCATTTACATTTTCTTCTGTTTCAAATTTCATCGTGACTGACACGTAACCTTACTTTAATCACTGCGTCAATCAAGCATCCGTCTATTAATTTTCATTTATTTTATATTTATTGCCAACGTTATAAATTTGAAAGATCACTTGTTTCCCTTGTCTCCCTGATTTCACGTCTCTTTGCCTATCCTTTTTAGTTTCTTACTTTTATATTCTATTATTAGCCTAAACGTGCATTCTGACTGTTGCCATCCCCGTATTTATTTCTTTCCTTTTTGAAATGTAAAACGTATACGTTTTACATTTATTTATTTCTAAACCATTCATTGCCATTCCTTTAGATCAATCCATTCTCTTCTTATTTGCTTTAACTTCTCTGCTGAATCAACGCATGAACGTTGATATTTCATTTATTATTCCCTTTTATATTATATTTTTCTCTGTAGCTTTCCACTACCTCCCTCTTCATAAATTTCATTGTTGCCTGCTCCTTCTTCATTTTCGAGATCCACTCCCCACCATTGCTTACTTTTCCTCCTCCCAAATTTTTCCATGGCCTACGCCAGATATGAAGAAAAAAAGAATTTTTTTTTTTTGCACAACGTATATACCGATCGCCTGAAGCTATCTCTGCCCCTCTTCCCTTCCCACCGCCTACAACCCTAAACCTCCACTCACGTTTCTCCTACAAGTGCCTGCTTAGTTTCTTTCCTAAATAAGAAGGTATATTTATTGTTTAAAAATTTTCTTATAAACGTTCAAAAGGATTTGAGAAAAGTTTGCATTCTTTTGTACAGATCTTGTTATATGTGAAAGTAAATAAGTTATGAAGCTATAAAGGTTTACTTATACAAGATTTATATATATATATATATATATATATATAAGAGTGTTATATAAATGAATTTTATTTTATACGTTAACTAAATACATTGTTATTTATATGATCTAGTTTTTGAATATATGTTTGAAACGTTTTGATTTTTATATATACAAATATTTTATTTTATATGTATATTTTGTTATATATAAAGGTTTTGTAAAAAAAATAAAAAAAATAAAATAAAAAGTGAAAAAAAAGGAGTAAGTTAACAATGTATTATAAAGAATATTGTTTATCTGCACATATATATGCATAAGTTTGTTTCATTTCCTACTGGATATTTTGAAAAGGAAAGTAATAAACTATAATAATTTTATATATACATAAGTATTCATTTCAAAAGATATTATATATATGTGTGTTGATCTTTAATATATGTATTTTATGTTAGAACATTGATTTTTTTAACTATACATATATATTATTTTAATATTGGTTCAAAATGAATATTTATTACATGGAAACAACAACCATAAAGTGAATATACTATATATGTGACAATTTGAATAATTATATATTTGTATTTAACATTAATATGAAATGGAAGCGTTTTAAAGTTATATGGTTTTCATGGGTGTGCATATATATATATATATATATATATATATATCATTTTTAAAATGCGTGTTTTGATTTAACGTTCATTTTGAAAGAAAGTAATAAATTAATCATATAATCATCGTTTCAATTTTATCAAGCTAATTTGATTCGTTCTCATCAATTTCTATCTATCAGCTTTTCCGTCGAAATCGTACCATCTAACTTTGCTTTGGAAGTCGTGCTTGCATTTCATAACTCAACTTCATTGTCTATCTCTCTAACCTTGAAAGGTGAGCAAGCACTCACGATTTACATTCTTTTATTTATTAAATTTGATTTCAATTGAAACGACAATTGAAATATGTTGTTGCAGTTATTTAAATTGTTATATTTATGCTATTACCTGTATCTGTCCACCTACGGGATATGACACTGTTCGTCGACGGAAATTCTATCGGTTTAGAAAACCGTCGAACGGATTTAAATTTAAAAATAACCGCAAGCGCACGGTGTACGAATGTAGCACGCGGCTAATACGGGTCGATCCACAGGGAATTGATGATTTTAAAATTCTATTCAATCAAATTATACCGAAGTCGAGAGTGAATAGCTATAAATGTAAGAAACTAACAAAAACTAGCAAAAGAAAATGATAAAAATATGAGAGTTAAAAGAACAATTTAGAGATAAATCCACTATCTAGATCATATAAATCAACAAAATGAAGTTATGATCTCTCTTTTCTTGTCATTAGTGAATTAGTTGATGTGCTTATCATAAGTATGGTATATTTGTGCTATTAATTAGCTCAATATAAACCATCAAACTATAACACAACCACTAATGCACTTTTAAATCTCATAAAATATGACAAGAAAGTTGAAAGCAAAATCTATTTTAAGCATGGCTTATTAACTATTAATTAGAAATATAAGCCATCAAATTTTAATTTCAACAATCACTTCTTTGCCATAATCATATGTAGATGAAGAGGCAATTTGTATTTTGTTTGACTAAGCGTAGCCTATTTGTTATAAACAACATAGACTATCAAATTCAAAGCTAAACAACATCATTAAACCACTTCAATCATTCTCATTAAGCACAAAAAGAGAGCATAAACATCAAATTAAGTTGAAGCTACATGATTAGAGAGCTTCATTACCCCTAAATTGAAGGGGTTTAGCTTCTCATATTTGTTATCATATGAACAAATGTAGCAAGCAACATTGAATAAAAAGAAGAAGAAAAAAGAGAGCAAAATGAAAGGAAAAATTATCCTACTTGCATAAAAGAGAAGAGATCTACACTACAACATGAAAGTAAATGAACATGAAAAGGAAAGAGCATATATTAAATTGCATAAAAAAAGATTACATAAAATAAAAATGGCTAAGTAGCCATGAAAAGAGAAAGAGGAGCTTTCATTTTATTTTTGATCTAAACTAAACTAAAGAGAAGGAGGCCTAAGAGAGACTAAGTAAGAGGAGATGGCTACATGAAACATAAGGGGTATTTATACAAGTGTTAAAACCCTAATTCATTTTTTTGGGGAATGCCCAAAATGCCCCTTAGGAAGTGTGGAGGCCAAGTTATCATTAACATGTCTTAATCCCCCATTAAGTGTACATGAAGCCATTAAGTCCAAAAGCATGTGCATTAGCCTTTAATTTGTACATTAAGGTAGGTGGGTAGGTGGGGTCCTCCATGTTCTTCACTTTGAATTATTTCCATCTTCATTCCTTTGTATTAATTTTGTGCATGCATATCTTCATGAAACCACTTCTATTTGAGATCAATTTCATACAAAAATATATACAAATTTTCAATTAATTTTTCTCAAACAAATATATGCACACAAATGACCGTTTTGCCCATATATGAAGATGAATATGTGACAATTTGGAATAATTTGAATTTTGGTTAAAACAAGTTAAAATACCCAATATGATCATTTATTTAATTTAAATAGAATAAATATGGTGGTAAAAATATGCACATTCACGTGCACATCAGACACCATATCCTATTGTTTATACTTTATTTAATTACTGATGATATATTCCTGTTGTATATCATTATCATATCCTGCTATATTTTTGTTATCTGTTATCACTCTGCAAGTTCCCTGTAGTTTAGAATTCACTATGGGTTGAAATGATACATACCCGAACAGACTTTAGAATAGGAGAATTTCTTTATGGGTTGAAATGATAGACCCAAGCGATTTTCATTTAATTAACTTTGGGATTACGGATTGGAATGATATCCACCCGTATATATTTAGTGTACGGATTTAAATGATAAATATCCGTAACACTTGACCAGATGATAAGGAATATATACAGACACCGTGGTTCATATATAAATATTTTGGAAATAAATTCTATGTTTGGAAAGAAATATATGGTCTTAATAAATGCTAATTCTTAAATTTCTATATATATAGATTTAATAATATTTAATTTAATTAAGTTTGATTTAATACATAAACTATGTTAATATTTATGTAAATTATATTTCAAATAGATTTTTGAAATAATTGGGATAAATTAAGATGGGGAGATAAATTTGAGTTTATTAAATGGTATCTAAACAAGGATTTATTTAATTAAATCAATCTAAAATTTTTAAATGGGAAATTTTAAAAAGGTAGGATTTTATAACTGGATTTTTGATTTAAGCGATTAAATGCATATTTCAGGTTTAAGTAAATTAAAGAAAATATTGAGAAAAATGGAATTTAAGGTTAATTAAATAAGCTTGAACCAAATGATGAAGTATTTCAAGACTAAATAATAATGAGGTTAAATCGAGATCTATATGAAACGGTTAAATTGAACATTTAAATTTTTAAGCCTTAAACTATATTGCAATTTAAATGGTTTAAATTTGAGATTCGGATTTGTATTTGAAATCAATATAGTTGAATTTGTTATTTAGAAATTAAATTGAATTAAAATGAAAATTTAGGTTGAACTAAATTTGAATTTATTATTTAGAAAACTAAATTGAATAGAAATTTAGTTGAAACGTTGAATACTTAAGAGTTTAAAAATATTGAAAATAAAGGGGTATTTTGTGATTACAAATCCGAATTTGAGATCGATAAAATTGAAGTGGTTATTTTAGGAATTGAGTTGAATTTAAATTGATAAATTTAGATTGAATTTAATTTAAATGGGAAGGTCGGGTTGATGTTGAAACAATTTGTTAAGTTAAGGGAATTGAAAATATTTTACGGTATAAATATTTAATATACGTAAATACTATTTTGGAAAATAGCTATATTTGAAGTGAAATGATATTTGATTTTGAGTTGTAAATTAAGATGAAAGAACCACGGTGTTATAGTGTATATTTCTACCCTGTAGATAGTTCCATGGACCCTTAGAGGATGGCTATTCCAAACATCCTTTAAGTTATTTGTATTTCAGTTGATATTTCACTTGAGTTGGATTTATTGATATAAGAATGTTAATCCTGACTCGAGTGTTTTGTGTTTTGCTTTACGTTCGGGTCAGACTGAGTGATACAGCATTTGAGACTCTCCTTCGAAGTTGGAGCATTGCTTGAAGATCCAGCTATCTATCCTTTCAGTCATCCTATTGATATGTTCAGAGAAGTCATTTGCGCATACTGGAGACTTCACTACATCTAAGATATTCAGTTGTATTTTATTTCTAACTCCAATGTATATAGTAGCTTCATGAGCTACTATTTTTTATCTATTCCGCTGCATTATATTACTCTGTGTCTATGATCTGTGATGATTTATTTACTATATATGTTAAGTTTTGCCAAATTTTAATTAACAATTCGGTATTTTGAATTATTCAAGTCGGACATGTATGGTTTTATTATCGATTTGAATGGTCCAAAATAGCGGGTCGCCTCATACTTGAAGTAGTATTCTTTTAAGGTAAAAAGGGTAATTTCTTAAGTTACAGTACATCATTTTGTTTATTTTACAGCATTTTGTCTATTTCACAACGTTTTGTTTTAAGCTATTAGAAGTATTTTTTTTGAAAAGGTAAAAAGGGGTAGTTCTTAAGTTATAGTACATCATTTTGACTATTTTACAGCATTTTGTTTTAAGCTATTGGAAGTGGTTTTTTTTAAAAAAAAGGTAAAAAGGGTAATTTCTTAAGTTACAGTACGGCATTTTTTCTATTTTACAGAATTTTGTCTACTTTGCATGGTTTTGTTTTAAGCTATTAAAAGTTGTTTTTTGTAAAAAAAGGTAAAAAAAGGTAATTTCTTAAGTTATAGTACAACATTTTTTCTATTTTACAGCGTTTTGTTTTAAGTAATTGGAAGTAGTTTTTCTAAAAAAAGGTAAAAGAGGTAATTTCTCGAGTTATAGTACAACATTTTGTCTTTTTTATAGCGTTTTGTTTTAAGCTATTAGATTTAGTTTTTTTTTAAAAGGTAAAAGGGGGTAATTACTTAGGTTATAGTAATGCATTTTGTCTATTTTTACAGCGTTTTGTTTTAAGCTGTCGAAAGTAGTTTTTTTAAAGGTAAAAAGGGGTAATTTCTTAAGTTATAATATAACATTTTGCCTATTTTACAGTGTTTTGTTTTAAGTTACTGTAAGTATTATTTTTTTAAAAAAAGGTAAAAAGGGGTAATTTCTTAAGTTATAGTACAACAATTTGTGTATTTTACAGCGTTGTGTTTTAAGCTATTGGAAGTAGTTTTTTTCTAAAAAAAGGGTAGAACGGTGTAATTTCTTAAGTTATCGTACAACATTTTTTTCTATTTTACAGCGTTTTTTTCCAACCATTGGAAGTAGTCTTTTTTTAAAAAAGGTTAAGAGGAGTAATTTCTTATGTTATAGTACCACATTTTGTCTATTTTACAGCATTTTATTTTAAGCTATTGGAAGTAGTTTTTTTAGGTAAAAAGGGGTAATTTCTTAAGTTATAGTACATCATTTTATCTTTTTTTACAACATTTTGTTTTAATCTATTGGTAGTTTTTTTTAAAAAGGTAAAAAGAGGTAATTTATGAAGTTATAGTACAACATTTTTTGTCTATTTTATAGCGTTTTGTTTTAAGCCGTCGGAAGTAAATTTTAAAAAAAAAAGGTAAAAAGGGGTAATTTCTTAAGTTATAGTACAGCAGTTTGTCTGTTTTACAGCGTTTTGTTTTAAGCTATTGGTAGTATTTTTAAAAAAAAGGCAAAAGGGGATAATTTCTTCAGTTGTAGTACAACATTTTTCTTTTTAAGAGCGGTTTTTTTATGCTATTGGAAGTGGCTTTTTAAAAAAAAGGTAATATGAGGTAATTTCTTAAGTTATAGTACAACACTTTGTCTATTTTACAGCGTTTTGTTTTAAGCTATTGGAAGTCATTTTTTTAAAAGGTAAAAATGGGTAATTTCTTAAGTTATAGTACGACATTTTGTCTATTTTACAGCATTTTGTTTTAGTCAATTGGAAGTAGTTTTTTTTAAAGGTAAAATGGGTAATTTCTTAAGTTATATTGCAACATTTTGTCTTTTTTTACAGCATCTTTTTTTAAGCTATTGGAAGTGTTTTTTTAGTGGTTAAAAGGGGAAATTTCTTAAGTTATAGCACAACATTTTGTCTTTTTTGCAGCGGTTTCTTTTAAGCTATTGGAAGTTGTTTTTTAAAAAAAAGGTAAAAAGGGGTGATTTCTTAAGTTATAGTACAACATTTTTTCTATTTCACAGCGTTTTCTTTTAAGCTATTGGAAGTAGTTTTTTTTAAAAAGTAGAAGGTGTAATTTCTTAAATTATAGTACAGAAATTAAATATGGCTAATTTCTTAAGTTATAGTGCAACATTTTATCTATTTTACAACGTTTTGTTTTAAGCTATTGGAAGTAGTTTTTTTAAAAAAAGGTAAAAAGGGGTAATTTCTTAAGTTGTACTACAATATTTTTGTCTATTTTGTAGCGTTTTGTTTTAAGCTATTGGAAGTTGTTTTTTTAAGGGTAAAAAGGGGTAATTGCTTAGGTTATAGTACAACATTTTGTCTATTTTACAGCGTTTTGCTTTAAGCTATTGGAAGTTGTTTTTTTAAAAGGTAAATAGTGGTAATTACTTAAGTTACATACAACATTTGATCTTTTTTACGACGTTTTGTTTTAAGTTATTGGAAGTAGTTTTTTTTAAAGGTAATAAAGGGTAATTTCTTAGGTTATAGTACAACACTTTGTTTACTTTACAGTGTTTTTTTTAAGCTATTGGAAGTCTGTTTTTAAAGTTAAAAATGGGTAATTTCTTAAGTTATAGCACAGCATTTTGTCTATTTTACGGAATTTTGTTTTAGGCAATTGAAGTAGTTTTTTTTATAGGTAAAAATAGGTAATGTAACAACCCAATTTCTCGATGCCCGAAAGTCGACATCAATACGTCCACTGTATCAAATGCCGAACAATCGAATGCGGAAAACCGAACAATTAAGGTTTAAAAGAAAAAGATAGAAGAAAAAACAAAAACAATAAAAGAATCTCACATTTCGTGACGGAACAACATATAATATATAAATGAAAAATCTTTAAAACAAAAAATCATATCTGTTATTACATTACATCACATTACATTATCAGAGTGTTACAACAACAAACAGCGGTAGAAAATATAACATATACTAGTGATACGCTTTGCCATCCAGCTTGCTCCCGATTTCCACAGCAACTCCTGAATTCTAGAATGACCTGTTAACCTGACTCTAAACTGCCTGTGTGGAAACTGTTGGGCACCCAGAGTTTAGAAAGGAAACAATAAACTACAGGTCAGTCATGGGACTGGTGTGAGATCTTAAAAACAGTTATTTTCACAAAGAAAATATAAATAATCCGCTATGCTTTTGGAAAATGAAACTGCCATAAGGCTTCCCACCACACACACAATGCAAATGCATACTTGGGGAAGATTTCTCCTTATGATAGTCAAACATGCTTAACACGCAAAATATTTGGATATTATTTTTAGTGCATAGTGCAGAAAACATTTCGAAAGTATAATATTAATCTTAGCCGGCATACAACGTTTAGTCGTATGCCTACTATAGCTACCATATTCAATAGTAGGTTACTGCCATATTCCATGGCAGGTTATACAACTAAAACCGTACAGAGCGTGTATTGTTTCTTTGGATTTCCAACAAATGGTCAGGCAAAGGAACTTCCTACACCGAAATGGGTACGCCCCTGGAAGGATGCCCCAAGAGCCTAACCGGATCTCTGCTAAAAAGGCCGATGTTACCTCACGCTTTAACCAAGCTATAACATAGGTAACTAACACACAATATGACATCCCCGGTCATTACCGACCTTTATCCAAGGATCCTCAACCACAAAGCAACATCACACAGTAATAAATTTACAGTGTCCACATGAGTTAAGTATCTGGGCTCCATACCATGATACCACCCTTTATCCAGAAGAAAATGGACATACCCTAGGGGCGCGACCCCTAAAAACCATGCCGCAACATTCTTGTTTCGACCATTTTCGGGTTGTGAGGCTCGACGAAGTTTCGTCCACAAATCTATGCTTTTCACAAAAGGCATGTTTCGATCAACAAATGATCAGCAGTGCTTCGTGTGTCACATTACCAAATTGGGAATGTATCACTAGTAACAATCGACTACATAACCTTTGAGCTCGTACGTCTCAGAGAAGGGTGTTAAGCTAAGAGAATAAATTCTCCGCTACCAACAGAAATGTATTTTATAGAAACCAGCTTTACGTCTCAATTTGTAATGTCAGACACACATCCATACAAGTTTGTTCCGGGTTCGAACAGAACCGAAGGCACTTCCGAAGAAGCCCATGTAATCCGGGTATTCACAATCCCGATCGGACTTCCCATCACTTAGGGAATTTCTATACCGTAGCTACTCAGTGCAGAGACAATCGATAGGTCATCCCATCATTCTCGCAAATACCCGGTCCACACCACCGATCTCCAAATACAATCCCATTTCGTCGGATCATTATTCGAAATGGGTTATATGACACCAAGGTCCTCTCCCGGTTAATCCGAATAACGAGCGCTTATTTTTAAAAATAAGTGTTCATTCAGATTTGAACAAATCACAACAATTTTCACTTTGGTCTTTTAAATAAAAGATTCAACACAATCACAAAGGTTCGATGTGGTTTCCGGATATCCACTTGGAATCCGACCCCCGGTCGCATCGAAATTCAAACGCCATTTAAAGGCAAATATTGATAGTCGGTTATTTAAGTGACGACCCGACTTTCCACTCCCGGAAAATCGTGTCATCTTTAAGAAAGAAAGGGATAGAAAAGAGAAAAGATAGAGAAGAAGAAACAACAAATCAGAATCTAAACAGCGGAACGAATAAATTATATTAATCACATATTACTTTACATAGTATCATATACATCAGAGTTACACAGCTAAAACAACACATACTAGACAGTTATAAACACTTGTCTAGTTATACAACTCCATACAACAACACAGAGCGTCGGATGCCCCCGTTTCTACTGACACATCCATACCAAAAGAACCTGCTTCTGAGGCTTCTCTAGTGAAGTGCTCCACTTCTGTTGATGTCGCGGGGTCATCTGGCAATCTTGCCCCGGTCGCTGAAGAAGAAGAGCCTCGGGATTCTCCTCCGCATTCAAAGAAGTCTGGTGACGAAGAAGCCGAGAAAACCAGCCCTGTCAAGCAGAGCAGGGACGACACTTTCGAAGGACTGAGCGACCTCTTTGCCACCTCGCAAGAGATCTTTAAAGATGATCCTATTACTACCGGGGTTTCTTCTTCAGTAGTCGAGGCGACTTCTATTCTGCAACAGACTCCGTCAACTCAAGAGTTGATGTTAACTTCTACACCCATAACTACTCCATAATTAAAGAGTGGTTCGTAGTTCGATGCGCGTAGTTTGCACATTACACACACTTAGAATCTTTCAGCACTTTTATGCTTCTGACTTTTTGTACTTTGAAGAATTCTAAAATTTATCTCTTTTTATTTCAGATCCTCCGATGGGACGCAGCGGATCCTACTATGATGACTTCCAGCGCTACGGGAGGCGTAGCCAATATGATTATAGGCGCTACCTCCCATCTTACAGAGAATCCGATGAAGAAAGAGCCGCCTGAAAGGCTCAAGAGAAGAGGGCTCAAGAGGAGCGTTATGAAAGAAGAGAGAGGGAGGAGCGCCACGATTCTTCGTAGAGAGGCGACGATTCTCACAAAAGAAAATCCCATGATGACCAAGGAAAAAGTCATATGGTTGAGGATTCAAGCAAGCGAGCCTGACATGGTGAGAAGCATACCTCTACAACTCCTGAAAAGGTTACTGTCCCCGTCTCGCTTGACATTCCTTCCGGCTCTACCGCTCTCGGGAAGACAGACATCCAAACAATAATTAGTACACTTTGCAAAGCCGGTTTCCACAATGGTGCCTGAAGGGAGTGAGGTTCGACCTTGACTTGGTCCCCATTGACAAGTCTGCCATGTTTCGAAATCTCGATGCCGTCAAGCTTGATGTTGAAAGGATGTCGAACTGGCAAAAGCTTGTTGAAGAGCTCCAAGGGTTAATCGTGCAAATATAGAGGCCATGTTCACTATGGAGAATGATAAAACCGAATGGCAAAAGGTTCTTGAGCAACGTGATACTGAAATGAGGAGCATCGCTACTTACAATGAAGTGCTTGAAGAAAAAGTTGAGGAACTTAAACAAGAGCTTGCTACTTCCTCTACTTCCTATACTCAAAAAGAAGAAGTGCTCCTAAAACAAGTGAGAGATGCTCATGCCAGCCAAAGAGATGCTGAAGACAGGCTTGAAGTGCAAAAAAGAATTAGTGAGGGCCATGTTGCTGATATTGAAGAGCTTCGAAAGAAAAACAGCTCCCAAGAGGCGGAGATTCAAATGCTTAAGCTTCAACTTTCCAAAGCTGAAAGAGAGCATGATGAGGCCGGTGCCGGCAAAATTGCAGCTGAAGAATCTCATGAGGCAACGAGGACCAACATCAGCTCAACATTATTTGACTTCTACCTGCATAGCGTCTTGGGGCGCGGTAGCCTTGCCTTTCTAGGCCCTAAGTATGAAATTACTCTGGCTGAAGTTTGGGAGGCTGGACTTGACATGCTTGGTGGTAAAGGCGCTGGCTACGCCGAGTCAGCTCTTGAGGAGCATTACCTTGATGATGATGCTCGCGCCGCTCTCGCCAGGGGGAGAGAACAGCTTGCAAAATTAAGGGCCGAAACGGAGGTAGGAGAATATTCGGGAAAAACTATTTCAACTGCTCCAATTCAGCCTTTTCCTTCGGCCGAAATTGACATTATCGGTTCCAGTTCTCATTCTCTATCTCCTACCAAAGTTACCACCGAGATCACAAGCATACAAGGTGGAGATAAAGGCGATGAGAGTGCTGAGGCACAGGCTTACGAAGTTGATGTCAGGAAACCGACTTCTGCAGGTAACCCTACTGTTAATCTTGCCCAAGTAGACTGCTCATCTATTTCTTACGAGCTTGATGAGCTTCTTGACTACTTCTTGAACCTCAGCGAACCTTTATCTCTGCTTTTTACTGACTTGAACTTTTTTCCTTCTGTAGAGAAAACATCGAGCATCGTTCAAACTTCCCCTCCGCCAATTATTCCTCCTCCATCTATTCAGGTGACTTCTCCTTCTGCCTCGCAACCGGGATCACAAGAGGAGCAAATAGAAGCTCTCCAAGACATGGACGACCCCATTGCTTCACAAGAACACAAGGGAGAAGAAACTGAAGGGAGTGAGAAGACTCCAGAAGCAACTGGTTCTGATGATGAGCCATTAGCTAAACTTTTTTCTACAGGGAGTGGGTCTTCCTCCAAGAAGAGAGGAAAGAAGGGAGTCTCCAAGAAGAAGAAGAAGGGATCTTCAACTGGCGAAGAAAAAACGAAAGAAAGTCCGACTGAGCCCCTTTCTCCTTCATCCCCTACTCTTACAAGCCGGCCTAAGAAGTTGGTTATCCGGCCAGGTGCGGGCTCAAAAGGTGGACGGAAGAAGAAATGATGGCTCTGGTTCTGTGGCTTTCATATCGCTTTTTTCTTTTTTTGCATGTACTGACCGGAAATTGTGCGGGTACCGACCCCCGTTTTCTTTATTTCGAAACTTGTATCTGTAAGAAATTGTAACAGAATTAAATAAAATGATCCTTTATTTGTACAAACTTCTTGTTTGAATTTGAGAATGCATTTATTATTCACTTTTGTACAAGTTTCTTTGCACGATATTGCAGTGAGCTTGTGGCATACTGTTCGAGCGCAATTTTACCGATGTAGTTATACCATGTTGCCCCTATACCACAAGCTCATTGCAATATTTTATTTTATAAGGAACTTGTACTTTTATTTTTTAAAGAATAATTATTCCATACTTGGAGGAATATTATTTCGTTAAAAAACAGAGTACAAATAAGTTTTTACGCTTCATCCTTCGAAGATATCACTTTTTCTTTTGTGCATATACACATTTTACTGAATGAATTCTTCTATGCGGTAAAGCGGGTATTTGAAGGGTACTTTAACTTCTTTCTAAGGAAGAGAATTTTTCAGAATAGGTGGATCATGTTGAATATGCGCTTATATGATTTTTGTTTGATGATAATAAACATATATACATTCGTTTAAATGTATTTGTTAATATACTATTTTGTTTTCACAGATTAAATAAATATTTGTTGAATAAATTAAATAACACAGAATTTGAACTTAAACGAATATTTTATTCAAACAAATATTTATTACAATTTTAAATAGTATACAAATTCAAACTCTCACTATTCACTATACAACTTTGATACAAATTCAATTACATCACTATTTTACATATCATCACCTCACTACATATCACTCACACTCGTATTTATCTTCAACTGCATTCCAGTTTGAATCCAGCATCTGAGCAATCTGCAAAACTATTTACTAACGCAGTAAAATTGAAAATAAAATATTTTTGCGATATAAAATAAAACGTGAATTTTTGAAAATAATTTTTGCCTCGGTTATTTGGGTTGTTCGTCATCATTTATATTTGAATTCATCATACACGAACAACTTGTGACATACACAGTGTATTACTATATATGCCACAAGGCCGTGCACGCCGATATATACACTTGATTGATTTACAGGGACAGGTGAGCACAAGTCAAACCCAAATGAAAAACCGGGTTCAACTCACATGCAATACACCATGACACGAGCACAAGGTCAAACCCGAGTTTTTGTAACTGGATTCAACTCAAGCGCAAATCAAAAGTACACGTGAATATGAAACTAAACAGTCAAGTTCAGTGGTCAAATGCAATAGGCCGAGAACCAGACAAATGCATGCAACAGCAGTGAAAGTGTTCAACACAAGGCAGCTAACATGTCAAAAAGAGTTGCAACATGGATATCACAAGAAATGAAACACCAATCAGTAGCATGCTAATGAAGATTGCATCAAAATGCAAGCACAAAAGTGCACAGCAACCATTAACTGCCACAAGTTGATATGCAAACTACAACAAGTTGATATGCAAATTAAGAAATGCTTAGTGTACAGCATACACATGAACTAAGCACAACTAGACCAAAGTACAACATCACACAATCAAACTACAACAGGCCAGAGGTGAAAACAATACACGACTGACGTGATGAAGTGCATATAAACAACTGATACAAATGAATGAAGTGAATGCAAACAACTCGGCAATCAAATAACAGTGATGCAGTCAACATCTATTCAAGGCCAACACAAATTATAAGAGGATGCAGAATCAAGATGAACAATGCAATTTAACATGAGCAAGTGCAACTAAATGGAATGCACCAGTGATGAAAGCTACAAGAACACAAGGCATAGCAACTGCATAGGACTGCAACAACCAAATAGATGGAAACATATACCAGTGATACAAATGCAACACGGTGCAGAGATCTAAACAGCACAATCAAACTAGGAATGGCCAGAACCAAGGCAAGACCAAGCTGCAGTATACAAGTAACAAGTACAGGTAGCATTCAATTCAAGTACTACAAGCATGGTCGTGCATGCGACAACAACAAAGACCAAGGCTAAAAATGTGCAGCATCAGTGAAACCAAAACATGATACAGGTGAACATAATTAACAAGTGCAGATTGGATGCATCAGTGGACATAAGCACAACACAAATCACCAATGTTCAAGACTAAGCAAATATGCCAACAACTAATACATCAGTACAGGAAGCAAGATGACCACAACACCAAGCTACAAACTCAGTGCAACAGAGCTACTCCAGACCAGGGCATATTGAAGCATGTTCATGGAAAACAGCAAATACAAACTACTACAACACCAAGTAAAGGACACAGCAGTATACAAGTACAAGCAACAGTTCGAACATGCCAAAGTCAAAGAGAAAGTCACGGGTAATCAAGGAAATCAATGTCGTGTTTCTAATCAAAGTCAAAATCGTGATGACCACGATATCAATTCGAAGCCGCGTCAACCAAGGAATGTGAAAGATACGAATTTGACAAAGTCAGTTCAATCATCAATCGTTCAAGCATAATCATACGGCAGAGATAAAATAATTGACAAATTCAAATCATCAGAACGAACGAGAATATAGGAATTCGATTCCTATTTAAACACAATCATCATCGGCAATTTAAAATCCATCGAGTTCAAGCATCAATCAGAAAGTAAAAAGAGCAAAAAAATTACTTACCGAAGCCATCTCGAACTCGATCAAATTCGAAGCCGTCGAAGCAGCAGTGAGCAACGAAGATTGATCAAGCAAGGCAACACGCAAATTTCTATAGATCAAGCAAATAGCGCAGCTTCGAAATCCCTAGTTTTGGACAAAGAGGAACAGCCATTATCACATACGAGATAAAAGAAAAAGGGCCGGCATAGTGAAATAAAAAAAAAGGGATGAACTGTTTTTAGTTTGGGCAGCCTTTTTATTTTAAAAGGCTTTAGTTTTTTTTAGGGCTGTTTTTATTTACGTTGTTTTTAAATTTGTATTTTCATTTTTAAACCGTTTAAATTTCTAGTCGTGTGACTAGGCGACAAGCTACGTGGCGTAGCTTGAGAATTCGCAACTCGGTAGTTGAGTTGTGGCAGGGTTTTGAGCGTAGAGATAGATTAGTCAATAGCGGGTATAGCGAGTTTACGTGTGTAAGAGAGGGACTATCTAATTTCTAGTAGAAACCTTGGAGGCAGCACGTAGGCAGGGTTTTGCCGAAGCTGAGTAAATTCTGTGTTGTTCTGTTTTATTCTGTTATTTTATATTCTGCGATATCTGTGCTGCTATTCTGTGATCTGAATTGAAATTAATTTATAAGCTTCCGCGATTAATTTTTATAATTTATACCATCACCCTATTCACCCCCCCTCTAGGGTGAAATCGATCCTACAGATCATTCTTCCTTTGAGAGTTAAAGTGTGCCTTTGAAAAATTGCACCTCTGAGGAGGGCTTTCTCACGTTTCAACACTTGGAAGTTTTATTTCAATCTTGGTGAAACGTGTGCCTCCGAAGAGGTCTTTTTTCTTGCTTGTGCCTCCGGGAGGAGGTCTTTTCATTTCTGCCTCTGGGAAGAGGTCTTTTTGTTTCTGTTGTGCCTCTAGGAAGAGGTCTTTTTTGGTTTCTTCCCCATGGGAGAGGCTTTTATTTTTCCCTGTTCGCTGGGAAGCGGGCCTCCGAAGAGGGCTTTTCACATTTCATTTTACGGGAGTGCATCGACCGATGATGAAATGTGTGCCTCTGAGCTGGGTTACTGCCTGGAAGTTTGGAGTTTCTTTCTCTCGGTTGGACGTATTTACGGGAGTGTATCGACCGATCATTCCGCAACTTTGTATCGAGAAAGATCTCTCTTTTTCTGGTTGGCCCGCCCGAGGTCTTTTAGCATTTCAACTGTGGTGAAATGGGCCTCCGAAGAGGGTTTTTTTTTCACGTTTCAACACTCGGAAGTTTTATTTCAATCTTGGTGAAACGTGTGCCTCTGAGTAGGGCTTTTGCCTGAAAGTTTGGAGTTTCTTTCTCTCGGTTGGACGGATTCACGGGAGTGTATCGACCGATCATTCCGCAACTTTGTAACGAGAAAGATCTCTCTTTTTCTGGCTAGGCCCACTCGAGGTCTTTCTCCTCCGAAGAGTTGTGCCTCCGTAGAGGTCTTGCGCCTCCGAAGAGGTCTTTTGTTGATTGATGCTTGCTCGTCCATGTCTCTTTCGCCATCCATTCATGTTGGCGATCCTCCTTGTCTTTTGCAAGTGTCAACACTTTTTGGTTGCCAATAATTTCCCTTATCCAAAGAAATATACTTCACGGTTAGGTGAGTTGGTGGTGGTGGACACATTTTGCTTAACTGGCTGTTTGTTCAAACATTTATAGTTAGTTAGAGATGGTCCAATTCCACCCACATTTCTCACTCCTGTTTGAAGCACTTCTTTTATAGGATTTGAGTATGGAAATTTTTGATGGTTTAGTGTGTGTTTGCTTGGTCTTGAGATGGGTAAGCTTTACTTTCATGACCTGCATTATTAAATCGACATTTTAATGACACAATTAATGTATTTTATATGTCGAAATAAAACAAGGCAGTTTATAATAGTAGAGAACACAAGATTTATAGTGGTTCGGCCAAAAACTGGGGCCTACATCCACTTTATAGCTTTTCATTATTCACTTGCTTTACAATTGCTTTCAATACAAGAATCATATTTTTGCAATTCTTTTTACAATATTTCAGCAAAGCTTTCAAGTAAAATAAGGACGCAAATGATTGCGGTTCCAAGCTCTTGGAATTGGTTCTCCTTCGACGGTTGTGAGTTTGAATGTGCCGTCAAGAAGCTTCGTGCCTATAACATATGGCCCTTCCCAGTTTGGCCCAAACACACCTGTGGCTGTCATGATTCTCTTCAGGACTAGGTCCCCAACTTCAAAGCTGCGCTGACGAGCTTTGGAGTTGAAGTGCCTGGCTATCCTTTGTTGATGAGCTGCAATTCTAAGCCTAGCCTCTTCTCTTCTTTCATCAAGGAGGTCGAGTGCTTCTAGTTACAGTTTTTCATTCTCATCTTTATCAAAATGGATTCTTCTATGTGAGGGGACTTCAGTTTCCACTGGAACCATTGCTTTTGATCCATATGCCAGCGAAAATGGAGTATGCCCAGTCGCAGTTTTGTGGGTGGTTCTGTATGCTCATAGTGCAAGCGGTAACTTGTCAACCCAGCCACTTTTCGCTTTTTCCAACTGCTTTTTGATGGTTGATTTGATGATTTTGTTTCTACTTCCACTTGCCCGTTTGCCTGCGGATGGGCCACTGCTGAAAAACTCTTCTGGATTTTGAATCGTTTGCAGAAGTCCTGGAATTCCTCGCTTTCAAATTGAGTACCATTGTCTGTGATTATTTTCTGCGGCACACCATACCTGCAAATGATATTTTTAGTCACAAAATTTATCATTTTCTTAGAGGTAATAGTATCCAAAGGTTCAGCTTCAGCCCATTTAGTAAAATAATCAACTGCAACAATAGCATATTTAATCCCTGATTTGGCAGTTGGTAATGGCCCAATGAGATCCATTCCCCAAATGGCAAATGGCCACGGACTGGCCATCTATGTTAGCCCAGTGGAAGGTGCTCTAGGAATTTTGGCGAATCTTTGGCACTTGTCACATTTCCGAGAATATACAATGGCGTCTTGATTAATTTCCGGCCAAAAATACCCATAACGGAGAATTTTCTTTGCTAATGTCTGACCACCCGTGTGATCTCCACATTCCCCTCCGTGTACTTCAGCTAGAATTGTCTTGGCTTCATCTTTAGTTACACATCGGAGTAATGGCATTGAAAAACCCCGCCTGTACAACCGGCCGTGTTGGACTATATATCTGGAGGCTTTCCTTAGAAGCTTCTGTCTTTCTCTCGAATTTTCTGGCAATGAACCTTTGAGTAGATAGTCCAGTATTGGAGTCATCCATGATTCTTGTTCCTGAGATACATTCATAATCTAGTCAACATCCATCTCGTCTGTACTTGGTGCTGACAGGACTTCTACGGGGACTAATCCCAATAGTTGAGCTTCACCAGTACTTGAATACTTCGCGAGGGAATCTGCCTTCATATTCTCTTCCCGGGGAATATGGTTTATTGAATAATGATCAAAATCTTCAAGAAGCTCCCAGGCCTTTGACAAATAAGCGGGTAAATTTCCTCCTTTTGCTTGGAATTCCTTCTTGACTTGGCATACGATAAGCTGTGAGTCACTGAAGATCTATAATATTCTGATATTTAGCTCTTTAGCGATTCTCAAACCTGCAATGAGAGCTTCATATTCTGCTTCATTATTAGTCGAAGGAAATTCCAGCCTCAGTGCATAACACAATGATCGTCCTTCAGGGGTCTCAAGGACAACCCCTGCCCCAGAACAGTAGTCATTCCTTGCGCCATCAACGTATAATTTCCATTTCACCGGGACGTCATTAGTTTCCTCTTCCTCACTATCACCTTTATCTGTGCATTCAGCAATGAAGTCTGCTAAAGCTTGTCCGTTGATAGCTCTTCGGGGATGGTAAGTGATGTCATATTGACTGAGTTCAATATTCCACTTTAAAAGACGGCCCGAAATTTCAGGGCGAAACAGGACTTGCTTCAGAGGTTGATCAGTGAGGACTTTGATGGGATGAGCTTGAAAATACGGCCTCAATTTCCGTGATGCAATCAATAGGCAATAGGTAAGTTTTTCCAGCTTCGAGTAATTCATCTCTGCCCTAGTGAATCTTTTACTAATGTAATAGACTGGTCGCTGGATCCTTGTATCTTCTCGAACCAATGCTGCACTCTGAGCGTGAGATGATATTGCCAGATATATGTAGAGATCTTCACCATTGTCGGGCTTTGAGAGTATTGGAGGCACTTCCATATGACGAACTAAATCATCAAATGCGTTCTGGCACTCGGGAGTCCAGTCAAAGTTTTTTCTTCCTTTCTTTAGAGCGTCAAAGAATGGAATGCATTTATCGGTAGCTTTAGAAATGAATCGGCTCAAAGCAGCAACTTTTCCGTCAAGACTCTGCAGTTCCTTCTTTGTTCTAGGAGCTTTGACCTCCTTCAAGGCAGTGATTTGAGCAGGATTAGCCTCAATGCCCCTAGCGCTCATAATAAATCCCAAAAACCTTCCGGACTCCACTCCGAATGAACATTTCAACGGGTTAAGTTTCATTCCATATCTCCGGAGGACCGCGAACATTTCCGCCAAGTGATCCATGTGGTCCACTGCTTTCTTTGACTTTACCAACATATCATCGACATAAACTTCCATTGTCTTTCCGATTTGCAGTTTAAACATGGTGTTAACAAGCCTTTGGTAAGTTGCCCCCGCATTCTTGAGTCCGAAGGGCATGACTTTGTAGCAGTAAAGACCAACATCCGTTATGAAGCTCGTGTCCTCCTGATCTGGCTCGTGCATCATGATCTGATTGTACCCGGAGTAAGCATCCATAAAAGACAACAATTCATATCCCGCCGTTCCGTCCACCAACTGATCAATTCTAGGCAGCACCTTGTTTGGGTCCTTTAAGTCAACAGGTACCGGCACTATCACCTCTACCGGCACTACTCTATTCTCCCCTGCACTAGCTTTTCTTGGATCCATCTCTCTTCGGGCACCGCTATGTTCGCCAGTGCAGGGACCAACCTGTAGTTGCTACAAGGTTCGTTCTTTGATGTGGACTGAAGGCGCCGCATCTTTTTCCATTTCTCTCCTCTTTGTTTCACGTAGCTCTGCAAGATAGCATTCCCGTCCCACGTTCTGATCTCCTTTAATTATCCCAATTCCGTTATCAGTGGGAAATTTTATAGTTAGACACCATGGGGCGAGAACAGCTTTGAATGCAGCCAGAGTCGGTCGGTCCAAGAAAGCATTATAAGCAGAAAATTCTTCAACAATTATAAAGGTCTGCCTTCGAGCTACCTTTCTCAGCCCCTCTCCGAGCTCTACAATCAAGTCTATAGTCCAAATCGGCTGCTTTGGCTCCCCAGTGAAGCCAGCATTTTCAATGACGAAGCCTGAACGTCAGCCATTGGTATCTTCATCTGGTCAAAAGTTTTCTTGAAGAGAATATTACACGAAGCCCCGCAATTGACCAGAATTCTTCTCACAGTGGCCGGGCCAATACCGGCAGAAATGACCAGAGGATCTATCGTAGGGGCTTCAATACCCATACAGTCCCTGGCGCTAAATATGATGTCATCAGGGAAAGCTTTCTGTTGTTTCAATGGCGCGGCATCTTTTAACACAAAAACACTTTCCTATGAGGGTGCATGCTTCAGTGCACGAGCATACCTTTCCATCTCACCCCAGCTTCGGCCTGTTGGGTGAGGACCTCCTGTTATCACATTAATGACAGGCCTGTCTGACTCATGTTCTACGGCCTTTTCACTCGAGCTTGGATGGTAAGCGAGGACTTGTTGCCTTTGGACCGATGAGGTTGTTGAGTCCCTATCCCTTTTAACATACTGTTGGAGCTTGTTCTCTTTCAACAGTCGCTCAATTACTTCTTTCAAGTGTCGGCATTCGTTAGTGTCATGACCAGGCTGATTGTGAAACCGACAGAATCTTCCACTTTTCTCCATTTTTTCTCCAACCCTCATCTTAGGTGGCGTAGGATAACTGATATTATCTTTGGTTGCAAAGAAGATATTTTCAGGGGTATCAGTCAAAGATGTGAAGTTGAAAGCTCGACCCTTCTTTGCATCCCCTTGTTTCCTTCTGTCGTCGTTCCCCCTTTTCTGAGCATTGGATTCCTTTTTGTCTGGAGCGTTACTATCATTCTTAATTCCCGCTGATGCCACCTTAGCCGGTGCTTGAAGGCTTTCCAGGCGCATGAACTCATCGGCTTTTTTATAGAATTTATCGAGTGAATTTGGTTCTTTCATTTTCAACCATTCTCCAAACTTGCTCGATTTATCAATTGCCCTCATCAAGTATGTTAAAACCATGCGTGGCTCAGCGTTATCAACCTCGGCCAAAGCTATGTTGAATCGATTCAGAAACGACTTGATGGATTCCCCTGAGTTTTGCTCCAGATTTGACAATGACATTATGTCCTTTGCTTTAGAGGCGTACAACCAAAACTGCTCCTTGAACTTCTTAGTTAAGTCCGAGAACTGATCAATGGATCTAACTGCCAGCTTGGTAAACCATAATAAAGCTACTCCTTCCAAATACACCGGGAAGTATCGGCATTTAATCTCATCGGATGCCCTGGCGCCAGTCATATGCCAGTCATATTTATACAGAAATTCGTTAGGATCACTTGTTCCTTTGTAAGCTGGAATAGTGGGCGGAACAAATTTTCTTGGGAATTCAGCTTTCAGAATCCTCTCAGTGAATGGAGTTTTTCTTGGAGCAAAGCCCCACTCTTTCTCATCCTCGTCCTTTCACATACTTTCTTTCATGATTTGGCGGACCATTCCTGAAAAATACTCTTCATCATCCATAGGCCTTGCGGGGAAAATGTCAACCGTTCTTTCAGAGTTCTGCCTTGATAATCGTTCGCGAAGGGTCGGCTGAGGTCCCGATCCTCCATCCTGAGGAAGTGGCCTTTCAACGGGGCTTACCGCCCTTTGAGAAGTATTACCTCTAACACCCTGAGCTCTATCAGCAGAGTTTCCTTCTTTATTTGCTGGCTGATGATTAGCCTCGAGCAAATCAATTAGCTTATTTAATATCAAGGTATTCTGAGCATTCTGAGCCTCTAATTGTTGATTCAATCCCAAAACCACAGCGTCTAATTCCGCTCGTGTAACTCCCACAGTTGGAGTTGTCTGACTTAGAGGAGGAGAAGTAGCGGTGTTCTCTTGAACATCATCAGATCTGGCAGATCTACGTTTCCTTCCGGGAGCCATAATTTATGTTAAACTTCTGGTCTTAACGGAGATTCTTTCCTCACAGTTTGGTGAAGCAATGATGTCAAAACCCTGAGTTCGATGCTCTCAGTGAAAGCACCAAAAATGTTAACGTGAAAAACAGACGCTAACACCCCGGTGTGAAATAAAGTTGGATGAAAGCACCACCCGTGTATACAGGAACTACAAGCAAGTAGAGGAAATACAGAAAAAAGCAGAAAAGACAACAATTTTTATAGTGGTTCGGCTTAGAGTAAGCCTACGTCCACTTTAACTCTCTTTATTATTGAATTTGATTACAAATTAACAACAAACTTCAATTACAACACACTTTAGACCAGTAGATCAAACTTTGATAGAGAATAATCTTCCGAATTCATGTTGAAATGATGTAGATTTCCTCTTCGAGATCGTCGTAGTGTCTTTGGTGTTTGGAGTACTTGAAGTGTTGAATGAGTAGAGAATTCTGCAGAGTATCGGCGCTTGGAATGGTCGGCCCAAAGAGTCCCTTTAAAGTTGGAGATGGCCCTCTATTTATAGAGAATTCTATGCAGCAGTTTTCTCCCAAGTCATGAGTCGTGCCCGACTCAGGGAAAGTCGTAGGTCGCGCTCGACTTAAGGGTCAAGAGTTAGCAAGTAGTGGGGTAGGTGAAGCGGTACTGAGTTGTTCACCTGGATATAAGCCTTAACTCGTTTGCGAGTCAAAGGTCACGTGATAAGGCAGCATTAAATTTATGTTCTGTAGTTTTAGGTCGTGAACGACTTATCCTAGGTCGTAGATCGGTCACGATTTAAATGCAGTTGCTTGCGCTTTTTCCTATCTTGAGTCACTAGGTCGTAGCTCTTTAACTCGTTGAGTCGTTGGAGGCCTTGAGTCGGTCCGCTTCTTTAAGTCGTAAATCCTCTTGAGTCGTAGACCCACTGAGTCGTTAGGAACCTCAAGTTGATGAGTCGCGGATAGCTCTGAGTCGTTCACTCACTTCTTTCCTTGGCCATGCCATCTCTTAAACCATTAAGTCGCAGACTTCTCTATGTCGTAAGTTGCTAAGTTTTTCAACTCGTTAAGTCGTTCAATCTTTAGGTCGTATTCCTTCTTTGAGCCGTGCATTCCCTTAAGTCGTGAGTCGTCCCAGGTCTTAACTCGTTGAGTCGTATTGTTCCTCTAAGTTGCCTTAAGCCTTAGCTCGTCAGCTAATTGATTCGCACTCAGTTGAGTCGGTCCATTCTTTAAGTTGCTGAGCCTTATTGAGTTGCAGGTCCACTGAGTCGTTAAGGTCCTTGAGTGGATGAGTCGACCCAGATTTCAACTCATTGGCAGAACAATGTTAACAGGTTTAATATAATAACCTCCGCTATTATGTGGCGCATAGGATCCAAACTAATATAACTGATAATAAATTAGTCATCAAAGCATACAATCAACGATTAAATTTAACTATCACAATTCAGCAATTAATTTATAACTGAAATTTTCATTTATCATTTTTGAGTGAGAGGATCTCACCTTTTGCTTACCCATGCAATCGATTCCAATTCCGACTTGATTTCACGGTTTTGACCTTCTATAAATAATTATACAATTCATTAATATTCGAACCAATCGAATAATTAAATTTCTATTTGATAGTTTAAACTAATTAATGATTTGTTTTTAATAAATTTTCCTTTTAAAAATACATATACACTAATAAAAATAGGTTTCAAAATTTTGACTTATACAAATTCCATCCATATTTAAAATTCCTTTCTTTCAAAGTTTATCTATATCTATACCACTTTGAATATAGCAGTAATTTATTTCACTGTAAAATAATTTGTAGATCGAAAAATCTACTATCATATAACTTCAATCTTTTAAAATTTTCTGTTATTATAATTAACATTTAAAATACATAACTGCATATAAATATGTACTTCACTATTTACAATATTTTCCTTCTTCTGACCTATATAAAACTTTACTGTAATTTTCAAACAAACTGTACATTTCAAATACATATACGTGTTTATTGAATCGAAATTAAATTTGAGAAATAAGTTCGAATACCTCACTGTGTTTACCCTACTGCCACTCTCAACAGCAACTCGCGAACAGGCCATCTGTGCGACGACTTCGACCCTATCCTCTGTTGCCTTCACATGCCATCGATCCCCTGATGCTTGATTCCCACATTGCGTCACGAGATTTCATATGCCGCCACGCTCGAATGCAATCTTGATGCTGCCTTCGAAGTCGTTATTGACTTTGCCCTAGGATCGTTACCACATCTCGCGACCAGACGAGATTCGCCCTTTTGCCGCGACCCAAATCCATTGATCAGCCTCCTTCTTTTGGCCTCGCGAAGCTCTATGGCGAATGCGACAACCCTATGTTGCTCGATTTGCGGCCTGTGCCTCCAAATTGATGACGAGCGAATGATTTAGGATTCTACCCGGATTCGATTTAAGGGAATAGCGGTCGATTTTTCTGTTCAATTGAAATTTTAAAAAGAAAAAAATGCAATTTTGGTTATCACTGAGAAGAGGGGTCTTCGGCCATAAATTTCAAGCTTGACTTCGATTTTTTTTCTTTTTGAACGAGATTTTGGGTTTTCGATTTTATTTTTTTTACTGCAGCCATTTTTTTTTTCTTTTCGCCATGATTTTGATTTCTTTTGAACGAGATAGGTATATTTTAAAAGAAAGAACAGAGGGAAAAAGAAAAGATGTTTGCGTGCTTCAACCCACTAGCTACAACGACTGAAATGAAGTGTAAAAAGCGTTGGTTTGACATTATTTCAGCTGAAGGCTGACTATTATAAATATTCGATTTAAATTCAAACTCAAACCTTTCGATAAATGCAACTTAAAAATTGACCACTTATCGAGGCTTGCCGCCCGGCGTTTATAAGGTTTTATCCGCATTCCAAACACAATGGGAAGTGTTTCGAAGGCTAATTCGATCATATGTGCAAGTTACGAAAGTAAACGATAAATTTTAAATTAAATCAATTAAAACAGTTTCTATGTGTTTTGAGCTGCCAGGGTGAAACGACAACTCTAAACATTATGAAAATTGAAATCCGATAATAATACAATATTACGGATCTAATGGAACTGGTTTCGTAAAAATCCGAGACTGTTCCTCGGAAGGCTATTTTTGAATATCGATTTAAATGATATTAATTCAAACCTGATTAATTCGTTTTCAAATTCAATTCTGAAGCTTCCATTATCTTCAGTATTGTCAATATGAATCTCCTAAGATATCAAATTATTCTTAACAGGCTCAAAGTTGATGATTTACAATTTTACCAAAATTTCTATAATTAAATTTGATAATTAAATTGCTAACTCCATAGTTAAAATTGAAAATCAAGCTTAAATTAACAATTCAGATATTTGAAATCAAATAAATATTTCAATTTCAAACGTTGAAAATTCTTGGTCGTCACATCCTTTCCCCCTTAAAAG
The DNA here is from genome assembly GCA_030765085.1 of Allium cepa. Lineage (NCBI taxonomy): Eukaryota > Viridiplantae > Streptophyta > Magnoliopsida > Asparagales > Amaryllidaceae > Allium > Allium cepa. The sequence continues at coordinate 889,406,143 of CM060931.1, forward strand.
AATTTCGTCCCAAAATTACTAGTTAGGAAGAATGATCCTAAACCCTTCGCTATCTTTCTAAAACTAAACAGTTTAATCAACTTACCAAAACAAATCTTTTTATTGAAAACCCATTATTAATTCAATTAACATTGCAAAATCCTCCATAGTTTCCAAACGGCATTGTTTTCTCAACAAATGCAAATTTGAATTTATATTTAAATTTTAAATTGTCAAAATTTCTCAAAAATTTTCCAACACTCTAAATTTTCGAAAAATTTCGCCAGCATCTCTTTGCGTGGCTAGCTCGGTACAACTAGAAAATGCCTCTACGGGCACCCAAATTCCAAGAGAAAACAAAAGGCCAAGTGGTTAGATCAAAAACCTAATCAAATTTCATATAAGAATTTAAACGCATACCTTTTTGGTCGGACAATTCAAATTTATCTTCTGAAATTAGAATCAATTTTCCCCACTTGCTTTTCTTTAATACCTCTATATCCAATTTAACCAAAAAAATTAGGAAAATTTTGGCAGAGTCTCCTTTGTACGGAGGAGCTTTTGCAATTCGAAAAAAGATATAAAATATATATACATCGACCCACCCGGTCGGAAAAACAAAAACAGTTTGTATTTCCTATTTTTATTGCATAGGCGTACCTTTATTTAGCATTTTTAAGAAAAGCGGTTTATTATTAGCATTTTAGCGCGACCAAATCCTGCCAAACGGCCCCCCGTAACTGTACTTACTCAATGTAAACACGTAAGTGACATATATAGGAAATTCATTTTCATTTCACTTATTTCAATAGTAAACACATAGTTTTCATAAGCAAAATATTCAAAATTATTTCCATTAGCAATTTATATGGTTTCGATACAATTTTAGTTGCTTACAACTAAATCACACATTATTTCCATTCAATTTCAATGGTCTACAACACACTTTCTTTCATTCGATTCATTTTTAAACGAAACGAGCTCATATCTATTTCAACTAATCCAAAAATCAAATTTATTGGCTTTTATTAACTCATAGAATTTTATGCAATCACGTTTGCGTCAAATGACAACCATTTCTATGCAAATTCGACGATATTCACTTAATAGAAAATCCAATCTAGTTTATAACTAATTTAAATTGATACCAACTCAATTTACTCTTCATTCTATTTCATTTCCAATTTATTTCGTTCAATTCATTTTACATTCCATATTCACATTCATTTTGATGCATTGATATACAAAAATCATTGCTTAGCATCGATTTTATAAACCTTATTTATGTATATTCAACAAACCAAACATTCACTATGCAATTATAGCTTACAAAACAACTATACTTGGCATCAATATTTCGAAACCGAGTTTTTCTTCTTCTTTTTTATCGACATTCAAATTCACCTCATATTAATCCAATAGTTCATTGTCAATATTTATGCTTACATTTTTGGTCCTAATCCATTCATTTGCATTTCATTAATCAAACAAGTTTCATTCAAAATCATTCCATAAAACTTGACAACAAGCACTTCACAATTTCATTTAAATCGAGCTTTTATCCAATATTTACATATGTTATTTCAATCCAAAATTCAAATTTATTTTTCCTTGTGACACTTTCAAATTTAAATCCTTGATTTGATTTTCATTTATCAAATCTGTTCCATCTACTAATTTAATTGAATTAGTTTTATTCACCTATCCATTTTAAATTTCAAATTTCCTTTCTCAATTCATCTCGAATTTATTTTATCAATAACAAGGAAATTTTCCATTTATTTCTACTTACTTGAATTTATCTGCAAATTTAACTCACATTTGAATTTTAATTTAACTAATTCAACTTTCCTGTTTCGTAAATTAATTAATTATCATATTAGTTTACTTGGATTCAATCCATTTTATTTTTCCTAAATTTGGATTTTTATTCAACTAAATCCAAATCCTTTAATTCGTATTCCAAAATTTACTCTGGCATCTCATTTCAATTTAAAAAACCCATTTATAAATTCACATTAAATTTAAAAAACCCATTTATAAATTCACATTACCAATTTCATTCCATTTATGAATTTTATTCCAAATTATAAATCACATCTACAATTTACATTTACAAATCCCCTTTGTATATGAATTCATTCCCTTATACTTTCAATTCATATTTACAAATTTCATTTGTTAAGTGAATTTATCTCTAAATCTTTGGTTATACCATTATTTCTTATTAAATTTCCATATAATAATGATGATAATTTAATATCATCACTTCCTAACAACTAAGCAACCATAAACCATAATTTTTTTTACAGAAAATCATTTCTTTTATATACAAAAATAGTTTTGTATAAAATTATTTCATTTACCCTATTCTAAAACAATACTGTGTCGGTTTATCTTGTTTAAGAGTTTAGAAACTCCTATCGATACTGTTAGACTGCACCAACTAGAATCTATAAGCAATCGACTGATAAGTCAACACAATACAAAACAATTTTATATTCACTAACAAATACACGCTCATATCTATTATTACACTCACACTCATTCTACAGTACTACTGACTCTATCTCTAATGAGTAACACCCAATAGAGCCAGGGTCATCGCTTAACCAAATGCTCTGATACCACATTATAACGACCCGATTTCTCGACGTCCGATAGTCGACATCAATACGTCCACTGTATCAAATGCCGAACAATCGAATGCCGGAAAACCGAACCATTAGGGTTTAAAGAAAACGATAGAAGAAGAAACAGAAGCAATAACAGAATCTCACATTTCACAGCGGAACAACATATAATATATAAATGAATAATCTTCTAACAAAGAATTATATCTGTTATTATATTATATCTCATTACATTATCAGAGTGTTACAACAACAAACAACGAAAGAAATATAACATATACTAGTGATACGCTTCACCATCCAACTTGCTCCTGATCTCCATAGCAACTCCTGAATTCCAAAATGACCTAATATCCTTACTCTAGACTGCCCGTGTGGAAATTGGTGGGCACCCAGAGTTTAGAAAGGGAACAATAAACTCCAGGTCAGTCATGAGACTGGTGTGCGATTTAAAAACAGTTATTTTCACACAGAAAATAAAAAGAACCCGCTATGCTTTTGGAAAATGAAACTGCTATAAGGCTTCCCGCCACACACAATGCAAACGCACACTTGGGGAAGATTTCTCCTTATGATAGTCAAACATGCTTAATACGCAAAATCTTTGGACATTATTTTTAGTGCATAGTGCAGAAAACATTTCGAAAGTATAATATTACTCTTAGCCAGCATACAACATTTCGTCGTATGCCTACTATAGCTACCATGTTCAATAGCAGGTTACCGCCATATTCCATGGTAAGTTATACAACTAAAACCGTACAGGGTGCGTATTGTTTCTTTGGATTTCCAACAAATGGTCAGGCAATGGAACTTCCTACACCGAAATGGGTACGCCTCTGGAAGGACGGCCTGGGAACCTAATCGGATCTCTGCTAACAAGGGCGACGTTACCTCACGCTTTAACCAAGCTATAACATAGGTAACTAACACACAAGTGTGTCATCCCCGGTCGTTACCGACCTTTATCTGAGGATGCTCAACCACAAAGCAACATCACACATTAATAAATTTACAATGTCCACATGAGTTAGGTATTTGGGCTCCATACCATGATACCATCCTTTATCCAGAAGAAAATACACTAGAGGCGCGACACCTAAAAACCTTGCCGCAACATTCCTGTTTCGACCATTTCCGGGTTGTGAGGCTCGACGAAGTCTCGTCCACAAAGTTATGCTTTTCACAAAAGCCATGCTTCGATCAACAAATGATCATCAGCACTTCGTATGCCACATTACCTAATTGGGAATGTTAGACACACATCCATACAAGTCTGTTCCGGATTCGAACAGAACCGAAGGCACTTCCGAAGAAACCTTTGCAATCCGGGTATTCACAATCCCGATCGGACTTTCCATCACTTAGGAAATCTCGATACTGTAGCTACTCAGTGCAGAGACAATCGATAGGTCATCCTATTATTCTCGCAAATACCCGATCTTCATCATTGGTCTTCAAATGCAATCCCATTTCGTCGTACCATTATTCGACATGGGTTATATGACACAAAGGTCCTCTCCCGGCTAATCCAAATAACGAGTGCTTATTTTTAAAAATAAGTGTTCATTCATATTTCAACAAATCACAACAATTTTCACTTTGATCTTTTAAACAAAAGATTTATCACAATCACAAAGGTTCGATGTGGTTTCTGGATATCCACTTGGAATCCGACCCCCAGTCGCATCGAATTTCAAACGCCATTTAAAGGCAAATATTAATAGTCGGTTATTTAACAATCAATCAACATTCAAAACAATTACTGGATTTCATATAATTTTCCCTCGGTTATTTATTTTCAAAATATCTTTGCAAGATATATTTCCATACTTCAACCATTTGAAAACAAAAATTTCAAATCACTTTTCACCTTTCAATCTTTTAAAAACAAATTTCAAGTCATTTTTCACTCGTGGAATAAGATTCCCGAATTATTTATTTCCACTGAAAGTCTACCGAGTTAAAATGCTTTAAAATAATTTAGATTAATTATCCAAACATATATACTTGGAAATATTTAAAATAAAACTATTTTAAAACACTTACTTAAATATTAGTTATGAAGATATTTTTTAAAAATCTCGGATAAAAATTCAAGGCTAAACTAATTTTAAAGTAAAATTAGTAGATAGGATACAAATACTAAAATATCCATTTTCTAAAACAAATATCAATTTAATCTTTAAATAATTACTTCTATAATAGATTAAAATAAATCTTTACTTTAAAATTTTCAAAATAACCTAAGTAAATAATTTTTTTCCAAACATTCTATCTTAAACCATCTTTACAACTTCAATCTATATTTATAAACTATATTGAAAACATTCTCGACTTTCCAGGGAAAGTGCACCTTCCGTTCTCAAATGGTTCATTCAAATCAATTTATAAATCCTTCTAGATCTATTTTAAATTTACGTTCCAAATCCGTAAATTCCTTTCCACACTTTTAAAAATAACTCAATGTTTATTTTTAAAACAAAATTCCCTTTCCTTTACAAATTCCATTATGAATTCAAATTTCCAAATATCCGTTGATATATGATTTTTCAAATCGATTTCCAAATATTCACTTTCAACACCAAATCAATTTTCAAATTGATTTCCAAATTTATTTCAAATACCAAATCAAATCCCAAATTGATTTCTGAATTTTATATCAACATCGAATCAAATTTCAATTTGATTCCCAAAGATTTATTTTCAAATACCAAATCAATTTTCAATGTATTTCCCAATTTATCATCTTTTAAAATAAATCCCTTTATTTTCTTCCAAACTATTTAAAATCCATATTTTAAATAAATCCTACAACTATCAAACTATATTACTCAAAACCCATTATAAAAATCTTTCCCATATTTTGGAATTTATTCAATAGGATTTCACTATAGATTTTATACTTAAATTAAAATATCCTATTTTATTTATTTCTGGTATCTTACGACACCAAAAATATATTCGGCTAAATTTTAGCCTACAGTGATTCCAATTACAGTATATTCACACAGAGATTATAAATAATTTAACACAACAAATGAAACAAATTCAAATGTTTGAGGAATCCAGTTGGATCCTCCAAGCTATTTCCCTGCATCCACAGACGTTAGCACAACAATTTAGATACCAATTCCACTTCGAGGTGGAATATCGCGGTATATGGGATTTATAAAATATCATTTGCTATTATGCGGCGCAATAGGGCCTCATCCGCCATATAATGCGGGAAATCAACTCTAAATACATATATAATACCAATTCCACTTCGAGGTGGAATATTACGGTATATGGGTTTAATATAATAACCTCTGCTATTATGCGGCGCATAGGGTCTAAACTAATATAACTGATAATAAATTAATCATCCCAGCACACAATCAACGATTAAATTTAACTATCACAATTCAGCAATTAATCAATAACTGAAATTTTCAATTATTATTTTTGAGTGAGAAGATGTCACCTTTTGCTTACGCATGCAATCCATTCCGATTCCGACATGATTTCACAGTTTTGACCTTGTATAAATAATTATACAATCATTAATATTCGAACCAATCGATAATTAAATTTCTATTTGATAGTTTAAACTAACTAATGATTTGTTTTTAATAAATTTTCCTTTTAAAAATACATATACACTTATAAAAATAGATTTCAAAAATTTGACTTATACAAATTCCTTCCATATTTAAAATTCCTTTCTTTCAAAGTTTGTCTATACCTATACCACTTTGAATATAACAGTAATTTATTTCACTGTAAAATAATATATAGATCGAAAAATCTATTTTCATATAACTTCAATCTTTTAAAATTTTCTGTTATTATCATTAACATTTAAAATACATAACTGCATATAAATATATACTGCACTATTTATAATATTTTCCTTCTTCTGACCTATATAAAACATTACTATAATTTGCAAACAAACTGTAGATTTCAAATACATATACGTGTTTATTGAATCGAAATTAAATTTGAGAAATAAGTTCGAATACCTCACGTGTTTACCCTACTGCCACTCTCAACAGCAACTCACAAACAGCACATCGACGCGGCGACTTCGACCCTATCCTCCGCTGCCTTCACATGTCGTCGATCCCCTGATGCTCGATTCCCACATTGCGTCGCGAGATTTCATATGCCGTCGCGCTCGAAGGTAATCAATATGCCTCCTTCTAAGTCGCTGTTGACTTTGCCCTGGAATCTCCACCACATGTCACGACCAGACGAGCTTCGCCGTTTTGCCGCGACCCAAATCCATTGACGTGCCTCCTTTTAGCCTCGCGATGCCCTACGATGAACGCGACCACCTTATGTTGCTCGACACGCGGCCTATGCATCCAAATTGATGACGAACGAACGATTTAGGGTTCTGCCCAGATTCGATTTGAGGGAATAGTGGTCAATTTTTCTGTTGAATTCAAATTTTAAAAAGAAAAAATGCGATTTTGGTTATCACTAAGAAGAGGGGTGTTCGGCAATAAATTTCAAGCTTGACTTCGATTTTTTTTTTCATTTTGAACAAGATTTTGGGTTTTCGATTTTAGTTTTTTAATGCAGCCATTTTTTTCTTTTCGGCATGATTTTGGTTTCTTTTGAACAAGATAGTTATATTTTAAAAGAAAGAACAGAGGGAACAGAAAATGATGTTTGCGTGCTTCAACCAGTTGGCTACAGCGACTGAAATGAAGTGTAAAAAGTGTTGGTGTGACATTATGTCGGCTGAAGGCTGACTATCATAAATATTCAATTTAAATTCAAACTCAAACCGTTCGGTAAATGCAACTTAAAAAATGAGCACCTGTCGAGGCATGCCGCCTGGCGTTTATAAGGTTTTATCCGCATTTCAAACATAATGGAACGTGTTTCGGAGGCTAATTCGATCATATGGGAAAATTACGGAAGTAAACGATCAAATTTAAATTAAATCGATTAAAAAAGTTTCTATGCGTTTTGAGCTGCCAGGGTCAAACGACAACTCCAAACATTACGAAAACTGAAATCCAATAATAATACAATATTACGGATTCGGTGGAATTGGTTTCGTCAAAATCTAAGACTGTGCCTCGGAAGGTATTTTTGAATATCGACTTAAACGATATAAATTCAAAACTGAATAATTCGCTTTCAAATTCAATTTTGAATCTTCCATTATCTTCAGTATTGTAAATTTGAATCTCCTAAGCCATCAAATTATTTTTAACAGGCTCAAAGTTGAAGATTTACAATTTTACCCAAATTTCTATAATTAAATTTGATAAATAAATTGCTAACTCCATAGTTGAAATTGAAACTCAAGCTTAAATTAACAATTCAGATATTTAAAATCAACTGATATTTCAATTTCAAACGTTGAAAACTCTGGGTCATCACAGGTAATTTCTTAAGTTATAGTACAACATTTTGTCTTCTTTACAACGTTCTGTTTTAAGCTATTGGAAGTAGTTGTTTTTTTAAAAAAGGTAGAAGGGGTAATTTCTTAAATTATAGTACAACATTTTTGTCTATTTTATAGCGTTTTGTTTTAAGTTATTGGAAGTAGTTTTTTTTAAAAAAAAAAGGTAAAAAGGGGTAATTTCTTAAGTTATGGTACAACATTTTTGTCCATTTTATAGCATTTTGTATTAAGCTATTGGAAGTAGTTTTTTAAAAAAGGTAAAAAGGGGTAATTTCATAAGTTATAGTTCGGCATTTTGTATATTTTACAGCATTCTGTCTATTTTACAGTGTTTTGTTTTTAGCTATTAGGAGTAGCATTTTTTAAAAAAAAAGGTAAAAGGAGGTAATTTCTTAAGTTATAGTACATTATTTTGCCAATTTTACAGCATTTTGTTTTAAGCTATTGAAAGTAGGTTTTTTTTAAAAAGGTAAAAAGGGGTAATTTCTTAAGTTATAGTACAGCATTTTTTCTATTTTACAGCTTTTTGTTTTAAGCTATTGGATGTAGTTTTTTTTTTAAAAACGGTAAAAATGGGTAATTTCTTAATTTATAGTAAAGCATTTTGTCTATTTTACAGCGTTTTGTTTTAAGCTATGGGAAGTAGTTTTTTTTAAAAAGTAAAAAGGGGTAATTTCTTAAGTTATAGTACATCATTATGTCTATTTTACAACGTTTTGTTTTAAGCTATTCGAAGTAGTTTTTTTTTAAAAAGGTAAAAAGTGGTAATCTGTAAAGTTATAGTACAACATTTTGTCTATTTTACAATGTTATTTTTTAAGCTATTGGAAGTAGTTTTTCTTTAAAAGGGTAAAAAGGGATAGTTTCTTAAATTATAGTATGGCATTTTGTCTATTTTACAGCGTTTTGTTTTAACTCATTTATACATTCACATTACCAATTTCATTCCATCAATGAATTTTACTCCAAATTATAAATCACATTTTCAGTTTACATTTACAATTTCTTTATCCTTTGGTTATTACAATTTCTTATTTCAATTTCCATATAATAATGATAATATTTCAATATCATCACTTCCAAACAACCAAGCAACCATATATAATAAACATTTACAGAAAATTTATTTCTTTTATATACAAAAATAGCTTTAGGTAAAATTATTTCATTTATCCTATTTTAAAACAATACTGTGTCAGTTTATCTTGTTTAAGAGTTTAGAAACCCCTATCGATACAGTTGGCCAGACTGCACCGACCAGAATCTATAAACAATCAGCCGTTAAGTCAACACAATACAATATTTTTTTTATATTCACTAACAAATATGCGCTCATATCTATTATTACACTCACACTCATTCTACAGTACTACTGACTCTATCTCTAATGAGTAATTCCCAACAGAACTAAGGTTTTCGCTTAACCATATGCTCTGATACCAAATGTGAAGATCCGATTCTTCGACTTCCGAAAATCGACATTAATACATCCACCGTATCAATTGTCGAACAATCGAATGCCGGAAAACCGAACCCTTAGGGTTTAAGAAGAAGAAAAAGGTAGAAGAAGAAGATAAAAGAAGGAAATAGAAACAATAACAGAATCTGACATATCGTAGCGGAACACATATAATAGATGAATGAATATCTTTAAAACAATGAACTATATTAGTTATTACATTACATCACATTACATTACATTATCAGAGTTTACAACAACAAACAGCGGAAAAGAAATACTAGATACTATTTGATACGCCATGACATCCATCTTGCCTCCAGCAACTCCTGAATTCCAGAATATTCTGATAACCTGACTCTTGATTGCCCGTGTGGAAATTGGTGGGCACCCTAAGTTTAGGAAGGGAACAATAAACTCCAGATCAGTCATGTGATTGGTGTGAGAACTTAAAACAATTATTCTTTAAAAACAAACAAAGAAATATTTTTAAAGTCAATTCGCAATGCTTTTTGAAAATTTAACTACCACAAGACCTCCCGCCACACACACAATGCAAACGCAGACTTGGAGGAGATTTCTTCTTATGTTAGTCAAAGATGCTAACTACGCAGAATCATTTGATTTTTTTTATTATTATTAGTGTTAGTGTAGAAAACATTTCGAAAGTAGAATATAAATCTTAGCCAGCATAGGTACTATTATATTATCCCCGCTATAGCTACCTCCTGAGGAGGCAGGTTATACAATTTGCAATCGTAAAGAGTTCGTATTGTTTCTTTGGATTACCAACTAATGGTCAGGCCAAGGAACTTCCCATTGCCGCATGGGTACGTCTCTGGAAAGAGCCCCGAGAACCTAACGTTACGGATCTCTGCCAACACAAGGCCGGGTTACCCCTTAACTGGGTAACTACTGACACGAATATGCCATCCCCCAGTCGTTACCGACCTTCATCCGAGGATCCTCTATTTCAACAACCACAAAATAATAAATTTGCAGCAACAACATAGGCTAAGTATCTGGGCTCCATACCATGATACCACCTCTATCCAGAAGGAATGACATACACTAAAGGGGCGCTATCCTCTAATAACCTTGCTGCATCTTTCCTGTTTTGACCATTACCGGGGTACGAGGTTTGACGAAGTCTCGTCCACAAAGCTACGCTTCATGTAAAAGCCACGCTTTGGTCAACAAATGCTCAACAGCACTTCATATGCCACATTACCAAATTGGGAATGTATCACCAGTAACCATCAACTACATAACCTCTAAGGGTGTTAAGCTAAAAGAATAAATTCTTCTCCACAAACAGAAATATATTTGATAGGAACCAGCTTTACATCTCAAATTGTAATGTCAGACACACATCCATACAAGTCCGTTCCGGGATCGAACGGAACCGAAGGCACTTCTAAATAAACCCTTGTAATCCGGATATTCACTAATCACAACTGGACTTCCCATCACAAAGGGTAATAAATATCTATATCAGAGATCAGTCGATACAGAAACATTCGACGGTAATCCTTCCGTTTTCAAAAATATCCAGTCTTTAACATCGGTCTTCAAATGCTATCCATTACGACATATCACTATACGGAATGGGATTTATGACACAAAGGTCCTCTCCCGGCTAAACCGAATAATGAGCGCTTATTTTAAAAATAAATGTAGCATTCAAATTCAAGAAAATCACAAGAAATACCCAATTAAAGGTAAATATTGATAGTCGGTTGTTTAACTATCAATGGATATGCACAACATCACCAGATTCCAAATAATTTCCCAAATTGTTTATTTTCCAAAAATATCTTTACAAGATATAATTTTTTTTCCACACTTCAACATTTGAACACATATTTCAAATCACTTTTCACCTTTACAACTTTCATTTCAAAATGGTTCATTTAAACCAATTAAATAAATCCTTACCGATTTATTTTAGATTTACGTTCCAAATCTGTAAATTTATTCCCACACTTCAAAAATAAAACAATGTTTATTTTTGGACGAATTTCCCTTTCCTTTATAAATTCCATGGTGAATTTAAATTTCCAAATACCTGCTGATATACGATTTTCAAATCGATTTCAAATATTCACTTTCTATTTATCTTTAAAAGATATAATCTCAAAACATTCGTTTCATATTGGAAACTATTTCCATACTTATTTAAAAATAAGTAATTCACAAATCTACTTGTTTTCAACCATTTGGAAAATATTCAATATACTTAAATCACAATTTAATATATATTTCATTCTTTAAGGAAAACATTCTCTTAAACACATTTATTTTGGGTCAAAACGGATGTTGCGTAAAACATCGTTACGACGACCCAAAATCACTAGTATAGGGATTCAAAATTAAGATAGATATATAAATCCCAATACTATATAAAATATTTCCTTTCTGAAATCATTTACTACAACAACAGTGTTATTGTCCACCATTTCCTTCTATTTCTCGAAAACATCTATTTCAACAATGAATGTTGAAATCTATAGTTTCGATACTTAATACATTTTAAAACATCTTTAAATCGTTTTAATTCTATTTAAAATATCACTTCCCCAAATCATTTCTTTAATATATTATTCACTGTCCAAAATCGTAGATATAATTCCATTAATAATTTCTATATTTACTTTATCAAATTCAATTGATTTGGATTTATAAAACAATGTTTATAAATTCACATTTATGTTTTATAAAGACTTCAACTTATAAAATCGCCTTATTAACCATTTCCTTTTATTATTCATTTAAATGCCGAAGTTCAATTATAAGTTAATTACTTATAATATGTATTTACCCAAATTCATTCTTTTAATAACTTGACAGAATTTATGAATCTTACTACTTATAAATCCCATTTACAACCTCATTTTCAACATTAACAAAACTCCTTTTATAATTCCATTATTTCGATTTATAAAATATCCATTTTATAAATCTTACCTATGAACCATTTATAATTATTCAAAAATCTCAATGTAAATAAACTTATTCTTTTAAAAATTTACAAATCATAATAAAACTTATATAACTCCATAAATCGTACTTAAGTGTTGTTTCCTAAAAATCATAATTTTTATAACAATAAAAATTAGAACTTTTATTTATTTTAATAATTCAAAATTCAATAAACGTATACTTTCAAAATCACTTTAAAATCCTTTTAAATTAGAAATCGTTCCTTTAACATTTTTTAAAAATTCCAAAATAGGCCCAATGATGCAACAGCACCAAATAATCAATCACGGCATCCAAACATCGTATATCAATATGATAACAGAATATATAACAATATCTGTAATCAAATAAATACTGGTGAGGAATCCAGTTGGATTCCTCCAACCTGTTTACCTGCATCCACAGATGTTAGCACAATACCAATTCCGTTTAAAATGGAATATCACGGTATATGGGGTTTATAAAATAATATCTGCTATTATACGACGCAATAGGGTCTCGTCCGCTATATAATACGGGAAATCAACTCCAAGTACATATATAATACCAATTCCATTTTACGGTGAAATATTCGCGGTATATGTTTTTAATAAATAACCTCCATTTAATATATGACGTATAGGGTCTATTTCAATACAATAGATAATAATTTATCATTCAAATCACGCAATCTAGCAATTTTAAATCTAACTATTTAAAATCTAAATCGAAACAGATTCGATTGAGTGAGAAGTTCTCACCTTGCTTTCAATAACAGCCGCAGTGTTTTATTTCGAATAAAATTAAACGTGTGTTTAATTTTACCCAAAAATTTCACTAACTCCAATCAATTCCGATCCAGCTCCATTGCGTAGTGCTCGTCAAAACGAACCCGATGCAAGTCGTTTCGTGCGTTTTCGTCCTCGTGTGAAAAAGTTACAGCTTTTAGAAGTTTATACGAATTTTATATTATATAATTTAAATTTTTTTTATTTCAAACCCTACTTGATAGCCGTTCAATTTGATCAGGAGTATCCAGGCCGATTGGCCTTTCTCCTTCTTCTTCGTTCAAACGTGGTAACAAAACCCAGTGTCGCCCTTCATTCCGAGCCATCGAAGCCTTCACGGTCACTTCCATTTCAATCAGGGTCCACCATGTGAAACGCCATGCTCCGCCTCACTAGCAGCCGAAGACAGCCCCCCCATACTTTTGCCAATACCCTGCAATTCGCGTTCAAATGCGCAACCTTCAAAAGACATTTGCCACTGATCCACTCAACTCTACTCGATTACCACCGTTGGATGTGAAGAGCTCGGGGAGCTCTACAATTCTTGTGTTGAAGGTTTCTGTTAACGTAAAAGTCAGACGCTAACACCCCGGTGCAAGTAAAGCAAGTGTGAAAGCACCACCCATTGGTACGGGAATAAAAAATAAGCAGGAAAATATCAGATAAACAATAAAAGACATAGTTTTTATAGTGGTTCGGCTTATAGTCAAGCCTACGTCCACTTTCAATCTCTTTATTGCTGACTCAAGTACAACTTATACAACTTTCTTCAATTACGACACACTTTAGACTAGTAGATCAAACTTTGATGAAGAATAATCTTTCGAATCCATGTTGAATGATGTATATTTTCTCTTGAAGTTTGTCGTAGTTTCCTTGGTGTTTAGAGTGCTTGAAGTGCTGTTTTAGTTGAGAAAACAACAGAGTATCGGCGCTTCGAGAATGAGCCAAAAGATCCCTCGAACGTTGGAGCTCACGCTGTATTTATAGGAGTTTCCTGGTCATAAGTCGTAGGTCAAAAGCTGCGACTTAAATTAAGTCGTGGGTCGAAGGTCGCGACCTAAAGTAGGTCGTAGGTCGAAGGTCGCGACCTAAAGGAAACGAGATACAGCCCATTCTAGTTGCACTTGGCTCCTCCTGAACGGGTTAGCAGGTTGCACGCGACCTAGGATGGGTCGCTGATCTCTTCTGGGTGAGTGGAGCAACCTAGAAGAATGTCATAAGATGCAGCGACTTATGGAGTTGCCTCGGCCTTGTTTAGGTCGTGTGCGACCTTATGAAGAGTCATGCGGTCTTGTACTGCCTTAACCCGTTAGGTCATAGATCGCTGACTCGTTAAGTCGCTGGACCAGTAAATCGCTTAGCCCATTTAGGTAGTTAGGTAGGGGCCGCTCTAAATCGTTCTATGTCTTAACTCATGGACCGTTGATCTTCTTGGGTCGCTTGGACCGCTTCACTCTAAGGTCGCAAGTTACTTGTTCGTTAGGTCGCTGTGTTTCCTAGCTCGGTCATACGTTAGGTCATTCTATCGTTCCACCTCTTAAGTCGTTACACCTTTCAGGTCGTGCCACCTTTAGGTCGTTAAGTCGCTTACTTCTCTAAGTCGTTAGGTCGTCCTTTCCCGTAAGCCGCTTCATGTGTTAGGTTGCCTACTCCCTTAAGCAGTTAAGTCGTCCCATCTCTTAGGTCGGTAGTTCGCTGCCTGTTAGGTCGCTAACTCACTTCATACTTTAGGTCGCCGTGCTTACGTAAGTCGCTGGGTCGCTCCAACTTGTTAACCTCTTTAGGTCGCTTCGGTTGTTGAGTCGCTAGGTCGCATAATAAAGGAATTAACATTTGCCCCTCGAAGTACACGCTAGGTCGTAGGTTGTGTGCTTCGACTTAGTTCCTTAGGTTGTGAGCGACTCAAATGGTTTGCTAGGTCGCGTGATGGTATACCTTCCTTTTATATAAATTTCTTAACCCGCTCCTTCTTCACTTTACCTGCTCCATCACTCTATGCCGCCATTAAGAAATATTCGAGCTTCCACAGGCGGATTTGGGCTAGCCAGTTGTCGATTCATTTTCACCATCGCATTGTGTAAGTAAACTCGACCTTTATCCTATCCACTATCACCATCAAATCATAAATTCCAATCTTCTGACTCCATACCGATTTCATACATCGCGCTCCATTCTCGAGTTATGCTGATCGCTATTAGCCAATTTTCCATTGCGATCCATGAGAGCATAGCATGGTACTGTATTCATGATAGATCTGATATGATTCAGGTCAGTATTTGGGTGATTTGGTGGTATGGATAGACGACGAGTTTCGTTGAGAAGATGGTGGATTTTCGTGGCTAATGAGTTATCGGGTTGGGATGTTAGAGCTGCTGGATAGAGAGGAAGAAAGCGATCTAGGGAAAAAAGATCATAGTGGTGCCAACAGGAGATGGTCTAAGGCTGCCAAGTTTCATCAGAGGCGACCTAACAAATCCGAACGATTTAATAGACTTTGCGACCTAATGTGCTTAAACGACCTTAGTGCCCGCGACTTAAACTGCACACGACTTAACTTCTTATGTCGTGTTAGTATCCTGACGACCTAGGACTTAGTCAGATTTACACTGTCTTGATTTGAAGCTTAGCGACTTAAACTTTAGATCATGCGAGTGACCTAGGTCTTGGATGCGCATGGCCATGCCCTGCTTTTCTTGCGACTTAACTCACTTGCGATTTATCATATTTACGGCTTAGGCTTTAGGTCGCGGCCGAGCTAGGACTTGGATGATTTTGCACTGCCGAGAAACTTCTTGCGGCTTACCTATCTAGCTTACTTGTTAGGTTGCGTACGACCTAGGACTTGAGCAAATCCTCACTGCCTTGACTTGAAGCCTTTTAATTTGAACTTTGAACTGTCGAGATAACTCGCATGACTTTGCTATGCTTGCTTAACAGATTATACCAAATCTGACGCTAATAACTGTTAAATACAACATTTGCAAAAAACTAGGGCGAATATACTGCCACTGATTGCCCATATCAAATGACAGATTAGTCGGTAAAGGATAATTAACTCAACTTAAAGAAATTGTATGAAATGCTGCGAGTCAACAAATTCAAGTGAAGTAGTAAAGCAATGTTAATCAACTAAAGCTGATTTGTTTGCATTAACACTACATTTGTTCTTGGACTTAGAGCGATAATTCTTGAAATTTTTATAATTGACACATGTTCATTAGTTTAACTTCAGTCATATTTACTTGTCACTTTATTTGTTTTGCACAACACTTCACACATTTAGGAAACATGCACCTTCATATTTGAATATCCAGTTCCTTGTGTAGAATGTCTTCTCAAGAAGAGATAATCAAGCATTTTGAAGAAGTCTTTCCAATAGCTGAGCCATTGGTTGATCCTCCGGAGAGAACTCCAACTACCTTGAGTCAGCGGGTATTCACTCATCTACGTATCCAATTTTGGATTGCCGATGAGGATGCTAGACTTCCTGGCCCGAATGATACTGCTGACAGGCCGCCTCTCGGTTTTGTTGCCGTCAACCGTCAGATGTGCCTTTGTGGTGCCATCCCTCCTTTCAATGAGTTTCTCCATCGACTCTTTTTCCGACTAACCATCTCTCCTTTTCAACTACATCCCAATGGATACGCCATCCTGATGGGATTGAGTGTTTTATTCAAGAGGACACTTAACCGTCTCCCGAGTTTTGAAGAAATTTTCTACTTCTGCACATTTGCAAAGAATAAAGACCACCCCTCCTTTATGTTCGTGAGAAGTGCCAGAAATCGCAAACTTATTACTGATCTCTCTGAAAGTGCTCACGGCTTTCTGGATCAATTCTTCTTTGTCCGCTGTCCTCTAGGGTTTTATGCCATCTGGAGAAAAGGAAGTGAGATTGCTCATCCCTGTTTTTTCTGTTTCAGATTTTCAAGATTTGAATTGCTAAGTGCTAACTTCATTCTTTTCTTTTATAGCACTTTCTCCTCCCTCTAGAAATCCCGGACACAAGACGACTTTCGATAGATTAAGTGTCGTGCCGACTGAAGAAAGAAGTATTAAATTTTTGCTGAGAGATGAATTTTTGCACCAATATGGGCTTTTGCACCCTTCTCGCTCTACCCAACTTCACGAAGTTCTCGATTCTCCGGTCAACTCGCCAGATGCCCCAGTTTCTGCTGAGGAACCAATACTGAAGGAACCTACTTCTGAGGCTTTACTGGTGAAGTGCTCTACTTCTACTGATATTGCGGGGCCAACTGACAAACCCACGCTTGCCCCAATCATCGAAGTGGAAGAGCCTTTTCATTGTTCAA
The DNA here is from genome assembly GCA_030765085.1 of Allium cepa. Lineage (NCBI taxonomy): Eukaryota > Viridiplantae > Streptophyta > Magnoliopsida > Asparagales > Amaryllidaceae > Allium > Allium cepa. The sequence goes on from CM060931.1 coordinate 889,423,686, forward strand.
AGAAATTCGGTGATGAGGGAACTGAGAGACCGAGTCCTGCCAAGCAGAGTGGGGATGACATTTTTGAGGGGTTGAGCGATTTGACGATCACTTCACAGGAGCTCTTTAAAGACGACCCTTTTCCTGCTAGAGTTACCTCTTCAGTAGTTGAAGCAACATCCACTTTACAACAGACTCCGTCAGCTCAAGAGTTGACATTAGCTATAAAACCCATCATTTCCCCGCAACCGAGGAGTGGTTCGTAGTTTGACGCGCGTAGTTTGCACATTACACACACTTAGGATTTTTCAGCACTTATTTGCACCCAACTTTTGTACTTCAAGGACTAATCAAGTTTTGTCCCTTTCTCATTTTTAGGTTCTCCAGTGGGGCGTAGCGGTTCCTATTATGACGACTTTCAACAGTATGGAAGGCGTGGTCAGTATGATTATAGGTGCTATCTTCCCGCCCACAGGGAAACTGATGAAGAGAGAGCTGCTCGAAAAAATCAAGAAAGAAGAGCGTATGAAGAAAGGTACGGAAGAAGGGATGAGCAACATGACTCTTCTCGCAGAGGCGATGACTCTCATAAAAGAAAAACTTACGACGATAGAGGAAAGAGTCACGACATCAGAGACCCAAGCAAGCGGGCCAGGCTTGATGAAAAGACTGCATCTGCAACTTTAGAAAAGGCCGCTGCTCTCACTTCTCTTAAAATTCCTTCAAAGTCTCCTGCCCTTGAAGGAGCCGATATTCAGACACTTCTCGGCAGACCTCATACCAAGTTGAGAGAGGTCCGCCAACCCTTCAAAGTCGGTTCCCGCATTTATGCTTAATGGGAGTCCTCTTTAATCTTGACTTGGTTCCCATCGACAAAGAGGCCATTCTACGAAATCTTGACACTGTTAAACTTGATATTGAGAGAATGTCAGGGTGGAAAAAGCTCGTCGATGAGCTTCAAAGGGTGAACCGGGCCAACCTTGAAGCTATGCTGACGATGGAGAACGACAAGTCTAAATGGAAGAAAATTCTTGATCAGCACAACATCGAAATGAAAAACATCGCTGAGTACAACGAAAAGCTTAAGGCGGAGGTCAAGAAACTTAAGCACGGGCTTGCTACTTCTTCCACCTCTTATACTCAAAAGGAAGAAGTGCTTCAGAAGAAAGTTCGAGATTCTCATGCCGCTCAACGGTATGTCGAAACCCAACTTGAAGCTACACAGAAGACGGTGGAAAAATATCGTGCTGACTTTGGAGAGCTACGGGAGAAAGATAACTCCCAGGACTTAGAAATCATGAGGCCGAAAGCCCAATTATTAAAGACTGAGAAAGAACGTGATGAGGCCATGGCTGGAAAGAGAGCCGCTGAACAATCTCATGAAGAGACAGAAGCAAACATCAGCTCTACTCTGTTTGATTTTTACGTCCAAAGCGTCTTGGGGCGTGGCAGCCTTGCATTTTTGGGGCCTAAATATTTAATCATTTTGGCTGAAGTGTGGGAGGCTGTAATGGATATGCTCAGAGGTGCTGGTTATTCCGAAGATGAACTTGAGGCGCATTACTTTGATGACGAAACTCGTGCTGCTCTTGCCATAGGAAAGGAGCAGCTTGTTAAAGTACGTGCCGAAACGATGGGAGGGGAGCATCCAGAGAAGCACCTTTAATTGCCCCTGTCCCTCTTTCGACTTCGACCGACATTGATATCATAGGCTCCAGTTCCCATTCTCCGCTCACGGCTAAAGTCGTAACAGAGATTACAAGCGCACAGGGTGGAGACGAAGGTGAAGAAAGCACTGAAGCACAAGCTTATGAAATTGACGTCAGAAAGCCAACTTCTCCAGGTAACTTTAATGCTGATCTTGCTCAAGTAGACTGCTCATTTGCTTCACATGAGTTTGATGAGCTTCTTGATTATTTCCTAAATCTCAAAGAGCCTTTATCTCCTCCCTTTACTGATTTTAACTTTTTTCTTCTGTAGAGAAAGTACTGAGCATTGTTCAGAGTTCCCCTCCTCTAGTTATTCCTCCCCCGTCTCTTCAGGTGACTCCTCCTTCTGCCTCTCAACCGGGGTCACAAGAGGAGCAAATAGAAGCGCTCCAAAACTTGGACGATCCTATTGCTTCTCAAGAACATAGGGGAGAAGAAACTGAGGAGGGCGAAAAGACTCCGGAACTAACTGGCTCCGACGATACGCCGTTAGCCACACTTTTTACTCCAGAAAGCGGGCCTTATTCTAAGAAAAGGGGGAAAAGTGGAGTCTCAAAGAAGAAGGAAGCTTCAGTCGGCGAGGAAAAAGCAAAAGCAAGTCCGATTGTTCCCATTTCTCCTTCTTCCCCTACTCTTTCAAGCCGGCGCAAGAAGTTGGTCATCCGGCCAGGTGCAGGCTCAAAAGGTGGAGGGAAGAAGAAATGATGGCTTTGGTCCTGTGCTTTTTATCTCGCTCTTTTCTTTTTGCTTGTATATAAGCTTGTGTTGACGGGAGATTGTGCGGGTACCAGCCCCCGCTTTCTTTTACTTTGAAACCTGCATATGTATAAAATTCTCATAGTATGGAATAAAATGGTTCTTTTACTTATACAAATTTCTGTTTCTGTCTGTATTTAAGAACGCTTTTATTTTCTATTTTCATGCAAGTTTCTTTATCCTCTTTATGTGAAGTTGCAGTAAACCTATGGTATGTTTCTTGAGCATTGTTTTCATTTTTGTGATGACTATATTGTATTTCCCCCATACCATGGTTTATTGCAATCTCTTTCACATTAGCAAAGTTTCGGAGAACAACTCTTCTATTTTGAGAAGACTTGTACTCTTTCTTTAGATAACAACTCTTTCATTTGAAGGAAGTTTGCATTTGTACTTTATAGGATAATATTTCCGTTTCAAGAAAATATTTTTCTAATTTAGTATGCACTTCATATTGGAGGAGTCTTCTCTTTTTTTTTGTTGCGAAGTTTTTACACTTCACTTTTGGAAAAAGTCACTTTTGCTTTGGCAAGTGAATTTTATTTCATAGTACAGTGGGCCTTTCAAAAAAAAGGGCTTCAACCTGCTTGAGCCTCCGAAGAGATTTTTTTGTTTGATTGTGCCTATGGGAAGAGGTCTTTTTGTTTGGTTGCGCCTCTAGGAAGAGGTCTTTTTGTTTGATTGTGCCTCTGGGAAGAGGTCTTTTTGTTTCTGCCTCTTGGGAGAGGCTTTTATCTTTTCCCTGTTCGCTGGGAAGCGGGCCTCCGAAGAGGGCTTTTCACATTTCAACTCATGTGAAGTTTTATTTCAGATCACGGTGAAATGTGTGCTTCTGAGTAGGGCTTTTGCCTAGAAGTTTGGAGTTTCCTTCTCTTAGTTGGATGGATTCACGGGGCGGACACGAGCGTTCTGTGCCATCGATCAGTCCACAACTTTCTGTCGAGAAAGAACTCTCTTTTTCTGGCGAGTCCCGCTAGAGTTCTTTTAGCATTTCAACTATGGTGAAATGGGCCTCCGAAGAGGGCTTTTCACATTCCAGCACTTGTGAAGTTTTATTTCAAATCTCGGTGGAATTCCTGCCTCCGAGTATGCCTGGAAGTTTCTTCCTCATGGTTGGCTGGATTCACGGGGCGGACGCAAGTTACTTGGACGTTTATTTGCGCAGATTGTCTCTGCTAATGAACAAGCGCCTTGCCTTCCAATTGGGATGGTGCCTTCGATCATCTTATGGATTCATGTGGCGGACGCAGGTTACTTGGACGCTTGTCTGCGCAAACTGTTTCAGCTAGTGAACAAGCGCCTTGCCTTCCAGTTGGGAAGGTGCTCCCGGTCATTCCATACCAATCTTTTTTGTTGAGAAAGTTTTCTGGCATGCCCCGTTCGAGGTCTTTATACTCCAAAGAGTTGTGCCTCCGAAGAGGGCTTGTGCCTCCGAAGAGGTCTTTGGCTGTTTGATGCTTGCTCGCCCATGTCTCTTTGCCATCTTTTCATATCGGCAATCCCCGTTATCTTTTCCAAATACACTTCTCTTTTAATTGTCAACAATTTCCTTTATCCAAAGAAGTATACTTCATAGTTAATCGAGTTGGTGGGGGCAGACACAGGCTATTTAACTAGATGCTCGTTTGTGCAAACAACCACAATTAGTTAGCAAGGGCCCACTTCCAGCAGAATCACTAACTTTTTGCTTGAAGCACTCCTTTCGTAGGATTTGAGTATGGAAATTTTGAACAGCTTAGCGTTTGCTTGTTAGGTGATGTCAGGGATTGCTTGGTCTTGTGATGGGTAAGCTTTGTTTTTATGGCCTGCATTATTAAATTGACATTTTAGTAATACAATTGACGTATTTTATATATCGAAATAAAACAAAGCAGTTTATAATAGTAAAGAACACAAGATTTATAGTGGTTCGGCCAAGAACTGGGCCTACATCCACCTTGTAGTTCTTATTATTCACTTGCACTGGCTTTACAACGGCATTCAATACAAGAATCATACATTCATCATTCTTTTACAATATTTCATTAAAGCCTTTAAGTAAAATATGGGCGCAAATGATTGCTGTTCCAAGCTCTTGGAATTGGGTTTCCTTCGACAGTTATGAGTTTGAATGTGCCATCAAGAAGTTTTTGGCCTATGACATACGGCCCTTCCCAGTTTGGCCCAAACACGCCTGTAGGTGTCATAATTCTTTTTAAGATTAGATCCCCAACTTCAAAGCTGCGTTGGCGAACATTGGAATTGAAGTGCCTGACTATTCTTTGCTGATAAGCCGCATTCTGAGCTCAGCTTCTTCTCTTTTTTCATCAAGGAAGTCAAGGGCTTCAAGTTGCAGCTTCTCATTTTCGGCTTGATTGAAATGAATTCTTCCATGTGAAGGGACCTCTATTTCTACCGGAATCATTGCCTCTGATCCATATGCCCATGAAAATGGAGTGTGCCCCGTCGCAGTTTTATGTGTAGTTCTATATGCCCATAGTGCTAATGGAAGCTTATCGACCCAACCACCTTTCGCTTTTTCCATCTGTTTTTTGATGGTCGATTTGATAATTTTGTTTACTGCTTCCACTTGCCCGTTTTCTTACGGATGAGCTACTGCTAAGAAGCTTTTCTGGATCTTGAATTTCTTACAAAAATCATGGAACTCTTCACTTTCGAATTGGGTTCCATTATCTGTGATTATCTTTTGAGGCACACCATACCTGCAAATGATATTCTTAGTTACAAAGTTCATCATTTTCTTAGAGGTAATAGTAGCTAATGGTTCAGATTCAGCCTATTTAGTAAAATAATCAACAGCAACAATAGCAGATCTGATTCCGGATTTTGCAGTTGCAAAGGCCCGATGAGATCTATTCCCCAAATAGCAAATGGCCACGGACTGACCATCTGTGTTATCTCAGTGGAAGTGCTTTTGGGATTTTTGCAAATCTCTGGCATCGGTCACATTTTCGGGGGCAACTTGCGGCATCACGATTAATATCTGGGCAAAAATACCCATAACGGAGAATTTTTTTTGCTAAAGTTTGACCACCTGAATGATCTCCACACTCTCCTCTGTGTACCTCAGTTAGAATTGTCTCAGCTTCTTCCTTGGTCACACATCGGAGTAATGGCATTGAGAATCCCCGCCTATACAATCGGCCATCTTGAATTATATATCTGGATGCTTTCCTTAACAACTTCTGTCGTTCTTTTGAGTTTTCTGGTAGAGAACCGTCGCGTAGATATTCCAATATCGGCGTCATCCATGATTCTCGCTCCTGTGATACAGTCATGATCCAGTCAATATCCATTTCATCAATGCTTGGAGTTGACAGGACTTCCACAGGAACTAATCCCAATAATTGAGCTTCACCTGTGCTTGCATACTTACGAGGGAATTTGCCTTCATCTCTCCTTCCCGGGGTATATGGTTTATCGTATAATGGTCCAGGTCATCGAGAAGCTCCCAGGCTCTTGACAAGTAAACGGGCGGATTTCCCCCTTTGGTTTGAAACTCTTTCCTGACTTGACACACAATAAGCTGTGAATCACTGAAGATCTGCAACATTTTGACATTCGACTCCTTAGCAATTCTCAAACCGGCAATAAGAGCTTCATACTCTGCTTCATTGTTTGTCGAAGGGAATTCCAATCTTAAAGCATAGCACAATGACGGCCCTTCAGGAGTTTCAAGCACAACCCCAGCCCCGGAACAGTAATCGTTTCTTGCGCCATCAACATACAATTTCCATCGAATTGGGGAATTACCAGTCACTATTTCCTCACTATCACCTTTGTCTGTACATTCTGCGATGAAATCTGCCAAAGCTTGTCCATTGATTGCACTCCGGGGATGATAAGTGATGTCATATTGACTGAGTTCAATATTCCACTTTAAAAGGCGACCCGAAGTCTCAGGGCGAAAGAGGACTTGCTTCAATGGCTGATCAGTGAGGACTTTGATTGGATGAGCTTGAAAATATGGCATCAATTTTCTTGATGCGATCAGTAGACAATATGCAAGCTTCCCTAACTTTGAATAATTCATTTCTGCCCCAGTAAAACTTTTGCTAATATAGTAGACTGGGTGCTGAATTTTGGCGTCTTCTCGCACCAGTGCCGCACTAAGAGCGAGCTGAGATCGCCAAGTATACAAAGAGATCTTCACCATCGTCGGGCTTAGAAAGTATCGGAGGAGTTTCTAGATGATGAATTAACTCATCGAAAGCTTTCTGGCATTCTGGAGTCCAGTCAAAGTTTTTCCTTCCTTTCTTCAGAGCATCAAAGAATGGAATGCATTTATCAATAGCTTTGGAAATGAATCGACTTAAGGCAGCGACTTTTCCATTGAGACTTTGCAGATCCTTCTTCGTTCTAGAAGGTTTGACTTCTCTTAAGGCAGTGATCTGAGTAGAATTAGCCTCAATGCCCCTAGAGCTCACAATGAAACCCAAGAACTTTCCGGACTCCACCCCAAATGAACACTTCAAAGGATTAAGCTTCATTCCATACTTTCGTAGGACGGCGAACATTTCCGCTAAGTGGTCCATATGGTCTACTGCTTTCTTTGATTTAACCAACATATCGTCAACATAAACTTCCATGGTCTTTCCAATTTGTGTCTTGAACATCGCATTAACAAGCCTTTGGTAAGTTGCCCCTGCATTCTTCAGTCCGAAGGGCATGACTCTGTAGCAGTAGAGACCGACATCGGTAATAAAGCTCGTGTCCTCTTGATCTGGCTCATGCATCATGATCTGGTTATATCCGGAGTAAGCATCCGTAAAAGATAACAATTCATGTCCCGCTGTTCCGTCAACCAACTGGTCAATCCGAGGTAGCGGAAAGTAGTCTTTGGGACAGGCTTTGTTTAAATCTGAAAAGTCGATGCATACCCTCCACTTTCCGTTAGCTTTCTCAACCAGTACCGGATTTGAAACCCAATTCGGATAAGTTGATTCTCTGATAAAGTCATTCTCCATGAGCCGATCCACCTCTTCTCTCAATGCTACTAACCTTTCGGGACCCTGAGTTCTTCTTTTCTGCTTCACAGGTGTAAACTTCGGACCAATATTCAAAGTATGTACTGCAACTTCAGGTGATATTCCACATATATCAGCATGGGTCCAAGCGAATACATCCAGATTTGCATTCAGGAATGATATTAAAATATTCTGAACTGTCGCACTAAGTAGTGAACCCACATTCAGCACCTTGTTTGGGTCTTTTGGGTCAACAGGTACTGGTACCGCTACTTCCACTGGCACCACTCGACCGCTACTTCCACTGGCACCACTCGATTCTCCCCTGCACTGGCTTTTCTGGGATCCATTTTTCTTCATGCTTCGTTACATTCGCCAGTACAGGGTCCACCCTGTAATTGCTACAAGGTTGATTCTTTGATGCGGACTGGGGCTGCCGCATCCTTTCCCATCTCTCTCTTTCTTGCTTCACGTAGTTCCATCAGATAACATTCCCACCCCGCATTCTGATCCCCTTTTACAACACCAACTCCATTATCTGTGGGGAATTTCATGGTAAGGCACCATGGGGCGAGGATTGCTTTAAAGGCTGCAAGAGTTGGACGGCCTAGGAAGGCATTGTAAGCAGAAAATTCATCAACAATTACAAAAGTCTGCCTTCGAACGACCTTCTTCTACCCCTCGCCAAGTTCCACGAACAGGTCAATAGTCCCAACCAGCTGCCTGGGTTCCCCAGTAAACCCAACGATCTTTTGCGATAAGGCTTGAACATTAGCCATTGGGATCTTCATCTGATCAAAAGTCTTCTTGAAAAGAATATTGCAAGAAGCACCACAATCAACAAGTACTCTTCTTACAATAGCTGGCCCAATGTCAGCAGAAATAACCAAGGGATCTATGGTAGGGGCTTCAACACCCATAGAATCCCTGAATCTGAAGATAATGTCATCATTAAAAGTTTTCTGCTGCTTCAGAGGTGCAGCATCTTCCAACACGAAAACACTTTCCTCTGCTAGCGCATACTTCAATGCACGAGCGTACCGTTCCATCTCACCCCAGCTTCTGCCAGCTGGGTGAGGTCCTCCTGTAATCACATTAATAACGGGCCTCTCTGATTCATGATCTGCTGCCTTTTCACTCGAGCTAAGATGATGAGCAGGAGCCTTTTGTCCTTGAGTTGGCGAAGTTGGGCCATTCTTGTTCCTCCTTACATATTGCTGGAGCTTGTTTTCTTTCAGTAGTTCCTCAATCAACTCCTTCAAGTGACGACACTCATTGGTATCATGCCCGGGTTGGTTGTGGAACCGGCAAAACCTTCCATTCTTCTCGGCTTTCTTATTAACCCTTTGCTTAGCTGGTGCGGGAAATTCGACTGTGTCTTTGTTTGCAAAGTAGATGTTTTCAAGGGGTATCTGTCAGAGGGGTGAAGTTTAAGGGACGACTTTTCTTTTCATCTCCTTGCTTCCTCTGACCATCATTTCCCCTCTTCTGATTGCCAGATTCCTTCCTATTTGGAACATCATTACTATTTCCAGCCCCTATCGATACCACCTTAGCCGATGCTTGAAGGCTTTCCAGGCGCATGAATTCATTGGCTTTCTTATAAAACTTGTCAAGCGAGTTCGGTTCTTTCATTTTCAACCACCTCCCGAACTCACTTGTCTTATCAATAGCCTTCATCAGGTACGTCAAAATCATTCTCGGCTCTGCGTTGTTCACTTCAGCCAGAGCTATATTGAAGCGATTCAAGAAAGCTCTAATGGATTCTCCAGGATTTTGCTCCAAGCTGGATAACGACATTATATCTTTCGCCTTCGAAGCGTACAATCTAAACTGTTCCTTAAACTTTTGAGTCAAATCAGAAAATTGGTCTATCGACCGGACCGGCAGTTTTGTGAACCAGAGTAGAGCAACTCCTTCTAGGTATACCGGAAAATATGGGCATTTGATCTCATCTGAAGCTCTGGCACCAGTCATGTGCCAATCATACTTGTACAGAAATTCATTAGGGTCACTTGTCCCCTTTTAAGCCGGTATGGTAGGAGGGACAAACTTCCTAGGAAATTCTGCTTTCAAATTCCTTTCAGTGAATGGGGTCTTGCTCGGAGCGAACCCCCATTCCTTTTCGTCTTCCTCCCATTGCATACTTTCCTTCATGATTTTTCGGACCATCCATGAGAAATATTCCTCATCATTAAGGGGCTCAACAGGACAGGCATCCGCCATCTTCTCAGAAGTTTGCCTTGACAGGCGTTCACAGATAGTTGGCTGTTGTCCCGATCCTCCAACTTGGGGAGGTGTGTCTTTAACCGGGCCAGCTGCCCTTTGAGGTACATCTCTTCCTTCCACATCATGAACATTATCAGCAAAGTTTGGTTCGTTATTCACCGGTTGACGGTTAGCCCCAAGCAAAGTGTTCAACCTTTCCAATATCAGATTGTTTTGGGCTTCTATCTGCTGATATAGCCCAGAAACCGTAGCATCCAATTCTGCTCGCGTTGCTCCAACAGTTGGAGTTGTTTGACTTAAAGGAGGAGAAGTGGCAGTAGTCTCGCGAACATCGTCGGATCTAACAGACTTGCACTTTCTTCCGGGGGCCATTATTTCTGATAAACTCTTAGTTTTTAGAGAGATTCTTTCTACAAATTTCTGCTATGCTATGATGACAGTATCCTGAGTTGGATTCTCAATGAAAGCACCAAAAATGTTAACGTAAAAGTCAGACGCTAACACCCCGGTGCAAGTAAAGCAAGTGTGAAAGCACCACCCATTGGTACGGGAATAAAAAATAAGCAGGAAAATATCAGATAAACAATAAAAGACATAGTTTTTATAGCGGTTCGGCTTATAGTCAAGCCTACGTCCACTTTCAATCTCTTTATTGCTGACTCAAGTACAACTTATACAACTTTCTTCAATTACGACACACTTTAGACTAGTAGATCAAACTTTGATGAAGAATAATCTTTCGAATCCATGTTGAATGATGTATATTTTCTCTTGAAGTTTGTCGTAGTTTCCTTGGTGTTTAGAGTGCTTGAAGTGCTGTTTTAGTTGAGAAAACAACAGAGTATCGGCGCTTCGAGAATGAGCCAAAAGATCCCTCGAACGTTGGAGCTCACGCTGTATTTATAGGAGTTTCCTGGTCATAAGTCGTAGGTCGAAAGCTGCGACTTAAATTAAGTCGTGGGTCGAAGGTCGCGACCTAAAGTAGGTCGTAGGTCGAAGGTCGCGACCTAAAGGAAACGAGATACAGCCCATTCTAGTTGCACTTGGCTCCTCCTGAACGGGTTAGCAGGTTGCACGCGACCTAGGATGGGTCGCTGATCTCTTCTGGGTGAGTGGAGCGACCTAGAAGAATGTCATAAGATGAAGCGACTTATGGAGTTGCCTCGGCCTTGTTTAGGTCGTGTGCGACCTTATGAAGAGTCATGCGGTCTTGTACTGCCTTAACCCGTTAGGTCATAGATCGCTAACTCGTTAATTCGCTGGACCAGTAAGTCGCTTAGCCCATTTAGGTAGTTAGGTTGGGGCCGCTCTAAATCGTTCTATGTCTTAACTCGTGGACCGTTGATCTTCTTGGGTCGCTTGGACCGCTTCACTCTTAGGTCGTAGGGTACTTGTTTGTTAGGTCGTTGTGTTTCCTAGCTCGGTCATACGTTAGGTCGTTCTACCGTTCCACCTCTTAAGTCGTTACACCTTTTAGGTCGTGCCACCTTTAGGTCGTTAAGTCGCTTACTTCTCTAAGTCGTTAGGTCGTCCTTTCCCATAAGCCGCTTCATGTGTTAGGTTGCATACTCCCTTAAGCAGTTAAGTCGTCCCATCTCTTAGGTCGGTAGGTCGCTGGCTGTTAGGTCGCTAACTCGCTTCATACTTCAGGTCACCGCGCTTACGTAAGTCGCTGGGTCGCTCCAACTTGTTAACCTCTTTAGGTCGCTTCGGTTGTTGAGTCGCTAGGTCGCATGATAAAGGAATTAACAGTTTCTAACAAAAGCTTGTGGATTGATTGAAAATTGAGGAGAAACGAGGGACAATTTCGGCTATTGAAAGTGTTGAACTGGCAGCTAGGGTTTAGAGAGGAAGGGTTTGTGAAAAATGAATGTATTCTGGTCCTTTTATATAAAATTTTCACAAAACACTATTCATCCGACTTTTTCGAACTATAAATCTCGCGCGGTGACCAGTGTTTCTAAGGTTTACCCCGCCTTCCGGACACAATGGAATATGTTTCGGAAGCCAGTTCGATCATATGTGTGAGTTATGGAAATAAACGATCAAATTTAAATTGAATCGATTAAACTAATTTCTAGGCATTTTGGCTTGCACTGAACAAACCGTAATTCCGATTGACACAAAATTTGAAATCTTACAATAATGTAACATTACAGATCCGATGAAATTGATTTCGTCGAAATCCGAGACTGTTTGAAAAATGGCTATTTCTACTCGTCAATTAAATATTAAAATATTCAATTTTCACAAATCAACTTTTAATTCAATTTTAAAATTTCTATAACATAATTATAGCTCCAATAGGATTAAATATAACTTTACAAATCAATTCTAATCACATTAGATCCAATTTCTAATTATTTCTGAAATTTGAAATATTAAATTATCGATTTAATTGCCCAATTAAATCTAGATATTCAAAAATAAAAATATATTTGACTTAAAAATTTACTTGTTAATATCCAAAATCAATTAAATATACGAATTTTGGTTGACAGAAATTCTGGGTCATTACAAAAAGGGTAAAAAGTGGTAATTTCTTAATTTATAATACAGCATTTTGTCTATTTTACAGAGTTTTGTCTTTACTATTGGAAGTAGTTTTTTTCAAAAAGGTAAAAAGTGGTAATTCTTAAGTTATAGTACAGCATTTTATCAATTTACAGCGTTTTGTTTTAAGTTATTGGAAGTAGTTTTTTTTAGAAGAAAGGGTAAAAAGGAGTAATTTCTTAAGTTCTACTACAACATTTTGTCTATTTTACAGCGTTTTGTTTTAAGCTATTGGAAGTAGTTTTTTTTAAAAAGTAAAAAGGAGTAATTTCTTAAGTTAGAATACATCATTTTGTCTTTTTTACAGCGTTTGGTTTTAAGCTATTAGGAGTAGTTTTTTCAAAAAGGGTAAAAGGGGTAATTTGTTATGTCATGGTACATCATTTTTGTCTATTTTACAGCGTTCTGTTTTAAGATATTAGAAGTAGTTTTTAAAAAAAAGGTAAAAAGGCGTAATTTCTTAATTTATAGTACAACATTTTGTCTATTTTACAGCGTTTTGTTTTAAGCTATTGGAAGTAGTTTATTATTAAAAGATAAAAGGGGATAATTTCTTAAGTTATAGTACAGTATTTTTTCTATTCTACAGCGTTTTGCTTTAAGCTTTTGGAAGTAGCTTTTTTAAAGGTAAAAAGGGGTAATTTTTTAAGTTATAGTACAACATTTAGCCTATTTTACAGCGTTTTGTTTTGAGCCATTGAGTTTTTTTAGAAAAGGTAAAAAGGGGTAATTTCTTAAGCTATAGTACAACATCTTTTCATTTTTGCAACGATTTATTTTAAGCTATTGGAAGTAGCTTTTAAAAAAAGGTAAAACGGGGTAATTTCTTAAGTTGTAGTATAACATTTTGTCTATTTTACAGTGTTTTGTTTTAAGCTATTGGACGTAGTTTTATTTTAAAGGTAAAATGGGTAATTTCTTAAGTTATAGTACATCATTTTGTCTTTTTTACAGCATTTCGTTTTAGGCTATTGGAAGTAGTTTTTTAAAAAAATGTAAAAAGGGGTAATTTCATAAGTTATAGTACATCATTTGTCTATTACATTGCGTTTTGTTTTATGCTATTTGAAGTAGTTTATTAAAAGAAAAAAGGTAAAAAGGGGTAATTTCTTAAGTTATAGTACAGCATTTTGTCTATTTTACAGCGTTTTGTTTTAAGCTATTGGGTGTAGTTTTAAAAAAAAGGTAAAATCGGGTAATTTCTTAAGTTATAGTACGATATTTTGTCTATTTTACAGCATTTTTTCTATTTTACAACGTTTTGTTTCAACCTATTAAAAGTAGTTTTTTTAGAAAAGGTAAAAAGGGGTAATTTCTTAAATCATAGTACAGCACTTTATCCATTTTACAGCATTTTGTTTTAAGCTATTGGAAGTAGTTTTTTTTAAAGGTAAAAAGGGGTAATTTCTTAAGTTATAGTGCAACATTTTGTCTATTTTACATCGTTTTGTTTTAAGCTATTGGAAATAGTTTTTTTTAAAAGGTAAAAAGCGTTAATTTCTTAAGTTATAGTACAACATTTTGTCTATTTTACAGCATTTTGTTTTAAGCTATTGGAAGTAATTTTAAAAAAAAAAGGTAAAATGGGTAATTTCTTAAGTTATAGTACAACATTTTGGCTATTTTACAGCGTTATGTTTTAAGCTATTGGAAGTATTTTTTTTGAAAAAGGTAAAAAATGTTAATTTCTCAAGTTATAGTACAACATTTTGTTTTAAGCTATTGGAAGTTGTTTTTTTAAAAAGGGTAAAAAGGGGTAATTTTTTAAGTTATAGTACAACATTTTGTCTATTTTACAGCGTTTTGTTTTAAGCTATTGGAGGTAGTTTTTTTTTAAAAAGGTAAAAAGGGGTAAATTCTTAAGTTATAGTACAACATTTTGTGTATTTTACAGGGTTTTGTTTTAAGCTATTGGAAATAGTTTTTTTAAAAAAAAAGGTAAAAGCGGTAATTTCTTAAGTTATAGTACAACATTTTAGTCTACTTTACAGCGTTTTGTTTTAAGCTATTGTAAATAGTTTTTTTTTAAAAAAAGGGTAAAAGTGGGTAATATCTAATGTTATAGTACAAAATTTTGTCTTTTTTCACAGTGTTTTGTTTTAAGCTAATGAAACTAGTTTTTCTTCAAAAGGTAAATAGGGGTAATTTCATAAGTTATAGTACAACATTTTGTCTACTTTACGGTGTTTTGTTTTAAGCTATTGGAAGTAGTTTTTTTTTTAAATGGTAAAAACGGGTAATTTCTTAAGTTATAGTACAGCATTTTGTCTATTTTACAGCATTTCGTTTTAAGCTATTGGAAGTAGGTTTTTTAAAAAAAAGGTAAAAATGGGTAATTTATGAAGTTATAGTACGGCATTTTGTCTATTTTACAACGTTTAGTTTTAAGCTATTGGAAGTAGTTTTTAAAAAAAAAGTAAAATGGGGTAATTTCTTAAGTTATAGTACAACATTTTGTCTATTTTACAGCGTTTTGTTTTAAGCTATTGGAAGTAGTTTTTAAAAAAAAAGGTAAAAAGGGGTAATTTTTTAAGTTATAGTACAACATTTTGTCTATTTTACAGCGTTTTGTTTTAAGCTATCGGAAGTAGGTTTTCAAAAAAAAAGGTAAAAGTGGGTAATTTCAAAAGTTATAGTACGGCATTTTGTCAATTTTAAAGTGTTTAGTTTTAAGCTGTTGGAAGTAGTTTTTTTTAAAAAAGGTAAAAAGGGGTAATGTCTTAAGTTATAGTACAACATTTTGTCTTATTCACAGCGTTTTGTTTTAAGCTATTAGATGTAGTTTTTTTTTTAAAAAAGGTAAAAGGGGTAATTTCTTAAGTTATAGTACGACATTTTGTCTATTTTACAGCGTTTTGTTTTAAGCTATTTGAAGTCGTTTTAAAAAAAAAATTAAAACGGGGTAATTTCTTAAGTTATATAGTTATAGAATTTTGTCTATTTTACAGCATTTTGTTTTAAGATATTGGAAGTAGTTTTTTTAAAGGTAAAAGGGGTAATTTCTTAGTTATAGTACATCATTTTGTCTTTTTTACAGCGTTTTGTTTTAGACAATTGGAAGTAGTTTTTTTTAAAATAAAGGTAAAATGGGGTAATTTCCTATATTATAGCACAACAATTTTGTCTATTTTACAGTGTTTTTTAAGCTATTTGAAGTAGTTTTTTAAAAAAAGGTTAAAAGGGATAATTTCTAAAGTTATAGTACAACATTTTCGTCTATTTTACTGCGTTTTGTTTTAAGCTATTGGAAGTAGTTTTTTTAAAAAAAAAGGTAAAAAGGGGTAATTTCTTAAGTTATAGTACAACATTTTGTCTTTATTACATCTTTTTGTTTTAAGCTATTGGAAGTATTTTTCTAAAAAGGTAAAAAGGGGTAATTTCTTAAGTTATAGTACAACATTTCGTATATTTTACAGCGTTTTTTTAAAGCTACTGGAAGTAATTTTTTAAAAAAAAAGGTAAAATGGCATAATATCTTAAGTTATAGTACAACATTTTGTCTATTTTATAGCGTTTTGTTTTAAGCTATTGGAAGTAGTTTTTTTTAATGTATAAAGGGGTAATTTCTTAAGTTTGTAGTACAGCATTTTGTCTACTATACAGCATTTTGTTATAAGCCGTTGGAAGTAGTTTTTTTAAAAAAAAGGTAAAAAGGAGTAATTTCTTAAGTTATAATACAGCATTTTGTCTACTTTACAGCGTTTTCTTTTAAACTATTGGAAGTAGTTTTTTTTAAAAATTAAAAAGGGTAATTTCTTAAGTTATGGTATAACATTTTGTCTTTTTTACACTGTTTTGTTTTAAGCTATTGGAAGTAGTTTTTTTTTAAGAAAAAAAAGGTAAAAAAGGGTAATTTCATAAGTTATAGTACATCATTTTGTCCATATTATAGCATTTTTTTTTAAGCTATTGGAAGTAGTTTTTTTTTAAAAAGGTAAAAAGGGGTAATTTCATAACTTATAGTACGACATATTGTGTATTTTATAGCATTTTGTCTATTTTACAACGTTTTGTTTTAAGCTATTAGAAGTAGTTTTTTTAAAAGGTAAAAAGGGGTTATTTCTTAAGTCAAAGTACAGCATTTTGTTTATTTTACTGCGTTTTGTAAGCTACTGGAAATAGTTTTTTTTTTTAAAAAAAAAAACTAAAATGGGGTAATTTCTTAAGTTATAGTACATCATTTTGTCTATTTAACAGCGATTTGCTTTAAGCTATTGGAAGTAGTTTTTTTTTAAGAGGTAAAAAAGAGTAATTTTTTAATTTATAGTACTGCATTTTGTCTATTTTACAGCGTTTTATTTTAAGCTATTGGACGTAGTTTTAAAAATAAAGGTAAAATGGGGTAATTTCTTAAATTAAAGCACATCATTTTGTCTATTTTACAGCGTTTTGTTTTAAGCTATTGGAAGTAGTTTTTTTAAAGTAAATAGAGGTAATTTCTTAAGTTATAGTACACCATTTTGTCTTTTTTACAGCATTTTTTTAAGCTATTGGAAGTAGTTTTTTTTTAAAAAAAAGGTAAAAAAGGGTAATTTCTTAAGTTATAGTACAACTTTTTTGTCTATTTTACAACGTTTTGTTTTAAGCTATTGGAAGTAGTTTTTTAAAAAAAATGGTAAAAAGGGGTAATTTCTTAATTTATTGTACATCATTTTGTGTATTTTACAGCGTTTTATTTTAAGCTGTTGGAAGTAGTTTTTTAAAAAGGTAAAAGGGGGTAATTTCTTAAGTTATAGCGCAAAATTTTATCTATTTTATAGTGTTTTGTTTTAAGCTATTGGAAATAGTTTTTTAAAGGTAAAAAGGGGTAATTTCTTATGTTATAGTCCTGCATTTTGTCTATTTTACAGCGTTTTGTTTCAAGCTATTGGAAGTAGTTTTAAAAAAAAAGGTAAAAAGGGGTAATTTCTTAAGCTATAGTACATCATTTTGTCTATTTTACAGCTTTTGTTTTAAGCTATTGGAAGTGTTTTTTTTAAAAGGTAAAAAGGGGTAAAATTTCTTAAGTTATAGTGCAGCATTTTGTCTATTTTACAGTGTTTTGTTTTAAGCTATTGAAAGTAGGTTTTTTTAAAGGTAAAAAGGGGTAATTTCTTATGTTATAGTCCTGCATTTTGTCTTTTTAGAGGGTTTTGTTTTAAGCTATTAGAAGTAGTTTTTTCTTTTAAAAAAAAAGGTAAAAGTGCGTAATATCTTAAGTTATAGTACAAAATTTTGTCTTTTTTCACAACTTTTGTTTTAAGCTATTGGAACTAGTTTTTCTTTTAAAGGTAAAAAGGGGTAATTTCATAAATTATAGTACAACATTTTGTCTATTTTACAGCATTTTGTTTTAAGCTATTGGAAGTAGTTTTGTTTTTAAAAAATGGTTAATTTCTTAAGTTATACTACAACATTTTGTCTATTTTACAGCATTTCGTTTTATGCTATTGGAAGTAGGTTTTTTTTAAAGGGTAAAAATGGATAATTTCTAAAGTTATTGTACGACATTTTGTCTATTTTACAGCGTTTTGTTTTAAGGTATTGGAAGTAGTTTTTTTTTTAAAATGGCAAAAAGGCGTAATTTCTTAAGTTATAGTATGACATTTTGTCTATTTTACAGCGTTTTGTTTTAAGCTTTTGGAAGTAGTTTTTTTTTAAAAGGTAAAAAGGGGTAATTTCTTTGTTATAGTACATCATTTCGTCTTTTTTACAGCATTTTGTTTTAGGCAACTGGATAGTTTTTTTTTTAAAAAGGTAGAAAGGGGTAATTTACTATATTATAGCACAGTATTTTTGTCTATTCATAGCGTTTTTTAAGCTATTGGAAGTAGTTTTTTAAAAAAAAAGGTTAAAAGGGATAACTTCTAAAATTATAGTACAACATTTTTGTCTATTTTACTATATTTTGTTTTAAGCTATTGGAAGTACTTTTTTAAAAAAAAGGCAAAAAGGGGTAATTTCTTAAGTTATAGTACTGCATTTTGTCTTTACTACAGCGTTTTGTTTTAAGCTATTGGAAATAGTTTTTTTAAAAAAAGGTAAAACGGGGTAATTTTTTAAGTTATAGTACATCATTTTGTCTATTTTACAGCGTTTTGTTTTAAGCTATTGGATTTAGTTTTTTTTTTAAAAGGTAAAAAAGGGGTAATTTCTTAAGTTATAGTACGACATTTTGTCTATTTTACAGCGTTTTGTTTTAAGCTATTTGAAGTCGTTTTTAAAAAAAATCAAAACGGGGTAATTTCTTAAGTTATATAGTATAGAATTTTGTCTATTTTACAGCATTTTGTTTTAAGCTATTGGAAGAAGTTTTTTTAATAAGGTAAAAAGATAAAAAGAGTTAATTTCATAAGTTATTGTACATAATTTTCTCTATTTTACAGCATTTTTTTAAGCTATTGCAAGTAATTTTAAAAAAAAAAGGGTAAAATGGGGTAATTTCTTAAGTTATAGTACAACATTTTGTCTATTTTATAGCGTTTTGTTGTAAGCTATTGGAAGTAGTTTTTTTTTTAAAAAGATAAAAAGCGGTAATTTCTTAAGTTGTAGTACAACATTTTCTCTATTTTACAACGTTTTGTTTTAAGCTATTGAAAGTATTTTTTTTAAAAAAATGGTAAAATGGGATAGTTTCTTAAGTTATAGTACAACATTGTCTATTGTACACCGTTTTGTTTTAAGTTATTTGAAGTAGTTTTTAAAAAAAAAAGTCAAAACGGGTTAATTTCTTAAGTTATAGTATGGAATTTTGTGTACTTTACAGCGTTTTGTTTTAAGCTATTGGAAGTTGTTTTTTTTTTAAAGTAAAACGGGGTAATTTCTTAAGTTATAGTACATTATTTTGTCCATTTTACTGCGTTTTGCTTTAAGCTATAGTAAGTAATTTTTTTTTAAAAGGTAAAAAGGGGTAATTTGTTAAGTTATAGTACGACATTTTTTCTATTTTACAGCATTTTGTCTATTTTACAGCGTTTTGTTTTAAGCTATTAGAAGTAACTTTTTTTAAAACAAAAGGCGAAAAGTGGTTATTTCTTAAGTCATAGTACAACGTTTTGTCTATTTTACAGCGTTTTGTTTTAAGCTATTGGAAATAATTTTTTTTAAAAGGTAAAAAGGTGTAATTTCTTAAGTTATAGTACAACATTTCGTCTATTTTACAGCATTTTTTTTAAGCTATTGGAAGTAGGTTATTTTTAAAAGGTAAAAAGGGTTAATTTCATATGTTATAGTACAGCAATTTCTCTATTTTACAGCGTTTTGTTTTAATCCATTGGAAGTAATCTTTTTGAAAAAAAAGGTAAAATGGGGTAATTTCTTAGGTTATAGTACATCATTTTATCTATTTTACAGCGTTTTGTTTTAAGCTATTAGAAGTAGTTTTTTTTTCAAAAGTAAAAAAGGTAATTTCTTGAGTTATAGTACAACATTTTGCCTTTTTTACAGCATTTTATTTAAGCTACTGGAAGTAGTTTTTAAAAAAAATGTAAAAAATGGGTAATTTCTTAAGTTATAGTACAACATTTTAGTCTATTTTACAACGTTTTGTTTTAAGCTATTGAAAGTAGTTTTTTAAAAAAAAAAAGGTAAAAATGAGTAATTTCTTAAGTTATAGTACATCGTTTTGTCTATTTTACAGCGTTTTGTTTTAAGCTGTTTGAAGTAGTTTTTTTAAGAGGTAAAAGGGGGTAATTTCTTAAGTTATAGTATAGCATTTTGTCTTTTTTACAGCGTTTTGTTTTAAGCTATTGGAAGTAGTTTTTTTTTTAAAAAAGGTAAAAAGGGTTAATTTCTTAAGTTATCGTACATCATTTTTGACTATTTTACAGCGTTTTGTTTTAAACTATTGGAAGTAGTTCGTTAAAAAAGGTAAAAAAGGGTAATTTCTTAAGTTATAGTACAACATTTTGTCTATTTTACAGCGTTTTGTTTTGTGCTATTTGAAGTAGTTTTTTTGAAAAAGGTAAAATGGGGTAATTTGTTAAGTTATAGTACAACGTTTTGTCTATTTTATAGCGTTTTGTTTTAAGCTGTTGGAAGTAGTTTTTTTTTAAGGTAAAATGGGGTAATTTCTTAAGTTATAATACAGCATTTTGTCTTTTGTATAGCGTTTTGTTTTAAGCTATTGGAAGTAGTTTTTTTTTAAAAAAAAGGGATAATTTCTTAAGTTATAGCATAGCATTATTTAGTAGCGTTTTGTTTTAAGCTATTGGAAGTAGTTTTTTTTTTAAAAAAAGGCAAAGAGGGATAATTTCATAAGTTAAAGTACTTCATTTTTGTCTATCGTACAGCGTTTTGTTTTAAGCTATTGGAAGTAGTTTTTTATAAAGGTAAAAAGGAGTAATTTCTTAAGTTATAGTACATCATTTGTATATTTTACAGCATTTTATTTTAAGCTATATGAAGTAGTTTTTTTTTAAAAAGGTAAAAAACGGTAATTTCTTAAGTTATAATACAACATCTTGTATATTTTACAGCTTTTTGTTTTAAGCTATTGGAAGTAGTTTTTTTTAAAAAGGTAAAAATGGGTTATTTCTTAAGTTATAGTACAACATTTTTTCTATTTTACAGCGTTTTGCTTTAAGCTATTGGAAGTAGTTTTTTTTAAAAGGTAAAAAGCGTAAATTTCATAAGTTATAGTACATCATTTTCTCTATTTTACAGCGTTTTTTTAAAGCTATTGGAAGTAATTTTTAAGAAAAAGGTAAAATGGTGTAATTGCTTAAGTTATAGTACAACATTTTGTCTATTTTATAGCGTTTTGTTTTAAGCTATTGGAAGTAGTTTTTTTTAAATGTAAAAAGGGGTAATTTCTTAAGTTTGTAGTACAACATTTTGTCTACTTTACAGCATTTTGTTATAAGCTGTTGGAAGTAGTTTTTTTAAAAAAAGGTAAAAAGGAGTAATTTCTTAAGTTATAATACAGCATTTTGTCTACTTTACAGCGTTTTCTTTTAAACTATTGGAAGTAGTTTTTTTTAAAAATTAAAAAGGGTAATTTCTTAAGTTATCGTATAACATTTTATCTTTTTTACACCGTTTTGTTTTAAGCTATTGGAAGAAGTTTTTTTTTTAAAAAAAAGGTAAAAAAGGGTAATTTCTTAAGTTATAGTACATCATTTTGTCTATATTACAACATTTTCTTTTAAGCTATTGGAAGTACTTTTTTTTTGAATAGGTAAAAGGGGGTAATTTCATAAGTTATAGTACGACATTTTGTGTATTTTGTAGCATTTTGTCTATTTTACAGCGTTTTGTTTAAGCTATTAGAAGTAGTTTTTTTTAAAAGGTTAAAAGGGGTTATTTCTTAAGTCAAAGTACAGCATTTTGTTTATTTTACAGCGCTTTGTAAGCTACTGGAAATAGTTTTTTTTTAAAAAAAAACTAAAATGGGGTAATTTCTTAAGTTATAGTACATCATTTTGTCTATTTAACAGCGTTTTCCTTTAAGCTAGTGGAAGTAGTTTTTTTTTAAGAGGTAAAAAAGTGTAATTTTTTAATTTATAGTACTGCATTTTGTCTATTTTACAGCGTTTTGTTTTAAGCTATTGGACGTGGTTTAAAAAAAAAAAGGTAAAATGGGGTAATTTCTTAAATTAAAGCACATCATTTTGTCTATTTTACAGCGTTTTGTTTTAAGCTATTGGAAGTAATTTTTTTAAAAGTAAAAAAAGGTAATTTCTTAAGTTATAGTACACCATTTTGTCTTTTTTACAGCATTTTTTCAAGCTATTGGAAGTAGTTTTTTTTAAAAAAAAAAGGTAAAAAAGGGTAATTTCTTAATTTATAGTACAACTTTTTTGTCTATTTTACAACGTTTTGTTTTAAGCTATTGGAAGTAGTTTTTTTTTAAAAATGGTAAAAAGAGGCAATTTCTTAATTTATTGTACATCATTTTGTGTATTTTACATCGTTTTATTTTAAGCTGTTGGAAGTAGTTTTTTAAAAAGGTAAAAGGGGGTAATTTCTTAAGTTATAGCGCAAAATTTTATCTATTTTACAGTGTTTTGTTTTAAGCTATTGGAAGTAGTTTTTTTAAGGTAAAAAGGTGTAATTTCTTATGTTATAGTCCTGCATTTTGTCTATTTTACAGCGTTTTGTTTTAAGCTATTGGAAGTAGTTTTTTTTAAAAAAAAGTTAAAAAGGGGTAATTTCTTAAGCTATAGTACATCATTTTGTCTATTTTACAGCTTTTGTTTTAAGCTATTGGAAGTATTTTTTTTAAAAGGTAAAAAGGGGTAAAATTTCTAAAGTTATAGTGCAGCATTTTGTCTATTTTACAGTTTTTTGATTTAAGCTATTGGAAGTAGTTTTTTTTAAAGGTAAAAAGGGGTAATTTCTTATGTTATAGTCCTGCATTTTGTCTTTTTAGAGGGTTTTGTTTTAAGCTATTAGAAGTAGTTTTTTCTTTTAAAAAAAAGGTAAAAGTGCGTAATATCTTAAGTTATAGTACTAAATTTTGTCTTTTTTCACAACGTTTTGTTTTAAGCTATTGGAACTAGTTTTTTTTTAAAGGTAAAAAGGGGTAATTTCATAAGTTATAGTGCAACATTTTGTCTATTTTACAGCATTTTGTTTTAAGCTATTGGAAGTAGTTTAGTTTTTAAAAAATGGTTAATTTGTTAAGTTATACTACAACATTTTGTCTATTTTACAGCATTTCGTTTTATGCTACTGGAAGTAGGTTTTTTTTAAAAGGTAAAAATGAGTAATTTCTAAAGATATTGTACGATATTTTGTCTATTTTACAGCGTTTTGTTTTAAGGTATTGGAAGTAGTTTTTTTTTTAGATAGGTGAAAAGGCGTAATTTCTTAAGTTATAGTACGACAATTTGTCTATTTTACAGCGTTTTGTTTTAAGCTATTTGAAGTAGTTTTTTTTTTCAAAGGTAAAAAAGGGTAATTTCTTTGTTATAGTACATCATTTCGTCTTTTTTACAGCGTTTTGTTTTAGGCAATTGGAATAGTTTTTTAAAAAAAAGGTAGAAAGGGGTTTTTTTTAAGCTATTGGAAGTAGGTTTCGTCTATTCATAGCGTTTTTTAAGCTATTGGAAGTAGTTTTTTTTTAAAAAAGGTTAAAAGGGATAACGTCTAAAATTATAGTACAACATTTTTGTCTATTTTAGTGTATTTTGTTTTAAGCTATTGGAAGTACTTTTTTTAAAAAAAAAAGCAAAAAGGGGTAATTTCTTAAGTTATAGTACAGCATTTTGTCTTTATTACAGCGTTTTATTTTAAGCTATTGGAAGTAGTTTTTTTTAAAAAGGTAAAAAGGGGTAATTTCTTAAGTTATATTACATCATGTTGTCTGTTTTACAATGTTTTGTTTTAAGCTATTGGAAGTAGTTTTTTTTAAAAAAAAAGGTAAGAAGGGGTAATTTCTTAAGTTATAGTACAACATCTTACCTATTTTACAACGTTTTGTTTTAAGCTATTGGAAGTATTTTTTTAAAAAGGTAAAAAGGTGTTATTTCTTAAGTTATAGTACAACATTTTTTCTATTTTACAGCTATTTGTTTTAAACTATTGGAAGTAGTTTTTTTTAAAAGGTAAAAAGAGTTAATTTCATAAGTTATTGTACAGAATTTTCTCTATTTTACAGCGTTTTTTAAGCTATTGCAAGTAATTTAAAAAAAAAAGTAAAATGGGGTAATTTCTTAAGTTATAGTACAGCATTTTGTATATTTTATAGCGTTTTGTTGTAAGCTATTGGAAGTAGTTTTTTTAAAAAAAAAAGATAAAAAGGGGTAATTTCTTAAGTTGTAGTACAACATTTTATCTATTTTACAACGTTTTGTTTTAAGCTATTGGAAGTATTTTTTTTTTAAAAAAAAAAGGTAAAATGGGGTAATTTCTTAAGTTATAGTACAACATTGTCTATTTTACACCGTTTTGTTTTAAGTTATTTGAAGTCGTTATTAAAAAAAAGAGTCAAAACGGTTAATTTCTTAAGTTATAGTACAGAATTTTGTCTACTTTACAGCATTTTGTTTTAAGCTATTGGAAGTAGTTTTTTTCTAAAAAAGCAAAAAGGGGTGATTTCTTAAGTTATAGCACATCATTTTGTCCATTTTACTGCGTTTTGTTTTAAGCTATTGTAAGTAGTTTATTTAAAAAAGGTAAAAAGGGGTAATTTGTTAAGTTATAGTACGACATTTTGCCTATTTTACAGCATTTTGTCTATTTTACAGCGTTTTGTTTTAAGCTATTAGAAGTAGTTTTTTTTAAAAAAAAGTGAAAAGTGGTTATTTCTTAAGTCATAGTACAACGTTTTGTCTATTTTACAGCGTTTTGTTTTAAGCTATTGGAAATAAATTTTTTTAAAAGGTAAAAAGGGGTAATTTCTTAAGTTATAGTACAACATTTTGTCTATTTTACAGCATTTTGTTTTAAGCTATTGGAAGTAGGGTTTTTTTTTAAAAGGTAAAAAGGGTTAATTTCATATGTTATAGTACAACATTTTCTCTATTTTACAGCGTTTTGTTTTAATCTATTGGAAGTAATCTTATTAAAAAAAAGGTAAAATGGGGTAATTTCTTAAGTTATAGTACATCATTTTATCTATTTTACAGCGTTTTGTTTTAAGCTATTAGAAATAGTTTTTTTTCAAAAGTAAAAAAGGTAATTTCCTAAACAGCATTTTGTCTTTTTTACAGCATTTTATTTAAGCTACCGGAAGTAGTTTTTTAAAAAAATTGTAAAAAATGGGTAATTTCTTAAGTTATAGTACAACATTTTAGTCTATTTTACAACATTTTGTTTTAAGCTATTGGAAGTAGTTTTTTAAAAAAAAAAGGTAAAAAGGGGTAATTTCTTAAGTTATAGTACATCGTTTTGTCTATTTTGCAGCATTTTGTTTTAAGCTGTTTGAAGTAGTTTTTTTAAGAGGTAAAAAGGGGTAATTTCTTAAGTTATAGTATAACATTTTGTCTTTTTTACAGCGTTTTGTTTTAAGCTATTGGAAGTAGTTTTTTTAAAAAAAAAAGGTAAAAAGGGTTAATTTCTTAAGTTATAGTACACCATTTTTGACTATTTTACAGCGTTTTGTTTTAAACTATTGAAAGTAGTTCGTTAAAAAAGGTAAAAGGGGGTAATTTCTTAAGTTATAGCACAACATTTTGTCTATTTTACAGCGTTTTGTTTTGTGCTATTTGAAGTAGTTTTTTTAAAAAAGGTAAAACGGGGTAATTTGTTAAGTTATAGTACATAGTTTTGTCTATTTTAGAGCGTTTTGTTTTAAGCTGTTGGAAGTAGTTTTTTTTAAGCTAAAATGGGGTAATTTCTTAAGTTATAATACAGCATTTTGTCTTTTGTATAGCGTTTTGTTTTAAGCTATTGGAAGTAGTTTTTTTTTTAAAAAAAAGGTATAATTTCTTAAGTTATAGCATAGCATTTTTGTCTATTTTGTAGCGTTTTGTTTTAAGCTATTGGAAGTAGTTTTTTTAAAAAAAAAAAGGCAAAGAGGGATAATTTCATAAGTTAAAGTACTGCATTTTTGTCTATCTTACAGCGTTTTGTTTTAAGCTATTGGAAGTGGTTTTTTTCTTAAAATGGTAAAAGGCGATAATTTCATAAGTTATGGTACAACATTTTGACTTTATTACAGCGTTTTATTTTATGTTATTGGAAGTTGTTTTTTTTAAAAGGAAAAAAGAGGTAATTTCTTACCTTATAGTACAACATTTTGTCTATTTTACAGCGTTTTGTTTTAAGCTATTGGAAGTAGATTTTTTTTTAAAAAAAGGTTAATTTCTTAATTGATAGTACAACTTTTTGTCTATTTTATAGCATTTTGTTTTAAGCTATTGGAAGTAGTTTCTTTTAAAAGGAAAAAATGGGTAATTTCCTAAATTATAGTATAGCATTTTTTCTATTTTACAGCGTTTTGTTTTCAGCTATTGGAAGTAGCTCTTTTAAAGGTAAAAAGGGGTAATTTCTTAAGTTATAGTACAACATTTTGTCTTTTTTTACAGCGTTTTGTTTTAAGCTATTGGAAGTTGTTTTATTTTTAAAAAGATAAAAAGGGTTAATTTCTTAAGTTATAGTACAACATTTTTGACTATTTTACAGCGTTTTGTTTTAAACTATTGGAAGTAGTTCGTTAAAAAAAGGTAAAAGGAGGTAATTTCTTAAGTTATAGTACAACATTTTGTCTATTTTAAAGCGTTTTGTTTTGTGCTATTTGAAGTAGTTTTTTTTTAAAAGGTAAAACGGGGTAATTTGTTAAGTTATAGTACAACATTTTGTCTATTTTATTGCGTTTTGTTTTAAGCTGTTGGAAGTAGTTTTTTTTAAAGGTAAAATGGGGTAATTTTTTAAGTTATAATACAGCATTTTGTCTTTTGTATAGCGTTTTGTTTTAAGCTATTGGAAGTAGTTTTTTTTTTTTAAAAAAGGTATAATTTCTTAAGTTATAGCATAGCATTTTTGTCTATTTTGTAGCGTTTTGTTTTAAGCTATTGGAAATAGTTTTTTTTTTTAAAAAAAAAGGCAAAGAGGGATACTTTCATAAGTTAAAGTACTGCATTTTTGTCTATCTTACAGCGTTTTGTTTTAAGCTATTGGAAGTGGTTTTTTTCTTAAAATGGTAAAAGGCGATAATTTCATAAGTTATGGTACAACATTTTGACTTTATTACAGTGTTTTATTTTAAGTTAGTAGAAGTTGTTTTTTTAAAAGGTAAAAAGAGGTAATTTCTTAAGTTATAGTACAACATTTTGTCTATTTTACCGCGTTTTGTTTTAACCTATTGGTAGTAGTTTTTAAAAAAAAGGTAAAATGGGGTAAATTTTTAAGTTATAGTGCAGCATTATGTCTATTTACAACGTTTTGTTTTAAGCTATTGGAAGTAGTTTTTTTTCAAAGTTAAAAGGGTTAATTTCATAAGTTGTAGTACAACATTTTCTCTATTTTAGAACGTTTTGTTTTAATTTATTGGATGTAATTTTAAAAAAAGAGGTAAAATGGTGTAATTTCTTAATTTATAGTATAGCATTTTGTCTTTTTTACAACGTTTTGTTTTAAGCTATTGGAAGTAGTTGTTTTTTAAAAAAGGTAAAAAAGGGTAATTTCTTAAGTTATAGTACAACATTTTTGTCTATTTTACAGCATTTTGTTTTAAGCTATTGGAAGTAGTTTGTTAAAAAAAGGTAAAAAGGGGTAATTTCTTAAGTTATAGTACAACAGTTTTCTATTATACAACGTTTGTTTTGTGCTATTTGAAGTAGTTTTAAAAAAAAGGGTAAAATGGGGTGATTTCTTAAATTATAGTAAAACATTTTGTCTATTTTACAGCGTTTTGTATTAAGCTGTTGGAAGTAGTTTTTTTTAAAGGTAAAATGAGGTAATTTCTTAAGTTATAGTACAGCATGTTGACTTTTTTACTGCATTTTGTTTTAAGCTATTGGAAGTAATTTTTTTAATAAAAAGTAAAAATGGATAATTTCTTAAGTTATAGCATAGCATTTTTGTCTATTTTACAGCGTTTTGTTTCAAGCTATTGAAAGTATTTTTTTTTAAAAAAAGGTAAAAGGGGATAATTTCATAAGTTATAGTACAACATTTTTGTCTATTTTACAACGTTTTGTTTTAAGCTATTGGAAGTGGTTTTTTTTTAAAAGTTAAAAAGCGGTAATTTCATAAGTTATAGTACAACATTTTGACATTATTAAAGCATTTTATTTTATGCTATTGGAATTTGTTTTTTTTAAAGGTAAAAAGGGGCAATTTCTTAAGTTTTAGTACAACATTTTGTCTACTTTACGGCGTTTTGTTTTAAGCTATTGGAAGAAGTTTTTTTAAAAGGGTAAAAAGGGGCAATTTCTTAAGTTATAGTACAGCATTTTGTCAATTTACAGCGTTTTGTTTTAAGCTATTGGAAGTAGTTTTTTTTCAAAGGTAAAAGGGTTAATTTCATAAGTTATAGTACAGCATTTTCCCTTTTTTTACAGCGTTTTGTTCTAAGTTATTGTAAGTAATTTTTTTAAAGAAGTTAAAATGGGATAATCTCTTAAGTTATAGTACAACATTTTGTCTATTTTACACCGTTTTGTTATAAGTTATTGGAAGTATTTTAAAAAAAAAAAAGGTAAAAAGGGGTAATTTTTTAAGTTAATAGTACAACATTTTGTCAACTTTGCAGCGTTTTGTTTTAAGCTATTTGAAGTAGTTTTCTTTTAAAAAGGTAATAAACGGTAATTTCTAAAGTTATAGTACAACATTTTGTCTATTTTACAGCGTTTTATTTTAAGATATTGGAAAAGGTTTTTTTAAAAGATAAAAATGAGTAATTTCTTAAGTTATAGTACGGTATTTTGTTTATTTTACAGCTCTTTCTTTTAGGCAATTGGAATTAGTTTTTTTTAAAAGGGTAAAAAGGGGTAATTTCTTAACTTATAGTGCAGCATTTTGTCTATTATACAGCGTTTTGTCTTAAGCTATTGGAAGAAGTTTATTTTTAAAAAAAGTTAAAAATGGTAATTTCTTAAGTTATAGTACAATATTTTGTTTTAATCTATTGGAAGTAGTTTTTTTAAAAAAAAAGGTAAAAAGGGTTAATTTTCTTAAGTTATAGTACAGTATTTTGTCTGTTTTACAGCGTTTTGTTTTAAGCTATTGGATGTAGTTTTTTTTTGAAAAATGTAAAAAGGGGGTAATTTCTTTAGTTATAGTATAGTATTTTAACTTTTTTACAATGTTTTGTTTTAAGCTATTGGAAGTAGTTTTTTTTTAAAAAAAATAGGTAAAAAGGGGTAATTTTTTAAGTTATAGTACAACTTTTGTCTATTTTGCAGCGTTTCGTTTTAAGCTACTGAAGGTATTTTAAAAAAAAAAGGTAAATAGTGGCAATTTCTTAAGTTATAGTACAATATTTTTGTCTATTTTACAACGTTTTGTTTTAAGCTATTGGAAGTAGTTTTTTTAAAAAACAGTAAAAAGGGGTAATTTTTAAGTTGTAGTACAGCATTTTTGTCTATTTTGTAGCGATTTGTTTTAAGCTATTGGAAGTATTTTTCTTTTTCCAAAAAAAGGTAGAAAGGGGTAATGTCTTAAGTTATAGTACAACATTTTGTCTATTTTGCAGCTTTTTGTTGTAAGCTATTGGAGGTAGTTTTTTCAAAAAGGTAAAAAAGGGCAATTTCTTTAGTTATAGTACAACATTTTTGTCTATTTTACAGCGATTTGTTTTAAGTTATTCGAGGTAGTTTTTTTCAAAAAAAAGGTAGAAAGGGGTAATTTCTTATGTTATAGTACAGCATTTTGTCAATTTCACAGCGTTTTGTTTTAAACTAATAGAAGTAATTTTTTAAAAAAAGGGTAAAAACGGGTAATTTCTTAAGTTATAATATAGCCTTTTGATCTATTTTACAGCGTTTTGTTTTAAGCTATTGAAAGTAGTTTTTCTTTAAAGGTAAAAAGGGGTAATTACTTAAGTTGTCGTACAACATTATTTCTTTTTTACAGCATTTTGTTTTAGGCTTTTGGAAGTAGTTTTTTAAAAAAAAAGGTAAAACGGGGTAATTTTTAAGTTATACTACAACATTTTTGTATATTTTACAGCATTTTGTTTTAATGTATTGGAAGTATTTTTTTAAAAAAGGTAAAAAGGGATAATTTCTTAAGTTATTGTACATCATTTTCTCTTTTTAACAGCATTTTTTTAAGCTACTAGAATTTTTTTTTAAAGGTAAAAAAGGTAATTTCTTAAGTTATTGTACAACATTTTGTCAATTTTACAACTTATATTTTAAGCTATTGGAAATTTTTTTTTTAAAGGGAAAAAGGGTTAATTTCATAAGTTATAGTACAACATTTTATCTATTTTACAACGTTTTATATTAAGCTATTGGAAGTAATTTTTTTTTAAAAAAAGGTATAATGGTGTAATTTCTTAAGTTACAGTACAACATTTTGTCAATTTTACAGCGTTTTGTTTTAAGCTATTGGAAGTTTTTTTTTTATAAGTAAAAAAGGGGTAATTTCTTAAGTTATAGTATAGTATTTTGTCCTTTTTACAGTGTTTTGTTTTAAGCTATTGGAAGTAGTTTTTTTTAAAGGTAAAAAGTGGTAATTTCTTAAGTTGTAGTACAGCATATTTTTAAATTTTACAGCGTTTTGTTTTAAGCTATTGGAAGTAGTTTTTCTTAAAAAAAGTAAAACGGGGTAATTTCTTAAGTTATAGTGCAAAATTTTATTTTAAGCTATTGGATGTTGTTTTTTCTAAATAAAAGGTAAAAAGGGGTAATTTCTTATGTTATAATACAACATTTTGTCTATTTTACAATGTTTTGTTTTAAGCTATTGGAAATAGTTTTTTTTAAAGTTAAAAATGGGTAATTTCTTAAGGTATAGCATAACATTTTGTCTTTTTTACAGCGTTTTGTTTTAAGCTATTGGAAGTAGTTTATTTTAAGGTAAAAAGGGGTAAATCCTTAAGTTATAGGACATCATTTTTGTCTATTTTGCAGCGTTTTGTTTTAAGCTTTTGGAAGTAATTTTTTAAAAAAAAGGGTAAAAAGGTGTAATTTCTTAAGTTATATTACAACATTTGTCTATTTTACAGCGTTTTGTTTTAAGACATTGGAAGTAGTTTTTTTTTTTAAATTTAAAAAGGGGTAATTTCTTAAGTTATAGTACAACATTTTGTCTTTCTTACAGCGTTTTGTTTTAAGCTATTGGAAGGAGTTTTTTTTTAAAAAAAAAGGTCAAAATGGGTAATTTATTAAGTTATAGTACAACATTTTGTTTTAAGCTATTGGAAATAGTTTTTTTTTAAATGGTAAAAAAGGGTTATTTCTTAAGTTATAGTACAACATTTCGTCTATTTTACAATGTTTTGTTTTAAGCTATTGATTTTTTTTTAAAAAAAAAAAGGTAAAAAGGGGTAATTTCTTAAGTTATAGTACAACATTTTGTCTATTTTACAGCGTTCTGTTTTAAGCTATTAGAAGTAGTTTTTTTTTAAAAGTAAAAAGGGATAATTTCTCAAGTTAGAGTACAACATTTTGTCTTTTTTACAATGTTTTGTTTTAAGTAGTTTTTTCAAAAAAGTATAAAGGGTAATTTCTTAAGTTGTAGTACAACATTTTCTCCATTTTACAATGTTTTGTTTTAAGCTATTGGAAGTAATTTAAAAAAAAGGTAAAATGAGGTAATTTTTTAAGTTATAGTATAACATTTTGTCTATTTTACAGCGTTTTGTTTTAAGCTATTGCAAGTAATTTAAAAAAAAAGATATAAAGGGGTAATTTTTTAAGTTAATAGTACAGCATTTTGTCTACTTTACAGCGTTTTGTTTTAAGCTATTGGAAGTAGTTTTTAAAAAAAAGGGTAATAAGGGGTAATTTCCTAAGTTATAGTACAACATTTTGTTTATTTTACATCGTTTTGTTTTAAGCTATTGGAAGATGGTTTTTCTAAAAGGTAAAAATGGGTAATTTCTTAAGTTATAGTGCAGCATTTTTTCTATTTTAAAGTGTTTTGTTTTAGGCAACTTGAAGTAGTTTTTTAAGAAAAGGTTAAAAGGGGTAATTTTTTAAGTTATAGTACAACATTTTGTCTATTTTACAGCGTTTTGTTTTAGACAATTGGAAGTAGTTTTTTAAAAAAAAAAGGTTAAAAGGGGTAATTTCTTAAGTTATAGTATAACATTTTGTCTATTTTACAGCGTTTTGTCTTAAGGTATTGGAATTAGGTTTTTTCTAAAAAGGTAAAAAGGGATAATTTCTTAAGTTATAGTACAACATTTTGTTTTAAGCTGTTGGAAGTAGTTTTTTTTTTAAAAAGGTGAAAACGGATAATTTCTTAAGTTATAGTACAGCATTTTGTCTATTTTACAACGTTTTGTTTTAAACTATTGGAAGTAGTTTTTTTGAAAGGTAAAAAGGGGTAATTTCTTAAGTTATGGTACACCGTTTTGTCTTTTTACACCGTTTTGTTTTAAGCTATTGGAAGTAGTTTTTTTTTTAAAAGGTAAAAGGGGTAATCTCTTAAACTATAATACATAATTTTTGTCTATTTTATAGCGATTTCTTTTAAGCTATTGGAAGTAGTTTTTTTAAAAAATGGTAAAAAGTGGTAATTTCTTAAGTTTTAGTATAACATTTTGTCTATTTTACACCGTTTTGTTTTAAGCTATTGGAAGTGGTTTTTTTTAAAAGTTAAAAGGGGTAATTTCTTAAGTTATAGTACAACATTTTTGTCTGTTTTACAATGTTTTGTTTTAAGCTGTTGGAAGTAGTTCTTTTAAAAAAAAAGGTAAAAAGGGGTGATTTGTTAAGTTAGAGTACAACATTTTGTCTATTTTACAACGTTTTGTTTCAAGCTATTGGAAGTAATTTTTTTTAAATGGGTGAAAAGGGGTAATTTCTTAAGTTATAACATTTTTTCTATTTTACAACATTTTGCTTTAAGCTATTGGAAGTAGTTATTTTTTAAAAGTAAAAAGGGGTAATTTCTTAATTATAGTACGACATTTTGTTTTTTTACAGCGTATTGTTTTAGGCTATGGGAAGTAGTTTATTTTCAAAAAAGGTAAAAAGGGGTAATTTTTTTAATTATAATACAACATTTTTGTCTATTTTACAACGTTTTGTTTTAAGCTATTGGAAGTATTTTTTTTTAAAAAAAAGGTAAAAATGGGTAATTTCTTAAGTTATAGTACAGCGTTTTTGTCTATTTTACAGCGTTTTGTTTTAAGCTATTGGAAGTAGTTTTTTTTTAAAAAAGGTAAAAAATGGATAATTTCTTAAGTTGTAGTACAACATTTTGTATTTTTTACAGCGTTTTTAAGTTATTGGAAGTAGTTTTTTTTTTAAAAAAGGAAAAAAGGGGTAATTTCTTAAGTTATATTACAGTATTTTTGTCTATTTTACAGCGTTTTTTTTAAGCTATTGGAAGTATTTTTTTTTAAAAAAAAGGCAAAAAGGTGTAATTTCTAATGTTATAGTACAACATTTTGTCTATTTTACAACGTTTTGTATTAAGCTATAGGGAGTAGTTTTTTTTTAAAAGGTAAAAAGCGGTAATTTCTTAAGTTATTGCACAACATTTTGTCTATTTTACAGCGTTTTGTTTTAAGCTATGGGAAGTAGACTTTTTTTTAAAAATTAAAAAGGGGTAATTTCTTAAGTTATAGTACATCATTTTGTCTTTTTTATTGCGTTTTGTTTTAAGCTATCGGAAGTAGTTTTATTTTGAAAAAAGGTAAAAATAGGTAATTTCTTAAGTTATAGCACACCATTTTTTTCTATTTTATAGCGTTTTCTTTTAAGCTATTAGAAGTAATTTTTTTTTAAAAAGGGTAAAAAGGTGTAATTTCTTAAGTTATAGTACAGCATTTTGTCTATTTTACATCGTTTTTTTAAGTTATTGGAAGTTTCTTTTTTTAAAAGGTAAAAAGGGGTAATTTCTTAAGTTATAGTACACCATTTTGTCTTTTTTACACTGTTTTGTTTTAAGCCATTGGAAGTAGTTTTTTAAAAAAAGGTAAAAGGAGTAATTTTTTAAGTTGTAGTACATCATTTTGTCTATTTTATTACGTTTTGTTTTAAGCTATAGGAAGTATTTTTTTAAAAAAAAGGTAAAAAGGGGTAATTTCTTAAGTTATAGTACAACATTTTGTCTGTTTTAAAGCGTTTTGTTTTAAGCTATTGGAAGTAGTTTTTTAAAAAGTAAAAGGAGGTAATTTCTTAAGTTATAGTACATGATTTTGTCTATTTTACAGCGTTTTGTTTTAAACTATTGGAAGTTCCTTTTTTTAAAGGTAAAAAGGGGTAATTTCTTAAGTTATACTACACCATTTTGTCTTTTTTACACCGTTTTGTTTTAAGTCATTGGAAGTAGTTTTTTTTAGAAAAAAAAGGTAAAATGGGTAATTCTTAAGTTACAGTACAGCATTTTGTCTATTTTACAGCGTTTTATTTTAAACTATAGGAAGTATTTTTTTCATAGAAAGGGTAAAAAGGTGTAATTTCTTAAGTTATAGTACATCATTTTGTCCGTTTTACAGCGTTTTGTTTTAAGCTATTTGAAGTATTTGTTTAAAAAAAATTAAATAGGGGTAATTTTTTAAGTTATAGTACAACATTTTGTCTTTTTTACAGCGTTTTATTTTAAGCTATTGGAAGTTGTTTTATTTTAAAAAAGGTAAAATGGTGTAATTTCGTAAGTTATATTACAACATTTTTGTCTAATTTACAGCGTTTTGTTTTAAGCTATTGGAAGAAGTTTTTTTTTCAAAAAAAAGGTAAAAAAGGGAAATTTCTTAAGTTATAGTACATCATTTTGTCTACTTCACAGCCTTTTGTTTTAAGCTTTTGGTAGTAATTTTTTTTAAAAGGTAAAAAGGGGTAATTTCATAAGTTATAGTACAACATTTTGTTTTAAGCTATTGGAAGTGGTTTTTTTTAAAGGTAAAAAGGGGTAATTTCTCAAGTTATAGTACAACATTTTGTCTTTTTTACAGCGTTTTGTTTTATGCTATTGGAAGTAGTTTTTTTAAAAAAAAGGTAAAAAGGGTTAATTTCTTAAGTTATAGTACAACATTTTGTCTTTTTTACAGCGTTTTGTTTTAAGCTATTGGAAGGATTTTTTTCAAAAAAAAGGTATAAAGGTGTAATTTATTAAGTTATAGTACAATATTTTGTCTTTTTTACAGCGTTTTGTTTTACGCTATTGAAAGTAGTTTCAAAAGAAAGGTAAAAAGAGGTCTTTTTTACAGCGTTTGTTTTAAGCGGTTGGAAGTAGTTTTTTTTGAAAGTAAAAACAAGTAATTTCTTAAGTTAGAGTACAACATTTTTTGTTTTTTATAATGTTTTCTTTTAAGCTATTAGAAGTAACCTTTTTTTTAAAAAAAAAGTTAAAAGGGGTAATTTCTTTAGTTGTAGTACAACATTTTCTCTATTTTACAGCGTTTTGTTTTAACTTATTGGAAGTAATTTTTTTAAAAAAAAAGGTAAAATGGGGTAATTTCTTAAGTTATAGTACAACATTTTGTTTATTTTACAGCTTTTTGTTTTAAGCTATTGGAAGTAGTTTTTTAAAAAAAAATACGAAAAGGGGTAATTTCTTAATTTGTTGTACAACATTCTCTCTATTTCACAACGTTTTGTTTTAAGCTATTGGAAGTAATTTAAAAAAAAAGGTAAAATGGGGTAATTTCTTAAGTTATAGTACAGCATTTTGTCTATTTTAAAGCGTTTTGTTTTAAGCTATTGGAAGTAGTTTCTTTTAAAAAAAGATATATAAAGCGGCAATTTCTTAAGTTAACAGTACAGCATTTTGTCTACTTTACAGCGTTTTGTTTTAAGCTATTGGAAGTAGTTTTTTTTTAAAAATGTTAATAAGGGGTAATTTTTTAAGTTATAATACAACATTTTGTCTATTTTACAGCGTTTTGTTTTAAGCTATTGGAAGATG
Source organism: Allium cepa (assembly GCA_030765085.1). Taxonomy (NCBI): domain Eukaryota; kingdom Viridiplantae; phylum Streptophyta; class Magnoliopsida; order Asparagales; family Amaryllidaceae; genus Allium; species Allium cepa. Next base: position 889,459,276 of record CM060931.1, read on the forward strand.
TTTTTTAAAAGGTAAAAATGGGTAATTTCTTATGTTATAGTACAGCATTTTGACTATATTACAGTGTTTTTAGGCAATTGGAAGTAGTTTTTTTAAAAAAAAAGGTAAAAAGGGGTAATTTCTTAAGTTAAAGTACAGCATTTTTGTCTATTATACAGCTTTTGTTTTAGGCAATTCGAAGTAGTTTTATATTTTAAAAAAATGGGTAGAAGGGGTAATTTCTTAAGTTATAGTACAACATTTTGTATATTTTACAGCGTTTTGTTTTAAGCTATTGGAATTAGTTTTTTTATAAAGGTGAAAAGGGGTAATTTCTTAAGTTATAGTACAACATTTCGTTTTAAGCTGTTGGAAGTAGTTTTTTCTAAAAAAAAAAAGGTAAAAAGGGGTAATTTTTTAAGTTATAGTACAGCATTTTGTCTATTTTACAGCGTTTTGTTTTAAGCTATTGGAAGTAGTTTTTTTAAAGGTAAAAAGGGATACTTTCTAAAGTTATAGTACACCATTTTGTCTTTTTTACACCGTTTTGTTTTAAGCTACTGGAAGTAGTTTTTTTTTTTTTGAAAAAGATAAAAAGTGGTAATTTCTTAAGTTATAGTACTACATTTTTGTCAATTTTACAGCGATTTGTTTTAAGCTATTGGAAGTAGTTTTTTTAAAAAGGTAAAAAGTGGTAAATTCTAAAGTTTTAGTACGATATTTTGTCTATTTTACAAAGTTTTGCTTTAAGCTATTGGAAGTAGTTTTTTTTAAAAGTCAAAAAGGGGTAATTTCTTAAGTTATAGTACACCATTTTCTCTTTTTACACTGTTTTGTTTTAAGCTATTGGAAGTAGTTTTTTTTAAAAAAAAAGGTAAAAAGGGCTAATTTCTTAAGTTGTAGTACAACATTTTGTCTATTTGACAGCGTTTTGTTTTAAGCTACTCGAAGACGTTTTTTTTAAAAGGTAAAAATGGGTAATTTCTTAAGTTGTAGCACAGCATTTTGACTATATTACAGTGTTTTGTTTTAGGCAATTGGAAGTATTTTTTTTTAAAAAAGGTTAAAAGGGATAATTTCATGACTTATAGTACAACATTTTTGTCCATTATACAGCGTTTTGTTTTAGGCAATTGGAAGTACTTTTTTTTTCAAAAAAATGGGAAAAAGGGGTAATTTCTTTAGTTATAGTACGACATTTTGGCTATTTTACAGCGTTTTGTTTTAAGCTATTCGAATTATTTTTTTTATAAAGGTAAAAATGGGTAATTTCTTAAGTTATAGTACAACATTACGTTTTATGCTATTGGAAGTAGTTTTTTTTTCAAAAAAAGTACAAAAGGTGTAATTTTTTAAGTTATAGTACAACACTTTGTCTATTTTACAGCGTTTTGTTTTAAGCTATTGGAAGTATTTTTTTTAAAGGTAAAAAGGGATAATTTCTTAAGTTATAGTACACCATTTTGTCTTTTTTACACCGTTTTGTTTTAAGCTACCGGAAGTAGTTTTTTTTGAAAAAGGTAAAAAGGGGTAATTTCTTAAGTTATAGTACAGCATTTTTGTCTATTTTACAGCGATTTGTTTTAAGCTATTGAAAGTAGTTTTTTTAAAAAGTTAAAAAGTGGTAATTTCTTAAGTTTTAGTACTATATTTTTTCTATTTTATAGCATTCAGTTTTAAGCTATTAGAAGTAGTTTATTTTAACGTAAAAAGGGGTAATTTCTCAAGTTAGAGTACAACATTTTGTCTTTTTTACAGTGTTTTGTTTTAAGCTATTGGGAGTACTTTTTTAAAAAAAGGTAAAAAGGGGTAATTTCTTAAGTTGTAGTACAACATTTTCTCTATTTTACAACGTTTTGTTTTAAGCTATTGGAAGTAATTTAAAAAAAAGGTAAAATGGGGTAATTTTTTAAATTATAGTATAGAATTTTGTCTATTTTACAGCTTTTTGTTTTAAACTCCCACAAGTAGTTTTTTTTAAAAAAGATATAAAGGGGTAATTTCTTAAGTTAATAGTACAACATTTTGTCTACTTTACAGTGTTTTGTTTTAAGCTATTGGAAGTAGTTTTTTTTTTAAAATGGTAATAAGGGGTAATTTCTTAAGTTATAGTACAACATTTTGTCTATTTTACAATGTTCCGTTTTATGCTATTTTACAGTGTTTTGTTTTAGGCTATTTGAAGTAGTTTTTTAAAAAAAGGTAAAAAGGGTTAATTTCTTAAGTTACAGTACAGCATTTTGTCTACTTTACTGCGTTTTGTTTTAGACAATTGGATGTAGTTTTTTTTAAAAAAAAGGTTAAAAGGGCTAATTTCTTAAGTTATGGTATAGCATTTTGCCTATTTTACAATGTTTTGTCTTAAGGTATTGGAATTAGTTTTTTTAAAAAAGGTAAAAAACGGGTAATTTCTTAAGTTATAGTACAACATTTTGTTTTAAGATATTAGAAGTAGTTTTTTTTTTTAAAAAAAAAGCTAAAAACGGATAATTTCTTAAGGTGGAAATTAGCCATAAGGGCCTCTTTAGCAAGTGCAATTAGTTTCTAGGACACATATCTGAAATAATTACTTTTAAGGACAAAATGCAAAATAATTAGTTTTCAAGGCCTAAAAACCTATGAAATTATGTCCTTAAAAGTAATTGAACTGCTGACTTTGTCCTTAAAGTAATTATTCTGCTGACTTTGACCTTGAAGTTAATTTCTATGGATGTGTGTGCTAGAAACTAATTGGACTGCAAAGTTTGTCCTTCTAGTGAAATGCCCCTTTCCTAAGTTATAGTACAGCATTTTGTTTATTTTACAGCGTTTTGTTTTAAGCTATTGGAAGTAGTTTTTTTGAAAGGTAAAAAGGGGTAATTTCTTAAGTTATAGTACACCATTTTGTCTTTTTACACCGTTTTGTTTTAAGCTATTGGAAGTAATCTTTTAAAAAAAAAGAAGGTAAAAAGGGGTAATTTCTTAAGTTAGAGTACATCTTTTTTGTCTATTTTACAGCGATTTGTTTTAAGCTATTGGAAGTTTTTTTTTTAAAAGGTAAAAAGTGCTAATTTCTTAAGTTTAACATTTTGTCTATTTTACATCGTTGTTTTAAGCTATTGGAAGTAGTTTTTTTTAAAAGTTAAAATGGTGTAATTTCTTAAGTTATAGTACAACATTTTTGTCTGTTTTACAGCATATTGTTTCAAGCTGTTGGAAGTAATTTTTTAAAAAAAAAGGTAAAAAGGGGTGATTTCTTAAGTTAGTGTACAACATTTTGTCTATCTTACAGCGTCTTGTTTTAAGCTATTGGAAGTAATTTTTTTTAAAAAGGTGAAAAGGGGTAATTTTTTAACTTACAATACAACATTTTGTCTATTTTACAGCATTTTGCTTTAAGCTATTGGAAGAAGTTATTTTTTAAAGGTAAAAAGGGGTAATTTCTTAAGCTATAGTACGACATTTTGTCTTTTTTACAGCGTTTTGTTTTAGGCTATTGGAAGTAGTTTATTTTTTAAAAAAGGTAAAAAGGGGTAATTTTTTTTAGTTACAGTACAACATTTTTGTTTATTTTACAGCGTTTTGTTTTAAGCTAGTAGAAGTATTTTTTTTTTTTTAAAAAGGTAAAAATGGATAATTTCTTAAGTCATAGTACAATATTTTTTTCTATTTTACAGCGTTTTGTTTTAAGCCATTGGAAGTAGTTTTGTTTTAAAAAAGGACAATTTCTTAAATTGTAGTACAACATTTTATTTTTTTTACAGCGTTTTTTAAGCCATTGCAAGTAGTTTTTTGTAAAAAAGAAAAAAAGGGGTAATTTCTTAAGTTATATTACAACATTTTTGTCTATTTTACAGCGTTTTCTTTTAAGCTATTGGTAGTATTTTTTTAAAAAAAAGAGGCAAGAAGGGGTAATTTCTTAAGTTATAGTACAATATTTTGTATATTTTACAACGTTTTGTATTAAGCTATAGGGAGTAGTTTTTTTTTGAAAGGTAAAAAGGGGTAATTTCTTAAGTTAGTGCACAGCATTTTGTCTATTTTACAGCGTTTTGTTTTAAGCTATTGGAAGTAATTTTTTTTTTAAATTAAAAATGGGTAATTTCTTAAGTTATATTACATCATTTTGTCTTTTTTACAGCGTTTTGCTATAAGCTATCGGAAGTAGTTTTATTTTTTAAAAATGGTAAAAAAAGGTAATTTTTTAAATTATAGTACAACATTTTTATCTATTTTACAGCGTTTTGTTTTAAGCTATTAGAAGTGGTTTTTTTAAAAAAGGTAAAAAGGGGTAATTTCTTAAGTTATAGTACAGCATTTTGTCTATTTTACAGCGTTTTTTTAAGCTATCGTAAGTTCCTTTTTTTAAAGGTAAAAAGGGGTAATTTCTTAAGTTATAGTACACCATTTTGTCTTTTTTACACCGTTTTGTTTTAAGCCATTAGAAGTAAGTTTTTAAAAGAAATGTAAAAGGGGGTAATTTCGTAAGTTATAGTACAACATTTTGTCTATTTTATCGCGTTTTGTTTTAAGCAATAGGAAGTATTATTTTAAAAAAAGGTAAAAAGGGGTAATTTCTTAAGTTATAGTACAACATTTTGTCTATTTTCAAGCGTTTTGTTTTAAGCTATTGGAAGTAGTTTTTTTAAAAAGGTAAAAAGGGGTAATTTCTTAAGTTATAGTACGGCATTTTATCTACTTTACAGCGTTTTGTTTTAATCTATTGCAAGTTCCTTTTTTTAAAGGTAAAAAAAGGTAATTTCTTAAGTTATAGTACACCATTTTGTCTTTTTACACCGTTTTGTTTTAAGCCATTGGAAGTAGTTTTTTTTTAAAAAAGGTAAAAGGGGTAATTTCTTAAGTTATGTACAGCATTTTGTCTATTTTACAGCGTTTTGTTTTAAGCTATAGGAAGTATTTTTTTTAAAAAAGCGTAAAAAGAGGTAATTTCTTAAGTTATACTACATCATTTTGTCTGTTTTACAGTGTTTTGTTTTAATCTATTTGAAGTTTTTTTTTTAAATTTAAAAAGGGGTAATTTCTTAAGTTATAGTACAACATTTTGTCTTTTTTACATCGTTTTGTTTTAAGCTATTGGAAGTAGTTTTTTTCAAAAAAGGTAAAAGCAGTAATTTCTTAAGTTATAGTACAACATTTTTGTCTAGTTTACAGGGTTTTGTTTTAAGCTATTGGAAGAAGTTTTCTTCAAAAAAAAAAAGTAAAAAGGTGTAATTTTTTAAGTTATAGTACATCATTTTGTCTACTTTACAGCGTTTTGTTTTAAGCTTTTGGAAGTAATTTTTTTTAAAAGGTAAAAAGGGGTAATTTCATAAGTTATAGTACAACATTTTGTTTTAAGCTATGAGCAGTACTTTTTTTTTAAAGGTAAAAAGTAGTAATTTCTTAAGTTATAGTACATCATTTTGTCTATTTTACAGCGTTTTGTTTTATGCTATTGAAAGTAGTTTTTTTTAAAAAAATATAAAAAGGGGTAATTTCTTAAGTTATAGTGCAGCATTTTGTCTTTTTTACACCGTTTTGTTTTAAGCTATTGGAAGTATTTTTTTTAAAAAAAGGTAAAAAGGTGTAATTTATTAAGTTAAAGTACAGCATTTTGTCTTTTTTACAGCGTTTTGTTTTACGCTATTAGTAGTAGTTTTTTTAAAAGAAAGGTAAAAGGGGTAATTTCTTAAGTTATAGTACAACAGTTTGTCTATTTTACAGCGTTTTGTTTTAAGCTCTTGGAAGTAGTTTTTGTTTTTAAATGTAAAAAGAGGTAATTTCTTAAGTTAGAGTACAGCATTTTTTCTTTTTTACAGTGTTTTGTTTTAACCTATTGGAAGTATTTTTTCAATTTTACAACGTTTTGTTTTAACTTATTGGAAGTATTTTTTTATAAAAAAAAGGAAAAATGGGGTAATTTCTTAAGTTATAGTACAACATTTTGTCTATTTTACAGCATTTTGTTTTAAGCTATTGGAAGTAGTTTTTTTTTAAAAAAAATATAAAAAGTGGTAATTTCTTAATTTGTTGTACAACATTTTCTCTATTTCACAACGTTTTGTTTTAGGCTATTGGAAGTAATTTTAAAAAAAGAAGATAAAATGGGGCAATTGCTTAAGTTATAGTACAACATTTTGTCTATTTTACAGCGTTTTGTTTTAAGCTATTGGAAGTAGTTTTTTAAAAAAATGATATAAAGGGGTAATTTCTTAAGTTAATAGTACAACATTTTGTCTACTTTACAGCGTTTTGTTTTAAGCTACTAGAAGTATTTTTCTTTTAAATGGTAATAAGGGGTAATGTTTTAAGTTATAGTACAACATTTTGTCTATATTACAGCGTTCTATTTTAAGCTATTGGAAGACGTTTTTTTTAAAGGTAAAAATGGGTAATTTCTTAAGTTATAGTACTGCATTTTGACTATATTACAGTGTTTTGTTTTAGGCAATTGGAAGTAGTTTTTTTTAAAAAAGGGTAAAAAGGGGTAATTTCTTAAGTTATAGTATAACATTTTTGTCTATTATACAACGTTTTATTTTAGGCAATTGGAAGTAGTTTTTTATTTTAAGAAAATGGGTAAAAGGGGTAATTTTTTAAGTTATAGTACAGTATTTTGTCTATTTTACACCGTTTTGTTTTAAGCTATTGGAATTAGTTTTTTTATAAAGGTGAGAAGGGGTAATTTCTTAAGTTATAGTACAACATTCCGTTTTAAGCTATTGGAATTAATTTTTTTTTAAAAAAAAAGGTAAAATAGGGTAATTTTTTAAGTTATTATACAGCATTTTGTCTATTTTACAGCGTTTTGTTTTAAGCTATTGGAAGTAGTTTTTTTTAAAGGTGAAAAGGATAATTAGTTAAGTTATAGTGCACCATTTTGTCTTTTTTACACCGTTTTGATTTAAGCTACTGGAAGTAGTTTTTTTTTAAAAAGCTAAAAAGGGGTAATTTCTTAAGTTATAGTACAGCATATTTGTCTATTTTACAGCGATTTGTTTTAAGCTTTTGGAAGTAGTTTTTTTAAAAAGGTAAAAAGTGGTAATTTCTTAAGTTTTAGTACGATATTTTGTCTATTTTACAGCGTTTTTTTTAAGCTATTGGAAGTAGTTTTTTTTAAAAGTTAAAAAGGGGTAATTTCTTAAGTTATAGTATACCATTTTGTCTTTTTACACCGTTTTGTTTTAAGGTATTGGAAGTAGTTTTTTTTTTAAAAAAAGGTAAAAAGGGGTAATTTCTTAAGTTATAGTACATCAATTTTTTCTATTTTACAGCGATTTGTTTTAAGCTATTGGACGTAGTTTTTTTTTTTGAAAAGGTAAAAAGTGGTAATTTCTTAAGTTTTGGTACAACATTTTGTCTATCTTACACCGTTTTGTTTTAAGCTATTGGAAGTAGTTTTTTTTTTTAAATTAAAAAGGGGTAATTTCTTAAGTTATAGTACAACATTTTTGTCTATTTACAGCGTTTTGTTTTAAGCTATTGGAAGTTGTTTTTAAAAAAAAAAAGGTAAAGCGGTGATTTCTTAAGTTAGAGTACAACATTTTGTCTATTTTACAGCGTTTTGTTTTAAGCTATTGGAAGTAATTTTTTAAAAAAGGTGAAAAGGGGTAATTTCTTAAGTTATATTACAATATTTTATCTATTTTACAGTATTTTGTTTTAAGCTATTAGAAGTAGTTATTTTTTAAAGGTAAAAAGGGGTAATTTCTTAAGTTATAGTACGTCATTTTGTCTTTTTCTAGCGTTTTGTTTTAGGTGATTGGAAGTAGTTTATTTTTAAAAAAGGTAAAAAGGGGTAATTTTTTTTAGTTATAGTACAACGTTTTTGTCTATTTTACAGCGTTTTGTTTTAAGCTATTGTAAGTTTTTTTTAAAAAAAGGTAAAAAAGGGCAATTTCTTAAGTTATAGTACAACATTTTTGTCTATTTTACAGCGTTTTGTTTTAAGTTATAGGAAGTAGTTTTTTTTTAAAAAAAAAGGGTCATAAGGTGTAATTTCTTAAGTTATAGTACAGCATTTTGCCTATTTTACAGCGTTTTGTTTTAAGCTATAGAAAGTAGTATTTAAAAAAAAAAATGGTAATAAGTGGTAATTTCTTAAGCTATAGTACAACATTTTGTCTATTTTACATCGTTCTGTTTTAAGCTATAGGAAGTAGTTTTTTTCCAAAAAAAGGTAAAAAGGGGTAATTTTCTTTAGTTATAGTACAACATTTTGTCTATCTTACAGCTTTTTGTTTCAAGCTGTTGGAAGTAGTTTTTTTAAAAAGTAAAAAAAGGGTAATTTCTTAAGTTACAGTACAGAATTTTTTCTTTTTTACAACGTTTTGTTTTAAGCTATTAGAAGTAGTTTTTTTTTTAAAAGGTAAAAAGGGGTAATTCATTAAATTATAGTACATCATTTTTGTCTATTTTACAGCGTTTTGTTTTTATCTATTGGAAGTAGTTTTTTTTCTAAAGGTAAAAAGGGGTAATTTGTTAAATTATAGTACAACATTTTTCCTTTTTTACAACGTTTTTTTTGGGCTATTGGAAGTAGTTTTAAAAAAAAGGTAAAAATGGGTAATTTCTTAAGTTATAGGACATCATTTTGTCTATTTTACAGAGTTTTGTTTTAAGCTATTGGAAGTAATTTTTTTTAAAAAGATAAAAAGGATAATTTCTTAAGTTATAGTACAACATTTTGTCTATTTTACAGCGTTTATGTTTTAAGCTATTGGAAGTAGCTTTTATAAAGGTAAACAGGGGTAATTTCTTAAGTTATAGTACAACGTTTTGTCTTTTTTACTGCGTTTTGTTTTAAGCTATGGGAAGCAGCTTTTTTTAAAAAAGGTAAAACAGCGAATTTCTTAAGTTATTGTGCGGCATTTTTGTCTATTTTACAGCATTTTGGTTTAAGCTATTGGAAGTAGTTTTTTAAAAAAAAAAGGTAAAAAGGGGTAATTTCTTAAGTTATAGTATAGCATTTTTGTCTATTTTACATCGTTTTGTTTTAAGCTATTGGAAGTAGTTTTTTATAAAAAAAGGTAAAAAGATGTAATTTCTTAAGTTGTAGAACATCATTTTGTCCTTTTTACTGCGCTTTGTTTTAAGATACTGGAAGTATTTTTTCTAAAAATGGTAAAATGGGGTAATTTGTTAAGTTATAGCATAGCATTTTTGTCTATTTTACAGCATTTTGTTTTAAGCTATTGGAAGTTGTTTTAAAAAAAAAAAGGTAATAAGGGGTAATTTCTTAAGTTATTGTTTAAGTGACCCACTTCTCTTAGCATTTATTTTAGTTATTTTTAGTGAGTTTTTTTTACAAGAGATCACTTCTTTTATTTCATTCTCCCAAGATCCAGAATTTTTACCAATATAAAAATATTAGTATATGAGTCAAATCATGTCATTTATATATATGAGGATACATAAATGCTTCTCTGCCTATCAAAGTAATTAAATTAGCAAAGAAAATCAATCACACAATATTACACTCATTTAAGAGGTTTTGTGTCACATAGCCATTTCTTCTTTTTAATCATTTTTTTTTTTCAAACTTGATACTCAAACTTGATTAATGTTTAGTTCAGATATAACTACTTAATGTTTTCTTGATTTATTTCTCAAATTAATTATTTCCTAGATTTTCAAGCCATGTACTCGACCTTTGAATTTATTTTTTTGGAAATTGAAACTTATTGCTTTTGAATAAATGCAGGATGTTTTCAACAACTCTTGCATATTTATTTTGCCCAGAATTCTCATTATAACACAACAATTTTATGTTAGGTAAAAATACTTATGATATGGTTTATGAAGAATGTAATGATCATAAGAATAAATTGTGGCAATACTAGATTAAAATGTCAATCGGATAAAACAGTATAAATAAACTAATTGCGAACTCAGTCTAACCTACCAAATGAAGGTTTAGCCTATACATGAAAATAGTACTAATAAAGCAATGTCAAAATCAGACCAATACAAAATTCTCAGATGAACATATTATGTAGACCACTGATATTCTCTTAAGTAAATAACAAATGATAGTGATTAATGTGTTGTGGAGCGATGGACATAGTCATTGCAAACGGGACTACCTGTTACTTTAGACTACCTCAAGTTGATCATGACCAGATGCAACTAGGCTTGAGGCATGTATCTAGATAGTAAGATTTGTTAAGTATAGTTGCAGTGAAGCCTACAAGAACCAAACATGCATATGAACTTGCTACACAAAGCAATACAAGTTCCTACTGGAAAAATCAAATGCCCAGATTAAGAATTACAGGCTTTGTCTTCAAGGTTGACATATATTTATCAATTACAAGTCATGATCAAGCTTTACTGGTTAGCCCAGACCAGGTTCAGCTCAACACCTAACAGATTTATTACATGCTTTTTTTTAGAACTATTTCAACTTTACAATAAAAAAATTTATCAAACATTGCCAAAAGAAAGTATGTCCACATATCAAATTACATGGCATACTTTCCTGCATAATAATTCACTAGAGAATATCAAGATTAGTTGCTTAAATCAGAAACTCACAAACACACATATGGTACTTAAGTTTTTACATATTCTTTTCACAGAAAAACAAGCAAATATCAATCCTGGAAACACTTAAAACATAATATAGTTTTGCCCTGCTTATTTATTACCATATTTCTACCATTTTCCTTAAGCATTTTAAATTCAAGTAGATCTTCAAATGTCCATGCAAGCAAGTTACTCATGCTTCTTTTCCTGCAGCAACATCTAGAGCTGCCTCAATAAAAAGAGACACCCCAAATATTGCAAAGGCAACAAATACGGTCAGAAATAAATTCTGGTATGAGTGAAATCATGTATTAAAATATGTTGTAAATTCTTAAATCTACACAGAAAGCATACTTGTTTAATGATATACTAATTCATACTAAAACCTGAGCATATGTAAGTTTATTTTATCAATCATACACCCAAGCATTCACCCATTCACTTCATTCAGATATTCATGTACATGCTCCTATGGATTAACTCCTAATTTCCATAGCTTAATTTCTCAAACCCATTTTTACTTGGTCTGAACTCCTGCCATTGAGCACAAAGTGTGCATTGCAAAGGGGCTCAGTTCTTTTAACCCTTTACACAGAGGCCTACAGGACTTAAACAAGTCATGCACATACCCATCATCCACCTGATGATGAGCAGATCAAGGCACTACTTCGAAATTATTTTATAATTTAAAGACCATGCTTATTAGTTTTCTGAGGAACTTCTATTTTTAATTTCCATAAATGCTTGTGTTCTTTTCTTCATTACATAAATCAAAAATCACTGATCTTACTCAAGGAGTACATCCAAACATAAAGGCATTTATATAAAATCCCACTTCTTATACCAAAGTCATTTTACTTAATCAAATTTTCCAAAACCTGCTCGTATATTTATTTCTAGGAGTTTTTTTCCATTGCTTGTCTAAACCTGATAAAGTTATGTGAAATTGTAGATTTATGTTTACTGTGAACATAGGATATGATTTTTGAGAAAAACCCATAAAACATATTAGCTAATGATTTGAACAAATCGGCACGTATATAATATTGCTTTGTTCATATCAATTTTTGAATGAACTAGACATGAGCATGAGCCACATTATTCACACTGCCTACTTCATTTTTTTTCTTTGATACCCTATTTCTAAGTAAAATGTTTAACTCATTCTCTTATATATATAAAATGGATTATAAAAATCCATTTTCTGTGATCAGGGTAGGTGTTAGATTAATTATATTTCAAAGCAAAAACTGAAACCATCACAACAGATCAAAATAGATTAAAGTCTCAACCAAAAGATCAACCAGGGAACCAACCATGATCAACAAATATTCATTCATAAATGTAATCAGACAAAAAATTATAATATAATTTTATATATAAAAATAACTTGGCTGCCCCGAGCTTGGGTCTTAATGCCTCAAATCTCATAAGTGATTATCACTCACCTTCCTCTTCTCCTCACCGAGAATGCTTGAGCTTGAAGACAGTGTGAGTTTGTTATATTTTTTTTAATGTTTTCTCTGTTTTCTCCCAGAAACAAACTTCTTCTTTCCCTCTTAATTTAAACCATTTAGCTAGGGTTTTTAATGGAGGAAAAACCCATTTTATCCTCACATTACTCAGAAAATTATGTGTGTGTAGTTATGGCTAAATGTGCCATTTTCTTTTGATTTCTATTTCTGGTAAAAGAAGTTACTTCACTGCTTTTCTGTGCACATGTTATTTGCATGATTTACCTGCACGTTATTCTCATGTGGCTCAATTTCATAGTGCATTTTGTCATATCCGAGTTGTTTCTCATATTTCTTTTGTAAGTTTTTTCTAGCTATCATATTTAATCATTTGTTTCTCTCATGATTTATTGCTAAAATGCATTCATTACTACTAAATTGGTTTTTATGCATTTTAATTATCAAACGAAGTTATTTAATCACTTTATATTTTTCTGGCTACATATATATAATATTTATGAGATATGTGAATTTAAAATTCATTCACACTTTAGTTATTTCTCTTCTCATTATTATTTATTAGAATAATTATTCTCTTACTTGTTTATCTCATTCCTTCTTGATATTTATATTATTATTTTTTCCATTTCAAAATTATTTTTATCTCAAAAATTTTGGGTCTTCACATACTCTCCTCCTAAAAGGAATTGTGTCCCACAATTAGGAATTTAATTAATTTTTTTTTTACTGTATGCAAAGCTTAATTTCATCTTAGTAATTTCAAAACTTATGCATCCAGAATCAATCAATCACACATAAAAAATATTTAAATTTATTATGATTTCAGGCAAACCTTTATGCAGAAAATAAATTAGGATATTTATCCTTCATCCTATCTTCAGCCTCCCATGTACAGTCATTCTCATCCAAGCTCCACTGGATTTTAACCAATCTAATTATTTTATTTCTCAATTTCTTTATTTCTCTAGCCACAATGCCCATTGGTTCCTTTATATAAACCAAATTTTCTCTAATTTCAACATGTGTAGGAGATTCAAGAATGGTCTCCTTATCATGCACCCATTTTCTTGATTGAGACACGTGAAATACATCATGTATGTTGCTCAATTCCTCTGAAAACTTCAATCTATAAGCCAAAGTCCCTATTCTTTGAACAATTTCATATGGTCCTATATACCTTGGTGATAATTTTCCTGTTTTGCCAAATCTCAGTATTTTCCTCATTGGTGAAACTTTGAGAAATACATAATTTCCTACTTCAAATTCTACTGGCCTCGTTCTTTTATCTACATATGCTTTCTGTCTTTCTTGTGCTGCCCTCATTCTTTGCCTTAGTAGTTCAATTCTTGCAGATGTTTCTTTCACATGTTCTGGTCCAAGCAATACTCTTTCACCTGCTTCCATCCAACATGCAAGAGATAGACAAGGCTTTCCATATAAAGCCTCAAATGGAGCCATACTGTAACGACCCGTATTTTTACGGATCGAAGGATCGTAGACTTGTTGTTCGTAAGTCTTAAGTCGTAAGTCTTAAGTCGTAAGTCTTAAGTCGTAAGTCTTAAGTCGTAAGTCTTAAGTCGAAAGTCTTAAGTCGTAAGTCTTAAGTCGTAAGTCTTAAGTCGAAAGTCATAAGTCGTATGTCTTAAGTCGAAAGTCTTAAGTCGTAAGTCTTAAGTCGTAGGTCTTAAGTCGTAAGTCTTAAGTCGTAAGTCTTAAGTCGTACGTCTTAAGTCGTAAGTCTTAAGTCGTAAGTCTTAAGTCGTGGGTCTTGATGAGTCGTGACCGACTTAAGGGGGCATACAAGTTAAGGATTTCAGCCTATAAATAGGAGTGCCTATCTTCATTTTTGGAATCCGGATTTTGAAGCGACGAAGTGCTGCAATTTTGAGAGCTCGACTACAACACTTCTTCACTTCTTTTCTCCACTTTAATCTTGTGCTTCCATTCATCTAGATTGAAGATCAAATCGAAGATCCAAGAGTCAAAGTTGATGGTCTACATCCATCGAAGAGAGATTTCATCGTTTGAAGGGAAATCTTGTCGGATCAAGCTAGATCCTTTGCTGTCCAGATCTGAATTTGTTATCTTTTGAGGTGTTTAGGTGATTCGGTGAGTGGTAATTATCTCTCACACGGACCCAAAGGAGTATATTTGATCGGTGGCTTGTTTATGTGTTAAAGATAGAGATTTCTTGCATTTTCCTTAGGTCTGCATGTAGATCCATTGTCTATGAAGTTTTGGATACCCATTTTGCTACATGTTAACTTATATAAGTTTATCCATCAAGTTGTAGAGATATTTGCTTATAATTCATACTTGTTAGATTTGGACATTTTAATTACGAAATTGCCATTCTTGTATAATTGCTTATTAGATCTTATTTGAATGTTTGACTGCTTGGATTAATGATTGATTTGACTGATAGGTTGTTGCAAATTAGCTAATAGTTGATTTAGACAAGTTGGTCGAAGATGATTCAAAAGCTAAGTGGAGAGGCTCTTGAGTGGTGAAAGCAGCTTGTGGCATATGAAGCGGATGTTAAAGCTCATATGGATAGATTCGATGATGCTGGACTTTGCTATGATGCGATAGAGCAAAGTGTGATGTTGGGATGAGACTTTGCTATGATGAGAGGAAGCAAAGCATGATGTTGAGACGGGACTTTGCTATGATGCGATGAAGCAAAGCATGATGTGAGATAGCCTTGGTTTAATCCAGACGGGATCATCCCAAGCATGTTTATAACTCGATGATGCGGTTCGAGTTGGTTGATAATGGTGGGCTCGAGAGGCGCTTGGGCTAGTATGAGAATAGTCGTCGAGGAGGATGACTAGGAGGCTGAGATTTCATCGTTGTTGAAGGTTCTAGCATGCTCAAAGCAAGAGTACGTTGGGCAGATTCGATAGTCCCAAGCACGGGCTGCGATGACGTGCTAGTACTTTGGGTAGTTGCGAAAATTCCTAGGCACGGGCTGCGACGACGTGCGGAGTTGTGTCTAGAACCGGGGTTGCCATTGGCCCTTGACTGACGGCTGAAAGAATGTGCCGCTCATTCAATTAATGATGGTATCAAGGCAATGATAACAGTGATAGCCGGGGTCATGGATGTTTGGTTGTATTGTCACTCGGTCTCAAGAACGATGTTTTGTGGGTGCTTATCTGATCTTGGTTTAGGCCTTGGGGGTTTGTACTTGGAAAACATCGACCTTGACTCGAGTGATAATTGATTTACTTTAATTGTCTGCTTTGCTATGTTTGTTCTGCTTGGTGTGTCTGGGGGCTATCACTGTAGAAAGAGGTGGAGTGGGATGGTTGGGTTCCTATTCCTTTGTACCCTTTATACTCTTTTGGTATGTTTGATAGTTGATTTACTTCTCACTAAGACTTTTGTCTGACTCAAGGTTTTATGTTTAACTCTTATTACCTTGGGCTGTTCATCCATGTTGGGATGGGCAGACTAGGTAGCAGGTGACAGGTGCTGTTCTTAGTGACTAACGCTGCTGGTGACGAAGACGAGCAGGAGGCTTTTGCATATTGTTGTCTTACTATATGTACTGGGTATTCCGCTATTTGTATGATTCTCTGAGTGTTATGTAGTGAGGCTTGATGTATTGGCTATTCAGATGTTTGTATCAAATTGTTATGAGCTTATATGATGAGACTTCTGTTCTATAGAGCTTCACTATGTATACTTTCTATCGTATTTTATCCATGCGCTGTGAGTAATACGATAGGCTATTCTGTGTTTACCTTATCCTGACGATCATCCGTGGCTGCCTGGCACACTTTACAGCGCACTATTTCCTTGTATGGTGCGGGAGTCATGGGTGGTCGTCACATTTGGTATCAGAGCTTTGGTTAATCGATATTAGCCAACGCTCGCTGACGTAACTACGTATGAGAGACGTAATTGTAATTTTGATGGATGATTACTATATATATAATATAGTAGCTTAGAAGGATTTGAACTTCTTATGCAGTTGTTTCTCGAGGTATATCAATCATTTCTTTTAGATATTAGGAATGAGTCGAAGAGGGAGACCAGCTGCTAGGGGAGGCCACGCTGTTGAGGGGGCTGCTGATTATGCTTCTATGTTCGAGGCTATGATGACTTCGATCATGAGAAGGATGCCAGCTCCGGGGACATTGGTAGATGTTGGAGTTCAGGTTCAGGCCCCAAGACCAGTGGATTTTGCTAAGCTTTGTAAGGACTATACTGCTCTTGGAGGGAAGTTTTTCTTGGGAACAGAATCAACCATAGAAGTCCAGAGATGGATAGATGCTTGTAGAAGGATCTTTGGTGACTTGGGAATTGAGGATGCGACTAAGAGGAAGCTTGCATCAAGACAGCTTCAGGGAAGAGCTTCTGATTGGTGGAACTCTATCACCATTGATACTCCAGAGGAAGAGATCACTTGGGAGCAATTCCAAGTCAGATTTGAAGCTAAGTTCATTTCTACAGCTCAGAAATCTGTTCTGTTTAAGAAGTTTGTGGAGCTCAAGCAAGGTGGAAGACCAGTTCTTGAGTATGTTTCTGAGTTTGAAGCTTTGTCCAAGTATGCTCGGTCATATATTGAATCCCCTTATCAGAAGAATGAGAAGTTTGTGACAGGCCTGGACAGTTATCTTGGGAGGCAGTTGGTGGGTCATTTGGACGATCCGTTTGAGAAGCTTGTGGAGAAGGCTCTCATGCATGAGAATCTGTTTCCTAAGGAAGAATCTGTAGTTGTTGTGACCAAGGAGCAAGGTGGAAACAAGAAGAGGAAGCAGCAACAGCAGAAGGGTAAGAATGGTCAAAAGAAGCTGAAGGGTGAAGTGACCTGCTACAATTACCAACAGAAGGGCCATCTCTCCAGGGATTGTAAGAATCAGAAGGCTCCGGCGAAGTGCCACAACTGTGATAAGCCGGGGCATTTCAGGAAGAATTGTCCGGAACCGAGGAAGGACAAGCAGATTGTGCAAGCTATGCTTTGGGGGCTGTTCCATCATCTTTGAAATCTCCTACTGTAGAAGAGAAGGGGAAGAGTGTGGTGGTTCAAGGTACTTTTTCCATTTGTGGTGTTCCAGTTAGAGTGTTGTTTGATACTGGGGCGTCGCATTCCTTTATTTGTAGTGAACTTGTAGGCCGGTTGGGTTTGGAACCGGATATTGTTGATAGACCATTGGTTGTGACTAATCCAGTTGGGGGTTTGTCATGTTTGTGTATGATATGTCGTGGTCTAGTTGTATCGAGTCATGATTGCTCTTTTTTTTGTGATTGTTTTGTTGTGAACTTTGCGGGGTTCGGAATTATTTTGGGTATGGACTGGCTTAGGAAGTATGCGGCAAGGGTTGATTGCAAGAGGCTGGAGGTGACAGTCGAGAATGTGGAGGGTTGAAAGGTTGTGATACGATGTAAGTATGAAGAAGGCGTCTTCATGAGCTTCATGTATTCGCTGGTTGTTCCACGGGATGGACTGTCATCGGTGCCTATCGTGAATGGATTTGAGGATGTCTTTGACGAGGTTAAAGGGTTACCGCCGCATAGAGAGATCTAGTTTCGTATCGATCTTGTTGAAGGAGCCAGACCTGTTGTGATGCCGCTTAGGTGAATGGCGCCTAGGGAACAGCAAGACTTGAAGGTACAAGTTGATGACCTTTTACAGAAAGGATTCATTCGGCGTAGTGTGTCCGAATGGGGTGCACCAGTTGTGTTCGCAACCAAAGCGGATGGATCGTTGAGGCTGTGTGTGGACTATCGTGAGCTGAATAAAGTGACTAAGAAGAACAAGTATCCGTTGTCGAGAATAGATGACTTGTTTGATCAGCTTCATGGAGCTAAGGTGTTTTCTCAGATGGATTTGGCAACGGGATTTCACCAGTTGAGAGTGGCAAAGGATAGTGTGTCGAAGACTGCTTTTAGGACACCATTCGGTTTCTATGAGTGGCTGGTAATGCCGTTTGGATTGACCAATGCACCAGCATATTTTGTGGATCTTATGAATAGAGTGTTCAGGGATCAGTTGAACAAGTTTGTACTTGTGTTTGTGGATGATATTTTGATTTATTCCAAGACTGAAGAAGAGCACAAGACGCACTTGCGTATTGTTTTGGAAATCTTGCGAAAACATCAGCTGAGGGCTAAGTTTTCGAACTGTCACTTCTGGAAGAGTGAAGTGAGGTTCATAGGCCATGTTATCTCTGGAAATGGAATAACGGTTGATCCCGCTAAGGTGGTAGCAATCCAGGATTGGGTTAGACCTAAGAATGTATCTGATGTGAGAAGTTTTCTTGGATTAGCAGGATATTATCGTCGGTTTATCAAAGACTTATCCAAGATAGCTGAACCATTAACAGGGTTGACAAAAAAGAACCAAGTGTTCAGATGGGATGCTAAGTGTGAGCAAGCTTTCGGAATCCTGAAAGAGCGATTGACAAGTGCTCCTGTTTTGGCTATTCCAAGTGGAAATGATGAGATGGCGGTTTACACCGATGCATGTGGTACTGGACTTGGAGCAGTGCTAATGCAGAAGGATAAAGTTGTTGCATACGCAAGTCGACAACTGAAGCCGCATGAAAGGAATTATCCGACTCATGATTTGGAGTTAGCGGCGATTGTATTTGCTTTGAAGATGTGGAGACATTACCTGTTGGGAGTTCGATTTGAGTTGTTTACAGATCATAAGTCATTGAAGTATCTTTTCTCCCAAAAGGATCTGAATCTTCGACGGCAATGATGGTTAGAGTTTTTAGCATCATATGATTTTGGTGTAGCCTATACTCCGGGAAAAGGTAACGCAGTGGCAGATGCGTTAAGTCGAAGACATGCAGGTTTGGGAGCCATGTTTTCGGAATGGAAGAGTCTTGAGTATTTGGTTGGATTTGACTTCAGGCCTAGATGTGAATTAGAACCTGAGATGTTGACAAACTTAACGATAAGACCTACTCTAGTGGAAAGAATTGGCGAGAGCCAAAAGCGAGACGACAAGCTTGTCAAGATTATCCGTGATTTGGAATCTGGATTAGACCCAGAGAAGCATAAAGGATTCGAGGTCGATCAAGAGGGTTGGCTTCGGAAACAAGGACGACTGGTTGTTCCCGATATAGATGAATTGAGAAATGAAATTTTGAAGGAAAGTCATCACTCAAAGTTGACAATTCAGCCAGGTGGAAATAAGATGTATCGGGATATGAAGAGAACCTATTACTGGGAAGGTATGAAGAAGGATGTTGGAAATTTTATTTCCAAGTGTATGAACTACCAGTTGGTAAAAGCCGAACAGAAGAAGCCAAGTGGATTGCTTCAGCCATTAGAAGTTCCTACATGGAAGTGGAAGCAAATATCGATGGATTTTATCGATGGCCTACCTAGAACCAGAGCAGGAAATGAAGGGATTTGGGTCATCGTAGATCGTTTGACTAAGAGTGCAAGATTTATTCCTGTTCGATCAACTAGGACTGCATCGAAATTGGCTGAGTTGTATGTTAAGTCGATAGTTCGATTCCATGGTATTCCAAAGAGTATAGTGAGCGATCGAGACCCATTATTCACTAGTGGATTCTGGAAGAGCATACAGGAAGTTTTGGGAACTGAATTGTGTTTGAGTACAGCTTATCACCCCCAAACAGATGGTCAGATCGAGAGAGTCAACCAAGTTTTGGAAGATCTTCTCAGAGCATGTGTTTTGGACTTCGGAGGATCATGGGAACATCATCTTCATTTGGTGGAATTTTCATATAATAACAGTTACCAGTCAAGTATTTGTATGGCACCATATGAGGCATTGTATGGAAGACCGTGTAACTCTCCGACATGTTGGTTGGAAACTGGAGAAAAGCTGATACTTGGGCCCGAAATGATTCGACAGACTTCAGATTGTATAGAGACCATTCAGCGACGAATGAAGGCAGCCCAAGATCGTCAGAAAAGTTATGCCGATAAGCGTCGAAAAGATTTGGAATTCGACGTAGGAGATATGGTTTTGTGAAGATTTCTCCACTAAAGAATGTTATTCGATTCGGGAAGAAAGGAAAATTGACTCCGAGATTTGTTGGACCATTCCCGATCGTCGAGCGAATTGGAAAGCTCGCTTATAAGTTAGAGTTACCAGAAAAGATGTTGGGTGTGCACAATGTTTTTCACGTGTCGTATCTACGGAAGTATGTGCATGACCCAAATACAGTGGTTGCTGCTGATAGCTGTGAAGATTTGGAAGGTGATCTAGTTATTAGAAGACCTCGTAAGCCGCTTCGTGTTGTGGAAACTGACACGAAACAGCTTAGGAGGAAGGTAGTCAAGTTGCTCAAGGTACAATGGAGTGATGATGTTAACGACTGTACATGGAAGGAGGAAGAGAGGATGAAGGTAGCTCATCCTGAACTCTTCGAGGTATGGCCCTAAGGTGTCGTGACATCTCATTAATTTGTAACTTATTCTAGTCTTAGAATTCTGCATGCTAGGCTAGTAATTGGATGCATGGTTTGTTGATTGATATGGATGGTAGGCATGCAGAATAGTTTTGATTGCTCTTGTTTGTTTGGAATTTCGGGGGCGAAATTCCTAAGGGGAGAGAATGTAACGACCCGTATTTTTACGGATCGAAGGATCGTAGAATTGTTGTTCGTAGGTCTTAAGTCGTAAGTCTTAAGTCGTAAGTCTTAAGTCGTAAGTCTTAAGTCGAAAGTCTTAAGTCGTAAGTCTTAAGTCGTAAGTCGTAAGTCTTAAGTCGTAAGTCTTAAGTTGTAAGCCTTAAGTCGTAAGCCTTAAGTCGTAAGTCTTAAGTCGTAAGTCGTGGGTCTTGATGAGTCGTGACCGACTTAAGGGGGCATACAAGTTAAGGATTTCAGCCTATAAATAGGAGTGCCTATCTTCATTTTTGGAATCCGGATTTTGAAGCAACGAAGTGCTGCCATTTTGAGAGCTCGACTACAACACTTCTTCACTTCTTTTCTCCACTTTAATCTTGTGCTTCCATTCATCTAGATTGAAGATCAAATCGAAGATCCAAGAGTCAAAGTTGAAGGTCTACATCCATCGAAGAGAGATTTCATCGTTTGAAGGGAAATCTTGTCGGATCAAGCTAGATCCTTTTGCTGTCCAGATCTGAAGTTGTTATCTTTTGAGGTGTTTAGGTGATTCGGTGAGTGGTAGTTATCTCTCACACGGACCCAAAGGAGTATATTTGATCGGTGGCTTGTTTATGTGTTAAAGATAGAGATTTCTTGCATTTTCCTTAAGTCTGCATGTAGATCCATTGTCTATGAAGTTTTGGATACCCATTTTGCTACATGTTAACTTATATAAGTTTATTCATCAAGTTGTAGAGATATTTGCTTATAATTCGTACTTGTTAGATTTGGACATTTTAATTACGAAATTGCCATTCTTGTATAATTGCTTATTAGATCTTGTTTGAATGTTTGACTGCTTGGATTAATGATTGATTTGATTGATAGATTGTTGCAAATTAGCTAATAGTTGATTTGGACAAGTTGGTCAAAGATGATTCAAAAGCTAAGTGGAGAGGCTCTTGAGTGGTGAAAGCAGCTTGTGGCATATGAAGCGGATGTTAAAGCTCATATGGATAGATTCGATGATGATGAACTTTGCTATGATGCGATAGAGCAAAGTGTGATGTTGGGATGAGACTTTGCTATGATGAGAGGAAGCAAAGCATGATGTTGAGACGGGACTTTGCTATGATGCGATGAAGCAAAGCATGATGTGAGATAGCCTTGGTTTAATCCAGACGGGATCATCCCAAGCATGTTGATAACTCGATGATGCGGTTCGAGTTGGTTGATAATGGTGGGCTCGAGAGGCGCTTGGGCTAGTATGAGAATAGTCGTCGAGGAGGATGACTAGGAGGCTGAGATTTCATCGTTGTTGAAGGTTCTAGCATGCTCAAAGCAAGAGTACGTTGGGCAGATTCGATAGTCCCAAGCACGGGCTGCGATGACGTGCTAGTACTCTGGGTAGTTGCAAAAATTCCTAGGCACGGGCTGCGTCGACGTGCGGAGTTGTGTCTAGAACCGGGGTTTCCATTGGCCCTTGACTGACGGCTGAAAGAATGTGCCGCTCATTCAATTAACGATGGTATCAAGGCAATGATAACAGTGATAGCCAGGGTCATGGATGTTTTGTTGTATTGTCACTCGGTCTCAAGAGCGATGTTTTGTGGGTGCTTATCTGATCTTGGTTTATGCCTTGGGGTTTTGTACTTGGAAAACATCGACCTTGACTCGAGTGATAATTGCTTTACTTTAATTTTCTGCTTTTCTATGTTTGTTCTGCTTAGTGTGTCTGGGGGCTATCACTGTAGAAAGAGGTGGAGTGGGATGGTTGGGTTCCTATTCCTCTGTATCCTTTATACTCTTTTGGTATGTTTGATAGTTGATTTACTGCTCACTAAGACTTTTGTCTGACTCAAGGTTTTATGTTTAACTCTTATTACCTTGGGCTGTTCATCCATGTTGGGATGGGCAGACTAGGTAGCAGGTGACAGGTGCTGTTCTTAGTGACTAACGCTGTTGGCGACGAAGACGAGCAGGAGGCTTTTGCATGTTGTTGTCTTACTATATGTACTGGGTATTCCGCTATTTGTATGATTCTCTGAGTGTTATGTAGTGAGGCTTGATGTATTGGCTATTCAGATGTTTGTATCAAATTGTTATGAGCTTATATGTGAGATGACCCTACTTTTCTAGTGGCCAAATCATGGGCTAATTTGTTTTTTTTTTTTTTGCATAAAGAAATATATGCTAAATGAAAACACAGGGTCATCTACCTTCAAAACCAAAACCAGGATCCACTATTACCAATATAGAAATATTGGTGTATTCTGAAAACATAGATTAGTATATATGAAGATATACCAATCTCTTTAGTTATTAAATCAGAGTTAAGAAGAATTAGCTAAAGCATTCACACATAGCATTTTCATATAAAGATAAACCCATTTCCTTCTTATGAAAATTATTTGCAATATGGCACAAAAGATACACAAGCAGACAGGAAACATCAGAATTCCTGATTATATCATAAAAATCATAAAGATCCTTTACTTGACTCAACTCTTGCTATAACACAATTATAGGTGTGGCTGCGCGTACACACACATATAAATACATGTGTGCACGGCCTCGCCAACACACAAGCTCAAGCAATGGTATTAATGAATAGGCAATGAAGCCTTGGCAACAACAAAATATTAATAATTATATGTATAAACAAAAGATCACCAATCCAACTATATAAAAAAATGAGGTCATCGAGTTTCCTCTTTCTCATTTATGCAAATTATATTCCGACATAAAAGATGAATTTACATCAACTATCCTTCTTTAAAACAAAACATGTCACTGATGCAAGAACAAAAGCTATCCTGCATCATACAAATATTTTTAACATAAACAATTGGAAACTAACAAGTTCCTTTTATAAAATCTCAAGATAATACATAGAATTGTAATCCATTTCTAGAATACTTATGAATATGAAACAGTTTACTTTCTTTTGCAAAACTTATCCAAAACTGTGTTTATTCATTTTAGAAATGTAAAGTGAAGGCATGCACGCATTTTAATTTATATGGCAAGTGCTCAATATAATTCCAGAATCTATCACATGAACATATATTAGCTATATGCTATATACAGATTCGAATAGCAACAGCCACTTAGCATAAAAATTTCATTTCCCAAAAATCATAATGCATTCGAAAGCATCAAAACAATCCATCTTTCCTTCAAAGATTTTGCGGCATCAAATATCTCATCTTTGCTTTTCACAGATCAAATATCAAATATCAAATAGCAAATATCAAATATCAAATATCTCATCAAAAATCAAATATCACAGGACTAAGTAACTTGAACTCAGAAAAAAAACCATAACATAGAGAGAAAAATATATATATATCTATACATTCTCAGATATGATAAATTACATACAAAAATCAAACTCCAGATCCATATATGCTTGTGCATAAATATGGAAATAATCCATCAAGATAAGTTTATAAAAGTTTTTCCCAAAACTTCTGAAAGGAAACTTGAACAAAATCCATAAAAAAAATCCTTTAAATCACAAAACTCAGCAGTTCTATGGGTCTGCACATATACACAAGTGTAAACACTTGTGTATACTGCCTTGACACCAGTATTTCTCTAAATACAGATTTCAGGAAATATATACAAACTGAGTAATCCAAGTGTTTCAGTTTCAACTTGCAATTACACATAAGACAATACAGTTTTCAAGATTATATACAAATCAATCTAACACATAATGGTTCACCGTTCATGGCATTACATACATATTTTAGTTCAGCAATACATATGAAGTGACAATGAAAATACTTAAATACTTTCTTCATATCATCTATATGCAGTATAAATCATTCTAACTCCATCTCTTAGGTCATCATCTCATCAATATGTGCATAGCAACCTGTAAAAACATCATTCCGAACTGCCTCGTTGAATGAGACACCTCAGGAGATTGTCGAGACAATCAACAGGGTCAGACATAATACGTCTGGAATGAGTGTGCTTAAGCAATTCATTTGGCAATAATACAAGTGTTAAATCAGTGTATCGTGACTTAATAGTGAATAAATATCATCTCAGTACAGATATGAGCATAATCAGACTTAATCATCACCAATATATGAATACGCAAGCAACCAAGATCAAACAATCATTAACAAGCATCAATACACGCAAAGCATCCATACACACAAATTAATTTACGGAAAATATAACCACGGCTGCCTGAGATAGGTCTTATTGCCAAATCATGATTAAGAACACTCACGTAGCTATATGAGATGTCGATCCCCTAGATATTGCCATAACTTTCCCCCTTTTTCTCACGAATCCAACGCCATTCGATACGGCGAGATAATTTTCCCCCAATCTTATTTCTAGGGCTTCGGCCATTTTTTTTTTGTTTTGAAACGAGAAAGTTAAAATGAAAAACAGCCGGCCACATCTTTCTTTTCTTCTCTTTTTTTATTTTTATTTTTATTTTTTAATCCATTCACGGCTAGGGTTTTAACCATTGGGGAATTACAAATTTACCCCCAAGTCCAAATGTGTGCACAAATATACTTCAATACTTTATACTTGTTTGAATCACAATATTATAGTTGTGTGAATATTGTGGGTCATTACAAATACCCCACCTTTTTGGAATTGTGTCCTCACAATTCACTCTTACTCGTTTTAGCATCCCAAATATTCATTAGATTTTTGCGGAGTGGCTGCAATACACACATGTATAAATATACACGTGTGCACTGCCTTGCCAACTCGAGTGCACCAGCAAATTTCAATCAACATGTTTCATCATCAAATGAATCAGCACATGGGTAACTGCAACTGTCATACAGACAGCACATAAATAAGAAAGCAACATATTCAACAACTCAGTGCATTTGAAAACAGCAACTTCAGATGGATGTATGGAACTTACACATAGACTTGGCAAATGCAAGGCAACAACACAAAATGACAACAACAAAAGTGATCAAGACAAAGCACAAGTGTGCAGCATCAAGTTATTTCAAGTACATGGACATATATGTATATAGAACTGCCACTGCATGTAAACAGCAAAATCAAGTCTAAAATCTCAAGTGCAACAGCAGATTTCAGATGCAACAGTGTTTGGACTAAATCTATGCATACAGTGTAACTCAGGGGTGCACACAGGATGAAGTGAATATGCATACATATGGCAGTGTACAAATGAGAGCAGGAAACAGTGCCATTGCATTCATCATAATAGTGTTCACATTCGGTTTTAAACTAAACCCTATTGGCAAATTGGTTTAGTACATTTTAGAATCAATACAGAATTTACTTTCTACTTTTCAAAGCATTTCTAATGTCTCAAACATATTTATACACCAAGCTTACTCAACCAGAACTAAACAATTATTAATTCAGTAACAGTTTATAGGTTTTGTCATCAAGTTATATATTGCTTACAAATGCATTCCTAATCATGATTCATATTGAAGTCATTTTAAATGTAATGCTCATTCATCCATGGCTATACACACCATCTTCAGGCAATACATATCATCTATATGCAAGTCAAAATAGAGATCAATACCCTTATACAATCTGTCTTTATTTAAATGAATTTTTAATCCAAAACAGACCCCATTCTCGGCAATCAAAGCAAAATATCATAAACATATGTATGAATTAAGTTTATACAAATAATACTCAATCAATACAAACAACAAACAACCACTTAATACTGGTATATATATATATATATATATATATATATATATATATATATATTTTTGGTTCCAAAAAGAAAACCAGACATCTATAAAAACATCAACTAATTGCTTGCCATCAGAAATCATCCAACAAGTATCTTAGCAGAAACTCTTATTTCAAGAATTCATAACATCCATCACCCAAATCACACAAACATCTCATAAATATGAACAAGCAAAACCCACAACATTGAGCTAAGGCATCAAAACTGAGTCTGCATACCAGAACTCACCATACCCCTAGCCTAATCACTTCTGCTTGTAGGTTCATTTCATATTATTATTATTATTATTATTTTTAAGGTCCAATATCACATTCATGGTTGCACTGGTGCACACTGCCTGGAACATCTGTTTGATTTCCAGCAAACTACAAGCTATTTGGACATGAACATGCCATGTGCAAACTCACACCCCACCCTTGATGCAAGCCAACCACTATGTCATACCCACTTCCCTCATACCCAACCTGATAGAGGTGACCCAATTCCTTAGTTTAATTACTAAGTTTTCCTTTCATGTGTGCAGGTCTCAACTATACTGTCTCATGCTCAAAAATCTTTATGTACATAACCAGTAAGTGCAAACAGTTTTCATGCATCCATGAAACAGTCATCCATTCATACATTTCAACAATCAATTAATAACATCTGTATATCATTTCAAGTCAATTTTTTTTTTTTCAGAGACAGGCCTTTGAGTAAAACATAGATCAAATATTTTAGGAGATAAAATATCACTGGGGTTCCCAGTAACAAGATACTTGCGGTCAACTTATATATATATTTTTTTCCAGTGAATCTTGTCCACAAAGGTTTCACATCCATATTATTTAAAGCAACATAAACTGTTCAGGTTATTGTTACTGGCATTAAAATAGTGAACATGGAGGTCATAAGAACCAAATCTAACAACCAGCAAGGCATCAAAACATTTCACATAGATTAAATCACCACAAAGAAACTCATCCAACACATATGTGGTTAACAAAACTTATTTTCATTCATATAAAACTGACATACTCCTAATCATAAGTAGCTATAAGTGTTCCTTTTGTCTTCACTTATATCATTGGGCTATATGAACTTGCAGGTAAAGCACAGGGATTTTGCATATCAGAAAATTCTTATGTTTTTCATATTTTATATTACAATCAACATGTGACCAGAGATGTTTATATGTATATATTTTTTTTTTTGAGGAAATACTTAGGCAACTAGAGCTCAGCACATGGTCAAACCATTGCACTCTTATCCCCTTATTAAATACCAGACATAAGCAAAAGAACTTCCCCCCTTTTACTGCCTTATACTTAACCAATCTTAGATCACACTTGACTGTAATGATTATATAATCCATTTTTTTTAGGTTATATTCATAAGAAATTTTATCTTCCTCTAAGGGACCTGTTTTATAAACTTCCATCACAAAGTTATATGCAGTTATCAAACATATTCAAGAAATGCAGCTTAACAATTATGCATCCAAATCAGACAATTCACTTTTCAATGTTTATTCATATAATGACCTATTGCAATTGATACTGGCATTTGATATTTATCTTTTTTATTATTTGAAATTTTACCAAATATCAACATCACTTGCATCAGCTCATTATTGTGTTTATCAAGTTCTCAAACATATACTTATTAGTTATGGTGTAACAGTGGTGATTTCAGATTTAAATCAAAATAAATAAATACACCATCTATATTGAAACAAAGAAACATCCTTGAAGTCCACAAAGAAGTAAAACTGTAATTTTAGCCATCTTTTAGATCAGATATAAACATAGGTGTCTTAATCCAACTTTTCTTGTATTAGAAAACATTTATAAATTCAAATTCCCTCATTTTAAATTTCTTACTACAGAGATTTACAATAGGTTTGTGGGCTTTCCAAAATAATTTAGGCATTCATGATTCTACTGTATTATTGTAAAGATATGGACACAGGTGTTTGTTAAGAAAATTTCACCAAAAACCCAGAAAACCTCATATCTTATTATTTAGAAAATAAGCATGAGCCAGATTTCTATCTTGCTGCCTATGTTCTAAATAATTTAAATCCATACTTGACAATAATAAGAATAGAATAATAAAAATGCTCAAACCATTTTAACTTGGAAATCTGACATAAAAAACTCCAAATAGAAATGCACAAACAAACATCCATCTCATCCATAATAACCACTTCAGAAATTTAAATAATTTTCATAATACGTCTTTGTTCCTAGCAAATTTAAATGAACTAGACATGAGCATAAACCTCTCTGTTCATACTGCCTAATCCACTATTATTCAATACCCTACTTCTCAGTAAATTAATCAAATTATTTTCTTATAAAAACTGAGTCATAAACTCATCTTTGTAATCAGGTTATTTGATTGATTAAACAATTTTCAAAACAAAGTAGTAGAAAGGAGAAACATCATTAACATTGATGTAATCCAAATAAATCATCCAAAGCAATCAATTCAAACAATGCAACCAAAGCAGTCAATACAAATAAATTCACACAAATTAAATTTTTGCTATGTTCTCTACCAACATAGCTCTGATACCAAATGAGATGACCCTACTTTTCTAGTGGCCAAATCATGGGCTAATTTGTTTTTTTTTTTTGCATAAAGAAATATATGCTAAATGAAAACACAGGGTCATCTACCTTCAAAACCAAAACCAGGATCCACTATTACCAATACAGAAATATTGGTGTATTCTGAAAACATAGATTAGTATATATGAAGATATACCAATCTCTTTAGTTATTAAATCAGAGTTAAGAAGAATTAGCTAAAGCATTCACACATAGCATTTTCATATAAAGATAAACCCATTTCCTTCTTATGAAAATTATTTGCAATATGGCACAAAAGATACACAAGCAGACAGGAAACATCAGAATTCCTGATTATATCATAAAAATCATAGAGATCCTTTGCTTGACTCAACTCTTGCTATAACACAATTATAGGTGTGGCTGCGCGTACACACACATATAAATACATGTGTGCACGGCCTCGCCAACACACAAGCTCAAGCAGTGGTATTAATGAATAGGCAATGAAGCCTTGGCACCAACAAAATATTAATAATTATATGTATAAACAAAAGATCACCAATCCAACTATATAAAAAAATGAGGTCATCGAGTTTCCTCTTTCTCATTTATGCAAGTTATATTCCGACATAAAAGATGAATTTACATCAACTATCCTTCTTTAAAACAAAACATGTCACTGATGCAAGAACAAAAGCTATTCTGCATCATACAAATATTTTTAACATAAACAATTGGAAACTAACAAGTTCCTTTTATAAAATCTCAAGATAATACATAGAATTGTAATCCATTTCTAGAATACTTATGAATATGAAACGGTTTACTTTCTTTTGCAAAATTTATCCAAAACTGTGTTTATTCATTTTAGAAATGTAAAGTGAAGGCATGCACGTATTTTAATTTATATGGCAAGTGCTCAATATAATTCCAGAATCTATCACATGAACATATATTAGCTATATGCTATATACAGATTCGAATAGCAACAGCCACTTAGCATAAAAATTTCATCTCCCAAAAATCACAATGCATTTGAAAGCATCAAAACAATCCATCTTTCCTTCAAAGATTTTGCGGCATCAAATATCTCATCTTTGCTTTTCACAGATCAAATATCAAATATCAAATAGCAAATATCAAATATCAAATATCAAATATCTCATCAAAACTCAAATATCACAGGACTAAGTAGCTTGAACTCAGAAAAAAAACCATAACATAGAGAAAAAAAAAATATATATCTATACATTCTCAGATATGATAAATTACATACAAAAATCAAACTCCAGATCCATATATGCTTGTGCATAAATATGGAAATAATCCATCAAGATAAGTTTATAAAAGTTTTTCCCAAAACTTCTGAAAGGAAACTTGAACAAAATCAATAAAAAAATCCTTTAAATCACAACTCAGCAGTTCTATGGGTCTGCACATATACACAAGTGTAAACACTTGTGTATACTGCCATGACACCAGTATTTCTCTAAATACAGATTTCAGGAAATATATACAAATTGAGTAATCCAAGTGTTTCAGTTTCAACTTGCAATTACACATAAGACAATACAGTTTTCAAGATTATATACAAATCAATCTAACACATAATGGTTCACTGTTCATGGCATTACATACATATTTTAGTTCAGCAATACATATGAAGTGACAATGAAAATACTTAAATACTTTCTTCATATCATCTATATGCAGTATAAATCGTTCTAACTCCATCTCTTAGGTCATCATCTCATCAATATGTGCATAGCAACCTGTAAAAACATCATCCCGAACTGCCTCGTTGAATGAGACACCCCAGGAGATTGTCGAGACAATCAACAGGGTCAGACATAATACGTCTGGTATGAGTGTGCTTAAGCAATTCATTTGGCAATAATACAAGTGTTAAATCAGTGTATCGTGACTTAATAGTGAATAAATATCATCTCAGTACAGATATGAGCATAATCAGACTTAATCATCACCAATATATGAATACGCAAGCAACCAAGATCAAACAATCATTAACAAGCATCAATACACGCAAAGCATCCATACACACAAATTAATTTACGGAAAATATAACCACGGCTGCCTGAGATAGGTCTTATTGCCAAATCATGATTAAGAACACTCATGTAGCTATATGAGATGTCGATCCCCTAGATATTGCCATAACTTTCCCCCTTTTTCTCACGAATCCAACGCCATTCGATACGGCGAGATAATTTCCCCCCAATCTGATTTCTAGGGCTTCGGCCATTTTTTTTGTTGTTTTGAAACGAGAAAGTTAAAATGAAAAACAGCCGGCCACATCTTTCTTTTCTTCTCTTTTTTATTTTTATTTTTATTTTTTAATCCATTCACGGCTAGGGTTTTAACCATTGGGGAATTACAAATTTACCCCCAAGTCCAAATGTGTGCACAAATATACTTCAATACTTTATACTTGTTTGAATCACAATATTATAGTTGTGTGAATATTGTGGGTCATTACAATATGATGAGACTTCTGTTCTATAGAGCTTCACTATGTATACTTTCTATCGTATTTTATCCATGAGTTGTGAGTAATACGATAGGCTATTCTGCGTTTACCTTATACTGACGATCATCCGTGGCTGCCTGGCACACTTTACAGCGCACTATTTCCTTGTATGGTGCGGGAGTCATGGGTGGTCGTCACACATACCTATAGTGGACTAGTAGCTATTGTTATAAGCAAATTCAGCAAGTAGAGGTGATCTTCCCAATTGCCTCCAAAGTCAAGTATACATGCTCTAAGTAAATCCTCTAAAACCTTATTAACAATCTCAGTTTTCCCATCTGTTTTGGGTGTAGGCAGTGCTTAGGCTTAATTCTGTCCCCATGGCTTCTTGAAAGCTACTCCAAAACCTTGAGGTAAACAAGGTGTCTCTATCACAAATGATATTCTTGGGAATGCCATGCAATCTCACTATCTCATTCACAAATAATTGAGCTAGCTTGTGAGCATTTCTGTTTGAATTTATTGTAATGAAGTGTGTTGGTTTTGTGAGCCTATCAACCACTACCCAAATACTATCATTGCCTCTTCTTGTTCTTGGCAAACCATCCACAAAATCCATTGAAATACTTTCCCACTTCCAGGTAGGCACTTCTAGAGGTTGCAGTAGCCCTAAGGGTCTTTGATAATCTTCCTTAACTTGTTGGAATGTTAAGCAGTTTACCACATATTTTGACATTGCTCCTTTCATCCATGGCCACCAATAATTCCTTTTAAGATCATGGTACATTTTTGTACCATCTGGATGTGTAGTATATTTTGTTTTGTGGTGCTCATCCATAATCTCTTGCTTCAGTTCTTCCACATTAGGTATGTAGAGCTTCCCTTTCTTCCTTTATTAAGTAGCCTTTATCGTCTACTTTATAATTTTCCATTGTCATGCCTTGTGACATCATGTCCTTCTTTTCCTTTAAATTTATGTCTTGATTCTGCATTTTTCCTATTTTATCAACCAGAGTTGATCTTAAACAAATGAGGCTTAATTTACCATATTCAATCATATCACTATGTGCCTTATCTGATGCACCAATTTCTTTCTTTATTTCTACTTCACTGAGGTTTGTTAAATCCTTGAATTCAGCCATCATTAAATTTGCCAATCTTGCTTGATGCCTACTCAATGCATGTGCTACCTTGTTAGCTTTTCCAGGGGTATACAATATATCAAGATCATAAGCAGCTAGAAATTCTACCCACCTATGTTGTCTCATGTTCAAGTCATTTTGGGAAAACAAATATTTAAGTGACTTATGGTCTGTAAACAATTCAAACTTAGCACCTAATAAGTAGTGTCTCCATAGCTTCAATTCATATACCACAACAGCCAGTTCTAAGTCATGTGTAGCATACCTAGTTTCATTTGGCTTGAGTTGCCTTGATGCATATGCTATGACTCTTCCATGTTGCATGAGTATTGCCCCTAACCCAGATCCACTAGCATCTGTGTAAACCACTAATCCTTCATTACCCTCTGGAACTTGTAAGACTGGAGCTTCCATCAATGCTTTCTTCAGTGATGCAAATGCTTGTTTACACTTTTCTGTCCACACATATGGTTGCTCCTTTCTGGTTAGCTTGGTCAATGGGATGGCTATTCTTGCAAAGTCTTTTATAAACCTTCTATAGTAGCCTGCCATTCCTAAAAATGATCTTACCTCAGTAAATGGTTTGGGTCTGCTCCATGATTGAACTGCCATGACCTTGTTTGGGTCTACTCTAATCCCTTACTGAGATATGATATGTCCCAAAAAAATTACTTCATTTTGCCAAAATGTACACTTAGTAAATTTTGCCTTTAAATTATGTGCTCTTAGTCTTGACAAAACCAGATGCAAATGCCTTGCATGCTCCTCTTCTAATTTTGAGTACACCAATATATCATCAATGAAGACAACTACAAATTTATCTAGAAAATCTCTAAATGTCCTATTCATTAAATCTACAAAATAGGATGGTGCAGTTGTCAATCCAAAAGGCATTACCAAAAATTCATATAACCCATACCTTGTGTTGAAAGCAATGTACTTAATACTTTCCTCATCTACTTTCATCTGATGAAACCCAGAGGCTAAGTCTAGCCTTGAAAAGATCTTTGCTCCATTTAATTGATCAAATAAATCATCAATTCTGGGGAGTGGGTATTTGTTCTTGATGGTGACCTTGTTTAATTCCCTGTAATCAATACACATCCTCATTATACCATCATGCTTCTTCACAAATACCACTGGAGAACCCCAGTTTGAACTGCTAGGCCTGATGAAACCTTTCTATTCCAATTCCTCTAATTGTTGTTTTAATTCTACTAACTCCTTTGGACCTATTCTGGTAGGCTTCTTGATGATAGGACTTGATGCCGGAATTAACCTTATTTGAAATTCAACTGGTCTATTTTCTGGAACTCCTATAACATCTCCCAAGACATCTGGGTATTCATTTATCACTTTTATGTCCTCTAGAATCAATTCTTTTTTAGTCATGCTCCATATTTGATTAAGGCAATTTGTTTTAGCTATTTCACTCACGACTAAAATATTT
This sequence comes from Allium cepa, assembly GCA_030765085.1. Classification (NCBI taxonomy): domain Eukaryota; kingdom Viridiplantae; phylum Streptophyta; class Magnoliopsida; order Asparagales; family Amaryllidaceae; genus Allium; species Allium cepa. The sequence continues at coordinate 889,493,157 of CM060931.1, forward strand.
TTACCATCTTCTGTTTTCAAAGAAATAGTAAAATTTTCCAAATTCAAAATTGCTTTTAATTTACTCAACCAATCTACTCCTAAAATAATTCCTATTCTAGGGTATTTTAACATAAATAATTCAGATTTAAACATATTTTCACCTATGTTTAATTCTACTCCCAAACATCTTAATCCTAGCAGTCAAGAGCTACCTAGTGCACTTTGAATAAACAAGGGTTTTTCAACTGTATTACATGTAAGAGCCAATTTATCCACTATGCCTTGTGATATTAAAGAATGTGTAGCTCCAGTGTCATATATAACTGTGGTTGGATACTTTTTAATTAGAAGTATACCTTCCAATTGTCCAGAATTTCCCACTTCACTTGCCTTTTCCTTGGCTTCCAATGCTCCTACCTTTGCTCCTTTCTTTAACTCTGGGCAGTTCCTTTTGAAGTGGCCTTCTTTCCTACAGTTATAGCAGCTGAATGGTGCTTTCTTAGCTGCTTGAAACCTATTGCTCATGTGTCCTTCTTTGCCACAGTTATAACAAGTAATTTTCTTCTTAACTTCCCTATTGGTTGCTCCTTCAATCTTCTTATTTGCATTCTTTTTATCATAAGGATGTGCTCTATTTTTCCCCTTCTTTTGACTATCAGCCCTCGTGTTCCTGAATTTTTCCCTTGCATTATCATGTTGTTTAAAAGAAAGAGTAAGATCAATGACTTGATCAAAAAATTTATCTTTGTATGGTAGCATTGCTCTACTCAATCTAGCATTACGTCCTTGAATAAATCTTGAATTCTTTGATTCTTCATTCCCTATGAGCATTGTTCCATACTTAGACAAACTCTCAAATTTTTGAGTGTATTCAGTTACACTCATTGGTCCTTGTCTCAGCCTTATAAATTCCTCAAGCAGTGTTGCCTTAGCTGTTGCTGGGACAAATCTAGCCTCAAGCATATCTTTGAATTGATCCCATGTTATCTCATTTTCTGCCTTCCTGTGATGATTACCTCCCACCAATCTAGTGCTGCTCCCATGAGCCTCCTGGAAGCTATCTGCCTCTTCCTTTGGTCATTAATTTGCATGTCTGCAAATATTCTTTCTAAAGTTCTCAACCATGTCTTCACACCCATAACTCCTTCAGTGCCTTCAAAATCCTTGCCTCCTAAATTTGAAAATGTCTTCAATAGCTTAGCTAATTCCTCATGAGGATTTTCTTCCCTCTGCACTGCTCCTTCCCTAAATGCCCTCACCAAATCTTGCAAATTAACCAATGGTGTTGCATTAGAAGGTCCTGCTCCAGTGCTTGGTGGTCTGCCTACCATGATTCTCTATTCAAATTGCATAGCTAGTTAGTCTTGGTTCTAATTTAACTATTTCAGCAATTTATTCCTACCGTGAATATATTTTTATCATTATTATAAATATTTTTTAGAATTTTATCCATATAAGAAGATTGGATAATATATATATGCTATGTTTTAGCCACATAGCTCTGATACCAACTGAAGTGACCCACTTCTCTTAACATTTATTTTAGTTACTTTTAGTCAGTTTTTTTACAAGAGATCACTTCTTTTATTCATTCTCCCAAGATCCAAAATTTTTACCAATATAAAAATATTAGTATATGAATCAAATCATGTCATTTATATATATGAGGATACATATTGCTTCTCTGCCAAACAGAGTAATTAAATTAGCAAAGAAAATCAATCACACAATATTACACTCATTTAAGAGATTTTTTGTCACATAGCCATTTCTTCTTTTTAAACTTCTTTTTTTTCAAACTTGTTACTCAAACTTGATTAATGTTTATTTCAGATATAACTACTTATTGTTTTATTTCTCAAATTAATTATTTCCTTGATTTTGAAGCCATGTACTCAACCTTTGAATTTTCTTTTTTGGAATTTGAAACTTATTGCTTTTGCATAAATGCAGGATGTTTTCAACAACACTTGCATATTTATTTTGCCCGGAATTCTCATTATAGCACAACAATTTTATGTCAGGTAAAAATACTTATGATCTGGTTTATGAAGAATGTAATGATCATAAGAATAAATTATGGCAATACTAGATTAAAAGGTCAATCGGATAAAACAATATAAATAAAATAATTGCAAACTCAGTCTAACCTACCAAATGAAGGTTGAGCCTATAAATGAAAATAGTATTAATAAAGCAATGTAAAAATCAGACCAACACAAAATTCTCAGATGAACATATTATGTAGACCACTGATATTCTCTTAAGTAAATAACAAATGATAGTGATTGATGTGCTGTGAAGTGATGGACATACTCATTGCAAATGGGACTACATGTTACTTTAGACTAGCTCAAGTTGATCATGACCAGATGCAACTAGGCTTGAGGCATGTATCTAGATAGTAAGATTTGTTAAGTATAGTTGCAGTGAAGCTTACAAGTACCAAACATGCATATGAACTTACTACGCAAAGCAATACAAGTTCCTACTGGAAAAATCAAATGCACAGATTACGAATTACAGGCTTTGTCTTCAAGCTTGACATATAATTATCAATTACAAGTCATGATCAAGCTTTACTGGTTAGCCTAGACCAGGTTCAACTCAACACTTAACAGATTTATTACATGCCTTTTTTAAAACTATTTCAAATTTAAATCAAAAAATTTATCAGACGTTGCCAAAGAAAGTATGTCCACATATCAAATTACATGGCATAATTTCCTGCATAATAATTCACCAGAGAATATCCAGATTAGTTGCTTAAATCAGAAACTCACAAACACACATATGATACTTAAGTTTTTACACATTCTTTTCATAGAAAAACAAGCAAATATCAGTCCTGGAAATACTTAGAATAGAATAGAGTTTTGCCTAGCTTATTTAATACAATATTTCTTCCATTTTCCTTAAGAATTTTAAATTCAAGTAGATCTCCAAATGTCCATGCAAGCAAGTTACTCATGCTTCTTTTCCTACAGCAACATTTAGAGCTGCCTCAATAAAAATGAGACGCCCCAAATATTGCAAAGGCAGTAAATAGGGTCAGAAATAAATTCTGGTATGAGTGAAATCATGTATTAAAATATGTTGTAAATTCTTAAATCTGTACAGAAAGCATACTTGTTTAATGATATACTAATTCATAATAAAACCTGAGCATATGTAAGTTTATTTTATCAATCATACACCCAAGCATTTATCCATTCACTTCATTCAGATATCCATGTACATGCTCCTATGGATTAACTCCTAATTTCCATAGCTTAATTCTCAATCTCATTTTTACTTGGTCTGAACTCCTGCCATTGAACACAAAGTGTGCATTGCAAAGGGGCTCCATTCTGTTAACCCTTTACACAGAGGCCTACAGGACTTAAACAAGTCATGTACATACCCATCATCCACCTGATGATGAGCATATCAAGGCACTACTCCTAAATTATTTTATAATTTAGAGACCGTGCTTATTTGTTTCCCGAGGAACTTCTCTTTTTAATTCCCAGAAATGCTTGTGTTCTTTTCTTTATTACATAAATCAAAAATCATTGATCTTACTCTAGGAGCACATCCAGACATAAAGGCATTTATATTAAATCCCACTTCTTATACCAAAGTCATTTTACTTAATCAAATTTTCCAAAACTTGCCCATATATTTATTTCTAGGAATTTTTTTCCATTGCTTTCCTAAACCTGATAAAGTTATGTGAAATTGTAGATTTATTTTTACTGTGAACATAGGATATGGTTTTTGAGAAAAACCCATAAAACATATTAGCTTATGATCTGAACAAATCAGCACATATATAATATTGCTTTGTTCATATCAATTTTTGAATGAATTAGACATAAGCATGAGCCTCATTATTCACACTGCCTGCTTCATTTTTTTTTGATGCCCTATTTCTCAGTAAAATGTTTAACTCATTCTCTTATATAAAAAAATGGATTATAAAAATCCATTTTCTGTGATCAGGGTAGGTGTTAGATTAATTATATTTCAAAGCAAAAACTGAAACCATCACAACAGATCAAAATAGATTAAAGTCTCAACCAAAAGATCAACCAGAAAACCATCCATGATCAACAAATATTCATTCATAAAATATATCCAGACAGAAAATTCATAATATAATTTTATATATAAAAATAACTTGGCTGCCCCTAGCTTGGGTCTTAATGCCTCAAATCTCATAAGTGATTATCACTCACCTTCCTCTTCTCCTCACCGAGAATGCTTAAGCTTGAATACATTGTGAGTTTGTTGTTTTTTTTTTAAATGTTTTCTCTGTTTTCTCCCAGAAACAAACTGTTGCTTTCCCTCTTAATTCAAATCATTTAGCTAGGGTTTTTAATGGAGGAAAAACCCATTTTATCCTCACATTACTCAGAGAATTATGTGTGTGTAGTTACAGCTAAATGTGCCATTTTCTTTTGATTTCTATTTCTGGTAAAAGCAGTTACTTCACTGCTTTACTATGCACATGCTATTTGCATGATTTACCTGCACATTATTCTCATGTGGCTCAATTTCATAGTGCATATCATATCCGAGTTGTTTCTCATATTTCTTTTGTAAGTTTGATTTCTAGCTATCATATTTAATCATTTGTACCTCACTTGATTTATTGATAAAATGCATTCATACTTTTAAATACTACTAAACTGGTTTTTATGCATTTTAATTATCAAAAGAAGTTATTTTATCACTTTATATTTTTCTGGCTACATATATATAATATTTATGAGATACGTGAATTCAAAATTCATTCACACTTTAGTTATTTCTCTTCTCATTATTATTTATTAGAATAATTATTCTCTTACTTGTTTATCTCGTTCCTTCTTGATATTTATATTATTATTTTTTCCATTTTAAAATTATTTTTATCTCAAAAATTTTGGGTCGTAGTACAACATTTTGTCTATTTTATAGCGTTTTGTTTTCAGCTATAGGAAGTTGTTTTTTTTTAAAAGGTAAAAAATGGTAATTTCTTAAGTTATTGTACAGCATTTTCTCTATTTTACAGCGTTTTGTTTTAAGCTATTGGAAGTAGTTTTTTAAAAAAGTTAAAAAGGGGTAATTTCTTAAGTTATAGTACAACATTTTGTCTTTTTTACAACGTTTTATTTTAAGCTATTCGAAGTAGTTTTTTTTAAAAAGGTAAAAAGAGGTAATTTCTTAAGTTATAGTACAGCGTTTTGTCTATTTTACAATGTTTTGTTTGAAGCTATTGGAAGTGCCTTTTTAAAAAAAAGGTAAAATGGGGTAATTTCTTAAGTTATAGTACAACATTTTGTCTATTTTACAGCGTTTTGTTTTAAGCTGTTGGAAGTAGTTTTTTATAAAGGTAAACAGGGGTAATTTCTTAAGTTATAGTGGAACATTTTGTCTTTTTTAAATCGTTTTGTTTTAGGCTATTGGAAGTATTTTTTTTAAAAAGGCAAAAAGGGAAAATTTCTTAAGTTATAGTACATCATTTTGTCTATTTTACATCGTTTTGTCTCAAGCTATTGGAAGTAGTTTGTTAACGCTAAAAATTGAATGCTAACACCCGGTGTATGTAGAGATTAAGTGAAAGAACCACCCGTGAACATGGGAATTTAAAACAAGCAGGAAAGTCACAGAGAAAGCAGTAAAAGACAACAACTTTATAGTGGTTCGGCTTCAGGTTAAGCCTACGTCCACTTTAATCCTCTTTATTACTGAATCAATTACAACTTTACAACAATCTTCAATTACAATACTAATGAGACAAACAACTAGATCTCCGATGTAGAAGAATTATTTTAATCCATCTTGATTGTGTTTGATTTCCTCTTGAAGTTAGTTGAGATTCCTCTCGTGTTTGAAGTGTCAAGTAAGTCGAGAATTCAACAGAGTATTGGCGTTCCGGAAATGAGCCAAAAAAAGATTCCTTGAATGTTGGAGCTAGCACCGTATTTATAGGAGAGTTCGGCTTTAGGTCGTAGGTCGCGAGCGACCTTGGATAGGTCGTAGGTCGTCCGCGACCTAATGGGAGTCGTCTACGGCTTATACATGGTACACTTGATCGTTCTGCAGAAGCTAGCAAGTCATATGTCGTGGCCGACCTAGGTAGGAAGCGGCATAGGAGCTCCTTTGGTATGTTTGGGTTGCGAGCGACTTAGGTATAGGTCATAGGTCGTGGACCACTTAGTAGACACGGTTTACGGCCTAACAGGAGCACCCTTGATCATTCGAACAAGTCATAGATCGTGGGCGACTTAGGATAGGAACGACATAAGGAAGACAAGTTACCTCCGCTTTGTATAGCTCGCTAGGTTGCTAGGTCGTTAGAGAGCTTCATTCCTGTTAGGTCGCGTCTAAGTTAACTCGTTCACAGTTTAGATCATTAACCCGTTGTTGGTCCATTAGTCCGTTAGGTCGTAATGCCTTAGCTCGCTGCAGAACTTTATCCCTGTTAGGTCGCTCCCCTTATTAACTCGTCGGGTCGCATATACCTTTAGGTCGCTAGGTCACCTCAGTCCATAGGTCATTGGTGCGCTAGATCGCTCAGTCCGTTTAGCCACTAGGTCGTTTAACTTGCTGAGCCGCTTTATGTGTTAGGTCGCTTACTCCCTTATGCAGTTAGGTCGCGCCTTCACATAAGTTGTTAACTCGTTGACTCATAGGTCGCTGGAACATCTACTCCTTTAGGTCGCTGGACCTTTCAATCCTCTAGGTTGCTGAGCTCTGTAGGTTGCTGACGAGTTGAGTCGCTAGGTCGCTACTTTCTCTGGATCGCAGGCTCGTAGAAAGAAGAGGGTTAACACTTGCCCCTCGAAGTATGCGCCTAAGAGTTAGGTCGTGTACTTCGATATCTTTTAACCCATGCAAGCATAGATCGTTAAGTCGCGGGCGACTTATGAAGGAGTTAGGTCGCTTGTGTCGATTCGTGTTCCTCTCTCCCCTATATAAGCCGTCGGGTCGTTCTCTTCTTCCTTCACCTTATTGTATTCTTCTGCCACCATTACCATCTTTGTGCTCGAGAATTTTTGAAGCCAATCTACTTGTCGATTTGATCATCATCTCCTCAATCTCACTACGTAAGTGAATTCGGCCATTATTCAACCACGACCACCATTGAATTGTGAATCCCCCAGTTTTCGGCCCTATCCCGACCTTGCATGCTGCTTTTTTCCGTGGATCATGTCACGGTTAACTTCTGATTGTTTTCGGACACATAGTCGCTGTAATTCACGAGAGTACAACATCGCATTGGGTTTGTGATGGATCAGAGGCGATTTGCATTGGTTTTGGGTGATTTGGTGGCGTGGAGATATGTTGGATTTGATCGTAGAGGGGTTAACAGGTTATTGGGTTAACGGGTTAGGTGATTTGCTGAGAGAAGAAGAGTTAGCGAGTTAAGGGGAGTTAGGTCGTGCTCGACTTAGGAGCCTTGAACGACTTAGGGCTTTAGTGGTTCGAGACGTGAATCATGAGACTTAACTTGGCAAACGGTTTAAAGAATTGGTGCGACCTAAGAATCCTTACGACCCAAAAAGGGGCTGAGCGATTTAACTCATAGCGACTTAAATTTTAGATCGCATGAGCGACCTAGTCTTTAGGTCGTGTGAATGACTTAGGACTTAAACAATTTTTGAGTTGCTTCTTGCGACCTAGACCAATCTCAATCCAATCTGTTAGGTCGTGAGAGACCTAGAACTTAGAGAATTTTTTGACTTGGATTGTGACTTAAGGACTTGAACAAAACTTGAAAGCTTCAGAATTTTGATAGAACTTGATTGTACTTTTAACTTGAACTGCTAGAATGAATTGCTTGAACTTTGAACTGTCTGAACTTCTTTACAGATCGTATTCACTTGTAAGTTAACAACCTGCTGAACACAATATTTACAGAAAACTAGGGCGAATATACTGCCATTGATTGCCCACATCGAATGACAGATTAGTCGATAAAAGATAATCAACTTAAAGAAACTTTATGAAGTGCTATGACCAACAAATTTAAGCGAAGTATTAAAGCAAAGCAATATTAATCAATTAAAACTGATTTATTTGCATCAATACTGCATTTGCATTTGGACTTAAAACAACAAAACCTGAAACTTTGTAACTGACAAATGTTTGTTAGTTTAATTTCAGTTATATTTGCTTGTCATTTTATTAGTTCTGCACAACACTTCACACATTTAGGAAACGTGCACCTTCATATTTGAATATCCAGTTCCTTGTGTAGAATGTCTTCTCAAGAAGAGATAATCGAGCAATCTGAAGGAGTCTTCCCGATAGCCGACCCATTGGATAATCCTCCAAAAAGAACTCCAACAACCCTGAGTCAGTGAATATTCAACCAATTACGTATTCAATTTGGGATTGCCGAAGCGGATGCTATACTTCCTGGCCCAAATGTTACTGCTGACAGGCCACCTCTCGGTTTGTCGTCGTCAACCGTCGGATGTGCCTTTGTGGTGCCATTCCTCCTTTTAATGAATTTCTTCATCTGCTCCTTTTCCGACTAACCATCTCTCCCTTTCAACTGCATCCCAATGGCTATGCCATCCTGATAGGATTGTGTGTCTTATTCAGGAGGACACTTAACCGTCTTCCGAGCTTCGAATAAATTTGCTACTTATGAACATTCGCAAAGAATAAAGACCACCCCTCCATTATACTCGTGAGAAGTGCCAGAAATCGTAAACTTATCATTGATCTTTCCGAAAGTGCTCACGGTTTTCTGAATCAATTCTTCTTCGTCCGCTGCCCCCTAGGGTTTTATGCCATCTGGAGAATAGGAAGTAAGATTGCTCATCCTCGTTCTTTTCGTTTCAGCTTTTCAAGATCCGAATCGCTAAGTGTTAACTTCATTCTTTTCTTTTACATCACTTCCTCCTCCCTCTAGAAATCCCGGTCACAAGAGGACTTTTGATAGATTAAGTGCCGTGCCGGTTGAAGAAAGAAGTATTAAGTTTTTGCTGAAAGATGAACTTCTGCACCAATACGGGCTTTTGCACCCTTCTCATTCTTCCCAAACTCATGAAGTCCCCGACACTCCAGTAAAAACATCGGATGCCCCAGTTCCCGTTGGAGAACATACACCGAAAGAACATACTGTTGAGGCTTCCTTGGTAAAGTGTTCTACTTCAATTGATGTTGCGGGGTCATCCGTCAAACATGCACTTGCCCCGGTCATCGAAGAAGAGGAGCCTCCTCAACAACCAGGGAAATCCGGTGACGAAGGAGCTGAGAGAACAAGTCCCGCTAGGCACAGCGGTGATGATACTTTTGAGAGGTTGAGCGACCTAATGATTACTTCACAGGAGCTTCTTAAAGATGATCCTATCACTGCTAAAGTTACTTCTCTAGCAGTCGAAGCGACATCCGTTCTACAAAAAACTCCATCAGCCTAAGAGTTGACACTGGCTGTTAAATCCATCATAACCTCCCAACCCAGGAGTGGTTCGTCATTCGACGCACGTAGTTTGCACGTTACACACACTTAGGACTTTTCAGCACTTATATGCGTTCAACTCTCTTGCTTTCAAGATTTCTGAGTTTATCTTTTCTTCATTTTCAGATTCTCCAATGGGAAGAAGTGGCTCCTACTACGATGATTTCCAGCGTTATGGGAAGCTCGGTGCTTGTGATCCCAGGAGGTATCTTCCTGCCTCTTGGGAAACTGACGAAGAAAGAGCTGCGAGGAAGGCTCGTGAAAGGCGTGCCTATGAAGAATGCCACGAAAGACAAGATGAGCGACATGACTCTTCCTAGAGGGAAGATGATTCTCATAAACGGAAATCCCGTGATGATAAAGGGAAAAGCCACATCCCTGAAGATGCGAGTAAAACGGCCAAACATGGTGAAAAGCCGGCGTCCGAACTTCCTGAAAGGCCCACTGCTCATGCACCTTCTCAATCTCCTGCCCTTACTCGTTCTGATATTCAAACAATTATTGGCAGGCCCTCATATCAGGTTGGACAAGGCCCGACCACTCTTCAAAGTCGGTTTCCTCATTGGTGCTTGAAGGGAGTGCGCTTTGACCTTTATTTGGTCCCGATTGACAAGCAGGCTATGCTGCGCAATCTTGATGTCGTCAAACTCGATATTGAGAGAATGTCGGGTTGGCAAAAGCTTGTCGACGAGCTCAAGAGGGTAAACCGTGCAAATCTTGAGGCCGTACTAACAGTGGAAAATGACAAATCTGAATAGTGGAAAACTCTTGAGCAGTATGACGCGGAAATGTGGAGCATAGCCACTTATAATGAGAAACTTGAAGAAGAAGTTAAAAAACTTAAGGAAGAGCTCGCCACTTCTTCCACTTCCTACTCTCAGAGAGAGGAAGTGCTTCAAAAACAAGTGACAGACGCTCATGCGGTGCAGAGAGATGTTGAAGCCAAATTTGAAGCGCAGCAGCAAGCTGTAGAAAGCTACCGGGCTGATGTTGCTCAACTTCGAGAGAAAAGCAACGCCCAGAACTTGGAGATTGAACTGCTCAAAACTCGACTTTCTGAAGTTGAGAAGGAGCACGATGAAGCTGTTGCCGTCAAAGCTGTAGTCGATGAATCTCATATGGCAATTAAAGCTGAAGTCAGCTCCACTCTATTCGAATTTTACATCCATAGCGTTCTAGGGAGCGGTTGCCTTAAGTTATTGGGGCTGGCATATGAAATCACTATAGCTAAAGTGTGGGCGGCCATACTTGATATGTTTGCAGGAGCCGGATATGCGAAAGTAGATTTAATGGCGCATTATCTAAATGATGATGCATGTGCCGCTCTTGCCAGGGGAAAGGAGCAACTTGCCAAAGAGAGAGCTGAAACGACAGAAGGAGAACATTTAGGAATGACAATCTCAACCGACCCAGTTCTACCTTCAGTTTCGGCCGATATCGATATTGCTGGCTCCAGTTCCCATTCTCCTCCTCTTGCTAAAGCCGTTATTGAAAGTGTCACAGCCCACACTGGTGATGAGACTCAAGAAAGCGCTGAAGCGCAGGACTTCGAAGTTGACATAGTAAAGTCTACTTCTCCAGGTAAACTCAACATTGATCTCGCTCAAGTAGACTGCTTGTTTGCTTCGACTGAGTTCAATGAGCTCCTTGCTTATTTCTTAAGTGTCGATGAGCTATTATCCCCTCTTTTTATGGGGAATACTGACTTTAACTTTTCTTCTCCTGTAGAGAAAGCACCAAGTATTACTTAGCCTTCCCCTCTTCCAAGTGTTTCCTCTCCGCCTCTTCAGATTACTCCCCCTTCCGTTTCTCAACCGAGGTCACAAGAGGAGAAGATAGAAGCTCTTCAAGGCTTGGATGACCCAGTCGTTTCTCAAGAACAGAAGGCCGAAGAACCTGAAGAAGGCGAGAGAACTCCGGAACACACTGCTTCTGATAACATAACATTATCCACTCTTTTCTCTCTGGGCAGTGAATCTTCTTCTAAGAAGAGGGGGAAACGAGGAGTCTCAAAGAAAAAGAGAGAAGCTTCTAGTGGTGAGGAAAAAATAGTAGAACGCCCAATTGCACCTCTTCCTCTTTCTTCCCCTACTCTCACAAGCCGGCCCCAAAAATTGATCATCCGGCCAGGCGTAGGCTCGAAAGGTGGCAGGAAGAAGAAATGATGGGCTTGGGCTTATGCTTCTTGTCTTGTTTTTCACTTTTTTGCTTGTATATACAAAGACTTATGTTGACCGGCGATTGTGCGGGTACTGCTCCCCGCCTTCTTTTGTTTTGAAACATGTACATGTATAAAAAATTTATAGTATGGAATAAAATGATTTTTTTACTTGTACAAACTTCTGTCTGTATTTGAGAATGCATTTATTCTTTTTTTTATACAAGTTTCTTTATTTTCCCTGTGTGATGTTGCAGTAAACCGATGGTATGTTGCTTTAGCATTGTTTTTATTTTTGCGACTATATTATATTGCCCCCATACCATGGTTTATTGCAATCTCTTTCACATTGGCAGAATTTTGGAGAACAACTCTTCTGTTTCGAGAAGACTTGTGCTCATTCTTTAGAGAACAACTTTTCCATTTGAAGGAGGTCTGCATCTGTACTTTATAGGATAATATTTCCGTTTTAAGGAAATATTTTTCTGATTTGGTAGAATGCGCCTCGTATTGGAGAAGTTTTCTATTTTTTTTGTGTCGCGAAGTTTTACACTTCACTTTTATTTTGGCAAGTGAATTTTCCTTCGTGGTACAGTGGACCTCCGAAAAAGGGCTTTGACCTGCTTGTGCATCCGAAGAGGGATTTTTTTTGATTATGCCTCTAGGATGAGGGTTTTTTGTTTGATTGTACCTCTGGGAAGAGGGCTTTTTGTTTGTTTGTGCCTCTGCGAAGAGGGCTTTTTTTTGTGCCTCTGGGGAGAGGGCTTTTTTGTTTCTGCCTCTGGGGAGAGGCTTTTATTTTTTACCTGTCCGCAGGGAAGCGGGCCTTCGAAGAGGACTTTTCACATTTCGACCCGTGTGAAGTTTTATTTCAGATCACGGTGAAATGTGTGCCTCTGAGTAGGGCTTTTGCCTAGAAGTTTGGAGTTTCTTTCTCTCGGTTGGATGGATTCACGGGGCGGACACATGTTACTTGGATTGATTGTTCGCACAAACGTTCTCAGCTAGTTAACGAGTGTCCTGTGCCACCGGTCAGTCCACAACTTTCCGTCGAGAAAGAGAACTCTCTTTTTCTGGCTAGTCCCATTAAAGGTCTTTTATCATTTGAACTATGGTGAAATGGGCCTCCGAAGAGGGCTTGTCACATTGCAGCACTTGGAAAGTTTTATTTGAAATCTCGGTGGAATGCGTGCCTCCGAGTAGGGCTGTTGCCTGGAAGTTTGGAGTTTCCTTCTCTCGATTGGATGGATTCACGGGGCAGACACAAGTTACTTGGATTGTTTGTTTGCACAAACGTTCTCAGCTAGTTAACGAGTGTCCCGTGCCACCGGTCAGTCCACAGCTTTCTATCGAGAAGGAAAACTCTCTTTTTCTGGCACGTCCCATTAGAGGTCTTTGTCCTCCGAAGAGTTGTGCCTCCGAAGAGGGCTTGTGCCTCCGAGGAGGTCTTTTGCTGTTTGCTGCCTGCTTGCCCATGTCTTTTCGCCATTTTCTCATATCAGCGGTTTCTTGTTATCATTTCCAAGCGCACATTCCTTTCTTTTGCAAGTAGCTTATTCTATCCAAAGAAGTGTACTTCATTGTTAAATGAGTTCGTAGGGATAGATACAGGCTAATTAATCGAATGTTTGTTTGCACAAACGATCACAATTAGTTAGGAAGGGTCTGCCTTTGGTGGAACCACTAACTGTTTGCTTGAAGCACTTCTTATATAGGATTTGAATCTGGAATTTTTGTGGCTAGATATTCATCTGTTGAGTGATGTCAGGGATCGCTTGGTCTTATGATGGGTAAGCTTTGTTTTAATAGCCTGCAATATTAAATCGACATTTTAGTAATACAATTGAAGTACTTTATATATCGAAATAAAACAAGCAGTAGAGAACACAAGATTTATAGTGGTTCGGCCAAGAACTGGGCCTACGTCCACTTTATAATTCTTATTATTCACTTGCACTGGCTTTACAATGGCTTTCAATACAAGAATCATACATTCTTAATTATTTTTACAAACTTAAGCAAAGCTTTTAAGTAAAATATGGACGCAAATGATTATTGTTCCAAGCTCTTGGAATTGGATCTCCTTCAACAGTTGTCAGTTTGAAAGTGACATCAAGAAGTTTTTCGCCTATGACATATGGCTTCCCAGTTTGGCGCAAACACTCCTGTTGCTGTCATGACCCTTTTCAAGACTAGATCTCCAATCTCAAAGCTGCGTTGGCGAACTTTGGAATTGAAATTCCTAGCAATTCTTTACAGATGGGCTGCAATTCTGAGCTGAGCCTCTTCACTTTTTTCATCAAGGAAGTCAAGTGCTTCAAGTTGCAACTCTTCGTTTTCAGCCTGGTTGAAATGAATTCTTCTATGTGAAGGGAATTCTATTTCCACCGGAATCATTGCTTCTGATACATATGCTAATGAAAATGGAGTGTGTCCGGTTGCAGTTTTGTGGGTAGTTCTATATGCCCATAGTGCTTGTGGAAGCTTATCGACCCAACCACCTTTCGCTTTTTCCAGCTGTTTTTTGATGGTTGATTTGATAATTTTGTTTACTGCTTCCACTTGCCCGTTTGCCTGCGGATGAGCCACTGTTGAAAAGCTTTTCTGGATCTTGAATCGCTTGCAAAAATCTTGGAACTCTTCACTTTCGAATTGGGTTCCATTGTCTGTGATTATCTTTTGAGGCACACCATACCTGAAAATGATATTCTTAGTTACAAAGTTTATCATCTTTTTAGAGGTAATAGTGGCTAGTGGTTCAGATTCAACCCATTTAGTAAAATAATCAACAGCAACAATAGCATATCTGATTCCGGATTTGGCGGTTGGTAAAGGCCCGATGAGATCTATTCCCCAAATAGCAAATGGCCACGGACTGACCATCTGTGTTATCTCGGTGGAAGGTGCTCTTGGGATTTTCGCAAATCTCTGGCATCGGTCACATTTTCGGGCATAGCTTGCAGCATTACGATTAATATCTGGCCAAAAATACCCATAACGGAGAATTTTCTTTGCTAGAGTTTGACCACCTGAATGGTCTCCACGCTCTCCTCCGTGTACTTCAGCTAGAATTGTCTTAGCTTCTTCCTTGGTCACACACCGGAGTAATGGCATTGAGGATCCCCGCCTGTACAATCGGCCATCTTGAATTATGTATCTGGAGCCTTTTCTTAGCAACTTCTGACGTTCTTTTGAACTTTCTGGTAAAGAACCGTTGAGCAGATATTCCATTATCGGAGTCATCCATGATTCTTGCTCTTGAGATATAGTCATGATCCAGTCAATATCCATCTCATCAATGCTTGGAGATGATAGGACTTCCACAGGAACTAATCCCAATAATCGAGCTTCACCAGTGCTTGCGTACTTTGCGAGAGAGTCTGCCTTCATGTTCTCTTCCCGGGGTATATGATTTATCGTATAATGGTCAAGATCATCGAGAAGTTCCCAAGCTCTTGACAAATAAGCAGGCAGATTTCCTCCTTTAGTCCGAAACTCTTTCTTGACTTGACATATAATAAGCTGTGAATCACTAAAGATCTGCAACACTTTGACATTCAACTCTTTAGCAATTCTCAAGCTGGCAATAAGAGCTTCATATTCTGTTTCATTGTTTGTCAAAGGGAATTCCAATCTCAATGCAAAGCATAATGACCGCCATTCAGGGGTTTCAAGCACAACCCTAGCTCCGGAACAGTAATCGTTTCTTGCACAATCAACATATAATTTCCATCGAATTGGGGGATTATCAGTTACTTCTTCCTCACTATCTCCTTTATCTGTACATTCTGCGATGAAATCTGCCAATGTTTGTCCGTTAATTGCTCTCCGGGGATGATAAGTGATGTCGTATTAGCTGAGTTCAATATTCCACTTCAGAAGACGACCCGAAGTTTCAGGACGAAATAGGACTTGCTTTAGAGGTTGATCGGTGAGGACTTTGATAGGACGAGCTTAGAAATACGGCCTCAACTTTCTTGATGCAATCAGTAGACAATAGGCGAGCTTTTCCAATTTTGAATAATTCATCTCTGCTCCGGTGAATCTCTTGCTGATATAATAGACCGGGCGCTGAATTTTTGCGTCCTCCCGTACCAATGCTGCATTAAGAGCATGAGATAAGATTGCCAAATGTACGAAAAGATCCATTGTCTGGCTTAGAAAGTATTGGAGGCGTTTCCATCTGACGAATCAACTCATCGAAAGCTTTCTGGCATTCGGGAGTCCAGTCAAAAGTTTTCCTTCCTTTCTTCAGTGCATTAAAGAATGGAATGCATTTATCAGTAGCTTTGGAAATGAATCGACTCAAGGCAACGACTTTTCCATTAAGACTTTGCAATTCCTTCTTCGTTCTAGGAGCTTTTACTTCTTTTAAGGCAGCAATCTGAGTAGGATTAGCTTCAATGCCCCTAGCACTCACAATGAAACCCAGAAACTTTCCGGACCCCACCCCAAACGAACATTTCAAAGAATTAAGTTTCATTCCATACTTTCGGAGGACTGCAAACATTTCCGCCAAGTGGTCCATATGTCTACTGCTTTCTTTGACTTCACCAACATATCGTCAACGTAAACTTCCATAGTTTTGCCAATCTGCGGTTTGAACATAGCATTGACGAGTCTTTGGTAAGTTGCCACTACATTCTTAAGTCCGAAAGGCATGACTCTATAGCAGTAGAGACCAACATCGGTGTTGAAGCTTGTATCCTCCTGATCCGGCTCATGCATCATAATCTGGTTGTATCCGGAGTAAGCATCCATGAAAGATAACAATTCGTGCCCCGCTGTTCCATCCACCAACTGATCTATCCTGTGTAACGGGAAGAAGTCTTTGGGGTAGGATTTGTTTAAATCTGAGAAGTCAATGAAAACTCTCCATTTCCCATTAGCTTTCTTAATCAGTACTGGATTTGAAACCCAATTTGGATAAGTAGACTCCGTGATGAAACCATTCTCCATAAGCCGGTCTACCTCTTCTTTCAATGCTGCTTACCTTTCGGGACACTGGGTTCTTATTTTCTGTTTTACCGGTGTGAAATTCGGATCAATATTCAAAGTATGTACTGCAATTTCTGGGGATATTCCGCACATATTAGCATGAGTCCAAGCGAATACGCCTAGATTTGCCTTCAAGAATGATATTAAGGAATTTTGAACCGTCACATTAAGTTGCGAACCCACATTCGCCACTTTGTTCAGATCTTTTGGGTCAACAGGCACTGGCACCGTTACTTCCACTGGCACCACTCTATTCTCCCCTGCACTAGCTTTTCTGGGATCCATTTCTCTTCGTGCCCCGCTATGCTCGCCAGTGCAGGATCCACCCTGTAATTGCTACAGGGTTGGTTCTTTCATGCGAACTGAGGCTGCCGCATCTGTTCCTATCTCTCTTTTCCTTGCTTCACATAGCTCTATTAGATAACATTCTCGCCTAGCAATCTAATCTCCTTTAATAACTCCAATGCCATTATATGTTAGAAATTTCATAGTGAGGCATCTGGGGCGAGAATTGCCTTAAAAGCCGCAAGAGTTGGTCAGCTTAGGAAGGCGTTGTAGGCAGAAAATTCATCAACAATTACAAAAGTCTGTTTCCAAACTACCTTTTTCTGTCCCTCTCCAAGATCTACGAATAAGTCAATAGTTCCAATGGGCTGCTTCGGTTCTCCAGTAAACCAAACAATTTTCTGAGATGAAGCTTGAACGTCAGCCATTGGAACTTTCATTTGGTCGAACGTCTTTTTGAAGAGAATATTGCAAGAAGCGCCGCAATCTACACGCATTCTTCTCACAATAGCCGGCCCAATGCCCACAGAGATGACCAAGAGATCCATGGTTGGAGATTCAATACCCATAGAGTCCCTGGCTCTGAACACAATATCATCGTTAAAAGTTTTCTGCTGCTTCAAAGGTGCAGCATCTTCTAGCACAAAATCAGTCTCTTCTGTTGGTGCATACTTCAAGGCATGGGCATATCTTTCCATCTTGCCCCAGCTTCTGCCTGCTGGGTGAGGACCTCCTGTAATCACATTAATAACAGGCCTTTCTGATTCATGCACAGTATTCCTCTCACCCGAGCCAGTCGGATGAGCAGGAAGTTGCTGACCCTTAGTAGACGAAGTTGGGTCATTTCTACTTCTCTTAACATATTGCTGCAACATGTTCTCTCTCAATAGTTCCTCAATTAAATTTTTCAGATGGCGATATTCGTTGGTATCATGACCGGGTTGATTATGAAACCGACAGAATCTCCCACTTTGAGCAGCTTTTTTGTTAACTCTCATCTCAGGCGGTTTAGGATATTCTACCGCTTCTTTG
The DNA here is from genome assembly GCA_030765085.1 of Allium cepa. Lineage (NCBI taxonomy): Eukaryota > Viridiplantae > Streptophyta > Magnoliopsida > Asparagales > Amaryllidaceae > Allium > Allium cepa. Next base: position 889,511,053 of record CM060931.1, read on the forward strand.
ATAGCAAAGAAGATATTCTCCGGAGTGTCGGTCAAAAGAGTGAAATCTGTAGATTTTAAAAAGCGAGGTTTCTTCTTATCTTTCTGTTTCTTCCCACCATTTTTCTCCCTTTTCTGACTTCTGAATTCCTTTTTGATAGGGGCAGCAGTATTATCCTCAACCTCTGTGAATGCCACTATAACTGGTGCTCGAAGGCTTTCCAAGTGCATGAATTCATCAGCTTTCTTATAGAATTTCTCAAGTGAATTCGGTTCTTTCATCTTCAGCCACTTCCCAAATTCGCTTGATTTGTCAATTGCCCTCATCAGGTATGTCAAGACCATTCGTGGCTCTACATTGTCCACTTCAGCCAAAGCTATGTTGAAGCGGTTGAAGAAAGACCTGATAGATTCCTCAAGATTCTGTTCCAAGCTTGACAGCGACATAATATCCTTTGCCTTCGAAGCATACAACCTGAATTGCTCTTTAAACTTCCGAGCCAAATCGGCGAACTGGTCTATGGATCGAACCGGAAGTTTTGTGAACCAGAGCAGAGCCACTCCTTCCAAGTATACTGGAAAGTAATGGCATTTGATTTCATTAGACTCTCTAGCACCAGTCATGTGCCAATCATACTTATACAGGAATTGATTGGGGTCGCTTGTTCCCTTATAAGCCAGGATGGTCGGAGGAACAAACTTCCTTGGGAATTCTGCCTTTAGATTCTTCTCAGTGAACGGAGTTTTGCTCGGAGCGAATCCCCATTCCTTCTCATCTTCATCCCTCTGCATGCTTTCTTTCATGATTTGTCGCACCATGCCTGAAAGATATTCCTCATCATTTAAAGGATCTGCAGGACAGACTTCGGCCATTTTCTCAGAAGTTTTCTGAGACAAACGTTCACGGAGAGTTGGCTATGGTCTCGATCCACCAGCTTGGGGAGGTGTTTCTTTGGCGTGGCTAGCTTCTCTTTGTGGAATATTCCTTTTGTAACGACCCGTATTTTATGTAGCGAAGAATCGTAGAACTGTTGTCATTAAATTGTTGTGTTGTTAAGCCGTCCAGAGTTAAGTCGTCTAAGATTAGGTCGTGATAGCTTAGGTCGGCTAAGTGACATAGGGGGGTTGGAGCGACCTAAGGGAAGTGAACGGCCAAAGGAGGTTGGTGGCAGATATGAGCGACTTAAGAGATTGGCGACTTAAGGAAGTTAGGACATGTTGAGGCTTAAGTCGTGTAGTAGCTTAAGTCGTTTGGGTTGGTTGAGCGACTTACTGAAGTAGAGCGACTTAAGGAGTTAATGGCTTAAGGTAGGAGAGAGACTTAAGGAGTTAACGACCTAGTAGTTAGCGACTTAAGGAGATAGGATGGTTGAGCGAGTTAACGACGGGTTCTGTTTATAGTTAGGTCGTAAGCGACTTATGTTAGGTCGCGCAACGGTTTAGGTCATAAGTCGCGCATTAGTGTTAAGGCTTAGGTCACTGGGTCGTTGTGTCGTGCACTTGCGTTGTAGTTAAGTCGTTGAGACCCTGTGTTTAGTTAAGTCGCTAAGTCGTTGGGTTATTAAGTCGCTAGGTCATGTCCCAGTTAGGATTAAGTGTTAGGTCGCCTATGTTGTAAGTCGTGTGAAGGCCTAAGGGGTTAGGTCGTGCATGTTTTAGGTCGTGCATGCTATTAAGTCGTTGGGTCGACTTCATGGTTAAGTTGTAGGTCGTGGGGAGTTTTAGGTCGTTGGGTTTTGTTCAGTCGAGAGCGACTTAAGGGCGCGGACGACCCAAGGTTTTCCAGCCTATAAATACACGTGCTTCCTTCACTTTTTGGGATCCGAATTTTGAAGCGACGAAGTGCTGCCATTTTGACAGCTCGAGCGCTACACTTCTTCACTTCTTATCTCTTCTCTAGTCTAGTGCTTCCTTCCATCCAAGATGGAAGATCAAATCGAAGATCTAAGAGCCAAAATTGAAGATCTACATTCTTCAATGAGAGACTTCATCGTTTGAAGCGGAATTTTGACGGATCAAGCTAGATCCTTTGCTGTCCGGATCTAGAGTTTGTTGCTTTTGAGGTGTTTAGGTGATTCAGTGAGTGGTGCTTATCTCTCACACGGACCCAAAGGAGTATATCGGATTAGTGGTTTGATTTTGTGTTAAAGTAGTGGTTTCATGCATTTCTGTAAAACCTAAGTATAGATTCATTGTTCATGAAGATTTGACATCCATTTTAGTACATGTTAACCTATGCAAGTTCATCCATTAAGTTGGAGATAATACTTATGATCCATGCTTGTTAGATTTGGACTCTTTATTTACAAGATTGCCATTTTGTTATAATTGCTTTTAGATCTTGTTTGAATGCTTGATTACTTGGATTAATGATTGATTTGATTGATTAGTTGATTAGTGATTGAATTTGGACAAGTATGGTCGGAGATGATTCAAAAGCTAAGGGGACGGATCTTGAATAAGGAAAGCTGCTCGTAGCATATGTGGCGGATGTTGAAGCTCATATGGATAGATTTGATGATGATGTTGATGGGATTTTCTATGATGAGATGAGGCAAAGCATGATAGGATGAAGCCTTGGTATAATCCAGACGGGATCATTCCAAGCAGGTTGATAATGGTTGGCTTGAGAGGCGCTTGAGCTAGTATGGAAATAGTCGTCAAGGAGGATGACTAGAAGGCTGAGATCTCATCGTTGTTGAAGGTTCTAGCAGGCTCAAAGCAAGAGTATGCTGGGCAGATTCGATAGTCCCAATCGACTAATAGTTGATGGTCGAGTGCTCTGGGCAGATTCGATAGTCCTAGGCACGGGTCACGACGACGTGCGGAGTTCTGTCTAGAACCGGGGTTACCATTAGCCCTTGACGGACGGATGAAAGAATGAGCCGGTCATTCAATTAACGGTGATATCGATGCAATGATAACAGTGATAGCCAGAGTCATGGATGTTTGGATGCTTTGGTTGTATCGTCACTCGGTCTCAAGAGCGATGTTTTGTGGGTGCTTATCTGATCTTGGTTTAGGCCTTGGGGGTTTGTGCTTGAAAAACATCGACCTTGACTCGAGTGATAATTGTTTTACTTTAAATGTCAGCTTTGCTATGTTTATTTCTGCTTAGTGGGTCTGGGGGCTATCACTGTAGAAAGAGGTGGAGTGGGAGGGTTGGATTCCTATTCCTTTATGCTCTTTTAGTATGTTGTTAGTTAATTTACCGCTCACTAAGACCGTTGTCTGACTCAAGGTTTTATGTTCAACTCTTATTACCTTGGGCTGTTCATCTATTTTGGGATGGGCAGACTAGGTAGCAGGTGATAGGTGCTGTTCTTAGTGACCAACGATGTTGATGACGAAGACGAGCTGGAGGCTTTTGCATATTGTTTTTCTTACTCTACGTACTGGATGTTCCGCTGCTTGTATGATTCCCTGAGTGTCATGTAGTGAGGCTTGATGTATTGACTATTCAGATGTTTGTATCAAATTGTTTTGTAGTGTATTGATGAGATTCTATTTAGTGAAGCTTCACTATATATATTTCTCTATTGTATTTTATCCCTGCGCTGTGAATAATACGACAGACTCCGCTGTTTTTACCTTACCTTGATGATCATCCATGGCTGCCTGGCACACTTTACAGTGCACTATTTCCTTGTTTAGTGAAGGAGTCATGGGCGGTCGTCACATTTGGTATCATAGCTTTGGTTAATCGATTTTAGCCAATGCTCGCTGACGTAATTACGTATGAGAGACGTAATTGTATTTTGATGGATGATTACTATATATAATATAGTAGCTTAGAAGGATTTGAACCACTTATGCAGTTGTTTCTCAAGGTGTACTAATCATTCTTTTATAGATATTGAGAGTGAGTCGAAGAGGGAGACCAGCTGCTAGGGAAGGCCGTGATTCTGAGGGGGCTGCTGATTATGCTGCTTTGTTCGAGGCCATGATGACTTCGATCATGAGAAGGATGCCAGCTCCGGGTCCAACATTAGATGTTGGAGTTCAAGTTCAAACTCCAAAACAAGTGGATTTTGCTAAGCTGTGTAAAGACTATACTGCTCTAGGAGGAAAGGTTTTCTTGGGAACAGAATCAACCATAGAAGTCCAGAGATGGATAGATGCTTGTAGAAGGATCTTTGGTGATTTGGGAATCGAGGATGTAACCAAAAGGAAGCTTGCATCAAGACAGCTTCAGGGAAGAGCTTCTGATTGGTGGAACTCTATCACCATTGATACTCTAGAGGAAGAAATTACTTGGGAGCAATTCCAAGTCAGGTTTGAAACGAAGTTCATTTCTACAGCTCAGAAATCCGTTCTGTTTAAGAAATTTGTGGAACTCAAGCAAGGTGGAAGACCAGTTCTTGAGTATGTTTCGGAGTTTGAAGCCTTGTCCAAGTATGCTCGGTCATATATTGAATCTCCTTATCAGAAGAATGAGAAGTTTGTGACAGGCTTGGACACTTACCTTGGGAGGCAGTTGGTGGATCATTTGGATGATCTGTTTGAGAAGCTTGTGGAGAAGGCTCTTAGGCATGAGAATCTGTTTCCTAAGGAAGGATCTGTTGTTTCTGTGACCAAGGAAGATTCTAAACCACAGCAAGGTAGGAACAAGAAGAGGAAGCGGCAGCAACAGAAGGGTAAGAATGGCCAAAAGAAGCCGAAGGGCGAAGTGACCTGCTACAATTGCCAGCAGAAGGGCCATTTCTCCAGAGATTGTAAGAATCCAAAGGTACCATTGAAGTTCCACAACTGTGACAAACTGGGGCATATCAGGAAGAATTGTCCAGAACCGAGGAAGGACAAACAGATTGTGCAAGCCTATGCTTTGGGAGCAGTGCCATCATCTTCAAAAGCTCCTACTGCAGAAGAGAAAGGGAAGAGTGTGGTGGTACAAGGTACCCTTTACATTTGTGGTATTCCAGTTAGAGTGTTATTCGATGGTGGAGCATCGCATTCCTTTGTTTGTAATGAACTTATAGGTCGGTTGGGTCTAGAACCAGATATTGTTGATAGACCATTGGTTGTGACTAATCCAGTTGGGGTTCGTCCTATTTGTGTATGCTATGTCGTGGTCTGATTGTATCGAGTCATGATTGCTCTTTTGTTTGTGATTGTTTTGTTCTGAACTTTGCGGGGTTTGGAATTATTTTGGATATGGACTGGCTTAGGAAGTATGCGGCAAAGGTTGATTGTGAAAGGCTGGAGGTGGCAGTTGAGAATATCGAAGGGCGAAAGGTTGTGATATGATGTAAGCATGAGAAAGGCGTCTTCATGAGCTTCATGTATTCGCTGGTTGCTCCACGGGATGGACTGTCATCGGTGCCAATTGTGAATGGATTTGAGGATGTCTGTGATGAGGTCAAAGGGTTACCGCCGCATAGAGAGATCGAGTTTCGCATCGATCTAGTTGAGGGAGCCAGACCTGTTGTGATGCCTCTTAGGCGGATGGCGCCTAGGGAACAGCAAGAGTTGAAGGTGCAAGTTGATGATCTTTTACAGAAAGGATTCATTCGGCGTAGTGTGTCCGAATGGGGGTGCAGCAGTTGTGTTTTCAACCAAAGCGGATGGATCATTAATATTTGTGTGGATTATCGTGAGATGAATAAAATGACTAAGAAGAACAAGTATCCATTGCCGAGAATAGATGACTTGTTTGATCAGCTTCACGAAGCCAAGGTGTTTTCTCAGATGGATTTGGCAACGGGATTTCACCAATTAAGAGTGGCAAAGGATAGTGTGCCGAAGATTGCTTTTAGGACACCATCTGTTTTCTTTGAGTGGCTGGTAATGCCGTTTGGATTGACCAATGCACCAGCATATTTTGTGGATCTTATGAATAGAGTGTTCAGGGATCAGTTGAACAAGTTCGTACTTGTGTTCCTAGATGATATTTTGATTTATTCCAGAACTGAAGAAGAGCACAAGATGCACTTGCGTATTGTTTTGGAGACCCTGCGAAAACATCAGCTGAAGGCTAAGTTTTCGAAGTGTCACTTCTGGAAGAGCGAAGTGAGTTTCTTAGGCCATATTATCTCTGGAAGTGGAATAGCGGTTGATCCCACCAAGGTGGCAGCAGTCCAGAATTAGGTTAGACCTAAGAATGCATCTGATGTGAGAAGTTTTCTTGGATTAGCAGGATATTATCGTCGATTAATCAAAGACTTTTCCAAGGTAGCTGCACCATTAACAGGATTGATGAAAAAGAACCAAGTATTCAGATGGGATGCTAAGTGTGAGTAAGCTTTCGGAATCCTGAAAGAGCGACTAACAAGTGCTCCCGTTCTGACTATTCCAAGTGGAAATGATGAGATGGTGGTTTACACCGATGCATGTGGTACTGGACTTGGAGTAGTGCTGATATAGAAGGGTGAAGTTGTTGCGTATGCAAGTCGACAACTGAAGCCGCATGAAGATATTATCCGACTCATGATTTGGAGTTGGCGGCGATTGTATTTGCTCTAAAGATGTGGAGACATTACCTATTGGGAGTTCGATTCGAGTTGTTTACAAATCATAAGTCATTGAAGTATCTTTTCTCCCAGAAAGATTTGAATCTTCGACAGCAAAGATGGTTGCAGTTTTTGGCATCATATGATTTTGGTATAGCCTATACTCCGGGAAAAGGTAACGCGGTGGCAGATGCGTTAAGTCGAAGACATGCAGGATTGGGAGCCATGTTTTCAAAATGGAAGAGTCTCGAGTTTTTGGCTGGATTTGACTTCAGGCCCAGATATGAATTGGAACCTGAGATGTTGGCAAACTTATCGATAAGACCTACTCTTATGGAAAGGATTGGCGAGAGCCAAAAGCGAGACGATAAGCTTGTCAAGATTATCCGTGATTTGGAATCAGGGTTGGACCCAGAGAAGGATAAAGGATTCGAGGTCGATCGAGAGGGTTGGCATCGGAAGCAAGGACGACTAGTTGTTCCCGATATAGATGAATTGAGAAATGAAGTTTTAAAGGAGAGTCATCACTCGAAGCTGACAATTCATCCAGGTGGAAATAAGATATACCGGGATATGAAGAGAACCTATTACTAGGAAGGTATGAAGAAGGATGTTGGAAATTTTATTTCCAAATGCATGAACTGCCAGTTGGTAAAAGCCGAACAGAAGAAGCCAAGTGGATTACTTCAGCCATTAGAAGTTCCTACAGGGAAGTGGGAGCAAATATCGATGGATTTTATCGATGGGTTACCTAGAACCAGAGCAGAAAATGAAGGGATTTGGGTCATCGTAGATCGTTTGACTAAGAGTGCAAGATTCATTCCTGTTTGATCAACCGGGACTGCATCGAAATTGGCTGAGATATATGTTAAAAGGATAGTTCGATTCCATGGTATTCCGAAAAGTATAGTGAGCGATCGAGACCCATTGTTCACTAGTGGATTTTGGAAGAGCTTCCAGGAAGTTTTGGGAACCGGGTTGTGTTTGAGTACAGCTTATCACCCCCAAACAGATGGTCAGACCGAGAGAGTCAACCGAGTTTTGGAAGATCTCCTCAGAACATGTGTTTTGGACTTCGGAGGATCATGGGTAGATCATCTTCATTTGGTGGAATTTTCGTATAATAATATTTAACAGTCAAGCATTGGTATGGCGCCGTATGAAGCATTGTATGGAAGACCGTATAACTCTCCGACATGTTGGTTGGAAACATGAGAAAAGTTGATACTTGGGCCAGAAATGATTCAACAAACTTCGGATTGCATAGAGATCATTCGGCGACGAATGAAGGCAGCCCAAGATCGTCAGAAAAGTTACGCCGATAAGCGTCGTAAGGATTTGGAGTTCAACATAGGTGATATGGATTTTGTGAAGATTTCTCCCCTAAGGAATGTTATTCGATTCGGGAAGAAATGGGAAAATTGACTTCGAGATTTGTTGGACCATTCCCGATCATCGAGCGAATTGGAAAGCTCGCCTATAAATTGGAATTACCAGAAAAGATGTCGGGTGTGCACAATGTTTTTCATGTATCGTATCTACGGAAGTATGGGCACAACTCGAATACAGTGTTTTCTGCTAATAGTTGTGAGGACTTTGAGATTGATCCAATCATTGAGAGACCTCGTAAACCGCTTCGTGTTGTGGAAACTGATACGAAGCAGCTTAGGAGGAAGGTATTCAAGTTGCTCAAGGTACAATGGAGTGATGATGTTAACGACTGTACATGGGAGGAGGAAGAGAGGATGAAGGCAGCTCATCCTGAAATCTTCAAGGTATGACCGTGAGGTGTCGTGACATCGCATGACATTGTAACTTGTTCTAGTCTTAGAATTCTACATGCTAGGTAAGTAATTGGATGCATGGTTTGTTGATTGCTATGGATGGTAGGCATGCAGAATAGTTTTGGTTGCTCTTGTTTGTTTGGAATTTTGGGGGCGAAATTCCTAAGGGGGAGAGAATGTAACGACCCGTATTTTATGTAGTGAAGAATCGTAGAACTGTTGTCAATAGATTGTTGTGTTGTTAAGCCATCCAGAGTTAAGTCGTCTAAGATTAGGTCGTGATAGCTTAGGTCGACTAAGCGACATAGGGGGGTTGGAGCGACCTAAGGGAAGTGAACGACCTAAGGAGGTTGGTGGCAAATGTGAGCGACTTAAGAGATTGGCGACTTAAGGACGTTAGGACATGTTGGGGCTTAAGTCGTGTAGTAGCTTAAGTCGTCTGGGTCGGTTGAGCGACTTACCGAAGTAGAGCGACTTAAGGAGTTAACGGCTTAAGGTAAGAGAGCGGCTTAAGGAGTTAACGACCTAGTAGTTAGCGACTTAAGGAGATAGGATGGTTGAGCGAGTTAACGACGGGTTCTGTGTATAGTTAGGTCGTAAGCGACTTATGTCAGGTCGCGTAACAGTTTAGGTCATAAGTCGCGCATTAGTGTTAAGGCTTAGGTCGCTGGGTCGTTGTGTCGTGCACTTGCGTTGTAGTTAGGTCGTTGAGACCCTGTGTTTAGTTAAGTCGCTAAGTCGTTGGGTTGTTAAGTCGCTAGGTCGTGTCCCAGTTAGGATTAAGTGTTAGGTCGCCTATGTTGTAAGTCGCGTGAAAGCCTAAGGGGTTAGGTCGTGCATGTTTTAGGTCGTGCATGCTATTAAGTCGTTGGGTCGGCTTCATGGTTAAGTTGTAGGTCATGGGGATTTTTAGGTCGTTGGGTTTTGTTCAGTCGCGAGCGACTTAAGGGGGCGAACGACCTAAGGTTTTCCAGCCTATAAACACACGTGCTTCCTTCACTTTTTGGGATCCGGATTTTGAAGCGACGAAGTGCTACCATTTTGAGAGCTCGAGTGCTACACTTCTTCACTTCTTATCTCTTCTCTAATCTAGTGCTTCCTTCCATCGAAGATTGAAGATCAAATCGAAGATCCAATAGCCAAAATTGAAGATCTACATTCTTCAAAGAGAGACTTCATCGTTTGAAGCGGAATTTAGACGGAGCAAGCTAGATCCTTTGCTGTCCTGATCTGGAGTTTGTTGCTTTTGAGGTGTTTAGGTGATTCGGTGAGTGGTGGTTATCTCTCACACGGACCCAAAGGAGTATATCGGATTGGTGGTTTGATTTTGTGTTAAAGTAGTGGTTTCATGCATTTTTGTAAAACCTAAGTATAGATTCATTGTTCATGACGATTTGACATCCATTTTAGTACATGTTAACCTATGCAAGTTCATCCATTAAGTTGTAGAGATAATACTTATGATCCATGCTTGTTAGATTTGGACTCTTTATTTACAAGATTGCCATTTTGTTATAATTGCTTTTAAATCTTGTTTGAATGCTTGATTACTTGGATTAATGATTGATTTGATTGATTAGTTGATTAGTGATTGAATTTGGACAAGTATGGTCGAAGATGATTCAAAAGCTAAGGGGAAGGCTCTTGAATAAGGAAAGCTGCTCGTAGCATATGTGGCGGATGTTGAAGCTCATATGGATAGATTTGATGATGATGTTGATGGGCTTTGCTATGATGAGATGAGGCGAAGCATGATAGGATGAAGCCTTGGTATAATCCAGACGGGATCATTCCAAGCAGGTTGATAATGGTTGGCTTGAGAGGCGCTTAAGCTAGTATGGAAATAGTCGTCAAGGAGGATGACTAAAAGGCTGAGATCTCATCGTTGTTGAAGGTTCTAGCAGGCTCAAAGCAAGAGTACGCTGGGCAGATTCGATAGTCCCAATCGACTAATAGTTGATGGTCGAGTACTTTGGGCAGATTCGATAGTCCTAGGCACGGGTCACGACGACGTTCGGAGTTTTGTCTAGAACCGGGGTTACCATTAGCCCTTGACGGACGGATGAAAGAATGAGCCGGTCATTCAGTTAACGGTGATATCGAGGCAATGATAACAGTGATAGCCAGAGTCATGGATGTTTGGATACTTTGGTTGTATTGTCACTCGGTCTCAAGAGCGATGTTTTGTGGGTGCTTATCTGATCTTGGTTTAGGCCTTGGGGGTTTGTGCTTGGAAAACATCGACCTTGACTCGAGTGATAATTGTTTTACTTTAAATGTCTGCTTTGCTATGTTTATTTCTGCTTGGTGGGTTTGGGGGCTATCACTGTAGAAAGAGGTGGAGTGGGAGGGTTGGATTCCTATTCCTTTTTCCTTTATGCTCTTTTGGTATGTTGTTAGTTAATTTACCGCTCACTAAGACCGTTGTCTGACTCAAGGTTTTATGTTCAACTCTTATTACCTTGGGCTGTTCATCCATTTTGGGATCGGCAGACTAGGTAGCAGGTGACAGATGCTGTTCTTAGTGACCAACGCTGTTGATGACGAAGACGAGCTGGAGGCTTTTGCATGTTGTTTTTCTTACTCTATGCACTGGATGTTCCGCTGCTTGTATGATTCTCTGAGTGTTATGTAGTGAGGCTTGATGAATTGTCTATTCAGATGTTTGTATCAAATTGTTTTGTAGTGTATTGATGAGATTCTATTTAGTGAAGCTTCACTATATATATTTCTCTATTGTACTTTATCCCTGCGCTGTGAGTAATAGATAGAATCCGCTGTTTTTACCTTACCTTGATGATCATCCATGGCTGCCTGGCACACTTTACAGCGCACTATTTCCTTGTTTAGTGCAAGAGTCATGGGCGGTCGCACATTTGCAAGAAGCGTCGCAATCTACACGCACTCTTCTCACAATAGCCGGCCCAATGCCCACAGAGATGACCAAGAGATCCATGGTTGGAGATTCAATACCCATAGAGTCCCTGGCTCTGAACACAATATCATCGTTAAAAGTTTTCTGCTGCTTCAAAGGTGCAGCATCTTCTAGCACAAAAACAGTCTCTTATGTTGGTGCGTACTTCAAGGCATGGGCATGTCTTTCCATCTCGCCCCAGCTTCTGCCTGCTGGGTGAGGACCTCCTGTAATCACATTAATAACAGGCCTTTCTGATTCATGCACAGTATTCCTCTCACCCGAGCCAGTCGGATGAGCAGGAAGTTGCTGACCCTTAGTAGACGAAGTTGGGTCATTTCTACTTCTCTTAACATATTGCTGCAACTTGTTCTCTCTCAATAGTTCCTCAATTAAATTTTTCAGATGGCGATATTCGTTGGTATCATGACCGGGTTGATTATGAAACCGACAGAATCTCCCATTTTGAGCAGCTTTTTTGTTAACTCTCATCTCAGGCGGTTTAGGATATTCTACCGCTTCTTTGATAGCAAAGAAGATATTCTTCGGAGTGTCGGTCAAAAGTGTGAAATCTGAAGATTTTAAAAAGCGAGGTTTCTTCTTATCTTTCGGTTTCTTCCCACCATTGTTCTCCCTTTTCTGACTTCCGAATTCCTTTTTGATAGGGGCAGCAGTATTATCCTCAACCTCTGTCAAAGCCACTTTAACTGGTGCCCGAAGGCTTTCCAAGCGCATGAATTCATCAGCTTTCTTATAGAATTTCTCAAGTGAATTCGGTTCTTTCATCTTCAACCACTTCCCAAATTCGCTTGATTTGTCAATTGCCCTCATCAGGTATGTCAAGACCATTCGTGGCTCTACATTGTCCACTTCAGCCAAAGCTATGTTGAAGCGGTTCAAGAAAGACCTGATAGATTCCTCAGGATTCTGTTCCAAGCTTGACAGCGACATAATATCCTTTGCCTTCGAAGCATACAACCTGAATTGCTCATTAAACTTCCAAGTCAAATCGAAGAACTGGTTTATGGATCGGACCGGAAGTTTTGTGAACCAGAGCAGAGCCACTCCTTCCAAATATACTGGAAAGTACCGACATTTGATTTCATCAGACGCTCTAGCACTAGTCATGTGCCAATCATTCTTATACAGGAATTGATTGGGGTCGCTTGTTCCCTTATAAGCCAGGATGGTCGGAGGAACAAACTTCATTGGGAATTCTTCCTTTAGAATCTTCTCAGTGAACGGAGTTTTGCTCAGAGCGAATCCCCATTCCTTCTCATCTTCATCTCTTTGCATGCTTTCTTTCATGATTTGTCGCACCATGCATGAAAGATATTCCTCATCATTTAAAGGATCTGCAGGACAGACTTCAGCCATTTTCTCGAAAGTTTGTCGAGACAAACGTTCACGGAGAGTTGGCTATGGTCTCGATCCTCCAGCTTGGGGAGGTTTTTCTTTGGCGGGGCTAGCTGCTCTTTGTGGAATATTCCTTTTGTAACGATCCGTATTTTATGCAGCGAAGAATCGTAGAACTGTTGTCATTAGATTGTTGTGTTATTAAGCCGTCCAGAGTTAAGTCGTCTAAGATTAGGTCGTGACAGCTTAGGTCAGCTAAGCGACATAGGGGCGTTGGAGCGACCTAAGGGAAGTGAACGACCAAAGGAGGTTGGTGGCAGATGTGAGCGACTTAAGAGATTGGCGACTTAAGGAAGTTAGGACATGTTGGGGCTTAAGTCGTGTTGTAGCTTAAGTCGTTTGGGTCGGTTGAGCGACTTACTGAAGTAGAGAGACTTAAGGAGTTAATGGCTTAAGGTAGGAGAGCGACTTAAGGAGTTAACGACCTAGTAGTTAGCGACTTAAGGAGATAGGATGGTTGAGCGAGTTAACGACGGGTTCTGTTTATAGTTATGTCGTAAGCGACTTATGTTAGGTCGCGTAACGGTTTAGGTCATAAGTAACGCATTAGTGTTAAGGCTTAGGTCGCTAGGGTCGTTGTGTCATGCACTTGCGTTGTAGTTAGGTCGTTGAGACCCTGTGTTTAGTTAACTCGCTAAGTCGTTGGGTTGTTAAGTCGCTAGGTCGTATCCCAGTTAGGATTAAATGTTAGGTCGCCTATGTTGTAAGTCGCGTGAAGGCCTAAGGGGTTAGGTCGTGCATGTTTTAGGTCGTTCATGCTATTAAGTCGTTGGGTCGGCTTCATGGTTAAGTTGTACGTCGTGGGGAGTTTTAGATCGTTGGGTTTTGTTCAGTCGCGAGCGACTTAAGGGGGCGGACGACCTAAGGTTTTCCAGCCTATAAATACACGTGCTTCCTTCACTTTTTGGGATCCAGATTTTGAAGCGACGAAGTGCTGCCATTTTGACAGCTCGAGTGCTACACTTCTTCACTTCTTATCTCTTCTCTAATCTAGTGCTTCCTTCCATCCAAGATTGAAGATCAAAACGAAGATCCAAGAGCCAAAATTGAAGATCTACATTCTTCAATGAGAGACTTCATCGTTTGAAACGGAATTTTGACGGATCAAGCTAGATCCTTTGCTGTCCGGATCTGGAGTTTGTTGCTTTTGAGGTGTTTAGGTGATTCAGTGAGTGGTGGTTATCTCTCACACGGACCCAAAGGAGTATATCGGATTGGTGGTTTGATTTTGTGTTAAAGTAGTGGTTTCATGCATTTCTGTAAAACCTAAGTATAGATTCATTGTTCATGAAGATTTGACATCCATTTTAGTACATGTTAACCTATGTAAGTTCATCCATTAAGTTGTAGAGATAATACTTATGATCCATGCTTGTTAGATTTGGACTCTTTATTTACAAGATTGCCATTTTGTTATAATTGCTTTTAGATCTTGTTTGAATGCTTGATTACTTGGATTAATGATTGATTTGATTGATTAGTTGATTAGTGATTGAATTTGGACAAGTATGGTCGGAGATGATTCAAAAGCTAAGGGGAAGGCTCTTGAATAAGGAAAGCTGCTCGTAGCATATGTGGCGGATGCTGAAGCTCATATGGATAGATTTGATGATGATGTTGATGGGCTTTGCTACGATGAGATGAGGCGAAGCATGATAGGATGAAGCCTTGGTATAATCCAGACGGGATCATTCCAAGCAGGTTGATAATGGTTGACTTGAGAGGCGCTTGAGCTAGTATGGAAATAGTCGTCAAGGAGGATGACTAGAAGGCTGAGATCTCATCGTTGTTGAAGGTTCTAGCAGGCTCAAAGCAAGAGTACGCTGGGCAGATTCGCTAGTCCCAATTGACTAATAGTTGATGGTCGAGTACTCTGGGCAGATTCGATAGTCCTAGGCACGGGTCACGACGACGTGCGGAGTCATGTCTAGAACTGGGGTTACCATTAGCCCTTGACCGACGGATGAAAGAATGAGCCGGTCATTCAAGTAACGGTGATATCGAGGCAATGATAACAGTGATAGCCAGAGTCATGGATGTTTGGATGCTTTGGTTGTATCGTCACTCGGTCTCAAGAGCGATGTTTTGTGGGTGCTTATCTGATCTTGGTTTAGGCCTTGGGGGTTTGTGCTTGGAAAACATCGACCTTGACTCGAGTGATAATTGTTTTAATTTAAATGTCTGCTTTGCTATGTTTATTTCTACTTAGTGGGTCTGGGGGCTATCACTGTAGAAAGAGGTGGAGTGGGAGGGTTGGATTCCTATTCCTTTTTCCTTTATGCTCTTTTGGTATGCTCTTTTGGTATGTTGTCAGTTAATTTACCGCTCACTAAGACCTTTGTCTGACTCAAGGTTTTATGTTCAACTCTTATTACCTTGGGCTGTTCATCCATATTGGGATGGACAGACTAGATAGCAGGTGACAGGTGCTGTTCTTAGTGACCAACGCTGTTGATGAGGAAGACGAGCTGGACGCTTTTGCATATTGTTTTTCTTACTATATGTACTGGATGTTCCGCTGCTTGTATGATTCTCTGAGTGTTATGTAGTGAGGCTTGATGTATTGACTATTCAGATGTTTGTATCAAATTGTTTTGTAGTGTATTGATGAGATTCTATTTAGTGAAGCTTCACTATATATATTTCTCTATTGTATTTTATCCCTGCGCTGTGAGTAATATGATAGACTCCGTTGTTTTTAGCTTACCTTGATGATCATCCATGGCTGCCTGGCACACTTCACAGCACATTATTTCCTTGTTTAGTGCAGGAGTCATGGGCGGTCGTCACATCTTTCCTCGGGATCATGAATATCATCTGCAAGGTTTTCTTCATTATTCACCGGTTGAAGGTTTGCTCCGAGCAATGCATTTATCCTCTCAAGCATCAAAGCATTCTGAGTTTCCATCTGCTGGTATAATCCAGATACTGCAGCATCTAACTCTGCTCATGTAATTCCGGCACTTGGTGCTGCTTGACTTGACGAAGGAGAAGTGGCAATATTTTCATGGACATTACTAGGTCTTGTGGATCCACGCTTTCTTTCAGGAGCCATTATCTCTGATA
Organism: Allium cepa; assembly: GCA_030765085.1. Lineage (NCBI taxonomy): Eukaryota > Viridiplantae > Streptophyta > Magnoliopsida > Asparagales > Amaryllidaceae > Allium > Allium cepa. Next base: position 889,526,660 of record CM060931.1, read on the forward strand.
GACTTCTGGTTTTGAGAGAGACTCTTTCAACAAACTTTTGCGAAGCAATGACGAAGATAGCCTGACTTGGGTTCCCAGTGAAAGCACCAAAAATGTTAACGCTAAAAATTGAACGCTAACACCCCGGTGTATGTAGAGATTAAGTGAAAGAACCACCCGTGAACATGGGAATTTAAAACAAGCAGGAAAGTCATAGAGAAAGAAGTAAAAACAACAATTTTATAGTGGTTCGGCTTTAGGTTAAGCCTACGTCCACTTTAATCCTCTTTATTACCTAATCAATTACAACTTTACAACAATCTTCAATTACAATACCGATGAGACAAACAACTAGAACTCCGATGTAGAAGAATTCTTTAAATCCATCTTGATTGTGTTAGATTTCCCCTTGAAGTTAGTTGAGATGCCTCTCGTGTTTGAAGTGTCGAGTAAGTCGAGAATTCAGCAGAGTATCGGCATTCCGGAAATGAGCCAAAAAAAGATCCCTTGAATGTTGGAGCTAGCGCCGTATTTATAGGAGAGTTCGGCCTTAGGTCGTAGGTCGCGAGCGACCTTGGATAGGTCGTAGGTCGTCCGCGACCTAATGGGAGTCGTCTATGGCTTATACATGGTACACTTGATCGTTTTGGAGAAGCTAACAAGTCATAGGTCGTGGCCTAGGTAGGAAGCGGCATAGGAAGCTCCTCTGGTATGTTTGGGTTGCGAACGACTTAGGTATAGGTCGTAGGTCGTGGGCGACTTAGTAGACACGGTATACGGCCTAACAGGAGCACCCTTGATCATTCGAACAAGTCATAGATCGTGGGCGACTTAGGATAGGAACGACATAAGGAGACAAGTTACCTCAGCTTTGTATAGCTCGCTAGGTCGCTAGGTCGTTAGAGAGCTTTATTCCTGTTATGTCGCGTCTAAGTTAACTCGTTCACACTTTAGATCATTAACCCGCTGTTGGTCCATTAGTCCGTTAGGTCGTAATGCCTTAGCTCGCTGCAGAACATTATCCCTGTTAGGTTGCTCCCCTTATTAACTCGTCAGGTCGCGTATACCTTTAGGTCGCTAGGTCACCTCAGTCCATAGGTCGTTGGTGCGCTAGATAGCTCAGTCCATTTAGCCGCATGGCTGTTTAACTTGCCGAGCCGCTTTATGCATTAGATCGCTTACTACCTTAAGTAGTTAGGTCGCGCCTTCACATAAGTTGTTAACTCGTTGACTCATAGGTCGCTGGACCATCTACTCCTTTAGGTCGCTGGACCTTTCAATCCTCTAAGTTTCTGAGCTGTCCAGGTCGCTGACGAGTTGAGTCGTTAGGTCGCTACTTTCACTAGATCGCAGGGTTGTACAAAGAAGAGGGTTAACATAGTTTTTTTTTTAAAAAGGTAGAAAGGGGTAATTTCTTAAGTTATAGTACAACATTTTTGTCTATTTTACATCGTTTTGGTTTAAGCTATTGGAAGTAGTTTTTTTTTAAAAAAAGGTAAAAAGATGTAATTTCTTAAGTTGTAGTACAACATTTTGCCTTTTTTTACAACGTTTTGTTTTAAACTATTGAAAGTAGTTTTTTTTAAAAAAGGTAAAAAGGGGTAATTACATAAGTTATGGTACAACATTTTGTCTATTTTACAGCGTTTTTTTTAAGCTATTGGAAGTAGTTTTTTTTTTAAAAAGGTAAAAAGGGTAATTTCTTAAGTTATCGTACAACATTTGTCTATTTTACAACGTTTTGTTTTAAGCTATTGGAAGTAGTTTTTTTAAAAGGGGATAATTTCATAAGTTATAGTACATCATTTTCTCTATTTTACAACGTTTCTTTTTAAGCTATTAGAAATAAAAAAAATTTAAAAAAAAAGGTAAAATTGGGTAATTTCTTAAGTTATAATACAACATTTTGTCTATTTTACAACGTTTTGTTTTAAGCTATTGGAAGTAGTTTTTAAAAAAAAAGGTAATTTCTTAAGTTATAGTACAACATTTTGTCTATTTTACAGCGTTTTGTTTTAAGCTATTGGAAGTAGTTTTTTTAAAAGTTAAAAAGGAGTGATTTCTTAAATTATAACATTTTTGTCTGTTTTACAGCGTTTTGTTTTAAGCTGTTGGAAGTAGTTTTTTTTTTTTAAAAAAGGTAAAAAGCGGTGATTTCTTAAGTTAGAGTACAACATTTTGTCTATTTTATAGTGTTTTGTTTTAAGCTATTGGAAGTACTTTTTGTAAAAAAAAGTTAAAAAGGGGTAATTTCTTAAGTTATAGTATAACATTTTGTCTATTTTACAACGTTTGGTTTTAAGCTATTGGAAGTAGTTTTTTTTAAAAGGTAAACAGCGGTAATTTCTTAAGTTATTGTACAGCATTTTATCTTTTTTACAGCGTTTTTTTAGGCTATTGGAAGTAGTTTTTTTTTTAAAAAGGTTAAAGGGGTAATTTCTTAAGTTGTAGTACAGTATTTTTGTCGATTTTACAACGTTTTGTTTCAGGCTAATGGAAGTAGTTTTTTTGAACAAAAAGGTAGAAAGGGGTAATTTCTTAAGTTATAGTACAACATTTTTGTCTATTTTACATCGTTTTGTTTTAAGCTATTGGAAGTAGTGTTTTTTTAAAAAAAAGTAAAAAGAGGTAATTTCTTAAGTTGTAGTACAGATTTTTGCCTTTTTTACAGCGTTTTTTAAGCTATTGGAAGTATTTTTTTTAGAAAGGGTAAAAAAGGGTAATTTCTTTTTTTTCAAAGCCAGCGGGGTTAAAAGGATTACCTTGAATTTATACCATGCAAAAATTACAAGTACAAATAGGGACTACAGAGACAAACAAGAGAGAAGACACAAAAAAGGAAAACAATCAAAGCCACAAATACATCTACAAGCAGCACAGGAGGAACACAAAGGAACAAATAGAGCATGACCCAAAGTAGCCAGCCAAAGCCATCACCAAGCTGAATAAAAAGAGTCAAAGCACACCACCATAACCAAACCCAAGGCAGCAGCACAAAGACTCTAAGCAATACACCATAAGAGCCAACCAAGCATGACAATATGAAGCAACAAAATGTTTGGCAATAAAGGGGAACAAAATGTGTTTACTGGTAGAAGTGCAATAAAACTCCCTCTTGTTCCTTTCCATCCAAACCAAATAAACAAATTTCTTGAGAAGCTTTAATAATAAAATACTTTTACTATTCTTCCATCTAGTTGCTTTGAAGATGTTAAACCATTCAATAGAAGAAATCATACTAGGATTGTGCAAGTTAAGAGACCTCAAAACTCTTTTCCAGATGAAGAAAGAGTAAGGGCAGTTAAATAGTAGATGGAAAATACTCTCATCCTCCTTGCAACATAGAAAACATGAAGCAGAAATAACCAGATTTCTAGCCCTAAGCTTATTAAGAGTATTAATACCATTCCATACCACCTTCCATAGCATGATATTTTCTTTAGGGATAGAACAGTTGCTCCAAATTCTAGAGTGCCAAGGGAAGCAGAGCCTTGGAAGTGGACTTATAAACAGCAGCAACTGAATGCTCCTTCCCTGCCCATAAATCATGGACATTACCCTTTAAGTAAACATTGTTTTGAATATTATCCCACACCAGTCTGACAGCATAAGAACTAGAGTAAGGAAGGTTAATGCAACCATCAGACCAGAATGAGCACACCTTAGCATTATCATTGATCCCAGACTGGACCCTTAAATTAAAATTAATAACATTCACAAGAATACAGCCTTGAGCAGACCAAGGATCAAACCAGAAAGAAGAATCATCATTCTTAATACATTTCTAAAAAAATGGGAGAAAGGAAGACCTGCATATAAGAATATTCCTCCAAACCCAGCTACAATCCTTATGGATATCCACAGTCCATAAATGCATATTCTTGATCAAAAAACTCCTAGTCCAAGAAGCCCAGAGGTTATTAAAATTATTCATTGATTTATCAATTCTAGTAGACAGAGCAGCCATATTCCAAACCTTAATGTCCAAAATGCCAAGACCATCAGACTTGAAGGGAAAACAAACAGAACTGAAGGAAATTGGAATCAGTTTCTTAGAAAAAGGATTGTCGTGCCAAAGAATAATGATTTAACGCAGAATTAATCATAGATAATAACTTGGCATGCAAAATATATATTCTTGCATAGTATAAACACATAGAAGAAGCAATCGATTTAACAACAATCAACCTACCAGCGATAGATAAGCAGGACTCAGACAAAGAAGATAATCTAGCAGTGATCCTTTCAAACAGCTGAAGACATTGGTTAGATCTGATCTTAGAGGAGAAGACAAGCATACCAAGATAAGACTCATTTTCATCAAAGGGAGATAAACCAGATAATGTAGAAATAATACACTTATGGTTATCATATAACCCAGCAATTTTAATCTTGGATTAGCATCTATTAATATCCAAATCAATTAACAACTTGAAAGAAGCTAGAACATTCATAACACCATTTATTGACTTAACATTAGGTTTAGTAAACAACATTAAATCATCAGCAAAGAGGAGAGAGGAAATTTTCAAGCTCTTACAAAGAGGGTGATGGTCAATAAGCTTATGAGACATAGCATTATTGAGAAGGCTAGTGAATAATTCCATGATACACACAAATAGGTAAGGAGAAATGGGGTCCCCCTGCCTAATCCCTTGAGTAGCACTGAAATAACCGAAGGTATCACCATTTTGACGAATAGAGAATTTAACAGAAGAGATACATGTGTATATCCAGGCCAAAAAAGGGGTGTGGAAGTTCATTCTATAAAGAGTGTATATGATTGATTTCCAACTAACAGTGTCATAAGCCTTTTGAACATCTAATTTCATCACACACCTGGGAGAAATATTAATTCTGTTATAGCCTCTCAATAGCTCATTGGATAGGAGAATATTATCAGTAATGTCCCTATGAGGGAGGAAAGCACATTGGTCAAGAGAAATGGTGGTGTCTAAAACATGCTTCATCCTATCAGCCATAATTTTAGAGATGATTTTATATATTACATTGCAGCAGGAAATGGGTCTAAATTGGGAAACAGAAGAAGGTATCTGAACGTTAGGAATCAAAGAAAGGTTGGTGGCATTAATTCCAGCTAGAAGCTTATTGTTTTTAAAGAAATTAAAGATGGCATTAGTCACATCATGACCAATGATTTCCCAGGTAACTTTGAAAAAATGGGCATTAAAGCCATCAGGCCCAGGGCTGCTAGAACCCTTTATAAGGAAAATGGTATCCTTAATTTCCTCAGGAGATACTTCCCTAATAAGATGATCCTTATTACTGTTTGATATGGAAGGAAGAGAAGCTTGAGAGAATGAATGCATAGAAATATCAGGCAAGTCATGGTTAGCAAGAAGGGACTTATAGTTGTCCAGGAAAGTATCCTATATATTATCATTTGTAGTACAAGCATTGCCACACATATCATTAATATTACTGATATTACCAGAAGCATGTTTAATTTTTAAAGAATTATGAAAGATAGCAGAGTTCTTGTCCCCATGGATTTGCCATTTTAGTCTGGCCTTTTGCCTAACCATTTTGATCTCCTCCCCAAGAGCAAAGGATAAACTACGCCTGAGATTACTCTCCTGTTTATTAAGTAAAGCATTATTAGGATCAGAAAGGATATCTCTCTGCACCTGCAACAAATTATCTCTAATCGAGGAAGAAAAACTACTTCCATTCCCATAATTAGCCTTAGCCAGCTCCTCAACTTGTTCTTCAAATGCCTAAGCTTAGTTTGCAAAATGAACATAGGATTACCAAAAACATGCGTATTCCAGCAGTTAGCAACAATACTAAGAAGTCAGCATTATCGGTCCAATTATTAAAAAATGAAAAAGAGGAGTGTCTTCTAACTGTGACCGTGCCCCAATCCAAAATCAAAGGGGAATGATCAGACAAAGATGGAGGGGGAATCAAGGTGTTTAGCTTAGGCCATTTCAAGATAGAGGCAAAATTTTGATAAGATCTATCCAAAATACAAAGAGTTTTATTATCAGATCTGTTAGAACTATTCTATGTGTAGAAACAACCAGAGGAAGCAATAGCGAGGAGATGGGCATTATAATGGAGTTATTTAGAGGCCTAGTATGTTGATAAGTAAGTGGAGAACCATCACTTTTATCAATAGACAGTTGCATTCAATTCCGGTCCCCAAAACAAAGCCAAGGAGAGTTAGCTGTGTGAATACTAGGAAGTTTATCAAGGAACGATTGTCTATGGGAAACATAATTTTCAGCATAGACCACAGTTAAGAAGAACTCAGAAGAAGAAGGGATATGAATGATTTGAGAGTGAATGTATTTTCTATGGACGCATGAAGGAGTAAAGGAAAATATGGAAGGAATCCACATAATCAGGATCCTACCAAAAGGAGCTTGAGCCAGATTATGGATAAAACTCCAATTATGATTAATTAGAGACACAGCTTTACTAGTTGTTGAATAATTTAGCTTGGTCTCAACAATAGCTATCAGCTGAATATTGAGTCGTTATAAAGTTTCTAATTTCCAATTGTTTGGCCTGGGAGTTTGCACCCCTAAAATTCCAAAACCCTATCCTTTCGATCATCATTGAGACTTAGATAAGGAAGACCTGGTTCTGACACCAATGGGTGAACCAGAAATATCGTAAAAATTGGTTATTTGGATTGCAGATTGAGATATGGAGTATTGGATTCCATTGTCATTGTTATTAGAGGAAGGAACAAATTTCTTGGGTCTGCCACGTTTTGGTTTCGGAGAAGATTCCAAGTTAGACGCATTACGAGTTGAATGATTTAGGACAGAAGCCATACTATTGGAAAGATTATTATCAAAAGGAATAATATCATTGAATAGGTGGGATGGCAATGAGATTGAAGAGTAAGGAGATTTGAAAGGAGAACCTGAAGAAGAAGGGAGAGGAGGGGGAAGAAGAGGAATTAAAGGTGGAGATACGTGCATGTCAGTGTGCAAATCAGAAGGGGAAGCACATGAAGAGATTATGGGATTCCCTGAAGAGTCATTAATTTGGGAAGGATTGAGAGAGGGTAAGTTTTCTGATGGAAGGGAATCATTATTCAAAATTTGAAGAATTGAGAAAGGGTTTGAAGTTGAAATAGAATTATCTAACCCCACAACAATATTAGCCATATCACATGAACCATGCAAAGATAGAGGCTGCATGTCAGGCGTGTGAGCATTAATTGAACAACAAGGATCATTCATATTAGCCTCAGGAATTATTTCATTATTCAAGTCGGACTCCTTTTCCTTATATTTTCCATTTTCACTTGATACTTCCACTCTATCTACAGCACCTGCCTGTTCTTCATTCTCCTTATTATTTAGTGTAACATTAGTGATATCAACCACGATAGTGCATCAGGATTAGGATTTATCTTCCTCCATATCGTCTGAACAGATTTTGCTTTCCTTCTTGTCCTAACAGAGAACAACACTCTCCCTTTACTTTGATTGTCTTTAACTTTGCATGGGTCATCAGCTCCATCCATACTATCTCCAGTTTCCTCCTTATCACCAAATTCATTCTTTTCTGTTACTTGACTAAATTCACACTGGCTAGAATCATGACCAAACACATTACAGTGAATGCATATCAGAGGTTTCCAAGCATAATTAATCAAAACATTTGGACAGGAATCGTCACCCACAGCAATACAATCAGGCAATTCCTTATGGGTGATATTTCAATTAAGCATTTGGCATACTCAAATTGTTTCATTCTTTCATTATTCTCGTCATAACAAATCAATCTCCCTAGATGGCACACAAGCCAGTTAATGCCCAACAATGACCAAGTAAGAATAGGAATCTGATAAAAATGGACCCATATAGGTACAAACTTAACTGTTGCATGAGCTGATGCAAAAGATGGGTTCCATTTCGATATAATGAACATATGGCCTTTGATAAAGATGGGGTCTTTCATAAGAATATAGAGCTTATCCTCCACATTGGAAAAATTGAAGTAATAGTTCTGCTTGTCAAAAAATATCTCATATGACCCTTTAGGTTTCCAAATTTTTTCCAAATGAGATTTAACTGCCATGAAGTTGATCGTTCCAGCAAGGAAAAATCCAACCAAGCACTCGGACCAAACTTTGATTCCTTCATTTACAACTTCCTTCGGTGGAACAAGGGGGACACCAGAGTAATGTAAGTCAAAGTGAACAGGAGTGTAAACACAAGCATTCTTGGATTTAGAGGTAAAAAGAGATGACCATTTAGACAAAGAAGCCAGGACAGGAACATGTTCAGGAAGAAGGGATGAGGGATCAGATTCAGAGGAGGAAAGAGGAGGGAAAGATAGGTTAGACAGAGGATGGGGAGGGATTGGAGAAGAAGGTGGATCAGGTGGATGAGGAGGGAGAGGTTGTCTGACCGTGTTCAGGACTGAAGAAGGAGCAGTAGACAAGACAGGAGGAGGGGGACTGATGAGGAAGGCAAGGACGGGATATGCGGTGAGGAGGAAGGAATGGGAATGGCAGGGGAAGCATGGGCACCATGAGAGGACATGAAATTGAGGAGGATGAAGGGAGGAGGAAAGGGATAATTTTTTAAGTTATAGTACAACATTTTGTCTATTTTACAGCGTTTTGTTTTAAGCTATAGGAAGTAGTTTTTTTTAAAAAGGTAAAAAGGGTAATTTCTTAACTTATAGTACAACATTTTGTCTATTGTACAACATTTTGTTTCAAGCTATTGGAAGTAGTTTTTTTTTAAAAGGTAAAAAGGTTTGATTTCATAAGTTATAGTACAGCATTTTCTCTATTTTACAACATTTTATTTTAACCTATTAGAAGTAATTTAAAAAAAAGGTAAAATGGAGGAATTTCTTAAGTTATAGTACAACATTTTGTCTATTTTATAGCGTTTTGTTTTAAGCTATTGGAAGTAGTTTTTAAAAAAAAAGGTAATAAGGGGTAATTTTTTAAGTTATAGTACAACATTTTGTCCATTTTACAGCATTTGGTTTTAAGCTACTGGAAGTAGCTTTTTTTAAAAATTAAAAAGGGGTAATTTCTTAAGTTATAGTACAACATTTTGTCTTTTTTACAGCGTTTTGTTTTAAGCTATTGGATGTGGTTTTTTTAAAAAAAGGTAAAAGGTGGTAATTTCTTAAGTTATAGTACAACATTTTTGTCTATTTTACAGCATTTTGTTTTAAGCTATTGGAAGTAGTTTTTTTAAAAAAAAGGTAAAAAGGAGTAATTTCTTAAAGTATAGTACAACACTTTGTCGGTTTTACAGCGTTTTGTTTTAAGCTATTGGAAGTACTTTTTTAAAAAAAGTAAAAAGGGGTAATTTCTTAAGTTATTGTACATCATTTTGTCTATTTTACACCGTTTTGTTTTAAGCTATTGAAAGTTGTTTTTTTAAAGGTAAAAAGGGGTAATTTCTTATGTTATAGCACAACATTTTGTCTTTTCTACAGCGTTTTGTTTTAGGCTATTGGAAGTAGTTTTTTTTTTTTAAAATGTAAAAAGGGGTAACTTCTTAAGTTATAGTACATCATTTTGTCTATTTTGCAGCGTTTTGTTTTAAGCTATTTTAAGTAGTTTTTTAAAAAAAAAAAGGTTAAAAGGGGTAATTTCTTAAGTTATAGTACATCATTTTATCTATTTTACAGCATTTTGTTTTAAACCATTGGAAGTAGCTTTTTTAAAAGGTAAAAAGGGTAATTTCTTAAGTTATAGTACAACATTTTATCAATTTTATAGCGTTTTGTTTTAAGCTATTGGAAGTATTTTTTTTAAAAGGTAAAATGGGTTGATTTCATAAGTTATAGTACAACATTTTCTCAATTTTACAACATTTTGTTTTAAGCTATTGGAAGTAATTTTGAAAAAAAAGGTAAAATGGGGTAATTTCTGAAGTTATAGACATTTTGTCTATTTAACAGCGTTTGGTTTTAAGCTATCGGAAGTATTATTTTTTTTAAAAGATAAAAAGAGGCAATTTCTTAAGTTATTAGTAAAGCATTTGTTTACTTTATAGGGTTTTGTTTTAAGCTATTGGAAGTAGTTTTTAAAAAAAGGTAATAAGGGGTAATTTCTTAAGTTATAGTACAACATTTTGTCTATTTTACAGCGTTTTGTTTTAAGCTATTGGAAGAACTTTTTTAAAAGGTAAAAATGCGTAATTTCTTAAGTTATAGTGCAGCATTTTTTCTATTTTATAGCGTTTTGTTTTAGGCAATTGGAAGTATTTTTTTTTTAAAAAGGGTAAAAAGGGGTGATTTCTTAAGTTACAGTATAGCATTTTGTCTCTTTTACAGCGTTTTGTTTTAAGCTATTGGAAGTAGTTTTGTTTAAAAAAAAGTGGTAATTTCTTAAGTTATAGTACAGCATTTTGATTTATGCTATTGGAAGTAGTTTTTTTAAAAAAGGAAAAAGCGGTAATTTCTTAATTTATAGTACAGCATTTTGTCCGTTTTACAGCGTTTTGTTTTAAGCTATTGGATGTATTTATTTTTAAAAAAGGTAAAAAAAGGTAATATCTTAAGTTATAGTAACGCATTTTTTTCTATTTTACAGTGTTTTGTTTTAAGCTATTGGAAGTAGTTTTTTTAAAAAAAAGAAAAAAATAAGTAATTTCTTAAGTTATAGTACAACATTTTGCCTATTTTACAGCGTTTTGTTTTAATGTATTGGAAGTAGTTTTTTTAAAGGTAAGAAGGGTTAATTTCATAAGATATAGTACAACATTTTCTCTACTTTACAGCGTTTCGTTTTAAGCTATTGGAAGTAATTTAAAAAAAAAAAAGGTAAAAAGGGGTAATTTCTTAAGTTATAGTACAGTATTTTGTCTATTTTACATCGTTTTTTTTTAAGCTATTAGAAGTAGTTTTTTTTTAAAAGGTAAAAATGGTTAATTTCTCTGAATCAGCCTTAAATTTCTATAAACAAGTATTTAATCAGCAGTTAAGTTACCATTTTCCAGAAGTCATTTGTAAATCGATTATTTCAGAATATGGTGCGAATTTCCCGAATGATGGTTTATCTCTGGATGAAATTAAATCTGCTTTGTGGGATATTAAAGATACTACTTCTCCAGGCCCAGACGGTTTTAATTCTAAGTTTTTCAAAATTCATTGGAATCTTTCGAAAGACTTAATTTTCAAAGCGTTAAGCGATATTTTCAATAAGGGTTTAATTATTAAAGAGTGGAATCACACTTTCTTACATTTGATCCCTAAAAAATCTCACTCTTCTAGAATTCAAGATTACAGACCCATCGCATGCTGTAACACATTATACAAAGTTTTTACTAAGGTTCTCTGTAACAGATTGGCCCTCTTCTTGGACAAGTTGTTGTCTCCTAATCAAACAGCTTTTATAAAAGGTAGATCTATAGGGGACGGTATTCTTTTTGCCCATGAAATAATTAGAGGTCTTGGAAGAAAGGAAAACAAATACATGTGTATAAAAGTAGATTTGAAAAAGGCATATGACTCGATTAATAGAGCTTTTGTTATACACATGTTAATAAGTTTAGGTTTCCCAGACAAATGGGTGAAAATAATTGAAAACATCATAACCACACCAGTGTTCTCTATTGTTATAAATGGAGAATCTCATGGTTTCTTCAAGAGTTCAAACGGTCTTAGACAAGGTGACCCTCTTTCCCCAATCCTTTTTTCATTATTATGGAATATTTTACGTTACTGCTGGACGGTAAAGTCAGGGATGGCCTAATTGCTCCAATCACAGACTTTAACAATAAGCTAACTCATCTCATTTACGCCGATGATATTATTATTTTTACCAAAGCAAGTGTTCAAAACGCTGTAGCTATTAATGATGTGTTCCAAACTATGAAAAGAGACACTGGTTTGGAACTAAGCTGCGAGAAATCCAATGTTTTCTTTGGAAAAGGGGTCGTCCATTGTACTGATATTAGCTCTACTCTTAACATCCAGCAATCGGATCTCCCAGTAAGGTATTTGGGAGTTCCCTTGTCTAGTACCAATCTGAGAGACAAGGACTGTTCTCCTCTAATTAAGAAGATCAAGTTAAGATTTTTGGGATGGGAAACTAAGATGCTCAGTCTAGCTGGTAGACTGGAACTTATCAAATCTACCATTTACCCAATTATACAATTCTGGATGCAATGTTTTTGTCTCCCAAAAACTACGGTTCTTAAAATAAAACATATGATTCTTAATTTCCTTTGGAAAAGCCGTAGCAGTAAGATCCCCTTGGAAATTTTGTGTAAACAAAAAAGAGAAGGAGGATTGGGTTTGAGAAACCTAGAAGAGATGAATCAAGCGCTATACATCAAACCGATATGGAAAATCATCAACGTGGAAGGAATCTGGGCAGGTCTCATACACTGCAAGTACATTGGTACTAACAGATTTTGGGAAATCAATCAGAAAAATGATGACTCGGGAGTGTGGAAATATGTATTGAAATCCAGGCAAGTAGCTTTGAAATGTCTATCTATCAATATTTCTGATGGTAAAACAACTTCTCTTTGGTACGACCCATGGTTGAATGGAAGTTCAATCATGGAACGTATTGGGATAGATACAGCTTTCCGAACGGGTACGGAAAACATGTCTCTTGATAAGATTATTAAAAAAGGTGAGTGGAAATGGGATTCTTTTAGCTTCTTATTCCAGATTCACGAAGAAATAAAGGTGTCAAGATTCATAAAAATAGAGAACGAGATTTCTGGTTATGGAAGTGTTCTAAAAACGGACAATACCAGTTTAAAACAGTTTGGAACGCTGTGAGAACAAGTTTTGTAACAAATGAATGGTCGACTATGGTTTGGAATAAAATTCATGTTCCAAAAATGGCGGTTTGTCTCTTTAAAGCCATTAATGACTACTTATTAACGAAAGAGAGATTAATACAGAAACAGATTTCTGTAGACCCCTCATGTATTTTCTGTAACAATTACATTGAAAATACAAATCACCTATTTTTTCAATGCAATTTTACAGAAAAAGTTCGGCATTGGAGTTGCAAAAAATTCTTTAACACACCAAAAAGTCTGTTCTCTTTCAGTCTGAAGGAAGATTTACCAAAAATCGTTTCTATCTCAAGAATTAAGAATCTAAATTCAGATTTATTCCAACTTTCTATCTCGGTTTGTATTTGGCATATATGGAAAGAAAGAAATGACAGGATTTTTCGAAATAGATTCAACGATACCTCATAGATATGCGCAAAGATATTCGAGACTATGAATATTAGAATGATAAAATCAAAACATTTCAAGAACATCAATGGCCTGACTGAGACAATAGTAAAGAGATGGGGATATACCTCCCAACGCTGCATTGGGGATTCATCGAATTAATCATATGCATTGCTTCCTCCTATTGCTACCTTCTAGTTTCTCTGTGTATCGTTTCAGGTTTTTTGTACCTGTATTAACATTACATTTCCCTCACATCCTCTCTTTTAATTTACATTACAATTTACAATTAACAATACTTTTTGAACTAGTTGTAAGTTATTAGATTGCAGAACTCTAGCTGTCTGAAGTCTCTCGCTTCCCTCTCGATTGATATGGAAACCTATGGAATAAAATGGGTTAGCGACCAAGTTAAAGCTCTTACTCTTCAAATATTGAAAGAAAATTACTTATCTGTCCAGATCTGGTGGACTTCCCCCGGATCTAGATGGTTTCAGAGAAAAAAAAGCTCTTCGTCTTCCAGGTGCTATCTCGAACAAAATCAGAAAGAGTTGCTGTTAGTCATTCTTTTGAAAGCTAAAAGATCTGACCTTTTCGGGTCTAAGAGTCTTATTTACATTGGAACTTCGTTGTGGTGGATCTGGATCCAGAAATTGACTTTTATCTAGCTGGCTTCATGGTTGATTATGTATTCATAAGCTTAAGCCGTCTAGAAATATGTTTTTAGACCCTCAGTGCCATTAATGAGTTTTTAATTTTCTTTCCTAAAGAGGGGTAAATGAAGTAGAAGACGAAGTAACTGAAGTATCGACTTGCCTTACTTTTCATATGTATTGTCTCGAACATTCTACTGGTATCGGGTGTAAATGTTAGCTTGAGCACTTGGGCCTATCTGTTTTTGGCCTATTCAGTTGTACATGTTTGTATTAGGCTTTGTTGCCTTTTGGATATTGTAAACTTGATTTCTAATAGAAGTTTGAACTCTTATTCAAAAAAAAAAAAATGGTTAATTTCTTAAGTTAATAGTACAACATTCTGTCTACTTTACAGCATTTTGTTTTAAGCTATTGGAAGAATTTTTTTTTAAAAAAAGGTAAAAAGGGTAATTTCTTAAGTTATAGTACATTATTTTGTCTATTTTACAGTGTTTTGTTTTAAGCTATTGAAAGTAGTTTCTTTAAAATGTTAAAAAGGGGTAATTTCTTAAGTTATAATACAGCATTTTGTCTTTTTTACAAAGTTTTGTTTTAGGCTATTGATTTAGTTTTTTTTAAAAAAAAGTAAAAACGGGTAATTTCTTAAGTCATGGTACAACGATTTTTGTCTATTTTACAGGGTTTTATTTTAAGCTATTGGAAGTTGTTTTTTTTAAGAAAAAGGTAAAAGGGGTAATTTCTTAAGTTAGAGTATAGCATTTTATCTATTTTGCAGCGTTTTGTTTTAAGCTTTTGGAAGTAGTTTTTTTTAAAAAGGTAAAAAGGGTAATTTCTTAAGTTATAGTACAACATTTTGTCTATTTTACAACGTTTTGTTTTAAGCTATTGGAAGTAGTTTTAAAAAAAAGGTAAAATGGAGTAATTTCTTAAGTTAAAGTACAACATTTTGTCTATTTTATAGTGTTTTGGTTTTAAGCTATTGGAAGTAGTAAAAAGATAAAAAGGGGTAATTTCTTAGGTTAATAGTACAGCATTTTGTCTGATTTACACTGTTTTGTTTTAAGCTATTGGAAGTAGTTTTCAAAAAAAAAGGTAATAAGGGGTAATTTCTTAAGTAATAGTACAACATTTTGTCTATTTTACCGCAGTTTGTTCTAAGCTATTGGAAGAGGTTTTTTTTAATAGGTAAAAATTAGTAATTTCTTAATTTGTAGTGCAGCATTTTGTCTATTTTACCGCTTTTGTTTTAGTCAATTGGAAGTGGTTTTTTTCAAAAAAAGTTAAAAAGGGGTAATTTGTTAAGTAATAGTATAACATTTCGTCTATTTTACAGCGTTTTGTTTTAAGCTATTGGAAGTAGTTTTTTTAAAAAAAAACATAAAAAGGGATAAT
The DNA here is from genome assembly GCA_030765085.1 of Allium cepa. Lineage (NCBI taxonomy): Eukaryota > Viridiplantae > Streptophyta > Magnoliopsida > Asparagales > Amaryllidaceae > Allium > Allium cepa. The sequence goes on from CM060931.1 coordinate 889,541,853, forward strand.
TTCTTAAGTTATAGTACAATATTTTTCTATTTTATAGCGTTTTGTTTTACGCTATTTGAAGTAGTTTTTTTTTAAAAAAGGTAAAAAGGGGTAATTTCTTAAGTTATAGTACAACATTTTTTCAATTTTACAGCGTTTTGTCTCAAGCTATTTGAAGTACTTTTTTTAAAAATGTTAAAAAAGGGTAATTTCTTAAGTTATAGTACATCATTTTGTCTATTTTACAGTGTTTTGTTTTAAGCTATTGGAAGTAGTTTCTTTTTTAAGGTAAAAAGGGGTAATTTCTTATGTTATAGTACAACATTTTGTCTTTTTTACAGCGTTTTGTTTTAGGCTATTAGAAGTGGTTTTTTTTAAAAAAAATGTAAAAAGGGGTAACTTCTTAAGTTATAGTACATCATTTTTGTCTATTTTACAGCGTTTTTTTTAAGCTATTTTAAGTAGTTTAAAAAAAAAAGTAACAGGGGGTAATTTCTTAAGTTATAGTACATCATTTTATCTATTTTACAGCGTTTTGTTTTAAACTATTGGAAGTAGTTTTTTTTAAAAGGTAAAAAGGGTAATTTCTTAAGTTATAGTACAACATTTTATCTATTTTACAGCGTTTTGTTTTAAGCTATTGGAAGTAGTTTTTTTAAAAGGTAAAATGGGTTAATTTCATAAGTTATAGTACAACATTTTCTCTATTTTACAACATTTTGTTTTAAGCTATTGGAAGTAATTTTTTAAAAAAAAAGGTAAAATGGGGTAATTTCTTAAGTTATAGTACAACATTTTGTCTATTTAACAGCGTTTGGTTTTAAGCTATCGGAAGTAGTTTTTTTTAAAAAAAAAGATAAAAAGCGGCAATTTCTTAAGTTATTAGTAAAGCATTTGTTTAGTTTATAGGGTTTTTTTTAAGCTATTGGAAGTAGTTTTAAAAAAAAAAGGTAATAAGGGGTAATTTCTTAAGTTATAGTACAACATTTGGTCTATTTTACAGCGTTTTGTTTTAAGCTATTGGAAGAACTTTTTTTAAGAGGTAAAAATGCGTAATTTCTTAAGTTATAATGCAGCATTTTTTCTATTTTATAGCGTTTTGTTTTAGGCAATTGGAAGTATTTTTTTTAAAAAAAAAGGTAAAAATGGGTGATTTCTTAAGTTATAGTATAGCATTTTGTCTATTTTACAGCGTTTTGTTTTAAGCTATTGGTAGTAGTTTTTTTTTTAAAAAAAGTGGTAGTTTCTTAAGTTATAGTACAACATTTTGTTTTATGCTATTGGAAGTAGTTTTTTTTAAAGGAAAAAGAGGTAGTTTCTTAATTTATAGTACAGCATTTTGTCTGTTTTACAGCGTTTTGTTTTAAGCTATTGGATGTTTTTTTTTAAAAAAAAAAGGTAAAAAAAAAGGTAATTTCTTAAGTTATAATAACGCATTTTTTTCTATTTTACAGTGTTTTGTTTTAAGCTATTGGAAGTAGTTTTTTTTTAAAAAGGAAAAAATAAGTAATTTCTTAAGTTATAGTACAACATTTTGCCTATTTTACAGCGTTTTGTTTTAAGCTATTGGAAGTAGTTTTTTTTAAAAGGTAAAAAGGTTTAATTTCATAAGATATAGTACAACATTTTCTCTACTTTACAGCGTTTTGTTTTAAGCTATTGGAAGTAATTTTAAAAAAAAGGTAAAACAGGGTAATTTCTTAAGTTATAGTACAACATTTTGTCTATTTTACAGCGTTTTGTTTTAAGCTATTGGAAGTAGTTTTTTTAAAAAAAGGTAAAAATGGGTAATTTCTTAAGTTAATAGTACAATATTCTGTCTACTTTACAGCATTTTGTTTTAAGCTATTGGAAGTATTTTTTTTAGAAAAAGGTAAAAAGGGTAATTTCTTAAGTTATAGTACATCATTTGGTCTATTTTACAGTGTTTTGTTTTAAGCTATTGAAAGTAGTTTTTTTAAAAAGTTAAAAAGGGGTAATTTCTTAAGTTATAATACAGCATTTTGTCTTTTTTACAACGTTTTGTTTTAGGCTATTGATGTAGTTTTTTTTTACAAAAAGGTAAAAATGGGTAATTTCTCAAGTCATAGTACAACATTTTTGTCTATTTTACAGGGTTTTATTTTAAGCTATTGGAAGTAGTTTTTTTTTCAAAAAAAAGGTAAAAGGGGGTAATTTCTTAAGTTAGAGTATAGCATTTTGTCTATTTTACAGCGTTGTGTTTTAAGCTATTGGAAGTAGTTTTTTTTAAAAAGGTAAAAAGGGTAATTTCTTAAGTTATAGTACAGCATTTTGTCTATTTTACAACGTTTTGTTTTAAGCTATTGGAAGTAGTTTTAAAAAAAGAGGTAAAATGGAGTAATTTCTTAAGTTAAAGTACAACATTTTGCCTATTTTACAGCGTTTTGGTTTTAAGCTATTGGAAGTAGTAAAAAGATAAAAAGGGGTAATTTCTTAAGTTAATAGTGCAGCATTTTGTCTGCTTTACACCGTTTTGTTTTAAGCTATTGGAAATAGTTTTAAAAAAAAAAGGTAATAAGGGGTAATTTCTTAAGTTATAGTACAACATTTTGTCTATTTTACCGTAGTTTGTCCTAAGCTATTGGAAGACGTTTTTTTAATATGTAAAAATTAGTAGTTTCTTAAGTTATAGTGCAGCAGTTTGTCTATTTTACCGCTTTTGTTTTAGGCAATTGGAAGTGGTTTTTTTCAAAAAAAGTTAAAAAGGGGTAATTTGTTAAGTAATAGTATAGCATTTCGTCTATTTTACAGCATTTTTTTTAAGCTATTGGAAGTAGTTTTTTAAAAAAATAATAAAAATGGGTAATTTCTTAAGTTATAGTACAACAATTTTCTATTTTATAGCGTTTTTTTAACGCTATTGGAAGTAGTTTTTAAAAAAAAAGTAAAAAGGGGTAATTTCTTAAGTTATAGTACAACATTTTTTCAATTTTACAGCGCTTTGTTTTAAGCTATTTGTAGTACTTTTTTTAAAAAAGGTAAAAAGGGGTAATTTCTTAAGTTATAGTACATCATTTTGTCTATTTTACAGTGTTTTGTTTTAAGCTATTGAAAGTAGTTTCTTTTTTAAGGTAAAAAGGGGTAATTTCTTAAGTTATAGTACAGCATTTTGTCTTTTTTACAGCGTTTCGTTTTACGCTATTTGAAGTAGTTTTTTTTAAAAAGGTAAAAAGAGGTAATTTCTTAAGTTATAGTACATCATTTTTGTCTATTTTACAGCATTTTGTTTTAAGCTATTGGAAGTAGTTTTTAAAAAAAAATGTAAAAAGGGGTAATTTCTTAAGTTAAAGTACAACATTTCATCTATTTTACAACGTTTTGTTTTAAGCTATTAGAAGTTATTGTTTTTAAAAGGTAAAAAGGATAATTTCTTAAGTTATAGTACAGCATTTTATCTATTTTACAGCATTTTGTTTTAAGCTATTGGAAGTAGTTTTTTTTAAAGGTAAAATGGGTTAATTTCATAAGTTATAGTACAACATTTCCTCTATTTTACAATATTTTGTTTTAAGCTATTGGAAGTATTTTTACAAAAAAAAGGTAAAATGAGGTAATTCTTAAGTTATAGTACAACATTTTGTCTATTTAACAGCATTTGGTTTTAAGCTATTGGAAGTAGTTTTTTTAAAAAAGAAGATAAAAAGTGGTAATTTCTTAAGTTAATAGTACAACATTTGTTTACTTTATAGCATTTTGTTTTAAGCTATTGGAAGTAGTTTTTTTTATAAAAATATAATAAGGGTTAGTTTCCTATGTTATAGTACAACATTTTGTCTATTTTACAGCATTTTGTTTTAAGCTATTGGAAAACCTTTTTTTAAAAGGTAAAAATGTGTAATTTCTTAAGTTATAGTGCAGCATTTTGTTTATTTTATAGAATTTTGTTTTAGGAAATTTGAAGTATTTTTTTAAAACAAAAGGTAGAAAGGGGCAATTTCTTAAGTTATAGTATAGCATTTTGTCTATTTTACAGCGTTTTGTTTTAAGCTATTGGAAGTAGTTTTTTTCAAAAAAGGTAAAAAGTGGTAATTTCTTAAGTTATAGTACAACATTTTGTTTTAAGCTATTGGAAGTGGTTTTTTTTCTAAAAAAACGAAAAAGGTGCAATTTCTTAAGTTATAGTACATCATTTTGTCTGTTCTATAGTGTTTTGTTTTAAGCTAATGGATGTAGTTTTTTTAAATAATGGTAAAAGGGGGTAATTTCTTAAGTTATAGTATATCATTTTTTTCTATTTTACAGTATTTTGTTTTAATCCATAGGATGTAGTTATTTTAAAAAAAAAAGGTAAAAAAGAGTAATTTCTTAAGTTATAGTACAACATTTCGCCTATTTTACTGCTTTTTTTAAGCTATTGGAAGTAGTTTTTTTTTTAAAGGTAAAAAGGTTTATTTCATAAGATATAGTTTAACATTTTTTCTACTTTACAGCGTTTTATTTTAAGCTATTGGAAGTAATTTTTTTGAAAATAAAAGGTAAAATAGGGTAATTTCTTAAGTTATAGTACAACATTTTGTCTATTTTACAGCGTTTTGTTTTGAGCTATTTGAAGTAGTTTTTTTTAAAAAATGTAAAAAGGGGTAATTTCCTAAGTTAACAGTACAACATTCTGTCTACTTTATAGCGTTTTGTTTAAGCTATTGGAAGTAGTTTTTTAATAAAAAGGTAAAAAGGGGTAATTTCTTAAGTTATAGTACAACATTTTCTCTATTTTACAGCGCTTTGTTTTAAGTTATTGAAAGTAGTTTTTTTTTAAATGTTAAAAAGTGGTAATTTCTTAAGTTATAGTACAACATTTTCTCTTTTTTACAGAGTTTTGTTTTAGGCTATTGGAAGTAGGTTTTTTTTTAAAAGGTAAAAAGGTGTAATTTCTTAAGTTATCGTACAACATTTTTGTCTATTTTACAGGGTTTACTTTAAGCTATTCGAAGTAGTTTTTTTTAAAAGATGGTAAAAAGGGGTAATTTCTTAGGTTATAGTACAACATTTTGTCTATTTTACAGCGTTTTGTTTTAAGCTATTGGAAATAGTTTTTTTTTAAAAGGTAAAAAGGATACTTTCTTAAGTTAGAGTACAACATTTTGTCTATTTTACAATGTTTTATTTTAAGCTATTGGAAGTAAATTTTTTAAAAAAAAGGGTAAAATGGGGTAATTTCTTAAGTTAAAGTACAACATTTTGTATATTTTACAGTGTTTTGGTTTTAAGCTATTGGAAGTATTTTTTTTTTAAAAGATAAAAAGGGGTAATTTCTTAAGTTAATATTACAACATTTTGTCTACTTTACACCGTTTTTTTAAGCCATTGGAAGTAGTTTTTTTTAAAAAAGGCAATAAGGGGAAATTTCTTAAGTTATAGTACAGCATTTTGTCTATTTTATAGCATTTTGTTCTAAGCTATTGGAAGACGTTTTTTCAAAAGGTAAAAAGTGTAATTTCTTAAGTTATAGTGCAGCATTTTGTCTATTTTACAGCGTTTTGTTTTAGGCAATTCGAAGCAGTTTTGTTTAAGGTAAAAAAGGTTAATTTTTTATGTTATAGTACAACATTTTATCTATTTTACAGCGTTTTGTTTTAAGCTATTGGAAGTATTTTTTTTAAAATGTAAAAAGGGGTAATTTTTTAAGTTATAGTACAACATTTTTTTTTATTTTACAGCGTTTTGTTTTAGACTATTGGAAGTAGTTTTTTTTTAAAAAAAAAAGTTAAAAAGGGGTAATTTCTTAAGATGTAGTACAACATTTTGTCTATTTTACAGCATTTTGTTTTAAGCTATTGGAAGTAGTTTTTTTAAAGGTGAAAAGGGGTAATTTCTTAAGTTATAGTACAATATTTGTCTTAAAGCGTTTTGTTTTAGGCTATGGGAAGTATTTTTTAAAAAAAAAGGTAAAAAGGTGTAATTCCTTAAGTTATCATACAACATTTTTCTCTATTTTACTGCATTTTGTTTTAGACTATTGGAAGTAGTTTTTTAAAAAAAAAAGGTAAATAGGGGCAATTTCTTAAGTTATATTACAACATTTTTGTCTATTTTACAGCGTTCTATTTTAAGCTATAGAAAGTAGTTATTTTTTAAAAAAAGGTAAAAGGGGTAAATTTTTAAGTTATAGAACAGCATTTTGTCATTTTTACAGCGTTTTGTTTTAAGCTATTGGAATTAGTTTTTAAAAAAAAAGGTAAAATGGGGTAATTTCTTAAGTTATAGTACAGCATTTTTTCTATTTTGCCACGTTTTGTTTTAAGTTATTGGAAGTAGTTTTTTTTAAAAAATGGTAAAAAGGGGTAATTTCTTAAGTTATAGTTCAGCATTTTATCTATTTTACAGTGTTTTGTTTTAAGTTATTGGAAGTAGTTCTTTTTAAAAGGTAAGAAGGGTTAATTTCATAAGTTATTGTACAACATTTTCTCTATTTTACAGAGTTTTTTCAAGCTATTGGAAGTAATTTAAAAAAAAGGTAGAATGGGGTAATTTCTTAAGTTATAGTACAATTTATCTATTTTATAGCGTTTTGTTTTAAGCTATTTGAAGTAGTTTTTTTAAAAAAGGTAAGAAGTATAATTTCTTAAGTTAATAAAACAGCATTTTGTCTACTTTACAGCGTTTGTTTTAAGCTACCGGAAGTAGTATTTTTTTTAAAAAAAGTAATAAGGGATAATTTTTTAAGTTATAGTACAACATTTTGCCTATTTTACAGCGTTTCGTTTTAAGCTATTGGAAGCCTTTTTTTAAAGATAAAAAGGGGTAATCTCTTAAGTTATAGTACAACATTTTGTCTATTTTAAAGCGTTTTGAATTAGGCAATTGGAAGCCTTTTTCTAAAAGGTAAAAATGGGTAATATCTTAAGTTATAGTACAACATTTGGTTGTTTATAAAGCTTTTTGTTTTAAGCTATTGGAAGTAGTTTTTTTTAAAAAAAGGTTAAAAGGGGGTAATTTATTAAGTTACAGTACGACATTTTGTCTATTTGACAGCTTTTCGTTTTACGCTATTGGAAATAGTTTTTTTAAAAGGTTAAAAGGGGTAATTTCTTAAGCTATAGTGCATCATTTTGTCAATTTTACAGCGTTTTGTTTTAAGCTATTGGAAGTAGTTTTTTTTTTTTAAAAAAGGGTAATTTCTTAAGTTACAGTAAAGCATTTTGCTATTTTACAGCGTTCTGTTTTAGGCAATTGGAAGTAGTTTTTTTTAAAAAAAAGGTAAAAAGGGGTAATCTCTTAAGTTAGAGTACAACATTTTGTCTATTCTACAGCGTTTTTTTAAGCTATTAGAAGTATTTTTTTAAAAAAATAGGTAAAAAGGTGTAATTTCTTTAGTTATAGTACAACATTTTGACTATTTTACATCGTTTTGACTATTTTCACGACCTAGCGACTTACACAATCCAACGACCTACAGCAAAGAGCGACCTACCGACCTAAAGCATAAAGCGACCCAACGCCCTACAGCAGGGAGCGACCTACCGACCTAAAGTACAAAGCGGCTTAACATGGCACGTCTCAACGACCTAGCAACCTAGCGTGTCAACGACCTAGCGACCTAGCGTCTCAACGACCTAGCAACTCAGTGAAGATAGCGACCTAAGCCAGAAGCGACCTAACGAGTTAAAAGAAAAGCGACCTAACGAGTTAGCAAGTTTCGGAGTAAAGCCGCCTGCACATTTCCCTTTCCATTAGGTCGCTCACGACCTAAACAAGCTGAGATAACATCTGTCCTACACATGCTAAGCCGCTCACGGCATATATCTCGTCCAGGATGGCTCCATTAAGTCCCTAACGACTTTAGCTACCTCAAGATGACTCTTAGGTCGTAACTCCTTAGGTCGCCCACGGCCTACGGCACACGACCTAACCCCGAGACTTTCCTATAAATACTCCACCTACTCCACTTTGAGGGGGGACTTTGGGAGCTTTTCGAACGCCAAGCCTCTGCCGCTTCACAACTTCTACAACACTTCAAACACCAAAGAAACTTCAAGGAATCTTAAGAGAAGATCAAGCACATTCAACATGAATTCAAAGAGCTCTTCTGCATCAAAGTTCTAACTTCTTGCTTTAATGGTGTTGTAATTGGAGAACTATTGTGAAACTTGTAATCAAGTCGATAAGAGAAAAGATTAAGTTGACGTAGGCTTGACTTTGAGCCGAACCACTATAAAAACTGTCGTCTCTTTACTTTTTACTGCTATTTTCTGCTTACTTTTAGTTCTCATACCAACGGGTGGTGCTTTTGTTATAACTCAACTCACATCGGTTGTTAGCGTACATTTTCAGCTTTAACATTTTTGGTGCTTTCACTGAGAATTGAACTCAGTCGTGCTCTCATCATTGCTCCATAAAGATTTGTTAAAAGACTCTCTCTAAGAACCAGAAGTCTATCCGAGATTTTGGCTCCTGGAAGAAAAAGTAGATCTATTAGATTTGGAAATGCTTATGACAATATCGCCACTTCTCCCGCGTCAAATTAGGCGGCTCCTAGTGTTGGAATCACAAGGGCCGAATTGGATGCTGCAATGTCTGGGTTGTATCAACAAATGGAAGCCCAGAACACTTTAATGTTGAACAGATTGAATGCTTTGCTTGGAGTTAATCAACAACCAGAAAATAATGAAGAAACCTTTGCTGAAGATGTTCATGATTCCTAAGGGAAAAGTATTCCTCAAAGGGCAGTTGGTACCGCCGAAGGGGCACCTCCCCAAGCTGGAGGTTCAAGGCCGCAGCCAACTCTTCGTGAACGTTTTTCCGGGCAAACTTCCAAGAAATAGCTGACGTCTGTCCCGTGGGGCCTCTAAACGATGAGGAGTACCTCTCGGGAATGATTTGACAAATTATGAAGGAAAGCATGCAAAGAGAGGAAGATGAAAATGACTGGGGGTTTGCTCCAAGCAAGACACCTTTTACTGAAAGAATTCTAAAGGCTGAATTTCCAAAGAAGTTTGTTCCCCCTACCATTCCAGCTTATTAGGGGACAAGCGATCCTAATCAGTTCTTATACAAGTATTACTGGCACAGGACAGGTGCCAGAGCAACAGATGAGATCAAGTGCAGATACTTCCCTGTGTACTTGGAAGTAATGGCCTTGCTTTGGTTCACGAAGTTACCATTTCGATCAGTGGATCAGTTCTCCGACCTAATTCGGAAATTCAAAGATCAGTTCAGTTTATATGCTTCAAAGGCCAAGGACATAATGTCACTATCCATCCTTGAACAAAGCCCTGGAGAGTCTATCAAATCTTTCTTGAACTGTTTTAATATAGCCTTGGCCGAAGTTGACAATGCAGTGCCTCGGTTGTTTCTGACTTACATGATGCGAACTATTGACAAATCAAGTGAATTAGGAAAATGGCTGAAGATGAAAGAGACAAATTCACTTGAGAAGTTCTACAAGAAGGCCGATGAATTTATGCGCCTAGAAAACCTTCCTGTGCCGGCAAAAGTACTCGTGACTGAAGTTGAGAATAACAACGTTGCTTCTAACAAAAAGGAATCTGGTGGCCAGAAGAAGGAGAATGACGGTGGAGAAAAGCAGAAAGATGCGAAGAAAGCTCGCCACTTTAGACCTTCAAATTTTACTCCCTTAACTGATACTCCAAAAAATATCTTTCTCGCAATCAAGGATGTTGTTGAATACCCCAAACCACCTAAGATGAGGCTTGGGAAAAATGTTGTGCATAATGGGAGATTCTGTCGGTTCCACAATCAACCTGGCCATGACACTAATGAATGTCGCCATTTAAAGAATTTGATTGAAGAGCTGTTGAGACAGAATAAACTACAACAATATGTGAAGAGAAACAGAAGTGACCCAACCTCATCTACTCTGGGGCAAACTTGAAGCACTGTAAATCTTGTGTTCTTTATTACTATAAAATGCCTGTCTCATTTCGATGTGCGTGTATCTTAAAATATATTGCTAAAGTGTCGATTTAATATTGCAGGCTATCAAAAGCAAAGCTTGCCTATTCAACACATCACAAGGCCAAGCAATTCCTACAAATCACTAAATAAACAAATGTGAAGCCACAAATGTTCCAGAATCAATTCCTACATGAGAAGTGCTTCTCACAAACAGTTGGTGATTCCACCGAAGTGGGCACCTTTAAGGCACCAGGCCCTTGCTAACAATAGCTAGCATCTGCCCCGTGAATCCATTTAACTGCGAGAAGTAACTTTCAGGCAAAATAAAAAGCTCTCTAACGAGGCACGCACAAAGATGAAATGCTTTTCGCTAAAAAGGTTGGTGGAACCACCGAAGTGGGCACCTTCCCGAAGTGAAGGCACCAGGCCCTTGCTAACAATAGCTTGCGTCTGCCCCGTGGATCCATTAAACCGCGAAAAGTAACTTTCTAGCAAACAAATCAAAGCCCTCTTTGGAGGCACGCTTTCCCGCGTAGAGGGATCCACTTCTCAAAAATAAAAGCGACCATCTCCGAAAGTTGAAGTGTAAAAACTTTTTTTAAAAAAAAAGAGAGAGAGAAAACTTCTCCAATACAAAGCACACTCTACTTGAGTAGAATGATATTTCCTCAAAATGGAAGAATAATTCTCCAAAGTAAGAGTACAAGTCTCCTAAAAATGGCGAAGATTGCAATGAGCCGTGATATGGGGGCAATATAATAATGCTGCATTAATAAAAGCAACGCTCAACCAACATACCACGGGCTCACTGCAATATCATACAAGGAAAATAAAGAAACATGTGTGCTAAAAAGGAATAAATGCATTTACAAATACAGATGAAAGTTTGTACAAGTATAAAGAATCATTTTATTCCATACTATAAAAGATTTGTATACATGTGCAGGTTTCAAAAAGCGGGGGCCGGTACCCGCACAATCTCCAGTCAATACAAAACTTTAAATACAAGCAAAAAGCAAAAAAACAAAATAAGAAGGATAAAACCAGGCCCGTTACTTCATCTTCCCGCCGCCTTTGGAGCCCTCACTTGGCCTAATGGTTAGCTTCTTGAGTCGGCCTGAACGAGTCGGGGAAGAAGGAGAAAGAGGTGCAATTGGGTCCTCTTCCGCTTTCTCATCACCAGCAGAAGTGCCCTTCCTTTTCTTTGAAATTTCACGCTTTCTCCTCTTCTTTGAAGAAGATTCGCTGCCAGAGTGATAAGATCAATCAGCTTTGTATCATCGGCAGTAAATTCCTCCGGGGTCCTTTCACCATCCTCAAGCTGTTCTGCTTTCTGCTCTTGTGAAGCGGCCGGGTCATCTAAAACTTGAAGAGCTTCTATTTGTTCTTCTTGCGACCCCGGTTGAGAAGCAAGAGAAGAAGTAACCTGAAAAGATGGAGGGGCAGCGGCTGTAGGAGGCGAAGCCTGTACAACGCTTATTATTTTCACTATAGAAGAAGAAAAGTTAACATCAGTATTTCTCGCAAAGAGAGGAGATAGTGGCACGTCAGGGTTTAAGTAATAAGCGAGAAGTTCATTGAGCTCATGTGAAGCAAATGAGTAGTCCACTTGAGCTGGATAAATATTGAAGTTACCTGGAGAGGTTGGCATTATCACGTCAATTTCAAAGTCTTGAGCTTCAGTGTCTTCTTGGGCCTTCTCTTCGGTATGGGCAGTTGTAGTTTTAGTTTCGGCTTTGGCAGGAGGCGGAGAGTGAGAACTGAAGCATATAATATCGATGTTAACCGAAGCCGAAGGACAATTTGGGTCAGTCAAAGGTGCCTTCCTAAAATGCTCTCCTTCTGACACTTCGTTTCGCTCCTTGGCAAGTTGTTCTTTCCCTCTGGCAAGGGCGGCACGACTCTCATCATCCAGATAATAAGCCTCAAGATCCTCCTCGGCGTAGCTAGCACCCATAAGCATATCAACTGCTGCCTCCCACACTTCAGCTAGGGTAATTTCATACTTTGGGCCCAAAAATGAAAGACTACCACGTCCCAAGACGCTATGAAGATAAAACTCGAATAAAGTGGAGCTGATGTTGGCCTGAGTCGCTTCATGCGATTGTTCAGTTGCTGCTCTTCCAGCGATGGCCTCGTCACGCTCCTTTTCAGCCTTGGAAAGTTGGGCCTTTAACGTTGCAATCTCCAAATCTTGGGAGTTAGTCTTCTCCCGCAATTGAGAAACATCATTGCGGTAATTCTCCACAATTTTCTGCTATGCCCCAAGTTTAGCCTCAGCATCCTGTTGAGCAGCGTGGGCATCTCTCATTTGCTTTTGAAGAACCTCTTCCTTTTGAGTATAAAAAGTGGAAGAGGTGGCAAGATCTTCTTTAAGCTTCTTGACTTCAGCCTCAAGTTTCTCGTTGTAGGATGTGATGTTTTTCATCTCTGTCTCATGCTAATCAAGAACTTTTTGCCACTCAGATTTATCACTTTCCATGGTCAGCATGGCCTCGAGATTTAAGCGGTTTACCGCCTGAAGCTCATCAACTAGTTTTTGCCAGCCAGACATTCTTTCAATATCAAGTTTGACAGCATCAAGATTTCTCAACATGGCCTATTTGTCAATGGGAACCAAGTCCAGATCAAAGCGTACTCCTTTTAAACACAAATGTGGAAATCGGCTTTGCAGTGGAGGCGGAGGTCTCTCAACTTGATAAGGAGGCCAGTTAATGATTGATTGAATGTCAACTCTTTGAAGGGCAGGAGAGCTAGAGGGGATGTCTAGAGAGATAGAAGTGGCGGGCACTTTGGAAACTTCAGATGAAGATTTTTCGCTAAGCTTGGCTCGCTTGCTTGAATCTTCGGCTGAATGACTCTTCCCCTTATCGTCATGAGATTTTCTTTTATGGGAGTCATCGTCATTTCGGTCATCACTCCTTTCATAGCGCCCCTCATGAGCCTGCCTCTCGCGAGCTTTCTTAGCTGCTCTTTCCTCAACACTCTCCCTAGGGGCAGGAAGATAGCGCCTGGGCTCATAGGAATCACGCCTCGCATAGCGTTAAAAGTTATCATAATATGAGCCACCGCGTCCCATGGTAGAACCTGAAATTGAAGAACAGACAAAATTTAGAAATCTTCGAAGTAAAGAAGCTAAGTGCACATAATTGCCAAAAATCCTAAGTGTGTGGCGTGCGAACTATGCACGTCAGGCTACAAACCACTCTTCGGCTTAGGAGTGATGTCGGCTTTTGCGGCAGGAGCAACTCCTGGAGTGATGGAATTGACCGCAAAATAGATGTCGCTTCGATTGTTGGAGAGACAAGCTTAGAGGTGATGGTGTCATCTTTGAAAAGCTCTTGGGAAGTCACCATAAGGTCGCTTAGTCCACCAAAGACATCATCACCATCATGCCCAACGGAATGGGTCACATCAGCAGTGCCTTCTTCAGCACGCTTTGCACTCTTCGTAGCAGAACTTTCTTCCCCAAATCCCTCATCGGCTTCTCCAGAAGCCTTCCAGGAATGTTGAGGAAATTCTTCTTCTTCAATAATTGGGGGAAGTTTAGATTTGCCAGATAATCCCTTACCGCCAACGGAACTGGAGCACTTCACTAATGAAGCCTCTACAATAGGTTCCTCCGGTGTGAATTCCTTTATGGAGGCTGGGGAATCTGACGCTTCTACTTGAGAAATGGGGGCATCACAGGATTGAGTGGATCGAGAAGAATGCAAAAGTCCGAGTTGGTGCAAAAACTCATCCTTCAGCAGGAACTTAATACTTGTCTCATCAACAACTACAACATTTAATCCATCGAAAGTTGATTTGTGGCTAGAATCTTTAGAGGGAGGAGGAAGTGCTGCAAAAGTAAAGAATGAAGTTAGCACTCGACGACTCGAATTTTGAAAGGCTCAGAAATGAAGTGAACGGAGACAGGTAGTCTTACTTCCTACTCTCCAAATACCGTAGAATCCCGGAGGGCAATGGACAAAGAAGAATTGGTTTAAAAACCCGTGAGCACTTTCGGGCAGATCCGTAATCAGCTTACGGTTTCTTGCACTCCTTAGAAGAGTAATTGAAGGGTGGTCTTTGTTCTTCCCGAATGAGCACAAGTAGCATATTCCTCGAAACTTGGGAGGCGGTTAAGTGTTCTCCTGAATAGTACGCACAACCCAATCAAAATGGCATAGCCATTAGGGTGCAGCTGGAATGGAGAAATAGTAAGTCGAAGGAAGAGTGTTCTAAGAAAATCATTGAAAGGAGAAATAGCTCCATTCAAACACATTTGGCGATTCACTGCAATAAAACCAGGAGGCGGTCTATCGACAATGTCATTTACCCAAGGAAGCAGAGCGTCCGCTTCAGCAATGCCAAATTGAATACATAGTTGGCTGAAAGCCCGTTGACTCAATGAAGTTGAAACCATTTCCGGAGGATTTTCTAGAGGGTCGGCTATTGGAAAGACCTCAACGGCCCGCTCTGCTATCTCTTCTTGCACTTGTTGAGAAGTCATTCTACACAAGAAACCGAATATTCAAATATGAAGGTGCACGTTTCCTAAAAAGTGTGAAGTGTTGTGCAAAACTAATAAAATGACAAGCAAACATAACTAGAATTAAACTAGATGGCGTTTGTCGATTATAAAGTTTCAGGGCTTGTTATTTTAAGTTCAAGTGCAGTGTTGATGCAAAAAAATCAGCTTTAGTTGATTAATTTAGCTTTGCTTTAATACATCACTTGAACTTGTTAATTCACAGCATTTCATTCACATAATTCCCTTAAGTTGATTGTTCTTTGCCGACTAATCTGTCATTCGATGTGGGCAGTCAATGGCAGTATATTCGCCATAGTTTTATGCAAATGTTGTATTTAACAGGTTGTTGCTTAAAAGTTAATGCAATCTATAAAAAAGTGCAACAAATTCAGTCAGTTCATTATAGCAGTTCATCAGTCATGTTTCTACAAGCTAAAGCAAAGCTGCGGGTTAAATTAGGTCGCGTGGACTCCTTAAGTCGCTCTGCTTTAAGCCATATGCTATTCTGGCAAGTTAAGTTGCAAGCAAGTTAAGTCGCAAGCAAGTTAAGTCGCAAGTCAGTTATGTCGTGCGATTCACGTTCAAACCGTTAAGCCTTAGGTTGTTCGAAGCTCCTAATCCGGTCGCTTCCTCACTCTCCTTAACCCGCTAGCTCCTCATCATTCAATAAATGCCTAACTCACAAACTCGCTAACTCGTTAGTTTGTGACCCGATAACCCATTATCATCTCCACAATAAGATCCATCATCTTTCCACACCGCCAAATCACCCATAACCGATTCAAATCACCTCAGATCCATCATGGATCCAATGCATTGTTGTGTTCTCGCGAATTACAACGACAACGCGTCCAATGAAGACAAAAGATCGATTGTAACATGATTCGTGGTGAAATGCAGCACATGAAATTGATTAGGGTCGGAAAAAGGGGGATTCGCGATTCGACAGTGGTCGTGGTTGGATGATGATCGGATTCACTTACGTAGTGTGATGGAGAAGATGATCAACGACCGGTTAGCTTGAGTTTGTCTTTGAGAGCTCAGAGAATTCTTCAATGGCGGTTCAGAGTGTTAGAGCAGGTGAAGAGAAGAAGGATCAGAATAAGCGACTTATATACAGGGGCAATGGAACACGAACCGACACGAACGACCTAACTTTCTCTTAAGTCGCTCACGACCTAGCGACTCAACATGGCGCAAGTTAAGAATTATCGAAGCACATGACCTAATCCTTAGGCGTATACTTCGAGGGGCAAGTGTTAACACTACTCTTTTTCGCGACCAAGCGACTTACACGATCCGACGACCTACAACAAGGAGCGACCTACCGGCATAAAACACAAAGCGACCCAACGGCCTACAGCAGGGAGCGACCTACCGACCTAAAGTACAAAGCGGCTTAACATGTCACGTCTCAACGACCTAGCGACCTAGCATCTCAACGACTTAGCGACCTAGTGTCTCAGCGACCTAGCGTCTCAGTGAAGATAGCGACCTAAGCCAGGAGAGACCTAATGATTTAAAAGAAAAGCGACCTAACGAGTTAGCAAGTTTCGGAGTAAAGCCGCAAGCACACTGCCCTTTTCATTAGGCTGCTCACGACCTAAACAAGCCGAGATGACATCTGTGCTACACATGCTAAGCCTCTCACGGCATATATCTCATCCAGGATGGCTCCATTAAGTCGCTAATGACTTAAGCTACCTCGGGATGACTCTTAGGTCGCAACTCCTTAGGTCGCCCACGGCCTACAACACATGACCTAACCCCGAGACTTTCCTATAAATACTCTACCTACTCCACTTTGAGGGGGGACTTTGGGACCTTTTCGAATGCTAGGACTCTGCCGCTTCACAACTTCTACAACACTTCAAACACCAAAGAAACTTCGAGGAATCTTAAGAGAAGATCAAGTTCATTCAACATGAATTCAAAGAGCTCTTCTGCATCAAAGTTCTAACTTCTAGCTTTAATGGTGTTGTAATTGGAGAATTATTTTGAAACTTGTAATCAAGTCGATAAGAGAAAAGATTAAGTGGACATAGGCTTGACTATGAGCCGAACCACTAAAAAACTGTTGTCTCTTTACTTTTTACTGCTATTTGGTGCTTACTTTTAGTTCCCGTACCAACGGGTGGTTCTTTCGCTATAACTCAACTCACACCGGGGTGTTAGCGTACATTTTTAGCGTTATCACCATTGGAAGTAGTTTTTTTAAAAAAAAAGAAGGTAAAAGGGGGTAATTTCTCAAGTTATAGTACAACATTTTGTCCATTTTACAGCATTTTGTTTTAACCTATTGGAAGTAGTTTTTTTTAAAGGTAAAAAGGCGTAATTTCATAAGTTATAGTACATCATTTTGTCTACTTTACAGCATTTTGTTTTAAGCTAATGGAAGTAGTTTTTTTTAAAAGGTAAAAGGGGGTAGTTTCTTAAGTTATAGTAGAACATTTTGTCTATTTTAAAGCATTTTGTTTTAAGCTATTGGAAGTAGTTTTTTAAAAAAAAGGGTAAAAAGGAGTAATTTCTGAAGTTGTAGTATAACATTTTGTCTATTTTACAGCGTTTCATTTTGAGCTATTGGAAGTAGTTTTTTTTTAAATGGTAAAAAAGAGCAATTTCTTAAGTTACAGTACAACATTTTGTCTATTTTACAACGTTTTATTTTTAGCTATTGGAAGTATTTTTTTTAAAAGGTAAAAGGGGGTAATTTCTTAAGTTATAGTAGATCATTTTGTCTATTTTACAGCGTTATGTTTTAAGCTATTGGAAGTAGTTTTTTTTAAAAAAAGGTAGAAAGGGGTAATTTTCTAAGTTATAGTACAGCATTTTGTCTATTTTACAGCGTTTTGTTTTAAGCTATTGGAATTAGTTTTTTTAAAAAAAAGGTAAAAAGAGGTAATTCCTTAGGTTATAGTATAGCATTATGCCTATTTGACAGCATTTTATTTTGAGCTATTGAAACTAGTTTTTTTTAAAACAAAGGTAAAAAAGTGTAATTTTTGAATTTTGCCTGTTTTACAGTGTTCTGTTTTAAGCTATTGGAAGTGGTTTTTTTTAAAAGGCAAAAAGGGGTAATTTCTTAAGTTATTGTACAACATTTTTTCTATTTTACAGCGGTTTGTTTTAAGTTATTGGAAGTAGTTTTTTTTTAAAGGTAAAAGAGGGTAATTTCTTAAGTTATAGTAGAGCATCTTTTCTATTTTACAGCGTTTTGTTTTAAGCTATTGGAAGTAGTTTTTTTAAAAAAAAAGGTAAAAAAGGGTAATTTCCTAAGTTATAGTACAACATTTTGTCCATTTTACAGCGTTTTGTTTTAAGTTATTGGAAGTAGTGTTTTTTTTTAAATGTAGAAAGGGGTAATTTCCTATGTTATAGTACAACATTTTGTCTATTTTACCGCGTTTTGTTTTAAGCAATTGGAAGTAGTTTTTTTTAAAAAAAGGTAAAAAAGGGTAATTTCATAAGTTACAGAACAACATTTTGTCTATTTTACAGTGTTTTGTTTTAAGCTATTGGAAATAGTTTTTTTTTAAAAAAGGTTAAAAGGGGTAATTTCTTAAGTTATAGTATAGCATTTTGTTTATTTTACTGCTGTTAACGCTAAAATTGAACGCTAACACCCCGACGTAAGCAGAGAAAAAGTGAAAGCACCACCCATCGATATGGGAATTAGAAACAAGCAGAAATTACAGTAAAACAGTAAACAGACAGCAGTTTTATAGTGGTTCGGCTTCAAGTTAAGCCTACATCCACTTTAATCTTCTTTATTGCTGAATCAATTACAACTTTACAACAATCTTCGATTACAACACTACTAAGACAAGTAGCTAGAACTATGATGTAGAAGAACTCTTTGAATCCATGTTGAATGTGTTAGATTTCTTCTTGAAGTTCGATGAAGCATCTTTCATGTTTGAAATGTCGGATGAGTTGAGAAAACAGCAGAGTGTAGGCGTTCACAAAAGTGAGCCAAAAGGTCCCCTATCAGTTGGAGTAGATGGGGTATTTATAGGGAATGTCTGGGTTAAGTCGTAGGTCGCGAACGACCTAAGGGTAGGTCGTAGGTCGCCACCGAACTAAGGAATATGAGCTACGACTTATCTTGGTTGCACTTGGTCTTATCTGAGCGGGTTAGTAGGTCTTAGGTCGCGAGCGACCTAAGGGATACGGGTTACGGTCTAATAGTGCTGGACTTAATCTCTTGAACAAACTAGTAGGTTGTAGCGACCTAGGAGAGAAGCGACATAAGAAGTTACGGCTTATGGAGTTACCTCGGTCTATCTAGGTCGCGAGCGACCTAATGAAGAGGTAGCATGCATGCGGCCTCACATTGTCTTAACCCGTTAGGTCGTTAGGTCGTTGGGTCATTAGGTCGTTAGGGGTCTTTAGGCCGCAAACTCGTTAAGTCAAGCATATCGCCAAGTTGTTGCCACACTAACTCGCTGTTGGTCTTGCATCCATGTTAGCTCGCTTATTCTTCAGGTTGTTAGGTTGTTGGACCTTCTAACCCGTTGGGTCACTGAGTCGCTTTATTCCCTAGGTCGTTAGGTCGCTGGAGAAGAGGAGTTAACAACTGCGTTTTGTTTTAAGCTATTGGAAGTAGTTTTTTCTATAAAAATGTAAAAAGGGGTAATTTCTTAAGTTATAGTACAACGTTTTCTCTATTGTACAGTGTTTTGTTTTAAGCGATTGGAATTAGTTTTTTTTAAAAGGTAAAAAGGGGTAATTTCTTAAGTTATAGTACAGCATTTTGTCTATTTTACAGCGTTTTGTTTTAAGCCTTTGGAAGTAGTTTTTTTTTAAAAAGGTTAAAAGAGGTAATTTCGTAAGTTACAGTAAAGCATTTTGTTTATTTTACAACGTTTTGTTTATTTTACAGCGTTTTGTTTTAAGCTTTTGGAAGTTGTGTTTTTTTCTAAAAAAGGGTAAAGGTGGGCAATTTCTTAAATTATTATGCAGCATTTTGTCTATTTTACGGCATTTTGTTTTAAGCTATTTGAAGTAGTTTTTTTTTTTTAAAAGTAAAAAGGAGTAATTTCTGAAGTTATAGTATTGCATTTTGTCTATTTTACAACGTTTTGTTTTAAGCTACAGGAAGTAGTTTTTTTTTAAAAGTGTAAAAGGAGGTAATTTCTTAAGTTATAGTACAACATTTTGTCTATTTTACAGCGTTTTTTTCAAGTTATTGGAAGTAGTTTTTTTCTAAAAAAGATAAAAGGGGGTAATTTCTAAAGTTATAATAGAGCATTTTGTCTATTTTAGAGCGTTTCGTTTTAAGCTATTGGAAGTAGTTTTTTTTAAAAAGGTAAAAGGGAATAATTTCTTAAGTTATAATATTGCATTTTGTCTATTCTACAGTGTTTTGTTTTAAGCTATTGGAAGTAGTTTTTTTTTAAAAAAAGGTAAAAAGGGGTAATTCCTTAAGTTATAGTACATCATTTCGTCAATTTTTAGAGCGTTTTGTTTTTAGTTATTAAAAATAGTTTTTTTATTTAAAAAAAAATGTAAAAAGGGGTAATTTCTTAAGTTAAAGTACAGTATTTTGTCTATTTTACAGCGTTTTGTTTTAAGCTATTGGAAATAGTTTTTTTTTTTAAAATGAAAAAGGGGGTAATTTCTTTAGTTATAGTACTGCATTTTCTCTATTTTATAACGTTTTTGTTTTAAGCTATTGGATGTAGTTTTTTTAAAAAAAATGCAAAAAGGGGTAATTTCTTAAGTTATAGTGCAGCATTTTTTCTACTTTATAGCGTTTTGTTTTAAGCTATTGGAAGTAGTTTTTTTTAAAAAAAAAGGTAAAAAGGGGTAATTTCTTAAGTTATAGTACATCGTTTTGTTTTAAGCTGTTGGAAGTAGTTTTTATTTAAAAAAAAGGTAAAAAGGGGTAATTTCTTAAGTTATAGTACAACATTTTGTCTATTTTACATTGTTTTGTTTTAAGCTATTGAAAGTATTTATTTTTAAAAGGTAAAAGGGAGTAATTTCTTAAGTTATAATAGATCATTTTGTCATTTGCGTTTTGTTTTAAGCTATTGGAAGTAGTTTTTTTTAAAAAAGGTAAAAAGGAGTAATTTCTGAAGTTATAGTACAACATATTGTCTATTTAACAGCTTTTTGTTTTAAGCTACTGGAAGTAGTTTTTTAAAAAAATGGTAAAAAGGGGTAAATTCTTAAGTTATAGTACAGCATTTTATGTATTTTACAGTGTTTTGTTTTAAGTTATTGGAAGTAGTTTTAAAAAAAAAAAGGTAAAATGGGTTAATTTATAAAGTTATAGTAGTGTATCTTGTCTATTTTACAGTGTTTTGTTTTAAGCTATTGGAAGTAGTTTTTTCTTTAAAAAAAAGGTAAAAAGGCGTAATTTCCTAAGTTATAGTACAACATTTTGTATATTTTACAGCGTTTTGTTTTAAGCTATTGGAAGTAGTGTTTTTTTTAAAAAGGGGTAATTTCTTAAATTATTATACATCATTTTGTTTATTTTACAGCATTTTGTTTTAAGCTATTTGAAGTAGTTTTTTCTTTCAAAAAGGTAAAAGGGGTAATTTCTTAAGTTGTCGTACAGGATTTTGTTTATTTTACAACGTTTTGTTTTAAGCTATTGGAAGTAGTTTTTTAAAAAAAAGCAGAAAGGTGTAATTTCTGAAGTTATAGCATAACATTTTGTTTATTTTACAACCTTTAGTTTTAAGCTATTGGCAGTAGTGTTTTTTAAAGGTAAAAAAAGGCAATTTCTTAAGTTATAGTAAAGCATTTTGTCAATTTTATAGCGTTTTTTTTAAGCTATTTGAAGTAGTTTTTTTTAAAAGGTAAAATGGGCTAATTTCTTAAGTTATAGTACGGCATTTGGTCTATTTTACAGCGTTTTGTTTTAAGATATTGGAAGTAGTTTTTCTTTAAAAAAAGGTAAAAAGGGGTAATATCTTAAGTTATATTAAGGCATTTTGTCTAGTTTACAACGTTTTGTTTTAAGCTACTGGAAGTAGTTCTTTTTTTAAAAAAAAAGGTAAAAAGGGGTAATTTCTTAAGTTATAGTACAACATTTTTTTCCATATTACAGCATTTTATTTTAAGATATTGGAAGTAGTTTTTTTAAAAAAAGGTAAAAAGGGAAAATTTCTAAAGTTATAGTACAACATTTTGTCTATTTTACAGCATTTTGTTTCAAGCTATTGGAAGTAGATTTTTTTTAAAAGGTAAAAAGGGTTAATTTCTTAAGTTATAGTACAACATTTTGTCTATTTTACAATGTTTTGTTTTAAGCTATTGGAAGTACGTAGTTTTTTAAAAAAAATGTAAAAAGGGGTAATATCTTCGGTTACAGTACAACATTTTGTCTATTTTATAGAGTTTTTTAAAGCTTTTGGAAGTAGTTTTTTTAAAAAAGGTAAAAGGGGATAATTTCTTAAGTTATAGTACATCATTTTGTCTATTTTACAGCGTTTTTTTTAAGCCATTGAAAGTAATTTTTTTTTAAAAAAGGTAAGAAGGGGTATTTTCTTAAGTTACAGTATAGCAATTCGTTTATTTGAAAGTGTTTTGTTTTAAGTTATGAGAAGTAGTTTTTAGTTTTAAAAAAGGTAAAAACGGGTAATTTCTTAAGTTAAAGTACAGCATTTTTTCTATTTTACAGCGTTTTGTTTCAAGCTATTGGAAATAGTTTTTTTGTTAAAATGGCAAAGGGGTGATTCCTTAAATTATGGTAGAAAATTTTGTCTATTTTACAATGTTTTGGTTTAAGCTAATGGATGTAGTTTTTAAAAAAAAGGGAAAAGGGGGTAATTTCTTAAGTTATAGTAAAGCATTTTGTCTATTTTATAGTGTTTTGTTTTAAGCTATTTGAAGTAGTTTTTTTTAAAAAAAAGGTAAAAGGGGTAATTTCTTAAGTTATGGTATGGCATTTTGTCTATTTTACACATTCTGTTTTAAGCTATTGGAAGTATTTTTTTTTTAAAAAAGGTAAAAAGGGGTAATTTCTTAAGTTATAGTGCAGCATTTTGTCTATTTTACAGCGTTTTGTTTTAAGCTATTGGAAGTAGTTTTTTTTTAAAAAAAAGGTAAAAAGGGGTAATTTCTTAAGTTATAGTACAACATTTTGTCTATTTTACAGTGATTTGTTTTAAGCTATTGGAAGTAGTTTTTTTTAAAAAAAAGGTAAAAAGGTGTAGTTTCTTATGTTATACTACAGCATTTTTGTCTATTTTACAGTGTTTTATTTTCAGCTATTGGAAGTTGTTTTTTTTTAAAAAAGGTAAAAAGGTTTAATTTCTTAAGTTATAGTACAACATTTTGTCTGTTTTATAGCGTTTTGTTTGAAGCTATTGGAAGAATTTTTTTCTAAAAGATAAAAAGGGGTAATTTCTTAAGTTATAGTACGCAATTTTGTTTATTTTACAGCATTTTGTTTTAAGCTATTGGAAGTAGTTCTTTTTTAAAGGTAAAATTGGGTAATTTCCTAAGTTATAGCACAACATTTTTTATTTTTTAGAGCGTTTTGTTTTAGGTTATTGGAAGTAGTTTTTCTATAAAAACGTATAATTTATTAAGTTATAGCAAGGCATTTTTGTCTACTTTACAGCATTTTTTTTAAGTTACTGGAAGTAGTTTTTTTAGAAAAGGTAAAAGAGGAGAATTCTTAAGTTATAGTACAACATTTTTATCTAATTTACAGCGTTTTGTTTTAAGCAGTTGGAATTAGTTTTTTTTTTTAAAAAAGGTAAAAATGAGTAATATCTTAAGTTATAGTACAACATTTTGTCTATTTTACGGTGTTTTGTTTTAAGCTATTGTAAGTAGTTTTTTTTAGAAGGTAAAATGGGTAATTTCTTAAGCTATAGTACATCATTTTGTCTATTTTACAGCGTTTTGTTTTAAGCTATAGGAAGTAGTTTTTTTAAAGATAAAAAAGGGTAATTTCTTAAGTTATAGTACATTATTTTATCTATTGTACAGGGTTTTGTTTTAAGCTATTGGAAGTAGTTTTCTTTTAAAGGTAAAAAGGGATAATTTTTTAAGTTATAGTACAACATTTTGTTTATTTTATAGTGTTTTGTTTTAAGCTATTGGAAGTAGTTTTTTAAAAAAAAGGTAAAATGGGGTAATTTCTTAAGTTATTGTATACCATTTTGTCTATTTTACAGCGTTTTTTTAACCTATAGAAAGTAGTTTTTTTTTAAAAAAAAAGGTAAAAAGGGGTAATTTCTTAAGTTATAGTACAATATTTTGCATGTTTAACAACTTTTTGTTTTAAGCTATTTAATGTAGGTTTCATTTTGAAAAGGTAAAAAGGAGTAATTTTTTAAGTTGTAGTAAAGCATTTTGTCTTTTTTTACAGCGTTTTGTTTTAAGCTATTGGAAGTAGTTTTTTTAAACAAGCTAAAAAGGGGTAATTTCTTAATTTATAGTAAATCATTTTTTTTCTATTTTACAGCGTTTTGTTTTAAGCTATTGGAAGTAGTTTTTTAAAAAAAAGGTAAATAAGGGTAATTTATTAATTTATAGTGCAGCATTTTGTCTATTTTACAGAGTTTTGTTTTAAGCTATTGGAAAAATTTTTTCTTAAAGGTAAAAAGGGGTATTCTTAAGTTATAGTACAACATTTTGTCAATTTTACAACATTTTGTTTTAACCTATTGGAAGGAGGTTTTTTTTAAAATAAGGTAAAAATGGGTAATTTCTTAATTTATACTACAGCATTTTGCCTATTTTACAGCGTTTTGTTTTAAGCTATTGGAAGAAGTTTTTTTTTAAAGTAAAAAGGGGTAATTTCTTAAGTTAGAGTACAACAATTTGTGTTTTTTTTACAACGTTTTGTTTTAAGCTACTGGAAGTTATTTTTTTTAAAAAAAAGGTAAAAAGGGGTAATTTCTAAAGTTATAGTCCAATATTTTTGTCTATTTTACAGCGTTCCTTTTTAAGATATTGGAAGTAGTTTTTTTAAATAAAAGGTAAAAAGGGCTAATTTATTAATTTATAATACAGCATTTTGTCTATTTTGCAGCGTTTTTTTAAGCTATTGGATGTAGTTTTTTTTTAAAAGGTAAAAAGGGGTAATTTCTTAAGTTATAGTACAATATTTTGTATAATTTACAGCTTTTTATTTTAAGCTATTGGAAGAATTTTTTTAAAGGTAAAATTGGGTAATTTCTTAAGTTATAGCACAACATTTATGTCTATTTTAAAGTGCTTTGTTTTAAGCTACTGGAAGTAGTTTTTTTAGAAAAGGTAAAAAGGAGTAATTTCTTAAGGTATTGTACAAAATTTTGTCTACTTCACAGCGTTTTGTTTTAAGCTGTTGGAAGTAGTTTTTTTTATTAAAAGTAAAAGGGAATAATTTATTAAGTTATAGTACAACATTTTGTCTACTTTGCAACGTTTTGTTTTAGCCTATTGGATGTAGTCTTTTAAAAAAGGGCAAAATGTGCAGATTTTAAGTTATAGTACAAAATTTTTGTCTATTTTACAGCTTTTTGTTTTAAGCTATTGGAAGTTTTTTTTTAAAAAAAAAGGTAAAAAGGGTTAATTTCTTAATTATAGTATAACATTTTATCTATTTTATAGCCTTTCATTTTAAGCTATTTGAAGTAGTTTTTTTAAAAGGTAAAACGGGGTAATTTCTTAAGTTTATAGCAAAACATTTAGGTTATTTTACAGCGTTTTGTTATAAGCTATTGGAAGTAGTTTTTTTAAAGGTAAAAAAGAGTAATTTCTTAAGTTATAGTACAACATTTTGTCTATTTTATAGGGTTTTGTTTTGAGCTATTGGAAGTAGTTTTTTTTTTAAAAGGTAAAAGTGAGTAATTTCTTAAGTTAAAGTACATCATTTTGTTTATTTTACAGCGTTTTGTTTTAAGCTACTGGAAGTAGTTTTTTTCAAAGGTAAAAAAGTGTAATTTCTTTAGTTATAGCACATCATTTTTTCTATTATACAGGTTTTTGTTTTAAGCTATTGGAAATAGTTTTTTTTTAAAAGGTAAAAAGGGGTAATTTTTTAAGTTATAGTACATCATTTTGTCTATTTTACAGCGTTTTGTTTTAAGTTATTGAAAGTAGGTTTAAAAAAAAAGGTAAAATGGGGTAATTTATAAAGTTATAGTATAGCATTTTGTCTATTTTATAGTGTTTTGTTTTAAACTATTGGAAGATTTTTTTTTTTTAAAAGGTAAAAAGTGTAATTTCTTAAGTTATAGTACAACATTTTGTCTGTTTAGCAACGTTTTGTTTTAAGCTATTGGATGTAGTTTTTATTTTAACCTGGTAAAAATAATAATTACTTAAGTTGTAGTAAAGCATTTTGTCTTTTTTACAGCGTTTTGGTTTAAGCCATTGGAAGTAGTTTTTAAAAAAAAATGTAAAAATGGGTAATTTCTTAAGTTATAGTACCACATTTTTGTCAGTTTTACAGCGTTTTGTTTTATGCTATTGGAAGTATTTTTTTAAAAAAGGTAAAAATGGGTAATTTCTTAATTTATAGTACAACATTTCATCTATTTTACGGAGTCAAGCTATTGGAAGTAGTTTAGGCATAACGGGGTATTCTTAACTTATGGTACACCATTTTGTCAATTTTACCGCATTTTGTTTTAACCAATTGGAAGGAGTTTCTTTTTTTTTAAAATGTAAAAATGGGTAATTTCTTATGTTATACTACAACATTTTGTCTATTTTACAGCATTTTGTTTTAAGCTATTGGAAGTAGTTTTTTTTTAAAAAGTAAAAAGGGTAATTTCTTAAGTTAGATTACAACAGTTTGTCTTTTTTACAACGTTTTTTTTAAGCTATTGGAAGTAGTTTTTTAAAAAAAAAGGTACAATAGGGTAATTTCTTAAGTTATAGTATACCATTTTGTCTATTTTACAGCGTTTTGTTTTAAACTATTGGAAGTAGTTTTTTTTTAAAAAAAAAAGGTAAAAATGGGTAATTTTTAAGTTATGGTACAACATTTTTTCTGTTTAACAGTGTTTTGTTTTAAGCTATTAGATGTTGTTTTCATTTTAACACAGTAAAAAAGAGTAATTTCTTAAGTTGTAGTAAAGCATTTTGTCCTTTTTACAGCGTTTTGTTTTAAGCTATTGTAAGTAGTTTTTTTTAAAAAAAGGTAAAAAAAGGTTAATTTCTTAAGTTATAGTACATCATTTTTGTCTATTTTACAGCGTTTTGTTTTAAGCCATTTGAAGTAGTTTTTTTTAAAAAAAAAAGGTAAAAGTGGGTAATATCTTAAGTTATAGTACAACATTTTGTCTTTTTTTACAGTGTTTTGTTTTAAGCTGTTAGAAGTAGTTTTTTTTTTTAAAAGGTAAAAAGGGGTATTCTTAAGTTATGGTACTACATTTTGTCAATTTTACAGCATTTTGTTTTAACCTATTGGAAGGAGTTTTTTTTAAAAAAAATGTAAAAATGGGTAATTTCTTAAGTTATACTACATCATCTTGTCTATTTTATAGCGTTTTGTTTTAAGCTATTGGAAGTAGTTTTTTTAAAAGTAAAAAGGGTAATTTCTTAAGTTAGAGTACTGCATTTTGTCTTTTTTTACAACATTTTGTTTTAAGCTATTGGAAATAGTTTTTTTAAAAAGGTAAAAAGGGGTAATTTCTTAAGTTATAGTGCAACATTTTTGTCTATTTTACAGCATTCTGTTTCAAGATATTGAAAGTAGGTTTTTTATAAAAAAAGGTAAAAAGGGGTAATTTCTTAATTTATAGTACAACATTTTGTCTATTTTACAGCGTTTTGTTTTAAGCTATTGGATGTAGTTTTTTTTAAAAGGTAAAACGGGGTTATTTCTTAAGTTATAGTACAGCATTTTGTTTAATTTACAGCGTTTTGTTTTAAGTTATTGGAAGAATTTTTTTTAAAGGTAAAATGGGGTAATTTCGTAAGTTATTGCGCAGCATTTGCGTCTATTTTACAGTGTTTTGTTTTAAGCTACTGGAAGTAGTTTTTTTCAGAAAAGGTAAAAAGGAGTAATTTTTTAAGTTATAGTACCAAATTTTGTCTACTTTATAGCGTTTTGTTTTAAGATGTTGGAAATAGTTTTTTTTTCTTAAAAGTAAAAGGGAATAATTTCTTAAGTTATGGTACAAAATTTTGTCTAATTTACAACTTTTTGTTTTAGGCTATTGGAAGTAGTTTTAAAAAAAAATATACAATGGGGTAATTTCTTAAGTTATAGTACAGCATTTTTGTCTATTGTACAACGTTTTGTTTTAAGCTATTGGAAGTTTTTTTTAAAAAAAAAGGGTAAAAAGGGGTAATTTCTTAAGTTATAGTATAGCATTTTGTCTATTTTACAGCGTTTTGTTTTAAACTATTGGAAGTATTTTTTTTTTTAAAAAGGTAAAAAGGGAAAATTTCTTAAGTTATATACTTATAGTACAACATTTTGTCTGTTTAACAACGTTTTGTTTTAAGCCATTGGATGTAGTTTTTATTTTAAAACGGTAAAAAGGAGTAATTTCTTAAGTTGTAGTAAAGAATTTTGTCTTTTTTACAGCATTTTGTTTTAGACCATTGGAAGTAGTTTTTTTTAAATGTAAAAATGGGTCATTTCTTAAGTTATAGTACCGCATTTTTGCCTATTTTACAGCGTTTTGTTTTAAGCTATTGGAAGTAGTTTTTTTTTAAAAGGTAAAAAGTGTTAATTTCTTAATTTATAGTACAACATTTTGTCTATTTTACAGAGTTTTGTTTTAAGTTATTGGTGGTAGTTTTTTTTGGAAAGGTAAAAAGGGTTATTCTTAAGTTATATTACAACATTTTGTCAATTTTACAACATTTTGTTTTAACCTATTGGAGGTGGTTTTTTAAAAAAAAGTTAAAATGGGGTAATTTCTTAAGTTATAGTACAACATTTTGCCTATTTTACAGCGTTTTGTTTTAAGCTGTTGTAAGCAGTTTTTTTTAAAAAAAAGTAAAAAGGGGTAATTTCTTAAGTTAGAGTACAACATTTTGTCTTTTTACAGCATCTTGTTTTAAGCTATTGGAAGTAGTTTTTTTTAAAAAAAGTTAAAAGGGTAATTTCTTAAGTTATAGTACAACATTTTTGTCTATTTTACAGCATTCTGTTTCAAGATATTGGAAGTAGTTTTTTTTTTTAAAAATGTAAAAAGGGGTAATTTTCTAATTTATAGTACAGCATTTTGTCTATTTTGCAGCGGTTTGTTTTAAGCTATTGGATGTAGTTTTTTTTAAAGGTAAAACGGGGTAATTTCTTAAGTTATAGTACAACATTTTATTTACTTTACTCGTTTTGTTTTAAGCTATTGGAATTAGTTTTTGTTTAAAAGGTAAAAAGGGGTAATTTCTTAAGTTATAGTACATTATTTTGTCTATTTTACAGCGTTTTGTTTTTAGTTATTGGAAGTAGTTTTTTTTAAAGGTAAAAAATAGTAATTTCTTAAGTTATAGTACAACACTTTGTCTATTTTACAGGGTTTTGTTTTAAGCTATTGGAAGTAGTTTTTTTAAAAGGTAAAAAGGGGTAATTTTTTAAGTTATAGTACACCATTTTGTCTATTTTACAGCGTTTTGGTTTAAGCTATTGTAAGTATGTTTTTAAAAAAAAGAAGGTAAAATGGGGTAATTTCTCAAGTTATTGTATAGCATTTTGTCTATTTTACAGCGTTTTGTTTAAACTATTGGAATTTGTTTTTTATAACAATTTTTTTAAGCTATTGGAAGTAGTTTTTTTTAAAAGGCAAAAAGGGGTAATTTCTTAATTTATAGTACAACATTTTGTCTATTCTACAGCGTTTTGTTTTAAGCTATTGGATGTAGTTTAAAAAAAAAAGGTAAAACGGGGTAATTCTTAGTTATAGTCCACCATTTTGTTTATTTTACAACGTTTTGTTTTAAGCTATTGAAAGTAGTTACTTTTAAAGGTAAAATGGGGTAATTTTTTATGTTATAGCACAGCATTTTGTCTTTTTTATAGCGTTTTGTTTTTGGCTATTGAAAGTAGTTTTTTTTTTTTAAAGGGTAAAAAGGGTTAATTTCTTAAGTTATAGCACAACATTTTTGTCTATTTTACAGTGTTTTGTTTTGAGCTACTGGAAGTAGTTTTTTTAGAAAAGGTAAAAAGGGGTAATTTCTTAAGTTATAGAAATTTTTTTTATCTACTTTAGAACTTTTTGTTTTAAGTTGTTTGATGTAGGTTTTTTCTTAAAAGTAAAAGGGTATAATTTCTTAAGTTATAGTACAACATTTTGCCTACTTTACAACGTTTTGTTTTAGGCTATTGGAAGTAGTTTTTAAAAAAAAAGATAAAAAGGGGTAATTTTTAAGTTACAGTACAACATTTTTGTCTATTTTACAGTGTTTTGTTTTAAGATATTGGAAGTAGTTTTTAAAAAAATGGTAAAAAGGAGTAATTACTTAAGTTATAGCACAAAATTTTTGTCCAATTTACAGCATTTTGTTTTAAGCTATTGGAAGTAGTTTTCCTTAAAAAAAAGGTAAAAATGGGTAATATCTTAAGTTATAGTACAGCATTTTGTCTTTTTTACAGCATTTTGTTTTAAGCTATTAGAAGTAGTTTTTAAAAAAAAAACCTAAAATGGCGTAATTTTTTAAGTTATAGTACAACATTTTGTCTATTTTACAGCATTTTATTTTAAGCTATTGAAAGTAGTTTTTTTAAAGGTAAAAGGGGTAATTTCTTAAGTTATAGTACATCATTTTGTCTATTTTGCAGCATTTCATTTTTAGCTATTGGAAGTAGTTTTTTTAAAAGGTAAAAAGGGTTAATTTCATAAGTTATAGTACAACATTTTCTCCATTTTACAACATTTTGTTTTAAGCCATTGGAAGCTTTTTGGAAAGAAAAGTAACATGAGGTAATTTCTTTAGTTATAGTACATCATTTTGTCGATTTTACGGTGTTTTGTTTCAAGCTATTGGAAGTAGCTTTTTTTCTAAAAAAAAAAAGGTAAAAAGATGTAATTTTTTAAGTTAATACTATAGCATTTTGTTTGCTTTGTAGCTTTTTTTAAGCTATTGGAAGTACCTTTTTTTAAGCAATTGTCTATTACACAACAATTTTGTTTTAAGCTATTGGAAGTAGTTTTTTAAAAGGAAAAAGGTAAAATAGGGTAATTTCTTAAGTTATAGTACATCATTTTTTCTATTGTACAGTGTTTTGTTTTAAGCTGTTGGAAGTAGTTTTTATTTTAAAAGGTAAAAAGGAGTAATTCTTAAGTTGTAGTAAAACATTTTGTCTTTTTATAGCGTTTTGTTTTAAGCTATTGGAAGTAGTTTTTTTTAAAAGGTGAAAAGGGGTAATTTCTTAAGTTATAATACAGCATTTTTATCTATTTTACAGCGTTTTTCTTGAAGCTATTGGAAGTACTTTTTTTTAAAAAAGGGTAAAAAGGGGTAATTTCTTAATTTATAGTACAGCATTTTGTCTATTTTACAAAGTTTTGTTTTAAGCTATTTGGAAGTAGTTTTTCTTAAAAACGTAAAAGTGGTAATTCTTAAGTTATTATACAGCATTTTGCCAATTTTACAACGTTTTGTTTCAAGCTATTGGAAGTAGTTTTTTTTAAAAAAGGGTAAAAAGGAGTAATTTCTTAAGTTATACTACAACATTTTATCTATTTTACAGTGTTTTGTTTTAAGCTATTGGAAGTAGTTTTTTTTTTAGATAAGTAAAAAGGGATAATTTCTTAAGTTAGAGTATAACATTTTGTCTTTTTTATAGCGTTTTGTTTTAAGCTATTGGAAATAGTTTTTTTTAAAAGGGTAAAAAGTGGTAATTTCTTAATTTATAGTACAGCATTTTGTCTATTTTACAGCGTTTTGTTTTAAGCTATTGAAAATAGGTTTTTTAAAAGATAAAAAGGGGTAATTTCTTAAGTTATAGTACAGTATTTTTTCTATTCTACAGCGTTTTTTTAAGCTATTGGAAGTAGTTTTTTTAAAGGTAAAAACGGGTAATTTCTTAAGTTATAGTACAACATTTTGCCTAATTTACAGCATTTTGTTTTAAGCCATTGGAAGTAGTTTTTTAAAAAAAGGTAAAAATGGGTAATTTCTTAAGTTATAGTACATCATGTTGTCTTTTTTACAGCGTTTTGTTTTAGGCTATTGGAAGTAGTTTAAAAAAAAGGTAAAACGGGGTAATTTCTAAAGTTATAGTACAACATTTTGTCTATTTTACAGCGTTTTGTTTTAAGTTATTGTACGTAGTTTTTTTTTAAAGGTAAAATGGGGTAATTTCTTATGTTATAGTACATCATTTTGCCTTTTTCACAGTGTTTTGTTTTAGGCTATTGGAAGTAGTTTTTTTAAAAAAGGGTAAAAAAGGATAATTTTTTAAGTTATTGCACAACATTTTTGTCTATTTTACAGCGTTTTGTTTTAAGCTACTGGAAGTAGTTTTTTTTAGAAAAGGTAAAAAGGGGTAATTTCTTAAGTTATAGTACAGCATTTTTGTCTAATTTACAGCGTTTTTTAAGCTATTGGAAGTAGTTTTTTTTAAAAGGTAAAAAATGGGTAATATCTTAAGTTATATTACAACATTTTGTCTTTTTTATAGTGATTTTTTAAGCTATTGGAAGTATTTTTTATTTAAAAAAGGTAAAAAAGGGTAATTTCTTAAGTAATAGTACATTATTTTGTCTATTTTGCACCGTTTTGTTTTAAGCCATTGGAAGTAGTTTTTTTGTAAAATGGTAAAAAGTGTTAATTTCTTAAATTATAGTATAGCATTTTTTCTATTTAACAGCATTTCTTTTTAAGCCATTGGAAGTAGTTTTTTTTGAAAGGTAAAATGGGTTAATTTCATAAGTTTTAATTCAGCATTTTGTTTTAAGCTATTGGAAGTATTTTTATAAAAAAAAGGTAAAATGGGGTAATTTCTTAAGTGAAAGTACAACATTTTGTCTATTTTACAGCGTTTTGTTTCAAGCTATTCGAAGTAATTTTTTTAAAAAAGGTAAAAAGAGGTAATTTCTTAAGTTAATAGTATAACATTTTGTATACCTTGCAGCGTTTTGTTTTAAACTATTGGAAGTAATTTTATTTAAAAAAACGAAAAAAATTGGTAATTTCTTAAGTTATAGTACAATATTTTGTCTATTTTACAGCGTTTTGTTTTAAGCTATTGGAAGTAGTTTTTTTTATATAAACAAGGGTAAAAAGGGGAAAAAATTTAAGTTATAGTACAACACTTTGTCTATTTTACAGCGTTTTATTTTAAGCTATTGGAAGTAGATTTTTTAAAAAAAATGTAAAAAGGGGTCATTTCTTAAGTTATAGTATAGCATTTTGTCTATTTTACAGCGTTTTGTTTTAAGCTATTAGAAGTAGGTTTTTTAAAAACGGGTACAAGGGGATATTTTCTTAAATTATAGTACAACATTTTGTCTATTTTACCGCGTTTTGTTTTAAGTTTTTGGAAGGTTTTTTTGTTTTAAAAAGATAGGAGGGGGTTATTTCTTAAGTTATAGTACATCATTCTGTCTATTTTATAGTGTTTTGTTTAAGATATTGGAAGTAGTTTTTTTTTTTAAAAAGGTAAAAAGGGAAAATTTTATAAGTTATAGTACAACATTTTGCTCTAAGCTATTGGTAATAGTTTTTTTTTTAAAAAAAAAGGCAAAAATGGGTAATTACTTAAGTTATAGTACAACATTTTGTCTATTTTGTAGTGTTTTGTTTTAAGCTATTGGAAGTATTTTTCTTAAAAAAAGGGGTAAAAAGGGGTAATTTCTTAAGTTATAATACAACATTTTGTCTATTTTACACCGTTTTGTTTAAAGCTATTGGACGTTGTTTTTTTTAAACGGTAAAAGGTGGTAATTTCTTAAGTTATAGTACAACATTTTGTCTATTCTACAGCATTTTGTTTTAAGCTATTGGAAGTAGTTTTGTTTTTAAAAATGTAAAAGGGGGTAATTTATTAAGTTATAGTACATCATTCTGTCTATTTTACAGCGTTTTATTCTAAGCGATTAGAAGTAGTTTTTTTAAAAAAAAGGTAAAGGGAAATTTTTTAAGTTATAGTACAACATTTTGTCTATTTTACAGCGTTTTTTTAGCTATTCTAAGTAGTTTTTTTATAAAAAAGGTAAAAAGGGGTAATTTCTTAAGTTATATTACAGCATTTGGTCTATTTTACAACGTTTTGAGCTATTGGAAGTAGTTTTTTTTCAAAAAGGTAAAAAGGGGTAATTTCTTAAGTTATAGTAAAGCATTTTTTCTATTTTACAGCATCTTACTTTAACCTATTTGATGTAGTCTTTTTTTAAAAACAGGTAAAAGGGGGTAATTTTTTAAGTTATAGTACAACATTTTGTCTATTTTAAAGCGTTTTGTTTTAAGCTACTTGAAGTAATTTTTTTAAAAAAAGGTAAAAGGGGGTAATTTGTTAAGTTATATACAACATTCTGTCTATTTTACAACGTTTTGTTTTAAGCTACTGGAAGTAGTTACTTTTTTAAAAAAAGAAGGTAAAAAGGGAGAAAAAAAAATTTAAGTTATAGTAAAGCATTTTATCTATTTTGCAGCGTTTTGTTTTAAGCTATTAGAAGTAGTTTTTTTTAAAAAAAGGTAAAAAGAGGCAATTTCTTAATTTATAGTACAGCAATTTTTCTATTTTACACATTTTATTTTAAGCTATTGGAAGTAGTTTTTTTTAAAAAAAGGTAAAAAGGAGTATTTTCTTGAGTTATAGTACAGCATTTTGTCTATTCTATAACGTTTTCTTTTACGCTATTGGAAGTAGTTTTTTTTAAAACGGTAAAAGCGGTAATTTCTTAAGTTATAGTACAACATTTATCTATTTTACAGCGTTTTGTTTTAAGTTATTGAAAGCGGTTTTCTTTTTAAAAAAGGTTAAAAGGGGTAATTTCTTAAGTTATAATACAACATTTTGTCTATTTTACAGCGTTTTGTTTTAAGCTATTGAAAGTAGTTTTTTTTAAAAGGTAAAAATGGGTAATTTCTTAAGTTATAAAACAATATTTTGGTTATTTTACAGCGCTTTGTTTTAAGCGATTGGATGCCGTTTTTCTTAAAAAAAGGTAAAAAGGGGTAATTTCTTAAGTTAAAGTACAACTTTTGTCTATTTTACAGCATTTTGTTTTAAGCTATTGGAAATTGTTTTTTTAAAAGGTAAAAAGGGTAATTTTTAAGTTATAGTACAGCATTTTGTTTATTTTACAGTGTTTGGTTTTAAGCTATTGAAAGTAGTGTTTTTTTTTAAAAAAGTAAAAAGGGGTCATTTCTTAAGTTATAGTACAACATTTTTTCTATTTTACAGTGTTTTGTTTTAAGCTATTGGAAGAATTCTTTTTCGAAAAAAAAGGTAAAAAGGGGAAATTTTTTAAGTTATAGTACAACATTTTGCCTATTTTACAATGTTTCGTTTTAAGCTATGGAAAGTAGTTTTTTTAAAAAAGGTATAAGGGGTAATTTCTTAAGTTATAGAATAAAATTTTGCCTATTTTACAACGTTTTGTTTTAAGCTATTGGAAGTAGTTTTTTGAAAAAAGGTAAAAATGAGTAATTTCTTAAGTTATAATACAGCATTTTGTTTATTTTACAGCGTTTTGTTTTAAGCTATTGGAAGTAGTTTTTTTTTAAAAAAAAAGATAAAAAGTGGTAATTTCTTAAGTTATAGTACAACATTCTCTCTATTTTACAGCGTTTTGTTTAAAGCTATTGGAATTAGTTTTTTTAAAAGTAAAAGGGGTAATTTCTTAAGTTATAGTACAACATTTTATCTATTTTATAGCATTTTGTTTTAAGCCATTGGAAGTTGTTTTTTTAAAAAAAAGATAAAAGAGGGTAATTTCTTAAGTTATAGTACAACATTCTGTCTATTTTACAGGGTTTTGTTTTAAGCTACTCGAAGAAGTTTTTTTTTAAAAAAAGGTAAAAAGGGGTAATTTCTTAAGTTATAGTGTGACATTTTGTTTTAAACTATTGGATGTA
Source organism: Allium cepa (assembly GCA_030765085.1). Lineage (NCBI taxonomy): Eukaryota > Viridiplantae > Streptophyta > Magnoliopsida > Asparagales > Amaryllidaceae > Allium > Allium cepa. The sequence continues at coordinate 889,577,164 of CM060931.1, forward strand.
GTTTTTTCAAAATAAAAAGGTAAAACGGCGTAATTTCTTAAGCTATTGTACAGCTTTTTGTCTATTATACAGCCTTTTGTTTTAAGCTATTGGAAGTAGTTTTTTTTGAAACGTAAAAAGGTGTAATTTCTTAAGTTATAGTACAACATTTTTTCCATTTTATAGCGTTTTTTTTAAGCTGTTGGAAGTCGTTTTAAAAAAAAGAAAGATAAAAGGGGGTAATTTCTTAAGTTATGGTACACCATTTTGTCTATTTTATAGGGTTTTGTTTTAAGCTACTAGAAGAAGTTTTTTTTTAAAAAAAAGGTAAAAAGGGGTAATCTCTTAAGTTATACTACAACATTTTGTCTATTTTATAGCGTTTTGTTTTAAGCTATTGGAAGGAGTGCTTTTTTTAAAAAAAGCTAAAAAGGGTTAATTTCTTAAGTTATAGTACATCTTGTCTATTTTGCAGCGTTTTGTTTTAAGCTATTGGAAGTGGTTTTCTTTTTTTAAAAAAGGTAAAAAGGGGCAATTTCTTAAGTTATTGCACAACATTTTGTCCATTTTACAGCATTTTGTTTTAAGCTATTGGAAGTAGTTTTTTTTTAAAAAAAGTAAAAAGGGTTAATTTCTTAAGTTATAGTACAGCATTTTGTCTATTTTACAGCGTTTTGTTTTCAGCTACCGGAAGTAGTTTTTTTAAAAAAAGGTAAAAAAGGGTAATTTCTTATGTTATAGTGGTGCGTTTTATCTATTTTACAACGTTTTCTTTTAAGCTATTGGAAGTAGTTGTTTTTAAAAAAAGTAAAAAGGGGTATGTTAGCACCAGATTTGGTCACTAACACCCTTGAACAGAGTTATGTAGAGAGATTAATGAAGCGAGTAAGTTAAAACAAAAAATAGTGCATCTCAATGCAAAAAAGAACAACAAAAACGAGGAAACCATATTTATAATTATTCGCCGTAACTGCCTATGTCCACTTTGAGTCTAATCTTTATTGCTTACTCAATCACTTGAATACAGATACAGTCCGTAAATAAATCACTTGAATACAAGTTTGCATCAAAAATGGGAGAGTATAAAAAATGGCAGAGTCTCCCTAGTGCTTCCGGAAAGGTCCCTTTCACTATGCCCCTGCCCTTCTATTTACAGACGAAGATGGGTTGGACTTCCCTCACGGGCCTTGAACAAGGTATCTCGGTCCACAATAGGTGACTTCTTATCGCTTGGCTAGGCATGCCGAACGGCAGTTGCCGAATGACCTTGTTGAGTAGTCTTTGATAAATGAAGTTATCAAAGCAGGTTGCCAAACGGTAGGTGCCGAATAAGAGAATGCTGAGCGAGGTTTGTGTACCGAACGACATTCGTATGCCGAACGAGGAAGGCGTGCCGGACGACATTCGTATGTCGAACGAGGAAGGCGTGCCGAACGGCATTCGTATGCCAATCGAGGAAGGCGTGTCGAACGGCATTCTTATGCCGAACGAGGAAGGCATGCCGAACAGATTTCATATGCCGATCGAGGGATAATGTTGAACGAGGCTTCATGCCGATCGAGGGAAAATGCCAAACGAGGCCTGTGCCAACCGAGGTATTTATGCCGAGCCTCTTGTTACCGGGTCAATCAACCGAGTAACACTTCCCCCCAAAGTGTGTCGTGTGTAGCAACACGACACGCTTTGAATCAGCAAGTATTCCTTGTTTCCAAAAAGAAATCCATCATGTTTCTTGAATAGTCATTATCTTTCAATTTATCCTCCAAAGGTTTCGTATCCTTCTTTGTCGTCATGACGATTGGTCAATTCCGAATGTTATAAATCCAGGGTTGTAGTTCATCTGTAGTCATCCGTGTCCGTTTCTACAGGGCTAGTAAGCTTCGGCTATCTAACCCAGTCTTTTCTTAATAACCTTAAGTGAGAATTCAGTTTCTGTTGATTTCAAGAAGTCGAACTTTTTCGGACGTATACATGCATGTTCGGGTACATGTTCTTGCCATTGGCTCTAGGATGCATCTTATATGCTCATAAGTCGTCACCAATTCTATCCGGTATAATTGCAATTCAATTGCGATTCCCTGTTCGTATTTTCTTAGAGCAGTATGCAATGGCGAATGGAGTACGGTCAGTCACGGGCTCATGGGTAGTTATATATGCCCATAATGGTGTTGGGAGTTCATACACCCATTTACCTCTAGCCTTTTCCAAACCTCTCTTCAGAGTAGACTATATGATTTTGTTCACAGCTTAAACCTGTCCATTTGCAGTTATAGTGGATCATGGAAGGTCATAAAGGCAGATGACGTTATGGACAATGAAGTTGATTATTTTCTTCATCTTGATCTTGGTTAAAAGTTCTTCATTTGTCCATCCGGTGAAGCAATCAACCGCTATGATGGTGTATTTCGCACCACCTTTAGGATCGGTAAGAAGATGATGTCAATGCCCCCAAGTGGCAATCGGCTATGGACTAGCCATTTGAGTAATTTCCATCGGTGGGGCTCGTGGATTTTTGCAAACATCTTGCACTTGTCGCATTGTCTAGCATGATCAACCGCATTTGGATTGATAGTTGCCCAGTAATACCCGTAGTAGAGTATTTTCTTTATCAGGGTTTCCCCCCTGATGTAATCGCCACTTTCTTCTTCGTTGACTTCCTCAAGACTCACTTGATATTATCATAGGTGATACACTAAAGCATGGGAATAGATAAACTCTTTTCTATACCTGACTTCTTCTTGGATGATTTGGCATGAAGCTTTGAGGATGATCTGTCATTTTCCATCCCTCCATTCAGTAAGAATTCCTCATTGTAGATAGTTTTTGATAGGAGTCAACCATGACCCCTTTTCTGGCTCAGTCTTCAAGATCTAGCCGATCTCCATCCATCAATGCTTGGAATATTGAGTATTTCAAATGAAACAATGTATGTCCATTGCACTGGAATCTTTTCATTTTGTTCGCTGAGTATGTGTGTAATGATGTAATCCATGAAGTTGGCTAGTAGCTCTTGGACCTGGCCGAGATAAGGAGTAAGACAATGTCCCCTAGCAGATCAACTTCCTTAACATCGCATGCAATCAATCAGTAATCAAAAAAGATATGCAAATTTTCAACAACAAATCCTCTAGCAAGTTTGAAGCTGGCGGTCGAGGTTTCTTACTAAGCATCGTTGTTTATTATAGGGAAATCGAGTTTCAGGACGTATCAGATCAATCGTTCCTCAAGAGTCATTAACATGACTCACACGCCATAACACTGATCACTAGATGCTCCATCCGCATACATTTTCCATCTGTTGGTTGGTTCTCTACTACTCTCGAGTAGTCATCTGATGTAGTGAATTCGGGTATGAGGTTTGCTAATTTCCGCCCTGGGATAGCCCTTCGAGGGAAATAAGTGATATCGAATTGGCTTAGTTCGATATTCTACTTAAGTGGTCTTTCAGACGTCTCGGGTCGTTGTATGCCCGGTAGCAATGGCTAATAGGCATAAACGTTGATGGGGTGAGACCAAAAGTAAGAGTGGAGCTTTAATGATGAAATCAATAGACATTGTGCAAGCTTTTGTAGCTTCGGGTCGATATCTAATGCATGGCTCGCGATAGTTGGTGAAATCAGACATGCATGTCAAAATGGGTCTAAGAGAACATATCATCATTTATTCAAAAACAATCCAACTAATTCTTTTATCATCATTGCACTGAGCTGTGATCCGATATTCAGCACCCAGATTCTTTGAGTTCAGATGTAACTATTTGGCATAACATTCAATGTGAAATATGGTGACGGTTACTCTGGTCGAATCCTAGAGTCTTGTCATGAGTTATTAAGTCTAATAGTGAACGGCTCTGAATGTTCTAATCGATTATCAGCAAATTGCCAAAGATCAGGCTTAAAAGCATATTGAAGGAACTGTCGATTAGGGGTCAGCCTCGAGTTGCGTGTAACTACATAGCTGGATCTTGCTATGAGTTTGAATTTGCTTGTATGTTCGAGTAACGCACTTTCTATTCAATTCATTCATGATCATGTACCTGTCCTTTGGGTTGGAGTAATAGTCAGTTGCCCACGGGCTTAGGTATCGATCAATGATTCTATCTCTAGATATTCTTTCGTTCGTAGCCTCGAGTAGATGTAATCACTATATATAATTTCAATACTGAGTTATCGCAGCCAGTCTTTGGATGAGTATGCGTCTGCTCCCAGTCTCGGGTTGATAAATATATTGCATGGACGGTTGAGTCTCATCCTAGCTTGGATTGTATTGTGGTTTTTCATTCCAAGAGGAATACTTCGATGCCTCATCTGTTTCAAGGCATAATTTGGACACTGGACGGTCATACACGTCCACTTTGGTTCATGTTCTGTAATCAGATCCCGGGGTAAAGTTGGCTACAAATGTAGTCGGGTCATGCTGATCCAGTTTTCATACTCCTCTTCATGGATCGAAAGAGGGTGTAGGAGAATTTTTGACCAAGTCTTCGTGGTTTTCTCTCCTTTCCACACTTTGGAGGTCGTAGTTTTCCAAGGAAGATCCGAGGCACATTCGTATGTGCTTGGTGCGGATCGGTACAGACCCTCGATTTGAGGTATGATATAGTTAGTCGCCCGTAGCTTTGGATGCCGTTTCGATTGGTTCTGTATTGAGGCCTCCCTATAGTCGTTGCCTTAAGTTGTAAAGAACGCAAAGCTAGAGCTATAGTAAGCTGTTGTATTCAGCTTTCAGAGATTTGTACTCCTGCTCAGCGTTGATTTGGCCAGGCTACTAGTTGGATGGTCGAACTCCATCCTTAGCGAGTTAATAATCCTCCAGTCGATTTCAGGCCGAAGTTCGTGGAATAGAGAGCGGTCGGAATCCACTCGTCTATTTACCGATGTTTATAAACCACTCTGCATTCTGGTGACTTGGTGTTATTCTCCCCTGGGTCGACTCACGCCCAATTTGTGTTCATGCTTCGGTCCACGCGTCGAGGACTTAGAGATTTGTCGAACGGTTTATGTTTTAGTCCACGATTCATGATGTAGAGATTTTTGTCAATTCGTTTATACCCTAATCCGCAGTCTGGGGACTAGAGTACTCTAGTCCGCTTCTGGGACTTAGAGATTTTTCACAAGTCGTTTGTACTCTAGTCCGCACTCTGGGGACTGTGAGTACTCTAGTCCACTTCAAGGACTTAGAGGTTTTTAAGTCATTTATACTCTAGTCTACGCTTTGGGGACTCAGAGTACTCTAGTCCGCACTTTGGGGACTTAGAGATTTTTAAATCGTTTATACTCTAGTCCGCATTAATGGGACTTAGAGGTTTCTAAGTCGTTTATACTCTAATCCGCGCTCTGGAGACTCAGAGTACTCTAGTCCGCACTCTGGCGACTTAAAGATTTTTAAATTGTTTATACTCTAGTCAGCACTCAGGGGACTTAGAGTACTCTCGTCCGCTTCAGGGACTTAGAGGTTTTTAAGTCGTTTATACTCTAGTCCGCGCTCTAGGGACTCAGAGTACTCTAGTCTACACTCTGGGGACTTACAGATTTTTAAATCGTTTATACTCTAGTCCGCACTCAAGGGACTTAGAGTACTCTAGTCCGCTTCAGGGACTTAGTGGTTTTTAAGTCGTTTATACTCTTGTCCGCGCTCTGGGGACTCAGAGTACTCAAGTCCGCACTCGGGGGCATAGAGATTTTTAAATCATTTATACTCTAGTCCGCACTCAGGGGACTTAGAGGTTTTTAAGTCATTTATACTCTAGTCCGCGCTGGGGACTCAGAGTACTGTAGTCCAAACTCTGAGGACTTAGAGATTTTAAATAGTTTATACTCTAGTCTACACTCAGGGAACTTAGAGCACTCTAGTCCACTTCAGGGACTTAAAGGTTTTTAAGTCATTTATACTTTAGTTCATGCTCTGGGGACTCAGAGTATCTAGTCCGCACTCTGGGGACTTAGAGATTTTTAAATAGTTTATACTCTAGTCCGCACTCAAGGAACTTACAATACTCTAGTCCGCTTCAGGAACTTAGATTTTTTTAAGTCGTTTATACTCTTGTCCGCGCTCTGGGGACTTATAGTACTCTAGTCCGCTTCAGGGTCTTAGTGGTTTTTATATAGAGCAGTTGTATTTCCACCCGTTTAATTTGTATTTCATTTACTCTATCGAGGATACTGTTGTCGAATGGACGATCGAACCATGTTTTCTCATAGAATGAGACTCTACCCCCTACATGAAGGACGAAACTTGAAAACGGACGGTTGATACTCGTCTGCTTGGTGATTATAGCTCTTCCATGCAAGTCAAGACAGGAGGTATATGACAGATGGTTGGATCACATCCATGCTAGGATAGATAATCAACTCTCGCATAATTTTCTTCGTATCTCTTTCTAGAAAATAAGGATAATGGATTATTGAGTAGACAAAGTAAGTTGCATATGTTTCAAGGTGCAGTCGTGTCCATGTATTGAGAGCGATGGTTGAAGAGTATATAGTCCATCATAGTTACTCCAAGTCGGGCTTTTGAACAACCTTTTATGTTCAGGGTAGGATTTGATGTGTAGATGATCGAATCACGTCTACTCTCCATAGATCCCGACATCACTAAGCTTTTGGAGAGGCGTTTGTATTTTGTCGGACTTAGTTTATACTCGACTTGAGTGGATGATCGGGCCATATTCATTCCAAACCTAGCTAAGGTCTTCAAGTCAAATATGGAGGTCGACGAATGGATGGTCGGTCATGTTCGCTTTGTATTGGGCTTTGATCATGACGAGCTTTTCAATCTCTAGTCCATAGCCCCAAATTGAAGGCACATGGTTGATGGTGAGCGGTCGAATCATGCTCGTCTTGATGAAACTTCACAAGTCCGATCATGGTCTACGTGGATTAGTTGGCGGCCAAATCTGAGTACTTGGTCACCTGCATGGTTTTGAGAGAAGTTTACTTCAAGTCGATCATAACTCAAAGCATAATTAAAATAATCCAAAGAAGGTTGGTATAAATCTCACTGGTAAGCAGGGCAGTATTGTGTGCTCGCTATTCAACTCTGCCCCTAGACCCATCTAGCAGGATGTCGACTACCAACGGTCCAATCGATAATTGGAGTTCTTTATTGATGGGCATCCGAACGTCTTGGCTCACCATTCTGTAAGGCTTGCACGTACTATTGAAGCTTTTCTTTCTGAATCTGCTTTCCGATGACACATCGAAGGTGTTTGTAATCGTCAGTGTTAGGATAAGTGTGCATCTGGGAATATACAACATTCCCCTGATTTCTTCTGGACTTCGATGGACTCTCTCGAGGTTGGTTTTCATTACCACTTTGAGTCGCGAGTCTCCAAAAAAGGCAATCGATTGAATCTTTCAAAGAGCATAAGTGTCTTATTTTGAGATCTTGTTTTGTCTACTAGAATCCGTGTCCTTAGCCGATGGGCCTACATTATTATTTCTCCTAGTCTGCTCCACTTCTTCTTGCTTTGGTTATGATTCATTTTGTAACAGAAACAATCCATGGTCATAGGAGGCTCTCCAGCAAACTAGCTGCCATATATCTGGAGGTCGACTTTCCTCAAACGCAATCAGTATGATATCCTTGTTAGCATTTGGAATAAATTGTATAGAGCCAAACATTGGTCTGCTTGGATTCACTAAATTTGAAGTGCTGGGTCAGTGAAGAATGGTGCTTGGAGTCATCTTGGCGTTTGCCTAGAATCATATCATCTATGTTCTCCAACCTTTGGGAGTGTCGTTTGAGTAGCGGTTGCTTGTCCATTCCCTTGTTGTCGTTCAGAAGTTATCGATATATCGTCTATGCCCTGGTCGATCATGGGATGTAATGAAAATGGATAGAATGTTCCTTTATTAAGTTGAGTTTTGAATTCACTATCTGGAGGCACTGCGCTGTAGATAGGGTTCGAGGGGGTATCCCCTGAAATTTTTTTTTTTAGCCTTTTTTTGAAAATTTGGTACGTACCCAATTTTTTTTTGAAAATAGAGGTCATATAAGAGACCGGTGTAACTTAAGTTTAGATCAGTTAGGCATGGCTCGGCCTGGATGCCATTCGACATAGGGATGCAGCTCGGCTTGGATGCCACTCGGCATAGGGATGCGTCTCGGCCTGGATGCCGTTCGGCGTAGGGATGCTGCTCGGACTCGATGTCGCTCGGCATTGATGTCGCTCGGCATGGATGTGGTCGGCATGGATGTGGCTCGGCATGGATGTGGCTCGGCATTTTATCGCTCGGTATGGATGTGGCTCGGCATTTTATCGTTCGGTATGGACGTGGCTCGGCCTGGATTTCGCTAGGCATGGATGTGGCTCGGCTTGGATTTCCCTAGGCATGGATGTGGCTCGGCATCGATGTCACTCGGCATGGATGTGGCTCGGCATCGATGTCGTTCTGTCTGGATGTAGCTTGGCCTGGAGTGGCTCCGCCTGGAATGGGAGTGGCTTGGCATATTTCTTTTCGGGGGAAATTGGCATACACCTTTTCTGGGGTGATCGGCTGAATTGCCTTCAAAGGAGGGTCGGCCTTCATTCAACGTAAGTGCAACCTTCAACGTCCAATCCCTAGATCTTGCGTACATCAGTGAATCCAATCCTTTTATATGAGCATGTACACCTGATTAACTCTAAACAAAAAAGTTAGCATAATCAAATCATCCAAAAACAAGGGGCAGTAGACTTAGTTTTTCTGAATGCGACTATCAGCTTCCTTTAGATTTCTTACAAATCTGAGTAGAATAGAAAGTTTTCTAGTAAACAACTGGATCTATCTCGCGAATATGGAAATCCACTAGTAGACGATGAGATCCAATCAAGCTGAGAATTCAATTCTCAATGAATGCACCAAAATGTTAGCACTAGATATGGTCATTAACACCCTTGAGTAGAGTTATGTAAAGAGATTAATAAAGAGAGTAAGTTAAAACAGAAAATAGTGTAACTCAATGCAAAAAAGAACAACAAAAACAAGAACAACATATTTATAGTGGTTTGGCGTAACTGCCTACGTCCACTTTGAGTCTAATCTTTATTGCTTTCTCAATCACTTGAATATAGATACAATCCATAAATAAATCACTTGAATGCAAGTTTGAACCAAAAAGGGGAGAGTATAAAACATGGCAGAGTCTCCCAAGTGTTTCCGTAAAGGTCCCTTTCACTGTGCCCCTGCCCTTCTATTTATAGACGAAGATGGGTTGGACTTCCCTCACGGGCCTAGGAACAAGGTATCTCTGTCTACAATAGGTGACTTTTGCATGCTTGGCTAGGCATGCCGAATGGAAGTTATGGAACGACATTGTTGTGTAGTCTTTGATAAACGAAGTTGTCAAAGCAGGTTGCCAAATCGTAGGTGCCGAACCAGAGAATGTCAAGCGAGGTTTATGTGCGGAGCGACATTCGTATGCCAAACGAGGAAGGCGTGCCGAACGACATTTGTATGCCGATCGAGGAAGGCGTGTCGAACGACATTCGTATGCCGATCGTGGAAGGCGTGCCAAACGGTATTCGTATGCCGATCGAGGAAAAATGCTGAACGAGGCTTCATGCCGATCGAGGAAAAATGCCGAATGAGGCCTGTGTCGACCAAGATATCTACGCCTAGCCTCTTGTCACCGGGTCAATCAACCGGGGAACAGGGTAATTTCTAAAGTTATAGTACAACATTTTGTCTATTTTACAACGTTTTATTTTAATCTATTGGAAGTTGGTTTTTAAAAAAAAGGTAAAGCGGGGCAATTTCTTAAGTTATAGTACATCATTCTGTATAGTTTACAACGTCTTTTTAGCTACTGGAAGAAGTATTTTTTTAAAAAAGGTAAAAGGGGTAATTTCTTAAGTTATAGTACTTTTGTCTATTTTATAGAGTTTTGTTTTAAGCTATTGGAAGGAGTGTTTTTTTTAAAAAGGTAAAAATGGGTAATTTCCTTACTTATAGTACAGCATTTTGTCTATTTTACAATGTTTTTTTTTAAGTTATTGGAAGCAGTTTCATTTTTCAAAAAAATGGTAAAAAGGGGTAATTTCTTAAGTTATAGTACAACATTTTGTCAATTTTACAACGTTTTGTTTTAAGCTATTTGAAGTAGTTTTTTTTTGAAAGGTAAAAGGGGGTAATTTCTTAAGTTATAGTACAACATTTTTTTCTATTTTACAGCGTTTTTTTAAGCTATTGGAAGTACTTTTTTTAAAAAGGTAAAAGGGGTAATTTCTTAAGTTATAGTACACCATTTTGTCTATTTTACAGCGTTGTGTTTTAAGCAATTGGAAGTTGTTTTTTTAAAAGAAAGGTAAAAAGGTGTAATTTCTTAAGTTATAGTACAACATTTTGTCTATTTTACAATGTTTATTTTAAGCTATTTGAAGTAGTTTTTTTTAGAAAAAGGTAAAAAGGGGTAATTTCATAAGTTATAGTACAACATTTTGTTTTTTTTACAGCGTTTTGTTTTAAGCTATTGGAAGTCGTTTTTTTAAAAGGTAAAAGGGGGTTATTTCTTACGTTATAGTACATCATTTTGTCTATTTTACAGCGTTTTGTTTTAAGCTATTGGAAGTAGTTTTTTTAAAAAAAAAGTAAAAATGGGTAATTTTCTAAGTTATAGTACAACATTTTGTCTATTTTATAGCGTTTTGTTTTTATCGAGTGGAAGTAGTTTTTTAAAAAAAAAAGTTAAACGCGAGTAATTTCTTAAGTTATAGTACATCATTTTTTCTATTTTACAACGTTTTGCTTTACGCTATTGGAAGTCGTTTTTTAAAAAAGGTAAAATGGGGTAATTTCTTAAGTTATAACACATCATTTTGTCCATTTTACAGCGTTTTATTTCAAGCTACTGGAAGTATTTTTTTTAAGAAAAAAGGGTAAACAGGGGTAATTTCTTAAGTTATAGTACATCATTTTGTCTATTTTACAGCGTTTTCTTTTAAGCTATTGGAAGATTTTTTTTTAAATGGTAAGAAGGGGAAATTTCTTCTGTTATAGTACATCATTTTGTCTATTTTACAACGTTTTGTTTTAGGCTCTCGGAAGTAGATTTTTTTTTTATAAAAAAGGTAAAAAGTGGAAATTTTTTAAGTTATAGTATAGCATTTTATCTATTTTGTAGCATCTTGCTTTAAGCTATTGGAAGTAGTTTTTTTTTAAAAAAAGTAAAAAGGGGAAATTTCTTAAGTCATAGTACAGTATTTTTTCTATTTTACAACGTTTTATTTTAAGCAATTGGAAGTATTTTTTTGAAAAATGTAAAAAGGGGTAATTTCTTAAGTTATAGTACATCATTTTGTCTATTTTACAGCGTTTTGTTCTAAGCTATTGGAAGTAGGTTTTTTTTAAAACAGGTTAAAGGGGGTAATTTCTTAAGTTATAGTACAACATTTTGTCTATTTTACAGCATTTTTTTTATGCTATCGGAAGTAATTTTTACTCAAAAAAGTTAAAAGGGGATAATTTGTTAAGTTATAGTACAGCATTCTGTCCGTTTTACAACGCTTTGTTCTAAGCTATTGGAAGTAGTTTTTTTTAAAAAAAAGGTAAAAAAGGGAAATTTTTTAAGTTATAGTACACCCTTTTGTCTATTTTACAACGTTTTGTTCTAAGCAATTGCAAGTAGTTGTTTTTAAAAGAAAAGGTAAAAGGGGGTAATTTCTTAAGTTTTAGTACAGCATTTTGTCTAGTTTACAGCGTTTTGTTTTAAGCTATTGAAAGTAGTGTTTTTTCTTGAAAAAAAAGTAAAAAGGGATAATTTCTTAAGTTATAGTACAGCATTTTGTCTATTTTACAGCGTTTTGTATTAAGCTATTGGAAGAATTTTTTTAAAAAAGGGTAAAAAGGGGTAATTTCTTAATTCATAGTACAGCATTTTGCCTATTTGACAGCGTTTTGTTTTAAGCTAAGGAAGTAGTTTTTTTTAAAAGGTAAAAAGCGGTAATTTCTTAACTTATGGCACAATATTTTGTCTATTTTACAGCGTTTTGTTTTAAGCTATTTGAAGTAGTTTTTTTAGAAAGGTAGAATGGGTGATTTATTAAGTTATAGTATAGCATTTTCTTTATTTTATAGTGTTTTGTTTTAAGCTATTGGAAGTAATTTTGTTTAAAAAAAAGGTAAAATGGGGTAATTTCTTAAGTTATGGTATATCATTTTGTCTACTTTATAGCGTTTTGTTTTAAGCTATTGGAAGTAGTTTTTTTTTTAAAAATGTAGAAAGGGGTAATTTCTTTAGTTATAGTACATCATTTTGTTAATTTTACAGCGTTTTGTTTTAAGCTATTGGAAGTAGTTTTTTTAGAAAGGCAGAAGGCGGTAATTTTTAAGTTATAGCACAACATTTTGGGTATTTTACAGCGTTTTGTTTTAAGTTATTGGAAGTAGTTTTAAAAAAAAAGGTAAACAAGGGTAATTTCTTAAGTTATACTACAGCGTTTTGTCTATTTTACAGCGTTTTGTTTTAAGCTATTGGAAGTAGGTTTTTTTAAAAAAAGAAGGTAGAAAGGGGTAATTTCTTAAGTTATAGTATAGCATTTTGTGTATTTTACAGCGTTTTTTAAGCTATTGGAAGTGGGTTTTTTTAAAAAAAGGTAAAAAGGGAAGTAATCGTACATCATTTTGTCTATTTTACAGCGTTTTTTTTTATGCTATTGGAAGTAGTTTTTTTAAAAAAAGGTAAAAGGGGGTAATTTCTTAAGTTATTGTACAGCATTTTGTATATTTTACAGCGTTTTGTTTCAGGCTATTGGAACTATTTTTTTATAAAAAAGGTAAAAAGAGGTAATTTCTTAAGTTAATAGTACAACGTTTTGTCTCCTTTGCACCGTTTTGTTTTAATCTATTGGAAGTAATTTTTTTATAACAAGGTAAAAAGGGGTAATTTCTTAAGTTATAGTATAGCATTTTATGTATTTTACAGCGTTTTTTTAAGTTATTGGAAGTAGTTTTTTTTAAAAAAAAGGTAAAAAGGGAAGTTATAGTACATCATTTTGTCTATTTTACAGCGTTTTGTTTTCAGCCATTGGAAGTAGTTTTTTTTTTAAAAAAGTTAAAAAGGGGTAATTTCTGTATAGCATTTTATCTATTTTACAGTGTTTTGTTTCAAGCTATTGGAAGTAGTTTTTTTTTGAAAAGGTAAAAATGGGTAATTTCTTAAGTTATAATACAACATTTTGTCTGTTTAACAGCGTTTAGTTTTAAGCTATTGGAAGTAGTTTTTTTTAAAAAGGTAAAAAGGGGTAATTTCTTAAGTTATAGTGCGACATTTTGTCTATTTTAGAGCATTTTGTCTATTTTACAGCGTTTCGTTTAAGCTATTAGAATTAATTTTTTTTAAAAAAAAGATAAAAATGGGTAATTTCTTAATTCATAGTACATCATTTTGCCTATGTTACAGCGTTTTGTTTTAAGCTATGAAAGTAGTTTTTTCTAAAAGATAAAGGAGGTAAATTCTTTACTTATAGTACAACATTTTGTCTATTTTGCAACGTTTTGTTTCAAACTATTGGAAGTAGTTTTTTTTAAAAGGCAAAAAGGGTTAATTTCATAAGTTATAGTACAACATTTTCTTTATTTTATAGTGTTTTGTTTTAGGCTATTGGAAGTAATTTTGTTTACAAAAAAGGTAAAATGGGGTAATTTCTTAAGTTATAGTATATCATTTTGTCTATTTTACAGCGTTTTGTTTTTAGCCATTGGAAGTAGTTTTTTTTTAAAGAAGGTAAAAGGGTAATTTCTTAAGTTATAGTACAATATTTTTTCTATTTTACAGCGTTTTGATTTAAGCAATTGGAAGTAATTTTTAAAAAATAAAAAATAAAAATGGGTAATTTCTTATGTTATAGTACAGCATTTTGTCTATTTTACAGCGTTTTGTTTTAAGCGATTGGAAGTTGTTTTTTTTAGAAAAGGTAAAATGAGGTAATTTCTTAAGTTATAGTACAACATTTTGTCTATTTTACAGCGTTTATCAAAGCTATTGGAGGTAGTTTTTAAAAAAAAATTAAAAAGGGGTAATTTCTTAAGTTATAGTACAACATATTGTCTATTTTACAGTGTTTTGTTTTAACCTATTGGAAGTAGTTTTTTATTAAAAGTAAAAAGGGGTAATTTCTTAAGTTGGAGTACATCATTTTGTCTTTTTTACAGCATTTTGTTTTAAGCTATTTGAAGAAGTTTTTTTTTTTAAAAGGTAAAAAGGGGTAATTTCTTAAGTTGTAGCACAGTATTTTTGTCTATTTTACAACCTTTTGTTTTTAAGCTACTGGAAGTAGTTTTTAAAAAAAGGTAAAAAGGGGTAATTTTTTAACTTATAGTACAACATTTTGTCTATTTTACAGCATTTTGTTTTAAGCTATTGGAAGTAGGTTTTAAAAAAAAGAAGCAAAAAGGGGTTTAAGTTAGAGCACATCATTTTGTCTTTTTTACAGCCTTTTGTTTTAAGAGATCGGAAGTAGCTTTTTTTGTAAAAAAAAAGGTAAAAATGGGTAATTTCTTAAGTTATAGTACAACATTTTTATCTATTTTACAGCGTTTTGTTTTAAGCTATTGGAAGTGGTTTTTTTTAAAAAAAAAAAGGTAAAAAGGGTTAATTTCTTAATTTATAGTACAACATTTTGTCTATTTTACAGCGTTTTGTTTTACACTATTGGAAGTAGATTTTTTTAAAAAAAGGTAAAAAGGGGTAATTTTTTAAGTTATAGTACAACATTTTGTCTATTTTACAGCGTTTTGTTTTAAGCTATTGGAGGTAGTTTTTTTAAAAAAATAAAAAGGGATAATTTCTTAAGTTAGAGTACAGCATTTTGTCTTTTTTACAGCGTTTTTTAAGCTATTGGAAGTAGTTTTTTTCAAAAAGGTAAAAAAGGGTAATTTCGTAAGTTAAAGTACAGCATTTTTGTCCATTTTACAGCGTTTTGTTTTAAGCTATTGGAAGTAGATTTAAAAAAAAAGGTAAAAAAGGTTAATTTCTTAATTGATAGTACAACTTTTTTGTCTATTTTACAGCATTTTGTTTTAAGCTATTGGAAGTAGTTTTTTCTAAAAGGCAAAAATGGGTAATTTCCTAAATTATAGTATAACATTTTTCTATTTTACAGCGTTTTGTTTTCAGCTATTGGAAGTAGTTCTTTTAAAGGTAAAAAAGGGTAATTTCTTAACTTATAGTACAACATTTTGTCTTTTTTACAGCGTTTTGTTTTTTAGCTATTAGAAGTAGTTTTATTTTTAAAAAAGATAAAAAGGGTTAATTTCTTAAGTTATAGTACAGCATTTTTGTCTATTTTACAGCGTTTTGTTTTAAGCTATTAGAAGTAGTTTTATTTTTAAAAAAGGGTAAAAAGAGTTAATTTCTTAAGTTATCGTACAACATTTTGTCTATTTTACAACGTTTTGTTTTAAAATATTGGAAGTGTTTTTTTTTTAAAAGGTAAATAGGGGTAATTTCTTAAGTTATAGTACAGCATTTTTTCTTTTTTACAGCGTTCTTTTTTAGGCTATTGGAAGTGGTTTTTTTTTTAAAAAGTTAAAAAGGGTTCATTTCTTAAGTTATAGCATAACATTTTTGTCTATTTTACAGCGTTTTTTAAAGCAGTTTTTTTTAAGAAGGTAAAAAGGGGTGATTTCTTAAGTTATAGTATAACATTTTTGTCTATTTTACAGCATTTTGTTTTGACCTATTGGAAGTAATTTTTTTTTAAAAGGTAAAAATGGGTAATATCTTAAATTATAGTACATCGTTGTGCCTTCTTTACAGCGTTTCGTTTTAAGCCATTGGAAGTAGTTTTTTTCTAAAAGGTAAAAAAGGGTAATTTCTTAAGTTATAGTACAACATTTTGTCAATTTTACATCATTTTGTTTTAAGCTATTGGAAGTAGTTTTTTTTTAAAGGTAAAAAGGTTTAATTTCATAAGTTATTGTATAGCATTTTCTCTATTTTACAGCATTTTGTTTTAAGCTATTGGAAGTACTTTTAAAAAAAATAATGTAAAATTGGGTAATTTCATACGTTATAGTACAGCATTTCGTCAATTTTATAGCGTTTTGTTTCTTCCTATTGGAAGTAGTTTTTATACAAAAAGTGTATAAAGAGGCAATTTCTTAAGTTAATAGTACAACATTTTGTCTACGTTACAACATTTTGTTTTAAGATATTGGAAGTAATTTTTATTTTTAAAAAGGTAATAAGGGGTAATTTCTTTAGTTATAGTACAACATTTTGACTATTTTATAGAGTTTTGTTTTAAGCTATTGGAAGTCGTTTTTTTAAAAGGTAAAAATGGGTAATTTCTTAAGTTATTGTACAACATTTTGTCTATTTTACAGCCTTTTTGTTTTAGGAAATTGAAAGTTGTTATTTTTAAAAAGGGTAAAAAGTGGTAATTTCTCCAATTATAGTACAGCATTTTTTCTATTGTACCGCGTTTTGTTTTAAACTATTGGAAGTAATTTTTTCTTTAAAAAGGTAAAATGGGGTAATTTCTTAAGTTATAATACAGCGTTTTTCTATTTAGAACGTTTTTTTTAAGCTATTGGAAGCGGTATTTTTAAAAAAGTTAAAAAGAGGTAATTTCTTAAGTTAATAGTACTGCATTTTGTCTACTTTGCGGCGTTTAGCCTTAAGCTATTGGAAGTAAAAAAAATTAAATGTAAAAAGGGGTAATTTTTAAGTTATAGTGCAATATTTTGTTTTAAGCTATTGGAAGTAGTTTAAAAAAAAAGGTAAAAATGGGTAATTTCTAAGTTATAGTACAACATCTTGTCTGTTTAACAGCGTTTAGTTTTAAGCTATTGGAAGTAGTTTTTTTATAAAAAACGTTAAATGGGGTAATTTCTTAAGTTATAGTACCGCATTTACAATGTTTTGTTTTAAGCTATTGTAAGTAGTTTTTTTTAAAAAGGTAAAAAGGGGTAATTTCTTTAGTTATAGTACGTCATTGTGTCTATTTTACAGCATTTTGTCTATTTAACAGCGTTTCGTTTTAAGCTATTAGAAGTAGTTTTTTTTTTAAAAAAAAGGTAAAAAGGGGTAATTTCTTAATTCATAGTACATCATTTTTTCCATTTTACAACGTTTTGTCTTAAGCTATGAAATTAGTTTTTTTAAAATGGTAAAAGGGGTAAACTCTTAACTTATAGTACTACATTTGGTCTATTTTGCAACATTTTGTTTTAAATTATTGGAAGTAGTTTTTTTAAAAGGCAAAAAGGGTTAATTTTATAAGTTATAATACAGCATTTTCTTTATTTTATAGTGTTTTGTTTTAAGCTATTTGAAGTAATTTTGTTACAAAAAAGGTAAAATGGGGTAATTTCTTAAGTTATAGTATATCATTTTGTCTATTTTACAGCGTTTTGTTTTTAGCCATTGGAAATAGATTTTTTTTTAAAAATGTAAAAAGGGTAATTTCTTAAGTTATAGTACAACATTTTTTCTATTTTACAGTGTTTTGATTTAAGCTATTGGAAGTAGTTTTTTTTAAAAAAAAGATAAAAATGGTTAATTTCTTAAGTTACAGATAGCATTTTGTCTATTTTACAGCGTTTTGTTTTAAGCGATTGGAAGTTGTTGTTTTTAGAAAAGGTAAAAAGAGGTAATTTCTTAAGTTATAGTACAACATTTTGTCTATTTTACATCATTTTTTTAAGCTATTGGAGGTAGTTTTTAAAAAAAATTTAAAAGGGGTAATTTCTTAAGTTATAGTACAACATATTATCTATTTTACAGTGTTTTGTTTTAATCTATTGGAAGTAGTTTTTTATTAAAAGTAAAAAGGGGTAATTTCTTAAGTTAGAGTACATCATTTTGTCTTTTTTACAGCGTTTTGTTTTAAGCTATTGGAAGAAGTTTTTTTTTTAAAAGGTAAAAAGGGGTAATTTCTTAAGTTGTAGCACAGTATTTTTGTCTATTTTACAACTTTTTGTTTTTAAGCTACTGGAAGTGGTTTTTAAAAAAAAAGGTAAAAAGGGGTAATTTTTTAAGTTATAGTACAACATTTTGTCTATTTTACAGCATTTTGTTTTAAGCTATTTGAAGTAGGTTTTAAAAAAATGAAGCAAAAAGAGGTTTAAGTTAGAGCACATCATTTTGTATTTTTACCGCCTTTTGTTTTAAGATATTGGAAGCAGTTTTTTTTGTAAAAAAAAGAAGGTAAAAATGTGTAATTTCTTATGTTATAGTACAACATTTTTATCTATTTTACAGCGTTTTGTTTTAAGCTATTGGAAGTGTTTTTTTTTAAAAAAAAGGTAAAAAGGGTTAATTTCTTAATTTATAGTACAACTTTTTGTCTATTTTACAGCGTTTTGTTTTACGCTATATGTAACGCCCCACTCCGAGACCCACTCTAGTAAAGAGTATTACGGAGTAATACCGTCTACTAGAACGGAGAATAGAGTATAATGGAAGTGACCATATGTAATCAAGCTATAACTATCTACTGAATACGTCGAATAGGTGGTTTTCTTTTCTCAAGTGGTTCGACATATCCAATAGATATTTATAACGAAACTACAATGGCTAAGGAAAATAGGTTCAGAACAAACATAATACTAAATGATAACATCATCATCACAGAACAGTCACATAACAGTCACAGAACATAGGTACAATACATCGTCAATACAGATCCAAATACTATAAGTGGGTACAAAGCCACTGCTCACATATGTGAGTCCAAAATATGTACATATCAAAGTCCGAATAAAATAGAGTAGCGGAATAGTGGACAAATCAAAGAGCTATCTATCAGCATAGCAGATAATGTCCAAGCGGAAGCACAGAAAGCTAAGTCCAGAGACCTAACCTGAAACAACTCGGTCTGACCCGAGCGAAAACACTCCGGTCAGGCTAGCTAAACAATCAGTAATAACTGAGATATATATATGTATAATAATGCAGTACATAAATAAAATAATACTTCTCCAAAGAGAAGAGTAGTATGGACTACATGAATATAATGACGATCCCTAATCATCAATAAACAGTAAAAATCTCCAAAGAGAATACAAACACCAAAGTGTTTAATAAATAAAATCGCCTCATATCATCGGCGTAGCCAAAGCTATATAAAGTTGCCCATAGGCAATAATCCCAAGAGTGACCAGAGTCAGTAATCAATGCCCAAGCAAAGATCGATGCTCCAAAGAGCAATAAGGATATACTGAAAAATCAATGAAATCGAATACTGAAAAGCAGTGTCCAGAGACACTGTGAATCCACAAGGTAATCGCACTCACATCGTATGGTTCCATAGAACCAACACCGAATGGCGATACTCGAATGGATATAAAAATCATCAGATAATACAAATATTGCACGTGCACCGACCAGAGTCGTTGTTGCCAAGTACTGTAGAGTTGTGATCGATCACTCGCACAGATGCGGAACGCGCGAAACGGCGAGATCCTTCCCAGAAGGATAAAGGCCTAGATGCACACGCCGAAAATAAACTGCTCCATAGAGCAGGTGTTCAGAGATGGTTGTCCAGAGGCATGGTGACCCAGAGGTCCAGTACTGGCCGCCCAGAGGCTAATGTGCCACTAACTTCTTGGAGAGGAATCCGTAAAGTGTTAACAATGAGTCTCATACCCCACGTTCGCACTAAACGGTTTCCTAACCAATAGCAAGCTCACACTCCAAACAATAAAAAGTCTACCTCATATCATCGGTAGACTAGACCCAAAGGTCAAAACGATCAATCGAATAGGTCGGGGATTAACCGGAAAGAAAATACACACGGTTTCCATAGGCCGGAGATTTCCTAACAGTTTAAGCACCTTTCCACTTCGCTTGACGTGCTAAAAGTGAGTGTGAGATTTTTATTATAAAAAATAATGGTGTAAAACGGATTTGTAATTGATTTCGAAATCACTTCTAAAACGGTCTTTTGAAAAGTCTCCTATTATGAAGTAATTAATTTAATAATTAAAAATAATATTATATAATAATTTTCAAAAGCCATTTTGGAGTGAAAAATCCTTTTAAATCCTTTTTGTAAAGCCCGTGTATGAAATCCAGGGACAAATCTCAAAGAAATCGACGAAAATCAGAAAATCATCAAAAATTTTCTAAGTGTTTGAAACCATTCAAAAACTGCTGCGAACCCAAATTCGGCAATTTATTTGGACCAGCAAACTGTGTCCAAATGGCATGAAAAATGGTAGGCATATAGTCCAACATCCCTACTTTAAGATGCAAAAAGAATTTCTCGATTCCGAGTTGAGACGAAGTGGCAGCGACGTCTCAAAGTTGAACCCATAGAAAGATTCATATTGTTTTCCAACAGCGACCAGAGTCTAACTTTGGCACGAAAATCGAAGTACCAATGAACTCCAATGTTGTCCAAATTTTCCAGAGATGGAGTACTCAACTCCACCTTTCCAACGAGACTAAAAACGTCGAATTCCGACTTCCGATACGAACGTGGCGGCAGCGCGAAGTGGCGCTCAAAAGCTGGAAACATAGGTGATGTTTGATGATTTTTTTTTTTTTGGACGCGGGCCCGACCCGTGTCAGTCCGCCCCAGCCCTCCTGGGCTGGGGATATGGGACGCGGGCCAAGGCCCGCCCCCGTATGCCCCAGCCCAGGCGGGCTGGGATATGGGACGCGGGCCAAGGCCCGCGCCCGTATGCCCCAGCCCAGGCGGGCTGGGGCAGCCCCAGCCCGCCTGGGCTGGGGGTATGGGACGCGGGCCAAGGCCCGCACCCGTATGCCCTAGCCCAGGCATGCTGGGGACATTATACTGCCCCAGCCCGCCTGGGATGTGGGTATGGGACGCGGGCCAAGGCCCGCGTCCCTTATTCCCCAGCCCAAACGGGCTGGGGAGGGGGTGCAACCCCCAGCCCGCCCGGACTGGGGGTTGGGGATCGGCCAGCCCTCCATGGGTTGGCTAGCCTCTGGCTCGCCCAGCTGGGCTAGCCTACAGTGCCTGGGTGCAGCCCAGGCCTGTTCTGGTGCACCCAGTGCACTATTCCAGCCTGTTTTAGGCTGATGCACAATTCCAGCCAGCCAATTTTGTTGTTTTTTGGCATTTAGGGGTGTTTTTTTTTTCAATTTTGGGCATCAAAATTTTCATTAAAATTTTACTAGCAATAATTACTAACAATTAGTAATTACCTTAATGAAGCAAAGTATCAAATGGTTTGAGTGCATAATATCGAGCAAGCCAAACTCCTCAACCCTAAAGCAAAGATCAAGAGGCTTCAAGGACCCAAAATCAACAAAAAAACAAAATAATGATTACAACAAGATGGTAAAGATAAATAGGGATTAAGATGGATTAGAGAATAGGAGAGATTTCATTACTTTTCTTCTTCTCTTTTTTTTTTCTCTAGGATTAAACTAATTTATGAAGAGAAGGAGATGGAGCTTCTAAATGGAGGCCATTAATTTTGTTTAGATCTAGCTTTAGAAATTTATGAAGAGGAGGGTTAGGGTTTATGGGAGGGGTTTGAGATATTAAATAGGAGTGGGTTGGTTAATGGGTCATGATAAGAGGTTTTAAAACCCATTAGGACTTAGTTTATTTTCCTAAGGTTATCATGTGAACAAAATCCTAAGAAGCATCCTAGTTTTAATTAAAACCATATAATTGCTCATTTGGCCCATTAACCTATAATCACATTTTATTTAAAAATTCCCCGTTTCAACCCAAAATATTTTAATTTGCAAACCAATTGCAAATTTAAATTCCCAAAAATTTGTTTAGCCCCCTTTTTAACTTAAAATCATAATTTTTAACTTATCATTCGGTAATTGCAATCTCAGGGTTGTTACAGACTCCCCCCTTTAAGAAAATTGTGTCCCCGCAATTTCTTAAAATATAGAAGTCGTCTATAACATCTAATCCACACAGGGAATACAGAAGATAAAATATAGATGCTCACCCATGTCGGAAGACGAAAGAAAACCAAGATAAGTACGCTCGATAAATTCTCTGGTCTCCCAAGTGCAGTCCTTAGGATTAGACGACCATTGAATCTTCACAAGCGGAACCTCTTTGTTTCAAAGACGTCTGATCTCCGAATCAAGCACACGAAGAGGTTGCTGCTCTATAGATAGATCGTGTTAGATCTCCAAATCAGGTATGATATGAGGCTCGATAATAGAATCAGGATTGCGCACACACTTGCGAAGCTGAGAAACATGGAACACATCATGTATTCCAGAGAAATGAGCAGGTAGAGCCACTCTATAGGCGACGAGGCCGATGCGTTCCGTGATAGGAAACGGTCCAATATAGCGATGGGCCAGTTTCCCTGTAGAACTGAAACGCACAACCCCTTTCATAGGAGAAACCCGAATAAAGACAGAATCGCCAATGGAGAACTCAAGAGGCTTCCTATGGTTGTCCGCGTAGGATTTCTGGCGGTCCTGTGCCTCTTTCATTCTCTGACGGATAAGCACGATCTTCTCAGAAGATTCCCGAACTGAATCTGGACCAAGAATGAGCTTCTCGCCAGACTCTAACCAACAAGCAGGAGAGCGACATGGCCTTACGTAGAGAGCCTCGAAAGGTGCCATGCCGATACTAGATTGATAGCTGTTGTTGTAGGAGAACTCTACGAGCGGTAAGTGATCCTCCCGACTACTTCCGAAATCCAGTATACAACAACGCAAAAGATCCTCCAAAACACGATTCACCCTCTCGGTCTGACCGTCGGTCTGAGGGTGATAAGCAGTCGAGAGATTCAGCTTTGTGCCCAAAGATGACTGTAGGCACTTCCAGAAGTGACTAGTAAAGATAGTGTCTCGATCGCAGACAATAGAGCTAGGAATGCCATGAAGTCGAACGACTTCCTTCACATAGAGCTTGGCCAACTGAGGTGCAGTCCGAGTGGACCTAATCGGAATGAAATGAGCCGATTTGGTCAAGCGATCAACAATAACCCAGATAGAAGTATGGCCTGACCTTGATCGAGGCAGACCGTCAATAAAATCCATGGATAACTGATCCCATTTCCATAATGGAATCTCTAGCGGCTGAAGAAGACCAGATGGACGCTGATGCTCGGCTTTGATTTGTTGACAAGTCATGCAACTACTCACGTAACTTGCCACATCTCTCTTCAAACCCTCCCAATAATATAGCCGGCACATATCGGCATACATCTTACTCGAACCAGGATGTATAGTGTACTTAGTGTGATGGCACTCGTCTATAATGTCACGCATACGTGATAAATCAGATGGTACAACAATACGGTTCTTCCTACGAAGACACCGATGAAAATCCAGAGAATAATCCAGCAATGTCTCATCACTGGATCCCGACTCGAGAAGATGAATAAGATGCAATAAGTCTGGATCCTGCCGCTGAGCATGGGCAATGCGATCCAATAAGATAGGACGAGCTTTCAAGCTAAATAATAAGACAGGAGCATCAGAAGATGAAGCTCGATCTCTAATATCACATAAAGATAGAGTCTCAAGAACATTCCACTCGGCAATCATCATAGAAACTACCACCGAGTGCTTGCGACTGAGCGCATCTGCAACACGATTACCCTTGCCAGGGGTATACTGAATAACTAAATCATATGAGGCGAGAAACTCAAGCCATCGCTGCTGCCTCATATTGAGATCCCTCTGACTGAAAAGATACTTCAGCGACTTGTGATCGGTGTAAAGTGTGAAGCGTTCGCCTAATAGAAAGTGATGCCACGTCTTCAAGGCAAAGACGATAGTTGCCAACTCAAGATCATGAGTCGGATAGCGAACCTCATTCGGACGCAGTTGCCTGGAAGCATAAGCAACTACCCGATCCTTCTGCATAAGCACAGCACCGAGCCCACTACCACAAGCGTCGGTGTACACAACAAGATCCAGGTTACTCTCAGGAACCACAAGAATAGGAGCATGAGTGAGAAGTTCCTTCAGTCGCTGAAAGGAAGCTTCACACTTATCAAACCAAATAAAGCGAACACCCTTACGAGTCAGCTTCGTAAGGGGAAGTGCAACTCGAGAGAAATCCTTGATAAACCGACGGTTTTAACCCGCCAGACCAAGGAAGCTGCGAATATCATGAACGTTCTCGGGCTGCTTCCAATTCTGAATAGCATCGATCTTGGCAGGATCGACAGAAACACCCTCAGATGATATAGTATGGCCCAAGAACTTGACCTTGCTCTCCCAAAAATGGCACTTGGAGAGCTTGGCCTTAAGCTGATGCCGACGAAGAGTATCCAAGACGATCCGCAAATGATGAGCATGCTCTGCCTCGGATCTAGAATAAATAAGAATATCGTCGATGAAAACCAGAACGAATCTATCGATGTATTTCGGAATACTCGATTCATAAGATCGACGAAGAAAGCCGGTGCGTTCGTCAAGCCGAATGGCATGACCAACCACTCAAAAGAACCATAACGAGTGCGGAAAGCGGTAAGAGAAATGCTATCTTCCGCAACTCGGAGCTGATGAAATCCGGTGGCAAGGTCGAGCTGGGAAAAGACCTTCGCACCGCTCAACTGATCAACATATCGTCTATCCGTGGCAATGGATAACGATTTCTGATGGTCAACTCATTAAGCTTGCGATAGTCAATGCAAAGCCTAAGAGAGCCATCGGGCTTCTTAACGAAGACCACAGCAGCACCCCATGGCGAAGAACTGGACCGAATGAACTGCTTCGCCTCAAGCTCAGCTAACTGTTTCCTGAGTTCCTCATTCTCCTTAATAGACATCCTCGTGGGAGGACGCCCAATAGGGTGGGAGCCTGGAATGAGATCGATGCGGAACTCAATGGTCCGCTTTGGCGGCAGGCCAGATACTGGCTCGAATATATCGGGGAAATCCCGAACGACAGGAATACGAGATATGTCCAAATCATCATCTCGTGTATCAAGAGAAAATAAAGTAACATCAAAAAGCCCAACATCCTGAAGAACAATAGCCAACGGAGAGGACGAATCAGGGTGATGAATGAATAATATCCGCTCCGAACAAATAATTTTGACGTCGTGCTGAACGAGTCAATCCATGCCAAGAATCATATCAAATCCCAAATACTCCATAACGTGCAGATTCGCATGGAAAGAAAATCCACAAAGATCGATATCTATATTCTCACAAAGCAAGCTAAGGGTCGTGGATCCGCCGATGGGATTCACAATCCTTAGTGAAGAAACCAGACAAGTAACATCCAAGGATAAAGCATATACTAGCTCCTTTGATACGAATGAGTGAGAGGCACCCGTATCAAAGAGAACTCTACAAGATCTACCATGAAATAAAATAGAACCTTTGAGAATGGAAGGATGCGTACCTCGAAGCCGAGTTGAAGATGCAGGAGCCTTGGTAGCATTAAGCTTGCCAGGCTTGGCACTAGCTGGAGCAATAGGACAAGTGGAGATCCTGTGTCCCTCCTTCTTGCAGAAGGTGCAATAGAAAGGTTTGGGGCACTCTCGAATAAAGTGATCTGGAGAACCGCAGTTGAAGCATTTCCTCGGAGGACGGGTTCCACTAGGCTGTGACTGAATCTGAGGTTGAGTCTGAGGCTGAGCCTGGACAGCAGAACTGTCAGTCTTCTTCTTCTTGTTCCAAGGCTTGTTCTTCTGAAATGGACCCCGCTTCTGGTTGGGGTTTTTGGAACCCCCACCATCATCATCACTATGCTCCATCTCGACTGACTCAAGATGTAGGGCTGCATCGACTAGCTTCTCGAATGAGAGCTCAAGCTGTAGCATAAGATGCCTCTTCAGATATTTCTTCAAGCCCTCAACAAATTTGAGGTTCCTCTTATATGGAGTAGCAATAAACTCAAGGCCGTACTTGGACAGGGCCTCGAAGGAAGAGACATAGTCGGATATGGAGGACTTCCCCTGCTTGAGATCAAGAAAGCGGCGAGCAAGGGAGTTCTTCTCTGACTCTGGGATGAATTTGAGCTCAAATCTCTGACGAAACTGAGCCCAAGTAAGTGTGGTCTAATCGACCTCGGTAATTAGTAGTTCGTACCAATTCAGGGCACGACTCAGAAGCTGACTAGAAGCAATAAGAACACGGTCATGATCCGGGATATCCATACGAGTGAAAATGCGCTCGCATATCCGAATCCAAGCCTGGACCTCTAAGATATTCTCGGAGCCATTGAACGGCTTCCCTCCGAGATAGGTAAAATCACTGCAGAGACGCGCAAAAACAGACATGCGCAGAGCATCAGCAACTGGGGCTGGAGACTGGGAATGAGACTGAGAATTCCGAACCAGCTCCATGATCTGGTCGGTAGTCATGAACACGCCCTCTAGATGAGTGTTGCTGGACTGCCCAGCAGCACTAGTCTGACGTGTCGTTCTCCCTCTTCCCCTTCCAGACATACTGAAAGTCAAACGGGAATTAGAGTTAGACATGATTCAATGATTGATACTTAATTAAGGAATACTACGGAATATTATAAATTCCTACACATATTCCTAACTTATCTATCAATAAGCATAAGGAAGGGATTTGATTTAATTCGGATCCAATTAAAATGTATTGTACTAAGTGTATCCGTTCTGTGTTTGTTATGCTTAATTCTGAACCTTGCTCTGATACCAAGATGTAACGCCCCACTCCGAGAACCACTCTAGTAAAGAGTATTACGGAGTAATACCGTCTACTAGAACGGAGAAAAGAGTATAATGGAAGCGACCATATGTAATCAAGCTATAACTATCTACTGAATACGTCGAATAGGTGGTTTTCTTTTCTCAAGTGGTTCGACATATCCAATAGATATTTATAACGAAACTACAATGGCTAAGGAAAATAGGTTCAGAACAAACATAATACTAAATGATAACATCATCATCACAGAACAGTCACATAACAGTCACAGAACATAGGTACAATACATCGTCAATACAGATCCAAATACTATAAGTGGGTACAAAGCCACTGCTCACATATGTGAGTCAAAAATATGTACATATCAAAGTCCGAATAAAACAGAGTAGCGGAATAGTGGACAAATAAAAGAGCTATCTATCACCATAGCAGATAATGTCCAAGCGGAAGCACAGAAAGCTAAGTCCAGAGACCTAACCTGAAACAACTCGGTCTGACCCGAGCGAAAACACTCCGGTCAGGCTAGCTAAACAATCAGTAATAACTGAGATATATATATGTATAATAATGCAGTACATAAATAAAACAGTACTTCTCCAAAGAGAAGAGTAATATGGACTACATGAATATAATGACGATCCCTAATCATCAATAAACAGTAAAAATCTCCAAAGAGAATACAAACACCAAAGTGTTTAATAAATAAAATCGCCTCATATCATCGGCGTAGCCAAAGCTATATAAAGTTGCCCATAGGCAATAATCCCAAGAGTGACCAGAGTCAGTAATCAATGCCCAAGCAAAGATCGATGCTCCAAAGAGCAATAGGGATATACTAAAAAATCAATGAAATCGAATACTGAAAAGCAGTGTCCAGAGACACTGTGAATCCACAAGGTAATGCACTCACATCGTATGGTTCCATAGAACCAACACCGAATGGCGATACTCGAATGGATATAAAAATCATCAGATAATACAAATATTGCACGTGCACCGACCAGAGTCATTGTTGCCAAGTACTGTAGAGTTGTGATCGATCACTTGCACAGATGCAGAACGCGCGAAACGGCGCGATCCTTCCTAGAAGGATAAAGGCCCAGAGGCACACGCCGAAAATAAACTGCTACATAGAGCAGGTGTCCAGAGACGGTTTCCCAGAGGCATGGTGACCCAGAGGTCCAGTACTGGCCGCCCAGAGGCTAATGTGCCACTAACTTCTTGGAGAGGAACCCGTAAAGTGTTAACAATGAGTCCCATACCCCACGTTCGCACTAAACGGTTTCCTAACCAATAGCAAGCTCACACTCCAAACAATAAAAAGTCCACCTCATATCATCGGTAGACTAGACCCAAAGGTCAAAACGATCAATCGAATAGGTCGGGGATTAACCGGAAAGAAAATACACAGGTTTCCATAGGCCGGAGATTTCCTAACCGTTTAAGCACCTTTCCACTTCGCTCGACGTGCTAAAAGTGAGTGTGAGATTTTTATTATAGAAAATAATGGTGTAAAACGGATTTGTAATTGATTTCGAAATCACTTCTAAAACGGTCTTTTGAAAAGTCTCCTATTATGAAGTAATTAGTTTAATAATTAAAAATAATATTATATAATAATTTTCAAAAGCCATTTTGGAGTGAAAAATCCTTTTAAATCCTTTTTATAAAGCCCGTGTACGAAATCCAGGGACAAAACTCAAAGAAATCGACGAAAATCAGAAAATCATCAAAAATATTCTAAGTGTATGAAACCTTTCAAAAACTGCTGCGAAACCAAGTTCGGCAATTTATTTGGACCAGCAAACTGTGTCCAAATAGCATGAAAACTGGTAGGCATATAGTCCAGCATCCCTACTTTAATATGCAAAAAGAATTTCTGGATTCCGAGTTGAGACGAAGTGGCAGCGACATCTCAAAGTTGAACTCAGAGAAAGATTCATAATGTTTTCCAACAGCGACCAGAGTCTAACTTTGGCACGAAAATCGAAGTACCAAGCGAACTCCAATGTTGTCCAAATTTTCCAGAGATGGAGTACTCAACTCCACCTTTCCAACGAGACCAAAAACGTTGAATTCCGACTTCCGATGCGAACGTGGCGGCATCGCGAAGTGGCGCTCAAAAGCTGGAAACATAGGTGATGTTTGATGAATTTTTTTTTTTTTTTGGACGCGGGCCTGGCCCGCGTTAGTACGCCCCAGCCCGCCTGGGCTGGGGATATGGGACGCAGGCCAAGGCCCGCGCCCGTATGCCCCAGCCGAGGTGGGCTGGGGATATTGGACGCGGGCCAAGGCCCGCGCCCGTATGCCCCAGCCCAGGCGGGCTGGGGACATTATACTGCCCCAGCACTCCTGGGCTGGGGGTATGGGACGCGGGCCTTGGCACGCGTCCCCTATTCCCCAGCCAAAACGGGCTGGGGAGGGGGTGCAACCCCCAGCCCGCACGGGCTGGGGGGTTGGGGCGCGGCCAGCCCACCATGGGCTGGCCAGCCTCTGGCTAGCCCAGCTGGGCTAGCCTACAGTGCCTGGGTGCAGCCCAGGCCTGTTCTGGTCCACCCAGTGCACTATTCCAACCTGTTTCAGGCTGATGCACAATTCCAGCTAGCCAATTTTGTTGTTTTTTGGCATTTAGGGGTGTTTTTTTTTCAATTTTGGCCATCAAAATTTTCAATAAAATTTTACTAGCAATAATTACTAACAATTAGTAATTACCTTAATGAAGCAAAATATCAAATGGTTTGAGTGCACAATATCAACCAAGCCAAACTCCTCAACCCCAAAGCAAAGATCAAGAGGCTTCAAGGACCCAAAATCAACAAAAAAACAAAATAATGATTACAACAAGATGGTAAAGATAAATAGGGATTAAGATGGATTAGAGAAAAGGAGAGATTGCATTACCTTTCTTCTTCTCTTTTTTTTCTTCTCTAGGATCAAACTAATTTATGAAGAGAAGGAGATGGAGCTTCTAAATGGAGGCCATTAATTTTGTTTAGATCTAGCTTTAGAAATTTATGAAGAGGAGGGTTAGGGTTTATGGGAGGGGTTTGAGATATTAAATAGGAGTGGGTTGGTTAATGGGTCATGGTAAGAGGTTTTAAAACCCATTAGGACTTAGTTTATTTTCCTAAGGTTATCATGTGAACAAAATCCTAAGAAGCATCCTAGTTTTAATTAAAACCATATAATTGCTCATTTGGCCCATTAACCTATAATCACATTTTATTTAAAAATTCCCCATTTCAACCCAAAATATTTTAATTTGCAAACCAATTGCAAATTTAAATTCCCAAAAATTTGTTTAGCCCCCTTTTTAACTTAAAATCATAATTTTTAACTTATCATTCGGTAATTGCAATCTCAGAGTTGTTACACTATTGGAAGAAGATTTTTTTAAAAAAAAGGAAAAAAGGGGTAATTTTTTAAGTTATAGTACAACATTTTGTCTATTTTACAGCGTTTTGTTTTAAGCTATTGGAGGTAGATTTTTTAAAAAAATAAAAAGGGATAATTTCTTAAGTTAGAGTACAACATTTTGTCTTTTTTACAACGTTTTTTAAGCTATTGGAAGTAGTTTTTTTGAAAAAGGTAAAAATGGGTAATTTCTTAAGTTAAAGTACAACATTTTTGTCCATTTTACAGCGTTTTGTTTAAAGCTATTGGAAGTAGATTTAAAAAAAAGAGGTAAAAAGGGTTAATTTCTTAATTGATAGTACAACTTTTTGTCTATTTTACAGCATTTTGTTTTAAACTATTAGAAGTAGTTTTTTCTAAAAGGCAAAAATGGGTAATTTCCACAATTATAGTATAGCATTTTTCTATTTTACAGCGTTTTGTTTTCAGCTATTGGAAGTAGTTCTTTTAAAGGTAAAAAAGGGTAATTTCTTAAGTTATAGTACAACATTTTGTCTTTTTTATAGCGTTTTGTTTTTTAGCTATTAGAAGTAGTTTTATTTTTAAAAAAGATAAAAAGGGTTAATTTCTTAAGTTATAGTACAACATTTTTGTCTATTTTACAGCGTTTTGTTTTAAGCTATTGGAAGTAGTTTTATTTTTAAAAAAGGATAAAAAGAGTTAATTTCTTAAGTTATCGTACAAAATTTTGTCTATTTTACTGCGTTTTGTTTTGAAATATTGGAAGTGGTTTTTTTAAGAAAAGGTAAATTGGGGTAATTTCTTAAGTTATAGTACAACATTTTGTCTTTTTCACAGCGTTCTGTTTTAGGCTATTGGAAGTGGTTTTTTTTAAAAAAGGTAAAAAGGGGTCATTTCTTAAGTTATAGCATAACATTTTTGTCTATTTTACAGCATTTTTTAAAGCAGTTTTTTTTAAGAAGGTAAAATGGCGTAATTTCTTAAGTTATAGTACAACATTTTTGTCTATTTTACAGCATTTTGTTTTAACCTATTGGAAGTAATTTTTTTTAAAAGGTAAAAATGGGTAATGTCTTAAGTTATAGTACATCGTTGTGTCTTTTTTATTTCTTAAGTTATAGTACAACATTTTGTCAATTTTACAGCATTTTGTTTTAAGCTATTGGAAGTAATTTTTTTTAAAAGGTAAAAATGGGTAATGTCTTAAGTTATAGTACATCGTTGTGTCTTTTTTACAGCGTTTTGTTTTAAACTATTGGAAGTAGTTTTTTTCTAAAAGGTAAAAAAGGGTAATTTCTTAAGTTATAGTACAACATTTTGTCAATTTTACATCATTTTGTTTTAAGCTATTGGAAGTAGTTTTTTTTAAAAGGTAAAAAGGTTTAATTTCATAAGTTATTGTATAGCATTTTCACTATTTTACAGCATTTTGTTTTAAGCTATTGGAAGTACTTTTTTAAAAAAAAAGGTAAAACGGGGTAATTTCATACGTTATAGTACACCATTTCGTCAATTTTATAGCGTTTTGTTTCTTGCTATTGGAAGTAGTTTTTATACAAACAGGGTATAAAGAGGCAATTTCTTAAGTTAATAGTACAGCATTTTGTCTACGTTACAACATTTTGTTTTAAGCTATTGGAAGTAATTTTTATTTTTAAAAAGGTAATAAGGAGTAATTTCTTAAGTTATAGTACAACATTTTGACTATTTTATAGAGTTTTGTTTTAAGCTATTGGAAGTCGTTTTTTTTAAAAGGTAAAAATGGGTAATTTCTTAAGTTATAGTACAGCATTTTGTCTATTTTACAGCTTTTTGTTTTAGGCAATTGAAAGTTGTTATTTTTAAAAAGGGTAAAAGGTGGTAATTTCTCAAATTATAGTACAACATTTTGTCTATGATACCGCGTTTTGTTTTAAACTATTGGATGTAATTTTTTCTTTAAAAAGGTAAAATGAGGTAATTTCTTAAGTTATAGTACAACATTTTTCTATTTTACAACGTTTTTTTTAAGCTATTGGAAGTGGTTTTTTTAAAAAAGGTAAAAAGAGGTAATTTCTTAAGTTAATAGTACTGCATTTTGTCTACTTTGCAGCGTTTAGCTTTAAGCTATTGGAAGTAAAAAAAAATTAAATGCAAAAAGGGGTAATTTTTAAGTTATAGTGCAATATTTTGTTTTAATCTATTGGAAGTAGTTTAAAAAAAAGGTAAAAATGGGTAATTTCTAAGTTATAGTACAACATCTTGTCCGTTTAACAGCGTTTAGTTTTAAGCTATTGGAAGTAGTTTTTTTTTATAAAAAACGTTAAAAGGGGTAATTTATTAAGTTATAGTACAACACTTTGTCTATTTTACAACTTTTTGTTTTAAGCTATTGTAAGTAGTTTTTTTTAAAAAGGTAAAAAGGGATAATTTCTTTAGTTATAGTACGTCATTGTGTTTATTTTACAGCATTTTGTCTATTTTACAGCGTTTCGTTTTAAGCTATTAGAAGTAGTTTTTTTTTTAAAAAAAAAGGTAAAAAGGGGTAATTTCTTAATTCATAGTACATCATTTTGTCTATTTTACAGCGTTTTGTCTTCAGCTATGAAATTAGTTTTTTTAAAAAGGTAAAAGGGGTAAACTCTTAACTTATAGTATAACATTTGGTCTATTTTGCAACGTTTTGTTTTAAACTATTGGAAGTAGTTTTTTTAAAAGGCAAAAAGGGTTAATTTCATAAGTTATAATACAGCATTTTCTTTATTTTATAGTGTTTTGTTTTAAGCTATTGGAAGTAGTTTTGTTACAAAAAAGGTAAAATGGGGTAATTTCTTAACTTATAGTATATCATTTTGTCTATTTTACAGCGTTTTGTTTTTAGCCATTGGAAGTAGTTTTTTTTTAAAAAAGGTAAAAAGGGTAATTTTTATGTTATAGTACAACATTTTTTCTATTTTACAGCGTTTTGATTTAAGCTATTGGAAGTAGTTTTTTTTTTTAAAAAAAAGATAAAAATGTGTAATTTCTTAAGTTACAGTACAACATTTTGTCTATTTTACAACGTTTTGTTTTAAGCGATTGGAAGTTGTTTTTTTTAGAAAAGGTAAAAAGAGGTAATTTCTTAAGTTATAGTACAACATTTTGTCTATTTTACAGCGTTTTTTTTATCTATTAGACGTAGTTTTTAAAAAAAAATATAAAAATGGGTAATTTCTTAAGTTATAGTACAACATATTGTCTATTTTACGTTGTTTTGTTTTAACCTACTAGAAGTAGTTTTTTATTAAAAGTAAAAAGGGGTAATTTGTTAAGTTAGAGTATATCATTTTGTCTTTTTTACAGCGTTTTGTTATAAGCTGTTGGAAGTAGTTTTATTTTTAAAAAGGTAAAAAGGGGTAATTTCTTAAGTTATAGCACAGTATTTTGGTCTATTATAAAGCATTTCCTTTTAAGCTATTGGAAGTATTTCTTTTTTTTAAATATAAAAAGGGGTAGTTTCTTAAGTTATACTACAATATTTTGTTTTATGCTATTGGAAGTAGTTTTTTTTAAAAAAGGTGAAAATGGGTAATTTCTAAATTTATAGTAAAACATTTTGTCTGTTTAACAGCGTTTAGTTCCGAGCCAGTGGAAGTAGTTTTTTTATTAAAAACGTAAAAAGGGGTAATTTCTTAAGTTATAGTACAGCACTTTGCCTATTTTACAATGATTTGTTTTAAGCTATTGGAAATAGTTTTTTTTAAAAAGATAAAAAGGGGTAATTTCTTAAGTTATAGTACGATATTTTGTCTATTTTACAGCATTTTGTCTATTTTACAGCGTTTTGTTTTAAGCTATTAGAAGTAGTTTTTTAAAAAAAAGGTAAAAAGGGGTAATTTCATAATTCATAGTACTTCATTTTGCCTATTTTACAGCGTTTTGTTTTAAGCTATGAAAGTAGTTTTTTTTAAAAGGTAAAAGAGGTAAATTCTTAACTTATAGTACAGAATTTTGTCTATTTTGCAACGTTTTGTTTTAAACTTTTGGAAGCAGTTTTTTTTAAAAGGAAAAAAAGGTTAATTTCATAAGTTATAGTACAATTTTCTTTATTTTATAGTCTTTTGTTTTGAGCTATTGGAAGTAATTTTGTTTACAAAAAAGGTAAAATGGGGTAATTTGTTAAGTTATAGTATATCATTTTGACTATTTTACAACGTTTTGTTTTAAGCCATTGGAAGTAGTTTTTTTTTAAAAATGGTAAAAAGGGTAGTTTCTTAAGTTATAGTACATCATTTTTTTTTTACTTTACAGCGTTTTGTTTTAAGCTATTGGAAGTAGTTTTTTTTTATAAAAAAAGGTAAAACTGGGTAATTTCTTAAGTTACAGTACAGCATTTTGTCTATTTTACAGCGTTTTGTTTTAAAGGGGTAATTTCTTAAGTTAGAGCACAGCATTTTGTCTTTTTATAGCGTTTTGTTTTAAGATATTGGAAGTTGTTTTTTTTAAAAAAGGTAAAAAGGGGTAATTTCTTTAGTTATAGTACAACATTTTTATCTATTTTACAGCGTTTTGTTTTAAGCTGTTGGAAGTGGTTTTTTTTATTTAAAAAAGGTAAAAAGGGTCAATTTCTTAATTAATAGTACAACATTTTGTCTATTTTAAAGCGTTTTGTTTTAAGCTATTGGAAGTAGATTTTTTTAAAAAAAGGTAAAAAGGGGTAATTTTTTAAGTTATAGTACAACATTTTGTCTATTGTACAGCATTTTGTCTATTTTACTGCGTTTTGTTTTATGCTATTGGAGGTAGTTTTTTTTAAAAAAAAAATAAAAAGAGATAATTTCTTAAGTTAGAGTACTGCATTTTGTCTTTTTACAGCGTTTTTTTAAGCTATTGGAAGTAGTTTTTTAAGCTATTTGAAGTAGTTTTAAACTATTGGAAGTAGATTTTTTTAAAAAAAGGTTAAAAAAGTTTATTTCTTAATCTATGGTACAACTTTTTGTCTATTTTACACCGTTTTATTTTAAGTTATTAGAAGTTGTTTTTTTTTTAAAAAGTTAAAAATGGGTAATTTCTTAAGTTATAGTATAGCATTTTTTCTATTTTACAACGTTTTGTTTTCAGCTATTGGAAGTAGTTCTTTTAAAGGTAAAAGGGGGTAATTTCTTAAGTTATAGTACAACATTTTGTCTTTTTTACAGCGTTTTGTTTTAAGCTATTGGAAGTAGTTTTATTTTAAAAAAAGTAAAAAGGGGTAATTTCTTGAGTTATTGTACATCATTTTTGTCTATTTTACAGCGTTTTGTTTTAAGATATTGGAAGTAGTTTTATTTTAAAAAAAGGGTAAAATGGGTTAATTTCTTAAGTTATAGTACAGCATTTTGTCTATATTACAGCGTTTTGTTTTAAGATATTAGAAATAATTTATTTTAAAAAGGTAAAAAGGGATAATTTCTTAAGCTATAGTACAACATTTTGCCTTTTTTACAGCGTTTTGTTTTAGGCTATTGGAAGTAGTTTTTCTAAAAAAAAGGTAAAAAGGGGTAATTTCTTAAGTTATAGCACAACATTTTTGTCTATTTTACAGCGTTTTTTAAGCTGCTAGAGGTAGTTTTTTTAAAAAAAAAAGGTAAAAAGCGATAATTTCTTTAGTTATAGTACAACATTTTTTTTATTTTTACAGAGTTTTGTTTTAACCTGTTGTAAGTAATTTTTTTCTAGAAGGTCAAAATGGGTAATATCTTAAGTTATAGTACAGCATTTTGTCCTTTTTACAGCGTTTTGTTTTAAGCTATTGGAAGTAGTTTTTTTCTAAAAGGTCAAAAAGGGTAATTTCTTAAGTTATATTACAACATTTTGTCAATTTTACAGCATTTTGTTTTAAGCTATTGGAAATAGTTTTTTTTTCAAAGGTAAAAAAGGTTAATTTCATAAGTTATTGTATAGCATTTTCTCTATTTTACAGCGTTTTGTTTTAAGCTATTGGAAGTACTTTTAAAAAAAAAGGTAAAATGAGGTAATTTCATAAGTTATAGTACAGCATTTTGTCAATTTTACAGCGTTTTGTTTCATTCTATTGGAAGTAGTTTTTATTTAAAAAGGGTAAAAAGCGGCAATTTCTTAAGTTAATAGTGCTGCATTTTATCTACTTTACAGCATTTTTTTAAGCTATTGGAAGTAAAAAAAATTTAAAAGGTAATATGGGGTAATTTCTTAAGTTAAAGCACAACATTTTGTTTATTTTACAGAGTTTTGTTTTAAGCTATTGGAAGCCGTTTTTTTAAAACGGTAAAATTGGGTAATTTCTTGAGTTATAGTAGAGCATTTTGT
This sequence comes from Allium cepa, assembly GCA_030765085.1. Taxonomy (NCBI): domain Eukaryota; kingdom Viridiplantae; phylum Streptophyta; class Magnoliopsida; order Asparagales; family Amaryllidaceae; genus Allium; species Allium cepa. The sequence continues at coordinate 889,613,331 of CM060931.1, forward strand.
CTATTTTACTGTTTTTTTGTTTAGGCAATTGGAAGTAGTTATATTTAAAAATGGTAAAAAGAGGTAATTTCTCAAGTTATAGCACAACATTTTGTATATTATACAACATTTAGTTTTAAACTATTGGAAGTAATTTTTTCTTTAAAAAGGTAAAATGGGGTAATTTCTTAAGTTATAGTACAGCGTTTGTCTATTTTACAACGTTTTTTTTAAGCTATTGGGGGTGGTTTCTTATAAAATGGTAAAAAGAGGTCATTTCTTAAGTTAACAGTACTGCATTTTGTCTACTTTGCAATGTTTTGTTTTAAGCTATTGGAAGTAATTTTTAAAAAAAAAGATAATAAGGGGTAATTTCTTAAGTTATAGTACATCATTTTGTACATTTTAAAGCGTTTTGTTTTAAGCTATTGGAAAGTGGTTTTTTTAAAAGGTAAAAATGAGTAATTTCCTAAGTTACAGTACAGCATTTTGTCTACTTTACAGCGTTTTGTTTTAGGAAATTGGAAGTAGTTTTTTTAAAAAAGGGTAAAAGGAGGTAATTTCTTAAGTTATTGTGCAGCATTTTGTCTATTATGCATCGTTTTGTTTTATGTTGTCGGAAGCAGTTTTTTTTTCAAAAAGGTTAAAAGGGGTAATTTCTTATGCTATTGTACAACATTTTATTTTAAGCTATTGGAAGTTGTTTTTTTTGTAAAAAGGGGGTAATTTCATAACTTATAGTAGAGCATTTTGTCTATTTTACAGCGTTTTGTTTTAAGCTATTGAAAGTAATTTTTTTTCAAAAAAGGTAAATGGGGGTAATTTGTTAAGTTATAGTATAACATTCTGTCTGTTTTACAGCGTTTTGTTCTAAGCTATTGGAAGTAGTTTTTTTTTTAAAAAAGGGTAAAAAGGAGATTTTATTTAAGTTATAGTACACCATTTTGTCTATTTTACAACGTTTTGTTCTAAGCTATTGCAAGTAGTTTTTTAAAAAAAGGTAAAAGGGGGTAATTTCTTAAGTTACATAGCATTTTGTCTATTTTGCAGCGTTTTGTTTTAAGCTATTGGAAGTAGTTTTTTTAAATAAAAGGTAAAAAGGGGTAATTTCTTAAGTTATGTTACAAAATTTTATCTGTTTTACAGCGTTTTGTTTTAAGCTATTGGAAGTAGTTTTTTTTAAAAACAGGTAAAAGGGAGTAATTTCTTAAGTTATAGTACAGCATTATGTCTATTTTGCAGTGTTTTGTTTTAGGCTATTGGAAGTAGTTTTTTTTTAAAAAAGGTAACAATGTGTAATTTGTTAAGTTATAGTACAACATTCTGTTTATTTTACAGCGTTTTGTTTCAAACTATCGGAAGTAGTTTTTTCTAAAAATGTAAAAATGGAAATTTTTTTAAGTTATAGTACGGAATTTTGTCTATTTTGCAGCGTTTTGTTTTAAGCTATTAGAAGTAGTTTTTTTTTTAAAAAGGTAAAAAGGGGTATTTTCTTAAGTTATATTACAATATTTTATCTATTTTGCAGCGTTTTGTGTTAAGCTACTGGAAGTAATTTTTTTAAAAAAAGGTAAAAGGGGGTAATTTCTTAAGTTATAGTACAACATTTTGTCATTTTACAGCATTTTGTTTTAAGCTATTGGAAGTAGTTTTTTTTAAAACAGGTAAAAGAGGGTAATTTCTTATGTTATAGTACAATATTTTGTCTATTTTACAGCTTTTTGTTTTAAGCTATTGGAAGTTGTTTTTTAAAAAAAAAGGCAAAAGTGGGTAATTTGTTAAGTTATAAAACAACATTCTGTCTATTTTGCAGCGTTTAATTTTAAGCTATTGGAAGTAGTTTTTTTTTTAGAAAAAGGGAAAAGGGGAAAAAAATTCAGTTATAGTACAGCATTTTGTCTATTTTACAGCGTTTTGTTTTATGCTATTAGAAGTAGTTTTTTAAAAAAAGAGGCAAAAGTGGTAATTTCGTAAGTTATAGTCCAACATTTTGTCTATTTTACCGCCTTTTGATTTAAGCTATTGGAAGGAGTTTTTTTTAAAAAAAGACAAAAATTGGTAATTTCTTAAGTTATAGTACAACATTTTGTCTATTCTACGACGTTTTATTTTAAGATATTGGTAGTAGTTTTCTTTTAAAAACGGTAAAAGGGGGTAATTTCTTAAGTTATAGTACCGCATTTTGTCTATTTACAACGTTTTGTTTTAAACTATTGGAAGTAGTGTTTTTTTAAGGAAGTAAAAAGGGGTAACTTCTTAAGTTATAGTACAACATTTTGTCTATTTCACCGCATTTTGTTTTAAGCTATTGGAAATAGTTTTTTTTTTTTTTAAAGTAAAAAGGGGAATTTTTTTATGTTATTGTACAACATTTTGTTTATTTTACAGCGTTTTGTTTTAAGCTATTAGAAGTTGTTTTTTTTTTTAAAAAGGTGTAAGGGGTAATTTCTTAAGTTATAGAATATCATTTTGTCTATTTTACAGCGTTTTGTTTTAGCTATTGGAAGTTGTTTTTTTTTAAATGGTATAAATGGGTAATTTCTTAAGTTACAATACAACATTTTGTTTATTTTACAGCGTTTTATTATAAGCTGTTGGAATTGTTTTATTTTCAAAAAAGGTAAAAAGGGATAATTTCTTAAGTTATAGTACAATTTTTGTCTATTTTACAGTTTTTTGTATTAACCTATTGGAATTAGTTTTTTTTCTAAAGTAAAAAGGGGTAATTTATTAAGTTATAGTATATCATTTTGTCTATTTTACAGCTTTTTGTTTTAAGCTATTGATAATAGTGTTTTTTTAAAAATAAGGTAAAAGGGGGTAATTTCTTTAGTTATAGTACAACATTCTGTCTATTTTACAGCGTTTCGTTTAAAGCTATTGGAAGAAGTTTTTTTAAAAAAAAGGCAAAATTGGGCAATTTCTTGAGTTATAGTACAACATTTTGTCTATTTTACAGCGTTTTGATTTTAGCTATTAGAAGGAGTGTTTTTAAAAAAAAAGGTAAAATGGGGTAATTTCTTAAGTAATAGAACAACATTTTGTTTATTTTACAGCATTTGGTTTTAAGCTATTTGAAGTTGTTTTTTTTAAAAGGTAAAAGGGGGTTATTTCTTAAGTTATAGTACAACATTTTGTCTATTTTACAGCGTTTTTTTTAAGCTGTTGGAAGTAGTTTTTATAAAAAAAAAAGTAAAAGGGGCAATTTCTTAAGTTATAGTAAAGCATTTTTCTATTTTATAGCGTTTTGTTTTAAGCTAATGGAAGTAGTTTTTTTTTTAAAAGGTAAACAGGGTTAATTTCTTAAGTTATAGTATAGCATTTTTTCTGTTTTATGGTGTTTTGTTTTAAGCTATTGGAAGTAGTTTTTTTTTTAAAAGGTAAAAGGGGGTAATTTCCTAAGTTATAACACAGCATTTTGTCAATTTTACAAAGTTTTGTTTTAAGCTATTGGAAGTAGTTTTTTTTAAGAAAAAAGGGTAAATAGGGGTAATTTCTTAAGTTGTAGTACATCATTTTGTCTATTTTACAGCGTTTTGATTTAAGCTATTGGAAGCGGTTTTTTTTAAAAAAACGGTAAAAAGGGGTAATTTCTTGTGTTATAGTACAACATTTTGTCTAATTTACAACGTTTTGTTTTTAGCTATCGGAAGTAGATTTTTTTTTATAAAAAATGGTAAAAAGGGGAAAATTTTAAGTTATAGTATAGCATTTTGTCTATTTTACAGCGTTTTTTTTAAGCTATTGGAAGTAGGTTTTTTTTTAGAAAAAAGTAAAAAGGGGTAACTTCTTAAGTTATAGTACATGATTTTGTCTATTTTACAACGTTTTGTTTTAAGCAATTGGAAGTATGTTTTTTTTAAAAGGTAAAAAGGGGAAATTTCTTAAGTTATAGTACAACATTTTGTCTATTTTACTGCGTTTTGTTTTAAGCTATTGGGAGTAGGTTATTTTTAAAACAGGTAAAAGGGGTAATTTCTTAAGTTATAGTACAACGTTTTGTCTATTTTATAGCGTTTTTTTTAACTTATTGGAAGTATTTTTTTTTCAAAAAAGTTAAAGGGGGTAGTTTGTTAAGTTATAGTACAACATTCTGTTTATTTTACAGCGTTTTGTTTTAAGATATTGGAAGTAGTTTTTTTTTAAAAAAAAAGATAAAAGGGGGAAATTTTTTAAGTTATAGTACAACATTTTGTCTATTTTACAATGTTTTCTTCTAAGCTATTGGAAGTATTTTTTTTAAAAAAAAAAGGTAAAGAGGGGTAATTTCTTAAGTTATAGTACAGCATTTTGCCCATTTTACAATGTTTTGTTTTAAGCTATTGGAAGTAGTTTTTTAAAAAAAAAAGGGAAAATGGGGTAATTTCTTAAGTTATATTACAAAATTATGTCTATTTTACAGCGTTTTATTTTAAGCTATTGGAAGTAGTTTTTTTTTAAAAAAAAAGTAAAAGTGGGTAATTTCATAAGTTATAATACAGCATTTTGTCTATTTTACAACGTTTTGTTTTAAGCTATTGGAAGTAATTTTTTAAAAAAAGGTAAAAGGGGGTAATTTGTTAAGTTATAGTACAGCATTCCGTCTATTTTACAGCATTTTGTTTTAAGCTATTCGAAAGTGCATTTTTTTAAAAAAAGGTGAAAAGGGGAAATTTTTTAAGTTATAATACATAATTTTGTCTATTTTATAGCGTTTTGTTTTAAGCTATTGGAAGTAGTTTTTTTTTTTAAAAAAAGATAAAAAGGGTATTTTCTTAAGTTATATTACAGCATTTTGTCTATTTTACAGCGTTTTGTTTTAAGCTATTGGAATTTTTTTTTAAAAAAAAAAAGGAAAAAAGGGGTAATTTCTTAAGTTATAGTACAACATTTTGTCTATTTCACAATATTTGGTTTTATGCTATTAGAAGTAGTTTTTTTAAAACAAGAAAATGGGGGTAATTTCTTAAGTTATAGTACAGCATTTTGTCTATCTTACAGCCTTTTGTTTTAAGCTATTGGAAGTAGTTTTTTTAAAAAAAAGGGTAAAAGGGGGTAATTTCTTTAGTTATAGTACAACATTCTGTCTATTTTACAGCGTTTTGTTTAAAGCTATCGGAAGAAGTTTTTTTTTAAAAAAAGGAAAAAGGGTAATTTCTTGAGTTATAGTAAACCATTTTGTCTATTTTACAACGTTTTGATTTTAGCTATTAGAAGGAGTGTTTTTTTTTAAAAAGGTAAAAAGGGGTAATTTCTTAAGTAATAGAACAACATTTTGTTTATTTTACAGCGTTTGGTTTTAAGCTATTTGAAGTTGTTTTTTTTAAAAGGTAAAAGGAGGTTATTTCTTAAGTTATAGTACAACATTTTGTCTATTTTACAACATTTTTTTAAGCTATTGGAAGTAGTTTTTATAAAAAAAAAAGTAAAAGGGGCAATTTCTTAAGTTATAGTAAAGCATTTTTCTATTTTATCGCGTTTTGTTTTTAGCTAATGGAAGTAGTTTTTTTTTTAAAAGGTAAACAGGATTAATTTCTTAAGTTATAGTATAGCATTTTTTCTGTTTTATGGTGTTTTGTTTTAAGCTATTGGAAGTAGTTTTTTTTTTTTAAAAGGTAAAAGGGGGTAATTTCCTAAGTTATAACACAGCATTTTGTCCATTTTACAAAGTTTTGTTTTAAGCTATTGGAAGTAGTTTTTTTTAAGAAAAAAGGGTAAATAGGGGTAATTTCTTAAGTTATAGTACATCATTTTGTCTATTTTACCGCGTTTTGATTTAAGCTATTGAAAGCGGTTTTTTTTTAAAAAACTGTAAAAAGGGGTAATTTCTTGTGTTATAGTACAACATTTTGTCTAATTTACAACGTTTTGTTTTTAGCTATCGGAAGTAGATTTTTTTTATAAAAAATGGTAAAAGGGGAAAATTTTAAGTTATAGTATAGCATTTTGTCTATTTTACAGCGTTTTGTTTTAAGCTATTGGAAGTAGGTTTTTTTTTTAAAAAAAAAGTAAAAAGGGGTAACTTCTTAAGTTATAGTACATGATTTTTTCTATTTTACAACGTTTTGTTTTAAGCAATTGGAAGTATGCTTTTTTTAAAAGGTAAAAAGGGGAAATTTCTTAAGTTATAGTACAAAATTTTGTCTATTTTACTGCGTTTTGTTTTAAGCTATTGGGAGTAGGTTATTTTTAAAACAGGTAAAAGGGGTAATTTCTTAAGTTATAGTACAATGTTTTGTCTATTTTATAGCGTTTTTTTAAGTTATTGGAAGTATTTTTTTTTTCAAAAAAGGTAAAAGGGGGTAGTTTGTTAAGTTATAGTACAACATTCTGTTTATTTTACAGCGTTTTGGTTTAAGCTATTGGAAGTAGTTTTTTTTTTAAAAAAAAAGGTAAAAGGGGGAAATTTTTTAAGTTATAGTACAACATTTTGTCTATTTTACAATGTTTTCTTCTAAGCTATTGGAAATATTTTTTTTTAAAAAAAAGGTAAAGAGGGGTAATTTCTTAAGTTATAGTACAACATTTTGTCCATTTTATAATGTTTTGTTTTAAGCTATTGGAAGTAGTTTTTTTAAAAAAAAGGGAAAATGGGGTAATTTCTTAAGTTATATTACAAAATTTTGTCTATTTTACAGCGTTTTATTTTAAGCTATTGGAAGTAGTTTTTTTTTAAAAAAAAGTAAAAGTGGTTAATTTCATAAGTTATAATACAGCATTTTGTCTATTTTACAGCGTTTTGTTTTTAGCTATTGGAAGTAATTTTTAAAAAAAAGGTAAAAGGGGGTAATTTGTTAAGTTATAGTACAACATTCCGCCTATTTTACAGCGTTTTGTTTTAAGCTATTCGAAAGTGCATTTTTTTAAATAAAGGTGAAAAGGGGAATTTTTTTAAGTTATAATACATAATTTTGTCTATTTTATAGCGTTTTGTTTTAAGCTATTGGAAGTAGTTTTTTTTAGAAAAAAAGATAAAAAGGGTATTTTCTTAAGTTATATTACAGCATTTTGTCTATTTTACAGCGTTTTGTTTTAAGCTATTGGAATTTTTTAAAAAAAAAAAGGAAAAAAGGGGTAATTTCTTAAGTTATAGTACAACATTTTGCCTATTTTACAATATTTGGTTTTATGCTATTAGAAGTAGTTTTTTTAAAACAAGAAAATGGGGGTAATTTCTTAAGTTATAGTACAGCATTTTGTCTATCTTACAGCCTTTTTTTTTAGCTGTTGGAAGTAGTTTTTTAAAAAAAAAGGGTAAAAGGGGGTAATTTTCTAAGTTATAATACAATATTCTGTCTATTTTACAGCTTTTTATTTTAAGCTATTGGAAGTAGTTTTTTAAAAAAAAAGTTAAAAAGGGAAAAAAATTTAAGTTATAGTACAACATTTTGTCTATTTTACAGTGTTTTGTTTTAAGCTATTAGAAGTGGTTTTTTAAAAAAATGGGTAAAAGGGGGAAATTTCTTAAGTTATAATGCAGCATTTTGTCGATTTTACAGTTGTTTTGTTTTAAGCTATTGGAAGTAGTTTTTTAAAAAAAAAAATTAAATAGGGGTAATTTCTTAACTTATTGTACAGCATTGTCTATTCTACAGCGTTTTGTTTTAAGCAATTTAAAGTAAATTTTTTTAAACAGTAAAAAGGTGTAATTTCTTAAGTTATAGTACAACATTTTTTCTATTTTACAGCGTTATTTTAAGCTATTGGAAGTAGTGTTTTTTTTTTAAAAAGGGTAATTTCTTAAGTTATAGTACAACATTTTGTCTATTTCACAACATTTTATTTTAAACTATTGGAAGTAGTTTTTTTTTAAAAATGGTAAAAAGGGGAAAAAAATTAAGTTATAGTACAACATTTTGTCTATTTTACAACGTTTTGTTTTAAGCTATTGGAAGTAGTTTTTTTTAAAGAAGGTATAAGACGTAATTTCTTAAGTTATAGAACAGCATTTTGTCTATTTTACAGCATTTTGTTTTAAGCTATTGGAAGTAATTATTTTTAAAAAAAAAGGTACATATGGGTAATTTCTTAAGTTATAGTGCAGCATTTTGTCTATTTTACAGCGTTTTGTTTTAAGCTATTGGAAGTATTTTCAAAAAAAGGTATAAATGGGTAATTTCTTAAGTTACAATACAACATTTTGTTTATTTTACAGCGTTTTGTTTTAAGCTATTGGAAGTAGTTTTTTTGTTCAAAAAAAAGGTAAAAAGGGATAATTTCTTAAGTTCTAGTACAACTTTTTGTCTATTTTACAGCCTTTTGTATTAACCTATTGGAATTAGTTTTTTTTAAAAGTAAAATCTTAAGTTATAGTATAGCATTTTGTCTATTTTAGAGCTTTTTGTTTTAAGCTATTGGATATAGTTTTTTTAAAAAAAAGGTAAAAGGGGGTAATTTCTTAAGTTATAGTACAGCATTCTGTCTATTTTACAGCATTTTGTTTTAAGCTATTGGAAGAAGTTTTATTTAAAAAGAGGCAAAAATGGGTAATTTCTTAAGTTATAGTACAATTTTTTTTCTATTTTATAGCGTTTGGTTTTTAGCTATTAGGAGTGTTTTTTTAAAAAAAGGTAAAAAGGGGTAATTTCTTAAGTTATAGTATAACATTTTGTCTATTTTACAGTGTTTGTTTTTAAGCTGTTGGAAGTACTTTTTTTAAAAGGTAGATGGAGGTTAGTTCTTAAGTTATAGCACAACATTTTGTCTTTTTTACAGCGTTTTGTTTAAAGCTACTAGAAGAAGTTTTTTTTTAAAAAAGGTAAAAATGGGTAATTTCTTAAGTTATAGTACAACATTTTGTCTATTTTATAACGTTTTGTTTTTAGCTAATGGAAGTAGTTTTAAAAAAAGGTAAACAGGGTTAATTTCTGAAGTTATAGTACAACATTTTTTCTATTCTACAGCGTTTTGTTTTAAGTATTGGAAGTAGTTTTTTAAAAAAAAGGTAAAAGGGGGTAATTTCCTAAGTTATAACACAGCATTTTGTCCATTTTACAACGTTTTGTTTTAAGCTATTGGAAGTAGTTTTTTTTAGAAAAAAGGGTAAATAGGGGTAATTTCTTATTATAGTACATCATTTTGTCTATTTTACAGCCTTTTGTTTTAAGCTTTTGGAAGCAGTTTTCTTTTTTTAGAAAACGGCAAAAATGGTTAATTTCTTATGTTAAAGTACATCATTTTGTCTATTTTACAACGTTTGGTTTTAAGCAAGCAGAAGCAGATTTTTTTTATAAAAAAAGGTAAAAGGGGAAATTTTAAATTATGGTGTAGCATTTTGTCTATTTTACAGCGTTTTGTTTTAAGCTATTGAAAGTAGTTTTCTTTTAAAAAAAAGTAAAAAGGGATAATTTCTTAAGTTATAGTACAGGAATTTGTCTATTTTACTTCATTTTGTTTTAAGCAATTGGAAGTATTTTTTTTAAAGGTAAAAAGGGGTAATTTCTTAAGTTATAGTACAACATTTTGTCTATTTTACTGCGTTTTGTTTTAAGCTATTGGAAGTAGTTTTTTTTAAACAGGCAAAAGAGGGTAATTTCTTAAGTTATAGTACAGCAATTTGGCTATTTTACAGCGTTTTGTTTTAAGTTATTATTGGAAGTAATTTTTTTCAAAAAAGGTAGAAGGGTGTAATTTTTAAAGTTATAGTACAACATTGTACTTTGTTAATTTATAGTGCAACATTCAGTCTATATTACGGCGTTTTGTTTTAAGTTATTGGAAGCAGTTTTTTTTCTAAAAAAGGGTAAAAGGGGGAAATTTTTTAAGTTATAGTACAGCATTTTGTCTATTTTACAACGTTTTGTTCTAAGCTGTTGGAAGTAATTTTTTTAAAAAAAGTAAAAATGGGTAATTTCTTAAGTTATAGTACCACATTTTGTCTATTTTACATCGTTTTGTTTTAACCTATTGGAGGTAGTTTTTTTGTAAAAAAAAGGTAAAAAGGGTCATTTCTTAAGTTATATTACAAAATTTTTTCCTTTTTACAGCGTTTTGTTTTAAGCTATTGGAAGTGGTTTTTTTTTTTTTAAAAAAAAAAGGTAAAAGTGGGTAATTTCATAAGTTATAATACAGCATTTTGTCCATTTTACAGCATTTTGTTTTAAGCTATTGGAAGTAGTTTTTTTAAAAAAAAAAGGTAAAAGCGGGTAACTTGTTAAGTTATAGTACAACATTCTGTCTATTTTACAGCGTTTTGTTTTAAGCAATTGGAAGTATTTTTTTTTAAATAAAGGTGAAAAGGGGAATTTTTTTAAGTTATAGTACATAATTTTGTCTATTTTACAGTGTTTTGTTTTAAGCAATTGGAAGTAGTTTTTTTTAAAAAAAAAGGTAAAAAGGGGTATTTTCTTAAGTTATATTACAGCATCTTGTCTATTTTACAGCGTTTTGTTTCAAGCTACTGGAAGTAGTTTTTTAAAAAAAGGTAAAAAGGGGTAATTTTTTAAGTTGTGTACAACATTTTGTCTATTTTACAGCATTTGGTTTTATGCTATTGGAAGTAGCTTTTTTTTAAAAACAGGTAAAAGGGGGTAATTTCTTATGTTATAGCACAACGTTTTGCCTATTTTTTAGCCTTTTGTTTTAAGCTATTGGAAGTAGTTTTTTTTAGAAAGGGTAAAATGGGGTAATTTTTTAAGTTACAACACAACATTCTGTCTATTTTACAACGTTTTATTTCAAGCAATTGGAAGTGGTTTTTCTTAAAAAAAAAGGGAAAAGAGGAAAAAAATTATGTTATAATACATCATTTTTTCTATTTTACTGCGTTTTGTTTTAAACTATTAGAAGTGGTTTTTTTAAAAAAAAGGTAAAAATGGCTAATTTCTTAAGTTATAGTGCAGCACTTTGTCTATTTTACTGCGTTTTGTTTTAAGCTATTGGAAGTAGTTTTTTTTTAAAAAAAGATAAAAAGGGGTAATTTCTTAAGTTATAGTACTGCATTTTGTCTATTCTACAGCGTTTTGTTTTAAGCTATTTGAAGTAATTTTTTTTAAAAAGGGTAAAAAGGTGTAATTTCTTAAGTTATAATACAACATTTTGTCTATTTTACAACGTTTTGTTTTAAGCTATTGGAAGTAGTTTTTAAAAAAAAAAGGTAAAATGGGAAATTTTATTAAGTTATAGTACATCATTTTGTCTATTTTACAATGTTTTTTTAAGCTGTTGGAAGTAGTTTTTTTTTAAAAAAAGGTATAAGGGGTAATTTCTTAAGTTATAGAACAGCATTTTCTCTATTTTACAGCGTTTTGTTTTAAGCTATTGGAAGTAGTTTTTTTTTTAAAAAAAAGATATAAATGGGTGATTTCTTAAGTTGCAGTACGACATTTTTTCTATTTTACAGCGTTTTGTTTTAAGCTATTGGAAGTAGTTTTTTTAAAAAGGTGAAAGGGGGTAATTTCTTATGTTATAGTACAACATTCCGCCTATTTTACAGTGTTTTTTTTAAACTATTGGAAGAAGTTTTAAAAAAAAAGGTAAAAAGGGGAAATTTCTTAGCTTATAGTACAACATTTTGTCTATTTTACATCATTTTTTTTCAAGCTAATGGAAAGAGTGTTTTTTTTTAAAAAAGGTAAAAATGGGTAATTTCTTAAGTTATAGTACAACATTTTGTCTATTTTACAGCGTTTTGTTTTAAGCTATTAGAAGCAGCTTTTTTTTTTAAAAAAAAGGGTAAAAATGGGTAATTTCTTAAGTTATAGTACAGCATTTTGTTTATTTTACAGCATTTTTTTTAAGCTATTGAAAGTAGTTTTTTTAAAAAGGTAAGAAGGGATAATTTCTTAAGTTATAGTACATCATTTTGTCTATTTTGCAGCGTTTTGCTTTAAGCTTTTGGAAGTGTTTTTTTTTTTAAAAAGAAGGTAAAAAGGGTAATTTCTTAAGTTATAGTACAGCATTTTGTCTATTTTGCAGCATTTTATTTTAAGCTATTGGAAGTAGTTTTAAAAGAGGGTAATTTCTTAAGTTATAGTACAACATTTTGTCCATTCTACAACATTTTCTTTTAAGCTATTGAAAGTATTCTTTTAAAACAGTAAAAGAGGTAATTTCTTAAGTTACAGCACAACATTTTGCCCATTTTACAGCGTTTAGTTTTAAGTTATTGGAAGTAATTTAAAAAAAAAAGGTAAGTAGGCGTAATTTCTTAAGTTTTAGTACAACATTTTTGTCTATTTTACAGCGTTTTGTTTTAAGCTATTGGAAGCGGTTTTCTCTTTTTAAAAAACGGTAAAAAGGGATAATTTCTTAAGTTATAGTATAACATTTTGTTCATTTTAAAGCGTTTTGTTTTAAGCTATTGGAAGTAGTTTTTTTTATAAAAAAGGTAAAAAGGGGAAATTTTTGAAGTTATAGTACAACATTTTGTCAATTTTACTGCATTTTCTTTTAAGCAATTGGAAGTAGTTTTTTTTTAAAAAAAAGGTTAAAGGGGTAATTTCTCAAGTTGAAGTAGTTATAGCACAACATTTTTGTCTATTTTACAGCGTTTTTTTAAGCTATTAATGGTAGTTTTTTTTTAAAAAAAAGAGTAAAAAGGGTAATTTCTTAAGTTATAGTACAATATTTTTGTCTATTTTACAGCATTTTGTTTTAACCTGTTGGAAGTATTTTTTTTTAAAAGGTAAAAATGGGTAATATCTTCAGTTATAGTACGACATTTTGTCTTTTTTACAGCGTCTTGTTCTAAGCTATTGAAAGTAGTTTTTTTTCTAAATGGTAAAAAAGGTTAATTTCTTAAGTTATAGTACAACATTTTATCAATTTTACAGCATTTTGTTTAAGCTATTGGAAGTAGTTTTTTTTTTAAAGATAAAAACGGTTAATTTCATAAGGTATTGTATATCATTTTCTCTATTTTACAATGTTTTGTTTTAAGACATTGGAAGCAATTTTTTTAGAAAAAAAGATAAAATGGGGTAATTTCATAAGTTATAGTACAACATTTGGTCAATTTTACGGCGTTTTGTTTCATGCTATTGGAAGTAGTTTTTATTCAAAAAAGGTAAAAAGAGTTAATTTCTTAAGTTAATAGTACAGCATTTTGTCTATTTTACAGCATTTTGTTTTAAGCTATTAGAAGTAATTTAAAAAAAAAAGTAATAAGGGGTAATTTCTTAAGTTACAGTACAATATTTTATATATTTAATAGAGTTTTGTTTTAAGCTATTGGAAATCGTTTTTTTTGAAAGGTAAAAATGGGTAATTTCTTAAGTTATAGTACAGCATTTTTTCTATTTTACAGCTTTTTGTTTCAGGCAATTGGAAGTATTTATTTTTAAAAAGGTTAAAAAGAGGTAATTTCTCAAGTTATAGTACAGTATTTTGTCCATTATACAGCATTTTTTTAAGCTATTGGAAGTAAATTTTTTTTTGAAAAGGTAAAATGGGGCAATTTCTTATGGTATAGTACTGCATTTTGTCTATTTTACAATGTTTTGTTTCAAGCTACTGGAAGTAGTTGTTTTAAAAAAAAAAAGGTAAAACGATGTAATTTCTTAAGTTAACAGTACTGCATTTTGTCTACTTTGCAGCGTTTTGTTTTAAGCTATTGGAAGTAATTTTAAAAAAAAAAGGTAATAAGGGGTAATTTCTTAAGCTATAGTACAACATTTTGTCTATTTTAAAGCGTTTTTGTAACAACCCGCATATGTTATGATTTATATATTTAAATGTTTTATTTAAATATGGTATCGTAGTCGGATTTTAGTCCGAAAACTGCTTTTGAATACGGTCGAATTAGGACTAGGGACCACTCCCATTTAGTTTAAAATGCCGTTTGCGACCTTTTTGAGTATAAGCTTCGATAAGTTTGGAGAAAGTTGAATTATGCTACTTTTTGCTTAGGGCTTTGGTTTGGGCTGAGCCCAATAACCCCACTTATGTATTCTGTCCCAACTCCACTTCAACTCCTCATTTACTTCATTTCCAATTCCTAATACTCAAGCTTTAGCAACAATGGTGGGAGAGATGGGATATTAAAACTCAAGCCCTAGTTTTCTTTTGCAAATCAAGTTCTAGCTCCAAACTAATAGAAGAACCCATTGGTAAGCTTCTCTTCTTCTTCTCCAACTCATTCTCTTATCATTTCAGAAATTCCTAAACCTAACATTGGGAATGTTCTTCTTTTAAAGCTTAGAATCAAGCTTATTGAGTTGGATTTGAAGAGTGGTTGATTCTCCTTTTCTTTCAAGCTTCTTCTTTATTTGTGTGATTTCAAAGGTGAGATTTTTATCTCACATCTATGACTATAATTATCTTTGGTTGTTGGGTATGAATTCCTAACACTTCTTCATGTGCATTTGCTCTTGATTTGGATTGGTTTTGTGATTATTCCAATTTTTGGCTTTTTAAGTCAATTTTGTGTGAAATCCTTTTATGGATGTTTGATCATGCTTTTGGTGATGCATCGAGGAGCATATAGGGCCGGGTTGCCGATTGGCATAAATGCTTAGAGCCAATGTTCGTCCGGATGCATTTTGGAAGAGTTTGCTCTTCATTTGGATAGGCGGAAAAACAGCCCAGACATGATTCAGTCGACTGAAACCTCTGTTATGTCGACTGAACCTGGAACCCGAAAGTTTCCAAGCATGATTCAGTCGACTGAATACTCTGTTCAGTCGACTGAAACTGGAAACAGAAAGTTTCCTGAACCTGGAAAATTTCCAAGCACAGGGTCAGTCGACTGAAAACTCTGTTCAGTCGACTGAACCTGCTGTTTGAGTCCATTTTTCCTTTTTGGATATAATTTCCAATTTAAATCGATTCGTGATGATCCTATTTGTTGTTATCGTTTATTATGACTTTGATGACTCCTTTTTAGGGATTTTTGAATATCCATTTCGATGGATTCTTTATCGGTTTCTTTGGATTTTATTCACATCTTCGTATGTGAATTTTAGTGATTGATTGTTCCTACAATCTTCTTTGTGATTTGTCACTTTAAAAATATAAAGGTTTCGATACTAATAGTAAATATCAAAACTCTTTCTTCAAATGATTTCAACACTATTTTATTACAAAGCTCGTTTTCTCAAACCGATTTCCAATCTATTAGTATATACAAACCTTTACCTCACTCGTATGAGAAATCTAATTAAACGACTTAGTAAAACAAGTGGTATGAAACGCTTGCGTTTACTTCGTCGGTTAATTCTTGGACTTGTTCGATTGAATCTCTTGTGACAATTTTCTAGTGGAGATCTATAATTTGTTCGTAAATATTTAAGTTAAGCTAGTGGTTATGGGACATGAAGCTAAGCTCATATATTTACTAGCTTACTGTAATTGACACTTCTTGATGATCATGACGATCATTTTTTTTGTGATTTAGACTAGCAATGTGCGATGTCTCTTTGTCTGCGAGGGAGACTAAACCCTGTTTTGTGGAGTTTCGACTCAAATTGATGGGGTAGCGCCCCATGGTCTTTGGGTCGTTCGTGTGTCAAAAAAAAAAATTAATGGCTAGCTACCATGAGATAGCGTCTCGTTCGTGTGATACATATGTTGGTGAGTTTTCATGCTCCCGTTCGTATGATAGGCCTCCCCCCTATTTTGTGTGATTTCTGGATTTCGTGTGTCGAATTCTGGAACTTTCTTCTTCACCTATTTTTGTGATTTCTATTGATAAGATTTATCAATTTTTGTGCATAGGAGAATTCGTGTGTCATTGTCTGGATTTCTTGAGATGATTTCTAGAATTTGTGCTTCACCAATTTTCGCGATTTCCATTGATTAGTTTTATCAATATTTGTGCATTGGTGAATTTGTGTTTCATTGACTTTTGTGATTGACATTGATGTAATCGTCAATATTTATGGTTTGGTGAATGAAATAAGGAGTATGACATTTTCTTTGATTCTTGTGTAGATTTGGTGATATTGATTAATCTCTTGTTGATTTTCAATTACTTATATATATCACAGCTTGGCATTGTGATTATTATGTGTTTGGTCATATCTCTTATTCTATACCATTTCACCTGGTATTTATAGTTAGACTGATCCGTTTATTATTTTCTTATTAAATAATACTCGGGTCAGACCGAGATGTTACAGGTACTTCAGCTTGACTTCTCACTTGGGATTGATTTCTTTGACTTTTGGCTAACTACTTAGATTAGTAGTTTATTTTTTTGTATACACTTGAGATATAGACTCATAGTTGTATTCTTTTGTATTATTGTGAATCTTTTTGACCACTACTCTGATATACACTTTCATGTGTTAATTATATATTCATATCTTCTTCCGCCTTTGTGATATGAATTATCTGTGAATGATTTGTGTTATGCTTATTTCTATATTTGTTTCCGAAGATTACTATAGCCACTGCGTAGTAGCTTTGAGTTTGTGTCGGTATGTCGGATTTCCTCTTGTGATGAAAAGTTATATTTTTATCTGGCAATATCGGTGCTCGCCCAAAGCAATTACACGGATGGTCGCTCCTCAACAGCCTTATTCTCCAAGCTAGTTGCCAGCATTACTCCGTAGTGTTCTTGGCTAGCGTGGGTATAGAGGTGGGGCGTCACAGCTTGGTATCAGAGCCAAACTTCGGAACAGTATGGAATATTATAACAAGGATCATCGTCCTAAGTCCATCTTAGGAGTCGTGCTTTAGGATTTACTTCGAGTCTTCGTACCGATTCATCCTATTTTCTTTTATGATTCCTTGTTTTATCTATCAGGATTGCTTTATATTCATTAGTGAATAATCTTCTCCTTGTTCTTCTTTCTTTCTAAAGGAAGAGAAATGTCTAGACCAGGCCTCCCCAGAGCCGTACCATCTAGCACTCCACCCCAGGATGGAGTTTTTATGACTGCTCAACAGCTTCTTGATTTAGTGATAAATGCTCAAACAGCTGGAGCTAACCCGGAACCTACTCACCCTAAATCTAGGTTTGCACGTTTGTGAAATGATTACACCAACCTGGGCGGGAAACCATTTAAAGGTTCTGAAACTATTATTGAAGTACAGGCTTGGCTAAGGTCATGCTATCGAATCATTTCTCGCATGAATCTTATTGACCTTCACCGAGTTCAGGTGGCCTCTACTATGCTCCGAGAAAGAGCATTGGACTGGTACGAACTTCTTATTTCTGAGATTAATGAAGCGGATCTCACCTGGGAGCAATTCTGGGAACGCTTCGAGTTAAAATTCGTACCAGAAGCTAAGAAAGTGACGTTGGCTCGACGATTTATAGACCTTGTTCAAGGTGATTCTTCCGTGACTGATTATTTCGCCTCCTTCGAGTCGCTTTCTAAATACGGGGTTGAATACATCAACAGCCCTTTAAAAAAGAACCAGAGGTTCGTCTATGGCTTAAACAGAAATCTCAAGAAGCCATTACTTCTAAAGTTAGAAGTTTCTTTCGACCAACTCGTTGATATCGCTATTCGTCTTAAAAATGCGGATAGGGAGAATGATGTTGAAGTGGTGGGTTCCATACCAAACTTCAACAACAAGAAGAGGCCAAACATATTCAAAGTCCCTTATCCCAATAAGAAAGGGAGGCAAGCAACTCCTGCTGCAAAGACATTTTCCTCTACAGAAGGGAAATGCTTTAACTGTGGTTACAGAGACCATTTTGCGAACAAGTGTTCAAAGCCTCGTACTTGTCGCTATTGTAAAAGCCCGGAACATTTTATGCATGTATATCCCAAACTTCAAAATAGGAAGGAGGGAAAGCTTAATGTTGCTCAAGCCCCTGGCAACACATCTCGTGGTCAAGGTATATCTCATTTTATCCTTGATGGAATTATTATATTTCGTGATCAACCGATTCGAGTTCTTTTTGATACGGGTGCGTCCCATTCTTTTATATCAAAAGAGCTTGTTAATACTTTTTCTTTGGATGTTTTGTGTTTAATGACTTCTTTGAGAATTGCGAATCCGGTGGGTGGATCCGCAACAATCAGTTTATTGTGTAAAGATGTCGAGATTATTTTGGGTGATTTTCCTTTCCTAGCCGATTTGCATGTCATGCGTTATTTAGGCTTTGGAATGATTTTGGGAATGGATTGGCTTAACCGTTATGAAGCTCATATCCTATGTCCTGAGCGGACTATTCATCTTCGACATCCTCAATCTTTTAAGCAGATTTCTATTAACCTTAAAGATTCGGATTCCAACTTGGTTGCATCTTTATATTCTTTAAATCCTCGTGGTGACGATAATAATGATGAGGAAGATATTATTTCTCTTATTCACGTTGTTCGTGAATTTTCCGACATATTCGAGCCCGTTTTAGGATTACCACCTAAGCAAGCAATTGAGTTCAGAATTAATCTCATTCCTGGAGCTCAACATGTCACTCGTCCTCCTTATCGTTTGTCCAATAAAGAAAATGAGGAGATGCGCATACAATTATCCGATTTGAAAACGAAGCAATTTATTCGCTCAAGTTCCTCGCCTTGGGGAGCTTCGGTTATTTTCGTGAAGAAATCCGATGGTACACATAGGCTTTGCATTGACTACTGCAAGCTTAATGATCTTACTATCAAAAACAAATATCCTTTACCTCGGATTGATGATCTATTCGATCAACTTAGTGGTGCTAAAGTCTTTTCGCAATTGGACTTAGCTACTGGATTCCATCAGCTTCGTATTGTAGAGGATAGCATTCCTTTGACATCGTTCCGTACTCGTTATGGATCTTATGAATGGCTTGTTATGCCATTTGGTCTAAAGAATGCTCTGGCTTATTTCGTTGACCTTATGAATAGAGTTTTCAAAGACTTCCTCGATCGGTTTGTTCTCATCTTCATTGATGATATTCTTGTGTATTCTAAAACCGAGGAGGAACATGAGAAGCATCTTCAGATTGTGTTGGAAACTCTTAGGAGTAATCAATTGAAAGCAAAATTTTCTAGATGCCACTTTTGGCAATCTCGTGTGAAGTTTCTCGGTCATATTATTTCCGAATCCGGAATTTCCATGGATCCTTCAAAGATTGAAGCGATTCAAGATTGGAAAAGACCTGAAAGTGTGACGGAGATCCGTAATTTCCTTGGATTGGCAGGTTATTACCGCCGTTTTATCAAGGACTTTTCTAAGATTGCCATGCCTCTCACTAGCTTAACGAAGAAAGGTATTAAATACATTTGGTTGGACAAATGTGAAACTTCTTTTCTGAAACTAAAGGAACTCCTTTCAGATGCTCCCATTCTTGTTATTCCCGATGGGAATCAAGATTTCGTTATTTATACCGATGCTAGTCGCATTGGTTTGGGTGCCGTTCTTATGCAAAAAGAACGTGTTATTGCTTATGCTTCAAGGCAATTGAAGCCGGCCGAGACTAGATATGCCACACCTGATTTAGAGCTCGTGGCTATTGTTTTCGCTCTTCGAATTTGGCGTCATTATCTATTGCGGGAGAAATTTATTCTTTATACCGATCATAAGTCTTTGAAGTATTTATTCTCTCAAAAGGAACTTAATTTGCGTCAACAGCGATGGCTCAAATTTCTTGCACCGTATGATCTTGATATCCTTTATACTCCCGGTAAGGGTAATCGTGTCGCCGATGCTCTTAGCCGCAAGCAACAAGCGGTTGTTTCCATGATGATATCCGAATGGAGTGCTCTCGAGATTTTATCCACTTGTGAGATTCAAGATCGTGTTTTCGATTTATGTCCTTCTCTTGTTTTATGTAGCCTTGAGGCACATCCTTCTCTTTTAGACCGCATTCTTGAAGCTCAAAGGCTAGATCCCGACTTGGCTCTTCATGGCCAAAATTTTAAGGATAAAATTGATATTGAAGGTTTGAAAGACTTTGATATCGATTCTCGTGACGGCATTCGGAAATTTGGTAGACTTATCGTGCCAAATATTAGTGATCTTTGTAAAGATATTTTAGAAGATTCCCATCGTTCTAAATTTATCATTCATCCCGGTAGTACTAAGATGTACGCGGATAAGAAGCGACTTTATTATTAGGAGGGATGAAACTTGACATCGCTAACTTCGTTAAGCGTTGCATGACTTGCCAACTCGTTAAGGCCGAACATCAAAGGCCCGGTGGGTTATTGCAACCTTTAGAAATTCCAATTTGGAAGTGGGACCAGATTTCCATGGATTTTATAGATGGCCTTCCCTGTTCTCGTTCGGGTCATGGTAGCTTATGGGTGATTGTTGATAGGCTTACTAAATCCGTCCACTTTATTCTCGTTCGATCTAATCGAACCGTACCTCTTTTAGCCAAACTTTTTATTAAAGAAAGTGTTAAATTGCATGGAGTTCCCACTTCTATTGTTAGTGATCGTTATCCATTGTTTACTAGTGGATTTTGGAATTGTCTTCAAAAAGCTTTGGGAACGAAGCTTAAGTTTAGCACCGCTTATCATCCTCAGTCCGATGGACAAACCGAGCGTGTGAATCAAACTCTTGAAGATCTTCTTCGTGCATGTGTTCTTGATATTGGCGGAAGTTGGGAAGATCATATTTCACTTGTTGAATTTTACTATAATAATAGCTTCCGATCTAGTATTGGTATGGCACCTTTTGAGGCACTCTATGGTAGGCCATGCCGATCTCCTTCTTGTTGGCTTGAGGCCGCTGAGAAACAAGTTTTAGGTCCAGATCTTATTCGTGATTCCACATAAAAGATTGAACTTATTCGACATAGGATGAAAGAAGCCCAAATTAGACAAAAAACCTATGCCGATAACCGGAGAAGGAAGTTAGAGTTTTCTGTGGGAGATCTTGAGTTCATTCGTGTGTCACCTATGAAAGGTGTTGTGCGTTTCAGTCGATCGGGAAAGTTAGCGCCTCGATATATTGGGCCATTTCCTATCACTGAACGTATTAGTTCCATGGCATATCATCTTTTATTACTGGCTCAATTTTCTGCTATTCATGATGTGTTTCACGTTTCTCAACTTCGGAAGTGTCTTCGAGATTCCGATTCTATTCTTGAGCCCGGTGTTGTGGAAGAGATTGAAGTTTCGCCTGATTTAACTTATGAGCAACATCCTATTCGTATCATTGCTTCGGAGGTCAAACGACTTCGAAATAAAAATGTTCCTCTTGTTAAAGTTCAATGGTCCTCAAATCCTAAGGATTGTTCTTGGGAATCTAGGGAATTCATCGAGCGAACACATCCGGACTTACTCTCTCGTGCTCTTTAAGGTGAACTTCTTATTTCGAATTTCTTCTTTTGTGTTGATATGCATCTATGGTTGTTACTATTAGCTCATTTATTCCTTATGATTGCGTGGACGCAATTTCTTTAAGGAGGGGAGTCTGTAACAACCCGCATATGTTATGATTTATATATTTAAATGTTTTATTTAAATATGGTATCGTAGTCGGATTTTAGTCCGAATAGCTGCTTTTTGAATACGGTCGAATTAGGACTCAGGACCACTCCCATTGAGTTTAAAATGCCGTTTGCGACCTTTTTGAGTATAAGCTTCGATAAGTTTGGAGAAAGTTGAATTTTGCTACTTTTTGCTTAGGGCTTTGGTTTGGGCTGAGCCCAATAACCCCACTTATGTATTCAGTCCCAACTCCACTTCAACTCCTCATTTACTTCATTTCCAATTCCTAATACTCAAGCTTTAGCAACAATGGTGGGAGAGATGGGAAATTAAAACTCAAGCCGTAGTTTTATTTTTGCAAATCAAGTTCTAGCTCGAAACTAATAGAAGAACCCATTGGTAAGCTTCTCTTCTTCTTCTCCAACTCTTTCTCTTATCATTTCAGAAATTCCTAAACCTAACTTTGGGAATGTTCTTCTTTTAAAGCTTAGAATCAAGCTTATTGAGTTGGATTTGAAGAGTGGTTGATTCTCCTTTGCTTTCAAGCTTCTTCTTTATTTGTGTGATTTCAAAGGTGAGATTTTTATCTCACATCTATGACTATAATTATCTTTGGTTGTTGGGTATGAATTCTTAACACTTCTTCATGTGCATTTGCTCTTGATTTGGATTGGTTTTGTGAATATTCCAATTTTTGGGTTTTTAAGTCAAATTTGTGTGAAATCCTTTTATGGATGTTTGATCATGCTTTTGGTGATGCATCGAGGAGCATATAGGGTCGGGTTGCCGATTGGCATAAACTCTTAGAGCCAATGTTCGTCCGGATGCATTTTGGAAGAGTTTGCTCTTCATTTGGATAGGCGGAAAAACAGCCCAGGCATGATTCAGTCGACTGAAACCTCTGTTCAGTCGACTGAACCTGAAACCCGAAAGTTTCCAGGCATGATTCAGTCGACTGAATACTCTGTTCAGTCGACTGAAACTGGAAACAGAAAGTTTCCTGAACCTAAAAAATTTCCAGGCACAGGGTCAGTCGACTGAAAACTCTATTCAGTCGACTTAACCTGCTGTTTGAGTCCATTTTGCCTTTTTGGATTGAATTTCCAATTTAAATCGATTTGTGATGATCCTATTTGTTGTTATCATTTATTATGACTTTGATGACTCCTTTTTAGGGATTTTGAATATCCATTTCGATGGATTCTTTATCGGTTTCTTTGGATTTTATTCACATCTTCGTATGTGAATTTTAGTGATTGATTGTTCCTACAATCTTCTTTGTGATTTGTCACTTTAAAAATATAAAGGTTTCGATACTAATAGTAAATATCAAAACTCTTTCTTCAAATGCAACACTATTTTATTACAAAGCTCGTTTTCTCAAACCCGATTTCCAATCTATTAGTATATACAAACCTTTACCTCACTCGTATGAGAAATCTAATTAAACGACTTAGTAAAACAAGTGGTATGAAACGCTTGCGTTTACTTCGCCGGTTAATTCTTGGACTTGTTCGATTGAATCTCTTGTGACAATTTTCTAGTGGAGATCTACAATTTGTTCGTAAATATTTAAATTAAGCTAGTGGTTATGGGACATGAAGCTAAGCTCATAAATTTACTAGCTTACTGTAATTGACATTTCTTGATGATCATGACGATCATTTTTTTTGTGATTTAGACTAGCAATGTGCGATGTCTCTTTGTTTGCGAGGGAGACTAAACCCCGTTTTGTGGAGTTTCGACTCAAATTGATGAGGTAGCGCCCCACGGTCTTCGGGCCGTTCGTGTGTAAAAAAAAATATTAATGGCTAGCTACCATGAGATAGCGTCTCGTTCGTGTGATACATATGTTGGTGAGTTTTCATGCTCCCGTTCGTGTGATAGGCCTCCGCCTATTTTGTGTGATTTCTGGATTTCGTGTGTCGAATTCTGGAACTTTCTTCTTCACCTATTTTTGTGATTTCTATTGATATGATTTATCAATTTTTGTGCATAGGTGAATTCATGTGTCATTGTCTGGATTTCTTGAGATGATTTCTAGAATTTGTGCTTCACCAATTTTCGTGATTTCTATTGATAAGTTTTATCAATATTTGTGCATTGGTGAATTTATGTGCCATTGACTTTTGTGATTGACATTGATGTAATCGTCAATATTTATGGTTTGGTGAACGAAATAAGGAGTATGACATTTTATTTGATTCTTGTGTAGATTTGGTGATATTGATTAATCTCTTGTTGATTTTCAATTACTTATATATATCACAGCTTGGCGTTGTGATTATTATGTGTTTAGTCATATCTCTTATTCTATATCATTTCACCTGATATTTATAGTTAGACCGATCCGTTTATTATTTTCTTATTAAATAATACTCAGGCCAGACCGATATGTTTTAAGTGCTTCAGCTTGACTTCTCACTTGGGATTGATTTCTCTGACTTTTGGCTAACTACTTAGATTAGTAGTTTATTTTGTTGTATACACTTGAGATATAGACTCATAGTTGTATTCTTTTGTATATCACGTGTTGCTATTCTTTTGTATTATTGTAGATCTTTTTGACCACTACTCTGATATACACTTTCATGTGTTAATTATATATTCATATCTTCTTCCGCCTTTGTGATATGAATTATCTGTGAATGATTTGTGTTATGCTTATTTCTATATTTGTTTTCGAAGATTATTATAGCCACTGCGTAGTAGCTTTGAGTTTGTGTCGGTATGTCGGATTTCCTCTTGTGATGAAAAGCTATATTTTTATCTGGCAATATCGGTGCTCGCCCAAAGCAATTACAGAGATGGCCGCTCCTCAACAGCCTTATTCTCCGTGCTAGTAGACAGCATTACTCCGTAGTGTTCTTGGCTAGCGTGGGTATAGAGGTGGGCGTCACAGTTTTGTTTTAAGCTATTGGAAGACGTTTTTTTAAAAGGTAAAAATAGGCA
Organism: Allium cepa; assembly: GCA_030765085.1. Lineage (NCBI taxonomy): Eukaryota > Viridiplantae > Streptophyta > Magnoliopsida > Asparagales > Amaryllidaceae > Allium > Allium cepa. The sequence goes on from CM060931.1 coordinate 889,637,501, forward strand.
ATTTCTTATGTTATAGTACAGCATTTTGTCTATTTTACAGCGTTATGTTTTAAGCTATTGGTTTTCTTTTAAAAAAGGTAAAAAGGGGTAATTTCTTAAGATATAGTACAGCATTTTGTCTATTTTACATCGTTTTTAAGCTATCAGAAGTAGTTTTAAAAAAAAGGGTAAAATGGGGTAATTTCTTAAGTTATAGTACGGCATTTTGTCTTTTTTACAGCGTTTTGTTTTAAGCTATTAGAAGTAGTTTTTTTTTAAAAAGGTAAAAAGGAGTAATTTCTTAAGTCATAGTACAACATTTTGTCTATTTTACCGCGTTTTGTTTTAAGCTATTAGAAGTAGTTTTTTTTTAAAAAAAAAGGTAAAAAGGGGTATTTTCTTAAGTTATAGCACAACTTTTTGTCCATTTTACAGTGTTTTGTATTAAGCTATTGGAAATAGTTTTTTTTTAAATAGGTAAAAAGGGGTAATTTTTAAGTTATAGTACAGCATATTATCTATTTTATAGCGTTTTGTTTTAAGCTAATGTAAGTTGTTCTTTTGTTAGAAAAGGTAAAAAGGGGTAATTACTTAAGTTATAGTACAACATTTTTTCTATTTTATAGCATTTTGTTTTAATTTATTGGAAGTTGTTTTTTTAAAAAAAAGTAAAGGGGGGTATTTTCTTAAGTTATAGCACAGCATTTTTCCCATTTTACAGCGTTTTGTTTTAATCTATTGGAAGTAATTTTTAAAATAAAAAGGTAAGCATGGGTAATTTCTTAAGTTACAGTATAGCATTTTGTCTATATTACAGCGTTTTGTTTTAAGATATTGGAAGCAGTTTTCTCTTTTTTAAAAACGGTAAAAAGGGATAATTTCTTAAGTTATAGTATAACATTTTGTCTATTTTACAACGTTTTGTTTTAAGCTATTGGATATAATTTTTTTATAAAAAAAAGGTAAAAGGGGGAAATTTTTTAAGTTACAGTACAACATTTTGTCTTTTTTGCAGCGTTTTTTTATAAGCTATTGGAAGTAGTTTTTTTTTAAAAAAGGTAAAAATGGGTAATTTCTCAAGTTATAGTACAGCATTTTGCCTATTTTATAGTGTTTTGTTTTAAGCTATTGGAAATATTTTTTTAAAAAAAAAAGGTAAAAAGGGGTAATTTCTTAAGTTATAGTATAGCATTTTGTCTATTTTACAACGTTTTGTTTTAAGCTATCAGAAGTAGGGTTTTTTTAAAACAGGTAAAAGGTGGTATTTTCTTAAGTTATAGTACAACATTTTTTCTATTTTACCGCATTTTGTTTTAAGCTATTGGAAGTAGTTTTTTAAAAAAAACAAAAGGTAAAAGGGGGTAATTTGTTAAGTTACAGTACATCATTCTGTCTATTTTACATCGTTTTGTTTTAAGCTATTGCAAGTAGAATTTTTTTTTTAAAAAAAGGTAAAAAGGGAAAAAATTAAGTTATAGTACAACATTTTGTCTACTTTACAACGTTTTGCTCTAAGCTATTGGAAGTACCTTTTTATTAAAAAAAGGTAAAAAGGGATGATATCTTAATTATAGTATAGTGTTTGTCTATTTTACAGCGTTTTTTAAAGCTATTGGAAGTGGTTTTTTTTTCAAGAAAAGGTAAAAAGGGGTAATTTCTAAAGTTATAGTACAAGATTTTGTATTTTTTGCAGCATTTTGTTTTAAGCTATCAGAAGTAGTTTTTTCTAAACAGGTAAAAGGGGGTAATTTCATAAGTTATAGTACGACATTTTGTCTATTTTACTGCGTTTTGTTTTAAGCTATTGGAAGTAGTTTTTTTTAAAAAAAAGGTAAAAGGGGGTAATTTGTTAAGTTATAGTACAACATTCTGTCTATTTTACAACATTTTGTTCTAAACTATAAAAAGTAGTTTTTTTTTAAAAAAATACGCAAAAAGGGAATTTTTTTTTAAGTTTTGTACAACATTTTGTCTATTTTACAGCATTTTGTTTTAAGCTATTGGAAGTATTTTTTTTTAAAAAAAAGGTAAAAATGGGTAATTTCTTAAGTTATAGTACGACATTTTGTCTATTTTACAGTGTTTTGTTTTAAGCTATTGAAACTAGTTTTTTTTAAAAAGGTTAAAAGGGTAATTTCTTAAGTTATAGTACAACAGTTTGCGTTTTTTACAGCATTTTGTTTTAAGCTATTGGAAGTAGTTTTTTTTTAAAACAGGTAAAAGTGGGTAAGTTCTTAAGTTATAGTACAACGTTTTGTCTATTTTACAGTGTTTTGTTTTAAACTATTGAAAGTAGTTTTTTTTTAAAAGGTAAAAGGGGGTAACTTGTTAAGTAATAGTACAACATTCTGTCTATTTTACAGCATTTTGTTCTAAGCTATGGGAAGTAGTTTTTTTTATAAAAAAAGATAAAAAGGAAAAAAGATTTAAGCTATAGTATTACATTTTGTCTATTTTACAGCGTTTTGTTTTAGGCTATTATAAGTACTTATTTTAAAAAAAAAAGGTAAAAGGGGTCATTTCTTAAGTTATATTACAACATTTTGTCTATTTTACGACGCTTTGTTTTAAGCTATAGGAAGCAGTTTTTTTTATAAAAAAAGGTAAAAATGGGTCATTTCTTAAGTTATAGTAAAACATTTTGCCAATTTTATTTTAAGCTTTTTGAAGTAGTTTTTTCTTAAAATAAGTAAAAGGGGTAATTCCTTAAGTTATAGTACAACATTTTGTCATTTTTACAACGTTTTGTTTTAAGCTATTGAAGTAGTTTTTTTTTAAAAAAAGGTAAAAGGGTGTAATTTGTTAAGTTATAGCACACCATTTTGTCTATTTTACAGCGTTTTGTTTTAAGCTATTGGAAGTAGTGTTTTTGTTGAAAAAAAAGTAAAAAGAGTTAATTTCTTAAGTTATAGTACAGCATTTTGTCTATTTTACAGCGTTTTGTTTTAAGCTATTGGAAGAATTTAAATAAAAAAAGGTAAAAAGGGGAATTTTTTAAGTTATAGTACAACATTTTGTCTATTTTACAACATTTTGTTTTAAACTATTGGAAGCAGTTTTATTTTAAAACGGTATAAGGGGTAATTTCTTTAGTTATAGAATAGCATTTTTTTCTATTTTATTGCGTTTTGTTTTAAGCCATTGGAAGTAGTTTTTTTAAAAAGGTAAAAATGGGCGATTTCTTAAGTTATAGTATAACATTTTGTTTATTTTACAACGTTTTGTTTTAAGCTATTGCAAGCAGTTTTTTTTATAAAAAAGGGAAAAAGGGATAATTTCTTAAGCTATAGTACAACATTTTGTCTATTTTACAACATTTTGTTTTAAGCTATTTGAAGTAGTTTTTTAAAAAAGGTAAAAAGGGGTAATTTCTTGAGTTATAGTACAGCATTTTGTCTATTTTACAGCGTTTTGTTTTAAGCTATTGGAAGTACTTTTTTAAAAAAAAAAGTAAAAAGGTGTAATTTCTTAAGTTATGGTGTTGCATTTTGTTTATTTTACGCCGTTCGTTTTAAGCTATAGGTAGTAGTTTTTTTTTTAAACGGTAAAAAGAGGTAATTTATTAAGTTATAGTGCAGCATTATCAATTTTACAGTGTTTTGTTTTAAGCTACTAGAAGTAATTTTTTGTTTTAAAATAAAAAGGTAAAAAGGGTTAATTTCTTAAGTTATAATACAACATTTTGTCAATTTTACGTCTTTTTTTAAGCTATTGGAAGTAGTTTTTTTTTTAAAAAAAAGGTAAAAGGGGGTAATTTTTTAAGTTATAGTACAGCATTTTGTCTATTTTATAGCGTTTTGTTTTAAGCTATTTGAAGCAGTTTTTTTTAAAAAAAGGCAAAAGGGGTAATTTCTTAAGTTATAGTACAGCATTTTATCTATTTTACAGCATTTTATTTTGACCTATTTGAAGTATTTTCTTTAAAAGGGTAAAAGGGGTAATTTCTTAAGTTATAGTACAACAATTTTTCTATTTTACCATGTTTTGTTTTAAGCTATTGGAAGTAGTTTTTTTAAAAAAAGGGAAAAAAAGTGTAATTTCTTAAGTTATAGTACAGCATTTTGTCTATTTTACAACGTTTTGTTTTAAGCTATTTGAGGTAGTTATTTAAAAAAAAGGTAAAAATGGATAATTTCTTAAGTTATAGTACATCATTTTTTCTATTTTACAACGTTTTGTTTTAAGCTATTGGAAGTAGTTTTTTTTTGAAAAAAGGTAAAAAGAAATAAGTTCTTAAGTTATAGTGCACATTTTGTCTATTTTACAGCGTTTTGTTTTAAACTATTGGAAGCAGGTTTTTTTAAAAAGGTAAAAGGGGGTAATTTTTAAGTTTTAGTACAGCATTCCGTCGATTTTAAATCGTTTAGTTTTAAGCTATTGGAATAAGTTTTTTTTTAAAAGGTAAAAAGGGGTAATTTCTTAAGTTATAGCACAACATTATGTTTATTTTATAGCGTTCTGCTTTAAGCTATTGGAAGTAGTTTTTTTTAAAAGGTAAAAGGGGTAATTTCTTAAGTTACACTACAGCATTTTGTCTATTTTACAGCGTTTTGTTTTAAGCTATTGGTAATAGGTTTTTTAAAAAAAGGTAAAAGGTGTAATTTCTTAAGTTATAGTCTAGCATTTTGTCTATTTTACAGCATTTTGTTTTAAGCTATTGGAAGATTTTTTTTTTTAAAAATGGGTAATCTCTTAAGTTATAGTAAATCATTTTGTTTATTTTACAGTGTTTTGTTTTAAGCTATTTGAAGTAGTTTTTTTTTAAAAAAAAAGGTAAAAAGTGGTAATTTCTTAAGTTATTGTACAATATTTTTTCGATTTTACAGCCTTTTGTTTTAAGCTATTGGAAGTAGTTTTTTAAAAAAAAAAGATAAAAGAGGTTATTTCTTAAGTTATAGTACAGCATTTTGTCTATTTTACCGCGTTTTGTTTTAAGCTATTTGAAGTAATTTTTTTATAAAAATAGATAAAAAGGGGTTATTTCTTAAGTTATAATACATCATTTTGTTTATTTTACAGCGTTTTATTTTAAGCTATTGGAACTAATTTTTAAAAAAGATGTAAAAGGGGTAATTTCTTAAGTTATAGTACAACATTTTGTCTATTTTACAACGTTTTGTTTTAAGTTATTGGAAGTAGTTTTTTTTCAAATGTAAAAGGGGTAATTTCTTAAGTTATATTACAACATTTTGTCTATTTTCTAGCGTTTTGTTTTAAGCTATTGGAAGCATTTTTTTAAAAGATAAAAAGGGTAATTTCTTAAGTTATAGTACAACATTATGTCTATTTTACAACGTTTTGTTCTAAGCTATTGGAAGTAGTTTTTAAAAAAAAAGGTAAAAAGGGGTAATTTCTTAAGTTATAGTACAACATTTTGTCTATTTTACATCGTTTTATTTTAAGCTATTTGAAGTAGTTTTTTTTAAAATAAGGTAAAAAAGGTAATTTCTTAAGTAATAGTAAAACATTTGTCTATTTTACAGCGTTTTGTTTTAAGCTATTTGAAGTAGTTTTTTTTAATTAAAGGTAAAAAAGGGTAATTTCTTAAGTTATAGTACAACATTTTTTCGATTTTACAGCCTTTTGTTTTAAGCTATTGGAAGTAGTTTTTTTTCAAAAAAAAGGTAAAAAAAGGTAATTCTTAAGTTATAGTATAGCATTTTGTCAACTTTGCAGCGTTATGTTTTAATCTATTTTTTTATAAAAATATGTTAAAAGAGGTTATTTCTTAAGTTATAGTACAACATTTTGTTAATATTACAACATTTTGTTTTAAGTTATTGCAACTAGTTTTTTTAAAAAGGTAAAAGGGGGTAATTTCTTAAGTTATAGTACCGCATTTTGTCTATTTTACAGCGTTTTGTTTTAAGCTATTGGAAGTAGTTTTTTTTTTAAAATGTAAAAGGGGTAATTTCTTAAGTTATAGTACAAAATTTTGTCTATTTTATAGCGTTTTGTTTTAAGCTATTGGAAGTATTTTTTTTAAAAGATAAAAAGGGTAATTTCCTAAGTTATAGTATAACATTTTGTCTATTTTACAGCGTTTTGTTTTAAGCTATTGGAACTATTTTTTTTAAAAGATAAAAGGGGAAATTTTTTAAGTTATAGTACAACATTATATCTATTTTACAACGTTTTGTTTTAAGCTATTGTAATTAGTTTTCTAAAAAAAAGGTAAACAGGTGTAATTTCTTAAGTTATAGTACAACATTTCGTCTCTTTTACAGCGTTTTGTTTCAAGCTATTAGAAATAGTTTTTTTAAAAAAGGTAAAAGGGGGTAATTTCTTAAGTTATAGTGTAGCATTTTATTTATTTTACAGCGTTTTTGTAAGCTATTGGAAGTAGTTATTTTTTAAAAAAAATGTAAAAAGGGAAGTTATAGTACATCGTTCTGTCTATTTTACAGCGTTTTGTTTTCAGCTATTGGAAGTAATTTTTTTAAAAAAAAAGTTGAAAAGGGTTAATTTCTTACGTTATTGTATAGCATTTTGTCTATTTTACAGCATTTTGTTTCAAGCTATTGGAAGTAATTTTTTAAAAAAAAGGTAAAAAGAGATAATTTCTTAAGTTAATAGTACAACATTTTGTCTACTTTGCAGTGTTTTGTTTTAAGCTATTAGGAGTAAGGGTTAATTTCTTGGGTTATAGTACAACATTTCGCCTATTTTACAGCGTTTTGTTTTAAGCAATTGAAAGATTTTTTTTAAAAGGTAAAAATGGGTAATTTCTTAAGTTATTATACATCATTTTGTCTATTTTGCAGCGTTTTGTTTTAGGCAATTGGTAGTAGTTCTTTTTAAAAGGGTTAAAAGGGGTAATTTTTTAAGTTATAGTACAACATTTTGTCTATTATACAGCGTTTTGTTTTAAACTATTGGAAGTAGTTTTTTTTTAAAAAATGTAAAAAGGGGTAATTTCTTATGTCATATTACATTATTTTGTTTTAAGCTATTGGAAGTAGTTTTTTTAAAAAAAGGTAAAAATGAGTAATTTCTTAAGTTATAGTACAGCATTTTATCTATTTAACAGCGTTTTGTTTTAAGCTATTGGAAGTATTTTTTTTAAAAAAGGTAAAAAGGAGTAATTTCTTAAGTTATAGTAAAGCATTTTGTCTATTTTACAGCGTTTTGTTTTAAGCTATTGGAAGTAGTGTATTTTTGAAAAGGTAAAAAGGGGTAATTTCATATATTATAGTATAGCATTTTGTCTATTTTACAACATTTTATTTTAAGCTATTAGAAGTAGTTTTTTTTTAAAAATGTAAAAAGGGGTAATTTCTTAAGTTATTTTACAGCATTTTGTCTATTTTACAACGTTTTGTTTTAAGCTATTGGAAGTAGTGTTTTTAAAAAAGGTAAAAAGGGGTAGATTCTTAAGTTATAGTACAACATTTTGTCTATTTTACAGCGTTTTGTTTTGAGCTATTAGATGTTGTTTTTTTTAAAAATGGTAAAAAGGGGTAATATCTTAATTCATAGTACAGCATTTTGCCTATTTTACAGCGTATTGTTTTAAGCTATGGAACTAGTTTTTAATAAAAGGTTAAAAACGGTAATTTCTTAACTTATAGTACAGCATTTATTCTATTTTACAACGTTTTGTTTTAAGCTATTAGAAGTAGTTTTTTTAGAAAGGTAGAAGGGGTGATTTAATAAGTTATAGTACAACATTTTCTTTATTTTATAGTGTTTTGTTTGAAGCTATTGGAAGTAATTTTGTTTAAAAAAAAGGTAAAATGGGGTAATTTCTTAAGTTATAGTATATCATTTTGTCTATTTTACAGCGTTTTGTTTTAAGCTATTCGAAATAGTTTTTTTAAAAAAATGTAAAAAAGGGTCATTTCTTAAGTTATAGTAAATCATTTCGTCAATTTTACAGCGTTTTGTTTTAAGCTATTGGAAGTAGTTTTTTAAAAAAAATGTAAAAAAGGGTAATTTCTTAAGTTATAGTACATCATTTTGTTAATTTTACAGCGTTTTCTTTTAAGCTATTGGAAGTAGTTTTTTTTAGAAAGGCAGAAGGCGGTAATTTTTAAGTTATAGCACAACATTTTGTATATTTTACAGCGTTTTGTTTTAAGTTATTGGAAGTAGATTTTTTTTTAAAAAAAGGTAAACAGGGGTAATTTCTTAAGTTATAGTACAGAGTTTTGTCTATTTTACAGCGTTTTGTTTTAAGCTATTGGAAGTAGGTTTTTTAAAAAAAGAAGGTAAAAATGGGTATTTTCTTAAGTTATAGTAAAGCATTTTGTGTATTTTTCAGCGTTTTTTAAGCTATTGGAGTTGTTTTTTTTAAAAAGGTAAAAAGGGAAGTTATCGTACATCATTTTGTCTATTTTACAGGATTTTATTTTCAGCTATTGGAAGTATTTTTTTTTAAAAAAAAGGTAAAAGGGGGTAATTTCTTAAGTTATTGTACAGCATTTTGTATATTTTACAGCGTTTTGTTTCAGGCTACTGGGAGTCTTTTTGTAAAAAAAGTTAAAAAGTGGTAATATCTTAAGTTAATAGTACAACGTTTTGTCTACTTTGCAGCGTTTTGTTTTAAGCTATTGGAAGTAATCTTTTTGAAAAAAGGTAAAAGGGGGAAATTTCTTAAGTTATAGTATAGCATATTATGTATTTTACAGCGTTTTTTTAAGTTATTGGAAGCAGTTTTTTTTTTAAAAAAAAAGGTAAAAAGGGAAGTTATAGTACATCATTTTGTCTATTTTACAGCGTTTTGTTTTCAGCTATTGGGGGTAGTTTTTTTTTAAAAAAAAGTTAAAAAGGGGTAATTTCTTAACTTATTGTATAGCATTTTGTCTATTTTACAGCATTTTGTTTCAAGCTATGGGAAGTAGTTTTCTTAAAAAAAAGGTAAAAATGGTTAATTTCTTAAGTTATAGTACAACATTTATCTGTTTAACAGCGTTTAGTTTTAAGCTATTGGAAGTAGCATTTTTTATAAAAACATAAAAAGTGGTAATCTCTTAAGTTATAGTACAACACTTTTATCTATTTTACAAAATTTAGTTTTAAGCTATTGGAAGTAGTTTTTTTTAAAAGGTAAAAAGAGGTAATTTCTTAAGTTATAGTACGACATTTTGTCTATTTTACAGCATTTTGTCTACTCTACAGCGTTTCGTTTATGCTATTAGAAGTAGTTTTTTGAAGAAAAAAAAGGTAAAAATGGGTAATTTCTTAATTCATAGTACATCATTTTGCCTATTTTACTGCGTTTTGTTTTAAGCTATAAAATTAGGGTTTTTTTAAAAGGTAAAAGGGGTAAATTCTTAACTTATAGTACAACATTTTTTCTATTTTGCAATGTTTTGTTTTATACTATTGGAAGTAGTTTTTTATAAAAGGCAAAAACGATTAATTTCATAAGTTATAGTACAGCATTTTCTTTATTTTATAATGTTTTGTTTTAAGCTATTGGAAGTAATTTTGTTTACAAAAAAGGTAAAATGGGGTAATTTCTTAAGTTATAGTATATCATTTTGTCTATTTTACAACATTTTGTTTTAAGCTATTAGAAGTAGTTTTTTTTTTAAAAGGTAAAAGGGGTAATTTCTTAAGTTATAGTACATCATTTTTTCTATTTTACAGCGCTTTGTTTTAAGCTATTGGAAGTAGTTTTTTTTTTTAAAAAAAAAGGGATAAAAATGGGTAATTTCTTAAGTTAGAGTACAACATTTTGTCTATTTTACAACGTTTTGTTTTAAGCGATTGGAAGTTGTTTTTTTTAGAAAAGGTAAAAAGAGGTAATTTCTTAAGTTATAGTACAGCAATTTGTCTATTTTACAGCATTTTTCTAAGCTATTGGATGTAGTTTTTTTAAAAAAAATGTAAAAAGGGGTAATTTCTTAAGTTATAGTATAACATATTGCCTATTTTACAATGTTTTGTTTTAACCTATTGGAAGTAGTTTTTTATTAAAAGTAAAAAGGGGTAATTTCTTAAGTTAGAGCACATCATTTTGTCTTTTTTACCGCATTTTGTTTTAAGCTATTGGAATTAGTTTTTTTTTAAAAAGGTAAAATGAGGTAATTTCTTAAGTTGTAGCACAGTATTTTTGTCTATTTTACATCGTTTTGTTTTTAAACTACTGGAAGTAGTATTTTAAAAAAAGGTAAAAAGGGGTAATTTTTTAAGTTATAGTACAACATTTTGTCTATTTTACAACATTTTGTTTTAAGCTATTGGAAGTAGTTTTTTAAAAAAAAAAGTAAAAAGGGGTTTAAGTTAGAGCACATCATTTTGTCTTGTTTACAACGTTTTGTTTTAAGATATTGGAATTAGTTATTTTTTTCAAAAAGGTAAAAATGGGTAATTTCTAAAGTTATAGTACAACATTTTTATCTATTTTACAGCATTTTGTTTTAAGCTATTGGAAGTGTTTTTTTTTCAAAAAAGGTAAAAAACACTAATTTCTTAATTTATAGTACAACATTTTGTCTATTTTACAGCGTTTTGTTTTAAGCTATTGGAAGTAGATTTTTTTTTAAATGGTAAAAAGGGTTAATTTTTAAAGTTATCAGTACAACATTTTGTCTATTTTACAGCGTTTTGTTTTAAGCCATTGGAGGTTATTTTTAAAAATAAAAATAAAAAGGGATAATTTCTTAAGTTAGAGTACAGCATTTTGTCTTTTTTACAGCGTTATTAAAGCTATTGGAAGTAGTTTTTTTCACAAAGGTAAAAAGGGGTAATTTCCTTAAGTTAAAGTACAGCATTTTTGCCTATTTTAAAGCGTTTTATTTTAAGCTATTGGAAGTAGATTTTTTTTAAAAAAAAGGTAAAAAAAGGTTAATTTCTTAATTGATAGTACAACTTTTTGTCTATTTTATAGCATTTTGTTTTAAGCTATTGGAAGTAGTTTTTTTTAAAAGGCAAAAATGGGTAATTTCCTAAATTATAGTATAGCATTTTTTCTATTTTACAGCATTTTGTTTTCAGCTATTGGATGTAGCTCTTTTAAAGGTATAAAGGGGTAATTTCTTAAGTTATAGTGCAACATTTTGTCATTTTTACAGCGTTTTGTTTTAAGCTATTGGAAGTTGTTTTATTTTTAAAAAGATAAAAAGGGTTAATTTCTTAAGTTATAGTACAACATTTTTGTCTATTTTACAGCGTTTTGTTTTAAGCTATTGGAAGTAGTTTTATTTTTAAAAAAGGGTAAAAGGTGTTAATTTCTTAAGTTATAGTACAGCATTTTGTCTATTTTACAGCGTTTTTTTTTAAATATTGGAAGTGGTTTTTTTAAAAAGGTAAATAGGGGTAATTTCATTAGTTATAGTGCAATATTTTGTCTTTCTTACAGCGTTTTGTTTTAGGCTATTGGAAGTAGTTTTTTTTTAAAAATGTAAAAAGGGGTCATTTCTTAAGTTATAGCACGACATTTTTGTCTATTTTATAGCTTTGTTTAAGCTGTTTTTTTTAAGAAGGTAAAAAGGGGTAATTTCTTAAGTTATGGTGCAACATTTTTGTCTATTTTACAGCGTTTTGTTTTAACCTGTTGGAAGTAATGTTTTTTTAAAAGGTAAAAATGGGTAATATCTTAAGTTATAGTACATCATTGTGTCTCTATTTACAGCGTTTTGTTTTAAGCTATTGGAAGTACTTTTAAAAAAAAAGGTAAAATGGGGTAATTTTGTACGTTATAGTACATCATTTCGTCAATTTTACAGCGTTTTGTTTATTGCCATTGGAAGTAGTTTTATACAAAAAGGGTATAAAGAGGCAATTTCTTAAGTTAATAGTACAACATTTTGTCTAACTTACAGCATTTTGTTTTAAGCTATTGGAAGTAATTTTTATTTTTAAAAAGGTAATAAGTGGTAATTTCTTAATTTATAGTACAACATTTTGTCTATTTTATAGAGTTTTGTTTTAAGCTATTGGAAGTCGTTTTTTTTTAAAAGGTAATAACGGGTATTTTCTTAAGTTATAGTACAATATTTTGTCTATTTTACAGCTTTTTGTTGTAGGCAATTGAAAGTAGTTATTTTTAAAAAGGGTAAAAAGTGGTAATTTCTCAAGTTATAGTACAACATTTTGTCTGTTATACCGCGTTTTGTTTTAAACTATTGGAAGTAATTTTTTCTTTAAAAAGGTAAGATGGGTTAATTTCTTAAGTTATAGTACAGCGTTTGTCTATTTTACAACGTTTTTTTAAGCTATTGGAAGTGGTTTTTTTTTAAAAAGGTAAAAAGAGGTAATTTCTTAAGTTTATAGTACTGCATTTTGCCTACTTTGCTGCGTTTAGGTTAAGCTATTGGAAGTAATTTTTTTAAAAGGTAATAAGGGGTAATTTCTTATTTTAAAGCGTTTTGTTTTAAGCTATTTGAAGTAGTTTTTTTTTAAATGTAAAAAGGGGTAATTTCTTATGTTATAGTACAATATTTTGTTTTAAACTATTTTTTTTAAATGGTAAAAAGGGTTAATTTTTAAAGTTATCAGTACAACATTTTGTCTATTTTACAGCGTTTTGTTTTAAGCCATTGGAGGTTATTTTTTTTTTAAAAAAAAAGGGATAATTTCTTAAGTTAGAGTACAGCATTTTGTCTTTTTTACAGCGTTTTTAAAGCTATTGGAAGTAGTTTTTTTCACAAAGGTGAAAAGGGGTAATTTCCTTAAGTTAAAGTACAGCATTTTTGCCTATTTTAAGCGTTTTATTTTAAGCTATTGGAAGTAGATTTTTTTTAAAAAAAAGGTAAAAAAAGGTTAATTTCTTAATTGATAGTACAACTTTTTGTCTATTTTATAGCATTTTGTTTTATGCTATGGGAAGTAGTTTTTTTTAAAAGGAAAAAACGGGTAATTTCCTAAATTATAGTATAGCATTTTTTCTATTTTACAGCGTTTTGTTTTCAGCTATTGGAAGTAGCTCTTTTAAAGCTAAAAAGGGGTAATTTCTTGAGTTATAGTACAACATTTTGTCTTTTTTACAATGTTTTGTTTTAAGCTATTGGAAGTTGTTTTATTTTAAAAAAAGATAAAAAGGGTTAATTTCTTAAGTTATAGTGCAGCATTTTTTCTATTTTACAACATTTTGTTTTAAGCTATTGGAAGTAGTTTTATTTTAAAAAAGGGAAAAAGAGTTAATTTCTTAAGTTGTAGTACAACATTTTGTCTATTTTACAGCGTTTTTTTTTAAATATTGGAAGTGGTTTTTTTAAAAAGGTAAATAGGGGTAATTTCTTAAGTTATAGTGCAACATTTTGTCTTTTTTACAGCGTTTTGTTTTAGGCTATTGGAAGTAGTTTTTTTAAAAAAAACGTAAAAAGGGGTCACTTCTTAAGTTATAGCATGACATTTTTGTTTATTTTACAGCGTTTTTTTAAGCAGTTTTTTTTAAGAAGGTAAAAAGGGGTAATTTCTTAAGTTATAGTACAACATTTTTGTCTATTTTACAGCGTTTTGTTTTAACCTGTTGGAAGTAATGTTTTTTTAAAAGGTAAAAATGGGTAATATCTTAGGTTATAGTACATCATTGTGTCTCTATTTTACAGCGTTTTGTTTTAAGCTATTGGAAGTACTTTTAAAAAAAAAAGGTAAAATGGTGTAATTTTGTACGTTATAGTACAGCATTTCGTCAATTTTACAACGTTTTGTTTCTTGCTATTGGAATTAGTTTTATACAAAAAGGGTATAAAGAGGCAATTTCTTAAGTTAATAGTACAGCATTTTGTCTACCTTACAGCATTTTGTTTTAAGCTATTGGAAGTAATTTTTATTTTTAAAAAGGTAATAAGGGGTAATTTCTTAATTTATAGTACAAAATTTTGTCTATTTTATAGAGTTTGTTTTAAGCTATTGGAAGTCGTTTTTTTAAAAGGTAAAAATGGGTATTTTCTTAAGTTATAGTACAATATTTTGTCTATTTTACAGCTTTTTGCTGTAGGCAATTGAAAGTAGTTATTTTTAAAAAGGGTAAAAAGTGGTAATTTCTCAACTTATAGTACAACATTTTGTCTATTATACCGCGTTTTGTTTTAAACCATTGGAAGTAATTTTTTCTTTAAAAAGGTAAGATGGGGTAATTTCTTAAGTTATAGTACAGCGTTTGTCTATTTTACAACGTTTTTTTTAAGCTATTGGAAGTGGTTTTTTTAAAAAGGTAAAAAGAGGCAATTTCTTAATTTTATAGTACTGCATTTTGTCTACTTTGCTGCGTTTAGGTTAAGATATCGGAAGTAATTTTTTTAAAAGGTAATAAGGGGTAATTTCTTAAGTTATAGTACATCATTTTGTATATTTTAAAGCGTTTTGTTTTAAGCTATTGGAAGTAGTTTTTTTTTAAATGTAAAAAGGTGTATTTCTTAAGTTATAGTACAATATTTTGTTTTAAGCTATTGGAAGTAGTTTTTTTTGAAAAAAAAAAGGTAAAAATGGGTAATTTCTTAAGTTATAGTACAACATCTTGTCTGTTTAACAGCGTTTAGTTTTAAGCCATTGGAAGTAGTTTTTTTTATAAAAAACGTAAAAAGGGGTAATTTCTTAAGTTATAGTACAACACTTTGTCTATTTTACAATGTTTTTCTTTAAGCTATTGGAAGTAGTTTTTTTTTAAAAAGGTAAAAAGGGGTAATTTCTTAAGTTATAGTACGACATTGTGTCTATTTTACAGCATTTTGTCTATTTTACAGCGTTTCGTTTTAAGCTATTAGAAATAGTTTTTTTTTAAAGGTAAAAGGGGGTAATTTCTTAATTTATAGTACATCATTTTGTCTATTTTATAGCGTTTTGTTTTAGGCTATGAAATTAGTTTTTTTAAAAGGTAAAATGGTTAAATTCTTAACTTATAGTACATCATTTTTCCTATTTTGCAACGTTTTGTTTTAAACTATTGGAATTAGTTTTTTTAAAAGGCAAAAACGGTTAATTTCATAAGTTATAGTACAACATTTTCTTTATTTTATAGTGTTTTGTTTTAAGCTATTGGAAGTAATTTTGTTTACAAAAAAGGTAAAATGCGGTAATTTCTTAAGTTATAGTATATCATTTGTCTATTTTACAACGTTTTGTTTTAAGCTATTGGAAGTAGTTTTTCTTAAAAAAAGGTAAAAAGGGTAATTTCTTAAGTTATAGTACATCATTTTTTCTATTTTACAGCATTTTGTTTTAAGCTATTGGAAGTAGTTTTTTTTTAAAAAAAAAAAGGTAAAAATGGGTAATTTCTTAAGTTACAGTACAACATTTTGTCTATTTTACAGCGTTTTGTTTTAAGCTATTGGAAGTTGTTTTTTTAGAAAAGGTAAAAAGAGGTAATTTCTTAGTTATAGTACAACATTCTGTCTATTTTACGGCGTTTTCTTTTAAGCTATTGGAAGTAGTTTTTGTTCAAAAAAATGTAAAAGGGGGTAATTTCTTAAGTTATTGTACAACATATTGTCTATTTTACGGTGTTTTGTTTTAACCTACTGGAAGTAGTTTTTTTGTTAAAAGTAAAAAGGGGTAATTTCTTAAGTTAGAGTATATCATTTTGTCTTTTTTACAGCATTTTGTTTTAAGCTATTGGAAGTAATTTTATTTTTAAAACGGTAAAAAGTGGTAATTTCTTAAGTTATAGCACAGTATTTTTGTCTATTATACAGCGTTTCGTTTTAAGCTATTGGAAGTAGTTTTTTTTTAAATGTAAAAAGGGGTAATTTCTTAAGTTATAGTACAATATTTTGTTTTAAGCTATTGGAAGTAGTTTTTTTTTTTAAAAAAAGGTGAAAATGGGTAATTTTTTAATTTATAGTACAACATTTTGTCTGTTTAACAGCATTTAGTTTTGAACCAGTGGAAGTAGTTTTTTTATAAAAAACGTAAAAAGGGGTAATTTCTTAAGTTATAGTACAACACTTTGTCTATTTTACAATGTTTTGTTTTAAGCTATTGGAAATAGTTTTTTTAAAAAAGGTAAAATGGGGTAATTTCTTAAGTTATAGTACGACATTTTGTCTATTTTACAGCATTTTGTCTATTTTACAGCGTTTCGTTTTAAGCTATTAGAAGTAGTTTTTTAAAAAAAAAAGGTAAAAGGGGTAATTTCTTAATTCATAGTACATCATTTTGCCTATTTTACAGCGTTTTATTTTAAGCTATGAAAGTAGTTTTTTTAAAAGGTAAAAGGGGTAAATTCTTAACTTATAGTACAACATTTTGTCTATTTTGCAACGTTTTTTTTTAAACTATTGGAAGCAGTTTTTTTTTAAAAGACAAAAAGGGTTAATTCCATAAGTTATAGTACATCATTTTCTTTATGTTAACCCTGCTGAAGCTTGGGCCGACTCATCAGACAAGGCAGTCAGCGACTCAGAAGATTTACGACTCACCATGAGTCGTTAGCGGTTCAAGTGTGCAAGCCTACAATTAACTCGCGTACGACTCAATGACCCGAGAAGGAACTGCACGACTTAAGGGACTCACCGACTCATCAAGGACCGACTCAACAAATCCCCGACTCAACTGTCATGCGACTTATGGGAGTTTCTGACTCTGCGACTCACGACTTAAGGAGCCTAATGAGTTAAGGCATTAACGACTCATTGAAAGGACGACTTAGGGAAAGTACGACTCAATTGGTAGCGACTCAACAGGTCCACGACTCATCATAAGAAACGACTCAAGATGATTGACGACCTAAGAAATGACTTGACGACTCATAACTCAGGATGACTCGCCCGCGACTTAAAGCCACTGAGTCGTATTCTATTACAGCAATGCATGTCCTAGTAAGACTTGACTCGCCAACGACTCAGGACTTGGCTTAGAATCCAGCGAGAGAATGAGCTAGTGAGAAGACCAAGTGCAGATGAGTCGGCCACGACTCAACTTGACTCGGCCACGACTCAACTTGACTCGGCCACGACTCAGGACTTGGGCGAAAAAACTTCTATCCAGGCTTGCCTATAAATACATAGCTACCTCCAAAATTCAAGGGACTTTTGGCACATTCTCTTCATACACCGTTACCTTGCTGCATTGAGAACTTCATCAACACTTAGAGCTTTCAAGATTAGAGGAATACATCAAAGAACTTCACGAAGAAACCACACATCTTCAACATGAATTTAAAGACTTTAATCGACATTGAAGCTTAAGACTTGTTCCAAATCACTTGTAGCTTGAAGTATATTGTACTTGAGAAGAATTGTATCAGCTTGTAACAAGATTATTAATAAAAGTACTTAGAGTGGACGTAGGCAATACCCTTAAGCCGAACCACTATAAAATTGTTGTTGTTTACTGCTTTTCTGCTATTACATGCTTGTAATTCTTTCCCGATCTATCGGGTGGTGCTTTCACAACTACACTTCACACACCGGGGTGTTAGCGTTCACATTTTAGCGTTAACATTTTTGGTGCTTTCACTGAGAATTGAACTCAGGAAAACTGTCATCATTGCTTCACAGAGATTTGAAGAAAGAATTTCCTTAAAAACCAGAAGTCTATCTGAGATTATGGCTCCTGGAAGGAAAAGTAGATCTGTCAGATCTGGAAACATTCAAGAGGGAACCTCCGCTTCCCCTGTACCTAATCAACCCACTCCGTCTGTTGGAGTTACGAAAGCGGAGTTGGATGCTGTGATTCTAGGGCTAAACCAACAGATAAACGCCCAAAATGCACAATTAGAGGCTCAAAGTGCCCAGAATGCTCTGATTCTGAATAAGTTAAACGACTTACTTGGGGCAAACAATCAACCGGCTGGTAATGAAAGGAACTATGCTGGCAACGTTCATGATGTTAATGAAAGGAATGCTCCTGAAAGGGCTACTAGTCCCTTTGAGCAGGCAGTACCTGAGGCCGGTGGATGTAGAACTCGGCATGATGAGGAATATCTTTCTGGAATGGTCCGGCAGATCATGAAAGAAAGTATGCAAAGGGTTGAAGATGAGAAGGAATGGGGTTTCGCCCCAAGCAAAACTCCGTTTACTGAAAGAATATTAAAGGCGGAATTTCCAAGGAAGTTTGTCCCTCCGACTATCCCAGCTTATAAAGGGACAAGTGACCCGAATGAATTCTTGTATAAATATGATTGGCACATGACAGGTGCCAGAGCCTCGGACGAAATAAAGTGCCGATATTTCCCCGTATACCTGGAAGGTGTGGCTCTACTATGGTTCACCAAGTTGCCAGTCCGATCTATTGATCAGTTTTCAGACTTGACCAGAAAATTCAAGGAGCAGTTTAGACTATATGCTTCGAAGGCCAAGGACATCATGTCACTGTCAAGTTTAGAGCAGAATCCTGGTGAATCTATCAGATCTTTCTTGAACCGCTTTAATATTGCGCTGGCCGAGGTGGACAATGCTGAACCACGAATGATATTGACTTATCTGATGAGAGCTATTGATAAGTCAAGCGAATTTGGAAAATGGTTAAATATGAAAGAGCCAACCTCTCTCGAAAAGTTCTACAAAAAAGCAGATGAATTCATTCGCTTGGAAAGTCGTCCTTTGCCAGTAAAGACAGTGTTGGAGAAAGCAGAAGACAACACTGTCGCTCCACGCAAGAATGAATCGGTGGGGCAAAAAAGGGAGAATAATAATGGGAAGAAACAGGGTAATCTGAAGAAGCCCCGATCCTTCAAGATATCAGAGTATACTCCATTATCACATACGCCGGAGCACATCTACCTTGCCACTAAAGATTCCGTCGATTTCCCTAAACCTATCCCTTTGAGGACCGGGAAAAAAGCCATACAGAGTGGGAAATTCTGCCGCTTCCACAATCAACCCGGTCATGAAACTGATGAATGCCGTCAGTTGAAAAATCTGATTGAAGAGTTGCTAAGAGAGAACAAACTGCAGCAATTTGTGAAGAAGAATAGCAACAATCCTGCATCGTCAAGTCAGGGGCAACAGGTTCATGTTCATCAGCCCAGGACGGGTGAGAAGGCTACGGGACATGAATCTGGAAGGCCCGTTATCAATGTCATTACAGGAGGGCCTCACCCAGCTGGCAAGAGCTGGGGTGAGATGGAGAGATATTCCAGGGCTTTGAAATATGCTCCAGCCGAAGAAGATGTCTTTGTTTTAGAAGACACTACGCCCCTGAAACAACAGAAAACTTTCAGCGATGATATTATTTTCAGAGCCAGAGATTCCACAGGTATTGAAGCTCCTACTCTAGATCCCTTGGTCATCTCGGTTGGTATTGGACCGGCCATTGTCAGAAGAGTCCTCATTGACTGCGGAGCATCATGTAATATCCTCTTCAAGAAGACATTTGACCAGATGAAAATCCCTATGATCGATGTACAAGCCTCATCACAGAAGATCGCTGGCTTCACTGGGGAGCCAAAGCAACCAATTGGGACCATCGATCTGCTTGTAGAACTTGGGGAAGCAGAAAGGAAAGTGGTCCGCAAGCAAACATTTGTGATTGTCGATGAGTTTTCTGCTTATAATGCTTTTCTTGGCCGTCCAACACTCGCAGCATTCAAAGCTATCCTAGCCCCGTGGTGCCTCACTATTAAATTCCCTACTGACAATGGAATAGGAGTTATAAAAGGGGATCAAAATGCTGCGCGAGAGTGCTATTTGACAGAGCTGCGAGAGTCAAGAAAAAGAGAAATGGGAAAGGATGCGGCAACCCCAGTCCGCATCAAGGAACCAGCCTTGTAGCAATTACGGGGCGGACCCTGCACTGGCGAGCACAGCGGGGCACGGAAAGAAATGGATCCCAGAAAGGCCAGTGCAGGGGAGAATAGAGCAGTGCCGGTGGAAACGACAGTTCCGGTACCTGTTGACCCGAAGGACCCAAATAAGGTGTTGAATGTGGGTTCACAGCTTAATGTGTCAATTCAGAATATCTTGATATCTTTCCTGAAAGCAAATCTGGATGTCTTTGCTTGGACTCATGCCGATATGTGTGGGATATCTCCAGAAGTTGCAGTACACGCTCTGAATATTGACCCAAAGTTTACGCCAGTTAAACAGAAAAGAAGAACTCAAGGTCCAGAAAGGTCAGCAGCATTAAAAGAAGAAGTTGATCGACTCATGGAAAATAACTTCATCAAAGAATCTACATATCCGAATTGGGTTTCAAATCCTGTGTTGGTCATGAAAGCTAATGGAAAATGGAGAGTATGCATCGATTTTTCTGATCTAAACAAGGCTTGCCCCAAAGATTGCTTCCCATTACCCAGGATCGATCAACTGGTAGACGGAACTGCGGGACATGAATTGTTATCTTTCATGGATGCCTACTCCGGTTATAACCAAATCATGATGCACGAGCCGGATCAGGAGGATACAAGCTTTATCACAGATGTTGGACTATATTGCTACAAAGTTATGCCCTTCGGATTGAAAAATGCAGGGGCAACCTACCAAAGACTTGTTAATGCTATGTTCAAACCGCAATTGGGCAAAACTATGGAAGTCTACGTCGACGACATGTTAGTGAAGTCCAGGAAAGCAGCGGATCACATTGAACACTTAGCAGAAATGTTCGCAGTCCTCCGGAAATACAGAATGAAACTTAACCCTCTGAAATGTACAATTGGGGTCGAGTCCGGAAAGTTCTTAGGTTTCATCGTCAGTGCTAGGGGCATTGAGGCTAGTCCAGCTCAAATTACTGCCTTGAAAGAAGTTAAAGCTCCTAGAACAAAGAAGGAATTGCAGAGTCTCAACGGAAAGGTCGCCGCCCTGAGTCGGTTCATTTCCAAAGCCACTGATAAATGCATCCCATTCTTTGACGCCCTGAAGAAAGGAAAGAGGAATTTTGAATGGACTTCCGAATGCCAAAAAGCCTTCGATGAGTTGATCCATCATATGGAAATGCCTCCAATACTTTCTAGGCCAGGCAATGGTGAGGATCTTCTTATATACTTGGCAGTGTCATCTCATGCTCTAAGTGCAGCGCTGATACGGGAAGACAAAAGGATTCAACATCCGGTTTACTATATCAGCAAAAGACTCACTGGGGCAGAGCTGAATTACTCCAAGTTGGAAAAACTCGCCTATTGCCTACTAGTTGCATCAAGGAAACTGAGGCAATATTTCCAAGCTCATCCTATCAAAGTACTCACTGATCAACCTCTAAAGCAAGTCCTATTTCGCCCTGAAACTTCGGGTCGCCTTCTAAAATGGAACATTGAACTCAGTCAATATGACATCACTTATCACCCCCGAAAAGCAATCAACGGACAAGCTTTAGCTGATTTCATTGCAGAATTCACAGAGAAAGATAATGGTGAGGAAGAAGCGATCAATGATTCCCCAATCCAGTGGAAGATGTATGTTGATGGCGCAAGAAATGACTACTGTTCTGGAGCCGGAGTGGTACTTGAAACTCCTGAAGGTCGATCGTTATGTTATGCACTAAGATTGGAATTTCCTTCAACAAACAATGAAGCAGAATATGAAGCTCTTATTGCAGGTCTGAAAATCGCAAAAGAGCTAAACATTCGAGCATTACAGATCTTCAGTGATTCTCAGCTTATTGTATGCCAAGTCAAGAAGGAATTTCAAACAAAAGGTGGAAACTTGCCTTCCTACTTGTCAAAGGCTTGGGAACTCCTATGTGAACTCGATCATTATTCAATAAGCCATATTCCCCGGGAAGAGAATACGAAGGCAAATTCCCTCGCAAAGTATTCAAGTTCTGGTGAAGCTCAACTATTGGGATTGGTTCCCGTAGAAGTCCTCTCAGCACCAAGTATAGACGAGATGGATATAGACTGGATTATGAATGTATCTCAAGAACAAGAGTCGTGGATGACTCCAATATTAGATTACCTACTCAATGGTTCTTTGCCAGAAAATTCAAGAGAGAGACAGAAGCTACTAAGGAAAGCCTCTCGCTATGTAATTCAGGATGGCCGATTGTACAAACGGGGATTCTTAATGCCTTTACTTCGATGTGTATCCAGGGAAGAATCCAAAACGATCCTAGCTGAGGTACATGGAGGCGAATGTGGTGATCATTCAGGTGGCCAAACATTAGCAAAGAAAATTCTCCGATACGGATATTTTTGGCCGGAAATTAATCGAGATGCTGCAGATTACTCCCGAAAATGTGACAGATGCCAAAGATTTGCCAAAATTCCTAGAGCACCTTCTACCGAACTCACACAGATGGTCAGTCCATGGCCGTTTGCGATTTGGGGAATGGATCTCATTGGGCCGCTACCAACTGCCAAATCAGGGATTAAATATGCTATTGTTGCAGTTGACTACTTTACTAAATGGGCTGAAGCCGAACCATTGGCTACTATCACCTCTAAGAAAATGATAAGTTTTGTGACCAAGAATATCATTTGCAGATACGGTGTGCCTCAGAAAATAATCACAGACAATGGTACTCAGTTTGAAAGCGAGGAATTCCAGGATTTTTGCAAACGATTCAAAATCCAGAAAAGCTTCTCGGCAGTAGCTCATCCGCAGGCAAACGGGCAGGTGGAAGCAGTGAACAAGATCATCAAATCAACCATCAAAAAGCAACTCGAAAGAGCAAAAGGTGGTTGGGTCGATAAACTACCACTTGCACTATGGGCATACAGAACTACTCACAAAACTGCGACTGGGCATACTCCTTTTTCGTTAGCATACGGATCAGAAGCAATGATCCCGTTTGAAACAGAGGTCCCTTCACACAGAAGAATCCATTTCAATCAAGCAGAAAATGAAAAGCTACAACTTGAAGCGCTAGATCTCCTTGATGAAAAAAGGGATGAGGCTAGTCTCAGAATTGCAGCTCATCAGCAAAGGATAGCCAGACATTTCAATTCCAAAGTTCGTCAACGAAGCTTTGAAATCGGAGATCTAGTCCTGAAAAGAATTATGACAGCGACAGGTGTGTTTGGGCCAAATTGGGAAGGACCATATGTCATAGGTCAGAAGCTTCTTGACGGAACATTCAAACTCACTACTGTTGAAGGAGATCAAATTCCAAGGGCATGGAACAGCAATCACTTGCGTCCATACTTTACTTGAAAATTTTGTTGAAATATTGTAAAAAGAATTGTGAATGTATGATTCTTGTAATTGAAAGCAATTGTAAAACTGATGCAAGTGATTAATGAAAGAATATAAAGTGGATGTAGGCCCAAATTCTTGGCCGAACCACTATAAATCTTGTGTTCCTTATTTTTATTACATGTTTGCTTTATTTTCGATATAAAAGTACATAAAATGTATTGCTTAAATGTCGATTTAAATTTTTGCAGACAATGGAAATAAAACTTGCGCATAATAAGACCGAGCGATTCTCACCATCATTCAACAAACAAATTTCAAGTCACAAAGACCCCGAATTCAAATCCTAGATAGGAAATACTTCAATTGAACGGCTAATGATTTCGATAGAAACGAGCCCTTGCTGATAAATTGAGATTGTTTGAACAAACAAACATCCAATTAGGAAGCTAGTGCCCGTTCTCACGAACTTGCCTGACAATAAAGTACACTTCCTTGGATTAAACAAGCTACTTGCAAGAAAAGGGGAATGAAAACTTGAAAAGCGAAAAAAAAAAAGAGGATCGGTGAAAAGGCATAAGCAAGAAGACAAGGAAACAACCAAAATCCATCATCGGCAGCACAAGTCCTCTTCAGAGGCACAACTCTTCGGAGGATAAAAGACCTCTAATGGGTCATATGCCACAAAAAAGAAAGTTCTCTACTCAACAAAAAAGATTGGAGGAGTCATGACCCTCCAACCATGAGAGAGTAACTTCCAGGCAATGAAAACCCTTTCTGAGGCACATTTCACCAGGAGTTGAAGTGAAATAGCCGCTCTTCGGAATTTCACTTCACCAGATTTGAAATGCAAACAAAGAAAAAGACCTCTTCGGAGGCATATTTCACCAGGAGTTGAAGTGTAACAGCCGCTCTTCGGAATTTCACTTCACCAGAGTTGAAAAAGAAACAAAATAAAGACCTCTTCGGAGGCACAATCAAGAAGAAAGACCTCTTCGGAAGCCCACGTTTCGCCAAGATTGAAATAAAACTTCCAAGTGTTGAAACGTGAAAAGACTTTCTAAGGCAAAACTCTTTGGAGGTACACGTTTCACCAAGATTGAAATAAAACTTCCGAGTGTTGAAACGTAAAAAATCCCTCCTCAGAGGTACAACTTTCTATATATAAAAAAAAAATCCTCATCAGGGGCATACTTTAACTTCCGAAGAAAGAGTCATTTATCTATTCTGGAGAATGATCTTCCTCAAAAAAAAAAAAAAAAAAAAAAAGAGAGAAAAAGAGAGAGAGGGAGTTAAAGTACCCTTCAGAGGTCCGCCTTACCGCATAAAAGAATTCACTTGGTAAAAAATGTACTTAAGCAAAAGAAAGAAGTGACTTCTTCAAAGGACAAAGCGCAGAAACTTATACGAAGGGGGTTGTACTCTGCAAAAATTTTATTTAAAGAATAAAATAATTATTCTTTAGCAAATATGAGTGCAAGTCCCCTCGAAGTATAGAATATTGCAGCAAACTTATGGAATGGGGGCAATATAGTATAATTACACACAATATGGTATAGCCAAACCAGCAAAAGGTAACGCTCAAGTAACATGCCATAAGCTCGCTGCAATATCGTGTAAATAAACTTGTGCAAAAAATAAATAGCAAATGCATTCTCAAATTCAAACAGAAGTTTGTACAAACAAAGAATCATTTTATTCAACTATAATGCAGATACAGGTTTCAAAATAAAAGCGGGGGCCGGTACCCGCACAACTCTCGGCCAGTTCATACAAAAGACAAAAAGCTAAAGTCTTCACTTCTTTTTACTGCCTTTGGACCCTTTACCCGGCCGAATGACCAGCTTTTCAGGTCGGCCAGTGGGAATAAGGGAGGAAGGAGAGGTAGGCGCAGCTGGCCCAACTTCTGGCTCCTCTTCAGTGGCAGTGATTATCTTCCCTCTCCTCCTTGATGCTCCTTGCTTCTTTCTCCTCTTTGAGGAAGACTCACTTCCTGGAGTGACAAGTTTAGATAGAGTTATGTCGTCAGAAGGAGTCCGCTCCGGAGATATGTCGCCTCCCTCAAGTCTCTCATCTTTCTGCTCTTGCGAAGCAATGGGATCATCCAGGCCATGGAGAGCCTCTATTTGTTCCTCCTGTGATCCAGGCTACGAAGCAGAAGGAGGAGCCACCTGAAGAGATGGAGGAGGGATTACCGGAGAAGTAGAGATTTGAGCAGTGCTTGATACTTTCTCTACAGAAGAAAAGAGGTTAAAGTCAGTAAAGAGAGGAGATGAAGGTTCACCAATAAAGTCAGTAAAGAGAGGAGATGAAGGCTCATCAAAGTTGAGAAAATAGCCAAGGAGCTCATGAAACTCATGCGAAATAAATGAGTAACCCGCTTGAGCAGAATTGACAGTAGCAAGATTAACAGTGAAGTTACCTGGAGAAGCTGGTTTCCTGATATCGACTTCATAAGCTTGCGCATCAGCGCTCTCATCACCCTCATCTCCACCTTGTATGCTTGTAATCTCAGTGGTAACTTTGGTGGGAGATGCAAGATGGGAACTGGAACCAATAATGTCGACTTCAGACGAAGAAGGTGGCTGGATTAGAGTAGTTGAAGTGGTTTTTCCCAGCTGGTCCCCTTCCATCACTTCAGTTCTTAATTTGGCAAGTTGTTCCTTTCCCTTGGCAAGGGCAGCGCGAGCGTCATCATCAAAATAATGCCTTTCCAGGGCTGATTCGTCATAACCAGCACCTTCAGCACCAAGCATATCAAGGGCAGCCTCCCACACTTCAGCTAAAGTGATTTCATACTTGGGACCAAGAAAAGCGAGGCTTCCACGCCCCAAGACGCTATGCAAGTAGAAGTCGAATAATGTTGAGCCGAAGCTGTTTTTGGTCGCCTCATGAGATTCTTCAGCTGCGATTTTGCCGACGACAGCCTCATCACGCTCCCTCTCAGTTTTGGAAAGCTGAAGCTTAAGCATTTGTATCTCCGCCTCTTGGGACTTGTTTTTATTTTGAAGCTCAGCAATATCAGAAACATAGCCTTCGCTGATTCTTTTTTGTGCTTCGAGCCTGTCTTCGGCATCCCTTTGGCTAGCGTGAGCGTCTCTCACTTGTTTCAGGAGCACTTCTTCTTTTTGAGAATATGAAGTAGAGGAAGCAGCAAGCTCATGTTTCAAATTCTCAACCTTTGCTTCGAGCTCCTCATTGTAGGAAGCAATGCTCCTCATTTCGGTATCATGTTGCTCAAGGACCTTTTTCCATTCAGCCTTATCGTTTTCCATGGTGAGCATGGCCTCTAAGTTGGCGCGGTTAACTCTTTGAAGCTCATCGACAAGCTTCTTCCAGTTTGACATCCTCTCGATATCAAGTTTGACGGCGTCGAGATTTCGTAGCATGGCAGGCTTGTCAATAGGGACCAGGTCAAGGTCGAACCTCACACCCTTTAAGCACCACTGTGGAAAACGACTTTGTAAAGTGGCTGGGCCCGGTCCCACTTGAAATTTGGTCCTGCTTATTATTGTCTGGATGTCCACCTTCCCGAGAGCAGGAGAGTCGGAAGGAATGTCAAGAGGGGCAGGGGCAGTAGCCTTTTCGGGAGTAGTGGAAGCATGTCTCTCACCATATCGGGCTCGTTTGCCTGAATCTTCGGCTACATGACCTTTTCCTCGGTCATCGTGAGATTTCCTTTTGTGTGAGTCGTCGCCTCTCTGCAAAGAATCGTGGTGCTCATCCCTATCCCTTCTGTCATAACGCTCTTCTTCATCCCTCCTTTCACGAGCTTTTCGAGCAGCCCTCTCTTCGTCAGACTCTCTATAGGAGGTGAAGTAGCGCCCATAATTATATTGACCACGCCCCCCGTAGCGTTGGAAATCTTGATAATATGATCCGCCGTGTGTCATTGAAGGATCTGAAATAAGAAAAGATAAGCTTTAGAAATCTTTAAAGTATGAGAAGATAAGTGCATAAATGTGCTGGAAAATCCTTAGTTGTGTGTGAAGTGCAAACTACTCGCGTTGGACTAACGAACCACTCCTCAGTTGGGGGGAAGTAATAGGTCCCATGTCGGTGACAATTCTTGGGATAAAGGAGTTGGAGTCTGTTGGAGGGCAGATGTCGCTTCAATCATCGGGGGTACAGTTTTACCACAGGCATGGTCATCTTTAAAGAGCTCTTGGGAAGTGACGATTATGTCACTTAAATCCCCAAAGACGTCATCACCATCATGCCCAACCTGATTCCCTCCATCAGCTCCTTTGTCGGCACTCTTCCTGGTTTGGGAAAGGGGCTCCTCTTCTTCTTCAATTATGGGAGCAAGTGCGGGCTTTTCGGAGGGTCCCGCATCATCTCTTGGAGTAGAGCACTTTACTAGTAAGGTTTTTGCAGAAATTTCTCCTCGCATGTGCTCTTTAGTGGAGATCGGAAGATAAGGAGTTTTCACCGAAGAATCAGGAACCTCCGTTGGAGCTTCATGAGGATGAGTAAAGCGAGAGGGATGGAGGAGTCCGTATTGATGTAAAAATTCATCGTTTAGCAGAAACTTTATGCTCCTCTCTTCTACCGGCACGGCATTTAATCTTTCAAAAATTTGCTTAAGACTTGGGTCCCTAGCAGGGGGTGGAAGTGCTAAAACAGGAAAAGAATGAAATTAGCAACTGAGAGTTCAGATCTCGAGAAAGTTTCAAAACGGAAAAAGTAAAGACAGGAAATCTTACTTCCCACTCTCCAGATGGCATAAAACCCTGGAGGGCAGCGAACAAAGAAAAACTGATTCAAAAATCCGTGAGCGCTTTCGGAGAGATCAGTAATAAGTTTGCGGTTTCGAGCGCTTCTTATAACCACGATGGAGGGATGGTCTTTAATTTTCGTGAATGAGCAAAAATAGCAGATCTCCCCGAAGCTTGGTAATCGATCCAAAACTCTCCTAAATAGAACACATAACCCCATCAGAATGGCGTAGCCATTGGGGTGTAATTGGAATGGAGAGATAGACAACCGAAGCAGGAACTGTTGAAGAAAGTCATTAAAAGGAGGAATAGCGCCGTTCAAGCACATTTGGCGATTAACAACAACAAAGCCAAGAGGGGGCCTATCCGCGGTGTCATTTGGCCCCGGAAGTAAGACGTCAGCATCATCAATGCCAAACTGGACGCGCAGTTGGTTAAACACCCGCTGATTCAAAGTTGTGGATGTTCTCTCCGGAGGGTTATCTACAGGGATAGCTACTGGGAAGACATCTTCAGCCTGGCCCATCGGCTCTTCTTGATGAGAGGTCATTCTACACAAGCAACTGGATGTTCAAATGCGAAGGTGCGCGTTTCCTAAAAAGTGTGAAGTGTTGTGCAAGACTAATAAAAAGTGACAAATATATTTAACTGGAATTATACTGATCGATGCTTGATCGATTGTAAACATTTCAGAACTTGTTAATCTAAAGCTCAAGCATAATATTAGTGCAAGCGGGTCGATTTCAATTGACTATTTCAGCATTGCTTTGGTATTTTGTTTGAAATTGATAAGTTAAAGGCACTTCATACACACAATTTATTCAAGTTAATCATCTATTGTTAACTAATCTGTCATTCGATGTGGGCAGTCAATGACAAGTATATTCGTCCCAGTTTTCTGTGAATGTTGTATTGAACAGGTTATTAGCCTGCAAGTCAAAATAACCTGTGAATGAGTGCAATAAAATTCAATAGTTCGAAGTTAATGCAATGGTCCAATGTTCAAACAGAATTTACACAAGTCATAACCCATCAACGGTTCAAAAGTTCTGAGTCGGCAGTGCCCTAAGCCATGAGTCGTGGAGATAAGGAGATTATCTCCAAGTCTTATCTCGGCAACGACTCAAGGCTAAGTCTTATCTCGGCAACGACTCAGGGCTTAGGTCGTGGAGTATGTTAAAGGAGCTCTGGGTCAAAATAATAAGGAAATCTCTAAGTTTTATCTCGGCCGCGACTCAAAGGTTTTATCTCGGCCGCGATTCAAAGGTTTTATCTCGGCCACAATGCAGGGGTTCTGTCTCGGTCGCGACTCAAGGCTCAAGTCGAGGAGCATGATGAGTCGTACCATGATTAAATCGTGAGGGTCACTGGGTCATACGAAAGGAGCCGAGTCAAACCTACAGCAGCATTCGAATCAACCATCTGACCCATTAACCCAATAAACCCTCATTCTACAACCCTACTCTTATCGCGTCAAGTAGATCGCCTCGAGTCGCAGATCATTGGATCAGACAATCCTCAATCCATCAATGATTAGGGCAACCTAACTCGCAAAGCTCAAGGGGATAAATTGAAGATAAGGACGGTGCGCACAGGGAAATGATGATCGACAATCAGAAAGGAGGCGAAATTGCTTACGTGGTGTGATGTCAGAGATGATCGGAGGAGATTTTGAGTTGAAATTGCTTTTGGGAGCTTGGAGATGTGTTAATGGCGGAAAACGACTCACGAGATCGGTAAAAGAAGAAGAAGATAAAAGCGACGGTTCATACTATTTATACCAGGATAGTAGGACATGAGTCGGCACATGCGAGTTAAGATAAGTCGAAGCACGCGACCTACGACTTAGGCGTGTGCTTCGAGGGGCAAATGTTAACCCTGCTGAAGCTTGGGCTGACTCATCAGACAAGGCAGTCAGCGACTCAGAAGATTTACGACTCACCATGAGTCGTTAGCGGTTCAAGTGTGCAAGCCTACAATTAACTCGCGTACGACTCAATGACCCGAGAAGGAACTGCACGACTTAAGGGACTCACCGACTCATCAAGGACCGACTCAACAAATCCCCGACTCAACTGTCATGCGACTTATGGGAGTTTCTGACTCTGCGACTCACGACTTAAGGAGCCTAATGAGTTAAGGCATTAACGACTCATTAAAAGGACGACTTAGGGAAAGTTCGACTCAATTGGTAGCGACTCAACAGGTCCACGACTCATCATAAGAAACGACTCAAGATGATTGACGACCTAAGAAATGACTTGACGACTCATAACTCAGGATGACTCGCCCGCGACTTAAAGCCACTGAGTCGTATTCTATTACAGCAATGCATGTCCTAGTAAGAGTTGACTCGCCAACGACTCAGGACTTGGCTTAGAATCCAGCGAGAGAATGAGCTAGTGAGAAGACCAAGTGCAGATGAGTCGGCCACGACTCAACTTGACTCGGCCACGACTCAACTTGACTCGGCCACGACTCAGGACTTGGGCGAAAAAACTTCTATCAAGGCTTGCCTATAAATACATAGCTACCTCCAACATTCAAGGGACTTTTGGCACATTCTCTTCATACACCGTTACCTTGCTGCATTGAGAACTTCATCAACACTTAGAGCTTTCAAGATTAGAGGAATACATCAAAGAACTTCACGAAGAAACCACACATCTTCAACATGAATTTAAAAACTTTAATCGACATTGAAGCTTAAGACTTGTTCCAAATCACTTGTAGCTTGAAGTATATTGTACTTGAGAAGAATTGTATCAGCTTGTAACAAGATTATTAATAAAAGTACTTAGAGTGGACGTAGGCTATACCCTTAAGCCGAACCACTATAAAATTGTTGTTGTTTACTGCTTTTCTGCTATTACTTGCTTGTAATTCTTTCCCGATCTATCGGGTGGTGCTTTCACAACTACACTTCACACACCGGGGTGTTAGCGTTCACATTTTAGCGTTAACACTTTATTTATAGTGTTTTGTTTTAAGCTATTGGAAGTAATTTTGTTTACAAAAAAGGTAAAATGGGGTTATTTCTTAAGTTATAGTATATCATTTTGTCTATTTTACAGCGTTTTGTTTTGAGCTATTGCTAGTAGTTTTTTTTTTTAAAAAAAGGTAAAAAGGGTAATTTCTTAAGTTATAGTACATTTTTTTTACGTTACAGTGTTTAGTTTTAAGCTATTGGAAGTAGTTTTTTTATTAAAAAGGTAAAAATGGGTAATTTCTTAAGTTACAGTACAACATTTCGTCTATTTTACAGCATTTTGTTTTAAAGGGGTAATTTCTTAAGTTAGAGCACAGTATTTTGTCTTTTTATAGCATTTTGCTTTAAGATATTGGAAGTAGTTTTTTTAAAAAAAAGAGGTGAAAAGGGGTAATTTCTTAAGTTATAGTACAACATTTTTATCTATTTTACAGCGTTTTGTTTTAAGCTGTTGGAAGTGGTTTTTTTTTAAAAAAAAGGTAAAAAGGGTCAATTTCTTAATTTATAATACAACATTTTGTCTATTTTAAAGCGTTTTGTTTTAAGCTATTGGAAGTTGATTTTTTTAAAAAAAGGTAAAAAGGGGTAATTTTTTAAGTTATAGTACAACATTTTGTCTATTGTACAGGATTTTGTCTATTTTACAGCGTTTTGTTTTAACCTATTGGAGGTAGTTTTTTTTTAAAAATAAAAAGAGATAATTTCTTAAGTTAGAGTACTGCATTTTGTCTTTTTACATCGTTTTTTAGCTATTGGAAGTAGTTTTTTTCAAAAAGGTAAAAAGGGGTAATTTCTTAAGTTAAAGTACAGTATTTTTGTCTACTTTACATCGTTTTGTTTTAAGCTATTGGAAGTAGATTTTTTTAAAAAAAGGTAAAAAAAAGGTTAATTTCTTAATTGATAGTACAACTTTTTGTCTATTTTACAGCGTTTTGTTTTAATTTATTGGAACTTGTTTTTTTTTAGAAGTTAAAAATGGGTAATTTCTTAAGTTATAGTATAGCATTTTTTCTATTTTACAACGTTTTGTTTTCAGCTATTGGAAGTAGTTCTTTTAAAGGTAAAAAGGGGTAATTTCTTAAGTTATAGTACAACATTTTATCTTTTTTACAGCGTTTTGTTTTAAGCTATTGGAAGTAGTTTTATTTTAAAAAAAGGTAAAAAGGGGTAATTTCTTGAGTTATAGTACATTATTTTTGCCTATTTTACAGCGTTTTGTTTTAAGCTATTGGAAGTAGTTTTATTTTTAAAAAATGGTAAATTGGGTTAATTTCTTAAGTTATAGTACATCATTTTGTCTATTTTACAGCGTTTTGTTTTAAGATACTAGAAATAATTTTTTTTAAAAAGGTAAAAAGGGGTAATTTCTTAAGCTATAGTACAACATTTTGCCTTTTTTACAGCGTTTTGTTTTAGGCTATTGGAAGTAGTTTTTTTTTAAAAAGGTAAAACGGGTAATTTCTTAAGTTATAGCACAACATTTTTGTCTATTTTACAGCGTTTTTTTAAGCTGCTAGAGGTAGTTTTTTTTTTAAAAAGGTAAAAAGGGGTAATTTCTTTTGTTATAGTACAACATTTTTGTCTATTTTACAGATTTTGTTTTAACCTATCGTACGTAATTTTTTTCTAATAGGTAAAAATGTGTAATATCTTAAGTTATAGTATAGCATTTTGTCTTTTTTACAGCGTTTTGTTTTAAGCTATTGGAAGTCGTTTTTTTCTAAAAGGTAAAAAAGGGTAATTTATTAAGTTATATTACAACATTTTGTCAATTTTACAGAATTTTGTTTTAAGCTATTGGAAGTAGTTTTTTTTTAAAAGGTAAAAAGGGTTAATTTCATAAGTTATTGTATAGCATTTTCTCTATTTTACATCGTTCTGTTTTAAGCTATTTGAAGTAATTTGTAAAAAAAAAGGTAAAATGGGGTAATTTCATAAGTTATAGTACAACATTTTGTCAATTTTACACCGTTTTGTTTCATTCTATTGGAAGTAGTTTTTATTTAAAAAGGGAAAAAAGAGGCAATTTCTTAAGTTAATAGTACTGCATTTTATCTACTTTACAACATTTTGTTTTGAGCTATTGGAAGTAATTATTTTAAAAGGTAATAAGGGGTAATTTCTTAAGTTATAGTACAATATTTTGTTTATTTTACAGAGTTTGGTTTTAAGCTATTGGAAGTCGTTTTTTTTAAACGGTAAAAATGGGTAATTTCTTAAGTTATAGTACAGCATTTTGTCTATTTTACAGCTTTTTTGTTTAGGCAATTGGAAGTAGTTATTTTTGAAAAGGCTAAAATGAGGTAACTTCTAAAGTTATAGTACAACGTTTTGTTTTAAACTATTGGAAGTAATTTTTTCTTTAAAAAGGTAAAATGGGTTAATTTCTTAAGTTATAGTACAGCGTTTGTCTATTTTACAATGTTTTTTTAGCTATTGGAAGTGCTTTTTTATAAAAAGGTAAAAAGTGGTCATTTCCTAAGTTAATAGTACCGCATTTTGTCTACTTTGCCGCGTTTTGTTTTGAGCTATTGGAAGTAAAATTTTTTTAAAAAGGTAATAAGGGGCAATTTCTTAAATTACAGTACATCATTTTGTACATTTTAAAGCGTTTTGTTTTAAGCCATTGGAAAGTGATTTTTTTTAAAAGGTAAAAATGGGCAATTTCCTAAGTAATAGTACAGTATTTTTTCTATTTTACAGCGTTTTGTTTTAGGAAATTGGAAGTAGTTTTTTTTTAAAAGGGTAAAAGGAGGTAATTTCTTAAGTTATAGTACAGCATTTTGTCTATTATGCATCGTTTTGTTTTAAGTTGTTGGAGGTAGTTTTTTTTTTTGAAAAAAGGTAAAAAAGGTGTAATTTCCTAAGCTATAGTACAACATTTTGTTTTAAGCTATTGGAAGTAGTTTTTTTTTGTAAAAAGGTAGAACGGGTAATTTCTTAAGTTATAGTACAGCTTTTTGTTTGTTTAACAACGTTTTGTTTTAAGCTATTGGACGTGGGTTTTTTTAAAAAAAAGGTAGAAATGAGTAATTTTTTAAGTTACAGTAAAGCATTTTGTCTATTTTACAGCGTTTTATTTTAAGCTATTGGAAGTAGTTTTTTTAAAAAAAAAAGAAGGTAAAAAGGTGTACTTTCTTAATAGTACAACATTTTTCCAATTTTACAGAGTTTTGATTTAAGCTATTGGAACTAGTTTTTTTTTTTTTTAAGGTAAAAAGGGTAATTTCTTAAGTTATTGTACAGCATTTTGTTTATTTCAAAGCGTTTTTTTAAGCTATTGGAAGTAGTTTTTTTAAAAAGGAAAAAAGGGGAAATTTCTTAAGTAATAGTACGACATTTTTTCTATTTTACAGCATTTTGTCTATTTTATAGCGTTTTATTTTAAGCAATCAGATGTAAAAAAATTCTTTTATAGAAAAAGGTAAAAAGGGGAAATTTTTTACGTTGTAGTATAGCATTTTGTCTATTTTACAGCGTTTTGTTTTAGGCTGTTGGACGTTGTTTTTTTAAAAAAAAGTAAAAAGGGGAAACTTCTTAAGTTATAGTACATTATTTTGTCTATTTTACAATGTTTTTTTTTGAGCAATTAGAAGTATTTTTTTTCAAAAAGGGGTAATTTCATAAGTTATAGTGCATCATTTTGTCCATTTTATTGCGTTTTGTTTTAAGCTATTGGAAGTAGGTTTTTTTTTTAAATAGGTAAAAGGGGGTAATTTCTTAACTTATAGTAGAGCATTTTGTCTATTTTACAGCGTTTTGTTTTAAGCTATTGGAAGTAAATTTTTTTCAAAAAAGGTAAAAGGGGGTAATTTGTTAAGTTATAGTATAGCATTCTGTCTGTTTTACAGCGTTTTGTTCTAAGCTATTGGAGGTAGTTTTTTTAAAAAAAGGGTAAAAGGGAGATTTTTTTTAAGTTATAGTACATCATTTTGTCTATTTTACAATGTTTTGTTCTAAGCTATTGCAAGTAGTTTTTTTTAAAAAAAAGGTAAAAGGGTTAATTTCCTAAGTTATAGCATAGCATTTTGTCTATTTTAAAGCGTTTTGTTTTAACTTATTGGAAGTAGTTTTTTTTTTAAAAAAAGGTAAAAAGGGGTAATTTCTTAAGTTATATTACAAAATTTTGTATATTTTACAGCGTTTTGTTTTAAGCTATTGGAAGTAGTTTTTTTTTAAAACAGGTGAAAGAGGGTAATTTCTTAAGTTATAGTACAACATTATATCTATTTTGTAGCATTTTGTTTTAGGCAATTGGAATTAGTTTTTTTTTTAAAAAGGGTAAAAAGGAGTAATTTGTTAAGTTATGGTACAACATTTTGTTTATTTTACAGCGTTTTGTTTTAAACTATCGGAAGTAGTTTTTTTTTTAAATGTCAAAATGGGAAAATTTTTAAGTTATAGTACAGAATTTTGTCTATTTTACAGTGTTTTGTTTTAAGCTATTAGAAGTAGTTTTTTTGAAAAAAAAGGTAAAAAGGGGTATTTTCTTAAGTTATACTACAGTATTTTATCAATTTTGCAGCGTTTTGTTTTAAGCTATTGGAAGTAGTTTTTTTTTTAAAAAAAAGGGTAATTTCTTTAGTTATAGTACAACATTTTGTCTATTTTACAGCATTTTGTTTTAAGCGATTGGAAGTAGTTTTTTTAACAACATGTAAAAGAGGGTAATTTCTTATGTTATAGTACGACATTTTGTCTATTTTACAGCTTTTTGTTTTAAGCTATTGGTAGTTGATTTTTTTTTAAAAAGGCAAAAGGGGGTAATTTGTTAAGTTATAAAACAACATTCTGTCTATTTTGCAGCGTTTTATTTTAATCTATTGGAAGTAGTTTTTTTAGAAAAAAAAGGGAAAAGGGGAAAAAAATTGAGTTATAGTACAACATTTTGTCTATTTTACAGTGTTTTGTTTTATGCTATTAGAAGTAGTTTTTTTTAAAAAAAGGTAAAAGGGGTAGTTTCATAAGTTATAGTACAACATTTTATCTATTTTACCGCATTTTGATTTAAGTTATTGGAAGTAGTTTTTTTTTTAAAAAAAAGATAAAAAAGAGTAATTTCTTAAGTTATAGTACAGCTTTTTGTCTATTCTACGGTGTTTTATTTTAAGATATTGGAAATAGTTTTCTTTTAAAAATGGTAAAAGGGCGTAATTTCTTAAGTTATAGTACCGCATTTTGTCTAATTTACAGCGTTTTGTTTTATGCTATTGGAAGTAGTGTTTTTTAAAAAAGGGATAATTTCTTAAGTTATAGTACAGCATTTTGTCTATTTTTCCGCATTTTGTTTTAAGCTATTGGAAATAGTTTTTTTTCTTAAAGTAAAAAGGGGAATTTTTTTAAGTTATAGTACAACATTTTGTTTATTTTACAGCTTTTTGTTTAAAGCTATTGGAAGTTGTTTTTTTTTAATAAAAGGTGTAAGGGGTAATTTCTTAAGTTATAGAATATCATTTTGTCTATTTTACAGCGTTTTGTTTTAAGCTATTGGAAGTAGTTTTTTTTAAAAAAATGGTATAAATGTTTAATTTCTTAAGGTACAATACAGCATTTTTTTTATTTTACAGCGTTTTATCATAAGCTATTGGAAGTTGTTTTTTTTTCAAAAAAAGGTAAAAAGGGATAATTTCTTAAGTTATAGTACAATTTTTGTCTATTTTACAGCCTTTTGTAATAACCTATTGGAATTAGTTTTTTTTTAAAGTAAAAAGGGGTAATTTGTTAAGTTATAGTATATCATTTTGCCTATTTTACAGCTTTTTGTTTTAACCTATCGGAAGTAGTGTTTTTTTTTTAAAAAGGAAAAGGAGGGTAATTTCTTTAGTTATAGTACAGCATTCTGTCTATTTTACAGCATTTTGTTTTAAGTTATTGGAAGAAGTTTTTTAAAAAAAGGCAAAAATGGGTAATTTCTTGAGTTATAGTATAACATTTTTTCTATTTTACAATGTTAACTCCTATGTTCAGCGACTCAGTGACACAAAGGAATTGGCGGCTTAACATATGAAGTGGGCTAAGCGACTTAACTTCTGATGTGAAGCAGCGACTCAAAGGGTAAGCGATTTGAGGAGGTCAACGACTCAAAGGGTAAACGACTTAAGGACTTAACGGCTTAAGAGGGATGAGCGACTTTAGGGGAGCAGCGACTTAACTAGTAAGCGACTCATGGAGTTATCGACCTAACGACCTAAACACTCTAAGACCTAAAGTGCTAAAGCAACAGCGACGTAACATCTTCTGCAAAAACCGGGGTCCCACAACCACTAGGTCGCTCGCGACTTAAGTCGGCCACGACCTAAGTTATAACAGGCTTATCCCTAAGTCGCCTAACTCCTTAGTTCATTTGAGAAAGGATCAGGAACTACGCTACCCTGTTCTACTGTGACCTTAAGTCGCGCCCGACCTACCGACCTATGACCTGACTTAAGTCGCTCACGACCTAATACTTAGAGAATAAATAGAGCCGCTTTCCCAGATGCAGGGGAGATCTACCAAATGATTAGGTATGATCTTGTTAAGTCGTGACTCGTATCTTCCTAACTCGCGAACGAGTTATGGTATATCCTAGGTCGCGCGCGACCTATAGCTCCATCCAAAACTCTATAAACACGGCATGAGCTCCAACATGATGGGGACTTTTCCGGTCATTTTCTTCAAAGCATCGAGACTCTGCCATCTTCAAACCAAGCCTTACTCCAACACTTGAAACTCACAAGAAGCTTCAATCAACTTCAAATAAGATTCAACACATTCAACCATGAATTCGGAGAATTCTCTTGCATCGAAGTTTTTCTAGCTACTTGTCTTTTGAAGTGAATTGTAATTGAAGGAAACTGTAAAGGATTGTAATCGTAGTAGCAATAAAGAAGGATTGAAGTGGACGTAGGCTTGATCGTAAGACGAACCACTATAAACTCTGTGTCTCTTACTGCTTTTTTAGTGAATTACTGCTTTTTCTGTTTCCCGTGTTAACGGGTGGTTCTTTCATTCAAATCTCTATTTGCATCGGGGTGTTAGCGTCTGACATTTTACGTTAACATTTTTGGTGCTTTCACTGAGAAACCAACTCAGGATACTGTCATCATAGCTTCACAGAAATTTGTAGAAAAGATCTCTCTAAAAACCAGGAGTTTATCTGAAATAATGGCTCCAGGAAGGAAGCGCAAGTCTGTTAGATCTGACGATGTTCGGGAGACTACTACAAACTCTCCTCCTTTAAGTCAAACAACTCCAACTGTCGGAGTTACATGAGCAGAGCTAGATGCCGTTGTATCCGGGCTACATCGGCAAATGGAAGCCCAGAATAACCTAATGATGGAAAGATTGAATGCTTTATTTGAGGCAAACCGTCAACCGGTGTCTAAAGAGGGAAATCTTGCTGATGAAGTGCAGAATGTGGAAGGAAGAAATATCCCTCAAAGGGCGGCTGATCTAGTGGAAAGGACACCTCCCCAAGCCGGAGGATTGGGACCGCAACCGACTCTACGTGAGCAGCTGTCAAGGCAAAATTCGGAGAGAATGGCTGATGTTTGTCCCGCTGAGCCTCAGAATGATGAAGAGTATTTCTCAGGCATGGTTCGTCAGATTATGAAAGAAAGTATGTAGAGAAATGAAGATGAGAAAGAATGGGGTTTCGCTCCGAGCAAGACTCCATTCACGGAAAAAATCCTGAAGGCAGAATTCCCAATGAAGTTTGTCCCTCCAACTATTCCAGCTTACAAGGGAACGAGCGATCCTAATGAGTTTCTGTATAAGTATGATTGGCACATGACGGGTGCCAGAGCCTGTTGTGAAATCAAATGCCGATATTTTCCGGTATACCTGGAAGGAGTTGCTTTACTTTGGTTCACAAAGCTGTCGGTCCGATCGATAGACCAATTTTCTGATTTGACCCGGAAATTCAAGGAACAGTTTCGATTATATGCGTCAAAGGCAAAGGATATAATGTCGTTATCCAGCTTGGAGCAGAATCCTGGAGAATCCATTAGAGCTTTCCTGAATCGCTTCAATATTGCTCTGGCTGAAGTGGACAATGCGGAGCCGAGAATGATTTTGACGTACCTGATGAAGGCTATTGATAAGACAAGTGAGTTCGGGAGATGGTTGAAAATGAAGGAACCAAATTCACTTGACATATTTTATAAGAAAGCCGATGAATTCATGCGTCTGGAGAGCCTCTAAGCACCGGCTAAGGTGGTATCGACAGGGGCTGGAAATAGTAATGCTGCTCCGAATAAGAAGGAATCTGGCAACCAGAAGAGGAGGAACGATGCCCAAAAGAAGCAAGGAGATGCAAAGAAAGGACGTCCCTTCAACTTTCCCCTCTGACTGATACCCCATAAAACATCTACTTTGTAAACAAAGACACGGTTGAATTCCCCACACCAACTAAGCAAAGAGTTAATGGAAGAGCTGAGAAGAATGGAAGGTTTTGCCGGTTCCATAACCAGCCCGGGCATGATACTAACGAGTGCCGTCACTTAAATGAGGTAATTGAGGAACTATTGAAGCAAAACAAGCTCCAACAATATGTAAGAAGGAACAAAAATGGCCCAACCTCGTCAACTCAAGGACAACAAGTTCCTGTTCATTGTCCTGGCTCAAATGAGAAGGTGACAGCTCATGAATCACAGAGGCCTGCTATAAATGTGGTTACAGGAGGCCCTCACCCAGCTGGCAGGAGTTGGGGCGAGATGGGAAGATATTCCCGTGCTTTGAAGTATGCACCGGCAGATGAAAGTGTTTTTGTGTTAGAAGATGCGGCGCCCCTGAAGCAGCAGAAAGCCTTTAATGATGACATTATATTCAGTACTAGGGACTCGATGGGTGTTGAAGCTCCTACCATTGATCCTTTGGTCATCTCCGCTGGTATTGGGCCAGCTACTGTGAAAAGAGTTCTGGTAGATTGTGAAGCTTCATGCAACATTCTCTTCAAGAAGACTTTTGATCAAATGAAGATTCCTATGGCTGATGTTCAAGCTTCATCACTAAAGATTGCTCGTTTTACTGGTGAGCCGAAACAGCCAATTGGGACTATTGACTTGTTCGTAGAGCTTGGAGAGGGGCAGAGAAAAGTGGCTCGAAAACAGACCTTTGTTATAGTTGAAGAATTTTCTGCCTATAATGCCTTCCTAAGTAGACCAACTCTGGCAGCGTTTAAAGCAATTCTTGCCCCATGGTGTCTGACCATAAAATTCCCCACAGATAATGGAGTCGGTGTGGTGAAAGGGGATCAGAATGCTGGACGAGAATGTTATCTTACAGAGTTGCGTGAATCGAGGAAGAGAGAAATGGGAAAAGATGCGGCAGTCCCAGTCCGCATCAAAGAATCAACCTTGTAGCAATTACATGGTGGACCCTGCACAGGCGAACATAGCGGTGCACGAAGAGAGATGGATCCAAGAAAAGCCAGTGCAGGGGAAAATAGAGTGGTACCAGTTGAAGTGACAGTCCCGGTACCTGTTGACCCGAAAGACCCGAATAAAGTGTTGAATGTGGGTTCGCAGCTTAATGCAATGGTTCAAAATGTTTTGATATCATTTTTGAAAGCAAATCTGGATGTATTCGCCTGGACTTATGCCGATATGTGTGGAATATCTCCAGAAATTGCGGTGCATACCTTGAATGTTGATCCAAAGTTTACACCGGTAAAGCAGAAAAGAAGAACTCAAGGTCCTGAAAGGTCGGCAGCATTGAAAGAGGAGGTTGATCGGCTCATGGAGAATGGTTTTATCAGGGAATCTACTTATCCGAATTGGGTCTCAAATCCAGTACTGGTTAAAAAAGCTCATGGGAAATGGAGAGTGTGCACTGACTTTTCAGATCTAAACAAAGCCTGCCCCAAAGACTGCTTCCCGTTACCCAGGATTGACCAGTTGGTGGATATAACGGCAGGGTATGAATTGTTATCTTTTATGGATGCCTATTCCGGATATAACCAGATCATGATGCATGAGCCAGATCAGGACACGAGCTTTATCACTGATGTTGGTCTCTACTGCTACAGAGTCATGCCTTTCGGACTTAAGAACGCAGGGGCAACTTACCAAAGACTTGTGAATGCCATGTTTAAACCGCAGATTGGCAAGACTATGGAAGTTTATGTCGATGATATGCTGGTAAAGTCAAAGAAAACAGTGGACCACATGGATCACTTGGCAGAAATGTTCTCAATCCTCCGAAAGTATGGTATGAAGATGAACCCTTTGTAGTGTTCATTTGGAGTAGAATCTGGAAAGTTTCTAGGTTTCATTGTGAGTGCAAGGGGCATTGAAGCTAATCCTGCTCAGATAACTGCCTTAAGAGAAGTCAAAGCTCCTAGAAATAAGAAGGAATTGCAAAGTCTCAATGGAAAAGTTGCTGCCTTGAGTCGGTTCATTTCCAAAGCTACTGATAAATGCATTCCATTCTTCGATGCTCTAAAGAAAGGAAGAAAAAACTTTGACTGGACTCCTAAATTCCAGAAAGCTTTCGATGAGCTGATTCGTCATATGGAAACGCCTCCTATACTTTCTAAGCCTGACAATGGTGAAGATCTTTTTGTATATTTGGCAATCTCGTCTCTTGCCCTCAGCGCAGCTTTGATACGGGAGGATGCGAAACTTCAGCGCCCGGTCTACTACATCAGCAAGAGATTCACTAGGGAAGAATTGAACTATTCAATGTTGGAAAAGCTCGCCTATTGTCTATTATGCATCAAGAAAATTGAGGCCATATTTCAAAGCTCATCCCATAAAAGTCCTTATCGATCAGCTCTTGAAGCAAGTCCTGTTTCGTCCTGAAACTTCGGGTCGTCTTTTGAAATGGAATATCGAACTCAGGCAATATGATATCACTTATCACCCCCGAAGAGCAATTAATGGAAAAGCTTTGGCAGACTTCATTGCAGAGTGTACAGAAAAAGGCGATAGTGAGGATGTGGCGACCGATAATCCTTCAATCCGATGGAAATTGTATGTTGATGGCGCAAGAAATGATTACTATTCTGGGGCCGGGGTTGTACTCGAAACCCCTGAAGGACGGTCACTGTTTTATGCTTT
This sequence comes from Allium cepa, assembly GCA_030765085.1. NCBI lineage: Eukaryota > Viridiplantae > Streptophyta > Magnoliopsida > Asparagales > Amaryllidaceae > Allium > Allium cepa. Next base: position 889,679,127 of record CM060931.1, read on the forward strand.
AATATTGGAATTCCCTTCGACAAACAATGAAGCAGAGTATGAAGCTCTTATTGCCGGTTCAAGAATTGCTAAAGAACTGAACATCAAGGGATTACAGATCTTCAGTGATTCACAACTTATCGTGTGTCAAGTCAAGAAAGAGTTTCAAGCCAAAGGGGGGAACCTACCCACATATTTGTCCAAGGCCTGGGAGCTTCTTGATGATTTCGACCATTACACAATAAGCCATCTTCCTTGGGAAGAGAATACGAAGGCAGATTCCCTCGCAAAATATGCGAGCACCGGGGAAGCTCAATTATTGGGATTAGTTCCTGTAGAAGTCCTGTCAACTCCAAGCATTGATGAAATGGATATTGACTGGATCATGACTGTATCACAGGAGTGAGAATCATGGATGACTATGATATTGGAATACCTGCGCGACGGCTCTCTACCAGAAAACCCAAGTGAACGGCAGAAGTTGTTGAGAAAATCATCCAGATTTGTGATTCAAGATGGCCGATTGTATAGGCGGGGATTCTCAATGTCATTACTCCGATGTGTGACCAGGGAAGAAGCTGAAACAATTCTAACTGAGGTATACGGAGGAGAGTGTGGAGACCATTCAGGTGGTCAAACTTTAGCAAAGATAATTCTCCGTTATGGATATTTTTGGCAGGATATTAATCGTGATGCCGCTAGTTACACCCAAAAATGTGACCGATGCCAGAGATTTGCAAAAATCCCAAGAGCACCTTCCACTGAGATAACGCAGATGGTCAGTCCATGGCCATTTGCTATTTGGGGAATGGATCTCATCGGGCCTTTGCCAACTGCAAAATCCGGAATCATATGTGTTATTTTTGCTGTGGATTATTTTACTAAATGGGCTGAATATGAACCCTTAGCTACTATTACCTCTAAGAAAATGATAAAATTTGTAACTAAGAATATCATTTGCAGGTATGGAGTGCCGCAAAAGATAATCACGGACAATGGAACCCAATTTGAAAGTGAAGAGTTTCAAGATTTTAGCCAAAAATTCAAGATCCCGAAAAGTTTCTCAACAGTGGCTCATCCGCAGGCAAACGACAAGTGGAAGTAGTAAACAAAATAATCAAATCAACCATCAAAAAACAGCTGGAAAAAGCAAAAGGTGGTTGGGTCGATAAATTTCCGCTAGCACTATGGGCATATAGAACTACGCATAAAACTTCGACGGGGCACACTCCATTTTCATTGGCATATGGATCAGAGGCAATGATTCCGGTAGAAATAGAGGTCCCTTCATATAGAAGAATCCATTTTAGTCAAGCCGAAAATGAAAAGCTGCAGCTTGAAGCCCTTGACTTCCTTGATGAGAAAAGGGAAGAAACTGAACTCAGAACTGCAGCTCACCAGCAAAGAATAGCCAGGCACTTCAATTCCAAAGTTCGCCGGCGCAGCTTTGAAGTGGGGGATCTAATCTTAAAAAGAATTATGACACCTACAGGCGTGCTTGGACCAAACTGGGAAGGGCCGTATGTTATAGGCCAAAAACTCCTTGATGGCACATTCAAACTTGTAACTGTCGAAGGAGACCCAATTCCAAGAGCTTGGAACAACAATCATTTGCGCCCATATTTTACTTAAAGGCTTTAATGAAATATTGTAAAAGAATGATGAACATATGGTTCTTGTAATGAAAGCCGTTGTAAAGTCAGTGCAAGTGAATAATAAGAGCTATAAAGTGGATGTAGGCCCAGTTCTTGGCCGAACCACTATAAATCTTGTGTTCTTTACTATTATAGACTACTTTGTTTTATTTCGACATATAAAATACGTTAATTGTGTTACTAAAATGTCGAACTAATAATGCAGGCCATAAAAACAGAGCTTACCCATCGCAAGACCAAGCGATCTCCGACATCACCCAGTAAGAAAACGCTAAACCATTCAAAATTTCCATACTCAAATCTTACGAAAGAAGTGCTTCGAACAAAAGTTAGCGATTTGGCTGGAAGTGGGCCACTTCTAACTAACTGCGAATGTTTGTACAAACGAGCATTCGGTTAAATAGCATGTGTCTACCACCACCAACTCACTTAACTATGAAGTATATTTCTTTGGATAAGAAAAATTGTTGGCAACTAAAAGGGGATGATATTTGGAAAAGATAACGGGGATCGCCGATATGAATACATGGCAAAGAGACATGGGCGGGCAAGCATCAAACAGCAAAAGACCTCTTCGGAGGCACAAGCCCTCTTCGGAGGCACAACTCTTTGGAGGATAAAGACCTCAAACGGGGAATGCCAGAAGACTTTCTCAACATGGTATGGAATGATCGGAAGCACCTTCCCAACAGGAAGGCGAAGCGCTTGTTTACTAGTTGAGACAGTTTGCGTAGACAAGCGTCCAAGTAACTTGCGTCTGCCCCGTGAGTACATGAGACGATTGGAGGCACCTTCCCAAGTGGAAGGCAAGGCGCTCGTTCACTAGTTGAGACAATCTATGTAAACAAACGTCCAAGTAACTTGCGCTCACCCCATGAATTCAACCAACCATGAGGAAGAAACTTCCAGGCATCTTAGAAGGCACACATCTCACCAGGATCTGAAATAAAACTTCACAAGTGCTGAGATGTGAAAAGCCCTCTTCGGAGGCCCATTTCACCATAGTTGAAATGCCAAAAGACCTCGAGCGGGCCTCGCCAGAAAAAGAGAGTTCTTTCTCGACATAAAGTTGCGGACTGATCGGTGGCACAGGACACTTGTGTCCGCCCCGTGAATCCATCCAACTAAGAGAAAGAAACTCCAAACTTCCAAGTAAAAGCCCTACTCAGAGGCACACATTTCACCGTGATCTGAAATAAAACTTCACACGAGTCGAAATGTGAAAAGGCCTCTTCGGAGGCCCGCTTCCCAGCAAACAGGGAAAAGATAAAAGCCTCTCCCAAGAGGCAGAAACAAAAAGCCCTCTTCCCAGAGGCACAATCAAACAAAAAGCCCTCTTCCCAAAGGCACAATCAAACAAAAAGCCCTCTTCCCAGAGGCACAATCAAGTCAAAGCCCTCTTTACCGCGAAAGAAAATTGACTCAAAATAAAAGTGATTTTCTCCAAAAAGCGAAGTGCAAAAACTTCGCAACAAAAAAAAGAAAAAAGAAAAAACTCCTCCAAAATGAGGCACATCCTACTAAATACGAAAAATATTTCCTTAAAATGGGAATATTATCCTATAAAGTACAGATGCAAGCCTCCTTCAAATGGAAAAGCTGCTCTCTAAAGAAAGAGTATAAGTCTTCTCGAAATAGAGGAATTGTTCTCTAAAAATCTTTGCCAATGTGAAAGAGATTGCAATAAACCATGGTATGGGGGCAGCACACCATAAGTACAAGAATGGAAACAATGCTCAAACAACATACCATAGGCTCATTGCAATATCACACAAAGGAAACGAGGAACTTGTATAAAATAAAGAATAAATGTATTCTCAAATACATATAGAAGTTTGTATAGGTAAAAGGAACATTTTATTCAATACTACAAAATATACTTATACATGTTTTAGGATAAAGAAAAGCGGGGGCCGGTACCCGAACAATCTCCGGCCAGTACATGCAAAAAAGCAAAAAGTAAAGCAAAGTAGGGAAAGCAGGGTTCATCACTTCTTTCTCCCACCACCTTTAGAGCCTTTACCTGGTTTAATAGGCAATTTTTCAAGCCGACTTGGGAGAGTTGAGGGAGAAGGAGAGAGAGCTAGTGGTGGATCAACTTCCGTTTCCTTTTCAGTAGCAGAAATGCTTCCCCCTTTCTTCTTTGAAGTTGTACGCTTCCTCCTCTTTCTTGAAGAAGACTCACTTCCTGGGGTGACAAGAGCAGACAATTTTATGTCATCAGAAAGGGTTCGCTCCGGAGATACTTCGCCTCCTTCAAGTCCTTCGGCCTTCTGCTCCTGCGAGGCAGCTGGATCGTCCAAGTCTTGAAGGGTTCCTATTAATTCTTCCTGCGATCCCGGCTGGGAAGTAGGAGAAATTTGAAAGGTTGGAGGAGGAACAGCTGGAGGAGGAGAAGTTTCTACGACACTGGGCGTTTTCACTGCAGAAGAGAAGCAAAAAATGTTAGTATCTCCTGCAAAGAGAGGAGATAACGACTCATCGAGTCTTAAGTAATAAGCAATGAGTTCATCAAGCTCGGCCGAAGCAAATGTGTAATCCACTTGACCTGGTTCGACGTTAATATTACCTGGAGAAGTGGGCTTCCTAATGTCAACTTCATAAGCTTGTGCTTCGGTGCTCTCTTCGCCTTCATCTCCACCCTGTGCACTTGTAATCTCAGTTATAACTTTAGCAAGGGACGGAGAATGGGAATCGGAGCCTGTGATGTCAATGTCGGCCGAAATTGAAGGAGGGACAGGGGCAAGTTAACGGTGCTTCTTTCATCATCCCAGCACGCTCTCTAGCGAGTTGCTCTTTTTCTCTGGCAAGGGATGCACGAGCTCCATCATCCAGGTAATGTGCCTCGAGTTCTTCTTCGGCATACCCAGCATCTTTAAGCATATCAAGCGCAGCTTCTCATACTTCAGCCAAAGTGATTTCATATTTGGGGCCCAAAAATGCTAGACTGCCACGCCCTAGGACACTTTGCAAGTAGAAGTCGAATAATGTCGAACTGACATCGGCTTTGGTGGTTTGATGAGCTTCTTCAGCTGCAATTTTATCGGCAACAGCCTCATCGCGCTCTTTCTCAACTGTAGCAAGTCGAGTTTTCAACGTATCAATTTCGAGATTATGAGAACTGGTCTGTTGTCGCAACTGGGCAACTTCAGTGTGATAATCTTCTATAACCTTTTCCTGCCGCATGAGTTTATCTTCGGCCTCTCGTTGGCTAGCATGAGCATCCCGCACTTGCTGCAGAAGCACACTTTCCCTTTGAGAATAGGAAGTGGAGGACGTAGCAAGCTCCTCTTTAAGCTTTCCAACTTCCGCTTCAAGCTTTTCGTTATAAGCGGCGATGCTCCTCATCTCTGCGTCATGTTGATCAAGAGTCTTTTGCCATTCGGATTTATCATGCTCCATGGTCAACATAGCCTTAAGGTTCGCACGGTTCACTCTCTAGAGTTCGTCAACAAGTTTCTGCCAATTCGACATTCTCTCAATATCAAGCTTGACAGCGTCAAGATTTCGCAACATGGCTGGTTTGTCGATTGGAACCAGATCAAGATTAAAGCGTCCCTTCAAGCACCAGTTTGGAAATCGACTTTGAAGAGTAGCTGGGCCTGGTCCGACCTGATATGAGGGCCTGCCAATGATCGTCTGAATGTCGGTACGAGCGAGAGCGGGAGATTGAGGAGGCACCGAAGCAATGGGATCTTTAGGAATGTCAGATGATGACTTTTCATCATGCTTGGTCCGTTTGCTTGAACCTTCGGCGGCGTGGCTTTTTCCTTTATCGTCGTGGGATTTCCGTTTAAGGGAATCATCCTCTCTGTGGGAAGAGTCATGACGTTCTTCCCCTCTCCCGTACCGTTCTTCGTATGCTCTTCTCTCCTGAGCTTTTCGAGCAGCCCACTCCTCATCAGTTTCCCTATGAAGGGGAAGATAGCGCCTGTAATCATATTGACTGCGCCTACCATACTGCTTAAAGTCATCATAATACGAGCCACTTTGCCCCATTTAAGAACCTGAAATTGAAAAAGATGCATAACTTGAGAATTTTCAAATTGCAAGGAGTTAAGTGCATATCAGTGCCAATAAATCCTATGTGTGTGTGGTGTGTGCAAACTACACGTGCTGAAGTACGAACCGCTCCTCAACTGGGGGGTGGTGACAGATTTTACAGCCAATGTTGATTCTTGAGCTGGAGGAGTTTGTTGGAGAGCAGACGTCGCTCAACTACTGGAGATACAATTTTAGCAGCGGACAGATCATCTTTAAAGAGTTCTTAAGAAGTAACCATAAAGTCCCTCAACCCTTCGAAAGTGTCATTACCACTGTGTTCAACAGGGCTCTTCACCTCAACTCCTTCATCAGTAGCCTTCCCGGTTTGTTGAAGATCTTCTTCTTCTTCGATAAATAGGGCAAGATCAAGTTTACAAGATGGTCCCACAATGACAGTTGGAGTAGAACATTTTACCAACGAAGCCTCAGTTGTAAGCTCCTTCGGTACGGGTTCTGTAACGACCCGTTAAATTTGATAATATTAGATGGATTAACTTAATATAATTTTTAATCTAATTTAGAATAAAATAAAAGCTTTAAGATTTTATTTGAGTAAGTGTAGAAATTTGTAATAGTAATTGGAATTTAAAGTAACAATAAAATTTATGACAATAGATTTGTATAATGTAAATTGTCACATTTTGTTGAAAGTTAATTTTAAGAAACATACAAATGTTGAATCAGTGGATATTAATAAAAATATTTACTAGAATGGAATTCAATTAATATAAAATAAACAGTGGTGATTGCGCATTTGGTTGTAATTATAAATAGAGACTAAGTAAAAGTGACCGTTGAATAAACCAATGCAATATGTGAAGGTAAGTAATTTTCATAAATGGTCAATAATAAACGCACTTAAAAGGGTAATAAAATTTGTTTGTCTAGGTGATTACGTATTGATAAGCTATAACTAAATCTGCGGTTTGGTAGTAAATGGGATATGAGAAGACAAAGGCATTTATAAAGTAATAGATGGGATTCATAATAACAAGTAGTAAATTTATGCATATATTTGGGCGTTTGCCATAATTACCAAATTTTACCATTCATATAATTTATTTTATTAAAGTCTATAGCAACATTGTTGTTAATAATGTTGTTAGTGAATTTGGATATAAAAGAATGACAAGTGTTGGTTCACCATTTATTTTATTTTGTTAAGAATGGAAATAGTTTGAAATAGATCTGAATAGATTTTTTTTTTGGTTGTTTATGTGCCTAGTTAATAAGGGAGAGTTTATAAAAATAAAAAAAGAATGCACAAGTGAAATGTATATAAGCAAAGGTTATTTATACCCACAAATTTGTTTAATTACTGTATAGGAAGAGCCTAAATCCATAGACAAATTTATTTAGATTACATTTGTAATTCATAACATTTATGTAGATTTAATCTCAATTAATTCATTTAAATAGTGCAGTTAGCGTAGTTTCGTTGTGTAACCACAATAGTTAATTTTATAAGATGAAGCTAATGCAAAATCTATTTATAGGGTTGGACCACTTATTGATATAGATTATAGAAAGCAAGATTTATGGATTAATTTGAGTATTAAATTCAACAAATGGTATTTATTACAAATAAATTGGAATTAAACGTAAAATATTACGTTATTAAATTTAAAATGGAATTTGTGAACATTAGAGCGAAATCTTGAACTAAGGTTAGTAGCATCTTTATTTTAGGTGAAAGTGAGAATATAAAGGTTAAAAATCTAAAGTATGGGTTTTTTTTGAGGATATAATTTATAAAATTCTTAAATATAAGAAAGTGTAGAAATTAACATTGCAATTAATATACTTGCCAACTTTTAATTCACAGCTAAACCTGTTAAATCTTTTTCAATGGATTACGAATTATATAAGAAATAAAATTTGGCCAATTTTAGAATTTAATATATAATTTTGGATTTTTATAATTTATTTTAATTTAATTAATGAATATTAAAAATAGCCGTTTTGGTCACGGACTCGGATTTCGATGAAACCAGTTTCATCGGATCCGTATCGGTGAATTATTATAGGGTTTCAAGTTTCGTATCGATCGGACCTGTCGTTTGATCGTACGGACGCGAAACGCCTTGAAATCGATTTTATTAAAATCAATTTGAAATCAATTTGGAAATTTTGTTTTCAGCATAACTTCTTCATACGATCAAATTTGGACGTGAAACTTTTTCCATCGCGTTCAGAATATTTTAAAATACCTATTTGGATACATGGGTTTAATAAATTTTGTTCCGGAGGCTAAACGGGCTTTTTGGGCCATAGTTTGTTGTGTACGTTCATCCTTCTAGTCTTTACGCTCTAACCCAACCCTAACTATAAATATACAGTTATAAACCCTAGCCCCATTTTACTCCCTTCTGCTGTACGCTCATTTCTTCAATCTTCTCTCTTCCTCAATGGATGCATTTCAGATCCAATCTCAAATTGCAAATCAAAGATGAAAATTCAAAGTTCTCTAAAAATTCTGGAAAAAATATATATCATAGTTCTCGATGTCCGTAATCTGCTGCTGCAATTTGTTTTCCAATTGGAGTTATCGTTTACCCAGAATAAATTCAAACAGTTCGTGGCCGTTCATCAGCGTCGCATCAAAGTTCGTCTGATCGAAATTCTGTTTCTGGGTATTGTAGTATGGACGATGGGGAGTACATCAGTATAATTCGTTCGTCGATTCGATGGTTGGATGGTTCGTATAATTCGAGTTAGGGTTAGTATTGGTGGCAGCTTCTTGATATTATCAGCCTGATGCTTGTCGCGATGCAGCCGCGTGAGGAAGAGGTGAAGGGAACGGCAGCGATGGGGGTCGTAGGTGGTGGAGGTAGCTATGCGACGTGCGATCGTGGAAGTTGGTGGCGATTCGTGGCAGCTACAGGAAGCTCGGTTACTATTCGTGCGTGTTCACCTGGGTTCGAACGAAACAAGGGAGAGACTGATCCGTGCGTGAGATGGATAGGCTGACGTGGCAAGTTTAGGTGATGTTTATTTTGTTTTTTTTAATTTTGAAATTTTGAACGTTTATTCATATAACTCTCACATACGGACTCCGATTTACGCGAAATTTCTTTTGTTAGGATCGTAATAAAATTCCGGATCCGATGACGCTGGTTTGGACGGATTTGGAGACTGCCAAATTTTTGGGTTTAAATTGGATTTAAATCCAATTTAAATTCAAAAGGTGAGTGTTTTAACCCACTCACAACTACTAGAAGCTTTTATGTTTGTTAAATTAATTTTAGAAATGAATAGAAATTTATTTATGAGTATTTGGCATGTTATTTTATTCATATCTGTTGAATTGCATTTATTAAATTTAACTGTTAATTTAATTAATTTATTGCGTATAAATTCACAGTTAAATTTATTTGTTTGTATATGAACTGCTAGTTAACAGTTATATAATTTATTGCTGAATATAGACTGTAGATTAATAGCTGTTAAATTTAATTTGAATAAAATTGCCAGTATTACCTGTTATGTAGTACCAAAAATAATATTGTTGCTGATTGATACTGATTGATGATTCGATTTGGATGATGGATGATGTTGATGAATGGATGTTTATTGTATATCATTAAATTGCAAATTATCATGCATATTTCATTTCATTCGGGATTGTGGTTTGTAATGATATATAACCGCAAAATTTTATATTTTTTTTAAACTGCGGATTGAAATGATAAATATCTGTATCACTTGACCATAGGATAGAAAATTATATACAGGCACCGCGGTATATATATAACTATTTAAATGTGATTTCTATGGTTTGGATGGAATACGGTTTATAATAATCTTAAATTTTATATTGTATAAATATTTTTCTTCCATATATATATACATATGAAGTTGAAAATTTTGAAATTAAAAGGTGTATAAAAATATTTATTTAAAAATGGAAGAAAATTAAGAAAATGGAGTTTGATAATTTATATCATATGTTTAAATGTTAAGTTTGGAAATTTTAAGATATGATATTTATAATTGGATTTTTCCCAAAATAAATTGAAATGAATAATCTAATATAATTTGAATTGGGAATATATATATATTTTATTACTAGAAATTGAAGTCTTATTATTTATGGATTTTATGTGAATATTCAAGACTAATTAATAGAATAATTGATCTGTGAAAGAATAAAATCCAATTTTAGTTTGAAATATTGTTACTCAAAATGGATATAAGTATATATAAATAAATTGAAGTGGTTTTGGAACTTGAGAGAGATAATACAAATTTTGGTTTAGACTTTAATAAAGAAATGTATTTGTAAAGCCATGAGAACTATTTTCTTTACAAAGTAACATTTAAGTTAAACCATTTAATTCATATACCATTGAATGTCCAAACCATTCAAGTTTTTTTTAGAAGTTATGGTTTTAAATTATGATTTTCAAAATATTATGCTTTGAAAATATTTTATTTTCAGACGTTATGAAGTTAAAGCATTATGATTTTGGAAAAGAATTATATTTGGGATAAGTGATAAAATATGGTTTTGGGTTTTGAAATGATATCGTATTCATGGTTATGAAATGGAACGTTTATTCTGATTTTTAAAGTATAACCTATTTTTAAATGACCGCGGTGTTATAATAACGATGGGTTGGCAAAGAGACCGGGATCAGATATGGACATACTCTCTGTCGATACCGAAAACCACTTTGACTAACCGTGTACGCGGTGGAGATTCCAGAATGAAGTAGGTGGTGGCGACGTTTCCTGTAAGGTAAATACGTGGACCCGACTCCCGTGAGTTGGCATAAGGTGGCTAAAACAGGAGCGATTCTCAGGCCAATGAGATCATTCCTCTGATCGGACCCTCCTCTTCGATATTATACTTTGATTTTGGATTGATTCAGTGGCCTCTTCTATATTTTGATTTTGGGGAGTTAGTCCGAGGTGGGCGGTAACTGCGGCTACGCGTTTCCACCAGCCTGGATAGCAATTGGTATATCTACCCTGGCATTGCCTAGTTGTGTCGTGTCACCTACCATACCGAGCCTTACTACGAGTTTCTATTTGTGTCGTACCTATGGAGTATCCTCTGGTAGCCTCCCGATCAGGAGGTATTACGGTACTGTATAGACTATTGGCATTTTACGTGTTAAGGTGGAAAATGTAAAGCCTTAACACTATTTAAAAGTAAGTTTATTTTACAATTACACACTATTATAATAGCGAAATATACTACATAGTAAATAGTTTAACGGATCCTTAGGAGATGTAAATCCCGAGCATCTCTTGAGTTACTGTACTCATATTTATTTCTGTTAATTTAACTCACATAAGATCTTTTAGTTCTGACTCGAGTGTTTTGTCTTTTCAAATTCGCTCGGGTCAGTCCGAGCGTTTCAGGATCGAAGACATTAGCTTTGGATGACGAAGACGAAGAATCCGTATTATTATTATTTATAGTATTGCACCACACTCTTTCTATTCCGCTGCATTGTTTGTATTAGTATGTGTAACTCTGATATTTATTGTATAAAGAAGAATTAACTGTTTTGTAACCGTTTATGAACTGTATATTTATTATTATATTTTATCCTTCCGCTGTGAGATTCTATTTTGTTTTATTTCTTCTCTGTTTTTCTTATTTACCCCATAACAATCCGCCTTTGCGTATGCTTTTAATTGGCACGTGTGTCGGTTTAAAGTGTGCGAAAAGGCGGGATGTTACAATTTGGTATCGGAGCTTTGGTTTAGCGATAAACTTGGCTTTGTGGGGTTTGACTCTTTGTTAATAGGGTAGTAATACCCTATGGGAGTCGCTGAGTGTATATATATGAGAGAGCGTATTTGTTAGTTTTATAAAAAGATTTTAATATTATGTTACTCTGTTCCGTTTTGTGTTTATAAATTCTGGTTGATGCATGGGACGCTATGCCATCAATAGGGATCTCTAAACACTTAATAGGACAGACCAACATAATATTTGTTTTTAATATAGGTGAATGAAATAATTTTGCCTATTATATTTTCCATATATAAAAATATTTTTATAAAGATATATATATTTGGTTGCTATAGATTGGGTGTTAGGTAATAAAAATATTTATAATAATTGAAGCTAAGTTGAAATTTTAATAAATCAAATTGGAGATTTTAGAACCTAAGTCCGGGATTTTTGAAAATCTTCTTTCAAAGGATTTATGAAATATAATGATTTGGTTTATAAATATTTTCTTATATAAATATTTAGTATAATTCGAAAGAATTGATTTAAGAGGATTTTGAAGAAAATAAGTTTGTACTTTCCTCTCTGTCGCTGGAAAATAATTTCGGTGATGACGGCCGCATCATCGACTTTCATTTTCGAGTTTCGAAGGGAAAGGCCACTGTAGTAAACTCTACTGCAGATTCGTTTTGAAATTATTTAAAATTTTAATTGTTTAAAGGTAATTAGAGATATAAAAGTTGTAAGAAATTAATTATCTATTATTTAAAGTAATTTTGGAATTTGACCTGGTATTAATTCTTGAATTTCCATTAATTAGTTGTAAAAAAAAAAAATTAGGTTAGTGAAATAAAGGTTAAGTAATCAATGTATTAAAAGGGTTGAGATTAAACTTGTATAAGTTCTTTTGCTTTTTCTTTAACATAAATAACTTACCAAGTATAAAAAGTTGAAATGTAAATTAAGAGTGGAATAGAATATTATGCAAGTAGAATTTTTGGAAATAATGAAGTATTCAATAAATTACTGTTATAAATAAGAATTTAATGGTATTAAGTTAAGTGATGATTGGAATTTTACTAAAATTAAAGGTTGTATTATTAATAGGTGATTTTAACCTTAAGAAAGTAAAAAATGAAATTCCTTAATTTATAAAGTTTGATTGTAGGGTTATTAACTTAAGTACGCCTTAATTTCCCCTATTCTAATATAATGGAAAGTAGGAAAAATATAAATGACTGCAATCCATAGTTAATGAATGAGTAAAATCTTTCACTTATAGGAATGCAAGTTATAAGGTTAATAAATTAAGTGTAAGTAGAGGGTTACTGTAATTAAATATAATGGAAACTTCAACATTAAATAAATGAATGAGATTAAAGGTAAGTCGAAATTGTAATTTATAAAACAAATATATACTAATTAAAGGAATGGAGAGGAAACTTGTAAATTTTCACTTACATTCTTAAAACATACATAACTTACCATATAATAAAAAGTTGCAATGTTAGTAGGAAAATGTAAGGGGAAATCTTACAAGTGAAGAGTAAGGTAATAAAGGTATTCTATTAATTTTCTATTATTAATGAGAATTAATTGTATAGACTTAAGTTAAATTGGAATTTTTACTATAAGTAAAGGTAAGTAGTATAAATAGATGATAGAAACTTTAGTAAATAAATTGGAATACAAATATAATGAATTTTGTGATAAATGGAAAATGAAAATTTGTATGAAATAAAGAAATCACTCCATAAATGAAAGAAAGAAAATCAAACCATTGAAGCATGAGATAAATGTATAATAAATAAATTTGGGTGTTGGTTTGAATTGTGTTGTTTGATTTATGTTGTTGGGTAAGAAATTTGAAGTGGTTAAATGAATAAGTATCTATCTTTGTTCCATCTAAGACTGTTGAGTAAAGGATGCACTTGATAGTTAATTTCATTTCATACAAATTTCAAGTTTGTACCCAAACAACTATCTGTTTGATGGATTAAATGGTTGCTTTGTTTGTGTATATATGTTGTTTGTAAGGTTGATGGTTGTTGAATTGTTTGGTTGATTAATGATTGAATCCACTTGAATAGTTCACTTTAAAATAAATATTTAACCTTTTAGATTATATAAGTGAATACAGGTGATGGAAGCAACTGCTACTGCTTTTGGTTCCAAAATAATAAGCGTATATTGCCCGACAAATAGGTACGTTTTCGGATTACGTTTAAAGCGCTATTTTTCCCGTGTTGGGATATAATATTTTGATAATATATGTAATATATTTGTATATTTTGATATTATATTTTCTCCCGAGCCTCTCCGTACAAAGGAGACTCTGCCAAAATTTTCCAAAAATTTTGGACTTAGAATTTTGTGAAAATATTTTCCCAACTTTAATAATTAAGTATAAAAGAATATAATGATTTTAAACAGGTATATTTTATTTTAAGAAAATTAATTTTGTAAAATATTGTTTATAAGTTAATATTTGAAATAAGATGTACTGTTTATTAAATTTTCTTTCCGCCTTCTTTTTCCTTTTCGGGGACGAAAAGTTTTGAGTGGGGGAGAGTGTAACGACCCGTTAAATTTGATAATATTAGATGGATTAACTTTATATAATTTTTAATCTAATTTAGAATAAAATAAAAGCTTTAAGATTTTATTTGAGTAAGTGTAGAAATTTGTTATAGTAATTGGAATTTAAAGTAACAATAAAATTTATGACAATAGATTTATATAATGTAAATTGTCACATTTTGTTGAAAGTTAATTTTAAGAAACATACAAATGTTGATCAGTGGATATTAATAAAAATATTTACTAGAATGGAATTCAATTAATATAAAATAAACAGTGGTGATTGTACATTTGGTTGTAATTATAAATAGAGACTAAGTAAAAGTGACCGTTGAATAAACCAATGCAATATGTGAAGGTAGGTAATTTTCATAAATGGTCAATAATAAACGCACTTAAAAGGGTAATAAAATTTGTTTGTTTAGGTGATTACGTATTGATAAGCTATAACTAAATCTGCAGTTTGGTAGTAAATGGGATATGAGAAGACAAAGGCATTTAGAAAGTAATAGATGGGATTCATAATAACAAGTAGTAAATTTATGCATATATTTGGGCGTTTGCCATAATTACCAAATTTTACCATTCATATAATTTATTTTATTAAAGTCTATAGCAACATTTTTGTTAATAATGTTGTTAGTGAATTTGGATATAAAAGAATGACAAGTGTAGGTTAACCATTTATTTTATTTTGTTAAGAATGGAAATAGTTTGAAATAGATCAGAATAGATTTTTTTTTTGGTTGTTTATGTGCCTAGTTAATAAGGGAGAGTTTATAAAAATAAAAAAAGAATGCACAAGTGAAATGTATATAAGCAAAGGTTATTTATACCCACAAATTTGTTTAATTACTGTATAGGAAGAGCCTAAATCCATAGATAAATTTATTTAGATTACATTTGTAATTCATAACATTTATGTAGATTTAATCTCAATTAATTCATTTAAATAGTGCAGTTAGCGTAGTTTCGTTGTGTAACCACAATAGTTAATTTTATAAGATGAAGCTAATGCAAAATCTATTTATAGGGTTGGACCACTTATTGATATAGATTATAGAAAGCAAGATTTATGGATTAATTTGAGTATTAAATTCAACAAATGGTATTTATTACAAATAAATTGGAATTAAACGTAAAATATTACGTTATTAAATTTAAAATGGAATTTGTGAACATTAGAGCGAAATCTTGAACTAAGGTTAGTAGCATCTTTATTTTAGGTGAAAGTGAGAATATAAAGGTTAAAAATCTAAAGTATGGGTTTTTTTGAGGATATAATTTATAAAATTCTTAAATATAAGAAAGTGTAGAAATTAACATTACAATTAATATACTTGCCAACTTTTAATTCACAGCTAAACCTGTTAAATCTTTTTCAATGGATTACGAATTATATAAGAAATAAAATTTGGCCAATTTTAGAATTTAATATATAATTTTGGATTTTTATAATTTATTTTAATTTAATTAATGAATATTAAAAATAGCCGTTTTGGTCACGGACTCGGATTTCGATGAAACCAGTTTCATCGGATCCGTATCGGTGAATTATTATAGAGTTTCAAGTTTCGTATCGATTGGACCTGTCGTTTGATCGTACGGACGAGAAACGCCTTGAAATCGATTTTATTAAAATCAATTTGAAATCAATTTGGAAATTTTGTTTTCAGCATAACTTCTTCATACGATCAAATTTGGACGTGAAACTTTTTCCATCGCGTTCAGAATATTTTAAAATACCTATTTGGATATGTGGGTTTAATAAATTTTGTTCCGGAGGCTAAACGGGCTTTTTGGGCCATAGTTTGTTGCGTACGTTCATCCTTCTAGTCTTTACGCTCTAACCCAACCCTAACTATAAATATACAGTTATAAACCCTAGCTTCATTTTATTCCCTTCTGCTGTACGCTCATTTCTTCAATCTTCTCTCTTCCTCAATGGATGCATTTCAGATCCAATCTCAAATTGCAAATCAAAGATGAAAATTCAAAGTTCTCTAAAAATTCTGGAAAAAATATATATCATAGTTCTCGATGTCCGTAATCTGCTGCTGCAATTCGTTTTCCAATTGGAGTTATCGTTTACCCAGAATAAATTCAAACAGTTCGTGGCCGTTCATCAGCGTTGCATCAAAGTTCGTCTGATCGAAATTCTGTTTCTGGGTATTGTAGTATGGATGATGGGGAGTACATCAGTATAATTCGTTCGTCGATTCGATGGTTGGATGGTTCGTATAATTCGAGTTAGGGTTAGTATTGGTGGCGGCTGCTTGATATTATCAGCCTGATGCTTGTCGCGATGCAGCCGCGTGAGGAAGAGGTGAAGGGAGCGGAAGTGATGGGGGTCGCAGGTGGTGGAGGTAGCTATGCGACGTGCGATCGTGGAAGTTGGTGTCGGTTCGTGGCAGCTACAGGAAGCTCGGTTACTATTCGTGCGTGTTCACCTAGGTTCGAACGAAACAAGGGAGAGACTGATCCGTGCGTGAGATGGATAGGCTGACGTGGCAAATTTAGGTGATGTTTATTTTGTTTTTTTTAATTTTGAAATTTTGAACGTTTATTCATATAACTCTCACATACGGACTCCGATTTACGCGAAATTTCTTTTGTTAGGATCGTAATAAAATTCCGGATCCGATGACGCTGGTTTGGACGGATTTGGAGACTGTCAAATTTTTGGGTTTAAATTGGATTTAAATCCAATTTAAATTCAAAAGGTGAGTGTTTTAACCCACTCACAACTACTAGAAGCTTTTATGTTTGTTAAATTAATTTTAGAAATGAATAGAAATTTATTTATGAGTATTTGGCATGTTATTTTATTCATATCTGTTGAATTGCATTTATTAAATTTAACTGTTAATTTAATTAATTTATTGCGTATAAATTTACAGTTAAAATTTATTTGTTTGTATATGAACTGCTAGTTAACAGTTATATAATTTATTGCTGAATATAGACTGTAGATTAATAGCTGTTAAATTTAATTTGAATAAAATTGCCAGTATTACCTGTTATGTAGTACCAAAAATAATATTGTTATTGATTGATATTGATTGATGATTGCGATTTGGATGATGGATGATGTTGATGAATGGATGTTTATTGTATATCATTAAATTGCAAATTATCATGCTTATTTCATTTCATTCGGGATTGTGGTTTGAAATGATATATAACCGCAAAATTTTATATTTTTTTTAAATTGCGGATTGAAATCCCTATCACTTGACCATAGGATAGAAAATTATATACAGGCACCGCGGTATATATATAACTATTTAAATGTGATTTCTATGGTTTGGATGGAATACGGTTTATAATAATCTTAAATTTTATATTGTATAAATATTTTTCTTCCATATATATATACATATGAAGTTGAAAATTTTGAAATTAAAAGGTGTATAAAAATCTTTATTTACAAATGGAAGAAAATTAAGAAAATGGAGTTTAATAATTTATATCATATGTTTAAATGTTAAGTTTGGAAATTTTAAGATATGATATTTATAATTGGATTTTTCCCAAAATAAATTGAAATGAATATTCTAGTATAATTTGAATTGGGAAAATATATATATTTTATTACTAGAAATTGAAGTCTTATTATTTATGGATTTTATGTGAATATTCAAGACTAATTAATAGAACAATTGATCTGTGAAAGAATAAAATCCAATTTTAGTTTGAAATATTGTTACTCAAAATGGATATAAATATATATAAATAAATTGAAGTGGTTTTGGAACTTGAGAGAGATAATATAAATTTTGGTTCACACTTTAATAAAGAAATGTATTTGTAAAGCCATGAGAACTATTTTCTTTACAAAGTAACATTTAAGTTAAACCATTTAATTCATATACCATTGAATGTCCAAACCATTCAAGTTTTTTTTAGAAGTTATGGTTTTAAATTTTGATTTTCAAAATATTATGCTTTGATAATATTTGATTTTCAGACGTTATGAAGTTAAAGCATTATGATTTTGGAAAAGAATTATATTTGGGATAAGTGATAAAATATGGTTTTGGGTTTTGAAATGATATCGTATTCATGGTTATGAAATGGAACGTTTATTCTGATTTTTAAAGTATAACCTATTTTTAAATGACCGTGGTGTTATAATAACGATGGGTTGGCAAAGAGACCGGGATCGGATATGGACATACTCTCTGTCGATACCGAAAACCACTTTGACTAACCGTGTACGCGGTGGAGATTCCAGAATGAAGTAGGTGGTGGCGACGTTTCCTATAAGGTAAATACGTGGACCCGACTCCCGTGAGTTGGCATAAGGTGGCTAAAACAGGAGCGATTCTCAGGCCAATGAGGTCATTCCTCTGATCGGACCCTCCTCTTCGATATTATACTTTGATTTTGGATTGATTCAGTGGCCTCTTCTATATTTTGATTTTGGGGAGTTAGTCCGAGGTGGGCGGTAACTGCGGCTACGCGTTTCCACCAGCCTGGATAGCAATTGGTATATCTACCCTGGCATTGCCTAGTTGTGTCGTGTCACCTACCATACCGAGCCTTACTACGAGTTTCTATTTGTGTCGTACCTATGGAGTATCCTCTGGTAGCCTCCCGATCAGGAGGTATTACGGTACTGTATAGACTATTGGCATTTTACGTGTTAAGGTGGAAAATGTAAAGCCTTAACGCTATTTAAAAGTAAGTTTATTTTACAATTAGACACTATTATAATAGCGAAATATACTACATAGTAAATAGTTTAACGGATCCTTAGGAGATGTAAATCCCGAGCATCTCTTGAGTTACTGTACTCATATTTATTTCTGTTAATTTAACTCACATAAGATCTTTTAGTTCTAACTCGAGTATTTTGTCTTTTCAAATTCGCTCGGGTCAGTCCGAGCGTTTCAGGATCGAAGACTTTAGCTTTGGAGGACGAAGACGAAGAATCCGTATTATTATTATTTATAGTATTGCACCACACTCTTTCTATTCCATTGCATTGTTTGTATTGGTATGTGTAACTCTGATATTTATTGTATAAAGAAGAATTAATTGTTTTGTAACCGTTTATGAACTGTATATTTATTATTATATTTTATCCTTCCGCTGTGAGATTCTATTTTGTTTTATTTCTTCTCTGTTTTTCTTATTTACCCCATAACAATCCGCCCTTGCGTATGCTTTTAATTGGCACGTGTGTCGGTTTAAAGTGTGCGAAAAGGCGGGATGTTACAGGTTCGTCGGTAGAAACGGGGGCATCTAATGCCTTAGCTGGGGAATCAGGGACTTCGTGAGGTTGTGTAGAGCGGGAAGAATGTAGAAGTCCAGACTGATGTAGAAACTCATCCTTCAACAGAAATTTTATATTCCTTTCCTCAGCATCCACGGCATTCAGTCTTTCAAAAATTTGCTTGTGGCCTGGATCTCTAGAGGGGGGAGGAAGTGCTGAAAAAGGAAAGAGTGAAATTAGCACTTAGCAACTCAGATCTCAAAAGTCTCAAGAATGGAAAAAATAAGAAGCAGGTAATCTTACTTCTTACTCTCCGGATAGCATAAAACCCTGGGGGGCAGCGAACAAAGAAAAACTGATTCAAGAAGCCATGTGCGCTTTCGGAAAGATCGGTAATGAGTTTACGATTCCTAGCCCTTCTTACAACAATAATGGAGGGATGATCTTTATTCTTAGTAAATGAGCATAAGTAGCAAATTTCTTCGAAGCTCGGCAAACGATCAAGAGTTCTCCTAAATAAAACACATAACCCCATCAGGATAGCATAGCCATTGGGATGTAGTTGAAACGGAGAGATGGTCAACCGAAGCAGAACCGTTCGAAGAAAATCGTTAAAAGGAGGAATTGCTCCACTTAGACTGCTACAAAACCATAAGGTGGATTATCGGCAGTATCACTCGGCCCGGGAAGTAGAGCATCACTCTCAGTAAGGCCAAATTGAATGCGTAACTAGTTAAATGCTCTCTGGGTTAAGGTAGTCGGAGTTCCTTCTGGAGGATTCACTATGGGAATAGCTGACGGAAAAGTCTCTCCAGCTTGAGCTACCACTTCTTCTTGATGTGAAGCCATTCTACATAAACAACTAGACATTCAAACATGAAGGTGCACGTTTCCTAAATGTGTGAAGTGCTGTGTAGAGCTAACAAAGCAACAAGCAAATATAATGGAAATTAAACATGTGTCAATTGCAATATTTCAAGACTTGTCGCTTTAAGTCCAAATACAAGTGCAATATTAATGCAAACAAATCGACTTTAGTTGATTAACATTGTTTTAATGCTTCACGAGTTTGTTGATTCACAGCATTTCATACAATTTCCTTAAGTTAATTACCCATTATCGACTAATCTGTCATTTGATGTGGGCAATCAGTGCCAGTATATTCGCCCTAGTTTTCTGCAAATATTGTATTTAACAGGTTATTAGCATCAAATTTGGTATAATCTGTTAAGAAAGCATAGCAAAGTCATGCAAGTTATTTCGGCATTTTAAAGTTCGAGTTGGAAGTACAATCAAGTTCTATCAACATCTCGAAGTTTTCAAGTTTTGTTCAAACCATTTAGTCGCAGTCCAGAAGTTCTCTAAGTTCTAAGTCGTTCACGACTTAACAGGATGGGTTGAGATTGATCTAGGCTGGAAGAAACAATTCGGTAGTGAAAAATTGTCCAAGTGCTGAGTCGTCCACGACCTAAAGGTTAAAGTCGTCCATGACCCAAAGGAAAAGTCGCGTTAAGGACCTAGAGGCTAAGTCGCTCATAGGACCTAGAGGTTAAGTCCCAAAAATTGTAGGATCGGCCAAATCTGCTAAGTCGCGGGGATCTTTAAGTTGCCTGGGTTCCTTAGGTTGTTTCTGGATGATGCAGCGATCCAAGGCTATCTCCCGTTGGAACCAATAAGCCCTATTACTCACCAATTACACTTTGCCACGTGTTTATCCACCATTGTGTCGTTTGAAGCACCATACCTAAACCAAAAATCCACTAACCCGTTAACCAAGTGTTTCTTCGTCTCCTCCAAACATCTATGATCCCATCACCTCCTCAAAATTTCCAGAAACTATTGCTAACTACACGAATTCAAACACTTGCCAAATAACTCCATAAGATCCTAAGCCGATTCATTTTTTAAGGCAACTGCCAACAGTCGACGATGGTCAAAGGACGAATCAGGGTGTAATCTCACAGCATGGAAACAAAAACTGTATTGAAATGGTTATGGAGGGGTTGGTGGCAAACATAATGGAAAGATGATCGGAATTACCTAAACCTGATGTTGAAATAGCGGTCAAGGATGCAAAGAGGAGGATTTTGTGTTAACTTTTAAGCTCGGATGCAACAATGGCGGCAGAATGATAAGCAATAAAGTAAAGAGGGAGAAGCGACTTAACAGCTTATATTGGAAGTAGAGGAGAAGATGGATGGACGCGCGAGTTAACAAGCTTCTTGAGTCGCCCACGACTTAGGGACTAAATCGAAGCACACGACCTACGACCTAGGCATGTACATCGAGGGGCAAATGTTAGCTCCTATGTTCAGCGACTCAGTGACACAAAGGAATTGGCGGCTTAACATATGAAGTGGGCTAAGCGACTTAACTTCTGAAGTGAAGCAGCGACTCAAAGGGTATGCGACTTAAGGAGGTCAACGACTCAAAGGGTATACGACTTTAGGACTTAATGACTTAAGAGGGTTGGACGACTTAAGGACTTAACGGCTTAAGAGGGTTGAGCGACTTAAGGGGACCAGCGACTTAACTAGTAAGCGACTCATGGAGTTATCGACCTAACGGCCTAAACACTCTGCGACCTAAAGTGCTAAAGCAACAGCGACCTAACATCTTCTGCAAAAACCGGGGACCCACAACCACTAGGTTGCTTGCGACTTAAGTCGGCCATGACCTAAGTTATAACAGGCTTATCCCTAAGTCGCCTAACTCCTTAGTTCATTTGAGAAAGGATCAGGAACTACGCTACCCTGTTCTACTATGACCTTAAGTCGCTCCCGACCTACCGACCTATGACCTGACTTAAGTCGCTCACAACCTAATACTTAGAGAATAAATAGAGCCTCTTTCCCAGATGCAGGGGAGATCTACCAAATGATTAGGTACGAGCCTGTTAAGTCGTGACTCGTATCTTCCTAACTCGCGAACGAGTTATGGTATATCCTAGGTCGCGCAAGACCTATAGCTCGATCCAAAACTCTCTATAAATACGGCATGAGCTCCAACATGATGGGGACTTTTCCGATCATTTTCTTCAAAGCATCAAGACTCTGCCATCTTTAAACCAAGCCTTACTCCAACACTTGAAACTCACAAGAAGCTTCAATCAACTTCAAATAAGATTCAACACATTCAACCATGAATTCGGAGAATTCTCTTGCATCGAAGTTTTTCTAGCTACTTGTCTTTTGAAGTGAATTGTAATTGAAGGAAACTGTAAAGGATTGTAATCATATTAGCAATAAAGAAGGATTGAAGTGGACGTAGGCTTGATCGTAAGCCGAACCACTATAAACTCTGTGTCTCTTACTGCTTTTTCAGTGAATTACTGCTTTTTCTGTTTCCCGTGTTAACGGGTGGTGATTTCATTCAAATCTCTATTTGCATCGGGGTGTTAGCGTCTGACTTTTTACGTTAACATACAGTGTTTTGTTTTTAGCTATTAGAAGGAGTGTTTTTTAAAAAAAAAGGTAAAAAGGGGTAATTACTTAAGTTATAGTACAACATTTTGTTTATTTTACATCATTTGGTTTTAAGCTATTCGAAGTATTTTTTTTAAAAGGTAAAAGGAGGTTATTTCTTAAGTTATAGTACAACATTTTGTCTATTTTACAGCGTTTTTTTCCAGGTATTGGAAGTAGTTCTTTTTAAAAAAAAGTAAAAGGGGCAATTTCTTAAGTTATAGTAAAGCATTTTTCTATTTTATAGCGTTTTGTTTTTAGCTAATGGAAGTAGTTTATTTTAAAAAAAAAAAGGTAAACATGGGTAATTTCTTAAGTTATAGTATAGCATTTTTTCTGTTTTACGGTGTTTTGTTTTAAGCTATTGGAAGTAGTTTTTTTCTTAAAAATGTAAATGGGGGTAATTTCCTAAGTTATAACACAGCGTTTTGTCCATTTTACAAAGTTATTTTTTAGGCTATTGGAAGTATTTTTTTAAGAAAAAAGGGTAAATGGGGGTAATTTCTTAAGTTATAGTACATCATTTTGTCTATTTTAAAGCGTTTGTTTTTAAGCTATTGGAAGTAGTTTTTTTTTTAAAAAAAAACGATAAAAGGGGTAATTTCTTATGTTATAATACATCATTTTGTCTAATTAACAACGTTTTGTTTTAAGCTATCGGAAGTAGATTTTTTTTAATAAAAAACGGTAAAAAGGGGAAAATTTTAAGTTATAGTATAGCATTTTGTCTATTTTATAGCGTTTTGTTTTAAGCTATAGGAAGTAGTTTTTTTTTTAAAAAAAAGGGTAAAAAGCGGTAATTTCCTAAGTTATAGTACATGATTTTGTCTATTTTACAACGTTTTGTTTTAAGCAATTGGAAGTATGTTTTTTTTAAAAGGCAAAAAGGGGTAATTTCGTAAGCTATAGTACAACAATTTGTTTATTTTACTGCGTTTTGTTTTAAGCTATTGGGAGTAGGTTATTTTTAAAACAGGTAAAAGGGGGTAATTTCTTAAGTTATAGTACAACATTTTGTCTATTTTACAGCGATTTATTTTAAGTTATTGGAATTAATTTTTTTTCAAAAAAGGTAAAAGGGGGTAATTTGTTAAGTTATAGTACAACATTGTGTCGATTTTACAGCTTTTTTGTTTTAAGCTATTGGAAGTAGTTTTTTTTTTAAAAAAAAGGTAAAAAGGGGAAAAAATTTAAGTTATAATACAACATTTTGTCTATTTTACAAAGTTTTGTTCTAAGCTATTGGAAGTAGTTTTTTTTTCAAAAAAAGGTAAAAAGGGGTAATTTCTTAAGTTATAGTACAACATTTTGTCTATTTTACAGTGTTTTGTTTTAAGCTATTGGGGTAGTTTTTTTAAAAAAAAAGGGAAAAGGGGGTAATTTCTTAAGTTATATTACAAAATTTTGTCTATTTTACAGCATTTTATTTTAAGCTATTGGAAGTGTTTTTTTTTTTTAAAAAAAAAAGTAAAACTGGGTAATTTCATAAGTTATAATATAGCATTTTGTCTATTTTACAGCGTTTTGTTTTAAGCTATTGGAAGTAATTTTTTTTTAAAAAGGTAAAAGGGGGTAATTTGTTAAGTTATAGTATAGCATTCTGTCTATTTTACGGCGTTTTGTTTTAAGCTATTGGAAAGTAATTTTTTTTAAAATAAAGGTGAAAAGGGGAAAATTTTCAAATTATAGTACATAATTTTGTCTATTTTAAAGCGTTATGTTTTAAGCTATTGGAAGTAGTTTTTTTAAAGAAAAAGATAAAAAAGGGTATTTTCTTCTGTTATATTACAGCATTTTGTCTATTTTACAGCGTTTTGTTTTAAGCTATTGGAAGTATTTTTTTAAAAAAAAGGTAAAAAAGGGTAATTTCTTAAGTTATATACAACATTTTGTCTATTTTACAGCGTTTGATTTTATGCTATTGGAAATAGTTTTTTTTTGAAACAAGAAAAAAGGGGTAATTTCTTAAGTTATAGTACAACATTTTGTCTATTTTACAGCCTTTTGTTTTAAGCTATTGGAAGTAGTTTTTTCAAAAAAAGGGTTTTTAAAAAAAAGGTAAAGAGGGAAAAAATTTTAAGTTACAGTACAACATTTTGTCTATTTTACAGTTTTTTGTTTTAAGCTATTAGAAGTGGTTTTTTTTTTAAAAAGGGTAAAAGGGGGTAATTTCTTAAGTTATAATGCAGCATTTTGTCTATTTTACATTTGTTTTGTTTTAAGCTATTGGAAGTAGTTTTTTAAAAAAAAAGTTAAATAGGGGTAATTTCTTAAGTTATAGTACAACATTTTGTCTATTCTACAGCGTTTTGTTTTCAGCTATTTAAAGTAATTTTTTAAAAAAGGGTAAAAAGGTGTAATTTCTTAAGTTATAGTAGAACATTTTGTCTATTTTACAGCGTTTTGTTTTAAGCTACTGGAAGTAGTGTTCTTTTTTAAAAAAAGGGGTAATTTCTTAAGTTATAGTACAACATTTTGTCTATTTTACAACATTTTATTTTAAGCTATTGGAAGTAGTTTTTTTTTTAAAAATGGTAAAAAGGGGAATTTTTTTAAGTGTACAGCATTTTGTCTATTTTACAATGTTTTGTTTTAATCTATTGGAAGTAGTTTTTTTTAAAGAAGGTATAAGGGGTAATTTCTTAAGTTATACAACAACATTTTGTCTATTTTACAGCGTTTTTTTTAATCTATTGGATGTAATTTTTATTTTTTTTAAAATGGTACATATGGGTAATTTCTTAAGTTACAGTGCAGCATTTTGACTATTTTAAAGCGTTTTGCTTTAAGCTATTGGAAGTATTTTTTAAAAAAGGTATAAATGGGTAATTTCTTAAGTTACAATACAACATTTTGTTTATTTTACAGCGTTTTGTTTTAAGCTATTGGAAGTAGTTTTTTTGTTCAAAAAAAAGGTAAAAAGAGATAATTTCTTAAGTTATAGTACAAAACCTTTTGTCTATTTTACAGCTTTTTATATTAACCTATTGGAATTAGTTTTTTTAAAAAGTAAAAAAGGGGTAATTTCTTAAGTTATAGTATAACATTTTGCCAATTTTAGAGCGTTTTGTATTAACCTATTGGAAACAGTTTTTTTTTAGAAAAAAGGTAAAAGGGGGTAATTTCTTAAGTTATAGTACAACATTCTGTCTATTTTAGAGCATTTTGTTTTAAGCTATTGGAAGAAGTTTTATTTAAAAAAAGGCAAAAATGGGTAATTTCTTAAGTTATAGTACAAAATTTTGTTTATTTTATAGCGTTTTGTTTTTAGCTATTAGGAGTGTTTTTTTTAAAAAAGGTAAAAAGGGGTAATTTCTTAAGTTATAGTACAACATCATGTCTATTTTACAGCGTTTGGTTTTAAGCTGTTGGAAGTAGCTTTTTTTTAAAAGGTAGATGGAGGTTATTTCTTAAGTTATAGTACAACATTTTGTCTATTTTACAACGTTTTGTTTTACGCTATTAGAAGAAGTTTTAAAAAAGGTAAAAAGGTGTAATTTCTTAAGTTATAGTACAACATTTTGTCTATTTTATAACGTTTTGTTTTTAGCTAATTGAAGTATTTTAAAAAAAAAAGGTAAACAGGGGTAATTTCTTAAGTTATAGTACAACATTTTTTCTGTTCTACAGTGTTTTGTTTTAAGCTATTGGAAGTAGTTTTTTTTAAAAAAAGGTAAAAGGGGGTAATTTCCTAAGTTATAACACAGCATTTTTTCCATTTTACAGCGTTTTGTTCAAACTATTGGAAGTAGTTTTTTGAGAAAAAGGGTAAATAGGGGTAATTTCTTAAGTTATAGTACATCATTTTGTCTATTGTACAGCGTTTTGTTTTAAGCTATTGGAAGCAGTTTTCTTTTTTTAGAAAACGGTAAAAATGGGTAATTTCCTATGTTAAAGTACATCATTTTGTCTATTTTACAACGTTTGGTTTTAAGCAAACGGAAGTAGATTTTTTTTATAAAAAAAGGTAAAAGGGGAAATTTTAAATTATGGTGTAGCTTTTTGTCTAATTTACAGCGTTTTGTTTTAAGCTATTGGAAGTAGTTTTTTTTTTAAAAAAAAAAGGAAAAAGCGGTAATTTCTTAAGTTATAGTACAGGAATTTGTTTATTTTACAACGTTTTGTTTTAAGCAATTGGATGTATTTTTTTAAAAGGTAAAAAGGGGTAATTTCTTAAGTTATAGTACAACATTTTGTCTATTTCACTGCGTTATGTTTTAAGCTATTAGAAGTAGTTTTTTTTTAAACAGGCAAAAGGGGGTAATTTGTTAAGTTATAGTACAACATTCAGTCTATTTTACAGCGTTTTATTTTAAGCTATTGGAAGTAGTTTTTTAAAAAAAAAGGTAAAACGGGGAAATTTTTTAAGTTATATTACAACATTTTGTCTATTTTACAACGTTTCGATCTAAGCTATTGGAAGTAGATTTTTAAAAAAAAAGGTAAAAATGGATAATTTCTTAAGTTATGGTACAACATTTTGTCGATTTTACAGCGTTTTTTAAGCTATTGGAGGTAGTTTTTTAAAGAAAAAGGTAAAAAGGGGCAATTTCTTAAGTTATATTACAAAATTTTGTCTATTTTACAGTGTTTTATTTTAAGCTATTGAAAATGGTTTTTTTTTAAAAAAAAAAGGTAAAAGTGGGTAATTTCATAAGTTATAATACAGCATTTTGTCCATTTTACAGCGTTTTTTTAAAGATATTGGAAGTAGTTTTTTTTTTGAAAAAGGTAAAAGGGGGTAATTTTTTAAGTTATAGTACAACATTCTGTCTATTTTACAGCGTTTTGTTTTAAGCAATTGGAAGTATTTTTTTTAAATAAAGGTGAAAAGGGGAATTTTTTTAAGTTATAGTACATAATTTTGTCTATTTTACAGTGTTTTGTTTTAAGCTATTAGAAGTAGTTTTTTTTTAAAAAAGGTAAAAAGGGGTATTTTCTTAAGTTATATTACAGCATTTTGTCTATTTTACAGCATTTTGTTTTAAGCTATTGGAAGTAGTTTTTTTAAAAAAAGGTAAAAAGGGGTAATTTCTTAAGTTGTAGTACAACATTTTGTCTATTTTACAGCATTTGGTTTTATGCTATTGGAAGTAGCTTTTTTTTAAAAACAGGCAAAAGGGGGTAATTTCTAAAGTTGTAGTACAGCATTTTGTCTATTTTATAGCCTTTTGCTTTAAGCTATTAGAAGTAGTGTTTTTTTAGAAAGGGTAAAAGGAGGTAATTTTTTAAGATACAATACAACATTCTGTCTATTTTACAGCGTTTAATTTTAAGCAACTGGAAGTTGGTTTTTTTTTAAAGAAAAGGTATAAAGGGAAAAAAATTATGTTATAATACAGCATTTTTTCTATTTTACAGCGTTTTGTTTTAAGCTATTAGAAGTGGTTTTTTAAAAAAAAAGGTAAAAATGGATAATTTCTTAAGTCATAGTGCAACATTTTGTCTATTTTACAGCGTTTTGTTTTAAGCTATTGGAAGTAGTTTTTTTTTTTAAAAAAGATAAAAATGGGTAATTTCTTAAGTTATAATATAGCATTTTGTCTATTCTACAGCGTTTTGTTTTAAGCTATTTGAAGTAGTTTTTTTTTAAAAGGGTAAAAAAGTTTAATTTCTTAAGTTGTAATACAACATTTTGTCTATTTTACAGCATTTTGTTTTAAGCTATTGGAAGTAGTTTTTTAAAAAAAAGGTAAAAGGGAATTTTTTTAAGTTATAGTACATCATTTTGTCTATTTTACAACGTTTTTTTAAGCTATTGGAAGTAGTTTTTTAAAAAAAGGTATAAAGGGTAATTTCTTATGTTATAGAACAGCATTTTCTCTATTTTACAACGTTTTGTTTTAAGCTATTGGAAGTAGTTTTTTTTTTAAAAAAAGGTATAAATGGGTGATTTCTTAAGTTGCAGTACGACATTTTGTCTATTTTACTGCGTTTTGTTTTAAGCTATTGGAAGTAGTTTTTTTAAAAAGGTAAAAGGGGGTAATTTCTTAAGTTATAGTACAACATTCTGTCTATTTTACAGCATTTTGTTTTAAACTATTGGAAGAAGTTTTTTAAAAAAAGGTAAAAAGGGGCAATTTCTTAAGCTATAGTACAACATTTTGTCTATTTTACATCGTTTTTTTTAAGCTAATTGAAAGAGTGTTTTAAAAAAAAAGATAAAAATGGGTAATTTCTTAAGTTATATTAAAACATTTTGTCTATTTTACAGCGTTTTGTTTTAAGCTATAGGAAGCAGCTTTCTTTTTTTTAAAAACGGTAAAAAAGGGTAATTTCTTAAGTTATAGTACAACATTTTGTCTATTTTACAGCATTTTGTTTTAAGCTATTGGAAGTAGTTTTTTTTAAAAGGTAAGAAGGGGTAATTTCTTTAGTTATAGTACATCATTTTGTCTATTTTGCAGCGTTTTGCTTTAAGCTATTGGAAGTGGTTTTTTTTTAAAAAAAAGGTAAAAAGGGCAATTTCTTAAGTTATGGTACAACATTTTGTCTATTTTGCAGCGTTTTGTTTTAAGCTATTGGAAGTAGTTTTTTATGAAAAAAGGTAAAAGGGGGTAATTTCTTAAGTTATAGTACAACATTTTGTTCATTCTACAGCATTTTCTTTTAAGTTATTGGAAGTATTTTTTTAAAACAGTAAAAGAGGTAATTTCTTAAGTTATAGCACAACATTTTGCCCATTTTGCAGCATTTAGTTTTAAGCTATTGGAAACAATTTTAAAAAAATAAGGTAAGCAGGCGTAATTTCTTAAGTTATCGTACAGCATTTTTCTCTATTTTACAGCATTTTGTTTTAAGCTATTGGATGCAGTTTTCTCTTTTTAAAAACGGTAAAAAGGGATAATTTCTTAAGTTATAGTATACATTTTGTCTATTTTAAAGCGTTTTGTTTTAAGCTATTGGAAGTAGTTTTTTTTATAAAAAAGGTAAAAAGGGGAAATTTTTGATGTTATAGTATAACATTTTGTCTATTTTACAGCATTTTGTTTTAAGCAATTGGAAGTAGTTTTTTTTAAAAAAAAGGTAAAAAGGGGTAATTTCTCAAGTTGAATTAGTCATAGCACAACATTTTTGTCTATTTTACAACGTTATTTAAAGCTACTAGAGGTAGTTTTTTTAAAAAAAGGGTAAAAAGGGGTAATTTCTTAAGTTATAGTACAATATTTTTGTGTATTTTACAACATTTTGTTTTAACCTGTTGGAAGTAATTTTTTTTTAAAAGGTAAAAATGGGTAATACTTAAGTTATAGTACAGCATTTTGTCTTTTTTACAGCGTTTTGTTTTAAGCTATTGGAAGTAGTTTTTTTTCTAAATGGTAAAAGGGGGTAATTTCTTAAGTTATAGTACAGCATTTTGTCAATTTTACAGCATTTTGTTTTAAGCCATTGGAAGTAGTTTTTTTTAAAAGATAAAAAGGGTTAATTTCATAAGTTATTGTATAGCATTTTCTCAATTTTACAATGTTTTGTTTTAAGACATTGGAAGCAATTTTTTTAAAAAAAAAAAGGTAAAATGGGGTAATTTCATAAGTTATAGTACAACATTTTGTCAATTTTACAGCGTTTTGTTTCATGCTATTGGAAGTATTTTTCATTCAAAAAAGGTAAAAAGAGTTAATTTCTTAAGTTAATAGTATAACATTTTGTCTACTTTACAGCATTTTGTTTTAAGCTATTGGAAATAATTTTAAAAAAAAAGGTAATAAGGGTAGTTTCTTAAGTTACAGTACAACATTTTGTCTATTTTACAGAGTTTTGTTTTAAGCTATTGGAAATCGTTTTGTTTAAAAGGTAAAAATGAGAAATATCTTAAGTTATAGTACAGCATTTTGTCTATTTTACAGCCTTTTATTTTAGGCAATTGGAAGTAGTTATTTTTAAAAAAGGTAAAAACAGGTAATTTCTCAAGTTATAGTACAGCATTTTGTCCATTATATAACGTTTTGTTTTAAGCTATTGGAAGTAATTTTTTCTTTGAAAAGGTAAAATGGGGTAATTTCTTAAGTTATAGTACAGCGTTTTGTCTATTTTACAATGTTTTGTTTCAAGCTATTGGAAGTGGTTGTTTTAAAAAAAAAGGTAAAACGATGTAATTTCTTAAGTTAATAGTACTGCATTTTTTCTACTTTGCAGCGTTTTGTTTTAAGCTATTGGAAGTAATTTTTAAAAAAAAGGTAATAAGGGGTAATTTTTTAAGTTATTGTACAACATTTTGTCTATTTTAAAGCGTTTTGTTTTAAGCTATGGAAGACGTTTTTTTAAAAGGTAAAAATAAGCAATTTCTTAAGTTATAGTATAGCGTTTTGTCTATTTTACAGCGTTATGTTTTAAGCTATTGGTTTTCTTTTAAAAAAGGTAAAAAGGGGTAATTTCTTAAGATATAGTACATTATTTTGACTATTTTACAGCGTTTAGTTTTAAGCTATTAGAAGTAGTTTTTAAAAAAAAGGTAAAATGGGTTATTTCTTAAGTTATAGTTCGGCATTTTGTCTTTTTAACAGCGTTTTGTTTTAAGCTATTAGAAGTAGTTTTTTTTAAAAAACGGTAAAAAGGAGTAATTTCTTAAGTCATAATACACCATTTTGTCTATTTACCGCGTTTTGTTTTAAGCTATTAGAAGTAGTTTTTTTTCAAAAAAAAAAAGATAAAAATGGGTATTTTCTTGAGTTATATTACAAT
Organism: Allium cepa; assembly: GCA_030765085.1. Taxonomy (NCBI): domain Eukaryota; kingdom Viridiplantae; phylum Streptophyta; class Magnoliopsida; order Asparagales; family Amaryllidaceae; genus Allium; species Allium cepa. The sequence continues at coordinate 889,710,444 of CM060931.1, forward strand.
ATTTTATCTATTTTACAGCGTTTTGTTTTAAGCTACTGGATGTAGTTTTTTTTTAGAAAAAGGTAAAAAGGGGTAATTTCTTAAGTTATAGTACAACATTTTGTCTATTTTACAGCATTTTGTTTTAAGCTATTGGAATAAGTTTTTTTTGAAACAGGTAAAGGGGGATAATTTCTAATGTTATAGTACAACATTTTGTCTATTTTATAGCTTTTTGTTTTAAGGTATTGGAAGTAGTTTTTTAAAAAAAATGGCAAAAGGGGTTAATTTGTTAAGTTATAAAACAACATTCTGTCGATTTTATAGCGTTTTATTTTAAGCTATTGGAAGTAGTTTTTTTTTTAAAAAAAAGGGAAAAAGGGAAAAAAATTAAGTTATAGTACAGCATTTTGTCTATTCTACAACGTTTTGTTTTATGCTATTAGAAGTAGTTTTTTAAAAAAAAAGGTAAAAAAGGGTAATTTCTTAAGTTATTGTACAACATTTTGTCTATTTTACCGCGTTTTGATTTAAGCTATTGGAAGTAGTTTTTTTTTAAAAAAAGATTAAAAGGGGTAATTTCTTAAGTTATAGTACATCATTTTGTCTATTCTACGGCGTTTTATTTTAAGATATTGGAAGTAGTTTTCTTTTAAAAAGGGTAAAAAGGGGTAATTTCTTAAGTTATAATACCGCATTTTGTCTATTTTACAGCGTTTTGTTTTTAGTTATTGGAAGTAGTGTTTTTTAAAAAAAGTAAAAAGGGGTAATTTCTTAAGTTATAGTACAGCATTTTGCCTATTTTACCATATTTTTTTAAGCTATTGGAAGTAGTTTTTTTTTAAAAAAAAGGTAAAAAGGGGAAATTTTTTAAGTTACAGTACAACATTTTGTTTATTTTACAGCGTTTTATTTTAAGCTATTGGAAGTTGTTTTTTTTTTAAAAGGTATAAGGGGTAATTTCTTAAGTTATAGAATGACATTTTGTCTATTTTACGGCGTTTTGTTTTATGCTATTGGAAGTAGTTTTTTTTTAAAAGGGTATAAATGGGTAATTTCTTAAGTTACAGTACAACATTTTGTTTAGTTTACAGCGTTTTATTATAAGCTATTGGAAGTTGTATTTTTTTCAAAAAAGGGTAAAAATGGATAATTTCTTAAGTTATAGTACAATTTTCGTCTATTATACAGCTTTTTGTATTAATCTATTGGAATTAGTTTTTTTTTAAAGTAAAAAGGGGTAATTTCTTAAGTTATAGTATATCATTTTTTCTATTTTACAGCGTTTTGTTTTAAGCTATTGGAAGTAGTGTTTTTTTAAAAAAGGTAAAAGTGGGTAATTTCTTTAGTTATAGTACATCATTCTGTCTATTTTACAGCGTTTTGTTTTAAGCTATTGGAAGAAGTTTTTTTTTTTAAAAAAAAGGCAAAAATGGGTAATTTCCTGAGTTATAGTACAACATTTTGTCTATTTTACAGCGTTTTGTTTTCAGCTATTAGAAGGAGTGTTTTTTTTTAAAAAGGTAAAAAGGGTTAATTTCTTAAGTTATAGTACAACATTTTGTTTATTTTACAGCATTTGGTTTTAAGCTATTCGAAGTATTTTTTTTAAAAGGTAAAAGGAGGTTATTTCTTAAGTTATAGTACAACATTTTGTCAATTTTATAATGTTTTGTTTTAAGCTATTGGAAGTAGTTTTTTTTTTAAAAAAAAAGTGAAAGGGGCAATTTCTTAAGTTATAGTACAACATTTTTCTATTTCATAGCGTTTTGTATTTAGCTAATGGAAGTAGTTTTTTTTTAAAAAAAAAAGGTAGACAGGGGTAATTTCTTAAGTTATAGTACAGCATTTTTTCAGTTTTACAGTGTTTTGTTTTAAGCTATTGGAAGTTGTTTTTTTTAAAAGGTAAAAGGGGGCAATTTCCTAAGTTATAACACAGCATTTTGTCCATTTTACAAAGTTTTATTTTAAGCTATTGGGAGTAGTTTTTTTTAAGAAAAAAGGGTAAATAGTGGTAATTTCTTAAGTTATAGTACATCATTTTGTCTATTTTACAGCGTTTTGTTTTAAGCTATTGGAAGCATTTTAAAAAAAAAAGGTAAAAAGAGGTAATTTCTAATGTTATAGTGCATGATATTGTCTATTTTATGACGTTTTGTTTTAAGCAATTGGAAGTATGTTTTTTTTAAAAGGTAAAAGGGGTAATTTCTTAAGTTATAGTACAACATTTTGTCTATTTTACTGCGTTTTGTTTTAAGCTATTGGGAGTACGTTTTTTTTTAAAACAGGTAAAAGGGAGTAATTTCTTAAGTTATAGTATGACATTTTGTTTATTTTACAGCGTTTTGTTTTAAGTTATTGGAAGTAATTTTTTTTTTCAAAAAAGGTAAAAGGGGGTAATTTTTAAGTTATAGTACAACATTCTGTCTATTTTATAGCGTTTTGTTTTAAGCTATTGGAAGTAGTTTTTATTTAAAAAGGTAAAAGAGGAAATTTTTAAGTTATAGTACAACATTTTGTCTATTTTACAACGTTTTGTTCTAAGTTATTGGAAGTAATTTTTTTTAAAAAAAAAGGTAAAAGGGGGTAATTTCTTAAGTTATAATACAACATTTTGTCTATTTTACAGCGTTTTGTTTTAAGCTATTGGAAGTAGTTTATTTTTAAAAAAAAAGGGGAAAAAGGGGTAATTTCTTAAGTTATACTACAAATTTTTTTCTATTTTACTGCGTTTTGTTTTAAGCTATTGGAATTTTTTTTTTAAAAAAAGGTGAAAGTGGGTAATTTCATAAGTTACAATACAACATTTTGTCTATTTTACAGCGTTTTGTTTTAAGCTATTAGAAGTAATTTTTTAAAAAAAGGGTAAAAGGGGGTAATTTGTTAAGTTTTAGTACAACATTCTGTCTATTTTACAGCGTTTTGTTTTAAGCTATTGGAAGTAGTTTTTTTTTTAAACAAAGGTGAAAAGGGGAAATGTTTTAAGTTATTGTATAGAATTTTGTCTATTTTACAGTGTTTTGTTTTAAGCTATTGGAAGTAGTTTTTTTTAAAGAAAAAAGGTAAAAAGGATAATTTCTTAAGTTATAGTACAACATTTTGTCTATTTTACAGCATTTGGTTTTATGCTATTGGAAGTAGTTTTTTCTTAAAACAGGAAAAATGGGGTAATTTTTTAAGTTATAATACAACATTTTGTCTATTTTACAGCCTTTTGTTTTAAGCTATTGGAAGTAGTTTTTTTTAAAAAAAGTTAAAAGGGGGTAATGTTTAAAGTTATAATACAACATTCTTCCTATTTTACAGCGTTTTATTTTAAGATATTTGAAATAGTTTTTTTTTAAAAAAAAAGGTAAAAAGGGAAAAAAAATTAAGTTATAGTACAGCATTTTGTCTATTTTACAACGCTTTGTTTTAAGCTATTAGAAGTGGTTTTTTTTTAAAAAAAAAAGGGTAATAGGGGTAATTTCTTAAGTTATTGTGCAACATTTTGTCTATTTTACAGCTGTTTTGCTTTAAGCTATTGGAAATAGTTTTTTTTTTAAAAAAAAAGATAAAAGGGGTAATTTCTTAAGTTATAGTACAACATTTGTCTATTCTACAGCGTTTTGTTTTAAGCTACTTAAAGTAATTTTTTTAAAAAAAATGGGTAAAAAGGTGTAATTTCTTAAGTTATAGTACAACATTTTGTCTATTTTACAGCATTTTGTTTTAAGCTATTGGAAGTAGTGTTTTCTTTAAAAAAAGGGGTAATCTCTTAAGTTATAGTACAACATTTTGTCTATTTTACAGCATTTTGTTTTAAGCTGTTGGAAGTAGTTTTTAAAAAAAAATGGTAAAATGGGGAAAAAAATTAAGTTATAGCACGGCATTTTGTCTATTTTACAACGTTTTGTTTTAAGCTATTGGAAGTAGTTTTTTTAAAAAGGTATAAGGGGTAATTTCTTAAGTTATAGAACAGCATTTTGTCTATTTCACAGCATTTTGTTTTAAGCTATTCGAAGTAAATTTTTTAAAAAAAAAGGTATATATGTGTAATTTCTTAAGTTACAGTGCAGCATTTTGCCTATTTTACAGCATTTTGTTTTAAGCTATTGGAAGTATTTTTTTTTTAAAAAAAGGTATAAATGGGTAATTTCTTAAGTTACAATATAGCATTTTGTCTATTTTACAGCGTTTTGTTTTAAGCTATTGGAAGTAGTTTTTTTTTAAAAAAAAGTAAAAAGGGATTATTTCTTAAGTTATAGTACAACTTTTTGTCTATTTTACAGCTTTTTGTATTAACCTATTGGAATTAGTTTTTTTTTTAAAAAGTAAAAAGGGGTAATTTCTTAAGTTATAGTATGGAATTTTGTCTATTTTAGAGCGTTTTGTTTTAAGCTATTAGAAGTAGTATTTTTTTTTGAAAAGGTAAAAGGGGGTAATTTCTTAAGTTATAGTACAGCATTCTGTCTATTTTACAGCATTTTATTTTAAGCTAATGGAAGAAATTTTATTTAAAAAAAGGTAAAAATGGATAATTTCTTAAGTTATAGTACAAAATTTTGTCTATTTTATAGCGTTTTGTTTTTAGCTATTAGAAGAGGTGTTTTTAAAAAAAAAAAGGTAAAAAAAGGTAATTTCTTAAGTTATAGTATAACATTTTGTCTCTTTTGCAGCGTTTGGTTTTAAGCTATTGGGAGTAGTTTTTTTTGAAAGGTAGAAGAAGGTTATTTCTTAAGTTATAGTACAACATTTTGTCTATTTTACAGCGTTTTGTTTTAAGCTATTAGAAGTATTTTTTTAAAAAAAAAGGTAAACATGGGTAATTTCTTAAGTTATAATACAGCATATTTTCTGTTCTACAGCGTTTTGTTTTAAGCTATTGGAAGTAGTTTTTTTAAAAAAAGGTAAAAGGGGGTAATTTCGTAAGTTGTAACACATCATTTTGTCTATTTTACAGCGTTTTGTTTTAAGCTATTGGAAGCAGTTTTCTTTTTTTAGAAAACGGTAAAAAGGGGCAATTTGTTATGTTAAAGTACATCATTTTGTCTATTTTAAAACGTTTTGTTTTAAGTAATCGGAAGTAGATGTTTTATAAAAAAGGGTAAAAAGGGGAAATTTTAAATTATAGTGTAGCATTTTGTCTATTTTATAGCATTTTGTTTGAAGCTATTGGAACTAGTTTTTTTTTTAATGTAAAAAATGGGTAATTTCTTAAGTTATAGTACAGAATTTTGTCTATTTTACAACGTGTTAACCCCACTAAAGCCTGGGCCGACTCATCTGATCGAGGTTCGACTCATCAAAGACCGACTCATCTGATCCCGACTCATCCATTTAAGGTCCTTAAGTATCACAATGGGTTTGCGACTCAAGGGATTAACGGTTCATAAGAAAAGGCCGACTCAAGTTCGTTAACGACTCAACGACCCAAGAAGCCTGTGACTTAAGGGGTCTACGACTTAAGGAACCTGACGAGTTAAGGAAATTCTACGAGTTAAGGATGGCACGACTCAGGGAAGTCTACGACTCAAAAGATAGGTCAATTCACAACCTAAGACTCAGAGACAAGCTCAGAATCATGCTGCAAAGGGGTTGACTCGTTGATGAGTTACGACTTGTTATGAGCCGTGCATGACTCATGAAGACAGGAAGATAGCTGCATCCTAATAACTCGTAAACGACTTGGGACCAGATAAGACGGGTCATAAGCTAACTGACTAAAATCCCAAAACAACAAAGGGCCGACCTACGACTTACGGTAGGTCGTTCACGACCTAACTTGAGTCGTCCACGACTTAAAGCTACTATGAAGAAATCCAGCGCTGCCTCATCTTGGACCATGACCTATTAACTCGCAGACGAGTTAAGACTTGTGCTGTATACAGAGGACCGGAGAAGCTCTGATATGAAGTCAGGACTCAACCAGCTGAGTCGCCTATGACATACGACTCATCGAGAGTCGGTCACAACTTACGACTCATATTGAGTCGGTAACGACTCATGACTTGACAATTTCAGACCAGAACTCTCTATAAATAGGCGACCACCTCCAACATTCAAAGGACTTTTGCGCATTCTCCTCACACACCGTTACCTTGCTGCATTGAGAACTTCATCAACACTTAGAGCTTCCAAGATTAGAGGAATACAATCAAAGAAATTCACGAAGAAACCACACATCTTCAACATGAATCTAAGAACTTTAATCGACATTGAAGCTTAAGACTTGTTCCAAATCACTTGTAGCTTGAAGTGTATTGTACTTGAGAAGAATTGTATCAGTTTGTAACGGGATTATTAATAAAAGTACTTAGAGTGGACGTAGGCTATACCCTTAAGCCGAACCACTATAAAATCGTTGTTGTTTACTGCTTTTCTGCTATTACTTGCTTGTAATTCTTTCCCGATCTATCGGGTGGTGCTTTCACAACTACACTTTACACACTGGGGTGTTAGCGTTCACATTTTGGCGTTAACATTTTTAGTGCTTTCACTGAGAATTGAACTCAGGAAAACTGTCATCATTGCTTCGCAGAGATTTGAAGAAAGAATTTCCTTAAAAACCAGAAGTCTATCTGAGATTATGGCTCCTGGAAGGAAAAGTAGATCTATCAGATCTGGAAACATTCAAGAGGGAACCTCCGCTTCCCCTGTACCTAATCAACCCACTCCGTCTGTTGGAGTTACGAAAGCGGAGTTGGATGCTGTGATTCTAGGGCTAAACCAGCAGATAAACGCCCAAAATGCACAATTAGAGGCTCAAAGTGCCCAGAATGCTCTGATTCTGAATAAATTGAACGATTTACTTGGGGAAAACAATCAACCAGCTTGTAATGAAAGGAACTGTGCTGGCAACATTCATGATGTTAGTGAAAGGAATGCTCCTGAAAGGGCTACTAGTCCCTTTGAGCAGGCAGTTCCTGAGGCTGGTGGATCTAAAACTCGGCATGATGAGGAATATCTTTCTGGAATGGTCCGGCAGATCATGAAAGAAAGTATGCAAAGGGTTGAAGATGAGAAGGAATGGGGTTTCGCTCCAAGTAAAACTCCGTTCACTGAAAAAATCTTAAAGGCGGAATTTCCAAGGAAGTTTGTCCCTCCGACTATTCCAGCTTACAAAGGGACAAGTGATCCGAATGAGTTCCTGTATAAATATGATTGGCACATGACAGGTGCCAGGGCCTCTGACGAAATAAAATGTCGATATTTCCCCGTATACCTTGAAGGTGTGGCTCTACTATGGTTCACCAAGTTGCCAGTCCGATCTATCGATCAGTTTTCAGACTTGACCAGAAAATTCAAAGAGCAGTTTAGACTATATGCTTCGAAGGCCAAGGACATTATGTCACTATCGAGTTTGGAGCAGAATCCTGGGGAGTCTATCAGATCCTTCTTGAACCGCTTTAATATAGCACTGGCTGAGGTGGACAATGCTGAACCACGAATGATATTGACTTATCTGATGAGGGCTATTGATAAGTCAAGCGAATTTGGGAAATGGTTAAATATGAAGGAGCCAACCTCTCTCGAAAAGTTCTACAAAAAAGCAGATGAATTCATTCGCTTGGAAAGCCGTCCTTTACCGGTAAAGACAGTGTTGGAGAAAGCAGAAGACAACACTGCCGCTCCACGCAAGAATGAATCGGTGGGGCAAAAAAGGGAGAATGATAATGGGAAGAAACAGGGTAATCTGAAGAAGCCCCGATCCTTCAAGACATCAGAGTATACTCCATTATCACATACGCCGGAGCACATCTACCTTGCCACTAAAGATTCCGTCGATTTCCCTAAACCTATCCCTTTGAGGACCGGGAAAAAAGCCATACAAAGTGGGAAGTTCTGTCGTTTCCACAATCAACCCGGTCATGAAACTGATGAATGCCGTCAGTTGAAAAATCTGATTGAAGAGTTGCTAAGAGAGAACAAACTGCAACAATTTGTGAAGAAGAATAGCAACAATCCTGCATCGTCTAGTCAGGGGCAACAGGTTCCTGTTCATCAGCCCAGGACAGGTGAGAAAGCTACGGGACATGAATCTGGAAGGCCCGTAATCAATGTCATTACAGGAGGGCCTCACCCAGCTGGCAAAAGCTGGGGTGAGATGGAGAGATATTCCAGGGCTTTGAAATATGCTCCAGCCGAAGAAGACGTCTTTGTTTTAGAAGACACTACGCCCCTGAAACAACAGAAAACTTTCAGCGATGATATTGTTTTCAGAGCCAGAGATTCCACAGGTATAGAAGCTCCTACCCTAGATCCCTTGGTCATCTCGGCTGGTATTGGACCGGCCATTGTCAGAAGAGTCCTCATTGACTGCGGAGCATCATGCAATATTCTCTTCAAGAAGACATTTGACCAGATGAAAATCCCTATGATTGATGTACAAGCCTCATCACAGAAGATCGCTGGCTTCACTGGGGAGCCAAAACAACCAATTGGACCATCGATCTGCTTGTAGAACTTGGAGAAGCAGAAAGGAAAGTGGTCCGCAAGCAAACATTTGTGATTGTCGATGAGTTTTCTGCTTATAATGCTTTTCTTGGCCGTCCAACACTCGCAGCATTCAAAGCTATCCTAGCCCCGTGGTGCCTCACTATTAAATTCCCTACTGACAATGGAGTAGGAGTTATAAAAGGGGATTAAAATGCTGCGCGAGAGTGCTATTTGACAGAGCTGCGAGAGTCAAGAAAAAGAGAAATGGGGAAGGATGCGGCAACCCCGGTCCGCATCAAAGAACCAGCCTTGTAGAAATTACGGGGCGGACCCTGCACTGGCGAGCACAGCGGGGCACGGAAAGAAATGGATCCCAGAAAAGCCAGTGCAGGGGAGAATAGAGTGGTACCGGTGGAAACGACAGTTCCGGTACCTGTTGACCCGAAGGACCCAAATAAGGTGTTAAATGTGGGTTCATAGCTTAATGTGTCAATTCAGAATATCTTGATATCTTTCCTGAAAGCAAATCTGGATGTCTTTGCTTGGACTCATGCCGATATGTGTGGAATATCCCCAGAAGTTGCAGTACACGCTCTGAATATTGACCCAAAGTTTACGCCAGTTAAACAGAAAAGAAGAACCCAAGGTCCAGAAAGGTCAGCAGCATTGAAAGAAGAAGTTGATCGACTCATGGAAAATAACTTCATCAAAGAATCTACATATCCGAATTGGGTTTCAAATCCTGTGTTGGTCAAGAAAGCTAATGGAAAATGGAGAGTGTGCATTGATTTTTCTGATCTAAACAAAGCTTGCCCCAAAGATTGCTTCCCATTACCCAGGATCGATCAACTGGTAGACGGAACTGCGGGACATGAATTGTTATCTTTCATGGATGCCTACTCCGGTTATAACCAAATCATGATGCACGAGCCGGATCAGGAGGATACAAGCTTTATCACAGATGTTGGACTTTATTGCTACAGAGTTATGCCCTTCGGATTGAAAAATGCAGGGGCAACCTACCAAAGACTTGTTAATGCTATGTTCAAACCGCAATTGGGCAAAACTATGGAAGTCTACGTCGACGACATGTTAGTGAAGTCCAGGAAAGCAGCGGATCACATTGAACACTTAGCAGAAATGTTCGCAGTCCTCCGGAAATACAAAATGAAACTTAACCCTCTGAAATGTACATTTGGGGTCGAGTCCGGAAAGTTCTTAGGTTTCATCGTCAGTGCTAGGGGCATTGAGGCTAGTCCAGCTCAAATTACTGCCTTGAAAGAAGTTAAAGCTCCTAGAACAAAGAAGGAATTGCAGAGTCTCAACGGAAAGGTCGCCGCCCTGAGTCGGTTCATTTCCAAAGCCACTGATAAATGCATCCCATTCTTTGACGCCCTGAAGAAAGAAAAGAAGAATTTTGAATGGACTTCCGAATGCCAAAAAGCCTTCAATGAGTTGATCCGTCATATGGAAACGCCTCCAATACTTTCTAGGCCAGGCAATGGTGAGGATCTTCTTATATACTTGGCAGTATCATCTCATGCTCTAAGTGCAGCGCTGATACGGGAAGACAAAAGGATTCAACATCCGGTTTACTATATCAGCAAAAGACTCACTGGGGCAGAGCTGAATTACTCCAAGTTGGAAAAACTCGCCTATTGCCTACTAGTTGCATCAAGGAAACTGAGGCAATATTTCCAAGCTCATCCTATCAAAGTACTCACCGATCAGCCTCTAAAGCAAGTCCTATTTCGCCCTGAAACGTCGGGTCGCCTTCTAAAATGGAACGTTGAACTCAGTCAATATGACATCACCTATCACCCCCGAAAAGCAATCAACGGACAAGCTTTAGCTGATTTCATTGCAGAATTCACAGAGAAAGATAATGGTGAGGAAGAAACGATCAACGATTCCCCAATCCAGTGGAAGATGTATGTTGATGGCGCAAGAAATGACTACTGTTCTGGAGCCGGAGTGGTACTTGAAACTCCTGAGGGTCGATCATTATGTTATGCACTAAGATTGGAATTTCCTTCAACAAACAATGAAGCAGAATATGAAGCTCTTATTGCAGGTCTGAAAATCGCTAAAGAGCTAAACATTCGAGCATTACAAATCTTCAGTGATTCTCAGCTTATTGTATGCCAAGTCAAGAAGGAATTTCAAGCAAAAGGTGGAAACCTGCCTTCCTACTTGTCAAAGGCTTGGGAACTCCTATGTGAACTCGATCACTATTCAATAAGCCACATTCCTCGGGAAGAGAATATGAAGGCAGATTCCCTCGCAAAGTATTCAAGTTCTGGTGAAGCTCAACTATTGGGATTGGTCCCTGTAGAAGTCCTTTCAGCACCAAGTATAGACGAGATGGATATAGACTGGATTATGAATGTATCTCAAGAACAAGAGTCATGGATGACTCCAATACTGGACTACCTACTCAGAGGTTCTCTGCCAGAAAATTCGATAGAAAGACGAAAGCTACTAAGGAAAGCCTCTCGCTATGTAATTCAGGATGGCCGATTGTACAGACGGGGATTCTCAATGCCATTGCTTCGATGTGTATCCCGGGAAGAGTCCAAAACAATCCTAGCTGAGGTGCATGGAGGAGAATGTGGTGATCATTCAGGTGGTCAAACATTAGCAAAGAAAATTCTCCGATACGGATATTTTTGGCCAGAAATTAATCGAGATGCTGCAGATTACTCCCGAAAATGTGACAAATGCCAAAGATTTGCCAAAATTCTTAGAGCACCTTCTACCGAACTCACACAGATGGTCAGTCCATGGCCATTTGCAATTTGGGGAATGGATCTCATTGGGCCGCTACCAACTGCTAAATCAGGGATTAAATATGCTATTGTTGCAGTTGATTATTTTACTAAATGGGCTGAAGCTGAACCATTGGCTACTATCACTTCTAAGAAAATGATAAGCTTTGTGACCAAGAATATCATTTGCAGATACGGTGTGCCTCAGAAAATAATCACAGACAATGGTACTCAGTTTGAAAGCGAGGAATTCCAGGATTTTTGCAAACGATTCAAAATCCAGAAAAGCTTTTCGGCAGTAGCTCATCCGCAGGCTAACGGGCAAGTGGAAGCAGTGAACAAGATCATCAAATCAACCATCAAAAAGCAACTCGAAAGAGCAAAAGGTGGTTGGGTCGATAAACTACCACTTGCACTATGGGCATACAGAACTACTCACAAAACTGCAACTGGGCATACTCCTTTTTCGTTAGCATACGGATCGGAAGCAATGATCCCGGTTGAAACAGAGGTCCCTTCACACAGAAGAATCCATTTCAATCAAGCAGAAAATGAGAAGCTACAACTTGAAGCACTAGATCTCCTTGATGAAAAAAGAGATGAAGCTAACCTCAGAGTTGCAGCTCATCAGCAAAGGATAGCCAGACATTTCAATTCCAAAGTTCGTCAACGCAACTTTGAAATTGGAGATCTAGTCTTGAAAAGAATTATGACCGCGACAGGTGTGTTTGGGCCAAATTGGGAAGGACCGTATGTAATAGGTCAAAAACTTCTTGACGGCACATTCAAGCTCACCACTGTTGATGGAGATCAAATTCCAAGGGCATGGAACAGCAACCATTTGCGTCCATACTTTACTTGAAAATTTTGTTGAAACATTGTAAAAAGAATTATGAATGTATGATTCTTGTAATTGAAAGCAATTGTGAAACTGATGCAAGTAAATAATGAAAGAATATAAAGTGGATGTAGGCCCAATTTCATGGCCGAACCACTATAAATCTTGTGTTCCTTATTATTATTATATGTTTGCTTTGTTTTCGATATAAAAATACATAAAATGTATTGCTGAAATGTCGATTTAAATTTTTGCAGACAATGGAAATAAAACTTGCGCATAATAAGACCGAGTGATTCTCACCATCATTCAACAAACAAATTTCAAGTCATAAAGGCCCCGAATTCAAATCCTAGATAGGAAATACTTCAATTGAACGGCTTATGATTTCGATAGAAACGAGCCCTTGCTAATAAATTGAGATTGTTTGAACGAACAAACATCCAATTAGGAAGCTAGTGCCCGTTCTCACGAACTTGCCTGACAATGAAGTACGCTTCCTTGGATTAAACGAGCCACTTGCGAGAAAAGGGGAATGAAAACTTGAAAAGAAAAAAAAAAGAGGATCGCTGAAAAGGCATAAGCAAGTGGACAGAGGAACAACCAAAGCTACCATCAGCAGCACAAGTCCTCTTCGGAGGATAAAAGAGCTCTAATGGGTCATACGCCACAAAAAAAGAAAGTTCTCTACTCAACAAAAAAGATTGGAGGAGTCATGACCCTCCAACCATGAGAGAGTAACTTCCAGGCGATGAAAACCCTCTCTGAGGCACATTTCACCAGGAGTTGAAGTGTTATGACCGCTCTTCGGGATTTCACTTCACCAGAGTTGAAATGCCAAAAAATAAAAGCCCTCTTCGGAGGCCCATTTCACCAGGAGTTGAAGTGTTATGACCGCTCTTCGGGATTTCACTTCACCAGAGTTGAAATGCCAAAAAATAAAAGCCCTCTTCGGAGGCCCATTTCACCAGGAGTTGAAGTATTATGACCGCTCTTCGGAATTTCACTTCACCAGAGTTGAAATGTAAACAAAATAAAAGCCCTCTTCGGAGGCACATTTCGCCAGGATATGAAGTGTAACAACCGCTCTTCGGAATTTCACTTCTCCAAAGTTGAAATGCAAAAACAAAATAAAGACCTTCCTGAAAGTACACGTTTCACCGAGATTGAAATAAAACTTCCAAGTGTTGAAACGTGAAAAGGCTTTCTTCGAAGGCACAACTCTTTGGAGGTACACGTTTCACCAAGATTGAAATAAAACTTCCAAGTGTTGAAACGTGAAAAATCCCTCCTTAGAGGTACAACCCCCTCCCGGGGACACAATCAAGAAGAAAGACCTCTTCGGAAGCCCACGTTTCACCGAGATTGAAATAAAACTTCCAAGTGTTGAAACGTGAAAAGGCTTTCTTCGAAGGCACAACTCCTTGGAGGTACACGTTTCACCAAGATTGAAATAAAACTTCCAAGTGTTGAAACGTGAAAAATCCCTCCTTAGAGGTACAACCCCCTCCCGGGGACACAATCAAGAAGAAAGACCTCTTCGGAAGCCCACGTTTCACCAAGATTGAAATAAAACTTCCAAATGTTGAAACGTGAAAAGGCTTTCTTCAAAGGCACAACTCTTTGGAGGTACACGTTTCACCGAGATCGAAATAAAACTTCCAAGTGTTGAAACGTGAGAAATCCCTCCTCAGAGGTACAACTTTGTATAAAAAAAATCCTCATCAAAAGCGTACTTTAACTTTCAAAGGAAGAGTAATTTACCTACTATGGAAAATGATCGTCAAAAAAAAAAAAAAAAAAAAAAAGAAAAAAGAAAAGAAGTTAAAGTACCCTTCACAGGTCCGCTTTACCACATAGAGGAATTCACTTGGTAAAATATGCACATAAGCAAAAGAAAAAAGTGATTTCTTCGAACGACAAAGCGTAGAAACTTATACGAAGGGAGTTGTACTCTACAAAAATTTTCTTTAAAGAATAAAATAATTATTCTTTAGCAAATAAGAGTGCAAGTCCCCTCAAAGTATAAAATATTGCAGCAAGCTTAAGGTATGGGGGCAACATGGTATAATAGTATAGCTGCATCAGTAAAGTAATACTCAAACAACATACCATAAGCCCGCTGCAATATCGTGTAAATAAACTTGTGCAAAAAAAAAAAAAAATAGTAAATGCATTCTCAAATTCAAACAGAAGTTTGTACAAACGAAGAATCATTTTATTCAATTATAATGCAGATACAGGTTTCAAAATAAAAGCGGGGGCCGGTACCCGCACAACTCTCGGCCAGTTCATACAAAAGACAAAAAGCTAAAGTCTTCACTTCTTTTTACTGCCTTTGGACCCTTTACCCGGCCGAATGACCAGCTTTTCAGGTCGACCAGTGGGTATAAGGGAGGAAGGAGAGGTAGGCGCAGCTGGCCCAACTTCTGGCTCCTCTTCAGTGGCAGTGATTATCTTCCCTCTCCTCTTTGATGCTCCTTGCTTCCTTCTCCTCTTTGAGGAAGACTCACTTCCTGGAGTGACAAGTTTAGATAGAGTTATATCGTCAGAAGGAGTCCGCTCTGGAGATATGTCACCTCCCTCAAGTCCCTCATCTTTCTGCTCTTGCGAAGCAATGGGATCATCCAGGCCATGGAGAGCCTCTATTTGTTCCTCCTGTGATCCAGGCTGCGAAGCAGAAGGAGGAGCCACCTGAAGAGATGGAGGAGGGATTACCGGAGAAGTAGAGATTTGAGCAGTGCTTGATACTTTTTCTACAGAAGAAAAGAGGTTAAAGTCAGTAAAGAGAGGAGATGAAGGTTCACCAATGAAGTCAGTAAAGAGAGGATATGAAGGCTCATCAACGTTGAGAAAATAGCCAAGGAGCTCATGAAACTCATGCGAAATAAATGAGTAACCCGCTTGAGCAGAATTGACAATAGCAAGATTAACAGTGAAATTACCTGGAGAAGCTGGTTTCCTGATATCGACTTCATAAGCTTGCGCATCAGCGCTCTCATCACCCTCGTCTCCACCTTGTATGCTTGTAATCTCAGTGGTAACTTTGGTGGGAGATGCAAGATGGGAACTGGAACCAATAATGTCGACTTCAGACGAAGAAGGTGGCTGGACTAGAGTAGTTGAAGTGGTTTTCCCCAGCCGGTCCCCTTCCGTCACTTCAGTTCTGAATTTGGCAAGTTGTTCCTTTCCCTTGGCAAGGGCAGCGCGAGCGTCATCATCAAAATAATGCCTTTCCAGAGCTGATTCGTCGTAACCGGCACCTTCAGCACCAAGCATCTCAAGAGCGGCCTCCCATACTTCAGCTAAAGTGATTTCATACTTAGGACCAAGAAAAGCGAGGCTTCCACGCCCCAAGACGCTATGCAAGTAGAAGTCGAATAATGTTGAGCCGAAGCTGTTTTTGGTCGCCTCATGAGATTCTTCGGCTGCGATTTTGCCGGCGACAGCCTCATCACGTTCCCTTTCAGTTTTGGCAAGCTGAAGCTTAAGCATTTGTATCTCCGCCTCCTGGGAGTTGTTTTTCTTTCGAAGCTCAGCAATATCAGAGACATAGCCTTCACTGATTCTTTTTTGTGCTTCGAGCCTGTCTTCGGCATCCCTTTGGCTAGCATGAGCGTCTCTCACTTGTTTCAGGAGCACTTCTTCTTTTTGAGAGTAGGAAGTAGAGGAAGCAGCAAGTTCATGTTTCAATTCCTCGACTTTTGCTTCAAGCTCCTCATTGTAAGAAGCAATGTTCCTCATCTCGGTGTCGTGTTGCTCAACGACCTTTTGCCATTCGGCCTTATCGTTTTCCATAGTAAGCATGGCCTCTATGTTGGCACGGTTAACTCTTTGAAGCTCATCGACAAGCTTCTGCCAGTTTGACATCCTCTCGATATCGAGCTTGACTGCATCAAGATTGCGCAACATAGCAGACTTGTCGATGGGGACCAAGTCTAGGTCGAACCTCACCCCCTTAAGGCACCATTGAGGAAATCGGCTCTGCAGAGTGGCAGGACCCGGTCCAACTTGAAATTTGGGCCTACTAATTATCGTTTGAATGTCTGATTTCCCAAGAGCGGGAGAGTCAGAAGGAATGTCGAGCGAGGCAGGAGTAGTAACTTTCTCAGGAGTAGTAGAGGCCTGCTTTTCACTGTGACGGGCTCGTTTGCTTAAGTCTTCACTCATGTGACCTTTTCCACGATCGTCATGAGTTTTTCTCTTGTGGGAGTCATCGCCTTTTTGCCAAGAATCATGGCGCTCTTCTCTCTCCCTTCTTTCGCGACGTTCTTCTTCAGTCCTCCTTTCATGAGCCTTTCGGGCAGCCCTTTCTTCGTCAGATTCTCTGTAGGAGGGAAAGTAACGCCTATAATCGTATTGACCACGCCCCCCGTAGCGTTGGAAATCCTGATAATATGATCCGCCGCGTGTCATTGAAGGATCTGAAATAAGAAAAGATAAGCTTTAGAAATCTTTAAAGTATGAGAAGATAAGTGCATAAATGTGATGGAAAATCCTTAGTTGTGTGTGAAGTGCAAACTACTCGCATTGGACTAACGAACCACTCCTCAGTTGGGGGGAAGTAATAGGTCCCACTGTCGGTGACAATTCTTGGGATAAAGGAGTTGGAGTCTGTTGGAGGGCAGATGTCGCTTCAATCATCGGGGGTACAGTTTTACCACAGGCAGGGTCATCTTTAAAGAGCTCTTGGGAAGTGACGATTATGTCACTTAAATCCCCAAAGACGTCATCACCGTCATGCCCAACCTGATTCCCTCCATCAGCTCCTTTGTCAGCACTCTTCCTGGTTTGGGAAAGGGGCTCCTCTTCTTCTTCAATTATGGGAGCAAGTGCGGGCTTTTCGGAGGGTCCCGCATCGTCTCTTGGAGTAGAGCACTTTACTAGTAAGGTTTCTGCAGAAATTTCTCCTCGCATGTGCTCTTTAGTGGGGATCGGAAGATCAGGAGTTCTCACCGGAGAATCAGGAACCTCCGTTGGAGCTTCATGAGGCCGAGTAAAGCGAGAGGGATGGAGGAGTCCGTATTGATGTAAAAATTCATCGTTTAGCAGAAACTTTATGCTCCTCTCTTCTACCGGCACGGCATTTAATCTTTCAAAAATTTGCTTAAGACTTGGGTCCCTAGCAGGGGGTGGAAGTGCTAAAACAGGAAAAGAATGAAATTAGCAATTGAGAGTTCAGATCTCGAGAAAGTTTCAAAACGGAAAAAGTAAAGACAGGAAATCTTACTTCCCACTCTCCAGATGGCATAAAACCCTGGAGGGCAGCGAACAAAGAAAAACTGATTCAAAAATCCGTGAGCGCTTTCGGAGAGATCAGTAATAAGTTTGCGGTTTCGAGCGCTTCTTATAACCACGATGGAGGGATGGTCTTTAATTTTCGTGAATGAGCAAAAATAGCAGATCTCCCCGAAGCTTGGTAATCGATCCAAAACTCTCCTAAATAGAACACATAACCCCATCAGAATGGCGTAGCCATTGGGGTGTAATTGGAATGGAGAGATAGACAACCGAAGCAGGAACTGTTGAAGAAAGTCATTAAAGGGAGGAATAGCGCCGTTCAAGCACATTTGGCGATTAACAGCAACAAAGCCAAGAGGGGGCCTATCCGCGGTGTCATTTGGCCCCGGAAGTAAGATGTCAGCATCATCAATGCCAAACTGGACGCGCAGTTGGTTAAACACCCGCTGATTCAAAGTTGTGGATGTTCTCTCCGGAGGGTTGTCTACAGGGATGGCTACTGGGAAGACATCTTCAGCCTGGCCCATCGGCTCTTCTTGATGAGAGGTCATTCTACACAAGCAACTGGATGTTCAAATGCGAAGGTGCACATTTCCTAAAAAGTGTGAAGTGTCGTGCAAAGCTAATAAAAAAAATAACAAGTAAAGATAACTGGAATTAAACTGGTTGACGATTGATTGACTACGGTAATTTCGGAACTTGTTATTTAAAGCTCAAGCATAATATTAATGCGGGCTGGTCAGTTTCAATTGACTAATCCAGTGCTGCTTTAATATTCAACTTGAAATCGATAGCACTTCGTTCACACGATTTATTTAAGTTAATTATCTGTTATTAACTAATCTGTCATTTGATGTGGGAAGTCGATGGTAGTATATTCGTCCCAATTTTCTGTAAATATCATGTTAAACAGGTTATTAGCTTACAAGTTAAAGCAATCTGTAAAAGATTCAAGCAGCAGTTCAAGGTTCAAGTGGAGTTTAAAAGTGCAAGTGCTAAGTCGTAGACGACTCAAGGACTAAGTCGAAGACGACTCAGCAATACTTAGGTCATGAGTCATAAAAGAAAGAATAGATGTCAGCTCAGAATTACGAAAAATTCATCAAGACATGTCTCGGCCCCGACTCAAGCATTGTGTCGTGATGTCTCGGCCCCGACTCAAGCATTGTGTCGTGATGTCTCGGCCCCGACTCAAGTCTTGTGTCGTGAAGGTTGGTGAGCCGGTCCAGAGTTGAATCGCAAAGGGTTTTAGGTCGTTCAAGATTATTAAGTCGCATCAGGGGTAGTGTTTTACTCTGATTGGCCTATCTACCATACAACTCCAAAACCCGTTTCCCTCCTACCCCATGTTAACCCAATGACCTATCTCCAAGTCCTATCTTCGGATCCTAACCCATAACCCGTTAACCTAATGGTATCTCCAAAAATAGCAACTTTAATCCTATCACGATACAGAATCGCCTCGAATGGTGGATCGCCGCAAGTCAAATCAGGTGGGCTCAAATTCATCGGCGATCAATCCAACCAAATTCGTAAGGCTCGAAGGAATGAACCGGAAGTGAAAAATTAAACGCATGAATCAATGGTGATCGACAATCAGAGGGAAAGCAGGATCGCTTACGTGGTGTGATGCTCGAGAGAATTGAAAGTGGATCAAGTTGAAATTGCTTTTGGAGCTCAGAGAAATTTTAATGGCAGAAAACGACTCACAAGATTGGTATGAGAAGAAGATGAAAGTGACGAGTCATGCCTTTTATACCAAGGTAGTAGGACGTGAGTCGGCATATGCCGGTTAAGATAAGTCGAAGCACACGACCTACGACTTAGGCGTGTGCTTCGAGGGGCAAATGTTAACCCCACTAAAGCCTGGGCCGACTCATCTGATCGAGGTTCGACTCATCAAAGACCGACTCATCTGATCCCGACTCATCCATTTAAGGTCCTTAAGTATCACAATGGGTTTGCGACTCAAGGGATTAACGGTTCATAAGAAAAGGCCGACTCAAGTTCGTTAACGACTCAACGACCCAAGAAGCCTGTGACTTAAGGGGTCTACGACTTAAGGAACCTGACGAGTTAAGGAAATTCTACGAGTTAAGGATGGCACGACTCAGGGAAGTCTACGACTCAAAAGATAGGTCAATTCACAACCTAAGACTCAGAGACAAGCTCAGAATCATGCTGCAAAGGGGTTGACTCGTTGATGAGTTACGACTTGTTATGAGCCGTGCATGACTCATGAAGACAGAAAGATAGCTGCATCCTAATAACTCGTAAACGACTTGGGACCAGATAAGACGGGTCATAAGCTAACTGACTAAAATCCAAAAACAACAAAGGGCCGACCTACGACTTACGGTAGGTCGTTCACGACCTAACTTGAGTCGTCCACGACTTAAAGCTACTATGAAGAAATCCAGCGCTGCCTCATCTTGGACCATGACCTATTAACTCGCAGACGAGTTAAGACTTGTGCTGTATACAGAGGACCGGAGAAGCTCTGATATGAAGTCAGGACTCAACCAGCTGAGTCGCCTATGACATACGACTCATCGAGAGTCGGTCACAACTTACGACTCATATTGAGTCGGTAACGACTCATGACTTGACAATTTCAGACCAGAACTCTCTATAAATAGGCGACCACCTCCAACATTCAAAGGACTTTTGCGCATTCTCCTCACACACCGTTACCTTGCTGCATTGAGAACTTCATCAACACTTAGAGCTTCCAAGATTAGAGGAATACAATCAAAGAAATTCACGAAGAAACCACACATCTTCAACATGAATCTAAGAACTTTAATCGACATTGAAGCTTAAGACTTGTTCCAAATCACTTGTAGCTTGAAGTGTATTGTACTTGAGAAGAATTGTATCAGTTTGTAACGGGATTATTAATAAAAGTACTTAGAGTGGACGTAGGCTATACCCTTAAGCCGAACCACTATAAAATCGTTGTTGTTTACTGCTTTTCTGCTATTACTTGCTTGTAATTCTTTCCCGATCTATCGGGTGGTGCTTTCACAACTACACTTTACACACTGGGGTGTTAGCGTTCACATTTTGGCGTTAACACAACGTTTTGTTTTAAGCAATTGGAAGTATTTTTTTAAAAGGTAAAAGGGGTAATTTCTTAAGTCATATTACAACATTTTGTCTATTTTACTGTGTTTTGTTTTAAGCAATTGGAAGTAGTTTTTTTTAAACAGGCAAAAGGAGGTAATTTATTAAGTTATAGTACATCATTTCGTCTATTTTACAGCGTTTTGTTTTAAGTTATTGGAAGTAATTTTTTTTCAATAAAGGTAAAAGGGTGTAATTTGTTAAGTTATAGTACAACATTGTAATTTGTTAAGTTATGGTACAACATTCAGTCCATTTTACAGGGTTTTGTTTTAAGCTATTGGAAGTAGTTTTTTTTTAAAAAAAAGGTAAAAGGGGGAAATTTTTTAAGTTATAGTATAGCATTTTGTCTATTTTACAACGTTTTGTTTTAAGCTATTGGAAGTAGTTCTTTAAAAAATAGGTAAAATGGATAATTTCTTAAGTTATAGTACAACATGTTGTCTATTTTACAGCGTTTTGTTTTAAGCTATTGGAGGTTGTTTTTTTTAAAAAAAGGTAAAAAGGGGTAATTTCTTAAGTTATATTACAAAATTTTGTCTGTTTTACTGCGTTTTATTTTAAGCTATTGGAAGTAGTTTTTTTTAAAAAAAACGTAAAAGTGGGTAATTTCATAAGTTATAATACAGGATTTTGTCTATTTTATAGCGTTTTGTTTTAAGCTATTGGAAGTACTTCTTTTTTTAAAAAGGCAAAAGGGGGTAATTTGTTAAGTTATAATACAGCATTCTGTCTATTTTACAGCGTTTTGTTTTAAGCTATTGGTTTTTTTTAAATAAAGGTGGAAAGGGGAATTTTTTTAAGTTATAATACATAATTTTGTCTATTTTACAATGTTTTGTTTTAAGCTATTGGAAGTAGTTTTTTTAAAAAAAGAAAGATAAAAAGGGGTATTTTCTTAAGTTATATTACAGCATTTTGTCTATTTTACAGCGTTTTATTTTAAGCTACTGGAAGTAGTTTTTTTAAAAAAAAGGTAAAAAGAGGTAATTTCTTAAGTTGTAGTACAACATTTTGTCTATTTTACAGCATTTGGTTTTATGCTATTGGAAGTAGCTGTAACATCCCGCCTTTTTGCACACTTTAAACCGACACACGTGCCAATTCAAAGCATACGCAAGGGCGGATTGTTATGGGGTAAATAAGAAAAACAGAGAAGAAACAAAAACAAAACAGAATCTCACAGCGGAAGGATAAAATATAATAATACATATACAGTTCAAAACAGTTTACAAACACTTGATTTGCTTTATACAATAAATATCAGAGTTACACATACCAATACAATCAATGCAGCGGAACAGTATGAGTGTGGTGCAATACTATAGATAATAATAATTCGACTCCTTCGTCTTCGTCCTTCAAAGCTAAAGTCTTCGATCCTGAAACGCTCGGACTGACCCGAGCGAATTTGAAAAGACAAAAACACTCGAGTCAGACTAAAAGATCTTATGTGAGTTAAATTAACAGAAATAAATATGAGTACAGTAACTCAAGAGATGTTCGGGATTTACATCTCCTAAGGCTCCGTTAAACTATTTACTATGTAGTATATTTCGCTATTATAATAGTGTCTATTTATAAAATAAACTTACTTTTAAATAGCGTTAAGGCTTTACATTTTCCACCTTAACACGTAAAATGCCAATAGTCTATACAGTACCGTAATACCTCCTGATCGGGAGGCTACCAGAGGATACTCCATAGGTACGACACAAATAGAAACTCGTAGTAAAGGCTCGGTATGGTAGGTGACACGGCACAACTAGGCAATGCCAGGGTAGATATACCAATTGCTATCCAGGCTGGTGGAAACGCGTAACCGCAGTTACCGCCCACCTCGGACTAACTCCCCAAAATCAAAATATAGAAGTGGCCACTGAATCAATCCAAAATCAAAGTATAATATCGAAGAGGAGGGTCCGATCAGAGGAATGACCTCATTGGCCTGAGAATCGCTCCTGTTTTAGCCACCTTATGCCAACTCACGGGAGTCGGGTCCACGTATTTACCTTACAGGAAACGTTGCCACCACCTACTTCATTCTGGAATCTCCACCGCGTACACGGTTAGTCAAAGTGGTTTTCGGTATCGACAGAGAGTATGTCCATATCCGATCCCGGTCTCTTTGCCAACCCATCGTTATTATAACACCGCGGTCATTTAAAAATAGGTTATACTTTAAAAATCAGAATAAACATTCCATTTTAAAATTTTGAATACGATATCATTTTAAAACCCAAAACAATTTGATATCCTTTATCCCAAATATAAACCTTTCAAAAATCCAAATGCTTTAAAATTTATAACGTCTAAAAGCCAAATATCCTTTCAAAGCATAATATTTCGAAATTCATAATTTAAAACCATAACTTTTAAAACTTGAATGGTTTGGATATTCAACGGTATATGAATTAAAAGGTTTAACTTAAATGTTACTTTGTAAAGAAATAGTTCTCATGGCTTTACAAATACATTTCTTTATTAAAGTCTAAACCAAAATTTATATTATCTCTCTCAAGTTCCAAAACCACTTCAATTTATTTATATATACGTATATCCATTTTGATTAACAATATTTCAAACTAAAATTGGATTTTATTCTTTCAACAGATCAATTGTTCTTTTAATTAGTCTTGAATATTCCCATAAAATCCATAAATAATAAGACTTCAATTTCTAGTAATAAAATATATATATTTTCCCAATTCAAATTATACTAGAATATTCATTTCAATTTATTTTGGGAAAAATCCAATTATAAATATCATATCTTAAAATTTCCAAACTTAACATTTAAACATATGATATAAATTATTAAACTCCATTTTCTTAATTTTCTTCCATTTTTAATAAAGAGATTTATACACCTTTTAATTTCAAAATTTTCAACTTCATATGTATATATATATGGAAGAAAAATATTTATACAATATAAAATTTAAGATTATTATAAACCGTATTACATCCAAACCATAGAAATCACTTTTAAAATAATTTATATATAGACCACGGTGCCTGTATAAAATTTTCTATCCTATGGTCAAGTGATACGGATATTTATCATTTCAATCCGCAATTGAAAAGGTATAAAATTTTGCGGTTGTATATCATTTCAAACCACAATCCCGAATGAAATGAAAAATGCATGATAACTTGCAGTTTAATGACATACAAATAAAACATCCATTCATCAATATCATCCATCATCCAATAACAATCATCAGTCAATATCAACCAATAACAATATACTTTTGGTAATATGTAACAGGTAATACTGGCAATTTTATTCAAATTAAATTTAACAACTATAATTCTAACAGTTTATATTAAGTAGTAATTTATATAACTGTTAACTAGCAGTTTATAGGCAAACAATAAATTCTGACTATAAATTAATACGCAATAATAAATTAAATTTACACTCAAATTAAATAAATGCAATTTAATAGATGTGATGAGATAAACATGCTAAATACTCATAAATAAATTTCTATTCATTTCTAAAATTAATTTAACAAACATAAAAGCTTCTAGTAGTTGTGAGTGGGTTAAAACACTCACCTTTTGAATTTAAATCGAATTTAAATTCGATTTAAACCCAAAAATTTGCCCGTCTCGGAATTCGTCCAAACCAGCGTCATCAAGTCCGGAATTAAATTACGATCGTAACAAAAAAAATCTCGCGTCAAACGGAGTTTGTATGAGAACGTTATGTCGAAAATTGCGAATGAAAACATAAAATAAAAAAATACAAAATGGAACACATTTAAGCTTATGTTTGCCACGTCACCTACATACTTTGCAAAGCACACGTCACAACATCTCCAGCTTCTCACGCGCAAGCCCTATAGCCGAAACTCCAAACGAACTAGTGAACGCAACAAACCCTTGACCGTGCCTTTGACCACCAATTTCTTCCACCACCGGCCTCCATACGCCGCGCCACCACCACCATCGTGCTCCTCATGCCGAGACGCCCCTAGTAGTGATCTCCGGTCGCCCAAACTCCTACATGGCCGCCGCCCCTGTATAACCCTAATCGAATTGTAGCAAGCAATCCGACCATCAAAACGACAACCAAACCACATAGATGCGCTCCCCATCGTCCTCTCTCCAATACCCAGAAATAGTTTTCCGATCGGGCGAGTTTTGTTACGGCGCTGATGAATGGCCACGAACTGTTTGAATTTATTCTGAGCAAACAATGACTCCATTCGAAAAACGAATTACACCATGAGATTACGTTTTCCGAGAACATTGACATATATTTTTGGGGAATTTTTCTGGAGATTTTGAATTTTCATTTTGTTTTTGAACTGACTGGATCTAGGGTTAACCCCCATTGAAGAAGAAGAGAAGCTTGAAGAAAGTATACGCGCAGATGGAATGAAATTAGGCGGAGGCTAGGGCTTGAATAGCTGGGTTTATATAGAGGGTTAGAGGCAGCGTAGATAGACCGTAGAATGAACGTGCGGAACAAACTATGGCCCAAAAAGCCCGCTATGTCTCCGGAACGAAATTTCGTAAATCTATATATCCAAATAGGTAATTTAAAATATTCTGAACGCGATGGAAAAAGTTTCACGTCCAAATTTGATCGTATGAAGAAGTTATGCTGAAAACAAAATTTCCAAATTGATTTCAAATTGATTTTATTAAAATTGATTTCAAGGCGTTTCACGCCCGTACGATCAAACGACAAGTCCGATCGATACGAAACTTGAAACCCTATAATAATTCACCGATACGGATCCGATGAAACTGGTTTCGTCGAAATCCGAGTCCGTGGCCAAAATGGCTATTTTTAATATTCATTAAATAAATTAAATAAATTATAAAAATCCAAATTTTATATTAAATTCTAAAATTGGCCAAATTTTATTTCTTATATGATTTGTAATTAATTGAAAAGATTTAACAGGCTTAGCTATGAATTAAAAGTTGACAGTATATTAATTGCAATGTTAATTTCTACACTTTCTTATATTTAAGAATTTTATAAATTATATTCTCAAAACCCATACTTTAGATTTTTAAATCTTTATATTCTCAACTTTCACCTAAAATAAAGATGCCATAAACATTAGTTCCTGATTCACATCATTATTCTTTAAGTCTAATTTAAATCTCAATAACGTAGTATTTAACGTTAGAATCCATTTTATTATGCATAAATTCCAAATTTTACTGACCCAAATTTTCTTCTTTTCATTCCATATCAATTGTCAATCCTATAAGAAAAATTAACATTAGGTTCATACTTATTACAAACAACTCCAATTTCTTCCAAATAATAATTACATAACTATTAAATAATAAATCCATTTAATTGCAATAAATTCAATTGATTGCAATTAATTTCCAAATAAATTTGGATCTTTATTTGGTTATACAAAAAAAATCCGTTATCACTTACCTAACAAAGTTATTATTACTTAAGATCTCATTGCATCCACATTTTCACATTTTCATTTCCTGGTTTCTTTACTTTATTCTACATAAATTATTATAAATGGAATTTTTCTTGATTACATCTTATTTGTATTTAACATTACTCATTCACCAATTCATTTCACTTTAACTGCGGTAAATTGGCGGATAAATTGAATTTGATTCCCAAAATTTAAATTAACAAGCAACAAGAATAGGTAACACACAATAGTCGTTACGCTAAATTCTAGTCACCTAAATAAGCTTTTATTACTTTACCAAATGGAATAACTTTTAAACTCATAAATGTAATACCAAAACCGTTATAAATCCAATAAATTTCGAAATCGAAGTTTGTACACATTTTACACAACTATTATGATTTCTCGTTGAATTTATTAAATGACCATTTATTATAATTTAATTCCCTTAATTGAATCAAATGCTTATAATTTTTACATTCTTACCATTCCTTCCCATTATAAATTCATTAACGGATTTACAAATCTCTATCTTCCAAATATTAAATAACCAAACTGATTACAGCCACTGTTCTTATCAAATTTTTCATAAATTTGTTCAAATCTATACTCTTTTTCCATATAGATAAATTTTATGTTACTACTAGATTTTTTTATCCACTATAGCAATTAAATTTTTACTATCTACACTTATTACATCTCTGTATTAATGAATCCCATTCAAGTTAATATTTATATTAATATTCACAAATTCAACATTTATATGTTTCTTAAAATTAACTTTCAACCAAATGTGCCAATTTACATTTCATTTCTATTCAATATATATTCATTTTATTCCGTTCATTCGGGTACTGCATTGAAATATATTTATTCTCTAATACTAACGTTATTATCATTAAATTATGATTGGATTCCAAGTTTTTATTCAATACCTTGAACAATAACTTACATATTAACCAAATCCTTCTTCTACTTAATTCAAATTGGATTATGTTCCAATTCCTATAACCTAGGTCTTGAGTCACCATTTACATAATTAAATTTATCGTTTATTTCAATCTTCGTTTATAATTTAAAGTTCTACTAAACTAAATTACAAAACTTATGAACTTTGACAAATTTAATCCACCAATTAAATTTTTCTGATGTTTATATATTGCAATTCAATTCAGTTATTATTTCATTAATACCATTTTAATCAACTAATTATGACTTATAACCACAACACAAATCTTCGTTATTCTACCTATTGCCATATAACATTTCAATTGTTAAATCTTTAATCTCAGTTACTATATCCAACTCCTACATTTATTATAAATTAGATTAAAAATTATATTAAGTTAATCCATTTAATATTATCAAATTTAACGGGTCGTTACAATCTCCCCCACTCAAAACTTTTCGTCCCCGAAAAGGAAAAAGAAGGGAGAAGGAAGAGTAAAACAGTACATCTTATTTCAAACATTAACTTATTGACAGTATTACTAAATTAATTCCCTTATATAAAATATACCAGTTTTATAATCATTATATTCTTTTGTACTTAAATTATTAAAGTTGGGAAAATATTTTCAAAAAATTCTAAGTCCAAAATTTACGGAAAATTTTGGCAGAGTCTCCTTTGTACGGAGAGACTCTGGAGAAAATATAATATCAAAATATACAAATATATTACATATATTATCAAAATATTATATCCCAACGCGGGAAAATTATATAAAATAGCGCTAAAACGTAATCCGGAAACGTACCTATTTGTCGGGCAATATACGCTTATTATTTTGGAACCAAAAGCAGTAGCAGTTGCTTCCATCACCTGTATTCACTTATATAATCTAAAAGGTTAAATATTTATATGAAAGTGAAATGTTTAGGTGGTTTCGACCATTAATCAACCAATCAAATGCAACAACCATAGATTTTTAACAAACAGCACACACCACAAACAAGCAACCATTAATCCATCAACCAATTTGTTGTTTGGGTTCAAACTTGAAATTTGTATGAAATGAAATTAACTATCAAGTGCATCCTTTACTCAACAGTCTTAGATGGAACAAGGATAGATTATTTATTCATCCAACAACTTCAAATTCCTTACCCAACAAACATAAATCAACAATAACAATTCAAACCAACAACCAAATTAACTTATTATACATTTATTTCATGCTTTAGTGGGTTGATTTCCTTTCTTTCATTCATGGAGGGATTTCTTTGTTTCTTACAATTTTATTTTCCATTTATTACAAAATTCATTATACTTGTATTCCAATTTATTGACTAAAGTATATATCATCTATTTATACTACTTACATTTCTTATATAGTAAAATTTCCAATTTATCTTAAGCTTATACAATTAATTCTCATTAACAATAGAAAATTAATAGAATACCTTTATTACCTCAAGCTTCACTTGTAAGATTTCTCCTTTCATTTTCTTAATAACATTGCAACTTTTATTATATGGTAAGTTATGTATGTTTTAAGAATGTAAGTGAAATTTTACAAGTTTCTTCTCAATTCCATTTTATTAATTTTAAACTAGTAGCTTTCATACCGTACTGAAGTTTATAACCCTTCACATCAATCTTTATTTATTAAAGAATTTCATTTAATTTACTTGAGTTTATATCACCTATTAATAATATTTACCTCTAATTATAGTAAGATTTTAATTTATAACTTAAGTTTATAACATTTAATTCTTATTTAATATAGTAATTCATTGAATACTTCATTATTTCAAAAATCTCTACTTGTATACTATTCTATTCCAATCTCTTATTTAACATTTCAACTTTTTATATATGGTAAGTTATTCATGTTAAAGAAGATGCAATTGAACTTCTACAAGTTTAATCTCAATTCTTTTAATTCATTGATTTTCAATAAATCTTTACCATTATTAATCAGCTAAAATTTTAACTTCCTTTATACTTAGCATTAATTCTCTTACTTAAATTAGAGGTTTTCAATCCATTTATTACTTACTTTATATTTCACCAAAATAATTTAAACCATTAATTAGTGGAAAATTTTAGAATTAAATAACGGGTCAAATTTCAAAATTACTATAAAAATAATAGATAATTAATTTCTTACAACTTCTATCGCTAATTATCTTTAAAACAATTTAAAATTTTTAAATAATTTCAAAACAAATCTGCAGTAGAATTTACTACAGTGGTCTTTCCCCTTCGAAACTCGAAAATGAAAGTCGATGATGCGGCCGCCATCACCGAAATTATTTTCCAGCGACAGAGAGGAAAGTACAACATTTATTTCCTTCAAAATCTTCTTTTAAAACAATTTTTCCGAATTTAAGAAATGGAATATTCATATCGGAAAATATATATATGACAATATTATTATACTTCCAAATTATACTGTATTTATATAAGAAATTTCTTTTAAACCAAATCGTTATATTTCATAAATCCTTTGAAAGCAGATTTTCAAAATCCCGGACTTAAGTTCTAAAAAAAATCTCCATTTTGATTCATTATAATTTCAACTTAGCTTCAATTATTATAAATATTTTTATTACCTAACACCCAATCTATAGCAACCAAAATATATCTTTATAAAATATTTTTATATATAGAAAATATAATAGGCAAAATTATTTCATTCACCTATATAAAACAAATATTATGTCGGTCTGTCCTATTAAGTGTTTAGAAATCCCTATTGATGGCATAGCGTCCCATGCATCAACCAGAATTTATAAACACAAAACGGAACAGAGTAACATAATATTAAAATCTTTTTATAAAACTAACAAATACGCTCTCTCATAAATATACACTCAGCGACTCCCATAGGGTATTACTACCCTATTAACAAAGAGTCAAACCCCACAAAACCAAGGTTTATCGCTAAACCAAAGCTCTGATACCAACTGTAACATCCCGCCTTTTCGCACACTTTAAACCGACACACGTGCCAATTCAAAACATACGCAAGGGCGGATTGTTATGGGGTAAATAAGAAAAACAGAGAAGAAACAAAAACAAAACAGAATCTCACAGCGGAAGGATAAAATATAATAATACATATACAGTTCAAAACAGTTTACAAACACTTGATTTGCTTTATACAATAAATATCAGAGTTACACATACCAATACAATCAATGCAGCGGAACAGTATGAGTGTGGTGCAATACTATAGATAATAATAATACGACTCCTTCGTCTTCGTCCTTCAAAGCTAAAGTCTTCGATCCTGAAATGCTCGGACTGACCCGAGCGAATTTGAAAAGACAAAAACACTCGAGTCAGACTAAAAGATCTTATGTGAGTTAAATTAACAGAAATAAATATGAGTACAGTAACTCAAGAGATGTTCGGGATTTACATCTCCTAAGGATCCGTTAAACTATTTACTATGTAGTATATTTCGCTATTATAATAGTGTCTATTTATAAAATAAACTTACTTTTAAATAGCGTTAAGGCTTTACATTTTCCACCTTAACACGTAAAATGCCAATAGTCTATACAGTACCGTAATACCTCCTGATCGGGAGGCTACCAGAGGATACTTCATAGGTACGACACAAATAGAAACTCGTAGTAAAGGCTCGGTATGGTAGGTGACACGGCACAACTAGGCAATGCCAGGGTAGATATACCAATTGCTATCCAGGCTGGTGGAAACGCGTAGCCGCAGTTACCGCCCACCTCGGACTAACTCCCCAAAATCAAAATATAGAAGTGGCCACTGAATCAATCCAAAATCAAAGTATAATATCGAAGAGGAGGGTCCGATCAGAGGAATGACCTCATTGGCCTGAGAATCGCTCCTGTTTTAGCCACCTTATGCCAACTCACGGGAGTCGGGTCCACGTATTTACCTTACAGGAAACGTCGCCACCACCTACTTCATTCTGGAATCTCCACCGCGTACACGGTTAGTCAAAGTGGTTTTCGGTATCGACAGAGAGTATGTCCATATCCGATCCCTGTCTCTTTGCCAACCCATCATTATTATAACACCGCGGTCATTTAAAAATAGGTTATACTTTAAAAATCAGAATAAACATTCCATTTTAAAATTTTGAATACGATATCATTTTAAAACCCAAAACAATATGATATCCTTTATCCCAAATATAAACCTTTCAAAAATCCAAATGCTTTAAAATTTATAACGTCTGAAAGCCAAATATCCTTTCAAAGCATAATATTTCGAAATTCATAATTTAAAACCATAACTTTTAAAACTTGAATGGTTTGGATATTCAACGGTATATGAATTAAAAGGTTTAACTTAAATGTTACTTTGTAAAGAAATAGTTCTCATGGCTTTACAAATACATTTCTTTATTAAAGTCTAAACCAAAATTTATATTATCTCTCTCAAGTTCCAAAACCACTTCAATTTATTTATATATACGTATATCCATTTTGAGTAACAATATTTCAAACTAAAATTGGATTTTATTCTTTCAACAGATTAATTGTTCTTTTAATTAGTCTTGAATATTCCCATAAAATCCATAAATAATAAGACTTCAATTTCTAGTAATAAAATATATATATTTTCCCAATTCAAATTATACTAGAATATTCATTTCAATTTATTTTGGGAAAAATCCAATTATAAATATCATATCTTAAAATTTCCAAACTTAACATTTAAACATATGATATAAATTATTAAACTCCATTTTCTTAATTTTCTTCCATTTTTAATAAAGAGATTTATACACCTTTTAATTTCAAAATTTTCAACTTCATATGTATATATATATGGAAGAAAAATATTTATACAATATAAAATTTAAGATTATTATAAACCGTATTACATCCAAACCATAGAAATCACTTTTAAAATAATTTATATATAGACCACGGTGCCTGTATAAAATTTTCTATCCTATGGTCAAGTGATACGGATATTTATCATTTCAATCCGCAATTGAAAAGGTATAAAATTTTACGGTTGTATATCATTTCAAACCACAATCCCGAATGAAATGAAAAATGCATGATAACTTGCAGTTTAATGACATACAAATAAAACATCCATTCATCAATATCATCCATCATCCAATAACAATCATCAGTCAATATCAACCAATAACAATATACTTTTGATAATATGTAACAGGTAATACTGGCAATTTTATTCAAATTAAATTTAACAACTATAATTCTAACAGTTTATATTCAGTAGTAATTTATATAACTGTTAACTAGCAGTTTACAGGCAAACAACAAATTCTGACTATAAATTA
Source organism: Allium cepa (assembly GCA_030765085.1). Classification (NCBI taxonomy): domain Eukaryota; kingdom Viridiplantae; phylum Streptophyta; class Magnoliopsida; order Asparagales; family Amaryllidaceae; genus Allium; species Allium cepa. Next base: position 889,742,482 of record CM060931.1, read on the forward strand.
ATACGCAATAATAAATTAAATTTACAGTCAAATTAAATAAATGCAATTTAATAGATGTGATGAGATAAACATGCTAAATACTCATAAATAAATTTCTATTCATTTCTAAAATTAATTTAACAAACATAAAAGCTTCTAGTAGTTGTGAGTGGGTTAAAACACTCACCTTTTGAATTTAAATCGAATTTAAATTCGATTTAAACCCAAAAATTCGCCCATCTCGGAATTCGTCCAAACTAGCGTCATCAAGTCCGGAATTAAATTACGATCCTAACAAAAAAAATCTCGCGTCAAACGGAGTTCGTATGAGAACGTTATGTCGAAAATTGCGAATGAAAACATAAAATACAAAAATACAAAATGGAACACATTTAAGCTTATGTTTGCCACGTCACCTACATACTTTGCAAAGCACACGTCACAACATCTCCAGCTTCTCACGTGCAAGCCCTATAGCCGAAACTCCAAACGAACTAGTGAACGCAACAAACCCTTGACCGTGCCTTTGACCACCAATTTCTTCCACCACCGGCCTCCATACGCCGCGCCACCACCACCATCGTGCTCCTCATGCCGAGACGCCCCTACCAGTGATCTCCGGTCGCCCAAACTCCTACATGGCCGCCGCCCCTGTATAACCCTAATCGAATTGTAGCAAGCAATCCGACCATCAAAACGACAACCAAACCGCATAGATGCGCTCCCCATCGTCCTCTCTCCAATACCCAGAAACAGTTTTCCGATCGGGCGAGTTTTGTTACGGCGCTGATGAATGGCCATGAACTGTTTGAATTTATTCTGAGCAAACAATGACTCCATTCGAAAAACGAATTACACCATGAGATTACGTTTTCCGAGAACATTGACATATATTTTTGGGGAATTTTTCTGGAGATTTTGAATTTTCATTTTGTTTTTGAACTGACTGGATCTAGGGTTAACCCCCATTGAAGAAGAAGAGAAGCTTGAAGAAAGTATACGCGCAGATGGAATGAAATTAGGCGGAGGCTAGGGCTTGAATAGCTGGGTTTATATAGAGGGTTAGAGGTAGCGTAGATAGACCGTAGAATGAACGTGCGGAACAAACTATGGCCCAAAAAGCCCGCTATGTCTCCGGAACGAAATTTCGTAAATCTATATATCCAAATAGGTAATTTAAAATATTCTGAACGCGATGGAAAAAGTTTCACGTCCAAATTTGATCGTATGAAGAAGTTATGCTGAAAACAAAATTTCCAAATTGATTTCAAATTGATTTTATTAAAATTGATTTCAAGGCGTTTCATGCCCATACGATCAAACGACAAGTCCGATCGATACGAAACTTGAAACCCTATAATAATTCACCGATACGGATCCGATGAAACTAGTTTCGTCGAAATCCGAGTCCGTGGCCAAAATGGCTATTTTTAATATTCATTAAATAAATTAAATAAATTATAAAAATCCAAATTTTATATTAAATTCTAAAATTGGCCAAATTTTATTTCTTATATGATTCGTAATTAATTGAAAAGATTTAACAGGCTTAGCTATGAATTAAAAGTTGACAGTATATTAATTGCAATGTTAATTTCTACACTTTCTTATATTTAAGAATTTTATAAATTATATTCTCAAAACCCATACTTTAGATTTTTAAATCTTTATATTCTCAACTTTCACCTAAAATAAAGATGCCATAAACATTAGTTCCTGATTCACATCATTATTCTTTAAGTCTAATTTAAATCTCAATAACGTAGTATTTAACGTTAGAATCCATTTTATTATGCATAAATTCCAAATTTTACTGACCCAAATTTTCTTCTTTTCATTCCATGTCAATTGTCAATCCTATAAGAAAAATTAACATTAGGTTCATACTTATTACAAATAACTCCAATTTCTTCCAAATAATAATTACATAACTATTAAATAATAAATCCATTTAATTGCAATAAATTCAATTGATTGCAATTAATTTCCAAATAAATTTGGATCTTTATTTGGTTATACAAAAAAAATCCGTTATCACTTACCTAACAAAGTTATTATTACTTAAGATCTCATTGCATCCACATTTTCACATTTTCATTTCCTGGTTTCTTTACTTTATTCTACATAAATTATTATAAATGGAATTTTTCTTGATTACATCTTATTTGTATTTAACATTACTCATTCACCAATTCATTTCACTTTAACTGCGGTAAATTGGCGGATAAATTGAATTTGATTCCCAAAATTTAAATTAACAAGCAACAAGAATAGGTAACACACAATAGTCGTTACGCTAAATTCTAGTCACCTAAATAAGCTTTTATTACTTTACCAAATGGAATAACTTTTAAACTCATAAATGTAATACCAAAACCGTTATAAATCCAATAAATTTCGAAATCGAAGTTTGTACACATTTTACACAACTATTATGATTTCTCGTTGAATTTATTAAATGACCATTTATTATAATTTAATTCCCTTAATTGAATCAAATGCTTATAATTTTTACATTCTTACCATTCCTTCCCATTATAAATTCATTAACGGATTTACAAATCTCTATCTTCCAAATATTAAATAACCAAACTGATTACAGCCACTGTTCTTATCAAATTTTTCATAAATTTGTTCAAATCTATACTCTTTTTCCATATAGATAAATTTTATGTTACTACTAGATTTTTTTATCCACTACAGCAATTAAATTTTTACTATCTACACTTATTACATCTCTGTATTAATGAATCCCATTCAAGTTAATATTTATATTAATATTCACAAATTCAACATTTATATGTTTCTTAAAATTAACTTTCAACCAAATGTGCCAATTTACATTTCATTTCTATTCAATATATATTCATTTTATTCCGTTCATTCGGGTACTGCATTGAAATATATTTATTCTCTAATACTAACGTTATTATAATTAAATTATGATTGGATTCCAAGTTTTTATTCAATACCTTGAACAATAACTTACATATTAACCAAATCCTTCTTCTACTTAATTCAAATTGGATTATGTTCCAATTCCTATAACCTAGGTCTTGAGTCACCATTTACATAATTAAATTCATCGTTTATTTCAATCTTCGTTTATAATTTAAAGTTCTACTAAACTAAATTACAAAACTTATGAACTTTGACAAATTTAATCCACCAATTAAATTTTTCTGATGTTTATATATTCCAATTCAATTCAGTTATTATTTCATTAATACCATTTTAATCAACTAATTATGACTTATAACCACAACACAAATCTTCGTTATTCTACCTATTGCCATATAACATTTCAATTGTTAAATCTTTAATCTCAGTTACTATATCCAACTCCTACATTTATTATAAATTAGATTAAAAATTATATTAAGTTAATCCATTTAATATTATCAAATTTAACGGGTCGTTACAGTAGCTTTTTTTAAAAAACGGGTAAAAGGGGTAATTTCTCAAGTTATAGTACAACATTTTGTCTATTTTATGGCCTTTTGTTTTAAGCTATTGGAAGTAGTTTTTTTTAGAAAGGGTAAAAGGGGGTAATTTTTTAAGTTACAATACAACATTCTATCTATTTTACAACGTTTTATTTTAAGCAATTGGAAGTGGTTTTTTTTTTTAAAAAAAAGGTAAAAAGGGGAAAAAAATGTTATAATACAACATTTTTTCTATTTTACTTTGTTTTAAGCTATTAGAAGTGGTTTTTTTAAAAAAAAGGTAGAAGTGGATAATTTCTTAAGTTATAGCGCAGCATTTTGTCTATTTTACAGCGTTTTGTTTTAAGCTATTGGAAGTAGTTTTTTTTTTAAAAAAAAAGATAAAAATGGGTAATTTCTTAAGTTATAGTACAACATTTTGTCTATTCTACAGTGTTTTGTTTTAAGCTATTTGAAGTAGTTTTTTTAAAAAAGAGTAAAAAAGTGTAATTTCTTAAGTTATAATACAATATTTTGTCTATTTTACATCGTTTTGTTTTAAGCTATTGGAAGTAGTTTTTTAAGAAAAGGTAAAAAGGGAATTTTTTTTTAAGTTATAGTACATCATTTTGTCTATTTTACAACATTTTTTTAAGCTATGGGAAGTAGTTTTATTAAAAAAGGTATAAGGGGTAATTTCCTAAGTTATAGAAAAGCATTTTCTCTATTTTACAGCGTTTTGTTTTAAGCTATTGGAAGTAGTTTTTTTTTTTAAAAAAAAGGTATAAATGGGTGATTTCTTAAGTTGTAGTACGACATTTTGTCTATTTTACAGCGTTTTGTTTTAAGCTATTGGAAGTAGTTTATTTAAAAAGGTAAAAGGGGGTAATTTCTTAAGTTATAGTACAACATTGTGTCTATTTTACAGCGTTTTGTTTTAAACTATTGGAAGAAGTTTTTTAAAAAAAGGTAAAAATGGGCAATTTCTTAAGTTATAGTACAACATTTTGTCTAATTTACATCGTTTTTTTAAGCTAATGGAAAGAGTGTTTTTTAAAAAAAAGGTAAAAATGGGTAATTCCTTAAGTTATAGTACAACATTTTGTCTATTTTACAGCGTTTTGTTTTAAGCTATTGGAAGCAGCTTTCTTTTTTTTTAAAACGGTAAAAAGGGGTAATTTCTTAAGTTGTAGTAACATTTTGTCTATTCTACAGCATTTTGTTTTAAGCTATTGGAAGTAGTTTTTTTAAAAAGGTAAGAAGAGGTAATTTATTTAGTTATAGAACATCATTTTGTCTATTTTGCAGTGTTTTTCTTTAAGCTATTGGAAATGGTTTTTTTTTTTAAAAAAAAAAGGTAAAAAGGGTGTTAACGCTAAAATTTGAACGCTAACACCCCGGTGTATGAGTTGCAGTTGTGAAAGCACCACCCGACGACTCGAGAACAGATTGCAAGCAGATAATAGCAGAAAAGCGGTAAACAACAACAATTTTATAGTGGTTCGGCTTAAGGGTATAGCCTACGTCCACTTTAAGTACTTTTATTAATAATCTCGTTACAAACTGATACAATTCTTCCCAAATACAATACACTTTGAATTACAAGAGACTTAGAACAAGTAGCTTAAACTTCGATGAAGATGAGAGTTTTCGAATCCATGTTGGATGTATGTGATCTCTTCTTGAAGTTGTTTGTAGCGTTCTTAATGTCTTGAGAGCTTCAAGTGTTGGATTGGATTGGTGTCGAATGCAGCAGAGTAACGACGTTTGAAGAAAATGAGCCAAAAGTCCCTTCAAAGTTGGATATGGCCATATATTTATAGAGAATTCTAGGCAGGAAACATTACCAAGTCCTAAGTCGTAACCGACCTAAGTTGGGTCGTGGACGACTTAAACTAAGTCGTGGGTCAGTTGTCACTTAAATGCTGGGTCGAGACTTCTTAAAGGCATCCTTGCTGAACCCTGGATATATCACAAGTCCTAAGTCGCAAATGAGTTAACCGGTCTTCTCATAAGCGATGCGGCATTGAACCTTAACTTCGTAGTCTTAAGTCGTGTACGACTTACCATATGTCGTAGGTCGTGACCGACCTAAACTGATTCTCGGCTTGTGGCTTAACTGGAGTTAACGAGTCATGGTGCAGTATTGAATTTGCCTCTGTAGCCTTAGGTCGTGAACGACCTAGCAAAGGTCGTAAGTCCGTCACGACTTAGGTGTAGTCGTCTTAACTCCTCGTCCCTTGAGTCGTTAAGTCATAGTCCCTTTAGGTTGTTGGACCGTTACTCCCTTGGGTCATTTAGGTTGTAATTTCTTAAGTCGTAAACTTCTTTAAGTCGTGCCATCCTTAACTAGTAGGATTGTGCAGACCTTAGGTCGTTAGGCCGTAATGTTCTTAGGTTGTGAAGGCCTTAAGTCGTAGATCCTTATCTCGTAGACTCCTTAACTCGTAGAGGCCTTAAGTCGTAGATCCTTATCTCGTAGACTCTTTAACTCGTAGAGGCCTTAAGTCGTAGATCCTTATCTCGTAGACTCCTTAACTCGTAGAGGAAACTGGGTTAACACTTGCCCCTCGAAGCACATGCCTTAAGTCGTAAGTCGTGTGCTTCGACTCATCATAACCCAGGTGTGTCGATTCGAGTTCCACTTCCCTGAGGTATAAAATGCTTGGGTCGTTCCTCCTATTTCCTTCTTCTCATTACTTACCCCTGAGCTATTTCTGCCATTAACACGTCCTCGAGCTTTTGGAAACAAATTCAACCAGTTCATCCTACCGTTGATTCAGTCCCTATAATCCTCATCATCGCATCGCGTAAGTAAATCCGCAGTTCATTTGATTCCGCGATAGCCATTAACATGCGAATCTGGACTCCTCATTGACAACTTTAATCCAGTTCCTTATACCACGCTTCATCACGGTTGTTGCCACGATCGATTGCTGGTGAGCTCGAGGAAGTTTGATTAGGTTTTGGATAATTCGCGAGAAGAAGATAATGGGTTTCAATATATTATATTATTATTATTATTATTATTTTTAGGCTGTTAGGGGTTTGGAGAAGACGAGATTATAGTTAGTGGGTTCCTCGGTTTAGGGGTGAGACGGTTTATGGGTTTAGGAGTGGAGATAAGGTTATTCGACTAGTTGAGGCAAGAGTTTTAGGTCGTAACTGAGTTAAGACTTAGAAGAATTCATATCTTTCTGACTTGAAGTCTTGTCTCTCTCTTATGACTCACGATTCAAAGGACTACCGACTCAAGGCATCAACGACTCAAAAGTGAAGCGACATATCCTGTCTCTCCTCATAATCCTTTAGGTCGTGGACGAGTCAACCAGAGAACCAACGACTTAACTTAACCCGAAGGAAAAATTCTTAACTCGTAGACGAGTTAGCACTTAAGTTGTTGTCGAGTTATCACTTGAGTCGTTTACGACTTAGCTCTTGAGTCGTCTACGACTCAGCACTTGCATTTTAAACTCTGCTTAGACCTTGAACTGTTGCATGGATTTTGAACTGTTGAACTTTGCTGCATTCTTTTACAGATCACTTTAACTTGTGGGTTAACAATCTGTTTAATATGATATTTACAGAAAATTGGGACGAATATACTGCCATCGACCGCCCACAACAAATGACAGATTAGTTAATAACAGATAATTAACTTAAATAAATTGTGTGAACGAAGTGCTATCGATTTCAAGTAGAATATTAAAGCAACACTGAAATAGTCAATTGAAACTGACCAGCCTGCACTAATATTATGCTTGAACTTTAAATTAACAAGTTCTGAAATTACCATAGTCGATCAATCGTCGACCAGTTTAATTCCAGTTATATTTACTTGTTATTTTTATCAGTTTTGCACGACACTTCACACTTTTAGGAAACGTGCACCTTCATATTTGAATATCCAGTTGCTTGTGTAGAATGACTTCTCAGGAAGAAGATGCAACAGTTCAGACGGGAGAGGCAACTGTTCTTCCAGCTCCACTAGTTAATCCTCCCGAAAGAGTTCCTACTACACTATCATATAAAGTTTTTCGCCAGCTGTGTGCTCAGTTTGGCATTGCTGAATCAGATGCCATTCTTCCTGAGAGAAGTAACACTGCTAACATAGCACCTTCTGGCTTTGTGACAGTTAACCGACAAATGTGCCTAAGTGGGGGCGTTCCTCCTTTCAATGACTTTTTCCAACAACTTCTTCATCAATTGGCCATTGCTCCATCCCAACTACACCCCAATGGCTACGCCATTCTAATGGGGTTGTGTGTGCTATTTAGGAGAACACTTGATCGACTTCCGAGCTTTGATGAAATTTGTTACTTATGCTCCTTTACCCGGACCAAAGATCATCCTTCTATTGCTGTTGTGAGAAGCGCTCGAAACCGCAAATTAATTGTTGGCCTTCCTGACACTGCTCACGGGTTTCTAACCCAGTTCTTCTTCGTTCGTTGCCCCCCGGGGTTTTATGCTCTGTGGAGGGAAGGAAGTAAGATCACCCATCCTTGCTTCGTTTGTTATCTGGCCTTTGTGAGACTGACCTGCTAAGTGTTAACTCTGCTTCTTTTTATTTTCAGCGCTGCCTCCTCCCTCTAGGAATCCCAGTCACAAGTCGACTTTTGAGAGGCTTAAGGCCGTGCCGGTTGAGGAGAGAGATATTCAATTTCTGTTGAAAGATGAATTTTTGCATCAGTACGGACTTTTGCATACTTCTCGTTCTACGCGTCCTCATGAAATTCCAGACTCCCCAGCTAGAGTGTTGGATGCCTCAGTTTCTACTAGCACATCCATATCTAAAGGACCTGCTCCTGAGGCTTCGCTAGTGAAGTGTTCCACTTCTGTTGATGCTACGGGGCCATCTGACAAACTTGCCCCGGTTATCGAGAAAGAAGATCCTCAAGGATCTTCCCATCATTCACAAGAATCTGGTGAAAAAGCTGAGAAATCCAGTCCTGTTAAGCAGAGCAGGGACGATACTTTCGAAGGACTGAGCGACCTTTTTGCTACTTCTCAAGAGATCTTTAAAGAAGATCCTATCACTGCCGGGATTTCTTCTTCTGTAGTTGAAGCTACTTCTACTTTGCAACAGTCGCCGTCGACTCAAGAGTTGACGCTATCTATTACACCCACAACTACTCCCCAATTAAAGAGTGGTTCGTAGATTGATGCGCGTAGTTTGCACATCACACACACTTAGAATTCCTGGCACTTTTATGCTCTCTTTTTTTTTTTAACGTTTGAAGGATTCTCAAGTTTTATTTCTTCTTTTTAAATTTTAGGTTTACCAATGAGGCGAGGCAGCTCGTACTATGATGACTTTCAGCGATACGGGAAACGCAGCCAGTATGGCTATCAATCCTATCCTCCTGTTCATAGAGAGACTGATGAAGAAAGGGCAGCCCGGAAGGCTCGGGAAAGACGTGATTATGAAGAACGCTTTGGAAGACCAGATAGTCGACATGATTCCTCCTACAGAGAGAGTGACTCCCTTAAACGTAAATCTCATGATGATAGAGGGAAGAGTCACACAACTGATGACTCGAGCAAACGAGCCAAAGTTATTGAGGAGCCAATGCCTGCGCCTTCAGAGAAGATTACTGCTCCTACTTCTTCTCAATCTCCTGCCCCTTCCCCTACTGATATCCAAGCAATCATCAATAGGCCATCTTACCAAGTTGGACCAGGTCCAGCCACTCTTCAACGCCGATTTCCTAATTGGTGTTTAAAAGGAGTTCGCTTTGACCTCGATCTGGTTCCCATAGATAAAAGTGCTATGCTACGGAACCTTGATGCAGTCAGAACCGATATTGAGAGGATGTCATCTTGGCAGAAACTCGTTGATGAGCTCCAAAGGGTGAATAGGGCCAATCTCGAAGCTATGCTTACCATGGAGAACGACAAAACTGAATGGCAAAAGATCCTTAAACAGCATGATGCAGAAATGAGGAGTATCGCCGATTATAATGAGAAACTTGAGGCGGAAGTTGGGAAACTTAAAGAGGAGCTTTCTACTTCTTCCACTTCTTATTCTCAAAGGGAGAGTGTGCTTCTTCAACAGGTGCGGGATGCTCATGCCGCGCAAAGGGATGCTGAGGCCAAGGCTGATGGGTTGGAGCAGATTATAGAGGTTAACCGTACTGATATTACTCAGTTACGAGGACAAACTGGCCTTCAGGCTGCAGAGATTGAAAAATTGAAAGCCCAGTTATCCAAAGTCGAGAGAGAGTGGGATGAGGCTGTTTCGGGTAGAATTACAGCTGAAGAGGCCCATGAAGCCACCAAAGCTGATATTGGCTCGACACTATTTGATTTCTACTTGCAATGTATATTAGGGCGTGGCAGTCTTGCATTCCTGGGCCCCAAGTATGAGATTACCCTGGCCGAAGTGTGGGAGGCCGCACTAGATATGTTTAAAGGGGCCGGATACACTGAAGAGGAGTTGGAGGTGCACTACTTAGACTTTGAGGCTCGCGCAGCCCTTGCCAGAGGAAAGGAGCAACTCGCCAGATCGCGGGTTGAAATAGTGGGGGAAGAGCATCAAGAAAAAGAAACAAATTTGACTGTTCCTGTCCCTCCTTCAACTTCGGCCGATGCGGGCATTATTGGCTCTAGCTCTTATGTACCGATCCCTGCTCAAACTGATACCGGGGCCAAAATTACTCAAGTTACAGATGAATCGCAAGAGAGTGCTGAAGCCCCGGACTATGAAATTGATGTAATAAAGACAACTTCTGCAGGTAATTCCACTGTAAATTTCGCTCAAGTGGATTGCTCATTTATTTCACATGGGTTTAATGAGCTCCTTGACTATTTTCTCAACCTTGATGAGCCTTCATCTCCTCTCTTTACTGACTTTAACCTCTTTTCTTCTACAGAGAAAGTATCAAGCACCGCTCAGATTTCTCCTCCTCTGGTTATCCCTCCTCCGTCTCTCCAGGTGGCTCCTCCTTCTGCTTCTCAGGCCGGGTCGCAAGAGGAACAAATAGAAGCCCTTCACGGTTTAGACGATCCCATCGCTTCGCAAGAGCATAGAGACGAGGGACATGAGGGCGGTGAGATATCTCCGGAGCGGACCCCTTCTGATGACATAACTTTGTCTAAACTTGCCACTCCGGAAAGTGAGTCTTCCTCAAAGAGGAGGAAAAAACACGGAACGTCAAAGAGGAGGGGGAAGAAAATCACTGTTACTGAAGGGGAGCCAGAAGTTGGACCAGCTGCGCCTACCCCTCCTTCTTCCCTTGTGCCAACTGACCGGCCTGAAAAGCTAATCATTCGGCCGGGAAAAGGGTCCAAAGGTAGTAAAAAGAAGTGAACATTTTAGCTTTTTGCCTTTTGTATGTACTGGTCGAGAATTGTGCGGGTACCGGCCCCCGCTTTTCTTTGTTTTGAAACCTGTACCTGCATTTCAATTGAATAAAATGATCCTTTGATTGTACAGACTTCTGTTTGAATGCATTTATTATTCATTTTTGCACAAGTTTATTTATATGATATTGCAGCGGGCTTATGGTATGTTGTTTGAGTATTACTTTACTGATGCAGCTATACCATTATACCATGTTGCCCCCATACCTTAAGCTTGCTGCAACATTTTATACTTTGAGGGGACTTGCACTCTTATTTGCTAAAGAATAATTATTTTATTCTTTTTAAAGAAAATTTTTTGTAGAGTACAACTCCCTTCGTATAAGTTTCTACGCTTCGTCGTTCGAAGAAATCACTTTTTTTTTCTTTTACTTATGTGCATATTTTACCAAGTGAATTCTTCTATGTGGTAAAGCGGACCTCTGAAGGGCACTTTAACTTCTTTTTTTTTTATATACAAAGTTGTACCTATGAGGAGGGATTTTTCACGTTTCAACACTTGGAAGTTTTATTTCAATCTCGGTGAAACGGGTACCTCCAAAGAGTTGTGCCTTTGAAGAAAGCCTTTTCACGTTTCAACACTTGGAACTTTTATTTCAATCTTGGTGAAACGTGGGCTTCCGAAGAGGTCTTTCTTCTTGATTGTGCCCTTAAAGAGATCTTTCCTTTGAACTGTGTCCCCAGGAGGGGGTTGTACCTCTAAGGAGGGATTTTTCACGTTTCAACACTTGGAAGTTTTATTTCAATCTCGGTGAAACGTGTACCTCCAAAGAGTTGTGCCTTCGAAGAAAGCCTTTTCACGTTTCAACACTTGGAAGTTTTATTTCAATCTCGGTGAAACGTGGGCTTTCAGGAAGGTCTTTATTTAGTCTCTGCATTTCAACTTTGGTGAAGTGAAATTCCGAAGAGCGGTTGTTACACTTCAACTCCTGGCAAAATGTGCCTCCGAAGAGGGCTTTTATTTTGTTTACATTTCAACTCTGGTGAAGTGAAATCTCGAAGAGCGGTCATAACACTTCAACTCCTGGTGAAATGGGCCTCCGAAGAGGGCTTTTATTTTTGTTTGCATTTCAACTCTGGTGAAGTGAAATCTCGAAGAGCGGTCATAACACTTCAACTCCTGGTGAAATGTGCCTCAGAAGAGGGCTTTTATTTTGTTTACATTTCAACTCTGGTGAAGTGAAATCTCGAAGAGCGGTCATAACACTTCAACTCCTGGTGAAATGGGCCTCCGAAGAGGGCTTTTATTTCGTTTGCATTTCAACTCTGGTGAAGTGAAATCTCGAAGAGCGGTCATAACATTTCAACTCCTGGTGAAATGGGCCTCCGAAGAGGGCTTTTATTTCGTTTGCATTTCAACTCTGGTGAAGTGAAATCCTGAAGAGGGGTCATAACACTTCAACTCCTGGTGAAATGTGCCTCGGAGAGGGTTTTCATCGCCTGGAAGTTACTCTCTCATGGTTGGAGGGTCATGACTCCTCCAATCTTTTTTTGTTGAGTAGAGAACTTTCTTTTTTGTGGCGTATGACCCATTAGAGGTCTTTATCCTCCGAAGAGTTGTGTCTCCGAAGAGGACTTGTGCTGCCGATGATGGCTTTGGTTGTTCCTCTGTTCACTTGCTTATGCCTTTTCAATGATCATCTGCCTCCTCTTTCTTTTTTAAGTAACTTGTTTAATCCAAGGAAGTGCGCTTCATTGTCAGGCAATTTCGTGAGAACGAGCACTAGCTTCTTAATTGGACGTTTGTTTGTTCAAACGATCTCAATTTATTAGCAAAGACCCGTTTCTGTCGAAATCATAGGCCGTTCAATTGAAGTACTTCCTATCTAGTATTTGAATTCGGGGCTTTTGTGACTTGAAATTTGGCGAGAATCACTCGGTCTTTTTATGTGCAAGTTTCACTTCCACTGTCTGCAAAAATTTAAATCGACATTTCAGCAATACATTCTATGTACTTTTCATATCGCAAATAAAGCAAACATGTAATAATAATAAGGAACACAAGATTTATAGTGGTTCGGCCAGGAAATTGGGCCTACATCCACTTTATATTCTTTCATTATTTACTTGCATCAGTTTTACAATTGCTTTCAATTACAAAAATCATACATTCATAACTCTTTTTACAATATTTCAACAAAATTTTCAAGTAAAGTATGGACGCAAATGGTTGCTGTTCCATGCCCTTGGAATTTGATCTCCATCAACAGTGGTGAGTTTGAATGTGCCGTCAAGAAGCTTCTGACCTATTACATCGGTCCTTCCCAATTTGGCCCAAACACACCTGTCGCTGTCATAATTCTCTTCAGGACTAGGTCTCCAATCTCAAAGCTGCGTTGGCGAACTTTGGAATTAAAATGTCTGGCTATTCTTTGCTGATGAGCTGCAATTCTGAGATTAGCCTCATCTCTTTTTTCATCAAGGAAGTCCAGCGCTTCAAGCTGTAGCCTTTCGTTCTCTGCTTGGTTGAAATGGATCCTTCTGTGTGAAGGAACCTCTGTTTCTACCGGGATCATTGCTTCCGACCCGTATGCTAATGAGAAAGGAGTGTGTCCAGTCGCAGTTTTGTGAGTGGTTCTGTATGCCCATAGTGCAAGTGGTAGCTTATCGACCCAACCACCTTTTGCTCTTTCAAGTTGCTTTTTGATGGTTGATTTGATGATCTTGTTTACTGCTTCCACTTGCCCGTTTTCCTGCGGATGAGCAACTGCTGAAAAGCTTTTCTGGATTTTGAATCGCCTGCAAAAATCTTGGAATTCCTCGCTTTCAAACTGAGTACCATTGTCTGTGATTATTTTCTGAGGCACACCATACCTGCAAATGATATTCTTGGTCACGAAACTTATCATCTTCTTAGAGGTGATAGTAGCCAATGGTTCAGCTTCAGCCCATTTAGTAAAATAATCAACTGCAACAATAGCATATTTAATCCCCGATTTGGCAGTCGGTAGCGGCCCAATGAGATCCATTCCCCAAATTGCAAATGGCCATGGACTGACCATTTGTGTGAGTTCAGTTGATGGTGCTCTAGGAATTTTGGCAAATCTTTGGCATCTGTCACACTTTCGGGAATAGCTTGCAGCATCATGATTAATTTCTGGCCAAAAATATCCGTATCGGAGAATTTTCTTTGCTAATGTTTGACCACCTGAATGATCACCACATTCTCCTCCATGTACCTCAGCTAGGATTGTTTTGGACTCTTCCCTGGATACACATCGAAGCAATGGCATTGAGAATCCCCGTCTATATAATCGGCCATCCTGAATTACATAGCGAGAGGCTTTCCTTAGTAGCTTCCGTCTCTCTATCGAATTTTCTGGCAGAGAACCTCTGAGTAGGTAGTCCAGTATTGGAGTCATCCATGACTCTTGTTCTTGAGATACATTCATAATCCAGTCAATATCCATCTCGTCTATACTTGGTGCTGAAAGGACTTCTACGGGGACCAATCCCAATAGTTGAGCTTCACCAGAACTTGAATACTTTGCGAGGGAATCTGCCTTCATATTCTCTTCCCGAGGAATGTGGCTTATTGAATAGTGATCGAGCTCACACAGAAGTTCCCAAGCCTTTGACAAGTAAGCGGGCAGGTTTCCCCCTTTCGTTTGAAATTCCTTCTTGACTTGGCATACAATAAGCTGAGAATCACTAAAGATCTGTAACGCTCGTATGTTTAGTTCTTTAGCGATTTTCAGTCCTGCGATAAGAGCTTCATATTCTGCTTCATTGTTTGTTGAAGGAAATTCCAATCTTAGTGCATAGCATAATGACCGACCTTCAGGAGTCTCAAGTACAACTCCGGCTCCAGAACAGTAATCATTTCTTGCACCATCGACACATAACTTCCACTGGATAGGGGAATTGTCGAACGTTTCTTCCTCACTGTTACCCTTATCTGTAAATTCTGCAATGAAATCCGCTAAAGCTTGTCCATTGATTGCTTTCCGGGGATGATAAGTGATGTCATACTGACTGAGTTCAATATTCCACTTTAGAAGACGACCTGAAGTTTCAGAGCGAAACAGGACTTGCTTTAAAGGTTGATCAGTGAGGACTCTGATAGGATGAGCTTGAAAATATTGCCTCAATTTCCTAGACGCAATTAGTAAGCAATAGGCGAGTTTTTCCAACTTAGAGTAATTCATCTCTGCCCCAGTGAGTCTTTTGCTGATATAGTAAACTAGATGTTGAATCCTTTTGTCTTCCCGTATCAGCGCTGCACTTAAAGCGTGAGATGATACTGCCAAGTATATAAGAAGATCCTCGCCATCGCCAGGCCTAGAAAGTATTGGAGGCGTCTCCATATGGCGAATCAATTCATCAAAGGCTTTTTGGCATTCGGGAGTCCAATCGAAGTTTTTCTTTCCTTTCTTTAGGGCGTCAAAGAATGGGATGCATTTAACTGTGGCTTTGGAAATGAACCGACTCAAGGCGACAACTTTTCCATTGAGACTTTGCAATTCCTTCTTTGTTCTAGGAGCTTTGACTTCTTTCAAGGCAGTAATTTGAGCTGGACTAGCCTCAATGCCCCTAGCGCTGACGATAAACCCTAAGAACTTTCCGGACTCGACCCCAAACGTGCATTTCAGAGGGTTAAGCTTCATTCTGTATTTCCGGAGGACTGCGAACATTTCTGCCAAGTGTTCAATGTGATCCGCTGCTTTCTTAGACTTTACTAACATGTCGTCGACGTAGACTTCCATAGTTTTGCCCAATTGCGGTTTGAACATAGCATTAACAAGTCTTTGGTAGGTTGCTCCTGCATTCTTCAATCCGAAGGGCATAACTCTGTAGCAATAAAGACCAACATCGGTGATAAAGCTCGTGTCCTCCTGATCCGGTTCATGCATCATGATCTGGTTATATCCGGAGTAGGCATCCATGAAAGATAACAATTCATGTCCCGCTGTTCCATCTACCAGTTGATCGATCCTGGGTAAAGGAAAGCAATCTTTGGGGCAGGCCTTGTTCAGATCTGAAAAATCGATGCACACTCTCCATTTTCCATTAGCTTTCTTAACCAACACAGGATTTGAAACCCAATTCGGATATGTAGATTCTTTGATGAAGTTATTTTCCATGAGTCGATCAATTTCCTCTTTTAATGCTGCTGACCTTTCTGGACCTTGGGTTCTTCTTTTCTGTTTTACTGGTGTAAACTTTGGGTCAATATTCAGAGCGTGTACTGCAACTTCTGGAGATATTCCACACATATCAGCATGAGTCCAAGCGAAGACATCCAGATTTGCTTTCAGGAAAGATATCAAGATGTTCTGAATTGACACATTAAGTTGTGAACCCACATTCAACACCTTATTTGGGTCCTTCTGGTCAACAGGTACCGGTACCGTCGTTTCAACCGGCACCACTCTATTCTCCCCTGCACTGGCTTTTCTGGGATCCATCTCTTTCCGTGCCCCGCTATGCTCGCCAGTGCAGGGTCCGCCCCGTAAGTGCTACAAGGCTGGCTCTTTGATGCGAACCGGGGTGGCCGCATCCTTTCCCATTTCCCTTTTTCTTGACTCTCGCAACTCTGTCAAATAGCACTCTCGCGCAGCATTTTGATCCCCTTTTATAACTCCTACTCCATTGTCTGTAGGGAATTTAATAGTGAGGCACCACGGGGCCAGGATAGCTTTGAACGCTGCGAGCGTTGGACGGCCAAGGAAAGCATTATAAGCAAAAAATTCATCGACAATCACAAATGTTTGCTTGCGGACTACTTTCCTTTCTCCTTCCCCAAGTTCTACAAGCAGATCGATGGTTCCTATTGGTTGCTTTGGCTCCCCAGTGAAGCCAGCGATCTTCTGCGATGAGGCTTGTACATCGACCATAGGGATTTTCATTTGGTCGAATGTCTTCTTGAAGAGGATATTACATGATGCTCCGCAGTCAATGAGAACTCTTCTGAAAATGGCCGGTCCGATACCAGCTGAGATGACCAAGGGATCTAGGGTAGGAGCTTCGATACCTAAGGAATCTCTGGCTCTGAAAATAATATCATCACTGAAAGTTTTCTGTTGTTTCAGGGGCGTAGTGTCTTCTAAAACAAAGACGTCTTCTTCGGTTGGAACATATTTCAAAGCCCTGGTATATCTCTCCATCTCACCCCAGCTCTTGCCAGCTGGGTGAGGTCCTCCTGTAATGACATTGATAATGGGCCTTCCAGATTCATGCCCCATAGCTTTCTCACCTATCCTAGGCTGATGAACAGGAGCCTGTTGCCCCTGACTTGACGATGCAGGATTGTTGCTATTCTTTTTCACGAATTGCTGCAGCTTGTTTTCTCTTAGCAATTCTTCAATCAGATTTTTCAACTGGCGGCATTCATCGGTCTCATGACCGGGTTGATTATGGAAGCGGCAGAACTTCCCACTTTGTATAGCCTTTTTTCCGGTCCTCAAAGGGATAGGTTTAGGGAGGTCAACGGAATCTTTAATGGCAAGGTAGATATGCTCCGGCGTGTCTGATAAAGGAGTATACTCCGATGGCTTGAAGGATCGGGGCTTCTTCAGATTACTCTGTTTCTTCCCATTGTTATTTTCCATTTTTTGCCCTACAGATTCATTCTTGCGTGGAGCAACAGTGTTATCTTCAGCTTTTTCCGACACTGCCTTCACCGGTACAGGACGGCTTTCCAGGCGTATGAATTCATCTGCCTTTTTGTAGAACTTTTCGAGGGAGGTTGGCTCCTTCATGTTTAGCCATTTCCCAAATTCGCTCGACTTATCAATAGCCCTCATCAGATAAGTCAATATCATTCGCGGTTCAGCATTGTCCACCTCTGCCAACGCTATATTAAAGCGGTTCAAGAAAGATCTGATAGATTCACCAGGATTCTGTTCTATACTTGACAACGACATGATGTCCTTGGCCTTTGAAGCATATAGTCTAAACTGTTCCTTGAACTTTCGGGTCAAGTCTGAAAACTGATCAATAGATCGGACTGGCAACTTGGTGAACCACAGTAGAGCCACACCTTCAAGGTATACGGGGAAATATCGGCACTTTATCTCGTCTGAGGCTCTGGCACCTGTCATGTGCCAATCATATTTATACAAGAATTCATTCGGATCACTTGTCCCTTTGTAAGCTGGGATAGTTGGAGGGACAAACTTCCTTGGAAATTCCGCCTTTAAGATTTTCTCAGTAAATGGAGTTTTACTTGGGGCGAAACCCCATTCTTTCTCATCTTCAACCCTTTGCATACTTTCTCTCATGATTTGCCGGACCATTCCAGAAAGATACTCCTCATCATGTCGAGTTCCAGATCCACCAACCTCAGGAAGCGTTTGCTCAAAGGGACTGGCAGCCCTTTCTGGAGCATTCCTTTCATTAGCATCATGAATGTTGCCAGCATAATTCCTTCCGTTACCAGCCGGTTGATTGTTTGCCCCGAGCAAATCATTCAACTTATTCAAAATTAGAGCATTTTGGGCACTCTGAGCCTCCAATTGTGCATTCTGGGCGTTTATCTGCTGGTTCAGCCCTAATATTACAGCATCCAACTCCGCTTTCGTAACCCCAGCAGACGGAGTGGGTTGATTAGGTACAGGAGAAGCGGAGGTTCCCTCTTGAATATTCCCAGATCTGACAGATCTACTCTTCCTTCCAGGAGCCATTATCTCGGATAGACTTCTGGTTTTCAGGGAAATTCTCTCTACAAACCTCTGTGAAGCAATGATGATAACTTGCCTGAGTTCAATTCTCGGTGAAAGCACCAAAAATGTTAACGCTAAAATTTGAACGCTAACACCCCGGTGTATGAGTTGCAGTTGTGAAAGCACCACCCGACGACTCGGGAACAGATTGCAAGCAGATAATAGCAGAAAAGCGGTAAACAACAACAATTTTATAGTGGTTCGGCTTAAGGGTATAGCCTACGTCCACTTTAAGTACTTTTATTAATAATCTCGTTACAAACTGATACAATTCTTCCCAAATACAATACACTTTGAATTACAAGAGACTTAGAACAAGTAGCTTAAACTTCGATGAAGATGAGAGTTTTCGAATCCATGTTGGATGTATGTGATCTCTTCTTGAAGTTTTTTGTAGCGTTCTTAATGTCTTGAGAGCTTCAAGTGTTGGATTGGATTGGTGTCGAATGCAGCAGAGTAACAGCGTTTGAAGAAAATGAGCCAAAAGTCCCTTCAAAGTTGGATATGGCCATATATTTATAGAGAATTCTAGGCAGGAAACATTACCAAGTCCTAAGTCGTAACCGACCTAAGTTGGGTCGTGGACGACTTAAACTAAGTCGTGGGTCAGTTGTCACTTAAATGCTGGGTCGAGACTTCTTAAAGGCATCCTTGCTGAACCCTGGATATATCACAAGTCCTAAGTCGCAAATGAGTCAACCGGTCTTCTCATAAGCGATGCGGCATTGAACCTTAACTTCGTAGTCTTAAGTCGTGTACGACTTACCATATGTCGTAGGTCGTGACCGACCTAAACTGATTCTCGGCTTGTGGCTTAACTGGAGTTAACGAGTCATGGTGCAGTATTGAATTTGCCTCTGTAGCCTTAGGTCGTGAACGACCTAGCAAAGGTCGTAAGTCCGTCACGACTTAGGTGTAGTCGTCTTAACTCCTCGTCCCTTGAGTCGTTAAGTCATAGTCCCTTTAGGTTGTTGGACCGTTACTCCCTTGGGTCATTTAGGTTGTAATTTCTTAAGTCGTAAACTTCTTTAAGTCGTGCCATCCTTAACTAGTAGGATTGTGCAGACCTTAGGTCGTTAGGCCGTAATGTTCTTAGGTTGTGAAGGCCTTAAGTCGTAGATCCTTATCTCGTAGACTCCTTAACTCGTAGAGGCCTTAAGTCGTAGATCCTTATCTCGTAGACTCTTTAACTCGTAGAAGCCTTAAGTCGTAGATCCTTATCTCGTAGACTCCTTAACTCGTAGAGGAAACTGGGTTAACAAAGGGTAATTTCTTAAGTTATAGTACAGCATTTTGTCTATTTTGCAATGTTTTGTTTTAAGCTATTGGAAGTAGGTTTTTATAAAAAAAAAGGTAAAGGGGGTAATTTCTTAAGTTATAGTACAACATTTTGTCCATTCTACAGCATTTTCTTTTAAGCTATTGGAAGTATTTTTTTAAAACAGTAAAAGAGGTAATTTCTTAAGTTATAGCACAACATTTTGCCCATTTTATAGCATTTAGTTTTAAGCTATTGGAAGTAATTTAGAAAAAAGGTAAGCAGGCGTAATTTCTTAAGTTATAGTACATCATTTTTGTCCATTTTACAGCGTTTTGTTTTAAGCTATTGGAAGCAGTTTTCTCTTTTTAAAAAACGGTAAGAAGGGATAATTTCTTAAGTTATAGTATAACATTTTGTCTATTTTAAAGCGTTTTGTTTTAAGCTATTGGAAGTAGTTTTTTTTATAAAAAGAGATAAAAAGGGGAAATTTTTGAAGTTATAGTACAACATTTTGTCTATTTTACAGCATTTTGTTTTGAGCAATTGGAAGTAGTTTTTTTTAAAGAAAAGGTAAAAAGGTGTAATTTCTCAAGTTGAAGTAGTTATAGCACAACATTATTTTACAACGTTTTTTTAAGCTACTAGAGGTAGCTTTTTTTTAAAAAAAAAGGGTTAAATGGGGTAATTTCTTAAGTTATAGTACAATATTTTTGTCTATTTTACAGCATTTCGTTTTAACCTGTTGGAAGTAATTTTTTTTAGAAGGTAAAAATGGGTAATATATTAAGTTATAGTACAGCATTTTGTCTTTTTTACAGCGTTTTGTTTTAAGCTATTGGAAGTAGTTTTTTTTCTAAATGGTAAAAAAGGGTAATTTCTTAAGTTATAGCACAACATTTTGTCAATTTTAGAGCATTTTGTTTTAAGCTATTGGAAGTAGTTTTTTTTAAAAGATAAAAAGGGTTAATTTCATAAGTTATTGTATAGCATTTTCTCTATTTTACAACGTTTTGTTTTAAGACATTGGAAGCAGTTTTTTTAAAAAAAAGGTAAAATGGGGTAATTTCATAAGTTATAGTACAACATTTTGTCAATTTTAAAGCGTTTTGTTTCATGCTATTGGAAGTAGTTTTCATTCAAAAAAGGTAAAAAGAGTTAATTTCTTAAGTTAATAGTACAACATTTTGTTTTAAGCTATTGGAAGTAATCTTTTTAAAAGAGGTAATAAGGGGTAATTTCTAAAGTTACAATACAACATTTTGTTTATTTTACACATTTTTGTTTTAACCTATTGGAAATCTTTTTTAAAAGGTAAAAAATGGGTAATTTCTTAAGTTATAGTACAACATTTTGTCTATTTAACAGCTTTTTGTTTTAGGCAATTGGAAGTAGTTATTTATAAAAAGGGAAAAAAGAGGTAATTTCTCAAGTTATAGTACAGCATTTTGTCCATTATACAGCGTTTTGTTTTTAGCTATTGGAAGTAATTTTTTCTTTGAAAAGGTAAAATGGAGTAATTTCTTTACTTACAGTACAGCGTTTTGTCTATTTTACAATGTTTTGTTTCAAGCTATTGGAAGTGGTTGTTTTAAAAAAAGAGGTAAAACGATGTAATTTCTTAAATTAATAGTACTGCATTTTGTCTACATTGCAGCGTTTTGTTTTAAGCTATTGGAAGTAATTTTAAAAAAAAGGTAATAAGGGGTAATTTCTTAAGTTATAGTACAACATTTTGTCTATTTTAAAGAGTTTTGTTTTAGCTATTGGAAGACGTTTTTTTAAAAGGTAAAAATAGGTAATTTCTTAAGTTATAGTACAACATTTTGTCTATTTTACAGCGTTATGTTTTAAGCTATTGGTTTTCTTTTAAAAAAGGTAAAAAGCGGTAATTAATTAAGATATAGTACAGCATTTTGTCTATTTTACAGCGTTTTGTTTTAAGCTATTAGAAGTAGTTTTTTTTTTAAAAAAGGTAAAAAGGAGTAATTTCTTAAGTCATAGTACAGCGTTTTGTCTATTTTACCGCGTTTTGTTTTAAGCTATTAGAAGTAGTTTTTTAAAAAAAAAGGTAAAAAGGGGTATTTTCTTAAGTTATATTACAATATTTTATTTATTTTACAGCATTTTGTTTTAAGCTACCGGAAGTATTTTTTTTTTCGAAAAAGGTAAAAAGGGGCAATTTCTTAAGTTATAGTACAACATTTTGTCTATTTTACAGCATTTTGTTTTAATCTATTGGAAGTAGTTTTTTTTTTAAAACAGGTAAAAGGGGGTAATTTCTAATGTTATAGTACAACATTTTGTCTATTTTACAGCTTTTTGTTTTAAGCTATTGGAAGTAGTTTTTTAAATTTTTTTGCAAAAGGTGGTAATTTGTTAAGTTATAAAACAACATTCTGTCTATTTTACAGCATTTTATTTTAAGCTATTGGAAGTAGTTTTTTTAAAAAAAAGGTATAAATGTGTGATTTCTTAAGTTGTAGTACGGCATTTTGTCTATTTTACAGCGTTTTGTTTTAAGCTATTGGAAGTAGTTTTTTTAAAAAGGTAAAAGGGTGTAATTTCTTAAGTTATACTACAACATTCTGTCTATTTTACAGCGTTTTGTTTTAAACTATTGGAAGAAGTTTTTTAAAAAAAGGTAAAAAGGGGCAATTTCTTAAGTTATAGTACAACATTTTGTCTATTTTACATCGTTTTTTTAAGCTAATTGAAAGAGTGTTTTTAAAAAAAAGGTAAAAATGGGTAATTTCTTAAGTTATAGTACAACATTTTGTCTATTTTACAGCGTTTTGTTTTAAGCTATTGGAAGGAGCTTTCTTTTTTTAAAAACGGTAAAAAGGGGTAATTTCTTAAGTTATAGTACAACATTTTGTCTGTTTTATAGCATTTTGTTTTAAGCTATTGGAAGTAGTTTTTTTAAAAAGGTAAGAAGGGGTAATTTATTTAGTTATAGAACATCATTT
Organism: Allium cepa; assembly: GCA_030765085.1. NCBI lineage: Eukaryota > Viridiplantae > Streptophyta > Magnoliopsida > Asparagales > Amaryllidaceae > Allium > Allium cepa. The sequence continues at coordinate 889,765,139 of CM060931.1, forward strand.
TGTCTATTTTGCAGCGTTTTGCTTTAAGCTATTGGAAGTGGTTTTTTTTTTAAAAAAGGTAAAAAGGGTAATTTCTAAAGTTATAGTACAGCATTTTGTCTAATTTGCAGCGTTTTGTTTTAAGCTATTGGAAGTAGTTTTTTATAAAAAAAGGTAAAGGGGGTAATTTCTTAAGTTATAGTACAACATTTTGTCCATTCTACAGCATTTTCTTTTAAGCTATTGGAAATATTTTTTTAAAACAGTAAAAGAGGTAATTTCTTAAGTTATAGCACAGCATTTTTCCCATTTTATAGCATTTAGTTTTAAGCTATTGGAAGTAATTTTAAAAAAAAGGTAACCGGGCGTAATTTCTTAAGTTATAGTACAGCATTTTGGTCTATTTTACAGCGTTTTGTTTTATGCTATTGGAAGCAGTTTTCTCTTTTTAAAAAACGGTAAAAAGGGATAATTTATTAAGTTACAGTATAAAATTTTGTCTATTTTAAAGCGTTTTGTTTTAAGCTATTGGAAGTAGTTTTTTTATAAAAAAAGGTAAATAGGGGAAATTTTTGAAGTTATAGTACAACATTTTGTCTATTTTACAGCATTTTGTTTTAAGCAATTGGAAGTAGTTTTTTTTTAAAGAAAAGGTAAAAAGGGGTAATTTCTCAAGTTGAAGTAGTTATAGCACAACATTATTTTACAACGTTTTTTTAAGCTACTAGAGGTAGTTTTTTTCTAAAAAGGGTAAAATTGGGAAATTTCTTAAGTTATAGTACGATAGTTTTGTCTATTTTACAGCATTTCGTTTTAACCTGTTGGAAGTAATTTTTTTTAGAAGGTAAAAATGGGTAATATCTTAAGTTATAGTACAGCATTTTGTCTTTTTTACAGCGTTTTGTTTTAAGCTATTGGAAGTAGTTTTTTTCTAAATGGTAAAAAAGGGTAATTTCTTAAGTTATAGTACAACATTTTGTCAATTTAACAGCATTTTGTTTTAAGCTATTGGAAGTAGTTTTTTTTTTAAATGATAAAAAGGGTTTATTTCATAAGTTATTGTATAGCATTTTTTCTATTTTACAACGTTTTTTTAACACATTGGAAGCAATTTTTAAAAAAAAAGCTAAAATGGGGTAATTTCATAAGTTATAGTACAACATTTTGTCAATTTTACAGCGTTTTGTTTCATGCTATTGGAAGTAGTTTTTAATAAAAAATGGTAAAAAGAGTTAATTTCTTAAGTTAATAGTACAACATTTTGTCTTCTTTACAGCATTTTGTTTTAAGCTATTGGAAGTAATTTTTTTAAAAGAGGTAATAAGTGGTAATTTCTTAAGTTACAATACAACATTTTGTTTATTTTACACATTTTTGTTTTAAGCTATTGGAAATCGTTTTTTTAAAACGTAAAAAATGGGTAATTTCTTAAGTTATACTACAGCATTTTGTCTATTTTACAGCTTTTTGTTTTAGGCAATTGGAAATAGTTATTTTTAAAAAGGGTAAAAAGAGGTAATTTCTCAAGTTATAGTACAGCATTTTGTCCATTATACAGCGTTTTGTTTTAAGCTATTGGAAGTAATTTTTTCTTTGAAAAGGTAAAATGGGGTAATTTCTTAACTTATAGTACAGCGTTTTGTCTATTTTACAATGTTTTGTTTCAAGCTATTGGAAGTGGTTGTGTAACAACCCGCATATTTATCGGTGGTATATTTAAATATTTTATTTAAATATGACGTCGTATGTCGGATTATGGTCCGAAAAGCTACTTTCTACAAACGGTCGAATTGGGACTCAAGACCACCTCCATTGGTTCCAAAATGGCGTTTGCGATCTTTTTGAGTATAATCTTTGATATGTTTGGAGTAAGTGAAATTTTGACCTTTTCTATTGGGCTTTGGGCTTGGGTTTCACCCAAACTGTTCTATTAACCTCAACTCAGTCCTTCTCTCCTCTCATTCACTTATTCATTTCTTAAAAACTTAAGCTAAAAACTGATAATGGTGGAAGGGAAATAGAAATTGCAAACCCTAATTCTTCTTGCTAGCTCATATTCTTGCTCCAAAATCGAAGAGAAACAATAGGTAAGCTCCATCTCCATCTTCTCCATCTCTTCTCCTCTTCAATTTCAGTAATTTCCTAACCCTAACTTAGGAGATACTTGCTTTGATTCTAGATTGAAGCTTGTAGTGTTGAAGTGGAGTGTAGTTGGTTGATTCCTTGCATTGGTGCTTCTTCATCTTCTTTGTTTTGTGTAAAAGGTGAGTTTTGAACTCACATCTACTTCTCTTGATTTCATTGATGTTGGGTATGAATACCTAGCACTTGTTCATATGCACTTGCTTTTAGTTTGGATTGAATTGGTGAATATCCAAATTTTTAGTGTTTGGGTTCAATTCTTGAAATCCTAACTTTGATGTTTTGATCATGTTTTTGGTGATGAATCGAAGTGTTTATAGGGCCGGGTAGCCGTTAGGTGTAAACCCCTAGCGTCCGTGCTCGTCCGGTTGAAAGTTGGGAGAGTTTGCACTTCATTTGTTATAACTAGGAAATGCAGGAAATTGGGTTCAGTCGACTGGATTCTCTGGACAATTTTCAGTCAACTGAACACAGTCGACTGACCTGCTCCTGTTTTCCTGTTTTACCTATTTATGCTTATTTTGATTGGTTTTCCGGATTTTATCGATTCATGTTGGTTCTTAGTGGTTGTTATTGCCTCTTTGACTTTGATAACTTATTTTTGACTTCATCCATGGGTTTTTATAAAATAATCTTTCTAATCATATTAACTCCAATTTATAAATTCTATTTAAACACACGCACAATTTCGAACTTCGAGCGAAGTGGAAGGATGATTAAATGGTTTGGCAAAACACGGACCATGAATCTATGCGTTTATCTTTTCGATTAATCTCCGACCTATTCGATTGATCGTTTTGACCTTCGGGTTTGGGTCACCGATGATATGAGGTAAATTTGTACTGCTTTGAGTGTGAAATAAACTAACGGATAGTAAACCATTTAGTGCGAACGGGTGGTTATGGGACTCACGTTACCACTTTTCGGATTCCTCTCTAGGAGTTTGTGACACATGCTGCCTTTGGGATAGTGTCTTCGGACCGTCTCCTCTGGCTTGTTTTAAATATCGCTTTGGAGTTGGTCCTTTGCCCCGACTCGAAAAATATATGGGGTTGGCGGTTGTCTTTAGTATTGCTTTCGGAGTGGTTTCTTCACCACCGCTCAAGAGATATTGGAGTGGTTTATTCACCACCGCTCAAGAGATATTGGAATGGTTGCTTCACCACCGCTCAAGAGATATCGGAATGGTTTCTTCACCACCGCTCAAGAGATATTGCAGTGGTTGCTTCTCCACCGCTCAAGAGATATTGGAGTGGTTTCTTCACCACCACTCAAGAGATAGAGATATTGGAGTGGTTTCTTCACCACCGCTCAAGAGATATGGGAGTGGTTTCTTCACCACTGCTCAAGAGATATTGGAGTGGTTTCTTCACCACCGCTCAAGAGATAACGGAGTGGTTTACTCACCACCGCTCATGATGTTTCATTTATATGTATATTCCCTAGGTATTGCTTTTCTGTATTGGTTCTTTGGAGCCACACGAAATATAGCGTCTACCTTGTGGAACTTGTATTATCGGTATTTGTTGTTTGCCTTATGGCTTGCTTTGGGATATTCTTATCCTTTGTTTCTATATGTTGCCGATGATATGAGGCTTGATCTATATGATTCATCTTTCGTTAGATGGCTGTGTTATCTCTTTTAGAGATATCTATTATGCTTTGTAACCTTGCAGGTTTATTGTTGTTCAGTTTATCTAACTGATTTGTTTAGCTAGACTGACCCGTGTATTTTATACTCGGGTCAGACCGAGATGTTTCAGGTTAGGTGCTTTTGGACTTAGCCTATTTTGCTTCCGCATAGACTATTCGCCAGCTTCTTTTTGTTATAGCGTTTTTGTGTAGTCCTTTCTGTTATAACTCTGATATGTATTCATCTGGAACTCGTCTGTATAGTGTGGTTTGCTATACCACTTGACATGTATTATTTTGTATACTCTGTTATGTATCTATATATGTGTATATGATGGTTTACTATTCTGTGATGTAGATTACATTTGAGTTGTTATATTCTGTTCTGATAGATCCTATAACCATTGTAGTCTTGCTTTAAATATTTATTGAATACGTCGAACTGTTTGTGATTCTACTTTTCGACGTGTTTAGTGAATAGTTAAGGTAAGATTACACATGGTCGCTCCTATCCAACCTTATTCTCCGTGTTAGCAGACGATATTATCTATACAATACTCTTTGCTAACGTGGGTATAGAGGTGGGGCGTCACAGCATGGTATCAGAGCTAAGTTCAGAGCAAAATATGATAAACACAGAATAGATGCACATATTATGGTACATCAAAGTGTACAAGTGATACAAATCTTTGAATCCTTGTGTCTCTTTATTCCATCAAGGTTAGATAGAGTTTGAGAACACGTCTAGGAATGCATTTTATTCCGTAGTATTCCATCTTGAATCATCTACCTTGTGAATAATCTTGTTCTTATCTTACCTTCAGCGTATGGCTGGAAGAGGCAGGGGACCACGTTCGGGTGTTGGGCAATCCAGTGGCTCACATCCGGATGGTGTTTTATGTCTGCCGTTCAGTTTATGGAATTGTTTGGAAGCATTCAGCCTCCAGCTCCTACTCGGGTATGTCCACCTCGCAAGTCTACCTTTGCACGCCTGTGCAGTGATTTTGTTCATCTTGGAGGAAAGCCGTTTAAGGGCTCCGAGTCTGTTCTTGAAGTCCAAGCTTTGGTTCGCACGTGCGAGCGTATCTTCTCTAGAATGGATATTTCTGACCATGATAGAGTTCTTGTAACTTCTAGCTTATTGCAAGAGCGTGCCCTTGATTGGTACGAGCATCTTGTAAAAGAAATTGATGAGTCTGCTCTTTCTTGGACTCAGTTTCGGGAACGATTCGAACTCAAGTTCGTTCCTGAATCTGAGAAAGCTTTGTTGACCCGTCGCTTCCTTGAGTTGAAGCAAGGGAAGTCTTCTGTTTCTGAGTATGTTGCATCATTCGAGGCTTTATCTAAGTATGGTCTTGAATTCATTAGCACTTCATATAAGAAGAATCTGAAGTTTGTCTCTGGTCTTAAGAAATATCTTAAGAAGTCTTTGTTGCTCCAGCTTAAGCTTTCTTTTGAGGAGTTGGTAGATTCTGCACTTCATCTTGAAACCGTCGAGAAGGAATGTGATAGTGGTGATGATGTTGAGGTTCGCAAGAACCCCAACAAAAAGCAGTCTCCATTGGATGAGCGGGAATTTTTCCCTTCCAAGAAGAAAAAGCCCGTTGAATCTGATTCTCAGTCTCAGCCTGCTGGAACACCTTCCATTCGGAAGTGTTTCAATTATGGTTCTCCTGATCATATGATTCGAGCTTGTCCTAAGCCTCTCTTCTGCCGTTATTGCAAGAAGGAAGGTCATCGTAGTTCCACTTGTCCCATTGCTCCGAATAATTCTCCATCTGGCAAGTTAAATTTAACAGATGCTTCTGGTGGTTCTTCTCAGGGATAAGGTATGTCTCTATCTATTTCAGAAGTTTCTATTTTTCTTCTTTGTGATTTCGATTCCAATTTGATGGCATCATTTTATTCTTTAAGCCCTCATGATGAGGAAAGTGTTGTTTCTCTCATTCTTGTAGTTTAAGAATTTTCAAACATTTTGGTCTTATCTTAGGGTTATCACCTAAGCAATCTTTTGAGTAGTGTTAAGGTCTTTTTAGCTCGACCTTACCACTGGTTTTCATCTGGCTACGAGTTGCGGAAGTTAGCACTCCGCATTCCGCACTCGTTGTAATTTTTATAAATGATTTGTTATGTCATTCAGTTTGTCTAGCTCATTTCATCCATTTTATGAATCGAGTATTCTGTGAATATCTCGATGATTCCATTTTGGTATTTATTGGTTTTGGATGGAAATTAGCAATTTAAAATTTTTGCAAATCTTTTTCATAAGAGTTATTTATAAGTATAAATGGGATTTTGTTCTTAAACGAACAAAGTGAATTTTGAAAAGTTTTTAGAAACTTGTTTATCTTATAAAAGATGGTTTTGTGATTGTATTGCCCATTGAGTGCTTTAAGAATTCTGGTCGATGCGCTTGATCAACGTTATCGATAGGAATCTCCTAAACGCTTTGATGAGACAATTTGACACAGTAAATTGATTTGAAATAAGAAATTTTTTCTCGAAATATGATTTCATGAAGATAATTGAAATTTTGAAGCTTTAGCTTTTTGGTAAAGAATTTTATTTGAAAGTTTTAGCTTTTAAGAAAGTAGATTATTTGAAAGGACTCTTTTTCGATACCCTTATCTTGGGATTCCTGAAGGGAACCAAGATTTTATCTTTTTACCAATACTAGTCGTGTTGGTCTGAATGCCGTTCTCTTGCAAAATAAAACGTGCTATCACTTGTGCTTCTAAATCATTAAAGCCGATAGAGACTAGGTATGCCACTCATGATCTAGTGCTCACGGCTATTGTTTTCGCTCTTTATATTTGGCATCATTATTTTTGGGAAAGGAATTTTGTTCTCCTCACCAATCATAATTTTTGAATGTTTAATTCCTCATAAGGAACTCAGTGTTGGCTCGAGTTCCTTGCATCTTATGATCATGATATTCTTTTATTCCTGAAAAGGGGAATCGTGTTGCCAATGCATTTAGTTTAAGCAACAAGTGATTGTTTCTTTGTTGATGTCCGAATGGAATGATCTTTTTACCAAGTTCATCGGACGTTTTGTTGCACTTCTCTTGTTGATCATTGGTTCATTTGACGTATTGTTTGTACCACGTCGGTGTTCCAAATTATTTTGAGCTTAGGAATCCATAGAATTCTCTGGGCAGGCAAGTTCCGGCTTATCTTTTCGTGCACTTTATGGTGAACTTCTTATTCAGTTATTCTTATGAGTTGATATGTTTTTGGGTTGTTACTCTTCATTTTCTTCTTAAGAATTGCGAGGACGCAATTTCTTTAAGGAGGGGAGTCTGTAACAACCCGCATATTTATCGGTGGTATATTTAAATATTTTATTTAAATATGACGTCGTATGTCGGATTATGGTCCGAAAAGCTACTTTCTACAAACGGTCGAATTGGGACTCAAGACCACCTCCATTGGTTCCAAAATGGCGTTTGCGATCTTTTTGAGTATAATCTTTGATATGTTTGGAGTAAGTGAAATTTTGACCTTTTCTATTGGGCTTTGGGCTTGGGTTTCACCCAAACTGTTCTATTAACCTCAACTCAGCCCTTCTCTCCTCTCATTCACTTATTCATTTCTTAAAAACTTAAGCTAAAAAATGATAATGGTGGAAGGGAAAGGGAAATAGAAATTGCAAACCCTAGTTCTTCTTGCTAGCTCATATTCTTGCTCCAAAATCGAAGAGAAACAATAGGTAAGCTCCATTTCCATCTTCTCCATCTCTTCTCCTCTTCAATTTCAGTAATTTCCTAACCCTAACTTAGGAGATACTTGCTTTGATTCTAGATTGAAGCTTGTAGTGTTGAAGTGGAGTGTAGTTGGTTGATTCCTTGCATTGGTGCTTCTTCATCTTCTTTGTTTTGTGTAAAAGGTGAGTTTTGAACTCACATCTACTTCTCTTGATTTCATTGATGTTGGGTATGAATACCTAGCACTTGTTCATATGCACTTGCTTTTGGTTTGGATTGAATTGGTGAATATCCAAATTTTTAGTGTTTGGGTTCAATTCTTGAAATCCTAACTTTGATGTTTTGATCATGTTTTTGGTGATGAATCGAAGTGTTTATAGGGCCGGGTAGCCGTTAGGTGTAAACCCCTAGCGTCCGTGCTCGTCCGGTTGAAAGTTAGGAGAGTTTGCACTTCATTTGTTATAAGTAGGAAATGCAGGAAATTGGGTTCAGTCGACTGGATTCTCTGTTCAGGCGACTGAGCTGAAGCCCAAAATTTCTCTGGACAATTTTCTGTCGACTGAACTGGGATTTTCAATCGACTGACCTGCTCCTGTTTTCCTGTTTTACCTATTTATGCTTATTTTGATTGGTTTTCCGGATTTTATCGATTCATGTTGGTTCTTAGTGGTTGTTATTGCCTCTTTGACTTTGGTAACTTATTTTTGACTTCATCCATGGGTTTTTATAAAATAATCATTCTAATCATATTAACTCCAATTTATAAATTCTATTTAAACACACGCACAATTTCGCACTTCGAGCGAAGTGGAAGGATGATTAAATGGTTGGGCAAAACACGGACCATGAATCTGTGCGTTTATCTTTCCGATTAATCTCCGACCTATTCGATTGATCGTTTTGACCTTCGGGTTTGGGTCACCGATGATATGAGGTAAATTTGTACTGCTTTGAGTGTGAAATAAACTAACGGATAGTAAACCGTTTAGTGCGAATGGGTGGTTATAGGATTCACGTTACCACTTTTCGGATTCCTCTCTGGGAGTTTGTGACACATGCTGCCTTTGGGATAGTGTCTTCGGACTGTCTCCTCTCGCTTGTTTCCTTTAAATATCGCTTTGGAGTTGTTCCTTTGCCCCGACTCGAAAAATATATGGGGTTCGTGATTGTCTTTAGTATTACTTTCGGAGTGGTTTCTTCACCACCGCTCAAGAGATATTGGAGTGGTTTCTTCACCACCGCTCAAGAGATATTGGAGTGGTTGCTTCACCACCGCTCAAGAGATATTGGAGTTGTTTCTTCACCACCGCTCAAGAGATATTGGAGTGGTTGCTTCACCACCGCTCAAGAGATATTGGAGTGGTTGCTTCACCACCGCTCAAGAGATATTGGAGTGGTTTCTTCACCCGCGCTCAAGAGATAGGAGTGGTTTCTTCGCCACCGCTCAAGAGATATTGGAGTGGTTTCTTCCCCACCGCTCAAGAGATATTGGAGTGGTTTCTTCGCCACCGCTCAAGAGATATTGGAGTGGTTTCTTCACCACCGCTCAAGAGATAACGGAGTGGTTTACTCACCACCGCTCATGATGTTTCATTTATATGTATATTCCCTAGGTATTGCTTTTCTGTATTGGTTCTTTGGAGCCACACAAAATATAGCGTCTACCTTGTGGAACTTGTATTATCGGTATTTGTTGTTTGCCTTATGGCTTGCTTTGGGATTTTCTTATCCTTTTTTTCTATGTGTTGCCGATGATATGAGGCTTGATCTATATGACTCATCTTTCGTTAGATGGTTGTGTTATCTCTTTTAGAGATATCTATTATGCTTTGTAACCTTGCAGGTTTATTGTTGTTCAGTTTATCTAACTGATTTGTTTAGCTAGACTGACCCGTGTATTTTATACTCGGATCAGACCGAGATGTTTCAGGTTAGGTGCTTTTGGACTTAGCCTATTTTGCTTCCGCATGGACTATTCGCCAGCTTCTTTTTGTTATAGCGTTTTTGTGTAGTCCTTTCTGTTATAACTCTGATATGTATTCATCTGGAACTCGTCTGTATAGTGTGGTTTGCTATACCACTTGACATGTATTATTTTGTATACTCTGTTATGTATCTATATATGTGTATATGATGGTTTACTGTTCTGTGATGTAGATTGCATTTGAGTTGTTATATTCTGTTCTGATAGATCCTATAGCCATTGTAGTCTTGCTTTAAATATTTATTGAATACGTCGAACTGTTTGTGATTCTACTTTTCGACGTGTTTAGTGAATAGTTAAGGTAAGATTACACATGGTCGCTCCTATCCAGCCTTATTCTCCGTGTTAGCAGACGGTATTATCTATACAATACTCTTTGCTAACGTGGGTATAGAGGTTGGGCGTCACAGGTTGTTTTAAAAAAAAAGGTAAAACGATGTAATTTCTTAAATTAATAGTACTGCATTTTGTCTACATTGCAGCGTTTTGTTTTAAGCTATTGGAAGTAATTTAAAAAAAAGGTAATAAGGGGTAATTTCATAAGTTATAGTACAACATTTTGTCTATTTTAAAGCGTTTTGTTTTAAGCTATTGGAAGACGTTTTTTTAAAAGGTAAAAATAGGCAATTTCTTAAGTTATAGTACAATATTTTGTCTATTTTATAGCGTTATGTTTTAAGCTATTGTTTTTCTTTTAAAAAGGTAAAAAGCGGTAATTAATTAAGATATAGTACAACATTTTGTCTATTTTACAGCGTTTTGTTTTAAGCTATTAGAAGTAGTTTTTTAAAAAAAAAGGTAAAATGGGGTAATTTCTTAAGTTATAGTACGACATTTTGTCTTTTTTACAGCGTTTTGTTTTAAGCTATTAGAAGTAGTTTTTAAAAAAAAAAGGTAAAAAGGAGTAATTTCTTAAGTCATAGTACAGCATTTTGTCTATTTTACCGCGTTTTGTTTTAAGCTATTAGAAGTAGTTTTTTTTAAAAAAAGGTAAAAAGGGGTATTTTCTTAAGTTATATTACAATATTTTATTTATTTTACAGCGTTTTGTTTTAGGCTAGTGGAACTAGTTTTTTTTTTGAAAAAGGTATAAAGGGGCAATTTCTTAAGTTATAGTACAACATTTTGTCTATTTTACAACATTTTGTTTTAATCTATTGGAAGTAGTTTTTTTTAAAACAGATAAAAGGGGGTAATTTCTAATGTTATAGTACAACATTTTGTCTATTTTATAGCATTTTGTTTTAAGTTAGTGGAAGTAGTTTTTTAAATTTTTTTGCAAAAGGGGATAATTTGTTAAGTTATAAAACAACATTATGTCTATTTTACAATGTTTTATTTTAAGCTATTGGAAGTAGTTTTTTTTTTAAAAAAAAGGGAAAAAGGGAAAAAAAATTTAAGTTATAGTACAGCATTTTGTCTATTCTACAGCGTTTTGTTTTATCCTATTAGAAGTAGTTTTTTAAAAAAAAAAGGTAAAAAAGGGTAATTTCTTAAGTTATGGTACAACATTTTGTCTATTTTACCGCGTTTTGATTTAAACTATTAGAAGCAGTTTTTTTTAAAAAAAAAGATAAAAGGGGGTAATTTCTTTAGTTATAGTACAGCATTTTGTCTATTCTACGGCGTTTTATTTTAAGATATTGGAAGTAGTTTTCTTTCAAAAACGGTAAAAAGGGTTAATTTCTTAAGTTATAGTACCACATTTTGTCTATTTTACAGCGTTTTGTTTTAAGTTATTGGAAGTAGTGTTTTTTTAAAAAAGTAAAAAGGGGTAATTTCTTAAGTTATAGTACAACATTTTGTCTATTTTACCATATTTTGTTTTAAGCTATTGGAAGCAGTTTTTTTTATAAAAAAAAGATAAAAAGGGGAAATTTTTTAAGTTATAGTACAACATTTTGTTTATTTTACAACGTTTTGTTTTAAGCTATTAGAAGTTGTTTTTTTTTAAAAAGTTATAAGGGGTGATTTCCTAAGTTATAGAACAGCATTTTGTCTATTTTACGGCGTTTTGTTATATGCTATTGGAAGTAGTTTTTTTAAAAAAAGGGTATAAATGGGTAATTTCTTAAGTTACAATACAACATTTTGTTTATTTTACAGCATTTTATTATAAGCTATTGGAAGTTGTATTTTTTTCAAAAAAGGTAAAAAGGGATAATTTCTTAAGTTATAGTACAATTTTTGTCTATTTTACAGCTTTTTGTATTAACCTATTGGAATTAGTTTTTTTTTAAAGTAAAAAAGGGTAATTTCTTAAGTTATAGTATATCATTTTGTCTATTTTACAGCGTTTTGTTTTAAGCTATTGGAAGTATTGTTTTTTTTAAAAAGGTAAAAGGGGGTAATTTCTTTAGTTATAGTACAGCATTCTATCTATTTTACAGCGTTTTGTTTTAAGCTATTGAAAGAAGTTTTTTTTTTTAAAAAAAAGGAAAAAGGGTAATTTCTTGAGTTTTAGTACAAAAATTTTGTCTATTTTACAGTGTTTTGTTTTTAGCTATTAGAAGGAGTGTTTTTTTTAAAAAGGTAAAAAGGGGTAATTTCTTAAGTTATAGTACAACATTTTGTTTATTTTACAGCGTTTGTTTTAAGTTATTTTAAGTATTTTTTTTTAAAGTTAAAAGGAGGTTATTTCTTAAGTTATAGTACAACATTTTGTCTATTTTACAGCGTTTTGTTTTAAGCTATTGGAAGTAGTTTTTTTTTTAAAAAGTAAAAGGGGCAATTTCTTAAGTTATAGTACAACATTTTTCTATTTTATAGCGTTTTGTTTTTAGCTAATGGAAGTAGTTTTTTTTAAAAAAAGGTAGACAGGGGTGATTTCTTAAGTTATAGTACAGCATTTTTTCTGTTTTACGGTGTTTTGCATTAAGCTATTGGAAGTAGTTTTTTTTTAAAAGGTAAAAGGAGGTAATTTCCTAAGTTATAACGCAGCATTTTGTCCATTTTACAAAGTTTTGTTTTAAGCTATTGGTAGTAGTTTTTATTAAGAAAAAAGGGTAAATAGCGGTAATTTCTTAAATTATAGTACATCATTTTGTCTAATTTACAGCGTTTTGTTTTAAGCTATTGGAAGCATTTTTAAAAAAAAAAAGGTAAAAAGGGGTAATTTCTTATGTTATAGTACATGATATTGTCTATTTTATGACGTTTTGTTTTAAGCAATTGGAAGTATGTTTTTTTTAAAAGGTAAAAAGGGGTAATTTCTTAAGTTATAGTATAACATTTTGTCTATTTTATTGAGTTTTGTTTTATGCTATTGGCAGTAGGTTTTTTTTTAAACAGGTAAAGGGGGTAATTTCTTAAGTTATAGTACAGCATTTTGTCTATTTTACAGCCTTTTGTTTTAAGTTATTGGAATTAAGTTTTTTTTCAAAAAAGGTAAAAGGGGGTAATTTGTTAAGTTATAGTACAACATTCTGTCTATTTTACAGCGTTTTGTTTTAAGCTATTAGAAGTAGTTTTTTAAAAAAAAAAGGTAAAAAGGGGAAAAATTTTAAGTTATAGTACAACATTTTGTCTATTTTACAACGTTTTGTTCTAAGTTATTGGAAGTAGTTTTTTTAAAGAAAAGGTAAAAAGGGGTAATTTCTTAAGTTATAGGACAACATTTTGTCTATTTTACAGTATTTTGTTTTAAGCTATTGGAAGTAGTTTTTTTTAAAAAAAAAGGGAAAAAGGGGTAATTCCTTAAGTTATAATATTAAATTTTGTCTATTTTACAGCGTTTTATTTTAAGCTATTGGAAGTAGTTTTTTTTTTAAAAAAAAGGTAAAAGTGGGTAATTTCATAAGTTACAATACGTCATTTTGTCTATTTTACAGCGTTTTGTTTTAAGCTATTAGAAGTAAAAAAAAAATTAAATAAGTTATATATGTGTAATTTCTTAAGTTACAGGTGCAGCATTTTGTCTATTTTACAGCATTTTGTTTTAAGCTATTGGAAGTATTTTTTTAAAAAAAAAGGTATAAATGGGTAATTTCTTAAGTTACAATAAAACATTTTGTTTATTTTACAGCGTTTTGTTTTAAGCTATTGGAAGTACTTTTTTTTCAAAAAAAAAGGTAAAAAGGGATAATTTCTTAAGTTATAGTACAACATTTTGTCTATTTTACAGCTTTTTGTATTAACCTATTGGAATTAGTTGTTTTTTTAAAAGTAAAAAGGGGTAATTTCTTAAGTTATAGTATAGCATTTTGTCTATTTTAGAGCGTTTTTTAAGCTATTGGAAGTAGTATTTTTTTAAAAAAGGTAAAAGGGGGTAATTTCTTAAGTTATAGTACAGTATTCTGTCTATTTTACAGTATTTTGTTTTAAGCTATTGGAAGAAGTTTTATTTAAAAAAAGGCAAAAATGGATAATTTCTTAACTTATAGTACAAAATTTTGTCTATTTTACAGCGTTTTGTTTTTATCTATTAGAAGGAGTGTTTTTTAAAAAAAGGTAAAAAGGGGTAATTTCTTAAGTTATAGTATAACATTTTGTCGATTTTGCAGCGTTTGGTTTTAAGCTATTGGAAGTAGTTTTTTTAAAAAGGTAAAAGGAGGTTATTTCTTAAGTTATAGTACAACATTTTGTCTATTTTAAAGCATTTTGTTTTAAGCTATTAGAAGTCGGTTTTTTGAAAAAAAAGGTAAACAGGGGTAATTTCTTAAACTATAATACAGCATTTTTTCTGTTTTACGGCGTTTTGTTTTAAGCTATTGGAAGTAGTCTTTTTTTAAAAAAAGGAAAAAGGTGGTAATTTCCTAAGTTAGAACACATCATTTTGTTTATTTTACAGCGTTTTGTTTTAAGCTATTGGAAGCAGTTTTCTTTTTTTAGAAAACGGTAAAAACGGGCAATTTCTTATGTTAAAGTACATTATTTTGTCTATTTTACAACGTTTTGTTTTAAGTAATCGGATGTAGATTTTTTATAAAAAAAGGGTAAAAGGGGAAATTTTAAATTATGGTGTAGCATTTTGCCTATTTTATAGCGTTTTGTTTTAAGCTATTCGAAGTAATTTTTTTCAAAAAAAAGAGTAAAAATGGGTAATTTCTTAAGTTATAGCACATGATTTTGTCTATTTTACAACGTTTTGTTTTAAGCAATTGGAAGTATTTTTTAAAAAGGTAAAAGGGGTAATTTCTTAAGTTATAGTACAACATTTTGTCTATTTTACTGCGTTTTGTTTTAAGCTATTGGTAGTAGTTTTTTATAAACAGGCAAAAGGGGGTAATTTCTTAAGTTATAGTACAACATTTGGTCTATTTTACAACGTTTTGTTTTAAGTTATTGGAAGTAATTTTTTATCAAAAAAGGTAAAAGGGTGTAATTTGTTAAGTTGTAGTACAACACTGTAATTTGTTAAGTTATGGTACAACATTCAGTCTATTTTACAGCGTTTTCTTTTAAGCTATTGGAAGTAATGTTTTTTTTAAAAAAGGTAAAAAGGGGAAATTTTTTAAGTTATGGTATAGCATTTTGTCTATTTTACAACATTTTGTTTTAAGCTATTGGAAGTAGTTCTTTAAAAAAAAGGTAAAAATGGGTAATTTCTTAACTTATAGTACAACATTTTGTCTGTTTTACAGCGTTTTCTTTTAAGCTATTGGAGGTTGTTTTTTTAAAAAAAAGGTAAAAAGGGGTAATTTCTTAAGTTATATTACAAAATTTTGTCTATTTTACTGCGTTTTATTTTAAGCTATTGGAAGTACTTTTTAAAAAAAAAAAGGTAAAAGTGGGTAATTTCGTAAGTTATAATACCGCATTTTGTCTATTTTATAGCGTTTTGTTTTAAGCTATTCGAAGTAGTTTTTTTTTAAAAAGGTAAAAGGGGGTAATTTGTTAAGTTATAGTACAACATCCTGTCTATTTTACAGCGTTTTGTTTTATGCTATTGGAAGTAGTTTTTTTTTAAATAAAGGTGCAAGGGGAATTTTTTTTAAAAAAGGTAAAAAGGTGTAATTTCTTAAGTTATAGTACATCATTTTGTCTATTTTACAACGTTTTGTTTTAAGCTATTGGAAGTAGTTTTTTTAAAAAAATGTATAAGGGGTAATTTCTTAAGTTACAGAACAACATTTTCTCTATTTTATAGCGTTTTGTTTTAAGCTATTGGAAGTAGTTTTTTTTTTTTGGAAAAAGGTATAGATGAGTGATTTCTTAAGTTGTAGTAGGGCATTTTGTCTATTTTACAGCATTTTGTTTTAAGCTATTGGAAGTAGTTTTTTTTTGAAAAGGTAGAATTGAGTGATTTCTTAAGTTGCAGTAGGGCATTCTGTCTATTTTACAGTTTTTTGTATTAAACTATTGGAAGAAGTTTTTGAAAAAAGGTAAAAAGGGGCAATTTCTTAAGTTATAGTACGACATTTTGTCTATTTTATAGCGTTTTTTAAGCTAATGGAAGGAGTGTTTTTTAAAAAAAAGGTAAAAATGGTTAATTTCTTAAGTTATAGTACAGCATTTTGTCTATTTCGCAGCGTTTCGTTCTAAGCTATTGGAAGTAGTTTAAAAAAAAGGTAAGCATGCGTAATTTCTTAAGTTACAGTACATCATTCTGTCAATTTTACGGCGTTTTTTTAAGTAATTGAAAGTAAGTATTTTTTAGAAAAAGGTAAAAAGGGACAAAAATTTAAGTTATAGTACAACATTTTGTCTATTTTACAACGTTTTGCTCTAAGCTATTGGAAGTAGTTTTTTTTTTAAAAAAAAGGTTAAAATGGATGATATCTTAAGTTATAGTACAATATTTTCCCTATTTTACAGCGTTTTGTTTTAAGCTATTTAAAGTAGTTTTTTTTTTATAAAAAAGGTAAAAAGGGGTAATTTCTTAAGTTAGAGTACAACATTTTGTCTTTTTTATAGGGTTTTTTTAAGCTATTGGAAGTAGCTTTTTTAAACAGGTAAAAGGGTAATTTCTTAACTTATAGTACAGCATTTTGTCCATTTTACAGCGTTTTATTTTAAGCTATTGGAAGTGGTTTTTTTTTAAAAAGGTAAAAGGGGGTAATTTGTTAAGTTATGGTACAGCATTTTGTCAATTTTACAGCATTTTATTCTAAGGTATGCGAAGTAGTTTTTTTAAAAAAAAAAATTGGTAAAAAGGGAATTTTTTTTAAGTTTTTGTACAACATTTTGTCTATTTTATAGCATCTTGTTTTAAGCTATTGGAAGTAGTTTTTTTAAAAAATAAATGGTAGAAAGGGTAATTTCTTAAGTTATAGTACAACAATTTGTCTATTTCATAGCGTTTTGTTTTAAGCTATTGGAAGTAATTTTTAAAAAAAAAAGGAAAACAGGGGTAATTTTTTAAGTTATAGTACAACATTTTGTGTTTTTTACAGCGTTTTGTTTTAAGCTATTGGAAGTAGTTTTTTTAAACAGGTAAAAGTGGGTAATTTCTTAAGTTATTGTACAACATTTTGTCTAATTTACAGGCTTTTGTTTTAAACTATTGGAAGTAGTTTTTTTTAAAAGGTAAAAGGGGGTAATTTGTTAAGTTATAGTACAGCAATCTGTCTATTTTACATCATTTTGTTCTAAGCTATGGGAAGGTTTTTTTTTTTAAAAAAAAGATAAAAAGGGAACTTTTTTAAAGTTATAATACAACATTTTGTCTATTTTACAGCATTTTGTTTTAAGCTATTGGAAGTAGTTTTTTTTTTAAAAAAAAAGGTAAAAATGGGTAATTTCTTAAGTTATATTATTACATTTTGCCTATTTTACAACGTTTTGTTTTAAGGTATTGTAAGTAGTTTTTTAAAAAAAAAGGGTAAAATGTGGTAATTTCCTAAGTTATATTACAATATTTGTCTATTTTATTTTAAGCTATTTGAAGTAGTTTTTTCTTAAAATAGGTAAAAGGGGGTAATTTCTTCAATTATAGTACAGTATTTTGTCTATTTTACAGTGTTTTGGTTTAAGCTATTGGAAGTAGTTTTTTTTTTAAAAGGTAAAAGGGGATAATTTGTTAAGTTATATTACAGCATTTTGTATATTTTGCAGCGTTTTGTTTTAGGCTATTAGAAGTAGTGTTTTTTTTTAAAAAGTAAAAAGGGGTAATTTCTTAAGTTATAGTACCGCATTTTGTCTATTTTACAGCGTTTTGTTTTAAACTATTGTAAGAATTTTAAAAAAAAAGGTAAAAATGGGAAATTTTTTAAGTCATAGTACAACATTTTGTCTATTTTACAATATTTTTTTAAGCTATTGGAAGTAGTTTTATTTTAAAAAGGTATAAGGGGTAATTTCTTAAGTTATATAACAGAATTTTGTCTATTTTAAAGCGTTTTGTTTTAAGCTATTGGATGTAGTTTTTTTTAGAAAGGTAAAAATGGGCAATTTCTGAAGTTATAGTACAATATTTTGTTTATTTACAACGTTTTATTTTAAGCTATTGCAAGCATTTTAAAAAAAAAAAGGTAAAGCGGGTTATTTCTTAAGTTATAGTACAACATTTTCTCTATTTTACAGCATTTTCTTTCAAGCTGTTTGAAGGAGTTTTTTTTTAAAAAAAGGTAAAAGGGTAATTTCTTAAGTTATAGTACGGCATTTTGTCCATTTTACAGCGTTTTGTTTTAAGCTATTGAAAGTAGTTTTTTTTTAAAAAAAGGTAAAAGGGGTAATTTTTTAAGTTATAATACAGCATTTTGTCTATTTTACAACGTTTTATTTTAAGCTATTTGAAGTAATTTTTTTAAAAAGGTAAAAAGGGGTAATTTCTTAAGTTATAGTATAGCATTTTTTCTGTTTTACAGCGTTTTGTTTTAAGCTATTGGAAGTAGTTTTTTGAAAAAAAGGGGAAAAAATGGGTAATTTCTTAAGTTACAGTACAACATTTTGTCTATTTTACACCGTTCTTTTAAGCTATTGGAAGCAGTTTTTTTTTAAAAAAGGTAAAAAGGCGTAATTTCTTAAGTTATAATACAGTATTTTGTCTATTTTACAGCCTTTTGTTCTAAGCTATTTGAGGTAGTTTTTTAAAAAAAAGAAAAAATGGGTAATTTCTTAATTTATGGTACAACATTTTTTCTATTTTACAACCTTTTGTTTTAAGCTATTGGAAGTAGTTTTTTACAAAAAATGTTAAAAAGGGTTAATTTCTTGAGTTATAGTACAACATTTTGTATATTTTACAGCGTTTTGTTCTAAGCTATTGGAAGCGGGTTTTTTCCTAAAAAATGTAAAAAGGGGTAATTTCTTAAGTTACAGTACATCATTTTTTCCTATTTTACAGCGTTTTGTTTTAAGCTATTGGAAGTAATTTTTTAAACAAAAGGTAAAAAGAAATAATTTCTCAAGTTATAGTACAACATTTTGTCTATTTTGGAGCGTTTTGTTTTAAACTATTGGAAGTAGGTTTTTTAAAAAAGGTAAAAGGGGGTGATTTTTAAGTTTTAGTACAGCATTCTGTCTATTTTAAAACGTTTTGTTTTAAGCTATTGGAAGAAGTTTTTTTTAAAAAAAGGTAAAAAAGGATAATTTCTTAAGCTATAGTACAATATTTTGTCTATTTTATAGCGTTCTGTTTTAAGCTATTGGAAGTAGTTTTTTTTAAAAGGTAAAAGGTGTAATTTGTTAACTTTTAGTACAGCATTTTGTCTATTTTACAGCGTTTTGTTTTAAGCTATTAGAAGTGTTAACTCCTATGTTAAGCGACTCAGCGACCCAAGGCAATAGCGAGGCAACTGGAATGAGACTCTACATCACAACTTAGCGACTTAAAGACTGAAGTGACCTACGAGTTAACAAGATAAGGACCTAACGACCTAACACATGAAGCGGCTCGTAAGCGACTTAAAGCATAAACAAGCTAACAATTATGGACCCCGCGACCTAAAGGTTGAACGACCTAATGACTTTAGTCCTCAACGACCTAAGAGCTCCGACGACTTAAAAAGCAGAACACTGCTAAGCGACCTAACAGGTAACGACTTAAGGAAAGCAGCAACCTAAAAGATTAGATGGTCCAGCGATCTAACAGCTTGTAGGCTAGGCGACTCAATGGTCCAACGACTCACGACCTACTGAGTTAACGATATAAGGAGTGAAGTGGCTCAACAACCTAGCCTAGGTCGCTACATTGGATATCTCAACGTTGTTGGGTCGCTAACTACTCCCATAAGTCACTACCGACCTACGACTTACCCTAGGTCGTTCACGACCTAGTACTTGGTGATAAAATCGTGCCGCTTTCCTCTAGGTCGTTACGATCTACCAGCTAATTCAAATGACCAAGTGCGAACAAGTTAAGTCGTAGCTCGTATTCCCTTAACTCGTTAGCAACCTATGACACACCTTAGGTCGTGCACGACCTATACCTCGCCCAGGAAATCTCCTATAAATGCAGCCCTTACTCCAATATGGAGGGGGACTTTTAGCTCATTCTCGAAGTGCCAATACTCTGCCATTTTCTCAACTCGAACAGCACTTCAAGCACTCCAAACACCAAGGACCTTACGACAAACTTCAAGAGAAAATCTACATCATTCGACATGGATTCGAAAGATTATTCTACATCGAAGTTTGAACTACTAGTCTAAAGTGTGTTATAATTGAAGAAAGTTGCATAAGTTGTACTTGAGTCAGCAATAAAGAGATTGAAAGTGGACGTAGGCTTGACTATAAGCCGAACCACTATAAAAACTGTGTCTTTTACTGTTTTTCTGAGATTTTCCTGCTTATTTATGATTCCCGTATCGATGGGTGGTGCTTTCACACTTACGCAACTCGCACCGAGGTGTTAGCGTTTGATTTTTACATTAACAGGAAGTGGGTTTTTTAAAAAAATGTAAAAGGGGTAATTTTTTAAGTTATAGTAGAGCATTTGTCTATTTTACAGCATTTTGTTTTAAGCTATTGGAAGAAGTTTTTTTTAAAAAAAGGTTAAAAAGAGGGTAATTTCTTAAGTTATAGTACAACATTTTGTCTATTTTATAGCGTTTTGTTTTAAGCTATTTGAAGTAGTTTTAAAAAAAAAGGGAAAAAGGGGTAATTTCTTACGTTATAGTACAACATTTTTTCGATTTTACAGCCTTTTGTTTTAAACTATTGGAAGTAGTTTTTTAAAAAAAAGGTAAAATAGGTTATTTCTTAAGTTATAGTACATCATTTTGTCTATTTTACAGCGTTTTGTTTTAAACTTTTTGAAGTAGTTTTTTATAAAAATAGGTAAAAAGGGGTAATTTCTTAAGTTATTGTACAACATTTTGTTTATTTTACAGCATTTTGTTTTAAGCTATTGGAACTAGTTTTTTTAAAAAGGAAAAGGGGGTAATTTCTTAAGTTATAGTACAACATTTTGTCTACTTTACAGCGTTTTGTTTTATGCTATTGGAAGTAGTTTTTTTTAAAAAAAAAATGTAAAAGGAGTAATTTCCTAAATTATACTGCAGCATTTTGTCTATTTTATAGCTTTTTTTAAGCTATTGGAAGTATTTTTTTTAAAGATAAAACGGGGTAATTGCTTAAGTTTTAGTACAGCATTTTGTCTATTTTACAGCGTTTTGTTTTAAGCTATTTGAAATGGTTTTTTTTAAAAAAGGTAAAAAGGGGTAATTTCTCAAGTTATAGTACATCATTTTGTCTATTTTACAGCATTTTGTTTTAAGCTATTGGAAGCTGTTTTCTTTAAGAAACAAAGTAAAAGGGGTAATTTCTTAAGTAATAGTACAGCATTTTGTCTATTTTACAGCGTTTTGTTTTAAGCTATTTGAAGTAGTTTTTTTCAGAAAGGCAAAAGGGGTAATTTCTTAAGTTATAGTACCATTTTTTCTATTTTATAGCCTTTTGTTTTAAGCTATTGGAAGTAGTTTTTTTAAAAAAGGGAAAAAATGGGTAATTTCTTAAGTTATAGTACAACATTTTGTCTATTTTACACCGTTTTGTTTTAAGCTATTGGAAGTAGATTTTTTTAAAAAAAGGTAAAAATGTGTAATTTCTTAAGTTATAGTACAGCATTTTGTCTATTTTACAGCGTTTTGTTTTAAGCTATTTAAAGTATTTTATTAAAAAACGGTAAAATTGGGTATTTTCTTTAGTTATAGTACAACATTTTTTCTATTTTACAGCGTTTTGTTTTAAGCTATATGAAGTTGTTTTTTAGAAAAAAGGTAAAAAGGGTTAATTTCTTGAGTTATAGTTCAACATTTTGTCTATTTTACAACGTTTTGTTTTAAGCCATTGGAAGCGATTTTTTTCTAAAAAAAAGTAAAAGGGGTAATTTCTTAGGTAATTTCTTAAGTTATAACACATCATTTTTTCCTATTTTACAGCGTTTTGTTTTAAGCTATTGGAAGTAGTTTTTTTTAAAAAAGGTAAAAAGAAATTATTTCTTAAGTTATAGTACAACATTTTGTCTATTTTACAGCGTTTTGTTTTAAACTATTGGAAGTGGGTTTTTTTAAAAAGGTAAAAGGGAGTAATTTTTTAGTTTTAGTACAGCATTCTGTCTATTTTAAAATGTTTTGTTTTAAGCTATTAAAAAAAAAATTAATAAAGGGTAAAACGGGGTAATTTCTTAAGTTATAGTACAACATTTTGTCTTTTTTATAGCGTTCTTTTTAAGCTATTGGAAGTAGTTTTTCCTAAAAAAGAGATAAAACGCGGTAATTTCTTTGGTAATAGTACAACATTTTGTCTATCTTACAACATTTTTGTTTTAAGCTATTGTAAGTAGTTTTTTTTAGGTAAAAAGGGGAAATTTCTTAATTATAGCATAGAATTTTGTCTTTTTTACAACGTTTTGTTTTAAGCTATTGGAAGTAGTTTTTTTTAATGTAAAAAGGGGTAATTTCTTTAATTATAGTACATCATTTTTGTCTATGTTACAACGTTTTGATTTAAGCTATTGGAAGTAGTTTTTTTTAAAAAAAAGCTAAAAAGGGGTAATTTCTTAAGTTATAGTACAACATTTAGTCTACTTTACAGCGTTTTGTTTTAGTCTATAGGAAGTACTTTTTTTAAAAACGGTAAAAAGGGGTAATTTCTTAAGTTATAATACGAAATTTTGTCTGTTTTACCGCGTTTTGTTTTAAGCCATTCGAAGTATTTTTTTTAAAGTTAAAAAGGTGTAATTTCTTAAGTTATAGTACAGCATTTTTCTTTTTTACAGCGTTTATTTTAAGCTATTGGAAGTAAGTTTTTTCAAAAAAAAGGTAAAAAGGGGTAATTTCTTAAGTTATATTACAACATTTTTGTCTATTTTACAGCTTTTTGTTTTAAGCCATTGGAAGAAGTTTTTTTTCAAAAAATGTAAGAAAAGGTAATTTCTTAAGTTATACTACATTATTTTATCTATTCTATAGCGTTTTGTTTTAAGCTTTTGGAAGTAATTTTAAAAAAAAATGTAAAAAGGGGTAAAAAGGTGGTGCTTTCACACTTACACAACTCGCACCAGGGTGTTAGCGTTTGATTTTTACCTTAACATTTTTGGTGCTTTCACTGAGAACCCAACTCAGGATACTGTCATCATAGCTTCGCAGAAATTTGTGGAAAGGATCCCTCTAAAAACCAGAAGTTTATCAGAAATAATGGCTCTTGGAAGAAAGTGCAAGTCTGTTAGATCCGACGATGTTCGCGAGACTACTGCCACTTCTCCTCCTTTAAGTCAAACAATTCCAACTGTTGGAGTAACGCGAGCAGAATTGGATGTTGCGGTTTCTGGGCTATATCAGCAGATGGAAGCCCAAAACAATCTGACGTTGGAAAGGTTGAACGCTTTGCTTGAGGCTAACCGTCAACCAGTGAATAACGAACCAAACTTTGCTGATAATGTTCATGATGTTGAAGAAAGAGATGTTCCTCAAAGGGCAGCTGGCCCAGTCAAAGACACACCTCCCTAAGTTGGAGGATCGGGACAACAACCAACTTTCTGTGAGCGCCTGTGAAGGCAAACTTCTGAGAAGTTGGCCGATGTTCTGTCCTGCTGAGCCCCTTAATGATGAGGAATATTTCTCAGGGGTGGTTCGACAAATCATGAAGGAAAGTATGCAAAGTGAGGAAGACGAAAAAGAATGGGGGTTCGCTCCGAGCAAGACTCCATTCACTGAAAGGATTCTGAAAGCAGAGTTTCCTAGGAAGTTCGTTCCTCCTACCATTCCGGCTTATAAGGGGACGAGTGACCCTAATGAATTTATGTACAAGTATGATTGGCACATGACGGGTGCCAGAGCTTCTGATGAGATCAAATGCCGGTATTTTCCGGTATACCTGGAAGGAGTTGCTCTACTTTGGTTCACAAAGCTGTCGGTCCGGTCGATAGACCAGTTTTCTGATTTGACTCGAAAGTTTATGGAACAGTTCAGATTGTACGCTTCGAAGGCGAAAGATATAATGTCGTTTTCCGGCTTGGAGCAGAATCCATGAAAATCCATAAGATCTTTCTTGAATTGCTTCAATATAGCTTTGGCTGAAGTAGGCAACGCAGAGCCGAGAATGATTTTAACGTACCTGATGAGGGCTATTGATAAGGCAAGTGAGTTCGGGAAGTGGTTGAAAATGAAAGAACCGAATTCGCTTGACAAGTTTTATAAGAAAGCCGATGAATTCATGCACTTGGAAAGCCTCTAAGCACCGGCTAAGGTGGTGTCAACAGGGGCTGGAAATAGTAATGCTGTTCCGAATAAGAAGGAATCTGGCAATCAGAAGAGGGGAAACGATGGTCAGAAGAAGCAAGGAGATGCGAAGAAAAATCGTCCCTTCAACTTCACCCCTTTGACTGATACCCCGGAGAACATCTACTTTGCAAACAAAGACACGATTGAATTCCCCGCACCAGCTAAGCAAAGGGTTAATAAGAAAGGTGAGAAGAATGGAAGGTTTTGCCGGTTCCATAACCAACCCGGGCGTGATACCAATGAGTGCCGTCACTTGAAGGAGTTCATTGAGGAACTATTAAAAGAAAACAAGCTCCAGCAATATGTAAAGAGGAACAGGAATAGCCCAACTTCGTCAACTCAAGGACAACAGGCTCCTGTTCATCATCCAAGTTCAAGTGAAAAGGCAGCAGCTCATGAATCAGAGAAGCCCGTTATTAATGTGATTACAAGAGGACCTTAACCAGTTGGCAGAAGCTGGGGTGAGATGGAACGATACGCTCATGCATTGAAATATGCCCCAATAGAGGAGAGTGTTTTTGTGTTGGAAGATGCTGCACCTCTGAAGCAGCAGAAAACTTTTAATGATGACATTGTCTTCAGAATCAGGGTTTCTATGGGCGTTGAAGCCCCTACCATAAATCCCTTGATTATTTCTGCTGGCATTGGGCCAGCTATTGTAAGAAGAGTACTTGTTGATTGTGGTGCTTCTTGTAATATTCTTTTCAAAAAGACCTTTGATCAGATGAAGATCCCAATGGCTGATGTTCAAGCTTCGTCGCAAAAGATTGTTGGGTTTACTGGGGAACCCACGCAGCCGATTGGGACTATTGACCTGTTCGTGGAACTTTGTGAGGGGCAGAAGAAGGTCGTTCGAAGGCAGACTTTTGTGATTGTCGGTGAGTTTTTTTCTTACAACGCCTTCCTAGGCCGCCCAACTCTCGCATCCTTTAAAGCAATCCTCGCCCCATGGCGCCTTACCATGAAATTCCCCACAGATAATGCAGTTGGTGTGGTTAAAGGGGATCAGAATGTGGGGAGGGAATGTTATTTGATAGAACTGCATGAGGCAAGGAAGAGAGAGATGGGAAAGGATGCGGCAGCCCCAGTCCGCATCAAAGAATGAACCTTGTAGCAATTACAGGTTGGACCCTGTACTGGCGAATGTAGCGAAGCATGAAGAAAATGGATCCTAGAAAAGCCAGTGCAGGGGAGAATCGAGTGGTGCCAGTGGAAGTAACAGTACCAGTACCTATTGACCAAAAAACCCAAACAAGGTGTTGAATGTGGGTTCACAACTTAATACGGCGGTTCAGAATATTTTGATATCATTCCTGAAAGCAAAGTTGGATGTATTCGCTTGGACCCATGCTGGTATGTGTGGAATATCACCATAAGTTGCAGTACATACTTTGAATATTGATGCGAAGTTTACACCTGTGAAGTAGAAAAGAAGAACCCAGGGTCCCGAAAGGTCAGCAACATTGAAAGAAGAGGTGGATCGGCTCATGGAGAATGACTTTATCAGAGAATCAACTTATCCGAATTGGGTTTCAAATCCAGTACTGGTTAAGAAAGCTAACGGAAAGTGGAGAGTATGCATCGACTTTTCAGACTTAAACAAAGCCTGACCCAAAGGCTGCTTTCCGCTACCCCGGATTGACCAGTTGGTTGACGGAACAACGGGACATGAATTGTTATCTTTTATGGATGCTTACTCCGGATATAACCAGATCATGATGCATGAGCCAGATCAGGAGGACACGATTTTCATAACCGATGTTGGTTTGTACTGCTACAAAGTCATGCCTTTCGGACTGAAGAATGTAGGGGCAACTTACCAAAGACTTGTTAATGCGATGTTCAAGCCACAGATTGGAAAGACCATGGAAGTTTATGTTGACGATATGTTGGTTAAATCAAAGAAAGAAGTAGACCATATGGACCACTTGGCAGAGATGTTCGTCGTCCTACGAAAGTATGTAATGAAGCTTAATCCCTTGAAGTGTTCATTCAGGGTGGAGTCTGGAAAATTCTTGGGTTTCATTATGAGCGCTAGGGGCATTAAAGCTAATCCTGCTCAAATCACTGCCTTAAGAGAAGTCAAAGCTCCTAGAACGAAGAAGGAACTGCAAAGTCTCAATGGAAAAGTCACTGCTTTAAGTCGATTCATTTCCAAAGCTACTGATAAATGCATTCCATTCTTTGATGCTCTGAAGAAAGGAAGGAAAAACTTTGACTGGACTCCAGAATGCCCGAAATCTTTCGATGAGTTAATTCTTCATATGGAAACGCCTCCGACACTTTCTAAGCCCGACAATAGTGAAGATCTTTTTGTATACTTGGCGGTCTAAGCTCATGCTCTTAGTGCGGCATTGGTACGGGAAGACGCCAAAATTCAGCACCCAGTCTACAATATTAGCAAAAGGTTTACTGGGGCAGAAATGAATTATTCAAAGTTGGAGAAGCTCGCCTATTGTCTACTGATTGCATCAAGAAAATTGAGGCCATATTTTCGATCTCATCCAATCAAAGTCCTCACTGATCAGCCTCTGAAGCAAGTCCTCTTTCGCCATGAGACTCCGGGTCGCCTTTTGAAGTGGAATATTAAACTCAGCCAATATGACATCACTTATCATCCCCGGAGAGCAATCAATGGACAAGCTTTGGCAGATTTCATCGTGGAATGTACAGACAAAGGTGACAGTGAGGAAGTAGTGACCGATAATCCCCCAATTCGATGGAAATTGTATGTTGATGGCGCAAGAAACGATTATTGTTCCAGGGCTGGGGTTGTGCTTGAAACCCCTGAAGGGCGGTCATTGTGTTATGCTTTAAGATAGGAATTCCCTTCAACAAACAATGAAGCAGAGTATGAAGCTCTTATTGCCGGTTTAAGAATTGCTAAAGAATTGAATGTGAAAATGTTGCAGATCTTCAATGATTCACAACTTATTGTGTGTCAAGTCAAGAAAGAGTTTCAAACTAAAAGAGGAAATCTGCCCGCTTACTTGTCAAGAGCCTGGGAGCTTCTCGATGACCTTGACCATTATACGATAAATCATATACCCCAGGAAGAAAACATGAAGGCAGATTCTCTTGCAAAGTATGCAAGCACTGGTGAAGCTCAATTATTAGGACTAGTTCCTGTGGAAGTCCTGTCAGCTCCAAGCATTGATGAGATGGATATTGATTGGATCATGACTATATCACATGAGAGAGAATCATGGATGACTCCGATATTGAAATATCTGCGCGACGGTTCTCTA
Organism: Allium cepa; assembly: GCA_030765085.1. NCBI lineage: Eukaryota > Viridiplantae > Streptophyta > Magnoliopsida > Asparagales > Amaryllidaceae > Allium > Allium cepa. The sequence goes on from CM060931.1 coordinate 889,792,436, forward strand.
CCAAAAAACTCAAAAGAATGGCAGAAGTTGTTAAGAAAAGCCTCCAGATACATAATTCAAGATGGTCGATTGTATAGGCAGGGGTTTTCAATGCCATTACTCCGATGTGTGACCAACGAAGAAGCTGAGACAATTCTAACTGAGGTACACGGAGAAGATTGTGGAGATCATTTAGGTAGTCAAAATCTAGCAAAGAAAATTCTCCGTTATGCGTATTTTTGGCCGGATATTAATCGTGATGCTGCAAGTTAAGCCCGAAAATGTGATTGATGCCAGAGATTTGCAAAAATCCCAAGAGCACCTTCCACTGAGATAACGCAGATGGTCAGTCTGTGGCCATTTGCTATTTGGGGAATAGATCTCATCGGGCCTTTGCCAACTGCCAAATCGGGAATCAGATATGTTGTTGTTGCTGTTGATTATTTTACTAAATGGACTGAATTTGAACCATTAGCTACTATTACCTCTAAGAAGATGATAAACTTTGTAACTAAGAATATCATTTGCAGGTATGGTGTGCCTCAAAAGACAATCACAGACAATGGAACCCAATTCGAAAGTGAAGAGTTCCAAGATTTTTGCAAGAAATTCAAGATCCAGAAAAGCTTCTCAACAATGGCTCATCCGCAGACAAACGGGCAAGTGGAAGCAGTGAACAAAATTATCAAGTCAACCATTAAAAAACAGCTTGAGAAAGAAAAGGTGGTTGGGTCGATAGGCTGCCACTAGCACTATGGGCATACAGAACTACCCACAAAACTGCGACAGGACACACTCCATTTTCACTGGCGTATGGATTGGAGGCAATGATTCCGGTAGAAATAGAGTTCCCTTCACATAGAAGAATCCATTTCAATCAAGCCGAAAATGAAAAGCTGCAACTTGAAGCCCTTGACTTCCTTGATGAAAAAAGAGAAGAGGCTGAGCTCAGAATTACGGCTCATCAGCAAAGAATAGTCAGGCACTTCTATTTCAATGTTCGCCAACGCAGCTTTGAAGTTGGGGATCTAATCTTGAAAAGAATTATGACACCTACAGGCGTGTTTGGGCCAAACTGGGAAGGGCCGTATGTCAAAGGCCAAAAACTTCTTGATGGCACTTACAAGCTAATAAATGTCGAAGGAGATCCAATTCCGAGAGCTTGGAACAACAATCATTTGCGCCCATATTTTACTTAAAGGCTTTAATGAAATATTATAAAAGAATGATGAATGCATGATTCTTGTATTAAAAGCCATTGTAAAGCCAGTGCAAGTGAATAATAAGAACTATAAAGTGGATGTAGGCCCATTTCTTGGCCGAACCACTATAAATCTTGTGTTCTTTACTATTATAAACTGCTTGTTTTATTTCAATATATAAAATACGTCAATTGTATTGCTAAAATGTCGATTTAATACTGCAGGCCATTAAAACAAAGCTCACCCATCATAAGACCAAGCAGTCCCTGACATCACCCAACAAGAAAATGCTAAGCCGTTCAAAATTTCCATGCTCAAATCCTACAAAGGAAGTGCTTCAGGCAAAAAAAGTTAGTGATTCTGCTGGAAGTGGGCCCTTGCTAACTAATTATGGTTGTTTGTACAAACAAGCATTCGATTAAATGGCTTGTGTCTGCCCCCCACCAACTCGCTTAACTATGAAGTATACTTCTTTGGATAAAGGAAATTATTGGCAATAGAAAGAGAGGTGTGTTTGGAAAAAATAACGGGGATCGCCGACATGAACCAATGGCAAAGAGACATGGGCGAGCAAGCATCAAACAGCCAAAGACCTCTTCGGAGGCACAAGCCCTCTTTGGAGGCACAACTCTTCGGAGGATAAAGACCTCGAACGGGGCATGCCAGAAAAGGAAAGTTTTCTTTCTCAACAAAAAAGATTGGTATGGAATGACCGGGAGCACCTTCCCAACTGGAAGGCAAGGCGCTTGTTCACTAGCTGAGACAGTTTGCGCAGACAAGCGTCCAAGTAACTTGCGTCCGCCCCGTGAATCCATAGGATGATCGGAGGCACCTTCCCAAGTGGAAGGCAAGGCGCTTGTTCACTAGCTGAGATAGTCTGCGCAAATAAACGTCCAAGTAACTTGCGTCCGCCCCGTGAATCCAGCCAACCATGAGGAAGAAACTTCCAGGCATACGTGGAGCCACGCATTCCACTGAGATTTTAAATAAAACTTCACAAGTGTTGGAATTTGAAAAGCCCTCTTCGGAGGCCCATTTCACCATAGTTGAAATGCGAAAAGACCTCTAACGGGCCTCGCCAGAAAAAGAGAGCTCTTTCTCGACAGAAAATTGTGGACTGATCAGTGGTACAGAACAATCGTGTCCCCCCGTGAATCCATCCAACTGAGAGAAGGAAACTCCAAACTTCCAGGCAAAAGCCCTACTCAGAGGCAAACATTTCACCGTGATTTGAAATAAAGCTTCACACGAGTCAAAATGTGAAAGCCCTCTTCGGAGGCCCGCTTCCCAGCGAACAGGGAAAAGAAAAAAGCCTCTCCCAAGAGGCAGAAACAAAAAGACCTCTTCCCAGAGGCACAATCAAACAAAAAAGACCTCTTCCCAGAGGCACAATCAAACAAAAAAGACCTCTTTCCAAAGGCACAATCAAACAAAAAACCCTTTGCGGAGGCACAAGCAGGTTGAAGCCCTTTTCCGGAAGGCCCACTGTACTGTGAAGTAAAATTCACTTGCCAAAGCAAAAGTGACTTTTTCCAAAAATGAAGTGTAAAAACTTCGCAACAAAAAAAAGAAAAAAAAGGGAGAAAACTTCTCCAATATGAAGTGCATTCTACTAAATCAGAAAAATATTTTCTTGGAACATATATATTATCCTATAAAGTACAAATGCAAACCTCCTTCAAATGGAAGAGTTGTTCTCTAAAGGAAGAGTACAAGTCTTCTCGAAATAGAAGAGTTGTTCTCCGAACTTTGCCAATGTGAAAGAGTTTGCAATAACCCATGGTATGGGGACAATATAATATAGTCATCGCAAAAATAAAAACAATGCTCAAGCAACATACCATAGGTTTACTGCAACTTCACATAAAGAGAATAAAGAAACTTGCATAAAAACGTAAAATAAACGCGTTCTCAAGTACAGGCAGAAATTTGTATAAGTAAAAGAATCATTTTATTACATACTCTGAGAATTTTATACATGTGCAGGTTTCAAAGTAAAAGAAGACTGGTACCCGCACAATCTCCAGTCAACGCAAGCTTATACACAAGCAGAAATCTAAGAGCGAGATAAAAAGCACAGGGCCAAAGCCATCATTTTTTCTTCCTTCCACCTTTTGAGCCTGCGCCTGGCCGGATGACCAACTTCTTGAGCCGGCTTGAAAGAGTTGGGGAAGAAGGAGAAAGGGGAATAATTGTCCTTGCTTCTGCTTTTTTCTCGCCGGCTGAAGCTTCCTTCTTCTTTGAGACTCCACTTTTCCCACTTTTCTTAGATGAAGACCCGCTTCCTGGAGTAAAAAGTGTGGTTAACGGCGTATCGTCAGAACCAGTTAGTTCCGGAGTCTTTTCACCCTATTCAGGTTCTTCTCCCCTATGTTCTTGTGAAGCAATAGGATCGTCCAAGTCTTGGAGAGCCTCTATTTGCTCCTCTTGGGATCCCGGTTGAGAGGCAGAAGGAGGAGTGGCCTGAAGTGACGGAGGAGGAATAAGTGGAGAAGTGGAAGTTTGAACAGTACTTGGTGCTTTTTCTACAGGAGAAGAAAAGTTAAATTCAGTATTCCTCATAAAAAGAGGGGATAATGGTTCATCGACACTTAATAAATAAGCAAGAAGCTCATCGAACTCATTCGAAGCGAACAAGCACCCCGCTTGAGCAAGATCAACATTAAGGTTACCTGGAGACTTCGCTATGTCGATTGCGAAGTCTTGCGCCTCGGCACTTCCTTGAGCCTCATCTCCAGTGCGGGCGGTGGTGCTTTCTGTAGCGACTTTGGCAGGAGGCAGAGAATGGGAACCGGAACCAACAATGTCGATATCGGTTGAAACCGAAGGTTGGACTGGGTCGGTTAAAGTTGCCTTTCCTACATGTTCTCCTTTGGCCATGCCGGCTCTCTCTTCGGCCAGTTGCTTCTTTCCTCTGGCTAGAGCGGCGCGGGCATCATCATCGAGATAATTTGCCTCTAAATCCGCCTCAGCATAGCCAACACTGCCAAACATGTCAAGTATGGCCTCCCACACTTCGGCCAGAGTTATTTCATATTTGGGGCCTAGAAAGGAGAGACTACCATGCCCCAGGACGCTATGCAAGTAAAAGTTAAACAATGTTGAGATGATGTTGGCCTTCGTTGCTTCGTGAGACTCTTCTGCTGCAATTTTTCCGGCAACAGCCTCATCACGCTCTCTTTCAGCTTTAGAGAGTTGAAGTTTTAGCATTTCGATCTCCACGTCCTGTGAGCTAGTCTTCGTTCGCAGCTCTGCGATGTCAGCAATATGGCCCTCATTAATTCTTTTTTGCACATCAAGTCTATCTTCGGCATTTCTTTGAGCGGCATGAGCATCTCACAACTGTTGTTGAAGAACTTGCTCCCTTTACGAATAGGAAGTGGAGGAAGTGACAAGCTCTTCTTTAAGTTTTTCAACTTCCGCTTCGAGGTTTTCATTATAAGTAGCAATGCTTCTCATTTCCGCATCATGTTGCCCAAGAATCTTCTGCCACTCAGATTTGTCATTTTCCATTGTTAACATGGCTTCAAGGTTCACGCGATTTACCCTCTGGAGCTCATCAACAAGATTTTTCCAACATGACATTCTTTCGATATCAAGTTTCACAACATCAAGGTTGCGCAGCATAGCCTGCTTATCGATCGGGACCAGGTCAAGATCAAAGCGCACTCCTTTCAGACACCAGTTCGGGAATCGACTCTGAAGAGTAGCTGGGCCTGGACCAACTTGATATGGGGGCATTCTAAGGATTGTTTGAATATCGGTACGTGCCAGGGCAGGAGATTGAGATAGTACAGGAGCAGCAGGTTGTTCGGAAATCTCGGATGCTTGTTTTTCGCCATGTTTGGCTCTTTTACTCACGTCTTCGGCAATTTGACTTTTCCCCTTGTCGTCACGGGACTTCCGTTTATGAGAATCATCTTCCCTCTGGGAAGAATCGTGTCGCTCGTCCCGTCTTTCATGGCGTGCTTCGTGGGCACGTCTTTCACGAGCTTTTCGTGTGGCTCTTTCTTCATCAGTCTCCCTATAAGAAGGAAGATATCTCTTAGGATCAAAAGAGCCGCGTCTCCCGTAGCTCTGAAAGTCATCGTAATAAAAGCGTCGACCCGTTTAAAGACCTGAAAATGGAAAAGAGGCAAAGCTTGAGAATCTTTGAAGTAAAATGCATGTAAGTGCATAAGAATGCTAAAAATCCTAAGTGTGTGTAGCGTGCAAATTACGCGTGTCAAACTACGAACCACTCCTCGGTTGCGGTGAAATAATGTGTTTTATAGCTAACGTCAACTCTTGAGCTGATGGAGTCTGTTGTAAAGTGGATGTTGCTTCAACTGCTGAAGAAGTAACTCTAGCAGAAACAGGGTCGTCTTTAAAGAGCTCCTGTGAAGTGATCATCCGATCGCTCAACCCTTCAAAAATGTCATCCACACTCTGCTTGGCAGGACTCGCTCTCTCATTTCCCTCATCACCTGATTTCCCTGAATGATGAAAAGGCTCTTCCTCTTCGATGATCGGGGCAAGTGTAAGCTTGTTAGATGGCCCCGCAATATCAGTAGAAGTAGAGCACTTCACCAGTAAAGCTTCAGAAGTAGGTTCCTTCACTATATGTTTCTCAGCAGAAATGGGGGCATCTGGCGATTTGGTCGGAGAATCGGGAACTTCGTGAGGTTGAGTGGAGCGAGAAGAGTGCAAAAGCTCATATTGGTGCAGAAGTTCATCTCTCAGCAGAAACTTTATACTCCTTTCTTCAGCCGGCACGACACTTAATCTATCAAAGGTCGTCTTGTCATTGGGATTTCTAGAGGGAGGAGGAAGTGCTGTAAAAGAAAAGAATGAAGTTAGCACTTAGCAATTCGAATCTTTAAAAGATGAAATGGAGAAACGGGGATGAGCAATCTCACTTCCTTTTCTCCAAATGGCATAAAAACCTAGAGGACAGTGGACAAAGAAGAATTGATTCAGAAAGCCGTGAGCACTTTCGGAAAGATTAGTAATAAGTTTGTGATTTCTGGCACTTCTCACAAATATAAGGGAGGGGTGGTCTTTAGTCTTCGCGAATGTGCATAAGTAGCAAATTTCTTCGAAGCTCGGAAGACGGTTAAGTGTCTTCCTGGATAAAACACACAATCCCATCAGGATGGCGTATCCATCGGGATGTAGTTGAAAGGGAGAGATGGTTAGCCGAAAAAGGAGTTGATGAAGAAACTCATTGAAAGGGGGAATGGCACCACAAAGGCACATCTGACGGTTGAGGCAACAAAACCAAGAGGAGGCCTGTCGGCAGTATCATTTGGGCCAGGAAATCTAGCATCCTCTTCGACAATCCCAAATTGAATACGTAGATGATTGAATGTACGCTGACTCAAGATAGTTGGAGTTCTCTCCGGAGGATCAACCAATGGCTCAGCTATCGGAAAGACTCCCTCAGGTTGCTCGATTATCTCATCTTGAGAAGACATTCTACACAAGGAACTGGATATTCAAATATGAAGGTGCACGTTTCCTAAATGTGTGAAGTGTTGTATAAAACTAACAAAGTGACAAGCAAGTATAACTGGAATTAAAATTAATAAACATTTGACAAGTGTAAAATTTCAGGACTTGTCGCCTTAAGTCCAAATGCAGGTGTAGTACTGATGCAAACAAATCGACTTTAGCTGATTAACATTGCTTTGCTACTTCACTTGAATTTGTTGGTTCACAGCATTTCATATAATTTCTTTAAGTTGATTATGTTTTATCGACTAATCTGTCATTCGATGTGGGCAATCAGTGGCATTATATTTGTTAACCCCACTGAAGCTTGGGCCGACTCATCAGATAAAGCATTAAGCGACTCAGAAGATTTACGACTCACCATGAGTCGTTAGCGGTTCAAGTGTGCGAGTCAGAAAGCCAAGTACAATTAACTCGCGTACGACTCAATGACCGAAGAAGGAACTCACCGACTCATATGATCTAGGTCCGACTCATCAAAGACCGGCTCAGCTAGTCTTCGACTCAACTGTTGTGCGACTTATGGAAGTTTCTGACTCAACGACTCATGGTTCAACGACTCAACAGGTTCGCGACTCATTCTAAGGAACGACCTAAGGAATGTCATGACTTACGGATACCTACGACTTATGATAAGTCGAGTACGACACATGCTAATATGAGAGGAGTTATGATAAGTTGACTCGGGAACGACTTATCTCTTGGGACCAAGCCAGCAGTTCAGCCTTGAGTTAACGTGGGGCGACTCACCATGACTCGTCCACGACTCAAAATCGTTAAGTCGTAACCCATCGCCACAATGCCTAGGGAAATTGACTCGGACACGACTCAAGACTTGTCATGAAATCCAGCAGAGGAATAAGCCATGAAGAGGGGAAAGGTTGGTTTTATAAGTCAACCACGACTTAGCCTGACTCGAGGACGACTTAGCTTGAGTCGGTCACGACTCAGGACTTATGCGCAGAATCCATGTCCAAGCTTGCCTATAAATACATGGCCACCTCCAACATTCAAAGGACTTTTGGGGCGCATTCTCTTCACACACCGTTACCTTGCTGCATTGAGAACTTCATCAACACTTAGAGCTTCCAAGATTAGAGGAATACATCAAAGAAATTCACGAAGAAACCACACATCTTCAACATGAATCTAAGAACTTTAATCGACATTGAAGCTTAAGACTTGTTCCAAATCACTTGTAACTTGAAGTGTATTGTACTTGAGCAGAATTGTATCAGTTTGTAACGAGATTATTAATAAAAGTACTTAGAGTGGACGTAGGCTATATCCTTAAGCCGAACCACTATAAAATCGTTGTTGTTTACTGCTTTTCCGCTATTCTTTGCTTGTAATTCTTTCCCGATCTATCGGGTGGTGCTTTCACAACTATACTTCTCACACCGGGGTGTTAGCGTTCATATTTTAGCGTTAACATTTTTGGTGCTTTCACTGAGAATTGAACTCAGGAAGACTGTCATCATTGCTTCACAGAGATTCGAAGAAAGAATTTCCTTAAAAACCAGAAGTCTATCTGAAATTATGGCTCCCGGAAGGAAAAGTAGATCTGTCAGATCTGGAAACATTCAAGAAGGAGCCTCCGCTTCCCCTGTACCTAATCAACCCACTCCGTCTGTTGGAGTTACAAAAGCGGAGTTGGATGCTGTGATTCTAGGGCTAAACCAGCAGATAAACGCCCAAAATGCACAATTAGAGGCTCAAAGTGCCCAGAATGCTCTGATTCTGAATAAATTGAACGATTTACTTGGGGCAAACAATCAACCAGCTTGTAATGAAAGGAACTGTGCTGGCAACATTCATGATGTTAGTGAAAGGAATGCTCCTGAAAGGGCTACTAGTCCCTTTGAGCAGGCAGTTCCTGAGGCTGGTGGATCTAGAACTCGGCATGATGAGGAATATCTTTCTGGAATGGTCCGGCAGATCATGAAAGAAAGTATGCAAAGGGTTGAAGATGAGAAGGAATGGGGTTTCGCTCCAAGTAAAACTCCGTTCACTGAAAAAATCTTGAAGGCGGAATTTCCAAGGAAGTTTGTCCCTCCAACTATTCCAGCTTACAAAGGGACAAGTGATCCGAATGAGTTCTTGTATAAATATGATTGGCACATGACAGGTGCCAGGGCCTCTGACGAAATAAAATGTCGATATTTCCCCGTATACCTGGAAGGTGTGGCTCTACTATGGTTCACCAAGTTGCCAGTCCGATCTATCGATCAGTTTTCAGACTTGACCAGAAAATTCAAGGAGCAGTTTAGACTATATGCTTCGAAGGCCAAGGACATTATGTCACTATCGAGTTTGGAGCAGAATCCTGGGGAGTCTATCAGATCCTTCTTGAACCGCTTTAATATAGCACTGGCTGAGGTGGACAATGCTGAACCACGAATGATATTGACTTATCTGATGAGGGCTATTGATAAGTCAAGCGAATTTGGGAAATGGTTAAATATGAAGGAGCCAACCTCTCTCGAAAAGTTCTACAAAAAAGCAGATGAATTCATTCGCTTGGAAAGCCGTCCTTTACCGGTAAAGACAGTGTTGGAAAAAGCAGAAGACAACACTGTCGCTCCACGCAAGAATGAATCGGTGGGGCAAAAAAGGGAGAGTAATAATGGGAAGAAACAGGGTAATCTGAAGAAGCCCCGATCCTTCAAGCCATCAGAATATACTCCATTATCACATACACCGGAGCACATCTACCTGGCCACTAAAGATTCCGTCGATTTCCCTAAACCTATCCCTTTGAGGACCGGGAAAAAAGCCATACAGAGTGGGAAATTCTGTCGCTTCCACAATCAACCCGGTCATGAAACTGATGAATGCCGTCAGTTGAAAAATCTGATTGAAGAGTTGCTAAGAGAGAACAAACTGCAGCAATTTGTGAAGAAGAATAGCAACAATCCTGCATCGTCAAGTCAGGGGAAACAGGTTCCTGTTCATCAGCCCAGGACAGGTGAGAAAGCTACGGGACATGAATCTGGAAGGCCCGTTATCAATGTCATTACAGGAGGGCCTCACCCAGCTGGCAAGAGCTGGGGTGAGTTGGAGAGATATTCCAGGGCTTTGAAATATGCTCCAGCCGAAGAAGACGTCTTTGTTTTAGAAGACACTACGCCCCTGAAACAACAGAAAACTTTCAGCGATGATATTGTTTTCAGAGCCAGGGATTCCACAGGTATAGAAGCTCCTACCCTAGATCCCTTGGTCATCTCGGCTGGTATTGGACCGGCCATTGTCAGAAGAGTCCTCATTGACTGCGGAGCATCATGCAATATCCTCTTCAAGAAGACATTTGACCAGATGAAAATCCCTATGATTGATGTACAAGCTTCATCACAGAAGATCGCTGGCTTCACTGGGGAGCCAAAACAACCAATTGGGACCATCGATCTGCTTGTAGAACTTGGAGAAGCAGAAAGGAAAGTGGTCCGCAAGCAAACATTTGTGATTGTCGATGAATTTTCTGCTTATAATGCTTTTCTTGGCCGTCCAACACTCGCAGCATTCAAAGCTATCCTAGCCCCGTGGTGCCTCACTATTAAATTCCCTACTGACAATGGAGTAGGAGTTATAAAAGGGGATCAAAATGCTGCGCGAGAGTGCTATTTGACAGAGCTGCGAGAGTCAAGAAAAAGAGAAATGGGGAAGAATGCGGCAACCCCAGTCCGCATCAAAGAACCAGCCTTGTAGCAATTACGGGGTGGACCCTGCACTGGCGAGCACAGCGGGGCACGGAAAGAAATGGATCCTAGAAAAGCCAGTGCAGGGGAGAATAGAGTGGTACCGGTGGAAACGACAGTTCCGGTACCTGTTGATCCGAAGGACCCAAATAAGGTGTTAAATGTGGGTTCACAGCTTAATGTGTCAATTCAGAATATCTTGATATCTTTCCTGAAAGCAAATCTGGATGTCTTTGCTTGGACTCATGCCGATATGTGTGGAATATCCCCAGAAGTTGCAGTACACGCTCTGAATATTGACCCAAAGTTTACGCCAGTTAAACAGAAAAGAAGAACCCAAGGTCCAGAAAGGTCAGCAGCGTTAAAAGAAGAAGTTGATCGACTCATGGAAAATAACTTCATCAAAGAATCTACATATCCGAATTGGGTTTCAAATCCTGTGTTGGTCAAGAAAGCTAATGGAAAATGGAGAGTGTGCATTGATTTTTCTGATCTAAACAAGGCTTGCCCCAAAGATTGCTTCCCATTACCCAGGATCGATCAACTGGTAGACGGAACTGCGGGACATGAATTGTTATCTTTCATGGATGCCTACTCCGGTTATAACCAAATCATGATGCACGAGCCGGATCAGGAAGATACAAGCTTTATCACAGATGTTGGACTTTATTGCTACAGAGTTATGCCCTTCGGATTGAAAAATGCAGGGGCAACCTACCAAAGACTTATTAATGCTATGTTCAAACCGCAATTGGGCAAAACTATGGAAGTCTACGTCGACGACATGTTAGTAAAGTCCAGGAAAGCAGCGGATCACATTGAACACTTAGCAGAAATGTTCGCAGTCCTCCGGAAATACAGAATGAAACTTAACCCTCTGAAATGTACATTTGGGGTCGAGTCCGGAAAGTTCTTAGGTTTCATCGTCAGTGCTAGAGGCATTGAGGCTAGTCCAGCTCAAATTACTGCCTTGAAAGAAGTTAAAGCTCCTAGAACAAAGAAGGAATTGCAGAGTCTCAACGGAAAGGTCGCCGCCCTGAGTCGGTTCATTTCCAAAGCCACTGATAAATGCATCCCATTCTTTGACGCCCTGAAGAAAGGAAAGAAGAATTTTGAATGGACTTCCGAATGCCAAAAAGCCTTCGATGAGTTGATCCGTCATATGGAAACGCCTCCAATACTTTCTAGGCCAGGCAATGGTGAGGATCTTCTTATATACTTGGCAGTATCATCTCATGCTCTAAGTGCAGCGCTGATACGGGAAGACAAAAGGATTCAACACCCGGTTTACTATATCAGCAAAAGACTCACTGGGGCAGAGCTGAATTACTCCAAGTTGGAAAAACTCGCCTATTGCCTACTAGTTGCATCAAGGAAACTGAGGCAATATTTCCAAGCTCATCCTATCAAAGTACTCACTGATCAACCTCTAAAGCAAGTCCTATTTCGCCCTGAAACTTCGGGTCGCCTTCTAAAATGGAACATTGAACTCAGTCAATATGACATCACTTATCACCCCCGAAAAGCAATCAACGGACAAGCTTTAGCTGATTTCATTGCAGAATTCACAGAGAAAGATAATGGTGAGGAAGAAACGATCAATGATTCCCCAATCCAGTGGAAGATGTATGTTGATGGCGCAAGAAATGACTACTGTTCTGGAGCCGGAGTGGTACTTGAAACTCCTGAAGGTCGATCATTATGTTATGCACTAAGATTGGAATTTCCTTCAACAAACAATGAAGCAGAATATGAAGCTCTTATTGCAGGTCTGAAAATCGCTAAAGAGCTAAACATTCGAGTATTACAAATCTTCAGTGATTCTCAGCTTATTGTATGCCAAGTCAAGAAGGAATTTCAAGCAAAAGGAGGAAACCTGCCTTCCTACTTGTCAAAGGCTTGGGAACTCCTATGTGAACTCGATCACTATTCAATAAGCCACATCCCACGGGAAGAGAATATGAAGGCAGATTCCCTCGCAAAGTATTCAAGCTCTGGTGAAGCTCAACTATTGGGATTGGTCCCTGTAGAAGTCCTTTCAGCACCAAGTATAGACGAGATGGATATAGACTGGATTATGAATGTATCTCAAGAACAAGAGTCATGGATGACTCCAATACTGGACTACCTACTCAGAGGTTCTCTGCCAGAAAATTCGATAGAAAGACGAAAGCTACTAAGGAAAGCCTCTCGCTATGTAATTCAGGATGGCCGATTGTACAGACGAGGATTCTCAATGCCATTGCTTCGATGTGTATCCCGGGAAGAGTCCAAAACAATCCTAGCTGAGGTGCATGGAGGAGAATGTGGTGATCATTCAGGTGGTCAAACATTAGCAAAGAAAATTCTCCGATACGGATATTTTTGGCCAGAAATTAATCGAGATGCTGCAGATTACACCCGAAAATGTGACAAATGCCAAAGATTTGCCAAAATTCCTAGAGCACCTTCTACCGAACTCACACAGATGGTCAGTCCATGGCCATTTGCAATTTGGGGAATGGATCTCATTGGGCCGCTACCAACTGCTAAATCAGGGATTAAATATGCTATTGTTGCAGTTGATTATTTTACTAAATGGGCTGAAGCTGAACCATTGGCTACTATCACTTCTAAGAAAATGATAAGCTTTGTGACCAAGAATATCATTTGCAGATACGGTGTGCCTCAGAAAATAATCACAGACAATGGTACTCAGTTTGAAAGCGAGGAATTCCAGGATTTTTGCAAACGATTCAAAATCCAGAAAAGCTTTTCGGCAGTAGCTCATCCGCAGGCAAACGGGCAAGTGGAAGCAGTGAACAAGATCATCAAATCAACCATCAAAAAGCAACTCGAAAGAGCAAAAGGTGGTTGGGTCGATAAACTACCACTTGCACTATGGGCATACAGAACTACTCACAAAACTGCAATTGGGCATACTCCTTTTTCGTTAGCATACGGATCGGAAGCAATGATCCCGGTTGAAACAGAGGTCCCTTCACACAGAAGAATCCATTTCAATCAAGCAGAAAATGAGAAGCTACAACTTGAAGCGCTAGATCTCCTTGATGAAAAAAGAGATGAAGCTAACCTCAGAGTTGCAGCTCATCAGCAAAGGATAGCCAGACATTTCAATTCCAAAGTTCGTCAACGCAGCTTTGAAATTGGAGATCTAGTCCTGAAAAGAATTATGACCGCGACAGGTGTGTTTGGGCCAAATTGGGAAGGACCGTATGTAATAGGTCAGAAGCTTCTTGACGGCACATTCAAGCTCACCACTGTTGATGGAGATCAAATTCCAAGGGCATGGAACAGCAACCATTTGCGTCCATACTTTACTTGAAAATTTTGTTGAAACATTGTAAAAAAAAGAATTATGAATGTATGATTCTTGTAATTGAAAGCAATTGTGAAACTGATGCAAGTAAATAATGAAAGAATATAAAGTGGATGTAGGCCCAATTTCATGGCCGAACCACTATAAATCTTGTGTTCCTTATTATTATTATATGTTTGCTTTGTTTTCGATATAAAAATACATAAAATGTATTGCTGAAATGTCGATTTAAATTCTTGCAGACAATGGAAATAAAACTTGCGCATAATAAGACCGAGTGATTCTCACCATCATTCAACAAACAAATTTCAAGTCATAAAGGCCCCGAATTCAAATCCTAGATAGGAAATACTTCAATTGAACGGCTTATGATTTCGAAAGAAACGAGCCCTTGCTAATAAGTTGAGATTGTTTGAACAAACAAACATCCAATTAGGAAGCTAGTGCTCGTTCTCACGAACTTGCCTGACAATGAAGTACGCTTCCTTGGATTAAACAAGCCACTTGCGAGAAAAGGGGAATGAAAACTTGAAAAGAAAAAAAAAAAAGAGGATCGCTGAAAAGGCATAAGCAAGTGAACAGAGGAACAACCAAAGCTACCATCAGCAGCACAAGTCCTCTTCGGAGGCGCAACTCTTCGGAGGATAAAAGACCTCTAATGGGTCATACGCCACAAAAAAGAAAGTTCTCTACTCAACAAAAATGATTGGAGGAGTCATGACCCTCCAACCATGAGAGAGTAACTTCCAGGCGATGAAAACCCTCTCTGAGGCGCATTTCACCAGGAGTTGAAGTGTTATGACCGCTCTTCGGGATTTCACTTCACCAGAGTTGAAATGTAAACAAAATAAAAGCCCTCTTCGGAGGCCCATTTCACCAGGAGTTGAAGTGTTATGACCGCTCTTCGGGATTTCACTTCACCAGAGTTGAAATGTAAACAAAATAAAAGCCCTCTTCGGAGGCACATTTCGCCAGGAGTTGAAGTGTAACAACCGCTCTTCGGAATTTCACTTCACCAAAGTTGAAATGCAAAAACAAAATAAAGACCTTCCTGAAAGTACACGTTTCACCGAGATTGAAATAAAACTTCCAAGTGTTGAAACGTGAAAAGGCTTTCTTCGAAGGCACAACTCTTTGGAGGTACACGTTTCACCAAGATTGAAATAAAACTTCCAAGTGTTGAAACGTGAAAAATCCCTCCTTAGAGGTACAACCCCCCTCCCGGGGACACAATCAAGAAGAAAGACCTCTTCGGAAGCCCACATTTCACCAAGATTGAAATAAAACTTCCAAGTATTGAAACGTGAAAAGGCTTTCTTCAAAGGCACAACTCTTTGGAGGTACACGTTTCACCGAGATCGAAATAAAACTTCCAAGTGTTGAAACGTGAAAAATTCCTCCTCAGAGGTACAACTTTGTATAAAAAAAAATCCTCATCAAAAGCGTACTTTAACTTTCAAAGGAAGAGTAATTTACCTACTGTGGAAAATGATCGTCAAAAAAAAAAACAAAAAAAAGAAAAAAGAAAAAGAAAAGAAGTTAAAGTACCCTTCAGAGGTCCGCTTTACCACATAGAGGAATTCACTTGGTAAAATATGCACATAAGCAAAAGAAAAAAAAAGTGATTTCTTCGAACGACAAAGCGTAGAAACTTATACGAAGGGAGTTGTACTCTACAAAAATTTTCTTTAAAGAATAAAATAATTATTCTTTAGCAAATAAGAGTGCAAGTCCCCTCAAAGTATAAAATATTGCAGCAAGCTTAAGGTATGGGGGCAACATGGTATAATAGTATAGCTGCATCAGTAAAGTAATACTCAAACAACATACCATAAGCCCGCTGCAATATCGTGTAAATAAACCTGTGCAAAAAAAATAAATAGTAAATGCATTCTCAAATTCAAACAGAAGTTTGTACAAACGAAGAATCATTTTATTCAACTATAATGCAGATACAGGTTTCAAAATAAAAGCGGGGGCCGGTACCGGCACAACTCTCGGCCAGTTCATACAAAAGACAAAAAGCTAAAGTCTTCACTTCTTTTTACTGCCTTTGGACCCTTTACCCGGCCGAATGACCAGCTTTTCAGGTCGACCAGTGGGTATAAGGGAGGAAGGAGTGGTAGGCGCAACTGGCCCAACTTCTGGCTCCTCTTCAGTGGCAGTGATTATCTTCCCTCTCCCCTTTGATGCTCCTTGCTTCCTTCTCCTCTTTGAGGAAGACTCACTTCCTGGAGTGACAAGTTTAGATAGAGTTATATCGTCAGAAGGAGTCCGCTCCGGAGATAGGTCGCCTCCCTCAAGTCCCTCATCTTTCTGCTCTTGCGAAGCAATGGGGTCATCCAGGCCATGGAGAGCCTCTATTTGTTCCTCCTGTGATCCAGGCTGCGAAGCAGAAGGAGGAGCCACTTGAAGAGATGGAGGAGGGATTACCGGAGAAGTAGAGATTTGAGCAGTGCTTGATACTTTTTCTACAGAAGAAAAGAGGTTAAAGTCAGTAAAGAGAGGAGATGAAGGTTCACCAATGAAGTCAGTAAAGAGAGGAGATGAAGGCTCATCAAGGTTGAGAAAATAGCCAAGAAGCTCATGAAACTCATGCGAAATAAATGAGTAACCCGCTTGAGCGGAATTGACAGTAGCGAGATTAACAGTGAAATTACCTGGAGAAGCTGGTTTCCTGATATCGACTTCATAAGCTTGCGCATCAGCGCTCTCATCACCCTCATCTCCACCTTGTATGCTTGTAATCTCAGTGGTAACTTTGGTGGGAGATGCAAGATGGGAACTGGAACCAATAATGTCGACTTCAGACGAAGAAGGTGGCTGGACTAGAGTAGTTGAAGTGGTTTTCCCCAGCCGGTCCCCTTCCGTCACTTCAGTTCTTAATTTGACAAGTTGTTCCTTTCCCTTGGCAAGGGCAGCGCGAGCCTCATCATCAAAATAATGCCTTTCCAGGGCTGATTCGTCGTAACCGGCACCTTCAGCACCAAGCATCTCAAGAGCGGCCTCCCATACTTCAGCTAAAGTGATTTCATACTTAGGACCAAGAAAAGCGAGGCTTCCACGCCCCAAGACGCTATGCAAGTAGAAGTCGAATAATGTTGAGCCGAAGCTGTTTTTGGTCGCCTCATGAGATTCTTCTGCTGCGATTTTGCCAGCGACAGCCTCATCACGCTCCCTTTCAGTTTTGGCAAGCTGAAGCTTAAGCATTTGTATCTCCGCCTCCTGGGAGTTGTTTTTCTTTCGAAGCTCAGCAATATCAGAGACATAGCCGTCACTGATTCTTTTTTGTACTTCTAGCCTATCTTCGGCATCCCTTTGGCTAGCGTGAGCGTCTCTCACTTGTTTCAGGAGCACTTCTTCTATTTGAGAGTAGGAAGTAGAGGAAGCAGCAAGTTCATGTTTCAATTCCTCGACTTTTGCTTCAAGCTCCTCATTGTAAGAAGCAATGTTCCTCATCTCGGTGTCGTGTTGCTCAACGACCTTTTGCCATTCGGCCTTATCGTTTTCCATAGTAAGCATGGCCTCTATGTTGGCACGGTTAACTCTTTGAAGCTCATCGACAAGCTTCTACCAGTTTGACATCCTCTCGATATCGAGCTTGACTGCATCAAGATTGCACAACATAGCAGACTTGTCGATGGGGACCAAGTCTAGGTCGAACCTCACCCCCTTAAGGCACCATTGAGGAAATCGGCTCTGCAGAGTGGCAGGACCCGGTCCAACTTGAAATTTGGGCCTGCTAATTATCGTTTGAATATCTGATTTCCCAAGAGCGGGAGAGTCAGAAGGGATGTCGAGTGAGGCAGGAATAGTAACTTTCTCAGGAGTAGTAGAGGCCTGCTTTTCACTGTGACGGGCTCGTTTACTTAAGTCTTCACTCATGTGACATTTTCCTCGATCGTCATGAGATTTTCTCTTGTGAGAGTCATCGCCTTTTTGCCAAGAATCATGGCGCTCTTCTCTCTCCCTTCTTTCGCGACGTTCTTCTTCAGTCCTCCTTTCATGAGCCTTTCGGGCAGCCCTTTCTTCGTCAGATTCTCTGTAGGAGGGAAAGTAACGCCTATAATCATATTGACCACGCCCCCCGTAGCGTTGGAAATCCTGATAATATGATCCGCCGCGTGTCATTGAAGGATCTGAAATAAGAAAAGATAAGCTTTAGAAATCTTTAAAGTATGAGAAGATGAGTGCATAAATGTGCTGGAAAATCCTTAGTTGTGTGTGAAGTGCAAACTACTCGCGTTGGACTAACGAACCACTCCTCAGTTGGGGGGAAGTAATAGGTCCCACTGTCGGTGACAATTCTTGGGATAAAGGAGTTGGAGTCTGTTGGAGGGCAGATGTCGCTTCAATCATCGAGGGTACAGTTTTACCACAGGCAGGGTCATCTTTAAAGAGCTCTTGGGAAGTGACGTTTATGTCACTTAAATCCCCAAAGACGTCATCACCGTCATGCCCAACCTGGTTCCCTCCACCAGCTCCTTTGTCGGCACTCTTCCTGGTTTGGGAAAGGGGCTCCTCTTCTTCTTCAATTATGGGAGCAAGTGCGGGCTTTTCGGAGGGTCCCGCATCGTCTCTTGGAGTAGAGCACTTTACTAGTAAGGTTTCTGCAGAAATTTCTCCTCGCATGTGCTCTTTAGTGGAGATCGGAAGATCAGGAGTTTTCACCGGAGAATCAGGAACCTCCGTTGGAGCTTCATGAGGCTGAGTAAAGCGAGAGGGATGGAGGAGTCCGTATTGATGTAAAAATTCATCGTTTAGCAGAAACTTTATGCTCCTCTCTTCTACCGGCACGGCATTTAATCTTTCAAAAATTTTCTTAACACTTGGGTCCCTAGCAGGGGGTGGAAGTGCTAAAACAGGAAAAGAATGAAATTAGCAATTGAGAGTTCTGATCTCGAGAAAGTTTCAAAACGGAAAAAGTAAAGACAGGAAATCTTACTTCCCACTCTCCAGATGGCATAAAACCCTGGAGGGCAGCGAACAAAGAAAAACTGATTCAAAAATCCGTGAGCGCTTTCGGAGAGGTCAGTAATAAGTTTGCGGTTTCGAGTGCTTCTTATAACCACGATGGAGGGATGGTCTTTAATTTTCGTGAATGAGCAAAAATAGCAGATCTCCCCGAAGCTTGGTAATCGATCCAAAACTCTCCTAAATAGAACACATAACCCCATCAGAATGGCGTAGCCATTGGGGTGTAATTGGAATGGAGAGATAGACAACCGAAGCAGGAACTGTTGAAGAAAGTCATTAAAGGGAGGAATAGCGCCGTTCAAGCACATTTGGCGATTAACAGCAACAAAGCCAAGAGGGGGCCTATCCGCGGTGTCATTTGGCCCCGGAAGTAAGATGTCAGCATCATCAATGCCAAACTGGACGCGCAGTTGGTTAAACACCCGCTGATTCAAAGTTGTGGATGTTCTCTCCGGAGGGTTGTCTACAGGGATGGCTACTGGGAAGACATCTTCAGCCTGGCCCATCGGCTCTTCTTGATGAGAAGTCATTCTACACAAGCAACTGGATGTTCAAATGCGAAGGTGCGCGTTTCCTAAAAAGTGTGAAGTGTTGTGCAAGACTAATAAAAAGTGACAAGTATAGTTAACTGGAATTATACTGATCGATGCTTGATCGATTGTAAACATTTCAGAACTTGTTAATCTAAAGCTCAAGCATAATATTAGTGCAAGCGGGTCGATTTCTATTGACTATTTCAGCATTGCTTTGGTATTTTGTTTGAAATTGATAAGTTAAAGGCACTTCATACACACAATTTATTCAAGTTAATCGTCTATTGTTAACTAATCTGTCATTCGATGTGGGCAGTCAATGACAAGTATATTCGTCCCAGTTTTCTGTGAATGTTGTATTGAACAGGTTATTAGCCTGCAAGTCAAAATAACATGTGAATGAGTGCAATAAAATTCAACAGTTCGAAGTTAATGCAATGGTCCAATAAAATTCAACAGTTCGAAGTTAATTCAACGGTTCAAAAGTTCTGAGTCGGCAGTGCCCTAAGTAATGAGTCGTGGAGAAAAGGAGATTATCTCCAAGTCTTATCTCGGCAACGACTCAAGGCTAAGTCTTATCTCGGCAACGACTCAGGGCTTAGGTCGTGGGGTATGATAAAGGAGCTCTGGTGCAAAATAACAAGGAAATCTCTAAGTTTTATCTCGGCCGCGACTCAAAGGTCTTATCTCGGCCGCGATTCAAAGGTTTTATCTCGGCCACAATTCAGGGGTTCTGTCTCGGTCGCGACTCAAAGCTCAAGTTGAGGAGCATGATGAGTCGTGCCATGATTAAATCGTGAGGGTCACTGGGTCATATGAAAGGAGCCGAGTCAAACCCACAGCTGCATTCGAATCAACCATCTAACCCATTAACGCAATAAACCCTCAATCTACAACCCTAATTTTATCGCGTCAGTGGATCGCCTCGAGTTGCAAATCATTGAATCAGACAATCCTCAATCCATCAATGATTAGAGCAATCTAACTCGCAAAGCTCAAGGGGATAAATTGAAGAAAAGGACGGTGCGCACAGGGAAATGATGATCGACAATCAGAAAGGAGGCGAAACTGCTTACGTGGTGTGATGTCAGAGATGATCGGAGGAGATTTTGAGTTGAAATTGCTTTTGGGAGCTTGGAGATGTGTTAATGGCGGAAAACGACTCACGAGATCGGTAAAAGAAGAAGAAGATAAGAATGACGATTCATGCTTTTTATATACCAAGGTAGTAGGATATGAGTCGGCACACGCGGGGTAAGATAAGTCGAAGCACGCGACCTACGACTTAGGCGTGTGCTTCGAGGGGCAAATGTTAACCCCACTGAAGCTTGGGCCGACTCATCAGATAAAGCATTAAGCGACTCAGAAGATTTACGACTCACCATGAGTCGTTAGCGGTTCAAGTGTGCGAGTCAGAAAGCCAAGTACAATTAACTCGCGTACGACTCAATGAACGAAGAAGGAACTCACCGACTCATATGATCTAGGTCCGACTCATCAAAGACCGGCTCAGCTAGTCTTCGACTCAACTGTTGTGCGACTTATGGAAGTTTCTGACTCAACGACTCATGGTTCAACGACTCAACAGGTTCGCGACTCATTCTAAGGAACGACCTAAGGAATGTCATGACTTACGGATACCTACGACTTATGATAAGTCGAGTACGACACATGCTAATATGAGAGGAGTTATGATAAGTTGACTCGGAAACGACTTATCTCTTGGGACCAAGCCAGCAGTTCAGCCTTGAGTTAACGTGGGGCGACTCACCATGACTCGTCCACGACTCAAAATCGTTAAGTCGTAACCCATCGCCACAATGCCTAGGGAAATTGACTCGGACACGACTCAAGACTTGTCATGAAATCCAGCAGAGGAATAAGCCATGAAGAGGGGAAAGGTTGGTTTTATAAGTCAACCACGACTTAGCCTGACTCGAGGACGACTTAGCTTGAGTCGGTCACGACTCAGGACTTATGCGCAGAATCCATGTCCAAGCTTGCCTATAAATACATGGCCACCTCCAACATTCAAAGGACTTTTGGGGCGCATTCTCTTCACACACCGTTACCTTGCTGCATTGAGAACTTCATCAACACTTAGAGCTTCCAAGATTAGAGGAATACATCAAATAAATTCACGAAGAAACCACACATCTTCAACATGAATCTAAGAACTTTAATCGACATTGAAGCTTAAGACTTGTTCCAAATCACTTGTAACTTGAAGTGTATTGTACTTGAGCAGAATTGTATCAGTTTGTAACAAGATTATTAATAAAAGTACTTAGAGTGGACGTAGGCTATATCCTTAAGCCGAACCACTATAAAATCGTTGTTGTTTACTGCTTTTCCGCTATTCTTTGCTTGTAATTCTTTCCCGATCTATCGGGTGGTGCTTTCACAACTATACTTCTCACACCGGGGTGTTAGCGTTCACATTTTAGCGTTAACAATATTCGTCCCATTTTCTGCAAATGTTGTATTTAACAGGTCATTAGCATTAAGTTGATTTAATCTGTTAAGAAAGCATAGCAAGGTCATGCAAGTTATCTCGGCAGTTCAAAGTTCAATTTGGAAATTCGCTCAAGTCCTAGGTCGCTCGCGACCTGGCAAGTAGGATGAGATTGGCATAGGCCGCATGAAGCAACTCAGTGGTGTAAATTTACTTAAGTCGCCTACACGACCTAAGTGTTAAGTCGCCTACACGGCCTAAAGATTAAGCCGCAGAGAGTAGGTCGCAGGAGTTTTTAGGTCGGCCAAATATGTAAGGTTTTGAAGGTCCGTAGGTCGCTCGGACTTATTAGGTCGTTCCTGAAATGATGCAACGATCCCAAGCTACCTCCCGTTAAAACCGCTATGCCCTACTCTCCAATTGCACTTTGCCACGTGTCCTCCAACCGCTACGTCGTTTGAAGCATCATCATCTCCTCTGAATCTCCAATGATCCAATAACCCCTCAACCTGTTAAGAACTTTCTGGCTCACTTCAAACTCGCAAACCAGCTAACTTGGGGTCCTATAATCCATCATCTCCTCCTCGAATCATTGAAAATCACCCAACAATCGAATCAAACCACCTCAATTCCACCAGAAATCAATCACGACATGGTTTACGAAGAAAACATAAGAATATGAAATGGAACCAGAGTTTTAAAACGGGAATCTAGAACTCGTGATTTAGTTACGATTGTGAAGTAAGTAGAGAACGGAATCACTTACGTAATATAGTAGTTGGAATGGATTGACAGCTTGATTGGAAAGGATTTGCCTTAGGAAGCTCGAAAGATCATTAATGGCGGAGGAGGTTATTAAGATAGTTCAGTTAAGGGGAAGGAGCGAGTCAATGGTTTAAATAGGGTAAAAATAAGAAGACGAATGGCCATACGAATTATCTCTTAGGTCGCTCACGACCTAACGATACTAGATCGAAGCACACGACCTACGATCTAAGCGTGTACTTCGAGGGGCAAATGTTAACTCCTATGTTAAGCGACTCAGGGACCCAAGGCAATAGCGAGGCAACTGGAATGAGACTCTGCATCACAACTTAGCGACTTAAAGACCGAAGCGACCTACGAGTTAACAAGATAAGGACCTAACGACCTAACACATGAAGCGGCTCGTAAGCGACTTAAAGCATAAACAAGTTAACAATTATGGACCCCGCGACCTAATGGTTGAATGACCTAATGACTTTAGTCCTCAGCGACCTAAGAGCTCCGACGACTTAAAAGGTAGAACACCGCTAAGCGACCTAACAGGTAACGACTTAAGGAAAGCAACGACCTAAAAGAATAGATGGTCCAGCGACCTAACAACTTGAAGGCTAGGCGACTCAATGGTCCAACGACTCACGACCTACTGAATTAACGATATAAGGAGTGAAGTGGCTCAACAACCTAGCCTAGGTCGCTACATTGGATATCTCAACGTTGTTGGGTCGCTAACTACTCCCATAAGTCACCATCGACCTACGACTTACCCTAGGTCGTTCACGACCTAGTACTTAGTGATAAAATCATGCCGCTTTCCTCTAGTTCGTTATGATCTACCAGCTAATTCAAATGACCAAGTGCGAACCAGTTAAGTCGTAGCTCGTATTCCCTTAACTCGCTAGCAACCTATGACCCACCTTAGATCGTGCGCGACCTAGACCTCGCCCTGGGAATCTCCTATAAATACAGCCCTTACTCCAATATGGAGGGGGACTTTTAGCTCATTCTCGAAGCGCCAATACTCTGCCATTTTCTCAACTCGAACAGCACTTCAAGCACTCCAAACACCAAGGACCTTACGACAAACTTCCAGAGAAAATCTACATCATTCGACATGGATTCGAAAGACTATTCTACATCGAAGTTTGAACTACTAGTCTAAAGTGTGTTATAATTGAAGAAAGTTGTATAAGTTGTACTTGAGTCAGCAATAAAGAGATTGAAAGTGGACGTAGGCTTGACTATAAGCCGAACCACTATAAAAACTGTGTCTTTTACTGCTTTTTTGAGATTTTCCTTCCTATTTCTGATTCCCGTATCGACGGGTGGTGCTTTCACACTTACACAACTCGCACCGGGGATGTTAACAGGAAGTAGGTTTTTTAAAAAACGGTAAAAGGGGTAATTTTTTAAGTTATAGTATATCATTTTGTCTATTTTACAGCATTTTGTTTTAAGCTATTGGAAGAAGTTTTTTTAACAAAAAGGTTAAAAAGGGGGTAATTTCTTAAGTTATAGTACAACATTTTGTCTATTTTATAGCGTTTTGTTTTAAGCTATTTGAAGTAGTTTTTAAAAAAAAGGCAAAAAGGGGTATTTTCTTAAGTTATAGTACAACATTTTTTCGATTTTACAGCCTTTTGTTTTAAACTATTGGAAGTGGTTTTTTAAAAAAAAAAAGGTAAAATGGGTTATTTCTTAAGTTATAGTACATCATTTTGTCTATTTTACAGCGTTTTGTTTTAAGCTATTTGAAGTAGTTTTTTTATAAGAATAGGTAAAAAGGTGTAATTTCTTAAATTACTGTACAACATTTTGTTTATTTTACAGCATTTTGTTTTAAGCTATTGGAACTAGTTTTTTTTTTAAAAAGGTAAAAGGGGTTAATTTCTTAAGTTATAGTACAGCATTTTGTTTATTTTACAGCGTTTTGTTTTAAGCTATTGGAAGTAGTTTTTAAAAAAAATGTAAATGGGGTAATTTCTTAAATTATACTACAGCATTTTGTCTATTTTATAGCCTTTTTTAAGCTATTCGAAGTATTTTTTTTAAAGATAAAAAGGGGTAATTGTTTAAGTTATGGTACAACATTTTGTCTATTTTACAGCGTTTTGTTTTAAGCTATTTGAAGTGGTTTTTTTAAAAAAAGGTAGAAAGGGGTAATTTCTTAAGTTATAGTACAACATTTTGTCTATTTTACAACGTTTTGTTTTAAGCTATTGGACGCATTTTTTTTTAAGAAACAAAGTAAAAGGGGTAATTTCTTAAGTAATAGTTCAACATTTTGCCTATTTTACAGCGTTTTTTTTAAGCTATTTGGAGTAGTTCTTTTAGAAAGGCAAAAGGGGTAATTTCTTAAGTTATAGTAACATTTTTTCTATTTTATAGCCTTTTGTTTTAAGCTATTGGAAGTAGTTTTTTTTTAAAAGGGAAAAAATGGGTAATTTCTTAAGTTATAGTACAACATTTTGTCTAATTTACACCGTTTTGTTTTAAGCTATTGGAAGTAGATTTTTTTTAAAAAGGTAAAA
Organism: Allium cepa; assembly: GCA_030765085.1. Lineage (NCBI taxonomy): Eukaryota > Viridiplantae > Streptophyta > Magnoliopsida > Asparagales > Amaryllidaceae > Allium > Allium cepa. Next base: position 889,817,382 of record CM060931.1, read on the forward strand.
TGGTGTAATTTCTTAAGTTATAGTACAGCATTTTGTCTATTTTACAGCATTTTGTTTTAAGCTATTTAAAGTATTTTTTTAAAAAAAGGTAAAATTGGGTAATTTCTTTAGTTACAGTACAACATTTTTTCTATTTTACAACGTTTTGTTTTAGGCTATTTGAAGTTGTTTTTTAGAAAAAAGGTAAAAAGTGTTAATTTCTTGAGTTATAGTACAACATTTTGTCTATTTTTCAACGTTTTGTTTTAAGCTATTGGAAGCGGTTTTTTTCTATATAAAAGTAAAAGAGGTAATTTCTTAGGTAATTTCTTAAGTTATAGTACATCATTTTTTCCTATTTTACAGCGTATTGCTTTAAGCTATTGGAAGTAGTTTTTTTTTCTTTCAAAAAAGGTAAAAAGAAATTATTTCTTAAGTTATAGTACAACATTTTGTCTATTTTACAGGGTTTTGTTTTAAACTATTGGAAGTAGGTTTTTTTTAAAAAGGTAAAAGGTAGTAATTTTTTAGTTTTAGTACAACATTCTGTCTATTTTAAAACGTTTTGTTTTAAGCTATTGGAAAAAAAAATTTAGAAAAAGCTAAAACGGGGTAATTTCTTAAGTTATAGTACAATATTTTGTCTTTTTTATAACGCTCTTTTTATTCTATTGGAACTAGTTTTTCCTAAAAAACGGATAAAACGGGGTAATTTCTTAAGTTATAGTACAACATTTTGTCTAACTTACAACATTTTGTTTTAAGCTATTGGAAGTAGTTTTTTTTAAGGTAAAAAGGGGAAATTTCTTAAGTTATAGCATAACATTTTGTCTTTTTTACAACGCTTTGTTTTAAGCTATTGGAAGTAGTTTTTTTTAATGTAAAAAGGGGTAATTTCTTTATTTATAGTACATCATTTTTGTCTATGTCACAACGTTTTGTTTTAAGGTATTGGAAGTAGTTTTTTTTTTAAAAGAAAGGTAAAAAGGGGTAATTTCTTAAGTTATAGTACAACATTTTGTCTACTTTACAGCGTTTTGTTTTAGTCTATAGGAAGTACTTTTTTTAAAAATGGTAAAAAAGGGTAATTTCTTAAGTTATAGCACGACATTTTGTCTGTTTTACCGCGTTTTGTTTTAAGCCATTCGAAGTATTTTTTTTAAAAGTTAAAAATGGGTAATTTCTTAAGTTATAGTACAGCATTTTGTCTTTTTTACAGCGTTTATTTTAAGCTATTGGAAGTAATTTTTTAAAAAAAAGGTAAAAAGGGGTAATTTCTTAAGTTATATTACAACATTTTTGTCTATTTTACAGCATTTTATTTTAAGCCATTAGAAGAAGTTTTTTTTCAAAAAATGTAAAAAAAGGTAATTTCTTAAGTTATAGTACAGTATTTTATCTATTCTATAGCGTTTTGTTTTAAGCTTTTGGAAGTAATTTTTTAAAAAAAGGTAAAAAGGGGTAATTTCATAAGTTATAGTACAACATTTGTCTATTTTACAGCGTTTTGTTTTAAGCTATTGGAAGTAATTTTTTTAAAGGTAAGAAGGGGTAATTTTTCAACTTATAGTACAACATTTTGTCTTCTTTACAGCATTTTGTTTTAGGCTATTGGAAGTAGTTTTTTTGAAAAAGGTAAAAAAAGGGTAATTCCTTAAGTTATAGTACAGCATTTTGTCTTTCTTATAGCGTTTTGTTTTAAGGTATTGGAAGTAGTTTTTTTCTTAAAAAAAGGGTAAGAAGGGGTAATTTATTAAGTTATAGTACAACATTTTGTTTTAAGCTATTGGAAGTAGGTTTTTTTTAAAAAGGTAAAAAATGGTTATTTCTTAAGTTATACTACAACATTTTGCCTATTTTACAATATTTTGTTTTAAGCTATTGGATTAGTTTTTTATTAAAAAAAAGGTAAAAATGGGTAATTTCTTAAGTTACTGTACAACATTTTGTCTATTTTACAGCGTTTTGTTTTAAGCTATTAGAAGTAGTTTTTTTAAAAGTAAAAAGGGGTAATTTTTAAATTAGGGTAAAACATTTTGTCTTTTTTACAGTGTTTTGTTTTAAGCTATTGAAAGTATTTTTTTTTAAAAATGGTAAAAAGGGTTAATTTCTTAAGTTGTAGTACAACATTTTCTATATTTTACAACAGTTTTGTTTTAAGCTATTGTATGTAATTTAAAAAAAAAAAGGTAAAATGGGGTAATTTTTTAAGTTATAGTATAGCATTTTGTCTATTTTACAGCGTTTTGTTTTAAGCTATTGAAAATAGTTTTTCTTTAAAAAAGATATAAAGAGATAATTTCTTAAGTTAATAGTACATCATTTTGTCTACTTTACAACGTTTTGTTTTAAGCTATTGGAAGTAGTTTTTAAAAAAAAATGGTAATAAGGGGTAATTTCTTAAGTTATAGTACAACATTTTCTCTATTTTACAGCGTTTTGTTTCAACCTATTGGAACACGTTTTTTCAAAAAGGTAAAAAATGGGTAATTTCTTAAGTTATAGTATAGCATTTTGTCTATTTTACAGTGTTTTTTTTAGGCAATTTGAAGTAATCTTAAAAAAAAGTAAAACGGGGTAATTTCTTAAGTTACAGTATAGCATTTTATCTATTTTAAAATGTTTTGTTTTAGACAATTGGAAGTAGTTTTTTTTTTTAAAAAGGTTAAAAGGGGTAATTTCTTAAGTTATAATATAGCATTTTATCTATTTTACAGCGTTTTGTTTTAAGCTATTGGAATTAGGTTTTTTTAAAAGGTAAAAAAGGGTAATTCCTTAAATTATAGTACAACATTTTGTTTTAATTTATTGAAAGTAGTTTTTTTTTTAAAAAAAGGTAAAAAGGGGTAATTTCTTTAGTTATAGTACAACATTTTGTCTATTTTACAACATTTTATTTTAAGCTATTGAAGTGGTTTTTTTTAAAGGTAAAAAGGTGTAATTTCTTAAGTTAGTGTACCCCATTTTGTCTTTTTTACACCGTTTTGTTTTAAGCTATTGGAAATAGTTTTTTTAAAAAAGGTAAAAAGGGTAATTTCTTAAGTTATAGCACATCATTTTTGTCTATTTTACAGCGATTTGTTTTAAGCTATTGGAAGTAGCTTTTTTTAAAAAGGTAAAAAGTGGTAATTTCTTAAGTTTTAGTACAACATTTGGTCTATTTTACACCGTTATGTTTTAAGCTATTGGATGTAGGTTTTTTTAAAATTTAAAAAGGGGTAATTTCTTAAGTTATAATACAACATTTTGTCTATTTTACAGCGTTTTCTTTTAAGCTATAGGAAGTAGTTTTTTTAGAAAGATAGAAGAGGTAATTTCTTAAGTTATAACACAACATTTTGTCTATTTTACTGCGTTTTGTTTTAAGCTATTGGAGTAGTTTTTAAAAAAATGGTAAACAAGGGTAATTTCTTAAGTTATAATATAGCATTTTTTATTTTACATCATTTTGTTTTAATCTAATGGAATTAGTTTTTTTTTAAAAGTAGAAAGGGGTAATTTCTTAAGTTATAGTATAGCATTTCGTGTATTTTACAACGCTTCTTTTATGCTATTGGAAGTAGTTTTTTTTTTAAAAAAGGTAAAAAGGGAAGTTATGGTACATCGTTTGTCTATTTTGCAGCGTTTTGTTTTCAGCTATTGGACGTAATTTTTTTTGAAAAAAGATAAAAGGGGTAATTTCTTAAGTTATAGTACAACATTTTATCTATTTACACCGTTTTGTTTAAAACTATTGGAAGTAGTTTTTTTAGAAAGGTAGAAGGGGGTAATTTCATAAGTTATAACACAACATTTTGCCTATTTTACAGCGTTATATTTTAAGCTGTTGGAAGTAGTTTTTTTTAAAAAGGTAAACAGGGGTAATTTCTTAAGTTATAGTACAACATTTTGTCTATTTTACAGCGGTTTATTTTAAGCTATTGGAAGTAGTTTTTTTAAAAAGGTAAAAAGGGGTAATTTCTTAAGTTATATTATAGCATTTTGTGTATTTTACAGCGTTTTTTTAAGCTATTGGAAGTAGTTTTTTTAAAAAAAGGCAAAAAGGGAAGTTATAGTACATCATTTTGTCTATTTTACAGCGTTTTGATTTCAACTATTGGAAGTAGTTTTTAAAAAAAAAGTTAAAAAGGGGTAATTTCTTAAGTTATTGTATAGCATTTAGTTTATTTTACAGTGTTTTGTTTCAAGCTATTGGAAGTATTTTAAAAAAAAGGTAAAAAGAGGTAGTTTCTTGAGTTAATAGTACAACATTTTGTCTACTTTGCAGCGTTTTTTTTTAGCCAATGGAAGTAAAAAAATTTAAAAAAGGTATTAAGGGTTAATTTCTTGAGTTGCAGTACAACATTTTGCCTATTTTACAGCATTTTGTTTTAAGCTATTGGAAGATTTTTTTTAAAAGGTAAAAATGGGTAATTTCTTAAGTTATAGTACAACATTTTGTCTATTTTGCAGCGTTTTGTTTTAGGCAATTAGAAGTAGTTTTTTTTTAAAAGGGTAAAAAGGGGGAATTTCTTAAGTTATAGTACAGCATTTTGTCAATTATACAGCGTTTCGTTTTAAGCTATTGGAAGTATTTTTTTTTTAAATGTAAAAGGGGTAATTTCTTAAGTTATAGTGTAATATTTTGTTTTAAGCTTTTGGTAGTAGTTTTTTTAAAAAAAGGTAAAAATGGGTAATTTCATAAGTTATAGTACATCATTTTGTCTGTTTAACAGCATTTTGTTTTAAGGTATTGGATGTAGTTTTTTTTTTAAAAAAAAGGTAAAAAGGGGTAATTTCTGAAGTTATAGTACAATATTTTGTTTATTTTACAACGTTTTATTTTAAGCTATTGGAAGTAGTTTTTTTTTAAACGGTAAAAAAGGGTAATTTCTTAAGTTATATGACATTTTGTCTATTTTACAGCATTTTATCCGTTTTACAGCGTTTTGTTTTAAGCTATTAGAAGTAATTTTTTAAAATAAAAGGGTAAAAAGGGGTAATTTCTTAATTCATAGAACATCATTTTGTCTATTTTACAGTGTTTTGTTTTAACCTATGGTAGTAGTTTTTTTAAAAGGTAAAAAGCGGTAATTTATTAACTTATAGTGCAGCATTTTGCGTATTTTACAACGTTTTGTTTTAAGGTATTGGAAGTAGTTTTTTTAAAGGTAAGAAGGCTTAATTTCATAAGTTATAGTGCAGCATTTTCTTTATTTTATAGTGTTTTGTTTTAAGCTATTGGAAGTAATTTTGTTCAAAAATAAGGTAAAATGGGGCAATTTCTTAAGTTATAGTATATCATTTTGTCTATTTTACAGCGTTTTGTTTTAAGCTATTGGAAGTAGTTTTTTTTCAAAAAAGGTAAAAAAGGGTGATTTCTTAAGTTATAGTACATCATTTTGTCTATTTTACAGCGTTTTGTTTTAAGCTTTTGTAAGTAGTTTTTTTAGAAAGGCAGAAGGGGGTAATTTCTTAAGTTATTGCACAACATTTTGTGTATTTTACGGCGTTTTGTTTTAAGTTATTGGAAGTAGTTTTTAAAAAAAAGCAAACAGAGGTAATTTCTTAAGTTATAGTACAACATTTTGTCTATTCTATAGCGTTTTGTTTGAAGCTATTGGAAGTAGTTTTTTTTAAAAGGTAAAAGGGGTAATTTCTTAAGTTAATGTACATCAATTTTGTTTATTTTACAGCATTTTGTTTTAAGCTATTGGAAGTAGTTTTTTTTTAAAAAAAAGGTAAAAAAGATTAATTTCTTAATTTATAGTACAACTTTTTGTCTATTTTACAGCATTCTGTTTTAAGCTAGAGGAAGTAGTTTTTTTTTTTAAAAGGTAAAAAGGGGTGATTTCTTAAGTTATAGTATTGCACTTTTTCTATTTTACAACGTTTTTTTCCAGCTATTGGAGGTAGTTCTTTTAAAGTTAAAAGGGGTAATTTCTTCAGTTATAGTACAACATTTTGTCTTATTTGCAGCGTTTTGTTTTAAGCTATTGGAAGTAGTTTTGTTTTAAAAAAAGGTAAAATGGAATAATTTCTTAAGTTATAGTACAACATTTTTGCCTATTTTACAGCGTTTTGTTTTAAGCTATTGTAAGTAGTTTTATTTTTAAAAAAGGGTAAAAATGGTTAATTTCTTAAGTTGTAGTACATCATTTTGTCTATTTTACAGCGTTTTGTTTTAAGATTGGAAGTAGTTTTTTTTACAAAGGTAAAACGGGGTAATTTGTTAAATTATAGTACAACATTTTATCTATTTCACATCGTTTTCTTTTAATCTATTGGAAGTAGTTTTTTTAAAGGTAAAAAGTGTAATTTCTTAAGTCATAGTACAACATTTTGTCTTTTTTACAGCGTTCTGTTTTAGGCTATTGGAAGTAGTTTTTTAAAAAAAAGTTAAAAATGGGTAATTTCTTATGCTATAGCACAACATTTTTGTCTATTTTACAGCGTTTTTTTAAGCTACTAGAGGTGGTTTTTTTATAAAAAGGTAAAAAGGGGTAATTTCTTAAGTTATAGTACAATATTTTTGTCTATTTTACAGCATTTTGTTCTATGCTGTCGGAAGTAATTTTTTTGAAAAGGTAAAAATGGGTAATATCTTAAGTTATAGTACAGCATTTTGTCTTTTTTACAGCGTTTTGTTTTAAGCTATTGGAAGTAGTTTTTTTCTAAATGGTAAAAAAGGGCATTTTCTTAAGTTATAATATAGAATTTTGTCAATTTTACAGCATTTTGTTTTAAGCTATTGGTAGTAGCTTTTTTCAAAAGATAAAAAGGGTTAATTTCATAAGTTATTGTATAGCATTTTCTCTATTTTACAACGTTTTGTTTTAAGCTATTGGAAGTAATTTTTTTAAAAAAAAAAGGTAAAATGGGGGTAGTTTCATAAGTTATATAAAATTTTGTCAATTTTACAGCGTTTTGTTTCATGCTATTGGAAGTAGTTTTTATTCAAAAAAGGTAAAAAGAGGTAATTTCTTAAGTTAATAGTACAGCATTTTGTCTACTTTACAGCATTTTGTTTTAAGCTATTGGAAGTAATTTTTTTTAAAAAGGTAACAAGGGGTAATTTCTTAAGTTACAGTACAACATTTTGTCTATTTTACAAAGTTTTGTTTTAAGCTATTGGAAATCGGTTTTTTTTTAAAGGTAAATGTGGGTAATTTCTTAAGTTATAGTATAGCATTTTGTCTATTTTACAGCTATTTGTTTTAGGCAATTGGAAGTAGTTATTTTTAAAAAGGGTAAAAAGAGGTATTTTCTCAAGTTATAGTACAACATTTTGTCTATTATACAACGTTTTTTTTAAGCTATTGGAAGTAATTTTTTCTTTAAAAAGGTAAAATGGGGTAATTTCTTAAGTTATAGTACAACATTTTGTCTATTTTACAATGTTTTGTTTCGAGCTATTGGAAGTAGTTTTTTTTAAAAGGTAAAACGAGGTAATTTCTTAAGTTAATAGTACTGCATTTTGTCTACTTTGCAGCGTTTTGTTTTAAGCTATTGGAAGTAATTTTAAAAAAAAAGGTAATAAGGGGTAATTTCTTAAGTTATAGTACAACATTTTGTCTATTTTAAAGAGTTTGTTATAAGCTATTGGAAGACGTTTTTTTAAAAGGTAAAAATGGGCAATTTTTAAGCTATAGTACATGTCTATTTTACAGTGTTTTGTTTTAGGAAATTGAAAGTAGTTTTTTTTAGAAAGGGTAAAAGGAGGTAATTTCTTAAGTTATAGCACAACATTTTGTCTGTTATACATCGTTTTGTTTTAAGCTATTGGAAGATGTTTTTTTAAAAAAGTAAAAAGGGATAATTTCTTAAGCTATAGTACAGCATTTTGTTTTAAGCTATTGGAAGTAGTTTTTTTAAGAAAAAGGATAACGGGTAATTTCTTAAGTTACAGTACAGCTTTTTGTCTTTTTAACAGCGTTTCGTTTTAAGCTATTGGCTGTGGTTTTTTTTTTTAAAAAGGTAAAAAGAAGTAATTTCTTAAGTTATATTAAAGCATTTTGTTTATTTTACAGCGTTTTGTTTTAAGCTATTGGAAGTAGTTTTTTTTTTAAAATAGGTAAAAAGGTGTAATTTCTTAAGTTATACTACAGCATTTTTCCAATTTTACAGCGTTTTGATTTAAGCTATTGGAACTTGTTTTTTTTTAAAAGGTAAAAATGGGTAATTTCTTAAGTTATTGTACAGCATTTTGTCTATTTTAAACCATTTTTTAAGCTACTGGAAGTAGTTTTTTTAAAAGGAAGAAAGGGGTAATTTGTTAAGTTATAGTACAACATTTTGTCTATTTTATAGCATTTTGTCTTTTTTACAGCATTTTGTTTTAAACTATTAGAAGTAGTTTTTCAAAAAAAGGTAAAAAGGGGTAATTTCTTAAGTCATAGTGCTGTATTTTGTCTATTTTACAGCGTTTTGTTTTAAGCCATTGGAAGTAGTTTTTTTTAAAAAGATAAAAAAGGGTAACTTCCTAAGTTATAGTACAGCCTTTTTTCTATTTACAGCATTTTGTTTTAAGCTATTTGAAGTAACTTTTTTAAATTCAAAATGGGTTAATTTCACAAGTTATAGTACGACATTTTCTCTATTTTACAGCGTTTTGTTTTAAGCTATTGAAAGTAATTTTTTTAAAAAAAAAGATTTAGTGGGCTAATTTCTTAAGTTATAGTACAACATTTTTGTCCATTTTACAGCGTTTTGTTTTAAGCTATTGGAACTAGTTTTTTTTTTTAAAAAGGTAAAAAAGGTTAATTTCTTAAGTTATAGTACAACATTTTGTCTATTTTACAGCGTTTTGTTTTAAGCTATTGGAAGTAAGTTTTTTTTTTTAAAAAGGTAAAAAGGGGTAATTTCTTAAGTTATTGTACAACATTTTGTCTGTTTAACAGCGTTTTGTTTTAAGCTATTGGTTGTAGTTTTTTTAAAAAGGTAAAAAGGAGTAATTTCTTAAGTTATAGTAAAGGATTTTGTCTATTTTACAGAGTTTTGTTTTAAGCTATTGGAAGTAGTTTTTTTTAAAAAGGTAAAAGTTGGCAATTTCTTAAGTTATAGTACAATATTTTGTCTATTTTACAACGTTTTGTTTTAAGCTATTGGAAGTAGTTTTTTTTAGAAAAAGTTTAAAAGAGGTAATTTCTTAAGTTATAGTACATTATTTTGTCTATTTTATAGCGTTTTGTTTTAAGCTATTGGAAGTAGTTTTTTTTAAAAAAAGGTTAAAAGGTGTAATTTCTTAAGTCATAGTACAGCACTTTGTCTATTTTAAGCTATTAGAAGTAGTTTTTTTTAAAAGGTAAAAAGGAGTAATTTCTAAAGTTATAGTACAACATTTTGTTTATTTTACAGTGTTTTGTTTATACTATTGGAAGTAGTTTTTTAGAAGTAAAAAGGGTTAATTTCATAAGTTATAGTACAACATTTTCTCTATTTTACAGCGTTTTGTTTTAATCTATTGGAAGTACTTTTAAAAAAAAAGGTAAAATGGGGTAATTTCTTAAGTTATAGTACATCATTTTGTTAGTTTAGCAGCGTTTTGTTTTAAGCTATTGGTTGTAGTTTTTTTTAAAAGGTAAAAAATGGCAATTTCTTAAGTTATAGTAAAGCATTTTGTCTATTTTACAGCGTTTTATTTTAAGCTATTGGAAGTAGTTTTTTTTAAAAAAGGTATAGAGTGGTAATTTCTTAAGTTATAGTACATAATTTTGTCTATTTTACAGCGTTTTGTTTTAAGCTATTGGAAGTTGTTTTTAAAATAAAAAGGAAAAAAGGGGTAATTTCTTTAGTTATAGTACAGCATTTTGTCTATTTTACAGCGTTTTGTTTTGTCTATTTTACCGCTTTAGGCCATCACTAGTTAGTTTCATACATAAAAAAGCTTATCCGAACCTCAATCGGGTCTTGGACGTTTTTTACCCTTTGTTTTTTCGTCACGTGATTTTTCTGTAATCCATCCAAAGTGCCATAAAAGTGTCGTGCGACTTTTAGAACTGGGTGCATGGGTTTGAAATGGAGTAGTACCTTGGGGCATCACTCTCCGGCGATGGTAAATCATAGACCTACCACGGGGATCCCCTTTTACAGAAAAAATCCACGTGATGAAAAAACGAAGGGTAAAAAACGTCCAAGACCCGATTGAGATTCAGATAAGCTTTTTTGGGTATGAAACAAACCAGTGACGGCTTAAAGCTTCATAGCCGTAGAACACATAGAGATCTTCATTTTGACTGGTTATGGCTCCCGTAACTCTAAACGAGCGACAGTTATGACCCTCCGAAGAATCGATATCCACAAGGTGCAACATCTACGGTGCAAGGTGCAAAATCCGTCCAAAATGCCGAAAAAGTGCCATACGATTTTAGAAATGGGTGCATGTATTTGAAACGGAGCAGTTCTATGAAGCACCACTCTCCGGCTATGGTAAGTCATAGACCATCCATGGGGATCCCGTTTTACATAAAAAAATCCACATGACGAAAAAACGAAGTGTAAAAAACGTCCAATGCCCGATTGAGGTTCGGATAAGATTTTTGGGTATGAAACTAATCATTGACGGCTTAAAGCTATCATAGCCGTAGAACTCACAGAGAGCTTCGTTTTGACTAGTTATGGCTCCAATAACTCTAAACGATCCAACAGTTATGGCCTTCCGAAGAATCGATATTCATTGGGTGCAACATCTACGGTGCAAGGTGCAACATCCGGCCAAAATGCCGAAAAAGTGTCATACGACTTTTAGAAATGGGTGCATGGGTTTGAAATGCAGCGGTACCATGGGGCATCACTCTCCGGCGATGGTAAATCATAGACCAGCCACGGGGGTCCCTTTTTACAGAAAAAATCCACGTGATGAAAAAACGAAGGGCAAAAAACGTCCAAGACCCGATTGAGATTCGGATAAGATCTTTGGGTATGAAACTAACTAGTAATGGCTTAAAGCTGTCACAGCCATAGAACATGTAAAGAGCTTCGTTCTGACTAGTTATGGCTCACGTAACTCTGAACGAGCCTATAGTTATGGCCTTCCGAAGAATCGATATCCACGGTGTGCAACATCTATGGTGCAAGGTGCAACATCCGTCAAAAATGCCGAAAAAGCGTCGTACGATTTTTAGAAATTGGTGCATGAATTTAAAACAGAGTAGTAACATGAGGCACCACTCTCCGGCGATGGTAAATGATTGACCAGCTACGGGGATCCCGTTTTACAGAAAATAACCCACGTGACGAAAAAACGAAGGGTAAAAAACGCCTAATACCGGATTGAGGTTCGGATAAGATTTTTTGGGTATGAAACTAATCACTGATGGCATAAAGCTTTCATAGCCATAGAACTCATAGAGAGCTTCATTCTGACTGGTTATGTCTCCCGTAACTCTAAACGAGCCACCAATTATGGCCCTCCAAAGAATCGATATCCACTGGGTGCAACATCTATAGTGCAAGGTGGAACATCCGTCCAAAATGCCAAAAAAGTGCCGTATGACTTTTATAAATGGGTGAATGGGTTTGAAACGGAGCAGCACCATGGGACATCACTCTCCGATGATGGTAAATCATAGACCAGCCACGGGGATCCCGTTTTATAGAAAAAATCTACGTGACGAAAAAACAACGGGTAAAAAAGGTCCAAGACCTGATCGAGATTTAGATAAGGTTTTTTGGGTATGAAACTAACCAGTGACGGCTTAAAACTATCATAGCATGACAAAGAGCTTCGTTTTGACTTGTTATGGCTCCCGTAACTCTAAACGAGCCAACAGTTATGGCCCTCCGAAGAATCGGTATCCACAGTGTGCAACATCTATGGTGCAAGGTGCAACATCCATCCAAAATGCCAAAAATGTGTCGTACGACTTTTAGAAATGGGTGCATGGATTTGAAATGGAGTAGTACCATGTGGCACCACTCTTTGGCGATGGTAAATCATAGACCATCCACGGGGATCCCATTTTACAGAAAAATCCACATGACGAAAAAACGTCCAAGACCCGATGGAGGTACGGATAAGCTTTTTTGTGTATGAAACTAACCAGTGAAGGCTTAAAGTGGTCATAGCCGTAGAACTTACAAAGAGCTTCGTTTTGACTGGTTATGGCTCCTGTAACTCTAAACGAGCCAACAGTTATGGCCCTTCCGAGAAATCGATTTCCACAGGGTGCAACATCTACGGTGCAAGGTGCAACATCCGTCCAAAATGCCGAAAAAATGCCGTACGACTTTTAAAAATGGGTGCATGGATTTGAAACGGAGCAGTACCATGGAGCACCACACTCTGGCGGTGGTAAATCATAGACCAGCCACGGGTATCCCGTTTTACGAAAAAATCCACGTTACGAAAAAACGAAGGGTAAAAAACATTCAAGACCCGATTGAGGTTCGGATAAGATTTTTTGGGTATGAAACTAATCAGCGACGGCTTAAAGCTGTCGTAGTCATAGAACTCCCATAGTGCTTCGTTTTAACTGGTTATGGCTCCCATAACTCTAAACGAGCCAATAGTTATGGCACTCTGAAGAATCAATATCCACAGGGTGCAACATCTATGGTGCAAGGTGCAACATCCATCAAAAATGCCGAAAAAGTGCCGTACGACTTAAATGGGTGCATGGGTTTGAAACGGAGTAGTACATGGAGCATCACTCTCCGGAGATTTTAAATCGTAGACCAGCAACGGGGAACCCATTTTACAAAAAAAATCCACGTGACGAAAAAACGACGGGTAAAAAATGTCCAAGATCCGATTGAGATTCAGATAAGCTTTTTTTGGGTATGAAAGTAACCAGTAACGGCTTAAATCTGCCTCAACCGTAGAACTCACAGAGAGCTTTGTTTTGACTAGTTATGCCTCTCGTAACTCTAAACGAGCCAAGAATTATGGCCGTCCGAAGAATCGATATCCACAGGGTGCAACATTTATGGTGTCAGGTGCAACATCCGTCCAAAATGCCGAAAATGTGCCATACGACTTTTAGAAATGGGTGCATGGATTTGAAACGGAGCAATACCACGGGGCACCACTCTTAGGCGATGGTAAGTCATAGACCAGCCATGGGATCCCGTTTTATAGAAAAAAATCCACGTGATGAAAAAAACAAAGGGTAAAAAATGTCCAAGACCCGATTGAGGTTCGGATAAGATTTTTTGGGCATGAAACTAATCAGTGAACTCAATGAGAGCTTCGTTTTGACTAGTTATGGTCCCCGTAACTCTAAATGAGCCTACAGTTATGGCCCTCCGAAGAATCGATATCCACAGGGTGCAATATCTACGGTGCAAGTTGCAACATTCGGCCAAAATGCCGAGAAAGTGCCGTACGACTTTTAGAAATGGGTGTATGGGTTTGAAATGGAGCGATACCATGAGGCATCACTCTCCGGAGATGGTAAATCATACACCAGCCATGGGGATTCCGTTTTACAGAAAAAATCCACGTGATGAAAAAACGAAGGTTAAAAAACGTCTAAGACCCGACTGAGATTCGGATATTTTTTTTTTGGTATGAAACTAACTAGTGATGGCTTAAAGCTGTCACAGCCGTAGAACACACAGATAGCTTCATTTTGACTGGTTATGGCTCCCGTAACTCTAAATGAGCCTACCGTTATGGCCCTCCAAAGAATCGTTCGCCATAGTATGCAACATCTACGGTGCAAAATGCAACATCCGTCCAAAATGCCGAAAAACTGCCGTACGACTTTTAGAAATGGGTGCATAGATTTGAAACGGAGCAGTACCATAGGGAACCACTCTTTGGCGTTGGTAAATCATTGACCAGCCATGGGGATCCCGTTTTACAGAAAAAACCCACCTGACGAAAAAACGGAGGGTAAAAAACGTCCACGACCAGATTGAGGTTTGGATAAGATTTTTTTGTATGAAACAAATCAGTGACGGCTTAAAGACGTCATAGTCGTATAACTCTTAAAGAACTTCATTTTGACTGGTTATGCCTCCCGTAACTCTAAACGAGCCAACAGTTATGGCCCTTCGAAGAATCGATATCCATAGGGGGCAACATCTACGGTGCAAGGTGCAACATCCGTCCAAAATGCTGAAAAAGTACCGTACGACTTTTATAAATGGTTACATGGGTTTGAAGCGGAGCAGTACCATGGGGCATCACTCTCCTTCCATGCTAAATCATAAACCAACCAAGGACGTCCCGTTTTACAGAAAAATCCACGTGACGAAAAAACGAAGGGTAAAAAACGTCCAAGACCTGATTGAGATTCAGATAAGCTTTTTCGGATATGAAACTAACCAGAGACGGCTTAAAGCTGTAATAGCCGTAGAACTCGCAGAAAACTTCATTTTGATAACTTATGGCTCCCGTAACTCTAAAAGAGCCAACAATTATGGCCCTCCGAAGAATTGATATCCACAGGGTGCAACATCTACGGTGTAAGTACAACATCCGTCCAAAATGCCCAAAAAGTGCCGTACGACTTTTAAAATTGGGTGCATGGATTTGAAATGGAGCAGTACCAAGGGGCACCAGTCTCCAGCGATGGTAAATCGTAGAACAGCCATGGAGATCCCGTTTTAAAGAAAAAATCCACGTGACGACAAAACAAAGGGTAAAAAACGTCCAAGAACCGATTGAGGTTCGGATAAGATTTTTTGGTTATGAAACTAATCAGTGATGGCTTAGAGCGGAAATAGACATAAAACTCATAGAGAGCTTCATTTTGACTGGTTATGGTTCCCGTAACTCTAAACCAGCCAACAATTATGGCCCTCCGAAGAATCGATATCCACAGGGTGCAACATCTACGGTGCAAGGTGCAACATCTGTCCAAAATGCCAAAAAAGTGTCGTACGACTTTTTGAAATGGGTGCATGGATTTCAAATGGAGCAGTAACATGGGGCACCACTCTTCGGTGATCGTAAATCATAGACCAACCAAGGGGATCCCGTTTTGCAGAAAAAAAAATCAACGTGAGGAAAAAACGAAGGGTAAAAAACGTCCAAGACCCGATTGAGGTTTGGATAAGATTTTATGGGTATGAAACAAACCGGCGACGGCTTAAAGGTGTCATAGCCATAGAACTTACACATAGCTTCGTTTTGACTGCTAATGGCTCCCGTAACTCTAAACGAGCCAATAGTTATGGCCCTCCGAAGAATCGATATCCATAGGGTGCAACATCTACGATGCAAGTGCAACATCCGTCCAGAATGCCCAAAAAGTGCCGTACGACACTTAAAAATGGGTGCATGGATTTGAAACGGAGCAGTATCATGGGGCACCACTCTCCAGCGATGGTAAATCATAGACCAGCCAAGGGGATCTTGTTTTACAGAAAAAATCCATGTGACGTAAAAACGAAGGGTAAAAAACGTCCAAGACCCGATTGAGGTTCAGATTAGATTTTTTGGGTATGAAACTAAACAGTGACGGCTTAAAAGCTGCCATCACTGTAGAACTCACAGAGATCTTCGTTTTGACTGGTTATTGCTCGCGTATCTCTAAACGAGCCAACTGTTATGTCCCTCCGAAGAATCGATATCCACAGGGCGCAACATCTACGGTGCATGGTGCAACATCCGTCCAAAAGGCCGAAAAAGTGTCGTACGACTTTTAGAAATGCGTGCATGAATTTGAAACGGAGCAATACCATGGAGCACCACTCTTTGACGATGGTAAATCATAGGCCAGTCACGGGGATCTCGTTTTACAGAAAAATCCACGTGACGAAAAACGAAGGGTAAAAAACGTACAAGATCCGATTGAGATTCAGATAAGTTTTTTTGGGTATAAACTAACCAGTGATAGCTTAAAGATGTCATAGCCATAGAACTCACAGAGAGCTTCGTTTTGACTGGTTATGGCTCTCTTAACTCAAAACGAGCCAACAGTTATGGCCTTTCGAAGAATCGATGTCCACAGGGTGCAACATCTACGGTATAAGGTGCAACATCCATCCAAAATGACGAAAAAGTGTCGTATGATTTTTAGAAATGGGTGCGTGGATTCGAAATGGAGCAGTACCATGGGGCACCACTCTCTGGCGATGGTGAATCATAGACCAGCCACAGGGATCCCGTTTTACAGAAAAAATCCACATGACGAAAAAACGAAGGGTAAAAACGTCCACGTCCCGATTGAGGTTCGGATAAGATTTTTTGGGTATGAATTTAATTAGTGACGGCTTAAAGGTGTCATAGCCGTAGAACATATAGAGAGCTTCGTTTTGTCTAGTTATGGCTTCTGTAACTCTAAACGAGCCAACAGTTATGGCCCTCCGAAGAATCGGTATCCACAAGGTGCAACATCCGTCCAAAATGTCGAAAAAGTGTCGTACGACTTTTATAAATGGGTGCGTAGATTTGAAACGGAGTAGTGCCATGGGGAACCATTCCTCGACGATGGTAAATCATAGACCAGCCATAGGGATCCCGTTTTACAGAAAAAATCCACGTGACGAAAAAACGAAGTGTAAAAAATGTCCAAGACCCGATTGAAATTCAGATAAACTTTTTTGGGTATGAAACTAACCAGTGACGGATTAAAGCTATCATGGCCGTAGAACTCACGGAGAGCTTCGTTTTGACTGGTTATGACTCTCGTTACTCCAAACGAGCCGACAGTTATGGCCATCCGAAGAATCGATATCCGTAGGGTGCAACATCTCTGGTGCAAGGTGCAACATCCGTCCAAAATGCCGAAAAAGTGTCGTACGACTTTTATAAATGGGTGCGTAGATTTGAAACGGAGTAGTGCCATGGGGCACCACTCCCCGGTGATGGTAAATAATAGACCAGCCATGGGGATCCCGTTTTACAGAAAAAATTCACGTGACGAAAAAACGAAGGGTAAAAAACGTCCAAGACCCGATTGAGATTCAGATAAGTTTTTTTGGATATGAAACTAACCAGTGACGGCTTAAAGCATTTATAGTCATAGAATTCACAGAGATCTCCGTTTTGATAGGTTTTGGCTCCCGTAACTCTAAACGAGCCAATAGTTATGGCCCTCTTAATAATCGATATCCACAGGGTGCAACATCTACGGTGCAAGGTACAACATCCGTCCAAAATTCCAAAAGTATCATACGACTTTTAGAAATGGGTGAATGTATTAGAAACGAAGCAGTGCCATGGGGAACTACTCTTCGGCGATGGTAAACCATATACTTGCCACGAGGATCCCTTTTTACAGAAGAAAATCCACGTGACGAAAAGACGAATGGTAAAAAACGTCCAAGACCCGATTGAGGTTTGGATAAGATTTTTTGGGTATGAACTACATAGTGATGGCTTAAAGCTGTCATAGCCGTAGAACTCACAGAGAGCTTCGTTTTAACTGATTATGGCTCCCGTAACTCTAAACTTCCTAGCATTTATGACCCTCCGAAGAATTAATATCCACAGGGTGCAACATCTACGGTGCAAGGTGCAACATCCGCCCAAATTGCCGAGAAAGTGCCATACGACTTATAGAAATGGGTGCATGGGTTTGAAATGGAGCGGTACCATAAGGCACCACACTCCGGCAATGGTAAATCATAGACCAGCCACAGGGATCCAGTTTTACAGAAAAAATCCACGTGACGAAAAATGAAAGGTAAAAAACGTCCAAGACTCAATTGAGATTCAGATAAGCTTTTTTGGGTACGAAACTAATTTTTTAAGTTATAGTACAGCATTTTGTTTTAAGTTATTGGAAGTAGTTTTTTTAAAAAAAAAGATAAAAAGGGGTAATTTCTTAAGTTAGTACAACATTTTGTCTTTTTTACAGCGTTTAGTTTTAGGCTATTGGAAGTAGTTTTTTTTTAAAAAAAGGTAAAAAGGGGTAATTTTTTAAGTTATAGCACAACATTTTTGTCTATTTTACAGCGTTTTGTTTTAAGCTATTGGAAGTAATTTTTTTCTACAAAAGATAAAAAGGGATAATTTCTTAAGTTATAGTACAAATTTTTTGTCTATTTTATTGCGTTTTGTTTTAAGCTATTCGAAGTAGTTTTTTTAAAAAAAAAAGTAAAAAGGGGTAATTTCTTAAGTTATAGTACAACATTTTGTCTTTATTACACCGTTTTGTTGTAAGCTATTAGAAGTAGTTTTTTAAAAAAAGGTAAAAAGGGGTAATTTTCTAAGTTATAGTAGAGGATTTGCCTATTTTACAGCATTTCGTTTTAAGCTATTGGAAGTATTTTTTTGTTTAAAAGGTAAAAAGTGTTAATTTCATAAGTTATAGTACATCAATTTGTCTATTTTACAGCATTTTGTTTTAAGCTATTGGACGTATTTTACAAAAAATGGTAAAATGGGGCAATTTCTTAAGTTATAGTACATCATTTAGTCTATTTTACAGCGTTTTGTTTCAAGTTATTGGATGTAGTTTTTATTTTAAAAATGTAAGAATGAGTAATTTCTTAAGTTATAGTAAAGCATTTTGTCTATTTTATAGCGTTTTGTTTTAATCTATTGGAAGTAGTTTTTTTAAAAAAAAAGAAGTAAAAAGGGGTAATTTCTTAAGTTATAGTACAGCATTATGTCTATTTTACAGTGTTTTGTTTTAAGCTATTGGAAGTAGTTTTCTTTTAAAAAAGGTAAAAAGGGGTAATTTCTTATGTTATAGTACAACATTTTGTCTATTTTACAGAGTTTTGTTTTAAGCTATTGGAAGTAGTTTTAAAAAAAAAGATAAAATGGGGTAATTTCTTTAGTTATAGTACGGCGTTTTGTCTATTTTACAGCGTTTTGTCTATTTTACAGCGTTTTATCTATTTTACGCCGTTTTGTTTTAAGATATTAGAAGTAGTTTTTTTAAAAAAAGGGAAAAAGGAGTAATTTCTTAATTCATAGTACAACATTTTGTCTATTTTACAGAGTTTTCTTTTATGCTATTGGAAGTAATTTTTTTGGAAAAGGTAAAAAGGGGTAATTTCTTAAGTTATAGTATAGCATTTTGTCTATTTCACAGCGTTTTGTTTAAAGCTATTGGAAGTAGTTTTTTTAAAAGGTAGAAAGGGTTAATTTCTTAAGTTATTGTACATCATTTTATCTATTTTACAGGGTTTTGTTTTAAGCTATCGGAAATAGTTTTTTTCTTTAAAAAAAGGTAAAATGGTGTAATTTCTTAAGTTATAGTACAGCATTTTGTCTATTTTACAGCGTTATGTTTTAAGCTATTGGAAATAGTTTTTTTTTTTAAAAAGGTAAAAAGGGTTAATTTCTTAAGTTATAGTATAGTATTTTGTCTATTTTATAGCGTTTTGTTTTAAGCTATTGGAAGTTGTTTTTTTCAAAAGAGGTAAAAAGGGGTAAATTTTTAAGTCATAGTACAACATTTTGTCTATTTTGCCGCATTTTGTTTTAAGCTATTGGAAGTAGTTTTTTAAAGTAAAAAAGGGGTGATTTGTTAAGTTATAGTACGGCATTTTGTTTTTTTTATAGCGGTTTGTCTTAAGCTATGGGAAGTAGTCTTTTTATAAGAAAAGGTTAAAAGGGGTAATTCTTAAGTTATAGTATAGCATTTTTGTCTATTTTACAACATTTTGTTTTAAGCTATTGGAAGTAGTTTTTTTTAAAAAATGGTAAAAAGGTGTAATTTCTTAATTTACAGTACTACATTTTGTCTACTTTACAGCATTTAGTTTTAAGCTATTGGAAGTTGTTTTTAAAAAAAAAAGGTAAAAAGGGGTAATTTCTTAAGTTATAGTACGGCATTTTGTATATTTTACAGTGTTCTGTTTTAAGCTATTGTAAGTAGTTTTTTTAAAGGTAAAAAGGGGTAATTTCTTATGTTACAGTCCTGCATTTTGTCATTTTTACAGCGTTTAGTTTTAAGCTATTGGAAGTAGTTTTTTTTTTAAAAAAAGGTAAAAAGGAGTAATTTCTTAAGTTATGGTACACCATTTTTGTCTATTTTACAACGTTTTGTTTTAAGGTATTGGAAGTAGTTTTTTTTAACAAAAAAAGATAAAAAGGGGTAATTTCTTAAGTTATAGTGCATCATTTTATCTATTTTACAGGGTTTTGTTTTAAGCAATTGGCAGTAGTTTTTTAAAAAAAAAAAAAAGGTAAAACGGGGTAATTTCTTAAGTTATAGTACGACATTTTGTCTATTTTAAAGCGTTATGTTTTAAGCTATTGATTTTCTTTTAAAAAAGATAAAAAGGGGTAATTTCTTAAGATATAGTACAACATTTTGTCTATTTTACAGCGTTTTATTTTAAGCTATTAGAAGTAGTTTTAAAAAAAAAAGTAAAATGGGGTAATTTCTTAAGTTATAGTATGGCATTTTGTCTATTTTACAGCGTTTTCTTTTAAGCTATTAGAAATAGTTTTTTTAAAAAAAAGGTAAAAAGGAGTAATTTCTTAAGTCATAGTACAACATTTTGTCTATTTTACCGCGTTTTGTTTTTAGCTATTGGAAGTAGTTTTTTTTAAAAGGTAAAAAGAGGTAATTTCTTAAGTTATAGTACAACATTTTGTCTATTTTAAAGCGTTTTGTTTTAAGCAATTGGAAGTAGTTTTTTTTTAAAAGGTAAAAGGGTTAGTTTCTTAAGTTATAGTACAGCTTTTTTGTATATTTTACAGCGTTTTGTTTTAAGCTACAGTAAGTAGTTTTCTTTTTAAAAAAAGGTAAGAAGGGTTAATTTCTTAAGTTATAGTACAATATTTTGTGTATTTTACAGCGTTTTGTTTTAAGCTATTGGAAGTTGTTTTTTTCAAAAGAGGTAAAATGGGGTAATTTTTTAAGTTATAGTACAGCATTTTGTCTATTTTACAGCATTTTTTTTAAGCTATTGGAAGTAGTTTTTTTTTTTAAAAGTAAAAACGGGGTAATTTCTTAAGTTATATTACGACATTTGGCCTTTTTTATAGCGTTTTGTTTTAAGCTATTGGAAGTATTTTTTTTATAAAAAAGGTAAAAAGGTGTAATTTCTTAAGTTATAGTGCAACATTTTTGTCTATTTTATAGTGTTTTGTTTTAAGCTATTGGAAGTAGTTTTATTAAAAAAAGGGTAAAAAGGGTTAATTTCTTAATTTATAGTACAACATTTTGTCTATTTTACAGCGTTCTGTTTTAAGCTATTGGAAGTAGTTTTTAAAAAAAAGATATAAATGGATAATTTCTTAAGTTACAGCACAGCATTTTGTCTGTTTAACAGCGTTTTGTTTTAAGCTATTGGCTGTAGTTTTTATTTTGAAAAGGTAAAGAGGAATAATTTCTTAAGTTATAGTAAAGCATTTTGTCTATTTTACAGCATTTTATTTTAAGCTATTGGAAGTTGTTTTTTTTAAAAACAAGGAAAATGGGGTTAATTTCTTAAGTTATAGTACAGCATTTTGTCTATTTTACAACGTTTTGTTTTAAGCTATTGGAAGTAGTTTTCTTCTAAAAAGATAAAAAAGGGTAATTTCTTAAGTTATAGTACAGCATTTTGTCTATTTTACGTAGTTTTGTTTTAAGCTATTGGAAGTAGTTTTTTTGAAAAAGGTAAAATGGGGTAATTTCTTTAGTTATAGTACGGTGTTTTGCCTATTTTACAGCATTTTGTCTATTTTACAGCGTTTTATTTTAAGCTATTAGAAGTAGTTTTTTTAAAAAAAAGGTAAAAAGGAGTAATTTCTTAAGTCATAGTACGACATTTTGTCTATTTTACAGTGTTTTGTTTTAAGCCATTGGAAGTAGTTTTTTTAAAAGTCAAAAAGGGGTAATTTCTTAATTTACAGTACAACATTTTGTATTTTTTTATAGCATTTTGTTTTAAGCTATTGCAAGTGGTTTTTAAAACAAAAGGTAAAAAAGGGTAATTTTCTAAGTTATAGTACCGCATTTTTATCTATTATACAATGTTTTGTTTTAAGCTATTGGAAGTAGTATTTTTAAAAAAAAGGTAAAAAGGGGTAATTTCTTAAGTTATAGTACAACATTTTGTCTATTTCACAGCGTTTTGTTTTAAACTATTGGAAGTAATTTTTTTAAAAAAGGTGAAAAGGGGTAATTTCTTAAGTTATAATACAATATTTTGTCTATTTTACAGCATTTTTTTAGGCTATTGGAAGTAGTTTTTTAAATGTAAAAATGGGTAATTTCTTAAGTTATAGTACGTCATTTTGTGTTTCTTACAGCATTCCTTTTTAGGTTATTGGAAGTAGTTTATTTTTAAAAAAGGAAAAAGGGTAATTTTTTTAGTTATATTACAGTATTTTTGTCTATTTTACAGCGTTTTGTTTTAAGCTTTTGGAAGTAGTATTTTTTTCTAAAAAAGGCAAAAAGGGGTAATTTCTTCAGTAATAGTACAACATTTTTGTTTATTTTATAGCGTTTTATTTTAAGCTCTTGGAAGTAGTTTTGTTTTAAAAAAGGTAAGTTGTAGTACAACATTTGGTCTTTTTTACAGTCTATTTTTTATGCTATTGGAAGTAGATTTTTTTTTAAAAAAGGTAAAAAGGTGTAATTTCTTAAGTTATAGTATAACATTTTTGTTTGTTTTACAACGTTTTGTTTTAAGCTATTGGAAGTAGTTTTTTTGAAAAAGGCAAAAAGGGGTAATTTCTTAAGTTACAGTACAACATTTTTTCTATTTTACAGCGTTTTGTTTTAAGCTATTGGAAGTAAATTTTTTTAAAAGGTAAAAAGGGTTCATTTTTTTAAGTTATTGTACATCATTTTATCTATTTTATAGGGTTTTGTTTTAAGCTATTGGAAGTAGTTTTTTTTTCTTTAAAAAAAAGGTAAAATAAGGTAATTTCTTAATTTATAGTACAGCATTTTGTCTATTTTACAGCGTTATGTTTTAAGCTATTGGAAGTAGTTTTTTTAAAAAAGGTATAAAAGGGTAATTTCTTAAGTTATAGTAAAGTACTTTGTCTATTTTACAGTGTTTTGTTTTAAGATATTGGAAGTTGTTTTTTTCAAAAGAGGTAAAAAGGGGTAACCTTTTAAGTTATAGTACAGAATTTTGTCTATTTTACAGCATTTTGTTTTAAGCTATTGGAAGTATTTTTTTTTTTTGAAAGTAAAAAAGGAGTAATTTCTTAAGTTATAGTACAACATTTTGTTTTTTACAGCGTTTTGTTTTAAGCTATGGGAAGTAGTCTTTTTGTAAAAAGGGTAAAAAGGGGTAATTTCTTAAGTTATAGTACAACATTTTTGTCTATTTTACATCGTTTTGTTTTAAGCTATTGAAGTAGTCTTTTTAAAAAATGGTAAAAAGGGGTAATTTCATAATTTATAGTACAACATTTTGTCTATTTTACAGCGTTTTGTTTTAAGCAATTGGAAGTAATTTTTTTAAAAGGTAGAAAGGGGTAATTTCTTAAGTTATAGTACGACATTTTGTCTATTTTACAGTGTTCTATTTTGAGCTATTGGAAGTAGTTTTTTTTAAAGGTAAAAAGGGGTAATTTCTTACGTTACAGTCCTGCATTTTGTCTTTTTTACAGCGTTTTGTTTTAAGCTATTGGATGTATTTTTTTTTTTAAAAAAGGTAAAAAGGGGTAATTTCTTAAATTATAGTACAACATTTTTGTCTATTTTACAGTGTTTTGTTTTAATTATTGGAAGTAGTTTTTTTAGAAAAAATGGTAAAAGGGGGTAATTTCTTAAGTTATAGTACATCATTTTATCTATTTTACAGGGTTTTGTTTTAAGCTATGAGAACTAGTTTTTTAAAAAAAGGTAAAATGGGGTAATTTCTTATGTTATAGTACAACATTTTGTCTATTTTACAGCGTTATGTTTTAAGCTATTGGAAATAGTTTTCTTTTAAAAAAGGTAAAAATGTGTAATTTCTTAAGTTATAGTACAACATTTTGTCTATTTTACAGCGTTTTGTTTTAAGATGTTGAAAGTAGTTTTAAAAAAACGTAAAGTGGGGTAATTTCTTAAGTTATAGTACGGCATTTTGTCTATTTTGCAGCATTTTGTCTATTTTACAGCGTTTTGTTTTAAGCTATTAGAAGTGGTTTTTTTTTTAAAAAGGTAAAAAGGCGTAATTTCATAAGTCATGGTACGGCATTTTGTCTATTTTACAGTGTTTTGTTTTAAGCTATTGGAAGTAGTTTTTTTTAGAAAGTAAAAAGGGTAATTTCTTAAGTTATAGTACAACATTTTGTCTATTTTACAGCGTTTTGTTTTAAGCTATTGGAAGTAGTTTTTTTTTAAAAGGTAAAAGGGTTAATTTCTTAAGTTATAGTACATCACTTTTGTCTATTTTACAACGTTTTGTTTTAAGCTATTGGAAGTTGTTTTATTTAAAAAAAGGGTAAAATGAGGTAATTTCTTAAGTTATAGTACAACATTTTGTCTATTTTACAGCATTACGTTTTAAGCTATTGGAAGTAGTTTTTTTAAAAAAAGGTACAAAAGGGTAATTTCTTAAGTTATAGTATAATATTTTGTATATTTTACAGCGTTTTGTTTTAAGCTATTGGAAGTTGTTTTTTTCAAAAGAGGTAAAAAAAGGGGTAATTTTTTAAGTTATAGTACGGCATTTTCTCTATTTTACAGCATTCTGTTTCAAGCTATTGGAAGTAGTTTTTTTAAAAGTAAAAATGGGGTAATTTATTAAGTTATAATACAACATTTTGTCTTTTTTACTGCGTTTTGTTTTAAGCTAATGTAAGTAGTTTTTTATATAAAAAAAGGTAAAAAGGGGTAATATCTTAAGTTATAGTACAGCAGTTTTATCTATTTTACAGCGTTTTGTTTTAAGCTATTGGAAGTAATTTTTTTCTAAAAAATGGTAAAAAGGGTTAATATCTTAATTTATAGTACAACATTTTGTCTATTTTACAGCGTTTTGTTTTAAGCTATTGGAAGTAGTTTTCTTTTAAAAGGTAAAATGAGATAATTTCTTAAGTTATAGAACGGCATTTTTTCTATTTTACAATGTTTTGTTTTAAGCTATTGGAAGTAGTTTTTCTAAAGGTAAAAATGGTAAATTTCTTATGTTACAGTCCAGCATTTTGTCTTTTTTACAGCGTTTTGTTTTAAGCTATTGGAAGTAGTTTTTTTAAAAAAAAAAGTAAAAATGGTTAATTTCTTAAGTTATGGTACACCATTTTTGTCTATTTTACAGCGTTTTGTTTTAAGCTATTGGAAGTAGTTTTTTTTTAAAAAAAAACGTAAAAAGGGGTGATTTCTTAAGTTATGGTGCATCATTTTGTCTATTTTACAGCGTTTTGTTTTAAGCTATTGGAAGTAATTTTTTTAATAGGTAAACAGGGTTAAAAGTTCTTAAGTTATTGTGCAACATTTTGTCTATTTTATAGTGTTTTGTTTTAAACTATTGGATGTAGTTTTTTTCAAAAGGTAAAAAGGGGTAATTTCTTATGTTATAGTCCTGCATTTTGCCTTTTTTACAGCGTTTTGTTTTAAGCTATTGGAAGTAGTTTTTTTTTAAAAAAGGTAAAAGGGGTAATTTCTTAAGTTATAGTACAACATTTTTATCTATTTTACAGCATTTTGTTTTAAGCTATTTGAAGTAGTTTTTTTTTTTAAAAAAAAAGGTAAAAGTGGGTAATATCTTAAGTTATAGTACAACATTTTGTCTTTTTTCACAGCATTTTGTTTTAAGCTATAGGAACTATTTTTTTTAAATAGGTAAAAAGGGGTAATTCATAAGTTATAGTACAACATTTTGTCTATTTTACAGCGTTTTGTTTTAAGCTATTAGAAGTAGTTTTTTTTTAAAGGTAAAAAGAGGTAATTTCTTAAGCTATAGTACCGTATTTTGTCTATTTTACAACATTTTTGTTTTAAGCTATTGGAAGTCATTTTTTTAAAAAAAAGGTAAAAAGGGGTAATTTCTTAAGTTATAGTACACCATTTTGTCTATTTTACAGCGTTTTGTTTTAAGTTATTTGAAGTAGCTTTTTAAAAAAAAAGTTAAAATGGGATAATTTCATAAGTTATAATACAACATTTTTTCTATTTTATAGGGTTTTGTCTTAAGCTATTGGAAGTAGTTTTTCTTAAAGGTAAAACAGGGATAATTTCTTAAGTCAAAGTACAACATTTTTCCTTTTTTACTGCGTTTAGTTTTAGGCTATTAGAAGTAGTTTTTTTTTAAAAAAATGTAAAAAGGGGTAATTTCTGAAGTTATAGCACTGCATTTTTGTCTATTTTACAGCGTTTTGTTTTAAGCTATTAGAAGTAGTTTTTTTTCTAAAAAAGGTAAAAAAAGAGATAATTTCTTAAGTTATAGTGCAACTTGCTTGTCTATTTTATAGAGTTTTGTTTTAAGCTATTGGATGTAGTTTTTTTTTTAAAAAAAAAAGTAAAAAGTGTTAATTTCTTAAGTTATAGTACAAAATTTTGTCTTTATTACAGCATTTTGTTTTAAGCTATTGGAAGTAGTTTTTTTAAAAAGGCAAAAGGAGTTATTTCTCAAGTTATAGTACAACATTTGCCTTTTTTACAGCATTTCGTTTTAAGCTATTGGAAGTATTTCTTTTTTTTGAAAGGTAAAATGGGTTAATTTCATAAGTTATAGTACAACAATTTCTCTATTTTGCAGTGTTTTGTTTAAAGCTAATGGAAGTAAAAGTTTTTTAAAAAGGTAAAATGGCATAATTTCTTAAGTTATAGTACAGGATTTTGTCTATTTTACAGCGTTTTGTTTTAAGCTATTGGAAGTAGTTTTATTCTTTTAATAAAAAGTAAAAAGGGTAGTTTCTTAAGTTAATAGGACAACATTTTGTTTACTTTGCAGCATTTTATTTTAAGCTATTAGAAGTAGTTTAAAAAAAAGGTAATAAGGGGCAATTTCTTAAGTTATAGTACAACATTTAGTCTATTATATAGCGTTTTATTTTAAGCTATTGGAATATGTTTTTTTTAAAAGGTAAAAATGGGTAATTTCTTAAGTTGTAGTACAACATTTTGCCTATTTCAAAGCCTTTTTTAGGCAATTGGAAGTTGTTTTTTAAAAAAAAGGGAAAAGGGGGTAAATTCTTAAGTTATAGTACAACATTTTATTTATTATACAACGTTTTGTTTTAAGCTATTTGAAGTAGTTTTTTTATAAAAAAGGTAAAAAGGGGTAATTTCTTATGTTATAGTGCAACATTTTGTTTTAAGCTATTGGAAGTAGTTTTTTTTTAAAAAAAAGGAAAAAAGGAGTAATTTCTTAAGTTATAGTACATCATTTTGTCTATTTTACCGCTTTTTTTTAAGCTATTGGATGTATTTTTTTTAAAAAGGCAAAAAGGGAAATTTTTTATGTTATAGTACAACATTTTGTCTATTTTACAGCGTTTTGTTTTAAGCTATTGGAAGTAGTTTTTTAAAAAAAAAAGGTAAAAAGGAGTAATTTCTTAAGTTATAGTACAGCATTTTGTCTATTTTACAGCGTTTTTTTAAGCTACTGGAAGTAGTTTTTTTAACAAAAGTCAAAAAGGGGTAATTTCTTAAGTTATAGTACAGCATTTTGTGTATTTTACAGCATTTTGTTTTAAACTATTGGAAGTAGTTTTTTTTAAAAAGGTAAAAAGGGATAATTTCTTAAGTTATAGTACGACATTTTGTCTATTTTACAGCATTTTGTCATTTTACAGCGTTTTGTTTTAAGTTATTAAAAGTAGTTTTTTTTAAAAAAAGGTAAAAAGTTGTAATTTCTTAAGTTAGAGCACAAAATTTTATCTATTTTACAGCATTTTATTTTAAACTATCGGAAGTAGTTTTTTTAAAATGGTAAAAAGGGGTAATTTTTTAAGTTATAGTACAAAATTTTGTCTATTTTACAGCGTCTTGTTTTAAGCTATTGGAAGTAGTTTTTTTTAAAAGGTTAAAAGGGTTAATTTCTTAAGTTATAGTATAGCTTTTTCTCTATTTTACAGCGTTTTGTTTTAAGCTATTGGAAGTAAATTTTAAAAAAAGGTAAAATGGGGAAATTTCATAAGTTATAGTACAACATTTTGTCTATTTTACAGCGTTTTGTTTTTTAAGCTGTTGGAAGTCATTTTTTTTAAAAGGTAAAAATGGGTAGTTTCTCAAGTTATTGTACAACATTTTGTCTATTTTACAGCTTTTTGTTATCGGCAATTGGAAGTAGTTTTTTTAAAAAAAGGTAAAAAGGGTAATTTCTTGAGCTATAATACCGCATTTTGTTTTTTTACAGTGTTTTGTTTTACGTTATTGGAAGTAGTTTTTTTAAAAAAAAACTTAAGAAAGGGTAATTTCACAAGTTATAGTACAGCATTCTGTCTATTTTACAGCGTTTTTTTAAGCTAATGGAAGTAGTTTTTTTTAAATGTAAAATGGGTTAATTTCATAAGTTATAGTACAACATTTTCTCTATTTTACAACGTTTTTTTTAAAGCTATTGTGAGTAGTTTTTTTTTTAAATGGTAATAAGGGGTAATTTCTAAGGTTATAGTACAATATTTTGTCTATTTTATAGGGTTTTGTTTTATGCTATTGTAAGACTTTTTTTTAAAGGTTAAAATGGTTAATTTCTGAAGTTATAGTACAATATTTTGTCTATTTTACAGCGTTTTATTTTAGGCAATTGGAAGTAGTTTTTATTAAAAAAAAGGTAAAAAGGGATAATTTCTTAAGTTATATTACAGAATTTTGTCTATTTTACAACATTTTGTTTTAAGCTATTGGAAGTAGTTTATTTTTTTCGAAATTAGTGTATTTTTTTGCAAAGTAAAAATGGGTAATTTCTTAAGTTATAGTACAACATTTTGTTTTAAGCTATTGGAAGTAGTTTTTAAAAAAAAAGATAAAAGGGGGTAATTTCTTAGTTGTAGTACAGCATTTTGTATATTTTACAGTGTTTTGTTTTAAGCTATTGGTAGTAGTTTTTTTTAAAGGTAAAAAGGGGTAATTTCTTAAGTTATAGTATAGTATTTTGTCTTTTTTATAGCGTTTTGTTTTAAGCTATTGGAAGTGGTTTTTTTTAAAAAAAGGTAAAAAGGGATAATTTCTTAAGTTATAGTACAACATTTTTTTCTATTTAACAACATTTTGTTTTAAGCTATTGGAAGTAATTTTTTTTAGAAAAAAAGATAAAAATGGGTAATTTCTTAAGTTATAGGACAACATTTTGTCTATTTTACAACGTTTTTTTGCAAAGCAAGCGGGGTGAAATGGTCCCCTGCCATTTTATTAATAACCAAAAAATTCAGAACAACGGATTACATCAATCGGACCACCACATGAGTGATGAAGGCACACACAAAAATTATATGTTACTAGTAATAGAAAGGACCAATACATGTTTAGAGGAAGCTTTCCCTTTAAACACCCTATTGTTCCTCTCCAACCACACAAAGTACATTACCTTCTTCGAAATACTTAACAACTTTCTACTTCTCTCATTCTTCCATCTAGTTGCCTTGAAGATGTTGTACCATTCCATGCATGAGCTTCACATTGGCCTGTGATAACCATTACATTGCAATATGGAACTCCATAAGTGGAAAGTGAAATCACATTCAAAGTATAAGTGCGCAGTCGTTTCCACCCCAACTCCACAGAACAGACATTTGTCACATTGAAAAACCCCATAGCCTTTGAGTTTGCTTAGGGTCAGGGTACCATTCATCATTACCTTCCACATGTACAGGTTCTCTTTAGGAGCAGAACCATGATCCCAGATACGAGAATGCCAAATAAAAGTAGGCAGTTGCATGGATCGATCAAGTGCCATATAAACATTTTTAATTGAATGCACTCTGTCATTCCAAGTCATATGAGCATCACTGATTTTGTATTTCCTATTATGTATTGCAGTCC
The DNA here is from genome assembly GCA_030765085.1 of Allium cepa. Lineage (NCBI taxonomy): Eukaryota > Viridiplantae > Streptophyta > Magnoliopsida > Asparagales > Amaryllidaceae > Allium > Allium cepa. The sequence continues at coordinate 889,847,057 of CM060931.1, forward strand.
ATTCAGTTCTTACCACTGCGGAGCTACAATGAGGAAGGGAGACACTATCATCAGCCCAAAACCTAGATAGAGTAGCAGTATTACCAATCCCAGTGGATCTTCTCATCTCATAATCAATTATATTTGCTAAAATGATTCCTTTTGAAGGCCATGGATCAAACCAAAAAGATATCATGTTGATTTCTTTCATTCTCTGTTGCACCAGAGGTAGAAATAATTGTCTACCTCTCAATATATTTCTCCAAGTCCAGCTACAGTCAGTTGGAGAAGAAATAAACCAGAAGTTGCTTTGACGTATGAGGTATTGCCTACACCAAGAAGCCCATAGATTTCTGTCATTCCTTAATAGCTTGTCAATTCTTGCAGATAGTGTAGCAAGGTTCCAGTTCCTAATGTTTATGATTCCAAGTCCACCTTTTTCCTGTGGACAACATAGTTTGCTAAAGGAAATTGGAATCATTTTCTTAAAGAAGGGATTACCGTGCCATAAAAAGTGATTTAAAGCTGAGTTAACCATGCTAATGAGTTTGGCTGGGAGAATGAAAATTCTAGCATAATAAACACACATGGAAAAAGCAATGGATTTAACAATCACAAGTCTACCGGCCATCGAAAATCTAGAAACTTTCCAACTAGCAAGTTTGGCAGTAATATTTTCAAATAGTTGTAAGCATTGGAAAGTCCTAATTCTAGAATCACAAAGAGGCACCCCAAGATAATATTCATTATCAGAAAATTGAGAGAGGCCAGACATAGAGTACATTATCTCTTTGCCATCATCAGGGAGACCAGCAATTAATAATCTAGATTTACTTCTGTTGATGTTCAGACCAGACAAGGTACCAAAGGTATCAAGAACTTTTATGACCCCAGTAACGGATTTCAAATTGGGCTTAGTGAATAAAAGTAAGTCATCTGCAAAAAGGAGAGTGGAAATACTATTCTTCCTGCACAGTGGATGATAATCAATAAGCTTATTGCACATAGCATCTGAAAGAAGAGTAGTGAGCAGCTCCATTACACAGATGAATAGATAAGGGGACACTGGGCCACCTTGTCTAATTCCTTGGGTAGCACTAAAGTATCCAAATATATTACCATTGATACTAAGGGAGTAATTGACAGTAGAAATGTATGTATACAGCCAACATAAGAAAGGGATTGGAAAATTCATCTTATGCAGAATGTAAATGATAAATTTCCACTATAATGTGTCATAGGCTTTCTGAATATCAAGCTTAAGGACACATCTGGGAGAGATGAGTTTCCTATTATACCCCTTCATAAGTTCAGAAGCAAGGAGTATATTATCAGTTATGTCCCTACCTGGAAGAAATGCACTCTGATTAACAGAGATCAAACTATCCAAAGGAGTTTTCATTCTAGCTGCCACTATCCTAGCAATGCACTTATATATAACATTGCAACAAGCAATGGGTCTGAACTGATCAACTGATATAGGATGGTTAGTTTTAGGGATCAGTGCAAGTTTAGTAGGATTAATACCCGAGATAAGTTTACTGTGAGTGAAAAAATTCTTCACAGCCTTGATCAAGCCCCCTCTAGTAATATCCCAAGTGACTTTGAAGAAATGGGCATTAAATCCATCAGGACCAGGAGAACTTTGAGAGTTTAATCCAAAGATAGCTTGTTTGATTTCAGAATCTGAAATTTCCTTAATTAAATCAGTAATCATGACATCAGGTATATGAGGGAGTTGATACTGAGTAAATTGATGGTTAGAGATTGAGGGGACTTGAGACCTCCCAAGGTTATGCTGAAAATACTCCATAAAGGCTTCTTGAATTGAATCTTGAGTATCACAAGGTTGACCATGCATATCAAGAATACAGAAAATATTTGCAGATGCCTATTGAATTTTTAGACTTTTGTGGAAGGCGGATGAATTTTTATCACCATTCAGGTGCCAGTCCTGTTTTTCCTTTTGCTTAGCCATCTTATTTTCTTCAATGAGAGCTTTAGAGAGGTCCTTAAGCATAGAGCTTTCATTAATAATCAGCTGAGGTTGGTCAGGGCTTCTTTGTATTTCCAGTTGTACCTGAAATAATTTTTCACGTATAGAAGAAGACAAGCTATTCCCATTACCATATGTTTGCTGAGCCCATTCCTTCAGTTGAATCTTCAAATTCTTGAGTTTAGCCTGCAAAACAGACATGGGGTTGCCAAAAGTACGATAATTCCATCCATATTTTACAATTTTTGTGAAATCTGGGTGTTTAGACCAGTTATTAAAAAATGAAAAAGAGGATCGTCTTCTCACAGTGTCCTTATCCCTGGAAATTATGAGAGGGGAATGGTCTGAAAAGATGGGGGAGGGATAAAGGTAGATATATTAGGCCATTTGAGGATAGTGGAGTAGTTAGTATAAACTCTATCAAGTTTACAGTACGTTCTCTTCCCATGTTTACTGGAGTTATTCCAAGTAAAGAAAGCACCAGAGTTGGAAGTGGGAATGAGGTTGGCATCATATATGGCTTTGTTAAGAGGTCTTGTCTGGCAGTAGGATAACGGAGTTCCCCCACATTTATCAGAAGAAAGTTGCATGCAGTTCCAATCACCAAGACAGATCCAAGGCAGATTGGACTGCTGTAGAGAAGGTAATATGTCAAGAAATATTTGCCTCTGAGTAGCATTATTGTCAGCATAAACAGAGGTAAGGAGAAAAGTAGATGAAGAGGGGATGTGTATTATTTCAGAATGTATGAACTGCCTGTGGACAGTGATGGGGGTTATGGAAAAGATCATAGGATTCCATAGGATTAGTAATCTACCGAAAGGAGCTTGAGATAAATTGTGAATACTGCTCCAGTCATGTCTAATGTTGGAGAGGGCTTTAATAGTGGTTTCATGATTGAGTTTAGTTTCAGAAATGATCATTAGTTGAATGCTGTGAAAAGAAATAAGGTTGGAAATTTCAAGTTGCTTGTCAATGGAGTTAGCACCCCTAACATTCCAAAAGCCTATGTTTTCAATCATTGGAAAAATGATGAAGTTGAAGCTCTGGTTTGGACCCCATAGGATGAGTTAACCTTATCATTTTGAGACAAAACTTCAAGCCCAATTTGTTCAATGGAGAAGTTGATACCATTGTCCAAGTCAATTGTGGGTATTTTATTCGTTTTCTTTGGACGACCTTTCTTCTTTTGGGCTGAGGAATCAGTAAAGTTAGGTTGAATAGGGATGGGAATATTTGATGTAGCTGAAGGATTGGTGATGTCATTAAAGATATGATTTGCAGTGAAAGGGAAGAATAAGGAGAAGATGGATTGATTTGAATGTTGGGAGTTGAGATTACAGAGGGGGATATTGTTTGTGGAGATACATTTTGCATGTCAGTGCACAAAGAATTGTTGTGCAACTCAGGAATTTGAGAAAAGTGTTGTTGAATATCCTCTTCATTTTCACTAATTTCCGGTAGCACAGAGAATGCATTGTGTGTAGACACTTCACAGTCATCATGAGATGTATTATCAAGTATTGCTTTAATCTTATCAGGATCTATTGTTATATTGTGTATTCCACCAACTTTCTGAATAGTACTGCAATTATCATACTCCAAGACATTCAATGTTTGCTTCATGACATCCTCAGTGGAAATAAGATGCTGATTCATTTCAGAGTCTTTGATTGCACTACTGTTAGTTTCCAAGGTAGTAACATTTATTGATTCATTTTGTTCCAGCACTTGTTCTACTTCATCTTCAACATTCCTTTTGCTTAATTGATTCACATTAGTGAGACTGCCTACCTGACCACCTTCCATATCATTATTGCTACTTTTTTCCCTATTTACTTTTCTCCAAAACTTTTGGCCAGCTTTTATACTCTTTTTGCTTCTTACAAAGAAAACCCTTTTATCTTTATCAACCTGATTTTCTTCCACATCCTTGACTTTATGGTCAGCTGAAGCATTACTTGTGGATAAGTTACTAGGCATGACTCCATCTTGTTGATCATTTTTCCTTTCACATTGGTCGGTAGCATGACCAAAAGTAGAACATGTAACACAAATTAGAGGTTTCCATGAGTATTCAATCTGTATGTTAGGGCAGGAATCATCTCTAATAGATAGGAAGTGAGGAAGTTCTTTATCAGGAGATACTTCAATTAAGCATTTAGCATATTCAAATCTTTTCATCCTTTCATTGTTCTCATCAAAGCAAACAAGCTTCCCAATGTGACATGTTAGCCAATTAATACCCATCAAAGACCACAGCATTATAGGAATTCTGTAAAAATGAATCCAGATTGGCACCAATCTCACCTCCGACTGTGCTGAAGATAGTGTTGGATTCCACTTGGTGATGATAAACATCTGGCCACGTATAAACATGGGATCACGTCGCAAAATATTGTTTTTGTCTTCTTTAGAGGCAAATTTGAAATAGTAATTTTGATTATAAAAAAAAATGTCATATGATCCTTTAAGCTTCCACACTTTTTGTAGATGATCTTTAACTGCCATATAATTAACATTTCCAGCCAAAAAGATCCAACTAGGCAGCCAGACCATGCCTTTATAACCTCATTCAGAACTTCCTGAGGGGGTTCTAATGAAAAGCCAGTGTAATCAACGTCAAAATGCTTAGGAATGTAAAAACCAGCATTCCTAGGTCTCGAGTTAAAGATAGAGGACCATGAAGCAGGAGGAGCAGATGAAGTGGTGGCACCAAGAGAAGGGAAGTGTTCAGATGGAAAAGGTGGAACAATGGGATTGGTGTGGATCAAAGAAAAGGGAGGAACATCGTCAGGAGGAGGAGGAGTAGAGGGGGGAGGTGGAGAAATGGGGTTGAGTTGACTGGATATATGATGTACCACAGCTGGAAGGACAGATGATGAAGAAAGTTTAGAAGATGCAACAATATCGGACTGAAGAGGAAGAGGTGGAATGGACCGGTGGTCAGTTAAAGGACGGTGTGGAGAAGATGTGTTAGGAACGGGAAGTATGGGATTGGAAGAGGAAGGTACGAAAGGGGATGGGAGAAGGACATGATGAGCAGACATTGACGCTTTCAAAAAAAAAGACTTAACTTTATAAAATATATTAAACTTTGGGGCCAAGGAGACTATGTCGCCCTGGCCTTCGGTTAAGCCGGTTTTAAAGTGGCTGTGCACTATGTCTCATTATTGTGGCCGCTGGGAATTGAACCGGTGCCACTACAACACAATGTAGCAACTCCACTATGTCGAAACCACTGGACCACTAGAACTTGACATTTTACAGCGTTTTTTTTTAAGCTATAGGAAGTCGTTTTTTTTAAAAAGGGTAAAAAGAGGTGATTTCTTAAGTTATAGTACAGCTTTTGTCTAGTTTCAGCGTTTTATTTTATGCTATTGGAAGTATTTTTTTTTCAAAAAAAGGTAAAAAGTGGAAATTTCTTAAGTTATAGTACAACATTTTTTTCTACTTTACAACTTTTGTTTTAAGCTATTGGAGGTAGTTTTTTTTAAATAAAGGTAAAAAGGCGTAATTTCTTAAGTTAAAGTATAACATTTTTGCCTATTTTACAGCGATTTATTTTAAGCTATTGGAAGTAGTTTTTTTTCGAAAAAAAGGTAGAAAGGGGTAATTTCTTTAGTTACAGTACAACATTTTCTCTAATTTACAGTGTTTTATTTTAAGCTATAGGAAGTAGTTTTTAAAAAAAGAAGATAAAAAGAGGTAATTACTTAAGTTATAGTATAACATTTTTGTCTATTTTACAACGTTTTATTTAAAGCTATTGTAAGTAGTTTTTTTTATAAAAAAAGGTAAAAAGGGGTAATTTCTTTAGTTGTTGTACAATATTTTGTCTTTTTCACAGCGTTTTGATTTAAGCTATTGGAAGTAGTTTTTTAAAAAAAGGTAAAAGGGGGTAATTTCGTAAGTAATTGTACATCATTTTGTCTTTTTAACAGCATTTTGTTTTAAGCTATTGGAAGTTGTTTTTTTTTAAAAGGAAAAAAATCTAATTTCTTAAGTTATAGTGCAGCATTTTGTCAATTTTACAACATTTTGTTTTAAGCTATTGGAAGTTGTTTTCTTTTAAAAGGTAAAAAGGGTTGATTTCATAAGTTACAGTGCAACATTTTCTCTATTTTACAAAGTTTTGTTTTATGCTATTGGAAGTAAATTTTTTTCCAAAAAAAAAGGTAAAATGGGTTAAGTTCTTAAGTTATGGTACAACATTTTGTCTATTTTACAACGTTTTGTTTAAGCTATTGGAAGTAGTATTTTTAAACGTGAATAGGGGTAATTCGTAAGTTATAGTATAGCATTTTGTCTTTTTTACAGAGTTTTGTTTTAAGCTATTAGAAGTAGTTTTTTTTATAAAAAAAGGTAAAAAGTGGTAATTTCTAAAGTTATAGCACAACATTTTTATCTATTTTACAGCGTTTTGTTTTAAGCTATTGGAAGTAGATCTTTTAAAAAAAAAGATAAAAAGGGTAATTTCTTAAGTTGTAGTACAAAATTTTGTTTTAAGCTATAGAAAGTAGTTTTTTTTAAAAAAAGGTAAAAAGGGATATTTTCTTAACTTATAGTACAACATTTTGTCCATTTTACAACGTTTTGTTTTAAGCTATTGGAAATATTTTTTTTTAAAGGTAAAAAGGGGTAATTTATTAAGTTACAGTACAACATTTTATCTTTTTTAGGCTTTTTGTTTTAAGCTATTGGAAGTAGTTTTTTTAAAAGGTATAAAATGGTAATTTCTTAAGTTATAATACAACATTTTTGTCTATTTTACAGCATTTTGGTTTAAGCTATCGGAAGTAGTTTTTTTTAAAAAAAGGTAAAAATGGGTAATTTCTTAAGTTATAGTATAAAAAAATTTGTATTTTACAGCGTTTTTTTATGCTGTAGGAAGTATTTTTTAAAAAAAATGGTAAAAAGGGGTAATTTGTTAAGTAATAGTGCATCATTTTGTCTGTTTTACAGCATTTTGTTTTAAGCTATTTGAAGTAGTTTTAATTAAAAAAAAGGTGAAAAGGTGTCATTTCTTAAGTTATAATATAGCATTTTGTCTATTTTACAACATTTTATTTTAAGCTATTTGAAGTAGTTTTTTTTAAAGGTAAAAAGGGGTAATTTCTTTAGTTATAGTACAACATTTTGTCTTTTTTACGGCGTTTTGTTTTAAGCTATAAGAAGTAGTTTTTTAAAAAAAAAAGGTAAAAAGAGAGGTAATTTCTTCAGTTATAGTACATCATTTTTGTCTATTTTACATCGTTTTGTTTTCAGCTATTGGAAGTAGTGTTTTTTTAAAAAAAGGTAAAAGGGGGTATTTTCTTTAGTTATAGTACAACATTCTGTCTATTTTACAGCGTTTTGTTTTAAGCTATTGGAAGAAGTTTTTTTTTAGAAAAGGCAACAATGGGTAATTTCTTGAGTTATAGCACAACATTTTGTATATTTTACAGCGTTTTGTTTTTAGCTATTAGAAGGAGTGCTTTTTTTAAAAAGGGTAAAAAGGGTTAATTTCTTAAGTTATAGTACAACATTTTGTTTATTTTACAGCGTTTGGTTTTAAGCTATGGAAGTAGTTTTTTTTAAAAAAAGGTACACAGGGGTAATTTCTTAAGTTATTGTACAGCATTTTTCTGTTTTACGGTGTTTTTTTTTAAGCTATTGGAAGTAGTTTTCTTCTAAAGTTAAAAGGGGATAATTTCCTAAGTTATAACACAACATTTTGTCCATTTTACAAAGTTTTCTTTTAAGCTATTAGAAGTAGTTTTTTTTAAGAAAAAGGGTAAATAGGGGTAATTTCTTAAGTTAAAGTACATCATTTTGTCTATTTTACAGCGTTTTGTTTTAAGCTATTGGAAGCATTTTTTAAAACAAAAGGTAAAAAGGGTAATTTCTAATGTTAGAGTACATGATTTTGTCTATTTTATGACGTTTTTCTTTAAGCAATTGGAAGTATGTTTTTTTTAAAAGGTAAAAAGGGGTAATTTCTTAAGTTATAATACAACATTTTGCCTATTTTACTACGTTTTGTTTTAAGCTATTGGGAGCAGATTTTTTTTTAAAACAGGTAAAAGGGGGTAATTTCTTAAGTTATAGTCCAACATTTTGTCTATTTTACAGCGTTTTGTTTTAAGTTATTGGAAGTAATTTTTTTTCAAAAGATGTAAAATGGGGTAATTTGTTAAGTTATAGTACAACATTCTGTCTATTTCACAGCGTTTTGTTTTAAGCTATTGGAAGTAGTTTTTTTAAAAAGGTAACAAGGGGTAATTTGTTAAGTTATAGTACATTATTTTGTCTATTTTGCAACATTTTGTTTTAAGCTATTGGAAGTGGTTTTTTTTTAAAAAAGGTAAAAGGGGTAATTTCTTAAGTTACAGTATAGCATTTTGTCTATTGTACGACGTTTTGTTTTAGGCTATTGGAAGTCTTTTTTTATAAAAAAAGGTAAAAGGGGGTAATTTCTTAAGTTATAGTATAGCATTTTGTCTACTCTACAGCATTCTCTTTTAAGCTATTGGAAGTATTTTTTTTTTAAACAGTAAAAGAGGTAATTTCTTGAGTTATAGTACAGCTTTTTGTTTATTTTACAGCATTTTGTTTTAAGCTATTGGAAGTAGTTTTTTTAAAAAGTTAAGAAGGGGTAATTTCTTAAGTTATAGTACAACATTTTGTTTATTTTACAGCATTTTGTTTTAAGCTATTGGAAGTAGTTTTTTTAAAAAGGTAAGAAGGGGTAATTTCTTAAGTTATAGTACATCATTTTGTCTATTTTGCAGCGTTTTGTTTTAAGCTATTGGAAGTGGTTTTTTTTTTAAAAAAGGTAAAAAGGGTAATTTCTTAAGATATAGTACAACATTTTGTCTATTGTACGGCGTTTTGTTTTAAGCTATTGGAAGTCGTTTTTTTATAAAAAAAGGTAAAAGGGGTAATTTCTTAAGTTATAGTACAACATTTTGTCTACTCTACAGCATTCTCTTTTAAGCTATTGGAAGTAATTTTTTTTAAACTGTAAAAGAGGTAATTTCTTGAGTTATAGTACAGTTTTTTGTCCGTTTTACAATGTTTTGTTTTAAGCTATTGGAAATAGTTTTTTTAAAAATAGGTAAAAGGGGGTAATTTTTAAGTTATAGTATAGCATTTCGTCTATTTTGTAGCATTTTGTTTTAAGCTAATGTAAGTTGTTTTTTTGTTAGAAAAGGTAAAAAGGGGTAATTTCTGAAGTTATAGTACAACATTTTTTCTATTTTATGGCATTTTGTTTTAATTTATTGGAAGTGGTTTTTTTAAAAAAAAAGGTAAAGGCGGGTAATTGCTTAAGTTATAGCACAACATTTTTCCCATTTTACAGCGTTTTGTTTTAACCTATTGGAAGTAATTTTAAAAATAAAAAGGTAAGCATGGGTAATTTCTTAAGTTATAGTATAGCGTTTTGTCTATTTTACAGCGTTTTGTTTTAAGATATTGGAAGCAGTTTTCTCTTTTTAAAAAATGGTAAAAAGGAATAATTTCTTAAGTTATAGTATAACATTTTGTCTATTTTACAGCATTTTGTTTTAAGCTATTGGATATAGTCTTTTTTATAAAAAAAGGTAAAATGGGGAAATTTTTTAAGTTACAGTACAACATTTTGTCTATTTTACAGCGTTTTGTTATAAGCTATTGGAAGTAGTTTTTTTTAAAAAAAGGTAAAAATGGGTAATTTCTCAAGTTATAGTACAGCATTTTGCCTATTTTATAGAGTTTTCATTTAAGCTATTGGAAGTAGTTTTTTTAAAAAAAAGGTAAAAAGGGGTAATTTCTTAAGTTATACTATAGCATTTAGTCTATTTTACAACGTTTTGTTTTAAGCTATCAGAAGTAGGGTTTTTTTAAAGCAGGTAAAAGGTGGTAATTTCTTAAGTTATAGTACAACATTTTGTCTATTTTAACGCGTTTTGTTTTAAGCTTTTGGAAGTGGTTTTTAAAAAAAAAAGGTAAATGGGGGTAATTTGTTAAGTTACAGTACATCATTCTGTCTATTTTACATCGTTTTGTTTTAAGCTATTGCAAGTACTATTTTTTTTTAAGAAAAGGTAAAAAGGGAAAAAAATTTAAGCTATAGTACAACATTTTGTCTATTTTACAACGTTTTTCTCTAAGCTATTGGAAGTAGTTTTTTATTAAAAAAAGGTTAAAAGGGATAATATCTTAATTATAGTATAGTTTTTATCTATTTTACAACGTTTGTTTTAAGCTATTAGAAGTAGTTTTTTTAAAAAAAAGGTAAAAAGGGGTAATTTCTATAGTTATAGTACAACATTTTGTATTTTTTACGGCATTTTGTTTTAAGCTATCAGAAGTAGTTTTTTTTTAAACAGGTAAAAGAGGGTAATTTCATAAGTTATAGTATGGCATTCTATCTATTTCACAGCGTTTTGTTTTAAGCTATTGGAATTAGTTTTTTTTTTTAAAAGGTAAATGGGGTAATTTGTTAAGTTATAGTGCAGCATTCTGTCTATTTTACAATATTTTGTTCTAAGCTATGAGAAGTAGTTTTTTTTTAAAAAATACGTAAAAAGGGAAAAAAATTTAAGTTTTTGTACAACATTTTGTCTATTTTACAGCATTTTGTTTTAAGCTATTGGAAGTATTTTTTTTTTTAAGAAAAAGGTAAAAGGGGTAATTTCTTAAGTTATAGTACAATATTTTGTCTATTTTACAGCGTTTTGTTTTAAGCTATTGAAAGTAGTTTTTTTTAAGAAGGGTAAAAAGGGTAATTTCTTAAGTTATAGTACAACATTTTGCCTTTTTTGCAGCATTTTGTTTTAAGCTATTGGAAGTAGTTTTTTTTTAAACAGACAAAAGTGGGTAATTTCTTAAGTTATAGTACAACGTTTTGTCTATTTTACAGCGTTTTGTTTTAAACTATTGGAAGTAGTTTTTTTTAAAAGGTAAAAGGGGGTAACTTGTTAAGTTATAGTACAACATTCTGTCTATTTTACAGCATTTTGTTCTAAGCTATGGGAAGTAGTTTTTTTTTTAAAAAAAAAGATAAAAAGGAAATTTTTTAAGTTATAGTATAACATTTTGTCTCTTTTACAGCGTTTTGTTTTAGGCTATTATAAGTAGTTTTTTTTTAAAAAAAGGTAAAAGGGGTAATTCCTTAAGTTATATTACAGCATTTTGTCTATTTTACAACTCTTTGTTTTAAGCTATTGGAAGCAGTTTTTTTTTTTAAAAAAGGTAAAAAGGGGTCATTTCTTAAGTTATAGTACAACAATTCGCCTATTTTATTTTAAGCTTTTTGAAGTAGTTTTTTCTTAAAATAAGTAAAATGGGTAATTTCTTAAGTTATAGTACAATATTTTATCTATTTTACAGCGTTTTGTTTTAAGCTATTGGAAGTAGTTTTTTTTTTAAAAAAGGTAAAAGGGGGTAATTTGTTAAGTTATAACACAGCATTTTGTCTATTTTACAGCGTTTGTTTTAAGCTATTGGAAGTAGTGTTTTTTTTGGAAAAAAAGTAAAAAGGGCTAATTTCTTAAGTTATAGTACAGCATTTTGTCTATTTTACAGCGTTTGTTTTAAGCTATTGGAAGAATTTTTTAAAAAAAAGGTAAAAAGGGGAATTTTTTAAGTTATAGTACAACATTTTGTCTATTCTATAACATTTTGTTTTAAACTATTGGAAGTAGTTTTATTTTAAAACGGTATAAGGGGTAATTTCTTAAGTTATAGAATAGCATTTTTTCTTTTTTAAAGCGTTTTGTTTTAAGCCATTGGAAGTAGTTTTTTTAAAAAGGTAAAAATGGGTAATTTCTAAAGTTTTAGTATAACATTTTGTTTATTTTACAACGTTTTGTTTTAAGCTATTGCAAGCAGTTTTTTTATAAAAAAGGTAAAAATGGGTAATTTCTTAAGTTATAGTACAACATTTGGTCTATTTAACAACATTTTGTTTTAAGCTATTTGAAGTAGTTTTTTTAAAAAAGGTAAAAAGGGGTAATTTCTTAAGTTATAGTACAGCATTTTGTCTATTTTACAACATTTTGTTTTAAGCTATTGGAAGTAGTTTTTTAAAAAAAAGTAAAAAAGGGGTAATTTCTTAAGTTATGGTGCTGCATTTTGTCCATTTTACGCCTTTCGTTTTAAGCTATTGGTAATAGTTTTTAAAAAAAAAAAGGTAAATAGGGGTAATTTATTAAGTTATAGTGCAACATATTACAACGGTGGAACACATTTGTAAAAGATATATTACAACGGTGGGACAACAGTCGTATTTTAAGAAGTTGTAAAGACTATCAATTTTTTACAACTGTGTTCTTTAGTTGCATATAACCGTTGTGATATTATATATTACAATTGTTTCTTACCCTTGAAAATAACCATTTTACAACTGTTGGTAACTCTTGTAGATATGTAACATTTCGTGTTGTAGCAGGTATGACAACTGCTAGATAACTGTTGTGGTATACTTTAATTACAACCACATCAATTGCAATTTAAACCCAAAAATATAATTGCATGCACCATTTAATAATTTACCAAAAATATAAATATAAGTAACTAAATCAAATTCATTGATAAATATTAATATTTATATAATTCTAACAAAACACAGTACATACCAAATAAAACAATCTAAAGTATTCGTTCACATCACCGACTAAAACAGTACCAAAACAACATTCTCACATAACCATTCCAAAATAGGATACAACACAAAATACATAAGAAAGATAAAGTTTTGTATCTCAAAACACATACCCTAAGGAAATACACTAGTCGAAGGCAACGAAGTCTTTATGCCAAGCCACGGTCGATCCAACCGCTTCTCCAATAGTACACCTCTTGGAACTCGGCCTCCACAAGAAAGCTTCCGGATCCACCGCCACATCAACCCAAACTTTACAACCATTTGGTCCTAGTTTTTTAAAATGCACCAAACAATTAGGATCAGTGGATACTACCGTTCCTTCTTAACATTATAATAACACCTTAAGATTATAGACAAACATAGCCAAAACTGAGCACTCACTCTCTTGGTTGTTTACTTTCCATTTTTCCACTAAAGCTGAAAACAAAGCATGATGTTTGGATGCCTGAGTCAACCTCCAACCGCAGTCACCCAAAACCTAGCAAAACTTAACCTGAAATTATCATGTAAGATCGTCATGATTTTGCCAATATATTCTGAAATAAACATTATGCACAACGTATATGTATACACAAGCACACGCTATACACACATATAAGTCCAATAAAAATAAACCAATCAAAAAAGATGATATAGGACAGAAAACCATTGTGATTAATTATAAAGAATATAACTCACACATATTACATGATATAGGAAAACAAAACTAAAAAAATCAATATATGCCAATACAATCTAAAATCAAACAACTAGTAAATGCTACCATTGCATGCCAATACAAACTAAATTTGAGTTTAGATAATCATAACTAATAATATTACCATGACATGCTAATACAAACTAAAACTAAGTTAAAAATTGAATCTGGTCCTGCTTCTTCCTTTGTCTTCTAGACATATTCGAATAGAAGTTTATAATATATCTAACGGTTTGGTTCTACTTACTTTATTTTTGATATATACACAAAATATCATAAAGGTTGAACAATCTAATCAAGCTATTTATAGAGCTATGTATCTAAATTTTGAATCAATCCAAGTCAGTTAATAATAGTTAAGTCAGTTAGTAATAGTTATTATCACACTACAGCACGCTAATTGACTTGTCTATAAAGTCTTAAATCTTATCTTCGTCCCAAACGAAGCTTGTGTCTTACTTATAATGACTATTGCCACAAACTAGGTCATAAATGACATGCTTATATAGTCTTATATCTATCATTTAAAAAAATACGTTCAAACTGATATTTTATCAACCCAATGTAAGCAGTACCATTTCATCATTATCTTTATGCCTGAAACATCGTACTTACAATCCGCCTGAAACATGAAGTAGTCATCAGTAAGAAAACAACTGATAACAACATATTTTTATGCATGAGGACAACAAACTAGATAGAGTTAAAGACATATGAATAATAAAGCATGCATGAAAACTAAGAATAACTAAGATACGGTGTAGATCTAATATTACTAAATAAAATGCATTGGTTGCTCCTAGCCGTTCGATCTATAAGTGAACTACTATTTGGGTTTTCAGACATAACCGGTGATGTATTCGTTTACTCTTCAATTGGTTGTGGACATTCACCCTTGAGGCTCCAACTTAAGTTAAGTAACATATATAATATTGGAAGGAAAAACAAAAGTTGCAAATGAGAAGGTTGATCAAACCTGTGATGCCCATTGATGCACCAAAATTCCCTTCCCGCTTTTTCAAATTCTCTCTTCAAAATTTTCCGGCAACCATTCTTTCCTGAACCATCCTTTTATATCAAAACCAAATGGTGGCCTAATCACCCAAATAAACTCTATATTAGTCTCCTCCAAAGCTAATGCTAACTCCATCATCTGTGCAGCAATGATCGTGTTTTGTGAACCAAACGATATGTAAAGCACTGAACTTTCAAATTTCTTATCCAACCATCCTTGAAAATAATCAACGGAACGTGAATGTGAAATCCTAACCAAGGGCCCAACTGCATAAATCGGCACCTCAAACAACTGCTGCTGCATTTTTAACCCTAAGGGCTCCAACTCTCTAACCGTGCTCACAAGTATTGCATCTGAAAGCTTGCAGAATGCTATCTGCCTTTTGTAAAACAATGAATCACGATCGTTGCCAACCGCATTTAATAGGAAAGGCGTGAGTTGTGTTTTATGTAATCTGATTTCTGGAAAGTTTGGAAGCGAAAATTCATCTTCAGTTGTCTTACTGTTGAAAACAAAATTATATATAATCAGCGCAAATCCTAAGCAGGCCACAAAGTGGACTCAACTACCTACATCAAGCATATATTTACTTTTGTGGACTATGGAGACTGAGAGAGAGAAAAGTAGCATTTCCATAAGCGCTGGTGGTGACCAACACAGTGTGAAATATGCCCAATTTATGAGAAGATTCAACCGTCCAGGCCAGGAAATGATCGGCAATGATACATTGCACTAACAACTAGCTAAAGAATATAGTGTAAGCATATTAAGATATGAACTAAAGAACACACATAAGATACGGTAAAAAAACAACAGGTAATATACAAATTTCACATATAAAAAATGATAGTATAGGCTAAGTCATCTAAAGAATCACTAACAACTAGCTAGCATACTCCAAAAACCAACAATATGACAGATCATTGAAATAATATCTTAGACTATGTGACTATTTTTTAAAATAGTTTAAAAAAATGCATTGTAATCACATTCCCTTTTAAATCTGATTCTTAAAACTAAACAGACAAATCTGATAATATTATTTGAAAACAATTTCAAAAATAATATAGGAAAATAAAATGAGAATATATAATAGAAAATTCTGCAATTTCCAAACTCAAATTGTAAAAATGAAAACACTAGTACTGAATTGAATTCATATAAGACTCCAACACCTTCAGCCTTACATTTTAAAAACCGTTGATGAATAAGCATAAGCTTAATGAGCATCACAACTAAACCTATCTGATCCGAACTTAATGATGCATATGAATGAAGGAAAGTGTACAAACCTAAGCTAAAGCAAAAGCTAATGATACTCAGGCAAGCAGTACATAGGCAAGTGATGCGCAGAAAAAGGGCGACTTGCCTAAATTTACTG
This sequence comes from Allium cepa, assembly GCA_030765085.1. Classification (NCBI taxonomy): domain Eukaryota; kingdom Viridiplantae; phylum Streptophyta; class Magnoliopsida; order Asparagales; family Amaryllidaceae; genus Allium; species Allium cepa. The sequence continues at coordinate 889,862,758 of CM060931.1, forward strand.
TTCATTGGTATATACGTTTAACGGTGCCAAAAATAATTTTGTTCTTATGGAAAAAAAACTCAAACACTCCAAATGATAAACCAAACCAAACACACTGATCCAAAAATATAACCCAGAAAATTGTTCTGCTTGAATTATCAACCCAAAGAAAATGAAAATGCGAGCGTTGTAAGCTATTTCATAAAACCTGTACATGCAAATAAAGACTTATCTAAAATTGAAATCGGTATGAAAAATGAAATAATCATCAACTGAAGGAAACTCAAAACGTCAAACTCTATGCCTGAAAACTTCTTTACTGGAGTAAAATTGAAATCTTATGTAACATAAAACATGCATGAAAACAAAGGGAAGTATACATCTCCGTTTAAACAATTCAGACAATGATCCTAAATAATTTAAAAGTCCTGAGTAAAGATGAAACTCTATTTATAACCAAACACTCTACCACCTTGGTTAAATATTGAAATATGCCAAATAATTACTAACAGGTTATATCAAGTATTTACTATGATATTTTAATTATAAAAAATATATTAAGAATTTACTAAAAACTAAAAGCTAAAAACTAAAAACAATATTTATAACTTACATACATAACAAAGAAGAAGAAATTTTGTAGATACAATAATGAAGATTTCTAACAATCGTTAAAATAGCAAACGTAAACAAACTTAAAACTGAGATTAAATACCTGAATACACTTAAAAGCAGCAACTACCAAGCAATTGAAGTTTAATACCTGCAAGCCTGAATATGCTTGCAAACTAAAAATATTATACATGCTCTGTTCAGCTGGGTAAAACCAGACACCAGAGATCATGTTATAAGCACTGAGTCTGATTTAGAAAAGTAAGGATTTTGAAAATCTAAACTTGAAAATAATCTCATCAACCCTGTATCGTATTACATAGACCAAAACAAGTCATTGCAAATATAAAAAATGAAATCAAAACCCAAAACCCAAATCCGACATAGATCGAAAATTCTAGAAATCGCAAAATCCAAAACCCAAAACCCAAATCACGAATCTTGATACTCCTTGAACACACACACAAATGCAATTAGAACACTCACTTAGAACAAATAGAACGAAGTGAATATACCTTAAGCGTACGATATCAGTAGTGGTTTTGAGGACCGAGCACGTGAATGCGAGGAAGAATACGGAAATAGCAAACGATATCAGCATCGGTTTTGAGGATCAGATTAGATTTTTTTGAAAGTTAGGGTTTGCGAATTGAAGCGGCAGTGAGTTTAGTTTTGGAAACTTTTTCCCTAATTAATGAATTGAGCGGCCAATGAAAATGGGGAGGGAAGTTGTAACTTTTTTCCCTAATTAATGAATTGAGCGGCCAATGTAAATGGGGAGGGAAGTTGTAACTTTTAGGGGTAGGAAACTAATGTTAGAGGACAACTGACAAAAACAGTTGTTATAAATAGTTTTTTACAACGGGCATAGATAAGCAGTTGTTAAAAAGGAATATTACAACAGATATACAAATAGAGTTGTTAAAAATATAAATTCTACAATTGTTAAAAATTAACAGTTGTTACAAACTACTTATTACAACTGTTAAAAATGAACAGTTGTAAAGTGACGGTTGTAATATGATTGTTTTGTTGTAGTACAGTGCATTGTCAATTTTACAGCGTTTTGTTTTAAGCTACTAGAAGTAGTTTTTTATTTTAAAAAAAAATGTAAAAATGGGTAATTTCTTAAGTTATAATACAACATTTTGTCAATTTTACGGTTTTTTTAAGCTATTGGAAGTAGTTTTTTTTTTTAAAAAAAAAGGGGTAATTTTTAAGTTATAGTACAACATTTTGTCTATTTTATAGCGTTTTGTTTTAAGCTATTTGAAGTATTTTTAAAAAAAGAAAGGCAAAAGGGGTAATTTCTTAAGTTATAGTACATCATTTTTTCTATTTTACAACGTTTTGTTTTAACCTATTTGAAGTATTTTTTTTTTAAAAAGGAAAAAAGGGTTAATTTCTTAAGTTATAGTACAACATTTTTTCTATTTTACCGCGTTTTGTTTTAAGCTATTGGAAGTAGTTTTTTTAAAAAAAAGGGAAAAAAGGGGTAATTTCTAAAGTTATAGTACAGCATTTTGTCTATTTTACAGCGTTTTGTTTTAAGCTATTTGAGGTAGTTATTTTAAGAAAAAGGTAAAAATGGGTAATTTCTTAAGTTATAGTACATCATTTTTTCTATTTTACAACATTTTGTTCTAAGCTATTGGAAGTAGTTTTTTTTAAAAAAAGGTAAAAAGAAATAATTTCTTAAGTTATAGTACAGCATTTTGTTCTAAGCTATTGCATTTTTAAAAAAAGGTAAAAGGGGGTAATTTCTTAAGTTATAGCATAGCATTTTGTCAATTTTACAGCAGTTTGTTTTAAACTATTGGAAGTAGTTTTTTTTAAAAAAAGGTAAAAAGGGATAATTTCTTAAGTTGTATTACAAAATTTTGTCTATTTTACAGCCACTACAACAAAACAACCATATTACAACCTTTCCTTTACAACCAACATAAACGGACAGTTGCAATAGGTATTATGTAACAACTATTTATCTTAGCAGTTGTAATAAATGAACTTTTAACAACTTTATTTATGCAGCAGTTGTAATATGCGCTCGGTAAGAACTGCTTAATTTGTGTCAGGTGCAGATATATATTTATAACAACTGTTTTCGGCAGTTGTCTCCCTATTTCATTTTTGCTCTAAAAAATTTCGATTTCTCTCCTTCCGTTTCATTGACCGCTCATTTTATATTGAAGAAAAGTAAATTGGCCACAAAATTTTCTATTCCTAAACCTAAATCCTAACCTCATCTCGCTACCCTCCACATTTCCATCCAGGAAACTTAACCACTCTTGCTCGCCTCTGTTGCTTCTCACCGGTGTTGCCGATCACCGCCGTTGCCGCTCTCAACCATTACGCGCGTGGCCCTTTGTTTGTGGAATTAGAATCCCTCTCTGCCAAATCTGGATCATGCCAGGTAATTTAGTTTTACATTAATTGATAGTTACTATACACCATTTTACTGAATTTGAAGATTTAAAGGCAGAGTGATTCCTATTCTTCCCTTTTGAGTCATTTTTTTAGGAAATTTTTTATATTAGTCTTAGAATCTGATTCGAGTTAAGTACGCAGATAATTTGTGCCACTCGATCATGTTTTAGGACTTCCTTTGTTGTTAAGTCAAAGTGTATTTTTGTTGTAGCGTAAATCACCTCTATAATGATGGTGACATTAATAAAGTTTATACTTTAGATTTTGAGATACTTTTGGATTTTAATTTACTTCTGTAGGTGTATGTTCGTCATCTCCCTTTTACTTTTGACCTTGAAACGTGTTTTAGCAAAATGAAAAGCTGTGGGTAGTTGCTTTTAACTTGTGATTGAATGACTATAAAGGACCATTACAAGCCACCGCGACAAATTGTTTTTGAACTTACATTTTCGCTGTACAGTTTTGTAATACTGTTGGCTTGAATTCTCCAAGTGGAACTATAACCGAAGCTATTTAATATCGTATAGAATAACTCACTCTTGTTTGGGATTCTCAAATATATCGATATGAATGTCTGAACTTTGAACTGCATTATCGCTTCAATGTACAAACCTGATAACGCAAATCTCACCTTTGAGAGTGAACATTTACCTATTTTCTTTGATTGCTTACCGTATGAACGTTGCAGTCATATTTGGTAAGAACTTCTTTACTTAGAATGAAGTTCATTTATTTTCCTTTACAACTTTTGTTCTCTAATTTTAATTGGAAATAAATTAGTGACGCGAGGAAGGCATGTCCTCAAAAAGGACAAGACCGATGTGTTTTTCATGATTCCCTGGCATTTGGATGATCAGCTTACTAAAATTCTGCGTTGTCATTGAAATATCACGTTCCATGTGCTCTTAACAATATATTTTTGGAATGCACCATAAAAGTTTGATAGAGAACTAACAAAGTGCATGCCACTTGTAATTTCCTTGAGTTATAAAAGTCCAAAGTCGGTTGCAATGGAAATAACAACTTGTTGACCGATCTTTTTGGCAAACTGTATAAGAGGAGAAGAAGCTTAATCGTCACAAGAACATAATTAGCAGACCATTAGATTAAACTCAATCAACGGTTCTATGTCGGGATACAGAGTTTGTTTATTAACCTAATTATATTTAGTTACATTCTGTCACTCTTTTCATATCTTTTGATCCATCCAATTTCTTCATGGACTTCAATTCTTCTAATACTAAAATTGAAAATAGTTCTTATCCAATCAATCCTTTTGTTGATTCAAACAATCTCAATTCCTACCATTTATTTTATGAATCAAATGCTTCTTTTTTTGATGTCAACTTTATGCAACCTCATAGCAACAAATCAAGCTTATTGTCTGACAAGGATATCAATGTAAGTAGCGTTGATAAATTTCATCTGAATGTGGGAATGCCAATGTACAATAGCAACAATCAAGTTGCAGTGGAGCATATACATTTGAATCCTCATTTTTCTTCTAATCATTTGCATGGAATCGAGACTCATAAATCATTTCTGCTTAGCAAAGATTTAATTCTTGCATCTGTTCAGACTGACAGATGTAATGATCAGTGTGGTAACGTGGATATCAAGCTCAAACCAACGAACAAAATCAATGTGGTGAAAGGGCAATGGTTTCCCGAGGAGGACCGGTAATAATTGAATATCCCCATTCCCTTCTCGAGCTGATAGAATTTAATTAATGCTATAGTCTCATAGATTGTTCTATTTCTATCTTTTTTCTAAGATACAGGCCATGAACTAACATGATGTGTTAAGTTAGTAGCTAATATAACCTTCCAATTTGCAGTTTGCTGATTGAATTGGTTGAACAACATGGAACTAAAAAGTGGTCATATATATCTCAAATGTTGCATGGAAGAGTCGGTAAGCAATGCAGGGAGAGGTGGCACAACCATTTGAGACCAAGAATCAAGGTATTTTCTATATACCTTCCAGTTTGAGTTCAATTTACATTTTTTTATGTTCATAAGAAAAAAGGGACAGTTGTCCATAACATGCATCAATCAGTATCTTCAACTCTATTATAGATAGCTGCCGTAATTTTCCTTTTCTTCTGTTTCATCTTAATTTATACCATGTTCAAGCACAACATCAATTAATGTATCATGCACCATACATAGAACTGAATAACTTACTGATTTCTAGTTAAATTTTATAGCTTAGTTTGCTTCTGTTAGCGATGGTGATGTTTTGTGTGGTTGTAATCATTTATGCATGTGTATGTGAGTACATTGTTTATGAATTGAGTCCATGACCCCTTCCATAAAAACTAATCATGTCAATGATGAATGGTACTAGTTGAATGAACACATATACCGCATAATCATTTCGTACTCATTTAGTTGAAGTGCGTTAAAATGCTGATAGATTTCTTATCATTCTTTGTTTTCTGTTTTTAGTCTGACTGAGAAAACATAACCTAAGTGAGTTTTCTTCTAATATGTTGACCTCAGTCAGACAAAATATGATGGTCCGCCTTTAATATTGTTAGCAACTATATTTAAAAGGTAAAATTTCTAATTAGCATGTATTGATAGAATATTTCACATGTTTAATCAAGATAGGCTTTGGCAATACGTAAGATTTTGAATAAAAAGTAAAAAACAACATGATGTGAGTTTTTATACTAGTTGACCATACTTACATAAAGATGCAAGATGCCTGAAGCATAGAAGAGGACAAAATTCTGATCGAAGGTCATGCTCCAGTAGGAAATAAATGGGTAAAAATCGCAAAACATCTTCCTGGGCGCATAGGGAACTCTATAAAAAACCGTTGGAATGCAACCAAAAGAAAGCACACCTCTTGTAGTAATAGTAAATGTAAGAGGAAATGCCCAACTGCAAATGGGTCTCTCTTGCAAGATTATATAGAAACCCTTATGAAAGCTGATATAACCTGATGTATTGGGAAACACCCTTTTATTTCAAAGGTAAAATAGTTACAAGCCTTCTCGTTTTGTTTTAAAATAGTTACAAGCCTTCTCCTTTTATTTCCTGGATGTTGTTGAAAAGCATGTAATACTACTATCCAAAATATAGTTTCAGTTTTGGCTGTGTATTTGAATCATTTAGGAAAATGGATACAATTTTAGACATGTAATAGTACTGGATATAATTTTGGCTTGAGGTTGCCCTCATGTTATCCAATCCTAGCGGTAAATTTTATGTATTATAATTCTTTCAAGTGTTTATGTCATGACATACAAAATAAATAACGTGCAGTTCAGACAACATTATATTTGACCTCGTAACTCTTTACATGTAACTAACTAAAATATGGTTATGCAGGGATGGCTGCATATGGTGGCTATTGTGGTGAGGTTGTGGTGTGGATGATGGAGTGGAATGTATGGATGGATGGTGTGGCCGAAGTGCAATAATGCGTTATGACAGTTTGCTAAGGGGAATGCATATGATGATTGAAGTTGTTGTGAAACGGTGATGTTGTGGAGTAGTCAGGTTTATGGCAAGAAGAAGTGGAATGCTGAAGGCATTGAGTGTGTTAGTGAGAATGATGGATAATGGGATGGTGTGTATGTGATGTAGTTGTATGAAAAGCAGCGTGATGTTTGGTGGGAATGTATGCTGTGTGTTTATATGAAGTTGGTCAGTGCAGTTTTCTAGGTGTTGTGTTGTTGAGGTGGTTGGTAGAGGATGTGGAGTGGTGTGTAGGCAAAAGGCAGTGGAGAGGTGTGGTGAAGCAAGGTAGTGTTAGGAACTTATTGGCTGTGGTGTTGTGATATGTTGGAGTTTTGTTTAATGGTGACATAGGTAAGGGGATGTGAATGTTTGTAGTGTTGGTGATGGTTGATGAAGTATGGTATGGCAGAGTTGAGGATGCATCCTGTACCACTAGGAGCAGAAATTGAGAAAGTTTGGGTCGATGCGGTGGTGGGTCCTCAAGCTCTTCAATCTAGGCCTACTGCAGATATCTATACGAGTGAACAAGCGGTTGGTACGTCTATTGCTTGACAAAAAGAAGTTATATTTTTTGATTAGTACGTACATGTACTTTTACTGATTTATGTTATGTATTTAGTTATGTTTTGGAACGAAGTTATGAATTCATAAATGGTGTAAACTTGAATTGTTTTTTGAATGGAATGGTTCGTGTTGTATTTAAATGATTGTGGTTATTATTAACGAAATATTGGTTTTAATTATAATATCATGGATTTATGGTTAATAGCAATTATGGAAAGATAAATTATAGCAGTTGTAAAATTATTTGTTGCAACTGTCATCGTTAGTTGTAGTAGATCCTACAACAACTATTACACATTGTTGTAAAATGTTAATGCAACATGCGGAAACAATTGTCAAAATATTTATTACAACTGTCGTAAATGGTTGTAAATAATTTTTTTACAACTGTCGAAAGCACTTGTCAATAACTCTTTTACAACTGCTATTTGCAGTTGTAACAAGACTTTTTACAACTGCTTTTGCAACTGTGCGTACCTATTGTAAAATAATCCCGCTCTATTACAACTGCGGATATAAAGACTGGCGGGTGCCAGTTGTAATAGACCTATTACAACTGTTTTTGGCAGTTATGAAAGTGTGTTTTTGTTGTAGTGAGCGTTTCGTTTTAAGCTATTGGAAGTAGTTTTTTTTTTAAAACAGGTAAAAGGGGGTATCTTAAGTTATAGTACAGCATTATGTTTATTTTGCAGCGTTTTGTTTTAGGCTATTGGAAGTAGTTTTTTTTTAAAACAGGTAAAAGGGGGTATCTTAAGTTATAGTACAGCATTATGTTTATTTTGCAGCGTTTTGTTTTAGGCTATTGGAAGTAGTTTTTTTTTAAAAAAAAAGGTAAAAAACAGTAATTTGTTAAGTTATAGTACAACATTCTGTTTATTTTACAGCGTTTTGTTTTAAACTATCGGAAGTGGTTTTTTTTTAAAAATTTAAAAATGGGAAATTCTTTAAGTTATAATACAGAATTTTGTCTATTTTACAGCGTTTTGTTTAAAGCTATTGGAAGTAGTTTTTTTAAAAAAAAGGTAGAAAGGGGTATTTTCCTAAGTTATATTACAATATGTTATCCATTTTGCAGCGTTTTGTTTTAAGCTACTAGAAGTAGTTTTTTAAAAAAAAAGGTAAAAAAGAGTAATTTCTTAAGTTATAGTACAACATTTTGTCTATTTTACAGCATTTTGTTTTAAGCTATTGGAAGTAGTTTTTTTTAAAACAGGTAAAAGAGGGTAATTTCTTATGTTATAGTACAATATTTTGTCTATTTTACAGCTTTTTGTTTTAAGCTATTGGAAGTTGTTTTTTCAAAAAAAAGGCAAAAGGGGTTAATTTGTTAAGTTATAAAACAACATTCTATCTATTTTGCAGCGTTTAATTTTAGGCTATTGGAAGTAAAAAAAAATTTTAAAAATAGGGAAAAGGGGAAAAAAATTAAGTTATAGTATAGCATTTTGTCTATTTTGCAGCATTTTTTTATGCTATTAGAAGTAGTTTTTAAAAAAAAAAGGTAAAAGGGGTAGTTTCTTAAGTTATGGTACAACATTTTGTATATTTTACCACGTTTTGATTTAAGCTGTTGGAAGTAGTTATTTTTAAAAAAAAGATAAAAAGGGGTAATTTCTTAAGTTATAGTACAGCATTTTGTCTATTCTACGGCGTTTTATTTTAAGATATTGGAAGTAGTTTTCTTTTAAAAACGGTAAAAAAGGGTAATTTCTTAAGTTATAGTACCGCATTTTGTCTATTTTACAGCGTTTTGTTTTAAGCAATTGGAAGTAGTGTTTTTTTAAAAATGTAAAAAGGGGTAATTTCTTAAGTTGTAGTACAGCATTTTGTCTATTTTACCGCATTTTGTTTTAAGCTATTGGAAATAGTTTTTTTTTTTAAAAAAAAGTAAAAAGGGGAAATTTTTTAAGTTGTAGTACAGCATTTTGTTTCTTTTACAGCGTTTTATTTTAAGCTATTGGAAGTTGTTTTTTTTTAAAAAAAGGTGTAAGGGGTAATTTCCTAAGTAATAGAATATCATTTTGTCTATTTTACAGCGTTTTGTTTTAAGCTATTGGAAGTAGTTTTTTTAAAAAAAGGGTATAAATGTGTAATTTATTAAGTTACAATACAACATTTTGTTTATTTTACAGCGTTTTATTATAAACTATTGGAAGTTGTTTTTTTTTTCAAAAAAAGGTAAAAGGATAATTTCATAAGTTATAGTACAATTTTTGTGTATTTTACATCTTTTTGTATTAACCTATTGGAATTAGTTTTTTTTTTAAATAAAAAGGGTAATTTCTTAAGTTATAGTATATCATTTTGTTTATTTTACAGCTTTTGGTTTTGAGCTATTGGAAGTAGTGTTTTTCTTTAAAAAAGGTAAAAGGGGGTAATTTCTTTAGTTATAGTACAGCATTCTGTCTATTTACAGCGTTTTGTTTTTAGCTATTGGAAGAAGTTTTTAAAAAAAAAGGCAAAAATGGGTAATTTTTTGAGTTATAGTACAACATTTTGTCTAGTTTACAGCGTTTTGTTCTTAGCTATTAGAAGGATGTTTTTTTTTAAAAAGGTAAAAAGGGGTAATTTCTTAAGTTATAGTACAATATTTTGTTTATTTTACAGCGTTTGGTTTTAAGCTATTTGAAGTTGTTTTTTTAAAAGGTAAAAGGAGGTTATTTCTTAAGTTATAGTACAACATTTTGTCTATTTTACAGCGTCTTTTTAAGCTATTGGAAGTAGTTTTTTTTTAAAAAAAAGTAAAAGGGGCAATTTCTTAATTTATAGTAAAGCATTTTTCTATTTTATAGCGTTTTGTTTTTGGCTAATGGAAGTAGTTTAAAAAAAAAGGTAAACAGGGGTAATTTCTTAAGTTATAGTATAGCATTTTTTCTGTTTTACGGTGTTTTGTTTTAAGCTATTGGAAGTAGTTTTTTTTTTAAAAGGTAAAAGGGGGTAATTTCCTAAGTTATAACACAGCATTTTGTCCATTTTACAAAGTTTTGTTTTAAGCTATTGGAAGTAGTATTTTTTAAGGAAAAAAGGTAAATAGGGGTAATTTCATAAGTTATAGTACATCATTCTGTCTATTTTACAGCGTTTTGTTTTAAGCTATTGTAAGCGGTTTTTTTAAAAATAGGTAAAAAGGGGTAATTTCTTATGTTATAGTGCATCATTTTGTCTAATTTACAACGTTTTGTTTTAAGCTGTCGGAAGTAGATTTTTTTAATAAAAAATGGTAAAAAGGGGAAAATTTTAAGTTATAGTATAGCATTTTGTCTACTTTACAGCGTTTTGTTTTAAGCTATTGGAAGTAGTTTTTTTAAAAAAAAAAGTAAAAATGGTTAACTTCTTAAGTTATAGTACATGATTTTGTCTATTTTACAACGTTTTGTTTTAAGCAATTGGAAGTATATTTTTTTTAAAAGGTAAAAAGGGGCAATTTCTTAAGTTATAGTACAACATTTTTTCTATTTTACTGCGTTTTGTTTTAAGCTATTGGGAGTTGGTTATTTTTAAAACAGGTGAAAGGGGGTAATTTCTTAAGTTATAGTACAACATTTTGTCTATTTTACAGCGTTTTGTTTTAAGTTATTGGAAGTAATTTTTTTTAAAAAAAAGGTAAAAGGGGATAATTTGTTAAGTTATAGTACAACATTCTGTCTATTTTACAGCTTTTTGTTTTAAGCTATTGGAAGTAGTTTTTTTAAAAAAAAGGTAAAAAGGGGAAATTTTTTAAGTTATAGTACAACATTATGTCTATTTTAGAACGTTTTTTTCTAAGCTATTGGAAGTAGTTTTTTTAAAAAAAAAGGTAAAATGGGGTATTTTCTTAAGTCATAGTACAACATTTTGTCTATTTTACAGTGTTTTGTTTTAAGTTACTGGAAGCAGTTTTTTTTAAAAAAAAAGGGAAAAGGGGGTAATTTCTTAAGTTATATTACAAAATTTTGTCTATTTTACAGCGTTTTATTTTATGCTATTGGAAGTAGTTTTTTTATTTAAAAATAAGTAAAAGTGGGTAATTTCATAAGTTATAATACAGCATATTGTCTATTTTACAGCGTTTTGTTTTAAGCTATTGGAAGTAATTTTTAAAAAAAAAGGTAAAAGGGGGTAATTTGTTAAGTTATAGTACAATATTTTGTCTATTTTACAGCGTTTTTTTTAAGCTATTTGAAAGTACTTTTTTTTAAATAACGGTGAGAAGGCGAAATTTTTTAAGTTATAGTACATAATTTTGTCTATTTTACAGCATTTTGTTTTAAGCTATTGGAAGTACTTTTTAAAAAAAAAGATAAAAAAGTGTATTTTCTTAAGTTATATTACAACATTTTGTCTATTTTACAGCGTTTTCCTTTAAGCTATTGGAAGTAGTTTTTTTTTAAAAAAAAAAGGTAAAAGGGGGTAATTTCTTAAGTTATAATGCAGCATTTTTTCTATTTTACAGCTTTTGGTTTTATGCTATTGGAAGTAGTTTTTTTTAAAATAAGAAAAAGAGGGTAATTTCTTAAGTTATAGTACAACATTTTGTCTATTTTACAGCCTTTTGTTTTAATCTATTGGAAGTAGTTTTTTTTTAAAAAAAAAGTAAAGGGGGTAATTTTTTAAGTTATAATACAGCATTGTGTCTATTTTACAGCGTTTTATTTTAAGCTATTGGAAGTAATTTTTTTTTAAAAAAAGGTAAAAAGGGAAAAAATTTAAGTTATAGTACAGCATTTTGTCTATTTTACAGCGTTATGTTTTAAGCTATTAGAAGTGGTTTTTTTAAAAAAAGGGTAAAAGGGGGTAATTTCTTAAGTTATAATGCAGCATTTTGTCTATTTTACAGTTGTTTTGTTTTAAGCTATTGGAAGTAGTTTTAAAAAAAAAAAGTTAAATAGGGGTAATTTCTTAAGTTATAGTACAACATTTTGTCTATTCTACAGCGTTTTGTTTTAAGCTATTTACAATTTTTTTATTTTAAAAAAACGGTTAAAAGGTGTAATTTCTTAAGTTATAGTACAACATTTTGTCTATTTTAAAGCGTTTTTTTTAAGTTATTGGAAGTAGTGTTTTTTTAAAAAAAAGGGGTAATTCTTAAATTATAGTACAACATTTTGTCTATTTTTCAACATTTTATTTTAAGCTATTGGAAGTAGTTTTTTAATAAAAAATGGTAAAAAGGGGAAAAAATTTAAGTCATAGTACAACATTTTGTCTATTTTACAACGTTTTGTTTTAAGCTATTGGAAGTAGTTTTTTTAAAGAAGGCATAAGGGGTAATTTCTTAAGTTATAGAACAACATTTTGTCTATTTTACAGCGTTTTGTTTTAAACTATTGGAAGTATTTTTTTTTTAAAAAGCTACATATGGGTAATTTCTTAGGTTACAGTGCAGCATTTTGTCTATTTTACAGCGTTTTGTTTGAAGCTATTGGAAGTATTTTGAAAAAAAGGTATAAATGGATAATTTCTTAAGTTACATTACAACATTTTGTCTATTTTACAGCGTTTTGTTTTAAGCTATTGGAAGTAGTTTTTTTGTTCAAAAATAAAGGTAAAAAGGGATAATTTCTTAAGTTATAGTACAACTTTTTGTCTATTTACAGTTTTTTGTATTAACCTATTGGAATTAGTTTTTTTCAAAAGTAAAAAAGGGGTAATTTCTTAAGTTATAGTATAGCATTTTTTCTATTTTAGAGCGTTTTGTTTTAAGCAATTGGAAATAGTTTTTTTTTTAAAAAAAGGTAAAAGCGGGTGATTTCTTAAGTTATAGTACAACATTCTGTTTATTTTACAGCATTTTGTTTTAACCTATTGCAAGAAGTTTTATTTTAAAAAAAAGGCAAAAATGGGTAATTTCTTAAGTTATAGTACAACATTTTGTCTATTTTACAGCGTTTTGTTTTAAGCTTTTAGAAGAATTTTTTTTTTAAAAAAAAGGTAAAAATTGGTAATTTCTTAAGTTATAGTACAACATTTTGTCTATTTAATAACGTTTTGTTTTTAGCTAATGGAAGTAGTTTTTTAAAAAAAGGTAAACAGGGGTAATTTCTTAAGTTATAGTACAGCATTTTTTTCTGTTCTACAGCATTTTGTTTTAGCTATTGGAAGTAGTTTTTTAAAAAAAAGGTAAAAGGGGGTAATTTCCTAAGTTATAATACAGCATTTTGTTCATTGTACAGCGTTTTGTTTTAAGCTATTGGAAGTAGATGTTTTTAAGAAAAAAGGGTAAATAGGGGTAATTTCTTAAGTTATAGTACATCATTTCGTCGATTTTACAGCGTTTTGTTTTAAGCTATTGGAAACAGTTTTCTTTTTTTAGAAAACGGTAAAAGTGGGCAATTTCTCATGTTAAAGTACATCGTTTTGTCTATTTTACAACGTTTGGTTTTAAGCAATCGGAAGTAGATTTTTTTTATAAAAAAGGTAAAAGGGGAAATTTTAAATTATGGTGTAGCATTTTGTCTATTTTACAGCGTTTTGTTTTAAGCTGTTGGAATTAGTTTTTAAAAAAAGAAAGTAAAAAGGGGTAATTTCTTAAGTTATAGTACAGGAATTTGTCTATTTCACAACGTTTTGTTTTAAGCAATTGGAAGTATTTCTTTAAAAGGTAAAAGGGGTAATTTCTTAAGTTATAGTACAACATTTTGTCTATTTTACTGCGTTTTGTTTTAAGCTATTGGAAGTAGTTTTTTTTTAAACAGGCAAAAGGGCATAATTTCGTAAGTTATAGTACAGCATTTTGTCTATTTATAGCCTTTTGTTTTAAGTTATTGGAAGTATTTTTTTTTCAATAAAGGTAAAAGGGTGTAATTTTTTAAGTTATAGTACAACATTGTACTTTGTTAAGTTATTATGCAACATTCAGTCTATTTTACAGCGTTTTGTTTTAAGCTATTGGAAGCAATTTTTTTAAAAAAAAGGTAAAAAGGGAAATTTTTTTAAGTTATAGTACAACATTTTGTCTATTTTTCAACATTTTTTCTTAGCTATTGGAAGTAATTTTTTTAAAAAAAGGTAAAAATGGTTAATTTCTTAAGTTATAGTACAACATTTTGTCTATTTTACAGCGTTTTGTTTTAAGCTATTGGAGGTAGTTTTTCTTAAAAAAAGGTAAAAAGGGGTAATTTGTTAAGTCATATTACAAAATTTTGTCTATATTACAGCGTTTTATTTTAAGCTATTGGAAGTGGTTTTTAAAAAAAAGAAGGTAAATGTGGGTAATTTCATAAGTAATAATACAGCATTTGTGCATTTTACAGCGTTTTGTTTTAAGCTATTGGAAGTAGTTTTTTTTTTAAAAAGGTAAAATGGGGTAATTTGTTAAGTTATAGTACAACATCTTGTCTATTTTACAGTGTTTTCTTTTAAGCTACTGGAAGCAGTTTTTAAAAAAAGAAGGTAAAAAGGGGTAATTTCTTAAGTTGTAGTACAACATTTTGTCTATTTTACAGCATTTGGTTTTATGCTATTGGAAGTAGGTTTTTTTAAAAACAGGTAAAAGGGGATAATTTCTTAAGTTATAGTACAACATTTTGTCTATTTTATAGCCTTTTGTTTTAAGTTATTGGAAGTAGTTTTTTTTTAGAAAGGGTAAAAGGGGGTAATTTTTTAAGTTACAATACAACATTGTGTCTATTTTACAGCATTTTATTTTAAGCAATTGGAAGTTGTTTTTTTTTTTAAAAAGGTAAAATTGGAAAAAAAATTATGTTATAATACAGCATTTTATCTATTTTACAGAATTTTTTTTAAGCTATTAGAAGTGGTTTTTTAAAAAAAAGGTAAAAATGGATAATTTCTTAAGTTATAGTGCAGCATTTTGTCTATTTTACAGCGTTTTGTTTTAAGCTATTGGAAGTAGTTTTAAAAAAAGAAAGATAAAAAGGGGTAATTTCTTAAGTTATAGTACAGCATTTTGTCTATTCTACAGCGTTTTGTTTTAAGCTATTTGAAGTAGTTTTTTTAAAAAGGGTAAAATGGTGTAATTTCTTAAGTTATAATACAACATTTTGTCTATTTTACAACGTTTTGTTTTAAGCTATTGGAAGTAGTTTTTTAAATCAAAGGTAAAAAGGGAAACTTTTTTAAGTTATAGTACATCATTTTGTCTATTTCACAATGTTTTTTTTAAGCTATTGGAATTAGTTTTTTTTAAAAAAGGTACAAGGGGTAATTTCTTAAGTTATAGAACAACATTTTCTCTATTTTACAGCGTTTTGTTTTAAGCCATTGGAAGTAGTTTTTTTTTTTAAAAAAAATGGTATAAATGGGTGATTTCTTAAGTTACAGTACGGCATTTTGTCTATTTTACAGCGTTTTGTTTTAAGCTATTGGAAGTAGTTTTTTTAAAAAGGTAAAAGGGGGTAATTTCTTAAGTTATAGTACAACATTATGTCTACTTTACAGCGTTTTGTTTTAAAATATTGGAAGAAGTTTTTTAAAAAAAGGGGCAATTGCTTAAGTTATAGTACAACATTTTGTCTATTTTACATCTTTTTTTAAGCTAATGGAAAGAGATTTTTTAAAAAAAAAAAGTAAAAATGGGTAATTTCCTAAGTTATAGTAAAATATTTTGTCTATTTTACAGCGTTTTGTTTTAAGCTATTAGAAGCAGCTTTCTTTTTTAAAAAAAGGGTGAAAAGGGGTTATTTCTTAAGTTATAGTACAACATTTTATCTATTTTACAGCATTTTGTTTTAAGCTATTGGAAGTAGTTTTTTTAAAAAGGTAAGAAGGGGTAATTTCTTAAGTTATAGTAATCATTTTGTCTATTTTCCAGCGTTTTACTTTAAGATATTGGAAGTGGTTTTTTTTTAAAAAAAAGGTAAAAAGGGTAATTTCTTAAGTTATAGTGCAGCATTTTGTCTATTTTGCAGCGTTTTGTTTCAAGCTATTGGAAGTAGTTTTTTATGAAAAAAGGTAAAAGAGGGTAATTTCTTAAGTTACAGTACAGCATTTTGTCCATTCTACAGCATTTTCATTTAAGCTATTGGAAGTATTTTTTTAAAATAGTAAAATAGGTAATTTCTTAAGTTATAGCACAACATTTTGCCCATTTTATAGCGTTTAGTTTTAAGCTATTGGAAGTGATTTTAAAAAAAAAGGTAACCAGGCGTAATTTCTTAAGTTATAATACAGCATTTTTCTCTATTTTACAGCGTTTTGTTTTAAGCTATTGGAAGCAGTTTTCTCTTTTTAAAAAACGGTAAAAAGGGATAATTGCTTAAGTTATAGTATAACATTTTGTCTATTTTAAAGCGTTTTGTTTTAAGCTATTGGAAGTAATTTTTTATATAAAAAAGGGTAAAAAGGGGAAATTTTTTGAATTTATAGCACAACATTTTGTCTATTTTACAGCATTTTGTTTTAAGCAATTGGAAGTAGTTTTTTTTTTAAAAAGGTAAAAGGGGTAATTTCTCAAGTTGAAGCAGTTATAGCACAACATTTTTGTCTATTTTACAGCGTTTTTTAAGTTACTAGAGGTAGTTTTTAAAAAAAAAAGGGTAAAACGGGGTAATTTCATATGTTATAGTATAATATTTTTGTCTATTTTACAGCATTTTGTTTTAACATGTTGGAAGTAATTTTCTTTAGAACATAAAAATGGGTAATATCTTAAGTTATTGTACAGTATTTTGTCTTTTTTACAGCGTTTTGTTTTAAGCTTTGGGAAGTAGTTTTTTTCTAAATGGTAAAAAAGGGTAATTTCTTATGCTATAGTACAACATTTTGTCAATTTTACAACATTTTGTTTTAAGCTATTGGAAGTATTTTTTTTAAAAGATAAAACGGGTTAATTTCAGAAGTTATTGTATAGCATTTTCTCTATTTTACAACGTTTTGTTTTAAGACATTGGAAGCAATTTTTTTTAAAAGAAAAAGGTAAAGTGGGGTAATTTCATAAGTTATAGTACAACATTTTGTCAATTTTACAGCGTTTTGTTTCTTGCTATTGGAAGTAGTTTTTATTCAAAAAAGGTAAAAAGAGTTAATTTCTTAAGTTAATGGTACAACATTTTGTCTACTTTACAGCATTTTGTTTTAAGCTATTGGAAGTAATTTTTTTAAAAAGGTAATAAGGGGTAATTTCTTATGTTACAGTAAAAAAATTTGTCTATTGTACAGTGTTTTATTTTAAGCTATCGGAAATCGTTTTTTTTAAAAGGTAAAATGGGTAATTTCTTAAGTTATAGTACAGCATTTTGTCTATTTTACAGCTTTTTGTTTTAGGCAATTGGAAGTAGTTATTTTTAAAAAGGGTAAAATGAGGTAATTTCTCAAGTTATAGTTCAACATTTTGTCCATTATACAGCGTTTTGTCTTAAGCTATTGGAAGTAATTTTTTTCTTTGAAAACGTAAAATGGGGTAATTTCTTAAGTTATAGTGCAGCGTTTTGTCTATTTTACAATGTTTTGTTTCAAGCTATTGGAAGTAGTTGTTTTTAAAAAAAGGTAAAACGATGTAATTTCTTAAGTTAATAGTACTGCATTTTGTCTACTTTGCAGCGTTTTGTTTTAAGCTATTGGATGTAATTTTTTTCTAAAAAGGTAATAAGGGGTAATTTCTTAAGTTATAGTACAACATTTTGTCTATTTTAAAGCGTTTTGTTTTAAGCTATTGAAAGACGTTTTTTTAAAAGGTAAAAATAGGAAATTTCTTAAGTTATAGTACAACATGTTGTCTATTTTACAGCGTTATGTTTTAAGCTATTGGTTTTCTTTTTAAAAAGGTAAAAATGGGTAATTTCTTAAGATATAGTACAGCATTTTGTCTATTTTACAGTGTTTTGTTTTAAGCTACTAGAAATATTTTTTTTTGAAAAAGGTAAAATGGAGCAATTTCTTAAGTTATAGTACGACATTTTGTCTTTTTAACAGCGTTTTGTTTTAAGCTATTAGAAGTAGTTTTTTTTAAAAAAGGTAAAAAGGAGTAATTTCTTAAGTCATAGTACAACATTTTGTCTATTTTACTGCATTTTGTTTTAAGCTACTAGATGTAGTTTTTTTTAAAAAGGTAAAAAGGGGTATTTTCTTAAGTTATATTACAATATTTTATCTATTTCACAGCGTTTTGTTTTAAGCTACTGGAAGTAGTTTTTTTTTAGAAAAAGGTAAAAAGGGGTAATTTCTTAAGTTATAGTACAACATTTTGTCTATTTTACAGCATTTTGTTTTAAGCTATTGGAAGTATTTTTTTTTTAAAACAGGTAAAATGGGGTAATTTCTAATGTTATAGTACAACGTTCTGTCTATTTTACAGCTATTTGTATTAAGCTATTGGAAGTAGTATTTTAAAAAAATCTTAAAAGGGGGTAATTTGTTAAGTTATAAAACAACAGTCTGTCTATTTTACAGCGTTTTATTTTAAGCTATTGGAAGTAGTTTTTTTTAAAAAAAAGGGAAAAAAGGAAAAAATTTAAGTTATAGTACAGCATTTTGTCAATTCTATAGCATTTTGTTTTATGCTATTAGAAGTAGTTTTTTTAAAAAAAAGGTAAAAAAGGGTAATTTCTTAAGTCAGAGTACAACATTTTGTCTATTTTACCGCGTTTTGATTTAAGCTACTGGAAGCAGTTTTTTAAAAAAAAAGATAAAAAGGGGTAATTTCTTAAGTTATTGTACAACATTTTGTCTATTCTACGGTGTTTTATTTTAAGATATTGGAAGTAGTTTTCTTTTAAAAACGGTAAAAAGGGGTAATTTCTTAAGTTATAGTACTGCATTTTGTCTATTTTACAGCATTTTGTTTTAAGTTATTGGAAGTAGTGTTTTTCTTAAGAAGTAAAAAGGGGTAATTTCTTAAGTCATAGTACAGCATTTTGTCTATTTTACCGCATTTTGTTTTAAGCTATTGAAGTAGTTTTTTTTTTTAAAAAAAAGGTAAAAAGGGGAAATTTTTTAAGTTATAGTACAACATTTTGTTTATTTTGCAGCGTTTTGTTTTAAGCTATTGAAGGTTGTTTTTTTTTTAAAAAAAGGTATAAGGGGTAATTTAAGTTATAGAACTGCATTTTGTCTATTTTACGGCATTTTGTTTTATGCTATTGGAAGTAGTTTTTTTAAAAAAAAAGGGTATATAAATGGGTAATTTCTTAAGTTACAATACAACATTTTGTTTATTTTACAGCATTTTATTATAAGCTATTGGAAGTTGTATTTTTTTCAAAAAAAGGTAAAAAGGTTTAATTTCTTAAGTTATAGTACAATTTTGGTCTATTTTACAGCTTTTTGTATTAACCTATTGGAATTAGTTTTTTTTTAAAGTGAAAAGGGGTAATTTCTTAAGTTATAGTATATCATTTTGTCTATTTTACAGCGTTTTGTTTTAAGCTATTGGAAGTAGTGTTTTAAAAAAAAAGGTAAAATGGGGTAATTTCTTTAGTTATAGTACAGTATTCTGTCTATTTTACAACGTTTTGTTTTAAGCTATTGGAAGAAGTTGTTTTTTTGAAAAAAAAGAGACAAAAATGGGTAATTTCTTGAGTTATAGTACAACTTTTTGTCTATTTTACAGCGTTTTGTTCTTAGCTATTAGAAGGAGTGTTTTTTTTAAAAAGGTAAAAAGAGGTAATTTCTTAAGTTATAATACAACATTTTGTTTATTTTACAGCGTTTGGTTTTAAGCTATTTGAAGTATTTTTTTGAAAGGTAAAAGGAGGTTATTTCATAAGTTATAGTACATCATTTTGTCTATTTTCAGCGTTTTGTTTTAAGCTATTGGAAGTGGTTTTTTTTAAAAAAAAAAAGTAAAAGGGGCAATTTCATAAGTTATAGTAAAGCATTTTTCTATTTTATAGCGTTTTGTTTTTAGCTAATGGAAGTAGGTTTTTTAAAAAAAGGTTGTAACAACCTGCATATTTATCGGTTGTATATTTAAATATTTTATTTAAATATAACCTCAATTGTCGGAACATAGTCCGAAAAGTTACTTTCTGCAAAACGGTCGAATTGGGTCTCAAGACCACTTCCATTGAGTTCAAAACGTCGTTTGCGATCTTTTTGAGTATAAACTTCGATATATTTGGAGTAAGTCGAATTTTGCTATTTGCTAAGTGGGCTTTTGGGTTTGGGTTTCACCCAAACTGTTCTATAAACCAACTCAGCCCTTCTCTCCTTCCATTCACTTATTCATTTCATAAAAACTTAAGCTAAAAACTGATAATGGTGGAAGAGAAAGGAAATTAGAAACTCCTAGCCCTAGATCCTCTTGCAAATCCAAATTCTTGCTCCAAAATCAAAGAGAAGCCATTGGTAAGCTCTTCTTCATCTTCTCTAACTCTTCTCCCCTTCAATTTCAGAAAGTCTTCCTAAACCTAACTTAGGAAAATACTTGTTTGTTCTTATATTGAAGCTTGTTGAGTTGAAGTAGTGATTAGTTGGTCTTCTCCTTGTGTTTTAGCTCCTTCATCTTCTTTATTTGTGAGGTTAAAAGGTGATTTTTGAACTCACGTCTACTTCTCTTGATTTCATTGATGTTGGGTATGAATTCCTAGCACTTGTTCATATGCCCTTGTTTTTGGTTCGGATTGAATTGGAGAATATCCAAATTTTTAGTGTTGGGTTCAATTCTTTAAAGATCCTAACTTTGATGTTTGAATATGTTTTTGGTTGCGAATCGAAGAGCTAATGAAGCTGGGGTATCTATTGGCTAAGGCTCCTTAACTCCATTGCTCGAACGGTCGCATTTTGGAAGAACTTGCATTTCATTGGAAAAAGGGGCAGAAACTGCAGAAATATGCAGTTCGGCCGACCGAGCCTTGTAGCCGGTTGACCGACCTGCTCATGTCGAGTTTTTTTTATTTCCTGCATCTGGCCAGCCGACAGAGCCCTGCAACCAGTCGACCGACCTGCTCATGTTTTGCTTGTTTTGCCTATTTTTGCATATTTTGATTTGTTTTCCAAATTTTATCGATTCAAGTTGCTTCTTAGTGGGTGTTATTGCCTCTTTGACTTTGATAACTTATTTTCGACCTCATCCACGGTTTTTTATAAAATAATCTTTCTAATCATATTAAAAGCTCGTTTCTCAAATTTATAAATTCTATTTAAACACACGCACAAATATTCACACTTCGAGCGAAGTGGAAGGGTGATTAAATGGTTGGGCAAAACACGGACCATGAATCTGTGCGTTTATCATTCCGATTAATCCCCGGCCTATTCAATTGATCGTTTTGACCTTCGGGTTTGGTTTACTGAGGATATGAGGTGAATTTTGTACTGCTTTGAGTGTGAAATTAACTAACAGATAGTAAACCGTTTAGTGCGAACGGGTGGTTATGGGACTCACGTTACCACTTTTCGGATTCCTTTCTGAGAGTTTGTGACACATGCTGCCTTTGCGATAGTGTCTTCGGACTGTCTCCTCTGGCTTGTTGCCTTTAATATCGCTTTCGGAGTTGGTCCTTTGCCCCGACTCGAGAGATAATTGGGATTGTCGGTTACCTTTAGTATTGCTTTCGGAGTGGTTCTTCTTCACCACCGCTCAAGAGATATCGGAGTGGTTCTTCTTCACCACCGCTCAAGAGATATTGGAGTGGTTTCTTCACCATCGGTATTGGAGTGGTTTCTTCACCACCGCTCAAGAGATATTGGAGTGGTTTCTTCACCACCGCTCATGATGTTTCATTTATATGTATATTCCCTTGGTATCGCCCTTCGGTGTTGGTCATTATGAGCCACTTGATGCATAGCGTTTACCTTGTGGAACTTGTATACCTTATTGGTATTTGTTATTGCCTTTTGACTTGCTTTGGGATATTCTTATCCTTTGTTTCTATATGTTGCCACCGATATAAGGCTTGTTCTATATGACTCATCATTCGTTAGATGATTGTGTTATCTCTTTTAGAGATATCTAATATGCTTTGTAACCTTGCAGGTTTATTGTTGTTCAGTTTATCTAACTGATTTGTTTAGCTAGACTGACCCGTGTATTAATTACTCGGGTCAGACCGAGATCTTTCAGGTTAGGTGCCTTTGGACTTAGCCTATGTTGCTTCCGCATGGATTACTCCGCTAGCTTCTTTTTGTCATAGCTTTTTGTGTAGTCCTATTTTGCTGTAACTCTGATATGTATTCTTGCGAACTCTTTTGTATATTGTGGTTTGCTATACCACTTAACATGTATTATTTTTTATATTCTGTTGCGTATCAATATTTGTGTATATGATGATCAACTGTTCTGTGATGTATATTGCATTTGAGTTGTTATATTCTGTTCTGATAGATCCTCTAGCCACCTATGGTTTTGTTTTAAGTATTCATTGGATATGTCGATCTGCTGGGTAAAGCAATTGTCGATGTATTCAATAGATAATTAAAGCAAGGCTATAGATGGTCGCTCCTAAACAGCCTATTCTCCGTGTTAGCAGACGGAATTATCTATTAATACTCTTTGCTAGCGTGGGTATAGAGGTGGGGCGTCACAGCTTGGTATCAGAGCAGAGTTCAGAGCAAAATATGATAAACACGGAATAGATGCACATATTATGGTACATCAAAGTGTACAAGTGATACAAATCTTTGAACCATTGTGTCTCTTTATTCCATCAAGGTTAGATAGAGTTTGGGAATACGTCTAGGAATGCATTTTATTCCGTAGTATTCCATCTTGAATCATCTACCTTGTGAATAATCTTGTTCTTATCTTACCTTCAACGTATGGCTGGAAGAGGCAGGGGACGACGTTCGGGTGTTGGGCAATCCAGTGGCTCACATCCGGATAGTGTTTATATGTCTGCCGATCAGTTTATGGAATTTTTTAGGAGCATTCAGCCTCCAGCTCCTACTCGGGTATCTCCACCTCGCAAGTCTACCTTTGCACGCCTGTGCAGTGATTTTGTTCATCTTGGAGGAAAGCCGTTTAAGGGCTCCGAGTCTGTTCTTGAAGTCCAAGCTTGGGTTCGCACGTGCGAGCGTATCTTCTCTAGAATAGATATTTCTGACCATGATAGAGTTCTTGTAACTTCTAGCTTATTGCAAGAGCGTGCCCTTGATTGGCACGAGCTTCTTCTAGCCGAAATTGACAAGTCTGCTCTTTCTTGGACTCGGTTTCGGGAACGATTCGAACTCAAGTTCGTTCCTGAATCTGAGAAAGCTTTGTTGGCCCGGCGCTTCCTTGAGTTGAAGCAAGGGAAATCTTCTGTTTCTGAGTATGTTTCATCATTCGAGGCTTTATCAAAGTATGGTCTCGAATTCATTAGCACTTCTTATAAGAAGAATCTGAAGTTTGTCTCTGGTCTTAAGAAATATCTTAAGAAGTCTTTGTTGCTCCAGCTTAAGCTTTCTTTTGAGGAGTTGGTAGATTCTGCACTTCATCTTGAAACCGTCGAGAAGGAGTGTGATAGTGGTAATGAGGTTGAGGTTCGTAAGAACCCTAACAAAAAGCAGTCTCCCTTGGATGAGCGGGAATCTTTCCCTTCCAAGAAGAAAAAGCCCGTTGAATCTGATTCTCAGTCTCAGCCTGCTGGAACGCCTTCCATTCGGAAGTGTTTCAATTGTGGTTCTCCTGATCATATAATTCGAGCTTGTCCTAAGCCTCTCTTCTGTCGCTATTGCAAGAAGGAAGGTCATCGTAGTTCCACTTGTCCCATTGCTCCGAATAATTCACCATCTGGCAAGTTAAATGTAACAGGTGCTTCTGGAGGCCCTTCTCGGGGATAAGGTATGTCTCCATCTATTTTGGAAAGTTTCTATTCTTTTTTTTTCTTTGTGATTTCTATTCCAATTTGATGGCATCATTTTATTCTTTAAGCCCTCATGACGAGGAGAGTGTTGATTCTCTCATTCTTGTAGTTTGAGAATTTTCTGGTATTTTTAGTCTTGTCTTAGGATTATCACCTAAGCAATTCTTTGAGTGGTATTAAGGTCTTTTTAGCTCGACCTTGCCACCGGTTTTGATCTGGCTATGAGTTGCGGAGGTTAGCACTCCACTTACCGCATTCCGCACTCGTTGTGATTCTTATGAATGATTTATTATGTCATTCAGTTTGTCTAGCTCATTTCATCCATTTTATGAATCGAGTATTCTGCGAATATCTCGATGACTCCATTCTCATGTTCATTGATTTTGGGTGAAATTCACAAATTTTGCAAATCTTTTTCATAAGATTTATTTATAAGTATAACTGGATTTTTGTTCTTAAAACAAATAAAGAGAATTTTTTTTTTAAAAAGTTTTAGAAACATGTTTATCATATGAAAGATTGTTTTGTGATGGTATTGCCCATTGAGTGCTTTAAGAATTCTGGTCGATGCGCTTGATCAACGTTATCGATAGGAATCTCCTAAACACATTGATGAGACAATCAGACATAGTAAATTGACTTGAAATAAGGAAATTTTTCCAGAAAGATGATTTCATGAAGGTAAATGAAATTTTGAAGCTTTATCTCTTCGGTAAAGTATATTATTTGAAAAAAAAAAACTATTTTTGGATACCCTTATTCTTGGGATTCCCGAAGGGAACCAAGACTTTATCTTTTGTTCCAAAGCTAATCGTATTGGTTTGGATGTCGTTCCCTTGCAAAAGAGGACGCGCTATCACTTATGTTTCTAAACTATTAAAGCTTACCGAGACTAGATATGCCACCTATGATCTAGTGCTCGCAGCTGTTGTTTTCGCTTTTTGTAATTGACATCATTACTTTTGGGTGAGGGATTTTGCTCTCCTTACCAATCATAATTTTGAAATGTTTATTTTCTCATAGGGAACTTAATGTTGGTTCGAGTTCATAGCATCTTATGATCTTGATATTTTAATTCCCGTAAGAGGGATCGTGTTGCCAATGCATTTAGTTGTAAGCAACAAGTGATGGTTTCTTTGTTGATGTCCGAATGGAATGATCTTTTTACCAAGTTCATCGGACGTTTTGTTGTATTTCATTTTGTTGAGCTTCGGATCATTTGACGTATTGTTTATACCACGTCGGTGTTCCAAATTATTTTGAGCTTAGGAATCCATAGAATTCTCTGAGCAAGCAAGTACGAACTTATCCTTTTGTGCACTTTATGGTGAATTTCTTATTCTGTTATTCTTTTGTGTTGATATGTTTGTGGTTGTTACTTCTTATTTCTTCTTAAGAATTGCGAGGACGCAATTTCTTTAAGGAGGGGAGTCTGTAACAACCCGCATATTTATCGGTTGTATATTTAAATATTATATTTAAATATAACATCAATTGTCGGATCATAGTTTGAAAAGTTACTTTCTGCAAACCGTCGAATTGGGTCTCAAGACCACTTCCATTGAGTTCAAAACGTCGTTTGCGATCTTTTTTAGTATAAGCTTCGATATATTTGGAGTAAGTTGAATTTTGCTATTTGCTTAGTGGGCTTTTGGGTTTGGGTATCACCCAAACTGTTCTATAAACCAACTCAGCCCTTCTCTCCTTCCATTCACTTATTCATTTCATAAAAACTTAAGCAAAAAACTGATAATGGTGGAAGAGAAAGGAAATTAGAAACTCCTAGCCCTAGATCCTCTTGCAAATCCAAATTCTTGCTCCAAAATCAAAGAGAAGCCATTGGCAAGCTCTTCTTCATCTTCTCCAACTCTTCTCCCCTTCAATTTCAGAAAGTTTTCCTAAACCTAACTTAGGAAAATACTTGTTTGTTCTTAGATTGAAGCTTGTTGAGTTGAAGTAGTGATTAGTTGGTCTTCTCCTTGTGTTTTAGCTCCTTCATCTTCTTTGTTTGTTAGGTTAAAAGGTGAGTTTTGAACTCACATCTACTTCTCTTGATTTCATTGATTTTGGGTATGAATTCCTAGCACTTGTTTATATGCTCTTGTTTTTGGTTCGGATTGAATTGGAGAATATCCAAATTTTTAGTGTTGGGTTCAATTCTTTAAAGATCCTAACTTTGATGTTTGAATATGTTTTTGGTTGCGAATCGGAGAGCTAATGGAGCTGGGGTATCTATTGGCTAAGGCTGCTTAACTCCATTGCTCGAATGGTCGCATTTTGGAAGAACTTGCATTTCATTGGAAAAAGGGGCAAAAACTGCAGAAATATGTAGTTCGGCCGACCGAGCCCTGTAGCCGGTCGACCGACCTGCTCATGTCGAGTTTTTTTATTTCCTGCATCTGGCCAGCCGACCGAGCCCTGCAACCGGTCGACCGACCTGCTCATGTTTTGCCTGTTTTGCCTATTTTTGCATATTTTGATTTGTTTTCCAAATTTTATCGATTCAAGTTGCTTCTTAGTGGGTGTTATTGCCTCTTTAACTTTGATAACTTATTTTCGACCTCATCCACGGGTTTTTATAAAATAATCTTTCTAATCATATTAAAAGCTCGTTTCTCCAATTTATAAATTCTATTTAAACACACGCACAATTTCACACTTCGAGCGAAGTGGAAGGATGATTAAATGGTTGGGCAAAACACGGACCATGAATCTGTGCGTTTATCTTTCCAATTAATCCCCGACCTATTCAATTAATCGTTCTGACCTTCGGGTTTGGTTTACTGAGGATATGAGGTGAATTTTGTACTGCTTTGAGTGTGAAATTAACTAACGGATAGTAAACCGTTTAGTGCGAACGGGTGGTTATGGGACTCACGTTACCACTTTTCGGATTCCTTTCTGAGAGTTTGTGACATATGCTGCCTTTGGGATAGTGTCTTCGGACTGTCTCCTTTGGCTTGTTGCCTTTAATATCGCTTTTGGAGTTGGTCCTTTGCCCCGACTCGAGAGATAATTGGGATTGTCGGTTACTTTTAGTATTGCTTTCGGAGTGTTCTTCTTCACCACCGCTCAAGAGATATCGGAGTGGTTCTTCTTCACCACCGCTCAAGAGATATTGGAGTGGTTTCTTCACCATCGGTATTGGAGTGGTTTCTTCACCACCGCTCAAGAGATATTGGAGTGGTTTCTTCACCACCGCTCATGATGTTTCATTTATATGTATATTCCCTTGGTATCGCCCTTCGATGTTGGTCATTATCAGCCGCTTGATGCGTAGCGTTTACCTTGTGGAACTTGTATACCTTATTGGTATTTGTTATTGCCTTTTGACTTGCTTTGGGATATTCTTATCCTTTGTTTCTATATGTTTTCGATGATATAAGGCTTGTTCTATATGATTCATCTTTCGTTAGATGATTGTGTTATCTCTTTTAGAGATATCTATTATGCTTTGTAACCTTGCAGGTTTATTGTTGTTCAGTTTATCTAACTGATTTGTTTAGCTAGAATGACCCGTGTATTAATTACTCGGGTCAGACCGAGATCTTTCAGGTTAGGTGCCTTTGGACTTAGCCTATGTTGCTTCCGCATGGATTACTCCGCTAGCTTCTTTTTGTCATAGCTTTTTGTGTAGTCCTATTTTGCTGTAACTCTGATATGTATTCTTGCGAACTCTTGTGTATATTGTGGTTTGCTATACCACTTGACATGTATTATTTTGTATACTCTGTTGCGTATCAATATTTGTGTATATGATGATCAACTGTTCTGTGATGTATATTGCATTTGAGTTGTTATATTCTGTTCTGATAGATCCTCTAGCCACCTATGGTTTTGTTTTAAGTATTCATTGGATATGTCGATCTGTTGGGTAAAGCAATTGTCGATGTATTCAATAGATAATTAAAGCAAGGCTATAGATGGTCGCTCCTAAACAGCCTATTCTCCGTGTTAGCGGACGGAATTATCTATTAGTACTCTTTGCTAGCGTGGGTATAGAGGTGGGGCGTCACAGCTTGGTATCAGAGCTGAGTTCAGAGCAAAATATGATAAACACGGAATAGATGCACATATTATGGTACATCAAAGTGTACAAGTGATACAAATCTTTGAACCATTGTGTCTCTTTATTCCATCAAGGTTAGATAGAGTTTGGGAATACGTCTAGGAATGCATTTTATTCCGTAGTATTCCATCTTGAATCATCTACCTTGTGAATAATCTTGTTCTTATCTTACCTTCAGCGTATGGCTGGAAGAGGCAGGGGACGACGTTCGGGTGTTGGGCAATCCAGTGGCTCACATCCGGATAGTGTTTATATGTCTGCCGATCAGTTTATGGAATTGTTTAGGAGCATTCAGCCTCCAGCTCCTACTCGGGTATCTCCACCTCGCAAGTCTACCTTTGCACGCCTATGCAGTGATTTTGTTCATCTTGGAGGAAAGCCGTTTAAGGGCTCCGAGTCTGTTCTTGAAGTCCACGCTTGGGTTCGCACGTGCGAGCGTATCTTCTCTAGAATAGATATTTCTGACCATGATAGAGTTCTTGTAACTTCTAGCTTATTGCAAGAGCGTGCCCTTGATTGGCACGAGCTTCTTCTAGCCGAAATTGATGAGTCTGCTCTTTCTTGGACTCGGTTTCGGGAACGATTCGAACTCAAGTTCGTTCCTGAATCTAAGAAAGCTTTGTTGGCCCGGCGCTTCCTTGAGTTGAAGCAAGGGAAATCTTCTGTTTCTGAGTATGTTTCATCATTCGAGGCTTTATCTAAGTATGGTCTCAAATTCATTAGCACTTCTTATGAGAAGAATCTGAAGTTTGTCTCTGGTCTTAAGAAATATCTTAAGAAGTCTTTGTTGCTCCAGCTTAAGCTTTCTATTGAGGAGTTGGTAGATTCTGCACTTCATCTTGAAACCATCGAGAAGGAGTGTGATAGTGGTAATGAGGTTGAGGTTCGTAAGAACCCTAACAAAAAGCAGTCTCCCTTGGATGAGCGGTAATCTTTCCCTTCCAAGAAGAAAAAGCCCGTTGAATCTGATTCTCAGTCTCATCCTGCTGGAACACCTTCCATTCGGAAGTGTTTCAATTGTGGTTCTCCTGATCATATAATTCGAGCTTGTCCTAAGCCTCTCTTCTGTCGCTATTGCAAGAAGGAAGGTCATCGTAGTTCCACTTGTCCCATTGCTCCGAATAATTCACCATCTGGCAAGTTAAATGTAACAGGTGCTTCTGGAAGCCCTTCTCGGGGATAAGATATGTCTCCATCTATTTTGGAAAGTTTCTATTCTATTTTTTTCTTTGTGATTTCTATTCCAATTTGATGGCATCATTTTATTCTTTAAGCCCTCACGAGGAGAGTGTTGATTCTCTCATTCTTGTAGTTTGAGAATTTTCTGGTATTTTTAGTCTTGTCTTAGGATTATCACCTAAGCAATTCTTTGAGTGGTATTAAGGTCTTTTTAGCTCGACCTTGCCACCGGTTTTGATCTGGCTATGAGTTGCGGAGGTTAGCACTCCACTTACCGCATTCCGCACTCGTTGTGATTCTTATGAATGATTTATTATGTCATTCAGTTTGTCTAGCTCATTTCATCCATTTTATGAATCGAGTATTCTGCGAATATCTCGATGACTCCATTCTCATGTTCATTGATTTTGGGTGAAATTCGCAATCTTTGCAAATCTTTCATAAGATTTATTTATAAGTATAACTGGATTTTTGTTCCTAAAACAAATAAAGAGAATTTTTTTAAAAAAAGTTTTAGAAACATGTTTATCATATGAAAGATTGTTTTGTGATGGTATTGCCCATTGAGTGCTTTAAGAATTCTGGTCGATGCGCTTGATCAACGTTATCGATAGGAATCTCCTAAACACTTTGATGAGACAATCAGACATAGTAAATTGACTTGAAATAAGGAAATTTTTCCAGAAAGATGATTTCATGAAGGTAAATGAAATTTTGAAGCTTTATCTCTTCGGTAAAGTATATTATTTGAAAAAAAAAAACTATTTTTGGATACCCTTATTCTTGGGATTCCCGAAGGGAACCAAGACTTTATCTTTTGTTCCAATGCTAATCGTATTGGTTTGGATGTCGTTCCCTTGCAAAAGAGGACGCGCTATCACTTATGTTTCTAAACTATTAAAGCTTACCGAGACTAGATATGCCACCTATGATCTAGTGCTCGCAGCTGTTGTTTTCGCTTTTTGTAATTGACATCATTACTTTTGGGTGAGGGATTTTGCTCTCCTTACCAATCATAATTTTGAAATGTTTATTTTCTCATAGGGAACTTAATGTTGGTTCGAGTTCCTAGCATCTTATAATCTTGATATTTTAATTCTCGTAAGAGGGATCGTGTTGCCAATGCATTTAGTTGTAAGCAACAAGTGATGGTTTGTTTGTTGATGTCCGAATGGAATGATCTTTTTACCAAGTTCATAGGACATTTTGTTGTATTTCATTTTGTTGAGCTTCGGATCATTTGACGTATTGTTTATACCACGTCGGTGTTCCAAATTATTTTGAGCTTAGGAATCCATAGAATTCTCTGAGCAAGCAAGTTCGAACTTATCCTTTTGTGCACTTTATGGTGAATTTCTTATTCTGTTATTCTTTTGTGTTGATATGTTTGTGGTTGTTACTTCTTATTTCTTCTTAAGAATTGCAAGGACGCAATTTCTTTAAGGAGGGGAGTCTGTAATAACCCGCATATTTATCGGTTGTATATTTAAATATTTTATTTAAATATAACGTCAATTGTCGGATCATAGTTCGAAAAGTTACTTTCTGCAAACGGTCGAATTGGGTCTCAAGACCACTTCCATTGAGTTCAAAACGTCGTTTGCGATCTTTTTTAGTATAAGCTTCGATATATTTGGAGTAAGTTGAATTTTGCTATTTGCTAAGTGGGCTTTTGGGTTTGGGTTTCACCCAAACTGTTCTATAAACCAACTCAGCCCTTCTCTCCTTCCATTCACTTATTCATTTCATAAAAACTTAAGCTAAAAACTGATAATGGTGGAAGAGAAAGGAAATTAGAAACTCCTAGCCCTAGATCCTCTTGCAAATCCAAATTCTTGCTCCAAAATCAAAGAGAAGCCATTGGTAAGCTCTTCTTCATCTTCTCCAACTCTTCTCCCCTTCAATTTCAGAAAGTTTTCCTAAACCTAACTTAGGAAAATACTTGTTTGTTCTTAGATTGAAGCTTGTTGAGTTGAAGTAGTGATTAGTTGGTCTTCTCCTTGTGTTTTAGCTCCTTCATCTTCTTTGTTTGTGAGGTTAAAAGGTGAGTTTTGAACTCACATCTACTTCTCTTGATTTCATTGATTTTGGGTATGAATTCCTAGCACTTGTTCATATGCTCTTGTTTTTGGTTCGGATTGAATTGGAGAATATCCAAATTTTTAGTGTTGGGTTCAATTCTTTAAAGATCCTAACTTTGATGTTTGAATATGTTTTTGGTTGCGAATCGGAGAGCTAATGGAGGTGGGGTATCTATTGGCTAAGGCTCCTTAACTCCATTGCTCGAATGGTCGCATTTTGGAAGAACTTGCATTTCATTGGAAAAAGGGGCAAAAACTGCACAAATATGCAGTTCGGCCGACCGAGCCCTGTAGCCGGTCGACCGACCTGCTCATGTCGAGTTTTTTTTATTTCCTGCATCTGGCCAGCCGACCGAGCCCTGCAACCGGTCGACCGACCTGCTCATGTTTTGCCTGTTTTGCCTATTTTTGCATATTTTGATTTGTTTTCCAAATTTTATCGATTCAAATTGCTTCTTAGTGGGTGTTATTGCCTCTTTGACTTTGATAACTTATTTTCGACCTCATCCACGGGTTTTTATAAAATAATCTTTCTAATCATATTAAAAGCTCGTTTGTCCAATTTATAAATTCTATTTAAACACACGCACAATTTCACACTTCGAGCGAAGTGGAAGGATGATTAAATGGTTGGGCAAAACACGGACCATGAATCTGTGCGTTTATCATTCCGATTAATCCCCGACCTATTCAATTGATCGTTCTGACCTTCGGGTTTGGTTTACTGAGGATATGAGGTGAATTTTGTACTGCTTTGAGTGTGAAATTAACTAACGGATAGTAAACCGTTTAGTGCGAACGGGTGGTTATGGGACTCACGTTACCACTTTTCGGATTCCTTTCTGAGAGTTTGTGACACATGCTGCCTTTAGGATAGTGTCTTCGGACCGTCTCCTCTGGCTTGTTGCCTTTAATATCGCTTTTGGAGTTGGTCCTTTGCCCCGACTCGAGAGATAATTGGGATTGTCGGTTACCTTTAGTATTGCTTTCGGAGTGGTTCTTCTTCACCACCGCTCAAGAGATATCGGAGTGGTTCTTCTTCACCACCGCTCAAGAGATATTGGAGTGGTTTCTTCACCATCGTTATTGGAGTGGTTTCTTCACCACCGCTCAAGAGATATTGGAGTGGTTTCTTCACCACCGCTCATGATGTTTCATTTATATGTATATTCCCTTGGTATCGCCCTTCGATGTTGGTCATTATGAGCCGCTTGATGCGTAGCGTTTACCTTGTGGAACTTGTATACCTTATTGGTATTTGTTATTGCCTTTTGACTTGCTTTGGGATATTCTTATCCTTTGTTTCTATATGTTGCCACTGATATAAGGCTTGTTCTATATGACTCATCATTCGTTAGATGATTGTGTTATCTCTTTTAGAGATATCTAATATGCTTTGTAACCTTGCAGGTTTATTGTTGTTCAGTTTATCTAACTGATTTGTTTAGCTAGACTGACCCGTGTATTAATTACTCGGGTCAGACCGAGATCTTTCAGGTTAGGTGCCTTTGGACTTAGCCTATGTTGCTTCCGCATGGATTACTCCGCTAGCTTCTTTTTGTCATAGCTTTTTGTGTAGTCCTATTTTGCTGTAACTCTGATATGTATTCTTGCAACTCTTTTGTATATTGTGGTTTGCTATACCACTTGACATGTATTATTTTGTATACTCTGTTGCGTATCAATATTTGTGTATATGATGATCAACTGTTCTGTGATGTATATTGCATTTGAGTTGTTATATTCTGTTCTGATAGATCCTCTAGCCACCTATGGTTTTGTTTTAAGTATTCATTGGATATGTCGATCTGCTGGGTAAAGCAATTGTCGATGTATTCAATAGATAATTAAAGCAAGGCTATAGATGGTCGCTCCTAAACAGCCTATTCTCCGTGTTAGCAGACGGAATTATCTATTAATACTCTTTGCTAGCGTGGGTATAGAGGTGGGGCGTCACAGCTTGGTATCAGAGCTGAGTTCAGAGCAAAATATGATAAACACGGAATAGATGCACATATTATGGTACATCAAAGTGTACAAGTGATACAAATCTTTGAACCATTGTGTCTCTTTATTCCATCAAGGTTAGATAGAGTTTGGGAATACGTCTAGGAATGCATTTTATTCCGTAGTATTCCATCTTGAATCATCTACCTTGTGAATAATCTTGTTCTTATCTTACCTTCAGCGTATGGCTGGAAGAGGCAGGGGACGACGTTCGGGTGTTGGGCAATCCAGTGGCTCACATCCGGATAGTGTTTATATGTCTGCCGATCAGTTTATGGAATTGTTTAGGAGCATTCAGCCTCCAGCACCTACTCGGGTATCTCCACCTCGCAAGTCTACCTTTGCACGCCTGTGCAATGATTTTGTTCATCTTGGAGGAAAGCCGTTTAAGGGCTCCGAGTCTGTTCTTGAAGTCCAAGCTTGGGTTCGCACGTGCGAGCGTATCTTCTCTAGAATAGATATTTCTGACCATGATAGAGTTCTTGTAACTTCTAGCTTATTGCAAGAGCGTGCCCTTGATTGGCACGAGCTTCTTCTAGCCGAAATTGATGAGTCTGCTCTTTCTTGGACTCGGTTTCGGGAACGATTCGAACTCAAGTTCGTTCCTGAATCTGAGAAAGCTTTGTTGGCCCGGCGCTTCCTTGAGTTGAAGCAAGGGAAATCTTTTGTTTCTGAGTATGTTTCATCATTCGAGGCTTTATCTAAGTATGGTCTCGAATTCATTAGCACTTCTTATAAGAAGAATCTGAAGTTTGTCTCTGGTCTTAAGAAATATCTTAAGATATCTTTGTTGCTCCAGCTTAAGCTTTCTTTTGAGGAGTTGGTAGATTCTGCACTTCATCTTGAAACCATCGAGAAGGAGTGTGATAGTGGTAACGAGGTTGAGGTTCGTAAGAACCCTAACAAAAAGCAGTCTCCCTTGGATGAGCGGGAATCTTTCCCTTCCAAGAAGAAAAAGCCCGTTGAATCTGATTCTCAGTCTCAGCCTGCTGGAACGCCTTCCATTCGGAAGTGTTTCAATTGTGGTTCTCCTGATCATATAATTCGAGCTTGTCCTAAGCCTCTCTTCTATCGCTATTGCAAGAAGGAAGGTCATCGTAGTTCCACTTGTCCCATTGCTCCGAATAATTCACCATCTGGCAAGTTAAATGTAACAGGTGCTTCTGGAGGCCCTTCTCGGGGATAAGGTATGTCTCCATCTATTTTGGAAAGTTTCTATTCATTTTTTTTCTTTGTGATTTCTATTCCAATTTGATGGCATCATTTTATTCTTTAAGCCCTCATGACGAGGAGAGTGTTGATTCTCTCATTCTTGTAGTTTGAGAATTTTCTGGTATTTTTAGTCTTGTCTTAGGATTATCACCTAAGCAATTCTTTGAGTGGTATTAAGGTCTTTTTAGCTCGACCTTGCCACCGGTTTTGATCTGGCTATGAGTTGCGGAGGTTAGCACTCCACTTACCGCATTCCGCACTCGTTGTGATTCTTATGAATGATTTATTATGTCATTCAGTTTGTCTAGCTCATTTCATCCATTTTATGAATCGAGTATTCTGCGAATATCTCGATGACTCCATTCTCATGTTCATTGATTTTGGGTGAAATTCGCAATCTTTGCAAATCTTTTTCATAAGATTTATTTATAAGTATAACTGGATTTTTGTTCTTAAAATAAATAAAGAGAATTTTTTTTTTAAAAGTTTTAGAAACATGTTTATCATATGAAAGATTGTTTTGTGATGGTATTGCCCATTGAGTGCTTAAAGATTTCTGGTCGATGCGCTTGATCAACGTTATCGATAGGAATCTCCTAAACACTTTGATGAGACAATCAGACATAGTAAATTGACTTGAAATAAGGAAATTTTTCCAGAAAGATGATTTCATGAAGGTAAATGAAATTTTGAAGCTTTATCTCTTCGATAAAGTATATTATTTGAAAAGAAAAAAAATATTTTTGGATACCCTTATTCTTGGGATTCCCGAAGGGAACCAAGACTTTATCTTTTGTTCCAAAGCTAATCGTATTGGTTTGGATGTCGTTCCCTTGCAAAAGAGGACGCGCTATCACTTATGTTTCTAAACTATTAAAGCTTACCGAGACTAGATATGCCACTTATGATCTAGTGCTCGCAGCTGTTGTTTTCGCTTTTTGTAATTGACATCATTACTTTTGGGTGAGGGATTTTGCTCTCCTTACCAATCATAATTTTGAAATGTTTATTTTCTCATAGGGAACTTAATGTTGGTTCGAGTTCCTAGCATCTTATGATCTTGATATTTTAATTCCCGTAAGAGGGATCGTGTTGCCAATGCATTTAGTTGTAAGCAACAAGTGATGGTTTCTTTGTTGATGTCCGAATGGAATGATCTTTTACCAAGTTCATCGGATGTTTTGTTGTATTTCATTTTGTTGAGCTTCGGATCATTTGACGTATTTTTTATAACACGTCGGTGTTCCAAATTATTTTGAGCTTAGGAATCCATAGAATTCTCTGAGCAAGCAAGTTCGAACTTATCCTTTTGTGCACTTTATGGTGAATTTCTTATTCTGTTATTCTTTTGTGTTGATATGTTTGTGGTTGTTACTTCTTATTTCTTCTTAAGAATTGCGAGGACGCAATTTCTTTAAGGAGGGGAGTCTGTAACAACCCGCATATTTATCGGTTGTATATTTAAATATTTTATTTAAATATAACATCAATTGTCGGATCATAGTTCGAAAAGTTACTTTCTGCAAACGGTCGAATTGGGTCTCAAGACCACTTCCATTGAGTTCAAAATGTCGTTTGTGATCTTTTTTAGTATAAGCTTCGATATATTTGGAGTAAGTTGAATTTTGCTATTTGCTAAGTGGGCTTTTGGGTTTGGGTTTCACCCAAACTGTTCTATAAACCAACTCAGCCCTTCTCTCCTTCCATTCACTTATTCATTTCATAAAAACTTAAGCTAAAAACTGATAATGGTGGAAGAGAAAGGAAATTAGAAACTCCTAGCCCTAGATCCTCTTGCAAATCCAAATTCTTGCTCCAAAATCAAAGAGAAGCCATTGG
The DNA here is from genome assembly GCA_030765085.1 of Allium cepa. NCBI lineage: Eukaryota > Viridiplantae > Streptophyta > Magnoliopsida > Asparagales > Amaryllidaceae > Allium > Allium cepa. Next base: position 889,898,861 of record CM060931.1, read on the forward strand.
TAAGCTCTCCTTCATCTTCTCCAACTCTTCTCCCCTTCAATTTCAGAAAGTTTTCCTAAACCTAACTTAGGAAAATACTTGTTTGTTCTTAGATTGAAGCTTGTTGAGTTGAAGTAGTGATTAGTTGGTCTTCTCCTTGTGTTTTAGCTCCTTCATCTTCTTTGTTTGTGAGGTTAAAAGGTGAGTTTTGAACTCACATCTACTTCTCTTGATTTCATTGATTTTGGGTATGAATTCCTAGCACTTGTTCATATGCTCTTGTTTTTGGTTCGGATTGAATTGGAGAATATCCAAATTTTTAGTGTTGGGTTCAATTCTTTAAAGATCCTAACTTTGATGTTTGAATATGTTTTTGGTTGCGAATCGGAGAGCTAATGGAGCTGGGGTATCTATTGGCTAAGGCTCCTTAACGCCATTGCTCGAATGGTCGCATTTTGGAAGAACTTGCATTTCATTGGAAAAAGGGGCAGAAACTACAGAAATATGCAGTTCGGCCGACCGAGCCCTGTAGCCGGTCGACCGACCTGCTCATGTCGAGTTTGTTTTATTTCCTGCATCTGGCCAGCCGACCGAGCCCTGCAACCAGTCGACCGACCTGCTCATGTTTTGCCTGTTTTGCCTATTTTTGCATATTTTGATTTGTTTTCCAAATTTTATCGATTCAAGTTGCTTCTTAGTGGGTGTTATTGCCTCTATGACTTTGATAACTTATTTTCGACCTCATCCATGGGTTTTTATAAAATAATCTTTCTAATCATATTAAAAGCTCGTTTCTCCAATTTATAAATTCTATTTAAACACACGCACAATTTCACACTTCGAGCGAAGTGGAAGGATGACTAAATGGTTGGGCAAAACACGGACCATGAATCTGTGCGTTTATCTTTCCGATTAATCCCCGACCTATTCAATTGATCGTTCCGACCTTCGGGTTTGGTTTACTGAGGATATGAGGTGAATTTTGTACTGCTTTGAGTGTGAAATTAACTAACGGATAGTAAACCGTTTAGTGCGAACGGGTGGTTATGGGACTCACGTTACCACTTTTCGGATTCCTTTCTGAGAGTTTGTGACACATGCTGCCTTTGGGATAGTGTCTTCGGACTGTCTCCTCTGGCTTGTTGCCTTTAATATCGCTTTTGGAGTTGGTCCTTTGCCCCGACTCAAGAGATAATTGGGATTGTCGGTTACATTTAGTATTGCTTTCGGAGTGGTTCTTCTTCACCACCGCTCAAGAGATATCGGAGTGGTTCTTCTTCACCACCGCTCAAGAGATATTGGAGTGGTTTCTTCACCACCGCTCAAGAGATATTGGAGTGGTTTCTTCACCACCGCTCAAGAGATATTGGAGTGGTTTCTTCACCACCGCTCATGATGTTTCATTTATATGTATATTCCCTTGGTATCGCCCTTCGGTGTTGGTCATTATGAGCCGCATGATGCGTAGCGTTTACCTTGTGGAACTTGTATACCTTATTGGTATTTGTTATTGCCTTTTGACTTGCTTTGGGATATTCTTATCCTTTGTTTCTATTTGTTGCCGATGATATGAGGCTTGTTCTATATGATTCATCTTTCGTTAGATGATTGTGTTATCTCTTTTAGAGATATCTATTATGCTTTGTAACCTTGCAGGTTTATTGTTGTTCAGTTTATCTAACTGATTTGTTTAGCTAGACTGACCCGTGTATTAATTACTCGGGTCAGACCGAGATCTTTCAGGTTAGGTGCCTTTGGACTTAGCCTATGTTGCTTCCGCATGGATTACTCCGCTAGCTTCTTTTTGTCATAGCTTTTTGTGTAGTCCTATTTTGCTGTAACTCTGATATGTATTCTTGCGAACTCATTTGTATATTGTGGTTTGCTATACCACTTGACATGTATTATTTTGTATACTCTGTTGTGTATCAATATTTGTGTATATGATGATCAACTGTTCTGTGATGTATATTGCATTTGAGTTGTTATATTCTGTTCTGATAGATCCTCTAGCCACCTATGGTTTTGTTTTAAGTATTCATTGGATATGTCGATCTGCTGGGTAAAGCAATTGTCGATGTATTCAATAGATAATTAAAGCAAGGCTATAGATGGTCGCTCCTAAGCAGTCTTATTCTCTGTGTTAGCAGACGGTATTATCTATTAATACTCTTTGCTAGCGTGGGTATAGAGGTGGGGCGTCACAAAGGTAGACAGGGGTAATTTCTTAAGTTATAGTACAACATTTTTTCTGTTTTACGATGTTTTGTTTAAGCTATTGGAAGTAGTTTTTTTTTTAAAGGTAAAAGGGGGTAATTTCCTAAGTTATAACACAACATTTTGTCCATTTTACAAAGTTTTGTTTTAAGCTATTGGAAGTAGTTTTTTTTAAGAAAAAAGGGTAAATAGGGGTAATTTCTTAAGTTATAGTACATCATTTCGTCTATTTTACAGCGTTTTGTTTTAAGCTGCTGGAAGCATTTTAAAAAAAAAAAGGTATAAAGGAGTAATTTCTTATGTTATAGTACATGATTTTGTCTATTTTATGACGTTTTGTTTTAAGCAATTGGAAGTATGTTTTTTTTTAAAAGGTAAAAAGGGGTAATTTCTTAAGTTATAGTACAACATTATTTCTATTTTACTGTGTTTTGTTTTAAGCTATTGGGAGTAGGTTTTTTTTAAAACAGGTAAAAGGAGGTAATTTCTTAAGTTATAGTACAACATTTTGTCTATTTTACAGCGTTTTGTTTTAAGTTATTGGAAGTAAATTTTTTTCCAAAAAAGGTAAAGGGGGGTAATTTGTTAAGTTATTTTACAGCATTCTGTCTATTTTACAGCGTTTTGTTTTAAGCTACTGGAAGTAGTTTTTTTAAAAAGGTAAGAAGGGGTAATTTCTTAAGTTATAGTACATCATTTTGTCTATTTTGCAGCGTTTTGTTATAAGCTATTAGAAGTGTTTTTTTTAAAAAAAGGTCAAAAAGGGTAATTTCTTAAGTTATAGTACATCATTTTCCTATTGTACGGCGTTTTGTTTTACGCTATTGGAAGTCTTTTTTTATAAAAAAGGTAAAAGGGGGTAATTTCTTAAGTTATAGTATAGCATTTTGTCTACTCTACATCATTCTCTTTTAAGCTATTGGAAGTATTTTTTTTTTTAAACAGTAAAAGAGGTAATTTCTTAAGTTATAGTACCGCTTTTTGTTTATTTTACAGCATTTTGTTTTAAGCTATTGGAAGTAGTTTTTTTTAAAAGTTAAGAAGGGGTAATTTCTTAAGTTATAGTACAACATTTTGTTTATTTTACAGCATTTTGTTTTAAGCTATTGGAAGTAGTTTTTTTAAAAAGGTAAGAAGGGGTAATTTCTTAAGTTATAGTACATAATTTTGCCTATTTTGCAGCGTTTTGTTTTAAGCTATTGGAAGTGGGTTTTTTTTTTAAAAAAGGTAAAAAGGGTAATTTCTTAAGTTATAGTACAACATTTTGTCTATTGTACGGCGTTTTGTTTTAAGCTATGGGAAGTCGTTTTTTTTATAAAAAAAGGTAAAAGGGGGTAATTTCTTAAGTTATAGTATATCATTTTGTCTACTCTATAACATTCTCTTTTAAGCTATTGGAAGTAATTTTTTTTTAAACTGTAAAAGAGGTAATTTCTTAAGTTTTAGAACGGCTTTTTGTCCATTTTGCAATGTTTTGTTTTAAGCTATTGGAAATAGTTTTTTTTAAAATAGGTAAAAAGGGGTAATTTTTAAGTTATAGTACAGCATTTTGTCTATTTTATAGCGTTTTGTTTTAAGCTAATGTAAGTTGTTTTTTTGTTAGAAAAGGTAAAAAGGGGTAATTTCTTAAGTTATAGTACAACATTTTTTCTTTTTTATAGCATTTTGTTTTAATTTATTGGAAGTAGTTTTTTTTTAAAAAAAGGTAAAGGGGGGTAATTTCTTAAGTTATAGCGCAACATTTTTCCCATTTTACAGCGTTTTGTTTTAACATATTGGAAGTAATTTTTAAAATAAAATGGTAAGCGTGGGTAATTTCTTAAGTTATAGTATAGCATTTTGTCTATATTACAGCGTTTTGTTTTAAGATATTGAAAGCAGTTTTCTCTTTTTTAAAAACGGTAAAAAGGGATAATTTCTTAAGTTATAGTATAACATTTTGTCTATTTTACAGCGTTTTGTTTTAAGCTATTGGATATAGTTTATTTTATAAAATAAAGGTAAAAGGGGGAATTTTTTAAGTTACAGTACAACATTTTGTCTTTTTTACAGCGTTTTGTTATAAGCTATTGGAAGTAGTTTTTTAAAAAAAAGGTAAAAATGGGTAATTTCTCAAGTTATAGTACAGCATTTTGCCTATTTTATAGTGTTTTGTTTTAAGCTATTGAAAGTTGTTTTTTTTTAAAAAGGTAAAAAGGGGTAATTTCTTAAGTTATAGTATAGCATTTTGTCTATTTTACAACGTTTTGTTTTAAGCTATCAGAAGTAGGGTTTTTTTAAAACAGGTAAAAGGGGGTAATTTCTTAATTTATAGTACAACATTTTTTCTATTTTATCGCGTTTTGTTTTAAGCTATTGGAAGTAGTTTTTTTAAAAAAAGGTAAAAGGGGGTAATTTTTTAAGTTACAGTACATCATTCTGTCTATTTTACATCTTTTTGTTTTAAGCTATTGCAAGTAGAATTTTTTTTAAAAACAAAGGTGAAAAGGGATAAAAATTTAAGTTATAGTACAACATTTTGTCTATTTTACAAGTTTTGCTCTAAGCTATTGGAAGTAGTTTTTTTATTAAAAAAAGGTTAAAAGGGATGATATCTTAATTATAGTACAGTTTTTGTCTATTTTACAGCGTTTTGTTTTAAGCTATTGGAAGTAGTTTTTTAAAAAAAGAAGGTAAAAAGGGGTAATTTCTAAAGTTATAGTGCAACATTTTGTATTTTTTACAGCATTTTGTTTAAGCTATCAGAAGTAGTTTCTTTTAAACAGGTAAAAGCGGGTAATTTCATAAGTTATAGTACAATATTTTGTCTATTTTACAGCGTTTTGTTTTAAGCTATTGGAAGTAGTTTTTTTTTTAAAAAAAAGTAAAAGGGGGTAATTTGTTAAGTTATAGTACAGCATTCTGTCTATTTTACAACATTTTGTTCTAAGCTATAAAAAGTAGTTTTTTTAAAAAGAAAAATACGTAAAAGGAAATTTTTTTAAAGTTTTGTACAACATTTTGTCTATTTTACAGCATTTTGTTTTAAGCTATTGGAAGTAGTTTTTTTGAAAAAAAAGGTAAAAATTGGTAATTTCTTAAGTTATAGTACAACATTTTGTCTATTTTACAGTGTTTTGTTTTAAACTATTGAAAGTAGTTTTTTTTTTAAAAACGTAGAAAGGGTAATTTCTTAAGTTATAGTACAACAGTTTGCGTTTTTTACAACATTTTGTTTTAAGCTATTGGAAGTACTTTTTTTTAAACAGGTAAAAGTGGGTAATTTCTTAAGTTATAGTACAACGTTTTGTTTTAAACAATTGAAAGTAGTTTTTTTTTTAAAAGGTAAAAGGGGGTAACTTGTTAAGTTATAGTACAACATTCTGTCTATTTTACAGCATTTTGTTCTAAGCTATGGGAAGTAGCTTTTTAAAAAAAAAAGATAAAAAGGAATTTTTTTTGAGTTATAGTATTACATTTTGTCTATTTTACAGCGTTTTGTTTTAGGCTATTATAAGTAGTTTTTTTAAAAAAAAGGCAAAAGAGGTAATTTCTTAAGTTATATTACAACATTTCGTCTATTTTACAACGTTTTGTTTTAAGCTATTGGAAGTAATTTTTTTTAAAAAAAGGTAAAAAGGGGTCATTTCTTAAGTTATAGTGCAACATTTTGTTTATTTTACAGCGTTTTGTTTTAAGCTATTGGAAGTAGTGTTTTTTTGAAAAAAAAGTAAAAAGGGTTAATTTCTTAAGTTACAGCACAGCATTTTGTCTATTTTACAGCGTTTTGTTTTAAGCTATTGGAAGAATTAAAAAAAAAGGTAAAAGGGGGAATTTTTAAGTTATAGTACAACATTTTGTCTATTTTACAACATTTTTTTAAACTATTGGAAGTAGTTTTATTTTAAAATGGTATAAGGGGGTAATTTCTTAAGTTATAGAATAACATTTTTTCTATTTTAAAGCGTTTTGTTTTAAGCCATTGGAAGTAGTTTTTTGAAAAAGGTAAAAATGGGCGATTTCTTAAGTTATAGTACAACATTTTGTTTATTTTACAACGTTTTGTTTCAAGCTATTGCAAGCAGTTTTTTTTTTTATAAAAAAGGTAAAAGGGGTAATTTGTTAAGTTATAGTACAACATTTTGTCTATTTTACAACATTTTGTTTTAAACTATTTGAAGTAGTTTTTAAAAAAGGTAAAAAGGGGTAATTTCTTAAGTTATAGTACAGCGTTTTATCTATTTACAGCGTTTTGTTTTAAGCGATTGGAAGTAGTTTTTTTTTAAAAAAAAAAGTAAAAAGGGGTAATTTCTTAAGTTATGGTGTTGCATTTTGTCTATTTTAAGCCGTTCGTTTTAAGCTATTGGTAGTAGTTTTTTTTAAAAAAAGGTAAAAAGGGGTAATTTATTAAGTTATAGCGCAGCATTGTCAATTTTACAGCGTTTTGTTTTAAGCTACTAGAAGTAGTTTTTTATTTTAAAAAAAAGGTAAAAAGGGGTAATTTCTTAAGTTATAATACAACATTTTGTCAATTTTACGGCTTTTTTTAAGCTATTGGAAGTAGTTTTTTTTAAAAAAAAAGGAAAAAGGGGGTAATTTTTTAAGTTATAGTACAGCATTTTGTCAATTTTATAGCGTTTTGTTTTAAGCTATTTGAAGTAGTTTTTTTTAAAAAAAGGCAAAAGGGATAATTTCTTAAGTTATAGTATAGCGTTTTATCTATTTTACAGCATTTTGTTTTAACCTATTTGAAGTATTTTCTTTAAAGAGGTAAAAAGGGGTAATTTCTTAAGTTATAGCACAGCATTTTTTCTATTTTACCGTGTTTTGTTTTAAGCTATTGGAAGTTGTTTTTTTAAAAAAAAGGAAAAAAAAAAGTGTAATTTCTTAAGTTATAGTACAACATTTTGTCTATTTTACAGCGTTTTGTTTTAAGCTATTTGAGGTTGTTATTTTTAAAAAAGGTAAAAATGGGTAATTTCTTTAGTTATAGTACGTCATTTTTTCTATTTTACAACGTTTTGTTTTAAGCTATTGGAAGTAATTTTTTTTAAAAAAAGGTAAAAAGAAATGATTTCTTAAGTTATAGTACAACATTTTGTCTATTTTACCGCGTTTTGTTTTAAACTATTGGAAGTAGGTTTTTTTAAAAAGGTAAAAGGGGGTAATTTTTAAGTTTTAGTACAGCATTCCGTCGATTTTAAATCGTTTAGTTTTAAGCTATTGGAATAAGTTTTTTTTTAAAAAGGTAAAAAGGGGTAATTTCTTAAGTTATAGCACAACATTATGTCTATTTTATAGCGTTCTGTTTTAAGCTATTGGAAGTAGTTTTTTTTTAATAGGTAAAAGGGGTAATTTCTTAAGTTACAGTACAGCATTTTGTCTATTTTACAGCGTTTTTTTTAAGCTATTGGTAATAGGTTTTTTAAAAAAAGGTAAAAGGTGTAATTTCTTAAGTTATAGTTTAGCATTTTGTCTATTTTACAACATTTTGTTTTAAGCTATTGGAAGAATTTTTTTTAAAAAAAAGGTAAAAATGGGTAATTTCTTAAGTTATAGTAAATCATTTTGTTTATTTTACAGCGTTTTGTTTTAAGCTATTTGAAGTAGTTTTTTTTTTAAAAAAAAGGTAAAAAGTGGTAATTTCTTAAGTTGTTGTACAATATTTTTTCGATTTTACATCCTTTTGTTTTAAGCTATTGGAAGTAGTTTTTTTAAAAAAAAAGATAAAAGAGTTTATTTCTTAAGTTATAGTACAACATTTTGTCTATTTTATCGCGTTTTGTTTTAAGCTATTTGAAGTAGTTTTTTTAAAATAAGGTAAAAGAGGTAATTTCTTAAGTTATAGTAAAGCATTTTGTCTATTTTACAGCATTTTGTTTTAAGCTCTTTGAAGTAGTTTATTTTAATAAAAGGTAAAAAAGGGTAATTTCTTAAGTTATAGTACAACATTTTTTCGATTTTACAGCCTTTTGTTTTAAGCTATTGGAAGTATTTTTTTTCAAAAAAAAAGGTAAAAAACGTAATTCTTGAGTTATAGTACAACATTTTGTCAACTTTGCAGCGTTATGTTTTAAGCTATTCGAAGTTATTTTTTTATAAAAATATGTTAAAAGAGGTTATTTCTTAAGTTATAGTACAACATTTGTTTAATATTACAGCATTTTGTTTTAAGCTATTGCAACTAGTTTTCTTAAAAGGGTAAAAGGGGGCAATTTCTTAAGTTATAGTACAGCATTTTGTCTATTTTACAGTGTTTTGTTTTAAGCTATTGTAAGTAGTTTTTTTTTAAGAAAATGTAAAAGGGGTAATTTCTTAAGTTATAGTACAACATTTTGTCTATTTTATAGCGTTTTCTTTTAAGCTATTGGAAGTATTTTTTTTAAAAGATAAAAAGGGTAATTTTTTAAGTTATAGTACAACATTTTGTCTATTTTACAGCGTTTTGTTTTAAGCTATTGGAAGTATTTTTTTAAAAGATAAAAGTGGAAATTTTTTAAGTTATAGTACAACATTATGTCTATTTTACAACGTTTTGTTTATAGCTATTGAAATTAGTTTTTAAAAAAAAAGGTAAACAGGGGTAATTTCTTAAGTTATAGTACAACATATTGTCTATTTTACAGCGTTTTGTTTCAAGCTATTAGAAATAGTTTTTTTTTTAAAAGGTAAAAAGGGGTAATTTCTTAAGTTATAGTGTAGCATTTTATGTATTTTACAGCGTTTTTTTAAGCTATTGGAAGTAGTTTTTAAAAAAAAAGGTAAAAAGGAAAGTCATAGTACATCGTTTTGTCTATTTTACAGCGTTTTGTTTTCAGCTATTGGAAGTAATTTTTTTTTTAAAAAAAGAAGTTAAAAAGGGGTAATTTCTTACGTTATTGTATAGCATTTTGTCTATTTTACAGCGTTTTGTTTCAAGCTATTGGAAGTATTTTTTTTAAAAAAAAAGGTAAAAAGAGGTAATTTCTTAAGTTAATAGTACAACATTTTGTCTACTTTGCAGTGTTTTGTTTTAAGCTATTGGGAGTAAGGGTTAATTTCTTGAGTTATAGTACAACATTTCGCCTATTTTACAGCGTTTTGTTTTAAGCTATTGGAAGATTTTTTTTAAAAGGTAAAAATGGGTAATTTCTTAAGTTATTGTATATCATTTTGTCTATTTTGCAGCGTTTTGTTTTAGGCAATTGGAAGTAGTTCTTTTTAAAAGGGTAAAAAGGGGTAATTTTTTAAATTATAGTACAACATTTTGTCTATTATACAGCGTTTCGTTTTAAACTATTGGAAGTAGTTTTTTTAAAAAAATGTAAAAAGGGGTAATTTCTTAAGTCATATTACAATATTTTGTTTTAAGCTATTGGAAGTCGTTTTTAAAAAAAAGGCTAAAAATGGGTAATTTCTTAAGTTATAGTACAACATTTTGTCTATTTAACAGCGTTTTGTTTTAAGCTATTGGATGTAATTTTTTTTAAAAAGGTAAAAAGGAGTAATTTCTTAAGTTATAGTAAAGCATTTTGTCTATTTTACAGCGTTTTGTTTTAAGCTATTGGAAGTAGTTTATTTTTGAAAAGGTAAAAAGGGGTAATTTCATATATTATAGTATAGCATTTTGTCTATTTTACAGCGTTTTGTTTTAAGCTATTAGAAGTAATTTTTTTAAAAAAATGTAAAAAGGGGTAATTTCTTAAGTTATTGTACAGCATTTTTTCTATTTTACAACGTTTTGTTTTAAGCTATTGGAAGTACTTTTTTTAAAAAAAGTAAAAAGGGGTAAATTCTTAAGTTATAGTAAAGAATTTTGTATATTTTACAGCATTTTGTCTATTTTACAGCGTTTTGTTTTAAGCTATTAAATGTAGTTTTTTTTTAAAAAATGGTAAAACGGGGTAATTTCTTAATTCATAGTGCATCATTTTGTCTATTTTACAGCGTTTTGTTTTAAGCTATGGAAGTAGTTTTTTTTAAAAGGTAAAAAGCGGTATTTTCTTAACTTATAGTACAACATTTTGTCTATTTTACAGAGTTTTGTTTTAAGATATTGGAAGTAGTTTTTTTAGAAAGGTAGAAGGGATGATTTAATAAGTTATAGTACAGCATTTTCTTTATTTTATAGTGTTTTGTTTTAAGCTATTGGAAGTAATTTTGTTTAAAAAAAAGGTAAAACGGGGTAATTTCTAAAGTTATAGTATATCAACTTGTCTATTTTACAGCGTTTTGTCTTAAGCTATTGGAAGCAGTTCTTTTAAAAAAAATGTAAAAAAGGGTAATTTCTTAAGTTATAGTACATCATTTTGTCAATTTTACAGCGTTTTGTTTTAAGCTATTGGAAGTAGTTTTTTTTAAAAAGGCAGAAGGCGGTAATTTTTAAGTTATAGCACAACATTTTGTGTATTTTACAGCGTTTTATTTTAAGTTATTGGAAGTAGTTTTTTTAAAAAAAAGTTAAACAGGGTAATTTCTTAAGTTATAGTACAGAGTTTTGTCTATTTTACAGCATTTTGTTTTAAGCTATTGGAAGTAGGTTTTTAAAAAAAAGAAGGCAAAAAGGGGTATTTTCTTAAGTTATAGTATAGCATTTTGTGTATTTTTCAGCGTTTTTAAGCTATTGGAAGTGGTTTTTTTAAAAAAAGGTAAAAAGGGAAGTTATCGTACATCATTTTCTCTATTTTACAGCGTTTTGTTTTCAGCTATTGGAAGTAGTTTTTTTTTTAAAAAAGTAAAAGGGGGTAATTTGTTAAGTTATTGTACAGCATTTTTTATATTTTACAGCGTTTTGTTTCAGGCTATTGGAAGTATTTTTTTTAAAAAAGTTAAAAAGAGGTAATTTCTTAAGTTAATAGTACATCATTTTGTCTACTTTGCAGCGTTTTGTTTTAAGCCATTGGAAGTAATTTTTTTCCAAAAAAAGGTAAAAAGGGGTAATTTCCTAATTTATAGTATAGCATTTTAAGTATTTTACAGCGTTTTTTAAGTTATTGGAAGTAGTTTTTTTTGAAAAAAAGGTAAAAAGGAAAGTTATAGTACATCATTTTGTCTATTTTACAGCGTTTTGTTTTCAGCTATTGGGGGTAGTATTTTTTTTAAAAAAAGTTAAAAAGGGGTAATTTCATAAGTTATTGTATAGCATTTTGTTTATTTTACAGCATTTTGTTTCAAGCTATTGGAAGTAGTTTTTTAAAAAAAAGGCAAAAATGGGTAATTTCTTAAGTTATAGTACAACATTTTTCTGTTTAACAGCGTTTATTTTAAGCTATTGGAAGTAGTTTTTTTATAAAAAACATAAAAAGTGGTAATTTCTTTAGTTATAGTACAACACTTTTATCTATTTTACAAAGTTTTTTTTAAGCTATTAGAAGTAGTTTTTTTTTAAATGGTAAAAAGGGGTAATTTCTTAAGTAATAGTACGACATTTTGTCTATTTTACAACATTTTGTCTATTTTACAGCGTTTCTTTATGCTATTAGAAGTAGTTTTTTTTAAAAAGGTAAAAATGGGTAATTTCTTAATTCATAGTACATCATTTTGCCTATTTTACTGCGTTTTGTTTTAAGCTATGAAAGTAGTTTTTTTTAAAAGGTAAAAGGGGTAAATTCTTTACTTATAGTACAACATTTTATCTATTTTGCAACGTTTTGTTTTATACTATTGGAAGTAGTTTTTTATAAAAGGCAAAAAGGGTTAATTTCATAAGTTATAGTACAACATTTTCTTTATTTTACAGTGTTTTGTTTTAAGCTATCGGAAGTAATTTTGTTTACAAAAATGGTAAAATGGTGTAATTTCTTAAGTTATAGTATATCATTTTGTCTATTTTACAGCGTTTTGTTTTAAGCTATTGGAAGTAGTTTTTTTTCAAAAAAAGGTAAAAAGGGTAATTGCTTAAGTTACAGTACATCATTTTTTCTATTTTACAGCGCTTTGTTTTAAGCTATTGGAAGTAGTTTTTTTAAAAAAAGCATTAAAATGGGTAATTTCTTAAGTTAGAGTACAACATTTTGTCTATTTTACAGCGTTTTGTTTTAAGCGATTGGAAGTTGTTTTTTTAGAAAAGGTAAAAAGAGGTAATTTCTTAAGTTATATTACAGCATTTTGTCTATTTTACAGCGTTTTTCTAAGCTATTGGAGGTAGTCTTTGTAACGATCCCAGTTTTAATGACGAATTTAAATTTGTAATTTAATTAATTTTTTTGATTAAATTTTGGATTTGTTTGAATTTTTCAAATTTAATAAGAACGTATACTTATTTGCTTTTAAAATTTGATTTGAAACTCAAAAATGAATATTTTCAGTTGAATTGAATTATAAATAAAGTGTTTAAAATAAAACTAAATTCTCTCAATATAAATAGATGTTAAACTGGAAGAAAAAAAATATAATGTAACATCCTGGAATTTTGTTAAATTTAATTTAATAAATTATTTGAATTTTTAAATTTAATTTGTGAAATTCAACAGACGTTTAATATTTTTGATATTAATATTACAAAGTTGTATGGAATTAAATCAGTTTTGATAGTAAAATAATAACAACGAATAAATAAAAATAGCTAACAAATAAGAGATTGTTTCAAAACAATAAAATAAAATATAGGTGATAAGTTAAATATTAATAGTATAAACTATGAATAGAAATGAAAGTTGAAATGTATGTTTGTAACAAAATCACAAAAGAAAAGACATATATTTTAATATAAGTGTGTAGAAATATAAAGGTGAACCAGATAAGTAGGTTGTAAACCAAACTAGAGTAAAGTGTTGTATTCAGCAAACAAAACATTAGATTATGAAAATCTACTAACAAAATAAAATAGTACTTGCCAAAAGAATAAAATAAAAACTAGCAAAGTAAAACAAGAAAGTAACTATTCAAAAAGATTAAAAAAAAACACTTACCTATAAAATAAAGTGAACAACATAAGCTGTAAACAAGCATGAACACGACATGCTATAAATACAAAGCAACATGCTTTCATTAAATGCTTACTCTTCAGCCACCCTTGAAGGAAGGAGGAAAGCATGGGTTGTACAAGCCTGTATAAAAATAATTATACAATACAATGATACTCTGTACTTTACTTGAGCCTGCATGTCCTCTCTATATACATGAGATTTGTCTTAGTTTATACGTTCAACAATCATAACAAAGATCAGAAAACAAAGAGAAAAGCAACTACATCAATTCAAACAACAAGATCAACAACAAACAGGATTTAAAAGGGAATCATCTGCATTTTTCAAACAATAAGTGTTATCTGTTCTTCTCCACTTCACATTCCAAGTGAGTAACTTAAATTTTAAAATACTTAAGTATATATGTTGCTTAATTATTGTCTGAGATGTGTATATATATTTATGCATTCCTGTGTATGTATGTTGATGTTTAAGTATATATATGTCTGCCTGTACAAATTTAGTTACCTCTATTCTAGTTTCTTCCAGACCAGATTTGCAAACAAATTCTCATCCTTAGATTTAATAACTGATAGAATTTAAAATATAAACAAAAGTTGTTTGTTTGATTATAAACTAAGTTTTTAAATTCTATTTAAGATAAAGCAACTTGTAAATCCCTCTGGAAATCAAAAAATCTGAGCAAATCTTTAAACAAGTCAAAATTCAAACATTTTATTTTACGATTTCAGGCATGTAAACTGAATTCATACATTATAATATGAATTTTAAAGCTGAAAGTGTAATTTTTAGTGTTAGGATTTAAGAGCAGTTCGACTTTGTATTCTAAACATTATTTGGTCAAATTCCGGCATGATGGTGAACTGGGGTAGTCGAGGTTGTGTGAGGTGGTGGAGGATGCTACGGAGGTGCCTGGAAAAATGGTCGGAGATGGTAATAACGGCGGTGGCGACGGCGGCGACCAGTTCTTGGCAGTAGACCTAGTTTTGGTGGGGTTTAGAATTTTGATCGCTAAAGCCTCCAGAGTTGATCGAGTGTAACGACACTGAGGGGAAAGCTAGTGTGGGGTTTGTCGGAGATGTAGCCGGTGGGGGTGACGCTCCTATGATCGGAAGATGGTGTGCGAGGGGATTTTCGATCGGAGTATCTCGTTTCAATTTGATCGAGTTGCCTCGATTTCGATTTTGAATAAAACGATGGGTGATGGGTGATGGATTGAGTTGAGGGGCTCAACGATGACTAGATGGCGACGGCAGTGGTGGCCAGGACATCGGCGGTGGATGGTGCAAGTGCACACTTGTTTGCGTGTGTCAGTGATTATGGTTGGGTGGTTATAGTTGGGAAGATGAAGATAACTTGAAGGAAGTATCGAGTAATATTGGGTTTGGCTCGAGTCTTAACTCGAGTGCATTCTGTTGTGCGCCAGGTTAGATCAACACTTAAACAAAATTTTGAAAAAAAATACTCACACGGGTTGGTTAGGGGGAAAACTCGAAGCACTCAGGCATTTTTCTCGGGTGTGACTCGAAGCGGGTCTCAGGTTTGATATAAAAACAGATTTTGACTTTAAAACCAGATTTAAATTTTAAATATTTTTAACCCATGTTTTAGGATAATTGTTTTGGCTTAAAATTGGATTAATAAGTGTTAATTAATTATAAATAAAAGGTTAGTTAATTAATTAATTAAGATAATTAATTAAGAAGCAATTAATTAATAAAAAGTGATAAAACGATATTTTTTAAGTTTATTTAGACTTAAAATTCATATGTTGAAAATTATGGTTTATCTTAAATTAATTAAGGATAATTTATTAATAATTAAAGACTGATAAATCAAATGATTAAAGAATAATTAATTAAAGAAAAAATTAATGTATGTGATAAATTAATTAAGGTAATTAATTTGAGGATAATTAATTAATTAAAGGTTAATTTATTAATGAAAGTTATTAAAGGATGATTTATAAATTAAGGGTTAATTAATTAGGAATAATTAATTATTGATTAAAAGATAATTAACTAAAATGATTTATAATTAATTTATTATTAATTAACTAAGATTTGTAGTTTATTTATAAGTATTAACTTGGTATAAATTAATTATAATTAGATACTAATTTATCTTACTTATGAATATTTGGATTCTATTGGATGATTTGTGTTAACCCCACTGAAACTTAGGCCGACTCAACAGATAAGGCAGTCAGCGACTCATAGGAATCAGCGACTCAACTGATGAAGCGACTCAGAGATTGCCGACTCAATGGGTCAACGACTCATTGATAGCAACGACTCAGTGAGTTAGCGCCTTAAAGGAACAGTATGGATCAACGACTCAGCAGGTCTGCGACTCAAGGCCTAGACCGATCCAACGACTCATTCGAGCTCCGACTCATCAAAGACCGACTCATCTGATCACGACTCATCCATTCAAGGTCCTTAAGTATCTCATTAGGTTTACGACTCAAGAGATGAACAACTCAAGAGGCCGCTACGACTTAAGGAACCTGACGGGTTAAGGAGATTCGATGGGTTAAGGATGGCACGACTCAGGAAAGCCTACGGCTAAAAAATAGGACGACGCACGACACAAGACTCAGAGGCAAGTTCAAAATCATGCTGCAAAGAGGTGACTCGCAGACGACTCACGACTCATCATGAGTCGGTCACGACTCATCATGAGTCGGTCACGACTTATGACTTAGCAATTTCAGCCTAAACAGTTTGCCTATAAATACAAGGTCACATTCAACATGAAGGTGACTTTTGCTCATTCTCTTCAAGCGCTGATACTCTGCTGCATTCCAAACCAATTCAACACTTGAAGCTCTCGAGACACTAAGAACGCTACAAACAACTTCAACAAGAGATCACGTACATCCAACATGGATTCAAAGACTCTCATCTCCTTCGAAGTTTGAAATACTTGTTCTAAGTTTCTTGTAATTCAAAGTGAATTGTACTTGGGAAGAATTGTATCAACTTGTAACGAGATCATCAATAAAAGTACTTAAAGTGGACGTAGGATGCACCCATAAGCCGAACCACTATAAAATTGCTGTTGTTTACTGCTTTCCCGTTATTACTTGCTTGTAATTCTTTCCCGATCTATCGGGTGGTGCTTTCACAACTACACTTCACACACCGGGGTGTTAGCGTTCACATTTTAGCGTTAACATTTTTGGTGCTTTCACTGAGAATTGAACTCAGGGGCAAACTTCAACCATTGTTCAGCAAAATTCTAACAGAAACCATGGTTTCAGAAAAGAAACGGAAGTTGTTAAGGTTTGAAGGTACTTACAGCAATGCCATTTCTCTTCCCACGCTAAGTGAAACAGCTTCAAGTATTGGAGTCACAAGGGCTGAATTAAATGCCGTGATATATGGAATATATCAACACATGGAAGTTCAAAGCAATAGGATACTGGATAAGATGAACGCATTGCAGGAAGAAGTCCATCGACTAGAAAGTGATATAAAAACCATTGCCAAAGAGGTCTAGGTTTCAGAAGAATGGAATGCCCCTCAACGAGCAACTGGCATTACTATTGGAACATTCCCCCAAACAGAGAATTCATGGCCACGACCAACTATCCACGAGCGTTTGTCAAGGCGAACTTTTGAAAGAATAGTTGATGATTACCCATTGAGTCCTGGTAACGATGAAGAATACATACCGGAAATGATTGAACAGAAAGAGAAGAATGGGGGAAGAAGAAAACAGAAACTCTTGAAAAAAGCTCGACGCTTCATACCCTCCAACTTCACTCCCTTGACCGACACTCCGGAAAGTATCTTCTTGGCAACAAAGGATGTTGTTGTTTACCCCAAACCATCTCTGATGAGGAGAAGCGCGACAGACAATGGGAAATTCTGTCAATTTCACAATCAACCTGGCCATGAAACTGACCAATGTCGCCATCTAAGGAAGGAGATTGAAGAATTGATCAAGCAGAATGAACTGCAACAGTATGTGAAAAAAGATGGAATTAACCATTCCTCATCCTCTAAGGTGCAGCTGGTTCCCGCTCAACAATGTAGCTCAAATAAAAGAACCGTGGCTCAGGGAGATGAAGGTCCGATCATCAGTATCATCACAGCAAGCCCTCACCAGCCAGGGAAAAATTGGATGAGGCGGGAAGACGTGCTCACGCTCCAAGGAGACCTTCAAAGTGAAAGGAAGTTTCGATTCTGAAAGATGTTGCCATCCAGTCCTCTTATGCCAAAAGATTCAATCCCTAAAGCCTGGGGCAGCAATTGCTTCCATACCTTACTTGAACACTTTGCTTCAAATTTGTAAAAAAGTGCTGATCCAATGATTCTTGTATCAAAATCTGTTGTAAAAACAACGCCAATAAATAATAAAAACTATAAGTCTTGCTTTCCCTATTATTACAAGTCGCTTATTTTATTTCGATATGTGAAATACTCTGAGAATATCACTAAGATTATCGATCTAAATTTGCAGGCAATAATACCAAGCTGATTCATTGCAATATCAAGCAACCCTTGGTAGCATTCAAAAGCAAGCCTTAAACAACAGAATTCCAGGGCCATAAAAGCAAAGCTTACCAGTCACAAGACCAAGTGATCCGCGACATCATCCAGCAATCAAGCATTGAACCATTCAAAATTCCCATATTCAAATCCTACAAAAGGAGAACTTCAGACGAAAGTAAGCAAGGTGGATAGAAGCAGATCATATATGGCTAACTACAAATGCTTGAACAAACAAACAGCAAGTTAAAGAACCTATATCTGCCACCACCAATTTGCTTAACTATAAAATATACTCCTTTGGGTAAGGGAGAGGCTTGGCAGCTGAAAGTGGTGACACTTGCGAAGCAATGGGGATTATCAACATGAATCAACGGCAAAGAGACATGCGAGAGCAAGCGTCAGCCAACAAAAAGAATATTTCAGAAGCACAAGCCCTCTTTGAAGGCATAACTCCTCAGAGGATAAAAACCTCAAGCGGGCTTCACCGAAAAAAGGCGTCTTTCTCGTTACAAAGTCGTGGAGTTATCGGTCGGCACACTCCCGAGAATCCATCCAACCGAGAAAAGGAAACTCCAAACTTCCTGACAATAACCCTACTTAGGGGCACGCATTTCACCACACCCGGTCGACATACTCCCGTGAGATGAAATGTGAAAAGCTCTCCTCGGGGGAGAAATGCTTCTCTACGGAGACAAAATGCTTCTCCTCAGAGACTAAAGCCCTCTTCGGAGGCAAAATGCTTCTCTACGGAGACCGAATGCTTCTCCTCAGAGACCAAAGCCCTCTTCGGAGGCAAAATGCTTCTCTACGGAGACCGAATGCTTCTCCTCAGAGACCAAAGCCCTCTTCGGAGGCAAAATGCTTCTCTACGGAGACCGAATGCTTCTCCTCAGAGACCAAAGCCCTCTTCGGAGGCGAAATGCTTCTCTACGGAGACCGAATGCTTCTCCTCAGAGACCGAAGCCCTCTTCGGAGGCAAAATGCTTCTCTACCGAGATCAAATGCTTCTCCTCAGAGACTAAAGCCCTCTTCGGAGGCGAAATGCTTCTCTATGGAGACCGAATGCTTCTCCTCAGAGACCGAAGCCCTCTTCGGAGGCGAAATGCTTCTCTACGGAGACAAAATGCTTCTCCTCAGAGACTAAAGCCCTCTTCGGAGGCGAAATGCTTCTCTACGGAGACCGAATGCTTCTCCTCAGAGACCAAAGCCCTCTTCGGAGGCAAAATGCTTCTCTACGGAGACCGAATGCTTCTCCTCAGAGACCAAAGCCCTCTTCGGAGGCAAAATGCTTCTCTACGGAGACCGAATGCTTCTCCTCAGAGACCAAAGCCCTCTTCGGAGGCAAAATGCTTCTCTACGGAGACCGAATGCTTCTCCTCAGAGACCGAAGCCCTCTTCGGAGGCGAAATGCTTCTCTACGGAGACAAAATGCTTCTCCTCAGAGACTAAAGCCCTCTTCGGAGGCAAAATGCTTCTCTACGGAGACCGAATGCTTCTCCTCAGAGACGAAAGCCCTCTTCGGAGGCGAAATGCTTCTCTACGGAGACCGAATGCTTCTCCTCAGAGACCAAAGCCCTCTTCGGAGGCAAAATGCTTCTCTACGGAGACCGAATGCTTCTCCTCAGAGACCAAAGCCCTCTTCGGAGGCAAAATGCTTCTCTACGGGGACCAAATGCTTCTCCTCAGAGACCAAAGCCCTCTTCAGAGGCAAAATGCTCCTCTTCGGAGGCACAACTCTTCGGAGGACAAAGACCTCTAATGGGACATATGCCACAAAAAAGAAAGTTCTCTACTCAACAAAAAAGATTGGAGGAGTCATGACCCACCAACCATGAGAGAGTAACTTCCAGGCAATGTAAACCATCTCTGGGGCACATTTCACCAGGAGTTGAAGTGTTATGACCGCTCTTCGAAATTACACTTCACCAGAGTTGAAATGCAAACAAAATAAAGACCTCTTCGGGGGCACATTTCACCAGGAGTTGAAGTGTTATGACCGCTCTTCGGAATTTCACTTCACCAGAGTTGAAATGCAAACAAAATAAAAGCCCTCTTCGGAGGCACATTTCGCCAAGAGTTGAAGTGTAACAACCGCTCTTCGGAACTTCACTTCACCAAAGTTGAAATGCAAAACAAAATAAAGACCTTTCTGAAAGTCCACGTTTCACCGAAATTGAAATAAAACTTCCAAGTGTTGAAACGTGAAAAGGCTTTCTTCAAAGGCACAACTCTTTGGAGGTACACGTTTCACCGAGATTGAAATAAAACTTCCAAGTGTTGAAACGTGAAAAATCCCTCCTTAGAGGTACAACCCCCTCCCGGGGACACAATCAAGAAGAAAGACCTCTTCGGAAGCCCACGTTTCACCAAGATTGAAATAAAACTTCCAAGTGTTGAAACGTGAAAAGGCTTTCTTCAAAGGCACAACTCTTTGGAGGTACACGTTTCACCGAGATTGAAATAAAACTTCCAAGTGTTGAAACGTGAAAAATCCCTCCTCAGAGGTACAACTTTGTAAAAAAAAAAAAAAAAAAAAAATAATCCTCATCAAAAGCGTACTTTAACTTTCAAAGGAAGAGTAATTTACCTACTATGGAAAATGATCGTTAAAAAAGAAAAAGAAAAAGAAAAGAAGTTAAAGTACCCTTCAGAGGTCCGCTTTACCACATAGAGGAATTCACTTGGTAAAATATGCGCATAAGCAAAAGAAAAAAGTGATTTCTTCGAACGACAAAGCGTAGAAACTTATACGAAGGGAGTTGTACTCTACAAAAATTTTCTTTAAAGAATAAAATAATTATTCTTTAGCAAATAAGAGTGCAAGTCCCCTCGAAGTATAAAATATTGCAGCAAGCTTAAGGTATGGGGGCAACATGGTATAATAGTGTAGCTGCATCAGTAAAGTAATACTCAAACAACATACCATAAGCCCGCTGCAATATCGTGTAAATAAACTTGTGCAAAAAATAAATAGTAAATGCATTCTCAAATTCAAACAGAAGTTTGTACAAACAGGGAATCATTTTATTCAACTATAATGCAGATACAGGTTTCAAAATAAAGAAAAGCGGGGGCCGGTACCCGCACAATTCTCGGCCAGTACATACAAAAGGCAAAAAGCTAAAATCTTCACTTCTTCTTCCCTCCTTTGGACCCTTTACCCGGTCGAACGACCAGCTTTTCAGGTCGGCCAGTGGGTATAAGGGAAGTAGGAGAGGTAGGTGCAACCGGTTCAACTTCCGGCTCCTCTTCAGTGGCGGTGATTTTCTTCCCCCTCCTCTTTGATGTCCCACGCTTCTTTCTCCTTTGTGAGGAAGACTCACTCCCCGGAGTGACAAGTTTTGATAGAGCAATGTCGTCAGAAGGAGTCCGCTCCGGGGATATGTCACCTCCCTCAGGTCTCTCATCTTTCTGCTCTTGCGAAGCGATGGGATCATCCAAGCCGTGAAGAGCCTCTATTTGTTCCTCCTGTGATCCAGGTTGCGAGGCAGAAGGTGGCGCCACCTGAAGAGATGAAGGAAGGATAACCGGAGGAGTAGAAGTTTGAGCAGTGCTTGGTACTTTCTCTACAGAAGAAAAGAGGTTAAAGTCAGTAAAGAGAGGAGATGAAGGCTTACCAATAAAGTTGGTAGAGAGAGGAGATGAAGGCTCATCAAGGTTGAGAAAATAGCCAAGGAGTTCATGAAACTCATGTGAAACAAATGAACAACCCGCTTGAACAGAATTGACAGTAGCGGGATTAACAGTGAAGTTACCTGGTGAAGCTGATTTCCTGATATCAACTTCATAAGCTTGCGCGTCAGCGCTCTCATCACCCTCGTCTCCACCATGTACGCTTGTAATCTCAGTGGTAACTTTGGTAGGAGAAGCAAAATGGGAACTGGAACCAATGATGTTGACTTCAGACGAAGAAGGTGGCTGGACTAGAATAGTTGAAGTGGTTTTTTCCAGCCGGTCCCCTTCCGTCACTTCGGTTCTTAGTTTGGCAAGTTGTTCCTTTCCCCTGGCGAGAGCAGCGCGAGCGTCTTCATCAAAATAATGCCTTTCCAGGGCTGACTCGTCATAACCAGCACCTTCAGCACCAAGCATATCGAGGGCGGCCTCCCACACTTCAGATAAAGTGATCTCATACTTGGGACCAAGAAAAGCGAGGCTTCCACGCCCCAAGACGCTATGCAAATAGAAGTCGAATAATGTTGAGCCGAAGCTGTTCTTGGTCGCCTCATGAGAATCTTCAGCTGCGATTCTGCTGGTGACAGCCTCATCACGCTCCCTCTCAGTTTTGGAAAGCTGAAGCTTAAGCATTTGTATCTCCGCTTCCTGGGAGTTGTTTTTCTTTTGAAGCTCAGCAATATCAGAAGCATAGCCCTCGTTGATTCTTTTCTGCACTTCAAGCCTGTCCTCAGCGTCCCTCTGACTGGCATGAGCATCTCTAACTTGTCTGAGAAGCACTTCTTCTTTTTGAGAGTATGAAGTAGAGGAAGCAGCAAGCTCATCTTTCAACTTCTCAACCTTTGCTTCGAGCTCCTCGTTGTAGGAAGTAATGCTCCTCATTTCGGTATCATGCTGCTCAAGGACCTTTTGCCACTCAGCCTTATCGTTTTCCATGGTGAGCATGGCCTCTAAGTTGGCACGGTTAACTCTTTGAAGCTCATCAACAAGCTTCTGCCAGTTTGACATCCCCTCGATATCAAGTTTGACGGCGTCAAGATTTCGTAGCATAGCAGGCTTGTCAATAGGAACCAGGTCAAGGTCGAGTCTCACACCCTTTAAGCACCATTGTGGAAAACGACTTTGTAAAGTGGCTGGGCCAGGTCCCACTTGAAATTTAGGCCTGCTTATTATTGTCTGGATGTCCTCCTTCCCGAGAGCAGGAGAGTCGGAAGGAATGTCAAGAGGGGCAGGGGCAGTAGGCTTTTCGGGAGTAGTGGAAGCATGTCTCTCACCATATCGGGCTCGTTTGCCTGAATCTTCAGCTACATGACCCTTTCCTCGGTCGTCGTGAGATTTCCTTTTGTGAGAGTCGTCACTTCTCTGCAGAGAATCATGGTGCTCATCCCTATCCCTTCTGTCATAACGCTCTTCTGCATCCCTCCTTTCACGAGCCTTTCGAGCAGCCCTCTCTTCGTCAGACTCTCTATAGAAGGCGAAGTAGCGCCCATAATTATATTGGCCACCCCCCCCGTAGCGTTGGAAATCCTGATAATATGATCCGCCGCGTGTCATTGAAGAATCTGAAATAAGAAAAGATAAGCTTTAGAAATCTTTAAAGTATAAGAAGATAAGTGCATAAATGTGCTGGAAAATCCTTAGTTGTGTGTGAAGTGCAAGCTACTCGCGTTGGACTAACGAACCACTCCTCTGTTGGGGGTAAGTGATAGATTTCACTGTTGATGACAATTCTTGAGATAAAGGAGTTAGAGTCTGTTGGAGGGCAGATGTTGCTTCAATCGTCGGAGGTATAGCTTTACCATGAGCAGGGTCTTCTTTAAAGAGCTCTTGGGAAGTGATAATCAAGTCACTTAAGTCCCCAAAGACGTCATCATCGTCATGCCCAACCTGTTTCCCTCCATCAGTTCCTTTATCGGCACTATTCCTGGTTTGGGAAGGGGGCTCCTCTTCCTCTTCAGTAATGGGGGCAAGCGCGGGTTTTTCGGATTGCCCCATGTCATCTCTTGGAACAGAACACTTTATTAGTGAAGTTTTTGCAGAAGTTTCTCCTCGCATGTGCTCTTTAGTGGAAACTGGGGGATCAAGAGTTTTCGCCGGAGAATCAGGAACTTCTGTTGGAGGTTCATGAGGCTGAGTAAAGCGAGAGGGATGGAGGAGTCCGTATTGATGTAAAAATTCATCAGTTAGCAGAAACTTTATGCTCCTTTCTTCTGCTGGCACAGCACTTAATCTTTCGAAAATTTGCTTATGGCTTGGGTCCCTAGCAGGGGGTGGAAGCGCTAAAATAGGAACAAAGAATGAAGTTAGCAACTGAAAGTTCGGATCTCAAAAAATGGCTTCAAAGTGGAAAGAATATAGACAGGAAATCTTACTTCCTACTCTCCAGATGGCATAAAACCCTGGAGGGCAGCGAACAAAGAAAAACTGATTCAAAAATCCGTGAGCACTTTCGGAGAGATCAGTAATAAGTTTGCGGTTTCGAGCGCTTCTTATAACCACAATGGAGGGATGGTCTTTAATTTTCGTAAACGAGCAAAAATAGCAGATCTCCCCGAAGCTCGGTAATCGATCCAAAACTCTCCTATATAGAACACATAACCCCATCAGAATAGCGCAGCCATTGGGGTGTAGTTGGAATGGAGAGATAGTCAACCGAAGCAGGAACTGTTGAAGAAAGTCGTTAAAAGGAGGAATAGCGCCGTTCAAGCACATTTGACGATTGACAGCAACAAAGCCATGAGGGGGCCTATCCGCGGTATCATTTGGCCCCGGAAATAAGACGTCAGCGTCATCGATGCCAAACTGGACGCGTAGTTGGTTAAACGCCCGCTGGTTCAAAGTTGTGGATGTTCTCTCCGGAGGGTTATCTACAGGGATAGCTACTGGGAAGACATCTTCAGCCTGGCCCATCGGCTCTTCTTGATGAGAAGTCATTCTACACAAGCAACTGGATGTTCAAATGCGAAGGTGCGCGTTTCCTAAAAAGTGTGAAGTGTTGTGCAAGACTAATAAAAGTGACAAGTATATATAACTGGAATTATACTAATCGATGCTTGATCGATTGTAAACATTTCAAAACTTGTTAATCTAAAAGTTCAAACATAATATTAGTGCAAGCAAGTCGATTTCAATTGACTATTTCAGTATTGCTTTGGTATTTTGTTTGAAATTGATATGTTAAAAGCACTTCATACATACAGTTTATTCAAGTTAATCATCTATCATTAACTAATCTGTCGTTCGATGTGGGCAATCAATGACAGTATATTCGTCCCAGTTTTCTGTGAATGTTATATTAACAGGTTATTAGCTTACAAGTTAAAGCAATCTGTAAAAGATTCAAGCAGCAGTTCAAGGTTCAAGTGGAGTTTAAAAGTGCAAGTGCTAAGTCGTAGACGACTCAAGGACTAAGTCGAAGACGACTCAGCAATACTTAGGTCACGAGTCATAAAAGAGAATAGATGTCAGCTCAGAATTATGAAAAATTCATCAAGACATGTCTCGGCCCCGACTCAAGCATTGTGTCGTGATGTCTCGGCCCCGACTCAAGCATTGTGTCGTGATGTCTCGGGCCCGACTCAAGTCTTGTGTCGTGAAGGTTGGTGAGCCGGTCCAGAGTTGAATCGCAAAGGGTTTTAGGTCGTTCAAGATTATTAAGTCGCATCAGGGGTAGTGTTTTACTCTGATTGGCCTATCTACCATACAACTCCAAAACCCGTTTCCCTCCTACCCCATGATAACCCAATGACCTATCTCCAAGTCCTATCTTCGGATCCTAACCCATAACCCGTTAACCTAATGGTATCTCCAAAAATAGTAACTTTAATCCTATCACAATACAGAATCGCCTCGAATGATGGATCGCCGCGAGTAAAATCAAGCAGATCTAAGTTCATCAACAATCAAATCCAACAAAACTCGTAAGACACGAAGAGGCAAATCGGAGGCGAAGGATTAAGCGTGTAAGACAATAATGATCAACGATCGAAGAAAGGGAAGAAATCGCTTACGATTGTATGTTGACTAGAGAGGATTGGGTGCTAATTCGAGTTGAAATTATTTTTGGGAGCTTGGAGATGTGTTAATGGCGGAACACGACTCAAGAGATTGATAAAGGAAGAAGAAGATAGAAGTGATGGTTCATCCATTTTATACCAAGGAAGTAGGGCATGAGTCGGCACAAGCGAGTTAAGATAAGTCGAAGCGCGCGACCTACGACTCAGGCGCGTGCTTCGAGGGGAAAATGTTAACCCCACTGAAACTTAGGCCGACTCAACAGATAAGGCAGTCAGCGACTCATAGGAATCAGCGACTCAACTGATGAAGCGACTCAGAGATTGCCGACTCAATGGGTCAACGACTCATTGATAGCAACGACTCAGTGAGTTAGCGCCTTAAACGAACAGTATGGATCAACGACTCAGCGGGTCTGCGACTCAAGGCCTAGACCGATCCAACGACTCATTCGAGCTCCGACTCATCAAAGACCGACTCATCTGATCACGACTCATCCATTCAAGGTCCTTAAGTATCTCATTAGGTTTACGACTCAAGAGATGAACGACTCAAGAGGCCGCTACGACTTAAGGAACCTGACGGGTTAAGGAGATTCGATGGGTTAAGGATGGCACGACTCAGGAAAGCCTACGGCTCAAAAGATAGGACGACGCACGACACAAGACTCAGAGGCAAGTTCAAAATCATGCTGCAAAGAGGTGACTCGCAGACGACTCACGACTCATCATGAGTCGGTCACGACTCATCATGAGTCGGTCACGACTCATGACTTAGCAATTTCAGCCTAAACAGTTTGCCTATAAATACAAGGCCACATTCAACATGAAGGGGACTTTTGCTCATTCTCTTCAAGCGCTGATACTCTGCTGCATTCCAAACCAATTCAACACTTGAAGCTCTCGAGACACTAAGAACGCTACAAACAACTTCAACAAGAGATCACGTACATCCAACATGGATTCAAAGACTCTCATCTCCTTCGAAGTTTGAAATACTTGTTCTAAGTTTCTTGTAATTCAAAGTGAATTGTACTTGGGAAGAATTGTATCAACTTGTAACGAGATCATCAATAAAAGTACTTAAAGTGGACGTAGGCTGCACCCATAAGCCGAACCACTATAAAATTGCTGTTGTTTACTGCTTTCCCGTTATTACTTGCTTGTAATTCTTTCCCGATCTATCGGGTGGTGCTTTCACAACTACACTTCACACACCGGGGTGTTAGCGTTCACATTTTAGCGTTAACAATTTGATTGTTTGATATCCTTGATATATTATGCTTTGTGATACATCCTGATATATGTTGTGATCTGTAATTTACTTATCTGTGATATATATCTGTGATCTGTGAATGAACGATAAGCGTGATAGTTAATACCGCTTATCAACTATATTTCTGTATTCTAATCTGTGATGATTGAATGATGTTGCACTACTGTGTGAAACCCCTGGACTACACTTTTACACACACAAATATGGATTTCACGTGGAAATCGGTTAAGTCGCAGATAATTTAAATTTGATGTTTTTGAAATTGAAATTTTAGTTTCGATTGATTTTGAAATTGGAAATTTGGGTTTAAAGTGAAAAGCTTTTGAAATAGAATTTCAAAGATAAAACTTATTTTCGAATAACTTGATTAAGTTTTGGAATTTAAATATTTTGATTTAAATTTGAATTCAATACTTGAAATTGAATTCTATGATTTGAAGCTAGGGATTAACGATATTATACTAGTTATATATGAGTCAAACCATTGTTTAAGTATTGTTCTTTTAGGAATTTGAATTAACCCAAAGGTTGTAACTTGTATAAATGAAATAAGGTTTTTCCGAAATAACATTGTTGTTTCTAAATGATAAAAAGCTTTCATAGGAGAAATGAATTTCAAATTGTATTAAAAGGATTTCATGTTTAAACTGAAATGGTTTTCCAAGTTACAAATGAATATCTGGAAACGAATTTTGAAAGAGAATTTTGGGAACGAACTTTGAAAGATATAAGTTAAATCTTAATTTAAAGATTTAATGAATTAAATCCAATTGAATTGGAATTTTTTGAAATCCAGGAATGAATCTTTGAGAAACTAGGTGAACTTTATGAAATAAATCCTTTCGTTTTAAAAGATTGGAAATGGTAAATTGTTAAACCATTTGAAAGAAAAGCTTTGGATTTTTAAGTTGTGACTTAATTGAAATCCCATATCCATATGTTTTAAATGTTGTGCTCACTATTCGGATTAGCCAGGAAAGGATCTTTGGGTCGGATAACCCATTCCGAATATGTGATACATCGTTATGGATAGCATTTGAAGACCGGTGGTGAAGACCGGGTATTTGTGAGAACGATAGGACGACCTATCGATTGTCTCTGCACCGAGTAACTATGGTATAGAGATTCCCTAAGTGATGGGAAGTTCGATCGGGATTGCGAATACCCGGATTACAAGGGCTTCTTTGGAGGTGCCTTCGGTTCTGTTCGAACCCAGAATAGACTTGTATGGATTGTATGTCTAACATTACATTTTGAGATATAAAGCGGATTTCTTTTAAATACATTTCTGTTGGTGGCGGAGAATTTATTCTCTTAGCTTAACACCCTTCTCTGAGACGTACGAGCTCAGAGGTTATGTAGTTGAAGGTTATTAGCGATATATTCCCAATTTGGTAATGTGACATGCTGAGTGTTGCTGTGAAATGATCATTGTGTTGATCATTTGTGATAGGATCATTTGGTTGATCGTTTATCTTTGTGATCATTTCTATGATCATTTGTTGACCCAAAGCACAGCTTTTGTATAAAGCGTGGCTTTGTGGACGAGACTTCGTCGAACCTCACACCCCGGAATGGTCAAAACAGGAAAGATGCAGCAAGGTTATGAGGGGTAGCTCCCTTTAGGGTATGTGCATTTCCTTTTGGAAAAGGGTGGTATCATGGTATGGAGCCCAGATACTTACTCATGTTGAAACACTTTATTATTATGGTGTGATGTTGATTACGAGCGCTCGGTTAAAGGTCCCAAAGGACCGGGGGATGGCATACTCGTGTCAGTAGTTACCCAGTTATGGGTAACCCAGCCTTGTGTTGGCAGAGATCCGGTTAGGTTCTCGGGGACGTCCTTCCAGAGGCGTTCTCATGTGGCAATGGGAAGTTCCTTGGCCTGACCATTTGTTGCAAATCCAAAGAAACAATACGATCTTGTACGGTTTTAGTTGTATAACCTGCCATGGAATGTGGCGGTAACCTGCTATTGAACATGGTAGCTATAGTAGGCATAAGTGCGGAATGCCTATGCTGGCTAAGATTTATATCTTTATTTTCGAAATGAATTTTTCCTACACTATGCACTAGTAATAATATCAAATGTTTCTTTTTAATGCGTATCAAGCATCTTTGACTATCATAAGGAGAAATCTCCTCCGATTCTGCGTTTGCATTGTGTGTGTGTGCGGGAGGCCTTATGGTAGTCTCATTTTTAAAAAGCATTGCGAATTGACTTTGAAAATCTTTTGTTGAATGTTTTAAAAGATAAACTGTTTTAGTTGCTCACACCAGTCCCACGACTGATCCGGAGTTTATTGTTTCTTTCCTAAACTCTGGGTGCTCATTATTTTCTACACGAGCAGTCTAGAGTTTGGGTTTTTCAGATAGTCGGGTTTAGTAGATTATCTAGAGTTAGTTCAGTCTTTGGACCACACCAGTCCTGCTTAGCTTGGTGCATCGTTATTGGGAGTTCGAGCTATTGCTGGATTGGTTCTTGGAGTTGGGAGTTGCGGATTTGGAGTTCTCTTTCGAAGACTATCTTAGAGTTATATTGTTCCACCTGCTAGATGTTATCTATTTTTCTTTTCCGCTGCTATTTTATTGTATCATATCTCTGATGTATATTGATATCTATTGGATCATCTGTTGTATCAGATACTGTATCAAAGCTGTATATCAATGTATTATTTTTTTATTCCGCTGTGTTATTTACTTAATGTTGTTATGAACTCCGGCGAATCGGATTTGAACGGTCGAATCTATGACATTCGAATACGATATGAAGTATGGATGTCGATTTTCGAGCGGGCAAAATCCGTCTCGTCACATTTGGTATCAGAGCTAAGGTTAAAACTTTAGCTTAGTAGTATAAACACATTAAGTAGCTCATTAGATATAGGGTGAAGTATACCCTAGAATGAGAAATCCGTAAGATATCTGTTTAAATGCCACAGTAAATTCTCTTACTATTCACCGATAGTAAGTATGAGTGCAAGAAGATAACGAGATAGGTGTTAACGCTTAAATTTGAACTCTAACACCCCGGTGTGTGAAGTGTATTTGTGAAAGCACCACCCGATAGATCGGGAAAGAATTATAAGTAAGGAGATTGCAGAAAAGCAGTAAAAACACAAGTTTTATAGTGGTTCGGCCCAAAATCAGGCCTACGTCCACTTAGATTCTCTTTATTGCTGATATGAGTACAATTTATATCACTTTCTTCAATTACAATTAACTTCAGACAAATAGTTCAAACTCCCATGAAGAATAATCTTTCGAATTCATCTTGAATGATTGTGATTCTTCTTTGAAGTGTGTAATAGCGTCCTTGGAGTTTGGAGTGCTTGGAGTGCTGCTTGAGTTGAGAAAATGGCAGAGTAACGGTGCTTCGAGAATTAGCCCAGAAGGGTCCTTTGCTAGTTGGAGCTAGGGGCGTATTTATAGGCTTTGCTCGGAGTTAGGTCGTAGGTCGCGACCGACCTAAGCAAGGTCGTAGGTCGTAGGCGCCCTAAGAAGCACTGGCTCCTCCCCCTTCTTTCATAAGAATGCACGAGCTCGTTTCGACAAGTCCTAGGTCGTAAGCGACCTTATTGGTGGCAGTATAGAAAAGGCGGCCTTCTGATACACTGTCCCTAGGTCGGGAACGACCTACCTTAGGTTGTGGGCGACCTATCTTAGGTCGAGCCATTCTGTTAGGTCGCGGCCTCTTTAGGCTGATATGATCTTTAGGTCGCTCTGGCTTCTTGATCGCTGAGTAATGAAGGCGCTAGGTCGCTGAAGACTTTAGGTCGCTGAGTAATGAAGGCGCTAGGTCGCTGAAGACTTTAGGTTGCTGAATCCCCTTAGGTCGTTGGTTGGTTAGAGTGAGTCTTCCTTTAGGTCGCAACTACCTGTAGGTCGCTAACCTCCGCTACTTTAGGTCGCTTGCTTCGTTAAACCGCTAAGTTGCTCTATCCTCTAGGTCGTTAAACTTTTAGGTCGCTAGGTTGCGTTGTCCTTTAGGTCGTGCCGTCTTTTAGGTCGCAGCTTTTTGATCTATAGGTCGTTTGCAGAAGGGAGTTAACATTTGCCCCTCGAAGTATACGACTAAACCATAGGTCGTGTGCTTCGACTTTCTTAACTCGTGCTCTGAAGGATTGCTAGGTCGCATCCGACCTAAGGAAGAGGTTAGGTCCGTGGCACCGGTTCGTGTTTTGTTACTCTGGAATATAAATAACCTAGGTCGCTCCTTCTTCTCACTATCTGCTTTAGCCTCCATTCCGCCATTAACAAACCTTTGAGCCTTCAAATACAACTCCAACAACTTCATCATCAATTATCCTATCACCAGATTACGTAAGTGAACCTTATCATAACTCGATTACCATCAAATCGCAGGCGTTGCATTCTTTGTTCCTAATGCAATTTCAAGCACTGTTTTTTCTCAACAAACTATGATTAGATCAATTTTTATTGAGTTTTTTGCCGCGATCCCTGTGAATATGCTAGCGCGTCAGGTTTATGATGAATTTGGGGTGTTTTGGATTGGATTTTTGGATAATTCGTGATGATGTAGGAGGATAATGGGGAATTGCAGTACTTCGAACCGGCCGACTTACAACTGGGGAAGAAATGAAGAAGGCTTTGAGGTGCTAGCGGGTTAATGGGTTACCAGGGAGGATGGTGTGGTAGCACGTGAGTGATAACGGGTTAATGGGTTAAGGGGGAAGAAAGTGCAGAGGGAAGCGAGTTTTTTAAGTTTGATCTGGAACTTGCTTAAAATCATGCCCGAACTAACCCATGAACCTGTGCGACCTATAAAACCTTGCTACCTAGGGCTTTTGCGACCTAGGACTTAAGCGAAAGCGCATTGCTTTAAGTTTGAACTGCTGGGTTGGTTTGGCTGCGGCCGACCTAGGACTTAAATTCCTGTGGCATAGAAGTTAGGTCGTTGCCGACCTAGCACTTGGATGGTTTGCACTTGGATAGGTCGCTGCCGAGTTTGAACTTTGAACAGATTTGCATTGCTATGGACCTTTTAGCTTGCATAGTGCGACCTAATAAGAGCTTCGACCTATACTAGGTCGTTGGGCGACCTAGGACTTGTAAAAATTTCCATAAAAAATTTGACTAAGTTGCATGGATATGAATTTTGTTGTACTTCTTTGCAGATTATTTTAACCTTTGAACCTGTCAACTTGTTAAATACAGTATTTGCAGAAAAATGGGACGAATATACTGTCGTTGACTGCCCACATCAAACGACAGATTAGTAAACAAGAAACAATTAGCTTACATGAATTTATGTGAATGAAATGTTGTGAATTAACAAGTTCAAGTGAAGTATTAAAGCAGTGTTAAAGTAATCAACTAAAGCTGACTTATTTGCCTCAATACTGTACTTGCCCTTATAATAACAAGTTCTGAAGCTCTATAATTGACATTCATCAATTAGTTTGATTTCAGTTATATTTACTTGTTATTTTATTAGTTGCTACACAACACTTCATACTTTTAGGAAACGTGCACCTTCACATTTGAATATCCAGTTCCTTGTGTAGAATGACTTCTCAACTAGAAGAAGCAGGGCAAACTGGGGAGATTTTTCCAGTTGCTAACCAATTGATCGATCCTCCAGAGAGAATGCCAACCACTCTGAACCACAAGGCTTTTCGCCAATTATGCATCCAGTTTGGCATCGCCGAAGCAGATGCTCTACTTCCCGGACCTAATGACTTTGCTGACCAACCACCTCACGGTTTTGTTGCCGTTAATCGCCAAATGTGCTCAAGCGGAGCGATTCCTCCTTTTAACGAATTTCTTCGACAAACCCTTCTTCGGTTAACTATATCTCCCTTTCAACTGCACCCCAATGGTTATGCCATCTTGATGGGGTTGGGCGTGCTATTCAGGAAGACGCTTAATCGCCTCCCTAGCTTTGAGGAAATCTGCTATTTATGCACATTTGCGAAAAATAAAGACCATCCTTCTATCATTCTTGTGAGAGGTGCGAGAAATCGCAAACTCATTTTAGATTTGCCCGAGAGTGCACACGGGTTTTTGACTCAGTTCTTTTATGCTCGTTGCCCTCCAGGTTTTTATGCCATCTGGAGAATAGGAAGTAAGACTAGTGTTTCCATTTTTTCGTTTTTGAAACTTTTTCCGAGATCCGAACTTTCAGTTGCTAACTTCATTCTTTGCTCTTTTCAGCACTTCCTCTCCCTTCTAGAGATCCGATTCATAAACAAGTTTTCGAGAGGTTGAGTGCCGTGGCTGCGGAAGAAAGGAGCATAAAATTTCTGCTGAAGGATGAATTTTTACACCAATACGGGCTTCTACATGCTTCTCGTTCTACGCATGCTCATGAAGTTCCAACAGAAGTTCCCGATTCTCCGACGAAAACTCCTGACGCCCCGGTTACTGTCGAACAACTCGCATCAAAAGAGTCTAATATTGAAGCTTCTTTGGTGAAGTGTTCCACTTCTACCGACATTATGGGGTCATCCAGTAAGACGGTGCTTACCCCGATCGAGGAAGAAGAAGAACCTTCACGGCCTCTCGGGGGGTTAGCTGATGTAGGAATTGAGAAAACAAGTCCCACCAAGCGTGATGGTGACGATGTTTACGAGGGGTTGAGCGACATAATAGTGACTTCGCAGGAGCTTTTTAGAGATGACGTATCTAAAACTATCTCTCCTGTAATTGAGGCGACGTCTCTTCTTCGACAAACACCAACACAAACACCAACTCCTCATACCCAAGCTTTCATCACCTCTGCACCAAAGAGTGGTTTGTAGCTTAATGCGTGTAGCTTGCACATCACACAACACTTAGGATTTTCCAGCACATTTATGCACTTATCTTCTTATACTTTAAAGATTTCTGAAGCTCCTCTTTTCTTATTTCAGATTCTTTAATGACACGCGGCGGATCATATTATCAGGATTTCCAACGCTACGGGGGGCGTGGTCAATATGATTATCGGCGTTACTTTCCCTCCTATAGAGAGTCTGACGAAGAGAGGGCTGCTCGAAAGGCTCGTGAAAGGAGGGATGCAGAAGAGCGTTATGACAGAAGGGATAGGGATGAGCACCATGATTCTCTGCAGAGGAGTGATGACTCGCACAAAAGGAAATCTCACGACGACCGAGGAAAAGGTCATGTAGCTGAAGATTCAGGCAAACGAGCTCGACATGGTGAGAGACATGCTTCCGCTATTCCCGAAAAGCCTACTGCCCCTGCCCCTCTTGACATTACTTCTGACTCTCCTGCTCTTGGGAAGGAGGACATCCAGACAATAATAAGTAGGCCTAAATTTCAAGTGGGACCGGGCCCAGCCACTTTACAAAGTCGTTTTCCGCAGTGGTGTTTAAAGGGTGTGAGGTTCGATCTCGACCTAGTCCCTATTGACAAGCCTGCTATGCTACGAAATCTTGATGCCGTTAAACTTGATATCGAGAGGATGTCAAACTGGCAGAAGCTTGTTGATGAGCTTCAACGAGTTAACCGCGCCAACTTAGAGGCTATGCTCACCATGGAAAACGATAAGGCTGAGTGGCAAAAGGTCCTTGAGCAGCATGATACCGAGATGAGAAGTACTACTTCCTACAACGAGGAGCTCGAAGCAAAGGTTGAGAAGTTGAAAGATGAGCTTGCTGCTTCCTCTACTTCATACTCTCAAAAAGAAGAAGTGCTTCTCAGACAAGTTAGAGATGCTCATGCCAGTCAGAGAGACGCTGAGGACAGGCTTGAAGTACAAAAAAGAATCAGTGACGGCTATGTCTCTGATATTGCCGAGCTTCGAAAGAAAAACAACTCCCAGGAGGCGGAGATACAAATGCTCAAGCTTCAGCTTGCCAGAACTGAAAGGGAGCGCGATGAGGCTGTCGCCGGCAAAATCGCAGCCGAAGAATCTCATGAGGCGACCAAAAACAGCTTCAGCTCAACATTATTCGACTTCTACTTGCATAGCGTCTTGGGGCGTGGAAGCCTCGCCTTTCTTGGTCCCAAGTATGAGATCACTTTAGCTGAAGTGTGGGAGGCCGCCCTCGATATGCTTGGTGCTGAAGGTGCTGGTTATGATGAGTCAGCCCTGGAAAGGCATTATTTTGATGAAGACGCTCGCGCTGCTCTCGCCAGGGGAAAGGAACAACTTGCCAAACTAAGAACCGAAGTGACGGAAGGGGATCAGCTGGGGAAAACCACTTCAACTACTCTAGTCCAGCCACCTTCTTCGTCTGAAGTCGACATTATTGGTTCCAGTTCCCATCTCGCTTCTCCCACCAAAGTTACCGCTGATATTACAAGCACACAAGGTGGAGACGAGGGTGAAGAGAGCGCTGATACGCAAGCTTATGAAGTCGATATCAGGAAACCAGCTTCTTCAGGTAACTTCACTGTTAATTTCGCTACTGTCAATTCTGCTCAAGCTGGTTACTCGCTTATTTCACATGAGTTTCACGAGCTCCTTGGCTATTTTCTCAACCTTGACGAGCCTTCATCTCCTCTCTTTACTGACTTCATTGGTGAACCCTCATCTCCTCTTTTTACTGACTTTAACCTTTTTTCTTCTGTAGAGAGAGTACCAAGCACTGCTCAAACTTCTACTCCTCCGGTCATCCTTCCTTCGTCTCTTCCGGCGGTGCCTCCTTCTGCCTCGCAACCTGGATCACAGGAGGAACAAATAGAGGCTCTTCACGGCTTGGATGATCCCATCGCTTCGCAAGAGCAGAAAGATGAGAGACCTGAGGGAGGTGACATTTCCCCGGAACGGACTCCTTCTGACGACATTGTTCTATCAAAACTTGTCACTCCGGGGAGTGAGTCTTCCTCACAGAGGAGAGAGAAGCGTGGGACATCAAAGAGGAGGGGGAAGAAAATCACCGCCACTGAAGAGGAGCCGGAAGTTGGACCGGTTACACCTGCCTCTCCCACTTCCCTTATACCCACTGGCCGTCCTGAAAAGCTGGTTATTCGACCGAGTAATGGGTCCAAAGGAGGGAAGAAGAAGTGAAGATTTTAGCTTTTTGCCTTTTGTATGAACTGGCCGAGAGTTGTGCGGGTACCGGCCCCCGCTTTTATTTTGAAAACCTGTATCTGCATTATAATTGAATAAAATGATTCTTCGTTTGTACAAACTTCTGTTTGAATTTGAGAATGCATTTACTATTTATTTTATTTCTTGCACAAGTTTATTTACACGATATTGCAGCGGGCTTATGGTATGTTGTTTGAGTATTACTTTACTGATGCAGCTATGCTACTATACCATGTTGCCCCCATACCTTAAGCTTGCTACAATATTTTATACTTCGAGGGGACTTGCACTCTTATTTGTTAAAGAATAATTATTTTATTCTTTAAAGAAAATTTTTATAGAGTGCAACTCCCTTCGTATAAGTTTTTACGCTTTGTCGTACGAAGAAATCACTTTTTTCTTTTGCTTATGTGCATATTTTACCAAGTGAATTCCTCTATGTGGTAAAGCGGACCTCTGAAGGGTACTTTAACTTCCTCTTTCTTTTTTTTTTTTTTTTTTTTTTTACGATCATTTTCCATAGTAGGCAAATTACTTTTCCTTTGAAAGTTAAAGTACGCTTTTGATGAGGATTTTTTTTTTATATATATAGAAAGTTGTACCTCTGAGGAGGGATTTTTCACGTTTCAACACTTGGAAGTTTTATTTCAATCTCGGTGAAACGTGTACCTCCAAAGAGTTATGCTTTAGAAATCCTTTTCACGTTTCAACACTTGGAAGTTTTATTTCAATCTCGGTGAAACGTGGGTTTCCAAAGAGGTCTTTCTTCTTAATTGTGTTCCCGGGAGGGGGTTGTACCTCTGAGGAGGGATTTCTCACGTTCCAACACTTGGAAGTTTTATTTCAATCTTGGTGAAACGTGTACCCCCAAAGAGTTGTGCCTTTGAAGAAAGCCTTTTCACGTTTCAACACTTGGAAGTTTTATTTCAATCTCGGTGAAACGTGTGCTTTCAAGAAGGTCTTTGTTTTTGCATTTCAACTTTGGTGAAGTGAAATTCCGAAGAGCGGTTGCTACACTTCAACTCCTGGCGAAATGTGCCTCCGAAGAGGGCTTTTATTTTGTTTACATTTCAACTCTGGTGAAGTGAAATCCCGAAGAGCGGTTATAACACTTCAACTCCTGGTGAAATGGGCCTCCGAAGAGGGCTTTTATTTTGTTTACATTTCAACTCTGGTGATGTGAAATCCCGAAGAGCGGTTATAACACTTCAACTCCTGGTGAAATGGGCCTCCGAAGAGGGCTTTTATTTTGTTTACATTTCAACTCTGGTGAAGTGAAATCCCGAAGAGCGGTTATAACACTTCAACTCCTGGTGAAATGTGCCTCAGAGAGGGTTTTCATCGCCTGAAAGTTACTCTCTCATGGTTGGAGGGTCATGACTCCTCCAATCTTTTTTGTTGAGTAGAGAACTTTCTTTTTTGTGGCGTATGACCCATTAGAGGTCTTTTATCCTCCGAAGAGTTGCGCCTCCGAAGAGGACTTGTGCCGCTGATGGTAGCTTTGGTTGTTCCTCTGTTCACTTGCTTATGCCTTTTCAGCGATCCTCTTTTTTTTTTTTTTTTTTTTTAAGTTTTCATTCCCCTTTCTCTCACAAGTGGCTTGTTTAATCCAAGGAAGTGTACTTCATTGCCAGGCAAGTTCGTGAGAACGGGCACTAGCTTCCTAATTGGATGTTTGTTTGTTCAAACGATCTCAATTTATCAGCAAGGGCTCGTTTCTATCGAAATCATTAGCCGTTCAATTGAAGTATTTCCTATCTAGGATTTGAATTCGGGGTCTTTGTGACTTGAAATTTGTTTGTTGAATGATGGTGAGAATCGCTCAGTCTTATTATGCGCAAGTTTTATTTCCATGGTCTGCAAAAATTTAAATTGACATTTTAGCAATACATCTTATGTATTTTTATATCGAAAACAAAGCAAGCATATAATGATAATAAGGAACACAAGATTTATAGTGGTTCGGCCATGAAATTGGGCCTACATCCACTTTATATTTTTTTTCATTATTTACTTGCATCAGTTTCACAATTGCTTTCAATTACAAGAATCATACATCCATAATTCTTTTTACAATTTTTCAACAAAATTTTCAAGTAAAGTATGGACGCAAGTGGTTGCTGTTCCATGCCCTTGGAATTTGCTCTCCATCAACAGTGGTGAGCTTGAATGTGCCGTCAAGAAGCTTCTGACCTACTACATATGGTCCTTCCCAATTTGGCCCAAACACACCTGTCGCGGTCATAATTCTTTTCAGGACTAGATCTCCAATTTCAAAGCTGCGTTGACGAACTTTGGAATTGAAATGTCTGGCTATCCTTTGCTGATGAGCTGCAACTCTGAGGTTAGCTTCATCTCTTTTTTCATCAAGGAAATCCAGCGCTTCAAGTTGCAGCTTTTCATTTTCCGCTTGATTGAAATGGATTCTTCTGTGTGAAGGGACCTCTGTTTCAACCGGGATCATTGCTTCCGATCCGTATGCTAACGAAAAAGGAGTATGCCCAGTTGCAGTTTTGTGAGTAGTTCTGTATGCCCATAGTGCAAGTGGTAGTTTATCGACCCAACCACCTTTTGCTTTTTCGAGTTGCTTTTTGATGGTTGATTTGATGATCTTGTTCACTGCTTCCACTTGCCCGTTTGCCTGCGGATGAGCTACTGCCGAAAAGCTTTTCTGGATTTTGAATCGTTTACAAAAATCCTGGAATTCCTCGCTTTCAAACTGAGTACCATTGTCTGTGATTATTTTCTGAGGCACACCGTATCTGCAAATGATATTCTTGGTCACAAAGCTTATCATTTTCTTAGAAGTGATAGTAGCCGATGGTTCAGCTTCAGCCCACTTAGTAAAATAATCAACTGCAACAATAGCATATTTAATCCCTGATTTAGCAGTTGGTAGCGGCCCGATGAGATCCATTCCCCAAATTGCAAATGGCCACGGACTGACCATCTGTGTGAGTTTGGTAGAAGGTGCTCTAGGAATTTTGGCATATCTTTGGCACTTGTCACATTTTTGGGAGTAATCTGTGGCATCCCGATTAATTTCTGGCCAAAAATATCCGTATCGGAGAATTTTCTTTGCTAGTGTTTGACCACCTGAATGATCACCGCATTCTCCTCCATGCACTTCAGCTAGGATTGTTTTGGACTCTTCCCGGGATACACATCGAAGCAATGGCATTGAGAATCCCCGTCTGTATAATCGGCCATCCTGAATTACATAGCGAGAGGCCTTTCTTAGAAGCTTTCGTCTTTCTATCGAGTTTTCTGGCAGAGAACCCCTGAGTAGGTAATCCAGTATTGGAGTCATCCATGACTCTTGTTCTTGAGATACATTCACAATCCAGTCTATATCCATCTCGTCTATACTTGGCGCTGAAAGGACTTCTACAGGGACCAATCCCAATAGTTGAGCTTCACCAGAACTTGAATACTTTGCGAGGGAATCTGCCTTCATATTCTCTTCCCGAGGAATGTGGCTTATTGAATAGTGATCGAGTTCACATAGGAGTTCCCAAGCCTTTGACAAGTAGGAAGGCAAATTTCCACCTTTTGCTTGAAATTCTTTCTTGACTTGGCATACAATAAGCTGAGAATCACTGAAAATTTGTAATGCTTGAATGTTCAGCTCTTTAGCGATTTTCAGACCTGCAATAAGAGCTTCATATTCTGCTTCATTGTTTGTTGAAGGAAATTCCAGTCTTAGTGCATAACATAATGATCGACCTTCAGGAGTTTCAAGTACCACTCCGGCTCCAGAACAGTTGTCATTTCTTGCGCGTCAACATACATCTTCCACTGGATTGGAGAATCATTGACCGCTTTTTCCTCACCATTATCTTTCTCTGTGAATTCTGCAATGAAATCAGCTAAAGCTTGTCCGTTGATTGCTTTTCGGGGGTGATAGGTGATGTCATATTGACTAAGTTCAATGTTCCATTTTAGAAGACGACCCGAAGTTTCAGGGCGAAATAGGACTTGCTTTAGAGGCTGATCAGTGAGTACTTTGATAGGATGAGCTTGGAAATATTGCCTCAGTTTCCTCGATGCAACTAGTAGGCAATAGGCGAGTTTTTCCAACTTGGAGTAATTCAGCTCTGCCCCAGTGAGTCTTTTGCTGATATAGTAAACTGGATGTTGAATCCTTTTGTCTTCCCGTATCAGCGCTGCACTTAGAGCATGAGATGATACTGCCAAGTATATAAGAAGATCCTCACCATTGCCTGGCCTAGAAAGTATCGGAGGCGTTTCCATATGACGGATCAACTCTTCAAAGGCTTCTTGGCATTCGGGAGTCCATTCAAAGTTCTTCTTTCCTTTTTTCAGGGCATCGAAGAATGGGATGCATTTATCAGTAGCTTTGGAAATGAACCGACTCAAAGCGACGACCTTTCCGTTGAGACTTTGCAATTCCTTCTTCGTTCTAGGAGCTTTAACTTCTTTTAAGGCGGTAATTTGAGCTGGGCTAGCCTCTATGCCCCTAGCACTGACAATAAAACCTAAGAACTTTCCGGATTCGACCCCAAATGTACATTTCAGAGGGTTAAGTTTCATTCTGTATTTCTGGAGGACTGTGAACATTTCTGCTAAGTGTTCAATGTGATCCACTGCTTTCCTGGACTTCACTAACATGTCGTCGACGTAGACTTCCATAGTTTTGCCCAATTGCGGTTTGAACATAGCATTAACAAGTCTTTGGTAGGTTGCCCCTGCGTTTTTCAATCCGAAGGGCATAACTCTGTAGCAATAAAGTCCAACATCTGTGATAAAGCTTGTATCCTCTTGATCCGGCTCATGCATCATGATTTGGTTATAACCGGAGTAGGCATCCATGAAGGATAACAATTCATGTCCCGCAGTTCCGTCTACCAGTTGATCGATCCTGGGTAATGGGAAGCAATCTTTGGGGCAAGCTTTGTTTAGATCAGAAAAGTCGATGCATACTCTCCATTTTCCATTAGCTTTCTTGACCAACACAGGATTTGAAACCCAATTCGGATACGTAGATTCTTTGATGAAGTTATTTTCCATGAGTCGATCAACTTCTTCTTTTAATGCTGCTGACCTTTCTGGACCTTGGGTTCTTCTTTTCTGTTTAACTGGCGTAAACTTTGGGTCAATATTCAGAGCGTGTACTGCAACTTCTGGGGATATCCCACACATATCGGCATGAGTCCAAGCAAAGACATCCAGATTTGCTTTCAGGAAAGATATCAAGACATTCTGAATTGACACATTAAGCTGCGAACCCACATTCAACACCTTATTTGGGTCCTTCGGGTCAACAGGTACCGGAATTGTCGTTTCCACCGGTACTACTCTATTCTCCCCTGTACTGGCTTTTCTGGGATCCATTTCTTTCCGTGCCCCGCTGTGCTCGCCAGTGCAGGTTCCGCTCTGTAATTGCTACAAAGCTGGTTCCTTGATGCGGACTGGAGTTGCCGCATCCTTTCCCATTTCTCTTTTTCTTGACTCTCGCAGCTCTGTCCAATAACATTCTCGCGCAGCATTTTGATCCCCTTTTATAACTCCTACTCCATTGTCAGTAGGGAATTTAATAGTGAGGCACCACGGGGCTAGGATAGCTTTGAATGCTGCGAGTGTTGGACGGCCAAGAAAAGCATTATAGGCAGAAAACTCATCGACAATCACAAATGTTTGCTTTCGGGCCACTTTCCTTTCTCCTTCCCCAAGTTCTACAAACAAATCGATGGTTCCTACTGGTTGCTTTGGCTCCCCTGTGAAGCCCACGATTTTCTGTGATGAGGCTTGCACATCGATCATAGGGATTTTCATCTGGTCAAATGTCTTTTTGAAGAGGATATTACATGATGCTCCGCAGTCAATGAGGACTCTTCTGACAATGGCTGGTCCAATACCAGCCGAGATGACCAAGGGATCTAAAGTAGGAGCTTCAATACCTGTAGAATCTCTGGCTCTGAAA
The DNA here is from genome assembly GCA_030765085.1 of Allium cepa. Lineage (NCBI taxonomy): Eukaryota > Viridiplantae > Streptophyta > Magnoliopsida > Asparagales > Amaryllidaceae > Allium > Allium cepa. Next base: position 889,940,357 of record CM060931.1, read on the forward strand.
ATAATATCATCACTGAAAGTTTTTTGTTGTTTAAGGGGCGTAGTGTCTTCTAGAACAAAGACGTTTTCTTCGGCTGGAGCATATTTCAAAGCCCTGGAATATCTCTCCATCTCACCCCAACTCTTGCCAGCTGGGTGAGGCCCTCCGGAAATGACATTGATAACGGGCCTTCCAGATTCATGCCCCGTAGCTTTCTCACCTGCCCCAGGCTGATGAACAGGAGCCCGCTGCCCCTGACTCGATGATGCAGGATTGTTGCTATTCTTTTTCACAAATTGCTGCAACTTGTTTTCTCTTAGCAACTCTTCAATCAGATTCTTCAGCTGGCGGCATTCATCAGTTTCATGACCTGGTTGATTGTGGAAGCGGCAAAATTTCCCACTTTGTATGGCTTTTCTCCCAGTTCTCAAAGGGATAGTTTAGGGAAATCGACGGAATCTTTGGTGGCAAGGTAGATGTGCTCCGGCGTATGTGATAATGGAGTATATTCTGATGGCTTGAAGGACCGGGGCTTTTTCAGATTACCCTGTTTCTTCCCATTACTATTCTCCCTTTTTTCCCCCACCGATTCATTCTTGCGTGGAGCGACAGTGTTGTCTTCTGCTTTTTCTAACACTGTCTTTACTGGTAAAGGACGGCTTTCCAAGCGAATGAACTCGTCTGCTTTTTTGTAGAACTTTTCGAGAGAGGTTGGCTCCTTCATATTTAACCATTTCCCAAATTCGCTTGACTTATCGATAGCCCTCATCAGATAAGTCAATATCATTCGTGGTTCAGCATTGTCCACCTCAGCCAGTGCTATATTGAAGCGGTTCAAGAAGGATCTGATAGATTCACCAGGATTCTGCTCTAAACTCGATAGTGACATAATATCCTTGGCCTTCGAAGCATATAGTCTAAACTGCTCCTTGAATTTTCTGGTCAAGTCTGAAAACTGATCGATAGATCAGACTGGTAACTTGGTGAACCACAATAAAGCCACGCCTTCCAGGTATACGGGGAAATATCGGCACTTTATTTCGTCGGAGGCCCTGGCACCTGTCATGTGCCAGTCATATTTATACAGGAACTCATTCGGATCACTCGTCCCTTTGTAAGCTGGAATAGTCGGAGGGACAAACTTCCTTGGAAATTCCGCCTTCAAGATTTTTTCAGTAAACGGAGTTTTACTTGGAGCGAAACCCCATTCCTTCTCATCTTCAATCCTTTGCATACTTTCTTTCATGATCTGCCGGACCATTCCAGAAAGATATTCCTCATCATGTCGAGTTCTAGATCCACCGGCGTCAGGTACTGCTTGCTCAAAGGGACTAGTAGGCCTTTCAGGAGCATTCCTTTCATTAACATCATGAATGTTGCCAGTATAGTTCCTTTCATTACCAGCCGGTTCATTGTTTGCCCCAAGTAAGTCGTTCAACTTATTCAGAATCAGAGCATTCTGGGCACTTTGAGCCTCTAGTTGTGCATTTTGGGCGTTTATCTGCTGGTTTAGCCCTAGAATCACAGCATCCAATTCCGCTTTTGTAACTCCAACAGACGGAGTGGGTAGATTAGGCACAGGGGAAGCGGAGGTTCCCTCTTGAATGTTCCCAGATCTGATAGATCTGCTTTTCCTTCCAGGAGCCATAATCTCAGATATACTTCTGGTTTTTAAGGAAATTCTTTCTTCAAATCTCTGCGAAGCAATGATGACAGCTGTCCTGAGTTCAATTCTCAGTGAAAGCACCAAAAATGTTAACGCTTAAATTTGAACGCTAACACCCCGGTGTGTGAAGTGTATTTGTGAAAGCACCACCCGATAGATCGGGAAAGAATTATAAGTAAGGAGATTGCAGAAAAGCAGTAAAAACACAAGTTTTATAGTGGTTCGGCCCAAAATCAGGCCTACGTCCACTTAGATTCTCTTTATTGCTGATATGAGTACAATTTATATCACTTTCTTCAATTACAATTAACTTCAGACAAATAGTTCAAACTTCCATGAAGAATAATCTTTCGAATTCATCTTGAATGATTGTGATTCTTCTTTGAAGTGTGTAATAGCGTCCTTGGAGTTTGGAGTGCTTGGAGTGCTGCTTGAGTTGAGAAAATGGCAGAGTAACGGTGCTTCGAGAATTAGCCCAGAAGGGTCCTTTGCTAGTTGGAGCTAGGGGCGTATTTATAGGCTTTGCTCGGAGTTAGGTCGTAGGTCGCGACCGACCTAAGCAAGGTCGTAGGTCGTAGGCGCCCTAAGAAGCACTGGCTCCTCCCCCTTCTTTCATAAGAATGCACGAGCTCGTTTCGACAAGTCCTAGGTCGTAAGCGACCTTATTGGTGGCAGTATAGAAAAGGCGGCCTTCTGATACACTGTCCCTAGGTCGGGAACGACCTACCTTAGGTTGTGGGCGACCTATCTTAGGTCGAGCCATTCTGTTAGGTCGCGGCCTCTTTAGGCTGATATGATCTTTAGGTCGCTCTGGCTTCTTGATCGCTGAGTAATGAAGGCGCTAGGTCGCTGAAGACTTTAGGTCGCTGAGTAATGAAGGCGCTAGGTCGCTGAAGACTTTAGGTTGCTGAATCCCCTTAGGTCGTTGGTTGGTTAGAGTGAGTCTTCCTTTAGGTCGCAACTACCTGTAGGTCGCTAACCTCCGCCACTTTAGGTCGCTTGCTTCGTTAAACCGCTAAGTTGCTCTATCCTCTAGGTCGTTAAACTTTTAGGTCGCTAGGTTGCGTTGTCCTTTAGGTCGTGCCGTCTTTTAGGTCGCAGCTTTTTAATCTATAGGTCGTTTGCAGAAGGGAGTTAACAATAGGGGACAGGGAAGTACGACTATAATTGGTCAATACTCTGTATCAACAGTGGAAACAACTTTATTCTCAATCTCTTTTTAATCCGTTTTCAAAATTCTTTTGATTGCTTCGTGACAGCTCCAGAAAGAAGTTTCAGTGTGATGATGGCCCTATGAATCGTTGTAGGAAAATTCTTATTTCGTATCTTCATCGATTTCTTTTCAGTTTTTAATTTAAACATTAATGAATTATTAATTTGAATAAATTGGAAATTTTAAATGAATTAGAAATTTTAAATTGAGTTAAAATTGATTAGTAGAATATGAGGATAAATTGAATTGTATCGATAAATCGATTTCATGTAAAACCAAATTTGAAATTCTATTATAATTTTTGTATCTATTGATTGAAATTCTGATTTAGTGAGTCAAATGCAGAAATGATATCCAGTTTGATCTGAAAGGATATTTCTCTATCTTTTATCTATCTTCGTTATCTCTCTCTGGCGAATTTCGAGGACGAAATTCCTTTTAAAGGGGGAAGTCTGTAATCCCAGTTTTAATGACGAATTTAAATTTGTAATTTAATTAAATTTTTGGATTAAATTTTGGATTTGTTTGAATTTTTCAAATTTAATAAGAACGTATACTTATTTGCTTTTAAAATTTGATTTGAAACTCAAAAATGAATATTTTCAGTTGAGTTGAATTATAAATAAAGTGTTTAAAATAAAACTAAATTCTCTCAATATAAATAGATGTTAAACTGGAAAATATATATATATATATATATATATATATATATATATATATATATAATGTAACATCCTGGAATTTTGTTAAATTTAATTTAGTAAATTATTTGAATTTTTAAATTTAATTTGTGAAATTCAACAGAAGTTTAATATTTTTGATATTAATATTACAAAGTTGTATGGAATTAAATCAATTTTGATAGTAAAGTTTAAATGAAAAATAATAACAACGAATAAATGAAAATAGCTAACAAATAAGAGATTGTTTCAAAACAATAAAATAAAATATAGGTGATAAGTTAAATATTAATAGTATAAACTATGAATAGAAATGAAATTTGAAATGTATGTTTGTAACAAAATCACAAAAGAAAAGACATACATTTTAATATAAGTGTGTAGAAATATAAAGGTGAACCAGATAAGTAGGTTGTAAACCAAACTAGAGTAAAGTGTTGTATTCAGCAAACAAAACATTAGATTATGAAAATCTACTAACAAAATAAAATAGTACTTGCCAAAAGAATAAAATAAAAACCTGCAAAGTAAAACAAGAAAGTAACTATTCAAAAAGATAAAAAAAAAACACTTACCTATAAAATAAAGTGAACAGCATAAGCTGTAAACAAGCATGAACACGACATGCTATAAATACAAAGCAACATGCTTCATTAAATGCTTACTCTTCAGCCACCCTTGAAGGAAGGAGGAAAGCATGGGTTGTACAAGCCTGTATAAAAATAATTATACAATATAATAATACTCTGTACTTTACTTGAGCCTGCATGTCCTCTCTATATACATGAGATTTGTCTTAGTTTTTACGTTCAACAATCATAACAAAGATTAGAAAACAAAGAGAAAAGCAACTACATCAATTCAAACAACAATATCAACAACAAACAGGATTTAAAAGGGAATCATCTGCATTTTTCAAACAATAAGTGTTATCTGTTCTTCTCCACTTCACATTCCAAGTGAGTAACTTAAATTTTAAAATACTTAAGTATATATGTTGCTTAATTATTGTCTGAGATGTGTATATATATATTTATGCATTCCTATGTATGTATGTTGATGTTTAAGTATATATATGTCTGGCTGTACAAATTTAGTTACCTCTGTTCTTGTTTCTTCCAGACCAGATTTGCAAACAAATTCTCGTCCTTCGATTTAATAACTGATAGAATTTAAAATATAAACAGAAGTTGTTTGTTTGATTATAAATTAAGTTTTTAAATTCTATTTAAGATAAAGCAACTTGTAAATCCCTCTGGAAATCAAAACATCTGAGCAAATCTTTAAACAAGTCAAAATTCAAACATTTTATTTTACGATTTCAGGTATGTATACTGAATTCTTGCATTATAATATGAATTTTAAAGCTGAAAGTATAATTTTTAGTGTTAGGATTTAAGAGCAGTTCGACTTTGTATTCTAAACATTATTTGGTCAAATTCCGGCATGATGGTGAACTGGGGTAGTCGAGGTTGTGTGAGGTGGTGGAAGAGGCTATGGAGGTGCCTGAAAAAAATGGTCGGAGGTGGTAATAACAGCGGCGTCGACGGCGGCGACCAGTTCTTGGAAGTAGACCTAGTTTTGGTGGGGTTTAGAATTTTGATCGCTGAAGCCTCCAGAGTTGATCGAGTGTAACGACACTGAGGGGAAGGCTAGTGTGGGGTTTGTCGGAGATTAGCCGGTGGGGGTGACGCTCCCATGGTCGGAAGATGGTGTGCGAGGGGATTTTCAATCGGAGTATCTCGTTTCAATTTGATCGAGTTGCCTCGATTTCGATTTTGAATAAAACGATGGGTGCTGGGTGATGGATTGAGTTGAGAGGGTCAACGATGACTAGATGGCGACGACAATGGTAGCCAGGACATCGGCGGTGGATGGTGCAAGTGCACACGTGTTTGCCTGTGTCAGTGATTATGGTTGGGTGGTTATAGTTGGGAAGATGAAGATAACTCGAAGGAAGTATCGAGTAATATTGGGTTTGGCTCGAGTCTTAACTCGAGTGCATTCAGTTGTGCGCCAGGTTAGATCAACACTTAAACAAAATTTTGAAAAAAAAATACTCACACGGGTTGGTTTGGGGGGAAAACTCGAAGCACTCAGGCATTTTTCTCGGGTGTGACTCGAAGTGGGTCTCAGGTTTGATATAAAAACAGATTTTGACTTTAAAACCAGATTTAAATTTTAAATATTTTTAACCCATGTTTTAGGATAATTGTTTTGGCTTAAAATTGGATTAATAAGTGTTAATTAATAATAAATAAAAGGTTAGTTAATTAATTAATTAATTAAGATAATTAATTAAGAAGCAATTAATTAATAAAAAGTGATAAAAAGATAATTTTTAAGTTTATTTAAAATTCAAATTCATATGTTGAAAATTATGGTTTATCTTAAATTAATTAAGGATAATTTATTAATGATTAAAGATTGATAAATCAAATGATTAAAGAATAATTAATTAAAGGAAAAATTAATATATATGATAAATTAATTAAGGTAATTAATTTGAGGATAATTAATTAATTAAAGGTTAATTAATTAATGAAAGTTATTAAGGGATGATTTATTAATTAAGGGTTAATTAATTAACATAATTAATTAGGAATAATTAATTATTGATTAAAAGATAATTAACTAAAATGGTTTACAATTAATTTATTATTAATTAACTAAGATTTGTAGTTTATTCATAAGTAATTAACCTGGTATAAATTAATTATAATTAGATACTAGTTTATCTTTCTTATGAATATTTGGATTCTATTGGATGATTTGATTGTTTGATATCCTTGATATATGATGCTTTGTGATACATCCTGATATATGTTGTGACCTGTAATTTACTTATCTGTGACATATATCTGTGATCTGTGAATGAACGATAAGCGTGATAGTTAATACCGCTTATCAATTATATTTCTGTATTCTGATCTGTGATGATTGAATGATGTTGCACTACTGTGTGAAACCCCTGGACTACACTTTTACACACACAAATATGGATTTCACGTGGAAATCGGTTAAGTCACAGATAATTTAAATTTGATGTTTTTGAAATTGAAATTTTAGTTTCAATTGATTTTGAAATTGGAAATTTGGGTTTAAAGTGAAAAGCTTTTGAAATAGAATTTCAAAGATAAAACTTATTTTCGAATAACTTGATTAAGTTTTGGAATTTAAATATTTTGATTTGAACTTGAATTCAATACTTGAAATTGAATTCTATGATTTGAAGCTAGGGATTAACGATATTATACTAGTTATATATGAATCAAACCATTGTTTAAGTATTGTTCTTTTAGGAATTTGAATTAACCCAAAGATTGTAACTTGTATAAATGAAATAAGGTTTTTTCGAAATAACATTGTTGTTTCTAAATGATAAAAAGCTTTCATAGGAGAAATGAATTTCAAATTGTATTAAAAGGATTTCATGTTTAAACTGAAATAGTTTTCCAAGTTACAAATGAATATCTGGAAACGAATTTTGAAAGAGAATATTTGGGAACGAACTTTGAAAGGTATAAGTTAAATCTTAATTTAAAGATTTAATGAATTAAATCCAATTGAATTGGAATTGTTTTGAAATCCAGGAATGAATCTTTGAGAAACTAGGTGAACTTTATGAAATAAATCCTTTTGTTTTAAAAGATTGGAAATGGTAAATTGTTAAACCATTTGAAAGAAAAGTTTTGGATTTTTAAGTTGTGACTTAATTGAAATCCCATATCCATATATTTTAAATATTGTGCTCACTATTCGGATTAACCGGGAAAGGATCTTTGGATCGTATAACCCATTTCGAATATGTGATACGTCGTTATGGATAGCATTTGAAGACCGGTGGTGAAGACCGGGTATTTGCGAGAACGATAGGACGACCTATCGATTGTCTCTGCACCGAGTAGCTACGGTATAGAGATTGCCTAAGTGATGGGAAGTTCGATCGGGATTGCGAATACCCGGATTGCAAGGGCTTCTTTGGAAGTGCCTTTGGTTCTGTTCGAACCCAGAATAGACTTGTATGGACTGTATGTCTGACATTACATTTTGATATATAAAGCGGATTTCTTTCAAATACATTTCTGTTGGTGGCGGAGAATTTATTCTCTTAGCTTAACACCCTTCTCTGAGACGTACGAGCTCAGAGGTTATGTAGTTGAAGGTTATCAGCGATATATTCCCAATTTGGTAATGTGACATGCTGAGTGTTGCTGTGAAATGACAATTGTGTTGATCATTTGTGATAGGATCATTTGTTCGATCGTTTATCTTTGTGATCATTTCTATGATCATTTTTTGACCCAAAGCACAACTTTTGTATAAAGCGTGGCTTTGTGGACGAGACTTCGTCGAACCTCACACCCCGGAATGGTCAAAACAGGAAAGATGCAGCAAGGTTATGAGGGGTAGCTCCCTTTAGGGTATGTGCATTTCCTTCTGGAAAAGGATGGTATCATGGTATGGAGCCCAGATACTTACTCATGTTGAAACACTTTATTATTATGGTGTGATGTTGACTACGAGCGCTCGGTTAAAGGTCCCAAAGGACCGAGGGATGGCATACTCGTGTCAGTTGTTACCCAGTTAGGGGTAACCCGGCCTTGTGTTGGCAGAGATCCGGTTAGGTTCTCGGGGACGTCCTTCCAGAGGCGTTCTCATGTGGCAATGGGAAGTTCCTTGGCCTGACCATTTGTTGGAAATCCAAAGAAACAATACGATCTTGTATGGTTTAAGTTGTATAACCTGCCATGGAATGTGGCGGTAACCTGCTATTGAACATGGTAGCTATAGTAGGCATAAGTGCGGAATGCCTATGCTGGCTAAGATTTATATCTTTATTTTCGAAATGAATTTTTCCTACACTATGCACTAGTAATAATATCAAATGTTTCATTTTAATGCGTATCAAGCATCTTTGACTATCGTAAGGAGAAATCTCCTCCGATTCTGCGTTTGCATTGTGTGTGTGTGCGGGAGGCCTTATGGTAGTCTCATTTTTAAAAAGCGTTGTGAATTGACTTTGAAAATCTTTTATTGAATGTTTTAAAAGATAAACTGTTTTAGTTTCTCACACCAGTCCCACGACTGATCCGGAGTTTATTGTTTCTTTCCTAAACTCTGGGTGCTCATTATTTTCTACACAAGCAGTCTAGAGTTTGGGTTTTTCAGATAGTCGGGTTTAGTAGATTATCTAGAGTTAGTTCAGTCTTTGGACCACACCAGTCTTGCTTAGCTTGGTGCATCGTTATTGGGAGTTCGAGCTATTGCTGAATTGGTTCTTGGAGTTGGGAGTTGCGGGTTTGGAGTTCTCTTTTGAAGACTATCTTAGAGTTATATTGTTCCGCTGCTAGATGTTATCTATTTTTCTTTTCCGCTGCTATTTTATTGTATCATATCTCTGATGTATATTGATATCTATTGGATCATCTGTTGTATCATATCAAAGCGGTATATCAATGTATTATTCTTTTATTCCGCTGTGTTATTTACTTAATGTTATAAGCTCCGGCGAATCGGATTTGAACGGTCGAATCTATGACATTCGAATACGATATGAAGTATGGATGTCGATTTTCGAGCGGGCAAAACCCGTCTCGTCACAGTCTTTTTTTAAAAATGTAAAAGGAGTAATTTCTTAAGTTATAGTACAACATATTGCCTATTTTACAGTGTTTTGTTTTAACCTATTGGAAGTAGTTTTTTATTAAAAGTAAAAAGGGTTAATTTCTTAAGTTAGAGTACATCATTTTGTCTTTTTTCCAGCGTTTTGTTTTAAGCTATTGGAAGTAGTTTTTTTAAAAAAAAAGGTAAAAAGGGGTAATTTCTTAAGTTGTAGCACTGTATTTTTGTCTATTTTACAACGTTTTGTTTTTAAACTACTGGAAGTAGGTTTTTAAAAAAAGTTAAAAAGGGGTAATTTTTTAAGTTATAGCACAACATTTTGTCTATTTTACAGCATTTTGTTTTAAGCTATTGGAAGTAGTTTTTAAAAAAAAAAAGTAAAAAGGGGTTTAAGTTAGAGCACATCATTTTGTCTTGTTTACAACGTTTTGTTTTAAGATATTGGAATTAGTTTTTTTTTCAAAAAAAGGTAAAAATGGGTAATTTCTTAAGTTATAGTACAAATTTTTTTATCTATTTTACAGCGTTTTGTTTTAAGCTATTGGAAGTTGTTTTTGTTTTAAAAAAAAGAAGTAAAAAGCGTTAATTTCTTAATTTATAGTACAACATTTTGTCTATTTTACCGCGTTTTATTTTAAGCTATTGGGAGTAGATTTTTTTTTAAATGGTAAAAAGGGGTAATTTTTAAAGTTATAGTACAACATTTTGTCTTTTTTACAGCGTTTTGTTTTAAGCTACTGGAGGTATTTTTTAAAAAAAAATAAAAAGGGATAATTTCTTAAGTTAGAGTACATCATTTTGTTTTTTTTACAGCGTTTTTAAAGCTATTGAAAGTAGTTTTTTTCACGAAGGTAAAAAGGGGTAATTTCTTAAGTTAAAGTACAACATTTTTGTCTATTTTACAGCGTTTTGTTTTAAGCTATTGGAAGTAGATTTTTTTTTAAAAAAGGTAAAAAAAAGGTTAATTTCTTAATTGACAGTACAACTTTTTGTCTATTTTATAGCATTTTGTTTTAAGCTATTGGAAGTAGTTTTTTTTTAAAAGGCAAAAATGGGTAATTTCCTAAATTATAGTATAGCATTTTTTTCTAATTTACTGCGTTTTGTTTTCAGCTATTGGAAGTAGCTCTTTTAAAGGTAAATAGCGGTAATTTCTTAAGTTATAGTACAAATTTTGTCTTTTTTACAGCGTTTTGTTTTAAGCTATTGGAAGTTGTTTTATTTTAAAAAAAGATAAAAGGGGTTAATTTCTTAACTTATAGTACAGCATTTTGGTCTATTTTACAGCGTTTTGTTTTAAGCTATTGATGTTGTTTTATTTTAAAAAAAGATAAAAAGAGTTAATTTCTTAAGTTATAGTACAGCATTTTGTCTATTTTACAGCGTTTTGTTTTAAAATATTGGAAGTGGTTTTTTTACAAAGGTAAATAGGGGTAATTTCTTAAGTTATAGTGCAACATTTTGTCTTTTTTACAGCGTTTTGTTTTAGGCTATTGGAAGTAGTTTTTTTTTAAAAAAAGGTGAAAAGGGGTCATTTCTTAAGTTATAGCACGACATTTTTGTTTAATTTACAGCGTTTTTTTAAGCAGTTTTTTTAAGAAGGTAAAAAGGGGTAATTTCTTAAGTTATAGTACAACATTTTTGTCTATTTTACAGCGTTTTGTTTTAACCTGTTGGAAGTAATGTTTTTTTAAAAGGTAAAAATGGGTAACATCTTAAGTTATAGTACATCATTGTGTCTCTATTTTATAGCGTTTTGTTTTAAGCTATTGGAAGTACTTTTTAAAGAAAAAAGGTAAAATGGGGTAATTTCATACGTTATAGTACAACATTTCGTCAATTTTACAACATTTTGTTTCTTGCTATTGGAAGTAGTTTTATACAAAAAGGGTATAAAGAGGCAATTTCTTAAGTTAATAGTACAACATTTTGTCTACTTTACAGCATTTTGTTTTAAGCTATTGGAAGTAATTTTTATTTTTAAAAAGGTAATAAGGGGTAATTTCTTAATTTATAGTACAACATTTTGTCTATTTTATAGAGTTTTGTTTTAAGATTTTGGAAGTCGTTTTTTTAAAAGGTAAAAATGGGTATTTTCTTAAGTTATATTACAGCATTTGTCTATTTTACAGCTTTTTGTTGTAGGCAATTGAAAGTAGTTATTTTTAAAAAGGGTAAAAAGTGGTAATTTCTCAAGTTATAGTACAACATTTTGTCTATTATACCGCGTTTTGTTTTAAACTATTGGAAGTAATTTTTTCTTTAAAAAGGTAAGATGGGGTAATTTCTTAAGTTATAGTACAGCGTTTGTCTATTTTCCAACGTTTTTTTAAGCTATTGGAAGTGTTTTTTTTTAAAAAAAAGGTAAAAAGAGGTAATTTCTTAAGTTAATAGTACTGCATTTTGTCTACTTTGCTGCGTTTAGTTTTAAGCTATTGGAAGTAATTTTTTTAAAAAGGTAATAAGGGGTAATTTCTTAAGTTATAGTACATCATTCCGTATATTTTAAAGCGTTTTGTTTTAAGCTATTGGAAATAGTTTTTTTTTAAATGTAAAAAGGGTAATTTCTTAAGTTATAGTACAATATTTTGTTTTAAGCTATTGGAAGTAGTTTTTTTTTCTAAAAAAAGGTAAAAATGGGTAATTTCTTAAGTTATAGTACAACATCTTGTATGTTTAACAACGTTTAGTTTTAAGCCATTGGAAGTAGTTTTTTTTTATAAAAAACGTAAAAAGGGGTAATTTTTTAAGTTATAGTACAACACTTTTTCTATTTTACAATGTTTTGTTTTAAGCTATTGGAAACAGTTTTTTTAAAAAAGGGGTAATTTCTTAAGTTATAGTACGACATTATGTCTATTTTACAACGTTTCGTTTTAAGCTATTAGAAATAGTTTTTTTTTTTAAAGCTAAAAAGGGGTAATTACTTAATTCATATTACATCATTTTGTCTATTTTACAGCGTTTTTTTTAAGCTATGAAATTAGTGTTTTTTTAAAAGGTAAAATGGGTAAATTCTTAACTTATAGTACAGCATTTTGTCTATTTTGCAACGTTTTGTTTTAAACTATTGGAAGTAGTTTTTTTTTAAAAGGCAAAAAGGGTAAATTTCATAAGTTATAGCACAACATTTTCTTTATTTTATAGTGTTTTGTTTTAAGCTATTGGAAGAAATTTTGTTTACAAAAAAGGTAAAATGGGGTAACTTAAGTTATAGTATATCATTTGTCTATTTTACAACGTTTTGTTTTAAGCTATTGGAAGTAGTTTTTCTAAAAAAAACGTAGAAAGGGTAATTTCTTAAGTTATAGTACATCATTTTTTCTATTTTACAGTGTTTTTTTTAAGCTATTGGAAGTATTTTTTTTTAAAAATGGGTAATTTCTTAAGTTACAGTACAACATTTTGTCTATTTTACAACATTTTGTTTTAAGCTATTGGAAGTTGTTTTTTTAGAAAAGGTAAAAAGAGGTAATTTCTTAAGTTATAGTACAACATTTTGTCTATTTTAAAGCATTTTGTTTTAAGCTATTGCAAGTAGTTTTTGTTCAAAAAAATGTAAAAAGGGGTAATTTCTTAAGTTATAGTACAACATATTGTCTATTTTACGGTGTTTTGTTTTAACCTACTGGAAATAGTTTTTTATTAAAAGTAAAAAGGGGTAATTTCTTAAGTTAGAGTATATCATTTTCTCTTTTTTACAGCATTTTGTTTTAAGCTATTGGAAGTAATTTTATTTTTAAAAAGGTAAAAAGGGGTAATTTCTTAAGTTATAAGATAGTATTTTTGTCTATTATACAGCGTTTCGTTTTAAGCTATTGGAAGTAATTTTTTTCTAAATGTAAAAAGGGGTAATTTCTTAAGTTATAGTACAATATTTTGTTTTAAGCTATTGGAAGTAGTTTTTTTTTTAAAAAAGGTGAAAATGAGCAATTTTTTAATTTATAGTACAACATTTTGTCTGTTTAACAGCGTTTAGTTTTGAGCCAGTGGAAGTAGTTTTTTATAAAAAACGTAAAAAGGGGTCATTTCTTAAGTTATAGTACAACACTTTGTCTATTTGACAATGTTCTGTTTTAAGCTATTGGAAATAGTTTTTTAAAAAAAGGTAAAAAGAGGTAATTTCTTAAGTTATAGTACGACATTTTGTCTAATTTACAGCATTTTGTCTATTTTACAGCGTTTCGTTTTAAGCTATTAGAAGTAGTTTTTTTTAAAAAAAAAGGTACAAGGGGTAATTTCTTAATTCATAGTACATCATTTTGCCTATTTTACAGCGTTTTGTTTTAAGCTACTGAAGTAGTTTTTTTTAAAAGGTAAAAGGGGTAAATTCTTAACTTATAGTACAGCATTTTGTCTATTTTGCAACGTTTTGTTTTAAACCATTGGAAGCAGTTTTTTTTAAAAGGCAAAATGGGTTAATTCCATAAGTTATAGTACAACATTTTCTTTACTTTATAGTGTTTTGTTTTAAGCTATTGAATGTAATTTTGTTTACAAAAAAGGTAAATTGGGGTTATTTCTTAAGTTATAGTATATCATTTTGTCTATTTTATAGCGTTTTGTTTTAAGCTATTGGTAGTATTTTTTCTAAAAAAAAAAGGTAAAAATGGTAATTTCTTATGTTATAGTACATCATTTTTTTTATTTTACAGTGTTTTGTTTTAAGCTATTAGAAGTAGTTTTTTTATAAAAAAAGGTAAAAATGGGTAATTTCTTAAGTTACAGTACAACATTTTGTCTATTTTACAGCGTTTTGTTTTAAAGGCGTAATTTCTTAAGTTAGAGCATAGTATTTTGTCTTTTTACAGCGTTTTGTTTTAAGATATTGGAAGTAGTTTTTTTTAAAAAAAACGTAAAAAGGGGTAATTTCTTAAGTTATAGTACAACATTTTTATCTATTTTACAGCGTTTTGTTTTAAGCTGTTGGAAGTGGTTTTTTTTTTTTTAAAAAAAAAGGTAAAACGGGTCAATTTCTTAATTTATAGTACAACATTTTGTCTATTTTAAGCGTTTTCTTTTAAGCTATTGGAAGTAGATTATTTTTTAAAAAGGTAAAAAGGGGTAATTTTTTAAGTTATAGTACAACATTTTGTCTATTGTATAGCATTTTGTCTATTTTACAGCGTTTTGTTTTAAGCTATTGGAGGTATTTTTTTTTAAAAATAAAAAGAGATAATTTCTTAAGTTAGAGTAATGCATTTTGTCTTTTTACAGCGTTTTTTAGCTATTGGAAGTAGTTTTTTTTCAAAAAGGTAAAAAGGGTAATTTCTTAAGTTAAAGTATAGCATTTTTCTATATTTTATAGCGTATTGTTTTAAGCTATTGGAAGTAGGGGTGGGCGCAGGTCGGTTTGGTGCGGTTTGGAGTCCAAACTGCTTCCGCACCGCATCAAACGGTTAATCAAAAATACAAACCATTATACTAATCATTTAAATGGTTCGGTTTCGGTCCAGTTTGAATGTAATACGGTTCGGTTTCGGTCCGGTCCGGTTTGAACCCATATTAAATATGAAATAAAACAATTACTTACATCAACAATCAATTTACAAAAATAACCGTGTGAAACTTTTATATTTAAAGATTAAAACACACAATGTTATACTGAAATGAAAGATTAGTTCTTAATTGTATGAATATTTCAATTTGACATTTACCTACAAGTGAGATTTTTTTTTGGTAGATAACCAAACATCAACATTAATCAATGCATAATCATCAAGGAAAATGACTAGAATAAGATTATAATTAGCATTTATTCACAAAAAAAAATGAAAAATTATTATACCAAAACTATAACTTCTTCCTTTATGTCAGTGATTATTATTAATATAACTACAACATACGCTAAAAATAGAATGCAAAACATTAGAATCTAAAATAAGATGGGAGTTGCTTATATTTTTATCATAAAATTACTAATATAAATTTTTGGTTCGGTTCGGTTTAATATGGTTGGTTCAATCGTGCAAACTGCAACCGAACCGTATCGATGCGGGTCGGCTCGGTTTGGGGTACCGGCTTTGGTGAGAAGATTAGGTGCGGGTTTCCGCACCACTTTTGCGGTCCGGTGCGGACGGTTTCCGTATAGCGGTGCGGTTTATGCCCACCCCTAATTGGAAGTAGATTTTTTTTAAAAAAAAGGTAAAAAAAGGTTAATTTCTTAATTGATAGTACAACTTTTTGTCTATTTTACAGCGTTTTGTTTTAAGTTATTGGAAGTTGTTTTTTTAAAAAAAAAAGTTAAAAATGGGTAATTTCTTAAGTTATAGTATAGCATTTTTTCTATTTTACAACGTTTTGTTTTCAGCTATTGGAAGTAGTTCTTTTAAAGGTAAAAAGGGGTAATTTCAAGTTATAGTAGAACATTTTATCTTTTTTACAGCGTTTTGTTTTAAGCTATTGGAAATAGTTTTATTTTAAAAAAAGGTAAAAAGGGTAATTTCTTGAGTTATAGTACATTATTTTTGTCTATTTTACAGCGTTTTGTTTTAAGCTATTGGAAGTAGTTTTATTTTTAAAAAATGGTAAAATGGGTTAATTTCTTAAGTTATAGTACAACACTTTGTCTATTTTACAGCGTTTTGTTTTAAGATATTAGTAATAATTTTAAAAAAAAGGTAAAAAGGGGTAATTTCTTAAGCTATAGTACAACATTTTGTCTTTTTTACAGCATTTTGTTTTAGGTTATTGGAAGTAGTTCTTTTTTAAAAAGGTAAAAAGGGGTAATTTCTTAAGTTATAACACAACATTTTTGTCTATTTTACAGCGTTTTTTTAAGCTGCTAGAGGTAGTTTTTCTTAAAAAAAGGTAAAAAGGGGTAATTTCTTTAGTTATAGTACATCATTTTTGTCTATTTTACAGAGTTTTGTTTTAACCTGTTGTAAGTAATTTTTTTCTAAAAGGTGAAAATGGTTAATATCTTAAGTTATAGTACAGCATTTTGTCTTTTTTACAATGTTTTGTTTTAAGCTATTGGAAGTATTTTTTTCTAAAAGGTAAAAAATGGTAATTTATTAAGTTATATTACAACATTTTGTCAATTTTACAGCATTTTGTTTTAAGCTATTGGAAGTAGTTTTTTTTAAAAGGTAAAAAGGGTTAATTTCATAAGTTATTGTATAGCATTTTCTCTATTTTACAGCATTTTGTTTTAAGCTATTTGAAGTACTTTTTAAAAAAAAAGGTAAAATGGGGTAATTTCATAAGTTATAGTACGGCATTTTGTCAATTTTACAGCGTTTTTTTTCATTCTGTTGGAAGTAGTTTTTATTTAAAAAGGGTAAAAAGAGGCAATTTCTTAAGTTAACAGTACTGCATTTTATCTACTTTACAGCATTTTGTTTTAAGCTATT
The DNA here is from genome assembly GCA_030765085.1 of Allium cepa. Taxonomy (NCBI): domain Eukaryota; kingdom Viridiplantae; phylum Streptophyta; class Magnoliopsida; order Asparagales; family Amaryllidaceae; genus Allium; species Allium cepa. The sequence continues at coordinate 889,956,875 of CM060931.1, forward strand.
GGAAGTAATTTTTTTAATAGGTAATAAGGGGTAATTTCTTAAGTTATAGTACAACATTTTGTTTATTTTACAGAGTTTTGTTTTAAGCTATTGGAAGTTGTTTTTTTTAAACGGTATAAATGGGTAATTTCTTAAGTTATAGTACAGCGTTTTGTCTATTTTACAGCTTTTTTGTTTAGGCAATTGGAAGTAGTTATTTTTAAAAAGGGTAAAATGAGGTAATTTCTCAAGTGATAGTACAACGTTTTGTTTTAAACTATTGGAAGTAATTTTTTCTTTAAAAAGGTAAAATGGGGTAATTTCTTAAGTCTTAGTACAGCGTTTGTCTATTTTACAATGGTTTTTTTAAGCTACTGGAAGTGCTTTTTTATAAAAAGGTAAAAAGAGATCATTTTCTAAGTTAACAGTACTTCATTTTGTCTACTTTGCAGCGTATTGTTTTAAGCTATTGGAAGTAATTTTTTTAAAAAAGGTAATAAGGGGCAATTTCTTAAGTTATAGTACATCATTTTGTACATTTTAAAGCGTTTTGTTTTAAGCTATTGGAATGTGATTTTTTTAAAAGGTAAAAATGGGCAATTTCCTATGTTATAGTATAGCATTTTTTCTATTTTACAGCGTTATGTTTTAGGAAATTGGAAGTAGTTTTTTCTAAAAAGGGTAAAAGGAGGTAATTTCTTAAGTTATAGCACAACTTTTTGTTATTATGCATCGTTTTGTTTTAAGTTGTTGGAAGTTGTTTTTTTTTTTGAAAAAGGTAAAAAAGGGGTAATTTCCTAAGCTATAGTACAACATTTTGTTTTAAGCTATTGGAAGTAGTTTTTTTTTGTAAAAAGTTAAAACGGGTAATTTCTTAAGTTGTAGTACAGCTTTTTGTCTGTTTAACAACGTTTTGTTTTAAGCAATTGGATGTGGTTTTTTAAAAAAAAAGGTAGAAATGAGTAATTTTTTAAGTTACAGTAAAGCATTTTGTCTATTTTACAGCGTGTTGTTTTAAGCTATTGGAAGTAGTTTTTTTTAAAAAAAAAGGTAAAAAGGTGTACTTTCTTAAGTTATAGTACAACATTTTTCCAATTTTACAGCGTTTTGATTGAAGCTATTGGAACTAGTTTTCTTTTTTAAAAGGTAAAAAGGGTAATTTCTTAAGTTATTGTACAGCATTTTGTTTATTTTAAAGCGTTTTTTAAGCTATTGGAAGTAATTTTTTTTAAAAGGCAAAACGGGGTAATTTCTTAAGTAATAGACGACATTTTGTCTATTTTACAGCATTTTGTCTTTTTTACAGCGTTTTATTTTAAGCAATCGAAAGTAGATTTTTTTAAAAAAAAGGTAAAAAGGGAAAACTTTTTAAGTTATAGTATAGCATTTTGTCTATTATACAGCGTTTTGTTTTAAGCTGTTGAACGTAGTTTTTTTCATAAAAAAAAGTAAGAAGGGGAAATTTCTTAAGTTATAGTACAGTATTTTGTCTATTTTACAATGTTTTGTTTTAAACAATTAGAAGTATTTTTTTCAAAAAGGGTAATTTCTTAAGTTATAGTGCATCATTTTGTCCATTCTACTGCGTTTTGTTTTAAGCTATTGGAAGTAGTTTTTTTTTAAAATAGGTAAAAGTGGGTAATTTCTTAACTTATAGTAGAGCATTTTGTCTATTTTACAGCGTTTTGTTTTAAGCTATTGGAAGTAATTTTTTTTCAAAAAGATAAAAGGGGGTAATTTGTTAAGTTATAGTATAGCATCCTGTCTGTTTTACAGCGTTTTGTTCTAAGCTATTGGAGGTAGTTTTTTTTTTAAAAAACGGTAAAAGGGAGTTTTTTTTAAGTTATAGTACATCATTTTATCTATTTTACAATGTTTTGTTCTAAGCTATTGCAAGTAGTTTTTTTAAAAAAAAGGTAAAAGGGGTAATTCCTTAAGTTATAGCATAGCATTTTGTCTACTTTACAGCGTTATATTTGAACCTATTGGAAGTTGTTTTTTAAAAAAAAAGGTAAAAGGGGGTAGTTTCTTAAGTTATATTACAAAATTTTGTCTATTTTTTACAGTGTTTTGTTTTAAGCTATTGGAAATAGTTTTTTTTAAAACAGGTAAAAGGGGGTAATTTCTTAAGTTATAGTACAGCATTATGTCTCTTTTGTAGCGTTTTGTTTTAGGCAATTGGAAGTAGTTTTTTTAAAAAAAGGTAAAAAGGAGTAATTTGTTAAGTTTCAGTACAACATTCTGTTTATTTTACAGCGTTTTGTTTTAAACTGTCGGAAGCGGTTTTTTTTAGAAAAATGTAAAAATGGGAAATTTTTTAAGTTATATTACAGAATTTTGTCTTTTTTACAGCGTTTTGTTTTAAGCTATTAGAAGTGGTTTTTAAAAAAAAAAGGTAAAAAGGTGTATTTTCTTAAGTTATATTACAATATTTTATCAATTTTGCAGCGTTTTGTTTTAAGCTACTGGAAGTAGTTTTTTTTTAAAAAGGGTAATTTCTTAAGTTATAGTACAACATTTTGTCTATTTTACAGCATTTTGTTTTAAGCTATTGGAAGAAGTTTTTTTAAAAACACGTAAAAGAGGGTAATTTCTTATGTTATAGTACGGCATTTTGTCTATTTTACAGCTTTTTGTTTTAAGCTATTGGAAGTTGATTTTTTTTTAAAAAGGCAAAAGGGGGTAATTTGTTAAGTTATAAAAAAACATTCTGTCTATTTTGCAGCGTTTTATTTTAAGTTATTGGAAGTAGTTTTTTTAGAAAAAAGGGAAAATGGGAAAAAATTGAGTTATAGTACAGCATTTTGTCTATTTTACAGCGTTTTGTTTTATGCTATTAGAAGTAGTTTTTAAAAAAAAAGGTAAAAGGGGTAGTTTCTTAAGTTATAGTACAACATTTTGTCTATTTTACCGCATTTTGATTTAAGCTATTGAAAGTAGTTTTTTAAAAAAAAAAGATAAAAAGGGGTAATTTCTTAAGTTATAGTACAACATTTTGTCTATTCTACGGCGTTTTATTTTAAGATATTGGAAGTAGTTTTCTTTTAAAAACGGTAAAAGGGCATAATTTCTTAAGTTATAGTACCGCATTTTGTCTATTTTACAGCGTTTTGTTTTAAGCTATTAGAAGTAGTGTTTTTTTAAAAAAGTAAAACGGAGTAATTTCTTAAGTTATAGTACAAAATTTTGTCTATTTTACCGCATTTTGTTTTAAGCTATTGGAAATAGTTTATTTTTTAAAAAGTAAAAAGGGGAAATCTTTAAGTTATAGTACAACATTTTGTTTATTTTACAGCGTTTTGTTTTAAGCTATTGGAAGTTGTTTTTTTAATAAAAGGTGTAAGGGGTAATTTCTTAAGTTATAGAATATCATTTTGTCTATTTTACAGCGTTTGGTTTTAAGTTATTGGTAGTATTTTTTTTTAAAAAAAATGGTATAAATGGGTAATTTCTTAAGGTACAATACAACATTTTGTTTATTTTACAGCGTTTTATTATAAGCTATTGGAAGTTGTTTTTTTTTCAAAAAAAGGTAAAAAGGGATAATTTCTTAAGTTATAGTACAATTTTTGTCTATTTTACAGCTTTTTTTATTAACCTATTGGAATTAGTTTTTTGTTAAAGTAAAATGGGGTAATTTCTTAAGTTATTGTATATCATTTTGTCTATTTTATAGCCTTTTGTTTTAAGCTATTGGAAGTGGTGTTTTTTTTTTTTTTTAAAAGGAGGGTAATTTCTTTAGTTATAATACAGCATTCTGTCTATTTTACAGCGTTTTGTTTTAAGCTATTGGAAGAAGTTTTTTAAAAAAAAGGCAAAAATGGGTGATTTCTTGAGTTATAGTACAACATTTTGTCTATTTTACAGCGTTTTGTTTTCAGCTATTAGAAGGAGTGTTTTTTATTAAAAAGGTAAAAAGGGGTAATTTCTTAAGTTATAGTACAACATTTTATTTATTTTATAGCGTTTGGTTTTAAGCTATTTGAAGTTGTTTTTTTCTAAAAGGTAAAAGGAGGTTATTTCTTAAGTTATAGTACAACATTTTGTCTATTTTACAGCGTTTTTTTTAAGCTATTGGGAGTAGTTTTTTTTTTAAAAAAAGTAAAAGGGGCAATTTCTTAAGTTATAGTAAAGCATTTTTCGATTTTATAGCCTTTTGTTTTTAGCTAATGGAAGTAGTTTATTTTAAAAAAAAAGGTAAACAGGGGTAATTTCTTAAGTTATAGTATAGCATTTTTTCTGTTTTACGGTGTTTTGTTTTAAGCTATTGGAAGTAGTTTTTTTCTTAAAAATGTAAATGGGGGTAATTTCCTAAGTTATAACACAGCATTTTGCCCATTTTACAAAGTTTTTTTTTAAGCTATTGGAAGTAGTTTTTTTAAGAAAAAAGGGTAAATAGCTGTAATTTCTTAAGTTATAGTACATCATTTTGTCTATTTTACAGCGTTTCGTTTTAAGCTATTGGAAGCAGTTTTTTAAAAAAAAAGGGTAAAAAGGGGTAAGTTCTTATGTTATAATACATCATTTTGTCTAATTAACAACGTTTTGTTTTAAGCTATCGGAAGTAGATTTATTTTTATAAAAAATGGTAAAAAGGGGGAATATTTTAAGTTATAGTATAGCATTTTTTCTATTTTACAGCTTTTGTTTTAAGCTATTGGAAGTAGTTTTTTTTAAAAAAAAAAGTAAAAAGCGGTAATTTCTTAAGTTATATTACATGATTTTGTCTATTTTACAACGTTTTGTCTTAAGCAATTGGAAGTATGTTTTTTTTTAAAAGGTAAAAAGGGGTAATTACTTAAGTTATAATACAACATTTTGTCTATTTTACTGCGTTTTGTTTTAAGCTATTGGGAGTAGGTTATTTTCAAAACAGGTAAAAGGGGGTAATTTCTTAAGTTATAGTACAACATTTTGTCTATTTTACAGCGTTTTGTTTTAAGTTATTGGAAGTAATTTTTTTTTCAAAAAATGTAAAAGGGGGTAATTTGTTAAGTTATAGTACAACATTCTGTCTATTTTACAGCTTTTTGTTTTAAGCTATTGGAAGTAGTTTTTTTTTAAAAAAAAAGTAAAAAGGGGAAATTTTTAAGTTATAGTACAACATTTTGTCTATTTTACAACGTTTTGTTCTAAGCTATTGGAGGTAGTTTTTTATAAAAAAGGTAAAAAGGGGTAATTTCTTAAGTTATTTTACAGTGTTTTATTTTAAGCTATTGGAATAGTTTTAAAAAAAAAAGGGAAAAGGGGGTAATTTCTTAAGTTATATTACAAAATTTTATCTATTTTACAGCGTTTTATTTTAAGCCATTGGAAGTGGTTTTTTTTTAAAAAAAAAAAGTAAAAGTGGGTAATTTCATAAATTATAATACAAAACTTTGTCTATTTTACAGCGTTTTGTTTTAAGATATTGGAAGTAATTTTTTTAAAAAAAAGGTAAAAGGGGGTAATTTGTTAAGTTATAGTATAGCATTCTGTTTATTTGAGGCGTTTTGTTTTAAGCTATTGGAAAGTACTTTTTTTTTTAAAATAAAGGTGAAAAGGGGAATTTTTTTAATTATAGTACATAATTTTGTCTATTTTATAGCGTTTTGTTTTAAGCTATTGGAAGTAGTTTTTTTAAAGAAAAATATAAAAAGGGTATTTTCATAAGTTATATTACAGCATTTTGTCTATTTTACAGCGTTTTGTTTTAAGCTATTGGAAGTATTTTTTAAAAAAAAAAGGTAAAAAGGGGTTATTTCTTAAGTTATAGTACTGCATTTTGTCTACTTTCCAGCGTTTCGTGTTATGCTATTGGAAGTAGTTTTTTTTTAAAACAAGAAAAAGAAGGTAATTTCTTAAGTTATAGTACAACATTTTGTCTATTTTACAGCCTTTTGTTTTAAGCTATTGGAAGTAGTTTTTTTAAAAAAAGGGTAAAAGGGGGTAATTTTTTAAGTTATAATACAACATTCTGTCTATTTTACAGCGTTTTATTTTTAGCTATTGGAAGTAGTTTTTTTGTTAAAAAAGGTAAAAAGGGAAAAAAATTAAGTTATAGTACAGCATTTTTTCTATTTTATAGCGTTTTGTTTTAAGCTAGTAGAAGTGGTTTTTTTAAAAAAAAGGGGTAAAAGGGGGTAATTTCTTAAGTTATAATGCAGCATTTTGTCTATTTTACAGTTGTTTTGTTTTAAGCTATTGGAAGTAGTTTTTTTTAAAAAAAAAAGTTAAATAGGGGTAATTTCTTAAGTTATAGTTCAACATTTTGTCTATTCTACAGCGTTTTGTTTTCAGCTATTTAAAGTAATTTTTTTTAAAACGGTAAAAAGATGTGTTTTCTTAAGTTATAGTACAACATTCTGTCTATTTTACAGCGTTTTGTTTTAAGCTATTGGAAGTAGTGTTTTTTTTAAAAAAAAGAGATAATTTCTTAAGTTATAGTACCACATTTTGTCTATTTTACAACATTTTATTTTGATCTATTAGAAGTAGTTTTTTTTTAAAATGGTAAAAAGGGGAAAAAATTTAAGTTATAGTACAACATTTTGTCTATTTTACAACGTTTTGTTTTAATCTATTGGAAGTACTTTTTTTTAAAGAAGGTATAAGGGGTAATTTCTTAAGTTATAGAACAGCATTTTGTTACAACATTTTGATTTAAGCTATTGGAAGTAAAAAAATTTAAAAAAAAAGGTACATATGGGTAATTTCTTAAGTTACAGTGCAGCATTTTGTCTATTTTACAGCGTTTTGTATTAAGCTATTGGAAGTATTTTAAAAAAAAGGTATAAATGGATAATTTCTTAAGTTACAATACAGCATTTTGTTTATTTTACAGCGTTTTGTTTTAAGCTATTGGAAGTAGTTTTTTTGTGCAAAAAAAAGGTAAAAAGAGATAATTTCTTAAGTTATTGTATAAAACTTTTTATCTATTTCACAGCTTTTTATATTAACCTATTGGAATTAGTTTTTTTTAAAAGTAAAAAAGGGGTAATTTCTTAAGTTATAGTACAGTATTTTGCCTATTTTAGAGCGTTTTGTTTTAACCTATTGGAAATAGTTTTTTTTTTAAAAAAAAGGTAAAAGGGGGTAATTTCTTAAGTTATAGTACATCATTCGGTCTATTTTACAGCATTTTGTTTTAAGCTATTGGGAGAAGTTTTATTTAAAAAAAGGCAAAAATGGGTAATTTCTTAAGTTATAGTACAAAATTTTGTCTATTTTATAGCGTTTTGTTTTTAGCTATTAGGAGTGTTTTTTAAAAAAAAGGTAAAAAGGGGTAATTTCTTAAGTTATAGAATAACATTTTGTCTATTTTACAGCGTTTGGTTTTAAGCTGTTAGAAGTAGTTTTTTTTAAAAGGTAGATGGAGGTTATTTCTTAAGTTATACTACAATATTTTGACTATTTTACAACGTTTTGTTTTTACGCTATTAAAAGAAGTTTTTTAAAAAAAAAGGTAAAAAGGGGTAATTTCTTAAGTTATAGTATAACATTTTGTCTATTTTATAACGTTTTGTTTTTAGCCAATGGAAGTATTTTTTTAAAAAAAGGTAAACATGGGTAATTTCTTAAGTTATAGTACAGCATTTTTTCTGTTGTACAGTGTTTTGTTTTAAGCTATTGGAAGTAGTTTTTCTAAAAAAGGTAAAATCGGATAATTTCCTAAGTTATAACACAGCATTTTTTCCATTTTACAGCGTTTTGTTTAAACTATTGGAAGTAGTTTTTTTAAGAAAAAAGGGTAAATATGGGTAATTTCTTAAGTTATAGTACATCATTTTGTCTATTTTACAGCGTTTTGTTTTAAGCTATTGGAAGCAGTTTTCCTTTTTTAGAAAACGGTAAAAATGGGTAATTTCTTATGTTAAAGTACATCATTTTGTCTATTTTACATCGTTTGGTTTTATGCAATCGGAAGTAGATTTTTTTATAAAAAAAGGTAAAAGGGGAAATTTTAAATTATGGTGTAGCATTTTGTCTAATTTACAGCGTTTTGTTTTAAGCTATTGGAAGTAGTTTTTTTTAAAAAAAAAAAACTTAAAAGGGGTAATTTCTTAAGTTATAGTACATGAATTTGTCTATTTTACAACGTTTTATTTTAAGAGATTGGATGTATCTTTTTAAAAGGTAAAAAGGGATAATTTCTTAAGTTATAGTACAACATTTTGTCTATTTCACTGTGCTATGTTTTAAGCTATTGGAAGTAGTATTTTTTTAAACAGGCAAAAGGGGGTAATTTGTTAAGTTATAGTACAACATTCAGTCTATTTTACAGCGTTTTATTTTAAGCTATTGGAAGTAGTTTTTAAAAAACAAAAGGTAAAACGCGGAAATTTTTTAAGTTATAGTACATCATTTTGTCTATTTTACAACGTTTTGTTCTAAGCTATTGGAAGTAGATTTTTTAAAAAAAGGTAAAAATGGGTAATTTCTTAAGTTAGGGTACAACATTTTGTCTATTTTACAGCGTTTTGTTTTAAGCTATTGGAGGTAGTTTTTTAAAGAAAAAGGTAAAAAAGGGTAATTTCTTAAGTTATATTACAAAATTTTGTCTATTTTACATGGTTTTATTTTAAGCTATTGGAAGTGGGTTTTTTAAAAAAAGGGTAAAAGTGGGTAATTTCATAAGTTATAATACAGCATTTTGTCCATTTTACAGCGTTTTTTTAAAGCTATTGGAAGTATTTTTTTTTTTTGAAAAAGGTAAAAGGGGGTAATTTGTTAAGTTATAGTACAGCATTCTGTCTATTTTACAACGTTTTGTTTTAAGCAATTAGAAGTATTTTTTTTTAAAATAAAGGTGAAAATGGGAAATTTTTTAAGTTATATTACATAATTTTGTCTATTTTACAGTGTTTTGTTTTAAGCTATTGGAAGTAGTTTTTTTTTAAAAAAAAAAGGTAAAAAGTGGTATTTTCTTTAGTTATATTACAACATTTTGTCTACTTTACAGCGTTTTGTTTTAAGCTACTGGAAGTAGTTTTTTTAAAAAAATGGTAAAAAGGGGTAATTTCTTAAGTTATAGTACATCATTTTGTCTATTTTACAGCATTTGGTTTTATGCTATTGGAAGTTGCTTTTTTTTTTAAAACAGGTAAAATGGGGCAATTTCTTAAGTTATAGTACAACATTTTTTCTATTTTATAGCCTTTTGTTTTAAGCTATTGGAAGTAGTTTTTTTTAGAAAGGGTAAAAGGGGGTAATTTTTTAAGTTACAATACAATTCTGTCTATTTTGCAGCATTTTATTTTAAGCAATTGGAAGTTGTTTTTTTTAAAGAAAAGGTAAAAAGGGAAAAAAATTATGTTATAATACAGCTTTTTTTTTATTTTACAGCGTTTTGTTTTAAGCTATTAGAAGTGGTTTTTTAAAAAAAATGGTAAAAATGGATAATTTCTTAAGTCATAGTGCAGCATTTTGTCTATTTTACAGCGTTTTGTTTTAAGCTATTGGAAGTAGTTTTTAAAAAAAAAAAAAAAAAGATAAAAGGGGTAATTTCTTAAGTTATACTACAGCATTATGCCTATTCTACAGCGTTTTGTTTTAAGCTATTTGAAGTAGTTTTTTTTAAAAAGGGTAAAAAAGTGTAATTTCTTAAGTTATAATACAACATTTTGTCTATTTTACAGCGTTTTGTTTTAAGCTATTGGAAGTAGTTTTTTTAAAAAAAGGTAAAAAGGGAAAAAAAATTATGTTATAGTACATCATTTTGTCTATTTTACAACCTTTTTTTAAGCTATTGGAAGTAGTTTTTTTTTAAAAAGGTATAAGGGGTAATTTCTTAAGTTATAGAACAGCATTTTCTCTATTTTACAACGTTTTGTTTTAAGATATTTTAAGTAGTTTTTTAAAAAAAAAAGGTATAGATGGTTGATTTCTTAAGTTGCAGTATGACATTTTGTCTAATTTACAGCGTTTTGTTTTAAGCTATTAGAAGTAGTTTTTTTTAAAAGGTAAAAGGGGGTAATTCCTTAAGTTATAGTACAACATTTTGTTTTTAGCGAGTGGAAGTAGTTTTTTAAAAAAAAAAAGGTAAACGCGAGTAATTTTTTAAGTTATAGTACATCATTTTTTCTATTTTATAACGTTTTGCTTTAAGCTATTGGAAGTCGTTTTTTTTAAAAAGGTAAAAGGGGGTAATTTCTTAAGTTATAACACATCATTTTGCCCATTTTACAGCGTTTTATTTCAAGCTACTGGAAGTATTTTTTTTTTAAGAAAAAAGGGTAAACAGGGGTAATTTCTTAAGTTATAGTACATCATTTTGTCTATTTTACAGCGTTTTCTTTTAAGCTATTGGAAGTTTTTTTTAAACGGTAAGAAGGGGAAATTTCTTCTGTTATAGTACATCATTTTGTCTATTTTACAATGTTTTGTTTTAGGCTCTCGGAAGTAGATTTTTTTTTTTAAGTTATAGTATAGCATTTTATCTATTTTATAGCATCTTGCTTTAAGCTATTGGAAGTAGTTTTTTTCAAAAAAAAGTAAAAAGGGGAAATTTCTTAAGTCATAGTACAATATTTTGCCTATTTTACAACGTTTTGTTTTAAGCAATTGGAAGTATTTTTTTGAAAAATGTAAAAAGGGGTAATTTCTTAAGTTATAGTGCATCATTTTGTCTATTTTACTGCGTTTTGTTCTAAGCTATTGGAAGTAGGTTTTTTTTAAAACAGGTAAATGGGGGTAATTTCTTAAGTTATAGTACAGCATTTTGTCTATTTTACAGCATATTTTTTATGCTATCGGAAGTAATTTTTTCTCAAAAAAGTTAAAAGGGGATAATTTGTTAGGTTATAGTACAGCATTCTGTCCGTTTTACAACGCTTTGTTCTAAGCTATTGGAAGTAGTTTTTTAAAAAAAAAGGTAAAAAAGGGAAAATTTTAAGTTATAGTACACCCTTTTGTCTATTTTACAACGTTTTGTTCTAAGCTATTGCAAGTAGTTGTTTTTAAAAGAAAAGGTAAAAGGGGGTAATTTCTTAAGTTTTAGTACAGCATTTTGTCTATTTTACAGCATTTTGTTTTAAACTATTGGAAATAGTTTTTTTGAAAAAAAGGTAAAAAGGGGTAATTTCTTAAGTTATATTACAAAATTTTGTCTATTTTACAGCGTTTTGTTTTAAGCTATTGGAAGTAGCTTTTTTTATAACAGGTAAAAGGGGGTAATTTCTTAAGTTATGGTACAGCATTTTGTCTATTTTACAGCGTTTTATTTTAGGCTATTGGAAGTAGTTTTTTGTTTAACAAAGGCAAAAAGGGGTATTTTCTTAAGTTATATTACAACATTTTGTCTATTTTACAGCGTTTTGTTTTAAGCTACTGGAAGTAGTTTTTAAAAAAAAAAGGTAAAATGGGGTAATTTCTTAAGTTATAGTGCAACATTTTGTCTATTTTATAACATTTTATTTTAAGCTATTAAAAGTAGTTTTTTTTAAAACAGGTAAAAGGGGGTAATTTCGTATGTTATAGTACAACATTTTGTCTATTTTACAGCTTTTTATTTTAAGCTATTGGAAGTAGTTTTTTTTAAAAAAGGTAAAAGGGGGTAATTTGTTAAGTTATCAAACAACATTCAGTCTATTTTACAACGTTTTATTTTAAACTATTGGAAGTAGTTTTTTTTTAAAAAAAGGTAAAAAGGGAAAAAATTTAAGTCATACTACAACATTTTGTCTATTTTACAGCGTTTTGTTTTAAGCTATTAGAAGTAGTTTTTTTTAAAAAAAGGCAAAAAGGGATAATTTCTTAAATTATAGTACAACATTTTGTCTATTTTACAGCGTTTTGATTTAAGCTATTGGAAGTAGTTTTTTAAAAAAAAAGACAAAAAAGGGGTAATTTCTTAAGTTATAGTACAACATTTATCTATTCTACAGCGTACTGTTTTAGGCTATTGGAAGTAGCTTTTTTTTAAAACGGTAAAAATGGGTAATTTCTTAAGTTGTAGAACAGCATTTTGTCTATTTTACAGCATTTGTTTTAAGCTATTTGAAGTTGTTTTTTTTTTAAAAAAAGGTAAAAAGGGGTAATTTCATAAGTTATAGTACAACATTTTATTTTTTCTACAACGTATTGTTTTACGCTATTGGAAGTCGTTTTTTTAAAAAAAAGAAGTAAAAATGGGTAATTTTTTAAGTTATAGCACAACATTTTGTCTATTTTATAGCGTTTTGTTTTTAGCGAGTGGAAGTAGTTTTTAAAAAAAAAAGTTAAACGCGGGTAATTTCTTAAGTTATAGTACATCATTTTTTCTATTTTACAGCGTTTTGTTTTAAACTATTGGAAGTTGTTTTTTTCTAAAAGGGTAAAAGGGGGTAATTTCTTAAGTTATAACACATCATTTTGTCCATTTTACAGCGTTTTATTTCAAGCTACTAGAAGTAGTTTTTTTTAAGAAAAAAGGGTAAAAGAGGTAATTTCTTAAGTTATAGTACCTCATTTTGTCTATTTTACAGCGTTTTGTTTTAAACTATTGGAAGCAGTTTTCTTTTTTTTTAAACGGTAAGAAGGGGAAATTTCTTCTGTTATAGTACATCATTTTGTCTATTTTACAACGTTTTGTTTTAGGCTCTGGGAAGTAGATTTTTTTTTATAAAAGAAGGTAAAAAGTGGAAATTTTTTAAGTTATAGTATAGCATTTTGTCTATTTTATAGCATCTTGCTTTAAGCTATTGGATGTAGTTTTTTTTAAAAAAAAGTAAAAAGGGGAAATTTCTTAAGTCATAGTACAGTATTTTGTCTATTTTACAACGTTTTGTTTTAAGCAACTGGAAGTATTTTTTTGAAAAATGTAAAAAGGGGTAATTTCTTAAGTTATAGTACATCACTTTGTCTATTTTATTGCGTTTTGTTCTAAGCTATTGGAAGTAGGTTTTTTTTAAAACAGGTATAATGGGGTAATTAGATAAATTATAGTACAACATTTTGTCTATTTTACAGCATTTTTTTATGCCATCGGAAGTAATTTTTTTTCAAAAAAGGTAAAAGGGGATAATTTGTTTTAAAAAAGGTAAAAGGGGTAATTTCTTATGTTATAGTACATCATTTTGTCTATTTTACAACGTTTTGTTTTAAGCTATCGGAAGTAGACCTTTTTTTATAAAAAAAGGTAAAAAGGGGAAAAAAATTGAACTTGTAGTATAGCATTTTGTCTATTTTACAGCGTTTTGTTTTAAGCTATTGCAAGTTGTTTTTTTGAAAAAAAAAGTAAAAAGAAGTAAGTTCTTAAGTTATAGTACGGGATTTTTTCTATTTTGCAATGTTTTATTTTAAGCAATTGGAAGTATTTTTTTTTAAATGGTAAAGAAGAGCAATTTCTTAAGTTGTAGTACAACATTTTGTCTATTTTATTTCATTTTGTTTTAAGCTATTGGAAGTAGGTTTTTTTTTAAAACAGGTAAAATGGTGTAATTTCTTAAGTTATAGTACAACATTTTGTCTATTTTACAGCATTTTGTTTTAAGTTATTGGAAGTAAATTTTGTTTCAAAAAAGGTAAAACGGGGTAATTTGTTAAGTTATAGTACAACATTCTGTCTATTTTACAGCGTTCTGTTTTAAGCTATTGGAAGTAGTATTTTTTAAAAAAATAGGAAAAAAGGGGAAATTTTTTAAGTAATAGTAGTGCATTTTGTCTACATTACAATGTTTTGTTTTAAGCTATTGGAAGTAGTTTTTTTTTTTAAAAAAAGGTAAAAGAGGTTAATTTCTTAAGTTATAGTACAACATTTTGTCTATTTTACAGCGTTTTGTTTTAAACTATTGGAAGTAGTTTTTTTTAAAAAAAAGGTAAAAGGGGGTAATTTCTTAAATTATATTACAAAATTTTGTCTATTTTACAGCGTTTTATTTTAAGCTATTGGAAGTAGTTTTTTAAAAAAGAAACAGGTAAAAGTGGGTAATTTCATAAGTTATAATACAACATTTTGCCTATATTACAACGTTTTGTTTTAAGCTATTGCAAGTAGTTTTTAAAAAAAAAGGTAAAAGGGTGTAATTTGTTAACTTATAGTACAACATTCTGTCTATTTTACAACGTTTTGTTTTAAGCTATTGGAAGTAGTTTTTTTTTTAAATAAAGGTGAAAAGGGGAAATTTTTAAGTTATAATACACAAATTTGTCTACTTTACAACGTTTTGTTTTAAGCTAGTGGAAGTAGTTTTTTTAAAAAAAAAGAAGTTAAAAAGGGGTATTTTCTTAAGTTATATTACAACATTTTGTCTACTTTACAGCGTTTTGTTTTAAGCTACTGGAAGTAGTTTATTAAAAAAACAATAAAAATGGGTAATTTCCTAAGTTATAGTACATCATTTTGTCTATTATACAGCGTTTGGTTTTATGCTATTGGAAGTAGTTTTTTTCTAAAAACAGGTAAAAGGAGGTAATTTCTTAAGCTGTAGTACAGCATTTTGTCTATTTTACAGTCTTTTGTTTTAAGCTGTTGGAAGTAGTTTTTTTAAAAAAATGGTAGAAGGGGGTAACTTTTTAAGTTATAATACAACATTCTGTCTATTTTACAGCGTTTTATTTTAAGCTATTGGTAGTAGTTTTTTTTAAAAAAAAAGGTAAAAAGGGAAAAAAATTTAGGTTATAGCACAGCATTTTGTCTATTTTACAGCGTTCTGTTCTAAGCTATCAGAAGTTGTTTTTTTTTTTTTAAAAAAGAAGCTAAAAAGGGGTAATTTCTTAAGTTATAGTGCAACATTTTGTTTATTTTACAACGTTTTGTTTTAAGCTATTGGAAGTAGTTTTTTCCAAAAAAAGATAATAAGGGTAATTTATTAAGTTATAGTACAGCATTTTGTCTATTCTACAACGTTTTGTTTTAAGCCATTTAATGTATTTTTTTTATAAAAAAAGGGTAAAAAGGTGTAATTACTTAAGTTATAGTACAACATTTTGTCTATTTTATAGCGTTTTGTTTTAATCTATTGGTAGTATTTTTTTTTTAAGTAAAAAGGGCTAATTTCTTAAGTTGTAGCACAGCGTTTTGTCTATTTTACAGCATTTTGTTTTAAGCTATTGGAAGTAGTTTTTAAAAAAAAATTTGTAAAAAGGGGAAATTTTTTAAGTTATAGTACAGCATTTTGTCTATTTTACAACCTTTTTTGTTTAAGCTATTGGAAATAGTTTTTTTTAAAAAGGTATAAGGGGTAATTTCTTAAGTTATAGAACAGCGTTTTGTCTATTTTACAGCATTTTGTTTTAAGCTATTGGAAGTAGTTTTTTATAAAAAAAGGTATAAATGGGTAATTTCTTAAGTTATAGTGGAACATTTTGTCGATTTTACAGCGTTTTGTTTTAAGCTATTGAAAGTAGTTTTTTTTCAAAATGGTAAAAGGGGGTAATTTCTTAAGTTATAGTACAACATTCTGTCTATTTTACATCATTTTGTTTTAAGCTATTGGAAGAAGTTTCTTAAAAAAGGAAAAAAGGGGTAATTTCTTATGTTATAGCACAAAATTTTGTCTATTTCACATCGTTGTTCTTAAGCTAATGGAAGGAGTATTTTTTTAAAAAAAGGTAAAAATGGGTAATTTCTTAAGTTATAGTACAGCATTTTGTCTATTTTACAGCTATTGGTAGTATTGTTTTTTTTTAAGTAAAAAGGGCTAATTTCTTAAGTTGTAGCACAGCGTTTTGTCTATTTTACAGCATTTTGTTTTAAGCTATTGGAAGTAGTTTTTAAAAAAAAATTGGTAAAAAGGGGAATTTTTTTAAGTTATAGTACAGCATTTTGTCTATTTTACAACCTTTTTTGTTTAAGCTATTGGAAGTAGTTTTTTAAAAAAAGGTATAAGGGGTAATTTCTTAAGTTATAGAACAGCGTTTTGTCTATTTTACACCATTTTGTTTTAAGCTATTGGAAGTAGTTTTTTTTAAAAAGGTATAAATGGGTAATTTCTTAAGTTATAGTGGAACATTTTGTCGATTTTACAACGTTTTGTTTTAAGCTATTAAAAGTAGTTTTTTTTTAAAATGGTAAAAGGGGGTAATTTCTTAAATTATAGTACAACATTCTGTCTATTTTACATCGTTCTGTTTTAAGCTATTGGAAGAAGTTTCTTAAAAAAAGGTAAAAAAGGGTAATTTCTTATGTTATAGCACAAAATTTTGTCTATTTCACATCGTTGTTCTTAAGCTAATGGAAGGAGTATTTTTTAAAAAAAGGTAAAAATGGGTAATTTCTTATGTTATAGTACAACATTTTGTCTATTTTACAGCGTTTTGTTTTAAGCTATTGGAAGCAGTTTTCTTTTTTAAAAAAAGGTAAAAAGGGGTAATTTCTTAATTTATAGCACAACATTTTGTTTATTTTACAGCGTTTTGTTTTAAGCTATTGGAAGTAGTTTTTTTAAAAAGGTAAGCAGGGGTAATTTGTTAAGTTATAGTACATCATTTTGTCTATTTTGCAACGTTTTGATTTAAGCTATTGGAAGTGGTTTTTTTTTAAAAAAAGGTAAAAAGGGTAATTTCTTAAGTTATGGTACAACATTTTGTCTATTGTACGGCGTTTTATTTTAAGCTATTGGAAGTATTATTTTTTAAACAGTAAAAGAGGTAATTTCTTAAGTTATAGTACAGCTTTTTGTCCATTGTACAATGTTTTGTTTTAAGCTATTGGAAATAGTTTTTTTTAAAAATCGGTAAAAAGGGGTAATTTTTAAGTTATACAACATTTTGTCTATTTTATAGCGTTTTGTTTTTAGCTAATGTAAGTTGTTCTTTTGTTAGAAAAGGTAAAAGGGGGTAATTTCTTAAGTTATAGTACAACATTTTTTCTATTTTATAACATTTTGTTTTAATTTATTGGAAGTTGTTTTTTAAAAAAAAAAAGGTAAGGGGGGATAATTTCTTAAGTTATAGCACAACATTTTTCCCATTTTACAGCGTTTTGTTTTATCCTATTGGAAGTAATTTTTAAAATAAAAAGGTAAGCATGGTAATTTCTTAAGTTATAGTATAGCATTTTGTCTATTTTACAGCGTTTTGTTTTAAGATATTGGAAGTAGTTTTCTTTTTTTAAAAAACGGTAAAAAATGATAATTTCTTAAGTTATAGTATAACATTTTGTCTATTTTACAGCGTTTTTTTTAAGCTATTGGATATAGTTTTTTTATAAAAAAAAGGTAAAAGGGGGAATTTTTTTAAGTTACAGTACAACATTTTGTCTATTTTACAGCGTTTTGTTATAAGCTATTGGAAGTAGTTTTTTTTTTTAAAAAAAAGGTAAAATTGGGTAATTTCCTATGTTATAGAACAGCATTTTACCTATTTTACAGTGTTTTGTTTTAAGCTATTGGAAGTAGTTTTTTTAAAAAAAGGTAAAAAGGGGTAATTTCTTAAGTTATAGCATAGCATTTTGTCTATTTTACAACGTTTTGTTTTGAGCTATCAGAAGTAGGGTTTTTTTAAAATAGGTAAGAGGGGGTAATTTCTTGACTTATAGTACAGCATTTTGTCTATTTTACCGCGTTTTGTTTTAACCTATTGGAAGTAGTTTTTTTTAAAAAAAAAGGTAAAAGGAGGTAATTTGTTAAGTTACTGTACATCATTCTGTCTATTTTACATTGTTTTGTTTTCAGCTATTGCATGTAGTATTTTTTTTTAAAAAAAGGTAAAAAGGGAATTTTTTTTTAAGTTATAGTACAACATTTTGTCTATTTTACAACATTTTGCTCTAAGCTGTTGGAAGTAGTTTTTTGTTAAAAAAAGGTTAAAATGGATGATATCTTAATTATAATACAATTTTTGTTTATTTTACAGCGTTTTGTTTTAAGATATTGGAAGTACTTTTTTTTAAAAATAAAAGGTAAAAAGGGGTAATTTCTAAAGTTATAGTACAACATTTTGTATTTTTTACAGCATTTTGTTTTAAGCTATCAAAAGTAGTTTTTTTTAAACAGGTAAAAGGGGGTAATTTCATAAGTTATATTACGGAATTTTGTCTATTTTACAGCGTTTTGTTTTAAGCTATTGGAAGTAGTTTTTTTTTAAAAAAGGTAAAAGGGAGTAATTTGTTAAGTTATAGTACAGCATTCTGTCTATTTTACAACATTTTGTTCTAATCTGTGAGAAGTAGTTTTTTTTAAAAAATTACATAAAAAGGGAAATTTTTTTAAGTTTTTGCACAACATTCTGTTTATTATACAGCATTTTGTTTTAAGCTATTGGAAGTAGTTTTTTTAAAGAAAAGGCAAAAAGGGGTAATTTTTGAAGTTATAGTACAACATTTTGTCTATTTTACAGCGTTTTGTTTTAAGCTATTGAAAGTAGTTTTTTTAAAAAAAGGTAAAAAGGGTAATTTCTTAAGTTATAGTACAACATTTTGCGTTTTTTACAGGATTTTGTTTTAAGCTATTGGAAGTAACTTTTTTTTAAATAGGTAAAAGTGGGTAGTTTCTTAAGTTATAGTACACTGTTTTGTCTATTTTTACAGCGTTTTGTTTTAAACTATTGGAAGTAGCTTTTTTTAAAAAGGTAAAAGGGGGTAACTTGTTAAGTTATAGTACAACATTCTGTCTATTTTACAGCATTTTGTTCTAAGCTATGGGAAGTAGTATTTTTTTTTTAAAAAAGATAAAAGGAAATATTTTTTAAGTTATAGTATAACATTTTGTCTGTTTTACAGCGTTTTGTTTTAGGCTATTATAAGTAGTTTTTTTTTAAAAAAAAGGTAAAAGGGGTAATTTCTTAAGTTATATTACAGCATTTTGTCTATTTTACAACGCTTCGTTTTAATCTATTGGATGCTGTTTTTTTTTGAAAAAAAGAAAAGGTAAAAGGGGTCATTTCTTAAGTTATAGTACAACATTTTGCCTATCTTATTTTATGTTTTTTGAAGTATTGTTTCCTTAAAATAAGTAAAAGGGGTAATTTCTTAAATTATAGTACAACATTTTGTCTATTTTACCGCGTTTTGTTTTAAGCTATTGGAAGTAGTTTTTTTTTTAAAAAAGGTAAAGGGGGGTAATTTGTTAAGTTATGGTACAGCATTTTGTCTATTTTACAGCGTTTTGTTTTAAGCTATTAGAAGTAGTGTTCTTTTTGAAAAAAAGTAAAAAGGGTAATTTCTTAAGTTATAGCACAACATTTTGTCTATTTTACAGCGTTTTGGTTTAAGCTATTGGAAGAATTTTTTTTAAAAAAAAGGTAAAAAGGGGAATTTTTTAATTTATAGTACAACATTTTGTCTATTTTACAACATTTTTTTTTCAAACTATTGGATGTAGCTTTATTTTAAAATGGTATAAGGGGTAATTTCTTAAGTTATATAATAGCATTTTTTCCATTTTAAAGCGTTTTGTTATAAGCCATTGGAAGTAGTTTTTTTAAAAAGGTAAAAGTGGGTAATTTCTTAAGTTATAGTGTAACATTTTGTTTATTTTACAACGTTTTGTTTTAAGCTATTGCAAGCAGTTTTTTTTAAAAAAGGTAAAAGTGGTAATTTCTTAAGTTATAGTACAACATTTTGTCTATTTTACAACATTTTGTTTTAAGCTATTTGAAGTAGTTTTTTTTAAAAAAGGTAAAGGGGGTAATTTCTTAAGTTATAGTACAGCATTTTGTCTATTTCACAGCGTTTTGTTTTAAGCTATTGGAAGTAGTTTTTTTTAAAAAAAAAGTAAAAAGGGGTGATTTCTTAAGTTATAGTGCTGCATTTGGTCTATTTTACGCCGTTCGTTTTAAGCTATTGGTAGTAGTTTTTTTAAAAAAAAAGGTAAAAAAAGGTAATTTATTAAGTTATAGTGCAGCATTGTCAATTTTACAGTGTTTCGTTTTAAGCTACTAGAAGTAGTTTTTTATTTTAAAAAAAAGGTAAAAAGGGGTAATTTCTTAAGTTATAATACAACATTTTGTCTATTTTACGGCTTTTTTTAAGCTAATGGAAGTAGTTTTTTAAAAAAAAGGTAAAAAGGGGTAATTTTTTAATTTATAGTACATCAATTTGTCTATTTTGGAGTGTTTTGTTTTAAGCTATTTGAAGTAGTTTTTTTTAAAAAAAGGTAAAAGGGGTAATTTCTTAAGTTATAGTACAACATTTTATCTATTTTACAGCGTTTTGTTTTAACCTATTTGAAGTATTTTTTTTAAAAATGTAAAAAGGGGTAATTTCTTAAGTTATAGTACAACATTTTTTCTATTTTACCGCGTTTTGTTTTAAGTATTGGAAGTAGTTTTTTTAAAAAAAGGGAAAAAATGTGTAATTTCTTAAGTTATAGTACAGCATTTTGTCTATTTTACAGCGTTTTGTTTTAAGCTATTTGAGGAAGTTATTTTAAAAAAAAGGTAAAAATAGGTACTTAAGTTATAGTACATCATTTTTTCTATTTTACAACGTTTTGTTCTAAACTATTGGAAGTAGTTTTTTTTTTAAAAAAAGGTAAAAGGAAATAATTTCTTAAGTTATAGTACAACATTTTGTTTATTTTACAGCGTTTTGTTTTAAACTATTGGAAGTTGGTTTTTATAAAAAGGTAAAAGGGGGTAATTTTTAAGTTTTAGTACAACATTCCGTCGATTTTAAATCGTTTAGTTTTAAGCTACTGGAATAAGTTTTTTTAAAAAAAAGGTAAAAAGGTGTAATTTCTTAAGTTATAGCACAACAATATGTCTATTTTATAGCTTTCTGTTTTAAGCTATTGGAAGTAGTTTTTTTTTTAAAGGTAAAAGGTGTAATTTCTTAAGTTACAGTACAACATTTTGTCTATTTTACAGTGTTTTGTTTTAAGCTATTGGTAATAGGTTTTTTAAAAAAAGGTAAAAGGGGTAATTTCTTAAGTTATAGTCTAGCATTTTGTCTATTTTACAGCATTTTGTTTTAAGCAATTGGAAGAAGTTTTTTTTTTAAAAAAGGTAAAAGGGGGTAATTTGTTAAGTTATAGTACAGCATTTTGTCTATTTTACAGCGTTTTGTTTTAAGCTATTGAAAGTAGTGTTTTTTCTTGAAAAAAAAGTAAAAAGGGGTAATTTCTTAAGTTATAGTACAGCATTTTGTCTATTTTACAGCGTTTTGTTTTAAGCTATTGGAAGAATTTTTTTAAAAAAAAGGTAAAAAGGGGAATTTTTTAAGTTATAGTACAACATTTTGTCTATTTTACAACATTTTGTTTTATACTATTGGATGTAGTTTTATTTTAAAACGGTATAAGGGGTAATTTCTTAAGTTATAGAATAGCATTTTTCCTATTTTAAAGCGTTTTGTTTTAAGGCATTGGAAGTAGTTTTTTTAAAAAGGTAAAAATGGGTAATTTCTTATGTTATAGTATAACATTTTGTTTATTTTACAACGTTTTGTTTTAAGCTATTGCAAGCAGTTTTTTTTATAAAAAAGGTAAAAAGGGGTAATTTCTTAAGTTATAGTACAACATTTTGTCTATTTTACAACATTTTGTTTTAAGCTATTTGAAGTAGTTTTTTTTTAAAAGGTAAAAAGGGGTAATTTCTTAAGTTATAGTACAGCATTTTGTCTATTTTTCAGCGTTTTGTTTAAAGATATTGGAAGTAGTTTTTTCAAAAAAAAGAGTAAAAAGGGGTAATTTCTTAATTTATAGTGCTGCATTTTGTCTATTTTACGCCGTTCGTTTTAAGCTATTGGTAGTAGTTTTTTTTTAAAAAGGTAAAAAGTGGTAATTTATTAAGTTATAGTGCAACATTATCAATTTTACAGCGTTTCGATTTAAGCTACTAGAAGTAATTTTTTATTTAAAAAAAAAGGTAAAAAGGGGTAATTTCTTAAGTTATAATACAACATTTTGTCAATTTTACGGCTTTTTTTAAGCTAATGGAAGTAGTTTTTTAAAAAAAAGGTAAAAAGGGGTAATTTTTTAATTTATAGTACATCATTTTGTCTATTTTGGAGTGTTTTGTTTTAAGCTATTTGAAGTAGTTTTTTTAAAAAAAAAGGCAAAAGGGGTAATTTCTTAAGTTATAGTACAACATTTTATCTATTTTACAGCATTTTGTTTTAACCTATTTGAAGTATTTTTTTTAAAAAAGGTAAAAAGGGGTAATTTTTTAAGTTATAGTACAACATTTTTTCTATTTTACCGCGTTTTGTTTTAAGCTATTGGAAGTAGTTTTTTTAAAAAAAGGGAAAAAGGTGTAATTTCTTAAGTTATAGTACATCATTTTGTCTATTTTACAACGTTTTGTTTTAAGCTATTTGAGGTAGTTATTTTTTAAAAAAAGGTAAAAATGTGTAATTTCTTAAGTTATAGTACATAATTTTTTCTATTTTACAATGTTTTGTTCCAAGCAATTGGAAGTAGTTTTTTTTTAAAAAAAGGTAGAAGGAACTAATTTTTTAAGTTATAGTATAACATTTTGTCTATTTTACAGCGTTTTGTTTTAAACTATTGGAAGTAGGTTTTTTTAAAAAGGTAAAGGGGGGTAATTTTAAAGTTTTAGTACAGCATTCCGTCGATTTTAGATCGTTTAGTTTTAAGCTATTGGAATAATTTTTTTTAAAAAAAAGGTAAAAAGGGGTAATTTCTTAAGTAATAGCACAACATTATGTCTATTTTATACCATTCTGTTTTAAGCTATTGGAAGTAGTTTTTTTTTTAAAGGTAAAAGGGGTAATTTCTTAAGTTACAATACAGCATTTTGTATATTTTATAGTGTTTTGTTTTAAGCTATTGGTAATAGCTTTTTTAAAAAAAGGTAAAAGGGGTAATTTATAGCATTTTGTCTATTTTACAGCATTTTGTTTTAAGCTATTGGAAGAAGTTTTTTAAAAAAAAAGGTAAAAAGGGGTAATTTCTTAAGTTATAGTAAATTATTTTGTTTATTTTACTGCGTTTTGTTTTAAGCTATTTGAAGTAGTTTTTTTTTACAAAAAGGTAAAAAGTGGTAATTTCTTAAGTTATTGTACAATATTTTTTCGATTTTACAGCCTTTTGTTTTAAGCTATTGGAAGTGGTTTTTTAAAAAAAGAAGATAAAAAGGGTTATTTCTTAAGTTATAGTACAGCATTTTATCTATTTTACCATGTTTTGTTTTAAGATATTTAAAGTAGTTTTTTTATAAAAATAGATAAAAAGGGATAATTTCTTAAGTTATAGTACAACATTTTGTTTATTTTACAGCATTTTATTTTAAGCTATTGGAACTAGTTTTTAAAAAAAATGTAAAAGCGGGCAATTTCTTAAGTTATAATACAACATTTTGTCTATTTTACAGCGTTTTGTTTTAAGCTATTGGAAGTAGTTTTTTTTTAAATGTAAAAGGGGTAATTTCTAAAGTTATAGCACAACATTTTGTCTATTTTATAGCGTTTTGTTTTAAGCTATTGGAAGTATTTTTTTAAAAGATAAAAAGGGATAATTTCTTAATTTATAGTACAACATTTTGTCTATTTTACAGCGTTTTATTTTAAGCTATTTGAAGTAGTTTTTTTAAAATAAAGTAAAAAGGGGTAATTTCTTAAGTTATAGTACAACATTTTGTCTATTTTACAGCGTTTTGTTTTAAGCTATTTGAAGTAGTTTTTTTAATGAAAGGCAAAAAAGGGTAATTTCTTAAGTTATAGTACAACAATTTTTCGATTTTACAGCCTTTTGTTTTAAGCTATTGGAAGTAGTTTTTTTTCAAAAAAAAGGTAAAAAAGCTAATTCTTAAGTTATAGTACAGCATTTTGTCTACTTTGCAGCGTTATGTTTTAAGCTATTTGAAGTCATTTTTTTATAAAAATATGTTAAAAGAGGTAATTTCTTAAGTTATAGTACAACATATTGTTAATATTACATAATTTTGTTTGAAGCTATTGCAACTAGTTTTTTAGAAAGGTAAAAGGGGGTAATTTCTTACGTTATAGTACAGCATTTTGTCTATTTTACAGCGTTTTGCTTTAAGCTATTGGAAGTTGTTTTTTTTAAAAAATGTAAAAGGGGTAATTTCTTAAGTTATAGTACAACATTTTGTCTATTATGTAGCGTTTTGTTTTAAGCTATTGGAAGTATTTTTTTTTTAAAAAGATTAAAAAGGGTAATTTCTTAAGTTATAGTACAACATTTTGTCTATTTTACAGCGTTTTGTTTTAAGCTATTGAAATTAGTTTTTTTAGAAGGTAGAAGGGGGTAATTTATTAAGTTATAGCATAACATTTTGTTTGTTTTATAACGTTTTGTTTTAAGCTATTGGAAGTAGTTTTTAAAAAAAAGGTAAACAAGGGTAATTTCTTAAGTTATAGTACAGCATTTTGTCTATTTTACAGCGTTTTGTTTTAAGCTATTGAAAGTAGTTTTTTTAGAAAGGTAGAAAGGGGTAATTTCTTAAGTTATAGCACAACATTTTGTCTATATTACCGTATTTTGTTTTAAGCTATTGGAAGTAGTTTTTAAAAAAAAGGGTAAACAGGGGTAATTTCTCAAGTTATAGTACAACATTTTGTCTATTTTATAGCGTTTTGTTTAAAGCTATTGGAAGTAGTTTTTCTTAAAAGGTAAAAAGGGGTAATTTCTTAAGTTATAGTATAGAATTTCGTGTGTTTTACAGCGTTTTTAAGCTATTGGAAGTAGTTTTTTGTTAAAAAAGGTAAGAATGGGTAATTTCTTAAATTATAGTACAGCATTTTGTCTATTTTACAGAGTTTTGTTTTAAACTATTGGAAAATAGTTTATTTTAGAAAGGTAGAAGGGGCGAATTTCTTAAGTTATAGCACAACATTTTGTCTATTTTACAAAGTTTTATTTTAAGCTATTCTAATTAGTTTTTTTTTAAAAAGTTAAACAAGAATAATTTCTTAAGTTATTGTGCAACATTTTGTCTATTTTACAGCGTTTTGTTTCAAACTATTAGAAGTAGTTTTTTTAAAAAATGGTAAAGAGGGGTAATTTCTTAAGTTATAGTGTAGCATTTTATGTATTTTACAGCGTTTTTTTAAGCTATTGGAAGTAGTTTTTTTTAAAAAAAAAGGTAAAAAGGGAAGTTATTGTACTTCGTTTTGTCTATTTTACAGCGTTTTGTTTTCAGCTATTGGAAGTAATTTTTTTTTAAAAAAAAGTTAAAAAGGGGTAATTTCTTACGTTATTGTATAGCATTTTGTCTATTTTACAGCGTTTTGTTTCAAGCTATTGGAAGTATTTTTTTTAAAAAAAAGGTAGAAAGAGTAATTTCTTAAGTTAATAGTACAACATTTTGTCTACTTTGCAGCGTTTTATTTTAATCTATTGGGAGTAATTTCTTCTAAAAAAGGTATTAAGGGTTAATTTCTTGAGTTATAGTACAACATTTTGCCTATTTTACAGCGTTTTGTTTTAAGCTATTGGAAGATTTTTTTTAAAAGGTAAAAATGGGTAATTTCTAAAGTTATTATACATCATTTTGTCTATTTTGCCGCGTTTTGTTTTAGGCAATTGGAAGTAGTTCTTTTTAAAAGGGTAAAAAGGGGTAATTTTTTATGTTATAGTACAACATTTTGTCTATTATACAGCGTTTCGTTTTAAACTATTGGAAGTAGTTTTTTTTTTTAAATGTAAAAAGGGGTATTTCTTAAGTCATATTACAGTATTTTGTTTTAAGCTATTGGAAGTAGTTTTTTTAAAAAAAAGGTAAAAATGGGTAATTTCTTAAGTTATAGTAAGCATTTTGTCTATTTAACAGCGTTTTGTTTTAAGCTATTGGATGTAACTTTTTTAAAAAAGGTAAAAGGGAGTAATTTCTTAAGTTATAGTAAAGCATTTTGTCTATTTTACAGCGTTTTGTTTTAAGCTATTGGAAGTAGTTTATTTTTGAAAAGGTAAAAAGGGGTAGTTTCTTATGTTATAGTATAGCATTTTGTCTATTTTACAGCGTTTTGTTTTAAGCTATTGGAAGTAATTTTTTTTTTAAAATGTAAAAAGGGGTAGTGTTAACTCTGCCTCGGTTTAGACTCTGCGACTCAAGGAGATGCCGACCTAAGGCTCAACAAGGGTGCCGACCTAAGGCTCAACAGGGGTGCCGACCTAAGATTCAAAGGGTTGCCGACTTAACACTTCAATGAGGCTACTGACTCTACTGACTCAACATAGATACCGACCTAACAGTCTAGGGAGATTGCCGACTTAACTGGTTGCCGACCTAACTGCCTTAACAGGAATGCCGACCTAAGGCCCTAAATGGATAACAACCTAATGCCTTAAAGGATGCCGACTTAGGAAGTCTACTGACCTAACTTAAGTACCGATCTAATTACCTAAAGGAGTTGCCGACCTAACTGATCAGGACATGGAAAGGCGCACGACCTATACTTAAGTTGCAACCGACTTAAGACTTATGCCAAGCCGTTCACGACCCAGGCAAATGAAGGCAAACCCTATACAGCTACTTGACACGCGCATGTTAACTCGGCAACGACCCAAGTCACAACCGATCCAGCTCCCCAGTTATCTCGTTCAGACCGTGATTTGCGACTTACCAAGTTAACTCGTCCACGACCTAAAGCCACTAAGTGTAAGCCCGATGCCATATTACTAAGAAGGAGTAGTGTTGACTCGGAGGCGACCTAGGACTTGTGCAAGTGAACTCCTGTGAAGCCAGAAGGGGCCAGATGGACCGACCACGACTCATATTAAGTCGGCTACGACTTAACTTAGATCGGCCACGACTTAGAACTTGGCAAAAATTCCAGACCAGAACTCTCTATAAATAGGCAACCACCTCCAACATTCAAAGGACTTTTGGCGCATTCTCTTCACACACCGTTACCTTGCTGCATTGAGAACTTCATCAACACTTAGAGCTTCCAAGATTAGAGGAATACATCAAAGAAATTCACGAAGAAACCACACATCTTCAACATGAATCTAAGAACTTTAATCGACATTGAAGCTTAAGACTTGTTCCAAATCACTTGTAACTTGAAGTGTATTGTACTTGAGAAGAATTGTATCAGTTTGTAACGGGATTATTAATAAAAGTACTTAGAGTGGACGTAGGCTATACCCTTAAGCCGAACCACTATAAAATCGTTGTTGTTTACTGCTTTTCTGCTATTACTTGCTTGTAATTCTTTCCCGATCTATCGGGTGGTGCTTTCACAACTACACTTTACACACCGGGGTGTTAGCGTTCACATTTTAGCGTTAACATTTTTGGTGCTTTCACTGAGAATTGAACTCAGGAAAACTGTCATCATTGCTTCACAGAGATTTGAAGAAAGAATTTCCTTAAAAACCAGAAGTCTATCTGAAATTATGGCTCCTGGAAGGAAAAGTAGATCTATCAGATCTAGAAACATTCAAGAGGGAACCTCCGCTTCCCCTGTACCTAATCAACCCACTCCGTCTGTTGGAGTTACGAAAGCGGAGTTGGATGCTGTGATTCTAGGGCTAAACCAGCAGATAAACGCCCAAAATGCACAATTAGAGGCTCAAAGTGCCCAGAATGCTCTGATTCTGAATAAATTGAACGATTTACTTGGGGCAAACAATCAACCAGCTTGTAATGAAAGGAACTGTGCTGGCAACATTCATGATGTTAGTGAAAGGAATGCTCCTGAAAGGGCTACTAGTCCCTTTGAGCAGGCAGTTCCTGAGGCTGGTGGATCTAGAACTCGGCATGATGAGGAATATCTTTCTGGAATGGTCCGGCAGATCATGAAAGAAAGTATGCAAAGGGTTGAAGATGAGAAGGAATGGGGTTTCGCTCCAAGTAAAACTCCGTTCACTGAAAAAATCTTGAAGGCGGAATTTCCAAGGAAGTTTGTCCCTCCGACTATTCCAGCTTACAAAGGGACAAGTGATCCGAATGAGTTCTTGTATAAATATGATTGGCACATGACAGGTGCCAGGGCCTTTGACGAAATAAAATGTCGATATTTCCCCGTATACCTGGAAGGTGTGGCTCTACTATGGTTCACCAAGTTGCCAGTCCGATCTATCGATCAGTTTTCAGACTTGACCAGAAAATTCAAGGAGCAGTTTAGACTATATGCTTCGAAGGCCAAGGACATTATGTCACTATCGAGTTTGGAGCAGAATCCTGGGGAGTCTATCAGATCCTTCTTGAACCGCTTTAATATAGCACTGGCTGAGGTGGACAATGCTGAACCACGAATGATATTGACTTATCTGATGAGGGCTATTGATAAGTCAAGCGAATTTGGGAAATGGTTAAATATGAAGGAGCCAACCTCTCTCGAAAAGTTCTACAAAAAAGCAGATGAATTCATTCGCTTGGAAAGCCGTCCTTTACCAGTAAAGACAGTGTTGGAAAAAGAAGAAGACAACACTGTCGCTCCACGCAAGAATGAATCGGTGGGGCAAAAAAGGGAGAATAATAATGGGAAGAAACAGGGTAATCTGAAGAAGCCCCGATCCTTCAAGCCATCAGAATATACTCCATTATCACATACACCGGAGCACATCTACCTGGCCACTAAAGATTCCGTCGATTTCCCTAAACCTATCCCTTTGAGGACCGGGAAAAAAGCCATACAGAGTGGGAAATTCTGTCGCTTCCACAATCAACCCGGTCATGAAACTGATGAATGCCGTCAGTTGAAAAATCTGATTGAAGAGTTGCTAAGAGAGAACAAACTGCAGCAATTTGTGAAGAAGAATAGCTACAATCCTGCATCGTCAAGTCAGGGGCAACAGGTTCCTGTTCATCAGCCCAGGACAGGTGAGAAAGCTACGGGACATGAATCTGGAAGGCCCGTTATCAATGTCATTACAGGAGGGCCTCACCCAGCTGGCAAGAGCTGGGGTGAGATGGAGAGATATTCCAGGGCTTTGAAATATGCTCCAGCCGAAGAAGACGTCTTTGTTTTAGAAGACACTACGCCCCTGAAACAACAGAAAACTTTCAGCGATGATATTGTTTTCAGAGCCAGAGATTCCACAGGTATAGAAGCTCCTACCCTAGATCCCTTGGTCATCTCGGCTGGTATTGGACCGGCCATTGTCAGAAGAGTCCTCATTGACTGCGGAGCATCATCCAATATCCTCTTCAAGAAGACATTTGACCAGATGAAAATCCCTATGATTGATGTATAAGCCTCATCACAGAAGATCGCTGGCTTCACTGGGGAGCCAAAACAACCAAGTTTTGTGATTATTCCAATTTTTGGGCTTTTAAGTCAATTTTGTGTGAAATCCTTTTATGGATGTTTGATCATGCTTTTGGTGATGCATCGAGTAGCATATAGGGCCGGGTTGCCGATTGGCATAAATGCTTAGAGCCAATGTTCGTCCGGATGCATTTTGGAAGAGTTTGCTCTTCATTTGGATAGGCGGAAAAACAGCCCAGGCATGATTCAGTCGACTGAAACCTCTGTTCAGTCGACTGAACCTGGAACCCTAAAGTTTACAGGCATGATTCAGTCGACTGAATACTCTGTTCAGTCGACTGAAACTAGAAACAGAAAGTTTTCTGAACCTGAAAAATTTCCAGGCACAGGGTCAGTCGACTGAAAACTCTGTTCAGTCGACTGAACCTGCTGTTTGAGTCCATTTTTCCTTTTTGGATTGAATTTCCAATTTAAATCGATTCGTGATGATCCTATTTGTTGTTATCATTTATTATGACTTTGATGACTCCTTTTTAGGGATTTATGAATATCCATTTCGATGGATTCTTTATCGGTTTTTTTGGATTTTATTCACATCTTCGTATGTGAATTTATGTGATTGATTGTTCCTACAATCTTCTTTGTGATTTGTCACTTTAAAAATATAAAGGTTTCGATACTAATAGTAAATATCAAAACTCTTTCTTCAAATGATTTCAACACTATTTTATTACAAAGCTCGTTTTCTCAAACCGATTTCCAATCTATTAGTATATACAAACCTTTACCTCACTCGTATGAGAAATCTAATTAAACGACTTGGTAAAATAAGTGGTATGAAACGCTTGCGTTTACTTCGTCGGTTAATTCTTGCACTTGTTCGATTGAATCTCTTGTGACAATTTTCTAGTGGAGATCTACAATTTGTTCGTAAATATTTAAGTTAAGCTAGTGGTTATGGGACATGAAGCTAAGCTCGTATATTTACTAGCTTACTGTAATTGACACTTCTTGATGATCATGACGATCATTTTTTTTGTGATTTAGACTAGCAATGTGCGATGTCTCTTTGTCTGCGAGGAGACTAAACCCCGTTTTGTGGAGTTTCGACTCAAATTGATGGGGTAGCGCCCCATGGTCTTCGGGCCGTTCGTGTGTCAAAAAAAAAATTAATGGCTAGCTACCATGAGATACCGTCTCATTCGTGTGATACATATGTTGGTGAGTTTTCATGCTCCCGTTCGTGTGATAGGCCTTCCCCCTATTTTGTGTAATTTCTGGATTTCGTGTGTCGAATTCCGGAACTTTCTTCTTCACCTATTTTTGTGATTTCTATCGATATGATTTATCAATTTTTGTGCATAGGTGAATTCGTGTGTCATTGTCTGGATTTCTTGAGATGATTTCTAGAATTTGTGCTTCACCAATTTTCGCGATTTCCATTGATAAGTTTTATCAATATTTGTGCATTGGTGAATTTGTGTGTCATTGACTTTTGTGATTGACATTGATGTAATTGTCAATATTTATGGTTTGGTGAATGAAATAAGGAGTATGAAATTTTCTTTTATTCTTGTGTAGATTTGGTGATATTGATTAATCTCTTGTTGATTTTCAATTACTTATATATATCATAGCTTGGCATTGTGATTATTATGTGTTTAGTCATATCTCTTATTCTATACCATTTCACCTGGTATTTATAGTTAGACTGATCCGTTTATTATTTTCTTATTAAATAATACTCGGGTCAGACCGAGATGTTATAGGTACTTCAGCTTGACTTCTCACTTGGGATTGATTTCTCTGACTTTTGGCTAACTACTTAGACTAGTAGTTTATTTTGTTGTATACACTTGAGATATAGACTCATAGTTGTATTCTTTTGTATAGCACGTGTTGCTATTCTTTTGTATTATTGTGGATCTTTTTGACCACTACTCTGATATACACTTTCATGTGTTAATTATATATTCATATCTTCTTCCGCCTTTGTGATATGAATTATCTGTGAATGATTTGTGTTATGCTTGTTTCTATATTTGTTTCCGAAGATTACTATAGCCACTGCGTAGTAGCTTTGAGTTTGTGTCGGTATGTCGGATTTCCTCTTGTGATGAAAAGTTATATTTTTATCTGGCAATATCGGTGCTCGCCCAAAGCAATTACACGGATGGTCGCTCCTCAACAGCCTTATTCTCCGTGCTAGTTGACAGCATTACTCCGTAGTGTTCTTGGCTAGCGTGGGTATAGAGGTGGGGCGCCACAGCTTGGTATCAGAGCCAAACTTCGGAACAATATGGAATATTATAACAAGGATCATCGTCCTAAGTCCATCTTAGGAGTCGTGCTTTAGGATTTACTTCGAGTCTTCTTACCGATTCATCCTATTTTCTTTTATGATTCCTTGTTTTATCTATCATGATTGCTTTATATTCATTAGTGAATAATCTTCTCCTTGTTCTTCTTTCTTTCTAAAGGAAGAGAAATGTCTAGACTAGGCCGCCCCAGAGCCGTACCATCTAGCACTCCACCCCAGGATGGAGTTTTTATGACTGCTCAACAGCTTCTTCATTTAGTGACAAATGCTCAAACAGCTGGAGCTAACCCGGAACCTACTCACCCTAAATCTGGGTTTGCACGTTTGTGAAATGATTACACCAACCTGGGCGGGAAACCATTTAAAGGTTCTGAAACTATTATTGAAGTACAGGCTTGGCTAAGGTCATGCGATCGAATCATTTCTCGCATGAATCTTATTGACCTTCACCGAGTTCAGGTGGCCTCTACTATGCTCCGAGAAAGAGCATTGGACTGGTACGAACTTCTTATTTCTGAGATTAATGAAGCGGATCTCACCTGGGAGCAATTCCGGGAATGCTTCGAGTTAAAATTCGTACCAGAAGCTAAGAAAGTGACGTTGGCTCGACGATTTATAGACCTTGTTCAAGGTGATTCTTCCGTGACTGATTATGTCGCCTCCTTCGAGTCGCTTTCTAAATACGGGGTTGAATACATCAACAGCCCTTTAAAAAAGAACCAGAGGTTCGTCTATGGCTTAAACAGAAATCTCAAGAAGCCATTACTTCTAAAGTTAGAAGTTTCTTTCGACCAACTCGTTGATATCGCTATTCGTCTTAAAAAGGCGGATAGGGAGAATGATGTTGTAGTGGTGGGTTCCAAACCAAACTTCAACAACAAGAAGAGGCCAAACAAATTCAAAGTCCCTTATCCCAATAAGAAAGGGAGGCAAGCAACTCCTGCTGCAAAGACATTTTCCTCTACAGAAGGGAAATGCTTTAACTGTGGTTATAGAGACCATTTTGCGAACAAGTGTTCAAAGCCTCGTACTTGTCGCTATTGTAAAATCCCGGACCATTTTATGCATGTATGTCCCAAACTTCCAAATAGGAAGGAGGGAAAGCTTAATGTTGCTCAAGCCCCTGGCAACACATCTCGTGGTCAAGGTATATCTCATTTTATCCTTGATGGAATTATTATATTTCGTGATCAACCGATTCGAGTTCTTTTTGATACGGGTGCGTCCCATTCTTTTATATCAAAAGAGCTTGTTAATACTTTTTTTTTGGATGTTTTGTGTTTAATGACTTCTTTGAGAATTGCGAATCCGGTGGGTGGATCCGCAACAATCAGTTTATTGTGTAAAGATGTCGAGATTATTTTGGGTGATTTTCCTTTCCTAGCCGATTTGCATGTCATGCGTTATTTAGGCTTTGGAATGATTTTGGGAATGGATTGGCTTAACCGTTATGAAGCTCATATCCTATGTCCTGAGCGGACTATTCATCTTCGACATCCTCAATCTTTTAAGCAGATTTCTATTAACCTTAAAGATTCGGATTCCAGCTTGGTTGCATCTTTATATTCTTTAAATCCTCGTGGTGACGATAATGATGATAAGGAAGATATTATTTCTCTTATTCACGTTGTTCGTGAATTTTCCGACATATTCGAGCCCGTTTTAGGATTACCATCTAAGCGAGCAATTGAGTTCAGAATTAATCTCATTCCTGGAGCTCAACTTGTCACTCGTCCTCCTTATCGTTTGTCCAATAAAGAAAATGAGGAGATGCGCATACAATTGTCCGATTTGAAAACGAAGCAATTTATTCGTTCAAGTTCCTCGCCTTGGGGAGCTTCGGTTATTTTCGTGAAGAAATCCGATGGTACACTTAGGCTTTGCATTGACTACTGCAAGCTTAACGATCTTACTATCAAAAACAAATATCCTTTACCTCGGATTGATGATCTATTCGATCAACTTAGTGGTGCTAAAGTCTTTTCGCAATTGGACTTAGCTACTGGATTCCATCAGCTTCGTATTGCAGAGGATAGCATTCCTTTGACATCGTTCCGTACTCGTTATGGATCTTATGAATGGCTTGTTATGCCATTTGGTCTAAAGAATGCTCTGGCTTATTTCGTTGACCTTATGAATAGAGTTTTCAAAGACTTCCTCGATCGGTTTGTTCTCATCTTCGTTGATGATATTCTTGTGTATTCTAAAACCGAGGAGGAACATGAGAAGCATCTTCAGATTGTGTTGGAAACTCTTAGGAGTAATCAATTGAAAGCAAAATTTTCTAAATGCCACTTTTGGCAATCTCGTGTGAAGTTTCTCGGTCATATTATTTCCGAATCCGGAATTTCCGTGGATCCTTCAAAGATTGAAGCGATTCAAGATTGGAAAAGACCTGAAAGTGAGACGGAGATGCGTAGTTTCCTTGGATTGGCAGGTTATTACCGCTGTTTTATCAAGGACTTTTCTAAGATTGCCGTGCCTCTCACTAACTTAACGAAGAAAGGTATTAAATACATTTGGTTGGACAAATGTGAAACTTCTTTTCTGAAACTAAAGGAACTCCTTTCAGATGCTCCCATTCTTGTTATTCCCGATGGGAATCAAGATTTCGTTATTTATACCGATGCTAGTCGCATTGGTTTGGGTGCCGTTCTTATGCAAAAAGAACGTGTTATTGCTTATGCTTCAAGGCAATTGAAGCCGGCCGAGACTAGATATGCCATACATGATTTAGAGGTCGCGGCTATTGTTTTCGCTCTTCGAATTTGGCGTCATTATCTATTGGGGGAGAAATTTATTCTTTATACCGATCATAAGTCTTTGAAGTATTTATTCTCTCAAAAGGAACTTAATTTGCGTCAACAGCGATGGCTCGAATTTCTTGCACCGTATGATCTTGATATCCTTTATACTCCCGGTAAGGGTAATCGTGTCGCCGATGCTCTTAGCCGCAAGCAACAAGCGGTTGTTTCCATGATGATATCCGAATGGAGTGATCTCGAGATTTTATCCACTTGTGAGATTCAAGATCGTGTTTTCGGTTTATGTCCTTCTCTTGTTTTATGTAGCCTTGAGGCACATCCTTCTCTTTTAGACCGCATTCTTGAAGCTCAAAGGCTAGATCCCAACTTGGCTCTTCATGGCCAAA
The DNA here is from genome assembly GCA_030765085.1 of Allium cepa. NCBI lineage: Eukaryota > Viridiplantae > Streptophyta > Magnoliopsida > Asparagales > Amaryllidaceae > Allium > Allium cepa. The sequence goes on from CM060931.1 coordinate 889,991,306, forward strand.
ATTTTAAGGATAAAATTGATATTGAAGGTTTGAAAACTTTGATATCGATTCTCGTGACGGTATTCGGAAATTTGGTAGACTTATCGTGCCAAATATTAGTGATCTTCGTAAAGATATTTTAGAAGATTCTCATCGTTCTAAATTTACCATTCATCCCGGTAGTACTAAGATGTACGCGGATATGAAGCGACTTTATTATTAGGAGGGATGAAACTTGACATCGCTAACTTCGTTAAGCGTTGCATGACTTGCCAACTCGTTAAGGCCGAACATCAAAGGCCCGGTGGGTTATTGCAACCTTTAGAAATTCCAATTTGGAAGTGGGACCAGATTTCCATGAATTTTATATATGGCCTTCCCCGTTCTCGTTCGGGTCATGTTAGCTTATGGGTGATTGTTGATAGGCTTACTAAATCCGCCCACTTTATTCTCATTCGATCTAATCGAACCGTACCTCTTTTACCCAAACTTTTTATTAAAGAAAGTGTTAAATTGCATGGAGTTCCTACTTCTATTGTTAGTGATCGTGATCCATTGTTTACTAGTGGATTTTGGAAGAGTCTTCAAAAAGCTTTGCGAACGAAGCTTAAGTTTAGCACCGCTTATCATCCTCAGTCCGATGGAAAAACCGAGCGTGTGAATCAAACTCTTGAAGATCTTCTTCGTGCATGTGTTCTTGATTTTGGCGGAAGTTGGGAAGATCATATTTCACTTGTGGAATTTTACTATAATAATAGCTTCCAATCTAGTATTGGTATGGCACCTTTCGAGGCACTATATGGTAGGCCATGCCGATCTCCTTCTTGTTGGCTTGAGGCCGCTGAGAAACAAGTTTTAGATCCAGATGTTATTCGTGATTCCACATAAAAGATTGAACTTATTCGACATAGGATGAAAGTAGCCCAGATTAGACAAAAATCCTATGCCGATAACCGGAGAAGGAAGTTAGAGTTTTCTGTGGGAGATCTTGTGTTCATTCGTGTGTCACCTATGAAAGGTGTTGTGCGTTTCAGTCGATCGGGAAAGTTAGCGCCTCGATATATTGGGCCATTTCCTATCACTGAACGTATTGCTTCCATGGCATATCGTCTTTTATTACCGGCTCAATTTTCTGCTATTCATGACGTGTTTCACGTTTCTCAACTTCGGAAGTGTCTTCGAGATTCTGATTCTATTCTTGAGCCCGGTGTTGTGGAAGAGATTGAAGTTTCGCCTAATTTAACTTATGAGCAACATCCTATTCGTATCATTGCTTCGGAGGTCAAACGACTTCGAAATAAAAATGTTTCTCTTGTTAAAGTTCAATGGTCCTCAAATCCTAAGAATTGTTCTTGGGAATCTAGGGAATTCATCGAGCGAACATATCCGGACTTACTCTCTCGTGCTCTTTAAGGTGAACTTCTTATTTCGAATTTCTTCTTTTGTGTTGATATGCATCTATGGTTGTTACTATTAGTTCATTTATTCCTTATGATTGCGTGGACGCAATTTCTTTAAGAAGGGGAGTCTGTAACAACCCGCATATGTTATGATTTATATATTTAAATGTTTTATTTAAATATGGTATTGTAGTCGGATTTTAGTCTGAAAAGTTGCTTTTTGAATACGGTCGAATTAGGACTCGGGACCACTCCCATTGAGTTTAAAATGTCGTTTGCGACCTTTTTGAGTATAAGCTTCGATAAGTTTGGAGAAAGTTGAATTCTGCTACTTTTTGCTTAGGGCTTTGGTTTGGGCTGAGCCCAATAACCCCACTTATGTATTCAGTCCCAACTCCACTTCAACTCCTCATTTTCTTCATTTCCAATTCCTAATACTCAAGCTTTAGCAACAATGGTGGGAGAGATGGGAAATTAAAACTCAAGCCCTTATTTTTTTTTTGCAAATCAAGTTCTAGCTCGAAACTAATAGAAGAACCCATTGGTAAGCTTCTCTTCTTCTTCACCAACTCATTCTCTTATCATTTCAGAAATTCCTAAACCTAACTTTGGGAATGTTCTTCTTTTAAAGCTTAGAATCAAGCTTATTGAGTTGGATTTGAAGAGTGGTTGATTCTCCTTTGCTTTCAAGCTTCTTCTTTATTTGTGTGATTTCAAAGGTGAGATTTTTATCTCACATCTATGACTATAATTATCTTTGGTTGTTGGGTATGAATTCTTAACACTTCTTCATGTGCATTTGCTCTTGATTTGGATTGGTTTTGTGAATATTCCAATTTTTGGGTTTTTAAGTCGAATTTTTGTGAAATCCTTTTATGGATGTTTGATCATGCTTTTGGTGATGCATCGAGGAGCATATAGGGTCGGGTTGTCGATTGGCACAAACCCTTAGAGCCAATGTTCGTCCGGATGCATTTTGGAAGAGTTTGCTCTTCATTTGGATGGGCGGAAAAACAGCCCAGGCATGATTCAGTCGACTGAAACCTCTGTTCAGTCGACTGAACCTGAAACCCGAAAGTTTCCAGGCATGATTCAGTCGACTGAATACTCTATTCAGTCGACCGAAACTGGAAACAGAAAGTTTCCTGAACCTGAAAAATTTTCAGGCACTGGGTCAGTCGACTGAAAACTCTGTTCAATCGACTGAACCTGCTGTTTGAGTCCATTTTGCCTTTTTGGATTGAATTTCCAATTTAAATCGATTCGTGATGATCCTATTTGTTGTTATCATTTATTATGACTTTGATGACTCCTTTTTAGGGATTTTTGAATATCCATTTCGATGGATTCGTTATCGGTTTCTTTGGATTTTATTCACATCTTCGTATGTGAATTTTAGTGATTGATTGTTCCTACAATCTTCTTTGTGATTTGTCACTTTAAAAATATAAAGGTTTCGATACTAATAGTAAATATCAAAACTCTTTCTTCAAATGATTTAAACACTATTTTATTACAAAGCTCGTTTTCTCAAACCCGATTTCCAATCTATTAGTATATACAAACCTTTACCTCACTCGAATGAGAAATCTAATTAAACAACTTAGTAAAACAAGTGGTGTGAAACGCTTGCGTTTACTTCGTCGGTTAATTCTTGGACTTGTTCGATTGAATCTCTTGTGACAATTTTCTAGTGGAGATCTACAATTTGTTCGTAAATATTTAATTAAGCTAGTGGTTATGGGACATGAAGCTAAGCTCATATATTTACTAGCTTACTGTAATTGACACTTCTTGATGATCATGACGATCATTTTTTTTGTGATTTAGACTAGCAATGTGCGATGTCTCTTTGTCTGCGAAGGAGACTAAACCCCGTTTTGTGGAGTTTCGACTCAAATTGATGGGGTAGCGCCCCATGGTCTTCTGGCCGTTCGTGTGCAAAAAAAAAATTAATGGCTAGCTACCATGAGACAGCGTCTCGTTCGTGTGATACATATGTTGGTGAGTTTTCATGCTCCCGTTCGTGTGATAGGCCTCCCCCTATTTTGTGTGATTTCTGGATTTCGTGTGTCGAATTGTGGAACTTTCTTCTTCACCTATTTTTGTGATTTCTATTGATATGATTTATCAATTTTTGTGCATAGGTGAATTCGTGTGTCATTGTCTGGATTTCTTGAGATGATTTCTAGAATTTGTGCTTCATCAATTTTCGTGATTTTTAGTGATAAGTTTTATAAATATTTGTGCATTGGTGAATTTATGTGTCATTGATTTTTGTGATTGACATTGATGTAATCGTTAATATTTAAGGTTTGGTGAACGAAATAAGGAGTATGACATTTTCTTTGATTCTTGTGTAGATTTGGTGATATTGATTAATCTCTTGTTGATTTTCAATTACTTATATATATCACAGCTTAGCATTGTGATTATTATGTGTTTAGTCATATCTCTTATTCTATATCATTTCACCTGATATTTATAGTTAGACCGATCCGTTTATTATTTTCTTATTAAATAATAGTCAGGTCAGACCGAGATGTTACAAGTGCTTCAGCTTGACTTCTCACTTGGGATTGATTTCTCTGACTTTTGGCTAACTACTTAGATTAGTAGTTTATTTTGTTGTATACACTTGAGATATAGACTCATAGTTGTATTCTTTTGTATAGCACGTGTTGCTATTCTTTTGTATTATTGTAGATCTTTTTAACCACTACTCTGATATACACTTTCATGTGTTAATTATATATTCATATCTTCTTCCGCCTTTGTGATATGAATTATCTGTGAATGATTTGTGTTATGCTTATTTCAATATTTGTTTCCGAAGATTACTATAGTCACTGCGTAGTAGCTTTGAGTTTGTGTCGGTATGTCGGATTTCCTCTTGTGATGAAAAGTTATATTTTTATCTGGCAATATCGGTGCTCGCCCAAAGCAATTACACAGATGGCCGCTCCTCAACAGCCTTATTCTCCGTGCTAGTTGACAGCATTACCCCGTAGTGTTCTTGGCTAGCGTGGGTATAGAGGTGGGGCGTCACAGTTTTGTTTTAAGCTATTGGAAGATGTTTTTTTAAAAGGTAAAAATAGGCAATTTCTTATGTTATAGTACAACATTTTGTCTATTTTACAGCGTTATGTTTTAAGCTATTGGTTTTCTTTTAAAAATGGTAAAAAGGGGTAATTTCTTAAGATATAGTACAACATTTTGTCTGTTTTACAACGTTTTTTTAAGCTATTAGAAGTAGTTTTAAAAAAAAAGGTAAAATGGGATAATTTCTTAAGTTATAGTACGGCATTTTGTCTTTTTTACAACGTTTTGTTTTAAGCTATTAGAAGTAGTTTTTTTTAAAAAAGGTAAAAGGGAGTAATTTCTTAAGTCATAGTACAGCATTTTGTCTATTTTACCGCGTTTTGTTTTAAGCTATTAGAAGTAGTTTTTTTTTTAAAAAAGGTAAAAAGGGGTATTTTCTTAAGTTATAGTACAGCTTTTTGTCCATTTTACAATGTTTTGTATTAAGCTATTGGAAATAGTTTTTTTTTAAATAGGTAAAAAGGGGTAATTTTTAAGTTATAGTACACCATATTATCTATTTTATGGCATTTTGTTTTAAGCTAATGTAAGTTGTTCTTTTGTTAGAAAAGGTAAAAAGGGGTAATTACTTAAGTTATAGTACAACATTTTTTCTATTTTATAGCATTTTGTTTTAATTTATTGGAAGTAGTTTCTTTAAAAAAATAGTAAAGGGGGTAATTTCTTAAGTTATAGCACAGCATTTTTCCCATTTTACAGCGTTTTGTTTTAATCTATTGGAAGTAATTTTTAAAATAAAAAGGTAAGCATGGGTAATTTCTTAAGTTATAGTATAGCATTTTGTCTATATTACAGCGTTTTGTTTTAAGATATTGGAAGCAGTTTTTTCTTTTTTAAAAACGGTAAAAAGGGATAATTTCTTAAGTTATAGTATAACATTTTGTCTATTTTACATCGTTTTGTTTTAAGCTATTGGATATAATTTTTTTATAAAAAAAGGTAAAAGGGGGAAATTTCTTAAGTTACAGTACAACATTTTGTCTTTTTTACAGCGTTTTTTTATAAGCTATTGGAAGTAGTTTTTTTTAAAAAAAAGGTAAAAATGGGTAATTTCTCAAGTTATAGTACAGCATTTTGCCTATTTTACAGTGTTTTTTTTAAGCTATTGGAAGTATTTTTTTAAAAAAAAGGTAAAAAGTTGTAATTTCTTAAGTTATAGTATAGCATTTTGTCTATTTTACAACGTTTTGTTTTAAGCTATCAGAAGTAGGGTTTTTTTAAAACAGGTAAAAGGAGGTATTTTCTTAAGTTATAGTACAACATTTTTTCTATTTTACCGCATTTTGTTTTAAGCTATTGGAAGTAGTTTTTTTTAAAAAAAAGGTAAAAGGGGGTAATTTGTTAAGTTACAGTACATCATTCTGTCTATTTTACATCGTTTTGTTTTAAGCTATTGCAAGTAGAATTTTTAAAAAAAAAATAAGGTAAAAAGGGGAAAAAAATTAAGTTATAGTGCAACATTTTGTCTACTTTACAACGTTTTGCTCTAAGCTATTGGAAGTAGTTTTTTTATTAAAAAAAGGTTAAAAGGGATGATATCTTAATTATAGTACAGTGTTTGTCTATTTTACAGCGTTTTTTAAAGCTATTGGAAGTAGTTTTTTTTTCAAGAAATGGTAAAAAGGGGTAATTTCTAAAGTTATAGTACAAGATTTTGTATTTTTTGCAGCATTTTGTTTTAAGCTATCAGAAGTAGTTTTTTTTAAACAGGTAAAAAGGGGTAATTTCATAAGTTATAGTACGACATTTTGTCTATTTTACTGCGTTTTGTTTTAAGCTATTGGAAGTAGTTTTTTTTTAAAAAAAGGTAAAAGGGGGTAATTTGTTAAGTTATAGTACAGCATTCTGTCTATTTTACAACATTTTGTTCTAAGCTATAAACAGTAGTTTTTTTTTTAAAAAAATACGCAAAAAGGGAATTTTTTTTAGTTTTGTACAACATTTTGTCTATTTTACAGCATTTTGTTTTAAGCGATTGGAAGTATTTTTTTTTTTAAAAAAGGTAAAAATGGGTAATTTCTTAAGTTATAGTACAACATTTTGTCTATTTTACAGTGTTTTGTTTTAAGCTATTGAAACTAGTTTTTTTTTAAAAAGGTTAAAAGGGTAATTTCTTAAGTTATAGTACAACAGTTTGCGTTTTTTACAGCATTTTGTTTTAAGCTATTGGAAGTAGTTTTTTTTTAAACAGGTAAAAGTGGGTAAGTTCTTAAGTTATAGTACAACGTTTTGTCTATTTTACAGCGTTTTGTTTTAAACTATTGAAAGTAATTTTTTTAAAAAAAAGGTAAAAGGGGGTAACTTGTTAAGTTATAGTACAACATTCTGTCTATTTTACAGCATTTTGTTCTAAGCTATGGGAAGTAGTTTTTTTTTATAAAAAAGATAAAAAGGAAAAAAAAATTAAGCTATAGTATTACATTTTGTCTATTTTACAGCGTTTTGTTTTAGGCTATTATAAGCAGTTTTTTTTAAAAAAAAAGGTAAAAGGGGTAATTTCTTAAGTTATATTACAACATTTTGTCTATTTTACAAAGCTTTGTTTTAAGCTATAGGGAGCAGTTTTTTTTTAAAAAAAAGGTAAAAATGGGTCATTTCTTAAGTTATAGTAAAACATTTTGCCTATTTTATTTTAAGCTTTTTGAAGTAGTTTTTTCTTAAAATAAGTAAAAGGGGTAATTCCTTAAGTTATAGTACAACATTTTGTCATTTTTACAACGTTTTGTTTTAAGCTATTGAAGTTGTTTTTTTTTAAAAGGTAAAAGGGGGTAATTTGTTAAGTTACGGTACAGCATTTTATCTATTTTACAGCGTTTTGTTTTAAGCTATTGGAAGTAGTGTTTTTGTTAAAAAAAATAAAAAGTGTTAATTTCTTAAGTTATAGTACAGCATTTTGTCTATTTTACAGCGTTTTGTTTTAAGCTATTGGAAGAATTAAAAAAAAAGGTAAAAAGGGGAATTTTTTAAGTTATAGTACAACATTTTGTCTATTTTACAACATTTTGTTTTAAACTATTGGAAGTAGTTTTATTTTAAAACGGTATAAGGGGTAATTTCTTAAGTTATAGAATAGCATTTTTTCTATTTTATTACGTTTTGTTTTAAGCCGTTGGAAGTAGTTTTTTTAAAAAGGTAAAAATGGGCGATTTCTTAAGTTATAGTATAACATTTTGTTTATTTTACAACGTTTTGTTTTAAGCTATTGCAAGCAGTTTTTTTTATGCAAAAGGTAAAAAGGGATAATTTCTTAAGCTATAGTACAACATTTTGTCTATTTTACAACATTTTGTTTTAAGCTCTTTGAAGTAGTTTTTTAAAAAAGGTAAAAAGTGGTAATTTCTTAAGTTATAGTACAACATTTTGTCTATTTTACAGCATTTTGTTTTAAGCTATTGGAAGTAGTTTTTTTTTTTAAAAAGTAAAAAGGTGTAATTTCTTAAGTTATGGTGTTGCATTTTGTCTATTTTACGCCGTTCGTCTTAAGCTATTGGTAGTAGTTTTTTTTTTAAAAGGTAAAAAGAGGTAATTTATTAAGTTATAGTGTAACATTGTCAATTTTACAGCGTTTTGTTTTAAGCTACTAGAAGTAATTTTTTATTTTAAAATAAAAAGGTAAAAAGGTTTAATTTCTTAAGTTATAATACAACATTTTGTCAATTTTACGGCTTTTTTAAAGCTATTGGAAGTAGTTTTTTTATAAAAAAAAAGGTAAAAGGGGGTAATTTTTTAAGTTATAGTACAGCATTTTGTCTATTTTATAGCGTTTTGTTTTAAGCTATTTGAAGCAGTTTTTTTAAAAAAAAAAGGCAAAAGGGGTAATTTCTTAAGTTATAGTACAACATTTTATCTATTTTACAGCATTTTATTTTAACCTATTTGAAGTATTTTCTTTAAAAGGGTAAAAGGGGTAATTTCTTAAGTTATAGTACAACAATTTTTCTATTTTACCGTGTTTTGTCTTAAGCTATTGGAAGTAGTTTTTTTAAAAAAAGGGAAAAAAAAGTGTAATTTCTTAAGTTATAGTACATCATTTTGTCTATTTTACAACGTTTAGTTTTAAGCTATTTGAGGTAGTTATTTTAAAAAAAGGTAAAAATGGATAATTTCTTAAGTTATAGTACATCATTTTTTCTATTTTACAACGTTTTGTTTTAAGCTATTGGAAGTAGTTTTTTTTGAAAAAAGGTAAAAAGAAATAAGTTCGTAAGTTATAGTACACATTTTGTCTATTTTACAGCGTTTTGTTTTAAATTATTGGAAGTAGGTTTTTTTAAAAAGGTAAAAGGGGGTAATTTTTAAGTTTTAGTACAGCATTCCGTCGATTTTAAATCGTTTAGTTTTAAGATATTGGAATAAGTTTTTTTTAAAAAGGTAAAAATGGGTAATTTCTTAAGTTATAGCACAACATTATGTCTATTTTATAGCATTCTGCTTTAAGCTATTGGAAGTAGTTTTTTTTTTAAAAGGTAAAAGGGGTAATTTCTTAAGTTACAGTACAGCATTTTGTCTATTTTACATTGTTTTGTTTTAAGCTATTGGTAATATGTTTTTTAAAAAAAGGTAAAAGGTGTAATTTCTTAAGTTATAGTCTAGCATTTTGTCTATTTTACAACATTTTGTTTTAAGCTATTGGAAGAATTTTTTTTTAAAAATGGGTAATCTCTTAAGTTATACTAAATCATTTTGTTTATTTTACAGCGTTTTGTTTTAAGCTATTTGAAGTAGTTTTTTTTTTTAAAAAAAAGGGTAAAAAGTGGTAATTTCTTAAGTTATTGTACAATATTTTTTCGATTTTACAGCCTTTTGTTTTAAGCTATTGGAAGTAGTTTTTTTTTAAAAAAAGATAAAAGAGGTTATTTCTTAAGTTATAGTACAACATTTTGTCTATTTTACCGCGTTTTGTTTTAAGCTATTTGAAGTAGTTTTTTTATAAAAATAGATGAAAAGGGGTTATTTCTTAAGTTATAATACAGCATTTTGTTTATTTTACAGCGTTTTATTTTAAGCTATTGGAACTAATTTTTAAAAAAAATGTAAAAGGGGTAATTTCTTAAGTTATAGTACAACAATTTGTCTATTTTACAGCGTTTTGTTTTAAGCTATTGGAAGTAGTTTTTTTTTCAAATGTAAAAGGGGTAATTTCTTAAGTTATATTACAACATTTTGTCTATTTTCTAGCGTTTTGTTTTAAGCTATTGGAAGCATTTTTTTAAAAGATAAAAAGGGTAATTTCTGAAGTTATAGTACAACATTATGTCTATTTTACAACGTTTTGTTCTAAGCTATTGGAAGTAGTTTTTTAAAAAAAAAGGTAAAAAGGGGTAATTTCTTAAGTTATAGTACAACATTTTGTCTATTTTACATCGTTTTATTTTAAGCTGTTTGAAGTAGTTTTTTTTAAAATAAGGTAAAAAAGGTAATTTCTTAAGTAATAGTAAAACATTTGTCTATTTTGCAGCGTTTTGTTTTAAGCTATTTGAAGTAGTTTTTTTTAATAAAAGGTAAAAAAGGTTAATTTCTTAAGTTATAGTACAACATTTTTTCGATTTTACAGCCTTTTGTTTTAAGCTATTGGAAGTAGTTTTTTTTCAAAAAAAAGGTAATTCTTAAGTTATAGTATAGCATTTTGTCAACTTTGCAGCGTTATGTTTTAAGCTATTTTTTTATAAAAATATGTTAAAAGAGGTTATTTCTTAAGTTATAGTACAACATTTTGTTAATATTACAGCATTTTGTTTTAAGCTATTGCAACTAGTTTTTTTAAAAAGGTAAAAGGGGGTGATTTCTTAAGTTATAGTACAGCATTTTGTCTATTTACAGCGTTTTGTTTTAAGCTATTGGAAGTAGTTTTTTTTTTAAATGTAAAAGGGGTAATTTCTTAAGTTATAGTACAACATTTTGTCTATTTTATAGCGTTTTGTTTTAAGCTATTGGAAGTGTTTTTTTTAAAAGATAAAAAGGGTAATTTCCTAAGTTATAGTATAACATTTTGTCTATTTTACAGCGTTTTGTTTTAAGCTATTGGAACTTTTTTTTTTAAAAGATAAAAGGGGAAATTTTTTAAGTTATAGTACAACATTATGTCTATTTTACAACGTTTTGTTTTAAGCTATTGTAATTAGTTTTCTAAAAAAAAGGTAAACAGGCGTAATTTCTTAAGTTATAGTACAACATTTTGTCTGTTTTACAGCGTTTTGTTTCAAGCTATTAGAAATAGTTTTTTTTAAAAAGGTAAGAAGGGGTAATTTCTTAAGTTATAGTGTAGCATTTTATGTATTTTACAGCGTTTTTGTAAGCTATTGGAAGTAGTTTTTTTTTAAAAAAGGTAAAAAGGGAAGTTATTGTACATCGTTCTGTCTATTTTACAGCGTTTTGTTTTCAGCTATTGGAAGTAATTTTTTAAAAAATAAAAGTTGAAAAGGGTTAATTTCTTACGTTATTGTATAGCATTTTGTCTATTTTACAGCATTTTGTTTCAAGCTATTGGAAGTAATTTTTTTTAAAAAAGGTAGAAAGAGGTAATTTCTTAAGTTAATAGTACAACATTTTGTCTACTTTGCAGTGTTTTGTTTTAAGCTATTAGGAGCAAGGGTTAATTTCTTGGGTTATAGTACAACATTTCGCCTATTTTACAGCGTTTTGTTTTAAGCAATTGAAAGATTTTTTTTAAAAGGTAAAAATGGGTAATTTCTTAAGTTATTGTACATCATTTTGTCTATTTAGCAGCGTTTTGTTTTAGGCAATTGGTAGTAGATCTTTTTAAAAGGGTTAGAAGGGGTAATTTTTTAAGTTATAGTACAACATTTTGTCTATTATACAGCGTTTCGTTTTAAACTATTGGAAGTAGTTTTTTTTTTTAAAAATGTAAAAAGGGTAATTTCTTAAGTCATATTACAATATTTTGTTTTAAGCTATTGGAAGTAGTTTTTTAAAAAAAAAGGTAAATGGGTAATTTCTTAAGTTATAGTACAACATTTTATCTATTTAACAGCATTTTGTTTTAAGCTATTGGAAGTATTTTTTTTAAAAAAGGTAAAAAGAAGTAATTTCTTAAGTTATAGTAAAGCATTTTGTCTATTTTACAGCTTTTTTGTTTTAAGCTATTGGAAGTAGTTTATTTTTGAAAAGGTAAAAAGGGGTAATTTCATATATTATAGTATAGCATTTTGTCTATTTTACAACGTTTTGTTTTAAGCTATTAGAAGTAGTTTATTTTAAAAAATGTAAAAAGGGGTAATTTCTTAAGTTATTGTACAGCATTTTGTCTATTTTACAACGTTTTGTTTTAAGCTATTGGAAGTAGTTTTTTTAAAAAAGGTAAAAAGGGGTAGATTCTTAAGTTATAGTACAACATTTTGTCTATTTTACAGCATTTTGTCTATTTTACAGCGTTTTGTTTTAAGCTATTAGATGTAGTTTTTTTAAAAAATGGTAAAAAGGGGTAATATCTTAATTCATAGTACAGCATTTTGCCTATTTTACAGCGCATTGTTTTAAGCTATGGAAGTAGTTTATAATTAGAGGTAAAAAACGGTAATTTCTTAACTTATAGTACAACATTTCTTCTATTTTACAGCGTTTTGTTTTAAGCTATTGGAAGTAGTTTTTTTAGAAAGGTAGAAGGGGTGATTTAAAAAGTTATAGTACAACATTTTCTTTATTTTATAGTGTTTTGTTTTAAGCTATTGGAAGTAATTTTGTTTAAAAAAAAGGTAAAATGGGATAATTTCTTAAGTCATACACTATAAGGAGAAGGGGGATTTCCGACGGCTGAAAACCGTCGGCAGCCGCCGGAAGCCGTCGGCGGCAGTCGGAAAAAGCCGTCGGAAATGACGGCGTCGGGGAGCAGTGTTTCCGACGGCTAACGACGGGTGCTGCCGTATAGATTACCGACGGCTTCCGACGGCTTCCGGCGGTTTCCGACGGCTTCCGTCGCCCGTCGGAAGCCGTCGGAGACCGCCGGAAATCAGCCCGCCGGGAGCCGTCGGCAACCGATGAAAATTTCGACCTATAAGCCGTCGGGAGCCTTCGGAAGCCGTCGGAAATCTGCTTTTTTTTTAAAAAATCTGCTGCAAATAGAGCCTTCCAACCACATTTCTCTTCCAAACACTACAATATCAATACTGCACAATCCAATAAACAATAATCCAACCAAACATGTAAACCAATACTCCAAAATATTCAATAGACACAGAAATAAACAAAATTGGAATAAAAATAAAATACAAAATATACATAACATTCCAACATTAACAATAATACTAACAATAACTGTTCTAATCATGCATATCCTGATACAGCTACAGAACCAAGTGTATTATACATAATTATACATATCAACAATTAATTGTTCCATCTTCCAAATCATTGTAAACTAAAACTAAACATACCTGCACGAACGAATCAGAAAGCAATGAATCAATCTGCCCCAGATCCAGAGCCAGCCGATGAAGGGAAGCGGCCACCAAACTGCTGCATGTACTCAAATAACTGTGTCGTCTGCATGGCCTGTTGGCGGTTCTGCTCCTCCAACCGCTGAACTCTAGTCTGCAATTCTTCTATACTTGCTAGCTCGCTCTGAGGTCTACTCCGCCGTCTCCTACTCTGACTACTGGACTGCAATAATTGAAAAATAAATAAAATCAAAGTTTATTGTTTTGAAAAGGTAAGAATATCATATTTTAAGTATTTTAAGAAAAATTAAATTATTTACCGCTAAATTGGCAAATCCGTATCGTCGACCATGCTCTGGTGGACTCATAACGGACTCAAAAATAACGTCCTCTTCATCGGTCGTCAGCTGCTCTCGACGCGTATCAGAAAGGAGTTTCTGTCGCTGCTCCATAAACATCTCATGCATTGACAAATTAATAATATCATATCTTATTTCATAATAATTTGACAACTAAAACAATTACTAATACTGAATAAAATGAAATATGCTTACATGGCTTTTACTGGATTTATCGTCCTGCCATGTGTACGAAACAGTCCCGTCTGGATTAACATGCTCGACAGCATGCGTACGGGTGAACACGTCCATATAGCTGACAGGACCATGTGCCTCGGCTTCCTGAAGTTGATTGTTACATACAATTATTATACATTTAAAATCATATAGCATAAACTATTTACATTTATTATTCAGTAATTAAATTTACCAACTCCTGCCGATACTGCTGAAACGACTTCGATCCTCCGCGATGAGTAACGGGATTCTTATTTCTATTTGCAGAGTTTCTATCTGACTCTGCCTGTACATTCAAAATTTGATACATTATTTTCCAATCACGTTAAATTAATAATTCAAAAAAAATTAGTATACTTGCCTTCGCCTCGTCCGTCTCCCAGTAGCTCAACCAAGCTTGCCACACGCTCTCCCCCATCCACCGTGGTCTCTTCCCGGATTTCTTAACCTCAGATATCGTGTCTCTGTAGTTCTTTCGCATCTTCCTCATCCAGTATGCTCGTGCCAGCTGCATATCATCTGTCTGGATGTCTATCTCAGCCTGTGTTAAAAAAAGATTGCACTTTAAACGATAAACGGTAGAAAAACGACAAAAACGAATTAAAAATGGAAAACATAAAAATCACACATACTAGGACATCCTGCCATATGCACTCTATGATGTGCGGAGGGATGGTATCCCACTTCGGCCAGCACGCACTCATCCTACTACGATATGCTGCTCTGGAGACGTCCAACACTACCTTAGTGGGTAGTAGCTCGAACCCCCTGTTTTTAAGTACGATACAGATAAGTACGTACGTATAGTATAGAAAAAATAAGATGATGAATAAGATTTAATTTTTACCCATCTGCTTTGGGGACTAACGTAACAACTGGACGGTGTGGCGCTTGCGATGGGCCACTGCCATCGCCTCCTGAAGAACGGGAAGAGCTCCTCCCTCTATGTGACATAATGATAAACCTGTGACGTTTACACATCATTATATAAGAGAATAAAAACATGATAATGAAATATATTTCATATGAACATGACATCAACGGTATAAATTGCTTAATTATAATGACTGAAATGTAAATAGAAATGTAAGTTTGTTATACCTGATTCATAATGGGTGTACTCTTCCTACGATAAGCAGAGTTCATTGCATTTTTAATAAAAATTGCTAAATAAATGACAAATTGAAATAACATAAAACAATAGTAAACGGATTTAGTTTCATAGTTACATCAATTTCATAATACATCAAGAATTCAACATAGTTACATCAATTGCAAAAAAACAGATTCAAATTTATATCAGTCATCATCGTCTTCTGATTCAGATTCGGTCTCGTTTTCGACGATATTTTCCTCTGCACTGTCAAACGCTTCTACCAAAACATTTGATTCATCGATCAAAGGACCAAAATCTGTATGATCGTCTGTAATTATTATTTCGTTATTTTGCTCAAGATCTGCCTGATAAGCTTGTTCGTCCGGAATATTCTTCCCATCGAATGTGAATCTGGCCTTTGTTTTAAAAACTGCAGACCAATCTGCTTTATCTCTTTTTAGAGACGGATAAGGAGCGTAATAAACTTGCAATGCTTGTTTGGCTAGTACAAAAGGATCATACTTGTGATAGTGCGATGTATGCTTTATTTCGATAAGATTATAATCCTTATGCACATTAATTCCAGAACCTGGAACATTGCTAAACCAATTGCATCTAAATAGAAACACCTCCTCCGCGGGTCTTGAGAAATATGTCAGTTGCAAAATTTGTGTTAGAACGCCATAAAAATCATTTAAATGGTTTTCTGGATCGTCACTACCTTTAACAAATATACCAGTATTATTTGTTAATTTTTCTGCACCGTATTCTTTGGTGTTAAATTTGTATCCATTGACGAAATATATTGGATATGTCTTGACCACTCTTTTTGGTCCCATTGCAAGATGTTTCAACCCTTCGTCAACAACACAATTTTTCGGCTCATAAACGTAATTTGAAAACCAACGGGAAAATTCTTTACTGAGATCTCCGTTCGGATGTTCCCGTTCATAAACACTGTTTATATAAACAAATTATTACATTAGGTTATACACGCGCATGCATTACAGAAAAGAATAAAACAAAAATTATTATTTCAGAATACCTAACAAACGGTGCAACCTCGGCACAATTTAGAAGAATATAAGTGTGTGCTACACGAAGATCTCTATCGTCTAGCCATATTTCCACACATTTTCCAGAAGGCCGACCATGTTGTCTAAAAATAGATAACATTGCTTGAGAGGACTCTTGTTCGTCGCCTTCATCATTACGAGGAACACTTTGAAATGAAATATTCACATGGTCACTGAAATAGTGAGAAAAAGAACGAAGCTTCTTCTTCGATGTAAGATTTACATATCGAACCTTCAACTCGTGCTTTTTGTCTCACTTTTTTCTTCAGATGATTCAAATATCTATGCAACATTAATTTATATTAACTTCATCTTTCAAATGCAATTAAATTATGTTATAACATATTACATACCTCTCAAATGGATACATCCATCCGTATTGGACAGGACCTCGAAGTCGTGCTTCAGATGGAAGATGAACAGGTAAATGTTCCATCACATTAAAAAAACCTGGCGGAAATATTTTCTCTAATTTGCAAAGCAATATAGGAATGTCCACTTCAAGTTTACGTAAACGTTGCACTTTTAAAGTAGTCGAACAAAGCTCTTTGTAAAACATACTAAGCTCCGTTACTACCTTCCAAACTTTTAACGGCAGTAGTTCTTTAAACATAACGGGAAATAAATTTTCCATCATTATGTGACAGTCGTGACTTTTCATTCCGCTCAATCTACCATTTTTAAAGTCAACACATCTACGAAGATTTGATGATATCCCATCAGGAAATCTTAACCCTTCCACCCATTTTAACACAGCTTTAACTTGATTATTATCTAATTCGTAACAAGCTTTTGGTTTTTTACTGTCATTTGGTTTCATATGAAGCTCGGGACGTTTGCATAATTCTTCTATATCACGTCTTGATTTCAAATCATCCTTCGTCTTCCCTTTCACATTCAAAATTGTGTTAAACACATTATCAAATACATTTTTCTCATTGTGCATCACATCTATGTTATGGCAAAGCAGAAGATGTTTCCAATACGGCAACTCCCAAAAAATAGTTTGTTTGCACCAGTTATGAACAACTGATTTGCCTTCAATTTCTATTTGCTCCCCAATTTCATATATCTTTGGATAGTCCTTAACAAGTTCATATATGTCTTCGCTTGACCATATCGTCGGTGGTTGTCTGGTTTCTACTCTATTAGCTAAAAAGTTTTTCTTGTCTCCTCTGAAGGGATGATTTACATGGAGAAAACATCGATGACAGTCAAACCATGAAATTTTCTTACCATGAGGTAAAGAAAACGCTCTTGTTTCGTCCATGCAATATGGACATGCTAGACGACCGGCAGTACTCCATCCCGAAAGCATTGCATAGGCAGGAAAATCACTTATAGTCCACAACAAAGAAGCAAACATACGAAAATTTTTCTTCTTTGACACATCGTATGTCTCTACTCCTTCGTTCCACAGTATTTTTAACTCCTCAATCAACGGTTGTAAATATACATCGATTCCTTGTGTCGGATCGTCGAGGCCAGGAACGACAACAGTAAGAAACATATATTGCGTTTTCATGCACATCCATGGAGGTAAATTATACGGTGTGACGATAATGGGCCAGGATGAATATTTAGAACCAAATTGAGAAAATGGAGAAAAACCGTCCGTACATAATCCTAATCTAACATTTCGACTCTCCGCTGCAAAATTTGGATACGTTTTATCGAAATGCTTCCATGCTTCTCCATCGGCCGGATGTGTCAACGTACCCTCTTCCTCCGTTCTCACGCTATGCCACCTCATATTAGACGCAGTTACAGAAGATGCATATAATCTTTGAAGTCTTGGAGTTATGGGTAAGTAGTGCATACGCTTGTACGGAACTTCCTTACCCTTCTTTTTTCTTGGTTTATATCTCTCCTGGTTACAAACTTTACAATTTCTAAGGTTTGCGTCTTCTTTCCAAAACAACATGCATCCTTTTAAACATGTATCTATTTTCTGATACGGTAAACCAAAAGCCGACATAAGTTTTTTAACTTCGTAGTGATTTTCACACATTAGATTATCGGGCGGCATATGTCTTTTTGCAGCTTGTACAACAGCCGTAAACCCAGCTTCAGTGATGTTGTATTTTGACTTCATCGCAATGTATTCTGCGATTACTGACAACTGCGTGCCGCTTTTACAACCATCCCAAATAGGTTTCTTAGCTGCATCTAGTAAATCATAAATTTTCTTAGCTTGAATATTTGGTTCTTCAACATTTACATCAACGTCGTCAACTTCAACCATAGGAAACATTGATCGTGCTGCATTTTCGACCATATTTTCTATACGGGTCGTTGAAACTATTTCGTTAATGACACTTTCAGACTCTACAGAAGTATTTGCTACAACTTCTCCATGCCGATCCCAAACATAATATTCGGGTGTGAAACCGTGTTGGCACAAATGAACTTTCACAATATCTGCTAACAAAAACTTCAAATGTCTACACCTACTACACGGACAACGAATTTCTGGATCGTTTCCGTTATTACTTAAGGCGAATTCAACAAACACGTTTATACCATTATAAAAATCTTCTTTTATTGAGCCCCTCAGTCCTTTTCTTTGGTACATCCATCTCCTTCGATCAACAAAATAATCAATCATTTTTCCTATTTGACAAAATGAGAAGTTCAAAATTTAATATTTATTTTGAAGAATACATATTCGAAAAAGATTATTTTCATGTTCGTATAATATTTTGAATTTAAAGAACAACTTCACAAATTTAAAAATATTTTCAAATAGGGCACATTTCATTTTTTAACGTACGTAACGACTAAAAATATATATAATTTTTTTCCATTGGTCAGACATCCTACTTCCCATTACAAACACAGTAAGCATTTACATTTCGTATATTACTTCGTCTCAAACGATTCAATAAAATTTCGGCAGCATTTCCCTTTTGTTCCCTGCAATGTACACAAATGCGTGTACGCAGGAAACAAAAAAGAAAAGTTAGGGCGAAATTTTATGAACCGTTTGAGACGAAGTGGTATACAAAATGTAAATTCTTACTGTGTTCATAACTTGTCCAATACAGGGACAAATCCGACAAACATTGTACCAGATGAATATAAATGGTCGTTTTTCGAAAAAAACCGACTATTTATACAACGATCATGTACAACACTCGTCAGACTGGGCCAAAAACTCTCTAAGGGACATTTGTCGGTTAACATGCGCGCATTTTACTCAAAAATACAGTTTTACTCACTGATCACATTTACAAAAATATATAAAAATTTAACACAGTTATTCGACGTATTACGCATCAAAAAGGCTGGTTTAACATTTTTGTCTTTTTTTTAATACACACAATTAAAATTTAGAGTAATGCATTTTTTTGTTTCATAAGTAAATACGTGCACAATATAATACTCCTAGTTCATTCAATCATTTTATCGTATGCCAAATAACGTATACAATCGTCGAATCAGGACATACACAACAATTTACATATACATGAACAACCACAAAGTATACGTGTTTTTCACAATTTCACGATAAAAGATGAAATATGTATGTCATGTGATGCTATAAACCATTGTTACGCTAATGCAAACAATTTCAATCGCTAATTCGCCCTAATTTATCAATTTATGCAAATCTAAAATTAGGGTAAAAACTGAAATTTTCAGAAAAATAAGAGATTATACCTGAGATTGAGAGAAAGAGGTGTTGAATCAGCAGTGTGGAAGGAGAAAAAATCATGAAATTGGCGAATGGAGGTGGAAAATGTGAATTTGGGGGTTTTTGGTGAGATTGGGGGAAGCTGGAAAATGAGGAAGAAAGGCTCGGCCGGCTGCAGGTATTCGCGAATTTCCGACGGCTTCCGACGGCCGCCGACGGCCCGTCGGAAGCCGTCGCCCCCAGCCATCGCTATTTCGCTTTTTTCTAGTAGTGATAGTATATCATTTTGTCTATTTTACAGCGTTTTGTTTTAAGCTGTTGGAAATTGTTTTTTAAAAAAAAATGTAAAAAACGGTAATTTCTTAAGTTATAGTACATCATTTCGTCAATTTTACAGCGTTTTGTTTTAAGCTATTGGAAGTAGTTTTTTTAAAAAAAATGTAAAAAAGGGTAATTTCTTAAGTTATAGTACATCATTTTGTTAATTTTACAGCGTTTTGTTTTAAGCTATTGGAAGTAGTTTTTTTTAGAAAGGCAGAAGGCAGTAATTTTTAAGTTATAGCACAACATTTTGTGTATTTTACAGCGTTTTGTTTTAAGTTATTGGAAGTAGTTTTTTTTAAAAAAAAGGTAAACAGGGGTAATTTCTTAAGTTATAGTACAGAGTTTTGTCTATTTTACAGCGTTTTGTTTTAAGCTATTAGAAGTAGGTTTTTTTAAAAAAGAAGGTAAAAAGGGGTATTTTCTTAAGTTATAGTATAGCATTTTGTGTATTTTTCAGCGGTTTTTAAGCTATTGGAAGTTGTTTTTTTTAAAAAGGTAAAAGGGAAGTTATCGTACATCATTTTGTCTATTTTACAGCGTTTTATTTTCAGCTATTGGAAGTAGTTTTTTTAAAAAAAGGTAGAAGGGGGTAATTTCTTAAGTTATTGTACAGCATTTTGTATATTTTACAGCGTTTTGTTTCAGGCTACTGGAAGTATTTTTTAAAAAAAAAGGTAAAAAGTGGTAATTTCTTATGTTAATAGTACAATGTTTTGTCTACTTTGCAGCTTTTTGTTTTAAGCTATTGGAAGTAATTTTTTTAAAAAAAGGTAAAAGGGGGTAATTTCTTAAGTTATAGTATAGCATACTATGTACTTTAAAGCGTTTTTTAAGTTATTGGAAGCAGTTTTTTTTAAAAAAATGGTAAAAAGGGAAGTTATAGTACATCATTTTGTCTATTTTATAGCGTTTTGTTTTCAGCTATTGGGGGTAGTTTTTTTTTTAAAAAGGTTAAAAAGGGGTAATTTCTTAACTTATTGTATAGCATTTTGTTTATTTTACAGCATTTTGTTTCAAGCTATTGGAAGTAGTTTTCTTTAAAAAAGGTAAAAATGGGTAATTTCTTAAGTTAAAGTACAACATTTTTCTGTTTAACAGCGTTTAGTTTTAAGCTATTGGAAGTAGCTTTTTTTATAAAAAACATAAAAAGTGGTAATCTCTTAAGTTATAGTACAACACTTTTATCTATTTTACAAAATTTTGTTTTAAGCTATTGGAAGTAGTTTTTTTTAAAAGGTAAAAATAGGAAATTTCTTAAGTTATAGTACGACATTTTGTCTATTTTACAGCATTTTGTCTATTTTACAGCGTTTCGTTTATGCTATTAGAAGTAGTTTTTTGAAAAAAAAGGTAAAAATGGGTAATTTCTTAATTCATAGTACATCATTTTGCCTATTTTACTGCGTTTTGTTTTAAGCTATAAAAGTAGGGTCTTTTTAAAAGGTAAAAGGGGTAAATTCTTAACTTATAGTACAACATTTTTTCTATTTTGCAATGTTTTGTTTTATACCATTGGTAGTAGTTTTTTATAAAAGGCAAAAAGGATTAATTTCATAAGTTATAGTACAGCATTTTCTTTATTTTATAGTGTTTTGTTTTAAGCTTTTGGAAGTAATTTTGTTTACCAAAAAGGTAAAATGGGGTAATTTCTTAAGTTATAGTATATCATTTTGTCTATTTTACAACGATTTGTTTTAAGCTATTAGAAGTAGTTTTTTTTTAAAAAGGTAAAAGGGGTAATTTCTTAAGTTATAGTACATCAATTTTTCTATTTTACAGCGCTTTGTTTTAAGCTATTGGAAGTAGTTTTTTTTTAAAAAAAGGATAAAAATGGGTAATTTCTTCAGTTAGAGTACAACATTTTGTCTATTTTACAGCGTTTTGTTTTAAGCGATTGGAAGTTGTTTTTTTTTTAGAAAAGGTAAAAAGTGGTAATTTCTTAAGTTATAGTACAGCATTTTATCTATTTTACAGCATTTTCCTAAGCTACTGGATGTAGTTTTTTTTTAAAAAATGTAAAAAGGGGTAATTTCTTAAGTTATAGTATAACATATTGCCTATTTTACAGTGTTTTGTTTTAACCTATTGGAAGTAGTTTTTTATTAAAAGTAAAAAGGGGTAATTTCTTAAGTTAGAGTACATCATTTTGTCTTTTTTACCGCATTTTGTTTTAAGCTATTGGAAGTAGTTTTTTTTTAAAAAGGTAAAAAGGGGTAATTTCTAAAGTTGTAGCACAGTATTTTTGTTTATTTTACATCGTTTTGTTTTTAAACTACTGGAAGTAGTATTTTAAAAAAAGGTAAAAAGGGGTAATTTTTTAAGTTATAGTACAACATTTTGTCTATTTTACAGCATTTTGTTTTAAGCTATTGGAAGTAGGTTTTTAAAAAAAAAGTAAAAAGGGGTTTAAGTTAGAGCACATCATTTTGTCTTGTTTACAACGTTTTGTTTTAAGATATTGGAATTAGTTTTTTTTTCAAAAAAGGTAAAAATGGGTAATTTCTTAAGTTATAGTACAACATTTTTATCTATTTTACAGCATTTTGTTTTAAGCTATTGGAAGTGGTTTTTTTTAAAAAGAAAAGTAAAAAGCACTAATTTCTTAATTTATAGTACAATATTTTGTCTATTTTACAGCGTTTTGTTTTAAGCTATTGGAAGTAGATTTTTTTTTAAATGGTAAAAAGGGTTAATTTTTAAAGTTATAGTACAACATTTTGTCTATTTTACAGTGTTTTGTTTTAAGCCATTGGAGGTTATTTTTTTTTTTAAAAAAAAAGGGATAATTTCTTAAGTTAGAGTACAACATTTTGTCTTTTTTACAGCGTTTTTAAAGCTATTGGAAGTAGTTTTTTTCACAAAGGTAAAAAGGGGTAATTTCCTTAAGTTAAAGTATAACATTTTTGCCTATTTTAAATCGTTTTATTTTAAGCTATTGGAAGTAAAAAAAATTTAAAAAAAGGTAAAAAAAGGTTAATTTCTTAATTGATAGTACAACTTTTTGTCTATTTTATAGCATTTTGTTTTAAGCTATTGGAAGTAGTTTTTTTTTAAAAGGCAAAAATGGGTAATTTCCTAAATTATAGTATAGCATTTTTTCTATTTTACAGCGTTTTGTTTTCAGCTATTGGATGTAGCTCTTTTAAAGGTAAAAAGGGGTAATTTCTTAAGTTGTAGTGCAACATTTTGTCTTTTTTACAGCGTTTTGTTTAAGCTATTGCAAGTAGTTTTTTTTATAAAAAAGGTAAAAAGGGATAATTTCTTAAGCTATAGTACAACATTTTGTCTATTTTACAACATTTTCTTTTAAGCTATTTGAAGTAGTTTTTTAAAAAAAGTAAAAAGGGATAATTTTTTAAGTTATAGTACAACATTTTGTCTATTTTACAGCGTTTTGTTTTAAGCTAGTGGAAGTAGTTTTTTTTAAAAAAAAGTAAAAAGGTGTAATTTCTTAAGTTATGGTGTTGCATTTTGTCTATTTTACGCCGTTCGTTTTAAGCTATAGGTAGTAATTTTTTTTTTAAAAGGTAAAAAGAGGTAATTTATTAAGTTATAGTGCAGCATTGTCAATTTTACAGCGTTTTGTTTTAAGCTACTAGAAGTAATTTTTTATTTTAAAATAAAAAGGTAAAAAGGGTTAATTTCTTAAGTTATAATACAACATTTTGTCAATTTTACGGCTTTTTTTAAGCTATTGGAAGTAGTTTTTTTTAAAAAAAAAAGATAAAAGGGGGTAAATTTTTAAGTTATAGTACAGCATTTTGTCTATTTTATAGCGTTTTGTTTTAAGCTATTAGAAGCAGTTTTTTTTTTAAAAAAAGGCAAAAGGGGTAATTTCTTAAGTTATAGTACAGCATTTTATCTATTTTACAGCATTTTATTTTAACCTATTTGAAGTATTTTCTTTAAAAGGGTAAAAGGGGTAATTTCTTAAGTTATAGTACAACAATTTTTCTATTTTACCGTGTTTTGTTTTAAGCTATTGGAAGTAGTTTTTTTAAAAAAAGGAAAAAAAAGTGTAATTTCTTAAGTTATAGTACAGCATTTTGTCTATTTTACAACGTTTTGTTTTAAGCTATTTGAGGTAGTTATATTAAAAAAAGGTAAAAAAGGATAATTTCTTAAGTTATAGTACATCATTTTTTCTATTTTACAACGTTTTGTTTAAGCTATTGGAAGTAGTTTTTTTTGAAAAAAGGTAAAAAGAAACAAGTTCGTAAGTTATAGTACACATTTTGTCTATTTTACAGCGTTTTGTTTTAAATTATTAGAAGCAGGTTTTTTTAAAAAGGTAAAAGGGGGTAATTTTTAAGTTTTAGTACAGCATTCCGTCGATTTTAAATCGTTTAGTTTTAAGTTATTGGAATAATTTTTTTTTAAAAAGGTAAAAAAGGGTAATTTCTTAAGTTATAGCACAACATTATGTCTATTTTATAGCGTTCTGCTTTAAGCTATTGGAAGTAGTTTTTTTTTAAAAGGTAAAAGGGGTAATTTCTTAAGTTACAGTACAGCATTTTGTCTATTTCACAGCGTTTTGTTTTAAGCTATTGGTAATAGGTTTTTTAAAAAAAGGTAAAAGGTGTAATTTCTTAAGTTATAGTCTAGCATTTTGTCTATTTTACAGCATTTTGTTTTAAGCTATTGGAAGAATTTTTTTTTAAAAATGGGTAATCTCTTAAGTTATAGTAAATCATTTTGTTTATTTTACAGCGTTTTGTTTTAAGCTATTTGAAGTAGTTTTTTTTTTAAAAAAGGTAAAAAGTGGTAATTTCTTAAGTTATTGTACAATATTTTTTCGATTTTACAGCCTTTTGTTTTAAGCTATTGGAAGTAGTTTTTTTTAAAAAAAGATAAAAGAGGTTATTTCTTAAGTTATAGTACAGCATTTTGTCTATTTTACCGCGTTTTGTTTTAAGCTATTTGAAGTAGTTTTTTTATAAAAATAGATGAAAAGGGGTTATTTCTTAAGTTATAATACAGCATTTTGTTTATTTTACAGCGTTTTATTTTAAGCTATTGGAACTAATTTTTTAAAAAAATGTAAAAGAGGTAATTTCTTAAGTTATAGTACAACATTTTGTCTATTTTACAGCGTTTTGTTTTAAGCTATTGGAAGTAGTTTTTTTTTTCAAATGTAAAAGGGGTAATTTCTTAAGTTATATTACAACATTTTGTCTATTTTCTAGCGTTTTGTTTTAAGCTATTGGAAGCATTTTTTTTAAAAGATAAAAAGGGTAATTTCTGAAGTTATAGTACAACATTATGTCTATTTTACAACGTTTTGTTCTAAGCTGCAGGAAGTAGTTTTTTTTTAAAAAAAAGGTAAAAAGGGGTCATTTCTTAAGTTATAGTACAACATGTTGTCTATTTTACATCGTTTTATTTTAAGCTATTTGAAGTAGTTTTTTTTAAAATAAGGTAAAAAAGGTAATTTCTTAAGTAATAGTAAAACATTTGTCTATTTTACAGCGTTTTGTTTTAAGCTATTTGAAGTAGTTTTTTTTAATAAAAGGCAAAAAAGGGTAATTTCTTATGTTATAGTACAACATTTTTTCGATTTTACAGCCTTTTGTTTTAAGCTATTGGAAGTAGTTTTTTTTCAAAAAAAAGGTAAAAAAGGTAATTCTTAAGTTATAGTATAGCATTTTGTCAACTTTGCAGCGTTATGTTTTAAGCTATTTTTTTATAAAAATATGTTAAAAGAGGTTTTTTCTTAAGTTGTAGTACAACATTTTGTTAATATTACAGCATTTTGTTTTAAGCTATTGCAACTAGTTTTTTTAAAAAGGTAAAAGGGGGTAATTTCTTAAGTTATAGTACAGCATTTTGTCTATTTTACAGCGTTTTGTTTTAAGCTATTGGAAGTAGTTTTTTTTTTTAAATGTAAAAGGGGTAATTTCTTAAGTTATAGCACAACATTTTGTCTATTTTATAGCGTTTTGTTTTAAGCTATTGGAAGTATTTTTTTTAAAAGATAAAAAGGGTAATTCCTAAGTTATAGTACAACATTTTGTCTATTTTACAGCGTTTTGTTTTAAGCTATTGGAACTATTTTTTTTTAAAAGATAAAAGGGGAAATTTTTTAAGTTATAGTACAACATTATGTCTATTTTACAACGTTTTGTCTTAAGCTATTGTAATTAGTTTTCTAAAAAAAGGTAAACAGGAGTAATTTCTTAAGTTATAGTACAACATTTTGTCTGTTTTACAGCGTTTTGTTTCAAGCTATTAGAAATAGTTTTTTTAAAAAAGGTAAAAAGGGGTAATTTCTTAAGTTATAGTGTAGCATTTTATGTATTTTATAGCGTTTTTGTAAGCTATTGGAAGTAGTTTTTTTTAAAAAAAACGGTAAAAAGGGAAGTTATAGTACATCGTTCTGTCTATTTTACAGCGTTTTGTTTTCAACTATTGGAAGTAATTTTTAAAAAAAAAAGTTGAAAAGGGTTAATTTCTTACGTTATTGTATAGCATTTTGTCTATTTTACAGCATTTTGTTTCAAGCTATTGGAAGTAATTTTTTTAAAAAAAGATAAAAAGAGGTAATTTCTTAAGTTAATAGTACAACATTTTGTCTATGTAACGTCCCAGAAATTTTCGACTTTCGAAAATTCAACATCGATAATCACAATTCGCAGCGGAACAATATATAATAATAAATGAATAATCTTTAAACAAAGAACTATATCAGTTATTACATTTTATACATTGTTCCGCTGCGAATTGTGAGTATGGATGTTGAATTTTCGAAAGTCGAAAATTTCCGGGACGTTACATTTGGTATCAGAGCATATGGTTAAGCGACAACCATGGTTCTGTTGGGTATTACTCATTAGAGATAGAGTCAGTAGTACTCTAGAATGAGTTTGAGTGTAATAATAGCTATGAGAGCGTATTTGTTAGTGAATATAAAATTGTTTTATATTG
Source organism: Allium cepa (assembly GCA_030765085.1). Lineage (NCBI taxonomy): Eukaryota > Viridiplantae > Streptophyta > Magnoliopsida > Asparagales > Amaryllidaceae > Allium > Allium cepa. Next base: position 890,017,812 of record CM060931.1, read on the forward strand.
CGATGATTGGTTTGTTGAGTGGTATATAGATTCTGGTTAATACGAGTAATTAACGTTGTTGATAGGGATCTCTAAACACTTGAATAGAACAATTCGACACAGTATTGTTTAAATTGGGTAAATGAAATAATTTTGCCTTGATTATTTTATATATAAAGAAATAATTTTTAAGAATTATTAAAGTATATAAGTTGATTGTTTAGTTGTTTGAATAATCTAAATAAAAGAATAATTGTATAAGCAAATGAATTATAAGAATTGGATTATAATTAAAGTGATTTGCAATTGTAAATAAACTTATATATATGAGAAGTGAAACTATATGAATATATTTATAAATATGAGTTGAAATAAAAATGAATTTAAAGTTAAATGGAAATTTACTTTAGAATTTGGAAGCTGAATTGATTTATAAGTGGGAATTTAAGTTACGTAAAACAAAGTGATGTTTGTAAAATGAAATATAACTTAAGAGATGTAGAATGAAGTTGATATTGGTATCAAAGTAAATTAATAAAGTTAAGTGATAAATGTGGACTTAAGTTATGTAAATAAAATTCAACTTTAGAAATTGAATTGAATTAATGGATTAAATGTTAATCAATTGAATGTGAATTAAGTTGATATGAAATAATGAATATAAGTGTTAATTCATTAAAATCTAATGTTATTGAAGGTTGAATAGTTGAATGAAAATCAATTTAATTAAACCAAATTGAATGAATATAAGCAAAGGAATTTGGTTGTAATTAATATACATTGGTTGTTATATGATTGTTAGTTGATTGTATATAATTCATTAAGTGTTAATGAAATTGAAAGCTAAAGTAATTAAAATCCAATTGGAAGTTAAGTGAATCTTAAATAGATTTGAATTTGATTTGGAAGTAAACCAACTTGAATATGAATTAATGAATATAAACTAATTGAAAATAAATGTTAGTAAAAACATCCACTCTTAATGAATCAAATGTGATTAAATTGAAAAAAACCAATTCATTGAATATTAATGAGAATATGAATGAATATTTATTGGTTATGGATGTTAGTTGGATGATAGTTGGTTGATGTTTGCATTTGTTGCCTTTACTACATTTGCTATGTTGACATATATAGTTATTATGTTGCTATATGATGTATATTGAGATTATTTTCATATATACATGTATTCTCATGTTGTTTGTTGAGTGATTAGTAGGTGCGGATCGCGCTTGCTTCACATTTGGAGCTCGCTTTCGCGCTATATTAGCCGTATATGCTCGCTAATAAAATATAAGGTACATATCTCGGATTACATATCGTACTTTTACAAAATTATCCCTTCGGGATGCCTCATTACTTGATGAGATGTATATTTGTGATATATATACTGTCATTTTTTTTGGATCGAGCCGCGCAAAGGAGACTATGGCGAATTTTTTCGGAAATATAAGGCGTTAGAAAAAATTTGAGAAAATTGGAAAATTTTTGAAAACTTTAACTTTGATTTGAAGTTGAAAGTTAAACAATAGTTGTTGTTTTCAAAAAGATAACTAAGTATGATTTGAAAACTTAGTAAGTTATTGTAAGAAATTTAACAATGAGTTTTGGAAAAATTAATAAATTCTGTAATTTTTCTTACTTGATAATTTCGAGGACGAAATTCTTTTAAGGGGGGAAGATTGTAACGACCCAGAATTTTAATTTATTAAAATTTGAATATTTAATTTATTTTAAATATTAATAAGTGAATTTATAAGTTGAATAAATTTTATTTCGAATAATTGGATTTAATTGGATAATTAAATCAATAATTTAATATGTTAAATTATGGAAATAATTAAAAATTGAGTTAAATATGATTGAAAATGATTTGTAAAATTTTATTTTATCATATTGAAGTTAGAATGATATTTTAGAACTTTTAAATTTGAATTAAAAGTTAATTTGTGAAAATTGAATATTTTAATATTAAATCGACTAGTGAAATTAGCCAATTTTTGAACAGTCTCAGAATTGAACGAAACCCGTTCCATTGGATCCGTAATAGTTAGTTATTATTGGATTTCAATTTTCGTAGCAATCGGAGTTATCGTTTGATCGTAGCAGCTCGAAACGCATCGAATTATTTTTAATATTAATTTGGCGAGTTAAAATAGCCATTTTTCAAAAAGTCTCGGATTTCGACGAAACAAGTTTCATCGGATCCGTAATATGATATTATTGTAAGGTTTCAAATTTCGTGTCAATTGGATTTACCGTTTGTCCGGTACAAATTAAAACGCCTAGAAAATCGTTTAAATCGGTTTAATTTAAATTGAACGTTTATAGCCATAACTCGTACAGATGTCTGAATTAGCTTTCGAAACCTGTTCTATTGTGTCCGGAACGCGGGGTAAACCCTAGAAACACTGGTTACGGTGCGTAAACCGGAGTTCGGAATTCCCGGATGAATAGTGTTCAACGATTTCCTATAAATAGACCCTCCCCTTCATAAATTAAAAAAGAAAAAATATCAAAACCCTAACCCTAGCAGCCGCCGCCTCCTTTTCAACGGCCAGGAAGCAATGTTCTTCCTCCTCCATTTACTCCAAATCTACACGTTATTTCAAGAAAACTTCAACATGAATATTGTAGAGGGCTGGGAGTACTACGTTTTCAACGGTGGAGATCGTGTTTGGAGTTGTGGATTGGTGGCGAGTTGAGTTGGAAGTGTGGCCGTTCGGCCTCGTCGTGCGTGCAACACAAAGGACCGAGTTTCAAGCCCCTCTGGCCTAGCGTCGTGCACGAGTTGGGCTACAATATGGAAGCTCCTGATCGAGTTATAATCAAGCAAGGGGATCGTGAAATCAAACCCTAATTTTTGTTGGTGGGTTCGGCGCTTGCTGTAGGAAGAAGACGCGAGTTTGAGAAGATGGGAAGCACGGTCCAGATGAAGGGGAGATGGATCTTGCGGCTCTGATTGCATAGGTTAAAAATAATAAGTTAATTTGTAAATTTTGTTTATATAAATACGTGTAGAACTTGTAAAATACATAACTTTTTCATACGAGGTCGAAAACGCGCGAAACAAATTGCGTTGGTATCGTATGGACTACCACTACGCTATGGAATTGGATTGGAGTCGTTTGGAGTTAGTGAGAATTTTGGGTAAAATTAAACGTCCGTTTAATTTTTATTCGAAATAAATCGCTAAAACGAAATTGAAAATCAAGGTGAGAACTTCTCACTCAATCGAATCAGTTTCAATTTTTATTTTAAATAGTTAGATTTAAAATACTTGAATGCATGTTTGAATAATGATTGTTATCTATTGATTGTTAAAATAGACATTATACGCCGTTAGTAAGCGGATGTTATTTAGTAAAAACATATACCGCGAATATTTCATAAACAGTGAAATGGGTATTATATATAATAGCAATATATATATATATATATATTGGCATATGTATATATTGGAGTTATTGATTTCCCGCATTGTATAGCGGATGAGACCCTATTGCGCCGTCTATTAAGCGGATAATATTTTTGTAACGACCCAGAATTTTTATTAATTAAAAATTGAATATTTAATTAATTTTAAATATTTATAAGTGAATTTTTAAGTCAAATAAATTTTATTTTGATTTATTGGATTTAATTGGATAATTAAATCGATAATTTAATATGTTAAATTATGGAAATAATTGAAAATAGAGTTAAATATGATTGAAAATGATTTGTAAAATTTTATTTTATCATATTGAAGTTAGAATGATATTTTAGAACTTTTAAAATCGAATTAAAAGTAAATTTGTGAAAATTGAATATTTTAATATTTAATAATCGACTGTAAAATAGCCAATTTTTGAACAGTCTCAGAATTGAACGAAACCAGTTCCATTCGATCCGTAATAGTTAGTTATTACCGGATTTCAATTTTCGTGTCAATCGGAGTTATCATTTGATCGTGGCAGCTCGAAACGCATCGAATTATTTTTAATTTAATTTGGCGAGTCAAAATAGCCATTTTTCAAAAAGTCTCGGATTTCGACGAAACCAGTTTCATCGGATCCGTAATGTGATATTATTGTAAGGTTTCAAATTTCAAGTCGATTGGATTTACCGTTTGTCCGGTACAAATTAAAACGCCTAGAAAATCGATTTAAATCGGTTTAATTCAAATTGAACGTTTTCAGCCATAACTCGCACATACTTCCGAATTAGCTTCCGAAACCTGTTCCATTGTGTCCGGAACGCGGGGTAAACCCTAGGTACGCTGGTTACGGCGTCTAAATCGGAGTTTGGAATTCCCGGGATGAATAGTGTTTACGCTTGCTTTTTCTATAAATAGAAGTTAAATTCACAAAGAAAAAAAAAAAAAAAAACCCTAGGTTAAACTAACACAGCCGCCACTTTTGAATGAAGGGCCAAAATTCAATTTCCTTTCTCCCTCAATCTCTCTCAATCTACAATGAATTAGCTAATGTGTTCAACATGAAAGTTGTTGAGAATCTCGAGAGCTTGAAATCCATACGGATATGATCTTGGTTGGAGTCGCGGAGAGGGAGAAAAGGGGCCGTGATGACCATCAGGTCGGCACGCAAAACGAGACGCATCTTAGGGCCGAGTGCGTGCGGTCATGGGCTAGGGGTAGAGGAAGTCGAGGGCTTCGAAATGGTGGTTGTGGATCGTCTTAAAAATGCTCGTGGTGGTCGCGTTAATTGGATGGGGGAGGCGGCCGTGCGTTCGAAGACGACCTGGAGGAATGCGTGAGAAGGAAGATGCATTCGAACGGCTGTGATGGCATGATGCGTGATCTACGGCCAGATGTAGTTAAGGGTTTAAAATTTTATAATTTAAGTTGTAAATTATATTAAACAAATTCGTGTAACTTCAAATATTGATAACTTTTTCATACAAGGTCGAAAAAATGCAAACTCAGTTGCGTTGGAATCGTATGGACGAGCACTACGCGATGGAGTTGGTTTGGAGTCGTTTGGAGTTAGTGAGAATTTCGGGTAAAATTAAACGCGCGTTTAATTTTATTCGAAATAAAAGCTAAAACGGAATTTAAAATCAAGGTGAGAACTTCTCACTCAATCGAATAGGTTTCGATTTTATTTTAAATAGTTAGATTTAAAATATTTGAATGCATGTTTGAATGATGACTGTAAATTATTGATTGTTAAAATAGACATTATACGCCGTTAGTAAGCGGATGTTATTTAATATAAACATATACCGCGAAGAATATTTCATAAACAGTGAAATTGGTATTATATATAATATCAATATATATATATTGGCATATGTATATATTGCAGTTGATTGATTTCCTGCATTTTTTGTTTAGCAGATGAGACCCTATTACGCCGTTAGTAAGCGGATAATATTTAATAAGAACATATACCGCGATAATTTCGTACTGGAGCGAAATTGGTATTGTGCTAATGTTTTTGGATGCAGGAAACAGGTTGGAGGGATCCAACTGGATTCCTCAACAGTATTTATTTAATTTCAGATATTTTGATATTTGATGGATTATCATATCGATATATGATATCGTTGTTAGTCGTGATTGACTATTTAGTGTGTAGCATCATTGGACCCAGATTTTGGGATTTTAAAATGATTTTAAAAGTGATTTTGAAAATATACTATATTTTTGGAATTGATCCATTATAAATAAATAAACGTTATAATTTTTAAAGTTATAAAAATTATGGTTTTTGTGAAATATAGTTAAAAAGCTGATTTTTAGAAATACGATTAAAAGTCGATTTTTGAGAAATATGAACTAATGATTTTATAAAATAATTTAGATTGGATTTTTGAATATATGATAAAAGTTTAAATATAGGATTTATAAAATTTGATTTTTTTTTTTAAATCGAAATGATGAAATTATAAAGGAAATTAAAAGATGTTTTAAAGAATAATATTAATTGATTTATATTAAGAGATTTATAAACGGATATTTATAAATCGAAATATTGACATTTTAAAACGAGTTTTTATAAGTGTTTGAATGTAGTGAAAATGAATTTCCTAAATGAATGAAATTTATGAAATTATAAACTGTGAAGTTATAAATGAAATTTTATAAGCAATAGGTTTATAAAATTTATAAAGTTACCGAAAGAATGAATTTTGGATAAATAAACAATCTTATAAGTTAAGATTAATAATTTGGGAAGTTAAATGAACGATTTTGTAAAATAATCGTTTTATAAGTAATTAACTTATAATATGAACTTGTAGTTTATAATTGAGTTATAAACTGGAATATGTTAATAAAGGAATTTATAAAAAGGAAGTTTTTATATATAAATAGAAATGGAATTTATAAACGTTGTTTTATAAATTCGCAAACGACTTGTTTTGATAAGTTAATTGTTATAACCTATAAATGGAGTTATATTCACGTTTTAAACAGTGAATAATCCTTTAAAATAAAATGAATAGAAAGGATGAAATTTGTTAATGAAGTATATTCACGTTTTTGAATAGTGAATAATACGTTAAAGAAAATGTATTGAATGTGAATGTTTTAAATAGAATTAAAACGATTTAACGATGTTTTAATTGTGTTGAGATTCGAAATCATAGATTTCAACATTTATTGTTGAAATAGACGTTTTCGAGAAATAAAAGGAAATGGTGGACTATAACACTATTGTTATAGTAAATGATTTCCGAAAGGAAATGGGTTGTATAGTATTGGGATTTATATATCTATTTAATTTCGAATCCCTATACTAGTGATTTTGGGACGTGTAACGATGTTTTACGCAACATTCGTTTTGGCCCAAATAAAAATGTTTAAGAGAATGATTTCCCTTAAAGAATGAATAATATACTTAATTCGATTTAAGTATATTGAATATTTTCAAAGGTTGAAAATAAAAAGATTTGTCGATTACTTATTTTTGATAAGTATGGAAATGTTTTCTAATATGAAGTGAATAATTAGAATTTATCTTTTTGAAGATAAATTGAAATGAATTATTGAAATCGAATATGCATGGATATTTTGAAATATAAATTCATTATGGAATTTATATGTGAAAAGTGGAATTTGTTTGAAAATAAATATTGATTTATTTTTGAAGTGTTGAAATTATATATCTTATAAAGATATTTTGGAAAATAAATAATTTGGAAAATTATTTGGAATCTGGTGATGTATGCATATCAATTGATAGTTCAATAGCCGACTATCAGTATTTCCCTTTGAATGGGTATTTGATGTGAATTGATTGAATTTGAATGCACACTTATTTTTGAATAAGCGCTCACTATTCGGGTTAACCGGGAAGGGACCATGGGGTCGTATAACCCATTCCGAATATGTGATACGACGTGAATTGCATTTGAAGATCGGTGTTGAAGACCGGTATTTGCGAGAGCGATAGGATGACCTATCGATTGTCTCTGCACTGGGTCGCTCCTGGTATAGAGATTCCATAAGTGATGGGAAATCCGATCAGGATTGTGAATATCCGGATTGCAAGGACTTCTTTGTAAGTGCCTTCGGTTTTGTTCGAGCCCGGAACAAACTTGTATGGATTGTATGTCTGACATTACAATTTGAGATATAAAGCCGATTTCTTTCAAATATATTTCTGTTGGTGGCGGAGAATTTATTCTTTGCTTAACACCCTTCTTTGAGACATATGTGCTCAAAGGTTATATAGTTGAAGTTATCAGCGATATATTCCCAGTTTGGTAATGTGACATGCTGAGTGATGCTGAAATGATCATTGTGTTGATTATTTGTGATAGGATCATTTATTTGATCGTCTATCTTAGTGATCATTGTGTTGATCATTTGTTGACCCAAAGCATAGCTTTTGTATAAAGTGTGTTTTTGTGGACGTGAATTCGTCGAGCCTCACATCCCGGTAATGGTCAAAACAGGAATGATGCGACAAGGTTATGAGGGGTAGCTCCCTTTAGGGTATGTGCATTTCCTTCTGGAAAGGGTGGTATCATGGTATGGAGCCCAGATACTTACTCATGTTGAAACACTATATTTTATTACTGTGTGGTGTTGTTGGTGACGAGCGCTCGGTTAAAGGTCCGATGGGACCGGGGGATGCCATATTCGTGTAGTAGTTACCTAGTGATAAAGGTAACCCGGCCTTGTGTTGGCAGAGAGCTGGTTAAGTTCTCGGGACGTCCAGCCAGAGGCGATCCCATGTGGCAGTAGGATGTTCCTTAGCCTGACCATTTGTTGGAAACCCAATTCCCAATACGAAACTTGTACGGTATTAGTTGTAGAACCTGCCATTCACTTATGGTGGTCACCACTGTTTGGATGGTAGCTATAGTAGGCATAGTTCGAAATGTCTATGTTGGCTAAGATTTATATTCTACTTTCGAAATGAATTTTTCTCTACACTATGCACTAGTAATAATATCAAATGTTATTTTAAATGCGTATCAAGCATCTTTGACTATCATAAGGAGAAATCTCCTCCGATTCTGCGTTTGCATTGTGTGTGTGTGCGGGAGGCCTTATGGTAGTCTCATTTTTAAAAGCATTGCGAATTGAATAAAAAAAAATATATTCCTATTTTGATTTTAAAGTTAAATAAACTGTTTTGAGTTCTCACACCAGTCACATGACTGACTCGGAGTTTATTGTTTTCCTTCCTAAACTCTGGGTGTCCACCAATTTCCACACGGGCAGTTAAGAGTTAGGTTTATCAGGATATTCTGGATATTCTGGAGTTGCTGGAGGCAAGCTGGATGGCATGGCGTATTACTAGTATATAGTATTTCTTTTTCCGCTGCACTGTTTGTTGATGTTGTATGTTGTTGTACACTCTGATGATATGATGTAATGAAATGAAATGTAATGTAATAACTGATATAGTTCTTTGTTTAAAGATTATTCATTTATTATTATATGTTGTTCCGCTGCGAATTGTGAGATTCTGTTGTTGTTCTGTTGTTTCCTTTCTATTTCTTCTATTTTTAAAATTTTCTATCTTCTTGTTTCTTCTTTTTCTCTCTTCTTCTCTTTTCTTTTCTTAAATTCTTTTTAAAACCCATAACATCTCGGTTTTCGGCCTTTGATTTCTCGGCAGTCGATAATGTGAGTATCGATGTCGAATTTTCGAAGAACGAAAATCCTCAGACGTTACATTTGGTATCAGAGCTGATGGTTGTAACAGCCCTAGTTTTTAGATATTTATTTTATTATTAATTATTTAATTTTAAAAATGTATTTATATAAATTGTGTTTAACAATATAGTTAATTATTTAATTTGAAGATATATTTTATAAAATTGTATATGTCAATAAAATTTAATATTAACTGTAAAAAATTTAAGCTATGTTTAAACTGTAAAATTTCGCGTTTAAAAGACGCGTCAAATTTTAGGGTATAAAGCAACGTAATAAAACGTGTGTTTTTAAAATGTTATTTTACAGAAATTTTTGATATTTTGACTGCGTCTGTTTAACGTAGTGTAAAAATCGTGTTTCCAAATATTTTGGAGAGAAACATCAGTCAGTGATTTTATACCAAACATTATTTTATTATTCGTTAACTGACCGATTGATAAAATAAATTGTATTACATACGTTCATCCCTACATCAGTGCAAAATCAACCCCTGTGTACAAATCTTTTTGTTACCGTTCACATCTAAGAAAATCAACTCTCCCTCTTTTAAATTTCCGTTTCAGTTTTGATTTTTAAGTAACGTTCAAATCCCTCTCTGATATTTTTTCTTTGCACTTATATCAGCCATCAAACTTAAATCACGCATACATTAAATCCAGTTGTGTAACTGCCTAAATCTTATATCACACTGTTTAGTTTGCAACAAATGGGATATTAAAAGTTTGCATGTCTAAAGATAAATCAACGTATGCCTTAAACCAAGCTTTTGCGTTACAGCCAAGACATATTATTGGAAGCAAATTCCAACCTTTCCCATTTTCTGCTTGCAAATGGCTCTACCTTAAATCACGCATATAACACATTTACCTTCCTATAAACTAATAGCTCTCTCTCCCTTTGACCGTGCAACAGTTTAAAACATTCAAGTGCAAGGTTAGAAATTGTTAATTATTTGAAACGGTTAACATTTACCATTCTTATGTGACATGCTAAATCAAGGGTTTCCTTAATCACGTAATATACTCATTTACACTTGCCTCCGCATGTCAGTTTTCTTTCATAAATTAATTCTTAAGTCTGGCCATTTCATTTATTTTAATCAAACTAAATAAGGGATTTAAAGCATGCTGAAATCACGCATTCATATTTACATATTTTTAAACTTTATATGTGGTGTAACTCTCGGTCCCTCCCTTTATTTCATTCCTTTTGTAACTGATGTCATAAACCACTGATTGCTCTTCCTCTGATCTTGCCACAGATCATATTTTTCCAATTTTGCAACGTCCAAATACATTTGTAAACATATTTAATACAAATCAAAATTTATTTAAAAATAAATGAATCATCACACACGTATTCATATTTACACAGTTAAAAATAAAACTGATACTTAAGAAAACAAATAAAACTGAGACGAATCAAATGCATGGTCCAAATATTTGTCAGTATAAAAATCAAGTTTTCTACTAGAAACGTTCGAACCTCTTACCTATTTTTAAAGAATAACTGATGCACTCCTTCCTTTCAGCCATGTAACTCACTGACTTTTGCATTCACACATATTTTCATACAAAGATTTAAACCACTATTTATCAACAAATCAAGGCTTGCAATTCTGGCATCTCGCATAAATTATAACTATTGATTTATCTCCTCCACTGATGTAGCTCATCAGTTACATTCAAACCACTATATATCTATCCCATTCCTTAAATCACGTAAGTAAAAGAAACTGATGCCTCAAAAATTAAGTTTTACTATATAACGTTCGAACTATGCACCTATTCATAGCCTATATACATATCAAAAGTACAATCACACATGAAAAAGCTCTTTAAAAACTGATGCGTTATCTACACTTATGATCCCCATGGAACTTCACAAACATCATCTATATTTACACCAGCTCTTTTTCCCTTCCACTATTCGCTCTGCCTTGCCTCCTTCTTGAGCCCGAGATCTATCAGGTAATAGCATTTTTTCCTTTCGTCCAGATTTGCTTCTTCTTCATTTTCTGATTTTCTTCATCACCTTGCTCGGCCTCCCCATGTTGTACGAGTTATGTCCATAATTATTGTGTGTAGATCTGTGACTTGTTGTCTAGGCTAGGAAGTTTGGCAAGTCTGCATATGATTATGATATAGATGTTATTAGTTTTAAGTTTTAAACTGGTAGGAACAGACAGTAATTGCGATTTGTTTTAAATTGATAACCACTAATACTTTCATAACTTTGTTCTTTTTAAATTGATAATAACAGATACTATTTGGGTTGTTTTAAAATTGTCAAGAACAGATACTACTTGGTTTTGTTTTAATTCTAATAAGAACAGATACTATTTGATTTTTTTTTTTTTGTTTAAACTGTTAAGAACAAATGATATCAATTTTTGATTTAAACTGATAAGAACAGCTGCACCAAGTTTTTGTTTTTAAATTGATAAGTTGGTAAGTGCAGATGCTACTAAAATATTTTGTTTAACTAAGTAGTTGAAGTGCATAATTGTTCTTGTAATAAAGATATGTACTGAGTATTGCATGCCTCATGTTGCTCCAGTCTTCATTTCCATTTTGTTTGCCTATTTGTATTGCATTTTCTTGGCATTGACTTGTATTCAGTCACATTGCACTGTCCATGCATGATGATCCTCACTTTGCACTTTGAATTGTTGTATGCATTTGAGTTCACCCTCATTCGAATTGTTGCAGTCTTGTACAGGTATTAATAGCTTGTCCCTTATAACCTGGTTGCATTATTGATCCATTTTTTTTTTGACAGTCTGCATTAGTTGGTTTATTTGAGTTGGGTATTTTCACTTGAATTGGTCTTGTGGCAGTTTGCATGTCAAGTTGCACACTACTGTCTTATATTACTTTGATAAAATGTGAAATGTTACATGTTGCTTCGTACCATGCTTTAGTTGTCTGCATCCCATATCTCTGCTCTTACAATATGAACAGACCCTTGAAACCATATGTTATCTTGTTGTTTGAATCATAGCTTGATGTTATATATGTATGTAGATAGTGTGTCTGCTTGTCTGCATTGAGGTTGTATTCATATATACCTGCTACTGTTGCATTATTTGCTTCACTTGAGTTTTGTAACTGTAGCCTATTGGGTTCATTTTGAAACTTTGTATTTTCAAAATTTTTGATATGTTCAGTCTTCATATCCATTCCAGTTTACATTATCTAATATGTTTCAGTTTCATATCTATATTGCATCCATAATGTTGCACTTTGGTCTGGTCATTGTTTTCCTGGGTGTTGAAGTCTTCATCTCCATTTTATGTACTGTTAGTACTTCATCCCTGTTGTGCATGTCTGCATATTTAGTAATACATGCCTGCATATTTAGTTAGTATCAGCCTGGGTAGAAATGGGGAACAACTAGGTTTTAAAAAAAAAAAAAAAAAAAAAGAAAAAAAAAAAAAGAGAAAAAAAAAAGAAAAAAAAAAAAATCTGATGGTGAAGCTGAATTCTAGAAGTAAATATGAGTTAGAAGATAGTTGGGCAACACAAACATGGGCATCTGTAAGTATTCGGATAACAGAGAAATAGGGATAAGTGTTCACCAGTTTTGCATATGACCCGTAGATTTGACATATTTAACTCGAAGCAATATAGGTGCTGACTCGAAGCAACGACTTGCTTGGCCCGAAGCAGTTGAGTTTTTCTCAGGGTAAAAATTTTGGACACAGGGAAGTGTTATGTTCTATTCATGGCGTGAGTTTGCATGAGATACGAGTGTGCACATGTACAAAGTATAGAGTAGGAAAACTTCACCTTCTGTCAGTCAGCCTTTAGAAATTTTGTCGTAGTTTAGTGTTACCCGGTTCTCGTTTAGGGTATGTTTTGGTCACGGTACACGGTGGAGTGGTCGAGCAAAGCAAACAAACCCCGTTCTATTCTCATTTTCTTTGATCGTAAATTTTTAAGTCACGTATTCCATAATTGAAATTTTGTTCTAGATTTGAATCTACGTCAGAAGAATTTGATCGTTATTCTCTGTCGTGCTTTATCGGTGAATCGTCGTTTTGTATTCAAATTTTCTGCAACTTTCAGGTGAGTTTTTCTCACCAGACATATGTACATATATTGTGTAAATTATCGCAAGTGTATGTGTAAACATTCTATTTAGATATTATCTGTCTGTAGTATGATGTAGAATGATGAACCCATTTAAATTGACATCTCATCAGTTATTTATCTGTTATATTATTTCTGCAGTTATATTATTAATTGTTATTTACTGCTTAAATCACCACTGCAAGTTCCCTGTTAAAGTTGGATTGTTATGGGCTGAAATAATGATTATTGTTAAACTAGTCTGTTAACTGCTTAACTGATAACTTGGGATTGCGGGTTTGAAATGATAGAACCCGGGGTTTTGTAAATTACGGGTTGAAATGATATAAATCCGTATCACTTGACCTAGGCTAGAGAACTATATACAGGCCCGTGGTTCTTATAATATTTTCTGAAATATTTAAAAATTATTTTGGAAGTTAAATATTTGATTTAATATCTTTAAAGGATTTTATTTTAATTTTTGAATGAGTTATAAATGTTAATAAATAAATAGATAAATAAGTTATATTTGGAAATATTTATTTAGTTAATCAATCTGCTACAGCATTTTTAGAAATGCGGTCTTTTTGAAATTGGACTAGTTTTACCCGTAACTTTAGGTAGCATTTCCTAAGTGCTACAGAATCTAGAATTGATTGTTTTAAAACTCATGGAATTTGAGAAATTTTATTTTATGTTAAGTTTTGGAAAATCTTAAGATATGATATTTATAACTGGATTTTCCTTAATAAATTTAAGATGAATATTCTAGTATTAAGTGAATTTTGAAGATATTAAATGACTAACATTGGGAGTTTATTTATGGAATTTATGGGAATATTCAAGACTAAATAATAAAACATTGATTTGTTGAAAGAATAAAATCCAAACTTAGTTTTGAATAGGAAATACTCCAATTGGATATATATATATAGGAATTGTAACGGATTTGGGGACATAAAGTGATATTTAAATTATGGTTTAAACTTTAAATAAAGAAATATATTTGTAAAGCTATATAAATTATCTTCTTCACAAAGTAACCATAAAGTTAAACCATTTATTCTATATACCGTTGAATATCCAAACCATTTGTGTGTTGGGAGTTATGATTTAAAGTAAAAATTCCAAATATTATGTTTTGAAGATATATTTCAAATATTCGGCTTCCAGATATTATAAATTTTAAGCAGTATGGTTTTGGAAAGAATTATATTTGAATATAACGATATCATATTGTTTTGGGTTTTAAAATGATATCGTATTTATAGTTTTGAAATGGAAATGTTTATTTTGGTTTTAAAGTATAAAATGTTTTAAATGACCACGGGTTATAATAACGATGGGTTGGCAAAGAGACCGGGATCGGATATGGACATACTCTCTGTCGATACCGAAAACCACTTTGACCAACCGTGTACGCGGCGGAGATTCCAGAATGAAGTAGGTCGGTGGTGGCGTTTCCTGTAAGGTAAATACGTGGACCCGACTCCCGTGAGTTGGCATAAGGTGGCTAAAACAGGAGCAATTCCAGGCCAATGAGGTCATTCCTCTGATCGGACGCTCCTCTTCGATATTATACTATGATTTTGGATTGATTCGGTGGCCACCTCTATATTTTGATTTTGGGGAGTTAGTCCGAGGTGGGCGGTAACTGCGGCTACGCGTTTCCACCAGCCTGGATAGCAATTGGTATATCTACCCTGGCATTGCCTAGTTGTGCCGTGTCATCTACCATACCGAGCCTTGTACGAGTTTAGATTTCTCCCGTAGCCCGTGTGGTATCCTCTAGTTGCTTCCCGATCAGGAGGAGCTATGATATTGGATGGACTACTGGGACTATTACGTGTTAAGGGCTATATGGGTAACCCCTTAATGCTAAGAAAAAAGTATGTTTATTTTATAAATAGACACTATTATAATAGCGCAATATACTACATAGTAAATAGTTTAACGGATCCTTAGAGGATGGGCGGTCCCAAGCATCCTTTAAGTTACTTGCTCTATATTACAGTACACTTGAATTAGCTTACATTATATAAGTATGTATGTCCTGACTCGAGTGTTATGTTTTATTTTACGCTCGGGTCAGCCTGAGTTGCGGTTTTCAGTTCTATCTGGAGCTAGGACATCCCGTAGATCATTCGTGCTGCTGGAAGCCTTTTCAGTCTTTATCTTTTTGCAAGCAAGGCTTTGGAAGACTCTGTTCCTATGTATGTCTAAAGCTGTATTGCAGATTCTAAACTATGTAAATTCTGTTGATCAAAGTTTTGTAGTGGCTTCATGAACCACTGAAATTTTATTTCCGCTGTAAGTTCTGATATCTGTGTATGTGATTCTGTGATTTTATTTACTGCATATTCTGAGTTTTGCCAAATTTATTCTACAACGCAGTACCTTGAACACTTCAAGTCCGACATGAGCGGATGCGAAGGGTTGAAGATACTGGCCCGTTACATTTGGTATCAGAGCTTTGGTTCTAGGCAAAACTTAGAATATATGGTAAATTGGATTTACAGAATCACCTTCATTAGAGATTGAACCATTCTCTTTTCGAGTTCTGGAACGTCCCCTACGGTTCCAAAGTTCATTCGTGTCCCTCACTTTTCATCTTCCTTAAATTCTGGAGTATTCCATAACTCCACTTCGAATGATCTTCATAGTAAATTTGCGGTCTCGCCATCATTCTAATAAAGGGGTGAAACTCCTTTACAATTAGCATTTATTCACCGGAGATTTATATTTATCATTGGTTTATATGCTAGTATCTTTGGTTATTCCGAACTCTACCTCTTCGGATCAAATGTAGATTTACCCCAACCACATCGATCCGATTCTTTAAGTCACGGTTGACCCGGTCAAGGTTGTCCGCGATTATATAGACTTACCCAGTTTCCTTATTCTGATTTTTAATCACCGGATTTTCTGATTTCAACTCATCTTGAATTCTATTTGATTTGAGTTCATCAAAAATTTGAATCACTATCCTTGACTTGAAAGTTTTATTTCTGTATTTGAAAATAAAATCTAATATATATATAAGTATAATTTTCAGAACTCTATAATTAATTTGACTAGTTGTCAAGAGATAATAGTTTTGATTTTATATATGAGTTTGTAAGCCATGTGTTTTGTCATATATAAATAATTGAACTATAAAACAATGGTTACAAATAGAAATGAAGTTAAAACTAGAACTTGAGAATTAAACTTCCGATGATTTCAAACCTTGTATTTAAAGTTTAAAAGGATATAATAAGTATTTTCGAATAGAAATTTGTTTCCGAAAATTTTTAAAATCTAGTGCTTTTCTCTTTGTCGCTGGAAAATAATTTCGGTGATGACTGCAGCATCATCGACTTTCATTTTCGAGTTTCGAAGTGAAGGGACCACCCTGTAGTCTGGCTACAGTGTACCTTGAGATTTTTGATTTGAATTTCTAAAGTATGACTTAATATATATAATTTATATTTGATTTGACATATTATGTATATATATTTATTTATCTCTAAATGGTTTGAAGAAGAATCAGAAATTTAATTCTTAAGTTTTATCTTGAGGAATAATTTAATAAAAATAAATTTGAATAAGAAATTCCAACAGGAAATAATTGAATTTGAAAGTTTAGTTGTATAATACTCAATTCCATTCAATATAACTTACCTTGAGTTTCAAAAGTTAACAATGTAATTGGATAATATACATTATAAAAAGGGGATTTTATAATTAAAATTTAGGTGGTTATAATAAATGTTATACACTAAAATTTTAGTTGTAAAAGATAAATAGAGGTAGATATAGAAAAAGGAATTTAAGAAATTTATTCAAAGGAACCTAATAATCAAAGTTGATTTAACATGGAACCTTAAATCTAACTAAGAAATTCTAATTAAAGTTATTCCCTAAGTGAATAATTATGATTTGAATAGTTAGGACATATTCTAATATTGCTAAATTTGATAATTGAGATTTTGGGTTTCGGATAAAAATTTTTATTGAAGGAATATCTTATTTTTTAAAATAGGTATTTCAAATAAAGTGGTTAGGATATTTGTTAAGAATTTAGAGTTAAGAAAATAATAAACTGATTAGGAATACTATCATATCTACTATAACATATTATCAGTGCTGCTATTCTAAAAATATAATGTTTGAAAATTTATAATTGAATAAATGAAGATTATTTTAAAAGGGTTATGATTTTAGTAGTATGATTTCCAAATGATAATATCTATAAATCGTAATGATTTTCAAAATATTATGATCTCAAATTTATTATCTTATTTTGTTTTGAACTATCTTTAAATGTCCTTGGTTTCCTTATCTGCTACGGATTGGGATGCTATCGCTTATACCAGTCTATTTAGAAATCTTTCTATAATCTTTGAGATCTTTGTTACTCATCGGGACCTGAGCACCGCTGAGCACCCATAGACTGACAGTCAAACTGAAGGGGTAAAACCAATTCTAGAGAACCTTCTTCGTGCTTCAAATCCGGAACTATCCGTTTAAGATTCTTGTCTATCTAGCTTATCTTCTTTGTTTCTCTTCTTTCGTTCCTTTTCGAGGACGAAAAGTTCTTAAGTGGGGGAGAGTGTAACAGCCCTAGTTTTTAGATATTTATTTTATTATTAATTATTTAATTTTAAAAATGTATTTATATAAATTGTGTTTAACAATATAGTTAATTATTTGAAACGGTTAACATTTACCATTCTTATGTGACATGCTAAATCAAGGGTTTCCTTAATCACGTAATATACTCATTTACACTTGCCTCCGCATGTCAGTTTTCTTTCATAAATTAATTCTTAAGTCTGGCCATTTCATTTATTTTAATCAAACTAAATAAGGGATTTAAAGCATGCTGAAATCACGCATTCATATTTACATATTTTTAAACTTTATATGTGGTGTAACTCTCGGTCCCTCCCTTTATTTCATTCCTTTTGTAACTGATGTCATAAACCACTGATTGCTCTTCCTCTGATCTTGCCACAGATCATATTTTTCCAATTTTGCAACGTCCAAATACATTTGTAAACATATTTAATACAAATCAAAATTTATTTAAAAATAAATGAATCATCACACACGTATTCATATTTACACAGTTAAAAATAAAACTGATACTTAAGAAAACAAATAAAACTGAGACGAATCAAATGCATGGTCCAAATATTTGTCAGTATAAAAATCAAGTTTTCTACTAGAAACGTTCGAACCTCTTACCTATTTTTAAAGAATAACTGATGCACTCCTTCCTTTCAGCCATGTAACTCACTGACTTTTGCATTCACACATATTTTCATACAAAGATTTAAACCACTATTTATCAACAAATCAAGGCTTGCAATTCTGGCATCTCGCATAAATTATAACTATTGATTTATCTCCTCCACTGATGTAGCTCATCAGTTACATTCAAACCACTATATATCTATCCCATTCCTTAAATCACGTAAGTAAAAGAAACTGATGCCTCAAAAATTAAGTTTTACTATATAACGTTCGAACTATGCACCTATTCATAGCCTATATACATATCAAAAGTACAATCACACATGAAAAAGCTCTTTAAAAACTGATGCGTTATCTACACTTATGATCCCCATGGAACTTCACAAACATCATCTATATTTACACCAGCTCTTTTTCCCTTCCACTATTCGCTCTGCCTTGCCTCCTTCTTGAGCCCGAGATCTATCAGGTAATAGCATTTTTTCCTTTCGTCCAGATTTGCTTCTTCTTCATTTTCTGATTTTCTTCATCACCTTGCTCGGCCTCCCCATGTTGTACGAGTTATGTCCATAATTATTGTGTGTAGATCTGTGACTTGTTGTCTAGGCTAGGAAGTTTGGCAAGTCTGCATATGATTATGATATAGATGTTATTAGTTTTAAGTTTTAAACTGGTAGGAACAGACAGTAATTGCGATTTGTTTTAAATTGATAACCACTAATACTTTCATAACTTTGTTCTTTTTAAATTGATAATAACAGATACTATTTGGGTTGTTTTAAAATTGTCAAGAACAGATACTACTTGGTTTTGTTTTAATTCTAATAAGAACAGATACTATTTGATTTTTTTTTTTTTGTTTAAACTGTTAAGAACAAATGATATCAATTTTTGATTTAAACTGATAAGAACAGCTGCACCAAGTTTTTGTTTTTAAATTGATAAGTTGGTAAGTGCAGATGCTACTAAAATATTTTGTTTAACTAAGTAGTTGAAGTGCATAATTGTTCTTGTAATAAAGATATGTACTGAGTATTGCATGCCTCATGTTGCTCCAGTCTTCATTTCCATTTTGTTTGCCTATTTGTATTGCATTTTCTTGGCATTGACTTGTATTCAGTCACATTGCACTGTCCATGCATGATGATCCTCACTTTGCACTTTGAATTGTTGTATGCATTTGAGTTCACCCTCATTCGAATTGTTGCAGTCTTGTACAGGTATTAATAGCTTGTCCCTTATAACCTGGTTGCATTATTGATCCATTTTTTTTTGACAGTCTGCATTAGTTGGTTTATTTGAGTTGGGTATTTTCACTTGAATTGGTCTTGTGGCAGTTTGCATGTCAAGTTGCACACTACTGTCTTATATTACTTTGATAAAATGTGAAATGTTACATGTTGCTTCGTACCATGCTTTAGTTGTCTGCATCCCATATCTCTGCTCTTACAATATGAACAGACCCTTGAAACCATATGTTATCTTGTTGTTTGAATCATAGCTTGATGTTATATATGTATGTAGATAGTGTGTCTGCTTGTCTGCATTGAGGTTGTATTCATATATACCTGCTACTGTTGCATTATTTGCTTCACTTGAGTTTTGTAACTGTAGCCTATTGGGTTCATTTTGAAACTTTGTATTTTCAAAATTTTTGATATGTTCAGTCTTCATATCCATTCCAGTTTACATTATCTAATATGTTTCAGTTTCATATCTATATTGCATCCATAATGTTGCACTTTGGTCTGGTCATTGTTTTCCTGGGTGTTGAAGTCTTCATCTCCATTTTATGTACTGTTAGTACTTCATCCCTGTTGTGCATGTCTGCATATTTAGTAATACATGCCTGCATATTTAGTTAGTATCAGCCTGGGTAGAAATGGGGAACAACTAGGTTTTAAAAAAAAAAAAAAAAAAGAAAAAAAAAAAAAGAGAAAAAAAAAAGAAAAAAAAAAAAATCTGATGGTGAAGCTGAATTCTAGAAGTAAATATGAGTTAGAAGATAGTTGGGCAACACAAACATGGGCATCTGTAAGTATTCGGATAACAGAGAAATAGGGATAAGTGTTCACCAGTTTTGCATATGACCCGTAGATTTGACATATTTAACTCGAAGCAATATAGGTGCTGACTCGAAGCAACGACTTGCTTGGCCCGAAGCAGTTGAGTTTTTCTCAGGGTAAAAATTTTGGACACAGGGAAGTGTTATGTTCTATTCATGGCGTGAGTTTGCATGGGATACGAGTGTGCACATGTACAAAGTATAGAGTAGGAAAACTTCACCTTCTGTCAGTCAGCCTTTAGAAATTTTGTCGTAGTTTAGTGTTACCCGGTTCTCGTTTAGGGTATGTTTTGGTCACGGTACACGGTGGAGTGGTCGAGCAAAGCAAACAAACCCCGTTCTATTCTCATTTTCTTTGATCGTAAATTTTTAAGTCACGTATTCCATAATTGAAATTTTGTTCTAGATTTGAATCTACGTCAGAAGAATTTGATCGTTATTCTCTGTCGTGCTTTATCGGTGAATCGTCGTTTTGTATTCAAATTTTCTGCAACTTTCAGGTGAGTTTTTCTCACCAGACATATGTACATATATTGTGTAAATTATCGCAAGTGTATGTGTAAACATTCTATTTAGATATTATCTGTCTGTAGTATGATGTAGAATGATGAACCCATTTAAATTGACATCTCATCAGTTATTTATCTGTTATATTATTTCTGCAGTTATATTATTAATTGTTATTTACTGCTTAAATCACCACTGCAAGTTCCCTGTTAAAGTTGGATTGTTATGGGCTGAAATAATGATTATTGTTAAACTAGTCTGTTAACTGCTTAACTGATAACTTGGGATTGCGGGTTTGAAATGATAGAACCCGGGGTTTTGTAAATTACGGGTTGAAATGATATAAATCCGTATCACTTGACCTAGGCTAGAGAACTATATACAGGCCCGTGGTTCTTATAATATTTTCTGAAATATTTAAAAATTATTTTGGAAGTTAAATATTTGATTTAATATCTTTAAAGGATTTTATTTTAATTTTTGAATGAGTTATAAATGTTAATAAATAAATAGATAAATAAGTTATATTTGGAAATATTTATTTAGTTAATCAATCTGCTACAGCATTTTTAGAAATGCGGTCTTTTTGAAATTGGACTAGTTTTACCCGTAACTTTAGGTAGCATTTCCTAAGTGCTACAGAATCTAGAATTGATTGTTTTAAAACTCATGGAATTTGAGAAATTTTATTTTATGTTAAGTTTTGGAAAATCTTAAGATATGATATTTATAACTGGATTTTCCTTAATAAATTTAAGATGAATATTCTAGTATTAAGTGAATTTTGAAGATATTAAATGACTAACATTGGGAGTTTATTTATGGAATTTATGGGAATATTCAAGACTAAATAATAAAACATTGATTTGTTGAAAGAATAAAATCCAAACTTAGTTTTGAATAGGAAATACTCCAATTGGATATATATATATAGGAATTGTAACGGATTTGGGGACATAAAGTGATATTTAAATTATGGTTTAAACTTTAAATAAAGAAATATATTTGTAAAGCTATATAAATTATCTTCTTCACAAAGTAACCATAAAGTTAAACCATTTATTCTATATACCGTTGAATATCCAAACCATTTGTGTGTTGGGAGTTATGATTTAAAGTAAAAATTCCAAATATTATGTTTTGAAGATATATTTCAAATATTCGGCTTCCAGATATTATAAATTTTAAGCAGTATGGTTTTGGAAAGAATTATATTTGAATATAACGATATCATATTGTTTTGGGTTTTAAAATGATATCGTATTTATAGTTTTGAAATGGAAATGTTTATTTTGGTTTTAAAGTATAAAATGTTTTAAATGACCACGGGTTATAATAACGATGGGTTGGCAAAGAGACCGGGATCGGATATGGACATACTCTCTGTCGATACCGAAAACCACTTTGACCAACCGTGTACGCGGCGGAGATTCCAGAATGAAGTAGGTCGGTGGTGGCGTTTCCTGTAAGGTAAATACGTGGACCCGACTCCCGTGAGTTGGCATAAGGTGGCTAAAACAGGAGCAATTCCAGGCCAATGAGGTCATTCCTCTGATCGGACGCTCCTCTTCGATATTATACTATGATTTTGGATTGATTCGGTGGCCACCTCTATATTTTGATTTTGGGGAGTTAGTCCGAGGTGGGCGGTAACTGCGGCTACGCGTTTCCACCAGCCTGGATAGCAATTGGTATATCTACCCTGGCATTGCCTAGTTGTGCCGTGTCATCTACCATACCGAGCCTTGTACGAGTTTAGATTTCTCCCGTAGCCCGTGTGGTATCCTCTAGTTGCTTCCCGATCAGGAGGAGCTATGATATTGGATGGACTACTGGGACTATTACGTGTTAAGGGCTATATGGGTAACCCCTTAATGCTAAGAAAAAAGTATGTTTATTTTATAAATAGACACTATTATAATAGCGCAATATACTACATAGTAAATAGTTTAACGGATCCTTAGAGGATGGGCGGTCCCAAGCATCCTTTAAGTTACTTGCTCTATATTACAGTACACTTGAATTAGCTTACATTATATAAGTATGTATGTCCTGACTCGAGTGTTATGTTTTATTTTACGCTCGGGTCAGCCTGAGTTGCGGTTTTCAGTTCTATCTGGAGCTAGGACATCCCGTAGATCATTCGTGCTGCTGGAAGCCTTTTCAGTCTTTATCTTTTTGCAAGCAAGGCTTTGGAAGACTCTGTTCCTATGTATGTCTAAAGCTGTATTGCAGATTCTAAACTATGTAAATTCTGTTGATCAAAGTTTTGTAGTGGCTTCATGAACCACTGAAATTTTATTTCCGCTGTAAGTTCTGATATCTGTGTATGTGATTCTGTGATTTTATTTACTGCATATTCTGAGTTTTGCCAAATTTATTCTACAACGCAGTACCTTGAACACTTCAAGTCCGACATGAGCGGATGCGAAGGGTTGAAGATACTGGCCCGTTACAATGGTTAAGCGACAACCATGGTTCTGTTGGGTATTAATTCATTAGAGATAGAGTTAGCAGTACTCTAGAATGAGTTTGAGTGTAATAATAGCTATGAGTGCGTATTTGTTAGTGAATATAAAATTGTTTTATATTGTGATGATTGGTTTATTGAGTGGCATATGAACTTTCGTCAGCACAGCCTCGAAACTGAGCCGAAGGGGTTTCTAAACACTTGAATAGAACAATTCGACACGATATTGTTTTTAAATTGGGTAAATGAAATAATTTTGCCTTGATTATATTTTATATATAAAGGAATAATTTTAAAAAAAAAATTATTAAAGTGTATATAAGTTGATTGTTAGGTTGTTTGAATAATCCAAATAAAAGAATAATTGTATAAGCAAAAGAATTATAAGAATTAAAGTTATAATTAATGTGAATTACAATTGTAAAATAAACTTATATATAAGAAGTGAAACTATATAAAATATGAGTTGTGAATAAAAGTGAATTTAAAGTTAAATGGAATATAACTTAAGAGATATTGAATTAAGTTGATATTGGTATCGAAGTAAATAATCAAGTGGATTAAAAGAATATGAACTTAAGTTATGTAATAGAATTCAACTTTGTAATTGAATTGAATGAATGGCTTGGCTGTTAATCAATTGAATGTGAATAATTGATATGAAAAGATGAATATAAGTGTTAATTCATTAAAATCTAATGTTATTGGGAGTTGAATAAATTGGAATGGAAATCAATTTAATGTTAAACCAAATTGGATGAATATAAGCAAAGGAAATTTGGTTGTAATAAATATACAATGGTTGTTATATGATTGTTGATTGATTGTATATAATTCATTAAGTGTTAATGAAATTGAAAGCTATGAAATTGAATTCAAACTTGAAGAAAATAAGTTGAATAGAATTGAATGTGAATTAGATTCAATTAGTAAATGTAAACTAATTGAATTGAAAATGAATGTTGATAAAATCCAATGTAAATAAATCAAATGTGATTTAAAGTGAAAACCAATTCATTAAATATTAATGAGAATATAAATGAATATTGTTGGTTATGGAATGTAGTTGGTTGATGGTTGAATATATATTGCATTTGCTATATTATGTAGTTGTTATGTTGTTATATGTTGTATATTGAGATTATTTGCATATGTGCATGTTCTCATGTTGTTTGTTGAGTGATTAGTAGGTGCGGATCGCGTTTGCTTCGCATTTGGAGTTCGCTTTTGCGCTATATTAGCCGTATATGCTTGCTAATAAAATATAAGGTACATATCTCGGATTAAATATCGCACTTTTACACTTTTTTTCCCTTCGGGATGCCTCATTACTTGATGAGATGTATATTTGTGATATATATACTGTCATTTTTTTTTCGGATCGAGCCGCGCAAAGGAGACTATGGCGAATTTTTCCGAAAATTTAAGGCGTTAGAAAAATTTGAGAAAATTTTGGAAAAATTTTGAAAACTTTAAACTTTGATTTGGAATTGAAAGTTAAACAATAGTAGTTGTTTTTGAAAAGATAACTAAGTATGATTTGAAAACTTAGTAAAGATTTGTAAGAAGTTTAATTATGAATTTTGGAAAGTTAATAGATTTTGTAACCTTTCTTACTTGTAATTTCGAGGACGAAATTCTTTTAAGGGGGAAAGATTGTAACGACCCAGAATTTTTATTAATTAAAAATTGAATATTTAATTAATTTTAAATATTTATAAGTGAATTTTTAAGTCAAATAAATTTTATTTTGATTTATTGGATTTAATTGGATAATTAAATCGATAATTTAATATGTTAAATTATGGAAATAATTGAAAATAGAGTTAAATATGATTGAAAATGATTTGTAAAATTTTATTTTATCATATTGAAGTTAGAATGATATTTTAGAACTTTTAAAATCGAATTAAAAGTAAATTTGTGAAAATTGAATATTTTAATATTTAATAATCGACTGTAAAATAGCCAATTTTTGAACAGTCTCAGAATTGAACGAAACCAGTTCCATTGGATCCGTAATAGTTAGTTATTACCGGATTTCAATTTTCGTGTCAATCGGAGTTATCATTTGATCGTGGCAGCTCGAAACGCATCGAATTATTTTTAATTTAAATTTGGCGAGTCAAAATAGCCATTTTTCAAAAAGTCTCGGATTTCGACGAAACCAGTTTCATCGGATCCGTAATGTGATATTATTGTAAGGTTTCAAATTTCAAGTCGATTGGATTTACCGTTTGTCCGGTACAAATTAAAACGCCTAGAAAATCGATTTAAATCGGTTTAATTCAAATTGAACGTTTTCAGCCATAACTCGCACATACTTCCGAATTAGCTTCCGAAACCTGTTCCATTGTGTCCGGAATGCGGGGTAAACCCTAGGTACGCTGGTTACGGCGTCTAAATCGGAGTTCGGAATTCCCGGGATGAATAGTGTTTACGCTTGCTTTTTCTATAAATAGAAGTTAAATTCACAAAGAAATATAAAAAAAAACCCTAGGTTAAACTAACACAGCCGCCACTTTTGAATGAAGGGCCAAAATTCAATTTCCTTTCCCCCTCAATCTCTCTCAATCTACAATGAATTAGCTAATGTGTTCAACATGAAAGTTGTTGAGAATCTCGAGAGCTTGAAATCCATACGGATATGATCTTGGTTGGAGTCGCGGAGAGGGAGAAAAGGGGCCGTGATGACCATCAGGTCGGCACGCAAAACGAGACCCATCTTAGGGCCGAGTGCGTGCGGTCATGGGCTAGGGGTAGAGGAAGTCGAGGGCTTCGAAATGGTGGTTGTGGATCGTCTTAAAAATGCTCGTGGTGGTCGCGTTAATTGGATGGGGGAGGCGGCCGTGCGTTCGAAGACGACCTGGAGGAATGCGTGAGAAGGAAGATGCATTCGAACGGCTGTGATGGCATGATGCGTGATCTACGGCCAGATGTAGTTAAGGGTTTAAAATTTTATAATTTAAGTTGTAAATTATATTAAACAAATTCGTGTAACTTCAAATATTGATAACTTTTTCATACAAGGTCGAAAAAATGCAAACTCAGTTGCGTTGGAATCGTATGGACGAGCACTACGCGATGGAGTTGGTTTGGAGTCGTTTGGAGTTAGTGAGAATTTCGGGTAAAATTAAACGCGCGTTTAATTTTATTCGAAATAAAAGCTAAAACGGAATTTAAAATCAAGGTGAGAACTTCTCACTCAATCGAATAGGTTTCGATTTTATTTTAAATAGTTAGATTTAAAATATTTGAATGCATGTTTGAATGATGACTGTAAATTATTGATTGTTAAAATAGACATTATACGCCGTTAGTAAGCGGATGTTATTTAATATAAACATATACCGCGAATATTTCATAAACAGTGAAATTGGTATTATATATAATATCAATATATATATATTGGCATATGTATATATTGCAGTTGATTGATTTCCCGCATTTTTTGTTTAGCGGATGAGACCCTATTACGCCGTTAGTAAGCGGATAATATTTAATAAGAACATATACCGCGATAATTTCGTACTGGAGCGAAATTGGTATTGTGCTAATGTTTTTGGATGCAGGAAACAGGTTGGAGGGATCCAACTGGATTCCTCAACAGTATTTATTTAATTTCAGATATTTTGATATTTGATGGATTATCATATCGATATATGATATCGTTGTTAGTCGTGATTGACTATTTAGTGTGTAGCATCATTGGACCCAGATTTTGGGATTTTAAAATGATTTTAAAAGTGATTTTGAAAATATACTATATTTTTGGAATTGATCCATTATAAATAAATAAACGTTATAATTTTTAAAGTTATAAAAATTATGGTTTTTGTGAAATATAGTTAAAAAGCTGATTTTTAGAAATACGATTAAAAGTCGATTTTTGAGAAATATGAACTAATGATTTTATAAAATAATTTAGATTGGATTTTTGAATATATGATAAAAGTTTAAATATAGGATTTATAAAATTTGATTTTTTTTTTTTAAATCGAAATGATGAAATTATAAAGGAAATTAAAAGATGTTTTAAAGAATAATATTAATTGATTTATATTAAGAGATTTATAAACGGATATTTATAAATCGAAATATTGACATTTTAAAACGAGTTTTTATAAGTGTTTGAATGTAGTGAAAATGAATTTCCTAAATGAATGAAATTTATGAAATTATAAACTGTGAAGTTATAAATGAAATTTTATAAGCAATAGGTTTATAAAATTTATAAAGTTACCGAAAGAATGAATTTTGGATAAATAAACAATCTTATAAGTTAAGATTAATAATTTGGGAAGTTAAATGAACGATTTTGTAAAATAATCGTTTTATAAGTAATTAACTTATAATATGAACTTGTAGTTTATAATTGAGTTATAAACTGGAATATGTTAATAAAGGAATTTATAAAAAGGAAGTTTTTATATATAAATAGAAATGGAATTTATAAACGTTGTTTTATAAATTCGCAAACGACTTATTTTGATAAGTTAATTGTTATAACTTATAAATGGAGTTATATTCACGTTTTAGACAGTGAATAATCCTTTAAAATAAAATGAATAGAAAGGATGAAATTTGTTAATGAAGTATATTCACGTTTTTGAATAGTGAATAATACGTTAAAGAAAATGTATTGAATGTGAATGTTTTAAATAGAATTAAAACGATTTAACGATGTTTTAATTGTGTTGAGATTCGAAATCATAGATTTCAACATTTATTGTTGAAATAGACGTTTTCGAGAAATAAAAGGAAATGGTGGACTATAACACTGTTGTTATAGTAAATGATTTCCGAAAGGAAATGGGTTGTATAGTATTGGGATTTATATATCTATTTAATTTCGAATCCATATACTAGTGATTTTGGGACGTGTAACGATGTTTTACGCAACATTCGTTTTGGCCCAAATAAAAATGTTTAAGAGAATGATTTCCCTTAAAGAATGAATAATATACTTAATTCGATTTAAGTATATTGAATATTTTCAAAGGTTGAAAATAAAAAGATTTGTCGATTACTTATTTTTGATAAGTATGGAAATGTTTTCTAATATGAAGTGAATAATTAGAATTTATCTTTTTGAAGATAAATTGAAATGAATTATTGAAATCGAATATGCATGGATATTTTGAAATATAAATTCATTATGGAATTTATATGTGAAAAGTGGAATTTGTTTGAAAATAAATATTGATTTATTTTTGAAGTTTTGAAATTATATATCTTATAAAGATATTTTGGAAAATAAATAATTTGGAAAATTATTTGGAATCTGGTGATGTATGCATATCAATTGATAGTTCAATAGCCGACTATCAGTATTTCCCTTTGAATGGGTATTTGATGTGAATTGATTGAATTTGAATGCACACTTATTTTTGAATAAGCGCTCACTATTCGGGTTAACCGGGAAGGGACCATGGGGTCGTATAACCCATTCCGAATATGTGATACGACGTGAATTGCATTTGAAGATCGGTGTTGAAGACCGGTATTTGCGAGAGCGATAGGATGACCTATCGATTGTCTCTGCACTGGGTCGCTCCTGGTATAGAGATTCCATAAGTGATGGGAAATCCGATCAGGATTGTGAATATCCGGATTGCAAGGACTTCTTTGTAAGTGCCTTCGGTTTTGTTCGAGCCCGGAACAAACTTGTATGGATTGTATGTCTGACATTACAATTTGAGATATAAAGCCGATTTCTTTCAAATATATTTCTGTTGGTGGCGGAGAATTTATTCTTTGCTTAACACCCTTCTTTGAGACGTATGTGCTCAAAGGTTATATAGTTGAAGTTATCAGCGATATATTCCCAGTTTGGTAATGTGACATGCTGAGTGATGCTGAAATGATCATTGTGTTGATTATTTGTGATAGGATCATTTATTTGATCGTCTATCTTAGTGATCATTGTGTTGATCATTTGTTGACCCAAAGCATAGCTTTTGTATAAAGTGTGTTTTTATGGACGTGAATTCGTCGAGCCTCACATCCCGGTAATGGTCAAAACAGGAATGATGCGGCAAGGTTATGAGGGGTAGCTCCCTTTAGGGTATGTGCATTTCCTTCTGGAAAGGGTGGTATCATGGTATGGAGCCCAGATACTTACTCATGTTGAAACACTATATTTTATTACTGTGTGGTGTTGTTGGTGACGAGCGCTCGGTTAAAGGTCCGATGGGACCGGGGGATGCCATATTCGTGTAGTAGTTACCTAGTGATAAAGGTAACCCGGCCTTGTGTTGGCAGAGAGCTGGTTAAGTTCTCGGGACGTCCAGCCAGAGGCGATCCCATGTGGCAGTAGGAAGTTCCTTAGCCTGACCATTTGTTGGAAATCCAATTCCCAATACGAAACTTGTACGGTATTAGTTGTAGAACCTGCCATTCACTTATGGTGGTCACCACTGTTTGGATGGTAGCTATAGTAGGCATAGTTCGAAATGTCTATGTTGGCTAAGATTTATATTCTACTTTCGAAATGAATTTTTCTCTACACTATGCACTAGTAATAATATCAAATGTTATTTTAAATGCGTATCAAGCATCTTTGACTATCATAAAGAGAAATCTCCTCCGATTCTGCGTTTGCATTGTGTGTGTGTGCGGGAGGCCTTATGGTAGTCTCATTTTTAAAAGCATTGCGAATTGAATAAAAAAATATATATTCCTATTTTGATTTTAAAGTTAAATAAACTGTTTTGAGTTCTCACACCAGTCACATGACTGACTCGGAGTTTATTGTTTTCCTTCCTAAACTCTGGGTGTCCACCAATTTCCACACGGGCAGTTAAGAGTTAGGTTTATCAGGATATTCTGGATATTCTGGAGTTGCTGGAGGCAAGCTGGATGGCATGGCGTATTACTAGTATATAGTATTTCTTTTTCCGCTGCACTGTTTGTTGATGTTGTATGTTGTTGTACACTCTGATGATATGATGTAATGAAATGAAATGTAATGTAATAACTGATATAGTTCTTTGTTTAAAGATTATTCATTTATTATTATATGTTGTTCCGCTGCGAATTGTGAGATTCTGTTGTTGTTCTGTTGTTTCCTTTCTATTTCTTCTATTTTTAAAATTTTCTATCTTCTTGTTTCTTCTTTTTCTCTCTTCTTCTCTTTTCTTTTCTTAAATTCTTTTTAAAACCCATAACATCTCGGTTTTCGGCCTTTGATTTCTCGGCAGTCGATAAAGTGAGTATCGATGTCGAATTTTCGAAGAACGAAAATCCTCAGACGTTACAATTTTAAATCCCATATACCGCGATAATTCCGTACTGGAGCGGAATTGGTATTGTGCTAATGTTTTTGGATGCAGGAAACAGGTTGGAGGGATCCAACTGGATTCCTCAACAGTATTTATTTGATTTCAGAATATTTTGATATTCGTTGATTATCATATCGATATATGATATCGTTGTTGTCGTGATTCACTATTTGGTATGTAGCATCATTGGACCAAATTTTGGAATTTTAAAATGATTTTAAAGTGATTTTTGAAAGTATACGTTTATAAAATATTTTTGGAATTGATCCATTTTAAATAAATAAACGTTATAATTTTTAAAGTTATAAAAATTATGATTTTGAGAAATACGGTTAAAGATTGATTTTTGAGAAATATAGTTAAAAGTTGATTTTTGAAAATATGGGTTAATAACTTTATAAAAAGAGTTTAAATTGGGATTTTTGGATTTATTGTAAAAAGTTTAAATATAGGATTTATAAAATTTGATTTTTTTATAAATCAAGAGAATGGTGAAATTATAAAGGAGATTAAAGATGTTTTAAAATAATAATATGAATTGATTTATATAAGAGATTTATAAATTGATAATATTTAAATTAAAATATTTGAATTATAAAACGAGTTTTATAAGTGTTAGAATGAATTGTGAATGGATTTCATAAATGAATGAAATTTATAGAATTATAAACGGTGAAGTTATAAATGGAATTTTATAAGCAGTAGGTTTATAAAATTTATAAAGTTATTGAAAGAATATATTTGGGTAAACAAATGAATCTTATAAGTTATAAGATTTATAATTATGAAGTTCAAAGGAACGATTTTTGCAAGTAAATAAATTATTAGTATTTCACTTATAATATGAACTTTTAGTATATCATTGAGATATGAATTAAGATAGGTTAATAAAGGAAATTTATTGAAAAAAGTTGATATAAAATAAATAGAAATAAAATTCATAAACGTTGTTTTATAAATTCGTAAACGACTTATTTTGATAAGTAAATTGTTATAACCTATTAATGGAGTTATATTCACGTTTTTGACTATGAATAAATCCTTTAAAATGAAATGTATAGAAATGATGAAATGGATTAACGTAGTATATTCACGTTTTTGAATAGTGAACAATATGTTAAAGAAAATGTTTAGAATGCGATATTTTAAATTGAATTAAAACGATCTAACGATGTTTTAAATATGTTGAGATTCAAAACCATAGATTTCAGCATTTATTGTTGAAATAGACGTTTTCGAGAAATAGAAGGAAATGGTGGACTATAACACTGTTGTTATAGTAAATGATTTCCGAAAGGAAATGTTTTGCATAGTATTGGGATTTATGTATCTATTTTAATTTCGAATCCTTATACTAGTGATTTTGGGTTGTCGTAACGATGTTCTACGCAACATTCGTTTTGGCCCAAATAAATATGTTTAAGAGAATGATTTCCTTAAAGAATGAAATATATACTTAATCTCGATTTAAGTATATTTGAATATTTTCCAAAAGTTGAAATAAAAGATTTGTGAATTACTTATTAAATAAGTATGGAATGTTTTCCAGTATAAAGTGAATATTTTGAGAATTTATCTTTTTGAGGATAAATTGAAAATGAATAATTGAAGTCGTATATTCATAGATATTGTGAAATATAAATTCACTATGGAATTTATAAAAGAAAGGGGAACTTGTTTAAAAATAAATATTGATTTATTTTGAAGTATTGAAAATAATATATCTTGTAAAGATATTTTGGAAAATAAATAATTTGGAAAATTATTTGGAATCCGGTGATGTTGTGCATATCCATTGATAGTTCAATAACCGACTATCAATATTTCCCTTTGAATGGGTAATTGATGTGATTTGTTTGAATTTGAATGCCACACTTATTTTTGAATAAGCGCTCACTATTCGGGTTAACCGGGAAAGGACCATGGGGTCGTATTACCCATTCCGAATATGTGATACGTCGTTATGAATTGCATTTGAAGACCGGTGTTGAAGACCGGATCTTTTTGAAAGCGAGAGGACAATTCGTCGATTGTCTTTGCACCGAGTAGCTACGGTATAGAGACTCCCCATGTGATGGGAAGTCCGGACGTGATTAGAGATTTTCCGGATTGCAAGGACTTCTTTGTAAGTGCCTTCGGTTCTGTTCGATCCTGGAACAGACTTGTATGGATTGTATGTCTGACATTACAAGTTGAGATATAAAGCCGATTTCTTTCAAATATATTTCTGTTGGTGGCGGAGAATTTATTCTTTTAGCTTAACACCCTTCTCTGAGACGTACGAGCTCAGAGGTTATGTAGTTGAAGGTTATCAGCGATATATTCCCAATTTGGTAATGTGACATGCTGAGTGTTGCTGTGAAATGATCATTGTGTTGATTATTTGTGATAGGATCATTTGTTTGATCGTCTATCTTAGTGATCATTTCTATGATCATTTGTTGACCCAAAGCTTGGCTTTTGTATAAAGTATGTTTTTGTGGACGTGACTTCGTCGAGCCTCACACCCCGGAATGGTCAAAACAGGAAAGACGCGGCAAGGTTATGAGGGGTAGCGCCCTTTAGGATATGTGCATTTCCTTCTGGAAAAGGGTGGTATCATGGTATGGAGCCCAGATACTTACTCATGTTGAAAACACTTTATGATTGTGTGAATTGATTGCGAGCGCTCGGTGAATGGACCCAAAGGACCGGGGGATGGCATATTCGGTCAGTTGTTACTCAGTTAGGGGTAACCCGGCCTTGTGTTGGTAGAGATCCGGTTTGGTTCTCGGGGATGTCCATCCAGAGGCATTCTCATGTGGCAATGGGAAGTTCCTTGGCCTGATCATTCGTTGGAAATTCAAAGAAACAATACGAGACTTGTACGGTTTTAGTTGTATAACCTGCTATGGAATGTGGCGGTAACCTGCTATTGAACATAGTTAGCTATAGTAGGCATAGTTCAAAATGTCTATGCTGGCTAAGATTTATATTCTACTTTCGAAATGAATTTTTCCTACACTATGCACTAATAATAATATCAAATGTTCTTTTAAATACGTATCAAGCATCTTTGACTATCATAAGGAGAAATCTCCTTCGATTCTGCGTTTGCATTGTGTGTGTGTGCGGGAGGCCTTATGGTAGTCTCATTTTTAAAAGCATTGCGAATTGACTTTAAAAATATTCTTCTATTTTGTTTTCAAAGATAAATAAACTGTTTTGAGTTCTCACACCAGTCACATGACTGACTCGGAGTTTATTGTTTTCCTTCCTAAACTCTGGGTGCCCACCAATTTCCACACGGGCAGTTAAGAGTTAGGTTTATCAGGATATTTTGGATATTCTGGAATTGCTGGAGGCAAGATGGATAGCATGGCGTATTATTAGTATATAGTATTTCTTTTTTCCGCTGCATTGTTTGTTGTTGCATATTGTTGTACACTCTGATGATATGATGTAATGTATAAAATGTAATAACTGATATAGTTCTTTGTTTAAAGATTATTCATTTGTTATTATATATTGTTCCGCTGCGAATTGTGAGATTCTGATATTGTTCTGTTGTGTTATGTTCCGTTCTATTCTCTTATTTCCTTCTCCTCTATTTTTCTACCTTCTTCTCTCTTCTTCTACCTCTTTCTCTTTCTTAAACCATAACATTTCGGGTTTCCGGCCTTCGATTTCTCGGCAGTCGATAAAGTGAGTATCGATGTTGAATTTTCGAAAGTCGAAAATTTCCGGGACGTTACAGTCTACTTTGCAGTGTTTTGTTTTAAGCTATTTTACAGCATTTTGTCTATTTTACAGCGTTTTGTTTTAAGCTATTAGATGTAGTTTTTTTAAAAAATGGTAAAAAGGGGTAATATCTTAATTCATAGTACAGCATTTTGCCTGTTTTACAGCGTATTGTTTTAAGCTATGGAAGTAGTTTTCAATAAAAGGTAAAAAACGGTAATTTCTTAACTTATAGTACAACATTTCTTCTATTTTGCAGCGTTTTGTTTTAAGCTATTAGAAGTAGTTTTTTTAGAAAGGTAGAAGGGGTGATTTAATAAGTTATTGTACAGAATTTTCTTTATTTTATAGTGTTTTGTTTTAAGCTATTGGAAGTAATTTTGTTTAAAAAAAAGGTAAAATGGGGTAATTTCTTAAGTTATAGTATATCATTTTGTCTATTTTACAGCGTTTTGCTTTAAGCTATTGGAAATAGTTTTTTAAAAAAAATGTAAAAAAGGGTAATTTCTTAAGTTATAGTACATCATTTCGTCAATTTTACAGCGTTTTGTTTTAAGCTATTGGAAGTAGTTTTTTTAAAAAAAAATGTAAAAAAGGGTAATTTCTTAAGTTATAGTACATCATTTTGTTAATTTTACAGCGTTTTGTTTTAAGCTATTGGAAGTAGTTTTTTTTAGAAAGGCAGAAGGCGGTAATTTTTAAGTTATAGCACAACATTTTGTGTATTTTACAGCGTTTCGTTTTAAGTTATTGGAAGTAGTTTTTTTTTAAAAAAAGGTAAACAGGGGTAATTTCTTAAGTTATAGTACAGAGTTTTGTCTATTTTACAACGTTTTGTTTTAAGCTATTGGAAGTAGGTTTTTTAAAAAAAGAAGGTAAAAAGGGGTATTTTCTTAAGTTATAGTATAGCATTTTGTGTATTTTTCAGCGGTTTTTAAGCTATTGGAAGTTGTTTTTTTTAAAAAGGTAAAAAGGGAAGTTATCGTACATCATTTTGTCTATTTTACAGCGTTTTATTTTCAGCTATTGGAAGTAGTTTTTTAAAAAAAAGGTAAAATGGGGTAATTTCTTAAGTTATTGTACAGCATTTTGTATATTTTACAGCGTTTTGTTTCAGGCTACTGGAAGTATTTTTTTTAAAAAAGGTAAAAAGTGGTAATTTCTTAAGTTAATAGTACAACGTTTTGTCTACTTTGCAGCGTTTTGTTTTAAGCTATTGGAAGTAATTTTTTAAAAAAAAGGTAAAAGGGGGTGATATCTTAAGTTATAGTATAGCATATTATGTATTTTACAACGTTTTTTTAAGTTATTGGAAGCAGTTTTTTTTAAAAAAAGGTAAAAAGGGAAGTTATAGTACATCATTTTGTCTATTTTACAGCGTTTTGTTTTCAGCTATTGGGGGTAGTTTTTTTTAAAAAAAGGTTAAAAAGGGGTAATTTCTTAACTTATTGTATAGCATTTTGTCTATTTTACAGCATTTTGTTTCAAGCTATTGGAAGTAGTTTTCTTAAAAAAAGGTAAAAATGGGTAATTTCTTAAGTTATAGTACAACATTTTTCTGTTTAACAGCGTTTAGTTTTAAGCTATTGGAAGTAGCTTTTTTTATAAAAAACATAAAAAATGGTAATCTCTTAAGTTATAGTACAACACTTTTGTCTATTTTACAAAATTTTGTTTTAAGCTACTGGAAGTAGGTTTTTTTAAAAGGTAAAACGAGGTAATTTCTTAAGTTATAGTACGACATTTTGTCTATTTTACAGCATTTTGTCTATTTTACAGCATTTCGTTTATGCTATTAGAAGTAGTTTTTTGAAAAAAAAGGTAAAAATGGGTAATTTCTTAATTCATAGTACATCATTTTGCCTATTTTACTGCGTTTTGTTTTAAGCTATAAAAGTAGGGTTTTTTTAAAAGGTAAAAGAGGTAAATTCTTAACTTATAGTACAACATTTTTTCTATTTTGCAATGTTTTGTTTTATACTATTGGAAGTAGTTTTTTATAAAAGGCAAAAAGGATTAATTTCATAAGTTATAGTACAGCATTTTCTTTATTATATAGTGTTTTGTTTTAAGCTATTGGAAGTAATTTTGTTTACAAAAAAGGTAAAATGGGGTAATTTCTTAAGTTATAGTATATCATTTTGTCTATTTTACAACGTTTTGTTTTAAGCTATTAGAAGTAGTTTTTTTTTAAAAGGTAAAAGGGGTAATTTCTTAAGTTATAGTACATCATTTTTTCTATTTTACAGCGCTTTGTTTTAAGCTATTGGAAGTAGTTTTTTTTTTAAAAAAGGATAAAAATGGGTAATTTCTTAAGTTAGAGTACAACATTTTGTCTATTTTACAGCGTTTTGTTTTAAGCGATTGGAAGTTGTTTTTTTAGAAAAGGTAAAAAGAGGTAATTTCTTAAGTTATAGTACAGCATTTTGTCTATTTTACAGCATTTTTCTAAGCTATTGGATGTAGTTTTTTTTTTAAAAATGTAAAAAGGGGTAATTTCTTAGGTTATAGTATAACATATTGCCTATTTTACAGTGTTTTGTTTTAACCTATTGGAAGTAGTTTTTTATTAAAAGTAAAAAGGGGTAATTTCTTAAGTTAGAGTACATCATTTTGTCTTTTTTACCGCATTTTGTTTTAAGCTATTGGAAGTAGTTTTTTTTTAAAAATGTAAAAAGGGGTAATTTCTTAAGTTGTAGCACAGTATTTTTGTCTATTTTACATCGTTTTGTTTTTAAACTACTGGAAGTAGTATTTTAAAAAAAGGTAAAAAGGGGTAATTTTTTAAGTTATAGTACAACATTTTGTCTATTTTACAGCATTTTGTTTTAAGCTATTGGAAGTAGTTTTTTTTAAAAAAAGTAAAAAGGGGTTTAAGTTAGAGCACATCATTTTGTCTTGTTTACAACGTTTTGTTTTAAGATATTGGAATTAGTTTTTTTTTCAAAAAAGGTAAAAATGGGTAATTTCTTAAGTTATAGTACAACATTTTTATCTATTTTACAGCATTTTGTTTTAAGCTATTGGAAGTGGTTTTTTTTTAAAAAAAGTCAAAAGCACTAATTTCTTAATTTATAGTATAACATTTTGTCTATTTTACAGCGTTTTGTTTTAAGCTATTGGAAGTAGATTTTTTTTTTTAAATGGTAAAAAGGGTTAATTTTTAAAGTTATAGTACAACGTTTTGTCTATTTTACAGCGTTTTGTTTTAAGCCATTGGAGGTTATTTTCTAAAAAAAATAAAAAGGGATAATTTCTTAAGTTAGAGTACAGCATATTGTCTATTTTACAGCGTTTTTAAAGCTATTGGAAGTAGTTTTTTTCACAAAGGTAAAAAGGGGTAATTTCCTTAAGTTAAAGTACAGCATTTTTGCCTATTTTAAAGCGTTTTATTTTAAGCTATTGGAAGTAGATTTTTTTAAAAAAAAGGTAAAAAAAGGTTAATTTCTTAATTGATAGTACAACTTTTTGTCTATTTTATAGCATTTTTTTAAGCTATTGGAAGTAGTTTTTTTTAAAAGGCAAAAATGGGTAATTTCCTAAATTATAGTATAGCATTTTTTCTATTTTACAGCGTTTTGTTTTCAGCTATTGGATGTAGCTCTTTTAAAGGTAAAAAGGGGTAATTTCTTAAGTTATAGTGCAACATTTTGTCTTTTTTACAGCGTTTTGTTTTAAGCTATTGGAAGTTGTTTTATTTTTAAAAAGATAAAAAGGGTTAATTTCTTAAGTTATAATACAACATTTTTGTCTATTTTACAGCGTTTTGTTTTAAGCTATTGGAAGTAGTTTTATTTTTAAAAAAGGGTAAAAAGAGTTAATTTCTTAAGCTATAGTACAACATTTTGTCTATTTTACAGCGTTTTTTTTAAATATTGGAATTAGTTTTTTTAAAAAGGTAAATAGGGGTAATTTCTTAAGTTATAGTGCAATATTTTGTCTTTCTTACAGCGTTTTGTTTTAGGCTATTGGAAGTAGTTTTTTTTTTAAAAAGGTAAAAAGGGGTCATTTCTTAAGTTATAGCATGACATTTTTGTCTATTTTATAGCTTTTTTTAAGCAGATTTTTTTAAGAAGGTAAAAAGGGGTAATTTCTTAAGTTATGGTGCAACATTTTTGTCTATTTTACAGCGTTTTGTTTTAACCTGTTGGAAGTAATGTTTTTTTAAAAGGTAAAAAGGGGTAATATCTTAAGTTATAGTACATCAGTGTGTCTCTATTTACAGCGTTTTTTTTTAAGCTATTGGAAGTACTTTTAAAAAAAAAAGGTAAAATGGGGTAATTTTGTACGTTATAGTACATCATTTCGTCAATTTTACAGCGTTTTGTTTCTTGCCATTGGAAATAGTTTTATACAAAAAGGGTATAAAGAGGCAATTTCTTACGTTAATAGTACAGCATTTTGTCTACCTTACAGCATTTTGTTTTAAGCTATTGGAAGTAATTTTTATTTTTAAAAAGGTAATAAGGGGTAATTTCTTAATTTATAGTACAACACTTTGTCTATTTTATAGAGTTTTGTTTTAAGCTATTGGAAGTCGTTTTTTTTTAAAAGGTAATAACGGGTATTTTCTTAAGTTATAGTACAACATTTTGTCTATTTTACAGCTTTTTGTTGTAGGCAATTGAAAGTAGTTATTTTTAGAAAGGGTAAAAAGTGGTAATTTCTCAAGTTATAGTACAACATTTTGTCTGTTATACCGCGTTTTGTTTTAAACTATTGGAAGTAATTTTTTCTTTAAAAAGGTAAGATGGGTTAATTTCTTAATTTATAGTACAGCGTTTGTCTATTTTACAACGTTTTTTTAAGCTATTGGAAGTGGTTTTTTTTTAAAAAAGGTAAAAAGAGGTAATTTCTTAAGTTTATAGTACTGCATTTTGTCTACTTTGCTGCGTTTAGGTTAAGCTATTGGAAGTAATTTTTTTTAAAAGGTAATAAGGGGTAATTTCTTATGTTATAGTACATCATTTTGTATATTTTAAAGCGTTTTGTTTTAAGCTATTTGAAGTAGTTTTTTTTTTAAATGTAAAAAGGGGTAATTTCTTAAGTTATAGTACAATATTTTGTTTTAAGCTATTGGAAGTAGTTTTTTTAAAAAAAAAGGGCAAAAATGGGTAATTTCTTAAGTTACAGTACAACATCTTGTTTGTTTAACAGCGTTTAGTTTTAAGCCATTGGAAGTATTTTTTTTGTAAAAAACGTAAAAAGGGGTAATTTCTTAAGTTATAGTACAACACTTTGTCTATTTTACAATGTTTTGTTTTAAGCTATTGGAAGTAGTTTTTTTAAAAAAGGTAAAAACGGGTAATTTCTTAAGTTATAGTACGACATTGTGTCTATTTTACAGCATTTTGTTTATTTTACAGCGTTTCGTTTTAAGCTATTAGAAATAGTTTTTTTTTTAAAAGGTAAAAGGTGGTAATTTTTTAATTCATAGTACATCATTTTGTCTATTTTACAGCATTTTGTTTTAAGCTATGAAATTAGTTTTTTTTAAAGGTAAAATGGGTAAATTCTTAACTTATAGTACAACATTTTGTCTATTTTGCAACATTTTGTTTTAAACTATTGGAAGTAGTTTTTTTAAAAGGCAAAAAGGGTTAATTTCATAAGTTATAGTACAGCATTTTCTTTATTTTATAGTGTTTTGTTTTAAGCTATTGGAAGTAATTTTGTTTACAAAAAATGTAAAATGGGGTAATTTCTTAAGTTATAGTATATCATTTGTCTATTTTACAACGTTTTGTTTTAAGCTATTGGAAGTAGTTTTTCTTAAGAAAAGGTAAAAAGGGTAATTTCTTAAGTTATAGTACATCATTTTTTCTATTTTACAGCGTTTTGTTTTAAGCTATTGGAAGTAGTTTTTTTAAAAAAAAAGTAAAAATGGGTAATTTCTTAAGTTACAGTACAACATTTTGTCTATTTTACAGCGTTTTGTTTT
This sequence comes from Allium cepa, assembly GCA_030765085.1. Taxonomy (NCBI): domain Eukaryota; kingdom Viridiplantae; phylum Streptophyta; class Magnoliopsida; order Asparagales; family Amaryllidaceae; genus Allium; species Allium cepa. The sequence continues at coordinate 890,058,215 of CM060931.1, forward strand.
AAGCTATTGGAAGTTGTTTTTTAGAAAAGGTAAAAAGAGGTAATTTCTTAAGTTATAGTACAGCATTTTGTCTATTTTACAGCATTTTTCTAAGCTATTGGATGTAGTTTTTTTTTTTAAAAATGTAAAAAGGGGTAATTTCTTAGGTTATAGTATAACATATTGCCTATTTTACAGTGTTTTGTTTTAACCTATTGGAAGTAGTTTATTATTACAGGTAAAAAGGGGTAATTTCTTAAGTTAGAGTACATCATTTTGTCTTTTTTACCGCATTTTGTTTTAAGCTATTGGAAGTAGTTTTTTTTTAAAAATGTAAAAAGGGGTAATTTCTTAAGTTGTAGCACAGTATTTTTGTCTATTTTACATCGTTTTGTTTTTAAACTACTGGAAGTAGTATTTTAAAAAAAGGTAAAAAGGGGTAATTTTTTAAGTTATAGTACAACATTTTGTCTATTTTACAACATTTTGTTTTAAGCTATTGGAAGTAGTTTTTTTTTAAAAAAGTAAAAAGGGGTTTAAGTTAGAGCACATCATTTTGTCTTGTTTACAACGTTTTGTTTTAAGATATTGGAATTAGTTTTTTTTTCAAAAAAGGTAAAAAATGGGTAATTTCTTAAGTTATAGTACAACATTTTTATCTATTTTACAGCATTTTGTTTTAAGCTATTGGAAGTGGTTTTTTTTTAAAAAAAGTCAAAAGCACTAATTTCTTAATTTATAGTATAACATTTTGTCTATTTTACAGCGTTTTGTTTTAAGCTATTGGAAGTAGATTTTTTTTTTAAATGGTAAAAAGGGTTAATTTTTAAAGTTATAGTACAACGTTTTGTCTATTTTACAGCGTTTTGTTTTAAGCCATTGGAGGTTATTTTCTAAAAAAAAATAAAAAGGGATAATTTCTTAAGTTAGAGTACAGCATTTTGTCTTTTTTACAGCGTTTTTAAAGCTATTGGAAGTAATTTTTTTCACAAAGGTAAAAAGGGGTAATTTCCTTAAGTTAAAGTACAGCATTTTTGCCTATTTTAAAGCGTTTTATTTTAAGCTATTGGAAGTAGATTTTTTTTAAAAAAAGATAAAAAAAGTTAATTTCTTAATTGATAGTACAACTTTTTGTCTATTTTATAGCATTTTTTTAAGCTATTGGAAGTAGTTTTTTTTAAAAGGCAAAAATGGGTAATTTCCTAAATTATAGTATAGCATTTTTTCTATTTTACAGCGTTTTGTTTTCAGCTATTGGATGTAGCTCTTTTAAAGGTAAAAAGGGGTAATTTCTTAAGTTATAGTGCAACATTTTGTCTTTTTTACAGCGTTTTGTTTTAAGCTATTGGAAGTTGTTTTATTTTTAAAAAGATAAAAAGGGTTAATTTCTTAAGTTATAATACAACATTTTTGTCTATTTTACAGCGTTTTGTTTTAAGCTATTGGAAGTAGTTTTATTTGTAAAAAAGGGTAAAAAGAGTTAATTTCTTAAGCTATAGTACAACATTTTGTCTATTTTACAGCGTTTTTTTTTGAATATTGGAATTAGTTTTTTTAAAAAGGTAAATAGGGGTAATTTCTTAAGTTATAGTGCAATATTTTGTCTTTCTTACAGCGTTTTGTTTTAGGCTATTGGAAGTAGTTTTTTTTTAAAAAGGTAAAAAGGGGTCATTTCTTAAGTTATAGCATGACATTTTTGTCTATTTTATAGCTTTTTTTAAGCAGTTTTTTTAAGAAGGTAAAAAAGGGTAATTTCTTAAGTTATGGTGCAACATTTTTGTCTATTTTACAGCGTTTTGTTTTAACCTGTTGGAAGTAATGTTTTTTTAAAAGGTAAAAATGGGTAATATCTTAAGTTATAGTACATCAGTGTGTCTCTATTTACAGCGTTTTGTTTTAAGCTATTGGAAGTACTTTTTAAAAAAAAAAGGTAAAATGGGGTAATTTTGTCTATTGGAAGTACGACATTGTGTCTATTTTACAGCATTTTGTCTATTTTACAGCGTTTCGTTTTAAGCTATTAGAAATAGTTTTTTTTTTTTTAAAGGTAAAAGGGGGTAATTTTTTAATTCATAGTACATCATTTTGTCTATTTTACAGCATTTTGTTTTAAGCTATGAAATTAGTTTTTTTTTAAAGGTAAAATGGGTAAATTCTTAACTTATAGTACAACATTTTGTCTATTTTGCAACATTTTGTTTTAAACTATTGGAAGTAGTTTTTTTAAAAGGCAAAAAGGGTTAATTTCATAAGTTATAGTACAGCATTTTCTTTATTTTATAGTGTTTTGTTTTAAGCTATTGGAAGTAATTTTGTTTACAAAAAATGTAAAATGGGGTAATTTCTTAAGTTATAGTATATCATTTGTCTATTTTACAATGTTTTGTTTTAAGCTATTGGAAGTAGTTTTTCTTAAAAAAAGGTAAAAAGGGTAATTTCTTAAGTTATAGTACATCATTTTTTCTATTTTACAGCGTTTTGTTTTAAGCTATTGGAAGTAGTTTTTTTTAAAAAAAAGTAAAAATGGGTAATTTCTTAAGTTACAGTACAACATTTTGTCTATTTTACAGCGTTTTGTTTTAAGCTATTGGAAGTTGTTTTTTAGAAAAGGTAAAAAGAGGTAATTTCTTAAGTTATAGTACAGCATTTTGTCTATTTTACAGCGTTTTCTTTTAAGCTATTGGAAGTAGTTTTTGTTCAAAAAATGTAAAAAGGGGTAATTTCTTAAGTTATAGTACAACATATTGTCTATTTTACGGTGTTTTGTTTTAACCTACTGGAAGTATTTTTTTATTAAAAGTAAAAAGGGGTAATTTCTTATGTTAGAGTATATCATTTTGTCTTTTTTACAACATTTAGTTTTAAGCTATTGGAAGTAATTTTATTTTTAAAAAGGTAAAAAGTGGTAATTTCTTAAGTTATAGCACAGTATTTTTGTCTATTATACAGCGTTTTGTTTTAAGCTATTGGAAGTAGTTTTTTTAAAAAAAAGGTGAAAATGGGTAATTTTTTAATTTATAGTTCAACATTTTGTCTGTTTAACAGCGTTTAGTTTTGAGCCAGTGGAAGTAGTTTTTTTATAAAAAAACGTAAAAAGGGTTAATTTCTTAAGTTATAGTACAGCACTTTGTCTATTTTACAATGTTTTGTTTAAAGCTATTGGAAATAGTTTTTAAAAAAAAGGTAAAAGGGGTAATTTCTTAAGTTATAGTACGACATTTTGTCTATTTTACAACGTTTCGTTTTAAGCTATTAGAAGTAGTTTTTTTTAAAAAAAAAAGGTAAAAGGGGTAATTTCTTAATTCATAGTACATCATTTTGCCTATTTTACAGCGTTTTGTTTTAAGCTATGAAAGTAGTTTTTTTAAAAGGTAAGAGGGGTAAATTCTTAACTTATAGTACAACATTTTGTCTATTTTGCAACGTTTTGTTTTAAACTATTGGAAGCAGTTTTTTTAAAAGGCAAAAAGGGTTAATTCCATAAGTTATAGTACAACATTTTCTTTATTTTATAGTGTTTTGTTTTAAGCTATTGGAAGTAATTTTGTTTACAAAAAAGGTAAAATGGGGTTATTTCTTAAGTTATAGTATATCATTTTGTCTATTTTACAGTGTTTTGTTTTGAGTTATTGGTAGTAGTTTTTTTTTTAAAATAAGGTAAAAAGGATAATTTCTTAAGTTATAGTACATCATTTTTTTTACGTTACAGTGTTTTGTTTTAAACTATTGGAAGTAGTTTTTTTTATTAAAAAAGGTAAAATGGGTAATTTCTTAAGTTACAGTACAACATTTTGTCTATTTTACAGCGTTTTGTTTTAAAGGGGTAATTTCTTAAGTTAGAGCACGGTATTTTGTCTTTTTACAGCGTTTTGTTTTAAGATATTGGAAGTAGTTTTTTTTAAAAAAAAGGTGAAAAGGGGTAATTTCTTAAGTTATAGTACAACATTTTTATCTATTTTACAATGTTTTGTTTTAAGCTGTTGGAAGTGGTTTTTTTAAAAAAAAAAGGTAAAAAGGGTCAATTTCTTAATTTATAATACAACATTTTGTCTATTTTAAAGCATTTTGTTTTAAGCTATTGGAAGTAGATTTTTTTAAAAAAAGGTAAAAAGGGGTAATTTTTTAAGTTATAGTACAACATTTTGTCTATTGTACAAGATTTTGTCTATTTTACAGCGTTTTGTTTTAACCTATTGGAGGCAGTTTTTTTTGCAAAATAAAAGGAGATAATTTCTTAAGTTAGAGTACTGCATTTTGTCTTTTTACAGCATTTTTTAGCTATTGGAAGCAGTTTTTTTTCAAAAAGGTAAAAAGGGGTAATTTCTTAAGTTAAAGTACAGTATTTTTGTCTATTTTACAGCGTTTTGTTTTAAGCTATTGGAAATAGATTTTTTAAAAAAAAGGTAAAAAAGGTTAATTTCTTAATTGATAGTACAACTTTTTGTCTATTTTACAGCGTTTTGTTTTAATTTATTGGAAGTTGTTTTTTTTTAAAAGTTAAAATGGGTAATTTCTTAAGTTACAGTATAGCATTTTTTCTATTTTACAACGTTTTGTTTGCAGCTATTGGAAGTAGTTCTTTTAAAGGTAAAAAGCGGTAATTTCTTAAGTTATAGTACAACATTTTATCTTTTTTACAGCGTTTTGTTTTAAGCTATTGGAAGTAGTTTTATTTTAAAAAAAAGGTAAAAGGGGGTAATTTCTTGAGTTATAGTACATTATTTTTGTCTATTTTACAGCGTTTTGTTTTAAGCTATTAGAAGTAGTTTTATTTTTAAAAAATGGTAAAATGGGTTAATTTCTTAAGTTATAGTACAACATTTTGTCTATTTTACAGCATTTCGTGTTAAGATACTACAAATAATTTTTTTAAAAAAGGTAAAAAGGGGTAATTTCTTAAGCTATAGTACAACATTTTGCCTTTTTTACAGCGTTTTGTTTTAGGCTATTTGAAGTAGTTTTTTTTTAAAAAGGTAAAAAGGGGTAATTTCTTAAGTTATAGCACAACATTTTTGTCTATTTTACAGCGTTTGTTTAAGCTGCTAGAGGTAGTTTTTTTTAAAAAAAGGTAAAAAGAGGTAATTTCTTTAGTTATAGTACAACATTTTTGTCTATTTTACAGAGTTTTGTTTTAACCAGTTGTAAGTAATTTGTTTCTAAAAGGTCAAAATGGGTAATATCTTAAGTTATAGTACAGCATTTTGTCTTTTTTACAGCGTTTTGTTTTAAGCTATTGGAAGTACTTTTTTTCTAAAAGGTAAAAAAGGGTAATTTATTAAGTTATATTACAACATTTTGTCAATTTTAAAAGGTAAAAAGGGTTAATTTCATAAGTTATTGTATAGCATTTTCTCTATTTTACAGCGTTTTATTTTAAGCTATTGAAAGTACTTTGTAAAAAAAAAGGTAAAATGGGGCAATTTCATAAGTTATAGTACAACATTTTGTCAATTTTACAGCGTTTTGTTTCATTCTATTGGAAGTATTTTTTATTTAAAAAGGGTAAAAAGAGGCAATTTCTTAAGTTAATAGTACTGAATTTTATCTACTTTACAACATTTTGTTTTGAGCTATTAGAAGTAATTTTTTTTAAAAGGTAATAAGGGGTAATTTCTTAAGTTATAGTACAACATTTTGTTTATTTTACAGAGTTTTGTTTTAAGCTATAGGAAGTCTTTTTTTTAAACGGTAAAAATGGGTAATTTCCTAAGTTATAGTACAGCATTTTGTCTATTTTACAGCTTTTTTGTTTAGGCAATTGGAAGTAGTTATTTTAAAAAAGGGTAAAATGAGGTAATTTCTCAAGTTATAGTACAGTGTTTTGTTTCAAACTATTGGAAGTAATTTTTTCTTTAAAAAGGTAAAATGGGGTAATTTCTTAAGTTATAGTACAGCGTTTGTCTATTTTACAATGTTTTTTTTAGCTATTGGAAGTGCTTTTTTATAAAAAGGTAAAAAGAGGTCATTTCCTAAGTTAACAGTACTGCATTTTGTCTACTTTGCCGCGTTTTGTTTTGAGCTATTGGAAGTAATTTTTTTTTTAAAAAGGTAATAGGGGGCAATTTCTTAAATTATAGTACATCATTTTGTACATTTTAAAGCGTTTTGTTTTAAGCTATTGGAAAGTGATTTTTTTAAAAGGTAAAAATGGGCAATTTCCTAAGTTATAGTACAACATTTTTTCTATTTTACAGCGTTTTGTTTTAGGAAATTGGAAGTAGTTTTTTTAAAAAAGGGTAAAAGGAGGTAATTTATTAAGTTATAGTACAGCATTTTGTCTATTATGCATCGTTTTCTTTTAAGTTGTTGGAAGTAGTTTTTTCAAAAAAAAAAGGTAAAAAAGGTGTAATTTCCTAAGCTATAGTACAACATTTTGTTTTAAGCTATTGGAAGTAGTTTTTTTGTAAACAGGTAAAATGGGTAATTTCTTAAGTTATAGTACAGCTTTTTGTTTGTTTAACAACGTTTTGTTTTAAGCTATTGGATGTGGTTTTTTTAAAATAAGGTAGAAATGAGTAATTTTTTAAGTTACAGTAAAGCATTTTTTCTATTTTACAGCGTTTTGTTTTAAGCTATTGGAAGTAGTTTTTTTTAAAAAAAGATAAAAAGGTGTACTTTCTTAAGTTATAGTACAACATTTTTGTGCATAGGTGAATTCGTGTGTCATTGTCTGGATTTCTTGAGATGATTTCTAGAATTTGTGCTTCACCAATTTTCGCGATTTCCATTGATAAGTTTTATCAATATTTGTGCATTGGTGAATTTGTGTGTCATTGACTTTTGTGATTGACATTGATGTAATCGTCAATATTTATGGTTTGGTGAATGAAATAAGGAGTATGACATTTTCTATGATTCTTGTGTAGATTTGGTGATATTGATTAATCTCTTGTTGATTTTCAATTACTTATATATATCACAGCTTGGCATTGTGATTATTATGTGTTTAGTCATATCTCTTATTCTATACCATTTCACCTGGTATTTATAGTTAGACTGATCCATTTATTATTTTCTTATAAATAATACTCGGGTCAGACCGAGATGTTTAGCGGAGATCTACAATTTGTTCGTAAATATTTAAGTTAAGCTAGTGGTTATGGGACATGAAGCTAAGCTCATATATTTACTAGCTTACTGTAATTGACACTTCTTGATGATCATGACGATCATTTTTTTTGTGATTTAGACTAGCAATGTGCGATGTCTCTTTGTCTGCGAGGGAGACTAAACCTCGTTTTGTGGAGTTTCGACTCAAATTGATGGGGTAGCGCCCCATGGTCTTCGGGCCGTTCGTGTGTAAAAAAAAATTAATGGCTAGCTACCATGAGATAGCGTCTCGTTCGTGTGATACATATGTTGGTGAGTTTTCATGCTCCCGTTCGTGTGATAGGCCTCCCCTTATTTTGTGTGATTTCTGGATTTCGTGTGTCGAATTCTGGAACTTTCTTCTTCACCTATTTTTGTGATTTCTATTGATATGATTTATCAATTTTTGTGCATAGGTGAATTCGTGTGTCATTGTCTGGATTTCTTGAGATGATTTCTAGAATTTGTGCTTCACCAATTTTCGTGATTTCTATTGATAAGTTTTATCAATATTTGTGCATTGGTGAATTTATGTGTCATTGACTTTTGTGATTGACATTGATGTAATCGTTAATATTTATGGTTTGGTGAACGAAATAAGGAGTATGACATTTTCTTTGATTCTTGTGTAGATTTGGTGATATTGATTAATCTCTTGTTGATTTTCAATTACTTATATATATCACAGCTTGGCATTGTGATTATTATGTGTTTAGTCATATCTCTTATTCTATATCATTTCACCTGATATTTATAGTTAGACCGATCCGTTTATTATTTTCTTATTAAATAATACTCAGGTCAGACCGAGATGTTACAAGTGCTTCAGCTTGACTTCTCACTTGGGATTGATTTCTCTGACTTTTGGCTAACTACTTAGATTAGTAGTTTATTTTGTTGTATACACTTGAGATATAGACTCATAGTTGTATTCTTTTGTATAGCACGTGTTGCTATTCTTTTGTATTATTGTGGATCTTTTTGACCACTACTCTGATGTACACTTTCATGTGTTAATTATATATTCATATCTTCTTCCGCCTTTGTGATATGAATTATCTGTGAATGATTTGTGTTATGCTTATTTCTATATTTGTTTCCGAAGATTACTGTAGCCACTGCGTAGTAGCTTTGAGTTTGTGTCGGTATGTCGGATTTCCTCTTGTGATGAAAAGTTATATTTTTATCTGGCAATATCGGTGCTCGCCCAAAGCAATTACACGGATGGTCGCTCCTCAACAGCCTTATTCTCCGTGCTAGTTGACAGCATTACTCCGTAGTGTTCTTGGCTAGCGTGGGTATAGAGGTGGGACGTCACAGCTTGGTATCAGAGCCAAACTTCGGAACAATATGGAATATTATAACAAGGATCATCGTCCTAAGTCCATCTTAGGAGTCGTGCTTTAGGATTTACTTCGAGTCTTCGTACCGATTCATCCTATTTTCTTTTATGATTCCTTGTTTTATCTATCAGGATTGCTTTATATTCATTAGTGAATAATCTTCTCCTTGTTCTTCTTTCTTTCTAAAGGAAGAGAAATGTCTAGACCAGGCCGCCCCAGAGCCGTACCATCTAGCACTCCACCCCAGGATGGAGTTTTTATGACTGCCCAACAGCTTCTTGATTTAGTGACAAATGCTCAAACAGCTGGAGCTAACCCGGAACCTACTCACCCTAAATCTGGGTTTGCACGTTTGTGAAATGATTACACCAACCTGGGCGGGAAACCATTTAAAGGTTCTGAAACTATTATTGAAGTACAGGCTTGGCTAAGGTCATGCGATCGAATCATTTCTCGCATTAATCTTATTGACCTTCACCGAGTTCAGGTGGCCTCTACTATGCTTCGAGAAAGAGTATTGGACTGGTACGAACTTCTTATTTCTGAGATTAATGAAGCGGATCTCACCTGGGAGCAATTCCGGGAACGCTTCGAGTTAAAATTCGTACCAGAAGCTAAGAAAGTGACGTTGGCTCGACGATTTATAGACCTTGTTCAAGGTGATTCTTCCGTGACTGATTATGTCGCCTCCTTCGAGTCGCTTTCTAAATACGGGGTTGAATACATCAACAGCCCTTTAAAAAAGAATCGTCTATGGCTTAAACAGAAATCTCAAGAAGCCATTACTTCTAAAGTTAGAAGTTTCTTTCGACCAACTCGTTGATATCGCTATTCGTCTTAAAAAGGCGGATAGGGAGAATGATGTTGAAGTGGTGGGTTCCAAACCAAACTTCAACAACAAGAATAGGCCAAACAAATTCAAAGTCCCTTATCCCAATAAGAAAGGGAGGCAAGCAACTCCTGCTGCAAAGACATTTTCCTCTACAGAAGGGAAATGCTTTAACTATGGTTACAGAGACCATTTTGCGAACAAGTGTTCAAAGCCTCGTACTTGTCGCTATTGTAAAATCCCGGACCATTTTATGCATGTATGTCCCAAACTTCACAATAGGAAGGAGGGAAAGCTTAATGTTGCTCAAGCCCCTGGCAACACATCTCGTGGTCAAGGTATATCTCATTTTATCCTTGATGGAATTATTATATTTCGTGATCAACCGATTCGAGATTTTTTGATACGGGTGCGTCCCATTCTTTTATATTAAAAGAGCTTGTTAATACTTTTTCTTTGGATGTTTTGTGTTTAATGACTTCTTTGAGAATTGCGAATCCGGTGGGTGGATCCGCAACAATAAGTTTATTGTGTAAAGATGTCGAGATTATTTTGGGTGATTTTCCTTTCCTAGCCGATTTGCATGTCATGCGTTATTTAGGCTTTGGAATGATTTTGGGAATGGATTGGCTTAACCGTTATGAAGCTCATTGTTGAATATGCGCTTTGCGCTATATGATTTTTGTTTGATGATAATAAACATATATACATTCATATAAATGTATTTGGTAATGTACTATTTTGTTTTTCATAGATTAAATAAATATTTGTTGAATAATATAAATTACACAGAATTCGAATTTGAATTCAAACAGAACACGTTAAACTGATTTTGAATTCAAACAGAAATTTTATTCAAACAAATATTTATTACAATCTTGAATAGTACAAATTCATGCTCTCACTATACATATACATTTTTGATTACATCACGATTACATCACAAATATTTTTACATTGATAACCTCACTACATATTACTCACACTCGTATTTTGTCTTCAACTGCATGCCAGTTTGAATCCAGCATCTGAGAAATCTGCAAAAATATTCACTAACGCAGTAAAATTGAAAAAGAAATATTTTTGCAATATAAAATGAAATACGATTTTTGAAAATATCGTTTGCCTCAGTTATTTGGGTTGTTCGTCATCATTCACACTTGAATTCATCACAAAGTCATGCACATAGATATTACAGGGACAGGTAATCATAAGTGGCTGCAATACACACGTGTACATTCATACACGTGTGCATTGCCTCGCCAACTCGTGTGCACAGCTCCAACCAGAAATTCAAGGCAACAGAGACCAAGCAATGAATAACTCAAAGCAACAGTCAACTGGCCAAGACTACAAGTACAAGCAGCAGTGTGCAACTCGAAAATGTACACAAGTGAAAACAGGAATAAAATATGACAATGCAATATGGTGAAGCAGCATTGGTACAGCATAAGTCAAGACAGCTGCAACAACAAGTATGGTGAAGCACTGACTCAAATAAACAACTACACTGACCAGAATACAATGCAACAACACAGTCAACAAGGGAACAATGCAAATGAACATCACAATGAACCAACAGGTCAGAGGTGAAACTCAAGCATGTATGCGGCATCAAGTCAGAACATAGTGAAAAACTCGAGTCACAGTATAGGCCAAGACCAACACTGCAACATGGAATACTAAAACAATGAAACTGTCTCAAAGCACAAAAGTGCACAACAACCATCAAGTACACAGTGAACAAAGCAAGGTGAACCATGAAATCAACTAAATCAGTAAATGATACAGGTTGACAATGAATCAAAGCATGGTTCAAACCAAAGGCATCAGAACTTCAACCAGCACACAAGAAATAATGGCCATACATGCAAACTGCCTCAAAAATGAATCAGAAGCAATCAAGTGCATCACTACAAAACAAGACCAAATGGCCAACATAACATGCAGTGCAGTGCAAACACAAGTGGAGTGCAACAGTGAATCAAACAACAACACGAAGGCAACATGATCAAAAGTTCAGAGCAGACATAACAGTGACATGCACAGATGTATTCAAGTCCAGCAAATGAACACATGAGAATGGACAAGGCACAAATCAAGTTGCAGACTCCAAGTTACAAACTCAAGTGCAAACTGAATGTAACAAGCATGAATAGAGTACAGTGTCACTCTCATGTATGCAACAGATAATGAAACAAGTTGCACCAGACCAAGTTCAAGTAAAAGGGCAACATACTAACTTAAACAACAACAATGAACCAGAGCCAATAATATATGTACAGTATGGCAAATACAGGTACAAACAACAGTGAGCAGACTCATATGAACAAATGCAAAGAACAGTGAAGCATGCACATAGGCCACCAGTTAAACAAAGCAATATATACATGAACAAGTGTAGCATTTGTTACAGTGAAAAGCCTAAGTCAAGATGGAGTAACAACTAATGCATCAGTAACCGAGCAACAGGGAATCACATGAACAAATAACCAAACAACATCATGATTGAAAATTTAAGTACCAGAGAAAAAGGTTGAAGACTACAAGATGAACGAGTCAAGGCCGAAGCAGTAGAAATCAACATCGTGGTCATCACGAAAATGAATTAAAGCCGTGACCAACCAAGCAAGAAATATGAACAAGTCAACATCAAAGCCGTGTGAATCAAGCTACTCAAAATACGAAATTGAAAAAGTCAGAGTCGATCTCAATCATTCAAGCATCATCAAGTGGCCGAGATAAAGAATTTGACAAATTCAATCAAATTTATACGAACGCAAATATAGGAATTCAACCTATATAAATGCCCTAATCATCATCGGCAAAAAAGTATCGAGTTCAAGTATCAATTTAGAAAAGCAAAAGGAGACAGTACATACCGAATTCACAAAGCAACGAACTCGATCGAGCAACTGCAAAACGAGCAATAGTCAACCATCAGAGAAGCAGCGAGCTAGGGCAACGTATAACAGATTAATTGAAGAATTCGAAGCCCTAATTGGAACAAAGAGCCGAAGCCCTAACTGGAACAAAAGGGAACGAAGCCCTAATTAGAACCAAGCCGCCATTATTCTCACAAACGAAACAAAAGGGGATCGGGCTGGAGATAACAAAGAAAGGAACGAGTTTAAGTGGGCCGGTCTAATTAAAATCAAAAGGGGGTTTTGTTTTAATTTGAGGCTTTATTATATTAATTAGTTTTTAGGGTTATTTTTCTATTGTTTCTTAATTACTGTTTTTTATTTTATGAACCAAACAATCTTGGTAAATCACCACCTAGGTTTAGGTAGTGTCAGATTGTCTATTTTGAATTAGTTCAGTGAGCAGGGTGTGCGAGTTTGCAAAGCTCTATAGGCGGGAGCAGTGTTTGCGAGTGAGCGAAACTCTATAGGCGGGAGCAGGGTGTGCGAGTCTAGTAGAGTGTTTGTGAGCGGGAGCAAAAGGGTCTGCGAGTCTAGTAGAGTGTTTGTAAGCGTGATACTGTTTAATTCTGATAGAAATCTGTGAATGCAGCAGTAGGCAGGGGTTGCCGAAGCTGGGTAAATTTTGTGTGTGATTTACTTTTCAGCATATATATTTCTGCTATCATATTTCTGTGTTTAATTCTAGAAAATTTGCTATAACCCTATTCACCCCCCCCTCTAGGGTTAATCTAGATCCTACAAGTGGTATCGGAGCCCGGTATATATATATATTTTAATTTAACTCTAGAGTCATGAGTCTACAAAATAATGCTTTTTCTGAGGGGCAATCTATTGCTAGGTCACCCTTGTTTAACGAGAACGATTATGCTTATTGGAAAGTTAGGATGAGTATTTATCTTAGTTCCGTTGATTATGATGTTTGGGATATTATTGAAACTGGCTATAAACCTCCCACTATAATCGTTGGTGGTACTGAGATTCATAAACCTAAGGATAGGTGGGATGCTAACGATAAGAAATTGAAAACGACAAATGCTAAAGCCATGAATGCTTTGATATGTGCTCTTGATAAAAATGAATTTAATAGAATTTCTCATTGTACAACAGCACAGGAAATATGGCATACTTTGGAGGTGACACACGAAGGAACTTCTCAAGTCAAGGAGTCTCGGCTAGCCCTATTCAGCAATGAATACGAGAACTTTGTGATGGACAAAGGCGAGAGCATAAAGGATATGTTTGGACGCTTTTCAACCTTGGTATACAATGCAAGAGCGCTTGGGAAGGTATTCATTGAGGTAGAGCTTGTGCAGAAGATACTACGAGTTTTACCAATGAACTTTGAGGCAAAAGTCACAGCAATCCAAGAATCGAAAGATTTGAGTAAACTAAGCATGGAGGAGTTGATTGGCAACTTGATGACATATGAGCTTGAGTTAAAAGCAAAGGAAGAACGCAACAACTCCGAACCAAAGAAGAAGACGATTGCCTTAAAGAGCAAAGAAGAAAGCGATGAAGAAGGAGAAGATCCAATTGAAGAGCTTGCAATGGCTGTCAATAATCTTAGAAAATGGTCGAAATTCAAGCCACGCAAGAAGAAAACAAATCGTAATAGGCCAAAAGATTCTGACAATTCCGATAATGAACCGACGTGCTTCAACTGCAAGAAGCCCGGACACTTCATACAAAAATGCCCACTTCTCAAAAACAACAAAGGAAAGAAAAAGACGAAAAAGGTATTTGCAGCGACTTGGGATGATGAAGAAGGAGAAGAAGCTTCGGATAGCAGCTCAGAGGAGGCTAACCTGTGTCTTATGGCAAAATCAGAATCAGAAGCAACCTCCGACGAATCTAGTGAGGCAGGTGAGTTTTCTTATAAAGAACTTGTTTTTATGTGTTCTGATCTTACTAAGGTAGTGGATACTCTTGAATCTAAAATTGAAAAACTGAAATCTGATAGGAGAGAATTTGCTCGTGAAAATTTTAGGTTAAAAACTGAACTTGAAAATATTCAAAACCTAGAATGTAAAAAATGTAAGATTTTAGATTCAGAATTATCAAAACCGAGGAATAACTTTGGAAGTCTTGAAAATGAAAACTTGAATCTTAAGGAAACCATCGACACTAGGAGAAAGGATTTTATTAATCGATGCACCTCACTTGTCACTGAAAATTCAACATTAAAAACCAAAGTCCAAAATCTTGAGAAATTTTTGAATAACTTTTCAAGAGGCGAAAAATCTTTCAAAATGTTATTTGGAAATCAAATTTTTGCTAACAATAGAAAAGGACTAGGTTATGGAAAATCACAAGATGATGGTAAAGGTAAAAGTGTTGCTCGATCTGAAATAATTGGAAATCATGTTGAAAATCATAGTCATAGGAACACAAAATTTAATCAAGTCAATTTAATGTGCACGTTTTGTAGAGAATTTGGACATAATCGAAATAATTGTTGGTATAGACCCAAACACGTGAAAACTATATCAATTTGGGTTCCAAAAGGCACAAATATAAAATCTTTGAAAGTCAAACAAATTTGGGTGCCAAAAGGAACATATATAAATAGTTTTGAGTCTCCAAAAACATATTTTTCATATTCTGCCACTAACAACAATGGACCTATAAAAACAAATAGGTCACACAAATCTTTTATCGTGTAGGTGTGGTGGCAGGCTAAGGAACAACAATAGTGTTCTCTGGATTTCGGCTGTTCCAGAAACACAAAAGGGCGACAAAGCAAAGTTCCTTAGCCTAGTATAAAGGTGACAGAATCACAATGGGCAATCACGAAAAATTATCGTAAAGGTAAAACAGGTAATTGTTTTTAAATGTGATTATCTGCACCATACTCTAAATTAAAATCAGCCAATATTGAGATGAACAAAAGATGATGATTTTGATGCTATGATTTTTTTTGTTAAAATATTGACTAACCATCTTTAAATAGAATTACTTGGAGTAATTATGATGGTTGACTGATTCGGACTTAATTGATATGATTTTTTGACTTGTTCTTATTTATGACATTAATTTGTGCTTAATTGATGACCAATCAGATTTTCAATTTTTGAACTAATTTATATAAATTTGTTCAGTCAAATGCTGGTTACTCATGCTACACGTAGATATATTGGTTCTGACATTTTGATCACTGCTTGTAAATTTGCACGATTTCAAATTCATGAGAAAAAGGATTTTAAGAAATTGTTTTTGAAATAATTATGATGTTGATTGACTGTTGATTACTCATGAAAATAATTGTTTATCCTCTGGTTTCTGAAATTAACATCATGATATTTGTTTGAGTGTTAACACAACTTAAATTCAAATTCAAAAGAATGATGTTTTGAAATTTTTGGTGCACACTTCATGGTTCAACGAGTGAATATTGAGTGAAATTTAAATTCAGATGCAGATTACACTGGTAGTATGGTTGATAGAAAAATTACCAAGTGTAACGTGATTAATTATTTTGAAACATTCATTTGCTGCATTTTTTTCAAAGAAAATATCTGCATATTTTTCACTTGAAATAATTTTCAAATAGCAGAAAATTTTCTTATAAACCCCCCTCGAGAAAATCATATTTGACCATATTTACATATTAATCATTTTTGAAAAAAAATTGATTTTATAATGTTTAATTCGATTTTAAATGACAAATTTTTGACTAATCTAACTCTCTTTGATTATCGAAAAGATAAATAGTGATTGAAAAAGAGATGAGTGTTGATATTTATCATATATTATAACTCGAGAAAGTATAATTAGAAAATTTCTTTAGAATTTCATAACAAGAGTTATAAAAACTTTTTGTTGGGTAATAATTCCATCACCATTTCTATTTCTATCATCTTTCTATCGAACATCACTCATCAAGATCATATTTAGTATGTAAATTTGTGGTAGTTTACAAAGGAAATCATTTGTTCTTCAATATCTTTAAATCGGTGAAGGAAATTATTTGTGCTTCAATTTATTATATTCAGCAATTAAAAATAAATATCCAAAGTATTCACTCTCATTTAAAAGTCCTCACGGTTATGCATGGGTGAATTACTTGGATTTTTGATTATGTGCTTCCATGCTCATTTAAAAGTCCTCACGGTTATGCATGTATGGAACGCATATTAAAAATAATTGATTTAATAGACAAGTTGATTCTAATCCCATTTAAAAGTCCTCACGGTCATGCGTGGTTAGAAGATACTTGATTTTTTTAAAATTAAATTGGAATACTACTAATCTCATTTAAAAGTCCTAACGGTTATGCATGGTTAGTAGATATTCAAATTTCCAGAAATAAATATACCACAAATAGACATATCTATACGATTTTTTTTGATGATTCTATCTCCATCACTTCTGAAAGTAGAATATGCGCTTGACAAGGGTAATTATGATTTTTGTTTAAGTTTTATTGAAATTTGATATTTATATTTAATTGAGTTAAATGTTTGATTCATGTCTATCACTTCATCCCTATTTTTATAACACTGTTATTCTTTTGCTGATAACAAAAGGGGGAGAGAAAAGTTAAGATTTTGTCAAATAGAATCAAGCAAAGGTCAAATAATTTTCACTTTGCATATAGGCTCATTTACATATTTTTATTTGTATGCATATATGTAGGGGGAGCCATATATGTAGGGGGAGTATCACATAAAAAGGAAGCATTCAAATAGGGGGAGCAAATGAAATTATCAAATACATTTAATATATTCAAAATCTTAAATATATGTTTGTTATCATCAAAAGGGGGAGATTATTGAATATGCGCTTTGCGCTATATGATTTTTGTTTGATGATAATAAACATATATACATTCATATAAATGTATTTGGTAATGTACTATTTTGTTTTTCATAGATTAAATAAATATTTGTTGAATAAAATAAATTACACAGAATTCGAATTTGAATTCAAACAGAACAAGTTAAACAGATTTTGAATTCAAACAGAAATTTTATTCAAACAAATATTTATTACAATCTTGAATAGTACAAATTCATGCTCTCACTATACATATACATTTTTGATTACATCACGATTACATCACAAATATTTTTACATTGATAACCTCACTACATATCACTCACACTCGTATTTTGTCTTCAACTGCATGCCAGTTTGAATCCAGCATCTGAGAAATCTGCAAAAATATTCACTAACGCAGTAAAATTGAAAAAGAAATATTTTTGCAATATAAAATGAAATACGATTTTTGAAAATATCGTTTGCCTCAGTTATTTGGGTTGTTCGTCATCATTCACACTTGAATTCATCACAAAGTCGTGCACATAGATATTACAGGGATAGGTAATCATAAGTGGCTGCAATACACACGTGTACATTCATACACGTGTGCATTGCCTCGCCAACTCGTGTGCACAGCTCCAACCAGAAATTCAAGGCAACAGAGACCAAGCAATGAATAACTCAAAGCAACAGTCAACTGGCCAAGACTACAAGTACAAGCAGCAGTGTGCAACTCGAAAATGTACACAAGTGAAAACAGGAATAAAATATGACAATGCAATATGGTGAAGCAGCATTGATACAGCATAAGTCAAGACAGCTGCAACAACAAGTATGGTGAAGCACTGACTCAAATAAACAACTACACTGACCAGAATACAATGCAACAACACAGTCAACAAGGGAACAATGCAAATGAACATCACAATGAACCAACAGGGAGAGGTGAAACTCAAGCATGTATGCAGCATCAAGTCAGAACACAGTGAAAAACTCGAGTCACAGTACAGGCCAAGACCAACACTGCAACATGGAATACTAAAACAATGAAACTGTCTCAAAGCACAAAAGTGCACAACAACCATCAAGTACACAGTGAACAAAGCAAGGTGAACCATGAAATCAACTAAATCAGTAAATGATACAGGTTGACAATGAATCAAAGCATGGTTCAAACCAAAGGCATCAGAACTTCAACCAGCACATAAGAAATAATGGCCATACATGCAAACTGCCTCAAAAATGAATCAGAAGCAATCAAGTGCATCGCTACAAAACAAGACCAAATGGCCAACATAACATGCAGTGCAGTGCAAACACAAGTGGAATGCAACAGTGAAGCAAACAACAACACGAAGGCAACATGATCAAAAGTTCAGAGCAGACATAACAGTGACATGCACAGATGTATTCAAGTCCAGCAGCATGAACACATGAGAATGGACAAGGCACAAATCAAGTTGCAGACTCCAAGTTACAAACTCAAGTGCAAACTGAATGTAACAAGCATGAATAGAGTACAGTGTCACTCTCATGTATGCAACAGATAATGAAACAAGTTGCACCAGACCAAGTTCAAGTAAAAGGGCAACATACTAACTTAAACAACAACAATGAA
Source organism: Allium cepa (assembly GCA_030765085.1). Classification (NCBI taxonomy): domain Eukaryota; kingdom Viridiplantae; phylum Streptophyta; class Magnoliopsida; order Asparagales; family Amaryllidaceae; genus Allium; species Allium cepa. The sequence goes on from CM060931.1 coordinate 890,076,761, forward strand.
CCAGAGCCAATAATATATGTACAGTATGGCAAATACAGGTACAAACAACAGTGAGCAGACTCATATGAACAAATGCAAAGAACAGTGAAGCATGCACATAGGCCACCAGTTAAACAAAGCAATATATACATGAACAAGTGTAGCATTTGTTACAGTGAAAAGCCTAAGTCAAGATGGAGTAACAACTAATGCATCAGTAACCGAGCAACAGGGAATCACATGAACAAATAACCAAACAACATCATGATTGAAAATTTAAGTACCAGAGAAAAAGGTTGAAGACTACAAGATGAACGAGTCAAGGCCGAAGCAGTAGAAATCAACATCGTGGTCATCACGAAAATGAATTAAAGCCGTGACCAACCAAGCAAGAAATATGAACAAGTCAACATCAAAGCCGTGCGAATCAAGCTACTCAAAATACGAAATTGAAAAAGTCAGAGTCGATCTCAATCATTCAAGCATCATCAAGTGGCCGAGATAAAGAATTTGACAAATTCAATCAAATTTATACGAACGCAAATATAGGAATTCAACCTATATAAATGCCCTAATCATCATCGGCAAAAAAGTATCGAGTTCAAGTATCAATTTAGAAAAGCAAAAGGAGACAGTACATACCGAATTCACAAAGCAACGAACTCGATCGAGCAACTGCAAAACGAGCAATAGTCAACCATCAGAGAAGCAGCGAGCTAGGGCAACGTATAACAGAATAATTGAAGAATTCGAAGCCCTAATTGGAACAAAGAGCCGAAGCCCTAACTGGAACAAAAGGGAACGAAGCCCTAATTAGAACCAAGCCGCCATTATTCTCACGAACGAAACAAAAGGGGATCGGGCTGGAAATAACAAAGAAAGGAACGAGTTTAAGTGGGCCGGTCTAATTAAAATCAAAAGGGTTTTTTTTTTAATTTGAGGCTTTATTATATTAATTTGTTTTTAGGGTTATTTTTCTATTGTTTCTTAATTACTGTTTTTTATTTTACGAACCAAAGAATCTTGGTAAATCACCACCTAGGTTTAGGTAGTGTCAGATTGTCTATTTTGAATTAGTTCAGTGAGCAGGGTGTGCGAGTTTGCAAAGCTCTATAGGCGGGAGCAGTGTTTGCGAGTGAGCGAAACTCTATAGGCGGGAGCAGGGTGTGCGAGTCTAGTAGAGTGTTTGTGAGCGGGAGCAAAAGGGTCTGCGAGTCTAGTAGAGTGTTTGTAAGCGTGATACTGTTTAATTCTAATAGAAATCTGTGAATGCAGCAGTAGGCAGGGGTTGCCGAAGCTGGGTAAATTTTGTGTGTGATTTACTTTTCAGCATATTTATTTCTGCTATCATATTTCTGTGTTTAATTCGAGAAAATTTGCTATAACCCTATTCACCCCCCCCCCCCTCTAGGGTTAATCTAGATCCTACACTCATATCCTATGTCCTGAGCGGACTATTCATCTTCGACATCCTCAATCTTTTAAGCAGATTTCTATTAACCTTAAAGATTCGGATTCCAGCTTGGTTGCATCTTTATATTCTTTAAATCCTCGTGGTGACGATAATGATGATGAGGAAGATATTATTTCTCTTATTCACGTTGTTCGTGAATTTTCCGACATATTCGAGCCCGTTTTAGGATTACCACTTAAGCGAGCAATTGAGTTCAGAATTAATCTCATTCCTGGAGCTCAACCTGTCACTCGTCCTCCTTATCGTTTGTCCAATAAAGAAAATGAGGAGATGTGCATACAATTATCCGATTTGAAAACGAAGCAATTTATTCGCTCAAGTTCCTCGCCTTGGGGAGCTTCGGTTATTTTCATGAAGAAATCCGATGGTACACTTAGGCTTTGCGTTGACTACTGCAAGCTTAATGATCTTACTATCAAAAACAAATATCCTTTACCTCGGATTGATGATCTATTCGATCAACTTAGTGGTGCTAAAGTCTTTTCGCAATTGGACTTAGCTACTGGATTCCGTCAGCTTCGTATTGCAGAGGATAGCATTCCTTTGACATCGTTCCGTACTCGTTATGGATCTTATGAATGGCTTGTTATGCCATTTGGTCTAAAGAATGCTCTGGCTTATTTCGTTGATCTTATGAATAGAGTTTTCAAAGACTTCCTCGATCGGTTTGTTCTCATCTTCATTGATGATATTCTTGTGTATTCTAAAACCGAGGAGGAACATGAGAAGCATCTTCAGATTGTGTTGGAAACTCTTAGGAGTAATCAATTGAAAGCAAAATTTTCTAAATGCCACTTTTGGCAATCTCGTGTGAAGTTTCTCGGTCATATTATTTCCGAATCCGGAATTTCCATGGATCCTTCAAAGATTGAAGCGATTCAAGATTGGAAAAGACATGAAAGTGTGACGGAGATCCGTAGTTTCCTTGGATTGGCAGGTTATTACCGCCGTTTTATCAAGGACTTTTCTAATATTGCCATGCCTCTCACTAGCTTAACGAAGAAAGGTATTAAATACATTTGGTTGGACAAATGTGAAACTTCTTTTCTGAAACTAAAGGAACTCCTTTCATATGCTCCCATTCTTGTTATTCCCGATGGGAATCAAGATTTCGTTATTTATACCGATGCTAGTCGCATTGGTTTGGGTGCCGTTCTTATGCAAAAAGAACGTGTTATTGCTTATGCTTCAAGGCAATTGAAGCCGGCCGAGACTAGATATGCCACACATGATTTAGAGGTCGCGGCTATTGTTTTCGCTCTTCGAATTTGGCGTCATTATCTATTGGGGGAGAAATTTATTCTTTATACCGATCATAAGTCTTTGAAGTATTTATTCTCTCAAAAGGAACTTAATTTGCGTCAACAGCGATGGATCGAATTTCTTGCACCGTATGATCTTGATATCCTTTATACTCCTGGTAAGGGTAATAGTGTCGCCGATGCTCTTAGCCGCAAGCAACAAGCGGTTGTTTCCATGATGATATCCGAATGGAGTGATCTCGAGATTTTATCCACTTGTGAGATTCAAGATCGTGTTTTCGATTTATGCCCTTCTCTTGTTTTATGTAGCCTTGAGGCACATCCTTCTCTTTTAGACCGCATTCTTGAAGCTCAAAGGCTAGATCCCGACTTGGCTCTTCATGGCCAAAATTTTAAGGATAAAATTGATATTGAAGGTTTGAAAGACTTTGATATCGATTCTCGTGACGGCATTCGGAAATTTGGTAGACTTATTGTGCCAAATATTAGTGATCTTCGTAAAGATATTTTAGAAGATTCCCATCGTTCTAAATTTACCATTCATCCCGGTAGTACTAAGATGTACGTGGATATGAAGCGACTTTATTATTAGGAGGGATGAAACTTGACATCGCTAACTTTGTTAAGCGTTGCATGACTTGCCAACTCGTTAAGGCCGAACATCAAAGGCCCGGTGGGTTATTGCAACCTTTAGAAATTCCAATTTGGAAGTGGGACGAGATTTCCATGGATTTTATAGATGGTCTTCCCCGTTCTCGTTCGGGTCATGATAGCTTATGGGTGATTGTTGATAGGCTTACTAAATCCGCCCACTTTATTCTCGTTCGATCTAATCGAACCGTACCTCTTTTAGCCAAACTTTTTATTAAAGAAAGTGTTAAATTGCATGGAGTTCCTACTTCTATTGTTAGTGATCGTGATCCATTGTTTACTAGTGGATTTTGGAAGAGTCTTCAAAAAGCTTTGGGAACAAAGCTTAAGTTTAGCACCGCTTATCATCCTCAGTCCGATGGATAAACCGAGCGTGTGAATCAAACTCTTGAAGATCTTCTTCGTGCATGTGTTCTTGATTTTGGCGGAAGTTGGGAAGATCATATTTCACTTGTTGAATTTTACTATAATAATAGCTTCCAATCTAGTATTGGTATGGCACCTTTCGAGGCACTCTATGGTAGGCCATGCCGATCTCCTTCTTGTTGGCTTGAGGCCGCTGAGAAACTAGTTTTAGGTCCAGATGTTATTCGTGATTCCACATAAAAGATTGAACTTATTCGACATAGGATGAAAGAAGCCCAGATTAGACAAAAATCCTATGCCGATAACCGGAGAAGGAAGTTAGAGTTTTCTGTGGGAGATCTTGTGTTCATTCGTGTGTCACCTATGAAAGGTGTTGTGCGTTTCAGTCGATCGGGAAAGTTAGCGCCTCGATATATTGGGCCATTTCCTATCACTGAACGTATTGGTTCCATGGCATATCGTCTTTTATTACCGGCTCAATTTTCTACTATTCATGACGTGTTTCACGTTTCTCAACTTCGGAAGTGTCTTCGAGATTCTGATTCTATTCTTGAGCCCGGTGTTGTGGAAGAGATTGAAGTTTCGCCTAATTTAACTTATGAGCAACATCCTATTCGTATCATTGCTTCGGAGGTCAAACGACTTCGAAATAAAAATGTTTCTCTTGTTAAAGTTCAATGGTCCTCAAATCCTAAGGATTGTTCTTGGGAATCTAGGGAATTCATCGAGCGAACATATCCGGACTTACTCTCTCGTGCTCTTTAAGGTGAACTTCTTATTTCGAATTTCTTCTTTTGTGTTGATATGCATCTATGGTTGTTACTATTAGTTCATTTATTCCTTATGATTGCGTGGACGCAATTTCTTTAAGGAGGGGAGTCTGTAACAACCCGCATATGTTATGATTTATATATTTAAATGTTTTATTTAAATATGGTATTGTAGTCGGATTTTAGTCCGAAAAGCTGCTTTTTGAATATGGTCGAATTAGGACTCGGGACCACTCCCATTGAGTTTAAAATGCCGTTTGCGACCTTTTTGAGTATAAGCTTCGATAAGTTTGGAGAAAGTTGAATTTTGCTACTTTTTGCTTAGGGCTTTGGTTTGGGCTGAGCCCAATAACCCCACTTATGTATTCAGTCCCAACTCCACTTCAACTCCTCATTTTCTTCATTTCCAATTCCTAATACTCAAGCTTTAGCAACAATGGTGGGAGAGATGGGAAATTAAAACTAAAGCCCTAGTTTTTTTTGCAAATCAAGTTCTAGCTCGAAACTAATAGAAGAACCCATTGGTAAGCTTCTCTTCTTCTTCACCAACTCATTCTCTTATCATTTCAGAAATTCCTAAACCTAACTTTGGGAATGTTCTTCTTTTAAAGCTTAGAATCAAGCTTATTGAGTTGGATTTGAAGAGTGGTTGATTCTCCTTTGCTTTCAAGCTTCTTCTTTATTTGTGTGATTTCAAAGGTGAGATTTTTATCTCACATCTATGACTATAATTATCTTTGGTTGTTGGGTATGAATTCTTAACACTTCTTCATGTGCATTTGCTCTTGATTTGGATTGGTTTTGTGAATATTCCAATTTTTGGGTTTTTAAGTTGAATTTGTGTGAAATCCTTTTATGGATGTTTGATCATGCTTTTGGTGATGCATCGAGGAGCATATAGGGTCGGGTTGTCGATTGGCATAAAACCTTAGAGCCAATGTTCATCCAGATGCATTTTGGAAGAGTTTGCTCTTCATTTGGATAGGCGGAAAAACAGCCCAGGCATGATTCAGTCGACTGAAACCTCTGTTCAGTCGACTGAACCTGAAACCCGAAAGTTTCCAGGCATGATTCAGTCGACTGAATACTCTGTTCAGTCGACTGAAACTGGAAACAGAAAGTTTCCTGAACCTGAAAAATTTTCAGGCACAGGGTCAGTCGACTGAAAACTCTGTTCAGTCGACTGAACCTGCTGTTTGAGTCCATTTTGCCTTTTTGGATTGAATTTCCAATTTAAATCGATTCGTGATGATCCTATTTGTTGTTATCGTTTATTATGACTTTGATGACTCCTTTTTAGGGATTTTTGAATATCCATTTCGATGGATTCTTTATCGGTTTATTTGGATTTTATTCACATCTTCGTATGTGAATTTTAGTGATTGATTGTTCCTACAATCTTCTTTGTGATTTGTCACTTTAAAAATATAAAGGTTTCGATACTAATAGTAAATATCAAAACTCTTTCTTCAAATGATTTCAACACTATTTTATTACAAAGCTCGTTTTCTCAAACCCGATTTCCAATCTATTAGTATATACAAACCTTTACCTCACTCGTATGAGAAATCTAATTAAACGACTTAGTAAAACAAGTGGTATGAAACGCTTGCGTTTACTTCGTCGGTTAATTCTTGGACTTGTTCGATTGAATCTCTTGTGACAATTTTCTAGTGGAGATCTACAATTTGTTCGTAAATATTTAAGTTAAGCTAGTGGTTATGGGACATGAAGCTAAGCTCATATATTTACTAGCTTACTGTAATTGACACTTCTTGATGATCATGACGATCATTTTTTTTGTGATTTAGACTAGCAATGTGCGATGTCTCTTTGTCTGCGAGGGAGACTAAACCCCGTTTTGTGGAGTTTTGACTCAAATTGATGGGGTAGCGCCCCATGGTCTTCGGGCCGTTCGTGTGTAAAAAAAAAATTAATGGCTAGCTACCATGAGATAGCGTCTCGTTCGTGTGATACATATGATGGTGAGTTTTCATGCTCCCGTTCGTGTGATAGGCCTCCCCCTATTTTGTGTGATTTCTGGATTTCGTGTGTCGAATTCTGGAACTTTCTTCTTCACCTATTTTTGTGATTTCTATTGATATGATTTATCAATTTTTGTGCATAGGTGAATTCGTGTGTCATTGTCTAGATTTCTTGAGATGATTTCTAGAATTTGTGCTTCACCAATTTTCGTGATTTCTATTGACAAGTTTTATCAATATTTGTGCATTGGTGAATTTATGTGTCATTGACTTTTGTGATTGACATTGATGTAATCGTTAATATTTATGGTTTGGTGAACGAAATAAGGAGTATGACATTTTCTTTGATTCTTGTGTAGATTTGGTGATATTGATTAATCTCTTGTTGATTTTCAATTACTTATATATATCACAGCTTGGCATTGTGATTATTATGTGTTTAGTCATATCTCTTATTCTATATCATTTCACCTGATATTTATAGTTAGACCGATCCGTTTATTATTTTCTTATTAAATAATACTCAGGTCAGACCGAGATGTTACAAGTGCTTCAGCTTGACTTCTCACTTGGGATTGATTTCTCTGACTTTTGGCTAACTACTTAGATTAGTAGTTTATTTTGTTGTATACACTTGAGATATAGACTCATAGTTGTATTCTTTTGTATAGCACGTGTTGTTATTCTTTTGTATTATTGTAGATCTTTTTAACCACTACTCTGATGTACACTTTCATGTGTTAATTATATATTCATATCTTCTTCCGCCTTTGTGATATGAATTATCTGTGAATGATTTGTGTTATGCTTATTTCAATATTTGTTTCCGAAGATTACTATAGCCACTGCGTAGTAGCTTTGAGTTTGTGTCGGTATGTCGGATTTCCTCTTGTGATGAAAAGTTATATTTTTATCTGGCAATATCGGTGCTCGCCCAAAGCAATTACACCGATGGCCGCTCCTCAACAGCCTTATTCTCCGTGCTAGTTGACAGCATTACCCCGTAGTGTTCTTGGCTAGCGTGGGTATAGAGGTGGGGCGTCACAGTTTTGTTTTAAGCTATTGGAAGACGTTTTTTTAAAAGGTAAAAATAGGCAATTTCTTATGTTATAGTACAGCATTTTGTCTATTTTACAGCGTTATGTTTTAAGCTATTGGTTTTCTTTTAAAAAAGGTAAAAAGGCGTAATTTCTTAAGATATAGTACAACATATTTTCTATTTTACAACGTTTTTTTAAGCTATTAGAAGTAGTTTTAAAAAAAAAGGTAAAATGGGGTAATTTCTTAAGTTATAGTACGACATTTTGTCTTTTTTACAGCGTTTTGTTTTAAGCTATTAGAAGTAGTTTTTTTTAAAAAAGGTAAAAAGGAGTAATTTCTTAAGTCATAGTACAGCATTTTGTCTATTTACCGCGTTTTGTTTTAAGCTATTAGAAGTAGTTTTTTTTAAAAAAGGTAAAAAGGGGTATTTTCTTAAGTTATAGTACAGCTTTTTGTCCATTTTACAATGTTTTGTATTAAGCTATTGGAAATAGTTTTTTTTAAATAGGTAAAAAGGGGTAATTTTTAAGTTATAGTACAGCATATTATCTATTTTATGGCGTTTTGTTTTAAGCTAATGTAAGTTGTTCGTTTGTTAGAAAAGGTAAAAAGGGGTAATTACTTAAGTTATAGTACAACATGTTTTCTATTTTATAGCATTTTGTTTTAATTTATTGGAAGTAGTTTCTTTAAAAAAAAGTAAAGGGGGGTAATTTCTTAAGTTATAGCACATCATTTTTCCCATTTTACAGCGTTTTGTTTTAATCTATTGGAAGTAATTTTTAAAATAAAAAGGTAAGCATGGGTAATTTCATAAGTTATGGTATAGCATTTTGTCTATATTACAGCGTTTTGTTTTAAGATGTTGGAAGCAGTTTTTTCTTTTTTAAAAACGGTAAAAAGGGATAATTTCTTAAGTTATAGTATAACATTTTGTCTATTTTACAGCGTTTTGTTTTAAGTTACAATACAACATTTTGTCTTTTTTACAGCGTTTTTTTATAAGCTATTGGAAGTAGTTTTTTTTTAAAAAAGGTAAAAATGGGTAATTTCTTGTGACGACCGCCCATGGCTCCCGCACCAAAACAAGGAAATAATGCGCTGAAAGGCGTGCCAGGCAGCCATGGGTGACCGTCAAGGGTAGAATAAACATCGCAGAATCTATCGCATAACTCACAGCGCATGGATAAAATACAATAGAGAAATATATGTATAGTGAAGCTTCATAACAGAATATCATCAAATAAGCATCTTAGAAGTTTGATACAACCATCAGAACAGTCAATACATCAAAACCTCACTACAAAGCACTCAAAGTATATACAGCGGAACACCCAGTACATAATATGAAATAGTATGCAAAAGCCTCCTGCTCGTCTTCGTCATCATCAACGTAGATCTCCAAGAACAGCACCTGTCACCTGCTACCTAGTATGCCCATCCCAACATGGATGAACAGCCCAAGGTAATAAGAGGAGACATAAAACCTTGAGTCAGACAAAGTCTTAGTGAGCAGTAAATCAACTATCAAACATACCAAAAGAGCATAAGGGATAAAAGGAATAGGAACCAAACCATCCCACTCCGCCTCTTTCTACAGTGATAGCCCCCAGACACATACTAAGGAGAAGCAAGCATAACATGGCAGACAATTAAAGTAAAGCAACAATCATTCAAGTCAAGGTCGATGTTTTCCAAATACAAACCCCCAAGGCCTAAACCAAGATCAGATAAGCACCCGGAAAACACCGCTCTTGAGACCGAATGATGATACAACCAAACGTCCAAACATCCAGGACTCCGGCTATCACTGTTATCATTGCCTTGATTTCACCGTTAGTTGAATGATCACCTGTCAAGGGCTAATGGTAACCCCGGTTCTAGACATAACTCCGCACGTCGTCGCAGCCCGTGCCGAGATAACCTTCGCAACTACCCAGAGTACTAGCACGTCGTCGCAGCCCGTGCTTGGAACGTCGTCGCAGCCCGTTCCAACGTACTCTTGCTTTGAGCATGCTAGAACCTTCAACAACGATGAAATCTCAGCCTCCTAGTCATCCTCCTCGACGACTATTTCCATACTAGCTCAAGCGCCTCTCGAGCTAACCATTATCAACCAACTCGCATCGCACCATCGAGTTGTCAACATGCTTGGGATGATCCCGTCTGGATTAAACCAAGGCTATCTCACATCATGCTTCGCTTTATCGCATCATAGCAAAGTCTCATCTCAACATCATGGCTTGCCTCATCGCATCATGGCAAAGTCCCATCTCAACATCATCTAATTCATACATATGAGCTTCAACATCCGCTTCATATGCCACAAGCAGCTTTCCTTATTCAAAAGCCTCTTCCGTAGCTTTTGAATCGTCTTTGACCATACTTGTCCAAATCTATCAACTAGATAACTTATTCACAACAATCAAACAAGGCAAACATTAATCCAAACAAATAAGTAGCCAATCAAGATCTAAATAGGCATTTATAACTAAAATGGCAATTTCGTAAATAAATGAGCAAGGATCTATCATACATGAATCAAGGGTTTTTTTACCATAGATCTAACAAATATAAATCATGGGTTTTGTCTCTACAACTTGATAAATGAACTTGCATAAGTAAACATCTTCATAAGTAATGGATCTACACTTGGATCTAAAGAAATATGCATAAAATCACTATCTACAACACTTCAACAAACCACCAATCCAATATACTCCTTTAGGTCCGCGTGAGAGATAACCACCACTCACCAAATCACCCAAACACTTCAAAAACTATCAACTTCAGATCTGGACAGCGAAGATTCAATCTTGAATCGTCGAAATCCCGCTTGAAACGATGAAATCTAGCTTGGTTTGATGAAGATCTTCAACTTTGGCTCTTGGATCTTCGATCTTGGATGGATGTTAGAACTAGATTGGAATGGAGAAAAGAAGTGAAGAAATGTTGTAGTCGAGCTCTCAAAATGGCAGCACTTCGTCGCTTCAAAAACCGGTGCCAAAAAGTGAGCCAAACCCCTCTATTTATAGGCTGAAATCACCCTTAGGTCATCGCCCAGTTTTAGGTCATTGCCGACCTAAAGATCCCCGACCTAACTTAGGTCGTTTACGACCTAAGTCTCAATAGTACATGCAACCTAAAACACAGCCGCCTTCCTTAACTCGAACCAACGACCTACGACTTATCCACACACAAGATCTCACGACCTAACTCCTATGCGACCTAACAAACAAGGCCGACTTAGCACACACATGCACTTACACGACCTACCTAGCTGCCGACTTAAAAGCTTACGACCTAACACATAAGCCTCTATACGACCTAACCTACTCACGACCTATCGAGCAACACGAGTTACGACCTAACAACTCATAGCGGCCTTCCTTAGGTTGTCTAACGACCTAACTAACCTACCGACCTAACTATGCTACGACCTAAAACATGACGACTTAACTACTAGGTCATAACTCGTCTACGACCTAACTTCCTTAGGTCGGTCCATACTTAGGTCGGTCAGAAATCATAACTCGTAACTGTTAGGTCGTTAACCCTAGGTCGCTAACTATCTTAAGCCGCTAACTTATAGGTCGCTCGCCCTAACTACTAAACGACCTAACTTACCTAGCAACCTAACACTTCCCTTAGGTCGCTCAACGACCTAACTTAGGTCGTTACCCCTATAGGTCGTTCACAACCTATCTCCTAACTCGCTAACCCGTAAGTCGTAGCCTTCTTAGGTCGTTACCTCGGTCTAACACACTAACTCGGCCACACCTTAAGTCGTCCAAATCTCTAGGTCACTAACTCATCCCAGCCCTTAAGTCGCTCATATCTATAGGTCGCCTACGACCTAATACTTAACATGTTAACTCGTCCAAGTCTATGAGTCGTCCCACATCCTAACTCGGCCACTAGTTAACTCGTTAGCTATTATAACTCGGCCTCATGACCTAAGCTCCTACCGACTCAACATCACACGACCTAAGACGCTAAGTCGGTCACGACTCAACTCCGAACGACCTAGGCTACCCTTCAACCTAAGCCTCTACACGAGTTAACTACCATACGACTTAAGCACTGACGACTTAAAGACAACAACAGTTTTACGATCTTTCGATCCGTAAAAATACGGGTCGTTACATTTCTCAAGTTATAGTACAGCATTTTGCCTATTTTACAGTGTTTTGTTTTAAGCTATTGGAAGTATTTTTTAAAAAAAAAGGTAAAAAGGGGTAATTTCTTAAGTTATAGTATAGCATTTTGTCTGTTTTACAACGTTTTGTTTTAAGCTATCAGAAGTAGGGTTTTTTTAAAACAGGTAAAAGGAGGTATTTTCTTAAGTTATAGTACAGCATTTTTTCTATTTTACCGCGTTTTGTTTTAAGCTATTGGAAGTAGTTTTTTTAAAAAAAAAGGTAAAAGGGGGTAATTTGTTAAGTTATGGTACATCATTTTGTCTATTTTACATCGTTTTGTTTTAAGCTATTGCAAGTAGAATTTTTTTTAAAAAAAAGGTAAAAAGGGAAAAAAATTTAAGTTATAGTGCAACATTTTGTCTACTTTACAACGTTTTGCTCTAAGCTATTGGAAGTAGATTTTTTATTAAAAAAAAGGTTAAAAGGGATGATATCTTAATTATAGTACAGTGTTTGTCTATTTTACAGCGTTTTTTAAAGCTATTGGAAGTAGTTTTTTTTTTCAAGAAAAGGTAAAAAGGGGTAATTTCTAAAGTTATAGTACAAGATTTTGTATTTTTTGCAGCATTTTGTTTTAAGCTATCAGAAGTATTTTTTTTTAAACAGGTAAAAAGGGGTAATTTCGTAAGTTATAGTACGACATTTTGTCTATTTTACTGCGTTTTGTTTTAAGCTATTGGAAGTAGTTTTTTTAAAAAAAAAGGTAAAAGGGGGTAATTTGTTAAGTTATAGTACAACATTCTGTCTATTTTACAACATTTTGTTCTAAGCTATAAAAAGTAGTTTTTTTTTAAAAAAATACGCAAAAAGGGAATTTTTTTTTGTTTTGTACAACATTTTGTCTATTTTACAGCATTTTGTTTTAAGCTATTGGAAGTATTTTTTTAAAAAAAAAAGGTAAAAATGGGTAATTTCTTAAGTAATAGTACAACATTTTGTCTATTTTACAGTGTTTTGTTTTAAGCTATTGAAACTAGTTTTTTTTAAAAAGGTTAAAAGGGTAATTTCTTAAGTTATAGTACAACAGTTTGTGTTTTTTACAGCATTTTGTTTTAAGCTATTGGAAGTAGTTTTTTTAAACAGGTAAAAGTGGGTAAGTTCTTAAGTTATAGTACAACGTTTTGTCTATTTTACAGCGTTTTGTTTTAAACTATTGAAAGTAGTTTTTTTTTTTAAAAAAGGTAAAAGGGGGTAACTTGTTAAGTTATAGTACAACATTCTGTCTATTTTACAGCATTTTGTTCTAAGCTATGGGAAGTAGTTTTTTTTTTATAAAAAAGATAAAAAGGAAAAAAAATTAAGCTATAGTATTACATTTTGTCTATTTTACAGCGTTTTGTTTTAGGCTATTATAAGCAGTTTTTTTTTAAAAAAAAGGTAAAAGGGGTAATTTCTTAAGTTATATTACAACATTTTGTCTATTTTACAACGCTTTGTTTTAAGCTATAGGAAGCAGTTTTTTTTAAAAAAAAGGTAAAAATGGGTCATTTCTTAAGTTATAGTAAAACATTTTGCCTATTTTATTTTAAGCTTTTTGAAGTAGTTTTTTCTTAAAATAAGTAAAAGGGGTAATTCCTTAAGTTATAGTACAACATTTTGTCATTTTTACAACGTTTTGTTTTAAGCTACTGAAGTAGTTTTTTTTTAAAAGGTAAAAGGGGGTAATTTGTTAAGTTATAGTACAGCATTTTGTCTATTTTACATCGTTTTGTTTTAAGCTATTGGAAGTAGTGTTTTTGTTGAGAAAAAAAAGTAAAAAGGGTTAATTTCTTAAGTTATAGTACAACATTTTGTCTATTTTACAGCGTTTTGTTTTAAGCTATTGGAAGAATTAAAAAAAAAGGTAAAAAGGGGAATTTTTTAAGTTATAGTACAACATTTTGTCTATTTTACAACATTTAGTTTTAAACTATTGGAAGTAGTTTTATTTTAAAACGGTATAAGGGGTAATTTCTTAAGTTATAGAATAGCATTTTTTCTATTTTATTGCGTTTTGTTTTAAGCCATTGGAAGTAGTTTTTTTAAAAAGGTAAAAATGGGCGATTTCTTAAGTTATAGTATAACATTTTGTTTATTTTACAACGTTTTGTTTTAAGCTATTGCAAGCAGTTTTTTTTATAAAAAAGGTAAAAAGGGATAATTTCTTAAGCTATAGTACAACATTTTGTCTATTTTACAACATTTTGTTTTAAGCTCTTTGAAGTAGTTTTTTAAAAAAGGTAAAAAGGGGTAATTTCTTAAGTTATAGTACAACATTTTGTCTATTTTACAGCGTTTTGTTTTAAGCTATTGGAAGTAGTTTTTTTTTTAAAAAAAAGTAAAAAGGTGTAATTTCTTAAGTTATTGTGTTGCATTTTGTCTATTTTACGCCGTTCGTTTTAAGCTATAGGTAGTAGTTTTTTTTAAAAGGTAAAAAGAGGTAATTTATTAAGTTATAGTGCAGCATTGTCAATTTTACAGCGTTTTGTTTTAAGCTACTAGAAGTAATTTTTTATTTTAAAATAAAAAGGTAAAAAGGGTTAATTTCTTAAGTTATAATACAACATTTTGTCAATTTTACGGCTTTTTTTAAGCTATTGGAAGTAGTTTTTTTTTTTAAAAAAAGGTAAAAGGGGGTAATTTTATAAGTTATAGTACAACATTTTGTCTATTTTATAGCGTTTTGTTTTAAGCTATTTGAAGCAGTTTTTTTAAAAAAAAGGCAAAAGGGGTAATTTCTTAAGTTATAGTACAACATTTTATCTATTTTACAGCATTTTATTTTAACCTATTTGAAGTATTTTCTTTAAAAGGGTAAAAGGGGTAATTTCTTAAGTTATAGTACAACAATTTTTCTATTTTACCGTGTTTTGTTTTAAGCTATTGGAAGTAGTTTTTTTAAAAAAAGGGAAAAAAAGTGTAATTTCTTAAGTTATAGTACATCATTTTGTCTATTTTACAACGTTTTGTTTTAAGCTATTTGAGGTAGTTATTTTAAAAAAAGGTAAAAATGGATAATTTCTTAAGTTATAGTACATCATTTTTTCTATTTTACAACGTTTTGTTTTAAGCTATTGGAAGTAGTTTTTTTTGAAAAAAGGTAAAAAGAAATAAGTTCGTAAGTTATAGTACACATTTTGTCTATTTTACAGCGTTTTGTTTTAAATTATTGGAAGCAGGTTTTTTTAAAAAGGTAAAAGGGGGTAATTTTTAAGTTTTAGTACAGCATTCCGTCGATTTTAAATCGTTTAGTTTTAAGATATTGGAATAAGTTTTTTTTAAAAAGGTAAAAAGGGGTAATTTCTTAAGTTATAGCACAACATTATGTCTATTTTATAGCGTTCTGCTTTAAGCTATTGGAAGTAGTTTTTTTTTAAAAGGTAAAAGGGGTAATTTCTTAAGTTACAGTACAGCATTTTGTTTATTTTACAGCGTTTTGTTTTAAGCAATTGGTAATAGGTTTTTTAAAAAAAGGTAAAAGGTGTAATTTCTTAAGTTATAGTCTAGCATTTTGTCTATTTTACAGCATTTTGTTTTAAGCTATTGGAAGAATTTTTTTTTAAAAATGGGTAATCTCTTAAGTTATAGTAAATCATTTTGTTTATTTAACAGCGTTTTGTTTTAAGCTATTTGAAGTAGTTTTTTTTTTAAAAAAAGGTAAAAAGTGGTAATTTCTTAAGTTATTATACAATATTTTTTCGATTTTACAGCCTTTTGTTTTAAGCTATTGGAAGTAGTTTTTTTAAAAAAAAGATAAAAGAGGTTATTTCTTAAGTTATAGTACAGCATTTTGTCTATTTTACCGCGTTTTGTTTTAAGCCATTTGAAGTAGTTTTTTTATAAAATTAGATGAAAAGGGGTTATTTCTTAAGTTATAATACAGCATTTTGTTTATTTTACAGCGTTTTATTTTAAGCTATTGGAACTAATTTTTAAAAAAAATGTAAAAGGGGTAATTTCTTAAGTTATAGTACAACATTTTGTCTATTTTACAGCGTTTTGTTTTAAGCTATTGGAAGTAGTTTTTTTTTCAAATGTAAAAGGGGTAATTTCTTAAGTTATATTACAACATTTTGTCTATTTTCTAGCGTTTTGTTTTAAGCTATTGGAAGCATTTTTTTAAAAGATAAAAAGGGTAATTTCTTAAGTTATAGTACAACATTATGTCTATTTTACAACGTTTTGTTCTAAGCTATTGGAAGTAGTTTTTTTAAAAAAAAAGGTAAAAAGGGGTAATTTCTTAAGTTATAGTACAACATTTTGTCTATTTTACATCATTTTATTTTAAGCTATTTGAAGTAGTTTTTTTTAAAATAAGGTAAAAAAGGTAATTTCTTAAGTAATAGTAAAACATTTGTCTATTTTACAGCGTTTGTTTTAAGCTATTTGAAGTAGTTTTTTTTAATAAAAGGTAAAAAAGGGTAATTTCTTAAGTTATAGTACAACATTTTTTCAATTTTACAGCCTTTTGTTTTAAGCTATTGGAAGTAGTTTTTTTTCAAAAAAAAGGTAAAAAAGGTAATTCTTAAGTTATAGTATAGCATTTTGTCAACTTTGCAGCGTTATGTTTTAAGCTATTTTTTTATAAAAATATGTTAAAAGAGGTTATTTCTTAAGTTATAGTACAACATTTTGTTAATATTACAGCATTTTGTTTTAAGCTATTGCAACTAGTTTTTTTAAAAAGGTAAAAGGAGGTAATTTCTTAAGTTATAGTACAGCATTTTGTCTATTTACAGCGTTTTGTTTTAAGCTATTGGAAGTAGTTTTTTTTTTTAAAAATGTAAAAGGGGTAATTTCTTAAGTTATAGTACAACATTTTGTCTATTTTATAGCGTTTTGTTTTAAGCTATTGGAAGTATTTTTTTTAAAAGATAAAAAGGGTAATTTCCTAAGTTATAGTATAACATTTTGTCTATTTTACAGCGTTTTGTTTTAAGCTATTGGAACTATTTTTTTTTTAAAGATAAAAGGGAAAATTTTTTAAGTTATACTACAACATTATGTCTATTTTACAACGTTTTGTTTTAAGCTATTGTAATTAGTTTTCTAAAAAAAGGTAAACAGGCGTAATTTCTTAAGTTATAGTACAACATTTTGTCTGTTTTATAGCGTTTTGTTTCAAGCTATTAGAAATAGTTTTTTTTAAAAAGGTAAAAAGGGGTAATTTCTTAAGTTATAGTGTAGCAATTTATGTATTTTACAGCGTTTTTGTAAGCTATTGGAAGTAGTTTTTTTTTAAAAAAGGGTAAAAAGGGAAGTTATAGTACATCGTTCTGTCTATTTTACAGCGTTTTGTTTTCATCTATTGGAAGTAATTTTTTTTAAAAAAAAGTTAAAAAGGGTTAATTTCTTACGTTATTGTATAGCATTTTGTCTATTTTACAACATTTTGTTTCAAGCTATTGGAAGTGATTTTTTTTAAAAAAGGTAGAAAGAGGTAATTTCTTAAGTTAATAGTACAACATTTTGTCTACTTTGCAGTGTTTTGTTTTAAGCTATTAGGAGTAATGGTTAATTTCTTGGGTTATAGTACAACATTTCGCCTATTTTACAGCGTTTTGTTTTAAGCAATTGAAAGATTTTTTTTTAAAAGGTAAAAATGGGTAATTTCTTAAGTTATTGTACATCATTTTGTCTATTTTGCAGCGTTTTGTTTTAGGCAATTGGTAGTAGATCTTTTTAAAAGGGTTAAAAGGGGTAATTTTTTAAGTTATAGTACAACATTTTGTCTATTATACAGCGTTTCGTTTTAAACTATTGGAAGTAGTTTTTTTTTTAAAAATGTAAAAAGGGGTAATTTCTTAAGTCATATTACAATATTTTGTTTTAAGCTATTGGAAGTAGTTTTTTAAAAAAAAAGGTAAAAATGGGTAATTTCTTAAGTTACAGTACAACATTTTATCTATTTAACAGCGTTTTGTTTTAAGCTATTGGAAGTATTTTTTTTAAAAAAGGTTAAAAGGAGTAATTTCTTAAGTTATAGTAAAGCATTTTGTCTATTTTACAGCGTTTTGTTTTAAGCTATTGGAAGTAGTTTATTTTTGAAAAGGTAAAAAGGGGTAATTTCATATATTATAGTAAAGCATTTTGTTTATTTTACAACGTTTTGTTTTAAGCTATTAGAAGTAGTTTTTTTTTTAAAATGTAAAAAGGGGTAATTTCTTAAGTTATTGTACAACATTTTGTCTATTTTACAACGTTTTGTTTTAAGCTATTGGAAGTAGTTTTTTTAAAAAAGGTAAAAAGGGGTAGATTCTTAAGTTATAGTACAACATTTTGTCTATTTTATAGCATTTTGTCTATTTTACAGCGTTTTGTTTTAAGCTATTAGATATAGTTTTTTTTTAAAATGGTAAAAAGGGGTAATATCTTAATTCATAGTACAGCATTTTGCCTATTTTACAGCGTATTGTTTTAAGCTATGGAAGTAGTTTATAATTAGAGGTAAAAAACGGTAATTTCTTAACTTATAGTACAACATTTCTTCTATTTTACAGCGTTTTGTTTTAAGCTATTGGAAGTAGTTTTTTTAGAAAGGTGGAAGGGTGATTTAATAAGTTATAATACAGCAGTTTCTTTATTTTATAGTGTTTTTTTTAAGCTATTGGAAGTAATTTTGTTTAAAAAAAGGTAAAATGGGGTAATTTCTTAAGTTATAGTATATCATTTTGTCTATTTTACAGCGTTTTGTTTTAAGCTATTGGAAATAGTTTTTTTTTTTTAAAATGTAAAAAAGGGTAATTTCTTAAGATATAGTACATCATTTCGTCAATTTTACAGCGTTTTGTTTTAAGCTATTGGAAGTAGTTTTTTTTAAAAAAATGTAAAAAAGGGTAATTTCTTAAGTTATAGTACATCATTTTGTTACTTTTACAGCGTTTTGTTTTAAGCTATTGGAAGTATTTTTTTTTAGAAAGGCAGAAGGCGGTAATTTTTAAGTTATAGCACAACATTTTGGGTATTTTAAAGCGTTTTGTTTTAAGTTATTGGAAGTAGTTTTTTTTAAAAAAGGTAAACAGGGGTAATTTCTTAAGTTATAGTACAGAGTTTTGTCTATTTTACAGCGTTTTGTTTTAAGCTATTGGAAGTAGGTTTTTTAAAAAAAGAAGGTAAAAAGGGGTATTTTCTTAAGTTATAGTATAGCATTTTGTGTATTTTTCAGCGGTTTTTAAGCTATTGGAAGTTGTTTTTTTTAAAAAGGTAAAAGGGAAGTTATCGTACATCATTTTGTCTATTTTACAGCGTTTTATTTTCAGCTATTGGAAGTAGTTTTTTTAAAAAAGGTAGAAGGGGGTAATTTCTTAAGTTATTGTACAGCATTTTGTATATTTTACAGCGTTTTGTTTCAGGCTACTGGAAGTATTTTTTTAAAAAAAAGGTAAAAAGTGGTTATTTCTTATGTTAATAGTACAACGTTTTGTCTACTTTGCAGCTTTTTGTTTTAAGCTATTGGAAGTAATTTTTTTAAAAAAAGGTAAAAGGGGGTAATTTCTTAAGTTATAGTATAGCATATTATGTATTTTACAGCGTTTTTTAAGTTATTGGAAGCAGTTTTTTTTAAAAAAAGGTAAAAAGGGAAGTTATAGTACATCATTTTGTCTATTTTACAGCGTTTTGTTTTCAGCTATTGGGGGTAGTTTTTTTTTTTAAAAAGTTAAAAAGGGGTAATTTCTTAACTTATTGTATAGCATTTTGTCTATTTTACAGCATTTTGTTTCAAGCTATTGGAAGTAGTTTTCTTAAAAAAAGGTAAAAATGGGTAATTTCTTAAGTTATAGTACAACATTTTTCTGTTTAACAGCGTTTAGTTTTAAGCTATTGGAAGTAGCTTTTTTTATAAAAAACACAAAAAGTGGTAATCTCTTAAGTTATAGTACAACACTTTTAATCTATTTTACAAAATTTTGTTTTAAGCTATTGGAAGTAGTTTTTTTTAAAAGGTAAAAAGAGGTAATTTCTTAAGTTATAGTACGACATTTTGTCTATTTTACAGCATTTTGTCTATTTTACAGCGTTTCGTTTATGCTATTAGAAGTAGTTTTTTGAAAAAAAAAGGTAAAAATGGGTAATTTCTTAATTCATAGTACATCATTTTGCCTATTTTACTGCGTTTTGTTTTAAGCTATAAAAGTAGGGTTTTTTTAAAAGGTAAAAGGGGTAAATTCTTAACTTATAGTACAACATTTTTCTATTTTGCAATGTTTTGTTTTATACTATTGGAAGTAGTTTTTTATAAAAGGCAAAAAGGATTAATTTCATAAGTTATAGTACAGCATTTTCTTTATTTTATAGTGTTTTGTTTTAAGCTATTGGAAGTAATTTTGTTTAGAAAAAGGTAAAATGGGGTAATTTCTAAAGTTATAGTATATCATTTTGTCTATTTTACAACGTTTTGTTTTAAGCTATTAGAAGTAGATTTTTTTTAAAAGGTAAAAGGGGTAATTTCTTAAGTTATAGTACATCATTTTTTCATTTTACAGCGCTTTGTTTTAAGCTATTGGAAGTAGTTTTTTTTTTAAAAAAAGGATAAAAATGGGTAATTTCTTAAGTTAGAGTACAACATTTTGTCTATTTTACAGCGTTTTGTTTTAAGCGATTGGAAGTTGTTTTTTTTAGAAAAGGTAAAAAGAGGTAATTTCTTAAGTTATAGTACAGCATTTTATCTATTTTACAGCATTTTTCTAAGCTATTGGATGTAGTTTTTTTTAAAAAAATGTAAAAAGGGGTAATTTCTTAAGTTATAGTATAACATATTGCCTATTTTACAGTGTTTTGTTTTAACCTATTGGAAGTAGTTTTTTATTAAAAGTAAAAAGGGGTAATTTCTTAAGTTAGAGTACATCATTTTGTCTTTTTTACCGCATTTTGTTTTAAGCTATTGGAAGTAGTTTTTTTTTAAAAAGGTAAAAAGGGATAATTTCTTAAGTTGTAGCATAGTATTTTTGTTTATTTTACATCGTTTTGTTTTTAAACTACTGGAAGTAGTATTTTAAAAAAAGGTAAAAAGGGGTAATTTTTTAAGTTATAGTACAACATTTTGTCTATTTTACAACATTTTGTTTTAAGCTATTGGAAGTAGTTTTTTTAAAAAAAAGTAAAAAGGGGTTTAAGTTAGAGCACATCATTTTGTCTTGTTTACAACGTTTTGTTTTAAGATATTGGAATTAGTTTTTTTTTCAAAAAAGGTAAAAATGGCTAATTTCTTAAGTTATAGTACAACATTTTTATCTATTTTACAGCATTTTGTTTTAAGCTATTGGAAGTGGTTTTTTTTAAAAAAAAAGTAAAAAGCACTAATTTCTTAATTTATAGTACAACATTTTGTCTATTTTACAGCATTTTGTTTTAAGCTATTGAAAGTAGATTTTTTTTTTTAAATGGTAAAAAGGGTTAATTTTTAAAGTTATAGTACAACATTTTGTCTATTTTACAGCGTTTTGTTTTAAGCCATTGGAGGTTATTTTTAAAAAAAAAATAAAAAGGGATAATTTCTTAAGTTAGAGTACAGCATTTTGTCTTTTTTACAGCGTTTTTAAAGCTATTGGAAGTAGTTTTTTTCACAAAGGTAAAAAGGGGTAATTTCCATAAGTTAAAGTACAACATTTTTGCCTATTTTAAATCGTTTTATTTTAAGCCATTGGAAGTAGATTTTTTTTAAAAAAAGGTAAAAAGGTTAATTTCTTAATTGATAGTACAACTTTTTGTCTATTTTATAGCATATTCTTTTAAGCTATTGGAAGTAGTTTTTTTTAGAAGGCAAAGATGGGTAATTTCCTAAATTATAGTATAGCATTTTTTCTATTTTACAGCGTTTTGTTTTCAGCTATTGGATGTAGCTCTTTTAAAGGTAAAAAGGGGTAATTTCTTAAGTTATAGTGCAACATTTTGTCTTTTTTACAGCGTTTTGTTTTAAGCTATTGCAAGTAGTTTTTTTATAAAAAAGGTAAAAAGGGATAATTTCTTAAGCTATAGTACAACATTTTGTCTATTTTACAACATTTTCTTTTAAGCAATTTGAAGTAGTTTTTTAAAAAAGGTAAAAAGGGGTAATTTCTTAAGTTATAGTACAATATTTTGTCTATTTTACAGCGTTTTGTTTTAAGCTAGTGGAAGTAGTTTTTTTTTTAAAAAGAAGTAAAAAGGTGTAATTTCTTAAGTTATGGTGTTGCATTTTGTCTATTTTACGCCGTTCGTTTTAAGCTATAGGTAGTACTTTTTTTTTAAAAGGTAAAAAGAGGTAATTTATTAAGTTATAGTGCAGCATTGTCAATTTTACAGCGTTTTGTTTTAAGCTACTAGAAGTAATTTTTTATTTTAAAATAGAAAGGTAAAAAGGGTTAATTTCTTAAGTTATAATACAACATTTTGTCAATTTTACGGCTTAAGCTATTGGAAGTAGTTTTTTTTTAAAAAAAAAGGTAAAAGGGGGTAATTTTTTAAGTTATAGTACAGCATTTTGTCTATTTTATAGCGTTTTGTTTTAAGCTATTTGAAGTAGTTTTTTTTAAAAAAAGGCAAAAGGGGTAATTTCTTAAGTTATAGTACAGCATTTTATCTATTTTACAGCATTTTATTTTAACCTATTTGAAGTATTTTCTTTAAAAGGGTAAAAGAGGTAATTTCTTAAGTTATAGTACAATAATTTTTCTATTTTACCGTGTTTTGTTTTAAGCTATTGGAAGTAGTTTTTTTAAAAAAGGAAAAAAAATGTGTAATTTCTTAAGTTATAGCACAGCATTTTGTCTATTTTACAACGTTTTGTTTTAAGCTATTTGAGGTAGTTATTTTAAAAAAAGGTAAAAAAGGATAATTTCTTAAGTTATAGTACATCATTTTTTCTATTTTACAACGTTTTGTTTAAGCTATTGGAAGTAGTTTTTTTTGAAAAAAGGTAAAAAGAAATAAGTTCGTAAGTTATAGTACACATTTTGTCTATTTTACAGCGTTTTGTTTTAAATTATTGGAAGCAGATTTTTTTAAAAAGGTAAAAGGGGGTAATTTTTAAGTTTTAGTACAGCATTCCGTCGATTTTAAATCGTTTAGTTTTAAGTTATTGGAATAAGTATTTTTTTAAAAAGGTAAAAAGGGGTAATTTCTTAAGTTATGGCACAACATTATGTCTATTTTATAGCGTTCTGCTTTAAGCTATTGGAAGTAGTTTTTTTTTTAAAAGGTAAAAGGGGTAATTTCTTAAGTTACAGTACAGCATTTTGTCTATTTTACAGCGTTTTGTTTTAAGCTATTGGTAATAGGTTTTTTTAAAAAAGGTAAAAGGTGTAATTTCTTAAGTTATAGTCTAGCATTTTGTCTATTTTACAGCATTTTGTTTTAAGCTATTGGAAGAATTTTTTTTTCAAAATGGGTAATCTCTTAAGTTATAGTAAATCATTTTGTTTATTTTACAGCGTTTTGTTTTAAGCTAATTGAAGTAGTTTTTTTTTTTAAAAAGGTAAAAAGTGGTAATTTCTTAAGTTATTATACAATATTTTTTCGATTTTACAGCCTTTTGTTTTAAGCTATTGGAAGTAGTTTTTAAAAAAAAAGATAAAAGAGGTTATTTCTTAAGTTATAGTACAGCATTTTGTCTATTTTACCGCGTTTTGTTTTAAGCTATTTGAAGTATTTTTTTTATAAAAATAGATAAAAAGGGGTTATTTCTTAAGTTATAATACAGCATTTTGTTTATTTTACAGCGTTTTATTTTAAGCTATTGGAACTAATTTTTTAAAAAATGTAAAAGGGGTAATTTCTTAAGTTATAGTACAACATTTTGTCTATTGTACAGCGTTTTGTTTTAAGCTATTGGAAGTAGTTTTTTTTTCAAATGTAAAAGGGGTAATTCCTTAAGTTATATTACAACATTTTGTCTATTTTCTAGCGTTTTGTTTTAAGCTATTGGAAGCATTTTTTTAAAAGATAAAAAGGGTAATTCCTTAAGTTATATTACAACATTATGTCTATTTTACAACGTTTTGTTCTAAGCTATTGGAAGTAGTTTTTTTAAAAAAAAAGGTAAAAAGGGGTAATTTCTTAAGTTATAGTACAACATTTTGTCTATTTTACATCGTTTTATTTTAAGCTATTTGAAGTAGTTTTTTTTAAAATAAGGTAAAAAAGGTAATTTCTTAAGTAATAGTAAAACATTTGTCTATTTTACAGCGTTTTGTTTTAAGCTATTTGAAGTAGTTTTTTTTAATAAAAGGTAAAAAAGGGTAATTTCGTAAGTTATAGTACAACATTTTTTCGATTTTACAGCCTTTTGTTTTAAGCTATTGGAAGTAGTTTTTTTTCAAAAAAAAGGTAAAAAAGGTAATTCTTAAGTTATAGTAAAGCATTTTGTCAACTTTGCAGCGTTATGTTTTAAGCTATTTTTTTATAAAAATATGTTAAAAGAGGTTATTTCTTAAGTTATAGTACAACATTTTGTTAATATTACAACATTTTGTTTTAAGCTATTGCAACTAGTTTTTTTAAAAAGGTAAAAGGGGGTAATTTCTTAAGTTATAGTACAGCATTTTCTCTATTTTACAGCGTTTTGTTTTAAGCTATTGGAAGTAGTTTTTTTTTTTAAAATGTAAAAGGGGTAATTTCTTAAGTTATAGTACAACATTTTGTCTATTTTATAGCATTTTGTTTTAAGCTATTGGAAGTATTTTTTTTAAAAGATAAAAAGGGTAATTTCCTAAGTTATAGTATAACATTTTGTCTATTTTACAGCGTTTTGTTTTAAGCTATTGGAACTATTTTTTTTTAAAAGATAAAAGAGGAAATTTTTTAAGTTATAGTACAACATTATGTCTATTTTACAATGTTTTGTTTTAAGCTATTGTAATTAGTTTTCTAAAAAAAAGGTAAACAGGAGTAATTTCTTAAGTTATAGTACAACATTTTGTCTGTTTTACAGTGTTTTGTTTCAAGCTATTAGAAATAGTTTTTTTTAAAAAGGTAAAAAGGGGTAATTTCTTAAGTTATAGTGTAGCATTTTATGTATTTTACAGCGTTTTTGTAAGCTATTGGAAGTAGTTTTTTTTAAAAAAACGGTAAAAAGGGAAGTTATAGTACATCGTTCTGTCTATTTTACAGCGTTTTGTTTTCAGCTATTGGAAGTAATTTTTATAAAAAAAAAAGTTGAAAAGGGTTAATTTCTTACGTTATTGTATAGCATTTTGTCTATTTTACAGCATTTTGTTTCAAGCTATTGGAAGTAATTTTTTTAAAAAAAGGTAAAAAGAGGTAATTTCTTAAGTTAATAGTACAACATTTTGTCTATGTAACGTCCTGGAAATTTTCGACTTTCGAAAATTCAACATCGATACTCACAATTCGCAGCGGAACAATATATAATAATAAATGAATAGTCTTTAAACAAAGAACTATATCAGTTATTACATTTTATACATTGTTCCGCTGCGAATTGTGAGTATCGATGTTGAATTTTTGAAAGTCAAAAATTTCCGGGACGTTACATTTGGTATGAGAGCATATGGTTAAGCGACAACCATGGTTCTGTTGGGTATTACTCATTAGAGATAGAGTCAGTAGTACTCTAGAATGAGTTTGAGTGTAATAATAGCTATGAGAGCGTATTTGTTAGTGAATATAAAGTTGTTTTATATTGCGATGATTGGTTTGTTGAGTGGTATATAGATTCTGGTTAATACGAGTAATTAACGTTGTTGATAGGGATATCTAAACACTTGAATAGAACAATTCGACACAGTATTGTTTAAATTGGGTAAATGAAATAATTTTGCCTTGATTATTTTATATATAAAGAAATAATTTTTAAGAATTATTAAAGTATATAAGTTGATTGTTTAGTTGTTTGAATAATCTAAATAAAAGAATAATTGTATAAGCAAATGAATTATAAGAATTGGATTATAATTAAAGTGATTTGCAATTGTGAAATAAACTTATATATATGAGAAGTGAAACTATATGAATATATTTATAAATATGAGTTGAAATAAAAATGAATTTAAAGTTACATGGAAATTTACTTTAGAATTTGGAAGCTGAATTGATTTATAAGTGGGAATTTAAGTTATGTAAAACAAAGTGATGTTTGTAAAATGAAATATAACTTAAGAGATGTAGAATGAAGTTGATAATGGTATCAAAGTAAATTAATAAAGTTAAGAGATAAATGTGGACTTAAGTTATGTAAATAAAATTCAACTTTAGAAATTGAATTGAATTAATGGATTAAATGTTAATCAATTGAATGTGAATTAAGTTGATATGAAATAATGAATATAAGTGTTAATTCACTAAAATCTAATGTTATTGAAGGTTGAATAGTTGAATGAAAATCAATTTAATTAAACCAAATTGAATGAATGTAAGCAAAGGAATTTGGTTGTAATTAATATACATTGGTTGTTATATGATTGTTAGTTGATTGTATATAATTCATTAAGTGTTAATGAAATTGAAAGCTAAAGTAATTAAAATCCAATTGGAAGTTAAGTGAATCTTAAATAGATTTGAATTTGATTTGGAAGTAAACCAACTTGAATATGAATTAATGAATATAAACTAATTGAAAATAAATGTTAGTAAAAACATCCACTGTTAATGAACCAAATGTGATTAAATTGAAAAAAACCAATTCATTGAATATTAATGAGAATATGAATGAATTTTTATTGGTTATGGATGTTAGTTGGATGATAGTTGGTTGATGTTTGCATTTGTTGCCTTTACTACATTTGCTATGTTGACATATATAGTTATTATGTTGCTATATGATGTATATTGAGATTATTTTCATATATACATGTATTCTCATGTTGTTTGTTGAGTGATTAGTAGGTGCGGATCGCGTTTGCTTCGCATTTTAGCTCGCTTTCGCGCTATATTAGCCGTATATGCTCGCTAATAAAATATAAGGTACATATCTCGGATTACATATCGTACTTTTACAAATTTTTCCCGTCGGGATGCCTCATTACTTGATGAGATGTATATTTGTGATATATATACTGTCATTTTTTTTTTCGGATCGAGCCGCGCAAAGGAGACTATGGCGAATTTTTCCAGAAATATAAGGCGTTAGAAAAAATTTGAGAAAATTGGAAATTTTTTGAAAACTTTAACTTTGATTTGAAGTTGAAAGTTAAACAATAGTAGTTGTTTTTAAAAAGATAACTAAGTATGATTTGAGAACTTAGTAAGTTATTGTAAGAAATTTAACTATGAATTTTGGAAAAATTAATAAATTCTGTAATTTTTCTTACTTGATAATTTCGAGGACGAAATTCTTTTAAGGGGGGAAGATTGTAACGACCCAGAATTTTAATTTATTAAAATTTGAATATTTAATTTATTTTAAATATTAATAAGTGAATTTATAAGTCGAATAAATTTTATTTCGAATAATTGGATTTAATTGGATAATTAAATCAATAATTTAATATGTTAAATTATGGAAATAATTAAAAATTGAGCTATATATGATTGAAAATGATTTGTAAAATTTTATTTTATCATATGGAAGTTAGAATGATATTTTAGAACTTTTAAATTTGAATTAAAAGTTAATTTGTGAAAATTGAATATTTTAATATTAAATCGACTAGTGAAATTAGCCAATTTTTGAACAGTCTCAGAATTGAACGAAACTAGTTCCATTGGATCCGTAATAGTTAGTTATTATCGGAGTTCAATTTTCGTAGCAATCGGAGTTATCGTTTGATCGTAGCAGCTCGAAACGCATCGAATTATTTTTAATATTCATTTGGCGAGTTAAAATAGCCATTTTTCAAAAAGTCTCGGATTTCGACGAAACGAGTTTCATCGGATCCGTAATATGATATTATTGTAAGGTTTCAAATTTCGTGTCAATTGGATTTACCGTTTGTCCGGTACAAATTAAAACGCCTAGAAAATCGTTTAAATCGGTTTAATTTAAATTGAACGTTTATAGCCATAACTCGCACAGATGTCCGAATTAGCTTTCGAAACCTGTTCCATTGTGTCCGAAACGCGGGGTAAACCCTAGAAACGCTGGTTACGGCGCGTAAATCGGAGTTCGGAATTCCCGGATGAATAGTGTTCAACGATTTCCTATAAATAGACCCTCCCCTTCATAAATTAAAAAAAAAATATCAAAACCCTAACCCTAGCAGCCGCCGCCTCCTTTTCAACGGCCGGGAAGCAATGTTCTTCCTCCTCCATTTACTCCAAATCTACACGTTATTTCAAGAAAACTTCAACATGAATATTGTAGAGGGCTGTGAGTACTACGTTTTCAACGGTGGAGATCGTGTTTGGAGTTGTGGATTGGTGGCGAGTTGAGTTGGAAGTGTGGCCGTTCGGCCTCGTCGTGCGTGCAACACAAAGGACCGAGTTTCAAGCCCCTCTGGCCGAGCGTCGTGCACGAGTTGGGCTACAATATGGAAGCTCCTGATCGAGTTATAATCAAGCAAGGGGATCGTGAAATCAAACCCTAATTTTTGTTGGTGGGTTCGGCGCTTGCTGTAGGAAGAAGACGCGAGTTTGAGAAGATGGGAAGCACGGTCCAGATGAAGGGGAGATGGATCTTGCGGCTCTGATTGCATTGGTTAAAAATAATAAGTTAATTTGTAAATTTTGTTTATATAAATACGTGTAAAACTTGTAAAATACATAACTTTTTCATACGAGGTCGAAAACGCGCGAAACAAATTGCGTTGGAATCGTATGGACGAGCACTACGCTATGGAATTGGATTGGAGTCGTTTGGAGTTAGTGAGAATTTTGGGTAAAATTAAACGTCCGTTTAATTTTTATTCGAAATAAATCGCTAAAACGAAATTGAAAATCAAGGTGAGAACTTCTCACTCAATCAAATCAGTTTCGATTTTTATTTTAAATAGTTAGATTTAAAATACTTGAATGCATGTTTGAATGATGATTGTTATCTATTGATTGTTAAAATAGACATTATACGCCGTTAGTAAGCGGATGTTATTTAGTAAAAACATATACCGCGAATATTTCATAAATAGTGAAATGGGTATTATATATAATAGCAATATATATATATTAGCTTATGTATATATTGGAGTTATTGATTTCCCGCATTGTATAGCGGATGAGACCCTATTGCGCCGTCTATTAAGCGGATAATATTTTAAATCCCATATACCGCGATAATTCCGTACTGGAGCGGAATTGGTATTGTGCTAATGTTTTTGGATGCAGGAAACAGGTTGGAGGGATCCAACTGGATTCCTCAACAGTATTTATTTGATTTCAGAATATTTTGATATTCGTTGATTATCATATCGATATATGATATCATTGTTGTCGTGATTGACTATTTGGTATGTAGCATCATTGGACCAAATTTTGGAATTTTAAAATGATTTTAAAGTGATTTTTGAAAGTATACGTTTATAAAATATTTTTGGAATTGATCCATTTTAAATAAATAAACGTTATAATTTTTAAAGTTATAAAAATTATGATTTTGAGAAATACGGTTAAAGATTGATTTTTGAGAAATATAGTTAAAAGTTGATTTTTGAAAATATGGGTTAATAACTTTATAAAAAGAGTTTAAATTGGGATTTTTGGATTTATTGTAAAAAGTTTAAATATAGGATTTATAAAATTTGATTTTTTTATAAATCAAGAGAATGGTGAAATTATAAAGGAGATTAAAGATGTTTTAAAATAATAATATGAATTGATTTATATAAGAGATTTATAAATTGATAATTTGTAAATTAAAATATTTGAATTATAAAACGAATTTTATAAGTGTTAGAATGAATTGTGAATGGATTTCATAAATGAATGAAATTTATAGAATTATAAACGGTGAAGTTATAAATGGAATTTTATAAGCAGTAGGTTTATAAAATTTATAAAGTTATTGAAAGAATATACTTGGGTAAATAAATGAATCTTATAAGTTATAAGATTTATAATTATGAAGTTCAAAGGAACGATTTTTGCAAGCAAATAAATTATTAGTATTTCACTTATAATATGAACTTTTAGTATATCATTGAGATATGAATTAAGATAGGTTAATAAAGGAAATTTATTGAAGAAAGTTGATATAAAATAAATAGAAATAAAATTCATAAACGTTGTTTTATAAATTCGTAAACGACTTATTTTGATAAGTAAATTGTTATAACCTATTAATGGAGTTATATTCACGTTTTTGACTGTGAATAAATCCTTTAAAATGAAATGTTAGAAATGATGAAATGGATTAACGTAGTATATTCACGTTTTTGAATAGTGAACAATATGTTAAAGAAAATGTTTAGAATGTGATGTTTTAAATTGAATTAAAACGATCTAACGATGTTTTAAATGTGTTGAGATTCAAAACCATAGATTTCAACATTTATTGTTGAAATAGACGTTTTCGAGAAATAGAAGGAAATGGTGGACTATAACACTGTTGTTATAGTAAATGATTTCCGAAAGGAAATGTTTTGTATAGTATTGGGATTTATATATCTATTTTAATTTCGAATCCTTGTACTAGTGATTTTGGGTTGTCGTAACGATGTTCTACGCAACATTTGTTTTGGCCCAAATAAATATGTTTAAGAGAATGATTTCCTTAAAGAATGAAATATATACTTAATCTCGATTTAAGTATATTTGAATATTTTCCAAAAGTTGAAATAAAAGATTTGTGAATTACTTATTAAATAAGTATGGTATGTTTTCCAGTATAAAGTGAATATTTTGAGAATTTATCTTTTTGAAGATAAATTGAAAATGAATAATTGAAGTCGTATATTCATAGATATTGTGAAATATAAATTCACTATGGAATTTATAAAAGAAAGGAGAACTTGTTTAAAAATAAATATTGATTTATTTTGAAGTATTGAAAATAATATATCTTGTAAAGATATTTTGGAAAATAAATAATTTGGAAAATTATTTGGAATCTGGTGATGTTGTGCATATCCATGGATAGTTCAATATCCGACTATCAATATTTCCCTTTGAATGTGTAATTGATGTGATTTGTTTGAATTTGAATGCCACACTTATTTTTGAATAAGCGCTCACTATTCGGGTTAACCGGGAAAGGACCATGGGGTCGTATAACCCATTCCGAATATGTGATACGTCGTTATGAATTGCATTTGAAGACCGGTGTTGAAGACCGGATCTTTTTGAAAGCGAGAGGACAATTCGTCGATTGTCTTTGCACCGAGTAGCTACGGTATAGAGACTCCCTATGTGATGGGAAGTCCGGACGTGATTAGAGATTTTCCGGATTGCAAGGACTTCTTTGTAAGTGCCTTCGGTTCTGTTCGATCCCGGAACAGACTTGTATGGATTGTATGTCTGACATTACAAGTTGAGATATAAATCCGATTTCTTTCAAATATATTTCTTTTGGTGGCGGAGAATTTATTCTTTTAGCTTAACACCCTTCTCTGAGACGTACGAGCTCAGAGGTTATGTAGTTGAAGGTTATCAGCGATATATTCCCAATTTGGTAATGTGACATGCTGAGTGTTGCTGTGAAATGATCATTGTGTTGATTATTTGTGATAGGATCATTTGTTTGATCGTCTATCTTAGTGATCATTTCTATGATCATTTGTTGACCCAAAGCATGGCTTTTGTATAAAGTATGTTTTTGTGGACGTGACTTCGTCGAGCCTCACACCCCGGAATGGTCAAAACAGGAAAGATGCGGCAAGGTTATGAGGGGTAGCGCCCTTTAGGATATGTGCATTTCCTTCTGGAAAAGGGTGGTATCATGGTATGGAGCCCAGATACTTACTCATGTTGAAAACACTTTATGATTGTGTGAATTGATTGCGAGCGCTCGGTGAAAGGTCCCAAAGGACCGGGGGATGGCATATTCGGTCAGTTGTTACTCAGTTAGGGGTAACCCGGCGTTGTGTTGGTAGAGATCCGGTTTGGTTCTCGGGGATGTCCATCCAGAGGCATTCTCATGTGGCAATGGGAAGTTCCTTGGCCTGATCATTCGTTGGAAATTCAAAGAAACAATACGAGACTTGTACGGTTTTAGTTGTATAACCTGCTATGGAATGTGGCGGTAACCTGCTATTGAACATAGTTAGCTATAGTAGGCATAGTTCGAAATGTCTATGCTGGCTAAGATTTATATTCTACTTTCGAAATGAATTTTTCCTACACTATGCACTAATAATAATATCAAATGTTCTTTTAAATACGTATCAAGCATCTTTGACTATCATAAGGAGAAATCTCCTCCGATTCTGCGTTTGCATTGTGTGTGCGTGCGGGAGGCCTTATGGTAGTCTCATTTTTAAAAGCATTGCGAATTGACTTTAAAAATATTCTTCTATTTTGTTTTCAAAGATAAATAAACTGTTTTGAGCTCTCACACCAGTCACATGACTGACTCGGAGTTTATTGTTTTCCTTCCTAAACTCTGGGTGCCCACCAATTTCCACATGGGCAGTTAAGAGTTAGATTTATCAGGATATTTTGGATATTCTGGAATTGCTGGAGGCAAGATGGATAGCATGGCGTATTATTAGTATATAGTATTTCTTTTTTCCGCTGCATTGTTTGTTGTTGTATATTGTTGTACACTCTGATGATATGATGTAATGTATAAAATGTAATAACTGATATAGTTCTTTGTTTAAAGATTATTCATTTATTATTATATATTGTTCCGCTGCGAATTGTGAGATTCTGATATTGTTCTGTTGTGTTATGTTCCGTTCTATTCTCTTATTTCCTTCTCCTCTATTTTTCTACCTTCTTCTCTCTTCTTCTACCTCTTTCTCTTTCTTAAACCATAACATTTCGGGTTTCCGGCCTTCGATTTCTCGGTAGTTGATAAAGTGAGTATCGATGTTGAATTTTCGAAAGTCGAAAATTTCCGGGACGTTACAGTCTACTTTGCAGTGTTTTGTTTTAAGCTATTAGGAGTAAGGGTTAATTTCTTGGGTTATAGTACAACATTTCGCCTATTTTACAGCGTTTTGTTTTAAGCAATTGAAAGGTTTTTTTTAAAAGGTAAAAATGGGTAATTTCTTAAGTTATTGTACATCATTTTGTCTATTTTGCAGCGTTTTGTTTTAGGCAATTGGTAGTAGATCTTTTTGAAAGGGTTAAAAGGGGTAATTTTTTAAGTTATAGTACAACATTTTGTCTATTATACAGCGTTTCGTTTTAAACTATTGGAAGTAGTTTTTTTTTAAAATGTAAAAATGGGTAATTTCTTAAGACATATTACAATATTTTGTTTTAAGCTATTGGAAGTAGTTTTTTTAAAAAAAAGGTAAAAATGGGTAATTTCTTAAGTTATAGTACAGCATTTTATCTATTTAACAACGTTTTGTTTTAAGCTATTGGAAGTATTTTTTTTAAAAAAGGTAAAAAGGAGTAATTTCTTAAGTTATAGTAAAGCATTTTGTCTATTTTACAGCGTTTTGTTTTAAGCTATTGGAAGTAGTTTATTTTTGAAAAGGTAAAAAGGGGTAATTTCATATATTATAGTATAGCATTTTGTCTATTTTACAACGTTTTGTTTTAAGCTATTAGAAGTAGTTTTTTTTTTAAATGTAAAAAGGGGTAATTTCTTAAGTTATTGTACAGCATTTTGTCTATTTTACAACGTTTTGTTTTAAGCTATTGGAAGTAGTTTTTTTAAAAAGGTAAAAAGGGGTAGATTCTTAAGTTATAGTACAACATTTTGTCTATTTTATAGCATTTTGTCTATTTTACAGCGTTTTGTTTTAAGCTATTAGATGTAGTTTTTTTAAAAAATGGTAAAAAGGGGTAATATCTTAATTCATAGTACAGCATTTTGCCTGTTTTACAGCGTATTGTTTTAAGCTATGGAAGTAGTTTTTAATAAAAGGTAAAAAACGGTAATTTCTTAACTTATAGTACAACATTTCTTCTATTTTACAGCGTTTTGTTTTAAGCTATTGGAAGTAGTTTTTTTAGAAAGGTAGAAGGGGTGATTTAATAAGTTATAGTACAGAATTTTCTTTATTTTATAGTGTTTTGTTTTAAGCTATTGGAAGTAATTTTGTTTAAAAAAAAGGTAAAATGGGGTAATTTCTTAAGTTATAGTATATCATTTTGTCTATTTTACAGCGTTTTGTTTTAAGCTATTGGAAATAGTTTTTTTAAAAGAAATGTAAAAAAGGGTAATTTCTTAAGTTATAGTACATCATTTCGTCAATTTTATAGCGTTTTGTTTTAAGCTATTGGAAGTAGTTTTTTTAAAAAAAATATAAAAAAGGGTAATTTCTTAAGTTATAGTACATCATTTTGTTAATTTTACAGCGTTTTGTTTTAAGCTATTGGAAGTAGTTTTTTTTAGAAAGGCAGAAGGCGGTAATTTTTAAGTTATAGCACAACATTTTGTTTATTTTACAGCGTTTTGTTTTAAGTTATTGGAAGTAGTTTTTTTAAAAAAAAAAGGTAAACAGGGGTAATTTCTTAAGTTATAGTACAGAGTTTTGCCTATTTTACAGCGTTTTGTTTTAAGCTATTGGAAGTAGGTTTTTTAAAAAAAGAAGGTAAAAAGGGGTATTTTCTTAAGTTATAGTATAGCATTTTGTGTATTTTTCAGCGGTTTTTAAGCTATTGGAAGTTGTTTTTTTTAAAAAGGTAAAAAGGGAAGTTATCGTACATCATTTTGTCTATTTTACAGCGTTTTATTTTCAGCTATTGGAAGTAGTTTTTTAAAAAAAAGGTAAAAGGGGGTAATTTCTTAAGTTATTTTACAGCATTTTGTATATTTTACAGCGTTTTGTTTCAGGCTACTGGAAGTATTTTTTTAAAAAAAGGTAAAAAGTGGTAATTTCTTAAGTTAATAGTACAACGTTTTGTCTACTTTGCAGCGTTTTGTTTTAAGCTATTGGAAGTAATTTTTTTAAAAAAAGGTAAAAGGGGGTAATTTCTTAAGTTATAGTATAGCATATTATGTATTTTACAGCGTTTTTTTAAGTTATTGGAAGCAGTTTTTTTAAAAAAAAGGTAAAAAGGGAAGTTATAGTACATCATTTGTCTATTTTACAGCGTTTTGTTTTCAGCTATTGGGGGTAGTTTTTTTTAAAAAGGGTTAAAAAGGGGTAATTTCTTAACTTATTGTATAGCATTTTGTCTATTTTACAGCATTTTGTTTCAAGCTATTGGAAGTAGTTTTCTTAAAAAAAGGTAAAAATGGGTAATTTCTTAAGTTATAGTACAACATTTTTCTGTTTAACAGCGTTTAGTTTTAAGCTATTGGAAGTAGCTTTTTTTATAAAAAACATAAAAAGTGGTAATCTCTTAAGTTATAGTACAACACTTTTATCTATTTTACAAAATTTTGTTTTAAGCTATTGGAAGTAGTTTTTTTTAAAAGGTAAAAAGAGGTAATTTCTTAAGTTATAGTACGACATTTTGTCTATTTTACAGCATTTTGTCTATTTTACAGCGTTTCTTTATGCTATTAGAAGTAGTTTTTTGAAAAAAAAGGTAAAAATGGGTAATTTCTTAATTCATAGTACATCATTTTGCCTATTTTACTGCGTTTTGTTTTAAGCTATAAAAGTAGGGTTTTTTTAAAAGGTAAAAGGGGTAAATTCTTAACTTATAGTACAACATTTTTTCTATTTTGCAATGTTTTGTTTTATACTATTGGAAGTAGTTTTTTATAAAAGGCAAAAAGGATTAATTTCATAAGTTATAGTACAGCATTTTCTTTATTTTATAGTGTTTTGTTTTAAGCTATTGGAAGTAATTTTGTTTACAAAAAAGGTAAAATGGGGTAATTTCTTTAGTTATAGTATATCATTTTGTCTATTTTACAACGTTTTGTTTTAAGCTATTAGAAGTAGTTTTTTTTTAAAAAAGGTAAAAGGGGTAATTTCTTAAGTTATAGTACATCATTTTTTCTATTTTACAGCGCTTTGTTTTAAGCTATTGGAAGTAGTTTTTTTTTAAAAAAGGATAAAAATGGGTAATTTCTTAAGTTAGAGCACAACATTTTGTCTATTTTACAGCGTTTTGTTTTAAGCGATTGGAAGTTGTTTTTTTTAGAAAAGGTAAAAAGAGGTAATTTCTTAAGTTATAGTACAGCATTTTGTCTATTTTACAGCATTTTTCTAAGCTATTGGATGTAGTTTTTTTTAAAAAAATGTAAAAAGGGGTAATTTCTTAAGTTATAGTATAACATATTGCCTATTTTACAGTGTTTTGTTTTAACCTATTGGAAGTAGTTTTTGATTAAAAGTAAAAAGGGGTAATTTCTTAAGTTAGAGTACATCATTTTGTCTTTTTTACCGATTTTTGTTTTAAGCTATTGGAAGTAGTTTTTTTTAAAAAAGGTAAAAAGGGGTAATTTCTTAAGTTGTAGCACAGTATTTTTGTCTATTTTACATCGTTTTGTTTTTAAACTACTGGAAGTAGTATTTTAAAAAAAGGTAAAAAGGGGTAATTTTTTAAGTTATAGTACAACATTTTGTCTATTTTACAGCATTTTGTTTTAAGCTATTGGAAGTAGTTTTTTAAAAATAAAATAAAAAGGGGTTTAAGTTAGAGCACATCATTTTGTCTTGTTTACAACGTTTTGTTTTAAGATATTGGAATTAGTTTTTTTTCAAAAAAGGTAAAAATGGGTAATTTCTTAAGTTATAGTACAACATTTTTATCTATTTTACAGCATTTTGTTTTAAGCTATTGGAAGTGGTTTTTTTAAAAAAAAAAGTAAAAAGCACTAATTTCTTAATTTATAGTACAACATTTTGTCTATTTTACAGCGTTTTGTTTTAAGCTATTGGAAGTAGATTTTTTTTTTAAATGGTAAAAAGGGTTAATTTTTAAAGTTATAGTACAACCTTTTTTCTATTTTACAGCGTTTTGTTTTAAGCCATTGGAGGTTATTTTCTAAAAAAAAAATAAAAGGGATAATTTCTTAAGTTAGAGTACAGCATTTTGTCTTTTTTACAGCGTTTTTAAAGCTATTGGAAGTAGTTTTTTTCACAAAGGTAAAAAGGGGTAATTTCCTTAAGTTAAAGTACAGCATTTTTGCCTATTTTAAAGCGTTTTATTTTAAGCTATTGGAAGTAGATTTTTTTTAAAAAAAAGGTAAAAAAAGGTTAATTTCTTAATTGATAGTACAACTTTTTGTCTATTGTATAGCATTTTGTTTTAAGCTATTGGAAGTAGTTTTTTTTAAAAGGCAAAAATGGGTAATTTCCTAAATTATAGTATAGCATTTTTTCTATTTTACAGCGTTTTGTTTTCAGCTATTGGATGTAGCTCTTTTAAAGGTAAAAAGGGGTAATTTCTTAAGTTATAGTGCAACATTTTGTCTTTTTTACAGCGGTTTTTTTATGCTATTGGAAGTTGTTTTATTTTTAAAAAGATAAAAAGGGTTAATTTCTTAAGTTATAGTACAACATTTTTGTCTATTTTACAGCGTTTTGTTTTAAGCTATTGGAAGTAGTTTTATTTTTAAAAAAGGGTAAAAAGAGTTAATTTCTTAAGCTATAGTACAACATTTTGTCTATTTTACAGCGTTTTTTTTAAATATTGGAACTAGTTTTTTTAAAATGGTAAATAGGGGTAATTTCTTAAGTTATAGTGCAATATTTTGTCTTTCTTACAGCGTTTTGTTTTAGGCTATTGGAAGTAGTTTTTTTTTAAAAAGGTAAAAAGGGGTCATTTCTTAAGTTATAGCACGACATTTTTGTCTATTTTATAGCTTATTTTATGCAGTTTTTTTTAAGAAGGTAAAAAGGGGTAATTTCTTAAGTTATGGTGCAACATTTTTGTCTATTTTATAGCGTTTTGTTTTAACCTGTTGGAAGTAATGTTTTTTTAAAAGGTAAAAATGGGTAATATCTTAAGTTATAGTACATCGGTGTGTCTCTATTTACAGCGTTTTGTTTTAAGCTATTGGAAGTACTTTTAAAAAAAAAGGTAAAATGGGGTAATTTTGTACGTTATAGTACATCATTTCGTCAATTTTACAGCATTTTGTTTCTTGCCATTGGAAGTAGTTTTAAACAAAAAGGGTATAAAGAGGCAATTTCTTACGTTAATAGTACAGCATTTTGTCTACCTTACAGCATTTTGTTTTAAGCTATTGGAAGCAATTTTTATTTTTAAAAAGGTAATAAGGGGTAATTTCTTAATTTATAGTACAACATTTTGTCTATTTTATAGAGTTTTGTTTTAAGCTATTGGAAGTCGTTTTTTTTAAAAGGTAATAACGGGTATTTTCTTAAGTTATAGTACAACATTTTGTCTATTTTACAGCTTTTTGTTGTAGGCAATTGAAAGTAGTTATTTTTAAAAAGGGTAAAAAGTGGTAATTTCTCAAGTTATAGTACAACATTTTGTCTGTTATACCGCGTTTTGTTTTAAACTATTGGAAGTAATTTTTTCTTTAAAAAGGTAAGATGGGTTAATTTCTTAATTTATAGTACAGCGTTTGTCTATTTTACAACGTTTTTTTAAGCTATTGGAAGTGGTTTTTTTTTTAAAAAGGTAAAAAGAGGTAATTTCTTAAGTTTATAGTACTGCATTTTGTCTACTTTGCTGCGTTTAGGTTAAGCTATTGGAAGTAAATTTTTTTAAAAGGTAATAAGGGGTAATTTCTTATGTTATAGTACATCATTTTGTATATTTTAAAGCGTTTTGTTTTAAGCTATTTGAAGTAGTTTTTTTTTTAAATGTAAAAAGGGGTAATTTCTTAAGTTATAGTACAATATTTTGTTTTAAGCTATTGGAAGTAGTTTTTTTTTTTAAAAAAAAGGGTAAAAATGGGTAATTTCTTAAGTTACAGTACAACATCTTGTTTGTTTAACAGCGTTTAGTTTTAAGCCATTGGAAGTATTTTTTTTGTAAAAAACGTAAAAAGGGGTAATTTCTTAAGTTATAGTACAACACTTTGTCTATTTTACAATGTTTTGTTTTAAGCTGTTGGAAGTAGTTTTTTTTAAAAAGGTAAAAACGGGTAATTTCTTAAGTTATAGTACGACATTGTGTCTATTTTACAGCATTTTGTCTATTTTACAGCGTTTCGTTTTAAGCTATTAGAAATAGTTTTTTTTTTTTAAAAGGTAAAAGGGGGTAATTTTTTAATTCATAGTACATCATTTTGTCTATTTTACAGCATTTTGTTTTAAGCTATGAAATTAGTTTTTTTTTAAAGGTAAAATGGGTAAATTCTTAACTTATAGTACAACATTTTGTCTATTTTGCAACATTTTGTTTTAAACTATTGGAAGTAGTTTTTTTAAAAGGCAAAAAGGGTTAATTTCATAAATTATAGTACAGCATTTTCTTTATTTTATAGTGTTTTGTTTTAAGCTATTGGAAGTAATTTTGTTTACAAAAAATGTAAAATGGGGTGATTTCTTAAGTTATAGTATATCATCTGTCTATTTTACAACGTTTTGTTTTAAGCTATTGGAAGTAGTTTTTCTTAAAAACAGGTAAAAAGGGTAATTTCTTAAGTTATAGTACATCATTTTTTCTATTTTACAGCGTTTTGTTTTAAGCTATTGGAAGTAGTTTTTTAAAAAAAAAAGTAAAAATGGGTAATTTCTTAAGTTACAGTATAACATTTTGTCTATTTTACAGCGTTTTGTTTTAAGCTATTGGAAGTTGTTTTTTAGAAAAGGTAAAAAGAGGTAATTTCTTAAGTTATAATACAACATTTTGTCTATTTTACAGCGTTTTCTTTTAAGCCATTGGAAGTAGTTTTTGTTCAAAAAATGTAAAAAGGGGTAATTTCTTAAGTTATAGTACAACATATTGTCTATTTTACGGTGTTTTGTTTTAACCTACTGGAAGTAGTTTTTTATTAAAAGTAAAAAGGGGTAATTTCTTATGTTAGAGTATATCATTTTTTCTTTTTTACAGCATTTAGTTTTAAGCTATTGGAAGTAATTTTATTTTTAAAAAGGTAAAAAGTGGTAATTTCTTAAGTTATAGCACAGTATTTTTGTCTATTATACAGCGTTTCGTTTTAAGCTATTGGAAGTAGTTTTTTTTTTAAATGTAAAAAGGGGTAATTTATTAAGTTATAGTACAATATTTTGTTTTAAGCTATTGGAAGTAGTTTTTTTTAAAAAAAAGGTGAAAATGGGTAATTTTTTAATTTATAGTACAACATTTTGTCTGTTTAACAGCGTTTAGTTTTGAGCCAGTGGAAGTAGTGTTTTTATAAAAAACGTAAAAAGGGTTAATTTCTTAAGTTATAGTACAGCACTTTGTCTATTTTACAATGTTTTGTTTTAAGCTATTGGAAATAGTTTTTTAAAAAAAGGTAAAAAGGGGTAATATCTTAAGTTATAGTACGACATTTTGTCTATTTTACAACGTTTCGTTTTAAGCTATTAGAAGTAGTTTTTTTTTAAAAAAAAGGTAAAAGGGGTAATTTCTTAATTCATAGTACATCATTTTGCCTATTTTACGGCGTTTTGTTTTAAGCTATGAAAGTAGTTTTTTTAAAAGGTAAGAGGGGTAAATTCTTAACTTATAGTACAACATTTTGTCTATTTTGCAACGTTTTGTTTTAAACTATTGGAAGCAGTTTTTTTAAAAGGCAGAAAGGGTTAATTCCATAAGTTATAGTACAGCATTTTCTTTATTTTATAGTGTTTTGTTTTAAGCTATTGGAAGTAATTTTGTTTACAAAAAAGGTAAAATGGGGTTATTTCTTAAGTTATAGTATATCATTTTGTCTATTTTACAGTGTTTTGTTTTGAGTTATTGGTAGTAGTTTTTTTTAAAATAAGGTAAAAAGGATAATTTCTTAAGTTATAGTACATCATTTTTTTTACGTTACAGTGTTTTGTTTTAAACTATTGGAAGTAGTTTTTTTTATTAAAAAAGGTAAAAATGGGTAATTTCTTAAGTTACAGTACAACATTTTGTCTATTTTACAGCGTTTTGTTTTAAAGGGGTAATTTCTTAAGTTAGAGCACAGTATTTTGTCTTTTTACAGCGTTTTGTTTTAAGATATTGGAAGTAGTTTTTTTTTAAAAAAGGTGAAAAGGGGTAATTTCTTAAGTTATAGTACAACATTTTTATCTATTTTACAGCGTTTTGTTTTAAGCTGTTGGAAGTGGTTTTATTAAAAAAAAAAGGTAAAAAGGGTCAATTTCTTAATTTATAATACAACATTTTGTCTATTTTAAAGCGTTTTGTTTTAAGCTATTGGAAGTATATTTTTTTAAAAAAAGGTAAAAAGGGGCAAATTTTTAAGTTATAGTACAACATTTTGTCTATTGTACAGGATTTTGTCTATTTTACAGCGTTTTGTTTTAACCTATTGGAGGCAGTTTTTTTTAAAAAATAAAAAGAGATAATTTCTTAAGTAAGAGTACTGCATTTTGTCTTTTTACAGCGTTTTTTAGCTATTGGAAGCAGTTTTTTTTCAAAAAGGTAAAAAGGGGTAATTTCTTAAGTTAAAGTACAGTATTTTTGTCTATTTTACAGCGTTTTGTTTTAAGCTATTGCAAGTAGATTTTTTAAAAAAAAGGTAAAAAAGGTTAATTTCTTAATTGATAGTACAATTTTTTGTCTATTTTATAGCGTTTTGTCTTAATTTATTGGAAGTTGTTTTTTTTAAAAGTTAAAATGGGTAATTTCTTAAGTTACAGTATAGCATTTGTTCTATTTTACAACGTTTTGTTTTCAGCTATTGGAAGTAGTTCTTTAAAGGTAAAAAGCGGTAATTTCTTAAGTTATAGTACAACATTTTATCTTTTTTACAGCGTTTCGTTTGAAGCTATTGGAAGTAGTTTTATTTTAAAAAAAGGTAAAAAGGGGTAATTTCTTGAGTTATAGTACATTATTTTTGTCTATTTTACAGCGTTTTGTTTTAAGCTATTAGAAGTAGTTTTATTTTTAAAAAATGGTAAAATGGGTTAATTTCTTAAGTTATAGTACAGCATTTTGTCTATTTTACAGCGTTTCGTTTTAAGATACTAGAAATAATTTTTTTTAAAACGGTAAAAAGGGGTAATTTCTTAAGCTATAGTACAGCATTTTGCCTTTTTTACAGCGTTTTGTTTTAGGCTATTGGAAGTAGTTTTTTTTTAAAAAGGTAAAAAGGGATAATTTCTTAAGTTATAGCACAACATTTTTGTCTATTTTACAGCGTTTTTTTTAGCTGCTAGAGGTAGTTTTTTTTAAAAAAAGGTAAAAAGAGGTAATTTCTTTAGTTATAGTACAACATTTTTGTCTATTTTACAGAGTCTTGTTTTAACCAGTTGTAAGTAATTTGTTTCTAAAAGGTAAAAATGGGTAATATCTTAAGTTATAGTACAGCATTTTGTCTTTTTTACAGGGTTTTGTTTTAAGCTATTGGAAGTACTTTTTTTCTAAAAGGTAAAAAAGGGTAATTTATTAAGTTATATTACAACATTTTGTCAATTTTAAAAGGTAAAAAGGGTTAATTTCATAAGTTATTGTATAGCATTTTCTCTATTTTACAGCGTTTTATTTTAAGCTATTGGAAGTACTTTGTAAAAAAAAAGGTAAAATGGGGCAATTTCATAAGTTATAGTACAGCATTTTGTCAATTTTACAGCGTTTTGTTTCATTCTATTGGAAGTATTTTTTATTTAAAAAGGGTAAAAAGAGGCAATTTCTTAAGTTAATAGTACTGCATTTTATCTACTTTACAACATTTTGTTTTGAGCTATTGGAAGTAATTTTTTTTAAAAGGTAATAAGGGGTAATTTCTTAAGTTATAGTACAACATTTTGTTTATTTTACAGAGTTTTGTTTTAAGCTATTGGAAGTCTTTTTTTTAAACGGTAAAAATGGGTAATTTCTTACGTTATAGTACGGCATTTTATCTATTTTACAGCTTTTTTGTTTAGGCAATTGGAAGTAGTTATTTTAAAAAAGGGTAAAATGAGGTAATTTCTCAAGTTATAGTACAGTGTTTTGTTTCAAACTATTGGAAGTAATTTTTTCTTTAAAAAGGTAAAATGGGGTAATTTCTTAAGTTATAGTACAGCGTTTGTCTATTTTACAATGTTTTTTTTAGCTATTGGAAGTGCTTTTTTATAAAAAGGTAAAAAGAGGTCATTTCCTAAGTTAACAGTACTGCATTTTGTCTACTTTGCCGCGTTTTGTTTTGAGCTATTGGAAGTAATTTTTTTTAAAAAGGTAATAGGGTGCAATTTCTTAAATTATAGTACATCATTTTGTACATTTTAAAGCGTTTTGTTTTAAGCTATTGGAAAGTGATTTTTTTAAAAGGTAAAAATGGGCAATTTCCTAAGTTATAGTACAGCATTTTTTCTATTTTACAGCGTTTTGTTTTAGGAAATTGGAAGTAGTTTTTTTTAAAAAAGGGTAAAAGGAGGTAATTTATTAAGTTATAGTACAGCATTTTGTCTATTATGCATCGTTTTGTTTTAAGTTGTTGGAAGTAGTTTTTTTTTAAAAAAAAGGTAAAAAAGGTGTAATTTCCTAAGCTATAGTACAACATTTTGTTTTAAGCTATTGGAAGTAGTTTTTTTTGTAAACAGGTAAAACGGGTAATTTCTTAAGTTATAGTACAGCTTTTTGTTTGTTCAACAATGTTTTGTTTTAAGCTATTGGATGTGGTTTTTTTTTTAAATAAGGTTGAAATGAGTAATTTTTTAAGTTACAGTAAAGCATTTTTTCTATTTTACAGCGTTTTGTTTTAAGCTATTGGAAGTAGTTTTTTTTAAAAAAAGATAAAAAGGTGTACTTTCTCAAGTTATAGTACAACACTTTTCCAATTTTACAACGTTTTGATTTATGCTATTGGAACTTGTTTTTTTTTTAAAAGGTAAAAAGGGAAACTTCTTAAGTTATTGTACAGCACTTTTCAAAGCGTTTTTTAAGCTATTGGAAGTAGTTTTTTGAAAAAGGCAAAATGGGGAAATTTCTTAAATAATAGTACGACATTTTGTCTATTTTACAGCATTTTGTCTATTTTACAGCGTTTTATTTTAAGCAATCGGAAGTAAAAAAAATTTATAAAAAAAGGTAAAAAGGGGAAACTTTTTACGTTGTAGTATAGCATTTTGTCTATTTTACAGCGTTTTGTTTCAAGCTACTGGAAGTAGTTTTCTTAAAAAAAGGTAAAAATGGGTAATTTCTTAAGTTATAGTACAACATTTTTCTGTTTAACAGCGTTTAGTTTTAAGCTATTGGAAGTAGCTTTTTTTTATAAAAAACATAAAAAGTGGTAATCTCTTAAGTTATAGTACAACACTTTTATCTATTTTACAAAATTTTGTTTTAAGCTATTAGAAGTAGTTTTTTTTTTAAAAGGTAAAAAGAGGTAATTTCTTAAGTTATAGTACGATATTTTGTCTATTTTACAGCATTTTGTCTATTTTACAGCGTTTCGTTTATGCTATTAGAAGTAGTTTTTTGAAAAAAAAGGTAAAAATGGGTAATTTCTTAATTCATAGTACATCATTTTGCCTATTTTACTGCGTTTTGTTTTAAGCTATAAAAGTTGGGTTATTTTAAATGGTAAAAGGGGTAAATTCTTAACTTATAGTACAACATTTTTTCTATTTTGCAACGTTTTGTTTTATACTATTGGAAGTAGTTTTTTATAAAAGGCAACAAGGGTTCATTTCATAAGTTATAGTACAGCATTTTCTTTATTTTATAGTGTTTTGTTTTAAGCTATTGTAAGTAATTTTGTTTACAAAAAAGGTAAAATGGGGTAATTTCTTAAGTTATAGTATATCATTTTGTCTATTTTGCAGCGTTTTGTTTTAAGCTATTGGAGGTAGTTTTTTTTTAAAAAAAGGTAAAAAGGGTAATTTCTTAAGTTATAGTACATCATTTTTTCTATTTTACAGCACTTTGTTTTAAGCTATTGGAAGTAGTTTTTTTTAAAAAAAGGATAAAAATGGGTAATTTCTTAAGTTAGAGTACAACATTTTGTCTAATTTACAGCGTTTTATTTTAAGCGATTGGAAGTTGTTTTTTTTAGAAAAGGTAAAAAGAGGTAATTTCTTAAGTTATAGTACAACATTTTGTCTATTTTACAGCATTTTTCTAAGCTATTGGATGTAGTTT
Organism: Allium cepa; assembly: GCA_030765085.1. Taxonomy (NCBI): domain Eukaryota; kingdom Viridiplantae; phylum Streptophyta; class Magnoliopsida; order Asparagales; family Amaryllidaceae; genus Allium; species Allium cepa. The sequence continues at coordinate 890,121,497 of CM060931.1, forward strand.
TTTTTTTAAAAATGTAAAAAGGGGTAATTTCTTAAGTTATAGTATAACATATTGCCTATTTTACAGTATTTTGTTTTAACCTATTGGAAGTATTTTTTTATTAAAAGTAAAAAGGGGTAATTTCTTAAGTTAGAGTACATCATTTTGTCTATTTTACAGCGTTTTGTTTTAAGCTATTGGTAATAGTTTTTTTAAAAAAAAAGGTAAAAATGGGTAATTTCTTAATTTGTAGCACAGTATTTTTGTCTATTTTACAGCGTTTTGTTTTTAAACTACTGGATGTAGTTTTTTAAAAAAAGGTAAAAACGTAATTTTTTAAGTTATACTACAACATTTTGTCTATTTTATAGCATTTTGTTTTAAGCTATTGGAATTAGTTGTTAAAAAAAAAAGTAAAAAGGGGTTGAAGTCAGAGCACATCATTTTGCCTTGTTTACAACGTTTTGTTTTAAGATATTGGAATTAGTTTTTTTTCAAAAAAAGGTAAAAATGGGTAATTTCTTAAGTTATAGTACAACATTTTTATCTATTTTGCAGCGTTTTGTTTTAAGCTTTTGGAAGTGTTTTTTTTTTAAAAAAAAAAGTAAAAAGCATTAATTTCTTAATTTATAGTACAATATTTTGTCTATTTTACAGCGTTTTGTTTTAAGCTATTGGAAGTACTTTTTTTTTAAATGGTAAAAAGGGGTAATTTTTAAAGTTATAGTACAACATTTTGTCTATTTTACAGCGTTTTGTTTTAAGCTATTGGAGGTATTTTTTTTTTAAAAAATAAAAAGGGATAATTTCTTAAGTTAGAGTACAGTATTTTGTCTTTTTTACAGCGTTTTTAAAGCTATTGGAAGAAGTTTTTTTCACAAAGGTAAAAAGGGGTAATTTCCTTAAGTTAAAGTATAGCATTTTTGTCTATTTTACAGCGTTTTATTTTAAGCTATTGGAAGTAGATTTTTTTTAAAAAAGGTAAAAAAGGTTAATTTCTTAATTGATAGTACAACTTTTTGTCTATTTTATAGCATTTTGTTTTAAGCTACTGGAAGTAGTTTTTTTTAAAAGGAAAAAAATGGGTAATTTCCTAAATTATAGTATAGCATTTTTTCTATTTTACAGCGTTTTGTTTTCAGCTATTGGAAGTAGCTCTTTTAAAGGTAAAAAGGGGTAATTTCTTAAGTTATAGTACAACATTTTGTCTTTTTTACAGCGTTTTGTTTTAAGCTATTGGAAGTTGTTTTATTTTAAAAAAAGATAAAAAGGGTTAATTTCTTAAGTTATAGTACAGCATTTTTGTCTATTTTACAACATTTTGTTTTAAGCTATTGGAAGTAGTTTTATTTTTAAAAAAGGGTAAAAAGAGTTAATTTCTTAAGTTATAGTACAACATTTTGTCTATTTTACAGCGTTTTTTTTAAATATCGAAAGTGGTTTTTTAAAAAAGGTAAATAGGGGTAATTTCTTAAGTTATAGTGCAACATTTTGTCTTTTTTACAGCATTTTGTTTTAGGCTATTGGAAGTAGTTTTTTTAAAAAAAGGTAAAAAGGGATCATTTCTTAAGTTATAGCACGACATTTTTGTTTATTTTACAGCGTTTTTTTAAGCAGTTTTTTTTAAGAAGGTAAAAAGGGGTAATTTCTTAAGTTATAGTACAACATTTTTGTTTATTTTACAGCGTTTTGTTTTAACCTGTTGGAAGTAATGTTTTTTTAAAAGGTAAAAATGGGTAATATCTTAAGTTATAGTACATCATTGTGTCTCTATTTTACAGCGTTTTGTTTTAAGCTATTGGAAGTACTTTTAAAAAAAAAAGGTAAAATGGTGTAATTTTGTACGTTATAGTACAGCATTTCGTCAATTTTACAGCGTTTTGTTTCTTGCTATTGGAATTAGTTTTATACAAAAAGGGTATAAAGAGGCAATTTATTAAGTTAATAGTACAGCATTTTGTCTACCTTACAGCATTTTGTTTTAAGCTATTGGAAGTAATTTTTATTTTTAAAAAGGTAATAAGGGGTAATTTCTTAATTTATAGTACAACGTTTTGTCTATTTTATAGAGTTTTGTTTTAAGCTATTGGAAGTCGTTTTTTTAAAAGGTAAAAATGGGTATTTTCTTAAGTTATAGTACAACATTTTGTCTATTTTACAGCGTTTTGTTTTAAAGGGGTAATTTCTTAAGTTAGAGCACAGTATTTTGTCTTTTTACAGCGTTTTGCTTTAAGATATTGGAAGTAGTTTATTTTTAAAAAAAGGTGAAAAGGGGTAATTTCTTAAGTTATAGTACAACATTTTTATCTATTTTACAGCGTTTTGTTTTAAGCTGTTGGAAGTGGTTTTTTTTAAAAGAAAAGGGTAAAAAGGGTCAATTTCTTAATTTATAATACAACATTTTGTCTATTTTAAAGCGTTTTGTTTTAAGCTATTGGAAGTTGATTTTTTAAAAAAAAGGTACAAAGGGGTAATTTTTTAAGTTATAGTACAACATTTTGTCTATTTTACAGGATTTTGTCTATTTTACAGCGTTTTGTTTTAACCTATTGGAGGTAGTTTTTTAAAAAAAATAAAAAGAAATAATTTCTTAAGTTAGAGTACTGCATTTTGTCTTTTTACAGCGTTTTTTAGCTATTGGAAGTAGTTTTTTTCAAAAAGGTAAAAAGGGGTAATTTCTTAAGTTAAAGTACAGTACTTTTGTCTATTTTACATCGTTTTGTTTTAAGCTATTGGAAGTAGATTTTTTTAAAAAAAGGTAAAAAAAGGTTAATTTCTTAATTGATAGTACAACTTTTTGTCTATTTTACAACGTTTTGTTTTAATTTATTGGAACTTGTTTTTTTTTAGAAGTTAAAAATGGGTAATTTCTTAAGTTATAGTATAGCATTTTTTCTATTTTACAACGTTTTGTTTTCAGCTATTGGAAGTAGTTCTTTTAAAGGTAAAAAGGGGTAATTTCTTAAGTTATAGTACAACATTTTTTCTTTTTTACAGCGTTTTGTTTTAAGCTATTGGAAGTAGTTTTATTTTAAAAAAAGGTAAAAGGGGGTAATTTTTTGAGTTATAGTACATTATTTTTGCCTATTTTACAGCGTTTGTTTTAAGCTATTGGAAGTAGTTTTATTTTTAAAAAATGGTAAAATGGGTTAATTTCTTAAGTTATAGTACAGCATTTTGTCTATTTTACAGCGTTTTGTTTTAAGATACTAGAAATAATTTTTTTAAAAAAGGTAAAAAGGGTAATTTCTTAAGCTATAGTACAGCATTTTCCCTTTTTGACAGCGTTTTGTTTTAGGCTATTGGAAGTAGTTTTTTTTAAAAAAGGTAAAAAGGGGTAATTTCTTAAGTTATAACACAACATTTTTGTCTATTTTACAACATTTTTTTACGCTGCTAGAGGTAGTTTTTTTTTAAAAAAGGTAAAAAGGGGTAATTTCTTTAGTTATAGTACAATATTTTTGTCTATTTTATAGAGTTTTGTTTTAACCTATTGTACGTGATTTTTTTCTAAAAGGTAAAAATGGGTATTATCTTAAGTTATAGTATAGCATTTTGTCTTTTTTACAGCGTTTTGTTTTAAGCTATTGGAAGTCGTTTTTTTCTAAAAAGTAAAAAAGGGTAATTTATTAAGTTATATTACAACATTTTGTCAATTTTACAGCATTTTGTTTTAAGCTATTGGAAGTAGTTTTTTGTAAAAGGTAAAAAGGGTTAATTTCATAAGTTATTGTATAGCATTTTCTCTATTTTACATCGTTCTGTTTTAAGCTATTTGAAGTAATTTGTAAAAAAAAAGGTAAAATGGGGTAATTTCATAAGTTGTAGTACAGCATTTTGTCAATTTTACACCGTTTTGTTTCATTCTATTGGAAGTAGTTTTTATTTAAAAAGGGAAAAAAGAGGCAATTTCTTAAGTTAATAGTACTGCATTTTATCTACTTTACAACATTTTGTTTTGAGCTATTGGAAGTAATTTTTTTTAAAAGGTAATAAGGGGTAATTTCTTAAGTTATAGTACAACATTTTGTTTATTTTACAGAGTTTTGTTTTAAGCTATTGGAAGTCGTTTTTTTTAAACAGTAAAAATTGGTAATTTCTTAAGTTATAGTACAACATTTTGTCTATTTTACAGCTTTTTTGTTTAGGCAATTGGAAGTAGTTATTTTTGAAAATGGTAAAATGAGGTAATTTCTCAAGTTATAGTACAACGTTTTGTTTTAAACTATTGGAAGTAATTTTTTCTTTAAAAAGGTAAAATGGGGTAATTTCTTAAGTTATAGTACAGCGTTTGTCTATTTTACAATGTTTTTTTAGCTATTGGAAGTGCTTTTTTATAAAAAGGTAAAAAGAGGTCATTTCCTAAGTTAATAGTACTGCATTTTGTCTACTTTGCCGCGTTTTGTTTTAAGCTATTGGAAGTAAATTTTTTTAAAAAAGGTAATAAGGGGCAATTTCTTAAATTATAGTACATCATTTTGTACATTTTAAAGCGTTTTGTTTTAAGCTATTGGAAAGTGATTTTTTTTAAAAGGTAAAAATGGGCAATTTCCTAAGTTATAGTACAGTATTTTTTCTATTTTACAGCGTTTTCTTTTAGGAAATTGGAAGTAGTTTTTTTAAAAAAGGGTAAAAGGAGGTAATTTCTTAAGTTATAGTACAGCATTTTGTCTATTATGCATCGTTTTGTTTTAAGTTGTTGGAAGTAGTTTTTTTTTTGAAAAAGGTAAAAAAAGGTGTAATTTCCTAAGCTATAGTACAACATTTTGTTTTAAGCTATTGGAAGTAGTTTTTTTTTGTAAAAAGGTAAAACGGGTAATTTCTTAAGTTATAGTACAGCTTTTTGTTTGTTTAACAACGTTTTGTTTTAAGCTATTGGATGTGGGTTTTTTAAAAAAAAGGTAGAAATGAGTAATTTTTTAGGTTACAGTAAAGCATTTTGTCTATTTTACAGCATTTTATTTTAAGCTATTGGAAGTAGTTTTTTTTATTTAAAAAAAAGGGTAAAAAGGTGTACTTTCTTAAGTTATAGTACAACATTTTTCCAATTTTACAGCGTTTTGATTTAAGCTGTTGGAACTAGGTTTTTTTTTTAAAGGTAAAAAGGGTAATTTCTTAAGTTATTGTACAGCATTTTGTTTATTTCAAAGCGTTTTTTTAAGCTATTGGAGGTAGTTTTTTTAAAAAGGCAAAAAGGGAAAATTTCTTAAGTAATAGTACGACATTTTGTCTATTTTATAGCGTTTTATTTTAAGCAATCGGATGTAAAAAAAATTTTTATAAAAAAAGGTAAAAAGGGGAAACTTTTTACGTTGTAGTATAGCATTTTGTCTATTTTACAGCGTTTTGTTTTAAGCTGTTGGACGTTGTTTTTTAAAAAAAAAAGTAAAAAGGGGAAACTTCTTAAGTTATAGTACAGTATTTTGTTTATTTTACAATGTTTTTTTTTTTTGAGCAATTAGAAGTATTTTTTTCAAAAGGTGGTAATTTCTTAAGTTATAGTGCATCATTTTGTCCATTTTACTGCATTTTGTTTTAAGCTATTGGAAGTAGGTTTTTTTTTTAAATAGGTAAAAGGGGGTAATTTCTTAACTTATAGTAGAGCATTTTGTCTATTTTACAGCGTTTTGTTTTAAGCTATTGGAAGTAATTTTTTTTCAAAAAAGGTAAAAGGGGGTAATTTGTTAAGTTATAGTATAGCATTCTGTCTGTTTTACAGCGTTTTGTTCTAAGCTATTGGAGGTAGTTTTTTTAAAAAAAGGGTAAAAGGGAGATTTTTTTAAGTTATAGTACATCATTTTGTCTATTTTACAATGTTTTGTTCTAAGCTATTGCAAGTAGTTTTTTAAAAAAAAAAAGGTAAAAGGGGGTAATTTCTTAAGTTATAGCATAGCATTTTGTCTATTTTACAGCGTTTTGTTTTAACCTATTGGAAGTAGTTTTTTTTTTTAAAAAAAAGGTAAAAAGGGGTAATTTCTAAAGTTATATTACAAAATTTTGTATATTTTACAGCGTTTTGTTTTAAGCTATTGGAAGTAGTTTTTTTTTAAAACAGGTAAAAGTTGGTAATTTTTTAAGTTATAGTATAGCATTATGTCTATTTTGTAGCGTTTTGTTTTAGGCAATTGGAATTAGTTTTTTTTTTTAAAAGTAAAAAGGAGTAATTTGTTGAGTTATAGTACAACATTCTGTTTATTTTACAGCGTTTTGTTTTAAACCATCGGAAGTAGTTTTTTTTTAAAATGTAAAAATGGGAAAATTTTTAAGTTATAGTACAGAATTTTGTCTATTTTACAGTGTTTTGTTTTAAGCTATTAGAAGTAGTTTTTTTTTAAAAAAAGGTAAAAAGGGGTATTTTCTTAAGTTATACTGCAGTATTTTATCAATTTTGCAGCGTTTTGTTTTAAGATACTGGAAGTAGTTTTTTTTTTAAAAAAGGGTAATTTCTTAAGTTATAGTACAACATTTTGTCTATTTTACAGCATTTTGTTTTAAGCTATTGGAAGTAGTTTTTTTAAAAACAGGTAAAAGAGGGTAATTTCTTATGTTATAGTACGACATTTTGTCTATTTTACAGCGTTTTGTTTTAAGCTATTGGTAGTTGATTTTTTTTTAAAAGGCAAAAGGGGGTAATTTGTTAAGTTATAAAACAACATTCTGTCTATTTTGCAGCGTTTTATTTTAATCTATTGGAAGTAGTTTTTTTAGAAAAAAAAGGGAAAAGGGGAAAAAAATTGAGTTATAGTACAACATTTTGACTATTTTACAGCGTTTTGTTTTATGCTATTAGAAGTATTTTTTTTTAAAAAAAGGTAAAAGGGGTAGTTTCTTAAGTTATAGTACAACATTTTGTCTATTTTACCGCATTTTGATTTAAGTTATTGGAAGTAGTTTTTTTAAAAAAAAAGATAAAAAAGGGTAATTTCTTAAGTTATAGTACAGCTTTTGGTCTATTCTACGGTGTTTTATTTTAAGATATTGGAAGTAGCTTTCTTTTAAAAATGGTAAAAGGGCGTAATTTCTTAAGTTATAGTACCGCGTTTTGTCTATTTTACAGCGTTTTGTTTTATGCTATTGGAAGTAGTGTTTTTTAAAAAGGTAAAAAGGGGTAATTTCTTAAGTTATAGTACAGCATTTTGTCTATTTTTTCGCATTTTGTTTTAAGCTATTGAAAATAGTTTTTTTTTTAAAGTAAAAAGGGGAAATTTTTTAAGTTATAGTACAACATTTTGTTTATTTTACAGCGTTTTGTTTAAAGCTATCGGAAGTTGTTTTTTTTAATAAAAGGTGTAAGGGGTAATTTCTTAAGTTATAGAATATCATTTTGTCTATTTTACAGCGTTTTTTTAAGCTATTGGAAGTAGTTTTTTTTAAAAAAATGGTGTAAATGGGTAATTTCTTAAGGTACAATACAGCATTTTTTTTATTTTACAGCATTTTATCATAAGCTATTGGAAATTGTTTTTTTTTCAAAAAAAGGTAAAAAGGGATAATTTCTTAAGTTATAGTACAATTTTTGTCTATTTTACAGCCTTTTGTAATAACCTATTGGAATTAGTTTTCTTTTAAAGTAAAAAGGGGTAATTTGTTAAGTTATAGTATATCATTTTGCCTATTTTACAGCTTTTTGTTTTAACCTATTGGAAGTAGTGTTTTTTTTTAAAAAAAGGAAAAGGAGGGTAATTTCATTAGTTATAGTACATCATTCTGTCTATTTTACAGCATTTTGTTTTAAGCTATTGGAAGAAGTTTTTTAAAAAAAGGCAAAAATGGGTAATTTCTTGAGTTATAGTATAACATTTTTTCTATTTTACAATGTTAACTCCTATGTTCAGCGACTCAGTGACACAAAGGAATTGGCGGCTTAACATATGAAGTGGGCTAAGCGACTTAACTTCTGAAGTGAAGCAGCGACTCAAAGGGTAAGCGATTTAAGGAGGTCAACGACTCAAAGGGTAAACGACTTAAGGACTTAACGACTTAAGAGGGTTGGACGACTTAAGGACTTAACGGCTTAAGAGGGATGAGCGACTTAAGGGGAGCAGCGACTTAACTAGTAAGCGACTCATGGAGTTATCGACCTAACGGCCTAAACACTCTACGACCTAAAGTGCTAAAGCAACAGCGACGTAACATCTTCTGCAAAAACCGGGGTCCCACAACCACTAGGTCGCTCGCGACTTAAGTCGGCCACGACCTAAGTTATAACAGGCTTATCCCTAAGTCGCCTAACTCCTTAGTTCATTTGAGAAAGGATCAGGAACTACGCTACCCTGTTCTACTGTGACCTTAAGTCGCGCCCGACCTACCGACCTATGACCTGACTTAAGTCGCTCACGACCTAATACTTAGAGAATAAATAGAGTCGCTTTCCCAGATGCAGGGGAGATCTACCAAATGATTAGGTGTGAGCCTGTTAAGTCGTGACTCGTATCTTCCTAACTCGCGAACGAGTTATGGTATATCCTAGGTCGCGCGCGACCTATAGCTCCATCCAAAACTCTATAAATACGACATGAGCTCCAACATGATGGGGACTTTTTCGGTCATTTTCTTCAAAGCATCGAGACTCAACCATCTTCAAACCAAGCCTTACTCCAACACTTGAAACTCACAAGAAGCTTCAATCAACTTCAAATAAGATTCAACACATTCAACCATGAATTCGGAGAATTCTCTTGCATCGAAGTTTTTCTAGCTACTTGTCTTTTGAAGTGAATTGTAATTGAAGGAAACTGTAAAGGATTGTAATCATATTAGCAATAAAGAAGGATTGAAGTGGACGTAGGCTTGATCGTAAGCCGAACCACTATAAACTCTGTGTCTCTTACTGCTTTTTCAGTGAATTACTGCGTTTTCTGTTTCCCGTGTTAACGGGTGGTTCTTTCATTCAAATCTCTATTTACATCGGGGTGTTAGCGTCTGACATTTTACGTTAACATTTTTGGTGCTTTCACTGAGAAACCAACTCAGGATACTGTCATCATAGCTTCACAGATATTTGTAGAGAAGATCTCTCTAAAAACAAGGAGTTTATCTGAAATAATGGCTCCAGGAATTAAGCGCAAGTCTGTTAGATCTGATGATGTTCGCGAGACTACTGCAACCTCTCCTCCTTTAAGTCAAACAACTCCAACTGTCGGAGTTACATGAGCAGAGCTAGATGCCGTTGTATCCGGGCTACATCGGCAAATGGAAGCCCAGAATAACCTAATGATGGAAAGATTGAATGCTTTATTTGAGGCAAACCGTCAACCAGTGTCTAAAGATTCAAATCTTGCTGAAGAAGTGCAGAATGTGGAAGGAAGAGATATCCCTCAAAGGGCGGCTGATCCAGTGGAAAGGACACCTCCCCAAGCCGGAGGATTGGGACTGCAACCGACTCTCCGTGAGCAACTGTCAAGGCAAAATTCGGAGAGAATGGCTGATGTTTGTCCCGCTGAGCCTCAGAATGATGAAGAGTAGTTCTCAGGCATGGTTCGTCTGATTATGAAAGAAAGTATGCAGAGAAATGAAGATGAGAAAGAATGGGGTTTCGCTCCGAGCAAGACTCCATTCACGGAAAAAATCCTGAAGGCAGAATTCCCAAGGAAGTTTGTCCCTCCAACTATTCCATCTTACAAGGGAACGAGCGATCCTAATGAGTTTCTGTATAAGTATGATTGGCACATGACGGGTGCCAGAGCCTCTTGTGAAATCAAATGCCGATATTTTTCGGTATACCTGGAAGGAGTTGCTTTACTTTGGTTCACAAAGCTGTCGGTCCGATCGATAGACCAATTTTCTGATTTGACCCGGAAATTCAAGGAACAGTTTCGATTATATGCGTCAAAGGCAAAGGATATAATGTCGTTATCCAGCTTGGAGCAGAATCCTGGAGAATCCATTAGAGCTTTCCTGAATCGCTTCAATATTGCTCTGGCTGAAGTGGACAATGCGGAGCCGAGAATGATTTTGACGTACCTGATGAAGGCTATTGATAAGACAAGTGAGTCTGGAGATGGTTGAAAATGAAGGAACCAAATTCACTTGACATATTTTATAAGAAAGCCGATGAATTCATGCGTCTGGAGAGCCTCCAAGCACCGGCTAAGGTGGTATCGACAGGGGCTGGAAATAGTAATGCTGCTCCGAATAAGAAGGAATCTGGCAACCAGAAGAGGAGGAACGATGCCCAGAAGAAGCAAGGAGATGCAAAGAAAGGACGTCCCTTCAACTTTCCCCTCTGACTGATACCCCATAAAACATCTACTTTGCAAACAAAGACACAGTTGAATTCCCCACACCAGCTAAGCAAAGAGTTAATGGAAGAGCTGAGAAGAATGGAAGGTTTTGCCGGTTCCATAACCAGCCCGGGCATGATACTAACGAGTGCCGTCACGTAAATGAGGTAATTGAGGAACTATTGAAGCAAAACAAGCTCCAACAATATGTAAGAAGGAACAAAAATGGCCCAACCTCGTCAACTCAAGGACAACAAGTTCATGTTCATTGTCCTGGCTCAAATGAGAAGGCGACAGCTCATGAATCAGAGAGGCCTCTTATAAATGTGGTTACATGAGGCCCTCACCCAGCTGGCAGGAGTTGGGGCGAGATGGAAAGATATGCCCGTGCTTTGAAGTATGCACCAGCAGATGAAAGTGTTTTTTTGTTAGAAGATGCTGCGCCCCTGAAGCAGCAGAAAGCCTTTAATGATGACATTATATTCAGTACTAGGGACTCGATGGGTGTTGAAGCTCCTACCATTGATCCTTTGGTCATCTCCGCTGGTATTGGGCCAGCTACTGTGAAAAGAGTTCTGGTAGATTGTGAAGCTTCATTCAACATTCTCTTCAAGAAGACTTTTGATCAAATGAAGATTCCAATGGCTGATGTTCAAGCTTCATCACTAAAGATTGCTCGTTTTACTGGTGAGCCGAAACAGCCAATTGGGACTATTGTCTTGTTCGTAGAGCTTGGAGAGGGGCAGAGAAAAGTGGCTCGAAAACAGATCTTTGTTATTGTTGAAGAATTTTCTGCCTACAATGCCTTCCTAAGCAGACCAACTCTGGCAGCGTTTAAAGCAATTCTTGCCCCATGGTGTATGACCATAAAATTCCCCACAGATAATGGAGTCGGTGTGGTGAAAGGGGATCAGAATGCTGGACAAGAATGTTATCTTACAGAGTTGCGTGAATCGAGAAAGAGAGAAATGGGAAAAGATGCGGCAGCCCCAGTCCGCATCAAAGAATCAACCTTGTAGCAATTACAGGGTGGACCCTGCATAGGCGAACATAGCGGTGCACGAAGAGAGATGGATCCAAGAAAAGCCAGTGCAGGGGAAAATAGAGTGGTACCAGTTGAAGTGACAGTCCCGGTACCTGTTGACCCCAAAGACCTGAATAAAGTGTTGAATGTGGGTTCGCAGCTTAATGCAATGGTTCAAAATGTTTTGATATCATTTTTAAAAGCAAATCTGGATGTATTCGCCTGGACTCATGCCGATATGTGTGGAATATCTCCAGAAATTGCGGTGCATACCTTGAATGTTGATCCAAAGTTTACACCGGTAAAGCAGAAAAGAAGAACTCAAGGTCCTGAAAGGTTAGCAGCATTGAAAGAGGAGGTTGATCGGCTCATGGAGAATGGTTTTATCAGGGAATCTACTTATCCGAATTGGGTCTCAAATCCAGTACTGGTTAAAAAAGCTCATGTGAAATGGAGAGTGTGCATTGACTTTTCAGATCTAAACAAAGCTTGCCCCAAAGACTACTTCCCGTTACCCAGGATTGACCAGTTGGTGGATGGAACGGCAGGGTATGAATTGTTATCTTTTATTGATGCCTATTCCGGATATAAACAGACCATGATGCATGAGCCAGATCAGGACACGAGCTTTATCACTGATGTTGGTCTCTACTGCTACAGAGTCATGCCTTTCGGACTTAAGAACGCAGGGGCAACTTACCAAAGACTTGTGAATGCCATGTTTAAACCGCAGATTGGCAAGACTATGGAAGTTTATGTCGATGAAATGCTGGTAAAGTCAAAGAAAACAGTGGACCACATGGATCACTTGGCAGAAATGTTCTCAATCCTCCGAAAGTACGGTTTGAAGCTGAACCCTTTGTAGTGTTCATTTGGAGTAGAATCTGGAAAGTTTCTAGGTTTCATTGTGAGTGCAAGGGGCATTGAAGCTAATCCTGCTCAGATAACTGCCTTAAGAGAAGTCAAAGCTCCTAGAAAGAAGAAGGAATTGCAAAGTCTCAATGGAAAAGTTGTTGCCTTGAGTCGGTTCATTTCCAAAGCTACTGATAAATGCATTCCATTCTTCGATGCTCTAAAGAAAGGAAGAAAAAACTTTGACTGGACTCCTAAATGCCAGAAAGCTTTCGATGAGCTGATTCGTCATATGGAAACGCCTCCTATACTTTCTAAGCCTGACAATGGTGAAGATCTTTTTGTATATTTGGCAATCTCGTCTCATGCCCTCAGCGTAGCTTTGATACGGGAGGATGCGAAACTTCAGCGCCCGGTCTACTACATCAGCAAGAGATTCACTAGGGCAGAATTGAACTATTCAAAGTTGGAAAAGCTCGCCTATTGTCTATTATGCATCAAGAAAATTGAGGCCATATTTCCAAGCTCATCCATCAAAGTCCTTATCGATCAGCCCTTGAAGCAAGTCCTGTTTCGTCCTGAAACTTCGGGTCGTCTTTTGAAATGGAATATCGAACTCAGGCAATATGATATCACTTATCACCCCCGAAGAGCAATCAATGGACAAGCTTTGGCAGACTTCATTGCAGAGTGTACAGACAAAGGCGATAGTGAGGATGTGGTGACCGATAATCCTTCAATCCGGTGGAAATTGTATGTTGATGGCGCAAGAAATGATTACTATTCTGGGGCCGGGGTTGTACTCAAAACCCCTGAAGGACGGTCACTGTGTTATGCTTTAATATTGGAATTCCCTTCGACAAACAATGAAGCAGAGTATGAAGCTCTTATTGCCGGTTTAAGAATTGCTAAAGAACTGAACATCAAGGCATTACAGATCTTCAGTGATTCACAGGTTATCGTGTGTCAAGTCAAGAAAGAGTTTCAAGCCAAAGGGGGGAACCTACCCACATATTTGTCCAAGGCCTGGGAGCATCTTGATGATTTCGACCATTACACAATAAGCCATCTTCCTCGGGAAGAGAATACGAAGGCAGATTCCCTCGCAAAATATGCGAGCACCGGGGTAGCTCAATTATTGGGATTAGTTCCTGTAGAAGTCCTGTCAACTCCAAGCATTGATGAAATGGATATTGACTGGATCATGACTGTATCACAGGAGCGAGAATCATGGATGACTCTGATATTGGAATACCTGCGCGACGGCTCTCTACCAGAAAACCCAAGTGAACGGCAGAAGTTGTTGAGAAAATCATCCAGATTTGTAATTCAAGATGGCCGATTGTATAGGCGGGGATTCTCAATGTCATTACTCCGATGTGTGACCAAGGAAGAAGCTGAAACAATTCTAACTGAGGTATACGGAGGAGAGTGTGGAGACCATTTAGGCGGTCAAACTTTAGCAAAGAAAATTCTCCGTTATGGATATTTTTGGCAGGATATTAATCGTGAAGCCGCTAGTTACGCCCAAAAATGTGACCGATGCCAGAGATTTGCAAAAATCCCAAGAGCGCCTTCCACTGAGATAACGCAGATGGTCATTCCATGGCCATTTGCTATTTGGGGAATGGATCTCATCGGGCCTTTGCCAACTGCAAAATCTGGAATCAGATATGTTATTGTTGCTGTGGATTATTTTACGAAATGGGCTGAATATGAACCCTTAGCTACTATTACCTCTATGAAAATGATAAACTTTGTAACTAAGAATATCATTTGCAGGTATGGAGTGCCTCAAAAGATAATCACGGACAATGGAACCCAATTTGAAAGTGAAGAGTTTCGGGATTTAGCCAAAAATTCAAGATTCCGAAAAGTTTCTCAATAGTGGCTCATCCGTAGGCAAATGGGCAAGTGGAAGTAGTAAACAAAATAATCAAATCAACCATCAAAAAACAGCTGGAAAAAGCAAAAGGTGGTTGGGTCGATAAATTTCCGCTAACACTATGGGCGTATAGAACTACGCATAAAACTGCGACGGGGCACACTCCATTTTCATTGGCATATGGATCAGAGGCAATGATTCCGGTAGAAATAGAGGTCCCTTCATATAGAAGAATCCATTTTAGTCAAGCCGAAAATGAAAAGCTGCAGCTTGAAGCCCTTGACTTCCTTGATGAGAAAAGGGAAGAAACTGAACTCAGAACTGCAGCTCACCAGCAAAGAATAGCCAGGCACTTCAATTCCAAAGTTCGCCGGCGCAGCTTTGAAGTGGGGATCTAATCTTAAAAAGAATTATGACACCTACAGGCGTGCTTGGACCAATCTGGGAAGGGCCGTATGTTATAGGCCAAAAACTTCTTGATGGCACATTCAAACTTGTAACTGTCGAAGGAGACCCAATTCCAAGAGCTTGGAACAACAATCATTTGCGCCCATATTTTACTTGAAGGCTTTAATGAAATATTGTAAAAGAATGATGAACATATGATTCTTGTAATGAAAGTCGTTGTAAAGTCAGTGCAAGTGAATAATAAGAGTTATAAAGTGAATGTAGGCCCAGTTCTTGGCCGAACCACTATAAATCTTGTGTTCTTTATTATTATAGACTGCTTTGTTTTATTTCGACATATAAAATACGTTAATTGTGTTACTAAAATGTCGAACTAATAATGCAGGCCATAAAAACAAAGCTTACCCCTCGCAAGACCAAGCGATCTCCGACATCACCCAGCAAGAATACGCTAAACCATTCAAAATTTCCATACTCAAATCTTACGAAAGAAGTGCTTCGAATAAAAGTTAGCGATGTGGCTGGAAGTGGGCCACTTCTAACTAACTGCAAATGTTTGTACAAACGAGCATTCGGTTAAATAGCATGTGTCTACCACCACCAACTCACTTAACTATGAAGTATATTTCTTTGGATAAGGAAAATTGTTGGCAACTAAAAGGGGATGATATTTGGAAAAGATAACGGGGATCGCCGATATGAATAGATGGCAAAGAGACATGGGCGGGCAAGCATCAAACAGCAAAAGACCTCTTCGGAGGCACAAGCCCTCTTCGGAGGCACAACTCTTTGGAGGATAAAGACCTCAAACGGGGCATGCCAGAAGACTTTCTCAACATGGTATGGAATGATCGGAAGCACCTTCCCAACAGGAAGGCGAAGCGCTTGTTTACTAGTTGAGACAGTTTGCGTAGACAAGCGTCCAAGTAACTTGCATTCGCCCCATGAGTACATGAGACGATCGGAGGCACCTTCCCAAGTGGAAGGCAAGGCGCTCGTTCACTAGTTGAGACAATCTATGTAAACAAACGTCCAAGTAACTTGCGCTCGCCCCGTGAATTCAACCAACCATGAGGAAGAGACTTTCAGGCATCTTCGAAGGCACACATCTCACCAGGATCTGAAATAAAACTTCACAAGTGCTGAGATGTGAAAAGCCCTCTTCGGAGGCCCATTTCACCATAGTTGAAATGCCAAAAGACCTCGAGCGGGCCTCGCCAGAAAAAGAGAGTTCTTTCTCGACATAAAGTTGCGGACTAATCGGTGGCACAGGACACTTGTGTCCGCCTTCACACGAGTCGAAATGTGAAAAGCCATCTTCGGTGGCCCGCTTCCCAACGAACAGGGAAAATATAAAAGCCTCTCCCAAGAGGCAGAAACAAAAAGCCCTCTTCCCAGAGGCACAATCAAACAAAAGGCCCTCTTCCCAAAGGCACAATCAAACAAAAAGCCCTCTTCCCAGAGGCACAATCAAACAAAAAGCCCTCTTCCCAGAGGCAGAAGCAAGTCAAAGCCCACTTTACCGCGAAAGAAAATTCACTCAAAATAAAAGTGATTTTCTCCAAAAAGCGAAGTGCAAAAACTTCGCAACAAAAAAAAAGAAAAAAGAAAAAAGAAAAAACTCCTCCAAAATGAGGCACATCCTACTAAATACGAAAAATATTTCCTTAAAATGGGAATATTATCCTATAAAGTACAGATGCAAGCCTCCTTCAAATGGAAAAGCTGCTCTCTAAAGAAAGAGTATAAGTCTTCTCGAAATAGAGGAATTGTTCTCTAAAAATCTTTGCCAATGCGAAAGAGATTGCAATAAACCATGGTATGGGGGCAGCACACCATAAGTACAAGAATGGAAACAATGCTCAAACAACATACCATAGGCTCATTGCAATATCACACAAAGGAAACGAGGAACTTGTATAAAATAAAGAATAAATGTATTCTCAAATACAGATAGAAGTTTGTATAGGTAAAAGGAACATTTTATTCAATACTACAAAAAATACTTGTACATGTTTCAGGATAAAGAAAAGCGGGGGCCGGTACCCGCACAATCTCCGGCCAGTACATGCAAAAAAGCAAAAAGTAAAGCAAAGTAGGGAAAGCAGGGTTCATCACTTCTTTCTCCCACCACCTTTAGAGCCTTCACCTGGTTTAATAGGCAATTTTTCAAGCCGACTTGGGAGAGTTGAGGGAAAAGGAGAGAGAGCTAGTGCTGGATCAACTTCCGTTTCCTTTTCAGTAGCAGAAATGCTTCTCCCTTTCTTCTTTGAAGTTGTACGCTTCCTCCTCTTTCTTGAAGAAGACTCACTTCCTGGGGTGACAAGAGCAGACAATTTTATGTCATCAGAAAGGGTTCGCTCCGGAGATACTTCGCCTCCTTCAAGTCCTTCGGCCTTTTGCTCCTGCGAGGCAGCTGGATCATCCAAGTCTTGAAGGGTTCCTATTAATTCTTCCTGTGATCCCGGCTGGGAAGTAGGAGAAATTCGAAAGGTTGGAGGAGGAGAAATTTCTACGACACTGGGCGTTTTCACTGCAGAAGAGAAGCAAAAAATGTTAGTATCTCCCGCAAAGAGAGGAGATAACGACTCATCGAGTCTTAAGTAATAAGCAATGAGTTCATCAAGCTCGGCCGAAGCAAATGTGTAATCCACTTGACCTGGTTCGACGTTAATATTACCTGGAGAAGTGGGCTTCCTAATGTCAACTTCATAAGCTTGTGCTTCGGTGCTCTCTTCGCCTTCATCTCCACCCTGTGCACTTGTAATCTCGGTTATAACTTTAGCAGGGGACGGAGAATGGGAATCGGAGCCTGGGATGTCAATGTCGGCCGAAATTGAAGGAGGGATAGGGGCAAGTTAACGGTGCTTCTTTCATCATCCCAGCACGCTCTCTAGCGAGTTGCTCTTTTCCTCTAGTAAGGGATGCACGAGCCCCGTCATCCAGGTAATGTGCCTCGAGTTCTTCTTCGGCATACCCAGCATCTTTAAGCATATCAAGCGCAGCTTCCCATACTTCAGCGAAAGTGATTTCATATTTGGGGCCCAAAAATGCCAGACTGCCACGCCCTAGGACACTTTGCAAGTAGAAGTCGAATAATGTCGAACTGACATCGGCTTTGGTGGCTTGATGAGCTTCTTCAGCTGCAATTTTATCGGCAACAGCCTCATCACGCTCTTTCTCAACTGTAGCAAGTCGAGTTTTCAACGTCTCAATTTCGAGATTCTGAGAACTGGTCTGTTGTCGCAACTGGGCAACTTCAGCGTGATAATCTTCTATAACCTTTTCCTGCCGCATGAGTTTATCTTCGGCCTCTCGTTGGCCAGCATGAGTATCCCGCACTTGCTGCAGAAGCACACTTTCCCTTTGAGAATAGGAAGTGGAGGACGTAGCATGCTCCTCTTTAAGCTTTCCAACTTCCGCTTCAAGCTTTTCGTTATAAGCGGCGATGCTCCTCATCTCTGCGTCATGTTGATCAAAAGTCTTTTGCCATTCGGATTTATCATTCTCCATGGTCAACATAGCCTCAAGGTTCGCACGGTTCACTCTCTAGAGTTCGTCAACAAGTTTCTGCCAATTCGACATTCTCTCAATATCAAGCTTGACAGCGTCAAGATTTCGCTACATGGCTGGTTTGTCGATTGGAACCAGATCAAGATCAAAGCGTCCCTTCAAGCACCAGTTTGGAAATCGACTTTGAAGAGTAGCTGGGCCTGGTCCGACCTGATATGAGGGCCTGCCAATGATCGTCGGAATGTCGGTACGAGCGAGAGCGGGAGATTGAGGAGGCACCGAAGCAATGGGATCTTTAGGAATGTCAGATGATGACTTTTCATCGTGCTTGGTCCGTTTGCTTGAACCTTCGGCGGCGTGGCTTTTTCCTTTATCGTCATGGGATTTCCGTTTAAGGGAATCATCCTCTCTGTGGGAAGAGTCACGACGTTCTTCCCCTCTCCCGTACCGTTCTTCGTATGCTCTTCTCTCCTGAGCTTTTCGAGCAGCCCTCTCCTCATCAGTTTCCCTATGAGGGGGAAGATAGCGCCTGTAATCATATTGACTGCGCCTGCCATACTGCTTAAAGTCATCATAATACAAGCCACTTCGCCCCATTTAAGAACCTGAAATTGAAAAAGATGCATAACTTGAAAATTTTCAAATTGCAAGGAGTTAAGTGCATATCAGTGCCAATAAATCCTATGTGTGTGTGGTGTGTGCAAACTACACGTGTTGAACTACGAACCGCTCCTCAATTGGGGGGTGGTCACAGATTTTACAGCCAATGTTGATTCTTAAGCTAGAGGAGTTTGTTGGAGAGCAGACGTCGCTCAACCACTGGAGATACCATTTTAGCAGCGGACAGATCATCTTTAAAGAGTTCTTGAGACGTAACCATAAAGTCGCTCAACCCTTCGAAAGTGTCATTACCACTGTGTTCAACAGGGCTCTTCACCTCAACTCCTTCATCAGTAGTCTTCCTGGTTTGTTGAAGATCTTCTTCTTCTTCGATAACTGGGGCAAGAGCAAGTTTACAAGATGGTCCCACAATGACAGTTGGAGTAGAACATTTTACCAACGAAGCCTCAATTGTAAGCTCCTTCGGTATGGGTTCGTCAGTAGAAACGGGGGCATCTAATGCCTTAGCTGGGGAATCAGGGACTTCGTGAGGTTGTGTAGAGCGGGAAGAATGTAGAAGTCCAGACTGATGTAGAAACTCATCCTTCAACAGAAATTTTATATTCCTTTCCTCAGCATCCACGGCATTCAGTCTTTCAAAAATTTACTTGTGGCCTGGATCTCTAGAGGGGGGAAGAAGTGCTGAAAAAGGAAAGAGTAAAATTAGCACTTAGCAACTCAGATCTCATAAATCTCAAGAATGGAAAAAATAAGAAGCAGGTAATCTTACTTCTTACTCTCCAGATAGCATAAAACCCTGGGGGGCAGCGAACAAAGAAAAACTGATTCAAGAAGCCATGTGCGCTTTCGGAAAGATCGGTAATGAGTTTACGATTCCTAGCGCTTCTTACAACAGTAATGGAGGGATGATCTTTATTTTTAGCAAATGAGCATAAGTAGCAAATTTCTTCGAAGCTCGGCAAACGATCAAGAGTTCTCCTAAATAAAACACATAACCCCATCAGGATAGCATAGCCATTGGGATGTAGTTGAAACGGAGAGATGGTCAACCGAAGCAGAACCGTTCGAAGAAAATCGTTAAAAGGAGGAATTGCTCCACTTAGGCACATCTGGCGATTGACTGCTACAAAACCATAAGATGGATTATCGACGGTATCACTCGGCCCGGGAAGTAGAGCATCACTCTCAGCAAGGCCAAATTGAATGCGTAACTGGTTAAATGCTCTCTGGGTTAAGGTAGTCGGAGTTCCTTCTGGAGGATTCACTATGGGAATAGCTGACGAAAAAGTCTCTCCAGCTTGAGCTACCACTTCTTCTTGATGTGAAGCCATTCTACATAAACAACTAGACATTCAAACATGAAGGTGCACGTTTCCTAAATGTGTGAAGTGCTGTGTAGAGCTAACAAAGCAACAAGCAAATATAATGGAAATTAAACATGTGTCAATTGCAATATTTCAAGACTTGTCGCTTTAAGTCCAAATACAAGTGCAATATTAATGCAAACAAATCGACTTTAGTTGATTAACATTGTTTTAATGCTTCACGAGTTTGTTGATTCACAACATTTCATACAATTTCTTTAAGTTAATTACCCATTATCGACTAATCTGTCATTTGATGTGGGCAATCAGTGCCAGTATATTCGCCCTAGTTTTCTGTAAATGTTGTATTTAGCAGGTTATTAGCATCAAATTTGGTATAATCTGTTAAGAAAGCATAGCAAAGTCATGCAAGTTATTTCGGCAGTTTAAAGTTCGAGTTGGAAGTATAATCAAGTTCTATCAACATCTCGAAGTTTTCAAGTTTTGTTCAAACCATTTAGTCGCAGTCCAGAAGTTCTCTAAGTTCTAAGTCGTTCACGACTTAACAGGATAGGTTGAGATTGATCTAGGCTGGAAGAAACAATTCGGTAGTGAAAAATTGTCCAAGTGCTGAGTCGTCCATGACCTAAAGGTTAAAGTCGTCCATGACCCAAAGGAAAAGTCGCGTTAAGGACCTAGAGGCTAAGTCGCTCATACGACCTAGAGGTTAAGTCCCAAAAATTGTCGGATCGGCCAAATCTGCTAAGTCGCGGGGATCTTTAAGTTGCCTGGGTTCCTTAGGTTGTTTCTGGATGATGCAGCGATCCAAGGCTATCTCCCGTTGGAACCAATAAGCCCTACTACTCACCAATTACACTTTGCCATGTGTTTATCCACCATTGTGTCATTTGAAGCACCATACCTAAACCCAAAATCCACTAACCCGTTAACCAAGTGTTTCTTCGTCTCCTCCAAACATCTAAGATCCCATCACCTCCTCCAAATTTCCAGAAACTATTGCTGACTACACGAATTCAAACACTTGCCAAATAACTCCATAAGATCCTAAGCCGATTCATTTTTTAAGGCAACTGCCAACAGTCGACGATGGTCAAACGACGAATCAGGGTGTAATCTCACAGCATGGAAACAAAAACTGTATTGAAATGGTTATGGAGGGGTTGGTGGCAAACACAATGGAAAGATGATCGGAATTACCTAAACCTGATGTTGAAATAGCGGTCAAGGATGCAAAGAGGAGGATTTTGTGTTAAATTTTAAGCTCGGATGCAACAATGGCGGCAGAATGATAAGCAATAAAGTAAAGAGGGAGAAGCGACTTAACAGCTTATATTGGAAGTAGAGGAGAAGATGGATGGACGCGCGAGTTAACAAGCTTCTTGAGTCGCCCACGACTTAGGGACTAAATCGAAGCACACGACCTACGACCTATGACCTAGGCATGTACATCGAGGGGCAAATGTTAACTCCTATGTTTAGCGACTCAGTGACACAAAGGAATTAGCGGCTTAACATATGAAGTGGGCTAAGCGACTTAACTTCTGAAGTGAAGCAGCGACTCAAAGGGTATGCGACTTAAGGAGGTCAACGACTCAAAGGGTATACGACTTAAGGACTTAACGACTTAAGAGGGTTGGACGACTTAAGGACTTAACGGCTTAAGAGGGTTGAGCGACTTAAGGGGAGCAGCGACTTAACTAGTAAGCAACTCATGGAGTTATCGACCTAACGGCCTAAACACTCTGCGACCTAAAGTGCTAAAGCAACAGCGACCTAACATCTTCTGCAAAAACAGGGGTCCCACAACCACTAGGTTGCTCGCGATTAAGTCGGCCACGACCTAAGTTATAACAGGCTTATCCCTAAGTCGCCTAACTCCTTAGTTCATTTGAGAAAGGATCAGGAACTACGCTACCCTGTTCTACTGTGACCTTAAGTCGCGCCCGACCTACCGACCTATGTCCTGACTTAAGTCGCTCACGACCTAATACTTAGAGAATAAATAGAGCCGCTTTCCCAGATGCAGGGGAGATCTACCAAATGATTAGGTACGAGCCTGTTAAGTCGTGACTCGTATCTTCCTAACTCGCGAACAAGTTATGGTATATCCTAGGTCGCGCAAGACCTATAGCTCCATCCAAAACTCTCTATAAATACGGCATGAGCTCCAACATAATGGGGACTTTTCCGATCATTTTCTTCAAAGCATCGAGACTCTGCCATCTTCAAACCAAGCCTTACTCCAACACTTGAAACTCACAAGAAGCTTCAATCAACTTCAAATAAGATTCAACGCATTCAACCATGAATTCGGAGAATTCTCTTGCATCGAAGTTTTTCTAGCTACTTGTCTTTTGAAGTGAATTGTAATTGAAGGAAACTGTAAAGGATTGTAATCATATTAGCAATAAAGAAGGATTGAAGCGGACGTAGGCTTGATCGTAAGCCGAACCACTATAAACTCTGTGTCTCTTACTGCTTTTTCAGTGAATTACTGCTTTTTCTGTTTCCCGTGTTAACAGGTGGTGGTTTCATTCAAATCTCTATTTGCATCGGGGTGTTAGCGTCTGACTTTTTACGTTAACATACAGCGTTTTGTTTTTAGCTATTAGAAGGAGTTTTTTTTTAAAAAAAAGGTAAAAAGGGGTAATTACTTAAGTTATAGTACAACATTTTGTTTATTTTACATCATTTGGTTTTAAGCTATTCGAAGTATTTTTTTTAAAAGGTAAAAGGAGGTTATTTCTTAAGTTATAGTACAACATTTTGTCTATTTTACAGCGTTTTTTTTCAGCTATTGGAAGTAGTTCTTTTTAAAAAAAAAAGTAAAAGGGGCAATTTCTTAAGTTATAGTAAAGCATTTTTCTATTTTATAGCGTTTTGCTTTTAGCTAATGGAAGTAGTTTATTTTTTAAAAAAAAGGTAAACATGGGTAATTTCTTAAGTTATAGTATAGCATTTTTTCTGTTTTACAGTGTTTTGTTTTAAGCTATTAGATGTAATTTTTTTCTTAAAAATGTAAATGGGGGTAATTTCCTAAGTTATAACGCAGCGTTTTGTCCATTTTACAAAGTTTTTTTTTTAGGCTATTGGAAATATTTTTTTTAAGAAAAAAAGGGTAAATGGGGGTAATTTCTTAAGTTATAGTACATCATTTTGTCTATTTTACAACATTTGTTTTTAAGCTATTGGAAGTAGTTTTTTTAAAAAAAATGATAAAAGGGATAATTTCTTATGTTATAATACAACATTTTGTCTAATTAACAACGTTTTGTTTTAAGCTATCGGAAGTAGATTTTTTTTATAAAAAACGGTAAAAAGGGGAAAATTTTAAGTTATAGTATAGCATTTTGTCTATTTTACAACGTTTTGTTTTAAGCTATTGGAAGTAGTTTTTTTTTTTTAAAAAAAGGTAAAAAGCGATAATTTCCTAAGTTATAGTACATGATTTTGTCTATTTTACAACGTTTTGTTTTAAGCAATTGGAATTATGTTTTTTTAAAAAGGTAAAAAGGGGTAATTTCGTAAGTTATAGTACAACATTTTGTTTATTTTACGGCGTTTTGTTTTAAGCTATTGGGAGTAGGTTATTTTTAAAACAGGTAAAAGGCGGTAATTTCTTAAGTTATAGTACAACATTTTGTCTATTTTACAGCGATTTATTTTAATTTATTGGAAGTAATTTTTTTTTCAAAAAAGGTAAAAGGGGGTAATTTGTTAAGTTATAGTACAACATTCTGTCTATTTTACAGCTTTTTTGTTTTAAGCTATTGGAAGTAGTTTTTTTTTTAAAAAGGTAAAAAGGGGAAATTTTTTAAGTTATAATACAACATTTTGTCTATTTTACAAAGTTTTGTTCTAAGCTATTGGAAGTATTTTTTTTTAAAAAAAAAGGTAAAAAGGGTAATTTCTTAAGTTATAGTACAACATTTTGTCTATTTTACAGTGTTTTGTTTTAATCTATTGGGGTAGTTTTTTTAAAAAAAAAAGGGAAAAGGGGGTAATTTCTTAAGTTATATTACAAAATTTTGTCTATTTTATAGCGTTTTATTTTAAGCTATTGGAAGTGGTTTTTGTTTTAAAAAAATGTAAAACTGGGTGATTTCATAAGTTATAATATAGCATTTTGTCTATTTTACAGCGTTTTGTTTTAAGCTATTGGAAGTAATTTTTTTTTAAAAAGGTAAAAGGGGGTAATTTGTTAAGTTATAGTACAGCATTCTGTCTATTTTACGGCGTTTTGTTTTAAGCTATTGGAAAGTACTTTTTTTTTAAATAAAGGTGAAAAGGGGAAATTTTTTAAATTATAGTACATAATTTTGTCTATTTTAAAGCGTTATGTTTTAAGCTATTGGAAGTGGTTTTTTTAAAGAAAAAGATAAGAAAGGGTATTTTCTTCAGTTATATTACAACATTTTGTCTATTTTACAGCGTTTTGTTTTAAGCTATTGGAAGTATTTTTTTAAAAAAAATGTAAAAAAGGGTAATTTCTTAAGTTATATACAGCATTTTGTCTATTTTACAGCGTTTGATTTTATGTTATTGGAAATAGTTTTTTTTTTTTTTGAAACAAGAAAAAGGGGGTAATTTCTTAAGTTATACTACAGCATTTTGTCTATTTTACAGCCTTTTGTTTTAAGCTATTGGAAGTAGTTTTTTCAAAAAAAGGGTAAAAGGGGGTAATTTTTTAAGTTATAATACAACATTCTGTCTATTTTACATCGTCTTATTTTAAGCTATTGGAAGTAGTTTTTTTTGAAAAA
Source organism: Allium cepa (assembly GCA_030765085.1). Classification (NCBI taxonomy): domain Eukaryota; kingdom Viridiplantae; phylum Streptophyta; class Magnoliopsida; order Asparagales; family Amaryllidaceae; genus Allium; species Allium cepa. The sequence goes on from CM060931.1 coordinate 890,146,090, forward strand.
AAAGGTAAAGAGGGAAAAAAAATTTAAGTTACAGTACAACATTTTGTCTATTTTACAGTGTTTTGTTTCAAGCTATTAGAAGTGGTTTTTTTAAAAAAAAGGGTAAAAGGGGGTAATTTCTTAAGTTATAATGTAGCATTTTGTCTATTTTACATTTGTTTTGTTTTAAGCTATTGGAAGTAGTTTTTAAAAAAAAAAGTTAAATAGGGGTAATTTCTTAAGTTATAGTACAACATTTTGTCTATTCTACAGCGTTTTGTTTTCAGCTATTTAAAGTAATTTTTAAAAAAACGGTAAAATGGTGTAATTTCTTAAGTTATAGTACAACATTTTGTCTATTTTACAGCGTTTTGTTTTAAGCTATTGGAAGTAGTGTTCTTTTTTAAAAAAGGGGTAATTTCTTAAGTTATAGTACAACATTTTGTCTATTTTACAACATTTTATTTTAAGCTATTGGAAGTAGTTTTTTTTTTTAAAAAAATGGTAAAAAGGGGAAATTTTTTAAGTGTACAACATTTTGTCTATTTTACAACGTTTTGTTTTAATCTATTGGAAGTAGTTTTTTTTAAAGAAGGTATAAGGGGTAATTTCTTAAGTTATAGAACAACATTTTGTCTATTTTACAGCGTTTTGTTTTAATCTATTGGAAGTAATTTTTATTTTTTTAAAAAAGGTACATATGGGTAATTTCTTAAGTTACAGTGCAGCATTTTGTCTATTTTACAGCATTTTGCTTTAAGCTATTGGAAGTATTTTAAAAAAAAGGTATAAACGGGTAATTTCTTAAGTTACAATACAGCATTTTGTTTATTTTACAGCGTTTTGTTTTAAGCGATTGGAAGTAGTTTTTTTGTTCAAAAAAAGGTAAAAAGAGATAATTTCTTAAGTTATAGTACAAAACTTTTTGTCTATTTTACAGCTTTTTATATTAACCTATTGGAATTAGTTTTCTTAAAAAGTAAAAAAGGGGTAATTTCTTAAGTTATAGTATAACATTTTGCCTATTTTAGAGCGTTTTGTTTTAACATATTGGAAATAGTTTTTTTTATAGAAAAATGGTAAAAGGGGGTAATTTCTTAAGTTATAGTACAACATTCTGTCTATTTTAAAGCATTTTGTTTTAAGCTATTGGAAGAAGTTTTATTTAAAAAAGGCAAAAATGGGTAATTTCTTAAGTTATAGTACAAAATTTTGTTTATTTTATAGCGTTTTGTTTTTAGCTATTAGGAGTGTTTTTTTTTAAAAAGGTAAAAAGGGGTAATTTCTTAAGTTATAGTATAACATCATGTCTATTTTACAGCGTTTGGTTTTAAGCTTTTGGAAGTAGTTTTTTTTAAAAGGTAGACGGAGGTTATTTCTTAAGTTATAGTACAACATTTTGTCTATTTTACAACGTTTTGTTTTACGCTATTAGAAGAAGTTTTTTTAAGAAAAAGGTAAAAAGGTGTAATTTCTTAAGTAATAGTACAACATTTTGTCTATTTTATAACGTTTTGTTTTTAGCTAATGGAAGTATTTTAAAAAAAAAAGGTAAACAGGGGTAATTTCTTAAGTTATAGTAAAGCATTTTTTCTGTTCTACAGTGTTTTGTTTTAAGCTATTGGAAGTAGGCTTTTTAAAAAAAAGGTAAAAGGGGGTAATTTCCTAAGTTATAACACAGCATTTTTTCCATTTTACAGCGTTTTGTTCAAACTATTGGAAGTAGTTTTTTTAAGAAAAAAGGGTAAATAGGGGTAATTTCTTAAGTTATAGTACATCATTTTGTCTATTGTACAACGTTTTGTTTTAAGCTATTGGAAGCAGTTTTCTTTTTTTAGAAAACGGTAAAAATGAGTAATTTCCTATGTTAAAGTACATCATTTTGTCTATTTTACAACGTTTGGTTTTAAGCAAACGGAAGTAGATTTTTTTTATAAAAAAAGGTAAATGGGGAAATTTTAAATTATGGTGTAGCTTTTTGTCTAATTTACAGCGTTTTGTTTTAAGCTATTGGAAGTAGTTTTTTTTTTAAAAAAAAAGTAAAAAGGGGTAATTTCTTAAGTTATAGTACAGGAATTTGTTTATTTTACAACGTTTTGTTTTAAGCAATTGGATGTATTTTTTTAAAAGGTAAAAAGGGGTAATTTCTTAAGTTATAGTACAACATTTTGTCTATTTCACTGCGTTATGTTTTAAGCTATTGGAAGTAGTTTTTTTTTTAAACAGGCAAATGGGGGTAATTTGTTAAGTTATAATACAGCATTCAGTCTATTTTACAGCGTTTTATTTTAAGCTATTGGAAGTATTTTTTAAAAAAAATGGTAAAACGGGGAAATTTTTTAAGTTAAAATACAGCATTTTGTCTATTTTACAACGTTTCATTCTAAGCTATTGGAAGTAGATTTTTTTAAAAAAGGTAAAAATGGATAATTTGTTAAGTTATGGTACAACATTTTGTCTATTTTACAGCGTTTTTTTTCAGCTATTGGAAGTAGTTCTTTTTAAAAAAAAAGTAAAAGGGGCAATTTCTTAAGTTATAGTAAAGCATTTTTCTATTTTATAGCGTTTTGTTTTTAGCTAATGGAAGTAGTTTATTTTTTTAAAAAAAGGTAAACATGGGTAATTTCTTAAGTTATAGTATAGCATTTTTTCTGTTTTACAGTGTTTTGTTTTAAGCTATTGGATGTAATTTTTTTCTTAAAAATGTAAATGGGGGTAATTTCCTAAGTTATAACACAGCGTTTTGTCCATTTTACAAAGTTTTTTTTTTTAGGCTATTGGAAATATTTTTTTTAAGAAAAAAGGGTAAATGGGGGTAATTTCTTAAGTTATAGTACATCATTTTGTCTATTTTACAACGTTTGTTTTTAAGCTATTGGAAGTAGTTTTTTCTAAAAAAAAATGATAAAAGGGATAATTTCTTATGTTATAATACAACATTTTGTCTAATTAACAACGTTTTGTTTTAAGCTATCGGAAGTAGATTTTTTTTATAAAAAACGGTAAAAAGGGGAAAACTTTAAGTTATAGTATAGCATTTTGTCTGTTTTACAACGTTTTGTTTTAAGCTATTGGAAGTAGTTTTTTTTTTAAAAAAAGGTAAAAAGCGATAATTTCCTAAGTTATAGTACATGATTTTGTCTATTTTACAACGTTTTGTTTTAAGCAATTGGAAGTATGTTTTTTTAAAAAGGTAAAAAGGGGTAATTTCGTAAGTTATAGTACAACATTTTGTTTATTTTACGGCGTTTTGTTTTAAGCTATTGGGAGTAGGTTATTTTTAAAACAGGTAAAAGGCGGTAATTTCTTAAGTTATAGTACAACATTTTGTCTATTTTACAGCGATTTATTTTAATTTATTGGAAGTAATTTTTTTTTCAAAAAAGGTAAAAGGGGGTAATTTGTTAAGTTATAGTACAACATTCTGTCTATTTTACAGCTTTTTTGTTTTAAGCTATTGGAAGTAGTTTTTTTTTAAAAAAAGGTAAAAAGGGGAAATTTTTTAAGTTATAATACAACATTTTGTCTATTTTACAAAGTTTTGTTCTAAGCTATTGGAAGTATTTTTTTTAAAAAAAAAAAGGTAAAAATGGTAATTTCTTAAGTTATAGTACAACATTTTGTCTATTTTACAGTGTTTTGTTTTAAGCTATTGGGGTAGTTTTTTTTAAAAAAAAGGGAAAAGGGGGGTAATTTCTTAAGTTATATTACAAAATTTTGTCTATTTTATAGCGTTTTATTTTAAGCTATTGGAAGTGGTTTTTTTTTTTTAAAAAAAGTAAAACTGGGTGATTTCATAAGTTATAATATAGCATTTTGTCTATTTTACAGCGTTTTGTTTTAAGCTATTGGAAGTAATTTTTTTTTAAAAAGGTAAAAGGGGGTAATTTGTTAAGTTATAGTACAGCATTCTCTCTATTTTACGGCGTTTTGTTTTAAGCTATTGGAAAGTACTTTTTTTTTAAATAAAGGTGAAAAGGGGAAATTTTTTAAATTATAGTACATAATTTTGTCTATTTTAAAGCGTTATGTTTTAAGCTATTGGAAGTAGTTTTTTTAAAGAAAAAGATAAGAAAGGGTATTTTCTTCAGTTATATTACAGCATTTTGTCTATTTTACTGCGTTTTGTTTTAAGCTATTGGAAGTATTTTTTAAAAAAAAGGTAAAAAAGGGTAATTTCTTAAGTTATATACAGCATTTTGTCTATTTTACAGCGTTTGGTTTAATGCTATTGGAAATAGTTTTTTTTTTTTTGAAACAAGAAAAATGGGGTAATTTCTTAAGTTATAGTACAACATTTTGTCTATTTTACAGCCTTTTGTTTTAAGCTATTGGAAGTAGTTTTTTCAAAAAAAGGGTAAAAGGGGGTAATTTTTTAAGTTATAATACAACATTCTGTCTATTTTACAGGTCTTATTTTAAGCTATTGGAAGTAGTTTTTTTTGAAAAAAAAGGTAAAGAGGGAAAAAAATTTAAGTTACAGTACAACATTTTGTCTATTTTACAGTGTTTTGTTTTAAGCTATTAGAAGTGGTTTTTTTAAAAAAAAGGGTAAAAGGGGGTAATTTCTTAAGTTATAATGCAGCATTTTGTCTACTTTACATTTGTTTTGTTTTAAGCTATTGGAAGTAGTTTTTAAAAAAAAAGTTAAATAGGGGTAATTTCTTAAGTTATAGTACAACATTTTGTCTATTCTACAGCGTTTTGTTTTCAGCTATTTAAAGTAATTTTTTTAAAAACGGTAAAAAGGTGTAATTTCTTAAGTTATAGTACAACATTTTGTCTATTTTACAGCGTTTTGTTTTAAGCTATTGGAAGTAGTGTTCTTTTTTAAAAAAGGGGTAATTTCTTAAGTTATAGTACAACATTTTGTCTATTTTACAACATTTTATTTTAAGCTATTGGAAGTAGTTTTTTTTTTTTAAAAATGGTAAAAAGGGGAAATTTTTTAAATGTACAACATTTTGTCTATTTTACAACGTTTTGTTTTAATCTATTGGAAGTAGTTTTTTTTAAAGAAGGTATAAGGGGTAATTTCTTAAGTTATAGAACAACATTTTGTCTATTTTACAGCGTTTTGTTTTAATCTATTGGAAGTAATTTTTATTTTTTTTAAAAAGGTACATATGGGTAATTTCTTAAGTTACAGTGCAGCATTTTGTCTATTTTACAGCGTTTTGCTTTAAGCTATTGGAAGTATTTTAAAAAAAAGTATAAATGGGTAATTTCTTAAGTTACAATACAGCATTTTGTTTATTTTACAGCGTTTTGTTTTAAGCTATTGGAAGTAGTTTTTTTGTTCAAAAAAAGGTAAAAAGAGATAATTTCTTAAGTTATAGTACAAAACTTTTTGTCTATTTTATAGCTTTTTATATTAACCTATTGGAATTAGTTTTCTTAAAAAGTAAAAAAGGGGTAATTTCTTAAGTTATAGTATAACATTTTGCCTATTTTAGAGCGTTTTGTTTTAACCTATTGGAAATAGTTTTTTTTATAGAAAAATGGTAAAAGGGGGTAATTTCTTAAGTTATAGTACAACATTCTGTCTATTTTAAAGCATTTTGTTTTAAGCTATTGGAAGAAGTTTTATTTAAAAAAAGGCAAAAATGGGTAATTTCTTAAGTTATAGTACAAAATTTTGTTTATTTTATAGCGTTTTGTTTTTAGCTATTAGGAGTGTTTTTTTAAAAAAAGGTAAAAAGGGGTAATTTCTTAAGTTATAGTATAACATCATGTCTATTTTACAGCGTTTGGTTTTAAGCTGTTGGAAGTAGTTTTTTTTAAAAGGTAGACGGAGGTTATTTCTTAAGTTATAGTACAACATTTTGTCTATTTTACAACGTTTTGTTTTACGCTATTAGAAGAAGTTTTTTTAAGAAAAAGGTAAAAAGGTGTAATTTCTTAAGTAATAGTACAACATTTTGTCTATTTTATAACGTTTTGTTTTTAGCTAATGGAAGTATTTTAAAAAAAAAAGGTAAACAGGGGTAATTTCTTAAGTTATAGTAAAGCATTTTTTCTGTTCTACAGTGTTTTGTTTTAAGCTATTGGAAGTAGGCTTTTTAAAAAAAAGGTAAAAGGGGGTAATTTCCTAAGTTATAACACAGCATTTTTTCCATTTTACAGCGTTTTGTTCAAACTATTGGAAGTAGTTTTTTTAAGAAAAAAGGGTAAATAGGGGTAATTTCTTAAGTTATAGTACATCATTTTGTCTATTGTACAACGTTTTGTTTTAAGCTATTGGAAGCAGTTTTCTTTTTTTAGAAAACGGTAAAAATGAGTAATTTCCTATGTTAAAGTACATCATTTTGTCTATTTTACAACGTTTGGTTTTAAGCAAACGGAAGTAGATTTTTTTTATAAAAAAAGGTAAATGGGGAAATTTTAAATTATGGTGTAGCTTTTTGTCTAATTTACAGCGTTTTGTTTTAAGCTATTGGAAGTAGTTTTTTTTTTAAAAAAAAGTAAAAAGGGGTAATTTCTTAAGTTATAGTACAGGAATTTGTTTATTTTACAACGTTTTGTTTTAAGCAATTGGATGTATTTTTTTAAAAGGTAAAAAGGGGTAATTTCTTAAGTTATAGTACAACATTTTGTCTATTTCACTGCGTTATGTTTTAAGCTATTGGAAGTAGTTTTTTTTTTAAACAGGCAAATGGGGGTAATTTGTTAAGTTATAATACAGCATTCAGTCTATTTTACAGCGTTTTATTTTAAGCTATTGGAAGTATTTTTTTAAAAAAATGGTAAAACGGGGAAATTTTTTAAGTTATATTACAGCATTTTGTCTATTTTACAACGTTTCGTTCTAAGCTATTGGATGCAGATTTTTTAAAAAAAAGGTAAAAATGGATAATTTCTTAAGTTATGGTACAACATTTTGTCTATTTTACAGCGTTTTTTAAGCTATTGGAGGTAGTTTTTTAAAGAAAAACGTAAAAAGGGGTAATTTCTTAAGTTATATTACAAAATTTTGTCTATTTTACAGCGTTTTATTTTAAGCTATTGAAAATGGTTTTTTTTTTAAAAAAAGGTAAAAATGGGTAATTTCATATGTTATAATACAACATTTTGTCCATTTTACAGCGTTTTTTTAAAGCTATTGGAAGTAGTTTTTTTTTTGAAAAAGGTAAAAGGGGGTAATTTGTTAAGTTATAGTACTCATTCTGTCTATTTTACAGCGTTTTGTTTTAAGCAATTGGAAGTGTTTTTTTTTAAAAAAAGGTGAAAAGAGGAAATTTTTTAAGTTATAGTACATAATTTTGTCTATTTTACAGTGTTTTGTCTTAAGCTATTGGAAGTAGTTTTTTTTAAAAAAAAGGTAAAAAGGGGTATTTTCTTATGTTATATTACAGCATTTTGTCTATTTTACAGCGTTTTGTTTTAAGCTACTGGAAGTAGTTTTTTTTTAAAAAAAGGTAAAAAGAGGTAATTTCTTAAGTTGTAGTACAACATTTTGTCTATTTTACAGCATTTGGTTTTATGCTATTGGAAGTAGCTTTTTTTAAAAAACAGGCAAAAGGGGGTAATTTCTAAAGTTGTAGTACAGCATTTTGTCTATTTTATAGCCTTTTGCTTTAAGCTATTGGAAGTAGTGTTTTTTTAGAATGGGTAAAAGGAGGTAATTTTTTAAGTTACAATACAACATTCTGACTATTTTACAGCGTTTAATTTTAAGCAACTGGAAGTTGTTTTTTTTTTAAAGAAAAGGTATAAAGGGAAAAAAATTATGTTATAATACAGCATTTTTTCTATTTTACAGCGTTTTGTTTTAAGCTATTAGAAGTGGTTTTAAAAAAAAAAAAGGTAAAAATGGATAATTTCTTAAGTCATAATGCAGCATTTTGTCTATTTTACAGCGTTTTGTTTTAAGCTATTGGAAGTAGTTTTTTTAAAAAAAAAAAGATAAAAATGGGTAATTTCTTAACTTATACTACAGCATTTTGTCTATTCTACAGCGTTTTGTTTTAAGCTATTTGAAGTAGTTTTTTTTTAAAAAGGGTAAAAAAGTTTAATTTCTTAAGTTATAATACAATATTTTGTCTATTTTGCAGCGTTTTGTTTTAAGCTATTGGAAGTAGTTTTTTAAAAAAAAGGTAAAAAGGGGATTTTTTTTAAGTTATAGTACATCATTTTGTCTATTTTACAACGTTTTTTTAAGCTATTGGAAGTAGTTTTTTTAAAAAAAGGTATAAGGGGTAATTTCTTATGTTATAGAACAGCATTTTCTCTATTTTACAACGTTTTGTTTTAAGCTATTGGAAGTAGTTTTTTTTAAAAAAAAGGTATAAATGGGTGATTTCTTAAGTTGCAGTACGACATTTTGTCTATTTTACTGCGTTTTGTTTTAAGCTATTGGAAGTAGTTTTTTTAAAAAGGTAAAAGGGGGTAATTTCTTAAGTTATAGTACAACATTCTGTCTATTTTACAGCATTTTGTTTTAAACTATTGGAAGAAGTTTTTTAAAAAAGGTAAAAAGGGGCAATTTCTTAAGTTATAGTACAACATTTTGTCTATTTTGCATCGTTTTTTTTAAGCTAATGGAAAGAGTGTTTTTAAAAAAAAAAGATAAAAATGGGTAATTTCTTAAGTTATAGTAAAACATTTTGTCTATTTTACAGTGTTTTGTTTTAAGCTATTAGAAGCAGCTTTCTTTTTTTAAAAAACGGTAAAAAAGGGTAATTTCTTAAGTTATAGTACAACATTTTGTCTATTTTACAGCATTTTGTTTTAAGCTATTGGAAGTAGTTTTTTTAAAAAGGTAAGAAGGGGTAATTTCTTTAGTTATAGTAAATCATTTTGTCTATTTTGCAGCGTTTTGCTTTAAGCTATTGGAAGTGGTTTTTTTTTAAAAAAAAGGTAAAAAGGGTAATTTCTTAAGTTATAATACAACATTTTGTCTATTTTGCAGCGTTTTGTTTTAAGCTATTGGAAGTAGTTTTTTATGAAAAAAGGGGGTAATTTCTTAAGTTATAGTACAGCATTTTGTTCATTCTACAGCATTTTCTTTTAAGTTATTGGAAGTATTTTTTTAAAACAGTAAAAGAGGTAATTTCTTAAGTTATAGCACAGCATTTTGCCCATTTTGCAGCATTTAGTTTTAAGCTATTGGAAACAATTTTAAAAAAATAAGGTAAGCAGGCGTAATTTCTTAAGTTATCGTACAGCATTTTTCTCTATTTTACAGCGTTTTGTTTTAAGCTATTGAAAGCAGTTTTCTCTTTTTAAAAACGGTAAAAAGGGATAATTTCTTAAGTTAAAGTATACATTTTGTCTATTTTAAAGCGTTTTGTTTTAAGCTATTGGAAGTAGTTTTTTTTTATAAAAAAAGGTAAAAAGGGGAAATTTTCGATGTTATAGTACAACATTTTGTCTATTTTACAGCATTTTGTTTTAAGCAATTGGAAGTAGTTTTTTTAAAAAAAAAGGTAAAAAGGGGTAATTTCTCAAGTTGAATTAGTCATAGCACAACATTTTTGTCTATTTTACAACATTATTTAAAGCTACTAGAGGTAGTTTTTTAAAAAAAGGGTAAAAAGGGGTAATTTCTTAAGTTATAGTACAATATTTTTGTGTATTTTACAGCATTTTGTTTTAACCTGTTGGAAGTAATTTTTTTTTAAAAGGTAAAAATGGGTAATACTTAAGTTATAGTACAGCATTTTGTCTTTTTTACAGCGTTTTGTTTTAAGCTATTGGAAGTAGTTTTTTTTCTAAATGGTAAAAGGGGGTAATTTCTTAAGTTACAGCACAGCATTTTGTCATTTTACAGCATTTTGTTTTAAGCTATTGGAAGTAGTTTTTTTTAAAAGATAAAAAGGGTTAATTTCATAAGTTATTGTATAGCATTTTCTCTATTTTACAACGTTTTGTTTTAAGACATTGGAAGCAATTTTTTTTTAAAAAAGAAGGTAAAATGGGGTAATTTCATAAGTTATAGTACAACATTTTGTCAATTTTACAGCATTTTGTTTCATGCTATTGGAAGTAGTTTTTGTTCAAAAAAAGTAAAAAGAGTTAATTTCTTAAGTTAATAGTACAACATTTTGTCTACTTTACAGCATTTTGTCTTAAGCTATTGGAAATAATTTTTAAAAAAAAGGTAATAAGGGGTAATTTCTTAAGTTACGGTACAACATTTTGTCTATTTTACAGAGTTTTGTTTTAAGCTATTGGAAATCGTTTTTTTTAAAAGGTAAAAATGGGTAATTTCTTAAGTTATAGTACAGCATTTTTTCTATTTTACAGCCTTTTATTTTAGGCAATTGGAAGTAGTTATTTTTAAAAAAGGTAAAAACAGGTAATTTCTCAAGTTATAGTACAGCATTTTGTCCATTATACAACGTTTTGTTTTAAGCTATTGGAAGTAATTTTTTCTTTGAAAAGGAAAAATGGGGTAATTTCTTAAGTTATAGTACAACGTTTTGTCTATTTTACAATGTTTTGTTTCAAGCTATTGGAAGTGGTTATTTTAAAAAAAAAAGGTAAAACGATGTAATTTCTTAAGTTAATAGTACTGCATTTTTTCTACTTTGCAGCGTTTTGTTTTAAGCTATTGGAAGTAATTTTTTAAGAAAAAGGTAATAAGGGGTAATTTTTTAAGTTATTGTACAACATTTTGTCTATTTTAAAGCGTTTTGTTTTAAGCTATTGGAAGACGTTTTTTTAAAAGGTAAAAATAGGCAATTTCTTAAGTTATAGTATAGCGTTTTGTCTATTTTACAGCGTTATGTTTTAAGCTATTGGTTTTCTTTTAAAAAAGGTAAAAGGGGTAATTTCTTAAGATATAGTACATTATTTTGACTATTTTACAGCGTTTTGTTTTAAGCTATTAGATGTAGTTTTAAAAAAAAAAAAGGTAAAATGGGGTAATTTCTTAAGTTATAGTTCGGCATTTTGTCTTTTTTACAGCGTTTTGTTTTAAGCTATTAGAAGTAGTTTTTTTAAAAAAAGGTAAAAAGGAGTAATTTCTTAAGTCATAATACACCATTTTGTCTATTTACCGCGTTTTGTTTCAAGCTATTAGGAGTAGTTTTTTTCAAAAAAAAAGATAAAAATGGGTATTTTCTTGAGTTATATTACAATATTTTATCTATTTTACAGCGTTTTGTTTTAAGCCACTGGATGTAGTTTTTTTTAGAAAAAGGTAAAAAGGGGTAATTTCTTAAGTTATAGTACAACATTTTGTCTATTTTACAGCATTTTGTTTTAAGCTATTGGAAGTAGTTTTTTTTGAAACAGGTAAAGGGGGATAATTTCTAATGTTATAGTACAACATTTTGTCTATTTTACAGCTTTTTGTTTTAAGCTATTGGAAGTAGTTTTTTTAAAAAAATGGCAAAAGGGGTTAATTTGCTAAGTTATAAAACAACATTTTGTCGATTTTATAGCGTTTTATTTTAAGCTATTGGAAGTAGTTTTTTTAAAAAAAAAAAGGAAAAAGGGGAAAAAAATTAAGTTATAGTACAGCATTTTGTCTATTCTACAACGTTTTGTTTTATGCTATTAGAAGTAGTTTTTTTAAAAAAAAGGTAAAAAAGGGTAATTTCTTAAGTTATTGTACATAATTTTGTCTATTTTACCGCGTTTTGATTTAAGTTATTGGAAGTAGTTTTTTTTTTAAAAAGATTAAAAGGGGTAATTTCTCAAGTTATAGTACATCATTTTGTCTATTCTACGGCGTTTTATTTTAAGATAGTGGAAGTAGTTTTCTTTTAAAAACGGTAAAAAGGGGTAATTTCTTAAGTTATAATACCGCATTTTGTCTATTTTACAGCATTTTGTTTTTAGTTATTGGAAGTAGTGTTTTCTAAAAAAGTAAAAAGGGGTAATTTCTTAAGTTATAGTACAGCATTTTGTCTATTTTACCATATTTTGTTTTAAGCTATTGGAAGTAGTTTTTTTTAAAAAAAAGGTAAAAAGGGGAAATTTTTTAAGTTACAGTACAACATTTTGTTTATTTTACAGCGTTTTGTTTTAAGCTATTGGAAGTTATTTTTTTTTTTAAAAGGTATAAGGGGTAATTTCTTAAGTTATAGAACGACATTTTGTCTATTTTATGGCGTTTTGTTTTATGCTATTGGAAGTAGTTTTTTTAAAAAAAGGGTATAAATGGGTAATTTCTTAAGTTATAGTACAACATTTTGTTTATTTTACAGCGTTTTATTATAAGCTATTGGAAGTTGTATTTTTTTTTTCAAAAAAGGGTAAAAAGGGATAATTTCTTAAGTTATAGTACAATTTTTGTCTATTATACGGCTTTTTGTATTAACCTATTGGAATTAGTTTTTTTTTAAAGTAAAAAAGGGTAATTTCTTAAGTTATAGTATATCATTTTTTTCTATTTTACAGCGTTTTGTTTTAAGCTATTGGAAGTAGTGTTTTTTTTAAAAAGGTAAAGGGGGTAATTTCTTTAGTTTTAGTACAACATTTTGTCTATTTTACAGCGTTTTGTTTTAAGCTATTGGAAGAAGTTTTTTTTTAAAAAAAAAGGCAAAAATGGGTAATTTCCTGAGTTATAGTACAGCATTTTGTCTATTTTACAGCGTTTTGTTTTAAGCTATTGGAAGAAGTTTTTTTTTTTAAAAAAGGGCAAAAATGGGTAATTTCCTGAGTTATAGTACAACATTTTGTCTATTTTACAGCGTTTTATTTTCAGCTATTAGAAGGAGTGTTTTTTTTTAAAAAGGTAAAAAGGGTTAATTTCTTAAGTTATAGTACAACATTTTGTTTATTTTACAGCATTTGGTTTTAAGCTATTCGAAGTATTTTTTTAAAAGGTAAAAGGAGGTTATTTCTTAAGTTATAGTACAGCATTTTGTCTATTTTACAACGTTTTGTTTTAAGCTATTGGAAGTAGTTTTTTTTTTAAAAAAAAAAGTAAAAGGGGTAATTTCTTAAGTTATACAACATTTTTCAATTTTATAGCGTTTTGTATTTAGCTAATGGAAGTAGTTTTTTTTTAAAAAAAAGGCAGACAGGGGTAATTTCTTAAGTTATAGTACTGCATTTTTTCAGTTTTACGGTGTTTTGTTTTAAGCTATTGGAAGTAGTTTTTTTTTAAAAGGTAAAAGGGGGCAATTTCCTAAGTTATAACACAGCATTTTGTCCATTTTACAAAGTTTTGTTTTAAGCTATTGGGAGTAGTTTTTTTTAAGAAAAAAGGGTAAATAGTGGTAATTTCTTAAGTTATAGTACATCATTTTGTCTATTTTACAGCGTTTTGTTTTAAGCTATTGGAAGCATTTTTAAAAAAAAAAAGTAAAAAGAGGTAATTTCTAATGTTATAGTACATGATATTGTCTATTTTATGACGTTTTGTTTTAAGCAATTGGAAGTATGTTTTTTTTTAAAAGGTAAAAGGGATAATTTCTTAAGTTATAGTACAACATTTTGTCTATTTTACTGCGTTTTGTTTTAAGCTATTGGGAGTAGGTTTTTTTTTTAAAACAGGTAAAAGGGAGTAATTTCTTAAGTTATAGTATGACATTTTGTTTATTTTACAGCGTTTTGTTTTAAGTTATTGGAAGTAATTTTTTTTTTTCAAAAAAGGTAAAAGGGGGTAATTTGTTAAGTTATAGTACAACATTCTGTCTATTTTATAGCGTTTTGTTTTAAGCTATTGGAAGTAGTTTTTTTTTTTAAAACGGTAAAAGGGGAAAATTTTAAGTTATAGTATAACATTTTGTCTATTTTACAACGTTTTGTTCTAAGTTATTGGAAGTAATTTTTTTAAAAAAACAAGGTAAAAGGGGGTAATTTCTTAAGTTATAATACAACATTTTGTCTATTTTACAGCGTTTTGTTTTAAGCTAATGGAAGTAGTTTTTTTTTTAAAAAAAAAAGGGAAAAGGGGGTAATTTCTTAAGTTATACTACAAAATTTTGTCTATTTTACTGCGTTTTGTTTTAAGCTATTGGAATTTTTTTTTTAAAAAAAAAGGTAAAAGTGGTTAATTTCATAAGTTACAATACTACATTTTGTCTATTTTGTAGCGTTTTGTTTTAAGCTATTAGAAGTAATTTTTTAAAAAAAAGGTAAAAGGGGGTAATTTGTTAGGTTTTAGTACAACATTCTGTCTATTTTACAGCGTTTTGTTTTAAGCTATTGGAAGTAGTTTTCTTTTTTAAATAAAGGTGAAAAGGGGAAATGTTTTAAGTTATAGTACAGAATTTTGTCTATTTTACAGTGTTTTGTATTAAGCTATTGGAAGTAGTTTTTTTTAAAGAAGAAGGGTAAAAAGGGTAATTTCTTAAGTTATAGTACAACATTTTGTCAATTTTACAGCATTTGGTTTTATGCTATTGGAAGTAGTTTTTTTTAAAACAGGAAAAATGGGGTAATTTTTTAAGTTATAATACAACATTTTGTCTATTTTACAGCCTTTTGTTTTAAGCTATTGGAAGTAGTTTTTTTTTTTAAAATGTAAAAGTGGGTAATTTCATAAGTTATAATACAGCATTTTGTCTATTTTATAGCGTTTTGTTTTAAGCTATTGGAAGTACTTCTTTTTTTAAAAAGGCAAAAGGGGGTAATTTGTTAAGTTATAGTACAGCATTCTGTCTATTTTACAGCGTTTTGTTTTAAGATATTGGTTTTTTTTAAATAAAGGTGGAAAGGGGAAATTTTTTAAGTTATAGTACATAATTTTCTCTATTTTATGATGTTTTGTTTTAAGCTATTGGAAGTAGTTTTTTTGAAAAAAAGAAAGATAAAAAGGCGTATTTTCTTAAGTTATATTACAGCATTTTGTCTATTTTACAGCGTTTTATTTTAAGCTACTGGAAGTAGTTTTTTTAAAAAAAAGGTAAAAAGAGTTAATTTCTTATGTTCTAGTACAACATTTTGTCTATTTTACAGCATTTGGTTTTATGCTATTGGAAGTAGCTTTTATTAAAAAACGGGTAAAAGGGGGTAATTTCTCAAGTTATAGTACAACATTTTGTCTATTTTATAGCCTTTTGTTTTAAGCTATTGGAAGTAGTTTTTTTTTAGAAAGGGTAAAAGGGGGTAATTTTTTAAGCTACAATACATCATTCTATCTATTTTATAGCGTTTTATTTTAAGCAATTGGAAGTGGTTTTTTTTTTAAAAAAAGGTAAAAAGGGAAAAAAAAATGTTATAATACAACATTTTTTCTATTTTACTTTGTTTTAAGCTATTAGAAGTGGTTTTTAAAAAAAAAAGTAAAAGTGGATAATTTCTTAAGTTATAGCGCAGCATTTTGTCTATTTTACAGCGTTTTGTTTTAAGCTATTGGAAGTTGTTTTTTTTTTTAAAAAGATAAAAATGGGTAATTTCTTAAGTTATGGTACAGCATTTTGTCTATTCTACAGTGTTTTGTTTTAAGGTATTTGAAGTAGTTTTTTTAAAAAAGGGTAAAAAAGTGTAATTTCTTAAGTTATAATACAATATTTTGTCTATTTTACATTTTTGTTTTATGCTATTGGAAGTAGTTTTTTAAGAAAAGGTAAAAAGGGAATTTTTTTTGAGTTATAGTACATCATTTTGTCTATTTTACAACGTTTTTTTAAGCTATGGGAAGTAGTTTTATTAAAAAAGGTATAAGGGGTAATTTCCTAAGTTATAGAAAAGCATTTTCTCTATTTTACAGCGTTTTGTTTTAAGCTATTGGAAGTAGTTTTTTTTTTAAAAAAAGGTTTAAATGGGTGATTTCTTAAGTTGTAGTACGGCATTTTGTCTATTTTACAGCGTTTTGTTTTAAGCTATTGGAAGTAGTTTTTTTAAAAAGGTAAAAGGGGGTAATTTCTTAAGTTATAGTTCAACATTCTTTCTATTTTACAGCGTTTTGTTTTAAACTATTGGAAGAAGTTTTTTAAAAAAAGGTAAAAAGGGGCAATTTCTTAAGTTATAGTACAACATTTTGTCTAATTTACATCGTTTTTTTAAGCTAATGGAAAGAGTGTTTTTAAAAAAAATGGTAAAAAGGGGTAATTCCTTAAGTTGTAGTACAACATTTTGTCTATTTTACAGCGTTTTGTTTTAAGCTATTGGAAGCAGCTTTCTTTTTTTTAAAAACGGTAAAAAGGGGTAATTTCTTAAGTTGTAGTAACATTTTGTCTATTTTACAACATTTTGTTTTAAGCTATTGGATGTAGTTTTTTTAAAAAGGTAAGAAGAGGTAATTTATTTAGTTATAGAACATCATTTTGTCTATTTTGCAGCGTTTTTCTTTAAGCTATTGGAAGTGGTTTTTTTTTTTAAAAAAAAAAGGTAAAAAGGGTAATTTCTTAAGTTATAGTACAGCATTTTGTCTATTTTGCAGCGTTTTGTTTTAAGCTATTGGAAGTAGTTTTTTATAAAAAAAGGTAAAGGGGGTAATTTCTTAAGTTATAGTACAACATTTTGTCCATTCTATAGCATTTTCTTTTAAGCTATTGGAAGTATTTTTTTAAAACAGTAAAAGAGGTAATTTCTTAAGTTATAGCACAGCATTTTGCCCATTTTATAGCATTTAGTTTTAAGCTACTGGAAGTAATTTAGAAAAAAGGTAAGCAGGCGTAATTTCTTAAGTTATAGTACATCATTTTTGTCTATTTTATAGCGTTTTGTTTTAAGCTATTGGAAGAAGTTTTCTCTTTTTAAAAAACGGTAAAAAGGGATAATTTCTTAAGTTATAGTATAACATTTTGTCTATTTTAAAGCGTTTTGTTTTAAGCTATTGGAAGTAGTTTTTTTATAAAAAAAGATTAAAAGGGGAAATTTTTGAAGTTATAGTACAACATTTTGTCTATTTTACAACATTTTGTTTTGAGCAATTAGAAGTAGTTTTTTTAAAGAAAAGGTAAAAAGGGGTAATTTCTCAAGTTGAAGTAGTTATAGCACAACATTATTTTACAACGTTTTTTTAAGCTACTAGAGGTAGTTTTTTTTTAAAAAGGGTTTAATGGGGTAATTTCTTAAGTTATAGTACAATATTTTTGTCTATTTTACAGCATTTCGTTTTAACCTATTGGAAGTAAATTTTTTTTAGAAGGTAAAAATGGGTAATATCTTAATTTATAGTACAGCATTTTGTCTTTTTTACAGCGTTTTGTTTTAAGCTATTGGAAGTAGTTTTTTTTCTAAATGGTAAAAAAGGGTAATTTCTTAAGTTATAGTACAACATTTTGTCAATTTTAGAGCATTTTGTTTTAAGCTATTGGAAGTAGTTTTTTTTAAAAGATAAAAAGGGTTAATTTCATAAGTTATTGTATAGGATTTTCTCTATTTTACAACGTTTTGTTTTAAGACATTGGAAGCAATTTTTTAAAAAAAAAAGGTAAAATGGGGTAATTTCATAAGTTATAGTACAACATTTTGTCAATTTTACAGCGTTTTGTTTCATGCTATTGGAAGTGGTTTTCATTCAAAAAAGGTAAAAAGAGTTAATTTCTTAAGTTAATAGTACAACATTTTGTCTTCTTTACAGCATTTTGTTTTAAGCTATTGGAAGTAATTTTTTTAAAAGAGGTAATAAGGGGTAATTTCTTAACTTACAATACAACATTTTGTTTATTTTACACATTTTTGTTTTAACCTATTGGAAATCGTTTTTTTAAAAGGTAAAAAATGGGTAATTTCATAAGTTATAGTACAACATTTTGTCTATTTTACAGCTTTTTGTTTTAGGCAATTGGAAGTAGTTATTTTTAAAAAGGGTAAAAAGATGTAATTTCTCAAGTTATAGTACAGCATTTTGTCCATTATACAGTGTTTTGTTTTAAGCTATTGGAAGTAATTTTTTCTTTGGAAAGGTAAAATGGGGTAATTTCTTAACTTATAGTATAGCGTTTTGTCTATTTTACAATGTTTTGTTTCAAGCTATTGGAAGTGGTTGTTTTAAAAAAAAGGTAAAACGATGTAATTTCTTAAATTAATAGTACTGCATTTTGTCTACATTGCAGCGTTTTGTTTTAAGCTATTGGAAGTAATTTTTAAAAAAAGGTAATAAGGGGTAATTTTTTAAGTTATAGTACAACATTTTGTCTATTTTAAAGCGTTTTGTTTTAAGCTATTGGAAGACGTTTTTTTAAAAGGTAAAAATAGGTAATTTCTTAAGTTATAGTACAACATTTTGTCTATTTTACAGCGTTATGTTTTAAGCTATTGGTTTTCTTTTAAAAAAGGTAAAAAGCGGTAATTAATTAAGATATAGTACAACATTTTGTCTATTTTACAGTGTTTTGTTTTAAGCTATTGTAAGTAGTTTTTTTAAAAAAGGTAAAATGGAGTAATTTCTTAAGTTATATTGCGGCATTTTGTCTTTTTACAGCGTTTTGTTTTAAACTATTAGAAGTAGTTTTTTTTTTTAAAAAGGTAAAAAGGAGTAATTTCTTAAGTCATAGTACAACATTTTGTCTATTTTACCGCGTTTTGTTTTAAGCTATTAGAAGTAGTTTTTTAAAAAAAAAGGTAAAAAGGGGTATTTTCTTAAGTTATATTACAATATTTTATTTATTTTACAGCATTTTGTTTTAAGCTACTGGAAGTAGTTTTTTCTTCGAAAAAGGTAAAAAGGGGCAATTTCTTAAGTTATAGTACAACATTTTGTCTATTTTACAGCATTTTGTTTTAATCTATTGGAAGTAGTTTTTTTTTAAAACAGTTAAAAGGGGGTAATTTCTAATGTTATAGTACAACATTTTGTCTATTTTACAGCTTTTTGTTTTAAGCTATTCGAAGTAGTTTTTTAATTTTTTTTGCAAAAGGTGGTAATTTGTTAAGTTATAAAACAACATTCTGTCTATTTTACAACGTTTTATTTTAAGCTATTGGAAGTAGTTTTTTTAAAAAAAAAGGTATAAATGTGTGATTTCTTAAGTTGTAGTACGGCATTTTGTCTATTTTACAGCGTTTTGTTTTAAGCTATTGGAAGTAGTTTTTTTAAAAAGGTAAAAGGGGGTAATTTCTTAAGTTATAGTACAACATTCTATCTATTTTACAGCGTTTTGTTTTAAACTATTGGAAGAAGTTTTTTAAAAAAAGGTAAAAAGGGGCAATTTCTTAAGTTATAGTACAACATTTTGTCTATTTTACATCGTTTTTTAAGCTAATTGAAAGAGTGTTTTTAAAAAAAAGGTAAAAATGGGTAATTTCTTAAGTTATAGTACAACATTTTGTCTATTTTACAACGTTTTGTTTTAAGCTATTGGAAGCAGCTTTCTTTTTTTTAAAAACGGTAAAAAGGGGTAATTTCTTAAGTTATAGTACAACATTTTGTCTGTTTTACAGCATTTTGTTTTAAGCTATTGGAAGTAGTTTTTTTAAAAAGGTAAGAAGGGGTAATTTATTTAGTTATAGAACATCATTTTGTCTATTTTGCAGCGTTTTGCTTTAATCTATTGGAAGTGTTTTTTTTTAAAAAAAAAAAGGTAAAAAGGGTAATTTCTAAAGTTATAGTACAACATTTTGTTTAATTTGCAGCGTTTTGTTTTAAGAAGTAGTTTTTTATAAAAAAAGGTAAAGGGGGTAATTTCTTAAGTTATAGTACAACATTTTGTCCATTCTACAACATTTTCTTTTAAGCTATTGGAAGTATTTTTTTAAAACAGTAAAAGAGGTAATTTCTTAAGTTATAGCACAGCATTTTACCCATTTTATAGCATTTAGTTTTAAGCTATTGGAAGTAATTTTAAAAAAAAGGTAAGCAGGCATAATTTCTTAAGTTATAGTACAACATTTTGTTCTATTTTACAGCGTTTTGTTTTAAGCTATTGGAAGCAGTTTTCTCTTTTTAAAAAAGGGTAAAAAGGGATAATTTCTTAAGTTACAGTGTAACATTTTGTCTATTTTAAAGCGTTTTGTTTTAAGCTATTGGAAGTAGTTTTTTTATAAAAAAAGGTAAATAGGGGAAATTTTTGAAGTTATAGTACAACATTTTGTCTATTTTACAGCATTTTGTTTTAAGCAATTGGAAGTAGTTTTTTTTAAAGAAAAGGTAAAAAGGGGTAATTTCTCAAGTCGAAGTAGTTATAGCACAACATTATTTTACAACGTTTTTTTAAGCTACTAGAGGTAGTTTTTTTTTTAAAAAGGGTAAAATTGGGTAATTTCTTAAGTTATAGTACAATAGTTTTGTCTATTTTACAGCATTTCGTTTTAACCTGTTGGAAGTAATTTTTTTTAGAAGGTAAAAATTGGTAATATCTTAAGTTATAGTACATCATTTTGTCTTTTTTACAGCGTTTTGTTTTAAGCTATTGGAAGTAGTTTTTTTCTAAATGGTAAAAAAAGGTAATTTCTTAAGTTATAGTACAACATTTTGTCAATTTTACAGCATTTTGTTTTAAGCTATTGGAAGTATTTTTTTTTTTAAAAGATAAAAAGGGTTGATTTCATAAGTTATTGTATAGCATTTTTTCTATTTTACAACGTTTTGTTTTAACACATTGGAAGCAATTTTAAAAAAAAAGGTAAAATGGGGTAATTTCATAAGTTATAGTACAACATTTTGTCAATTTTACAGCGTTTTGTTTCATGCTAGTGGAAGTAGTTTTTATTCAAAAATGGTAAAAAGAGTTAATTTATTAAGTTAATAGTACAACATTTTGTCTTCTTTACAGCATTTTGTTTTAAGCTATTGGAAGTAATTTTTTCAAAAGAGGCAATAAGGGGTAATTTCTTAAGTTACAATACAACATTTTGTTTATTTTACACATTTTGTTTTAAGCTATTGGAAATCGTTTTTTTAAAAGGTAAAAAATGGGTAATTTCTTAAGTTATAGTACATCATTTTGTCTATTTTACAGCTTTTTGTTTTAGGCAATTGGAATTAGTTATTTTTAAAAAGGGTAAAAAGAGGTAATTACTCAAGTTATAGTACAGCATTTTGTCCATTATACAGCGTTTTGTTTGAAGCTATTGGAAGTAATTTTTTCTTTTGAAAAGGTAAAATGGGGTAATTTCTTAACTTATAGTATAGCGTTTTGTCTATTTTACAATGTTTTGTTTCAAGCTATTGGAAGTGGTTGTGTAACAACCCGCATATTTATCGGTGGTATATTTAAATATTTTATTTAAATATGACGTCGTATGTCGGATTATGGTCCGAAAAGCTACTTTCTACAAACGGTCGAATTGGGACTCAAGACCACCTCCATTGGTTCCAAAATGGCGTTTGCGATCTTTTTGAGTATAATCTTTGATATGTTTGGAGTAAGTGAAATTTTGACATTTTCTATTGGGCTTTGGGCTTGGGTTTCACCCAAACTGTTCTAATAACCTCAACTCAGCCCTTCTCTCCTCTCATTCACTTATTCATTTCTTAAAACCTTAAGATAAAAACTGATAATGGTGGAAGGGAAAGGGAAATAGAAATTGCAAACCCTAGTTCTTCTTGCTAGCTCATATTCTTGCTCCAAAATCGAAGAGAAACAATAGGTAAGCTCCATCTCCATCTTCTCCATCTCTTCTCCTCTTCAATTTCAGTAATTTCCTAACCCTAACTTAGGAGATACTTGCTTTGATTCTAGATTGAAGCTTGTAGTGTTGAAGTGAAGTGTAGTTGGTTGATTCCTTGCATTGGTGCTTCTTCATCTTCTTTGTTTTGTGTAAAAGGTGAGTTTTGAGCTCACATCTACTTCTCTTGATTTCATTGATGTTGGGTATGAATACCTAGCACTTGTTCATATGCACTTTCTTTTAGTTTGGATTGAATTGGTGAATATCCAAAATTTTTGTGTTTGGGTTCAATTCTTGAAATCCTAACTTTGATGTTTTGATCATGTTTTTGGTGATGAATCGAAGTGTTTATAGGGCCGGGTAGCCGTTAGGTGTAAACCCCTAGCGTCCGTGCTCGTCCGGTTGAAAGTTGGGAGAGTTTGCACTTCATTTGTTATAAGTAGGAAATGCAGGAAATTGGGTTCAGTCGACTGGATTCTCTGTTCAGTCGACTGAGCTGAAGCCCGAAATTTCTCTGGACAATTTTCAGTCAACTGAACATGGATTTTCAATCAACTGACCTGCTCCTATTTTCCTGTTTTACCTATTTATGCTTATTTTGATTGTTTTTCCGGATTTTATCGATTCATGTTGGTTCTTAGTGGTTGTTATTGCCTCTTTGACTTTGATAACTTATTTTTGACTTCATCCATGGGTTTTTATAAAATAATCTTTCTAATCATATTAACTCCAATTTATAAATTCTATTTAAACACACGCACAATTTCGCACTTCGAGCGAAGTGGAAGGATGATTAAATGGTTGGGCAAAACACGGACCATGAATCTATGCGTTTATCTTTTCGATTAATCTCCGACCTATTCGATTGATCGTTTTGACCTTCGGGTTTGGGTCACCGATGATATGAGGTAAATTTGTACTGCTTTGAGTGTGAAATAAACTAACGGATAGTAAACCGTTTAGTGCGAACGGGTGGTTATGGGACTCACGTTACCACTTTTCGGATTCCTCTCTGGGAGTTTGTGACACATGCTGCCTTTGGGATAGTGTCTTCGGACTGTCTCCTCTGGTTTGTTTCCTTTAAATATCGCTTTGGAGTTGGTCCTTTGCCCCGACTCGAAAAATATATGGGGTTGGCGGTTGTCTTTAGTATTGCTTTCGGAGTGGTTTCTTCACCACCGCTCAAGGGATATTGGAGTGGTTTCTTCACCAACGCTCAAGAGATATTGGAGTGGTTGCTTCACCACCGCTCAAGAGATATCGGAGTGGTTTCTTCACCACCGCTCAAGAGATATCGGAGTGGTTGCTTCACCACCGCTCAAGAGATATTTGAGTGGTTTCTTCACCACCGCTCAAGAGATATTGGAGTGGTTTCTTCACCACCGCTCAAGAGATAACGGAGTGGTTTCTTCACCACCGCTCAAGGGATAACGGAGTGGTTTACTCACCACCGCTCATGATGTTTCATTTATATGTATATTCCCTAGGTATTGCTTTTCTGTATTGGTTCTTTGGAGCCACACGAAATATAGCGTCTACCTTGTGAAACTTGTATTATCGGTATTTGTTGTTTGCCTTATGGCTTGCTTTGGGATATTCTTATCCTTTGTTTCTATATGTTGCCGATGATATGAGGCTTGATCTATGTGATTCATCTTTCGTTAGATGGTTGTGTTATCTCTTTTAGAGATTTCTATTATGCTTTGTAACCTTGCAGGTTTATTGTTGTTCAGTTTATCTAACTGATTTGTTTAGTTAGACTGACCCGTGTATTTTATACTCGGGTCAGACTGAGATGTTTCAGGTTAGGTGCTTTTGGACTTAGCCTATTTTGCTTCCACATGGACTATTCGCCAGCTTCTTTTTGTTATAGGGTTTTTGTGTAGTCCTTTCTGTTATAACTCTGATATGTATTCATCTGGAACTCGACTGTATAGTGTGGTTTGCTATACCACTTGACATGTATTATTTTATATACTCTGTTATGTATCTATATATGTGTATATGATGGTTTACTGTTCTGTGATGTAGATTGCATTTGAGTTGTTATATTCTGTTCTGATAGATCCTATAGCCATTGTAGTCTTGCTTTAAATATTTATTGAATACGTCGAGCTGTTTGTGATTCTACTTTTCGACGTGTTTAGTGAATAGTTAAGGTAAAATTACACATGGTCGCTCCTATCCAGCCTTATTCTCCGTGTTAGCAGACGGTATTATCTATACAATACTCTTTGCTAACGTGGGTATAGAGGTGGGGCGTCACAGCATGGTATCAGAGCTGAGTTCAGGGCAAAATATGATAAACACAGAATAGATGCACATATTATGGTACATCAAAGTGTACAAGTGATACAAATCTTTGAATCCTTGTGTCTCTTTATTCCATCAAGGTTAGATAGAGTTTGGGAATACGTCTAGGAATGCATTTTATTCCGTAGTATTCCATCTTGAATCATCTACCTTGTGAATAATCTTGTTCTTATCTTACCTTCAGCGTATGGCTGGAAGAGGCAGGGGACCACGTTCGGGTGTTGGGCAATCCAGTTGCTCACATCCGGATGGTGTTTATATGTCTGCCGATCAGGTTATGGAATTGTTTAGGAGCATTCAGCCTCCAGCTCCTACTCGGGTATCTCCACCTCGCAAGTCTACCTTTGCACGTCTGTGCAGTGATTTTGTTCATCTTGGAGGAAAGCCGTTTAAGGGCTCCGAGTCTGTTCTTGAAGTCCAAGCTTGGGTTCGCACGTGCGAGCATATCTTCTCTAGAATGGATATTTCTGACCATGATAGAGTTCTTGTAACTTCTAGCTTATTGCAAGAGCGTGCCCTTGATTGGTACGAGCATCTTGTAGCCGAAATTGATGAGTCTGCTCTTTCTTGGACTCGGTTTCGGGAACGATTCGAACTCAAGTTCGTTCCTGAATCTGAGAAAGCTTTGTTGACCCGTCGCTTCCTTGAGTTAAAGCAAGGGAAGTCTTCTGTTTCTGAGTATGTTGCATCATTCGAGGCTTTATCTAAGTATGGTCTTGAATTCATTAGCACTTCATATAAGAAGAATCTGAAGTTTGTCTCTGGTCTTAAGAAATATCTTAAGAAGTCTTTGTTGCTCCAGCTTAAGCTTTCTTTTGAGGAGTTGGTAGATTCTGCACTTCATCTTGAAACCGTCGAGAAGGAATGTGATAGTGGTGATGATGTTGAGGTTCGCAAGAACCCCAACAAAAAGCAGTCTCCATTGGATGAGCGGGAATTTTTCCCTTCCAAGAAGAAAAAGCCCGTTGAATCTGATTCTCAGTCTCAGCCTGCTGGAACACCTTCCATTCGGAAGTGTTTCAATTGTGGTTCTCCTGATCATATGATTCGAGCTGGTCCTAAGCCTCTCTTCTGCCGTTATTGCAAGAAGGAAGGTCATCGTAGTTCCACTAGTCCCATTGCTCCGAATAATTCTCCATCTGGCAAGTTAAATTTAACAGATGCTTCTGGAGGTTATTCTCAGGGATAAGGTATGTCTCTATCTATTTCGGAAAGTTTCTATTTTTCTTCTTTGTGATTTCGATTCTAATTTAATGGCATCATTTTATTCTTTAAGCCCTCATGATGAGGAAAGTGTTGTTTCTCTCATTCTTGTAGTTTGAGAATTTTCAAACATTTTGGTCTTATCTTAGGCTTATCACCTAAGCAATCTTTTGAGCAGTGTTAAGGTCTTTTTAGCTCGACCTTACCACTGGCTTTCATCTGGCTACGAGTTGCGGAAGTTAGCACTCCGCATTCCGCACTCGTTGTAATTTTTATAAATGATTTGTTATGTCATTCAGTTTGTCTAGCTCATTTCATCCATTTTATGAATCGAGTATTCTGTGAATATCTCGATGATTCCATTTTGGTATTTATTGGTTTTGGATGGAAATTAGCAATTTAAAATTTTTGCAAATCTTTTTCATAAGAGTTATTTATAAGTATAAATGGGATTTTGTTCTTAAACGAACAAAGCGAATTTTTAAAAGTTTTTAGAAACATGTTTATCTTATAAAAGATGGTATTGTGATTGTATTGCCCATTGAGTGCTTTAAGAATTCTGGTCGATGCGCTTGATCAACGTTATCGATAGGAATCTCCTAAACGCTTTGATGAGACAATTTGACATAGTAAATTGATTTGAAATAAGAAAATTTTTCTCGAAATATGATTTCATGAAGAAAATTGAAATTCTGAAGCTTTAGCTTTTTGGTAAAGAATTTTATTTGAAAGTTTTAGCTTTTAAGAAAGTAGATTTTTTGAAAGGACTCTTTTCCGATACTCTTATCTTGGGATTCCTGAAGGGAACTAAGATTTTATCTTTTTACCAATACTAGTCGTGTTGGTTTGAATGCCGTTCTCTTGCAAAAGAAAACGTGCTATCACTTGTGCTTCTAAATCATTAAAGCCGATAGAGACTAGGTATGCCACTCATGATCTAGTGCTCACGGCTATTGTTTTCGCTCTTTATATTTGGCATCATTATTTTTGGGAAAGGAATTTTGTTCTACTCACCAATCATAATTTTTGAATGTTTACTTCCTCATAAGGAACTTAGTGTTGGCTCGAGTTCCTTGCATCTTATGATCTTGATATTCTTTTATTCCCGAAAAGGGGAATCGTGTTGCCAATGCATTTAGTTTAAGCAACAAGTGATTGTTTCTTTGTTGATGTCCGAATGGAATGATCTTTTTACCAAGTTCATCGGACGTTTTGTTGCACTTCTCTTGTTGAGCTTTGGTTCATTTGACGTATTGTTTGTACAACGTCGGTGTTCCAAATTATTTTGAGCTTAGGAATCCATAGAATTCTCTGAGCAGGCAAGTTCCGGCTTATCTTTTTGTGCACTTTATGGTGAACTTCTTGTTCAGTTATTCTTATGAGTTGTTATATTTTTGGGTTGTTACTCTTTATTTTCTTCTTAAGAATTGCGAGGACGCAATTTCTTTAAGGAGGGGAGTCTGTAACAACCCGCATATTTATCGGTGGTATATTTAAATATTTTATTTAAATATGACGTCGTATGTCGGATTATGGTCCGAAAAGCTACTTTCTACAAACAGTCGAATTGGGACTCAAGACCACCTCCATTGGTTCCAAAATGGCGTTTGCGATCATTTTGAGTATAATCTTTGATATGTTTGGAGTAAGTGAAATTTTGACCTTTTCTATTGGGCTTTGGGCTTGGGTTTCACCCAAACTGTTCTATTAACCTCAACTCAGCCCTTCTCTCCTCTCATTAACTTATTCATTTCTTAAAAACTTAAGCTAAAAACTGATAATGGTGGAAGGGAAAGGGAAATAGAAATTGCAAACCCTAGTTCTTCTTGCTAGCTCATATTCTTGCTCCAAAATCGAAGAGAAACAATAGGTAATCTCCATCTCCATCTTCTCCACCTCTTCTCCTCTTCAATTTCAGTAATTTCCTAACCCTAACTTAGGAGATACTTGCTTTGATTCTAGATTGAAGCTTGTAGTGTTGAAGTGGAGTGTAGTTGGTTGATTCCTTGCATTGGTGCTTCTTCATCTTCTTTGTTTTGTGTAAAAGGTGAGTTTTGAACTCACATCTACTTCTCTTGATTTCATTGATGTTGGGTATGAATACCTAGCACTTGTTCATATGCACTTTCTTTTAGTTTGGATTGAATTGGTGAATATCCAAAATTTTTGTGTTTGGGTTCAATTCTTGAAATCCTAACTTTGATGTTTTGATCATATTTTTGGTGATGAATCGAAGTGTTTATAGGGCCGGGTAGCCCTTAGGTGTAAACCCCTAGCGTCCATGCTCGTCCGATTGAAAGTTGGGAGAGTTTGCATTTCATTTGTTATAAGTAGGAAATGCAGGAAATTGGGTTCAGTCGACTGGATTCTCTGTTCAGGCGACTGAGCTGAAGCCCGAAATTTCTCTAGACAATTTTCAGTCGACTGAACAGGGATTTTCAGTAGACTGACCTGCTCCTGTTTTTCTGTTTTACCTATTTATGCTTATTTTGATTGGTTTTCCGGATTTTATCGATTCATGTTGATTCTTAGTGGTTGTTATTGCCTCTTTGACTTTGATAACTTATTTTTGACTTCATCCATGGGTTTTTATAAAATAATCTTTCTAATCATATTAACTCCAATTTATAAATTCTATTTAAACACATGCACAATTTTGCACTTCGAGCGAAGTGGAAGGATAATTAAATGGTTGGGCAAAACACGGACCATGAATCTGTGCGTTTATCTTTTCGATTAATCTCCGACCTATTCAATTGATCGTTTTGACCTTCGGGTTTGGGTCACCGATGATATGAGGTAAATTTGTATTGCTTTGAGTGTGAAATAAACTAACGGATAGTAAACCGTTTAGTGCGAACGAGTGGCTATGGGACTCACGTTACCACTTTTCGGATTCCTCTCTGGGAGTTTGTGACACATGCTGCCTTTGGGATAGTGTCTTCGGACTGTCTCCTCTGGCTTGTTTCCTTTAAATATCGCTTTGGAGTTGGTCCTTTGCCCCGACTCGAAAAATATATGTGGTTGGTGGTTGTCTTTAGTATTGCTTTCGGAGTGGTTTCTTCACCACCGCTCAAGAGATATAGGAGTGGTTTCTTCACCACCGCTCAAGAGATATTGGAGTGGTTGCTTCACCACCGCTCAAGAGATATTGGAGTGGTTTCTTCACCACCGCTCAAGAGATATTGGAGTGGTTTCTTCACCACCGCTCAAGAGATATTGGAGTGGTTGCTTCACCACCGCTCAAGAGATATTGGAGTGGTTTCTTCACCACCGCTCAAGAGATATTGGAGTGGTTTCTTCACCACTGCTCAAGAGATATTGGAGTGGTTTCTTCAACATCGCTCAAGAGATATTGGAGTGGTGCTCAAGAGATATTGGAGTGGTTTCTTCACCACCGCTCAAGAGATATTGGAGTGGTTTCTTCAACATCGCTCAAGAGATATTGGAGTGGTTTCTTCAACATCGCTCAAGAGATATTGGAGTGGTTTCTTCACCACCGCTCAAGAGATAACGGAGTGGTTTACTCACCACCGCTCAAGAGATAACGGAGTGGTTTACTCACCACCGCTCTTGATGTTTCATTTATATGTATATTCCCTAGGTATTGCTTTTCTGTATTGGTTCTTTGGAGCCACACGAAATATAGCGTCTACCTTGTGGAACTTGTATTATCGGTATTTGTTGTTTGCCTTATGGATTGCTTTGGGATATTCTTATCCTTTGTTTCTATATGTTGCCGATGATATGAGGCTTGATCTATATGATTCATCTTTCGTTAGATGGTTGTGTTATCTCTTTTAGAGATATCTATTGTGCTTTGTAACCTTGCAGGTTTATTGTTGTTCAGTTTATCTAACCGATTTGTTTAGCTAGACTGACCCGTGTATTTTATACTCGGGTCAGACCGAGATGTTTCAGGTTAGGAGCTTTTGGACTTAGCCTATTTTGCTTTCGCATGGACTATTCGCCAGCTTCTTTTTGTTATAGCGTTTTTGTGTAGTCCTTTCTGTTATAACTCTGATATGTATTCATCTGGAACTCGTTTGTATAGTGTGGTTTGCTATACCACTTGACATGTATTATTTTGTATACTCTGTTATGAATCTATATATGTGTATATGATGGTTTACTGTTCTGTGATGTAGATTGCATTTGAGTTGTTATATTCTGTTCTGATAGATCCTATAGCCATTGTAGTCTTGCTTTAAATATTTATTGAATATGTCGAACTGTTTGTGATTCTACTTTTCGACGTGTTTAGTGAATAGTTAAGGTAAGATTACACATGGTCGCTCCTATCCAGCCTTATTCTCCGTGTTAGCAGACGATATTATCTATACAACACTCTTTACTAACGTGGGTATAGAGGTGGGGCGTCACAGGTTGTTTTAAAAAAAGAAGGTAAAACGATGTAATTTCTTAAATTAATAGTATTGCATTTTGTCTACATTGCAGCGTTTTGTTTTAAGCTATTGGAAGAAATTAAAAAAAAAAGGTAATAAGGGGTAATTTCTTAAGTTATAGTACAACATTTTGTCTATTTTAAAGCGTTTTGTTTTAAGCTATTGGAAGACGTTTTTGTAAAAGGTAAAAATAGGTAATTTCTTAAGTTATAGTACAACATTTTGTCTATTTTACAGCGTTGTGTTTTAAGCTATTGGTTTTCTTTTAAAAAAGGTAAAAAGCGGTAATTAATTAAGATATAGTACAGCATTTTGTCTATTTTACAGCGTTTTGTTTTAAGCTATTAGAAGTAGTTTTTAAAAAAAAAAGGTAAAATGGGGTAATTTCTTAAGTTATAGTACGACATTTTGTCTTTTTTACAGTGTTTTGTTTTAAGCTATTAGAAGTAGTTTTTTTTTTAAAAAAAGGTAAAAAAGAGTAATTTCTTAAGTCATAGTACAGCATTTTGTCTATTTTACCGCGTTTTGTTTTAAGCTATTAGAAGTAGTTTTTTTTA
Organism: Allium cepa; assembly: GCA_030765085.1. NCBI lineage: Eukaryota > Viridiplantae > Streptophyta > Magnoliopsida > Asparagales > Amaryllidaceae > Allium > Allium cepa. The sequence goes on from CM060931.1 coordinate 890,175,950, forward strand.
AAAAAGGTAAAAAGGGTTATTTTCTTAAGTTATATTACAATATTTTATTTATTTTACAGCGTTTTGTTTTAAGCTACTGGAAGTAGTTTTTTTTTTGAAAAAGGTAAAAAGGGGCAATTTCTTAAGTTATAGTACAACATTTTGTCTATTTTACAGCATTTTGTTTTAATCTATTGGAAGTAGTTTTTTTTAAAACAGGTAAAAGGGGTAATTTCTGATGTTATAGTACAACATTTTGTCTATTTTACAGCTTTTTGTTTTAAGTTAGTGGAAGTAGTTTCTTAATTTTTTTTGCAAAAGGGGGTAATTTGTTATGTTATAAAACAACATTCTGTCTATTTTACAGTGTTTTATTTTAAGCTATTGGAAGTGGTTTTTTTTTAAAAAAAAGGGAGAAAGGGAAAAAAAATTTAAGTTATAGTACAACATTTTGTCTATTCGACAGCGTTTTGTTTTATCCTATTAGAAGTAGTTTTTTTTAAAAAAAAAGGTAAAAAAGGGTAATTTCTTAAGTTATGGTACAACATTTTGTCTATTTTACCGCGTTTTGATTTAAGCTGTTGGAAGCAGTTTTTTTTAAAAAAAAAGATAAAAGGGGGTAATTTCTTTAGTTATAGTACAGCATTTTGTCTATTCTACGGCGTTTTATTTTAAGATATTGGAAGCAGTTTTCTTTTAAAAACGGTAAAAAGGGTTAATTTCTTAAGTTATAGTACCGCATTTTGTCTATTTTACAGCGTTTTGTTTTAAGTTATTGGAAGTAGTGTTTTTTTTAAAAAAGTAAAAAGGGGTAATTTCTTAAGTTATAGTACAGCATTTTGTCTATTTTACCACATTTTGTTTTAAGCTATTGGAAGTAGTTTTTTTCATAAAAAAAAGATAAAAAGGGGAATTTTTTTAAGTTATAGTACAACATTTTGTTTATTTTACAACGTTTTGTTTTAAGCCATTAGAAGTTGTTTTTTTTTTAAAAGTTATAATGGGTGATTTCTTAAGTTATAGAACAGCATTTTGTCTATTTTACGGCATTTTGTTATATGCTATTGGAAGTAGTTTTTTTTAAAAAATGTATAAATGGGTAATTTCTTAAGTTACAATACAACATTTTGTTTATTTTACAGCATTTTATTATAAGCTATTGGAAGTTGTATTTTTTTCAGAAAAGGTAAAAAGGGATAATTTCTAAAGTTATAGTACAATTTTTGTCTATTTTACAGCTTTTTGTATTAACCTATTGGAATTAGTTTTTTTTAAAGTAAAAAAGGGTAATTTCTTAAGTTATAGTATATCATTTTGTCTATTTTACAGCGTTTTGTTTTAAGCTATTGGAAGTATTGTTTTTTTTAAAAAAGGTAAAAGGGGGTAATTTCTTTAGTTATAGTACAACATTCTATCTATTTTACAGCGTTTTGTTTTAAGCTATTGAAAGAAGTTTTTTTAAAAAAAAGAAGGAAAAAGGGTAATTTCTTGAGTTATAGTACAAAAATTTTGTCTATTTTACAGTGTTTTGTTTTTAGCAATTAGAAGGAGTGTTTTTTTTAAAAAGGTAAAAAGGGGTAATTTCTTAAGTTATAGTACAAAATTTTGTTTATTTTACAGCGTTTGTTTTAAGTTATTTGAAGTATTTTTTTTAAAAGGTAAAAAGAGGTTATTTCTTAAGTTATAGTACAACATTTTGTCTATTTTACAGCGTTTTGTTTTAAGCTATTGGAAGTAGTTTTTTTTTTAAAAAGTAAAAGGGACAATTTCTTAAGTTATAGTACAACATTTTTCTATTTTATAGCGTTTTGTTTTTAGCTAATGGAAGTAGTTTTTTTTTAAAAAAAAGGTAGACAGGGGTGATTTCTTAAGTTATAGTACAGCATTTTTTCTGTTTTACGGTGTTTTGCTTTAAGCTATTGGTAGTAATTTTTTTTAAAAGGTAAAAGGAGGTAATTTCCTAAGTTATAACGCAACATTTTGTCCATTTTACAAAGTTTTGTTTTAAGCTATTGGTAGTAGTTTTTATTAAGAAAAAAGGGTAAATAGGGGTAATTTCTTAAATTATAGTACATCATTTTGTCTAATTTACAACGTTTTGTTTTAAGCTATTGGAAGCATTTTTAAAAAAAAGGTAAAAAGGGGTAATTTCTTATGTTATAGTACATGATATTGTCTATTTTATGACGTTTTGTTTTAAGCAATTGGAAGTATGTTTTTTTTAAAAGGTAAAAAGGGGTAATTTCTTAAGTTATAGTATAACATTTTGTCTATTTTACTGAGTTTTGTTTTAAGCTATTGGCAGTAGGTTTTTTTTAAAACAGGTAAAAGGGGGTAATTTCTTAAGTTATAGTACAATATTTTGTCTATTTTACAGCGTTTTGTTTTAAGTTATTGGAATTAAGTTTTTATTCAAAAAAGGTAAAAGGGGGTAATTTGTTAAGTTATAGTACAACATTCTGTCTATTTTACAGCGTTTTGTTTTAAGCTATTGTAAGTAGTTTTTTTAAAAAAAAAGGTAAAAAGGGGAAATTTTTCTAGTTATAGTACAACATTTTGTCTATTTTACAACGTTTTGTTCTAAGTTATTGGAAGTAGTTTTTTTAAAGAAAAGGTAAAAAGGGGTAATTTCTTAAGTTATAGGACAACATTTTGTCTATTTTACAGTTTTTTGTTTTAAGCTATTGGAAGTAGTTTTTTTAAAAAAAAGAAGGGAAAAAGGGGTAATTCCTTAAGTTATAATATTAAATTTTGTCTATTTTACAGTGTTTTATTTTAAGCAATTGGAAGTAGTTTTTTTTTTTAAAAAAAGGGAAAAGTGGGTAATTTCATAAGTTACAATACAGCATTTTGTCTATTTTACAGCGTTTTGTTTTAAGCTATTAGAAGTAAAAAAAAAAATTAAATAAGGTATATATGTGTAATTTCTTAAGTTACAGGTGCAGCATTTTGTCTATTTTACAGCATTTTGTTTTAAGCTATTGGAAGTATTTTTAAAAAAAAATAGGTATAAATGGGTAATTTCTTAAGTTACAATAAAACATTTTGTTTATTTTACAGCGTTTTGTTTTAAGCTATTGGAAGTACTTTTTTTTTCAAAAAAAAAGGTAAAAAGGGATAATTTCTTAAGTTATAGTACAACATTTTGTCTATTTTACAGCTTTTTGTATTAACCTATTGGAATAAGTTGTTTTTTTAAAAGTAAAAAGGGGTAATTTCTTAAGTTATAGTATAGCATTTTGTCTATTTTAGAGCGTTTTTTTAAGCTATTGGAAGTAGTATTTTTTAAAAAAAGGTAAAAGGGGGTAATTTCTTAAGTTATAGTACAACATTCTGTCTATTTTACAGTATTTTTTTTAAGCTATTGGAAGAAGTTTTATTTAAAAAAAGGCAAAAATGGATAATTTCTTAACTTATAGTACAAAATTTTGTCTATTTTACAACGTTTTGTTTTTATCTATTAGAAGGAGTGTTTTTTAAAAAAAGGTAAAAAGGGGTAATTTCTTAAGTTATAGTATAACATTTTGTCTATTTTGCAGCGTTTGGTTTTAAGCTATTGGAAGTAGTTTTTTTTAAAAGGTAGAAGGAGGTTATTTCTTAAGTTATAGTACAACATTTTGTCTATTTTAAAGAATTTTGTTTTAAGCTATTAGAAGTAGGTTTTTTGAAAAAAAAGGTAAACATGGGTAATTTCTTAAATACAGCATTTTTTCTGTTCTACGGCGTTTTATTTTAAGCTATTGGAAGTAGTTTTTAAAAAAAAAAAGGAAAAAGGGGTAATTTCCTAAGTTATAACACATCATTTTGTTTATTTTACAGCATTTTGTTTTAAGCTATTGGAAATAGTTTTCTTTTTTTAGAAAACGGTAAAAACGGGCAATTTCTTATGTTAAAGTACATTATTTTGTCTATTTTACAACGTTTTGTTTTAAGTAATCGGAAGTAGATTTTTTATAAAAAAAGGGTAAAAGGGGAAATTTTAAATTATAGTGTAGCATTTTGCCTATTTTATAGCGTTTTGTTTTAAGCTATTGGAAGTAGTTTTTTTAAAAAAAAAAGTAAAAATGGGTAATTTCTTAAGTTATAGTACATGATTTTGTCCATTTTACAACGTTTTGTTTTAAGCAATTGGAAGTATTTTTTAAAAAGGTAAAAGGGGTAATTTCTTAAGTTATAGTACAACATTTTGTCTATTTTACTGCGTTTTGTTTTAAGCTATTGGTAGTAGTTTTTTATAAACAGGCAAAAGGGGGTAATTTCTTAAGTTATAGTACAACATTTGGTCTATTTTACAGCGTTTTGTTTTAAGTTATTGGAAGTAATTTTTTATCAAAAAAGGTAAAAGGGTGTAATTTATTAAGTTATAGTACAACATTGTAATCTGTTAAGTTATGGTACAACATTCAGTCTATTTTGCAGCGTTTTCTTTTAAGCTATTGGAAGTAGTGTTTTTTTAAAAAAGGTAAAAAGGGGAAATTTTTTAAGTTGTAGTATAGCATTTTGTCTATTTTACAACGTTTTGTTTTAAGCTATTGGAAGTAGTTCTTTAAAAAAAAGGTAAAAATGGGTAATATCTTAACTTATAGTACACTATTTTGTCTATTTTACAGCGTTTTGTTTTAAGCTATTGGAGGTTGTTTTTTTTTTTAAAAAGGTAAAAAGGGGTAATTTCTTAAGTTATATTACAAAATTTTGTCTATTTTACTGCGTTTTATTTTAAGCTATAGGAAGTAGTTTTTTTTAAAAAAAAGGTAAAAGTGGGTAATTTCGTAAGTTATAATACAGCATTTTGTCTATTTTATAGCGTTTTGTTTTAAGCTATTCGAAGTAGTTTTTTTTAAAAAAAAGGTAAAAGGGGGTAATTTGTTAAGTTATAGTACAACATCCTGACTATTTTACAGCGTTTTGTTTTAAGCTATTGAAAGTAGTTTTTTTTTAAATAAAGGTGAAAAGGGGAAAATTTTTAAGTTATAGTACAGAATTTTGTCTATTTTACAGTGTTTTGTTTTAAGTTATTGGAAGTAGTTTTTTTTCCAAAAAGGTAAAAAACGGTATTTTCTTAAGTTACAATACAACATTTTGTCTATTTTACAGCGTTTTATTTTAAGCTATTGGAAGTAGTTTTTTCTAAAGAAAAAAGGTAAAAAGCGGTAATTTCTTAAATTATAGTACAACATTTTGTCTATTTTACAGCATTTGGTTTTATGCTATTGGAAGTAGTTTTTTTTTTGAAACAGGAAAAATGGGGTAATTTCTTAGGTTATAGTACAACATTTTGTCTATTTTACAGCCTTTTGTTTTAAGCTATTGGAAGTAGTTTTTTTTAAAAAAGGTAAAAGGGGGTAATTTTTAAAGTTATAATACAACATTCTGTCTATTTTACAGCGTTTTATTTTAAGCTATTGAAAGTAGTTTTTTTGAAAAAAAAAGGTAAAAGGGGAAAAAAATATAAGTTATAGTACAACATTTTGTCAATTTTACAGCAAATTGTTTTAAGCTATTAGAAGTGGTTTTTTTTTTAAAAAAAAAGGGTAAAGGGGGTAATTTCTTAAGTTATTGTGCAGCATTTTGTCTATTTTACAGCTGTTTTGTTTTAAGCTATTTGAAGTAGTTTTTTAAAAAAAAAAGATAAAAATGGGTAATTTCTTAAGTTATAGTACAGCATTTTGTCCATTCTACAGCGTTTTGTTTTAAGCTATTTAAAGTAAAAAAAATTAAAAAGGGTAAAAAGGTGTAATTTCTTAGGTTATAGTACAACATTTTGTCTAATTTACAACGTTTTGTTTTAAGCTATTGGAAGTAGTGTTTTTTTTTAAAAAAAAAGGGTAATGTCTTAAGTTATAGTACAACATTTTGTCTATTTTACAGCATTTTGTTTTAAGCTTTTGGAAGTAGTTTTGTTTAAAAAAAGGGTAAAAAGGGGAAAAAAATTAAGTTATAGTACAGCATTTTGTCTATTTTACAATGTTTTGTTTTATGTTATTGGAAGTAGTTTTTTTAAAAAAGGTATAAGGGGTAATTTCTTAAGTTATAGAACAGCATTTTGTCAATTTTACAGCATTTTGTCTTAAGCTATTAGAAGTAAAAAAAATTAAAAAAAGGTATATATGTGTAATTTCTTAAGTTACAGTGCAGCATTTTGTCTATTTTACAGCATTTTGTTTTAAGCTATTGGAAGTATTTTTTTTAAAAAAGGTATAAGTGGGTAATTTCTTAAGTTACAATACAACATTTTGTTTATTTTACACCGTTTTGTTTTAAGCTATTGGAAGTACTTTTTTTTTCAAAAAAAGAGGTAAAAAGGGATAATTTCTTAAGTTATAGTACAACCTTTTGTCTATTTTACATCATTTTGTATTAACCTATTGGAATTAGTTTTTTTTTTTTAAAGTAAAAAGGGGTAATTTCTTAAGTTATAGTATAGCATTTTGTCTATTTTAGAGCTTTTTTTTAAGCTATTGGAAGTAGTATTTTTTAAAAAAAAGGTAAAAGGGGGTAATTTCTTAAGTTATAGTACAGCATTCTGTCTATTTTACAGTATTTTGTTTTAAGCTATTGGAAGAAGTTTTATTTAAAAAAAGGCAAAAATGGATAATTTCTTAAGTTATAGTACAAAATTTTGTTTATTTTACAGCGTTTTGTTTTTAGCTATTAGAAGGAGAGTTTTTAAAAAAAAGGTAAAAAGGGGTAATTTCTTAAGTTATAGTATAATATTTTGTCTATTTTGCAGCGTTTGGTTTTAAGCTATTGGAAGTAGTTTTTTTTAAAAGGTAGAAGGAGGTTATTTCTTAAGTTATAGTACAACATTTTGTCTATTTTAAAGCGTTTTGTTTTAAGCTATTAGAAGTAGGTTTTAAAAAAAAAAGGTAAACAGGGGTAATTTCTTAAATTATAATACAACATTTTTTCAGTTCTACGGCGTTTTGTTTTAAGCTATTGGAAGTAGTTTTTTTTAAAAAAGGTAAAAGGGGGTAATTTCTTAAGTTATAACACATCATTTTGTTTATTTTACAGCGTTTTGTTTTAAGCTATTGGAAGCATTTTTCTTTTTTTAGAAAACGGTAAAAACCGGCAATTTCTTATGTTAAAGTACATTATTTTGTCTATTTTACAACGTTTTGTTTTAAGTAATCGGAAGTAGATTTTTTATAAAAAGGGTAAAAGGGGAAATTTTAAATTATAGTGTAGCATTTTGCCTATTTTATAGCGTTTTGTTTTAAGCTATTGGAAGTAGTTTTTTCAAAAAAAAAGTAAAAATTGGTAATTTCTTAAGTTATAGTTCAGGATTTTTTCTGTTTTACAACGTTTTGTTTTAAGCAATTGGAAGTATTTTTTTAAAAGGTAAAAGGGGTAATTTCTTAAGTTACAGTACAACATTTTGTCTATTTTACTGCGTTTTGTTTTAAGCTATTGGAAGTAGTTTTTTTTAAACAGGCAAAAGGGGGTAATTTCTTAAGTTACAATACAACATTTTGTCTATTTTACAGCGTTTTGTTTTAAGTCATTGGAAGTAATTTTTTATCAAAAAAGTAAAAGGGTGTAATTTGTTAAGTTATAGTACAGCATTGTAATTTGTTAAGTTATGGTACAACATTCAATCTATTTTATAGCGTTTTGTTTTAAGCTATTGGAAGTAGTTTTTTTTTTTAAAAGGTAAAAAGGGGAAATTTTTTAAGTTATAGTATAGCATTTTGTCTATTTTACAACGTTTTGTTTTAAGCTATTGGAAGTAGTTCTTTAAAAAAAAAGGTAAAAATGGGTAATTTCTTAAGTTATAGTACACCATTTTGTCTATTTTACAGCGTTTTGTTTTAAGCTATTGGAGGTTGTTTTTTAAAAAAAAAGGTAAAAAGGGGTAATTTCTTAAGTTATGTTACAAAATTTTGTCTATTTTACTGCGATTTATTTTAAGCTATTGGAAGTAGTTTTTTTTTTTAAAAGGTAAAAGTGGGTAATTTCATAAGTTATAATACAGAATTTTGTCTATTTTATAGCGTTTTGTTTTAAGCTATACGAAGTAGTTTTTTTTAAAAAAAAGGTAAAAGGGGGTAATTTGTTAAGTTATAGTACAACATTCTGTCTATTTTACAGCGTTTTGTTTTAAGCTATTGGAAGTAGTTTTTAAAAAAAGTAAAGGTGAAAAGGGGAAATTTTTTAAGTTATAGTACATAATTTTGTCTATTTTACGATGTTTTGTTTTAAGCTATTGGAAGTAGTTTTTTTTAAAAAAAAAGACAAAAACGGGTATTTTCTTATGTTATATTACAGTATTTTATCTATTTTACAGCATTTTGTTTTAAGCTACTGGAAGTAGTTTTTTTTAAAAAAGGGTAACAGGGGTAATTTCATAAGTTGTAGTACAGCATTTTGTCTATTTTACAGCATTTGGTTTTATACTATTGGAAGTAGCTTTTTAAAAAAAATAAAAACAGGTAAAAGGGGGTCATTTCTTAAGTTATAGTACAACATTTTGTCTATTTTATAGCCTTTTGTTTTACGCTATTGGAAGCAGTTTTTTTTAAAAAGGGTAAAAGGGGGTAATTTTTAAAGTTACAATACAACATTCTGTCTATTTTACATGGTTTTGTTTTAAGCTATTGGATTATTATTTTTTTTAAAAAAGGTAGAAAGGGAAAAAAAATATGTTATAATACAGCATTTTTTTCTATTTTACAGCGTTTTGTTTTAAGCTATTAGAAGTGGTTTTTTGAAAAAAAAAGGTAAAAATGGATAATTTCTTAACTTATAGTGCAGCATTTTGTCTATTTTACAGCGTTTTGTTTGAAGCTATTGGTAGTAGTTTTTTAAAATCAAAAGATAAAAAGGGGCAATTTCTTAAGTTATAGTACAACATTTTTTCTATTCTACAGCGTTTTTTTTAAGCTATTTGAAGTAGTTTTTTTTAATAAGTGTAAAAAGGTGTAATTTCTTAAGTTATAGTATATCATTTTGTCTATTTTACAACGTTTAGTTTTAAGCTATTGGAAGTAGTTTTTTTTTAAAAAGGTATAAGGGGTAATTTCTTAAGTTATAGAACAACATTTTTTCTATTTTATAGCGTTTTGTTTTAAGCTATTGGAAGTAGTTTTTTTTTTTTGGAAAAAGGTATAGATGAGTGATTTCTTAAGTTGCAGTAGGGCATTTTGTCTATTTTACAGCATTTTGTTTTAAGCTATTGGAAGTAGTTTTTTTTGAAAAGGTAGAAATGAGTGATTTCTTAAGTTGCAGTAGGGCATTCTGTCTATTTTACAATTTTTTGTTTTAAACTATTGGAAGAAGTTTTTAAAAAAATGTAAAAAGGGGCAATTTCTTAAGTTATAGTACGACATTTTGTCTATTTTACAGCGTTTTTTAAGCTAATGGAAGGAGTGTTTTTAAAAAAAAGGTAAAAATGGTTAATTTCTTAAGTTATAGTACAAATTTTGTCTATTTCGCAGCGTTTCGTTCTAAGCTATTGGAAGTAGTTTAAAAAAAAGGTAAGCAGGTGTAATTTCTTAAGTTACAGTACATCATTCTGTCAATTTTACGGCGTTTTGTTTTAAGCAATTGAAAGTAAGTATTTTTTAGAAAAGGGTAAAAAGGGAAAAAAAAATTAAGTTATAGTACAACATTTTGTTTATTTTACAACGTTTTGCTCTAAGCTATTGGAAGTAGTTTTTTTTTAAAAAAAAGGTTAAAATGGATGATATCTTAAGTTATAGTACAATATTTTCCCTATTTTACAGCGTTTTGTTTTAACCTATTTAAAGTAGTTTTTTTTTATAAAAAAGGTAAAAAGGGGTAATTTCTTAAGTTAGAGTACAACATTTTATCTTTTTTATAGGTTTTTTTTAAGCTATTGGAAGTAGCTTTTTTAAACAGGTAAAAGGGTAATTTCTTAACTTATAGTACAGCATTTTGTCCATTTTACAGCGTTTTGTTTTAAGCTATTGGAAGTGTTTTTTTTTTAAAAAGGTAAAAGGGGGTAATTTGTTAAGTTATGGTACAACATTTTGTCAATTTTACAGCATTTTATTCTAAGCTATGCGAAGTAGTTTTTTTAAAAAAAAAATTGGTAAAAAGGGAATTTTTTTTAACTTTTTGTACAACATTTTGTCTATTTTATAGCATCTTGTTTTATGCTATTGGAAGTAGTTTTTTTAAAAAAAAATGGTAAAAAGGGTAATTTCTTAAGTTATAGTACAGCAATTTGTCTATTTTACAGCGTTTTGTTTTAAGCTATTGGAAGTAATTTTTTAAAAAAAAGGGAAAACAGGGGTAATTTTTTAAGTTATAGTACAACATTTTGTGTTTTTTACAGCGTTTTGTTTTAAGCTATTGGAAGTAGTTTTTTTAAACAGGTAAAAGTGGGTAATTTCTTAAGTTATTGTACAACATTTTGTCTAATTTACAGGCTTTTGTTTTAAACTATTGGAAGTAGTTATTTTTAAAAGGTAAAAGGGGGTAATTTGTTAAGTTATAGTACAGTAATCTGTCTATTTTACATCATTTTGTTCTAAGCTATGGGAAGTAGTTTTTTTTTTAAAAAGATAAAAAGGGAACTTTTTTAAAGTTATAATACAACATTTTGTCTATTTTACAGCATTTTGTTTTAAGCTATTGAAAGTAGTTTTTTTGAAAAAAAAAGGTAAAAAGGGGTAATTTCTTAAGTTATATTATTACATTTTGCCTATTTTACAACGTTTTGTTTTAAGGTATTGCAAGTAGTTTTTTAAAAAAAAAGGTAAAATGTGGTAATTTCCTAAGTTATATTACAACATTTTGTCTATTTTATTTTAAGCTATTTGAAGTAGTTTTTTCTTAAAATAGGTAAAAGGGGGTAATTTCTTCAGTTATAGTACAGTATTTTGTCTATTTTACAGTGTTTTGGTTTAAGCTATTGGAAGTAGTTTTTTTAAAAAAAGGTAAAAGGGGATAATTTGTTAAGTTATATTACAACATTTTGTATATTTTGTAGCGTTTTGTTTTAGGCTATTAGAAGTAGTGTTTTTTTTTTAAAAAGTAAAAAGGGGTAATTTCTTAAGTTATAGTACCGCATTTTGTCTATTTTACAGCGTTTTGTTTTAAGCTATTGTAAGAATTTAAAAAAAAAGGTAAAAATGGGAAATTTTTTAAGTCATAGTACAACATTTTGTCTATTTTACAACATTTTTTTAAGCTATTGGAAGTAGTTTTATTTTAAAAAGGTATAAGGGGTAATTTCTTAAGTTATATAACAGAATTTTGTCTATTTTAAAGCGTTTTGTTTTAAGCTATTAGATGTAGTTTTTTTTAGAAAGGTAAACATGGGCAATTTCTGAAGTTATAGTACAATATTTTGTTTATTTACAGCGTTTTATTTTAAGCTATTGCAAGCATTTTTTTAAAAAAAAGGTAAAAGGGGTTATTTCTTAAGTTATAGTACAACATTTTGTCTATTTTACAGCATTTTCTTTTAAGCTGTTTGAAGGAGTTTTTTTTAAAAAAAGGTAAAAGGGTAATTTCTTAAGTTATAGTACAGCATTTTGGCAATTTTACAGCGTTTTGTTTTAAGCTATTGAAAGCAGTTTTTTTTAAAAAAAAGGTAAAAGGGGTAATTTTTTAAGTTATAATACAGCATTTTTTCTATTTTACAACGTTTTATTTTAAGCTATTTGAAGTAATTTTTTTAAAAAGGTAAAAAGGGGTAATTTCTTAAGTTATAGTATAGCATTTTTTCTGTTTTACAGCGTTTTGTTTTAAGCTATTGGAAGTAATTTTTTGAAAAAAAGGGGAAAAAGGGTAATTTCTTAAGTTACAGTACAGCATTTTGTCTATTTTACACCCTTTTTTTAAGCTATTGGAAGCAGTTTTTTTAAAAAAAAAGTAAAAAGGCGTAATTTCTTAAGTTATAGTACAGTATTTTGTCTATTTCACAGCTTTTTGTTCTAAGCTATTTGAGGTAGTTTTTTAAAAAAAAGTAAAAATGTGTAATTTCTTAAGTTATAGTACAACATTTTTTCTATTTTACAGCCTTTTGTTTTAAGCTATTGGAAGTAGTTTTTTACAAAAAATGTTAAAAAGGTTTAATTTCTTGAGTTATAGTACAACATTTTGTATATTTTACAGCGTTTTGTTCTAAGCTATTGGAAGCGGGTTTTTTCCTAAAAAAAGTAAAAAGGGGTAATTTCTTAAGTTACAGTGCATCATTTTTTCCTATTTTACAGCGTTTTGTTTTAAGCTATTGGAAGTAATTTTTTAAACAAAAGGTAAAAAGAATTTCTCAAGTTATAGTACAACATTTTGTCTATTTTAGAGCGTCTTGTTTTAAACTATTGGAAGTATGTTTTTAAAAAAAGGTAAAAGGTGGTAATTTTTAAGTTTTAGTACAGCATTCTGTCTATTTTAAAACGTTTTGTTTTAAGCTATTGGAAGAAGTTTTTTTTTTAAAAAAAGGAAAAAAAATGATAATTTCTTAAGCTATAGTACAATATTTTGTCTATTTTATAGCTTTCTCTTTTAAGCTATTGGAAGTAGTTTTTTTTAAAAGGTAAAAAGTGTAATTTCTTAATTTTTAGTACAGCATTTTGTCTATTTTACAGCATTTTGTTTTCAGCTATTAGAAGTGTTAACTCCTATGTTAAGCGACTCAGCGACCCAAGGCAATAGCGAGGCAACTGGAATGAGACTCTACATCACAACTTAGCGACTTAAAGACCGTAGCGACCTACGAGTTAACAAGATAAGGACCTAACGACCTAACACATGAAGCGGCTCGTAAGCGACTTAAAGCATAAACAAGCTAACAATTATGGATCCCGCGACCTAAAGGTTAAACGACTTAATGACTTTAGTCCTCAACGACCTAAGAGCTCCGACGACTTAAAAGGCATAACATTTCTAAGCGACCTAACAGGTAACAACTTAAGGAAAGCAGCGACCTAAAAGATTAGATGGTCTAGCGACCTAACAGCTTGAAGGCTAGGCGACTCAATGGTCCAACGACTCACGACCTACTGAGTTAACGATATAAAGAGCGAAGTGGCTCAACAACCTAGCCTAGGTCGCTACATTGGATATCTCAACGTTGTTGGGTCGCTAACTACTCCCATAAGTCACTACCGACCTACGACTTACCCTAGGTCGTTCACGACCTAGTACTTGGTGATAAAATCGTGCCGCTTTCCTCTAGGTCGTTACGATCTACCAGCTAATTCAAATGACCAAGTGCGAACCAGTTAAGTCGTAGCTCGTATTCCCTTAACTCGCTAGCAACCTATGACCCACCTTAGGTCGTGCACGACCTATACCTCGCCCAGGAAATCTCCTATAAATGCAGCCCTTACTCCAATATGGAGGGGGACTTTTAGCTCATTCTCGAAGCGCCAATACTCTGCCATTTTCTCAACTCGAACAGCACTTCAAGCTCTCCAAACACCAAGGACCTTACGACAAACTTCAAGAGAAAATCTACATCATTCGACATGGATTCGAAAGATTATTCAACATCGAAGTTTGAACTACTAGTCTAAAGTGTGTTATAATTGAAGAAAGTTGCATAAGTTGTACTTGAGTCAGCAATAAAGAGATTGAAAGTGGACGTAGGCTTGACTATAAGCCGAACCACTATAAAAACTGTGTCTTTTACTGCTTTTCTGAGATTTTCCTGCTTATTTCTGATTCCCCTATCGATGGGTGGTGCTTTCACACTTACGCAACTCGCACCGAGGTGTTAGCGTTTGATTTTTACATTAACAGGAAGTGGGTTTTTTAAAAAAGGTAAAAGGGGTAATTTTTTAAGTTATAGTAGAGCATTTGACTATTTTACAGCATTTTGTTTTAAGCTATTGGAAGAATTTTTTTTAAAAAAATGTTAAAAAGAGGGTAATTTCTTAATTTATAGTACAGCATTTTGTCTATTTTATAGCGTTTTGTTTTAAGCTATTTGAAGTAGTTTTAAAAAAAAGGCAAAAAGGGGTAATTTCTTAAGTTATAGTACAACATTTTTTCGATTTTACAGCGTTTTGTTTTAAACTATTGGAAGTAGTTTTTTTAAAAAAAGTTAAAATGGGTTATTTCTTAAGTTATAGTACAACATTTTGTCTATTCTACAGCGTTTTGCTTTAAACTTTTTGAAGTAGTTTTTTTATAAAAATAGGTAAAAAGGGGTAATTTCTTAAGTTATTGTACAACATTTTGTTTATTTTACAGCATTTTGTTTTAAGCTATTGGAACTAGTTTTTTAAAAAAAGGAAAAGGGGGTAGTTTTTTAAGTTATAGTACAACATTTTGTCTATTTTACAGCGTTTTGTTTTAAGCTATTGGAAGTAGTTTTTTTTTTAAAAAAAAAATGTAAAAGGAGTACATTCATAAATTATACTACAGCATTTTGTCTATTTTATAGCTTTTTTTAAGCTATTGGAAGTATTTTTTTAAAAGATAAAACGGGGTAATTGCTTAAGTTTTAGTACAACATTTTGTCTATTTTACAGCGTTTTGTTTTAAGCTTTTTGAAGTGGTTTTTTTAAAAAAAGGTAGAAAGGAGTAATTTCTCAAGTTATAGTACATCATTTTGTCTATTTTACAGCGTTTTGTTTTAAGCTATTGGAAGCAGTTTTCTTTAAGAAACAAAGTAAAAGGGGTAATTTCTTAAGTAATAGTACAGCATTTTGTCGATTTTACAGCGTTTTGTTTTAAGCTATTTGAAGTAGTTTTTTTCAGAAAGGCAAAAGGGGTAATTTCTTAAGTTATAGTACCATTTTTTCTATTTTATAGCCTTTTGTTTTAAGCTATTGGAAGTAGTTTTTTTAAAAAAGGGAAAAAATGGGTAATTTCTTAAGTTATAGTACAACATTTTGTCTATTTTACACCGTTTTGTTTTAAGCTACTGGAAGTAGATTTTTTTTAAAAAAGGTAAACATGTGTAATTTCTTAAGTTATAGTACAGCATTTTGTCTATTTTATAGCGTTTTGTTTTAAGCTATTTAAAGTATTTTTTTTTAAAAAAGGTAAAATTGGGTATTTTCTTTAGTTATAGCACAACATTTTTTCTATTTTACAGCATTTTGTTTTAAGCTATTTGAAGTTGTTTTTTAGAAAAAAGGTAAAAAGGGTTAATTTCTTGAGTTATAGTTCAACATTTTGTCTATTTTACAGCATTTTGTTTTAAGCCATTGGAAGCGGTTTTTTTCTAAAAAAAAAGTAAAAGGGGTAATTTCTTAGATAATTTCTTAAGTTATAGTACATCATTTTTTCCTATTTTACAGAGTTTTGTTTTAAGCTATTGGAAGTAGTTTTTTCCAAAAAAGGTAAAAAGAAATTATTTCTTAAGTTACAGTACAACATTTTGTCTATTTTACAGCGTTTTGTTTTAAACTATTGGAAGCAGGTTTTTTTAAAAAGGTAAAAGGGAGTAATTTTTTAGTTTTAGTACAAAATTCTGTCTATTTTAAAACGTTTTGTTTTAAGCTATTAAAAAAAATTAATAATGGGTAAAACGGGGTAATTTCTTAAGTTATAGTACAATATTTTGTCTTTTTTATAGCGTTCTTTTTAAGCTATTGGAAGTAGTTTTTCCTAAAAAAAAGATAAAACGGGGTAATTTCTTTGGTTATAGTAAAACATTTTGTCTATCTTACAACATTTTGTTTTAAGCTATTGGAAGTAGTTTTTTTTTAGCTAAAAAGGGGAAATTTCTTAATTATAGCATAGAATTTTGTCTTTTTTACAACGTTTTGTTTTAAGCTACTGGAGGTAGTTTTTTTTAATGTAAAAGGGGTAATTTCTTTAATTATAGTACATCATTTTTGTCTATGTTATAACGTTTGGATTTAAGCTATTGGAAGTAGTTTTTTTTTAAAAAAAGCTGAAAAGGGGTAATTTCTTAAGTTATAGTACGACATTTAGTCTACTTTACAGCGTTTTGTTTTAGTCTATAGGAAGTACTTTTTTTAAAAACGGTAAAAAGGGGTAATTTCTTAAGTTATAGTACGACATTTTGTCTGTTTTACCGCGTTTTGTTTTAAGCCATTCGAAGTATTTTTTTTAAAGTTAAAAAGGTGTAATTTCTTAAGTTATAGTACAGCATTTTTCTTTTTTACAGCGTTTATTTTAAGCTATTGGAAGTAAGTTTTTTTAAAAAAAGATAAAAAGGGGTAATTTCTTAAGTTATATTACAACATTTTTGTCTATTTTACAGCTTTTTGTTTTAAGCCATTGGAAGAAGCTTTTTTTCAAAAAATGTAAGAAAAGGTAATTTCTTAAGTTATAGTACAGTATTTTATCTATTCTATAGCATTTTGTTTTAAGCTTTTGGAAGTAATTTTAAAAAAAAAATGTAAAAAGGGGTAAAAAGGTGGTGCTTTCACACTTACACAACTCGCACCGGGGTGTTAGCGTTTGATTTTTACCTTAACATTTTTGGTGCTTTCACTGAGAACCTAACTCAAGATACTGTCATCATAGCTTCGCAGAAATTTGTGGAAAGGATCCCTCTAAAAACCAGAAGTTTACCAGAAATAATGGCTCCTGGAAGAAAGTGCAAGTCGGTTAGATCCGACGATGTTCGCGAGACTACTGCCACTTCTCCTCCTTTAAGTCAAACAATTCCAACTGTTGGAGTAACGCGAGAAGAATTGGATGTTGCAGTTTCTGGGCTATATCAGCAGATGGAAGCCCAAAACAATCTAATGTTGGAAAGGTTGAACACTTTGCTTGAGGCTAACCGTCAACCAGTGAATAACGAACCAAACTTTGCTGATAATGTTCATGATGTTGAAGAAAGAGATGTTCCTCAAAGGGCAGCTGGCCCAGTCAAAGACACACCTCCCTAAGTTGGAGGATCGGGACAACAGCCAACTTTCTGTGAGCGCCTGTCAAGGCAAACTTCTGAGAAGTTGGCCGATGTTCTGTCCTGTTGAGCCCCTTAATGATGAGGAATATTTCTCAGGGATGGTTCGACAAATCATGAAGGAAAGTATGCAAAGGGAGGAAGACGAAAAAGAATGGGGGTTCGCTCCGAGCAAGACTCCATTCACTGAAAGGATTCTGAAAGCAGAGTTTCCTAGGAAGTTCGTTCCTCCTACCATTCCGGCTTATAAGGGGACGAGTGACCCTAATGAATTTATGTACAAGTATGATTGGCACATGACGGGTGCCAGAGCTTCTGATGAGATCAAATGCCGGTATTTTCCGGTATACATGGAAGGAGTTGCTCTACTTTGGTTCACAAAGCTGTCGGTCCGGTCGATAGACCAGTTTTCTGATTTGACTCGAAAGTTTATGGAACAGTTCAGATTGTACGCTTCGAAGGCGAAAGATATAATGTCGTTATCCGGCTTGGCGCAGAATCCTGGAAAATCCATAAGATCTTTCTTGAATTGCTTCAATATAGCTTTGGCTGAAGTAGGCAACGCAGAGCCGAGAATGATTTTAACGTACCTGATGAGGGCTATTGATAAGGCAAGTGAGTTCGGGAAGTGGTTGAAAATGAAAGAACCGAATTCGCTTGACAAGTTTTATAAGAAAGCCGATGAATTCATGCACTTGGAAAGCCTCTAAGCACCGGCTAAGGGGGTGTCAACAGGGGCTGGAAATAGTAATGTTGTTCCGAATAAGAAGGAATCTGGCAATCAGAAGAGGGGAAACGATGGTCAGAAGAAGCAAGGAGATGCGAAGAAAAATCGTCCCTTCAACTTCACCCCTCTGACTGATACCCCGGAGAACATCTACTTTGCAAACAAAGACACGATCGAATTCCCCGCACCAGCTAAGCAAAGGGTTAATAAGAAAGGTGAGAAGAATGGAAGGTTTTGCCGGTTCCATAACCAACCCGGGCGTGATACCAATGAGTGCCATCACTTGAAGGAGTTGATTGAGGAACTATTAAAAGAAAACAAGCTCCAGCAATATGTAAAGAGGAACAGGAATAGCCCAACTTCGTCAACTCAAGGACAACAGGCTCCTATTCATCATCCTAGTTCAAGTGAAAAGGCAGCAGCTCATGAATCAGAGAAGCCCGTTATTAATGTGATTACAGGAGGACCTCACCCAGCTGGCAGAAGATGGGGTGAGATGGAACGATACGCTCATGCATTGAAATATGCCCCAATAGAGGAAAGTGTTTTTGTGTTGGAAGATGCTGCACCTTTGAAGCAGCAGAAAACTTTTAATGATGACATTGTCTTCAGAATCAGGGTCTCTATGGGTGTTGAAGCCCCTACCATAAATCCCTTGATTATTTCTGCTGGCATTGGGCCAGCTATTGTAAGAAGAGTACTTGTTGATTGTGGTGCTTCTTGTAATATTCTTTACCTTTGATCAGATGAAGATCCCAATGGCTGATGTTCAAGCTTCGTCGCAAAAGATTGTTGGGTTTACTGGGGAACCCAGGCAGCCGATTGGGACTATTGACCTGTTCGTGGAACTTGGTGAGGGGCAGAAGAAGGTCGTTCGAAGGCAGACTTTTGTGATTGTCGATGAGTTTTTTGCTTACAACGCCTTCCTAGGCCGCCCAACTCTCGCATCCTTTAAAGCAATCCTCGCCCCATGGCGCCTTACCATGAAATTCCCCACAGATAATGTAGTTGGTGTGGTTAAAGGGGATCAGAATGTGGGGAGGGAATGTTATTTGATAGAACTGCATGAGGCAAGGAAGAGAGAGATGGGAAAGGATGCGGCAACCCCAGTCCGCATCAAAGAATGAACCTTGTAGCAATTACAGGGTGGACCCTGTACTGGCGAATGTAGCGAAGCACAAAGAAAAATGGATCCTAGAAAAGCCAGTGCAGGGGATAATCGAGTGGTGCAGTGGAAGTAACGGTACCAGTACCTGTTGACCCAAAAAACCCAAACAAGGTGTTGAATGTTGGTTCACAACTTAATACGGCGGTTCAGAATATTTTGATATCATTCCTGAAAGCAAATTTGGATGTATTCGCTTGGACCCATGCTGGTATGTGTGGAATATCATCAGAAGTTGCAGTACATACTTTGAATATTGATCTGAAGTTTACACCTGTGAAGTAGAAAAGAAGAACCCAGGGTCCCGAAAGGTCGGCAACATTGAAAGAATAGGTGGATCGGCTCATGGAGAATGACTTTATCAGAGAATCAACTTATCCGAATTGGGTTTCAAATCCAGTACTGGTTAAGAAAGCTAACGGAAAGTAGAGAGTATACATCGATTTTTCAGACTTAAACAAAGCCTGCCCCAAAGACTGCTTTCCACTACCCCGGATTTACCAGTTGGTTGACGGAACAACGGGACATGAATTGTTATCTTTTATGGATGCTTACTCCGGATATAACCAGATCATGATGCATGAGCCAGATCAGGAGGACACGAGTTTCATAACCGATGTTGGTTTGTACTGCTACAAAGTCATGCCTTTCGGACTGAAGAATGTAGGGGCAACTTACCAAAGACTTGTTAATGCGATGTTCAAGCCATAGATTGGAAAGACCATGGAAGTTTATGTTGAGGATATGTTGGTTAAATCAAAGAAAGCAGTAGACCATATGGACCACTTGGCAGAGATGTTCGCCGTCCTACGAAAGTATGGAATGAAGCTTAATCCCTTGAAGTGTTCATTCAGGGTGGAGTCTGGAAAGTTCTTGGGTTTGATTGTGAGCACTAGGGGCATTGAAGCTAATCCTGCTCAAATCACTGCCTTAAGAGAAGTCAAAGCTCCTATAACGAAGAAGGAACTGCAAAGTCTCAATGGAAAAGTCACTGCTTTAAGTCGATTCATTTCCAAAGCTACTGATAAATGCATTCCATTCTTTGATGCTCTGAAGAAAGGAAGGAAAAACTTTGACTGGACTCCAGAATGCCAGAAAGCTTTCGATGAGTTAATTCGTCATATGGAAACGCCTCCGACACTTTCTAAGCCCGACAATAGTGAAGATCTTTTTGTATACTTGGCGGTCTCAGCTCATGCTCTTAGTGCGGCATTGGTACGGGAAGACGCCAAAATTCAGCACCCAGTCTACTATATTAGCAAAAGGTTTACTAGGGCAGAAATGAATTATTCAAAGTTGGAGAAGCTCGCCTATTGTCTACTGATTGCATCAAGAAAATTGAGGCCATATTTTCAATCTCATCCAATCAAAGTCCTCACTGATCAGCCTCTGAAACAAGTCCTCTTTCGCCCTGAGACTTTCGGTCGCCTTTTGAAGTGGAATATTAAACTCAGCCAATATGACATCACTTATCATCCCCGGAGAGCAATCAACGGACAAGCTTTGGTAGATTTCATCGTGGAATGTACAGACAAAGGTGACAGTGAGGAAGTAGTGACCGATAATCCCCCAATTCGATGGAAATTGTATGTTGATGGCGCAAGAAACGATTATTGTTCCAGGGCTGGGGTTGTGCTTGAAACCCCTGAAGGGCGGTCATTGTGTTATGCTTTAAGATAGGAATTCCCTTCAACAAACAATGAAGCAGTGTATGAAGCTCTTATTGCCGGTTTAAGAATTGCTAAAGAATTGAATGTGAAAATGTTGCAGATCTTCAATGATTCACAACTTATTGTGTGTCAAGTCAAGAAAGAGTTTCAAACTAAAGGAGGAAATCTGCCCGCTTACTTGTCAAGAGCCTGGGAGCTTCTCGATGACCTTGACCATTATACGATAAATCATATACCCCAGGAAGAAAACATGAAGGCAGATTCTCTCGCAAAGTATGCAAGCACTGGTGAAGCTCAATTATTGGGACTAGTTCCTGTGGAAGTCATGTCAACTCCAAGCATTGATGAGATGGATATTGACTGGATCATGACTATATCACAGGAGAGAGAATCATGGATGACTCCGATATTGAAATATCTGCGCGACGGTTCTCCACCAAAAAACTCAAAAGAATGGCAGAAGTTGTTAAGAAAAGCCTCCAGATACATAATTCAAGATGGTCGATTGTATAGGAAGGGGTTTTCAATGCCATTACTCCGATGTGTGACCAAGGAAGAAGCTGAGACAATTCTAACTGAGGTACACGGAGAAGAGTGTGGAGATCATTTAGGTAGTCAAACTCTAGCAAAGAAAATTCTCCGTTATGCGTATTTTTGGCGGGATATTAATCGTGATGCTGCAAGTTACACCCGAAAATGTGATCGATGCCATAGATTTGCAAAAATCCCAAGAGCACCTTCCACTGAGATAACGCAGATGGTCATTCTGTGGCCATTTGCTATTTGGGGAATAGATCTCATCGGGCCTTTGCCAATTGCCAAATCGGGAATCAGATATGTTGTTGTTGCTGTTGATTATTTTACTAAATGGACTGAATTTGAACCATTAGCTACTATTACCTCTAAGAAGATGATAAACTTTGTAACTAAGAATATCATTTGCAGGTATGGTGTGCCTCAAAAGATAATCACAAACAATGGAACCCAATTCGAAAGTGAAGAGTTCCAAGATTTTTGCAAGAAATTCAAGATCCAGAAAAGCTTCTCAGCAATGGCTCATCCGTAGACAAACGGGCAAGTGGAAGTAGTGAACAAAATTATCAAGTCAACCATTAAAAAACAGCTTGAGAAAGCAAAAGGTGGTTGGGTCGATAGGCTGCCACTAGCACTATGGGCATACAGAACTACCCACAAAACTGCGACGGGACACACTCCATTTTCACTGGCGTATGGATCGGAGGCAATGATTCCGGTAGAAATAGAGTTTCCTTCACATAGAAGAATCCATTTCAATCAAGCCGAAAATGAAAAGCTGCAACTTGAAGCCCTTGACTTCCTTGATGAAAAAAGAGAAGAGGCTGAGCTCAGAATTGCGGCTCATCAGCAAAGAATAGTCAGGCACTTCTATTCCAATGTTCGCCAACGCAGCTTTGAAGTTGGAGATCTAATCTTGAAAAGAATTATGACACCTACAGGCGTGTTTGGGCCAAACTGGGAAGGGCCGTATGTCATAGGCCAAAAACTTCTTGATGGCACTTACAAGCTAATAAATGTCGAAGGAGATCCAATTCCGAGAGCTTGGAACAACAATCATTTGCGCCCATATTTTACTTAAAGGCTTTAATGAAATATTGTAAAAGAATGATGAATGCATGATTCTTGTATTAAAATCCATTGTAAAGCCAGTGCAAGTGAATAATAAGAACTATAAAGTGGATGTAGGCCCAGTTCTTGGCCGAACCACTATAAATCTTATGTTCTTTACTATTATAAACTGCTTGTTTTATTTCGATATATAAAATACGTCCATTGTATTGCTAAAATGTCGATTTAATACTGCAGGCCATTAAAACAAAGCTTACCCATCATAAGACCAAGCAGTCCCTGACATCACCCAACAAGAAAATGCTAAGCCGTTCAAAATTTCCATGCTTAAATCCTACAAAAGAAGTGCTTCAGGCAAAAAAAGTTAGTGATTCTGCTGGAAGTGGGCCCTTGCTAACTAATTATGGTTGTTTGTACAAACAAGCATCCGATTAAATTGCCTGTGTCTGCCCCCACCAACTCGCTTAACTATGAAGTATACTTCTTTGGATAAAGGAAATTATTGGCAATAGAAAGAGAGATGTGTTTGGAAAAAATAACGGGGATCGCCGACATGAACCAATGGCAAAGAGACATGGGCGAGCAAGCATCAAACAGCCAAAGACCTCTTCGGAGGCACAAGCCCTCTTCGGAGGCACAACTCTTCGGAGGATAAAGACCTCGAACGGGGCATGCCAGAAAAGGAAAGTTTTCTTTCTCAACAAAAAAGATTGGTATGGAATGACCGGGAGCACCTTCCCAGCTGGAAGGCAAGGCGCTTGTTCACTAGCTGAGACAGTTTGCGCAGACAAGCGTCCAAGTAACTTGCGTCCGCCCCGTGAATCCATAGGATGATCGGAGGCACCTTCCCAAGTGGAAGGCAAGGCGCTTGTTCACTAGCTGAGATAGTCTGCGCAAATAAACGTCCAAGTAACTTGCGTCCGCCCCGTGAATCTAGCCAACCATGAGGAAGAAACTTCTAGGCATACTCGGAGCCACGCATTCCACTGAGATTTTAAATAAAACTTCACAAGTGTTGGAATGTGAAAAGCCCTCTTCGGAGGCCCATTTCACCATAGTTGAAATGCGAAAAGATCTCTAACGGGCCTCGCCAGAAAAAGAGAGCTCTTTCTCGACAGAAAATTGTGGACTGATCGGTGGTACAGAACAATCGTGTCCCCCCGTGAATCCATCCAACTGAGAGAAGGAAACTCCAAACTTCCAGGCAAAAGCCCTACTCAGAGGCAAACATTTCACCGTGATTTGAAATAAAGCTTCACACGAGTCAAAATGTGAAAAGCCCTCTTCGGAGGCCCGCTTCCCAGCGAACAGGGAAAAGAAAAAAGCCTCTCCCAAGAGGCAGAAACAAAAAGATCTCTTCCCAGAGGCACAATCAAACAAAAAAGACCACTTCCCAGAGGCACAATCAAACAAAAAAGACCTCTTTCCAAAGGCACAATCAAACAAAAAACCCTCTTCGGTGGCACAAGCAGGTTGAAGCCCTTTTCCGGAAGGCCCACCATACTGTGAAGTAAAATTCACTTGCCAAAGCAAAAGTGACTTTTTCCAAAAGTGAAGTGTAAAAACTTCGCAACAAAAAAAAGAAAAAAAAAGGGAGAAAACTTCTCCAATATGAAGTGCATTCTACTAAATCAGAAAAATATTTTCTTGGAACATAAATATTATCCTATAAAGTACAAATGCAAACTTCCTTCAAATGGAAGAGTTGTTCTCTAAAGGAAGAGTACAAGTCTTCTCGAAACAGAAGAGTTGTTCTCCGAACTTTGCCAATGTGAAAGAGTTTGCAATAAACCATGGTATGGGGACAATATAATATAGTCATCGCAAAAATAAAAACAATGCTCAAGCAACATACCATAGGTTTACTGCAACTTCACAAAAAGAGAATAAAGAAACTTGCATAAAAACGGAAAATAAATGCGTTCTCAAGTACAGACAGAAATTTGTATAAGTAAAAGAATCATTTTATTCCATACTATAAGAATTTTATACATGTGCAGGTTTCAAAGTAAAAGAAGACTGGTACCCGCACAATCTCCAGTCAACGCAAGCTTATACACAAGCAGAAATCAAAGAGCGAGATAAAAAGCACAGGGCCAAAGCCATCATTTTTTCTTCCTTCCACCTTTTGAGCCTGCGCCTGGCCGGATGACCAACTTCTTGGGCCGGCTTGAAAGAGTAGGGGAAGAAGGAGAAAGGGGAATAATTGTCCTTGCTTCTGCTTTTTTCTCGCCGGCAGAAGCTTCCTTCTTCTTTGAGACTCCACTTTTCCCACTTTTCTTAGAAGAAGACCCGCTTCCTGGAGTAAAAAGTGTGGTTAACGGCGTATCGTCAGAACCAGTTAGTTCCGGAGTCTTTTCACCCTATTCAGGTTCTTCTCCTCTATGTTCTTGTGTAGCAATGGGATCGTCCAAGTCTTGGAGAGCCTCTATTTGCTCCTCTTGGGATCCCGGTTGAGAGGCAGAAGGAGGAGTGACCTGAAGAGACGGAGGAGGAATAACTGGAGAAGTTGAAGTTTGAACAATACTTGGTGCTTTTTCTACAGGAGAAGAAAAGTTAAATTCCGTATTCCTCATGAAAAGAGGGGATAATGGTTCATCGACACTTAAGAAATAAGCAAGAAGCTCATCGAACTCAGTCGAAGCGAACAAGCAGCCCGCTTGAGCGAGATCAACATTAAGGTTACCTGGAGACTTCACTATGTCGATTTCGAAGTCCTGCGCCTCGGCGCTTCCTTGAGCCTCATCTCCAGTGTGGGCGGTGGTGCTTTCTGTAGCGACTTTGGTAGGAGGCAGAGAATGGGAACCGGAACCAACAATGTCGATATCGGCTGAAACCGAAGGTTGGACTGGGTCGGTTAAAGTTGCCTTTCCTACATGTTCTCCTTTGGCCATGCCGGCTCTTTCTTCGGCCAGTTGCTTCTTTCCTCTGGCAAGAGCGGCGCGGGCATCATCGTCGAGATAATTTGCCTCTAAATCCGCCTCAGCATAGCCAACACTGCCAAACATGTCAAGTATGGCCTCCCACACTTCGGCCAGAGTTATTTCATATTTGGGGACTAGAAAGGAGAGACTACCATGCCCCGGGACGCTATGCAAGTAAAAGTTAAACAATGTTGAGCTGATGTTGGCCTTCGTTGCTTCGTGAGACTCTTCTGCTGCAATTTTTCCGGCAGCAGCCTCATCACACTCTCTTTCGGCTTTAGAGAGTTGAAGTTTTAGCATTTCGATCTCCACGTCCTGTGAGCTAGTCTTCGTTCGCAGCTCTGCGATGTCAGCAATATGCCCTCATTAATTCTTTTTTGCACATCAAGTCTATCTTCGGCATTTCTTTGAGCGGCATGAGCATCTCACTTCTGTTGTTGAAGAACTTGCTCCCTTTGCGAATAGGAAGTGGAGGAAGTGACAAGCTCTTCTTTAAGTTTTTCAACTTCCGTTTCGAGGTTTTCATTATAAGTAGCAATGCTTCTCATTTCCGCATCATGTTGCTCAAGAATCTTCTGCCGCTCAGATTTGTCATTTTCCATTGTTAACATGGCTACAAGGTTCGCGCGATTTACCCTCTGGAGCTCATCGACAAGATTTTCCCAACATGACATTCTTTCGATATCAAGTTTCACAGCATCAAGGTTGCGCAGCCTAGCCTGCTTATCGATTGGGACCAGGTCAAGATCAAAGCGCACTCCTTTCAGGCACCAGTTCGGGAATCGACTCTGAAGAGTAGCTGGGCCTGGACCAACTTGATATGGGGGCATTCTAAGGATTGTTTGAATATCGGTACGTGCCAGGGCAGGAGATTGAGATAGTACAGGAGCAGCAGGTTGTTCGGAAATCTCGGGTGCTTGTTTTTCGCCATGTTTGGCTCTTTTACTCACGTCTTCGGCAATTTGACTTTTCCCCTTGTCGTCACGGGACTTCCGTTTATGAGAATCATCTTCCCTCTGGGAAGAATCGTGTCGCTCGTCCCGTCTTTCATGGCGTGCTTCGTGGGCACGTCTTTCACGAGCTTTTCGTGTGGCTCTTTCTTCATCAGTCTCCCTATAATAAGGAAGATATCTCTTAGGATCAAAAGAGCCGCGTCTCCCGTAGCTCTGAAAGTCATCGTAATAAAAGCGTCGACCCGTTTAAAGACCTGAAAATGGAAAAGAGGCAAAGCTTGAGATTCTTTGAAGTAAAATGCATGTAAGTGCATAAGAATGCTAAAAATCCTAAGTGTGTGTAGCGTGCAAACTACGCGTGTCAAACTACGAACCACTCCTCGGTTACGGGGAAATAATGTGTTTTATAGCAAACGTCAACTCTTTAGCTGATGGAGTCTGTTGTAAAGTGGATGTTGCTTCAACTGCTGAAGAAGTAACTCTAGCAGAAACAGGGTCGTCTTTAAAGAGCTCCTGTGAAGTGATCATCAGATCGCTCAACCCTTCAAAAATGTCATCCACACTCTGCTTGGCAGGACTCGCTCTCTCATTTCCCTCATCACCTGATTTCCCTGAATGATGAAAATGCTCTTCCTCTTCGATGATCGGGGAAAGTGTAAGCTTGTCAGATGGCCCCGCAATATCAGTAGAAGTAGAGCACTTCACTAGTAAAGCTTCAGAAGTAGGTTCCTTCAGTATAGGTTTCTCAGCAGAAATGGGGGCATCTGGCGATTTGGTCGGAGAATCGGGAACTTCGTGAGGTTGAGTGGAGCGAGAAGAGTGCAAAAGCTCATATTGGTGCAGAAGTTCATCTCTCAGCAGAAACTTTATACTCCTTTCTTCAGCCGGCACGACACTTAATCTATCAAAGGTCGTCTTGTGATTGGGATTTCTAGAGGGAGGAGGAAGTGCTGTAAAAGAAAACGGGTAATTTCTTAAGTTATAGCCTTTTGTTTTAAGCTATTGGAAGTAGTTTTTTTTAAAAAGGCAAAAAATGGGTAATTTCTTAAGTTATAGTACAACATTTTGTCTATTTTACACCGTTTTGTTTTAAGCTATTGGAAGTATATTTTTTTTAAAAAGGTAAAATGGTGTAATTTCTTAAGTTATAGTACAGCATTTTTTCTATTTTACAGCATTTTGTTTTAAGCTATTTAAAGTATTTTTTTAAAAAAAGGTAAAATTGGGTAATTTCTTTAGTTATAGTACAACATTTTTTCTATTTTACAGCGTTTTGTTTTAGGCTATTTGAAGTTGTTTTTTAGAAAAAAGGTAAAAAGTGTTAATTTCTTGAGTTATAGTACAACATTTTGTCTATTTTTCAACGTTTTGTTTTAAGCTATTGGAAGCGGTTTTTTTCTAAAAAAAAGTAAAAGGGGTAATTTCTTAGGTAATTTCTTAAGTTATAGTACATCATTTTTTCCTATTTTACAGTGTATTATTTTAAGCTATTGGAAGTAGTTTTTTTTTCAAAAAAGGTAAAAAGAAATTATTTCTTAAGTTATAGTACAACATTTTGTCTATTTTACAGGGTTTTGTTTTAAACTATTGGAAGTAGGTTTTTTTAAAAAGGTAAAAGGTAGTAATTTTTTAGTTTTAGTACAACATTCTGTCTATTTTAAAACGTTTTGTTTTAAGCTATTGGAAAAAAAAATTTAGAAAAAGGTAAAACGTGGTAATTTCTTACATTATAGTACAACATTTTGTCTTTTTTATAACGTTCTTTTTAATCTATTGGAACTAGTTTTTCCTAAAAAAAGGATAAAACGGGGTAATTTCTTAAGTTATAGTACAACATTTTGTCTAACTTACAACATTTTGTTTTAAGCTATTGGAAGTAGTTTTTTTTAAGGTAAAAAGGGGAAATTTCTTAAGTTATAGCATAACATTTTGTCTTTTTTACAACGTTTTATTTTAAGCTATTGGAAGTAGTTTTTTTTAATGTAAAAAGGGGTAATTTCTTTATTTATAGTACATCATTTTTGTCTATGTCACAATGTTTTGTTTTAAGGTATTGGAAGTAGTTTTTAAAAAAAAAAGGTAAAAAGGGGTAATTTCTTAAGTTATAGTGCAACATTTTGTCTACTTTACAGCGTTTTGTTTTAGTCTATAGGAAGTACTTTTTTTAAAAATGGTAAAAAGGGGTAATTTCTTAAGTTATAGTACGGCATTTTGTCTGTTTTACCGCGTTTTGTTTTAAGCCATTCGAAGTATTTTTTTTTTTTAAAGTTAAAAATGGGTAATTTCTTAAGTTATAGTACAGCATTTTGTCTTTTTTACAGCGTTTATTTTAAGCTATTGGAAGTAGTTTTTTAAAAAAAAGGTAAAAAGGGGTAATTTCTTAAGTTATATTACAACATTTTTGTCTATTTTACAGCATTTTGTTTTAAGCCATTAGAAGAAGTTTTTTTTCAAAAAATGTAAAAAAAGGTAATTTCTTAAGTTATAGTACAGTATTTTATCTATTCTATAGCGTTTTGTTTTAAGCTTTTGGAAGTAATTTTAAAAAAAAAGGTAAAAAGGGGTAATTTCATAAGTTATAGTACAACATTTGTCTATTTTACAGCGTTTTGTTTTAAGCTATTGGAAGTAATTTTTTTAAAGGTAAGAAGGGGTAATTTTTCAACTTACAGTACAACATTTTGTCTTCTTTACAGCATTTTGTTTTAGGCTATTGGAAGTAGTTTTTTTGAAAAAGGTAAAAAAAGGGTAATTCCTTAAGTTATAGTACAGCATTTTGTCTTTCTTATAGCGTTTTGTTTTAAGGTATTGGAAGTAGTTTTTTTTTTAAAAAAAAGGTAAGAAGGGGTAATTTATTAAGTTATAGTACAACATTTTGTTTTAAGCTATTGGAAGTAGTTTTTTTTAAAAAGGTAAAAAATGGTTATTTCTTAAGTTATACTACAACATTTTGTCTATTTTACAATATTTTGTTTTAAGCTATTGGATTAGTTTTTTATTAAAAAAAGGTAAAAATGGGTAATTTCTTAAGTTACTGTACAACATTTTGTCTATTTTACAGCGTTTTGTTTTAAGCTATTAGAAGTAGTTTTTTTAAAAGTACAAAGGGGTAACTTTTAAGTTAGGGTAAAACATTTTGTCTTTTTACAGTGTTTTGTTTTAAGCTATTGAAAGTATTTTTTTTTTAAAATGGTAAAAAGGGTTAATTTCTTAAGTTGTAGTACAACATTTTCTCTATTTTACAACAGTTTTGTTTTAAGCTATTGTATGTAATTTAAAAAAAAAAGGTAAAATGGGGTAATTTTTTAAGTTATAGTATAGCATTTTATCTATTTTACAGCGTTTTGTTTTAAGCTATTGAAAATAGTTTTTCTTTAAAAAAAAGATATAAAGAGATAATTTCTTAAGTTAATAGTACATCATTTTGTCTACTTTACAACGTTTTATTTTAAGCTATTGGAAGTAGTTTTTAAAAAAAAATGGTAATAAGGGGTAATTTCTTAAGTTATAGCACAACATTTTCTCTATTTTACAGCGTTTTGTTTCAAGCTATTGGAACACTTTTTTCAAAAAGGTAAAAAATGGGTAATTTCTTAAGTTATAGTATAGCATTTTGTCTATTTTACAGTGTTTTGTTTTAGGCAATTTGAAGTAATCTTAAAAAAAAGGTAAAACGGGGTAATTTCTTAAGTTACAGTATAGCATTTTGTCTATTTTAACGTGTTTTGTTTTAGATAATTGGAAGTAGTTTTTTTTTTTAAAAAAAGGTTAAAAGGGGTAATTTCTTAAGTTATAGTATAGCATTTTGTCTATTTTACAGCGTTTTGTTTTAAGCTATTGGAATTAGTTTTTTTTAAAAGGTAAAAAAGGGTAATTCCTTAAATTATTGTACAACATTTGGTTTTAATTTATTGGAAGTAGCTTTTTTTTGAAAAAAAGGTAAAAAGGGTTAATTTCTTTAGTTATAGTACAACATTTTGTCTATTTTACAACATTTTGTTTTAAGCTATTGGAAGTAGTTTTTTTTAAAGGTAAAAAGGTGTAATTTCTTAAGTTAGTGTACCCCATTTTGTCTTTTTTACACCGTTTTGTTTTAAGCTATTGGAAATAGTTTTTTTAAAAAAGGTAAAAAGGGTAATTTCTTAAGTTATAGCACATCATTTTTGTCTATTTTACAGCGATTTGTTTTAAGCTATTGGAAGTAGTTTTTTTTAAAAAGGTAAAAAGTGGTAATTTCTTAAGTTTTAGTACAACATTTGGTGTATTTTACACCGTTATGTTTTAAGCTGTTGGATGTAGGTTTTTTTAAAATTTAAAAAGCGGTAATTTCTTAAGTTATAGTACAACATTTTGTCTATTTTACAACGTTTTCTTTTAAGCTATAGGAAGTAGTTTTTTTAGAAAGATAGAAGAGGTAATTTCTTAAGTTATAACACAACATTTTGTCTATTTTACTGCGTTTTGTTTTAAGCTATTGGAGTAGTTTTTAAAAAAATGGTAAACAAGGGTAATTTCTTAAGTTATAATATAGCATTTTTTATTTTATAGCGTTTTGTTTTAATCTATTGGAATTAGTTTTTTTAAAAAAGTAAAAAGGGGTAATTTCTTAAGTTATAGTATAGCATTTCATGTATTTTACAGCGCTTTTTTTAAGCTATTGGGAGTAGTTTTTTTAAAAAAAAAGGTAAAAAGGGAAGTTATGGTACATCGTTTGTCTATTTTACAGCGTTTTGTTTTCAGCTATTGGACGTAAATTTTTTTGAAAAAAGATAAAAAGGGGTAATTTCTTAAGTTATAGTACAACATTTTATCTATTTACACCGTTTTGTTTTAAACTATTGGAAGTAGTTTTTTTAGAAAGGTAGAAGGGGGTAATTTCATAAGTTATAACACAACATTTTGCCTATTTTACAGCGTTTTGTTTTAAGCTGTTGGAAGTAGTTTTTTTTTAAAAAGGTAAACAGGGGTAATTTCTTAAGTTATAGTACAACATTTTGTCTATTTTACAGCGGTTTGTTTTAAGCTATTGGAAGTAGTTTTTTTAAAAAGGTAAAAAGGGGTAATTTCTTAAGTTATAGTATAGCATTTTGTGTATTTTACAACGTTTTTTTAAGCTATTGGAAGTAGTTTTAAAAAAAAAAGGTAAAAAGGGAAGTTATAGTACATCATTTTGTCTATTTTACAGCGTTTTGATTTCAGCTATTGGAAGTAGTTTTAAAAAAAAAGTTAAAAAGGGGCAATTTCTTAAGTTATTGCATAGCATTTTGTTTATTTTACAGTGTTTTGTTTATTTTACAGTGTTTTGTTTCAAGCTATTGGAAGTATTTTAAAAAAAAAGGTAAAAAGAGGTAATTTCTTGAGTTAATAGTACAACATTTTGTCTACTTTGCAGCGTTTTTTTTAAGCTATTGGAAGTAAAAAAATTTAAAAAAGGTATTAAGGGTTAATTTCTTGAGTTGTAGTACAACATTTTGCCTATTTTACAGCGTTTTGTTTTAAGCTATTGGAAGATTTTTTTTTAAAAGGTAAAAATGGGTAATTTCTTAAGTTATAGTACAGCATTTTGTCTATTTTGCAGCGTTTTGTATTAGGCAATTAGAAGTAGTTTTTTTTTAAAAGGGTAAAAAGGGGGAATTTCTTAAGTTATAGTACAACATTTTGTCAATTATACAACGTTTCGTTTTAAGCTATTGGAAGTAGTTTTTTTTTTAAATGTAAAAGGGATAATTTCTTAAGTTATAGTGTAATATTTTGTTTTAAGCTTTTGGTAGTAGTTTTTTTTAAAAAAGGTAAAAATGGGTAATTTCTTAAGTTATAGTACATCATTTTGTCTGTTTAACAGCAATTTGTTTTAAGGTATTTGATGTAGTTTTTTTTTAAAAAAAAAGGTAAAATGGGGTAATTTCTTAAGTTATAGTACAATATTTTGTTTATTTTACAACGTTTTATTTTAAGCTATTGGAAGTAGTTTTTTTTTAAAAGGTAAAAAAGGGTAATTTCTTAAGTTATATGACATTTTGTCTATTTTACAGCGTTTTATCCGTTTTACAGCGTTTTGTTTTAAGCTATTAGAAGTAATTTTTTAAAATAAAAGGGTAAAAAGGGGTAATTTCTTAATTCATAGTACATCATTTCGTCTATTTTACAGCGTTTTGTTTTAACCTATGGTAGTAGTTTTTTTAAAAGGTAAAAAGCGTTAATTTATTAACTTATAGTGCAGCATTTTGCGTATTTTACAACGTTTTGTTTTAAGGTATTGGAAGTAGTTTTTTTAAAGGTAAGAAGGCTTAATTTCATAAGTTATAGTGCAGCATTTTCTTTATTTTATAGTGTTTTGTTTTAAGCTATTGGAAGTAATTTTGTTCAAAAATAAGGTAAAATGGGGCAATTTCTTAGGTTATAGTATATCATTTTGTCTATTTTACAGCGTTTTGTTTTAAGCTATTGGAAGTAGTTTTTTTTTTAAAAAGGTAAAAAAGGGTAATTTCTTAAGTTATAGTACATCATTTTGTCTATTTTACAGCGTTTTGTTTTAAGCTATTGTAAGTAGTTTTTTTAGAAAGGCAGATGGGGGTAATTTCTTAAGTTATTGCACAACATTTTGTGTAATTTACAGCGTTCTGTTTTAAGTTATTGGAAGTAGTTTTTAAAAAAAAGTAAACAGAGGTGATTTCTTAAGTTATAGTACAACATTTTGTCTATTCTACAGCGTTTTGTTTGAAGCTATTGGAAGTAGTTTTTTTTAAAAGGTAAAAGGGGTAATTTCTTAAGTTAATGTACATCAATTTTGTTTATTTTACAGCATTTTGTTTTAAGCTATTGGAAGTAGTTTTTTTTAAAAAAAAGGTAAAAAAGATTAATTTCTTAATTTATAGTACAACTTTTTGTCTATTTTACAGCTTTCTGTTTTAAGCTAGAGGAAGTAGTTTTTTTTAAAAGGTAAAAACGGATGATTTCTTAAGTTATAGTATAGCACTTTTTCTATTTTACAACGTTTTTTTTCCAGCTATTGGAGGTAGTTCTTTTAAAGTTAAAAGGGGTAATTTCTTCAGTTATAGTACAACATTTTGTCTTATTTACAGCGTTTTATTTTAAGCTATTGGAAGTAGTTTTATTTTAAAAAAAGGTAAAAAGAATAATTTCTTAAGTTATAGTACAACATTTTTGCCTATTTTACAGTGTTTTGTTTTAAGCTATTGTAAGTAGTTTTATTTTTAAAAAAGGGTAAAAAGGGTTAATTTCTTAAGTTGTAGTACAGCATTTTGTCTATTTTACAGCGTTTTGTTTTAAGATATTGGAAGTAGTTTTTTTTACAAAGGTAAAACGGGGTAATTTGTTAAATTATAGTACAACATTTTATCTATTTTACATCGTTTTGTTTTAATCTATTGGAAGTAGTTTTTTTAAAGGTAAAAAGTGTAATTTCTTAAGTTATAGTACAACATTTTGTCTTTTTTACAGCGTTTTGTTTTAGGCTATTGGAAGTAGTTTTTTAAAAAAAAAGTTAAAAATGGGTAATTTCTTATGCTATAGCACAACATTTTTGTCTATTTTACAGTGCTTTTTTAAGCTACTAGAGGTAGTTTTTTTACAAAAAGGTAAAAAGGGGTAATTTTTTAAGTTGTAGTATAATATTTTTGTCTATTTTACAGCATTTTGTTCTATGCTGTCGGAAGTAATTTTTTTTAAAAGGTAAAAATGGGTAATATCTTAAGTTATAGTACAGCATTTTGTCTTTTTTACAGCGTTTTGTTTTAAGCTATTGGGAGTAGTTTTTTTTCTAAATGGTAAAAAAGGACAATTTCTTAAGTTATAATATAGAATTTTGTCAATTTTACAGCATTTTGTTTTAAGCTATTGGAAGTAGTTTTTTTCAAAAGATAAAAAGGGTTAATTTCATAAGTTATTGTATAGCATTTTCTCTATTTTACAACATTTTGTTTTAAGCTATTGGAAGTAATATCTGGCTCTGAAAATAATATCATCGCTGAAAGTTTTCTGTTGTTTAAGGGGCGTAGTGTCTTCTAGAACAAAGACGTCTTCTTCGGCTGGAGCATATTTCAAAGCCCTGGAATATCTCTCCATCTCACCCCAACTCTTGCCAGCTGGGTGAGGTCCTCCGGAAATGACATTGATAACGGGCCTTCCAGATTCATGCCCCGTAGTTTTCTCACCTGCCCCAGGCTGATGAACAGGAGCCCGCTGCCCCTGACTCGACGATGCAGGATTGTTGCTATTCTTTTTCACGAATTGCTGCAGTTTGTTTTCTCTCAGCAACTCTTCAATCAGATTTTTCAACTGGCGGCATTCATCAGTCTCATGACCGGGTTGATTGTGGAAGCGGCAGAATTTCCCACTCTGTATGGCTTTTTTCCCGGTTCTCAAAGGGATAGGTTTAGGGAAATCGACGGAATCTTTAGTGGCCAGGTAGATGTGCTCCGGTGTATGTGATAATGGAGTATATTCTGATGGCTTGAAGGATCGGGGCTTCTTCAGATTACCCTGTTTCTTCCCATTACTATTCTCCCTTTTTTGCCCCACCGATTCATTCTTGCGTGGAGCGACAGTGTTGTCTTCTGCTTTTTCCAACACTGTCTTTACTGGTAAAGGACGGCTTTCCAAGCGAATGAATTCATCTGCTTTTTTGTAGAACTTTTCGAGAGAGGTTGGCTCCTTCATATTTAACCATTTCCCAAATTCGCTTGACTTATCAATAGCCCTCATCGGATAAGTCAATATCATTCGTGGTTCAGCATTGTCCACCTCAGCCAGTGCTATATTGAAGCGGTTCAAGAAGGATCTGATAGACTCACCAGGATTCTGCTCTAAACTCGATAGTGACATAATGTCCTTGGCCTTCGAAGCATATAGTCTAAACTGCTCCTTGAATTTTCTGGTCAAGTCTGAAAACTGATCGATAGATCGGACTGGCAACTTGGTGAACCACAGTAAAGCCATGCCTTCCAGGTATACGGGGAAATATCGGCACTTTATTTCGTCGGAGGCCCTGGCACCTGTCATGTGCCAATCATATTTATACAAGAACTCGTTCGGATCACTTGTCCCTTTGTAAGCTGGAATAGTCGGAGGGACAAATTTCCTTGGAAATTCCGCCTTCAGGATTTTTTCAGTAAACGGAGTTTTACTTGGGGCGAAACCCCATTCCTTCTCATCTTCAACCCTTTGCAAACTTTCTTTCATGATCTGCCGGACCATTCCAGAAAGATATTCCTCATCATGCCGAGTTCTAGATCCACCAGCCTCAGGAACTGCCTGCTCAAAGGGACTAGTAGCCCTTTCAGGAGCATTCCTCTCACTAACATCATGAATGTTGCCAGCATAGTTTCTTTCATTACCAGCTGGTTGATTGTTTGCCCCAAGTAAATCATTCAACTTATTCAGAATCAGAGCATTCTGGGCACTTTGAGCCTCTAGTTGTGCATTTTGGGCGTTTATCTGCTGGTTTAGCCCTAGAATCACAGCATCCAATTCCGCTTTCGTAACTCCAACAGACGGAGTGGGTTGATTAGGTACAGGGGAAGCGGAGGTTCCCTCTTGAATGTTTCCAGATCTGATAGATCTACTTTTCCTTCCGGGAGCCATAATTTCAGATAGACTTCTGGTTTTTGAGGAAATTCTTTCTTCAAATCTCTGTGAAGCAATGATGACAGTTGTCCTGAGTTCAATTCTCAATGAAAGCACCAAAAATGTTAACGCTTAAATTTGAACGCTAACACCCCGGTGTGTGAAGTGTAGTTGTGAAAGCACCACCCGATAGATCGGGAAAGAATTACAAGCAAGTAATAACGGAAAAGCAGTAAACAACAGCAATTTTATAGTGGTTCGGCTTATGGGTACAGCCTACGTCCACTTTAAGTACTTTTATTGATGATCTCGTTACAAGTTGATACAATTCTTCCCAAGTACAATTCACCTTGAACTACAAGAAACTTAGAACAAGTATTTTAAACTTCAATGGAGATGAGAGTCTTCGAATCCATGTTGGATGTACGTGATCTCTTGTTGAAGTTGTTTGTAGCGTTCTTAGTGTCTCGAGAGCTTCAAGTGTTGAATTGGTTTGGAATGCAGCAGAGTATCAGCGCTTGAAGAGAATGAGCAAAAGTCCTCTTCATGTTGAATGTGGCCTTGTATTTATAGGCAAACTGTTTAGGCTGAAATTGCCAAGTCATGAGTCGTGACCGACTCATGATGAGTCGTGACCGACTCATGATGAGTCGTGACCGACTCATGATGATTCGTGAGTCGTCTGCGAGTCACCTCTTTGCAGCATGATTTTGAACTTGCCTCTGAGCCTTGTGTCGTGCGTCGACCTATCTTTTGAGCCGTAGGCTTTCCTGAGTCATGCCATCCTTAACCCATCGAATCTCCTTAACCCGTCAGGTTCCTTAAGTCGTAGCGGCCTCTTGAGTCGTTCATCTCTTGAGTCGTAAACCTAATGAGATACTTAAGGACCTTGAATGGATGAGTCGTGATCAGATGAGTCGGTCTTTGATGAGTCGGAGCTCGAATGAGTCGTTGGATCGGTATAGGCCTTGAGTCGCAGACCCGTTGAGTCGTTGATCCATACTGTACCTTTAAGGCGCTAACTCACTGAGTCGTTGCTATCAATGAGTCGTTGACCCATTGAATCGGCAATCTCTGAGTCGCTTCATCAGTTGAGTCGCTGATTCCTATGAGTCGCTGACTGCCTTATCTGTTGAGTCGGCCTAAGTTTCAGTGGGGTTAACATTTGCCCCTCGAAGCACGCGCCTGAGTCGTAGGTCGCGCGCTTCGACTTATCTTAACTCGCTTGTGCCGACTCATGCCCTACTTCCTTGGTATAAAATGGATGAACCGTCACTTCTATCTTCTTCTTCCTTTATCAATCTCTTGAGTCGTGTTCTGCCATTAACACATCTCCAAGATCCCAAAAATAATTTCAACTCGAATTAGCACCCAATCCTCTCTAGTCAGCATACAATCGTAAGCGATTTCTTCCCTTTCTTCGATCGTTGATCATTATTGTCTTACACGCTTAATCCTTCGCCTCCGATTTGCCTCTTCGTGTCTTACGAGTTTTGTTGGATTTGATTGTTGATGAACTTAGGACTGCTTGATTTTACTCGCGGCGATCCATCATTCGAGGCGATTCTGTATTGTGATAGGATTAAAGTTACTATTTTTGGAGATACCATTAGGTTAACGGGTTATGGGTTAGGATCCGAAGATAGGACTTGGAGATAGGTCATTGGGTTATCATGGGGTAGGAGGGAAACGAGTTTTGGAGTTGTATGGTAGATAGGCCAATCAGAGTAAAACACTACCCCTGATGCGACTTAATAATCTTGAACGACCTAAAACCCTTTGCGATTCAACTCTGGACCGGCTCACCAACCTTCACGACACAAGACTTGAGTCGGGGCCGAGACATCACGACACAATGCTTGAGTCGGGGCCGAGACATCACGACACAATGCTTGAGTCGGGGCCGAGACATGTCTTGATGAATTTTTCATAATTATGAGCTGACATCTATTCTCTTTTATGACTCGTGACCTAAGTATTGCTGAGTCGTCTTCGACTTAGTCCTTGAGTCGTCTACGACTTAGCGCTTGCACTTTTAAACTCCACTTGAACCTTGAACTGCTGCTTGAATCTTTTACAGATTGCTTTAACTTGTAAGCTAATAACCTGTTAATATAACATTCACAGAAAACTGGGACGAATATACTATCATTGATTGCCCACATCGAACGACAGATTAGTTAATGATAGATGATTAACTTAAATAAATCGTGTGAACGAAGTGCTATCGATTTCAAGTGGAATATTAAAGCAGCACTGGATTAGTCAATTGAAACTGACCAGCCCGCATTAATATTATGCTTGAGCTTTAAATAACAAGTTCCGAAATTACCGTAGTCAATCAATCGTCAACCAGTTTAATTCCAGTTATCTTTACTTGTTATTTTTTTTTATTAGCTTTGCACGACACTTCACACTTTTTAGGAAACGTGCACCTTCGCATTTGAACATCCAGTTGCTTGTGTAGAATGACCTCTCATCAAGAAGAGCCGATGGGCCAGGCTGAAGATGTCTTCCCAGTAGCCATCCCTATAGACAACCCTCCGGAGAGAACATCCACAACTTTGAATCAGCGGGTGTTTAATCAACTGCGCGTCCAGTTTGGCATTGATGATGCTGACATCTTATTTCCGGGGCCAAATGACACCGCGGATAGGCCCCCTCTTGGCTTTGCTGCTGTTAATCGCCAAATGTGCTTGAACGACGCTATTCCTCCCTTTAATGACTTTCTCCAACAGTTCCTGCTTCGGTTGTCTATCTCTCCATTCCAATTACACCCCAATGGCTACGCCATTCTGATGGGGTTATGTGTTCTATTTAGGAGAGTTTTGGATCGATTACCAAGCTTCGGGGAGATCTGCTATTTTTGCTCATTCACGAAAACTAAAGACCATCCCTCCATCGTGGTTATAAGAAGCGCTCGAAACCGCAAACTTATTACTGATCTCTCCGAAAGCGCTCACGGATTTTTGAATCAGTTTTTCTTTGTTCGCTGCCCTCCAGGGTTTTATGCCATCTGGAGAGTGGGAAGTAAGATTTCCTGTCTTTACTTTTTCCGTTTTGAAACTTTCTCGAGATCTGAACTCTCAATTGCTAATTTCATTCTTTTCCTGTTTTAGCACTTCCACCCCCTACTAGGGACCCAAGTCTTAAGCAAATTTTTGAAAGATTAAATGTCGTGCCGGTAGAAGAGAGGAGCATAAAGTTTCTGCTAAACAATGAATTTTTACATCAATACGGTCCCTCTCGCTTTACTCGGCCTCGTGAAGCTCCAACGGAGGTTCCTGATTCTCCGGTGAAAACTCCTGATCTTCCGATCTCCACTAAAGAGCACTTGCGAGGAGAAATTTCTGCAGAAACCTTACTAGTAAAGTGCTCTACTCCAAGAGACGATACGGGACCCTCCGAAAAGCCTGCACTTGCTCCCATAATTGAAGAAGAAGAGGAGCCCCTTTCCCAAACCAGGAAGAGTGCCGACAAAGGAGCTGATGGAGGGAATCAGGTTGGGCATGACGGTGATGACGTTTTTGGGGATTTAAGTGACATAATCGTCACTTCCCAAGAGCTCTTTAAAGATGACCCTGCCTGTGGTAAAACTATACCCCCGATGATTGAAGCGACATCTGCTCTCCAACAGACTCCAACTCCTTTATCCCAAGAATTGTCACCGACAGTGGGACCTATTACTTCCCCCCAACTGAGGAGTGGTTCGTTAGTCCAACGCGAGTAGTTTGCACTTCACACACCACTAAGGATTTTCCAGCACATTTATGCACTTATCTTCTCATACTTTAAAGATTTCTAAAGCTTATCTTTTCTTATTTCAGATCCTTCAATGACACGCGGCGGATCATATTATCAGGATTTCCAACGCTACGGGGGGCGTGGTCAATATGATTATCGGCGTTACTTTCCCTCCTACAGAGAATCTGATGAAGAAAGGGCTGCCCGAAAGGCTCATGAAAGGAGGACTGAAGAAGAACGTCGCGAAAGAAGAGAGAGAGAAGAGCGCCATGACTCTAGGCAAAAAGGCGATGACTCCCACAAGAGAAAAACTCATGACGATCGAGGAAAAGGTCACATGGGTGAAGACTTAAGCAAACGAGCCCGTCACAGTGAAAAGCAGGCCTCTACTACTCCTGAGAAAGTTACTATTCCTGCCTCACTCGACATTCCTTCTGACTCTCCTGCTCTTGGGAAATCAGATATTCAAACTATAATTAACAGGCCCAAATTTCAAGTTGGACCGGGTCCTGCCACTCTGCAGAGCCGATTTCCTCAATGGTGCCTTAAGGGGGTGAGGTTCGACCTAGACTTGGTTCCCATCGACAAGTCTGCTATGTTGCGCAATCTTGATGCAGTCAAGCTCGATATCGAGAGGATGTCAAACTGGCAGAAGCTTGTCGATGAGCTTCAAAGAGTTAACCGTGCCAACATAGAGGCTATGCTTACTATGGAAAACGATAAGGCCGAATGGCAAAAGGTCGTTGAGCAACACGACACCGAGATGAGGAACATTGCTTCTTACAATGAGGAGCTTGAAGCAAAAGTCGAGGAATTGAAACATGAGCTTGCTGCTTCCTCTACTTCATATTCTCATAAAGAAGAAGTGCTCCTGAAACAAGTGAGAGACGCTCACGCTAGCCAGAGGGATGCCGAAGACAGGCTCGAAACACAAAAAAGAATCAGTGAAGGCTATGTCTCTGATATTGCTGAGCTTCGAAAGAAAAACAACTCCCAGGAGGCGGAGATACAAATGCTTAAGCTTCAGCTTGCCAAAACTGAAAGGGAGCGCGATGAGGCTGTCGCCGGCAAAATCGCAGCCGAAGAATCTCATGAGGCGACCAAAAACAGCTTCGGCTCAACATTATTCGACTTCTACTTGCATAGCGTCTTGGGGCGTGGAAGCCTCGCTTTTCTTGGTCCTAAGTATGAAATCACTTTAGCTGAAGTATGGGAGGCCGCTCTTGAGATGCTTGGTGCTGAAGGTGCTGGTTATGACGAATCAGCCCTGGAAAGGCATTATTTTGATGATGACGCTCGCACTGCCCTTGCCAAGGGAAAGGAACAACTTGCCAAATTAAGAACTGAAGTGACGGAAGGGGACCGGCTGGGGAAAACCACTTCAACTACTCTAGTCCAGCCACCTTCTTCGTCTGAAGTCGACATTATTGGTTCCAGTTCCCATCTTGCATCTCCCACCAAAGTTACCACTGAGATTACAAGCATACAGGGTGGAGACGAGGGTGATGAGAGCGCTGATGCGCAAGCTTATGAAGTCGATATCAGGAAACCAGCTTCTCCAGGTAATTTCACTGTTAATCTCGCTACTGTCAATTCTGCTCAAGCGGGTTACTCATTTATTTCGCATGAGTTTCATGAGCTCCTTGGCTATTTTCTCAACCTTGATGAGCCTTCATCTCCTCTCTTTACTGACTTCATTGGTGAACCTTCATCTCCTCTCTTTACTGACTTTAACCTCTTTTCTTCTGTAGAAAAAGTATCAAGCACTGCTCAAATCTCTACTTCTCCGGTAATCCCTCCTCCATCTCTTCAAGCGGCTCCTCCTTCTGCTTCGCAGCCTGGATCACAGGAGGAACAAATAGAGGCTCTCCATGGCCTGGATGACCCCATTGCTTCGCAAGAGCAGAAAGATGAGGGACTTGAGGGAGGCGACATATCTCCGGAGCGGACTCCTTCTGACGATATAACTCTATCTAAACTTGTCACTCCAGGAAGTGAGTCTTCCTCAAAGAGGAGAAGGAAGCAAGGAGCATCAAAGAGGAGAGGGAAGAAAATCACTGCCACTGAAGAGGAGCCGGAAGTTGAACCGGTTGCACCTACCTCTCCTACTTCCCTTATACCCACTGGCCGACCTTAAAAGCTGGTCATTCGGCCGGGTAAAGGGTCCAAAGGCAGTAAAAAGAAGTGAAGACTTTAGCTTTTTGTCTTTTGTATGAACTAGCCGAGAGTTGTGCGGGTATCGGCCCCCGCTTTTATTTTGAAAACCTGTATCTGCATTATAGTTGAATAAAATGATTCTTCGTTTGTACAAACTTCTGTTTGAATTTGAGAATGCATTTACTATTTATTTTATTTTTTTTGCACAAGTTTATTTACACGATATTGCAGCGAGCTTATGGCATGTTACTTGAGCGTTACCTTTTGCTGATTTGGCTATACCATATTGTGTGTAATTATACTATATTGCCCCCATTCCATAAGTTTGCTGCAATATTCTATACTTCGAGGGGACTTGCACTCATATTTGCTAAAGAATAATTATTTTATTCTTTAAAGAAAATTTTTGTAGAGTACATCTCCCTTCGTATAAGTTTCTACGCTTTGTCGTTCGAAGAAATCACCATCTTTTTTTTTTTTTTTGCTTATGTGCATATTTTACCAAGTGAATTCCTCTATGTGGTAAAGCGGACCTCTGAAGGGTACTTTAACTTCTTTTCTTTTTCTTTTTTTATAGTAGGTAAATTACTCTTCCTTTGAAAGTTAAAGTACGCTTTTGATGAGGATTTTTTTTTTTTATACAAAGTTGCACCTCTGAGGAGGGATTTTCCACGTTTCAACACTTGGAAGTTTTATTTCAATCTCGGTGAAACGTGTACCCCCAAAGAGTTGTGCCTCTGAAGAAAGCCTTTTCACGTTTCAGCACTTGGAAGTTTTATTTCAATCTTGGTGAAATGTGGGCTTCCGAAGAGGTCTTTCTTCTTGATTGTGTCCCCGGGAGGGGGTTGTACCTCTAAGGAGGGATTTTTCACGTTTCAACACTTGGAAGTTTTATTTCAATCTTGGTGAAACGTGTACCTCCAAAGAGTTGTGCCTTCGAAGAAAGCCTTTTCGCGTTTCAACACTTGGAAGTTTTACTTCAATCTTGGTGAAACGTGGGCATTCAGGAAGGTCTTTATTTTGTTTTTGCATTTCAACTTTGGTGAAGTGAAATTCCGAAGAGCGGTTATTACACTTCAACTCCTGGCGAAATGTGCCTCCGAAGAGGGCTTTTATTTTGTTTACATTTCAACTCTGGTGAAGTGATATCCCGAAGAGCGGTCATAACACTTCAACTCCTGGTGAAATGGGCCTCCGAAGAGGGCTTTTATTTTGTTTACATTTCAACTCTGGTGAAGTGATATCCCGAAGACCGGTCATAACACTTCAACTCCTGGTGAAATGGGCCTCCGAAGAGGGCTTTTATTTTTTGGCATTTCAACTCTGGTGAAGTGAAATCCCGAAGAGCGGTCATAACACTTCAACTCCTGGTGAAATGTGCCTCAGAGAGGGTTTTCATCGCCTGGAAGTTACTCTCTCATGGTTGGAGGGTCATGACTCCTCCAATCTTTTTTGTTGAGTAGAGAACTTTCTTTTTTGTGGCGTATGACCCATTAGAGGTCTTTTATCCTCCGAAGAGGACTTGTGCTGCTGATGGTAGCTTTGGTTGTTCCTCTGTTCACTTGCTTATGCCTTTTCAGCGATCCTCTCTTTTTTTTTTTTTTTCTTTTCAAGTTTTCATTTCCCTTTTCTCGCAAGTGGCCTGTTTAATCCAAGGAAGCGTACTTCATTGTCAGGCAAGTTCGTAAGAACGGGCACTAGCTTCCTAATTGGATGTTTGTTCGTTCAAACAATCTCAATTTATTAGCAAGGGCTCGTTTCTATTGAAATCATAAGCCGTTCAATTGAAGTATTTCCTATCTAGGATTTGAATTCGGGGCCTTTATGACTTGAAATTTGTTTGTTGAATGATGGTGAGAATCACTCGGTCTTATTATGCGCAAGTTTTATTTCCATTGTCTGCAAAAATTTAAATCGACATTTCAGCAATACATTTTATGTATTTTTATATCGAAAACAAAGCAAACATATAATAACAATAAGGAACACAAGATTTATAGTGGTTCGGCCATGAAATTGGGCCTACATCCACTTTATATTCTTTCATTATTTACTTGCATCAGTTTCATCATTGCTTTTAATTACAAGAATCATACATTCATAATTCTTTTTACAATGTTTCAATAAAATTTTCAAGTAAAGTATGGACGCAAATGGTTGCTGTTTCATGCCTTTGGAATTTGATCTCCATCAACAGTGGTGAGCTTGAATGTGCCGTCAAGAAGCTTTTGACCTATTACATACGGTCCTTCCCAATTTGGCCCAAACACACCTGTCGCGGTCATAATTCTCTTCAAGACTAGATCTCCAATTTCAAAGCTGCGTTGACGAACTTTGGAATTGAAATGTCTGGCTATCCTTTGCTGATGAGCTGCAACTCTGAGGTTAACTTCATCTCTTTTTTCATCAAGGAGATCCAGCACTTCAAGTTGTAGCTTCTCATTTTCTGCTTGATTGAAATGGATTCTTCTGTGTGAAGGGACCTCTGTTTCAATCGGGATCATTGCTTCCGATCCGTATGCTAACGAAAAAGGAGTATGCCCAGTCGCAGTTTTGTGAGTAGTTCTGTATGCCCATAGTGCAAGTAGTAGTTTATCGACCCAACCACCTTTTGCTCTTTCGAGTTGCTTTTTGATGGTTGATTTGATGATCTTGTTCACTGCTTCCACTTGCCCGTTTGCCTGCGGATGAGCTACTGCCGAAAAGCTTTTCTGGATTTTGAACCGTTTGCAAAAATCCTGGAATTCCTCGCTTTCAAACTGAGTACCATTGTCTGTGATTATTTTCTGAGGCACACCGTATCTGCAAATGATATTCTTGGTTACAAAGCTTATCATCTTCTTAGAAGTGATAGTAGCTAACGGTTCAGCTTCAGCCCATTTAGTAAAGTAGTCAACCGCAACAATAGCATATTTAATCCCTGACTTGGCAGTTGGTAGCGGCCCAATGAGATCCATTCCCCAAATTGCAAACGGCCATGGACTGACCATCTGTGTGAGTTCGGTAGAAGGTGCTTTAGGAATTTTGGCAAATCTTTGGCATCTGTCACATTTTCGGGAGTAATCTGCGGCATCTCGATTAATTTCTGGCCAAAAATATCCGTATCGGAGAATTTTCTTTGCTAATGTTTGGCCACCTGAATGATCACCACATTCTC
Organism: Allium cepa; assembly: GCA_030765085.1. Classification (NCBI taxonomy): domain Eukaryota; kingdom Viridiplantae; phylum Streptophyta; class Magnoliopsida; order Asparagales; family Amaryllidaceae; genus Allium; species Allium cepa. The sequence continues at coordinate 890,220,423 of CM060931.1, forward strand.
CTCCATGAACCTCAGCTAGGATTGTTTTGGACTCTTCCCTGGATACACATCGAAGTAAAGGCATTGAGAATCCCCGTCTGTACAATCGGCCATCCTGGATTACATAACGAGAGGCTTTCCTTAGTAGCTTTCGTCTTTCTATCGAATTTTCTGGCAGAGAACCTCTGAGTAGGTAGTCCAGTATTGGAGTCATCCATGACTCTTGTTCTTGAGATACATTCATAATCCAGTCTATATCCATCTCGTCTATACTTGGTGCTGAAAGGACTTCTACAGGGACCAATCCCAATAGTTGAGCTTCACCAGAACTTGAATACTTTGCGAGGGAATCTGCCTTCATATTCTCTTCCCGAGGAATGTGGCTTATTGAATAGTGATCGAGTTCACATAGGAGTTCCCAAGCCTTTGACAAGTAGGAAGGCAGGTTTCCACCTTTTGCTTGAAATTCCTTCTTGACTTGGCATACAATAAGCTGAGAATCACTGAAGATTTGTAATGCTCGAATGTTTAGCTCTTTAGCGATTTTCAGACCTGCAATAAGAGCTTCATATTCTGCTTCATTGTTTGTTGAAGGAAATTCCAATCTTAGTGCATAACATAATGATCGACCCTCAGGAGTTTCAAGTACCACTCCGGCTCCAGAACAGTAGTCATTTCTTGCGCCATCAACATACATCTTCCACTGGATTGGGGAATTATTGATCGCTTCTTCCTCACCATTATCTTTCTCTGTGAATTCTGCAATGAAATCAGCTAAAGCTTGTCCGTTGATTGCTTTTCGGGGGTGATAGGTGATGTCATATTGACTGAGTTCAATGTTCCATTTTAGAAGGCGACCCGAAGTTTCAGGGCAAAATAGGACTTGCTTTAGAGGTTGATCAGTGAGTACTTTGATAGGATGAGCTTGGAAATATTGCCTCAGTTTCCTTAATGCAACTAGTAGGCAATAGGCGAGTTTTTCCAACTTGGAGTAATTCAGCTCTGCCCCAGTGAGTCTTTTGCTGATATAGTAAACCGGATGTTGAATCCTTTTGTCTTCCCGTATCAGCGCTGCACTTAGAGCATGAGATGATACTGCCAAGTATATAAGAAGATCCTCACCATTGCCTGGCCTAGAAAGTATTGGAGGCGTTTCCATATGACGGATCAACTCATCGAAGGCCTTTTGGCATTCGGAAGTCCATTCAAAATTCTTCTTTCCTTTTTTCAGGGCGTCAAAGAATGGGATGCATTTATCAGTGGCTTTGGAAATGAACCGACTCAGGGCGGCGACCTTTCCGTTGAGACTCTGCAATTCCTTCTTTGTTCTTGGAGCTTTAACTTCTTTCAAGGCAGTAATTTGAGCTGGACTAGACTCAATGCCCCTAGCACTGACGATGAAGCCTAAGAACTTTCCGGACTCGACCCCAAATGTACATTTCAGAGGGTTAAGTTTCATTCTGTATTTCCGGAGGACTGCGAACATTTCTGCTAAGTGTTCAATGTGATCCGCTGCTTTCCTGGACTTCACTAACATGTCGTCGACGTAGACTTCCATAGTTTTGGCCAATTGCGGTTTGAACATAGCATTAACAAGTCTTTGGTAAGTTGCCCCTGCATTTTTCAATCCGAAGGGCATAACTCTGTAGCAATAAAGTCCAACATCTGTGATAAAACTTGTATCCTCCTGATCCGGCTCGTGCATCATGATTTGGTTATAACCGGAGTAGGCATCCATGAAAGATAACAATTCATGTCCCGCAGTTCCGTCTACCAGTTGATCGATCCTGGGCAATGGGAAGCAATCTTTGGGGCAAGCCTTGTTTAGATCAGAAAAATCAATGCACACTCTCCATTTTCCATTAGCTTTCTTGACCAACACAGGATTTGAAACCCAATTCGGATATGTAGATTCTTTGATGAAGTTATTTTCCATGAGTCGATCAACTTCTTCTTTTAATGCTGCTGACCTTTCTGGACCTTGGGTTCTTCTTTTCTGTTTAACTGGCGTAAACTTTGGGTCAATATTCAGAACGTGTACTGCAACTTCTGGGGATATTCCACACATATCGGCATGAGTCCAAGCAAAGACATCCAGATTTTCTTTCAGGAAAGATATCAAGATATTCTGAATTGACACATTAAGCTGTGAACCCACATTTAACACCTTATTTGTGTCCTTCGGGTCAACAGGTACCGGAACTGTCGTTTCCACCGGTACCACTCTATTCTCCCCTGCACTGGCTTTTCTGGGATCCATTTCTTTCCGTGCCCCGCTGTGCTCGCCAGTGCAGGGTCCGCCCCGTAATTGCTACAAGGCTGGTTCTTTGATGCGGACCGGGGTTGCCGCATCCTTCCCCATTTCTCTTTTTCTTGACTCTCGCAGCTCTGTCAAATAGCACTCTCGCGCAGCATTTTGATCCCCTTTTATAACTCCTACTCCATTGTCAGTAGGGAATTTAATAGTGAGGCACCACGGGGCTAGGATAGCTTTGAATGCTGCGAGTGTTGGACGGCCAAGAAAAGCATTATAAGCAGAAAACTCATCGACAATCACAAATGTTTGCTTGCGGACCACTTTCCTTTCTGCTTCTCCAAGTTCTACAAACAGATCGATCGTTCCTACTGGTTACTTTGGCTCCCCAGTGAAGCCAACGATTTTCTGTGATGAGGCTTGCACATCGATCATAGGGATTTTCATCTGGTCAAATGTCTTTTTGAAGAGGATATTACATGATGCTCCGCAGTCAATGAGGACTCTTCTGACAATGGCTGGTCCAATACCAGCCGAGATGACCAAGGGATCTAAAGTAGGAGCTTCAATACCTGTAGAATCTCTGGCTCTGAAAATAATATCATCGCTGAAAGTTTTCTGTTGTTTAAGGGGCGTAGTGTCTTCTAGAACAAAGACGTCTTCTTCGGCTGGAGCATATTTCAAAGCCCTGGAATATCTCTCCATCTCACCCCAACTCTTGCCAGCTGGGTGAGGTCCTCCGGAAATGACATTGATAACGGGCCTTCCAGATTCATGCCCCATAGTTTTCTCACCTGCCCCAGGCTGATGAACAGGAGCCCGCTGCCCCTGACTCGACGATGCAGGATTGTTGCTATTCTTTTTCACGAATTGCTGCAGTTTGTTTTCTCTCAGCAACTCTTCAATCAGATTTTTCAACTGGCGGCATTCATCAGTCTCATGACCGGGTTGATTGTGGAAGCGGCAGAATTTCCCACTCTGTATGGCTTTTTTCCCGGTTCTCAAAGGGATAGGTTTAGGGAAATCGACGGAATCTTTAGTGGCCAGGTAGATGTGCTCCGGTTTATGTGATAATGGAGTATATTCTGATGGCTTGAAGGATCGGGGCTTCTTCAGATTACCCTGTTTCTTCCCATTACTATTCTCCCTTTTTTGCCCCACCGATTCATTCTTGCGTGGAGCGACAGTGTTGTCTTCTGCTTTTTCCAACACTGTCTTTACTGGTAAAGGACGGCTTTCCAAGCGAATGAATTCATCTGCTTTTTTGTAGAACTTTTTGAGAGAGGTTGGCTCCTTCATATTTAACCATTTCCCAAATTCGCTTGACTTATCAATAGCCCTCATCGGATAAGTCAATATCATTCGTGGTTCAGCATTGTCCACCTCAGCCAGTGCTATATTGAAGCGGTTCAAGAAGGATCTGATAGACTCACCAGGATTCTGCTCTAAACTCGATAGTGACATAATGTCCTTGGCCTTCGAAGCATATAGTCTAAACTGCTCCTTGAATTTTCTGGTCAAGTCTGAAAACTGATCGATAGATCGGACTGGCAACTTGGTGAACCACAGTAAAGCCACGCCTTCCAGGTATACGGGGAAATATCGGCACTTTATTTCGTCGGAGGCCCTGGCACCTGTCATGTGCCAATCATATTTATACAAGAACTCGTTCGGATCACTTGTCCCTTTGTAAGCTGGAATAGTCGGAGGGACAAACTTCCTTGGAAATTCCGCCTTCAGGATTTTTTCAGTAAACGGAGTTTTACTTGGGGCGAAACCCCATTCCTTCTCATCTTCAACCCTTTGCAAACTTTCTTTCATGATCTGCCGGACCATTCCAGAAAGATATTCCTCATCATGCCGAGTTCTAGATCCACCAGCCTCAGGAACTGCCTGCTCAAAGGGACTAGTAGCCCTTTCAGGAGCATTCCTCTCACTAACATCATGAATGTTGCCAGCATAGTTTCTTTCATTACCAGCTGGTTGATTGTTTGCCCCAAGTAAATCGTTCAACTTATTCAGAATCAGAGCATTCTGGGCACTTTGAGCCTCTAGTTGTGCATTTTGGGCGTTTATCTGCTGGTTTAGCCCTAGAATCACAGCATCCAATTCCGCTTTCGTAACTCCAACAGACGGAGTGGGTTGATTAGGTACAGGGGAAGCAGAGGTTCCCTCTTGAATGTTTCCAGATCTGATAGATCTACTTTTCCTTCCGGGAGCCATAATTTCAGATAGACTTCTGGTTTTTGAGGAAATTCTTTCTTCAAATCTCTGTGAAGCAATGATGACAGTTGTCCTGAGTTTAATTCTCAGTGAAAACACCAAAAATGTTAACGCTTAAATTTGAACGCTAACACCCCGGTGTGTGAAGTGTAGTTGTGAAAGCACCACCCGATAGATCGGGAAAGAATTACAAGCAAGTAATAACGGAAAAGCAGTAAACAACAGCAATTTTATAGTGGTTCGGCTTATGGGTACAGCCTACGTCCACTTTAAGTACTTTTATTGATGATCTCGTTACAAGTTGATACAATTCTTCCCAAGTACAATTCACCTTGAACTACAAGAAACTTAGAACAAGTATTTTAAACTTCAATGGAGATGAGAGTCTTCGAATCCATGTTGGATGTACGTGATCTCTTGTTGAAGTTGTTTGTAGCGTTCTTAGTGTCTCGAGAGCTTCAAGTGTTGAATTGGTTTGGAATGCAGCAGAGTATCAGCGCTTGAAGAGAATGAGCAAAAGTCCTCTTCATGTTGAATGTGGCCTTGTATTTATAGGCAAACTGTTTAGGCTGAAATTGCCAAGTCATGAGTCGTGACCGACTCATGATGAGTCGTGAGTCGTCTGCGAGTCACCTCTTTGCAGCATGATTTTGAACTTGCCTCTGAGCCTTGTGTCGTGCGTCGACCTATCTTTTGAGCCGTAGGCTTTCCTGAGTCGTGCCATCCTTAACCCATCGAATCTCCTTAACCCGTCAGGTTCCTTAAGTCGTAGCGGCCTCTTGAGTCGTTCATCTCTTGAGTCGTAAACCTAATGAGATACTTAAGGACCTTGAATGGATGAGTCGTGATCAGATGAGTCGGTCTTTGATGAGTCGGAGCTCGAATGAGTCGTTGGATCGGTATAGGCCTTGAGTCGCAGACCCGCTGAGTCGTTGATCCATACTGTACCTTTAAGGCGCTAACTCACTGAGTCGTTGCTATCAATGAGTCGTTGACCCATTGAATCGGCAATCTCTGAGTCGCTTCATCAGTTGAGTCGCTGATTCCTATGAGTCGCTGACTGCCTTATCTGTTGAGTCGGCCTAAGTTTCAGTGGGGTTAACAGCTATTGGAAGACGTTTTTTTAAAAGGTAAAAATGGGCAATTTTTAAGCTATAGTACAGCACTTTGTCTATTTTACAGCGTATTGTTTTAGGAAATTGAAAGTAATTTTTTTTTTAGAAAGGGTAAAAGGAGGTAATTTCTTAAGTTATAGCACAACATTTTGTCTGTTATACATCGTTTTGTTTTAAGCTAGTGGAAGTGGTTTTTTTAAAAAAGTAAAAAGGGATAATTTCTTAAGCTATAGTACAACATTTTGTTTTAAGCTATTGGAAGTAGTTTTTTTAAGAAAAAGGATAATGGGTAATTTCTTAAGTTACAGTACAGCTTTTTGTCTGTTTAACAGCGTTTCGTTTTAAGCTATTGGCTGTGGTTTTTTTTTAAAAAGGTAAAAAGAAGTAATTTCTTAAGTTATATTAAAGCATTTTGTTTATTTTACAGCGTTTTGTTTTAAGCTATTGGAAGTAGTTTTTTTTTAAAAATAGGTAAAAAGGTGTAATTTCTTAAGTTATAGTACAACATTTTTCCAATTTTACAGCGTTTTGATTTAAGCTATTGGAACTTGTTTTTTTTAAAAGGTAAAAATGGGTAATTTCTTAAGTTATTGTACAGCATTTTGTTTATTTTAAACCATTTTTTAAGCTACTGGAAGTAGTTTTTTTAAAAGGAAGAAAGGGGTAATTTGTTAAGTTATAGTACGACATTTTGTCTATTTTATAGCATTTTGTCTTTTTTACAGCATTTTGTTTTAAACTATTAGAAGTAGTTTTTTAAAAAAAAAGGTAAAAAGGGGTAATTTCTTAAGTCATAGTGCTGTAGTTTGTCTATTTTATAGCGTTTTCTTTTAAGCTATTGGAAGTAGTTTTTTTTAAAAAGATAAAAAAGGGTAACTTCCTAAGTTATAGTACAGCCTTTTTTCTATTTACAGCATTTTGTTTTAAGCTATTTGAAGTAACTTTTTAAAATTCAAAAAGGGTTAATTTCACAAGTTATAGTACGACATTTTCTCTATTTTACAGCGTTTTGTTTTAAGCTATTGAAAGTAATTTTTTTTAAAAAAAGATTTAATGGGCTAATTTCTTAAGTTATAGTACAACATTTTTGTCTATTTTACAGCGTTTTGTTTTAAGCTTTTAGAAGTAGTTTTTTGAAAAAAAAAGGTAAAAAAGGTTAATTTCTTAAGTTATAGTACAACATTTTGTCTATTTTACAGCGTTTTGTTTTAAGCTATTGGAAGTAAGTTTTTTTTTTAAAAAAAAGGTAAAAAGGGGTAATTTCTTAAGTTATTGTACAACATTTTGTCTGTTTAACAGCGTTTTGTTTTAAGCTACTGGTTGTAGTTTTTTTTAAAAAGGTAAAAAGGAGTAATTTCTTAAGTTATAGTAAAGGATTTTGTCTATTTTACAGCATTTTGTTTTAAGCTATTGGAAGTAGTTTTTTTTTAAAAGGTAAAAAGTGGTAATTTCTTAAGTTAATAGTACAATATTTTGTCTATTTTACAGCGTTTTGTTTTAAGCTATTGGAAGTAGTTTTTTTTAGAAAAAGTTTAAAAGGGGTAATTTCTTAAGTTATAGTACATTATTTTGTCTATTTTAGAGTGTTTTGTTTTAAGCCATTGGAAGTAGTTTTTTTTAAAAAAAAGTTAAAAAGGTGTAATTTCTTAAGTCATAGTACAACATTTTGTCTATTTTACTGCGTTTTGTTTTAAGCTATTAGAAGTAGTTTTTTTTAAAAGCTAAAAAGGAGTAATTTCTAAAGTTATAGTACAACATTTTGTTTATTTTACAGTATTTTGTTTATACTATTGGAAGTAGTTTTTTAGAAGTAAAAAGGGTTAATTTCATAAGTTATAGTACAACATTTTCTCTATTTTACTGCGTTTTGTTTTAATCTATTGGAAGTACTTTTAAAAAAAAGGTAAAATGGGGTAATTTCTTAAGTTATAGTACATCATTTTGTTAGTTTAGCAGCGTTTTTTTTTAAGCTATTGGTTGTAGTTTTTTTTAAAAGGTAAAAAATGGCAATTTCTTAAGTTATAGTAAAGCATTTTGTCTATTTTACATCGTTTTATTTTAAGCTATTGGAAGTAGTTTTTTTTTAAAAAGGTATAGAGTGGTAATTTCTTAAGTTATAGTACATAATTTTGTCTATTTTAGAGCGTTTTGTTTTAAGCTATTGGAAGTTGTTTTTATAATAAAAAGGAAAAAAGGGGTAATTTCTTTAGTTATAGTACACCATTTTGTCTATTTTACAGCATTTTGTTTTGTCTATTTTACCGCTTTAGGACATCTTTAGTTAGTTTCATACAAAAAAAAGCTTATCCGAACCTCAATCGGGTCTTGGACGTTTTTTACCCTTCGTTTTTTCGTCACGTGATTTTTCTGTAATCCATCCAAAGTGCCATAAAAGTGTCGTGCGACTTTTAGAACTGGGTGCATGGGTTTGAAATGGAGTAGTACCTTGGTGCATCACTCTCCGGCGATGGTAAATCATAGACCTACCACGGGGATCCCCTTTTACAGAAAAAATCCACGTGATGAAAAAACGAAGGGTAAAAAACGTCCAAGACCCGATTGAGATTCAGATAAGCTTTTTTGGGTATGAAACAAACCAGTGACGGCTTAAAGCTTCATAGCCGTAGAACACATAGAGATCTTCGTTTTGACTGGTTATGGCCCCGTAACTCTAAATGAGCGACAGTTATGACCCTCCGAACAATCGATATCCACAAGGTGCAACATCTACGGTGCAAGGTGCAAAATCCGTCCAAAATGCCGAAAAAGTGCCATACGATTTTAGAAATGGGTGCATGTATTTGAAACGGAGCAGTTCTATGAAGCACCACTCTCCGGCTATGGTAAGTCAATGACCATCCATGGGGACCCCGTTTTACATAAAAAAAATCCACATGACGAAAAAACAAAGTGTAAAAAACGTCCAATGCCCGATTGAGGTTCGGATAAGATTTTTGGGTATGAAACTAATCATTGACGGCTTAAAGCTATTATAGCCGTAGAACTCACAGAGAGCTTCGTTTTGACTAGTTATGGCTCCCATAACTCTAAACGATCCAACAGTTATGGCCTTCCGAAGAATCGATATCCATTGGGTGAAACATCTACGGTGCAAGGTGCAACATCCGGCCAAAATGCCGAAAAAGTGTCATACGACTTTTAGAAATGGGTGCATGGGTTTGAAATGCAGCGGTACCATGGGGCATCACTCTTCGGCGATGGTAAATCATAGACCAGCCACGGGGGTCCCGTTTTACAGAAAAAATCCACGTGATGAAAAAACGAAGGGCAATAAACGTCCAAGACCCGATTGAGATTCGGATAAGATCTTTGGGTATGAAATTAACTAGTAATGGCTTAAAGCTATCACAGCCGTAGAACATGTAAAGAGCTTCGTTCTGACTAGTTGTGGCTCACGTAACTCTGAACGAGCCTATAGTTATGGCCTTCCGAAGAATCGATATCCACGGTGTGCAACATCTATGGTGCAAGGTGCAACATCCGTCAAAAATGCCGAAAAAGCGTCGTACGACTTTTAGAAATTGGTGCATGAATTTAAAACAGAGTAGTAACATGAGGCACCACTCTCCGGCGATGGTAAATCATTGACCAGCTACGGGGATCCCGTTTTACCGAAAATAACCCACGTGACGAAAAAACAAAGGGTAAAAAACGCCTAATACCCGATTGAGGTTCGGATAAGATTTTTTGGGTATGAAACTAATCAGTGACGGCATAAAGCTTTCATAGCCATAGAACTCATAGAGAGCTTCATTCTGACTGGTTATGTCTCCCGTAACTCTAAACGAGCCAACAGTTATGGCCCTCCAAAGAATCGATATCCACGGGGTGCAACATCTACGGTGAAAGGTGCAACATCCGTCCAAAATGCCAAAAAAATGCCGTATGACTTTTATAAATGGGTGAATGGGTTTGAAACGGAGCAGTACCATGGGACATCACTCTCCGGTGATGGTAAATCATAGACCAGCCACGGGGATCCCGTTTTATAGAAAAAATCTACGTGACGAAAAAACAACGGGTAAAAAAAGGTCCAAGACCCGATCGAGATTCAGATAAGGTTTTTTGGGTATGAAACTAACCAGTGACGGCTTAAATCTGTCATAGCATGACACAGAGCTTTGTTTTGACTTGTTATGGCTCTCGTAACTCTAAACGAGCCAACAGTTATGGCCCTGCGAAGAATCGGTATTCACAGTGTGCAACATCTATGGTGCAAGATGCAACATCCATCCAAAATGCCGAAAAAGTGTCGTACGACTTTTGGAAATGGGTGCATGGATTTGAAACGGAGTAGTACCATGTGGCACCACTCTTTGGCGATGGTAAATCATAGACCATCCACGGGGATCCCATTTTACAGAAAAATCCACGTAACGAAAAAACGTCCAAAACCCGACGGAGGTACGGATAAGCTTTTTTGTGTATGAAACTAACCAGTGAAGGCTTAAAGTGGTCATAGCCGTAGAACTCACAAAGAGCTTCGTTTTGACTGGTTATGGCTCCTGTAACTCTAAACGAGCCAACAGTTATGGCCCTTCCGAAAAATCGATTTCCACAGGGTGCAACATCTACGGTGCAAGGTGCAACATCCGTCCAAAATGCCAAAAAAGTGCCGTTCGACTTTTAAAACTGGGTGCATGGATTTGAAACGGAGCAGTACCATGGAGCACGACACTCTAGCGGTGGTAAATCATAGACCAGCCACGGGTATCCCGTTTTACGAAAAAATCCACGTTACGAAAAAACGAAGGGTAAAAAACGTTCAAGACCCGATTGAGGTTCGGATAAGATTTTTTGGGTATGAAACTAATCAACGACGGCTTAAAGCTGTCGTAGTCATAGAACTCCCATAGTGCTTCGTTTTAACTGGTTATGGCTCCCATAACTCTAAACGAGCCAATAGTTATGGCCCTCCGAAGAATCAATATGCACAGGGTGCAACATCTATGGTGCAAGGTGCAACATCCGTCCAAAATGCCGAAAAAGTGTCGTACGACTTAAATGGGTGCATGGATTTGAAACGGAGTAGTACATGGAGCATCACTCGCCGGAGATTTTAAATCGTAGACCAGCAACGGGGAACCCATTTTACAAAAAAAATCCACGTGACGAAAAAACGACGGGTAAAAAATGTCCAAGATCCGATTGAGATTCAGATAAGCTTTTTTTGGGTATGAAACTAACCAGTAACGGCTTAAATCTGCCTCAACCGTAGAACTCATAGAGAGCTTTGTTTTGACTAGTTATGCCTCTCGTAACTCTAAACGAGCCAAGAATTATGGCCCTCCGAAGAATCGATATCCACAGGGTACAACATTTATGGTGTCAGGTGCAACATCCGTCCAAAATGCCGAAAATGTTCCATACGACTTTTAGAAATGGGTGCATGGATTTGAAACGGAGCAATACCACGGGGCACCACTCTCAGGTGATGGTAAGTCATAGACCAGCCATGGGATCTCGTTTTACAGAAAAAAATCCACGTGATGAAAAAAACAAAGGGTAAAAAACGTCCAAGACCCGATTGAGGTTCGGATAAGATTATTTGGGCATGAAACTAATCAGTGAACTCAATGAGAGCTTTGTTTTGACTAGTTATGGCCCCCGTAACCCTAAATGAGCCTACAGTTATGGCCCTCCGAAGAATCGATATCCATAGGGTGCAATATCTACGGTGCAAGTTGTAACATTCGGCCAAAATGCTGAGAAAGTGTCGTACGACTTTTAGAAATGGGTGTATGGGTTTGAAATGGAGTAGTACCATGAGGCATCACTCTCCGGAGATGGTAAATCATACACCAGCCATGGGGATTCCGTTTTACAGAAAAAATCCATGTGATGAAAAAATGAAGGTTAAAAAACGTCTAAGACCCGACTGAGATTCGGATATTTTTTTTTTTGGTATGAAACTAACTAGTGATGGCTTAAAGCTGTCACAGCCGTAGAACACATAGATAGCTTCATTTTGACTGGTTATGGCTCCCGTAACTCTAAATGAGCCTACCGTTATGGCCCTCCAAAGAATCGTTAGCCATAGTATGCAACATCTACGGTGCAAAATGCAACATCCGTCCAAAATGCTGAAAAACTGCCGTACGACTTTTAGAAATGGGTGCATAGATTTGAAACGGAGTAGTACCATAGGGAACCACTCTTTGGCGTTGGTAAATCATTGACCAGCCATGGGGATCCCGTTTTACAGAAAAAACCCACGTGACGAAAAAACGGAGGGTAAAAAACGTCCACGACAAGATTGAGGTTTGGATAAGATTTTTTTTGTATGAAACTAATCAGTGATGGCTTAAAGACGTCATAGTCGTACAACTCACAAAGAACTTCGTTTTGACTGGTTATGGCTCCCGTAACTCTAAACGAGCCAACAGTTATGGCCCTCCGAAGAATCGATATCCGTAGGGGGCAACATCTACGGTCTAAGGTGCAACATCCGTCCAAAATGCTGAAAAAGTACCGTACGACTTTTATAAATGGGTGCATGGGTTTGAAGCGGAGCAGTACCATGGGGCATCACTCTCCTTCTATGCTAAATCATAAACCAACCATGGACATCCCATTTTACAGAAAAATCCACGTGACGAAAAAACGAAGGGTAAAAAAACGTCCAAGACCTGATTGAGATTCAGATAAGCTTTTTCGGGTATGAAACTAACCAGAGACGGCATAAAGCTGTCATAGCCGTAGAACTCGCAGAAAACTTCATTTTGATAACTTATGGCACCCGTAACTCTAAAAGAGCCAACAATTATGGCCCTCCGAAGAATTGATATCCACAGGGTGCAACATCTACGGTGTAAGTACAACATCCGTCCAAAATGCCCAAAAAGTGCCGTACGACTTTTAAAAATGGGTGCATGGATTTGAAATGGAGCAGTACCAAGGGGCACCAGTCTCCAGCGATGGTAAATCGTAGAACAGCCATGGAGATCCCGTTTTACAGAAAAAATCCACGTGACGAAAAAACGAAGGGTAAAAAACATCCAAGAACCATTGAGGTTCGGATAATATTTTTTGGGTATGAAACTAATCAGTGATGGCTTAGAGCGGCAATAGACATAAAACTCATAGAGAGCTTCGTTTTGACTGGTTATGGTTCCCGTAACTCTAAACCAGCCAACAATTATGGCCCTCCGAAGAATCGATATCCACAGGGTGCAACATCTACGGTGCAAGGTGCAACATCCGTCCAAAATGCCAAAAAAGTGTCGTACGACTTTTTGAAATGGGTGCATGGATTTCAAATGGAGCAGTAACATGGGGCACCACTCTTCGGTGATCGTAAATCATAGACCAACCAAGGGGATCCCGTTTTCAGAAAAAAAAATCAACGTGAGGAAAAAACGAAGGGTAAAAAACGTCCAAGACCCGATTGAGGTTTGGATAAGATTTTATGGGTATGAAACTAACCAGCGATGGCTTAAAGGTGTCATAGCCATATAACTTACACATAGCTTCGTTTTGACTGCTAATGGCTCCCGTAACTCTAAACGAGCCAATAGTTATGGCCCTCCGAAGAATCGATATCCATAGGGTGCAACATCTACGATGCAAGTGCAACATCCGTCCAGAATGCCCAAAAAGTGTCGTACGACACTTAAAAATGGGTGCATGGATTTGAAACGGAGCAGTATCATGGGGCACCACTCTCCGGCGATGGTAAATCATAGACCAGCCAAGGGGATCTCGTTTTACAGAAAAAATCCATGTGACGTAAAAACGAAGGGTAAAAAACGTCCAAGACCCGATTGAGGTTCAGATTAGATTTTTTGGGTATGAAACTAAACAGTGACGGCTTAAAAGCTGCCATCACTGTAGAACTCACAGAGATCTTCGTTTTGACTGGTTATGGCTCGCGTATCTCTAAACGAGCCAACTGTTATGTCCCTCCGAAGAATCGATATCCACAGGGCGCAACATCTACGGTGCATGGTGCAACATCCGTCCAAAAGGCCGAAAAAGTGTCGTACGACTTTTAGAAATGGGTGCATGAATTTGAAACGGAGCAGTACCATGGAGCACCACTCTTTGACGATGGTAAATCATAGATCAGTCACGAGGATCCCGTTTTACAGAAAAATCCACGTGACGAAAAAAACGAAGGGTAAAAAACGTCCAAGATCCGATTGAGATTCAGATAAGTTTTTTTGGGTATAAACTAACCAGTGATAGCTTAAAGATGTCATAGCCATAGAACTCACAGAGAGCTTCGTTTTGACTGGTTATGGCTCTCTTAACTCAAAACGAGCCAACAGTTATGGCCTTTCGAAGAATCGATATCCACAGGGTGCAACATCTACGGTATAAGGTGCAACATCCATCCAAAATGACGAAAAAGTGTCGTATGATTTTTAGAAATGGGTGCATGGATTTGAAATACAGCAGTACCATGGGGCACCACTCTCTGGCGATGGTGAATCATAGACCAGCCACAGGGATCCCGTTTTACAGAAAAAATCCACATGACGAAAAAACGAAGGGTAAAAACGTCCACGTCCCGATTGAGGTTCGAATAAGATTTTTTGGGTATGAATTTAACTAGTGACGGCTTAAAGGTGTCATAGCCGTAGAACATATAGAGAGCTTCGTTTTGTCTAGTTATGGCTTCCGTAACTCTAAACGAGCCAACAGTTATGGCCCTCCGAAGAATCGGTATCCACAGGGTGCAACATCCGTCCAAAATGCCGAAAAAGTGTCGTACGACTTTTATAAATGGGTGCGTAGATTTGAAACGGAGTAGTGCCATAGGGCACCATTCCCCGGCGATGGTAAATCATAGACCAGCCACAGGGATCCCGTTTTACAGAAAAAAATCCACGTGACGAAAAAACGAAGTGTAAAAAATGTCCAAGACCCGATTGAAATTCAGATAAGCTTTTTTGGGTATGAAACTAACCAGTGACGGATTAAAGCTATCATGGCCGTAGAACTCACGGAGAGCTTCGTTTTGACTGGTTATGACTCCCGTTACTCCAAACGAGCCGACAGTTATGGCCATCCGAAGAATCCATATCCATAGGGTGCAACATCTCTGGTGCAAGGTGCAACATCCGTCCAAAATGCCGAAAAAGTGTCGTACGACTTTTATAAATGGGTGCGTAGATTTGAAACGGAGCAGTGCCATGGGGCACCACTCCCCGGCGATGGTAAATAATAGACCAGCCATGGGGATCCCGTTTTACAGAAAAAATTCACGTGACGAAAAAACGAAGGGTAAAAAACGTCTAAGACCCGATTGAGATTCAGATAAGCTTTTTTGGATATGAAACTAGCCAGTGACGGCTTAAAGCATTTATAGTTGTAGAATTCACATAGATCTCCGTTTTGATAGGTTTTGGCTCCCGTAACTCTAAACGAGCCAATAGTTATGGCCCTCTGAAAAATCGATATCCACAGGGTGCAACATCTACGGTGCAAGGTACAACATCCGTCCAAAATTCCAAAAGTATCATACGACTTTTAGAAATGGATGAATGTATTGGAAACGGAGCAGTGCCATGGGGAACCACTCTTCGGCGATGGTAAACCATATACTTGCCACAAGGATCCCTTTTTACAGAAGAAAACCCACGTGACGAAAAGACGAATGGTAAAAAACGTCCAAGACCCGATTGAGGTTTGGATAAGATTTTTTAGGTATGAACTACATAGTGATGGCTTAAAGCTGTCATAGCCGTAGAACTCACAGAGAGCTTCGTTTTAACTGATTATGGCTCCCGTAACTCTAAACTTCCTAGCATTTATGGCCCTCTGAAGAATCGATATCCACAGTGTGCAACATCTACGGTGCAAGGTGCAACATCCACCCAAATTGCCGAGAAAGTGCCATACGACTTATAGAAATGGGTGCATGGGTTTGAAATGGAGCGGTACCATAAGGCACCACACTCCGGCAATGGTAAATCATAGACCAGCCATAGGGATCCAGTTTTACAGAAAAAATCCACGTGACGAAAAATGAAAGGTAAAAAACGTCCAAG
Organism: Allium cepa; assembly: GCA_030765085.1. Taxonomy (NCBI): domain Eukaryota; kingdom Viridiplantae; phylum Streptophyta; class Magnoliopsida; order Asparagales; family Amaryllidaceae; genus Allium; species Allium cepa. The sequence goes on from CM060931.1 coordinate 890,236,010, forward strand.
ACTCAATTGAGATTCAGATAAGCTTTTTTGGGTACGAAACTAATTTTTTAAGTTATAGTACAGCATTTTGTTTTAAGTTATTAGAAGTAGTTTTTTTTAAAAATAAAAATAAAAAGGGGTAATTTCTTAAGTTAGTACAACATTTTGTCTTTTTTATAGCGTTTAGTTTTAGGCTATTGGAAGTAGTTTTTTTTAAAAAAAAGGTAAAAAGGGGTAATTTTTTAAGTTATAGCACAACATTTTTGTCTATTTTACACCGTTTTGTTTTAAGCTATTGGAAGTAATTTTTTTCTAAAAAAGGTAAAAAGGGATAATTTCTTAAGTTATAGTACAAATTTTTTTTCTATTTTATTGCGTTTTGTTTTAAGCTATTCGAAGTAGTTTTTTTTAAAAAAAAAAAGGTAAAAAGGGGTAATTTCTTAAGTTATAGTACAACATTTTGTCTTTATTACACCGTTTTGTTGTAAGCTATTAGAAGTAGTTTTTTAAAAAAAGGTAAAAAGGGGTAATTTCCTAAGTTATAGTAGAGGATTTGCCTATTTTACAGCATTTCGTTTTAAGCTATTGGAAGTATTTTTTTGTTTAAAAGGTAAAAAGTGTTAATTTCATAAGTTATAGTACATCAATTTGTCTATTTTACAGCATTTTTTTTAAGCTATTGGACGTATTTTTAAAAAAAAAGGTAAAATGGGGTAATTTCTTAAGTTATAGTACATCATTTAGTCTATTTTACAGCGTTTTGTTTCAAGCTACTGGATGTAGTTTTTATTTTAAAAATGTAAGAATGAGTAATTTCTTAAGTTATAGTAAAGCATTTTGTCTATTTTATAGCGTTTTGTTTTAATCTATTGGAAGTAGTTTTTTAAAAAAAAAAGTAAAAAGGGGTAATTTCTTAAGTTATAGTACATCATTATGTCTATTTTACAGTGTTTTGTTTTAAGCTATTGGTAGTTTTCTTTTAAAAAAGGTAAAAAGGGGTAATTTCTTATGTTATAGTACAATATTTTGTCTATTTTACAGAATTTGGTTTAAGCTATTGGAAGTAGTTTTTTAAAAAAAGATAAAATGGGGTAATTTCTTTAGTTATAGTACGGCGTTTTGTCTATTTTACAGCGTTTTGTCTATTTTACAACGTTTTATCTATTTTACAGCGTTTTGTTTTAAGATATTAGAAGTAGTTTTTTTAAAAAAAAGGTAAAAAGGAGTAATTACTTAATTCATAGTACAACATTTTGTCTATTTTACAGAGTTTTCTTTTAAGCTATTGGAAGTAGTTTTTTTGGAAAAGGTAAAAAGGGTAATTTCTTAAGTTATAGTATAACATTTTGTCTATTTCACAGCGTTTTGTTTAAAGCTATTAGAAGTAGTTTTTTTAAAAGGCAGAAAGGGTTGATTTCTTAAGTTATTGTACATCATTTTATCTATTTTACAGGGTTTTGTTTTAAGCTATCGGAAATAGTATTTTTCTTTAAAAAAAAGGTAAAATGGTGTAATTTCTTAAGTTATAGTACAGCATTTTGTCTATTTTACAGCGTTATGTTTTAAGCTATTGGAAATAGTTTTTTTTTTAAAAAGGTAAAAAGGGTTAATTTCTTAAGTTATAGTATAGTATTTTGTCTATTTTACAGCGTTTTGTTTTAAGCTATTGGAAGTTGTTTTTTTCAAAAGAGGTAAAAAGGGGTAATTTTTTAAGTCATAGTACAACATTTTGTCTATTTTGCCGCATTTTGTTTTAAGCTATTGGAAGTAGTTTTTTTTTAAAGTAAAAAAGGGGTAATTTGTTAAGTTATTGTACAACATTTTGTTTTTTTACAGCGTTTTGTTTTAAGCTATGGGAAGTAGTCTTTTTATAAGAAAAGGTAAAAAGGGGTAATTTCTTAAGTTATAGTACAGCATTTTTGTCTATTTTACAGCATTTTGTTTTAAGCTATTGGAAGTAGTTTTTTTTTTAAAAATGGTAAAAAGGTGTAATTTCTTAATTTACAGTACAACATTTTGTCTATTTTACAGCGTTTAGTTTTAAGCTATTGTAAGTTGTTTTTTAAAAAAAAAAAGGTAAAAAGGGGTAATTTCTTAAGTTATAGTACGACATTTTGTATATTTTACAGTGTTCTGTTTTAAGCTATTGTAAGTAATTTTTTTTAAAGTTAAAAAGGGGTAATTTCTTATGTTACAGTCCTGCATTTTGTCATTTTTACAGCGTTTAGTTTTAAGCTATTGGAAGTAGTTTTTTTTAAAAAAAAGGTAAAAAGGAGTAATTTCTTAAGTTATAGTACACCATTTTTGTCTATTTTACAATGTTTTGTTTTAAGGTATTAGAAGTAGTTTTTTTAAAAAAAAAAGATAAAAAGGGGTAATTTCTTAAGTTATAGTGCATCATTTTATCTATTTTACAGGGTTTTGTTTTAAGCTATTGGCAGTAGTTTTTCTTTAAAAAAAAAAGGTAAAACGGGGTAATTTCTTAAGTTATAGTACGACATTTTGTCTATTTTAAAGCGTTATGTTTTAAGCTATTGGTTTTCTTTTAAAAAAGGTAAAAAGGGGTAATTTCTTAAGATATAGTACAACATTTTGTCTATTTTACAGCGTTTTGTTTTAAGCTATTAGAAGTAGTTTTTAAAAAAAAAGTAAAATGGGGTAATTTCTTAAGTTATAGTATGGCATTTTGTCTATTTTACAGCGTTTTGTTTTAAGCTATTAGAAGTAGTTTTTTTTAAAAAAGGTAAAAAGGAGTAATCTCTTAAGTCATAGTACAACATTTTGTCTATTTTACCGCGTTTTGTTTTTAGCTATTGGATGTAGTTTTTTTTAAAAGGTAAAAAGAGGTAATTTCTTAAGTTATAGTACAGCATTTTGTTTATTTTACAGCGTTTTGTTTTAAGCTATTGGAAGTAGTTTTTTTTTAAAAGGTAAAAGGGTTAGTTTGTTAAGTTATAGTACAGCTTTTTTGTATATTTTACAGCGTTTTGTTTTAAGCTACAGTATGTAGTTTTTTTTTTAAAAAATGGTAAAAAGGGTTAATTTCTTAAGTTATAGTACAATATTTTGTGTATTTTACAACGTTTTGTTTTAAGCTATTGGAAGTTTTTTTTTCAAAAGAGGTAAAATGGGGTAATTTTTTAAGTTATAGTACAGCATTTTGTCTATTTTACAGCATTTTTTTAAAGCTATTGGAAGTAGTTTTTTTTTTAAAAAGTAAAAATGGGGTAATCTCTTAAGTTATATTACAACATTTGTTCTTTTTTATAGCGTTTTGTTTTAAGCTATTGGAAGAAATTTTTTTATAAAAAAGGTAAAAAGGTGTAATTTCTTAAGTTATAGTGCAGCATTTTTGTCTATTTTACAGTGTTTTGTTTTAAGCTATTGGAAGTAGTTTTATTAAAAAAAAGGGTAAAAAAGGTTAATTTCTTAATTTATAGTACAACATTTTTTCTATTTTACAACGTTTTGTTTTAAGCTATTGGAAGTAGTTTTTTAAAAAAAGATATAAATGGATAATTTCTTAAGTTACAGTACAGCATTTTGTCCGTTTAACAGCGTTTTGTTTTAAGCTATTGGCTGTAGTTTTTATTTTGAAAAGGTAAAAAGGAATAATTTCTTAAGTTATAGTAAAGCATTTTTTCTATATTACAGCATTTTATTTTAAGCTATTGGAAGTTGTTTTTTTAAAAACAAGGTAAATGGGGTTAATTTCTTAAGTTATAGTACAACATTTTGTCTATTTTACAACGTTTTGTTTTAAGCTATTGGAAGTAGTTTTCTTTTAAAAAGATAAAAAAGGGTAATTTCTTAAGTTATAGTACAGCATTTTGTCTATTTTACATAGTTTTGTTTTAAGCTATTAGAAGTAGTTTTTTTGAAAAAGGTAAAATGGGGTAATTTCTTTAGTTATAGTACGGCGTTTTGCCTATTTTACAGCATTTTGTCTATTTTACAGCGTTTTATTTTAAGCTATTAGAAGTAGTTTTTTAAAAAAAAAAGGTAAAAAGGAGTAATTTCTTAAGTCATAGTACGACATTTTGTCTATTTTACAGTGTTTTGTTTTAAGCCATTGGAAGTAGTTTTTTTAAAAGTCAAAAAGGGGTAATTTCTTAATTTATAGTACAACATTTTGTATTTTTTATAGCATTTTGTTTTAAGCTATTGCAAGTGGTTTTTAAAACAAAAGGTAAAAAAGGGTAATTTTCTAAGTTATAGTACAGCATTTTTGTCTATTATACAATGTTTTGTTTTAAGCTATTGGAAGTAGTATTTTTAAAAAAAAGGTAAAAAGGAGTAATTTCATAAGTTATAGTACAACATTTTATCTATTTCACAGCGTTTTGTTTTAAACTATTGGAAGTAATTTTTTTAAAAAAGGTGAAAAGGGGTAATTTCTTAAGTTATAATGCAATATTTTGTCTATTTTACAGCATTTTTTTAGGCTATTGGAAGTAGTTTTTTTAAAGGTAAAAATAGGTATTTTCTTAAGTTATAGTACGTCATTTTGTCTTTCTTACAGCATTCATTTTTAGGCTATTGGAAGTAGTTTATTTTTAAAAAAGGAAAAAGGGTAATTTTTTTAGTTATGTTACAGCATTTTTGTCTATTTTACAGCGTTTTGTTTTAAGCTTTTGGAAGTAGTATTTTTTTCTAAAAAAAGGTAAAAAGGGGTAATTTCTTCTGTATAGTACAACATTTTTGTTTATTTTATAGCGTTTTATTTTAAGCACTTGGAAGTAGTTTTTTTTAAAAAAAGGTAAGTTGTAGTACAACATTTGGTCTTATTTACAGTCTATTTTTTATGCTATTGGAAGTAGATTTTTTTAAAAAAAGGTAAAAAGGTGTAATTTCTTAAGTTATAGTACATTATTTTTGTTTATTTTACAGCGTTTTGTTTTAAGCTATTGGAAGTAGTTTTTTAAAAAAAAGGCAAAAAGGGGTAATTTCTTAAGTTATAGTACAACATTTTTTCTATTTTACAGCGTTTTGTTTTAAGCTATTGGAAGTAGATTTTTTTAAAAGGTAAAAAGGGTTCATTTTTTTAAGTTATTGTACATCATTTTATCTATTTTATAGGGTTTTGTTTTAAGCTAATGGAAGTAGTTTTTTTTTTTCTTTCAAAAAAAGGTAAAACAAGGTAATTTCTTAAGTTACAGTACATCATTTTGTCTATTTTACAGCGTTATGTTTTAAGCTATTGGAAGTAGTTTTTTTTAAAAAAGGTATAAAAGGGTAATTTCTTAAGTTATAGTACAGTACTTTGTCTATTTTACAGTGTTTTGTTTTAAGATATTGGAAGTTGTTTTTTTCAAAAGAGGTAAAAAGGGGTAACCTCTTAAGTTATAGTACAGAATTTTGTCTATTTTACAGCATTTTGTTTTAAGCTATTGTTATTTTTTTTTGAAAGTAAAAAAGGAGTAATTTCTTAAGTTATAGTACAACATTTTGTTTTTTACAGCGTTTGGTTTTAAGCTATGGGAAGTAGTCTTTTTATAAAAAGGGTAAAAATGGGTAATTTCTTAAGTTATAGTACAACATTTTTGTCTATTTTACATCGTTTTGTTTTAAGCTATTGAAGTAGTCTTTTTAAAAAAATGGTAAAAAGGGGTAATTTCATAATTTATAGTACAACATTTTGTCTATTTTACAGCGTTTTGTTTTAAGCAACTGGAAGTAATTTTTTTAAAAGGTAAAAAGGGGTAATTTCTTAAGTTATAGTACGACATTTTGTCTATTTTACGTTGTTCTGTTTTGAGCTATTGGAAGTAGTTTTTTCAAAGGTAAAAAGTGGTAATTTCTTACGTTACAGTCCTGCATTTTGTCTTTTTTACAGCGTTTTGTTTTAAGCTATTGGATGTATTTTTTTTAAAAAAAAGGTAAAAAGGGGTAATTTCTTAAATTATAGTACACCATTTTTGTCTATTTTACAGTGTTTTGTTTTAATTATTGGAAGTAGTTTTTTTTAGAAAAAATGGTAAAAGGGGGTAATTTCTTAAGTTATAGTACATCATTTTATCTATTTTACAGGGTTTTGTTTTAAGCTATGAGAAGTAGTTTTTTAAAAAAAGGTAAAATGGGGTAATTTCTTAAGTTATAGTACAACATTTTGTCTATTTTACAGCATTATGTTTTAAGCTATTGGAAATAGTTTTCTTTTAAAAAAGGTAAAAAGGTGTAATTTCTTAAGTTATAGTACAACATTTTGTCTGTTTTACAGCGTTTTGTTTTAAGATATTGAAAGTAGTTTTTAAAAAAAGGTAAAGTGGGGTAATTTCTTAAGTTATAGTACGACATTTTGTCTATTTTGCAGCATTTTGTCTATTTTACAGCGTTTTGTTTTAAGCTATTAGAAGTGGTTTTTTTTTAAAAAGGTAAAAAGGCGTAATTTCATAAGTCATGGTACGGCATTTTGTCTATTTTACAGTGTTTTGTTTTAAGCTATTGGAAGTATTTTTTTTTAGAAAGTAAAAAAGGGTAATTTCTTATGTTAAGTACAACATTTTGTCTATTTTACAGTGTTTTGTTTTAAGCTATTGGAAGTAGTTTTTTTCTAAAGGTAAAAGGGTTAATTTCTTAAGTTATAGTACATCACTTTTGTCTATTTTACAACGTTTTGTTTTAAGCTATTGGAAGTTGTTGTATTTAAAAAAAAGGGTAAAATGAGGTAATTTCTTAAGTTAAAGTACAACATTTTGTCTATTATACAGCGTTATGTTTTAAGCTATTGGAAGTAGTTTTTTTAAAAAAAGGTACAAAAGGGTAATTTCTTAAGTTATAGTATAATATTTTGTATATTTTACAGCATTTTGTTTTAAGCTATTGGAAGTTGTTTTTTTCAAAAGAGGTAAAAAAGGGATAATTTTTTAAGTTATAGTACAGCATTTTCTCTATTTTACAGCATTTTGTTTCAAGCTATTGGAAGTAGTTTTTTTAAAAGTAAAAATGGGGTAATTTATTAAGTTATAATACATCATTATGTCTTTTTTACAGCGTTTTGTTTTAAGCTAATGGAAGTAGTTTTTTATAAAAAAAAGGTATAAAGGGGTAATATCTTAAGTTATAGTACAACATTTTTATCTATTTTACAGCGTTTTGTTTTAAGCTATTGGAAGTAGTTTTTTTTTAAAAATGGTAAAAAGGGCTAATATCTTAATTTATAGTACAACATTTTGTCTATTTTACAGCGTTTTGTTTTAAGCTATTGGAAGTAGTTTTCTTTTAAAAGGTAAAATGAGATAATTTCTTAAGTTATAGAACGACATTTTTTCTATTTTACAATGTTTTGTTTTAAGCTATTGGAAGTAGTTTTTCCAAAGGTAAAAATGGTAAATTTCTTATGTTACAGTCCAGCATTTTGTCTTTTTTACAGCGTTTTGTTTTAAGCTATTGGAAGTAGTTTTTTTTAAAAAAAAAGTAAAAATGGTTAATTTCTTAAGTTATGGTACACCATTTTTGTCTATTTTACAGCGTTTTGTTTTAAGCTATTGGAAGTAGTTTTTTTAAAAAAAAACGTAAAAAGGGGTGATTTCTTAAGTTATGGTGCATCATTTTGTCTATTTTAGAGCGTTTTGTTTTAAGCTATTGGAAGTAATTTTTTTAATAGGTAAAAAGGGTTAAATGTTCTTAAGTTATAGTGCAGCATTTTGTCTATTTTATAGTGTTTTGTTTTAAACTATTGGATGTAGTTTTTTTCAAAAGGTAAAAAGGTGTAATTTCTTATGTTATAGTCCTGCATTTTGCCTTTTTTACAGCGTTTTGTTTTAAGCTATTGGAAGTAGTTTTTTTAAAAAAAGGTAAAAGGGGTAATTTCTTAAGTTATAGTACAACATTTTAATCTATTTTACAGCATTTTGTTTTAAGCTATTTGAAGTAGTTTTTTTTTAAAAAAAAAAAAACTAAAAGTGGGTAATATCTTAAGTTATAGTACAACGTTTTGTCTTTTTTCACAGCATTTTGTTTTAAGCTATAGGTACTATTTTTTTTTTAAATAGGTAAAAAGGGGTAATTCATAAGTTATAGTACAACATTTTGTCTATTTTACAGCGTTTTGTTTTAAGCTATTAGAAGTAGTTTTTTTTTAAAAGGTAAAAAGAGGTAATTTCTTAAGCTATAGTACCGTATTTTGTCTATTTTACAACATTTTTGTTTTAAGCTATTGGAAGTCATTTTTAAAAAAAAAGGTAAAAAGGGGTTATTTCTTAAGTTATAGTACACCATTTTGTCTATTTTACAGCGTTTTGTTTTAGGTTATTTGAAGTAGCTTTTTTTTAAAAAAGTTAAAATGGGATAATTTCATAAGTTATAATACAATATTTTTTCTATTTTACAGGGTTTTGTCTTAAGCTATTGGAAGTAGTTTTTCTTAAAGGTAAAACAGGGATAATTTCTTAAGTCAAAGTACAACATTTTGTCTTTTTTACTTCGTTTAGTTTTAGGCTATTAGAAGTAGTTTTTTTTTAAAAAAAATGTAAAAAGGGGTAATTTCTGAAGTTATAACACTGCATTTTTGTCTATTTTACAGCGTTTTGTTTTAAGCTATTAGAAGTAGTTTTTTTCCTAAAAAAGGTAAAAAGAGATAATTTCTTAAGTCATAGTGCAACTTGCTTGTCTATTTTATAGAGTTTTGTTTTAAGCTATTGGAAGTAGTTTTTTTTTTTTAAAAAAAAGGTAAAAGGGGTTAATTTCTTAAGTTATAGTCAACATTTTGTCTTTATTACAGCATTTTGTTTTAAGCTATTGGAAGCAGTTTTTTTAAAAAGGCAAAAGGAGTTATTTCTCAAGTTATAGTACAGCATTTGCCTTTTTTACAGCATTTCGTTTTAAGCTATTGGAAGTATTTTTTTTTGAAAGGTAAAATGGGTTAATTTCATAAGTTATAGTACAACAATTTCTCTATTTTGCAGTGTTTTGTTTAAAGCTAATGGAAGTAAAAGTTTTTTAAAAAGGTAAAATGGCATAATTTCTTAAGTTATAGTACAGGATTTTGTCTATTTTACAGCGTTTTGTTTTAAGCTATTGGAAGTAGTTTTATTCTTTTAATAAAAAGTAAAAAAGGTAGTTTCTTAAGTTAATAGGACAACATTTTGTCTACTTTGCAGCGTTTTATTTTAAGCTATTAGAAGTAGTTTAAAAAAATGGTAATAAGGGGCAATTTCTTAAGTTATAGTACAACATTTAGTCTATTATATAGCGTTTTATTTTAAGCTATTGGAAGATGTTTTTTTTTTAAAAGGTAAAAATGGGTAATTTCTTAAGTTATAGTACAACATTTTGTCTATTTCAAAGCGTTTTTTTAGGCAATTGGAAGTTGTTTTTAAAAAAAAAGGAAAAAGGGGTTAAATTCTTAAGTTATAGTACAACATTTTATTCATTATACAGCGTTTTGTTTTAAGCTATTTGAAGTAGTTTTTTTATAAAAAAAGTAAAAAGGGGTAATTTCTTATGTTATAGTGCAACATTTTGTTTTAAGCTATTGGAAGTAGTTTTTTTTAAAAAAAAGGTAAAAAGGAGTAATTTCTTAAGTTATAGTACAACATTTTGTCTATTTTACCGCTTTTTTTTAAGCTATTGGATGTATTTTTTTAAAAAAGGTAAAAAGGGAAATTTTTTATGTTATAGTACAACATTTTGTCTAGTTTACAGCGTTTTGTTTTAAGCTATTGGAAGTAGTTTTTTTTAAAAAAAAGGTAAAAAGGAGTAATTTCTTAAGTTATAGTACAGCATTTTGTCTATTTTACAGCGTTTTTTTAAGCTATTGGAAGTAGTTTTTTTAAAAAAAGTCAAAAAGGGGTAATTTCTTAAGTTATAGTACATCATTTTGTGTATTTTACAGCATTTTGTTTTAAACTATTGGAAGTAGTTTTTTTTTAAAAGGTAAAAAGGGATAATTTCTTAAGTTATAGTATGACATTTTGTCTATTTTACAGCATTTTGTCATTTACAGCGTTTTGTTTTAAGTTATTAGAAGTAGTTTTTTTAAAAAAAAGGTAAAAAGGGGTAATTTCTTAAGTTATAGCACAAAATTTTATCTATTTTAAAGCACTTTATTTTAAACTATCGGAAGTAGTTTTTTTAGAAGGGTAAAAAGGGGTAATTTCTTAAGTTATAGTACAAAATTTTGTCTATTTTATAGCGTCTTGTTTTAAGCTATTGGAAGTAGTTTTTTTTTTAAAAGGTAAAAAGGGTTAATTTATTAAGTTATAGTATAGCTTTTTCTCTATTTTATAGCGTTTTGTTTTAAGCTATTGGAAGTAAATTTTAAAAAAAGGTAAAATGGGGTAATTTCTTAAGTTATAGTACAACATTTTGTCTATTTTACAGCGTTTTGTTTTTTAAGCTATTGGAAGTCATTTTTTTTAAAAGGCAAAAATGAGTAGTTTCTCAAGTTATTGTACAACATTTTGTCTATTTTACAGCTTTTTGTTATCGGCAATTGGAAGTAGTTTTTTTAAAAAAAGGTAAAAAGGGTAATTTCTTGAGCTATATTACAGCATTTTATTTTTTTACAGTGTTTTGTTTTACGTTATTGGAAGTAGTTTTTTTAAAAAAAACTTAAGAAAGGGTAATTTCTTAAGTTATAGTACAACATTTTGTCTATTTTACAGCGTTTTTTTAAGCTAATGGAAGTAGTTTTTTTTAAAGGTAAAATGGGTTAATTTCATAAGTTATAGTACAACATTTTCTCTATTTTACAACGTTTTTTTAAAGCTATTGTAAGTAGTTTTTTTTTAAATGGTAATAAGGGGTAATTTCTAAAGTTATAGTACAATATTTTGTCTATTTTATAGGGTTTTGTCTTATGCTATTGTAAGACTTTTTTTTAAAGGTAAAAATGGTTAATTTCTGAAGTTATAGTACAATATTTTGTCTATTTTACAGCGTTTTATTTTAGGCAATTGGAAGTAGTTTTTATTAAAAAAAGGTAAAAAGGGATAATTTCTTAAGTTATATTACAGAATTTTGTCTATTTTACAACATTTAGTTTTAAGCTATTGGAAGTAGTGTATTTTTTTCGGAATTTGTGTATTTTGTTCGGAATTAGTGTATTTTTTTGCAAAGTAAAAATGGGTAATTTCTTAAGTTATAGTACAACATTTTGTTTTAAGCTATTGGAAGTAGTTTTTTTTAAAAAAAGGTAAAAGGGGGTAATTTCTTAGTTGTAGTACAGCATTTTGTATATTTTACAGTGTTTTGTTTTAAGCTATTGGTAGTAGTTTTTTTTAAAGGTAAAAAGGGGTAATTTCTTAAATTATAGTATAGTATTTTGTCTTTTTTATAGCGTTTTGTTTTAAGCTATTGGAAGTGGTTTTTTTAAAAAAAAAGGTAAAAAGGGATAATTTCTTAAGTTATAGTACAACATTTTTTTTCTATTTAACAACATTTTGTTTTAAGCTATTGGAAATAATTTTTTTTAGAAAAAAAAGATAAAAATGGGTAATTTCTTAAGTTATAGGACAACATTTTGTCTATTATACAACGTTTTTTTGCAAAGCAAGCGGGTTGAAATGGTCCCCTGCCATTTTATTAACAACCAAAAAATTCAGAACAACGGATTACATCAATCGGACCACCACATGAGTGATGAAGGCACACACAAAAATTATATGTTACTAGTAATAGAAAGGACCAAAACATGTTTAGAGGAAGCTTTCCCTTTAAACACCCTATTGTTCCTCTCCTACCACACAAAGTACATTACCTTCTTCAAAATTCTTAACAACTTTCTACTTCTCTCATTCTTCCATCTAGTTGCCTTGAAGATGTTGTACCATTCCATGCATGAGCTTCTCATTGGCCTGTGATAACCATTACATTGCAATATGGAACTCCATAAGTGGGAAGTGAAATCACATTCAAAGTATAAGTGCGCAGCCATTGCCACCCCAACTCCACAGAACAGACATTTGTCACATTGAACAACCCCATAGCCTTTGAGTTTGCTTAGGGTCAGGGTACCATTCATCATTACCTTCCACATGTACAGGTTCTCTTTAGGAGCAGAACCATGATCCCAGATACGAGAATGCCAAATAAAAGTAGGCAGTTGCATGGATCGATCAAGTGCCATATAAACATTTTTAATTGAATGCACTCTGTCATTCCAAGTCATATGAGCATCACTGATTTTGTATTTCCTATTATGTATTGCAGTCCATTTAGTTCTTACCACTGCGGAGCTACAATGAGGAAGGGAGACACTATCATCAGCCCAAAACCTAGATAGAGTAGCAGTATTACCAATCCCAGTGGATCTTCTCATCTCATAATCAATTATATTTGCTAAAATGATTCCTTTTGAAGGCCATGGATCAAACCAAAAAGATATCATGTTGATTTCTTTCATTCTCTGTTGCACCAGAGGTAAAAATAATTGTCTACCTCTCAATATATTTCTCCAAGTCCAGCTACAGTCAGTTGGAGAAGAAATAAACCAGAAGTTGCTTTGACGTATGAGGTATTGCCTACACCAAGAAGCCCATAGATTTCTGTCATTCCTTAATAGCTTGTCAATTCTTGCAGATAGTGTAGCAAGGTTCCAGTTCCTAATGTTTAGGATTCCAAGTCCACCTTTTTCCAGTGGACAACATAGTCTGCTAAAGGAAATTGGAATCATTTTCTTAGAGAAGGGATTACCGTGCCATAAAAAGTGATTTAAAGCTGAGTTAACCATGCTAATGAGTTTGGCTGGGAGAATGAAAATTCTGGCATAATAAACACACATGGAAAAAGCAATGGATTTAACAATCACAAGTCTACCGGCCATCGAAAATCTAGAAACTTTCCAACTAGCAAGTTTGGCAGTAATATTTTCAAATAGTTGTAAGCATTGGAAAGTCCTAATTCTAGAATCACAAAGAGGCACCCCAAGATAATATTCATTATCAGAAAATGGAGAGAGGCCAGACATAGAGTACATTATCTCTTTACCATCATCAGGGAGACCAGCAATTAATAATCTAGATTTACTTCTGTTGATGTTCAGACCAGACAAGGTACCAAAGGTATCAAGAACTTTTATGACCCCAGTAATGGATTTCAAATTGGGCTTAGTGAATAAAAGTAAGTCATCTGCAAAAAGGGGAGTGGAAATACTATTCTTCCTGCATAGTGGATGATAATCAATAAGCTTATTGCACATAGCATCTGAAAGAAGAGCAGTGAGAAGCTCCATTACACAGATGAATAGATAAGGGGACACTGGGTCACCTTGTCTAATTCCTTGGGTAGCACTAAAGTATCCAAATATATTACCATTGATACTAAGGGAGTAATTGACAGTAGAAATGTATGTATACAGCCAACATAAGAAAGGGATTGGAAAATTCATGTTATGCAGAATGTAAATGATAAATTTCCACTGTAATGTGTCATAGGCTTTCTGAATATCAAGCTTAAGGACACATCTGGGAGAGATGAGTTTCCTATTATACCCCTTCATAAGTTCAGAAGCAAGGAGTATATTATCAGTTATGTCCCTACCTGGAAGAAATGCACTCTTATTAACAGAGATCAAACTATCCAAAGGAGTTTTCATTCTAGCTGCCAATATCCTAGCAATGCACTTATATATAACATTGCAACAAGCAATGGGTCTGAACTGATCAATTGATATAGGATGGTTAGTTTTAGGGATCAGTGCAAGTTTAGTAGCATTAATACCCGAGATAAGTTTACTATGAGTGAAAAAATTCTTCACAGCCTTGATCAAGTCCCCTCCAGTAATATCCCAAGTGACTTTGAAGAAATGGGCATTAAATCCATCAGGACCAGGAGAACTTTGAGAGTTTAATCCAAAGATAGCTTGTTTGATTTCAGAATCTGAAATTTCCTTAATTAAATCAGTAATCATGACATCAGGTATATGAGGGAGTTGATACTGAGTAAATTGATGGTTAGAGATTGAGGGGACTTGAGACCTCCCAAGGTTATGCTGAAAATACTCCATAAAGGCTTCTTGAATTGAATCTTGAGTATCACAAGGTTGACCATGCATATCAAGAATACAGAAAATATTTGCAGATGCCTGTTGAATTTTTAGACTTTTGTGGAAGGTGGATGAATTTTTATCACCATTCAGGTGCCAGTCCTGTTTTTCCTTTTGCTTAGCCATTTTATTTTCTTCAATGAGAGCTTTAGAGAGGTCCTTAAGCATAGAGCTTTCATTAATAATCAGCTGAGGTTGGTCAGGGCTTCTTTGTATTTCCAGTTGTACCTGAAATAATTTTTCACGTATAGAAGAAGACAAGCTATTCCCATTACCATATGTTTGTTGAGCCCATTCCTTCAGTTGAATCTTCAAATTCTTGAGTTTAGCCTGCAAAACAAACATGGGGTTGCCAAAAGTATGATAATTCCATCCATATTTTACAATTTTTGTGAAATCTGGGTGTTTAGACCAGTTATTAAAAAATGAAAAGGAAGATCGTCTTCTCACAGTGTCCTTATCCCAGGAAATTATGAGAGGGGAATGGTCTGAAAAAGATGGGGGAGGGATAAAGGTAGATAGATTAGGCCATTTGAGGATAGTGGAGTAGTTAGTATAAACTCTATCAAATTTACAGTACGTTCTCTTCCCATGTTTACTGGAGTTATTCCAAGTAAAGAAAGCACCAGAGTTGGAAGTGGGAATGAGGTTGGCATCATATATGGCTTTGTTAAGAGGTATTGTCTGGCAGTAGGATAACGGAGTTCCCCCACATTTATCAGAAGAAAGTTGCATGCGGTTCCAATCACCAAGACAGATCCAAGGCAGATTGGACTGGTGTAGAGAAGGTAATATGTCAAGAAAGATTTGCCTCTGAGTAGCATTATTGTCAGCATAAAAGAGGTAAGGAGAAAAGTAGATGAAGAAGGGATGTGTATTATTTCAGAATGTATGAACTGTCTGTGGACAGTGATGGTGGTTATGGAAAAGATCATAGGATTCCATAGGATTAGTAATCTACCGAAAGGAGCTTGAGATAAATTGTGAATACTGCTCCAGTCATGTCTAATGTTGGAGAGGGCTTTAATAGTGGTTTCATGATTGAGTTTAGTTTCAGAAATGATCATTAGTTGAATGCTGTGAAAAGAAATAAGGTTGGAAATTTCAAGTTGCTTGTCAATGGAGTTAGCACCCCTAACATTCCAAAAGCCTATGTTTTCAATTATTGGAAAAATGATGAAGTTGAAGCTCTGGTTTGGACCCCAGAGGATGAGTTAACCTTATTATTTTGAGACAAAACTTCAAGCCCAATTTGTTCAATGGAGAAGTTGATACCATTGTCCAAGTCAATTGTGGGTATTTTATTCGTTTTCTTTGGACGACCTTTCTTCTTTTTGGCTGAGGAATCAGGAAAGTTAGGTTGAATAGGGATGGGAATATTTGATGTAGCTGAAGGATTGGTGATGTCATTAAAGATATGATCTGGGAGTGAAAGGGAAGAATAAGGAGAAGCTGGATTGATTTGAATGTTTGGAGTTGAGATTACAGAGGGGGATATTGTTTGTGGAGATACATTTTGCATGTCAGTGCACAAAGAATTGTTGTGCAACTCAGGAATTTGAGAAAAGTGTTGTTGAATATCCTCTTCATTTTCACTAATTTCCGGTAGCACAGAGAATGCATTGTGTGTAGACACTTCACAGTCATCATGAGATGTATTATCAAGTATTACTTTAATCTTATCAGGATCTATTGTTATATTGTGTATTCCACCAACTTTCTGCATAGTACTGCAATTATCATACTCCAAGACATTCAATGTTTGCTTCATGACATCCTCAGTGGAAATAAGATGCTGATTCATTTCAGAGTCTTTGATTGCACTACTATTAGTTTCCAAGGTAGTAACATTTATTGATTCATTTTGTTCCAGCACTTGTTCTACTGCATCTTCAACATTCCTTTTGCTTAATTGATTCACATTAGTGAGACTGCCTACCTGACCACCTTCCATATCATTATTGCTACTTTTTTCCCTATTTACTTTTCTCCAAAACTTTTGGCCATCTTTTATACTCTTTTTGCTTCTTACAAAGAAACCCCTTTTATCTTTATCAACCTGATTTTCTTCCACATCCTTGACTTTATGGTCATCTGAAGCATTACTTGTAGATAAGTTACCAGGCATGACTCCATCTTGTTGATCATTTTTCCTTTCACATTGATCGGTAGCATGACCAAAAGTAGAACATGTAACACAAATTAGAGGTTTCCATGAGTATTCAATCTGTATGTTAGGGCAGGAATCATCTCCAATAGATAGGAAGTAAGGCAGTTCTTTATCAGGAGATACTTCAATTAAGCATTTAGCATATTCAAATCTTTTCATCCTTTCATTGTTCTCATCAAAGCAAACAAGCTTCCCAATGTGACATGCTATCCAATTAATACCCATCAAAGACCACAGCATTATAGGAATTCTGTAAAAATGAATCCAGATTGGCACCAATCTCACCTCCGACTGCGTTGAAGATAGTGTTGGATTCTACTTGGTGATGATAAACATCTGGCCACGTATAAACATGGGATCACGTCGCAAAATATTGTTTTTGTCTTCTTTAGAGGCAAATTTGAAATAGTAATTTTGATTATCAAAAAAAATGTTATATGATCCTTTAAGCTTCCACACTTTTTGTAGATGATCTTTAACTGCCATATAATTAACATTTCCAGCCAAAAAAGATCCAACTAGGCAGCCAGACCATGCCTTTATACCCTCATTCAGAACTTCCTGAGGGGGTTCTAATGAAAAGCCAGTGTAATCAACATCAAAATGCTTAGGAATGTAAAAACCAGCATTCCTAGGTCTCGAGTTAAAGAGAGAGGACCATGAAGCAGGAGGAGCAGATGAAGTGGTGGCACCAAGAGAAGGGAAGTGTTCAGATGGAAAAGGTGGAACAATGGGATTGGTGTGGATCAAAGAAGAGGGAGGAACATCGTCAGGAGGAGGAGGAGTAGGGGGTGGAGGTGGAGAAATGGGGTTTAGTTGACTGGATATATGATGTACCACAGCTGGAAGGACAGATGATGAAGAAAGGTTAGAAGATGCAACAATATCGGACCGAAGAGGAAGAGGTGGAATGGACCGGTGGTCAGTTAAAGGACGGAGTGGAGAAGATGTGTTAGGAACGGGAAGTATGGGATTGGAAGAGGAAGGTAAGGAAGGGGATGGGAGAAGGACATGATGAGCAGACATTGACGCTTTCAAAAAAAAAGACTTAACTTTATAAAATATATTAAACTTTGGGGCCAAGGAGACTATGTCGCCCTGGCCTTCGGTTAAGCCGGTTTTAAAGTGGCCGTGCACTATGTCTCATTATTATGGCCGTTGGGAATCGAACCGGTGCCACTACAACACAATGTAGCAACTCCACTATGTCGAAACCACTGGACCACTAGAACTTGACATTTTACAGCGTTTTGTTTTAAGCTATAGGAAGTCGTTTTTTTAAAAAAAAGGTAAAAAGAGGTGATTTCTTAAGTTATAGTACAGCTTTTGTCTAGTTTGTCGCGTTTTATTTTATGCTATTGGAAGTATTTTTTTTTCAAAAAAACGTAAAAAGTGGAAATTTCTTAAGTTATAGTACAACATTTTTTTCTACTTTACAACTTTTGTTTTAAGCTATTGGAGGTAGTTTTTTTAAAATAAAGGTAAAACGGCGTAATTTCTTAAGTTAAAGTATAACATTTTTGCCTATTTTACAACGATTTATTTTAAGCTATTGGAAGAAGTTTTTTTTCGAAAAAAAGGTAGAAAGGGTTAATTTCTTAAGTTACAGTACAACATTTCGTCTATTTTACAGTGTTTTATTTTAAGCTATAGGAAGTAGTTTTTGAAAAAAAAAGATAAAAAGAGGTAATTACTTAAGTTATAGTATAGCATTTTTGTCTATTTTACAACGTTTTATTTTAAGCTATTGTAAGTAGTTTTTTTTATAAAAAAAGGTAAAAAGGGGTAATTTCTTTAGTTGTTGTATAATATTTTGTCTTTTTCACAGCGTTTTGATTTAAGCTATTGGAAGTAGTTTTTTAAAAAAAGGTAAAAGGGGGTAATTTCGTAAGTAATTGTACATCATTTTGTCTTTTTAACAGCATTTTGTTTTAAGCTATTGGAAGTTGTTTTTTTTTAAAAGGTAAAAAAATCTAATTTCTTAAGTTATAGTGCAGCATTTTGTCAATTTTACAACGTTTTGTTTTAAGCTATTGGAAGTTGTTTTCTTTTAAAAGGTAAAAAGGGTTGATTTCATAAGTTATAGTACAACATTTTCTCTATTTTACAAAGTTTTGTTTTATGCTATTGGAAGTAAAAAATTTTCAAAAAAAAAAGGTAAAATGGGTTAAGTTCTTAAGTTATAGTACAACATTTTGTCTTTTTTACAACGTTTTGTTTAAGCTATTGGAAGTAGTTTTTTTAAACGTGAAAAGGGGTAATTCGTAAGTTATACTATAGCATTTTGTCTTTTTTACAGAGTTTTATTTTAAGCTATTAGAAGTAGTTTTTTTTTTAAAAAAAGGTAAAAAGTGGTAATTTCTAAAGTTATAGCACAACATTTTTGTCTATTTTACAGCGTTTTGTTTTAAGCTATTGGAAGTAGATCTTTTTAAAAAAAAGATAAAAAGGGTAATTTCTTAAGTTATAGTACAAAATTTTGTTTTAAGCTATAGAAAGTAGTTTTTTTTTAAAAAGGTAAAAAGGGATATTTTCTTAAGTTATAGTACAACATTTTGTCCATTTTACAACGTTTTGTTTTAAGCTATTGGAAATATTTTTTTTAAAGGTAAAAAGGGGTAATTTCTTAAGTTACAGTACAACATTTTATCTTTTTTAGGCTTTTTGTTTTAAGCTATTGGAAGTAGTTTTTTTAAAAGGTATAAAATGGTAATATCTTAAGTTATAATACAACATTTTTGTCTATTTTACAGCGTTTTGGTTTAAGCTATCGGAAGTAGTTTTTTTTTAAAAAAGGTAAAAATGGGTAATTTCTTAAGTTATAGTATAAAAAAATTTGTATTTTACAGCGTTTTTTTATGCTGTAGGAAGTATTTTTTTTTAAAAATGGTAAAAAGGGGTAATTTGTTAAGTAATAGTGCATCATTTTGTCTGTTTTACAGCATTTTGTTTTAAGCCATTTGAAGTAGTTTTTTTTTAAAAAAAGGTGAAAAGGTGTAATTTCTTAAGTTATAATATAGCATTTTGTCTATTTTACAACATTTTATTTTAAGCTATTTGAAGTAGTTTTTTTTAAAGGTAAAAAGGGGTAATTTCTTTAGTTATAGTACAACATTTTGTCTTTTTTACGGCGTTTTGTTTTAAGCTATAAGAAGTAGTTTTTAAAAAAAAAGGTAAAAAGAGAGGTGATTTCTTAAGTTATAGTACATCATTTTTGTCTATTTTACATAGTTTTGTTTTCAGCTATTGGAAGTAGTGTTTTTTTAAAAAAAGGTAAAAGGGGGTATTTTCTTTAGTTATAGTATAGCATTCTATCTATTTTACAGCGTTTTGTTTTAAGCTATTGGAAGAAGTTTTTTTTTTAGAAAAGGCAACAATGGGTAATTTCTTGAGTTATAGTACAACATTTTGTCTATTTTACAACGTTTTGTTTTTGGCTATTAAAAGGAGTGCTTTTTTAAAAAAAGGTACAAAGGGTTAATTTCTTAAGTTATAGTACAACATTTTGTTTATTTTACAGCGTTTGGTTTTAAGCTATGGAAGTAGTTTTTTTTTAAAAAAGGTAGACAGGGGTAATTTCTTAAGTTATTGTACAGCATTTTTTCTGTTTTATGGTGTTTTGTTTTAAGCTATTGGAAGTAGTTTTTTTTCTAAAGTTAAAAGGGGATAATTTCCTAAGTTATAACACAGCATTTTGTCCATTTTACAAAGTTTTGTTTTAAGCTATTGGAAGTGGTTTTTTTTAAGAAAAAGGGTAAATAGGGGTAATTTCTTAAGTTATAGTACATCATTTTGTCTATTTTACAGCGTTTCGTTTTAAGCTATTGGAAGCATTTTTTAAAACAAAAGGTAAAAAGGGGTAATTTCTTATGTTAGAGTACATGATTTTGTCTATTTTATGACGTTTTGCTTTAAGCAATTGGAAGTATGTTTTTTTTAAAAGGTAAAAAGGGGTAATTTCTTAAGTTATAATACAACATTTTGCCTATTTTACTACATTTTGTTTTAAGCTATAGGGAGCAGGTTTTTTTTTAATACAGGTAAAAGGGGTAATTTCTTAAGTTATAGTACAACATTTTGTCTATTTTACAGCGTTTTGTTTTAAGTTATTGGAAGTAATTTTTTTTCAAAAAAGGTAAAATGGGGTAATTTGTTAAGTTATAGTACAACATTCTATCTATTTTACAGCGTTTTGTTTTAAGATATTGGAAGTAGTTTTTTTAAAAAGGTTACAAGGGGTAATTTGTTAAGTTATAGTACATTATTTTGTCTATTTTGCAACGTTTTGTTTTAAGCTATTGGAAGTGGTTTTTTTTAAAAAAAAAAGGTAAAAGGGGTAATTTCTTAAGTTACAGTACAGCATTTTGTCTATTATACGACGTTTTGTTTTTGGCTATTGGAAGTCGTTTTTTAATAAAAAAAGGTAAAAGGGGGTAATTTCTTAAGTTATAGTACAACATTTTGTCTACTCTACAGCATTCTCTTTTTAGCTATTGGAAGTATTATTTTTTTAAACAGTAAAAGAGGTAATTTCTTGAGTTATAGTACAGCTTTTTGTTTATTTTACAGCATTTTTTTTAAGCTATTGGAAGTAGTTTTTTTAAAAAGGTAAGAAGGGGTAATTTCTTAAGTTATAGTACAACATTTTGTTTATTTTACAGAATTTTGTTTTAAGCTATTGGAAGTAGTTTTTTTAAAAAGGTAAGAAGGGGTAATTTCTTAAGTTATAGTACATCATTTTGTCTATTTTGCAGCGTTTTGTTTTAAGCTATTGGAAGTGGTTTTTTAAAAAAAAAAGGTAAAAAGGGTAATTTCTTAAGATATAGTACAGCATTTTGTCTATTGTACGGCGTTTTGTTTTAAGCTATTGAAAGTCGTTTTTTTATAAAAAAAGGTAAAAGGGGGTAATTTCTTAAGTTATAGTACAACATTTTGTCTACTCTACAGCATTCTCTTTTAAGCTATTGGAAGTAATTTTTTTTAAACCGTAAAAGAGGTAATTTCTTGAGTTATAGTACAGTTTTTTGTCCATTTTACAATGTTTTGTTTTAAGCTATGGGAAATAGTTTTTTAAAAAATAGGTAAAAAGGGGTAATTTTTAAGTTATAGTACAGCATTTTGTCTATTTTGTAGCGTTATGTTTTAAGCTAATGTAAGTTGTTTTTTTGTTAGAAAAGGTAATAAGGGGTAATTTCTGAAGTTATAGTACAACATTTTTTCTATTTTATGGCATTTTGTTTTAATTTATTGGAAGTGGTTTTTTAAAAAAAAAGGTAAAGGTGGGTAATTTCTTAAGTTATAGCACAACATTTTTCCCATTTAACGGCGTTTTGTTTTAACCTATTGGAAGTAATTTTAAAAATAAAAAGGTAAGCATGGGTAATTTCTTAAGTTATAGTATAGCGTTTTGTCTATTTTACAGCGTTTTGTTTTAAGATATTGGAAGCAGTTTTCTCTTTTTAAAAAACGGTAAAAAGGAATAATTTCTTAAGTTATAGTATAACATTTTGTCTATTTTACAGCATTTTGTTTTAAGCTATTGGATATAGTTTTTTTATAAAAAAAGGTAAAATGGGGAAAAAATTTAAGTTACAGTACAACATTTTGTCTATTTTACAGCGTTTTGTTATAAGCTATTGGAAGTAGTTTTTTTAAAAAAAGGTAAAAATGGGTAATTTCTCAAGTTATAGTACAGCATTTTGCCTATTTTATAGAGTTTTCTTTTAAGCTATTGGAAGTAGTTTTTTAAAAAAAAGGTAAAAAGGGGTAATTTATTAAGTTATCAGAAGTAGGGTTTTTTTAAAGCAGGTAAAAGGTGGTAATTTCTTAAGTTATAGTACAGCATTTTGTCTATTTTAACGCGTTTTGTTTTAAGCTATTGGAAGTGGTTTTTTAAAAAAAAAGGTAAATGGGGGTAATTTGTTAAGTTACAGTACATCATTCTGTTTATTTTACATCGTTTTGTTTTAAGCTATTGCAAGTACTATTTTTTTTAAAAAAAAGGTAAAAAGGGAAATTTTTTTAAGCTATAGTACAACATTTTGTCTATTTTACAACGTTTTTCTCTAAGCTATTGGAAGTAGTTTTTTATTAAAAAAAGGTTAAAAGGGATAATATCTTAATTATAGTACAGTTTTTGTCTATTTTACAGCGTTTTGTTTTAAGCTATTAGAAGTAGTTTTTTTTAAAAAAAAAGGTAAAAAGGGGTAATTTCTATAGTTATAGTACAACATTTTGTATTTTTTACGGCATTTTGTTTTAAGCTATCATAAGTTGTTTTTTTTTAAACAGGTAAAAGAGGGTAATTTCATAAGTTATAGTACGGCATTCTGTCTATTTCACAGCGTTTTGTTTTAAGCTATTGGAAGTAGTTTTTTTAAAAAAAAAGTAAACGGGGTAATTTGTTAAGTTATAGTGCAGCATTCTGTTTATTTTACAATATTTTGTTCTAAGCTATGAGAAGTAGTTTTTTTTTAAAAAAATACGTAAAAGGGGAATTTTTTTTAAGTTTTTGTACAACATTTTGTCTATTTTACAACATTTTGTTTTAAGCTATTGGAAGTAGTTTTTTTTTAAGAAAAAGGTAAAAAGGGGTAATTTCTTAAGTTATAGTACAATATTTTGTCTATTTTACAGCGTTTTGTTTTAAGCTATTGAAAGTAGTTTTTTTTAAAAAGGGTAAAAAGGGTAATTTCTTAAGTTATAGTACAACATTTTGCCTTTTTTGCAGCATTTTGTTTTAAGCTATTGGAAGTAGTTTTTTTTTAAACAGGCAAAAGTGGGTAATTTCTTAAGTTATAGTACAACGTTTTGTCTATTTTACAGCGTTTTGTTTTAAACTATTGGAAGTAGTTTTTTTTTTAAAAGGTAAAAGGGGGTAACTTGTTAAGTTATAATACAACATTCTGTCTATTTTACAGTGTTTTGTTCTAAGCTATGGGAAGTAGTTTTTTTTTAAAAAAAAAAGATAAAAAGGAAATTTTTTAAGTTATAGTATAACATTTTGTCTCTTTTACAGTGTTTTGTTTTAGGCTATTATAAGTAGTTTTTTTTAAAAAAAAGGTAAAAGGGGTAATTTCTTAAGTTATATTACAGCATTTTGTCTATTTTGCAACGCTTTGTTTTAAGCTATTGGAAGCAGTTTTTTTTTTAAAAAAAAAGGTAAAAAGGGGTCATTTCTTAAGTTATAGTACAACAATTTACCTATTTTATTTTAAGCTTTTTGAAGTAGTTTTTTCTTAAAATAAGTAAAATGGGTAATTTCTTAAGTTATAGTACAATATTTTATCTATTTTACAGCATTTTGTTTTAAGCTATTGGAAGTAGTTTTTTTTTAAAAAAAGGTAAAAGGGGGTAATTTGTTAAGTTATAACACAGCATTTTGTCTATTTTACAGCGTTTGTTTTAAGCTATTGGAAGTAGTGTTTTTTTTTGGAAAAAAAGTAAAAAGGGCTAATTTCTTAAGTTATAGTACAGCATTTTGTCTATTTTACAGCGTTTGTTTTAAGCTATTGGAAGAATTTTTCAAAAAAAGGTAAAAAGGGGAATTTTTTAAGTTATAGTACAACATTTTGTCTATTTTATAACATTTTGTTTTAAACTATTGGAAGTAGTTTTATTTTAAAACGGTATAAGGGGTAATTTCTTAAGTTATAGAATAGCATTTTTTTCTATTTTAAAGCGTTTTGTTTTAAGCCATTGGAAGTAGTTTTTTTAAAAAGGTAAAAATGGGTAATTTCTTAAGTTTTAGTGTAACATTTTGTTTATTTTACAACGTTTTGTTTTAAGCTATTGCAAGCAGTTTTTTTATAAAAAAGGTAAAAATGGGTAATTTCTTAAGTTATAGTATAACATTTGGTCTATTTTACAACATTTTGTTTTAAGCTATTTGAAGTAGTTTTTTTAAAAAAGGTAAAAAGGGGTAATTTCTTAAGTTATAGTACAGCATTTTGTCTACTTTGCAGCATTTTTTTTTAAGCTATTGGAAGTAGTTTTTTAAAAAAAAATGTAAAAAAAGGGTAATTTCTTAAGTTATGGTGCTGCATTTTGTCTATTTTACGCCGTTCGTTTTAAGCTATTGGTAATAGTTTTTTTAAAAAAAATTAAAAAGGGGTAATTTATTAAGTTATAGTGCAGCGTATTACAACGGTGGAACACAGTTGTAAAAGATATATTACAACGGTGGGACAACAGTCGTATTTTAAGAAGTTGTAAAGACTATCAATTTTTTACAACTGTGTTCTTTAGTTGCATATAACCGTTGTGATATTATATATTACAATTGTTTCTTACCCTTGAAAATAACCATTTTACAACTGTTGGTAACTCTTGTAGATATGTAACATTTCGTGTCGTAGCAGGTATGACAACTGCTAGATAACTGTTGTGGTATACTTTAATTACAACCACATCAATTGCAATTTAAACCCAAAAATATTATTGCATGCACCATTTAATAATTTACCAAAACTATAAATATAAGTAACTGAATCAAATTCATTGATAAATATAAATATTTATATAATTCTAACAAAACACAGTACTAAAACAATCTAAAGTATTCGTTCACATCACCGACTAAAACAGTACCAAAACAACATTCTCACATAACCATTCCAAAATAGGATACAACACAAAATACATAAGAAAGATAAAGTTTTGTATCTCAAAACACATACCCTAAGGAAATACACTAGTCGAAGGCAACGAAGTCTTTATGCCAAGCCACGGTCGATCCAACCGCTTCTCCAATAGTACACCTCTTGGAACTCGGCCTCCACAAGAAAGCTTCCGGATCCACTACCACATCAACCCAAACTTTACAACCATCTGGTCCTAGTTTTTTAAAATGCACCAAACAATTAGGATCAGTGGATACTACCGTTCCTTCTTAACATTATAATAACACCTTAAGATTATAGACAAACATAGCCAAAACTGAGCACTCACTCTCTTGGTTGTTTACTTTCCATTTTTCCACTAAAGCTGAAAACAAAGCATGATGTTTGGATGCCTGAGTCAACCTCCAACAGCAGTCACCCAAAACCTAGCAAAACTTAACCTGAAATTATCATGTAAGATCGTCATGATTTTGCCAATATATTCTGAAATAAACATTATGCACAACGTATATTTATACACAAGCACACGCTGTACACACATATAAGTCCAATAAAAATAAACCAATCAAAAAAAGATGACATAGGACAGAAAACCATTGTGATTAATTATAAAGAATATAACTCACACATATTACATGATATAGGAAAACAAAACTAAAAAAATCAATATATGCCAATACAATCTAAAATCAAACAACTAGTAAATGCTACCATTGCATGCCAATACAAACTAAATTTGAGTTTAGACAATCATAACTAATAATATTACCATGACATGCTAATACAAACTAAAACTAAGTTAAAAATTGAATCTGGTCCTGCTTCTTCCTTTGTCTTCTAGACATATTCGAATAGAAGTTTATAATATATCTAACGGTTTGGTTCTACTTACTTTATTTTTGATATATACGCAAAATATCATAAAGGTTGAACAATCTAATCAAGCTATTTATAGAGCTATGTATCTAAATTTTGAATTAATCCAAGTCAGTTAATAATAGTTAAGTCAGTTAGTAATAGTTATTATCACACTACAGCACGCTAATTGACTTGTCTATAAAGTCTTAAATCTTATCTTCGTCCCAAACGAAGCTTGTGACCTACTTATAATGACTATTGCCACAAACTAGGTCATAAATGACCAGCTTATATAGTCTTATATCTATCATTTAAAAAAATACGTTCAAACTGATATTTTATCAACCCAATGTAAGAAGTACCATGTCATCATTATCTTTATGCCTGAAACATCGTACTTACAATCCGCCTGAAACATGAAGTAGTCATCAGTAAGAAAACAACTGATAACAACATATTTTTATGCATGAGGACAACAAACTAGACAGAGTTAAAGACTTATGAATAATAAAGCATGCATGAAAACTAAGAACAACTAAGATACGGTGTAGATCTAATATTACTAAATAAAATGCATTGGTTGCTCCTAGCCATTCGATCTGTAAGTGAACTACTATTTGGGTTTTCAGACATAACCGGTGATGTATTCTTTTACTCTTCAATTGGTAGTGGACATTCACCCTTGATGCTCCAACTTAAGTTAAGTAACATATATAATATTGGAAGGAAAAACAAAAGTTGCAAATGAGAAGGTTGATCAAACCTGTGATGCCCATTGATGCACCAAAATTCCCTTCCCGCTTTTTCCAATTCTCTCTTCAAAATTGTCCGGCAACCATTCTTTCCTGAACCATCCTTTTATATAAAAACCAAATGGTGGCCTAATCACCCAAATAAACTCTATATTAGTCTCCTCCAAAGCTAATGCTAACTCCATCATTTGTGCAGCAATGATCGTGTTTTGTGAACCATACGATATGTAAAGCACCAAACTTTCCAATTTCTTATCCAACCATCCTTGAACATAATCAACGGAACGTGAATGTGAAAGCCCAACCAAGGGCCCAACTGCATAAATCGGCACCTCAAACAACTGCTGCTGCATTTTTAACCCTAAGGGCTCCAACTCTCTAACCATGCTCACAAGTATTGCATCTGAAAGATTGCAAAATGCTATCTGCCTTTTGTAAAACAATGAATCACGATCATTGCCAACCGCATTTAATAGGAAAGGCGTGAGTTGTGTTTTATGTAATCTGATTTCTGGAAAGTTTGGAAGTGAAAATTCATCTTCAGTTGTCTTACTGTTGAAAACAAAATTATATAATCAGCGCAAATCCTAAGCAGGCCACAAAGTGGACTCAACTACCTACGTCAAGCATATATTTACCTTTACGGACTATGGAGACTGAGAGAGAGAAAAGTAGCATTTCCATAAGCGCTGGTGGTGACCAACACAGTGCGAAATATGCCCAATTTATGAGAAGATTCAACCGTCCAGGCCAGGAAATGATCGGGATTGATACATTGCACTAACAACTAGCTAAAGAATATAGTGTAAGCATATTAAGATATGAACTAAAGAACACACATAAGATACGGTAAAAAAACAACAGGTAATATACAAATTTCACATATAAAAAATGATAGTATAGGCTAAGTCATCTAAAGCATCACTAACAACTAGCTAGTATACTCCAAAAACCAATATGACAGATCATTGAAATAATATCTTAGACTATGTGACTATTTTTTAAAATAGTTTAAAAAAATGCATTGTAATCACATTCCCTTTTAAATCTGATTCTTAAAACTAAACAGACAAATCTGATAATATTATTTGAAAATAATTTCAAAAATAATATAGGAAAATAAAATGAGAATGTATAATAGAAAATTCTGCAATTTCCAAACTCAAATTGTAAAAATGAAAACACTAGTACTGAATTGAATTCATATAAGACTCCAACACCTTCAGCCTTACATTTTAAAAACCGTTGATGAATAAGCATAAGCTTAATGAGCATCACAACTATACCTATCTGATCCGAAGTTAATGATGCATATGAATGAAGGAAAGTGTACAAACCTAAGCTAAAGCAGAAGCTAATGATATTCAGGCAAGCAGTATATAGGCAAGTGATGCGTAGAAAAAGGGCGACTTGCCTAAATTTACTGTTCATTGGTATATACGTTTAACAGTGCCAAAAATAATTTTGTTCTTATGGAAAAAAAACTCAAACACTCCAAATGATAAACCAAACTAAACACACTGATCCAAAAATATAACCCAGAAAATTGTTCTACTTGAATTATCAACCCAAAGAAAATGAAAATGCGAGCATTGTAAGCTATTTCATAAAACCTGTACATGCAAATAAAGACTTATGTGAAATTGAAATCGGTATGAAAAATGAAATAATCATCAACTGAAGGAAACTCAAAACGTCAAACTCTATGCCTGAAATTTCTTTACTGGAGTAAAATTGAAATATTATGTAACATAAAACATGCATGAAAACAAAGGGAAGTATACATCTCCGTTTAAACAATTCAGATAATGATCCTAAATAATTTAAAAGTCCTGAGTAAAGATGAAACTCTATTTATAACCAAACACTCTACCACCCTGGTTGCATATTGAAATATGCCAAATAATTACTAACAGGTTATATCAAGTATTTACTATGATTATTTAATTATAACAAATATATTAAGAATTTACTAAAAACTAAAAGCTAAAAACTAAAAACAATATTTATAACTTACATACATAACAAAGAAGAAGAAATTTTGTAGATACAATAATGAAGATTTCTAACAATCGTTAAAATAGCTAACGTAAACAAACTTAAAACTGAGATTAAATGCCTGAATACACTTAAAAGCAGCAACTACCAAGCAATTGAAGTTTAATACCTGGAAGCCTGAATATGCTTGCAAACTAAAAATATTATACATGCTCTGTTCAGCTGGGTAAAACCAGACACCAGAGATCATGTTATAAGCACTGAGTCTGATTTAGAAAAGTAAGGATTTTGAAAATCTAAACTTGAAAATAATCTCATCAACCTTGTATCGTCTTACATAGACCAAAACAAGTCATTGCAAATATAAAAAATGAAATCAAAACCCAAATCCGACATAGATCGAAAATTCTAGAAATCGCAAAATCCAAAACCCAAAACCCAAATCACGAATCTTGATACTCCTTGAACACACACACAAATGCAATTAGAACACTCAATTAGAACAAATAGAACGAAATGAATATACCTTAAGCGTACGATATCAGTAGTGGTTTTGAGGACCGAGCACGTGAACGCGAGGAAGAATACGGAAATAGCAAACGATATCAGCATCGGTTTTGAGGATCAGATTAGGTTTTTTTGAAAGTTAGGGTTTGCGAATTGAAGCGGCAGTGAGTTTAGTTTTGGAAACTTTTTCCCTAATTAATGAATTGAGCGGCCAATGAAAATGGGGAGGGAAGTAGTAACTTTTTTCCCTAATTAATGAATTGAGCGGCCAATGAAAATGGGAAGGGAAGTTGTAACTTTTAGGGGTAGGAAACTAATGTTAGAGGACAACTGACAAAAGCAGTTGTTATAAATAGTTTTTTACAACTGGCGTAGATAAGTAGTTGTTAAAAAGGAATATTACAACAGATATACAAATAGAGTTGTTAAAAATATAAATTCGACAATTGTTAAAGATGAACAGTTGTTACAAACTACTTATTACAACTGTTAAAAATGAACAGTTGTAAAGTGAAGGTTGTAATATGATTGTTTTGTTGTAGTACAGCGCATTGTCAATTTTACAGCGTTTTGTTTTAAGCTACTAGAAGTAGTTTTTTATTTTAAAAAAAAAGGTAAAAATGGGTAATTTCTTAAGTTATAATACAACATTTTGTCAATTTTATGGCTTTTTTTATGCTATTGGAAGTAGTTTTTTAAAAAAAAAGAAGGTAAAAAGGGGTAATTTTTAAGTTATAGTACAGCATTTTGTCTATTTTATAGCGTTTTGTTTTAAGCTATTTGAAGTATTTTTAAAAAAAAAGGCAAAAGGGGTAATTTCTTAAGTTATAATACAGCATTTTATCTATTTTACAGCGTTTTGTTTTAACCTATTTGAAGTATTTTTTTAAAAAGGAAAAAGGGTTAATTTCTTAAGTTATAGTACAACATTTTTTCTATTTTACCGCGTTTTGTTTTAAAATATTGGAAGTAGTTTCTAAAAAAAAGGGAAAAAAGGTGTAATTTCTAAAGTTATAGTACAGCATTTTGTCTATTTTACAGCGTTTTGTTTGAAGCTATTTGAGGTAGTTATTTTAAAAAAAAAGGTAAAAATGGGTAATTTCTTAAGTTATAGTACATCATTTTTTCTATTTTACAACGTTTTGATCTAAGCTATTGGAAGTAGTTTTTTTTTTAAAAAAAAGGTAAAAAGAAATAATTTCTTAAGTTATAGTACAGCATTTTGTCTATTTTACAGCATTTTGTTCTAAGCTATTGCAAGTAGTTTTTTTTAAAAAAAGGTAAAAGGGGGTAATTTCTTAAGTTATAGCATAGCATTTTGTCTATTTTACAGCAGTTTGTTTTAAACTATTGGAAGTAGTTTTCTTTAAAAAAAGGTTAAAAGGGGTAATTTCTTAAGTTATATTACAAAATTTTGTCTATTTTACAGCGTTTCGTTTTAAGCTATTGGAAGTAGTTTTTTTTTAAAACAGGTAAAAGGGGGTATCTTAGGTTATAGTACAGCGTTATGTCTATTTTGCAGCGTTTTGTTTTAGGCTATTGGAAGTAGTTTTTTTAAAAAAAAAAGGTAAAAAGGAGTAATTTGTTAAGTTATAGTACAACATTCTGTTTATTTTACAGCGTTTTGTTTTAAACTATCGGAAGTAGTTTTTTTTAAAAAATGTAAAAATGGGAAATTCTTTAAGTTATAATACAGAATTTTGTCTATTTTACAGCATTTTGTTTAAAGCTATTGGAAGTAGTTTTTTTTAAAAAAAGGTAGAAAGGGGTATTTTCTTAAGTTATATTACAATATGTTATCTATTTTGCAGCGTTTTGTTTTAAGCTACTGGAAGTAGTTTTTTTTTTTAAAAAGGTAAAAAGGAGTAATTTCTTAAGTTATAGTGCAACATTTTGTCTATTTTACAGCATTTTGTTTTAAGCTATTGGAAGTAGTTTTTTTTTAAAACAGGTAAAAGAGGGTAATTTCTTATGTTATAGTACAATATTTTGTCTATTTTACAGCTTTTTGTTTAAGCTATGGGAAGTTGTTTTTTCAAAAAAAAGGCAAAAGGGGTTAATTTGTTAAGTTATAAAACAACATCCTGTCTATTTTGCAGCGTTTAATTTTAGGCTATTGGAAGTAGTTTTTTTTTTAAAAAAAAAGGAAAAGGGGAAAAAAATTAAGTTATAGTACAGCATTTTGTCTATTTTGCAGCATTTTTTTATGCTATTAGAAGTGGTTTTTTGAAAAAAAAGGTAAAATGGGTAGTTTCTTAAGTTATAGTATAACATTTTGTCTATTTTACCACGTTTTGATTTAATCTATTGGAAGTAGTTTTTAAAAAAAAAGAAGATAAAAAGTGGTAATTTCTTAAGTTATAGTACAGCATTTTGTCTATTCTACGGCGTTTTATTTTAAGATATTGGAAGTAGTTTTCTTTTAAAAACGGTAAAAAAGGGTAATTTCTTAAGTTATAGTACCGCATTTTGTCTATTTTACAGCGTTTTGTTTTAAGCAATTGGAAGTAGTGTTTTTTTAAAAAAGTAAAAAGGGGTAATTTCTTAAGTTGTAGTACAACATTTTGTCTATTTTACCGCATTTTGTTTTAAGCTATTGGAAATAGTTTTTTTTTTAAAAAAAAAAAGTAAAAAGGGGAAATTTTTTAAGTTGCAGTACAGCATTTTGTTTCTTTTACAGCGTTTTATTTTAAGCTATTGGAAGTTGTTGTTTTTTTAAAAAGGTGTAAGGGGTAATTTCCTAAGTAATAGAATATCATTTTGTCTATTTTACAGCGTTTTGTTTTAAGCTATTGGAAGTAGTTTTTTTTAAAAATGGTATAAATGTGTAATTTATTAAGTTACAATACAACATTTTGTTTATTTTACAGCGTTTTATTATAAACTATTGGAAGTTGTTTTTTTTTCAAAAAAAGGTAAAAGGATAATTTCATAAGTTATAGTACAATTTTTGTCTATTTTACATCTTTTTGTATTAACCTATTGGAATTAGTTTTTTTTTAAATAAAAAGGGTAATTTCTTAAGTTATGGTATATCATTTTGTTTATTTTACAGGTTTTTGTTTTGAGCTATTGGAAGTAGTGTTTTTCTTAAAAAAAGGTAAAAGGGGGTAATTTCTTTAGTTATAGTAAAGCATTCCGTCTATTTACAGCGTTTTGTTTTAAGCTATTGGAAGAAGTTTTTTTTAAAAAAAGGCAAAAATGGGTAATTTTTTGAGTTATAGTACAACATTTTGTCTAGTTTACAGCGTTTTGTTCTTAGCTATTAGAAGGAGTGTTTTTTTTTAAAAAGGTAAAAAGGGGTAATTTCTTAAGTTATAGTACAATATTTTGTTTATTTTACAGCGTTTGGTTTTAAGCTATTTGAAGTTGTTTTTTTAAAAGGTAAAAGGAGGTTATTTCTTAAGTTATAGTACAACATTTTGTCTATTTTATAGCGTCTTTTTAAGCTATTGGAAGTAGTTTTTTTTTTTAAAAAGTAAAAGGGGAAATTTCTTAATTTATAGTAAAGCATTTTTCTATTTTATAGCGTTTTGTTTTTGGCTAATGGAAGTAGTTTTAAAAAAAAAAGGTAAACAGGGTAATTTCTGAAGTTATAGTATAGCATTTTTTCTGTTTTACGGTGTTTTGTTTTAAGCTATTTGAAGTAGTTTTTTTTTAAAAGGTAAAAGGGGTTAATTTCCTAAGTTATAACACAGCATTTTGTCCATTTTACAAAGTTTTGTTTTAAGCTATTGGAAGTAGTATTTTTTAAGAAAAAAGGTAGATAGGGGTAATTTCATAAGTTATAGTACATCATTCTATCTATTTTACAGCGTTTTGTTTTAAGCTATTGGAAGCGGTTTTTTTAAAAAAAGGTAAAAAGGGGTAATTTATTATGTTATAGCGCATCATTTTGTCTAATTTACAACGTTTTGTTTTAAGCTGTCGGAAGTATATTTTTTTTATAAAAAATGGTAAAAAGGGGAAAATTTTAAGTTATAGTATAGCATTTTGTCTATTTTACAGCGTTTTGTTTTAAGCTATTGGAAGTAGTTTTTTTAAAAAAAAAGTAAAAATGGTTAATTTCTTAACTTATAGTACATGATTTTGTCTATTTTACAACGTTTTGTTTTAAGCAATTGGAAGTATTTTTTTTTTAAAAGGTAAAAAGGGGTAATTTCTTAAGTTATAGTACAACATTTTGTCTTTTTTACTGCGTTTTGTTTTAAGCTATTGGGAGTTGGTTATTTTTAAAACAGGTGAAAGGGGGTAATTTCTTAAGTTATAGTACATCATTTTGTCCATTTTACAGCGTTTTGTTTTAAGTTATTGGAAGTGATTTTTTAAAAAAAAAGGTAAAAGGGGATAATTTGTTAAGTTATAGTACAACATTCTGCCTATTTTACAGCTTTTTGTTTTAAGCTATTGGAAGTAGTTTTTTTTAAAAAAAAGGTAAAAAGGGGAAAAATTTTAAGTTATAGTACAACATTATATCTATTTTAGAACGTTTTTTTCTAAGCTATTGGAAGTAGTTTTTTTTTAAAAAAAGGTAAAAAGGGGTATTTTCTTAAGTTATAGTACAACATTTTGTCTATTTTACAGTGTTTTGTTTTAAGCTACTGGAAGTAGTTTTTTTTTAAAAAAAAGGGAAAAGGGGGTAATTTCTTAAGTTATATTACAAAATTTTGTCTATTTTACAGCGTTTTATTTTATTATATTGGAAGTAGTTTTTTTATTTAAAAAAAAGTAAAAGTGGGTAATTTCATAAGTTATAATACAGCATTTTGTCTATTTTACAGCGTTTTGTTTTAAGCTATTGGAAGTAATTTTTAAAAAAAAGATAAAAGGGGGTAATTTGTTAAGTTATAGCACAACATTCTGTCTATTTTACAGCGTTTTTTTTAAGCTATTTGAAAGTACTTTTTTTTAAATAAAGGTGAAAAGGCGAAATTTTTTAAGTTATAGTACATAATTTTGTCTATTTTACAGCGTTTTGTTTTAAGCTATTGGAAGTACTTTTTAAAAAAAAAGATAAAAAAGTGTATTTTCTTAAGTTATAATACAACATTGTGTCTATTTTACAACGTTTTATTTTAAGCTATTGGAAGTAGTTTTTTTTTTAAAAAAAAGGTAAAAACGGAAAAAAAATTAAGTTATAGTACAGCATTTTGTCTATTTTACAGCGTTATGTTTTAAGCTATTAGACGTGGTTTTTTTAAAAAAAGGGTAAAGGGGGGTAATTTCTTAAGTTATAATGCAGCATTTTGTCTATTTTACAGTTGTTTTATTTTAAGCTATTGGAAGTAGTTTTAAAAAAAAAAGTTAAATAGGGGTAATTTCTTAAGTTATAGTACAGCATTTTGTCTATTCTACAGCGTTTTGTTTTAAGCTATTTACAATTTTTTTATTTTAAAAAAACGGTTAAAAGGTGTAATTTCTTAAGTTATAGTACAACATTTTGTCTATATTAAAGCGTTTTTTTAAGTTATTGGAAGTAGTGTTTTTTTTTTAAAAAAGGGGTAATTCTTAAATTATAGTACAACATTTTGTCTATTTTTCAACATTTTATTTTAAGCTATTCGAAGTAGTTTTTTAATAAAAAATGGTAAAAAGGAGAAAAAAATTTAAGTTATAGTACAGCATTTTGTCTATTTTACAACGTTTTGTTTTAAGCTATTGGAAGTAGTTTTTTTAAAGAAGGTATAAGGGGTAATTTCTTAAGTTATAGAACAGCATTTTGTCTATTTTACAGCGTTTTGTTTTAAGCTATTGGAAGTAATTTTTTTTAAAAAAAAGGTACACATGGGTAATTTCTTAGGTTATAGTGCAGCATTTTGTCTATTTTACAACGTTTTGTTTGAAGCTATTGGAAGTATTTTGAAAAAAAGGTATAAATGGGTAATTTCTTCAGTTACAATACAACATTTTGTCTATTTTACAGCGTTTTGTTTTAAGCTATTGGAAGTAGTTTTTTTGTTCAAAAATAAAGGTAAAAAGAGATAATTTCTTAAGTTATAATACAACTTTTTGTCTATTTTACAGCTTTTTGTATTAACCTATTGGAATTAGTTTTATTAAAAGTAAAAAAGGGGTAATTTCTTAAGTTATAGTATCATTTTTTCTATTTTAGAGCGTTTTGTTTTAAGCAATTGGAAATAGTTTTTTTTTTAAAAAAAAGGTAAAAGCGGGTAATTTCTTAAGTTATAGTACAATATTCTGTCTATTTTACAACATTTTGTTTTAACCTATTGGAAGAAGTTTTATTTTAAAAAAAGGCAAAAATGGGTAATTTCTTAAGTTATAGTACAACATTTTGTCTATTTTACAGCGTTTTGTTTTAAGCTTTTAGAAGAAGTTTTTTTTTAAAAAAGGTAAAAATGGGTAATTTCTTAACTTATAGTACAACATTTTGCCTATTTTATAACGTTTTGTTTTTAGCTAATAGAAGTAGTTTTTTTAAAAAAGGTAAACAGGGGTAATTTCTTAAGTTATAGTACAGCATTTTTTCTGTTCTACAGCGTTTTGTTTTAGCTATTGGAAGTAGTTTTTTAAAAAAAAGGTAAAAGGGGGTAATTTCCTAAGTTATAACACAGCATTTTGTTCATTTTACAGCGTTTTGTTTTAAGCAATTGGAAGTAGATGTTTTTAAGAAAAAAGGGTAAATAGGGGTAATTTCTTAAGTTATAGTACATCATTTCGTCTATTTTACAGTGTTTTGTTTTAAGCTATTGGAAACAGTTTTCTTTTTTTAGAAAACGGTAAAAGTGGGCAATTTCCCATGTTAAAGTACATCGTTTTGTCTATTTTACAACGTTTGGTTTTAAGCAATCGGAAGTAGATTTTTTTTATAAAAAAGGTAAAAGGGGAAATTTTAAATTATGGTGTAGCATTTTGTCTATTTTACAGCGTTTTGTTTTAAGCTGTTGGAATTAGTTTTTAAAAAAAGAAAGTAAAAAGGGTTAATTTCTTAAGTTATAGTACAGGAATTTGTCTATTTCACAACGTTTTGTTTTAAGCAATTGGAAGTATTTCTTTAAAAGGTAAAAAGGGGTAATTTCTTAAGTTATAGTACATCATTTTGTCTATTTTACTGCGTTTTGTTTTGAGCTATTGGAAGTAGTTTTTTTTAAACAGGCAAAAGGGCATAATTTCGTAAGTTATAGTACAGCATTTTGTCTATTTTATAGCCTTTTGTTTTAAGTTATTGGAAGTAATTTTTTTTCAATAAATGTAAAAGGGTGTAATTTTTTAAGTTATAGTACAACATTGTACTTTGTTAAGTTATTATGCAACATTCAGTCTATTTTACAGCGTTTTGTTTTAAGCTATTGGAAGCAATTTTTTTTAAAAAAAGGTGAAAAGGGGAAATTTTTTAAGTTATAGTACAACATTTTGTCTATTTTACAACGTTTTTTTCTTAGCTATTGGAAGTAATTTTTTTAAAAAAAAGGTAAAAATGGTTAATTTCTTAAGTTATAGTACAACATTTTGTCTATTTTACAGCGTTTTGTTTTAAGCTATTGGAGGTAGTTTTTCTAAAAAAAAGGTAAAAAGGGGTAATTTCTTAAGTCATATTACAAAATTTTGTCTATTTTACAGCGTTTTATTTTAAGCTATTGGAAGTGGTTTTTAAAAAAAAGAAGGTAAATGTGGGTAATTTCATAAGTAATAATACAGCATTTGTGCATTTTACAACGTTTTGTTTTAAGCTATTGGAAGTAGTTTTTTTTTAAAAAGGTAAAAGGGGGTAATTTGTTAAGTTATACTACAGCATCTTGACTATTTTACAGCGTTTTGTTTTAAGCTACAGGAAGTAGTTTTTAAAAAAAGAAGGTAAAAAGGGGTAATTTCTTAGGTTGTAGTACAACATTTTGTCTATTTTACAGCATTTGGTTGTATGCTATTGGAAGTAGCTTTTTTTTAAAAACAGGTAAATGGGGATAATTTCTTAAGTTATAGTACAACATTTTGTCTATTTTATAGCCTTTTGTTTTAAGATATTGGAAGTAGTTTTTTTTTAGAAAGGGTAAAAGGGGGTAATTTTTTAAGTTACAATACAACATTGTGTCTATTTTACAGCATTTTATTTTAAGCAATTGGAAGTTGTTTTTTTTTAAAAAGGTAAAATTGGAAAAAAAATTATGTTATAATACAGCATTTTATCTATTTTACAGAATTTTTTTTAAGCTATTAGAAGTGGTTTTTTAAAAAAAAGGTAAAAATGGATAATTTCTTAAGTTATAGTGCAGCATTTTGTCTATTTTACAGCGTTTTGTTTTAAGCTATTGGAAGTAGTTTTAAAAAAAAAAGATAAACAGGGGTAATTTCTTAAGTTATAGTACAGCATTTTGTCTATTCTACAGCGTTTTGTTTTAAGCTATTTGAAGTAGTTTTTTTTAAAAAAGGTAAAAAGGTGTAATTTCTTAAGTTATAATACAACATTTTGTCTATTTTACAACGTTTTGTTTTAAGCTATTGAAAGTAGTTTTTTTAAAAAAAGGTAAAAAGGGAAACTTTTTTAAGTTATAGTACATCATTTTGTCTATTTCACAATGTTTTTTTTAAGCTATTGGAATTAGTTTTTTTAAAAAAAGGTACAAGGGGTAATTTCTTAAGTTATAGAACAACATTTTCTCTATTTTACAGCGTTTTGTTTTAAGCCATTGGAAGTAGTTTTTTTTTTAAAAAAAATGGTATAAATAGGTGATTTCTTAAGTTGCAGTACGACATTTTGTCTATTATACAGCGTTTTGTTTTAAGCTATTGGAAGTAGTTTTTTTAAAAAGGTAAAAGGGGGTAATTTCTTAAGTTATAGTACAACATTCTGTCTATTTTACAGCGTTTTGTTTTAAAATATTGGAAGAAGTTTTTTAAAAAAAGGGGCAATTGCTTAAGTTATAGTACAACATTTTGTCTATTTTACATCGTTTTTTTAAGCTAATGGAAAGAGTTTTTTTTTTTAAAAAAAGGTAAAAATGGGTAATTTCTTAAGTTATAGTACAATACTTTGTCTATTTTACAGCGTTTTGTTTTAAGCTATTGGAAGCAGCTTTCTTTTTTAAAAAAAGGGTAAAAAGGGGTAATTTCTTAAGTTATGGTACAACATTTTATCTATTTTACAGCATTTTGTTTTAAGCTATTGGAAGTAGTTTTTTTAAAAAGGTAAGAAGGGGTAATTTCTTAAGTTATAGTAATCATTTTGTCTATTTTCCGGCGTTTTGCTTTAAGATATTGGAAGTGGTTTTTTTTTAAAAAAAAAGGTAAAAAGGGTAATTTCTTAAGTTATAGTGCAGCATTTTGTCTATTTTGCAGCGTTTTGTTTCAAGCTATTGGAAGTAGTTTTTTATGAAAAAAGGTAAAAGGGGGTAATTTCTTAAGTTACAGTACAGCATTTTGTCCATTCTACAGCATTTTCTTTTAAGCTATTGGAAGTATTTTTTTTAAAATAGTAAAATAGGTAATTTCTTAAGTTATAGCACAGCATTTTGCCCATTTTATAGCGTTTAGTTTTAAGCTATTGGAAGTAATTTTAAAAAAAAAAGGTAACCAGGCGTAATTTCTTAAGTTATAATACAACATTTTTCTCTATTTTACAGCGTTTTGTTTTAAGCTATTGGAAGCAGTTTTCTCTTTTTAAAAAACGGTAAAAAGGGATAATTTCTTAAGTTATAGTATAACATTTTGTCTATTTTAAAGCGTTTTGTTTTAAGCTATTGGAAGTAGTTTTTTATATAAAAAAGGGTAAAAAGGGGAAATTTTTTGAAGTTATAGTACAACATTTTGTCTATTTTACAGTATTTTGTTTTAAGCAATTGGAAGTAGTTTTTTTAAAAAAAAAGGTAAAAAGGTGTAATTTCTCAAGTTGAAGCAGTTATAGCACAACATTTTTGTCTATTTTACAGCGTTTTTTAAGCTACTAGAGGTGGTTTTTAAAAAAAAAGGGTAAAACGGGGTAATTTCATATGTTATAGTACAATATTTTTGTCTATTTTACAGCATTTCGTTTTAACATGTTGGAAGTAATTTTCTTTAGAACGTAAAAATGGGTAATATCTTAAGTTATTGTACAGCATTTTGTCTTTTTTACAGCGTTTTGTTTTAAGCTTTTGGAAGTAGTTTTTTTCTAAATGGTAAAAAAGGGTAATTTCTTATGTTATAGTACAACATTTTGTCAATTTTACAGCATTTTGTTTTAAGCTATTGGAAGTAGTTTTTTTTAAAAGATAAAAAAGGTTAATTTCAGAAGTTATTGTATAGCATTTTCTCTATTTTACAACGTTTTGTTTTAAGACATTGGAAGCAATTTTTTTTAAAAAAAAAGGTAAAATGGGGCAATTTCATAAGTTATAGTACAACATTTTGTCAATTTTACAGCGTTTTGTTTCTTGCTATTGGAAGTAGTTTTTATTCAAAAAAGGTAAAAACAGTTTATTTCTTAAGTTAATGGTACAACATTTTGTCTACTTTACAACATTTTGTTTTAAGCTATTGGAAGTAATTTTTTTAAAAAGGTAATAAGGGGTAATTTTTTATGTTACAGTAAAAAAATTTGTCTATTTTACAAAGTTTTGTTTTAAGCTAGTGGAAATCGTTTTTTTAAAAAGGTAAAATGGGTAATTTCTTACGTTATAGTACAACATTTTGTCTATTTTACAGCTTTTTGTTTTAGGCAATTGGAAGTAGTTATTTTTAAAAAGGGTAAAATGAGGTAATTTCTCAAGTTATAGTTCAACATTTTGTCCATTATACAGCGTTTTTTCTTAAGCTATTGGAAGTAATTTTTTTCTTTGAAAACGTAAAATGGGGTAATTTCTTAAGTTATAGTACTGCGTTTTGTCTATTTTACAATGTTTTGTTTCAAGCTATTGGAAGTAGTTGTTTTTAAAAAAAGGTAAAACGATGTAATTTCTTAAGTTAATAGTACTGCATTTTGTCTACTTTGCAGCGTTTTGTTTTAAGCTATTGGATGTAATTTTTTTTTAAAAAGGTAATAAGTGGTAATTTCTTAAGTTATAGTACAACATTTTGTCTATTTTAAAGCGTTTTGTTTTAAGCTATTGAAAGACGTTTTTTTAAAAGGTAAAAATAGGAAATTTCTTAAGTTATAGTACAACATGTTGTCTATTTTACAGCGTTATGTTTTAAGCTATTGGTTTTCTTTTTAAAAAGTTAAAAAGGGGTAATTTCTTAAGATATAGTACAGCATTTTGTCTATTTTACAGCGTTTTGTTTTAAGCTATTAGAAATTTTTTTTTTGAAAAAGGTAAAATGGAGTAATTTCTTAAGTTATAGTACGACATTTTGTCTTTTTTATAGCGTTTTGTTTAAAGCTATTAGAAGTAGTTTTTTTAAAAAAAGGTAAAAAGGAGTAATTTCTTAAGTCATAGTACAGCATTTTGTCTATTTTACTGCATTTTGTTTTAAGCTATTAGATGTAGTTTTTTTTAAAAAGGTAAAAAGGGGTATTTTCTTAAGTTATATTACAATATTTTATCTATTTCACAGCGTTTTGTTTTAAGCTACTAGAAGTAGTTTTTTTTAGAAAAAGGTAAAAAGGGGTAATTTCTTAAGTTATAGTACGACATTTTGTCTATTTTACAGCATTTTGTTTTAAGCTATTGGAAGTATTTTTTTTTTAAAACAGGTAAAATGGGTTAATTTCTAATGTTATAGTACAACATTCTGTCTATTTTACAGCTATTTGTATTAAGCTATTGGAAGTAGTATTTTAAAAAAATCTTAAAAGGGGGTAATTTGTTAAGTTATAAAACAACATTCTATCTATTTTACAGCGTTTTATTTTAAGCTATTGGAAGTAGTTTTTTTTAAAAAAAGGGAAAAAAGGAAAAATTCAAGTTATAGTACAGCATTTTGTCTATTCTATAGCATTTTGTTTTATGCTACTAGAAGTAGTTTTTTAAAACAAAGGTAAAAAAGGGTAATTTCTTAAGTTATAGTACAACATTTTGTCTATTTTACCGCGTTTTGATTTAAGCTATTGGAAGTAGTTTTTTTTTAAAAAATATAAAAAGGGGTAATTTCTTAAGTTATAGTACAACATTTTGTCTATTCTACGGTGTTTTATTTTAAGATATTGGAAGTAGTTTTCTTTTAAAAACGATAAAAAGGGGTAATTTCTTAAGTTAT
The DNA here is from genome assembly GCA_030765085.1 of Allium cepa. Classification (NCBI taxonomy): domain Eukaryota; kingdom Viridiplantae; phylum Streptophyta; class Magnoliopsida; order Asparagales; family Amaryllidaceae; genus Allium; species Allium cepa. Next base: position 890,277,011 of record CM060931.1, read on the forward strand.
AGTACCGCATTTTGTCTATTTTACAGTGTTTTGTTTTAAGTTATTGGAAGTGGTGTTTTTCTTAAGAAGTAAAAAGGGGTAATTTCTTAAGTCATAGTACAGCATTTTGTCTGTTTTACCGCATTTTGTTTTAAGCTATTGAAGTAGTTTTTTTTAAAAAAAAAGGTAAGAGGGGGAAATTTTTTAAGTTATAGTACAACATTTTGTTTATTTTACAGCGTTTTGTTTTAATCTATTGGAAGTTGTTTTTTTTTAAAAAGGTATAAGGGGTAATTTAAGTTATAGAACTGCATTTTGACTATTTTACGGCGTTTTGTTTTATGCTATTGGAAGTAGTTTTTTTAAAAAAAAGGGTATACAAATGGGTAATTTCTTAAGTTACAATAGAACATTTTGTTTATTTTACAGCGTTTTATTATAAGCTATTGGAAGTTGTATTTTTTTCAAAAAAAGGTAAAAAGGCTTAATTTCTTAAGTTATAGTACAATTTTGGTCTTTTTTACAGGTTTTTGTATTAACCTATTGGAATTAGTTTTTTTTTAAAGTGAAAAGGGGTAATTTCTTAAATTATAGTATATCATTTTGTCTATTTTACAGCGTTTTCTTTTAAGCTATTGGAAGTAGTGTTTTTTTTTTAAAAGGTAAAATGGGGTAATTTCTTTAGTTATAGTACAGTATTCTGTCTATTTTACAGCGTTTTGTTTTAAGCTATTGGAAGAAGTTGTTTTTTTTAAAAAAAAAAGACAAAAATGGGTTTTTTCTTGAGTTATAGTACAACATTTTGTCTATTTTACAGCGTTTTGTTTTTAGCTATTAGAAGGAGTGTTTTTTTTAAAAAGGTAAAAAGAGGTAATTACTTAAGTTATAATACAACATTTTGTTTATTTTACAGTGTTTGGTTTTAAGCTATTTGAAGTATTTTTTTTGAAAGGTAAAAGGAGGTTATTTCTTAAGTTATAGTACATCATTTTGTCTATTTTACAGCGTTTTGTTTTAAGCTATTGGAAGTATTTTTTTTTTAAAAAAAAAAGTAAAAGGGGCAATTTCTTAAGTTATAGTACAGCATTTTCTATTTTATAGCATTTTGTTTTTAGCTAATGGAAGTAGGATTTTTAAAAAAAAGGTTGTAACAACCCGCATATTTATCGGTTGTATATTTAAATATTTTGTTTAAATATAACATCAATTGTCGGATCATAGTCCGAAAAGTTACTTTCTGCAAACGGTCGAATTGGGTCTCAAGACCACTTCCATTGAGTTCAAAACGTCGTTTGCGATCTTTTTGAGTATAAACTTCGATATATTTGGAGTAAGTCGAATTTTTCTATTTGCTAAGTGGGCTTTTGGGTTTGGGTTTCACCCAAACTATTCTATAAACCAACTCAGCCCTTCTCTTCTTCCATTCACTTATTCATTTCATAAAAACTTAAGCTAAAAACTGATAATGGTGGAAGAGAAAGGAAATTAGAAACTCCTAGCCCTAGATCCTCTTGCAAATCCAAATTCTTGCTACAAAATCAAAGAGTAGCCATTGGTAAGCTCTTCTTCATCTTCTCCAACTCTTCTCCCTTCAATTTCAGAAAGTTTTCCTAAACCTAACTTAGGAAAATACTTGTTTGTTCTTAGATTGAAGCTTGTTGAGTTGAAGTAGTGATTAGTTGGTCTTCTCCTTGTGTTTTGGCTCCTTCATCTTCTTTGTTTGTGAGGTTAAAAGGTGAGTTTTGAACTCACATCTACTTCTCTTGATTTCATTGATGTTGGGTATGATTTCCTAGCACTTGTTCATATGCTCTTGTTTTTGGTTCGGATTGAATTGGAGAATATCCAAATTTTTAGTGTTTGGTTCAATTCTTTAAAGATCCTAACTTGGATGTTTGAATATGTTTTTGGTTGCGAATCGGAGAGCTAATGGAGCTGGGGTATCTATTGGCTAAGGCTCCTTAACTCCATTGCTCGAACGGTTGCATTTTGGAAGAACTTGCATTTCATTGGAAAAAGGGGCAGAAACTACAGAAATATGCAGTTCGGCCGACCGAGCCCTGTAGCCGGTCGACCGACCTGCTCATGTCGAGTTTTTTTTATTTCCTGCATCTGGCCAGCCGACAGAGCCCTGCAACCGTTCGACCGACCTGCTCATGTTTTGCCTGTTTTGCCTATTTTTGCATATTTTGATTTGTTTTCCAAATTTTATCGATTCAAGTTGCTTCTTAGTGGGTGTTATTGCCTCTTTGACTTTGATAACTTATTTTCGACCTCATCTACGGGTTTTATAAAATAATCTTTCTAATCATATTAAAAGCTCGTTTCTCCAATTTATAAATTCTATTTAAACACACGCACAAATATTCGCACTTCGAGCGAAGTGGAAGGGTGATTAAATGGTTGGGCAAAACACGGACCATGAATCTGTGCGTTTATCTTTCCGATTAACCCCCGACCTATTCAATTGATCGTTTCGACCTTCGGGTTTGGTTTACTGAGGATATGAGGTGAATTTTGTACTGCTTTGAGTGTGAAATTAACTAACGGATAGTAAACCGTTTTGTGCGAATGGGTGGTTATGGGACTCACGTTACCACTTTTCGGATTCCTTTCTGGGAGTTTGTGACACATGCTGCCTTTGGGATAGTGTCTTCGGACTGTCTCCTCTGGCTTGTTACCTTTAATATCGCTTTTGGAGTTGGTCCTTTGCCTCGACTCGAGAGATAATTGGGATTGTCGGTTACCTTTAGTATTGCTTTCGGAGTGGTTCTTCTTCACCACCGCTCAAGAGATATCGGAGTGGTTCTTCTTCATCACCGCTCAAGAGATATTGGAGTGGTTTCTTCACCACCGCTCAAGAGATATTGGAGTGGTTTCTTCACCACCGCTCAAGAGATATTGGAGTGGTTTCTTCACCAACGCTCAAGAGATATTGGAGTGGTTTCTTCACCACCGCTCATGATGTTTCATTTATATGTATATTCCCTTGGTATCGCCCTTCGATGTTGGTCATTATGAGCCGCTTGATGCGTAGCGTTTACCTTGTGGAACTTGTATACCTTATTGGTATTTGTTATTGCCTTTTGACTTGCTTTGGGATATTCTTATCCTTTGTTTCTATATGTTGTCGATGATATAAGGCTTGTTCTATATGATTCATCTTTCGTCAGATGATTGTGTTATCTCTTTTAGAGATATCTATTATGCTTTGTAACCTTGCAAGTTAATTGTTGTTCAGTTTATCTAACTGATTTGTTTAGCTAGACTGACCCGTGTATTAATTACTCGGGTCAGACCGAGATCTTTCAGGTTAGGTGCCTTTGGACTTAGCCTATGTTGCTTCCGCATGGATTACCCCGCTAGCTTCTTTTTGTCATAGCTTTTTGTGTAGTCCTATTTTGCTGTAACTCTGATATGTATTCTTGCGAACTCTTTTGTATATTGTGGCACTACAAGAAAACATGTCTTTAGTTGCATTTATTGGTAGCGTTTATGGTGTGAATGCAACCAATATTATTTTAAACCTTTTTTTCCCTTATTTTTGTTTTACTGTAACGTGAACAGAATTTACCGCCTATACTCGCGAATAGCCAAACCCTTGTCACGTTTATTCACCTTTTCCCTCTTTCCCCAAATTTTCCCTCCCCTTCAAATTTTTTCCCCTCCATTACTTTCGTCTCCTAGGTATTCTACTAAATTCACAGATTATTTTTTCTCCCGCATTTTGGCTTTCGTCTCCTCCCAATGTATTCAACCTAATTCATCCCGTTCTCTGCCATCGTTCGTTCCTTTTTGGGTTGTTTCCGTCGCGCTTTAGATCGAGGTATCGGGTTCGATTCCATCGCGTTCTTGGGTTAGTGGAATGGTCGACGTTGAGCAATTGATTCAGATTTACATCCGTAGTTAAGGTACGTAAATTAATTTTTGATTTTGACGCATTGAATCGTTCGTTCTTTAGCTTTACTGATATAATACCAATACTGTATTTTCACTTTACTGATATAATGATTTTTCCACATCAAAGCACGAACAAATCGATTTCACTAATACATTAAGCTATTAAGTGGACGACTGATGTTGGTGTAGTTTGTCGAGGAAGTTTGTTTGTGCTTGACTGGAGATGGAGCGCAGGGGTAAATGGAGGGGGTGACTGATTAGAACAGTTTTGACTAACAAATTTTTCACATTTTTTGATACGACTATTACATTCTTTTCTTATTTACATTCAGTACACTTTTTCTTTCCTTTCACCAGAATAATGATGCATTTTGTTTCTCCAAAATGCTGTTTACTTTGGTGTATTAGAATGTCAAAAAGCATATCTATAATGTGTAGATATATGATGAGCTTTCATATTGATAATGGCATGTGGATGTCATAATTAAAAATGTTAACAACAGTTATGGTTATTTTAAGGTTTTTTTTTAGCTGGAGATAGTTGATGAGGAAATTAATTAAACGTGGCAAAATCAGTTCTCACTTAAAGTTGATGCATGTCACTACAAGCAACTGGATGGTGCTTTATTCACATTTCTATTCAATTGTTGTATTCTTCTTCTAAATACGTACAAAGAAATGAAAGATATATATTCATGAGATCCAAGTTTGTGTACTTAATTTGTTCTTTCTAAATTCAGATCTTAGATTTGGATTTCCAGTATTAGGGTTAAAAATAGTTTCACTGAACCTTGCCTGCAACTCATGAAAATGTTTAGTGTTACCAGGCTAAACTGGTAAAATGCTTACAATCTAAATTCAATGACTTAAGAGGAGAATATGCAAGAAAATAAGGACAGCATGTGGCACATATCAAATCAAACCAGAATTAATTAAAAAGCATAGGCCCTTCAACAATTAAAAAAAAACGAGATTCCATCCATGTCTTTATGAGGAAGCTTTCAAAAGGAATAGTTGGAATGTGAGAAATTTCATAGATGGTACAGTATTGACCTTGAAAAATAAGTTCAACCTTCAAAGTATGAAACAATAATAGAGGAAGAAAGAATTGATTGTGAAAGTAGCCATCAAAGGGTACAGTTGCTAGAAGAGTACAGGTTGGGATATCCAACTCCCACCTGCTACAATTCCAACTGTTGCTTGCTTCCGTGTTTGTCTGTCTGTCTGTTTGTTAGGCCTACGTTTTTATGTTTTCTTTTGCAACAAGTAGATTGATAGATTCCAACTTACATTAAGAACGGATGATGTCGTGTGTAGTGGTAAAAGTAGAGTAGAATTATAGCAAGGCTATCTTATCCTGACTTTATGGAATACCATAAATATAAAGCTATATATGATGTATTGTATCAGAGATTCTTTGTGATACTTGACTTTAACAGGTACATGGTATAGCCGATGGAAAAGGATTGGGTGTATTTAAACAGGTGGCTATATAAACTTGACTTAAAGTGTATTTTTAGAATCAACACATATATGTCAATATTAAAACTCAATTTTTTTACGTGTCTAATTTTTTTCATAGGACTAGTACAGAGTACCGACAAGGAGCTTTGAATTTTGTGCATGTGGCAAGGAGAAATTTGAGAAATGTGGAGAAAATTTTGTGCCCATGCACAAGTTGTCGAAATCTTAGTCGTCAGGATGACCACATCATCGTTGAGCATTTAATTATAAAAGGAATGGATCCCATATATAAGAGAAGTACATGGTATAGCCACGGCGAGCAAATAAATGTGGATAAAAAAACAAAGTCTTTTGACGCATATGACTTATTCAAGATGATTCATTATGAAGATGAAGATTTTATGAATCATGATTTTTTTGCTGATGATAAGGATAATGTTGATTCCCAAGGAAGAGAAGAAGAGTTACTTAAGAATTTCGAAGATGCGGAAACTCCACTGTATCCTGGTTGTACAACTCATACAAAATTGTCTGCCATCACCGTCTTGTATAATCTTAAATGTGAGACTGGTTTGTCTGATACTGGGTTTGACAAGCTTCTAAATGTGCAACAATTGTTTTTGCCGAAAGATAACGTACTTCCTAAAACTTTATATGAAGTAAAGAAATTTCTTAAAGTTTTTGATATGGGTTTTGAAAAGATACATGCTTGTGAGAATGACTGTTGCCTTTTCAGAAAAGAATACAAAGATTTAAATACTTGTCCAAAATGTGGTTCTTCAAGATGGAAGATAAATCAAGATACCAAGGAGATTATACAAGGTGTTCCAGTTAAAGTGTTGAGATATTTTCCAATAATTCCAAGATTTAGAAGGATGTTTAGATCTCAGAAGATGGCTGAAGATTTAAGATGGCATTTCAATAATAGAAGCAATGATGGAAAGATGCGTCATCCTATGGATTCTATGGCATGGAATATGGTGGACGAACGATGGAAATCTTTTTCAGCTGATCCACGCAATCTTAGACTTGGTCTTGTTACAGATGGATTCAATCCATTTTCTATGTTGAGTTCAAAATATAGTTGTTGGCCGGTGATGCTTGTGACATACAATCTCTCACCCATGTTGTGTATGAGGAAGGAAAATATTTTGTTGACATTGCTTATTCCAGGTCCAAAACAGCCCGGGAACGATATTGATGTATATTTGGCGCCTTTGATTGAAGATTTGCATTATTTGTGGAGTAATGGAGTTGATGCTTATGATGCATTTAGTAAAACGTTGTTTAAAATGAAAGCAATCTTGCTATGGACAATAAATGATTTTCCAGCTTATGGAAATCTTGCCGGGTGTTGTGTGAAGGGAGAAAAAGCTTGTCCATTGTGCGGTGTTAATACTCATCATCGTTGGTTGAATTATAGTCGAAAGAATGTCTACATGGGTCATAGAAGGTATTTGCCTATGTCAGACTCACGGAGGAAACAAAAGGCTTGGTTTGATAACACCGTGGAGAACGGTAATGCTCCTAGAATTTTAACTGGAAGAAATATTTCTGCATTGTTAAAAGATTTTCCAAATGATTTTGGGAAACAGAAGGAAAAGATTAAAAAGAAGAAGAAAAATAATAAGAAAAAGACAATTAAGATAAAATCCATTAACATGAAAAAAAGGAAGAGGTGGAGCGCCCATGACATGGAAGACGAACACAATGAAGATAACGATCCTAAAATATTGGAGCTATCAAGGTGGAAAAAGAGATCAATTTTTTTTGATTTGCCATATTGGGAGGTTAGTGGTTATTTTTTTAATTTTTTTAACTATTAAAAATAATATAATCATACGTTACAATATTGATTTTTATAGGAACTTCCGTTACGTCATAATTTGGATGTAATGCATGTGGAGAAAAACATCGGTGAAAGCATATTGGGGACAATGTTGCATGATAATAAATCAAAAGATGGAACCAACTCAAGAAAGGACCTAGAGGATTGGGGAATTCGACATGAACTTTATGCACAACCTCGTGGGAAGAAAACATATCTTCCGCCGGCTCCTTATACATTGTCAAATTCCGAGAAAGCAATATTTTGCAAAAGATTATATGATTTCAAAGGACCCGATGGTTATTGTTCAAATTTGAAAAATCGTATATCATTGGAGGGTTGTAAAATTAGTGGTTTAAAATCACATGATTACCATGTTTTAATGGAACATTTATTGCCTGTAGCAATAAGAGGATTATTGTCAAAGAAGGCAAGAAAAGCAATAATTCGTTTATGTTCATTTTTCAACAAATTATGTCAACGTGTCCTTGATAGAGAGAAGTTGCAACAAATCAATGTTGAGATTATTGATATTTTGTGCGAGCTTGAAAAATATTTTCCGCCATCATTTTTTGACATAATGGTACATTTGTCAATTCATCTCGGTAGAGAAGCACTAATATGTGGACCGGTTCAATTTCGTTGGATGTATCCCTTTGAAAGATATATGAAGACACTTAAAGATTATGTAAGAAACTATTCACGACCCGAGGGATGTATTGCAGAATGTTATCTTGCAGATGAATGCATGAGATTTTTTAGCGAATTTTTAAAAAAATCAGGACACATTGAAGAGACAGAGGCTCGAAATGAAGATTATGAAAGCCTAGTAATACCCGAAGGACGTCCAATTTCAATGCCTAAGACAGTTACATTATCCTCCAATGAGAAAGAAAGTGCTCATTTAACCGTGTTAATGAATATGACCATAGTGGAACCATTTTTAGAGTAAGTATTGTTACATTATATTTCAATTATTTTAATATATATATATGTTTCTATTGGTAAATATATGCCTTGTTTTATACTAGTTTGCATTTGGAGGAATTACAAAATTCAAGCAAGCGCATGGAAAGAAATTCAACCTTACTTTGGGAAACACATACAAAATATTTTGCTGATTGGATTAAAAAAAAGGTTAAATGATTTTTTTAATTATACCTTCATTTGCTTAAAAATATCATTTAAGAGTAAAGCTAGTAGCACAAACAACAAGTGCAAGATTTATGATTGGAACGAGGGTGAAGTTTTGGTCGCCGAAGGAAGATTATGCTCCAGTGATTCAAAATTCATCGTGAATGGTATTCCACTTGGTCCGTTAGCCGTTGTGGTTTCAGTAGACTATGCCAAAAAAGGAGATGCTTTTTTGTGGCGACCCACTGTTGATATGTCATGCATTGAAGATGCCATCGGTAGGAAAATAGCGTGGCCGAAATCAAAAGTTGTAGCTGAAAAAACAAGTGTTTCGACTTATTCTTGCAAGGCTAGAGCAAACATTTCGACTTCTCCTTGCAAGGCTAAAGTAACTCCTCAGGTAACTATTTGTTTGTTTTAGCCTGACATGAAAGCACTCTAAACGTACACTCCACTATGCAGTAAAGGTGGCATTGCCCCTGCACTATGGAGCAGCCATGTGCTGCTGCTATTGTATACAACAGCACTTGTAAAGAAATGTATATATAAATCAACACATTCTCTTGCGGTTGCATATTAGTTAGTTTGTGGTGGTGATTGTTATGAGTGCTTTGATGGATAAGGATAGTGGTCGACAAGGTGGAATGATTGCAGTAGCAACATATGGCGGAAGATGAATGTTGAAGTGAGGAGGGTAGTTCAGGTATGTATGTAAGTGATATGGATGTTGTAGGCACGTTTAATATTTGCAGCGGGGGTTGTTATGGTTGCAGAAGGCTGTTGAAGGTGGAGATGTATAGCTGCAACTTGAATGGTTGGTTGTGTGTAATGTTTGCTTGCTGCTGTTAAAGTTTTCAGGCAGAGGATTGAAGTAATGTGATGAGTAGTTGTGATGTGGTTATTGGTGGAATATGCAGTTGGTTATGATGGTTAAGTATGGATGGAGAATTTCTGTAACGGTGTTGTTTGAAGTTTTGATGGTGAAGATGAAGTATAGCAGACACAATGTTGGTGGTTGAGATGTGGTTGTAGTTGTATCAGGAGTTTGACTGGGTTGTTGGATGACGATTAAGGAATGTAATGGCAATGCTGTTGATGGTTAGGTGGAAGTTCTGATGAGAAGGAAGGTGGTTTGGCTACTAGTTATGAAGCAGTGAAGACAGGTATGAAGCAGTTTAGACCGGTGATGTAATGGAGTTGTAATGAATGGGTTGATGAACAGTGAAGTATAGTGAAAATGGTGATTTGTATATTGGAAAAAGGGTTGTCAGGCAGTGGGTTTAGTGGTAGTTTGTACTGTTTCAGTGTTGTAGATGGTTTCAGGTGGATGAATGTTGATAGTACTGTGTGGTGTTTGTGTGATGTGGCAAAGGAAGGAAGTAGACAGTGACACAGGAATTTTGAACACAGTCAAATGCAGGAAATAGAGGAGGGGCAGAATTGATATGTATGAATGGTTTTGTTCAGTGGGGATGTAATGTTAAAGATGGCAGGCAGAAGTGTGGTGGTTTTGTGATAGTGGTGTATATGTGATAAGGCAGTGTGGAGGGGGTAGGAGTTTTGGTTTGTATGTGTGACAGTGTGAAGGGTGATTTGTGATGGGGATGGTTGTATGTGTTATATGGTAAAAGGGTGAGGCAGTTTTGAACTGTAAGGGTAGTGGCAATGACAGTGTATGTTTGTGGTGGAGAATAAATATGGCAGTGATGTTGTATTAGGTTGGTTGTTAAATGTAGAGGAGGCAAGTTATGGATATGCAGAAGTTGATGCAAACAGTGAAATGCAGTAAGTTTAAACGGAGACAGTGAAATCTAAACAGTGAAATAGTGATTGGAGTTTGGTGAAGTGATTGAGCAGAAAGAAAGGGGATGGCAGTAAATTGTGAAGTATGGTGAAGTGTGTTGAGAGATGTGACAGTTGTTTGGCAAGCAAGTGGACCGATGGCAGAAAAAGCGGTGCTGAAATTGTTGATGTTGTGGCAATGTTGTGGGGAGGAAGTATTGTTGCAGTGATGTGGAGATAAAAGGTTGTGTGGTCTGGAGATAACAGTCGGTTTGATTATTACAACTGCATAATCAATTTCTTGCAGTCCTATGCTAATTAAGTTATTATTGCGCCATTGAAATCATCTGCATTGTTAGCAATTATTATGGCACTCGTGCTCTTCCCATTATAAAATACTGCAACATACAACATAGAAATGTGATATTTGATGATTATTTGATTAATAGTTAGCTGTGATTGCAATGATAACATGTTAATTCTTTTTTTCAAACGGTTAATCCTTTTGCTTATTTATTTGATGATTACGACATATTTGATGATTATTTATTTATTTGCTTATCCAACAGGGTGCAAATCTGGTATCAAATAATAGATGTAAGCTGATTGATGTGGGTGGAACGGGACAAGTAGTGGCTGAAGGAACTATCGCTTCAACTGATCCAACAACGATGGTTCATTGTGTTCCGCTGGGAAAAGATGCGGTAAAAGTTTGGGTAAACTTTGTGAGAGTTAATGACGCATTGCTATGGCGACCTACATCTGAGTGTACGTACATGGAAGATGCCTTTGGTACTACGATAGCTTGGCCAGCAGCATATGTCATTGGAGAATCAAGTTCCAGTAAGTATTATTTTTCAGTACATCATATCTCAACATTAAGTTTTAGTTCTGTTTATTCGGGTATTAAAAAAAAAATTGTATCACAACATTTAAGTTTTTATTAAACGTTAGAAAGTATCATATTTGCTGACAGTCTATGGTTCGTATTTGCTGACAGTCTATTGTTGATTGTTAAACTCGTTTGCAGGTAATTAGCTATTTCGAAGCGAAGACTGTCGACAACAAAGAACTATTGGTAATCAAGCAACGAACATGAATTTAATTGTTATATATGTTGTCGTATTTTGTTAGTACCATTTGTGGAAATTTGTCTGTGAATGCTTGTAGTATGTGACTTATTTTGTTGAAAAACTACTATCGAATTAATTATGGATATTATTTTAATATGATGATCATATGATTGATTGTTCGTATATGCTAATTATGTGATTTAATTGTTTGTTTGAATATATGAAAATTATTCGATTGAACGTTCGTTTTAATATGAAGAGTATATAAGCGATTGCTGGAAATGGTATAAACCATCAGCCGTAAATAGTAGCATTTAAAATATGCTACCAAACAACCAATAACTTTTAGTAGCGTTTCAGAAATGCTACAGAAACAAATGTAAACTAATAATAAAAAATATATAGTGACTTATGGTAGCGTTTTTTTAACCCTACAGAAAAAACCTACAGCTGCATTTAAAAGTGACTTTTGGTAGCGTTTTTTAAATCCTACGGAAAAGACCTGTAGTTGCATTTAAAAGTGACTTTTGGTAGCGTTTACTACAACGCAACAAAAAGTTTTAGACTTTTAGTTGCATGTCGTATAGCAGCGTTCTCTAAAACGCTACCATAAGTTATGGTAGCGTTTTTTCAACGCTACCAAAAGTCTTTTTTGGTGTAGTGTGGTTTGCTATACCACTTGACATGTATTATTTTGTATACTCTGTTGCGTATCAATATTTGTGTATATGATGATCAACTGTTCTGTGATGTATATTACATTTGAGTTGTTATATTCTGTTATGATGGATCCTCTAGCCACCTATGGTTTTGTTTTAAGTATTCATTGGATATGTCGATCTGCTGGGTAAAGCAATTGTCGATGTATTCAATAGATAATTAAAGCAAGGCTATAGATGGTCGCTCCTAAACAGCCTTATTCTCCGTGTTAGCAAACGGTATTATCTATTAATACTCTTTACTAGCGTGGGTATAGAGGTGGGGCGTCACAGCTTGGTATCAGAGCTGAGTTCAGAGCAAAATATGATAAACACAGAATAGATGCACATATTATGGTACATCAAAGTGTACATGTGATACAAATCTTTGAACCATTGTGTCTCTTTATTCCATCAAGGTTAGATAGAGTTTGGGAATACGTCTAGGAATGCATTTTATTCCATAGTATTCCATCTTGAATCATCTACCTTGTGAATAATCTTGTTCTTATCTTACCTTCAGCGTATGGCTGGAAGAGGCAGGGGACGACGTTCGGGTGTTGGGCAATCCAGTGGCTCACATCCGGATGGTGTTTATATGTTTGCCGATCAGTTTATGGAATTGTTTAGGAGCATTCAGCCTCCAGCTCCTACTCGGGTATCTCCACCTCGCAAGTCTACCTTTGCACGCCTGTGCAGTGATTTTGTTCATCTTGGAGGAAAGCCGTTTAAGGGCTCCGAGTCTGTTCTTGAAGTCCAAGCTTGGGTTCGCACGTGCGAGCGCATCTTCTCTAGAATAGATATTTCTGGCCATGATAGAGTTCTTGTAACTTCTAGCTTATTGCAAGAGCGTGCCCTTGATTGGTACGAGCTTCTTATAGCCGAAATTGATGAGTCTGCTCTTTCTTGGACTCGGTTTCGGGAACGATTTGAACTCAAGTTCGTTCCTGAATCTGAGAAGGCTTTGTTGGCCCGGCGCTTCCTTGAGTTGAAGCAAGGGAAATCGTCTGTTTCTGAGTATGTTGCATCATTCGAGGCTTTATCAAAGTATGGTCTCGAATTCATTAGCACTTCTTATAAGAAGAATCTGAAGTTTGTCTCTAGTCTTAAGAAATATCTTAAGAAGTCTTTGTTGCTCTAGCTTAAGCTTTCTTTTGAGGAGTTGGTAGATTCTGCACTTCATCTTGAAACCGTCGAGAAGGAGTGTGATAGTGGTAATGAGATTGAGGTTCGTAAGAACCCCAACAAAAAGCAGTCTCCCTTGGATGAGCGGGAATCTTTCCCTTCGAAGAAGAAAAAGCCCGTTGAATCTGATTCTCAGTCTCAGCCTGCTGGAACGCCTTCCATTCGGAAGTGTTTTAATTGTGGTTCTCCTGATCATATAATTCGAGCTTGTCCTAAGCCTCTCTTCTGCCGCTATTGCAAGAAGGAAGGTCATCGTAGTTTCACTTGTCCCATTGCTCCGAATAATTCACCATCTGGCAAGTTAAATGTGACAGGTGCTTCTGGAGGCCCTTCTCGGGGATAAGGTATGTCTCTATCTATTTTGGAAAGTTTCTATTCTTTTTTTTCTTTGTGATTTCTATTCCAATTTGATGGCATCATTTTATTCTTTAAGCCCTCATGACGAGGAGAGTGTTGATTCTCTCATTCTTGTAGTTCGAGAATTTTCTGGTATTTTTAGTCTTGTCTTAGGATTATCACCTAAGCAATTCTTTGAGTGGTATTAAGGTCTTTTCAGCTCGACCTTGCCACCGGTTTTGATTTGGCTATGAGTTGCGGAGGTTAGCACTCCACTTACCGCATTCCGCACTCGTTGTGATTCTTATGAATGATTTATTATGTCATTCAGTTTGTCTAGCTCATTTCATCCATTTTATGAATCGAGTATTCTGCGAATATCTCGATGACTCCATTCTCATGTTCATTGATTTTGGGTGAAATTCGTAATCTTTGCAAATCTTTTTCATAAGATTTATTTATAAGTATAACTGGATTTTTGTTCTTAAAAAAATAAAGAGAATTTTTTTTAAAAAGTTTTAGAAACATGTTTATCATATGAAAGATTGTTTTGTGATGGTATTGCCCATTGAGTGCTTTAAGAATTCTGGTCGATGCGCTTGATCAACGTTATCGATAGGAATCTCCTAAACACTTTGATGAGACAATCAGACATAGTAAATTGACTTGAAATAAGGAAATTTTTCCAGAAAGATGATTTCATGAAGGTAAATGAAATTTTGAAGCTTTATCTCTTCGGTAATGTATATTATTTGAAAAAAAAAACTATTTTTGGATACCCTTATTCTTGGGATTCCCGAAGGGAACCAAGACTTTATCTTTTGTTCCAAAGCTAATCGTATTTGTTTGGATGTCGTTCCCTTGCAAAAGAGGACGCGCTATCACTTATGTTTCTAAACTATTAAAGCTTACCGAGACTAGATATGCCACCTATGATTTAGTGCTCGCAGCTGTTGTTTTCGCTTTTTGTAATTGACATCATTACTTTTGGGTGAGGGATTTCTCTCTCCTTACCAATCATAATTTTGAAATGTTTATTTTCTCATAGGGAACTTAATGTTGGTTCGAGTTCCTAGCATCTTATGATCTTGATATTTTAATTCCCGTAAGAGGGATCGTGTTGCCAATGCATTTAGTTGTAAGCAACAAGTGATGGTTTCTTTGTTGATGTCCGAATGGAATGATCTTTTTACCAAGTTCATCGGACGTTTTGTTGTATTTCAATTTGTTGAGCTTCGGATCATTTGACGTATTGTTTATACCACGTCGGTGTTCCAAATTATTTTAAGCTTAGGAATCCATAGAATTCTCTGAGCAGGCAAGTTCCGGCTTATCTTTTTGTGCACTTTATGGTGAACTTCTTGTTCAGTTATTCTTATGAGTTGTTATGTTTTTGGGTTGTTACTCTTTATTTTCTTCTTAAGAATTGCGAGGACGCAATTTCTTTAAGGAGGGGAGTCTGTAACAACCCGCATATTTATCGGTTGTATATTTAAATATTTTATTTAAATATAACATCAATTGTCGGATCATAGTCCGAAAAGTTACTTTCTACAAACGGTCGAATTGGGTCTCAAGACCACTTCCATTGAGTTCAAAACGTCGTTTGCGATCTTTTTTAGTATAAGCTTCGATATATTTGGAGTAAGTCGAATTTTTCTATTTGCTAAGTGGGCTTTTGGGTTTGGGTTTCACCCAAACTATTCTATAAACCAACTCAGCCCTTCTCTTCTTCCATTCACTTATTCATTTCATAAAAACTTAAGCTAAAAACTGATAATGGTGGAAGAGAAAGGAAATTAGAAACTCCTAGCCCTAGATCCTCTTGCAAATCCAAATTCTTGCTACAAAATCAAAGAGAAGCCATTGGTAAGCTCTTCTTCATCTTCTCCAACTCTTCTCCCTTCAATTTCAGAAAGTTTTCCTAAACCTAACTTAGGAAAATACTTGTTTGTTCTTAGATCGAAGCTTGTTGAGTTGAAGTAGTGATTAGTTGGTCTTCTCCTTGTGTTTTAGCTCCTTCATCTTCTTTGTTTGTGAGGTTAAAAGGTGAGTTTTGAACTCACATCTACTTCTCTTGATTTCATTGATGTTGGGTATGATTTCCTAGCACTTGTTCATATGCTCTTGTTTTTGGTTCGGATTGAATTGGAGAATATCCAAATTTTTAGTGTTGGGTTCAATTCTTTAAAGATCCTAACTTTGATGTTTGAATATGTTTTTGGTTGCGAATCGGAGAGCTAATGGAGCTGGGGTATCTATTGGCTAAGGCTCCTTAACTCCATTGCTCGAATGGTCGCATTTTGGAAGAACTTGCATTTCATTGGAAAAAGGGGCAGAAATTGCAGAAATATGCAGTACGGCCGACCGAGCCCTGTAGCCGGTCGACCGACCTGCTCATGTCGAGTTTTTTTAATTTCCTGCATCTGGCCAGCCGACCGAGCCCTGCAACCGGTCGACCGACCTGCTCATGTTTTGCCTGTTTTGCCTATTTTTGCATATTTTGATTTGTTTTCCAAATTTTATCGATTCAAGTTGCTTCTTAGTGGGTGTTATTGCCTCTTTGACTTTGATAACTTATTTTCGACCTCATCCACGGGCTTTTATAAAATAATCTTTCTAATCATATTAAAAGCTCGTTTCTCCAATTTATAAATTCTATTTAAACACACGCACAATTTCGCACTTCGAGCGAAGTGGAAGGATGATTAAATGGTTGGGCAAAACACGGACCATGAATCTGTGCGTTTATCTTCCCGATTATTCCCCGACCTATTCAATTGATCGCTCTGACCTTCGGGTTTAGTTTACTGAGGATATGAGGTGAATTTTGTACTGCTTTGAGTGTGAAATTAACTAACGGATAGTAAACCGTTTAGTGCGAACGGGTGGTTATGGGACTCACGTTACCACTTTTCGGATTCCTTTCTGAGAGTTTGTGACACATGCTGCCTTTGGGATAGTGTCTTCGGACTGTCTCCTCTGGCTTGTTGCCTTTAATATCGCTTTTGGAGTTGGTCCTTTGCCCCGACTCGAGAGATAATTGGGATTGTCGGTTACCTTTAGTATTGCTTTCGGAGTGGTTCTTCTTCACCACCGCTCAAGAGATATCGGAGTGGTTCTTCTTCACCACCGCTCAAGAGATATTGGAGTGGTTTCTTCACCACCGCTCAAGAGATATTGGAGTGGTTTCTTCACCACCGCTCAAGAGATATTGGAGTGGTTTCTTCACCATCGCTCATGATGTTTTATTTATATGTATATTCCCTTGGTATGGCCCTTCGGTGTTGGTCATTATGAGCCGCATGATGCGTAGCGTTTACCTTGTGGAACTTGTATACCTTATTGGTATTTGTTATTGCCTTTTGACTTGCTTTGGGATATTCTTATCCTTTGTTTCTTTATGTTGCCGCTGGTATGAGGCTTGTTCTATATGATTCATCTTTCGTTAGATGATTGTGTTATCTCTTTTAGAGATATATATTATGCTTTGTAACCTTGCAGGTTTATTGTTGTTCAGTTTATCTAACTGATTTGTTTAGCTAGACTGACCCGTGTATTAATTACTCGGGTCAGACCGAGATCTTTCAGGTTAGGTGCCTTTGGACTTAGCCTATGTTGCTTCCGCATGGATTACTCCGCTAGCTTCTTTTTGTCATAGCTTTTTGTGTAGTCCTATTTTGCTGTAACTTTGATATGTATTTTTGCGAACTCGTTTGTATATTGTGGTTTGCTATACCACTTGACATGTATTATTTTGTATACTCTGTTGCGTATCAATATTTGTGTATATGATGATCAACTGTTCTGTGATGTATATTACATTTGAGTTGTTATATTCTGTTCTGATAGATCCTCTAGCCACCTATGGTTTTGTTTTAAGTATTCATTGGATATGTCGATCTGCTGGGTAAAGCAATTGTCGATGTATTCAATAGATAATTAAAGCAAGGCTATAGATGGTCGCTCCTAAACAGCCTTAATCTCCGTGTTAGCAGACGGTATTATCTATTAATACTCTTTGCTAGCGTGGGTATAGAGGTGGGGCGTCACAAAGGTAGACAGGGTAATTTCTTAAGTTATAGTACAACATTTTTTCTGTTTTACGATGTTTTGTTTAAGCTATTGGAAGTAGTTTTTTTTTAAGAGGTAAAAGGGGGTAATTTCCTAAGTTATAACACAACATTTTGTCCATTTTACAAAGTTTTGTTTTAAGCTGTTGGAAGTAGTTTTTTTTAAGAAAAAAGGGTAAATAGGGGTAATTTCTTAAGTTATAGTACATCATTTTGTCTATTTTACAGCGTTTTGTTTTAAGCTATTGGAAGCATTTTTAAAAAAAAAGGTAAAAAGGGGTAATTTCTTATGTTATAGTACATGATTTTTTCTATTTTATGACGTTTTGTTTTAAGCAATTGGAAGTATGTTTTTTTTTAAAAGGTAAAAAGGGGTAATTTCTTAAGTTATAGTACAACATTATTTCTAATTTACAGTGTTTTGTTTTAAGCTATTAGGAGTAGGTTTTTTTTAAAACAGGTAAAAGGAGGTAATTTCTTAAGTTATAGTACAACATTTTGTCTATTTTACAGCGTTTTGTTTTAAGTTATTGGAAGTAAATTTTTTTCCAAAAAAGGTAAAGGGGGGTAATTTGTTAAGTTATAGTACAGCATTCTGTCTATTTTACAGCGTTTTGTTTTAAGCTATTGGAAGTAGTTTTTTTAAAAAGGTAAGAAGGGGTAATTTCTTAAGTTATAGTACATCATTTTGTCTATTTTGCAGCGTTTTGTTCTAAGCTATTGGAAGTGTTTTTTTTTTAAAAAGGTAAAAAGGGTAATTTCTTAAGTTATAATACATCATTTTCCTATTGTACGGCGTTTTGTTTTACGCTATTGGAAGTCTTTTTTTATAAAAAAAGGAAAAGGGGGTAATTTCTTAAGTTATAGTACAGCATTTTGTCTACTCTACATCATTCTCATTTAAGCTATTGGAAGTATTTTTTTTTAAACAGTAAAAGAGGTAATTTCTTAAGTTATAGTACCGCTTTTTGTTTATTTTACAGCATTTTGTTTTAAGCTATTGGAAGTAGTTTTTTTTAAAGAAAAAGGGTAAATAGGGGTAATTTCTTAAGTTATAGTACATCATTTTGTCTATTTTGCAGCGTTTTGTTTTAAGCTATTGGAAGCATTTTTTAAAAAAAAGGTAAAAAGGGGTAATTTCTTATGTTATAGTACATGATTTTGTCTATTTTATGACATTTTGTTTTAAGCAATTGGAAGTATGTTTTTTTTAAAAGGTAAAAAGGGGTAATTTCTTAAGTTATAGTACAACATTATTTCTAATTTACAGTGTTTTGTTTTAAGCTATTGGGAGTAGGTTTTTTTTAAAACAGGTAAAAGGAGGTAATTTCTTAAGTTATAGTACAACATTTTGTCTATTTTACAGCGTTTTGTTTTAAGTTATTGGAAGTAAAATTTTTTCCAAAAAAGGTAAAGGGGGGTAATTTGTTAAGATATAGTACAGCATTCTGTCTATTTTACAGCGTTTTGTTTTAAGCTATTGGAAGTAGTTTTTTTAAAAAGGTAAGAAGGGGTAATTTCTTAAGTTATAGTACATCATTTTGTCTATTTTGCAGCGTTTTGTTCTAAGCTATTGGAAGTGTTTTTTTTTTTTAAAGGTAAAAAGGGTCATTTCTTAAGTTATAATGCGTCATTTTAATTTCCTATTGTACGGCGTTTTGTTTTACGCTATTGGAAGTCGTTTTTTATAAAAAAAGGAAAAGGGAGTAATTTCTTAAGTTATAGTACAGCATTTTGTCTACTCTACATCATTCTCTTGTAAGCTATTTGAAGTATTTTTTTTTTAAACAGTAAAAGAGGTAATTTCTTAAGTTATAGTACCGCTTTTTGTTTATTTTACAGCATTTTGTTTTAAGCTATTGGAAGTAGTTTTTTTTAAAAGTTAAGAAGGGGTAATTTCTTAAGTTATAGTACAACATTTTATTTATTTTACAGCATTTTGTTTTAAGCTATTGGAAGTAGTTTTTTAAAAAGGTAAGAAGGGGTAATTTCTTAAGTTATAGTACATAATTTTGTCTATTTTGCAGCGTTTTGTTTTAAGCTATTAGAAGTGGGTTTTTTTTAAAAAAAAGGTAAAAAGGGTAATTTCTTAAGTTATAGTACAACATTTTGTCTATTATACGGCGTTTTGTTTTAAGCTATTGGAAGTCGTTTTTTTATAAAAAAAGGTAAAAGGGGGTAATTTCTTAAGTTATAGTATATCATTTTGTCTACTCTACAACATTCTCTTTTAAGCTATCGGAAGTAAAAAAAATTTAAACTGTAAAAGAGGTAATTTCTTAAGTTTTAGAACAGCTTTTTGTCCATTTTGCAATGTTTTGTTTTAAGCTATTGGAAATAGTTTTTTTAAAAATAGGTAAAAAGGGGTAATTTTTAAGTTATAGTACAACATTTTGTCTATTTTATAGCGTTTTGTTTTAAGCCAATGTAAGTTGTTTTTTTGTTAGAAAAGGTAAAAAGGGGTAATTTCTTAAGTTACAGTACAACATTTTTTCTTTTTTATAGCATTTTGTTTTAATTTATTGGAAGTAGTTTTTTTTAAAAAAAAGGTAAAGGGGGGTAATTTCTTAAGTTATAGCACAACATTTTTCCCATTTTACAGCGTTTTGTTTTAACCTATTGGAAGTAATTTTTAAAATAAAAAGGAAAGCGTGGGTAATTTCTTAAGTTATAGTATAGCATTTTGTCTATATTACAGCGTTTTGTTTTAAGATATTGAAAGCAGTTTTCTCTTTTTTAAAAACGGTAAAAAGGGATAATTTCTTAAGTTATAGTATAAAATTTTGTCTATTTTACAGCGTTTTGTTTTAAGCTATTGGATATAGTTTATTTTATAAAATAAAGGTAAAAGGGGGAATTTTTTAAGTTACGGTACAACATTTTGTCTTTTTTACAGCGTTTTGTTATAAGCTATTGAAAGTAGTTTTTTTAAAAAAACGGTAAAAATGGGTAATTTCTCAAGTTATAGTACAGCATTTTGCCTATTTTATAGTGTTTTGTTTTAAGCTATTGAAAGTTGTTTTTTTTTAAAAGGTAAAAAGGGGTAATTTCTTAAGTTATAGTATAGCATTTTGTCTATTTTACAACGTTTTGTTTTAAGCTATCAGAAGTAGGGTTTTTTTAAAACAGGTAAAAGGGTTAATTTCTTAATTTATAGTACAGCATTTTTTCTATTTTACCGCGTTTTGTTTTAAGCTATTGGAAGTAGTTTTTTTTTAAAAAAGGTAAAAGGGGGTAATTTGTTAAGTTACAGTACATCATTCTGTCTATTTTACATCTTTTTGTTTTAAGCTATTGCAAGTAGAATTTTTTTTAAAAACAAAGGTAAAAAGGGATAAAAATTTAAGTTATAGTACAACATTTTGTCTATTTTACAAGTTTTGCTCTAAGCTATTGGAAGTAGTTTTTTATTAAAAAAAGGTTAAAAGGGATGATATCTTAATTATAGTACAGTTTTTGTCTATTTTACATCGTTTTGTTTTAAGCTATTGGAAGTAGTTTTTTAAAAAAAGAAGGTAAAAAGGGGTAATTTCTAAAGTTATAGTGCAACATTTTGCATTTTTTACAGCATTTTGTTTAAGCTATCAGAAGTAGTTTTTTTTAAACAGGTAAAAGGGGGTAATTTCATAAGTCATAGTACAGTATTTTGTCTATTTTACAGCGTTTTGTTTTAAGCTATTGGAAGTAGTTTTTTTTAAAGAAAAAGTAAAAGGGGGTAATTTGTTTAGTTATAGTACAGCATTCTGTCTATTTTACAACATTTTGTTCTAAGCTATAAAAAGTAGTTTTTTTAAAAAGAAAAAAACGTAAAAAGGAATTTTTTTTTAAAGTTTTCTACAATATTTTGTCTATTTTACAGCATTTTGTTTTAAGCTATTGGAAGTAGTTTTTTTTAAAAAAAAGGTAAAAATAGGTAATTTCTTAAGTTATAGTACAACATTTTGTCTATTTTACAGTGTTTTGTTTTAAACTATTGAAAGTAGTTTTTTTTAAAAAAAACGTAAAAATGGTAATTTCTTAAGTTATAGTACAACAGTTTGCGTTTTTTACAGCATTTTGTTTTAAGCTATTGGAAGTACTTTTTTTAAACAGGTAAAAGTGGGTAATTTCTTAAGTTATAGTACAACGTTTTGTCTATTTTACAGCGTTTTGTTTTAAACAATTGAAAGTAGTTTTTTTTTAAAAGGTAAAAGGGGGTAACCTGTTAAGTTATAGTACAACATTCTGTCTATTTTACAGCATTTTGTTCTAAGCTATGGGAAGTAGTTTTTTTTTAAAAAAATGATAAAAAGGAATTTTTTTTGAGTTATAGTATTACATTTTGTCTATTTTACAGCGTTTTGTTTTAGGCTATTATAAGTAGTTTTTTTTAAAAAAAGGTAAAAGGGGTAATTTCTTAAGTTATATTACAGCATTTCGTCTATTTTACAACGTTTTGTTTTAAGCTATTGGAAGTAATTTTTTTAAAAAAAAAGGTAAAAAGGGGTCATTTCTTAAGTTATAGTACGACATTTTGCCTATTTTATTTTAAGCTTTTTGAAGTAGTTTTTTCTTAAAATAAGTAAAAGGGGTAATTCCTTAAGTTATAGTACAGCATTTTGTCTTTTTTACAGCGTTTTGTCTTAAGCTATTGGAAGTAGTTTTTTTTAAAAGGTAAAAGTGGGTAATTTGTTAAGTTATAGTACAGCATTTGTTTATTTTACAGCGTTTTGTTTTAAGCTATTGGAAGTAGTGTTTTTTTTTGAAAAAAAAGTAAAAAGGGTTAATTTCTTAAGTTATAGTACAGAATTTTGTCTATTTTACAGCGTTTTGTTTTAAGCTATTGGAAGAATTAAAAAAAAAGGTAAAAAGGGGAATTTTTAAGTTATAGTACAACGTTTTGTCTATTTTACAACATTTTTTTAAACTATTGGAAGTAGTTTTATTTTAAAACGGTATAAGGGGGTAATTTCTTAAGTTATAGAATTACATTTTTTCTATTTTAAAGCGTTTTGTTTTAAGCCATTGGAAGTAGTTTTTTTAAAAAGGTAAAAATGGGCGATTTCTTAAGTTATAGTACAACATTTTGTTTATTTTACAACGTTTTGTTTCAAGCTATTGCAAGCAGTTTTTTTTTATAAAAAAGGTAAAAAGGGGTAATTTCTTAAGTTATAGTACAACATTTTGTCTATTTTACAACATTTTGTTTTAAACTATTTGAAGTAGTTTTTAAAAAAGGTAAAAAGGGGTAATTTCTTAAGTTATAGTACAGCGTTTTATCTATTTACAGCGTTTTGTTTTAAGCTATTGGAAGTAGTTTTTTTTTTAAAAAAAAAGTAAAAAGGGGTAATTTCTTAAGTTATGGTGTTGCATTTTGTCTATTTTAAGCCGTTCGTTTTAAGCTATTGGTAGTAGTTTTTTAAAAAAAAGGTAAAAAGGGGTAATTTATTAAGTTATAGTGCAGCATTGTCAATTTTACAGCGTTTTTTTTAAGCTACTAGAAGTAGTTTTTTATTTTTAAAAAAAGGTAAAAAGGGGTAATTTCTTAAGTTATAATACAACATTTTGTCAATTTTACGGCTTTTTTTAAGCTATTGGAAGTAGTTTTTTTTTTTTAAAAAAAAGGTAAAAGGGGGTAATTTTTTAAGTTATAGTACAGCATTTTGTCTATTTTATAGCGTTTTGTTTTAAGCTATTTGAAGTAGTTTTTTTTTAAAAAAGGCAAAAGGGGTAATTTCTTAAGTTATAGTACAGCGTTTTATCTATTTTACAGCATTTTGTTTTAACCTATTTGAAGTATTTTCTTTAAAGAGGTAAAAAGGGGTAATTTCTTAAGTTATAGTACAGCATTTTTTCTATTTTATCGTGTTTTGTTTTAAGCTATTGGAAGTTGTTTTTTTAAAAAAAAGGAAAAAAAAAAGTGTAATTTCTTAAGTTATAGTACAACATTTTGTCTATTTTACAGCGTTTTGTTTTAAGCTATTTGAGGTTGTTATTTTAAAAAAAGGTAAAAATGGGTAATTTCTTTAGTTATAGTACGTCATTTTTTCTATTTTACAACGTTTTGTTTTAAGCTATTGGAAGTATTTTTTTTAAAAAAAGGTAAAAAGAAATAATTTCTTAAGTTATCGTACAACATTTTATCTATTTTACCGCGTTTTGTTTTAAACAATTGGAAGTAGGTTTTTTTAAAAAGGTAAAAGGGGGTAATTTTTAAGTTTTAGTACAGCATTCCGTCGATTTTAAATCGTTTAGTTTTAAGCTATTGGAATAAGTTTTTTTTGAAAAGGTAAAAAGGGGTAATTTCTTACGTTATAGCACAACATTATGTCTATTTTATAGCGTTCTGTTTTAAGCTATTGGAAGTAGTTTTTTTTTAATAGGTAAAAGAGGTAATTTCTTAAGTTACAGTACAACATTTTGTCTATTTTACAGCGTTTTATTTTAAGCTATTGGTAATAGGTTTTTTAAAAAAAGGTAAAAGGTGTAATTTCTTAAGTTATAGTCTAACATTTTGTCTATTTTACAACATTTTGTTTTAAGCTATTGGAAGAATTTTTTTTAAAAAAAAAGGTAAAAATGGGTAATTTCTTAAGTTATTTGAAGTAGTTTTTTGTTTATTTTACAGTGTTTTGTTTTAAGCTATTTGAAGTAGTTTTTTTAAAAAAAAAGGTAAAAAGTGGTAATTTCTTAAGTTGTTGTACAATATTTTTTCGATTTTACATCCTTTTGTTTTAAGCTATTGGAAGTAGTTTTTTTAAAAAAAAAGATAAAAGATGTTATTTCTTAAGTTATAGTACAGCATTTTCTCTATTTTATCGCGTTTTGTTTTAAGCTATTTGAAGTAGTTTTTTTAAAATAAGGTAAAAGGGGTAATTTCTTAAGTTATAGCAAAACATTTTGTCTATTTTACAGCGTTTTGTTTTAAGCTATTTGAAGTAGTTTATTTTAATAAAAGGTAAAAAAGGGTAATTTCTTAAGTTATAGTACAACATTTTTTCGATTTTACTGCCTTTTGTTTTAAGCTATTGGAAGTATTTTTTTTCAAAAAAAAGGTAAAAAAGGTAATTCTTAAGTTATAGTACAGCATTTTGTCAACTTTGCAGCGTTATGTTTTAAGCTATTTGAAGTTATTTTTTTATAAAAATATGTTAAAAGAGGTTATTTCTTAAGTTATAGTACAACATTTTGTTAATATTACAGCATTTTGTTTTAAGCTATTGCAACTAGTTTTCTTAAAAAGGTAAAAGGGGGCAATTTCTTAAGTTATAGTACAGCATTTTGTCTATTTTACAGCGTTTTGTTTTAAGCTATTGTAAGTAGTTTTTTTTTAAGAAAATGTAAAAGGGGTAATTTCTTAAGTTATAGTACAACATTTTGTCTATTTTATAGCGTTTTCTTTTAAGCTATTGGAAGTATTTTTTTTAAAAGATAAAAAGGGTAATTTCTTAAGTTATAGTATAACATTTTGTCTATTTTACAGCGTTTTGTTTTAAGCTATTGGAAGTATTTTTTTAAAAGATAAAAGGGGAAATTTTTTAAGTTATAGTACAACATTATGTCTATTTTACAACGTTTTGTTTATAGCTATTGAAATTAGTTTTTAAAAAAAAAAGTAATCAGGAGTAATTTCTTAAGTTATAGTACAACATATTGTCTATTGTACAGCGTTTTGTTTCAAGCTATTAGAAATAGTTTTTTTTTTTAAAAGGTAAAAAGGGGTAATTTCTTAAGTTATAGTGTAGCATTTTATGTATTTTACAGCGTTTTTTTAAGCTATTGGAAGTAGTTTTTTAAAAAAAAAGGTAAAAAGGGAAGTCATAGTACATCGTTTTTTCTATTTTACAGCGTTTTGTTTTCAGCTATTGGAAGTAATTTTTTTTTAAAAAAAAGAAGTTAAAAAGGGGTAATTTCTAACGTTATTGTATAGCATTTTGTCAATTTTACAGCGTTTTGTTTCAAGCTATTGGAAGTATTTTTTTTAAAAAAAGGTAAAAAGAGGTAATTTCTTAAGTTAATAGTACAACGTTTTGTCTACTTTGCAGTGTTTTGTTTTCAGCTATTGGGAGTAAGGGTTAATTTCTTGAGTTATAGTACAACATTTCGCCTATTTTACAGCGTTTTGTTTTAAGCTATTGGAAGATTTTTTTGAAAAGGTAAAAATGGGTAATTTCTTAAGTTATTGTATATCATTTTGTCTATTTTGCAGCGTTTTGTTTTAGGCAATTGGAAGTAGTTCTTTTTAAAAGGGTAAAAAGGGGTATTTTTTAAATTATAGTACAGCATTTTGTCTATTATACAGCGTTTCGTTTTAAACTATTGGAAGTAGTTTTTTAAAAAAAACGTAAAAAGGGGTAATTTCTTAAGTCATATTACAATATATTGTTTTAAGCTATTGGAAGTCGTTTTTTAAAGAAGGGTAAAAATGGTTAATTTCTTAAGTTATAGTACAGCATTTCGTCTATTTAACAGCGTTTTGTTTTAAGCTATTGGATGTAATTTTTTTAAAAAGGTAAAAAGGAGTAATTTCTTAAGTTATAGTAAAACATTTTGTCTATTTTACAGCGTTTTGTTTTAAGCTATTGGAAGTAGTTTATTTTTGAAAAGGTAAAAAGGGGTAATTTCATATATTATAGTATAGCATTTTGTCTATTTTACAGCGTTTTGTTTTAAGCTATTAGAAGTAGTTTTTTTTAAAAAATGTAAAAAGGGGTAATTTCTTAAGTTATTGTACAGCATTTTGTCTATTTTACAACGTTTTGTTTTAAGCTATTGGAAGTACTTTTTTAAAAAAAAGTAAAAAGGGGTAAATTCTTAAGTTATAGTAAAGAATTTTGTCTATTTTACAGCGTTTTGTTTTAAGCTATTAGATGAGTTTTTTTTAAAAAAATGGTAAAAAGGGGTATTCTTAATTCATAGTACATCATTTTGTCTATTTTACAGCGCTTTGTTTTAAACTATGGAAGTAGTTTTTTTTAAAAGGTAAAAAGCGGTAATTTCTTAACTTATAGTACAACATTTTTCTATTTTACAGCGTTTTGTTTTAAGCTATTGGAAGTAGTTTTTTTAGAAAGGTAGAAGGGGTGATTTAATAAGTTATAGTACAGCATTTTCTTTATTTTATAGTGTTTTGTTTTAAGCTATTGGAAGTAATTTTGTTTAAAAAAAAGGTAAAACGGGGTAATTTCTTAAGTTATAGTATATCAATTTGTCTATTTTACAGCGTTTTGTCTTAAGCTATTGGAAGTAGTTTTTTTAAAAAAAATGTAAAAAAGGGTAATTTCTTAAGTTATAGTACATCATTTTGTCAATTTTACAGCGTTTTGTTTTAAGCTATTGGAAGTAGTTTTTTTTAAAAAGGCAGAAGGCGGTAATTTTAAGTTATAGCACAACATTTTGTGTATTTTACAGCGTTTTGTTTTAAGTTATTGGAAGTAGTTTTTAAAAAAAAAGGTAAACAGGGTAATTTCTTAAGTTATAGTAGAGAGTTTTGTCTATTTTTCAGCATTTTGTTTTAAGCTATTGGAAGTAGGTTTTTAAAAAAAAGAAGGCAAAAAGGGATATTTTCTTAAGTTATAGTATAGCATTTTGTGTATTTTTCAGCGTTTTTTAAGCTATTGGAAGTGGTTTTTTTAAAAAAAGGTAAAAAGGGAAGTTATCGTACATCATTTTCTCTATTTTACAGCGTTTTGTTTTCAGCTATTGGAAGTAGTTTTTTTAAAAAAAAGTAAAGGGGGGTAATTTGTTAAGTTATTGTACAGCATTTTGTATATTTTACAGCGTTTTGTTTCAGGCTATTGGAAGTATTTTTTTAAAAAAAGGTAAAAAGAGGTAATTTCTTAAGTTAATAGTACAACGTTTTGTCTACTTTGCAGCGTTTTGTTTTAAGCCATTGGAAGTAAATTTTTTTCAAAAAAAGGTAAAAAGGGGTAATTTCTTAAGTTATAGTGTAGCATTTTATGTATTTTATAGCGTTTTTTTAAGTTAATGGAAGTAGTTTTTTTTGAAAAAAAGGTAAATAGGAAAGTTATAGTACATCATTTTGTCTATTTTACAGCGTTTTGTTTTCAGCTATTGGGGGTAGTTTTTTTTTAAAAAAAAGTTAAAAAGGGGTAATTTCATAAGTTATTGTATAGCATTTTGTTTATTTTACAGCATTTTGTTTCAAGCTATTGGAAGTAGTTTTTTTAAAAAAAGGCAAAAATGGGTAATTTCTTAAGTTATAGTACAACATTTTTCTGTTTAACAGCGTTTATTTTAAGTTATTGGAAGTAGTTTTTTTATAAAAAACATAAAAAGTGGTAATTTCTTTATTTATAGTACAACACTTTTATCTATTTTACAAAGTTTTTTTTAAGTTATTGGAAGGAGTTTTTTTTTAAAAGGTAAAAAGGGGTAATTTCTTAAGTAATAGTACGACATTTTGTCTATTTTACAACATTTTGTCTATTTTACAGCGTTTCGTTTATGCTATTAGAAGTAGTTTTTTTTAAAAAAAGGTAAAAATGGGTAATTTCTTCTTCTTCTTTTTTTTGAAATGGTACTTTATATATAACAAATCATTGGAACAACATATCCCATGTCGATAAACGTTCGAAAGCAAGTTTCGAACTTGTGACCACTTGCGCCAAAGCCGAATCAATTAACCACTTGGGCAATGGTGCTTGTCGGGTAATTTCTTAATTCATAGTACATCATTTTGCCTATTTTACTGCGTTTTGTTTTAAGCTATGAAAGTAGTTTTTTTTAAAAGGTAAAAGGGGTAAATTCTTTACTTATAGTACAATATTTTGTCTATTTTGCAACGTTTTGTTTTATACTATTGGAAGTAGTTTTTTATAAAAGGCAAAAAGGGTTAATTTCATAAGTTATAGTACAGCATTTTCTTTATTTTACAGTGTTTTGTTTTAAGCTATCGGAAGTAATTTTGTTTACAAAAAAGGTAAAATGGTGTAATTTCTTAAGTTATAGTATATCATTTTGTCTATTTTACAGCATTTTGTTTTAAGCTATTGGAAGTAGTTTTTTTTCAAAAAAAAGGTAAAAAGGGTAATTGCTTAAGTTATAGTACATCATTTTTTCTATTTTACAGCACTTTGTTTTAAGCTATTGGAAGTAGTTTTTTTAAAAAAAAGCATAAAAAAGGGTAATTTCTTAAGTTAGAGTACAACATTTTGTCTATTTTACAGCGTTTTATTTTAAGCGATTGGAAGTTGTTTTTTTTAGAAAAGGTAAAAAGAGGTAATTTCTTAAGTTATATTACAGCATTTTGTCTATTTTACAGCGTTTTTCTAAGCTATTGGAGGTAGTCTTTGTAACGATCTGTAACGCCCCACTCCGAGACCCACTCTAGTAAAGAGTATTACGGAGTAATACCGTCTACTAGAACGGAGAATAGAGTATAATGGAAGCGCCCATATGTAATCAAGCTATAACTATCTACTGAATACGTCGAATAAGTGGTTTTCATTTCTCAAGTGGTTCGACATATTCAATAAATATTTATAACGAAACTACAATGGCTAAGAAAATAGGTTCAGAACAAACATAATACAAAATGATAACATCATCATCACAGAACAGTCACATAACAGTCACAGAACATAGGTACAATATATCGTCAATACAGATCCAAGTATCAAAAGGTGGGTACAAAGCCACCGCTCACACATGTGAGTCAAAAATATGTACATAAGAGTCTGAAATAACAGAGTAGCTGAATAGTGGACAAATAAAAGAGGTATCTATCAGCATAGCAGATAATGTCCAAGCGGAAGCACAGAAAGCTAAGTCCAGAGACCTAACCTGAAACAACTCGGTCTGACCCGAGCGAAAACACTCGGGTCAGGCTAGCTAAACAATCAGTAATAACTGAGATATATATAATAATGCAGTACATAAATAAAACAGTACTTCTCCAAAGAGAAGAGTA
The DNA here is from genome assembly GCA_030765085.1 of Allium cepa. NCBI lineage: Eukaryota > Viridiplantae > Streptophyta > Magnoliopsida > Asparagales > Amaryllidaceae > Allium > Allium cepa. The sequence goes on from CM060931.1 coordinate 890,306,374, forward strand.
ATATGGACTACATGAATATAATGACGATCCCTAATCATCAATAAATAGTAAAAATCTCCAAAGAGAATACAAACACCAAAGTGTGGAATAAATAAAATCGCCTCATATCATCGGCGTAGCCAAAGCTAGATAAAGTTGCCCATAGGCAATTATCCCAAGAGTGACCAGAGTCAGTAATCAATGCCCAAGCAAAGATCGATGCTCCAAAGAGCAATAGGGATATACTGAAAAGTCAATGAAATCAAACACTGAAAAGCAGTGTCCAGAGACACTGTGAATCCACAAGGTAATCGAACTTACATCGTATGGTTCCATAGAACCAACACCGAATGGCAATACTCGAATGGATATAAAATCATCAGATAATACAAATATTGCACGTGCACCGACCAGAGTCGTTGTTGACAAGTACTGTAGAGTTGTGATCGATCACTCGCACAGATGCGGAACGCGCGAAACGGCGAGATCCTTCCCAGAAGGATAAAGGCCCAGAGGCGCACGCCGAAAAATAAAATGCTCCATAGAGCAGGTGTCCAGAGACGGTTGCCCAGAGGCATGGTGACCGAGAGGTCCAGTACTGGCCGCCCAAAGGCTAATGTGCCACTAACTTCTTGGAGAGGAACCCGTAAAGTGTTAACAATGAGTCCCATACCCCACGTTCGCACTAAACGGTTTCCTAACCAATAGTAAGCTCACACTCCAAACAATAAAAAGTCCACCTCATATCATCGGTAGACTAGACTCAAAGGTCAAAACGATCAATCGAATAGGTCGGGGATTAACCGGAAAGAAAATACACACGGTTTCCATAGGCCGGATATTTCCTAACCGTTTAAGAACCTTTCCACTTCGCTCGACGTGCTAAAAGTGAGTGTGAGATTTTTATTATAGAAAATAATGGTGTAAACGGATTTTAATTGATTTTGAAATCACTTTAAAACGGTCTTTTGAAAAGTCTCCTATTATGGAGTAATTAATTTAATAATTAAAAATAATATTATATAATAATTTTCAAAAGTCATTTTGGAGTGAAAAATCCTTTTAAATACTTTTTATAAAGCCCGTGTACGAAATCCAGGGACAATTCTCAAAGAAATCGACGAAAACCAGAAAATCATCAAAAATATTCTAAGTGTTTGAAACCATTCAAAAACTGCTGCGAACCCAAGTTCGGCAATTTATTTGGACCAGTAAACTGTGTCCAAATGGCATGTAAACTGGTAGGCATGTAGTCCGACATCCCTAATTTAAGATGCAAAAAGAATTTCTGGATTCTGAGTTGAGACGAAGTGGCAGCGACGTCTCAAAGTTGAACCTAGAAAAAGATTCACACTGTTTTCCAACAGCGACCAGAGTCTAACTTTGGCACGAAAATTGAAGTACCAAACGAACTCCAATGTTGCCCAAATTTTTCAGAGATGGAGATCGGAACTACATCTTTCCAACGAGACCAAAAATGTCAAATTCCGACTTCCGATGCGAACGTGGCGGCATCGCGAAGTGGCACTCAAAAGCTGGAACAGAGGTAATGTTTGAATTTTTTTTTTTTTTTTGATGGTGGACGCGGGCCCGGCCCGCGTCAGTCCGCCCCAGCCCGCGCGGGCTGGGGGGCTTGGGCCCGCCCCCAGCCCGCCCGGGCTGGGGGAAAACCCACCCCAGCCCACGCGGGCTGGGGGTCTTGGGCCCGACCCCAGCCCACGCGGGCTGGGGGTACTGGGCCCGGCCCAGCCCACACGGGCTGGGGACTTGGGCCGCGCCCCGGCCCACTGTGGGCTGGGGTCTGTGGCCCGCCCCCAGCCCCTTGCGGGCTGGGGTCTGTGGCCCGCCCCCAGCCCGGGCGGGCTGGGGGCCTGTGCGCTCCCGGGCTGCGCCCGGGCTGGGGCCTGGGTGCAACCCAGGCCTGTCCTGGTGCACCCAGAGCCCATTTTTAGGCTGATTTCAGCCTGCATATTTCCAGCAAGCTGTTTTTTGCATTTTTTGATGATTTAGGGGTGTTTTTCTCAATTTTTGGCATCAAAAATCACCAATAACCATCACTAATCACCATATAATGATTATAACACTAAATTAAAGGAAACCAAGGTCAAAACTTAGCTTTACAACTAGCAATAATTACTAATCAATAGTAATTACCTCAATTAAGCAAAGGATCAAATGGTTTTAGTGCACAATATCAAGCAAGCCAAACTCCTCAACGCTAAAGCAAAGATCAAGAAGCTTCAAGGACCCAAAATCAAAAAAGAAAACAAAATAATGATTACTACAAGATGATAGAGATAAATGGGGATTAAGAAAGAGGATTAGAGAATAGGAGAGATTGCATTACCTTTCTTCTTCTCTTTTCTTTTTCTTCTAGGATTAAACTAATTTATGAAGAGAAGGAGATGGAGCTTCTAAATGGAGGCCATTAATTTTGTTTAGATCTAGGTTTTAGGAATTTATTAAAAGGAGGAGGGTTAGGGTTTATGGGAGGGGTTTGAGATATTAAATAGGAGTGGGTTGGTTAATGGGTCATGGTAAGAGGTTTTAAAACCCATTAGGACTTAGTTTATTTTCCTAAGGTTATCATGTGAATAAAACCATTAACCATATAATTGCTCATTTGGCCCATTAACCTATAATCACATAAAAAAATCCCCCATTTCAACCCAAAAATATTTTAATTTGCGAACCAATTGCAAATTTAAATTCCCAAAAATTTGTTTAGCTCCCTTTTTAACTTAAAATCATAATTTTAATTCATTATTCGGTAATTGCAATCTCAGGGTTGTTACAGGCTCCCACCCTTAAGGAAATTGCGTCCCCGCAATTCCTTAAATATAGAAGTCGTCTATAACATCTAATCCACAAAAGGAATACAGAAGATAAAATATAGATGCTCACCCGTGCCGCAAGATGAAAGAAAACCAGGATAAGTACGCTCGATAAATTCTCTGGTCTCCCAAGTGCAGTCCTTACGATTAGACGACCATTGAATCTTCACAAGCGGAACCTCTTTATTTCGAAGACGTCTGACCTCCGAATCAAGCACACGAAGAGGTTGTTGTTCTATAGATAGATCGGGTGAGATCTCCAAATCAGGTACGATATGAGGCTCGATAATAGAATCAGGATCGCGGACACACTTGCGAAGCTGGGAAACATGGAACACGTCGTGTATTCCAGAGAAATGAGCAGGTAGAGCCACACGATAAGCAACGGGGCCGATGCGTTCCGTAATAGGAAATGGTCCAATATAGCGAGGAGCCAATTTCCCTGTGGAGCTGAAACGCACAACCCCCTTCATGGAAGAAACCCGAATAAAGACAGAATCGCCAATGGAGAACTCAAGAGGCTTCCTACGGTTGTTCGCGTAGGATTTCTGGCGGTCCTGTGCCTCTTTCATTCTCTGACGGATAAGCACGATCTTCTCAGAAGATTCCCGAACTGAATCTGGACCAAGAATGAGCTTCTCGCCAGACTCTAACCAACAAGCAGGAGAGCGACATGGCCTTCCGTAGAGAGCCTCGAAAGGTGCCATGCCGATACTAGACTGAAAGCTGTTGTTGTAGGAGAACTCTACGAGCGGTAAGTGATCCTCCCAACTACCTCCGAAATCCAGAATACAACAGCGCAAAAGATCCTCTAAAATACGATTCACCCTCTCCGTCTGACCGTCGGTCTGAGGATGATAAGCAGTCGAGAGATTCAGCTTTGTGCCCAAAGCTGACTGTAGGCACTTCCAGAAGTGACTAGTAAAGATAGTGTCTCGATCACAGACGATAGAGTTAGGAATGCCATGAAGTCGAATGACCTCCTTCACATAGAGCTTGGCCAACTGAGGTGCAGTTCGAGTGGACTTAATCGGAATGAAATGAGCCGATTTGGTCAAGCGATCAACAATAACCCAGATAGAAGTATGGCCTGACCTCGATCGAGGCAGACCATCAATAAAATCCATGCATATCTGATCCCATTTCTATAATGGAATCTCTAGCGGCTGAAGAAGACCAGATGGACGCTGATGCTCGGCCTTGATCTGTTGACAAGTTATGCAACCGCTCACATAACTTGCCACATCTCTCTTCAAACCCTCCCAATAATATAGCCGGCACATATCGGCATACATCTTACTCGACCCGGGATGAATAGTGTACTTAGTGCGATGGCACTCGTCCAGAATGTCACGCCTAAGTGATAAATCAGATGGTACAACAATACGGTTCTTCCTACGAAGATACCGATGAAAATCCAGAGAATAATCCAGCAATGTCTCATCACTGGATCCCAACTCGAGAAGATGAATAAGATGCAATAAGTCTGGATCCTGCCGCTGAGGATGGGCAATGCGATCCAATAAGACAGGACGAGCTTCCAAGCTGAATAATAAGACCGGAGAATCAGAAGATGGAGCTCGATCTCTAATATCACATAAAGATAGAGTCTCAAGAACATCCCACTCGGCAATCATCATAGAAACTACCGCCGAATGCTTGCGACTGAGCGCATCTGCAACACGATTACCCTTGCCAGGGGTATACTGAATATCTAAATCATATGAGGCGAGAAACTCAAGCCATCGCTGCTGCCTCATATTGAGATCCCTCTGACTGAATAGATACTTCAGCGACTTGTGATCGGTGTAAAGAGTGAAGCGTTCGCCTAATAGAAAGTGACGCCACGTCTTCAAGGCAAAGACGATAGCTGCCAACTCAAGATCATGAGTCGGATAGCGAACCTCATTCGGACGTAGCTGCCTGCAAGCATAAGCAACTACCTGATCCTTCTGCATAAGCACGGAACCGAGCCCGCTACCACAAGCATCGGTGTAAACAACCAGATCCTGATTACTTTCAGGAACCACAAGGATAGGAGCATGAGTGAGAAGTTCCTTCAGTCGCTGAAAGGAAGCTTCACACTTATCAGACCAAATAAAGCGAACACCCTTACGAGTCAGCGTCGTAAGGGGAAGTGCAACTCGAGAGAAATCCTTGACAAACCGACGGTAATAACCCGCCAGACCAAGGAAGCTGCGAATATCATGAACGTTCTCGGGCTGCTTCCAATTCTGAATAGCTTCGATCTTGGCAGGATCGACAGAAACACCCTCAGATGATACAATATGGCCCAAGAACTTGACCTTGCTCTCCCAAAAATGGCACTTGGAGAGCTTGGCCTTAAGCTGATGCTGACGAAGAGTATCCAAGACGATCCGCAAATGATGAACATGCTCTGCCTCGGATCTAGAGTAAATAAGAATATCGTCGATGAAAACCAGAACGAATCTATCGATGTATTCCCGGAATACTCGATTTATAAGATCGACGAAGAAAGTCGGTGCGTTCGTCAAGTCGAATGGCATGACCAACCACTCAAAAGAACCATAACGAGTGCGGAAAGCGGTAAGAGGAATGCTATCTTCCGCAACTCGGAGCTGATGAAATCCGGTGGCAAGGTCGAGCTGGGAAAAGACCTTCGCACCGCTCAACTGATCAAACATATCGTCTATCCGTGGTAATGGATAACGATTTCTGATGGTCAACTCATTAAGCTTGCGATAGTCAATGCAAAGCCTAAGAGAGCCATCGGGCTTCTTAACGAAGACCACAGCAGCACCCCATAGCGAAGAACTGGACCGAATGAACTGCTTCGCCTCAAGCTCAACTAACTGTTTCCTGAGTTCCTCATTCTCTTTAGTAGACATCCTCGTGGGAGGACGCGCAACTGGGTGAGAGCCTGGAATGAGATCGATGCGGAACTCAATGGCCCGCTTTGGCGGCAGGCCAGATACTGGCTCGAATACGTCGGGGAAATCCCGAACAACAGGAATACGAGATAAGTCCAAATCCTCATCTCGTAAATCAAGAGAAAATAGAGTAACATCAGAAAGCCCAACATCCTGAAGAACAATAGCTAACGGAGAGGACGAATCGGGGTGATGAATGAATAATATCCGCTCCGAACAAATAATTTTGGCGTCATGCTGAACGAGCCAATCCATGCCAAGAATCATATCAAATCCCAAATACTCCATAACGTGAAGATTCGCACGGAAAGAAAATCCACAAAGATCGATATCTATATTCTCACAAAGCAAGCTAAGGGTCGTGGATCCGCCAATGGGATTCACAATCCTTAGTGAAGAAACCAGACAAGTAACATCCAACGATAAAGCATCTACTAGCCCCTTTGATACGAATGAGTGAGAGGCACCCGTATCAAAGAGAACTCTACAAGATCTACCACGAAATAAAATAGAACCTTCGAGAACGGAAGGATGCGTACCTCGAGGCTGAGCTGAAGATGCAGGAGCCTTGGCAGCATTAAGCTTGCCAGGCTCGGCACTAGCTGGAGCAATAGGACAAGTGGAGATCCTGTGTCCCTCCTTCTTGCAGAAAGTGCAATAGAGAGGTTTGGGGCACTCTCGAATAAAGTGATCTGGAGAACCGCAGTTGAAGCATTTCCTCGGAGGACGAGTTCCACTAGGCTGTGACTGAATCTGAGGCTGAGTCTGAGGCTGAGCCTGGACAGCAGAACTGCCAGTCTTCTTCTTCTTGTTCCAAGGCTTGTTCTTCTGAAATGGACCCCGCTTCTGGTTGGGGTTTTTGGAACCCCCACCACCATCATCACTATGCTCCATCTCGACTGACTCAAGATGTAGGGCTGCATCGACTAGCTTCTCGAATGAGAGCTCAAGCTGTAGCATAAGATGCCTCTTCAGATATTTCTTCAAGCCCTCAACAAATTTGAGGTTCCTCTTATAAGGAGTAGCAATAAACTCAAGGCCGTACTTGGATAGGGCCTCGAAGGAAGAGACATAGTCGGATACGGAGGACTTCCCCTGCTTGAGATCAAGAAAGCGGCGAGCAAGGGAGTTCTTCTCTGACTCTGGGATGAATTTGAGCTCAAATCTCTGACGAAACTGAGCCCAAGTAAGTGTGGTCTCATCGACCTCGGCAATAAGTAGTTCATACCAATCCAGGGCACGACTCAGAAGCTGACTAGAAGCAATAAGAACACGGTCATGATCCGGGATATCCATACGAGTGAAAATGCGCTCGCATATCCGAATCCAAGCCTGGACCTCTAAGACATTCTCGGAGCCACTGAACGGCTTCCCTCCGAGATGGGTAAAATCACTGCAGAGACGCGCAAAAACAGACATGCGCGGAGCATCAGCAACTGGGGCTGGAGACTGGGAATGAGACTGAGAATTCCGAACCAGCTCCATGATCTGGTCGGTAGTCATGAACACGCCCTCTGGATGAGTGTTGCTGGACTGCCCAGCAGCACTAGTCTGACGTGTGGTTCTCCCTCTTCCCCTTCCAGACATACTGAAAGTCAAATGGGAATTAGAGTTAGACAAGATTCAATGATAGATACTTAATTAAGGAATACTACGGAATATAATAAATTCCTACACATATTCCTAACTTATCTATCAATAAGCATAAGGAAGGGATTTGATTTAATTCGGATCCAATTAAAATGTATTGTACTAAGTGTAACCGTTCTGTGTTTGTCATGCTTAATTCTGAACCTTAGCTCTGATACCAAGATGTAACGCCCCACTCCGAGACCCACTCTAGTAAAGAGTATTACGGAGTAATACCATCTACTAGAACGGAGAATAGAGTATAATGGAAGCGACCATATGTAATCAAGCTATAACTATCTACTGAATACGTCGAATAGGTGGTTTTCTTTTCTCAAGTGGTTCGACATATTCAATAAATTTTTATAACGAAACTACAATGGCTAAGAAAATAGGTTCAGAACAAACATAATACAAAATGATAACATCATCATCACAGAACAGTCACATAACAGTCACAGAACATAGGTACGTATAATATATCGTCAATACAGATCCAAGTATCAAAAGGTGGGTACAAAGCCACCGCTCACACATGTGAGTCAAAAATATGTACATAAGAGTCTGAAATAACAGAGTAGCCGAATAGTGGACAAATAAAAGAGCTATCTATCAGCATAGCAGATAATGTCCAAGCGGAAGCACAGAAAGCTAAGTTCAGAGACCTAACCTGAAACAACTCGGTCTGACCCGAGCGAAAACACTCGGGTCAGGCTAGCTAAACAATTAGTAATAACTGAGATATATATAATAATGCAGTACATAAATAAAACAGTACTTCTCCAAAGAGAAGAGTAATATGGACTACATGAATATAATGACGATCCCTAATCATCAATAAACAGTAAAAATCTCCAAAGAGAATACAAACACCAAAGTGTGGAATAAATAAAATCGCCTCATATCATCGGCGTAGCCAAAGCTAGATAAAGTTGCCCATAGGCAATTATCCCAAGAGTGACCAGAGTCAGTAATCAATGCCCAAGCAAAGATCGATGCTCCAAAGAGCAATAGGGATATACTGAAAAGTCAATGAAATCAAACACTGAAAAGCAGTGTCCAGAGACACTGTGAATCCACAAGGTAATCGCACTTACATCGTATGGTTCCATAGAATACAACACCGAATGGCAATACTCGAATGGATATAAAATCATCAGATAATACAAATATTGCACGTGCACCGACCAGAGTCGTTGTTGCCAAGTACTGTAGAGTTGTGATCGATCACTCGCACAGATGCGGAACGCGCGAAACGGCGAGATCCTTCCCAGAAGGATAAAGGCCCAGAGGCACACGCCGAAAAATAAACTGCTCCATAGAGCAGGTGTCGAGAGACGGTTCCCAGAGGCATGGTGACCCAGAGGTCCAGTACTGGCCGCCCATAGGCTAATGTGCCACTAACTTCTTGGAGAGGAACCCGTAAAGTGTTAACAATGAGTCCCATACCCCACGTTCGCACTAAACGGTTTCCTAACCAATAGTAAGCTCACACTCCAAACAATAAAAAATCCACCTCATATCATCGGTAGACTAGACTCAAAGGTCAAAACGATCAATCGAATAGGTCGGGGATTAACCGGAAAGAAAATACACACGGTTTCCATAGGTCGGATATTTCCTAACCGTTTAAGCACCTTTCCACTTCGCTCGACGTGCTAAAAGTGATGTGAGATTTTTATTATAGAAAATAATGGTGTAAACGGATTTTAATTGATTTTGAAATTACTTTAAAACGGTCTTTTGAAAAGTCTCCTATTATGGAGTAATTAATTTAATAATTAAAAATAATATTATATAATAATTTTCAAAAGTCATTTTGGAGTGAAAAATCCTTTTAAATCCTTTTTATAAAGCCCGTGTACGAAATCCAGGGACAATTCTCAAAGAAATCGACGAAAAACAGAAAATCATCAAAAATATTCTAAGTGTTTGAAACCATTCAAAAACTGCTGCGAACCCAAGTTCGTCAATTTATTTGGACCAGCAAACTGTGTCCAAATGGCATGTGAACAGGTAGACATGTAGTCCGACATCCCTACTTTAAGATGCAAAAAGAATTTCTGGATTCCGATTTGAGACGAAGTGGCAGCGACGTCTCAAAGTTGAACCCAGAAAAAGATTCACACTGTTTTCCAACAGCGACCAGAGTCTAACTTTGGCACGAAAATCGAAGTACCAAACAAACTCCAATGTTGCCCAAATTTTTCAGAGATGGAGATCGGAACTCCACCTTTCCAACGAGACCAAAAATGTCAAATTCCGACTTCCGATGCGAACGTGGCGGCATCGCGAAGTGGCACTCAAAAGCTGGAACAGAGGTAATGTTTGAATTTTTTTTTTTTATGGTGGACGCGGGCCCGGCCCGCGTCAGTCCGCCCCAGCCCGCGCGGGCTGGGGGGCTTGGGCCCGCCCCCAGCCCGCCCGGGCTGGGGGAAAACCCACCCCAGCCCACGCGGGCTGGGGGTACTGGGCCCGCCCCAGCCCACACGGGCTGGGGACTTGGGCCGCGCCCCAGCCCACTGCGGGCTGGGGTCTGTGGCCCGCCCCCAGCCCCTTGCGGGCTGGGGGAAAAGGGGCGGCCCCAGCCCCTTGCGGGCTGGGGTCTGTAGCCCGCCCCCAGCCCGGGCGGGCTGGGGGCCTGTGCGCTCCCGGGCTGCGCCCGGGCTGGGGCCTGGGTGCAACCCAGGCCTGTCCTGGTGCACCCAGAGCCCATTTTTAGGCTGATTTCAGCCTGCATATTTTCAGCAAACTGTTTTTTGCATTTTTTGATGATTTAGGGGTGTTTTTCTCAATTTTTGGCATCAAAAATCACCAATAACCATCACTAATCACCATATAATGATTATAACACTAAATTAAAGGAAACCAAGGTCAAAACTTAGCTTTACAACTAGCAATAATTACTAATCAATAGTAATTACCTCAATTAAGCAAAGGATCAAATGGTTTTAGTGCACAATATCAAGCAAGCCAAACTCCTCAACCCCAAAGCAAAGATCAAGAGGCTTCAAGGACCCAAAATCAAAAAAGAAAACAAAATAATGATTACTACAAGATGATAGAGATAAATGGGGATTAAGAAAGAGGATTAGAGAATAGGAGAGATTGCATTACCTTTCTTCTTCTCTTTTCTTTTTCTTCTAGGATTAAACTAATTTATGAAGAGAAGGAGATGGAGCTTCTAAATGGAGGCCATTAATTCTGTTTAGATCTAGGTTTTAGGAATTTATGAAGAGGAGGAGGGTTAGGGTTTATGGGAGGGGTTTGAGATATTAAATAGGAGTGGGTTGGTTAATGGGTCATGGTAAGAGGTTTTAAAACCCATTAGGACTTAGTTTATTTTACTAAGGTTATCATGTGAATAAAATTCTAAGAAGCATCCTAGTTTTAAATAAAACGATATAATTGCTCATTTGGCCCATTAACCTATAATCACATAAAAAAAATTACCCATTTCAACCCAAAAATATTTTAATTTGCGAACCAATTGCAAATTTAAATTCCCAAAAATTTGTTTAGCTCCCTTTTTAACTTAAAATCATAAATTTAATTCATTATTCGGTAATTGCAATCTCAGGGTTGTTACACGATCCCAGTTTTAATGACGAATTTAAATTTGTAATTTAATTAAATTTTTGGATTAAATTTTGGATTTGTTTGAATTTTTCAAATTTAATAAGAACGTATACTTATTTGCTTTTAAAATTTGATTTGAAACTCAAAAATGAATATTTTCAGTTGAATTGAATTATAAATAAAGTGTTTAAAATAAAACTAAATTCTCTCAATATAAATAGATGTTAAACTGGAGAAAAAAAATATAATGTAACATCCTGGAATTTTGTTAAATTTAATTTAGTAAATTATTTGAATTTTTAAATTTAATTTGTGAAATTCAACAGAAGTTTAATATTTTTGATATTAATATTACAAAGTTGTATGGAATTAAATCAATTTTGATAGTAAAGTTTAAATGAAAAATAATAACAACGAATAAATAAAAATAGCTAACAAATAAGAGATTGTTTCAAAACAATAAAATAAAATATAGGTGATAAGTTAAATATTAATAGTATAAACTATGAATAGAAATGAAAGTTGAAATGTATGTTTGTAACAAAATCACAAAAGTAAAGACATATATTTTAATATAAGTGTGTAGAAATATAAAGGTGAACCAGATAAGTAGGTTGTAAACCAAACTAGAGTAAAGTGTTGTATTCAGCAAACAAAACATTAGATTATGAAAATCTACTAACAAAATAAAATAGTACTTGCCAAAAGAACAAAATAAAAACTTGCAAAGTAAAACAAGAAAGTAACTATTCAAAAAGATTAAAAAAAACACTTACCTATAAAATAAAGTGAACAGCATAAGCTGTAAACAAGCATGAACACGACATGCTATAAATACAAAGCAACATGCTTTCATTAAATGCTTACTCTTCAGCCACCCTTGAAGGAAGGAGGAAAGCATGGGTTGTACAAGCCTATATAAAAATAAATATACAATATAATGATACTTTGTACTTTACTTGAGCCTGCATGTCCTCTCTATATACATGACATTTGTCATAGTTTATATGTTCAACAATCACAACAAAGATCAGAAAACAAAGAGAAAAGCAACTACATCAATTCAAACAACAAGATCAACAACAAACAGGATTCAAAAGGGAATCATTTGCATTTTTCAAACAATAAGTGTTATCTGTTCTTCTCCACTTCACATTCCAAGTGAGTAACTTAAATTTTAAAATACTTAAGTATATATGTTGCTTAATTATTGTCTGAGATGTGTATATATATTTATGCATTCCTGTGTATGTATGTTGATGTTTAAGTATATATATGTCTGCCTGTACAAATTTAGTTACCTCTGTTCTTGTTTCTTCCAGACCAGATTTGCAAACAAATTCTCATCCTTAGATTTAATAACTGATAGAATTTAAAATATAAACAAAAGTTGTTTGTTTGATTATAAACTAAGTTTTTAAATTCTATTTAAGATAAAGCAACTTGTAAATCCCTCTGGAAATCAAAACATCTGAGCAAATCTTTAAACAAGTCAAAATTTAAACATTTTATTTTACGATTTGAGGCATGTAAACTGAATTCATACATTATAATATGAATTTTAAAGCTGAAAGTGTAATTTTTAGTGTTAGGATTTAAGAGCAGTTCGACTTTGTATTCTAAACATTATTTGGTCAAATTCCGGCGTGATGGTGAACTGGGGTAGTCGAGGTTATGTGAGGTGGTGGAGGAGGCTATGGAGGTGCCTGGAAAAATGGTCGGAGGTGGTAATAACGGCGGTGGCGACGGCGACGACCAGTTCTTGGCAGTAGACCTAGTTTTGGTGGGGTTTAGAATTTTGATCGCTAAAGCCTCCAGAGTTGATCGAGTGTAACGACACTGAGGGGAAAGCTAGTGTGGTGTTTGTCGGAGATGTAGCCGGTGGGGGTGACGCTCCTGTGGTCGGAAGATGGTGTGCGAGGGGATTTTCGATCGGAGTATCTTGTTTCAATTTGATCGAGTTGCCTCGATTTCGATTTTGAATAAAACGATGGGTGATCGGTGATGGATTGAGTTGAGGGGCTCAACGATGACTAGATGGCGACGGCAGTGGTGGCCAGGACATCGGCGGTGGATGGTGCAAGTGCACACTTGTTTGCGTGTGTCAGTGATTATGGTTGGGTGGTTATAGTTGGGAAGATGAAGATAACTCGAAGGAAGTATCGAGTAATATTGGGTTTGGCTCGAGTCTTAACTCGAGTGCATTCAGTTGTGCGCCAGGTTAGATCAACACTTAAACAAAATTTTGAAAAAAAAAATACTCACACGGGTTGGTTTGGGGGAAAACTCGAAGCACTCAGGCATTTTTCTCGGGTGTGACTCGAAGCGGGTCTCATGTTTGATATAAAAACAGATTTTGACTTTAAAACCAGATTTAAATTTTAAATATTTTTAACCCATGTTTTAGGATAATTGTTTTGGCTTAAAATTGGATTAATAAGTGTTAATTAATTATAAATAAAAGGTTAGTTAATTAATTAATTAAGATAATTAACTAAGAAGCAATTAATTAATAAAAAGTGATAAAAAGATAATTTTTAAGTTTATTTAAACTTAAAATTCATATGTTGAAAATTATGGTTTATCTTAAATTAATTAAGGATAATTTATTAATGATTAAAGATTGATAAATCAAATGATTAAAGAATAATTAATCAAAGGAAAAATTAATGTATGTGATAAATTAATTAAGGTAATTAATTTGAGGATAATTAATTAATTAAAGGTTAATTAATTAATGAAAGTTATTAAAGGATGATTTATTAATTAAGGATTAATTAATTAACATAATTAATTAGGAATAATTAATTATTGATTAAAAGATAATTAACTAAAATGGTTTACAATTAATTTATTATTAATTAACTAAGATTTGTAGTTTATTCATAAGTAATTAACCTGGTATAAATTAATTATAATTAGATACTAATTTATCTTACTTATGAATATTTGGATTCTATTGGATGATTTGATTGTTTGATATCCTTGATATATTATGCTTTGTGATACATCCTGATATATGTTGTGATCTGTAATTTACTTATCTGTGATATATATCTGTGCTGTGAATGAACGATAAGCGTGATAGTTAATACCGCTTATTAACTATATTTCTGTATTCTGATCTGTGATGATTGAATGATGTTGCACTACTGTGTGAAACCCCTGGACAACACTTTTACACACACAAATATGGATTTCACGTGGAAATCGGTTAAGTCACAGATAATTTAAATTTGATGTTTTTGAAATTGAAATTTTAGTTTCAATTGATTTTGAAATTGGAAATTTGGGTTTAAAGTGAAAAGCTTTTGAAATAGAATTTCAAAGATAAAACATATTTTCGAATAACTTGATTAAGTTTTGGAATTTAAATATTTTGATTTAAATTTGAATTCAATACTTGAAATTGAATTTTATGATTTGAAGCTAGGGATTAACGATATTATACTAGTTATATATGAGTCAAACCATTGTTTAAGTATTGTTCTTTTAGGAATTTGAATTAACCCAAAGATTGTAACTTGTATAAATGAAATAAGGTTTTTCTGAAATAACATTGTTGTTTCTAAATGATAAAAAGCTTTCATAGGAGAAATGAATTTCAAATTGTATTAAACGGATTTCAAGTTTAAACTGAAATAGTTTTCCAAGTTACAAATGAATATCTGGAAACGAATTTTGAAAGAGAATATTTGGGAACGAACTTTGAAAGATATAAGTTAAATCTTAATTTAAAGATTTAATGAATTAAATCCAATTGAATTGGAATTGTTTTGAAATCCAGGAATGAATCTTTGAGAAACTAGGTGAACTTTATGAAATAAATCCTTTTGTTTTAAAAGATTGGAAATGGTAAATTGTTAAACCATTTGAAAGAAAAGCTTTGGATTTTTAAGTTGTGACTTAATTGCAATCCCATATCCATATGTTTTAAATATTGTGCTCACTATTCGGATTAGCCGGGAAAGGATCTTTGGGTCGTATAACCCATTCCGAATATGTGATACGTCGTTATGGATAGCATTTGAAGACCGGTGGTGAAGACCGGGTATTTGCGAGAACGATAGGACGACCTATCGATTGTCTCTGCACCGAGTAACTATGGTATAGAGATTCCCTAAGTGATGGGAAGTTCGATCGGGATTGCGAATACCCGGATTGCAAGGTCTTCTTTGGAAGTGCCTTCGGTTCTGTTCGAACCCAGAATAGACTTGTATAGATTGCATGTCTGACATTACATTTTGAGATATAAAGCGGATTTCTTTTAAATACATTTCTGTTGGTGGCGGAGAATTTATTCTCTTAGCTTAACACCCTTCTCTGAGACGTACGAGCTCAGAGGTTATGTAGTTGAAGGTTATCAGCGATATATTCCCAATTTGGTAATGTGACATGCTGAGTGTTGCTGTGAAAGGATCATTGTGTTGATCATTTGTGATAGGATCATTTGTTTGATCGTTTATCTTTGTGATCATTTCTATGATCATTTGTTGACCCAAAGCACAGCTTTTGTTTAAAGCGTGGCTTTTTGGACGAGACTTCGTCGAACCTCACACCCCGGAATTGTCAAAACAGGAAAGATGCAGCAAGGTTATGAGGGGTAGCTCCCTTTAGGGTATGTGCATTTCCTTTTGGAAAAAGGGTGGTATCATGGTATGGAGCCCAGATACTTACTCATGTTGAAACACTTTATTATTATGGTGTGATGTTGATTACGAGCGCTCGGTTAAAGGTCCCAAAGGACCGAGGGATGGCATACTCGTGTCAGTAGTTACCCAGTTAGGGGTAACCCAGCCTTGTGTTGGCAGAGATCCGGTTAGGTTCTCGGGGACGTCCTTCCAGAGGCGTTCTCATGTGGCAATGGGAAGTTTCTTGGCCTGACCATTTGTTGGAAATCCAAAGAAACAATACGATCTTGTACGGTTTTAGTTGTATAACCTGCCATGGAATGTTGCGGTAACCTGCTATTGAACATGGTAGCTATAGTAGGCATAAGTGCAGAATGCCTATGCTGGCTAAGATTTATATCTTTATTTTCGAAATGAATTTTTCCTACACTATGCACTAGCAATAATATCAAATGTTTCTTTTTAATGCGTATCAAGCATCTTTGACTATCATA
Organism: Allium cepa; assembly: GCA_030765085.1. Taxonomy (NCBI): domain Eukaryota; kingdom Viridiplantae; phylum Streptophyta; class Magnoliopsida; order Asparagales; family Amaryllidaceae; genus Allium; species Allium cepa. The sequence continues at coordinate 890,322,432 of CM060931.1, forward strand.
AGGAGAAATCTCCTCCGATTCTGCGTTTGCATTGTGTGTGTGTGCGGGAGGCCTTATGGTAGTCTCATTTTTAAAAAGCATTGCGAATTGACTTTGAAAATCTTTTGTTGAATGTTTTAAAAGATAAACTGTTTTAGTTGTTCACACCAGTCGCACGACTGATCCGGAGTTTATTGTTTCTTTCCTAAACTCTGGGTGCTCATTATTTTCTACACGAGCAGTCTAGAGTTTGGATTTTTCAGATAGTCGGGTTTAGTAGATTATCTTGAGTTAGTTCAGTCTTTGGACCACACCAGTCTTGCTTAGCTTGGTGCATTGTTATTGGGAGTTCGAGCTATTGCTGGATTGGTTCTTGGAGTTGGGAGTTGCGGGTTTGGAGTTCTCTTTTGAAGACTATCTTAGAGTTATATTGTTCCGCTGCTAGATGTTATCTATTTTTCTTTTCCGCTGCTATTTTATTGTATCATATCTCTGATGTATATTGATATCTATTGGATCATCTGTTGTATCAGATATTGTATCAAAGCTGTATATCAATGTATTATTCTTTTATTCTGCTGTGTTATTTACTTAATGTTGTTATAAGCTCCGGCGAATCGGATTTGAACGGTCGAATCTATGACATTCGAATACGATATGAAGTTTGGATGTCGATTTTCGAGCGGGCAAAATCCGTCTCGTCACATTTGGTATCAGAGCTAAGGTTAAAACTTTAGCTTAGTAGTATAAACACATTAAGTAGGTCATTAGATATAGGGTGAAGTATACCCTAGAATGAGAAATCCCTAAGATATCTGTTTAAATGCCTCAGTAAATTCTCTTACTATTCACCGATAGTAAGTATGAGTGCAAGAAGATAACGAGATAGGGGACAGGGAAGTACAACTATAATTGGTCAATACTCTGTATCAACAGTGGAAACAACTTTATTCTCAATCTCTTTTTAATTCGTTTCCAAAATTCTTTTGATTGCTTCGTGACAGCTCCAGAAAGAAGTTTCAGTGTGATGATGGCCCTATGAATCGTTGTAGGAAAATTCTTATTTCGTATCTTCATCGATTTCTTTTCAGTTTTTAATTTAAACATTAATGAATTTGAAATTTGAATAAATTGGAAATTTTAAATGAATTAGAAATTTTAAATTGAGTTAAAATTGATTAGTAGAATATGAGGATAAATTGAATTGTATCGATAAATCGATTTCATGTAAAACCAAATTTGAAATTCTATTATAATTTTTGTATCTATTGATTGATATTCTGATTTAGTGAGTCAAATGCAGAAATGATATCCAGTTTGATCTGAAAGGATATTTCTCTATCTTTTATCTATCTTCGTTATCTCTCTCTGGCGAATTTCGAGGACGAAATTCCTTTTAAAGGGGGAAGTCTGTAATCCCAGTTTTAATGACGAATTTAAATTTGTAATTTAATTAAATTTTTGGATTAAATTTTGGATTTGTTTGAATTTTTCAAATTTAATAAGAACGTATACTTATTTGCTTTTAAAATTTGATTTGAAACTCAAAAATGAATATTTTCAGTTGAATTGAATTATAAATAAAGTGTTTAAAATAAAACTAAATTCTCTCAATATAAATAGATGTTAAACTGGAATATATATATATATATATATATATATATATATATATATATATATATATAATGTAACATCCCGGAATTTTGTTAAATTTAATTTAGTAAATTATTTGAATTTTTAAATTTAATTTGTGAAATTCAACAGAAGTTTAATATTTTTGATATTAATATTACAAAGTTGTATGGAATTAAATCAATTTTGATAGTAAAGTTTAAATGAAAAATAATAACAACGAATAAATAAAAATAGCTAACAAATAAGAGATTGTTTCAAAACAATAAAATAAAATATAGGTGATAAGTTAAATATTAATAGTATAAACTATGAATAGAAATGAAATTTGAAATGTATGTTTGTAACAAAATCACAAAAGAAAAGACATACATTTTAATATAAGTGTGTAGAAATATAAAGGTGAAACAGATAAGTAGGTTGTAAACCAAACTAGAGTAAAGTGTTGTATTCAGCAAACAAAACATTAGATTATGAAAATCTACTAACAAAATAAAATATTACTTGCCAAAAGAATAAAATAAAAATCTGCAAAGTAAAACAAGAAAGTAACCATTCAAAAAGATTAAAAAAAACACTTACCTATAAAATAAAGTGAACAGCATAAGCTGTAAACAAGCATGAACACGACATGCTATAAATACAAAGCAACATGCTTTCATTAAATGCTTACTACTCTTCAGCCACCCTTGAAGGAAGGAGGAAATCATGGGTTGTACAAGCCTGTATAAAAATAATTATAAAATATAATGATACTCTGTACTTTACTTGAGCCTGCATGTCCTCTCTATATACATGAGATTTGTCTTAGTTTATACGTTCAACAATCATAACAAAGATCAGAAAACAAAGAGAAAAGCAATTACATCAATTCAAACAACAAGATCAACAACAAAAAGGATTTAAAAGGGAATCATCTGCATTTTTCAAACAATAAGTGTTATCTGTTCTTCTCCACTTCACATTCCAAGTGAGTAACTTAAATTTTAAAATACTTAAGTATATATGTTGCTTAATTATTGTCTGAGATTTGTGTATATATATATATATATATATATATATATTTATGCTTTCCTATGTATGTATGTTGATGTTTAAGTATATATATGTCTGCCTGTACAAATTTAGTTACCTCTGTTCTTGTTTCTTCCAGACCAGATTTGCAAACAAATTCTCATCCTTAGATTTAATAACTGATAGAATTTAAAATATAAACAGAAGTTGTTTGTTTGTTTATAAATTAAGTTTTTAAATTCTATTTAAGATAAAGCAACTTGTAAATCCCTCTGGAAATCAAAACATCTGAGCAAATCTTTAAACAAGTCAAAATCCAAACATTTTATTTTACGATTTCAGGTATGTAAACCGAATTCATGCATTATAATATGAATTTTAAAGCTGAAAGTGTAATTTTTAGTGTTAGGATTTAAGAGCAGTTCGACTTTGTATTCTAAACATTATTTGGTCAAATTCCGGCGTGATGTTGAACTAGGGTAGTCGAGGTTGTGTGAGGTGGTGGAGGAGGCTACAAAGGTGCCTGAAAAAAATGGTCGGAGGTGGTATTAACAGCGGTGGCGACGGCGGCGACCAGTTCTTGGAAGTAGACCTAGTTTTGTTGGGGTTTAGAATTTTGATCGCTGAAGCCTCCAGAGTTGATCGAGTGTAACGACACTGAGGGGAAGGCTAGTGTAGGGTTTGTCGGAGATGTAGCCGGTGGGGGTGACGCTCCTGTGGTCGGAAGATGGTGTGCGAGGGGATTTTCGATCGGAGTATCTCGTTTCAATTTGATCGAGTTGCCTCGATTTCGATTTTGAATAAAACGATGGGTGCTGGGTGATGGATTGAGTTGAGGGGGTCAACGATGACTAGATGGCAACGACAGTGGTGGCCAGGACATCGACGGTGGATGGTGCAAGTGCACATGTGTTTGCCTGTGTCAGTGATTATGGTTGGGTGGTTATAGTTGGGAAGATGAAGATAACTCGAAGGAAGTATCGAGTAATATTGGGTTTGGCTCGAGTCTTAACTCGAGTGCATTCAGTTGTGCGCCAGGTTAGATCAACACTTAAACAAAATTTTGAAAAAAAATACTCACACGGGTTGGTTTGGGGGGAAAACTCGAAGCACTCAGGCATTTTTCTCGGGTGTGAATCGCAGTGGGTCTCAGGTTTGATATAAAAACAGATTTTGACTTTAAAACCAAATTTAAATTTTAAATATTTTTAACCCATGTTTTAGGATAATTGTTTTGGCTTAAATTTGGATTAATAAGTGTTAATTAATTATAAATAAAAGGCTAGTTAATTAATTAATTAAGATAATTAATTAAGAAGCAATTAATTAATAAAAAGTGATAAAAAGATAATTTTTAAGTTTATTTAAACTTAAAATTCATATGTTGAAAATTATGGTTTATCTTAAATTAATTAAGGATAATTTATTAATGATTAAAGATTGATAAATCAAATGATTAAAGAATAATTAATTAAAGGAAAAATTAATATATGTGATAAATTAATTAAGGTAATTAATTTGAGGATAATTAATTAATTAAAGGTTAATTAATTAATGAAAGTTATTAAGGGATGATTTATTAATTAAGGGTTAATTAATTAACATAATTAATTAGGAATAATTAATTATTGATTAAAAGATAATTAATTAAAATGGTTTATAATTAATTTATTATTAATTAACTAAGATTTGTAGTTTATTCATAAGTAATTAACCTGGTATAAATTAATTATAATTAGATACTAGTTTATCTTTCTTATGAATATTTGGATTCTATTGGATGATTTGATTGTTTGATATCCTTGATACATGATGCTTTGTGATACATCCTGATATATGTTGTAATCTGTAATTTATTTATCTGCGATATATATCTGTGATCTGTGAATGAACGATAAGTGTGATAGTTAATACCGCTTATCAACTATATTTCTGTATTCTGATCTGTGATGATTGAATGATGTTGCACTACTGTGTGAAACCCCTGGACTACACTTTTACACACACGAATATGGATTTCACGTGGAAATCGGTTAAGTCACAGATAATTTAAATTTGATGTTTTTGAAATTGAAATTTTAGTTTCAATTGATTTTGAAATTGGAAATTTGGGTTTAAAGTGAAAAGCTTTTGAAATAGAATTTCAAAGATAAAACTTATTTTCGAATAACTTGATTAAGTTTTGGAATTTAAATATTTTGATTTAAATTTGAATTCAATACTTGAAATTGAATTCTATGATTTGAAGCTAGGGATTAACGACATTATACTAGTTATATATGAGTCAAACCATTGTTTAAGTATTGTTCTTTTAGGAATTTGAATTAACCCAAAGATTGTAACTTGTATAAATGAAATAAGGTTTTTCCGAAATAACATTGTTGTTTCTAAATGATAAAAATCTTTCATAGGAGAAATGAATTTCAAATTGTATTAAAAGGATTTCAAGTTTAAACTGAAATAGTTTTCCAAGTTACAAATAAATATCTGGAAACGAATTTTGAAAGAGAATATTTGGGAACGAACTTTGAAAGGTGTAAATTAAATCTTAATTTAAAGATTTAATGAATTAAATCCAATTGAATTGGAATTGTTTTGAAATCCAGGAATGAATCTTTGAGAAACTAGGTGAACTTTATGAAATAAATCCTTTTGTTTTAAAAGATTGGAAATGGTAAATTGTTAAACCATTTGAAAGAAAAGCTTTGGATTTTTAAGTTGTGACTTAATTGAAATCCCATATCCATATATTTTAAATATTGTGCTCACTATTCGGATTAGCCGGGAAAGGATCTTTGGATCGTATAACCCATTCCGAATATGTGATACGTCGTTATGGATGGCATTTGAAGACCGGTGGTGAAGACCGGGTATTTGCGAGAATGATAGGATGACCTACCGATTGTCTCTGCACCGAGTAGCTACGGTATAGAGATTGCCTAAGTGATGGGAAGTTCGATCGGGATTGCGAATACCCGGATTGCAAGGGCTTCTTTGGAAGTGCCTTTGGTTCTGTTCGAACCCAGAATAGACTTGTATGGATTGTATGTCTGACATTACATTTTGATATATAAAGCGGATTTCTTTCAAATACCTTTCTGTTGGTGGCGGAGAATTTATTCTCTTAGCTTAACACCCTTCTCTGAGACGTACGAGCTCAGAGGTTATGTAGTTGAAGGTTATCAGCGATATATTCCCAATTTGGTAATGTGACATGCTGAGTGTTGCTGTGAAATGATCATTGTGTTGATCATTTGTGATAGGATCATTTGTTCGATCGTTTATCTTTGTGATCATTTCTATGATCATTTTTTGACCCAAAGCACAGTTTTTGTATAAAGCGTGGCTTTGTGGACGAGACTTCGTCGAACCTCACACCCCAGAATGGTCAAAACAGGAAAGATGCAGCAAGGTTATGAGGGGTAGCTCCCTTTAGGGTATGTGCATTTCCTTCTGGAAAAGGGTGGTATCGTGGTATGGAGCCCAGATACTTACTCATGTTGAAACACTTTATTATTATGATGTGATGTTGACTACGAGCACTCGGTTAAAGGTCCCAAAGGACCGAGGGATGATATACTCGTGTCAGTAGTTACCCAGTTAGGGGTAACCCGGCCTTGTGTTGGCAGAGATCCAGTTAGGTTCTCGGGGACGTCCTTCCAGAGGCGTTCTCATGTGGCAATGGGAAGTTCCTTGGCCTGACCATTTGTTGGAAATCCAAAGAAACAATACGATCTTGTATGTTTTAGTTGTATAACCTGCAATGGAATGTGGCGGTAACCTGCTATTGAACATGGTAGCTATAGTAGGCATAAGTGCGGAATGCCTATGCTGGCTAAGATTTATATCTTTATTTTCGAAATGAATTTTTCCTACACTATGCACTAGTAATAATATCAAATGTTTCTTTTTAATGCGTATCAAGCATCTTTGACTATCATAAGGAGAAATCTCCTCCGATTCTGCGTTTGCATTGTGTGTGTGTGTGCGGGAGGCCTTATGGTAGTCTCATTTTTAAAAAGCGTTGCGAATTGACTTTGAAAATCTTTTATTGAATGTTTTAAAAGATAAACTGTTTTAGTTTCTCACACCAGTCCCACGACTGATCCGTAGTTTATTGTTTCTTTCCTAAACTCTGGGTGCTCATTATTTTCTACACAAGCAGTCTAGAGTTTGGGTTTTTCAGATAGTCGGGTTTAGTAGATTATCTAGAATTAGTTCAGTCTTTGGACCACACCAGTCTTGCTTAGCTTGGTGCATCGTTATTGGGAGTTCGAGCTATTGCTGGATTGGTTCTTGGAGTTGGGAGTTGCGGGTTTGGAGTTCTCTTTTGAAGACTATCTTAGAGTTATATTGTTCCGCTGCTAGATGTTATCTATTTTGCTTTTCCCCTGCTATTTTATTGTATCATATCTCTGATGTATATTGATATCTATTGGATCATCTGTTGTATCAGATATTGTATCAAAGCGGTATATCAATGTATTATTCTTTTATTCCGCTGTGTTATTTACTTAATGTTATAAGCTCCGGCGAATCGGATTTGAATGGTCGAATCTATGACATTCGAATACGATATGTAGTATGGATGTCGATTTTCGAGCGGGCAAAATCCGTCTCGTCACAGTCTTTTTTAAAAAATGTAAAAGGGGTAATTTCTTAAGTTATAGTACAACATATTGCCTATTTTACAGTGTTTTGTTTTAACCTATTGGAAGTAGTTTTTTATTAAAAGTAAAAAGGGGTAATTTCTTAAGTTAGAGTACATCATTTTGTCTTTTTTCCAGCGTTTTGTTTTAAGCTATTGGAAGTAGTTTTTTTTTTTAAAAAAGGTATAAAGGGGTAATTTCTTAAGTTGTAGCACAGTGTTTTTGTCTATTTTACAACGTTTTGTTTTTAAACTACTGGAAGTAGGTTTTTAAAAAAAGTTAAAAAGGGGTAATTTTTTAAGTTATAGCACAACATTTTGTCTATTTTACAGCATTTTGTTTTAAGCTATTGGAAGTAGTTTTTAAAAAAGAAGTAAAAAGGGGTTTAAGTTAGAGCACATCATTTTGTCTTGTTTACAATGTTTTGTTTTAAGATATTGGAATTAGTTTTTTTTTCAAAAAAAGGTAAAAATGGGTAATTTCTTAAGTTATAGTACAAAAATTTTATCTATTTTACAGCGTTTTGTTTTAAGCTATTGGAAGTGGTTTTTTTTTAAAAAAAAAGAAGTAAAAAGCGTTAATTTCTTAATTTATAGTACAACATTTTGTCTATTTTACCGCGTTTTGTTTTAAGCTATTGGAAGTAGATTTTATTTTTAAATGGTAAAAAGGGGTAATTTTTAAAGTTATAGTACAACATTTTGTCTTTTTTACAGCGTTTTGTTTTAAGCTACTGGAGGTATTTTTTTTAAAAAAATAAAAAGGGATAATTTCTTAAGTTAGAGTACAGCATTTTGTCTTTTTTACAGCGTTTTTAAAGCTATTGGAAGTAGTTTTTTTCACAAAGGTAAAAAGGTGTAATTTCTTAAGTTAAAGTACAGCATTTTTGTCTATTTTACAGCGTTTCGTTTTAAGCTATTGTAAGTAGATTTTTTTTTAAAAAAAGGTAAAAATGGTTAATTTCTTAATTGACAGTACAACTTTTTTGTCTATTTTATAGCATTTTGTTTTAAGCTATTGGAAGTAGTTTTTTTTAAAAGGCAAAAATGGGTAATTTCCTAAATTATAGTATAGCATTTTTTCTCTTTTACAGCGTTATGTTTTCAGCTATTGGAAGTAGCTCTTTTAAAGGTAAAAAGCGGTAATTTCTTAAGTTATAGTACAAATTTTGTCTTTTTTACAGCGTTTTGTTTTAAGCTATTGGAAGTTGTTTTATTTTAAAAAAAGATAAAAGGGGTTAATTTCTTAACTTATAGTACATCATTTTGGTCTATTTTACAGCGTTTTGTTTTAAGCTATTGGAAGTTGTTTTATTTTAAAAAAATAAAAAGAGTTAATTTCTTAAGTTATAGTACAGCATTTTGTCTATTTTACAGCGTTTTGTTTTAAAATATTGGAAGTGGTTTTTTTACAAAGGTAAATAGGGGTAATTTCTTAAGTTATAGTGCAACATTTTGTCTTTTTTACAGCGTTTTGTTTTAGGCTATTGGAAGTAGTTTTTTTTTTTAAAAGGTAAAAAGGGGTCATTTCTTAAGTTATAGCACGACATTTTTGTTTAATTTACAGCATTTTTTTAAGCAGTTTTTTTAAGAAGGTAAAAAAGGGTAATTTCTTAAGTTATAGTACAACATTTTTGTCTATTTTACAGCGTTTTGTTTTAACCTGTTGGAAGTAATGTTTTTTTAAAAGGTAAAAATGGGTAATATCTTAAGTTATAGTACATCATTGTGTCTCTATTTTATAGCGTTTTGTTTTAAGCTATTGGAAGTACTTTTAAAAAAAAAAGGTAAAATGGGGTAATTTCATACGTTGTAGTACAACATTTCGTCAATTTTACAACATTTTGTTTCTTGCTATTGGAAGTAGTTTTATACAAAAAGAGTATAAAGAGGCAATTTCTTAAGTTAATAGTACAACATTTTGTCTACTTTACAGCATTTTGTTTTAAGCTATTGGAAGTAATTTTTATTTTTAAAAAGGTAATAAGGGGTAATTTCTTAATTTATAGTACAACATTTTGTCTATTTTATAGAGTTTTGTTTTAAGATTTTGGAAGTCCTTTTTTTAAAAGGTAAAAATGGGTATTTTCTTAAGTTATAGTACAACATTTGTCTATTTTACAGCTTTATGTTGTATGCAATTGAAAGTAGTTATTTTTAAAAAGGGTAAAAAGTGGTAATTTCTCAAGTTATAGTACAACATTTTGTCTATTATACCGCGTTTTGTTTTAAACTATTGGAAGTAATTTTTTCTTTAAAAAGGTAAGATGGGGTAATTTCTTAAGTTATAGTACAGCGTTTGTCTATTTTACAACGTTTTTTTTAAGCTATTGGAGGTGGTTTTTTTAAAAAAAAAAGGTAAAAAGATGTAATTTCTTAAGTTAATAGTACTGCATTTTGTCTACTTTGCTGCGTTTAGTTTTAAGCTATTTGAAGTAATTTTTTTAAAAAGGTAATAAGGGGTAATTTCTTAAGTTATAGTACATCATTTTGTATATTTTAAAGCGTTTTGTTTTAAGCTATTGGAAATAGTTTTTTTTAAAATGTAAAAAGGGTAATTTTTAAGTTATAGTACAATATTTTGTTTTAAGCTATTGGAAGTAGTTTTTTTTTCTAAAAAAAGGTAAAAATGGGTAATTTCTTAAGTTATAGTACAACATCTTGTATGTTTAACAGCGTTTAGTTTTAAGCCATTGGAAGTAGTTTTTTTTATAAAAAACGTAAAAAGGGGTAATTTCTTAAGTTATAGTACAACACTTTTTCTATTTTACAATGTTTTGTTTTAAGCTATTGGAAATAGTTTTTTTTAAAAAGGGGTAATTTCTTAAGTTATAGTACGACATTGTGTCTATTTTACAACGTTTCGTTTTAAGCTATTAGAAATAGTTTTTTTTAAAAGCTAAAAAGGGGTAATTACTTAATTCATATTACATCATTTTGTCTATTTTACAGCGTTTTTTTTAAGCTATGAAATTAGTATTTTTTTAAAAGGTAAAATGGGTAAATTCTTGACTTATAGTACAGCATTTTGTCTATTTTGCAACATTTTAACTACTGGAAGTAGCTTTTTTTTAAAGGCAAAAAGGGTTAATTTCATAAGTTATAGTACAGCATTTTCTTTATTTTATAGTGTTTTGTTTTAAGCTATTGGAAGTAATTTTGTTTACAAAAAAGGTAAAAATGGGTAACTTAAGTTATAGTATATCATTTGTCTATTTTACAACGTTTTGTTTTAAGCTATTGGAAGTAGTTTTTCTTAAAAAAGATAAAAAGGGTAATTTCTTAAGTTATAGTACATCATTTTTTCTATTTTACAGCATTTTTTTAAGCTATTGGAAGTAGTTTTTTTAAAAAATGGGTAATTTCTTAAGTTACAGTACAACATTTTGTCTATTTTACAATATTTTGTTTTAAGCTATTGGAAATTGTTTTTTTAGAAAAGGTAAAAAGAGGTAATTTCTTAAGTTATAGTACAACATTTTGTCTATTTTACAGCATTTTGTTTTAAGCTATTGCAAGTAGTTTTTGTTCAAAAAAATTTAAAAAGGGGTAATTTCTTTAAGTTACAGTACAACATATTGTCTATTTTACGGTGTTTTGTTTTAACCTACTGGAAGTAGTTTTTTATTAAAAGTAAAAAGGGGTAATTTCTTAAGTTAGAGTATATCATTTTCTCTTTTTTACAGCATTTTGTTTTAAGCTATTGGAAGTAATTTTATTTTTAAAAAAGGTAAAAAGGGGTAATTTCTTAAGTTATAACACAGTATTTTTGTCTATTATACAGCGTTTCGTTTTAAGCTATTGGAAGTAGTTTTTTTTTTAAATGTAAAAAGGGGTAATTTCTTAAGTTATAGTACAATATTTTGTTTTAAGCTATTGGAAGTAGTTTTTTTTAAAAAAGGTGAAAATGGGCAATTTTTTAATTTATAGTACAACATTTTGTCTGTTTAACAGCGTTTAGTTTTGAGCCAATGGAAGTAGTTTTTATAAAAAACGTAAAAAGGGGTCATTTCTTAAGTTATAGTACAACACTTTGTCTATTTGACAATGTTCTGTTTTAAGCTATTGGAAATAGTTTTTTTAAAAAAGGTAAAAAGGGGTAATTTCTTAAGTTATAGTACGACATTTTGTCTGTTTTATAGCATTTTGTCTATTTTACAGCGTTTCGTTTTAAGCTATTAGAAGTAGTTTTAAAAAAAAAAGGTACAAGGGGTAATTTCTTAATTCATAGTACATCATTTTGCCTATTTTACAGCGTTTTGTTTTAAGCTACTGAAGTAGTTTTTTTTAAAAGGTAAAAGGGGTAAATTCTTAACTTATAGTACAACATTTTGTCTATTTTGCAACGTTTTGTTTTAAACTATTGGAAGCAGTTTTTTTTTAAAAGGCAAAAAGGGTTAATTCCATAAGTTATAGTACAACATTTTCTTTATTTTATAGTGTTTTGTTTTAAGCTATTGAAAGTAATTTTGTTTACAAAAAAGGTAAAATGGGGTTATTTCTTAAGTTATAGTATATCATTTTGTCTATTTTACAGCGTTTTGTTTTAAGCTATTGGTAGTATTTTTTCTATAAAAAAAGGTAAAAATGGTAATTTCTTATGTTATAGTACATCATTTTTTTATTTTACAGTGTTTTGTTTTAAGCTATTAGAAGTAGTTTTTTTATAAAAAAAAGGTAAAAATGAGTAATTTCTTAAGTTACAGTACAACATTTTGTCTATTTTACAGCGTTTTGTTTTAAAGGGGTAATTTCTTAAGTTAGAGCATAGTATTTTGTCTTTTTACAGCGTTTTGTTTTAAGATATTGGAAGTAGTTTTTTTTTTTAAAAAGGTAAAAAAGGGTAATTTCTTAAGTTATAGTACAACATTTTTATCTATTTTACAGCGTTTTGTTTTAAGCTGTTGGAAGTGGTTTTTTTTTTTTAAAAAAAAGGTAAAACGGGTCAATTTCTTAATTTATAGTACAACATTTTGTCTATTTTAAAGCGTTTTCTTTTAAGCTATTGGAAGTAGATTATTTTTTAAAAAGGTAAAAAGGGGTAATTTTTTAAGTTATATACAACATTTTGTCTATTGTATAGCATTTTGTCTATTTTACAGCGTTTTGTTTTAAGCTATTGGAGGTAGTTTTTTTTAAAAATAAAAAGATATAATTTCTTAAGTTAGAGTACTGCATTTTGTCTTTTTACAGCGTTTTTTAGCTATTGGAAGTAGTTTTTTTTTTTCAAAAAGGTAAAAAGGGGTAATTTCTTAAGTTAAAGTACAACATTTTTCTATATTTTACAGCGTTTTGTTTTAAGCTATTGGAAGTAGGGGTGGACGCAGGTCGGTTTGGTGCGGTTTGGAGTCCAAACTGCTTCCGCACCGCATCAAACGGTTAATCAAAAATGCTAACCATTATACTAATCATTTAAATGGTTCGGTTTCGGTCCGGTTTGAATGTAATACGGTTCGGTTTCGGTCCGGTCCGGTTTGAACCCATATTAAATATGAAATAAAAGAATTACTTCCATCAAAAATCAATTTACAAAAATAACCGTGTGAAACTTTTACATTTAAAGATTAAAACACACAATGTTATACTGAAATGAAAGATTAGTTCTTAATTGTATGAATATTTCAATTTGAAATTTACCTACAAGTGAGATTTTTTTTGGTAGATAACCAAACATCAACATTAATCAATGCATAATCATCAAGGAAAATGACTAGAATAAGATTATAATTAGCATTTATTCACAAAAAAAAATGAAAAATTATTATACCAAAACTATAACTTCTTCCTTTATGTCAGTGATTATTATTAATATAACTACAACATACGCTAAAAATAGAATGCAAAACATTAGAATCTAAAATAAGATGGAAGTTGCTTATATTGTTATCATAAAATTACTAATATAAATTTTTGGTTCGGTTCGGTTTAATATGGTTGGTTCAATCGTGCAAACCGCAACCGAACCGTATCGATGCGGGTCGGCCCGGTTTGGGGTACCAGCTTTGGTGAGAAGATTAGGTGCGGGTTTCCGCACCACTTTTGCGGTCCGGTGCGGACGGTTTTCGTATAGCGGTGCGGTTTATGCCCACCACTATTTGGAAGTAGATTTTTTAAAAAAAAAGGTAAATAAAGGTTAATTTCTTAATTGATAGTACAACTTTTTGTCTATTTTACAGCGTTTTGTTATTGGAAGTTGTTTTTTTTTAAAAAAAAGTTAAAAATGGGTAATTTCTTAAGTTATAGTATAGCATTTTTTCTATTTTACAACGTTTTGTTTTCAGCTATTGGAAGTAGTTCTTTTAAAGGTAAAAAGGGGTAATTTCAAGTTATAGTACAACATTTTATCTTTTTTACAGCGTTTTGTTTTAAGCTATTGGAAATAGTTTTATTTTTAAAAAAGGTAAAAAGGGTAATTTCTTGAGTTATAGTACATTATTTTTGTCTATTTTACAGCGTTTTGTTTTAAGCTATTGGAAGTAGTTTTATTTTTAAAAAAATGGTAAAATGGGTTAATTTCTTAAGTTATAGTACAACACTTTGTCTATTTTACAGCGTTTTGTTTTAAGATATTAGAAATAATTTAAAAAAAAAAAAAGGTAAAAAGGGGTAATTTCTTAAGCTATAGTACAGCATTTTGTCTTTTTTACAGCGTTTTGTTTTAGGCTATTGGAAGTAGTTCTTTTTTAAAAAGGTAAAAAGGGGTAATTTCTTAAGTTATAACACAACATTTTTGTCTATTTTACAGCGTTTTTTTAAGCTGCTAGAGGTATTTTTTTTTAAAAAAGGTAAAAAGGGGTAATTTCTTTAGTTATAGTACAACATTTTTGTCTATTTTACAGAGTTTTGTTTTAACCCGTTGTAAGTAATTTTTTTCTAAAAGATGAAAATGGTTAATATCTTAAGTTATAGTACAACATTTTGTCTTTTTTACAATGTTTTGTTTTAAGCTATTGGAAGTATTTTTTTTCTAAAAGTTAAAAAAGGGTAATTTATTAAGTTATATTACAACATTTTGTCGATTTTACAGCATTTTGTTTTAAGCTATTGGAAGTAGTTTTTTTTTAAAAGGTAAAAAGGGTTAATTTCATAAGTTATTGTATAGAATTTTCTCTATTTTACAGCGTTTTGTTTTAAGCTATTGGAAGTACTTTTTAAAAAAAAAGGTAAAATGGGGTAATTTCATAAGTAATAGTACGGCATTTTGACAATTTTACAGCGTTTTGTTTCATTCTGTTGGAAGTAGTTTTTATTTAAAAAGGGTAAAAAGAGGCAATTTCTTCAGTTAATAGTACTGCATTTTATCTACTTTACAGCACTTTGTTTTAAGCAATTGGAAGTAATTTTTTTAATAGGTAATAAGGGGTAATTTCTTAAGTTATAGTACAACATTTTGTTTATTTTACAGAGTTTTGTTTTAAGCTATTGGAAGTTATTTTTTTTAAACGGTAAAAATGGGTAATTTCTCAAGTTATAGTACAACATTTTGTCTATTTTACAGCTTTTTTGTTTAGGCAATTGGAAGTAGTTATTTTTAAAAAGGGTAAAATGAGGTAATTTCTCAAGTTATAGTACAGCGTTTTTTTTAAACTATTGGAAGTAATTTTTTCTTTAAAAAGGTAAAATGGGGTAATTTCTTAAGTCTTAGTACAGCGTTTGTCTATTTTACAATGGTTTTTTTAAGCTATTGGAAGTGCTTTTTTATAAAAAGGTAAAAAGAGGTCATTTTCTAAGTTAACAGTACTGCATTTTGTCTACATTCCAGCGTTTTGTTTTAAGCTATTGGAAGTAATTTTTTTAAAAAAGGTAATAACGGGCAATTTCTTAAGTTATAGTACATCATTTTGTACATTTTAAAGCGTTTTGTTTTAAGCTATTGGAAAGTGATTTTTTTAAAAGGTAAAAATGGGCAATTTCCTATGTTATAGTATAGCATTTTTTCTATTTTACAGCGTTATGTTTTAGGAAATTGGAAATAGTTTTTTTTTAAAAAGGGTAAAAGGAGGTAATTTCTTAAGTTATAGCACAACATTTTGTTATTATGCATTGTTTTGTTTTAAGTTGTTGGAAGTAGTTTTTTTTTTTGAAAAAGGTAAAAAAGGGGTAATTTCCTAAGCTATAGTACAACATTTTGTTTTAAGCTATTGGAAGTAGTTTTTTTTTGTAAAAAGTTAAAACGGGTAATTTCTTAAGTTATAATACAGCTTTTTGTCTGTTTAACAACGTTTTGTTTTAAGCAATTGGATGTGGTTTTTTCAAAAAAAAGGATGAAATGAGTAATTTTTTAAGTTAAAGTAAAGCAATTTGTCTATTTTACAGCGTTTTGTTTTAAGCTATTGGAAATAGTTTTTTTGAAAAAAAAAAGGTAAAAAGGTGTACTTTCTTAAGTTATAGTACAACATTTTTCCAATTTTACAGCGTTTTGATTGAAGCTATTGGAACTAGTTTTCTTTTTTAAAAGGTAAAAAGGGTAATTTCTTAAGTTATTGTACAGCATTTTGTTTATTTTAAAGCGTTTTTTTAAGCTATTGGAAGTAATTTTTTAAAAAAGGCAAAACGGGGTAATTTCTTAAGTAATAGTACGACATTTTGTCTATTTTACAGCATTTTGTCTTTTTTACAGCGTTTTATTTTAAGCAATCGGAAGTAGATTTTTTTAAAAAAAAGGTAAAAAGGGGAAACTTTTTAAGTTATAGTATAGCATTTTGTCTATTATACAGCGTTTTGTTTTAAGCTATTGAACGTAGTTTTTTTCTTAAAAAAAAGTAAAAAGGGCAAATTTCTTAAGTTATAATACAGTATTTTGTCTATTTTACAGTGTTTTGTTTTAAACAATTAGAAGTATTTTTTTCAAAAAGGGTAATTTCTTAAGTTATAGTGCATCATTTTGTCCATTTTACTGCGTTTTGTTTTAAGCTATTGAAAGTAGTTTTTTTTTTTAAAATAGGTAAAAGGGGGTAATTTCTTAACTTATAGTAGAGCATTTTGTCTATTTTACAGCGTTTTGTTTTAAGCTATTGGAAGTAATTTTTTTTCAAAAAAGGTAAAAGGGGGTAATTTGTTAAGTTATAGTATAGCATCCTGTCTGTTTTACAGCGTTTTGTTCTAAGCTATTGGAGGTAGTTTTTTTTAAAAAAAAGGGTAAAAGGGAGATTTTTTTAAAGTTATAGTACATCATTTTATCTATTTTACAATGTTTTGTTCTAAGCTATTGCAAGTAGTTTTTTTTTAAAAAAGGTAAAAGGGGTAATTCCTTAAGTTATAACATAGCATTTTGTCTATTTTACAGCGTTATGTTTGAACCTATTGGAAGTAGTTTTTTAAAAAAAAAGATAAAAAGGGGTAATTTCTTAAGTTATATTACAAAATTTTGTCTATTTTACATGGTTTTGTTTTAAGCTATTGGAAATAGTTTTTTTTTAAAACAGGTAAAAGGGGGTAATTTCTTAAGTTATAGCACAGCATTATGTCTCTTTTGTAGCGTTTTGTTTTAGGCAATTGGAAGTAGTTTTTTTTAAAAAAGGTAAAAAGGAGTAATTTGTTAAGTTATAGTACAACATTATGTTTATTTTACAGCGTTTTGTTTTAAACTATCGGAAGCAGTTTTTTTTAGAAAAATGTAAAAATGGGAAAATTTTTAAGTTATAGTACAGAATTTTGTCTATTTTACAGCGTTTTGTTTTAAGCTATTAGAAGTGGTTTTTTAAAAAAAAAAGGTAAAAAGGGGTATTTTCTTAAGTTATATTACAATATTTTATCAATTTTGCAGCGTTTTGTTTTAAGCTACTAGAAGTAGTTTTTTTAAAAAAAAGGGTAATTTCTTAAGTTATAATACAACATTTTGTCTATTTTACAGCATTTTGTTTTAAGCAATTGGAAGAAGTTTTTTTAAAAAACATGTAAAAGAGGGTAATTTCTTATGTTATAGTACGACATTTTGTCTATTTTACAGCTTTTTGTTTTAAGCTATTGGAAGTTGATTTTTTAAAAAAAAGGCAAAAGGGGGTAATTTGTTAAGTTATAAAACAACATTCTGTCTATTTTGCAGCGTTTTATTTTAAGTTATTGGAAGTAGTTCTTTTAGAAAAAAAAGGGAAAATGGGAAAAAATTGAGTTATAGTACAACATTTTGTCTATTTTACAGCGTTTTGTTTTATGCTATTAGAAGTAGTTTTTTAAAAAAAGGTAAAAGGGGTAGTTTCTTAAGTTATAGTACAACATTTTGTATATTTTACCGCATTTTGTTTTAAGCTATTGGAAGTAGTTTTTTAAAAGAAAAGATAAAAAGGGGTAATTTCTTAAGTTATAGTACAGCATTTTGTCTCTACGGCGTTTTATTTTAAGATATTGGAAGTAGTTTTCTTTTAAAACCGGTAAAAGGGCATAATTTCTTAAGTTATAGTACCGCATTTTGTCTATTTTACAGCGTTTTGTTTTAAGCTATTGGAAGTAGTGTTTTTTTAAAAAAGTAAAAAGGAGTAATTTCTTAAGTTATAGTACAACATTTTGTCTATTTTACCGCATTTTGTTTTAAGCTATTGGAAATAGTTTATTTTTTAAAAAATAAAAAGGGGAATTTTTTTAAGTTATAGTACAATATTTTGTTTATTTTACAGCGTTTTGTTTTAAGCTATTGGAAGTTGTTTTTTTAATAAAAGGTGTAAGGGGTAATTTCTTAAGTTATAGAATATCATTTTGTCTATTCTACAGCGTTTTGTTTTAAGCTATTGGTAGTAGTTTTTTTTTTAAAAAAATGGTAGAAATGGGTAATTTCTTAAGGTACAATACAACATTTTGTTTATTTTACAGCGTTTTATTATAAGCTATTGGAAGTTTTTTTTTCAAGAAAAGGTAAAAAGGGATAATTTCTTAAGTTATAGCACAATTTTTGTCTATTTTACAGCTTTTTGTATTAACCTATTGGAATTAGTTTTTTGTTAAACTAAAATGGGGTAATTTCTTAAGTTATTGTATATCATTTTGTCTATTTTACAGCTTTTTGTTTTAAGCTATTGGAAGTGGTGTTTTCTTTAAAAAAAAAGGAGGGTAATTTCTTTAGTTATAATACAACATTCTGTCTATTTTACAGCGTTTTGTTTTAAGCTATTGGAGGAAGTTTTTAAAAAAAAGGCAAAAATGGGTAATTTCTTGAGTTATAGTACGACATTTTGTCTATTTTATAGCGTTTTGTTTTCAGCTATTAGAAGGAGTGTTTTTTTTTAAAAAGGTAAAAAGGGGTAATTTCTTAAGTTATAGTACAACATTTTGTTTATTTTATAGCGTTTGGTTTTAAGCTATTTGAAGTTGTTTTTTTCTAAAAGGTAAAAGGCGGTTATTTCTTAAGTTATAGTACAACATTTTGTCTATTTTACAGCGTTTCTTTTAAGCTATTGGGAGTAGTTTTTTTTTAAAAAAAAAAGTAAAAGGGGCAATTTCTTAAGTTATAGTAAAGCATTTTTCTATTTTATAGCCTTTTGTTTTTAGCTAGTGGAAGTAGTTTATTTTAAAAAAAAGGTAAACAGGGGTAAATTCTTAAGTTATAGTATAGCATTTTTTCTGTTTTACGGTGTTTTGTTTTAAGCTATTGGAAGTAGTTTTTTTCTTAAAAATGTAAATGGGGGTAATTTCCTAAGTTATAACACAGCATTTTGCCCATTTTACAAAGTTTTTTTTTAAGCTATTGGAAGTAGTTTTTTTAAGAAAAAAGGGTAAGTAGGGGTAATTTCTTAAGTTATAGTACATCATTTTGTCTATTTTACAGCGTTTGGTTTTAAGCTATTGGAAGTAGTTTTTTTTTTTAAAAAACAGTAAAAAGGGGTAATTTCTTATGTTATAATACATCATTTTGTCTAATTAACAACGTTTTGTTTTAAGCTATCGGAAGTAGATTTGTTTTTATAAAAAATGGTAAAAAGGGGAAAATTTTAAGTTATAGTATAGCATTTTGTCTATTTTACAGCTTTTGTTTTAAGCTATTGGAAATAGTTTTTTTTTTGTTTAAAAAAAGTAAAAAGCGGTAATTTCTTAAATTATATTACATGATTTTGTCTATTTTACAACGTTTTGTTTTAAGCAATTGGAAGTATGTTTTTTTTAAAAGGTAAAAAGGGGTAATTACTTAAGTTATAATACAACATTTGTCTATTTTACTGCGTTTTGTTTTAAGCTATTGGGAGTAGGTTATTTTTAAAACAGGTAAAAGGTAGTAATTTCTAAAGTTATAGAACAACATTTTGTCTATTTTACAGCGTTTTGTTTTAAGTTATTGGAAGTAATTTTTTTTTCAAAAAATGTAAA
Source organism: Allium cepa (assembly GCA_030765085.1). NCBI lineage: Eukaryota > Viridiplantae > Streptophyta > Magnoliopsida > Asparagales > Amaryllidaceae > Allium > Allium cepa. The sequence goes on from CM060931.1 coordinate 890,341,999, forward strand.
AGGGGGTAATTTTTAAGTTATAGTACAACATTCTGTCTATTTTACAGCCTTTTGTTTTAAGCTATTGGAAGTAGTTTTTTTTTTTAAAAAAAGTAAAAAGGGGAAAAATTTTAAGTTATAGTACAACATTTTGTCTATTTTACAACGTTTTGTTCTAAGCTATTGGAGGTAGTTTTTTTTTAAAAAGGTAAAAAGGGGTAATTTCTTAAGTTATTTTACAGTGTTTTATTTTAAGCTGTTGGAATAGTTTTTTAAAAAAAAAGGGAAAAGGGGGTAATTTCTTAAGTTATATTACAAAATTTTATCTATTTTACAGCGTTTTATTTTAAGCTATTGGAAGTGGTTTTTTTTTTTAAAAAAAAAGTAAAAGTGGGTAATTTCATAATTTATAATACAACACATTGTCTATTTTACAGCGTTTTATTTTAAGATATTGGAAGTAATTTTTTTTAACTAAAGGTAAAAGGGGGTAATTTGTTAAGTTATAGTACAACATTCTGTTTATTTAAGGCGTTTTGTTTTAAGCTACTGGAAAGTACTTTTTTTAAAAAATAAAGGTGAAAAGGGGAAATTTTTTAATTATAGTACATAATTTTGTCTATTTTATAGTGTTTTATTTTAAGCTATTGGAAGTAGTTTTTTTAAAGAAAAATATAAAAAGGGTATTTTCATAAGTCATATTACAGCATTTTGTCTATTTTACAGCGTTTTGTTTTAAGCTATTGGAAGTATTTTTTTTTAAAAAAGGTAAAAAGGGGTTATTTCTTAAGTTATAGTACTGCATTTTGTCTACTTTCCAGCGTTTGGTGTTATTGGAAGTAGTTTTATTTTAAAACAAGAAAAAGAAGGTAATTTCTTAAGTTATAGTACAACATTTTGTCTATTTTACAGCCTTTTGTTTTAAGCTATTTGAAGTAGTTTTTTTAAAAATAGGTAAAAGAGGGTAATTTCTTATGTTATAGTACGACATTTTGTCTATTTTACAGCTTTTTGTTTTAAGCTATTGGAAGTTGATTTTTTTAAAAAAAGGCAAAAGGGGGTAATTTGTTAAGTTATAAAACAACATTCTGTCTATTTTGCAGCGTTTTATTTTAAGTTATTGGAAGTAGTTTTTTTAGAAAAAAAAGGGAAAATGGGAAAAAATTGAGTTATAGTACAGCATTTTGTCTATTTTACAGCGTTTTGTTTTATGCTATTAGAAGTAATTTTTTAAAAAAAGGTAAAAGGGGTAGTTTCTTAAGTTATAGTACAACATTTTGTCTATTTTACCGCATTTTGTTTTAAGCTATTGGAATTAGTTTTTTAAAAGAAAAGATAAAAAGGGGTAATTTCTTAAGTTATAGTACAGCATTTTGTCTATTCTACGGCGTTTTATTTTAAGATATTGGAAGTAGTTTTCTTTTAAAAACGGTAAAAGGGCATAATTTCTTAAGGTATAGTACCGCATTTTGTCTATTTTACAGCGTTTTGTTTTAAGCTATTGGAAGTAGTGTTTTTTTAAAAAAGTAAAAAGGAGTAATTTCTTAAGTTATAGTACAGCATTTTGTCTATTTTACCGCATTTTGTTTTAAGCTATTGGAAATAGTTTATTTTTTAAAAAGTAAAAAGGGGAAATTTTTTAAGTTATAGTACAACATTTTGTTTATTTTACAGCGTTTTGTTTTAAGCTATTGGAAGTTGTTTTTTTAATAAAAGGTGTAAGGGGTAATTTCTTAAGTTATAGAATATCATTTTGTCTATTCTACAGCGTTTTGTTTTAAGCTATTGGTAGTAGTTTTTTTTTTAAAAATGGTAGAAATGGGTAATTTCTTAAGGTACAATACAACATTTTGTTTATTTTACAGCGTTTTATTATAAGCTATTGGAAGTTGTTTTTTTTTTCAAAAAAAGGTAAAAAAGGATAATTTCTTAAATTATAGCACAATTTTTGTCTATTTTACAGCTTTTTGTATTAACCTATTGGAATTAGTTTTTTGTTAAACTAAAATGGGGTAATTTCTTAAGTTATTGTATATCATTTTGTCTATTTTACAGCTTTTTGTTTTAAGCTATTGGAAGTGGTGTTTTTTTTTTAAAAAAAGGAGGGTAATTTCTTTAGTTATAATACAGCATTCTGTCTATTTTACAGCGTTTTGTTTTAAGCTATTGGAAGAAGTTTTTTAAAAAAAGGCAAAAATAGGTAATTTCTTGAGTTATAGTACTACATTTTGTCTATTTTATAGCGTTTTGTTTTCAGCTATTAGAAGGAGTGTTTTTTTAAAAAAAGTTAAAAGGGGTAATTTCTTAAGTTACAGTACAACATTTTGTTTATTTTATAGCGTTTGGTTTTAAGCTATTTGAAGTTGTTTTTTTCTAAAAGATAAAAGGCGGTTATTTCTTAAGATATAGTACAGCATTTGGTCTATTTTACAGCGTTTTTTTTAAGCTATTGGGAGTAGTTTTTTTTTTTTTAAAAGTAAAAGGGGCAATTTCTTAAGTTATAGTAAAGCATTTTTCTATTTTATAGCCTTTTGTTTTTAGCTAATGGAAGTAGTTTATTTTAAAAAAAAGGTAAACAGGGGTAATTTCTTAAGTTATAGTATAGCATTTTTTCTGTTTTACGGTGTTTTGTTTTAAGCTATTGGAAGTAGTTTTTTTCTTAAAAATGTAAATGGGGGTAATTTCCTAAGTTATAACACAGCATTTTGCCCATTTTACAAAGTTTTTTTTAAGCTATTGGAAGTAGTTTTTTTAAGAAAAAAGGGTAAGTAGGGGTAATTTCTTAAGTTATAGTACATCATTTTGTCTATTTTACAGCGTTTGGTTTTAAGCTATTGGAAGTAGTTTTTTTAAAAAAAAAGGGTAAAAAGGGGGTAATTTCTTATGTTATAATACATCATTTTGTCTAATTAACAACGCTTTGTTTTAAGCTACCGGAAGTAGATTTGTTTTTATAAAAAATGGTAAAAAGGGGAAAATTTTAAGTTATAGTATAGCATTTTGTCTATTTTACAGCTTTTGTTTTAAGCTATTGGAAATAGTTTTTTTTTTGTTTAAAAAAAGTAAAAAGCGGTAATTTCTTAAATTATGTTACATGATTTTGTCTATTTTACAACGTTTTGTTTTAAGCAATTGGAAGTATGTTTTTTTTAAAAGGTAAAAATGGGTAATTACTTAAGTTATAATACAACATTTTGTCTATTTTACTGCGTTTTGTTTTAAGCTATTGGGAGTAGGTTATTTTTAAAACAGGTAAAAGGTGGTAATTTCTAAAGTTATAGAACAACATTTTGTCTATTTTACAGCGTTTTGTTTTAAGTTATTGGAAGTAATTTTTTTTTCAAAAAATGTAAAAGGGGGTAATTTGTTAAGTTATAGTACAACATTCTGTCTATTTTACAGCCTTTTGTTTTAAGCTATTGGAAGTAGTTTTTTTTTAAAAAAAAAGTAAAAAGGGGAAAATTTTTAAGTTATAGTACAACATTTTGTCTATTTTACAACGTTTTGTTCTAAGCTATTGGAGGAAGTTTTTTTTTTTAAAAAGGTAAAAAGGGGTAATTTCTTAAGTTATTTTACAGTGTTTTATTTTAAGCTATTGGAATAGTTTTTTTTTAAAAAAAGGGAAAAGGGGGTAATTTCTTAAGTTATATTACAAAATTTTATCTATTTTACAGCGTTTTATTTTAAGCTATTGGAAGTGGTTTTTTTAAAAAAAAAAAGTAAAAGTGGGTAATTTCATAATTTATAATACAACACTTTGTCTATTTTACAGCGTTTTATTTTAAGATATTGGAAGTAATTTTTTTTAAAAAAAGGTAAAAGGGGGTAATTTGTTAAGTTATAGTACAACATTCTGTTTATTTAAGGCGTTTTGTTTTAAGCTATTGGAAAGTACTTTTTTTTTAAAATAAAGGTGAAAAGGGGAAATTTTTTAATTATAGTACATAATTTTGTCTATTTTATAGCGTTTTGTTTTAAGCTATTGGAAGTAGTTTTTTTAAAGAAAAATATAAAAAGGGTATTTTCATAAGTTATATTACAGCATTTTGTCTATTTTACAGCGTTTTGTTTTAAGCTATTGGAAGTATTTTTTTAAAAAAAAAGGTAAAAAGGGGTTATTTCTTAAGTTATAGTACTGCATTTTGTCTACTTTCCAGCGTTTGGTGTTATTGGAAGTAGTTTTTTTTTAAAACAAGAAAAAGAAGGTAATTTCTTAAGTTATAGTACAACATTTTGTCTATTTTACAGCCTTTTGTTTTAAGCTATTTGAAGTAGTTTTTTAAAAAAAAGGGTAAAAGGGGGTAATTTTTTAAGTTATAATACAACATTCTGTCTATTTTACAGCGTTTTATTTTTAGCTATTGGAAGTAGTTTTTTTGTTAAAAAAGGTAAAAAGGGAAAAAAATTTAAGTTATAGTACAACATTTTTTCTATTTTATAGCGTTTTGTTTTAAGCTAGTAGAAGTTGTTTTTTTTAAAAAAAGGGGTAAAGGGGGGTAATTTCTTAAGTTATAATGCAGCATTTTGTCTATTTTACAGTTGTTTTGTTTTAAGCTATTGGAAGTAGTTTTTTTAAAAAAAAAAAAGTTAAATAGGGGTAATTTCTTAAGTTATAGTTCAACATTTTGTCTATTCTACAGCGTTTTGTTTTCAGCTATTTAAAGTAATTTTTTTTAAAACGGTAAAAAGGTGTGATTTCTTAAGTTATAGTACAACATTCTGTCTATTTTACAGCGTTTTGTTTTAAGCTATTGGAAGTAGTGTTTTTTTTTAAAAAAGAGATAATTTCTTAGGTTATAGTACAACATTTTGTCTATTTTACAACATTTTATTTTAATCTATTAGAAGTAGTTTTTTTTTAAAATGGTAAAAAGGGGAAAAAATTTAAGTTATAGTACAACATTTTGTCTATTTTACAATGTTTTGTTTTAATCTATTGGAAGTACTTTTTTTTAAAGAAGGTATAAGGGGTAATTTCTTAAGTTATAGAACAGCATTTTGTCTATTTTACGACGTTTTGATTTAAGCTATTGGAAGTAAAAAAAATTAAAAAAAAGGTACATATGGGTAATTTCTTAAGTTACAGTGCAACATTTTGTCTATTTTACAGCGTTTTGTATCAAGCTATTGGAAGTATTTTAAAAAAAAGTTATAAATGGATAATTTCTTAAGTTACAATACAGCATTTAGTTTATTTTACAGCGTTTTGTTTTTTTGTGCAAAAAAAAGGTAAAAAGAGATAATTTCTTAAGTTATAGTATAAAACTTTTTGTCTATTTTACAGCTTTTTATATAAACCTATTGGAATTAGTTTTTTTAAAAAGTAAAAAAGGGGTAATTTCTTAAGTTGTAGTACAGTATTTTGCCTATTTTAGAGCGTTTTGTTTTAAGCTATTGGAAATAGTTTTTTTTTTAAAAAAGGTAAAAGGGTGTAATTTCTTAAGTTAAAGTACATCATTCTGTCTATTTTACAGCATTTTGTTTTAAGCTATTGGGAGAAGTTTTATTTTAAAAAAGGCAAAAATGGGTAATTTCTTAAGTTATAGTACAAAATTTTGTCTATTTTATAGCGTTTTGTTTTTAGCTATTAGGAGTGTTTTTTTAAAAAAAGGTAAAAAGGGGTAATTTCTTAAGTTATAGTATAACATATTGTCTATTTTACAGCGTTTGGTTTTAAGCTGTTAGAAGTAGTTTTTTTTAAAAGGTAGATGGAGGTTATTTCTTAAGTTATAGTACAACATTTTGACTATTTTACAACGTTTTGTTTTTACGCTATTAAAAGAAGTTTTTTAAAAAAAAAGTAAAAAGGGGTAATTTCTTAAGTTATTGTATAACATTTTGTCTATTTTATAACGTTTTGTTTTTAGCTAATGGAAGTATTTTTTTTTAAAAAGGTAAACAGGGGTAATTTCTTAAGTTATAGTACAGCATTTTTTCTGTTGTACAGTGTTTTGTTTTAAGCTATTGAAGTAGTTTTTCAAAAAAAAGTTAAAAGGGGGTAATTTCCTAAGTTATAACACAGCATTTTTTTTCATTTTACAGCGTTTTGTTTAAGCTATTGGAAGTAGTTTTTTTAAGAAAAAAGGGTAAATATGGGTAATTTCTTAAGTTATAGTACATCATTTTGTCTATTTTACAGCGTTTTGTTTTAAGCTATTGGAAGCGGTTTTCCTTTTTTAGAAAACGTTAAAAATGGGTAATTTCTTATGTTAAAGTACATCATTTTGTCTATTTTACAACGTTTGGTTTTAAGCAATCGGAAGTAGATTTTTTTTATAAAAAAAGGTAAAACGGGAAATTTTAAATTATGGTGTAGCATTTTGTCTAATTTACAACGTTTTGTTTTAAGCTACTGGAAGTAGTTTTTTTTTAAAAAAAAAGTTAAAAGGGGTAATTTCTTAAGTTATAGTACAGGAGTTTGTCTATTTTACAACGTTTTATTTTAAGCAATTGGATGTATCTTTTTAAAAGGTAAAAAGGGATAATTTCTTAAGTTATAGTACAACATTTTGTCTATTTCACTGTGCTATGTTTTAAGCTATTGGAAGTAGTATTTTTTTAAACAGGAAAAAGGGGGTAATTTGTTAAGTTATAGTACAGCATTCAGTCTATTTTACAGCGTTTTATTTTAAGCTATTGGAAATAGTTTTTAAAAAACAAAAGGTAAAACGCGAAAAAATTTTAAGTTATAGTACAGCATTTTTTCTATTTTACAACGTTTTGTTCTAAGCTATTGGAAGTAGATTTTTAAAAAAAAGGTAAAAATGGGTAATTTCTTAAGTTATGGTACAACATTTTGTCTATTTTACAGCGTTTTGTTTTAAGCTATTGGAGGTAATTTTTTAAAGAAAAAGGTAAAAAGGGGTAATTTGTTAAGTTATATTACAAAATTTTGTCTATTTTACATGGTTTTGTTTTAAGCTATTGGAAGTGGTTTTTTAAAAAAAAAGGTAAAAGTGGGTAATTTCATAAGTTATAATACAGCATTTTGTCCATTTTACAACCTTTTTTTTTAAGCTATTGGAAGTATATTTTTTTTTTGAAAAGGTAAAAAGGGGTAATTTGTTAAGTTATAGTACAGCATTCTGTCTACTTTACAGCGTTTTGTTTTAAGCAATTGGAAGTATTTTTTTTTAAAAATAAAGGTGAAAAGGGGAAATTTTCTAAGTTATAGTACATAATTTTGTCTATTTTACAGTGTTTTGTTTTAAGCTATTGGAAGTAGTTTTTTTTTTAAAAAAAAGGTAAAAAGGGGTATTTTCTTAAGTTATATTACAACATTTTGTCTATTTTACAGCGTTTTGTTTTAAGCTACTGGAAGTAGTTTTTTTAAAAAAAGGGTAAAAAGGGGTAATTTCTTAAGTTGTAGTACATCATTTTGTCTATTTTACAGCATTTGGTTTTATGCTATTGGAAGTTGCTTTTTTTTTAAAACAGGTAAAATGGGGCAATTTCTTAAGTTATAGTACAACATTTTTTCTATTTTACAGCCTTTTGTTTTAAGCTATTGGAAGTAGTTTTTTTTAGAAAGGGTAAAAGGGGGTAATTTTTTAAGTTACAATACAATTCTATCTATTTTACAGCATTTTATTTTAAGCAATTGGAAGTTGTTTTTTTTTTTAAAGAAAAGGTAAAAAGGGAAAAAAATTATGTTATAATACAGCTTTTTTTCTATTTTACAGCGTTTTGTTTTAAGCTATTAGAAGTGGTTTTTTTAAAAAAAAAGGTAAAAATGGATAATTTCTTAAGTCATAGTGCAGCATTTTGTCTATTTTACAGCGTTTTGTTTTAAGCTATTAGAAGTAGTTTTTTTTAAAAAAAAGAAAGATAACAGGGGTAATTTCTTAAGTTATACTACAGCATTATGCCTATTCTACAGCGTTTTGTTTTAAGCTATTTGAAGTAGTTTTTTTTAAAAAGGGTAAAAAAGTGTAATTTCTTAAGTTATAATACAACATTTTGTCTATTTTACAGCGTTTTGTTTTAAGCTATTGGAAGTAGTTTTTTTAAAAAAAAGGTAAAAAGGGAAAAAAATTTAAGTTATAGTACATCATTTTGTCTATTTTACAACCTTTTTTTAAGCTATTGGAAGTAGTTTTTTTTAAAAAAGGTATAAGGGGTAATTTCTTAAGTTATGGACAGCATTTTCCCTATTTTACAACGTTTTGTTTTAAGCTATTATAAGTAGTTTTTTTTTAAAAAAAAGGTATATATGGTTGATTTCTTAAGTTGCAGTACGACATTTTGTCTAATTTACAGCGTTTTGTTTTAACCTATTGGAAGTAGTTTTTTTTAAAAAGGTAAAATGGGGTAATTCCTTAAGTTATAGTACAACATTCTGTATATTTTACAGCATTTTGTTTTAAACTATTGGAAGAAGTTTTTAAAAAAAATGTAAAAAGGGCAATTTCTTAAGTTATAGCACAACATTTTGTCTATTTTACAGCATTTTGTTTTAAACTATTGGAAGAAGTTTTTTTAAAAAAGATAAAAAGGGGCAATTTCTTAAGTTATAGTACAACATTTTGTCTATTTTACATAGTTTTTTTTTAAACTAATGGAAAGAGCGTTTTTAAAAAAAAGGTGAAAATGGGTAATTTCTTAAATTATAGTACAACATTTTGTCTATTTTACAGCGTTTTGTTTTAAGCTATTGGAAGCAGCTTTCTTTTTTTTAAAAACGGTAAAAAGGGATAATTTCTTAAGTTATAATACAACATTTCATCTATTTTACAGCATTTTGTTTTAAGCTATTGGAAGTAGTTTTTTTAAAAAGGTAAGAAGGGGTAATTTCTTTAGTTGTAGTACATCATTTTGTCTATTTTGCGGCGTTTTGCTTTAAGCTATTGGAAGTGGTTTTTTAAAAAAAAAGGTAAAAAGGGTAAATTCTTAAGTTATAGTACTGCATTTTGTCTTTTTTGCAGCGTTCTGTTTTAAGTTATTGGAAGTAATTTTTATGAAAAAAGGTAAAAGGGGGGTAATTTCTTAAGTTATAGTACAGCATTTTGTTAATTCTACAGCATTTTCTTTTAAGCTATTGGAAGTATTTTTTTAAAACAGTAAAAGAGGTAATTTCTTAAGTTATAGCACAAAATTTTGCCCATTTTACAACCTTTAGTTTTAAGCTATTGGAAGTAATTTTAAAAAAATAAGGTAAGCGGGCGTAATTTCTTAAGTTATCATACAGCATTTTTGTCTATTTTACAGCGTTTTGTTTTAAGCTATTGGAAGTAGTTTTTTTGGTAAAAAAAAGGTAAAAAGGGGAAATTTTTGTTGTTATAATACAACATTTTGTCTATTTTACAGCATTTTGTTTTAAGCAATTGGAAGTAGTTTTTTTTTAAAAAAAAAAGGTAATAAGGGGTAATTTCTCAAGTTGAAGTAGTTATAGCACAACATTTTTGTCTATTTTACAATGTTTTTTTAAGCTACTAGAGGTAGTTTTTTTAAAAAAAGGGTAAAAAGGGGTAATTTCTTAAGTTATAGTACAATATTTTTGTCTATTTTACAGCATTTTGTTTTAACCTGTTGGATGTAATTTTTTTAAAAAAAGGTAAAAATGGGTAATATCTTAAGTTATAGTACAGCATTTTGTCTTTTTTACAGCATTTTGTTTTAAGCTATTGGAAGTAGTTTTTTTTTCTAAATGGTAAAAGGGGGTAGTTTCTTAAGTTATAGTACAACATTTTGTCAGTTTTACAGCATTTTGTTTTAAGCTATTGGAAGTTGTTTTATTTTAAAGATAAAAAGGGTTAATTTCATAAGTTATTGTATAGCATTTTCTCTATTTTACAACGTTTTGTTTTAAGACATTGGAAGCCATTTTTAAAAAAGAAAGGTAAAATGGGGTAATTTCATAAGTTATAGTACAACATTTTGTCAATTTTACAACGCTTTGTTTCATGCTATTGGAAGTAGTTTTTATTCAAAAAAGGTAAAAAGAGTTAATTTCTTAAGTTAATAGTACAGCATTTTGTCTACTTTACAGCATTTTGTTTTAATCTATTGGGAGTAATTTTTTTAAAAAAAGTGATAAGGGGTAATTTCTTAAGTTACAGTACAACATTTTGTCTATTTTACAGAGTTTTGTTTTAAGCTATTGGAAATTGTTTTTTTTAAAAGGTAAAAATGGGTAATTTCTTAAGTTATAGTGCAGCATTTTGTCTATTTTACAGCCTTTTGTCTTAGGCAATTGGAAGCAGTTATTTTTAAAAAGTGTAAAAACAGGTAATTTCTCAAGTCATAGTACAGCATTTTGTCCATTATACAGCGTTTTGTTTGAAGCTTTTGGAAGTAATTTTTTCTTTGAAAAGGTAAAATGGGGTAATTTCTTAAGTTATAGTACAACGTTTTGTCTATTTTACAATGTTTTTAAAAAAAAGGTGAAACGATGTAATTTCTTAAGTTAATAGTACTGCATTTTGTCTACTTTGCAGCATTTTGTTTTAAGCTATTGGAAGTAATTTTTTTTTTAAAAAGGTTATAAGGGGTAATTTCTTAAGTTATTGTACAACATTTTGTCTATTTTAAAGCGTTTTGTTTTAAGCTATTGGAAGACGTTTTTTTAACAGGTAAAAGTAGGCAATTTCTTAAGTTATAGTACATCATTTTGTCTATTTTACAGCGTTATGTTTTAAGCTATTGGTTTTCTTTTAAAAAAGGTAAAAAGGAGTAATTTCTTAACATATAGTACATCAATTTGTCTATTTTACAGCGTTTAGTTTTAAGTTTTTAGAACTATTTTTTAAAAAAAAGTTAAAATGGGGTAAATTCTTAAGTTATAGTATGGCATTTTGTCTTTTTTACAGCGTTTTGTTTTAAGCTATTAGAAGTAGTTTCTTCAAAAAAAGGTAAAAAGGAGTAATTTCTTAAGTCATAGTACAGCATTTTGTCTATTTTATCGCGTTTTGTTTTAAGCTATTAGAAGTAGTTTTTTTTAAAAAAAAAGATAAAAATTGGGTATTTTCTTAAGTTATATTACAATATTTTATCTATTTTACAGCGTTTTGTTTTAAGCTACTGGATGTAGTTTTTTTTAGAACAAGGTAAAAAGGGGTAATTTCTTAAGTTATTGTACAACATTTTGTCTATTTTACAGCATTTTGTTTTAAGCTATTGGAAGTAGTTTTTTTTTAAAACAGGTAAAAGGGGGTAATTTCTAATGTTATAGTACAACATTTTGTCTATTTTACAGCTTTTTGTTTCAAGCTATTGGAAGTAGTTTTTTAAAAAAAATGGCAAAAGGGGTTAATTTGTTAAGTTATAAAACAACATTCTGTCTATTTTACAGCGCTTTATTTTAAGCTATTGGAAGTAGTTTTTTTTTTAAAAACAAAGGGAAAAAGGAAAAAAAAAATTAAGTTATAGTACGGTATTTTGTCTTTTCTACAGCGTTTTGTTTTATGCTATTAGAAGTAGTTTTTTTAAAAAAAGGTAAAAAGTTGTAATTTCTTAAGTTATAGTACAACATTTTGTCTATTTTACCGCGTTTTAATTTAAAATATTGGAAGTAGTTTTTTTAAAAAAAAAAGATAAAAAGGGGTAATTTCTTAAGTTACAGTACATTATTTTGTCTATTCTACGGCGTTTTGTTTTAAGATATTTGAAGTAGTTTTCTTTTAAAAAAGGTAAAAAGGGGTAATTTCTTAAGTTATAATACCACATTTTGTCTATTTTACAGCGTTTTGTTTTAAGTTATTGGAAGTAGTGTTTTTTTAAAAAGGTAAAAAGGGGTAATTTCTTTAGTTATAGTACAACATTTTGTCTATTTTACCGCATTTTGTTTTAAGCTATTGGAAGTAGTTTTATTTTTAAAAAAAGGTAAAAAGGGGAAAAATTTTAAGTTATAGTACAACATTTTGTTTATTTTACAGCGTTTTGTTTTAAGCTATTGGAAGTTGTTTTTTTAAAAAAGGTATAAGGGGTAATTTCTTAAGTTATGGAACGACATTTTGTCTATTTTACGGCGTTTTGTTTTATGCTATTTGAAGAAGTTTTTTAAAAAAAAGGGTATAAATGGGTAATTTCTTAAGTTACAATACAACATTTTGTTTATTTTACATCGTTTTATTATAAGCTATTGGAAGTTGTATTTTTTTTTCAAAAAAGGTAAAAAAGGATAATTTCTTAAGTTATAGTACAATTTTTGTCTATTATACAGCTTTTTGTATTAACCTATTGGAATTAGTTTATTTTTAAAGTAAAAGGGGGTAATTTCTTAAGTTATAGTATATCATTTTGTCTATTTTACAGCGTTTTGTTTTAAGCTATTGGAAGTAGTGTTTTTTAAAAAAGGTAAAAGGGGGTAATTTCTTTAGTTATAGTACATCATTCTGTCTATTTTACTGCGTTTTGTTTTAAGCTATTGGAAGAAGTTTTTTTTTAAAAAAAGGGCAAAAATGGGTAATTTCTTGAGTTATAGTACAACATTTTGTCTATTTTACAGACTTTTATTTTTAGCTATTAGAAGGAGTGTTTTTTTTAGAAAGGTAAAAAGGGGTAATTTCTTAAGTTATAGTACAACATTTTGTTTATTTTACAGCATTTGGTTTTAAGCTATTTGAAGTATTTTTTTTAAAAGGTAAAAGGAGGTTATTTCTTAAGTTATATACAACAATTTGTCTATTTTACAGCGTTTTGTTTTAAGCTATTGGAAGTAGTTTTTTTTTAAAAAAAAGTGAAAGGGGCAATTTCTTAAGTTATAGTACAGCATTTTTCTATTTTTATAGTGTTTTGTTTTTAGCTAATGGAAGTAGTTTTTTTTAAAAAAGGTAGACAGGGGTAATTTCTTAAGTTATAGTGCAGCATTTTTTCAGTTTTACGGTGTTTTGTTTAAGCTATTGGAAGTAGTTTTTTTTTTAAAAGGTAAAAGGGGGTAATTTCCTAAGTTATAACACAACATTTTGTCCATTTTACAAAGTTTTGTTTTAAGCTATTGGAAGTAGTTTTTTTTAAGAAAAAAGGGTAAATAGTGGTAATTTCTTAAATTATAGTACATCATTTTGTCTATTTTACAGCGTTTTGTTTTAAGCTATTGGAAGCATTTTTGAAAAAAAAAGGTAAAAAGGGGTAATTTCTAATGTTATAGTAAATGATATTATCTATTTTATGACTTTTTGTTTTAAGCAATTGGAAGTATGTTTTTTTTAAAAGTTAAAAAGGGGTAGTTTCTTAAGTTATAGTACAACATTTTGTCTATTTTACTGCGTTTTGTTTTAAGCTATTTGGAGTAGGGTTTTTTTAAAAACAGGTAAAAGGGGGTAATTTCTTAAATTATAGTACAGCATTTTGTATATTTTACAGCGTTTTGTTTTAAGTTATAGTATAACCTTCTGTCTATTTTACAGCGTTTTGTTTTAAACTATTGGAAGTAGTTTTTTTTTTTAAAAAGGTAAAAAGGGAAATTTTTTAAGTTATAGTACAACATTTGTCTATTTTACAACGTTTTGTTCTAAGTTATTAGAAGTTATTTTTTTAAAAAAAAGGGTAAAAAGGGTAATTTCTTAAGTTATAATACAACATTTTGTCTATTTTACAGCATTTTGTTTGAAGCTATTGGAAGTAGTTTTTTTTAAAACAGGTGAAAGGGGGTAATTTCTAATGTTATAGTACAACATTTTGTCTATTTTACAGCGTTTTGTTTTAAGCTATTGGAAGTGGTTTTTTTTTAAAAAAAAAGGGAAAAAGGTGTAATTTCTTAAGTTATACTACCAAACTTTGTCTATGTTACAGCGTTTTGTTTTAAGTTATTGGATGTAGTTTTTTTTTTAAAAAAAAGGTAAAAGTGGGTAATTTCATAAGTTAAAATACAGCATTTTGTCTATTTTACAGCGTTTTGTTTTAAGCTATTAGAAGTAATTTTTGAAAAAAAAAGGTAAAAGGGGGTAATTTTTTAAGTTTTAGTACAACATCATGTCTATTTTACAGTGTTTTGTTTTAAGCTATTGGAAGTGGTTTTTTTTTTAAATAAAGGTGAAAAGGGGAAATTTTTTAAGTTATAGTACATAATTTTGTCTATTTTTGAGTGTTTTGTTTTAAGCTATTGGAAATAGTTTTTTTTTCCAAAAAAAGATAAAAAAGGGTATTTTCTTAAGTTATATTACAGCATTTTGTCTATTTTACAGCGTTTTGTTTTAAGCTATTGGAAGTGGTTTTTTTTAAAAAAAGGTAAAAGTGGGTAATTTGTTAAGTTATAGTACAGCATTTTTCTATTTTTATAGTGTTTTGTTTTTAGCTAATGGAAGTAGTTTTTTTTAAAAAAGGTAGACAGGGGTAATTTCTTAAGTTATAGTGCAGCATTTTTTCAGTTTTACGGTGTTTTGTTTAAGCTATTGGAAGTAGTTTTTTTTTTTAAAAGGTAAAAGGGGGTAATTTCCTAAGTTATAACACAACATTTTGTCCATTTTACAAAGTTTTGTTTTAAGCTATTGGAAGTAGTTTTTTTTAAGAAAAAAGGGTAAATAGTGGTAATTTCTTAAATTATAGTACATCATTTTGTCTATTTTACAGCGTTTTGTTTTAAGCTATTGGAAGCATTTTTGAAAAAAAAAGGTAAAAAGGGGTAATTTCTAATGTTAAAGTAAATAATATTATCTATTTTATGACTTTTTGTTTTAAGCAATTGGAAGTATGTTTTTTTTAAAAGTTAAAAAGGGGTAGTTTCTTAAGTTATAGTACAACATTTTGTCTATTTTACTACGTTTTGTTTTAAGCTATTTGGAGTAGGGTTTTTTTAAAAACAGGTAAAAGGGGGTAATTTCTTAAATTATAGTACAGCATTTTGTATATTTTACAGCGTTTTGTTTTAAGTTATAGTATAACCTTCTGTCTATTTTACAGCGTTTTGTTTTAAACTATTGGAAGTAGTTTTTTTTTTAAAAAAGGTAAAAAGGGAAATTTTTTAAGTTATAGTACAACATTTGTCTATTTTACAACGTTTTGTTCTAAGTTATTAGAAGTTATTTTTTAAAAAAAAATGGTAAAAAGGGTAATTTCTTAAGTTATAATACAACATTTTGTCTATTTTACAGCATTTTGTTTGAAGCTATTGGAAGTAGTTTTTTTTAAAACAGGTGAAAGGGGGTAATTTCTAATGTTATAGTACAACATTTTGTCTATTTTACAGCGTTTTGTTTTAAGCTATTGGAAGTGGTTTTTTTTTAAAAAAAAAGGGAAAAAGGTGTAATTTCTTAAGTTATACTACCAAACTTTGTCTATGTTACAGCGTTTTGTTTTAAGTTATTGGATGTAGTTTTTTTTTTAAAAAAAAGGTAAAAGTGGGTAATTTCATAAGTTAAAATACAGCATTTTGTCTATTTTACAGCGTTTTGTTTTAAGCTATTAGAAGTAATTTTTTAAAAAAAAGGTAAAAGGGGGTAATTTTTTAAGTTTTAGTACAACATCATGTCTATTTTACAGTGTTTTGTTTTAAGCTATTGGAAGTGGTTTTTTTTTTTAAATAAAGGTGAAAAGGGGAAATTTTTTAAGTTATAGTACATAATTTTGTCTATTTTTGAGTGTTTTGTTTTAAGCTATTGGAAATAGTTTTTTTTTCCAAAAAAAGATAAAAAAGGGTATTTTCTTAAGTTATATTACAGCATTTTGTCTATTTTACAGCGTTTTGTTTTAAGCTATTGGAAGTAGTTTTTTTTTAAAGAAAAAAGGTAAAAAGCGGTAATTTCTTAAGTTATAGTACAACATTTTGTCTATTTTACAGCATTTGGTTTTATGCTATTGGAAGTAGTTTTTTTTTAAAACAGGAAAAATGGGATAATTTTTTAAGTTATAATACAACATTTTGTCTATTTTACAGCCTTTTGTTTTAAGCTATTGGAAGTAGTTTTTTTAAAAAAAGGTAAAAGGGGGTAATTTTTAAAGTTATAATACAACATTCTGTCTATTTTACAGCGTTTTATTTTAAGCTATTTGAAGTAGTTTTTTTTAAAAAAAAGGTAAGAAGGGAAAAAAATTAAGTTATAGTATAGCATTTTGTCTATTTTACCGCGTTTTGTTTTAAGCTACTGGAAGTGGTTTTTTTTTTAAAAAAGTTAAAAAGGAGTAATTTCTTAAGTTATGGTACAGCATTTTGTCTATTCTACAGCGTTTTGTTTTAAGCTATTTAAAGTAATTTTTTTTAAAAAAAGGGTAAAAAGGTGTAATTTCTTAAGTTATAGTACAACATTTTGTCTATTTTACAGCGTTTTATTTTAAGCTATTGAAAATAGTGTTTTTTTTTTAAAAAAAAAGGGGTAATGTCTTAAGTTATAGTACCACATTTTGTCTATTTTACAGCATTTTGTTTTAAGCTGTTGGAAGTAGTTTTTAAAAAAAAAAAAGGTAAAAAGGGGAAAAAAATTAATTATTGTATGGCATTTTGTCTATTTTACAACGTTTTGTTTTAAGCTATTGGAAGTAGTTTTTTTTAAAAAGGTATAAGGGGTAATTTCTTAAGTTATAGAACAACATTTTGTCTATTTCACAGCATTTTGTTTTAAGCTATTCGAAGTAATTTTTTTTTAAAAAAGGTATATATGTGTAATTTCTTAAGTTATAGTGCAGCATTTTGTCTATTTTACAGCATTTTGTTTTAAGCTATTGGAAGTTTTTTTTAAAAAAAAGGTATAAATGGGTAATGTAACATCCCGCCTTGTCGCACACTTTAAACCGACACACGTGCCAATTCAAAGCATACACAAGGGGGGATTGTTATGGGGTAAATTAGAAAAACAGGGAAGAAATAAAGCAAAATAGAATCTCACAGTGGAAGGATAAAATATAATAATAAATATACAGTTCATAAAACTGTTTTACAAAACACTTGATTGCTCTTTATACAATAAACATCAGAGTTACACATACCAATACAATCAATGCAGCGGAATAGTATGAGTGTGGTGCAATACTATAATAATAATACGGATTCTTCGTCTTCGTCCTCCAAAGCTAAAATCTTCAATCCTGAAACGCTCGGACTGACCCGAGCGAATTTGAAAAGACAAAAACACTCGAGTCAGAACTAAAAGATCTTATGTGAGTTAAATTAACAGAAATAAATATGAGTACAGTAACTCAAGAGATGCTCGGGATTTACATCTCCTAAGGATCCGTTAAACTATTTACTATGTAGTATATTGCGCTATTATAATAGTGTCTAATTGTAAAATAAACTTACTTTTAAATAGCGTTAAGGCTTTACATTTTCCACCTTAACACGTAAAATGCCAATAGTCTATACAGTACCGTAATACCTCCTGATCGGGAAGCTACCAGAGGATACTCCATAGGTACGACACAAATAGAAACTCGTAGTAAAGGCTCGGTATGGTAGGTGACACGGCACAACTAGGCAATGCCAGGGTAGATATACCAATTGCTATCCAGGCTGGTGGAAACGCGTAGCCGCAGTTACCGCCCACCTCGGACTAACTCCCCAAAATCAAAATATAGAAGTGGCCACTGAATCAATCCAAATCAAAGTATAATATCGAAGAGGAGGGTCCGATCAGAGGAATGACCTCATTGGCCTGAGAATCGCTCCTGTTTTAGCCACCTTATGCCAACTCACGGGAGTCGGGTCCACGTATTTACCTTACAGGAAACGTCGCCACCACCTACTTCATTCTGGAATCTCCACCGCGTAGACGGTTAGTCAAAGTGGTTTTCGGTATCGACAGAGAGTATGTCCATATCCGATCCCGGTCTCTTTGCCAACCCATCGTTATTATAACACCGCGGTCATTTAAAAATAGCTCATACTTTAAAACCAGAATAAACATTTCCATTCTAAAATTATGAATACGATATCATTTTAAAACCCAAAACAATATGATATCCTTTATCCCAAATACAAACCTTTTCAAAAAATCCAAATGCTTTAAAATTTATAACGTCTGAAAGCCAAATATCCTTTCAAAGCATAATATTTTGAAATTCATAATTTAAAACCATAACTTTTAAAAGATGAATGGTCTGGATATTCAACGGTATATGAATTAAAAGGTTTAACTTAAATGTTACTTTGTAAAGAAAATAGTTCTCATGGCTTTACAAATGCATTTCTTTATTAAAGTCTAAACCAAAATTTGTATTATCTCTCTCAAGTTCCAAAACCACTTCAACTTATATATATATACGTATATCCATTTGGAGTATTAATATTTCAACTAAAGTTGGATTTTATTCTTTCAACAAATCGAATGTTCTATTAATTAGTCTTGAATATTCACATAAAATCCATAAATAATAAGACTTCAATTTCTAGTAATAAAATATATTATTTTTCCCAATTCAAATTATACTAGAATATTCATTTCAATTTATTTTGGGAAAAAATCCAATTATAAATATCATATCTTAAAATTTCCAAACTTAACATTTAAACATATGATATAAATTATTAAACTCCATTTTCTTAATTTTCTTCCATTTTAATAAAGATTTTTATACACCTTTTAATTTCAAAATTTCCAACTTCATATGTATATATATATGGAAGAAAAATATTTATACAATATAAAATTTAAGATTTTTATAAACCGTATTCCATCCAAACCATAGAAATCACATTAAAATAGTTATATATATAGACCGCGGTGCCTGTATATAATTTTCTATCCTATGGTCAAGTGATACGGATATTTATCATTTCAATCCGCAATTTAAAAGATATAAAATTTTGCGGTTGTATATCATTTCAAACCACAATCCCGAATGAAAGGAAATATGCATGATAATTTGCAATTTAATGATATACAATAAAACATCCATCAACATCACCCATCATCCAATCACAATCATCAAGCAATATCAATCAAAAACAATTTATATTTGATAATATATAACAGGTAATAACTGGCAATTTTATTCAGATTAAATTTAACAACTATTAATCTAACAGTTTATATTCAGTAATAATCTACATAACTGTTAACTAGCAGTTTATAGGTAAACAAATAAATTCTAACTATAAATTAATACGCAATAAATTAATTAAATTAACAGTTAAACTTAATAAATGCAATTCAACGAATATGAGTGAAATAAACATGCCAAATACTCATAAATAAATTTCTATTCATTTCTAAAATTAATTTAACAAACATAAAAGCTTCTAGTAGTTGTGAGTGGGTTTAAACACTCACCTTTTGAATTTAAATAGAATTCAAATTCAATTTAAACCCAAAAATTTGGCAGTCTCCAAATTAATCCAAACTCGTGCCAAAACGTCAGAAATTCCGATACGATCCCAGCAAAACAAACCGCGCGTGAATCCGAGCTCGTATGCAAAAGTTATGAAAATTTGAAAAATGGAAAATTCTGGTCCTGGGTCGACTTCGGGTTCGACTTCGGTGTGCCGCCTCAATTCCCCGGTGCTTGCTTGGAGTTTTCGCCAAAACGACCCGGATCGACCAGAGTCATTTTCTTCTTGACCCGAAGTTGCTCTAGGGTTTTCTCCCCTGAAACCCGAAGCGCGACCAAAAGCTGCTGCAGATCCGATTTTTTTTTTCTTTTCAAAATTTGGAAATTTTTTTTTTTGAACTGACTGTATCTAGGGTTAGCCCCCATTGAAGAAGAAGAGAAGCTTGAAGAAGATGAACGTACAGAAAATTGACAATAGAATGGAGCTAGGGTTTATAACTGTATATTTATAGGTAGGGTTGGGTTAGAGTAGATAGACTAGATAGATGAACGTACGAAACAAACTAAGGCCCAAAAAGCCCGTTCTGACCCCGGAACGAAATTTGTCAAACCCATATATCCAGATAGGTATTTTAAAATATTCTGAACGCGATGGAAAAATTTCACGTCCAAATTTGATCGTATGAAGAAGTTATGCTGAAAACAAGATTTCCAAATTGATTTCAAATTGATTTTAATAAAATTGATTTTCAAGGCGTTTCGCGTCCGTACGATCAAACGACAGGTCCGATCGATACGAAACTTGAAACCCTATAATAATTCACCGATACGGATCCGATGAAACTGGTTTCATCGAAATCCGAGTCCGTGACCAAAATGGCTATTTTCAATATTCATTAAATAAATTAAATAAATTATAAAAATCAAATTTTTACATCTAAATTCAAAAATTGACGAAATTTCTCCCTTTAAATTTTCTTAATTATTTACTCCAATTCTAAACAATTCAAGCGTCAATACATAGTTGTTCTATTCATCAATTTAGATGTTAATCCTTACTTAAAGGTTAAATTCCAATTTTTAATAAATTCAACATTATACGTTTGATTAAATTTATTAAATTCACTTTCTTTCTATTATTCAAAGTTATTGATGTCAATTTAATGAAACTAACATTGGCTCAATATCTATACATTAAAAATCTCAATTCTAAACTTAGATCTCAACTTATGAAATAGTTAAATAATAAATTCCATCTAAATCTACATCTTCCTACTATCTAAATATTTAGAAAAATTACTTACCACTTTTTATTGTAAATTTCTGAACTAGTAGATTTGTGTCATTTCTAGCCCTCTAGATATTTTAAATTAACTAAAAGCAAATTTACATATAATTTCCATCGTCAATTATTTTAGTGAATAAATCTTCAAAGGTTACTGCAATTAATCCCATTAATTGCAATAAATTCTAATAAATTTGACTCTATTTGATTAAAACTCACAAATAAATCAATTATTACTCCCTACATAGTTAACGTTTCTTTTATATTCCAATACCTTAATATTTACCCAATTTCCATCTTTTATTTGCATAAATTACTGTATTTCAATCTTATTGGAAATTTTGTTAACTTAACACTTGAATAAAACTTAAAACCTCAATTAATTCATTCCACTTCGGTTTCATTCTTAAGATTACACTAATTATTATATTATAAAAATGAAATTTTCCCTTGGTTACATCTTATTTATCCACTTACAAAAATTCCACACTAACTGAAATAATTTAGTGCATAAATTGAAATTGATTAAAATAAACTTAACAAACAAATAGAATAAATACGTACAATAATTATTGTCATAAATCTATTTTATAAGTCTACACATAATTATTACCTTACAATACGTTTTACGTTACTATAAAATTTATACACTCTTCCGTTACCATATTAATAATTACTAAAGTAACATTCATTCTTAATAACAACGTTATACTATTCAACATATAAAAGGACTCCATTCCCCAAATACATTCATTTATATTTATTCCCTTAAAGTTCTCCTTTATTGACTAGACACATTAATTTAGATTCATTTACATCGAATGCCCTTCTTAGCTATATACTCAATACATGTTAAATCTACATAATTTTTACCCTTTTATTCAAATTCACTTATACCATCAATAACAAAATGTTGCCCTAAATTTAGATTCAAATATATACATTAGATAAATGGGTAAACTTTTGTAATTATCCCATATATGAAAATATTTTTATGCATACATTTCCACTTACTTACTATGCATTCATTTATTAAATTACTAATTGCCTTAGTCAACTTATCCCCTATTTACTACCAAATTTCAAATTTAATTATAGCTTATCAATACATAAAATTTACATAGGCGAAACAAATTTTATTACTATCTTAAGTCCATTTATTATTGACAACATTCATTAAATCTCCTTATCAACACTTATTGCATTGATTTATTCAGCGGTCACCTTTTATTTAGTTACTATCCATTTTACAATCCAATGTAAGTCTTCCACTATTTATTTTATATTAAATGAATTCCATTCTACTTAATCTTTTTATTGATATTCACTAATTCAACCCTTATATCAGTTTCTTATATTTAACTTTAAATCAAATTGTGACAATCTACATTATCCAAATCTATTGTCATAAAATTTTATTGTTACACTAAATTACAACTACTATACCAAATTTCTACATTTATTCTCAATTAGATTAGAAATTATATTAATTCAATTCATTTAGTATTATTAATTTAACGGGTCGTTACAGGTAATTTCTTAAGTTACAATACAGCATTTTGTTGATTTTACAACGTTTTGTTTTAAGCTATTGAAAGTAGTTTTTTTCAAAAAAAATGTAAAAAGGGACAATTTCTTAATTTATAGTACAACTTTTTGTCTATTTTACAGCTTTTTGTATTAACCTATTGGAATTAGTTTTTTTTCTTAAGAAGTAAAAAGGGGTAATTTCCTAAGTTATAGTATAGCATTTTGTCTATTTCAGAGCGTTTTGTTTTAAGCTATTAGAAGTAGAATTTTTTTTTAAAAAAAGGTAAAAGGGGGTAATTTCTTAAATTATAGTACAACATTCTGTCTATTTTACAGCATTTTGTTTTAAGCTATTGGAAGAAGTTTTATTTTAAAAAAAGGCAAAATTGGATAATTTCTTAAGTTATAGTACAAAATTTTGTCTATTTTACAGCGTTTTGTTTTTAGCTATTAGAAGGAGTGTTCTTTTAAAAAAGGTAAAAAGAGGTAATCTCTTAAGTTATAGTATAACATTTTGTCTCTTTTGCAGCGTTTGGTTTTAAGCTATTGGGAGTAGTTTTTTTTAAAAGGTAGAAGGAGGTTATTTCTTAAGTTATAGTACAACATTTGTCTATTTTACAGCGTTTTGTTTTAAGCTATTGGAAGCAGTTTTCTTTTTTTAGAAAACGGTAAAAAAGGGCAATTTCTTATGTTAAAGTACATTATTTTGTCTATTTTACAGCGTTTTGTTTTAAGTAATCGGAAGTAGATTTTTTATAAAAAAGGGTAAAAAGGGGAAATTTTAAATTACAGTGTAGCATTTTGTCTATTTTATAGCGTTTTGTTTTAAGCTATTGGAAGTAGTTATTTTAAAAAAAGTAAAAATGGGTAATTTCTTAAGTTATAGTACAGGATTTTGTCTATTTTACAACATTTTGTTTTAAGCAATTGGAAGTATTTTTTTAAAAGGTAAAAGGGGTAATTTCTTAAGTTATAGTACAACATTTTGTCTATTTTACTGCGTTTTGTTTTAAGCTATTGGAAGTAGTTTTTTTTTTTTACAGGCAAAAGAGGGTAATTTATTAAGTTATAGTACATCATTTTGTCTATTTTACAGCGTTTTGTTTTAAGTTATTGGAAGTAATTTTTTTTCAAAAAGGGTAAAAGGGTGTAATTTGTTAAGTTATAGTACACCATTGTAATTTGTTCAGTTATGGTACAACATTCAGTCTATTTTAGAGGGTTTTGTTTTAAGCTATTGCAAGTAGTTTTTTTTTAAAAAAAAAGGTAAAAAGGGGAAATTTTTTAAGTTATAGTATAGCATTTTGTCTATTTTACAACGTTTTGTTTTAAGCTATTGGAAGTAGTTCTTTAAAAAAAAGGTAAAAATGGATAATTTCTTAAGTTATAGTACAACATTTTGTCTATTTTACAGCGTTTTGTTTTAAGCCACTGGAGGTTGTTTTTTAAAAAAAAGGTAAAAAGGGGTAATTTATTAAGTTATATTGCAAAATTTTGTCTGTTTTACTTCGTTTTATTTTAAGCTATTGGAAGTAGTTTTTTTTTTTAAAATAAGGTAAAAGTGGGTAATTTCATAAGTTATAATGCAGCATTTTGTCTATTTTATAGCGTTTTGTTTTAAGCTATTGGAAGTAGTTCTTTTTTTAAAAAGGTAAAAGGGGGTAATTTGTTAAGTTATAGTACAGCATTCTGTCTAGTTTACAGCGTTCTGTTTTAAGCTATTAGAAGTAGTTTTTTTTTTAAATAAAGGTGAAAAGGGGAAATTTTTTAAGTTATAGTACATAATTTTGTCTATTTTACAATGTTTTGTTTTAACCTATTGGAAGTAGTTTTTTTTAAAAAAAAGAAGATAAAAAGGGGTATTTTCTTAAGTTATATTACAGCATTTTGTCTATTTTACAGCGTTTTATTTTAAGCTACTGGAAGTAGTTTGTAAAAAAAAAAAGTAAAAAGAGGTAATTTCTTAAGTTGTAGTATAACATTTTGTCTATTTTACAGCATTTGGTTTTATGCTATTGGAAGTAGCTTTTTAAAAAAAAAAGGTAAAAGGGGGTAATTTCTTAAGTTACAGTACAACATTTTGTCTATTTTATAGCCTTTTGTTTTAAGCTATTGGAAGTAGTTTTTTTTTAGAAAGGGTAAAAGGGGGTAATTTTTTAAGTTACGATACAACATTCTGTCTATTTTACAGCGTTTTATTTTAAGCAATTGGAAGTTGTTTTTTTTTTTAAAAAAAAGGTAAAAAGGAAAAAAAAAATGTTATAATACAGCATTTTTTCTATTTTACAACGTTTTGTTTTAAGCTATTAGCAGTGGTTTTTTTTAAAAAAAATGGTAAAAATGGATAATTTCTTAAGTTATAGCGCAGCATTTTGTTTATTTTACAGCGTTTTGTTTTAAGCTATTGGAAGTAGTTTTTTTAAAAAAAAAAAGATAAAAAGGGGTAATTTCTTAAGTTATAGTACAACATTTTGTCTATTCTACAGCGTTTTGTTTTAAGCTATTTGAAGTAGTTTTTTTAAAAAAGGGTAAAAAGGTGTAATTTCTTAAGTTATAATACAACTTTTGTCTATTTTACACCGTTTTGTTTTAAGCTATTAGAAGTAGTTTTTTAAAAAAAAGGTAAAAAGGGAATTTTTTTCAAGTTATAGTACATCATTTTGTCTATTTTACAACGTTTTTTAAAGCTATTGGAAGTAGTTTTTTTAAAAAAAGGTATAAGGGGTAATTATTTAAGTTATAGAACCGCATTTTCTCTATTTTACAGCATTTTGTTTTAAGCTATTGGAAGTAGTTTTTTTTAAAAAAAAGGTATAAATGGGTGATTTCTTAAGTTGCAGTACGGCATTTTGTCTATTTTACAGCGTTTTGTTTTAAGCTATTGGAAGTAGTTTTTTAAAAAGGTAAAAGAGGGTAGTTTCTTAAGTTACAGAACAACATTATGTCTATTTTACAGCGTTTTGTTTTAAACTATTGGAAGAAGTTTTTTGAAAAAAGGTAAAAAGGGGTAATTTCTTAAGTTATAGTACAACATTCTGTCTATTTTACATCGTTTTTTAAGCTAATGGAAAGAGTGTTTTTAAAAAAAAAAGTAAAAAAGGGTAATTTCTTAAGTTATAGTACAACATTTTGTCTATTTTATAGCGTTTTGTTTTAAGCTATTGGAAGCAGTTTTTTTTTTAAATGGTAAAAAGAGGTAATTTCTTAAGTTATAATACAACATTTTGTCTATTTTACAGCATTTTGTTTTAAGCTATTGGAAGTAGTTTTTTTAAAAAGGTAAGAAGGGGTAATTTCTTTAGTTATAGTACATCATTTTTTCTATTTAGCAGCGTTTTGCTTTAAGCTATTGGAAGTGTTTTTTTAAAAAAAAAAGGTAAAACGGGTAATTTTTTAAGTTATAGTACAGCATTTTGTCTATTTTGCAGCGTTTTGTTTTAAGCTATTGGAAGTAGTTTTTTATAAAAAAGGTAAAAGGGGGTAATTTCTTAAGTTATAGTACAACATTTTGTCCATTCTACAGCATTTTCTTTTAAGCTATTGGAAGAAATTTGTTAAAACAGTAAAAGAGGTAATTTCTTAAGTTATAGCACAGCATTTTGCCCATGTTACAGCATATAGTTTTAAGCTATTGGAAGTAATTTTAAAAAAAGGTTAGCAAGCGTAATTTCTTAAATTATGGTAAAGCATTTTTGTATATTATACAGCGTTTTGTTTTAAGCTATTAGAAGCAGTTTTCTCTTTTTAAAAAATGTAAAAAGGGATAATTTCTTAACTTATAGTATAACATTTTGTCTATTTTAAAGCGTTTTGTTTTAAGCTATTGGAAGTAGTTTTTTTTATAACAAAAGGTAAAAAGGGGAAATTTTTGAAGTTATAGTACAACATTTTGTCTATTTTACAGCATTTTGTTTTAAGCAATTGGAAGTAGTTTTTTTTTTAAAAAAAGGTAAAAAGGGGTAATTTCTCAAGTTAAAGTAGTTATAGCGCAACATTATTTTACAACGTTTTTTTAAGCTACTAGAGGTAGTTTTTTTTAAAAAAGATAAAATGGGGTAATTTCTTAAGTTATAGTACAATATTTTTGTCTATTTTACAGCATTTTGTTTTAACCTGTTGGAAGTAATTTTTTTTGAGAAGGTAAAAATGGGTAATATCTTAAGTTATAGTACAACATTTTGTCTTTTTTACAGCGTTTTGTTTTAAGCTATTGGAAGTAGTTTTTTTTTTCTAAATGGTAAAAAAAGGGTAATTTCTTAAGTTATAGTACAGCATTTTGTCAATTTTACAGCATTTTGGTTTAAGCTATTGGAAGTAGTTTTTTTTTAAAAGATAAAAAGGGTTAATTTCATAAATTATTGTATAGCATTTTCTCTATTTTACAACGTTTTGTTTTAAGACATTGGAAGCAATTTTTAAAAAAAAAAAGGTAAAATGGGGGTAATTTCATAAGTTATAGTACAACGTTTTGTCAATTTTACAGCGTTTTGTTTCATTCTATTGGAAGTAGTTTTTATTCAAAAAAGGTAAAAAGAGTTAATTTCTTAAGTTAATAGTACAACATTTTGTCTTCTTTACCGCATTTTGTTTTAAGCTATTAGAAGTAATTTTTTTAAAAGAGGTAATAAGGGGTAATTTCTTAAGTTGCAGTACAACATTTGTTTATTTTACAGAGTTTTGTTTTAAGCTATTGGAAATCGTTTTTTTTAAAAGGTAAAAAATAGGTAATTTCTTAAGTTATAGTACAGCATTTTGTCTATTTTAAAGCTTTTTGTTTTAGGCAATTGGAAGTTGTTATTTTTAAAAAGGGTAAAAAGAGGTAATTTTCCAAGTTATAGTACGGCATTTTGTCCATTAAACAACGTTTTGTTTTAAGCTATTGGAAGTAATTTTTTCTTTGAAAAGGTAAAATGGGGTAATTTCTTAACTTATAGTACAGCGTTTTGTCTATTTTACAATGTTTTGTTTCAAGCTATTGGAAGTGGTTGTTTTAAAAAAAAAGGTAAAACGATGTAATTTCTTAAATTAATAGTACTGCATTTTGTCTACTTTGCAGCGTTTTGTTTTAAGCTATTAGAAGTAATTTTTTTAAAAAAAAGGTAATAAGGTGTAATTTCTTAAGTTATAGTACAACATTTTGTCTATTTTAAAGCGTTTTGTTTTAAGCTATTGGAAGACGTTTTTTTAAAAGGTAAAAACAGGCAATTCTTAAGTTATAGTACAACATTTTGTCTATTTTACAGCGTTATGTTTTAAGCTATTGGTTTTCTTTTAAAAAAGGTAAAAAGGGGTAATTAATTAAAATATAGTATAGCATTTTGTCTATTTTACAGCGTTTTGTTTTAAGCTATTAGAAGTAGTTTTTTTTTTAGAAAAGGTAAAATGGGGTAATTTCTTAAGTTATAGTTCGGCATTTTGTCTTTTTTACAGCGTTTTGTTTTAAGCTGTTAGAAGTAGTTTTTTTAAAAAAGGTAAAAAGGAGTAATTTCTTAAGTCATAGTACAGCATTTTGTCTATTTTACCGCGTTTTGTTTTAAGCTATTAGAAGTAGTTTTTTTTAAAAAAAGGTAAAAAGGGGTATTTTCTTAAGTTATATTACAATATTTTATTTATTTTACAGCGTTTTGTTTTATGCTACTGGAAGTTGTTTTTTTTAGAAAAAGGAAAAAAGGGGTAATTTCTTAAGTTATAGTACAACATTTTGTCTATTTTACAGCATTTTGTTTTAATCTATTGGAAATAGTTTTTTTTTAAAACAGGTAAAAGGGGGTAATTTCTAATGTTATAGTACAACATTTTGTCTATTTTACAGCTTTTTGTTTTAAGCTATTGGAAGTAGTTTTTTAATTTTTTTTTGCAAAAGGGGGTAATTTGTTAAGTTATAAAACAACATTCTGTCTATTTTACAGCGTTTTATTTTAAGCTATTGGAAGTAGTTTTTTTTTAAAAAAAAAGGGAAAAAGGGAAAAAAAAATTAAGTTATAGTACATCATTTTGTCTATTCTACAGCGTTTTGTGTTATGCTATTAGAAGTAGTTTTTTTTAAAAAAAAGGTAAAAAAGGTGTTAACTCCCGCATTGAAGCGACCTAAAATGTAATGCGACCTAGCGACCTATCATTACTTTGCGACCTACTTACCTAACACTCCGCGACCTATAACTCAGCAGCCCAACGACCTAAGAGTACCTGACGACCTAATAGTCTCAACGACCTAACGGCATAGTAGTCTCAACGACCTAACTCCACAAAGCAGCTCTGCGACCTAAAGACTTAAGCATTGTCACGACCTACGACCTATGGGTAGCAGCGACCTAACTTGCCAAGAAGACTCAGCGACCTACCGAGATAAGAAGACTTAGCGACCTAATGAGTTAACGACTTAGCCTAGGTCGCTACATTGAATGCCTCAGCGTTCTAAGATCGCCCACTGCTCTCGTAAGTCGTCTACGACCTACAACTTAACCCGTAACCCGTTCCAGAGTTAAGTACGACCTTGCCCCACCACAACTTAAAACTGCTCACGACCTACGACCTATGATAAGTCGCACACGACCTAAGCAGATGAAGACAAGTTCAAGAAGCAACAGATACGAGAGATTCCTTAGGTCATCGCCAACCTACGACCTACGACCTAACTTAGGTCGTCTACAACCTAAGACTTGAAAAGAAAATCATGCTCAGAATCACTCCTATAAATACAGCCCTAACTCCAACTAGAAAAGGACTTTTTGGCCGACCATTTCAAGCACGATACTCTGCAGAATTCTCGACTCACTCAACACTTCAAGTACTCCAAATACCAAAGACACTACGACGATCTCCAAGAGGAAATCTACATCATTAAACATGAATTCGGAAGATTATTCTCTATAAAAGTTTGATCTACTGGTCTAAAGTGTGTTGTAATTGAAGATTGTTGTTAAGTTGTAATCAAATTCAGTAATAAAGAGAGTTAAAGTGGACGTAGGCTTACTCTAAGCCGAACCACTATAAAAATTGTTGTCTTTTCTGCTTTTTTCTGTATTTTCTCTACTTGCTTGTAGTTCCCGTATAGACGGGTGGTGCTTTCATCCAACTTTATTTCACACCGGGGTGTTAGCCTCTGATTTTCACGTTAACAAAAGGGTAATTTCTTAAGTTATAGTACAACATTTTGTCTATTTTACCGCGTTTTGATTTAAGCTATTAGAAGCAATTTTTAAAAAAAAAGATAAAAAGGGGTAATTTCTTATGTTATAGTACAGCATTTTGTCTATTCTACGGCGTTTTATTTTAAGATATTGGAAGTAGTTTTCTTTTACAAACGGTAAAAAGGGTTAATTTCTTAAGTTATAGTACCGCATTTTGTCTATTTTACAGCGTTTTGTTTTAAGTTATTAGAAGTAGTGTTTTTTTAAAAAAGTAAAAAGGGGTAATTTCTTAAGTTATAGTACAACATTTTGTCTATTTTACCGCATTTTGTTTTAAGCTATTGGAAGTAGTTTTTTTTTAAAAAAATAAAATAAAATGGGGAAATTTTTTAAGTTATAGTACAACATTTTGTTTATTTTACAACGTTTTGTTTTAAGCTATTAGAAGTTGTTTTTAAAAAAAAGGTATAAGGGGTAATTTCTTAAGTTATAGAACAGCATTTTGTCTATTTTACGGCGTTTTGTTATATGCTATTAGAAGTAGTTTTTTTTTAAAAAGGGTATAAATGGGTAATTTCTTAAGTTACAATACAACATTTTATTTATTTTACAGCATTTTATTATAAGCTATTGGAAGTTGTATTTTTTTCACAAAAAGGTAATAAGGGATAATTTCTTAAGTTATAGTACAATTTTTGTCTATTTTACAGCTTTTTGTATTAACCTATTGGAATTAGTTTTTTTTAAAATAAAAAAGGGTAATTTCTTAAGTTATAGTATATCATTTTGTCTATTTTACAGCGTTTTGTTTTAAGCTATTGGAAGTATTGTTTTTTTAAAAAAGGTAAAAGGGGGTAATTTCTTTACTTATAGTACAGCATTCTGTCTATTTTACAGCGTTTTGTTTTAAGCTATTGAAAGAAGTTTTTTTAAAGAAAAAGGAAAAAATGGGTAATTTCTTGAGTTATAGTACAAAATTTTTGTCTATTTTACAGCGTTTTGTTTTTAGCTATTAGAAGGAGAGTTTTTTTTAAAAAGGTAAAAAGGGATAATTTCTTAAGTTATAGTACAACATTTTGTTTATTTTACAGCGTTTGGTTTTAAGCTATTTGAAGTATTTTTTTTAAAAGGTAAAAGGAGGTTATTTCTTAAGTTGTAGTACAACATTTTCTATTTTACAGCGTCTTGTTTTAAGCTATTGGAAGTAGTTTTTTTTTTTTAAAAAGTAAAAGGGGCAATTTCTTAAGTTATAGTACAACATTTTTCTATTTTATAGCGTTTTGTTTTTAGCTAATGGAGGTAGTTTTTTTTTTAAAAAAGGTAGACAGGGGTAATTTCTTAAGTTATAGTACAACATTTTTTCTATTTTATGGTGTTTTGCTTTAAGCTATTGGAAGTAGTTTTTTTTTTAAAAGGTAAATGGAGGTAATTTCCTAAGTTATGGCACAACATTTTGTCCATTTTACAAAGTTTTGTTTTAAGCCATTGGAAGTAGTTTTTTTTAAGAAAAAAAGGTAAATAGGGATAATTTCTTAAGTTATAGTACATAATTTTTTCTATTTTACATCGTTTTGTTTTAAGCTATTGGAAGCATTTTTTTAAAAAAAAGGTAAAAAGGGGGTAATTTCTTATGTTATAGTACATGATATTGTCTATTTTATGACGTTTTATTTTAAGAAATTGGAAGTATGTTTTTTTTAAAAGGTAAAAAGAGGTAATTTCTTAAGTTATAGTACAACATTTTGTCTATTTTACTGCGTTTTGTTTTAAGCTATTGGGAGTAGGTTTTTTTTTTAAAACAGGTAATAGGGGGTAATTTCTTAAGTTATAGTACAACATTTTGTCTATTTTATAGCGTTTTGTTTTAAGTTATTGGAAGTAATTTTTTTTCCAAAAAAGGTAAAAGGGGGTAATTTGTTAAGTTATAGTACAACATTCTGTCTATTTTATAGCGTCTTGTTTTAACCTATTGGAAGTAGTTTTTTCAAAAAAAAAAGTTAAAAAGGGGCAATTTTTTAAGTCATAGTACAACATTTTGTCTATTTTACAACGATTTGTTCTAAGTTATTGGAAGTAGTTTTTAAAAAAAAAGGTAAAAAGGGGTAATTTCTTAAGTTATAGGACAACATTTTGTCTATTTTACAGTGTTTTGTTTTAAGCTATTGGAAGTAGTTTTTTTTAAAAAAAAAAGGGAAAAAGGGGTAATTTCTTAAGTTATAATACAAAATTTTGTCTATTTTACAGCGTTTTATTTTAAGCTATTGGAAGTAGTTTTTTTTTTAAAAAAAAAAGGTAAAAGGGGTAATTTCATAAGTCACAATACATCATTTTGTCTATTTTACAGCGTTTTGTTTTAAGCTATTGGAAGTAATCTTTTTTAAAAAAGGTAAAAGGGGGTAATTTGTTAAGTTTTAGTACAACATCATGTCTATTTTATAGCGTTTTGTTTTAAGCTATTGGAAGTAGTTTTTTTTAAAATAAAGCTGAAAAGGGGAAATTTTTTAAGTTATAGTACAGAATTTTGTCTATTTTACAGTGTTTTGTTTTAAGCTATTGGAAGTAGTTTTTTTTTCAAAAAAGGTAAAAAAGGGTATTTTCTTAAGTTATATTACAACATTTTGTCTATTTTACAGCGTTTTGTTTTAAGCTATTGGAAGTAGTTTTTTTTAAAGAAAAAAGGTAAAAAGCGGTTATTTCTTAAGTTATAGTACAACATTTTGTCTATTTTACAGCATTTGGTTTTATGCTGTAAGATGTAGTTTTTTTAAAACAGGAAAAATGGGGTAATTTCTTAAGTTATAGTATAACATTTTGTCTATTTTACAGCCTTTTGTTTTAAGCTATTTGAAGTAGTTTTTTTTTAAAAAGGTAAAAGGGTGTAATTTTTGAAGTTAAAATACAACATTCTGTCTATTTTACAGCGTTTTATTTTAAGCTATTGGAAGTAGTTTTTTTTTTTAAAAAAGGTAAAAGGGAAAAAAAATTTAAGTTATAGTACGGCATTTTGTCTATTTTACAGTGTTTTGTTTTAAGCTATTAGAAGTGTTTTTTTTTTAAAAAAAAGGGTAAAAGGGGGTTATTTCTTAAGTTATTGTGCAGCATTTTGTCTATTTTACAATTGTTTTGTTTTAAGCTACTGGAAGTAGTTTTTTTTAAAAAAAAAGATAAAAAGGGGTAATTTCTTAAGTTATAGTACAACATTTTGTCTATTCTACAACGTTTTGTTTTAAGCGATTTAAAGTAAATTTTTTAAAAAAAGGGTAAAAAGGTGTAATTTCTTAGTTATAGTACAACATTTTGTCTATTTTAAAGCATTTTGTTTTAAGCTACTGGAAGTAGTGTTTTTTCAAAAGAAAAAAAGGGTAATGTCTTAAGTTATAGTACAACATTTTGTCTATTTTACAGCATTTTGTTTTAAGCTATTGGAAGTAGTTTTGTTTAAAAAAATGGTAAAAGGGGGAAAAAGTTTAAGTTATAGTACAACATTTTGTCTATTTTACAACGTTTTGTTTTAAGCTATTGGAAGTAGTTTTTTTTGAAAAGGTATAAGGGGTAATTTCTTAAGTTATAGAACAACATTTTGTCTATTTTACAGCATTTTGTTTTAAGCTATTAGAAGTAAATTTTATTTTTTAAAAAGGTATATATGTGTAATTTCTTAAGTTACAGTGCAACATTTTGTCTATTTTACAGCAATTTGTTTTAAGCTATTGGAAGTATTTTTTTTTAAAAATGGTATAAATGGGTAATTTCTTAAGTTACAATACAGCATTGTGTTTATTTTACAGCGTTTTGTTTTAAGCTATTGGAAGTAGTTTTTTTTTTAAAAGTAAAAAGGGGTAATTTCTTAAGTTATAGTATAGCATTTTGTCTATTTTAGAGCGTTTTGTTTTAAGCTATTGGAAGTAGTATTTTTAAAAAAAAGGTAAATGGGGGTAATTTCTTAAGTTATAGTACAACATTCTGTCTATTTTACAGTATTTTGTTTTATGCTATTGGAAGAAGTTTTATCTAAAAAAAGGCAAAAATGGATAATTTCTTAAGTTATAGTACAAAATTTTGTCTATTTTACAGCGTTTTGTTTTTAGCTATTAGAAGGAGTGTTTTTTTAAAAAAAAGTAAAAAGGGGTAATTTCTTAAGTTATAGTATAGCATTTTGTCTATTTTGCAGCGTTTGGTTTTAAGCTATTGGAAGTAGTTTTTTTAAAAGGTAGAAGGAGGTTATTTCTTAAGTTATAGTACAACATTTTGTCTATTTTAAAGCATTTTGTTTTAAGCTATTAGAAGTAGTTTTTTTTAAGAAAAAAGGTAAACAGGGGTAATTTCTTAAGTTATAATGCAGCGTTTTTTCTGTTCTACGGCATTTTGTTTTATGCTATTGGATGTAGTTTTTTTTAAAAAAGGTAAAAGGGGGTAATTTCCTAAGTTATAACACATCATTTTGTCTATTTTACAGCGTTTTGTTTTAAGCTATTGGAAGCAGTTTTCTTTTTCTAGAAAACGGTAAAAAGGGGCATTTCTTATGTTAAAGCACATTATTTTGTCTATTTTACAACGTTTTGTTTTAAGTAATCGAAAGTAGATTTTTTATAAAAAAGGGTAAAAAGGGGAAATTTTAAATTATAGTGTAGCATTTTGCCTATTTTATAGCGTTTTGTTTTAAGCTATTGGAAGTAGTTTAAAAAAAAAAGTAAAAATGGGTAATTTCTTAAGTAATAGTACAGGATTTTGTCTATTTTACAACGTTTTATTTTAAGCAATTGGAAGTATTTTTTTAAAAGTTAAAAGGGGTAATTTCTTAGGTTATAGTACAACATTTTGTCTATTTTACTGCGTTTTGTTTTAAGCTATTGGAAGTAGTTTTTTTTTTAAACAGGCAAAAGGGGGTAATTTTTTAAGTTATAGTACATCATTTTGTCTATTTTACAGCGTTTTGTTTTAAGTTATTGGAAGTAATTTTTTTTCAAAAAGGGTAAAAGGGTGTAATTTGTTAAGTTATAGTACAGCATTGTAATTTGTTCAGTTATGGTACAACATTCAGTCTATTTTAGAGGGTTTTGTTTTAAGCTATTGGAAGTAGTTTTTTTTTTTAAAAAGGTAAAAAGGGGAAATTTTTTAAGTTATAGTATAGCATTTTGTTTATTTTACAACGTTTTGTTTTAAGCTATTGGAAGTAGTTCTTTAAAAAAAAGGTAAAAATGGATAATTTCTTAAGTTATAGTACAACATTTTGTCTATTTTACAGCGTTTTGTTTTAAGCAATTGGAGGTTGTTTTAAAAAAAAAAGGTAAAAAGGGGTAATTTATTAAGTTATATTGCAAAATTTTGTCTGTTTTACTGCGTTTTATTTTAAGCTATTGGAAGTATTTTTTTTAAAAAAATATGGTAAAAGTGGGTAATTTCATAAGTTATAATGCAGCATTTTGTCTATTTTATAGCGTTTTGTTTTAAGCTATTGGAAGTAGTTCTTTTTTTAAAAAGGTAAAAGGGGGTAATTTGTTAAGTTATAGTATAGCATTCTGTCTATTTTACAGCGTTTTGTTTTAAGCTATTGGAAGTAGTTCTTTTTTTAAAAAGGTAAAAGGGGGTAATTTGTTAAGTTATAGTACAGGATTTTTTCTATTTTACAACATTTTGTTTTAAGCAATTGGAAGTATTTTTTTAAAAGGTAAAAGGGGTAATTTCTTAAGTTATAGTACAACATTTTGTCTATTTTACTGCGTTTTGTTTTAAGCTATTGGAAGTAGTTTTTTTTTTAAATAGGCAAAAGGGGGTAATTTATTAAGTTATAGTACATCATTTTGTCTATTTTACAACGTTTTGTTCTAAGTTATTGGAAGTAATTTTTTTTCAAAAAGGGTAAAAGGTTGTAATCTGTTAAGTTATAGTACAGCATTGTAATTTGTTCAGTTATGGCACAACATTCAATCTATTTTAGAGGGTTTTGTTTTAAGCTATTGGAAGTAATTTTTTTTTAAAAAAAAAGGTAAAAAGGGGAAATTTTTTAAGTTATAGTATAGCATTTTGTCTATTTTACAACGTTTTGTTTTAAGCTATTCAAAGTAGTTCTTTAAAAAAAAGGTAAAAATGGGTAATTTCTTAAGTTATAGTACAACATTTTGTCTATTTTACAGCGTTTTGTTTTAAGCTATTGGAGGTTGTTTTTAAAAAAAAAGGTAAAAAGGGGTAATTTCTTAAGTTATATTACAAAATTTTGTCTATTTTACTGTGTTTTATTTTAAGCTATTGGAAGTAGTTTTTTTTTAAAAAAAAAGGTAAAAGTGGGTAATTTCATAAGTTATAATACAGCATTTTGTCTATTTTATAGCGTTCTGTTTTAAGCTATTCGAAGTAGGTTTTTTTAAAAAAAGGTAAAAGAGGGTAATTTGTTAAGTTATAGTACATCATTCTGTCTATTTTACAGCGTTTTTTTTAAGCTATTGGAAGCAGTTTTCTTTTTTTAGAAAACGGTCAAAAGGGGCAATTTCTTATGTTAAAGTACATTATTTTGTCTATTTTACAACGTTTTGTTTTAAGTAATCGGATGTAGATTTTTATAAAAAAGGGTAAAAAGGGGAAATTTTGAATTATAGTGTAGAATTTTGCCTATTTTATAGCGTTTTGTTTTAAGCAATTGGAAATAGTTTTTAAAAAAAAAGTAAAAATGGGTAATTTCTTAAGTAATAGTACAGGATTTTGTCTATTTTACAACGTTTTGTTTTAAGCAATTGGAAGAATTTTTTTAAAAGGTAAAAGGGGTAATTTCTTAAGTTATAGTACAACATTTTGTCTATTTTACTGCGTTTTGTTTTAAGCTATTGGAAGTAGTTTTTTTTAAAAAAAGGTAAAAAGGGGTAATTTCTTATGTTATAGTATAACATTTTGTCTATTTTGCAGCGTTTGGTTTTAAGCTATTGGAAGTAGTTTTTTTAAAAGGTAGAAGGAGGTTATTTCTTAAGTTATAGTACAACATTTTGTCTATTTTAAAGCATTTTGTTTTAAGCTATTAGAAGTGGTTTTTTTTAAGAAAAAAGGTAAACAAGGGTAATTTCTTAAGTTATAATACAGCATTTTTTCTGTTCTACGGCGTTTTGTTTTAAGCTATTGGAAGTAGTTTTTTTTAAAAAAGGTAAAAGGTGGTAATTTCCTAAGTTATAACACATTATTTTGTCTATTTTACAACGTTTTGTTTTAAGTAATCGGAAGTAGATTTTTTGTAAAAAAGGGTAAAAAGGGGAAATTTTAAATTATAGTGTAGCATTTTGCCTATTTTATAGCGTATTGTTTTAAGCTATTGGAAGTAGTTTTAAAAAAAAAAGTAAAAATGGGTAATTTCTTAAGTAATAGTACAGGATTTTGTCTATTTTACAACGTTTTGTTTTAAGCAATTGGAAGTATTTTTTTAAAAGGTAAAAGGGGTAATTTCTTAAGTTATAGTACAATATTTTGTCTATTTTACTGCGTTTTGTTTTAAGCTATTGGAAGTATTTTTTTTTAAAACAGGCAAAAGGGGGTAATTTCTTAAGTTATAGTACAACATTTTTTCTATTTTACAGCGTTTTGTTTTAAGTTATAGGAAGTAATTTTTTTTCAAAAAAGGTAAAAGGGTGTAATTTGTTAAGTTATAGTACAGCATTGCAATTTGTTAAGTTATGGTACAACATTCAGTCTATTTTACAGCGTTTTGTTTTAAGCTATTGGAAGTAGTTTTTTTTAAAAAAAAGGTAAAAAGGAGAAATTTTTTAAGTTATAGTATAGCATTTTGTCTATTTTACAACGTTTTGTTTTAAGCTATTGGAAGTAGTTCTTTAAAAAAAAGGTAAAAATGGGTAATTTCTTAAGTTATAGTACAACATTTTGTCTATTTTACAGCGTTTTGTTTTAAGCTATTGGAGGTTGTTTTAAAAAAAAGAAGGTAGAAAGGGGTTATTTCTTAAGTTATATTACAAAATTTTGTCTATTTTACTGCGTTTTATTTTAAGCTATTGGAAGTAGTTTTTTTTTTAAAAAAAAGGTAAAAGTGGGTAATTTCATAAGTTATAATACAACATTTTGTCTATTTTATAGCGTTTTGTTTTAAGCTATTCGAAGTAGTTTTTTTTTTAGAAAAAGGTAAAAGGGGATAATTTGTTAAGTTATAGTACAATATTCTGTCTATTTTACAGTGTTTTGTTTTAAGCTATTGGAAGTAGTTTTTTTAAAAAATTAAGGTGAAAAGGGGAAGTTTTTTAAGTTATAGTACAAAATTTTGTCTATTTTACAATGTTTTGTTTTAAGCTACTGGAAGTATTTTTTTTTTAAAATAAAGACAAAAATGGGTATTTTCTTAAGTTATATTACAGCATTTTATCTATTTTACAGCGTTTTGTTTTAAGCTACTGGAAGTAGTTTTTTTAAAAAAGGGGTAAAGAGTGGTAATTTCTTAAGTTGTAGTACAACATTTTGTCTATTTTACAGCATTTGGTTTTATACTATTGGAAGTAGCTTTTTTTTTAAAACAGGTAAAAGAGGGTCATTTCTTAATTTATAGTACAACATTTTGTCTATTTTATAGCCTTTTGTTTTAAGCTATTGGAAGCAGTTTTTTTTTAAAAATGGTAAAAGGGGGTAATTTTTTATGTTACAATACAACATTCTGTCTATTTTATAGGGTTTTATTTTAAGCTATTGGAAGTTGTTTTTTTTTTAAAAAAGGTAAAAAGGGGAAAAAAATTATGTTATAATACAACATTTTTTCTATTTTACAGCGTTTTGTTTTAAGCTATTAGAAGTGGTTTTTTTTTAAAAAGGTAAAAATGGATAATTTCTTAAGTTATAGTGCAGGATTTTGTCTATTTTACAGCGTTTTGTTTTAAGCTATTGGTAGTAGTTTTTTTAAAAAAAGATAAAAGGGGTAATTTCTTAAGTTATAGTACAACACTTTGTCTATTCTACAACATTTTGTTTTATGCTATTTGAAGTAGTTTTTTTTAAAAAGGGTAAAAAGGTGTAATTTCTTAAGTTATAGTACATCATTTTGTCTATTTTACAACGTTTTGTTTAAGCTATTGGAAGTAGTTTTTTTTAAAAAAGGTATAAGGGGTAATTTCTTAAGTTATAGAACAACATTTTCACTATTTTATAGCGTTTTGTTTTAAGCTATTGGAAGTAGTTTTTTTTGGAAAAAGGTATAAATGAGTGATTTTTTAAGTTGTAGTAGGGCATTTTGTCTATTTCACAGCGTTTTGTTTTAAGCTATTGGAAGTAGTTATTTTTTGAAAAGGTATAAATGAGTGATTTCTTAAGTTGCAGCAGGGCATTCTGTCTATTTTACAGCTTTTTGTTTTAAACGGTTGGAAGAAGTTTATAAAAAAAGGTAAAAAGGGGCAATTTCTTAAGTTATAGTACAACATTTTGTCTATTTTACATCGTTTTTTAAGCTAGTGGAAGGAATGTTTTTAAAAAAAAAGGTAAAAATGGGTAATTTCTTAAGTTATAGTACAACATTTTGTCTATTTTGCAGCGTTTTGTTCAAAGCTATTGGAAGTAGTTTAAAAAAAAGGTAAGCAGGCGTAATTTCTTAAGTTACAGTACATCATTCTGTCAATTTTACAGCGTTTTTTTAAGTTATTGAAAGTAATTTTTTTTAAAAAAAAGGTAAAAGGGGGATATTTTTTAAGTTATAATACAACATTTTGTCTATTTTACAACGTTTTGCTCTAAGCTATTGGAAGTAGTTTTTTTAAAAAAAAAGGTTAAAATGGATGATATCTTAAGTTATAGTACAATATTTTCCCTATTTTACAGCATTTTATTTTAAGCTATTTGAAGTAGTTTTTTTTTATAAAAAAGGTAAAAAGGGGTAATTTCTTAAGTTAGAGTACAACATTTTGTCTTTTTTACAGGGTTTTTTTTAAGCTATTGGAAGTAGCTTTTTTAAACGGGTAAGAGGGTAATTTCTTAACTTATAGTACATCATTTTGTCTATTTTACAGCGTTTTGTTTTAAGCTATTGGAAGTGGTTTTTTTAAAAAAAGGTAAAAGTGGGTAATTTGTTAAGTTATAGTACAGCATTTTGTCAATTTTACTGCATTTTACTCTAAGCTATTCGAAGTAGTTTTTAAAAAAAAAGGGTAAAAAGGGAATTTTTTTAAAGTTTTTGTACAACATTTTGTCTATTTTATAGCATCTTGTTTTAAGCTATCGGAAGTAGGTTTTTTTTTTAAAAAAAGGTAAAAAGGGTAATTTCTTAAGTTATAGTACAGCAATTTGTCTATTTTACAGCGTTTTGTTTTAAGCTATTGGAAGTAATTTTAAAAAAAAAAAGGTTAAAAGGGGTAATTTCTTAAGTTATAATACAACATTTTGTGTTTTTTACAGCGTTTTATTTTAAGCTATTGGAAGTAGTTTTTTTAAACAGATAAAAGTGGGTAATTTCTTAAGTTATTGTACAACATTTTGTTTATTTTACAGCGTTTATTGGAAGTAGTTTTTTTTTAAAAGGTAAAAAGGGGTAATTTGTTATGTTATAGTACAACAATATGTCTATTTTACATCATTTTGTTCTAAGCTATGGGAAGTAGTTTTTTTTTTAAAGATGAAAAGGGAATTTTTTTTTAAGTTATAGTAAAACATTTTGTCTATTTTACAGCGTTTTGTTTTAAGCTATTGGAAGTAGTTTTTTTAAAAAAAAAGGGTAAAAGGGGGTAATTTCTTAAGTTATATTATTGCATTTTGTCTATTTTACAACGTTTTGTTTTAAGGCATTGTAAGTAGTTTTTTAAAAAACAAAAGGTAAAATGTGGTAATTTCTTAAGTTATATTACAACATTTTGTCTATTTTATTTTAAGCTATTTGAAGTAGTTTTTCCTTAAAATAGGTAAAGGGGGGTAATTTCTTAAGTTATAGTACAGTATTTTGTCTATTTTACAGTGTTTTGGTTTAAGCTATTGGAAGTAGTTTTTTTTAAAAAGGTAAAAGGGGGTAATTTGTTAAGCTATAGTACAACATTTTGTCTATTTTACAGCGTTTTGTGTAACAACCCTGAGATTGCAATTACCGAACGATAAGTTAAAAATTATGATTTTAAGTTAAATAGGGGGCTAAACAAATTTTTGGGAATTTAAATTTGCAAATTAAAATATTTTGGGTTGAAATGGGGAATTTTTAAATAAAAAGTGATTATAGGTTAATGGGCCAAATGAGACAATTACATGGTTTTAATTAAAACTAGGATGCTTATTAGGATTTTTGTTCACATGATAACCTTAGGAAAATAAACTAAGTCCTAATGGGTTTTAAAATCTCTTACCATGACCCATTAACCAACCCACTCCTATTTAATATCTCAAACCCCTCTCATAAACCCTAACCCTCCTCCTCTTCATAAATTCCTAAAACCTAGATCTAAACAAAATTAATGGCCTCCATTTAGAAGCTCCATCTCCTTCTCTTCATAAATTAGTTTAATCCTAGAAGAAAAAGAAAAGAGAAGAAGAAAGGTAATGCAATCTCTCATATTCTCTAATCCTCCTTCTTAATCCCTATTTATCTCTACCATCTTGTAGTAATTATTATTTTGTTTTCTTTGTTGATTTTGGGTCCATGAAGCCTCTTGATCTTTGCTTTGGGGTTGAGGAGTTTGGCTTGCTTCATATTGTGCACTCAAACCATTTGATACTTTTCTTCATTAAGGTAATTACTAATTGTTCGTAATTATTGCTAGTAAAATTTTGTTGAAAATTTTGATGCCCAAAATTGAAATAAACACCCCTAAATGTCAAAAAAATGCAAAAGATTGCTGGCTGGAATTGTGTGCAGACTGAAATGGGGCTGAATTGATGATCTGGGTGCACCAGAACAGATCTGGGTTGCACCCAGGCTCTGCCCAGGTGAGGCTAGCCCAGCTGGGCTAGCCAGAAGCAGGCCAGCCCACTATGGGCTGGCCATATCCATTGAACCCCAGCCCGCATGGGCTGGGGCTCCCCAGCCCAGGCGGGCTGGGGCAGATATACACCCAGCCCGTGTGGGCTGGGTGCTTCCCAGCCCGCGTGGGCTGGGAAATAAACCCAGCCCGCGTGGGCTGGGCAGATACACCCAGCCCGCGTGGGCTGGATGCTTCCCAGCCCGCGTGGGCTGGGAAATAAACCCAGCCCGCGTGGGCTGGGCAAATACACCCAGCCCGCGTGGGCTGGGTGCTTCCCAGCCCACGTGGGCTGGGAAATAAC
The DNA here is from genome assembly GCA_030765085.1 of Allium cepa. NCBI lineage: Eukaryota > Viridiplantae > Streptophyta > Magnoliopsida > Asparagales > Amaryllidaceae > Allium > Allium cepa. The sequence continues at coordinate 890,383,267 of CM060931.1, forward strand.
ACCCAGCCCGCGTGGGCTGGGTGCTCCCCAGCCCAGGCGGGCTGGGGCTGCTGCTCACCCAGCCCGCCTGGGCTGGCGGGCTGGGGCGGACTGACGCGGGCCGGGCCCGCGTCCCAAAAAAAAAAAATCAACTGTGTTTACCAGTTTTCTACCTCCACTTCGTGATGCCGCCCTGATCGCATACCAAGTCGGAATTCGACGTTTTTTGGTCTCGTTGGAAAGGGGGAGTTCCGCACTCCATCTCTGAAAAATTTGGGCAACATTGGAGTTCGTTTGGTACTTCGATTTTCGTGTCAAAGTTAGACTCTGGTCGCTGTTGGAAAACAGTATGAATCTTTCTCTGGGTTCAACTTTGAGACGTCGCTGCCACTTCGTCTCAACTCGGAATCCAGAAATTCTTTTTGCATCTTAAAGTAGGGATGTTGGACTATATGCCTACCAGTTTTCATGCCATTTGGACACAGTTTGCTGGTCCAAATAAATTGCCGAACTTGGGTTCGCAGCAGTTTTTGAATGGTTTCAAACACTTAGAATATTTTTGATGATTTTCTGGTTTTTGTCGATTTCTTTGAGATTTGTCTCTGGATTTCGTACACGGGCTTTATAAAAAGGATTTAAAAGGATTTTTCACTCCAAAATGGCTTTTGAAAATTATTATATAATATTATTTTAATTATTAAATTAATTACTCCATAATAGGAGACTTTTCAAAAGACCGTTTTAAAGTGATTTCAAAATCAATTATAAATCCGTTTCGCACCATTATTTTCTATAACAAAAATCTCACACTCACTTTTAGCACATCGAGCGAAGTGGAAAGGTGCTTAAACGGTTAGAAAATCTCCGGCCTATGAAACCGTGTGTATTTTCTTTCCGGTTAATCCCCGACCTATTCGATTGATCGTTTTGACCTTTGGGTCTAGTTTACCGATGATACGAGGTGGACTTTTTATTATTGGAGTGTGCGCATGCTATTGGTTAGTAAACCGTTTAGTGCGAACGTGGGGTATGGGACTCGTTGTTAACACTTTACGGGTTCCTCTCCAAGAAGTTTGTGACACATTAGCCTCTGGGCGGCCAGTACTGGACCTCTGGGTCACCACGCCTCTGGGCAATCGTCTCTGGACACCTGCTCTATGGAGCAGTTTTTATTCGGCATGTGCCTCTGGGCCTTTATCCTTCTGGGAAGGATCTTGCCGTTTCGCGCGTTCCGCATCTGTGTGAGTGATCGATCACAACTCTACAGTACTTGGCAACAACGACTCTGGTCGGTGCACGTGCAATATTTGTATTATCTGATGATTTTATATCCATTCGAGTATTTCCATTCGGTGTTGGTTCTATGGAACCATACGATGTAAGTGCGATTACCTTGTGGATTCACAGTGTCTCTGGACGCTGCTTTTCAGTGTTTGATTTCATTGACTTTTCAGTATATCCCTATTGCTCTTTGGAGCATCGATCTTTGCTTGGGCATTGATTACTGACTCTGGTCACTCTTGGGATAATTGCCTATGGGCAACTTTATCTAGCTTTGGCTACGCCGATGATATGAGGCGATTTTATTTATTCCACACTTTGGTGTTTGTATTCTCTTTGGAGATTTTTACTGTTTATTGATGATTAGGGATCGTCATTATATTCATGTAGTCCATATTACTCTTCTCTTTGGAGTAGTACTGTTTTATTTATGTACTGCATTATTATATATATCTCAGTTATTACTGATTGTTTAGCTAGCCTGACCCGAGTGTTTTCGCTCGGGTCAGACCGAGTTGTTTCAGGTTAGGTCTCTGGACTTAGCTTTCTGTGCTTCCGCTTGGACATTATCTGTTATGCTGATAGATAGCTCTTTTATTTGTCCACTATTCAGCTACTCTGTTATTTCAGACTCTTATGTACATATTTTTGACTCACATGTGTGAGCGGTGGCTTTGTACCCACCTTTTGATACTTGGATCTGTATTGACGATATATTGTACCTATTTTCTGTGACTGTTATGTGACTGTTCTGTGATGATGATGTTATCATTTAGTATTATGTTTGTTCTGAACCTATTTTCCTTAGCCATTGTAGTTTCGTTATAAATATTTATTGGATATGTCGAACCACTTGAGAAAAGAAAACCACCTATTCGACGTATTCAGTAGATAGTTATAGCTTGATTACATATGGTCGCTTCCATTATACTCTATTCTCCGTTCTAGTAGACGTTATTACTCCGTAATACTCTTTAGTGGGTCTCGGAGTGGGGCGTTACATCTTGGTATCAGAGCGAAGGTTCAGAATTAAGCATAACAAACACATAACGGACACGTAGTACAATACGTTACAATACGATCAAAATTGAACATCTCCACGTTTAGATAAATAAGTTAGGAATATGTGTAGGAATCTATTATATTCCGTAATATTCCTTAATGAATTATCTATCTTTGAATCGAGCTTAACTAAATCTTTGGATGTTACTTGTTTGGTTTCTTCACTAAGGAATGTGAATCCCATCGGCGGATCCACGACCCTTAGCTTGCTTTGTGAGAATATAGATATTGATCTTTGTGGATTTTCTTTCCGTGCGAATCTGCACGTTATGGAGTATTTGGGCTTTGACATGATTCTTGGCATGGATTGGCTCGCTTAGTACGACGCCAAAATCATTTGTTCGGAGCGGATATTATTCATTCATCACCCTGATTCGTCCTCTCTGTTAGCTATTGTTCTTCAAGATGTTGGGCTTTCTGATGTTACTTTATTTTCTCTTGATTCACGAGATGAGGATTTGAGCATATCTCGTATTCCTGTTGTTCGGGATTTCCCCGATGTATTCGAGCCAGTATCTGGCCTGTCGCCAAAGCGGGCCATTGAGTTCCGCATCGATCTCATTGCAGGCTCCCACCCAGTTGGGCGTCCTCCCACGAGGATGTCTATTAAGGAGAATGAGGAACTCAGGAAACAGTTAGTTGAGCTTGAGGTGAAGCAGTTCATTCGGTCCAGTTCTTCGCCATGGGGTGCTGCTGTGGTCTTCGTTAAGAAACCCGATGGATCTCTTAGGCTTTGCATTGACTATCGCAAGCTTAATGAGTTGACCATCAGAAATCGTTATCCATTGCCACGGATAGACGATATGTTTGATCAGTTGAGCGGTGCGAAGGTCTTTTCCCAGCTCGACCTTGCCACCGGATTTCATCAGCTCCGAGTTGCGGAAGATAGCATTCCTCTTACCGCTTTCCGCACTCGTTATGGTTCTTCTGAGTGGTTGGTCATGCCATTCGGCTTGACGAACGCACCAGCTTTCTTCGTCGATCTTATGAATCGAGTATTCCGGGAATACATCGATAGATTCGTTCTGGTTTTCATCGACGATGTTCTTATTTATTCTAGATCCGAGGCAGAGCATGCTCTTCATTTGCGGGTCGTCTTGGATACTCTTCGTCAGCATCAGCTTAAGGTCAAGCTCTCCAAGTGCCATTTTTGGGAGAGCAAGGTCAAGTTCTTGTGCCATATTGTATCATCTGAGGGTGTTTCTGTCGATCCTGCCAAGATCGAAGCTATTCAGAATTGGAAGCAGCCCGAGAACGTTCATAATATTCGCAGTTTCCTTGGTCTGGCGGGTTATTACCATCAGGTTGTCAAGGATTTCTCTCGAGTTGCACTTCCCCTTTCGACGCTGACTCGTAAGGGTGTTCGCTTTATTTGGTCTGATAAGTGTGAAGCTTTTTTTCAGCGATTGAAGGAACTTCTCGCTCATGCTCCTATTCTTGTGGTTCCTGAGAGTAATCAGGATCTGGTTGTTTACACCGATGCTTGTGGTAGCGGGCTCGGTGCTGTGCTTATGCAGAAGGATCGGGTAGTTGCTTATGCTTCCAAGCAACTGCGTCCGAATGAGGTTCGCTATCCGACTCATGATCTTGAGTTGGCAGCTATCGTCTTTGCCTTGAAGACGTGGCGCCACTTTCTATTAGGCGAACGCTTCACTCTTTACACCGATCATAAGTCTCTGAAGTATCTTTTCAGTCAGAGGGATCTCAATAGGAGGCAGCAGCGATGGCTTGAGTTTCTCGCCTCATATGATTTAGATATTCAGTATACCCCTGGCAAGGGTAATCGTGTTGCAGATGCGCTCAGTCGCAAGCACTCGGCGGTAGTTTCTATGATGATTGCCGAGTGGGATGTTGTTGAGACTCTATCTTTATGTGATATTAGAGATCGAGCTCCACCTTCTGATTCTCCGGTCTTATTATTCAGCTTGGAAGCTCATCCTGTCTTATTGGATCGCATTGCCCATGCTCAGCGGCAGAATCCAGACTTATTGCATCTTATTCACCTTCTCGAGTCGGGATCCAGTAATGAGACATTGCTGGATTATTCTCTTGATTATCATCGGTGTCTTCGTAGGAAGAACCGTATTGTTGTACCATCTGATTTATCACTTAGGCGTGAAATTCTAGACGAGTGGCATCGCTCTAAGTACACTATTCATCCCGGTTCGAGTAAGATGTATGCCGATATGTGCCGGCTATATTATTGGGAGGGTTTGAAGAGAGATGTTGCAAGTTATGTAAGCCGTTGCATGACTTGTCAACATATCAAAGCCGAGCATCAGCGTCCATCTGGTCTTCTTCAGCCTCTAGAGATTCCATTATGAAAATGGGATCAGATTTCCATGGATTTTATTGACGGTCTGCCTCGATCGAGGTCAGGCCATACTTTATCTGGGTTATTGTTGATCGCTTGACCAAATCGGCTCATTTCATTCCGATTAGGTCCATTCGGACTGCTCCTCAGCTTGCCAAGCTAGATGTGAAGGAAGTCGTTCGACTTCATGGCATTCCTAGCTCTATCGTCTATGATCGAGACACTATATTTACTAGTCACTTCTGGAAGTGCCTACAGTCAGCTTTGGGCACAAAGCTGAATCTCTCGACTGCTTATCATCCTCAGACCGACGGTCAGACGGAGAGGGTGAATCGTGTTTTGGAGGATCTTTTGCGCTGTTGTATTCTGGATTTCGGAGGTAGTTGGGAGGATCACTTACCGCTTGTAGAGTTCTCCTACAACAACAGCTATTAGTCTAGTATTGGCATGGCACCTTTCGAGGCTCTATACGGAAGGCCATGTCGCTCTCCTGCTTGTTGGTTAGAATCTGGCGAGAAGCTTCTTCTTGGTCCAGATTCAGTTCGGGAATCTTTTGAAAAGATTGTTCTTATCCGTCAGAGAATGAAAGAGGCACAGGACCGTCAGAAATCCTACGCGGACAACCGTAGGAAGCATCTTGAGTTCTCCATTGGCGATTCTGTCTTTATTCGGATTTCACCTATGAAGGGGGTTGTGCGTTTCAGCTCTACAGGGAAGTTGGCTCCTCGCTATGTTGGACCATTTCCTATTACGGAACACATCGGCCCTGTTGCTTATAGAGTGGCTCTACCTGCTCATTTCTCTGGAATACATGATGTGTTCCATGTTTCTCAGCTTCGTAAGTGTGTGCGCAATCCGGATTCTATTATCGAGCCTCATATCGTACCTGATTTGGAGATCTCACCCGATCTATCTATAGAGCAGCAACCTCTTCGTGTGCTTGATTCGGAGATCGGACGTCTTCGAAACAAAGAGGTTCCGCTTGTGAAGATTCAATGGTCGTCTAATCCTAAGGACTGCACTTGGGAGACCAGAGAATTCATCAAGCGTACTTATCCTGGTTTTCTTTCATCTTCTGACATGGGTGAGCATCTATATTTTATCTTCTGTATTCCTTGTGTGGATTAGATGTTATAGACGACTTCGATATTTAAGGAATTGCGGGGACACAATTTTCTTAAGAGGGGGAGTCTGTAACAACCCTGAGATTGCAATTACCGAATGATAAGTTAAAAATTATGATTTTAAGTTAAATAGGGGGCTAAACAAATTTTTGGGAATTTAAATTTTCAAATTAAAATATTTTGGGTTGAAATGGGGAATTTTTAAATAAAAAATGATTATAGGTTAATGGGCCAAATGAGACAATTACATGGTTTTAATTAAAACTAGGATGCTTATTAGGATTTTTGTTCACATGATAACCTTAGGAAAATAAACTAAGTCCTAATGGGTTTTAAAATCTCTTACCATGACCCATTAACCAACCCACTCCTATTTAATATCTCAAACCCCTCTCATAAACCCTAACCCTCCTCCTCTTCATAAATTCCTAAAACCTAGATCTAAACAAAATTAATGGCCTCCATTTAGAAGCTCCATCTCCTTCTCTTCATAAATTAGTTTAATCCTAGAAGAAAAAGAAAAGAGAAGAAGAAAGGTAATGCAATCTCTCATATTCTCTAATCCTCCTTCTTAATCCCTATTTATCTCTACCATCTTGTAGTAATTATTATTTTGTTTTCTTTGTTGATTTTGGGTCCATGAAGCCTCTTGATCTTTGCTTTGGGGTTGAGGAGTTTGGCTTGCTTCATATTGTGCACTCAAACCATTTGATACTTTTTTTCATTAAGGTAATTACTAATTGTTAGTAATTATTTCTAGTAAAATTTTGTTGAAAATTTTGATGCCCAAAATTGAAATAAACACCCCTAAATGTCAAAAAAATGCAAAAGATTGCTGGCTGGAATTGTGTGCAGACTGAAATGGGGCTGAATTGATGATCTGGGTGCACCAGAACAGATCTGGGTTGCACCCAGGCTCTGCCCAGGTGAGGCTAACCCAGCTGGGCTAGCCAGAAGCAGGCCAGCCCACTATGGGCTGGCCATATCCATTGAACCCCAGCCCAAGCGGGCTGGGGCAGATATACACCCAGCCCGCATGGGCTGGGTGCTTCCCAGCCCGCGTGGGCTGGGAAATAAACCCAGCCCGCGTGGGCTGGGCAGATACACCCAGCCCGCGTGGGCTGGGAAATAAACCCAGCCCGCGTGGGCTGGGCACATACACCCAGCCCGCGTGGGCTGGGTGCTTCCCAGCCCACGTGGGCTGGGAAATAACACCCAGCCCGCGTGGGCTGGGTGCTCCCCAGCCCAGGCGGGCTGGGGCTGCTGCTCACCCAGCCCGCCTGGGCTGGCGAGCTGGGGCGGACTGACGCGGGCCGGGCCCGCGTCCCAAAAAAAAATCAACTGTGTTTACCAGTTTTCTACCTCCACTTCGTGATACCGCCCTGATCGCATACCAAGTCGGAATTCGACGTTTCTTGGTCTCGTTGGAAAGGGGGAGTTCCGAACTCCATCTCTGAAAAATTTGGGCAACATTGGAGTTCGTTTGGTACTTCGATTTTCGTGTCAAAGTTAGACTCTGGTCGCTGTTGGAAAACAATATGAATCTTTCTCTGGGTTTAACTTTGAGACGTCGCTGCCACTTCGTCTCAACTCGGAATCCAGAAATTCTTTTTTGCATCTTAAAGTAGGGATGTTGGACTATATGCTACCAGTTTTCATGCCATTTGGACACAGTTTGCTGGTCCAAATAAATTGCCGAACTTGGGTTTGCAGCAGTTTTTGAATGGTTTCAAACACTTAGAATATTTTTGATGATTTTCTGGTTTTCGTCGATTTCTTTGAGATTTGTCTCTGGATTTCGTACACGGGCTTTATAAAAAGGATTTAAAAGGATTTTTCACTCCAAAATGGCTTTTGAAAATTATTATATAATATTATTTTAATTATTAAATTAATTACTCCATAATAGGAGACTTTTCAAAAGACCGTTTTAAAGTGATTTCAAGATCAATTATAAATCCGTTTCGCACCATTATTTTCTATAACAAAAATCTCACACTCACTTTTAGCACATCGAGCGAAGTGGAAAGGTGCTTAAACGGTTAGAAAATCTCCGGCCTATGGAACCGTATGTATTTTCTTTCCGGTTAATCCCCGACCTATTCGATTGATCGTTTTGACCTTTGGGTCTAGTTTACCGATGATACGAGGTGGACTTTTTATTATTGGAGTGTGAGCATGCTATTGGTTAGTAAACCGTTTAGTGCGAACGTGGGGTATGGGACTCATTGTTAACACTTTACGGGTTCCTCTCCAAGAAGTTTGTGACACATTAGCCTCTGGGCGGCCAGTACTGGACCTCTGGGTCACTACGCCTCTGGGCAACCGTCTCTGGACACCTGCTCTATGGAGCAGTTTTTATTCGGCATGTGCCTCTGGGCCTTTATCCTTCTGGGAAGGATCTTGCCGTTTCGCGCGTTCCGCATCTGTGCGAGTGATCGATCACAACTCTACAGTACTTGGCAACAACGACTCTGGTCGGTGCACGTGCAATATTTGTATTATCTGATGATTTTATATCCATTCGAGTATTGCCATTCGGTGTTGGTTCTATGGAACCATACGATGTAAGTGCGATTACCTTGTGGATTCACAGTGTCTCTGGACGCTGCTTTTTAGTGTTTGATTTCATTGACTTTTCAGTATATCCCTATTGCTCTTTGGAGCATCGATCTTTGCTTGGGCATTGATTACTGACTCTGGTCACTCTTGGGATAATTGCCTATGGGCAACTTTATCTAGCTTTGGCTACGCCGATGATATGAGGCGATTTTATTTATTCCACACTTTGGTGTTTGTATTCTCTTTGGAGATTTTTACTGTTTATTGATGATTAGGGATCGTCATTATATTCATGTAGTCCATATTACTCTTCTCTTTGGAGTAGTACTGTTTTATTTATGTACTGCATTATTATATATATCTCAGTTATTACTGATTGTTTAGCTAGCCTGACCCGAGTGTTTTCGCTCGGGTCAGACCGAGTTGTTTCAGGTTAGGTCTCTGGACTTAGCTTTCTGTGCTTCCGCTTGGACATTATCTGTTATGCTGATAGATAGCTCTTTTATTTGTCCACTATTCAGCTACTCTGTTATTTCAGACTCTTATGTACATATTTTTGACTCACATGTGTGAGCGGTGGCTTTGTACCCACCTTTTGATACTTGGATCTGTATTGACAATATATTGTACCTATTTTCTGTGACTGTTATGTGACTGTTCTGTGATGATGATGTTATCATTTAGTATTATGTTTGTTCTGAACCTATTTTCCTTAGCCATTGTAGTTTCGTTATAAATATTTATTGGATATGTCGAACCACTTGAGAAAAGAAAACCACCTATTCGACGTATTCAGTAGATAGTTATAGCTTAATTACATATGGTCGCTTCCATTATACTCTATTCTCCGTTCTAGTAGACGGTATTACTCCGTAATACTCTTTACTAGAGTGGGTCTCGGAGTGGGGCGTTACAATTTGTTTTAGGCTATTGGAAGTAGTGTTTTTTTTTAAAAGGTAAAAAGGGGTAATTTCTTAAGTTATAGTACAGCATTTTTTCTATGTTACAGCGTTTTTTTTTAAGCTATTATAAGAATTTTTTTTTTAAAAAGGTAAAAATGGGAAATTTTTTAAGTCATAGTACAACATTTTGTCTATTTTACAACATTTTTTTTAAGCTATTGGAAGTAGTTTTATTTTAAAAAGGTATAGGGGGTAATTTCGTAAGTTATGTAACAGAATTTTGTCTATTTTAAAGCGTTTTTTTTAAGCTATTGGATGTAGTTTTTTTAGAAAGGTAAAAATGGGTAATTTCTGAAGATATAGCACAACATTTTGTTTATTTACAGCGTTTTGTTTTAAGCTATTGCAAGCATTTTAAAAAAAAAGGTTAAAGGGGTTATTTCTTAAGTTATAGTACAACATTTTGTCTATTTTACAGCATTTTCTTTTAAGCTGTTTGAAGGAGTTTTTTTTAAAAAGGTAAAAAGGGTAATTTCTTAAGTTATAGTACAGCATTTTGTCGATTTTACAGCGTTTTGTTTTAAGCTATTGAAAGCGGTTTTTTTTTAAAAAAGGTAAAAGGGATAATTTTTTAAGTTATAGTACAGCATTTTGTCTATTTTACAGCCTTTTATTTTAAGCCATTTGAAGTAATTCTTTTAAAAAGGTAAAAAGGGGTAATTTCTTAAGTTATAGTATAGCATTTTTTCTGTTTTACAGCGTTTTGTTTTAAGCTATTGGAAGTAGTTTCTTAAAAAAAGGGAAAAAATGGGTAATTTCTTAAGTTATAGTGCAGCATGTTGTCTATTTTATAGCTTTTTTAAGCTATTGGAAGCGGTTTTTTAAAAAAAAAAGGTAAAAAGGCATAATTTCTTAAGTTATATTACAGTATTTTGTCTATTTTACAGCCTTTTGTTTTAAGCTATTTGAGGTAGTTTATTAAAAAAAAAGGTAAAATGGGTAATTTCTTAGTTATAGTACAACATTTTTTCTATTTTACAACGTTTTGTTTTAAGCTATTGGAAGTAGTTTTTTACAAAAAATGTTAAAAAGGGTTAATTTCTTGAGTTATAGTACAACATTTTGTATATTTTACAGCGTTTTGTTCTAAGCTATTGGAAGCGATTTTTTTCTTAAAAAAAGTAAAAATGGGTAATTTCTTAAGTTACAGTACATCATTTTTTCCTATTTTACAGCGTTTTGTTTTAAGCTATTGGAAGTAGTTTTTTTAAACAAAATGTAAAAATAATAATTTCTCAAGTTATAGTACAGCATTTGGTCTATTTTACAGTGTTTTGTTTTAAACTATTGGAAGTAGGTTTTTTTAAAAAGGTAAAAGGGGGTAATTTTTAAGTTTTAGTACAGCATTCTGTCTATTTTAAAACGTTTTGTTTTAAGCTATTGGAAGAAGTTTTTTTTTAAAAAAAAGGAAAAAAAAGGATAATTTCTTAAGCTATAGTACAATATTTTGTCTATTTTATAGCGTTCTGTTTTAAGCTATTGGAAGTAGTTTTTTTTTAAAAGGTAAAAGGTGTAATTTCTTAACTTTTAGTACAACATTTTGTCTATTTTACAGCGTTTTGTTTTAAGCTATTGGAAGTGTTAACTCCTATGTTAAGCGATTCAGCGACCCAAGGCAATAGCGAGGGAACTGGAATGAGACTCTGCATCACAACTTAGCGACTTAAAGGCTGAAGCGACCTACGAGTTAACAAGATAAGGACCTAACGACCTAACACATGAAGCGGCTCGTAAGCGACTTAAAGCATAAACAAGCTAACAATTATGGACCCCGCGACCTAAAGGTTGAACGACCTAATGACTTTAGTCATCAGCGACCTAAGAGCTCCGACGACATAAAAGGTAGAACACTGCTAAGCGACCTAACAGGTAACGACTTAAGGAAAGCAGCGACCTAAAAGATTAGATGTTCCAGCGACCTAACAGCTTGAAGGCTAGGCGACTCAATGGTCCAACGACTCACGACCTACTGAGTTAACGATATAAGGAGTGAAGTGTCTCAACAACCTAGCCTAGGTCGCTACATTGGATATCTCAACGTTGTTGGGTCGCTAACTACTCCCATAAGTCACCACCGACCTACGACTTACCCTAGGTCGTTCACGACCCAGTACTTGGTGATAAAATCATGCCGCTTTCCTCTAGGTCGTTACGATCTACCAGCTAATTCAAATGACCAAGTGCGAACCAGTTAAGTCGTAGCTCGTATTCCCTTAACTCGCTAGCAACCTATGACCCACCTTAGGTCGTGCACGACCTATACCTCGTCCAGGAAATCTCCTATAAATACAGCCCTTACTCCAATATTGAGGGGGATTTTTAGCTCATTCTCGAAGCGCCAATACTCTGCCATTTTCTCAACTCGAATAGCACTTCAAGCACTCCAAACACCAAGGACCTTACGACAAACTTCAAGAGAAAATCTACATCATTTGACATGGATTCGAAAGATTATTGTACATCGAAGTTTGAACTACTAGTCAAAAGTGTGTTATAATTGAAGAAAGTTTTATAAGTTGTACTTGAGTCAGCAATAAAGAGATTGAAAGTGGACGTAGGCTTGACTATAAGCCGGACCACTATAAAAACTGTGTCTTTTACTGCTTTTCGGAGTTTTTCCTGCTTATTTCTGATTCCCGTATCGACAGGTGGTGCTTTCACATTTACACAACTCGCACCGGGGTGTTGGCGTTTGATTTTTACGTTAACAGAAAGTAGGTTTTTTAAATAACAATAAAAGGGTAATTTTTTAAGGTACAGTATAGCATTTTGTCTATTTTACAGCATTTTTTTAAGCTATTGGAAGAAGTTTTTTTAATAAAAAGGTTAAAAGGGGGTAATTTCTTAAGTTATAGTACAACATTTTGTCTATTTTATAGCGTTTTGTTTTAAGCTATTTGAAGTAGTTTTAAAAAAAAACAAAAAGGGGTAATTTCTTAAGTTATAGTACAACATTTTTTCGATTCTACAGCCTTTTGTTTTAAACTATTGGAAGTAGTTTTTTTAAAAAAAAGGTAAAATGGGTTATTTCTAAAGTTATAGTATAGCATTTTGTCTATTTTATAGCGTTTTGTTTTAAGCTATTTGAAGTAGTTTTTTTATAAAAATAGGTAAAAAGGGGTAATTTCTTAAGTTATTGTACAGAATTTTGTCTATTTTACAGAATTTTGTTTTAAGCTATTGGAACTAGTTTTTTTAAAAAAGGTAAAAGGGGGTAATTTCTTAAGTTATAGTATAGCATTTTGTTTATTTTTCAGCGTTTTGTTTTAAGCTATTGGAAGTATTTTTTTAAAAAAAAAATGTAAAAGGGGTAATTTCTTAAATTATACTATAGCATTTTGTCTATTTTATAGCGTTTTTTAAGCTATTGGAAGTATTTTTTTTTTTAAAGATAAAAAGGGGTAATTGCTTAAGTTATAGTACAACATTTTGTCTATTTTACAGCATTTTGTTTTAAGCTATTTGAAGTGGTTTTTTTTAAAAAAATGTAGAAAGGGGTAATTTCTTAAGTTACAGTACAGCATTTTGTCTATTTTACAGCGTTTTGTTTTAAGCTATTGTAAACAGTTTTTTTTAAGAAACAAAGTAAAAGGGGTAATTTCTTAAGCAATAGTACAACATTTTGTCTATTTTACAGCGTTTTGGTTTAAGCTATTTGAAGTAGTTTTTTTTAGAAAGGCAAAAGGGGCAATTTCTTAAGTTATAGTAACATTTTTTCTATTTTATAGCCTTTTGTTTTAAGCTATTGGAAGTTGTTTTTTTAAAAAGGGAAAAAATAGGTAATTTCTTAAGTTATAGCACAACATTTTGTCTATTTTACACCGTATTGTTTTAAGCTATTGGAAGTAGATTTTTTAAAAAAAGGTAAAAAGGTGTAATTTCTTAAGTTATAGTACATCATTTTGTCTATTTTACAGGGTTTTGTTTTAAGCCATTTAAAGTATTTTTTTTTAAAAGGTAAAAATGGGTAATTTCTTTAGTTATAGTACAACATTTTTTCTATTTTACAGCGTTTTGTTTTATGCTATTTGAAGTTGTTTTTTAGAAAAAAGGTAAAATGGGTTAATTTCTTGAGTTATAGTACAACATTTTGTCTATTTTACAGCGTTTTGTTTTAAGCTATTGGAAGCGGTTTTTTTCTAAAAAAAAGTAAAAGGGGTAATTTCTTAGGTAATTTCTTAAGTTATAGTACATAATTTTTTCCTATTTTACAGCGTTTTGTTTTAAGATATTGGAAGTAGTTTTTTTCAAAAAAGGTAAAAAGAAATTATTTCTTAAGTTATAGTACAACATTTTGTCTATTTTACAGCGTTTTGTTTTAAACTATTGGAAGTTGGTTTTTTTAAAAAGGTTAAGGGAAGTAATTTTTTAGTTTTAGTACAACATTCTGTCTATTTTAAAAAGTTTTGTTCTAAGCTATTGGAAAAAAAAAATTAGAAAAAGGTAAAACGGGGTAATTTCTTAAGTTATAGTACAACATTTTGTCTTTTTTATAGCGTTCTTTTTAAGCTATTGGAAGTAGTTTTTCCTAAAAAAAAGATAAAACGGGGTAATTTCTTAAGTTATAGTACAGCATTTTGTCTATCTTACAACATTTTGTTTTAAGCTATTGGAAGTAGTTTTTTTTTATGGTAAAAAGGGGAAATTTCTTAAGTTATAGCATAGCAATTTGTCTTTTTTGGAACGTTTTGTTTTAAGCTATTGGAAGTAGTTTTTTTTAATGTAAAAAGGGGTAATTTCTTTAATTATAGTACATCATTTTTGTATATGTTACAACGTTTTGTTTTAAGCTATTGGAAGTAGTTTTTTTTTTAAAAAAAGGTAAAAATGGGTAATTTCTTAAGTTATAGTACAACATTTTGTCTACTTTACAGCGTTTTGTTTTAGTCTGTAGGAAGTACTTTTTTTTAAAAATGGTAAAAAGGGGTAATTTTTTAAGTTATAGTACGGCATTTTGTCTGTTTTACCGCGTTTTGTTTTAAGCCATTCGAAGTATTTTTTTTAAAAAAGTTAAAAAGGGGTAATTTCTTAAGTTATAGTACAACATTTTGTCTTTTTTACAACGTTTATTTTAAACTATTGGAAGTAGTTTTTTTAAAAAAAAGGTAAAAAGGGGTAATTTCTTAAGTTATATTACAACATTTTTGTCTATTTTACAGCATTTTGTTTTAAGCCATTGAAGAAGTTTTTTTCAAAAAATGTAAAAAAGGTAATTTCTTAAGTTATAGTTCAATATTTTATCTATTCTATGGCGTTTTGTTTTAAGCTTTTGGAAGTAATTTTTAAAAAAAATGTAAAAAGGGGTAAAAAGGTGGTGCTTTCACACTTACACAACTCGCACCGAGTTGTTAGCGTTCGATTTTTACGTTAACATTTTTGGTGCTTTCACTGAGAACCCAACTCAGGATACTGTCATCATAGCTTCGCAGAAATTTGTGGAAAGGATCTCTCTAAAAACAAGAAGTTTATCAGAAATAATGGCTCCTGGAAGAAAGCACAAGTCTGTTAGATCCGACGATGTTCGCGAGACTACTGCCACTTCTCCTCCTTTAAGTCAAACAACTCCAACTGTTGGAGTAACGCGAGCAGAATTGGATGCTGCGGTTTCTGGGCTATATCAGCAGATGGAAGCCCAAAACAATCTGATGTTGGAAAGGTTGAACGCTTTGCTTGAGGCTAGCCGTCAACCAGTGAATAACGAACCAAACTTTGCTGATAATGTTCATGATGTTGAAGAAAGAGATGTTCCTCAAAGGGCAGCTGGCCTAGTCAAAGACACACCTTCCTAAGTTGGAGGATCGGGACAACAACCAACTTTCCGTTAGCGTCTGTCAAGGCAAACTTCTGAAAAGATGGCCGATGCCTGTCCTGCTGAGCCCCTTAGTGATGAGGAATATTTCTCAGGGATGGTTCGACAAATCATGAAGGAAAGTATGCAAAGGGAGGAAGACGAAAAAGAATGGGGGTTCGCTCCGAGCAAGACTCCATTCTTTGAAAGGATTCTGAAAGCAGAGTTTCCTAGGAAGTTCGTTCCTCCTACCATTCCGGCTTATAAGGGGACGAGTGACCCTAATGAATTTCTGTACAAGTATGATTGGCACATGACGGGTGCTAGAGCTTCTGATGAGATCAAATACCGGTATTTTCCGGTATACCTGGAAGGAGTTGCTCTACATTGGTTCACAAAGCTGTCGGTCCGGTCGATAGACCAGTTTTCTAATTTGACTCGAAAGTTTAAGGAACAGTTCAGATTGTACGCTTCGAAGGCAAAAGATATAATGTCGTTATCCAGCATGAAGCAGAATCTTAGAGAATCCATAAGATCTTTCTTGAATCGCTTCAATATAGCTTTGGATGAAGTAGACAACGCAGAGCCGAGAATGATTTTAACGTACCTGATGAGGGCTATTGATAAGGCAAGTGAGTTCGGGAAGTGATTGAAAATGAAAGAACCGAATTCGCTTGACAAGTTTTATAAGAAAGCCGATGAATTCATGCACTTGGAAAGCCTCCAAGCACCGACTAAGGTGGTATCAACAGGGGCTGGAAATAGTAATTCTGTTCTGAATAAGAAGGAATCTAGCAATCAAAAGAGGGGAAAACGATGGTCAGAAGAAGCAAGGAGATGCAAAGAAAAATCATCCCTTCAACTTCACCCCTCTGACTGATACCCCGGAGAACATCTACTTTGGAAACAAAGACACGATCGGATTCCACGCACTAGCTAAGCAAAGGGTTAATAAGAAAGCTGAGAAGAATGGAAGGTTTTGTCGGTTCCATAACCAACCAGAGCATGATACCAATGCGTGCCGTCACTTGAAAGAGTTGATTGAGGAACTATTAAAAGAAAACAAGCTCCCGCAATATGTAAAGAGGAACAGGAATGGCTCAACTTCGTCAACTCAAGGACAACAGGCTCCTGTTCATCATCCTAGTTCAAGTGAAAAGGCAGCAGCTCATGAATCAGAGAAGCGCGTTATTAATGTGATTACAGGAGGAACTCACCCAGCTGGCAGAAGCTGGGGTGAGATGGAACGATACGCTCATGCATTGAAATATTCCCCAACATAGGAGTGTGTTTTTGTGTTGGAAGATGCTGCACCTCTGAAGCAGCAGAAAACTTTTAATGATGACATTGTCTTCAGAATCAGGGTTTCTATGGGTGTTGAATCCCCTACCATAGATCCCTTGGTTATTTCTTCTGGCAGTGGGCCAGCTATTGTAAGAAGAGTACTTGTTGATTGTGGTGCTTCTTGTAATATTCTTTTCAAAAAGACCTTTGATCAGATGAAGATCCCAATAGCTGATGTTCAAGCTTCGTCGCAAAAGATTGTTGGGTTTACTGGGGTACCCAGGCAGCCGATTGGGACTATTGACCTGTTCGTGGAACTTGGTGAGGGGCAGAAGAAGGTCGTTCGAAGGCAGACTTTTGTGGTTGTTGATGAGTTTTCTGCTTACAACGCCTTCCTAGGCCGCCCAACTCTCGCAGCCTTTAAAGCAATCCTCGCCCCCATGGCGCCTTACCATGAAATTCCCCACAGATAATGGAGTTATTGTGGTTAAAGGGGATCCAAATGCAGGGCGGGAATGTTATCTGATAGAACTGCGTGAGGCAAGGAAGAGAGAGATGGTAAAGGATGCGGCAGCCCCAGTCCGCATCAAAGAATGAACCTTGTAGCAATTACAGGGTGGACCCTGTACTGGCGAATGTAGCGAAGCACGAAGAAAAATGGATCCCAGAAAAGCCAGTGCAGGGGAGAATCGAGTGGTGCCAGTGGAAGTAACGGTACCAGTACCTGTTGACCCAAAAGACCCAAACAAGGTGCTAAATGTGGGTTCACAATTTAATACAGTGGTTCAGAATATTTTGATATCATTCCTGAAAGAAAATTTGGATGTATTCCCTAGGACCTATGCTGATATGTTTGGAATATCACCAGAAGTTGCAGTACATACTTTGAATATCGATCCGAAGTTTACACTTGTGAAGTAGAAAACAAGAACCCAGGATCCCGAAAGGTCAGCAGCATTGAAAGAAGAGGTGGATCGGCTCATGGAGAATGACTTTATCAGAGAATCAACTTATCCGAATTGGGTTTTAAATCCAGTACTGGTTTAGAAAGCTAACGAAAAGTGGAGAGTATGCATCGACTTTTCAGACTTAAACAAAGCCTGCCCCAAAGACTGTATTCCGCTACCCCGGATTGACCGGTTGGTTGACGGAACAACGGGACATGAATTGTTATCTTTTATGGATGCTTACTCCAGATATAACCAGATCATGATGCATGAGCCAAATCAGGAGGACACGAGTTTCATAACCGATGTTGGTCTGTACTGCTACAAAGTCATGCCTTTCGGACTGAAGAATGCAGGGGCAAGTTACCAAAGACTTGTTAATGCGATGTTCAAGCCACGATTGGAAAGACCATGGAAATTTATGTTGACGATATGTTGGTTAAATCAAAGAAAGCAGTAGACCATATGGACCATTTGGCGGAGATGTTTGCCGTCCTACGAAAGTATGGAATGAAGCTTAATCCCTTGAAGTGTTCATTCGGGGTGGAGTCAGGAAAGTTCTTGGGTTTCATTGTGAGCGCTAGGCGCATTGAGGCTAATCCTGCTCAAATAACTGCCTTAAGAGAAGTCAAAGCTCCTAGAACGAAGAAGGAACTGCAAAGTCTCAATGGAAAAGTCGCTGCTTTAAGTCGATTCATTTCCAACGCTACTGATAAATGCATTCAATTATTTGATGCTCTGAAGAAAGGAAGGAAAAACTTTGACTGGACTCCAGAATGCCAGAAAGCTTTCGATGAGTTAATTCGTCATATGGAAACGCCTCCGACACTTTCTAAGCCCGACAATAGTGAAGATCTTTTTGTATACTTGGCGGTCTCAGCTCATGCTCTTAGTGCGACATTGGTACGGAAAGACGCCAAAATTCAGCACCCAGTCTACTATATTAGCAAAAGGTTTACTGGGGCAGAAATGAATTATTCAAAGTTGGAGAAGCTCGCCTATTGTCTACTGATTGCATCAAGAAAATTGAGGCCATATTTTCAATCTCATCCAATCAAAGTCCTCACTGATCAGCCTCTGAAGCAAGTCCTCTTTCTCCCTGAGACTTCGGGTCGCCTTTTGAAGTGGAATATTGAAGTCAGCCAATAAGACATCACTTATCATCCCTGGAGAGCAATCAATGGACAAGCTTTGGCAGATTTCATCGCGGAATGTACAGACAAAGGTGATAGTGAGGAAGTAGTTACCGATAATCCCCTAATTCGATGGAAATTGTATGTTGATGGCGCAAGAAACGTTTATTGTTTCAGGGCTGGGGTTGTGCTTGAAACCCCTGAAAGGCGGTCATTGTGTTATGCTTTAAAATTGGAATTCCCTTCGACAAACAATGAAGCAGAGTATGAAGCTCTTATTGCCAGTTTAAGATTTGCTAAAGAATTGAATGTCAAAATGTTGCAGATCTTCAATGATTCACAACTTATTGTGTGTCAAGTCAAGAAAGAGTTTGAAACTAAAGGAGGAAATCTTCCCGCTTACTTGTCAAGAGCCTGGGAGCTTCTCGATGACCTTGACCATTATACGATAAATCATATACCCCGGGAAGAAAATATGAAGGCAGATTCTCTCGCAAAGTATGCAAGCACTGGTGAAGCTCAATTATTGGGACTAGTTCCTGTGGAAGTCCTGTCAACTCCAAGCATTGATGAGATGGATATTGACTGGATCATGACTATATCACAGGAGCGAGAATCATGGATGACTCCGATATTGAAATATCCGCGCGAGGTTCTCTACCAGAAAAGTCAAAAGAACGGCAGAAGTGGTTAAGAAAAGCCTCCAGATACATAATTTAAGATGGCCGATTGTATAGGCGGGGGTTTTCAATGCCATTACTCCGATGTGTGACCAAGGAAGAATCTGAGACAATTCTAACTGAGGTACACGGAGGAGAGTGTGGAGATCATTCAGGTGGTCAAACTCTAGCAAAGAAAATTCTCCGTTATGCGTATTTTTGGCCAGATATTAATCGTGATGCTGCAAGTTACACCCGAAAATGTGATCGATGCCAGTGATTTGCAAAAATCGCAAGAGAACCTTCCACTGAGATAACGCAGATGGTCAGTCTGTAGCCATTTTCTATTTGGGGAATAGATCTCATCGGGCCTTTGCCAACTGCCAAATCCGGAATCATATATGATGTTGTTGATGTTGATTATTTTACTAAATGTGCTGAATCTGAACCATTAGCTACTATTACCTCTAAGAAGATGATAAACTTTGTAATTAAGAATATCATTTGCAGGTATGGTGTGCCTCAAAAGATAATCACAGACAATGGAACCCAATTCAAAATTGAAGAGTTCCAAGATTTTTGCAAGAAATTCAAGATCCAGAAAAGCTTCTCAGTAGTGGCTCATTTGCAGACAAACAGGCAAGTGGAAGCAGAGAACAAAATTATCAAGTCAACCATTAAAAAACAGCTTGAGAAAGCAAAAGGTGGTTGGGTCGATAGGCTGCCACTAGCACTATGGGCATACAGAACAACCCACAAAACTGCGACGGGACACACTCCATTTTCACTGGCGTATGGATCGGAGGCAATGATTCCGGTAGAAATATAGGTCACTTCACATAGAAGAATCCATTTCAATCAAGCCGAAAATGAAAAGTTGCAACTTGAAGCCCTTGACTTCCTTGATGAAAAAAGAGAAGAGGCTGAGCTCAGAATTGCGACTCATCAGCAAAGAATAGCCAGGCACTTCAATTCCAAAGTTCACCAACGCAGCTTTGAAGTTGGGGATCTAATCTTGAAAAGAATTATGACACCTACTGGCGTGTTTGGGCCAAACTGGGAAGGGCCGTATGTCATAGGCCAAAAACTTCTTGATGGCACTTTCAAGCTAATAACTGTCGAAGGAGATCCAATTCCGAGAGCTTGGAATAGCAATCATTTGCGTCCATATTTTACTTAAAGGCTTTAATGAAATATTGTAAAAGAATGATGAATGCATGATTCTTGTATTGAAAGCCATTGTAAAGCCAGTGCAAGTGAATAATAAGAACTATAAAGTGGATGTAGGCCCAGTTCTTGGCCGAACCACTATAAATCTTGTGTTCTTTACTAATATAAACTGCTTGTTTTATTTCGATATATAAAATACGTCAATTGTATTGCTAAAACGTCGATTTAATACTGCAGGCCATTAAAACAAAGCTCACCCATCATAAGACCATGCAGTCCCTGACATTACCCAACAAGAAAATGCTAAGCCGTTCAAAATTTCCATGCTCAAATCCTACAAAAGAAGTGCTTCAGGCAAAAAAAGTTAGTGATTCTGCTGGAAGTGGGCCCTTGCTAACTAATTATGGTTGTTTGTACAAACAAGCATCCGATTAAATAGCCTGTGTCTGCCCCCACCAACTCGCCTAACTATGAAGTATACTTCTTTGGATAAAGGAAATTATTGGCAATAGAAAGAGAGGTGTGTTTGGAAAAAATAACGGGGATCGCCGACATGAACCAATGGCAAAGGACATGGGCGAGCAAGCATCAAACAACCAAAGACCTCTTCGGAGGCACAAGCCCTCTTCGGAGGCACAACTCTTCGGAGGATAAAGAACTCGAACGGGTCATGCTAGAAAAGGAAAGTTTTCTTTCTCAACACAAAAGATTGGTATGGAATGACCGGGATCACCTTCCCAACTAGAAGGCAAGGCACTTGTTCACTAGCTTAGACAGTTTGTGCAGACAAGCGTCCAAGTAACTTGCGTCTGCCCCGTGAATCCATAGGATGATCGGAAGCACCTTCCCAAGTGGAAGGCAAGGCGCTTGTTCACTAGCTAAGATAGTCTGCGCAAATAAACGTCCAAGTAACTAGCATACGCCCCATGAATCCAGCCAATCATGAGGAAGAAAATTCTTTGCATACTCGGAGGCACGCATTCCACCGAGATTTTAAATAAAACTTCACAAGTGCTGGAATGTGAAAAGCCCTCTTCGGAGGCACATTTCACCATAGTTGAAATGCTAAAAGACCTCTAACGGGTCTCGCCAGAAAAAGATAGCTCTTTCTCGACAGAAAATTGTGGACTGATCGGTGGTACAGAACAATCGTGTCCCCCCGTGAATCGATCCAACTGAGAGAAGGAAACTCCAAACTTCCAGGCAAAAGCCCTACTCAGAGGCACACATTTCATCGTGATTTGAAATAAAACTTCACACGAGTCGAAATGTGAAAAGCCCTCTTCGGAGGCCCGCTTCCCATCGAACAGGGAAAAGAAAAAAGCCTCTCCCAAGAGGCAGAAACAAAAAGACCTCTTCCCAGAGGCACAATCAAACAAAAAAGACCTCTTCACAGAGGCACAATCAAGCGAAAAAGACCTCTTCCCAGAGACACAATCGAACAAAAAACCCTCTTCGGAGGCATAAGCAGGTTGAAGCCCTTTCCCGGAAGTCCCACTGTACTATGAAGTAAAATTCACTTGCCAAAGCAAAAGTGACTTTTTCCAAAAGTGAAGTGTAAAAACTTCGCAACAAAAAAAAAGAAAAATAAAGAGAGAAAACTTCTCCAATATGAAGTGAATTCTACTAAATCAGAAAAATATTTCCTTGGAACAAAAATATTATCCTATAAAGTACAAATGCAAACCTCCTTCAAATGGAAGAGTTGTTCTCTAAAGGAAGAGTACAAGTCTTCTCGAAATAGATGAGTTGTTATCCGAAACTTTGCCAATGTGAAAGAGATTGCAATAAACCATGGTATGGGGGCAATATAATATAGTCATCGCAAAAATAAAAACAATGCTCAAGCAACATACCATAGGTTTACTGCAACTTCACATAAAGAGAATAAAGAAACTTGCATAAAAACGGAAAATAAATGCGTTCTCAAGCACAGACAGAAATTTGTATAAGCAAAAGAATAATTTTATTCCATACTATGAGAATTTTATACATGTGCAGGTTTCAAAGTAAAAGAAGGCGGGGACTGGTACCCGCACAATCTCCAGTCAACGCAAGCTTATACACAAGCAGAAATAAAAGAGCGAGATAAAAGCACAGGACCAAAGCCATCATTTCTTCTTCCTTCCACCTTTTGAGCCTGCGCCTGGCCGGATAACCAACTTTTTGGGCCGGCTTGAAAGAGTAGGGGAAGAAGAGAAAGGGGAATAATTGGCCTTGCTTCTGCTTTTTCCTCGCCGGGTGAAGCTTCCTTCTTCTTTGAGACTCCACTTTTCCCCCTTATCTTAGAAGGAGACCCGCTTCCTGGAGTATAAAGTGTGGTTAACTGCGTATCGTTAGAACCAGTTAGTTCCGGAGTCTTTTCACCCTCTTCAGGTTCTTCTCCCCTATGTTCTTGTGAAGCAATGGGATCGTCCAAGTCTTGGAGAGCCTCTATTTTCTCCTCTTACGATCCCGGTTGAGAGGCAGAAGAAGCAGTGACCTGAAGAGACGGAGGAGGAATAACTGGAGAAGTGGAAGTTTGAACAATACATGGTGCTTTTCCTACAGGAGAAGAAAAGTTAAAGTCAGTATTCCTCATAAAAAGAGGGGATAATGGTTCATCGACACTTAAGAAATAAACAAGTAGCTCATCGAACTCAGTCGAAGCGAACAAGCAGTCCGCTTGAGCGAGATCAACATTAAGGTTACCTGGAGACTTCGCTATGTCGATTTCGAAGTCCTGCGCTTCAGCGCTTCCTTGAGCCTCATCTCCAGTGTGGGCGGTGGTGCTTTCTGTAGCGACTTTAGTAGGAGGCAGAGAATGGGAATCGGAACCAACAATGTCGATATCGGCTGAATTGAAGGTTGGACTGGGTCGGCTAAAGTTGCCTTTCCTACATGTTCTCCATTGGCCATTCCGGCTCTCTCTTCGGCCAGTTGCTTCTTTCCTCTGGCAAGAGTGACGCGGGCATCATCATCGAGATAATTTGCCTCTAAATCCGCCTCAGCATAGCCAGCACTGCCAAACATGTCAAGTATGGCCTCCCACACTTCGGCCAGAGTTATTTCATATTTGGGGCCTAGAAAGGAGAGACTACCAAGTCCCAGGACGCTATGCAAGTAAAAGTCAAACAATGTTGAGCTGAGGTTGGCCTTCGTTGCTTCGTGAGACTCTTCAGCTGCAATTTTGCCGGCAATAGCCTCATCACGCTATCTTTCAGCTTTAGAGAGTTGAAGTTTTAGCATTTCGATCTCCACGTCCTGGGAGCTAGTCTTCGTTCGCAGCTCTGCGATGTCAACAATATGGCTCTCATTAATTCTTTTTTGCACATTAAGTCTATCTTCGGCATCTCTTTGAGTGGCATGAGCATCTTGCACCTGTTGTTGAAGCACTTGCTCCCTTTACGAATAGGAAGTGGAGGAAGTGACGAGCTCTTTTTTAAGTTTTTCAACTTCCGCTTCGAGCTTTTCATTATAAGTAGCAATGCTTCTCATTTCCGCATCATGTTGCTCAAGAATCTTCTGCCACTTAGATTTGTCATTTTCCATTGTTACATGGCTTCAAGATTCGCGCGATTTACCCTCTGGAGCTCATCGACAAGCTTTTGCCAACCTGACATTCTTTCGATATTAAGTTTCACAGCATCAAGGTTGTGCAGCATAGCCTGCTTATCGATTGGGACTAGGTCAAGATCAAAGCGCACTCCTTTCAGGCACCAGTTCGAGAATCGACTCTGAAAAGTAGCTTGGACTGGACCAACTTGACATGGGGGCCTTCTAAGGATTGTTTGAATATCGGTACGTTCCAGGGCAGGAGATTGAGATAGTACAGAAGCAGCAGGTTGTTCCAAAATCTCGGATGCTGGTTTTTGCCATGTTTGGCTTTTTTACTCACGTCTTCGGCAATTTGACTTTTCCCCTTGTCATCACGGGACTTCCATTTATGAGAATCATCTTCCCTTTGGGAAGAATCGTGTCGCTCGCCCCGTCTTTCATGGCGTTCTTCGTGGGCACGTCTTTCACGAGCTTTTCGTGCGGCTCTTTCTTCATCAGTCTCCCTATAAGAAGGAAGATATCTCTTAGGATCAAAAGAGTCGTGTCTCCCGTAGCTCTGAAAGTCATCGTAATAAGAGCTTTTCGACCCATTGAAAGACCTGAAAATGGAAAAGAGGAAAAGCTTGAAGTAAAATGCATGTAAGTACATAAGAATGCTAAAAATCCTAAGTGTGTGTAGCGTGCAAACTACGCGTGTCAAACTACGAACCACTCCTCGGTTGCGGGGAAGTAATGGGTTTTATAGTTAACGTCAACTCTTGAGCTGATGGAGTCTGTTGTAAAGTGGATGTTGCTTCAACTGCTAAAGAAGTAACTCTAGCGGAAACAGGGTCGTCTTTAAAGAGCTCCTATGAAGTGATCATCAAATCGCTCAACCCTTCAAAAATGTCATCCACACTCTGCTTGGCAGGACTCGCTCTCTCAGTTCCCTCATCACCGGATTTCCCTGAATGATGAAAAGGCTCTTCCTCTTCGATGATCGGGGTAAGTGTAAGCTTGTCAGATGGCCCGACAATATCAGTAGAAGTAGAGCTCTTCACGAGTAAAGCTTCAGAAGTAGGTTCCTTCAGTATAGGTTACTCAGCAGAAATGGGGGCATCTGACGATTTGGCAAGAGAATCGGGAACTTCGTGAGGTTGAGTGGAGTGAGAAGAGTGCAAAAGCTCATATTGGTGCAGAAGTTCATCTCTCAGCAGAAACTTAATACTCCTTTCTTCAGCCGGCACGACACTTAATCTATCAAAGGTCGTCGTATGATTGGGATTTCTAGAGGGAGGAGGAAGTGCTGTAAAAAAAAAGAATGAAGTTAGCACTTAGCAATTCGAATCTTTAAAAGATGAAACGGAGAAACAAGGATGAGCAATCTCACTTCCTTTTCTCCAAATGGCATAAAACCCTAGAGGACAGCGGACAAAGAAGAATTGATTCAGAAAGCCGTGAGCACTTTGGGGAAGATTAGTAATAATTTTGCGATTTCTGGCACTTCTCACAAATATAAAGGAGGGGTGGTCTTTAGTCTTCACGAATGTGCATAAGTAGCAAATTTCTTCAAAGCTCAGAAGACGGTTAAGTGTCTTCCTGAATAAAACACACAATCCCATCAGGATGGCGTATCCATTGGGATGTAGTTGAAAGGGAGAGATGGTTAGCCGGAAAAGGAGTTGATGAAGAAACTCATTGAAAGGGGGAATGGCACCACAAAGGCACATCTGATGGTTGACGGCAACAAAACCGAGAGGCGGCCTGTCGGCAGTATCATTTGGGCCAGGAAATCTATCATCCTCTTCGGCAATCCCAAATTGAATACGTAGATGATTGAATGTTCGCTGACTCAAGATAGTTGGAGTTCTCTCCGGAGGATCAACCAATGGCTCAGCTATCGGAAAGACTCCTTCAGGTTGCTCGATTATCTCTTCTTTAGAAGACATTCTACACAAGGAACTGGATATTCAAATATGATGGTGCACGTTTCCTAAATGTGTGAAGTGTTGTGTAAAACTAACAAAGTGACAAGCAAGTATAACTGGAATTAAAATTAATAAACATATGACAAGTGTAAAATTTCAGGACTTGTCGCCTTAAGTCCAAATGCAGGTGCAGTATTGATGCAAACAAATCGACTTTAGTTGATTAACATTGCTTTGCTACTTCACTTGAATTTGTTGGTTCACAGCATTTCATCTAATTTCTTTAAGTTGATTATGTTTTATCGACTAATCTGTCATTCGATGTGGGCAATCAGTGGCATTATATTCGTCCCATTTTGTGCAAATGTTGTATTTAACAGGTCATTAGCATTAAGTTGATTTAATCTGTTAAGAAAGCATAGCAAGGTCATGCAAGTTATCTCGGCAGTTCAAATTTCAAATTGGAACTTCGCTCAAGTCCAAGGTCGCTCGCGACCTGGCAAGTAGGATGAGATTGGTATAGGCCGCAAGAAGCAACTCAGCAGTGTAAATTTACTTAAGTCGCCTACACGACCTAAGTGTTAAGTCGCCTACACGACTTAAAGATTAAGCCGTAGAGAGTAGGTTGCAGGAGTTTTTAGGTCGGCCAAATATTTAAGGTTTTGAAGGTTCGTAGGTCGCTCGAACTTATTAGGTCGTTCCTGAAATGATGCAGCGATCCCAAGCTACCTCCCGTTAAAACCGCTATGCCCTACTCTCCAATTGCACTTTGCCGCGTGTCCTCCAACCGCTGCGTCGTTTGAAGCATCATCATCTCCTCTGAATCTCCAGTGATCCAATAACCCCTCAACCTGTTAAGAACTTTCTGGCTCACTTCAAACTCGCAAACCAGCTAACTTGGGGTCCTACAATCCATCATCTCCTCCTCGAATCATTGAAAATCACCCAAAAATCGAATCAAACCACCTCAATTCCACCAGAAATCAATCACGACATGGTTTACGAAGAAAACATAAGAATATGAAATGGAACCAGAGTTTAAAAACGGAATCTAGAACTCGTGATTTAGTTACGATCGCGAAGTAAGTAGAGAACGGAATCACTTACGTAATATAGTAGTTGGAATGGATTGATAGCTTGATTGGAAAGGATTTGCCTTAGGAAGCTCGAAAGATCATTTATGGCGGAGGAGGTTATTAAGACAGTTCAGTTAAGGGGAAGGAGCGAGTCAATGGTTTAAACAGGGTAAAAATAAAAAGACAAATGGCCATACGAATTATCTCTTGGGTCGCTCACGACCTAACGATACTAGATCGAAGCACACGACCTACGACCTAGGCGTGTACTTCGAGGGGAAAATGTTAACTCCTATGTTAAGCGACTCAGGGACCCAAGGCAATAGCGAGGCAACTGGAATGAGACTCTGCATCACAACTTAGCGACTTAAAGACCGAAGCGACCTACGAGTTAACAACATAAGGACCTAACGACCTAACACATGAAGCGGCTCGTAAGCGACTTAAAGCATAAACAAGTTAAAAATTATGGACCCCGCGACCTAAAGGTTGAACGACATAATGACTTTAGTCCTCAACGACCTAAGAGCTCCGACGAATTAAAAGGTAGAACACTGCTAAGCGACATAACAGGTAACGACTTAAGGAAAGCAGCGACCTAAAAGATTAGATGGTCCAGCGACCTAACAGCTTGAAGGCTAGGGGACTCAATGGTCCAACGACTTACGACCTACTGAGTTAACGATATAAGGAGTGAAGTGGCTCAACAACCTAGCCTAGGTCGCTACATTGGATATCTCAACGGTGTTGGGTCGCTAACTACCCCCATAAGTCACCACTGACTTACGACTTACCCTAGGTCGTTCACGACCTAGTACTTGGTGATAAAATCGTGCCGCTTTCCTCTAGGTCGTTACGATCTACCAGCTAATTCAAATGACCAAGTGCGAACTAGTTAAGTCGTAGCTCGTATTCCCTTAACTCGCTAGCAACCTATGACCCACCTTAGGTCGTGCACGACCTATACCTTGCCCAGGAAATCTCCTATAAACACAGCCCTTACTCCAATATGGAGGGGGACTTTTAGCTCATTCTTGAAGCGCCAATACTCTGCCATTTTCTCAACTCGATCAACACTTCAAGCACTCCAAACACCAAGGACCTTGCGTCAAACTTCAAGAGAAAATCTACATCATTCGACATGGATTCGAAAGATTATTCTACATCGAAGTTTGAACTACTACTCTAAAGTGTGTTATAATTGAAGAAAGTTGTATAAGTTGTACTTGAGTCAGCAATAAAGAGATTGAAAGTGGATGTAGGCTTGACTATAAGCCGAACCACTATAAAAACTGTGTCTTTTACTGCTTCTCTGAGATTTTCCTGCTTATTTCTGATTCCCGTATCGACGGGTGGTGCTTTCACACTTACACAACTCGCACCGGGGTGTTAGCGTTTGATTTTTACGTTAACAGGAAGTAGGTTTTTTAAAAAAGGGTAAAAGGGGTAATTTTTTAAGTTATAGTATAGCATTTTGTCTATTTTACAGCATTTTGTTTTAAGCTATTGGAAGAAGTTTTTTAAAAAAAAGGTTAAAAAGGGGGTAATTTCATAAGTTATAGTACAACATTTTGTCTATTTTATAGCGTTTTGTTTTAAGCTATTTGAAGTAGTTTTAAAAAAAAAGGCAAAAGGGGTAATTTCTTAAGTTATAGTACAACATTTTTTCGATTTTACAGCCTTTTGTTTTAAACTATTGGAAGTAGTTTTTAAAAAAAAAAGGTAAAATGGGTTATTTCTTAAGTTATAGTACAGCATTTTGTCTATTTTACAGCGTTTTGTTTTAAGCTATTTGAAGTAGTTTTTTTATAAAAATAGGTAAAAAGGAGTAATTTCTTAAGTTATTGTACAACATTTTGTTTATTTTACAGCATTTTGTTTTAAGCTATTGGAACTAGTTTTTTAAAAAAAAGGTAAAAAGAGGTAATTTTTTGAGTTATAGTATAGCATTTTGTTTATTTTTCAGCGTTTTGTTTTAAGCTATTGGAAGTAGTTTTTTTTAAAAAAAATGTAATAGGGGTAATTTGTTAAATTATACTACAGCATTTTGTCTATTTTATAGCGTTTTTTTAAGCTATTGGAAGTATTTTTTTTAAGATAAAAAGGGGTAATTGCTTAAGTTATAGTACAACATTTTGTCTATTTTACAGCATTTTGTTTTAAGCTATTTGAACTGGTTTTTTTAAAAAAAGGTAGAAAGGGGTAATTTCTTAAGTTATAGTACATCATTTTGTCTATTTTACAGCGTTTTGTTTTAAGCCATTGGAAGCAGTTTTTTTTAAGAAACAAAGTAAAAGGGGTAATTTCTTAAGCAATAGTACAGCATTTTGTCTATTTTACAGCGTTTTGTTTTAAGCTATTTGAATTAGTTTTTTTTAGAAAGGCAAAAGGGGCAATTTCTTAAGTTATAGTAACATTTTTTCTATTTTATAGCCTTTTGTTTTAAGCTATTGGAAGTAGTTTTTTTTAAAAAGGGAAAAAATGGGTAATTTATTAAGTTATAGTACAACATTTTGTATATTTTACACCGTTTTGTTTTAAGCTATTGGAAGTAGATTTTTTTTAAAAAGGTAAAAAGGTGTAATTTCTTAAGTTATAGTACATCATTTTGTTTATTTTACAGCGTTTTGTTTTAAGCCATTTAAAGTATTTTTTTAAAAAGGTAAAAATGGGTAATTTCTTTAGTTATAGTACAACATTTTTTCTATTTTACAGCGTTTTGTTTTAAGCTATTCGAAGTTGTTTTTTTGAAAAAAGGTAAAAAGGGTTAATTTCTTGAGTTATAGTACAACATTTTGTCTATTTTACAGCGTTTTGTTTTAAGCTATTAGAAGCGGTTTTTTTCCAAAAAAAAGTAAAAGGGGTAATTTCTTAGGTAATTTCTTAATTTGTAGTACATCATTTTTTCCTATTTTACAGCGTTTTGTTTTAAGCTATTGGAAGTAGTTTTTTCAAAAAAGGTAAAAAGAAATTATTTCTTAAGTTATAGTACAACATTTTGTCTATTTTACAGCGTTTTGTTTTAAACTATTGGAAGTAGGTTTTTTTTAAAAAGGTGAAAGGGAGTAATTTTTTAGTTTTAGTACAACATTTTGTCTATTTTAAAACGTTTTTTTTTAGCTATTGGAAAAAAAAATTAAAAACAGGTAAAACGGGGTAATTTCTTAAGTTATAGTACAACATTTTGTCTTTTTTATAGCGTTTCTTTTAAGCTATTGGAAGTAGTTTTTCCTAAAAAAAAGATAAAACGGGGTAATTTCTTAAGTTATAGTACAACATTTTGTCTGCTTTACAGCGTTTTGTTTTAGTCTATAGGAAGTACTTTTTTTTAAAAAAGGGTAAAAAATATTGTTTTAGTCTATAGGAAGTACTTTTGTTTTAAGCTATTGGTTGTAGTTTTTTTTAAAAAAGTAAAAAGGAGTAATTTCTTAAGTTATAGTAAAGGATTTTGCCTATTTTGCAGTGTTTTGTTTTAATCTATTGGAAGTAGTTTTTTTTTAAAAGGTAAAAAGTGGTAATTTCTTAAGTTACAGTACAATATTTTGTCTATTTTACAGCGTTTTGTTTGAAGCTATTGGAAGTAGTTTTTTTTAGAAAAAGGTTAAAAGGGGTAATTTCTTAAGTTATAATACATTATTTTGTCTATTTTACAGCGTTTTGTTTTAAGCTATTGGAAGTAGTTTTAAAAAAAAAAAGTAAAATGGGGTTATTTCTTAACTTATAGTACATCATTTTGTCTGTTTTACTACAATTTGTCTATTTTACAGCGTTTCATTTTAAGCTATTAAAAGTAGTTTTTTTTAAAAAAAGGTTAAAAAGGTGTAATTTCTTAAGTCATGGTACAGCATTTTGTCTATTTTACTGCGTTTTGTTTTAAGCTGTTAGTAGTAATTTTTTTTAAAAGGTAAAAAGGGGTAATTTCTTAAGTTATAGTACAACATTTTGTCTATTTTACAGTGTTTTGTTTAAACTATTGGAAGTAGTTTTTTTTAGAAGTAAAAAGGGCTAATTCATAAGTTATAGTACAGCATTTTCTCTATTTTACGGCGTTTTGTTTTAATGTATTGTAAGTACTTTTAAAAAAAGGTAGAATGGGGTAATTTCTTAAGTTATAGTATAGCATTTTGTTAGTTTTGCAGCGTTTTGTTTTAAGCTATTGTTTGTAGTTTTTTTTAAAAGGTAAAAAAGGGCAATTTCTTAAGTTATAGTAAAGCATTTTGTCTATTTTACAGCGTTTTGTCTTATGCTATTGGAAGTAGTTTTTTTAAAAAAGGTAAAGAGTGGTAATTTCTTAAGTTATAGTACATAATTTTGTCTATTTTACAGCGTTTTGTTTTAAGCTATTGGAAGTTGTTTTTATAATAAAAAGGTAAAAAGGGGTAATTTCTTTAGTTATAGTACAACATTTTGTCTATTTTACAGCGTTTTGTTTTGTCTATTTTACCGCTTTAGGCCATCACTGGTTAGTTTCATACATAAAAAGCTTATCCGAACCTCAATCGGGTCTTGGATGTTTTTTACTCATCGTTTTTTCGTCACGTGATTTTTCTGTAATCCATCCAAAATGCCACAAAAGTGCCGTGCGACTTTTAGAACTGGGTGCATGGGTTTGAAATGGAGTAGTACCTTGGGGCATCACTCTCCGACGATGGCAAATCATAGACCAACCACGGGGATCCCCTTTTACAGAAAAAATCCACGTGATGAAAAAACGAAGGGTAAAAAACATCCAAGACCCGACTGAGATTCAGATAGGCTTTTTTGGGTATGAAACAAACCAGTGATGGCTTAAAGCCGCATAGCCGTAGAACACATAGAGATCTTCGTTCTGACTGGTTATGGCTCCTGTAACTCTAAACGAGCGACAGTTATGACCCTTCGAAGAATCGATATCCGCAAGGTGCAACATCTACGGTGCAAGGTGCAAAATCCATCCAAAATGCCAAAAAAGTGCCATACGATTTTAGAAATCGGTGCATGTATTTGAAACGGAGCAGTTCTATGAAGCACCACTCTCCGGCTATGGTAAGTCATAGACCATCCATGGGGATCCGGTTTTACATAAAAAAAATCCACATGACAAAAAAACGAAGTGTAACAAACGTCCAATACCCGATTGAGGTTCGGATAAGATTTTAGGGTATGAAACTAATCATTGACGGCTTAAAGCTATCATAGCCGTAGAACTCATAGAGAGCTTCGTTTTGACTAGTTATGGCTCGCATAACTCTAAACGATCCAACAGTTATGGCCCTCCGAAGAGTCGATATCCATAGGGTGCAACATCTACGGTGCAAGGTGCAACATCCTGCCAAAATGCCGAAAAAAGTGTCATACAACTTTTAGAAATGGGTGCATGGGTTTGAAATGCAGCAGTACCATGGGGCATCACTTTCCGGCGATGGTAAATCATAGACCAGCCACGGGGATCCCGTTTTACAGAAAAAATCCACGTGATGAAAAAACGAAGGGCAAAAAACGTCCAAGACCCGATTGAGATTCGGATAAGATCTTTGGGTATGAAACTAACTAGTAATGGCTGAAAGCTGTCACAGCCGTAGAACATGTAAAGAGCTTCGTTCTAACTAGTTATGGCTCACGTAACTATGAACGAGCCTATAGTTATGGCCTTCCGAAGAATCGATATCCACGGTGTGCAACATCTATGGTGCAAGGTGCAACATCCGTCCAAAATGCCGAAAAAGCGTCGTACGACTTTTAGAAATTGGTGCATGAATTTGAAACAGAGTAGTAACATGAGGCACCACTCTCTGGCGATGGTAAATCATAGACCAGCTACGGAGATCCCGTTTTACAGAAAACAACCCACGTGACGAAAAAACGAAGGGTAAAAAACGCCTAATACCCGATTGAGGTTCGGATAAGATTTTTTGGGTATGAAACTAACCGGTGACGGCATAAAGCTTTCATAGCCATAGAACTCATAGAGAGCTTCATTCTGACTAGTTATGTCTCCCGTAACTCTAAACGAGCCAACAGTTATGGCCCTCCAAAGAATCGATATCCACAGGGTGCATCATCTACGGTGCAATGTGCAACATCCGTCCAACATGCCAAAAAAGTGTCGTATGTCTTTTGTAAATGGGTGCATGG
Source organism: Allium cepa (assembly GCA_030765085.1). Taxonomy (NCBI): domain Eukaryota; kingdom Viridiplantae; phylum Streptophyta; class Magnoliopsida; order Asparagales; family Amaryllidaceae; genus Allium; species Allium cepa. The sequence continues at coordinate 890,416,166 of CM060931.1, forward strand.
TTTTGAAACGGAGCAGTACCATGGGGCATCACTCTCCGGTGATGGTAAATCATAGACCAGCTACGGGGATCCCGTTTTATAGAAAAAATCTACGTGACAAAAAAACAAAGGGTAAAAAAGGTCCAAGACCCGATCGAGATTCGGATAAGGTTTTTTGGGTATGAAACTAATCAGTGATGGCTTAAAGCTGTCATAGCCCTAGAACTGACAAAGAGCTTCGTTTTGACTGGTTATGGCTCCCGTAACTCTAAACGAGCCAACAGTTATGGCCCTGCGAAGAATCGGTATCCACAGTGTGCAACATCTACGGTGCAAGGTGCAACATCCATCCAAAATGCCGAAAAAGTGTCGTACGACTTTTAGAAATGGGTGCATGGATTTGAAACGGAGCAGTACCATGTGGCACCACTCTTTGGCGATGGTAAATCATAGACCAACCACGGGGATCACATTTTACAGAAAAATCCACGTGACGAAAAAACGTCCAAGACCCGACGGAGGTACGGATAAGCTTTTTTGTGTATGAAACTAACCAGTGAAGGCTTAAAGTGGTGGCATTTTGGACGGATGTTGCACCCTGTGGAAATCGATTTTTCGGAACGGCCATAACTGTTGGCTCGTTTAGAGTTACAGGAGCAGTACCATTGAGCACCACACTCTGGCGATGGTAAATCATTGACCAGCCACGGGTATCCCGTTTTACAGAAAAAATCCACGTTATGAAAAAACGAAGGGTAAAAAACGTTCAAGACCCGATTGAGTTTCGGATAAGATTTTTTGGTTATGAAACTAATCAGCAACGGGTTAAAGCTGTCGTAGTCGTAGAACTCCCACAGAGCTTCGTTTTAACTGGTTATGGCTCCCGTAACTCAAAACGAGCCAACAGTTATGGCCCTCCAAAGAATCAATATCCAGAGGGTGCAACATCTATGGTGCAAGGTGCAACATCCGTCCAAAATGCCGAAAAAGTACCGTACGACTTAAATGGGTGCATGGGTTTGAAACGGAGTAGTACATGGAGCATCACTCTCCGAAGATGGTAAATCGTAGACCAGCAACGGGGAACCCGTTTTACAAAAAAAATCCACGTGACGAAAAAACGACGGGTAAAAAATGTCCAAGATCCGATTGAGATTCAGATAAGCTTTTTTGGGTATGAAACTAACCAGTGACGGCTTAAATCTGCCACAACCGTAGAACTCAGAGAGAGCTTTGTTATGACTAGTTATGCTTCTCGTAACTCTAAACGAGCCAAGAATTATGGCCCTCCGAAGAATCGATATCCATATGGTGCAACATTTATGGTGTCAGGTGCAACATCCGTCCAAAATGCCGAAAAAGTGCCATACGAATTTTAGAAATGGGTGCATGGATTTGAAACGGAGCAATACCATGGGGCACCACTCTCAGGCGATCGTAAGTCATAGACCAGCCATGGGATCCCGTTTTACAGAAAAAAATCCACGTGATGAAAAAAACAAAGGGTAAAAAACGTCCAATACCCGATTGAGGTTCGGATAAGATTTTTTGGGTATGAAACTCATCAGTGACGGCTTAAAGCTATCATAGCCGTAGAACTCAAAGAGAGCTTCGTTTTGACTAGTTATGGCCCCCGTAACTCTAAATGAGCCTACAGTTATGGCCCTCCGAAGAATCGATATCCACAGGGTGCAATATCTACGGTGCAAGTTGCAACATCCGGCCAAAATGCCGAGAAAGTGTCGTACGACTTTTAGAAATGGGTGTATGGGTTTGAAATGGAGCAGTACCATGAGGCATCACTCTCCGAAGATGGTAAATTATAGACCAGCCACGGGGATTCCGTTTTACAGAAAAAATCCACGTGATGAAAAAACGAAGGTTAAAAAACGTCTAAGTCCCGACTGAGATTCGGATGATTTTTTTGGTATGAAACTAACTAGTGATGGCTTAAAGCTGTCACAGCCGTAGAACACACAGATAGCTTCATTTTGACTGGTTATGACTCCCGTAACTCTAAATGAGCCTACAGTTATGGCCCTCCAAAGAATCGATAGCCATAGTATGCAACATCTACAGTGCAAAATGCAACATCCGTCCAAAATGCCGAAAAAGTGCCGTACGACTTTTGGAAATGGGTGTATAGATTTGAAATGGAGCAGTACCACAGGGCACCACTCTTTGGCGATGGTAAATCATTGACCAGCCATGGGGATCCCGTTTTACAGGAAAAAACCCACGTGACGAAAAAACAAAGCGTAAAAAACGTCCACGACCCGATTGTGTTTCGGATACGATTTTTTTGGTATGAAACTAATCGGTGACGGCTTAAAGTCATCATAGTCGTATAACTCATAAAGAGCTTCGTTTTGACTGGTGATGGATCCCGTAACTCTAAACGAGCCAACAGTTATGGCCCTCCGAAGAAACGATATCCATAAGGGGCAACATCTACGGTGCAAGGTGCAACATCCGTCCAAAATGCTGAAAAAGTACCATACGACTTTTATAAATGGGTGCAGGGGTTTGAAGCAGAGCAGTACCATGGGGCATCACTCTCCGGCTATGCTAAATCATAGACCAACCACGGACATCCCGTTTTACAGAAAAATCCTCGTGAAGAAAAAACGAAGGGTAAAAAACGTCCAAGACCTTATTGAGATTCAGATAAGCTTTTTCGGGTATGAAACTAACCAGAGATGGCTTAAAGCTGTCATAGCCGTAGAACTCATAGAAAACTTAGTTTTGACAACTTATGGCTCCCGTAACTCTAAAAGAGCCAACAATTATGGCCCTCCGAAGAATTGATATCCACAGGGTGCAACATCTACGGTGCAAGTACAACATCCGTCCAAAATGCTCAAAAAGTGCCGTGCGACTTTTAAAAATGGGTGCATGGATTTGAAACGGAGCAGTACCAAGGGGCACCAGTCTCCAGCGATGGTAAATCATTGACCAGCCATGGGGATCCCGTTTTACAGAAAAAATCCACGTGACGAAAAAACGAAGGGTAAAAAACGTCCAAGAACCGATTGAGGTTCGGATAAGATTTTTTGGTTTTGAAACTAATCAGTGATGGCTTAGAGCGGCAATAGACATAAAACTCATAGATAGCTTCATTTTGACTGGTTATGGTTCCCGTAACTCTAAACCAGCCAACAGTTATGGCCCTCCGAAGAATCGATATCCACAGGGTGCAACATCTACGGTGCAAGGTGCAACATCCGTCCAAAATGCCAAAAAAGTGTCGTACGACTTTTTGAAATGGGTGCATGGATTTCAAATGGAGCAGTAACATGGGGCACCACTCTTCGGTGATCGTAAATCATAGACCAGCCAAGGGGATCCCGTTTTACAGAAGAAAAAAATCAACGTGACGAAAAAACTAAGGGTAAAAAACGTTCAAGACCAGATTGAGGTTTGGATAAGATTTTATGGGTATGAAACTAACCGGCGACGGCTTAAAGGTGTCATAGCCATACAACTCACACATAGCTTCGTTTTGACTTCTAATGGCTCCCGTAACTCTAAACGAGCCAATAGTTATGGCCCTCCGAAGAATCGATATCCATAGGGTGCAACATTTACGATGCAAGTGCAACATCCGTCCAGAATGCCCAAAAAGTGCAGTACGACTCTTAAAAATGGGTGCATGGATTTGAAACGGAGCAGTATCATGGGGCACCATTCTCCGGCGATGGTAAATCATAGACCAACCAAGGGGATCTCATTTTACAGAAAAAATCCATGTGACGTAAAAACGAAGGGTAAAAAATGTCCAAGACCCGATTGAGGTTCAGATTAGATTTTTTGGGTATGAAACTAAACAGTGATGGTTAAAAGCTTCCATCACTATAGAACTCATAGAGATCTTCGTTTTGACTGGTTATGGCTCTCGTAACTCTAAACGAGCCAACTGTTATGTCCCTCCGAAGAATCGATATCCACAGGGCGCAACATCTACGGTGCATGGTGCAACATCCATCCAAAAGGCCGAAAAAGTGTCGTATGACTTTTAGAAATGGGTGCATGAATTTGAAATGAAGCAGTACCATGGAGCACCACTCTTTGACGATGGTAAATCATAGATCAGTCACGGGGATCCCGTTTTACAGAAAAATCCACGTGTCGAAAAAACGAAGGGTAGAAAACGTCCAAGACCCGATTGAGATTCAGATAAGCTTTTTGGGTATAAACTAACCAGTGACAGCTTAAAGATGTCATAGCCATAGAACTCACAGAGAGCTTCGTTTTGACTGGTTATGGCTCTCTTAACTCAAAACGAGCCAACAGTTATGGCCTTTCGAAGAATCGATATCCACAGGGTGCATCATCTACGGTGTAAGGTGCAACATCCATCCAAAATAACGAAAAAGTGTCGTATGATTTTTAGAAATGGGTGCATGGATTTGAAATGGAGCAGTACCATGGGGCATCAATCCCTGGCGATGGTGAATCATAGACCAGCCACAGGGATCCCATTTTACAGAAAAAATCCACACGATGAAAAAACGAAGGGTAAAAACGTCCATGTCCCGATTGAGGTTCGGATAAGATTTTTTGGGTATGAATTTAACCACTGATGGCTTAAACGTGTCATAGCCGTAGAACTTATAGAGAGCTTCGTTTTGACTGGTTATGGCTCCCGTAACTCTAAACGAGCCAACAGTTATGGCCCTCCAAAGAATCGGTATCCACAGGGAGCAACAGCTACGGTGCAAGGTGCTACATCCGTCCAAAATGCCGAAAAAGTGTCGTACGACTTTTATAAATGGGTGCGTAGATTTGAAACAGAGTAGTGCCATGGGGCACCACTCCCCAGCGATGGTAAATCATAGACCAGCCACAGGGATCCCGTTTTACAGAAAAAATCCACGTGACGAAAAGGCAAAAAAACGAAGCGTAAAAAATGTCCAAGACCCGATTGAGATTCAGATAAGCATTTTTGGGTATGAAACTAAGCAATCACGGATTAAAGCTATCCCAGCCGTAGAACTCACAGAGAGCTTCGTTTTGACGGGTTATGACTCCCGTTACTCCAAACGAGCCGACAGTTATGGCCATACAAAGAATCGATATCCATAGGGTGCAACATCTCTGGTTCAAGGTGCAACATCCGTCCAAAATGCCGAAAAAGTGTCGTACGACTTTTAAAAATGAGCGCATGGATTTAAAACGGAGTAGTGCCATGGGGCATCACTCTCCGGTGATGGTGAATAATAGACCAGCCACGGGGATCCCGTTTTACAGAAAAAATTCACGTGATGAAAAAACGAAGGGTAAAAAACGTCCAAGACCCGATTGAGATTCAGATAAGCTTTTTTGGATATGAAACTAACCAGTGACTGCTTAAAGCGTTCATAGTCGTAGAATTCACAGAGATCTTCGTTTTGATAGGTTTTGGCTCCCGTAACTCTAAACGAGCCAATAGTTATGTCACTCTGAAAAATCGATATCCACAACGTGCAACATCTACGGTGAAAGGTACAACATCCGTCCAAAATTCCGAAAGTATCATACGACTTTTAGGAATGGGTGAATGTATTTGAAACGGAGCAGTACCATAGGGAACCACTCTTCAGCGATGGTAAACCATATACTTGCCACGGGGATCCCTTTTTACAGAAGAAAATCCACGTGATGAAAAAACGAAGGGTAAAAAACGTCCAAGACCCGATTGAGGTTTGGATAAGATTTTTTGGGTATGAACTGCATAGTGATGGCATAAAGCAGTCATAGCCGTAGAACTCACAAAGAGCTTCGTTTTAACTAATTATGGCTCCCGTAACTCTAAACGACCTAACATTTATGGCCCTCCGAAGAATCGATATCCACAGGATGCAGCATCTACGGTGCAAGGTGCAACATCCGCCCAAATTGCCGAGAAAGTGCCGTACGACTTACAGAAATGGGTGCATGGGTTTGAAATGGAGCGGTACCATAAGGCACCACTCTCTGGCGATGGTAAATCATAGACCAGCCACAGGGATCCAGTTTTACAGAAAAAATCCACGTGACGAAAAATGAAAGGTAAAAAATGTTCAAGACTCAATTGAGATTCAGATAAACTTTTTTGGGTGTGAAACTAATTTTTTAAGTTATAGTACAACATTTTGTTTTAAGTTATTGGAAGTAGTTTTTTTGAAAAAAAAGATAAAAAGGGGTAATTTCTTAAGTTATAGTACAACATTTTGTCTTTTTTTACAGCGTTTAGTTTTAGGCTATTGGAAGTAGTTTTTTTAAAAAAAAGGTAAAAAGAGGTAATTTTTTAAGTTATAGTGCAACATTTTTGTCTATTTTACATCGTTTTGTTTTAAGCTATTGGAAGTAATCTTTTTTCTAAAAAAGGTAAAAAGGGATAATTTCTTAAGTTATAGTACAACTTTTTTGTCTATTTTATCGTGCTTTGTTTTAAGCTATTCGAAGTAGTTTTTTTTTTAAAAAAAAGGTAAAAAGGGGTAATTTCTTAAGTTATAGTACAACATTTTGTCTTTATTACACCGTGTTGTTTTAAGCTATTGGAAGTAGATTTTTAAAAAAAGGTTAAAATGGGCAATTTCTTAAGTTATAGTAGAGGATTTGCCTATTTAACAGCATTTTGTTTTAAGCTATTGGAAGTATTTTTTTGTTTTAAAGGTAAAAAGTGTTAATTACATAAGTTATAGTACATCATTTTGTCTATTTTACAGCATTTTGTTTTAAGCTATTGGAAGTATTTTTAAAAAAAAAAAAGGTAAAATGGGGTAATTTCTTAAGTTATAGTACAGCATTTAGTCTATTTTACAGCGTTTTGTTTCAAGCTATTGGATGTAGTTTTTATTTTAAAAAGGTAAGAATGAGTAATTTCTTAAGTTATAGTAAAGCATTTTTTCTATTTTATAGCGTTTTGTTTTAAGCTATTGGAAGTAATTTTTTTAAAAAAAAGGTAAAAAGGGGTAATTTCTTAAGTTATAGTACAGCATTTTGTCTATTTTACAGTGTTTTGTTTTAAGCTATTGGAAGTAGTTTTCTTTTAAAAAAGGTAAAAAGGGGTAATTTCTTAAGTTATAGTACAACATTTTGTCTATTTTACAGAGTTTTGTTTTAAGCTATACGAAGTATTTTTAAAAAAAAAATATAAAATGGGGTAATTTCTTTAGTTATAGTACGGCGTTTTGTCTATTTTACAGCGTTTTGTCTATTTTACAGCGTTTTGTTTTAGAAGTAGTTTTTTTAAAAAAAGGTAAAAAGGAGTAATTTCTTAATTCATAGTGCAGCATTTTGTCTATTTTAGAGCGTTTTCTTTTAAGCTATTGGAAGTAGTTTTTTTTGAAAAGGTAAAAATGGGTGATTTCTGAAGTTATAGTACACCATTTTGTCTATTTCACAGCGTTTTGTTTAAAGCTATTGGAAGTAGTTTTTTTAAAAGGTAGAAAGGGTTAATTTCTTAAGTTATTGTACATCATTTATCTATTTTACAGGGTTTTGTTTTAAGCTATCGGAAATAGTTTTTTTCTTTAAAAAAAGGTAAAATGGTGTAATTTCTTAAGTTATAGTACATCATTTTGTCTATTTTACAGCGTTATGTTTTAAGCTGTTGGAAATAGTTTTTTTTAAAAAAGGTAAAAAGGGTTAATTTCTTAAGTTATAGTATAGTATTTTGTCTATTTTACAGCGTTTTGTTTTAAGCTATTGGAAGTTGTTTTTTTCAAAAGAGGTAAAAAGGGGTAATTTTTTAAGTTATAGTACAACATTTTGTCTATTTTGCCGCATTATGTTTTAAGCTATTGGAAGTAGTTTTTTTTAAATTAAAAAAGGGGTAATTTGTTAAGTTATAGTACAGCATTTTGTTTTTTTTTACAGCGTTTTGTTTTAAGCTATGGGAAGTAGTCTTTATAAGAAAAGGTAAAAAGGGGTAATTTCTTAAGTTATAGTACAGCATTTTTATCTATTTTACAGCATTTTGTTTTAAGCTATTGGAAGTAGTTTCTTTAAAAAAATGGTAAAAAGGTGTAATTTCTTAATTTACAGTACAACATTTTGTCTATCTTACAGCGTTTAGTTTTAAGCTATTGGAAGTTGTTTTTTTAAAAAAAAAGGTAAAAAGGCATAATTTCTTAAGTTATAGTACGACATTTTGTATATTTTACGGTGTTCTGTTTTAAGCTATTGGAAGTAGTTTTTTTTAAAGGTAAAAGGGGGTAATTTCTTATGTTACAGTCTTGCATTTTGTCTTTTTTTACAGCGTTTTGTTTTAAGATATTGGAAGTAGTTTATTAAAAAAAAAGGTAAAAAGGGGTAATTTCTTAAGTTATAGTACACCATTTTTGTCTATTTTACAATGTTTTGTTTTAAGCTATTGGAAGTAGTTTTTTTCTTAAAAAAAAAGATAAAAAGGGGTAATTTCTTAAGTTATAGTGCATCATTTTATCTATTTTACAGGGTTTTGTTTTACGCTATTGGCAGTAGGTTTTTAAAAAAAAAGGTAAAATGGGGTAATTTCTTAAGTTATAGTACGGCATTTTGTCTTATTTACAGCGTTATGTTCTAAGCTATTGGTTTTCTTTTAAATAAGGTAAAAGGGGGTAATTTCTTAAGATATAGTACAGCATTTTGTCTATTTTACAGCGTTTTGTTTTAAGCTATTAGAAGTAGTTTTTAAAAAAAAAATGTAAAATGGGGTAATTTCTTAAGTTATAGTATGGCATTTTGTCTATTTTACAGCGTTTTGTTTTAAGCTATTAGAAGTAGTTTTTTTTTTAAATAGGTAAAAAGGAGTAATTTCTTAAGTCATAGTACAACATTTTGTCTGTTTTACCGCGTTTTGTTTTTAGCTATTGGAAGTAGTTTTTTTTAAAAGGTAAAAAGAGGTAATTTCTTAAGTTATAGTACAACATTTTGTCTATTTTACAGCGTTTTGTTTTAAACTATTGGAAGTAGTTTTTTTTAAAAGGTAAAAAGGGTTAGTTTCTTAAGTTATAGTACAGCATTTTTGTATATTTTACAGCGTTTTGTTTTAAGCTATAGGAAGTAGTTTTCTTTTTAAAAAAGGGTAAGAAGGGTAAATTTCTTAAGTTATAGTACAATATTTTGTGTATTTTACAGCGTTTTGTTTTAAGCTATTGGAAGTTGTTTGTTTCAAAAGAGGTAAAATGGGGTAATTTTTTAAGTTATAGTACAGCATTTTGTCTATTTTACAGCATTTTGTTTTAAGCTATTGGAAGTAGTTTTTTTATAAAAAAAAGGTAAAAAGGTGTAATTTCTTAAGTTATAGTGCAACATTTTTGTCTATTTTACAGCGTTTTGTTTTAAGCTATTGGAAGTAGTTTTATTAAAAAAGGGTAAAAAGGGTTAATTTCTTAATCTATGGTACAACATTTTGTCTATTTTACAGCGTTTTGTTTTAAGCTATTGGAATTTTTTTTTTAAAAAAGATATAAATGGACAATTTATGTTATAGTACAGCATTTTGTCTTTTTAATAGCGTTTTGTTTTAAGCTATTGGCTGTTGTTTTTATTTTGAAAAGGTAAAAAGGAGTAATTTCTTAAGTTATAGTAAAGCATTTAGTCTATTTTACAGCGTTTTATTTTAAGTTATTGGAAGTTGTTTTTTTAAAAACCAGGTAAAAGGGGTTAATTTCTTAAGTTATAGTACAGCATTTTGTCTATTTTACAACGTTTAGTTTTAAGCTATTGGAAGTAGTTTTCTTTTAAAAAAGATAAAAAGGGGTAATTTCTTAAGTTATAGTACAGCATTTTGTCTATTTTACATAGTTTTGTTTTAAGCAATTGGAAGTAGTTTTTTTGAAAAAGGTAAAATGAGGTAATTTCTTTAGTTACAGTACGGCGTTTTGCCTATTTTACAGCATTTTGTCTATTTTACAGCGTTTTGTTTTAAGATATTAGAAGTAGTTTTTTTAAAAAAAGGTAAAGAGGAGTAATTTCTTAAGTCATAGTACAACATTTTGTCTATTTTACAGTGTTTTGTTTTAAGCTATTGGAAGTAGTTTTTTTAAAAGTCGAAAAGGGGTAATTTCTTAATTTATAGTACAACATTTTGTATTTTTTATGGCATTTTGTTTTAAGCTATTTCAAGTAGTTTTTAAAACAAAAGCTGAAAAGGGGTAATTTTCTAAGTTATAGTACAACATATTTGTCTATTATACAGCGTTTTGTTTTAAGCTATTGGAAGTAGTATTTTTTAAAAAAAGGTAAAAAGGGGTAATTTCTTATGTTATAGTACAACATTTTGTCTATTTCACAGCGTTTTTTTTAAACTATTGGAAGTAATTTTTTTAAAAAAGGCGAAAAGGTGTAATTTCTTAACTTATAATACAATATTTCATCTATTTTACAGCTTTTTTTAGGCTATTGGAAGTAGTTTTTTTAAAGGTAAAAATGGGTAATTTCTTAAGATATAGTACGTCATTTTGTCTTTCTTACAACATTCTGTTTTAGGCTATTGGAAGTAGTTTATTTTTAAAAAAGGAAAAAGGGTAATTTCTTCAGTAATAGTACAACATTTTTGTTTATTTTATAGCGTTTTATTTTGAGCTCTTGGAAGTAGTTTTGTTTTAAAAAAGGTAAGTTGAAGTACAACATTTGGTCTTTTTTACAGTCTTTTTTTATGCTATTGGACGTAGTTTTTTTTTGAAAAAAGGTAAAAATGTGTAATTTCTTAAGTTATAGTACAACATTTTTGTTTATTTTACAGCGTTTTTTTTAAGCTATTGGAAGTAGTTTTTTAAAAAAAGGCAAAAAGGGATAATTTCTTAAGTTATAATACAGTATTTTGTCTATTTTACAGTGTTTTATTATAAGCTATTGGAAGTAGATTTTTTTGAAAGGTAAAAAGAATTAATTTTTTAAGTTATTGTACATCATTTTATCTATTTTATAGCGTTTTGTTTGAAGCTATTGGAAGTAGTTTTTTTTCTTTAAAAAAAGGTAAAATAGGGTAATTTCTTAAGTTATATACAGCATTTTGTCTATTTTACAGCGTTATGTTTTAAGCTATTGGAAATAGTTTTTTTTAAATAGGTAAAAAAGGGTAATTTCTTAAGTTATAGTACAGTACTTTGTCTATTTTACAGTGTTTTGTTTTGAGCTATTGAAAGTTGTTTTTTTCAAAAGAGGTAAAAAGGGATAACCTTTTAAGTTATAGTGCAGAATTTTGTCTATTTTACAGCATTTTGTTTTAAACTATTGGAAGTATTTTTTTTTGAAAGTAAAAAAGGAGTAATTTCTTAAGTTATAGTACAACATTTTTTTTTTACAGCGTTTTGTTTTAAGCCATGGGTAGTAATCTTTTTATAAAAAGGGTAAAAAGGGGTAATTTCTTAAGTCATAATGCAACATTTTTGTCTATTTTACATCGTTTTGTTTTAAGCTATTGAAGTAGTCTTTTTAAAAAAAAGGGTAAAAAAGGGTAATTTCATAATTTATAGTACAACATTTTGTCTATTTTACAGCGTTTTGATATAAGCAATTGGAAGTAAATTTTTTTAAAAGGTAAAAACTGGTAATTTCTTAAGTTATAGTACGACATTTTGTTTATTTTACTGTGACAACCCTGTATTTTTTTTTATATATTTTAATTATTTTGATTTAAAAAAAAACTTATTTTACTTATTTTAAATGATTAAATTTTATTACTTAAATATAAATCTTGATTTTATATGAAATTATAATTCCAAACTTGTGTAATTTGAATATGTTCCTGAAATGTTGATTTTGGTCAAAATAGTCAAACTTTGACTTTTGACTTAAAATTTTAAAAGTTTAAAATTATAAATTTTATCTTTTATTATGAAATTACATAAAATTCTAAGAATACCACTTTTCGTTTCGTTGAAAACGGAGTTAAAATGTAAAAGTTATGTACATTTCAATTTCTAGTATAATTTGTTTTATTGTGCAATTTTGCCTATTTTAAATTTTATAAATCATAATTTTCTTTCTTATATTTCTTTTAATATGGGCAGATATGTTAATTTATGTATATTTTCATCTCTAAATATTTTAAAAATAATAATAGGATTTTTCTAAAATTTACTATGATGATTTCCTATTTTTAAAAGGCTTTTTCCTTTTTTTGCTATTTTCTTCGTCTAAACTATATTTTAATTAAAATTTATTTATTTATTTTGTGAATTCATTTTATTTTGTGTTCTTATCTTTATTTATAAATATTTTTAAGTACATAAAAATTTTTCCAAGTTCATTGCACTTATTTTTCATATTTTCAGGACTAGTTGTAAATTTTGCTGTTTTATTTAATTAAACTATATATAATTAATAATTTATTTATTTATTACTGTTTATTTACTAAATTTTCGTATTTTTATCTGGATTTATATATATATTTCAGTTATTTAAAATTAAAAAGAATTTAGTGGAAATTTGAAAGGTTTTGTGACTCTTTAGTTGTTTAAGTCTCTTTGTTTTCCCACCTTTTCATTTTCTAACTCTTGCATTCAATTGAGGCCAACCATATCTCATTTCTTTCAGCTGATCACATATCTTTTGCACGTAAACAAATGTCCTCCTTCATCTCCTAAAAACTCACGGCACTTCAAAGAAAAATATGGCTTCCATTCTCCTCTCATCTTCTTCCTTTTTCCATTTGTTTGCCTTGATTTTTGCCCTGGTTCTTCATGCTTTGCTCAGCCTAACCTCTCCATCATCAGCTCCACCATCTCCTCCACCATCTACAGCAGCTCCTCCTCCCCCTCCTCTGACATTAACCAATTTTTTCCCATCCATTGAGGTTAGCATCACAAACTTTGCACCAAACCCCTTGAAATTGCCTAGCCTAGCCATATACTCCACTATCTCCTTCATATCTTGCCTTGGCCACCTCCTATTGTTCCACCACCACCACGATACAACCTTTGACCCTCCACCTACCCACTGTCCAGACCTGAACCAGATCAGGCCGTGGCCTCCCCATGTTGAAAACTCCACAAAAATTGCAAGCAAACCCTTAAAACTAGCCTAGCCGAGCCTTAATGCCAATATCCTTTCACATACTCCTCTTGGCCACCCCTAGAACCACCACCACCAGCAACCATATGACCTTTGGGTGCTGCTATACCATCACTCTCCACTGTCTAGATCTGGAGTAAGAATAGCCAGCCCAAGTGTGCCATAGGTCGAGCCAAATATGGACCAAAATCCTTGTTTATGCCTTGTAGTCATAGTTTCATGTACACATACCTTTGCACCATCATCAAATCCATGATACGCTGACCTGTTGCATCCAAACCTGATCCAAAACCATTCCATTACAGTGCTTTTCCAGTCCATAGCTGAAGCATACAAAGGTGAATGCAAGTGCAAAAGTTCTAGCTTTGAATTGTGTACTTATTCCTAGCATTGTTTTGTAATATCTTGGTTTATAATTCATGTTTGTTATTGTTTGTTTGATTTGTATTCAAGTGAATTAATCCTTGGCTCCTCCATTCGTATCTGTGTCGTGCTTTTGTGCTTGTGTAGATTCCGTTCGTGAAATTCGTTGTTGTGTCTCCAGCTCAAACCGGTGAGTTATTCTCACCAGACAATCTGTACCTATATAACTGATAAACCGACACCATTTGAATCTGTAAATGTATTGCATCATGTTATAACTGCTATATTATGATCATATGATGTTTACACCTGTTATTACACCTGTTATATCACTTGTTACTGTTTATTATGCTATTCTGTTTATTTATATCAGTTTATCACACTGCAAGTTCCCTTTTGATTAGAATCACTATGGGTTGAAATGATATATACCCGAACGGACTTTGGAATAAGGGAAAATTGTTATGGGCTGAAATGATAGGCCAGAATGATTTTCAAATCATTTATTTAACTTGGGATTGCGGGTTTGAAATGATAAAACCCGGATTTTTCTTTTTAAACTGCGGATTGAAATGATACATATCCGTATCACTTTACCTAGCGTAGAAAATTATATATAGACCCGTAGTTAATATATGTTTTCCTAAAATCTTTAAAGTTATTTTAGAAATGTAAATATTATATTATTTTGATTTAAATATAATTAAAAAGGATTTTTTTAAAATATTATTGATTTCATGAATAATTGTAAGTGAATTGAATTAATGGAAAAGTTAGAAATTTTGAACGTAAGTTATTTTGGAAAAATTGATTTAATTATAATTGGAAATTTAATTGAATATGAATTTATGATAATTTGAATATAAATTGAATTTAAAGTGATTTTATATCATATTAATGATTTTTAATAAAGCTGAAATGTGAAATGAATGAATATTTTAAGTTGAAATTTTGAAATATAACTAAAATTGGAAATTTATGAAATTGACTTGAAAGGGAAATTTTAGTTAAGTAAATAAAAATAAAAATAAGTTATATTTGAGAATTTTAACATAAATGTTAAGTTGAAATTTAATGTAGTGAATCTAAAATTGAACATTGCATTTTGATAAGTGAATTATTATTAAAACTTGATTTTTGAATGGAAATTTAACTTTATAAAATTATGAATTTGAGGAAAATTAAATGATGTTTATAAATGTGAAATGTATGATTTTATAAGTTAAAAAATGTTTTAAATAAAAATATAATTGGTTGAGAAATTTTATTGAATATTTGAAGTTAATTTACTGCATTTTTGAAATTCTATTAATTACAATGTGAATGATATTACAACATTGTAAATGCTGTAGTTGACGATAATGAACTAAAAAGCTAAATTGAATTAAAAGCTATTATAGAAATTTTTTGTAAGTGCTATAATTTTTGAATTTAACTAAGTTTATTTGAAATTTAAGTAAACCCTATTACAACATTTTAAAATGTTGTCTTTTGTTAAAGTGAACTGTTTTGAATGTATTTTTCTGTAGCATTTTCTAAATGCCACGAATGGTGAATCTTTACTGTTTTAATAAACTTAAGTGAATAAATGAACATTGAAAGTTGAAAATTTTGGAAGTTTAATAGTTTAATTATTAATCATAATAACTTCATTTTAGTGATTAAAAATGATTTTTGGAATATAAACTGTTTTGAAATATGAATTGAAATGGTATTTTAAATTGAATAAAATGAATAATGATATTGAAATAAATGTGGTTGTGAAAAGAGATGATATTTTGATATATTAAATGATTGAAATGTGGTTTCGAAAAGATATGATATATTGAAATGATTTGAAATGAAGTTTTGAAAGATATGATATTCTGGTATATATTAAATGATTCGAAGATGAAGTTTTGAAAGTTATGATATTTTGAAATTAAGACGATTTGAAAATGAAGTTTGAAAGATGTGATGTTTATGTATTAAAAATGATTTGAAATGACTTGATAATTATTTTGATAAATATTGAATTTGGAAGATATGATGTTTATGTATTAAAAATGATTTGAAATGACTTGATAATTATTTTGATAAATATTGAATTTGGAAGATGTGATGTTTATGTATTAAAAATGATTTGAAATGACTTGATAATTACTTTGATAAATATTTGAATTCAAAGATATGGTATGATGATATATTGAAATGGTTTGGAAATGATTTAATCTTTATTTTGATAAAGATTTGGGTTGAAATGATATTTTATTTTGAAGTATAAAATATGTTTTAAAGTTATAACTACGGGTTATAATAACGATTGGTTGTTAAAGAGACCGGGATCAGATATTGTCTTATAGCCGGCCAATACCGAAAACCACTTTAACAACTGTGTACGCGGTGGAGATTCCAGAATGAAGTAGGATGGTGGCGACGTTCTCGAGGTATATTACGTGGACCCAACTCCCGTGAGTTGGCATATATGACTAAAACAGGAGCTATACCGGGCTACACAAAGGGTCGCACCCTTTCATCGAGCATGCTCCATCGGAAACCATTCTATTACTTTTGTGATTCGATTCGGTGGCGCCACATTTGATTCGGGGGTATTGTTCGAGGTGGGCGGAAGCTGCTGGCTTGCCGTCACCACCGGTCCGGGAGTGCAAACGGTGTATCCACCCTGGCATTGCCCCGCGCGCCGTGTCATATCCTTATATCGAGCCCACTACGATTTTGGTTTTAAAGATCCGACAGCGTTAAGGTTCACCATCCCCTTAACGCTATTTTCTATATGATTATACTTTACTGATTAGACACTACTGTATATAGCGCAATATACTACATAGTAAATAGTTTAACGGATCCTTAGAGGATGGGCGGTCCCAAGCATCTTCTAAGTTACTTATACCTTTACTACAGTTCACTTGAGTTGGTTTACATTGTATAAGTATGTATGTCCTGACTCGAGTGTTTGTATTTTTATTTACGCTCGGGTCAACCTGAGTTATTCACAGATTTGGATTTCCACTTTCTGGAGATTGGAATCGCTAGAGATTATCTACTTGTCATGTTTATCTTTTGAAACCTGTTGTTCCTTTCAGCGCTTGTATTAGTTGACTTCTACGAAGTGAGACTTCTTTTGTACCTTATTTCCTCTATTGTATTTTATGTAACTCTGATATTTTTATATAGTAGCTTCATGAACTACTATTTCTTTTGCTTCCGCTGCACTATTATTACTCTATGTCTGTGATTCTATGATTTTTATATACTGTATATTCTGAGATTTGCCAAATTTTTATTTACAACGCGGTATTTTGAGCAATTTAATTTCGGCATGAGTGTCTACCTATACACTTATAATGGACGCGAATGGTTGAAAATACCACGGTTGTTACAGTTGGTATCAGAGCTTTGGTAGCTCTAGGCAAAACTCAGCATATGGAGTAGATGTATTTACAGAATCCCTTTCATTCGAGTTGAATCTCTTTCTTTTGACTCGATTCCTTTGAATTTTGGAACGTTCCCTGTGGTTCCAAAATCCATTCTTATTCCCCGCTATTCATCTTCATTTGATTCTGGAGTATCCCATAACTCCACTTCGAATGATCTTTATAGTGAATTGGCGATCTCGCCAATCTCAAAAATTTTCTTGTAAAAGGGGTGAAACTCCTTTACAACAGCATCGATTCACCAAAGATTTTATATCCTCAGTTTAGATGCTAGTATCTCCTATTATCCAAAACTCTATCTTATGAGGTTGAATGTAGATTTACCCCAGAAAATCCACTTCGACCTTATACTTTAAGTCACGGTTGACCCGATTAAGGTTGCCCGTGATTTATATTAGCTAATCCACCTCCCTACTCTATATTTAATCATCTTGTCTTTTGTTTCCAACATATTTTCAAACATTTTGAATTTCATTTGTCAATCTATTTTTTTTTTTATATTGTGTTGTTTGAGTTGTTGATGTTGATTTGGGTTTCCGATCGATTCGTCTGATCAGCGCTATCGATAGGATTTCTAAAACACTTTGATAGAACAAACTGACACAATATTATTTTAAAAATTTGGTTAATGAAATAAAATTTCGATATATATATCTATGGAACTTAATGAAATGACTCAAATTGATAATTTGAAATGATAATATTTGATTTATCATTTATTGTTCTATAAATGAATTTATAAATAATTGTTTATAAATTGATTTGGGAACTTAAATGAATTTAGAAAAGAAATATGAGAATTTATTTTCCGATGATCTCGAACTTTGGTTTAAAAGTTTTAAAAGGGTTATATTATTTAAAGTATTTTGAATAGAATTTGTTTTCAAAGAATTTTAAAGGTTTAAAATTAGTGCTCTTCTCTTTGTTGCTGGAAAATAACTTCGGTGATGATCGCGACATCATCGACGTTCATTTTCGAGTTCGAAGTTAAGAGACTGTTATGTAGTCTTGCTACAGCTTTGTTTTGGGGAATTTAATTGATTTGAATTTCTAAAATATGACTTGATTTATAATAATATAGATATATGATTGAAATTTGATTTGACATATTATATATATTATGACTTATCTCTGAATGGTTTGAATGTAATCGAAAATTTAATTCTTAAATTTTATTTTTAAAGAATATTTTCAATTATAAGAAATTTTTTGTTAGTTTAAGATGATTGGATAATAAGATAATGAAACTTGATATAGTTAAGATTTATTTAACTTGTGTAAAAATATTAATTATCAATTTAAGTTGAAATTTCCATGCTTTCAAATCTGTTTCCTTATTTTGCTTTCCAAACTATATTTTGGTTGTCCTTATCATCCTTATCTTGATGTAGATTGGTATAGGCATCTTTCTACAATCTTTATGTTAGAAATCTTTCTATAATCTTTGATAGATCTTTGGTAATCATTTTGAATCTACCTTTTCGTGCCTGTGTTCTTAATTTTGGAGAATCTTGGAAAGATCATCTCCACCTTGTTAAACTTACCTATAACAACAGTTATCAAGTATAATTTCAATCTTCTTGTCATCTTATATTAATCCTATTTCACTCTATCTTTTTTCTGTGCTTTTCCGTACCTCGTTCCTTTTCGAGGACGAAAAGATTTGAGTGGGGGAGAGTGTGACAACCCTGTATTTTTTTTATATATTTTAATTATTTTGATTTAAAAAAAACTTATTTTACTTATTTTAAATGATTAAATTTTATTACTTAAATATAAATCTTGATTTTATATGAAATTATAATTCCAAACTTGTGTAATTTGAATATGTTCCTGAAATGTTGATTTTGGTCAAAATAGTCAAACTTTGACTTTTGACTTAAAATTTTAAAAGTTTAAAATTATAAATTTTATCTTTTATTATGAAATTACATAAAATTCTAAGAACACCACTTTTCGTTTCGTTGAAAACGGAGTTAAAATGTAAAAGTTATGTACATTTCAATTTCTAGTATAATTTGTTTTATTGTGCAATTTTGCCTATTTTAAATTTTATAAATCATATTTTTCTTTCTTATATTTCTTTTAATACGGGCAGATATGTTAATTTATGTATATTTTCATCTCTAAATATTTTAAAAATAATAATAGGATTTTTCTAAAATTTACTATGATGATTTCCTATTTTTAAAAGGCTTTTTCCTTTTTCTGCTATTTTCTTCGTCTAAACTATATTTTAACTAAAATTTATTTATTTATTTTGTGAATTCATTTTATTTTTTGTTCTTATCTTTATTTATAAATATTTTTAAGTACATAAAAATTTTTCCAAGTTCATTGCACTTATTTTTCATATTTTCAGGACTAGTTGTAAATTTTGCTGTTTTATTTAATTAAACTATATATAATTAATAATTTATTTATTTATTATTGTTTATTTACTAAATTTTCGTATTTTTATCTGGATTTATATATATATTTCAGTTATTTAAAATTAAAAAGAATTTAGTGGAAATTTGAAAGGTTTTGTGACTCTTTAGTTGTTTAAGTCTCTTTGTTTTCCCACCTTTACATTTTCTAACTCTTGCATTCAATTGAGGCCAACCATATCTCATTTCTTTCAGCTGATCACATATCATTTGCACGTAAACAAATGTCCTCCTTCATCTCCTAAAAACTCACGGCACTTCAAAGAAAAATATGGCTTCCTTTCTCCTCTCATCTTCTTCCTTTTTCCATTTGTTTGCCTTGATTTTTGCCCTGGTTCTTCATGCTTTGCTCAGCCTAACCTCTCCACCATCAGCTCCACCATCTCCTCCACCATCTACAGCAGCTCCTCCTCCCCCTCCTCTGACATTAACCAATTTTTGCCCATCCATTGAGGTTAGCATCACAAACTTTGCACCAAACCCCTTGAAATTGCCTAGCCTAGCCATATACTCCACTATCTCCTTCATATCTTGCCTTGGCCACCTCCTATTGTTCCACCACCACCACGATACAACCTTTGACCCTCCACCTACCCACTGTCCAGACCTGAACCAGATCAGGCCGTGGCCTCCCCATGTTGAAAACTCCACAAAAATTGCAAGCAAACCCTTAAAACTAGCCTAGCCGAGCCTTAATGCCAATATCCTTTCACATACTCCTCTTGGCCACCCCTAGAACCACCACCACCAGCAACCACATGACCTTTGGGTGCTGCTATACCATCACTCTCCACTGTCTAGATCTGGAGTAAGCATAGCCAGCCCAAGTGTGCCATAGGTCGAGCCAAATATGGACCAAAATCCTTGTTTATGCCTTGTAGTCATAGTTTCATGTACACATACCTTTGCACCATCATCAAATCCATGATACGCTGACCTGTTGCATCCAAACCTGATCCAAAACCATTCCATTACAGTGCTTTTCCAGTCCATAGATGAAGCATACAAAGGTGAATGCAAGTGCAAAAGTTCTAGCTTTGAATTGTGTACTTATTCCTAGCATTGTTTTGTAATATCTTGGTTTATAATTCATTTTTGTTATTGTTTGTTTGATTTGTATTCAAGGGAATTAATCCTTGGCTCCTCCATTCGTATCTGTGTCGTGCTTTTGTGCTTGTGTAGATTCCGTTCGTGAAATTCGTTGTTGTGTCTCCAGCTCAAACCGGTGAGTTATTCTTACCAGACAATCTTTACCTATATAACTGATAAACCGACACCATTTGAATCTGTAAATGTATTGCATCATGTTATAACTGCTATATTATGATCATATGATGTTTACACCTGTTATTACACCTGTTATATCACTTGTTACTGTTTATTATGCTATTCTGTTTATTTATATCAGTTTATCACACTGCAAGTTCCCTTTTGATTAGAATCACTATGGGTTGAAATGATATATACCCGAACGGACTTTGGAATAAGGGAAAATTGTTATGGGCTGAAATGATAGGCCTGAATGATTTTCAAATCATTTATTTAACTTGGGATTGCGGGTTTGAAATGATAAAACCCGGATTTTTCTTTTTAAACTGCGGATTGAAATGATACATATCCGTATCACTTTACCTAGCGTAGAAAATTATATATAGACCCGTAGTTAATATATGTTTTCCTAAAATCTTTAAAGTTATTTTAGAAATGTAAATATTATATTATTTTGATTTAAATATAATTAAAAAGGATTTTTTTAAAATATTATTGATTTCATGAATAATTGTAAGTGAATTGAATTAATGGAAAAGTTAGAAATTTTGAACGTAAGTTATTTTGGAAAAATTGATTTAATTATAATTGGAAATTTAATTGAATACGAATTTATGATAATTTGAATATAAATTGAATTTAAAGTGATTTTATATCATATTAATGATTTTTAATAAAGCTGAAATGTGAAATGAATGAATATTTTAAGTTGAAATTTTGAAATATAACTAAAATTGGAAATTTATGAAATTGACTTGAAAGGGAAATTTTAGTTAAGTAAATAAAAATAAAAATAATTTATATTTGAGAATTTTAACATAAATGTTAAGTTGAAATTTAATGTAGTGAATCTAAAATTGAACATTGCATTTTGATAAGTGAATTATTATTAAAACTTGATTTTTGAATGGAAATTTAACTTTATAAAATCATGAATTTGAGGAAAATTAAATGATGGTTATAAATGTGAAATGTATGATTTTATAAGTTAAAAAATGTTTTAAATAAAAATATAATTGGTTGAGAAATTTTATTGAATATTTGAAGTTAATTTACTGCATTTTTGAAATTCTATTAATTACAATGTGAATGATATTACAACATTGTAAATGCTGTAGTTGACGATAATGAACTAAAAAGCTAAATTGAATTAAAAGCTATTATAGAAAATTTTTGTAAGTGCTATAATTTTTGAATTTAACTAAGTTTATTTGAAATTTAAGTAAACCCTATTACAACATTTTAAAATGTTGTCTTTTGTTAAAGTGAACTGTTTTGAATGTATTTTTCCGTAGCATTTTCTAAATGCCACGAAAGGTGAATCTTTACTGTTTTAATAAACTTAAGAGAATAAATGAACATTGAAAGTTGAAAATTTTGAAAGTTTAATAATTTAATTATTAAACATAATAACTTCATTTTAGTGATTAAAAATGATTTTTGGAATATAAATTGTTTTGAAATATGAATTGAAATGGTATTTTAAATTGAATAAAATGAATAATGATATTGAAATGAATGTGGTTGTGAAAAGAGATGATATTTTGATATGTTAAATGATTGAAATGTGGTTTCGAAAAGATATGATATATTGAAATGATTTGAAATGAAGTTTTGAAAGATATGATATTCTGGTATATATTAAATGATTCGAAGATGAAGTTTTGAAAGTTATGATATTTTGAAATTAAGACGATTTGAAAATGAAGTTTGAAAGATGTGATGTTTATGTATTAAAAATGATTTGAAATGACTTGATAATTATTTTGATAAATATTGAATTTGGAAGATATGATGTTTATGTATTAAAAATGATTTGAAATGACTTGATAATTATTTTGATAAATATTGAATTTGGAAGATGTGATGTTTATGTATTAAAAATGATTTGAAATGACTTGATAATTACTTTGATAAATATTTGAATTGAAAGATATGGTATGATGATATATTGAAATGGTTTGGAAATGATTTAATCTTTATTTTGATAAAGATTTGGGTTGAAATGATATTTTATTTTGAAGTATAAAATATGTTTTAAAGTTATAACTACGGGTTATAATAACGATTGGTTGTTAAAGAGACCGGGATCGGATATTGTCTTATAGCCGGCCAATACCGAAAACCACTTTAACAACTGTGTACGCGGTGGAGATTTCAGAATGAAGTAGGATGGTGGCGACGTTCTCGAGGTATATTACGTGGACCCAACTCCCGTGAGTTGGCATATATGACTAAAACAGGAGCTATACCGGGCTACACAAAGGGTCGCACCCTTTTATCGAGCATGCTCCATCGGAAACCATTCTATTACTTTTGTGATTCGATTCGGTGGCGCCACATTTGATTCGGGGGTATTGTTCGAGGTGGGCGGAAGCTGCTGGCTTGCCGTCACCACCGGTCCGGGAGTGCAAACGGTGTATCCACCCTGGCATTGCCTCGCGCGCCGTGTCATGTCCTTATATCGAGCCCACTACGATTTTGGTTTTAAAGATCCGACAGTGTTAAGGTTCACCATCCCCTTAACGCTATTTTCTATATGATTATACTTTACTGATTAGACACTACTGTATATAGCGCAATATACTACATAGTAAATAGTTTAACGGATCCTTAGAGGATGGGCGGTCCCAAGCATCTTCTAAGTTACTTGTACCTTTACTACAGTTCACTTGAGTTGGTTTACATTGTATAAGTATGTATGTCCTGACTCGAGTGTTTGTATTTTTATTTACGCTCGGGTCAGCCTGAGTTATTCACAGATTTGGATTTCCACTTTCTGGAGATTGGAATCGCTGGAGATTATCTACTTGTCATGTTTATCTTTTGAAACCTGTTGTTCCTTTCAGCGCTTGTATTAGTTGACTTCTACGAAGTGAGACTTCTTTTGTACCTTATTTCCTCTATTGTATTTTATGTAACTCTGATATTTTTATATAGTAGCTTCATGAACTACTATTTCTTTTGCTTCCGCTGCACTATTATTACTCTGTGTCTGTGATTCTATGATTTTTATTTACTGTATATTCTGAGATTTGCCAAATTTTTATTTACAACGCGGTATTTTGAGCAATTTAATTTCGGCATGAGTGTCTACCTATACACTTATAATGGATGTGAATGGTTGAAAATACCACGGTTGTTACATTTACAGTGTTCTGTTTTAAGCTATTGGAAGTAGTTTTTTTTAAAGGTAAAAAGGGGTAATTTCTTACGTTACAGTCCTGCATTTTGTCTTTTTTACAACGTTGTGTTTTAAGCTATTGGATGTATTTTTTTAAAAAAAAGGTAAAAAGGGGTAATTTCTTAAATTATAGTACACCATTTTTTTTCTATTTTACAGTGTTTTGTTTTAATTATTGGAAGTAGTTTTTTTAGAAAAAAAGGTAAAAGGGGGTAATTTCTTAAGTTATAGTACATCATTTTATCTATTTTACAGGGTTTTGTTTTAAGCTATTGGAAGTTGTTTTTAAAAAAAGGTAAAATAGGATAATTTCTTAAGTTATAGTACAACATTTTGTCTATTTTTCAGCGTTATGTTTTAAGCTATTGGAAGTAGTTTTCCTTTAAAAAAGGTAAAAAGGGGTAATTTCTTAAGTTATAGTACAACATTTTGTCTATTTTACAGCGTTTTGTTTTAAGCTATTGGAAGTAGTTTTTTTAAAAAGGTAAAGTGGGGTAATTTCTTAAGTTGTAGTACGACATTTTGTCTATTTTACAACATTTTGTCTATTTTACAGCGTTTTGTTTTAAGCTGTTAGAAGTGGTTTTTTATTAAAAAAGGTAAAAAGGCGTAATTTCATAAGTCATGGTATGGCGTTTTATCTATTTTACAGTGTTTTGTTTTAAGCTATTGGAAGTATTTTTTTTAGAAGGTAAAAAGGATAATTTCTTAAGTTATAGTACAGCATTTTGTCTATTTTACAGCGTTTTGTTTTAAGCTATTGGAAGTAGTTTTTTTAAAAAGGTAAAATGGTTAATTTCTTAAGTTATAGTACATCATTTTTGTCTATTTTACAGCGTTTTGTTTTAAGCTATTGGAAGTTGTTTTATTTAAAAAAAAGGGTAAAATGAGGTAATTTCTTAAGTTATAGTACAACATTTTGTCTATTTTATAGCGTTATGTTTTAAGCTATTGGAAGTAGTTTTTTTAAAAAAAAAGGCACAAAAGGGTAATTTCTTAAGTTATAGTATAATGTTTTGTCTATTTTACAGCGTTTTGTTTTAAGCTATTGGAAGTTGTTTTTTTCAAAAGAGATAAAAAGGGGTAATTATTTAAGTTATAGTACACCATTTTCTCTATTTTACAGCATTT
The DNA here is from genome assembly GCA_030765085.1 of Allium cepa. Taxonomy (NCBI): domain Eukaryota; kingdom Viridiplantae; phylum Streptophyta; class Magnoliopsida; order Asparagales; family Amaryllidaceae; genus Allium; species Allium cepa. The sequence goes on from CM060931.1 coordinate 890,440,921, forward strand.
TGTTTTAAGTTATTGGAAGTAGTTTTTTTTAAAAGTAAAAATAGGGTAATTTATTAAGTTATAATACAACATTTTATCTTTTTTACAGCGTTTTGTTTTAAGCTAATGGAAGTATTTTTTTATAAAAAAAAGGTAAAAAGGGGTAATTTCTTAAGTTATAGTGCAGCATTTTTATCTATTTTACAGCGTTTTGTTTTAAGCTATTGGAAGTAGTTTTAAAAAAAAAAAGGTTAAAAAGGGTTAATTTCTTAATTTATAGTACAAAATTTTGTCTATTTTACAGCGTTTTGTTTTAAGCTATTGGAAGTAGTTTCTTTTTAAAAGGTAAAATGAGATAATTTCTTAAGTTATAGAACGGCATTTTTTCTATTTTACAATGTTTTGTTTTAAGCTATTGGAAGTAGTTTTTTTAAAGGTAAAAATGGGTAATTTCTTATGTTACAGTCCAGCATTTTGTCTTTTTTACAGTGTTTTGTTTTAAGCTATTGGAAGTATTTTTTTTTAAAAAAAAAGTAAAAATGGGTAATTTCTTAAGTTATAGTACACCATTTTTGTCTATTTTACAGCGTTTTGTTTTAAGCTATTGGAAGTAGTTTTTTTAAAAAAAACGTAAAAGGGGTGATTTCTTAAGTTATGGTGCATTATTTTGTCTATTTTAAAGCGTTTTGTTTTAAGCTATTGGAAGTAATTTTTTTTAATAGGTAAAAAGGGTTAAAAGTTCTTAAGTTATAGTGCAGCATTTTGTCTATTTTATAGTGTTTTGTGTTAAACTATTGGATGTAGTTTTTTTCAAAAGAGAAAAAGGGGTAATTTCTTATGTTATAGTCTTGCATTTTGCCTTTTTTACGTCATTTTGATTTAAGCTATTGGAAGTAGTTTTTTTAAAAAAAGGTAAAAGGGTAATTTCTTAAGTTATAGTACAACATTTTTGTCTATTTTACAGCGTTTTGTTTTAAGCTATTTGAAGTAGTTTTTTTAAAAAAAAGAAGGTAAAAGTGGGTAATATCTTAAGTTATAGTACAACATTTTGTCTTTTTTCACAGCGTTTTGTTTTAAGCTATAGGAACTAGTTTTTTTTAAATAGGTAAAAAGGGGTAATTCATAAGTTATAGTACAACATTTTGTCTATTTTACAGTGTTTTGTTTTAAGCTATTAGAAGTAGTTTTTTTAAAAAAGGTAAAAAGGGGTAATTTCTTAAGCTATAGTACCGTATTTTGTCTATTTTACAGTGTTTTTGTTTTAAACTATTGGAAGTCGTTTTTTTAAAAAAAGGTAAAAAGGGGTAATTTCTTAAGTTATAGTACACCATTTTGTCTACTTTACAGCGTTTTGTTTTAAGTTATTTGAAGTAGCTTTTTAAAAAAAAGAAGTTAAAATGGGATAATTCCATAAGTTATAGTACAACATTTTTTCTATTTTACAGGGTTTTGTCTTAAGCTATTGGAAGTAGTTTTTCTTAAAGGTAAAACAGGGATAATTTCTTAACTCAAAGGACAGCATTTTGTCTTTTTTACTGCGTTTAGTTTTAGGCTATTAGAAGTAGTATTTTTTTAAAAAAATGTAAAAAGGGGTAATTTCTGAAGTTATAACACTGCATTTTTGTCTATTTTACAGCGTTTCGTTTTAAGCTATTGGAAGTAGTTTTTTTTCTGAAAAAGGTAAAAAGAGATAATTTCTTAAGTTATAGTGCAGCCTTCTTGTCTATTTTATAGAGTTTTGTTTTAAGCTATTGGAAGTAGTTTTTAAAAAAAAAAAAGGTAAAATGGGTTAATTTCTTAAGTTATAGTACAACGTTTTGTCTTTATTACAGCATTTTGTTTTAAGCTATTGGAAGTAGTTTTTTTAAAAAGGCAAAAGGGGTGATTTCTCAAGTTATAGTACCACATTTGCCTTTTTTACAGCATTTCGTTTTAAGCTATTGGAAGTAGTTTTTTTTTTAAAGGTAAAATGGGTTAATTTCATAAGTTATAGTACAACAATTTCTCTATTTTTCAGCGTTTTATTTTAAGCTAATGGAAGTAAAAGTTTTTTAAAAAGGTAAAATGGCATAATTTCTTATGTTATAGTACAGGATTTTGTCTATTTTACAGCGTTTTGTTTTAAGCTATTGGAAGTAGTTTTATTCTTTTAATAAAAAGTAAAAAGAGTAATTTCTTAAGTTAATAGGACAACATTTTGTCTACTTTGCAGCGTTTTATTTTAAGCTATTAGAAGTAGTTTAAAAAAAAGGTAATAAGGGGCAATTTCTTAAGTTATAGTACAACATTTAGTCTATTATACAGCGTTTTATTTTAAGCTATTGGAAGATGTTTTTTTTAAAAGGTAAAAATGGGTAATTTATTAAGTTGTAGTACAACATTTTGTCTATTTCAAAGCCTTTTTTTAGGCAATTGGAAGTTGTTTTTTTAAAAAAAGGGAAAAGAGGGTAATTTCTTAAGTTATAGTACAACATTTTGTTTATTATACAGCGTTTTGTTTTAGGCTATTTGAAGTAGTTTTTTTTATAAAAAAGGTAAAAAGGGGTAATTTCTTATGTTATAGTACAACATTTTGTTTTAAGTATTGGAAGTAGTTTTTTAAAAAAAGGTAAAAAGGAGTAATTTCTTAAGTTATAGTACAACATTTTGTCTATTTTACATCTTTTTTTTAAGCTATTGGATGTATTTTTTTTAAAAAAGGTAAAAAGGGAAATTTTTTAAGTTATAGTACAACATTTTGTCTATTTTACAGCCTTTTGTTTTAAGCTATTGGAAGTAGTTTTTTTTAAAAAAAGGCAAAAAGGAGTAATTTCGTAAGTTATAGTGCAGCATTTTGTCTATTTTACAGTGTTTTTTTAAGGTGTTGAAAGTAGTTTTTTTTAAAAAAGTTAAAAGGGGTAATTTCTTAAGTTATAGTACAGCATTTTGTCTATTTTACATCATTTTGTTTTAAACTATTGGAAGTAGTTTTTTTTAAAAAGGTAAAAAGGGATAATTTCTTAAGTTATAGTACGACATTTTGTCTATTTTACAGCATTTTGTCATTTTACAGCGTTTTGTTTTAAGTTATTAGAAGTAGTTTTTTTTAAAAAAAGGTTAAAAGGGGTAATTTCTTAAGTTATAGTACAAAATTTTATCTATTTTACAGCATTTTATTTTAAACTATCGGAAGTAGCTTTTTTTAAAAAAGGTAAAAAGGGGTAATTTCTTAAGTTATAGTAAAAATTTTTGTCTATTTTACAGCGTCTTGTTTTAAGCTATTGGAAGTAGTTTTTTTAAAAGGTAAAAAGGGTTAATTTCTTAAGTTATAGTGTAGCTTTTTCTCTATTTTACAGCGTTTTGTTTTAAGCTATTGGAAGTAAATTTTAAAAAAGGTGAAATGGGGTAGTTTCTTAAGTTATAGTACAACATTTTGTCTATTTTACAGCGTTTTATTTTTAAGCTATTGGAAGTCATTTTTTTTTAAAAGGTAAAAATGAGTAGTTTCTCAAGTTATAGTACAACATTTTGTCTATTTTACAGCTTTTTGTTTTCGGCAATTGGAAGTAGTTTTTTTAAAAAATGGTAAAAAGGGGTAATTTCTTGAGCTATATAGCATTTTGTCTTTTTTACAGTGTTTTGTTTTAAGTTATTGGAAGTAGTTTTTAAAAAAAAAACTTAAGAAAGGGTAATTTCTTAAGTTATTGTACAACATTTTGTCTATTTTACAGCGTTTTTTTAGGCTAATGGAAGTAGTTTTTTTAAAGGTAAAATGGGTTAATTTCATAAGTTATAGTACAACATTTTCTCTATTTTACAACGTTTTTTTAAAGCAATTGTAAGTAGTTTTTTTTTTTAAAATGGCAATAAGGGGTAATTTCTAAAGTTATAGTACAATATTTTGTCTATTTTATAGGGTTTTGTCTTAAGCTATTGGAAAACTTTTTTTTAAAGGTAAAAATGGTTAATTTCTGAAGTTATAGTACAATATTTTGTCTATTTTACAGCGTTTTGTTTTAGGCAATTGGAAGTAGTTTTTATTAAAAAAAGGTAAAAATGGGTAATTTCTTAAGTTATATTACAGAATTTTGTCTATTTTACAACGTTTTGTTTTAAGCTATTGGAAGTAGTGTATTTTTTTAGGAAGTAGTGTATTTCTTTTGCAAAGTAAAACGCGGTAATTTCTTAAGTTATAGTACAACATTTTGTTTTAAGCTATTGGAAATAGTTTTTTTTTTAAAAAGGTAAAAAGGGGTAATTTCTTTAGTTATAGTACAACATTTTGTATATTTTACAGCGTTTTGTTTTAAGCTATTGGTAGTAGTTTTTTTTAAAGGTAAAAAGGGGTAATTTCTTAAGTTATAGTATAGTATTTTGTCTTTTTTATAGCGTTTTGTTTTAAGCTATTGGAAGTGGTTTTTTTTTAAAAAGCTAAAAAGGGATAATTTCATAAGTTATAGTACAGCACTTTTGTCTATTTAACAGCATTTTGTTTTAAGCTATTGAAAGTAATTTTTTAGAAAAAAAGATAAAAATGGGTAATTTCTTAAGTTATAGGACAACATTTTGTCTATTTTACAGCATTTTGTTTTAAACTATAGGAAGTCGTTTTTTTTTAAAAAAGGTAAAAAGAGGTAATTACTTAAGTTATAGTACAGCTTTTGTCTAGTTTGCAGCGTTTTATTTTATGCTGTTGGAAGTATTTTATTTTCTAAAAAAGGTAAAAGTGGAAATTTCTTAAGTTATAGTACACCATTTTTTACTACTTTACAGCTTTTGTTTTAAGCTATTGGAGGTAGTTTTTTTTTAAATAAAGGTAAAAAGGGGTAATTTCTTAAGTTAAAGTATAACATTTTTGCCTATTTTACAGCGATTTATTTTAAGCTATTGGAAGTAGTTTTTTTTCGAAAAACAGGTAGAAAGGGGTAATTTCTAAAGTTACAGTACAACATTTTGTCTATTTTACAGTGTTTTATTTTAAGCTATAGGAAGTAGTTTTTATAAAAAAAAGATAAAAAGAGGTAATTACTTAATTTATAGTATAGCATTTTTGTCTATTTTACAACGTTTTATTTTAAGCTATTGTAAGTAGTTTTTTTTATAGAAAAAAGGTAAAAAGGGGTAATTTCTTTAGTTGTTGTACAATATTTTGTCTTTTTTACATCGTTTTGATTTAAGCTATTGGAAGTAGTATTTAAAAAAAAGGTTAAAGGGGTAATTTCTTAAGTTATTGTACATCATTTTGTCTTTTTTACAGCATTTTGTTTTAAGCTATTGGAAGTTGTTTTTTTTTAAAAGGTGAAAAAAATAATTTCTTAAGTTATAGTACAACATTTTGTCAATTTTACAACGATTTGTTTTAAGCTATTGGAAGTTGTTTTCTTTTAAAGGGTAAAAAGGGTTGATTTCATAAGTTATAGTACAACATTTTCTCTATTTTACAAAGTTTTGTTTTAAGCTATTGGAAGTAAAAAAATTTCAAAAAAAAGGTAAAATGGGTTAAGTTCTTAAGTTATAGTACAACATTTTGTCTATTTTACAGCGTTTTGTTTAAGATATTGGAAGTAGTTTTTTTAAAGGTAAAAAGGGGTAATTTCGTAAGTTATAGTATAGCATTTTGTCTTTTTTACAGAGTTTTATTTTAAGCTAATAGAAGTAGTTTTTTTTAAAAAGGTAAAAAGTGGTAATTTCTAAAGTTATAGTAAAATATTTTTGTCTATTTTACAGCGTTTTGTTTTAAGCCGTTGGAAGTAGTTTTTTTTAAAAAAAAGACAAAAAAAAGGTAATTTCATAAGTTATAGTACAAAATTTTGTTTTAAGCCGTAGATAGTAGTTTTTTTAAAAAAAAAGGTAAAAAGGGGTATTTTCTTAAGTTATAGTACAGCATTTTGTCCATTTTACAACGTTTTGTTTTAAGCTATTGGAAGAAGTTTTTTTAAAGGTAAAAAGGGGTAATTTCTTAAGTTATAGTACAACATTTTATCTTTTTTACGGCTTTTTGTTTTAAGCTATTGGAAGTAGTTTTTTTTAAAAGGTATAAAAGGGTAATTTCTTAAGTTATTGTACAACATTTTTGTCTATTTTACAGCGTTTTGGTTTAAGTTATTGGAAGTACTTTTTAAAAAAAAAGGTAAAATGGGTAATTTCTTATGTTATAGTATAAAAAAATTCTATTTTACAGCGTTTTTTTAAGCTGTAGGAAGTATTTTTTTAAAAAAATGGTAAAAAAGGGTAATTTGTTAAGTAATAGTGCGTCATTTTGTCTGTTTTATAGCATTTTGTTTTAAGCTATTTAAAGTTGTTTTTTTTAAATAAAAGGTGAAAAGGTGTAATTTCTTAAGTTATAATACAGCATTTTTTCTATTTTACAGCATTTTATTTTAAGCTATTTGAAGTAGTTTTTTTAAAGGTAAAAAGGGGTAATTTCTTTAGTTATAGTACATCATTTTGTCTTTTTTACGGTGTTTTGTTTTAAGCTATAAGAAGTAGTTTTTTTTTTTAAAAAGGTAAAAAGAGAGGTAATTTCTTAAGTTATAGTACATAATTTTTGTCTATTTTACATCGTTTTGTTTTAAGCTATTGGAAGCACTTTTTAAAATAAAGGTAAAAAGGGGTAATTTCTTTAGTTATAGTACAACATTTTGTCTTTTTTACAGCGTTTTGTTTTAAGCTATTGGAAGTAGTTTTTTAAAAAAAAAAGGTAAAAAGGGGTAATTTCTTAAGTTATAGTATAGAATATTTGTCTATTTTACAGCGATTTGTTTGCTATTGGAAGAAGTTTTTTTAAAAAAAAAAGTTAAAATGGGTAATATCTTAAGTTATAGTACAACATTTTGTCTTTTTTACAGCGTTTTGTTTTAGTTTTTTTTTTAAAAAAGGTATAAGGGAGTAATTTTTAAGTTATAGTACAATATTTCTGTTTATTTTACCGTGTTTTGTTTTAAGCTATTGGAAGTAGTTTTTTTAAAAAAAGTAAAAAGGGGTAATTACTTAAGTTACAGTACAACATTTTTGTCTATTTTACAGCGTTTTGTTTTAAGCCATTGGAAGTAGTTTTTTAAAAAAAATGGTAAAAAGGGGTAATTTCTTAACTTGTTGTACGATATTTTGTCTTTTTTACAGCGTTCTGTTTTAAGCTATTGGAAGTAGTTTTTTTAAAAAAAGGTAAAAAGGGGTAATTTCTCAAGTTATTACACATCATTTTGTCTTTTTTACAGCATTTTGTATTAAGCTATTGGAAGTTGTTTTTTTTTTAATAGGTAAAAAAGGTAATTTCTTAAGTTATAGTACAGCATTTTGTAAATTTTACTATGTTTTGTTTTAAGCTATTGGAAGTTTTTTTTAAAAGGTAAAAGGGTTTAATTTCATAAGTTATAGTACAACATTTTCTCTATTTTACTTCGTTTTGTTTTAAGCTATCGGAAGTAAAAAAAAAATTAAAAAAAGGTAAAAAGGGGTAATTTCTTAAGTTATAGTACAACATTTTGTCCTTTTTACAGTGTTTTGTTCTAAGCTATTGGAAGCAATTTTTTTTTAAAAAAAAGAGGTAATTTCTTAAGTTATAGTACAACATTTTTGTCTATTTTACAACGTTTTGTTTTAAGCTATTGGAAGTGCTTTTTAAAAAAAAGGTAAAAAGGGATAATTTATTAAATTATAGTACAACATTTTGTCTTTTTTACAGCGTTTTGTTTTAAGCTATTGTAAATAATCTTTTTTAAAAAAAAGGTAAAAAGAGGTAATTTCTTAAGTTGTAGTACATAATATTTGTCTATTTTACTGCGTTTTGTTTTAAGCTATTGGAATAAGTTTTTTCAAAAAAAAGTTAAAAAGTGGTAATTTCTTAAGTTATAGTACAGCATTTTGTCTTTTTTTACAGCATTTTGTTTTAGGTTATTGGAAGTAGTTTTTTTCCAAAAAAAGGTTAAAAGGGGAAATTTTTAAGTTATAGTACAACATTTTTGTCTATTTTACAGTGCTTTGTTTTAAGCTATTGGAAGTAGATTTTAAAAAAAAAGTTAAAAAGGGGTAATCACTTAAGTTATAGTGCAGCATTTTTGTCTATTTTACAGCGTTTTGTTTTAAGCTATTGTAAGTAGTTTTTTAAAAAAGGGTAAAAAGGTGTAATTTCTTAAGTTGTTGTACAACTTTTTGTGTTTTTTACATTGTTTTGTTTTAAGCTATTGGAAGTAGTTTTTTTAAAAAAGGTAAAAAGGGGTAATTTCTTAAGTTATTGTACATCATTTTGTCTTTTAAACAACATTTTGTTTTAAGTTATTGGAAGTTGTTTTTTTAAAAGGTAAAAAAGGTAATTTCTTAAGTTATAGTACAACATTTTGTCAATTTTACAACTTTTTATTTTAAGCTATTGGAAGTTGTTTTTTTTAAATGATAAAAAGGGTTAATTTCATAAGTTATAGTACAACATTTACTCTATTTTACAACGTTTTGTTTTAAGCTATTTGAAGTAATTTAAAAAAAAGGTAAAATGGGGTAATTTCTTAAGTTATAGTACATCATTTTGTCTTTTTTACAGCATTTTGTTTTAAGCTATTGGAAGTAGTTTTTTTTTGAAGGTAAAAAGGGGTAATTTCTTAAGTTATAGTATAGCATTTTGTCTTTTTTACAGAGTTTTGTTTTAAGCTATTGGAAGTAGTTTTTTTAAAAAGGTAAAAAGTGGTAATTTCTTATGTTATAGTACAACATTTTTGTCTATTTTACAGTTTTTTGTTTTAAGCTATTGGAAGTATTTTTTTTTTTAAAAAGGTAAAAGTGGGTAATTTCTTAAGTTATAGTACAAAATTTTGTTTTAAGCTATTGGAAGTTGATGCTGCCCAGCCGAGTGACAAAGCAATGGAATTCACCAACTCATTGGATTTGAGTCGTTCCAAGGCTTTAGGTCGCTCACGACCTAGTGTGGAGGTAGTGGAGATAGGTCGGCAGTGACCTAGTGTGAAGACTGGTCGTTCAAGCGACCTAAGAAGTCTAAAGGTCCAACCCAGCGAGTTAACAAAACAGTTTTTAGGTCGCTCGCGACCTAGTGGAGACTCGCGACTTAACGAAGGTCGCTCGCGAGTTAACGAGCAAAGCATGAAGACACTCGGGCGAGTTAACGAGTTAAACCATAGGTCGCTAACGGGTTACGACCTAACGAAGCAACGACCTAACGAGATAAGCAAACCGGTGAGCATTTCCTTAGGTCGCTCCGATCCTTCAAGTTGTGACCTTGCGTGTTACGATCTATGTTAGGTCGCTGGAGGCGGATATGATTATGCCGAAGTGTGATAGGTCGCGGCAACGAGTTACGACCTAAGTTGGGTTGCATGAAGGTTTCCTGAAGCTGTTTTTTCAATAGTCGCTACAGTTTTGGGTCGTGTTTGTTTAGGTCGCGTGGGTTGTATTTTAGGTCGTAAGTCATTTGTTTCTTGAGCTGTTCGTGTGGTAAATATGTGTTGCATTCTGTTGTGTCATTGACGACCTTGTTAGGTCGTAGGTCGTCTTGTATTGAGTCGCTGTGTGTTTGTTAAGTCGTGTAATCCGTTGAGTCGTATATGGGTAGGTCGCTAGCGATCTAAGTTGAGTCATGTGAATTGATAGGTCGCGAACGACCTAGTGAGGCGTGAGTTGTAAGCCTATAAATAGGCATGGTGATGGTCATTTTGAGGTGGATTTTTTGAATGAAAAACTTTGTTTGAGTGCTTTGTGCCTCTTTGAAATTGGTAGTTGAGTGTGATCTCCTATCTCCACTTTCGGTTATTCGAGTGTGCTCGAATCAACGATTGTTGAAGCCAATTCACGGTATCAAGTGTGCTTGATCAACGTTTGAAGAATTGTAGATCTTCTTTCATGGTATCGTGTGCGATCAACGTGTCGAAGATAACTAAAATTCGGTATCTTTGCGATCAACGAATTTGGGTATTTCAGTATTTTAATCCACCGTTTGCTACTTTCACCGTTCCATCTATTTTTCCGTAATTCCGCTGCGTCAGTTTGGTATCAGAGCTAGACTTAGCCAATCATGGCTAACCCGAGTCTTGGAGCCATGGAGTTTGAAGTTTGTTGTTCATCGTGTTCATCATTTGTTGCAACAAGTTGGGTGTTTTCGATACATTTCATTTTGGATCAAAGTTGGAAAGGTGTTTGAGTTTGAGCCGTGTTGGGTAGAACCATGCATCATTTTGTGAGAAGTATTTGAAACCGAACTAGTGGTTGAGCGTGCTAAGGAAGGAGCTTGTGCGAGCTTGAGATAGGTCGCTCCAGACCAAACCGAGCTAAGTCTTGGTTGAGTTGAAGTTTTAATTGAAAATTTGTGAAGTTTTTGAAGTATTTGTGTTGATTCAATCATGCCGCCAAGAAGAGCTAACTGACATCAAAACATGGAAGCGTTGTATCGAAGGGAAGAAGCCGAGCAGATGGAACAACACATTAATGAGAAATTTGATGAAGGCATTGGAAAGCTAGAGAAGTTGATGATTGATATGAATCAAACTCAAAGGAGGAGATCACCAGTCTCGAACCATGGAGGAAACCGAGTTTCGCCATCGGTTACGGAAGCGAGGAGGGTGTCGCCACAATCTTTTAGAGAAAGAAGAGAAACATCAATTTCATCAAGGAGAGATCACCATGACTATGGACATGAAGAGAGGAGAACTCCACGAGAATTTGAAAATGAGCCATATAGAGATGAAGAGAGACATAGTAGAAGAGACATGCGTGATCAAAGGGATGTTGATCGTCGAGATCGATATAGACGTACATTTGATTTTGATGAAGAGGGTGATAGAGCTAGCTTTCATTATCGAGATCGAGACCAAGGTCGAAATTCATATCGAGATGTAGATGATGATCGACGATGGGAGTCAAGTATGAAGATGGAAATTCCAGAATTCAAAGGTGGAATGGTAGCAGAAGAATTTCTGGATTGGTTGTCTAATGTTGAAGAGATCTTTGATTTTAAAGAGGTTCCGAAAAATCGTCGAGTGAAGTTGGTTGCTACTAGGTTGAGGGGGAGAGCTATGGCGTGGTGGCAGCAAACCAAACTTACACGATAACGGAAGGGGAAGTCGAAGATTGAATCATGGGAGAAGATGAAGAAACTGATGAAAGCTACATTTTTACCTTACAATTATCAACCACTTATGTATCAAAGGTTGCAGAATATGAGGCAAGGGACAAAGACTATTAATGATTATGCTAATGAATTTTATCAACTGATTGCTCGAAATGACATCATGGAGACGGAGGAACAATTGACTGCTAGGTTTAGTGGGGGGTTGAGAATGTAGATACAGGATATGGTGAACATGTTTGATCCTAGATCTATTTCAGAAGCACATCAGAAAGCGTTGGCTTGGGAAAAACAAGGGAGACGTGGAGGTGGTGTGTTTACAAGTTCCAATATTCAGAACAAAGGTGCTAATGGGAGTTCCAATGTTTTAAAAGCTGTCAGTAAACCATTTGTGAATGAAGTGGCGAAGGCAAAGGTCAACAACAGTTTCAAATGTTACAATTGCCAAGAAGTGGGTCACAAGAGTAATGAATGTCTGAAGCCGAAGAAATGAACTATGATTGTTGAAGTTGAAGGTGAGGATGTTAGGGAAGGTTATCCTAGTCCAGTTGAGGAGGATGAACAGGATATCGCGTCAGGAGATGAAGGATGTAATCTTATGATGAGGAGATCTTGTTTGATACCGAAAGAGGTAGAAGAAGCTAGTTGGTTGAGGAGTAACATCTTTCAGTCGACATGCACTGTTCTGGGAAAAGTTTGTAAATTTGTGATTGGTGCAGGAAGTTGTGACAATATCATTTCTACTGAAGCTATGAGGAAGTTGAATTTGAAGACGGAGAAGCATCCAAACCCTTACAAGTTAGCGTGGTTGAGAAAAGGAGGAGAGGTGTAGGTGGACAGGCGAGTTCAAGTTCCATTTTTTATTGGGAAGAAGTATAAAGACGAGATCTGGTGTGATGTTGTGAAGATGGATGTTTGTCACTTGCTTTTGGGAAGACCATGGCAGTATGATCGAGCAGTGCAGCATGGAACCAATAGCTACAGCTTTATATTTGAAGGTGTTAAGATCATTCTGGTTCCAAAGAAGAGATAGCAAGGAGAGAGCAAATTAGAGGAAATTTAGAAGCTGAAGACTTTGTTGACTTTGAAAGAATTTATTGAAGAAGTGGAGGGAGGTCCAGAGGTATTTTTGTTGATTGGACGTGAAACGACTGAATCTGTTGAAATCCCAGAGGAAGTAAAGCCAGTAATAGAAGAATTCAGTGATGTGTTTCCTGAAGAGTTACCAACAGAATTTCCACCGTTGAGGGATATTCAACATCAAATTGATCTTGTGCCAGGGGCAGTATTACCACACAGACCACATTACAGGATGAGTCCTAAGGAGCATGAGGAACTGAGAAGGCGGGTGGAGGAGTTGTTAGAACAGGGGCGTGTTCAGGAGAGCTTGAGTCCTTGTGCAGTGCCAGCTTTATTGGTACCAAAGAAGGATGGGACGTGGAGAATATGTACGGACTGTCGGGCTCTAAACAAGATCACTGTGAGATACAGATTTCCTATGCCGAGGTTTGATGATTTGATCGACCAATTGAGTGGAGCTGTTGTGTTCTCAAAGATTGACTTGAAGAGTGGATACCATCAGATTCGTATTAGACCGGGTGATGAGTGGAAGACTTCTTTTAAAACGAGGGAAGGTTTATACGAATGGCTGGTTATGCCGTTTGGCTTGTCAAATGCTCCAAGTACTTTTATGCGGGTGATGAACCAGATATTCGGACCATTCATTGGGAAGTTTGTAGTAGTTTACTTTGATGATATTTTGATCTACAGTGCGAGTATGGAAAAACATGTCCAGCATTTGCATGAAGTACTGTTGACTCTACGACATGAGCAGTTCTATGCAGCAGCAAAGAAGTGCGTGTTTATGACGGACGGTGTTTTATTTCTGGGGTATGTTTTGTCAAAGGAAGGTATTCAAGTGGATGAAAATAAAGGGAAGCTATCAGGAGTTGGCCACAACCCAAGACAATTACTGAAGTAAGGAGTCTTCATGGGTTGGTATCTTTTTATCGAAGATTCATTCCACACTTTAGCAGTGTAATGGCACCTGTAACCGATTGCATGAAAGGAAAGAAGTTCATGTGGACAGAGGAAGGAGAGTTAGCTTTTGAGAAGGTTAAAACACTTTTAACGTCGGCACCAATTCTAGTTTTACCGGATTTTCAATTGTTGTTTGAGTTACATACTGATGCTTCGAAGGTTGGAATTGGAGGGGTATTGAGTCAGAGAGGAAGGCCAGTTGCTTATTTCAGTGAGAAATTGTCTGGAGCCAAGTTGAGATATAGTACTTATGATGTTGAGTTTTACGCAATTGTTCAAGCAGTGAAGCACTGGAGACATTATCTGTTTCAAAAGGAGTTTGTTCTTTATACGGATCATGAAGCTTTGAAGAATTTGCAAGGGCAGGACACGATTTCAGCTAGGCACGCTTCATCGGTCGCGTATCTGCAACAGTTTACTTTTGTTGTGAAACACAAGTCAGGAGTGACGAATCGTGTTGCTGATGCTTTGAGCGGGAGGAATCATTTGTTCACAATAATGAAGGTTGAGGTGACAGGGTTTGAATTGTTACCAGAGCTGATTGAAGAAGATCCTTACTTTATGAAATTTTTTAAAAGGTCAAGGAGGGGAATTCTAATGAATTTTTGTTGGTGGATGGTTTTCTGTTTAAGGGAAATCGATTATGTATACCAGATAGTAGTTTGAGAATGAAGATTATCAAGGAGTTGCACGAGGAAGGACATGTAGGAAGGGATCGCACATTACAGTTGATTTCTCAATCTTACTTTTGGCCGTCAATGAGGAAAGAGGTTGAAAGATTTGTGGAGAGATGTCATATCTGTCATGTTTCGAAGGGAATAGCGACCAATGCAGGATTATATATGCCGTTACCTGTATCGACCAAACCTTGGGTTGATGTGAGTATGGATTTTGTTTTGGGGTTGCCTAGAACTCAAAGGGGGAACGATTCCATTTATATGGTGGTTGACCGATTTTCGAAAATGTCACATTTTATTGCTTGTAAGAAGACGGCAGATGTTGTTCATGTTGCTCGGTTATATTTCAAAGAGATCTATCGACTTCATGGGTTGCTAGAGTCTATTGTTTCAGATAGAGATACTCGCTTTTTGAGTCATTTTTGGCTATGTTTGTGGAAGATGGTCGGAACGAAGCTGAATTTTAGTAGCGCTTATCATCCGCAAACTGATGGACAAACGGAGGTGGTGAATAGATCGTTGGGAAATTTATTACGGTGCCTTGTGAAAGATAATCTGAAGAGCTGGGATGTGAAGTTATGTCAAGCGGAGTTTGCTCATAATCATGCGGTTAATCGAAGCACAGGTTTCAATCCATTTCAGATTGTATATTCAAGCTTGCCAAAGGGGCCGTTGGATTTAACGATATTGCCGCAACCGAACGGGATAGTTAAACGAGCTACAGATTTTGTTGATGGTTTGACAGAATGTCACAGAATCGTTCAAGAACGATTGGAAAATTCGAACGAGAAGTATAAACGATCTGCGAATTTGAAGCGATGAAGTGTTGAGTTTAATGAAGGAGATTCAGTGTATGCTGTCTTAATGAAGGATCGTTTTCCAGTGGGAGCATACAATAAACTTAAAACTCGAAAGATTGGTCCTGTAGAGATTGTGAAACGTATCAGTGAAAACGCTTACAGGTTGAAGCTGCCGGAGGATGTGTATACTTCTGGTGTGTTTAATATTAAACATTTAATAACTTATTATGGGGATGAACAAACCGATGGGAAAGAACTTTTAAATTCGAGAACGAATTTTTCCCAACCAGGGGAGGATGATGCAGCCCAGCCGAGTGACAAAGCAATGGAATTCACCAACTCATTGGATTTGGGTCGTTCCAAGGCTTTAGGTCGCTCACGACCTAGTGTGGAGGTAGTGGAGATAGGTCGGCAGCGACCTAGTGTGAAGACTGGTCGTTCAAGCGACCTAAGAAGTCTAAAGGTCCAACCCAGCGAGTTAACAAAATAGTTTTTAGGTCGCTCGTGACCTAGTGGAGACTCGCGACTTAACGAAGGTCGCTCGCGAGTTAACGAGCAAAGCATGAAGACACTCGGGCGAGTTAACGAGTTAAACCATAGGTCGCTAAAGGGTTACGACCTAACGAAGCAACGACCTAACGAGTTAAGCAAACCAGTGAGCATTTCCTTAGGTCGCTCCGATCCTTCAAGTTGCGACCTTGCGTGTTACGTCCTATGTTTGGTCGCTGGAGGCGGATATGATTATGTCGAAGTGCGATAGGTCGCGGCAACGAGTTACGACCTAAGTTGGGTCGCATGAAGGTTTCCTGAAGCTGTTTTTTCTTGAGTCGCTACAGTTATGGGTCGTGTTTGTTTAGGTCGCGTGGGTTGTATTTTAGGTCGTAAGTCGTTTGTTTCTTGAGTTGTTTGTGTTGTAAATATGTGTTGCATTCTGTTGTGTCGTTAACGACCTTGTTAGGTCGTAGGTCGTCTTGTATTGAGTCGCTGTGTGTTTGTTAAGTCGTGTAATCCGTTGAGTCGTATATGGGTAGGTCGCTAGCGATCTAAGTTGAGTCGTGTGAATTGATAGGTCGCGAACGACCTAGTGAGGCGTGAGTTGTAAGCCTATAAATAGGCATGGTGGTGGTCATTTTGAGGTGGATTTTTTGAATGAAAAACTTTGTTTCAGTGCTTTGTGCCTCTTTGAAACTGGTAGTTGAGTGTGATCTCCTATCTCCACTTTCGGTTATTCGAGTGCGCTCGAATCAAAGATTGTTGAAGCCAATTCACGGTATCAAGTGCGCTTGATCAACGTTTGAAGAATTGTAGATCTTCTTTCACGGTATCGTGCGCGATCAACATGTCAAAGATAGCTAGAATTCGGTATCTTTGCGATCAGCGAATTTGGGTATTTCAGTATCTTCAATCCACCGTTTGCTACTTTCACTGTTCCATCTATTTTTCCGTAATTCCGCTGCGTCAAAAGAAGTTTTTTTAAAAAAAAAAGGTAAAAGGGGATTATTTCCTAAGTTAGAGTACTGCATTTTGTCTATTTTACAACGTTTTGTTTTAAGCTATTGGAAGTATCTTTTTTAAAGGTAAAACGGGGTAATTTCTTAAGTTATGGTACAACATTTTGTTTTAAGCTATTGGAAGTAGTTTTTTTTTAAAAGGTAAAAAGGGGTAATTTCTTAAGTTATAGTACATCATTTTTGTCTATTTTACAGCGTTTTGTTTTAAGCTATTGGAAGTAGTTTTTTTTAAAAAAAAAGGTGAGAAGGGTTAATTTCTTAAGTTATAGTATAGCATTTTGTCTATTTTACAGCGTTTTGATTTAAGCTATAGGAAGTATTTTTTTAAAAAAATGGTAAAAAGGGGTAATTTCTTAAGTTATAGTACAGCATTTTGTCTATTTTACAGCGTTTTATTTTAAGCTATTTTAAGTAGTTTTTTTAAAAAGGTGAAAAGGATAATTTCTTAAGTTATAATACAACATTTTGTCTGTTTTACAGCATTTTGTTTTAAGCAATTGGAAGTAGTTTTTTTTAAAGGTAAAAAAGGGTAATTTCTTAAGTTATAGTACAACATTTTGTCTTTTTTACAGCGTTTTGTTTTAAGCTATTGGAAGTAGTTTTTTTAAAAAAGATAAAAAGGGGTAATTTCTTACGTTATAGTACAGAATATTTGTCTATTTACAGCGTTTTGGTTTAAGCTATTGGAAGAAGTTTTTTAAAAAAAAATGGTAAAAAGGAGTAATTTCTTAAGTTATAGTAAAACATTTTGTCTATTTTGCAGCGTTTTGTTTTAAGCTTTTGGAAGTAATTTTTTTTAAAAGGTAAAATGGAGTAATTTCATAAGTTATAGTACAACATTTTGTCTATTTTACAGCGTTTTGTTTTAAGCTATTGGAAGAATTTTTTTTTAAAGGTAAGAAGGGGTAATTTCTCAAGTTATAGTACAACATTTTGTCTTTTTAACGGCGTTTTTTTTAGGCTATTGGAAGTAGTTTTTTTTTAAAAGGTAAAAAGGGATAATTCCTTAAGTTATAGTACAACATTTTGTCTTTTTAACAGCGTTTTGTTTTACGCTATTGGAAGTAGTTTTTAAAAAAAAAGGTAAAATAGGGTAATTTCTTAAGTTATATTATAACATTTTGTCTATTTTACAGCGTTTTGTTTTAAGCTATTGGAAGTAGTTTTTTAAAACAAAAAGATATAAATGGGTTGCATATTAAGTTAATAGTACAATATTTTGTCTACTTTACAGCGTTTTCTTCTAAGCTATTGGAAATAGTTTTTAAAAAAAAAAAATTAACAAGGGGTAATTTCTTAAGTTATAGTATAACATTTTGTCTATTTTATAGTGTTTTATTTTAAGCTATTGGAAGACGGTTTTTTTAAAAGGTAAAAATGGGTAATTTCTTAAGTTATAGTACAACATTTTGTCTATTTTACAGTGTTTTGTTTTAGGCAATTTGAAGTAGTTTTTTAAAAAAAATGTAAAAAGGGGTAATTTCTTAATTTATGGTACAACATTTTGTGTATTTTACAGCATTTTGTTTTAGGCAATTGGAAGTAGTTTTTTTTTTCAAAAAAGGTTAAAAGGGGTAATTACTTAAGTTATAGTACAACATTTTGTCTATTTTACATTGTTTTGTTTTAAGCTATTGGAATTAGCTTTTTTTAAAAAGGTAAAAAGGGGTAATTTCTTAAGTTTTTTTAAGTATTTTGTCTATTTTACAGCGTTTTGTTTCAAGCTATTGGAAGTAGTTTTTTTTAAAAGTAAAAAGGGGTAATTTCTTAAGTTATACTACACCATTTTATCTTTTTTACACCGTTTTGTTTTAAGCTATTGAAAGTATTTTTTTTTTAAAAAAGGTAAACATGGGCAATTTCTTAAGTTATAGTATGACATTTTTGTCTGTTTTACAGCGATTTGTTTTAAGCTATTGAAAGTAGTTTTTTTCTAAAAGGTAAAAAGTGGTAATTTATTAAGTTTTAGTACAACGTTTTTTCTATTTTATAGTGTTTTGTTTTAAGCTATTGGAAGTAGTTTTTTTTTAAAGTTAAAAAGGGGTAATTTCTTAAGTTATAGTACATCATTTTGTCTTTTTTATAGCGTTTTGTTTTAAGCTATTGCAAGTAGTTTTTTAAAATAAAAAGGTAAAAAGGGGTAATTTCCTAAGTTATAGTACAACGTTTTTGTCTATTTTACAGCGTTTTGTTTTAAGCTATTGGAAGTAGTATTTTTTTAAAAAAGGGGTAATTTCTTAAGTTATAGTACAACATTTTGTTTATTTTACGGCGTTTTGTTTTAAGCTATAGGAAGTAATTTTTTTTAAAAAGGTGAAACGGGGTAATTTCTTAAGTTATAATACAACATTTTGTCTATTTTACAGCATGTTGTTTTAGGCTATTCGAAGTAGTTTTTTTTAAAGGTAAAAAGGGTTAATTTCTTAAGTTATAGTACGACATTTTGTCTTTCCTACAGCGTTCTATTTTAGGCTATTAGAAGTAGATTATTTTCAAAAAAGGAAAAAAGGGGTGATTTTTTTAGTTATATTACAACATTTTTGTCCATTTTACAGCGTTTAGTTTTAAGCTATCGGAAGTAGTTTTTTTTAAAAAAAAAATGTAAAAAGGTGTAGTTTCTTCAGTTATAGTACAACATTTTTGTTTATTTTATAGCGTTTTATTTTGAGCTGTTGGAAGTAGTTTTGTTTTAAAAAAGGTAAAAAAAGGGATAATTTCTCAAGTTGTACTATAACATTTTGTCTTTTTTACAGTCTTTTTTTTAAGTTATTGGAAGTAGTTGTTTTTTAAAAAGGTAAAAAGGGGTAATTTCTTAAATTATAGTACAACATTCTTGTCTATTTTAAAGCGTTTTGTTTTAAGCTATTGGAACTAGTTTTAAAAAAATGTAAAAAGGGTAATTTCTTAAGCTATAGTACAACATTTTGTCTTTTTTACAGCGCTTTGTTTTAGGCTATTGGAAGTTTTTTTTTAGAGTGGTAAAAAGGGGTAATTTCTCAAGTTATTGTACAACATTTTGTCTATTTTACAGCGTCTTTTAAGCTATTGGAAGTAGTTTTTCTAAAAGTTAAAAATGGGTAAATTCTTAAGTTATAATACTACATTTTGTCTTTTTATAGCGTTTTGTTTTAAGCTATTGGAATTATTATTTTTAAAAGGTAAAAGGAGATAATTTCTTAAGTTATAGTACAACATTTTTGTCTATTTTAAAGCGTTTTGTTTTGAGCTATTCAAAGTAGTTTTTTAAAAAAAAAGGTAAAATGGGGTAATTAAGTTATAATACAGCATTTTGTCTATTTTACAGCGTTTCGTTTTAAGCTATTGGAAGTTCCTTTTTTTTAAAGGTAAAAGGGGTAATTTCTATAGTTTTAGTACACCATTTTGTCTTTTTTACACTGCTTTTTTTATGCTATTGGAAGTAGTTTTTTGGAAAAAAAAACCGGTAAAATGGGTTAATTTCTTAAGTTATAGTACAACATTTAGTCTATTTTACAGCATTTTTTTGAGCTATAGGAAGTATTTTTTAAAAAAAAGGTGAAAAGGGATAATTTCTTAAGTTATAGTACAGAATTTTATCTGTTTTACAGTGTTTTGTTTTAAGCTATTTGAAGTAGTTTTTTTTAAAAGTTAAAAGGGATAATTTCATAAGTTATAGTACAACATTTTGTCTTTTTTACAGTGTTTTGTTTTATGCTATTGGAAGTAGTTTTTTTTTCTAAAAAAGGTACAAGGGGCAATTTCTTAAGTTATAGTACAACATTTTTGTCTATTTTACAGCATTTTGTTTTAAGCTATTGGATGAAGTTTTTTTCAAAAAAAGGTAAAACTGGGTAATTTCTTAAGTTATAGTACAACATTTTGTCTATTTTACAACGTTTTGTTTTAGGCTTTTGGAAATATTTTTTTAAAAGGTAAAAAGGGGTACTTTCATAAGTTATAGTAAAGCATTTTGTTTTAAGCTATTGGAAGTAGTTTTTTTAATAGATAAAAAGGGGTAATTTCTCAAGTTATAGTACATCATTTTGTCTTTTTTACAACGTTTTGTTTTAGGCTATTGGAAGTAGTTTTTTTTAAAAAAAAGGTAAAAAGGGGTAATTTCTTAAGTTATAGTACAACATTTTGTCTTTTTTACAGCGTTTTGTTTTAAGCTATTAGAAGTAGTTTTTTTAAAAAAAAAAGGTAAAAAGGGGTAATTTATTAAGTTATAGTACATCATTTTATTTTAAGCTATTGGAAGTAATGTTTTTAAAAGAGTTAAAAAAGGGTAATTTCTTAAGTTATAGTACAACATTTTGTCTATTTTACAATGTTTTGATTTAAGCTATTGGAAGTAGTTTTTTTTAAAAAAAGGTAAAAGGTGGTAATTTCTCAAGTTATAGTACATTATTTTGTCTATTTTATAGCTTTTTGTTTTAAGCTATTAGATGTAGTTTTTTTTAAAAGTAAAAAGGGGTAATTTTTTAAGTTAGAGTACAAAATTTTGTCTTTTTTACGGTGTTTTGTTTTAAGCTATTGTGAGTAGTTTTTTTAAGAAAAAAAGGTAAAATGGGGTAATTTCTTCAGTTGTAGTACAGCATTTTCTCTCTATTTTACAACGTTTTGTTTTAAGCTATTGGAAGTAAAAAAAATTAAAAAAAGGTAAAATGGGGTAATTTCTTAAGTTATAGTACAATATTTTGTCTATTTTACAGCGTTTTGTTTTAAGCTATTGGAAGTAGTTTTTTAAAAAAAAAGACAAAAAAGGGTAATTTCTTAAGTTGTAGTACAACATTTTCTCTATTTTACAACGTTTTGTTTTAAGCTATCGGAAGTAAAAAAAATTTAAAAAAAAGTTAAAATGGTGTAATTTCTTAAGTTATAGTACAACATTTTGTCTATTTTACACCGTTTTGTTTTAAGCTATTGGAAGTAGTTTTTTTAAAAAAAAGATATAAAGGGGTAATTTCTTAAGTTAATAGTACAACATTTTGTCTACTTTGCAACGTTTTTTTTAAAGCTATTGGAAGTAGTTTTTTTAGAAAAATGGTAATAAGGGGTAATTTCTTAAGTTATAGTACAACATTTTGTCTATTTTACAGTGTTTTGTTTTAAGCTATTGGAAGATGTTTTCTTTAAAAGGAAAAATTGGGTAATTTCTTAAGTTATAGTACAGCTTGTCTATTTTACAGTGTCTTGTTTAGGCAATTGGAAGTAGTTTCTTTTTAAAAAAGGTAAAAAGTGGTACTTTCTTAAGTTATAGTACTGCATTTTTGTCCATTTTACAGCGTTTTGTTTTAGGCAATTGGAAATAGTTTTTTTTTTAAAAGTTAAAAGAGGTAATTTCTTAAGTTATAGTACAACATTTTGTCTATTTTACAATTTGTTTTATGCTATTGGAATTATTATTTTTTTTAAAAAGGTAAAAAGGTATAATTTCTTAAGTTATAGTACAACATTTTGTTTTAAGCTATTGGAACTGGTTTTTTATAAAGAAAGGTAAAAAGGGGTAATTTTTTAAGTTATAATACAACATTTTGTCTATTTTACAGCATTTTGTTTTATGCTATTTATAACGAACCTAACTCGACCTTCGAAAATCGGCACCGAATACGACGCTCGTATTCAAATGCCGCAGATCCAAACTTCGAATCTGGTTCGCCGGAGCTTATAACACATTAAGTACAACGCAGCGGTAGAAAAACAATATATCAATATACAGTATTGATACAATATCTGATACAATGAATATCAATATACAACAGAGATATGATACAAGACAATAGCAATGGAAAGGAAACAAGATAACACCAACAGTGGAACAAATCTCCAATACGATCTTCAAGAAAGAACTCCATCATCGGTAATCTCTATCTCTAAAGCACCAATACAGAAATAGCTCGAACTCCCAATAACGATGCACCCAGAGTTTAGGAAAGGTACAATAAACTCCAGGTCAGTCATGGAACTGGTATGAGCAAACAAAAGTTGTTTGGTCTTTAAAACAAACAAAAGAATTATAATTTGAAATCCGCAATGCTTTTTAGAAAATGAAACTACCATAAGGCCTCCCGCCACACACACAATACAAACGCGACTTGGAGGAGATTTCTCCTTATGATAGTCAAATATGCTTAATACAAGAAAAATTCTTTGACATTATTACTAGTGCATAATGTAGAAAAACCATTCGAAAGTACAATGTTAATCCTAGCTAGCATAGGTACCATGATACTATGCCTACTACAGCTACCACCTGAGGTGGTAGGTAATACAATTGCAATTGTAAAGGGCTCGTATTGTTTTGATTGGATTTCCAATAAATGGTCAGGCTCAGGAACTTCCTACTGTCCATGGGTACGCCTCTCGCGGGACGTCCCGAGAACCTAACCGGATCTCTGCCAACACAAGGTCGGGTTACCTCTGTAACTAGGTAAGTACTACTCGAGCGTGCCATCCCCCGGTCCTTTAGGACCTTTATCCGAGGTACCTCTAATCCAACAATCATAAACAATCACAAAGTAATAGATCTGCAGTATCCACATGAGTGAAATATCCGGGCTCCATACCATGATACCGCCCTTTTCCAGAAGGGAATGACAAACCCTAAAGGGTGCGACCTTCATAAGCTTGTCGCATCTTTCCTGTTTCGACCATTTTCTGGGTGTGAGGTCCTGATGTAGTCTCGTCCACAAAGCTATGCTTTATACAAAAGGAATGCTTTGATTAACAAATGATACAGAGCAGCACTCAGCATGCCACACTACCAAATTCGGAGTATATCACTGATAAATATCAACTACATAACCTCTGAGCTCGTACGTCTCAGAGAAGGGTGTTAAGCTAAGAGAATAAATTCTCCGCCACCAAGCAGAAATGTATTTAATAGAGATTAGTTTAATATCTCAAAGTGTAGTGTCAGACATACAACCATACAAGTCTGTCCCGGGTTCGAACAGAACCGAAGGCACTTCCGAAGAAGCCCTTGCAAATCCCGGTATCCGCAATCTCGATTGGACTTCCCATCACATATGGAGAACTCTATACCGGAGCAACTCAGTGCAAAGTCAATCGACAGGTTATCCTATCGTTCTCGAAGACACTCGGTCTTCGACACCGGTCTTCAAATGCAATCCATAACGTCGTATCATTATTCGGAATGGGTTATATGACACAAGGTCCTCTCCCGGCTAAACCGAATAGTGAGCGCCATATTTAAAAATATATGGATATGGGATTTTTAGTTAAGTCACAACTTAAAAATCCAAAGCTTTTCTTTTACATGGTTAAACAAATTACCATTTCAAATCTTTAAACATAAAGATTCGTTTCACAAAGTTCACCTAGTTTCACAAAGATCTATTCATAGATTTCAAAATAATTCCCATTTCAATTTGATTTACTCATTAAATCTTTAAATTAAAGATTTAACTTATAGCTTTCAAATCTATTCCCAATGATTTATTCATAACTTGGAAACTATTTTCATTTTAGACTTGAAATCCTTTTAAAACAAATTGGAAGTTCATTTCTTATGTGAAAGCTTTTATTAGTTGAAAACGAAAAGTTTTCATTTCGAAAAAATCCATTTTCATTTATACAAATTAAAATCTTTGGGTTAAATTCAAATTCCCAAAACAACACTTTTAAAATGGTTTAAAAACCAATATAAACCCATTTATAAGTTGAATAACCTTTTTAAACCCTAGTTTCCAAATCATAGAATTCAATTTCAAATATTGAATTCAAATTTAAATCAAATTATTTAAATTTCAAAACTCAATCAAGTTATTCAAAATAACTTTTATTTTTTGAAATTCATTTTCACAAGCTTTCAATTCTAATTCCGAAACTATTATGGATTCAAAAATTCAATCTTTAAAAACTATTTCAAAATCTGTGACTTAACCAATTTCCATGTGCAATCCATATTTGTGTGTGTATAAGTGTGGTCCAGGGGTTTAACACAATAGAAGTGCAACATTATCGATCAGTACATATTCAAATACAGCAACATATTTCGATAAGCGGTATAAACTATAACGCTTATCTTTCAGTCACAGATCACAGATATGTATCACAGAAAATAAATTACACTAAACACCGCTTAAATCAAACAGGGCATCACAATCAGGGATATCAAACAATTCAATCATCCAATAGAATCCAAACATACATAAGTAAGATCAGATAATTGTCTGATTAATTCAAATCAGATTAACTACTTGTGAATTACTAATCCTGGTTAATTGACATTACAAATCATTTTTGATACATTATTCTTTAATCATTTATTAATTAACCATTAATAATAAATTAATTAACCTTTAATTATAATAAATCAACCTTTAATTATTAAATAATTAACCTTTAATCATTTAATTCACCATTTAATTAATTATCTTTAATTGATTAATTAACCCTTAATTAATTAATTACCGTTAGATTAATTACCCTAAATTAGTTGCGATAAGTGATTATCCGTAAACTTAAACCAATGTTAATCACTCGATTAATTCACTTTTAATCATTAATTAATTGCTTTAATTAAGTAATAATCTTTAAGAAATTTAATTTATTTCATTAATTAATTACATTAATTAATTTATCCTCAATTATAAATTTAGTTTACCTTATATTAATAATTAATTATCTTCAATTAATTACAATAGTTAATTAATCCTTAATTAACAATCGTTCCCTAATCACCTTCATTAATTAATCATTTCTTAATTAATTTTCTTAATTAATTTATTCTTAATTATATTAATTAATTAATCGTTAATTAATTATCATTAAATTATCCTTAGTTAGTTACCATTTAATTAATTATCCTAAATTAATTAACCTTAAATTATTAAGTAGTTATCCTTTAATTACTTAATTAATCTTTAATTAGGAAGTTATTCATTAAGTAATTAACCTTCTACCATTGATATTCTATTATTATTTAACTAGCAATTAATTTATCTTTAATTACTTATATTAACAAATCATAAATTACTTAATTAATTAAAAGATAAACCATTTTATCTTTATTTTTACTTTAATTACATCACTTATTTAAATTACATTAAATGTTTAACATTGATTTAAGAAATCCTTGGTGAACCATTTCTTGATTATACCATTAAATTACGCTTTGGAAATTAAATTAATCATCTTGATAAAACTATTACCAAATCGTATTAATAAGTTTTTAAAACACTTAATCCTGTAGAAATAAATCAACCCTGTAAATAAGTTTACTTTAAAAAAAAAATTATTTATGTCCTTTTAAAACTTATTCAATTCAATAAGCTACAAAATCATTTATTCAAAGTTTATCAAATCTTCTACCCCAATTTATGCAGAACGTTCACGGATTCCAGTTGTTACAAAAATTGGCAAACCCAATTACTTCGAGCACTCCCTACCATTGCTTCAACCTACTTCCCAAAAACAAATCATCGCCGATATACAGTGACACAGGTGTATGTGCAAATACGTTCAGGCCATCTTCGATTGGCGCCGCAGCCATCATCGCGTCGGCGATGTCGTCGACAATCAAGTCGGCGACCCAGAAAAATCGAATGCTTATCAACACGGAATCGAGCAAATTTGAGACCAATTATTCATTCCTGTAACCCACTCGATCGCCAAAACCCAATTCGCCACGCCGCGTGACGACACCGGAGACCAAGGGAGCTTGACCAAAGCTCGGCCACTCACCCACGAACCTTCTCCCGCACATGCGATCGGCTACAACATACTGTCGACGACGAAATTTCCTCGTTAAAACTGTGCTAACAAACTGGTCTAAAACCTTAGAATCACGCCGTGCAATCACCATAGCTATCAAAAATTTCAACGAGTATTTTTCCTTTGATCCCACCTCCACGAACTACCCCTGACATCCAGTACGACCCATCCATCATCGCAGTTCGCCGTAATTCGTCGAATAAACGAAAATCGATCATCTCGAATTTTTTTATCATTCACAATGTTAAAAATTAGGATTCCCACGTCTAAATTCATGTTTTTGCAACACTAATGAATTTGTATAATCAAAACATACAATTTTAAACATTGAATTTTCCGTTATTATTTTGATTTTATACTGAGATTTATCATTTTATAAGCCAATGCTTAATGAACACATTTGAATTTATTTTAAAATGTGATGTTGTATTTATGTAAACATTTTCCATCTAGCAAAAAAAGTTTAAAATGATTCGATTTGTGGTGATTTAAATTTTCTGACAGGTTTAAAACCTGGAATGAATATACAGAGGCAAAGGTTGCCTATTTTCAGACATGCATCACATATATGTAAGCAGATTTATATTTCAACATATCAAATATCAGGGAAGACAAATCAATTCAAGCACGCATCAAGACACATAGCAGGTTCAAGGCTAGTATGCTCACCTGGGTATTTGCAAACAGAGAAGAAATAGAGAGGAAGCAAAGCCTGCATTTTTTTTCTTTAATTTCTTTTGAAGCTTAGATCTGCAAAGGTTTATTAATACAAAAACTTTGTTTATTTTTCTGTTGTATTTGTTTATTCATTCCATTAATAACAACAATTCTTACTTACTTACTGTCAGAATTCTTTTCATACTACAGAGAGCAGATCTACAGTTGAAACCAGAAGTTGATTTAAGCCTTTAAACTTGCTTTGTTTTCCTACAACTTGGATTGATAAATAAAGTTGTTTAAATTCTTTGTTTCATTACTGATTACTAACATCAAATTCAAATTATTATTTTTAAAAAAGAAATTTACTTGCCTTTAATTTTCTGGTTTGATCTTGCATTTATTTCCTGGCCAAAACTACAGCTCTGATCCTTTTGCATTGAGTAGAACTTGTATTTGACTTTTGATTTTCAATCTATCTTGATTTCCAGGTTGTAAACTTGTGAATGTAAATTGTTTTCACTTCTGCTTTGATTTGGAAATATTATTTGTTTGCTGAAACCTGGATTTTAATTTGAGCTTGTTGAACTTTGACCCTGTATTGATTACTGATTTGATTCCAGGCTCCTGATTTCTTTTCCATTGTTTTTGAACAGAGACTTCACTTTTGTTTTCAGGTTTCCGGAACTTGAATTTAAACTTTAATCCAATTTGCTATTTTTGATTTGTTATAGGTTAAATGTTGTCTCTAATCTACTTCCAGGTTGAAGTTTTCCTTTTTCCTTTTTCTGATGATTCTCTTTTTTTAGTTGTAAAATTTGTTTTCGGATCTGAGAAGATGGCAGTAATTTTTTTTTCAGATTTTTCTTTTTGAAATGAATGAGAATTGTTGGTGATCTCTAATCTTTGTTTTACTGTATATTTCAGATTTGGTGAGAGGCTTAATTATTGCATATGGGGGAGCTCAAAAGTTTTTTTTTATAATTTTCAATTTTATTATTTTATTCAATTTAAATATAATGAATGCAATTTGTAAAGAGAAATGATTATGAGATCTAATGCATGTTGATTTCCTTCACCAATCTCCTTTATGTATGTTTACATTTGTAATTTTCAAAGACAAAAGAATTTTTTTTTATATCATATTCATTCTATAAATAAATGTACTTCCTTTTATTTTTATATCTACACAAACAAAAATTTATCCCAAATAATTTCTACATTGCAACCTTTAATTTTTGTTCAACATGTTTATACACTTATATATTTATACAATTTACATTCATACATTTTTTAATTTGTTTTTGTACAATTTTATAAAAAGAAATGAATGAATTTGAATATCTTGATTTCATATTAACAATTAGTTACATTTATTTATAAGAGAATTTAAATCTTAAAATAAATCTTTTTGAAATTTATTACAACTTCGAAATATAATTAAAAATTTAGAAAAACAACTATCATTATCCTTTTTTATTAATCTCATGCCTTTAATATCTATTTTATTTTTAATACATTTAATTTTGAAATTCAATATTTGTTTATAATTACTTATCCCTATATTTTTAAATTAAATTTCCATTTATTCGCAATATATTTATTTTTTCCTAAATCTAATATTTATTTGTAAGGTACTTAAGCTTAGATTTCAAATTATATTTCTGCTTATAATCATTTATATAAATATATATCTTTTTTTTAAAATTGGAGAATTCAAATATGCCTAAAATTCCCTTTACAATATAATTTTTTTTTCTAGAAATCTCTAATTAATTCACAATTTATTATCAAAAATAAATTTAATTGCAAAATTAAACTTGAAAAATTCTAGGAATGTTACATATTCCCCCCTTTAAAAAAAAATTCGTCCACGAAATTTGCTAGGGAGACGAGAAAGAATAGATGATAGATAAAGAAATGATTGATCAGACTAGATCGAAATACTTATTCTGCATTCGGACCAAATTAGAATATCAACAATATGAGAACAAACTCATACAATTATTTCACAAGATATTCGGGTCCACCGATCGATGAATATGCAAACGCATTGATTAGTTCGAAGGGATAACTAATCGTTCGTAGAATATATCGGATCCCAGAGAATAGATAGATAGATTGATTCCAAACTCAAGTCAGAATACCGCAAAGTATATAACAACTTGTTCCCTCTTCGGACTTCGATCTACACAAGAAATTACAATAGGATTTCGAATTTGATTTTAATCGATATCGTTTTATTGATTCAATTTAAATTTAGCTTCATATTTGTTAACCAATTTATTTAATTTAAATTTTCAATTTATTTAAATTTTCAATTTCAAATTTCAAATTCATTGATGTTTACATAGAAAGGTTGGTAGGAAAACGACGAAGATACGAAGTAAGAATTTTCTACAACGATTCGTAGGGCCACCATCACGCCAAAACTTCTTTCTGGAGCTGCTACGAAGAAATCAAAAGAATTTTGGAATCGAATCAAAGGAGATTGATAGAGAAAATTGTTATCTCCACTGTTTTACGGTATTGACGCTTTGTAGTGGTACTCCCTTGTCCCTTATCTCGTCCTCTTCTTGCACTCATACTTACTATCCGTGGATAGTAAGAGAATTTACTAACGCATTCGAACGGATATCTTAGGGATATACTCATTCTAGGGTATACTTCACTCCATCTCTAACGAGTTACTTAATGTGTTACACTCCTGAGCTAAAGTTTCAACCCTCATCTCTTATACCAAATATAACGGTATAGGCCTTCGGCCATCGACAGCGGCCTATCTCGACTGGTAGGCTTTTCAACCATCCCAGCCCCGCCGTGGCATACAATGGTACCCCAAACTTGCTTTTACGGCCAGCCTTTCGACTGTCATGCCTTACGGCTAATCAACCCCGTAAAGAGGACGTGTGGGGGTAAGAGTCTCCTCCTTGCCACCAAACAAAAAGCGAGAACCCCCCATCACGTTTCACCAAGATAAGCAAGTGTGGTCCAAGGGTTTTACACAATAGAAGTGCAACATCATCGATCAGTACATATTCAAATACAACAATATATTTCGATAAGCGGTATAAACTATAATGCTAATCTTTCATTTGCAGATCACATATATACATATATCACAGATAATAAATTACATTAAACACCGCTTAAATCAAATAGGGCATCACAATCAGGGATATCAAACAATTCAATCATCCAATAGAATCCAAACATACATATGTAAGATCAGATAATTGTCTGATTAATTCAAATCTGATTAACTACTTATGAATTACCAATCCTAGTTAATTAACATTACAAACCATTTTTGATACATTATTCTTTAATCATTTATTAATTAACCATTAATAATAAATTAATTAACCTTTAATTATAATAAATCAACCTTTAATTATTAAATAATTAACATTTAATTATTTAATTCACCATTTAATTAATCATCTTTAATTAGTTAACTAATTAACCCTTAATTAATTAATTACCATTAGATTAATTACCCTAAATTAATTACAGTAAGTGATTATCTCTAAGCTTAAACCAATGTTTATCACTCGATTAATTCACTTTTAATCATTAATTAAT
Organism: Allium cepa; assembly: GCA_030765085.1. Lineage (NCBI taxonomy): Eukaryota > Viridiplantae > Streptophyta > Magnoliopsida > Asparagales > Amaryllidaceae > Allium > Allium cepa. The sequence goes on from CM060931.1 coordinate 890,470,934, forward strand.
TACTTTAATTAAGTAATTATGTTTAAGAAATTTAATTGATTTCATTAATTAATTTTCATTAATTAATTACATTAATTAATTTATCCTCAATTATAAATTTAATTAACCTTATATTAATAATTAATCATCTTTAATTAATTACAATGGTTAATTAATCCTCAATTAACAATCGTTCCCTAATCACCTTCATTAATTAATCATTTCTTAATTAATTTATTCTTAATTACATTAATTAAGTAACCGTTAATTAATTATCATTAAATTATCCTTAATCAGTTACCATTTAATTAATTATCCTAAATTAATTAACCTTAAATTATTAAATAGTTATCCTTTAGTCACTTAATTAATCTTTAATTAGGAAGTTATTCATTAAGTAATTAACCTTCTACCATTGATATTCTATTATTCTTTAACTAGAAATTAATTTACCTTTAATTACTTATATTAAAAAATCATAAATTACTTAATTAATTAAAAGATAAACCAATTAATCTTTATTTTTACTTTAATTACATCACTTAATTAAATTACATTAAATGCTTAACATTGATTTAAGAAATCCTTGGTGAATCATTTCTTGATTATACCATTAAATTACGCTTTGGAAATTAAATTAATCATCTTGATAAAACTTTTACCAAATCGTATTAATATGTTTTTAAAACACTTAATCCTTTAGAAATAAATCATGGAAATTTATTTTAAAACCCTGTAAATAAGTTTACTTTAAAAAATTTGATTTATATCCTTTTAAAACTTATTCAACTCAATAAGCTACAATGTGACGCCCCACCTCTATGCTCACAATAACAAAGGATATTAAAAGGAAATACTGTCTGTTATTACGAAGAATAAAGCTGGATAGGAGCGGCCATCCGTAGTTAGGCCTTACACTAGTATTGGTTATCTCGGTAGGAGTGGTATATATATTTTTCTTCTCTTTGTCTGTATACTCCCATCGACATATCCAATTCCAGTATAAAACGAGCTACGATGGTTCATAATAGTTTAGGACAATATATATAATAACAACACAGATAAGCTAAATGCGGAACACAGATAGTATAAGATCTTTTATATATATATATATATATATATATATATATATATATATATATAACTGAAGTTAGTTACAATACATGTGATACAATACATATGATACAACTACAACTGTCAATACTGGAAGTTACATATAAAAGTACATTATCGTGAATAATATACATAAATACATATCATCCTAGAAATGACAAAAACTACTCCAAAAGATATGAAGAGACTTCATAGCTCAAGAAGCAACCAAAGAAAGATATCAACAACCTGAAAATAACTCGGTCTGACCCGAGTATTAAATTCAAAAGAAAATAATACGCGGGTCAGTCCAATTCAAACTCGGTTATTACTGCACGGAAGCAATAATAATTAACAACAAATAGACGACAGTCACAATAAATCTCATCTATACAATCCTTTAATAAGGAAATCAGATAACTTGAAGATAAATAGAAGTATCATCAATGAAGATAATTTGAAAACAACATAATGCCTAAACGGCAATTTACAACAAGTGGCCAAAGCAAAACCCTAGCCACTGAAACAACAGAATCTAATTATCGAAACGATAATTAGAAAACGCATAATCTAATCATCTAGAAGATAATTAGATAGCAACAAAATAATCAAATTAACCGAATCAAAATACAATTTCAAAATATTGAATTTCACACACGAAACAATTCAAACAATTAAAATATCAATAAAGATGTCAAATCTGTTTTGGCTGCAGTACACGCTGACGTGCACTACCTCACCACTAAAGTGGTCAAATACACAAAAGCTCAATGGATCAAAAGCAAATGTCACCAACTCAAATCGAAATGAACCGGATGGAACTGCAACAGCTAGCACAACATCCACCCAGTAACCACCAAATGAACAAAGTGCACATGAATGCACAATGAAAGTCCACAAACGAGCACAAGGTCAAACCCAAAATACCGGATTCAACTCAAGTGCAATTAGAAAACAAATCCAAATGCATATCAGACAATGTTGCGAGATTCAAAATGCATTCATGTATACCCAAGACTGAAAACAAAGGCAACACAACTCAAATGCAAAGCACAAAGGCTCGAATGACCAAGTGCACAAGGCAGTGGTACAACTTGAAGACACAGCAGAATGAAGGAGAGAGCACCAAAGATATGGCACCACAGCACACAACAGTAAAAGACTATAAACCTAACGGTGAAAATTGGCAAAAGTGAAGACTTCCTGAAGCACATGTGCGTAGACTTAAAGAACAAGACCACATACAAGTAGCATGACAGTGAAACATGCCAGAGTGACGATTACAGGTGCAAAGCACCTGTCCAGACATGGAAGAAAGACTAATGAATGCAACAAAACAACTCGACCAGTTCAATATGCTATGCACAGGAACCAAGGCTATGAGTTCAAATGCATACAACCAAATACAAGTTCATAAAGCACACGTGCCCAGACCAAAAACAGAAGGCAACATGGAATCAATGTGAAAACTAAAAACACATGAACACCTAGATAGGCGGGAAATATGTAACCAAAATTAGTGTTATAACCATGTCACCAGATAACAGAAGTTACCAAGATGAACTCCATCAATGCGATGCCATTGAACAGCAGGTCAAAGTCAAAATCCATACAGAACAATTTAACATGACATCAACCTAATGTAGTTTAATATCAAATATTTTCCAAAGTTGCTGGCTGAATTCAATTTACAGAGAAATAAATCAAAGCAACAGCCGAAGTCCCAGAGACAAAAATCAAAACCATGGCAAGTTTCAAGTTCGAACTAGTAAAAATCAAAGCCAGATGTGAATGAACAAATCAATATCATCAACATCCATACAAAAACAGTGCCGTGATAACCGATAAAACAAGAAATCAAACCAAGTCAAAATCATCAACGACGAAACCAAATCGAACGCGTGGTACTATGTTTGAATTTAAGATGCGAGTGTAAATCACTCACCTTGCTTCGAAGAACAAAATCTAATCTCGCAGCCGAAATCAAAGATCGAACGAACTAGAGTCGACGTCGTGCCATCACGAAGTCGATCGAATTAAAAAATCGAAACCCTAGTAGCGGCCATTTTTCTTTTTATTTGTTTAGGGCTTGCGAATGAATGAAATGAAAAAAATGAGGAACGGGCTATTATTTCTTATAATTATCACAGCACCACGAATAATAAAAGAAATGTGGGCCGAGATAAAGCCTGCCTAACTCTTTTAACAAATTATGAAAAAGAATTTCAACCCGATTAAAATCCCAATAGCAATAAGATAGCACATTAATCGTTTAATGATGAAAATAAGTTGATGCAAAACCCCGGGTTGTTACAGACTCCCCTCCTTATAAAAATTGCGTCCCCACAATTTTCATAATTAAAGTCGTCAATAACAATTATTTTTCTAACATAAACTGGTTAAGCTAGAAAAATAAAGGTCAAGAATACAAACGCCAAAGAAATCTTTTAATTTCATAAAAGAAATTCACAAATTCTCAAAAATATCTAATTATCAAAAACAATAATCAGAAATCTCAAATCAACAAATATCTAATTATCAAAAACGATAATCAGAAATCTCAAATCAACAAATCTCCAATTATCAAAAACGAAAATCAGAAATCTCAAATCAACAAATATTTAATTATCAAAATCGATAATCAAAAATCTAAAATGAACAAATATCTAATTATCAAAAACGATAATCAAAAATCTCAAATCAATAAATATCTATTTATCAAAAACGATGATCAGAAATCTCAAATCAACATGAGACGACTCGACTTTCTATCTCCAGGAAATCGCATCATCAATGAAGAAAGAAAGGGATGGAAGAAGAAAAGAAAGAGAAAAAGAATACAAACAACAACTGATAGCTCACAACGGAACGAATGAAATATAATAAATCACATAAAATATTACATAGTATCATATTACATCAGAGTACACAACATATACAATACAGATTAGACAGTTATAAACATCTCTGTCTAATATACAATTCAAGATACAAGATACAGATACAACAAACACAGCGGAAACATAATATAACTACACGTGGAAGCCTTCTGCTCCATATCTCCTCCAGAATTCGTCAAGCTAACCTGAATCACTTGACTACTCATATAAAATATGAGTACCCAAGAGTTTAATAAAATAGAAAATAAACACTCGGGTCAGACAGGGGTCTGGTGTGAGTAAACGGTTTAAGATTGCTTAACTTTAAAAAAATCCTTTGAAAAGAAAGGTATCACGTGTTAACTCCTCTTCGTTGGAAACTGGAAAATGTGGAGCGACCTAACTAGACCAACGACCTAACTAGACTAACGACCTAACTAGACCAGCGACCTAAGAGACCTAGCGACCTAAAGGATAATGCGACCTAGCGACCTAAAGGATAATGCGACCTAGCGACCTAAAGCTTTAGCGACCTAAAGCTTCAGCGACTTAGCGACCTATGAGCCAGAGCAACCTTACGATCTAAGAGATGGAGCGGCCTAACGACTTAACTTTTCAAGTGACCTAAAAGTAGCTGCGACCTAAGGGAAGCTGCGACCTACAGAACTCTGCGACCTAAGGAAAGCTGCGACCTATGGAATTCTGCGACCTATAGAAATCTCATGACCTAAGATAGGTCGCTCACGACCTAAAGACATTGCATTAGAAGGCCGCCTTTTCTATGCCGCTACTAGTAAGGTCGCTCACGACCTAGAACTTGTGCAAATCAGCATGCGTGTTCTTGTGAAAGAGAAGACAGTGCATCTTAGGTCAGTCACGACCTACGACCTAACTTAGGTCGGTCACGACCTAACTCCGAAAAATGCCTATAAATACGACCCTAGTTCCAACTAGAAAAGGACTTTTGGCTCATTCATTTCAAGCGCCGTTACTCTGCTGCATTCTGAACTACTTCAACACCTTCAAGGAACTTCACGAAGAAATCAAACACGTCAAACGTGTGTTCAAAGATTTGGATCGACATTGAAGTTTAGGCTACTTGTTCTAAGTCACTTGAAACTCAAAGTGTGTTGTAATCAAAGTGTAACTGTATTGACTTGTAATCAAATCGTCAATAAAGATATTCAAAGTGGACGTAGGCCATCTCTTAAGCCGAACCACTATAAAATTGCTGTTGTTTACTGTTTTTTCACTATTATCTGCTTATAATCTGTTCCCGAGCTATCGGGTGGTGCTTTCACGATCTCACTTCATACACCGGGGTGTTAGCGTTCAAATTTTAGCGTTAACATCACGTAAGACTCCCCACACATAAACATGGAAAAGTTTTTACCTTACGCTAACCAAAACATTTGATAGGAAATCCAGTGATATTATAATAGTGTCTAGGGTTTTCAAGTAAATAAGAAATAGCCGAAATTGTTACATGATTAAATTCCAGCTACTAACCACAAAAGTGGGTAATACAAACAAAAGTATGGTCTCGTAGGAAGAGTGGGTTTCCATCAATGGCAGGGCTCCCGGGGTACTGCCCGTCACAGTACGTGGCCTAGATCACCGTACCGAGGAGCCACCCTAACTCCCCTGCAACACAAGGCCGGAACCATTCCTTATTGAATAGTCTCGAACAAGACAACCCCGCATTTGGCGCGCGATTCCAACTGCCCACACAGCCGAATAAAAAGGGACTTCTAGACAGGGGAAAATCTTGCTCTCTAGTGGGAGCTACCCACGAAGCCTTGCTGCACCTCCCCTGTTTTAGCCATTCCCGGTTGATGAGGCTTGAAGCTGCGATTACCTTTATAGAACACATCTATCTTAGAATGCTCATCATCCGTCTGACGATGTTCTCAAAGCATTCAATCCATACAAGTTCGTTTCGGGTTCGAACGAAACTAAAGGCACTATCTCGTTGCACTCATATTGGAATCACCCTTAGAGTCAACGACCATAGCCTTTTCTCTCTAAATCACCATCTCGAATCTATAAGTACTATTCCGTCAACTGATTATGGAATCACCCACAGAGTCATTCTGACGTATAGTCCTTACACCTGGAGTCTTCACTTGCTCCACTTGGATTCACGACCTGACATTTAATTGGAATCGATGTGGTTTTCGGATCTCAAATATGAATACCCGATCCCGGTCTCATCGAAACCAAACGCCATTTTAATGTCCAAGTTGTACTTAAGGGTTTAAACAGTTAAATTTATATTCAGGATGATATATAAACAGATAGATGAATCACATTATCACAATAGATAATTCACATCAAACATTCATCTCCACAATGCAGCATATCACATATCATAGATATCCAAATCATCCAGTATCAACCAATATCAAACACCCAATATCAATCACTCAATATTGATCATCCAATATCAATTAATCAACAAATATTAATCAATCAACCAAGCAGAATTGATTAACTCTTAATCAATTTGATTACCTAAAATCCTCCTTCATTTATTTATTCTAAATAAATTAATCATCTCTAATGATCTTCCCCAAATTAACCTTCCTTGATTAATTATACTTTAATTACATTCAAATAATCATCCTTAACCATATTCAGTAATTAACCTTTAATTACTATCATTAATTTCAATAATTAATGATCATTCATTTACTTCCATTAATTAACTAAAATTAATTGCATTAAACCTCAATTAATTACAATTAATTAATCATACTTAAACTAGTCACTTATATTAATCATTCTTGATTAATATCATTAATTTTATTAATTAATGATCTCCATTAACTAATAATTCTCTTTAATAAAATAATTAACTTCTAATTAATCAACTCATAAATCATAATTAGTAATTAACAATTTGTAATTACTTATCTTAATTAATTAACTTCTTAATTAATTATATTAACCTTTAATTAATGTAATTAATTAATCTTTAATTACTTAATTAAGTAATTATTAATCAACTTAAATTAACAAATAATCCTTAATTAAATACCTTATTAATTAATTACATTTTAATTAATTACATTTAGTGATTAATCTTTATTTAGACACATTTCATTAATTAATCTCATTAATTACTGAAATAATTAAGTAATTAACTCTTAATTATTTAATAAGTAATTATCTCTGATTACTTTATTAAGAACTCTTAATTACTCTCTTAATTAATTACCTTAACAAATAATTGATTCCATCATTAACCAATCCTTAATTCTTTAATTAAGTACTTCATAATTAATTAATTTCAAAATTATATTAATCGATTTCTTAATTGATAACAACAAGTGATTATCCATTAATCACTTCAACTAATTACTCCCATGAGTAACTTCTCTAATTATTCCCATAAGTAATTACCATTCAAATTTTATTTGAAATAAACCATTGCTTACTTCATTTAGTAATCACACTTAATTATCTCATAATTAAGTGATTAAATAAACAGTTAACTAATTATTTAAAATTAATTAAACAATTAATTAATTAGCTTCTAATATTAAAGAAAAAAATCTTTAATAAATTAAGAAAACCATAAATCTTAATCAAACTTAGCTTATTAACAAATCATATAAATAAGTATTCTTAAGTTAATTATCTAAATAAATTAACCTTATTATTGTCATAAATAAATTGTTTGAATAATTTAAATCTTATTAATTCAAAGACAAATTATTAAGCTTTGTTACAAAATCGTAATAATAGTCTTACTTGGGGATAAAGCATTTATAAATCATTTCCAAATTTCAAAAACACTTTGAATTATCAAAATAAACTAATTTATTTTCAATATAAATTGAAAATTTATTATTAAAACATTACTTCAAAACTTTAACTTAAATCTTTGATTTAATAGTTAAATTCAAAATACTCTTTAAATTTGAATTTTAAAACTTAATTAAGATAATTATTTTTAAAAACAGACATCTTAAAACCTTTTAAATTTGAAATATAAATTAAATTTTCACTTTTAAATGTTTGATATACTTTCACTTTTAAAATAACAAGTTTAACTTTTCATTTCACCTCCTTATAAACTTGTTTAATAACTTTGACTTGATTTTTACTTGTTCTACTTAACAAGTCTAATCTGCATATACAATACACAGAGTAAAGCAACAAACTCGAGTACCAACCCGGGAAAGCCCCGTGTCTTCCCCGAAGCCAACCCAACACAATCTCCTTCGAGTTGCCCCCGAAACACACGTGAGAACATACCCGAGAAAATTCGACTTCCCCAAATCCAAACTTCCCAGACCCAAAACTGTGCACACCACTAACACAGTGCACATGCACCTCCACCGCCGGCCACCAACGTTCATCGCGATGACCCACCACGGTCACAGAATCACATGCGAGCACCACCATAATCCCAGATCAAAGAAATATAAATCGAATCGAAAACGACCCCTCTTGCTCGAGACTACGGCTGACTCGAACCCAAAAATCCATCACCACCGATGGTCGCCTCCACCAGAAAACCCCAACGATCACCTTAAAGCATCGCCACCACCTCCACACCACTATTCCCAAGTCGCGATCGATCCCGAATCCTTATCCACGTCTCAAATCCCTCGGCTACCCAGAGGAACAAAAACCAATACTAAACCCTACTTTAATCTAATTCGATCAATTAAGACATTGGAAAAATTTTATAGCAATTTTCCCATCATCTTCAACCTACAAACAAGCTTCGATCCAAGTTTCACACCAAATTAATGTATAGATAATCGGCAATTGCCAAAAACCCACTTTTCAAACAAAACCAAATTTCTAATCAATTTGTCAACTAAATTTTTTGATATTAACTCCTAAATTCATTATTTTCTGCCATGATTACAATCATGTAATCCAAATCCAAAATTAAATAAGTTGATTTTTAACATATATAAATGTTTCACTGCTTATTTCAAATTAAACATTTATTTGCTAAATTATAATTCCAGAATTTATCTCATACTTGATATTATACTACACAAACATCTTTAATTCAAAAATCCAAGATAAGTATAATTTTAATTTGAGTTAAGAATTCTTTTTAGAAAAAAAACAACAGAACCCTGGGGTGTATAACAAAGAAGCAAATGTACTAATAATTTAACAAACCCAACTTTAAATAAACATGCATTCACATTATCGAACATATAAACATATTAAATCTATGTTACTGCAATATTTATCACTAATATCAATATAACTTAAGATTTTAAAACTGTCTTTAAAATAAAATTTACTCAACTTTTAAATTTTGCAGAGCACAGCAGTTTAATTCATTCCAGGCCTTGAATCTTAAATTTGAAAAAAAAACTTTGATGCTTGCAGATAAAATCCTACTGCATGCTTCAATTGATGATTTGCAGGTTGAGATTTGAAGTTGAATATCCATTTGAATTTACAGGTTGAAGATGATATGAAGTTGCAGGTCTGATGTTTGAAGTGTAGATTTTAAATTTTCAGGTTGATCTTGAACTTGATTCTTTGAAATGCAGGTGATCAAATGTTGTAGACTTCAATGTGCAGGTTGAAGTTTTTAATTGAGTACAGATTTTAAATTTGCTTTTGGTTTTATTTTCAGATTTGAAGATAATAATTTCAGTTTTGCCATTATTTTCTGAAAGAAAGAAGGGAGAGAAGAAAAGAATTTGAGCTGAGGAAAAATGAAAGCGTTTGAGAAAATTAGTTTCTTCTAAAAAGAATTATTAAAAATTAAAAATAAAATAGTGCCACATGTCACAGATACTTACATTTGTCATTATATTATTTAGTTTTCTAACATTTGTCACATAATTAGCTTAATCTTCTAACATCTGTTTTAGAGATGCCTTAAAATACTTACACATGTTACTTGTGTATTTTTATTAAATTTTACTTAATTTAAATGTTAACATAAACTAACATATTTAATTTACTTTATTAATTAATACTTACATATGTAAATATAAGTTTAGTCCTTTTAAAAAAATATTAGAAAACAAATTATAATACAAATATATTCTTATGGATTTAAAAATCTTAAAACATTTATTTATATACATTTATAACTATTTAAATTGAAGCATTTAAAAAGAAAGCAAAACAAACTTTGTTTAAATTCCTTTTCAAACTATCATATTTTAAAATAAATAACAATCTTATATTTTAAAAAAACAAACAATTATCTGATATTTTTAAAACAAATTGTATTAAACTAAATTACCCTTTGAAAAACATTAACTCTAAAACAAACCTTTAAATTATAATCTCATACATATACAAATTAACCATAGATTAAACTAAACTTAAAACAATATTAAATTATAACATATACAAATATATATACATTACAATTTGAAAATTCTTCTTTTATTTAAAACAAAAGATATCCCATTCACAATATATATCAAATATATATATTATAAATAGAATAAAATTTTATTAGCTTTGGAAAATAAATCTTATCAATATTCTAAATTGTCAGAAAGATATTGATCACGATTATCAGATTAAATATTTATTAACCTTTAAAAAGAATAAATTTATCAGTTTAAATTAAAATTATAAAGAAAAATTATCTAACCAGTTAAATTTTTTATGCAGATTATTAAATTTATATTGCCCAAAATTCCGGGTTGTTACACAACAAATATCAAATTATCAAAAACGATAGTCAGAAATCTCAAATCAATAAATATCTAATTATCAAAACGATAATCAGAAATCTCAAATTAACAAATATCTAATTATCAAAAACAATAATTAGAAAGAACAAATATCTAATTAACAAAAGTGATAATTAGAAATCTCAAATCAACAAATATCTAATTATCAGAACGATGATCTGAAATCTCAAATCAACAAATATCTAGTTATCCAAAATGAAAATTAGAAATCTCAAATCAACAAATATCTAATTATCGAAAACGATAATCAGAAATTTCAAATCAACAAATATTTAATTATCAAAAATGATAATCAGAAAAAACAAATATCTAACTATCAAAAACGATAATCAGAAATCTCAAATCAACAAATATCTAATTATTAAAACGATAATCAGAAATCTCAAATCAATAAATATCTAATTATCAAAAACGATAATCAGAAACAACAAATATCTAATTATCAAAAACGATAATCAGAAATCTCAAATCGACAAATATCAAAAACGATAATCAGAAACAATAATTATCTAATTTTCAAAAACGATAATCAGAAATCTCAAATCAACAAATATCTAATTATCAAAAATGATAGTCAGAAATCTCAAATCAACAAATATTTAATTATCAAAATGATATTCAGAAATCTCGAATCAACAAATATCTAATTATCAAAAACGATAATCAGAAACAACAAATATCTAATTATCAAAAACGATAATCAGAAATCTCAAATCAACAAATATCCAGTTATCAAAAACGATAATCAAAAATCTCAAATCAACAAATATCTAATTATCAAAAACGATAATCAGAAACAACAAATATCTAATTATCAAAAACGATAACCAGAAATCTCAAATCAACAAATATCTAATTATCAAAAACGATAATCAGAAACAATAATTATCTAATTATCAAAAACGGTAACCAGAAATCTCAAATCATCAAATATCTAATTATCAAAAACGATAATCAGAAATCTCAAATCAACAAATATCTAATTATCAAAACGATAATCAAAAATCTCGAATCAAAAAATATCTAATTATCTAAACGATATTCAGAAACAACAAATATCTAATTATCTAAAAGGATAATCAGAAATCTCAAATCAACAAATATCTAATTATAAAAAAAGATAATCAGAAATCTCAAATCAACAAATATCTAATTATCAAAAGCTGTAATTAGAAACAACAAATATCTAATTATCAAAAACGATAATCAAAAATCTCAAATCAACAAATATCTAATTATCAAAAACGATAATCAGAAATCTCAAATCAACAAATACACGATAATCAGAAATCTCAAATCAACAAACATCTATTTATCAAAAATGATAATCAGAAAAAACAAATATCTACTTATCAAAAACGATAATCAAAAATCTCAAATCAACAAATATCTATTTATCCAAAATGATAATCAGAAACAACAAATATCTAATTATCAAAAAATTTAATCAGAAATCTCAAATCAACAAATAACTAATTATCAAAAACGATAATCAGAAACAACAAATATCTAATTATCAAAAACGATAATCAGAAATCTCAAATCAACAAATATCTAATTATCAAAACGATAATCAGAAATCTCAAATCAACAAATATCTAATTATCAAAAACGATAATCAGACACAACAAATATCTAATTATCAAAAATGATAATCAGAAATCTCAAATCAACAAATATCTAATTATCAAAAACGATAATCAGAAACAACAAATATCTGACTATCAAAAACGATAATCAGAAATCTCAAATCAACAAATATCTAATTATCAAAAATGATAATCAGAAACAACAAATATCTAATTATCAAAAACCATAATCAGAAATCTCAAATCAACAAATATCTAATTGTCAAAAACGATAATCAGAACTCATATCAGCAAATATCTAATTACCTGTAAATAATTAGAAACAAAAAATATGTAGAAATCAATTAAGATGACTAGAAAATCAACATAAAAGGTGGATCGATCCCAACAAATAGTGAATTTTAGCTACGCCTCACGTGCATCTCATATGGCCGAAGCCTACCAAGTACTATATTTTTGGCGCCCAACAAATGACCCGAAGGTCCAAAAAATGACCCGAAGGTCCAACTAATGACCCGAAGGTCTAGTACTAGTATTGACCCGAAGGTCCAACAATAACCCGAAGGTCCAACAAAGTAGCTCGAAAGCCCAACAAATTCATCAGAATCATCAAATCGCAGATATTTCAATTAACGAGTTCGGAATTAACCGAAATAGTGAACGCACATGTCCCATACCACGTGTTTTACTAAATCGTTCAAATCTCGTCATCGTTTCCTTGAAAGTCCCAAATTGTGTATTTTAAATAAATAACATTTTATGTTCTCAAACGGACAAGTCCAGAATTAAGCGAATCAGTAAAAGTTAGGGTTCATAGTCCTCGATTTTGCTGAATCGTTTAAATCGCTTCCTCATTCTTTTGAAAGCGCAAACTGTAAAATTTTTGAAATTTTTTTTATTTTAAAACGATTTCAAAACCCATGATTAAAATAGCAACATCAGTAACAATATCGATAAGGAAATTGCACTACTCAAAACACCGTAAAAACGGATACCAAATCAGCATTGCGGGATAACCGCTTGAAAATTCACTTTAAATTTGACGGTTACTGAAGTCAAAGAGACAAGAATTATAAAACGTCAAAATCTCATCAAAATAATTCGCATCAAATATAATTCCAGTGAATTTTCATTCATTAAAAATGTCAACAAAACACCGTGTTTCAAAAATTTAGCACCATGTAAAAAATCCCATTATAAAAATAACGGTAACAAAATACGTTTAAAACCAAACACCGGTTCAACGTGAAATTAATGCAGTAACATGCAACTCAAATTTTCATGCACACTACAAGATGAACATAAAAATCACTCGATTATATCTTCAATTAAGATAATTTAAAACATCAAAAATCTCAACAAAATCGCATAACTGCAATCGCTTTGAATCCTCAAATCGGATTCGAAATTTTCAAAGAAAATAAATAAACACATCTACGTAAAAACACAACGAATTTGATTTCATTTTCATATTTTAATTTTTAAATTAAAAGGATTATGAGATGTACTCAGCGAAGACAGTCTCATTGTTTCCGTTGCACACTCTGATAAGCAGAATACAAATTACTCAATCATCAATACACAATTTCACTTTTTATTTTAAATAAAGATATTTAAAAATTTCATCATAATTTCAAAACTTTAGTTTTGACTCAAGGCACAAATAAACATCAACATTGTAATACATGTTCCATCTAAGTTGTGTTCTATATTATGTCCATAAACCCCTCGCTTTGATACCAACTGTGACGCCCCACCTCTATGCTCACAATAACATAGGGTATTAAAAGGAAATACTGTCTGTTATTAGGAAGAAAAGGCTAGATAGGAGAGGCCATCCGTAGTTAGGCCTTACACTAGTGTTGGTTATCTCGATAGGAGTGGTGTATATATTTTTCTTCTCTTTGTCTGTATACTCCCATCGACATATCCAATTCCAGTATAGAATGGACTACGATGGTTCATAATAGGTTAGGACAAGTATATAATAACAACATAGATAAGATAAATGCGGAACACAGATAGTATAAAATCTCATATATATATATATATATATATATATATAACTGAAGTTAGTTACAATACATGTGATACAATACATATGATACAACTACAACTGTCGATACTGGAAGTCACATGTACAAGTACATTACCGTGAATAATATACATGAATACATATCATCCTAGAAATGACAACGACTACTCCAAAAGATATGAGGAGACTTCATAGCTCAAGCAGCAACCCAAAGCAAGATATCAACAACCTGAAAATAACTCGGTCTGACCCGAGAATTAAATTCAAAAGAAAATAATACACGCGTCAGTCTAATTCGAACTCAGTTATTAATGCACGGAAGCAATAATAATTAACAACAAATAGACGACAGTCATAATAAATCTCGACTATCCAACCCTTTAATAAAGAAATCGGATAACGATAGATATAACACGAAACAGCATTAAACATCAAATCAGCAAATTCAAATCATGAACAAAGATAAATAGAAGTATCGTCAATGAAGTTAATTTGGAAACAACAAAATTTCCTAAATGGCAATTTACAACAAGTGGCCAAAGCAAAACCCTAGCCAGTGAAACAACAGAAAAAAAAATCTAATTATCGATATGATAATTAGTAAACGCATAATCTAATCATCTAGAAGATAATTAGATAGCAACAAAATAATCAAATTAACTGAATCAAAATACAATTTCAAAATATTTAATTGGACACACGAAACAATTCAAACAATTGAAATATCAATAAAGATGTCAAATCTGTTTTGGCTGCAGTACACGCTCACGTGCAATGCCTCGCCACTACAGTGGTGAAATACACAAAAGCTCAATGGATCAAAAGAAAATGGCACCAACTCAAATCAAAATGAACCGGATGGAACTGCAACAGCTAGTACAACATCCACCCAGTAACCACCAAATGAACAAAGTGCACATGAATACACAATGAAAGTCCACAAACGAGCACAAGGTCAAACCCAAAATACCGGATCCAACTCAAGTGCAATTAGAAAACAAATCCAAATGCATATCAGACAATGTTGCGAGATTCAAAATGCATTCATGTATACCTTAGACTGGAAACAAAGGCAACACAACTCAAATGCAAAGCACAAAGACTCGAATGACCAAGTGCACAAGGCAGTGGTACAACATGAAGACACAGCAGAATGAAGGTGAGAGCACCAAAGATATGGCACCACAGCACACAACAATAAAAGACTATAAACCTAATAGTGCAAATTGGCAAAAGTGAAGACTGCCTGAAGCACACTTGCCCAGACTCAAAGAACAAGACCACATACAAGTAGCATGACAGTGAAACATGCCAGAGTGACGATTACAGGTGCAAAGCACCTGTCCAGACATGGAAGCGAGACTAATGAATGCAACAAAACAACTCGACCAGTTCAATATGCTATGCACAGGAACCAAGGCTACGAATTCAAATGCATACAACCAAATACAAGTTCATGAAGCACACGTGCCCAAGCCAAAGACAGAAGGCAACATGAAATCAATGTGAAAACTACAAACACATGAACACCTAGATAGGCGGAACATATGTAAATAAAATTAGTACTGTAACCATGTCACTAGATAACAGAAGTTACGAAGATGAACTCCATCAATGTCGATGCCATTGAACAACGGGTCAAAGTCAAAATTCATACAGAACAGTTCAACATGACATCAACCTAATGCAGTTTAATATCAAATATTTTCCAAAGTTACTGGCCGAATTCAATTTACAGAGAAATAAATCAAAGCAACAGCCGAAGTCCCAGAGAAAAAAATCAAAACCATGGCAAGTTTCAAGTTCGAACTAGTACAAATCAAAGCCATATGTGAATGAACAAATCAATATCATCATCCATACGAAAACAGTGCCGTGATAACCAAGAAAACAAGAAATCGAACCAAGTCAAAATCAAGTCATAAATCATCAACGACGAACCAAATCGAACGAGAAGCATGGTACTAAGTTTGAATTTAAGATGCCAGTGTAAATCACTCACCTTGCTTCGAAGAACCAAATCTAATCTCACAGCCGAAATCAAAGATCGAACAAACCAGAGTCGATGCCGTGGCATCACGAAGTCGATTGAAGTCAAAAATCGAAACCCTAGCAGCGGCCATTTTTCTTTTCGTTTGTTTAGGGCTTGCGAATGAATGAAATGAAAAAAAATGAGGAACGGGCTATTACTTCTGATAATTATCATAGCACCACAAATAATAAAAGAAATGTGGGCCGAGATAAAGCCTGCCTAACTCTTTTAACAAATTATGAAAAAGAATTTCAACCCGATTAAAATCCCAATAGCAATAAGCTAGCACCTTAATCGTTTAATGACGAAAATAAATTGGTGCAAAACCCCGGGTTGTTACATATAAAATCATTCATTCAAAGTTAATCAAATCTTCTACTTTAAAGTAAACCCAAGTTATACAGAATATTCACGGATTCCAGTTGTTAGAAAAATTGGCAAACCCAATTACATCGAACACTCCCCACCACTGCTTCAACCTTCTTCCCAAAAACAAATCATCCTTGATACACAGTGACATAGGTGTACGTGCACATACATTCAGGCCATCTTCGATTGGCACATACGTTCACGACTTAACAGGATAGGTTGAGATTGATCTAGGCTGGAAGAAACAATTCGGTAGTGAAAAATTGTCCAAGTGCTGAGTCGTCCACGACCTAAAGGTTAAAGTCGTCCATGACCCAAAGGAAAAGTCGCGTTAAGGACCTAGAGGCTAAGTCGCTCATACGACCTAGAGGTTAAGTCCCAAAAGTTGTCGGATCGGCCAAATCTGCTATTGTCGCAGGGATCTTTAAGTTGCCCGGGTTCCTTAGGTTGTTTCTGGATGATGCAGCCATCCAAGGCTATCTCCCGTTGGAACCAATAAGCCCTACTACTCATCAATTACACTTTTCCACGTGTTTATCCACCATTGTGTCGTTTGAAGCACCATACCTAAACCCAAAATCCACTAACCTGTTAAACAAGTGTTTCTTCGTCTCCTCCAAACATCTAAGATCCCATCACCTCCTCCAAATTTCTAGAAACTATTGCTAACTACACGAATTCAAACACTTGCCAAATAACTCCATAAGATCCTAAGCCGATTCATTTTTTAAGGCAACTGCCAACAGTCGACGATGGTCAAAGGACGAATCAGGGTGTAATCTCACAGCATGGAAACAAAAACTGTATTGAAATGGTTATGGAGGGGTTGGTGGCAAACACAATGGAAAGATGATCGGAATTACCTAAACCTGATGTTGAAATAGCGGTCAAGGATGCAAAGAGGAGGATTTTGTGTTAAATTTTAAGCTCGGATGCAACAATGGCGGCAGAATGATAAGCAATAAAGTAAAGAGGGAGAAGCGACTTAACAGCTTATATTGGAAGTAGAGGAGAAGATGGATGGACGCGCGAGTTAACAAGCTTCTTGAGTCGCCCACGACTTAGGGACTAAATCGAAGCACACGACCTACGACCTATGACCTAGGCATGTACATCGAGGGGCAAATGTTAACTCCTATGTTCAGCGACTCAGTGACACAAAGGAATTGGCGGCTTAACATATGAAGTGGGCTAAGCGACTTAACTTCTGAAGTGAAGCAGCGACTCAAAGGGTATGCGACTTAAGGAGGTCAACGACTCAAAGGGTATACGACTTAAGGACTTAACGACTTAAGAGGGTTGGACGACTTAAGGACCTAACGGCCTAAACACTCTGGAGTTATCGACTTAACTAGTAAGCAACTCATGGAGTTATCGACCTAACGGCCTAAACACTCTGCGACCTAACGTGCTAAAGCAACAGCGACCTAACATCTTCTGCAAAAACAGGGGTCCCACAACCACTAGGTTGCTCGCGACTTAAGTCGGCCACGACCTAAGTTATAACAGGCTTATCCCTAAGTCGCCTAACTCCTTAGTTCATTTGAGAAAGGATCAAGAACTACGCTACCCTGTTCTACTGTGACCTTAAGTCGCGCCCGACCTACCGACCTATGACCTGACTTAAGTCGCTCACGACCTAATACTTAGAGAATAAATAGAGCCGCTTTCCCAGATGCAGGGGAGATCTACCAAATGATTAGGTACGAGCCTGTTAAGTCGTGACTCGTATCTTCCTAACTCGCGAACGAGTTATGGTATATCCTAGGTCGCGCAAGACCTATAGCTCCATCCAAAACTCTCTATAAATACGGCATGAGCTCCAACATGATGGGGACTTTTCCGATCATTTTCTTCAAAGCATCGAGACTCTGCCATCTTCAAACCAAGCCTTACTCCAACACTTGAAATTCACAAGAAGCTTCAATCAACTTCAAATAAGATTCAACACATTCAACCATGAATTCGGAGAATTCTCTTGCATCGAAGTTTTTCTAGCTACTTGTCTTTTGAAGTGAATTGTAATTGAAGGAAACTGTAAAGGATTGTAATCATATTAGCAATAAAGAAGGATTGAAGTGGACGTAGGCTTGATCGTAAGCCGAACCACTATAAACTCTGTGTCTCTTACTGCTTTTTCAGTGAATTACTGCTTTTTCTGTTTCCCGTGTTAACGGGTGGTGCTTTCATTCAAATCTCTATTTGCATCGGGGTGTTAGCGTCTGACTTTTTACGTTAACATACAGCGTTTTGTTTTTAGCTATTAGAAGGAGTGTTTTTTTTAAAAAAAGGTAAAAAGGGGTAATTACTTAAGTTATAGTACAACATTTTGTTTATTTTACATCATTTGGTTTTAAGCTATTCGAAGTATTTTTTTTAAAAGGTAAAAGGAGGTTATTTCTTAAGTTATAGTACAATATTTTGTCTATTTTACAGCGTTTTTTTCAGCTATTCGAAGTAGTTCTTTTTTAAAAAAAAAGTAAAAGGGGCAATTTCTTAAGTTATAGTAAAGCATTTTTCTATTTTATAGCGTTTTGTTTTTAGCTAATGGAAGTAGTTTATTTTAAAAAAAAAAGGTAAACATGGGTAATTTCTTAAGTTATAGTATAGCATTTTTTCTGTTTTACGGTGTTTTGTTTTAAGCTATTGGAAGTAATTTTTTTCTTAAAAATGTAAATGGGGGTAATTTCCTAAGTTATAACACAGCGTTTTGTCCATTTTACAAAGTTTTTTTTTAGGCTATTGGAAGTATTTTTTTTAAGAAAAAAGGGTAAATGGGGGTAATTTCTTAAGTTATAGTATATCATTTTGTCATTTTACAACGTTTATTTTTAAGCTATTGGAAGTAGTTTTTTTTTTAAAAATATGATAAAAGGGGTAATTTCATATGTTATAATACATCATTTTGTCTAATTAACAACGTTTTGTTTTAAGCTATCGGAAGTAGATTTTTTTTTTATAAAAAACGGTAAAAGGGGGAAAATTTTAAGTTATAGTATAGCATTTTGTCTATTTTACAACGTTTTGTTTTAAGCTATTGGAAGTAGTTTTTTTTGTTTAAAAAAGGTAAAAAGCGATAATTTCCTAAGTTATAGTACATGATTTTGTCTATTTTACAACGTTTTGTTTTAAGCAATTGGAAGTATGTTTTTTTAAAAAGGTAAAAAGGGGTAATTTCGTAAGTTATAGTACAACATTTTGTTTATTTTACTGCATTTTGTTTTAAGCTATTGGGAGTAGGTTATTTTTAAAACAGGTAAAAGGCGGTAATTTCTTAAGTTATAGTACAACATTTTGTCTATTTTACAGCGATTTATTTTAATTTATTGGAAGTAATTTTTTTTTCAAAAAAGGTAAAAGTGGGTAATTTGTTAAGTTATAGTACAATATTCTGTCTATTTTACAGCTTTTTTGTTTTAAGCTATTGGAAGTAGTTTTTTTTTTAAAAAAAAGGTAAAAAGGGGAAATTTTTTAAGTTATAATACAACATTTTGTCTATTTTACAAAGTTTTGTTCTAAGCT
Source organism: Allium cepa (assembly GCA_030765085.1). Taxonomy (NCBI): domain Eukaryota; kingdom Viridiplantae; phylum Streptophyta; class Magnoliopsida; order Asparagales; family Amaryllidaceae; genus Allium; species Allium cepa. Next base: position 890,491,135 of record CM060931.1, read on the forward strand.
ATTGGAAGTATTTTTTTTTTTAAAAAAAGGTAAAAAGGGTAATTTCTTAAGTTATAGTACAACATTTTGTCTATTTTACATTGTTTTGTTTTAAGCTATTGGGGTAGTTTTTTTAAAAAAAAAAGGGAAAAGGGGGTAATTTCTTAAGTTATATTACAAAATTTTGTCTATTTTATAGCGTTTTATTTTAAGCTATTGGAAGTGGGTTTTTTTTTAAAAAAAAAAATAAAACTGGGTAATTTCATAAGTTATAATATAGCATTTTGTCTATTTTACAGCGTTTTGTTTTAAGCTGTTGAAAGTAATTTTTTTTTAAAAGCGTAAAAGGGGTAATTTGTTAAGTTATAGTACAGCATTCTGTCTATTTTACGGCGTTTTGTTTTAAGCTATTGGAAAGTACTTTTTTTTAAATAAAGGTGAAAAGGGGAAATTTTTTAAATTATAGTACATAATTTTGTCTATTTTAAAGCGTTATGTTTTAAGCTATTGGAAGTAGTTTTTTTAAAGAAAAAGATAAGAAAGGGTATTTTCTTCAGTTATATTACAGCATTTTGTCTATTTTACAGCGTTTTGTTTTAAGCTATTGGAAGTATTCTAAAAAAAAGGTAAAAAAGGGTAATTTCTTAAGTTATATACAGTATTTTGTCTATTTTACAGCGTTTGGTTTTATGCTATTGGAAATAGTTTTTTTTTTGAAACAAGAAAAAGGGGGTAATTTCTTAAGTTATAGTATAGCATTTTGTCTATTTTACAGCCTTTTGTTTTAAGCTATTGGAAGTAGTTTTTTTAAAAAAAAGGGTAAAAGGGGGTAATTTTTTAAGTTATAATACAACATTCTGTCTATTTTACAGCGTTTTATTTTAAGCTATTGGAAGTAGTTTTTTTTAAAAAAAAAGGTAAAGAGGGAAAAAAATTTAAGTTACAGTACAACATTTTGTCTATTTTACAGTGTTTTGTTTTAAGCTATTAGAAGTGGTTTTTTTAAAAAAAAGGGTAAAAGGGGGTAATTTCTTAAGTTATAATGCAGCATTTTGTCCATTTTACATTTGTTTTGTTTTAAGCTATTGGAAGTATTTTTTTTTAAAAAAGAAGTTAAATAGGGGTAATTTCTTAAGTTATAGTACAACATTTTGTCTATTCTATAGCGTTTTGTTTTCAGCTATTTAAAGTAATTTTTTAGAAAACGGTAAAAAGGTGTAATTTCTTAAGTTATAGTACAACATTTTGTCTATTTTATAGCGTTTTGTTTTAAGCTATTGGAAGTAGTGTTCTTTTTTTAAAAAGGGGTAATTTCTTAAGTTACAGTACAACATTTTGTCTATTTTACAACATTTTATTTTAAGCTATTGGAAGTAGTTTTTTTTTTAAAAAAAATGGTAAAAAGGGGAAATTTTTTAAGTGTACAACATTTTGTCTATTTTACAACGTTTTGTTTTAATCTATTGGAAGTAGTTTTTTTTAAAGAAGGTATAAGGGGTAATTTCTTAAGTTATAGAACAACATTTTGCCTATTTTACAGCGTTTTGTTTTAATCTATTGGAAGTAATTTTTATTTTTTTTAAAAAGGTACATATGGGTAATTTCTTAAGTTACAGTGCAGCATTTTGTCTATTTTACAGCGTTTTGCTTTAAGCTATTGGAAGTATTTTAGAAAAAAGGTATAAATGGGTAATTTCTTAAGTTACAATACAGCATTTTGTTTATTTTACAGCGTTTTGTTTTAAGCTATTGAAAGTAGTTTTTTTTTTCAAAAAAAAGGTAAAAAGAGAAAATTTCTTAAGTTATAGTACAAAACTTTTTGTCTATTTTACAGCTTTTTATATTAACCTATTGGAATTAGTTTTCTTAAAAAGTAAAAAAGGGGTAATTTCTTAAGTTATATATAACATTTTGCCTATTTTAGAGCGTTTTGTTTTAACCTATTGGAAATAGTTTTTTTATAGAAAAAAGGTAAAAGGGGGTAATTTCTTAAGTTATAGTACAACATTCTGTCTATTTTAAAGCATTTTGTTTTAAGCTATTGGAAGAAGTTTTATTTAAAAAAAGGCAAAAATGGGTAATTTCTTAAGTTATAGTACAAAATTTTGTTTATTTTATAGCGTTTTGTTTTTAGCTATTAGGAGTGTTTTTTTTAAAAAAGGTTAAAAGGGGTAATTTCTTAAGTTATAGTATAACATCATGTCTATTTTACAGCGTTTGGTTTTAAGCTGTTGGAAGTAGTTTTTTTTAAAAGGTAGATGGAGATTATTTCTTAAGTTATAGTACAACATTTTGTCTATTTTACAACGTTTTGTTTTACGCTATTAGAAGAAGTTTTTTTAAAAAAAAGGTAAAAAGGTGTAATTTTTTAAGTAATAGTACAACATTTTGTCTGTTTTATAACGTTTTGTTTTTAGCTAATGGAAGTATTTTAAAAAAAAAGGTAAACAGGGGTAATTTCTTAAGTTATAGTTACGCATTTTTTCTGTTCTACAGTGTTTTGTTTTAAGCTATTGGAAGTAGTTTTTTTAAAAAAAAGGTAAAAGGGGGTAATTTCCTAAGTTATAACACAACATTTTTTCCATTTTACAGCGTTTTGTTCAAACTATTGGAAGTAGTTTTTTTAAGAAAAAAGGGTAAATAGGGGTAATTTCTTAAGTTATAGTACATCATTTTGTCTATTGTACAGCGTTTTGTTTTAAGCTATTGGAAGCAGTTTTCTTTTTTTAGAAACCGGTAAAAATGGGTAATTTCCTATGTTAAAGTACATCATTTTGTCTATTTTACAACGTTTGGTTTTAAGCAAACGGAAGTAGATTTTTTTTATAAAAAAGGTAAATGGGGAAATTTTAAATTATGGTGTAGCTTTTTGTCTAATTACAGCGTTTTGTTTTAAGCTATTGGAAGTAGTTTTTTTTTTAAAAAAAGTAAAAAGGGGTAATTTCTTAAGTTATAGTAGAGGAATTTGTTTATTTTACAACGTTTTGTTTTAAGCAATTGGATGTATTTTTTTAAAAGGTAAAAAGGGGTAATTTCTTAAGTTACAGTACAACATTTTGTCTATTTCACTGCGTTATGTTTTAAGCTATTGGAAGTAGTTTTTTTTTAAACAGGCAAATGGGGGTAATTTGTTAAGTTATAATACAGCATTCAGTCTATTTTACAGCGTTTTATTTTAAGCTATTGGAAGTAGTTTTAAAAAAAAAAAGGTAAAACGGGGGAATTTTTTAAGTTATATTATAGCATTTTGTCTATTTTACAACGTTTCGTTCTAAGCTATTGGAAGTAGATTTTTTAAAAAAAGGTAAAAATGGATAATTTCTTAAGTTATGGTACAACATTTTGTCTATTTTACAGCGTTTTTTAAGCTATTGGAGGTAGTTTTTTAAAGAAAAACGTAAAAAGGGGTAATTTCTTAAGTTATATTACAAAATTTTGTCTATTTTACAGCGTTTTATTTTAAGCTATTGAAAATGGATTTTTTTTAAAAAAAATGGTAAAAATGGGTCATTTCATAAGTTATGATACAACATTTTGTCCATTTTACAGCGTTTTTTTTAAGCTATTGGAAGTAGTTTTTTTTTTTGAAAAAGGTAAAAGGGGGTAATTTGTTAAGTTATAGTACAACATTTTGTCTATTTTACAGCGTTTTGTTTTAAGCAATTGGATGTATTTTTTTTTAAATAAAGGTGAAAAGGGGAATTTTTTTAAGTTATAGTACATAATTTTGTCTATTTTACAGTGTTTTGTTTTAAGCTATTGGAAATAGTTTTTTTTTAAAAAAAGGTAAAAAGGGGTATTTTCTTAAGTTATATTACAGCATTTTGTCTATTTTACAGCGTTTTGTTTTAAGCTACTGGAAGTAGTTTTTTTTTAAAAAAAGGTAAAAAGGGGTAATTTCTTAAGTTGTAGTACAACATTTTGTCTATTTTACAGCATTTGGTTTTATGCTATTGGTAGTAGCGTTTTTTAAAAAACAGGCAAAAGGGGGTAATTTCTAAAGTTGTAGTACAGTATTTTGTCTATTTTATAGCCTTTTGCTTTAAGCTATTGGAAGTAGTGTTTTTTTAGAAAGGGTAAAAGGAGGTAATTTTTTAAGTTACAATACAACATTCTGACTATTTTACAGCGTTTAATTTTAAGCAACTGGAAGTTGTTTTTTTTTAAAGAAAAGGTATAAAGGGAAAAAAAATTATGTTATAATACAACATTTTTTCTATTTTACAGCGTTTTGTTTTAAGCTATTAGAAGTGGCTTTTAAAAAAAAAGGGTAAAAATGGATAATTTCTTAAGTCATAGTGCAGCATTTTGTCTATTTTACAGCGTTTTGTTTTAAGCTATTGGAAGTAGTTTTTTAAAAAAAAGGTAAAAAGGGAATTTTTCTAAGTTATAGTACATCATTTTGTCTATTTTACAATGTTTTTTTAAGCTATTGGAAGTAGTTTTTTAAAAAAAAGGTATAAGGGGCAATTTCTTATGTTATAGAACAGCATTTTCTCTATTTTACAACGTTTTGTTTTAAGCTATTGGAAGTAATATTTTTTAAAAAAAAAGGTATAAATGGGTGATTTATTAAGTTGCAGTACGACATTTTGTCTATTTTACTGCGTTTTGTTTTAAGCTATTGGAAGTAGTTTTTTTAAAAAGGTAAAAGGGGGTAATTTCTTAAGTTATAGTACAACATTCTGTCTATTTTACAGCATTTTGTTTTAAGCTATTAGAAGCAGCTTTCTTTTTTAAGAAAACGGTAAAAAAGGGTAATTTCTTAAGTTATAGTACAACATTTTGTCTATTTTACAGCATTTTGTTTTAAGCTATTGGAAGTAGTTTTTTTAAAAATGTAAGAAGGGGTAATTTCTTTAGTTATAGTACATCATTTTGTCTATTTTGCAGCGATTTTCTTTAAGCTATTGGAAGTGGTTTTTTTAAGAAAAAAAAGGTAAAAAGGGGTAATTTCTTAAGTTATAGTACAACATTTTGTCTATTTTGCAGCGTTTTGTTTTAAGCTATTGGAAGTAGTTTTTTATGAAAAAAGGGGGTAATTTCTTAAGTTATAGTACAGCATTTTGTTCATTCTACATCATTTTCTTTTAAGTTATTGGAAGTATTTTTTTAAAACAGTAAAAGAGGTAATTTCTTAAGTTATAGCACATCATTTTGCCCATTTTGCAGCATTTAGTTTTAAGCTATTGGAAACAATTTCAAAAAAATAAGGTAAGCAGGCGTAATTTCTTAAGTTATCGTACAGCATTTTTCTCTATTTTACAGCGTTTTGTTTTAAGCTATTGGAAGCAGTTTTCTCTTTTTAAAAACGGTAAAAAGGGATAATTTCTTAAGTTATAGTATACATTTTGTCTATTTTAAAGCGTTTTGTTTTAAGCTATTGGAAGTAGTTTTTTTTTATAAAAAAAGGTAAAAAGGGGAAATTTTTGATGTTATAGTACAACATTTTGTCTATTTTACAGCATTTTGTTTTAAGCAATTGGAAGTAGTTTTTTTTTTAAAAAGGTAAAAAGGGGTAATTTCTCAAGTTGAATTAGTCATAGCACAACATTTTTGTCTATTTTAAAAAAGGTAAAAAGGGGTAATTTCTTATGTTATAGTACAATATTTTTGTGTATTTTACAGCATTTTGTTTTAACCTGTTGGAAGTAATTTTTTTTAAAAGGTAAAAATGGGTAATACTTAAGTTATAGTACAGCATTTTGTCTTTTTTACAGCGTTTTGTTTTAAGCTATTGGAAGTAGTTTTTTTTCAAAATGGTAAAAGGGGGTAATTTCTTAAGTTACAGTACAACATTTTGTCAATTTTACAGCATTTTGTTTTAAGCTATTGGAAGTAGTTTTTTTTAAAAGATAAAAAGGGTTAATTTCATAAGTTATTGTATAGCATTTTCTCTATTTTACAACGTTTTGTTTTAAGATATTGGAAGCAATTTTTTTTAAAAAAAAAGGTAAAATGGGGTAATTTCATAAGTTATAGTACAACATTTTGTCAATTTTACAGCGTTTTGTTTCATGCTATTGGAAGTAGTTTTTATTCAAAAAAAGTAAAAAGAGTTAATTTCTTAAGTTAATAGTACAACATTTTGTCTACTTTACAACATTTTGTCTTAAGCTATTGGAAATAATTTTTTAAAAAAAGGTAATAAGGGGTAATTTCTTAAGTTACAGTACAACATTTTGTCTATTTTACAGAGTTTTGTTTTAAGCTATTAGAAATCGTTTTTTTTAAAAAGTAAAAATGGGTAATTTCTTAAGTTATAATACAGCATTTTGTCTATTTTACAGCCTTTTATTTTAGGCAATTGGAAGTAGTTATTTTTTAAAAAGGTAAAAACAGGTAATTTCTCAAGTTATAGTACAACATTTTGTCCATTATACAACGTTTTGTTTTAAGCTATTGGAAGTAATTTTTTCTTTGAAAAGGTAAAATGGGGTAATTTCTTAAGTTATAGTACAGCGTTTTGTCTATTTTACAATGTTTTGTTTCAAGCTATTGGAAGTGGTTGTTTTAAAAAAAAAGGTAAAACGATGTAATTTCTTAAGTTAATAGTACTGCATTTTTTCTACTTTGCAGCGTTTTGTTTTAAGCTATTGGAAGTAATTTTTTAAGAAAAAGGTAATAAGGGGTAATTTTTTAAGTTATTGTACAACATTTTGTCTATTTAAAAGCGTTTTGTTTTAAGCTTTTGGAAGACGTTTTTTTAAAAGGTAAAAATAGGCAATTTCTTAAGTTATAGTATAGCGTTTTATCTATTTTACAGCGTTATGTTTTAAGCTATTGGTTTTCTTTTAAAAAAGGTAAAAAGGGGTAATTTCTTAAGATATAGTACATTATTTTGACTATTTTACAGCGTTTAGTTTTAAGCTATTAGAAGTAGTTTTTAAAAAAAAAGGTAAAATGGGGTAATTTCTTAAGTTATAGTTCGGCATTTTGTCTTTTTTACAGCGTTTTGTTTTAAGCTATTAGAAGTAATTTTTTTAAAAAAAGGTAAAAAGGAGTAATTTCTTAAGTCATGATACACCATTTTGTCTATTTACCGCGTTTTGTTTTAGCTATTAGAAGTAGTTTTTTTCAAAAAAGAAAGATAAAAATGGGTATTTTCTTGAGTTATATTACAATATTTTATCTATTTTACAGCGTTTTGTTTTAAGCTACTGGATGTAGTTTTTTTTAGAAAAAGGTAAAAAGGGGTAATTTCTTAAGTTATAGTACAACATTTTGTCTATTTTACAGCATTTTGTTTTAAGCTATTGGAAGTAGTTTTTTTTGAAACAGGTAAAGGGGGATAATTTCTAATGTTATAGTACAACATTTTGTCTATTTTACAACTTTTTGTTTTAAGCTATTGGAAGTAGTTTTTTTTTAAAAATGGCAAAAGGGGTTAATTTGTTAAGTTATAAAACAACATTCTGTCGATTTTATAGCGTTTTATTTTAAGCTATTGGAAGTAGTTTTTTTTTAAAAAAAAGGGAAAAAGGGAAAAAAATTTAAGTTATAGTACAGCATTTTGTCTATTCTACAACGTTTTGTTTTATGCTATTAGAAGTAGTTTTTTTAAAAAAAAGGTAAAAAAGGGTCATTTCTTAAGTTATTGTACAACATTTTGTCTATTTTACCGCGTTTTGATTTAAGCTATTGGAAGTAGTTTTTTTTAAAAAAATATTAAAAGGGGTAATTTCTTAAGTTATAGTACATCATTTTGTCTATTCTACGGCGTTTTATTTTAAGATATTGGAAGTAGTTTTCTTTTAAAAACGGTAAAAAGGGGTAATTTCTTAAGTTATAATACCTCATTTTGTCTATTTTACAGCGTTTTGTTTTTAGTTATTGGAAGTAGTGTTTTCTAAAAAAGTAAAAAGGGGTAATTTCTTAAGTTATAGTACAGCATTTTGTCTATTTTACCATATTTTGTTTTAAGCTATTGGAAATAGTTTTTTTTTAAAAAAAGGTAAAAAGGGGAAATTTTTTAAGTTACAGTACAACATTTTGTTTATTTTACAGCGTTTTGTTTTAAGCTATTGGAAGTTGTTTTTTTTTAAAAAGGTATAAGGGGTAATTTCTTAAGTTATAGAACGACATTTTGTCTATTTTACGGCGTTTTGTTTTATGCTATTGGAAGTAGTTTTTTTTAAAAAAGGGTATAAATGGGTAATTTCTTAAGTTATAGTACAACATTTTGTTTATTTTACAGCGTTTTATTATAAGCTATTGGAAGTTGTATTTTTTTTCAAAAAAGGGTAAAAAGGGATAATTTCTTAAGTTATAGTACAATTTTTGTCTATTATACAGCTTTTTGTATTAACCTATTGGAATTAGTTTTTTTTTAAAGTAAAAAGGGGTAATTTCTTAAGTTATAGTATATCATTTTTTCTATTTTACAGCATTTTGTTTTAAGCTATTGGAAGTAGTGTTTTTTTAAAAAAGGTAAAAGGGGGTAATTTCTTTAGTTATAGTACAGCATTCTGTCTATTTTACAGCGTTTTGTTTTAAGCTATTGGAAGAATATTTTTTTTAAAAAAAAGGCAAAAATGGGTAATTTCCTGAGTTATAGTAAAACATTTTGTCTATTTTACAGCGTTTTGTTTTCAGCTATTAGAAGGAGTGTTTTTTTTTTAAAAGGTAAAAAGGGTTAATTTCTTAAGTTATAGTACAACATTTTGTTTATTTTACAGCATTTGGTTTTAAGCTATTCGAAGTATTTTTTTTAAAAGGTAAAAGGAGGTTATTTCTTAAGTTACAGTACAACATTTTGTCTATTTTACAACGTTCTGTTTTAAGCTATTGGAAGTAGTTTTTTTTTTAAAAAAAAGTAAAAGGGGCAATTTCTTAAGTTATAGTACAACATTTTTCAATTTTATAGCGTTTTGTATTTAGCTAATGGAAGTAGTTTTTTTTAAAAAAAAAAAGGTAGACAGGGGTAATTTCTTAAGTTATAGTACAGCATTTTTTCAGTTTTACGGTGTTTTGTTTTAAGCTATTGGAAGTAGTTTTTTTTAAAAGGTAAAAGGGGGCAATTTCCTAAGTTATAACACAGCATTTTGTCCATTTTACAAAGTTTTGTTTTAAGCTATTGGGAGTAGTTTTTTTTAAGAAAAAAGGGTAAATAGTGTTAATTTCTTAAGTTCTAGTACATCATTTTGTCTATTTTACAGCGTTTTGTTTTAAGCTATTGGAAGCATTTTTAAAAAAAAAGAGTAAAAAGAGGTAATTTCTAATGTTATAGTACATGATATTGTCTATTTTATGATGTTTTGTTTTAAGCAATTGGAAGTATGTTTTTTTTAAAAGGCAAAAGGGGTAATTTCTTAAGTTATAGTACAACATTTTGTCTATTTTACTGCGTTTTGTTTTAAGCTATTGGGAGTATGTTTTTTTTTAAAACAGGTAAAAGGGAGTAATTTCTTAAGTTATAGTATGACATTTTGTTTATTTTACAGCGTTTTGTTTTAAGTTATTGGAAGTAATTTTTTTTTTCAAAAAAGGTAAAAGGGGGTAATTTGTTAAGTTATAGTACAACATTCTGTCTATTTTATAGCGTTTTGTTTTAAGCTATTGGAAGTAGTTTTTTTTTAAAAAGGTAAAAGGGGAAATTTTTAAGTTATAGTACAACATTTTGTCTATTTTACAACGTTTTGTTCTAAGTTATTGGAAGTAATTTTTTTTAAAAAACAAGGTAAAAGGGGGTAATTTCTTAAGTCATAATACAACATTTTGTCTATTTTACAGCGTTTAGTTTTAAGCTATTGGAAGTAGTTTTTTTTTTAAAAAAAAGGGAAAAAGGGTTAATTTCTTAAGTTATACTACAAAATTTTGTCTATTTTACTGCGTTTTGTTTTAAGCTATTGGAATTTTTTTTTTAAAAAAAAGGTAAAAGTGGGTAATTTCATAAGTTACAATACAACATTTTGTCTATTTTACAGCGTTTTGTTTTAAGCTATTAGAAGTAATTTTTTAAAAAAAGGGTAAAAGGGGGTAATTTGTTAAGTTTTAGTACAACATTCTGTCTATTTTACAGCGTTTTGTTTTAAGCTATTGGAAGTAGTTTTTTTTTTTTAAATAAAGGTGAAAAGGGGAAATGTTTTAAGTTATAGTACAGAATTTTGTCTATTTTACATTGTTTTGTTTTAAGCTATTGGAAGTAGTTTTTTTTAAAGAAAAAAGGTAAAAAGGGTAATTTCTTAAGTTATAGTACAACATTTTGTCTATTTTACAGCATTTTGTTTTATGCTATTGGAAGTAGTTTTTTTTTAAAACAGGAAAAATGGGGTAATTTTTTAAGTTATAATACAACATTTTGTCTATTTTACAGCCTTTTGTAGCCTTTTGTTTTAAGCTATTGGAAGTAGTTTTTTTAAAAAAAGTTAAAAGGGGGTAATTTTTAAAGTTATAATACAACATTCTGCCTATTTTACAGCGTTTTATTTTAAGATATTTGAAATAGTTTTTTTTTTAAAAAAAAGGTAAAAAGGGAAAAAAATTTAAGTTATAGTACAGCATTTTGTCTATTTTACAACGTTTTGTTTTAAGCTATTAGAAATGGTTTGTTTTTTTAAAAAAAAGGGTAAAAGGGGTAATTTCTTAAGTTATTGTGCAGCATTTTGTCTATTTTACAGCTGTTTTGCTTTAAACTATTGGAAGTAGTTTTTTTTAAAAAAAGAAGATAAAAGGGGTAATTTCTTAAGTTATAGTACAACATTTGTCTATGCTACAGCGTTTTGTTTTAAGCTACTTAAAGTAATTTTTTTAAAAAAAATGGGTAAAAAGGTGTAATTTCTTAAGTTATAGTACAACATTTTGTCTATTTTACAGCATTTTGTTTTAAGCTATTGGAAATTGTGTTTTCTTTTTGAAAAAAGGGTAATCTCTTAAGTTATAGTACAACATTTTGTCTATTTTACAGCATTTTGTTTTAAGCTGTTGGAAGTAGTTTTAAAAAAAATGGTAAAATGGGGAAAAAAATTAAGTTATAGTACGGCATTTTGTCTATTTTACAACGTTTTGTTTTAAGCTATTGGAAGTAGTTTTTTTTAAAAAGGTATAAGGGGTAATTTCTTAAGTTATAGAACAGCATTTTGTCTATTTCACAGCATTTTGTTTCGAAGTAAATTTTTTAAAAAAAAAGGTATATATGTGTAATTTCTTAAGTTACAGTGCAGCATTTTGTCTATTTTACAGCATTTTGTTTTAAGCTATTGGAAGTAATTTTTAAAAAAAAAGGTATAAATGGGTAATTTCTTAAGTTACAATACAGCATTTTGTCTATTTTACAGCGTTTTGTTTTAAGCTATTGGAAGTAGTTTTTTTTCAAAAAAAAAGTAAAAAGGGATTATTTCTTAAGTTATAGAACAACTTTTTGTCTATTTTACAGCTTTTTGTAGTAACCTATTGGAATTAGTTTTTTTTTTAAAAGTAAAAAGGGTTAATTTCTTAAGTTATAGTATGGCATTTTGTCTAATTTAGAGCGTTTTGTTTTAAGCTATTAGAAGTAGTATTTTTTTTGAAAAGGTAAAAGGGGGTAATTTCTTAAGTTATAGTACAACATTCTGTCTATTTTACAGCATTTTGTTTTAAGCTAATGGAAGAAGTTTTATTTTAAAAAAGGTAAAAATGGATAATTTCTTACGTTATAGTACAAAATTTTGTCTATTTTATAGCGTTTTGTTTTTAGCTATTAGAAGAGGTGTTTTTTTTAAAAAAAGGTAAAAAAAGGTAATTTCTTAAGTTATAGTATAATATTTTGTCTCTTTTGCAGCGTTTGGTTTTAAGCTATTGGGAGTAGTTTTTTTTGAAAGGTGGAAGAAGGTTATTTCTTAAGTTATAGTACAACATTTTGTCTTTTTTACAGCGTTTTGTTTTAAGCTATTAGAAGTAATTTTTAAAAAAAAAGGTAAACAGGGGTAATTTCTTAAGTTATAATACAGCATTTTTTTTGTTCTACAGCGTTTTGTTTTAAGCTATTGAAGTAGTTTTTTTAAAAAAAAGGTAAAAAGAGGTAATTTTTTAAGTTATAGTGCAACATTTTTGTCTATTTTACATCGTTTTGTTTTAAGCTATTGGAAGTAATCTTTTTTCTAAAAAAGGTAAAAAGGGATAATTTCTTAAGTTATAGTACAACTTTTTTGTCTATTTTATCGTGCTTTGTTTTAAGCTATTCGAAGTAGTTTTTTTTTAAAAAAAAAGGTAAAAAGGGGTAATTTCTTAAGTTATAGTACAACATTTTGTCTTTATTACACCGTGTTGTTTTAAGCTATTGGAAGTAGATTTTTAAAAAAAGGTTAAAATGGGCAATTTCTTAAGTTATAGTAGAGGATTTGCCTATTTAACAGCATTTTGTTTTAAGCTATTGGAAGTATTTTTTTGTTTTAAAGGTAAAAAGTGTTAATTACATAAGTTATAGTACATCATTTTGTCTATTTTACAGCATTTTGTTTTAAGCTATTGGAAGTATTTTTAAAAAAAAAGGTAAAATGGGGTAATTTCTTAAGTTATAGTACAGCATTTAGTCTATTTTACAGCGTTTTGTTTCAAGCTATTGGATGTAGTTTTTATTTTAAAAAGGTAAGAATGAGTAATTTCTTAAGTTATAGTAAAGCATTTTTTCTATTTTATAGCGTTTTGTTTTAAGCTATTGGAAGTAATTTTTTAAAAAAAAAAGGTAAAAAGGGGTAATTTCTTAAGTTATAGTACAGCATTTTGTCTATTTTACAGTGTTTTGTTTTAAGCTATTGGAAGTAGTTTTCTTTTAAAAAAGGTAAAAAGGGGTAATTTCTTAAGTTATAGTACAACATTTTGTCTATTTTACAGAGTTTTGTTTTAAGCTATACGAAGTATTTTTAAAAAAAAAATATAAAATGGGGTAATTTCTTTAGTTATAGTACGGCGTTTTATCTATTTTACAGCGTTTTGTCTATTTTACAGCGTTTTGTTTTAGAAGTAGTTTTTTTAAAAAAAGGTAAAAAGGAGTAATTTCTTAATTCATAGTGCAGCATTTTGTCTATTTTAGAGCGTTTTCTTTTAAGCTATTGGAAGTAGTTTTTTTTTAAAAGGTAAAAATGGGTGATTTCTGAAGTTATAGTACACCATTTTGTCTATTTCACAGCGTTTTGTTTAAAGCTATTGGAAGTAGTTTTTTTAAAAGGTAGAAAGGGTTAATTTCTTAAGTTATTGTACATCATTTATCTATTTTACAGGGTTTTGTTTTAAGCTATCGGAAATAGTTTTTTTCTTTAAACAAAAGGTAAAATGGTGTAATTTCTTAAGTTATAGTACATCATTTTGTCTATTTTACAGCGTTATGTTTTAAGCTGTTGGAAATAGTTTTTTTTAAAAAAGGTAAAAAGGGTTAATTTCTTAAGTTATAGTATAGTATTTTGTCTATTTTACAGCGTTTTGTTTTAAGCTATTGGAAGTTGTTTTTTTCAAAAGAGGTAAAAAGGGGTAATTTTTTAAGTTATAGTACAACATTTTGTCTATTTTGCCGCATTATGTTTTAAGCTATTGGAAGTAGTTTTTTTTAAATTAAAAAAGGGGTAATTTGTTAAGTTATAGTACAGCATTTTGTTTTTTTTTACAGCGTTTTGTTTTAAGCTATGGGAAGTAGTCTTTATAAGAAAAGGTAAAAAGGGGTAATTTCTTAAGTTATAGTACAGCATTTTTATCTATTTTACAGCATTTTGTTTTAAGCTATTGGAAGTAGTTTCTTTAAAAAAATGGTAAAAAGGTGTAATTTCTTAATTTACAGTACAACATTTTGTCTATCTTACAGCGTTTAGTTTTAAGCTATTGGAAGTTGTTTTTTTAAAAAAAAAAGGTAAAAAGGCATAATTTCTTAAGTTATAGTACGACATTTTGTATATTTTACGGTGTTCTGTTTTAAGCTATTGGAAGTAGTTTTTTTTAAAGGTAAAAGGGGGTAATTTCTTATGTTACAGTCTTGCATTTTGTCTTTTTTTACAGCGTTTTGTTTTAAGATATTGGAAGTAGTTTATTAAAAAAAAAGGTAAAAAGGGGTAATTTCTTAAGTTATAGTACACCATTTTTGTCTATTTTACAATGTTTTGTTTTAAGCTATTGGAAGTAGTTTTTTTCTTAAAAAAAAAGATAAAAAGGGGTAATTTCTTAAGTTATAGTGCATCATTTTATCTATTTTACAGGGTTTTGTTTTACGCTATTGGCAGTAGGTTTTTAAAAAAAAGGTAAAATGGGGCAATTTCTTAAGTTATAGTACGGCATTTTGTCTTATTTACAGCGTTATGTTCTAAGCTATTGGTTTTCTTTTAAATAAGGTAAAAGGGGGTAATTTCTTAAGATATAGTACGGCATTTTGTCTATTTTACAGCGTTTTGTTTTAAGCTATTAGAAGTAGTTTTTAAAAAAAAAATGTAAAATGGGGTAATTTCTTAAGTTATAGTATGGCATTTTGTCTATTTTACAGCGTTTTGTTTTAAGCTATTAGAAGTAGTTTTTTTTTTAAATAGGTAAAAAGGAGTAATTTCTTAAGTCATAGTACAACATTTTGTCTGTTTTACCGCGTTTTGTTTTTAGCTATTGGAAGTAGTTTTTTTTAAAAGGTAAAAAGAGGTAATTTCTTAAGTTATAGTACAACATTTTGTCTATTTTACAGCGTTTTGTTTTAAACTATTGGAAGTAGTTTTTTTTAAAAGGTAAAAAGGGTTAGTTTCTTAAGTTATAGTACAGCATTTTTGTATATTTTACAGCGTTTTGTTTTAAGCTATAGGAAGTAGTTTTCTTTTTAAAAAAGGGTAAGAAGGGTAAATTTCTTAAGTTATAGTACAATATTTTGTGTATTTTACAGCGTTTTGTTTTAAGCTATTGGAAGTTGTTTGTTTCAAAAGAGGTAAAATGGGGTAATTTTTTAAGTTATAGTACAGCATTTTGTCTATTTTACAGCATTTTGTTTTAAGCTATTGGAAGTAGTTTTTTTATAAAAAAAAGGTAAAAAGGTGTAATTTCTTAAGTTATAGTGCAACATTTTTGTCTATTTTACAGCGTTTTGTTTTAAGCTATTGGAAGTAGTTTTATTAAAAAAGGGTAAAAAGGGTTAATTTCTTAATTTATGGTACAACATTTTGTCTATTTTACAGCGTTTTGTTTTAAGCTATTGGAATTTTTTTTTTTAAAAAGATATAAATGGACAATTTATGTTATAGTACAGCATTTTGTCTTTTTAATAGCGTTTTGTTTTAAGCTATTGGCTGTTGTTTTTATTTTGAAAAGGTAAAAAGGAGTAATTTCTTAAGTTATAGTAAAGCATTTAGTCTATTTTACAGCGTTTTATTTTAAGTTATTGGAAGTTGTTTTTTTAAAAACCAGGTAAAAGGGGTTAATTTCTTAAGTTATAGTACAGCATTTTGTCTATTTTACAACGTTTTGTTTTAAGCTATTGGAAGTAGTTTTCTTTTAAAAAAGATAAAAAGGGGTAATTTCTTAAGTTATAGTACAGCATTTTGTCTATTTTACATAGTTTTGTTTTAAGCAATTGGAAGTAGTTTTTTTGAAAAAGGTAAAATGAGGTAATTTCTTTAGTTACAGTACGGCGTTTTGCCTATTTTACAGCATTTTGTCTATTTTACAGCGTTTTGTTTTAAGATATTAGAAGTAGTTTTTTTAAAAAAAGGTAAAGAGGAGTAATTTCTTAAGTCATAGTACAACATTTTGTCTATTTTACAGTGTTTTGTTTTAAGCTATTGGAAGTAGTTTTTTTAAAAGTCGAAAAGGGGTAATTTCTTAATTTATAGTACAACATTTTGTATTTTTTATGGCATTTTGTTTTAAGCTATTTCAAGTAGTTTTTAAAACAAAAGCTGAAAAGGGGTAATTTTCTAAGTTATAGTACAACATATTTGTCTATTATACAGCGTTTTGTTTTAAGCTATTGGAAGTAGTATTTTTTAAAAAAAGGTAAAAAGGGGTAATTTCTTATGTTATAGTACAACATTTTGTCTATTTCACAGCGTTTTTTTTAAACTATTGGAAGTAATTTTTTTAAAAAAGGCGAAAAGGTGTAATTTCTTAACTTATAATACAATATTTCATCTATTTTACAGCTTTTTTTAGGCTATTGGAAGTAGTTTTTTTAAAGGTAAAAATGGGTAATTTCTTAAGATATAGTACGTCATTTTGTCTTTCTTACAACATTCTGTTTTAGGCTATTGGAAGTAGTTTATTTTTAAAAAAGGAAAAAGGGTAATTTCTTCAGTAATAGTACAACATTTTTGTTTATTTTATAGCGTTTTATTTTGAGCTCTTGGAAGTAGTTTTGTTTTAAAAAAGGTAAGTTGAAGTACAACATTTGGTCTTTTTTACAGTCTTTTTTTATGCTATTGGACGTAGTTTTTTTTTGAAAAAAGGTAAAAATGTGTAATTTCTTAAGTTATAGTACAACATTTTTGTTTATTTTACAGCGTTTTTTTTAAGCTATTGGAAGTAGTTTTTTAAAAAAAGGCAAAAAGGGATAATTTCTTAAGTTATAATACAGTATTTTGTCTATTTTACAGTGTTTTATTATAAGCTATTGGAAGTAGATTTTTTTGAAAGGTAAAAAGGATTAATTTTTTAAGTTATTGTACATCATTTTATCTATTTTATAGCGTTTTGTTTGAAGCTATTGGAAGTAGTTTTTTTTCTTTAAAAAAAGGTAAAATAGGGTAATTTCTTAAGTTATATACAGCATTTTGTCTATTTTACAGCGTTATGTTTTAAGCTATTGGAAATAGTTTTTTTTAAATAGGTAAAAAAGGGTAATTTCTTAAGTTATAGTACAGTACTTTGTCTATTTTACAGTGTTTTGTTTTGAGCTATTGAAAGTTGTTTTTTTCAAAAGAGGTAAAAAGGGATAACCTTTTAAGTTATAGTGCAGAATTTTGTCTATTTTACAGCATTTTGTTTTAAACTGTTGGAAGTATTTTTTTTTTGAAAGTAAAAAAGGAGTAATTTCTTAAGTTATAGTACAACATTTTTTTTTTACAGCGTTTTGTTTTAAGCCATGGGTAGTAATCTTTTTATAAAAAGGGTAAAAAGGGGTAATTTCTTAAGTCATAATGCAACATTTTTGTCTATTTTACATCGTTTTGTTTTAAGCTATTGAAGTAGTCTTTTTAAAAAAAAGGGTAAAAAGGGGTAATTTCATAATTTATAGTACAACATTTTGTCTATTTTACAGCGTTTTGATATAAGCAATTGGAAGTAATTTTTTTTAAAAGGTAAAAACTGGTAATTTCTTAAGTTATAGTACGACATTTTGTTTATTTTACTGTGACAACCCTGTATTTTTTTTATATATTTTAATTATTTTGATTTAAAAAAAAACTTATTTTACTTATTTTAAATGATTAAATTTTATTACTTAATTATAAATCTTGATTTTATATGAAATTATAATTCCAAACTTGTGTAATTTGAATATGTTCCTGAAATGTTGATTTTGGTCAAAATAGTCAAACTTTGACTTTTGACTTAAAATTTTAAAAGTTTAAAATTATAAATTTTATCTTTTATTATGAAATTACATAAAATTCTAAGAATACCACTTTTCGTTTCGTTGAAAACGGAGTTAAAATGTAAAAGTTATGTACATTTCAATTTCTAGTATAATTTGTTTTATTGTGCAATTTTGCCTATTTTAAATTTTATAAATCATAATTTTCTTTCTTATATTTCTTTTAATATGGGCAGATATGTTAATTTATGTATATTTTCATCTCTAAATATTTTAAAAATAATAATAGGATTTTTCTAAAATTTACTATGATGATTTCCTATTTTTAAAAGGCTTTTTCCTTTTTTTGCTATTTTCTTCGTCTAAACTATATTTTAATTAAAATTTATTTATTTATTTTGTGAATTCATTTTATTTTGTGTTCTTATCTTTATTTATAAATATTTTTAAGTACATAAAAATTTTTCCAAGTTCATTGCACTTATTTTTCATATTTTCAGGACTAGTTGTAAATTTTGCTGTTTTATTTAATTAAACTATATATAATTAATAATTTATTTATTTATTACTGTTTATTTACTAAATTTTCGTATTTTTATCTGGATTTATATATATATTTCAGTTATTTAAAATTAAAAAGAATTTAGTGGAAATTTGAAAGGTTTTGTGACTCTTTAGTTGTTTAAGTCTCTTTGTTTTCCCACCTTTTCATTTTCTAACTCTTGCATTCAATTGAGGCCAACCATATCTCATTTCTTTCAGCTGATCACATATCTTTTGCACGTAAACAAATGTCCTCCTTCATCTCCTAAAAACTCACGGCACTTCAAAGAAAAATATGGCTTCCATTCTCCTCTCATCTTCTTCCTTTTTCCATTTGTTTGCCTTGATTTTTGCCCTGGTTCTTCATGCTTTGCTCAGCCTAACCTCTCCACCATCAGCTCCACCATCTCCTCCACCATCTACAGCAGCTCCTCCTCCCCCTCCTCTGACATTAACCAATTTTTGCCCATCCATTGAGGTTAGCATCACAAACTTTGCACCAAACCCCTTGAAATTGCCTAGCCTAGCCATATACTCCACTATCTCCTTCATATCTTGCCTTGGCCACCTCCTATTGTTCCACCACCACCACGATACAACCTTTGACCCTCCACCTACCCACTGTCCAGACCTGAACCAGATCAGGCCGTGGCCTCCCCATGTTGAAAACTCCACAAAAATTGCAAGCAAACCCTTAAAACTACCCTGCCGAGCCTTAATGCCAATATCCTTTCACATACTCCTCTTGGCCACCCCTAGAACCACCACCACCAGCAACCATATGACCTTTGGGTGCTGCTATACCATCACTCTCCACTGTCTAGATCTGGAGTAAGAATAGCCAGCCCAAGTGTGCCATAGGTCGAGCCAAATATGGACCAAAATCCTTGTTTATGCCTTGTAGTCATAGTTTCATGTACACATACCTTTGCACCATCATCAAATCCATGATACGCTGACCTGTTGCATCCAAACCTGATCCAAAACCATTCCATTACAGTGCTTTTCCAGTCCATAGCTGAAGCATACAAAGGTGAATGCAAGTGCAAAAGTTCTAGCTTTGAATTGTGTACTTATTCCTAGCATTGTTTTGTAATATCTTGGTTTATAATTCATGTTTGTTATTGTTTGTTTGATTTGTATTCAAGTGAATTAATCCTTGGCTCCTCCATTCGTATCTGTGTCGTGCTTTTGTGCTTGTGTAGATTCCGTTCGTGAAATTCGTTGTTGTGTCTCCAGCTCAAACCGGTGAGTTATTCTCACCAGACAATCTGTACCTATATAACTGATAAACCGACACCATTTGAATCTGTAAATGTATTGCATCATGTTATAACTGCTATATTATGATCATATGATGTTTACACCTGTTATTACACCTGTTATATCACTTGTTACTGTTTATTATGCTATTCTGTTTATTTATATCAGTTTATCACACTGCAAGTTCCCTTTTGATTAGAATCACTATGGGTTGAAATGATATATACCCGAACGGACTTTGGAATAAGGGAAAATTGTTATGGGCTGAAATGATAGGCCAGAATGATTTTCAAATCATTTATTTAACTTGGGATTGCGGGTTTGAAATGATAAAACCCGGATTTTTCTTTTTAAACTGCGGATTGAAATGATACATATCCGTATCACTTTACCTAGCGTAGAAAATTATATATAGACCCGTAGTTAATATATGTTTTCCTAAAATCTTTAAAGTTATTTTAGAAATGTAAATATTATATTATTTTGATTTAAATATAATTAAAAAGGATTTTTTTAAAATATTATTGATTTCATGAATAATTGTAAGTGAATTGAATTAATGGAAAAGTTAGAAATTTTGAACGTAAGTTATTTTGGAAAAATTGATTTAATTATAATTGGAAATTTAATTGAATATGAATTTATGATAATTTGAATATAAATTGAATTTAAAGTGATTTTATATCATATTAATGATTTTTAATAAAGCTGAAATGTGAAATGAATGAATATTTTAAGTTGAAATTTTGAAATATAACTAAAATTGGAAATTTATGAAATTGACTTGAAAGGGAAATTTTAGTTAAGTAAATAAAAATAAAAATAAGTTATATTTGAGAATTTTAACATAAATGTTAAGTTGAAATTTAATGTAGTGAATCTAAAATTGAACATTGCATTTTGATAAGTGAATTATTATTAAAACTTGATTTTTGAATGGAAATTTAACTTTATAAAATTATGAATTTGAGGAAAATTAAATGATGTTTATAAATGTGAAATGTATGATTTTATAAGTTAAAAAATGTTTTAAATAAAAATATAATTGGTTGAGAAATTTTATTGAATATTTGAAGTTAATTTACTGCATTTTTGAAATTCTATTAATTACAATGTGAATGATATTACAACATTGTAAATGCTGTAGTTGACGATAATGAACTAAAAAGCTAAATTGAATTAAAAGCTATTATAGAAATTTTTTGTAAGTGCTATAATTTTTGAATTTAACTAAGTTTATTTGAAATTTAAGTAAACCCTATTACAACATTTTAAAATGTTGTCTTTTGTTAAAGTGAACTGTTTTGAATGTATTTTTCTGTAGCATTTTCTAAATGCCACGAATGGTGAATCTTTACTGTTTTAATAAACTTAAGTGAATAAATGAACATTGAAAGTTGAAAATTTTGGAAGTTTAATAGTTTAATTATTAATCATAATAACTTCATTTTAGTGATTAAAAATGATTTTTGGAATATAAACTGTTTTGAAATATGAATTGAAATGGTATTTTAAATTGAATAAAATGAATAATGATATTGAAATAAATGTGGTTGTGAAAAGAGATGATATTTTGATATATTAAATGATTGAAATGTGGTTTCGAAAAGATATGATATATTGAAATGATTTGAAATGAAGTTTTGAAAGATATGATATTTTGGTATATATTAAATGATTCGAAGATGAAGTTTTGAAAGTTATGATATTTTGAAATTAAGACGATTTGAAAATGAAGTTTGAAAGATGTGATGTTTATGTATTAAAAATGATTTGAAATGACTTGATAATTATTTTGATAAATATTGAATTTGGAAGATATGATGTTTATGTATTAAAAATGATTTGAAATGACTTGATAATTATTTTGATAAATATTGAATTTGGAAGATGTGATGTTTATGTATTAAAAATGATTTGAAATGACTTGATAATTACTTTGATAAATATTTGAATTCAAAGATATGGTATGATGATATATTGAAATGGTTTGGAAATGATTTAATCTTTATTTTGATAAAGATTTGGGTTGAAATGATATTTTATTTTGAAGTATAAAATATGTTTTAAAGTTATAACTACGGGTTATAATAACGATTGGTTGTTAAAGAGACCGGGATCAGATATTGTCTTATAGCCGGCCAATACCGAAAACCACTTTAACAACTGTGTACGCGGTGGAGATTCCAGAATGAAGTAGGATGGTGGTGTAACGACCCGTAATTTCGCTACTTCGAAAATGAGAGATTTCGTTTGTTTTAAAGTTAAAAAAGGTTTAAAACCTAAATAAACAAGTTATATATAGACAATGATAGAGAAGTTATTTATTCTTATAGATAATAAATTAAAAAGTATAAATTTGGATTTTAGAACAAATCAACAAAAGTTAAGTTTTGCTAAGTATAAATAAATGCTTAAATAAATAGGTCTAAATGTTTATTTAAAAATATAAATCTTATTGAAAACATCTAATAAAGATAATAAAAGTATATTAAAATACTTATAAGTATGTTAATAATTGTTTTACAAAAATAACTAAATTTTGTCGCATTTTGTCAGTTTTACATACACCGTAAAATTAGAGATTTTGGTATTATTTAAATATGATTTTTAAATATAAAGAGACATGTTTTAATTTATTAAAAAAAGTAAAAAGTTCATTTTTAAATTTGGTTTACATAAATAAATAGTTTAACTAAAACGTCAAAATATGACCGTAAAATATTTTGTCGGAAAACGACGTTTTGTCGATTAAAAGTTGTCGCAACGTCGCCGCATCTTTATTTTCTTATATAGGAACATATATTCAAATAGTATAAGTATTAATTAATTTACTAACCAAGTTTACTTTTACTAAATAAGGTTAGAAACTTCTAGAAGCAATTAAGAAAAGTAAGTAAGAATTAAGAAAAGTAAGTAAGAAAAGTCAAAAGTAAACATCAAATCAATATCAAATCAAAGCCAACATAATTATGATATTCTTTACTTAATATCTAAGTGAAAATGACATAAAGTAATGATTTGAAATGTGATGTTAAGTGTTGAAAAAAAATAAGAATGCTTAAGAAGTAAGTAAGGGTATTTTGGTCTTTTTACAAAATATTATTTTAATCCAAAACTTTTTCTATAAATAAGACCACCATTCTTCCACTTTATTTTACACCATTTTCTATCTTCTTCTTCTTTCTTGAAGCTCTCTTTAATGGCTTCTTCTTCTCTTCCAAATCCTTACTAACTTTTTCAAAACCATATCAAATCAACTCCAAACACCACCAAACCTTGCCAAAGACCTTAGAATACCATTAGAACATGGTTTAGCATCTAAAAAGTGAAGAAACAAAGAGGAAGAGGAGGAGGAAGGTGTGGCCGAACCTATAGTGGAGGAGGAGCAAGTTGTGAAGCTTCGAAGCGAGAAAAAGGGAAGGAAGTGTTGTCGGAATCAAAAGGAAAGTCTACGGAAAAGATTTGGTGAAGATAAGAGAGTTTAAGTGAAGTGTTGTTTGTAAATGAATGTTGGTAGGAAGTTAATCTTTTGGTCAAAAGGTGAGTACTCTTATTTACTAATTAATCCATAAGTTATTTCAAGTATAATGATTTGAAAGTATAAACATGTTGAATGTTTGAATGTTTGATAACTTGGTTGCAAAATTGGTTGATTATATGATTGTTTATGTGATTGATAACTTGGTTTGATAAATGATAAGAGAAATGGTTAGTAAGCAAAGTTAATTACATGAGAATTAAAATCCATACAAATGTGTGTGGAAATATTTAGCCTCTTAATGATTTTAAATAAGTTAAAAGAGTTTAAATATGGTTTAAAAAGAATTCGAAGTGCTTCGGACAAGTTCCGAAGCAATTCTCAAAATTGGTCAAAACCGAGCTTGTCGCGTAGTGGCGGTTCGTAAATTTCGACCCGTAACTTCAAATTGATGTAGAGAATGATTTATAACTCGGATTTCTTCGAAATAAAAATTATTTGGTTTACAATGATAATAGTTTTCCAACGAAGAAAGAAAATCAAGATTTCGTCAAGTAGATTTTAAAATATGTCCAAAGCAATTTTCTAAAAACATCGCGGTTTTGCAGTTCGGAATCCAAAACGGGATTTCTTTATAAATGATATTTTTAAAGTATTAAAAATATGAAATAAATTTGATAAATCTATTTAAATGATTTAAAAGAGATTTGGATTGGAAAATATGAATTATCGAATGTTTTAAAAGTTGTTTAAATCAAATAAGCTTATATAGCACTTTCCGCAGCACTTTTATGCTGTGAATTCTATAACTTTTGGAATATGAGTTTAAATGTAACGACGTTTCCCAGAATCAATTGTGAATGTTTTGGAAAGGATAATTAAGAATTTTGAAAAGATAATTTGGAATATTTATAAGCAATTCTAAAATAAAGCTGAAAATCTGAGTATGCGGAAACGACTAGTACATTTGTCCCACCTGTGAGATCTGGGAAGGTAAACAAGGTGTTTAACTAAGGTTAGGGATGGAGCAACCAGTGCCCTGAACTTACCTGGCCTATGTTTTCTCTTCTTAGGCGAGGGGTGGAATAGATCGAAAGGAAAGTCCGGATGCTCTAAAAAGATCATATTTAAATTTTTCTAAGATAAAAGAAAAGAAAACCCCTTCAAAATAATTTTCGAGATAAAATATATCGAAGATAAAAATAGTTAAAGACAAAGATATTCAAAATGTAGGATTACTTGCCACTAGTCCCTAGAGGTGAAACTTGCCATTAGTCCCTAGAGGTGAAACTTGCCATTAGTCCCTAGAGGTGAAACTTTCCATTAGTCCCTGGAGGTGAAATTTACCATATTTATGATGGCAATAGTGCTCTATTATGAAAATCTTTGATTAGCAAGAATATGATTTTAAGTTAAGAAAGAAATCTTTGATTTAGATTTAATGAATGATTTGGGAATATTTTCCCTAAGTTAAAAGTTATAACTTAAGTGTAAGAAATCTTTGATTGAGATTAAACGAATGATTTGGAAAGATTTTCCTAAGTAAAGAAGAAAATGATTTAGAATTATTCCAAGATTTAAGAAAGGTTTAAATAAATCAAATGATTGATAAATGAGGCTTAATGATTCCATATACATTTGAAATGAAAATGGAATAAATTGAAAAGATTATATCTGAGATAGATATTCGATTTGATAAAAGATGAAGTAATTGATTGATGATTGATATCCACTTATGAACTTAACATCTTTTAAAGCGAGGATTGGTTTCGAAGGAACCGGAGTCGGATTTGGTTAATTCCTATTCGAAAACCACTTCGAACCAATGTATACGTTCGAAAGTGAAGACATGTTGAAGATGATGATTATTGAAGACCGTGGATCTTTATAGCGTGAAGACTGCTTGTTGAACATGCTCTGGTTGGCCACCATTATAGAGTTATTTATAGCAGTGGTCTCCTCGTGATGGAGATTTTTTCGGATTGCAAGGGCTTCTCGCCTAGTAATGGCCGAGGAAAGTGCCTTCGGTTTCGTTCAGTCCTAGAACGAACTTGTATAGATGTTTGTCTGACATTGTATTCTAAATCACATTTGAGTGGTTTCTATAAATGTATATCAGTTGGTGGCGGAGAAGGCAACTTCTTTTAGCTTAACACCCTTTCCCGAGACATACGTGCTCAGGAAGTTATACTTTTCTAGAAATCAGTCGTGTGACGTGGAATGACAATGTGGCATTCAAAGTGGAACTTGTTATGAAAAAGAGTGGCTTTGTATGAAAAAAAAAGCGTGGCTTTGTATAAAAAAAAGCGTGGCTTTGTTTGAATTGAGCGTAGCCTCGCGAGCCTCACACCCCGGTTATGATGGGATTCTATGTGGTCAGATGTATGCTCGCATTTCAGGTAGTAGTGATTTGGGTTATCAGATGTTCTGAGCCCTAGGTACCAGATGCATCTGGGCCTCATGGCAGGGATGTGCGAAGTCTGAGTCATTGGATGTTATTCGCAGATTGCATCCACTTTTAGCCATTTATGTTGTTGTATAACGGCGTCTGAGTCATGGACGTAAGCCGTGGATACAGATTGATCTTTCCACTAGTTTCCTATCATGTTGGAAATCCAAACCCAATACGGTACATACGGTTTTGATTGTATTCCCAAAATAGCTGTAATGACTTGCAAACATTTCAGCTACCCCCTTCTGGTATCATATATTCCGTTCGGTATATTCCGTTGACCCAGTCCGGATATATCCTGTTAGACTTAGTCCAGATATTGATATCTTATTTGAATAAGTTTATTTGAAAAGTGTTTTCAAAAGAATGTCATTAAAAATAATATCAAGTGATTTTTGGTATGAAGCGTTTTGGTTATCATAAGGTAAAAACCCGTCCGTGTTTATGTATGGTCGTGGTCTTATGAGATACCATTCTTTTCAAAGGTTTTGATAATATAGTCATTTAAACTTCGAGTATCTCACGCTGTTTTATCAAGCCTGATCCGGGTATTTTTAATACTCGGGTCAGATCCGAGTAGTTTCAGGTTTAGTTGAAGACGGTTGGAGTTTCCAGAGGAGAACTGGAGATCTTCATCATCGTATGGACGTATTCTATCTTTATCCGCTTTGCTTAGTGTATTTTGTTTAATGTTTGTCAGCAATTGTAAGGACAGATGTTTATAACTGTCCAAGCTGAATTTAGGTTAGACTCTGATATTGTATTTAAAATTTTCCGCTGTAAAGATTATTATTGAAATAATATATGTTATTCCATTCGTGTGAGATTCTGTTCTGTCTTTATTTTCTTTCTACCCTTAATGATCCGCTTATTCGTGCAATTTGAGTTTGACATGTGTGGTTTATTGTCGATTCAAAGGGTATGGAAAAGTGGTTCGTTACATTTGGTATCAGAGCTGAAGGTTAAGCGAGAACCTTGGCTTTGGTTGGGTAAAGACTCATCAGAGATAGGGTTAGTAATACCCTAGGATGAGTAACTCATTAGGGATAGGGTTAGTAACACCCTAGAATGAGTTTGAGTGTATTATATATGAGCGCGTATTTGTTAGTAACTAATAAAATGTTTTGTGTTGATTTATCTATTGAGTGATTTATAGATTCTGATCGATGCGCTTGATCACCGTTATCGATGAGGGTTCCTAAACACTTAAACAAGGCGAACCGACACACTAATTTTGAAGAAAATGGTAAATGAAATAATTTTACCTAGGATTATATTTTGAATATAAAGTACATTTTTTTGAAAAGCTGTATAGTTAGAAATCAGGATTAGTGAAATTTAAATATGAACGTCTTGTGATTAGAATTTCACAGTTTGACTATAAGATGTTTCATAAAGATAATCGATAAGCAAGAAATCTGATAAGGTAATTAAGATCTTTAATACTTATTCTAAAATAACAAATTAAGAAATGATAATGTTAAGTTACTATCATAAATTGATCAATTGTTTGATTTAAAGGTTTAAGTACAAATACCTTGTGAATTAAGTTTCACGATTTGACTATAGGGTGTTTGATAGTAAGATTTGTTTAAGGAATGAGAATTTAAGTTCGAGTAAAACAATTGTGGTAATTTAAATGAAGATTAATTAATATAAGATAAAATGAATTTATAAGATAGGTTTTACAAAGTAATCTCTAAAGGATTTTGAAAATGGTATTATTTCAAATATAAAAAGAGGTGTTTTATGATAACTAATTCGATTGACTCGAAAATAAACTAAAAATGGGCAAGTGATGTGTTCGGATGGTAAGCACTTCTCTTAAGTATTACTCTTCTTGTGAAGAGGATATATGATATTATTGGTAGTACCCAGTTCCTTGGATTGTTTTGGAGTTACTCAATCTATATAATTTTCTTAAGTTAAAATAATGTGAATCATTAATTAGTAATCTTTATAAAAGTGTTTAAACTAAAGATAAATTGGAATCGCTAATTGATAAGATAAAAGCGGGATTCTCGACGATTTTGGACAGTCGAAAATTTCCGAATCACACCAAACTCAAATCTAAGAATTTGTGAAAACTTTTGTAAAAAGGTTGTGAAATATTCTGAGTAAATGAAATTGGATAAGTATAAATGTGATTATAAATAAAAAAGGGGAAGTTATAACCTAGAAAATGTTTTATTAATAAAGTCCAACATTAATTAAGAATTTGGACTTAAGTCTTTAAAAGTGATTGATTTGCATAAGTTATAAGATGTAATCAACTTAAGCGATAGTTTTATGAAATGATTCATAAATAATATTAGTGTTAAAAGAAATATACTAAGTTGAAGAATCGTGGGAAGAAAAATTATAATAGAGAAAAATCATCTTTTGGGTGAAAAATGGTTTCTTTGGAATATTTTCCTTTAATAAAAATATTTGGAAATAAATAATTAAAGGGATTATATAAAGAAGCACCTTTATAAAGTGTTTGAGCTTAAGATAAAAGTTTAGAAAGTTTTTTTGAGAGTTAATTAATACATATGTTATATGTAGATCATTTCGTCACACAAATGTTGATCTAATATTCGAGTTTGGAACTTTGAGGTGTTTACACCGATCCGAAAAAGGATTTATCACTCGATTCTTGACGACGAACATTGATTAGGGTTTATGGTTGGGTACTTGAGTTTTCTATCATAGTTTAGCACTATGCAAGGAAAGCAAAGGTTTTTGAGCAAAGAGCCTGATTAAAGTCCGCACTAGAGGATCGGGGGATCGATACTAGTTCGGAAATAAAGTTGTGTATTCGAATAGGAGATCGAATAAGATATTTTTATACGGATGATCTGTGTATATTATATGGAATTAAGTTTAAAAATTAATGTTTTAGGCAAACTTTTGTTTGGGCAATTTCGAGGACGAAATTCTTTTAAGTAGGGGAGAATGTAACGACCCGTAATTTCGCTACTTCGAAAATGAGAGATTTCGTTTGTTTTAAAGTTAAAAAAGGTTTAAAACCTAAATAAACAAGTTATATATAGACAATGATAGAGAAGTTATTTATTCTTATAGATAATAAATTAAAAAGTATAAATTTGGATTTTAGAACAAATCAACAAAAGTTAAGTTTTGCTAAGTATAAATAAATGCTTAAATAAATAGGTCTAAATGTTTATTTAAAAATATAAATCTTATTGAAAACATCTAATAAAGATAATAAAAGTATATTAAAATACTTATAAGTATGTTAATAATTGTTTTACAAAAATAACTAAATTTTGTCGCATTTTGTCAGTTTTACATACACCGTAAAATTAGAGATTTTGGTATTATTTAAATATGATTTTTAAATATAAAGAGACATGTTTTAATTTATTAAAAAAAGTAAAAAGTTCATTTTTAAATTTGGTTTACATAAATAAATAGTTTAACTAAAACGTCAAAATATGACCGTAAAATATTTTGTCGGAAAACGACGTTTTGTCGATTAAAAGTTGTCGCAACGTCGCCGCATCTTTATTTTCTTATATAGGAACATATATTCAAATAGTATAAGTATTAATTAATTTACTAACCAAGTTTACTTTTACTAAATAAGGTTAGAAACTTCTAGAAGCAATTAAGAAAAGTAAGTAAGAATTAAGAAAAGTAAGTAAGAAAAGTCAAAAGTAAACATCAAATCAATATCAAATCAAAGCCAACATAATTATGATATTCTTTACTTAATATCTAAGTGAAAATGACATAAAGTAATGATTTGAAATGTGATGTTAAGTGTTGAAAAAAAATAAGAATGCTTAAGAAGTAAGTAAGGGTATTTTGGTCTTTTTACAAAATATTATTTTAATCCAAAACTTTTTCTATAAATAAGACCACCATTCTTCCACTTTATTTTACACCATTTTCTATCTTCTTCTTCTTTCTTGAAGCTCTCTTTAATGGCTTCTTCTTCTCTTCCAAATCCTTACTAACTTTTTCAAAACCATATCAAATCAACTCCAAACACCACCAAACCTTGCCAAAGACCTTAGAATACCATTAGAACATGGTTTAGCATCTAAAAAGTGAAGAAACAAAGAGGAAGAGGAGGAGGAAGGTGTGGCCGAACCTATAGTGGAGGAGGAGCAAGTTGTGAAGCTTCGAAGCGAGAAAAAGGGAAGGAAGTGTTGTCGGAATCAAAAGGAAAGTCTACGGAAAAGATTTGGTGAAGATAAGAGAGTTTAAGTGAAGTGTTGTTTGTAAATGAATGTTGGTAGGAAGTTAATCTTTTGGTCAAAAGGTGAGTACTCTTATTTACTAATTAATCCATAAGTTATTTCAAGTATAATGATTTGAAAGTATAAACATGTTGAATGTTTGAATGTTTGATAACTTGGTTGCAAAATTGGTTGATTATATGATTGTTTATGTGATTGATAACTTGGTTTGATAAATGATAAGAGAAATGGTTAGTAAGCAAAGTTAATTACATGAGAATTAAAATCCATACAAATGTGTGTGGAAATATTTAGCCTCTTAATGATTTTAAATAAGTTAAAAGAGTTTAAATATGGTTTAAAAAGAATTCGAAGTGCTTCGGACAAGTTCCGAAGCAATTCTCAAAATTGGTCAAAACCGAGCTTGTCGCGTAGTGGCGGTTCGTAAATTTCGACCCGTAACTTCAAATTGATGTAGAGAATGATTTATAACTCGGATTTCTTCGAAATAAAAATTATTTGGTTTACAATGATAATAGTTTTCCAACGAAGAAAGAAAATCAAGATTTCGTCAAGTAGATTTTAAAATATGTCCAAAGCAATTTTCTAAAAACATCGCGGTTTTGCAGTTCGGAATCCAAAACGGGATTTCTTTATAAATGATATTTTTAAAGTATTAAAAATATGAAATAAATTTGATAAATCTATTTAAATGATTTAAAAGAGATTTGGATTGGAAAATATGAATTATCGAATGTTTTAAAAGTTGTTTAAATCAAATAAGCTTATATAGCACTTTCCGCAGCACTTTTATGCTGTGAATTCTATAACTTTTGGAATATGAGTTTAAATGTAACGACGTTTCCCAGAATCAATTGTGAATGTTTTGGAAAGGATAATTAAGAATTTTGAAAAGATAATTTGGAATATTTATAAGCAATTCTAAAATAAAGCTGAAAATCTGAGTATGCGGAAACGACTAGTACATTTGTCCCACCTGTGAGATCTGGGAAGGTAAACAAGGTGTTTAACTAAGGTTAGGGATGGAGCAACCAGTGCCCTGAACTTACCTGGCCTATGTTTTCTCTTCTTAGGCGAGGGGTGGAATAGATCGAAAGGAAAGCCCGGATGCTCTAAAAAGATCATATTTAAATTTTTCTAAGATAAAAGAAAAGAAAACCCCTTCAAAATAATTTTCGAGATAAAATATATCGAAGATAAAAATAGTTAAAGACAAAGATATTCAAAATGTAGGATTACTTGCCACTAGTCCCTAGAGGTGAAACTTGCCATTAGTCCCTAGAGGTGAAACTTGCCATTAGTCCCTAGAGGTGAAACTTTCCATTAGTCCCTGGAGGTGAAATTTACCATATTTATGATGGCAATAGTGCTCTATTATGAAAATCTTTGATTAGCAAGAATATGATTTGAAGCTAAGAAAGAAATCTTTGATTTAGATTTAATGAATGATTTGGGAATATTTTCCCTAAGTTAAAAGTTATAACTTAAGTGTAAGAAATCTTTGATTGAGATTAAACGAATGATTTGGAAAGATTTTCCTAAGTAAAGAAGAAAATGATTTAGAATTATTCCAAGATTTAAGAAAGGTTTAAATAAATCAAATGATTGATAAATGAGGCTTAATGATTCCATATACATTTGAAATGAAAATGGAATAAATTGAAAAGATTATATCTGAGATAGATATTCGATTTGATAAAAGATGAAGTAATTGATTGATGATTGATATCCACTTATGAACTTAACATCTTTTAAAGCGAGGATTGGTTTCGAAGGAACCGGAGTCGGATTTGGTTAATTCCTATTCGAAAACCACTTCGAACCAATGTATACGTTCGAAAGTGAAGACATGTTGAAGATGATGATTATTGAAGACCGTGGATCTTTATAGCGTGAAGACTGCTTGTTGAACATGCTCTGGTTGGCCACCATTATAGAGTTATTTATAGCAGTGGTCTCCTCGTGATGGAGATTTTTTCGGATTGCAAGGGCTTCTCGCCTAGTAATGGCCGAGGAAAGTGCCTTCGGTTTCGTTCAGTCCTAGAACGAACTTGTATAGATGTTTGTCTGACATTGTATTCTAAATCACATTTGAGTGGTTTCTATAAATGTATATCAGTTGGTGGCGGAGAAGGCAACTTCTTTTAGCTTAACACCCTTTCCCGAGACATACGTGCTCAGGAAGTTATACTTTTCTAGAAATCAGTCGTGTGACGTGGAATGACAATGTGGCATTCAAAGTGGAACTTGTTATGAAAAAGCGTGGCTTTGTATGAAAAAAAAAGCGTGGCTTTGTATAAAAAAAAGCGTGGCTTTGTTTGAATTGAGCGTAGCCTCGCGAGCCTCACACCCCGGTTATGATGGGATTCTATGTGGTCAGATTTATGCTCGCATTTCAGGTAGTAGTGATTTGGGTTATCAGATGTTCTGAGCCCTAGGTACCAGATGCATCTGGGCCTCATGGCAGGGATGTGCGAAGTCTGAGTCATTGGATGTTATTCGCAGATTGCATCCACTTTTAGCCATTTATGTTGTTGTATAACGGCGTCTGAGTCATGGACGTAAGCCGTGGATACAGATTGATCTTTCCACTAGTTTCCTATCATGTTGGAAATCCAAACCCAATACGGTACATACGGTTTTGATTGTATTCCCAAAATAGCTGTAATGACTTGCAAACATTTCAGCTACCCCCTTCTGGTATCATATATTCCGTTCGGTATATTCCGTTGACCCAGTCCGGATATATCCTGTTAGACTTAGTCCAGATATTGATATCTTATTTGAATAAGTTTATTTGAAAAGTGTTTTCAAAAGAATGTCATTAAAAATAATATCAAGTGATTTTTGGTATGAAGCGTTTTGGTTATCATAAGGTAAAAACCCGTCCGTGTTTATGTATGGTCGTGGTCTTATGAGATACCATTCTTTTCAAAGGTTTTGATAATATAGTCATTTAAACTTCGAGTATCTCACGCTGTTTTATCAAGCCTGATCCGGGTATTTTTAATACTCGGGTCAGATCCGAGTAGTTTCAGGTTTAGTTGAAGACGGTTGGAGTTTCCAGAGGAGAACTGGAGATCTTCATCATCGTATGGACGTATTCTATCTTTATCCGCTTTGCTTAGTGTATTTTGTTTAATGTTTGTCAGCAATTGTAAGGACAGATGTTTATAACTGTCCAAGCTGAATTTAGGTTAGACTCTGATATTGTATTTAAAATTTTCCGCTGTAAAGATTATTATTGAAATAATATATGTTATTCCATTCGTGTGAGATTCTGTTCTGTCTTTATTTTCTTTCTACCCTTAATGATCCGCTTATTCGTGCAATTTGAGTTTGACATGTGTGGTTTATTGTCGATTCAAAGGGTATGGAAAAGTGGTTCGTTACAGGTGGCGACGTTCTCGAGGTATATTACGTGGACCCAACTCCCGTGAGTTGGCATATATGACTAAAACAGGAGCTATACCGGGCTACACAAAGGGTCGCACCCTTTCATCGAGCATGCTCCATCGGAAACCATTCTACTACTTTTGTGATTCGATTCGGTGGCGCCACATTTGATTCGGGGGTATTGTTCGAGGTGGGCGGAAGCTGCTGGCTTGCCGTCACCACCGGTCCGGGAGTGCAAACGGTGTATCCACCCTGGCATTGCCCCGCGCGCCGTGTCATATCCTTATATCGAGCCCACTACGATTTTGGTTTTAAAGATCCGACAGCGTTAAGGTTCACCATCCCCTTAACGCTATTTTCTATATGATTATACTTTACTGATTAGACACTACTGTATATAGCGCAATATACTACATAGTAAATAGTTTAACGGATCCTTAGAGGATGGGCGGTCCCAAGCATCTTCTAAGTTACTTGTACCTTTACTACAGTTCACTTGAGTTGGTTTACATTGTATAAGTATGTATGTCCTGACTCGTGTGTTTGTATTTTTATTTACGCTCGGGTCAGCCTGAGTTATTCACAGATTTGGATTTCCACTTTCTGGAGATTGGAATCGCTAGAGATTATCTACTTGTCATGTTTATCTTTTGAAACCTGTTGTTCCTTTCAGCGCTTGTATTAGTTGACTTCTACGAAGTGAGACTTCTTTTGTACCTTATTTCCTCTATTGTATTTTATGTAACTCTGATATTTTTATATAGTAGCTTCATGAACTACTATTTCTTTTGCTTCCGCTGCACTATTATTACTCTATGTCTGTGATTCTATGATTTTTATATACTGTATATTCTGAGATTTGCCAAATTTTTATTTACAACGCGGTATTTTGAGCAATTTAATTTCGGCATGAGTGTCTACCTATACACTTATAATGGACGCGAATGGTTGAAAATACCACGGTTGTTACAGTTGGTATCAGAGCTTTGGTAGCTCTAGGCAAAACTCAGCATATGGAGTAGATGTATTTACAGAATCCCTTTCATTCGAGTTGAATCTCTTTCTTTTGACTCGATTCCTTTGAATTTTGGAACGTTCCCTGTGGTTCCAAAATCCATTCTTATTCCCCGCTATTCATCTTCATTTGATTCTGGAGTATCCCATAACTCCACTTCGAATGATCTTTATAGTGAATTGGCGATCTCGCCAATCTCAAAAATTTTCTTGTAAAAGGGGTGAAACTCCTTTACAACAGCATCGATTCACCAAAGATTTTATATCCTCAGTTTAGATGCTAGTATCTCCTATTATCCAAAACTCTATCTTATGAGGTTGAATGTAGATTTACCCCAGAAAATCCACTTCGACCTTATACTTTAAGTCACGGTTGACCCGATTAAGGTTGCCCGTGATTTATATTAGCTAATCCACCTCCCTACTCTATATTTAATCATCTTGTCTTTTGTTTCCAACATATTTTCAAACATTTTGAATTTCATTTGTCAATCTATTTTTTTTTTATATTGTGTTGTTTGAGTTGTTGATGTTGATTTGGGTTTCCGATCGATTCGTCTGATCAGCGCTATCGATAGGATTTCTAAAACACTTTGATAGAACAAACTGACACAATATTATTTTAAAAATTTGGTTAATGAAATAAAATTTCGATATATATATCTATGGAACTTAATGAAATGACTCAAATTGATAATTTGAAATGATAATATTTGATTTATCATTTATTGTTCTATAAATGAATTTATAAATAATTGTTTATAAATTGATTTGGGAACTTAAATGAATTTAGAAAAGAAATATGAGAATTTATTTTCCGATGATCTTGAACTTTGGTTTAAAAGTTTTAAAAGGGTTATATTATTTAAAGTATTTTGAATAGAATTTGTTTTCAAAGAATTTTAAAGGTTTAAAATTAGTGCTCTTCTCTTTGTTGCTGGAAAATAACTTCGGTGATGATCGCGACATCATCGACGTTCATTTTCGAGTTCGAAGTTAAGAGACTGTTATGTAGTCTTGCTACAGCTTTGTTTTGGGGAATTTAATTGATTTGAATTTCTAAAATATGACTTGATTTATAATAATATAGATATATGATTGAAATTTGATTTGACATATTATATATATTATGACTTATCTCTGAATGGTTTGAATGTAATCGAAAATTTAATTCTTAAATTTTATTTTTAAAGAATATTTTCAATTATAAGAAATTTTTTGTTAGTTTAAGATGATTGGATAATAAGATAATGAAACTTGATATAGTTAAGATTTATTTAACTTGTGTAAAAATATTAATTATCAATTTAAGTTGAAATTTCCATGCTTTCAAATCTGTTTCCTTATTTTGCTTTCCAAACTATATTTTGGTTGTCCTTATCATCCTTATCTTGATGTAGATTGGTATAGGCATCTTTCTACAATCTTTATGTTAGAAATCTTTCTATAATCTTTGATAGATCTTTGGTAATCATTTTGAATCTACCTTTTCGTGCCTGTGTTCTTAATTTTGGAGAATCTTGGAAAGATCATCTCCACCTTGTTAAACTTACCTATAACAACAGTTATCAAGTATAATTTCAATCTTCTTGTCATCTTATATTAATCCTATTTCACTCTATCTTTTTTCTGTGCTTTTCCGTACCTCGTTCCTTTTCGAGGACGAAAAGATTTGAGTGGGGGAGAGTGTGACAACCCTGTATTTTTTTTATATATTTTAATTATTTTGATTTAAAAAAAACTTATTTTACTTATTTTAAATGATTAAATTTTATTACTTAAATATAAATCTTGATTTTATATGAAATTATAATTCCAAACTTGTGTAATTTGAATATGTTCCTGAAATGTTGATTTTGGTCAAAATAGTCAAACTTTGACTTTTGACTTAAAATTTTAAAAGTTTAAAATTATAAATTTTATCTTTTATTATGAAATTACATAAAATTCTAAGAACACCACTTTTCGTTTCGTTGAAAACGGAGTTAAAATGTAAAAGTTATGTACATTTCAATTTCTAGTATAATTTGTTTTATTGTGCAATTTTGCCTATTTTAAATTTTATAAATCATATTTTTCTTTCTTATATTTCTTTTAATATGGGCAGATATGTTAATTTATGTATATTTTCATCTCTAAATATTTTAAAAATAATAATAGGATTTTTCTAAAATTTACTATGATGATTTCCTATTTTTAAAAGGCTTTTTCCTTTTTCTGCTATTTTCTTCGTCTAAACTATATTTTAACTAAAATTTATTTATTTATTTTGTGAATTCATTTTATTTTTTGTTCTTATCTTTATTTATAAATATTTTTAAGTACATAAAAATTTTTCCAAGTTCATTGCACTTATTTTTCATATTTTCAGGACTAGTTGTAAATTTTGCTGTTTTATTTAATTAAACTATATATAATTAATAATTTATTTATTTATTATTGTTTATTTACTAAATTTTCGTATTTTTATCTGGATTTATATATATATTTCAGTTATTTAAAATTAAAAAGAATTTAGTGGAAATTTGAAAGGTTTTGTGACTCTTTAGTTGTTTAAGTCTCTTTGTTTTCCCACCTTTTCATTTTCTAACTCTTGCATTCAATTGAGGCCAACCATATCTCATTTCTTTCAGCTGATCACATATCATTTGCACGTAAACAAATGTCCTCCTTCATCTCCTAAAAACTCACGGCACTTCAAAGAAAAATATGGCTTCCTTTCTCCTCTCATCTTCTTCCTTTTTCCATTTGTTTGCCTTGATTTTTGCCCTGGTTCTTCATGCTTTGCTCAGCCTAACCTCTCCACCATCAGCTCCACCATCTCCTCCACCATCTACAGCAGCTCCTCCTCCCCCTCCTCTGACATTAACCAATTTTTGCCCATCCATTGAGGTTAGCATCACAAACTTTGCACCAAACCCCTTGAAATTGCCTAGCCTAGCCATATACTCCACTATCTCCTTCATATCTTGCCTTGGCCACCTCCTATTGTTCCACCACCACCACGATACAACCTTTGACCCTCCACCTACCCACTGTCCAGACCTGAACCAGATCAGGCCGTGGCCTCCCCATGTTGAAAACTCCACAAAAATTGCAAGCAAACCCTTAAAACTAGCCTAGCCGAGCCTTAATGCCAATATCCTTTCACATACTCCTCTTGGCCACCCCTAGAACCACCACCACCAGCAACCACATGACCTTTGGGTGCTGCTATACCATCACTCTCCACTGTCTAGATCTGGAGTAAGCATAGCCAGCCCAAGTGTGCCATAGGTCGAGCCAAATATGGACCAAAATCCTTGTTTATGCCTTGTAGTCATAGTTTCATGTACACATACCTTTGCACCATCATCAAATCCATGATACGCTGACCTGTTGCATCCAAACCTGATCCAAAACCATTCCATTACAGTGCTTTTCCAGTCCATAGATGAAGCATACAAAGGTGAATGCAAGTGCAAAAGTTCTAGCTTTGAATTGTGTACTTATTCCTAGCATTGTTTTGTAATATCTTGGTTTATAATTCATTTTTGTTATTGTTTGTTTGATTTGTATTCAAGGGAATTAATCCTTGGCTCCTCCATTCGTATCTGTGTCGT
Organism: Allium cepa; assembly: GCA_030765085.1. Taxonomy (NCBI): domain Eukaryota; kingdom Viridiplantae; phylum Streptophyta; class Magnoliopsida; order Asparagales; family Amaryllidaceae; genus Allium; species Allium cepa. The sequence continues at coordinate 890,528,540 of CM060931.1, forward strand.
GCTTTTGTGCTTGTGTAGATTCCGTTCGTGAAATTCGTTGTTGTGTCTCCAGCTCAAACCGGTGAGTTATTCTTACCAGATAATCTTTACCTATATAACTGATAAACCGACACCATTTGAATCTGTAAATGTATTGCATCATGTTATAACTGCTATATTATGATCATATGATGTTTACACCTGTTATTACACCTGTTATATCACTTGTTACTGTTTATTATGCTATTCTGTTTATTTATATCAGTTTATCACACTGCAAGTTCCCTTTTGATTAGAATCACTATGGGTTGAAATGATATATACCCGAACGGACTTTGGAATAAGGGAAAATTGTTATGGGCTGAAATGATAGGCCTGAATGATTTTCAAATCATTTATTTAACTTGGGATTGCGGGTTTGAAATGATAAAACCTGGATTTTTCTTTTTAAACTGCGGATTGAAATGATACATATCCGTATCACTTTACCTAGCGTAGAAAATTATATATAGACCCGTAGTTAATATATGTTTTCCTAAAATCTTTAAAGTTATTTTAGAAATGTAAATATTATATTATTTTGATTTAAATATAATTAAAAAGGATTTTTTTAAAATATTATTGATTTCATGAATAATTGTAAGTGAATTGAATTAATGGAAAAGTTAGAAATTTTGAACGTAAGTTATTTTGGAAAAATTGATTTAATTATAATTGGAAATTTAATTGAATATGAATTTATGATAATTTGAATATAAATTGAATTTAAAGTGATTTTATATCATATTAATGATTTTTAATAAAGCTGAAATGTGAAATGAATGAATATTTTAAGTTGAAATTTTGAAATATAACTAAAATTGGAAATTTATGAAATTGACTTGAAAGGGAAATTTTAGTTAAGTAAATAAAAATAAAAATAATTTATATTTGAGAATTTTAACATAAATGTTAAGTTGAAATTTAATGTAGTGAATCTAAAATTGAACATTGCATTTTGATAAGTGAATTATTATTAAAACTTGATTTTTGAATGGAAATTTAACTTTATAAAATCATGAATTTGAGGAAAATTAAATGATGTTTATAAATGTGAAATGTATGATTTTATAAGTTAAAAAATGTTTTAAATAAAAATATAATTGGTTGAGAAATTTTATTGAATATTTGAAGTTAATTTACTGCATTTTTGAAATTCTATTAATTACAATGTGAATGATATTACAACATTGTAAATGTTGTAGTTGACGATAATGAACTAAAAAGCTAAATTGAATTAAAAGCTATTATAGAAAATTTTTGTAAGTGCTATAATTTTTGAATTTAACTAAGTTTATTTGAAATTTAAGTAAACCCTATTACAACATTTTAAAATGTTGTCTTTTGTTAAAGTGAACTGTTTTGAATGTATTTTTCCGTAGCATTTTCTAAATGCCACGAAAGGTGAATCTTTACTGTTTTAATAAACTTAAGAGAATAAATGAACATTGAAAGTTGAAAATTTTGAAAGTTTAATAATTTAATTATTAAACATAATAACTTCATTTTAGTGATTAAAAATGATTTTTGGAATATAAATTGTTTTGAAATATGAATTGAAATGGTATTTTAAATTGAATAAAATGAATAATGATATTGAAATGAATGTGGTTGTGAAAAGAGATGATATTTTGATATGTTAAATGATTGAAATGTGGTTTCGAAAAGATATGATATATTGAAATGATTTGAAATGAAGTTTTGAAAGATATGATATTCTGGTATATATTAAATGATTCGAAGATGAAGTTTTGAAAGTTATGATATTTTGAAATTAAGACGATTTGAAAATGAAGTTTGAAAGATGTGATGTTTATGTATTAAAAATGATTTGAAATGACTTGATAATTATTTTGATAAATATTGAATTTGGAAGATATGATGTTTATGTATTAAAAATGATTTGAAATGACTTGATAATTATTTTGATAAATATTGAATTTGGAAGATGTGATGTTTATGTATTAAAAATGATTTGAAATGACTTGATAATTACTTTGATAAATATTTGAATTGAAAGATATGGTATGATGATATATTGAAATGGTTTGGAAATGATTTAATCTTTATTTTGATAAAGATTTGGGTTGAAATGATATTTTATTTTGAAGTATAAAATATGTTTTAAAGTTATAACTACGGGTTATAATAACGATTGGTTGTTAAAGAGACCGGGATCGGATATTGTCTTATAGCCGGCCAATACCGAAAACCACTTTAACAACTGTGTACGCGGTGGAGATTTCAGAATGAAGTAGGATGGTGGCGACGTTCTCGAGGTATATTACGTGGACCCAACTCCCGTGAGTTGGCATATATGACTAAAACAGGAGCTATACCGGGCTACACAAAGGGTCGCACCCTTTTATCGAGCATGCTCCATCGGAAACCATTCTATTACTTTTGTGATTCGATTCGGTGGCGCCACATTTGATTCGGGGGTATTGTTCGAGGTGGGCGGAAGCTGCTGGCTTGCCGTCACCACCGGTCCGGGAGTGCAAACGGTGTATCCACCCTGGCATTGCCTCGCGCGCCGTGTCATGTCCTTATATCGAGCCCACTACGATTTTGGTTTTAAAGATCCGACAGTGTTAAGGTTCACCATCCCCTTAACGCTATTTTCTATATGATTATACTTTACTGATTAGACACTACTGTATATAGCGCAATATACTACATAGTAAATAGTTTAACGGATCCTTAGAGGATGGGCGGTCCCAAGCATCTTCTAAGTTACTTGTACCTTTACTACAGTTCACTTGAGTTGGTTTACATTGTATAAGTATGTATGTCCTGACTCGAGTGTTTGTATTTTTATTTACGCTCGGGTCAGCCTGAGTTATTCACAGATTTGGATTTCCACTTTCTGGAGATTGGAATCGCTGGAGATTATCTACTTGTCATGTTTATCTTTTGAAACCTGTTGTTCCTTTCAGCGCTTGTATTAGTTGACTTCTACGAAGTGAGATTTCTTTTGTACCTTATTTCCTCTATTGTATTTTATGTAACTCTGATATTTTTATATAGTAGCTTCATGAACTACTATTTCTTTTGCTTCCGCTGCACTATTATTACTCTGTGTCTGTGATTCTATGATTTTTATTTACTGTATATTCTGAGATTTGCCAAATTTTTATTTACAACGCGGTATTTTGAGCAATTTAATTTCGGCATGAGTGTCTACCTATACACTTATAATGGATGCGAATGGTTGAAAATACCACGGTTGTTACATTTACAGTGTTCTGTTTTAAGCTATTGGAAGTAGTTTTTTTTAAAGGTAAAAAGGGGTAATTTCTTACGTTACAGTCCTGCATTTTGTCTTTTTTACAACGTTGTGTTTTAAGCTATCGGATGTATTTTTTTAAAAAAAAGGTAAAAAGGGGTAATTTCTTAAATTATAGTACACCATTTTTTTTCTATTTTACAGTGTTTTGTTTTAATTATTGGAAGTAGTTTTTTTAGAAAAAAAGGTAAAAGGGGGTAATTTCTTAAGTTATAGTACATCATTTTATCTATTTTACAGGGTTTTGTTTTAAGCTATTGGAAGTTGTTTTTAAAAAAAGGTAAAATAGGATAATTTCTTAAGTTATAGTACAACATTTTGTCTATTTTTCAGCGTTATGTTTTAAGCTATTGGAAGTAGTTTTCCTTTAAAAAAGGTAAAAAGGGGTAATTTCTTAAGTTATAGTACAACATTTTGTCTATTTTACAGCGTTTTGTTTTAAGCTATTGGAAGTAGTTTTTTTAAAAAGGTAAAGTGGGGTAATTTCTTAAGTTGTAGTACGACATTTTGTCTATTTTACAACATTTTGTCTATTTTACAGCGTTTTGTTTTAAGCTGTTAGAAGTGGTTTTTTATTAAAAAAGGTAAAAAGGCGTAATTTCATAAGTCATGGTATGGCGTTTTATCTATTTTACAGTGTTTTGTTTTAAGCTATTGGAAGTATTTTTTTTAGAAGGTAAAAAGGATAATTTCTTAAGTTATAGTACAGCATTTTGTCTATTTTACAGCGTTTTGTTTTAAGCTATTGGAAGTAGTTTTTTTAAAAAGGTAAAATGGTTAATTTCTTAAGTTATAGTACATCATTTTTGTCTATTTTACAGCGTTTTGTTTTAAGCTATTGGAAGTTGTTTTATTTAAAAAAAAGGGTAAAATGAGGTAATTTCTTAAGTTATAGTACAACATTTTGTCTATTTTATAGCGTTATGTTTTAAGCTATTGGAAGTAGTTTTTTTAAAAAAAAAGGCACAAAAGGGTAATTTCTTAAGTTATAGTATAATGTTTTGTCTATTTTACAGCGTTTTGTTTTAAGCTATTGGAAGTTGTTTTTTTCAAAAGAGATAAAAAGGGGTAATTATTTAAGTTATAGTACACCATTTTCTCTATTTTACAGCATTTTGTTTTAAGTTATTGGAAGTAGTTTTTTTTAAAAGTAAAAATAGGGTAATTTATTAAGTTATAATACAACATTTTATCTTTTTTACAGCGTTTTGTTTTAAGCTAATGGAAGTAGTTTTTTTATAAAAAAAAGGTAAAAAGGGGTAATTTCTTAAGTTATAGTGCAGCATTTTTATCTATTTTACAGCGTTTTGTTTTAAGCTATTGGAAGTAGTTTTAAAAAAAAAAAGGTTAAAAAGGGTTAATTTCTTAATTTATAGTACAAAATTTTGTCTATTTTACAGCGTTTTGTTTTAAGCTATTGGAAGTAGTTTCTTTTTAAAAGGTAAAATGAGATAATTTCTTAAGTTATAGAACGGCATTTTTTCTATTTTACAATGTTTTGTTTTAAGCTATTGGAAGTAGTTTTTTTAAAGGTAAAAATGGGTAATTTCTTATGTTACAGTCCAGTATTTTGTCTTTTTTACAGTGTTTTGTTTTAAGCTATTGGAAGTATTTTTTTTAAAAAAAAAAGTAAAAATGGGTAATTTCTTAAGTTATAGTACACCATTTTTGTCTATTTTACAGCGTTTTGTTTTAAGCTATTGGAAGTAGTTTTTTTAAAAAAAACGTAAAAGGGGTGATTTCTTAAGTTATGGTGCATTATTTTGTCTATTTTAAAGCGTTTTGTTTTAAGCTATTGGAAGTAATTTTTTTTAATAGGTAAAAAGGGTTAAAAGTTCTTAAGTTATAGTGCAGCATTTTGTCTATTTTATAGTGTTTTGTGTTAAACTATTGGATGTAGTTTTTTTCAAAAGAGAAAAAGGGGTAATTTCTTATGTTATAGTCTTGCATTTTGCCTTTTTTACGTCATTTTGTTTTAAGCTATTGGAAGTAGTTTTTTTAAAAAAAGGTAAAAGGGTAATTTCTTAAGTTATAGTACAACATTTTTGTCTATTTTACAGCGTTTTGTTTTAAGCTATTTGAAGTAGTTTTTTTAAAAAAAAGAAGGTAAAAGTGGGTAATATCTTAAGTTATAGTACAACATTTTGTCTTTTTTCACAGCGTTTTGTTTTAAGCTATAGGAACTAGTTTTTTTTAAATAGGTAAAAAGGGGTAATTCATAAGTTATAGTACAACATTTTGTCTATTTTACAGTGTTTTGTTTTAAGCTATTAGAAGTAGTTTTTTTAAAAAAGGTAAAAAGGGGTAATTTCTTAAGCTATAGTACCGTATTTTGTCTATTTTACAGTGTTTTTTTTTAAACTATTGGAAGTCGTTTTTTTAAAAAAAGGTAAAAAGGGGTAATTTCTTAAGTTATAGTACACCATTTTGTCTACTTTACAGCGTTTTGTTTTAAGTTATTTGAAGTAGCTTTTTTAAAAAAAGAAGTTAAAATGGGATAATTCCATAAGTTATAGTACAACATTTTTTCTATTTTACAGGGTTTTGTCTTAAGCTATTGGAAGTAGTTTTTCTTAAAGGTAAAACAGGGATAATTTCTTAACTCAAAGGACAGCATTTTGTCTTTTTTACTGCGTTTAGTTTTAGGCTATTAGAAGTAGTATTTTTTTAAAAAAATGTAAAAAGGGGTAATTTCTGAAGTTATAGCACTGCATTTTTGTCTATTTTACAGCGTTTCGTTTTAAGCTATTGGAAGTAGTTTTTTTTCTGAAAAAGGTAAAAAGAGATAATTTCTTAAGTTATAGTGCAGCCTTCTTGTCTATTTTATAGAGTTTTGTTTTAAGCTATTGGAAGTAGTTTTTTAAAAAAAAAGGTAAAATGGGTTAATTTCTTAAGTTATAGTACAACGTTTTGTCTTTATTACAGCATTTTGTTTTAAGCTATTGGAAGTAGTTTTTTTAAAAAGGCAAAAGGGGTGATTTCTCAAGTTATAGTACCACATTTGCCTTTTTTACAGCATTTCGTTTTAAGCTATTGGAAGTAGTTTTTTTTTTAAAGGTAAAATGGGTTAATTTCATAAGTTATAGTACAACAATTTCTCTATTTTTCAGCGTTTTATTTTAAGCTAATGGAAGTAAAAGTTTTTTAAAAAGGTAAAATGGCATAATTTCTTATGTTATAGTACAGGATTTTGTCTATTTTACAGCGTTTTGTTTTAAGCTATTGGAAGTAGTTTTATTCTTTTAATAAAAAGTAAAAAGAGTAATTTCTTAAGTTAATAGGACAACATTTTGTCTACTTTGCAGCGTTTTATTTTAAGCTATTAGAAGTAGTTTAAAAAAAAGGTAATAAGGGGCAATTTCTTAAGTTATAGTACAACATTTAGTCTATTATACAGCGTTTTATTTTAAGCTATTGGAAGATGTTTTTTTTAAAAGGTAAAAATGGGTAATTTATTAAGTTGTAGTACAACATTTTGTCTATTTCAAAGCCTTTTTTTAGGCAATTGGAAGTTGTTTTTTTAAAAAAAGGGAAAAGAGGGTAATTTCTTAAGTTATAGTACAACATTTTGTTTATTATACAGCGTTTTGTTTTAGGCTATTTGAAGTAGTTTTTTTTATAAAAAAGGTAAAAAGGGGTAATTTCTTATGTTATAGTACAACATTTTGTTTTAACTATTGGAAGTAGTTTTTTAAAAAAAGGTAAAAAGGAGTAATTTCTTAAGTTATAGTACAACATTTTGTCTATTTTACATCTTTTTTTTAAGCTATTGGATGTATTTTTTTAAAAAAGGTAAAAAGGGAAATTTTTTAAGTTATAGTACAACATTTTGTCTATTTTACAGCCTTTTGTTTTAAGCTATTGGAAGTAGTTTTTTTTAAAAAAAGGCAAAAAGGAGTAATTTCTTAAGTTATAGTGCAGCATTTTGTCTATTTTACAGTGTTTTTTTAAGGTGTTGGAAGTAGTTTTTTTAAAAAAAGTTAAAAGGGGTAATTTCTTAAGTTATAGTACAGCATTTTGTCTATTTTACATCATTTTGTTTTAAACTATTGGAAGTAGTTTTTTTTAAAAAGGTAAAAAGGGATAATTTCTTAAGTTATAGTACGACATTTTGTCTATTTTACAGCATTTTGTCATTTTACAGCGTTTTGTTTTAAGTTATTAGAAGTAGTTTTTTTTAAAAAAAGGTTAAAAGGGGTAATTTCTTAAGTTATAGTACAAAATTTTATCTATTTTACAGCATTTTATTTTAAACTATCGGAAGTAGCTTTTTTTAAAAAAGGTAAAAAGGGGTAATTTCTTAAGTTATAGTAAAAATTTTTGTCTATTTTACAGCGTCTTGTTTTAAGCTATTGGAAGTAGTTTTTTTAAAAGGTAAAAAGGGTTAATTTCTTAAGTTATAGTGTAGCTTTTTCTCTATTTTACAGCATTTTGTTTTAAGCTATTGGAAGTAAATTTTAAAAAAGGTGAAATGGGGTAGTTTCTTAAGTTATAGTACAACATTTTGTCTATTTTACAGCGTTTTATTTTTAAGCTATTGGAAGTCATTTTTTTTTAAAAGGTAAAAATGAGTAGTTTCTCAAGTTATAGTACAACATTTTGTCTATTTTACAGCTTTTTGTTTTCGGCAATTGGAAGTAGTTTTTTTAAAAAATGGTAAAAAGGGGTAATTTCTTGAGCTATATAGCATTTTGTCTTTTTTACAGTGTTTTGTTTTAAGTTATTGGAAGTAGTTTTTAAAAAAAAAACTTAAGAAAGGGTAATTTCTTAAGTTATTGTACAACATTTTGTCTATTTTACAGCGTTTTTTTAGGCTAATGGAAGTAGTTTTTTTAAAGGTAAAATGGGTTAATTTCATAAGTTATAGTACAACATTTTCTCTATTTTACAACGTTTTTTTAAAGCAATTGTAAGTAGTTTTTTTTTTAAAATGGCAATAAGGGGTAATTTCTAAAGTTATAGTACAATATTTTGTCTATTTTATAGGGTTTTGTCTTAAGCTATTGGAAAACTTTTTTTTAAAGGTAAAAATGGTTAATTTCTGAAGTTATAGTACAATATTTTGTCTATTTTACAGCGTTTTGTTTTAGGCAATTGGAAGTAGTTTTTATTAAAAAAAGGTAAAAATGGGTAATTTCTTAAGTTATATTACAGAATTTTGTCTATTTTACAACGTTTTGTTTTAAGCTATTGGAAGTAGTGTATTTTTTTAGGAAGTAGTGTATTTCTTTTGCAAAGTAAAACGCGGTAATTTCTTAAGTTATAGTACAACATTTTGTTTTAAGCTATTGGAAATAGTTTTTTTTTTAAAAAGGTAAAAAGGGGTAATTTCTTTAGTTATAGTACAACATTTTGTATATTTTACAGCGTTTTGTTTTAAGCTATTGGTAGTAGTTTTTTTTAAAGGTAAAAAGGGGTAATTTCTTAAGTTATAGTATAGTATTTTGTCTTTTTTATAGCGTTTTGTTTTAAGCTATTGGAAGTGGTTTTTTTTTAAAAAGCTAAAAAGGGATAATTTCATAAGTTATAGTACAGCATTTTTGTCTATTTAACAGCATTTTGTTTTAAGCTATTGAAAGTAATTTTTTAGAAAAAAAGATAAAAATGGGTAATTTCTTAAGTTATAGGACAACATTTTGTCTATTTTACAGCATTTTGTTTTAAACTATAGGAAGTCGTTTTTTTTTAAAAAAGGTAAAAAGAGGTAATTACTTAAGTTATAGTACAGCTTTTGTCTAGTTTGCAGCGTTTTATTTTATGCTGTTGGAAGTATTTTATTTTCTAAAAAAGGTAAAAGTGGAAATTTCTTAAGTTATAGTACACCATTTTTTACTACTTTACAGCTTTTGTTTTAAGCTATTGGAGGTAGTTTTTTTTTAAATAAAGGTAAAAAGGGGTAATTTCTTAAGTTACAGTATAACATTTTTGCCTATTTTACAGCGATTTATTTTAAGCTATTGGAAGTAGTTTTTTTTCGAAAAACAGGTAGAAAGGGGTAATTTCTAAAGTTACAGTACAACATTTTGTCTATTTTACAGTGTTTTATTTTAAGCTATAGGAAGTAGTTTTTATAAAAAAAAAGATAAAAAGAGGTAATTACTTAATTTATAGTATAGCATTTTTGTCTATTTTACAACGTTTTATTTTAAGCTATTGTAAGTAGTTTTTTTATAGAAAAAAGGTAAAAAGGGGTAATTTCTTTAGTTGTTGTACAATATTTTGTCTTTTTTACATCGTTTTGATTTAAGCTATTGGAAGTAGTATTAAAAAAAGGTTAAAGGGGTAATTTCTTAAGTTATTGTACATCATTTTGTCTTTTTTACAGCATTTTGTTTTAAGCTATTGGAAGTTGTTTTTTTTTAAAAGGTGAAAAAAATAATTTCTTAAGTTATAGTACAACATTTTGTCAATTTTACAACGATTTGTTTTAAGCTATTGGAAGTTGTTTTCTTTTAAAGGGTAAAAAGGGTTGATTTCATAAGTTATAGTACAACATTTTCTCTATTTTACAAAGTTTTGTTTTAAGCTATTGGAAGTAAAAAAATTTCAAAAAAAAGGTAAAATGGGTTAAGTTCTTAAGTTATAGTACAACATTTTGTCTATTTTACAGCGTTTTGTTTAAGATATTGGAAGTAGTTTTTTTAAAGGTAAAAAGGGGTAATTTCGTAAGTTATAGTATAGCATTTTGTCTTTTTTACAGAGTTTTATTTTAAGCTAATAGAAGTAGTTTTTTTTAAAAAGGTAAAAAGTGGTAATTTCTAAAGTTATAGTAAAATATTTTTGTCTATTTTACAGCGTTTTGTTTTAAGCCGTTGGAAGTAGTTTTTTTTAAAAAAAAGACAAAAAAAAGGTAATTTCATAAGTTATAGTACAAAATTTTGTTTTAAGCCGTAGATAGTAGTTTTTTTTAAAAAAAAAGGTAAAAAGGGGTATTTTCTTAAGTTATAGTACAGCATTTTGTCCATTTTACAACGTTTTGTTTTAAGCTATTGGAAGAAGTTTTTTTAAAGGTAAAAAGGGGTAATTTCTTAAGTTATAGTACAACATTTTATCTTTTTTACGGCTTTTTGTTTTAAGCTATTGGAAGTAGTTTTTTTTAAAAGGTATAAAAGGGTAATTTCTTAAGTTATTGTACAACATTTTTGTCTATTTTACAGCGTTTTGGTTTAAGTTATTGGAAGTACTTTTTAAAAAAAAAGGTAAAATGGGTAATTTCTTATGTTATAGTATAAAAAAATTCTATTTTACAGCGTTTTTTTAAGCTGTAGGAAGTATTTTTTTAAAAAAATGGTAAAAAAGGGTAATTTGTTAAGTAATAGTGCATCATTTTGTCTGTTTTATAGCATTTTGTTTTAAGCTATTTAAAGTTGTTTTTTTTAAATAAAAGGTGAAAAGGTGTAATTTCTTAAGTTATAATACAGCATTTTGTCTATTTTACAGCATTTTATTTTAAGCTATTTGAAGTAGTTTTTTTAAAGGTAAAAAGGGGTAATTTCTTTAGTTATAGTACATCATTTTGTCTTTTTTACGGTGTTTTGTTTTAAGCTATAAGAAGTAGTTTTTTTTTTTTAAAAAGGTAAAAAGAGAGGTAATTTCTTAAGTTATAGTACATAATTTTTGTCTATTTTACATCGTTTTGTTTTAAGCTATTGGAAGCACTTTTTAAAATAAAGGTAAAAAGGGGTAATTTCTTTAGTTATAGTACAACATTTTGTCTTTTTTACAGCGTTTTGTTTTAAGCTATTGGAAGTAGTTTTTTAAAAAAAAAAAGGTAAAAAGGGGTAATTTCTTAAGTTATAGTATAGAATATTTGTCTATTTTACAGCGATTTGTTTGCTATTGGAAGAAGTTTTTTTAAAAAAAAAAGTTAAAATGGGTAATATCTTAAGTTATAGTACAATATTTTGTCTTTTTTACAGCGTTTTGTTTTAGTTTTTTTTTTAAAAAAGGTATAAGGGAGTAATTTTTAAGTTATAGTACAATATTTCTGTTTATTTTACCGTGTTTTGTTTTAAGCTATTGGAAGTAGTTTTTTTAAAAAAAGTAAAAAGGGGTAATTACTTAAGTTACAGTACAACATTTTTGTCTATTTTACAGCGTTTTGTTTTAAGCCATTGGAAGTAGTTTTTTAAAAAAAATGGTAAAAAGGGGTAATTTCTTAACTTGTTGTACGATATTTTGTCTTTTTTACAGCGTTCTGTTTTAAGCTATTGGAAGTAGTTTTTTTAAAAAAAGGTAAAAAGGGGTAATTTCTCAAGTTATTACACATCATTTTGTCTTTTTTACAGCATTTTGTATTAAGCTATTGGAAGTTGTTTTTTTTTTAATAGGTAAAAAAGGTAATTTCTTAAGTTATAGTACAGCATTTTGTAAATTTTACTATGTTTTGTTTTAAGCTATTGGAAGTTTTTTTTAAAAGGTAAAAGGGTTTAATTTCATAAGTTATAGTACAACATTTTCTCTATTTTACTTCGTTTTGTTTTAAGCTATCGGAAGTAAAAAAAAAATTAAAAAAAGGTAAAAAGGGGTAATTTCTTAAGTTATAGTACAACATTTTGTCCTTTTTACAGTGTTTTGTTCTAAGCTATTGGAAGCAATTTTTTTTTAAAAAAAAGAGGTAATTTCTTAAGTTATAGTACAACATTTTTGTCTATTTTACAACGTTTTGTTTTAAGCTATTGGAAGTGCTTTTTAAAAAAAAGGTAAAAAGGGATAATTTATTAAATTATAGTACAACATTTTGTCTTTTTTACAGCGTTTTGTTTTAAGCTATTGTAAATAATCTTTTTTAAAAAAAAGGTAAAAAGAGGTAATTTCTTAAGTTGTAGTACATAATATTTGTCTATTTTACTGCGTTTTGTTTTAAGCTATTGGAATAAGTTTTTTCAAAAAAAAGTTAAAAAGTGGTAATTTCTTAAGTTATAGTACAGCATTTTGTCTTTTTTTACAGCATTTTGTTTTAGGTTATTGGAAGTAGTTTTTTTCCAAAAAAAGGTTAAAAGGGGAAATTTTTAAGTTATAGTACAACATTTTTGTCTATTTTACAGTGCTTTGTTTTAAGCTATTGGAAGTAGATTTTAAAAAAAAAGTTAAAAAGGGGTAATCACTTAAGTTATAGTGCAGCATTTTTGTCTATTTTACAGCGTTTTGTTTTAAGCTATTGTAAGTAGTTTTTTAAAAAAGGGTAAAAAGGTGTAATTTCTTAAGTTGTTGTACAACTTTTTGTGTTTTTTACATTGTTTTGTTTTAAGCTATTGGAAGTAGTTTTTTTAAAAAAGGTAAAAAGGGGTAATTTCTTAAGTTATTGTACATCATTTTGTCTTTTAAACAACATTTTGTTTTAAGTTATTGGAAGTTGTTTTTTTAAAAGGTAAAAAAGGTAATTTCTTAAGTTATAGTACAACATTTTGTCAATTTTACAACTTTTTATTTTAAGCTATTGGAAGTTGTTTTTTTTAAATGATAAAAAGGGTTAATTTCATAAGTTATAGTACAACATTTACTCTATTTTACAACGTTTTGTTTTAAGCTATTTGAAGTAATTTAAAAAAAAGGTAAAATGGGGTAATTTCTTAAGTTATAGTACATCATTTTGTCTTTTTTACAGCATTTTGTTTTAAGCTATTGGAAGTAGTTTTTTTTTGAAGGTAAAAAGGGGTAATTTCTTAAGTTATAGTATAGCATTTTGTCTTTTTTACAGAGTTTTGTTTTAAGCTATTGGAAGTAGTTTTTTTAAAAAGGTAAAAAGTGGTAATTTCTTATGTTATAGTACAACATTTTTGTCTATTTTACAGTTTTTTGTTTTAAGCTATTGGAAGTATTTTTTTTTTAAAAAAGGTAAAAGTGGGTAATTTCTTAAGTTATAGTACAAAATTTTGTTTTAAGCTATTGGAAGTTGATGCTGCCCAGCCGAGTGACAAAGCAATGGAATTCACCAACTCATTGGATTTGAGTCGTTCCAAGGCTTTAGGTCGCTCACGACCTAGTGTGGAGGTAGTGGAGATAGGTCGGCAGTGACCTAGTGTGAAGACTGGTCGTTCAAGCGACCTAAGAAGCCTAAGGTCCAACCCAGCGAGTTAACAAAACAGTTTTTAGGTCGCTCGCGACCTAGTGGAGACTCGCGACTTAACGAAGGTCGCTCGCGAGTTAACGAGCAAAGCATGAAGACACTCGGGCGAGTTAACGAGTTAAACCATAGGTCGCTAACGGGTTACGACCTAACGAAGCAACGACCTAACGAGATAAGCAAACCGGTGAGCATTTCCTTAGGTCGCTCCGATCCTTCAAGTTGTGACCTTGCGTGTTACGATCTATGTTAGGTCGCTGTAGGCGGATATGATTATGCCGAAGTGTGATAGGTCGCGGCAACGAGTTACGACCTAAGTTGGGTTGCATGAAGGTTTCCTGAAGCTGTTTTTTCAATAGTCGCTACAGTTTTGGGTCGTGTTTGTTTAGGTCGCGTGGGTTGTATTTTAGGTCGTAAGTCATTTGTTTCTTGAGCTGTTCGTGTGGTAAATATGTGTTGCATTCTGTTGTGTCATTGACGACCTTGTTAGGTCGTAGGTCGTCTTGTATTGAGTCGCTGTGTGTTTGTTAAGTCGTGTAATCCGTTGAGTCGTATATGGGTAGGTCGCTAGCGATCTAAGTTGAGTCATGTGAATTGATAGGTCGCGAACGACCTAGTGAGGCGTGAGTTGTAAGCCTATAAATAGGCATGGTGATGGTCATTTTGAGGTGGATTTTTTGAATGAAAAACTTTGTTTGAGTGCTTTGTGCCTCTTTGAAATTGGTAGTTGAGTGTGATCTCCTATCTCCACTTTCGGTTATTCGAGTGTGCTCGAATCAACGATTGTTGAAGCCAATTCACGGTATCAAGTGTGCTTGATCAACGTTTGAAGAATTGTAGATCTTCTTTCACGGTATCGTGTGCGATCAACGTGTCGAAGATAACTAAAATTCGGTATCTTTGCGATCAACGAATTTGGGTATTTCAGTATTTTAATCCATCGTTTGCTACTTTCACCGTTCCATCTATTTTTCCGTAATTCCGCTGCGTCAGTTTGGTATCAGAGCTAGACTTAGCCAATCATGGCTAACCCTAGTCTTGGAGCCATGGAGTTTGAAGTTTGTTGTTCATCGTGTTCATCATTTGTTGCAACAAGTTGGGTGTTTTCGATACATTTCATTTTGGATCAAAGTTGGAAAGGTGTTTGAGTTTGAGCCGTGTTGGGTAGAACCATGCATCATTTTGTGAGAAGTATTTGAAACCGAACTAGTGGTTGAGCGTGCTAAGGAAGGAGCTTGTGCGAGCTTGAGATAGGTCGCTCCAGACCAAACCGAGCTAAGTCTTGGTTGAGTTGAAGTTTTAATTGAAAATTTGTGAAGTTTTTGAAGTATTTGTGTTGATTCAATCATGCCGCCAAGAAGAGCTAACTGACATCAAAACATGGAAGCGTTGTATCGAAGGGAAGAAGCCGAGCAGATGGAACAACACATTAATGAGAAATTTGATGAAGGCATTGGAAAGCTAGAGAAGTTGATGATTGATATGAATCAAACTCAAAGGAGGAGATCACCAGTCTCGAACCATGGAGGAAACCGAGTTTCGCCATCGGTTACGGAAGCGAGGAGGGTGTCGCCACAATCTTTTAGAGAAAGAAGAGAAACATCAATTTCATCAAGGAGAGATCACCATGACTATGGACATGAAGAGAGGAGAACTCCACGAGAATTTGAAAATGAGCCATATAGAGATGAAGAGAGACATAGTAGAAGAGACATGCGTGATCAAAGGGATGTTGATCGTCGAGATCGATATAGACGTACATTTGATTTTGATGAAGAGGGTGATAGAGCTAGCTTTCATTATCGAGATCGAGACCAAGGTCGAAATTCATATCGAGATGTAGATGATGATCGACAATGGGAGTCAAGTATGAAGATGGAAATTCCAGAATTCAAAGGTGGAATGGTAGCAGAAGAATTTCTGGATTGGTTGTCTAATGTTGAAGAGATCTTTGATTTTAAAGAGGTTCCGAAAAATCGTCGAGTGAAGTTGGTTGCTACTAGGTTGAGGGGGAGAGCTATGGCGTGGTGGCAGCAAACCAAACTTACACGATAACGGAAGGGGAAGTCGAAGATTGAATCATGGGAGAAGATGAAGAAACTGATGAAAGCTACATTTTTACCTTACAATTATCAACCACTTATGTATCAAAGGTTGCAGAATATGAGGCAAGGGACAAAGACTATTAATGATTATGCTAATGAATTTTATCAACTGATTGCTCGAAATGACATCATGGAGACGGAGGAACAATTGACTGCTAGGTTTAGTGGGGGGTTGAGAATGTAGATACAGGATATGGTGAACATGTTTGATCCTAGATCTATTTCAGAAGCACATCAGAAAGCGTTGGCTTGGGAAAAACAAGGGAGACGTGGAGGTGGTGTGTTTACAAGTTCCAATATTCAGAACAAAGGTGCTAATGGGAGTTCCAATGTTTTAAAAGCTGTTAGTAAACCATTTGTGAATGAAGTGGCGAAGGCAAAGGTCAACAACAGTTTCAAATGTTACAATTGCCAAGAAGTGGGTCACAAGAGTAATGAATGTCTGAAGCCGAAGAAATGAACTATGATTGTTGAAGTTGAAGGTGAGGATGTTAGGGAAGGTTATCCTAGTCCAGTTGAGGAGGATGAACAGGATATCGCGTCAGGAGATGAAGGATGTAATCTTATGATGAGGAGATCTTGTTTGATACCGAAAGAGGTAGAAGAAGCTAGTTGGTTGAGGAGTAACATCTTTCAGTCGACATGCACTGTTCTGGGAAAAGTTTGTAAATTTGTGATTGGTGCAGGAAGTTGTGACAATATCATTTCTACTGAAGCTATGAGGAAGTTGAATTTGAAGACGGAGAAGCATCCAAACCCTTACAAGTTAGCGTGGTTGAGAAAAGGAGGAGAGGTGTAGGTGGACAGGCGAGTTCAAGTTCCATTTTTTATTGGGAAGAAGTATAAAGACGAGATCTGGTGTGATGTTGTGAAGATGGATGTTTGTCACTTGCTTTTGGGAAGACCATGGCAGTATGATCGAGCAGTGCAGCATGGAACCAATAGCTACAGCTTTATATTTGAAGGTGTTAAGATCATTCTGGTTCCAAAGAAGAGATAGCAAGGAGAGAGCAAATTAGAGGAAATTTAGAAGCTGAAGACTTTGTTGACTTTGAAAGAATTTATTGAAGAAGTGGAGGGAGGTCCAGAGGTATTTTTGTTGATTGGACGTGAAACGACTGAATCTGTTGAAATCCCAGAGGAAGTAAAGCCAGTAATAGAAGAATTCAGTGATGTGTTTCCTGAAGAGTTACCAACAGAATTTCCACCGTTGAGGGATATTCAACATCAAATTGATCTTGTGCCAGGGGCAGTATTACCACACAGACCACATTACAGGATGAGTCCTAAGGAGCATGAGGAACTGAGAAGGCGGGTGGAGGAGTTGTTAGAACAGGGGCGTGTTCAGGAGAGCTTGAGTCCTTGTGCAGTGCCAGCTTTATTGGTACCAAAGAAGGATGGGACGTGGAGAATGTGTACGGACTGTCGGGCTCTAAACAAGATCACTGTGAGATACAGATTTCCTATGCCGAGGTTTGATGATTTGATCGACCAATTGAGTGGAGCTGTTGTGTTCTCAAAGATTGACTTGAAGAGTGGATACCATCAGATTCGTATTAGACCGGGTGATGAGTGGAAGACTTCTTTTAAAACGAGGGAAGGTTTATACGAATGGCTGGTTATGCCGTTTGGCTTGTCAAATGCTCCAAGTACTTTTATGCGGGTGATGAACCAGATATTCGGACCATTCATTGGGAAGTTTGTAGTAGTTTACTTTGATGATATTTTGATCTACAGTGCGAGTATGGAAAAACATGTCCAGCATTTGCATGAAGTACTGTTGACTCTACGACATGAGCAGTTCTATGCAGCAGCAAAGAAGTGCGTGTTTATGACGGACGGTGTTTTATTTCTGGGGTATGTTTTGTCAAAGGAAGGTATTCAAGTGGATGAAAATAAAGGGAAGCTATCAGGAGTTGGCCACAACCCAAGACAATTACTGAAGTAAGGAGTCTTCATGGGTTGGTATCTTTTTATCGAAGATTCATTCCACACTTTAGCAGTGTAATGGCACCTGTAACCGATTGCATGAAAGGAAAGAAGTTCATGTGGACAGAGGAAGGAGAGTTAGCTTTTGAGAAGGTTAAAACACTTTTAACGTCGGCACCAATTCTAGTTTTACCGGATTTTCAATTGTTGTTTGAGTTACATACTGATGCTTCAAAGGTTGGAATTGGAGGGGTATTGAGTCAGAGAGGAAGGCCAGTTGCTTATTTCAGTGAGAAATTGTCTGGAGCCAAGTTGAGATATAGTACTTATGATGTTGAGTTTTACGCAATTGTTCAAGCAGTGAAGCACTGGAGACATTATCTGTTTCAAAAGGAGTTTGTTCTTTATACGGATCATGAAGCTTTGAAGAATTTGCAAGGGCAGGACACGATTTCAGCTAGGCACGCTTCATCGGTCGCGTATCTGCAACAGTTTACTTTTGTTGTGAAACACAAGTCAGGAGTGACGAATCGTGTTGCTGATGCTTTGAGCGGGAGGAATCATTTGTTCACAATAATGAAGGTTGAGGTGACAGGTTTTGAATTGTTACCAGAGCTGATTGAAGAAGATCCTTACTTTATGAAATTTTTTAAAAGGTCAAGGAGGGGAATTCTGATGAATTTTTGTTGGTGGATGGTTTTCTGTTTAAGGGAAATCGATTATGTATACCAGATAGTAGTTTGAGAATGAAGATTATCAAGGAGTTGCACGAGGAAGGACATGTAGGAAGGGATCGCACATTACAGTTGATTTCTCAATCTTACTTTTGGCCGTCAATGAGGAAAGAGGTTGAAAGATTTGTGGAGAGATGTCATATCTGTCATGTTTCGAAGGGAATATCGACCAATGCAGGATTATATATGCCGTTACCTGTATCGACCAAACCTTGGGTTGATGTGAGTATGGATTTTGTTTTGGGGTTGCCTAGAACTCAAAGGGGGAACGATTCCATTTATATGGTGGTTGACCGATTTTCGAAAATGTCACATTTTATTGCTTGTAAGAAGACGGCAGATGTTGTTCATGTTGCTCGGTTATATTTCAAAGAGATCTATCGACTTCATGGGTTGCCAGAGTCTATTGTTTCAGATAGAGATACTCGCTTTTTGAGTCATTTTTGGCTATGTTTGTGGAAGATGGTCGGAACGAAGCTGAATTTTAGTAGCGCTTATCATCCGCAAACTGATGGACAAACGGAGGTGGTGAATAGATCGTTGGGAAATTTATTACGGTGCCTTGTGAAAGATAATCTGAAGAGCTGGGATGTGAAGTTATGTCAAGCGGAGTTTGCTCATAATCATGCGGTTAATCGAAGCACAGGTTTCAATCCATTTCAGATTGTATATTCAAGCTTGCCAAAGGGGCCGTTGGATTTAACGATATTGCCGCAACCGAACGGGATAGTTAAACGAGCTACAGATTTTGTTGATGGTTTGACAGAATGTCACAGAATCGTTCAAGAACGATTGGAAAATTCGAACGAGAAGTATAAACGATCTGCGAATTTGAAGCGACGAAGTGTTGAGTTTAATGAAGGAGATTCAGTGTATGCTGTCTTAATGAAGGATCGTTTTCCAGTGGGAGCATACAATAAACTTAAAACTCGAAAGATTGGTCCTGTAGAGATTGTGAAACGTATCAGTGAAAACGCTTACAGGTTGAAGCTGCCGGAGGATGTGTATACTTCTGGTGTGTTTAATATTAAACATTTAATAACTTATTATGGGGATGAACAAACCGATGGGAAAGAACTTTTAAATTCGAGAACGAATTTTTCCCAACCAGGGGAGGATGATGCAGCCCAGCCGAGTGACAAAGCAATGGAATTCACCAACTCATTGGATTTGGGTCGTTCCAAGGCTTTAGGTCGCTCACGACCTAGTGTGGAGGTAGTGGAGATAGGTCGGCAGCGACCTAGTGTGAAGACTGGTCGTTCAAGCGACCTAAGAAGTCTAAAGGTCCAACCCAGCGAGTTAACAAAATAGTTTTTAGGTCGCTCGTGACCTAGTGGAGACTCGCGACTTAACGAAGGTCGCTCGCGAGTTAACGAGCAAAGCATGAAGACACTCGGGCGAGTTAACGAGTTAAACCATAGGTCGCTAAAGGGTTACGACCTAACGAAGCAACGACCTAACGAGTTAAGCAAACCGGTGAGCATTTCCTTAGGTCGCTCCGATCCTTCAAGTTGCGACCTTGCGTGTTACGTCCTATGTTTGGTCGCTGGAGGCGGATATGATTATGCCGAAGTGCGATAGGTCGCGGCAACGAGTTACGACCTAAGTTGGGTCGCATGAAGGATTCCTGAAGCTGTTTTTTCTTGAGTCGCTACAGTTATGGGTCGTGTTTGTTTAGGTCGCGTGGGTTGTATTTTAGGTCGTAAGTCGTTTGTTTCTTGAGTTGTTTGTGTTGTAAATATGTGTTGCATTCTGTTGTGTCGTTAACGACCTTGTTAGGTCGTAGGTCGTCTTGTATTGAGTCGCTGTGTGTTTGTTAAGTCGTGTAATCCGTTGAGTCGTATATGGGTAGGTCGCTAGCGATCTAAGTTGAGTCGTGTGAATTGATAGGTCGCGAACGACCTAGTGAGGCGTGAGTTGTAAGCCTATAAATAGGCATGGTGGTGGTCATTTTGAGGTGGATTTTTTGAATGAAAAACTTTGTTTCAGTGCTTTGTGCCTCTTTGAAACTGGTAGTTGAGTGTGATCTCCTATCTCCACTTTCGGTTATTCGAGTGCGCTCGAATCAAAGATTGTTGAAGCCAATTCACGGTATCAAGTGCGCTTGATCAACGTTTGAAGAATTGTAGATCTTCTTTCACGGTATCGTGCGCGATCAACATGTCAAAGATAGCTAGAATTCGGTATCTTTGCGATCAGCGAATTTGGGTATTTCAGTATCTTCAATCCACCGTTTGCTACTTTCACTGTTCCATCTATTTTTCCGTAATTCCGCTGCGTCAAAAGAAGTTTTTTAAAAAAAAAAGGTAAAAGGGGATTATTTCCTAAGTTAGAGTACTGCATTTTGTCTATTTTACAACGTTTTGTTTTAAGCTATTGGAAGTATCTTTTTTAAAGGTAAAACGGGGTAATTTCTTAAGTTATGGTACAACATTTTGTTTTAAGCTATTGGAAGTAGTTTTTTTTAAAAGGTAAAAAGGGGTAATTTCTTAAGTTATAGTACATCATTTTTGTCTATTTTACAGCGTTTTGTTTTAAGCTATTGGAAGTAGTTTTTTTTTAAAAAAAAGGTGAGAAGGGTTAATTTCTTAAGTTATAGTATAGCATTTTGTCTATTTTACAGCGTTTTGATTTAAGCTATAGGAAGTATTTTTTTAAAAAAATGGTAAAAAGGGGTAATTTCTTAAGTTATAGTACAGCATTTTGTCTATTTTACAGCGTTTTATTTTAAGCTATTTTAAGTAGTTTTTTTAAAAAGGTGAAAAGGATAATTTCTTAAGTTATAATACAACATTTTGTCTGTTTTACAGCATTTTGTTTTAAGCAATTGGAAGTAGTTTTTTTTAAAGGTAAAAAAGGGTAATTTCTTAAGTTATAGTACAACATTTTGTCTTTTTTACAGCGTTTTGTTTTAAGCTATTGGAAGTAGTTTTTTTAAAAAAGATAAAAAGGGGTAATTTCTTACGTTATAGTACAGAATATTTGTCTATTTACAGCGTTTTGGTTTAAGCTATTGGAAGAAGTTTTTTAAAAAAAAATGGTAAAAAGGAGTAATTTCTTAAGTTATAGTAAAACATTTTGTCTATTTTGCAGCGTTTTGTTTTAAGCTTTTGGAAGTAATTTTTTTTAAAAGGTAAAATGGAGTAATTTCATAAGTTATAGTACAACATTTTGTCTATTTTACAGCGTTTTGTTTTAAGCTATTGGAAGAATTTTTTTTTAAAGGTAAGAAGGGGTAATTTCTCAAGTTATAGTACAACATTTTGTCTTTTTAACGGCGTTTTTTTTAGGCTATTGGAAGTAGTTTTTTTTTTAAAAGGTAAAAAGGGATAATTCCTTAAGTTATAGTACAACATTTTGTCTTTTTAACAGCGTTTTGTTTTACGCTATTGGAAGTAGTTTTTAAAAAAAAAAGGTAAAATAGGGTAATTTCTTAAGTTATATTATAACATTTTGTCTATTTTACAGCGTTTTGTTTTAAGCTATTGGAAGTAGTTTTTTAAAACAAAAAGATATAAATGGGTTGCATATTAAGTTAATAGTACAATATTTTGTCTACTTTACAGCGTTTTCTTCTAAGCTATTGGAAATAGTTTTTAAAAAAAAAAAAATTAACAAGGGGTAATTTCTTAAGTTATAGTATAACATTTTGTCTATTTTATAGTGTTTTATTTTAAGCTATTGGAAGACGGTTTTTTTAAAAGGTAAAAATGGGTAATTTCTTAAGTTATAGTACAACATTTTGTCTATTTTACAGTGTTTTGTTTTAGGCAATTTGAAGTAGTTTTTTAAAAAAAATGTAAAAAGGGGTAATTTCTTAATTTATGGTACAACATTTTGTGTATTTTACAGCATTTTGTTTTAGGCAATTGGAAGTAGTTTTTTTTTTTCAAAAAAGGTTAAAAGGGGTAATTACTTAAGTTATAGTACAACATTTTGTCTATTTTACATTGTTTTGTTTTAAGCTATTGGAATTAGCTTTTTTTAAAAAGGTAAAAAGGGGTAATTTCTTAAGTTTTTTTAAGTATTTTGTCTATTTTACAGCGTTTTGTTTCAAGCTATTGGAAGTAGTTTTTTTTAAAAGTAAAAAGGGGTAATTTCTTAAGTTATACTACACCATTTTATCTTTTTTACACCGTTTTGTTTTAAGCTATTGAAAGTATTTTTTTTTTTAAAAAAGGTAAACATGGGCAATTTCTTAAGTTATAGTATGACATTTTTGTCTGTTTTACAGCGATTTGTTTTAAGCTATTGAAAGTAGTTTTTTTCTAAAAGGTAAAAAGTGGTAATTTATTAAGTTTTAGTACAACGTTTTTTCTATTTTATAGTGTTTTGTTTTAAGCTATTGGAAGTAGTTTTTTTTTAAAGTTAAAAAGGGGTAATTTCTTAAGTTATAGTACATCATTTTGTCTTTTTTATAGCGTTTTGTTTTAAGCTATTGCAAGTAGTTTTTTAAAATAAAAAGGTAAAAAGGGGTAATTTCCTAAGTTATAGTACAGCGTTTTTGTCTATTTTACAGCGTTTTGTTTTAAGCTATTGGAAGTAGTATTTTTTTAAAAAAGGGGTAATTTCTTAAGTTATAGTACAACATTTTGTTTATTTTACGGCGTTTTGTTTTAAGCTATAGGAAGTAATTTTTTTTAAAAAGGTGAAACGGGGTAATTTCTTAAGTTATAATACAACATTTTGTCTATTTTACAGCATGTTGTTTTAGGCTATTCGAAGTAGTTTTTTTTAAAGGTAAAAAGGGTTAATTTCTTAAGTTATAGTACGACATTTTGTCTTTCCTACAGCGTTCTATTTTAGGCTATTAGAAGTAGATTATTTTCAAAAAAGGAAAAAAGGGGTGATTTTTTTAGTTATAGTACAACATTTTTGTCCATTTTACAGCGTTTAGTTTTAAGCTATCGGAAGTAGTTTTTTTTTAAAAAAAAATGTAAAAAGGTGTAGTTTCTTCAGTTATAGTACAACATTTTTGTTTATTTTATAGCGTTTTATTTTGAGCTGTTGGAAGTAGTTTTGTTTTAAAAAAGGTAAAAAAAGGGATAATTTCTCAAGTTGTACTATAACATTTTGTCTTTTTTACAGTCTTTTTTTTAAGTTATTGGAAGTAGTTGTTTTTTAAAAAGGTAAAAAGGGGTAATTTCTTAAATTATAGTACAACATTCTTGTCTATTTTAAAGCGTTTTGTTTTAAGCTATTGGAACTAGTTTTAAAAAAATGTAAAAAGGGTAATTTCTTAAGCTATAGTACAACATTTTGTCTTTTTTACAGCGCTTTGTTTTAGGCTATTGGAAGCTTTTTTTTAGAGTGGTAAAAAGGGGTAATTTCTCAAGTTATTGTACAACATTTTGTCTATTTTACAGCGTCTTTTAAGCTATTGGAAGTAGTTTTTCTAAAAGTTAAAAATGGGTAAATTCTTAAGTTATAATACTACATTTTGTCTTTTTATAGCGTTTTGTTTTAAGCTATTGGAATTATTATTTTTAAAAGGTAAAAGGAGATAATTTCTTAAGTTATAGTACAACATTTTTGTCTATTTTAAAGCGTTTTGTTTTGAGCTATTCAAAGTAGTTTTTAAAAAAAAAAGGTAAAATGGGGTAATTAAGTTATAATACAGCATTTTGTCTATTTTACAGCGTTTCGTTTTAAGCTATTGGAAGTTCCTTTTTTTTAAAGGTAAAAGGGGTAATTTCTATAGTTTTAGTACACCATTTTGTCTTTTTTACACTGCTTTTTTTATGCTATTGGAAGTAGTTTTTTGGAAAAAAAAAACGGTAAAATGGGTTAATTTCTTAAGTTATAGTACAACATTTAGTCTATTTTACAGCATTTTTTTGAGCTATAGGAAGTATTTTTTAAAAAAAAGGTGAAAAGGGATAATTTCTTAAGTTATAGTACAGAATTTTATCTGTTTCACAGTGTTTTGTTTTAAGCTATTTGAAGTAGTTTTTTTTAAAAGTTAAAAGGGATAATTTCATGAGTTATAGTACAACATTTTGTCTTTTTTACAGTGTTTTGTTTTATGCTATTGGAAGTAGTTTTTTTTTCTAAAAAAGGTACAAGGGGCAATTTCTTAAGTTATAGTACAACATTTTTGTCTATTTTACAGCATTTTGTTTTAAGCTATTGGATGAAGTTTTTTTCAAAAAAAGGTAAAACTGGGTAATTTCTTAAGTTATAGTACAACATTTTGTCTATTTTACAACGTTTTGTTTTAGGCTTTTGGAAATATTTTTTTAAAAGGTAAAAAGGGGTACTTTCATAAGTTATAGTAAAGCATTTTGTTTTAAGCTATTGGAAGTAGTTTTTTTAATAGATAAAAAGGGGTAATTTCTCAAGTTATAGTACATCATTTTGTCTTTTTTACAACGTTTTGTTTTAGGCTATTGGAAGTAGTTTTTTTTTAAAAAAAGGTAAAAAGGGGTAATTTCTTAAGTTATAGTACAACATTTTGTCTTTTTTACAGCGTTTTGTTTTAAGCTATTAGAAGTAGTTTTTTTAAAAAAAAAAGGTAAAAAGGGGTAATTTATTAAGTTATAGTACATCATTTTATTTTAAGCTATTGGAAGTAATGTTTTTAAAAGAGTTAAAAAAGGGTAATTTCTTAAGTTATAGTACAACATTTTGTCTATTTTACAATGTTTTGATTTAAGCTATTGGAAGTAGTTTTTTTTAAAAAAAGGTAAAAGGTGGTAATTTCTCAAGTTATAGTACATTATTTTGTCTATTTTATAGCTTTTTGTTTTAAGCTATTAGATGTAGTTTTTTTTAAAAGTAAAAAGGGGTAATTTTTTAAGTTAGAGTACAAAATTTTGTCTTTTTTACAGTGTTTTGTTTTAAGCTATTGTAAGTAGTTTTTTTAAGAAAAAAAGGTAAAATGGGGTAATTTCTTCAGTTGTAGTACAGCATTTTCTCTCTATTTTACAACGTTTTGTTTTAAGCTATTGGAAGTAAAAAAAATTAAAAAAAGGTAAAATGGGGTAATTTCTTAAGTTATAGTACAATATTTTGTCTATTTTACAGCGTTTTGTTTTAAGCTATTGGAAGTAGTTTTTTAAAAAAAAAGACAAAAAAGGGTAATTTCTTAAGTTGTAGTACAACATTTTCTCTATTTTACAACGTTTTGTTTTAAGCTATCGGAAGTAAAAAAAATTTAAAAAAAAGTTAAAATGGTGTAATTTCTTAAGTTATAGTACAACATTTTGTCTATTTTACACCGTTTTGTTTTAAGCTATTGGAAGTAGTTTTTTTAAAAAAAAGATATAAAGGGGTAATTTCTTAAGTTAATAGTACAACATTTTGTCTACTTTGCAACGTTTTTTTTAAAGCTATTGGAAGTAGTTTTTTTAGAAAAATGGTAATAAGGGGTAATTTCTTAAGTTATAGTACAACATTTTGTCTATTTTACAGTGTTTTGTTTTAAGCTATTGGAAGATGTTTTCTTTAAAAGGAAAAATTGGGTAATTTCTTAAGTTATAGTACAGCTTGTCTATTTTACAGTGTCTTGTTTAGGCAATTGGAAGTAGTTTCTTTTTAAAAAAGGTAAAAAGTGGTACTTTCTTAAGTTATAGTACTGCATTTTTGTCCATTTTACAGCGTTTTGTTTTAGGCAATTGGAAATAGTTTTTTTTTTAAAAGTTAAAAGAGGTAATTTCTTAAGTTATAGTACAACATTTTGTCTATTTTACAATTTGTTTTATGCTATTGGAATTATTATTTTTTTTAAAAAGGTAAAAAGGTATAATTTCTTAAGTTATAGTACAACATTTTGTTTTAAGCTATTGGAACTGGTTTTTTTTAAAGAAAGGTAAAAAGGGGTAATTTTTTAAGTTATAATACAACATTTTGTCTATTTTACAGCATTTTGTTTTATGCTATTTATAACGAACCTAACTCGACCTTCGAAAATCGGCACCGAATACGACGCTCGTATTCAAATGCCGCAGATCCAAACTTCGAATCTGGTTCGCCGGAGCTTATAACACATTAAGTACAACGCAGCGGTAGAAAAACAATATATCAATATACAGTATTGATACAATATCTGATACAATGAATATCAATATACAACAGAGATATGATACAAGACAATAGCAATGGAAAGGAAACAAGATAACACCAACAGTGGAACAAATCTCCAATACGATCTTCAAGAAAGAACTCCATCATCGGTAATCTCTATCTCTAAAGCACCAATACAGAAATAGCTCGAACTCCCAATAACGATGCACCCAGAGTTTAGGAAAGGTACAATAAACTCCAGGTCAGTCATGGAACTGGTATGAGCAAACAAAAGTTGTTTGGTCTTTAAAACAAACAAAAGAATTATAATTTGAAATCCGCAATGCTTTTTAGAAAATGAAACTACCATAAGGCCTCCCGCCACACACACAATACAAACGCGACTTGGAGGAGATTTCTCCTTATGATAGTCAAATATGCTTAATACAAGAAAAATTCTTTGACATTATTACTAGTGCATAATGTAGAAAAACCATTCGAAAGTACAATGTTAATCCTAGCTAGCATAGGTACCATGATACTATGCCTACTATAGCTACCACCTGAGGTGGTAGGTAATACAATTGCAATTGTAAAGGGCTCGTATTGTTTTGATTGGATTTCCAATAAATGGTCAGGCTCAGGAACTTCCTACTGTCCATGGGTACGCCTCTCGCGGGACGTCCCGAGAACCTAACCGGATCTCTGCCAACACAAGGTCGGGTTACCTCTGTAACTAGGTAAGTACTACTCGAGCGTGCCATCCCCCGGTCCTTTAGGACCTTTATCCGAGGTACCTCTAATCCAACAATCACAAACAATCACAAAGTAATAGATCTGCAGTATCCACATGAGTGAAATATCCGGGCTCCATACCATGATACCGCCCTTTTCCAGAAGGGAATGACAAACCCTAAAGGGTGCGACCTTCATAAGCTTGTCGCATCTTTCCTGTTTCGACCATTTTCTGGGTGTGAGGTCCTGATGTAGTCTCGTCCACAAAGCTATGCTTTATACAAAAGGAATGCTTTGATTAACAAATGATACAGAGCAGCACTCAGCATGCCACACTACCAAATTCGGAGTATATCACTGATAAATATCAACTACATAACCTCTGAGCTCGTACGTCTCAGAGAAGGGTGTTAAGCTAAGAGAATAAATTCTCCGCCACCAAGCAGAAATGTATTTAATAGAGATTAGTTTAATATCTCAAAGTGTAGTGTCAGACATACAACCATACAAGTCTGTCCCGGGTTCGAACAGAACCGAAGGCACTTCCGAAGAAGCCCTTGCAAATCCCGGTATCCGCAATCTCGATTGGACTTCCCATCACATATGGAGAACTCTATACCGGAGCAACTCAGTGCAAAGTCAATCGACAGGTTATCCTATCGTTCTCGAAGACACTCGGTCTTCGACACCGGTCTTCAAATGCAATCCATAACGTCGTATCATTATTCGGAATGGGTTATATGACACAAGGTCCTCTCCCGGCTAAACCGAATAGTGAGCGCCATATTTAAAAATATATGGATATGGGATTTTTAGTTAAGTCACAACTTAAAAATCCAAAGCTTTTCTTTTACATGGTTAAACAAATTACCATTTCAAATCTTTAAACATAAAGATTCGTTTCACAAAGTTCACCTAGTTTCACAAAGATCTATTCATAGATTTCAAAATAATTCCCATTTCAATTTGATTTACTCATTAAATCTTTAAATTAAAGATTTAACTTATAGCTTTCAAATCTATTCCCAATGATTTATTCATAACTTGGAAACTATTTTCATTTTAGACTTGAAATCCTTTTAAAACAAATTGGAAGTTCATTTCTTATGTGAAAGCTTTTATTAGTTGAAAACGAAAAGTTTTCATTTCGAAAAAAATCCATTTTCATTTATACAAATTAAAATCTTTGGGTTAAATTCAAATTCCCAAAACAACACTTTTAAAATGGTTTAAAAACCAATATAAACCCATTTATAAGTTGAATAACCTTTTTAAACCCTAGTTTCCAAATCATAGAATTCAATTTCAAATATTGAATTCAAATTTAAATCAAATTATTTAAATTTCAAAACTCAATCAAGTTATTCAAAATAACTTTTATTTTTTGAAATTTATTTTCACAAGCTTTCAATTCTAATTCCGAAACTATTATGGATTCAAAAATTCAATCTTTAAAAACTATTTCAAAATCTGTGACTTAACCAATTTCCATGTGCAATCCATATTTGTGTGTGTATAAGTGTGGTCCAGGGGTTTAACACAATAGAAGTGCAACATTATCGATCAGTACATATTCAAATACAGCAACATATTTCGATAAGCGGTATAAACTATAACGCTTATCTTTCAGTCACAGATCACAGATATGTATCACAGAAAATAAATTACACTAAACACCGCTTAAATCAAACAGGGCATCACAATCAGGGATATCAAACAATTCAATCATCCAATAGAATCCAAACATACATAAGTAAGATCAGATAATTGTCTGATTAATTCAAATCAGATTAACTACTTGTGAATTACTAATCCTGGTTAATTGACATTACAAATCATTTTTGATACATTATTCTTTAATCATTTATTAATTAACCATTAATAATAAATTAATTAACCTTTAATTATAATAAATCAACCTTTAATTATTAAATAATTAACCTTTAATCATTTAATTCACCATTTAATTAATTATCTTTAATTGATTAATTAACCCTTAATTAATTAATTACCGTTAGATTAATTACCCTAAATTAGTTGCGATAAGTGATTATCCGTAAACTTAAACCAATGTTAATCACTCGATTAATTCACTTTTAATCATTAATTAATTGCTTTAATTAAGTAATAATCTTTAAGAAATTTAATTTATTTCATTAATTAATTACATTAATTAATTTATCCTCAATTATAAATTTAGTTTACCTTATATTAATAATTAATTATCTTCAATTAATTACAATAGTTAATTAATCCTTAATTAACAATCGTTCCCTAATCACCTTCATTAATTAATCATTTCTTAATTAATTTTCTTAATTAATTTATTCTTAATTATATTAATTAATTAATCGTTAATTAATTATCATTAAATTATCCTTAGTTAGTTACCATTTAATTAATTATCCTAAATTAATTAACCTTAAATTATTAAGTAGTTATCCTTTAATTACTTAATTAATCTTTAATTAGGAAGTTATTCATTAAGTAATTAACCTTCTACCATTGATATTCTATTATTATTTAACTAGCAATTAATTTATCTTTAATTACTTATATTAACAAATCATAAATTACTTAATTAATTAAAAGATAAACCATTTTATCTTTATTTTTACTTTAATTACATCACTTATTTAAATTACATTAAATGTTTAACATTGATTTAAGAAATCCTTGGTGAACCATTTCTTGATTATACCATTAAATTACGCTTTGGAAATTAAATTAATCATCTTGATAAAACTATTACCAAATCGTATTAATAAGTTTTTAAAACACTTAATCCTGTAGAAATAAATCAACCCTGTAAATAAGTTTACTTTAAAAAAAAAATTATTTATGTCCTTTTAAAACTTATTCAATTCAATAAGCTACAAAATCATTTATTCAAAGTTTATCAAATCTTCTACCCCAATTTATGCAGAACGTTCACGGATTCCAGTTGTTACAAAAATTGGCAAACCCAATTACTTCGAGCACTCCCTACCATTGCTTCAACCTACTTCCCAAAAACAAATCATCGCCGATACACAGTGACACAGGTGTATGTGCAAATACGTTCAGGCCATCTTCGATTGGCGCCGCAGCCATCATCGCGTCGGCGATGTCGTCGACAATCAAGTCGGCGACCCAGAAAAATCGAATGCTTATCAACACGGAATCGAGCAAATTTGAGACCAATTATTCATTCCTGTAACCCACTCGATCGCCAAAACCCAATTCGCCACGCCGCGTGACGACACCGGAGACCAAGGGAGCTTGACCAAAGCTCGGCCACTCACCCACGAACCTTCTCCCGCACATGCGATCGGCTACAACATACTGTCGACGACGAAATTTCCTCGTTAAAACTGTGCTAACAAACTGGTCTAAAACCTTAGAATCACTCCGTGCAATCACCATAGCTATCAAAAATTTCAACGAGTATTTTTCCTTTGATCCCACCTCCACGAACTACCCCTGACATCCAGTACGACCCATCCATCATCGCAGTTCGCCGTAATTCGTCGAATAAACGAAAATCGATCATCTCGAATTTTTTTATCATTCACAATGTTAAAAATTAGGATTCCCACGTCTAAATTCATGTTTTTGCAACACTAATGAATTTGTATAATCAAAACATACAATTTTAAACATTGAATTTTCCGTTATTATTTTGATTTTATACTGAGATTTATCATTTTATAAGCCAATGCTTAATGAACACATTTGAATTTATTTTAAAATGTGATGTTGTATTTATGTAAACATTTTCCATCTAGCAAAAAAAGTTTAAAATGATTCGATTTGTGGTGATTTAAATTTTCTGACAGGTTTAAAACCTGGAATGAATATACAGAGGCAAAGGTTGCCTATTTTCAGACATGCATCACATATATGTAAGCAGATTTATATTTCAACATATCAAATATCAGGGAAGACAAATCAATTCAAGCACGCATCAAGACACATAGCAGGTTCAAGGCTAGTATGCTCACCTGGGTATTTGCAAACAGAGAAGAAATAGAGAGGAAGCAAAGCCTGCATTTTTTTTCTTTAATTTCTTTTGAAGCTTAGATCTGCAAAGGTTTATTAATACAAAAACTTTGTTTATTTTTCTGTTGTATTTGTTTATTCATTCCATTAATAACAACAATTCTTACTTACTTACTGTCAGAATTCTTTTCATACTACAGAGAGCAGATCTACAGTTGAAACCAGAAGTTGATTTAAGCCTTTAAACTTGCTTTGTTTTCCTACAACTTGGATTGATAAATAAAGTTGTTTAAATTCTTTGTTTCATTACTGATTACTAACATCAAATTCAAATTATTATTTTTAAAAAAGAAATTTACTTGCCTTTAATTTTCTGGTTTGATCTTGCATTTATTTCCTGGCCAAAACTACAGCTCTGATCCTTTTGCATTGAGTAGAACTTGTATTTGACTTTTGATTTTCAATCTATCTTGATTTCCAGGTTGTAAACTTGTGAATGTAAATTGTTTTCACTTCTGCTTTGATTTGGAAATATTATTTGTTTGCTGAAACCTGGATTTTAATTTGAGCTTGTTGAACTTTGACCCTGTATTGATTACTGATTTGATTCCAGGCTCCTGATTTCTTTTCCATTGTTTTTGAACAGAGACTTCACTTTTGTTTTCAGGTTTCCGGAACTTGAATTTAAACTTTAATCCAATTTTCTATTTTTGATTTGTTATAGGTTAAATGTTGTCTCTAATCTACTTCCAGGTTGAAGTTTTCCTTTTTCCTTTTTCTGATGATTCTCTTTTTTTAGTTGTAAAATTTGTTTTCGGATCTGAGAAGATGGCAGTAATTTTTTTTTCAGATTTTTCTTTTTGAAATGAATGAGAATTGTTGGTGATCTCTAATCTTTGTTTTACTGTATATTTCAGATTTGGTGAGAGGCTTAATTATTGCATATGGGGGAGCTCAAAAGTTTTTTTTATAATTTTCAATTTTATTATTTTATTCAATTTAAATATAATGAATGCAATTTGTAAAGAGAAATGATTATGAGATCTAATGCATGTTGATTTCCTTCACCAATCTCCTTTATGTATGTTTACATTTGTAATTTTCAAAGACAAAAGAATTTTTTTTTATATCATATTCATTCTATAAATAAATGTACTTCCTTTTATTTTTATATCTACACAAACAAAAATTTATCCCAAATAATTTCTACATTGCAACCTTTAATTTTTGTTCAACATGTTTATACACTTATATATTTATACAATTTACATTCATACATTTTTTAATTTGTTTTTGTACAATTTTATAAAAAGAAATGAATGAATTTGAATATCTTGATTTCATATTAACAATTAGTTACATTTATTTATAAGAGAATTTAAATCTTAAAATAAATCTTTTTGAAATTTATTACAACTTCGAAATATAATTAAAAATTTAGAAAAACAACTATCATTATCCTTTTTTATTAATCTCATGCCTTTAATATCTATTTTATTTTTAATACATTTAATTTTGAAATTCAATATTTGTTTATAATTACTTATCCCTATATTTTTAAATTAAATTTCCATTTATTCGCAATATATTTATTTTTTCCTAAATCTAATATTTATTTGTAAGGTACTTAAGCTTAGATTTCAAATTATATTTCTGCTTATAATCATTTATATAAATATATATCTTTTTTTTAAAATTGGAGAATTCAAATATGCCTAAAATTCCCTTTACAATATAATTTTTTTTTCTAGAAATCTCTAATTAATTCACAATTTATTATCAAAAATAAATTTAATTGCAAAATTAAACTTGAAAAATTCTAGGAATGTTACATATTCCCCCCTTTAAAAAAAAATTCGTCCACGAAATTTGCTAGGGAGACGAGAAAGAATAGATGATAGATAAAGAAATGATTGATCAGACTAGATCGAAATACTTATTCTGCATTCGGACCAAATTAGAATATCAACAATATGAGAACAAACTCATACAATTATTTCACAAGATATTCGGGTCCACCGATCGATGAATATGCAAACGCATTGATTAGTTCGAAGGGATAACTAATCGTTCGTAGAATATATCGGATCCCAGAGAATAGATAGATAGATTGATTCCAAACTCAAGTCAGAATACCGCAAAGTATATAACAACTTGTTCCCTCTTCGGACTTCGATCTACACAAGAAATTACAATAGGATTTCGAATTTGATTTTAATCGATATCGTTTTATTGATTCAATTTAAATTTAGCTTCATATTTGTTAACCAATTTATTTAATTTAAATTTTCAATTTATTTAAATTTTCAATTTCAAATTTCAAATTCATTGATGTTTACATAGAAAGGTTGGTAGGAAAACGACGAAGATACGAAGTAAGAATTTTCTACAACGATTCGTAGGGCCACCATCACGCCAAAACTTCTTTCTGGAGCTGCTACGAAGAAATCAAAAGAATTTTGGAATCGAATCAAAGGAGATTGATAGAGAAAATTGTTATCTCCACTGTTTTACGGTATTGACGCTTTGTAGTGGTACTCCCTTGTCCCTTATCTCGTCCTCTTCTTGCACTCATACTTACTATCCGTGGATAGTAAGAGAATTTACTAACGCATTCGAACGGATATCTTAGGGATATACTCATTCTAGGGTATACTTCACTCCATCTCTAACGAGTTACTTAATGTGTTACACTCCTGAGCTAAAGTTTCAACCCTCATCTCTGATACCAAATATAACGGTATAGGCCTTCGGCCATCGACAGCGGCCTATCTCGACTGGTAGGCTTTTCAACCATCCCAGCCCCGCCGTGGCATACAATGGTACCCCAAACTTGCTTTTACGGCCAGCCTTTCGACTGTCATGCCTTACGGCTAATCAACCCCGTAAAGAGGACGTGTGGGGGTAAGAGTCTCCTCCTTGCCACCAAACAAAAAGCGAGAACCCCCCATCACGTTTCACCAAGATAAGCAAGTGTGGTCCAAGGGTTTTACACAATAGAAGTGCAACATCATCGATCAGTACATATTCAAATACAACAATATATTTCGATAAGCGGTATAAACTATAATGCTAATCTTTCATTTGCAGATCACATATATACATATATCACAGATAATAAATTACATTAAACACCGCTTAAATCAAATAGGGCATCACAATCAGGGATATCAAACAATTCAATCATCCAATAGAATCCAAACATACATATGTAAGATCAGATAATTGTCTG
The DNA here is from genome assembly GCA_030765085.1 of Allium cepa. Lineage (NCBI taxonomy): Eukaryota > Viridiplantae > Streptophyta > Magnoliopsida > Asparagales > Amaryllidaceae > Allium > Allium cepa. The sequence continues at coordinate 890,562,630 of CM060931.1, forward strand.
ATTAATTCAAATCTGATTAACTACTTATGAATTACCAATCCTAGTTAATTAACATTACAAACCATTTTTGATACATTATTCTTTAATCATTTATTAATTAACCATTAATAATAAATTAATTAACCTTTAATTATAATAAATCAACCTTTAATTATTAAATAATTAACATTTAATTATTTAATTCACCATTTAATTAATCATCTTTAATTAGTTAACTAATTAACCCTTAATTAACTAATTACCATTAGATTAATTACCCTAAATTAATTACAGTAAGTGATTATCTCTAAGCTTAAACCAATGTTTATCACTCGATTAATTCACTTTTAATCATTAATTAATTACTTTAATTAAGTAATTATGTTTAAGAAATTTAATTGATTTCATTAATTAATTTTCATTAATTAATTACATTAATTAATTTATCCTCAATTATAAATTTAATTAACCTTATATTAATAATTAATCATCTTTAATTAATTACAATGGTTAATTAATCCTCAATTAACAATCGTTCCCTAATCACCTTCATTAATTAATCATTTCTTAATTAATTTATTCTTAATTACATTAATTAAGTAACCGTTAATTAATTATCATTAAATTATCCTTAATCAGTTACCATTTAATTAATTATCCTAAATTAATTAACCTTAAATTATTAAATAGTTATCCTTTAGTCACTTAATTAATCTTTAATTAGGAAGTTATTCATTAAGTAATTAACCTTCTACCATTGATATTCTATTATTCTTTAACTAGAAATTAATTTACCTTTAATTACTTATATTAAAAAATCATAAATTACTTAATTAATTAAAAGATAAACCAATTAATCTTTATTTTTACTTTAATTACATCACTTAATTAAATTACATTAAATGCTTAACATTGATTTAAGAAATCCTTGGTGAATCATTTCTTGATTATACCATTAAATTACGCTTTGGAAATTAAATTAATCATCTTGATAAAACTTTTACCAAATCGTATTAATATGTTTTTAAAACACTTAATCCTTTAGAAATAAATCATGGAAATTTATTTTAAAACCCTGTAAATAAGTTTACTTTAAAAAATTTGATTTATATCCTTTTAAAACTTATTCAACTCAATAAGCTACAATGTGACGCCCCACCTCTATGCTCACAATAACAAAGGATATTAAAAGGAAATACTGTCTGTTATTACGAAGAATAAAGCTGGATAGGAGCGGCCATCCGTAGTTAGGCCTTACACTAGTATTGGTTATCTCGGTAGGAGTGGTATATATATTTTTCTTCTCTTTGTCTGTATACTCCCATCGACATATCCAATTCCAGTATAAAACGAGCTACGATGGTTCATAATAGTTTAGGACAATATATATAATAACAACACAGATAAGCTAAATGCGGAACACAGATAGTATAAGATCTTATATATATATATATATATATATATATATATAACTGAAGTTAGTTACAATACATGTGATACAATACATATGATACAACTACAACTGTCAATACTGGAAGTTACATATAAAAGTACATTATCGTGAATAATATACATAAATACATATCATCCTAGAAATGACAAAAACTACTCCAAAAGATATGAAGAGACTTCATAGCTCAAGAAGCAACCAAAGAAAGATATCAACAACCTGAAAATAACTCGGTCTGACCCGAGTATTAAATTCAAAAGAAAATAATACGCGGGTCAGTCCAATTCAAACTCGGTTATTACTGCACGGAAGCAATAATAATTAACAACAAATAGACGACAGTCACAATAAATCTCATCTATACAATCCTTTAATAAGGAAATCAGATAACTTGAAGATAAATAGAAGTATCATCAATGAAGATAATTTGAAAACAACATAATGCCTAAACGGCAATTTACAACAAGTGGCCAAAGCAAAACCCTAGCCACTGAAACAACAGAATCTAATTATCGAAACGATAATTAGAAAACGCATAATCTAATCATCTAGAAGATAATTAGATAGCAACAAAATAATCAAATTAACCGAATCAAAATACAATTTCAAAATATTGAATTTGACACACGAAACAATTCAAACAATTAAAATATCAATAAAGATGTCAAATCTGTTTTGGCTGCAGTACACGCTGACGTGCACTACCTCACCACTAAAGTGGTGAAATACACAAAAGCTCAATGGATCAAAAGCAAATGTCACCAACTCAAATCGAAATGAACCGGATGGAACTGCAACAGCTAGCACAACATCCACCCAGTAACCACCAAATGAACAAAGTGCACATGAATGCACAATGAAAGTCCACAAACGAGCACAAGGTCAAACCCAAAATACCGGATTCAACTCAAGTGCAATTAGAAAACAAATCCAAATGCATATCAGACAATGTTGCGAGATTCAAAATGCATTCATGTATACCCAAGACTGAAAACAAAGGCAACACAACTCAAATGCAAAGCACAAAGGCTCGAATGACCAAGTGCACAAGGCAGTGGTACAACTTGAAGACACAGCAGAATGAAGGAGAGAGCACCAAAGATATGGCACCACAGCACACAACAGTAAAAGACTATAAACCTAACGGTGAAAATTGGCAAAAGTGAAGACTTCCTGAAGCACATGTGCGTAGACTTAAAGAACAAGACCACATACAAGTAGCATGACAGTGAAACATGCCAGAGTGACGATTACAGGTGCAAAGCACCTGTCCAGACATGGAAGAAAGACTAATGAATGCAACAAAACAACTCGACCAGTTCAATATGCTATGCACAGGAACCAAGGCTATGAGTTCAAATGCATACAACCAAATACAAGTTCATAAAGCACACGTGCCCAGACCAAAAACAGAAGGCAACATGGAATCAATGTGAAAACTAAAAACACATGAACACCTAGATAGGCGGGAAATATGTAACCAAAATTAGTGTTATAACCATGTCACCAGATAATAGAAGTTACCAAGATGAACTCCATCAATGCGATGCCATTGAACAGCAGGTCAAAGTCAAAATCCATACAGAACAATTTAACATGACATCAACCTAATGTAGTTTAATATCAAATATTTTCCAAAGTTGCTGGCTGAATTCAATTTACAGAGAAATAAATCAAAGCAACAGCCGAAGTCCCAGAGACAAAAATCAAAACCATGGCAAGTTTCAAGTTCGAACTAGTAAAAATCAAAGCCAGATGTGAATGAACAAATCAATATCATCAACATCCATACAAAAACAGTGCCGTGATAACCGATAAAACAAGAAATCAAACCAAGTCAAAATCATCAACGACGAAACCAAATCGAACGCGTGGTACTATGTTTGAATTTAAGATGCGAGTGTAAATCACTCACCTTGCTTCGAAGAACAAAATCTAATCTCGCAGCCGAAATCAAAGATCGAACGAACTAGAGTCGACGTCGTGCCATCACGAAGTCGATCGAATTAAAAAATCGAAACCCTAGCAGCGGCCATTTTTCTTTTTATTTGTTTAGGGCTTGCGAATGAATGAAATGAAAAAAATGAGGAACGGGCTATTATTTCTTATAATTATCACAGCACCACGAATAATAAAAGAAATGTGGGCCGAGATAAAGCCTGCCTAACTCTTTTAACAAATTATGAAAAAGAATTTCAACCCGATTAAAATCCCAATAGCAATAAGATAGCACATTAATCGTTTAATGATGAAAATAAGTTGATGCAAAACCCCGGGTTGTTACAGACTCCCCTCCTTATAAAAATTGCGTCCCCACAATTTTCATAATTAAAGTCGTCAATAACATTATTTTTCTAACATAAACTGGTTAAGCTAGAAAAATAAAGGTCAAGAATACAAACGCCAAAGAAATCTTTTAATTTCATAAAAGAAATTCACAAATTCTCAAAAATATCTAATTATCAAAAACAATAATCAGAAATCTCAAATCAACAAATATCTAATTATCAAAAACGATAATCAGAAATCTCAAATCAACAAATCTCCAATTATCAAAAACGAAAATCAGAAATCTCAAATCAACAAATATTTAATTATCAAAATCGATAATCAAAAATCTAAAATGAACAAATATCTAATTATCAAAAACGATAATCAAAAATCTCAAATCAATAAATATCTATTTATCAAAAACGATGATCAGAAATCTCAAATCAACATGAGACGACTCGACTTTCTATCTCCAGGAAATCGCATCATCAATGAAGAAAGAAAGGGATGGAAGAAGAAAAGAAAGAGAAAAAGAATACAAACAACAACTGATAGCTCACAACGGAACGAATGAAATATAATAAATCACATAAAATATTACATAGTATCATATTACATCAGAGTACACAACATATACAATACAGATTAGACAGTTATAAACATCTCTGTCTAATATACAATTCAAGATACAAGATACAGATACAACAAACACAGCGGAAACATAATATAACTACACGTGGAAGCCTTCTGCTCCATATCTCCTCCAGAATTCGTCAAGCTAACCTGAATCACTTGACTACTCATATAAAATATGAGTACCCAAGAGTTTAATAAAATAGAAAATAAACACTCGGGTCAGACAGGGGTCTGGTGTGAGTAAACGGTTTAAGATTGCTTAACTTTAAAAAAATCCTTTGAAAAGAAAGGTATCACGTGTTAACTCCTCTTCGTTGGAAACTGGAAAATGTGGAGCGACCTAACTAGAACAACGACCTAACTAGACTAACGACCTAACTAGACCAGCGACCTAAGAGACCTAGCGACCTAAAGGATAATGCGACCTAGCGACCTAAAGGATAATGCGACCTAGCGACCTAAAGCTTTAGCGACCTAAAGCTTCAGCGACTTAGCGACCTATGAGCCAGAGCAACCTTACGATCTAAGAGATGGAGCGGCCTAACGACTTAACTTTTCAAGTGACCTAAAAGTAGCTGCGACCTAAGGGAAGCTGCGACCTACAGAACTCTGCGACCTAAGGAAAGCTGCGACCTATGGAATTCTGCGACCTATAGAAATCTCATGACCTAAGATAGGTCGCTCACGACCTAAAGACATTGCATTAGAAGGCCGCCTTTTCTATGCCGCTACTAGTAAGGTCGCTCACGACCTAGAACTTGTGCAAATCAGCATGCGTGTTCTTGTGAAAGAGAAGACAGTGCATCTTAGGTCAGTCACGACCTACGACCTAACTTAGGTCGGTCACGACCTAACTCCGAAAAATGCCTATAAATACGACCCTAGTTCCAACTAGAAAAGGACTTTTGGCTCATTCATTTCAAGCGCCGTTACTCTGCTGCATTCTGAACTACTTCAACACCTTCAAGGAACTTCACGAAGAAATCAAACACGTCAAACGTGTGTTCAAAGATTTGGATCGACATTGAAGTTTAGGCTACTTGTTCTAAGTCACTTGAAACTCAAAGTGTGTTGTAATCAAAGTGTAACTGTATTGACTTGTAATCAAATCGTCAATAAAGATATTCAAAGTGGACGTAGGCCATCTCTTAAGCCGAACCACTATAAAATTGCTGTTGTTTACTGTTTTTTCACTATTATCTGCTTATAATCTGTTCCCGAGCTATCGGGTGGTGCTTTCACGATCTCACTTCATACACCGGGGTGTTAGCGTTCAAATTTTAGCGTTAACATCACGTAAGACTCCCCACACATAAACATGGAAAAGTTTTTACCTTACGCTAACCAAAACATTTGATAGGAAATCCAGTGATATTATAATAGTGTCTAGGGTTTTCAAGTAAATAAGAAATAGCCGAAATTGTTACATGATTAAATTCCAGCTACTAACCACAAAAGTGGGTAATACAAACAAAAGTATGGTCTCGTAGGAAGAGTGGGTTTCCATCAATGGCAGGGCTCCCGGGGTACTGCCCGTCACAGTACGTGGCCTAGATCACCGTACCGAGGAGCCACCCTAACTCCCCTGCAACACAAGGCCGGAACCATTCCTTATTGAATAGTCTCGAACAAGACAACCCCGCATTTGGCGCGCGATTCCAACTGCCCACACAGCCGAATAAAAAGGGACTTCTAGACAGGGGAAAATCTTGCTCTCTAGTGGGAGCTACCCACGAAGCCTTGCTGCACCTCCCCTGTTTTAGCCATTCCCGGTTGATGAGGCTTGAAGCTGCGATTACCTTTATAGAACACATCTATCTTAGAATGCTCATCATCCGTCTGACGATGTTCTCAAAGCATTCAATCCATACAAGTTCGTTTCGGGTTCGAACGAAACTAAAGGCACTATCTCGTTGCACTCATATTGGAATCACCCTTAGAGTCAACGACCATAGCCTTTTCTCTCTAAATCACCATCTCGAATCTATAAGTACTATTCCGTCAACTGATTATGGAATCACCCACAGAGTCATTCTGACGTATAGTCCTTACACCTGGAGTCTTCACTTGCTCCACTTGGATTCACGACCTGACATTTAATTGGAATCGATGTGGTTTTCGGATCTCAAATATGAATACCCGATCCCGGTCTCATCGAAACCAAACGCCATTTTAATGTCCAAGTTGTACTTAAGGGTTTAAACAGTTAAATTTATATTCAGGATGATATATAAACAGATAGATGAATCACATTATCACAATAGATAATTCACATCAAACATTCATCTCCACAATGCAGCATATCACATATCATAGATATCCAAATCATCCAGTATCAACCAATATCAAACACCCAATATCAATCACTCAATATTGATCATCCAATATCAATTAATCAACAAATATTAATCAATCAACCAAGCAGAATTGATTAACTCTTAATCAATTTGATTACCTAAAATCCTCCTTCATTTATTTATTCTAAATAAATTAATCATCTCTAATGATCTTCCCCAAATTAACCTTCCTTGATTAATTATACTTTAATTACATTCAAATAATCATCCTTAACCATATTCAGTAATTAACCTTTAATTACTATCATTAATTTCAATAATTAATGATCATTCATTTACTTCCATTAATTAACTAAAATTAATTGCATTAAACCTCAATTAATTACAATTAATTAATCATACTTAAACTAGTCACTTATATTAATCATTCTTGATTAATATCATTAATTTTATTAATTAATGATCTCCATTAACTAATAATTCTCTTTAATAAAATAATTAACTTCTAATTAATCAACTCATAAATCATAATTAGTAATTAACAATTTGTAATTACTTATCTTAATTAATTAACTTCTTAATTAATTATATTAACCTATAATTAATGTAATTAATTAATCTTTAATTACTTAATTTAGTAATTATTAATCAACTTAAATTAACAAATAATCCTTAATTAAATACCTTATTAATTAATTACATTTTAATTAATTACATTTAGTGATTAATCTTTATTTAGACACATTTCATTAATTAATCTCATTAATTACTGAAATAATTAAGTAATTAACTCTTAATTATTTAATAAGTAATTATCTCTGATTACTTTATTAATAACTCTTAATTACTCTCTTAATTAATTACCTTAACAAATAATTGATTCCATCATTAATCAATCCTTAATTCTTTAATTAAGTAATTACTTCATAATTAATTAATTTCAAAATTATATTAATCGATTTCTTAATTGATAACAACAAGTGATTATCCATTAATCACTTCAACTAATTACTCCCATGAGTAACTTCTCTAATTATTCCCATAAGTAATTACCATTCAAATTTTATTTGAAATAAACCATTGCTTACTTCATTTAGTAATCACACTTAATTATCTCATAATTAAGTGATTAAATAAACAGTTAACTAATTATTTAAAATTAATTAAACAATTAATTAATTAGCTTCTAATATTAAAGAAAAAAATCTTTAATAAATTAAGAAAACCATAAATCTTAATCAAACTTAGCTTATTAACAAATCATATAAATAAGTATTCTTAAGTTAATTATCTAAATAAATTAACCTTATTATTGTCATAAATAAATTGTTTGAATAATTTAAATCTTATTAATTCAAAGACAAATTATTAAGCTTTGTTACAAAATCGTAATAATAGTCTTACTTGGGGATAAAGCATTTATAAATCATTTCCAAATTTCAAAAACACTTTGAATTATCAAAATAAACTAATTTATTTTCAATATAAATTGAAAATTTATTATTAAAACATTACTTCAAAACTTTAACTTAAATCTTTGATTTAATAGTTAAATTCAAAATACTCTTTAAATTTGTATTTTAAAACTTAATTAAGATAATTATTTTTAAAAACAGACATCTTAAAACCTTTTAAATTTGAAATATAAATTAAATTTTCACTTTTAAATGTTTGATATACTTTCACTTTTAAAATAACAAGTTTAACTTTTCATTTCACCTCCTTATAAACTTGTTTAATAACTTTGACTTGATTTTTACTTGTTCTACTTAACAAGTCTAATCTGCATATACAATACACAGAGTAAAGCAACAAACTCGAGTACCAACCCGGGAAAGCCCCGTGTCTTCCCCGAAGCCAACCCAACACAATCTCCTTCGAGTTGCCCCCGAAACACACGTGAGAACATACCCGAGAAAATTCGACTTCCCTAAATCCAAACTTCCCAGACCCAAAACTGTGCACACCACTAACACAGTGCACATGCACCTCCACCGCCGGCCACCAACGTTCATCGCGATGACCCACCACGGTCACAGAATCACATGCGAGCACCACCATAATCCCAGATCAAAGAAATATAAATCGAATCGAAAACGACCCCTCTTGCTCGAGACTACGGCTGACTCGAACCCAAAAATCCATCACCACCGATGGTCGCCTCCACCAGAAAACCCCAACGATCACCTTAAAGCATCGCCACCACCTCCACACCACTATTCCCAAGTCGCGATCGATCCCGAATCCTTATCCACGTCTCAAATCCCTCGGCTACCCAGAGGAACAAAAACCAATACTAAACCCTACTTTAATCTAATTCGATCAATTAAGACATTGGAAAAATTTTATAGCAATTTTCCCATCATCTTCAACCTACAAACAAGCTTCGATCCAAGTTTCACACCAAATTAATGTATAGATAATTGGCAATTGCCAAAAACCCACTTTTCAAACAAAACCAAATTTCTAATCAATTTGTCAACTAAATTTTTTGATATTAACTCCTAAATTCATTATTTTCTGCCATGATTACAATCATGTAATCCAAATCCAAAATTAAATAAGTTGATTTTTAACATATATAAATGTTTCACTGCTTATTTCAAATTAAACATTTATTTGCTAAATTATAATTCCAGAATTTATCTCATACTTGATATTATACTACACAAACATCTTTAATTCAAAAATCCAAGATAAGTATAATTTTAATTTGAGTTAAGAATTCTTTTTAGAAAAAAAACAACAGAACCCTGGGGTGTATAACAAAGAAGCAAATGTACTAATAATTTAACAAACCCAACTTTAAATAAACATGCATTCACATTATCGAACATATAAACATATTAAATCTATGTTACTGCAATATTTATCACTAATATCAATATAACTTAAGATTTTAAAACTGTCTTTAAAATAAAATTTACTCAACTTTTAAATTTTGCAGAGCACAGCAGTTTAATTCATTCCAGGCCTTGAATCTTAAATTTGAAAAAAAAACTTTGATGCTTGCAGATAAAATCCTACTGCATGCTTCAATTGATGATTTGCAGGTTGAGATTTGAAGTTGAATATCCATTTGAATTTACAGGTTGAAGATGATATGAAGTTGCAGGTCTGATGTTTGAAGTGTAGATTTTAAATTTTCAGGTTGATCTTGAACTTGATTCTTTGAAATGCAGGTGATCAAATGTTGTAGACTTCAATGTGCAGGTTGAAGTTTTTAATTGAGTATAGATTTTAAATTTGCTTTTGGTTTTATTTTCAGATTTGAAGATAATAATTTCAGTTTTGCCATTATTTTCTGAAAGAAAGAAGGGAGAGAAGAAAAGAATTTGAGCTGAGGAAAAATGAAAGCGTTTGAGAAAATTAGTTTCTTCTAAAAAGAATTATTAAAAATTAAAAATAAAATAGTGCCACATGTCACAGATACTTACATTTGTCATTATATTATTTAGTTTTCTAACATTTGTCACATAATTAGCTTAATCTTCTAACATCTGTTTTAGAGATGCCTTAAAATACTTACACATGTTACTTGTGTATTTTTATTAAATTTTACTTAATTTAAATGTTAACATAAACTAACATATTTAATTTACTTTATTAATTAATACTTACATATGTAAATATAAGTTTAGTCCTTTTAAAAAAATATTAGAAAACAAATTATAATACAAATATATTCTTATGGATTTAAAAATCTTAAAACATTTATTTATATACATTTATAACTATTTAAATTGAAGCATTTAAAAAGAAAGCAAAACAAACTTTGTTTAAATTCCTTTTCAAACTATCATATTTTAAAATAAATAACAATCTTATATTTTAAAAAAACAAACAATTATCTGATATTTTTAAAACAAATTGTATTAAACTAAATTACCCTTTGAAAAACATTAACTCTAAAACAAACCTTTAAATTATAATCTCATACATATACAAATTAACCATAGATTAAACTAAACTTAAAACAATATTAAATTATAACATATACAAATATATATACATTACAATTTGAAAATTCTTCTTTTATTTAAAACAAAAGATATCCCATTCACAATATATATCAAATATATATATTATAAATAGAATAAAATTTTATTAGCTTTGGAAAATAAATCTTATCAATATTCTAAATTGTCAGAAAGATATTGATCACGATTATCAGATTAAATATTTATTAACCTTTAAAAAGAATAAATTTATCAGTTTAAATTAAAATTATAAAGAAAAATTATCTAACCAGTTAAATTTTTTATGCAGATTATTAAATTTATATTGCCCAAAATTCCGGGTTGTTACACAACAAATATCAAATTATCAAAAACGATAGTCAGAAATCTCAAATCAATAAATATCTAATTATCAAAACGATAATCAGAAATCTCAAATTAACAAATATCTAATTATCAAAAACAATAATTAGAAAGAACAAATATCTAATTAACAAAAGTGATAATTAGAAATCTCAAATCAACAAATATCTAATTATCAGAACGATGATCTGAAATCTCAAATCAACAAATATCTAGTTATCCAAAATGAAAATTAGAAATCTCAAATCAACAAATATCTAATTATCGAAAACGATAATCAGAAATTTCAAATCAACAAATATTTAATTATCAAAAATGATAATCAGAAAAAACAAATATCTAACTATCAAAAACGATAATCAGAAATCTCAAATCAACAAATATCTAATTATTAAAACGATAATCAGAAATCTCAAATCAATAAATATCTAATTATCAAAAACGATAATCAGAAACAACAAATATCTAATTATCAAAAACGATAATCAGAAATCTCAAATCGACAAATATCAAAAACGATAATCAGAAACAATAATTATCTAATTTTCAAAAACGATAATCAGAAATCTCAAATCAACAAATATCTAATTATCAAAAATGATAGTCAGAAATCTCAAATCAACAAATATTTAATTATCAAAATGTTATTCAGAAATCTCGAATCAACAAATATCTAATTATCAAAAACGATAATCAGAAACAACAAATATCTAATTATCAAAAACGATAATCAGAAATCTCAAATCAACAAATATCCAGTTATCAAAAACGATAATCAAAAATCTCAAATCAACAAATATCTAATTATCAAAAACGATAATCAGAAACAACAAATATCTAATTATCAAAAACGATAACCAGAAATCTCAAATCAACAAATATCTAATTATCAAAAACGATAATCAGAAACAATAATTATCTAATTATCAAAAACGGTAACCAGAAATCTCAAATCATCAAATATCTAATTATCAAAAACGATAATCAGAAATCTCAAATCAACAAATATCTAATTATCAAAACGATAATCAAAAATCTCGAATCAAAAAATATCTAATTATCTAAAACGATATTCAGAAACAACAAATATCTAATTATCTAAAAGGATAATCAGAAATCTCAAATCAACAAATATCTAATTATAAAAAAAGATAATCAGAAATCTCAAATCAACAAATATCTAATTATCAAAAGCTGTAATTAGAAACAACAAATATCTAATTATCAAAAACGATAATCAAAAATCTCAAATCAACAAATATCTAATTATCAAAAACGATAATCAGAAATCTCAAATCAACAAATACACGATAATCAGAAATCTCAAATCAACAAACATCTATTTATCAAAAATGATAATCAGAAAAAACAAATATCTACTTATCAAAAACGATAATCAAAAATCTCAAATCAACAAATATCTATTTATCCAAAATGATAATCAGAAACAACAAATATCTAATTATCAAAAAATTTAATCAGAAATCTCAAATCAACAAATAACTAATTATCAAAAACGATAATCAGAAACAACAAATATCTAATTATCAAAAACGATAATCAGAAATCTCAAATCAACAAATATCTAATTATCAAAACGATAATCAGAAATCTCAAATCAACAAATATCTAATTATCAAAAACGATAATCAGACACAACAAATATCTAATTATCAAAAATGATAATCAGAAATCTCAAATCAACAAATATCTAATTATCAAAAACGATAATCAGAAACAACAAATATCTGACTATCAAAAACGATAATCAGAAATCTCAAATCAACAAATATCTAATTATCAAAAATGATAATCAGAAACAACAAATATCTAATTATCAAAAACCATAATCAGAAATCTCAAATCAACAAATATCTAATTGTCAAAAACGATAATCAGAACTCATATCAGCAAATATCTAATTACCTGTAAATAATTAGAAACAAAAAATATGTAGAAATCAATTAAGATGACTAGAAAATCAACATAAAAGGTGGATCGATCCCAACAAATAGTGAATTTTAGCTACGCCTCACGTGCATCTCATATGGCCGAAGCCTACCAAGTACTATATTTTTGGCGCCCAACAAATGACCCGAAGGTCCAAAAAATGACCCGAAGGTCCAACTAATGACCCGAAGGTCTAGTACTAGTATTGACCCGAAGGTCCAACAATAACCCGAAGGTCCAACAAAGTAGCTCGAAAGCCCAACAAATTCATCAGAATCATCAAATCGCAGATATTTCAATTAACGAGTTCGGAATTAACCGAAATAGTGAACGCACATGTCCCATACCACGTGTTTTACTAAATCGTTCAAATCTCGTCATCGTTTCCTTGAAAGTCCCAAATTGTGTATTTTAAATAAATAACATTTTATGTTCTCAAACGGACAAGTCCAGAATTAAGCGAATCAGTAAAAGTTAGGGTTCATAGTCCTCGATTTTGCTGAATCGTTTAAATCGCTTCCTCATTCTTTTGAAAGCGCAAGCTGTAAAATTTTTGAAATTTTTTTTATTTTAAAACGATTTCAAAACCCATGATTAAAATAGCAACATCAGTAACAATATCGATAAGGAAATTGCACTACTCAAAACACCGTAAAAACGGATACCAAATCAGCATTGCGGGATAACCGCTTGAAAATTCACTTTAAATTTGACGGTTACTGAAGTCAAAGAGACAAGAATTATAAAACGTCAAAATCTCATCAAAATAATTCGCATCAAATATAATTCCAGTGAATTTTCATTCATTAAAAATGTCAACAAAACACCGTGTTTCAAAAATTTAGCACCATGTAAAAAATCCCATTATAAAAATAACGGTAACAAAATACGTTTAAAACCAAACACCGGTTCAACGTGAAATTAATGCAGTAACATGCAACTCAAATTTTCATGCACACTACAAGATGAACATAAAAATCACTCGATTATATCTTCAATGAAGATAATTTAAAACATCAAAAATCTCAACAAAATCGCATAACTGCAATCGCTTTGAATCCTCAAATCGGATTCGAAATTTTCAAAGAAAATAAATAAACACATCTACGTAAAAACACAACGAATTTGATTTCATTTTCATATTTTAATTTTTAAATTAAAAGGATTATGAGATGTACTCAGCGAAGACAGTCTCATTGTTTCCGTTGCACACTCTGATAAGCAGAATACAAATTACTCAATCATCAATACACAATTTCACTTTTTATTTTAAATAAAGATATTTAAAAATTTCATCATAATTTCAAAACTTTAGTTTTGACTCAAGGCACAAATAAACATCAACATTGTAATACATGTTCCATCTAAGTTGTGTTCTATATTATGTCCATAAACCCCTCGCTTTGATACCAACTGTGACGCCCCACCTCTATGCTCACAATAACATAGGGTATTAAAAGGAAATACTGTCTGTTATTAGGAAGAAAAGGCTAGATAGGAGAGGCCATCCGTAGTTAGGCCTTACACTAGTGTTGGTTATCTCGATAGGAGTGGTGTATATATTTTTCTTCTCTTTGTCTGTATACTCCCATCGACATATCCAATTCCAGTATAGAATGGACTACGATGGTTCATAATAGGTTAGGACAAGTATATAATAACAACATAGATAAGATAAATGCGGAACACAGATAGTATAAAATCTCATATATATATATATATATATATATATATATAACTGAAGTTAGTTACAATACATGTGATACAATACATATGATACAACTACAACTGTCGATACTGGAAGTCACATGTACAAGTACATTACCGTGAATAATATACATGAATACATATCATCCTAGAAATGACAACGACTACTCCAAAAGATATGAGGAGACTTCATAGCTCAAGCAGCAACCCAAAGCAAGATATCAACAACCTGAAAATAACTCGGTCTGACCCGAGAATTAAATTCAAAAGAAAATAATACACGCGTCAGTCTAATTCGAACTCAGTTATTAATGCACGGAAGCAATAATAATTAACAACAAATAGACGACAGTCATAATAAATCTCGACTATCCAACCCTTTAATAAAGAAATCGGATAACGATAGATATAACACGAAACAGCATTAAACATCAAATCAGCAAATTCAAATCATGAACAAAGATAAATAGAAGTATCGTCAATGAAGTTAATTTGGAAACAACAAAATTTCCTAAATGGCAATTTACAACAAGTGGCCAAAGCAAAACCCTAGCCAGTGAAACAACAGAAAAAAAAATCTAATTATCGATATGATAATTAGTAAACGCATAATCTAATCATCTAGAAGATAATTAGATAGCAACAAAATAATCAAATTAACTGAATCAAAATACAATTTCAAAATATTTAATTGGACACACGAAACAATTCAAACAATTGAAATATCAATAAAGATGTCAAATCTGTTTTGGCTGCAGTACACGCTCACGTGCAATGCCTCGCCACTACAGTGGTGAAATACACAAAAGCTCAATGGATCAAAAGCAAATGGCACCAACTCAAATCAAAATGAACCGGATGGAACTGCAACAGCTAGTACAACATCCACCCAGTAACCACCAAATGAACAAAGTGCACATGAATACACAATGAAAGTCCACAAACGAGCACAAGGTCAAACCCAAAATACCGGATCCAACTCAAGTGCAATTAGAAAACAAATCCAAATGCATATCAGACAATGTTGCGAGATTCAAAATGCATTCATGTATACCTTAGACTGGAAACAAAGGCAACACAACTCAAATGCAAAGCACAAAGACTCGAATGACCAAGTGCACAAGGCAGTGGTACAACATGAAGACACAGCAGAATGAAGGTGAGAGCACCAAAGATATGGCACCACAGCACACAACAATAAAAGACTATAAACCTAATAGTGCAAATTGGCAAAAGTGAAGACTGCCTGAAGCACACTTGCCCAGACTCAAAGAACAAGACCGCATACAAGTAGCATGACAGTGAAACATGCCAGAGTGACGATTACAGGTGCAAAGCACCTGTCCAGACATGGAAGCGAGACTAATGAATGCAACAAAACAACTCGACCAGTTCAATATGCTATGCACAGGAACCAAGGCTACGAATTCAAATGCATACAACCAAATACAAGTTCATGAAGCACACGTGCCCAAGCCAAAGACAGAAGGCAACATGAAATCAATGTGAAAACTACAAACACATGAACACCTAGATAGGCGGAACATATGTAAATAAAATTAGTACTGTAACCATGTCACTAGATAACAGAAGTTACGAAGATGAACTCCATCAATGTCGATGCCATTGAACAACGGGTCAAAGTCAAAATTCATACAGAACAGTTCAACATGACATCAACCTAATGCAGTTTAATATCAAATATTTTCCAAAGTTACTGGCCGAATTCAATTTACAGAGAAATAAATCAAAGCAACAGCCGAAGTCCCAGAGAAAAAAATCAAAACCATGGCAAGTTTCAAGTTCGAACTAGTACAAATCAAAGCCATATGTGAATGAACAAATCAATATCATCATCCATACGAAAACAGTGCCGTGATAACCAAGAAAACAAGAAATCGAACCAAGTCAAAATCAAGTCATAAATCATCAACGACGAACCAAATCGAACGAGAAGCATGGTACTAAGTTTGAATTTAAGATGCCAGTGTAAATCACTCACCTTGCTTCGAAGAACCAAATCTAATCTCACAGCCGAAATCAAAGATCGAACAAACCAGAGTCGATGCCGTGGCATCACGAAGTCGATTGAAGTCAAAAATCGAAACCCTAGCAGCGGCCATTTTTCTTTTCGTTTGTTTAGGGCTTGCGAATGAATGAAATGAAAAAAAATGAGGAACGGGCTATTACTTCTGATAATTATCATAGCACCACAAATAATAAAAGAAATGTGGGCCGAGATAAAGCCTGCCTAACTCTTTTAACAAATTATGAAAAAGAATTTCAACCCGATTAAAATCCCAATAGCAATAAGCTAGCACCTTAATCGTTTAATGACGAAAATAAATTGGTGCAAAACCCCGGGTTGTTACATATAAAATCATTCATTCAAAGTTAATCAAATCTTCTACTTTAAAGTAAACCCAAGTTATACAGAATATTCACGGATTCCAGTTGTTAGAAAAATTGGCAAACCCAATTACATCGAACACTCCCCACCACTGCTTCAACCTTCTTCCCAAAAACAAATCATCCTTGATACACAGTGACATAGGTGTACGTGCACATACATTCAGGCCATCTTCGATTGGCACATACGTTCACGACTTAACAGGATAGGTTGAGATTGATCTAGGCTGGAAGAAACAATTCGGTAGTGAAAAATTGTCCAAGTGCTGAGTCGTCCACGACCTAAAGGTTAAAGTCGTCCATGACCCAAAGGAAAAGTCGCGTTAAGGACCTAGAGGCTAAGTCGCTCATACGACCTAGAGGTTAAGTCCCAAAAGTTGTCGGATCGGCCAAATCTGCTATTGTCGCAGGGATCTTTAAGTTGCCCGGGTTCCTTAGGTTGTTTCTGGATGATGCAGCCATCCAAGGCTATCTCCCGTTGGAACCAATAAGCCCTACTACTCATCAATTACACTTTTCCACGTGTTTATCCACCATTGTGTCGTTTGAAGCACCATACCTAAACCCAAAATCCACTAACCTGTTAAACAAGTGTTTCTTCGTCTCCTCCAAACATCTAAGATCCCATCACCTCCTCCAAATTTCCAGAAACTATTGCTAACTACACGAATTCAAACACTTGCCAAATAACTCCATAAGATCCTAAGCCGATTCATTTTTTAAGGCAACTGCCAACAGTCGACGATGGTCAAAGGACGAATCAGGGTGTAATCTCACAGCATGGAAACAAAAACTGTATTGAAATGGTTATGGAGGGGTTGGTGGCAAACACAATGGAAAGATGATCGGAATTACCTAAACCTGATGTTGAAATAGCGGTCAAGGATGCAAAGAGGAGGATTTTGTGTTAAATTTTAAGCTCGGATGCAACAATGGCGGCAGAATGATAAGCAATAAAGTAAAGAGGGAGAAGCGACTTAACAGCTTATATTGGAAGTAGAGGAGAAGATGGATGGACGCGCGAGTTAACAAGCTTCTTGAGTCGCCCACGACTTAGGGACTAAATCGAAGCACACGACCTACGACCTATGACCTAGGCATGTACATCGAGGGGCAAATGTTAACTCCTATGTTCAGCGACTCAGTGACACAAAGGAATTGGCGGCTTAACATATGAAGTGGGCTAAGCGACTTAACTTCTGAAGTGAAGCAGCGACTCAAAGGGTATGCGACTTAAGGAGGTCAACGACTCAAAGGGTATACGACTTAAGGACTTAACGACTTAAGAGGGTTGGACGACTTAAGGACCTAACGGCCTAAACACTCTGGAGTTATCGACTTAACTAGTAAGCAACTCATGGAGTTATCGACCTAACGGCCTAAACACTCTGCGACCTAACGTGCTAAAGCAACAGCGACCTAACATCTTCTGCAAAAACAGGGGTCCCACAACCACTAGGTTGCTCGCGACTTAAGTCGGCCACGACCTAAGTTATAACAGGCTTATCCCTAAGTCGCCTAACTCCTTAGTTCATTTGAGAAAGGATCAAGAACTACGCTACCCTGTTCTACTGTGACCTTAAGTCGCGCCCGACCTACCGACCTATGACCTGACTTAAGTCGCTCACGACCTAATACTTAGAGAATAAATAGAGCCGCTTTCCCAGATGCAGGGGAGATCTACCAAATGATTAGGTACGAGCCTGTTAAGTCGTGACTCGTATCTTCCTAACTCGCGAACGAGTTATGGTATATCCTAGGTCGCGCAAGACCTATAGCTCCATCCAAAACTCTCTATAAATACGGCATGAGCTCCAACATGATGGGGACTTTTCCGATCATTTTCTTCAAAGCATCGAGACTCTGCCATCTTCAAACCAAGCCTTACTCCAACACTTGAAATTCACAAGAAGCTTCAATCAACTTCAAATAAGATTCAACACATTCAACCATGAATTCGGAGAATTCTCTTGCATCGAAGTTTTTCTAGCTACTTGTCTTTTGAAGTGAATTGTAATTGAAGGAAACTGTAAAGGATTGTAATCATATTAGCAATAAAGAAGGATTGAAGTGGACGTAGGCTTGATCGTAAGCCGAACCACTATAAACTCTGTGTCTCTTACTGCTTTTTCAGTGAATTACTGCTTTTTCTGTTTCCCGTGTTAACGGGTGGTGCTTTCATTCAAATCTCTATTTGCATCGGGGTGTTAGCGTCTGACTTTTTACGTTAACATACAGCGTTTTGTTTTTAGCTATTAGAAGGAGTGTTTTTTTTAAAAAAAGGTAAAAAGGGGTAATTAGTTAAGTTATAGTACAACATTTTGTTTATTTTACATCATTTGGTTTTAAGCTATTCGAAGTATTTTTTTTAAAAGGTAAAAGGAGGTTATTTCTTAAGTTATAGTACAATATTTTGTCTATTTTACAGCGTTTTTTTCAGCTATTGGAAGTAGTTCTTTTTTAAAAAAAAAGTAAAAGGGGCAATTTCTTAAGTTATAGTAAAGCATTTTTCTATTTTATAGCGTTTTGTTTTTAGCTAATGGAAGTAGTTTATTTTAAAAAAAAAGGTAAACATGGGTAATTTCTTAAGTTATAGTATAGCATTTTTTCTGTTTTACGGTGTTTTGTTTTAAGCTATTGGAAGTAATTTTTTTCTTAAAAATGTAAATGGGGGTAATTTCCTAAGTTATAACACAGCGTTTTGTCCATTTTACAAAGTTTTTTTTTAGGCTATTGGAAGTATTTTTTTTAAGAAAAAAGGGTAAATGGGGGTAATTTCTTAAGTTATAGTATATCATTTTGTCATTTTACAACGTTTATTTTTAAGCTATTGGAAGTAGTTTTTTTTTTAAAAATATGATAAAAGGGGTAATTTCATATGTTATAATACATCATTTTGTCTAATTAACAACGTTTTGTTTTAAGCTATCGGAAGTAGATTTTTTTTTTATAAAAAACGGTAAAAGGGGGAAAATTTTAAGTTATAGTATAGCATTTTGTCTATTTTACAACGTTTTGTTTTAAGCTATTGGAAGTAGTTTTTTTTGTTTAAAAAAGGTAAAAAGCGATAATTTCCTAAGTTATAGTACATGATTTTGTCTATTTTACAACGTTTTGTTTTAAGCAATTGGAAGTATGTTTTTTTAAAAAGGTAAAAAGGGGTAATTTCGTAAGTTATAGTACAACATTTTGTTTATTTTACTGCATTTTGTTTTAAGCTATTGGGAGTAGGTTATTTTTAAAACAGGTAAAAGGCGGTAATTTCTTAAGTTATAGTACAACATTTTGTCTATTTTACAGCGATTTATTTTAATTTATTGGAAGTAATTTTTTTTTCAAAAAAGGTAAAAGTGGGTAATTTGTTAAGTTATAGTACAATATTCTGTCTATTTTACAGCTTTTTTGTTTTAAGCTATTGGAAGTAGTTTTTTTTTTAAAAAAAAGGTAAAAAGGGGAAATTTTTTAAGTTATAATACAACATTTTGTCTATTTTACAAAGTTTTGTTCTAAGCTATTGGAAGTATTTTTTTTCTAAAAAAAGGTAAAAAGGGTAATTTCTTAAGTTATAGTACAACATTTTGTCTATTTTACATTGTTTTGTTTTAAGCTATTGGGGTAGTTTTTTTAAAAAAAAAAGGGAAAAGGGGGTAATTTCTTAAGTTATATTACAAAATTTTGTCTATTTTATAGCGTTTTATTTTAAGCTATTGGAAGTGGGTTTTTTTTTAAAAAAAAAAGTAAAACTGGGTAATTTCATAAGTTATAATATAGCATTTTGTCTATTTTACAGCGTTTTGTTTTAAGCTGTTGAAAGTAATTTTTTTTTAAAAGCGTAAAAGGGGTAATTTGTTAAGTTATAGTACAGCATTCTGTCTATTTTACGGCGTTTTGTTTTAAGCTATTGGAAAGTACTTTTTTTTAAATAAAGGTGAAAAGGGGAAATTTTTTAAATTATAGTACATAATTTTGTCTATTTTAAAGCGTTATGTTTTAAGCTATTGGAAGTAGTTTTTTTAAAGAAAAAGATAAGAAAGGGTATTTTCTTCAGTTATATTACAGCATTTTGTCTATTTTACAGCGTTTTGTTTTAAGCTATTGGAAGTATTCTAAAAAAAAGGTAAAAAAGGGTAATTTCTTAAGTTATATACAGTATTTTGTCTATTTTACAGCGTTTGGTTTTATGCTATTGGAAATAGTTTTTTTTTTGAAACAAGAAAAAGGGGGTAATTTCTTAAGTTATAGTATAGCATTTTGTCTATTTTACAGCCTTTTGTTTTAAGCTATTGGAAGTAGTTTTTTTAAAAAAAAGGGTAAAAGGGGGTAATTTTTTAAGTTATAATACAACATTCTGTCTATTTTACAGCGTTTTATTTTAAGCTATTGGAAGTAGTTTTTTTTAAAAAAAAAGGTAAAGAGGGAAAAAAATTTAAGTTACAGTACAACATTTTGTCTATTTTACAGTGTTTTGTTTTAAGCTATTAGAAGTGGTTTTTTTAAAAAAAAGGGTAAAAGGGGGTAATTTCTTAAGTTATAATGCAGCATTTTGTCCATTTTACATTTGTTTTGTTTTAAGCTATTGGAAGTATTTTTTTTTAAAAAAGAAGTTAAATAGGGGTAATTTCTTAAGTTATAGTACAACATTTTGTCTATTCTATAGCGTTTTGTTTTCAGCTATTTAAAGTAATTTTTTAGAAAACGGTAAAAAGGTGTAATTTCTTAAGTTATAGTACAACATTTTGTCTATTTTATAGCGTTTTGTTTTAAGCTATTGGAAGTAGTGTTCTTTTTTTAAAAAGGGGTAATTTCTTAAGTTACAGTACAACATTTTGTCTATTTTACAACATTTTATTTTAAGCTATTGGAAGTAGTTTTTTTTAAAAAAAAAATGGTAAAAAGGGGAAATTTTTTAAGTGTACAACATTTTGTCTATTTTACAACGTTTTGTTTTAATCTATTGGAAGTAGTTTTTTTTAAAGAAGGTATAAGGGGTAATTTCTTAAGTTATAGAACAACATTTTGTCTATTTTACAGCGTTTTGTTTTAATCTATTGGAAGTAATTTTTATTTTTTTTAAAAAGGTACATATGGGTAATTTCTTAAGTTACAGTGCAGCATTTTGTCTATTTTACAGCGTTTTGCTTTAAGCTATTGGAAGTATTTTAGAAAAAAGGTATAAATGGGTAATTTCTTAAGTTACAATACAGCATTTTGTTTATTTTACAGCGTTTTGTTTTAAGCTATTGAAAGTAGTTTTTTTTTTCAAAAAAAAGGTAAAAAGAGAAAATTTCTTAAGTTATAGTACAAAACTTTTTGTCTATTTTACAGCTTTTTATATTAACCTATTGGAATTAGTTTTCTTAAAAAGTAAAAAAGGGGTAATTTCTTAAGTTATATATAACATTTTGCCTATTTTAGAGCGTTTTGTTTTAACCTATTGGAAATAGTTTTTTTATAGAAAAAAGGTAAAAGGGGGTAATTTCTTAAGTTATAGTACAACATTCTGTCTATTTTAAAGCATTTTGTTTTAAGCTATTGGAAGAAGTTTTATTTAAAAAAAGGCAAAAATGGGTAATTTCTTAAGTTATAGTACAAAATTTTGTTTATTTTATAGCGTTTTGTTTTTAGCTATTAGGAGTGTTTTTTTTAAAAAAGGTAAAAAGGGGTAATTTCTTAAGTTATAGTATAACATCATGTCTATTTTACAGCGTTTGGTTTTAAGCTGTTGGAAGTAGTTTTTTTTAAAAGGTAGATGGAGATTATTTCTTAAGTTATAGTACAACATTTTGTCTATTTTACAACGTTTTGTTTTACGCTATTAGAAGAAGTTTTTTTAAAAAAAAGGTAAAAAGGTGTAATTTTTTAAGTAATAGTACAACATTTTGTCGGTTTTATAACGTTTTGTTTTTAGCTAATGGAAGTATTTTAAAAAAAAAGGTAAACAGGGGTAATTTCTTAAGTTATAGTTACGCATTTTTTCTGTTCTACAGTGTTTTGTTTTAAGCTATTGGAAGTAGTTTTTTTAAAAAAAAGGTAAAAGGGGGTAATTTCCTAAGTTATAACACAACATTTTTTCCATTTTACAGCGTTTTGTTCAAACTATTGGAAGTAGTTTTTTTAAGAAAAAAGGGTAAATAGGGGTAATTTCTTAAGTTATAGTACATCATTTTGTCTATTGTACAGCGTTTTGTTTTAAGCTATTGGAAGCAGTTTTCTTTTTTTAGAAACCGGTAAAAATGGGTAATTTCCTATGTTAAAGTACATCATTTTGTCTATTTTACAACGTTTGGTTTTAAGCAAACGGAAGTAGATTTTTTTTATAAAAAAGGTAAATGGGGAAATTTTAAATTATGGTGTAGCTTTTTGTCTAATTTACAGCGTTTTGTTTTAAGCTATTGGAAGTAGTTTTTTTTTAAAAAAAAGTAAAAAGGGGTAATTTCTTAAGTTATAGTACAGGAATTTGTTTATTTTACAACGTTTTGTTTTAAGCAATTGGATGTATTTTTTTAAAAGGTAAAAAGGGGTAATTTCTTAAGTTACAGTACAACATTTTGTCTATTTCACTGCGTTATGTTTTAAGCTATTGGAAGTAGTTTTTTTTTAAACAGGCAAATGGGGGTAATTTGTTAAGTTATAATACAGCATTCGGTCTATTTTACAGCGTTTTATTTTAAGCTATTGGAAGTAGTTTTAAAAAAAAAAAGGTAAAACGGGGGAATTTTTTAAGTTATATTATAGCATTTTGTCTATTTTACAACGTTTCGTTCTAAGCTATTGGAAGTAGATTTTTTAAAAAAAGGTAAAAATGGATAATTTCTTAAGTTATGGTACAACATTTTGTCTATTTTACAGCGTTTTTTAAGCTATTGGAGGTAGTTTTTTAAAGAAAAACGTAAAAAGGGGTAATTTCTTAAGTTATATTACAAAATTTTGTCTATTTTACAGCGTTTTATTTTAAGCTATTGAAAATGGATTTTTTTTTTAAAAAAATGGTAAAAATGGGTCATTTCATAAGTTATGATACAACATTTTGTCCATTTTACAGCGTTTTTTTTAAGCTATTGGAAGTAGTTTTTTTTTTTGAAAAAGGTAAAAGGGGGTAATTTGTTAAGTTATAGTACAACATTTTGTCTATTTTACAGCGTTTTGTTTTAAGCAATTGGATGTATTTTTTTTTAAATAAAGGTGAAAAGGGGAATTTTTTTAAGTTATAGTACATAATTTTGTCTATTTTACAGTGTTTTGTTTTAAGCTATTGGAAATAGTTTTTTTTTAAAAAAAGGTAAAAAGGGGTATTTTCTTAAGTTATATTACAGCATTTTGTCTATTTTACAGCGTTTTGTTTTAAGCTACTGGAAGTAGTTTTTTTTTAAAAAAAGGTAAAAAGGGGTAATTTCTTAAGTTGTAGTACACAATTTTGTCTATTTTACAGCATTTGGTTTTATGCTATTGGTAGTAGCGTTTTTTAAAAAACAGGCAAAAGGGGGTAATTTCTAAAGTTGTAGTACAGTATTTTGTCTATTTTATAGCCTTTTGCTTTAAGCTATTGGAAGTAGTGTTTTTTTAGAAAGGGTAAAAGGAGGTAATTTTTTAAGTTACAATACAACATTCTGACTATTTTACAGCGTTTAATTTTAAGCAACTGGAAGTTGTTTTTTTTTAAAGAAAAGGTATAAAGGGAAAAAAAATTATGTTATAATACAACATTTTTTCTATTTTACAGCGTTTTGTTTTAAGCTATTAGAAGTGGCTTTTAAAAAAAAAGGGTAAAAATGGATAATTTCTTAAGTCATAGTGCAGCATTTTGTCTATTTTACAGCGTTTTGTATTAAGCTATTGGAAGTAGTTTTTTAAAAAAAAGGTAAAAAGGGAATTTTTCTAAGTTATAGTACATCATTTTGTCTATTTTACAATGTTTTTTTAAGCTATTGGAAGTAGTTTTTTAAAAAAAAGGTATAAGGGGCAATTTCTTATGTTATAGAACAGCATTTTCTCTATTTTACAACGTTTTGTTTTAAGCTATTGGAAGTAATATTTTTTTAAAAAAAAGGTATAAATGGGTGATTTATTAAGTTGCAGTACGACATTTTGTCTATTTTACTGCGTTTTGTTTTAAGCTATTGGAAGTAGTTTTTTTAAAAAGGTAAAAGGGGGTAATTTCTTAAGTTATAGTACAACATTCTGTCTATTTTACAGCATTTTGTTTTAAGCTATTAGAAGCAGCTTTCTTTTTTAAGAAAACGGTAAAAAAGGGTAATTTCTTAAGTTATAGTACAACATTTTGTCTATTTTACAGCATTTTGTTTTAAGCTATTGGAAGTAGTTTTTTTAAAAATGTAAGAAGGGGTAATTTCTTTAGTTATAGTACATCATTTTGTCTATTTTGCAGCGATTTTCTTTAAGCTATTGGAAGTGGTTTTTTTAAGAAAAAAAAGGTAAAAAGGGGTAATTTCTTAAGTTATAGTACAACATTTTGTCTATTTTGCAGCGTTTTGTTTTAAGCTATTGGAAGTAGTTTTTTATGAAAAAAGGGGGTAATTTCTTAAGTTATAGTACAGCATTTTGTTCATTCTACATCATTTTCTTTTAAGTTATTGGAAGTATTTTTTTAAAACAGTAAAAGAGGTAATTTCTTAAGTTATAGCACATCATTTTGCCCATTTTGCAGCATTTAGTTTTAAGCTATTGGAAACAATTTCAAAAAAATAAGGTAAGCAGGCGTAATTTCTTAAGTTATCGTACAGCATTTTTCTCTATTTTACAGCGTTTTGTTTTAAGCTATTGGAAGCAGTTTTCTCTTTTTAAAAACGGTAAAAAGGGATAATTTCTTAAGTTATAGTATACATTTTGTCTATTTTAAAGCGTTTTGTTTTAAGCTATTGGAAGTAGTTTTTTTTTATAAAAAAAGGTAAAAAGGGGAAATTTTTGATGTTATAGTACAACATTTTGTCTATTTTACAGCATTTTGTTTTAAGCAATTGGAAGTAGTTTTTTTTTTAAAAAGGTAAAAAGGGGTAATTTCTCAAGTTGAATTAGTCATAGCACAACATTTTTGTCTATTTTAAAAAAGGTAAAAAGGGGTAATTTCTTATGTTATAGTACAATATTTTTGTGTATTTTACAGCATTTTGTTTTAACCTGTTGGAAGTAATTTTTTTTAAAAGGTAAAAATGGGTAATACTTAAGTTATAGTACAGCATTTTGTCTTTTTTACAGCGTTTTGTTTTAAGCTATTGGAAGTAGTTTTTTTTCAAAATGGTAAAAGGGGGTAATTTCTTAAGTTACAGTACAACATTTTGTCAATTTTACAGCATTTTGTTTTAAGCTATTGGAAGTAGTTTTTTTTAAAAGATAAAAAGGGTTAATTTCATAAGTTATTGTATAGCATTTTCTCTATTTTACAACGTTTTGTTTTAAGATATTGGAAGCAATTTTTTTTTTAAAAAAAAGGTAAAATGGGGTAATTTCATAAGTTATAGTACAACATTTTGTCAATTTTACAGCGTTTTGTTTCATGCTATTGGAAGTAGTTTTTATTCAAAAAAAGTAAAAAGAGTTAATTTCTTAAGTTAATAGTACAACATTTTGTCTACTTTACAGCATTTTGTCTTAAGCTATTGGAAATAATTTTTTAAAAAAAGGTAATAAGGGGTAATTTCTTAAGTTACAGTACAACATTTTGTCTATTTTACAGAGTTTTGTTTTAAGCTATTAGAAATCGTTTTTTTTAAAAAGTAAAAATGGGTAATTTCTTAAGTTATAATACAGCATTTTGTCTATTTTACAGCCTTTTATTTTAGGCAATTGGAAGTAGTTATTTTTTAAAAAGGTAAAAACAGGTAATTTCTCAAGTTATAGTACAACATTTTGTCCATTATACAACGTTTTGTTTTAAGCTATTGGAAGTAATTTTTTCTTTGAAAAGGTAAAATGGGGTAATTTCTTAAGTTATAGTACAGCGTTTTGTCTATTTTACAATGTTTTGTTTCAAGCTATTGGAAGTGGTTGTTTTAAAAAAAAAGGTAAAACGATGTAATTTCTTAAGTTAATAGTACTGCATTTTTTCTACTTTGCAGCGTTTTGTTTTAAGCTATTGGAAGTAATTTTTTAAGAAAAAGGTAATAAGGGGTAATTTTTTAAGTTATTGTACAACATTTTGTCTATTTAAAAGCGTTTTGTTTTAAGCTTTTGGAAGACGTTTTTTTAAAAGGTAAAAATAGGCAATTTCTTAAGTTATAGTATAGCGTTTTATCTATTTTACAGCGTTATGTTTTAAGCTATTGGTTTTCTTTTAAAAAAGGTAAAAAGGGGTAATTTCTTAAGATATAGTACATTATTTTGACTATTTTACAGCGTTTAGTTTTAAGCTATTAGAAGTAGTTTTTTAAAAAAAAAGGTAAAATGGGGTAATTTCTTAAGTTATAGTTCGGCATTTTGTCTTTTTTATAGCGTTTTGTTTTAAGCTATTAGAAGTAGTTTTTTTAAAAAAAGGTAAAAAGGAGTAATTTCTTAAGTCATGATACACCATTTTGTCTATTTACCGCGTTTTGTTTTAGCTATTAGAAGTAGTTTTTTTCAAAAAAGAAAGATAAAAATGGGTATTTTCTTGAGTTATATTACAATATTTTATCTATTTTACAGCGTTTTGTTTTAAGCTACTGGATGTAGTTTTTTTTTAGAAAAAGGTAAAAAGGGGTAATTTCTTAAGTTATAGTACAACATTTTGTCTATTTTACAGCATTTTGTTTTAAGCTATTGGAAGTAGTTTTTTTTGAAACAGGTAAAGGGGGATAATTTCTAATGTTATAGTACAACATTTTGTCTATTTTACAGCTTTTTGTTTTAAGCTATTGGAAGTAGTTTTTTTTTAAAAATGGCAAAAGGGGTTAATTTGTTAAGTTATAAAACAACATTCTGTCGATTTTATAGCGTTTTATTTTAAGCTATTGGAAGTAGTTTTTTTTTAAAAAAAAGGGAAAAAGGGAAAAAAATTTAAGTTATAGTACAGCATTTTGTCTATTCTACAACGTTTTGTTTTATGCTATTAGAAGTAGTTTTTTTAAAAAAAAGGTAAAAAAGGGTCATTTCTTAAGTTATTGTACAACATTTTGTCTATTTTACCGCGTTTTGATTTAAGCTATTGGAAGTAGTTTTTTTTAAAAAAATATTAAAAGGGGTAATTTCTTAAGTTATAGTACATCATTTTGTCTATTCTACGGCGTTTTATTTTAAGATATTGGAAGTAGTTTTCTTTTAAAAACGGTAAAAAGGGGTAATTTCTTAAGTTATAATACCTCATTTTGTCTATTTTACAGCGTTTTGTTTTTAGTTATTGGAAGTAGTGTTTTCTAAAAAAGTAAAAAGGGGTAATTTCTTAAGTTATAGTACAGCATTTTGTCTATTTTACCATATTTTGTTTTAAGCTATTGGAAATAGTTTTTTTTTAAAAAAAGGTAAAAAGGGGAAATTTTTTAAGTTACAGTACAACATTTTGTTTATTTTACAGCGTTTTGTTTTAAGCTATTGGAAGTTGTTTTTTTTTAAAAAGGTATAAGGGGTAATTTCTTAAGTTATAGAACGACATTTTGTCTATTTTACGGCGTTTTGTTTTATGCTATTGGAAGTAGTTTTTTTTAAAAAAGGGTATAAATGGTAATTTCTTAAGTTATAGTACAACATTTTGTTTATTTTACAGCGTTTTATTATAAGCTATTGGAAGTTGTATTTTTTTTCAAAAAAGGGTAAAAAGGGATAATTTCTTAAGTTATAGTACAATTTTTGTCTATTATACAGCCTTTTGTATTAACCTATTGGAATTAGTTTTTTTTTAAAGTAAAAAGGGGTAATTTCTTAAGTTATAGTATATCATTTTTTCTATTTTACAGCATTTTGTTTTAAGCTATTGGAAGTAGTGTTTTTTTAAAAAAGGTAAAAGGGGGTAATTTCTTTAGTTATAGTACAGCATTCTGTCTATTTTACAGCGTTTTGTTTTAAGCTATTGGAAGAATATTTTTTTTAAAAAAAAGGCAAAAATGGGTAATTTCCTGAGTTATAGTAAAACATTTTGTCTATTTTACAGCGTTTTGTTTTCAGCTATTAGAAGGAGTGTTTTTTTTTAAAAGGTAAAAAGGGTTAATTTCTTAAGTTATAGTACAACATTTTGTTTATTTTACAGCATTTGGTTTTAAGCTATTCGAAGTATTTTTTTTAAAAGGTAAAAGGAGGTTATTTCTTAAGTTACAGTACAACATTTTGTCTATTTTACAACGTTCTGTTTTAAGCTATTGGAAGTAGTTTTTTTTTAAAAAAAAAGTAAAAGGGGCAATTTCTTAAGTTATAGTACAACATTTTTCAATTTTATAGCGTTTTGTATTTAGCTAATGGAAGTAGTTTTTTTTTAAAAAAAAAGGTAGACAGGGGTAATTTCTTAAGTTATAGTACAGCATTTTTTCAGTTTTACGGTGTTTTGTTTTAAGCTAATGGAAGTAGTTTTTTTTAAAAGGTAAAAGGGGGCAATTTCCTAAGTTATAACACAGCATTTTGTCCATTTTACAAAGTTTTGTTTTTAGCTATTGGGAGTAGTTTTTTTTAAGAAAAAAGGGTAAATAGTGTTAATTTCTTAAGTTCTAGTACATCATTTTGTCTATTTTACAGCGTTTTGTTTTAAGCTATTGGAAGCATTTTTAAAAAAAAAGAGTAAAAAGAGGTAATTTCTAATGTTATAGTACATGATATTGTCTATTTTATGATGTTTTGTTTTAAGCAATTGGAAGTATGTTTTTTTTAAAAGGCAAAAGGGGTAATTTCTTAAGTTATAGTACAACATTTTGTCTATTTTACTGCGTTTTGTTTTAAGCTATTGGGAGTATGTTTTTTTTTAAAACAGGTAAAAGGGAGTAATTTCTTAAGTTATAGTATGACATTTTGTTTATTTTACAGCGTTTTGTTTTAAGTTATTGGAAGTAATTTTTTTTTTCAAAAAAGGTAAAAGGGGGTAATTTGTTAAGTTATAGTACAACATTCTGTCTATTTTATAGCGTTTTGTTTTAAGCTATTGGAAGTAGTTTTTTTTTAAAAAGGTAAAAGGGGAAATTTTTAAGTTATAGTACAACAATTTGTCTATTTTACAACGTTTTGTTCTAAGTTATTGGAAGTAATTTTTTTTAAAAAACAAGGTAAAAGGGGGTAATTTCTTAAGTCATAATACAACATTTTGTCTATTTTACAGCGTTTAGTTTTAAGCTATTGGAAGTAGTTTTTTTTTTAAAAAAAAGGGAAAAAGGGTTAATTTCTTAAGTTATACTACAAAATTTTGTCTATTTTACTGCGTTTTGTTTTAAGCTATTGGAATTTTTTTTTTTAAAAAAAAGGTAAAAGTGGGTAATTTCATAAGTTACAATACAACATTTTGTCTATTTTACAGCGTTTTGTTTTAAGCTATTAGAAGTAATTTTTTAAAAAAAGGGTAAAAGGGGGTAATTTGTTAAGTTTTAGTACAACATTCTGTCTATTTTACAGCGTTTTGTTTTAAGCTATTGGAAGTAGTTTTTTTTTTAAATAAAGGTGAAAAGGGGAAATGTTTTAAGTTATAGTACAGAATTTTGTCTATTTTACATTGTTTTGTTTTAAGCTATTGGAAGTAGTTTTTTTTAAAGAAAAAAGGTAAAAAGGGTAATTTCTTAAGTTATAGTACAACATTTTGTCTATTTTACAGCATTTTGTTTTATGCTATTGGAAGTAGTTTTTTTTTAAAACAGGAAAAATGGGGTAATTTTTTAAGTTATAATACAACATTTTGTCTATTTTACAGCCTTTTGTAGCCTTTTGTTTTAAGCTATTGGAAGTAGTTTTTTTAAAAAAAGTTAAAAGGGGGTAATTTTTAAAGTTATAATACAACATTCTGCCTATTTTACAGCGTTTTATTTGAAGATATTTGAAATAGTTTTTTTTTTAAAAAAAGGTAAAAAGGGAAAAAAATTTAAGTTATAGTACAGCATTTTGTCTATTTTACAACGTTTTGGTTTAAGCTATTAGAAATGGTTTGTTTTTTTAAAAAAAAGGGTAAAAGGGGTAATTTCTTAAGTTATTGTGCAGCATTTTGTCTATTTTACAGCTGTTTTGCTTTAAACTATTGGAAGTAGTTTTTTTAAAAAAAAGAAGATAAAAGGGGTAATTTCTTAAGTTATAGTACAACATTTGTCTATGCTACAGCGTTTTGTTTTAAGCTACTTAAAGTAATTTTTTTAAAAAAAATGGGTAAAAAGGTGTAATTTCTTAAGTTATAGTACAACATTTTGTCTATTTTACAGCATTTTGTTTTAAGCTATTGGAAATTGTGTTTTCTTTTTGAAAAAAGGGTAATCTCTTAAGTTATAGTACAACATTTTGTCTATTTTACAGCATTTTGTTTTAAGCTGTTGGAAGTAGTTTTAAAAAAAATGGTAAAATGGGGAAAAAAATTAAGTTATAGTACGGCATTTTGTCTATTTTACAACGTTTTGTTTTAAGCTATTGGAAGTAGTTTTTTTTAAAAAGGTATAAGGGGTAATTTCTTAAGTTATAGAACAGCATTTTGTCTATTTCACAGCATTTTGTTTCGAAGTAAATTTTAAAAAAAAAAAGGTATATATGTGTAATTTCTTAAGTTACAGTGCAGCATTTTGTCTATTTTACAGCATTTTGTTTTAAGCTATTGGAAGTAATTTTAAAAAAAAAAGGTATAAATGGGTAATTTCTTAAGTTACAATACAGCATTTTGTCTATTTTACAGCGTTTTGTTTTAAGCTATTGGAAGTAGTTTTTTTTCAAAAAAAAAGTAAAAAGGGATTATTTCTTAAGTTATAGAACAACTTTTTGTCTATTTTACAGCTTTTTGTAGTAACCTATTGGAATTAGTTTTTTTTTTAAAAAGTAAAAAGGGTTAATTTCTTAAGTTATAGTATGGCATTTTGTCTAATTTAGAGCGTTTTGTTTTAAGCTATTAGAAGTAGTATTTTTTTTGAAAAGGTAAAAGGGGGTAATTTCTTAAGTTATAGTACAACATTCTGTCTATTTTACAGCATTTTGTTTTAAGCTAATGGAAGAAGTTTTATTTTAAAAAAGGTAAAAATGGATAATTTCTTACGTTATAGTACAAAATTTTGTCTATTTTATAGCGTTTTGTTTTTAGCTATTAGAAGAGGTGTTTTTTTTAAAAAAAGGTAAAAAAAGGTAATTTCTTAAGTTATAGTATAATATTTTGTCTCTTTTGCAGCGTTTGGTTTTAAGCTATTGGGAGTAGTTTT
This sequence comes from Allium cepa, assembly GCA_030765085.1. Taxonomy (NCBI): domain Eukaryota; kingdom Viridiplantae; phylum Streptophyta; class Magnoliopsida; order Asparagales; family Amaryllidaceae; genus Allium; species Allium cepa. The sequence goes on from CM060931.1 coordinate 890,594,932, forward strand.
TTTTGAAAGGTGGAAGAAGGTTATTTCTTAAGTTATAGTACAACATTTTGTCTTTTTTACAGCGTTTTGTTTTAAGCTATTAGAAGTAATTTTTAAAAAAAAAGGTAAACAGGGGTAATTTCTTAAGTTATAATACAGCATTTTTTCTGTTCTACAGCGTTTTGTTTTAAGCTATTGAAGTAGTTTTTTAAAAAAAAGGTAAAAGGGGGTAATTTCGTAAGTTGTAACACATCATTTTGTCTATTTTACAGCGTTTTGTTTTAAGCAATTGGAAGCAGTTTTCTTTTTTTAGAAAACGGTAAAAAGGGGCAATTTCTTATGTTAAACTACATCATTTTGTCTATTTTACAACGTTTTGTTTTAAGTAATCGGAAGTAGATGTTTTATAAAAAAGGGTAAAAAGGGGAAATTTTAAATTATAGTGTAGCATTTTGTCTATTTTATAGCGTTTTGTTTTAAGCTATTGGAAGTAGTTTTTTTTAAAGTAAAAAATGGGTAATTTCTTAAGTTGTAGTACAGAATTTTGTCTATTTTACAACGTTTTGTTTTAAGTAATTGGAAGTATTTTTTTAAAAGGTAAAATGGGTAATTTCTTAAGTCATAGTGCAACATTTTGTCTATTTTACTGTGTTTTGTTTTAAGCTATTGGAAGTAGTTTTTTTTAAACAGGCAAAAGGAGGTAATTTATTAAGTTATAGTACAGCATTTTGTTTTAAGTTATTGGAAGAAATTTTTTTTCAAAAAAGGTAAAAGGGTGTAATTTGTTAAGTTATAGTACAGCATTGTAATTTGTTAAGTTATGGTACAACATTCAGTCCATTTTACAGGGTGTTAACTCCGCCTCGACCATGACTTACCGACCTAACAGTTAGAAGCATACCGACCTAAGGCTCAACAGGGGGTGCCGACCTAAGGCCTAAGGGTATGCCGACTTAACACTTCAACGAGGCTACCGACTCAACATAAATACCGACCCAACAGCCTTAGCTCATTGCCGACCTAAAATGAATGACGACTCAATAGTTACCGACTTAATGACTCAGAAGGGACAGCGACTCAATGCCCTTACAAAGTTCCCGACCTAAGGCCCTAAATGGATAACGACCTAATGCCTTAAAGGATGCCGACTTAGGAAGTCTACTGACCTAACTTAAGTACCGATCTAATTACCTAAAGTAGTTGCCGACCTAACTGATCAGGACATGGAAAGGTGCACGGCCTATACTTAAGTCGCAACCGACTTAAGACTTATGCCAAGCCGTTCACGACCCAGGCAAATGAAGGCAAATCCTATACAGCTACTTGACACGCGCATGTTAACTCAGCAACGACCCAAGTCACAACCGATCCAGCTCCCCAGTTATCTCGTTCAGACCGTGATTTGCGACTTACCAAGTTAACTCGTCCACGACCTAATATAAGCCCGATGCCATGTTACTGAGAAGAGGTGGTGTTGACTCGGAGGCGACCTTAGACCGGTCACGACTCACCTTAAGTCGGCTGCGTCTTAACTTGAGTCGGCCGCGGTTTAGGACTTGGCAAATTTCAGAATCAGAACTCTCTATAAATAGGCACCCATCTCCAACATTCAAGGGACTTTTTGGCACATTCTCTTCACACACCGTTACCTTGCTGCATTGAGAACTTCATCAACACTTAGAGCTTCCAAGATTAGAGGAATACCTCAAAGAAATTCACGAAGAAACCACACATCTTCAACATGAATCTAAGAACTTTAATCGACATTGAAGCTTAAGACTTGTTCCAAATCACTTGTAACTTGAAGTGTATTGTACTTGAGAAGAATTGTATCAGTTTGTAACGGGATTATTAATAAAAGTACTTAGAGTGGACGTAGGCTATACCCTTAAGCCGAACCACTATAAAATCGTTGTTGTTTACTGCTTTTCTGCTATTACTTGCTTGTAATTCTTTCCCGATCTATCGGGTGGTGCTTTCACAACTACACTTTACACACCGGGGTGTTAGCGTTCACATTTTAGCGTTAACATTTTTGGTGCTTTCACTGAGAATTGAACTCAGGAAAACTGTCATCATTGCTTCACAGAGATTTGAAGAAAGAATTTCCTTAAAAACCAGAAGTCTATCTGAGATTATGGCTCCTGGAAGGAAAAGTAGATCTATCAGATCTGGAAACATTCAAGAGGGAACCTCCGCTTCCCCTGTACCTAATCAACCCACTCCGTCTGTTGGAGTTACGAAAGTGGAGTTGGATGCTGTGATTCTAGGGCTAAACCAGCAGATAAACGCCCAAAATGCACAATTAGAGGCTCAAAGTGCCCAGAATGCTCTGATTCTGAATAAGTTGAATGATTTACTTGGGGCAAACAATCAACCAGCTGGTAATGAAAGGAACTATGCTGGCAACATTCATGATGTTAGTGAGAGGAATGCTCCGGAAAGGGCTACTAGTCCCTTTGAGCAGGCAGTTCCTGAGGCTGGTGGATCTAGAACTCGGCATGATGAGGAATATCTTTCTGTAATGGTCCGGCAGATCATGAAAGAAAGTATGCAAAGGGTTGAAGATGAGAAGGAATGGGGTTTCGCCCCAAGTAAAACTCCGTTTACTGAAAAAATCTTGAAGGCGGAATTTCCAAGGAAGTTTGTCCCTCCGACTATTCCAGCTTACAAAGGGACAAGTGATCCGAATGAGTTCTTGTATAAATATGATTGGCACATGACAGGTGCCAGGGCCTCTGACGAAATAAAGTGTCGATATTTCCCCGTATACCTGGAAGGTGTGGCTCTACTATGGTTCACCAAGTTGCCAGTCCGATCTATCGATCAGTTTTCAGACTTGACCAGAAAATTCAAGGAGCAGTTTAGACTATATGCTTCGAAGGCCAAGGACATTATGTCACTATCGAGTTTAGAGCAGAATCCTGGTGAGTCTATCAGATCCTTCTTGAACCGCTTTAATATAGCGCTGGCTGAGGTGGACAATGCTGAACCACGAATGATATTGACTTATCTGATGAGGGCTATTGATAAGTCAAGCGAATTTGGGAAATGGTTAAATATGAAGGAGCCAACCTCTCTCGAAAAGTTCTACAAAAAAGCAGATGAATTCATTCGCTTGGAAAGCCGTCCTTTACCAGTAAAGACAGTGTTGGAGAAAGCAGAAGACAACACTGTCGCTCCACGCAAGAATGAATCGGTGGGGCAAAAAAGGGAGAATAATAATGGGAAGAAACAGGGTAATCTGAAGAAGCCCCGATCCTTCAAGCCATCAGAATATACTCCATTATCACATACACCGGAGCACATCTACCTGGCCACTAAAGATTCCGTCGATTTCCCTAAACCTATCCCTTTGAGAACCGGGAAAAAAGCCATACAGAGTGGGAAATTCTGCCGCTTCCACAATCAACCCGGTCATGAAACTGATGAATGCCGCCAGTTGAAAAATCTGATTGAAGAGTTGCTAAGAGAAAACAAACTGCAGCAATTCGTGAAGAAAAATAGCAACAATCCTGCATCGTCAAGTCAGGGGCAACAGGTTCCTGTTCATCAGCCTAGGACAGGTGAGAAAGCTACGGGACATGAATCTGGAAGGCCCGTTATCAATGTCATTACAGGAGGGCCTCACCCAGCTGGCAAGAGCTGGGGTGAGATGGAGAGATATTCCAGGGCTTTGAAATATGCTCCAGCCGAAGAAGACGTCTTTGTTTTAGAAGACACTACGCCCCTGAAACAACAGAAAACTTTCAGCGATGATATTGTTTTCAGAGCCAGAGATTCCACAGGTATAGAAGCTCCTACCCTAGATCCCTTGGTCATCTCGGCTGGTATTGGACCGGCCATTGTCAGAAGAGTCCTCATTGACTGCGGAGCATCATGTAATATCCTCTTCAAGAAGACATTTGCCCAGATGAAAATCCCTATGATTGATGTACAAGCCTCATCACAGAAGATCGCTGGCTTCACTGGGGAGCCAAAACAACCAATTGGGACCATCGATCTGCTTGTAGAACTTGGGGAAGCAGAAAGGAAAGTGGTCCGCAAGCAAACATTTGTGATTGTCGATGAGTTTTCTGCTTATAATGCTTTTCTTGGCCGTCCAACACTCGCAGCATTCAAAGCTATCCTAGCCCCGTGGTGCCTCACTATTAAATTCCCTACTGACAATGGAGTAGGAGTTATAAAAGGGGATCAAAATGCTGCGCGAGAATGCTATTTGACAGAGCTGCGAGAGTCAAGAAAAAGAGAAATGGGGAAGGATGCGGCAACCCCAGTCCGCATCAAAGAACCAGCCTTGTACCAATTACGGGGCGGACCCTGCACTGGCGAGCACAGCGGGGCACGGAAAGAAATGGATCCCAGAAAAGCCAGTGCAGGGGAGAATAGAGTGGTACCGGTGGAAACGACAGTTCCGGTACCTGTTGACCCGAAGGACCCAAATAAGGTGTTAAATGTGGGTTCACAGCTTAATGTGTCAATTCAGAATATCTTGATATCTTTCCTGAAAGCAAATCTGGATGTCTTTGCTTGGACTCATGCCGATATGTGTGGAATATCCCCAGAAGTTGCAGTACACGCTCTGAATATTGACCCAAAGTTTACGCCAGTTAAACAGAAAAGAAGAACCCAAGGTCCAGAAAGGTCAGCAGCATTAAAAGAAGAAGTTGATCGACTTATAGAAAATAACTTCATCAAAGAATCTACATATCCGAATTGGGTTTCAAATCCTGTGTTGGTCAAGAAAGCTAATGGAAAATGGAGAGTGTGCATTGATTTTTCTGATCTAAATAAGGCTTGCCCCAAAGATTGCTTCCCATTACCCAGGATCGATCAACTGGTAGACGGAACTGCGGGACATGAATTGTTATCTTTCATGGATGCCTACTCCGGTTATAACCAAATCATGATGCACGAGCCGGATCAGGAGGATACAAGCTTTATCACAGATGTTGGACTTTATTGCTACAGAGTTATGCCCTTCGGATTGAAAAATGCAGGGGCAACCTACCAAAGACTTGTTAATGCTATGTTCAAACCGCAATTGGGCAAAACTATGGAAGTCTACGTCGACGACATGTTAGTGAAGTCCAGGAAAGCAGCGGATCACATTGAACACTTAGCAGAAATGTTCGCAGTCCTCCGGAAATACAGAATGAAACTTAACCCTCTGAAATGTACATTTGGGGTCGAGTCCGGAAAGTTCTTAGGTTTCATCGTCAGTGCTAGGGGCATTGAGGCTAGTCCAGCTCAAATTACTGCCTTGAAAGAAGTTAAAGCTCCTAGAACAAAGAAGGAATTTCAGAGTCTCAACGGAAAGGTCGCCGCCCTGAGTCGGTTCATTTCCAAAGCCACTGATAAATGCATCCCATTCTTTGACGCCCTGAAGAAAGGAAAGAAGAATTTTGAATGGACTTCCGAATGCCAAAAAGCCTTCGATGAGTTGATCCGTCATATGGAAACGCCTCCAATACTTTCTAGGCCAGGCAATGGTGAGGATCTTCTTATATACTTGGCAGTATCATCTCATGCTCTAAGTGCAGCGCTGATACGGGAAGACAAAAGGATTCAACATCCGGTTTACTATATCAGCAAAAGACTCACTGGGGCAGAGCTGAATTACTCCAAGTTGGAAAAACTCGCCTATTGCCTACTAGTTGCATCAAGGAAACTGAGGCAATATTTCCATGCTCATCCTATCAAAGTACTCACTGATCAACCTCTAAAGCAAGTCCTATTTCGCCCTGAAACTTCGGGTCGCCTTCTAAAATGGAACATTGAACTCAGTCAATATGACATCACCTATCACCCCCGAAAAGCAATCAACGGACAAGCTTTAGCTGATTTCATTGCAGAATTCACAGAGAAAGATAATGGTGAGGAAGAAACGATCAATGATTCCCCAATCCAGTGGAAGATGTATGTTGATGGCGCAAGAAATGACTACTGTTCTGGAGCCGGAGTGGTACTTGAAACTCCTGAAGGTCGATCATTATGTTATGCATTAAGATTGGAATTTCCTTCAACAAACAATGAAGCAGAATATGAAGCTCTTATTGCAGGTCTGAAAATCGCTAAAGAGCTAAACATTCGAGCATTACAGATCTTCAGTGATTCTCAGCTTATTGTATGCCAAGTCAAGAAGGAATTTCAAGCAAAAGGTGGAAACCTGCCTTCCTACTTGTCAAAGGCTTGGGAACTCCTATGTGAGCTTGATCACTATTCAATAAGCCACATTCCTCGGGAAGAGAATATGAAGGCAGATTCCCTCGCAAAGTATTCAAGTTCTGGTGAAGCTCAACTATTGGGATTGGTCCCTGTAGAAGTCCTTTCAGCACCGAGTATAGACGAGATGGATATAGACTGGATTATGAATGTATCTCAAGAACAAGAGTCATGGATGACTCCAATACTGGACTACCTACTCAGAGGTTCTCTGCCAGAAAATTCGATAGAAAGACGAAAGCTACTAAGGAAAGCCTCTCGCTATGTAATTCAGGACGGCCGATTGTACAGACGGGGATTCTCAATGCCATTGCTTCGATGTGTATCCCGGGAAGAGTCCAAAACAATCCTAGCTGAGGTGCATGGAGGAGAATGTGGTGATCATTCAGGTGGTCAAACATTAGCAAAGAATATTCTCCGATACGGATATTTTTGGCCAGAAATTAATCGAGATGCTGCAAATTACTCCCGAAAATGTGACAAATGCCAAAGATTTGCCAAAATTCCTAGAGCACCTTCTACCGAACTCGCACAGATGGTCAGTCCATGGCCATTTGCAATTTGGGGAATGGATCTCATTGGGCCGCTACCAACTGCTAAATCAGGGATTAAATATGCTATTGTTGCAGTTGATTACTTTACTAAATGGGCTGAAGCTGAACCATTGGCTACTATCACTTCTAAGAAAATGATAAGCTTTGTGACCAAGAATATCATTTGCAGATACGGTGTGCCTCAGAAAATAATCACAGACAACGGTACTCAGTTTGAAAGCGAGGAATTCCAGGATTTTTGCAAACGATTCAAAATCCAGAAAAGCTTTTCGGCAGTAGCTCATCCGTAGGCAAACGGGCAAGTGGAAGCAGTGAACAAAATCATCAAATCAACCATCAAAAAGCAACTCGAAGAGCAAAAGGTGGTTGGGTCGATAAACTACCACTTGCACTATGGGCATACAGAACTACTCACAAAACTGCAACTGGGCATACTCCTTTTTCGTTAGCATACGGATCGGAAGCAATGATCCCGGTTGAAACAGAGGTCCCTTCACATAGAAGAATCCATTTCAATCAAGCAGAAAATGAGAAGCTACAACTTGAAGCGCTGGATCTCCTTGATGAAAAAAGAGATGAAGCTAACCTCAGAGTTGCAGCTCATCAGCAAAGGATAGCCAGACATTTCAATTCCAAAGTTCGTCAACGCAGCTTTGAAATTGGAGATCTAGTCCTGAAAAGAATTATGACCGCGACAGGTGTGTTTGGGCAAAATTGGGAAGGACCGTATGTAATAGGTCAGAAGCTTCTTGACGGCACATTCAAGCTCACCACTGTTGATGGAGATCAAATTCCAAGGGCATGGAACAGCAACCATTTGCGTCCATACTTTACTTGAAAATTTTGTTGAAACATTGTAAAAAGAATTATGAATGTATGATTCTTGTAATTGAAAGCAATTGTGAAACTGATGCAAGTAAATAATGAAAGAATATAAAGTGGATGTAGGCCCAATTTCATGGCCGAACCACTATAAATCTTGTGTTCCTTATTATTATTATATGTTTGCTTTGTTTTCGATACAAAAATACATAAAATGTATTGCTGAAATGTCGATTTAAATTTTTGCAGACAATGGAAATAAAACTTGCGCATAATAAGACCGAGTGATTCTCACCATCATTCAACAAACAAATTTCAAGTCATAAAGGCCCCAAATTCAAATACTAGATAGGAAATACTTCAATTGAACGGCCTATGATTTCGATAGAAACGAGCCCTTGCTAATAAATTGAGATTGTTTGAACGAACAAACATCCAATTAGGAAGCTAGTGCCCTTTCTCACGAACTTGCCTGACAATGAAGTACGCTTCCTTGGATTAAACAAGCCACTTGCGAGAAAAGGGGAATGAAAACTTGAAAAGAAAAAAAAATGAGGATCGCTGAAAAGGCATAAGCAAGTGAACAGAGGAACAACTAAAGCTACCATCAGCAGCACAAGTCCTCTTCGGAGGCGCAGCTCTTCGGAGGATAAAAGACCTCTAATGGGTCATACGCCACAAAAAAAGAAAGTTCTCTACTCAACAAAAAAAGATTGGAGGAGTCATGACCCTCCAACCATGAGAGAGTAACTTCCAGGCGATGAAAACCCTCTCTGAGGCACATTTCACCAGGAGTTGAAGTGTTATGACCGCTCTTCGGGATTTCACTTCACCAGAGTTGAAATGCAAAAAAAAAAAAAAGCCCTCTTCGGAGGCCCATTTCACCAGGAGTTGAAGTGTTATGACCGCTCTTCGGGATTTCACTTCACCAGAGTTGAAATGCAAAAAAAAATAAAAGCCCTCTTCGGAGGCCCATTTCACCAGGAGTTGAAGTGTTATGACCGCTCTTCGGGATTTCACTTCACCAGAGTTGAAATGTAAACAAAATAAAAGCCCTCTTCGGAGGCACATTTCGCCAGGAGTTGAAGTGTAACAACCGCTCTTCGGAATTTCACTTCACCAAAGTTGAAATGCAAAAACAAAATAAAGACCTTCCTGAAAGTACACGTTTCACCAAGATTGAAATAAAACTTCCAAGTGTTGAAACGCGAAAAGGATTTCTTCGAAGGCACAACTCTTTGGAGGTACACGTTTCACCAAGATTGAAATAAAACTTCCAAGTGTTGAAACGTGAAAAATCCCTCCTTAGAGGTACAACCCCCTCCCGGGGACACAATTCAAAGGAAAGACCTCTTCGAAGGCACAATCAAGAAGAAAGACCTCTTCGGAAGCCCACGTTTCACCAAGATTGAAATAAAACTTCCAAGTGTTGAAACGTGAAAAGGCTTTCCTCAAAGGCACAACTCTTTGGAGGTACACGTTTCACCGAGATTGAAATAAAACTTCCAAGTGTTGAAACGTGAAAAATCCCTCCTCAGAGGTACAACTTTGTATAAAAAAAAATCCTCATCAAAAGCGTACTTTAACTTTCAAAGGAAGAGTAATTTACCTACTATGGAAAATGATCGTTGAAAAAAAAAAAAGAGAAAAAGAAAAGAAGTTAAAGTACCCTTCAGAGGTCCGCTTTACCACATAGAGGAATTCACTTGGTAAAATATGCACATAAGCAAAAGAAAAAAGTGATTTCTTCGAACGACAAAGCGTAGAAACTTATACGAAGGGAGTTGTACTCTACAAAAATTTTCTTTAAAGAATAAAATAATTATTCTGTAGCAAATAAGAGTGCAAGTCCCCTCGAAGTATAAAATATTGCAGCAAGCTTAAGGTATGGGGGCAACATGGTATAATAGTGTAGCTGCATCAGTAAAGTAATACTCAAACAACATACCATAAGCCCGCTGCAATATCATATAAATAAACTTGTGCAAAAATGAATAATAAATGCATACTCAAATTCAAACAGAAGTATGTACAAATAAAGAATCATTTTATTCAATTGCAGATATTGCAGATACAGGTTTCAAAATAAGAAGCAGGGGCCGGTGCCTGCACAACATCCGACCATTACACAAAAAAGGAATCAAAAAGCTCAACTCTTCATTTCTTCTTGCCGCCTTTAGACCCTTTACCCGGCCGAGTGGTTAGCTTTTCGGGTCTTCCAGGTTGGTCTGAAGGCATGAAGGAAGAAGGGGAGGGAGGTACAACTGGCGCAATTTCCGGTTCCTCTTCAGTGGTGATAATTTTCTTCCCCCTCCTCTTCGATGTCCCAAGCTTCTTTCTTCTCTGCGAAGAAGACTCACTCCCCGGAGTAACGAGAGCGGACAAAACTACGTCGTCAGAAGGAGTCCGCTCCGGAGAGATCTCGCCTCCTTCGAGTCCCTCATCTTTTTGCTCCTGCGAGGCAACAGGGTCATCCAAACCATGAAGAGCCTCAATTTTCTCCTCTTGTGACCCAGGTTGTGAAGCAGAAGGAGGAGTCACCTGAAGAGATGGAGGAGGAATAACCAGAGAAGGCGAAGTCTGCACGGCACTTGTTGTTTCAACTGCAGAAGAAGAAAAATTGAAAATGTTAGTATCTTCCCGAAAGAAGGGAGATATGGGTTCATCGAGATTCAGGAGGTAATCGAGAAGCTCATCAAATTTTTGAGGAATAAGCAGGCAATCCACCTGAATCGGACCAATGTCGAAATTACCTGAAGATATTGGCTTTGTCAGTTCAATCTCATAATTCTGAGCCCCAATGTCCTCCAAAGCCTCTTCATCAGTAGGGGTGATTACCCCAGTTCTTGTAGGAGGCGGCAAATGAGCACTAGGGCCTGTAATGTCCACCTCGGGAGAAACTAGAGGACGTTCGGAGATGGTAGGCGGTACTTCTTTTTCAGAACGCTCTTCTTCCGCCATCCCGGCCCGCGCTCTGGCAAGCTGCTCCTTACCCTTGGCAAGAGCGGCACGGGCTTCGTCATCAAGATAATGCTCTTCAAGGGCTGACTCAGCATATCCAGCACCTTTACCACCGAGCATATCAAGTGCTGTCTCCCAAACTTCAACCAGTGTGATTTCATACTTGGGGCCTAGAAAGGCAAGGCTTCCACGCCCCAAGACGCTGTGCAAGTAGAAGTCGAATAATGTTGAGCTGATGCTGTTTTTAGTCGCCTCATGAGATTCTTCAGCTGCGATTCTGCCGGCGACAGCCTCATCACGCTCCCTTTCAGTTTTGGCAAGCTGAAGCTTAAGCATTTGTATCTCCGCCTCCTGGGAGTTGTTTTTCTTTCGGAGCTCAGCAATATCAGTAGCATAGCCTTCACTGATTCTTTTTTGTACTTCTAGCCTGTCTTCGGCATCCCTTTGGCTAGCGTGAGCGTCTCTCACTTGTTTCAGGAGCACTTCTTCTTTTTGAGAATAGGAAGTAGAGGAAGCAGCAAGCTCATGTTTCAATTCCTCGACTTTTGCTTCAAGCTCCTCATTGTAAGAAGCAATGTTCCTCATCTCGGTGTCGTGTTGCTCAACGACCTTTTGCCATTCGGCCTTATCGTTTTCCATAGTAAGCATGGCCTCTATGTTGGCACGGTTAACTCTTTGAAGCTCATCGACAAGCTTCTGCCAGTTTGACATCCTCTCGATATCGAGCTTGACTGCATCAAGATTGCGCAACATAGCAGACTTGTCGATGGGGACCAAGTCTAGGTCGAACCTCACCCCCTTAAGGCACCATTGAGGAAATCGGCTCTGCAGAGTGGCAGGACCCGGTCCAACTTGAAATTTGGGCCTGCTAATTATCGTTTGAATATCTGATTTCCCAAGAGCGGGAGAGTCAGAAGGAATGTCGAGTGAGGCAGGAATAGTAACTTTCTCAGGAGTAGTAGAGGCCTTCTTTTCACTGTGACGGGCTCGTTTGCTTAAGTCTTCACTCATGTGACCTTTTCCTCGATCGTCATGAGATTTTCTCTTGTGAGAGTCATCGCCTTTTTGCCAAGAATCATGGCGCTCTTCTCTCTCCCTTCTTTCACGATGTTCTTCTTCAGTCCTCCTTTCATGAGCCTTTCGGGCAGCCCTCTCTTCATCCGACTCTCTGTAGGAAGGAAGGTAACGCCTGTAATCATACTGGCTACGCCTCCCGTAGCGCTGGAAATCGTCATAGTACGAGCCGCTGCGCCCCATAGGAGAATCTGGAATTAAAATAATAAGCTTTAGAAATCTTTAAAGTGCAAGAAGATAAGTGCATAGAAGTGATGAGAAATTCTAAGTGTGTGTGTTGTGCAAACTATGCGCATTAATCTACGAACCACTCTTTATTTGGGGAGTGGTTGTGGGTGTAATAGTTAACGTCAACTCTTGAGTCGACGACGGCTGTTGCAAAATAGAAGTAGCTTCAACTACTGAAGAAGAAATCCCGGCAGTAGTAGGGTCATCTTTGAACATCTCTTGTGAAGTAGCGAAGAGGTCGCTCAATCCTTCGAAGGTATCGTCCCTGCTTTGCTTGACAGGACTGGATTTCTTAGCCTTTTCACCAGATTCTTGTGAATGGTGATAGGATCCCTGAGGCTCTTCTTCCTCGATAACCGGGGCAAGTTTACCAGATGGCCCCGCAACATCGACAGAAGTGGAGCACTTCACCAGCGAAGATTCAGGAGTCTTTATCGGAGAATCAGGGACTTCCGTTGGAACTTCATGAGCATGCATAGAGCGAGAAGTGTGTAGAAGCCCATGTTGATGTAAAAATTCATCCCTCAACAGAAATTTTATGCTCCTCTCTTCTGTGGCCACGGCACTCAACCTCTCAAAAACTTGCTTGTGAATTGGGTCTCTAGAGGGGAGAGGAAGTGCTGAAAGGAACAAAGAATGAAATTAGCAACTGAAAGTTCGGATCTCGAAAAAGTTTCAAAACGGAGAAAATGGAAACACTAATCTTACTTCCTACTCTCCAGATGGCATAAAAGCCTGAGGGACAGCGGGCAAAGAAAAACTGGTTCAAAAATCCATGAACGCTTTCAGTAAGATCGGAAATGAGCTTGCGGTTTCTGGCACTTCTCACAATAATAAGGGAAGGATGATCTTTACTCTTTGCAAAGGAGCACAGATAACGAATTTCTTCAAAACTCGGTAGGCGATCAAGGGTTCTTCTAAACAAAACACATAACCCCGTCAAGATGGCATAGCCATTGGGATGAAGTTGAAACGGAGAGATTGTCAACCGAAGGAGAAGAGTTCGAAGGAAGTCGTTAAAAGGAGGAATTGCCCCCACTTAAGCACATTTGGCGATTGACTGCAACAAAGCCATAGGGAGGATTGTCATCAGTATCACTTGGCCCAGGGAGAAGAACATCACTTTCAGCAAAGCCAAATTGAGTGCGCAGCTGGACAAACGCTCTCGGAGTTAGAATAGTCGGGGTTCTCTCCGGCGGATTCTCTATGGGAACAGCTATCGGAAAAGTTTCTTCCTCTGGAGTTACCACTTCTTCTTCTCGGTGGGAAGTCATTCTACATAAACAACTGGGTATTCAAACATGAAGGTGCACATTTCCTAAAGTGTGTGAAGTGTTGTGTAAAATCAATCAAGCAGTGAACAAATATAACTGGAATGAAAACTAGCAAACATTCGTTAGTTATGAAATTCAGGGACTATTGTTTTAAGCCTAAATATGCAAGTAAGATGTTGATGCAGATAAATCAGTTCAGATTATTGATACTTTGCATTAATGTTTAACTTTAACTGATTGATTCACAAACATTTCATGCAATATAATTAAGTTGCTTGTCTTGTCTTGACTAATCTGTCATCTGACATGGGCAGTCGATGGCAGTATTTTCGCCTTGGTTTTCTTTGTTTGTTATTTTCAGCAGGTTAGCAGCTTATAAGTTAATGCGATCTGTGAAATAATACAATGAGATTCAAGCAAATTTAAAGTTGGGGCAGTTCAAAATTCAGGCAACTTAGTTTGGCAGTTCGAGTCAGAAATTCAAAGTGGATCTATGCTCTCAAAAAGTCAGCATGCCCAAAGCCTAAGTGTTAACTCGGCAGCGGTTTAAGAGCCAACTCGGTCACGGTTTAAGGGCTTAGCTCAGTCACGACTTAGGGGTTAACTTGGCTGCGGTTCAAGGTTAAATCAGTATAAGGCTTAGATCGGCAGAAGAATAGGTTGGCAGATTTCCCCCAAGTGCTAACACGGCCACGATTTAAGGATTGGGTCGGCCGAAAGCTAAGTCACTTCAAATCACCGGGTCGCATCTAAATCAATACCTCGCCCCACTCAACCCGTTAACCCGTTAGCCACTCCCTCAACCAAAAAACCTTCATCTCGTTCATACTACCGAATCATCCCATAAACTGGTTCAAAACCACCACGAATCCAACGCCTTACAATCCTAACGCGAATCAAAATTGGCTACGCCTAAAGCAGTAACCCATCGGCATCATTTCATCGATAGCCTAAAGCCAGATCAAACTAACTAAGGATCATCAACTATAGATATAACGGGATTCGTGATAAAGCACCGTACAAAGATGCGGTTTAAATTTGATTGGTAAAATTCATGAATCAACGGTAGTCTTGAATTGAGGGGGAAGCAAGTTTACTTACGCGATGGATGGCAAAGGTTATCAGTGATTGACTAGAGTGAAATCGCCTTTGGGAGCTCTGGGAAATTTTAATGGCAGAATTGAGCAAGGGAATAAGTAATGAAAAGGAAGAAGAAGATGGATGTTTTATACCTTACAGTAGGGAGAACTGAAGCGGCAGATGCGGTCTAACTGTTGGGTCGCGTACGACCTACCGACCTAAGAGGGGACGGGTTAAGGACTATCGAAGCACACGACCTAACATTCAGGCGTATACTTCGAGGGGCAAATGTTAACTCCGCCTCGACCATGACTTACCGACCTAACAGTTAGAAGCATGCCGACCTAAGGCTCAACAGGGGGTGCCGACCTAAGGCCTAAGGGTATGCCGACTTAACACTTCAACGAGGCTACCGACTCAACATAAATACCGACCCAACAGCCTTAGCTCATTGCCGACCTAAAATGAATGACGACTCAATAGTTACCGACTTAATGACTCAGAAGGGACAGCGACTCAATGCCCTTACAAAGTTCCCGACCTAAGGCCCTAAATGGATAACGACCTAATGCCTTAAAGGATGCCGACTTAGGAAGTCTACTGACCTAACTTAAGTACCGATCTAATTACCTAAAGGAGTTGCCGACCTAACTGATCAGGACATGGAAAGGTGCACGACCTATACTTAAGTCGCAACCGACTTAAGACTTATGCCAAGCCGTTCACGACCCAGGCAAATGAAGGCAAATCCTATAAAGCTAATTGACACGCGCATGTTAACTCAGCAACGACCCAAGTCACAACCGATCCAGCTCCCCAGTTATCTCGTTCAGACCGTGATTTGCGACTTACCAAGTTAACTCGTCCACGACCTAATATAAGCCCGATGCCATGTTACTGAGAAGAGGTGGTGTTGACTCGGAGGCGACCTTAGACCGGTCACGACTCACCTTAAGTCGGCTGCGTCTTAACTTGAGTCGGATGCGGTTTAGGACTTGGCAAATTTCAGAATCAGAACTCTCTATAAATAGGCACCCATCTCCAACATTCAAGGGACTTTTTGGCACATTCTCTTCACACACCGTTACCTTGCTGCATTGAGAACTTCATCAACACTTAGAGTTTCCAAGATTAGAGGAATACCTCAAAGAAATTCACGAAGAAACCACACATCTTCAACATGAATCTAAGAACTTTAATCGACATTGAAGCTTAAGACTTGTTCCAAATCACTTGTAACTTGAAGTGTATTGTACTTGAGGAGAATTGTATCAGTTTGTAACGGGATTATTAATAAAAGTACTTAGAGTGGACGTAGGCTATACCCTTAAGCCGAACCACTATAAAATCGTTGTTGTTTACTGCTTTTCTGCTATTACTTGCTTGTAATTCTTTCCCGATCTATCGGGTGGTGCTTTCACAACTACACTTTACACACCGGGGTGTTAGCGTTCACATTTTAGCGTTAACACAGGGTTTTATTTAAGCTATTGGAAGTAGTTTTTTTTAAAAAAAAAGGTAAAAGGGGGAAATTTTTTAAGTTATAGTATAGCATTTTGTCTATTTTACAACGTTTTTTAAGCTATTGGAAGTAGTTCTTTAAAAAAAAGGTAAAAATGGATAATTTCTTAAGTTATAGTATAACATGTTATCTATTTTACAGCATTTTGTTTTAAGCTATTGGAGGTTGTTTTTTTTTTAAAAAGGTAAAAAGGAGTAATTTCTTAAGTTATATTACAAAATTTTGTCTGTTTTACTGCGTTTTATTTTAAGCTATTGGAAGTAGTTTTTTTTCTTCTAAAAACGTAAAAGTGGGTAATTTCATAAGTTATAATACAGCATTTTGTCTATTTTATAGCGTTTTGTTTTAAGCTATTGGAAGTACTTCTTTTTTTAAAAAGGCAAAAGGGGGTAATTTGTTAAGTTATAGTACAGCATTCTGTCTATTTTACAGCGTTTTGTTTTAAGCTATTGGTTTTTTTTAAATAAAGGTGGAAAGGGGAAATTTTTTAAGTTATAGTACATAATTTTGTCTATTTTACGATGTTTTGTTTTAAGCTATTGGAAGTAGTTTTTTTTTAAAAAGAAAGATAAAAAGGGGTATTTTCTTAAGTTATATTACAGCATTTTGTCCATTTTACAGCGTTTTATTTTAAGCTACTGGAAGTAGTTTTTTAAAAAAAAAGGTAAAAAGAGGTAATTTCTTATGTTCTAGTACAACATTTTGTCTATTTTATAGCATTTGGTTTTATGCTATTGGAAGTAGCTTTTTTAAAAAAAAGGGTAAAAGGGGGTAATTTCTCAAGTTATAGTACAACATTTTGTCTATTTTATAGCCTTTTGTTTTAAGCTATTGGAAGTAGTTTTTTTTTAGAAAGGGTAAAAGGGGGTAATTTTTTAAGTTACAATACATCATTCTATCTATTTTATAGCGTTTTATTTTAAGCAATTGGAAGTGGTTTTTTTTTATTTAAAAAAAGGTAAAAAGGGAAAAAAATGTTATAATACAACATTTTTTCTATTTTACTTTGTTTTAAGCTATTAGAAGTGGTTTTTAAAAAAAAAAGGTAAAAGTGGATAATTTCTTAAGTTATAGCGCAGCATTTTGTCTATTTTACATCGTTTTGTTTTAAGCTATTGGAAGTTGTTTTTTTTTTAAAAAAGATAAAAATGGGTAATTTCTTAAGTTATGGTACGGCATTTTGTCTATTCTACAGTGTTTTGTTTTAAGCTATTTGAAGTAGTTTTTTTAAAAAAGGGTAAAAAAGTGTAATTTCTTAAGTTATAATACAATATTTTGTCTATTTTACATCGTTTTGTTTTAAGCTATTGGAAGTAGTTTTTTAAGAAAAGGTAAAAAGGGAATTTTTTTTAAGTTATAGTACATCTTTTTGTCTATTTTACAACGTTTTTTTAAACTATGGGAAGTAGTTTTATTAAAAAAGGTATAAGGGGTAATTTCCTAAGTTATAGAAAAGCATTTTCTCTATTTTACAGCGTTTTGTTTTAAGTTATTGGAAGTAGTTTTTTTTTTTTTAAAAAAAAAGGTATAAATGGGTGATTTCTTAAGTTGTAGTACGGCATTTTGTCTATTTTACAGCGTTTTGTTTTAAGCTATTGGAAGTAGTTTTTTTAAAAAGGTAAAAGGGGGTAATTTCTTAAGTTATAGTACAACATTCTGTCTATTTTACAGCGTTTTGTTTTAAACTATTGGAAGAAGTTTTTTAAAAAAAGGTAAAAAGGGGCAATTTCTTAAGTTATAGTACAACATTTTGTCTAATTTACATCGTTTTTTTAAGCTAATGGAAAGAGTGTTTTTAAAAAAAAAGGTAAAAATGGGTAATTCCTTAAGTTGTAGTACAACATTTTGTCTATTTTACAGCGTTTTGTTTTAAGCTATTGGAAGCAGCTTTCTTTTTTTTAAAAACGGTAAAAGGGGTAATTTCTTAAGTTGTAGTAACATTTTGTCTATTTTACAGCATTTTGTTTTAAGCTATTGGAAGTAGTTTTTTTAAAAAGGTAAGAAGAGGTAATTTACTTAGTTATAGAACATCGTTTTGTCTATTTTGCAGCGTTTTTCTTTAAGCTATTGGAAGTGGTTTTTTTTTTAAAAAAAAAAGGTAAAAAGGGTAATTTCTTAAGTTATAGTACAGCATTTTGTCTATTTTGCAGCGTTTTGTTTTAAGCCATTGGAAGTAGTTTTTTTACAAAAAAAGGTAAAGGGGGTAATTTCTTAAGTTATAGTACAACATTTTGTCCATTCTACAGCATTTTCTTTCAAGCTATTGGAAGTATTTTTTTAAAACAGTAAAAGAGGTAATTTCTTAAGTTATTGCACAGCATTTTGCCCATTTTATAGCATTTAGTTTTAAGCTATTGGAAGTAATTTAGAAAAAAGGTAAGCAGGCGTAATTTCTTAAGTTATAGTACATCATTTTTTTTCTATTTTACATCGTTTTGTTTTAAGCTATTGGAAGCAGTTTTCTCTTTTTAAAAAACGGTAAAAAGGGATAATTTCTTAAGTTATAGTATAACATTTTGTCTATTTTAAAGCGTTTTGTTTTAAGCTATTGGAAGTAGTTTTTTTATAAAAAAAGATAAAAAGGGGAAATTTTTGAAGTTATAGTACAACATTTTGTCTATTTTACAGCATTTTGTTTTGAGCAATTAGAAGTAGTTTTTTTAAAGAAAAGGTAAAAAGGGATAATTTCTCAAGTTGAAGTAGTTATAGCACAACATTATTTTACAACGTTTTTTTAAGCTACTAGAGGTAGTTTTTTTTTAAAAAAGGGTTAAATGGGGTAATTTCTTAAGTTATAGTACAATATTTTTGTCTATTTTACAGCATTTCGTTTTAACCTGTTGGAAGTAATTTTTTTTTAGAAGGTAAAAATGGGTAATATCTTAAGTTATAGTACAGTATTTTGTCTTTTTTACAGCGTTTTGTTTTAAGCTATTGGAAGTAGTTTTTTTTCTAAATGGTAAAAAAGGGTAATTTCTTAAGTTATAGGACAACATTTTGTCGATTTTAGAGCATTTTGTTTTAAGCGATTGGAAGTAGTTTTTTTTAAAAGATAAAAAGGGTTAATTTCATAAGTTATTGTATAGCATTTTCCCTATTTTACAACGTTTTGTTTTAAGACATTGGAAGCAATTTTTTTTTAAAAAGGTAAAATGGGGTAATTTCATAAGTTATAGTACAACATTTTGTCAATTTTACAGCGTTTTGTTTCATGCTATTGGAAGTAGTTTTCATTCAAAAAAGGTAAAAAGAGTTAATTTCTTAAGTTAATAGTACAACATTTTTTCTTCTTTACAGCATTTTGTTTTAAGCTATTTGAAGTAATTTTTTTAAAAGAGGTAATAAGGGGTAATTTCTTAAGTTACAATACAACATTTTGTCTATTTTACAGCTTTTTGTTTTAGGCAATTGGAAGTAGTTATTTTTAAAAAGGGTGAAAAGAGGTAATTTATCAAGTTATAGTACAACATTTTGTCCATTATACGGTGTTTTGTTTTAAGCTATTGGAAGTAATTTTTTCTTGGAAAAGGTAAAATGGGGTAATTTCTTAACTTCTAGTACAGCGTTTTGTCTATTTTACAATGTTTTGTTTCAAGCTATTGGAAGTGGTTGTTTTAAAAAAAAGGTAAAACGATGTAATTTCTTAAATTAATAGTACTGCATTTTGTCTACATTGCAGCGTTTTGTTTTAAGCTATTGGAAGTAATTTTAAAAAAAAGGTAATAAGGGGTAATTTTTTAAGTTATAGTACAACATTTTGTCTATTTTAAAGCGTTTTGTTTTAAGCTATTGGAAGTCGTTTTTTTAAAAGGTAAAAATAGGTAATTTCTTAAGTTATAGTACAACATTTTGTCTATTTTACAGCGTTATGTTTTAAGCTATTGGTTTTCTTTTAAAAAAGGTAAAAAGCGGTAATTAATTAAGATATAGCACAACATTTTGTCTATTTTACAGCGTTTTGTTTTAAGCTATTACAAGTAGTTTTAAAAAAAAAGGTAAAATGGGGTAATTTCTTAAGTTATATTGCGGCATTTTGTCTTTTTACAGCGTTTTGTTTTAAACTATTAGAAGTAGTTTTTTTTAAAAAAAAGGTAAAAAGGAGTAATTTCTTAAGTCATAGTACAACATTTTGTCTATTTTACCGCGTTTTGTTTTAAGCTATTAGAAGTAGTTTTTTTAAAAAAAAGGTAAAAAGGGGTATTTTCTTAAATTATATTACAATATTTTATTTATTTTACAGCATTTTGTTTTAAGCTACTGGAAGTAGTTTTTTCTTCGAAAAAGGTAAAAAGGGGCAATTTCTTAAGTTATAGTACAACATTTTGTCTATTTTACAGCATTTTGTTTTAATCTATTGGAAGTAGTTTTTTTTAAAACAGGTAAAAGGGGGTAATTTCTAATGTTATAGTACAACATTTTGTCTATTTTACAGCTTTTTGTTTTAAGCTATTCGAAGTAGTTTTTCAATTTTTTTTGCAAAAGGTGGTAATTTGTTAAGTTATAAAACAAGATTCTGTCTATTTCACAGCGTTTTATTTTAAGCTATTGGAAGTAGTTTTTTTTTTTAAAAAAAGGTATAAATGTGTGATTTCTTAAGTTGTAGTACGACATTTTGTCTATTTTACAGCGTTTTGTTTTAAGCTATTGGAAGTAGTTTTTTTAAAAAGGTAAAAGGGGGTAATTTCTTAAGTTATAGTACAACATTCTGTCTATTTTACAACGTTTTGTTTTAAACTATTGGAAGAAGTATTTTAAAAAAAGGTAAAAAGGGGCAATTTCTTAAGTTATAGTACAACATTTTGTCTATTTTACATTGTTTTTTTAAGCTAATTGAAAGAGTGTTTTTAAAAAAAAGGTAAAATGGGTAATTTCTTAAGTTATAGTACAACATTTTGTCTATTTTACAGCGTTTTGTTTTAAGCTATTGGAAGCAACTTTCTTTTTTTAAAAAACGGTAAAAAGGGGTAATTTCTTAAGTTATTGTACAACATTTTGTCTGTTTTACAGCATTTTGTTTTAAGCTATTGGAAGTAGTTTTTTAAAAAGGTAAGAAGGGGTAATTTATTTAGTTATAGAACATCATTTTGTCTATTTTGCAGCGTTTTGCTTTAAGCTATTGGAAGTGTTTTTTTTAAAAAAAAGAAGGTAAAAAGGGTAATTTCTAAAGTTATAGTACAGCATTTTGTTTAATTTGCAGCGTTTTGTTTTAAGCTATTGGAAGTAGTTTTTTATAAAAAAAGGTAAAGGGGGTAATTTCTTAAGTTATAGTACAACATTTTGTCCATTCTACAGCATTTTCTTTTAAGCTATTGGAAGTATTTTTTTAAAACAGTAAAAGAGGTAATTTCTTAAGTTATAGCACAGCATTTTGCCCATTTTATAGCATTTAGTTTTAAGCTATTGGAAGTAATTTAAAAAAAACGGTAACCAGGCGTAATTTCTTAAGTTATAGTACAACATTTTGGTCTATTTTACAGCGTTTTGTTTTAAGCTATTGGAAGCAATTTTCTCTTTTTAAAAAACGGTAAAAAGGGATAATTTCTTAAGTTACAGTGTAACATTTTGTCTATTTTAAAGCGTTTTGTTTTAAGCTATTGGAAGTAGTTTTTTTATAAAAAAAAGGTAAATAGGGGAAATTTTGAAGTTATAGTACAACATTTTGTCTATTTTACAGCATTTTGTTTTAAGCAATTGGAAGTAGGTTTTTTTAAAGAAAAGGTAAAAAGGGGTAATTTCTCAAGTCGAAGTAGTTATAGCACAACATTATTTTACAACGTTTTTTTAAGCTACTAGAGGTAGTTTTTTTTTAAAAAGGGTAAAATTGGGTAATTTCTTAAGTTATAGTACAATAGTTTTGTCTATTTTACAACATTTCGTTAACCTGTTGGAAGTAATTTTTTTTAGAAGGTAAAAATGGGTAATATCTTAAGTTATAGTACAGCATTTTGTCTTTTTTACAGCGTTTTGTTTTAAGCTATTGGAAGTAATTTTTTTATAAATGGTAAAAAAGGGTAATTTCTTAAGTTATAGTACAACATTTTGTCAATTTTACAGCATTTTGTTTTAAGCTATTGGAAGTAGTTTTTTTTTAAAAGATAAAAAGGGTTTATTTCATAAGTTATTGTATAGCATTTTTTCTATTTTACAACGTTTTGTTTTAACACATTGGAAGCAATTTTTTAAAAAAAGGTAAAATGGGGTAATTTCATAAGTTATAGTACAACATTTTGTCAATTTTACAGCGTTTTGTTTCATGCTATTGGAAGTAGTTTTTATTCAAAAATGGAAAAAAGAGTTAATTTCTTAAGTTAATAGTACAACATTTTGTCTTCTTTACAGCATTTTGTTTTAAGCTATTGGAAGTAATTTTTTCAAAAGAGGCAAGAAGGGGTAATTTCTTAAGTTACAATACAACATTTTGTTTATTTTACACATTTTTGTTTTAAGCTATTGGAAATCGTTTTTTTAAAAGGTAAAAAATGGGTAATTCCTTAAGTTATAGTACATCATTTTATCTATTTTACAGCTTTTTGTTTTAGGCAATTGGAAATAGTTATTTTTAAAAAGGGTAAAAAGAGGTAATTTCTCAAGTTATAGTACAGCATTTTGTCCATTATACAGCGTTTTGTTTGAAGCTATTGGAAGTAATTTTTTCTTTGAAAAGGTAAAATGGGGTAATTTCTTAACTTACAGTATAGCGTTTTGTCTATTTTACAATGTTTTGTTTCAAGCTATTGGAAGTGGTTGTGTAACAACCCGCATATTTATCGGTGGTATATTTAAATATTTTATTTAAATATGACGTCGTATGTCGGATTATGGTCCGAAAAGCTACTTTCTACAAACGGTCGAATTGGGACTCAAGACCACCTCCATTGGTTCCAAAATGGCGTTTGCGATCTTTTTGAGTATAATCTTTGATATGTTTGCAGTAAGTGAAATTTTGACCTTTTCTATTGGGCTTTGGGCTTGGGTTTCACCCAAACTGTTCTATTAACCTCAACTCAGCCCTTCTTTCCTCTCATTCACTCATTCATTTCTTAAAAACTTAAGCTAAAAACTGATAATGGTGTACCCTAGTTCTTCTTGCTAGCTCATATTCTTGCTCCAAAATCGAAGAGAAACAATAGGTAAGCTCCATCTCCATCTTCTCCATCTCTTCTCCTCTTCAATTTCAGTAATTTCCTAACCCTAACTTAGGAGATACTTGCTTTGATTCTAGATTGAAGCTTGTAGTGTTGAAGTGGAATGTAGTTGGTTGATTCCTTGCATTGGTGCTTCTTTATCTTCTTTGTTTTGTGTAAAAGGTGAGTTTTGAACTCACATCTACTTCTCTTGATTTCATTGATGTTGGGTATGAATACCTAGCACTTGTTCATATGCACTTTCTTTTAGTTTGGATTGAATTGGTGAATTTCCAAATTTTTAGTGTTTGGGTTCAATTCTTGAAATCCTAACTTTGATGTTTTGATCATGTTTTTGGTGATGAATCGAAGTGTTTATAGGGCCGGGTAGCCGTTAGGTGTAAACCCCTAGCGTCCGTGCTCGTCCGGTTGAAAGTTGGGAGAGTTTGCACTTCATTTGTTATAAGTAGGAAATGCAGGAAATTGGGTTTAGTTGACTGGATTCTCTGTTCAGTCGACTGAGCTGAAGCCCGAAATTTCTCTGGACAATTTTCAGTCGACTGAACAGGGATTTTCAGTAGACTGACCTGCTCCTGTTTTCCTGTTTTACCTATTTATGCTTATTTTGATTGGTTTTCCGGATTTTATCGATTCATGTTGGTTCTTAGTGGTTGTTATTGCCTCTTTGACTTTGATAACTTATTTTTGACTTCATCCATGGGTTTTTATAAAATAATCTTTCTAATCATATTAACTCCAATTTATAAATTCTATTTAAACACACGCACAATTTTTCACTTCGAGCGAAGTGGAAGGATGATTAAATGGTTGGGCAAAACACGGACCATGAATCTGTGCGTTTATCTTTCCGATTAATCTCCGACCTTTATCGATTGATCGTTTTGACCTTCGGGTTTGGGTCACCGATGATATGAGGTAAATTTGTACTGCTTTGAGTGTGAAATAAACTAACGGATAGTAAACCGTTTAGTGCGAACGGGTGGTTATAGGACTCACGTTACCACTTTTCGGATTCCTCTCTGGGAGTTTGTGACACATGCTGCCTTTGGGATAGTGTCTTCGGACTGTCTCCTCTGGCTTGTTTCCTTTAAATATCGCTTTGGAGTTGGTCCTTTGCCCCGACTCGAAATATATATGGGGTTGGCGGTTGTCTTTAGTATTGCTTTCGGAGTGGTTTCTTCACCACCGCTCAAGAGATATTGGAGTGATTTCTTCACCACCGCTCAAGAGATATTGGAGTGGTTTCTTCACCACCGCTCAAGAGATATTGGAGTGGTTTCTTGACCACCGCACAAGAGATATTGGAGTGGTTGCTTCACCACCGCTCAAGAGATATTGGAGTGGTTTCTTCACCACCGCTCAAGAGATATTGGAGTGGTTGCTTCACCACCGCTCAAGAGATATTGGAGTGGTTTCTTCACCACCGCTCAAGAGATATTGGAGTGGTTTCTTCACCAACGCTCAAATGCTCAAGAGATATTGGAGTGGTTTCTTCACCACCGCTCAAGAGATAACGGAGTGGTTTACTCACCACCGCTCAAGAGATAACGGAGTGGTACTCACCACCGCTCATGATGTTTCATTTATATGTATATTCCCTAGGTATTGCTTTTCTGTATTGGTTCTTTGGAGCCACACGAAATATAGCGTCTACCTTGTGGAACTTGTATTATCGGTATTTGTTGTTTGCCTTATGCCTTGCTTTGGGATATTCTTATCCTTTGTTTCTATATGTTGCCGATGATATGAGGCTTGATCTATATGATTCATCTTTCGTTAGATGGTTGTGTTATCTCTTTTAGAGATATCTATTGTGCTTTGTAACCTTGCAGGTTTATTGTTGTTCAGTTTATCTAACAAATTTGTTTAGCTAGTCTGACCCGTGTATTTTATACTCGGGTCAGACCGAGATGTTTCAGGTTATGAGCTTTTGGACTTAGCCTGTTTTGCTTCCGCATGGACTATTCGCCAGCTTCTTTTTGTTATAGCGTTTTTGTGTAGTCCTTTCTGTTATAACTCTGATATGTATTCATCTGGAACTCGTCTGTATAGTGTGGTTTGCTATACCACTTGACATGTATTATTTCGTATACTCTGTTATGTATCTATATATGTGTATATGATGGTTTACTGTTCTGTGATGTAGATTGCATTTGAGTTGTTATATTCTGTTCTGATAGATCCTATAGCCATTGTAGTCTTGCTTTAAATATTTATTGAATACGTCGAACTGTTTGTGATTCTACTTTTCGACGTGTTTAGTGAATAGTTAAGGTAAGATTACACATGGTCGCTCCTATCCAGCCTTATTCTCCGTGTTAGCAGACGGTATTATCTATACAATACTCTTTGCTAACGTGGGTATAGAGGTGGGGCGTCACAGGTTGTTTAAAAAAAAAAAAGGTAAAACGATGTAATTTCTTAAATTAATAGTACTGCATTTTGTCTACATTGCAGCGTTTTGTTTTAAGCTATTGGAAGTAATTTTTTAAAAAAAGGTAATAAGGGGTAATTTCTTAAGTTATAGTACAACATTTTATCTATTTTAAAGCGTTTTGTTTTAAGCTATTGGAAGACGTTTTTCTAAAAGGTAAAATAGGTAATTTCTTAAGTTATAGTACAACATTTTGTCTATTTTACAGCGTTGTGTTTTAAGCTATTGGTTTTCTTTTAAAAAAGGTAAAAAGCGGTAATTAATTAAGATATAGTACAGCATTTTGTCTATTTTACAGCGTTTTGTTTTAAGCTATTAGAAGTAGTTTTTTAAAAAAAAGGTAAAATGGGGTAATTTCTTAAGTTATAGTACGACATTTTGTCTTTTTTTACAGCGTTTTGTTTTAAGCTATTAGAAGTAGTTTTTTTTTAAAAAAAAGGTAAAAAGGAGTAATTTCTTAAGTCATAGTACAACATTTTGTCTATTTTACCGCGTTTTGTTTTAAGCTATTAGAAGTAGTTTTTTTTTTAAAAAGGTAAAAAGGGGTATTTTCTTAAGTTATATTACAATATTTTATTTATTTTACAGCGTTTTGTTTTAAGCTACTGGAAGTAGTTTTTTTTGAAAAAGGTAAAAAGGAGTAATTTCTTAAGTCATAGTACAACATTTTGTCTATTTTACCGCGTTTTGTTTTAAGCTATTAGAAGTAGTTTTTTTAAAAAAAAGGTAAAAAGGGGTATTTTCTTAAGTTATATTGCAATATTTTATTTATTTTACAGCGTTTTGTTTTATGCTACTGGAAGTTGTTTTTTTTTAGAAAAAGGAAAAAAGGGGTAATTTCTTAAGTTATAGTACAACATTTTGTCTATTTTACAGCATTTTGTTTTAATCTATTGGAAGTAGTTTTTTTTAAAACAGGTAAAAGGGGGTAATTTCTAATGTTATAGTACAACATTTTGTCTATTTTACAGCTTTTTGTTTTAAGTTAGTGGAAGTAGTTTCTTAAATTTTTTTGCAAAAGGGGGTAATTTGTTAAGTTATAAAACAACATTCTGTCTATTTTACAGTGTTTTATTTTAAGCTATTGGAGGTGGTTTTTTTTAAAAAAAAAGGGAAAAAGGGAAAAAAAAATTAAGTTATAGTACAGCATTTTGTTTATTTTACAACGTTTTGTTTTAAGCTATTAGAAGTTGTTTTTTTTTTTAAAAGTTATAAGGGGTGATTTCTTAAGTTATAGAACAGCATTTTGTCTATTTTACAGCATTTTGTTATATGCTATTGGAAGTAGTTTTTTAAAAAAAAGGTATAAATGGGTAATTTCTTAAGTTACAATACAACATTTTGTTTATTTTACAGCATTTTATTATAAGCTATTGGAAGTTGTATTTTTTTCAGAAAAGGTAAAAAGGGATAATTTCTTAAGTTATAGTACAATTTTTGTCTATTTTACAGCTTTTTGTATTAACCTATTGGAATTAGTTTTTTTTAAAGTAAAAAAGGGTAATTTCTTAAGTTATAGTATATCATTTTGTCTATTTTACAGCGTTTTGTTTTAAGCTATTGGTAGTATTATTTTTTAAAAAAAGGTAAAAGGGGGTAATTTCTTTAGTTATAGTACAGCATTCTATCTATTTTACAACGTTTTGTTTTAAGCTATTGAAAGAAGTTTTTTTTAAAAAAAAAGGAAAAAGGGTAATTTCTTGAGTTATAGTACAAAAATTTTGTCTATTTTACAGTGTTTTGTTTTTAGCTATTAGAAGGAGTGTTTTTTTTTTAAAAGGTAAAAAGGGGTAATTTCTTAAGTTATAGTACAACATTTTGTTTATTTTACAGCGTTTGTTTTAAGTTATTTGAAGTATTTTTTTTAAAAGGTAAAAGGAGGTTATTTCTTAAGTTATAGTACAACATTTTGTCTATTTTACAGCGTTTTGTTTTAAGCTATTTGAAGTAGTTTTTTTTTTAAAAAGTAAAAGGGGCAATTTCTTAAGTTATAGTACAACATTTTTCTATTTTATAGCGTTTTGTTTTTAGCTAATGGAAGTAGTTTTTTTAAAAAAAAGGTAGACAGGGGTGATTTGTTAAATTATAGTACGGCATTTTTTCTGTTTTACGGTGTTTTGCTTTAAGCTATTGGAAGTAGTTTTTTTTTAAAAGGTAAAAGGAGGTAATTTCCTAAGTTATAACGCAGCATTTTGTCCATTTTACAAAGTTTTGTTTTAAGCTATTGGTAGTAGTTTTTATTAAGAAAAAAAGGGTAAATAGGGGTAATTTCTTAAATTATAGTACATCATTTTGTCTATTTTACAGCGTTTTGTTTTAAGCTATTGGAAGCATTTTTTAAAAATAAAGTTAAAAATGGGTAATTTCTTATGTTATAGTACATGATATTGTCTATTTTATGACGTTTTGTTTCAAGCAATTGGAAGTATGTTTTTTTTAAAAGGTAAAAAGGGGTAATTTCTTAAGTTATAGTATAACATTTTGTCTATTTTACTGAGTCTTGTTTTAAGCTATTGGCAGTAGGTTTTTTTTAAAACAGGTAAAAGGGGGTAATTTCTTAAGTTATAGTACAGCATTTTGTCTATTTTACAGCGTTTTGTTTTAAGTTATTGGAATTAAGTTTTTTTCAAAAAAGGTAAAAGGGGGTAATTTGTTAAGTTATAGTACAACATTCTGTCTATTTTACAGCGTTTTGTTTTAAGCTATTGGAAGTAGTTTTTTTTAAAAAAAAAGCTAAAAAGGGGAATTTTTTTTAGTTATAGTACAACATTTTGTCTATTTTACAACGTTTTGTTCTAAGTTATTGGAAGTAGTTTTTTTAAAGAAAAGGTAAAAAGGGGTAATTTCTTAAGTTATAGGACAACATTTTGTCTATTTTACAGTATTTTGTTTTAAGCTATTAGAAGTAGTTTTTTTAAAAAAAAAAGGGAAAAAGGGGTAATTCCTTAAGTTATAATATTAAATTTTGTCTATTTTACAGCGTTTTATTTTAAGCTATTGGAAGTAGTTTTTTTTTAAAAAAAAAGGTAAAAGTGGGTAATTTCATAAGTTACAATACAGCATTTTGTCTATTTTACAGCGTTTCGTTTTAAGCTATTAGAAGTAAAAAAAAATTTAAATAAGGTATATATGTGTAATTTCTTAAGTTACAGGTGCAGCATTTTGTCTATTTTACAACATTTTGTTTTAAGCTATTGGAAGTATTTTTATAAAAAAATAGGTATAAATGGGTAATTTCTTAAGTTACAATAAAACATTTTGTTTATTTTACAGCGTTTTGTTTTTAGCTATTGGAAGTACTTTTTTTTTCAAAAAAAAAGGTAAAAAGAGATAATTTCTTAAGTTATAGTACAACATTTTGTCTATTTTACAGCTTTTTGTATTAACCTATTGGAATAAGTTGTTTTTTTAAAAGTAAAAAGGGGTAATTTCTTAAGTTATAGTATAGCATTTTGTCTATTTTAGAGCGTTTTTTTAAGCTATTGGAAGTAGTATTTTTTAAAAAAAGGTAAAAGGGGGTAATTTCTTAAGTTATAGTACAGCATTCTGTCTATTTTACAGTATTTTGTTTTAAGCTATTGGAAGAAATTTTATTTAAAAAAAGGCAAAAATGTATAATTTCTTAACTTATAGTACAAAATTTTGTCTATTTTACAGCGTTTTGTTTTTATCTATTAGAAGGAGTGTTTTTAAAAAAAAGGTAAAAAGGGGTAATTTCTTAAGTTATAGTATAACATTTTGTCTATTTTGCAGCGTTTGGTTTTAAGCTATTGGAAGTAGTTTTTTTTAAAAGGTAGAAGGAGGTTATTTCTTAAGTTATAGTACAACATTTTGTCTATTTTAAAGCATTTTGTTTTAAGCTATTAGAAGTAGGTTTTTTGAAAAAAAAAGGTAAACAGGGGTAATTTCTTAAATTATAATACAGCATTTTTTCTGTTCTACGGCGTTTTGTTTTAAGCTATTGGAAGTAGTTTTTTTTAAAAAAAGGAAAAAGGGGGTAATTTCCTAAGTTATAACACATCATTTTGTTTATTTTGCAGCGTTTTGTTTTAAGCTATTGGAAGTAGTTTTCTTTTTTTAGAAAACGGTAAAAACGGGCAATTTCTTATGTTTAGGTACATTATTTTGTCTATTTTACAACGTTTTGTTTTAAGTAATCGGAAGTAGATTTTTTATAAAAAAAGGGTAAAAGGGGAAATTTTAAATTATAGTGTAGCATTTTGCCTATTTTATAGCGTTTTGTTTTAAGCTATTGGAAGTAGTTTTAATAAAAAAAAAGTAAAAATGGGTAATTTCTTAAGTTATAGTACATGATTTTGTCCATTTTACAACGTTTTGTTTTAAGCAATTGGAAGTATTTTTTAAAAAGGTAAAAGGGGTAATTTCTTAAGTTATAGAACAACATTTTGTCTATTTTAGTGCGTTTTGTTTTAAGCTATTGGTAGTAGTTTTTTATAAACAGGCAAAAGGGGGTAATTTCTTAAGTTATAGTACAACATTTGGTCTATTTTACAGCGTTTTGTTTTAAGTTATTGGAAGTAATTTTTTATCAAAAATGGTAAAAGGGTGTAATTTGTTAAGTTATAGTACAACATTGTAATCTGTTAAGTTATGGTACAACATTCAGTCTATTTTACAGCGTTTTCTTTTAAGCTATTGGAAGTAGTGTTTTTTTTAAAAAAGGTAAAAAGGGGAAAATTTTTAAGTTATAGTATAGCATTTTGTCTATTTTACAACATTTTGTTTTAAGCTATTGGAAGTAGTTCTTTAAAAAAAAGGTAAAAATGGGTAATTTCTTAACTTATAGTACACCATTTTGTCTATTTTACAGCGTTTTGTTTTAAGCTATTGGAGGTTGTTTTTTTTAAAAAATGGTAAAAAGGGGTAATTTCTTAAGTTATATTACAAAATTTTGTCTATTCTACTGCGTTTTATTTTAAGCTATTGGAAGTAGTTTTTTTTTGAAAAAAGGTAAAAGTGGGTAATTTCGTAAGTTATAATACAGCATTTTGTCTATTTTATAGCGTTTTGTTTTAAGCTATTCGAAGTAATTTTTTTTAAAAAAAAAGGTAAAAGGGGGTAATTTGTTAAGTTATAGTACAACATCCTGTCTATTTTACAGCGTTTTGTTTTAAGCTATTGAAAGTAGTTTTTTTTTAAATAAAGGTGAAAAGGGGAAAATTTTTAAGTTATAGTACAGAATTTTGTCTATTTTACAGTGTTTTGTTTTAAGTTATTGGAAGTAGTTTTTTTTCAAAAAAGGTAAAAAAGGGTATTTTCTTAAGTTATAATACAACATTTTGTCCATTTTACAGTGTTTTGTTTTAAGCTATTGGAAGTAGTTTTTTCTAAAGAAAAAAGGTAAAAAGCGGTTATTTCTTAAGTTATAGTACAACATTTTGTCTATTTTACAACATTTGATTTTATGCTATTGGAAGTAGTTTTTTTTTGAAACAGGAAAAATGGGGTAATTTCTTATGTTATAGTACAACATTTTGTCTATTTTACAGCCTTTTATTTTAAGCTATTGGAAGTAGTTTTTTAAAAAAAAAGGTAAAAGGGGGTAATTTTTAAAATTATAATACAACATTCTGTCTATTTTACAGCGTTTTATTTTAAGCTATTGGAAGTAGTTTTTTTGAAAAAAAAAAGGTAAAAGGGGAAAAAAATATAAGTTATAGTACAGCATTTTGTCAATTTTACAGCATATTGTTTTAAGCTATTAGAAGTGGTTTTTTTTTGAAAAAAAAGGGTAAAAGGTGGTAATTTCTTAAGTTATTGTGCAGCATTTTGTCTATTTTACAGCTTTTTGTTTTAAGCTATTTGAAGTAGTTTTTTTTTAAAAAAAAAAGATAAAAATGGGTAATTTCTTAAGTTATAGTACAACATTTTGTCTATTCTACAGCGTTTTGTTTTAAGCTATTTAAGGTAAAAAAAATTAAAAAGGGTAAAAAGGTGTAATTTCTTAGGTTATAGTACAACATTTTGTCTAATTTACAGCGTTTTTTTTAAGCTATTGGAAGTGTTAACGCTTGAATTTGAACGCTAACACCCTGATGTATGAGTTGTAGTTGTGAAAGCACCACCCGACGACTCGGGAACAGATTACAAGCAGATAATAGTAGAAAAGCGGTAAACAACCACAATTTTATAGTGGTTCGGCTTTAGGGTATAGCCTACGTCCACTTTAAGTACTTTTATTAATAATCTCGTTACAAGCTGATACAATTCTTCCCAAATACAATACACTTTGAATTACAAGATACTTAGAACAAGTAGCTTAAACTTCGATGGAGATGAGAGTTTTCGAATCCATGTTGGATGTATGTGATCTCTTCTTGAAGTTGTTTGTAGCGTTCTTAATATCTTGAGAGCTTCAAGTGTTGGATTGGATTAGTTTGGAATGCAGCAGAGTAACGGTGTTTGAAGGAAATCAGCCAAAAGTCCTTTACTAGTTGGAGTTAGGGTCATATTTATAGGCATTTTTCGGAGTAAGGTTGTAGGTCGTGACCGACCTAAGTAAGGTCGTAGGTCGTGACCGACCTAAGTAAGGTCGTAGGTTGTAGTCGACCTAAAGAGCATTGGCCCCTCCTTCCACAAGAACACGCATGCTGATTTGCACAAGTCCTAGGTCGTGAGCGACCTATCCCCATGTGGCACAGCATAGTCAACTTTTTTACTCTGGCATTTAGGTCGTTAGCGACCTACCCTAGGTCGCGAGTACTTTCCTGTGCCATAGCTGATCTTAGGTCGCTGAATCCCTTAGGTCGCGACCTTCCTTAGGTCGAAGCACTCCTTTAGGTCGTGAAAGCTTTAGGTCGCTAAGCCAATCATGCCGTTAGGTCGCAGAGTTCCATAAGTCGAGACCGTCTTTAGGTCTCATTCACTCTTAGGTCGCGAAGCTTGATAGGTCGAAACATCTTCTGAGTCGCAGCCTTCCTGTTAGGTCGCGAGGCTTCATAGGTCGCGGCCTTCTTTAGGTCGCGAAGCATTTTTAGGTCGTTCTCCTTTTTAGGTCGAGCCATCTTTAAGTCGCAGCCTTTTTTAAGTCGCTAGGTTCTTGAATTGGCTAGGTCGCTACATTTTCCTTAAGTCTCTTACAGAAGGGAGTTAACATTTGCCCCTCGAAGTATATGACTTAACCATAGGTCGTGTGCTTCGACCTTCTTAACTCGCGTTCTAAAGAATTGTTAGGTCACAAACGACCTAAGGAGAAAGTTAGGTCGCGTAGTGTCGGTTCGCGTTCTACTGCCCCAGAATATAAATACCGTAGGTCGCTCCCTTCCTTCTTCATCTTCTTCAGCATCCATTCTGCCATTAACAAACTTTTGAACTTTTCGAGGACGATTCCAATCAGCTCAATCCTTAGACTTTTCCATCATAAGATTGCGTAAGTGAATTCTATCAACATTCAACTACATCCATCATCAAACCGCGAATATTCCACTTGTGATTTTTAATACATTTTCGTATGCTGCTTTTTTCCATAAGTCGCGACTCGATTAACCTTTTGATTGAGTTATCGTGGTGATTCTTGTGAATATAGCAATACATCCGATGTATGGTGGTTTTGAGGCAATTCGAGTTGGTTTTTTCGAGTCATTTGTGATGATGTGGGAGGAAGATGGTAAATTACAGTGATTCGAATTAGTTGGTTTGTAACTTTGGAAGAGATGAGGAAGGCTCTAATGGGTTAACGGGTTAATGGTGGAGATGATATGGCAGCGTGTGAGTGGAGAATCGACCTTAGGGGTGTCTGTTTGAATGTGAACCATGCGACCTAATACTAGCGATCTAACTCTCTCTTGAATGAGATAAAACTTAAAGCAGAACGACGTAAGAAAGTAATGACCTAAGTTTAATGATGATTGAAATCTTAGGTCGCGGCTGACCTTATACTTAAAACAAATCTGGACCATCTTAATTTGAACCAAGGTGCGACTTAAGAACTTGTTGACCTAAATCCCTGAATGACTGCAGAGGGACTTAACATGTCAACGACCTAACTCTTTTGCGCCATAGGCTCTAGGTCGCGGCCGAGCTAGGACTTGAACAAATCTGCATTGTTTTGAACCTCTTGAACTTGCACAGGGCGACCTAATATAGCCTTGACCTATACTAAGTCGCGGGGGACAGTTTGGATGATCTATGACCTGTAAAAAATTTGAGAGAATTTGATTGAACTGCTTGGACTTGAATTGTTTGAAATTCATTACATTCCATTGCAGATTGCTCTAACATTTAATCTAACAACCTGTTTAAACATAACATTTGCAGAGAAATGGGACGAATATACTGTCACTGACCGCCCACATCGAATGACAGATTAGTCGATAAAGAATAATCAACTTAAATGAATTGTGTGAATGAAATGCTGTGAACCAATGAATTCAAGTGAAGTGTTAAAGCAAAACTAAAATATCCAGTTAAAGTTGATTCGTTCGCATTAACACTTCACTTGAGCTTTATATTAACAAGTCCTGAAATCTCATAGTCGACTAATTGTCAACTAGTTTAACTTCAGTTATGTTTGCTTTCCTTTTTTTTTAAAGTTCTGCACAACACTTCACACTTTTTAGGAAACGTGCACCTTCTCATCTGAACATCCAGTCGCTTATGTAGAATGATGTGTCAACAAGAAGAGATGATAGAACACGCTGAAGGGGTTTTCCCGATTGCTATTCCACTAGAGAAACCTCCGGAAAGAACTCCTACCCTTTTGAAACAGCGGGCGCTTAATCAATCATGCGTTCAATTTGGCATTGCCGAGGCAGAAGTTCTACTCCCTGGACCAAATGACTCTGCTGATAGACCACCTTACGGTTTTGTTGCCATTAATCGACAAATGTGCTTGAGTGGAGCAATTCCTCCTTTTAATGAATTTCTCCGGCAAATCCTACTTCGACTGACGATCTCTCCTTTTCAGCTGCACCCCAATGACTATGCTATTTTGATGGGATTGTGTGTTCTGTTCAAGAGGACTCTTGATCGTCTTCCGAGTTTTGAGGAAATCTGTTACTTGTGCACTTTTGCGAAGAACAAGGACCATCCTTCAATTGTACTTGTAAGGGGTGCGCGGAACCGCAAACTTATTTTGGATTTGCCGGAGAGTGCACATGGATTCCTGAATCAATACTTCTACATTCGTTGCCCCGCAGAATTTTACGCAGACTGGAGAGTAGGAAGTGAGATCTTTTTTCTCTTTAATTTTATTCTAAGTTTTACCTGGTTCCTATTGCTAGATGCTGATTCCATTCCTTATTTTTCTAGCACTTCCTCCACCTTCTAGAGATTCCAGCCATAAGTCAGTTTTTGAAAGGCTAAGCACTGTGGCTGCTGAAGAAAGAAGCGCAAAATTTCTATTGACAGAAGAACTTCTTCATCAGTTTGAGCTTCTACATCCTTCTCGTTCCACTCAAATACATGAACTTCCAACGGAGGTTCCTGATTCTTCGACGAGCACTCCTGATGCCCCAGTCTCCACTAAAGAGCACTTGCAGGGAGGAACCTCTATAGAAACTTCACTAGTTAAGTGTTCAATTCCGAAAGATGTTGCGGGGCCATCTGACAAGTCTGTACTTGCCCCAGTTACTGAAGAGGAAGAACCCCCTCAATTTACTAGTGAAGGAGTTAAGAAAGCAAGCTCCAAAAAACAAGATGGCGATGATGTTTTTGAGGGGTTGAGCGATTTAATTGTGACATCTCAAGAACTTTTCAAAGATGATGTTTCTAAAACTGTCTCTTCTGTAATCGAGGCGACATCTTCTTTTCAACAGATGTCAACTCCTCCTACTCAAGTTATCACTACCTCTATTCCACAGAGTGGTTTGTAACTCGATGCGCGTAGTTTACACGTTACACGACACTTTGGATTTCTCATCACTTCTATGTACTTATCTTCTTGTACTTTAAAAATTTCTAAAGCTTATTATTTTAATTCCAGATTCTCCTATGGGGCGCAGCGGCTCGTACTATGATGATTTCCAGCGCTACGGGAGGCGTAGCCAGTATGATTACAGGCGTTACCTTCCTTCTTACAGAGAGTCGGATGAAGAGAGGGCCATCAGGAAAGCCGACGAGAGACGAGCATATGAAGAACGTCGCCGAAGGGAACAAGAAAGACATGATCTTCCCCACAGAGATGATGATACCCAAAAGAGAAAAGCTCATGATGAGAGAGGAAAGAGTCACATAGACGATTCTTCTAGCAAGCGGGCTAGACTTACTGAAGAAACAACTCCTTCAGCTTTTGAACATGTCCCTGCTCAATCTCCTGCTCCCGTTCGCTCCGACATTCAAGCAATCATCAACCGGCCCGCATACCAAGTCGGGCAAGGTCCTCCCACTCTTCAAAGTCGATTTCCTCAGTGGTGCCTGAGAGGGGTTCGATTTGATCTCGACTTGGTTCCTCTCGACAAACCGGCTATGCTGCGAAATCTTGATACTGTCAGGACCGATATCGAAAGAATGTCGAACTGGCAAAAACTCGTCGACGAACTTCAGAGGGTTAACCGAGCCAATCTCGAGGCCATGCTAACAATGGAGAATGATAAGGCTGAGTGGCAGAAGACTCTCGAACAGCATGACGCCGAAATGAGAAGTATTGCTTCCTACAATGAAAAGCTGGAAGCGGAAGTAGAAAAACTTAAGGAAGAATTAGCTACTTCATCTACTTTCCATTCACAAAAGGAGAGCATGCTTCAGCAACAAGTA
Source organism: Allium cepa (assembly GCA_030765085.1). Classification (NCBI taxonomy): domain Eukaryota; kingdom Viridiplantae; phylum Streptophyta; class Magnoliopsida; order Asparagales; family Amaryllidaceae; genus Allium; species Allium cepa. The sequence goes on from CM060931.1 coordinate 890,630,943, forward strand.
CGAGATGCGCATGCCAGTCAAAGAGCAGTCGAAGATAAGCTTGCATACAAGGAAAAGGTCATAGAAGAATATCGTGCTGAAACTGTACAACTGCGAGAACAGACCGGCTCTCGAAGCTTGGAGATAGAGTTGTTAAAAACTCGACTTGCTATGGCCGAAAAGGAGCGCGACGAGGCTGTTGCTGGTAAACTTGCGGCCGAAGAGGCTCATCAAGCAACCAATGCTGACATTAGCTCCACATTATTCGATTTTTATCTGCACAGCATTTTGGGACGTGGCAGCCTTGCCTTTCTAGGCCCCAAGTATGAAATCACACTGGCTGAAGTTTGGGAGGCAGCACTTGATATGCTCGGTGGTAAAGGTGCTGGATATGCTGAGTCAGCCCTTGAAGAGCATTATCTTGATGATGAAGCCCGTGCCGCTCTTGCCAAGGGAAAGGAGCAGCTTGCCAGAGCGCGGGCCGGGATGGCGAAAGAGGAGCGTTCTGAAAAAGAAGTACCGCCTACTACCTCTGAACGTCCTCTAGTTTCTCCCGAGGTGGACATTACAGGCTCTAGTGCTCATTCGCCGCCTCCTACAAGAACCGGGGTAATTACCCCTACTGATGAAGAGGCTTTGGAGGACATTGGGGCTCAGAATTATGAGATTGAACTGACGAAGCCAACATCTTCAGGTAATTTCGACATTGGTCCGATTCAGGTGGATTACCTGCTTATTCCTCAAAAATTTGATGAGCTTCTCGATTACCTCTTGAATCTCGATGAACCCATATCTCCCTTCTTTCGGGAAGATACTTACATTTTCAATTTTTCTTCTTCTGCCGTTGAAACAACAAGTGCCGTGCAGACTTCGCCTTCTCTGGTTATTCCTCCTCCATCTCTTCAGGTGACTCCTCCTTCTGCTTCACAACCTGGGTTACAAGAGGAGAAAATTGAGGCTCTTCATGGTTTGGATGACCCTATTGCTTCGCAGGAGCAAAAAGATGAGGGACTCGAAGGAGGCGAGATCTTTCCGGAGCGGACTCCTTCTTACGACGTAGTTTTGTCCGCTCTCGTTACTCCGGGGAGTGAGTCTTCTTCGAAGAAAAGAAAGAAGCATGGGACATCGAAGAGGAGGGGGAAGAAAATTATCACCACTGAAGAGGAACCGGAAATTGCACCAGTTGCACCTCCCTCCCCTTCTTCCCTTTTGCCTTCAGACCAACCTGAAAGACCTGAAAAGCTAACCACTCGGCCGGGTAAAGGGTCTAAAGGCGGCAAGAAGAAATGAAGAGTTGAGCTTTTTGATTCCTTTTTTGTGTAATGGTCGGATGTTGTGCAGGCACCGGCCCCTGCTTTTTATTTTGAAACCTGTATCTGCAATATCTGCAATTGAATAAAATGATTCTTTATTTGTACAGACTTTTGTTTGAATTTGAGAATGCATTTATTATTCATTTTTGCACAAGTCTATTTATACGATGTTGCGGTGAGCTTGTGGTATGTTGTTTGAGCGTACTTTACCGACATAGTTATACCGCTTTGTATGTAACTATACCATGTTGCCCCTATACCATGAGCTTACTGCAATATCGTATACTTTGAGGGGACTTGCACTCTCGTTTTCTAAAGAATAATTACTTCATTCTCGAAGAGAATTTTCGTAGAGTGCAACTTCCTTCATATAAGTTTCTACGCTTTGTCCTTCGAAGAAATCACGTTTTCCTTTTGCGTATGTATATATTTTGCCAAGTGAATTCTTCTATGTGGTAAAGCGGACCTCTGAATGTACTTTAACTTTCTTCCCCCTTCTTTTTTTTTTTAGAATAGGTAAAGTCATCAAGTACGCTCTTGATGAGGATTTTTCTCTTTCTTCTTTTTTAATAAAAATTTGTGCCTCTGAGGAGAGATTTTTTCACGTTTCAACACTTGGAGTTCTTTCTTTTTAATTGTGTCCCCGGGAGGGGGTTGTACCTCTGAGGAGGGATTTCTCACGTTTCAACACTTGGAAGTTTTATTTCAATCTTGGTGAAACGTGTACCTCCAAAGAGTTGTGCCTTCGAGGAAAGCCTTTTCACGTTTCGACACTTGGAAGTTTTATTTCAACCTCGGTGGAACATGGGCTTCCAGGAAGGTCTTTATCTTGTTTTGCATTTCAACTTTGGTGAAGTGAAATTCCGAAGAGCGGTTGTTACACTTCAACTCCTGGTGAAATGGGCCTCCGAAGAGGGCTCTTATTTTGTTTGCATTTCAACTTTGGTGAAGTGAAATCCCGAAGGGAGGTCATGACACTTCAACTCCTGGTGAAATGGGCCTCCGAAGAGGGCTTTTATTTTGTTTGCATTTCAACTTTGGTGAAGTGAAATCCCGAAGGGCGGTCATAACACTTCAACTCCTGGTGAAATGTGCCTCAGAGAGGGTTTTCATCGCCTGGAAGTTACTCTCTCATGGTTGGAGGGTCATGACTCCTCCAATCTTTTTTGTTGAGTAGAGAACTTTCTTTTTTGTGGCGTATGACCCATTAGAGGTCTTTATCCTCCGAAGAGTCGTGCCTCCGAAAAGGACTTGTGCTGCCGATGATAGCTTTGGTTGTTCCTCTGTTCATTTGCTTATGCCTTTTCAATGATCCTCTGCCCCCTTTTTTTTTTCTTTTTTTTTTACAAGTAACTTGTTTAATCCAAGGAAGTGTGCTTCATGGTCAGGCAATTTCGTGAGAACGAGCACTAGCTTTTTAATTGGATGTTTGTTTGTTCAAACGATCTCAATTTATTAGCAAAGACCCGTTTCTGTCGAAATCATAGGCTGTTCAATTGAAGTACTTCCTATCTAGGATTTGAATTCGGGGCTCTTGTGACTTGAAATTTGGCGAGAATCACTTGGTCTTTTTATGTGCAAGTTTCACTTCCATTGTCTGCAAAAATTCAAATCGACATTTCAGCAATACATTCTATGTACCTTTTATATCGAGAATAAAGCAAACATGTAATAATAATAAGAAACACAAGATTTATAGTGGTTCGGCCATGAAATTGGGCCTACATCCACTTTATATTCTTTCATTATTTACTTGCATCAGTTTTACAATTGCTTTCAATTACAAGAATCATACATTCATAATTCTTTTTACAATGTTTCAACAAAATTTTCAAGTAAAGTATGGACGCAAATGGTTGCTGTTCCATGCCCTTGGAATTTGATCTCCATCAACAGTGGTGAGTTTGAATGTGCCGTCAAGAAGCTTCTGACCTATTACATACGGTCCTTCCCAATTTGGCCCAAACGCACCTGTCGCTGTCATAATTCTCTTCAGGACTAGGTCTCCAATCTCAAAGCTGCGTTGGCGAACTTTGGAATTAAAATGTCTGGCTATTCTTTGCTGATGAGCTGCAACTCTGAGATTGGCCTCATCTCTTTTTTCATCAAGGAAATCTAGCGCTTCAAGCTGTAGCCTTTCATTTTCTGCTTGGTTGAAATGGATCCTTCTGTGTGAAGGAACCTCTGTTTCTATCGGGATCATTGCTTCCGACCCGTATGCTAATGAGAAAGGAGTGTGCCCAGTCGCAGTTTTGTGAGTGGTTCTATATGCCCATAGTGCAAGTGGTAGCTTATCGACCCAACCACCTTTTGCTCTTTCGAGTTGCTTTTTGATGGTTGATTTGATGATCTTGTTTACTGCTTCCACTTGCCTGTTTGCCTGCGGATGAGCAACTGCTGAAAAGCTTTTCTGGATTTTGAATCGCCTGCAAAAATCTTGGAATTCCTCGCTTTCAAACTGAGTACCATTGTCTGTGATTATTTTCTGAGGCACACCATACCTGCAAATGATATTCTTGGTCACGAAACTTATCATCTTCTTAGAGGTGATAGTAGCCAACGGTTCAGCTTCAGCCCATTTCGTAAAATAATCAACTGCAACAATAGCATATCTAATCCCTGATTTGGCAGTCGGTAGCGGCCCAATGAGATCCATTCCCCAAATTGCAAATGGCCATGGACTGACCATTTGTGTGAGTTCAGTTGAAGGTGCTCTAGGAATTTTGGCAAATCTTTGGCATTTGTCACACTTTCGGGAATAGCTTGCAGCATCATGATTAATTTCTGGCCAAAAATATCCGTATCGGAGAATTTTCTTTGCTAATGTTTGACCACCTGAATGATCACCACATTCTCCTCCATGCACCTCAGCTAGGATTGTTTTGGACTCTTCCCGGGATACACATCGAAGCAATGGCATTGAGAATCCCCGTCTGTATAATCGGCCATCCTGAATTACATAGCGAGAGGCTTTCCTTAGTAGCTTTCGTCTTTCTATCGAATTTTCTGGCAGAGAACCTCTGAGTAGGTAGTCCAGTATTGTAGTCATCCATGACTCTTGTTCTTGAGATACATTCATAATCCAGTCAATATCCATCTCGTCTATACTTGGTGCTGAAAGGACTTCTACAGGGACCAATCCCAATAGTTGAGCTTCACCTGAACTTGAATACTTTGCGAGGGAATCTGCCTTCATATTCTCTACCCGAGGAATGTGGCTTATTGAATAGTGAACGAGCTCACACAGAAGTTCCCAAGCCTTCGACAAGTAAGCGGGCAGTTTTCCCCCTTTCGTTTGAAATTCCTTCTTGACTTGACATACAATAAGCTGAGAATCGCTAAAGATCTGTAATGCTCGTATGTTTAGTTCTTTAGCGATTTTCAGTCCTGCGATAAGAGCTTCATATTCGGCTTCATTGTTTGTTGAAGGAAATTCCAATCTTAGTGCATAGCATAATGACCGACCTTCAGGAGTCTCAAGTACGACTCCGGCTCCAGAACAGTAATCATTTCTTGCACCATCGACATATAACCTCCACTGGATAGGGGAATTGTCGAACGCTTCTTGCTCACTGTTTCCTTTATCTGTAAACTCTGCAATGAAATCTGCTAAAGCTTGTCCATTGACCGCTTTCCGGGGATGATAAGTGATGTCATACTGACTGAGTTCAATATTCCACTTTAGAAGACGACCCGAAGTTTCAGGGCGAAACAGGACTTGCTTTAAAGGTTGATCAGTGAGGACTCTGATAGGATGAGCTTGAAAATATTGCCTCAACTTCCTAGACGCAACTAGTAAGCAATAGGCGAGTTTTTCCAACTTAGAGTAATTCATCTCTGCCCCAGTGAGTCTTTTGCTGATATAGTAAACTGGATGTTGAATCCTTTTGTCTTCCCGTATCAGTGCTGCACTTAAAGCGTGTGATGATACTGCCAAGTATATAAGAAGATCCTCGCCATCGCCAGGCCTAGAAAGTATTGGAGGCATTTCCATATGGCGAATCAACTCATCAAAGGCTTTTTGGCATTCGGGAGTCCAATTGAAGTTTTTCTTTCCTTTCTTTAGGGCGTCAAAGAATGGGATACATTTATCCGTGGCTTTGGAAATGAACCGACTTAAGGCTGCAACTTTTCCATTGAGACTTTGCAATTCCTTCTTTGTTCTAGGAGCTTTGACTTCTTTCAAGGCAGTAATTTGAGCTGGACTGGCCTCAATGCCCCTAGCGCTGACGATAAACCCTAAGAATTTTCCGGACTCGACCCCAAACGTGCATTTCAGAGGGTTAAGCTTCATTCTGTATTTCCGGAGGACTGCGAACATTTCTGCCAAGTGTTCAATGTGATCCACTGCTTTCTTAGACTTTACTAACATGTCATCAACGTAGACTTCCATAGTTTTGCCCAATTGCGGTTTGAACATAGCATTAACAAGTCTTTGGTAGGTCGCCCCTGCATTCTTCAAACCGAAGGGCATAACTTTGTAGCAATAAAGACCAACATCAGTGATAAAGCTCGTGTCCTCCTGATCCGGTTCATGCATCATGATCTGGTTATATCCGGAGTAGGCATCCATGAAAGATAACAATTCATGTCCCGCTGTTCCATCTACCAGTTGATCGATCCTGGGTAAAGGGAAGCAATCTTTGGGGCAGGCCTTGTTCAGATCTGAAAAATCGATGCACACTCTCCATTTTCCATTAGCTTTCTTAACCAACACAGGATTTGAAACCCAGTTCGGATATGTAGATTCTCTGATGAAGTTATTTTCCATGAGTCGATCAATTTCCTCTTTTAATGCTGCTGACCTTTCTGGACCTTGGGTTCTTCTTTTCTGTTTTACTGGTGTAAACTTTGGGTCAATATTCAGAGCGTGTACTGCAACTTCTGGAGATATTCCACACATATCAGCATGAGTCCAAGCGAAGACATCCAGATTTGCTTTCAGGAATGATATCAAGATATTCTGAATTGACACATTAAGTTGTGAACCCACATTCAACACCTTATTTGGGTCCTTCGGGTCAACAGGTACCGGTACCGTCATTTCAACCGGCACTACTCTATTCTCCCCTGCACTGGCTTTTCTGGGATCCATCTCTTTCTGTGCCCCGCTATGCTCGCCAGTGCAGGGTCCGCCCCGTAATTGCTACAAGGCTGGCTCTTTGATGCGGACCAAAGTGGCCGCATCCTTTCCCATTTCCCTCTTTCTTGACTCTCGCAACTCTGTCAAATAGCACTCTCGCGCAGCATTTTGATCCCCTTTTATAACTCCTAGTCCATTGTCTGTAGGGAATTTAATAGTGAGGCACCACGGGGCTAGAATAGCTTTGAATGCTACGAGCGTTGGACGGCCAAGGAAAGCATTATAAGCAGAAAATTCATCGACAATCACAAATGTTTGCTTGCGGACCACTTTCCTTTCTCCTTCCCCAAGTTCTACTAGCAGATCGATGGTTCCTATTGGTTGCTTTGGCTCCCCGGTGAAGCCAGCGATCTTCTGCGATGAGGCTTGTACATCGACCATAGGGATTTTCATTTGGTCGAATGTCTTCTTGAAGAGGATATTACATGATGCTCCGCAGTCAATGAGAACTCTTCTGACAATGGCCGGTCCAATACCAGCAGAGATGACCAAGGGATCTAGGGTAGGAGCTTCGATACCTGAGGAATCTCTGGCTCTGAAAATAATATCATCACTGAAAGTTTTCTGTTGTTTTAGGGGCGTAGTGTCTTCTAAAACAAAGACGTCTTCTTCAGCTGGAACATATTTCAAAGCTCTGGCATATCTCTCCATCTCTCCCCAGCTCTTGCCAGCTAGGTGAGGCCCTCCTGTAATGACATTGATAATGGGCCTTCCAGATTCATGCCCCGTAGCTTTCTCACCTATCCTAGGCTAATGAACAGGAGCCTGTTGCCCCTGACTTGACGATGCAGGATTGTTGCTATTCTTTTTCACAAATTGCTGCAGCTTGTTTTCTCTTAGCAATTCTTCAATCAGATTTTTCAACTGGCGGCATTCATCAGTCTCATGACCGGGTTGATTATGGAAGCGGCAGAACTTCCCACTTTGTATAGCCTTTTTTCCGGTCCTCAAAGGGATAGGTTTAGGGAGGTCAACAGAATCTTTAATGGCAAGGAAGATATGCTCCGGCGTGTCTGATAAAGGAGTATACTCTGATGGCTTGAAGGATCGGGGCTTCTTCAGATTACTCTGTTTCTTCCCATTGTTATTTTCCCTTTTTTGCCCTACAGATTCAATCTTGCGTGGTGCAACAGTGTTATCTTCAGCTTTTTCTGACACTGCCTTCACCGGTACAGGACGGCTTTCCAGGCGTATGAATTCGTCTGCCTTTTTGTAGAACTTTTCGAGGGAGGTTGGCTCCTTCATGTTTAACCATTTCCCAAATTCGCTCGACTTATCAATAGCCCTCATCAGATAAGTTAACATCATTCGCGGTTCAGCATTGTCCACCTCTGCCAGCGCTATATTAAAGCGGTTCAAGAAAGATCTGATAGATTCACCAGGAGTCTGTTCTATACTTGACAATGACATGATGTCTTTGGCCTTTGAAGCATATAGTCTAAACTGTTCCTTGAACTTTCGGGTCAAGTCTGAAAACTGATCAATAGATCGGACTGGCAACTTGGTGAACCACAGTAGAGCCACACCTTCAAGGTATACGGGGAAATATCGGCACTTTATCTCGTCTGAGGCCCTGGCACCTGTCATGTGCCAATCATATTTATACAAGAATTCATTCGGATCACTTGTCCCTTTGTAAGCTGGGATAGTTGGAGGGACAAACTTCCTTGGAAACTCCGCCTTTAAGATTTTCTCAGTAAATGGAGTTTTACTTGGGGCGAAACCCCATTCTTTCTCATCTTCAACCCTTTGCATACTTTCTCTCATGATTTGCCGGACCATTCCAGAAAGATACTCCTCATCATGTCGAGCTCCAGATCCACCAACCTCAGGAAGCGTTTGCTCAAAGGGACTGGCGGCCCTTTCTGGAGCATTCCTCTCATTAGCATCATGAATGTTGCCAGTATAATTCCTTCCATTACCAGCCGGTTGATTATTTTCCCCGAGCAAATCATTCAACTTATTCAGAATTAGAGCATTTTGGGCACTCTGAGCTTCTAATTGTGCATTCTGGGCGTTTATCTGCTGGTTCAGTCCTAATATTACAGCATCCAACTCTGCTTTCGTAACCCCAGCAGACGGAATGGGTTGATTAGGTACAGGGGAAGCGGAGGTTCCCTCTTGAATATTCCCAGATCTGACAGATCTACTCTTCCTTCCAGGAGCCATTATCTCGGATAGACTTCTGGTTTTCAGGGAAATTCTCTCTACAAACCTCTGTGAAGCAATGATGATAACTTGCCTGAGTTCAGCTCTCAGTGAAAGCACCAAAAATGTTAACGCTTGAATTTGAACGCTAACACCCCGATGTATGAGTTGTAGTTGTGAAAGCACCACCCGACGACTCGGGAACAGATTACAAGCAGATAATAGTAGAAAAGCGGTAAACAACAACAATTTTATAGTGGTTCGGCTTTAGGGTATAGCCTACGTCCACTTTAAGTACTTTTATTAATAATCTCGTTACAAGCTGATACAATTCTTCCCAAATACAATACACTTTGAATTACAAGATACTTAGAACAAGTAGCTTAAACTTCGATGGAGATGAGAGTTTTCGAATCCATGTTGGATGTATGTGATCTCTTCTTGAAGTTGTTTGTAGCGTTCTTAATATCTTGAGAGCTTCAAGTGTTGGATTGGATTAGTTTGGAATGCAGCAGAGTAACGGTGTTTGAAGGAAATCAGCCAAAAGTCCTTTACTAGTTGGAGTTAGGGTCATATTTATAGGCATTTTTCGGAGTAAGGTTGTAGGTCGTGACCGACCTAAGTAAGGTCGTAGGTCATGACCGACCTAAGTAAGGTCGTAGGTTGTAGTCGACCTGAAGAGCATTGGCCCCTCCTTCCACAAGAACACGCATGCTGATTTGCACAAGTCCTAGGTCGTGAGCGACCTATCCCCCTGTGGCACAGCATAGTCAACTTTTTTACTCTGGCATTTAGGTCGTTAGCGACCTACCCTAGGTCGCGAGTACTTTCCTGTAGCCATAGCTGATCTTAGGTCGCTGAATCCCTTAGGTCGCGACCTTCCTTAGGTCGAAGCACTCCTTTAGGTCGTGAAAGCTTTAGGTCGCTAAGCCAATCATGCCGTTAGGTCGCAGAGTTCCATAAGTCGAGACCGTCTTTAGGTCTCATTCACTCTTAGGTCGCGAAGCTTAATAGGTCGAAACATCTTCTGAGTCGCAGCCTTCCTGTTAGGTCGCGAGGCTTCATAGGTCGCGGCCTCCTTTAGGTCGCGAAGCATTTTTAGGTCGTTCTCCTTTTTAGGTCGAGCCATCTTTAAGTCGCAGCCTTTTTTAAGTCGCTAGGTTCTTGAATTGGCTAGGTCGCTACATTTTCCTTAAGTCTCTTACAGAAGGGAGTTAACAGGAAGTAGTGTTTTTTTAAAAAAAAAGGGTAATGTCTTAAGTTATAGTACAACATTTTGTCTATTTTACAGCATTTTGTTTTAAGCTGTTGGAAGTAGTTTTGTTTAAAAAAATGGTAAAAAGGGGAAAAAAATTAAGTTATAGTACAGCATTTTGTCTATTTTACAATGTTTTGTTTTATGTTATTGGAAGTAGTTTTTTTAAAAAAGGTATAAGGGGTAATTTCTTAAGTTATAGAACGGCATTTTGTCAATTTTACAGCATTTTGTTTTAAGCTATTAGAAGTAAAAAAAATTAAAAAAAGGTATATATGTGTAATTTCTTAAGTTACAGTGCAGCATTTTGTCTATTTTACAGCATTTTGTTTTAAGCTATTGGAAGTATTTTTTTTAAAAAAGGTATAAATGGGTAATTTCTTAAGTTACAATACAACATTTTGTTTATTTTACAACGTTTTGTTTTAAGCTATTGGAAGTACTTTTTTTTTTCAAAAAAAGAGGTAAAAAGGGATAATTTTTTAAATTATAGTACAACCTTTTGTCTATTTTATAGCATTTTGTATTAACCTATTGGAATTAGTTTTTTTTTTTTAAAGTAAAAAGGGGTAATTTCTTAAGTTATAGTATAGCATTTTGTCTATTTTAGAGCTTTTTTTTAAGCTATTGGAAGTAGTATTTTTTAAAAAAAGGTAAAAGGGGGTAATTTCTTAAGTTATAGTACAGCATTCTGTCTATTTTACAGTATTTCGTTTTAAGCTATTGGAAGAAGTTTTATTTAAAAAAAGGCAAAAATGGATAATTTCTTAAGTTATAGTACAAAATTTTGTCTATTTTACAGCGTTTTGTTTTTAGCTATTAGAAGGAGTGTTTTTAAAAAAAAGGTAAAAAGGGGTAATTTCTTAAGTTATAGTATAATATTTTGTCTATTTTGCAGCGTTTGGTTTTAAGCTATTGGAAGTAGTTTTTTTTAAAAGTAGAAGGAGGTTATTTCTTAAGTTATAGTACAACATTTTGTCTATTTTAAAGCGTTTTGTTTTAAGCTATTAGAAGTAGGTTTAAAAAAAAAAAGGTAAACAGGGGTAATTTCTTAAATTATAATACAACATTTTTTCAGTTCTACGGCGTTTTGTTTTAAGCTATTGGAAGTAGTTTTTTTTTAAAAAAGGTAAAAGGGGGTAATTTCCTAAGTTATAACACATCATTTTGTTTATTTTACAGCGTTTTGTTTTAAGCTATTGGAAGCATTTTTCATTTTTTAGAAAACGGTAAAAACCGGCAATTTCTTATTTTAAAGTACATTATTTTGTCTATTTTACAACGTTTTGTTTTAAGTAATCGGAAGTAGATTTTTTATAAAAAGGGTAAAAGGGGAAATTTTAAATTATAGTGTAGCATTTTGCCTATTTTATAGCGTTTTGTTTTAAGCTATTGGAAGTAGTTTTTTCAAAAAAAAAGTAAAAATGGGTAATTTCTTAAGTTATAGTACAGGATTTTTTCTATTTTATAACGTTTTGTTTTAAGCAATTGGAAGTATTTTTTTAAAAGGTAAAAGGGGTAATTTCTTAAGTTATAGTACAACATTTTGTCTATTTTACTGCGTTTTGTTTTAAGCTATTGGAAGTAGTTTTTTTTTAAACAGGCAAAAGGGGGTAATTTCTTAAGTTACAGTACAACATTTTGTCTATTTTACAGCGTTTTGTTTTAAGTCATTGGAAGTAATTTTTTATCAAAAAAGGTAAAAGGGTGTAATTTGTTAAGTTATAGCACAGCATTGTAATTTGTTAAGTTATGGTACAACATTCAATCTATTTTATAGCGTTTCGTTTTAAGCTATTGGAAGTAGTTTTTTTTTTTTTAAAAAGGTAAAAAGGGGAAATTTTTTAAGTTATAGTATAGCATTTTGTCTATTTTACAACGTTTTGTTTTAAGCTATTGGAAGTAGTTCTTTAAAAAAAAAGGTAAAAATGGGTAATTTCTTAAGTTATAGTACACCATTTTGTCTATTTTACAGCGTTTTGTTTTAAGCTATTGGAGGCTGTTTTTTTAAAAAAAAGGTAAAAAGGGGTAATTTCTTAAGTTATGTTACAAAATTTTGTCTATTTTACTGCGATTTATTTTAAGCTATTGGAAGTAGTTTTTTTTAAAGAAAAAGTAAAAGTGGGTAATTTCATAAGTTATAATACAGCATTTTGTCTATTTTATAGCGTTTTGTTTTAAGCTATTCGAAGTAGTTTTTTTAAGAAAAAAAAAGGTTAAAGTGGGTAATTTGTTAAGTTATAGTACAACATTCTGTCTATTTTACAGCGTTTTGTTTTAAGCTATTGGAAGTAGTTTTTAAAAAAAGTAAAGGTGAAAAGGGGAAATTTTTTAAGTTATAGTACATAATTCTGTCTATTTTACGATGTTTTGTTTTAAGCTATTGGAAGTAGTTTTTTTTTTAAAAAAAGACAAAAACGGGTATTTTCTTAAGTTATATTACAGTATTTTATCTATTTTACAGCGTTTTGTTTTAAGCTACTGGAAGTAGTTTTTTTAAAAAAAGGGTAACAGGGGTAATTTCATAAGTTGTAGTACAGCATTTTGTCTATTTTACAGCATTTGGTTTTATACTATTGGAAGTAGCTTTTTTAAAAAAAAAAAAAAGGTAAAAGGGGGTCATTTCTTAAGTTATAGTACAACATTTTGTCTATTTTATAGCCTTTTGTTTTACGCTATTGGAAGCAGTTTTTTTTAAAAAGGGTAAAAGGGGGTAATTTTTAAAGTTACAATACAACATTCTGTCTATTTTACAGGGTTTTGTTTTAAGCTATTGGATTTTTTTTTTAAAAAAAGGTAGAAAGGAAAAAAAAATGTTATAATATAGCATTTTTTCTATTTTACAGCGTTTTGTTTTAAGTTATTAGAAGTGGTTTTTTGAAAAAAAAAGGTAAAAATGGATAATTTCTTAAGTTATAGTGCAACATTTGGTCTATTTTACAGCGTTTTGTTTTAAGCTATTGGTAGTAGTTTTTTAAAAACAAAAGATAAAAAGGGGCAATTTCTTAAGTTATAGTACAGCATTTTTTCTATTCTACAGCGTTTTTTTTAAGCTATTTGAAGTAGTTTTTTTTAATAAGTGTAAAAAGGTGTAATTTCTTAAGTTATAGTACATCATTTTGTCTATTTTACAACGTTTTGTTTTAAGCTATTGGAAGTAGTTTTTTTTAAAAAAGGTATACGGGTTAATTTCTTAAGTTATAGAACAACATTTTCTCTATTTTATAGCGTTTTGTTTTAAGCTATTGGAAGTAGTTTTTTTTTTGGAAAAAGGTACAGATGAGTGATTTCTTAAGTTGCAGTAGGGCATTTTGTCTATTTTACAGCATTTTGTTTTAAGCTATTGGAAGTAGTTTTTTTTGAAAAGGTAGAAATGAGTGATTTCTTAAGTTGCAGTAGGGCATTCTGTCTACTTTACAGTTTTTTGTTTTAAACTATTGGAAGAAGTTTTTAAAAAAAGGTAAAAAGGGGCAATTTCTTAAGTTATAGTACGACATTTTGTCTATTTTACAGCGTTTTTTAAGCTAATGGGAGGAGTGTTTTTAAAAAAAAGGTAAAAATGGTTAATTTCTTAAGTTATAGTACAACATTTTGTCTATTTCGCAGCGTTTCTTTCTAAGCTATCGGAAGTAGTTTAAAAAAAAGGTAAGCAGGCGTAATTTCTTAAGTTACAGTACATCATTCTGTCAATTTTACGGCGTTTTGTTTTAAGCAATTGAAAGTAAGTATTTTTTAGAAAAAGGTAAAAAGGGAAAAAAAATTTAAGTTATAGTACAACATTTTGTTTATTTTACAACGTTTTGCTCTAAGCTATTGGAAGTAGTTTTTTTTTTTAAAAAAAAGGTTAAAATGGATGATATCTTAAGTTATAGTACAATATTTTCCCTATTTTACAGCGTTTTGTTTTAACCTATTTAAAGTAGTTTTTTTTTACAAAAAAGGTAAAAAGGGGTAATTTCTTAAATTAGAGTACAACATTTTGTCTTTTTACAGGGTTTTTTTTTAAGCTATTGGAAGTAGCTTTTTTAAACAGGTAAAAGGGTAATTTCTTAACTTATAGTACAGCATTTTGTCCATTTTACAGCGTTTTGTTTTAAGCTAGTGGAAGTGGTTTTTTTTTAAAAAGGTAAAAGGGGGTAATTTGTTAAGTTATGGTACAACATTTTGTCAATTTTACAGCATTTTATTCTAAGGTATGCGAAGTAGTTTTTTAAAAAAAAAAATTGGTAAAAAGGGAATTTTTTTAAGTTTTTGTACAACATTTGGTCTATTTTATAGCATCTTGTTTTATGCTATTGGAAGTAGTTTTTTTAAAAAAAATGGTAAAAAGGGTAATTTCTTAAGTTATAGTACAGCAATTTGTCTATTTTACAGCGTTTTGTTTTAAGCTATTGGAAGTAATTTTTTAAAAAAAAGGGAAAACAGGGGTAATTTTTTAAGTTATAGTACAACATTTTGTGTTTTTTACAGCATTTTGTTTTAAGCTATTGGAAGTAGTTTCTTTAAACAGGTAAAAGTGGGTAATTTCTTAAGTTATTGTACAACATTTTGTCTAATTACAGGCTTTTGTTTTAAACTATTGGAAGTAGTTATTTTTAAAAGGTAAAAGGGGGTAATTTGTTAAGTTATAGTACAGCAATCTGTCTATTTTACATCATTTTGTTCTAAGCTATGGGAAGTAGTTTTTTCTAAAAAGATAAAAAGGGAACTTTTTTAAAGTTATAATACAACATTTTGACTATTTTACAGCATTTTGTTTTAAGCTATTGAAAGTAGTTTTTTTGAAAAAAAAAGGTAAAAAGGGGTAATTTCTTAAGTTATATTATTACATTTTGCCTATTTTACAACGTTTTGTTTTAAGGTATTGCAAGTAGTTTTTAAAAAAAAAAAGGTAAAATGTGGTAATTTCCTAAATTATATTACAACATTTTGTCTATTTTATTTTAAGCTATTTGAAGTAGTTTTTTCTTAAAATAGGTAAAAGGGGGTAATTTCTTCAGTTATAGTACAGTATTTTGTCTATTTTACAGTGTTTTGGTTTAAGCTATTGGAAGTAGTTTTTTTTAAAAAAGGTAAAAGGGGATAATTTGTTAAGTTATATTACAGCATTTTGTATATTTTGGAGCGTTTTGTTTTAGGCTATTAGAAGTAGTGTTTTTTTAAAAAAAGTAAAAAGGAGTAATTTCTTAAGTTATAGTACCGCATTTTGTCTATTTTACAGCGTTTTGTTTTAAGCTATTGTAAGAATTTAAAAAAAAGGTAAAAATGGGAAATTTTTTAAGTCATAGTACAACATTTTGTCTATTTTACAACATTTTTTTTAAGCTATTGGAAGTAGTTTTATTTTAAAAAGGTATAAGGGGTAATTTCATAAGTTATATAACAGAATTTTGTCTATTTTAAAGCGTTTTGTTTTAAGCTATTGGATGTAGTTTTTTTTAGAAAGGTAAACATGGGCAATTTCTGAAGTTATAGTACAATATTTTGTTTATTTACAGCGTTTTATTTTAAGCTATTGCAAGCATTTTTTTAAAAAAAAGGTAAAAGGGGTTATTTCTTAAGTTATAGTACAACATTTTGTCTATTTTACAGCATTTTCTTTTAAGTTGTTTGAAGGAGTTTTTTTTTTTAAAAAAGGTAAAAGGGTAATTTCTTAAGTTATAGTACAACATTTTGTCCATTTTACAGCATTTTGTTTTAAGCTATTGAAAGCAGTTTTTTAAAAAAAAAGGTAAAAGGGGTAATTTTTTAAGTTATAATACAGCATTTTGTCTATTTTACAACGTTTTATTTTAAGCTATTTGAAGTAATTTTTTTTAAAAAAGGTAAAAAGGGGTAATTTCTTAAGTTATAGTATAGCATTTTTTCTGTTTTACAGCGTTTTGTTTTAAGCTATTGGAAGTAGTTTTTTGAAAAAAAAGGGAAAAAAGGGGTAATTTCTTAAGTTACAGTACAACATTTTGTCTATTTTACACCCTTTTTTTAAGCTATTGGAAGTAGTTTTTTTTAAAAAAAAAGTAAAAAGGCGTAATTTCTTAAGTTATAGTACAGTATTTTGTCTATTTTACAGCTTTTTGTTCTAAGCTATTTGAGGTAGTTTTTAAAAAAAAGTAAAAATGGGTAATTTCTTAAGTTATAGTACAACATTTTTTCTATTTTACAGCATTTTGTTTTAAGCTATTGGAAGTAGTTTTTTACAAAAAATGTTAAAAAGGGTTAATTTCTTGAGTTATAGTACAACATTTTGTATATTTTACAACGTTTTGTTCTAAGCTATTGGAAGCGGGATTTTTCCTAAAAAAAGTAAAAAGGGGTAATTTCTTAAGTTACAGTACATCATTTTTTCCTATTTTACAGCGTTTTGTTTTAAGCTATTGGAAGTAATTTTTTAAACAAAAGGTAAAAAGAAATAATTTCTCAAGTTATAGTACAACATTTTGTCTATTTTAGAGCGTCTTGTTTTAAACTATTGGAAGTAGGTTTTTTAAAAAAGATAAAAGGGGGTAATTTTTAAGTTTTAGTACAGCATTCTGTCTATTTTAAAACGTTTTGTTTTAAGCTATTGGAAGAAGTTTTTTTAAAAAAAAAGGTAAAAAAGGATAATTTCTTAAGCTATAGTACAATATTTTGTCTATTTTATAGCGTTCTGTTTTAAGCTATTGGAAGTAGTTTTTTTTAAAAGGTAAAAGGTGTAATTTCTTAACTTTTAGTACAGCATTTTGTCTATTTTACAGCATTTTGTTTTAAGCTATTACAAGTGTTAACTCCTATGTTAAGCGACTCAGCGACCCAAGGCAATAGCGAGGCAACTGGAATGAGACTCTACATCACAACTTAGCGACTTAAAGACCGAAGCGACCTACGAGTTAACAAGATAAGGACCTAACGACCTAACACATGAAGCGGCTCGTAAGCGACTTAAAGCATAAACAAGCTAACAATTATGGACCCCGCGACCTAAAGGTTGAACGACCTAATTACTTTAGTCCTCAACGACCTAAGAGCTCCGACGACTTAAAAGGCAGAACATTGCTAAGCGACCTAACAGGTAACGACTTAAGGAAAGCAGCGACCTAAAAGATTAGATGGTCCAGCTACCAAACAGCTTGAAGGCTAGGCGACTCAATGGTCCAACGACTCACGACCTACTGAGTTAACGATATAAGGAGCGAAGTGGCTCAACAGCCTAGCCTAGGTCGCTACATTGGATATCTCAACGTTGTTGGGTCGCTAACTACTCCCATAAGTCACTACCGACCTACGACTTACCCTAGGTCGTTCACGACCTAGTACTTGGTGATAAAATCGTGCCGCTTTCCTCTAGGTCGTTACGATCTACCAGCTAATTCAAATGACCAAGTGCGAACCAGTTAAGTCGTAGCTCGTATTCCCTTAACTCGGTAGCAACCTATGACCCACCTTAGGTCGTGCACGACCTATACCTCGCCCAGGAAATCTCCTATAAATGCAGCCCTTACTCCAATATGGAGGGGGACTTTTAGCTCATTCTCGAAGCGCCAATACTCTGCCATTTTCTCAACTTGAACAGCACTTCAAGCACTCCAAACACCAAGGACCTTACGACAAACTTCAAGAGAAAATCTACATCATTCGACATGGATTCGAAAGATTATTCTACATCGAAGTTTGAACTACTAGTCTAAAGTGTGTTATAATTGAAGAAAGTTGCATAAGTTGTACTTGAGTCAGCAATAAAGAGATTGAAAGTGGACGTAGGCTTGACTATAAGCCGAACCACTATAAAAACTGTGTCTTTTACTGCTTTTCTGAGATTTTCCTGCTTATTTTCGATTCCCGTATCAATGGGTGGTGCTTTCACACTTACGCAACTCGCACCGAGGTGTTAGCGTTTGATTTTTACATTAACAGGAAGTGGGTTTTTTAAAAAACGGTAAAAGGGGTAATTTTTTAAGTTATAGTAGAGCATTTGTCTATTCTACAGCATTTTGTTTTAAGCTATTGGAAGAATTTTTTTTTTAAAAAGGTTAAAAAGAGGGTAATTTCTTAATTTATAGTACAACATTTTGTCTATTTTATAGCGTTTTGTTTTAAGCTATTTGAAGTAGTTTTAAAAAAAAGGCAAAAAGGGGTAATTTCTTAAGTTATAGTACAACATTTTTTCGATTTTACAGCCTTTTGTTTTAAATTATTGGAAGTAGTTTTTAAAAAAAAAGGTAAAATGGGTTATTTCTTAAGTTATAGTACAACATTTTGTCTATTTTACAGCGTTTTGTTTTAAACTTTTTGAAGTAGTTTTTTTATAAAAATAGGTAAAAAGGGGTAATTTCTTAAGTTATTGTACAACATTTTGTTTATTTTATAGCATTTTGTTTTAAGCTATTGGAACTAGTTTTTTAAAAAAAGGAAAAGGGGGTAATTTTTTAAGTTATAGTACAACATTTTGTCTATTTTACAGCGTTTTGTTTTAAGCTATTGGAAGTAGTTTTTTTTAAAAAAAATTGTAAAAGGAGTAATTTCCTATATTATACTACAGCATTTTGTCTATTTTATAGCTTTTTTTAAGCTATTGGAAGTATTTTTTTTAAAGATAAAACGGGGTAATTGCTTAAGTTTTAGTACAACATTTTGTCTATTTTACAGCGTTTTGTTTTAAGCTATTTGAAGTGGTTTTTTTAAAAAAAGGTAGAAAGGGGTAATTTCTCAAGTTATAGTACATCATTTTGTCTATTTTACAGCGTTTTGTTTTAAGCTATTGGAAGCAGTTTTCTTTAAGAAACAAAGTAAAAGGGGTAATTTCTTAAGTAATAGTACAGCATTTTGTCGATTTTACAGCGTTTTGTTTTAAGCTATTTGAAGTAGTTTTTTTCAGAAAGGCAAAAGGGGTAATTTGTTAAGTTATAGTACCATTTTTTCTATTTTATAGCCTTTTGTTTTAAGCTATTGGAAGTAGTTTTTTTAAAAAAGGGAAAAAATGGTTAATTCTTAAGTTATAGTACAACATTTTGTCTATTTTACACCGTTTTGTTTTAAGCTATTGGAAGTAGATTTTTTAAAAAAAGGTAAACATGTGTAATTTCTTAAGTTATAGTACAGCATTTTGTCTATTTTACAGCGTTTTGTTTTAAGCTATTTAAAGTATTTTTTAAAAAAAAGGTAAAATTGGGTATTTTCTTTAGTTATAGTACAACATTTTTTCTATTTTACAGCGTTTTGTTGTAAGCTATTTGAAGTTGTTTTTTAGAAAAAAGGTAAAAAGGGTTAATTTCTTAAGTTATAGTTCAACATTTTGTCTATTTTACAGCATTTTGTTTTAAGCCATTGGAAGTGGTTTTTTTCTAAAAAAAAGTAAAAGGGGTAATTTCTTAGGTAATTTCTTAAGTTATAGTACATCATTTTTTCCTATTTTACAGCGTTTTGTTTTAAGCTATTGGAAGTAGTTTTTTTCAAAAAAGGTAAAAAGAAATTATTTCTTAAGTTATAGTACAACATTTTGTCTATTTTACAGCGTTTTGTTTTAAACTATTGGAAGTAGGTTTTTTTAAAAAGGTAAAAGGGAGTAATTTTTTAGTTTTAGTACAACATTCTGTCTATTTTAAAATGTTTTGTTTTAAGCTATTAAAAAAAATTAATAAAGGGTAAAACGGGGTAATTTATTAAGTTATAGTACAATATTTTGTCTTTTTTATAGCGTTCTTTTTAAGATATTGGAAGTAGTTTTTCCTAAAAAAAAGATAAAACGGGGTAATTTCTTTGGTTATAGTACAACATTTTGTCTATCTTACAACATTTTGTTTTAAGCTATTGGAAGTAGTTTTTTTTAGCTAAAAAGGGGAAATTTCTTAATTATGGCATAGAATTTTGTCTTTTTACAACGTTTTGTTTTAAGCTATTGGAAGTAGTTTTTTTTAATGTAAAAAGGGGTAATTTCTTTAATAATAGTACATCATTTTTGTCTGTGTTACAACGTTTTGATTTAAGCTATTGGAAGAAGTTTTTTTAAAAAAAAAAGCTAAAAAGGGGTAATTTCTTAAGTTATAGTACAATATTTAGTCTACTTTACAGCGTTTTGTTTTAGTCTATAGGAAGTACTTTTTTTAAAAACGGTAAAAAGGGGTAATTTCTTAAGTTATAGTACGACATTTTGTCTGTTTTACCGCGTTTTGTTTTAAGCCATTCGAAGTATTTTTTTCAAAGTTAAAAAGGTGTAATTTCTTAATTTATAGTACATCATTTTTCTTTTTTACAGCGTTTATTTTAAGCTATTGTAAGTAAGTTTTTTTAAAAAAAAGGTAAAAAGGGGTAATTTCTTAAGTTATATTACAACATTTTTGTCTATTTTACAGCTTTTTGTTTTAAGCCATTGGAAGAAGTTTTTTTTCAAAAAATGTAAGAAAAGGTAATTTCTTAAGTTATAGTACAGTATTTTATCTATTCTATAGCATTTTGTTTTAAGCTTTTGGAAGTAATTTTTAAAAAAAATGTAAAAAGGGGTAAAAAGGTGGTGCTTTCACACTTACACAACTCGCACCGGGGTGTTAGCGTTTGATTTTTACCTTAACATTTTTGGTGCTTTCACTGAGAACGCAACTCAAGATACTGTCATCATAGCTTCGCAGAAATTTGTGGAAAGGATCCCTCTAAAAACCAGAAGTTTATCAGAAATAATGGCTCCTGGAAGAAAGTGCAAGTCTGTTAGATCCGACGATGTTCGCGAGACTACTGCCACTTCTCCTCCTTTAAGTCAAACAATTCCAACTGTTGGAGTAACGCGAGCAGAATTGGATGTTGTGGTTTCTGGGCTATATCAGCAGATGGAAGCCCAAAACAATCTGACGTTGGAAAGGTTGAACGCTTTGCTTGAGGCTAACCGTCAACCAGTGAATAACGAATCAAACTTTGTTGATAATGTTCATGATGTTGAAGAAAGAGATGTTCCTCAAAGGGCAGCTGGCCCAGTCAAAGACACACCTCCCTAAGTTGGAGGATCGGGACAACAGCCAACTTTCTGTGAGCGCCTGTCAAGGCAAACTTCTGAGAAGTTGGCCGATGTTCTGTCCTGCTGAGCCCCTTAATGATGAGGAATATTTCTCAGGGATGGTTCGACAAATCATGAAGGAAAGTATGCAAAGAGAGGAAGACGAAAAAGAATAGGGGTTCGCTCCGAGCAAGACTCCATTCACTGAAAGGATTCTGAATGCAGAGTTTCCTAGGAAGTTCGTTCCTCCTACCATTCCGGCTTATAAGGGGACGAGTGACCCTAATGAATTTATGTACAAGTATGATTGACACATGACGGGTGCCAGAGCTTCTGATGAGATCAAATGCCGGTATTTTTCGGTATACATGGAAGGAGTTGCTCTACTTTGGTTCACAAAGCTGTCGGTCCGGTCGATAGACCAATTTTCTGATTTGACTCGAAAGTTTATGGAACAGTTCAGATTGTACGCTTCGAAGGCGAAAGATATAATGTCGTTATCCGGCTTGGCGTAGAATCCTGGAAAATCCATAAGATCTTTCTTGAATTGCTTCAATATAGCTTTGGCTGAAGTGGGCAACGCAGAGCCGAGAATGATTTTAACGTACCTGATGAGGGCTATTGATAAGGCAAGTGAGTTCGGGAAGAGGCTGAAAATGAAAGAACCGAATTCGCTTGACAAGTTTTATAAGAAAGCCGATGAATTCATGCACTTGGAAAGCCTCTAAGCACCGGCTAAGGGGGTGTCAACAGGGGCTGGAAATAGTAATGCTGTTCCGAATAAGAAGGAATCTGGCAATCAGAAGAGGGGAAACGATGGTCAGAAGAAGCAAGGAGATGCGAAGAAAAATCGTCCCTTCAACTTCACCCCTCTGACTGATACCCCGGAGAACATCTACTTTGCAAACAAAGACACGATCGAATTCCCCGCACCAGCTAAGCAAAGGGTTAATAAGAAAGGTGAGAAGAATGGAAGGTTCTGCCGGTTCCATAACCAACCCGGGCGTGATACCAATGAGTGCCATCACTTGAAGGAGTTGATTGAGGAACTATTAAAAGAAAACAAGCTCCAGCAATATGTAAAGAGGAACAGGAATAGCCCAACTTCGTCAACTCAAGGACAACAGGCTCCTGTTCATCATCCTAGTTCAAGTGAAAAGGCAGCAGCTCATGAATCAGAGAAGCCCGTTATTAATGTGATTACAGGAGGACCTCACCCAGCTGGCAGAAGATGGGGTGAGATGGAACGATACGCTCATGCATTGAAATATGCCCCAATAGAGGAGAGTGTTTTTGTGTTGGAAGATCTTGCACCTCTGAAGCAGCAGAAAACTTTTAATGATGACATTGTCTTCAGAATCAGGGTTTCTATGGGTGTTGAAGCCCCTACCATAAATCCCTTGATTATTTCTGCTGGCATTGGGCCAGCTATTGTAAGAAGAGTACTTGTTGATTGTGGTGCTTCTTGTAATATTCTTTACCTTTGATCAGATGAAGATCCCAATGGCTGATGTTCAAGCTTCGTCGTAAAAGATTGTTGGGTTTACTGGGGAACCCAGGCAGCCGATTGGGACTATTGACCTGTTCGTGGAACTTGGTGAGGGGCAGAAGAAGGTCGTTCGAAGGCAGACTTTTGTGATTGTCGATGAGTTTTTTGCTTACAACGCCTTCCTAGGCCGCCCAACTCTCGCATCCTTTAAAGCAATCCTCGCTCCATGGCGCCTTACCATGAAATTCCCCACAGATAATGCAGTTGGTGTGGTTAAAGGGGATCAGAATGTGGGGAGGGAATGTTATTTGATAGAACTGCATGAGGCAAGGAAGAGAGAGATGGGAAAGGATGCGGCAGCCCCAGTCCGCATCAAAGAATGAACCTTGTAGCAATTACAGGGTGGACCCTGTACTGGCGAATGTAGCGAAGCACAAAGAAAATTGGATCCTAGAAAAGCCAGTGCAGGGGAGAATCGAGTGGTGCCAGTGGAAGTAACAGTACCAGTACCTGTTGACCCAAAAAACCCAAACAAGGTGTTGAATGTGGGTTCACAACTTAATACGGCGGTTCAGAATATTTTGATATCATTCCTGAAAGAAAATTTGGATGTATTCGCTTGGACCCATGCTGGTATGTGTGGAATATCATCAGAAGTTGCAGTACATACTTTGAATATTGATCTGAAGTTTACACCTGTGAAGTAGAAAAGAAGAACCCAGGGTCCCGAAAGGTCGGCCACATTGAAAGAAGAGGTGGATCGGCTCATGGAGAATGACTTTATCAGAGAATCAACTTATCCGAATTGGGTTTCAAATCCAGTACTGGTTAAGAAAGCTAACGGAAAGTGGAGAGTATACATCGACTTTTCAAACTTAAACAAAGCCTGCCCCAAAGACTGCTTTCCGCTACCCCGGATTGACCAGTTGGTTGACGGAACAACGGGACATGAATTGTTATCTTTTATGGATGCTTACTCCGGATATAACCAGATCATGATGCATGAGCCAGATCAGGAGGACACGAGTTTCATAACCGATGTTGGTTTGTACTGCTACAAAGTCATTCCTTTCGGACTGAAGAATGTAGGGGCAACTTACCAAAGACTTGTTAATGCGATGTTCAAGCCACAGATTGGAAAGACCATGGAAGTTTATGTTGACGATATGTTGGTTAAATCAAAGAAAGCAGTAGACCATATGGACCACTTGGCAGAGATGTTCGCCGTCCTACGAAAGTATGGAATGAAGCTTAATCCCTTGAAGTGTTCATTCAGGGTGGAGTCTGGAAAGTTCTTGGGTTTCATTGTGAGCACTAGGGGCATTGAAGCTAATCCTGCTCAAATCAATGCCTTAAGAGAAGTCAAAGCTCCTATAACGAAGAAGGAACTGCAAAGTCTCAATGGAAAAGTCACTGCTTTAAGTCGATTCATTTCCAAAGATACTGATAAATGCATTCCATTCTTTGATGCTCTGAAGAAAGGAAGGAAAAACTTTGACTGGACTCCAGAATGCCAGAAAGCTTTCGATGAGTTAATTCGTCATATGGAAACGCCTCCGACACTTTCTAAGCCCGACAATAGTGAAGATCTTTTTGTATACTTGGCGGTCTCAGCTAATGCTCTTAGTGCGGCATTGGTACGGGAAGACGCCAAAATTCAGCACCCAGTCTACTATATTAGCAAAAGGTTTATTGGGGCAGAAATGAATTATTCAAAGTTGGAGAAGCTCGCCTATTGTCTACTGATTGCATCAAGAAAATTGAGGCCATATTTTCAATCTCATCCAATCAAAGTCCTCACTGATCAGCCTCTGAAGCAAGTCCTCTTTCGCCCTGAGACTTCGGGTCGCCTTTTGAAGTGGAATATTAAACTCAGCCAATATGACATCACTTATCATCCCCGGAGAGCAATCAACGGACAAGCTTTGGTAGATTTCATCGTGGAATGTACAGACAAAGGTGACAGTGAGGAAGTAGTGACCGATAATCCCCCAATTCGATGGAAATTGTATGTTGATGGCGCAAGAAACGATTATTGTTCCAGGGATGAGGTTGTGCTTGAAACCCCTGAAGGGCGGTCATTGTGTTATGCTTTAAGATAGGAATTCCCTTCAACAAACAATGAAGCAGAGTATGAAGCTCTTATTGCCGGTTTAAGAATTGCTAAAGAATTGAATGTGAAAATGTTGCAGATCTTCAATGATTCACAACTTATTGTGTGTCAATTCAAGAAAGAGTTTCAAACTAAAGGAGGAAATCTGCCCGCTTACTTGTCAAGAGCCTGGGAGCTTCTCGATGACCTTGACCATTATACGATAAATCATATACCCCGGGAAGAAAACATGAAGGCAGATTCTCTCACAAAGTATGCAAGCACTGGTGAAGCTCAATTATTGGGACTAGTTCCTGTAGAAGTCATGTCAACTCCAAGCATTGATGAGATGGATATTGACTGGATCATGACTATATCACAGGAGAGAGAATCATGGATGACTCCGATATTGAAATATCTGCGCGACGGTTCTCTACCAAAAAACTCAAAAGAATGGCAGAAGTTGTTAAGAAAAGCCTCTAGATACATAATTCAAGATGGTCGATTGTATAGGCAGGGGTTTTCAATGCCATTACTCCGATGTGTGACCAAGGAAGAAGCTGAGACAATTCTAACTGAGGTACACGGAGAAGAGTGTGGAGATCATTTAGGTAGTCAAACTCTAGCAAAGAAAATTCTCCGTTATGCGTATTTTTGGCCGGATATTAATCGTGATGCTGCAAGTTACGGCCGAAAATGTGATCGATGCCAGAGATTTGCAAAAATCCCAAGAGCATCTTCCACTGAGATAATGCAGATGGTCAGTATGTGGCCATTTGCTATTTGGGGAATAGATCTCATCGGGCCTTTGCCAACTGCCAAATCGGGAATCAGGTATGTTGTTGTTGCTGTTGATTATTTTACTAAATGGACTGAATTTGAACCATTAGCTACTATTACCTCTAAGAAGATGATAAACTTTGTAACTAAGAATATCATTTGCAGGTATGGTGTGCCTCAAAAGATAATCACAGACAATGGAACCCAATTCGAAAGTGAAGAGTTCCAAGATTTTTGCAAGAAATTCAAGATCCAGAAAAGCTTCTCAGCAATGGCTCATCCGCAGACAAACGGGCAAGTGGAAGCAGTGAACAAAATTATCAAGTCAACCATTAAAAAACAGCTTGAGAAAGCAAAAGGTGGTTGGGTCGATAGGCTGCCACTAGCACTATGGGCATAAAGAACTACCCACAAAACTGCGACGGGACACACTCCATTTTCACTGGCGTATGGATCGGAGGCAATGATTCCGATAGAAATAGAGTTCCCTTCAAATAGAAGAATCCATTTCAATCAAGCCGAAAATGAAAAGCTGCAACTTGAAGCCCTTGACTTCCTTGATGAAAAAAGAGAAGAGGCTGAGCTCAGAATTGCGGCTCATCAGCAAAGAATAGTCAGGCACTTCTATTCCAATGTTCGCCAACGCAGCTTTGAAGTTGGAGATCTAATCTTGAAAAGAATTATGACACCTACAGGCGTGTTTGGGCCAAACTGGGAAGGGCGGTATGTCATAGGCCAAAAACTTCTTGATGGCACTTACAAGCTAATAAATGTCGAAGGAGATCCAATTCCGAGAGCTTGGAACAACAATCATTTGCGCCCATATTTTACTTAAATGCTTTAATGAAATATTGTAAAAGAATGATGAATGCATGATTCTTGTATTAAAATCCATTGTAAAGCCAGTGCAAGTGAATAATAAGAACTATAAAGTGGATGTAGGCCCAGTTCTTGGCCGAACCAGTATAAATCTTGTGTTCTTTACTATTATAAACTGCTTGTTTTATTTCGATATATAAAATACGTCAATTGTATTGCTAAAATGTCGATTTAATACTCCAGGCCATTAAAACAAAGCTCACCCATCATAAGACCAAGCAGTCCCTGACATCACCCAACAAGAAAATGCTAAGCCGTTCAAAATTTCCATGCTTAAATCCTACAAAAGAAGTGCTTCAGGCAAAAAAAGTTAGTGATTCTGCTGGAAGTGGGCCCTTGCTAACTAATTATGGTTGTTTGTACAAACAAGCATCCGATTAAATAGCCTGTGTCTGCCCCCACCAACTCGCTTAGCTATGAAGTATACTTCTTTGGATAAAGGAAATTATTGGCAATAGAAAGAGAGGTGTGTTTGGAAAAAATAACGGGGATCGCCGACATGAACCAATGGCAAAGAGACATGGGCGAGCAAGCATCAAACAGCCAAAGACCTCTTCGGAGGCACAAGCCCTCTTCGGAGGCACAACTCTTCGGAGGATAAAGACCTCGAACGGGGCATGCCAGAAAAGGAAAGTTTTCTTTCTCAACAAAAAAGATTGGTATGGAATGACCGGGAGCACCTTCCCAACTGGAAGGCAAGGCGCTTGTTCACTAGCTGAGACAGTTTGCGCAGACAAGCGTCCAAGTAACTTGCGTCCGCCCCGTGAATCCATAGGATGATCGGAGGCACCTTCCCAAGTGCAAGGCAAGGCGCTTGTTCACTAGCTGAGATAGTCTGCGCAAATAAACGTCCAAGTAACTTGCGTCCGCCCCGTGAATCCAGCCAACCATGAGGAAGAAACTTCTAGGCATACTCGGAGCCACGCATTCCACTAAGATTTTAAATAAAACTTCACAAGTGTTGGAATGTGAAAAGCCCTCTTCGGAGGCCCATTTCACCATAGTTGAAATGCGAAAAGATCTCTAACGGGCCTCGCCAGAAAAAGAGTGCTCTTTGTCGACAGAAAATTGTTGACTGATCGGTGGTACAGAACAATCGTGTCCCCCCGTGAATCCATCCAACTGAGAGAAGGAAACTCCAAACTTCCAGGCAAAAGCCCTACTCAGAGGCAAACATTTCACCGTGATTTGAAATAAAGCTTCACACGAGTCAAAATGTGAAAAGCCCTCTTCGGAGGCCCGCTTCCCAACGAACAGGGAAAAGAAAAAAGCCTCTCCCAAGAGGCAGAAACAAAAAGACCTCTTCCCAGAGGCACAATCAAACAAAAAAGACCTCTTTCCAGAGGCACAATCAAACAAAAAAGACCTCTTTCCAAAGGCACAATCAAACAAAAAACCCTCTTCGGAGGCACAAGCAGGTCGAAGCCCTTTTCCGGAAGGCCCACTGTACTGTGAAGTAAAATTCACTTGCCAAAGCAAAAGTGACTTTTTCCAAAAGTGAAGTGTAAAAACTTCGCAACAAAAAAAAGAAAAAAAAAGGGAGAAAACTTCTCCAATATGAAATGCATTCTACTAAATCAGAAAAATATTTTCTTGGAACATAAATATTATCCTATAAAGTACAAATGCAAACTTCCTTCAAATGGAAGAGTTGTTCTCTAAAGGAAGAGTACAAGTCTTCTCGAAACAGAAGAGTTGTTCTCCGAACTTTGCCAATGTGAAAGAGTTTGCAATAAACCATGGTATGGGGACAGTATAATATAGTCATCGCAAAAATAAAAACAATGCTCAAGCAACATACCATAGGTTTACTGCAACTTCACAAAAAGAGAATAAAGAAACTTGCATAAAAATGGAAAATAAATGCGTTCTCAAGTACAGACAGAAATTTGTATAAGTAAAAGAATCATTTTATTCCATACTATGAGAATTTTATACATGTGCAGGTTTCAAAGTAAAAGAAGACTGGTACCCGCACAATCTCCAGTCAACGCAAGCTTATACACAAGCAGAAATCAAAGAGCGGGATAAAAAGCACAGGGCCAAAGCCGTCATTTTTTCTTCCTTCCACCTTTTGAGCCTGCGCCTGGCCGGATGACCAACTTCTTGGGCCGGTTTGAAAGAGTAGGGGAAGAAGGAGAAAGGGGAATAATTGTCCCTGCTTCTGCTTTTTTCTCGCCGGCTGAAGCTTCCTTCTTCTTTGAGACTCCACTTTTCCCACTTTTCTTAGAAGAAGAACCGCTTCCTGGAGTAAAAAGTGTGGTTAACGGTGTATCGTCAGATCCAGTTAGTTCCGGAGTCTTTTCACCCTATTCAGGTTCTTCTCCCCTATGTTCTTGTGAAGCAATGGGATCGTCCAAGTCTTGGAGAGCCTTTATTTGCTCCTCTTGGGATCCTGGTTGAGAGGCAGAAGGAGGAGTGACCTGAAGAGACGGAGGAGGAATAACTGGAGAAGTGGAAGTTTGAACAATACTTGGCGCTTTTTCTACAGGAGAAGAAAAGTTAAATTCAGTATTCCTCATAAAAAGAGGGGATAATGGTTCATCGACATTTAAGAAATAAGCAAGAAGCTCATCGAACTCAGTCGAAGCGAACAAGAAGCCCGCTTGAGCGAGATCAACATTAAGGTTACCTGGAGACTTCGCTATGTCGATTTCGAAGTCCTGCGCCTCGGCGCTTCCTTGAGCCTCATCTCCAGTGTGGGCGGTGGTGCTTTCTGTAGCGACTTTGGTAGGAGGCAGAGAATGGGAACCGGAACCAACAATGTCGATATCGGCTGAAACCGAAGGTTGGACTGGGTCGGTTAAAGTTGCCTTTCCTACATGTTCTCCTTTGGCCATGCCGGCTCTCTCTTCGGCCAGTTGCTTCTTTCCTCTGGCAAGAGCGGCGCGGGCATCATCATCGAGATAATTTGCCTCTAAATCCGCCTCAGCATAGCCAACACTGCCAAACATGTCAAGTATGGCCTCCCACACTTCGGCCAGAGTTATTTCATATTTGGGGCCTAGAAAGGAGAGTCTACCATGCCCCAGAACGCTATGCAAGTAAAAGTTAAACAATGTTGAGCTGATGTTGGCCTTCGTTGCTTCGTGAGACTCTTCTGCTGCAATTTTTCCGGCAACAGCCTCATCACACTTTCTTTCGGCTTTAGAGAGTTGAAGTTTTAGCATTTCGATCTCCACGTCCTGTGAGCTAGTCTTCGTTCGCAGCTCTGCGATGTCAGCAATATGCCCTCATTAATTCTTTTTTGCACATCAAGTCTATCTTCGGCATTTCTTTGAGCGGCATGAGCATCTTACACCTGTTGTTGAAGAACTTGCTCCCTTTGCGAATAGGAAGTGGAGGAAGTGACAAGCTCTTCTTTAAGTTTTTCAACTTCCGCTTCGAGGTTTTCATTATAAGTAGCAATGCTTCTCATTTCCGCATCATGTTGCTCAAGAATCTTCTGCCACTCAGATTTGTCATTTTCCATTGTTAACATGGCTTCAAGGTTCGCGCGATTTACCCTCTGGAGATCATCGACAAGATTTTCCCAACATGACATTCTTTTGATATCAAGTTTCACAGCATCAAGGTTGCGCAGCATAGCCTGCTTATCGATTGGGACCAGGTCAAGATCAAAGCGCACTCCTTTCAGGCACCAGTTCGGGAATCGACTCTGAAGAGTAGCTGGGCCTAGACCAACTTGATATGGGGGCATTCTAAGGATTGTTTGAATATCGGTACGTGCCAAGGCAGGAGATTGAGATAGTACAGGAGCAGCAGGTTGTTCGGAAATCTCGGATGCTTGTTTTTCGCCATGTTTGGCTCTTTTACTCACGTCTTCGGCAATTTGACTTTTCCCCTTGTCGTCACGGGACTTCCGTTTATGAGAATCATCTTCCCTCAGGGAAGAATCGTGTCGCTCGTCCCATCTTTCATGGCGTGCTTCGTGGGCACGTCTTTCACGAGCTTTTCGTGTGGCTCTTTCTTCATCAGTCTCCCTATAAGAAGGAAGATATCACTTAGGATCAAAAGAGCCGCGTCTCCCGTAGCTCTGAAAGTCATCGTAATAAAAGCGTCAACCCGTTTAAAGACCTGAAAATGGAAAAGAGGCAAAGCTTGAGAATCTTTGAAGTAAAATGCATGTAAGTGCATAAGAATGCTAAAAATCCTAAGTGTGTGTAGCGTGCAAACTACGCGTGTCAAACTACGAACCACTCCTCGGTTGCGGGGAAATAATGTGTTTTATAGCTAACGTCAACTCTTGAGCTGATGGAGTCTGTTGTAAAGTGGATGTTGCTTCAACTGCTGAAGAAGTAACTCTAGCAGAAACAGGGTCGTCTTTAAAGAGCTCCTGTGAAGTGATCGTCAGATCGCTCAACCCTTCAAAAATGTCATCCACACTCTGCTTGGCAGGACTCGCTCTCTCATTTCCCTCATCACCTGATTTCCCTGAATGATGAAAAGGCTCTTCCTCTTCGATGATCGGGGCAAGTGTAAGCTTGTCAGATGGCCCCGCAATATCAGTAGAAGTAGAGCACTTCACCAGTAAAGCTTCAGAAGTAGGTTCCTTCAGTATAGGTTTCTCAGCAGAAATGGGGGCATCTGGCGATTTGGTCGGAGAATCGGGAACTTCGTGAGGTTGAGTGGAGCGAGAATAGTGCAAAAGCTCATATTGGTGCAGAAGTTCATCTCTCAGCAAAAACTTTATACTCCTTTCTTCAGCCGGCACGACATTTAATCTATCAAAGGTCGTCTTGTGATTGGGATTTCTAGAGGGAGGAGGAAGTGCTGTAAAAGAATAGAATGAAGTTAGCACTTAGCAATTCGAATCTTTAAAAGATGAAATGGAGAAACGGGGATGAGCAATCTCACTTCCTTTTCTCCAAATGGCATAAAAACCTAGAGGACAGTGGACAAAGAAGAATTGATTCAGAAAGCCGTGAGCACTTTCGAAAAGATTAGTAATAAGTTTGTGATTTCTGGCACTTCTCACAAATATAAAGGAGGGGTGGTCTTTAGTCTTCGCGAATGTGCATAAGTAGCAAGTTTCTTCGAAGCTCGGAAGACAGTTAAGTGTCTTCCTGAATAAAACACACAATCCCATCAGGATGGCGTATCCATTGGGATGTAGTTGAAAGGGAGAGATGGTTAGCCGGAAAAGGAGTTGATGAAGAAACTCATTGAAAGGGGGAATGGCACCACAAAGGCACATCTGACGGTTGAAGGCAACAAAACCAAGAGGCGGCCTGTCAGCAGTATCATTTGGGCCAGGAAATATAGCATCCTCTTCGACAATCCCAAATTGAATACGTAGATGATTGAATGTCCGCTGACTCAAGATAGTTGGAGTTCTCTCCGAAGGATCAACCAATGGCTCAGCTATCGAAAATACTCCTTCAGGTTGCTCGATTATCTCTTCTTGAGAAGACATTCTACACAAGGAACTGGATATTCAAATATGAAGGTGCACATTTCCTAAATGTGTGAAGTGTTGTGTAAAACTAACAAAGTGACAAGCAAGTATAACTGGAATTAAAATTAATAAACATATGACAAGTGTAAAATTTCAGGACTTGTCGCCTTAAGTCCAAATGCAGGTGCAGTACTGATGCAAACAAATCGACTTTAGTTGATTAACATTGCTTTGCTACTTCACTTGAATTTGTTGGTTCACAGCATTTCATATAATTTCTTTAAGTTGATTATGTTTTCTCGATTAATCTGTCATTTGATGTGGGCAATCAGTGGCATTATATTCGTCCCATTTTCTGCAAATGTTGTATTTAACAGGTCATTAGCATTAAGTTGATTTAATCTGTTAAGAAAGCATAGCAAGGTCATGCAAGTTATCTCGGCAGTTCAAAGTTCAATTTGGAAATTCGCTCAAGTCCTAGGTCGCTCGCGACCTGGCAAGTAGGATGAGATTGGTATAGGCCGCATGAAGCAACTCAGCGATGTAAATTTACTTAAGTCGCCTACACGACCTAAGTGTTAAGTCTCCTACACGACCTAAAGATTAAGCCGCAGAGAGTAGGTCGCAGGAGTTTTTAGGTCGGCCAAATATGTAAGGTTTTGAAGGTCCGTAGGTCGCTCGGACTTATTAGGTCGTTCCTGAAATGATGCAACGATCCCAAGCTACCTCCCGTTAAAACCGCTATGCCCTACTCTCCAATTGCACTTTGCCGCGTGTCCTCCAACCGCTACGTCGTTTGAAGCATAATCATCTCCTCTGAATCTCCAATGATCCAATAACCCCTCAACCTGTTAAGAACTTTCTGGCTCACTTCAAACTCGCAAACCAGCTAACTTGGGGTCCTATAATCCATCATCTCCTCCTCGAATCATTGAAAATCACCCAACAATCGAATCAAACCACCTCAATTCCACCAGAAATCAATCACGACATGGTTTACGAAGAAAACATAAGAATATGAAATGGAACCAGAGTTTTAAAACGGGAATCTAGAACTCGTGATTTAGTTACGATCGCGAAGTAAGTAGAGAACGGAATCACTTACGTAATATAGTAGTTGGAATGGATTGACAGCTTGATTGGAAAGGATTTGCCGTAGGAAGCTCGAAAGATCATTAATGGCGGAGGAGGTTATTAAGATAGTTCAGTTAAGGGGAAGGAGCGAGTTAATGGTTTAAATAGGGTAAAAATAAGAAGACGAATGGCCATACGAATTATCTCTTGGGTCGCTCACGACCTAACGATACTAGATCGAAGGACACGAACTACGATCTAAGCGTGTACTTCGAGGGACAAATGTTAACTCCTATGTTAAGCGACTCAGGGACCCAAGGCAATAGCGAGGCAACTGGAATGAGACTCTGCATCACAACTTAGCGACTTAAAGACCGAAGCGACATATGAGTTAACAAGATAAGGACCTAACGACCAAACACATGAAGCGGCTCGTAAGCGACTTAAAGCATAAACAAGTTAACAATTATGGACCCCGCGACCTAATGGTTGAACGACCTAATGACTTTAGTCCTCAGCGACCTAAGAGCTTCGGCGACTTAAAAGGTAGAACACTGCTAAGCGACCTAACAGGTAACGACTTAAGGAAAGCAATGACCTAAAAGAATAGATGGTCCAGCGACCTAACAGCTTGAAGGCTAGGCGACTCAATGGTCCAACGACTCACGACCTACTGAGTTAACGATATAAGGAGTGAAGTGGCTCAACAACCTAGCCTAAGTCGCTACATTGGATATCTCAACGTTGTTGGGTCGCTAACTACTCCCATAAGTCACCATCGACCTACGACTTACCCTAGGTCGTTCACGACCTAGTACTTAGTGATAAAATCGTGCCGCTTTCCTCTAGTTCGTTACGATCTACCAGCTAATTCAAATGACCAAGTGCGAACCAGTTAAGTCGTAGCTCGTATTCCCTTAACTCGCTAGCAACCTATGACCCACCTTAGATCGTGCGCGACCTATACCTCTCCCTGGAAATCTCCTATAAATACAGCCCTTACTCCAATATGGAGGGGGACTTTTAGCTCATTCTCGAAGCGCCAATACTCTGCCATTTTCTCAACTCGAACAACACTTCAAGCACTCCAAACACCAAGGACCTTACGACAAACTTCATGAGAAAATCTACATCATTCGACATGGTTTCGAAAGATTATTCTACATCGAAGTTTGAACTACTAGTCTAAAGTGTGTTATAATTGAAGAAAGTTGTATAAGTTGTACTTGAGTTAGCAATAAAGAGATTGAAAGTGGACGT
The DNA here is from genome assembly GCA_030765085.1 of Allium cepa. NCBI lineage: Eukaryota > Viridiplantae > Streptophyta > Magnoliopsida > Asparagales > Amaryllidaceae > Allium > Allium cepa. Next base: position 890,664,710 of record CM060931.1, read on the forward strand.
AGGCTTGACTATAAGCCGAACCACTATAAAAACTATGTCTTTTACTGCTTTTTTGAGATTTTCCTGCTTATTTCTGATTCCCGTATCGACGGGTGGTGCTTTCACACTTACACAACTCGCACTGGGGACGTTAACAGGAAGTAGGTTTTTTAAAAAACGGTAAAAGGGGTAATTTTTTAAGTTATAGTATATCATTTTGTCTATTTTACAGCATTTTGTTTTAAGCTATTTGAAGAAGTTTTTTTAACAAAAAGGTTAAAAAGGGGGTAATTTCTTAAGTTATAGTACAACATTTTGTCTATTTTATAGCGTTTTGTTTTAAGCTATTTGAAGTAGTTTTTAAAAAAAGGCAAAAAGGGGTAATTTCTTAAGTTATAGTACAACATTTTTTCGATTTTACAGCCTTTCGTTTTAAACTATTGGAAGTAGTTTTTTTAAAAAAAAAAGGTAAAATGGGTTATTTCTTAAGTTATAGTACATCATTTTGTCTATTTTACAGCGTTTTGTTTTAAGCTATTTGAAGTAGTTTTTTTTATAAGAATAGGTAAAAAGGGGTAATTTCTTAAATTACTGTATGGCATTTTGTTTATTTTACAGCATTTTGTTTTAAGCTATTGGAACTAGTTTTTTTAAAAAAAGGTAAAAGAGGGTAATTTCTTAAGTTATAGTACAGCATTTTGTTTATTTTACAGCGTTTTGTTTTAAGCTATTGGAAGTAGTTTTAAAAAAAAAATGTAAATGGGGTAATTTCTTAAATTATACTACAGCATTTTGTCTATTTTATAGCGTTTTTTTAAGCTATTCGAAGTATTTTTTTTAAAGATAAAAAGGGGTAATTGCTTAAGTTATATTACAATATTTTGCCTATTTTACAGCGTTTTGTTTTAAGCTATTTGAAGTGGTTTTTTTAAAAAAGGTAGAAAGGGGTAATTTCTTAAGTTATAGTAAAGCATTTTGTCTATTTTACAACGTTTTGTTTTAAGCTATTGGACGCATTTTTTTTTAAGAAACAAAGTAAAAGGGGTAATTTCTTAAGTAATAGTACAACATTTTGCCTATTTTACAGCGTTTTTTTTAAGCTATTTGAAGTAGTTCCTTTAGAAAGGCAAAAGGGGTAATTTCTTAAGTTATAGTAACATTTTTTCCATTTTATAGCCTTTTGTTTTAAGCTATTGGAAGCAGTTTTTTTTAAAAAGGCAAAAAATAGGCAATTTCTTAAGTTATAGTACAACATTTTGTCTATTTTACACCGTTTTGTTTTAAGCTATTGGAAGTAGATTTTTTTTAAAAAGGTAAAATGGTGTAATTTCTTAAGTTATAGTACAGCATTTTTTCTATTTTACAGCATTTTGTTTTAAGCTATTTAAAGTATTTTTTTAAAAAAAGGTAAAATTGGTTAATTTCTTTAGTTATAGTACAACATTTTTTCTATTTTACAGCGTTTTGTTTTAGGCTATTTGAAGTTGTTTTTTAGAAAAAAGGTAAAAAGTGTTAATTTCTTGAGTTATAGTACAACATTTTGTCTATTTTTCAACGTTTTGTTTTAAGCTATTGGAAGCGGTTTTTTTCTAAAAAAAAGTAAAAGGGGTAATTTCTTAGGTAATTTCTTAAGTTATAGTACATCATTTTTTCCTATTTTACAGTGTATTGTTTTAAACTATTGGAAGTAGTTTTTTTTTCTCAAAAAAGGTAAAAAGAAATTATTTCTTAAGTTATAGTACAACATTTTGTCTATTTTACAGGGTTTTGTTTTAAACTATTGGAAGTAGGTTTTTTTTAAAAAGGTAAAAGGTAGTAATTTTTTAGTTTTAGTACAAAATTCTGTCTATTTTAAAACGTTTTGTTTTAAGCTATTGGAAAAAAAAATTAGAAAAAGGTAAAACGTGGTAATTTCTTACATTATAGTACAACATTTTGTCTTTTTTATAACGTTCTTTTTAATCTATTGGAACTAGTTTTTCCTAAAAAAAGGGATAAAACGGGGTAATTTCTTAAGTTATAGTACAACATTTTGTCTAACTTACAACATTTTGTTTTAAGCTATTGGAAGTAGTTTTTTTTAAGGTAAAAAGGGGAAATTTCTTAAGTTATAGCATAACATTTTGTCTTTTTTACAACGTTTTATTTTAAGCTATTGGAAGTAGTTTTTTTTAATGTAAAAAGCGGTAATTTCTTTATTTATAGTACATCATTTTTGTCTATGTCACAACGTTTTGTTTTAAGGTATTGGAAGTAGTTTTTTTTTTAAAAAAAGGTAAAAAGGGGTAATTTCTTAAGTTATAGTACAACATTTTGTCTACTTTACAGCGTTTTGTTTTAGTCTATAGGAAGTACTTTTTTTAAAAATGGTAAAAAGGGGTAATTTCTTAAGTTGTAGTACGGCATTTTGTCTGTTTTACCGCGTTTTGTTTTAAGCCATTCGAAGTATTTTTTTTTAAAAAGTTAAAAATGGGTAATTTCTTAAGTTATAGTACAGCATTTTGTCTTTTTTACAGCCTTTATTTTAATCTATTGGAAGTAGTTTTTTAAAAAAAAGGTAAAAAGGGGTAATTTCTTAAGTTATATTACAACGTTTTTGTCTATTTTACAGCATTTTGTTTTAAGCCATTCGAAGAAGTTTTTTTTTCAAAAAATGTAAAAAAAGGTAATTTCTTAAGTTATAGTACAGTATTTTATCTATTCTATAGCGTTTTATTTTAAGCTTTTGGAAGTAATTTTTAAAAAAAAGGTAAAAAGGGGTAATTTCATAAGTTATAGTTCAACATTTGTCTATTTTACAGCGTTTTGTTTTAAACTATTGGAAGTAATTTTTTTAAAGGTAAGAAGGGGTAATTTTTCAACTTACAGTACAACATTTTGTCTTCTTTACAGCATTTTGTTTTATGCTATTGGAAGTACTTTTTTTGAAAAAGGTAAAAAATGGGTAATTCCTTAAGTTATAGTACAACATTTTGTCTTTCTTATAGCGTTTTGTTTTAAGGTATTGGAAGTAGTTTTTTTTAAAAAAAAAAGGTAAGAAGGGGTAATTTATTAAGTTATAGTACAACATTTTGTTTTAAGCTATTGGAAGTAGTTTTTTTTAAAAAGGTAAAAAATGGTTATTTCTTAAGTTATACTACAACATTTTGTCTATTTTACAATATTTTGTTTTAAGCTATTGGATTAGTTTTTTATTAAAAAAAGGTAAAAATGGGTAATTTCTTAAGATACTGTACAACATTTTGTCTATTTTACAGCGTTTTGTTTTAAGCTATTAGAAGTAGTTTTTTAAAAGTAAAAAGGGGTAATTTTTAAGTTAGGGTAAAACATTTTGTCTTTTTTACAGTGTTTTGTTTTAAGCTATTGAAAGTATTTTTTTTTAAAATGGTAAAAAGGGTTAATTTCTTAAGTTGTAGTACAACATTTTCTCTATTTTACAACAGTTTTGTTTTAAGCTATAGTATGTAATTTAAAAAAAAAGGTAAAATGGGGTAATTTTTTAAGTTATAGTATAGCATTTTGTCTATTTTACAGCGTTTTGTTTTAAGCTATTGAAAATAGTTTTTCTTTAAAAAAAAGATATAAAGAGATAATTTCTTAAGTTAATAGTACATCATTTTGTCTACTTTACAACGTTTTGTTTTAAGCTATTGGAAGTAGTTTTCAAAAAAAAAATGGTAATAAGGGGTAATTTCTTAAGTTATAGTACAACATTTTCTCTATTTTACAGCGTTTTGTTTCAAGCTATTGGAACACGTTTTTTCAAAAAGGAAAAAAATGGGTAATTTCTTAAGTTATAGTATAGCATTTTGTCTATTTTATAGTGTTTTGTTTTAGGCAATTTGAAGTAATCTTAAAAAAAAGGTAAAACGGGGTAATTTCTTAAGTTACAGTATAACATTTTGTCTATTTTAAAGTGTTTTGTTTTAGATAGTTGGAAGTAGTTTTTTTTAAAAAAAAAGGTTAAAAGGGGTAATTTCTTAAGTTATAGTATAGCATTTTGTCTATTTTACAGCGTTTTGTTTTAAGCTATTGGAATTATTATTTTTTTAAAAGGTAAAAAAGGGTAATTCCTTAAATTATAGTACAACATTTGGTTTTAATTTATTGGAAGTAGCTTTTTTTTTTTAAAAAGGTAAAAAGGGGTAATTTCGTTAGTTATAGTACAACATTTTGTCTATTTTACAACGTTTTGTTTTAAGCTATTGGTAGTAGTTTTTTTTAAAGGTAAAAAGGTGTAATTTCTTAAGTTAGTGTACCCCATTTTGTCTTTTTTACACCGTTTTGTTTTAAGCTATTGAAAATAGTTTTTTATTAAAAGGTAAAAAGGGTAATTTCTTAAGTTATAGCACATCATTTTTGTCTATTTTACAGCGATTTGTTTTAAGCTATTGGAAGTAGTTTTTTTTTAAAAAGGTAAAAAGTGGTAATTTCTTAAGTTTTAGTACAACATTTGGTGTATTTTACACCGTTATGTTTTAAGCTATTGGATGTAGGTTTTTTTAAAATTTAAAAAGGGGTAATTTCTTAAGTTATAGTACAACATTTTGTCTATTTTACAGCGTTTTCTTTTAAGCTATAGGAAGTAGTTTTTTTTGAAAGATAGAAGAGGTAATTTCTTAAGTTATAACACAACATTTTGTCTATTTTACTGCGTTTTGTTTTAAGCTATTGGAGTAGTTTTTAAAAAAATGGTAAACAAGGGTAATTTCTTAAGTTATAATGTAGCATTTTTTATTTTATAGCGTTTTGTTTTAATCTATTGGAATTAGTTTTTTTAAAAAAGTAAAAATGGGTAATTTCTTAAGTTATAGTATAGCATTTCGTGTATTTTACAGCGCTTTTTTTAAGCTATTGGGAGTAGTTTTTTTTTAAAAAAAGGTAAAAAGGGAAGTTATGGTACATCGTTTGTCTATTTTACAGTGTTTTGTTTTCAGCTATTGGACGTAAATTTTTTTGAAAAAAGATAAAAAGGGGTAATTTCTTAAGTTATAGTACAACATTTTATCTATTTACACCGTTTTGTTTTAAACTATTGGAAGTAGTTTTTTTAGAAAGGTAGAAGGGGGTAATTTCATAAGTTATAACACAACATTTTGCCTATTTTACAGCGTTTTGTTTTAAGCTGTTGGAAGTAGTTTTTTTTAAAAAGGTAAACAGGGGTAATTTCTTAAGTTATATTACAACATTTTGTCTATTTTACAGCGGTTTGATTTAAGCTATTGGAAGTAGTTTTTTTAAAAAGGTAAAAAGGGGTAATTTCTTAAGTTATAGTATAGCATTTTGTGTATTTTACAGCGTTTTTTTAAGCTATTGGAAGTAGTTTTTTTTTTAAAAAAGGTAAAAAGGGAAGTTATAGTACATCATTTTGTCTATTTTACAGCGTTTTGATTTCAGCTATTGGAAGTAGTTTTAAAAAAAAAAATTAAAAAGGGGCAATTTCTTAAGTTATTGCATAGCATTTTGTTTATTTTACATTGTTTTGTTTCAAGCTATTGGAAGTATTTTAAAAAAAAAGGTAAAAAGAGGTAATTTCTTGAGTTAATAGTACAGCATTTTGTCTACTTTGCAGCGTTTTTTTTAAGCTATTGGAAGTAAAAAAATTTAGAAAAGGTATTAAGGGTTAATTTCTTGAGTTGCAGTACAACATTTTGCCTATTTTACAGCGTTTTGTTTTAAGCTATTGGAAGATTTTTTTTAAAAGGTAAAAATGGGTAATTTCTTAAGTTATAGTACAACATTTTGTCTATTTTGCAGCGTTTTGTTTTAGGCAATTAGAAGTAGTTTTTTTTTAAAAGGGTAAAAAGGGGGAATTTCTTAAGCTATAGTACAACATTTTGTCAATTATACAGCGTTTCGTTTTAAGCTATTGGAAGTAGTTTTTTTTTAAATGTAAAAGGGGTAATTTCTTAAGTTATAGTGTAATATTTTGTTTTAAGCTTTTGGTAGTAGTTTTTTTTAAAAAAGGTAAAAATGGGTAATTTCTTAAGTTATAGTACATCATTTTGTCTGTTTAACAGCATTTTGTTTTAAGGTATTGGATGTAGTTTTTTTAAAAAAAAAGGTAAAATGGGGTAATTTCTTAAGTTATAGTACAATATTTTGTTTATTTTACAACGTTTTATTTTAAGCTATTGGAAGTAGTTTTTTTTAAAAGGTAAAAAAGGGTAATTTCTTAAGTTATATGACATTTTGTCTATTTTACAGCGTTTTATCCGTTTTACAGCGTTTTGTTTTAAGCTATTAGAAGTAATTTTTTAAAATAAAAGGGTAAAAAGGGGTAATTTCTTAATTCATAGTACATCATTTTGTCTATTTTACAGCGTTTTGTTTTAACCTATGGTAGTAGTTTTTTTAAAAGGTAAAAAGCGTTAATTTATTAACTTATAGTGCAACATTTTGCGTATTTTACAACGTTTTGTTTTAAGGTATTGGAAGTAGTTTTTTTAAAGGTAAGAAGGCTTAATTTCATAAGTTATAGTGCAGCATTTTCTTTATTTTATAGTGTTTTGTTTTAAGCTATTGGAAGTAATTTTGTTCAAAAATAAGGTAAAATGGGGCAATTTCTTAAGTTATAGTATATCATTTGGTCTATTTTACAGCGTTTTGTTTTAAGCTATTGGAAGTAGTTTTTTTTCAAAAAAGGTAAAAAAGGGTAATTTCTTAAGTTATAGTACATCATTTTGTCTATTTTACAGCATTTTGTTTTGAGCTATTGTAAGTAGTTTTTTTAGAAAGGCAGAAGGGGGTAATTTCTTAAGTTATTGCACAACATTTTGTGTAATTTACAGCGTTCTGTTTCAAGTTATTGGAAGTAGTTTTAAAAAAAAAGTAAACAGAGGTAATTTCTTAAGTTATAGTACAACATTTTGTCTATTCTACAGTGTTTTGTTTGAAGCTATTGGAAGTAGTTTTTTTTAAAAGGTAAAAGGGGTAATTTCTTAAGTTAATGTACATCAATTTTGTTTATTTTACAGCATTTTGTTTTAAGCTATTGGAAGTAGTTTTTTTTTAAAAAAAAGGTAAAAAAAGATTAATTTCTTAATTTATAGTACAACTTTTTGTCTATTTTACAACTTTCTATTTTAAGCTAGAGAAAGTAGTTTTTTTTTAAAAGGTAAAAACGGATGATTTCTTAAGTTATAGTATAGCACCTTTTCTATTTTACAACGTTTTTTTTTCCAGCTATTGGAGGTAGTTCTTTTAAAGTTAAAAGGGGTAATTTCTTCAGTTATAGTACAACATTTTGTCTTATTTACAGCGTTTTGTTTTAAGCTATTGGAAGTAGTTTTATTTTAAAAAAAGGTAAAAAGGAATAATTTCTTAAGTTATAGTACAACATTTTTGCCTATTTTACAGCGTTTTGTTTTAAGCTATTGTAAGTAGTTTTATTTTTAAAAAAGGGTAAAAAGGGTTAATTTCTTAAGTTGTAGTACAGCATTTTGTCTATTTTACAGCGTTTTGTTTTAAGATATTGGAAGTAGTTTTTTTTACAAAGGTAAAACGGGGTAATTTGTTAAATTATAGTACAACATTTTATCTATTTTACATCGTTTTGTTTTAATCTATTGGAAGTAGTTTTTTTAAAGGTAAAAAGTGTAATTTCTTAAGTTATAGTACAACATTTTGTCTTTTTTACAGCGTTTTGTTTTAGGCTATTGGAAGTAGTTTTTTAAAAAAAAGTTAAAAATGGGTAATTTCTTATGCTATAGCACAACATTTTTGTCTATTTTACAGCGTTTTTTTAAGCTACTAGAGGTGGTTTTTTTATAAAAAGGTAAAAAGGGTAATTTTTTAAGTTATAGCACAATATTTTTGTCTATTTTACAGCATTTTGTTCTATGCTGTCGGAAGTAATTTTTTTTAAAAGGTAAAAATGGGTAATATCTTAAGTTATAGTACAACATTTTGTCTTTTTTACAGCGTTTTGTTTTAAGCTATTGGAAGTAGTTTTTTTCTAAATGGTAAAAAAGGGCAATTTCTTAAGTTATAATATAGAATTTTGTCAATTTTACAGCATTTTGTTTTAAGCTATTGGAAGTAGTTTTTTTCAAAAGATAAAAAGGGTTAATTTCATAAGTTATTGTATAGCATTTTCTCTATTTTACAACGTTTTGTTTTAAGCTATTGGAAGTAATTTTTTTTTAAAAAAAAAGGTAAAATGGGGATAATTTCATAAGTTATATAACATTTTGTCAATTTTACAGCGTTTTGTTTCATGCTATTGGAAGTAGTTTTTATTCAAAAAAGGTAAAAAGAGGTAATTTCTTAAGTTAATAGTACAGCATTTTGTCTACTTTACAGCATTTTGTTTTAAGCTATTGGAAGTAATTTTTTTTAAAAAGGTAACAAGGGGTAATTTCTTAAGTTACAGTACAACATTTTGTCTATTTTACAGAGTTTTGTTTTAAGCTATTGGAAATCGTTTTTTTTTAAAGGTAAATGTGTGTAATTTCTTAAGTTATAGTATAACATTTTGTCTATTTTACAGCTTTTTGTTTTAGGCAATTGGAAGTAGTTATTTTTAAAAAGGGTAAAAAGAGGTATTTTCTCAAGTTATAGTACAGTATTTTGTCTATTATACAGCGTTTTTTTTAAGCTATTGGAAGTAATTTTTTCTTTAAAAAGGTAAAATGGGGTAATTTCTTAAGTTATGGTACAACATTTTGTCTATTTTACAATGTTTTGTTTCGAGCTATTGGAAGTAGTTTTTTTAAAAGGTAAAACGAGGTAATTTCTTAAGTTAATAGTACTGCATTTTGTCTACTTTGCAGCGTTTTGTTTTAAGCTATTGGAAGTAATTTTAAAAAAAAAAGGTAATAAGGGGTAATTTCTTAAGTTATAGTACAATATTTTGTCTATTTTAAAGAGTTTTGTTATAAGCTATTGGAAGACGTTTTTTTAAAAGGTAAAAATGGGCAATTTTTAAGCTATAGTACAGCATTTTGTCTATTTTACAGCGTTTTGATTTAGGAAATTGAAAGTAGTTTTTTTAGAAAGGGCAAAAGGAGGTAATTTCTTAAGTTATAGCACAACATTTTGTCTGTTATACATCGTTTTGTTTTAAGCTATTGGAAGTGGTTTTTTTAAAAAAGTAAAAAGGGATAATTTCTTAAGCTATAGTACAACATTTTGTTTTAAGCTATTGGAAGTAGTTTTTTTAAGAAAAAGGATAACGAGTAATTTCTTAAGTTACAGTACAGCTTTTTGTCTGTTTAACAGCGTTTCGTTTTAAGCTATTGGCTGTGGTTTTTTTTTAAAAAGGTAAAAAGAAGTAATTTCTTAAGTTATATTAAAGCATTTTGTTTATTTTACAGCGTTTTGTTTTAAGCTATTGGAAGTAGTTTTTTTTTAAAATAGGTAAAAAGGTGTAATTTCTTAAGTTATAGTACAACATTTTTCCAATTTTACAGCGTTTTGATTTAAGCTATTGGAACTTGTTTTTTTTAAAAGGTAAAAATGGGTAATTTCTTAAGTTATTGTACAACATTTTGTCTATTTTAAACCATTTTTTAAGCTAATGGAAGTAGTTTTTTTAAAAGGAAGAAAGGGGCAATTTTTTAAGTTATAGTACGACATTTTGTCTATTTTATAGCATTTTGTCTTTTTTACAACATTTTGTTTTAAACTATTAGAAGTAGTTTTTAAAAAAAAGGTAAAAAGGGGTAATTTCTTAAGTCATAGTGCTGTATTTTGTCTATTTTATAGCGTTTTGTTTTAAGCTATTGGAAGTAGTTTTTTTTAAAAAGATAAAAAAGGGTAACTTCCTAAGTTATAGTACAGTCTTTTTTCTATTTACAGCATTTTGTTTTAAGCTATTTGAAGTAACTTTTTTAAATTCAAAACGGGTTAATGTGACGACCGCCCATGACTCCAGCACCAAAACAAGAGAAAAGAGCGCTGAAAGGTATGCCAGGAAGCCATGGACGATAGTCAGGGTAAAATAAACAGAAGCTCCATCGTATAACTCACAGCGCATGGATAAAATACAATAGAGAAATATGTAGTGAAGCTTCATAACAGAAAATCATCATATAAGCATCATAATAGTTTTATACAAACATGTGAATCATCCATACATCAAAGCCTCACTACATAACACTCAATCAAATACAGCAGCGGATACCCAGTACATATAGGAGATAATATGCAAAAGCCTCCTGCTCGTCTTCGTCGCCAACAGCGTAGATCTCGAAGAACAGCACCTGTCACCTGCTACCTAGTCTGCCCATCCCAACATGGATGAACAGCCCAAGGTAATAAGAGGAGACATAGAACCTTGAGTCAGACAAAGTCTTAGTGAGCAGTAAATCAACTATCAGACATACCAAAAGAGCATAAGGGATAAAAGAAATAGGAACCAAACCATCCCACTCCACCTCTCTCTACAGTGATAGCCCCCAGACACACACTAAGGAGAAGCAAGCATAACATAGCAGACAATTAAGGTAAAGCAATAACCACTCGAGTCAAGGACGATGTTTTCCAAATACAAACCCCCAAGGCCTAAACCAAGATCAGATAAGCACCCAGAAAACACCGCTCTTGAGGCCGAATGATGATACAACCAAACGTCCAAACATCCATGACTCTGGCTATCACTGTTATCATTGCTTTGATTTCACCGTTAGTTGAATGACCACCTGTCAAGGGCCAATGGTAACCCCGGTTCTAGACATAGCTCCGCACGTCATCGTGACCCATGCCTAGGACTTACCTACTCTGCCGAGAGTACTCAACTACCTACTTGTAGTCTTTTGGGTGTCCCGACTACCTACCTGTAGTCGTTATGGGCGCCCCATGTACTCTTGCTTTTGAGCATGCTAGAACCTTCAACAACGATAAGATCTAAGCCTCCTAGTCATCTTCCTCGACGACTATTCTCATACTAGCTCAAGCTACCTCTCGAGCAATCCATTATCAACCAACTCGAACCATCCCTCGAGTTATCAACATGCTTGGAATGATCCCTGCCTGTATTACGCCAAATCTTCATCACATCATACTTCGCTTTATCACACCATAGCAAAGTCTCAACTCAACAACATGGTTTGCCTCATCGCATCATGGCAAAGTTCCATCTCAACATCATCCAATCCATACGTATGAGCTTCAACATCTGCTACATATGTCTTAAGCAACTTTCACCATTCAAGAGCCTCTTCCGTAGCTTTTGGATCGTCTTTGAGCATACTTGTCCAAATCTATCAACTAGATTACTCATTTATATCAATCAAACAAGGCGAACATTAATCCAAACAAATAAGTAGTCAATCAAGATCTAAATAGGCATTTATAACTAAAATGGCAATTTCGTAAATAAATGAGCATAGATCTAACATACATGAATTATGGGTTTTTAGCATAGATCTAACAATTATAAATCATGGGTTTTGTCCCTAAAACTAGGTGAATGAGCTTGCAAAAGTAAACATCTTCATAAGTAATGGATCTACACTTGGATCTAAGGAAATATGCATAAAATCACTATCTACAACACTCCAACAAACCACCAATCCAATACACTCTCCGCGTGAGAGATGACTACCACTCACCGAATCACCCAAAACACTCCAAAAGAAACCCACTTCAGATCTGGACAGCGGAGATCCAAACTTGATTCGTCGAGATCCCGCTAGAAACGATAAAATCTAGCTTCGTTGGATGAAGATCTTCAACTTTGGCCCTTGAATCTTCGATCTCGATCTTCGATCTTGGATGGATGTTAGAACTAGATTGGAATTGAGAAAAGAAGATGAAGAAATGTTGTAGTCGAGTTCCCAAAATGGCAGCACTTCGTCGCTTCAAAAACCGGTGCCAAAAAGTGTGCCAAAGCCCTCTATTTATAGGCTGAATCACCCTTAGGTCGTCGCCCCTTAGGTCGGTCACGACCTATCCATGAGTCGTCCACGACTCATCAACATCCTGCGACCTAAAACAACCTGCCTCAACAACCTAGCGACCTACCGACTTAACTGCATGCGGCCTAGCGACTTAAGCCCCTTCACGACCTAACACCTTAACATCCCACGCGGCTTAGCCTAGTGCCGACTTAAAATCTTCCCCGACCTAACTTAAGTCGCTGCCGACTTATCATGCTACGACTCATACGACCTAGCTCACAAGACCTTGCGAGTTATAAACACCAGCTACTACCACTAAGTCGCTAACCCACTGTTCTTACTAACTCGCTAACTCGTTAGGTCGTTCTATACGAGTTAACTCGTAACCCTAAACTCGTTAGCTCCTAAGGTCATACAACTTGCTATCCCTTAGGTCGCTTACCCCTACTCACGACCTAACCTCCAAACGACATAACCCCCTAGGTCGCCAACCCCACTAACTCGATAACCACTAACTCGTCCATCCCCTAAGTCGCTATCTAAACACTAACCCGTAACTCGCAAAGACACTAACTCGTTAACTCATTTTAATACTAACTCGAGTTAACTTTTCAACCTAACTTCCTTGCGACTCAAACAACATACGGGTTATCTTTCCCTACGACTTAGGTTATGGACGACTTATCAACACCGACGACCTAGAATTCTATGGTATATCGACACGTAAAATACGGGTCGTTACATTCTCTCCCCCTTAGGAATTTCGCCCCCGAAATTCCAAGCAGACAACAGCAATCAAAGATAATCCGCATGCCTACCATCCATAGCAATCAACAAACCATGCATCCAATTCTAGCCTAGCATGCAGAATTCTAAGACAGAAATCAAGTTACAAATTCATGAGATGCCACGACACCTTAGGGCCATACCTCGAAGAGTCCAGGATGAGCTGCCTTCATCCTCTCTTCCTCCTCCCACGTACAGTCGTTAACATCATCACTCCATTGTACCTTGAGCAACGTAATCGTCTTTATCCTAAGCTGTTTCGTGTCAGTTCCAATAACACGAAGCGGCTTACGAGGTCTTCTAACCTCTGGATCAACCTCCAAATCTTCACAGCTATCAGCAGAAACCACAGTACTTGGGTCATGCACACACTTCCGTAGATTCGATACATGAAAAACATTGTGCACACCCGCCATCTTCCCTGGTAACTCCAATCTATACGCGAGCTTTCCAATTCGCTCGATAATCGGGAATGGTCCAACAAATCTCGGAGTTAACTTCCCTTTCTTCCCAAATCTTATAATATTCTTTAATGGAGAAATCTTTACAAAAACCATATCGCCTACGTCGAACTCCAAATCCTTACGACGATTATCTGCATAACTTTTCTGATGATCTTGGGCTGCCTTCATTCGTTGCCTAACGATCTCTATACCATCCGAAGTCTGTCGAATCATCTCTGGTCCAAGTATCAACTTTTCTCCAGTTTCCAACCAACATGTCAGAGAGTTACACGGTCTTCCATATAATGCCTCATATTGTGCCATACCAATACTCGACTGATAACTGTTGTTATATGCAAATTCCACCAAATGAAGGTGATCTTCCCATGATCCTCCGAAGTCCAAAACACATGCTCTCAAGAGATCTTCCAAAACTCGGTTGACTCTCTCGGTCTGACCATCTGTTTGAGGGTGATAAGCTGTACTCAAACACAACTCGGTTCCCAAAACTTCCTGAAAGCTCTTTCAAAATCCACTAGTGAACAATGGGTCTCGATCGCTCACTATACTCTTCGGAACACCATGGAATCGAACTATCCACTTAACATAAAGCTCAGCCAACTTCGATGCAGTCCTGGTCGATCGAACAGGAATGAACCTTGCACTCTTGGTCAACCGATCTACTATGACCCAAATCCCTTCATTCCCTGCCCTGGTTCTAGGTAGACCATCGATAAAATCCATCGACACTTGCTCCCACTTCCATGTAGGAACCTCTAATGGCTGAAGTAATCCACTAGGCTTCCTCTGCTCAGCTTTCACCAACTGGCAGTTCATACACTTGGAAATAAAACTTCCAACATCTTTCTTCATACCTTCCCAGTAGTAAGTTCTCTTCATATCCCGATACATCTTATTTCCACCTGGATGAATCGTCAACTTCGAGTGATGACTTTCCCTCGAACTTCATCTCTCAATCCATCAATATCGGGAACAACTAATCGTCCTTGTTTCCGAAGCCAACCATCTCGATCGACTTCAAATTCTTTAACCTTCTCTGGTTCCAATCCAGATTCCAAATCTCGGATAATCCTGACAAGCTTATCATCTCGCTTTTGGCTCTCGCCAATTCTCTCCATAAGAGTAGGTCTTATCGATAAGTTTGCCAACATCTCAGGTTCCAATTCACATCTAGGCCTGAAGTCAAATCCAGCCAAATACTCAAGACTCTTCCATTCTGAAAACATGGCTCCCAAACCTGCATTCTTCGACTTAACGCATCTGCCACTGCGTTACCTTTTCCCGGAGTATAGGCTATACCAAAGTCATACGATGCCAAAAACTCTAACCACCTTTGCTGTAGAAGATTCAAATCCTTTTGGGAGAAAAGATACTTCAACGACTTATGATCCGTAAACAACTCGAATCGAACCCCCAATAGGTAATGTCTCCATATCTTCAAAGCAAACACAATCGCCGCTAACTCCAAATCATGAGTCGGATAATTCCTTTCATGCGACTTCAGTTGTCGACTTGCATACGCAACAACTTTATCCTTCTGCATCAGCACTGCTCCAAGTCCAGTGCCACATGCATCGGTGTAAACCACCATCTCATCATTCCCACTTGGAATAGTCAAAACAGGAGCACTCGTCAGTCGCTCTTTCAGGATAACGAAAGCTTGCTCACACTTATCATCCCATCTGAACACCTGGTTCTTTTTCGTCAATCCCGTCAATGGTGCAGCTATCTTGGAAAAGTCTTTGATAAATCGTCGATAATATCCTGCTAATCCAAGAAAACTTCTCACATCAGATGCATTCTTAGGTCTAACCCAATCCTGGATCGCTGCCACCTTAGCGGGATCGACCGCTATTCCATTTCCAGAAATAACATGACCTAAGAACCTCACTTCACTCTTCCAGAAGTGACACTTCGAAAACTTAGCCTTCAGCTGATGTTTCTGCAGGATTTCCAAAACAATCCTCAAGTGCATCTTGTGCTCTTCTTCAGCTCTGGAGTAAACCAAAATATCATCCACGAACACAAGTACAAACTTGTTCAACCGATCTCTGAACACTCTATTCATAAGATCCACAAAATATGCTGGTGCGTTAGTCAATCCAAACGGCATTACCAGCCACTCATAAAAACCGGATGGTGTCCTAAAAGCAGTCTTCGGAACACTATCCTTAGCCACTCTCAACTGGTGAAATCCCGTTACCAAATCCATCTGAGAGAACACCTTAGTCTCGTGAAGCTGATCAAAAAAGTCATCTATTCTCGGCAATGGATACTTGTTCTTCTTAGTCACCTTATTCAGCTCACGATAATCGACACACAACCTCAACGATCCATCCGCTTTGGTTGCGAACACAACTGGTGCACCCCATTCGGACACACTACGCCGAATGAATCCTTTCTGCAAAAGGTCATCAACTTGCACCTTCAACTCTTGCTGCTCCCTAGGCGCCATCCGCCTAAGAGGCATCACAACAGGTCTGGCTCCCTCAACTAGATCGATACGAAACTCGATCTCCCTATGCGGCGGTAACCCTTTGACTTCGTCAAAGACGTCCTCAAATTTATTCACAGTAGGCACCGATGACAGTCCATCCCGTGGAACAACCAGCGAATACATGAAGCTCATGAAGACGCCTTCTTCATGCTTACATTGTATCACAACCTTTCGCCCTTCCACATTCCCGACTGTCACCTCCAGCCTCTCACAATCAATCCTCGCTGCATACTTCCTAAGCCAGTCCATACCCAAAATAATTCCGAACCCCGCAAAGTTCAGAACAAAACAATCACAAACAAACGAGCAATCATGACTTGACACAACTAGACCATGACATATCATACACAAACATGACGAACCCCCAACTGGATTAGTCACAACCAATGGCCTATCAACAATATCCGGTTTCAAACCCAACCGGCTTACCAAATCCTCACAAACAAAAGAATGCGACGCTCCAGTATCAAACAACACTCTAACTGGAACACCACAAATGGAAAGAGTACCTTGAACCACCACACTCTTCCCCTTCTCTTCAGCAGTAGGAGCTTTCGAAGACGATGGAACAGCCCTCAAAGCATAAGCTTTCACAATCTGCTTGTCTTTCCGTGGTTCTGGGCAATCCTTCTTGATATGTCCCAGCTTATCACAGTTATAACACTTTCCCGGCACCTTGGGATTCTTACAATCTCTAGAGAGATGGCCCTTCTGCTGGCAGTTGTAGCAGGTCACTTCGCCCTTTGGCCTCTTCGGACCATCTTTACCCCTCTGATGCTGCTGCTGGTGCTTCCTCTTCCTGTTCCCATTCTGCTGTGGTTTAGATCCTTCCTTGGTTACAGCAACAACAGATACTTCCTTAGGAAACAAACTCTCGTGCCTGAGAGCTTTCTCCACAAGCTTCTCAAACGGATCATCCAAATGATCCACTAACTGCCTCCCGAGATAAGCATCCAGACCAGTCACAAACTTTTCATTCTTCTGATAGGGAGAATCAATATACGATCTGGCATACTTAGACAAAGCTTCAAACTCAGAGACATACTCAAGAACGGACCTCCCACCTTGCTTGAGCTCTACAAACCTCTTGAACAAAACAGACTTCTGAGCCGTAGAGATGAACTTAGCTTCAAATCTAACTTGGAATTGCTCCCAAGTAATCTCTTCTTCTGGAGTATCGATGGTAATAGAATTCCACCAATCAGCAGCTCTTCCCTGAAGCTGTCTCGATGCAAGCTTCCTCTTAGTTGCATCCTCAATTCCTAAGTCACCAAAGATCCTTCGACATGCATCTATCCATCTTTGCACTTCAATGGTCGACTCTATCCCCAAGAAAGCTTTTCCTCCGAGAGAAGTATAGTCCTTGCAAAGCTTAGCAAAATCCACCGATCTTGGGGCTTGAACTTGAACTCCCACATCTACTGATGATCCTGAAGCTGGTATCCTCCTAATGATCGAAGTCATCATCGCTTCGAACATAGTTCCATAATCAACAGCTCCTTCAGTAGCACGGCCTTCCCTTGCAGCCGGTCTCCCTCTTCGACTCATTTTTAGTATCTAGAAAAAGAAATGATTAGAACACCTTTGAGAAACAACTGCATAAGGAGTTCAAATCCTTCTAAACTACTATATTATATATAGTAATCATCCATAAAAATACAATTACGTCTCTCATACGTAGTTACGTCAGAGAGCGTTGGCTAAAATCGATTAACCAAGGCTCTGATACCAAATGTGACGACCACCCATGACTCCAGCACCAAAACAAGAGAAAAGAGCGCTGAAAGGTATGCCAGGCAGCCATGGACGATAGTCAGGGTAAAATAAACAGAAGCTCCATCGTATAACTCACAGCGCATGGATAAAATAAAATAGAGAAATATATAGTGAAGCTTCATAACAGAAAATCATCATATAAGCATCATAATAGTTTTATACAAACATGTGAATCATCCATACATCAAAGCCTCACTACATAACACTCAATCAAATACAGCAGCGGATACCCAGTACATATAGGAGATAATATGCAAAAGCCTCCTGCTCGTCTTCGTCGCCAACAGCGTAGATCTCGAAGAACAGCACCTGTCACCTGCTACCTAGTCTGCCCATCCCAACATGGATGAACAGCCCAAGGTAATAAGAGGAGACATAGAACCTTGAGTCAGACAAAGTCTTAGTGAGCAGTAAATCAACTATCATACATACCAAAAGAGCATAAGGGATAAAAGAAATAGGAACGAAACCATCCCACTCCACCTCTCTCTACAGTGATAGCCCCCAGACACACACTAAGGAGAAGCAAGCATAACATAGCAGACAATTAAGGTAAAGCAATAACCACTCGAGTCAAGGACGATGTTTTCCAAATACAAACCCCCAAGGCATAAACCAAGATCAGATAAGCACCCAGAAAACACCGCTCTTGAGGCCGAATGATGATACAACCAAACGTCCAAACATCCATGACTCTGGCTATCACTGTTATCATTGCTTTGATTTCACCGTTAGTTGAATGACCACCTGTCAAGGGCCAATGGTAACCCCGGTTCTAGACATAGCTCCGCACGTCATCGTGACCCGTGCCTAGGACTTACCTACTCTGCCCAGAGTACTCAACTACCTACCTGTAGTCTTTTGGGTGTCCCGACTACCTACCTGTAGTCGTTATGGGCGCCCCATGTACTCTTGCTTTTGAGCATGCTAGAACCTTCAACAACGATAAGATTTAAGCCTCCTAGTCATCCTCCTCGACGACTATTCTCATACTAGCTCAAGCTACCTCTCGAGCAATCCATTATCAACCAACTCGAACCATCCCTCGAGTTATCAACATGCTTGGAATGATCCCTGCCTGGATTATGCCAAGTCTTCATCACATCATACTTCGCTTTATCACACCATAGCAAAGTCTCAACTCAACAACATGGTTTGCCTCATCGCATCATGGCAAAGTTCCGTCTCAACATCATCCAATCCATACATATGAGCTTCAACATCTGCTGCATATGTCTTAAGCAACTTTCACCATTCAAGAGCCTCTTCCGTAGCTTTTGGATCGTCTTTGACCATACTTGTCCAAATCTATCAACTAGATTACTCATTTATATCAATCAAACAAGGCGAACATTAATCCAAACAAATAAGTAGTCAATCAAGATCTAAATAGGCATTTATAACTAAAATGGCAATTTCGTAAATAAATGAGCATAGATCTAACATACATGAATTATGGGTTTTTAGCATAGATCTAACAATTATAAATCATGGGTTTTGTCTCTACAACTAGATGAATGAGCTTGCAAAAGTAAACATCTTCATAAGTAATGGATCTACACTTGGATCTAAGGAAATATGCATAAAATCACTATCTACAACACTCCAACAAACCACCAATCCAATACACTCCTTTGGGTCCGCGTGAGAGATAACTACCACTCACCGAATCACCCAAAACACTCCAAAAGAAACCCACTTCAGATCTGGACAGCGGAGATCCAAACTTGATTCGTCGAGATCCCGCTAGAAACGATAAAATCTAGCTTCGTTGGTTGAAGATCTTCAACTTTGGCCCTTGAATCTTCGATCTCGATCTTCGATCTTGGATGGATGTTAGAACTAGATTGGAATGGAGAAAAGAAGATGAAGAAATGTTGTAGTCGAGTTCCCAAAATGGCAGCACTTCGTCGCTTCAAAAACCGGTGCCAAAAAGTGTGCCAAAGCCCTCTATTTATAGGCTGAATAACCCTTAGGTCGTCGCCCCTTAGGTCGGTCACGACCTATCCATGAGTCGTCCACGACTCATCAACATCCTGCGACCTAAAACAACCTGCCTCAACAACCTAGCGACCTACCGACTTAACTGCATGCGGCCTAGCGACTTAAGCCCCTTCACGACCTAACACCTTAACATCCCACGCGGCTTAGCCTAGTGCCGAATTAAAATCTTCCCCGACCTAACTTAAGTCGCTGCCGACTTATCATGCTACGACTCATACGACCTAGCTCACAAGACCTTGCGAGTTATAAACACCAGCTACTACCACTAAGTCGCTAACCCACTGTTCTTACTAACTCGCTAACTCGTTAGGTCGTTCCATACGAGTTAACTCGTAACCCTAAACTCGTTAGCTCCTAAGGTCATACAACTTGCTATCCCTTAGGTCGCTTACCCCTACTCACGACCTAACCTCCAAACGACATAACCCCCTAGGTCGCCAACCCCACTAACTCGATAACCACTAACTCGTCCATCCCCTAAGTCGCTATCTAAACACTAACCCGTAACTCGCAAAGACACTAACTCGTTAACTCGTTTTAATACTAACTCGAGTTAACTTTTCAACCTAACTTCCTTGCGACTCAAACAACATACGGGTTATCTTTCCCTACGACTTAGGTTATGGACGACTTATCAACACCGACGACCTAGTATTCTATGGTATATCGACACGTAAAATACGGGTCGTTACAGTTAATTTCACAAGTTATAGCACGACATTTTCTCTATTTTACAGCGTTTTGTTTTAAGCTATTGAAAGTAATTTTTTTTTTAAAAAGATTTAGTGGGCTAATTTCTTAAGTTATAGTACAACATTTTTGTCTATTTTACAGCGTTTTGTTTTAAGCTATTGGAAGTAGTTTTTTAAAAAAAAAGGTTAATTTCTTAAGTTATAGTACAACATTTTGTCTATTTTACAGCGTTTTGTTTTAAGCTATTGGAAGTAAGTTTTTTTTAAAAAAAAAGGTAAAAAGGGGTAATTTCTTAAGTTATTGTACAGCATTTTGTCTGTTTAACAGCGTTTTGTTTTAAGCTATTGGTTGTAGTTTTTTTTAAAAAGGTAAAAAGGAGTAATTTCTTAAGTTATAGTAAAGGATTTTGTCTATTTTACAGCATTTTGTTTTAAGCTATTGGAAGTAGTTTTTTTTAAAAAGGTAAAAAGTGGTAATTTCTTAAGTTATAGTACAATATTTTGTCTATTTTACAGCATTTTGTTTTAAGCTATTGGAAGTAGTTTTTTTTAGAAAAGGTTTAAAAGGGGTAATTTCTTAAGTTATAATACATTATTTTGTCTATTTTACAGCGTTTTGTTTTAAGCTATTGGAAGTAGTTTTTTTAAAAAAAAGTTAAAAAGGTGTAATTTCTTAAGTCATAGTACAACATTTTGTCTATTTTACTGCGTTTTGTTTTAAGCTATTAGAAGTAATTTTTTTTTAAAAGGTAAAAAGGAGTAATTTCTAAAGTTATAGTACGGCATTTTGTTTATTTTACAGTGTTTTGTTTATACTATTGGAAGTAGTTTTTTAGAAGTAAAAAGGGTTAATTTCATAAGTTATAGTACAACATTTTCTCTATTTTACAGCGTTTTGTTTTAATCTATTGGAAGTACTTTTAAAAAAAGGTAAAATGGGGTAATTTCTTAAGTTATAGTACATCATTTTGTTAGTTTAGCAGCGTTTTGTTTTAAGCTATTGGTTGTAGTTTTTTTTAAAAGGTAAAAAATGGCAATTTCTTAAGTTATAGTAAAGCATTTTGTCTATTTTACAGCGTTTTATTTTAAGCTATTGGAAGTAGTTTTTTTTTAAAAAGGTATAGAGTGGTAATTTCTTAAGTTATAGTACATAATTTTGTCTACTTTACAGCGTTTTGTTTTAAGCTATTGGAAGTTGTTTTTATAATAAAAAGGAAAAAAGGGGTAATTTCTTTAGTTATAGTACACCATTTTGTCTATTTTACAGCGTTTTGTTTTGTCTATTTTACCGCTTTAGGCCATCACTAGTTAGTTTCATACAAAAAAAAGCTTATCCAAACCTCAATCGGGTCTTGGACGTTTTTTACCCTTCGTTTTTTCGTCACGTGATTTTTCTGTAATCCATCCAAAGTGCCATAAAAGTGTCGTGCGACTTTTAGAACTGGGTGCATGGGTTTGAAATGGAGTAGTACCTTGGGGCATCACTCTCCGGCGATGGTAAATCATAGACCTACCACGGGGATCCCCTTTTACAGAAAAAATCCACGTGATGAAAAAACGAAGGGTAAAAAACGTCCAAGACCCGATTGAGATTCAGATAAGCTTTTTTGGGTATGAAACAAACCAGTGACGGCTTAAAGCTTCATAGCCGTAGAACACATATAGATCTTCGTTTTGACTGGTTATGGCTCCCGTAACTCTAAACGAGCGACAGTTATGACCCTCCGAAGAATCGATATCCACAAGGTGCAACATCTACGGTGCAAGGTGCAAAATCCGTCCAAAATGCCGAAAAAGTGCCATACGATTTTAGAAATGGGTGCATGTATTTGAAACGGAGCAGTTCTATGAAGCACCACTCTCCGGCTATGGTAAGTCATAGACCATCCATGGGGACCCCGTTTTACATAAAAATTCCACATGACGAAAAAACGAAGTGTAAAAAACGTCCAATGCCCGATTGAGGTTCGGATAAGATTTTTGGGTATGAAACTAATCATTGACGGCTTAAAGCTATCATAGCCGTAGAACTCACAGAGAGCTTCGTTTTGACTAGTTATGGCTCCTATAACTCTAAACGATCCAACAGTTATGGCCTTCCGAAGAATCGATATCCATTGGGTGCAACATCTACGGTGCAAGGTGCAACATCCGGCCAAAATGCCGAAAAAGTGTCATACGACTTTTAGAAATGGGTGCATGGGTTTGAAATGCAGCGGTACCATGGGGCATCACTCTCCGGCGATGGTAAATCATAGACCAGCCACGGGGGTCCCGTTTTACAGAAAAAATCCACGTGATGAAAAAACGAAGGGCAAAAAACGTCCAAGACCCGATTGAGATTCGGATAGGATCTTTGGGTATGAAACTAACTAGTAATGTCTTAAAGCTGTCACAGCCGTAGAACATGTAAAGAGGTTCGTTCTGACTAGTTATGGCTCACGTAACTCTGAACGAGCCTATAGTTATGGCCTTCCGAAGAATCGATATCCACGGTGTGCAACATCTATGGTGCAAGGTGCAACATCCGTCAAAAATGCCGAAAAAGCGTCCTACGACTTTTAGAAATTGGTGCATGAGTTTAAAACAGAGTAGTAACATGAGGCACCACTCTCCGGCGATGGTAAATCATTGACCAGCTGCGGGGATCCCGTTTTACCGAAAATAACCCACGTGACGAAAAAACGAAGGGTAAAAAACGCCTAATACCCTATTGAGGTTCGGATAAGATTTTTTGGGTATCAAACTAATCAGTGACGGCATAAAGCTTTCATAGCCATAGAACTCATAGAGAGCTTCATTCTGACTGGTTATATCTCCCGTAACTCTAAACGAGCCAACAGTTATGGCCCTCCAAAGAATCGATATCCACGGGGTGCAACATCTACGGTGGAAGGTGCAACATCCGTCCAAAATGCCAAAAAAGTGCCGTATGACTTTTATAAATGGGTGAATGGGTTTGAAACGGAGCAGTACCATGGGACATCACTCTCCGGTGATGGTAAATCATAGACCAGCCACGGGAATCCCGTTTTATAGAAAAAATCTACGTGACGAAAAAACAACGGGTAAAAAAAGGTCCAAGACCTGATCGAGATTCAGATAAGGTTTTTTGGGTATGAAACTAACCAGTGACGGCTTAAAGCTGTCGTAGCATGACAAAGAGCTTCGTTTTGACTTGTTATGGCTCCCGTAACTCTAAACGAGCCAACAGTTATGGCCCTGCGAAGAATCGGTATCCACAGTGTGCAACATCTATGGTGCAAGATGCAACATCCATCCAAAATGCCGAAAAAGTGTCGTACGACTTTTAGAAATGGGTGCATGGATTTGAAACGGAGTAGTACCATGTGGCACCACTCTTTGGCGATGGTAAATCATAGACCATCCACGGGGATCCCATTTTACAGAAAAATCCACGTGACGAAAAAACGTCCAAGACCCGACGAAGGTACGGATAAGCTTTTTTGTGTATGAAACTAACCAGTGAAGGCTTAAAGTGGT
Organism: Allium cepa; assembly: GCA_030765085.1. Lineage (NCBI taxonomy): Eukaryota > Viridiplantae > Streptophyta > Magnoliopsida > Asparagales > Amaryllidaceae > Allium > Allium cepa. The sequence goes on from CM060931.1 coordinate 890,688,255, forward strand.
CATAGCCGTAGAACTCACAAAGAGCTTCGTTTTGACTGGTTATGGCTCCTGTAACTCTAAACGAGCCAACAGTTATGGCCCTTCCGAAAAATCGATTTCCACAGGGTGCAACATCTACGGTGCAAGGTGCAACATCCGTCCAAAATGCCGAAAAAGTGCCGTACGACTTTTAAAAATGGGTGCATGGATTTGAAACGGAGCAGTACCATGGAGCACCACACTCTGGCGGTGGTAAATCATAGACCAGCCACGGGTATCCCGTTTTAAGAAAAAATCCACGTTACGAAAAAACGAAGGGTAAAAAACGTTCAAGACCCGATTGAGGTTCGGATAAGATTTTTTGGGTATGAAACTAATCAACGACGGCTTGAAGCTATCGTAGTCGTAGAACTCCCATAGTGCTTCGTTTTAACTGGTTATGGCTCCCATAACTCTAAACGAGCCAATAGTTATGGCCCTCCGAAGAATCAATATGCACAGGGTGCAACATCTATGGTGCAAGGTGCAACATCCGTCCAAAATGCCGAAAAAGTGCCGTACGACTTAAATGGGTGCATGGGTTTGAAACGGAGTAGTACATGGAGCATCACTCTCCGGAGATTTTAAATCGTAGACCAGCAACGGGGAACCCATTTTACAAAAAAAATCCACGTGACGAAAAAACGACGGGTAAAAAATGTCCAAGATCCGATTGAGATTCAGATAAGCTTTTTTTGGGTATGAAACTAACCAGTAACGGCTTAAATCTGCCTCAACCGTAGAACTCACAGAGAGCTTTGTTTTGACTAGTTATGCCTCTCGTAACTCTAAACGAGCCAAGAATTATGGCACTTTGAAGAATCGATATCCACAGGGTGCAACATTTATGGTGTCAGGTGCAACATCCGTCCAAAATGCCGAAAATGTGCCATACGACTTTTAGAAATGGGTGCATGGATTTGAAACGGAGCAATACCACGGGGCACCACTCTCAGGCGATGGTAAGTCATAGACCAGCCATGGGATCCCGTTTTACAGAAAAAAACCCACGTAATGAAAAAAACAAAGGGTAAAAAACGTCCAAGACCCGATTGAGGTTCGGATAAGATTTTTTGGGCATGAAACTAATCAGTGAACTCAATGAGAGCTTTGTTTTGACTAGTTATGGCCCTCCCAAGAATCGATATCCATAGGGTGCAATATCTACGGTGCAAGTTGCAACATTCGGCCAAAATGCTGAGAAAGTGCCGTACGACTTTTAGAAATGGGTGTATGGGTTTGAAATGGAGTAGTACCATGAGGCATCACTCTCCGGAGATGGTAAATCATACACCAGCCATGGGGATTCCGTTTTACAGAAAAAATCCACGTGATGAAAAAACGAAGGTTAAAAAACGTCTAAGACCCGACTGAGATTCGGATATTTTTTTTTTGGTATGAAACTAACTAGTGATGGCTTAAAGCTGTCACAGCCGTAGAACACACAGATAGCTTCATTTTGACTGGTTATTGCTCCCGTAACTCTAAATGAGCCTACCGTTATGGCCCTCCAAAGAATCGTTAGCCATAGTATGCAACATCTACGGTGCAAAATGCAACATCCGTCCAAAATGCCGAAAAACTGCCGTACGACTTTTAGAAATGGGTGCATAGATTTGAAACGGAGCAGTACCATAGGGAACCACTCTTTGGCGTTGGTAAATCATTGACCAGCCACGGGGATCCCGTTTTACGGAAAAAACCCACGTGACGAAAAAACGGAGGGTAAAAAACGTCCACGACCAGATTGAGGTTTGGATAAGATTTTTTTGTGTGAAACTAATCAGTGACGGCTTAAAGACGTCATAGTCGTATAACTCACAAAGAACTTCGTTTTGACTGGTTATGGCTCCCGTAACTCTAAACGAGCCAACAGTTATGGCCCTCCGAAGAATCGATATCCATAGGGGGCAACATCTACGGTGCAAGGTGCAACATCCGTCCAAAATGCTGAAAAAGTACCGTACGACTTTTATAAATGGGTGCATGGGTTTGAAGCGGAGCAGTACCATGGGGGCATCACTCTCCTTCTATGCTAAATCATAAACCAACCAAGGACCTCCCGTTTTACAGAAAAATCCACGTGACGAAAAAACGAAGGGTAAAAAACGTCCAAGACCTGATTGGGATTCAGATAAGCTTTTTCAGGTATGAAACTAACCAGAGACGGCTTAAAGCTGTCATAGCCGTAGAACTCGCAGAAAACTTCATTTTGATAACTTATGGCACCCGTAACTCTAAAAGAGCCAACAATTATGGCCCTCCGAAGAATTGATATCCATAGGGTGCAACATCTACGGTGTAAGTACAACATCCGTCCAAAATGCCCAAAAAGTGCCGTACGACTTTTAAAAATGGGTGCATGGATTTGAAATGGAGCAGTACCAAGGGGCACCAGTCTCCAGCGATGGTTAATCGTAGAACAGCCATGGAGATCCCATTTTATAGAAAAAATCCACGTGACAAAAAAACGAAGGGTAAAAAACGTCCAAGAACCGATTGAGGTTCGGATAAGATTTTTTGGGTATGAAACTAATCAGTGATGGCTTAGAGCGGCAATAGACATAAAACTCATAGAGAGCTTCGTTTTGACTGGTTATGGCTCCCGTAACTCTAAACCAGCCAACAATTATGGCCCTCCGAAGAATCGATATCCACAGGGTGCAACATCTACGGTGCAAGGTGCAACATCCGTCCAAAATGCCAAAAAAGTGTCGTACGACTTTTTGAAATGGGTGCATGGATTGCAAATGGAGCAGTAACATGGGGCACCACTCTTCGGTGATCGTAAATCATAGACCAACCAAGGGGATCCCGTTTTGCAGAAAAAAAAATCAACGTGAGGAAAAAACGAAGGGTAAAAAACGTCCAAGACCCGATTGAGGTTTGGATAAGATTTTATGGGTATGAAACTACCCAACGACGGCTTAAAGGTGTCATAGCCATATAACTTACACATAGCTTCGTTTTGACTGCTAATGGCTCCCGTAACTCTAAACGAGCCAATAGTTATGGCCCTCCGAAGAATCGATATCCATAGGGTGCAACATCTACGATGCAAGTGCAACATCCGTCCAGAATGCCCAAAAAGTGTCGTACGACACTTAAAAATGGGTGCATGGATTTGAAACGGAGCAGTATCATGGGGCACTACTCTCTGGCGATGGTAAATCATAGACCAGCCAAGGGGATCTCGTTTTACAGAAAAAATCCATGTGACGTAAAAACAAAGGGTTAAAAACGTCCAAGACCCGATTGAGGTTCAGATTAGATTTTTTGGGTATGAAACTAAACAGTGACGGCTTAAAAGCTTCCATCACTGTAGAACTCACAGAGATCTTCGTTTTGACTGGTTATGGCTCGCGTATCTCTAAACGAGCCAACTGTTATGTCCCTCCGAAGAATCGATATCCACAGGGCGCAACATCTACGGTGCATGGTGCAACATCCGTCCAAAAGGCCGAAAAAGTGTCGTACGACTTTTAGAAATGGGTGCATGAATTTGAAACGGAGCAGTACCATGGAGCACCACTCTTTGACGATGGTAAATCACAGACCAGTCACGGGGATCCCGTTTTACAGAAAAATCCACGTGACGAAAAAACGAAGGGTAAAAAACGTACAAGATCCGATTGAGATTCAGATAAGTTTTTTTGGGTATAAACTAACCAGTGATAGCTTAAAGATGTCATAGCCATAGAAATCACAGAGAGCTTCGTTTTGACTAGTTATGGCTCTCTTAACTCAAAACGAGCCAACAGTTATGGCCTTTCGAAGAATCGATATCCACAGGGTGCAACATCTACGGTATAAGGTGCAACATCCATCCAAAATGACGAAGAAGTGTCGTATGATTTTTAGAAATGGGTGCATGGATTTGAAATGGAGCAGTACCATGGGGCACCACTCTCTGGCGATGGTGAATCATAGACCAGCCACAGGGATCCCGTTCTACAGAAAAAATCCACATGACGAAAAAACGAAGGGTAAAAACGTCCACGTCCCGATTGAGGTTCGGATAAGATTTTTTGGGTATGAATTTAACTAGTGACAGCTTAAAGGTGTCATAGCCGTAGAACATATAGAGAGCTTCGTTTTGTCTAGTTATGGCTTCCGTAACTCTAAACGAGCCAACAGTTATGGCCCTCCGAAGAATCGGTATCCACAGGGTGCAACATCCGTCCAAAATGCCGAAAAAGTGTCGTACGACTTTTATAAATGGGCGCGTAGATTTGAAACGGAGTAGTGCCATGGGGCACCATTCCCCGGCGATGGTAAATCATAGACCAGCCACAGGGATCCCGTTTTACAGAAAAAAATCCACATGACGAAAAAACGAAGCGTAAAAAATGTCCAAGACCCGATTGAAATTCAGATAAGCTTTTTTGGGTATGAAACTAACCAGTGACGGATTAAAGCTATCATGGCCGTAGAACTCACGGAGAGCTTCGTTTTGACTGGTTATGACTCCCGTTACTCCAAACGAGCCGACAGTTATGGCCATCCGAAGAATCGATATCCATAGGGTGCAACATCTCTGGTGCAAGGTGCAACATCCGTCCAAAATGCCGAAAAAGTGTCGTACGACTTTTATAAATGGGTGCGTAGATTTGAAACGGAGCAGTGCCATGGGGCACCACTCCCCGGCGATGGTAAATAATAGACTAGCCATGGGGATCCCGTTTTACAGAAAAAATTCACGTGACGAAAAAACGAAGGGTAAAAAACGTCCAAGACCTGATTGAGATTCAGATAAGCTTTTTTGGATATGACACTAACCAGTGACGGCTTAAAGCATTTATAGTCGTAGAATTCACAGAGATCTCCGTTTTGATAGGTTTTGGCTCCCGTAACTCTAAACGAGCCAATAGTTATGGCCCTCTGAAAAATCGATATCCACAGGGTGCAACATCTACGGTGCAAGGTACAACATCCGTCCAAAATTCCAAAAGTATCATACGACTTTTAGAAATGGATGAATGTATTGGAAACAGAGCAGTGCCATGGGGAACCACTCTTCGGCGATGGTAAACCATATACTTGCCACGAGGATCCCTTTTCACAGAAGAAAATCCACGTGACGAAAAGACTAATGGTAAAAAACGTCCAAGACCCGATTGAGGTTTGGATAAGATTTTTTGGGTATGAACTACATAGTGATGGCTTAAAGCTGTCATAGCCGTAGAATTCACAGAGAGCTTCGTTTTAACTGATTATGGCTCCCGTGACTCTAAACTTCATAGCATTTATGGCCCTCTGAAGAATCGATATCCATAGGGTGCAACATCTACGGTGCAAGGTGCAACATCCGCCCAAATTGCCGAGAAAGTGCCATACGACTTATAGAAATGGGTGCACGGGTTTGAAATGGAGCGGTACCATAAGGCACCACACTCTGGCAATGGTAAATCATAGACCAGCCACAGGGATCCAGTTTTACAGAAAAAATCCATGTGACGAAAAATGAAAGGTAAAAAACGTCCAAGACTCAATTGAGATTCAGATAAGCTTTTTTGGGTACGAAACTAATTTTTTAAGTTATAGTACAGCATTTTGTTTTAAGTTATTGGAAGTAGTTTTTTTAAAAAAAAAAGATAAAAAGGGGTAATTTCTTAAGTTAGTACAACATTTTGTCTTTTTACAGCGTTTAGTTTTAGGCTATTGGAAGTAGTTTTTTTTAAAAAAGGTAAAAAGGGGTAATTTTTTAAGTTATAGCACAACATTTTTGTCTATTTTACACCGTTTTGTTTTAAGCTATTGGAAGTAATTTTTTTCTAAAAAAGGTAAAAAGGGATAATTTCTTAAGTTATAGTACAAATTTTTTGTCTATTTTATTGCGTTTTGTTTTAAGCTATTCGAAGTAGTTTTTTTTGAAAAAAAAGGTAAAAAGGGGTAATTTCTTAAGTTATAGTACAACATTTTGTCTTTATTACACCGTTTTGTTGTAAGCTATTAGAACTAGTTTTTTAAAAAAAGGTAAAAAGGGGTAATTTCCTAAGTTATAGTAGAGGATTTGCCTATTTTACAGCATTTCGTTTTAAGCTATTGGAAGTATTTTTTTGTTTAAAAGGTAAAAAGTGTTAATTTCATAAGTTATAGTACATCAATTTGTCTATTTTACAGCATTTTGTTTTAAGCTATTGGACGTATTTTAAAAAAAAAGGTAAAATGGGGTAATTTCTTAAGTTATAGTACATCATCTAGTCTATTTTACAACGTTTTGTTTCAAGCTATTGGATGTAGTTTTTATTTTAAAAATGTAAGAATGAGTAATTTCTTAAGTTATAGTAAAGCATTTTGTCTATTTTATAGCGTTTTGTTTTAATCTATTGGAAGTAGTTTTTTAAAAAAAAAAAAGGTAAAAAGGGGTAATTTCTTAAGTTATAGTACAACATTATGTCTGTTTTACAGTGTTTTGTTTTAAGCTATTGGAAGTAGTTTTCTTTTAAAAATGGTAAAAAGGGGTAATTTCTTATGTTATAGTACAACATTTTGTCTATTTTACAGAGTTTTGTTTTAAGCTATTAGAAGTAGTTTTTAAAAAAAAGATAAAATGGGGTAATTTCTTTAGTTATAGTACGGCGTTTTGTCTATTTTACAGCGTTTTGTCTATTTTACAGCGTTTTATCTATTTTACAGCGTTTTGTTTTAAGATATTAGAAGTAGTTTTTAAAAAAAAAGGTAAAAAGGAGTAATTTCTTAATTCATAGTACAACATTTTGTCTATTTTACAGAGTTTTCTTTTAAGCTATTGGAAGTGTTTTTTTGGAAAAGGTAAAAAGGGGTAATTTCTTAAGTTATAGTATAACATTTTGTCTATTTCACAGCGTTTTGTTTAAAGCTATTGGAAATAGTTTTTTTTAAAAGGTAGAAAGGGTTGATTTCTTAAGTTATTGTACATCATTTTATCTATTTTACAGGGTTTTGTTTTAAGCTATCGGAAATAGTATTTTTCTTTAAAAAAAAAGGTAAAATGGTGTAATTTCTTAAGTTATAGTACAGCATTTTGTCTATTTTACAGCGTTATGTTTTAAGCTATTGGAAATAGTTTTTTTTTTTAAAAAGGTAAAAAGGGTTAATTTCTTAAGTTATAGTATAGTATTTTGTCTATTTTACAGCGTTTTGTTTTAAGCTATTGGAAGTTGTTTTTTTCAAAAGAGGTAAAAAGGGGTAATTTTTTAAGTCATAGTACAACATTTTGTCTATTTTGCCGCATTTTGTTTTAAGCTATTGGAAGTAGTTTTTTTTAAAGTAAAAAAGGGGTAATTTGTTAAGTTATTGTACAGCATTTTGTTTTTTTTACAGCGTTTTGTTTTAAGCTATGGGAAGTAGTCTTTTTATAAGAAAAGGTAAAAAGGGGTAATTTCTTAAGTTATAGTACAGCATTTTTGTCTATTTTACAACATTTTGTTTTAAGCTATTAGAAGTAGTTTTTTTTTAAAAATGGTAAAAAGGTGTAATTTCTTAATTTACAGTACAACATTTTGTCTATTTCACAGCGTTTAGTTTTAAGCTATTGGAAGTTGTTTTTTAAAAAAAAAAAGGTAAAAAGGGGTAATTTCTTAAGTTATCGTACGACATTTTGTATATTTTACAGTGTTCTGTTTTAAGCTATTGTAAATAGTTATTTTTTAAAGGTAAAAAGGGGTAATTTCTTATGTTACAGTCCTGCATTTTGTCATTTTTACAGCGTTTAGTTTTAAGCTATTGGAAGTAGTTTTTTTTAAAAAAAAGGTAAAAAGGAGTAATTTCTTAAGTTATAGTACACCATTTTTGTCTATTTTACAACGTTTTGTTTTAAGGTATTGGAAGTAGTTTTTTTTTAAAAGAAAAGATAAAAAGGGGTAATTTCTTAAGTTATAGTGCATCATTTTATCTATTTTACAGGGTTTTGTTTTAAGCTATTGGCAGTAGTTTTTCTTTAAAAAAAAGGTAAAACGGGGTAATTTCTTATGTTATAGTACGACATTTTGTCTATTTTAAAGCGTTATGTTTTAAGCTATTGGTTTTCTTTTAAAAAAGGTAAAAAGGGGTAATTTCTTAAGATATAGTACACCATTTTGTCTATTTTACAGCGTTTTGTTTTAAGCTATTAGAAGTAGTTTTTAAAAAAAAAAGTAAAATGGGGTAATTTCTTAAGTTATAGTATGGCATTTTGTCTATTTTACAGCGTTTTGTTTTAAGCTATTAGAAGTAGTTTTTTTTAAAAAAAGGTAAAAAGGAGTAATTTCTTAAGTCATAGTCCAACATTTTGTCTATTTTACCGCGTTTTGTTTTTATCTATTGGATGTAGTTTTTTTTAAAAGGTAAAAAGAGGTAATTTCTTAAGTTATAGTACAACATTTTGTCTATTTTACAGCGTTTTGTTTTAAGCTATTGGAAGTAGTTTTTTTTAAAAGGTAAAAGGGTTAGTTTCTTAAGTTATAGTACAGCTTTTTTGTATATTTTACAGCGTTTTGTTTTAAGCTACAGTAAGTAGTTTTCTTTTTAAAAAATGGTAAGAAGGGTTAATTTCTTAAGTTATAGTACAATATTTTGTGTATTTTACAGCGTTTTGTTTTAAGCTATTGGAAGTTGTTTTTTTCAAAAGAGGTAAAATGGGGTAATTTTTTAAGTCATAGTACAGCATTTTGTCTATTTTACAGCATTTTTTTTAAGCTATTGGAAGTAGTTTTTTTTTAAAAAGTAAAAATGGGGTAATTTCTTAAGTTATATTACAGCATTTGGTCTTTTTTATAGCGTTTTGTTTTAAGCTATTGGAAGTATTTTTTTTATAAAAAAGGTAAAAAGGTGTAATTTCTTAAGTTATAGTGCAGCATTTTTGTCTATTTTACAGTGTTTTGTTTTAAGCTATTGGAAGTAGTTTGATTAAAAAAAAGGGTAAAAAAGGTTAATTTCTTAATTTATAGTACAACATTTTGTCTATTTTACAACGTTTTGTTTTAAGCTATTGGAAGTAGTTTTTAAAAAAAAGATATAAATGGATAATTTCTTAAGTTACAGTACAACATTTTGTCTGTTTAACAGCGTTTTGTTTTAAGCTATTGGCTGTAGTTTTTATTTTGAAAAGGTAAAAAGGAATAATTTCTTAAGTTATAGTAAAGCATTTTTTCTATTTTACAGCATTTTATTTTAAGCTATTGGAAGTGTTTTTTTAAAAACGAGGTAAATGGGGTTAATTTCTTAAGTTATAGTACAACATTTTGTCTATTTTACAACGTTTTGTTTTAAGCTATTGGAAGTAGTTTTCTTTTAAAAAGATAAAAAAGGGTAATTTCTTAAGTTATAGTACAGCATTTTATCTATTTTACATAGTTTTGTTTTAAGCTATTGGAAGTAGTTTTTTTGAAAAAGGTAAAATGGGGTAATTTCATTAGTTATAGTACGGCGTTTTGCCTATTTTACAGCATTTTGTCTATTTTACAACGTTTTATTTTAAGCTATTAGAAGTAGTTTTTAAAAAAAAAAGGTAAAAAGGAGTAATTTCTTAAGTCATAGTACGACATTTTGTCTATTTTACAGTGTTTTGTTTTAAGCCATTGGAAGTAGTTTTTTTAAAAGTCAAAAGGGGGTAATTTCTTAATTTATAGTACAACATTTTGTATTTTTTTATAGCATTTTGTTTTAAGCTATTGCAAGTGGTTTTTAAAACAAAAGGTAAAAAAGGGTAATTTTCTAAGTTATAGTACAGCATTTTTGTCTATTATACAATGTTTTGTTTTAAGCTATTGGAAGTAGTATTTTTAAAAAAAAAGGTAAAAAGGGGTAATTTCTTAAGTTATAGTACAACATTTTGTCTATTTCACAGCGTTTTGTTTTAAACTATTGGAAGTAATTTTTTAAAAAAAGGTGAAAAGGGGTAATTTCTTAAGTTATAATAAAATATTTTGTCTATTTTACAGCATTTTTTTAGGCTATTGGAAGTAGTTTTTTTAAAGGTAAAAATAGTTATTTTCTTAAGTTATAGTACGTCATTTTGTCTTTCTTACAGCATTCTTTTTTAGGCTATTGGAAGTAGTTTATTTTTAAAAAAGGAAAAAGGGTAATTTTTTTGGTTATATTACAGCATTTTTGTCTATTTTACAGTGTTTTGTTTTAAGCTTTCGGAAGTAGTATTTTTTTCTAAAAAAAGGTAAAAAGGGGTAATTTCTTCTGTAATAGTACAACATTTTTGTTTATTTTATAGCGTTTTATTTTAAGCTCTTGGAAGTAGTTTTGTTTTAAAAAAGGTAAGTTGTAGTACAACATTTGGTTTTTTTTACAGTCTATTTTTTATGCTATTGGAAGTAGATTTTTTTAAAAAAAGGTAAAAAGGTGTAATTTCTTAAGTTATAGTACAATATTTTTGTTTATTTTACAGCGTTTTGTTTTAAGCTATTGGAAGTAGTTTTTAAAAAAAAGGCAAAAAGGGGTAATTTCTTAAGTTATAGTACAACATTTTTTCTATTTTACAGCGTTTTGTTTTAAGCTATTGGAAGTAGTTTTTTTAAAAGGTAAAAAGGGTTCATTTTTTTAAGTTATTGTACATCATTTTATCTATTTTATAGGGTTTTGTTTTAAGCTAATGGAAGTAGTTTTTTTTTTCTTTAAAAAAAAGGTAAAATAAGGTAATTTCTTAAGTTACAGTACAGCATTTTGTCTATTTTACAGCGTTATGTTTTAAGCTATTGGAAGTAGTTTTTTTAAAAAAGGTATAAAAGGGTAATTTCTTAAGTTATAGTACAGTACTTTGTCTATTTTACAGTGTTTTGTTTTAAGATATTGGAAGTTGTTTTTTTCAAAAGAGGTAAAAAGGGGTAACCTTTTAAGTTCTAGTACAGAATTTTGTCTATTTTACAGCATTTTGTTTTAAGGTATTGGAAGTATTTTTTTTTTGAAAGTAAAAAATGAGTAATTTCTTAAGTTATAGTACAACATTTTGTTTTTTACAGCGTTTTGTTTTAAGCTATGGGAAGTAGTCTTTTTATAAAAAGGGTAAAAAGGGGTAATTTCATAAGTTATAGAACAACATTTTTGTCTATTTTACATCGTTTTGTTTTAAGCTATTGAAGTAGTCTTTTTAAAAAAAGGGTAAAAAGGGGTAATTTCATAATTTATAGTACAACATTTTGTCTATTTTACAGCGTTTTGTTTTAAGCAATTGGAAGTAATTTTTTAAAAGGGTAAAAAGGGGTAATTTCTTAAGTTATAGTACGACATTTTGTCTATTTTACATTGTTCTGTTTTGAGCTATTGGAAGTAGTTTTTTTTAAAGGTAAAAAGCGGTAATATCTTACGTTACAGCCCTGCATTTTGTCTTTTTTACAGCGTTTTGTTTTAAGCTATTGGATGTATTTTTTAAAAAAAAAGGTAAAAAGGGGTAATTTCTTAAATTATAGTACACCATTTTTGTCTATTTTACCGTGTTTTGTTTTAATTATTGGAAGTAGTTTTTTTAGAAAAAATGGTAAAAGGGGGTAATTTCTTAAGTTATAGTACATCATTTTATCTATTTTACAGGGTTTTGTTTTAAGCTATGAGAAGTAGTTTTTAAAAAAAAAGGTAAAATGGGGTAATTTCTTAAGTTATAGTACAACATTTTGTCTATTTTACAACGTTATGTTTTAAGCTATTGGAAATAGTTTTCTTTTAAAAAAGGTAAAAAGGTGTAATTTCTTAAGTTATAGTACAACATTTTGTCTGTTTTACAGCGTTTTGTTTTAAGATATTGAAAGTAGTTTTTAAAAAAAGGTAAAGTGGGGTAATTTCTTAAGTTATAGTACGACATTTTGTCTATTTTGTAGCATTTTGTCTATTTTACAGCGTTTTGTTTTAAGCTATTAGAAGTGGTTTTTTTTTAAAAAGGTAAAAAGGCGTAATTTCATAAGTCATGGTACGGCATTTTGTCTATTTTACAGTGTTTTGTTTTAAGCAATTGGAAGTAGTTTTTTTTAGAAAGTAAAAAGGGTTATTTCTTATGTTATAGTACAACATTTTGTCTATTTTACAGCGTTTTGTTTTAAGCTATTGGAAGTAGTTTTTTTCTAAAGGTAAAAGGGTTAATTTCTTAAGTTATAGTACATCACTTTTGTCTATTTTACAACGTTTTGTTTTAAGCTATTGGAAGTTGTTTTATTTAAAAAAAAAGGGTAAAATGAGGTAATTTCTTAAGTTATAGTACAACATTTTGTCTATTTTACAGCGTTATGTTTTAAGCTATTGGAAGTAGTTTTTTTAAAAAAAGGTACAAAAGGGTAATTTCTTAAGTTATAGTATAATATTTTGTATATTTTACAGCGTTTTGTTTTAAGCTATTGGAAGTTGTTTTTTTCAAAAGAGGTAAAAAAGGGGTAATTTTTTAAGTTATAGTACAGCATTTTCTCTATTTTACAGCATTTTGTTTCAAGCTATTGGAAGTAGTTTTTTTAAATGTAAAAATGGGGTAATTTATTAAGTTATAATACAACATTTTGTCTTTTTTACAGCGTTTTGTTTTAAGCTAATGGAAGTAGTTTTTTATAAAAAAATGTAAAAAGGGGTAATATCTTAAGTTATAGTACAACATTTTTATGTATTTTACAGCATTTTGTTTTAAGCTATTGGAAGTAGTTTTTTTTTTAAAAATGGTAAAAAGGGTTAATATCTTAATTTATAGTACAACATTTTGTCTATTTTACAGCGTTTTGTTTTAAGCTATTGGAAGTAGTTTTCTTTTAAAAGGTAAAATGAGATAATTTCTTAAGTTATAGAACGACATTTTTTCTATTTTACAATGTTTTGTTTTAAGCTATTGGAAGTAGTTTTTCCAAAGGTAAAAATGGTAAATTTCTTATGTTACAGTCCAGCATTTTGTCTTTTTTACAGCGTTTTGTTTTAAGCTATTGGAAGTAGTTTTTTTTAAAAAAAAAGTAAAAATGGTTAATTTCTTAAGTTATGGTACACCATTTTTGTCTATTTTACAGCGTTTTGTTTTAAGCTATTGGAAGTAGTTTTTTAAAAAAAAACGTAAAAAGGGGTGATTTCTTAAGTTATGGTGCATCATTTTGTCTATTTTACAGCGTTTTGTTTTAAGCTATTGGAAGTAATTTTTTTAATAGGTAAAAAGGGTTAAATGTTCTTAAGTTATAGTGCAGCATTTTGTCTATTTTATAGTGTTTTGTTTTAAACTATTGGATGTAGTTTTTTTCAAAAGGTAAAAAGGTGTAATTTCTTATGTCATAGTCCTGCATTTTGCCTTTTTTACAGCGTTTTGTTTTAAGCCATTGGAAGTAGTTTTTTTAAAAAAAGGTAAAAGGGGTAATTTCTTAAGTTATAGTACAACATTTTTATCTATTTTACAGCATTTTGTTTTAAGCTATTTGAAGTAGTTTTTTTTTTAAAAAAGGTAAAAGTGGGTAATATCTTAAGTTACAGTACAACGTTTTGTCTTTTTTCACAGCATTTTGTTTTAAGCTATAGGTACTATTTTTTTTTTAAATAGGTAAAAAGGGGTAATTCATAAGTTATAGTACAACATTTTGTCTATTTTACAGCGTTTTGTTTTAAGCTATTAGAAGTAGTTTTTTTTTTTAAAAGGTAAAAAGAGGTAATTTCTTAAGCTATAGTACCGTATTTTGTCTATTTTACAACATTTTTGTTTTAAGCTATTGGAAGTCATTTTTTTAAAAAAAAGGTAAAAAGGGGTAATTTCTTAAGTTATAGTACACCATTTTGTCTATTTTACAGCGTTTTGTTTTAAGTTATTTGAAGTAGCTTTTTAAAAAAAAAGTTAAAATGGGATAATTTCATAAGTTATAATACAACATTTTTTCTATTTTACAGGGTTTTGTCTTAAGCTATTGGAAGTAGTTTTTCTTAAAGGTAAAACAGGGATAATTTCTTAAGTCAAAGTACAACATTTTGTCTTTTTTACTGCGTTTAGTTTTAGGCTATTAGAAGTAGTTTTTAAAAAAAAATGTAAAAAGGGGTAATTTCTGAAGTTATAACACTGCATTTTTGTCTACTTTACAGCGTTTTGTTTTAAGCTATTAGAAGTAGTTTTTTTTCTAAAAAAAGTAAAAAGAGATAATTTCTTAAGTTATAGTGCAACTTGCTTGTCTATTTTATAGAGTTTTGTTTTATGCTATTGGAAGTAGTTTTTTTTTTTAAAAAAAAGGTAAAAAGGGTTAATTTCTTAAGTTATAGTACAACATTTTGTCTTTATTACAGCATTTTGTTTTAAGCTATTGGAAGTAGTTTTTTTAAAAAGGCAAAAGGAGTTATTTCTCAAGTTATAGTACAGCATTTGCCTTTTTTACAGCATTTCGTTTTAAGCTATTGGAAGTATTTTTTTTTTGAAAGGTAAAATGGGTTAATTTCATAAGTTATAGTACAACAATTTCTCTATTTTGCAGTGTTTTGTTTAAAGCTAATGGAAGTAAAAGTTTTTAAAAAAGGTAAAATGGCATAATTTCTTAAGTTATAGTACAGGATTTTGTCTATTTTACAGCGTTTTGTTTTAAGCTATTGGAAGTAGTTTTATTCTTTTAATAAAAAGTAAAAAGGGTAGTTTCTTAAGTTAATAGGACAACATTTTGTCTACTTTGCAGCGTTTTATTTTAAGCTATTAGAAGTAGTTTAAAAAAATGGTAATAAAGGGCAATTTCTTAAGTTATAGTACAACATTTAGTCTATTATACAGCGTTTTATTTTAAGCTATTGGAAGATGTTTTTTTTAAAAGGTAAAAATGGGTAATTTCTTAAGTTATAGTACAACATTTTGTCTATTTCAAAGCGTTTTTTTAGGCAATTGGAAGTTGTTTTTTTAAAAAAAAGGAAAAGGGGGTAAATTCTTAAGTTATAGTACAACATTTTATTTATTATACAGCGTTTTATTTTAAGCTATTTGAAGTAGTTTTTTTATAAAAAAGGTAAAAAGGGGTAATTTCATATGTTATAGTGCATCATTTTGTTTTAAGCTATTGGAAGTAGTTTTTTTAAAAAAAAAAGGTAAAAAGGAGTAATTTCTTAAGTTATAGTACAACATTTTGTCTATTTTACCGCTTTTTTTTAAGCTATTGGATGTATTTTTTTGAAAAGGTTAAAAAGGGAAATTTTTTATGTTATAGTACAACATTTTGTCTATTTTACAGCATTTTGTTTTAAGCTATTGGAAGTAGTTTTTTTTAAAAAAAAAAGGTAAAAAGGGGTAATTTCTTAAGTTATAGTATAGCATTTTGTCTATTTTACAGTGTTTTTTTTAAGGTATTGGAAGTAGTTTTTTTAAAAAAAGTTAAAAAGGGGTAATTTCTTAAGTTATAGTACAGCATTTTGTCTATTTTACATCATTTTGTTTTAAACTATTGGAAGTAGTTTTTTTTAAAAAGGTAAAAAGGGATAATTTCTTAAGTTATAGTACGACATTTTGTCTATTTTACAGCATTTTGTCATTTTACAGCGTTTTGTTTTAAGTTATTAGAAGTAGTTTTTTTTAAAAAAAAGGTTAAATGGGATAATTTCTTAAGTTATAGTACAAAATTTTATCTGTTTTACAGCATTTTATTTTAAACTATCGGAAGTAGCTTTTTTTAAAAAAGGTAAAAAGGGGTAATTTCTTAAGTTATAGTAAAAAAATTTGTCTATTTTACAGCGTCTTGTTTTAAGCTATTGGAAGTAGTTTTTTTAAAAGGTAAAAAGGGTTAATTTCTTAAGTTATAGTGTAGCTTTTCTCTATTTTACAGCGTTTTGTTTTAAGCTATTGGAAGTAAATTTTAAAAAAAGGTAAAATGGGGTAATTTCTTAAGCTATAGTACAACATTTTGTCTATTTTACAGCGTTTTGTTTTTTAAGCTATTGGAAGTCATTTTTTTTAAAAGGCAAAAATGAGTAGTTTCTCAAGTTATTGTACAACATTTTGTCTATTTTACAGCTTTTTGTTATCGGCAATTGGAAGTAGTTTTTTTTAAAAAATGTAAAAAGGGTAATTTCTTGAGCTATATTACAGCATTTTGTTTTTTTACAGTGTTTTGTTTTACGTTATTGGAAGTAGTTTTTTTTTAAAAAAACTTAAGAAAGGGTAATTTCTTAAGTTATAGTACAGCATTTTGTCTATTTTACAGCGTTTTTTTTAAGCTAATGGAAGTAGTTTTTTTTAAAGGTAAAATGGGTTAATTTCATAAGTTATAGTACAACATTTTCTCTATTTTACAACGTTTTTTTTAAAGCTGTTGTAAGTAGTTTTTTTTAAAATGGTAATAAGGGGTAATTTCTAAAGTTATAGTACAATATTTTGTCTATTTTATAGGGTTTTGTCTTATGCTATTGTAAGACTTTTTTTTAAAGGTAAAAATGGTTAATTTCTGAAGTTATAGTACAATATTTTGTCTATTTTACAGCGTTTTATTTTAGGCAATTGGAAGTAGTTTTTATTAAAAAAAGGTAAAAAGGGATAATTTCTTAAGTTATATTACAGAATTTTGTCTATTTTACAACATTTTGTTTTAAGCTATTGGAAGTAGTGTATTTTTTTCGGAATTAGTGTATTTTTTGCAAAGTAAAAATGGGTAATTTCTTAAGTTATAATACAACATTTTGTTTTAAGCTATTGGAAGTAGTTTTTTTTAAAAAAAGGTAAAAGGGGGTAATTTCTTAGTTGTAGTACAGCATTTTGTATATTTTACAGTGTTTTGTTTTAAGCTATTGGTAGTAGTTTTTTTTAAAGGTAAAAAGGGGTAATTTCTTAAGTTATAGTATAGTATTTTGTCTTTTTTATAGCGTTTTGTTTTAAGCTATTGGAAGTGGTTTTTAAAAAAAAAAGGTAAAAAGGGATAATTTCTTAAGTTATAGTACAACATTTTTTTCTATTTAACAACATTTTGTTTTAAGCTATTGGAAGTAATTTTTTTTAGAAAAAAAGATAAAAATGGGTAATTTCTTAAGTTATAGGACAACATTTTGTCTATTTTACAACGTTTCTTTGCAAAGCAAGCGGGGTGAAATGGTCCCCTGCCATTTTATTAACAACCAAAAAATTCAGAACAACGGATTACATCAATCGGACCACCGCATGAGTGATGAAGGCACACACAAAAATTATATGTTACTAGTAATAGAAAGGACCAATACATGTTTAGAGGAAGCTTTCCCTTTAAACACCCTATTGTTCCTCTCCAACCACACAAAGTACATTACCTTCTTCAAAATTCTTAACAACTTTCTACTTCTCTCATTCTTCCATCTAGTTGCCTTGAAGATGTTGTACCATTCCATGCATGAGCTTCTCATTGGCCTGTGATAACCATTACATTGCAATATGGAACTCCATAAGTGGAAAGTGAAATCACATTCAAAGTATAAGTGCGCAGCCGTTTCCACCCCAACTCCACAGAACAGACATTTGTCACATTGAACAACCCCATAGCCTTTGAGTTTGCTTAGGGTCAGGGTACCATTCATCATTACCTTCCACATGTACAGGTTCTCTTTAGGAGCAGAACCATGATCCCAGATACGAGAATGCCAAATAAAAGTAGGCAGTTGCATGGATCGATCAAGTGCCATATAAACATTTTTAATTGAATGCACTCTGTCATTCCAAGTCATATGAGCATCACTGATTTTGTATTTCCTATTATGTATTATAGTCCATTCAGTTCTTACCACTGCGGAGCTACAATGAGGAAGGGAGACACTATCATCAGCCCAAAACCTAGATAGAGTAGCAGTATTACCAATCCCAGTGGATCTTCTCATCTCATAATCAATTATATTTGCTAAAATGATTCCTTTTGAAGGCCATGGATCAAACCAAAAAGATATCATGTTGATTTCTTTCATTCTCTGTTGCACCAGAGGTAGAAATAATTGTCTGCCTCTCAATATATCTCTCTAAGTCCAGCTACAGTCAGTTGGAGAAGAAATAAACCAGAAGTTGCTTTGACGTATGAGGTATTGCCTACACCAAGAAGCCCATAGATTTCTGTCATTCCTTAATAGCTTGTCAATTCTTGCAGATAGTGTAGCAAGGTTCCAGTTCCTAATGTTTATGATTCCAAGTCCACCTTTTTCCAGTGGACAACATAGTTTGCTAAAGGAAATTGGAATCATTTTCTTAGAGAAGGGATTACCGTGCCATGAAAAGTGATTTAAGGCTGAGTTAACCATGCTAATGAGTTTGGCTGGGAGAATGAAAATTCTGGCATAATATACACACATGGAAAAAGCAATGGATTTAACAATCACAAGTCTACCGGCCATCGAAAATCTAGAAACTTTCCAACTAGCAAGTTTGGCAGTAATATTTTCAAATAGTTGTAAGCATTGGAAAGTCCTAATTCTAGAATCACAAAGAGGCACCCCAAGATAATATTCATTATCAGAAAATGGAGAGAGGCCAGACATAGAGTACATTATCTTTTTACCATCATCAGGGAGACCAGCAATTAATAATCTAGATTTACTTCTGTTGATGTTCAGACCAGACAAGGTACCTGTGACGACCGCCCATGACTCCCGCATGGAAACAAGGGAATGGTGCGCTGAAAGTGTGCCAGGCAACCATGAGTGACCGTCAAGGGTAAAATAAACATTTCAGACTCTATCGTAAAACTCACAGCGCATGGATAAAATACAATAGAGAAATATAATATAGTGAAGCTCCCATAGAACAGAATATCATCATCTAATCATAATAGCTTTATACATGGTCTGAATCATGAATACAAGAAGCCTCACTACATAGCACTCAGAGTAATCAACAAACAGCGGAATATCCAGTACATAGAATATGAAAATAATATGTAAAGCCTCCTGCTCGCCTTCGTCATCATCAACGTGAGCCACTAAGATCAGCACCTGCCACCTGTCACCTAGTCTGCCCATCCCAACATGGATGAACAACCCAAGGTAATAAGAGGAGACATAAAACCTTGAGTCAGACAAAGTCTTAGTGAACAGTAAATCAACTATCAAACATACCAAAAGAGCATAAGGGATAAAAGGAATAGGAACCAAACCATCCCACTCCACCTCTTTCTCCAGTGATAGCCCCTAGACACACTAAGGAGAAGCAAGCATAACATGGCAGACAATTAAAGTAAAGCAATAATCATTCGAGTCAAGGTCGATGTTTTCCAAATACAAACCCCCAAGGCCTAAACCAAGATCAGATAAGCACCCGGAAAACACCGCTCTTGAGACCGAATGATGATACAACCAAACGTCCAAACATCCATGACTCCGGCTATCACTGTTATCATTGCCTTGATTACACCGTTAGTTGAATGACCACCTGTCAAGGGCTAATGGTAACCCCGGTTCTAGACATAACTCCGCACGTCGTCGCAGCCCGTGCCTAGGAATTTTCGCAACTACCCAGAGTACTAGCACGTCGTCGCAGCCCGTGCTTGGAACGTCGTCGCAACCCATTCCAACGTACTCTTGCTTTGAGCATGCTAGATCCTTCAACAACAATGAGATCTCAGCCTCCTAGTCATCCTCCTTGACGACTATTTTCATACTAGCTCAAGCGCCTCTCAAGCTAACCATTATCATCAACTCGCATCGCATCATCGAGTTATCAACATGCTTGGGATGATCCCGTCTGGATTAAACCGAGGCTATCTCACATCATGCTTCGCTTTATCGCATCATAGCAAAGTCTCATCTCAACATCATGGCTTGCCTCATCGCATCATGGCAAAGTCCCATCTCAACATCATCTAATCCATACATATGAGCTTCAACATCCGCTTCATATGCCATAAGCAGCTTTCACCATTCAAGAGACTTTCCACTAGCTTTTGAATCATCCTCAACCATCTTGTTCCAAATCAACCACTAGCTAACTTGAAACAATCAAATCAATCATACATCCAAACAATCAAGCATTCAAACAAGATCTAATAAGCAATATTAATTTTAGTGGCAATTTCGTAAATAAATGAGCATAGGTCTAACATACATAAATCATGGATTTTAGCATAGATCTATCAAATATAAAACATGGGTTTTGTCTCTATAACTTGGTAAATGAACTTGCATAAGTAAACATCTTCATAAGTAATGGATCTACTCTTGGATCTAAGGAAAAATGCATAAAATCATTATCTACAACACTCCAACAAACCACCAATCCAACATACTCCTTTGGGTCCGCGTGAGAGATAACTACCACTCACCGAATCACCCAAACACTTCAAAAACTAATCACTTCAGATCTGGACAGCAAGGATTCAAGCTTGATCCGGCAAAATCTCGCTTCAATCGATGAAATCTCACTCGAATGGATGAAGATCTTCAACTTTGGCCCTTGAATCTTCGATCTTGATCTTCGATCTTGGATGGATGTTATCACTCGATTAAAGTGGAGGAAAGAAGTGAAGAAATATTGTAGTCGAGCTCTCAAAATGGCAGCACTTCGTCGCTTCAAAATCCGGTGCAAAAAAGTGAGCCAAACCCCTCTATTTATAGGCTGAAATCACCCTTAGGTCGCCCAGATCTTAACTCGTAGGCTCGCTATTAGGTCGTTGCCGACCTAAAAAGTCTCGACCTAACCATACTACGACCTAAGACCCACAATATGCACGCTACCTAAAAACATAAGCGCGCGACCTAACAATCTATGCAACCTACCTTAGGTCGTCTAATCGACCTAACTGCACCACATAACTACCCAGCGATCTAACTATTGCCGACCTACCATTCCCAACGACCTATGACTCAATGGAAACTCGACCTAACTGTCTAGCCACCTCCCCGACCTAACAGCAACACGAGCTACGACTCATCACTAAGTCGCTAACGACTTAGCATGTGCAGACCTAAACTCACGCGACCTAAAAACCCTGCCGTCCTAACTTAGGTCGTCTACGACCTAACTAACATGACCAACTTCCTTAGGTCGTAAACACCCTTAAGTCAGTCCATTCTTATTGGTCGTTTAACTCTTAGGCCGGCTAACTATTGGGTCGCTTCTCCTTAACTCGGTCGATACTTAGGTCGGTCAGAAACCATAACTCGTATACGACCTATCACTTATCTTGTTAACTCGGCTAACTGTTAGGTCGTTAACCCTAAGTCACTCATTCCTATAGGTCGGATATCTGCCTTAGGTCGCTCCCATCCTATAGGTCGCTAATCCTATAAGTCGCTCCCCTCGACCTAAACATCATACGAGCCAAAATCTGCACGAGCTAACACTCACAACTACTAGGTCGCTAACCTGTCCCAACTTAAGTCGCTCCATATCTTAAGCCGCTTGCCTAAGCCACCATACGACCTAAGCTACACCACGACCTAAGCCTCTACACAAGTTAACTTCTATAACTCGGCAACTTCCTTAAGTCGGTCAGGCACTATAGGTCGGTCACTACCTTAACTCGGCCACACGACCCAAGCTTCCTACGACTTAAACACCACAACACGAACTAACTCAGGTTGACTCAAACAATACTAACGACCTAATATAACCATTTTACGATTTATCGACACGTAAAATACGGGTCGTTACATTCTCTCCCCCTTAGGAATTTCGCCCCCGAAATTCCAAACAAACAAGAGCAATCCAAATTATTCCGCATGCCTACCATCCATAGCAATCAACAAACCATGCATCCAATTACTAACCTAGCATGCAGAATTCTAGTATAAATACTCTAGACTCTCCCATTCCGAAAACATGGCTCCCAGTTCTGTATGTCTTCGACTTAACGCATCAGCTACTGCGTTACCTTTTCCCGGAGTATAAGCTATACCAAAATCATACGATGCTAAAAACTCTAGCCATCGTTGCTGTCGAAGATTGAAATCCTTTTGGGAAAACAGATACTTCAACGACTTATGATCCGTAAACAACTCGAATCGAACTCCCAAAAGATAATGTCTCCACATCTTCAAAGCAAATACGATCGCCGCTAACTCCAAATCATGAGTCGGATAATTCCTTTCATGCGGCTTCAGTTGTCGACTTGCATATGCAACAACTTTATCTTTCTGCATTAGCACTGCTCCAAGTCCAGTACCACATGCATCGGTGTAAACCACCATCTCATCATTCCCACTAGGAATGGTCAAAACAGGAGCACTTGTCAGTCGCTCTTTCAGGATTACGAAAGCTTGCTCACACTTATCATCCCATCTAAACACTTGATTCTTTTTCGTCAATCCTGTCAATGGTGCAGCTATCTTGGAAAAGTCTTTGATAAACCGACGATAATATCCTGCTAATCCAAGAAAACTTCTCACATCAGATGCATTCTTAGGTCTAACCCAATCCTGGATCGCTGCCACCTTAGCGGGATCAACCGCTATTCCATTTCCAGAGATAACATGGCCTAAGAATCTCACTTCACTCTTCCAGAAGTGACACTTCGAAAACTTAGCCTTCAGCTGATGTTTCCGTAAGATTTTCAAAACAATCCTCAAGTGCGTCTTGTGCTCTTCTTCAGTTCTGGAGTAAATCAGAATATCATCCACGAACACAAGCACGAACTTATTCAACTGATCTCTGAACACTCTATTCATAAGATCCACAAAATATGCTGGTGCGTTAGTCAATCCAAACGGCATTACCAGCCACTCATAAAAACCGGATGGTGTCCTGAAAGCAGTCTTCGGCACACTATCCTTCGCCACTCTTAACTGGTGAAATCCCGTTGCCAAATCCATCTGAGAAAACACCTTAGCCTCGTGAAGCTGATCAAACAAGTCATCTATTCTCGGCAATGGATACTTGTTCTTCTTAGTCACCTTATTCGGCTCACGATAATCCACACACAACCTCAACGATCCATCCGCTTTGGTTGCGAACACAACTGGTGCACCCCATTCGGACACACTACGCCGAATGAATCCTTTCCGCAAAAGGTCATCAACTTGCACCTTCAACTCTTGTTGCTCCCTAGGCGCCATCCGCCTAAGAGGCATCACAACAGGTCTGGCTCCCTCAACTAGATCGATACGAAACTCGATCTCCCTATGCGGCAGTAATCCTTTAACTTCGTCAAAGACATCCTCAAATCCATTCACAATAGGCACCGATGACAGTCCATCCCGTGGAACAACCAGCGAATACATGAAGCTCATGAAGACGCCTTCCTCATGCTTACATCGTATCACAACCTTTCGCCCTTCCACATTCCCGACTGTCACCTCTAGCCTCTCACAATCAATCCTTGCCGCATACTTCCTAAGCCAGTCCATACCCAAAATAATTCCGAACCCCGCAAAGTTCAGAACAAAACAATAACAAACGAAAGAGCAATCATGACTCGATACAACTAGACCACGGCATATCATACACAAACATGACGAACCCCCAACTGGATTAGTCACAACCAATGGCCTATCAACAATATCCGGTTCCAAACCCAACCGGTCTACTAACTCATTACAAACAAAGGAATGCGACGCCCCAGTATCAAACAACACCCTAACTGGAACACCACAAATGGAAAGAGTACCTTGAACCACCACACTCTTCCCTTTCTCTTCAGCAGTAAGAGCTTTTGAAAACGACGGCACAGCTCCCAAAGCATAAGCTTGCACAATCTGCCTGTCCTTCCTCGGTTCTGGACAATCTTTCCTGAAATGCCCTGGCTTGTCACAGTTGTGGCATTTCGCCGGCGCCTTTGGATTCCTACAATCCTTGGAGAGATGGCCCTTCTGCTGGCAATTATAGCAAGTCATTTCGCCCTTCGGCTTCTTCTGGCCATCCTTACCCTTTTGTTGTTGTTGCTTCCTCTTCTTGTTTCTACCCTTCTGTGGCTTAAACCCTTCCTTGGTTACAGCAACAACAGAACTCTCCCTAGGAAACAAATTCTCATGCCTGAGAGCTTTCTCCACAAGCTTCTCAAACGGATCATCCAGATGATCCACCAACTGTCTTCCAAGATAAGCATCCAAACCGGTCACAAACTTCTCATTCTTCTGATAGGGAGAATCAATATACGATCTGGCATACTTGGACAAAGCTTCAAACTCAGAAACATACTCAAGAACGGGTCTTCCACCTTGCTTGAGCTCCACAAACTTTTTAAACAAGACAGATTTCTGAGCCGTAGAGATGAACTTAGCTTCAAATATGACTTGGAATTGCTCCCAAGTAATCTCTTCCTCTGGAGTATCGATGGTGATAGAGTTCCACCAATCAGAAGCTCTCCCTTGAAGCTGTCTTGATGCAAGCTTCCTCTTAGTTGCATCCTCAATCCCCAAATCTCCAAAGATCCTTCTACAAGCATCTATCCATCTTTGGACTTCAATGGTCGATTCCGTTCCCAAGAAAACCTTCCCTCCAAGAGCAGTATAGTCCTTACAAAGCTTAGCAAAATTCACTGGTCTTGGAGCTTGAACTTGAACTCCAACATCCACTGATGGCCCTGAAGCTGGTATCCTTCTCATGATCGAAGTCATCATGGCCTCAAACATAGGAGCATAATCAACAGCTTCCCTAGCAGCACGGCCTTCCCTAGCAGCTGGTCTCCCCCTTCGACTCATCCTCAATATCTACAAAAAGGAATGACTTAGAACACCTTGAGAAACAACTACATAAGGAGTTCAAATCCTTCTAAACTACTATATTATATATATAGTAATCATTCATCAAAATACAATTACGTCTCTCATACGTAGTTACGTCATCGAGCGTTGGCTAAAATCGATTAACCAAAGCTCTGATACCAAATGTGACGACCGCCCATGACTCCCGCACGGAAACAAGGGAATGGTGCGCTGAAAGTGTGCCAGGCAACCATGAGTGACCGTCAAGGGTAAAATAAACATTTCAGACTCTATCGTAAAACTCACAGCGCATGGATAAAATACAATAGAGAAATATAATATAGTGAAGCTCCCATAGAACAGAATATCATCATCTAATCATAATAGCTTTATACATGGTCTGAATCATGAATACAAGAAGCCTCACTACATAGCACTCAGAGTAATCAACAAACAGCGGAATATCCAGTACATAGAATATGAAAATAATATGTAAAGCCTCCTGCTCGCCTTCGTCATCATCAACGTGAGCCACTAAGATCAGCACCTGCCACCTGTCACCTAGTCTGCCCATCCCAACATGGATGAACAGCCCAAGGTAATAAGAGGAGACATAAAACCTTGAGTCAGACAAAGTCTTAGTGAGCAGTAAATCAACTATCAAACATACCAAAAGAGCATAAGGGATAAAAGGAATAGGAACCAAACCATCCCACTCCACCTCTTTCTCCAGTGATAGCCCCCAGACACACTAAGGAGAAGCAAGCATAACATGGCAGACAATTAAAGTAAAGTAATAATCATTCGAGTCAAGGTCGATGTTTTCCAAATACAAACCCCCAAGGCCTAAACCAAGATCAGATAAGCACCCGGAAAACACCGCTCTTGAGACCGAATGATGATACAACCAAACGTCCAAACATCCATGACTCCGGCTATCACTGTTATCATTGCCTTGATTTCACCGTTAGTTGAATGACCACCTGTCAAGGGCTAATGGTAACCCCGGTTCTAGACATAACTCCGCACGTCGTCGCAGCCCGTGCCTAGGAATTTTCGCAACTACCCAGAGTACTAGCACGTCGTCGCAGCCCGTGCTTGGAACATCGTCGCAGCCCATTCCAACGTACTCTTGCTTTGAGCATGCTAGATCCTTCAACAACGATGAGATCTCAGCCTCCTAGTCATCCTCCTTGACGACTATTTTCATACTAGCTCAAGCGCCTCTCAAGCTAACCATTATCATCAACTCGCATCGCATCATCGAGTTATCAACATGCTTGAGATGATCCCGTCTGGATTAAACCAAGGCTATCTCACATCATGCTTTGCTTTATCGCATCATAGCAAAGTCTCATCTCAACATCATGGCTTGCCTCATCGCATCATGGCAAAGTCCCATCTCAACATCATCTAATCCATACATATGAGCTTCAACATCCGCTTCATATGCCATAAGCAGCTTTCACCATTCAAGAGCCTTTCCACTAGCTTTTGAATCATCCTCAACCATCTTGTTCCAAATCAACCACTAGCTAACTTGAAACAATCAAATCAATCATACATCCAAACAATCAAGCATTCAAACAAGATCTAATAAGCAATATTAATTTTAGTGGCAATTTCGTAAATAAATGAGCATAGGTCTAACATACATAAATCATGGATTTTAGCATAGATCTATCAAATATAAAACATGGGTTTTGTCTCTATAACTTGGTAAATGAACTTGCATAAGTAAACATCTTCATAAGTAATGGATCTACACTTGGATCTAAGGAAAAATGCATAAAATCATTATCTACAACACTCCAACAAACCACCAATCCAACATACTCCTTTGGGTCCCCGCGTGAGAGATAACTACCACTCACCGAATCACCCAAACACTTCAAAAACTAATCACTTCAGATCTGGACAGCAAGGATTCAAGCTTGATCCGGCAAAATCTCGCTTCAATCGATGAAATCTCACTCGAACGGATGAAGATCTTCAACTTTGGCCCTTGAATCTTCGATCTTGATCTTCGATCTTGGATGGATGTTATCACTCGATTAAAGTGGAGGAAAAAAGTGAAGAAATGTTGTAGTCGAGCTCTCAAAATGGCAGCACTTCGTCGCTTCAAAATCGGTGCCAAAAAGTGAGCCAAACCCCTCTATTTATAGGCTGAAATCACCCTTAGGTCGCCCAGATCTTAACTCGTAGGCTCGCTATTAGGTCGTTGCCGACCTAAAAAGTCTCGACCTAACCATACTACGACCTAAGACCCACAGTATGCACGCTACCTAAAAACATAAGCGCGCGACCTAACAATCTATGCAACCTACCTTAGGTCGTCTAATCGACCTAACTGCACCACATAACTACCCAGCGACCTAACTATTGCCGACCAACCATTCCCAACGACCTATGACTCAATGGAAACTTGACCTAACGGTCTAGCCACCTCCCCGACCTAACAGCAACACGAGCTACGACTCATCACTAAGTCGCTAACGACTTAGCATGTGCAGACCTAAACTCACGCGACCTAAAAACCCTGCCGTCCTAACTTAGGTCGTCTACGACCTAACTAACATGACCAACTTCCTTAGGTCGTAAACACCCTTAAGTCAGTCCATTCTTATAGGTCGTTTAACTCTTAGGTCGGCTAACTATTGGGTCGCTTCTCCTTAACTCGGTCGATACTTAGGTCGGTCAGAAACCATAACTCGTATACGACCTATCACTTATCTTGTTAACTCGGCTAACTGTTAGGTCGTTAACCCTAAGTCACTCATTCCTATAGGTCGGATATCTGCCTTAGGTCGCTCCCATCCTATAGGTCGCTAATCCTATAAGTCGCTCCCCTCGACCTAAACATCATACGAGCCAAAATCTGCACGAGCTAACACTCACAACTACTAGGTCGCTAACCTGTCCCAACTTAAGTCGCTCCATATCTTAAGCCGCTTGCCTAAGACACCATACGACCTAAGCTACACCACGACCTAAGCCTCTACACAAGTTAACTTCTATAACTCGGCAACTTCCTTAAGTCGGTCAGGCACTATAGGTCGGTCACTACCTTAACTCGGCCATACGACCCAAGCTTCCTACGACTTAAACACCACAACACGAACTAACTCAGGTTGACTCAAACAATACTAACGACCTAATATAACCATTTTACGATTTATCGACACGTAAAATACGGGTCGTTACAGTACCAAAGGTATCAAGAACTTTTATGACCCCAGTAATGGATTTCAAATTGGGCTTAGTGAATAAAAGTAAGTCATCTGAAAAAGGAGAGTGGAAATACTATTCTTCCTGCACAGTGGATGATAATCAATAAGCTTATTGCACATAGCATCTGAAAGAAGAGTAGTGAGAAGCTCCATTACACAGATGAATAGATAAGGGGACACTGGGTCACCTTGTCTAATTCCTTGGGTAGCAATAAAGTATCAAAATATATTACCATTGATACTAAGGGAGTAATTGACAGTAGAAATGTATGTATACAGCCAACATAAGAAAGGGATTGGAAAATTCATCTTATGCAGAATGTAAACGATAAATTTCCACTCTAATGTGTCATAGGCTTTCTGAATATCAAGCTTAAGGACACATCTGGGAGAGATGAGTTTCCTATTATACCCCTTCATAAGTTCAGAAGCAAGGAGTATATTATCAGTTATGTCCCTACCTGGAAGAAATGCACTCTTATTAACAGAGATCAAACTATCCAAAGGAGTTTTCATTCTAGCTGCCAATATCCTAGCAATGCACTTATATATAACATTGCAACAAGCAATGGGTCTGAACTGATCAACTGATATAGGATGGTTAGTTTTAGGGATCAGTGCAAGTTTAGTAGCATTAATACCCGAGATAAGTTTACTGTGAGTGAAAAAATTCTTCACAGCCTTGATCAAGTCCCCTCCAGTAATATGCCAAGTGACTTTGAAGAAATGGGCATTAAATCCATCAGGACCAGGAGAACTTTGAGAGTTTAATCCAAAGATAGCTTGTTTGATTTCAGAATTTGAAATTTCCTTAATTAAATCAGTAATCATGACATCAGGTATATGAGGGAGTTGATACTGAGTAAATTGATGGTTAGAGATTGAGGGGACTTGAGACCTCCCAAGGTTATGCTGAAAATACTCCATAAAGTCTTCTTGAATTAAATCTTGAGTATCACAAGGTTGACCATGCATATCAAGAATACAGAAAATATTTGCAGATGCCTGTTGAATTTTTAGACTTTTGTGGAAGGTGGATGAATTTTTATCACCATTCAGGTGCCAGTCCTGTTTTGCCTTTTGCTTAGCTATTTTATTTTCTTCAATGAGAGCTTTAGAGAGGTCCTTAAGCATAGAGCTTTCATTAATAATCAGCTGAGGTTGATCAGGGCTTCATTGTATTTCCAATTGTACCTGAAATAATTTTTCACGTATAGAAGAAGACAAGCTATTCCCATTACCATATGTTTGCTGAGCCCATTCCTTCAGTTGAATCTTCAAATTCTTGAGTTTAGCCTGCAAAACAAACATGGGGTTGCCAAAAGTATGATAATTCCATCCATATTTTACAATTTTTGTGAAATCTGGGTGTTTAGACCAGTTATTAAAAAATGAAAAGGAGGATCGTCTTCTCACAGTGTCCTTATCCCAGGAAATTATGAGAGGGGAATGGTCTGAAATAGATGGGGAAGGGATAAAGGTAGATAGATTAGGCCATTTGAGGATAGTGGAGTAGTTAGTATAAACTCTATCAAGTTTACAGTACGTTCTCTTCCCATGTTTACTGGAGTTATTCCAAGTAAAGAAAGCACCAGAGTTGGAAGTGGGAATGAGGTTGGCATCATATATGGCTTTGTTAAGATGTCTTGTCTGGCAGTAGGATAACGGAGTTCCCCCACATTTATCAGAAGAAAGTTGCATGCGGTTCCAATCACCAAGACAGATCCAAGGCAGATTGGACTGCTGTAGAGAAGGTAATATGTAAGAAAGATTTGCCTCTGAGTAGCATTATTGTCAGCATAAACAGAGGTAAGGAGAAAAGTAGATGAAGAGGGGATGTGTATTATTTCAGAATGTATGAACTGCCTGTGGACAGTGATGGGGGTTATGGAAAAGATCATAGGATTCCATAGGATTAGTAATCTACCGAAAGGAGCTTGAGATAAAATGTGAATACTGCTCCAGTCATGTCTAATGTTGGAGAGGGCTTTAATAGTGGTTTCGTGATTGAGTTTAGTTTCAGAAATGATCATTAGTTGAATGCTGTGAAAAGAAATAAGGTTGGAAATTTCAAGTTGCTTGTCAATGGAGTTAGCACTCCTAACATTCCAAAAGCCTATGTTTTCAATCATTGGAAAAATGATGAAGTTGAAGCTCTGGTTTGGACCCCAGAGGATGAGTTAACCTTATTATTTTGAGACAAAACTTCAAGCCCAATTTGTTCAATGGAGAAGTTGATACCATTGTCCAAGTCAATTGTGGGTATTTTATTCGTTTTCTTTGGACGACCTTTCTTCTTTTTGGGTGAGGAATCAGGAAAGTTAGGTTGAATAGGGATGGGAATATTTGATGTAGCTGAAGGATTGGTGATGTCATTAAAGATATGATTTGGGAGTGAAAGGGAAGAATAAGGAGAAGCTGGATTGATTTGAATGTTTGGAGTTGAGATTACAGAGGGGGATATTGTTTGTGGGGATACATTTTGCATGTCAGTGCACAAAGAATTGTTGTGCAACTCAGGAATTTGAGAAAAGTGTTGTTGAATATCCTCTTCATTTTCACTAATTTCCGGTAGCACAGAGAATGCATTGTGTGTAGACACTTTACAGTCATCATGAGATGTATTATCAAGTATTGCTTTAATCTTATTAGGATCTATTGTTATATTATGTATTCCACCAACTTTCTTAATAGTACTGCAATTATCATACTCCAAGACATTCAATGTTTGCTTCATGACATCCTCAGTGGAAATAAGATGCTGATTCATTTCAGTGTCTTTGATTGCACTACTGTTAGTTTCCAAGGTAGTAACATTTATTGATTCATTTTGTTCCAGCACTTGTTCTACTGCATCTTCAACATTCCTTTTGCTTAATTGATTCACATTAGTGAGACTGCCTACCTGACCACCTTCCATATCATTATTGCTACTTTTTTCCCTATTTACTTTTCTCCAAAACTTTTGGCCATCTTTTATACTCTTTTTGCTTCTTACAAAGAAACCCCTTTTATCTTTATCAACCTGATTTTCTTCCACATCCTTGACTTTATGGTCAGCTGGAGCATTACTTGTAGATAAGTTACCAGGCATGACTCCATCTTGTTGATCATTTTTCCTTTCACATTGGTCGGTAGCATGACCAAAAGTAGAACATGTAACACAAATTAGAGGTTTCCATGAGTATTCAATTTGTATGTTAGGGCAGGAATCATCTCCAATAGATAGGAAGTAAGGCAGTTCTTTATCAGGAGATACTTCAATTAAGCATTTAGCATATTCAAATCTTTTCATCCTTTCATTGTTCTCATCAAAGCAAACAAGCTTCCCAATGTGACATGCTATCCAATTAATACCCATCAAAGACCACAGCATTATAGGAATTCTGTAAAAATGAATCCAGATTGGCACCAATCTCACCTCCGACTGCGTTGAAGATAGTGTTGGATTCCACTTGGTGATGATAAACATCTGGCCACGTATAAACATGGGATCACGTCGCCAAATATTGTTTTTGTCTTCTTTAGAGGCAAATTTGAAATAGTAATTTTGATTATCAAAAAAAATGTTATATGATCCTTTAAGCTTCCACACTTTTTGTAGATGATCTTTAACTGCCATATAATTAACATTTCCAGCCAAAAAAGATCCAACTAGGCAGCCAGACCATGCCTTTATACCCTCATTCAAAACTTCCTGAGGGGGTTCTAATGAAAAGCCAGCGTAATCAACATCAAAATGCTTAGGAATGTAAAAACCAGCATTCCTAGGTCTCGAGTTAAAGAGAGAGGACCATGAAGCAGGAGGAGCAGATGAAGTGGTGGAACCAAGAGAAGGGAAGTGTTCAGATGGAAAAGGTGGAACAATGGGATTGGTGTGGATCAAAGAAGAGGGAGGAACATCGTCAGGAGGAGGAGGAGTAGGGGGTGGAGGTGGAGAAATGGGGTTGAGTTGACTGGATATATGATGTACCACAGCTGGAAGGACAGATGATGAAGAAAGGTTAGAAGATGCAACAATATCGGACTGAAGAGGAAGAGGTGGAATGGACCGGTGGTCAGTTAAAGGACGGAGTGGAGAAGATGTGTTAGGAACGGGAAGTATGGGATTGGAAGAGGAAGGTACGGAAGGGGATGGGAGAAGGACATGATGAGCAGACATTGACGCTTTCAAAAAAAAAAGACTTAACTTTATAAAATATATTAAACTTTGGGGCCAAGGAGACTATGTAGCCCTGGCCTTCGGTTAAGCCGGTTTTAAAGTGGCCGTGCACTATGTCTCATTATTATGGCCGCTGGGAATCGAACCGGTGCCACTACAACACAATGTAGCAACTCCACTATGTCGAAACCACTGGACCACTAGAACTTGACATTTTACAGTGTTTTGTTTTAAGCTATAGGAAGTCTTTTTTTTTTAAAAAGGTAAAAAGAGGCGATTTCTTAAGTTAGAGTACAGCTTTTGTCTAGTTTGCCGCGTTTTATTTTATGCTATTGGAAGTATTTTTTTTTCAAAAAAAGGTAAAAAGTGGAAATTTCTTAAGTTATAGTACAACATTTTTTTCTACTTTACAACTTTTGTTTTAAGCTATTGGAGGTAGTTTTTTTAAAATAAAGGTAAAAAGGCGTAATTTCTTAAGTTAAAGTATAACATTTTTGCCTATTTTACAACGATTTATTTTAAGCTATTGGAAGTAGTTTTTTTTTCGAAAAAAAGGTAGAAAGGGTTAATTTCTTAAGTTACATTACAACATTTTGTCTATTTTACAGTGTTTTATTTTAAGCTATAGGAAGTAGTTTTTGAAAAAAAAAAGATAAAAAGAGGTAATTACTTAAGTTATAGTATAGCATTTTTGTCTATTTTACAACGTTTTATTTTAAGCTATTGTAAGTAGTTTTTTTAATAAAAAAAGGTAAAAAGGGGTAATTTCTTTAGTTGTTGTACAATATTTTGTCTTTTTCACAGCGTTTTGATTTAAGCTATTGGAAGTAGTTTTTTAAAAAAAGGTAAAAGGGGGTAATTTCGTAAGTAATTGTACATCATTTTGTCTTTTTAACAGCATTTTGTTTTAAGCTATTGGAAGTTGTTTTTTTTTTTAAAAGGTAAAAAAATCTAATTTCTTAAGTTATAGTGCAGCATTTTGTCAATTTTACAACGTTTTGTTTTAAGCTATTGGAAGTTGTTTTCTTTTAAAAGGTAAAAAGGGTTGATTTCATAAGTTATAGTACAACATTTTCTCTATTTTACAAAGTTTTGTTTTATGCTATCGGAAGTAAATTTTTTTCAAAAAAAAAAGGTGAAATGGTTAAGTTCTTAAGTTATAGTACAACATTTTGTCTATTTTACAACGTTTTGTTTAAGCTATTGGAAGTAGTTTTTTTAAACGTGAAAAGGGGTAATTCGTAAGTTATAGTATAGCATTTTGTCTTTTTTAAAGAGTTTTGTTTTAAGCTATTAGAAGTAGTTTTTTTTTTAAAAAGGTAAAAAGTGGTAATTTTTAAAGTTATAGCACAACATTTTTGTCTATTTTACAGCGTTTTGTTTTAAGCTATTGGAAGTAGATCTTTTAAAAAAAAGATAAAAAGGGTAATTTCTTAAGTTATAGTACAAAATTTTGTTTTAAGCTATAGAAAGTTGTTTTTTTTAAAAAAAAGGTAAAAAGGGATATTTTCTTAAGTTATAGTACAACATTTTGTCCATTTTACAACGTTTTGTTTTAAGCTATTGGAAATATTTTTTTTAAAGGTAAAAATGGGTAATTTCTTAAGTTACAGTACAACATTTTATCTTTTTTAGGCTTTTTGTTTTAAGCTATTGGAAGTAGTTTTTTTAAAAGGTATAAAATGGTAATTTCTTAAGTTATAATACAACATTTTTGTCTCTTTTACAGCGTTTTGGTTTAAGCTATCGGAAGTAGTTTTTTTTAAAAAAAGGTAAAAATGGGTAATTTCTTAAGTTATAGTATAAAAAAATTTGTATTTTACAGCGTTTTTTTATGCTGTAGGAAGTATTTTTTTAAAAAAATGGTAAAAAGGGGTAATTTGTTAAGTAATAGTGCATCATTTTGTCTGTTTTACAGCATTTTGTTTTAAGCTATTTGAAGTAGTTTTTTTAAAAAAAGGTGAAAAGGTGTAATTTCTTAAGTTATAATATAGCATTTTGTCTATTTTACAACATTTTATTTTAAACTATTTGAAGTAGTTTTTTTTAAAGGTAAAAAGGGGTAATTTCTTTAGTTATAGTACAACATTTTGTCTTTTTTACGGCGTTTTGTTTTAAGCTATAAGAAGTAGTTTTTTAAAAAAAAAAGGTAAAAAGAGAGGTAATTTCTTAAGTTATAGTACATCATTTTTGTCTATTTTACATCGTTTTGTTTTCAGCTATTGGAAGTAGTGTTTTTTTAAAAAAAAGGTAAAAGGGGGTATTTTCTTTAGTTATAGTACAACATTCTATCTATTTTACAGCGTTTTGTTTTAAGCTATTGGAAGAAGTTTTTTTTTAGAAAAGGCAACAATGGGTAATTTCTTGAGTTATAGTACAACATTTTGTCTATTTTACAGCGTTTTGTTTTTAGCTATTAGAAGGAGTGCTTTTTTTAAAAAAGGTAAAAAGGGTTAATTTCTTAAGTTATAGTACAACATTTTGTTTATTTTACAGCGTTTGGTTTTAAGCTATGGAAGTAGTTTTTTTTAAAAAAAGGTAGACAGGGGTAATTTCTTAAGTTATTGTACAGCATTTTTTCTGTTTTACGGTGTTTTGTTTTAAGCTATTGGAAGTAGTTTTTTTCTAAAGTTAAAAGGGGATAATTTCCTAAGTTATAACACAGCATTTTGTCCATTTTACAAAGTTTTGTTTTAAGCTATTGGAAGTGGTTTTTTTAAGAAAAAGGGTAAATAGGGGTAATTTCTTAAGTTATAGTACATCATTTTGTCTATTTTACAGCGTTTTGTTTTAAGCTATTGGAAGCATTTTTTAAAACAAAAGGTAAAAAGGGGTAATTTCTTATGTTAGAGTACATGATTTTGTCTATTTTATGACGTTTTGCTTTAAGCAATTGGAAGTATGTTTTTTTTAAAAGGTAAAAAGGGGTAATTTCTTAAGTTATAATACAACATTTTGCCTATTTTACTACGTTTTGTTTTAAGCTATTGGGAGCAGGTTTTTTTTTTAAACAGGTAAAAGGGTGTAATTTCTTAAGTTATAGTACAATATTTTGTCTATTTTATAGCGTTTTGTTTTAAGTTATTGGAAGTAATTTTTTTTCAAAAAAGGTAAAATGGGGTAATTTGTTAAGTTATAGTACAACATTCTGTCTATTTTACAGCGTTTTGTTTTAAGCTATTGGAAGTAGTTTTTTTAAAAAGGTTACAAGGGGTAATTTGTTAAGTTATAGTACATTATTTTGTCTATTTTGCAACGTTTTGTTTTAAGATATTGGAAGTGGTTTTTTTTAAAAAAAAAGGTAAAAGGGGTAATTTCTTAAGTTACAGTACAGCATTTTGTCTATTGTACGACGTTTTGTTTAAGGCTATTGGAAGTCGTTTTTTTATAAAAAAGGTAAAAGAGGGTAATTTCTTAAGTTATAGTACAACATTTTGTCTACTCTACAGCATTCTCTTTTAAGCTATTCGAAGTATTTTTTTTTTAAATAGTAAAAGAGGTAATTTCTTGAGTTATAGTACAGCTTTTTGTTTATTTTACAGCATTTTGTTTTAAGCTATTGGAAGTAGTTTTTTTAAAAAGGTAAGAAGGGGTAATTTCTTTAGTTATAGTACAACATTTTGTTTATTTTACAGCATTTTGTTTTAAGCTATTGGAAGTAGTTTTTTTAAAAAGGTAAGAAGGGGTAATTTCTTAAGTTATAGTACATCATTTTGTCTATTTTACAGCGTTTTGTTTTAAGCTATTGGAAGTGGGGTTTTTTTAAAAAAAGGTAAAAAGGGTAATTTCTTAAGATATAGTACAGCATTTTGTCTATTGTACGGCGTTTTGTTTTAAGCTATGGGAAGTCGTTTTTTTATAGAAAAAGGTAAAAGGGGGTAATTTCTTAAGTTATAGTACAACATTTTGTCTACTCTACAGCATTCTCTTTTAAGCTATTGGAAGTAATTTTTTTTAAACTGTAAAAGAGGTAATTTCTTGAGTTATAGTACAGTTTTTTGTCCATTTTACAATGTTTTGTTTTAAGCTATTGGAAATAGTTTTTTAAAAAATAGGTAAAAAGGGGTAATTTTTAAGTTATAGTACAGCATTTTGTCTATTTTGTAGCGTTATGTTTTAAGCTAATGTAAGTTGTTTTTTTGTTAGAAAAGGTAAAAAGGGGTAATTTCTGAAGTTATAGTGCAAAATTTTTTCTATTTTATGGCATTTTGTTTTAATTTATTGGAAGTAGTTTTTTTAAAAAAAAGGTAAAGGCGGGTAATTTCTTAAGTTATAGCACAACATTTTTCCCATTTTACAGCGTTTTGTTTTAACCTATTGGAAGTAATTTTAAAAATAAAAAGGTAAGCATGGGTAATTTCTTAAGTTACAGTATAGCGTTTTGTCTATTTTACAGCGTTTTGTTTTAAGATATTAAAAGCAGTTTGCTCTTTTTAAAAAACGGTAAAAAGGAATAATTTCTTAAGTTATAGTATAACATTTTGTCTATATTACAGCATTTTTTTTTAAGCTATTCGATATAGTTTTTTTTATAAAAAAAGGTAAAATGGGGAAATTTTTTAAGTTACAGTACAACATTTTGTCTATTTTACAGCGTTTTTTTATAAGCTATTGCAGGTAGTTTTTTTTAAAAAAAGGTAAAAATGGGTAATTTCTCAAGTTATAGTACAGCATTTTGCCTATTTTATAAAGTTTTCTTTTAAGCTATTGGAAGTAGTTTTTTTAAAAAAAAGGTAAAAAGGGGTAATTTCTTAAGTTATAGTATAGCATTTAGTCTATTTTACAACGTTTTGTTTTAAGCTATCAGAAGTAGGGTTTTTTTAAAGCAGGTAAAAGGTGGTAATTTCTTAAGTTATAGTACAACATTTTGTCTATTTTAACGCGTTTTGTTTTAAGCTATTGGAAGTGGTTTTTAAAAAAAAAAAAGATAAATGGGGGTAATTTGTTAAGTTACATTACATCATTCTGTCTATTTTACATCGTTTTGTTTTAAGCTATTGCAAGTACTATTTTTTTTTAAAAAAAGGTAAAAAGGGAAATTTTTTTAAGCTATAGTACAACATTTTGTCTATTTTACAACGTTTTTCTCTAAGCTATTGGAAGTAGTTTTTTATTAAAAAAAGGTTAAAAGGGATAATATCTTAATTATAGTACAGTTTTTGTCTATTTTACAGCATTTTGTTTTAAGCTATTAGAAGTAGTTTTTTTTAAAAAAAAAAGTTAAAAAGGGGTAATTTCTATAGTTATAGTACAACATTTTGTATTTTTTACGGCATTTTGTTTTAAGCTATCATAAGTAGTTTTTTTTTAAACAGGTAAAAGAGGGTAATTTCATAAGTTATAGTATGACATTCTGTCTATTTCACAGCGTTTTGTTTTAAGCTATTGGAAGTAGTTTTTTAAAAAAAAAGGTAAACGGGGTAATTTGTTAAGTTATAGTGCAGCATTCTGTCTATTTTACAATATTTTGTTCTAAGCTATAAGAAGTAGTTTTTTTTTAAAAAAGTACGTAAAAGGGGAATTTTTTTTAAGTTTTTGTACAACATTTTGTCTATTTTACAGCATTTTGTTTTAAGCTATTGGAAGTAGTTTTTTTTTAAGAAAAATGTAAAAAGGGGTAATTTCTTAAGTTATAGTACAATATTTTGTCTATTTTACAGCGTTTTGTTTTAAGCTATTGAAAGTAGTTTTTTTTTAAAAGGGTAAAAAGGGTAATTTCTTAAGTTATAGTACAACATTTTGCCTTTTTTGCAGCATTTTGTTTTAAGCTTTTGGAAGTAGTTTTTTTTTAAACAGGCAAAAGTGGGTAATTTCTTAAGTTATAGTACAACGTTTTGTCTATTTTACAGCGTTTTGTTTTAAACTATTGGAAGTAGTTTTTTTTAAAAGGTAAAAGGGGGTAACTTGTTAAGTTATAGTACAACATTCTGTCTATTTTACAGCATTTTGTTCTAAGCTATGGGAAGTAGTTTTTTTTTTTAAAAAAAAGATAAAAAGGAAATTTTTTAAGTTATAGTATAACATTTTGTCTCTTTTACAGCGTTTTATTTTAGGCTATTATAAGTAGTTTTTTTAAAAAAAAGGTAAAAGGGGTAATTTCTTAAGTTATATTACAGCATTTTGTCTATTTTACAACGCTTTGTTTTAAGCTATTGGAAGCAGTTTTTTTTTTTAAAAAAAGGTAAAAAGGGGTCATTTCTCAAATTATAGTACAACAATTTGCCTATTTTATTTTAAGCTTTTTGAAGTAGTTTTTTCTTAAAATAAGTAAAATGGGTAATTTCTTAAGTTATAGTACAATATTTTATCTATTTTACAGCGTTTTGTTTTAAGCTATTGGAAGTAGATTTTTTTAAAAAAAAAGGTAAAAGGGGGTAATTTGTTAAGTTATAACACAGCATTTTGTCTATTTTACAGCGTTTGTTTTAAGCTATTGGATGTAGTGTTTTTTTTGGAAAAAAAGTAAAAAGGGCTAATTTCTTAAGTTATAGTACAACATTTTGTCTATTTTACAGCGTTTGTTTTAAGCTATTGGAAGAATTTTTAAAAAAAAAGGTAAAAAGGGGAATTTTTTAAGTTATAGTACAACATTTTGTCTATTTTATAACATTTTGTTTTAAACTATTGGAAGTAGTTTTATTTTAAAACGGTATAAGGGGTAATTTCTTAAGTTATAGAATAGCATTTTTTCTATTTTAAAGCGTTTTGTTTTAAGCCATTGGAAGTTGTTTTTTTAAAAAGGTAAAAATGGGTAATTTCTTAAGTTTTAGTATAACATTTTGTTTATTTTACAACGTTTTGTTTTAAGCTATTGCAAGCAGTTTTTTTATAAAAAATGTAAAAATGGGTAATTTCTTAAGTTATAATACAACATTTGGTCTATTTTACAACATTTTGTTTTAAGCTATTTGAAGTAGTTTTTTTAAAAAGGTAAAAAGGGGTAATTTCTTAAGTTATAGTACAGCATTTTGTCTATTTTGCAACATTTTGTTTTAAGCTATTGGAAGTAGTTTTTTTTAAAAAAAAGTAAAAAAAGGGTAATTTCTTAAGTTATGGTGCTGCATTTTGTCTATTTTACGTCGTTCGTTTTAAGCTATTGGTAATAGTTTTTTAAACAAAATTAAAAAGGGGTAATTTATTAAGTTATAGTGCAGCATATTACAACGGTGGAACACAGTTGTAAAAGATATATTACAACGGGTGGACAACAGTCGTATTTTAAGAAGTTGTAAAGACTATCGATTTTTTACAACTGTGTTCTTTAGTTGCATATAACCGTTGTGATATTATATATTACAATTGTTTCGTACCCTTGAAAATAACCATTTTACAACTGTTGGTAACTCTTGTAGATATGTAACATTTCGTGTTGTAGCAGGTATGACAACTGCTATATAACTGTTGTGGTATACTTTAATTGCAACCACATCAATTGCAATTTAAACCCAAAAATATAATTGCATGCACCATTTAATAATTTACCAAAACTATAAATATAAGAAACTGAATCAAATTCATTGATAAATATTAATATTTATATAATTCTAACAAAACACAGTACATACCAAATAAAACAATCTAAAGTATTCGTTCACATCACCGACTAAAACAGTACCAAAACAACATTCTCACATAACCATTCCAAAATAGGATACAACAAAAAATACATAAGAAAGATAAAGTTTTGTATCTCAAAACGCAAACCCTAAGGAAATACACTAGTCGAAGGCAACGAAGTCTTTATGCCAAGCCACGGTCGATCCAACCGTTTCTCCAATAGTACACCTCTGGGAACTCGGCCTCCACAAGAAAGCTTCCGGATCCACCGCCACATCAACCCAAACTTTACAACCATCTGGTCCTAGTTTTTTAAAATGCACCAAACAATTAGGATCAGTGGATACTACCGTTCCTTCTTAACATTATAATAACACCTTAAGATTATAGACAAACATAGCCAAAATTGAGCACTCACTCTCTTGGTTGTTTACTTTCCATTTTTCCACTAAAGCTAAAAACAAAGCATGATGTTTGGATGCCTGAGTCAACCTCCAACAGCAGTCACCCAAAACCTAGCAAAACTTAACCTGAAATTATCATGTAAGATCGTCATGATTTTGCCAATATATTGTGAAATAAACATTATGCACAACGTATATTTATACACAAGCACACGCTGTACACACATATAAGTCCAACAAAAATAAACCAATCAAAAAAAGATGACATAGGACAGAAAACCATTGTGATTAATTACAAAGAATATAACTCACACATATTACATGATATAAGAAAACAAAACTAAAAAAATCAATATATGCCAATACAATCTAAAATCAAACAACTAGTAAATGCTACCATTGCATGCCAATACAAACTAAATTTGAGTTTAGATAATCATAACTAATAATATTACCATGACATGCTAATACAAACTAAAACTAAGTTAAAAATTGAATCTGGTCCTGCTTCTTCCTTTGTCTTCTAGACATATTCGAATAGAAGTCTATAATATATCTAACGGTTTGGTTCTACTTACTTTATTTTTGATATATACGCAAAATATCATAAAGGTTGAACAATCTAATCAAGCTATTTATAGAGCTATGTATCTAAATTTTGAATTAATCCAAGTCAGTTAATAATAGTTAAGTCAGTTAGTAATAGTTATTATCACACTACAGCACGCTAATTGACTTGTCTATAAAGTCTTAAATCTTATCTTCGTCCCAAACGAAGCTTGTGACCTACTTATAATGACTATTGCCACAAACTAGGTCATAAATGACCTGCTTATATAGTCTTATATCTATCATTTAAAAAAATACGTTCAAACTGATATTTTATCAACCCAATGTAAGCAGTACCATTTCATCATTATCTTTATGCCTGAAACATCGTACTTACAATCCGCCTGAAACATGAAGTAGTCATCAGTAAGAAAACAACTGATAACAACATATTTTTATGCGTGAGGACAACAAACTAGACAGAGTTAAAGACTTATGAATAATAAAGCATGCATGAAAACTAAGAACAACTAAGATACGGTGTAGATCTAATATTACTAAATAAAATGCATTGGTTGCTCCTAGCCATTCGATCTATAAGTGAACTACTATTTGGGTTTTCAGACATAACCGGTGATGTATTCTTTTACTCTTCAATTGGTTGTGGACATTCACCCTTGATGCTCCAACTTAAGTTAAGTAACATATATAATATTGGAAGGAAAAACAAAAGTTGCAAATGAGAAGGTTGATCAAACCTGTGATGCCCATTGATGCACCAAAATTCCCTTCCCGCTTTTTCCAATTCTCTCTTCAAAATTGTCCGGCAACCATTCTTTCCTGAACCATCCTTTTATATCAAAACAAAATGGTGGCCTAATCACCCAAATAAACTCTATATTAGTCTCCTCCAAAGCTAATGCTAACTCCATCATCTGTGCAGCAATGATCGTGTTTTGTGAACCATACGATATGTAAAGCACCAAACTTTCCAATTTCTTATCCAACCGTCCTTGAACATAATCAACGGAACGTGAATGTGAAAGCCTAACCAAGGGCCCAACTGCATAAATCGGCACCTCAAACAACTGCTGCTGCATTTTTAACCCTAAGGGCTCCAACTCTCTAACCGTGCTCACAAGTATTGCATCTGAAAGCTTGCAAAA
This sequence comes from Allium cepa, assembly GCA_030765085.1. Taxonomy (NCBI): domain Eukaryota; kingdom Viridiplantae; phylum Streptophyta; class Magnoliopsida; order Asparagales; family Amaryllidaceae; genus Allium; species Allium cepa. Next base: position 890,729,794 of record CM060931.1, read on the forward strand.
TGTTATCTGCCTTTTGTAAAACAATGAATCACGATCGTTGCCAACCGCATTTAATAGGAAAGGCGTGAGCTGTGTTTTATGTAATCTGATTTCTGGAAAGTTTGGAAGCGAAAATTCATCTTCAGTTGTCTTACTGTTGAAAACAAAATTATATATAATCAGCGCAAAGCCTAAGCAGGCCACAAAGTGGACTCAACTACCTACGTCAAGCATATATTTACCTTTGTGGACTATGGAGACTGAGAGAGAGAAAAGTAGCATTTCCATAAGCGCTGGTGGTGACCAACACAGTGTGAAATATGCCTAATTTATGAGAAGATTCAACCGTCCAGGCCAGGAAATGATCGGCATTGATACATTGCACTAACAACTAGCTAAAGAATATATTGTAAGCATATTAAGATATGAACTAAAGAACACACATAAGATACGGTAAAAAAACAACAGGTAATATACAAATTTCACATATAAAAAATGATAGTATAGGCTAAGTCATCTAAAGCATCACTAACAACTAGCTAGTATACTCCAAAAACCAACAATATGACAGATCATTGAAATAATATCTTAGACTATGTGACTATTTTTTGAAATAGTTTAAAAAAATGAATTGTAATCACATTCCCTTTTAAATCTGATTCTTAAAACTAAACAGACAAATCTGATAATATTATTTGAAAACAATTTCAAAAATAATATAGGAAAATAAAATGAGAATATATAATAGAAAATTCTGCAATTTCCAAACTCAAATTGTAAAAATGAAAACACTAGTACTGAATTGAATTCATATAAGACTCCAACACCTTCAGCCTTACATTTTAAAAACCGTTGATGAATAAGCATAAGCTTAATGAGCATCACAACTATACCTATCTGATCCAAAGTTAATGATGCATATGAATGAAGGAAAGTGTACAAACCTAAGCTAAAGCAGAAGCTAATGATACTCAGGCAAGCAGTACATAGGCAAGTGATGCGTAGAAAAAGGGTGACTTGCCAAAATTTACTGTTCATTGGTATATACGTTTAACAGTGCCAAAAATAATTTTGTTCTTATGGAAAAAAAACTCAAACACTCCAAATGATAAACCAAACCAAACACACTGATCCAAAAATATAACCCAGAAAATTGTTCTGCTTGAATTATCAACCCAAAGAAAATGAAAATGCGAGCGTTGTAAGCTATTTCATAAAACCTGTACATGCAAATAAAGACTTATGTGAAATTGAAATCGGTATGAAAAATGAAATAATCATCAACTGAAGGAAACTCAAAACGTCAAACTCTATGCCTGAAAACTTCTTTACTGGAGTAAAATTGAAATCTTATGTAACATAAAACATGCATGAAAACAAAGGGAAGTATACATCTCCGTTTAAACAATTCAGACAATGATCCTAAATAATTTAAAAGTCCTGAGTAAAGATGAAACTCTATTTATAACCAAACACTCTACCACCCTGGTTGCATATTGAAATATGCAAAATAATTACTAACAGGTTATATCAAGTATTTACTATGATATTTTAATTATAACAAATATATTAAGAATTTACTAAAAACTAAAAACTAAAAACTAAAAACAATATTTATAACTTACATACATAACAAAGAAGAAGAAATTTTGTAGATACAATAATGAAGATTTCTAACAATCGTTAAAATAGCTAACGTAAACAAACTTAAAACTGAGATTAAATGCCTGAATACACTTAAAAGCAGCAACTACCAAGCAATTGAAGTTTAATACCTGCAAGCCTGAATATGCTTGCAAACTAAAAATATTATACATGCTCTGTTCAGCTGGGTAAAACCCGACACCAGAGATCATGTTATAAGCACTGAGTCTGATTTAGAAAAGTAAGGATTTTGAAAATCTAAACTTGAAAATAATCTCATCAACCTTGTATGGTCTTACATAGACCAAAACAAGTCATTGCAAATATAAAAAATGAAATCAAAACCCAAAACCCAAATCCGACATAGATCGAAAATTCTAGAAATCGCAAAATCCAAAACCCAAAACCCAAATCACGAATCTTGATACTCCTTGAACACACACACAAATGCAATTAGAACACTCAATTAGAACAAATAGAACGAAATGAATATACCTTAAGCGTACGATATCAGTAGTGGTTTTGAGGACCGAGCACGTGAACGCGAGGAAGAATACGGAAATAGCAAACGATATCAGCATCGGTTTTGAGGATCAGATTAGGTTTTTTTGAAAGTTAGGGTTTGCGAATTGAAGCGGCAGTGAGTTTAGTTTTGGAAACTTTTTCCCAAATTAATGAATTGAGCGGCCAATGAAAATGGGGAGGGAAGTTGTAACTTTTTTCCCTAATTAATGAATTGAGCGGCCAATGAAAATGGGGAGGGAAGTTGTAACTTTTAGGGGTAGGAAACTAATGTTAGAGGACAACTGACAAAAACAGTTGTTATAAATAGTTTTTTACAACTGGCGTAGATAAGCAGTTGTTAAAAGGGAATATTACAACAGATATACAAATAGAGTTGTTAAAAATATATATTCTACAATTGTTAAAGATGAACAGTTGTTACAAACTACTTATTACAACTGTTAAAAATGAACAGTTGTAAAGTGAAGGTTGTAATATGATTGTTTTGTTGTAGTACAGCGCATTGTCAATTTTACAGCATTTTGTTTTAAGCTACTAGAAGTAGTTTTTTATTTAAAAAAAAAAAGGTAAAAATGGGAAATTTCTTAAGTTATAATACAACATTTTGTCAATTTTACGGCTTTTTTTACGCTATTGGAAGTAGTTTTTTTTAAAAAAAAAGGTAAAAAGGGGTAATTTTTAAGTTATAGTACAGCATTTTGTTTATTTTATAGCGTTTTGTTTTAAGCTATTTGAAGTAGTTTTAAAAAAAAAGGCAAAAGGGGTAATTTCTTAAGTTATAGTACAGCATTTTATCTATTTTACAGCGTTTTGTTTTAACCTATTTGAAGTATTTTTTTTAAAAAGGAAAAAAGGGTTAATTTCTTAAGTTATAGTACAACATTTTTTCTATTTTACCGCGTTTTGTTTTAAGCTATTGGAAGTAGTTTTTAAAAAAAAAGGGGAAAAAGGTGTAATTCTAAAGTTATAGTACAGCATTTTGTCTGTTTTACAGCGTTTTGTTTTAAGCTATTTGAGGTAGTTATTTTAAAAAAAAGGTAAAAGTGGGTAATTTCTTAAGTTATAGTACATCATTTTTTCTATTTTACAACGTTTTGTTCTAAGCTATTGGAAGTAGTTTTTTTTTTAAAAAGGTAAAAAGAAATAACTTCTTAAGTTATAGTACAGCATTTTGTCTATTTTACAGCATTTTGTTCTAAGCTATTGCAAGTAGTTTTTTTTAAAAAAAAGGTAAAAGGGGGTAATTTCTTAAGTTATAGCATAGCATTTTGTCTATTTTACAGCAGTTTGTTTTAAACTATTGGAAGTAGTTTTTTAAAAAAAAAGGTAAAAAGGGGTAATTTCTTAAGTTATATTACAAAATTTTGTCTATTTTACAGCGTTTCGTCTTAAGCTATTGGAAGTAGTTTTTTTTAAAACAGGTAAAAGGGGGTATCTTAGGTTATAGTACAGCATTATGTCTATTTTGCAACGTTTTGTTTTAGGCTATTGGAAGTAGTTTTTTTTTAAAAAAAAGGTAAAATGGAGTAATTTGTTAAGTTATAGTACAACATTCTGTTTATTTTACAGCGTTTTGTTTTAAACTATCGGAAGTAGTTTTTTTTAAAAAAAATGTAAAAATGGGAAATTCTTTAAGTTATAATACAGAATTTTATCTATTTTACAGCGTTTTGTTTAAAGCTATTAGAAGTTGTTTTTTTTTAAAAAAGGTAGAAAGGGGTATTTTCTTAAGTTATATTACAATATGTTATCTATTTTGCAGCGTTTTGTTTTAAGCTATTGGAAGTAGTTTTTTTTTAAAAAAGGTAAAAAAGAGTAATTTCTTAAGTTATAGTACAACATTTTGTCTATTTTACAGCATTTTGTTTTAAGCTATAGGAAGTAGTTTTTTTAAAAAACAGGTAAAAGAGGGTAATTTCTTATGTTATAGTACAATATTTTGTCTATTTTACAGCTTTTTGTTTTAAGCTATTGGAAGTTGTTTTTTCAAAAAAAAAGGCAAAAGGGGTTAATTTGTTAAGTTATAAAACAACATTCTGTCTATTTTGCAGCGTTTAATTTTAGGCTATTGGAAGTAGTTTTTTTTTTAAAAAAAAAGGGAAAAGGGGAAAAAAATTAAGTTATAGTACAGCATTTTGTCTATTTTGCAGCATTTTTTTTATGCTATTAGAAGTAGTTTTTTTAAAAAAAAGGTAAAAGGGGTAGTTTCTTAAGTTATAGTATAACATTTTGTCTATTTTACCACGTTTTGATTTAAGCTATTGAAAGTAGTTTTTTTAAAAAAAGAAGATAAAAAGTGGTAATTTCTTAAGTTATAGTACAGCATTTTGTCTATTCTACGGCGTTTTATTTTAAGATATTGGAAGTAGTTTTCTTTTAAAAAGGTAAAAAAGGGTAATTTCTTAAGTTATAGTACCGCATTTTGTCTATTTTACAGCGTTTTGTTTTAAGCAATTGGAAGTAGTGTTTTTTTAAAAAAGTAAAAAGGGGTAATTTCTTAAGTTGTAGTACGACATTTTGTCTATTTTACCGCATTTTGTTTTAAGCTATTGGAAATAGTTTTTTTTTTAAAAGAAAGTAAAAAGGGGAAACTTTTTATGTTGTAGTACAGCATTTTGTTTCTTTTACAGCGTTTTATTTTAAGCTATTGGAAGTTGTTTTTTTTTAAAAAGGTGTAAGGGGTAATTTCCTAAGTAATAGAATATCATTTTGTCTATTTTACAGCGTTTTGTTTTAAGCTATTGGAAGTAGTTTTTTTTTAAAAATGGTATAAATGTGTAATTTATTAAGTTACAATACAACATTTTGTTTATTTTACAGCGTTTTATTATAAACTATTGGAAGTTGTTTTTTTTTTTCAAAAAAAGGTAAAAGGATAATTTCATAAGTTATAGTACAATTTTTGTCTATTTTACATCTTTTTGTATTAACCTATTGGAATTAGTTTTTTTTTTTAAATAAAAAGGGTAATTTCTTAAGTTATAGTATATCATTTTGTCTATTTTACAGCTTTTTGTTTTGAGCTATTGGAAGTAGTGTTTTTCTTAAAAAAAGGTAAAAGGGGGTAATTTCTTTAGTTATAGTACAGCATTCTGTCTATTTACAGCGTTTTGTTTTAAGCTATTGGAAGAAGTTTTTTTAAAAAAAAGGCAAGAATGGGTAATTTTTTGAGTTATAGTACTACACTTTGTCTAGTTTACAGCGTTTTGTTCTTAGCTATTAGAAGGAGTGTTTTTTTTAAAAAGGTAAAAAGGGGTAATTTCTTAAGTTATAGTACAATATTTTTTTTATTTTACAGCGTTTGATTTTAAGCTATTTGAAGTTGTTTTTTTAAAAGGTAAAAGGAGGTTATTTCTTATGTTATAGTACAACATTTTGTCTATTTTATAGCGTCTTTTTAAGCTATTGGAAGTAGTTTTTTTTTAAAAAAAATAAAAGGGGAAATTTCTTAATTTATAGTAAAGCATTTTTCTATTTTATAGCGTTTTGTTTTTGGCTAATGGAAGTAGTTTTAAAAAAAAAAGGTAAACAGGGGTAATTTCTTAAGTTATAGTATAGCATTTTTTCTGTTTTACGGTGTTTTGTTTTAAGCTATTGGAAGTAGTTTTTTTTTAAAAGGTGAAAGGGGTTAATTTCCTAAGTTATAACATAGCATTTTTTCCATTTTTCGAAGTTTTGTTTTAAGCTATTGGAAGTAGTATTTTTTAAGAAAAAAAGGTAAATAGGGGTAATTTCATAAGTTATAGTACATCATTCTTTCTATTTTACAGCGTTTTGTTTTAAGCTATTGGAAGCGGTTTTTTTAAAAAAAGGTAAAAAGGGGTAATTTCTTATGTTATAGTGCATCATTTTGTCTAATTTACAACGTCTTGTTTTAAGCTGTCAGAAGTATATTTTTTTTATAAAAAATGGTAAAAAGGGGAAAATTTTAAGTTATAGTATAGCATTTTGTCTATTTTACAGCGTTTTGTTTTAAGCTATTGGAAGTAGTTTTTTTTTTAAAAAAAAAGTAAAAATGGTTAATTTCTTAAGTTATAGTACATGATTTTGTCTATTTTACAACGTTTTGTTTTAAGCAATTGGAAGTATATTTTTTTTAAAAGGTAAAAAGGGGTAATTTCTTAAGTTATAGTACAACATTTTGTCTATTTTACTGCGTTTTGTTTTAAGCTATTGGGAGTTGGTTATTTTTAAAACAGGTGAAAGGGGGTAATTTCTTAAGTTATAGTACATCATTTTGTCCATTTTACAGCGTTTTGTTTTAAGTTATTGGAAGTAATTTTTTTAAAAAAAAAGGTAAAAGGGGATAATTTGTTAAGTTATAGTACAACATTCTGCCTATTTTACAGCTTTTTGTTTTAAGCTATTGGAAGTAGGTTTTTTTAAAAAAAAGGTAAAAAGGGGAAATTTTTTAAGTTATAGTACAACATTATGTCTATTTTAGAACGTTTTTTTCTAAGCTATTGGAAGTAGTTTTTTTTTTTAAAAAAGGTAAAAAGGTGTATTTTCTTAAGTTATAGTACAACATTTTGTCTATTTTACAGTGTTTTGTTTTAAGCTACTGGAAGTAGTTTTTTTTAAAAAAAAAGGGAAAAGGGGGTAATTTCTTAAGTTATATTACAAAATTTTGTCTATTTTACAGCGTTTTATTTTATGCTATTGAAAGTAGTTATTTTATTTAAAAAAAAGTAAAAGTGGGTAATTTAATAAGTTATAATACAGCATTTTGTCTATTTTACAGCGTTTTGTTTTAAGCTATTGGAAGTAATTTTTTTTAAAAAGATAAAAGGGGGTAATTTGTTAAGTTATAGTACAACATTCTGTCTATTTTACAGCGTTTTTTTAAGCTATTTGAAAGTACTTTTTTTTAAATAAAGGTGAAAAGGCGAAATTTTTTAAGTTATAGTACATAATTTTGTCTATTTTACAGCGTTTTGTTTTAAGTTATTGGAAGTACTTTTTAAAAAAAAGATAAAAAAGTGTATTTTCTTAAGTTATATTACAACATTTTGTCTATTTTACAGCGTTTTGTTTTAAGCTATTGGAAGTAGTTTTTTTTTAAAATAAAAAAGGTAAAAGGGGGTAATTTCTTAAGTTATAATGCAGCATTTTGTCTATTTTACAGCGTTTGGTTTTATGCTATTGGAAGTAGTTTTTTTTAAAACAAGAAAAAGAGGGTAATTTCTTAAGTTATAGTACAACATTTTGTCTATTTTACAGCCTTTTGTTTTAAGCTATTGGAAGTAGTTTTTTTTTAAAAAAAGGTAAAAGGGGGTAATTTTTTAAGTTATAATACAACATTGTGTCTATTTTACAGCGTTTTATTTTAAGCTATTGGAAGTAGTTTTTTTTTTTAAAAAGGTAAAAAGGGAAAAAAAATTAAGTTATAGTACAACATTTTGTCTATTTTGCAGCGTTATGTTTTAAGCTATTAGAAGTGGTTTTTTTAAAAAAAGGGTAAAGGGGGGTAATTTCTTAAGTTATAATGCAGCATTTTGTCTATTTTACAGTTGTTTTGTTTTAAGCTTTGGAAGTAGTTTTTTAAAAAAAAAGTTAAATAGGGGTAATTTCTTAAGTTATAGTACAGCATTTTGTCTATTCTACAGCGTTTTGTTTTAAGCTATTTACAATTTTTTTATTTTAAAAAAACGGTTAGAAGGTGTAATTTCTTAAGTTATAGTACAACATTTTGTCTATTTTAAAGCGTTTTTTTTAAGTTATTGGAAGTAGTGTTTTTTTAAAAAAAGGGGTAATTCTTAAATTATAGTCCAGCATTTTGTCTATTTTTCAACATTTTATTTTAAGCTATTGGAAGTAGTTTTTTAATAAAAAATGGTAAAAAGGGGAAAAAATTTAAGTTATAGTACAGCATTTTGTCTATTTTACAACGTTTTGTTTTAAGCTATTGGAAGTAGTTTTTTTAAAGAAGGTATAAGGCGTAATTTCTTAAGTTATAGAACAGCATTTTGTCTATTTTACAGCGTTTTGTTCTAAGCTATTGGAAGTAAATTTTTAAAAAAAAAAGGTACACATGGGTAATTTCTTAGGTTACAGTGCAACATTTTGTCTATTTTACAGCGTTTTGTTTGAAGCTATTGGAAGTATATTGAAAAAAAGGTATAAATGGGTAATTTCTTAAGTTACAATACAACATTTTGTCTATTTTACAGCGTTTTGTTTTAAGCTATTGGAAGTAGTTTTTTTGTTCAAAAATAAAGGTAAAAAGAGATAATTTCTTAAGTTATAGTACAACTTTTTGTCTATTTTACAGCTTTTTGTATTAACCTATTGGAATTAGTTTTTTTAAAAGTAAAAAAGGGGTAATTTCTTAAGTTATAGTATATCATTTTTTCTATTTTAGAGCGTTTTGTTTTAAGCAATTGGAAATAGTTTTTTTTTTAAAAAAAAGGTAAAAACGGGTAATTTCTTAAGTTATAGTACAACATTCTGCCTATTTTACAACATTTTGTTTTAACCTATTGGAAGAAGTTTTATTTTAAAAAAAGGCAAAAATGGGTAATTTCTTAAGTTATAGTACAACATTTTGTCTATTTTACAGCGTTTTGTTTTAAGCTTTTAGAAGAAGTTTTTTTTTAAAAAAGGTAAAAATGGGTAATTTCTTAAGTTATAGTACAACATTTTGCCTATTTTATAACGTTTTGTTTTTAGCTAATAGAAGTAGTTTTTTTAGAAAAGGTAAACAGGGGTAATTTCTTAAGTTATAGTACAGTATTTTTTCTGTTCTACAGCGTTTTGTTTTAGCTATTGGAAGTAGTTTTTTTTAAAAAAGGTAAAAGGGGGTAATTTCCTAAGTTATAACACAGCATTTTGTTCATTTTACAGCGTTTTGTTTTAAGCTATTGGAAGTAGATGTTTTTAAGAAAAAAGGGTAAATAGGGGTAATTTCTTAAGTTATAGTACATCATTTCGTCTATTTTACAGCGTTTTGTTTTAAGCTATTGGAAACAGTTTTCTTTTTTTAGAAAACGGTAAAAGTGGGCAATTTCTCATGTTAAAGTACATCGTTTTGTCTATTTTACAACGTTTGGTTTTAAGCAATCGGAAGTAGATTTTTTTTATAAAAAAGGTAAAAGGGGAAATTTTAAATTATGGTGTAGCATTTTGTCTATTTTACAGCGTTTTGTTTTAAGCTGTTGGAATTAGTTTTTAAATAAAGAAAGTAAAAAGGGGTAATTTCTTAAGTTATAGTACAGGAATTTGTCTATTTCACAACGTTTTGTTTTAAGCAATTGGAAGTATTTCTTTAAAAGGTAAAAAGGGGTAATTTCTTAGGTTATAGTACAACATTTTGTCTATTTTACTGCGTTTTGTTTTAAGCTATTGGAAGTAGTTTTTTTTTAAACAGGCAAAAGGGCATAATTTCGTAAGTTATAGTACAGCATTTTGTCTATTTTATAGCCTTTTGTTTTAAGTTATTGGAAGTAATTTTTTTTCAATAAAGGTAAAAGGGTGTAATTTTTTAAGTTATAGTACAACATTGTACTTTGTTAAGTTATTATGCAACATTCAGTCTATTTTACAGCGTTTTGTTTTAAGCAATTGGAAGCAATTTTTTTTAAAAAAAGGTGAAAAGGGGAAATTTTTTAAGTTATAGTACAACATTTTGTCTATTTTACAACGTTTTTTTCTTAGCTATTGCAAGTAATTTTTTTTAAAAAAAGGTAAAAATGGTTAATTTCTTAAGTTATAGTACAACATTTTGTCTATTTTACAGCGTTTTGTTTTAAGCTATTGGAGGTAGTTTTTCTAAAAAAAGGTAAAAAGGGGTAATTTCTTAAGTCATATTACAAAATTTTGTCTATTTTACAGCGTTTTATTTTAAGCTATTGGAAGTGGTTTTTAAAAAAAAGAAGGTAAATGTGGGTAATTTCATAAGTAATAATACAGCATTTGTGCATTTTACAGCGTTTTGTTTTAAGCTATTGGAAGTAGTTTTTTTTAAAAAGGTAAAAGGGGGTAATTTGTTAAGTTATAGTACAGCATCTTGTCTATTTTACAGTGTTTTGTTTTAAGCTACTGGAAGTAGTTTTTAAAAAAAGAAGGTAAAAAGGGGTAATTTCTTAAGTTGTAGTACAATATTTTGTCTATTTTACAGCATTTGGTTTTATGCTATTGGAAGTAGCTTTTTTTTAAAAAATAGGTAAATGGGGATAATTTCTTAAGTTATAGTATAACATTTTGTCTATTTTATAGCCTTTTGTTTTAAGATATTGGAAGTAGTTTTTTTTAGAAAGGGTAAAAGGGGGTAATTTTTTAAGTTACAATACAACATTGTGTCTATTTTACAGCATTTTATTTTAAGCAATTGGAAGTTTTTTTTTTAAAAAGGTAAAATTGGAAAAAAAATTATGTTATAATACAGCATTTTATCTATTTTACAGAATTTTTTTTAAGCTATTAGAAGTGGTTTTTTAAAAAAAAGGTAAAAATGGATAATTTCTTAAGTTATAGTGCAGCATTTTGTCTATTTTACAGCGTTTTGTTTTAAGCTATTGGAAGTAGTTTTTTAAAAAAAAAAGATAAAAAGGGGTAATTTCTTAAGTTATAGTACAGCATTTTGTCTATTCTACAGCGTTTTGTTTTAAGCTATTTGAAGTAGTTTTTTTAAAAAAGGTAAAAAGATGTAATTTCTTAAGTTATAATACAACATTTTGTCTATTTTACAACGTTTTGTTTTAAGCTATTGGAAGTAGTTTTTTAAAAAAAAGGTAAAAAGGGAAACTTTTTTAAGCTATAGTACATCATTTTGTCTATTTCACAATGTTTTTTTTAAGCTATTGGAATTAGTTTTTTTTTAAAAAGGTACAAGGGGTAATTTGTTATATTATAGAACAACATTTTCTCTATTTTACAGCGTTTTGTTTTAAGCCATTGGAAGTAGTTTTTTTAAAAAAAAATGGTATAAATGGGTGATTTTTAAGTTGCAGTACAGCATTTTGTCTATTTTACAGCGTTTTGTTTTAAGCTATTGGAAGTAGTTTTTTTAAAAAGGTAAAAGGGGGTAATTTCTTAAGTTATAGTACAACATTCTGTCTATTTTACAGCGTTTTGTTTTAAAATATTGGAAGAAGTTTTTAAAAAAAAGGGGCAATTGCTTAAGTTATAGTACAACATTTTGTCTATTTTACATCGTTTTTTAAGCTAATGGAAAGAGTTTTTTTTAAAAAAAAAGTTAAAAATGGGTAATTTCTTAAGTTATAGTACAATACTTTGTCTATTTTACAGCGTTTTGTTTTAAGCTATTGGAAGCAGCTTTCTTTTTTAAAAAAAGGGTAAAAAGGGGTAATTTCTTAAGTTATAGTACAACATTTTATCTATTTTACAGCATTTTGTTTTAAGCTATTGGAAGTAGTTTTTTTAAAAAGGTAAGAAGGGGTAATTTCTTAAGTTATAGTAATCATTTTGTCTATTTTCCAGCGTTTTGCTTTAAGATATTGGAAGTTTTTTTTTTAAAAAAAAAGGTAAAAAGGGTAATTTCTTAAGTTATAGTGCAGCATTTTGTCTATTTTGCAGCGTTTTGTTTCATGCTATTGGAAGTAGTTTTTTATGAAAAAAGGTAAAAGGGGGTAATTTCTTAAGTTACAGTACAACGTTTTGTCCATTCTACAGCATTTTCTTTTAAGCTATTGGAAGTATTTTTTTAAAATAGTAAAATAGGTAATTTCTTAAGTTATAGCACAGCATTTTGCCCATTTTATAGCTTTTAGTTTTAAGCTATTGGAAGTAATTTTTTAAAAAAAAGGTAACCAGGCGTAATTTCTTAAGTTATAATACAGCATTTTTCTCTATTTTACAGCGTTTTGTTTTAAGCTATTGGAAGCAGTTTTCTCTTTTTAAAAAACGGTAAAAAGGGATAATTTCTTAAGTTATAGTATAACATTTTGTCTATTTTAAAGCGTTTTGTTTTAAGCTATTGGAAGTAGTTTTTTATATAAAAAAGGGTAAAAAGGGGAATTTTTTTGAAGTTATAGTACAACATTTTGTCTATTTTACAGCATTTTGTTTTAAGCAATTGGAAGTAGTTTTTTTTAAAAAAGGTAAAAAGGGGTAATTTCTCAAGTTGAAGCAGTTATAGCACAACATTTTTGTCTATTTTACAGCGTTTTTTAAGCTACTAGAGGTAGTTTTTTAAAAAAAAGGGTAAAACGGGGTAATTTCATATGCTATAGTACAATATTTTTGTCTATTTTACAGCATTTTGTTTTAACATGTTGGAAGTAATTTACTTTAGAACGTAAAAATGGGTAATATCTTAAGTTATTGTACAGCATTTTGTCTTTTTTACAGCGTTTTGTTTTAAGCTTTTGGAAGTAGTTTTTTTCTAAATGGTAAAAAAGGGTAATTTCTTATGTTATAGTACAACATTTTGTCAATTTTACAGCATTTTGTTTTAAGCTATTGGAAGTAGTTTTTTTTAAAAGATAAAAAGGGTTAATTTCAGAAGTTATTGTATAGCATTTCCTCTATTTTACAACGTTTTGTTTTAAGACATCGGAAGCAATTTTTTTAAAAAAAAAAGGTAAAATGGGGTAATTTCATAAGTTATAGTACAACATTTTGTCAATTTTACAGCGTTTTGTTTCTTGCTATTGGAAGTAGTTTTTATTCAAAAAAGGTAAAAAGAGTTAATTTCTTAAGTTAATGGTACAACATTTTGTCTACTTTACAGCATTTTGTTTTAAGCTATTGGAAGTAATTTTTTAAAAAGGTAATAAGGGGTAATTTCTTATGTTACAGTAAAAAAATTTGTCTATTTTACAGAGTTTTGTTTTAAGCTAGTGGAAATCGTTTTTTTTAAAAGGTAAAATGGGTAATTTCTTAATTTATAGTACAACATTTTGTCTATTTTACAGCTTTTTGTTTTAGGCAATTGGAAGTAGTTATTTTTAAAAAGGGTAAAATGAGGTAATTTCTCAAGTTATAGTTCAACATTTTGTCCATTATGCAGCGTTTTGTCTTAAGCTATTGGAAGTAATTTTTTTCTTTGAAAACGTAAAATGGGGTAATTTCTTAAGTTATAGTACAACGTTTTGTCTATTTTACAATGTTTTGTTTCAAGCTATTGGAAGTAGTTGTTTTTAAAAAAAGGTAAAACGATGTAATTTCTTAAGTTAATAGTACTGCATTTTGTCTACTTTCCAGCGTTTAGTTTTAAGCTATTGGATGTAATTTTTTTTTAAAAAGGTAATAAGGGGTAATTTCTTAAGTTATAGTACAACATTTTGTCTATTTTAAAGCGTTTTGTTTTAAGCTATTGAAAGACGTTTTTTTAAAAGGTAAAAATAGGAAATTTCTTAAGTTATAGTACAACATGTTGTCTATTTTACAGCGTCATGTTTTAAGCTATTGGTTTTCTTTTTAAAAAGGTAAAAAGGGGTAATTTCTTAAGATATAGTACAGCATTTTGTCTATTTTACAGCGTTTTGTTTTAAGCTATTAGAAATATTTTTTTTGAATAAGGTAAAATGGAGTAATTTCTTAAGTTATAGTACGACATTTTGTCTTTTTTACAGCGTTTTGTTTTAAGCTATTAGAAGTAGTTTTTTTAAAAAAGGTAAAAAGGAGTAATTTCTTAAGTCATAGTACAACATTTTGTCTATTTTACTGCGTTTTGTTTTAAGCTATTAGATGTAGTTTTTTTTAAAAAAGGTAAAAAGGGGTATTTTCTTAAGTTATATTACAATATTTTATCTATTTCACAGCGTTTTGTTTTAAGCTACTGGAAGTAGTTTTTTTTAGAAAAAGGTAAAAAGGGGTAATTTCTTAAGTTATAGTACGACATTTTGTCTATTTTACAGCATTTTGTTTTAAGCTATTGGAAGTATTTTTTTTTAAAACAGGTAAAATGGGTTAATTTCTAATTTTATAGTACAACATTCTGTCTATTTTACAGCTATTTGTATTAAGCTATTGGAAGTAGTATTTTAAAAAAATCTTAAAAGGGGGTAATTTGTTAAGTTATAAAACAACATTCTGTCTATTTTACAGCGTTTTATTTTAAGCTATTGGAAGTAGTTTTTTTTAAAAAAAGGGAAAAAAGGAAAAAATTTAAGTTATAGTACAACATTTTGTCTATTCTATAGCATTTTGTTTTATGCTATTAGAAGTATTTTTTTTAAAAAAAGGTAAAAAAGGGTAATTTCTTAAGTTATAGTACAACATTTTGTCTATTTTACCGCGTTTTGATTTAAGCTATTGGAAGTAGTTTTTTTTTTTAAAATATAAAAAGGGGTAATTTCTTAAGTTATAGTACAACATTTTGTCTATTCTACGGTGTTTTATTTTAAGATATTGGAAGTAGTTTTCTTTTAAAAACGGTAAAAAGGGGTAATCTCTTAAGTTATAGTACCGCATTTTGTCTATTTTACAGCGTTTTGTTTTAAGTTATTGGAAGTAGTGTTTTTCTTAAGAAGTAAAAAGGGGTAATTTCTTAAGTCATAGTACAGCATTTTGTCTGTTTTACCGCATTTTGTTTTAAGCTATTGAAGTAGTTTTTTTTTTAGAAAAAGGTAAAAGGGGGAATTTTTTTAAGTTATAGTACAACATTTTGTTTATTTTACAGCGTTTTGTTTTAATCTATTGGAAGTTGTTTTTTTTAAAAAGGTATAAGGGGTAATTTAAGTTATAGAACTGCATTTTTACTATTTTACGGCGTTTTGTTTTATGCTATTGGAAGTAGTTTTTTTTAAAAAAAGGGTATACAAATGGGTAATTTCTTAAGTTACAATACAACATTTTGTTTATTTTACAGCGTTTTATTATATGCTATTGGAAGTTGTATTTTTTTCAAAAAAAGGTAAAAAGGCTTAATTTCTTAAGTTATAGTACAATTTTGGTCTATTTTACAGCTTTTTGTATTAACCTATTGGAATTAGTTTTTTTTAAAGTGAAAAGGGGTAATTTCTTAAGTTATAGTATATCATTTTGTCTATTTTACAGCGTTTTCTTTTAAGCTATTGGAAGTAGTGTTTTTTTTTAAAAGGTAAAATGGGGTAATTTCTTTAGTTATAGTACAGTATTCTGTCTATTTTACAGCGTTTTGTTTTAAGCTATTGGAAGAAGTTGTTTTTTTAAAAAAAGAAAAAAATGGTTAATTTCTTGAGTTATAGTACAACATTTTGTCTATTTTACAGCGTTTTGTTTTTAGCTATTAGAAGGAGTGTTTTTTTTTAAAATGGTAAAAAGAGGTAATTTCTTAAGCTATAATAAAACATTTTGTTTATTTTATAGCGTTTGGTTTTAAGCTATTTGAAGTATTTTTTTTGAAAGGTAAAAGGAGGTTATTTCTTAAGTTATAGTACATCATTTTGTCTATTTTACAGCATTTTGTTTTAAGCTATTTGAAGTAGTTTTTTTTTTTAAAAAAAGTAAAAGGGGCAATTTCTTAAGTTATAGTACAACATTTTTCTATTTTATAGCGTTTTGTTTTTAGCTAATGGAAGTAGGTTTTTAAAAAAAAAGGTTGTAACAACCCGCATATTTATCGATTGTATATTTAAATATTTTATTTAAATATAACATCAATTGTCGGATCATAGTCCGAAAAGTTACTTTCTGCAAACGGTCGAATTGGGTCTCAAGACCACTTCCATTGAGTTCAAAACGTCGTTTGCGATCTATTTGAGTATAAACTTCGATATATTTGGAGTAAGTCGAATTTTGCTATTTGCTAAGTGGGCTTTTGGGTTTGGGTTTCACCCAAACTATTCTATAAACCAACTCAGCCCTTCTCTCCTTCCATTCACTTATTTATTTCATAAAAACTTAAGCTAAAAACTGATAATGGTGGAAGAGAAAGGAAATTAGAAACTCCTAGCCCTAGATCCTCTTGCAAATCCAAATTCTTGCTCCAAAATCAAAGAGAAGCCATTGGTAAGCTCTTCTTCATCTTCTCCAACTCTTCTCCCCTTCAATTTCAGAAAGTTTTCCTAAACCTAACTTAGGAAAATACTTGTTTGTTCTTAGATTGAAGCTTTTTGAGTTGAAGTAGTGATTAGTTGGTCTTCTCCTTGTGTTTTAGCTCCTTCATCTTCTTTGTTTGTGAGGTTAAAAGGTGAGTTTTGAACTCACATCTACTTCTCTTGATTTCATTGATGTTGGGCATGATTTCCTAGTACTTGTTCATATGCTCTTGTTTTTGGTTCGGATTGAATTGGAGAATGTCCAAATTTTTAGTGTTGGGTTCAATTCTTTAAATATCCTAACTTTGATGTTTGAATATGTTTTTGGTTGCGAATCGGAGAGCTAATGGAGCTGGGGTATCTATTGGCTAAGGCTCCTTAACTCTATTGCTCGAACGGTCGCATTTTGGAAGAACTTGCATTTCATTGGAAAAAGGGGCAGAAACTGCAGAAATATGCAGTTCGGCCGACCGAGCCCTGTAGCCGGTCGACCGACCTGCTCATGTCGAGTTTTTTTTATTTCCTGCATCTGGTCAGCCGACAGAGCCCTGCAACCGGTCGACCGACCTGCTCATGTTTTGCCTGTTTTGCCTATTTTTGCATATTTTGATTTGTTTTCCAAATTTTATCGATTCAAGTTGCTTCTTAGTGGGTGTTATTGCCTATTTGACTTTGATAACTTATTTTCGACCTCATCCACGGGTTTTATAAAATAATCTTTCTAATCATATTAAAAGCTCGTTTCTCCAATTTATAAATTCTATTTAAACACACGCACAAATATTCGCACTTCGAGCGAAGTGGAAGGGTGGTTAAATGGTTGGGCAAAACACGGACCATGAATCTGTGCATTTATCTTTTCGATTATTCCCCGACCTATTCAATTGATCGCTCTGACCTTCGGGTTTGGTTTACTGAGGATATGAGGTGAATTTTGTACTGCTTTGAGTGTGAAATTAACTAACGGATAGTAAACCGTTTAGTGCGAACGGGTGGTTATGGGACTCACGTTACCACTTTTCGGATTCCTTTCTGATAGTTTGTGACACATGCTGCCTTTGGGATAGTGTCTTCGGAGTGTCTCCTCTGGCTTGTTGCCTTTAATATCGCTTTTGGAGTTGGTCCTTTGCCCCGACTCGAGAGATAATTAGGATTGTCGGTTACCTTTAGTATTGCTTTCGGAGTGGTTCTTCTTCACCACCGCTCAAGAGATATCGGAGTGGTTCTTCTTCACCACCGCTCAAGAGATATTGGAGTGGTTTCTTCACCACCGCTCAAGAGTTATTGGAGTGGTTTCTTCACCACCGCTCAAGAGATATTGGAGTGGTTTCTTCACCACCGCTCATGTTGTTTCATTTATATGTATATTCCCTTGGTATCGCCCTTCGGTGTTGGTCATTATGAGCCGCATGATGCGTAGCGTTTACCTTGTGGAACTTGTATACCTTATTGGTATTTGTTATTGCCTTTTGACTTGCTTTGGGATATTCTTATCCTTTGTTTCTTTATGTTGCCGATGGTATGAGGCTTGTTCTATATGATTCATCTTTCGTTAGATGATTGTGTTATCTCTTTTAGAGATATCTATTATGCTTTGTAACCTTGCAGGTTTATTGTTGTTCAGTTTATCTAACTGATTTGTTTAGCTAGACTGACCCGTGTATTAATTACTCGGGTCAGACCGAGATCTTTCAGGTTAGGTGCCTTTGGACTTAGCCTATGTTGCTTCCGCATGGATTACTCCGCTAGCTTCTTTTTGTCATAGCTTTTTGTGTAGTCCTATTTTGCTGTAACTCTGATATGTATTCTTGCGAACTCATTTGTATATTGTGGTTTGCTATACCACTTGACATGTATTATTTTGTATACTCCGTTGCGTATCAATATTTGTGTATATGATGATCAACTGTTTTGTGATGTATATTACATTTGAGTTGTTATATTCTGTTCTGATAGATCCTCTAGCCACCTATGGTTTTGTTTTAAGTATTCATTGGATATGTCGATCTGTTGGGTAAAGCAATTGTCGATGTATTCAATAGATAATTAAAGCAAGGCTATAGATGGTCGCTCCTAAACAGCCTTATTCTCCGTGTTAGCAGACGGTATTATCTATTAACACTCTTTGCTAGCGTGGGTATAGAGGTGGGGCGTCACAAAGGCAGACAGGGGTAATTTCTTAAGTTATAGTACAACATTTTTTCTGTTTTACGTTGTTTTGTTTAAGCTATTGGAAGTAGTTTTTTTTTTAAAAGGTAAAAGGGGGTAATTTCCTAAGTTATAACACAACATTTTTTCCATTTTACAAAGTTTTGTTTTAAGCTATTGGAAGTAATTTTTTTTAAGAAAAAAGGGTAAATAGGGGTAATTTATTAAGTTATAGTACATCATTTTGTCTATTTTACAGCGTTTTGTTTTAAGCTATTGGAAGCATTTTTAAAAAAAAAGGTAAAAAGGGGTAATTTCTTATGTTATAGTACATGATTTTGTCTATTTTATGACATTTTGTTTTAAGCAATTGGAAGTATGTTTTTTTTTAAAAGGTAAAAGGGGGTAATTTCTTAAGTTATAGTACAACATTATTTCTATTTTACTGTGTTTTGTTTTAAGCTATTGGGAGTAGGTTTTTTTTAAAACAGGTAAAAGGAGGTAATTTCTTAAGTTATAGTACAACATTTTGTCTATTTTACAGCGTTTTGTTTTAAGTTATTGGAAGTAAATTTTTTTCCAAAAAAGGTAAAGGGGGGTAATTTGTTAAGTTATAGTACAGCATTTTGTCTATTTTACAGCGTTTTGTGTTAAGCTATTGGAAGTAGTTTTTTTAAAAAGGTAAGAAGGGGTAATTTCTTAAGTTGTAGTACATCATTTTGTCTATTTTGCAGCGTTTTGTTTTAAGCTATTGGAAGTGTTTTTTTTAAAAAAAAGGTAAAAAGGGTAATTTCTTAAGTTATAATACATCATTTTCCTATTGTACGGCGTTTTGTTTTACGCTATTGGAAGTCTTTTTTTATAAAAAAAAGGTAAAATGGGGTAATTTCTTAAGTTATAGTACAGCATTTTGTCTACTCTACATCATTCTCTTTTAAGCTATTGGAAGTATTTTTTTTTTAAACAGTAAAAGAGGTAATTTCTTAAGTTATAGTACCGCTTTTTGTTTATTTTACAGCATTTTGTTTTAAGCTATTGGAAGTAGTTTTTTTTAAAAGTTAAGAAGGGGTAATTTCTTAAGTTATAGTACAACATTTTATTTATTTTACAGCATTTTGTTTTAAGCTATTGGAAGTAGTTTTTTTAAAAAGGTAAGAAGGGGTAATTTCTTAAGTTATAGTACATAATTTTGTCTATTTTGCAGCGTTTTGTTTTAAGCTATTGGAAGTGGGTTTTTTTTAAAAAAAGGTAAAAAGGGTAATTTCTTAAGTTATAGTACAACATTTTGTCTATTGTACGGCGTTTTGTTTTAAGCTATTGGAAGTCGTTTTTTTATAAAAAAAGGTAAAAGGGGGTAATTTCTTAAGTTATAGTATATCATTTTGTCTACTCTACAACATTCTCTTTTAAGCTATTGGAAGTAATTTTTTTTAAACTGTAAAAGAGGTAATTTCTTAAGTTTTAGAACAGCTTTTTGTCCATTTTGCAATGTTTTATTTTATGCTATTGGAAATAGTTTTTTTAAAAATAGGTAAAAAGGGGTAATTTTTAAGTTATAGTACAACATTTTGTCTATTTTATAGCGTTTTGTTTTAAGCTAATGTAAGTTGTTTTTTTGTTAGAAAAGGTAAAAAAGGGTAATTTCTTAAGTTATAGTACAACATTTTTTCTTTTTTATAGCATTTTGTTTTAATTTATTGGAAGTAGTTTTTTTAAAAAAAAGGTAAAGGGGGTAATTTCTTAAGTTATAGCACAACATTTTTCCCATTTTACAGCGTTTTGTTTTAACCTATTGGAAGTAATTTTTAAAATAAAAAGGTAAGCGTGGGTAATTTCTTAAGTTATAGTATAGCATTTTGTCTATATTACAGCGTTTTGTTTTAAGATATTGAAAGCAGTTTTCTCTTTTTTAAAAACGGTAAAAAGGGATAATTTCTTAAGTTATAGTATAAAATTTTGTCTATTTTACAGCGTTTTGTTTTAAGCTATTGGATATAGTCTATTTTATAAAATAAAGGTAAAAGGGGGAATTTTTTAAGTTAAAGTACAACATTTTGTCTTTTTTACAGCATTTTGTTATAAGCTATTGGAAGTTGTTTTTTAAAAAAAAAAGGTAAAAATGGGTGATTTCTCAAGTTATAGTACAGCATTTTGCCTATTTTATAGTGTTTTGTTTTAAGCTATTGAAAGTTGTTTTTTTTTAAAAGGTAAAAAGGGGTAATTTCTTAAGTTATAGTATAACATTTTGTCTATTTTACAACGTTTTGTTTTAAGCTATCAGAAGTAGGTTTTTTTTAAAACAGGTAAAAGGGGGTAATTTCTTAATTTATAGTACATCATTTTTTCTATTTTACCGCGTTTTGTTTTAAGCTATTGGAAGTAGTTTTTTTTAAAAAAAGGTAAAAGGGGGTAATTTGTTAAGTTACAGTACATCATTCTGTCTATTTTACATCTTTTTGTTTTAAGCTATTGCAAGTAGAATTTTTTTTAAAAACAAAGGTAAAAAGGGATAAAAATTTAAGTTATAGTACAACATTTTGTCTATTTTACAAGTTTGGCTCTAAGCTATTGGAAGTAGTTTTTATTAAAAAAAGGTTAAAAGGGATGATATCTTAATTATAGTACAGTTTTTGTCTATTTTACAGCGTTTTATTTTAAGCTATTGGAAGTAGTTTTTTAAAAAAAGAAGGTAAAAAGGGGTAATTTCTAAAGTTATAGTGCAACATTTTGTATTTTTTACAGCATTTTGTTTAAGCTATCAGAAGTAGTTTTTTTTAAACAGGTAAAAGGGGGTAATTTCATAAGTCATAGTACAGTATTTTGTCTATTTTACAGCGTATTGCTTTAAGCTATTGGAAGTAGTTTTTTTTAAAAGAAAAGTAAAAGGGGGTAATTTGTTAAGTTATAGTACAGCATTCTGTCTATTTTACAACATTTTGTTCTAAGCTATAAAAAGTAGTTTTTTTAAAAAGAAAAATACGTAAAAAGGAATTTTTTTTTAAAGTTTTGTACAATATTTTGTCTATTTTACAGCATTTTGTTTTAAGCTATTGGAAGTAGTTTTTTTTAAAAAAAAGGTAAAAATAGGTAATTTCTTAAGTTATAGTACAACATTTTGTCTATTTTACAGTTTTTTGTTTTAAACTATTGAAAGTAGTTTTTTTTTTAAAAACGTAAAAAGGGTAATTTTTTTTAAGTTATAGTACAACAGTTTGCGTTTTTTACAGCATTTTGTTTTAAGCTATTGGAAGTACTTTTTTTTAAACAGGTAAAAGTGGGTAATTTGTTAAGTTATAGTACAACGTTTTGTCTATTTTACAGCGTTTTGTTTTAAACAATTGAAAGTAGTTTTTTTTTAAAAGGTAAAAGGGGGTAACCTGTTAAGTTATAGTACAACATTCTGTCTATTTTACAACATTTTGTTCTAAGCTATGGGAAGTAGTTTTTTTTTAAAAAAAAAGATAAAAAGGAATTTTTTTTGAGTTATAGTATTACATTTTGTCTATTTTACAGCGTTTTGTTTTAGGCTATTATAAGTAGGTTTTTTAAAAAAAAGGTAAAAGGGGTAATTTCTTAAGTTATATTACAGCATTTCGTCTATTTTACAACGCTTTGTTTTAAGCTATTGGAAGTAATTTTTTTTTAAAAAAAGGTAAAAAGGGGTCATTTCTTAAGTTATAGTACAATATTTTGCCTATTTTATTTTAAGCCTTTTGATGTAGTTTTTTCTTAAAATAAGTAAAAGGGGTAATTCGTTAAGTTATAGTACAACATTTTGTCTTTTTTACAGCGTTTTGTTTTAAGCTATTGGAAGTAGTTTTTTTTAAAAGGTAAAAGGGGGTAATTTGTTAAGTTATAGTACAGCATTTTGTTTATTTTACAGCGTTTTGTTTTAAGCTATTGGAAGTAGTGTTTTTTTTGAAAAAAAAGTAAAAAGGTTAATTTCTTAAGTTATAGTATAGCATTTTGTCTATTTTACAGCGTTTTGTTTTAAGCTATTGGAAGAATTAAAAAAAAGTAAAAAGGGGAATTTTTAAGTTATAGTACAACATTTTGTCTATTTTATAACATTTTTTTTAAACTATTGGAAGTAGTTTTATTTTAGAACGGTATAAGGGGGTAATTTCTTAAGTTATAGAATAACATTTTTTCTATTTTAAAGCGTTTTGTTTTAAGCCATTGGAAGTAGTTTTTTTAAAAAGGTAAAAATGGGCGATTTCTTAAGTTATAGTACAACATTTTGTTTATTTTACAACGTTTTGTTTCAAGCTATTGCAAGCAGTTTTTTTTTTATAAAAAAGGTAAAAAGGGGTAATTTCTTAAGTTATAGTACAACATTTTGTCTATTTTACAACATTTTGTTTTAAACTATTTGAAGTAGTTTTTAAAAAGGGTAAAAAGGGGTAATTTCTTAAGTTATAGTACAGCGTTTTATCTATTTACAGCGTTTTGTTTTAAGCTATTGGAAGTAGTTTTTTTTTTAAAAAAACAAGTAAAAAGGGGTAATTTCTTAAGTTATGGTGTTGCATTTTGTCTATTTTAAGCCGTTCGTTTTAAGCTATTGGTAGTAGTTTTTTAAAAAAAAAAAGGTAAAAAGGGGTAATTTATTAAATTATAGTGCAGCATTGTCAATTTTACAGCGTTTTGTTTTAAGCTACTAGAAGTAGTTTTTTATTTTAAAAAAAAGGTAAAAAGGGGTAATTTCTTAAGTTATAATACAACATTTTGTCAATTTTACGGCTTTTTTTAAGCTATTGGAAGTAGTTTTTTTTTTAAAAAAAGGTAAAAGGGGGTAATTTTTTAAGTTATAATATAGCATTTTGTCTATTTTATAGCGTTTTGTTTTAAGCTATTTGAAGTAGTTTTTTTAAAAAAAAAGGCAAAAGGGGTAATTTCTTAAGTTATAGTACAGCGTTTTATCTATTTTACAGCATTTTGTTTTAACCTATTTGAAGTATTTTCTTTAAAGAGGTAAAAAGGGGTAATTTCTTAAGTTATAGTACAGCATTTTTTCTATTTTATCGTGTTTTGTTTTAAGCTATTGGAAGTTGTTTTTTTTAAAAAAAGGAAAAAAAAGTGTAATTTCTTAAGTTATAGTACAACATTTTGTCTATTTTACAGCGTTTTGTTTTAAGCTATTTGAGGTTGTTATTTTAAAAAAAGGTAAAAATGGGTAATTTCTTTAGTTATAGTACGTCATTTTTTCTATTTTACAACGTTTTGTTTTAAGCTATTGGAAGTAATTTTTAAAAAAAAAAGGTAAAAAGAAATAATTTCTTAAGTTATAGTACAACATTTTGTCTATTTTACCGCGTTTTGTTTTAAACTATTGGAAGTTGGTTTTTTTTAAAAAGGTAAAAGGGGGTAATTTTTAAGTTTTAGTACAACATTCCGTCGATTTTAAATCGTTTAGTTTTAAGCTATTGGAATAAGTTTTTTTTTGAAAAGGTAAAAAGGGGTAATCTCTTAAGTTATAGCACAACATTATGTCTATTTTATAGCGTTCTGTTTTAAGCTATTGGAAGTATTTTTTTTTAATAGGTAAAAGGGGTAATTTCTTAAGTTACAGTACAACATTTTGTCTATTTTACAGCGTTTTATTTTAAGCTATTGGTAATAGGTTTTTTAAAAAAAGGTAAAAGGTGTAATTTCTTAAGTTATAGCCTAGCATTTTGTCTATTTTACAACATTTTGTTTCAAGCTATTGGAAGAATTTTTTTTTAAAAAAAAGGTAAAAATGGGTAATTTCTTAAGTTATAGTAAATCATTTTGTTTATTTTACAGTGTTTTGTTTTAAGCTATTTGAAGTAGTTTTTTTTAAAAAAAAAGGTAAAAAGTGGTAATTTCTTAAGTTGTTGTACAATATTTTTTCGATTTTACATCCTTTTGTTTTAAGCTATTGGAAGTAGTTTTTTTTTAAAAAAGATAAAAGATGTTATTTCTTAAGTTATAGTACAACATTTTGTCTATTTTATCGCGTTTTGTTTTAAGCTATTTGAAGTAGTTTTTTTAAAATATGGTAAAAAGGTGTAATGTCTTAAGTTATAGTAAAACATTTTGTCTATTTTATAGTGTTTTGCTTTAAGCTATTTGAAGTAGTTTATTTTAATAAAAGGTAAAAAAGGGTAATTTCTTAAGTTATAGTACAACATTTTTTCGATTTTACTGCCTTTTGTTTTAAGCTATTGGAAGTATTTTTTTTCAAAAAAAAAGGTAAAAAAGGTAATTCTTAAGTTATAGTACAACATTTTGTCAACTTTGCAGCGTTATGTTTTAGGCTATTTGAAGTTATTTTTTTATAAAAATATGTTAAAAGAGGTTATTTCTTAAGTTATAGTACAACATTTTGTTAATATTACAGCATCTTGTTTTAAGCTATTGCAACTAGTTTTCTTAAAAAGGTAAAAGGGGGCAATTTCTTAAGTTATAGTACAGCATTTTGTCTATTTTACAGCATTTTGTTTTAAGCTATTGTAAGTAGTTTTTTTTTAAGAAAATGTAAAAGGGGTCATTTCTTAAGTTATAGTACAACATTTTGTCTATTTTATAGCGTTTTCTTTTAAGCTATTGGAAGTATATTTTTTTAAAGATAAAAAGGGTAATTTCTTAAGTTATAGTATAACATTTTGTCTATTTTACAGCGTTTTGTTTTAAGCTATTGGAAGTATTTTTTTAAAAGATAAAAGGGGAAATTTTTTAAGTTATAGTACAACATTATGTCTATTTTACAACGTTTTGTTTATAGCTATTGAAATTAGTTTTTAAAAAAAAAAGGTAAACAAGAGTAATTTCTTAAGTTATAGTACAACATATTGTCTATTGTACAGCGTTTTGTTTCAAGCTATTAGAAATAGTTTTTTTTTAAAAGGTAAAAAGGGGTAATTTCTTAAGTTATAGTGTAGCATTTTATGTATTTTACAGCGCTTTTTTAAGCTATTGGAAGTAGTTTTTTTAAAAAAAAGGTAAAAAGGGAAGTCATAGTACATCGTTTTGTCTATTTTACAGCGTTTTGTTTTCAGCTATTGGAAGTAATTTTTTTTTTAAAAAAGAAGTTAAAAAGGGGTAATTTCTGACGTTATTGTATAGCATTTTGTCTATTTTACAGCGTTTTGTTTCAAGCTATTGGAAGTATTTTTTAAAAA
Organism: Allium cepa; assembly: GCA_030765085.1. Taxonomy (NCBI): domain Eukaryota; kingdom Viridiplantae; phylum Streptophyta; class Magnoliopsida; order Asparagales; family Amaryllidaceae; genus Allium; species Allium cepa. The sequence goes on from CM060931.1 coordinate 890,755,154, forward strand.
AAAAAAAGGTAAAAAGAGGTAATTTCTTAAGTTAATAGTACAGCATTTTGTCTACTTTGCAGTGTTTTGTTTTAAGCTATTGGGAGTAAGGGTTAATTTCTTGAGTTATAGTACAACATTTCGCCTATTTTACAACGTTTTGTTTTAAGCTATTGGAAGATTTTTTTTAAAAGGTAAAAATGGGTAATTTCTTAAGTTATTGTATATCATTTTGTCTATTTTGCAGCGTTTTGTTTTAGGCAATTGGAAGTAGTTCTTTTTAAAAGGGTAAAAAGGGGTATTATTTAAATTATAGTACAGCATTTTGTCTATTATACAGCTTTTCGTTTTAAACTATTGGAAGTAGTTTTTTTAAAAAAACGTAAAAAGGGGTAATTTCTTGAGTCATATTACAATATTTTGTTTTAAGCTATTGGAAGTCGTTTTTTAAAAAAAGGGTAAAAATGGGTAATTTCTTAAGTTATAGTACAGCATTTTGTCTATTTAACAGCGTTTTGTTTTAAGCTATTGGATGTAATTTTTTTAAAAAGGTAAAAAGGAGTAATTTCTTAAGTTATAGTAAAGCATTTTGTCTATTTTACAGCGTTTTGTTTTAAGATATTGGAAGTAGTTTATTTTGAAAAGGTAAAAAGGGGTAATTTCATATATTATAGTATAGCATTTTGTCTATTTTACAGCGTTTTGTTTTATGCTATTAGAAGTAGTTTTTTTAAAAAAATGTAAAAAGGGGTAATTTCTTAAGTTATTGTACAGCATTTTGTCTATTTTACAACGTTTTATTTTAAGCTATTGGAAGTACTTTTTTTAAAAAAAGTAAAAAGGGGTAAATTCTTAAGTTATAGTAAAGAATTTTGTCTATTTTATAGCATTTTGTCTATTTTACAGCGTTTTGTTTTAAGCTATTAGATGTAGTTTTTTTAAAAAAAATGGTAAAAAGGGGTAATTTCTTAATTCATAGTACATCATTTTGTCTATTTTACAGCGCTTTGTTTTAAGCTATGGAAGTAGTTTTTTTTAAAAGGTAAAAAGCGGTAATTTCTTAACTTATAGTACAACATTTTGTCTATTTTACAGCGTTTTGTTTTAAGCTATTGGAAGTAGTTTTTTTAGAAAGGTAGAAGGGGTGATTTAATAAGTTATAGTACAGCATTTTCTTTATTTTATAGTGTTCTGTTTTAAGCTATTGGAATTAATTTTGTTTAAAAAAAAGGTAAAACGGGGTAATTTCTTAAGTTATATTATATCAATTTGTCTATTTTACAGCGTTTTGTCTTAAGCTATTGGAAGTAGTTTTTTTAAAAAAAATGTAAAAAAGGGTAATTTCTTAAGTTATGGTACATCATTTTGTCAATTTTACAGCGTTTTGTTTTAAGCTATTGGAAGTAGTTTTTTTTAAAAAGGCAGAAGGCGGTAATTTTTAAGTTATAGCACAACATTTTGTGTATTTTACAGCGTTTTGTTTTAAGTTATTGGAAGTAGTTATTAAAAAAAAAGGTAAACAGGGTAATTTCTTAAGTTATAGTACAGAGTTTTGTCTATTTTACAGCATTTTGTTTTAAGCTATTGGAAGTAGGTTTTTAAAAAAAAGAAGGCAAAAAGGGGTATTTTCTTAAGTTATAGTATAGCATTTTGTGTATTTTTCAGCGTTTTTTAAGCTATTGGAAGTGGTTTTTTTAAAAAAAGGTAAAAAGGGAAGTTATCGTACATCATTTTCTCTATTTTACAGCGTTTTGTTTTCAGCTATTGGAAGTAGTTTTTTTAAAAAAAAGTAAAGGGGGGTAATTTGTTAAGTTATTGTACAACATTTTGTATATTTTACAGCGTTTTGTTTCAGGCTATTGGAAGTATTTTTTTAAAAAAGGTAAAAAGAGGTAATTTCTTAAGTTAATAGTACAACATTTTGTCTACTTTGCAGCGTTTTGTTTTAAGCCATTGGAAGTAATTTTTTTTCAAAAAAGGTAAAAAGGGGTAATTTCTTAAGTTATAGTATAGCATTTTATGTATTTTATAGCGTTTTTTTAAGTTATTGGAAGTAGTTTTTTTTGAAAAAAAGGTAAAAAGGAAAGTTATAGTACATCATTTTGTCTATTTTACAGCGTTTTGTTTTCAGCTATTGGGGGTAGTGTTTTTTTTAAAAAAAAGTTAAAAAGGGGTAATTTCATAAGTTATTGTATAGCATTTTGTTTATTTTACAGCATTTTGTTTCAAGCTATTGGAAGTAGTTTTTTTAGAAAAAGGCAAAAATGGGTAATTTCTTAAGTTATAGTACAACATTTTTCTGTTTAACAGCGTTTATTTTGAGCTATTGGAAGTAGTTTTTTTATAAAAAACATAAAAAGTGGTAATTTCTTTAGTTATAGTACAACACTTTTATCTATTTTACAAAGTTTTTTTTAAGCTATTGGAAGTAGTTTTTTTTTAAAAGGTAAAAAGGGGTAATTTCTTAAGTAATAGTACGACATTTTGTCTACTTTACAACATTTTGTCTATTTTACAGCGTTTCGTTTATGCTATTATAAGTAGTTTTTTTTAAAAAAGGTAAAAATGGGTAATTTCTTTTTTTTTTTTTTGAAATGGTACTTTATATATAACAAATCATTGGAACAACATATCCCATGTCGATAAACGTTCGAAAGCAAGTTTCGAACTTGTGACCTCTTGCGCCAAAGCCGAATCAATTAACCACTTAGACAATGGTGCTTGTCGGGTAATTTCTTAATTCATAGTATATCATTTTGCCTATTTTACTGCGTTTTGTTTTAAGCTATGAAAGTAGTTTTTTTTAAAAGGTAAAAGGGGTAAATTCTTTACTTATAGTACAACATTTTGTCTATTTTGCAACGTTTTGTTTTATACTATTGGAAGTAGTTTTTTATAAAAGGCAAAAAGGGTTAATTTCATAAGTTATAGTACAACATTTTCTTTATTTTACAGTGTTCTGTTTTAAGCTATCGGAAGTAATTTTGTTTACAAAAAAGGTAAAATGGTGTAAATTCTTAAGTTATAGTATATCATTTTGTCTATTTTACAGCATTTTGTTTTAAGCTATTGGAAGTAGTTTTTTTTTCAAAAAAAGGTAAAAAGGGTAATTGTTTAAGTTATAGTACATCATTTTTTCTATTTTACAGCGCTTTGTTTTAAGTTATTGGAAGTAGTTTTTTTTTAAAAAAGCATAAAAATGGGTAATTTCTTAAGTTAGAGTACAACATTTTGTCTATTTTACAGCGTTTTGTTTTAAGCGATTGGAATTTTTTTTTAGAAAAGGTAAAAAGAGGTAATTTCTTAAGTTATATTACAGCATTTTGTCTATTTTACAGCGTTTTTCTAAGCTATTGGAGGTAGTCTTTGTAACGATCCCAGTTTTAATGACGAATTTAAATTTGTAATTTAATTAAATTTTGGATTTGTTTGAATTTTTCAAATTTAATAAGAACATATACTTATTTGCTTTTAAAATTTGATTTGAAACTCAAAAATGAATATTTTCAGTTGAATTGAATTATAAATAAAGTGTTTAAAATAAAACTAAATTCTCTCAATATAAATAGATGTTAAACTGGAAAAAAAAAATATAATGTAACATCCTGGAATTTTGTTAAATTTAATTTAGTAAATTATTTGAATTTTTAAATTTAATTTGTGAAATTCAACAGAAGTTTAATATTTTTGATATTAATATTACAAAGTTGTATGGAATTAAATCAATTTTGATAGTAAAGTTTAAATGAAAAATAATAACAACGAATAAATAAAAATAGCTAACAAATAAGAGATTGTTTCAAAACAATAAAATAAAATATAGGTGATAAGTTAAATATTGATAGTATAAACTATGAATAGAAATGAAAGTTGAAATGTATGTTTGTAACAAAATCACAAAAGTAAAGACATATATTTTAATATAAGTGTGTAGAAATATAAAGGTGAACCAGATAAGTAGGTTGTAAACCAAACTAGAGTAAAGTGTTGTATTCAACAAACAAAACATTAGATTATGAAAATCTACTAACAAAATAAAATAGTACTTGCCAAAAGAACAAAATAAAAACTTGCAAAGTAAAACAAGAAAATAACTATTCAAAAGGATTAAAAAAAACACTTACCTATAAAATAAAGTGAACAGCATAAGTTGTAAACAAGCATGAACACGACATGCTATAAATACAAAGCAACATGCTTTCATTAAATGCTTACTCTTCAGCCACCCTTGAAGGAAGGAGAAAAGCATGGGTTGAACAAGCCTGTATAAAAATAATTATACAATATAATGATACTCTGTACTTTACTTGAGCCTGCATGTCCTCTCTATATACATGAGATTTGTCTTAGTTTATACGTTCAACAATCATAACAAAGATCAGAAAACAAAGAGAAAAGCAACTACATCAATTCAAACAACAAGATCAACAACAAACAGGATTCAAAAGGGAATCATCTGCATTTTTCAAACAATAAGTGTTATCTGTTCTTCTCCACTTCACATTCCAAGTGAGTAACTTAAATTTTAAAATACTTAAGTATATATGTTGCTTAATTATTGTCTGATATGTGTATATATATTTATGCATTCCTGTGTATGTATGTTGATGTTTAAGTATATATATGTCTGCCTGTACAAATTTAGTTACCTCTGTTCTTGTTTCTTCCAGACCAGATTTGCAAACAAATTCTCATCCTTAGATTTAATAACTGATAGAATTTAAAATATAAACAAAAGTTGTTTGTTTGATTATAAACTAAGTTTTTAAATTCTATTTAAGATAAAGCAACTTGTAAATCCCTCTGGAAATCAAAACATCTGAGCAAATCTTTAAACAAGTCAAAATTTAAACATTTTATTTTACGATTTCAGCCATGTAAACTGAATTCATACATTATAGTATGAATTTTGAAGCTAAAAGTGTAATTTTTAGTGTTAGGATTTAAGAGCAGTTCGACTTTGTATTCTAAACATTATTTGGTCAAATTCCGGCGTGATGGTGAACTGGGGTAGTCGAGGTTATGTGAGGTGGTGGAGGAGGCTACGGAGGTGCCTGGAAAAATGGTCGGAGGTGGTAATAACGGCGGCGGCGACGGCGGCGACCAGTTCTTGGCAGTAGACCTAGTTTTGGTGGGGTTCAGAATTTTGATCGCTAAAGCCTCCAGAGTTGATCGAGTGTAACGACACTGAGGGGAAAGCTAGTGTGGGGTTTGTCGAAGATGTAGCCGGTGGGGGTGACGCTCCTGTGGTCGGAAGATGGTGTGCGAGGGGAATTTCGATCGGAGTATCTCGTTTCAATTTGATCGAGTTGCCTCGATTTTGATTTTCAATAAAACGATGGGTGTTGGGTGATGGATTGAGTTGAGGGGCTCAACGATGACTAGATGGCGACGGCAGTGGTGGCCAGGACATCGGCGGTGGATGGTGCAAGTGCACACTTGTTTGCGTGTGTCAGTGATTATGGTTGGGTGGTTATAGTTGGGAAGATGAAGATAACTCGAAGGAAGTGTCGAGTAATATTGGGTTTGGCTCGAGTCTTAACTCGAGTGCATTCAGTTGGGGGAAAACTCGAAGCACTCAGGCATTTTTCGCGGGTGTGACTCGAAGTGGGTCTCATGTTTGATATAAAAACAGATTTTGACTTTAAAACCAGATTTATATTTTAAATATTTTTAACCCATGTTTTAGGATAATTGTTTTGGCTTAAAATTGGATTAATAAGTGTTAATTAATTATAAATAAAAGGTTAGTTAATTAATTAATTAAGATAATTAACTAAGAAGTAATTAATTAATAAAAAGTGCGTATTAGTTGACCTAAGCCGCACCATTATTGCTGGGGGGTGGGGCTCGGCCTCCGAACCGTACGTGGGACGAGTTTCTGCCTCATACAGCTCGGGCCGAAGACCGGGGGAAATTGAGGTGCCTAGTATACCAAGTCCAGTATAAACATTGGGGAGGCCGGCAGCATTGGGAACCCCAATATCTTTCTTCGGAAGTTCAATAGCTTTGCGTCCGCCATCGTCCATCGGTCAGATCGGATATGTAATTATTGGAATAATAGTGGGATCCTGAGCTAAACCTTGGCTAAACCTTGGAAATCTTAATGCCATAATGCCTTTCATAAAAAGATAATTTTTAAGTTTATTTAAACTTAAAATTCATATGTTGAAAATTATGGTTTATCTTAAATTAATTAAGGATAATTTATTAATGATTAAAGATTGATAAATCAAATGATTAAAGAATAATTAATTAAAGGAAAAATTAATGTATGTGATAAATTAATTAAGGTAATTAATTTGAGGATAATTAATTAATTAAAGGTTAATTAATTAATGAAAGTTATTAAAGGATGATTTATTAATTAAGGGTTAATTAATTAACATAATTAATTAGGAATAATTAATTATTGATTAAAAGATAATTAACTAAAATGGTTTACAATTAATTTATTATTAATTAACTAAGATTTGTAGTTTATTCATAAGTAATTAACCTGGTATAAATTAATTATAATTAGATACTAATTTATCTTACTTATGAATATTTGGATTCTATTGGATGATTTGATTGTTTGATATCCTTGATATATTATGCTTTGTGATACATCCTGATATATGTTGTGATCTATAATTTACTTATCTGTGATATATATCTGTGCTGTGAATGAACGATAAGCGTGATAGTTAATACCTCTTATCAACTATATTTCTGTATTCTGATCTGTGATGATTGAATGATGTTGCACCACTGTGTGAAACCCCTGGACAACACTTTTACACACACAAATATGGATTTCACGTGGAAATCGGTTAAGTCACAGATAATTTAAATTTGATGTTTTTGAAATTGAAATTTTAGTTTCAATTGATTTTGAAATTGGAAATTTGGGTTTAAAGTGAAAAGCTTTTGAAATAGAATTTCAAAGATAAAACTTATTTTCGAATAACTTGATTAAGTTTTGGAATTTAAATATTTTGATTTAAATTTGAATTCAATACTTGAAATTGAATTCTATGATTTGAAGCTAGGGATTAACGATATTATACTAGTTATATATGAGTCAAACCATTGTTTAAGTATTGTTCTTTTAGGAATTTGAATTAACCCAAAGATTGTAACTTGTATAAATGAAATAAGGTTTTTCCGAAATAACATTGTTGTTTCTAAATGATAAAAAGCTTTCATAGGAGAAATGAATTTCAAATTGTATTAAAAGGATTTCAAGTTTAAACTGAAATAGTTTTCCAAGTGACAAATGAATATCTGGAAACGAATTTTGAAAGAGAATATTTGGGAACGAACTTTGAAAGATATAAGTTAAATCTTAATTTAAAGATTTAATGAATTAAATCCAATTGAATTGGAATTGTTTTGAAATCCAGGAATGAATCTTTGAGAAACTAGGTGAACTTTATGAAATAAATCCTTTTGTTTTAAAAGATTGGAAATGGTAAATTGTTAAACCATTTGAAAGAAAAGCTTTGGATTTTTAAGTTGTGACTTAATTGAAATTCCATATCCATATGTTTTAAATATTGTGCTCACTATTCGGATTAGCCGGGAAAGGATCTTTGGGTCGTATAACCCATTCCGAATATGTGATACGTCGTTATGGATAGCATTTGAAGACCGGTGGTGAAGACCGGGTATTTGCGAGAACGATAGGACGACCTATCGATTGTCTCTGCACCGAGTAACTATGGTATAGAGATTCCCTAAGTGATGGGAAGTTCGATCGGGATTGCAAATACCCGGATTGCAAGGGCTTCTTTGGAAGTGCCTTCGGTTCTGTTCGAACCCAGAATAGACTTGTATGGATTGTATGTCTGACATTACATTTTGAGATATAAAGCGGATTTCTTTTAAATACATTTCTGTTGGTGGCGGAGAATTTATTCTCTTAGCTTAACACCCTTCTCTGAGACGTACGAGCTCAGAGGTTATGTAGTTGAAGGTTATCAGCGATATATTCCTAATTTGGTAATGTGACATGCTGAGTGTTGCTGTGAAATGATCATTGTGTTGATCATTTGTTATAGGATCATTTGTTCGATCGTTTATCTTTGTGATCATTTCTATGATCATTTGTTGACCCAAAGCACAGCTTTTGTATAAAGCGTGGCTTTGTGGACGAGACTTCGTCGAACCTCACACCCCGGAATGGTCAAACCAGGAAAGATGCAGCAAGGTTATGAGGGGTAGCTCCCTTTAGGGTATGTGCATTTCCTTTTGGAAAAGGGTGGTATCATGGTATGGAGCCCAGATACTTACTCATGTTGAAACACTTTATTATTATGGTGTGATGTTGATTACGAGGGCTCGGTTAAAGGTCCCAAAGGACCGGGGGATGGCATACTCGTGTCAGTAGTTACCCAGTTAGGGGTAACCCAGCCTTGTTGGCAGAGATCCGGTTAGGTTTTCGGGGACGTCCTTCTAGAGGTGTTCTCATGTGGCAATGGGAAGTTCCTTGGCCTGACCATTTGTTGGAAATCCAAAGAAACAATACGATCTTATGCGGTTTTAGTTGTATAACCTGCCATGGAATGTGGCGGTAACCTGCTATTGAACATGGTAGCTATAGTAGGCATAAGTGCGGAATGCCTATGCTGGCTAAGATTTATATCTTTATTTTCGAAATGAATTTTTCCTACACTATGCACTAGTAATAATATCAAATGTTTCTTTTTAATGTGTATCAAGCATCTTTGACTATCATAAGGAGAAATCTCCTCCGATTCTGCGTTTGCATTGTGTGCGTGTGCGGGAGGCCTTATGGTAGTCTCATTTTTAAAAAGCATTGCGAATTGACTTTGAAAATCTTTTGTTGAATGTTTTAAAAGATAAACTATTTTAGTTGCTCACACCAGTCCCACGACTGATCCGGAGTTTATTGTTTCTTTCCTAAACTCTGGGTGCTCATTATTTTCTACACGAGCAGTCTAGAGTTTGGGTTTTTCAGATAGTCGGGTTTAGTAGATTATCTTGAGTTAGTTCAGTCTTTGGACCACACCAGTCTTGCTTAGCTTGGTGCATCGTTATTGGGAGTTCGAGCTATTGCTGGATTGGTTCTTGGAGTTGGGAGTTGCGGGTTTGGAGTTCTCTTTTGAAGACTATCTTAGAGTTATATTGTTCCGCTGCTAGATGTTACTATTTTTCTTTTCCGCTGCTATTTTATTGTACCGTATCTCTGATGTATATTGATATATATTGGATCATCTGTTGTATAAGATATTGTATCAAAGCTGTATATCAATGTATTATTCTTTTATTCTGCTGTGTTATTTACTTAATGTTGTTATAAGCTCCGGCGAATCGGATTTGAACGGTCGAATCTATGACATTCGAATACGATATGAAGTATGGATGTCGATTTTCGAGCGGGCAAAATCCGTCTCGTCACATTTGGTATCAGAGCTAAGGTTAAAACTTTAGCTTAGTAGTATAAACACATTAAGTAGCTCATTAGATATAGGGTGAAGTATACCCTAGAATGAGAAATCCCTAAGATATCTGTTTAAATGCCTCAGTAAATTCTCTTACTATTCACCGATAGTAAGTATGAGTGCAAGAAGATAACGAGATAGGGGACAGGGAAGTACGACTATAATTGGTCAATACTCTGTATCAATAGTGGAAACAACTTTATTCTCAATCTCTTTTTAATTCGTTTCCAAAATTCTTTCGATTGCTTCGTGACAGCTCCAGAAAGAAGTTTCAGTGTGATGATGGCCCTATGAATCGTTGTAGGAAAATTCTTATTTCGTATCTTCATCGATTTCTTTTCAGTTTTTAATTTAAACATTAATGAATTTGAAATTTGAATAAATTGGAAATTTTAAATGAATTAGAAATTTTAAATTGAGTTAAAATTGATTAGTAGAATATAAGGATAAATTGAATTGTATCGATAAATCGATTTCATGTAAAACCAAATTTGAAATTCTACTATAATTTTTGTATCTATTGATTGATATTCTGATTTAGTGAGTCAAATGCAAAAATGATATCCAGTTTGATCTGAAAGGATATTTCTCTATCTTTATCTATCTTCGTTATCTCTCTCTGGCGAATTTCGAGGACGAAATTCCTTTTGAAGGGGGAAGTCTGTAATCCCAGTTTTAATGACAAATTTAAATTTGTAATTTAATTAAATTTTTGGATTAAATTTTGGATTTGTTTGAATTTTTCAAATTTAATAAGAACGTATACTTATTTGCTTTTAAAATTTGATTTGAAACTCAAAAATGAATATTTTCAGTTGAATTGAATTATAAATAAAGTGTTTAAAATAAAACTAAATTCTCTCAATATAAATAGATGTTAAACTGGAAAAATATATATATATATATATATATATATATATATATATATATATATAATGTAACATCTCGGAATTTTGTTAAATTTAATTTAGTAAATTATTTTAATTTTTAAATTTAATTTGTGAAATTCAACAGAAGTTTAATATTTTTGATATTAATATTACAAAGTTGTATGGAATTAAATCAATTTTGATAGTAAAGTTTAAATGAAAAATAATAACAACGAATAAATAAAAATAGCTAACAAATAAGAGATTGTTTCAAAACAATAAAATAAAATATAGGTGATAAGTTAAATATTAATAGTATAAACTATGAATAGAAATGAAATTTGAAATGTATGTTTGTAACAAAATCACAAAAGAAAAGACATACATTTTAATATAAGTGTGTAGAAATATAAAGGTGAACCAGATAAGTAGGTTGTAAACCAAACTAGAGTAAAGTGTTGTATTCAGCAAACAAAACATTAGATTATGAAAATCTACTAATAAAATAAAATATTACTTGCCAAAAGAATAAAATAAAAACCTGCAAAGTAAAACAAGAAAGTAACTATTCAAAAAGATAAAAAAAAAAACACTTACCTATAAAATAAAGTGAACATCATAAGCTGTAAACAAGCATGGACACGACATGCTATAAATACAAAGCAACATGCTTTCATTAAATGCTTACTCTTCAGCCACCCTTGAAGGAAGGAGGAAAGCATGGGTTGTACAAGCCTGTATAAAAATAATTATAAAATATAATGATACTCTGTACTTTACTTGAGCCTGCATGTCCTCTCTATATACATGAGATTTGTCTTAGTTTATACGTTCAACAATCATAACAAAGATCAGAAAACAAAGAGAAAAGCAACTACATCAATTCAAACAACAAGATCAACAACAAACAGGATTTAAAAGGGAATCATCTGCATTTTTCAAACAATAAGTGTTATCTGTTCTTCTCCACTTCACATTCCAAGTGAGTAACTTAAATTTTAAAATACTTAAGTATATATGTTGCTTAATTATTGTCTGAGATGTGTATATATATATATATATATATTTATGCTTTCCTATGTATGTATGTTGATGTTTATGTATATATATGTCTGCCTGTACAAATTTAGTTACCTCTGTTCTTGTTTCTTCCAGACCAGATTTGCAAACAAATTCTCATCTTTAGATTTAATAACTGATAGAATTTAAAATATAAACAGAAGTTGTTTGTTTGATTATAAATTAAGTTTTTAAATTCTATTTAAGATAAAGCAACTTGTAAATCCCTCTGGAAATCAAAACATTTGAGCAAATCTTTAAACAAGTCAAAATTCAAACATTTTATTTTACGATTTCAGGTATGTAAACTGAATTCATGCATTATAATATGAATTTTAAAGCTGAAAGTGTAATTTTTAGTGTTAGGATTTAAGAGCAGTTCGACTTTGTATTCTAAACATTATTTGGTCAAATTCCGGCGTGATGTTGAACTGGGGTAGTCGAGGTTGTGTGAGGTGGTGGAGGAGGCTACAGAGGTGCCTGAAAAAAATGGTCGGAGGTGGTAATAACAGCGGCGGCGACGGCGGCGACCAGTTCTTGGCAGTAGACCTAGTTTTGTTGGGGTTTAGAATTTTGATCGCTGAAGCCTCCAGAGTTGATCGAGTGTAACGACACTGAGGGGAAGGCTAGTGTGGGGTTTGTCGGAGATGTAGCCGGTGGGGGTGACGCTCCTGTGGTCGGAAGATGGTGTGCGAGGGGATTTTCGATCGGAGTATCTCGTTTCAATTTGATCGAGTTGCCTCGATTTCGATATTGAATAAAACGATGGGTGCTGGGTGATGGATTGAGTTGAGGGGGTCAACGATGACTAGATGGTGACGGCAGTGGTGGCCAGGACATCGGCGGTGGATGGTGCAAGTGCACACGTGTTTGCCTGTGTCAGTGATTATGGTTGGGTGGTTATAGTTGGGAAGATGAAGATAACTCGAAGGAAGTATCGAGTAATATTGGGTTTGGCTCGAGTCTTAACCTAAGTGCATTCAGTTGTGCGCCAGGTTAGATCAACACTTAGACAAAATTTTGAAAAAAAAAATACTCAACGGGTTGGTTTGGGGGGAAAACTCGAAGCACTCAGGCATTTTTCTCGGGTGTGACTCAAAGTGGGTCTCAGGTTTGATATAAAAACAGATTTTGACTTTAAAACCAGATTTAAATTTTAAATATTTTTAACCCATGTTTTAGGATAATTGTTTTGGCTTAAAATTGGATTAATAAGTGTTAATTAATTATAAATAAAAGGCTAGTTAATTAATTAATTAAGATAATTAATTAAGAAGCAATTAATTAATAAAAAGTGATAAAAAGATAATTTTTAAGTTTATTTAAACTTAAAATTCATATGTTGAAAATTATGGTTTATCTTAAATTAATTAAGGATAATTTATTAATGACTAAAGATTGATAAATCAAATGATTAAAGAATAATTAATTAAAGGAAAAATTAATATATGTGATAAATTAATTAAGGTAATTAATTTGAGGATAATTAATTAATTAAAGGTTAATTAATTAATGAAAGTTATTAAGGGATGATTTATTAATTAAGGGTTAATTAATTAACATAATTAATTAGTAATAATTAATTATTGATTAAAAGATAATTAATTAAAATGGTTTATAATTAATTTATTATTAATTAACTAAGATTTGTAGTTTATTCATAAGTAATTAACCTGGTATAAATTAATTATAATTAGATACTAGTTTATCTTTCTTATGAATATTTGGATTCTATTGGATGATTTGATTGTCTGATATCCTTGATATATGATGCTTTGTGATACATCCTGATATATGTTGTGATCTGTAATTTACTTATCTGTGATATATATCTGTGATCTGTGAATGAACGATAAGCGTGATAGTTAATACTGCTTATCAACTATATTTCTGTATTCTGATCTGTGATGATTGAATGATGTTGCACCACTGTGGGAAACCCCTGGACTACACTTTTACACACACAAATATGGATTTCACGTGGAAATCGGTTAAGTCACAGATAATTTAAATTTGATGTTTTTGAAATTGAAATTTTAGTTTCAATTGATTTTGAAATTGGAAATTTGGGTTTAAAGTGAAAAGCTTTTGAAATAGAATTTCAAAGATAAAACTTATTTTCGAATAACTTGATTAAGTTTTGGAATTTAAATATTTTGATTTAAATTTGAATTCAATACTTGAAATTGAATTCTATGATTTGAAGCTAGGGATTAACGATATTATACTAGTTATATATGAGTCAAACCATTGTTTAAGTATTGTTCTTTTAGGAATTTGAATTAACCCAAAGATTGTAACTTGTATAAATGAAATAAGGTTTTTTCGAAATAACATTGTTGTTTCTAAATGATAAAAATCTTTCATAGGAGAAATGAATTTCAAATTGTATTAAAAGGATTTCAAGTTTAAACTGAAATAGTTTTCCAAGTTACAAATGAATATCTGGAAACGAATTTTGAAAGAGAATATTTGGGAACGAACTTTGAAAGGTATAAGTTAAATCTTAATTTAAAGATTTAATGAATTAAATCCAATTGAATTGGAATTGTTTTGAAATCCAGGAATGAATCTTTGAGAAACTAGGTGAACTTTATGAAATAAATCCTTTTGTTTTAAAAGATTGGAAATGGTAAATTGTTAAACCATTTGAAAGAAAAGCTTTGGATTTTTAAGTTGTGACTTAATTGAAATCCCATATCCATATATTTTAAATATTGTGCTCACTATTCGGATTAGCCGGGAAAGGATCTTTGGATCGTATAACCCATTCCGAATATGTGATACGTCGTTATAGATGGCATTTGAAGACCGGTGGTGAAGACCGGGTATTTGCGAGAACGATAGGACGACCTACCAATTGTCTCTGCACCGAGTAGCTACGGTATAGAGATTGCCTAAGTGATGAGAAGTTCGATCGGGATTGCGAATACCCGTATTGCAAGGGTTTCTTTGGAAGTGCCTTTGGTTCTGTTCGAACCCAGAATAGACTTGTATGGATTGTATGTCTGACATTACATTTTGATATATAAAGCGGATTTCTTTCAAATACATTTCTGTCGGTGGCGGAGAATTTATTCTCTTAGCTTAACACCCTTCTTTGAGACGTACGAGCTCAGAGGTTATGTAGTTGAAGGTTATCAGCGATATATTCCCAATTTGGTAATGTGACATGCTGAGTGTTGCTGTGAAATGATCATTGTGTTGATCATTTGTGATAGGATCATTTGTTCGATCGTTTATCTTTGTGATCATTTCTATGATCATTTTTTGACCCAAAGCACAGCTTTTGTATAAAGCGTGGCTTTGTGGACGAGACTTCGTCGAACCTCACACCCCGGAATGGTCAAAACAGGAAAGATGCAGCAAGGTTATGAGGGGTAGCTCCCTTTAGGGTATGTGCATTTCCTTCTGGAAAAGGGTGGTATCATGGTATGGATCCCAGATACTTACTCATGTTGAAACACTTTATTATTATGGTGTGATGTTGACTACGAGCGCTCGGTTAAAGGTCCCAAAGGACCGAGGGATGGCATACTCGTGTCAGTAGTTACCCAGTTAGGGGTAACCCGGCCTTGTGTTGGCAGAGATCCGGTTAGGTTCTCGGGGACGTCCTTCCAGAGGCGTTCTCATGTGGCAATGGGAAGTTCCTTAGCCTGACTATTTGTTGGAAATCCAAAGAAACAATACAATCTTGTATGGTTTTAGTTGTATAACCTGCCATGGAATGTGGCGGTAACCTGCTATTGAACAATGTAGCTATAGTAGGCATAAGTGCGGAATGCCTATGCTGGCTAAGATTTATATCTTTATTTTCGAAATGAATTTTTCCTACACTATGCACTAGTAATAATATCAAATATTTCTTTTTAATGCGTATCAAGCATCTTTGACTATCATAAGGAGAAATCTCTTCCGATTCTGCGTTTGTATTGTGTGTGTGTGCGGGAGGCCTTATGGTAGTCCCATTTTTAAAAAGCGTTGCGAATTGACTTTGAAAATCTTTTATTGAATGTTTTAAAAGATAAACTGTTTTAGTTTCTCACACCAGTCCCACGACTGATCCGGAGTTTATTGTTTCTTTCCTAAACTCTGGGTACTCATTATTTTCTACACAAGCAGTCTAGAGATTGGGTTTTTCAGATAGTCGGGTTTAGTAGATTATCTAGAGTTAGTTCAGTCTTTGGACCACACCGGTCTTGCTTAGCTTGGTGCATCGTTATTGGGAGTTCGAGCTATGGCTGGATTGGTTCTTGGAGTTGGGAGTTGCGGGTTTGGAGTTCTCTTTTGAAGACTATCTTAGAGTTATATTGTTCCGCTGCTAGATGTTATCTATTTTTCTTTTCCGCTGCTATTTTATCGTATCATATCTCTGATGTATATTGATATCTATTGGATCATCTGTTGTATCAGATATTGTATCAAAGCGGTATATCAATGTATTATTCTTTTATTCCGCTGTGTTATTTACTTAATGTTATAAGCTCCGGCGAATCGGATTTGAACGGTCGAATCTATGACATTCGAATACGATATGTAGTATGGATGTCGATTTTCGAGCGGGCAAAATCCGTCTCGTCACAGTCTTTTTTAAAAAATGTAAAAGGGGTAATTTCTTAAGTTATAGTACAACATATTGCCTATTTTACAATGTTTTGTTTTAACCTATTGGAAGTAGTTTTTTATTAAAAGTAAAAAGGGGTAATTTCTTAAGTTAGGGTACATCATTTTGTCTTTTTTCCAACGTTTTGTTTTAAGCTATTGGAAGTAGTTTTTTTTTAAAAAAAAGGTATAAAGGGGTAATTTCTTAAGTTGTAGCACAGTATTTTTGTCTATTTTACAACGTTTTGTTTTTAAACTACTGGAAGTAGGTTTTTAAAAAAAGTTAAAAAGGGGTAATTTTTTAAGTTATAACACAACATTTTGACTATTTTACAGCATTTTGTTTTAAGCTATTGGAAGTAGTTTTTAAAAAAAAGAGTAAAAAGGGGTTTAAGTTAGAGCACATCATTTTGTCTTGTTTACAACGTTTTGTTTTAAGATATTGGAATTAATTTTTTTTCAAAAAAAGGTAAAAATGGGTAATTTCTTAAGTTATAGTACAAAATTTTTATCTATTTTAAGCTATTGGAAGTGGTTTTTTTTTAAAAAAAAAGAAGTAAAAAGCGTTAATTTCTTAATTTATAGTACAACATTTTGTCTATTTTACCGCGTTTTGTTTTAAGCTATTGGAAGTAGATTTTTTTTTTAAATGGTAAAAAGGGGTAATTTTTAAAGTTATAGTACAACATTTTGTCTTTTTTACAGCGTTTTGTTTTAAGCTACTGGAGGTATTTTTTTTTAAAAAAATAAAAAGGGATAATTTCTTAAGTTAGAGTACAACATTTTGTCTTTTTTACAGCGTTTTTAAAGCTATTGGAAGTAGTTTTTTTCACAAAGGTAAAAAGGTGTAATTTCTTAAGTTAAAGTACAGCATTTTTGTCTATTTTACAGCGTTTTGTTTTAAGCTATTGGAAGTAGATTTTTTTTTAAAAAAGGTAAAAAAAGGTTAATTTCTTAATTGATAGTACAACTTTTTGTCTATTTTATAGCATTTTGTATTAAGCTATTGGAAGTAGTTTTTTTTAAAAGGCAAAAATGGGTAATTTCCTAAATTATAGTATAGCATTTTTCTATTTTACAGTGTTTTGTTTTCAGCTATTGGAAGTAGCTCTTTTAAAGGTAAAAAGCGGTAATTTCTTAAGTTATAGTACAAATTTTGTCTTTTTTACAGCGTTTTGTTTTAAGCTATTGGAAGTTGTTTTATTTTAAAAAAAGATAAAAGGGGTTAATTTCTTAACTTATAGTACATCATTTTGGTCTATTTTACAGCGTTTTGTTTTAAGCTATTGGAAGTTGTTTTATTTTAAAAAAAGATAAAAAGAGTTAATTTCTTAAGTTATAGTACAGCATTTTGTCTATTTTACAGCGTTTTGTTTTAAAATATTGGAAGTGGTTTTTTTACAAAGGTAAATAGGGGTAATTTCTTAAGTTATAGTGCAACATTTTGTCTTTTTTACAGCGTTTTGTTTTAGGCTATTGGAAGTAGTTTTTTTTAAAAAAAGGTAAAAAGGGGTCATTTCTTAAGTTATAGCACGACATTTTTGTTTAATTTACAGCGTTCTTTTAAGCAGTTTTTTTAAGAAGGTAAAAATGGGTAATTTCTTTAGTTATAGTACAACATTTTTGTCTATTTTACAGCGTTTTGTTTTAACCTGTTGGAAGTAATGTTTTTTTAAAAGGTAAAAATGGGTAATATCTTAAGTTATAGTACATCATTGTGTCTCTATTTTATAGCGTTTTGTTTTAAGCTATTGGAAGTACTTTTTTTAAAAAAAAAGAAGGTAAAATGGGGTAATTTCATACGTTATAGTACAACATTTCGTCAATTTTACAACATTTTGTTTCTTGCTATTCGAAGTAGTTTTATACAAAAAGAGTATAAAGAGGCAATTTCTTAAGTTAATAGTACAACATTTTGTCTACTTTACAACATTTTGTTTTAAGCTATTGGAAGTAATTTTTATTTTTAAAATGGTAATAAGGGGTAATTTCTTAATTTATAGTACAACATTTTGTCTATTTTATAGAGTTTTGTTTTAAGATTTTGGAAGTCCTTTTTTTAAAAGGTAAAAATGGATATTTTCTTAAGTTATAGTACAACATTTGTCCATTTTACAGCTTTTTGTTGTAGGCAATTGAAAGTAGTTATTTTTAAAACGGGTAAAAAGTGGTAATTTCTCAAGTTATAGTACAACATTTTGTCTATTATACCGCGTTTTGTTTTAAACTATTGGATGTAATTTTTTCTTTAAAAAGGTAAGATGGGGTAATTTCTTAAGTTATAGTACAGCGTTTGTCAATTTTACAACGTTTTTTTAAGCTATTGGAAGTGGTTTTTTTTTAAAAAAAGGTAAAAAGAGGTAGTTTCTTAAGTTAATAGTACTGCATTTTGTCTACTTTGCTGCGTTTAGTTTTAAGCTATTGGAAGTAATTTTTTTAAAAAGGTAATAAGGGGTAATTTCTTAAGTTATAGTACATCATTTTATATATTGTAAAGCGTTTTGTTTTAAGCTATTGGAAATAGTTTTTTTTAAAATGTAAAAAGGGTAATTTCTTAAGTTATAGTACAATATTTTGTTTTAAGCTATTGGAAGTAGTTTTTTTTCTAAAAAAAGGTAAAAATGGGTAATTTCTTAAGTTATAGTACAACATCTTGTATGTTTAACATCGTTTAGTTTTAAGCCATTGGAAGTAGTTTTTTTTTATAAAAAACGTAAAAAGGGGTAATTTCTTAAGTTATAGTACAACGCTTTTTCTGTTTTACAATGTTTTGTTTTAAGCTATTGGAAATAGTTTTTTTAAAAAAGGGGTAATTTCTTAAGTTATAGTATGACATTGTGTCTATTTTACAACATTTTGTTTTAAGCTATTAGAAATAGTTTTTTTTTAAAAGCTAAAAAGGGTAATTACTTAATTCATATTACATCATTTTGTCTATTTTACAGCGTTTTTTTTAAGCTTTGAAATTAGTATTTTTTAAAAGGTAAAATGGGTAAATTCTTAACTTATAGTACAGCATTTTGTCTATTTTGCAACGTTTTGTTTTAAACTATTGGAAGTAGCTTTTTTTTAAAGGCAAAAAGGGTTAATTTCATAAGTTATAGTACAGCATTTTCTTTATTTTATAGTGTTTTATTTTAAGCTATTGGAAGTAATTTTGTTTACAAAAAAGGTAAAAATGGGTAACTTAAGTTATAGTATATCATTTGTCTATTTTACAACGTTTTGTTTTAAGCTATTGGAAGTAGTTTTTCTAAAAAAAAGGTAAAAAGGGTAATTTCTTAAGTTATAGTACATCGTTTTTCCTATTTTACAGCGTTTTTTTTAAGCTATTGGAAGTGGTTTTTTAAAAAAATGGGTAATTTCTTAAGTTACAGTACAACATTTTGTCTATTTTACAACATTTTGTTTTAAGCTATTGGAAGTTGTTTTTTTAGAAAAGGTAAAAAGAGGTAATTTCTTAAGTTATAGTACAACATTTTGTCTATTTTACAACATTTTGTTTTAAGCTATTGCAAGTAGTTTTTGTTCAAAAAAATGTAAAAAGGGGTAATTTCTTTAAGTTATAGTACAACATATTGTCTATTTTACGGTGTTTTGTTTTAACCTACTGGAAGTAGTTTTTTATTAAAAGTAAAAAGGGGTAATTTCTTAAGTTAAAGTATATCATTTTCTCTTTTTTACAGCATTTTGTTTTAAGCTATTGGAAGTAATTTTATTTTTAAAAAAGGTAAAAAGGGGTAATTTCTTAAGTTATAACACAGTATTTTTGTCTATTGTAACGACCCGTATTTTTACGAATCGAAAGATCGTAAAACTGTTGTTGTCTTTAAGTCGTTAGTGCTTAAGTCGTATGGTGGTTAACTCGTGTAGAGGCTTAGGTTGAAGGGTAGCCTAGGTCGTTCGGAGTTGAGTCGTGACCGACTTAGCGTCTTAGGTCGTGTGATGTTGAGTTGGTAGGAGCTTAGGTCATGAGGACGAGTTATAATAGCTAACGAGTTAACTAGTGGCCGAGTTAGGATGTGGGACGACTCATAGACTTGGACGAGTTAACATGTTAAGTATTAGGTCGTAGGCGACCTATAGATATGAGCGACTTAAGGGCTGGGATGAGTTAGTGACCTAGAGATTTGGACGACTTAAGGTGTGGCCGAGTTAGTGTGTTAGACCGAGGTAACGACCTAAGAAGGCTACGACTTACGGGTTAGCGAGTTAGGAGATAGGTTGTGAACGACCTATAGGGGTAACGACCTAAGTTAGGTCGTTGAGCGACCTAAGGGAAGTGTTAGGTTGCTAGGTAAGTTAGGTCGTTTAGTAGTTAGAGCGAGCGACCTATAAGTTAGCGGCTTAAGATAGTTAGCGACCTAGGGTTAACGACCTAACAGTTACGAGTTATGATTTCTGACCGACCTAAGTATGGACCGACCTAAGGAAGTTAGGTCGTAGACGAGTTATGACCTAGTAGTTAAGTCGTCATGTTTTAGGTCGTAGCATAGTTAGGTCGGTAGGTTAGTTAGGTCGTTAGACAACCTAAGGAAGGCCGCTATGAGTTGGTAGGTCGTAACTCGTGTTGCTCGATAGGTCGTGACTAGGTTAGGTCGTATAGAGGCTTATGTGTTAGGTCGTAAGCTTTTAAGTCGGCAGCTAGGTATGTCGTGTAAGTGCATGTGTGTGCTAAGTCGGCCTTGTTTGTTAGGTCGCATAGGAGTTAGGTCGTGAGATCTTGTGTGTGGATAAGTCGTAGGTCGTTGGTTCGAGTTAAGGAAGGCGGCTGTGTTTTAGGTTGCATGTACTATTGAGACTTAGGTCGTAAACGACCTAAGTTAGGTCGGGGATCTTTAGGTCGGCAATGACCTAAAACTGGGCGATGACCTAAGGGTGATTTCAGCCTATAAATAGAGGGGTTTGGCTCACTTTTTGGCACCGGTTTTTGAAGCGACGAAGTGCTGCCATTTTGAGAGCTCGACTACAACATTTCTTCACTTCTTTTCTCCATTCCAATCTAGTTCTAACATCCATCCAAGATCGAAGATCGAGATCGAAGATCTAAGAGCCAAAGTTGAAGATCTTCATCCAACCAAGCTAGATTTCATCGTTTCAAGCGGGATTTCGACGAATCAAGCTTGAATCTTCGCTGTACAGATCTGAAGTTGATAGTTTTTGAAGTGTTTGGGTGATTTGGTGAGTGGTGGTTATCTCTCACGCGGACCCAAAGGAGTATATTGGATTGATGGTTTGTTGAAGTGTTGTAGATAGTGATTTTATGCATATTTCTTTAGATCCAAGTGTAGATCCATTACTTATAAAGATGTTTACTTATGCAAGTTCATTTATCAAGTTGTAGAGACAAAACGCATGATTTATATTTGTTAGATCTATGCTAAAAAAACCCTTGATTCATGTATGATAGATCCTTGCTCATTTATTTACGAAATTGCCATTTTAGTTATAAATGCCTATTTAGATCTTGATTGACTGCTTATTTGTTTGGATTAATGTTTGCCTTGTTTGATTGTTGTGAATAAGTTATCTAGTTGATAGATTTGGACAAGTATGGTCAAAGACGATTCAAAAGCTACGGAAGAGGCTTTTGAATAAGGAAAGCTGCTTGTGGCATATGAAGCGGATGTTGAAGCTCATATGTATGAATTAGATGATGTTGAGATGGGACTTTGCCATGATGCGATGAGGCAAGCCATGATGTTGAGATGAGACTTTGCTATGATGCGATAAAGCGAAGAATGATGTGAGATAGCCTTGGTTTAATCCTGACGGGATCATCCCAAGCATGTTGACAACTCGATGATGCGATGCGAGTTGGTTGATAATGGTTAGCTCGAGAGGCGCTTGAGCTAGTATGGAAATAGTCGTCGAGGAGGATGACTAGGAGGCTGAGATTTCATCGTTTTTGAAGGTTCTAGCATGCTCAAAGAAAGAGTACGTTGGAACGGGCTGCGACGACGTTCCAAGCACGGGCTGCGACGACGTGCTAGTACTCTGGGTAGTTGCGAAGATTCCTAGGCACGGGCTGCGACGACGTGCGGAGTTATGTCTAGAACCGGGGTTACCATTAGCCCTTGACAGGTGATCATTCAACTAACGGTGAAATCAAGGCAATGATAACAGTGATAGCCGGAGTCCTGGATGTTTGGACGTTTGGTTGTATCATCATTCGGTCTCAAGAGCGGTGTTTTCCGGGTGCTTATCTGATCTTGGTTTAGGCCTTGGGGGTTTGTATTTGGAAAACATCGACCTTGACTTGAATGATTGTTGCTTTACTTTAATTGTCTGCCATGTTATGCTTGCTTCTCCTTAGTATGTGTCTGGGGGCTATCACTGTAGAAAGAGGCGGAGTGGGATGGTTTGGTTCCTATTCCTTTTATCCCTTATGCTCTTTTGGTATGTTTGATAGTTGATTTACTGCTCACTAAGACTTTGTCTGACTCAAGGTTTTATGTCTCCTCTTATTACCTTGGGCTGTTCATCCATGTTGGGATGGGCAGACTAGGTAGCAGGTGACAGGTGCTGTTCTTGGAGATCTACGCTGATGACGACGAAGACGAGCAGGAGGCTTTTGCATACTATTTCATATTATGTACTGGGTGTTCCGCTGTATATACTTTGAGTGCTTTGTAGTGAGATTTTGATGTATTGACTGTTCTGATGGTTGTATCAAACTTCTAAGATGCTTATTTGATGATATTCTGTTATGAAGCTTCACTATACATATATTTCTCTATTGTATTTTATCCATGCGCTGTGGGTTATGCGATAGATTCTGCGATGTTTATTCTACCCTTGACGGTCACCCATGGCTGCCTGGCACGCCTTTCAGCGCATTATTTCCTTGTTTTGGTGCGGGAGCCATGGGCGGTCGTCACATTTGGTATCAGAGCTTTGGTTAATCGATTTTAGCCAACGCTCGCTGACGTAACTACGTATGAGAGACGTAATTGTATTTTGATGAATGATTACTATATATAATATAGTAGTTTAGAAGGATTTGAACTCCTTATGCAGTTGTTTCTCAAGGTGTTCTAAGTCATTCCTTTTTGTAGATATTAAGGATGAGTCGAAGGGGGAGACCAGCTGCTAGGGAAGGCCGTGCTGCTAGGGAAGCTGTTGATTATGCTCCTATGTTTGAGGCCATGATGACTTCGATCATGAGAAGGATACCAGCCTCGGGGCCATCAGTAGATGTTGGAGTTCAAGTTCAAGCTCCAAGACCAGTGGATTTTGCTAAGCTTTGCAAGGACTATACTTCTCTTGGAGGAAAGGTTTTCTTGGGAACGGAGTCAACCATTGAAGTGCAAAGATGGATTGATGCTTGTGGAAGGATCTTTGGTGACTTGGAAATTGAGGATGCAACTAAGAGGAAGCTTGCATCAAGGCAACTTCAAGGGAGAGCTTCGGATTGGTGGAATTCTATCACCGTTGATACTCCAGAGGAAGAGATTACTTGGGAACAATTCCAAGCTAGATTTGAAGCTAAGTTCATCTCTACGGCTCAGAAATCTGTCTTGTTTAAAAAGTTTGTGGAGCTCAAGCAAGGTGGAAGACCCGTTCTTGAGTATGTTTCTGAGTTTGAAGCTTTGTCCAAGTATGCCAGATCGTATATTGATTCTCCCTATCAGAAGAATGAGAAGTTTGTGACCGGTTTGGATGCTTATCTTGGAAGACAGTTGGTGGATCATCTGGACGATCCGTTTGAGAAGCTTGTGGAGAAAGCTCTCAGGCATGAGAGTTTGTTTCCTAGGGAGAGTTCTGTTGTTGCTGTAACCAAGGAAGGGTTTAAGCCATAGAAGGGTGGAAACAAGAAGAGGAAGCAACAGCAACAGAACGGTAAGGATGGCCAGAAGAAGCCGAGGGGCGAAATGACTTGCTATAATTGCCAGCAGAAGGGCCATCTCTCCAAGGATTGTAGGAATCCAAAGGCGCCGGCGAAATGCCACAACTGTGACAAGCCAGGGCATTTCAGGAAAGATTGTCCAGAACCGAGGAAGGACAGGAAAATTGTGCAAGCTTATGCTTTGGGAGCTGTGCCGTCGTTTTCAAAAGCTCTTACTACTGAAGAGAAAGGGAAGAGTGTGGTGGTTCAAGGTACTCTTTCCATTTGTGGTGTTCCAGTTAGAGTGTTGTTTGATACTGGAGCGTCACATTCTTTTGTTTGTGATGATCTTGTAGGCCGGTTAGGTTTGGAACCGGATATTGTTGATAGGCCATTGGTTGTGACTAATCCAGTTGGGGGTTCGTCATGTTTGTGTATGATATGCCGTGGTCTAGTTGTGTCGAGTCATGATTGCTCTTTTGTTTGTGATTGTTTTGTTCTGAACTTTGCGGGGTTTGGAATTATTTTGGGTATGGACTGGCTTAGGAAGTATGCGGCAAAGGTTGATTGTGAGAGATTGGAAGTGACAGTCGAGAATGTGGAGGGGCGAAAGGTTGTGATACGATGTAAGCATGAAGAAGGCGTCTTCATAAGCTTCATGTATTCGCTGGTTGTTCCACGGGATGGACTGTCATCGGTGCCAATCGTGAATGGATTCGAGGACGTCTTTGACGAGGTCAAAGGGTTACCGCCGCATAGAGAGATCGAGTTTCGTATTGATCTAGTTGAGGGAGCCAGACCCGTTGTAATGCCTCTTAGGCGGATGGCGCCTAGGGAACAGCAAGAGTTGAAGGTGCAAGTTGATGACCTTTTACAGAAAGGATTCATTCGGCGTAGTGTGTCCGAATGGGGTGCACCAGTTGTGTTCGCAACCAAAGCGGATGGATCGTTGAGGTTGTGTGTGGATTATCGTGAGCTGAATAAGGTGACTAAGAAGAACAAGTATCCATTGCCGAGAATAGATGACTTGTTTGATCAGCTTCACAATGCTAAGGTGTTTTCTCAGATGGATTTGGCAACGGGATTTCACCAGTTGAAAGTGGCAAAGGATAGTGTGCCGAAGACTGCTTTTAGGACACCATCCGGTTTTTATGAGTGGCTGGTAATGCCGTTTGGATTGACTAACGCACCAGCATACTTTGTGGATCTTATGAATAGAGTATTCAGAGATCAGTTGAACAAGTTCGTACTTGTGTTCGTGGATGATATTCTGATTTATTCCAGAACTGAAGAAGAACACGAGACGCACTTGCGTATTGTTTTGGAAATCTTACGGAAACATCAGCTGAAGGCTAAGTTTTCGAAGTGTCACTTCTGGAAGAGTGAAGTGAGATTCTTAGGCCATGTTATCTCTGGAAATGGAATAGCGGTTGATCCCGCTAAGGTGGCAGCGATCTAGGATTGGGTTAGACCTAAGAATGCATCTGATGTGAGAAGTTTTCTTGGATTAGCTGGATATTATCGACGGTTTATCAAAGACTTTTCCAAGATAGCTGCACCGTTAACAGGATTGACGAAAAAGAACCAAGTGTTCAGATGGGATGATAAGTCTGAGCAAGCTTTCGTAATCCTGAAAGAGCGACTGACGAGTACTCCTGTTTTGACTATTCCAAGTGGGAATGATGAGATGGTGGTTTACACCGATGCATGTGGTACTGGACTTGGAGCAGTACTAATGCAGAAGAATAAAGTTGTTGCATATGCAAGTCGGCAACTGAAGCCGCATGAAAAGAATTATCCGACTCATGATTTAGAGTTAGCGACAATTGTTTTTGCTTTGAAGATGTGGAGACATTATCTGTTGGGAGTTAGATTCGAGTTGTTTATAGATCATAAGTCATTGAAGTATCTGTTCTCTCAAAAGGATTTGAATCTTCGACAGCAACTGTGGCTAGAGTTCTTGGCATCGTATGATTTTGGGATAGCCTATACTCCGGGAAAAGGTAACGCAGTGGCTGATGCGTTGAGTCGAAGACATGCAGGATTGGGAGCCATGTTTTCGGAATGGAAGAGTCTCGAGTATTTGGCTGGATTTGATTTCAGGCCCAGATGTGAATTGGAACCTGAGATGTTGGAAAACTTATCAATAAGGCCTACTCTTGTGGAAAGGATTGGCGAGAGTCAAAAGCGAGACGATAAGCTTGTCAAGATTATCCGTGATTTGGAATCTGGATTGGACCCAGAGAAGGATAAGGGATTTGAAGTCGATCGAGAGGGTTGGCTTCGAAAGCAAGGACGACTAGTTGTTCCCGATGTAGATGGATTGAGAAATGAAGTTCTTAGGGAAAGTCATCACTCGAAGTTGACGATTCATCCAGGTGGAAATAAGATGTATCGGGACATGAAGAGAACCTACTACTGGGAAGGTATGAAGAAGGATGTTGGAAATTTTATTTCCAAGTGTATGAATTGCCAGTTGGTTAAGGCGGAGCAGAAGAAACCAAGTGGATTGCTTCATCCATTAGAAGTTCCTATATGGAAGTGGGAACAGATATCGATGGATTTTATCGATGGTCTACCTAGAACAAGAGCAGGAAATGAAGGGATTTGGGTCATAGTAGATCGGTTGACCAAGAGTGCAAGATTCATCCCTGTTCGATCGACTAGGACTGCATCGAAGTTGGTTGAGTTGTATGTTAAGTGGATAGTTCGATTCCATGGTTTTCCGAAGAGTACAGTGAGCGATCGAGACCCATTGTTCACTAGTGGATTTTGGAAGAGCTTCCAGGAAGTTTTGGGAACCGAGTTTTGTTTGAGTACAGCTTATCATCCTCAAACAGATGGTCAGACTGAGAGAGTCAACCGAGTTTTGGAAGATCTCCTCAGAGCATGTGTTTTGGATTTCGGAGGATCGTGGGAAGATCATCTTCATTTGGTGGAGTTTGCGTACAATAACAGTTATCAGTCGAGTATTGGTATGGCACCATATGAGGCATTATATGGAAGACCGTGTAACTCTCCGACATGTTTGTTGGAAGCTGGAGAAAAGTTGATACTTGGGCCAGAGATGATTCGTCAGACTACGGATTTCATAGAGATCATTCGGCAACGAATGAAAGCAGCCCAGGATCGGCAGAAAAGTTATGCAGATAAACGTCGAAAGGATTTGGAGTTCGACGTAGGAGATATGGTTTTTGTGAAGATTTCTCCACTGAAGAATGTTATTCGATTCGGGAAGAAAGGAAAATTGACTCCGAGATTTGTTGGACCATTCCCGATTATCGAGCGAATTGGAAAGCTTGCTTATAGATTGGAGTTACCAGAAAAGATGGCGGGTGTGCACAATGTTTTTCATGTATCGTATCTACGGAAGTATGTGCACGACTCGAGCACAGTGGTTTCTGCTGATAGCTGTGAAGATTTGGAGGTTGATCCAGTTGTTAGAAGACCTCGTAAGCCGCTTCGTATTGTTGAAATCGATACGAAACAGCTTAGGAGGAAGACGATTACGTTGCTCAAGATACAATGGAGTGATGATGTTAACGACTGTACGTGGGAGGAGGAAGAGAGGATGAAGGCAGCTCATCCTGAACTCTTCAAGGTATGGCCCTAAGGTGTCGTGACATCTCATGAATTTGTAGCTTGTTCTAGTCTTAGAATTCTGCATGCTAGGTTAGTAATTGGATGCATGGTTTGTTGATTGTTATGGATGGTAGGCATGCGGAATAATTTTGATTTCTCTTGTTTGTTTGGAATTTCGGGGGCGAAATTCCTAAGGGGGAGAGAATGTAACGACCCGTATTTTTACGGATCGAAAGATCGTAAAACTGTTGTTGTCTTTAAGTCGTTAGTGCTTAAGTCGTATGGTAGTTAACTCGTGTAGAGGCTTAGGTTGAAGGGTAGCCTAGGTCGTTCAGAGTTGAGTCGTGACCGACTTAGCGTCTTAGGTCGTGTGATGTTGAGTCGGTAGGAGCTTAGGTCATGAGGCCGAGTTATAATAGCTAACGAGTTAACTAGTGGCCGAGTTAGGATGTGGGACGACTCATAGACTTGGACGAGTTAACATGTTAAGTATTAGGTCGTAGGCGACCTATAGATATGAGCGACTTAAGGGCTGGGATGAGTTAGTGACCTAGAGATTTGGACGACTTAAGGTGTGGCCGAGTTAGTGTGTTAGACCGAGGTAACAACCTAAGAAGGCTACGACTTACGGGTTAGCGAGTTAGGAGATAGGTTATGAACGACCTATAGGGGTAATGACCTAAGTTAGGTCGTTGAGCGACCTAAGGGAAGTGTTAGGTTGCTAGGTAAGTTAGGTCGTTTAGTAGTTAGGGCGAGCGACCTATAAGTTAGCGGCTTAAGATAGTTAGCGACCTAGGGTTAATGACCTAGCAGTTACGAGTTATGATTTCTGACCGACCTATGTATGGACCGACCTAAGGAAGTTAGGTCGTAGACGAGTTATGACCTAGTAGTTAAGTCGTCATGTTTTAGGTCGTAGCATACTTAGGTCGGTAGGTTAGTTAGGTCGTTAGACAACCTAAGGAAGGCCGCTATGAGTTGTTAGGTCGTAACTCGTGTTGCTCGATAGGTCGTATAGAGGCTTATGTGTTAGGTCGTAAGCTTTTAAGTCGGCAGCTAGGTAGGTCGTGTAAGTGCATGTGTGTGCTAAGTCGGCCTTGTTTGTTAGGTCGCATAGGAGTTAGGTCGTGAGATCTTGTGTGTGGATAAGTCGTAGGTCGTTGGTTCGAGTTAAGGAAGGCGGCTGTGTTTTAGGTTGCATGTACTATTGAGACTTAGGTCGTAAACGACCTAAGTTAGGTCGGGGATCTTTAGGTCGGCAATGACCTAAAACTGGGCGATGACCTAAGGGTGATTTCAGCCTATAAATAGAGGGGTTTGGCTAACTTTTTGGCACCGGTTTTTGAAGCGACGAAGTGCTGCCATTTTGAGAGCTCGACTACAACATTTCTTCACTTCTTTTCTCCATTCCAATCTAGTTCTAACATCCATCCAAGATCGAAAATCAAGATCGAAGATCCAAGAGCCAAAGTTGAAGATCTTCATCCAACCAAGCTAGATTTCATCGTTTCAAGCGGGATTTCGACGAATCAAGCTTGAATCTTCGCTGTCCAGATCTGAAGTTGATAGTTTTTGAAGTGTTTGGGTGATTTAGTGAGTGGTGGTTATCTCTCATGCGGACCCAAAGGAGTATATTGGATTGGTGGTTTGTTGAAGTGTTGTAGATAGTGATTTTATGCATATTTCTTTAGATCCAAGTGTAGATCCAGTACTTATGAAGATGTTTACTTATGCAAGTTCATTTATCAAGTTGTAGAGACAAAACCCATGATTTATATTTGTTAGATCTATGCTAAAAAAACCCTTGATTCATGTATGATAGATCCTTGCTCATTTATTTACGAAATTGCCATTTTAGTTATAAATGCCGATTTAGATCTTGATTGACTACTTATTTGTTTGGATTAATGTTTGCCTTGTTTGATTGTTGTGAATAAGTTATCTAGTTGATAGATTTGGACAAGTATGGTCAAAGACGATTCAAAAGCTACGGAAGAGGCTTTTGAATAAGGAAAGCTGCTTGTGGCATATGAAGCGGATGTTGAAGCTCATATGTATGAATTAGATGATGTTGAGATGGGACTTTGCCATGATGCGATGAGGCAAGCCATGATGTTGAGATGAGACTTTGCTATGATGCGATAAAGCGAAGCATGATGTGAGATAGCCTTGGTTTAATCCAGACGGGATCATCCCAAGCATGTTGACAAATCGATGATGCGATGCGAGTTGGTTGATAATGGTTAGCTCGAGAGGCGCTTGAGCTAGTATGGAAATAGTCGTCGAGGAGGATGACTAGGAGGCTGAGATTTCATCGTTGTTGAAGGTTCTAGCATACTCAAAGCAAGAGTACGTTGGAACGGGCTGCGGCGACGTTCCAAGCACGGACTGCGACGACGTCCAAGTACTCTGGGTAGTTGCGAAGAATCCTAGGCACGGGCTGCGACGACGTGCGGAGTTATGTCTAGAACCGGGGTTACCATTAGCCCTTGACAGGTGATCATTCAACTAACGGTGAAATCAAGGCAATGATAACAGTGATAGCCGGAGTCCTGGATGTTTGGACGTTTGGTTGTATCATCATTCGGTCTCAAGAGCGGTGTTTTCCGGGTGCTTATCTGATCTTGGTTTAGGCCTTGGGTGTTTGTATTTGGAAAACATCGACCTTGACTTGAATGATTGTTGCTTTACTTTAATTGTCTGCCATGTTATGCTTGCTTCTCCTTAGTATGTGTCTGGGGGCTATCACTGTAGAAAGAGGCGGAGTGGGATGGTTTGGTTCCTATTCCTTTTATCCCTTATGCTCTTTTGGTATGTTTGATAGTTGATTTACTGCTCACTAAGACTTTGTATGACTCAAGGTTTTATGTCTCCTCTTATTACCTTGGGCTGTTCATCCATGTTGGGATGGGCAGACTAGGTAGCAGGTGACAGATGCTGTTCTTGGAGATCTACGCTGATGATGACGAAGACGAGCAGGAGGCTTTTGCATACTATTTCATATTATGTACTGGGTGTTCCGCTGTATATACTTTGAGTGCTTTGTAGTGAGGTTTTGATGTATTGACTGTTCTGATGGTTGTATCAAACTTCTAAGATGCTTATTTGATGATATTCTGTTATGAAGCTTCACTATACATATATTTCTCTATTGTATTTTATCCATGCGCTGTGAGTTATGCGATAGATTCTGCGATGTTTATTCTACCCTTGACGGTCAATCATGGCTGCCTGGCACGCCTTTCAGCGCATTATTTCCTTGTTTTGGTGCGGGAGCCATGGGCGGTCGTCACATCTATTATACAGCGTTTCGTTTTAAGCTATTGGAAGTAGTTTTTTTTTAAATGTAAAAAGGGGTAATTTCTTAAGTTATAGTACAATATTTTGTTTTAAGCTATTGGAAGTAGTTTTTTTTTTAAAAAGGTGAAAATGGGCAATTTTTTAATTTATAGTACAACATTTTGTCTGTTTAACAGCGTTTAGTTTTGAGCCAGTGGAAGTAGTTTTTTATAAAAAACGTAAAAAGGGGTCATTTCTTAAGTTATAGTACAACACTTTGTCTATTTGACAATGTTCTGTTTTAAGCTATTGGAAATAATTTTTTAAAAAAAGGTAAAAAGGGGTAATTTCTTATATTATAGTACGACATTTTGTCTATTTTACAGCATTTTGTCTATTTTACAGCGTTTCGTTTTAAGCTATTAGAAGTAGTTTTTTTTTTTAAAAGGTACAAGGGGTAATTTCTTAATTCATAGTACATCATTTTGCCTATTTTACAACTTTTTGTTTTAAGCTACTGAAGTAGTTTTTTTTAAAAGGTAAAAGGGGTAAATTCTTAACTTATAGTACAACATTTTGTCTATTTTGCAACGTTTTGTTTTAAACTATTGGAAGCAGTTTTTTTTTAAAAGGCAAAAAGGGTTAATTCCATAAGTTATAGTACAACATTTTCTTTATTTTATAGTGTTTTGTTTTAAGCTATTGAAAGTAATTTTGTTTACAAAAAAGGTAAAATGGGGTTATTTCTTAAGTTATAGTATATCATTTTGTCTATTTTACAGCGTTTTGTTTTAAGCTATTGGTAGTATTTTTTCTAAAAAAAAGGTAAAAATGGTAATTTCTTATGCTATAGTACATCATTTTTTTATTTTACAGTGTTTTGTTTTAAGCTATTAGAAGTAGTTTTTTTTATAAAAAAAGGTAAAAATGGGTAATTTCTTAAGTTACAGTATAACATTTTGTCTATTTTTACAGCGTTTTGTTTTAAAGGGGTAATTTCTTAAGTTAGAGCATAGTATTTTGTCTTTTTACAGCGTTTTGTTTTAAGATATTGGAAGTAGTTTTTTTAAAAAAAAAGGTAAAAAAGGGTAATTTCTTAAGTTATAGTACAACATTTTTATCTATTTTACAGCGTTTTGTTTTAAGCTGTTGGAAGTGGTTTTTTTTTTTTAAAAAAAAAGGTAAAACGGATCAATTTCTTAATTTATAGTACAACATTTTGTCTATTTTAAAGCGTTTTCTTTTAAGCTATTGGAAGTAGATTATTTTTTAAAAAGGTAAAAAGGGGTAATTTTTTAAGTTATAGTACAACATTTTGTCTATTGTATAGCATTTTGTCTATTTTACAGCGTTTTGTTTTAAGCTATTGGAGGTAGTTTTTTTTAAAAATAAAAAGAGATAATTTCTTAAGTTAGAGTACTGCATTTTGTCTTTTTACAGCGATTTTTAGCTATTGGAAGTAGTTTTTTTTCAAAAAGGTAAAAAGGGGTAATTTCTTAAGTTAAAGTACAACATTTTTCTATATTTTACAGCGTTTTGTTTTAAGCTATTGGAAGTAGGGGTGGGCGCAGGTCGGTTTGGTGCGGTTTGGAGTCCAAACTGCTTCCGCACCGCATCAAACGGTTAATCAAAAATGCTAACCATTATACTAATCATTTAAATGGTTCGGTTTCGGTCCGGTTTGAATGTAATACGGTTCGGTTTCGGTCCGGTCCGGTTTGAACCCATATTAAATATGAAATAAAAGAATTACTTCCATCAACAATCAATTTACAAAAATAACCGTGTGAAACTTTTACATTTAAAGATTAAAACACACAATGTTATACTGAAATGAAAGATTAGTTCTTAATTGTATGAATATTTCAATTTGACATTTACCTACAAGTGAGATTTTTTTTTGGTAGATAACCAAACATCAACATTAATCAATGCATAATCATCAACGAAAATGACTAGAATAAGATTATAATTAGCATTTATTCACAAAAAAAAATGAAAAATTATTATACCAAAACTATAACTTCTTCCTTTATGTCAGTGATTATTATTAATATAACTACAACATACGCTAAAAATAGAATGTAAAACATTAGAATCTAAAATAAGATGGGAGTTGCTTATTTTTTTATCATAAAATTACTAATACAAATTTTTGGTTCGGTTCGGTTTAATATGGTTGGTTCAATCGTGCAAACCGCAACCGAACCGTATCGATGCGGGTCGGCCCGGTTTGGGGTACCAGCTTTGGTGAGAAGATTAGGTGCGGGTTTCCGCACCACTTTTGCGGTCTGGTGCGGACGGTTTCCGTATAGCGGTGCGGTTTATGCCCACCCCTAATTGGAAGTAGATTTTTTTAAAAAAAAGGTAAAAAAAGGTTAATTTCTTAATTGATAGTACAACTTTTTGTCTATTTTACAGCGTTTTGTTATTGGAAGTTGTTTTTTTTTTTTTTAAAGTTAAAAATGGGTAATTTTTTAAGTTATAGTATAGCATTTTTTCTATTTTACAACGTTTTGTTTTCAGCTATTGGAAGTAGTTCTTTTAAAGGTAAAAAGGGGTAATTTCAAGTTATAATACAACATTTTATCTTTTTTACAGCGTTTTGTTTTAAGCTATTGGAAATAGTTTTATTTTAAAAAAAGGTAAAAAGGGCTAATTTCTTGAGTTATAGTACATTATTTTTGTTTATTTTACAGCGTTCTGTTTTAAGCTATTGGATGTAGTTTTATTTTTTAAAAATGGTAAAATGGGTTAATTTCTTAAGTTATAGTACAACACTTTGTCTATTTTACAGCGTTTTGTTTTAAGATATTAGAAATAATTTAAAAAAAAAAGGTAAAAAGGGGTAATTTCTTAAGCTATAGTACAGCATTTTGTCTTTTTTACAGCGTTTTGTTTTAGGCTATTGGAAGTAGTTCTTTTTTAAAAAGGTAAAAAGGGGTAATTTCTTAAGTTATAACACAACATTTTTGTCTATTTTACAGCGTTTTTTTAAGCTGCTAGAGGTAGTTTTTTTAAAAAAAAAGGTAAAAAGGGGTAATTTCTTTAGTTATAGTACAACATTTTTGTCTATTTTACAGAGTTTTGTTTCAACCGGTTGTAAGTAATTTTTTTCTAAAAGATGAAAATGGTTAATATCTTAAGTTATAGTACAGCATTTTGTCTTTTTTACAATGTTTTGTTTTAAGCTATTGGAAGTATTTTTTTCTAAAAGGTAAAAAAGGATAATTTATTAAGTTATATTACAACATTTTGTCAATTTTACAACATTTTGTTTTAAGCTATTGGAAGTAGTTTTTTTTTTAAAGGTAAAAAGGGTTAATTTCATAAGTTATTGTATAGCATTTTCTTTATTTTACAGCGTTTTGTTTTAACCTATTGGAAGTACTTTTTAAAAAAAAGGTAAAATGGGGTAATTTCATAAGTACTAGTACGGCATTTTGACAATTTTACAGCGTTTTGTTTCATTCTGTTGGAAGTAGTTTTTATTTAAAAAGGGTAAAAAGAGGCAATTTCTTAAGTTAATAGTACTGCATTTTATCTACTTTACAGCATTTTGTTTTAAGCTATTGGAAGCAATTTTTTTAATAGGTAATAAGGGGTAATTTCTTAAGTTATAGTACAACATTTTGTTTATTTTACAGAGTTTTGTTTTAAGCTATTGGAAGTTGTTTTTTTTAAACGGTAAAAA
Source organism: Allium cepa (assembly GCA_030765085.1). Lineage (NCBI taxonomy): Eukaryota > Viridiplantae > Streptophyta > Magnoliopsida > Asparagales > Amaryllidaceae > Allium > Allium cepa. The sequence goes on from CM060931.1 coordinate 890,789,495, forward strand.
TGGGTAATTTCTTAAGTTATAGTACAACATTTTGTCTATTTTACAGCTTTTTTGTTTAGGCAATTGGAAGTAGTTATTTTTAAAAAGGGTAAAATGAGGTAATTTCTCAAGTTATAGTACAGCGTTTTTTTTTAAACTATTGGAAGTAATTTTTTTCTTTAAAAAGGTAAAATGGGGTAATTTCTTAAGTCTTAGTACAGCGTTTGTCTATTTTACAATGGTTTTTTTAAGCTATTGGAAGTGCTTTTTTATAAAAAGGTAAAAAGAGGTCATTTTCTAAGTTAACAGTACTGCATTTTGTCTACTTTGCAGCGTTTTGTTTTAAGCTATTGGAAGTAATTTATTTAAAAAAGGTAATAACGGGCAATTTCTTAAGCTATAGTACATCATTTTGTACATTTTAAAGCGTTTTGTTTTAAGCTATTGGAAAGTGATTTTTTTAAAAGGTAAAAATGGGCAATTTCCTATGTTATAGTATAGCATTTTTTCTATTTTACAGCGTTATGTTTTAGGAAATTGGAAGTAGTTTTTTTAAAAAAGGGTAAAAGGAGGTAATTTCTTAAGTTATAGCACAACATTTTGTTATTATGCATCGTTTTGTTTTAAGTTGTTGGAAGTAGTTTTTTTTTTGAAAAAGGTAAAAAAGGGGTAATTTCCTAAGCTATAGTACAACATTTTGTTTTAAGCTATTGGAAGTATTTTTTTTTTTTGTAAAAAGTTAAAACGGGTAATTTCTTAAGTTATAATACAGCTTTTTGTCTGTTTAACAACGTTTTGTTTTAAGCAATTGGATGTGGTTTTTTCAAAAAAAAGGTAGAAATGAGTAATTTTTTAAGTTACAGTAAAGCATTTTGTCTATTTTACAGCTTTTTGTTTTAAGCTATTGGAAGTAGTTTTTTTGGAAAAAAAAGGTAAAAAGGTGTACTTTCTTAAGTTATAGTACAACATTTTTCCAATTTTACAGCGTTTTGATTGAAGCTATTGGAACTAGTTTTCTTTTTTAAAAGGTAAAAGGGTAATTTCTTAAGTTATTGTACAGCATTATGTTTATTTTAAAGCGTTTTTTTAAGCTATTGGAAGTAATTTTTTTAAAAAGGCAAAACGGGGTAATTTCTTAAGTAATAGTACGACATTTTGTCTATTTTACAGCATTTTGTCTTTTTTACAGCGTTTTATTTTATGCAATCGGAAGTAGATTTTTAAAAAAAAAAGGTAAAAAGGGGAAACTTTTTAAGTTATAGTATAGCATTTTGTCTATTATACAGCGTTTTGTTTTAAGCTATTGAACGTAGTTTTTTTCTTAAAAAAAAGTAAAAAGGGGAAATTTTTTAAGTTATAGTACAGTATTTTGTCTATTTTACAGTGTTTTGTTTTAAACAATTAGAAGTATTTTTTTCAAAAAGGGTAATTTCTTAAGTTATAGTGCATCATTTTGTCCATTTTACTGCGTTTTGTTTTAAGCTATTGGAAGTAGTTTTTTTTTAAAATAGGTAAAAGGGGGTAATTTCTTAACTTATAGTAGAGCATTTTGTCTATTTTACAGCGTTTTGTTTTAAGCTATTGGAAGTAAATTTTTTTCGAAAAAGGTAAAAGGGGGTAATTTGTTAAGTTATAGTATAGCATCCTGTCTGTTTTACAGCGTTTTGTTCTAAGCTATTGGAGGTAGTTTTTTTAGAAAAAAGGGTAAAAGGGAGATTTTTTTTAAAGTTATAGTACATCATTTTATCTATTTTACAATGTTTTGTTCTAAGCTATTGCAAGTAGTTTTTTAAAAAAAAAGGTAAAAGGGGTAATTCCTTAAGTTATAGCATAGCATTTTGTCTATTTTACAGCGTTATGTTTGAACCTATTGGAAGTAGTTTTTTAAAAAAAAGGGTAAAAAGGGGTAATTTCTTAAGTTATATTACAAAATTTTGTCTATTTTTTACAGCGTTTTGTTTTAAGCTATTGGAAATAGTTTTTTTTTTTTAAAAACAGGTAAAAGGGGGTAATTTCTTAAGTTATAGTACAGCATTATGTCACTTTTGTAGCGTTTTGTTTTAGGCAATTGGAAGTAGTTTTTTTTAAAAAAGGTAAAAAGGAGTAATTTGTTAAGTTATAGTACAACATTCTGTTTATTTTACAGCGTTTTGTTTTAAACTATCGGAAGCAGATTTTTTTAGAAAAATGTAAAAATGGGAAAATTTTTAAGTTATAGTACAGAATTTTGTCTATTTTACAGCGTTTTGTTTTAAGCTATTAGAAGTGGTTTTTTTAAAAAAAAGGTAAAAAGGGGTATTTTCTTAAGTTATATTACAATATTTTATCAATTTTGCAGCGTTTTGTTTTAAGCTACTAGAAGTAGTTTTTTTTAAAAAAAGGGTAATTTCTTAAGTTATAGTACAACATTTTGTCTATTTTACAGCATTTTGTTTTAAGCTATTGGAAGAAGTTTTTTTAAAAACAGGTAAAAGAGGGTAATTTCTTATGTTATAGTACGACATTTTGTCTATTTTACAGCTTTTTGTTTTATGCAATTGGAAGTTGATTTTTTTTAAAAAAAGGCAAAAGGGGGTAATTTGTTAAGTTATAAAACAACATTCTGTCTATTTTGCAGCGTTTTATTTTAAGTTATTGGAAGTAGTTCTTTTAGAAAAAAAGGGAAAATGGAAAAAAAGTGAGTTGCAGTACAACATTTTGTCTATTTTACAGCGTTTTGTTTTATGCTATTAGAAGTAGTTTTTTAAAAAAAGGTAAAAGCGGTAGTTTCTTAAGTTATAGTACAACATTTTGTCTATTTTATCGCATTTTGTTTTAAGCTATTGGAAGTAGTTTTTTAAAAGAAAAGATAAAAAGGGGTAATTTCTTAAGTTATAGTACAACATTTTGTCTATTCTACGGCGTTTTATTTTAAGATATTGGAAGTAGTTTTCTTTTAAAAACGGTAAAAGGGCATAATTTCTTAAGTTATAGTACCGCATTTTGTCTATTTTAAAGCATTTTGTTTTAAGCTATTGGAAGAAGTTTTTTTAAAAAAGGCAAAAATGGGTAATTTCTTGAGTTATAGTACAACATTTTGTCTATTTTATAGCGTTTGTTTTCAGCTATTAGAAGGAGTGTTTTTTTTTAAAAAGGTAAAAAGGGGTAATTTCTTAAGTTATAGTACAACATTTTGTTTATTTTATAGCGTTTGGTTTTAAGCTATTTGAAGTTGTTTTTTTTCTAAAAGGTAAAAGGCGGTTATTTCTTAAGTTATAGTACAACATTTTTTTCTATTTCACAACGTTTTTTTAAGCTATTAGGAGTAGTTTTTTTTAAAAAAAAAGTAAAAGGGGCAATTTCTTATGTTATAGTAAAGCATTTTTCTATTTTATAGCCTTTTGTTTTTAGCTAATGGAAGTAGTTTATTTTAAAAAAAAGGTAAACAGGGGTAATTTCTTAAGTCATAGTATAGCATTTTTTCTGTTTTACGGTGTTTTGTTTTAAGCTATTGGAAGTAGTTTTTTTCTTAAAAATGTAAATGGGGGTAATTTCCTAAGTTATAACACACCATTTTGCCCATTTTACAAAGTTTTTTTTTAAAGCTATTGGAAGTAGTTTTTTTAAGAAAAAAGGGTAAGTAGGGGTAATTTCTTAAGTTATAGTACATCATTTTGTCTATTTTACAGCGTTTGGTTTTAAGCTATTGGAAGCAGTTTTTTTTAAAAAAACGGTAAAAAGGGGTAATTTCTTATGTTATAATACATCATTTTGTCTAATTAACAACATTTTGTTTTAAGCTATCGGAAGTAGATTTGTTTTTATAAAAAATGGTAAAAAGGGGAAAATTTTAAGTTATAGTATAGCATTTTGTCTATTTTACAGCTTTTGTTTTAAGCTATTGGAAATAGTTTTTTTTTTGTTTAAAAAAAGTAAAAAGCGGTAATTTCTTAAATTATATTACATGATTTTGTCTATTTTACAACGTTTTGTTTTAAGCAATTGGAAGTATGTTTTTTTTAAAAGGTAAAAAGGGGTAATTACTTAAGTTATAATACAACATTTTGTCTATTTTACTGCGTTTTGTTTTAAGCTATTGGGAGTTGGTTATTTTTAAAACAGCTAAAAGGGGGTAATTTCTAAAGTTATAGAACAACATTTTGTCTATTTTACAGCGTTTTGTTTTAAGTTATTGGAAGTAATTTTTTTTTCAAAAAATGTAAAAGGGGGTAATTTGTTAAGTTATAGTACAACATTCTGTCTATTTTACAGCCTTTTGTTTTAAGCTATTGGAAGTAGTTTTTTTTTTAAAAAAAAGTAAAAAGGGGAAATTTTTTAAGTTATAGTACAACATTTTGTCTATTTTACAATGTTTTGTTCTAAGCTATTGGAGGTAGTTTTTTTTTTAAAAAGGTAAAAAGGGGTAATTTCTTAAGTTATTTTACAGTGTTTTATTTTAAGCTATTGGAATAGTTTTTTTTTAAAAAAAAGGGAAAAGGGGGTAATTTCTTAAGTTATGTTACAAAATTTTATTTATTTTACAGCGTTTTATTTTAAGCTATTGGAAGTGGTTTTTTTTTAAAAAAAAAAGTAAAAGTGGGTAATTTCATAAGTTATAATACAACACTTTGTCTATTTAAAGCGTTTTGTTTTAAGATATTGGAAGTAATTTTTTTAAAAAAAGGTAAAAGGGGGTAATTTGTTAAGTTATAGTACAGCATTCTGTTTATTTAAGGCGTTTTGTTTTAAGCTATTGGAAAGTACTTTTTTTAAAAATAAAGGTGAAAAGGGGAAATTTTTTAATTATAGTACATAATTTTGTCTATTTTATAGCGTTTTGTTTTAAGCTATTGGAAGTAGTTTTTTTAAAGAAAAATATAAAAAGGGTATTTTCATAAGTTATATTACAGCATTTTGTCTATTTTACAGCGTTTTGTTTTAAGCTATTGGAAGTATTTTTTTTTTTTAAAAAAAGGTAAAAAGGGGTTATTTCTTAAGTTATAGTACTGCATTTTGTCTACTTTCCAGCGTTTGGTGTTATTGGAAGTAGTTTTTTTTTAAAACTAGAAAAAGAAGGTAATTTCTTAAGTTATAGTACAGCATTTTGTCTATTTTACAGCCTTTTGTTTTAAGATATTTGAAGTAGTTTTTTTAAAAAAAAGGGTAAAAGGGGGTAATTTTTTAAGTTATAATACAACATTCTGTCTATTTTACAGCGTTTTATTTTTAGCTATTGGAAGTAGTTTTTTTGTTAACAAAGGTAAAAGGGGAAAAATATTTAAGTTATAGTACAACATATTTTCTATTTTATATCGTTTTGTTTTAAGCTAGTAGAAATGGTTTTTTTTTAAAAAAGGGGTAAAAGGGGGTAATTTCTTAAGTTATAATGCAGCATTTTGTCTATTTTACAGTTGTTTTGTTTTAAGCTATTGGAAGTAGTTTTTTAAATAAAAAAAAGTTAAATAGGGGTAATTTCTTAAGTTATAGATCAACATTTTGTCTATTCTACAGCGTTTTGTATTCAGCTATTTAAAGTAATTTTTTTTTAAAACGGTAAAAAGGTGTGATTTCTTAAGTTATAGTACAACATTCTGTCTATTTTACAGCGTTTTGTTTTAAGCTATTGGAAGTAGTGTTTTTTCTTAAAAAAAGAGATAATTTCTTAAGTTATAGTGCAACATTTTGTCTATTTTACAACATTTTATTTTAATCTATTAGAAGTAGTTTTTTTTTAAAAATTGTAAAAAGGAAAAAAATTTAAGTTATAGTACAACATTTTGTCTATTTTACAACGTTTTGTTTTAATCTATTGGAAGTACTTTTTTTTAAAGAAGGTATAAGGGGTAATTTCTTAAGTTATAGAACAGCATTTTGTCTATTTTACAACGTTTTGATTTAAGCTATTGGAAGTAAAAAAATTTAAAAAAAAGGTACATATGGGTAATTTCTTAAGTTACAGTGCAGCATATTGTCTATTTTACAACGTTTTGTATTAAGCTATTGGAAGTATTTTAAAAAAAAGGTATAAATGGATAATTTCTTAAGTTACAATACATCATTTTGTTTATTTTACAGCGTTTTGTTTTAAGCTAGTGGAAGTAGTTTTTTTGTGCAAAAAAAGGTAAAAAGAGATAATTTCTTAAGTTATAGTATAAATTTTTTTGTCTATTTTACAGCTTTTTATATTAACCTATTGGAATTAGTTATTTTTTAAAAGTAAAAAAGGGGTAATTTCTTAAGTTATGGTACATTATTTTGCCTATTTTAGAGCGTTTTGTTTGAACCTATTGGAAATAGTTTTTTTTTTTAAAAGGTAAAAGGGGGTAATTTCTTAAGTTATAGTACATCATTCTGTCTATTTTACAGCATTTTGTTTTAAGCTATTAGGAGAAGTTTTATTTAAAAAAAGGCAAAAATGGGTAATTTCTTAAGTTATAGTACAAAATTTTGTCTATTTTATAGCGTTTTGTTTTTAGCTATTAGGAGTGTTTTTTTAAAAAAAGGTAAAAAGGGGTAATTTCTTAAGTTATAGTATAACATTTTGTCTATTTTACAGCGTTTGGTTTTAAGCTGTTAGAAGTAGTTTTTTTTAAAAGGTAGATGGAGGTTATTTCTTAAGTTATAGTACAACATTTTGACTATTTTACAACGTTTTGTTTTTACGCTATTAAAAGAAGTTTTTTAAAAAAAAGGTAAAAAGGGGTAATTTCTTAAGTTATAGTATAACATTTTGTCTATTTTATAACGTTTTGTTTTTAGCTAATGGAAGTATTTTTTTAAAAAAGGTAAACAGGGGTAATTTCTTAAGTTATAGTACAGCATTTTTTCTGTTGTACAGTGTTTTGTTTTAAGCTATTGGAAGTAGTTTTTCAAAAAAAAGGTAAAAGGGGGTAATTTCCTAAGTTATAACACAGCATTTTTTTCATTTTACAGCGTTTTGTTTAAACTATTGGAAGTAGTTTTTTTAAGAAAAAAGGGTAAATATGGGTAATTTCTTAAGTTATAGTACATCATTTTGTCTATTTTACAGCGTTTTGTTTTAAGCTATTGGAAGCGGTTTTCCTTTTTTAGAAAACGGTAAAAATGGGTAATTTCTTATGTTAAAGTACATCATTTTGTCTATTTTACAACGTTTGGTTTTAAGCAATCGGAAGTAGATTTTTTTTATAAAAAAGGTAAAAGAGGAAATTTTAAATTATGGTGTAGCATTTTGTCTAATTTACAACATTTTGTTTTAAGCTATTGGAAGTAGTTTTTTTAAAAAAAAAAAGTTAAAAGGGGTAATTTCTTAAGTTATAGTACAGGAATTTGTCTATTTTACAACGTTTTGTTTTAAGCAATTGAATGTATCTTTTTAAAAGGTAAAAGGGGATAATTTCTTAAGTTATAGTACAACATTTTGTCTATTTCACTGTGCTATGTTTTAAGCTATTGGAAGTAGTATTTTTTTAAACAGGAAAAAGGGGGTAATTTTTTAAGTTATAGTACAGCATTCAGTCTATTTTACAGCGTTTTATTTTAAGCTATTGGAAGTAGTTTTTAAAAAACAAAAGGTAATACGCGGAAATTTTTTAAGTTATAGTACAACATTTTGTCTATTTTACAACGTTTTGTTCTAAGCTATTGGAAGTAGATTTTTAAAAAAATGGTAAAAATGGGTAATTTCTTAAGTTATGGTACAACATTTTGTCTATTTTACAGCATTTTGTTTTAAGCTATTGGAGGTAGTTTTTTAAAGAAAAAGGTAAAAAGGGGTAATTTCTTAAGTTATATTACAAAATTTTGTCTATTTTACATGGTTTTATTTTAAGCTATTGGAAGTGGTTTTTTTTAAAAAAAGGTAAAAGTGGGTAATTTCATAAGTTATAATACAGCATTTTGTCCATTTTACAGCGTTTTTTTTAAGCTATTGGAAGTATTTTTTTTTTGAAAAAGGTAAAAAGGGGTAATTTGTTAAGTTATAGTACAGCATTCTGTCTACTTTACAGCGTTTTGTTTTAAGCAATTGGAAGTATTTTTTTTTAAAATAAAGGTGAAAAGGGGAAATTTTTTAAGTTATAGTACATAATTTTGTCTATTTTACAGTGTTTTGTTTTAAGCTATTGGAAGTAGTTTTTTTAAAAAAAAAAAGGTAAAAAGGGGTATTTTCTTAAGTTATATTACAACATTTTGTCTATTTTACAGCGTTTTGTTTTAAGCTACTGGAAGTAGTTTTTTTAAAAAAATGGTTAAAAGGGGTAATTTCTTAAGTTGTAGTACATCATTTTGTCTATTTTACAGCATTTGGTTTTATGCTATTCGAAGTTGCTTTTTTTTTAAAACAGGTAAAATGGGGCATTTTCTTAAGTTATAGTACAACATTTTTTCTATTTTATAGCCTTTTGTTTTAAGCTATTGGAAGTAGTTTTTTTAGAAAGGGTAAAAGGGGGTAATTTTTTAAGTTACAATACAATTCTGTCTATTTTACAGCATTTTATTTTAAGCAATTGGAAGTTGGTTTTTTTTTTAAAGAAAAGGTAAAAAGGGAAAAAAATTATGTTATAATACAGTTTTTTTTCTATTTTACAGCGTTTTGTTTTAAGCTATTAGAAGTGGTTTTTTTTAAAAAAAAGGTAAAAATGGATAATTTCTTAAGTCATAGTGCAACATTTTGTCTATTTTACAGCGTTTTGTTTTAAGCTATTAGAAGTAGTTTTTTTTTAAAAAAAAAAAAGATAAAAGGGGTAATTTCTTAAGTTATACTACAGCATTATGCCTATTCTACAGCGTTTTGTTTTAAGCTATTTGAAGTAGTTTTTTTTAAAAAGGGTAAAAAAGTGTAATTTCTTAAGTTATAATACAACATTTTGTCTATTTTACAGCGTTTTGTTTTAAGCTATTGGAAGTAGTTTTTTTAAAAAAAGGTAAAAAGGGAAAAAAATTTAAGTTATAGTATATCATTTTGTCTATTTTACAACCTTTTTTTAAGCTATTGGAAGTAGTTTTTTTAAAAAAAGGTATAAGGGGTAATTTCTTAAGTTATAGAACAACATTTTCTCTATTTTACAACGTTTTGTTTTAAGCTTTTATAAGTAGTTTTTTTTTAAAAAAAAGGTATAGATGGTTGATTTCTTAAGTTGCAGTAAGACATTTTGTCTAATTTACAGCGTTTTGTTTTAAGCTATTGGAAGTAGTTTTTTTTAAAAAGGTAAAAGGGGGTAATTCCTTAAGTTATAGTACAACATTCTGTCTATTTTACAGCATTTTGTTTTAAACTATTGGAAGAAGTTTTAAAAAAAAGGTAAAAAGGGCAATTTCTTAAGTTATAGCACAACATTTTGTCTATTTTACAGCATTTCGTTTTAAACTATTGGAAGAAGTTTTTTTAAAAAAGATAAAAAGGAGCAATTTCTTAAGTTATAGTACAACATTTTATCTATTTTACATAGTTTTTTTAAACTAATGGAAAGAGCGTTTTTTAAAAAAAGGTGAAAATGGGTAATTTCTTAAATTATAGTACAACATTTTGTCTATTTTACAGCGTTTTGTTTTAAGCTATTGGAAGAAGCTTTCTTTTTTTTAAAAACGGTAAAAAGGAATAATTTCTTAAGTTATAGTACAACATTTTGTCTATTTTACAGCATTTTGTTTTAAGCTATTGGAAGTAGTTATTTTAAAAAGGTAAGAAGGGGCAATTTCTTTATTGTAGTACATCATTTTGTCTATTTTGCGGTGTTTTGCTTTAAGCTATTGGAAGTGGTTTTTTTTTAAAAAAGGTAAAAAGGGTAAATTCTTAAGTTATAGTACTGCATTTTGTCTTTTTTGCAGCGTTCTGTTTTAAGTTATTGGAAGTAATTTTTATTAAAAAAGGTAAAAGGGGGTAATTTCTTAAGTTATAGTACAGCATTTTGTTCATTCTGCAGCATTTTCTTTTAAGCTATTGGAAGTATTTTTTTTAAACAGTAAAAGAGGTAATTTCTTAAGTTATAGCACAGCATTTTGCCCATTTTACAACGTTTAGTTTTAAGCTATTGGAAGTAATTTTAAAAAAATAAGGTAAGCGGGCGTAATTTCTTAAGTTATCGTATAGCATTTTTGTCTATTTTACAGCGTTTTGTTTTAAGATATTGGAAGTAGTTATTTTTGTAAAAAAAAGGTAAAAAGGGAAATTTTTGTTGTTATAATTCAACATTTTGTCTATTTTACAGGATTTCGTTTTAAGCAATTGGAAGTAGTTTTTTTAAAAAAAAAAGGTAAAAAGGGGTAATTTCTCAAGTTGAAGTAGTTATAGCACAACATTTTTGTCTATTTTACAATGTTTTTTTAAGCTACTAGAGATAAGTTTTTTTAAAAAAGGTACAAAGGGGTAATTTCTTAAGTCATAGTACAATATTTTTGTCTATTTTACAGCATTTTTTTTAACCTGTTGGATGTAATTTTTTAAAAAAAAGGTAAAAATGGGTAATATCTTAAGTTATAGTACAGCATTTTGTCTTTTTTACAGCGTTTTGTTTTAAGCTATTGGAAGTAGTTTTTTTTTCTAAATGGTAAAAGGGGGTAATTTCTTAAGTTATAGAACAGCATTTTGTCAGTTTTACAGCATTTTGTTTTAAGCTATTAGAAGTTGTTTTATTTTAAAGATAAAAAGGGTTAATTTCATAAGTTATTGTATAGCATTTTCTCTATTTTACAACGTTTTGTTTTAAGACATTGGAAGCCATTTTTAAAAAAGAAAGGTAAAATGAGGTAATTTCATAAGTTATAGTACAACATTTTTTCAATTTTACAACGCTTTGTTTCATGCTATTGGAAGTAGTTTTTATTCAAAAAAGGTGAAAAGAGTTAATTTCTTAAGTTAATAGTACAGCATTTTGTCTACTTTACAGCATTTTGATTTAATCTATTGGGAGTAATTTTTTTAAAAAAAGTGATAAGGGGTAATTTCTTAAGTTACAGTACAACATTTTGTCTATTTTACAGAGTTTTGTTTTAAGCTATTGGAAATCGTTTTTTTTAAAAGGTAAAAATGGGTAATTTCTTAAGTTATAGTGCAGCATTTTGTCTATTTTACAGCCTTTTGTTTTAGGCAATTAGAAGCAGTTATTTTTAAAAAGTGTAAAAATAGGTAATTTCTCAAGTCATAGTACATCATTTTGTCCATTATACAGCGTTTTGTTTGAAGCTTTTGGAAGTAATTTTTTCTTTGAAAAGGTAAAATGGGGTAATTTCTTAAGTTATAGTACAACGTTTTGTCTATTTTACAATGTTTTGTTTCAAGCTATTGGAAGTGGTTGTTTTAAAAAAAAGGTGAAACGATGTAATTTCTTAAGTTAATAGTACTGCATTTTGTCTACTTTGCAGCGTTTTGTTTTAAGCTATTGGAAGTAATTTTTTTTTAAAAAGGTTATAAGGGGTAATTTCTTAAGTTATTGTACAACATTTTGTCTATTTTAAAGCGTTTTGTTTTAAGTTATTGGAAGACGTTTTTTTAACAGGTAAAAGTAGGCAATTTCTTAAGTTATAGTACAACATTTTGTCTATTTTACAGCGTTATGTTTTAAGCTATTGGTTTTCTTCTAAAAAAGGTAAAAAGGAGTAATTTCTTAACATATAGTACAGCAATTTGTCTATTTTACAGCGTTTAGTTTTAAGTTATTAGAACTATTTTTTTTTTAAAAAGTTAAAACGGGGTAAATTCTTAAGTTATAGTATGGCATTTTGTCTTTTTTACAGCGTTTTGTTTTAAGCTATTAGAAGTAGTTTTTTCAAAAAAAGGTAAAAAGGAGTAATTTCTTAAGTCATAGTACAGCATTTTGTCTATTTTACCGCGTTTTGTTTTAAGCTATTAGAAGTAGTTTTTTTTAAAAAAAAAAGATAAAAATGGGTATTTTCTTAAGTTATATTACAATATTTTATCTATTTTATAGCGTTTTGTTTTAAGCTACTGGATGTAGTTTTTTTTAGAACAAGGTAAAAAGGGGTAATTTCTTAAGTTATAGTACAACATTTTGTCTATTTTACAGCATTTTGTTTTAAGCTATTGGAAGTAGTTTTTTTTAAAACAGGTAAAAGGGGGTAATTTCTAATGTTATAGTACAACATTTTGTCTATTTTACAGCTTTTTGTTTTAAGTTATTGGAAGTAGTTTTTAAAAAAAAATGGCAAAAGGGGTTAATTTGTTAAGTTATAAAACAACATTCAGTCTATTTTACAGCTCTTTATTTTAAGCTATTGGAAATAATTTTTTTTTAAAAACAAAGGGAAAAAGGGAAAAAAAATTAAGTTATAGTACAGTATTTTGTCTTTTCTACAGCGTTTTGTTTTATGCTATTAGAAGTATTTTTTTAAAAAAGGGTAAAAAGTTGTAATTTCTTAAGTTATAGTACAACATTTTGTCTATTTTACCGCGTTTTAATTTAAAATATTGGAAGTAGTTTTTTTTTTAAAAAGATAAAAAGGGGTAATTTCTTAAGTTATAGTACATCATTTTGTCTATTCTACGGCGTTTTGTTTTAAGATATTTGAAGTAGTTTTCTTTTAAAAACGGTAAAAAGGGGTAATTTCTTAAGTTATAATACCACATTTTGTCTATTTTACAGCGTTTTGTTTTAAGTTATTGGAAGTAGTGTTTTTTTAAAAAGGTAAAAAGGGGTAATTTCTTAAGTTATAGTACAACATTTTGTCTATTTTACCGCATTTTGTTTTAAGCTATTGGAAGTAGTTTTATTTTAAAAAAAAGGTAAAAAGGGGAAATTTTTTAAGTTATAGTACAACATTTTGTTTATTTTACAGCGTTTTGTTTTAAGCTATTGGAAGTTGTTTTTTTTTAAAAAGGTATAAGGGGTAATTTCCTAAGTTATGGAACGACATTTTGTCTATTTTACGGCGTTTTGTTTTATGCTATTTGAAGAAGTTTTTTTAAAAAAAAAGGGTATAAATGGGTAATTTCTTAAGTTACAATACAACATTTTGTTTATTTTACAGCGTTTTATTATAAGCTATTGGAAGTTGTATTTTTTTTCAAAAAAGGTAAAAAGGGATAATTTCTTAAGTTATAGTACAATTTTTGTCTATTATACAGCTTTTTGTATTTACCTATTGGAATTAGTTTATTTTTAAAGTAAAAGGGGGTAATTTCTTAAGTTATAGTATATCATTTTGTCTATTTTATAGCGTTTTGTTTTAAGCTATTGGAAGTAGTGTTTTTTAAAAAAGGTAAAAGGGGGTAATTTCTTTAGTTATAGTACAGCATTCTGTCTATTTTACTGCATTTTGTTTTAAGCCATTGGAAGAAGTTTTTTGTTAAAAAAAGGGCAAAAATGGGTAATTTCTTGAGTTATAGTACAACATTTTGTCTATTTTACAAACTTTTATTTTTAGCTATTAGAAGGAGTGTTTTTTTTAGAAAGGTGAAAAGGGGTAATTTCTTAAGTTATATAACAACATTTTGTTTATTTTACAGCATTTGGTTTTAATCTATTTGAAGTATTTTTTTTTAAAAGGTAAAAGGAGGTTATTTCTTAAGTTATATACAACAATTTGTCTATTTTACAGCGTTTTGTTTTAAGCTATTGGAAGTAGTTTTTTTTTTTAAAAAAAAAGTGAAAGGGGCAATTTCTTAAGTTATAGTACAACATTTTTCTATTTTTATAGTGTTTTGTTTTTAGCTAATGGAAGTAGTTTTTTTTTAAAAGGTAGACAGGGGTAATTTCTTAAGTTATAGTGCAGCATTTTTCCAGTTTTACGGTGTTTTGTTTAAGCTATTGGAAGTAGTTTTTTTTTTTAAAAGGTAAAAGGGGGTAATTTCATAAGTTATAGCACAACATTTTGTCCATTTTACAAAGTTTTGTTTTAAGCTATTGGAAGTAGTTTTTTTTAAGAAAAACGGGTAAATAGTGGTAATTTCTTAAGTTATAGTACATCATTTTGTCTATTTTACAGCGTTTTGTTTTAAGCTATTGGAAGCATTTTTGAAAAAAAAAGGTAAAAAGGGTAATGTTATAGTAAATGATATTATCTATTTTATGACTTTTTGTTTTAAGCAATTGGAAGTATGTTTTTTTTAAAAGTTAAAAAGGGGTAATTTCTTAAGTTATAGTACAACATTTTGTCTATTTTACTGCGTTTTGTTTTAAGCTATTGGGAGTTGGGTTTTTTTAAAAACGGGTAAAAGGGGGTAATTTCTTAAATTATAGTACAGCATTTTGTATATTTTACAGCGTTTTGTTTTAAGTTATTGGAAGCAATTTTTTTTTTCAAAAAAAGGTAAAAGGGGGTAATTTGTTAAGTTATAGTACAACCTTCTGTCTATTTTACAGCGTTTTGTTTTAAACTATTGAAGTAGTTTTTTTAAAAAAAAAAGGTAAAATGGGAAATTTTTTAAGTTATAGTACAACGTTTGTCTATTTTACAACGTTTTGTTCTAAGTTATTAGAAGTTATTTTTTTAAAAAAAAATGGTAAAAAGGGGTAATTTCTTAAGTTATAGTACAACATTTTGTCTATTTTACAGCGTTTTGTTTTAAGCTATTGGAAGTAGTTTTTTTTTAAAAAAAAGGGAAAAAGGTGTAATTTCTTAAGTTATACTACAAAACTTTGTCTATGTTACAGCATTTTGTTTTAAGTTCTTGGATGTAGTTTTTTTTTAAAAAAAAAAGGTAAAAGTGGGTAATTTCATAAGTTAAAATACAGCATTTTGTCTATTTTACAGCGTTTTGTTTTAAGCTATTAGAAGTAATTTTTTTTAAAAAAAGGTAAAAGGGGGTAATTTGTTAAGTTTTAGTACAACATCATGTCTATTTTACAGCGTTTTGTTTTAAGCTATTGGAAGTGGTTTTTTTTAAAAATAAAGGTGAAAAGGGGAAATTTTTTAAGTTATAGTACATAATTTTGTCTATTTTAGAGTGTTTTGTTTTAAGCTATTGGAAGTAGTTTTTTTTCCAAAAAAAGATAAAAAAGGGTATTTTCTTAAGTTATATTACAGCATTTTGTCTATTTTGCAGCGTTTTGTTTTAAGCTATTGGAAGTAGTTTTTTTTAAAGAAAAAAGGTAAAAAGCGGTAATTTCTTAAGTTATAGTACAACATTTTGTCTATTTTACAGCATTTGGTTTTATGCTATTGGAAGTAGTTTTTTTTTTAAAACAGGAAAAATGGGGTAATTTTTTAAGTTATAATACAACATTTTGTCTATTTTACAGTCTTTTGTTTTAAGCTATTGGAAGTAGTTTTTTAAAAAAAAGGTAAAAGGGGGTAATTTTTAAAGTTATAATACAACATTCTGTCTATTTTACAGCGTTTTATTTTAAGCTATTTGAAGTAGTTTTTTAAAAAAAAAAGGTAAAAAGGGAAAAAAATTTAAGTTATAGTACAGCATTTTGTCTATTTTACCGCGTTTTGTTTTAAGCTATTGGAAGTGGTTTTTTTAAAAAAAAAGAGAGGGTAAAAGGGGTGATTTCTTAAGTTATTGTGCAGCACTTTGTCTATTTTACTGTTGTTTTGTTTTAAGCTATTGGAAGTAGTTTTTTTTAAAAAAAAGTTAAAAAGGGGTAATTTCTTAAGTTATGGTACAACATTTTGTCTATTCTACAGCGTTTTGTTTTAAGCTATTTAAAGTAATTTTTTTAAAAAAAAGGGTAAAAAGGTGTAATTTCTTAAGTTATAGTACAACATTTTGTCTATTTTACAGCGTTTTGTTTTAAGTTATTGAAAATAGTGTTTTTTTTTAAAAAAAAGGGGTAATGTCTTAAGTTATAGTACAACATTTTGTCTATTTTACAGCATTTTGTTTTAAGCTGTTGGAAGTAGTTTTTTAAAAAAAAAAGGTAAAAAGGGGAAAAAATTTAATTATTGTATGGCATTTTGTCTAGTTTGCAGCGTTTTGTTTTAAGCTATTGGAAGTAGTTTTTTTTAAAAAGGTATAAGGGGTAATTTCTTAAGTTATAGAACAACATTTTGTCTATTTCACAGCATTTTGTTTTAAGCTATTCGAAGTAATTTTTTTTTAAAAAAAAGGTATATATGTGTAATTTTTTAAGTTATAGTGCAGCATTTTGTCTATTTTACAGCATTTTGTTTTAAGCTATTGGAAGTATTTTTTTTAAAAAAAAAGGTATAAATGGGTAATTTCTTAAGTTACAATACAACATTTTGTTTATTTTACAACGTTTTGTTTTAAGCTATTGAAAGTAGTTTTTTTTCAAAAAAAATGTAAAAAGGGACAATTTCTTAATTTATAGTACAACCTTTTGTCTATTTTACAGCTTTTTGTATTAACATATTGGAATTAGTTTTTTTTTAAGAAGTAAAAAGGGGTAATTTCCTAAGTTATAGTATAGCATTTTGTCTATTTCAGAGCGTTTTGTTTTAAGCTATTAGAAGTAGAATTTTTTTAAAAAAAAAAGGTAAAAGGGGGTAATTTCTTAAGTTATAGTACAACATTCTGTCTATTTTACAGCATTTTGTTTTAAGCTATTGGAAGAAGTTTTATTTAAAAAAAAGGCAAAATTGGATAATTTCTTAAGTTATAGTACAAAATTTTGTCTGTTTTACAGCGTTTTGTTTTTAGCTATTAGAAGGAGTGTTCTTTTAAAAAAGGTAAAAAGGGGTAATCTCTTAAGTTATAGTATAACATTTTGTCTCTTTTGCAGCGTTTGTTTTAAGCTACTGGGAGTAGTTTTTTTTAAAAGGTAGAAGGAGGTTATTTCTTAAGTTATAGTATAACATTTGTCTATTTTACAGCGTTTTGTTTTAAGCTATTGGAAGCAATTTTCTTTTTTTAGAAAACGGTAAAAAAGGGCAATTTCTTATGTTAAAGTACATTATTTTGTCTATTTTACAGCGTTTTATTTTAAGTAATCGGAAGTAGAATTTTTATAAAAAAGGGTAAAAAGGGGAAATTTTAAATTACAGTGTAGCATTTTGTCTATTTTATAGCGTTTTGTTTTAAGCTATTGGAAGTAGTTATTTTAAAAAAAGTAAAAATGTGTAATTTCTTAAGTTATAGTACAGGATTTTGTCTATTTTACAACATTTTGTTTTAAGCAATTGGAAGTATTTTTTTAAAAGGTAAAAGGGGTAATTTCTTAAGTTATAGTACAACATTTTGTCTATTTTACTGCGTTTTGTTTTAAGCTATTGGAAGTAGTTTTTTTTTAAAACAGGCAACAGGGGGTAATTTATTAAGTTATAGTACATCATTTTGTCTATTTTACAGCATTTTGTTTTAAGTTATTGGAAGTAATTTTTTTTCAAAAAGGGTAAAAGGGTGTAATTTGTTAAGTTATAGTACAACATTGTAATTTGTTCAGTTATGGTACAACATTCAGTCTATTTTAGAGGGTTTTGTTTTAAGCTATTGGAAGTAGTTTTTTTTTAAAAAAAAAGGTAAAAAGGGGAAATTTTTTAAGTTATAGTATAGCATTTTGTCTATTTTACAACGTTTTGTTTTAAGCTATTGGAAGTAGTTCTTTAAAAAAAAAGGTAAAAATGGATAATTTCTTAAGTTATAGTACAACATTTTGTCTATTTTACAACGTTTTGTTTTAAGCTATTGGAGGTTGTTTTTTAAAAAAAAGGTAAAAGGGGTAATTTATTAAGTTATATTGCAAAATTTTGTCTGTTTTACTTTGTTTTATTTTAAGCTATTGGAAGTAGTTTTTTTTTTAAAAATAAGGTAAAAGTGGGTTATTTCATAAGTTATAATGCAGCATTTTGTCTATTTTATAGCGTTTTGTTTTAAGCTATTGGAAGTGGTTCTTTTTTTAAAAAGGTAAAAGGGGGTAATTTGTTAAGTTATAGTACAGCATTCTGTCTATTTTACAACGTTTTGTTTTAAGCTATTGGAAGTAGTTTTTTTTTAAATAAAGGTGAAAAGGGGAAATTTTTTAAGTTATAGTACATAATTTTGTCTATTTTACAATGTTTTGTTTTAAGCTATTGGAAGTAGTTTTTAAAAAAAAAAGAAGATAAAAAGGGGTATTTTCTTAAGTTATATTACAGCATTTTGTCTATTTTACAGCGTTTTATTTTAAGCTACTGGAAGTAGTTTGTAAAAAAAAAGGTAAAAAGAGGTAATTTCTTAAGTTATAGTATAACATTTTGTCTATTTTACAGCATTTGGTTTTATGCTATTGGAAGTAGCTTTTTTTAAAAAAAAGGTAAAAGGGGGTAATTTCTTAAGTTACAGTACAACATTTTGTCTATTTTATAGCCTTTTGTTTTAAGCTATTGGAAGTAGTTTTTTTTAGAAAGGTTAAAAGGGGGTAATTTTTTAAGTTACGATACAACATTCTGTCTATTTTACAGCGTTTTATTTTAAGCAATTGGAAGTTGTTTTTTTTTAAAAAAAAGGTAAAAAGGAAAAAAAACTGTTATAATACAGCATTTTTTCTATTTTACAACGTTTTGTTTTAAGCTATTAGCAGTGCTTTTTTTTAAAAAATGGTAAAAATGGATAATTTCTTAAGTTATAGCGCAGCATTTTGTCTATTTTACAGCGTTTTGTTTTAAGCTATTGGAAGTAGTTTTTTTTAAAAAAAGAAGATAAAAAGGGGTAATTTCTTAGGTTATAGTACAGCATTTTGTCTATTCTACAGCGTTTTGTTTTAAGCTATTTGAAGTAGTTTTTTTAAAAAAGGGTAAAAAGGTGTAATTTCTTAAGTTATAATACAATATTTTGTCTATTTTACACCGTTTTGTTTTAAGCTATTAGAAGTAGTTTTTTAGAAAAAAGGTAAAAAGGGAAATTTTTTCAAGTTATAGTACATCATTTTGTCTATTTTACAACGTTTTTTAATGCTATTGGAAGTAGTTTTTTTAAAAAAAGGTATAAGGGGTAATTACTTAAGTTATAGAATCGCATTTTCTCTATTTTACAGCGTTTTGTTTTAAGCTATTGGAAGTGGTTTTTTTTTTTAAAAAAAAGGTATAAATGGGTGATTTCTTAAGTTGCAGTACAACATTTTGTCTATTTTACAGCGTTTTGTTTTAAGCTATTGGAAGTAGTTTTTTAAAAAGGTAAAAGAGGGTAATTTCTTAAGTTATAGAACAACATTATGTCTATTTTACAGCGTTTTGTTTTAAACTATTGGAAGAAGTTTTTTAAAAAAAGGTAAAAAGGGGTAATTTCTTAAGTTATAGTACAACATTTTGTCTATTTTACATCGTTTTTTAAGCTAATGGAAAGAGTGTTTTTAAAAAAAAAGGTAAAAATGGTTAATTTCTTAAGTTATAGTACAACATTTTGTCTATTTTACAGCGTTTTGTTTTAAGCTATTGGAAGCAGTTTTTTTTTTAAATGGTAAAAAGAGGTAATTTCTTAAGTTATAATACAACATTTTGTCTATTTTACAGCATTTTGTTTTAAGCTATTGGAAGTAGTTTTTTTAAAAAGGTAAGAAGGGGTAATTTCTTTAGTTATAGTACATCATTTTGTCTATTTTGCAGCGTTTTGCTTTAAGCTATTGGAAGTGTTTTTTTTTAAAAAAAAAGGTAAAAAGGGTAATTTTTTAAGTTATAGTACAGCATTTTGTCTATTTTGCAGCGTTTTGTTTTAAGCTATTGGAAGTAGTTTTTTATAAGAAAAGGTAAAAGGGGGTAATTTCTTAAGTTATAGTACAACATTTTGTCCATTTACAGCATTTTCTTTTAAGCTATTGGAAGAATTTTTTTAAAACAGTAAAAGAGGTAATTTCTTAAGTTATAGCACAGCATTTTGCCCATGTTACAGCATTTAGTTTTAAGCTATTGGAAGTAATTTTAAAAAAAGGTAAGCAAGCGTAATTTCTTAAATTATAGTAAAGCATTTTTGTATATTTTACAGCGTTTTGTTTTAAGCTATTAGAAGCAGTTTTCTCTTTTTAAAAAAGGTAAAAAGGGATAATTTCTTAAGTTATAGTATAACATTTTGTCTATTTTAGAGCGTTTTGTTTTAAGCTATTGGAAGTAGTTTTTTTTATAACAAAAGGTAAAAAGGGGAAATTTTTGAAGTTATAGTACAACATTTTGTCTATTTTACAGCATTTTGTTTTAAGCAATTGGAAGTAGTTTTTTTTTAAAAAAAAGGTAAAAAGGGGTAATTTCTCAAGTTGAAGTAGTTATAGCACAACATTATTTTACAACGTTTTTTTAAGCTACTAGAGGTAGTTTTTAAAAAAAAAAGGGTAAAATGGGGTAATTTCTTAAGTTATAGTACAATATTTTTGTCTATTTTACAGCATTTTGTTTTAACCTGTTGGAAGTAATTTTTTTTTAGAAGGTAAAAATGGGTAATATCTTAAGTTATAGTACAACATTTTGTCTTTTTTACAGCGTTTTGTTTTAAGCTATTAGAAGTAGTTTTTTTTTTCTAAATGGTAAAAAAAGGGTAATTTCTTAAGTTATAGTACAACATTTTGTCAATTTTACAGCATTTTGTTTTAAGCTATTGGAAGTAGTTTTTTTTTAAAAGATAAAAAGGGTTAATTTCATTAATTATTGTATAGCATTTTCTCTATTTTACAACGTTTTGTTTTAAGACATTGGAAGCAATTTTTTAAAAAAAAAAAGGTAAAATGGGGGTAATTTCATAAGTTATAGTACAACGTTTTGTCAATTTTACAGCGTTTTGTTTCATTCTATTGGAAGTAGTTTTTATTCAAAAAAGGTAAAAAGAGTTAATTTCTTAAGTTAATAGTACAACATTTTGTCTTCTTTATCGCATTTTGTTTTAAGCTATTAGAAGTAATTTTTTTAAAAGAGGTAATAAGGGGTAATTTCTTAAGTTACAGTACAACATTTTGTTTATTTTACAGAGTTTTGTTTTAAGCTATTGGAAATCGTTTTTTTAAAAGGTAAAAAATGGGTAATTTCTTAAGTTATAGTACATCATTTTGTCTATTTTAAAGCTTTTTGTTTTAGGCAATTGGAAGTAGTTATTTTTAAAAAGGGTAAAAAGAGGTAATTTTCCAAGTTATAGTACGGCATTTTGTCCATTAAACAACGTTTTGTTTTAAGCTATTGGAAGTAATTTTTTCTTTGAAAAGGTAAAATGGGGTAATTTCTTAACTCATAGTACAGCGTTTTGTCTATTTTACAATGTTTTGTTTCAAGCTATTGCAAGTGGTTGTTTTAAAAAAAAAGGTAAAACGATGTAATTTCTTAAATTAATAGTGAAAGTACGGTGTGTATACAATTATATGTGCTAATATAGTACACACGGATCGTGTAATATGGACTACAATATAAATGTCGAAATAGATGATAATAGCATAGTAAATAAAAAAATAGAAAAATCACACCAGAGATTTTTATACTGGTTCGGAGCACCGTCCTACGTCCAGTCCCAGACTTCTATCTGGATTTTCACTATTAACTACCGCTTCACCCGGAGGAACAGGTTTACAACACACGAACAACCGAACGGGATTTCACGCCTCTAATACACTGAGGACTTCAACACTTGCCTCTTACAACACAGAGGACTTCAACACAAGAACAAATACAATTGTTGTTGACAACTTGTGTTCTTGAAAACACGGATTTGTCACTAGTAGTACATCCTTCCTATAATCTTATCCTCAAAGTATGCAAATGATGTTTTGAAAAGATTAAGGAAAGTATATTACTTATTGAATCAAAAGATATGAAATAATTTAAATGATTCAATAAATAATCGAGAGCTTTTAGAATGCAGGAGTATATATAAAGTAAGATCAGAGATTAGAGTAAAAAGCATATAAAATCATGTTATGTTAATCAACGAATTAGACGAGTTTATATAGATAAGAATGATTGTAACTCTTTGTGAGCAGTTGCCATTAAGAGATATGATCTTTGGTTAAAGGTAAGAGATGCAACCTTTGGAGAAGAGAAGTGTCTTTTGGAAAAATTGCTTTCTGTTTAAAAACGGTCGACAGGTTAAAAAGTGACCAGTAGACAGGAATTTAAATATATATACGTTATGTGCATGTGTGCACGTTCAGTGTGCAAATTATGCAGGAATGGTCGACCGCCTATATTGTGACCGGTCGACCGGTCCCTGTAAAGTTGCACACTGAATGTGCAACTACATTCTAATCGTATATATATTAATTTTCTTGAAAATGCATGATTATTTGAGGATAGATTTTAACAAGTTTATCACTAATATAATATCAAATAATCAATCTACAATCTAGAGTACCATATGTAGCTCTTTATAGCCATAATGACCTTGTTTTGTCGATCGCCTTTAGTTATTTGTCAGAAATCAAAAGCTTCATAAAACTTGTGACTCAACATTCTCCCCCTTTTTGATTGATGACAATATATCTGCAAATCTGAATCTCCCCCTGAGTATGTGATCTCCCTCTCTTTGAATTCTTATATATGTATGTTCCTGCAAGCAATTGTTAGCCCTTTCTCCCCCTTTGTCATCGACAAAAGGAGTAACAGATACTAGAATAGTAGAATGAATATGATATGCATAGCAAAATAAATCATTAACACATCCAATTGGACTTTCAAGCCACTTTTTGGCGGAGATGCTTAGAGATGAAGTTTCGGAGGTTGTTCCTTTCTTAGATTTCTTTTGAGGAGGAGCCATTGTTGGAAGATTTGAGATTTGGGAATTGAAAATAGGAAACTAGGGTTTGTGATTTTGGGAAAAAGAACAGCTTGAGTCAAAAGAGAAAGAGGGTAGAAGGAAAAATGACGCATAGGTATATATAAAAACTGAAAACGCGTCAACCGGTCGACCTATGAAATATGGCCGGTCGACCGTTTTCAACCAGGGAGCAAACGGTCGGCCGGCTATATATTGGGCGGTCGACCGGTTCTGGTCTGCTGAGAATAATATGTTATTTTGCAAGTTTTTTATTATATATCAACCTATATATATTATATTTCATTCTTAATACAAAATATAACCGTTATTACACAAGTGATAGATAAAGATATAATAACTATATATAAATCTAATGAGAAGGTTCGTCATTAGAATTATCGTTATTTCCTTCAATACGTTTTGACCATAGACTCCATTGTTTCTGAGCTCCTTCATTCTTCTCATAGTTCCGATCCCACAAGTTAGGACTTGTAGATGTTGATGGCCTAGACGGCATTGGTTCATGCACGTCATGCTTGTTGGAACCGCAGAAAAATGTTGCCAACTTTTCTAAAACGGATAATCGTGCCGATGTCCGTTGTTGCTCGTGATAAAGTTGACTTTGCCCATAATGGAGCTGTCTCTGAAGGTCTATCTGATGTTTCTGGTAGTGGTGTATTTCATCGATTTGTGCTTTGGTACGAGGAGAATAGAACAGTGTCCTCTTCACTCGTTTTGAATTTGGAGTTTTATCAGACATACAAGAGCATTGATGATGACAACTTGGTTTTTGTTTTGGTGTAGTAGGAGAATAATATTCCTCCGACTCAGAACTCGTAATAGAAATGTATGATTCTTGAGCACATTTATCACAAATGTGAGCCATAGTGTATGTTGTATAGAATATTATGGTTAGATAAAAAAGATGAACAAAATAAAAAAAAAATTTGCAAGCTTATATACAAGTTTCTTATGTATAAACCTATGGATGTGAGTTAATGGAAAATTTTAACCAAGAAAACATAAGCAGAAATTTTATTTTAACTCTAAAAATAGCTCTCCTTTTAAAACTAAAATTATAAAATAAGAAAGGAAAGGACGATCACTAAAAGAAAAGAATAAAAAAATGAGTAAAGAGAATTTAACCATTAAATAAAGCAGTGGCTTATATTTAATGTAAAAAAAAAGTTTATGCAAAAGTTATGGTTAAAGGATAACTAAAAAGAAGACGTTATTTAGAAATTACTTAGTCAAGATTTTTTCTTGAAATTAAACCAAGCTCTCTTCGTAATCTAATAAAATTAGATTCGAGCAGAGGCTTAGTAAAAATGTCTGCTAATTGATTGTCAGTATGAACATATCAAGACATATATTTCCTTTGTCAATATTATCTCGAAGGAAATGATGACGGATATCAATGTGTTTGGTTCTAGAGTGATTTACTGGATTTTTAGAGAGATTTATAGCACTGGTGTTATCACAGTATATAATAGAATTTGATAAATGAATATCAAAATCGTGAAGTGCTTGTTGCATATATAGTAATTGAGTACAAGCGAGAGCTGCTGATATATATTCAGCTTCACATGTTGATAGTGAAACACAATTCTGTTTCCTACTGAACCAGGAGACAAGTGATTTTCCAATAAAATGGCACGTACCACTTGTACTTTTTCTATCCGTTCGTGAGCCACCGAAATCAGCATCACTATATGATACTAATTCAAATGGACATTCTTTTGGATAAAAAAGACCGAAATCTTTGGTATTATTAAGATAACGAATTATACGTTTCACTGCTCGTAGATGTGATTCCTTTGGATCAGCTTGAAAACGAGCGCATAAACAAACACTCATTATTATATCCAGACGACTAGCTGTAAGATAAAGAAGAGAACCAATCATGCTTCGATATAATTTCTGGTCAATATTCTTACCACTTTCATCTTTTTCAAGATGTGTAGTTGTACTCATAGGAGTTGGTTTACCAGATGTATTTTCTAATCCGAAGCGTTTGATAAGGTTTTCACAGTATTTTTCTTGATTGATAAAAATACCGTTTGAAAGTTGCTTTATTTGAAGTCCAAGAAAATAAGATAGTTCTCCCATATGAGACATTTCAAATTCTTTGGTCATAATACTTGCAAATTCTTTGCAGAGTTTATCGTTTGTTGAACCGAAGATGATATCGTCTACATATATCTGGATAACTAGAATATATTTTCGAGAATGTTTAATAAACAAAGTTTGATCGACTTTGCCTATTTGAAATCCTGAATTAATAAGATAGCTACGTAGTCGTTCATACCAAGCACGAGGTGCTTGTTTTAAACCATACAAAGTTTTCTTAAGTTTGAACACATGGTCAGGATATTTTTCATGTACGAACAAAGGAGGTTGTTCGACATAGACATTCTCTTTGATAAATCCATTGAGAAAAGCACTTTTGACATCCATCTGATAAAGTTTGAAATTATGGTGACAAGCAAAAGATAATAGGATTCTAATAGCTTCTAGTCGAGCAACTGGTGCAAAAGTTTCTTCATAATCGATACCTTCTTCCTGATTATATCCTTGTGCTACTAATCTTGCTTTATTTTTGGTGATATTTCCTTGTTCGTCGGCCTTATTTTTATAGACCCATTTAGTACCAATTACTGACTGATCAGTTGGTCGTGGAACAAGTTCCCAAACGTCATTGCGCTCAAACTGATTTAGTTCTTCCTGCATGGCAATGATCCAGTAATCATCTGTAGCAGCTTCTTTTGGATTCTTAGGTTCGATATTTGAGAGAAAAGCGACATGACCCATTTGATTGAGTTGACTTCTTGTTCTGACATGTGATGTTATTTCACCGATTATATTTTGAGCCGGATGGTCTCTTAATATTCTTGGTGGTGATTGTAACTCACATGTTTGAGGAATATTCTCAATAATTATTTCCGAGTCAGAATCAATATTTGTGATGATTTGATTGTCAGTGACTATTGATTCGTCATCATCTGATATAGTGTGAGGGTGCCGATAGATTTCATCAAAAGAGACATGAAGTGATTCTTCAATAGTTTTGGTTCGTTTATTAAATATCCGATAGGCCTTACTTCGTTCCGAATAACCGACAAATATTCCTTCATCGGCTTTTGGATCGAATTTGCCAAGCTGGTCTTTTGTATTTAAAATAAAGCACTTGGAACCAAAAACTTTGAAGTATGAGATTTTAGGCTTCCTTTTGTTAAATAATTCATAAGGAGTATTCTTGGTAAGAGGTCTTATGGATACACGATTTAAAACATAACAGGCAGTTGCCACAGCTTCCGCCCAAAAATGTTTTGGTAAGGTGGTTCCATTCAATAATGTTCTTGCACATTCTTGTAAAGTTCGGTTCTTCCGTTCTACAACTCCGTTCTGTTGTGGAGTTCTGGGAAACGAAAAATTATGATATATACCTTTCTTTGTACAAAAATGTTCAAATTCATTATTTTCAAACTCTCTGCCATGATCACTTCTTATATTTTTAACTTTAATCCCTTTTGATTTTTGAATTCTTTTGACGAAAGATTTGAAATGATCGAAAGTGTCACTTTTATTTTTTAAGAAAATTGTCCATGTATAACGAGAGAAATCATCAACAATTACAAGCACATATTGACTGTGATTTATTGATTGAACCCTAGTAGGTCCAAATAAATCCATGTGTAGTAACTCAAGTGGTTGTAATGTTGATATGACTTTCTTGGATTTAAAAGATGATTTGGTCAATTTTCCTAATTGACATGCATCACAAATGTTGTTAACTTTAAAACTCATTTTGGGTAGTCCTCTAACTAGTTTGTTTTTGGCTAGCTTGTCAATAGTTCTGAAGTTTATATGACAGAAGCGTTTGTGCCATAGCCATGGATCATTGTCATTATCCACAAGACACATATCTGAATTATGATTAATATTCATATTCAGAATATATATATTTCTGTCTCTATAACCTTCGAAAACCAAATTATGGTCTTTATCTAAAATACTACACTTATTATTTGAAAATGAAATTATAAATCCCTTGTCACATAACTGACTAATACTAAGCAAATTGTGTTTTAAATTTCTAACTAGCATGACATTAGTAATAAGAGGTAAGTTAGATGTACCGCAATTGCTCACATCGCCTTTGCCGATGATATAGCCTTTTGAATTGTCTCCAAAAGTAACGGAGCCACCATCTGAATATGTAATATTTGTTAATAGACTCTTGTCTCCTGTCATGTGCTTTGAGCAACCACTGTCCAATATCCACTTTCCTCTTTTCTTAAGTGGGACCTGCAAAAAATAGAATTAAGTCCATGGTACCCACTTTTTATAGGGTCCTAAGAGTTAGGTCTTAGGAGTCCAAACCCATATGGGTCCGGTATCCCCTTTATATATATAATTTTTATTAAAATGTACAGTATTCATGAATTGCTGAATGTATTTGTTCCTAATCAAATTGTTATTTGTTTTAGGAACCCATATTTTGATAGTCTTGACATTTTTATTTTGAAATTTCACAACTGGTTTTGGTTTGGAATATAATAAACTAAGATTTTTCTTAGCTTCGGTTTTTTGTACTTTCTTCTTTCGTTTATTTCCAAGATGTTTCTTGGTTTCTTGTTTGTTATATCCCAATCCTTGTTTGTCTGAAATAGATTGTGAACTTTCAATTATTTTTGTCAAATTTTCTCGACCTTTGTTAAAGTTAGAAACATTTTGAGTAATGTCATCAAACTTTGTTTGTAAGCTAGCTTTTTCTAGGTCTAGAATTTTGACTTTTGCTTTAAGCTCATGATTTTCAGTAGTGAGAGCATTATTTTTCTCTTTTTGAGCTTCTATTTCTTGACTCAAAAGAGATATTTGAGAGTCAACATTAGATGATGATTCTTGAATATTTTCAAGTTCCTCTTCTAATATTTTCTTCTCATCTTTTAACATATCTCGTTCAAACTCTGCTATACTTAAATCTGCTTTGACTACTTTTAATTGACGTTTTATGTCTTTATATTTGACTATTAATTCAGCATTAATATCAAGTAATTCATCAAATGTAGGAATTTGTACCTCATCTTCTGTTGCCATAAAACAAACATTAGCTTGTTCATTCTCTGAATCACTTTCACTTTCTGATGAAGATGACTCTGAATCATCCCATGTTACTGAGAAAGCTCGTTTCTTAGATTTGTCCTTCTTATATTTGAATTTGTCATTTTCTGACTTCTTCTTTTGTTCTGGACAATCTTTCTGCATGTGTCCCTTTTTGTGGCAGTTGAAACATTCTATAGCAGATGAAGATGGTTTGTTTGATCCAGGTTTCCTTTTATTGTAACGACAGGCTTTTCGATATTTTAGGAATTTTTTAAATCCTTTCGCAATGAATGCCAAATCTTCGTCTTCAGAATCTGATTCATTTTCATCTTTCTCAACATGAAATGCTACATTTTTCTTTTCTTCTTTCTGTTCCTTTCTAGCCTGCAAATTTGCTTCATAGGACATTAAATTTCCTATCAATTCATCTGGCTTCATGACGGAAAGGTCATTAGCTTCTTCAATTGCTAATACTTTTCCTTCCCATTCACTAGTCAGAGAATGTAGGACTATTGAAACAACATCGAAATCAGAATACTTTTGTCCTAAGCCAATAAGTGCATGGTGAATAGTTTGAAACCGTGAATACATGTCATTTATTGTCTCATTTGGTTTCATTTTGAAATTTTGAAATTGACTTTTCAGCACGGCTATTTTGGCTTGTTTAACCTTGTTAGTACCTTCATGAGTGATTTTTAGTGTTTGCCAAATTTGATATGCAGTAGTGCAGATACTAACACGGTTATATTCATTTTGGTCTAATGCACAGAACAACATATTTATTGCTCTTGCATTTACGGCTGCTGCCGTTTTCTCAACTGCAATCCATTCTGAATAATCAGTTGTTGGATTTACTATTTCTCTTTGAGTGGCATTCCAAGCATCATAGCTATTTGATTGCATAAAGAATGACATACGTGTTGCCCAATAACTATAGTTAAGACCATTGAAAAATGGAGGTCTTTGTGTTGATTGACCCTCCGTGTAAGTAGTGTTTTGAGTGCTAGTACTTACGTTATTTGCCATATTACTATAATATATCAAATAACTGTGTTATGGTTATATGATGACCTTGCTCTGATACCAAATGAAAGTACGGTGTGTATACAATTATATGTGCTAATATAGTACACACGGATCGTGTAATATGGACCACAATATAAATATGGAAATAGATGATAATAGCATAGTAAATAAAAAAATAGAAAAATCATACCAGAGATTTTGTACTGGTTCGGAGCACCGTCCTACGTCCAGTCCCAGACTTCTATCTGGATTTTCACTATTAACTACCTCGCTTCACCCGGAAGAACAGGTTTACAACACCCGAACAACCGAACGGGATTTCACGCCTCTAATACACTGAGGACTTCAACACTTTCCTCTTACAACACAGAGGACTTCAACACAAGAACAAATACAATTGTTATTGACAACTTGTGTTCTTGAAAACACGGATTTGTCACTAGTAGTACACCCTTCCTATAATCTTATCCTCAAAGTATGCGAATGATGTTTTGAAAAGATTAAGGAAAGTATATTACTTATTGAATCAAAAGATATGAAATAATTTAAATGATTCAATAAATAATCGAGAGCTTTTAGAATGCAGGAGTATATATAAAGTAAGATCAGAGATTACAGTAAAAAGCATATAAAATCATGTTATGTTAATCAACGAATTAGATGAGTTTATATAGATAAGAATGATAGTAACTCTTTGTGAGCAGTTGCCATTAAGAGATATGATCTTTGGTGAAAGGTAAGAGTGCAACCTTTGGAGAAGAGAAGTGTCTTTTGGAAAAATTGCTTTCTGTTTAAAAACGGTCGACAGGTTAAAAAGTGACCAGTAGACAGGAATTTGAATATATATACGTTATGTGCATGTGTGCACGTTCAGTGTGCAAATTATGCAGGAACGGTCGACCGCCTATATTGTGACCGGTCGACCGGTCCCTGTAAAGTTGCACACTGAATGTGCAACTACATTCTAATCGTATATATATTAATTTTCTTGAAAATGCATGATTATTTGAGGATAGATTTTAACAAGTTTATCACTAATATAATATCAAATAATCAATCTACAATCTAGAGTACCATATGTAGCTCTTTATAGCCATAATGACCTTGTTTTGTCGATCGCCTTTAGTTATTTGTCAGAAATCAAAAGCTTCATAAAACTTGTGACTCAACAAATAGTACTGCATTTTGTCTACTTTGCAGCGTTTTGTTTTAAGCTATTGGAAGTATTTTTTAAAAAAAAAAGGAAATAAGGTGTAATTTCTTAAGTTATAGTACAACATTTTGTCTATTTTAAAGCGTTTTGTTTTAAGCTATTGGAAGACGTTTTTTTAAAAGGTAAAAACAGGCAATTCTTAAGTTATAGTACAACATTTTGTCTATTTTACAACGTTATGTTTTAAGCTATTGGTTTTCTTTTAAAAAAGGTAAAAAGGGGTAATTAATTAAGATATAGTATAGCATTTTGTCTATTTTACAGCGTTTTGTTTTAAGCTATTAGAAGTAGTTTTTTTTTTAAAAAGGTAAAATGGGGTAATTTCCTAAGTTATAGTACGACATTTTGTCTTTTTTACAGCGTTTTGTTTTAAGCTGTTAGAAGTAGTTTTTTTAAAAAAGGTAAAAAGGAGTAATTTCTTAAGTCATAGTACAGCATTTTGTCTATTTTACCGCGTTTTGTTTTAAGCTACTAGAAGTAGTTTTTTTTTAAAAAAGGTAAAAAGGGGTATTTTCTTAAGTTATATTACAATATTTTATTTATTTTACAGCGTTTTGTTTTATGCTATTGGAAGTTGTTTTTTTTAGAAAAAGGAAAAAAGGGGTAATTTCTTAAGTTATAGTACAACATTTTATCTATTTTACAACATTTTGTTTTAATCTATTGGAAATAGTTTTTTTTTTAAAACAGGTAAAAGGGGGTAATTTCTAATGTTATAGTACAACATTTTGTCTATTTTACAGCGTTTTGTTTTAAGCTATTGGAAGTAGTTTTTTAAATTTTTTTTGCAAAAGGGGGTAATTTGTTAAGTTATAAAACAACATTCTGTCTATTTTACAGCGTTTTATTTTAAGCTACTGGAAGTAGTTTTTTTTTTAAAAAAAAGGGAAAAAGGGAAAAAAAATAAGTTATAGTACATCATTTTGTCTATTCTACCGTGTTTTGTGTTATGCTATTAGAAGTAATTTTTTTTTAAAAAGAGGTAAAAAAGGTGTTAACTCCCACATTGAAGCGACCTAAAATGTAATGCGACCTAGCGACCTATCATTACTTTGCGACCTACTTACCTAACACTCCGCGACCTATAACTCAGCAGCCCAACGACCTAAGAGTACCTGACGACCTAATAGTCTCAACGACCTAACGGCATAGTAGTCTCAACGACCTAACTCCACAAAGCAGCTCTGCGACCTAAAGACTTAAGCATTGTCACGACCTACGACCTATGGGTAGCAGCGACCTAACTTGCCAAGAAGACTCAGCGACCTACCGAGATAAGAAGACTTAGCGACCTAATGAGTTAACGACTTAGCCTAGGTCGCTACATTGAATGCCTCAGCGTTCTAAGATCGCCCACTTCTCTCATAAGTCGTCTACGACCTACAACTTAACCCGTAACCCGTTCCAGAGTTAAGTACGACCTTGCCCCACCACAACTTAAAACTGCTCACGACCAACGACCTATGATAAGTCGCACACGACCTAAGCAGATGAAGACAAGTTCAAGAAGCAACAAATACGAGAGATTCCTTAGGTCATCGCCAACCCACGACCTACGACCTAACTTAGGTCGTCTACAACCTAAGACTTGAAAAGAAAATCATGCTCAGAATCACTCCTATAAATACAACCCTAACTCCAACTAGAAAAGGACTTTTTGGCCGACCATTTCAAGCACCGATACTCTGCAGAATTCTCGACTCACTCAACACTTCAAGTACTCCAAACACCAAAGACACTACGACGATCTCCAAGAGGAAATCTACATCATTCAACATGAATTCGGAAGATTATTCTCTATAAAAGTTTGATCTACTGGTCTAAAGTGTGTTGTAATTGAAGATTGTTGTTAAGTTGTAATCAAATTCAGTACTAAAGAGAGTTAAAGTGGACGTAGGCTTACTCTAAGCCGAACCACTATAAAAATTGTTGTCTTTTCTGCTTTTTTCTGTATTTTCTCTACTTGCTTGTAGTTCCCGTATAGACGGGTGGTGCTTTCATCCAACTTTATTTCACACCGGGGTGTTAGCCTCTGATTTTCACGTTAACAAAAGGGTAATTTCTTAAGTTATAGTACAACATTTTGTCTATTTTACCGCGTTTTGATTTAAGCCATTGGAAGCAATTTTTTAAAAAAGAAGATAAAAAGGGGTAATTTCTTAAGTTATAGTACATCATTTTGTCTATTCTACGGCGTTTTATTTTAAGATATTGGAAGTAGTTTTCTTTTACAAACGGTAAAAAGGGTTAATTTCTTAAGTTATAGTACCGCATTTTGTCTATTTTACAGCGTTTTGTTTTAAGTTATTGGAAGTAGTGTTTTTTTAAAAAAGTAAAAAGGGGTAATTTCTTAAGTTATAGTACAACATTTTGTCTATTTTACCGCATTTTGTTTTAAGCTATTGGAAGTAGTTTTTTAAAAAAAAAGATAAAATGGGGAAATTTTTTAAGTTATAGTACAACATTTTGTTTATTTTACAACGTTTTGTTTTAAGCTATTAGAAGTTGTTTTTAAAAAAAAAGGTATAAGGGGTAATTTCTTAAGTTATAGAACAGCATTTTGTCTATTTTACGGCGTTTTGTTATATGCTATTAGAAGTAGTTTTTTTTAAAAAGGGTACAAATGGGTAATTTCTTAAGTTACAATACAACATTTTATTTATTTTACAGCATTTTATTATAAGCTATTGGAAGTTGTATTTTTTTCAAAAAAAGGTAAAAAGGGATAATTTCTTAAGTTATAGTACAATTTTTGTCTATTTTACAGCTTTTTATATTAATCTATTGGAATTAGTTTTTTAAAAATAAAAAAGGGTAATTTCTTAAGTTATAGTATATCATTTTGTCTATTTTACAGCGTTTTGTTTTAAGCTATTGGAAGTATTGTTTTTTTAAAAAAGGTAAAAGGGGGTAATTTCTTTACTTATAGTACAACATTCTGTCTATTTTACAGCGTTTTGTTTTAAGCTATTGAAAGAAGTTTTTTTAAAGAAAAAGGAAAAAATGGGTAATTTCTTGAGTTATAGTAC
This sequence comes from Allium cepa, assembly GCA_030765085.1. NCBI lineage: Eukaryota > Viridiplantae > Streptophyta > Magnoliopsida > Asparagales > Amaryllidaceae > Allium > Allium cepa. The sequence goes on from CM060931.1 coordinate 890,822,367, forward strand.
AAAAATTTTGTCTATTTTACAGCGTTTTGTTTTTAGCTATTAGAAGGAGAGTTTTTTTTAAAAAGGTAAAAAGGGGTAATTTCTTAAGTTATAGTACAACATTTTGTTTATTTTACAGCGTTTGGTTTTAAGCTATTTGAAGTATTTTTTTTAAAAGGTAAAAGGAGGTTATTTCTTAAGTTATAGTACAACATTTTCTATTTTACAGCGTTTTGTTTTAAGCTATTGGAAGTAGTTTTTTTTTAAAAAAAAAGTAAAAGGGGCAATTTCTTAAGTTATAGTACAGCATTTTTCTATTTTATAGCATTTTGTTTTTAGCTAATGGAAGTAGTTTTTTAAAAAAAAAGGTAGACAGGGGTAATTTCTTAAGTTATAGTACAACATTTTTTTCTGTTTTATGGTGTTTTGCTTTAAGCTATTGGAAGTAGTTTTTTTTTTTTAAAAGGTAAATGGAGGTAATTTCCTAAGTTATAGCACAACATTTTGTCCATTTTACAAAGTTTTGTTTTAAGCCATTGGAAGTAGTTTTTTTTAAGAAAAAAAGGTAAATAGGGGTAATTTCTTAAGTTATAGTACATAATTTTTTCTATTTTACATCGTTTTGTTTTAAGCTATTGGAAGCATTTTTTTAAAAAAAGGTAAAAAGGGGGTAATTTCTTATGTTATAGTACGTGATATTGTCTATTTTATGACGTTTCGTTTTAAGAAATTGGAAGTATGTTTTTTTTAAAAGGTAAAACGAGGTAATTTATTAAGTTATAGTACAACATTTTGTCTATTTTACTGCGTTTTGTTTTAAGCTATTGGGAGTAGGTTTTTTTTTTAAAACAGGTAAAAGGGGGTAATTTCTTAAGTTATAGTACAGCATTTTGTTTGTCAGGACACGATTCTTCGTCTTCCGAAAATTCGACATCGACACTCACTTTATCGACTGTCGAGAAATCGAACGACGGAAAACCGAACACTGAGGGTTTTAAAAAGAATTTAGGAAAAGAAAAGGAGAGAAAAAGGTAGAAGATAGAGGGAAAAGAAGATAGAAAATTTTAAAGTAGAAGAAAAAGAGAATAGAGAAGAGATAGAAAGAAAATTGAATGGAAAACAACAAAACAACATCAGAATCTCACAATTCGCAGCGGAACAACATATAATAATAAATGAATAATCTTTAAACAAAGAACTATCAGTTATTACATTTTATACATTACATTACATCATATCATCAGAGTGTACAACAACAACAACAAACAGTGCAGCGGAAAAAGAAATACTATATAAACTAGTAATACGCCATGCCATCCAGCTTGCCTCCAGCAACTCCAGAATATCCAGAATATCCTGATAAACCTAACTCTTGACTGCCCGTGTGAAAATTGGTGGGCACCCAGAGTTTAGGAAGGAAAACAATAAACTCCAAGTCAGTCATGTGACTGGTGTGAGAACTCAAAACAGTTTATTTATCTTTAAAATCAAAATAGAGGAATATTTTTATTTCAATTCGCAATGCTTTTAAAAATGAGACTACCATAAGACCTCCTGCCACACACACAATGCAAACGCAGACTTGGAGAAGATTTCTCCTTATGATAGTCAAACATGCTTGATACGCATTTAAAAGAACATTTCATATTATTATTAGTGCATAGTGTATAAAACGATTTCGAAAGTAGAATATAAATCTTAGCCAGCATAGGTACCATTATATTATGCCCACTATAGCTACCATATTAGATGGCAGGTTCTACAACTAAAACTGTACAAGTTTCGTATTGGGAATTGGATTTCCAACAAATGGTCAGGCCAAGGAACTTCCCATTGCCACATGAGAATGCCTCTGGAAAGACATCCCCGAGAACCAAACCGGAACTCTGCCAACACAAGGCCGGGTTACCCCTAACTGGGTAACTACTGACACGAGCACGCCATTCCCCGATCGTAAACGACCTTTCTCACGGGATCCCGAAAACCAACAACCACAAAGTAATAAATTCGTAGTAACCACATAGGTTAAATATCTGGGCTCCATACCATGATACCACCTCTATCCAGAAGGAAATGTACATACCCTAAAGGGTGCTACCCCTCATAACCTTGCCGCATCTTTCCTGTTTTGACCATTTCCGGGGTGTGAGGTTCGACGAAGTCACGTCCACAAAAACATACTTTATACAAAAGCCATGCTTTGGGTCAACAAATGATCAACACAATGATCACCAAGATAGACGATCAAATAAACGATCCTATCACAATAATCAACACAATGATCATTTCAGCATCACTCAGCATGTCACATTACCAAATCGGGAATATATCGCTGATAACTTCAACTATATAACCTCTGAGCTCGTACGTCTCAGAGAAGGGTGTTAAGCTAAAAGAATAAATTCTTCGCCACCAACAGAAATATATTTGAAAGAAATCGGCTTTATATCTCAACTTGTAATGTCAGACATACAATCCATACAAGTCTGTTCCGGGCTCGAACAAAACCGAAGGCACTTACAAAGAAGTCCTTGCAATCCGGATATTCACAATCCTGATCGGATTCACCATCACATATGGAGAACTCTATACCGGAGCAACTCGGTGCAGAGTAAATCGACAGGTCATCCTATCGCTCTCGCAAATACCAGGTCTTCAACACCGATCTTCAATGCAATTATAACGACGTATCACATATTCGGAATGGGTTACACGACCCCATGGTCCATTCCCGGTTAACCCGAATAGTGAGCGCTTATTCAAAAATAAGTGTAGCATTCACATTCAAACAAATCACATCCATTACCCATTCAAAGGGAAATATTGATAGTCGGTTATTGAACTATCAATGGATATGCACAACATCACCAGATTCCAAATAATTTTCCAAATTATTTATTTTCCAAAATATCTTTACAAGATATATATAATTTCAATACTTCAAAAATAAATCAATATTTATTTTTAAACCAATTCCACTTCCTTTATAAATTCCTTAGTGAATTTATATTTCACAATATCAATGAATATATGATTTTAATTATTCATTTTCAATTTATCTTCAAAATGATAAATTCTCAACTTATTCACTTTGTATTGGAAAAACATTTCCATACTTACTTATTCATAAGTAATTCACAAATTTTATTTATTTTCAACACTTGGAAAATATTCAATATACTTCAATCGAAATTAAGTATATATTTCATTCTTTAAGGAAATCATTCTCTTAAACATATTTATTTGGGCCAAAACGAATGTTACATAAAACATTGTTACGACAACCCAAAATCACTAGTATAGGGATTCGAAATTAAAATAGATATATAAATCCCAATACTATACAAAACATTTCCTTTCGGAAATCATTTACTATAACAACAGTGTTATAGTCCACCATTTCCTTTTAATTCTCGAAAACGTTTATTTCAACAATAAATGTTGAAATCTATGGTTTCGAATCTCAACACATTTTAAAACATCGTTAGATAGTTTTAATTCTATTTGAAATATCACATTCAAAACAATTTCTTTAACCTCTTATTCACTATTCAAAAACGTGAATATACTTCATTAACAATTTCATCCTTTTATTCATTTTAATTCAAAGGATTATTCACTATTCAAAAATGTGAATATAACTCCATTTATCGGTTTCAACAATTTACTTATCAAAATAAGTCATTTGCGAATTTATAAACAACGTTTATAAATTCCATTTCTATTTATTTATAAAAACTTCTTTTTATAAATTCTTTTATTAACCTATTCCAGTTTATAACTCAATTATAAACTAAAAGTCCATATTATAAGTTAAATGCTTATAAAACGATTATTTTACAAAATCGTTCTTTTTAACTTCCCAAATTATAAATCTTATAACTTATAAGATTCATTCATTTATCCAAAATCATTATTTTAATAACTTAATAAATTTTATAAACCTACTGCTTATAAAATTCCATTTATAACTTCACCGTATAAAATTCTATAAATTCCATTCAATTATGAAATTCATTTTCACTTCATTCAAACACTTATAAAAACTCGTTTTATAATGTCCATATTTCAATTTATAAATATCCATTTATAAATCTCTTAATATAAATAAATTTATATTATTCTTTAAAACGTCTTTAATCTCCTTTATAATTTCATCATTTTGATTTATAAAATAATCAAATTTTATAAATCCTATATTTAAACTTTTAATAACATATTCAAAAATCCAATTTAAACTATTTTATAAAATCATTAATCCATATTTCTCAAAAATCAATCTTTTAACTATATTTCTCAAAAACATAATTTTATAACTTTTAAAAGTATAACGTTTATTTATTTAAAATAAATAAATTTCCAAAAATAGTTTATAACGTATACTTTCAAAAATCACCTTTAAAAATCATTTTAAAATCCCAAAATTTGGGTCCAATGATGCTACACACCAAATAGTCAATCACGACAAACAACGATATCATATATCGATATGATAATCCATCAAATATCAAAATATCTGAAATCAACTAAAAACTGTTGAGGAATCCAGTTGGATCCCTCCAACCTGTTTCCTGCATCACAAACATTATCACAATACCAATTTCGCTCTAGTACGAAATTATCGCGGTATATGTTCTTATTAAATATTATCCGCTTAATAACGGCGCAATAGGGTCTCATCCGCTAAAAAATACGGGAAATCAACAACTGCAATATATACATACGCCAATATATATATTGATATTATATATAATACCAATTTCACTGTTTATGAAATATTCGCGGTATATGTTTTTATTAAATAACATCCGCTTACTAACGGCGTATAATGTCTATTTTAACAATCAATAGATATCAATCAACATTCAAACATGCATTCAAATATTTTAAATCTAACTATTTAAAATAAAATCGAAACTGATTCGATTGAGTGAGAAGTTCTCACCTTGGTTTTATTTTCGTTTTAGCGATTTATTTCGAATAAAATTAAACGGACGTTTAATTTTACCCAAAATTCTCACTAACTCCAAACGACTCCAAACCAACTCCATCGCGTAGTGCTCGTCCATACGATTCCAATGCAACTGGTTTCGCGCGTTTTCGACCTCGTATGAAAAGGTTATGAATTATTGAAGTTTACACAAATTTTTATATAATAATTACAACATTATTATAATTTATAAACCACAACTACAATCATCACCGTCAGATCCCAGGCCAAGCAATCACGGCCGTGCGCAACTCCCCTCCTTCTTCTTCGTTTATGTTTACAGCCGAACCCATTTCAATTTTAGGGTTTAAATTTTTGCTTCCTCTTCGTCGATTTTGAAGTCGATCAGATGGTACCACCACGTGCGCCCACGCGAGTGCCATACTCGGCTCCATCCTCATCAAGTTCGGTCCCCTATATCACGCGCAAATCGAGGCCGAACGGCCTGCCTTCATGGCTCCTCAGCGACCACCACGTTGCTCGAATACACATCATCCCCATATGGATTCGAAGAGCTCGGCTAGCTCTACCAATCTCTAGTTGGAAGTTGTTGCTAATTATTTGCAGATTGGAAGATTATAAGGATGAATATGGAACATTTTCGGCCATTGATTGAAGCTTCTGGCGGCTGATGAATACGAGATTAGGGTTTTTAGTTTTTATTTATTTTTTTGAGATTTTTGGGTATTTATAGGAATTTTTTTTATCACTATTCATCCGGTTTTACAAACTCCGATTTACGCGCCGAAACTGACGTTCCTAAGGTTTATCCCGTGTTCCGGACACAATGGAACAGGTTTCGAAAGCTAATTCGGACATCTGTGCGAGTTATGGCTATAAACGCTCAATTTGAATTAAACCGATTTAAGCGATTTTCTAGGCGTTTTAATTTGTACCGGACAAACGGTAAATTCAATTGACTTGAAATTTGAAACCTTACAATAATCTCACATTATGGATCCGATGAAACTGGTTTCGTCGAAAACCGAGACTTTTTGAAAAATGGCTATTTTAACTCGCCAAATTAAAATTAAAAATAATTCGATGCGTTTCGAGCTGCCACGATCAAACGATAACTCCGATTGACACGAAATTTGAAATCCGGTAATAACTAACTATTACGGATCCAATGGAACTGGTTTCGTTCAATTCCGAGACTGTTCAAAAATTGACTATTTTCACTAGTCGATTTAAATATTAAAATATTCAATTTTCACAAATTAACTTTTAATTCGATTTTAAAAGTTCTAAAATATCATTCTAACTCTAACATGATAAAATAAAATTTTACAAATTATTTTCAATCATATTAACTATATTTTCAATTATTTCCATAATTTAACGTATTAAATTATCGATTTAATTATTCAATTAAATCCAATAATTCAAATAAAAATTTATTTGACTTATAAATTCACTTATTAATATTTAAAATTAATTAAATATTCAAATTTTAATTATCAAAAATTCTGGGTCGTTACAATCTTCCCCCCTTAAAAGAATTTCGTCCTCGAAATTACAAGTAAGAAAAGTTATAGAATTTAGTTACTTTACAAAATCCATAGTTAAACTTCTTACAATAACTTACTAAGTTTCAAATCATACTTAGTTATCTTTTCAAAAAAAACTACTATTGTTTAACTTTCAATTCCAAAATCAAAGTTAAAGTTTTCAAAATTTTCCAATTTTCTCAAATTTTTTCTAACGCCTTAAATTTTCGGAAAAATTCGCCATAGTCTCCTTTGCGCGGCTCGATCCGGAAAAAAAATGACAGTATATATATCACAAATATACATCTCATCAAGTAATGAGGCATCCCGCAGGGAAAAAAGTGTAAAAGTACGATATGTAATCCGAGATATGTACCTTATATTTTATTAGCAAGCATATACGGCTAATATAGCGCAAAAGCGAGCTCCAAATGCGAAGCAAACGCGATCCGCACCTACTAATCACTCAACAAACAACATGAGAATCATGCATATAGATAATAGTATCGATATACAACATATAGCAACATAATAACTATATATGTTAACATAGCAACTGAAACAAAAGCAACAAATGCAAACATCAACCAACTATTATTCAACTAACATCCATAACCAATAAATATTCATTTATATTCTCATTAATATTTAATGAATTGGTTTTCAATTTAATCACTTTTGATTTATTAACAGTGGATGTTTACTAACATTTATTTTCAATTAGTTCATATTCACTAATTCATATTCAAGTTGGTTCACTTCCAAATCAAATTCAATTCTATTCAAATTTCACTTAACTTCCAATTGGATTTCCAATTACTTTAGCTTTCAATTTCATTAATGTTAACCCCACTGAAGCTTGGGCCGACTCATCAGATAAAGCATTAAGCGACTCAGAAGATTTACGACTCACCATGAGTCGTTAGCGGTTCAAGTGTGCAAATCAGAAAGCCAAGTACAATTAACTCACGTACGACTCAATGACCGAAGAAGGAACTCACCGACTCATATGATCTAGGTCCGACTCATCAAAGACCGACTCAGCTAGTCTCCGACTCAACTGTTGTGCGACTTATGGAAGTTTCTGACTCAGCGACTCATGACTCAGCGAATCATGACTCAACGGCTCATGGTTCAACGACTCAACAGGTTCGCGACTCATCCTAAGGAACGACCTAAGGAATGTCACGACTTATGGATACCTACGACTTATGATAAGTCGAGTACGACACATGCTAATATGAGAGGAGTTATGATAAGTTGACTCGGGAACGACTTATCTCTTGGGACCAAGCCAGCAGTTCGACCTTGAGTTAACATGGGGCGACTCACCATGACTCATCCACGACTCAAAATCGTTGAGTCGTAACCCATCGCCACAATGCCTAGGAAAATTGACTCGGACACGACTCAAGACTTGTCATGAAATCCAGCAGAGGAATAAGCCATGAAGAGGGGAAAGTTTGGTTTTATAAGTCAACCACGACTTAGCCTGACTCGGGGACGACTTAGCTTGAGTCGGTCACGACTCAGGACTTATGCGCAGAATTCATGTCCAAGCTTGCCTATAAATACATAGCCACCTCCAACATTCAAAGGACTTTTGGCACATTCTCTTGAGAGGCCGTTACCTTGCTGCATTGAGAACTCCATCAACACTTAGAGCTTTCGAGATCAAAGGAATACTTCGAAGAACTTCACGAAGAAACTACACATCATCAACTTGAATTCAAGGACTTTAATCGACATAGAAGCTTGAGCTACTTGTTCGAAATCTCTTGTAACTTGAAATATATTGTACTTGAGAAGAATTGTATCAGCTTGTAACGAGATCATTAATAAAAGTACTTAAAGTGGACGTAGGCTATACCCTTAAGCCGAACCACTATAAAATTGTTGTCGTTTGCTGCTTTTCTACTGTTTTCTGCTTATAATCTGTTCCCGAGCTTTCGGGTGGTGCTTTCACAACTATAACTCATACACCGGGGTGTTAGCGTTCAAATTTTAGCGTTAACATTTTTGGTGCTATCACTGAGAATTGAACTCAGGAAAACTGTCATCATTGCTTCACAGAGATTTGTAGAGAGAATTTCCTTGAAAACCAGAAGTCTATCTGAAATTATGGCTCCTGGAAGGAAAAGTAGATCTGTCAGATCTGGAAACATTCAAGAGGGAACTTCCGCTTCCCCTGTGCCTAATCAACCCACTCCGTCTGTTGGAGTTGCGAAAGCGGAGTTGGATGCTGTGATTCTAGGGCTAAACCAGCAGATAAATGCCCAAAATGCACAATTAGAGGCTCAAAGTGCCCAGAATGCTCTGATTCTGAATAAGTTAAACGACTTACTTGGGGCAAACAATCAACCGGCTGGTAATGAAAGGAACTATGCTGGCAACGTTCATGATGTTAATGAAAGGAATGCTCCTGAAAGGGCTACTAGTCCCTTTGAGCAGGCAGTACCTGAGGCTGGTGGATCTAGAACTCGGCATGATGAGGAATATCTTTCTGGAATGGTCCGGCAGATCATGAAAGAAAGTATGCAAAGGGTTGAAGATGAGAAGGAATGGGGTTTCGCCCCAAGTAAAACTCCGTTTACTGAAAGAATCTTAAAGGCGGAATTTCCAAGGAAGTTTGTCCCTCCGACTATCCCAGCTTACAAAGGAACAAGTGATCCGAATGAATTCTTGTATAAATATGATTGGCACATGACGGGTGCCAGAGCCTCTGACGAAATAAAGTGCCGATATTTCCCCGTATACCTGGAAGGTGTGGCTCTACTATGGTTCACCAAGTTGCCAGTCCGATCTATTGATCAGTTTTCAGACTTGACCAGAAAATTCAAGGAGCAGTTTAGACTATATGCTTCGAAGGCCAAGGACATCATGTCACTGTCGAGTTTAGAGCAGAATCCTGGTGAGTCTATCAGATCCTTCCTGAACCGTTTTAATATAGCGCTGGCTAAGGTGGACAATGCTGAACCACGAATGATATTGACTTATCTGATGAGAGCTATTGATAAGTCAAGCGAATTTGGGAAATGGTTAAATATGAAAGAGCCAACCTCTCTCGAAAAGTTCTACAAAAAAGCAGATGAATTCATTCGCTTGGAAAGTCGTCCTTTGCCAGTAAAGACAGTGTTGGAGAAAGCAGAAGACAACACTGTCGCTCCACGCAAGAATGAATTGGTGGGGCAAAAAAGGGAGAATAATAATGGGAAGAAACAGGGTAATCTGAAGAAGCCCCGATCCTTCAAGCCATCAGAATATACTCCATTATCACATACGCCGGAGCACATCTACCTTGCCACTAAAGATTCCGTCGATTTCCCTAAACCTATCCCTTTGAGGACCGGGAAAAAAGCCATACGGAGTGGGAAATTCTGTCGCTTCCACAATCAACCCGGTCATGAAACTGATGAATGCCGTCAGTTGAAAAATCTGATTGAAGATTGCTAAGAGAGAACAAACTGCAGCAATTTGTGAAGAAGAGCAACAATCCTGCATCGTCAAGTCAGGGGCAACAGGTTCCTGTTCATCAGCCCAGGACGGGTGAGAAAGCTACGGGACATGAATTTGGAAGGCCCGTTATCAATGTCATTACAGGAGGGCCTCACCCAGCTGGCAAGAGCTGGGGTGAGATGGAGAGATATTCCAGGGCTTTGAAATATGCTCCAGCCGAAGAAGATGTCTTTGTTTTAGAAGACACTACGCCCTTGAAACAACAGAAAACTTTCAGCGATGATATTATTTTCAGAGCCAGAGATTCCACAGGTATTGAAGCTCCTACTCTAGATCCCTTGGTCATCTCGGCTGGTATTGGACCGGCCATTGTCAGAAGAGTCCTCATTGACTGCGGAGCATCATGTAATATCCTCTTCAAGAAGACATTTGACCAGATGAAAATCCCTATGATCGATGTACAAGCCTCATCACAGAAGATCGCTGGCTTCATTGGGGAGCCAAAGCAGCCAATTGGGACCATCGATCTGCTTGTAGAACTTGGGGAAGCAGAAAGGAAAGTGGTCCGCAAGCAAACATTTGTGATTGTCGATGAGTTTTCTGCTTATAATGCTTTTCTTGGCCGTCCAACACTCGCAGCATTCAAAGCTATCATAGCCCCGTGGTGCCTCACTATTAAATTCCCTACTGACAATGGAGTAGGAGTTATAAAAGGGGATCAAAATGCTGCGCGAGAGTGCTATTTGACAGAGCTGCGAGAGTCAAGAAAAAGAGAAATGGGAAAGGATGCGGCAACCCCAGTCCGCATCAAGGAACCAGCCTTGTAGCAATTACGGGGCGGACCCTGCACTGGCGAGCACAGCGGGGCACGGAAAGAAATGGATCCCAGAAAGGCCAGTGCAGGGGAGAATAGAGTAGTGCCGGTGGAAACGACAGTTCCGGTACCTGTTGACCCGAAGGACCCAAATAAGGTGTTGAATGTGGGTTCACAGCTTAATGTGTCAATTCAGAATATCTTGATATCTTTCCTGAAAGCAAATCTGGATGTCTTCGCTTGGACTCATGCCGATATGTGTGGGATATCTCCAGAAGTTGCAGTACACGCTCTGAATATTGACCCAAAGTTTACGCCAGTTAAACAGAAAAGAAGAACTCAAGGTCCAGAAAGGTCAGCAGCATTAAAAGAAGAAGTTGATCGACTCATGGAAAATAAATTCATCAAAGAATCTACATATCCGAATTGGGTTTCAAATCCTGTGTTGGTCAAGAAAGCTAATGGAAAATGGAGAGTGTGCATCGATTTTTCCGATCTAAACAAGGCTTGCCCCAAAGATTGCTTCCCATTACCCAGGATTGATCAACTGGTAGACGGAACTGCGGGACATGAATTGTTATCTTTCATGGATGCCTACTCCGGTTATAACCAAATCATGATGTACGAGCCGGATCAGGAGGATACAAGCTTTATCACAGATGTTGGACTTTATTGCTACAGAGTTATGCCCTTCGGATTGAAAAATGCAGGGGCAACCTACCAAAGACTTGTTAATGCTATGTTCAAACCGCAATTGGGCAAAACTATGGAAGTCTACGTCGACGACATGTTAGTGAAGTCCAGGAAAGCAGCGGATCACATTGAACACTTAGCAGAAATGTTCGCAGTCCTTCGGAAATACAGAATGAAACTTAACCCTCTGAAATGTACATTTGGGGTCGAGTCCGGAAAGTTCTTAGGTTTCATCGTCAGTGCTAGGGGCATTGAGGCTAGTCCAGCTCAAATTACTGCCTTGAAAGAAGTTAAAGCTCCTAGAACGAAGAAGGAATTGCAGAGTCTCAACGGAAAGGTCGCCGCCCTGAGTCGGTTCATTTCCAAAGCCACTGATAAATGCATCCCATTCTTTGACGCCCTGAAGAAAGGAAAGAAGAATTTTGAATGGACTTCCGAATGCCAAAAAGCCTTCGATGAGTTGATCCGTCATATGGAAACGCCTCCAATACTTTCTAGGCCAGGCAATGGTGAGGATCTTCTTATATACTTGGCAGTATCATCTCATGCTCTAAGTGCAGCGCTGATTCGGGAAGACAAAAGGATTCAACATCCGGTTTACTATATCAGCAAAAGAATCACTGGGGCGGAGCTGAATTACTCCAAGTTGGAAAAACTCGCCTATTGCCTACTAGTTGCATCAAGGAAACTGAGGCAATATTTCCAAGCTCATCCTATCAAAGTACTCACTGATCAACCTCTAAAGCAAGTCCTATTTCGCCCTGAAACTTCGGGTCGCCTTCTAAAATGGAACATTGAACTCAGTCAATATGACATCACTTATCATCCCCGAAAAGCAATCAACGGACAAGCTTTAGCTGATTTCATTGCAGAATTCACAGAGAAAGATAATGGTGAGGAAGAAGCGATCAATGATTCCCCAATCCAGTGGAAGATGTATGTTGATGGCGCAAGAAATGACTACTGTTCTGGAGCCGGAGTGGTACTTGAAACTCCTGAAGGTCGATCATTATGTTATGCACTAAGACTGGAATTTCCTTCAACAAACAATGAAGCAGAATATGAAGCTCTTATTGCAGGTCTGAAAATCGCTAAAGAGCTAAACATTCGAGCATTACAAATCTTCAGTGATTCTCAGCTTATTGTATGCCAAGTCAAGAAGGAATTTCAAACAAAAGGTGGAAACTTGCCTTCCTACTTGTCAAAGGCTTGGGAACTCCTATGTGAACTCGATCATTATTCAATAAGCCATATTCCCCGGGAAGAGAATACGAAGGCAGATTCCCTCGCAAAGTATTCAAGTTCTGGTGAAGCTCAACTATTGGGATTGGTTCCCGTAGAAGTCCTCTCAGCAACAAGTATAGACGAGATGGATATAGATTGGATTATGAATGTATCTCAAGAACAAGAGTCGTGGATGACCCCAATATTAGACTACCTACTCAGAAGTTCTCTACCAGAAAATTCGAGAGAGAGACAGAAGCTACTAAGGAAAGCCTCTCGCTATGTAATCCCGGATGGCCGATTGTACAGACGGGGATTCTCAATGCCTTTACTTCGATGTGTATCCAGGGAAGAGTCCAAAACAATCCTAGCTGAGGTACATGGAGGAGAATGTGGTGATCATTCAGGTGGCCAAACATTAGCAAAGAAAATTCTCCGATACGGATATTTTTGGCCAGAAATTAATCGAGATGCTGCAGATTACTCCCGAAAATGTGACAGATGCCAAAGATTTGCCAAAATTCCTAGAGCACCTTCTACCGAACTCACACAGATGGTCAGTCCATGGCCGTTCGCAATTTGGGGAATGGATCTCATTGGGCCGCTACCAACTGCCAAATCAGGAATTAAATATGCTATTGTTGCGGTTGATTACTTTACTAAATGGTCTGAAGCTGAACCATTAGCTACTATCACCTCTAAGAAAATGATAAGTTTTGTAACCAAGAATATCATTTGCAGATACGGTGTGCCTCAGAAAATAATTACGGACAATGGTACTCAGTTCGAAAGCGAAGAATTCCAGGATTTTTGCAAGCGATTCAAAATTCAGAAAAGCTTTTCAGCAGTGGCTCATCCGCAGGCAAACGGGCAAGTGGAAGCAGTAAACAAGATCATCAAATCAACCATCAAGAAGCAACTTGAAAGAGCAAAAGGTGGTTGGGTCGATAAGCTACCACTTGCACTATGGGCATACAGAACTACCCACAAAACTGCGACTGGGCATACTCCTTTTTCATTAGCATACGGATCGGAAGCAATGATCCCGGTTGAAACTGAGGTCCCTTCACACAGAAGAATCCATTTCAATCAAGCAGAAAATGAAAAGCTACAACTTGAAGCGCTAGATCTCCTTGATGAAAAAAGGGATGAGGCTAGTCTCAGAATTGCAGCTCGTCAGCAAAGGATAGCCAGACATTTCAATTCCAAAGTTCGTCAACGAAGCTTTGAAATCGGAGATCTAGTCCTGAAAAGAATTATGACAACGACAGGTGTGTTTGGGCCAAATTGGGAAGGACCATATGTCATAGGTCAGAAGCTTCTTGACGGCACATTCAAACTCACTACTGTTGAAGGAGATCAAATTCCAAGGGCATGGAACAGCAATCACTTGCGTCCATACTTTACTTGAAAATTTTGTTGAAATATTGTAAAAAGAATTGTGAATGTATGATTCTTGTAATTGAAAGCAATTGTAAAACTGATGCAAGTGATTAATGAAAGAATATAAAGTGGATGTAGGCCCAAATTCTTGGCCGAACCACTATAAATCTTGTGTTCCTTATTTATATTACATGTTTGCTTTATTTTCGATATAAAAGTACATAAAATGTATTGCTGAAATGTCGATTTAAATTTTTGCAGACAATGGAAATAAAAACTTGCGCATAATAAGACCGAGCGATTCTCACCATCATTCAACAAACAAATTTCAAGTCACAAAGACCCCGAATTCAAATCCTAGATAGGAAATACTTCAGTTGAACGGATAATGATTTCGATAGAAACGAGCCCTTACTGATAAATTGAGATTGTTTGAACAAACAAACATCCAATTAGGAAGCTAGTGCCCGTTCTCACGAACTTGCCTGACAATGAAGTACACTTCCTTGGATTAAACAAGCTACTTGCAAGAAAAGGGGAATGAAAACTTGAAAAGAGAAAAAAAAAGGATCGGTGAAAAGGCATAAGCAAGAAGACAAGGAAACAACCAAAATCCATCATCGGCAGCACAAGTCCTCTTCAGAGGCACAACTCTTCGGAGGATAAAAGACCTCTAATGGGCCATATGCCACAAAAAAGAAAGTTCTCTACTCAACAAAAAAGATTGGAGGAGTCATGACCCTCCAACCATGAGAGAGTAACTTCCAGGCAATGAAAACCCTTTCTGAGGCACATTTCACCAGGAGTTGAAGTGAAATAGCCGCTCTTCGGAATTTCACTTCACCAGAGTTGAAATGCAAACAAAGAAAAAGACCTCTTCGGAGGCACATTTCACCAGGAGTCGGAGTAGTTACTCTTCGGAGTTTCACTTCGCCAAAGTTGAAATGCAAACAAAATAAAGACCTCTTCGGAGGCATATTTCACCAGGAGTTGAAGTGTAACAGCCGCTCTTCGGAATTTCACTTCACCAGAGTTGGAAAACAAACAAAATAAAGACCTCTTCGGAGGCACAATCAAGAAGAAAGACCTCTTCGGAAGCCCACGTTTCGCCAAGATTGAAATAAAACTTCCAAGTGTTGAAACGTGAAAAGGCTTTCTAAGGCAAAACTCTTTGGAGGTACACGTTTCACCGAGATTGAAATAAAACTTCCGAGTGTTGAAACGTAAAAAATCCCTCCTCAGAGGTACAACTTTCTATATAAAAAAAAAATCCTCATCAGGGGCATACTTTAACTTCTGAAGAAAGAGTAATTTACCTATTCTGGGGAATAATCTTCCTCGGAAAAAAAAGAAGAGAGAAAAAGAGAGAGAGGGAGTTAAAGTACCCTTCAGAGGTCCGCTTTACCGCATAAAAGAATTCACTTGGTAAAAAATGTACTTAAGCGAAAGAAAGAAGTGATTTCTTCAAAGGTCAAAGCGCAGAAACTTATACGAAGGGGGTTGTACTCTGCAAAAATTTTATTTAAAGAATAAAATAATTATTCTTTAGCAAATATGAGTGCAAGTCCCCTCGAAGTATAGAATATTGCAGCAAACTTATGGAATGGGGGCAATATAGTATAATTACACGCAATATGGTATAGCCAAACCAGCAAAAGGTAACGCTCAAGTAACATGCCATAAGCTCGCTGCAATATCGTGTAAATAAACTTGTGCAAAAAATAAATAGTAAATGCATTCTCAAATTCAAACAGAAGTTTGTACAAACGAAGAATCATTTTATTCAACTATAATGCAGATACAGGTTTCAAAATAAAAGCGGGGGCCGGTACCCGCACAACTCTCGGCCAGTTCATACAAAAGACAAAAAGCTAAAGTCTTCACTTCTTTTTACTGCCTTTGGACCCTTTACCCGGCCGAATGACCAGCTTTTCAGGTCGGCCAGTGGGTATAAGGGAGGAAGGAGAGGTAGGCGCAGCTGGCCCAACTTCTGGCTCCTCTTCAGTGGCAGTGATTATCTTCCCTCTCCGCCTTGATGCTCCTTGCTTCTTTCTCCTCTTTGAGGAAGACTCACTTCCTGGAGTGACAAGTTTAGATAGAGTTATGTCGTCAGAAGGAGTCCGCTCCGGAGATATGTCGCCTCCCTCAAGTCTCTCATCTTTCTGCTCTTGCGAAGCAATGGGATCATCCAGGCCATGGAGAGCCTCTATTTGTTCCTCCTGTGATCCAGACTGCGAAGCAGAAGGAGGAGCCACCTGAAGAGATGGAGGAGGGATTACCGGAGAAGTAGAGATTTGAGCAGTGCTTGATACTTTCTCTACAGAAGAAAAGAGGTTAAAGTCAGTAAAGAGAGGAGATGAAGGTTCACCAATAAAGTCAGTAAAGAGAGGAGATGAAGGCTCATCAAGGTTGAGAAAATAGCCAAGGATCTCATGAAACTCATGCGAAATAAATGAGTAACCCGCTTGAGCAGAATTGACAGTAGCGAGATTAACAGTGAAGTTACCTGGAGAAGCTGGTTTCCTGATATCGACTTCATAAGCTTGCGCATCAGCGCTCTCATCACCCTCGTCTCCACCTTGTATGCTTGTAATCTCAGTGGTAACTTTGGTGGGAGATACAAGATGGGAACTGGAACCAATAATGTCGACTTCAGACGAAGAAGGTGGCTGGACTAGAGTAGTTGAAGTGGTTTTTCCCAGCCGGTCCCCTTCCGTCACTTCAGTTCTTAATTTGGCAAGTTGTTCCTTTCCTTTGGCAAGGGCAGCGCGAGCGTCATCATCAAAGTAATGCCTTTCCAGGGCTGATTCGTCATAACCAGCACCTTCAGCACCAAACATATTAAGGGCGGCCTCCCACACCTCAGCTAAAGTGATTTCATACTTGGGACCTAGAAAAGCGAGGCTTCCACGCCCCAAGACGCTGTGCAAGTAGAAGTCGAATAATGTTGAGCTGATGCTGTTTTTGGTCGCCTCATGAGATTCTTCAGCTGCGATTCTGCCGGCAACAGCCTCATCACGCTCCCTTTCAGTTTTGGCAAGCTGAAGCTTAAGCATTTGTATCTCCGCCTCCTGGGAGTTGTTTTTCTTTCGGAGCTCAGCAATATCAGTAGCATAGCCTTCACTGATTCTTTTTTGTACTTCGAGCCTGTCTTCGGCATCCCTTTGGCTAGCGTGAGCGTCTCTCACTTGTTTCAGGAGCACTTCTTCTTTTTGAGAATAGGAAGTAGAGGAAGCAGCAAGCTCATGTTTCAATTCCTCGACTTTTGCTTCAAGCTCCTCATTGTAAGAAGCAATGCTCCTCATTTCGGTGTCGTGTTGCTCAACGACCTTTTGCCATTCGGCCTTATCGTTTTCCATAGTAAGCATGGCCTCTATGTTGGCACGGTTAACCCTTTGAAGTTCGTCAACAAGTTTTTGCCAGTTCGACATCCTCTCAATATCGAGCTTGACGGCATCAAGATTGCGCAACATGGCAGACTTGTCGATGGGGACCAAGTCTAGGTCGAACCTCACTCCCTTAAGGCACCATTGAGGAAACCGGCTTGCAGAGTGGCAGGACCCGGTCCAACTTGAAATTTGGGCCTGCTAATTATCGTTTGAATGTCTGATTTCCCAAGAGCGGGAGAGTCAGAAGGAATGTCGAGCGAGGCAGGAGTAGTAACTTTCTCAGGAGTAGTAGAGGCCTGCTTTTCACTGTGACGGGCTCGTTTGCTTAAGTCTTCACCCATGTGACCTTTTCCTCGATCGTCATGAGATTTTCTCTTGTGGGAGTCATCGCCTTTTTGCCCAGAATCATGGCGCTCTTCTCTCTCCCTTCTTTCACGACGTTCTTCTTCAGTCCTCCTTTCATGAGCCTTTCGGGCAGCCCTTTCTTCATCAGATTCTCTGTAGGAGGAAAAGTAACGCCTATAATCATATTGACCACGCCCCCCGTAGCGTTGGAAATCCTGATAATATGATCCGCCGCGTGTCATTGAAGGATCTGAAATAAGAAAAGATAAGCTTTAGAAATCTTTAAAGTATGAGAAGATAAGTGCATAAATGTGCTGGAAAATCCTTAGTTGTGTGTGAAGTGCAAACTACTCGTGTTGGACTAACGAACCACTCCTCAGTTGGGGGGAAGTAATAGGTCCCACTGTCGGTGACAATTCTTGGGATAAAGGAGTTGGAGTCTGTTGGAGGGCAGATGTCGCTTCAATCATCGGGGGTACAGTTTTACCACAGGCAGGGTCATCTTTAAAGAGCTCTTGGGAAGTGACGATTATGTCACTTAAATCCCCAAAGACGTCATCACCATCATGCCCAACCTGATTCCCTCCATCAGCTCCTTTGTCGGCACTCTTCCTGGTTTGGGAAAGGGGCTCCTCTTCTTCTTCAATTATGGGAGCAAGTGCGGGCTTTTCGGAGGGTCCCGCATTATCTCTTGGAGTAGAGCACTTTACTAGTAAGGTTTCTGCAGAAATTTCTCCTCGCATGTGCTCTTTAGTGGAGATCGGAAGATCAGGAGTTTTCACCGGAGAATCAGGAACCTCCGTTGGAGCTTCATGAGGCTGAGTAAAGCGAGAGGGATGGAGGAGTCCGTATTGATGTAAAAATTCATCGTTTAGCAGAAACTTTATGCTCCTCTCTTCTACCGGCACGGCGTTTAATCTTTCAAAAATTTGCTTAAGACTTGGGTCCCTAGCAGGGGGTGGAAGTGCTAAAACAGGAAAAGAATGAAATTAGCAACTGAGAATTCAGATCTCGAGAAAGTTTCAAAACGGAAAAAGTAAAGACAGGAAATCTTACTTCCCACTCTCCAGATGGCATAAAACCCTGGAGGGCAGCGAACAAAGAAAAACTGATTCAAAAATCCGTGAGCGCTTTCGGAGAGATCAGTAATAAGTTTGCGGTTTCGAGCGCTTCTTATAACCACGATGGAGGGATGGTCTTTAATTTTCGTGAATGAGCAAAAATAGCAGATCTCCCCGAAGCTTGGTAATCGATCCAAAACTCTCCTAAATAGAACACATAACCCCATCAGAATGGCGTAGCCATTGGGGTGTAATTGGAATGCAGAGATAGACAACCGAAGCAGGAACTGTTGAAGAAAGTCATTAAAAGGAGGAATAGCGCCGTTCAAGCACATTTGGCGATTAACAGCAACAAAGCCAAGAGGGGGCCTATCCGCGGTGTCATTTGGCCCCGGAAGTAAGACGTCAGCATCATCAATGCCAAACTGGACGCGCAGTTGGTTAAACACCCGCTGATTCAAAGTTGTGGATGTTCTCTCCGGAGGGTTATCTACAGGGATAGCTACTGGGAAGACATCTTCAGCCTGGCCCATCGGCTCTTCTTGATGAGAGGTCATTCTACACAAGCAACTGGATGTTCAAATGCGAAGGTGCGCGTTTCCTAAAAAGTGTGAAGTGTTGTGCAAGACTAATAAAAAGTGACAAGTATATTTAACTGGAATTATACTGATCGATGCTTGATCGATTGTAAACATTTCAGAACTTGTTAATCTAAAGCTCAAGCATAATATTAGTGCAAGCGGGTCGATTTCTATTGACTATTTCAGCATTGCTTTGGTATTTTGTTTGAAATTGATAAGTTAAAGGCACTTCATACACACAACTTATTCAAATTAATCATCTATTGTTAACTAATCTGTCATTCGATGTGGGCAGTCAATGACAAGTATATTCGTCCCAGTTTTCTGTGAATGTTGTATTGAACAGGTTATTAGCCTGCAAGTCAAAATAACCTGTGAATGAGTGCAATAAAATTCAATAGTTCGAAGTTAATGCAATGGTCCAATGTTCAAACAGAATTTACACAAGTCATAACCCATCAACGGTTCAAAAGTTCTGAGTCGGCAGTGCCCTAAGCCATGAGTCGTGGAGATAAGGAGATTATCTCCAAGTCTTATCTCAGCAACGACTCAAGGCTAAGTCTTATCTCGGCAACGACTCAGGGCTTAGGTCGTGGAGTATGTTAAAGGAGCTCTGGGTCAAAATAATAAGGAAATCTCTAAGTTTTATCTCGGCCGCGACTCAAAGGTTTTATCTCGGCCGCGATTCAAAGGTTTTATCTCGGCCACAATTCAGGGGTTCTGTCTCGGTCGCGACTCAAGGCTCAAGTCGAGGAGCATGATGAGTCGTACCATGATTAAATCGTGAGGGTCACTGGGTCATACGAAAGGAGCCGAGTCAAACCTACAGCAGCATTCGAATCAACCATCCGACCCATTAACCCAATAAACCCTCATTCTACAACCCTAGTCTTATCGCATCAAGTAGATCGCCTCGAGTCGCAGATCATTGGATCAGACAATCCTCAATCCATCAATGATTAGGGCAACCTAACTCGCAAAGCTCAAGGGGATAAATTGAAGATAAGGACGGTGCGCACAGGGAAATGATGATCGACAATCAGAAAGGAGGCGAAATTGCTTACGTGGTGTGATGTCAGAGATGATCGGAGGAGATTTTGAGTTGAAATTGCTTTTGGGAGCTTGGAGATGTGTTAATGGCGGAAAACGACTCACGAGATCGGTAAAAGAAGAAGAAGATAAGAATGACGATTCATGCTATTTATATACCAAGGTAGTAGGATATGAGTCGGCACACGCGGGGTAAGATAAGTCGAAGCACGCGACCTACGACTTAGGCGTGTGCTTCGAGGGGCAAATGTTAACCCCACTGAAGCTTGGGCCGACTCATCAGATAAAGCATTAAGCGACTCAGAAGATTTACGACTCACCATGAGTCGTTACCGGTTCAAGTGTGCAAATCAGAAAGCCAAGTACAATTAACTCACGTACGACTCAATGACCGAAGAAGGAACTCACCGACTCAGCTAGTCTCCGACTCAACTGTTGTGCGACTTATGGAAGTTTCTGACTCAACGACTCATGACTCAACGATTCAACAGGTTCGCGACTCATCCTAAGGAACGACCCAAGGAATGTCACAACTTATGGATACCTACGACTTATGATAAGTCGAGTACGACACATGCTAATATGAGAGGAGTTATGATAAGTTGACTCGGGAACGACTTATCTCTTGGGACCAAACCAGCAGTTCGACCTTGAGTTAACATGGGGCGACTCACCACGACTCGTCCACGACTCAAAATCGTTGAGTCGTAACCCATCGCCACAATGCCTAGGAAAATTGACTCGGACACGACTCAAGACTTGTCATGAAATCCAGCAGAGGAATAAGCCATGAAGAGGGGAAAGGTTGGTTTTATAAGTCAACCACGACTTAGCCTGACTCGGGGACGACTTAGCGTGAAAGAAATCGGCTTTATATCTCAACTTGTAATGTCAGACATACAATCCATACAAGTCTGTTCCGGGCTCGAACAAAACCGAAGGCACTTACAAAGAAGTCCTTGCAATCCGGATATTCACAATCCTGATCGGATTCACCATCACATATGGAGAACTCTATACCGGAGCAACTCGGTGCAGAGTAAATCGACAGGTCATCCTATCGCTCTCGCAAATACCGGGTCTTCAACACCGATCTTCAATGCAATTATAACGACGTATCACATATTCGGAATGGGTTATACGACCCCATGGTCCTTTCCCGGTTAACCCGAATAGTGAGCGCTTATTCAAAAATAAGTGTAGCATTCACATTCAAACAAATCACATCCATTACCCATTCAAAGGGAAATATTGATAGTCGGTTATTGAACTATCAATGGATATGCACAACATCACCAGATTCCAAATAATTTTCCAAATTATTTATTTTCCAAAATATCTTTACAAGATATATATAATTTCAATACTTCAAAAATAAATCAATATTTATTTTTAAAACAATTCCACTTCCTTTATAAATTCCTTAGTGAATTTATATTTCACAATATCAATGAATATATGATTTTAATTATTCATTTTCAATTTATCTTCAAAAAGATAAATTCTCAACTTATTCACTTTGTATTGGAAAAACATTTCCATACTTACTTATTCATAAGTAATTCACAAATTTTATTTATTTTCAACACTTGGAAAATATTCAATATACTTCAATCGAAATTAAGTATATATTTCATTCTTTAAGGAAATCATTCTCTTAAACATATTTATTTGGGCCAAAACGAATGTTACGTAAAACATTGTTACAACAACCCAAAATCACTAGTATAGGGATTCGAAATTAAAATAGATATATAAATCCCAATACTATACAAAACATTTCCTTTCGGAAATCATTTACTATAACAACAGTGTTATAGTCCACCATTTCCTTTTATTTCTCGAAAACGTTTATTTCAACAATAAATGTTGAAATCTATGGTTTCGAATCTCAACACATTTTAAAACATCGTTAGATAGTTTTAATTCTATTTGAAATATCACATTCAAAACAATTTCTTTAACCTCTTATTCACTATTCAAAAACGTGAATATACTTCATTAACAATTTCATCCTTTTATTCATTTTAATTCAAAGGATTATTCACTATTCAAAAATGTGAATATAACTCCATTTATAGGTTTCAACAATTTACTTATCAAAATAAGTCATTTGCGAATTTATAAACAACGTTTATAAATTCCATTTCTATTTATTTATAAAAACTTCTTTTTATAAATTCTTTTATTAACCTATTCCAGTTTATAACTCAATTATAAACTAAAAGTCCATATTATAAGTTAAATGCTTATAAAACGATTATTTTACAAAATCGTTCTTTTTAACTTCCCAAATTATAAATCTTATAACTTATAAGATTCATTCATTTATCCAAAATCATTATTTTAATAACTTAATAAATTTTATAAACCTACTGCTTATAAAATTCCATTTATAACTTCACCGTATAAAATTCTATAAATTCCATTCAATTATGAAATTCATTTTCACTTCATTCAAACACTTATAAAAACTCGTTTTATAATGTCCATATTTCAATTTATAAATATCCATTTATAAATCTCTTAATATAAATAAATTTATATTATTCTTTAAAACGTATTTAATCTCCTTTATAATTTCATCATTTTGATTTATAAAATAATCAAATTTTATAAATCCTATATTTAAACTTTTAATAACATATTCAAAAATCCAATTTAAACTATTTTATAAAATCATTAATCCATATTTCTCAAAAAACAATCTTTTAACTATATTTCTCAAAAACATAATTTTATAACTTTTAAAAGTATAACGTTTATTTATTTAAAATAAATAAATTTCCAAAAATAGTTTATAACGTATACTTTCAAAAATCACCTTTAAAAATCATTTTAAAATCCCAAAATTTGGGTCCAATGATGCTACACACCAAATAGTCAATCACGACAAACAACGATATCATATATCGATATGATAATCCATCAAATATCAAAATATCTGAAATCAACTAAAAACTGTTGAGGAATCCAGTTGGATCCCTCCAACCTGTTTCCTGCATCACAAACATTATCACAATACCAATTTCGCTCCAGTACGAAATTATCGCGGTATATGTTCTTATTAAATATTATCCGCTTAATAACGGCGCAATAGGGTCTCATCCGCTAAAAAATACGGGAAATCAACAACTGCAATATATACATACGCCAATATATATATTGATATTATATATAATACCAATTTCACTGTTTATGAAATATTCGCGGTATATGTTTTTATTAAATAACATTCGCTTACTAACGGCGTATAATGTCTATTTTAACAATCAATAGATATCAATCAACATTCAAACATGCATTCAAATATTTTAAATCTAACTATTTAAAATAAAATCGAAACTGATTCGATTGAGTGAGAAGTTCTCACCTTGGTTTTATTTTCGTTTTAGCGATTTATTTCGAATAAAATTAAACGGACGTTTAATTTTACCCAAAATTCTCACTAACTCCAAACGACTCCAAACCAACTCCATCGCGTAGTGCTCGTCCATACGATTCCAACGCAACTGGTTTCGCGCGTTTTCGACCTCGTATGAAAAGGTTATGAATTATTGAAGTTTACACAAATTTTTATATAATAATTACAACATTATTATAATTTATAAACCACAACTACAATCATCACCGTCAGATCCCAGGCCAAGCAATCACGGCCGTGCGCAATTCCCCCCCCTTCTTCTTCGTTTATGTTTACAGCCGAACCCATTTCAATTTTAGGGTTTAAATTTTTGCTTCCTCTTCGTCGATTTTGAAGTCGATCAGATGGTACCACCACGTGCGCCCACGCGAGTGCCATACTCGGCTCCATCCTCATCAAGTTCGGTCCCCTATATCACGCACAAATCGAGGCCGAACGGCCTGCCTTCTTGGCTCCTCAACGACCACCACGTTGCTCGAATACACATCATCCCCATATGGATTCGAAGAGCTCGGCTAGCTCTACCAATCTCTAGTTGGAAGTTGTTGCTAATTATTTGCAGATTGGAAGATTATAAGGATGAATATGGAACATTTTCGGCCATTGATTGAAGCTTCTGGCGGCTGATGAATATGAGATTAGGGTTTTTAGTTTTCATTTATTTTTTTGAGATTTTTGGGTATTTATAGGAATTTTTTTTTATCACTATTCATCCGGTTTTACAAACTCCGATTTACGCGCCGAAACTGACGTTACTAAGGTTTATCCCGCGTTCCGGACACAATGGAACATGTTTCGAAAGCTAATTCGGACATCTGTGCGAGTTATGGCTATAAACGCTCAATTTGAATTAAAACGATTTAAGCGATTTTCTAGGCGTTTTAATTTGTACCGGACAAACGGTAAATTCAATTGACTTGAAATTTGAAACCTTACAATAATCTCACATTATGGATCCGATGAAACTGGTTTCGTCGAAATCCGAGACTTTTTGAAAAATGGCTATTTTAACTCGCCAAATTAAAATTAAAAATAATTCGATGCGTTTCGAGCTGCCACGATCAAACGATAACTCCGATTGACACGAAATTTGAAATCCGGTAATAACTAACTATTACGGATCCAATGGAACTGGTTTCGTTCAATTCCGAGACTGTTCAAAAATTGACTATTTTCACTAGTCGATTTAAATATTAAAATATTCAATTTTCACAAATTAACTTTTAATTCGATTTTAAAAGTTCTAAAATATCATTCTAACTCTAACATGATAAAATAAAATTTTACAAATTATTTTCAATCATATTAACTATATTTTCAATTATTTCCATAATTTAACGTATTAAATTATCGATTTAATTATTCAATTAAATCCAATAATTCAAATAAAAATTTATTTGACTTATAAATTCACTTATTAATATTTAAAATTAATTAAATATTCAAATTTTAATTATCAAAAATTCTGGTCGTTACAATCTTCCCCCCTTAAAAGAATTTCGTCCTCGAAATTACAAGTAAGAAAAGTTATAGAATTTATTTACTTTACAAAATCCATAGCTAAACTTCTTACAATAACTTACTAAGTTTCAAATCATACTTAGTTATCTTTTCAAAAAAAACTACTATTGTTTAACTTTCAATTCCAAAATCAAAGTTAAAGTTTTCAAAATTTTCCAATTTTCTCAAATTTTTTCTAACGCCTTAAATTTTCGGAAAAATTCGCCATAGTCTCCTTTGCGCGGCTCGATCCGGAAAAAAAATGACAGTATATATATCACAAATATACATCTCATCAAGTAATGAGGCATCCCGCAGGGAAAAAAGTGTAAAAGTACGATATGTAATCCGAGATATGTACCTTATATTTTATTAGCAAGCATATACAGCTAATATAGCGCAAAAGCGAGCTCCAAATGCGAAGCAAACGCGATCCGCACCTACTAATCACTCAACAAACAACATGAGAATCATGCATATAGATAATAGTATCGATATACAACATATAGCAACATAATAACTATATATGTTAACATAGCAACTGAAACAAAAGCAACAAATGCAAACATCAACCAACTATTATTCAACTAACATCCATAACCAATAAATATTCATTTATATTCTCATTAATATTTAATGAATTGGTTTTCAATTTAATCACTTTTGATTTATTAACAGTGGATGTTTACTAACATTTATTTTCAATTAGTTCATATTCACTAATTCATATTCAAGTTGGTTCACTTCCAAATCAAATTCAATTCTATTCAAATTTCACTTAACTTCCAATTGGATTTCCAATTACTTTAGCTTTCAATTTCATTAATGTTAACCCCACTGAAGCTTGGGCCGACTCATCAGATAAAGCATTAAGCGACTCGGAAGATTTACGACTCACCATGAGTCGTTAGCGGTTCAAGTGTGCAAATCAGAAAGCCAAGTACAATTAACTCACGTACGACTCAATGACCGAAGAAGGAACTCACCGACTCATATGATCTAGGTCCGACTCATCAAAGACCGACTCAGCTAGTCTCCGACTCAACTGTTGTGCGACTTATGGAAGTTTCTGACTCAGCGACTCATGACTCAGCGAATCATGACTCAACGGCTCATGGTTCAACGACTCAACAGGTTCGCGACTCATCCTAAGGAACGACCTAAGGAATGTCACGACTTATGGATACCTACGACTTATGATAAGTCGAGTACGACACATGCTAATATGAGAGGAGTTATGATAAGTTGACTCGGGAACGACTTATCTCTTGGGACCAAGCCAGCAGTTCGACCTTGAGTTAACATGGGGCGACTCACCATGACTCATCCACGACTCAAAATCATTGAGTCGTAACCCATCGCCACAATGCCTAGGAAAATTGACTCGGACACGACTCAAGACTTGTCATGAAATCCAGCAGAGGAATAAGCCATGAAGAGGGGAAAGGTTGGTTTTATAAGTCAACCACGACTTAGCCTGACTCGGGGACGACTTAGCTTGAGTCGGTCACGACTCAGGACTTATGCGCAGAATTCATGTCCAAGCTTGCCTATAAATACATAGCCACCTCCAACATTCAAAGGACTTTTGGCACATTCTCTTGAGAGGCCGTTACCTTGCTGCATTGAGAACTCCATCAACACTTAGAGCTTTCGAGATCAAAGGAATACTTCGAAGAACTTCACGAAGAAACTACACATCTTCAACTTGAATTCAAGGACTTTAATCGACATAGAAGCTTGAGCTACTTGTTCGAAATCTCTTGTAACTTGAAATATATTGTACTTGAGAAGAATTGTATCAGCTTGTAACGAGATCATTAATAAAAGTACTTAAAGTGGACGTAGGCTATACCCTTAAGCCGAACCACTATAAAATTGTTGTCGTTTGCTGCTTTTCTACTGTTTTCTGCTTATAATCTGTTCCCGAGCTTTCGGGTGGTGCTTTCACAACTATAACTCATACACCGGGGTGTTAGCGTTCAAATTTTAGCGTTAACAATTAACACTTAATGAATTATATACAATCAACTAACAATCATATAACAACCAAAGTATATCAATTACAACCAAATTCCTTTGCTTACAATTGGTTTAATTAAATGATTTTCATTCAACTATTCATCTTTCTAATAACATTAGATTTTAATGAATTAACACTTATATTCATTATTCAATATCATTTTAATTCACATTCAATTGATTTACATTCAATTCATTAATTCAATTCAATTTACCAAAAGTTGAATTTCATTTTAAATAACTTAAGTTCATATTCATTTAACTTTATTGATTTACTTTGACACCAATATCAACTTCATTCAACATCACTTAAGTTATACTTCATTTTTAAAGTAATTTTCCATTTAATCTTTAAATTCACTTTTATTTACAACTCATTTATAGGTTTCAACAATTTATTTATCAAAATAAGTCATTTGCGAATTTATAAACAACGTTTATAAATTCCATTTCTATTTATTTATAAAAACTTCTTTTTATAAATTCTTTTATTAACTTATTCCAGTTTATAACTCAATTATAAACTAAAAGTCCATATTATAAGTTAAATGCTTATAAAACGATTATTTTACAAAATCGTTCTTTTTAACTTCCCAAATTATAAATCTTATAACTTATAAGATTCATTCATTTATCCAAAATCATTATTTTAATAACTTAATAAATTTTATAAACCTACTGCTTATAAAATTCCATTTATAACTTCACCGTATAAAATTCTATAAATTCCATTCAATTATGAAATTCATTTTCACTTCATTCAAACACTTATAAAAACTCGTTTTATAATGTCCATATTTCAATTTATAAATATCCATTTATAAATCTCTTAATATAAATAAATTTATATTATTCTTTAAAACGTCTTTAATCTCCTTTATAATTTCATCATTTTGATTTATAAAATAATCAAAATTTATAAATCCTATATTAAAACTTTTAATAACATATTCAAAAATCCAATTTAAACTATTTTATAAAATCATTAATCCATATTTCTCAAAAATCAATCTTTTAACTATATTTCTCAAAAACATAATTTTATAACTTTTAAAAGTATAACGTTTATTTATTTAAAATAAATAAATTTCCAAAAATAGTTTATAACGTATACTTTCAAAAATCACCTTTAAAAATCATTTTAAAATCCCAAAATTTGGGTCCAATGATGCTACACACCAAATAGTCAATCACGACAAACAACGATATCATATATCGATATGATAATCCATCAAATATCAAAATATCTGAAATCAACTAAAAACTGTTGAGGAATCCAGTTGGATCCCTCCAACCTGTTTCCTGCATCACAAACATTAGCACAATACCAATTTCGCTCCAGTACGAAATTATCGCGGTATATGTTCTTATTAAATATTATCCGCTTAATAACGACGCAATAGGGTCTCATCCGCTAAAAAATACGGAAAATCAACAACTGCAATATATACATATGCCAATATATATATATTGATATTATATATAATACCAATTTCACTGTTTATGAAATATTCGCGGTATATGTTTTTATTAAATAACATCCGCTTACTAACGGCGTATAATGTCTATTTTAACAATCAATAGATATCAATCAACATTCAAACATGCATTCAAATATTTTAAATCTAACTATTTAAAATAAAATCGAAACTGATTCGATTGAGTGAGAAGTTCTCACCTTGGTTTTATTTTCGTTTTAGCGATTTATTTCGAATAAAATTAAACGGACGTTTAATTTTACCCAAAATTCTCACTAACTCCAAACGACTCCAAATCAACTCCTTCGCGTAGTGCTCGTCCATACGATTCCAACGCAACTGGTTTCGTGCGTTTTCGACCTCGTATGAAAAAGTTATGAATTATTGAAGTTTACACAAATTTTTATATAATAATTACAACATTATTATAATTTATAAACCACAACTACAATCATCACCGTCAGATCCCAGGCCAAGCAATCACGGCCGTGCGCAACTCCCCCCCTTCTTCTTCGTTTATGTTTACAGCCGAACCCATTTCAATTTTAGGGTTTAAATTTTTGCTTCCTCTTCGTCGATTTTGAAGTCGATCAGATGGTACCACCACGTGCGCCCACGCGAGTGCCATACTCGGCTCCATCCTCATCAAGTTCGGTCCCCTATATCACGCGCAAATCGAGGCCGAACGGCCTGCCTTCATGGCTCCTCAACGACCACCACGTTGCTCGAATACACATCATCCCCATATGGATTCGAAGAGCTCGGCTAGCTCTACCAATCTCTAGTTGGAAGTTGTTGCTAATTATTTGCAGATTGGAAGATTATAAGGATGAATATGGAACATTTTCGGCCATTGATTGAAGCTTCTGGCGGCTGATGAATATGAGATTAGGGTTTTTAGTTTTTTTTTGTTTTTTTGAGATTTTTGGGGTATTTATAGGAAATTTTTTTTTATCACTATTCATCCGGTTTTACAAACTCCGATTTACGCGCCGAAACTGACGTTCCTAAGGTTTATCCCACGTTCCGGACACAATGGAACAGGTTTCGAAAGCTAATTCAGACATCTGTGCGAGTTATGACTATAAACGCTCAATTTGAATTAAACCGATTTAAGCGATTTTCTAGGCGTTTTAATTTGTAC
Organism: Allium cepa; assembly: GCA_030765085.1. NCBI lineage: Eukaryota > Viridiplantae > Streptophyta > Magnoliopsida > Asparagales > Amaryllidaceae > Allium > Allium cepa. The sequence goes on from CM060931.1 coordinate 890,852,390, forward strand.
CGGACAAACGGTAAATCCAATTGACTTGAAATTTGAAACCTTACAATAATATCACATTATGGATCCGATGAAACTGGTTTCGTCGAAATCCGAGACTTTTTGAAAAATGGCTATTTTAACTCGCCAAATTAAAATTAAAAATAATTCGATGCGTTTCGAGCTGCCACGATCAAACGATAACTCCGATTGACACGAAATTTGAAATCCGGTAATAACTAACTATTACGGATCCAATGGAACTAGTTTCGTTCAATTCCGAGACTGTTCAAAAATTGACTATTTTCACTAGTCGATTTAAATATTAAAATATTCAATTTTCACAAATTAACTTTTAATTCGATTTTAAAAGTTCTAAAATATCATTCTAACTCTAACATGATAAAATAAAATTTTACAAATTATTTTCAATCATATTTAACTATATTTTCAATTATTTCCATAATTTAACGTATTAAATTATCGATTTAATTATTCAATTAAATCCAATAATTCAAATAAAAATTTATTTGACTTATAAATTCACTTATTAATATTTAAAATTAATTAAATATTCAAATTTTAATTATCAAAAATTCTGGGTCGTTACATTGTCTATTTTATAGCGTTTTGTTTTAAGTTATTGGAAGTAATTTTTTTTCCAAAAAAGGTAAAAGGGGGTAATTTGTTAAGTTATAGTACAACATTCTGTCTATTTTATAGCATCTTGTTTTAAGCTATTGGAAGTAGTTTTTTTAAAAAAAAAGTTAAAAAGGGGCAATTTTTTAAGTCATAGTACAACATTTTGTCTATTTTACAACGATTTGTTCTAAGTTATTAGAAGTAGTTTTTTTAAAAAAAAAAGGTAAAAAGGGGTAATTTCTTAAGTTATAGGACAACATTTTGTCTATTTTACAGTGTTTTGTTTTAAGCTATTGGAAGTAGTTTTTAAAAAAAAAAAGGGAAAAGGGGGTAATTTCTTAAGTTATAATACAAAATTTTGTCTATTTTACAGCGTTTTATTTTAAGCTATTGGAAGTAGTTTTTTTTAAAAAAAAAAGGTAAAAGTGGGTAATTTCATAAGTCACAATACATCATTTTGTCTATTTTACAGCGTTTTGTTTTAAGCTATTGGAAGTAATTTTTTTTTGAAAAGGTAAAAGGGGGTAATTTGTTATGTTTTAGTACAACATCATGTCTATTTTACAGCATTTTGTTTTAAGCTATTGGAAGTAGTTTTTTTTTAAATAAAGGTGAGAAGGGGAAATTTTTTAAGTTATAGTACAGAATTTTGTCTATTTTACAGTGTTTTGTTTTAAGCTATTGGAAGTAGTTTTTTTTTTCAAAAAAGGTAAAAAAGGGTATTTTCTTAAGTTATATTACAACATTTTGTCTATTTTACAGCGTTTTGTTTTAAGCTATTGGAAGTAGTTTGTTTAAAGAAAAAAGGTAAAAAGCGGTTATTTCTTAAGTTATGTTACAACATTTTGTCTATTTTACAGCATTTGGTTTTATTTTTTTTTTGGAAAAAGGTACTTTATTAACAAAGAAGCATATACGTTCATGATATGCCTCGTTAAAACCTTCCAACCCCCCTAACCTAAATGGGTGCGTTAAGGAAGGAAAAAGAGTACATATCACTTTCGTATATTAACAGTACAACAAGCAAATCTGTGTCAAGCTATCAAACAGATGGAGGAGTAGAATCGAGATAAAAGGTACTCAAAATCATCCGTACGAAGAGCTTGCACAAATAAAAAAACCACAATCCAAAGGCCCTACCAAATACAACCGAGAACCAAAAAGCAAAATAAAAAGAAAGGGGGTACAATGCCGATTAGCATCCTCTCTCATTCAAGACGAAGGAAGTGAAAAAGTCAACTGCCTTCATTGAACAGATCTAAAACAAATACCGCAGCTAGATGCTGGTGGATTCCAGTTATCGAGCGGAATCAGGGGGGACGAAAACAATCTTGGAGTTTAAGTCCTGGATCTAATTTCGAAATGATAAGTTTCTCTTCTTCGTTTACTGAATGCTCTTGAAATTTCACTTGTAAAAGTTGCTTGCTTTCGAGAATAATTTGGTTGATTCTTAATTGGAAGGGTTGTTCAAGACCCTTAAAAACACGGTTGTTGCGTTCTCCCCAAATGTTCCAAATGATAGTAGTAAAGAAAATATTAAAAATGCTCTTTATCGGTGATTTCATTTTATTCTGAGCTTGAAGAATCGAGTTCAGTAGACTGTTGATGTCGTAGTTCGTATTTAGCTGTATGTTAAGTTTAGGCAGAAGAGCATCCAATACTTGCCGCGAGTAGGAGCATTGAAAAAACAAGTGATTTATATCTTCCATTTGATTAGAACAAAGCACACATTTTTTATCTATGTTGGGTAGCCACTTACTGATTTTGTACTTTGTCTGCAACTTGTCTCTAATGGCCAACATTGCACATGTAGACATTTTTGGTGCGCAACTCTTGTCCCATACCACAGTAGACCATTCGAATTCGGTGTGTTTGGTTCTGAATATGCTCCAAGCCGACTTTAGAGAGAACTGTCCTTGTTTGGTGGGCAGCCACCACCAGAAGTCATGCTCCATGTCTTGGTGAATGTGAATTTTTCTAATTTCTGCATGTGAGTTTATAGGGATGAAATTGAGTCTATGTTTCCAACTATGATTGGTTATAAGACTTGATACAGCTTTGTGGCAGCCATCCATGATTCTCATGGTGTTCCATCCATAAGAGTCAATAAGATTAGATCCCTGAATCCAAGGGTCAAACCAAATGTCAGTGTTCTCACCATTGACAATTTTTCTGTCAATATGTCCCTTGCACCATTGTCTAGCATGCAGTATAGTCTTCCATGTATGAGATGCATTGTTATCTATTCTGATAACCCAGAAATTTCCTTTGTTCCCATATTTGTTGTGCATCCATTGTGCCCATAAGGAATCTCCATTAATATAATTCCATAATAATTTTGCTGCAATGGATTTTGCTATGTCTTCAATTTTCCTGATTCCTAGACCCCCTTCATTTTTGGTTTTGCATACCTCATCCCAGCTCATTTTATGAGATTTTGATTTCCACAAGAAATTTGCACATAGTGAATTGATTTTTTGTATAATAGATGCAGGAATTTGAGCAATTTGTAACCAGAAATGTAGCATTGGTTGGATGACAGATTTAATGAGTTCTACCCTTCCACTAATATTCAGAAATCTGTTATGCCAGTTGCTGAATTTTTTGTTAATTTTATCAATGAGCAAACCAAAATCTCTAGCTTTCAAAGTATTATTAGATAAAGGAATTCCCAAATATTTGATAGGCAGATTATCTGGTTTGATTTTTATTATGTCCACTATCTTTTGCTTACATTTAGCCCCTTTGCTGAAAAATACACTGCTTTTTCCTGAATTTATTTCGAGGCCTGTGAAGTTTGTCACACGCTACAGTATTTGTTGTATGGTTTCTGCATTGTTAGTTGTAGCTTTCGCCAAAATAAGAATATCATCAGCATACAATAAATGAGTAATGATGGGCTCCACTTGATAAATAGGACTGAGATTTCCTTTAATGAACTCTACTTCCATGTTCAGAGACAAGAATTCCATAGTAATAGCAAATAAATATGGGGAAAGAGGGTCCCCTTGTCTGATGCCTCTCGAGCTATTTATAAGACCATAAGGAGTACCTTCTATTAAAATAGAAAAGTATGGTGTGGATATGCACTCATATATGAGGTTGGCAAAGGTTAAGGGAAATCCCATGGAAATCAACATATGATGAATAAATTCTCTATTGATTTTGTCATAAGCTTTATGTAAGTCAATTTTCATACAAACATTATTTGAGTTTTTCCTATTAAAACTTCTCACCATCTCATAAGCTAGAAGAGAATTTTCTGATATTGATCTGTTTGGGATGAAAGCATTTTGATTATGTGAAATTAGATCATTCATGTATGCTTTCATTCGATTGCAAAGGAGGTTAGCTAGAATTTTGTATGTGACATTGCATAATGAGATAGGTCGAAATTCTGCTATGGTAGAGGCTTCTGGGTTTTTAGGAATTAAACATAAGAAAGTATGATTAATTTCTTTGATTAATTTGCCAGAATGTAGAATGCCATTCATGGCTTCCCAAATATCCATTTTAATGTTATCCCAATGAACTTTGTAAAATTTAGAGTTGAAACCATCCGGACCGGGAGAGCTGTTTTCATTAATCTGAAAAACTGCCTCTCTAATTTCTTCCAGTTGGAAAGGACTGCATAAACTGGATTTAGCATTTTCTGTCAGTATTTTCTTGCAAATAATGTTGGGAAATTGACTTACAGCTTGTGGCAAATGGAATAGATCAGAAAAGTAACAAATTGCTTCTTCTGCTATAGTTTCTGATGTTGAGATCCACTTACCTTCATTATTGACAGTAAAGTTGAATCTTCTATTTGATTTACATTCAGAAATTTTACTATAGAAGAACTCCGTGGGTCTATCTCCTTTAGTGAGCCAATTCATTTTCATTTTTTGATCATTGTCTATAGCAAGTTTTCTCGTCAACTTGTGTAGACAATCGTAGTTATTAGAGTAAGAGAGCAATAGACTTTTATCAAAAGGATTGTTGATTAATTGATTGTATATGTTGTTGTTCTGATCTTTCAGCTTATTAAACATAGCTGTCATGTTTGTTAAATTGCTTGACCATTTCTTCAAAATATTTTTCACCGCTTTCAGCTTGCAGATAAGCTTGTATAGAGGATTTCCAGTGTTTCTTTTTTCGAGAGGTTCGTAGATAACTTGGTGGTAATCATCATATTTATGCCATGAGTTTTTGTATTTGAAAGGTATCTGTCTCTTTCTCTTGTTTTGCATTTGGATATTAATTAAAATTTGTGTGTGATCGCTCAATGAATGGTTACCAAAGCAAATTCCAAAGTTATCAAATTTATCAAGCCAAATAGAGTTAACAAACACACGATCAATCTTGCTATGAACTGAGAAGGAGATACCTCCTCTCCAAGTGAAAAAATTACCTGTAAAAGCAGGTTCCACAAGTTGTGAAAAGTTAATGCATTCAATGAAGTTATTATCCCCAACTGAATTAAAGGATCCATTGTTTAGTCTATCGCCACTGAAAAGTATAGAGTTGAAATCTCCTGCCACAAGCCACAGGAGGTTGACATTTTATGCTATAAGAAGTAGTTTTTTTTAAAACAGGAAAAATGGGGTAATTTCTTAAGTTATAGTACAACATTTTGTCTATTTTACAGCCTTTTGTTTTAAGCTATTGGAAGTAGTTTTTTTTAAAAAAAGGTAAAAGGGGGTAATTTTTAAAGTTAAAATACAACATTCTGTCTAATTTACAGCGTTTTATTTTAAGCTATTGGAAGTAGTTTTTTTTTAAAAAAAAAAGGTAAAAGGGGAGAAAAAAATTTAAGTTATAGTACGGCATTTTGTCTATTTTACAGTGTTTTGTTTTAAGCTATTAGAAGTGTTTTTTTTAAAAAAAAAAGGGTAAAAGGGGGTAATTTCTTAAGTTATTGTGCAGCATTTTGTCTATTTTACAATTGTTTTGTTTTAAGCTATTGGAAGTAGTTTTTTGAAAAAAAAGAAGATAAAAAGGGGTAATTTCTTAAGTTATAGTACAACATTTTGTCTATTCTACAACGTTTTGTTTTAAGCGATTTAAAGTAAATTTTTTAAAAAAAGGATAAAAAGGTGTAATTTCTTAGTTATAGTACAACATTTTGTCTATTTTAAAGCGTTTTGTTTTAAGCTACTGGAAGTAGTGTTTTTTTTAAAGAAAAAAAGGGGTAATGTCTTAAGTTATAGTACAACATTTTGTCTATTTTACAGCATTTTGTTTTAAGCTATTGGAAGTAGTTTTGTTTAAAAAAATGGTAAAAAGGGGAAAAAGTTTAAGTTATAGTACAGCATTTTGTCTATTTTACAACGTTTTGTTTTAAGCTATTGGAAGTAGTTTTTTTTGAAAAGGTATAAGGGGTTATTTCTTAAGTTATAGAACAACATTTTGTCTATTTTACAGCATTTTGTTTTAAGCTATTAAAAGTAAATTTTATTTTTTAAAAAGGTATACATGTGTAATTTCTTAAGTTACAGTGCAGCATTTTGTCTATTTTACAGCATTTTGTTTTAAGCTATTGGAAGTATTTTAAAAAAAAAGGTATAAATGGGTAATTTCTTAAGTTACAATACAGCATTGTGTTTATTTTACAGCGTTTTGTTTTAAGCTATTGGAAGTAGTTTTTTTTTCAAAAAAAAAGGTAAAAATAAAAGGGATAATTTCTTAAGTTATAGTACAACTTTTTGTCTATTTTACAGCTTTTTGTATTAACCTATTGGAATTAGTTTTTTTTTTAAAAGTAAAAAGGGGTAATTTCTTAAGTTATAGTATAGCATTTTGTCTATTTTAGAGCGTTTTGTTTTAAGCTATTGGAAGTAGTATTTTTAAAAAAAAGGTAAATGGGGGTAATTTCTTAAGTTATAGTACAGCATTCTGTCTATTTTACAGTATTTTGTTTTATGCTATTGGAAGAAGTTTTATTTAAAAAAAGGCAAAAATGGATAATTTCTTAAGTTATAGTACAAAATTTTGTCTATTTTACAGCGTTTTGTTTTTAGCTATTAGAAGGAGTGTTTTTTTAAAAAAAGGTAAAAAGGGGTAATTTCTTAAGTTATAGTATAACATTTTGTCTATTTTGCAGCGTTTGGTTTTAAGCTATTGGAAGTAGTTTTTTTTAAAAGGTAGAAGGAGGTTATTTCTTAAGTTATAGTACAACATTTTGTCTATTTTAAATCATTTTGTTTTAAGCTATTAGAAGTAGTTTTTTTTAAGAAAAAAGGTAAACAGGGGTAATTTCTTAAGTTATAATGCAGCATTTTTTCTGTTCTACGGCGTTTTGTTTTATGCTATTGGATGTAGTTTTTTTAAAAAAAGGTAAAAGGGGGTAATTTCCTAAGTTATAACACATCATTTTGTCTATTTTACAGCGTTTTGTTTTTAGCTATTGGAAGCAGTTTTCTTTTCTAGAAAACGGTAAAAAGGGGCAATTTCTTATGTTAAAGCACATTATTTTGTCTATTTTACAACGTTTTGTTTTAAGTAATCGAAAGTAGTTTTTTTATAAAAAAGGGTAAAAAGGGGAAATTTTAAATTATAGTGTAGCATTTTGCCTATTTTATAGCGTTTTGTTTTAAGCTATTGGAAGTAGTTTTAAAAAAAAAAGTAAAAATGGGTAATTTCTCAAGTAGTAGTACAGGATTTTGTCTATTTTACAACGTTTTATTTTAAGCAATTGGAAGTATTTTTTTAAAAGTTAAAAGGGGTAATTTCTTAGGTTATAGTACAACATTTTGTCTATTTTACTGCGTTTTGTTTTAAGCTATTGGAAGTAGTTTTTTTTTAAACAGGCAAAAGGGGGTAATTTTTTAAGTTATAGTACATCATTTTGTCTATTTTACAGCGTTTTGTTTTAAGTTATTGGAAGTAATTTTTTTTCAAAAAGGGTAAAAGGGTGTAATTTGTTAAGTTATAGTACAGCATTGTAATTTGTTCAGTTATGGTACAACATTCAGTCTATTTTAGAGGGTTTTGTTTTAAGCTATTGGAAGTAGTTTTTTTTTTAAAAAAGGTAAAAAGGGGAAATTTTTTAAGTTATAGTATAGCATTTTGTCTATTTTACAACGTTTTGTTTTAAGCTACTGGAAGCAGTTCTTTAAAAAAAAGGTAAAAATGGAAAATTTCTTAAGTTATAGTACAACATTTCGTCTATTTTACAGCGTTTTGTTTTAAGCTATTGGAGGTTGTTTTTTAAAAAAAAGGTAAAATGGGGTAATTTATTAAGTTATATTGCAAAATTTTGTCTGTTTTACTGCGTTTTATTTTAAGCTATTGGAAGTAGTTTTTTTTTTAAAATAAGGTAAAAGTGGGTAATTTCATAAGTTATAATGCAGCATTTTGTCTATTTTATAGCGTTTTGTTTTAAGCTATTGGAAGTAGTTCTTTTTTTAAAAAGGTAAAAGGGGGTAATTTGTTAAGTTATAGTACAGCATTCTGTCTATTTTACAGCGTTTTGTTTTAAGCTATTGGAAGTAGTTCTTTTTTTAAAAAGGTAAAAGGGGGTAATTTGTTAAGTTATAGTACAGGATTTTGTCTATTTTACAACATTTTGTTTTAAGCAATTGGAAGTATTTTTTTAAAAGGTAAAAGGGGTAATTTCTTAAGTTATAGTACAACATTTTGTCTATTTTACTGCGTTTTGTTTTAAGCTATTGGAAGTAGTTTTTTTTTTTAAACAGGCAAAAGGGGGTAATTTATTAAGTTATAGTACATCATTTTGTCTATTTTACAGCGTTTTGTTTTAAGTTATTGGAAGTAATTTTTTTTCAAAAAGGGTAAAAGGTTGTAATTTGTTAAGTTATAGTACAGCATTGTAATTTGTTCAGTTATGGTACAACATTCAGTCTATTTTAGAGGGTTTTGTTTTAAGCTATTGGAAGTAGTTTTTTTAAAAAAAAAAGGTAAAAAGGGGAAATTTGTTAAGTTATAGTATAGCATTTTGTCTATTTTACAACGTTTTGTTTTAAGCTATTGAAAGTACTTCTTTAAAAAAAAGGTAAAAATGGGTAATTTCTTAATTTATAGTACAACATTTTGTTTATTTTACAGCGTTTTGTTTTAAGCTATTGGAGGTTGTTTTTAAAAAAAAGGTAAAAAGGGGTAATTTCTTAAGTTATATTCCAAAATTTTGTCTATTTTACTGTGTTTTATTTTAAGCTATTGGAAGTAGTTTTCTTTTAAAAAAAAAAGGTAAAAGTGGGTAATTTCATAAATTATAATACAGCATTTTGTCTATTTTATAGCGTTCTGTTTTAAGCTATTCGAAGTAGGTTTTTTTAAAAAAAGGTAAAAGGGGGTAATTTGTTAAGTTATAGTACATCATTCTGTCTATTTTACAGCGTTTTTTTTAAGCTATTGGAACAGTTTTCTTTTTCTAGAAAACGGTCAAAAGGGGCAATTTCTTATGTTAAAGTACATTATTTTGTCTATTTTACAACGTTTTGTTTTAAGTAATCGGATGTAGATTTTTTATAAAAAAGGGTAAAAAGGGGAAATTTTAAATTATAGTGTAGAATTTTGCCTATTTTATAGCGTTTTGTTTTAAGCAATTGGAAATAGTTTTAAAAAAAAAGTAAAAATGGGTAATTTCTTAAGTAATAGTACAGGATTTTGTCTATTTTACAACGTTTTGTTTTAAGCAATTGGAAGTATTTTTTAAAAAGGTAAAATGGGTAATTTCTTAAGTTATAGTACAACATTTTGTCTATTTTACTGCGTTTTGTTTTAAGCTATTGGAAGTAGTTTTTTTTAAAAAAAGGTAAAAAGGGGTAATTTCTTAAGTTATAGTATAACATTTTGTCTATTTTGCAGCGTTTGGTTTTAAGCTATTGGAAGTAGTTTTTTTTAAAAGGTAGAAGGAGGTTATTTCTTAAGTTATAGTACAACATTTTGTCTATTTTAAAGCATTTTGTTTTAAGCTATTAGAAGTAGTTTTTTTAAGAAAAAAGGTAAACAGGGGTAATTTCTTAAGTTATAATACAGCATTTTTTCTGTTCTACGGCGTTTTGTTTTAAGCTATTGGAAGTAGTTTTTTTTAAAAGAGGTAAAAGGTGGTAATTTCCTAAGTTATAACACATCATTTTGTCAATTTTACAGCGTTTTGTTTTAAGCTATTGGAAGCAGTTTTCTTTTTCTAGAAAACGGTAAAAAGGGGCAATTTCTTATGTTAAAGCACATTATTTTGTCTATTTTACAACGTTTTGTTTTAAGTAATCGGAAGTAGATTTTTTATAAAAAAGGGTAAAAAGGGGAAATTTTAAATTATAGTGTAGCATTTTGCCTATTTTATAGCGTTTTGTTTTAAGCTATTGGAAGTAGTTTTAAAAAAAAAAAAAGTAAAAATGGGTAATTTCTTAAGTAATAGTACAGGATTTTGTCTATTTTACAACGTTTTGTTTTAAGCAATTGGAAGTATTTTTTTTAAAAGGTAAAAGGGGTAATTTCTTAAGTTATAGTACAACATTTTGTCTATTTTACTGCGTTTTGTTTTAAGCTATTGGAAGTATTTTATTTTTTTAAACAGGCAAAAGGGGGTAATTTCTTAAGTTATAGTACAGCATTTTGTCTATTTTACAGCGTTTTGTTTTAAGTTATAGGAAGTATTTTTTTTTTCAAAAAAGGTAAAAGGGTTTAATTTGTTAAGTTATAGTACAACATTGCAATTTGTTAAGTTATGGTACAACATTCAGTCTATTTTACAGCGTTTTGTTTTAAGCTATTGGAAGTAGTTTTTAAAAAAAAAAGGTAAAAAGGGGAAATTTTTTAAGTTATAGTATAGCATTTTGTCTATTTTACAACGTTTTGTTTTAAGCTATTGGAAGTAGTTCTTTAAAAAAAAGGTAAAAATGGGTAATTTCTTAAGTTATAGTACAACATTTTGTCTATTTTACAGCGTTTTGTTTTAAGCTATTGGAGGTTGTTTTAAAAAAAAAAGGTAGAAAGGGGTAATTTCTTAAGTTATATTACAAAATTTTGTCTATTTTACTGCGTTTTATTTTAAGCTATTGGAAGTAGTTTTTTTAAAAAAAAAAGGTAAAAGTGGGTAATTTCATAAGTTATAATACAACATTTTGTCTATTTTATAGCGTTTTGTTTTAAGCTATTCGAAGTAGTTTTTTTTTAGAAAAAGGTAAAAGGGGGTAATTTGTTAAGTTATAGTACAGCATTCTGTCTAATTTACAGTGTTTTGTTTTAAGCTATTGGAAGTAGTTTTTTAAAAAATTTAAGGTGAAAAGGGGAAGTTTTTTAAGTTATAGTACAAAATTTTGTCTATTTTACAATGTTTTGTTTTAAGCTATTGGAAGTAGTTTTTTTTTTAAAAAAAGAAAAAATGGGTATTTTCTTAAGTTATATTACAGCATTTTATCTATTTTACAGCGTTTTGTTTTAAGCCACTGGAAGTAGTTTTTTTAAAAAAAGGGTAAAGAGGGGTAATTTCTTAAGTTGTAGTACAGCATTTTGTCTATTTTACAGCATTTGGTTTTATACTATTGGAAGTAGCTTTTTTTTTAAAACAGGTAAAAGAGGGTCATTTCTTAATTTATAGTACAACATTTTGTCTATTTTATAGCCTTTTGTTTTAAGCTATTGGAAGCAGTTTTTTTTTAAAAAGGGTAAAAGGGGGTAATTTTTTAAGTTACAATACAACATTCTGTCTATTTTATAGGGTTATATTTTAAGCTATTGGAAGTTGTTTTTTTTAAAAAAAAAAGGTAAAAAGGGAAGAAAAATTATGTTATAATACATCATTTTTTCTATTTTACAGCGTTTTGTTTTAAGCTATTAGAAGTGGTTTTTTTTAAAAAAAGGTAAAAATGGATAATTTCTTAAGTTATAGTACAGGATTTTGTCTATTTTACAGCGTTTTGTTTTAAGCTATTGGTAGTAGTTTTTTAAAAAAAGATAAAAGGGGTAATTTCTTAAGTTATAGTACAACATTTTGTCTATTCTACAACATTTTGTTTTATGCTATTTGAAGTAGTTTTTTTTAAAAAGGGTAAAAAGGTGTAATTTCTTAAGTTATAGTACATCATTTTGTCTATTTTACAATGTTTTGTTTAAGCTATTGGAAGTAGTTTTTTTTAAAATGGTATAAGGGGTAATTTCTGAAGTTATAGAACAGCATTTTCACTATTTTATAGCGTTTTGTTTTAAGCTATTGGAAGTAGTTTTTTTTTGGAAAAAGGTATAAATGAGTGATTTCTTAAGTTGTAGTAGGGCATTTTGTCTATTTCGCAGCATTTTGTTTTAAGCTATTGGAAGTAGTTTTTTTTGAAAAGGTATAAATGAGTGATTTCTTAAGTTGCAGCAGGGCATTCTGTCTATTTTACAGCTTTTTGTTTTAAACGGTTGGAAGAAGTTTATAAAAAAGGTAAAAAGGGGCAATTTCTTAAGTTATAGTACAACATTTTGTCTATTTTACATCGTTTTTTAAGCTAATGGAAGGAGTGTTTTTAAAAAAAAAGGTAAAAATGGGTAATTTCTTAAGTTATAGTACAACATTTTGTATATTTTGCAGCGTTTTGTTCAAAGCTATTGGAAGTAGTTTAAAAAAAAGGTAAGCAGGCGTAATTTCTTAAGTTAAAGTACATCATTCTGTCAATTTTACAGCGTTTTATTTAAGTTATTGAAAGTAAGTTTTTTTAAAAAAAGGTAAGAAGGGGATATTTTTTAAGTTATAGTACAACATTTTGTCTATTTTACAACGTTTTGCTCTAAACTATTAGAAGTAGTTTTTTTTAAAAAAAAGGTTAAAATGGATGATATCTTAAGTTATAGTACAATATTTCCCCTATTTTACAGCGTTTTATTTTAAGCTATTTGAAGTAGTTTTTTTTATAAAAAAGGTAAAAAGGGGTAATTTCTTAAGTTAGAGTACAACATTTTGTCTTTTTTACAGGGTTTTTTTTAAGCTATTGGAAGTAGCTTTTTTAAACAGGTGAGAGGGTAATTTCTTAACTTATAGTACATCATTTTGTCTATTTTACAGCGTTTTGTTTTAAGCTATTGGAAGTGGTTTTTTTAAAAAAAGGTAAAAGGGGGTAATTTGTTAAGTTATAGTACAACATTTTGTCAATTTTACAGCATTTTATTCTAAGCTATTCGAAGTAGTTTTTAAAAAAAAATGGTAAAAAGGGATTTTTTTAAAGTTTTTGTACAACATTTTGTCTATTTTATAGCATCTTGTTTTAAGCTATTGGAAGTAGTTTTTTTTAAAAAAAAAAGGTAAAAAGGGCAATTTCTTAAGTTATAGTACAGCAATTTGTCTATTTTACAGCGTTTTGTTTTAAGCTATTGGAAGTAATTTTTAAAAAAAAAAGGTTAAAAGGGGTAATTTCTTAAGTTATAATACAACATTTTGTGTTTTTTACAGCGTTTTGTTTTAAGCTATTGGAAGTAGTTTTTTTAAACAGATAAAAGTGGGTAATTTCTTAAGTTATTGTACAACATTTTGTTTATTTTACAGCGTTTATTGGAAGTAGTTTTTTTTTAAAAGGTAAAAAGGGGTAATTTGTTATGTTATAGTACAACAATCTGTCTATTTTACATCATTTTGTTCTAAGCTATGGGAAGTAGTTTTTTTTTTAAAGATGAAAAGGGAATTTTTTTTAAGTTATAGTAAAACATTTTGTCTATTTTACAGCGTTTTGTTTTAAGCTATTGGAAGTAGTTTTTTTTAAAAAAAAGGGTAAAAGGGGGTAATTTCTTAAGTTATATTATTGCATTTTGTCTATTTTACAACGTTTTGTTTTAAGGTATTGTAAGTAGTTTTTTAAAAAACAAAAGGTAAAATGTGGTAATTTCTTAAGTTATATTACAACATTTTGTCTATTTTATTTTAAGCTATTTGAAGTAATTTTTCCTTAAAATAGGTAAAGGGGGGTAATTTCATAAGTTATAGTACATTATTTTGTCTATTTTACAGTGTTTTGGTTTAAGCTATTGGAAGTAGTTTTTTTTAAAAAGGTAAAAGGGGGTAATTTGTTAAGCTATATTACAACATTTTGTCTATTTTACAGCGTTTTGTTTTAGGCTATTGGAAGTAGAGTTTTTTTTAAAAAGTAAAAAGGGGTAATTTCTTAAGTTATAGTACAGCATTTCTTCTATGTTACAGCGTTTGTTTTAAGCTATTATAAGAATTTTTTTTTAAAAGGTAAAAATGGGAAATTTTTTAAGTCATAGTACAACATTTTGTCTATTTTACAACATTTTTTTTAAGCTATTGGAAGTAGTTTTATTTTAAAAAGGTATAGGGGGTAATTTCGTAAGTTATATAACAGAATTTTGTCTATTTTAAAGCGTTTTTTTTAAGCTATTGGATGTAGTTTTTTTTAGAAAGGTAAAAATGGGTAATTTCTGAAGATATAGCACAACATTTTGTTTATTTACAGCGTTTTATTTTAAGCTATTGCAAGCATTTTAAAAAAAAAGGTTAAAGGGGTTATTTCTTAAGTTATAGTACAACATTTTGTCTATTTTACAGCATTTTCTTTTAAGCTTTTTGAAGGAGTTTTTTTTTAAAAAGGTAAAAAGGGTAATTTCTTAAGTTATAGTACAACATTTTGTCGATTTTACAACGTTTTGTTTTAAGCTATTGAAAGCAGTTTTTTTTAAAAAAAAGGTAAAAGGGATAATTTTTTAAGTTATAGTACAGCATTTTGTCTATTTTACAGCGTTTTATTTTAAGCCATTTGAAGTAATTCTTTTAAAAAGTTAAAAAGGGGTAATTTCTTAAGTTATAGTATAGCATTTTTTCTGTTTTAAAGCGTTTTGTTTTAAGCTATTGGAAGTAGTTTTTTTAAAAAAAGGGAAAAAATGGGTAATTTCTTAAGTTATAGTGCAGCATGTTGTCTATTTTATACCTTTTTTTAAGCTATTGGAAGCGGTTTTTTAAAAAAAAAGGTAAAAAGGCGTAATTTCTTACGTTATATTACAGTATTTTGTCTATTTTACAGCCTTTTGTTTTAAGCTATTTGAGGTAGTTTATTAAAAAAAAAGGTAAAAATGGGTAAATTCTTAGTTATAGTAGAACATTTTTTCTATTTTACAACGTTTTGTTTTAAGCTATTGGAAGTAGTTTTTTACAAAAAATGTTAAAAAGGGTTAATTTCTTGAGTTATAGTACAATATTTTGTATATTTTACAGCGTTTTGTTCTAAGCTATTGGAAGCGGTTTTTTTCTTAAAAAAAGTAAAAAGGGGTAATTTCTTAAGTTACAGTACATCATTTTTTCCTATTTTACAGCGTTTTGTTTTAAGCTATTGGAAGTAGTTTTTTTAAACAAAAGGTAAAAAGAAATAATTTCTCAAGTTATAGTACAGCATTTGGTCTATTTTACAGCGTTTTGTTTTAAACTATTGGAAGTAGGTTTTTTTAAAAACGTAAAAGGGGGTAATTTTTAAGTTTTAGTACAGCATTCTGTCTATTTTAAAACGTTTTGTTTTAAGCTATTGGGAGAAGATTTTTTAAAAAAAAAAGGAAAAAAAAGGATAATTTCTTAAGCTATAGTACAATATTTTGTCTATTTTATAGCGTTCTGTTTTAAGCTATTGGAAGTAGTTTTTTTTTTAAAAGGTAAAAGGTGTAATTTCTTAACTTTTAGGACAACATTTTTTCTATTTTACAGCGTTTTGTTTTAAGCTATTGGAAGTGTTAACTCCTATGTTAAGCGATTCAGCGACCCAAGGCAATAGAGAGGCAACTGGAATGAGACTCTGCATCACAACTTAGCGACTTAAAGGCTGAAGCGACCTACGAGTTAACAAGATAAGGACCTAACGACCTAACACATGAAGCGGCTCGTAAGCGACTTAAAGCATAAACAAGCTAACAATTATGGACCCCGCGACCTAAAGGTTGAACGACCTAATGACTTTAGTCATCAGCGACCTAAGAGCTCCGGCGACATAAAAGGTAGAACACTGCTAAGCGACCTAACAGGTAACGACTTAAGGAAAGCAGCGACCTAAAAGATTAGATGGTCCAACGACCTAACAGCTTGAAGGCTGGGCGACTCAATGGTCCAACGACTCACGACCTACTGAGTTAACGATATAAGGAGTGAAGTGTCTCAACAACCTAGCCTAGGTCGCTACATTGGATATCTCAACGTTGTTGGGTCGCTAACTACTCCCATAAGTCACCACCGACCTACGACTTACCCTAGGTCGTTCACGACCCAGTACTTGGTGATAAAATCATGCCGCTTTCCTCTAGGTCGTTACGATCTACCAGCTAATTCAAATGACCAAGTGCGAACCAGTTAAGTCGTAGCTCGTATTCCCTTAACTCGCTAGCAACCTATGACCCACCTTAGGTCGTGCACGACCTATACCTCGTCCAGGAAATATCCTATAAATACAGCCCTTACTCCAATATTGAGGGGGACTTTTAGCTCATTCTCGAAGCGCCAATACTCTGCCATTTTCTCAACTCGAACAGCTCTTCAAGCACTCCAAACACCAAGGACCTTACCACAAACTACAAGAGAAAATCTACATCATTTGACATGGATTCGAAAGATTATTCTACATCGAAGTTTGAACTACTAGTCAAAAGTGTGTTATAATTGAAGAAAGTTGTATAAGTTGTACTTGAGTCAGCAATAAAGAGATTGAAAGTGGATGTAGGCTTGACTATAAGCCGGACCACTATAAAAACTGTGTCTTTTACTGCTTTTCTGAGTTTTTCCTGCTTATTTCCGATTCCCGTATCGACAGGTGGTGCTTTCACATTTACACAACTCGCACCGGGGTGTTAGCGTTTGATTTTTACGTTACCAGGAAGTAGGTTTTTTAAATAACAATAAAAGGGGTAATTTTTTAAGTTATAGTATAGCATTTTGTCTATTTTACAACATTTTTTTTAAGCTATTGGAAGAAGTTTTTTTAATAAAAAGGTTAAAAAGGGGGTAATTTCTTAAGTTATAGGACAACATTTTGTCTATTTTATAGCGTTTTGTTTTAAGCTATTTGAAGTAGTTTTTTTTTTTAAAAAAAGGGGTAATTTCTTAAGTTATAGTACAACATTTTTTCGATTTTACAGCCTTTTGTTTTAAACTATTGGAAGTAGTTTTTAAAAAAAAAAGGTAAAATGAGTTATTTCTTAAGTTATAGTATAGCATTTTGTCTATTTTACAGCGTTTTGTTTTAAGCTATTTGAAGTAGTTTTTTTATAAAAATAGGTAAAAAGGGGTAATTTCTTAAGTTATTGTACAGAATTTTGTCTATTTTACAGAATTTTGTTTTAAGCTATTGGAACTAGTTTTTTTTAAAAAGGTAAAAGGGGGTAATTTCTTAAGTTATAGTATAGCATTTTGTTTATTTTTCAGCGTTTTGTTTTAAGCTATTGGAAGTATTTTATTTTAAAAAAATGTAAAAAGGGTAATTTCTTAAATTATACTATAGCATTTTGTCTATTTTATAGCGTTTTTTAAGCTATTGGAAGTATTTTTTTTTTTAAAGATAAATAGGGGTAATTGCTTAAGTTATAGTACAACATTTTGTCTATTTTACAGCATTTTGTTTTAAGCTATTTGAAGTGGTTTTTTTAAAAAAAGGTTGAAAGGGGTAATTTCTTAAGTTATAGTACAACATTTTGTCTATTTTACAGCGTTTTGTTTTAAGCTATTGGAAGCAGTTTTTTTTAAGAAACAAAGTAAAAGGGGTAATTTCTTAAGCAATAGTACAACATTTTGTCTATTTTACAGCGTTTTGTTTTAAGCTATTTGAAGTAGTTTTTTTTAGAAAGGCAAAAGGTGCAATTTCTTAAGTTATAGTAACATTTTTTCTATTTTATAGCCTTTTGTTTTAAGCTATTGGAAGTAGTTTTTTTAAAAAGGGAAAAAATGGGTAATTTCTTAAGTTATAGCACAACATTTTGTCTATTTTACACCGTTTTGTTTTAAGCTATTGGAAGTAGATTTTTTAAAAAAAGGTAAAAAAGTGTAATTTCTTAAGTTATAGTACATCATTTTGTCTATTTTACAGGGTTTTGTTTTAAGCCATTTAAAGTATTTTTTTTAAAAAAGGTAAAAATGGGTAATTTCTTTAGTTATAGTACAACATTTTTTCTATTTTACAGCGTTTTGTTTTATGCTATTTGAAGTTGTTTTTTAGAAAAAAGGTAAAAAGGGTTAATTTCTTGAGTTATAGTACAACATTTTTTCTATTTTACAGCGTTTTGTTTTAAGCTATTGGAAGCGGTTTTTTTCTAAAAAAAAGTAAAAGGGGTAATTTCTTAGGTAATTTCTTAAGTTATAGTACATAATTTTTTCCTATTTTACAGCGTTTTGTTTTAAGATAGTGGAAGTAGTTTTTTTCAAAAAAGGTAAAAAGAAATTATTTCTTAAGTTATAGTACAACATTTTGTCTATTTTACAGCGTTTTGTTTTAAACTATTGGAAGTTGGTTTTTTTAAAAGGGTAAAATGAAGTAATTTTTTAGTTTTAGTACAACATTCTGTCTATTTTAAAACGTTTTGTTCTAAGCTATTGGAAAAAATTAAATTAGAAAAAGGTAAAACGGGGTAATTTCTTAAGTTATAGTACAACATTTTGTCTTTTTTATAGCGTTCTTTTTAAGCTATTGGAAGTAGTTTTTCCTAAAAAAAAGATAAAACGGGGTAATTTCTTAAGTTATAGTACAACATTTTGTCTATTTTACAACATTTTGTTTTAAGCTATTGGAAGTAGTTTTTTTTTATGGTAAAAAGGGGAAATTTCTTGAGTTATAGCATAGCAATTTGTCTTTTTTGGAACGTTTTGTTTTAAGCTATTGGAAGTAGTTTTTTTTTAATGTAAAAAGGGGTAATTTCTTTAATTATAGTACATCATTTTTGTCTATGTTACAACATTTTGTTTTAAGCTATTGTAAGTAGTTTTTTTTTTAAAAAAGGTAAAAATGGGTAATTTCTTAAGTTATAGTACAACATTTTGTCTACTTTACAGCGTTTTGTTTTAGTCTATAGGAAGTACTTTTTTTAAAAAATGGTAAAAAGGGGTAATTTTTTAAGTTATAGTACGGCATTTTGTCTGTTTTACCGCGTTTTGTTTTAAGCCATTCGAAGTATTTTTTTTAAAAAAAGTTAAAAAGGGGTAATTTCTTAAGTTATAGTACAGCATTTTGTCTTTTTTACAACGTTTATTTTAAACTATTGGAAGTAGTTTTTTTAAAAAAAAGGTAAAAAGGGGTAATTTCTTAAGTTATATTACAACATTTTTGTCTATTTTACAACATTTTGTTTTAAGCCATTGAAGAAGTTTTTTTTTAAAAAATGTAAAAAAGGTAATTTCTTAAGTTATAGTACAGTATTTTATCTATTCTATAGCGTTTTGTTTTAAGCTTTTGGAAGTAATTTTAAAAAAAAAATGTAAAAAGGGGTAAAAAGGTGGTGCTTTCACACTTACACAACTCGCACCGGGGTGTTAGCGTTAGATTTTTACGTTAACATTTTTGGTGCTTTCACTGAGAACCCAACTCAGGATACTGTCATCATAGCTTCGCAGAAATTTGTGGAAAGGATCTCTCTAAAAACAAGAAGTTTATCAGAAATAATGGCTCCTGGAAGAAAGCGCAAGTCTGTTAGATCCGACGATGTTCGCGAGACTACTGCCACTTCTCCTCCTTTAAGTCAAACAACTCCAACTGTTGGAGTAACGCGAGCAGAATTGGATGCTGCGGTTTCTGGGCTATATCAGCAGATGGAAGCCCAAAACAATCTGATGTTGGAAAGGTTGAACGCTTTGCTTGAGGCTAACCGTCAACTAGTGAATAACGAACCAAACTTTGCTGATAATGTTCATGATGTTGAAGAAAGAGATGTTCCTCAAAGGGCAGCTGGCCCAGTCAAAGGCACACCTTCCTAAGTTGGAGGATCGGGACAACAACCAACTTTCCGTTAGCGTCTGTCAAGGCAAACTTCTGAAAAGATGGCCGATGCCTGTCCTGCTGATCCCCTTAGTGACGAGGAATATTTCTCAGGGATGGTTCGACGAATCATGAAGGAAAGTATGCAAAGGGAGGAAGATGAAAAAGAATGGGGGTTCGCTCCGAGCAAGACTCCATTCTTTGAAAGGATTCTGAAATCAGAGTTTCCTAGGAAGTTCGTTCCTCCTACCATTCCGGCTTATAAGGGGACGAGTGACCCTAATGAATTTCTGTACAAGTATGATTGGCACATGACGGGTGCTAGAGCTTCTGATGAGATCAAATGCCGGTATTTTCTGGTATACCTGGAAGGAGTTGCTCTACATTGGTTCACAAATCTGTCGGTCCGGTCGATAGACCAGTTTTCTAATTTGACTCGAAAGTTTAAGGAACAGTTCAGATTGTACGCTTCGAAGGCAAAAGATATAATGTCGTTATCCAGCATGAAGCAGAATCTTAGAGAATCCATAAGATCTTTCTTGAATCGCTTCAATATAGCTTTGGATGAAGTAGACAACGCAGAGCCGAGAATGATTTTAACGTACCTGATGAGGGCTATTGATAAGGCAAGTGAGTTCGGGAAGTGGTTGAAAATGAAAGAACCGAATTCGCTTGACAAGTTTTATAAGAAAGCCGATGAATTCATGCACTTGGAAAGCCTCCAAGCACCGACTAAGGTGGTATCAACAGGGGCTGGAAATAGTAATGCTGTTCTGAATAAGAAGGAATCTAGCAATCAGAAGAGGGGAAAACGATGGTCAGAAGAAGCAAGGAGATGCAAAGAAAAATCGTCCCTTCAACTTCACCCCTCTGACTGATACCCCGGAGAACATCTACTTTGGAAACAAAGACACGATCGAATTCCACGCACTAGCTAAGCAAAGGGTTAATAAGAAAGCTGAGAAGAATGGAAGGTTTTGTCGGTTCCATAACCAACCAGAGCATGATACCAATGCGTGCCGTCACTTGAAAGAGTTGATTGAGGAACTATTAAAAGAAAACAAGCTCCCGCAATATGTAAAGAGGAACAGGAATGGCTCAACTTCGTCAACTCAAGGACAACAGGCTCCTGTTCATCATCCTAGTTCAAGTGAAAAGGCAGCAGCTCATGAATCAGAGAAGCGCGTTATTAATGTGATTACAGGAGGAACTCACCCAGCTGGTAGAAGCTGGGGTGAGATGGAACGATACGCTCATGCATTGAAATATGCCCTAACATAGGAGTGTGTTTTTGTGTTGGAAGATGCTGCACCTCTGAAGCAGCAGAAAACTTTTAATGATGACATTGTCTTCAGAATCAGGGTTTCTATGGGTGTTGAATCCCCTACCATAGATCCCTTGGTTATTTCTTCTGGCATTGGGCCAGCTATTGTAACAAAAGTACTTGTTGATTGTGGTGCTTCTTGTAATATTCTTTTCAAAAAGACCTTTGATCAGATGAAGATCCCAATGGCTGATGTTCAAGCTTCGTCGCAAAAGATTGTTGGGTTTACTGGGGTTCCCAGGCAGCCGATTGGGACTATTGACCTGTTCGTGGAATTTGGTGAGGGGCAGAAGAAGGTCGTTCGAAGGCAGACTTTTGTGGTTGTTGATGAGTTTTCTGCTTACAACGCCTTCCTAGGCCGCCCAACTCTCGCAGCCTTTATAGTAATCCTCGCCCCCATGGCGCCTTACCATGAAATTCCCCACAGATAATGGAGTTGGTGTGGTTAAAGGGGATCCAAATGCAGGGCGGGAATGTTATCTGATAGAACTGTGTGAGGCAAGGAAGAGAGAGATGGTAAAGGATGCGGCAGCCCCAGTCCGCATCAAAGAATGAACCTTGTAGCAATTACAGGGTGGAACCTGTACTGGCGAATGTAGCGAAGCACGAAGAAAAATGGATCCCAGAAAAGCTAGTGAAGGGGAGAATCGAGTGGTGCCGGTGGAAGTAACGGTACCAGTACCTGTTGACCCAAAAGACCCAAACAAGGTGCTGAATGTGGGTTCACAACTTAATACAGTGGTTCAGAATATTTTGATATCATTCCTGAAAGAAAATTTGGATGTATTCCCTTGGATCCATGCTGATATGTTTGGAATATCACCAGAAGTTGCAGTACATACTTTGAATATTGATCCGAAGTTTACACTTGTGAAGTAGAAAACAAGAACCCAGGATCCCGAAAGGTCAGCAGCATTGAAAGAAGAGGTGGATCGGCTCATGGAGAATGACTTTATCAGAGAATCAACTTATCCGAATTGGGTTTTAAATCCAGTACTGGTTAAGAAATCTAACGAAAAGTGGAGAGTATGCATCGACTTTTCAGACTTAAACAAAGCCTGCCCCAAAGACTGCTTTCCGCTACCCCGGATTGACCAGTTGGTTGACGGAACAACGGGACATGAATTGTTATCTTTTACGGATGCTTACTCCAGATATAACGAGATCATGATGCATGAGCCAGATCAGGAGGACACGAGTTTCATAACCGATGTTGGTCTGTACTGCTACAAAGTCATGCCTTTCGGACTGAAGAATGCAAGGGCAAGTTACCAAAGACTTGTTAATGCGATGTTCAAGCCACGGATTGGAAAGACCATGGAAGTTTATGTTGACGATATGTTGGTTAAATCAAAGAAAGCAGTAGACCATATGGACCATTTGGCGGAGATGTTTGCCGTCCTACGAAAGTATGGAATGAAGCTTAATCCCTTGAAGTGTTCATTCGGGGTGGAGTCAGGAAAGTTCTTGGGTTTCATTGTGAGCGTTAGGCGCATTGAGGCTAATCCTGCTCAAATAACTGCCTTAAGAGAAGTCAAAGCTCCTAGAACGAAGAAGGAACTGCAAAGTCTCAATGGAAAAGTCGCTGCTTTAAGTCGATTCATTTCCAACGCTACTGATAAATGCATTCAATTCTTTGATGCTCTGAAGAAAGGAAGGAAAAACTTTGACTGGACTCCAGAATGCCAGAAAGCTTTCGATGAGTTAATTCGTCATATGGAAACGCCTCCGACACTTTCTAAGCCCGACAATAGTGAAGATCTTTTTGTATACTTGGCGGTCTCAGCTCATGCTCTTAGTGCGACATTGGTACGGAAAGACGCCAAAATTCAGCACCCAGTCTACTATATTAGCAAAAGGTTTACTGGGGCAGAAATGAATTATTCAAAGTTGGAGAAGCTCGCCTATTGTCTACTGATTGCATCAAGAAAATTGAGGCCATATTTTCAATCTCATCTAATCAAAGTCCTCACTGATCAGCCTCTGAAGCAAGTCCTCTTTCTCCCTGAGACTTCGGGTCGCCTTTTGAAGTGGAATATTGAAGTCAGCCCATATGACATCACTTATCATCCCTGGAGAGCAATCAATGGACAAGCTTTGGCAGATTTCATCACGGAATGTACAGACAAAGGTGATAGTGAGGAAGTAGTTACCGATAATCCCCTAATTCGATGGAAATTGTATGTTGATGGCGCAAGAAACGTTTATTGTTTCAGGGCTGGGGTTGTGCTTGAAACCCCTGAAGGGCGGTCATTGTGTTATGCTTTAAAATTGGAATTCCCTTCGACAAACAATGAAGCAGAGTATGAAGCTCTTATTGCCGGTTTAAGATTTGCTAAAGAATTGAATGTCAAAATGTTGCAGATCTTCAATGATTCACAACTTATTGTGTGTCAAGTCAAGAAAGTGTTTGAAACTAAAGGAGGAAATCTTCCCGCTTACTTGTCAAGAGCCTGGGAGCTTCTCGATGACCTTGACCATTATACGATAAATCATATACCCCGGGAAGAAAATATGAAGGCAGATTCTCTCGCAAAGTATGCAAGCACTGGTTAAGCTCAATTATTGGGACTAGTTCCTGTGGAAGTCCTGTCAACTCCAAGCAATGATGAGATGGATATTGACTGGATCATGACTATATCACAGGAGCGAGAATCATGGATGACTCCGATATTGAAATATCTGTGCGAGGTTCTCTACCAGAAAAGTCAAAAGAACGGCAGAAGTTGTTAAGAAAAGCCTCCAGATACATAATTCAAGATGGCCGATTGTATAGGCGGGGGTTTTCAATGCCATTACTCCGATGTGTGACCAAGGAAGAATCTGAGACAATTCTAACTGAGGTAGACGGAGGAGAGTGTGGAGATCATTCAGGTGGTCAAACTCTAGCAAAGAAAATTCTCCGTTATGCGTATTTTTGGCCAGATATTAATCGTGATGCTGCAAGTTACACCCGAAAATGTGATCGATGCCGGTGATTTGCAAAAATCGCAAGAGAACCTTCCACTGAGATAACGCAGATGGTCAGTCTGTAGCCATTTTCTATTTGGGGAATAGATCTCATCGGGCCTTTGCCAACTGCCAAATCCGGAATCAGATATGATGTTGTTGATGTTGATTATTTTACTAAATGTGTTGAATCTGAACCATTAGCTACTATTACCTCTAAGAAGATGATAAACTTTGTAATTAAGAATATCATTTGCAGGTATGGTGTGCCTCAAAAGATAATCACAGACAATGGAAATCAATTCAAAATTGAAGAGTTCCAAGTTTTTTACAAGAAATTCAAGATCCAGAAAAGCTTCTCAGTAGTGGCTCATTTGCAGACAAACGGGCAAGTGGAAGCAGAGAACAAAATTATCAAGTCAACCATTAAAAAACAGCTTGAGAAAGCAAAAGGTGGTTGGGTCGATAGGCTGCCACTAGCACTATGGGCATACAGAACAACCCACAAAACTGCGACGGGACACACTCCATTTTCACTGGCGTATGGATAGGAGGCAATGATTCCGGTAGAAATAGAGGTCCCTTCACATAGAAGAATCCATTTCAATCAAGCCGAAAATGAAAAGCTGCAACTTGAAGCCCTTGACTTCCTTGATGAAAAAAGAGAAGAGGCTGAGCTCAGAATTGCGGCTCATCAGCAAAGAATAGCCAGGCACTTCAATTCCAAAGTTCACCAACGCAGCTTTGAAGTTGGGGATCTAATCTTGAAAAGAATTATGACACCTACTGGCGTGTTTGGGCCAAACTGGGAAGGGCCGTATGTCATAGGCCAAAAACTTCTTGATGGCACTTTCAAGCTAATAACTGTCGAAGGAGATCCAATTCCGAGAGCTTGGAACAACAATCATTTGCGTCCATATTTTACTTAAAGGCTTTAACGAAATATTGTAAAAGAATGATGAATGCATGATTCTTGTATTGAAAGCCATTCTAAAGCCAGTGCAAGTGAATAATAAGAACTATAAAGTGGATGTAGGCCCAGTTCTTGGCCGAACCACTATAAATCTTGTGTTCTTTACTATTATAAACTGCTTGTTTTATTTCGATATATAAAATACGTCAATTGTATTGCTAAAACGTCGATTTAATACTGCAGGCCATTAAAACAAAGCTCACCCATCATAAGACCATGCAGTCCCTGACATCACCCAACAAGAAAATGCTAAGCCGTTCAAAATTTCCATGCTCAAATCCTACAAAAGAAGTGCTTCAGGCAAAAAAAGTTAGTGATTCTGCTGGAAGTGGGCCCTTGCTAACTAATTATGGTTGTTTGTACAAACAAGCATCCGATTAAATAGCCTGTGTCTGCCCCCACCAACTCGCTTAACTATGAAGTATACTTCTTTGGATAAAGGAAATTATTGGCAATAGAAAGAGAGGTGTGTTTGGAAAAAATAACGAGGATCGCCGACATGAACCAATGGCAAAGAGACATGGGCGAGCAAGCATCAAACAGCCAAAGACCTCTTCGGAGGCACAAGCCCTCTTCGGAGGCACAACTCTTCGGAGGATAAAGACCTCGAACGGGTCATGCCAGAAAAGGAAAGTTTTCTTTCTCAACAAAAAAGATTGGTATGGAATGACCGGGAGCACCTTCCCAACTAGAAGGCAAGGCACTTGTTCACTAGCTTAGACAGTTTGCGCAGACAAGCGTCCAAGTAACTTGCGTCTGCCCCGTGAATCCATACGATGATCGGAGGCACCTTCCCAAGTGGAAAGCAAGGCGCTTGTTCACTAGCTGAGATAGTCTGCGCAAATAAACGTCCAAGTAACTAGCATCCGCCCCGTCAATCCAGCCAACCATGAGGAAGAAACTTCTATGCATACTCGGAGGCACGCATTCCACCGAGATTTTAAATAAAACTTCACAAGTGCTGGAATGTGAAAAGCCCTCTTCGGAGGCCCATTTCACCATAGTTGAAATGCTAAAAGACCTCTAACGGGTCTCGCCAGAAAAAGATAGCTCTTTCTCGACAGAAAATTGTGGACTGATCGGTGGTACAGAACAATCGTGTCCCCCCGTGAATCCATCCAACTGAGAGAAGGAAACTCCAAACTTCCAGGCAAAGGCCCTACTCAGAGGCACACATTTCATCGTGATTTGAAATAAAACTTCACACGAGTCGAAATGTGAAAAGCCCTCTTCGGAGGCCCGCTTCCCATCGAACAGGGAAAAGAAAAAAGCCTCTCCCAAGAGGCAGAAACAAAAAGACCTCTTCCCAGAGGCACAATCAAACAAAAAAGACCTCTTCCCAGAGGCACAATCAAGCGAAAAAGACCTCTTCCCAGAGGCACAATTGAACAAAAAACCCTCTTCGGAGGCACAACCAGGTTGAAGCCCTTTTCCGGAAGTCCCACTGTACTATGAAGTAAAATTCACTTGCCAAAGCAAAAGTGACTTTTTCCAAAAGTGAAGTGTAAAAACTTCGCAACAAAAAAAAAGAAAAAAAAAGAGAGAAAACTTCTCCAATATGAAGTGCATTCTACTAAATCAGAAAAATATTTCCTTGGAACAAAAATATTATCCTATAAAGTACAAATGCAAACCTCCTTCAAATGGAAGAGTTGTTCTCTAAAGGAAGAGTACAAGTCTTCTCGAAACAGAAGAGTTGTTCTCCGAAACTTTGCCAATGTGAAAGAGATTGCAATAAACCATGGTATGGGGGCAATATAATATAGTCATCGCAAAAATAAAAACAATGCTCAAGCAACATACCATAGGTTTACTGCAACTTCACATAAAGAGAATAAAGAAACTTGCATAAAAACGGAAAATAAATGCGTTCTCAAGTACAGACAGAAATTTGTATAAGTAAAAGAATAATTTTATTCCATACTATGACAATTTTATACATGTGCAGGTTTCAAAGTAAAAGAAGGCGGGGACTGGTACCCGCACAATCTCCAGTCAACGCAAGCTTATACACAAGCAGAAATAAAAGAGCGAGATAAAAGCATAGGACCAAAGCCATCATTTCTTCTTCCTTCCACCTTTTGAGCCTGCGCCTGGCTGGATAACCAACTTCTT
The DNA here is from genome assembly GCA_030765085.1 of Allium cepa. Lineage (NCBI taxonomy): Eukaryota > Viridiplantae > Streptophyta > Magnoliopsida > Asparagales > Amaryllidaceae > Allium > Allium cepa. The sequence goes on from CM060931.1 coordinate 890,879,235, forward strand.
GGGCCGGCTTGAAAGGGTAGGGGAAGAAGGAGAAAGGGGAATAATTGGCCTTGCTTCTGCTTTTTCCTCGCCTGTTGAAGCTTCCTTCTTCTTTGAGACTCCACTTTTCCCCCTTTTCTTAGAAGAAGACCCGCTTCCTGGAGTAAAAAGTGTGGTTAACTGCGTATCGTTGGAACCAGTTAGTTCCGGAGTCTTTTCACCCTCTTCAGGTTCTTCTCCCCTATGTTCTTGTGAAGCAATGGGATCGTCCAAGTCTTGGAGAGCCTCTATTTGCTCCTCTTGCGATCCCGGTTGAGAGGCAGAAGAAGGAGTGACCTGAAGAGACGGAGGAGGAATAACTAGAGAAGTGGAAGTTTGAACAATACATGGTGCTTTTCCTACAGGAGAAGAAAAGTTAAAGTCAGTATTCCTCATAAAAAGAGGGGATAATGGTTCATCGACACTTAAGAAATAAACAAGAAGCTCATCGAACTCAGTCGAAGCGAACAAGCAGTCCACTTGAGCGAGATCAACATTAAGGTTACCTGGAGACTTCGCTATGTCGATTTCGAAGTCCTGCGCTTCGGCGCTTCCTTGAGCCTCATCTCCAGTTTGGGCGGTGGTGCTTTCTGTAGCGACTTTAGTAGGAGGGAAAGAATGGGAATCGGAACCAACAATGTCGATATCGGCTGAACCGAAGGTTGGACTGGGTCGGTTAAAGTTGCCTTTCCTACATGTTCTCCATCGGCCATTCCGGCTCTCTCTTCGGCCAGTTGCTTCTTTCCTCTGGCAAGAGCGGCGCGGGCATCATCATCGAGATAATTTGCCTCTAAATCCGCCTCAGCATAGCCAGCACTGCCAAACATGTCAAGTATGGCCTCCCACACTTCGGCCAGAGTTATTTCATATTTGGGGCCTAGAAAGGAGAGACTACCAAGTCCCAAGACGCTATGCAAGTAAAAGTCAAAAAATGTTGAGCTGATGTTGGCCTTCGTTGCTTCGTGAGACTCTTCAGCTGCAATTTTGCCGGCAATAGCCTCATCACGCTGTCTTTCAGCTTTAGAGAGTTGAAGTTTTAGCATTTCGATCTCCACGTCCTGGGAGCTAGTCTTCGTTCGCAGCTCTGCGATGTCAACAATATGGCTCTCATTAATTCTTTTTTGCACATTAAGTCTATCTTCGGCATCTCTTTGAGTGGCATGAGCATCTTGCACCTGTTGTTGAAGCACTTGCTCCCTTTACGAATAGGAAGTGGAGGAAGTGACAAGCTCTTCTTTAAGTTTTTCAACTTCCGCTTCGAGCTTTTCATTACAAGTAGCAATGCTTCTCATTTCCGCATCATGTTGCTCAAGAATCTTCTGCCACTCAGATTTGTCATTTTCCATTGTTAACATGGCTTCAAGATTCGCACGATTTACCCTCTGGAGCTCATCGACAAGCTTTTGCCAACCTGACATTCTTTCGATATCAAGTTTCACAGCATCAAGGTTGTGCAGCATAGCCTGCTTATCGATTGGGACTAGGTCAAGATCAAAATGCACTCCTTTCAGGCACCAGTTCGAGAATCGACTCTGAAAAGTAGCTGGGACTGGACCAACTTGACATGGGGGCCTTCTAAGGATTGTTTGAATATCGGTACGTGCCAGGGCAGGAGATTGAGATAGTACAGAAGCAGCAGGTTGTTCGAAAATCTCGGATGCTGGTTTTTGCCATGTTTGGCACTTTTACTCACGTCTTCGGCAATTTGACTTTTCCCCTTGTCATCACGGGACTTCCATTTATGAGAATCATCTTCCCTTTGGGAAGAATCGTGTCGCTCGTCCCGTCTTTCATGGCGTTCTTCGTGGGCACGTCTTTCACGAGCTTTTCGTGCGGCTCTTTCTTCATCGGTCTCCCTATAAGAAGGAAGATATCTCTTAGGATCAAAAGAGTCGTGTCTCCCGTAGCTCTGAAAGTCATCGTAATAAGAGCTTTTCGACCCATTGAAAGACCTGAAAATGGAAAAGAGGCAAAGCTTGAAGTAAAATGCATGTAAGTGCATAAGAATGCTAAAAATCCTAAGTGTGTGTAGCGTGCAAACTACGCGTGTCAAACTACGAACCACTCCTCGGTTGCGGGGAAGTAATGGGTTTTATAGTTAACGTCAACTCTTGAGCTGATGGAGTCTGTTGTAAAGTGGATGTTGCTTCAACTGCTGAAGAAGTAACTCTAGCGGAAACAGGGTCGTCTTTAAAGAGCTCCTATGAAGTGATCATCAAATCGCTCAACCCTTCAAAAATGTCATCCACACTCTGCTTGGCAGGACTCGCTCTCTCAGTTCCCTCATCACCGGATTTCCCTGAATGATGATAAGGCTCTTCCTCTTCGATGATCGGGGTAAGTGTAAGCTTGTCAGATGGCCCGACAATATCAGTAGAAGTAGAGCTCTTCACGAGTAAAGCTTCAGAAGTAGGTTCCTTCAGTATAGGTTCCTCAGTAGAAATGGGGGCATCTGACGATTTGGCCGGAGAATCGGGAACTTCGTGAGGATGAGTGGAGTGAGAAGAGTGCAAAAGCTCATATTGGTGCAGAAGTTCATCTCTCAGCAGAAACTTAATACTCCTTTCTTCAGCCGGCACGACACTTAATCTATCAAAGGTCGTCTTGTGATTGGGATTTCTAGAAGGAGGAGGAAGTGCTGTAAAAAAAAAGAATGAAGTTAGCACTTAGAAATTTGAATCTTTAAAAGATGAAACGGAGAAACGAGGATGAGCAATCTCACTTCCTTTTCTCCAAATGGCATAAAACCCTAGAGGACAGCGGACAAAGAAGAATTGATTCAGAAAGCCGTGAGCACTTTGGGGAAGATTAGTAATAATTTTGCGATTTGGTACTTCTCACAAATATAAAGGAGGGGTGGTCTTTAGTCTTCACGAATGTGCATAAGTAGCAAATTTCTTCAAAGCTCAGAAGACGGTTAAGTGTCTTCCTGAATAAAACACACAATCCCATCAGGATGGCGTATCCATTGGGATGTAGTTGAAAGGGAGAGATGGTTAGCCGGAAAAGGAGTTGATGAAGAAACTCATTGAAAGGGGGAATGACACCACAAAGGCACATCTGATGGTTGACGGCAACAAAACCAAGAGGCGGCCTGTCGGCAGTATCATTTGGGCCAGGAAATCTAGCATCCTCTTCGGCAATCCCAAATTGAATACGTAAATGATTGAATGTCCGCTGACTCAAGATAGTTGGAGTTCTCTCCGGAGGATCAACCAATGGCTCAGCTATCGGAAAGACTCCTTCAGGTTGCTCGATTATCTCTTCTTTAGAAGACATTCTACACAAGGAACTGGATATTCAAATATGATGGTGCACGTTTCCTAAATGTGTGAAGTGTTGTGTAAAAATAACAAAGTGACAAGCAAGTATAACTGGAATTAAAATTAATAAACATATGACAAGTGTAAAATTTCAGGACTTGTCGCCTTAAGTCCAAATGCAGGTGCAGTATTGATGCAAACAAATCGACTTTAGTTGATTAACATTGCTTTGCTACTTCACTTGAATTTGTTGGTTCACAGCATTTCATCTAATTTCTTTAAGTTGATTATGTTTTATCGACTAATCTGTCATTCGATGTGGGCAATCAGTGGCATTATATTCGTCCCATTTTGTGCAAATGTTGTATTTAACAGGTCATTATCATTAAGTTGATTTAATCTGTTAAGAAAGCATAGCAAGGTCATGCAAGTTATCTCGGCAGTTCAAATTTCAAGTTGGAACTTCGCTCAAGTCCAAGGTCGCTCGCGACCTGGCAAGTAGGATGAGATTGGTATAGGCCGCAAGAAGCAACTCAGAAGTGTAAATTTACTTAAGTCGCCTACACGACCTAAGTGTTAAGTCGCCTACACGACTTAAAGATTAAGCCGTAGAGAGTAGGTAGCAGGAGTTTTTAGGTCGGCCAAATATTTAAGGTTTTGAAGGTTCGTAGGTCGCTCGAACTTATTAGGTCGTTCCTGAAATGATGCAGCGATCCCAAGCTACCTCCCGTTAAAACCTCTATGCCCTACTCTCTAATTGCACTTTACCGCGTGTCCTCCAACCGCTGCGTCGTTTGAAGCATCATCATCTCCTCTGAATCTCCAGTGATCCAATAACCCCTCAACCTGTTAAGAACTTTCTGGCTCACTTCAAACTCGCAAACCAACTAACTTGGGGTCCTACAATCCATCATCTCCTCCTCGAATCATTGAAAATCACCCAAAAATCGAATCAAACCACCTCAATTCCACCAGAAATCAATCACGACATGGTTTACGAAGAAAACATAAGAATATGAAATGGAACCAGAGTTTAAAAACGGGAATCTAGAACTCGTGATTTAGTTACGATCGCGAAGTAAGTAGAGAACGGAATCACTTACGTAATATAGTAGTTGGAATGGATTAATAGCTTGATTGGAAAGGATTTGCCTTAGGAAGCTCGAAAGATCATTTATGGCGGAGGAGGTTATTAAGACAGTTCAGTTAAGGGGAAGGAGCGAGTCAATGGTTTAAATAGGGTAAAAATAAGAAGACGAATGGCCATACGAATTATCTCTTGGGTCGCTCACGACCTAACGATACTAGATCGAAGCACACGACCTACGACCTAGGCGTGTACTTCGAGGGGAAAATGTTAATTCCTATGTTAAGCGACTCAGGGACCCAAGGCAATAGCGAGGCAACTGGAATGAGACTCTGCATCACAACTTAGCGACTTAAAGACCGAAGCGACCTACGAGTTAACAACATAAGGACCTAACGACCTAACACATGAAGCGGCTCGTAAGCGACTTAAAGCATAAACAAGTTAAAAATTATGGACCCCGCGACCTAAAGGTTGAACGACCTAATGACTTTAGTCCTCAACGACCTAAGATCTCCGACGAATCAAAAGGTAGAACACTGCTAAGCGACCTAACAGGTAACGACTTAAGGAAAGCAGTGACCTAAAAGATTAGATGGTCCAGCGACCTAACAGCTTGAAGGCTAGGGGACTCAATGGTCCAACGACTCATGACCTACTGAGTTAACGATATAAGGAGTGAAATGGCTCAACAACCTAGCCTAGGTCGCTACATTGGATATCTCAACGGTGTTGGGTCGTTAACTACCCCCATAAGTCACCACTGACTTACGACTTACCCTAGGTCGTTCACGACCTAGTACTTGGTGATAAAATCGTGCCGCTTTCCTCTAGGTCGTTACGATCTACCAGCTAATTCAAATGACCAAGTGCGAACCAGTAAAGTCGTAGCTCGTATTCCCTTAACTCGCTAGCAACCTATGACCAACCTTAGGTCGTGCACGGCCTATACCTTGCCCAGGAAATCTCCTATAAACACAGCCCTTACTCCAATATGGAGGGGGACTTTTAGCTCATTCTCGAAGCGCCAATACTCTGCCATTTTCTCAACTCGATCAACACTTCAAGCACTCCAAACTCCAAGGACCTTGCGTCAAACTTCAAGAGAAAATCTACATCATTCAACATGGATTCGAAAGATTATTCTACATCGAAGTTTGAACTACTAGTCTAAAGTGTGTTATAATTGAAGAAAGTTGTATAAGTTATACTTGAGTCAGCAATAAAGAGATTGAAAGTGGATGTAGGCATGACTATAAGCCGAACCACTATAAAAACTGTGTCTTTTACTGCTTCTCTGAGATTTTCCTGCTTATTTCTGATTCCCGTATCGACGGGTGGTGCTTTCACACTTACACAACTCGCACCGGGGTGTTAGCGTTTGATTTTTACGTTAACAGGAAGTAGGTTTTTTAAAAAAGGGTAAAAAGGGTAATTTTTTAAGTTATAGTATAGCATTTTGTCTATTTTACAGCATTTTGTTTTAAGCTATTGGAAGAAGTTTTTTTTAAAAAAGGTTAAAAAGGGGGTAATTTCTTAAGTTATAGTACAACATTTTGTCTATTTTATAGCGTTTTGTGTTAAGCTATTTGAAGTAGTTTTAAGAAAAAAGGCAAAAAGGGGTAATTTCTTAAGTTATAGTACAACATTTTTTCGATTTTACAGCCTTTTGTTTTAAACTATTGGAAGTAGTTTTTAAAAAAAAAGGTAAAATGGGTATTTCTTAAGTTATAGTACAGCATTTTGTCTATTTTACAGTGTTTTGTTTTAAGCTATTTGAAGTAGTTTTTTTTATAAAAATAGGTAAAAAGGGGTAATTTCTTAAGTTATTGTACAACATTTTGTTTATTTTACAGCATTTTGTTTTAAGCTATTGGAACTAGTTTTTTTAAAAAAAGGTAAAAAGGGGTAATTTTTTGAGTTATAGTATAGCATTTTGTTTATTTTTCAGCGTTTTGTTTTAAGCTATTGGAAGTAGTTTTTTTTAAAAAAAAATGTAAAAGGGGTAATTTCTTAAATTATACTACAGCATTTTGTCTATTTTATAGCGTTTTTTTAAGCTATTGGAAGTATTTTTTTTTTAAGATAAAAAGGGGTAATTGCTTAAGTTATAGTACAACATTTTGTCTATTTTACAGCATTTTGTTTTAACCTATTTGAAGTGGTTTTTTTAAAAAAAGGTAGAAAGGGGTAATTTCTTAAGTTATAGTACATCATTTTGTCTATTTTACAGCGTTTTGTTTTAAGCCATTGGAAGCAGTTTTTTTTTAAGAAACAAAGTAAAAGGGGTAATTTCTTAAGCAATAGTACAGCATTTTGTCTATTTTACAACGTTTTGTTTTAAGCTATTTGAATTAGTTTTTTTTAGAAAGGCAAAAGGGGCAATTTCTTAAGTTATAGTAACATTTTTTCTATTTTATAGCCTTTTGTTTTAAGCTATTGGAAGTAGTTTTTTTTAAAAAGGGAAAAAATGGGTAATTTCTTAAGTTATAGTACAACATTTTGTATATTTTACACCGTTTTGTTTTAAGCTATTGGAAGTAGATTTTTTTAAAAAAGGTAAAAAGGTGTAATTTCTTAAGTTATAGTACATCATTTTGTCAATTTAACAGCGTTTTGTTTTAAGCCATTTAAAGTATTTTTTTTAAAAAGGTAAAAATGGGTAATTTCTTTTGTTATAGTACAACATTTTTTCTATTTTACAGTGTTTTGTTTTAAGCTATTCGAAGTTGTTTTTTTGAAAAAAGGTAAAAAGGGTTAATTTCTAGAGTTATAGTACAACATTTTGTCTATTTTACAGCGTTTTGCTTTAAGCTATTGGAAGCGGTTTTTTTGTAAAAAAAAAGTAAAAGGGGTAATTTCTTAGGTAATTTCTTAAGTTATAGTACATCATTTTTTCCTATTTTACAGCGTTTTTTTTTAAGCTATTGGAAGTAGTTTTTTCAAAAAAGGTAAAAAGAAATTATTTCTTAAGTTATAGTACAACATTTTGTCTATTTTACAGCGTTTTGTTTTAAACTATTGGAAGTAGGTTTTTTTAAAAAGGTGGAAGGGAGTAATTTTTTAGTTTTAGTACAACATTCTATCTATTTTAAAACGTTTTTTTTAGCTATTGGAAAAAAAATTAAAAACAGGTAAAACGGGGTAATTTTTTAAGTTATAGTACAACATTTTGTCTTTTTTATAGCGTTCCTTTTAAGCTATTGGAAGTAGTTTTTCCTAAAAAAAAGATAAAATAGGGTAATTTCTTAAGTTGTAGTACAACATCTTGTCTATCTTACAACATTTTGTTTTAAGCTATTGGAAGTAGTTTTTTTTTAAGGTAAAAAGGGGAAATTTCTTAAGTTATAGCATAACATTTTGTCTTGTTTACAACGTTTTGTTTTAAGCTATTGGAAGTATTTTTTTTAATGTAAAAAGGGGTAATTTCTTTAGTTATAGTACATCATTTTTGTCTATGTTACAACGTTTTGTTTTAAACTATTGGAAGTAGTTTTTTTTTAAAAAAAGGTAAAAAGGGTTAATTTCTTAAGTTATAGTACAACATTTTGTCTGCTTTACAGCGTTTTGTTTTAGTCTATAGGAAGTACTTTTTTTTAAAAAAGGGTAAAAAATATTGTTTTAGTCTATAGGAAGTACTTTTGTTTTAAGCTATTGGTTGTAGTTTTTTTTAAAAAAGTAAAAAGGAGTAATTTCTTAAGTTATAGTAAAGGATTTTGTCTATTTTGCAGTGTTTTATTTTAATCTATTGGACGTAGTTTTTTTTTAAAAGGTAAAAAGTGGTAATTTCTTAAGTTACAATACAATATTTTGTCTATTTTACAGCGTTTTGTTTGAAGCTATTGGAAGTAGTTTTTTTTAGAAAAAGGTTAAAAGGGGTAATTTCTTAAGTTATAATACATTATTTTGTCTATTTTACAGCGTTTTGTTTTAAGCTATTGGAAGTAGTTTTTTAAAAAAAAAGGTAAAATGGGGTTATTTCTTAACTTATAGCACAGCATTTTGTCTGTTTTACTACAATTTGTCTATTTTACAGCGTTTCATTTTAAGCTATTAAAAGTAGTTTTTTAAAAAAAACGTTAAAAAGGTGTAATTTCTTAAGTCATGGTACAGCATTTTGTCTATTTTACTGCGTTTTGTTTTAAGCTGTTAGTAGTAGTTTTTTTTTAAGAGGTAAAAAGGGGTAATTTCTTAAGTTATAGTACAACATTTTGTCTATTTTACAGTGTTTTGTTTAAACTATTGGAAGTAGTTTTTTTTAGAAGTAAAAAGGGCTAATTCATAAGTTATAGTACAGCATTTTCTCTATTTTACGGCGTTTTGTTTTAATGTATTGTAAGTACTTTTAAAAAAAGGTAGAATGGGGTAATTTCTTAAGTTATAGTACAGCATTTTGTTAGTTTTGCAGCGTTTTGTTTTAAGCTATTGTTTGTAGTTTTTTTTAAAAGGTAAAAAAGGGCAATTTCTTAAGTTATAGTAAAGCATTTTGTCTATTTTACAGCGTTTTGTCTTAAGCTATTGGAAGTAGTTTTTTTTAAAAAGGTAAAGAGTGGTAGTTTCTTAAGTTATAGTACATAATTTTTTCTATTTTACAGCATTTTTTTTAATCTATTGGAAGTTGTTTTTATAATAAAAAGGTAAAAAGGGGTAATTTCTTTAGTTATAGTATAGCATTTTGTCTATTTTACAGCGTTTTGTTTTGTCTATTTTACCGCTTTAGGCCATCACTGGTTAGTTTCATACATAAAAAGCTTATCCGAACCTCAATCGGGTCTTGGACGTTTTTTACCCTTCGTTTTTTCGTCACGTGATTTTTCTGTAATCCATCCAAAATGCCACAAAAGTGCCGTGCGACTTTTAGAACTGGGTGCATGGGTTTGAAATGGAGTAGTACCTTGGGGCATCACTCTCCGACGATGGTAAATCATAGACCAACCACGGGGATCCCCTTTTACAGAAAAAATCCACGTGATGAAAAAACGAAAGGTAAAAAACATCCAAGACCCGACTGAGATTCAGATAAGCTTTTTTGGGTATGAAACAAACCAGTGACGGCTTCAAGCTGCATAGCCGTAGAACACATAGAGATCTTCGTTCTGACTGGTTATGGCTCCCGTAACTCTAAACGAGCGACAGTTATGACCCTCCGAAGAATCGATATCCACAAGGTGCAACATCTACGGTGCAAGGTGCAAAATCCATCCAAAATGCCGAAAAAGTGCCATACGATTTTAGAAATGGGTGCATGTATTTGAAACGGAGCAGTTCTATGAAGCACCACTCTCCGGCTATGGTAAGTCATAGACCATCCATGGGGATCCCGTTTTACATAAAAAAAATCCACATGACGAAAAAACGAAGTGTAAAAAACGTCCAATACCCGATTGAGGTTCGGATAAGATTTTAGGGCATGAAACTAATCATTGACGGCTTAAAGCTATCATAGCCGTAGAACTCATAGAGAGCTTCGTTTTGACTAGTTATGGCTCCCATAACTCTAAACGATCCAACAGTTATGGCCCTCCGAAGAGTCGATATCCATAGGTTGCAACATCTACGGTGCAAGGTGCAACATCCTGCCAAAATGCCGAAAAAGTGTCATACAACTTTTAGAAATGGGTGCATGGGTTTGAAATGCAGCAGTACCATGGGGCATCACTTTCCGGCGATGGTAAATCATAGACCAGCCATGGGGATCCCGTTTTACAGAAAAAATCCACGTGATGAAAAAACGAAGGGCAAAAAACGTCCAAGACCCGATGGAGATTCGGATAAGATCTTTGGGTATGAAACTAACTAGTAATGGCTGAAAGTTGTCACAGCCGTAGAACATGTAAAGAGCTTCGTTCTGACTAGTTATGGCTCACGTAACTCTGAACGAGACTATAGTTATGGCCTTCCGAAGAATCGATATCCACGGTGTGCAACATCTATGGTGCAAGGTGCAGCATCCGTCCAAAATGCCGAAAAAGCGTCGTACGACTTTTAGAAATTGGTGCATGAATTTGAAACAGAGTAGTAACATGAGGCACCACTCTCTGGCGATGGTAAATCATAGACCAGCTACGGGGATCCCGTTTTACAGAAAACAACCCACGTGACGAAAAAACGAAGGGTAAAAAACGCCTAATACCCGATTGAGGTTCGGATAAGATTTTTTGGGTATAAAACTAACCAGTGACGGCATAAAGCTTTCATAGCCATAGAACTCATAGAGAATTTCATTCTGACTGGTTATGTCTCCCGTAACTCTAAACGAGCCAACAGTTATGGCCCTCCAAAGAATCGATATACACAGGGTGCATCATCTACGGTGCAATGTGCAACATCCGTCCAAAATGCCAAAAAAGTGTCGTATGTCTTTTATAAATGGGTGCATGGTTTTGAAACGGAGCAGTACCATGGGGCATCACTCTCCGGTGATCGTAAATCATAGACCAGCCACGGGGATCCCGTTTTATAGAAAAAATCTACGTGACAAAAAAACAAAGGGTAAAAAAGGTCCAAGACCCGATCGAGATTCAGATAAGGTTTTTTGGGTATGAAACTAATCAGTGATGGCTTAAAGCTGTCATAGCCCTAGAACTGACAAAGAGCTTCGTTTTGACTGGTTATGGCTCCCGTAACTCTAAACGAGCCAACAGTTATGGCCCTGCGAAGAATCGGTATCCACAGTGTGCAACATCTACGGTGCAAGGTGCAACATCCATCCAAAATGCCGAAAAAGTGTCGTACGACTTTTAGAAATGGGTGCATGGATTTGAAACGGAGCAGTACCATGTGGCACCACTCTTTGGCGATGGTAAATCATAGACCAACCACGGGGATCCCATTTTACAGAAAAATCCAAGTGACGAAAAAACGTCCAAGACCCGACGGAGGTACGGATAAGCTTTTTTGAGTATGAAACTAACCAGTGAAGGCTTAAAGTGGTGGCATTTTGGACGGATGTTGCACCCTGTGGAAATCGATTTTTCGGAACGGCCATAACTGTTGGCTCGTTTAGAGTTACAGGAGCAGTACCATGGAGCACCACACTCTGGCGATGGTAAATCATAGACCAGCCACGGGTATCCCGTTTTACAGAAAAAATCCACGTTACGAAAAAACGAAGGGTAAAAAACGTTCAAGACCCGATTGAGGTTCGGATAAGATTTTTTGGTTACGAAACTAATCAACAACGGGTTAAAGCTGTCGTAGTCATAGAACTCCCACAGAGCTTCGTTTTAACTGGTTATGGCTCCCGTAACTCAAAACGAGCCAACAGTTATGGCCCTCCAAAGAATCAATATCCACAGGGTGCAACATCTATGGTGCAAGGTGCAACATCCGTCCAAAATGCCGAAAAAGTACCGTACGACTTAAATGGGTGCATGGGTTTGAAACGGAGTAGTACATGGAGCATCACTCTCCGAAGATGGTAAATCGTAGACCAGCAACGGGGAACCCGTTTTACAAAAAAAATCCACGTGACGAAAAAACGACGGGTAAAAAATGTCCAAGATCCGATTGAGATTCAGATAAGCTTTTTTGGGTATGAAACTAACCAGTGACGGCTTAAATCTGCCACAACCGTAGAACTCAGAGAGAGCTTTGTTTTGACTAGTTATGCCTCTCGTAACTCTAAACGAGCCAAGAATTATGGCCCTCCGAAGAATCGATATCCACAGGGTGCAACATTTATGGTGTCAGGTGCAACATCCGTCCAAAATGCCGAAAAAGTGCCATACGATTTTTGGAAATGGGTGCATGGATTTGAAACGGAGCAATACCATAGGGCACCACTCTCAGGCGATAGTAAGTCATAGACCAGCCATGGGATCCCGTTTTTACAGAAAAAAATCCACGTGATGAAAAAAACAAAGGGTAAGAAACATCCAATACCCGATTGAGGTTCGGATAAGATTTTTTGGGTATGAAACTCATCAGTAACGGCTTAAAGCTATCATAGCCGTAGAACTCAAAGAGAGCTTCGTTTTGACTAGTTATGGCCCCCGTAACTCTAAATGAGCCTATAGTTATGGCCCTCCGAAGAATCGATATCCACAGGGTGCAATATCTACGGTGCAAGTTGCAACATCCGGCCAAAATGCCGAGAAAGTGTCGTACGACTTTTAGAAATGGGTGTATGGGTTTGAAATGGAGCAGTACCATGAGGCATCACTCTCCGAAGATGGTAAATTATAGACCAGCCACGGGGATTCCGTTTTACAGAAAAAATCCACGTGATGAAAAAACGAAGGTTAAAAAACGTCTAAGTCCCGACTGAGATTCGGATGATTTTTTTGGTGTGAAACTAACTAGTGATGGCTTAAAGCTGTCACAGCCGTAGAACACACAGATAGCTTCATTTTGACTGGTTATGACTCCCGTAACTCTAAATGAGCCTACAGTTATGGCCCTCCAAAGAATCGATAGCCATAGTATGCAACATTTACGGTGCAAAATGCAACATCCGTCCAAAATGCCGAAAAAGAGCCGTACGACTTTTGGAAATGGGTGCATAGATTTGAAATGGAGCAGTACCATAGGGCACCACTCTTTGGCGATGGTAAATCATTGACCAGCCATGGGGATCCCATTTTACAAGAAAAAACCCACGTGACGAAAAAACAAAGCGTAAAAAACGTCCACGGCCCGATTGAGTTTCGGATATGATTTTTTTTGGTATGAAACTAATCAGTGACGGCTTAAAGTCGTCATAGTCGTATAACTCACAAAGAGCTTCGTTTTGACTGGTGATGGATCCCGTAACTCTAAACGAGCCAACAGTTATGGCCCTCCGAAGAATAGATATCCATAAGGGGCAACATCAACGGTGCAAGGTGCAACATCCGTCCAAAATGCTGAAAAAGTACCATACGACTTTTATAAATGGGTGCAGGGGTTTGAAGCGGAGCAGTACAATGGGGCATCACTCTCCGGCTATGCTAAATCATAGACCAACCACGGACATCCCGTTTTACAGAAAAATTCACGTGACGAAAAAACGAAGGGTAAAAAACGTCCAAGACCTGATTGAGATTCAGATAAGCTTTTTCGGGTATGAAACTAACCAGAGATGGCTTAAAGCTGTCATAGCCGTAGAACTCATAGAAAACTTAGTTTTGACAACTTATGGCTCCCGTAACTCTAAAAGAGCCAACAATTATGGCCCTCCGAAGAATTGGTATCCACAGGGTGCAACATCTACGGTGCAAGTACAACATCCGTCCAAAATGCCCAAAAAGTGCCATGCGACTTTTAAAAATGAGTGCATGGATTTGAAACGGAGCAGTACCAAGGGGCACCAGTCTCCAGCGATGGTAAATCATAGACCAGCCATGGGGATCCCGTTTTACAGAAAAAATCCACGCGACGAAGAAACGAAGGGTAAAAAACGTCCAAGAACCGATTGAGGTTCGGATAAGATTTTTTGGTTTTGAAACTAATCAGTGATGGCTTAGAGCGGCAATAGACATAAAACTCATAGAGAGCTTCATTTTGACGGGTTATAGTTCCCGTAACTCTAAACCAGCCAACAGTTATGGCCCTCCGAAGAATCGATATCCACAGGGTGCAACATCTACGGTGCAAGGTGCAACATCCGTCCAAAATGCCAAAAAAGTGTCGTACGACTTTTTGAAATGGGTGCATGGATTTCAAATGGAGCAGTAACATGGGGCACCACTCTTCGGTGATCGTAAATCACAGACCAGCCAAGGTGATCCCGTTTTACAGAAGAAAAAAATCAACGTGACGAAAAAACGAAGGGTAAAAAACGTCCAAGACCCGATTGAGGTTTGGATAAGATTTTATGGGTATGAAACTAACCGGCGACGGCTTAAAGGTGTCATAGCCATAGAACTCACACATAGCTTCGTTTTGACTGCTAATGGCTCCCGTAACTCTAAACGAGCCAATAGTTATGGCCCTCCGAAGAATCGATATCCATAGGGTGCAACATTTACGATGCAAGTGCAACATCCGTCCAGAATGCCCAAAAAGTGCCGTACGACTCTTAAAAATGGATGCATGGGTTTGAAATGGAGCAGTATTGTAATGACCCACAATATTCACACAACTATAATATTTTGATTCAAACAAGTATAAAGAATTGAAGTATATTTGTGCACACATTTGGACTTGGGGGTAAATTTGTGATTTCCCATCTATTAAAACCCTAGCCGTGAGTGGATTATAAAAAAAAGAAAGAGGTGGCCGCTGTTTTCATTTCAACTCTCTCGTTACAAAACAAAAATAAAATGGCCGAAGCCCTAGAAATCAGATTGGGGGAAAATCATTTTGCCGTATCAAATGGCGTTGGATTCGTGAGAAAAAGGGGGAAAGCTACGGCAATATCTAGGGGATCGACATCTCATATAGCTACGTGAGTGTTCTTAATCACGATTTGGCAATAAGACCTATCTCGGGCAGCCGTGGTTATATTTTCCGTAAATTAATTTGTGTGTATGGATGCTTTGCGTGTATTGATGCTTGTTAATGATTGTTTGATCTTGGTTGCTTGCGTATTCATATATTGGTGATGATTAAGTCTGATTATGCTCATATCTGTACTGAGATGATATTTATTCCCTATTAAGTCACGATACACTGATTTAACACTTGTATTACTGCCAAATGAATTGCTTAAGCACACTCATACCAGACGTATTATGTCTGACCCTGTTGATTGTCTCGACAATCTCCTGGGGTGTCTCATTCAACGAGGCAGTTCGGGATGATGTCTTTACAGGTTGCTATGCACATAATTGATGAGATGATGATGTAAGAGATGGAGTTAGAATGATTTATACTGCATGTAGATGATATGAAGAAAGTATTTAAGTATTTTCATTGTCACTTCATATGTATTGCTGAACTAAAATATGTATGTAATGCCATGAACAGTGAACCATTATGTGTTAGATTGATTTGTATATAATCTTGAAAACTGTATTGTCTTATATGTAATTGCAAGTTGAAACTGAAACACTTGGATTATTCAGTTTGTATATATTTTCTGAAATCTGTATTTGGAGAAATAACTGGTGTCAAGGCAGTATACACAAGTGTTTACACTTGTGTATATGTGCAGACCCATAGATCTGCTGAGTTTTGTGATTTAAAGGATTTTTATGGATTTTGTTCAAGTTTCCTTTCAGAAGTTTTTGGGAAAATCTTTATAAACTTATTTTGACAGATTATCTCTACATTTATGCATAAGCATATATGGATCTGGAGTTTGATTTTTGTATGTAATTATCATATCTGAGAATATGTGTATATATATATATATATTTATTGTTTTTGGCAAGTTGAATGCCTTGAATGTGAAAAGCAAAGATGAGATATATATATATACCTATTTTTCTCTATGTTATGGTCTTTTCTGAGTTCAAGTTACTTAGTCCTGTGATATTTGGTTTTTGATGAGATATTTGATATTTGATACTTGATATTTGATGAGATATTTGATATTTGATATTTGATATTTAATATTTGATCTGTGAAAAGCAAAGATGAGATATTTGATGCCGCAAATCTTTGAAGGAAAGATGGATTTTTGATGCTTTCAAATGCATTATGATTTTTGGGAAATGAAATTTTCTATGTTAAGTGGCTGTTGCTATTCGAATCTGTATATGGCATATAGCTAATATATGTTCATGTGATAGATTCTTAAATTATATTGAGGACTTGCCATATAAATTAAAATAAGTGCATGCCTTTACTTTACATTTCTAAAATGAATAAACACAGTTTTGGATAAGTTTTGCAAAAAGAAAGTAAACTGTTTTATATTCATGAGTATTCTAGAAATGGATTACAAGTCCATGTATTGTCTTGAGACTTTTATAAAAGGAACTTGTTAGTTTCCAATTGTTTGTGTTAAAAATATTTGTATGATGCAGAATAGATTTTGTTCTTGCATCAGTGACATGTTTTTGTTTTAAAGAAAGATAGTTGATGTAAATTCATCTTTTATGTCTGAATATAACTTACATGAATGAGAAAGAGGAAACTCGATGACCTCATTTTTTTTATATAGTTGGATTGGTAATCTTTTGTTTATACATATAATTATTAATATTTTGTTGGTGCCAAGGCTTCATTGCCTATTCATTAATATCATTGCTTGAGCTTGTGTGTTGGCGAGGCCGTGCACACATGTATTTATATGTGTGTGTACGCGCAGCCACACCTATAATTGTGCTATAGCAAGAGTTGAATTAAATAAAGAATATCTATGACTTTTATGATATACTCAGGAATTCTGATATATCCTGTCTGCTTGTGTATCTTTTGTGTCATATTGAAAATAATTTTTATAAAATGGATTTATCTTTATATTAAAATGCTATGTGTGAATGCTTTAGCTAAATTTTCTTAAACTCTGATTTAATAATTAAAGAGATTGGTATATCTTCATATATACTAATCTATGTTTTAAGAATACACCAATATTTCTATATTGGTAATAGTGGATCCTGGTTTTGGTTTTGAAGATAGATGACCCTGAGTTTTCATTTAGCATATTTCTTTATGCAGAGAAAAAAAAACAAATTAGTCCATGATTTGGCCACTAGAAAAGTAGGGTCATCTCATTTGGTATCAGAGCTATGTTGGTAGAGAACATAGCAAAAATTTAATTTATGTGAATTTATTTGTATTGACTTCTTTGGTTGCATTGTTTGAATTGATTGCTTTGGATGATTTATTTGGATTACATCAATGTTAATGATTTTTCTCCTTTCTACTACTTTGTTTTGAAAATTGTTTAATCAATCAAATAACCTGATTACAGAAATGAGTTTATGACTCAGTTTTTATAAGAAAATAATTTGATTAATTTACTGAGAAGTAGGGTATTGAATAATAGTGGATTAGGCAGTATGAACAGAGAGGTTTATGCTCATGTCTAATTCATTTAAATTTGCTATGAACAAAGAAGTATTATGAAAATTATTTAAATTTCTGAAGTGGTTATTATGGATGGGATGGATGTTTGTTTGTGCATTTCTATTTGGAGTTTTGTATGTCAGATTTCCAAGTTAAAATGGTTTGAGCATTTTTATTATTCTATTCTTATTATTGTCAAGTGTGGATTTAAATTATTTAGAACATAGGCAGCAAGATAGAAATCTGGCTCATGCTTATTTTCTAAATAATAAGATATGAGGTTTTCTGGGTTTTTGGTGAAATTTTCTTAACAAACACCTCTGTCCATATTTTTACAATAATATAGTAGAATCATGAATGCCTAAATTATTTTGGAAAGCCCACAAACCTATTGTAAATCTCTGTAGTAAGAAATTTAAAATGAGAGAATTTGAATTTATAAATGTTTTCTAATACAAGAAAAGTTGGATTAAGACACCTATGTTTATATCTGATCTAAAAGATGGCTAAAATTACAGTTTTACTTCTTTGTGGACTTCATGGATGTTGCTTTGTTTCAATGTAGATGGTGTATTTATTTATTTTGATTTAAATCTGAAATCACCACTGTTACTCCATAACTAATAAGTATATGTTTGAGAACTTGATAAACACAATAATGAGCTGATGCAAGTGATGTTGATATTTGGAAAAAAAAAAATTTCAAAAAAAAAGATAAATATCAAATGCCAGTATCAATTGCAATAGGTCATTATATGAATAAACATTGAAAAGTGAATTGTCTGATTTGGATGCATAATTGTTAAGCTGCATTTCTCGAATATGTTTGATAACTGCATATAACTTTGTGATGGAAGTTTATAAAACAGGTCCCTTAGAGGAAGATAAAAATTTCTTATGAATATAACCTGAAAAAAAAATGGATTATATAATCATTACAGTCAAGTGTGATCTGAGATTGGTTTAGTACAAGGCAGTAAAAGGAGGGAAGTTCTTTTGCTTATGTCTTGTATTTAATTAGGGGATAAGAGTGAAATGGTTTGACCATGTGCTGAGCTCTAGTTGCCTAAGTATTTCCTAAAATATATATATATATATATATATACACATATAAACATCTCTGGTCACATGTTGATTGTAATATAAAATATGAAAAACATAAGAATTTTCTGATATGCAAAATCCCTGTGCTTTACCTGCAAGTTCATATAGCACAATGACATAAGTGAAGACAAAAGGAACACTTATAGCTACTTATGATTAGGTGTATATTAGTTTTATATGAATGAAAACAAGTTTTGTTAACCACATATGTGTTGGATGAGTTTCTTTGTGGTGATATAATCTATGTGAAATGTTTGGATGCCTTGCTGGTTGTTAGATTTGGTTACTGGGAACCCCCAGTGGTATTTTATCTCCAAAAATATTTGATCCATGCTTTAGTCAAAAGCCTGTCTCTGAACAAAAATTGGCTTGAAATGATGTACAGATGTGATTAATTGATTGTTGAAATGTATGAATGGATGAATGTTTCATGGATGCATGAAAAATGTTTGCATTTACTGGTTATGTACATAAAGATTTTGAGCATGATGCAGTATAGTTGAGACCTGCACACATGAAAGGAGAACTTAGTAATTAAACTAAGAAATTGGGTCACCTCTATCAGGTTGGGTATGAGGGAAGTGGGTATGACATAGTGGTTGGCTTGCATCAAGGATGGGGTGTGAGTTTGCACATGGCATGTTCATGTCCAAATAGCTTGTAGTGTGCTGGAAATCAAACAGATGTTCCAGGCAGTGTGCACCAGTGCAACCATGAATGTGATATTGGACCATAAAAAAAAAAATTGATATGAAGTGAACCCACAAGCAGAAGTGATTAGGCTAGGGGTATGGTGAGTTCTGGTATGCAGACTCAGTTTTGATGCCTTAGCTCAATGTTGTGGGTTTTGCTTGTTCATATTTATGAGATGCTTGTGTGATTTGGGTGATGGTTGTTATGAATTCTTGAAATAAGAATTTCTGCTAAGATACTTGTTGGATGATTTCTGATGGCAAGCAATTAGTTGATGTTTTTATAGATGTCTGGTTTTCTTTTTGGAACAAAAAAATAATAATATGCCAGTATTAAGTGGTTGTTTGTTGTTTGTATTGATTGAGTATTATTTGTATAAACTTTATTCATACATATGTTTATGATATTTTGCTTTGATTGCCAAGAATGGGGTCTGTTTTGGATTAAAAATTCATTTAAATAAAGACAGATTGTATAAGGGTATTGATCTCTATTTTGATTTGCATATAGATGATATGTTTTGCCTGAAGATGGTGTGTATAGCCATGGATGAATGAGCATTACATTTAAAATGACTTCAATATGAATCATGAGTAGGAATGCATTTGTAAGCAACATATAACCTGATGACAAAGTATATGAACTGTTACTGAATTGATATTTGTTTGGTTCTGGTTGAGTAAGCTTGGTGTATAAATATGTTTGAGACATTAGAATTGCTTTGAAAAGCAGAAAGTAAAATCTGTATTGATTCTAAAATTTTCTAAACCAATTTGCTAATAGGGTTTAGTTTAAAACTAAATGTGATCAATATTATGATGTATGCAATGGCACTGTTTCATGCTCTCACTTGTACACTGCCATATTTGTACATATTCACTTCATCCTGTGTGCACCCCTGAGTTACACCGTATGCATAGATTTAGTCCAAACACTGTTGCATCTGAAATCTGCTGTTGCACTTGAGATTTTAGACTTGATTTTGCTGTTTGCATGCAGTGGCAGTTCTATATACATATATGTCCATGTACTTGAAATAACTTGATGCTGCACACTTGTGCTTTGTCTTGATCACTTCCGTTGTTGTCATTTTGTGTTGTTGCCTTGCATTTGCCAAGTCTATGTGTAAGCTCCCACACATCCATCTGGAGTTGCTGTTTTCAGATGCACTGAGTTGTTGAATATGTTGCTTTCTTATTTATGTGTTGTCTGTATGGCAGTTGCAGTTACCCTTGTACTTGTTCATTTGATGATGAAACATGTTGATTGAAATTTGCTGGTGCACTCGAGTTGGCAAGGCAGTGCACACGTGTATATTTATACATGTGTGTATTGCAGCCACTCCGCAAAATTTAATGAATATTTGGGATGCTAAAACGAGTAAGAGTGAATTGTGAGGACACAATTCCAAAACGGTGGGGTATTTGTAATGACCCACAATATTCACACAACTATAATATTGTGATTCAAACAAGTATAAAGAATTGAAGTTTATTTGTGCACACATTTGGACTTGGGGGTAAATTTGTGATTTCCCATCTATTAAAACCCTAGCCGTGAGTGGATTATAAAAAAAAGAAAGCGGTGGCCGCTGTTTTCATTTCAACTCTCTCGTTACAAAACAAAAATAAAATGGACGAAGCCCTAGAAATCAGATTGGGGGAAAATCATTTTGTCGTATCAAATGGCGTTGGATTCGTGAGAAAAAGGGGGAAAGCTACGGCAATATCTAGGGGATCGACATCTCATATAGCTACGTGAGTGTTCTTAATCACGATTTGGCAATAAGACCTATCTCAGGCAGCCGTGGTTATATTTTCCGTAAATTAATTTGTGTGTATGGATGCTTTGCGTGTATTGATGCTTGTTAATGATTGTTTGATCTTGGTTGCTTGCGTATTCATATATTGGTGATGATTAAGTCTGATTATGCTCATATCTGTACTGAGATGATATTTATTCCCTATTAAGTCACGATACACTGATTTAACACTTGTATTACTGCCAAATGAATTGCTTAAGCACACTCATACCAGACGTATTATGTCTGACCCTGTTGAATGTCTCGACAATCTCCTGGGGTGTCTCATTCAACGAGGCAGTTCGGGATGATGTCTTTACAGGTTGCTATGCACATAATTGATGAGATGATGATGTAAGAGATGGAGTTAGAATGATTTATACTGCATGTAGATGATATGAAGAAAGTATTTAAGTATTTTCATTGTCACTTCATATGTATTGCTGAACTAAAATATGTATGTAATGCCATGAACAGTGAACCATTATGTGTTAGATTGATTTGTATATAATCTTGAAAACTGTATTGTCTTATATGTAATTGCAAGTTGAAACTGAAACACTTGGATTATTCAGTTTGTATATATTTTCTGAAATCTATATTTGGAGAAATAACTGGTGTCAAGGCAGTATACACAAGTGTTTACACTTGTGTATATGTGCAGACCCATAGATCTGCTGAGTTTTGTGATTTAAAGGATTTTTATGGATTTTGTTCAAGTTTCCTTTCAGAAGTTTTTGGGAAAATCTTTATAAACTTATTTTGACAGATTATCTCTACATTTATGCATAAGCATATATGGATCTGGAGTTTGATTTTTGTATGTAATTATCATATCTGAGAATATGTATATATATATATATATTTATTGTTTTTGGCAAGTTGAATGCCTTGAATGTGAAAAGCAAAGATGAGATATATATATATACCTATTTATCTCTATGTTATGGTCTTTTCTGAGTTCAAGTTACTTAGTCCTGTGATATTTGGTTTTTGATGAGATATTTGATATTTGATACTTGATATTTGATGAGATATTTGATATTTGATATTTGATATTTGATATTTAATATTTGATCTGTGAAAGCAAAGATGAGATATTTGATGCCGCAAATCTTTGAAGGAAAGATGGATTTTTGATGCTTTCAAATGCATTATGATTTTTGGGAAATGAAATTTTCTATGTTAAGTGGCTGTTGCTATTCGAATCTGTATATGGCATATAGCTAATATATGTTCATGTGATAGATTCTTGAATTATATTGAGGACTTGCCATATAAATTAAAATACGTGCATGCCTTTACTTTACATTTCTAAAATGAATAAACACAGTTTTGGATAAGTTTTGCAAAAAGAAAGTAAACTGTTTTATATTCATGAGTATTCTAGAAATGGATTACAAGTCCATGTATTATCTTGAGACTTTTATAAAAGGAACTTGTTAGTTTCCAATTGTTTGTGTTAAAAATATTTGTATGATGAAGAATAGATTTTGTTCTTGCATCAGTGACATGTTTTTGTTTTAAAGAAAGATAGTTGATGTAAATTCATCTTTTATGTCTGAATATAACTTACATGAATGAGAAAGAGGAAACTCGATGACCTCATTTTTTTTATATAGTTGGATTGGTAATCTTTTGTTTATACATATAATTATTAACATTTTGTTGGTGCCAAGGCTTCATTGCCTATTCATTAATATCATTGCTTGAGCTTGTGTGTTGGCGAGGCCGTGCACACATGTATTTATATGTGTGTGTACGCGCAGCCACACCTATAATTGTGCTATAGCAAGAGTTGAATTAAATAAAGAATACCTATGACTTTTATGATATACTCAGGAATTCTGATATTTCCTGTCTGCTTGTGTATCTTTTGTGTCATATTGAAAATAATTTTTACAAAATGGATTTATCTTTATATTAAAATGCTATGTGTGAATGCTTTAGCTAAATTTTCTTAAACTCTGATTTAATAACTAAAGAGATTGGTATATCTTCATATATACTAATGTATGTTTTAAGAATACACCAATATTTCTATATTGGTAATAGTGGATCCTGGTTTTGGTTTTGAAGATAGATGACCCTGAGTTTTCATTTAGCATATTTCTTTATGCAGAGAAAAAAAAAACACAAATTAGCCCATGATTTGGCCACTAGAAAAGTAGGGTCATCTCAAGTATCATGGGGCACCATTCTCCGCCGATGGTAAATCATAGACCAGCCAAGGGGATCTCATTTTACAGAAAAAATCCACGTGACGTAAAAACGAAGGGTAAAAAATGTCCAAGACCCGATTGAGGTTCAGATTAGATTTTTTGGGTATGAAACTAAACAGTGACGGCTTAAAAGCTTCCATCACTGTAGAACTCATAGAGATCTTCGTTTTGACTGGTTATGGCTCTCGTAACTCTAAACGAGCCAACTGTTATGTCCCTCCGAAGAATCGATATCCATAGGGCGCAACATCTACGGTGCATGGTGCAACATCCATCCAAAAGGCCGAAAAAGTGTCGTATGACTTTTAGAAATGGGTGCATGAATTTCAAATGGAGCAGTACCATGGAGCACCACTCTTTGACGATGGTAAATCATAGATCAGTCACGGGGATCCCGTTTTACAGAAAAATCCACGTGTCGAAAAAACGAAGGGTAGAAAACGTCCAAGACCCGATTGAGATTCAGATAAGCTTTTTGGGTATAAACTAACCAGCGACAGCTTAAAGATGTCATAGCCATAGAACTCACAGAGAGCTTCGTTTTGACTGGTTATGGCTCTCTTAACTCAAAACGAGCCAACAGTTATGGCCTTTCGAAGAATCGATATCCACAGGGTGCAACATCTACGGTGTAAGGTGCAACATCCATCCAAAATAACGAAAAAGCGTCGTATGATTTTTAGAAATGGGTGCATGGATTTTAAATGGAGCAGTACCATGGGGCATCACTCTCTGGCGATGGTGAATCATAGACCAGCCACAGGGATCCCATTTTACAGAAAAAATCCACACGATGAAAAAACGAAGGGTAAAAACGTCCACGTCCCGATTGAGGTTCGGATAAGATTTTTTGGGTATGAATTTAACCACTGATGGATTAAAGGTGTCATAGCCGTAGAACTTATAGAGAGCTTCGTTTTCACTGGTTATGGCTCCCGTAACTCTAAACGAGCCAACAGTTATGGCCCTCCAAAGAATCGGTATCCACAGGGTGCAACATCTACGGTGCAAGGTGCTACATCCGTCCAAAATGCCGAAAAAGTGTCGTACGACTTTTATAAATGGGTGCGTAGATTTGAAACAGAGTAGTGCCATGGGGCACTACTCCCCAGCGATGGTAAATCATAGACCAGCCACAGGGATCCCATTTTACAGAAAAAAAATCCACGTGACGAAAAGACAAAAAAACGAAGCGTAAAAAATGTCCAAGACCCGATTGAGATTCAGATAAGCATTTTTGGGTATGAAACTAAGCAGTCATGGATTAAAGCTATCACGGCCGTAGAACTCACAGAGAGCTTCGTTTTGACTGGTTATGACTCCCGTTACTCCAAACGAGCTGACAGTTATGGCCATACAAAGAATTGATATCCATAGGGTGCAACATCTCTGGTTCAAGGTGCAACATCCGTCCAAAATGCCGAAAAAGTGTCGTACGACTTTTAAAAATGAGCGCATAGATTTAAAACGGAGTAGTGCCATGGGGCATCATTCTCCGGTGATGGTGAATAATAGACCAGCCACGGGGATCCCGTTTTACAGAAAAATTCACGTGATGAAAAAACGAAGGGTAAAAAACATCCAAGACCCGATTGAGATTCAGATAAGCTTTTTTGGATATGAAACTAACCAGTGACGGCTTAAAGCGTTCATAGTCGTAGAATTCACAGAGATCTTCGTTTTGATAGGTTTTGGCTCCCGTAAATCTAAACGAGCCAATAGTTATGTCACTCTGAAAAATCGATATCCACAACGTGCAACATCTACGGTGAAAGGTACAACATCCTTCCAAAATTCCGAAAGTATCATACAACTTTTAGAAATGGGTGAATGTATTTGAAACGGAGAATTACCATAGGGAACTACTCTTCAGCGATGGTAAACCATATACTTGCCACGAGGATCCCTTTTTACAGAAGAAAATCCACGTGATGAAAAAACGAAGGGTAAAAAACGTCCAAGACCCGATTGAGGTTTGGATAAGATTTTTTGGGTATGAACTGCATAGTGATGGCATAAAGCTGTCATAGCCGTAGAACTCACAGAGAGCTTCGTTTTAACTAATTATGGCTCCCGTAACTCTAAACGACTTAACATTTATGGCCCTTCGAAGAATCGATATCCACAGGGTGCAGCATCTACAGTGCAAGGTGCAACATCCGTCCAAATTGCCGAGAAAGTGCCGTACAACTTACAGAAATGGGTGCATGGGTTTGAAATGGAGCGGTACCATAAGGCACCACTCTCCGGCGATGGTAAATCATAGACCAGCCACAGGATCCAGTTTTACAGAAAAAATCCACGTGACGAAAAATGAAAGGTAAAAAATGTTCAAGACTCAATTGAGATTCAGATAAACTTTTTTGGGTGTGAAACTAATTTTTTAAGTTATAGTACAACATTTTGTTTTAAGTTATTGGAAGTAGTTTTTTTAAAAAAAAAGATAAAAAGGGGTAATTTCTTAAGTTATAGTACAACATTTTGTCTTTTTTACAGCGTTTAGTTTTAGGCTATTGGAAGTAGTTTTTTTAAAAAAAAGGTAAAAAGAGGTAATTTTTTAAGTTATAGTGCAACATTTTTGTCTATTTTACAGCGTTTTGTTTTAAGCTATTGGAAATAATCTTTTTTCTAAAAAAGGTAAAAAGGGATAATTTCTTAAGTTATAGTACAACTTTTTTGTCTATTTTATCGTGCTTTGTTTTAAGCTATTCGAAGTAGTTTTTTTTTAAAAAAAAAGGTAAAAAGGGGTAATTTCTTAAGTTATAGTACAACATTTTGTCTTTATTACACCGTGTTGTTTTAAACTATTGGAAGTAGATTTTTAAAAAAAGGTTAAAATGGGCAATTTCTTAAGTTATAGTAGAGGATTTGCCTATTTTACAGCATTTCGTTTTAAGCTATTGGAAGTATTTTTTTGTTTTAAAGGTAAAAAGTGTTAATTTCATAAGTTATAGTACATCATTTTGTCTATTTTACAGCATTTTGTTTTAAGCTATTGGAAGTATTTTAAAAAAAAAAGGTAAAATGGGGTAATTTCTTAAGTTATAGTACAGCATTTAGTCTATTTTACAGAGTTTTGTTTCAAGCTATTGGATGTAGTTTTTATTTTAAAAAGGTAAGAATGAGTAATTTCTTAAGTTATAGTAAAGCATTTTTTCTATTTTATAGCGTTTTGTTTTAAGCTATTGGAAGTAGTTTTTTTAAAAAAAAGGTAAAAAAGTGTAATTTCTTAAGTTATAGTATAGCATTTTGTCTATTTTACAGTGTTTTGTTTTAAGCTATTGGAAGTAGTTTTCTTTTAAAAAAGGTAAAAAGGGGTAATTTCTTAAGTTATAGTACAACATTTTGTCTATTATACAGAGTTTTGTTTTAAGCTATAGGAAGTATTTTAAAAAATATATATATAAAATGGGGTAATTTCTTTAGTTATAGTACGGCGTTTTGTCTATTTTACAGCGTTTTGTCTATTTTACAGCGTTTTGTTTTAGAAGTAGTTTTTTTTAAAAAAGTTAAAAAGGAGTAATTTCTTAATTCTTAGTGTAGCATTTTGTCTATTTTACAGCGTTTTCTTTTAAGCTATTGGAAGTAGTTTTTTTTGAAAAGGTAAAAATGGGTGATTTCTGAAGTTATAGTACAGCATTTTGTCTATTTCACAGCGTTTTGTTTAAAGCTATTGGAAGTAGTGTTTTTTAAAAGGTAGAAAGGGTTAATTTCTTAAGTTATTGTACATCATTTTATCTATTTTACAGGGTTTTGTTTTAAGCTATCGGAAATAGTTTTTTTCTTTTAAAAAAAGGTAAAATGGTGTAATTTCTTAAGTTATAGTACAGCATTTTGTCTATTTTACAGCGTTATGTTTTAAGCTGTTGGAAATAGTTTTTTTTTTAAAAGGTAAAAAGGGTTAATTTCTTAAGTTATAGTATAGTATTTTGTCTATTTTACAGCGTTTTATTTTAAGCTATTGGAAGTTGCTTTTTTCAAAAGAGGTAAAAAGGGGTAATTTTTTAAGTTATAGTATAACATTTTGTCTATTTTGCCGCATTATGTTTTAAGCTATTGGAAGTAGTTTTTTTTAAATTAAAAAAGGGGTAATTTGTTAAGTTATAGTACAACATTTTGTTTTTTTTTACAGCGTTTTGTTTTAAGCTATGAGAAGTAGTCTTTATAAGAAAAGGTAAAAAGGGGTAATTTCTTAAGTTATAGTACAGCATTTTTATCTATTTTACAGCATTTTGTTTTAAGCTATTGGAAGTAGTTTCTTTAAAAGAAATGGTAAAAAGGTGTAATTTCTTAATTTACAGTACAACATTTTGTCTATCTTACAGCGTTTAGTTTTAAGCTATTAGAAGTTGTTTTTTTTTTTTAAAAAGGTAAAAAGGCGTAATTTCTTAAGTTATAGTACGACATTTTGTATGTTTTACAGTGTTCTGTTTTAAGCTATTGGAAGTAGTTTTTTTTAAAGGTAAAAGGGGGTAATTTCTTATGTTACAGTCTTGCATTTTGTCTTTTTTTACAGCGTTTTGTTTTAAGATATTGGAAGTAGTTTATTAAAAAAAAGGTAAAAAGGGGTAATTTCTTAAGTTGTAGTACACCATTTTTGTCTATTTTACAACGTTTTGTTTTAAGCTATTGGAAGTAGTTTTTTTATAAAAAAAAGGTAAAAAGGTGTAATTTCTTAAGTTATAGTGCAGCATTTTTGTCTATTTTACAGCTTTTTGTTTTAAGCTATTCGAAGTAGTTTTATTAAAAAAAGGGTATAAAGGGTTAATTTCTTAATTTATGGTACAACATTTTGTCTATTTTACAGCGTTTTGTTTTAAGCTATTGGAAAAAGTTTTTAAAAAAAGATATAAATGGATAATTTATGTTATAGTACAGCATTTTGTCTTTTTAACAGCATTTTGTTTTAAGCTATTGGCTGTAGTTTTTATTTTGAAAAGGTAAAAATGAGTAATTTCTTAAGTTATAGTAAAGCATTTAGTCTATTTTACAGCGTTTTATTTTAAGTTATTGGAAGTTGTTTTTTTAAAAACCAGGTAAAAGGGGTTAATTTCTTAAGTTATAGTACAGCATTTTGTCTATTTTACAACGTTTTGTTTTAAGCTATTGGAAGTAGTTTTCTTTTAAAAAATATAAAAAGGGGTAATTTCTTAAGTTATAGTACAACATTTTGTCTATTTTACATAGTTTTGTTTTAAGCAATTGGAAGTAGTTTTTTTGAAAAAGGTAAAATGAGGTAATTTCTTTAGTTATAGTACGGCGTTTTGCCTATTTTACAGCATTTTGTCTATTTTATAGCGTTTTGTTTTAAGATATTAGAAGTAGTTTTTTTAAAAAAAGGTAAAGAGGAGTAATTTCTTAAGTCATTGTACAACATTTTGTCTATTTTACAGTGTTTTGTTTTAAGCTATTGGAAGTAGTTTTTTAAAAGTAAAAAAGGGGTAATTTCTTAATTTATAGTACAACATTTTGTATTTTTTATGGCATTTTGTTTTAAGCTATTTCAAATAGTTTTTAAAACAAAAGGTAAAATAAGTTATGGTACAACATTTTTGTCTATTATACAACGTTTTGTTTTAAGCTATTGGAAGTAGTATTTTTAAAGAAAAGGTAAAAAGGGGTAATTTCTTATGTTATAGTACAACATTTTGTCTATTTCACAGCGTTTTTTTTAAACTATTGGAAGTAATTTTTTTAAAAAAGGCGAAAAGGGGTAATTTCTTAAGTTATAATACAATATTTCATCTATTTTACAGCTTTTTTTTAGGCTATTGGAAGTAGTTTTTTTAAAGGTAAAAATGGGTAATTTCTTAAGATATAGTACGTCATTTTGTCTTTCTTACAGCATTCTGTTTTAGGCTATTGGAAGTAGTTTATTTTTAAAAAAGGAAAAAGGGTAATTTCTTCAGTAATAGTACAACATTTTTGTTTATTTTATAGCGTTTTATTTTGAGCTCTTGGAAGTAGTTTTGTTTTAAAAAAGGTAAGTTGTGGTACAACATTTGGTCTTTTTTACAGTCTTTTTTTATGCTATTGGACGTAGTTTTTTTTGAAAAAAGGTAAAAAGGTGTAATTTCTTAAGTTATAGTACAACATTTTTGTTTATTTTACAGCGTTTTGTTTTAAGCTATTGGAAGTAGTTTTTTTAAAAAAAGGCAAAAAGGGATAATTTCTTAAGTTATAGTACAGCATTTTGTCTATTTTACAGTGTTTTGTTATAAGCTATTGGAAGTAGATTTTTTTGAAAGGTAAAAAGGATTAATTTTTTAAGTTATTGTACATCATTTTATCTATTTTATAGCGTTTTGTTTTAAGCTATTGGAAGTAGTTTTTTTTCTTTAAAAAAAGGTAAAATAGGGTAATTTCTTAAGTTATATACAGCATTTTGTCTATTTTACAGCGTTATGTTTTAAGCTATTGGAAATAGTTTTTTAAAATAGGTAAAAAAGGGTAATTTCTTAAGTTATAGTACAGTACTTTGTCTATTTTACAGTGTTTTGTTTTGAGCTATTGGAAGTGGTTTTTTTCAAAAGAGGTAAAAAGGGATAACCTTTTAAGTTATAGTGCAGAATTTTGTCTATTTTAGAGCATTTTGTTTTAAACTATTGGAAGTATTTTTTTTTTGAAAGTAAAAAAGGAGTAATTTCTTAAGTTATAGTACAACATTTTGTTTTTTTACAGCGTTTTGTTTTAAGCTATGGGTAGTAATCTTTTTATAAAAAGGGTAAAAAGGGGTAATTTCTTAAGTCATAGTGCAACATTTTTGTCTATTTTACATCGTTTTGTTTTAAGCTATTGAAGTAGTCTTTTTAACAAAAAGGGTAAAAAGGGGTAATTTCATAATTTATAGTACAACATTTTGTCTATTTTACAGCGTTTTGATATAAGCAATTGGAAGTAATTTTTTTTAAAAGGTAAAAACTGGTAATTTCTTAAGTTATAGTACGACATTTTGTCTATTTTACAGTGTTCTGTTTTAAGCTATTGGAAGTAGTTTTTTTTAAAGGTAAAAAGGGGTAATTTCTTACGTTACAGTCCTGCATTTTGTCTTTTTTACAGCGTTGTGTTTTAAGCTATTGGATGTATTTTTTTTTTAAAAAGGTAAAAAGGGGTAATTTCTTAAATTATAGTATACCATTTTTTTCTATTTTACAGTGTTTTGTTTTAATTATTGGAAGTAGTTTTTTTAGAAAAAAAGGTAAAAGGGGGTAATTTCTTAAGTTATAGTACACCATTTTATCTATTTTACAGGGTTTTGTTTTAAGCTATTGGAAGTTGTTTTAAAAAAAAGGTAAAATGGGATAATTTCTTAAGTTATAGTACAGCATTTTGTCTATTTTTCAACGTTATGTTTTAAGCTATTGGAAGTAATTTTCCTTTAAAAAAGGTAAAAAGGGGTAATTTCTTAAGTTATAGTACAGCATTTTGTCTATTTTACAGCGTTTTGTTTTAAGCTATTGGAAGTAGTTTTTTTAAAAAGGTAAAGTGGGGTAATTTCTTAAGTTGTAGTACGACATTTTGTCTATTTTACAACATTTTGTCTATTTTACAGCGTTTTGTTTTAAGCTGTTAGAAGTGGTTTTTTATTAAAAAAGGTAAAAAGGCGTAATTTCATAAGTCATGGTATGGCGTTTTGTCTATTTTATAGTGTTTTGTTTTAAGCTATTGGAAGTATTTTTTTTAGAAGGTAAAAAGGGTAATTTCTTAAGTTATAGTACAACATTTTGTCTATTTTACAGCGTTTTGTTTTAAGCTATTGGAAGTAGTTTTTTTAAAAAGGTAAAGGGTTAATTTCTTAAGTTATAGTACATCATTTTTGTCTATTTTACAGCGTTTTGTTTTAAGCTATTGGAAGTTGTTTTATTTAAAAAAAGGGCAAAATGAGGTAATTTCTTAAGTTATAGTACAACATTTTGTCTATTTTACAGCGTTATGTTTTAAGCTATTGGAAGTAGTTTTTTAAAAAAAAGGCACAAAAGGGTAATTTCTTAAGTTATAGTATAATATTTTGTCTATTTTACAGCGTTTTGTTTTAAGCTATTGGAAGTTGTTTTTTTCAAAAGAGATAAAAAGGGGTAATTTTTTAAGTTATAGTACACCATTTTCTCTATTTTACAGCATTTTGTTTTAAGCTATTGGAAGTAGTTTTTTTTAAAAGTAAAAATGGGGTAATTTATTAAGTTATAATACAACATTTTGTCTTTTTTACAGCGTTTTGTTTTAAGCTAATGGAAGTAGTTTTTTTATAAAAAAAAGGTAAAAAGGGGTAATTTCTCAAGTTATAGTGCAGCATTTTTATCTATTTTACAGCGTTTTGTTTTAAGCCATTGGAAGTAGTTTTTTTAAAAAAATGTTAAAAAAGGTTAATTTCTTAATTTATAGTAAAAATATTTGTCTATTTTACAGCGTTTTGTTTTAAGCTATTGGAAGTAGTTTTTTTTTTAAAAGGTAAAATGAGATAATTTCTTAAGTTATACAACGGCATTTTTTCTATTTTACAATGTTTTGTTTTAAGCTATTGGAAGTAGTTTTTTTAAAGGTAAAAATGGGTAATTTCTTATGTTACAGTCCAGCATTTTGTCTTTTTTACAGCGTTTTGTTTTAAGCTGTTGGAAGTAGTTTTTTTAAAAAAAAAGTAAAAATGGGTAATTTCTTAAGTTATAGTACACCATTTTTGTCTATTTTACAGCGTTTTGGTTTAAGCTATTGGAAGTAGTTTTTTTAAAAAAACGTAAAAGGGGTGATTTCTTAAGTTATGGTGATTATTTTGTCTATTTTAAAGCGTTTTGTTTTAAGCTATTGGAAGTAATTTTTTTTAATAGGTAAAAAGGGTTAAAAGTTCTTAAGTTATAGTGCAGCATTTTGTCTATTTTATAGTGTTTTGTTTTAAACTATTGGATGTAGTTTTTTTCAAAAGAGAAAAAGGGGTAATTTCTTATGTTATAGTCTTGCATTTTGCCTTTTTTTACATCATTTTGTTTTAAGCTATTGGAAGTAGTTTTTTAAAAAAAAGGTAAAAGGGTAATTTCTTAAGTTATAGTACAACATTTTTGTCTATTTTACAACGTTTTGTTTTAAGCTATTTGAAGTAGTTTTTTTAAAAAAAAGAAGGTAAAAGTGGGTAATATCTTAAGTTATAGTACAACATTTTGTCTTTTTTCACAGCGTTTTGTTTTAAGCTATAGGAACTAGTTTTTTTTAAATAGGTAAAAAGGGGTAATTCATAAGTTATAGTACAACATTTTGTCTATTTTACAGTGTCTTGTTTTAAGCTATTAGAAGTAGTTTTTTTAAAAAAAGGTAAAAAGGGGTAATTTCTTAAGCTATAGTACCGTATTTTGTCTATTTTACAGCGTTTTTGTTTTAAGCTATTGGAAGTCGTTTTTTTAAAAAAAGGTAAAAAGAGGTAATTTCATAAGTTATAGTACACCATTTTGTCTACTTTACAGCGTTTTGTTTTAAGTTATTTGAAGTAGCTTTTTAAAAAAAGAAGTTAAAATGGGATAATTCCATAAGTTATAGTACAACATTTTTTTTATTTTACAGGGTTTTGTCTTAAGCTATTGGAAGTAGTTTTTCTTAAAGGTAAAACGAGGATAATTTCTTAAGTCAAAGTACAGCATTTTGTCTTTTTTACTGCGTTTAGTTTTAGGCTATTAGAAGTAGTATTTTTAAAAAAAAAATGTAAAAAGGGGTAATTTCTAAAGTTATAGCACTGCATTTTTGTCTATTTTACAGCGTTTTGTTTTAAGCTATTGGAAGTAGTTTTTTTTCTAAAAAAGGTAAAAAGAGATAATTTCTTAAGTTATAGTGCAGCTTTCTTGTCTATTTTATAGAGTTTTGTTTTAAGCTATTGGAAGTAGTTTTTTTTTAAAAAAAAGGTAAAAAGGGTTAATTTCTTAAGTTATAGTACAACGTTTTGTCTTTATTACAGCATTTTGTTTTAAGCTATTGGAAGTAGTTTTTTTAAAAAGGCAAAAGGGGTGATTTCTCAAGTTATAGTACAACATTTGCCTTTTTTACAGCATTTCGTTTTAAGCTATTGGAAGTAGTTTTTTTTTTTAAAGGTAAAATGGGTTAATTTCATAAGTTATAGTACAACAATTTCTCTATTTTGCAGCGTTTTATTTTAAGCTAATGGAAGTAAAAGTTTTTTAAAAAGGTAAAATGGCATAATTTCTTAAGTTATAGTACAGGATTTTGTCTATTTTACAGCGTTTTGTTTTAAGCTATTGGAAGTAGTTTTATTCTTTTAATAAAAAGTAAAAAGAGTAATTTCTTAAGTTAATAGGAAAACATTTTGTCTACTTTGCAGCGTTTTATTTTAAGCTATTAGAAGTAGTTTAAAAAAAAAGGTAATAAGGGGCAATTTCTTAAGTTATAGTACAACATTTAGTCTATTATACAGCGTTTTATTTTAAGCTATTGGAAGATGTTTTTTTAAAAGGTAAAAATGGGTAATTTCTTAAGTTGTAGTACAACATTTTGTCTATTTCAAAGCCTTTTTTTAGGCAATTGGAAGTTGTTTTTTTAAAAAAAGGGAAAAGAGGGTAATTTCTTAAGTTATAGTACAACATTTTGTTTATTATACAGCGTTTTGTTTTAGGCTATTTGAAGTAGTTTTTTTTATAAAAAAGGTAAAAAGGGGTAATTTCATATGTTATAGTACAACATTTTGTTTTAAGCTATTGGAAGTAGTTTTTTTTAAAAAAAGGTAAAAAGGATTAATTTCTTAAGTTATAGTACAACATTTTGTCTATTTTACATCTTTTTTTTAAGCTATTGGATGTATTTTTTTAAAAAAGGTAAAAAGGGAAATTTTTTAAGTTATAGTACAACATTTT
This sequence comes from Allium cepa, assembly GCA_030765085.1. Taxonomy (NCBI): domain Eukaryota; kingdom Viridiplantae; phylum Streptophyta; class Magnoliopsida; order Asparagales; family Amaryllidaceae; genus Allium; species Allium cepa. The sequence goes on from CM060931.1 coordinate 890,913,149, forward strand.
GTCTATTTTACAGCCTTTTGTTTTAAGCTATTGGAAGTAGTTTTTTTTAAAAAAAGGCAAAAAGGAGTAATTTCTTAAGTTATAGTGCAGCATTTTGTCTATTTTACAGTGTTTTTTTTAAGGTATTGGAAGTAGTTTTTTTAAAAAAAGTTAAAAAGGGGTAATTTCTTAAGTTATAGTACAGCATTTTGTCTATTTTACATCATTTTGTTTTAAACTATTGCAAGTAGTTTTTTTTAAAAAGGTAAAAAGGGATAATTTCTTAAGTTATAGTACGACATTTTGTCTATTTTACAGCATTTTGTCATTTTACAGCGTTTTGTTTTAAGTTATTAGAAGTAGTTTTTTTTTAAAAAAGGTTAAAGGGGGTAATTTCTTAAGTTATAATACAAAATTTTATCTATTTTACAGCATTTTATTTTAAACTATCGGAAGTAGCTTTTTTTAAAAAAGGTAAAAAGGGGTAATTTCTTAAGTTATAGTAAAAAAATTTGTCTATTTTACAGCTTCTTGTTTTAAATTATTGGAAGTAGTTTTTTTAAAAGGTAAAAAGGGTTAATTTCTTAAGTTATAGTGTAGCTTTTCTCTATTTTACAGCGTTTTGTTTTAAGCTATTGGAAGTAAATTTTAAAAAAAGGTAAAATGGGGTAGTTTCTTAAGTTATAGTACAACATTTTGTCTATTTTACGGCGTTTTATTTTTAAGATATTGGAAGTCATTTTTTTTAAAAGGTAAAAATGAGTAGTTTCTCAACTTATAGTACAACATTTTGTCTATTTTACAGCTTTTCTTTTTCGGCAATTGGAAGTAGTTTTTTTAAAAAAGGGTAAAAAGGGGTAATTTCTTGAGCTATATTACAGCATTTTGTCTTTTTTACAGTGTTTTGTTTTAAGTTATTGGAAGTAGTTTTTTTAAAAAAAACTTAAGAAAGGGTAATTTCGTAAGTTATAGTACAACATTTTGTCTATTTTACAGCGCTTTTTTAGGCTAATGGAAGTAGTTTTTTTAAAGGTAAAATGGGTTAATTTCATAAGTTATAGTACAACATTTTCTCTATTTTACAACGTTTTTTTAAAGCTATTGTAAGTAGTTTTTTTTTAAATGGCAATAAGGGGTAATTTCTAAAGTTATAGTACAATATTTTGTCTATTTTATAGGGTTTTGTCTTAAGCTATTGGAAAACTTTTTTTTAAAGGTAAAAATGGTTAATTTCTGAAGTTATAGTACAATATTTTGTCTATTTTACAACGTTTTGTTTTAGGCAATTGGAAGTAGTTTTTATTAAAAAAAGGTAAAAATGGGTAATTTCTTAAGTTATATTACAGAATTTTGTATATTTTACAACGTTTTGTTTTAAGCTATTGGAAGTAGTGTATTTTTTTAGGAAGTAGTGTATTTCTTTTGCAAAGTAAAAAGCGGTAATTTCTTAAGTTATAGTACAACATTTTGTTTTAAGCTATTGGAAATAGTTTTTTTCTAAAAAAGGTAAAAAGGGGTAATTTCTTTAGTTATAGTACAACATTTTGTATATTTTACAGCGTTTTGTTTTAAGCTATTGGTAGTAGTTTTTTTTAAAGGTAAAAAGGGGTAATTTCTTAAGTTATAGTATAGTATTTTGTCTTTTTATAGCGTTTTGTTTTAAGCTATTGGAAGTGGTTTTTTTTTTAAAAAGGTAAAAAGGGATAATTTCTTAAGTTATAGTACAACATTTTTGTCTATTTAACAGCATTTTGTTTTAAGCTATTGAAAGTAATTTTTTTTTAGAAAAAAAGATAAAAATGGGTAATTTCTTAAGTTATAGGACAACATTTTGTCTATTTTACAGCGTTTTGTTTTAAACTATAGGAAATCGTTTTTTTAAAAAAAGGTAAAAAAGAGGTAATTTTTTAAGTTATAGTACAGCTTTTGTCTAGTTTGCAGCGTTTTATTTTATGCTGTTGGAAGTATTTTATTTTCAAAAAAAGGTAAAAAGTGGAAATTTTTTAAGTTATAGTACAACATTTTTTACTACTTTACAGCTTTTGTTTTAAGCTATTGGAGGTAGTTTTTTTTTAAATAAAGGTAAAGAGGGGTAATTTCTTAAGTTAAAGTATAACATTTTTGCCTATTTTACAGCGATTTATTTTAAGCTATTGGAAGTAGTTTTTTTTCGAAAAACAGGTAGAAAGGGGTAATTTCTTAAGTTACAGTACAACATTTTGTCTATTTTACAGTGTTTTAAGCTATAGGAAGTAGTTTTTTTTTTAAAAAGATAAAAAGAGGTAATTACTTAAGTTATAGTATAGCATTTTTGTCTATTTTACAACGTTTTATTTTAAGCTATTATAAGTAGTTTTTTTTATAGAAAAATGGTAAAAAGGGGTAATTTCTTTAGTTGTTGTACAATATTTTGTCTTTTTTACATCGTTTTGATTTAAGCTGTTGGAAGTAGTTTTTAAAAAAAAGGTTAAAAGGGGTAATTTCTTATGTTATTGTACATCATTTTGTCTTTTTTACAGCATTTTGTTTTAAGCTATTGGAAGTTGTTTTTTTTTAAAAGGTGAAAAAACTAATTTCTTAAGTTATAGTACAACATTTTGTCAATTTTACAACGATTTGTTTTAAGCTATTGGAAGTTGTTTTCTTTTAAAAGGTAAAAAGGGTTGATTTCATAAGTTATAGTACAACATTTTCTCTATTTTACAAAGTTCTGTTTTAAGCGATTGGAAGTAAAAAAAATTCAAAAAAAAGGTAAAATGGGTTAAGTTCTTAAGTTATAGTACAACATTTTGTCTATTTTACAGCGTTTTGTTTAAGCTATTGGAAGTAGTTTTTTTAAAGGTAAAAAGGGGTAATTTCGTAAGTTATAGTATAGCATTTTGTCTTTTTTACAGAGTTTTGTTTTAAGCTAATAGAAGTAGTTTTTTTTAAAAAGGTAAAAAGTGGTAATTTCTAAAGTTATAGTACAATATTTTTGTCTATTTTACAGCGTTTTGTTTTAAGCCATTGGAAGTAGTTTTTTTTTTAAAAAGACAAAAAAAGGTAATTTCATAAGTTATAGTACAAAATTTTGTTTTAAGCTATAGAAAGTAGTTTTTTAAAAAAAAAAGGTAAAAAGGGGTATTTTCTTAAGTTATAGTACAGCATTCTGTCCATTTTACAACGTTTTGTTTTAAGCTATTGGAAGAATTTTTTTTAAAGGTAAAAAGTGGTAATTTCTTAAGTTATAGTACAACATTTTATCTTTTTTACGGCTTTTTGTTTTAAGCTATTGGAAGTAGTTTTTTTTAAAAGGTATAAAAGGGTAATTTCTTAAGTTATAGTACAACATTTTTGTCTATTTTACAGCGTTTTGGTTTAAGCTATCGGAAGTACTTTTTAAAAAAAAAGGTAAAATGGGTAATTTCTTATGTTATAGTATAAAAAAATTCTATTTTACAGCGTTTTTTTAAGCTGTAGGAAGTATTTTTTTAAAAAAATGGTAAAAAAGGGTAATTTGTTAAGTAATAGTGCATCATTTTGTCTTTTTTATAGCATTTTGTTTTAAGCTATTTAAAGTAGTTTTTTTTTTAAAAAAAAAGGTGAAAAGGTGTAATTTCTTAAGTTATAATACAGCATTTTGTCTATTTTACAGCATTTTATTTTAAGCTATTTGAAGTAGTTTTTTTTAAAGGTAAAAAGGGGTAATTTCTTAAGTTATAGTACAGCATTTTGTCTTTTTTACGGCGTTTTGTTTTAAGCTATAAGAAGTAGTTTTTTTTAAAAAAAAGGTAAAAAGAGAGGTAATTTCTTAAGTTATAGTACATCATTTTTGTCTATTTTACATCGTTTTGTTTTAAGCTATTGGAAGTACTTTTTAAAATAAAGGTAAAAATGGGTAATTTCTTTAGTTATTGTACAACATTTTGTCTTTTTTACAGCGTTTTGTTTTAAGCTATTGAAAGTAGTTTTTTAAAAAAAAAAGGTAAAAAGGGGTAATTTCTTAAGTTATAGTATAGAATATTTGTCTATTTTACAGCGATTTGTTTGCTATTGGAAGAAGTTTTTTTTAAAAAAAAAGTTAAAATGGGTAATATCTTAAGTTATAGTACTACATTTTGTCTTTTTTACAGCGTTTTGTTTTAGGCTATTGGAAGTATTTTTTTTTTTAAAAAAGGTATAAGGGAGTAATTTTTAAGTTATAGTACAATATTTCTGTTTATTTTACCGTGTTTTGTTTTAAGCTATTGGAAGTAGTTTTTTTAAAAAAAGTAAAAAGGTGTAATTACTTAAGTTACAGTACAACATTTTTGTCTATTTTACAGCATTTTGTTTTAAGTCATTGGAAGTAGTTTTTTAAAAAAAAGGGTAAAAAGGGGTAATTTCTTAACTTGTTGTACGATATTTTGTCTTTTTTACAGCGTTCTGTTTTAAGCTATTGGAAGTAGTTTTTTTAAAAAAAAAGGTAAAAAGGGGTAATTTCTCAAGTTATTACACATCATTTTGTCTTTTTTACAGCATTTTGTATTAAGCTATTGGAAGTTGTTTTTTTTAATAGGTAAAAAAGGTAATTTCTTAAGTTATAGTACAGCATTTTGTAAATTTTACTATGTTTTGTTTTAAGCTATTGGAAGTTGTTTTTTAAAAGGTAAAAAGGTTTAATTTCATAAGTTATAGTACAACATTTTCTCTATTTTACTTCGTTTTGTTTTAAGCTATCGGAAGTAAAAAAAAATTAAAAAAAGGTAAAAAGGGGTAATTTCTTAAGTTATAGTACAACATTTTGTCCTTTTTACATTGTTTTGTTCTAAGCTATTGGAAGCATTTTTTTTTTAAAAAAAGAGGTAATTTCTTAAGTTATAGTACAACATTTTTGTCTATTTTACAACGTTTTGTTTTAAGCTATTGGAAGTGCTTTTTAAAAAAAAGGTAAAAAGGGATAATTTATTAAATTATAGTACAGCATTTTGTCTTTTTTTACAGCGTTTTGTTTTAAGCTATTGTAAATAATCTTTTTTAAAAAAAAGGTAAAAAGAGGTAATTTCTTAAGTTGTAGTACATAATATTTGTCTATTTTACAGCGTTTTGTTTTAAGCTATTGGAAGAAGTTTTTTCAAAAAAAGTTAAAAAGTGGTAATTTCTTAAGTTATAGTACAGCATTTTGTCTTTTTTTACAGCATTTTGTCTTAGGTTATTGGAAGTAGTTTTTTTCCAAAAAAAGGTTAAAAGGGGAAATTTTTAAGTTATAGTACAACATTTTTGTCTATTTTACAGTGCTTTGTTTTAAGCTATTGGAAGTAGATTTTAAAAAAAAAGTTAAAAAGGGGTAATTACTTAAGTTATAGTGTAGCATTTTTGTCTATTTTACAGCGTTTTGTTTTAAGCTATTGTAAGTAGTTTTAAAAAAAAAGGGTAAAAAGGGGTAATTTCTTAAGTTGTTGTACAACTTTTTGTCTTTTTTACATTGTTTTGTTTTAAGCTATTGGAAGTAGTTTTTTTAAAAAAGGTAAAAAGGGGTAATTTCTTAAGTTATTGTACATCATTTTGTCTTTTTTACAACATTTTGTTTTAAGCTATTGGAAGTTGTTTTTTTAAAAGGTAAAAAAGGTAATTTCTTAAGTTATAGTACAACATTTTGTCAATTTTACAACTTTTAATTTTAAGCTATTGGAAGTTGTTTTTTTTAAATGATAAAAAGGGTTAATTTCATAAGTTATAGTACAACATTTACTCTATTTTACAACGTTTTGTTTTAAGCTATTTGAAGTAATTTAAAAAAAAGGTAAAATGGGGTAATTTCTTAAGTTATAGTACATCATTTTGTCTTTTTTACAGCATTTTGTTTTAAGCTATTGGAAGTAGTTTTTTTTTTTGAAGGTAAAAAGGGGTAATTTCTTAAGTTATAGTATAGCATTTTTTCTTTTTTACAGAGTTTTGTTTTAAGCTATTGGAAGTAGTTTTTTTAAAAAGGTAAAAAGTGGTAATTTCTTACGTTATAGTACAACATTTTTGTCTATTTTACAGTTTTTTGTTTTAAGCTATTGGAAGTATTTTTTTTTTTAAAAGGTAAAAGTGGGTAATTTCTTAAGTTATAGTACAAAATTTTGTTTTAAGCTATTGAAAGTTGATGCTGCCCAGCCGAGTGACAAAGCAATGGAATTCACAAACTCATTGGATTTGAGTCGTTCCAAGGCTTTAGGTCGCTCACGACCTAGTGTGGAGGTAGTGGAGATAGGTCGGCAGCGACCTAGTGTGAAGACTGGTCGTTCAAGCGTCCTAAGAAGTCTAAAGGTCCAACCCAGCGAGTTAACAAAACAGTTTTTAGGTCGCTCGCGACCTAGTGGAGACTCGCGACTTAACGAAGGTCGCTCGCGAGTTAACGAGCAAAGCATGAAGACACTCGGGCGAGTTAACGAGTTAAACCATAGGTCGCTAATGGGTTACGACCTAACGAAGCAACGACCTAACGAGATAAACAAACCGGTGAGCATTTCCTTAGGTCGCTCTGATCCTTCAAGTTGCGACCTTGCGTGTTACGACCTATGTTAGGTCGCTGGAGGCGGATATGATTATGCCGAAGTGTGATAGGTCGCGGCAACGAGTTACGACCTAAGTTGGGTTGCATGAAGGTTTCCTGAAGCTGTTTTTTCATAAGTCGCTACAGTTTTGGGTCGTATTTGTTTAGGTCGCGTGGGTTGTATTTTAGGTCGTAAGTCGTTTGTTTCTTGAGTTGTTTGTGACGACCGCCCATGACTCCCGCACCAAAACAAGGAAATAATGCGCTGAAAGGCGTGCCAGGCAGCCATGGACGATAGTCAGGGTAAAACAAAACAAAAGAATCTCTATCGTACAACTCACAGCGCATGGATAAAATACAATAGAGAAATATAATATAGTGAAGCTCCATAGAACAGAACATCATCATATAAGCATCACAGTAGTTTTATACAATCATCTACTCAAATCCATACATGAAAGCCTCACTACAAATCACTCAACCAAATACAGCAGCGGATACCCAGTACATATAGTAAGAAAACTAATATGCAAAGCCTCCTGCTCGTCTTCGACATCTTCATCGTAGAACTCCTAGCACAGCACCTGTCACCTGCTACCTAGTCTGCCCATCCCAACATGGATGAACAGCCCAAGGTAATAAGAGGAGACATAAAACCTTGAGTCAGACAAAGTCTTAGTGAGCAGTAAATCAACTATCAAGCATACCAAAAGAGCATAAAGGATAAAAGGAATAGGAACCAAACCATCCCACTCCACCTCTTTCTACAGTGATAGCCCCAGACATACACTAAGGAGAAGCAAGCATAACAACATAGACAATTAAGGTAAAGCGAATACCACTCGAGTCAAGGACGATGTTTTCCAAATACAAACCCCCAAGGCCTAAACCAAGATCAGATAAGCACCCAGAAAACACCGCTCTTGAAGCCGAATGATAATACAACCAAACATCCATGACTCTGGCTATCACTGTTATCCTTGCCTCGATTTCACCGTTAGTTGAATGACCATCTGTCAAGGGCTAATGGTAACCCCGGTTCTAACCATAACTCCGCACACTGCCTTGTGCCTAGGACTTATCTACTTTGCCCAGAGTACTCAACTACCTACCTGTAGTCTTTTGGGTGTCCCGACTACCTACCTGTAGTCGTTATGGGCGCCCCATGTACTCTTGCTTTTGAGCATGCTAGAACCTTCAACAACGACGAGATCCAAGCCTCCTAGCCATCCTTCTTGACGACTATCCTCATACAAGCTCAAGCTACCTCTTGAACAATCCATTATCAACCAACTTGAACTACTCTTCAAGTTATCAACATGCTTGGAATGATCCCTGCTTGGATTAAGCCAAGACTCACATCATACTTCGCTTCATCGCATCAAAGCAAAGTCTCAACTCAACAACATGGTTTGCCTCATCAAATCATGGCAAAGTCCCATCTCAACATCATCCAATCTATACATATGAGCTTCAACATCCGCTACATATGCCTTAAGCAGCTTTCACCATTCAAGAGCCTTCTTCCATAGCTTTTGAATCCTCTTTCATCATCTTGTTCCAAATCAACTACTAGCTAACTTGGAAACAATCAAATCAATCATACATTCAAATAATCAATCATTCAAACAAGATCTATTAAGCAATTTAAGCAATATCAACTATAATGGGAATTTCGTAAATAAACGAGCAAAAGTCCAACATATGTGAAATCATGGTTTTTAGCATAGATCTATCAATTATAAAACATGGGTTTTGTCTCTAATGCTTATTAAACAAACTTGCATAAGTAAACATCTTCAAAAACCATGGATCTAGACTTAGATCTAAGAAAAATGCATGAAATCTCTAACTTTAACACCCAAACATGCCACCAATCCAATATACTCCTTTGGATCCGCGTGAGAGATAACTACCACTCACCAAATCACCCAAACACTACAAAAACTACACACTTCAGATCTGGACAGCGAAGATCAAGGTTTGATCCGGCAATATCTCGCTCCAATCGATGAATTCTAGCTCGAACGGATGAAGATCTTCAACTTTGGCACTTGGATCTTCGATCTCGATCTTCGATCTTGGATGGATGTTAGAATTAGATTGGAATGGAGAAAAGAAGATGAAGAAATGTTGTAGTCGAGTCTTCAAAATGGCAGCACTTCGTCGCTTCAAAAACCGGTGCCAAAAAGTGAGCCGAACCCCTCTATTTATAGGCTGGAACCTCCCTGAGTCGTCGCCCCATGAGTCGGTCCCGACTCATCATGAGTCGTCCACGACTCATCTCCTGCCGACTCACGACCTAGCACAGCCGACCCTGCGACTTAACTATACAACATATACTGCCGACTTAACACTAACCCAGATGCCGACTTAAATTCTACCGACTCAAAGACCTAACGACTCAACACAGCAAGAAGGTCACACGACTTAAGACACATACGACTTATCCCGGCCGACCTAAGCCTAATCCTTATCCCACGAGACACGACTCAAAAGCCTAAGTCCCCAACGACTTATCCACTAAGTCGGCCCACCGACCTAAGCCTTAGATCTTATAGACCGTTAACCCCTATAAGCCGCTACAACCTTAAGTCGTCTAAGCCCCTTGAGTCGGTCCCTATGAGTCGGTCACGACTCGTCACCTAACTTGCTAACTCGCACAAGCCTATAGGTCGTTACCCCTCTTAACTCGTTAGCTCCTTAGGTCGTATAACTTCCTGGGTTGGCCAAAGCCTTAAGTCGTTACTTCCACTAAGTCGTACACGACCTAACCACTATCCCACTAAGTCGTGTATGACTTAGACCCTAGGCCCACTGAGTCGTTATCTCGTATATTTCCTTAACCCGTTAGCTACCTTGCACACAGTTGACTCGTGCCCAAGCTAACTCGCTAACGACTCATAGTTTCTTAACTCGACAACCCTATGAGTCGGTCACGACTCAAGCTAGAGGCAACACAATCAACACTATCGACCTGCAAATTCTACGATTTATCGACACGTAAAAATACGGGTCGTTACATTCTCTCCCCCTTAGGAATTTCGCCCCCGAAATTCCAAGCAAACAATAGCAATCACAATTATTCCGCATGCCTACCATCCATAGCAATCAACAAACCATGCATCCAATTCTAGCCTAGCATGCAGAATTCTAAGACTTAGAACAAGCTACAAATTCATGAGATGTCACGACACTTTAGGGCAATACCTCGAAGAGTCCGGGATGAGCTGCCTTCATCCTCTCTTCCTCCTCCCACGTACAGTCGTTAACATCATCACTCCATTGTACCTTGAGCAACGTAATCGTCTTCCTCCTAAGCTGTTTCGTATCGGTTTCAACAATACGAAGCGGCTTACGAGGTCTCGAAACAACTGGATCAACCTCCAAGTCTTCACAGCTATCAGCAGAAACCACCGTAGTTGGGTCGTGCATATACTTCCGTAGATAAGATACATGAAAAACACTGTGCACACCCGCCATCTTTTCCGGTAACTCCAATCTATAAGCGAGCTTTCCAATACGCTCGATAATCGGGAATGGTCCAACAAATCTCGGAGTTAACTTTCCTTTCTTCCCGAATCTAATGACACTCTTCAGAGGAGAAATCTTCACAAAAACCATATCACCTACGTCGAATTCCAAATCCTTACGACGATTATCGGCATAACTTTTCTGACGATCTTGGGCTGCCTTCATTCGTTGCCGAATGATCTCTATACAATCTGAAGTCTGTCGAATCATCTCTGGCCCAAGTATCAGCTTTTCTCCAGTTTCCAACCAACATGTCGGAGAGTTACACGGTCTTCCATATAATGCCTCATATGGTGCCATACCAATACTCGACTGATAACTGTTATTATAAGCAAACTCCACCAAATGAAGGTGATCTTCCCATGATCCTCCGAAGTCCAAAACACATGCTCTAAGAAGATCTTCCAAAACTCGGTTGACTCTCTCAGTCTGACCATCTGTTTGAGGGTGATAAGCTGTACTCAAACACAACTCAGTTCCCAAAACTTCCTGGAAGCTCTTCCAAAATCTACTAGTGAACAATGGATCTCGATCGCTCACTATACTCTTCGGAACACCATGGAAACGAACTATCCACTTCACATATAATTCAGCCAACTTCGATGCAGTCCTAGTCGATCGAACAGGAATGAACCTTGCACTCTTGGTCAAACGATCTACTATGACCCAAATCCCTTCATTCCCTGCTCTTGTCCTAGGTAGACCATCGATAAAGTCCATCGACACTTGCTCCCACTTCCATGTAGGAACCTCTAATGGCTGAAGCAATCCACTGGGCTTCTTCTGCTCAGCTTTCACCAACTGGCAATTCATACACTTGGAAATAAAATTTCCAACATCCTTCTTCATACCTTCCCAGTAGTAGGTTCTCTTCATATCCCGATACATCTTATTTCCACCTGGATGAATTGTCAACTTCGAGTGATGACTCTCCCTCAGAACTTCATCTCTCAATCCATCTACATCGGGAACAACTAGTCGCCCTTGCTTTCGAAGCCAACCCTCTCGATCGACCTCGAATCCCTTATCCTTCTCCGGGTCCAATCCAGATTCCAAATCACAGATAATCTTGACAAGCTTATCATCTCCCTTTTGGCTCTCGCCAACCCTTTCCACAAGAGTAGGCCTTATCGATAAGTTTGCCAACATCTTAGGTTCCAATTCACATCTAGGCCTGAAGTCAAATCCAGCCAAATACTCAAGACTCTTCCATTCCGAAAACATGGCTCCCAAACCTGCATGTCTTCGACTTAACGCATCTGCCACTACGTTACCTTTTCCTGGAGTATAGGCTATACCAAAATCATAAGATGCTAGGAACTCTAGCCATCGTTGCTGTCGAAGATTTAAATCCTTTTGGGAGAACAGATACTTCAACGACTTATGATCTGTAAACAACTCGAATCTAACTCCCAATAGATAATGTCTCCACATCTTCAAAGCAAACACAATTGCCGCTAACTCCAAATCATGAGTCGGATAGTTCCTCTCATGCGGCTTCAGTTGTCGACTTGCATATGCAACAACTTTATCCTTCTGCATTAGCACTGCTCCAAGTCCAGTACCACATGCATCGGTGTAAACCACCATCTCATCATTCCCACTTGGAATAGTCAAAACAGGAGCGCTCGTCAGTCGCTCTTTCAGGATTACGAAAGCTTGCTCACACTTATCATCCCATCTGAACACTTGGTTCTTCTTCGTCAATCCTGTCAACGGTGCAGCTATCTTGGAAAAGTCTTTGATAAACCGACGATAATATCCTGCTAATCCAAGAAAACTTCTCACATCAGATGCATTCTTAGGCCTAACCCAATCCTGGATCGCTGCCACCTTAGCGGGATCAACCGCTATTCCATTTCCAGAAATAACATGACCTAAGAACCTCACTTCATTCTTCCAGAAGTGACACTTCGAAAACTTAGCCTTCAGCTGATGTTTCCGTAAGATTCCTAAAACAATCCTCAAGTGCGTCTTGTGCTCTTCCTCAGTTCTGGAATAAACCAAAATATCATCCACGAACACAAGCACGAACTTATTCAACTGATCTCTGAACACTCTATTCATAAGATCCACAAAATATGCTGGCGCGTTAGTCAACCCAAACGGCATTACCAGCCACTCATAAAACCCGGATGGTGTCCTGAAAGCAGTCTTCGGCACACTATCCTTCGCCACTCTCAACTGGTGAAATCCCGTTGCCAAATCCATCTGAGAAAACACCTTAGCCTCGTGAAGTTGATCAAACAAGTCATCTATTCTCGGCAATGGATACTTGTTCTTCCTAGTCACCTTATTCAGCTCACGATAATCAACACACAACCTCAACGATCCATCCGTTTTGGTTGCGAACACAACGGGCGCACCCCATTCGGACACACTTCTCCGAATGAATCCTTTCCGCAAAAGGTCATCAACTTGCACCTTCAGCTCTTGCTGCTCCCTCGGTGCCATCCGCCTAAGAGGCATCACAACAGGTCTGGCTCCCTCAACTAGATCGATACGAAACTCGATCTCCCTATGCGGCGGCAACCCTTTGACTTCCTCAAAGACATTCTCAAACTCATTCACAATAGGCACCGATGACAGTCCATCCCGTGGAACAACTAGCGAATACATGAAGCTCATGAAGACGCCTTCTTCATGCTTACATCGTATCACAACCTTTCGCCCTTCCACATTCCCGACTGTCACCTCAAGCCTCTCACAATCAATCCTTGCCGCATACTTCCTAAGCCAGTCCATACCCAAAATAATTCCGAACCCCGCAAAGTTCAGAACAAAGCAATCACAAACAAACGAGCAATCATGACTCGACACAACTAGACCACGGCATAACATACACAAACATGACGAACCCCCTACCGGATTAGTCACAACCAATGGCCTATCAACAATATCCGGTTTCATACCTAACCGGCTTACCAAATCATCACAAACAAAAGAATGCGACGCTCCAGTATCAAACAACACTCTAACTGGAACACCACAAATAGAAAGAGTACCTTGAACAACCACACTCTTCCCCTTCTCTTCAGCAGTAGGAGCTTTCGAAGACGATGGAACAGCCCCCAAAGCATAGGCTTGCACAACCTGCCTATCTTTCCTCGGTTCTGGACAATCCTTCTTGATATGTCCCAGCTTATCACAGTTGTAACACTTTCCCGGCACTTTGGGATTCTTACAATCTTTGTAAAGATGGCCCTTCTGCTGGCAGTTATAGCAAGTCACTTCACTCTTCGGCTTCTTCTGGCCATCCCTACCCCTCTGTTGCTGTTGTTTCCTCTTCTTATTGCCACTCTGCTGTGGTTTAGATCCTTCCCTGGTTACAGAAACAACAGATACTTCCTTAGGGAACAAACTCTCGTGCCTAAGAGCTTTTTCCACAAGCTTCTCAAACGGATCGTCCAGATGATCCACCAACTGCCTCCCAAGATAAGCATCCAGACCAGTCACAAACTTTTCATTCTTCTGGTAGGGAGAATCAATATACGATCTGGCATACTTAGACAAAGCTTCAAACTCAGAAATGTACTCAAGAACAGGCCTTCCCCCTTGCTTGAGCTCCACAAACCTCTTAAACAAGACAGATTTCTGGGAAGTAGAGATGAACTTAGCTTCAAATCTAACTTGGAATTGCTCCCAAGTAATCTCTTCTTCTGGAGTATCGATGGTGATAGAATTCCACCAATCAGCAGCTCTTCCCTGAAGCTGTCTCGATGCAAGCTTCCTCTTAGTTGCATCCTCAATCCCTAAGTCACCAAAGATTCTTTTGCAAGCATCAATCCATCTCTGCACCTCAATAGTCGACTCCGTCCCCAAGAAAACTTTCCCTCCAAGAGCAGTATAATCCTTGCAAAGCTTGGCAAAATCCACCGGTCTCGGAGCTTGGACTTGAACTCCCACATCCACAGATGATCCTGAAGCTGGTATTCTCCTCATGATTGAAGTCATCATGGCCTCAAACATAGGAGCATAATCAACAGCTTCCCTAGCATCACGGCTACCCCTCGCAGCTTGTCTCTCACTTCGACTCATCCTTAGTATCTGTAAAAAGAATGATTAGAACACCTTAAGAAACAACTGCATAAGGAGTTCAAATCCTCCTAAGCTACTATATTATATATAGTAATCATCCATCAAATTACAATTACGTCTCTCTTACGTAGTTACATCAGCGAGCGTTGGCTAAAATCGATTAACCAAAGCTCTGATACCAAATGTGACGACCGCCCATGACTCCCGCACCAAAACAAGGAAATAATGCGCTGAAAGGCGTGCCAGGCAGCCATGGACGATAGTCAGGGTAAAACAAAACAAAAGAATCTCTATCGTACAACTCACAGCGCATGGATAAAATACAATAGAGAAATATAATATAGTGAAGCTCCATAGAACAGAACATCATCATATAAGCATCACAGTAGTTTTATACAATCATCTACTCAAATCCATACATGAAAGCCTCACTACAAATCACTCAACCAAATACAGCAGCGGATACCCAGTACATATAGTAAGAAAACTAATATGCAAAGCCTCCTGCTCGTCTTCGACATCTTCATCGTAGAACTCCTAGCACAGCACCTGTCACCTGCTACCTAGTCTGCCCATCCCAACATGGATGAACAGCCCAAGGTAATAAGAGGAGACATAAAACCTTGAGTCAGACAAAGTCTTAGTGAGCAGTAAATCAACTATCAAGCATACCAAAAGAGCATAAAGGATAAAAGGAATAGGAACCAAACCATCCCACTCCACCTCTTTCTACAGTGATAGCCCCAGACATACACTAAGGAGAAGCAAGCATAACAACATAGACAATTAAGGTAAAGCGAATACCACTCGAGTCAAGGACGATGTTTTCCAAATACAAACCCCCAAGGCCTAAACCAAGATCAGATAAGCACCCAGAAAACACCGCTCTTGAAGCCGAATGATAATACAACCAAACATCCATGACTCTGGCTATCACTGTTATCCTTGCCTCGATTTCACCGTTAGTTGAATGACCATCTGTCAAGGGCTAATGGTAACCCCGGTTCTAACCATAACTCCGCACACTGCCTTGTGCCTAGGACTTATCTACTTTGCCCAGAGTACTCAACTACCTACCTGTAGTCTTTTGGGTGTCCCGACTACCTACCTGTAGTCGTTATGGGCGCCCCATGTACTCTTGCTTTTGAGCATGCTAGAACCTTCAACAACGACGAGATCCAAGCCTCCTAGCCATCCTTCTTGACGACTATCCTCATACAAGCTCAAGCTACCTCTTGAACAATCCATTATCAACCAACTTGAACTACTCTTCAAGTTATCAACATGCTTGGAATGATCCCTGCTTGGATTAAGCCAAGACTCACATCATACTTCGCTTCATCGCATCAAAGCAAAGTCTCAACTCAACAACATGGTTTGCCTCATCAAATCATGGCAAAGTCCCATCTCAACATCATCCAATCTATACATATGAGCTTCAACATCCGCTACATATGCCTTAAGCAGCTTTCACCATTCAAGAGCCTTCTTCCATAGCTTTTGAATCCTCTTTCATCATCT
Source organism: Allium cepa (assembly GCA_030765085.1). Taxonomy (NCBI): domain Eukaryota; kingdom Viridiplantae; phylum Streptophyta; class Magnoliopsida; order Asparagales; family Amaryllidaceae; genus Allium; species Allium cepa. The sequence goes on from CM060931.1 coordinate 890,928,717, forward strand.
TGTTCCAAATCAACTACTAGCTAACTTGGAAACAATCAAATCAATCATACATTCAAATAATCAATCATTCAAACAAGATCTATTAAGCAATTTAAGCAATATCAACTATAATGGGAATTTCGTAAATAAACGAGCAAAAGTCCAACATATGTGAAATCATGGTTTTTAGCATAGATCTATCAATTATAAAACATGGGTTTTGTCTCTAATGCTTATTAAACAAACTTGCATAAGTAAACATCTTCAAAAACCATGGATCTAGACTTAGATCTAAGAAAAATGCATGAAATCTCTAACTTTAACACCCAAACATGCCACCAATCCAATATACTCCTTTGGATCCGCGTGAGAGATAACTACCACTCACCAAATCACCCAAACACTACAAAAACTACACACTTCAGATCTGGACAGCGAAGATCAAGGTTTGATCCGGCAATATCTCGCTCCAATCGATGAATTCTAGCTCGAACGGATGAAGATCTTCAACTTTGGCACTTGGATCTTCGATCTCGATCTTCGATCTTGGATGGATGTTAGAATTAGATTGGAATGGAGAAAAGAAGATGAAGAAATGTTGTAGTCGAGTCTTCAAAATGGCAGCACTTCGTCGCTTCAAAAACCGGTGCCAAAAAGTGAGCCGAACCCCTCTATTTATAGGCTGGAACCTCCCTGAGTCGTCGCCCCATGAGTCGGTCCCGACTCATCATGAGTCGTCCACGACTCATCTCCTGCCGACTCACGACCTAGCACAGCCGACCCTGCGACTTAACTATACAACATATACTGCCGACTTAACACTAACCCAGATGCCGACTTAAATTCTACCGACTCAAAGACCTAACGACTCAACACAGCAAGAAGGTCACACGACTTAAGACACATACGACTTATCCCGGCCGACCTAAGCCTAATCCTTATCCCACGAGACACGACTCAAAAGCCTAAGTCCCCAACGACTTATCCACTAAGTCGGCCCACCGACCTAAGCCTTAGATCTTATAGACCGTTAACCCCTATAAGCCGCTACAACCTTAAGTCGTCTAAGCCCCTTGAGTCGGTCCCTATGAGTCGGTCACGACTCGTCACCTAACTTGCTAACTCGCACAAGCCTATAGGTCGTTACCCCTCTTAACTCGTTAGCTCCTTAGGTCGTATAACTTCCTGGGTTGGCCAAAGCCTTAAGTCGTTACTTCCACTAACTCGTACACGACCTAACCACTATCCCACTAAGTCGTGTATGACTTAGACCCTAGGCCCACTGAGTCGTTATCTCGTATATTTCCTTAACCCGTTAGCTACCTTGCACACAGTTGACTCGTGCCCAAGCTAACTCGCTAACGACTCATAGTTTCTTAACTCGGCAACCCTATGAGTCGGTCACGACTCAAGCTAGAGGCAACACAATCAACACTATCGACCTGCAAATTCTACGATTTATCGACACGTAAAAATACGGGTCGTTACATTGTTCGTGTTGTAAATATGTGTTGCATTCTGTTGTGTCATTAACGACCTTGTTAGGTCGTAGGTCGTCTTGTATTGAGTCGCTGTGTGTTTGTTAAGTCGTGTAATCTGTTGAGTCGTATATGGGTAGGTCGCTAGCGATCTAAGTTGAGTCGTGTGAATTGATAGGTCGCGAACGACCTAGTGAGGCATGAGTTGTAAGCCTATAAATAGGCATGGTGATGGTCATTTTAAGGTGGATTTTTTGAATGAAAAACTTTGTTTGAGTGCTTTGTGCCTCTTTGAAATTGGTAGTTGAGTGTGATCTCCTATCTCCACTTTCGGTTATTCGAGTGCGCTCGAATCAACGATTGTTGAAGCCAATTCACGGTATCAAGTGCGCTTGATCAACGTTTGAAGAATTGTAGATCTTCTTTCACGGTATCATGCGCGATCAACGTGTCGAAGATAACTAAAATTCGGTATCTTTGCGATCAACGAATTTGGGCATTTCAGTATTTTAATCCACCGTTTGCTACTTTCACCGTTCCATCTATTTTTCCGTAATTCTGCTGCGTCGGTTTGGTATCAGAGCTAGACTTAGCCAATCATGGCTAAGCCGAGTCTTGGAGCCATGGAGTTTGAAGTTTGTTGTTCATCGTGTTCATCATTTGTTGCAACAAGTTGGGTGTTTTCGATACATTTCATTTTGGATCAAAGTTGGAAAGGTGTTTGAGTTTGAGCCGTGTTGGGTAGAACCGTGCATCACTTTGTGAGAAGTATTTGAAACCGAGCTAGTGGTTGAGCGAGCTAAGGAAGGAGCTTGTGCGAGCTTGAGATAGGTCGCTCCAGACCAAACCGAGCTAAGTCTTGGTTGAGTTGAAGTTTTAATTGAAAATTTGTGAAGTTTTTGAAGTATTTGTGTTGATTCAATCATGCCGCCAAGAAGAGCTAACTGACATCAAAACATGGAAGCGTTGTATCGAAGGGAAGAAGCCGAGCAGATGGAACAACACATTAATGAGAAATTTGATGAAGGCATTGGAAAGCTAGAGAAGTTGATGATTGATATGAATCAAACTCAAAGGAGGAGATCACCAGTCTCGAACCATGGAGGAAACCGAGTTTCGCCATCGGTTACGGAAGCGAGGAGGGTGTCGCCATAATCTTTTAGAGAAAGAAGAGAAACATCAATTTCATCAAGGAGAGATCACCATGACTATGGACATGAAGAGAGGAGAACTCCACGAGAATTTGAAAATGAGCCATATAGAGATGAAGACAGACATAGTAGAAGAGACATGCGTGATCAAAGGGATGTTGATGGTCGAGATCGATATAGACGTACATTTGATTTTGATGAAGAGGGTGATAGAGCTAGCTTTCATTATCGAGATCGAGACCAAGTTCGAAATTCATATCGAGATGTAGATGATGATCGACGATGGGAGTCAAGTATGAAGATGGAAATTCCAGAATTCAAAGGTGGAATGGTAGCAGAAGAATTTCTGGATTGGTTGTCTAATGTTGAAGAGATCTTTGATTTCAAAGAAGTTCCGGAAAATCGTCGAGTGAAGTTGGTTGCTACTAGGTTGAGGGGGAGAGCTATGGCGTGGTGGCAGCAAACCAAACTTACACGAGAACGGAAGGGGAAGTCGAAGATTGAATCATGGGAGAAGATGAAGAAACTGATGAAAGCTACATTTTTACCTTACAATTATCAATCACTTATGTATCAGAGGTTGCAGAATATGAGGCAAGGGACAAAGACTGTTAATGATTATGCTGATGAATTTTATCAACTGATTGCTCGAAATGACATCATGGAGACGGAGGAACAATTGACTGCTAGGTTTAGTGGGGGGTTGAGAATGTAGATACAGGATATGGTGAACATGTTTGATCCTAGATCTGTTTCAGAAGCACATCAGAAAGCGTTGGCTTGGGAAAAACAAGAGAGACGTGGAGGTGGTGTGTTTACAAGTTCCAATATTAAGAACAAAGGTGCTAATGGGAGTTCCAATGTTTTAAAAGCTGTCAGTAAACCATTTGTGAATGAAGTGGCGAAGGCAAAGGTCAACAACAGTTTCAAATGTTACAATTGCCAAGAAGTAGATCACAAGAGTAATGAATGTCTGAAGCCGAAGAAACGAACTATGATTGTTGAAGTTGAAGGTGAGGATGTTGGGGAAGGTTATCCTAGTCCAGTTGAGGAGGATGAACAGGATATCACGTGAGGAGATGAAGGATGTAATCTTATGATGAGGAGATCTTGTTTGATACCGAAAGAGGTAGAAGAAGCTAGTTGGTTGAGGAGTAACAACTTTCAGTCGACATGCACTATTCTGGGAAAAGTTTGTAAATTTGTGATTGGTGCAGGAAGTTGTGACAATATCATTTCTACTGAAGCTATGAGGAAGTTGAATTTGAAGACGGAGAAGCATCCAAACCCTTACAAGTTAGCGTGGTTGAGAAAAGGAGGAGAGGTGAAGTTGGACAGGCGAGTTCAAGTTCCATTTTTTATTGGGAAGAAGTATAAAGACGAGATCTGGTGTGATGTTGTGAAGATGGATGTTTGTCACTTGCTTTTGGGAAGACCATGGCAGTATGATCAAGCAGTGCAGCATGGAACCAATAGCTACAGCTTTATATTTGAAGGTGTTAAGATCATTTTGGTTCCAAAGAAGAGATAGCAAGGAGAGAGCAAATTAGAGGAAATTGAGGAGCTGAAGACTTTGTTGACTTTGAAAGAATTTATTGAAGAAGTAGAGGAAGGTCCAGAGGTATTTTTGTTGATTGGATGTGAAACGACTGAATCTGTTGAAATCCCAGAGGAAGTAAAGCCAGTAATAGAAGAATTCAGTGATGTGTTTCCTAAAGAGTTACCAACAGAATTTCCACCGTTGAGGGATATTCAACATCAAATTGATCTTGTGCCAGGGGCAGTATTACCAAACAGACCACATTACAGGATGAGTCCTAAGGAGCATGAGGAACATTAGAAGGCGGGTAGAGGAGTTGTTAGAACATGGGCGTGTTCAGGAGAGCTTGAGTCCTTGTGCAGTGCCAGCTTTATTGGTACCAAAGAAGGATGGGACGTGGAGAATGTGTACGGACTGTCGGGCTCTAAACAAGATCACTGTGAGATACAGATTTCCTATGCCGAGGTTTGATGATTTGATCGACCAATTGAGTGGAGCTGTTGTGTTCTCAAAGATTGACTTGAAGAGTGGATACCATCAGATTCGTATTAGACCGGGTGATGAGTGGAAGACTGCTTTTAAAACGAGGGAAGGTTTATACGAATGGCTGGTTATGCCGTTTGGCTTGTCAAATGCTCCAAGTACTTTTATGAGGGTGATGAACCAGATATTCAGACCATTCATTGGGAAGTTTGTAGTAGTTTACTTTGATGATATTTTGATCTACAGTGCGAGTATGGAAAAACATGTCCAGCATTTGCATGAAGTACTGTTGACTCTACGACAGGAGCAGTTCTATGCAGCAGCAAAGAAGTGCGTGTTTATGACGGACAGTGTTTTATTTCTGGGGTATGTTTTGTCAAAGGAAGGTATTCAAGTGGATGAAAATAAAGGGAAGCTATCAGGAGTTGGCCACAACCCAAGACAATTACTGAAGTAAGGAGTCTTCATGGGTTGGTATCTTTTTATCGAAGATTCATTCCACACTTTAGCAGTGTAATGGCACCTGTAACCGATTGCATGAAAGGAAAGAAGTTCGTGTGGACAGAGGAAGCAGAGTTAGCTTTTGAGAAGGTTAAAACACTTTTAACGTCGGCACCAATTCTAGTTTTACCGGATTTTCAATTGTTGTTTGAGTTACATACTGATGCTTCGAAGGTTGGAATTGGAGGGGTATTGAGTCAGAGAGGAAGGCCAGTTGCTTATTTCGGTGAGAAATTGTCTGGAGCCAAGTTGAGATATAGTACTTATGATGTTGAGTTTTACGCAATTGTTCAAGCAGTGAAGATCTGGAGACATTATCTGTTTCAAAAGGAGTTTGTTCTTTATACGGATCAAGAAACTTTGAAGCATTTGCAAGGGCAGGACACGATTTCAGCTAGGCACGCTTCATGGGTCGCGTATCTGCAACAGTTTACTTTTGTTGTGAAACACAAGTCAGGAGTGACGAATCGTGTTGCTAATGCTTTGAGCAGGAGGAATCATTTGTTGACAACAATAAAGGTTGAGGTGACAGGGTTTGAATTGTTACCAGAGCTGATTGAAGAAGATCCTTACTTTATGAAATTTTTGAAAAGGTCAAGGAGGGGAATTCTAATGAATTTTTGTTGGTGGATGGTTTTCTGTTTAAGGGAAATCGATTATGTATATCGGATAGTAGTTTGAGAATGAAGATTATCAAGGAGTTGCACGAGGAAGGACATGTAGGAAGGGATCGCACATTACAGTTGATTTCTCAATCTTACTTTTGGTCGTCAATGAGGAAAGAGGTTGAAAGATTTGTGGAGAGATGTCATATCTGTCATGTTTCGAAGGGAATAGCGACCAATGCAGGATTATATATGCTGTTACCTGTACCGACCAAACCTTGGGTTGATGTGAGTATGGATTTTGTTTTGGGGTTGCCTAGAACTCAAAGGGGGAACAATTCCTTTTATATGGTGGTTGACCGATTTTCGAAAATGTCACATTTTATTGCTTGTAAGAAGACGGCAGATGCTGTTCATGTTGCTCGGTTATATTTCAAAGAGATCTATCGACTTCATGGGTTGCCAGAGTCTATTGTTTCAGATAGAGATACTCGCTTTTTGAGTCATTTTTGGCTATGTTTGTGGAAGATGGTCGGAACGAAGCTGAATTTTAGTAGCGCTTATCATCCGCAAACTGATGGACAAACGGAGGTGGTGAATAGATCATTGGGAAATTTATTACGGTGCCTTGTGAAAGATAATCTGAAGAGCTGGGATGTGAAGTTATGTCATGCGGAGTTTGCTTATAATCATGCGGTTAATCGAAGCACAGGTTTCAATCCATTTCAGATTGTATATTCAAGCTTGCCAAAGGGGCCGTTGGATTTAACGATATTGCCGCAACCGAACGGGATAGTTGAACGAGCTGCTGATTTTGTTGATGGTTTGACAGAATGTCACAGAATCGTTCAAGAACGATTGGAAAAGTCGAACGAGAAGTATAAACGATCTGCGAATTTGAAGCAACGAAGTGTTGAGTTTAATGAAGGAGATTCAGTGTATGCTGTCTTAAAGAAGGATCGTTTTCCAGTGGGAGCATACAATAAACTTAAAACTCGAAAGATTGGTCCTGTAGAGATTGTGAAACGTATCAGTGAAAACGCTTACAGGTTGAAGCTGCCGGAGGATGTGTATACTTCTGGTGTGTTTAATATTAAACATTTAATACCTTATTATGGGGATGAACAAACCGATGGGAAAGAACTTTTAAATTCGAGGACGAATTTTTCCCAACCAGGGGAGGATTATGCAGCCCAGCCGAGTGACAAAGCAATGGAATTCACCAACTCATTGGATTTGGGTCGTTCCAAGGCTTTAGGTCGCTCACGACCTAGTGTGGAGGTAGTGGAGATAGGTCGGCAGCGACCTAGTGTGAAGACTGGTCGTTCAAGCGACCTAAGAAGTCTAAAGGTCCAACCCAGCGAGTTAACAAAACAGTTTTTAGGTCGCTCGTGACCTAGTGGAGACTCGCGACTTAACGAAGGTCGCTCGCGAGTTAACTAGCAAAGCATGAAGACACTCATGCGAGTTAACGAGTTAAACCATAGGTCGCTAAAGGGTTACGACCTAACGAAGCAACGACTTAACGAGTTAAGCAAACCGGTGAGCATTTCCTTAGGTCGCTCCGATCCTTCAAGTTGCGACCTTGCGTGTTACGTCCTATGTTAGGTCGTTGGAGGCGGATATGATTATGCCGAAGTGCGATAGGTCGCGACAACGAGTTACGACCTAAGTTGGGTCGCATGAAGGTTTCCTGAAGCTGTTTTTTCTTGAGTCGCTACAGTTATGGGTCGTGTTTGTTTAGGTTGCGTGGGTTGTATTTTAGGTCGTAAGTCGTATGTTCCTTGAGTTGTTTGTGTTGTAAATATGTGTTGCATTCTGTTGTGTTGTTAACGACCTTGTTAGGTCGTAGGTCGTCTTGTATTGAGTCGCTGTGTGTTTGTTAAGTCGTGTAATCCGTTGAGTCGTATATGGGTAGGTCGCTAGCGATCTAAGTTGAGTCGTGTGAATTGATATGTCGCGAACGACCTAGTGAGGCGTGAGTTGTAAGCCTATAAATAGGCATGGTGGTGGTCATTTTAAGGAGGATTTTTTGAATGAAAAACTTTGTTTGAGTGCTTTGTGCCTCTTTGAAACTGGTAGTTGAGTGTGATCTCCTATCTCCACTTTCGGTTATTCGAGTGCGCTCGAATCAAAGATTGTTGAAGCCAATTCACGGTATCAAGTGCGCTTGATCAACGTTTGAAGAATTGTAGATCTTCTTTCACGGTATCGTGCGCGATCAACGTGTCAAAGATAGCTGGAATTCGATATCTTTGCGATCAGCGAATTTGGGTATTTCAGTATCTTCAATCCAGCGTTTGCTACTTTCACTGTTCCATCTATTTTTCCGTAATTCCGCTGCATCAAAAGTAGTTTTTTAAAAAAAAAAGGTAAAAGGGGATTATTTCCTAAGTTATAGTACTGCATTTTATCTATTTTTCAACGTTTTGTTTTAAGCTATTGGAAGTATCTTTTTTAAAGGTAAAACGGGGTAATTTCTTAAGTTATAGTACAACATTTTGTTTTAAGCTATTGGAAGTAGTTTTTTTTAAAAGGTAAAAAGGGGTAATTTCTTAAGTTATAGTACAGCATTTTTGTCTATTTTACAGCGTTTTGTTTTAAGCTATTGGAAGTGGTTTTTTTTTAAAAAAAAGGTGAGAAGGGTTAATTTCTTAAGTTATAGTATAGCATTTTGTCTATTTTACAGCGTTTTGATTTAAGCTATAGGAAGTATTTTTTTTTTTAAAAATGGTAAAAAGGGGTAATTTCTTAAGTTATAGTACAACATTTTGTCTATTTTACAGCGTTTTATTTTAAGCTATTTTAAGTAGTTTTTTTAAAAAGGTGAAAAGGGATAATTTCTTAAGTTATAATACAACATTTTGTCTGTTTTACAGCATTTTGTTTTAAGCAATTGGAAGTAGTTTTTTTTAAAGGTAAAAAAGGGTAATTTCTTAAGTTATAGTACAGCATTTTGTCTTTTTTACAGCGTTTTGTTTTAAGCTATTGTAAGTAGTTTTTTTAAAAAAGATAAAAAGGGGTAATTTCTTACGTTATAGTACAGAATATTTGTCTATTTACAGCGTTTTGGTTTAAGATATTGGAAGAAGTTTTTTTAAAAAAAAATGGTAAAAAGGAGTAATTTCTTAAGTTATAGTAAAACATTTTGTCTATTTTACAGCGTTTTGTTTTAAGCTTTTGGAAGTAATTTTTTTTAAAAGGTAAAAAGGAGTAATTTCATAAGTTATAGTACAACCTTTTGTCTATTTTACAGCGTTTTGTTTTAAGCTATTGGAAGAATTTTTTTTTAAAGGTAAGAAGGGGTAATTTCTCAAGTTATAGTACAACATTTTGTCTTTTTTACAGCATTTTGTTTTAGGCTATTGGAAGTAGTTTTTTTAAAAAAAAGGTAAAAAGGGATAATTCCTTAAGTTATAGTACAACATTTTGTCTTTTTAACAGCGTTTTGTTTTACGCTATTGGAAGTAGTTTTAAAAAAAAAAAGGTAAAATAGGGTAATTTCTTAAGTTATATTATAACATTTTGTCTATTTTACAGCGTTTTGTTTTAAGCTATTGGAAGTAGTTTTTTTAAAAAAAAAGATATAAAGGGGTTACATATTAAGTTAATAGTACAACATTTTGTCTACTTTACAGCGTTTTGTTCTAATCTATTGGAAATAGTTTTAAAAAAAATATATTAACAAGGGGTAATTTCTTAAGTTATAGTATAACATTTTGTCTGTTTTATAGTGTTTTATTTTAAGATATTGGAAGACGGTTTTTTTAAAAGGTAAAAATGGGTAATTTCTTAAGTTATAGTACAACATTTTGTCTATTTTACAGTGTTTTGTTTTAGGCAATTTGAAGTAGTTTTTTTAAAAAAAAGTAAAAAGGGGTAATTTCTTAATTTATAGTACAGCATTTTGTGTATTTTACAGCATTTTGTTTTAGGAAATTGGAAGTAGTTTTTTTTTTCAAAAAAGGTTAAAAGGGGTAATTACTTAAGTTATAGTACAACATTTTGTCTATTTTACATTGTTTTGTTTTAAGCTATTGGAATTAGCTTTTTTTTAAAAAGGTAAAAAGGGGCAATTTCTTAAGTTTTTTTTAAGCATTTTGTCTATTTTACAGCGTTTTGTTTCAAGCTATTGGAAGTAGTTTTTTTTAAAAGTAAAAAGGGGTAATTTCTTAAGTTATACTACACCATTTTATCTTTTTTACACCGTTTTGTTTTAAGCTATTGAACGTATTTTTTTTTTAAAAAGGTAAACATGGGCAATTTCTTAAGTTATAGTACGACATTTTTGTCTGTTTTACAGCGATTTGTTTTAAGCTATTGAAAGTAGTTTTTTTCTAAAAGGTAAAAAGTGGTAATTTATTAAGTTTTAGTACAACATTTTTTCTATTTTATAGTGTTTTGTTTTAAGCTATTGGAAGTAGTTTTTTTTAAAAGTTAAAAAGGGGTAATTTCTTAAGTTATAGTACATCATTTTGTCTTTTTTATAGCGTTTTGTTTTAAGCTATTGCAAGTAGTTTTTTAAAATAAAAAGGTAAAAAGGGGTAATTTCCTAAGTTATAGTACAGCATTTTTGTCTATTTTACAGCGTTTTGTTTTAAGCTATTGGAAGTAGTATTTTTTTAAAAAAAGGGGTAATTTCTTAAGTTATAGTACAACATTTTGTCTATTTTACGGCGTTTTGTTTTAAGCTATAGGAAGTAATTTTTTTTAAAAAGGTTAAAAGGGGTAATTTCTTAAGTTATAATACAACATTTTGTCTATTTTACAGCATGTTGTTTTAGGCTATTCGAAGTAGTTTTTTTTAAAGGTAAAAGGGGTTAATTTCTTAAGTTATAGTACGACATTTTGTCTTTTCTACAGCGTTCTATTTTAGGCTATTAGAAGTAGATTATTTTCAAAAAAGGAAAAGAGGGGTGATTTTTTTATTTATAGTACAACATTTTTGTCCATTTTACAGCGTTTAGTTTTAAGCTATCGGAAGTTGTTTTTTTTTAAAAAAAATGTAAAAAGGTGTAGTTTCTTCAGTTATAGTACAACATTTTTGGTTATTTTATAGCGTTTTATTTTGAGCTGTTGGAAGTAGTTTTGTTTTAAAAAAGGTAAAAAAAAGGGATAATTTCTCAAGTTGTACTATAACATTTTGTCTTTTTTACAGCCTTTTTTTTAAGTTATTGGAAGTAGTTGTTTTTTAAAAAGGTAAAAAGGGGTAATTTCTTAAATTATAGTACAACATTCTTGTCTATTTTACAGCGTTTTGTTTTAAGCTATTGGAACTAGTTTTAAAAAAATGTAAAAGGGGTAATTTCTTAAGCTATAGTACAACATTTTGTCTTTTTTACAACGCTTTGTTTTAAGCTATTGGAAGTTTTTTTTAGAATGGTAAAAAGGGGTAATTTCTCAAGTTATTGTACAACATTTTGTCTATTTTACAGCGTCTTTTTAAGCTATTGGAAGTAGTTTTTTTAAAAGTTAAAAATGGGTAAATTCTTAAGTTATAATACTACATTTTGTCTTTTTATAGCGTTTTGTTTTAAGCTATTGGAATTATTATTTTTAAAAAGGTAAAAGGAGATAATTTCTTAAGTTATAGTACAACATTTTTGTCTATTTTAAAGCGTTTTGTTTTGAGCTATTCAAAGTAGTTTTTTTTAAAAAAAGGTAAAAAGGGGTAATTAAGTTATAATACAGCATTATGTCTATTTTACAGCGTTTCGTTTTAAGCTATTGGAAGTTCCTTTTTTTTAAAGGTAAAAGGGGTAATTTCTATAGTTTTAGTACACCATTTTGTCTTTTTTACACTGTTTTTTTTATGCTATTGGAAGTAGTTTTTTGGAAAAAAAAAGGTAAAAGGGGTTAATTTCTTAAGTTATAGTACAGCATTTTGTCTATTTTACAGCATTTTTTTGAGCTATAGGAAGTATTTTTAAAAAAAAAAGGTAAAAAGGGATAATTTCTTAAGTTATAGTACAGAATTTTATCTGTTTTACAGTGTTTTGTTTTAAGCTATTTGAAGTAGTTTTTTTTAAGAGTTAAAAGGGATAATTTCATAAGTTATAGTACAACATTTTGTCTTTTTTACAGTGTTTTGTTTTATGCTATTGGAAGTAGTTTTTTTTTCTAAAAAAGGTACAAGGGGTAATTTCTTAAGTTATAGTACAACATTTTTGTCTATTTTACAGCATTTTGTTTTAAGCTATTGGATGAAGTTTTTTTTCAAAAAAAGGTAAAACTGCGTAATTTCTTAAGTTATAGTACAACATTTTGTCTATTTTACAACGTTTTGTTTTAGGCTTTTGGAAATATTTTTTTTAAAAGGTAAAAAGGGGTACTTTCATAAGTTATAGTACAGCATTTTGTTTTAAGCTATTGGAAGTAGTTTTTTTAATAGATAAAAAGGGGTAATTTCTCAAGTTATAGTACAGCATTTTGTCTTTTTTACAACGTTTTGTTTTAGGCTATTGGAAGTAGTTTTTTAAAAAAATAGGAAAAAAGGGGTAATTTCTTAAGTTATAGTACAACATTTTGTCTTTTTTACAGCGTTTTGTTTTAAGCTATTAGAAGTAGTTTTTTTAAAAAAAAAAGGTAAAAAGGGGTAATTTATTAAGTTATAGTACATCATTTTATTTTAAGCTATTGGAAGTAATGTTTTTAAAAGAGGTAAAAAAGGGTAATTTCTTAAGTTATAGTACAACATTTTGTCTATTTTACAATGTTTTGATTTAAGCTATTGGAAGTAGTTTTTTTTTTAAAAAGCTAAAAGGTGGTAATTTCTCAAGTTATAGTACATTATTTTGTCTATTTTATAGCGTTTTGTTTTAAGCTATTGGATGTAGTTTTTTTTAAAAGTAAAAAGGGGTAATTTTTTAAGTTAGAGTACAACATTTTGTCTTTTTTACAGTGTTTTGTTTTAAGCTATTGTAAGTAGTTTTTTTAAGAAAAAAAGGTAAAATGGGGTAATTTCTTCAGTTGTAGTACAGCATTTTCTCTCTATTTTACAACGTTTTGTTTTAAGCTATTGGAAGTAAAAAAAATTAAAAAAAGGTAAAATGGGGTAATTTCTTAAGTTATAGTACAATATTTTGTCTATTTTACAGCGTTTTGTTTTAAGCTATTGGAAGTAGTTTTTTTAAAAAAAAGATAAAAAAGGGTAATTTCTTAAGTTGTAGCACAACATTTTCTCTATTTTACAACGTTTTGTTTTAAGCTATCGGAAGTAAAAAAAATTTTAAAAAAAGTTAAAATGGGGTAATTTCTTAAGTTATAGTACATCATTTTGTCTATTTTACACCGTTTTGTTTTAAGCTATTGGAAGTAGTTTTTAAAAAAAAAAAGATATAAAGGGGTAATTTCTTAAGTTAACAGTACAGCATTTTGTCTACTTTACAACGTTTTGTTTTAAGCTATTGGAAGTAGTTTTTAAAAAAAATGGTAATAAGGGGTAATTTCTTAAGTTATAGTACAACATTTTGTCTATTTTACAGTGTTTTGTTTTAAGCTATTGGAAGATGTTTTCTTTAAAAGGCAAAATTGGGTAATTTCTTAAGTTATAGTACAGCTTGTCTATTTTACAGTGTCTTGTTTTAGGCAATTGGAGGTAGTTTCTTTTTAAAAAAGGTAAAAAGTGGTACTTTCTTAAGTTATAGTACTGCATTTTTGTCCATTTTACAGCGTTTTGTTTTAGGCAATTGGAAATAATTTTTTTTTAAAGTTAAAAGAGGTAATTTCTTAAGTTATAGTACAACATTTTGTCTATTTTACAATTTGTTTTATGCTATTGGAATTATTATTTTTTTTAAAAAGGCAAAAAGGTATAATTTCTTAAGTTATAGTACAACATTTTGTTTTAAGCTATTGGAACTGGTTTTTTTTAAAGAAAGGTAAAAAGGGGTAATTTTTTAAGTTATAATACAACATTTTGTCTATCTTACAGCATTTTGTTTTAAGCTATTTATAACGAACCTAACTCGACCTTCGAAAATCGGCACCGAATACGACGCTCGTATTCAAATGCCGCAGATCCAAACTTCGAATCTGGTTCGCCGGAGCTTATAACACATTAAGTACAACGCAGCGGTAGAAAAACAATATATCAATATACAGTATTGATACAATATCTGATACAATGAATATCAATATACAACAGAGATATGATACAAGACAATAGCAATGGAAAGGAAACAAGATAACACCAACAGTGGAACAAATCTCCAATATGATCTTCAAGAAAGAACTCCATCATCGGTAATCTCTATCTCTAAAGCACCAATCCAGAAATAGCTCGAACTCCCAATAACGATGCACAAAGATAAGCAAGTGCAGCCTAATCCAAAGACTGAACTAGCTCCAGATAATCTACTAAACCTGACTATTTGAAAAACCCAACTCTAGACTGCCCGTGTGGGAAAATTGTGGGCACCCAGAGTTTAGGAAAGGTACAATAAACTCCAGGTCATTCATGGAAGTGGTATGAGCAAACAAAAGCTGTTTGGTCTTTAAAACAAACAAAAGAATTATAATTTGAAATCCGCAATGCTTTTTAGAAAATGAAACTACCATAAGGCCTCCCGCCACACACACAATACAAACGCGACTTGGAGGAGATTTCTCCTTATGATAGTCTAATATGCTTAATACAAGAAAAATTCTTTGACATTATTACTAGTGCATAGTGTAGAAAAACCATTCGAAAGTACAATGTTAATCCTAGCTAGCATAGGTACCATGATACTATGCCTACTATAGCTACCACCTGAGGTGGTAGGTAATACAATTGCAATTGTAAAGGGCTCGTATTGTTTTGATTGGATTTCCAATAAATGGTCAGGCTCAGGAACTTCCTACTGTCCATGGGTACGCCTCTCGCGGGACGTCCCGAGAACCTAACCGGATCTCTGCCAACACAAGGTCGGGTTACCTCTGTAACTAGGTAAGTACTACTCGAGCGTGCCATCCCCCGGTCCTTTAGGACCTTTATCCGAGGTACCTCTAATCCAACAATCACAAACAATCACAAAGTAATAGATCTGCAGTATCCACATGAGTGAAATATCCGGGCTCCATACCATGATACCGCCCTTTTCCAGAAGGGAATGACAAACCCTAAAGGGTGCGACCTTCATAAGCTTGTCGCATCTTTCCTGTTTCGACCATTTTCGGGGTGTGAGGTCCTGATGTAGTCTCGTCCACAAAGCTATGCTTTATACAAAAGGAATGCTTTGATTAACAAATGATACAGAGCAGCACTCAGCATGACACACTACCAAATTCGGAGTATATCACTGATAAATATCAACTACATAAACTCTGAGCTCGTACGTCTCAGAGAAGGGTGTTAAGCTAAGAGAATAAATTCTCCGCCACCAAGCAGAAATGTATTTAATAGAGATTAGTTTAATATCTCAAAGTGTAGTGTCAGACATACAACCATACAAGTCTGTCCCGGGTTCGAACAGAACCGAAGGCACTTCCGAAGAAGCCCTTGCAAATCCCGGTATCCGCAATCTCGATTGGACTTCCCATCACATATGGAGAACTCTATACCGGAGCAACTTAGTGCAGAGTCAATCGACAGGTTATCCTATCGTTCTCGAAGACACTCGGTCTTCGACACCGGTCTTCAAATGCAATCCATAACGTCGTATCATTACTCGGAATGGGTTATATGACACAAGGTCCTCTCCCGGCTAAACCAAATAGTGAGCTCAATATTTAAAAATATATGGATATGGGATTTTTAGTTAAGTCACAACTTAAAAATCCAAAGCTTTTCTTTTACATGGTAAAACAAATTACCATTTCAAATCATTAAACAAAAAGATTCGTTTCACAAAGTTCACCTAGCTTCACAAAGATCTATTCATAGATTTCAAAATAATTCCCATTTCAATTTGATTTACTCATTAAATCTTTAAATTAAAGATTTAACTTATAGCTTTCAAATCTGTTCCCAATGATTTATTCATAACTTGGAAACTATTTTCATTTTAGACTTGAAATCCTTTTAACACAAATTGGAAGTTCATTTCTTATGTGAAAGCTTTTATTAGTTGAAAACAAAAAGTTTTCATTTCGAAAAATCCATTTTCATTTATACAAGTTAAAATCTTTGGGTTAAATTCAAATTCCCAAAAAAACACTTTTAAAATGGTTTAAAAACCAATATAAACCCATTTATAAGTTGAATAACCTTTTTAAACCCTAGTTTCCAAATCATAGAATTCAATTTCAAATATTGAATTCAAATTTAAATCAAATTATTTAAATTTCAAAACTCAATCAAGTTATTCAAAATAACTTTTATTTTTTGAAATTCATTTTCACAAGCTTTCAATTCTAATTCCGAAACTATTATGGATTCAAAAATTCAATCTTTAAAAACTATTTCAAAATCTGCGACTTAACCAATTTCCATGTGCAATCCATATTTGTGTGTGTATAAGTGTGGTCCAGGGGTTTAACACAATAGAAGTGCAACATTATCGATCAGTAAATATTCAAATACAGCAACATATTTCGATAAGCGGTATAAACTATAACGCTTATCTTTCAGTCACAGATCACAGATATGTATCACAGAAAATAAATTACACTAAACACCGCTTAAATCAAACAGGGCATCACAATCAGGGATATCAAACAATTCAATCATCCAATAGAATCCAAACATACATAAGTAAGATCAGATAATTGTCTGATTAATTCAAATCAGATTAACTACTTGTGAATTACTAATCCTGGTTAATTGGCATTACAAATCATTTTTGATACATTATTCTTTAATCATTTATTAATTAACCATTAATAATAAATTAATTAACCTTTAATTATAATAAATCAACCTTTAATTATTAAATAATTAACCTTTAATCATTTAATTCACCATTTAATTAATTATCTTTAATTGATTAATTAACCCTTAATTAATTAATTACCGTTAGATTAATTACCCTAAATTAGTTGCGATAAGTGATTATCCGTAAACTTAAACCAATGTTAATCACTCGATTAATTCACTTTTAATCATTAATTAATTGCTTTAATTAAGTAATTATCTTTAAGAAATTTAATTTATTTCATTAATTAATTACATTAATTAATTTATCCTCAATTATAAATTTAGTTTACCTTATATTAATAATTAATTATCTTCAATTAATTACGATAGTTAATTAATCCTTAATTAACAATCGTTCCCTAATCACCTTCATTAATTAATCATTTCTTAATTAATTTTCTTAATTAATTTATTCTTAATTATATTAATTAATTAATCGTTAATTAATTATCATTAAATTATCCTTAGTTAGTTACCATTTAATTAATTATCCTAAATTAATTAACCTTAAATTATTAAGTAGTTATCCTTTAATTACTTAATTAATCTTTAATTAGGACGTTATTCATTAAGTAATTAACCTTCTACCATTGATATTCTATTATTATTTAACTAGCAATTAATTTACCTTTAATTACTTATATTAACAAATCATAAATTACTTAATTAATTAAAAGATAAACCATTTTATCTTTATTTTTACTTTAATTACATCACTTATTTAAATTACATTAAATGTTTAACATTGATTTAAGAAATCCTTGGCGAACCATTTCTTGATTATACCATTAAATTACGCTTTGGAAATTAAATTAATCATCTTGATAAAACTATTACCAAATCGTATTAATAAGTTTTTAAAACACTTAATCCTGAAGAAATAAATCAACCCTGTAAATAAGTTTACTTTAAAAAAAATTATTTATGTCCTTTTAAAACTTATTCAATTCAATAAGCTACAAAATCATTTATTCAAAGTTTATCAAATCTTCTACCCCAATTTATGCAGAACATTCACGGATTCCAGTTGTTACAAAAATTGGCAAAGCCAATTACTTCGAGCACTCCCTACCATTGCTTCAACCTACTTCCCAAAAACAAATCATCGCTGATACACAGTGACACAGGTGTATGTGCAAATACGTTCAGGCCATCTTCGATTGGCGCCGCAGCCATCATCGCATCGGCGATGTCGTCGACAATCAAGTCGGCGACCCAGAAAACTCGAAAGCTCATCAACACGGAATCGAGCAAATTTGAGACCAATTATTCATTCCTGTAACCCACTCGATCGCCAAAACCCAATTCGCCACGCCGCGTGACGACACCGGAGACCAAGCGAGCTTGACCAAAGCTCGGCCACTCACCCACGAACCTTCTCCCGCACATGCGATCGGCTACAACATACTGTCGACGATGAAATTTCCTCGTTAAAACTGTGCTAACAAACTGGTCTAAAACCTTAGAATCACGCCGTGCAATCACCATAGCTATCAAAAATTTCAACGAGTATTTTTCTTTTGATCCCACCTCCACGAACTACCCCTGAGATCCAGTACGACCCATCCATCATCGCAGGTCACCGTAATTCGTCGAATAAAAGAAAATCGATCATCTCGAAATTTTTTATCATTCATAATGTTAAAAATTAGGATTCCCACGTCTAAATTCATGTTTTTGCAACACTAATCAATTTGTATAATCAAAACATACAATTTTAAACATTGAATTTTCCGTTATCATTTTGATTTTATACTGAGATTCATCATTTTATAAGCCAATGCTTAATGGACACATTTGAATTTATTTTAAAATGTGATGTTGTATTTATGTAAACATTTTCCATCTAGCAAGAAAAGTTTAAAATGATTCGATTTGTGGTGATTTAAATTTTCTGACAGGTTTAAAACCTGGAATGAATATACAGAGGCAAAGGTTGCCTATTTTCAGACATGCATCACATATATGTAAGCAGATTTATATTTCAACATATCAAATATCAGGGAAGACAAATCAATTCAAGCACGCATCAAGACACATAGCAGGTTCAAGGCTAGTATGCTCACCTGGGTATTTGCAAACAGAGAAGAAACGGAGAGGAAGCAAAGCCTACATTTTTTTTCTTTAATTTCTTTTAAAGCTTAGATCTGCAAAGGTTTATTAATACAAAAACTTTGTTTATTTTTCTGTTGTATTTGTTTATTCATTCCATTAATAACAACAATTCTTACTTACTTACTGTCAGAATTCTTTTCATACTACAGAGAGCAGATCTACAGTTGAAACCAGAAGTTGATTTAAGCCTTTAAACTTGCTTTGTTTTCCTACAACTTGGATTGATAAATAAAGTTGTTTAAATTCTTTGTTTCATTACTGATTACTAACATCAAATTCAAATTATTATTTTTTAAAAAGAAATTTACTTGCCTTTAATTTTCTGATTTGATCTTGCATTTATTTCCTAGCCAAAACTACAGCTCTGATCCTTTTGCATTGAGTAGAACTTGTATTTGACTTTTGATTTTCAAGCTATCTTGATTTCCAGGTTGTAAACTTGTGAATGTAAATTGTTTTCACTTCTGCTTTGATCTGGAAATATTATTTGTTTGCTGAAACCTGGATTTTAATTTGAGCTTGTTGAACTTTGACCTTGTATTGATTACTGATTTGATTCCAGGCTCCTGATTTCTTTTCCATTGTTTTTGAACAGAGACTTCACTTTTGTTTTCAGGTTTCCGGAACTTGAATTTAAACTTTAATCCAATTTGTTATTTTTGATTTGTTATAGGTTAAATGTTGTCTCTAATCTACTTCCAGGTTGAAGTTTTCCTTTTTCTGATGATTCTCTTTTTTTAGTTTTAAAATTTTTTTTCGGATCTGAGAAGATGGAGGTAATTTTTTTTTCAGATTTTTCTTTTTGAAATGAATGAGAATTGTTGGTGATCTCTAATCTTTGTTTTACTGTATATTTCAGATTTGGTGAGAGGCTTAATTATTGCATATGGGGGAGCTCAAAAGTTTTTTTTTATAATTTTCAATTTTATTATTTTATTCAATTTAAATATAATGAATGCAATTTGTAAAGAGAAATGATTATGAGATCTAATGCATGTTGATTTCCTTCACCAATCTCCTTTATGTATGTTTACATTTGTAATTTTCAAAGATAAAAGAATTCTAATTTTTTTTTATATCATATTCATTCTATAAATAAATGTACTTCCTTTTATTTTTATATCTACACAAACAAAAATTTATCCCAAATAATTTCTACATTGCAACCTTTAATTTTTGTTCAACATGTTTATACACTTATATATTTATACAATTTACATTCATACACTTTTTAATTTGTTTTTGTACAATTTTATAAAAAGAAAAGAATGAATTTGAATATCTTGATTTCATATTAACAATTAGTTACATTTATTTATAAGAGAATTTAATTCTTAAAATAAATCTTTTTGAAATTTATTACAACATCGAAATATAATTAAAAATTTAGAAAAACAACTATCATTATCCTTTTTTATTAATCTCATGCCTTTAACATCTATTTTATTTTTAATACATTTAATTTTGAAATTCAATATTTGTTTATAATTACTTATCCCTATATTTTTAAATTAAATTTCCATTTATTCGCAATATATTAATTTTTTCCTAAATCCAATATTTATTTGTAAGGTACTTAAGCTTAGATTTCAAATTATATTTCTGTTTATAATCATTTATATAAATATATATCTTTTTTTTAAAATTGGAGAATTCAAATATGCCTAAAATTCCCTTTACAATATAATTTTTTTTCTAGAAATCTCTAATTAATTCACAATTTATTATCAAAAATAAATTTAATTGCAAAATTAAACTTGAAAAACTCTAGGAATGTTACATATTCCCCCCTTTAAAAAAAAATTCGTCCACGAAATTTGCTAGGGAGACGAGAAAGAATAGATGATAGATAAAGAAATGATTGATCAGACTAGATCGAAATATTTATTCTACATTCGGTTTACCAAATTAGAATATCAACAATATGAGAACAAACTCATACAATTATTTCACAAGATATTCGGGTCCACCGATCGACGAATATGCAAACGCATTGATTAGTTCGAAGGGATAACTAATCGTTCGTAGAATATATCGGATCCCAGAGAATAGATAGATAGATAGATTCCAAACTCAAGTCAGAATACCCCAAAGTATACAACAACTTGTTCCCTCTTCGGACTTCGATCTACACAAGAAATTACAATAGGATTTCGAATTTGATTTTAATCGGTATCGTTTTATTGATTCAATTTAAATTTAGCTTCATATTTGTTAACCAATTTATTTAATTTAAATTTTCAATTTATTTAAATTTTCAATTTCAAATTTCAAATTCATTGAAGTTTACATAGAAAGGTTGGTAAGAAAACGACGAAGATACGAAGTAAGAATTTTCTACAACGATTCGTAGGGCCACCATCACACCGAAACTTCTTTCTGGAGCTGCTACGAAGAAATCAAAAGAATTTTGGAATCGAATCAAAGGAGATTGATAGAGAAAATTGTTGTCTCCACTGTTTTACGGTATTGACGCTTTGTAGTGGTACTCCCTTGTCCCTTATCTCGTCCTCTTCTTGCACTCATACTTACTATCCGTGGATAGTAAGAGAATTTACTAAGGCATTCGAACGGATATCTTAGGGATATACTCATTCTAGGGTATACTTCACTCCGTCTCTAATGAGTTACTTAATGTGTTACACTCCTGAGCTAAAGTTTCAACCCTCATCTCTGATACCAAATATAACGGTATAGGCCTTCGGCCATCGACAGCGGCCTATCTCGACTGGTAGGCTTTTCAACCATCCCAGCCCCGCCGTGGCATACAATGGTACCCCAAACTTGCTTTTACGGCCAGCCTTTCGACTGTCATGCCTTACGGCTAATCAACCCCGTAAAGAGGACGTGTGGGGGTAAGAGTCTCCTCCTTGCCACCAAACAAAAAGCGAGAACCCCCCATCACGTTTCACCAAGATAAGCAAGTGTGGTCCAAGGGTTTTACACAATAGAAGTGCAACATCATCGATCAGTACATATTCAAATACAACAATATATTTCAACAAGCGGTATAAACTATAATGCTAATCTTTCATTTGCAGATCACATATATACATATATCACAGATAATAAATTACATTAAACACCGCTTAAATCAAATAGGGCATCACAATCAGGGATATCAAACAATTCAATCATCCAATAGAATCCAAACATACATATGTAAGATCAGATAATTGTCTGATTAATTCAAATCTGATTAACTACTTATGAATTACTAATCCTAGTTAATTAACATTAGAAACCATTTTTGATACATTATTCTTTAATCATTTATTAATTAACCATTAATAATAAATTAATTAACCTTTAATTATAATAAATCAACCTTTAATTATTAAATAATTAACATTTAATTATTTAATTCACCATTTAATTAATCATCTTTAATTAGTTAACTAATTAACCCTTAATTAATTAATTACCATTAGATTAATTACCCTAAATTAATTACAATAAGTGATTATCTCTAAACTTAAACCAATGTTAATCACTCGATTAATTCACTTTTAATCATTAATTAATTACTTTAATTAAGTAATTATGTTTAAGAAATTTAATTGATTTCATTAATTAATTTTCATTAATTAATTACATTAATTAATTTATCCTCAATTATAAATTTAATTAACCTTATATTAATAATTAATCATCTTTAATTAATTACAATGGTTAATTAATCCTCAATTAACAATCGTTCCCTAATCACCTTCATTAATTAATCATTTCTTAATTAATTTATTCTTAATTACATTAATTAAGTAACCGTTAATTAATTATGATTAAATTATCCTTAATCAGTTACCATTTAATTAATTATCCTAAATTAATTAACCTTAAATTATCAAATAGTTATCCTTTAGTCACTTAATTAATCTTTAATTAGGAAGTTATTCATTAAGTAATTAACCTTCTACCATTGATATTCTATTATTCTTTAACTAGAAATTAATTTACCTTTAATTACTTATATTAAAAAATCATAAATTACTTAATTAATTAAAAGATAAACCAATTAATCTTTATTTTTACTTTAATTACATCACTTAATTAAATTACATTAAATGCTTAACATTGATTTAAGAAATCCTTGGTGAATCATTTCTTGATTATACCATTAAATTACGCTTTGGAAATTAAATTAATCATCTTGATAAAACTTTTACCAAATCGTATTAATATGTTTTTAAAACACTTAATCCTTTAGAAATAAATCATGGAAATTTATTTTAAAACCCTGTAAATAAGTTTACTTTAAAAATTTGATTTATATCCTTTTAAAACTTATTCAACTCAATAAGCTACAATGTGACGCCCCACCTCTATGCTCACAATAACAAAGGATATTAAAAGGAAATACTGTCTGTTATTACGAAGAATAAAGCTGCATAGGAGCGGCCATCCGTAGTTAGGCCTTACACTAGTATTGGTTATCTTGGTAGGAGTGGTATATATATTTTTCTTCTCTTTGTCTGTATACTCCCATCGACATATCCAATTCGAGTATAAAACGAGCTACGATGGTTCATAATAGTTTAGGACAATATATATAATAACAACACAGATAAGCTAAATGCGGAACACAGATAGTATAAGATCTCATATATATATATATATATATATATATATATATATATATATATATATATAACTGAAGTTAGTTACAATACATGTGATACAATACATATGATACAACTACAACTGTCAATACTGGAAGTTACATATAAAAGTACATTATCGTGAATAATATACATAAATACATATCATCCTAGAAATGACAAAAACTACTCCAAAAGGTCGAACACCGTAGGCGGTGGCGTTGCCCCCGCACCCCCACCTTGGGGGGTTGGCACCCCCCCTGGACCCCCCCTCCGTAGGGGATCTTATCTGAAAATTCATTCAACAGAACTTGCTTTATTGGGAGGTTAAATCGACCATCCTTCGAGATGAACTATCATTGGCTTCTCGGTCGATTTTTGATGTCACGGCCTTGCTGAGAAAGCAGAGTTAACAAGAAACGCCAAAGAAATCTTTTAATTTCATAAAAGAAATTCACAAATTCTCAAAAATATCTAATTATCAAAAACAATAATCAGAAATCTCAAATCAACAAATATCTAATTATCAAAAACGATAATCAGAAATCTCAAATCAACAAATCTCCAATTATCAAAAACGAAAATCAGAAATCTCAAATCAACAAATATTTAATTATCAAAATCGATAATCAAAAATCTCAAATGAACAAATATCTAATTATCAAAAACGAAAATCAGAAATCTCAAATCAATAAATATCTATTTATCAAAAACGATGATCAGAAATCTCAAATCAACATGAGACGACTCGACTTCCTATCTCCAGGAAATCGCATCATCAATGAAGAAAGAAAGGGATGGAAGAAGAAAAGAAAGAGAAAAAGAATACAAACAACAACTGATAACTCACAACGGAACGAATGAAATATAATAAATCACATAAAATATTACATAGTATCATATTACATCAGAGTACACAACATATACAATACAGATTAGACAGTTATAAACATCTCTGTCTAATATACAATTCAAGATACAAGATACAGATACAACAAACACAGCGGAAACATAATATAACTACACGTGGAAGCCTTCTGCTCCATATCTCCTCCAGAATTCGTCAAGCTAACCTGAATCACTTGACTACTCATATAAAATATGAGTACCCAAGAGTTTAATAAAATAGAAAATAAACACTCGGGTCGGACAGGGGTCTGGTGTGAGTAAACGGTTTAAGATTGCTTAACTTTAAAAAAATCCTTTGAAAAGAAAGGTATCACGTAAGACTCCCCACACATAAACATGGAAAAGTTTTTACCTTACGCTAACCAAAACATTTGATAGGAAATCCAGTGATATTATAATAGTGTCTAGGGTTTTCAAGTAAATAAGAAATAGCCGAAATTGCTACATGATTAAATTCCAGCTACTAACCACAAAAGTGGGTAATACAAACAAAAGTATGGTTTCGTAGGAAGAGTGGGTTTCCATCAATGGCAGGGCTACTGGGGTACCGCCCGTCACAGTACGTGGCCTAGATCACCGTACCGAGGAGCCACCCTAACTCTCCTGCAACACAAGGCCGGAACCATTCCTTACTGAATAGTCTCGAACAAGACAACCCCGCATTTGGTGCGCGATTCCAACTGCCCACACAGCCGAATAAAAAGGGACTTCTAGACAGGGGAAAATCTTGCTCTCTAGTGGGAGCTACCCACGAAGCCTTGCTGCACCTCCCCTATTTTAGCCATTCCCGGTTGATGAGGCTTGAAGCTGCGATTACCTTTATAGAACACATCTATCTTAGAATGCTCATCATCCGTCTGACGATGTTCTCAAAGCATTCAATCCATACAAGTTCGTTCCGGGTTCGAACGAAACTAAAGGCACTATCTCGTTGCACTCATATTGGAATCACCCTTAGAGTCAACGACCATAGCCTTTTCTCTCTAAATCACCATCTCGAATCTATAAGTACTATTCTGTCAACTGATTATGGAATCACCCACAGAGTCATTCTGACGTATAGTCCTTACACCTGGAGTCTTCACTTGCTCCACTTGGATTCACGACCTGACATTTAATTGGAATCGATGTGGTTTTTGGATCTAAATATGGATACCCGATCCCGGTCTCATCGAAACCAAAAACCATTTTAATGTCCAAGTTGTACTTAAGGGTTTAAACAATTAAACTTATATTCAGGATGATATATAAACAGATAGATGAATCACATTATCACAATAGATAATTCACATCAAACATTCGTCTCCACAATGCAGCATATCACATATCATAGATATCCAAATCATCCAGTATCAACCAATATCAAACACCCAATATCAATCACTCAATATTGATCATCCAATATCAATTAATCAACCAATATTAATCAATCAACCATACAGAATTGATTAACTCTTAATCAATTTGATTACCTAAAATCCTCCTTCATTTATTTATTCTAAATAAATTAATCATCTCTAATGATCTTCCCCAAATTAACCTTCCTTGATTAATTATACTTTAATTACATACAAATAATCATCCTTAACCATATTCAGTAATTAACCTTTAATTACTATCATTAATTTCAATAATTAATGATCATTCATTTACTTCCATTAATTAACTAAAATTAATTGCATTAAACCTCAATTAATTACAATTAATTAATCATACTTAAACTAGTCACTTATATTAATCATTCTTGATTAATATCATTAATTTTATTAATTAGTGATCTCCATTAACTAATAATTCTCTTTAATAAAATAATTAACTTCTAATTAATCAACTCATAAATCATAATTAGTAATTAACAATTTGTAATTACTTATCTTAATTAATTAACTTCTTAATTAATTATATTAACCTTTAATTAATGTAATTAATTAATCTTTAATTACTTCATTAAGTAATTATTAATCAACTTAAATTAACAAATAATCCTTAATTAAATACCTTATAATTAATTACATTTAGTGATTAATCTTTATTTAGACACATTTCATTAATTAATCTCATTAATTACTGAAATAATTAAGTAATTAACTCTTAATTATTTAATAAGTAATTATCTCTAATTACTTTATTAATAACTCTTAATTACTCTCTTAATTAATTACCTTAACAAATAATTGATTCCATCATTAACCAATCCTTAATTCTTTAATTAAGTAATTACTTCATAATTAATTAATTTCAAAATTATATTAATCGATTTCTTAATTGATAACAACAAGTGATTATCCATTAATCACTTCAACTAATTACTCCCGTGAGTAACTTCTCTAATTATTCCCATAAGTAATTACCATTCAAATTTTATTTGAAATAAACCATTGCTTACTTCATTTAGTAATCACACTTAATTATCTCATAATTAAGTGATTAAATAAACAGTTAACTAATTATTTAAAATTAATTAAACAATTAATTAATTAGCTTCTAATATTAAAGAAAAAAAATCTTTAATAAATTAAGAAAACCATAAATCTTAATCAAACTTAGCTTATTAACAAATCATATAAATAAGTATTCTTAAGTTAATTATCTAAATAAATTAACCTTATTATTGTCATAAATAAATTGTTTGAATAATTTAAATCTTATTAATTCAAAGACAAATTATTAAGCTTTGTTACAAAATCGTAATAATAGTCTTACTTGGGGATAAAGCATTTATAAATCATTTCCAAATTTTAAAAACACTTTGAATTATCAAAATAAACTAATTTATTTTCAATATAAATTGAAAATTTATTATTAAAACATTACTTCAAAACTTTAACTTAAATCTTTGATTTAATAATTAAATTCAAAATACTCTTTAAATTTGAATTTTAAAACTTAATTAAGATAATTATTTTTAAAAACAGACATCTTAAAACCTTTTAAATTTGAAATATAAATTAAATTTTCACTTTTAAATGTTTGATATACTTTCACTTTTAAAATAACAAGTTTAACTTTTCATTTCACCTCCTTATAAACTTGTTTAATAACTTTGACTTGATTTTTACTTGTTCTACTTAACAAGTCTAATCTGCATATACAATACACAGAGTAAAGCAACAAACTCGAGTACCAACCCGGGAAACCCCCGTGTCTTCCCCGAAGCCAACCCAACACAATCTCCTTCGAGTTGGCCCCGAAACACACGCGAGAACATACCCGAGAAAATTCGCCTTCCCCAAATCCAAACTTCCCAGACCCAAAACTGTGCACACCACTAACACAGTGCACATGCACCTCCACCGCCGGCCACCAACGTTCATTGCGATGACCCACCATAATCCCAGATCAAAGAAATATAAATCGAATCGAAAACGACCCCTCTTGCTCGAGACTGCGGCTGACTCGAACCCAAAAATCCATCACCACCGATGGTCGCCTCCACCAGAAAACCCCAACGATCACCTTAAAGCATCGCCACCACCTCCACACCACTATTCCCAAGTCGCGATCGATCCCGAATCCTTATCCACGTCTCAAATCCCTCGGCTACCCAGAGGAACAAAAACCAATACTAAACCCTACTTTAATGTAATTCGATCAATTAAGACATTGAAAAAAATTTATAGCAATTTTCCCATCATCTTCAACCTACAAACAAGCTTCGATCCAAGTTTCACACCAAATTAATGTATAGATAATCGGCAATTGCCAAAAACCCACTTTTCAAACAAAACCAAATTTCTAATCAATTTGTCAACTAAATTTTTTGATATTAACTCCTAAATTCATTATTTTTATGCCATGATTACAATCATGTAATCCAAATCCAAAATTAAATAAGTTGATTTTTAACATATATAAATGTTTCACTGCTTATTTCAAATTAAACATTTATTTGCTAAATTATAATTCCAGAATTTATCTCATACTTGATATTATACTACACAAACATCTTTAATTCAAAAATCCAAGATAAGTATAAATTTAATTTGAGTTAAGAATTCTTTTTAAAA
The DNA here is from genome assembly GCA_030765085.1 of Allium cepa. Taxonomy (NCBI): domain Eukaryota; kingdom Viridiplantae; phylum Streptophyta; class Magnoliopsida; order Asparagales; family Amaryllidaceae; genus Allium; species Allium cepa. The sequence goes on from CM060931.1 coordinate 890,956,920, forward strand.
AAAACAACAGAACCCTGGAGTGTATAACAGAGAAGCAGATGTACTAATAATTTAACAAACCCAACTTTAAATAAACATGCATTCACATTATCGAACATATAAACATATTAAATCTATGTTACTGCAATATTTATCACTAATATCAATATAACTTAAGATTTTAAAAATGTCTTTAAAATAAAATTTACTCACCTTTTAAATTTTGCAGAGCACAGCAGTTTAATTCATTCCAGGCCTTGAATCTTAAATTTGAAAAAAAAACTTTGATGCTTGCAGATAAAATCCTACTGCATGCTTCAATTGATGATTTGCAGGTTGAGATTTGAAATTGAATATGCATTTGAATTTACAGGTTGAAGATGATATGAAGTTGCAGGTCTGATGTTTGAAGTGTAGATTTTAAATTTTCAGGTTGATCTTGAACTTGATTCTTTGAAATGCAGGTGATCAAATGTTGTAGACTTCGATGTGCAGGTTGAAGTTTTTAATTGAGTACAGATTTTAAATTTGCTTTTGGTTTTATTTTCAGATTTGAAGATAATAATTTCTGTTTTGCCATTATTTTCTGAAAGAAAGAAGGGAGAGAAGAAAAGAATTTGAGCTGAGGAAAAATGAAAGCGTTTGAGAAAATTAGTTTCTTCTAAAAAAAATTATTAAAAATTAAAAATAAAATAGTGCCACATGTCACAAATACTTACATTCGTCATTATATTATTTAGTTTTCTAACATTTGTCACATAATTAGCTTAATCTTCTAACATCTGTTTTAGAGATGCCTTAAAATACTTACACATGTTACTTATGTATTTTTATTAAATTTTACTTAATTTAAATGTTAACATAAACTAACATATTTAATTTACTTTATTAATTAATACTTACATATGTAAATATAAGTTTAGTCCTTTTAAAAAAATATTAGAAAACAAATTATAATACAAATATATTCTTATGGACTTAAAAAATCTTAAAACATTTATTTATATACATTTATAACTATTTAAATTGAAGCATTTAAAAAGAAAGCAAAACAAACTTTGTTTAAATTCCTTTTCAAACTATCATATTTTAAAATAAATAACAATCTTATATTTTAAAAAACAAACAATTATCTGATATTTTTAAAACAAATTGAATTAAACTAAATTACCCTTTGAAAAACATTAACTCTAAAACAAACCTTTAAATAATAATCTCATACATATACAAATTATCCATAGATTAAACTAAACTTAAAACAATATTAAATTATAACATATACAAATATATATATATTACAATTTGAAAATTCTTCTTTTATTTAAAACAAAAGATATCCCATTCACAATATATATCAAATATATATATTATAAATAGAATAAAATTTTATTAGCTTTGGAAAATAAATCATATCAATATTTTAAATTGTCAGAAAGATATTGATCACGATTATCAGATTAAATATTTATTAACCTTTAAAAAGAATAAATTTATCAGTTTAAATTAAAATTATAAAGAAAAATTATCTAACCAGTTAAATTTTTTATGCAGATTATTAAATTTATATTGCCCAAAATTCCGGGTCGTTACACAACAAATATCAAATTATCAAAAACGATAGTCAGAAATCTCAAATCAATAAATATCTAATTATCAAAACGATAATCAGAACTCTCAAATTAACAAATATCTAATTATCAAAAACAATAATTAGAAAGAACAAAGATCTAATTAACAAAAACGATAATTAGAAATCTCAAATCAACAAATATCTAATTATCAGAACGATGATCAGAAATCTCAAATCAACAAATATCTAGTTATCAAAAATGAAAATTAGAAATCTCAAATCAAAAAATATCTAATTATCGAAAACGATAATCAAAAATCTCAAATCAACAAATATTTAATTATCAAAAATGATAATCAGAAAAAACAAATATCTAACTATCAAAAACGATAATCAGAAATCTCAAATCAACAAATATCTAAGTATTAAAACGATAATCAGAAATCTCAAATCAATAAATATCTAATTATCAAAAACGATAATCAGAAACAACAAATATCTAATTATCAAAAACGATAATCAGAAATCTCAAATCGACAAATATCAAAAACGATAATCAGAAACAATAATTATCTAATTTTCAAAAACGATAACCAGAAATCTCAAATCAACAAATATCTAATTATCAAAAACGATAGTCAGAAATCTCAAATCAACAAATATTTAATTATCAAAACGATAATCAGAAATCTCGAATCAACAAATATCTAATTATCAAAAACGATAATCAGAAACAACAAATATCTAATTATCAAAAACGATAATCAGAAATCTCAAATCAACAAATATTTAGTTATCAAAAACGATAATCAAAAATCTCAAATCAACAAATATCTAATTATCAAAAACGATAATCAGAAACAACAAATATCTAATTATCAAAAACGATAACCAGAAATCTCAAATCAACAAATATCTAATTATCAAAAACGATAATCAGAAACAATAATTATCTAATTATCAAAAACGGTAACCAGAAATCTCAAATCCACAAATATCTAATTATCAAAAACGATAATCAAAAATCTCAAATCAACAAATATCTAATTATCAAAACGATAATCAAAAATCTCGAATCAACAAATATCTAATTATCTAAAACGATATTCAGAAACAACAAATATATAATTATCTAAAACGATAATCAGAAATCTCAAATCAACAAATATCTAATTATCAGAAAAGATAATCAGAAATCTCAAATCAACAAATATCTAATTATCAAAAGCTGTAATTAGAAACAACAAATATCTAATTATCAAAAACGATAATAAAAAATCTCAAATCAACAAATATCTAATTATCAAAAACGATAATCAGAAATCTCAAATCAACAAATACACGATAATCAGAAATCTCAAATCAACAAATATCTATTTATCAAAAATGATAATCAGAAAAAACAAATATCTACTTATCAAAAACGATAATCAGAAATCTCAAATCAACAAATATCTAATTATCCAAAACGATAATCAGAAACAACAAATATCTAATTATCAAAAAATTTAATCAGAAATCTCAAATCAACAAATATCTAATTATCAAAAATGATAATCAGAAACAACAAATATCTAATTATCAAAAACGATAATCAGAAATCTCAAATCAACAAATATCTAATTATCAAAACGATAATCAGAAATCTCAAATCAACAAATATCTAATTATCAAAAACGATAATCAGAAACAACAAATATCTAATTATCAAAAATGATAATCAGAAATCTCAAATCAACAAATATCTAATTATCAAAAACGATAATCAGAAACAACAAATATCTGACTATCAAAAACGATAATCAGAAATCTCAAATCAACAAATATCTAATTATTAAAAATGATAATCAGAAACAACAAATATCTAATTATCAAAAACCATAATCAGAAATCTCAAATCAACAAATATCTAATTATCAAAAACGATAATCAGAACTCATATCAGCAAATATCTAATTACCTGTAAATAATTAGAAACAAAAAATATGTAGAAATCAATTAAGATGACTAGAAAATCAACATAAAAGGTGGATCGATCCCAACAAATAGTGAATTTTAGCTACGCCTCACGTGCATCTCATATGGCCGAAGCCTACCAAGTACTATATTTTTGGCGTCCAACAAATGACCCGAAGGTCCAACAAATGACCCGAAGGTCCAACTAATGACCCGAAGGTCTAGTACTAGTATTGACCCGAAGGTCCAACAATAACCCAAAGGTCAAACAATAACCCGAAGGTCCAACAAAGTAGCTCGAAAGCCCAACAAATTCATCAGAATCATCAAATCGCAGATATTTCAATTAACGAGTTCGGAATTAACCGAAATAGTGAACGCACATGTCCCATACCACGTGTTTTACTAAATCGTTCAAATCTCCTCATCGTTTCCTTGAAAGTGCAAAATTGTGTATTTTAAATAAATAACATTTTATGTTCTCAAACGGACAAGTCCAGAATTAAGCGAATCAGTAAAAGTTAGGGTTCATAGTCCTCGATTTTGCTGAATCGTTTAAATCGCTTCCTCATTCTTTTGAAAGCGCAAACTGTAAAATTTTTGAAAACAATTTTATTTTAAAACGATTTCAAAACCCATGATTAAAACAGCAACATCAGTAACAATATCGAAAAGGAAATTGCACTACTCAAAACACCGTAAAAACGGATACAAAATCAGCATTGCGGGATAACCGCTTGAAAATTCACTTTAAATTTGACGGTTACTGAAGTCAAAGCGACAAGAATTATAAAACGTCAAAATCTCATCAAAATAATTCGCATCAAATATAATTCCAATGAATTTTCATTCATTAAAAATGTCAACAAAACACCGTGTTTCAAAAATTTAGCACCGATGTAAAAAATCCCATTATAAAAATAACGGTAACAAAATACGTTTAAAACCAAACACCGGTTCAACGTGAAATTAATGCAGTAACGTGCAACTCAAATTTTCATGCACACTACAAGATGAACAAAAAAATCACTCGATTATATCTTCAATGAAGATAATTTAAAACATCAAAAATCTCAACAAAATCGCATAACTGCAATCGCTTCGAATCCTCAAATCAGATTCGAAATTTTCAAAGAAAATAAATAAACACATCTACGTAAAAACACAACGAATTTGATTTCATTTTCATATTTTAATTTTTAAATTAAAAGGGTTATCAGATGTACTCAGTGAAGACAGTCTCATTGTTTCCGTTGCGCACTCTGATAAGCGGAATACAAATTACTCAATCATCAATACACAATTTCACTTTTTATTTTAAATAAAGATATTTAAAAATTTCATCATAATTTCAAAACTTTAGTTTTGACTCAAGGCACAAATAAACATCAACATTGTAATACATGTTCCATCTAAGTTGTGTTCTATATTATGTCCATAAACCCCTCGCTTTGATACCAACTGTGACGCCCCACCTCTATGCTCACAATAACATAGGATATTAAAAGGAAATACTGTCTGTTATTAGGAAGAATAAGGCTAGATAGGAGTGGTCATCCGTAGTTAGGCCTTACACTAATGTTGGTTATCTCGATAGGAGTGGTGTATATATTTTTCTTCTCTTTGTCTGTATACTCCCATCGACATATCCAATTCCAGTATAGAATGGACTACGATGGTTCATAATAGGTTAGGACAAATATATAATAACAACACAGATAAGATAAATGCGGAACACAGATAGTATAAAATCTCATATATATATATATATATATATATATATATAACTGAAGTTAGTTACAATACATGTGATACAATACATATGATACAACTACAACTGTCGATACTGGAAGTTACATGTACAAGTACATTACCGTGAATAATATACATGAATACATATCATCCTAGAAATGACAACGACTACTCCAAAAGATATGAAGAGACTTCATAGCTCAAGCAGCAACCCAAAGCAAGATATCAACAACCTGGAAATAACTCGGTCTGACCCGAGCATTAAATTCAAAAGAAAATAATACACGCGTCAGTCTAATTCAAACTCAGTTATTAATGCACGGAAGCAATAATAATTAACAACAAATAGACGACAGTCATAATAAATCTCGTCTATCCAACCGTTTAATAAAGAAATCGGATAACGATAGATGTAACACGAAACAGCATTAAACAGCAAATCAGCAAATTCAAATCATCAACAAAGATAAATAGAAGTATCATCAATGAAGTTAATTTGGAAACAACAGAATTGCCTAAACGACAATTTACAACAAGTGGCCAAAGCAAAACCCTAGCCACTGAAACAACAAAAAAAACAAAATCTAATTATCGATATGATAATTAGTAAACGCATAATCTAATCATCTAGAAGATAATTAGATAGCAACAAAATAATCAAATTAACTGAATCAAAATACAATTTCAAAATATTTAATTGGACACACGAAACAATTCAAACAATTGAAATATCAATAAAGATGTCAAATCTGTTTTGGCTGCAGTACACGCTCACGTGCAATGCCTCGCCACTACAGTGGTGAAATTGAGATGACCCTACTTTTCTAGTGGCCAAATCATGGGCTAATTTGTTTTTTTTTCTCTGCATAAAGAAATATGCTAAATGAAAACTCAGGGTCATCTATCTTCGAAACCAAAACCAGGATCCACTATTACCAATATAGAAATATTGGTGTATTCTTAAAACATAGATTAGTATATATGAAGATATACCAATCTCTTTAGTTATTAAATCAGAGTTTAAGAAAATTTAGCTAAAGCATTCACACATAGCATTTTAATATAAAGATAAATCCATTTTATAAAAATTATTTTCAATATGACACAAAAGATACACAAGCAGACAGGAAATATCAGAATTCCTGAGTATATGATAAAAGTCATAGATATTCTTTATTTAATTCAACTCTTGCTATAGCACAATTATAGGTGTGGCTGCGCGTACACACACATATAAATACATGTGTGCACGGCCTCGCCAACACACAAGCTCAAGCAATGATATTAATGAATAGGCAATGAAGCCTTGGCACCAACAAAATATTAATAATTATATGTATAAACAAAAGATTACCAATCCAACTATATAAAAAAAATGAGGTCATCGAGTTTCCTCTTTCTCATTCATGTAAGTTATATTCAGACATAAAAGATGAATTTACATCAACTATCTTTCTTTAAAACAAAAACATGTCACTGATGCAAGAACAAAATCTATTCTGCATCATACAAATATTTTTAACACAAACAATTGGAAACTAACAAGTTCCTTTTATAAAAGTCTCAAGATAATACATGGACTTGTAATCCATTTCTAGAATACTCATGAATATAAAACAGTTTACTTTCTTTTTGCAAAACTTTTCCAAAACTGTGTTTATTCATTTTAGAAATGTAAAGTAAAGGCATGCACGTATTTTAATTTATATGGCAAGTCCTCAATATAATTCAAGAATCTATCACATGAACATATATTAGCTATATGCCATATACAGATTCGAATAGCAACAGCCACTTAACATAGAAAATTTCATTTCCCAAAAATCATAATGCATTTGAAAGCATCAAAAATCCATCTTTCCTTCAAAGATTTGCGGCATCAAATATCTCATCTTTGCTTTTCACAGATCAAATATTAAATATCAAATATCAAATATCAAATATCTCATCAAATATCAAGTATCAAATATCAAATATCTCATCAAAAACCAAATATCACAGGACTAAGTAACTTGAACTCAGAAAAGACCATAACATAGAGAAAAATAGGTATATATATATATATATATATATCTCATCTTTGCTTTTCACATTCAAGGCATTCAACTTGCCAAAAACAATAAATATATATATATATATATATACATATTCCCAGATATGATAATTACATACAAAAATCAAACTCCAGATCCATATATGCTTATGCATAAATGTAGAGATAATCTGTCAAAATAAGTTTATAAAGATTTTCCCAAAAACTTCTGAAAGGAAACTTGAACAAAATCCATAAAAATCCTTTAAATCACAAAACTCAGCAGATCTATGGGTCTGCACATATACACAAGTGTAAACACTTGTGTATACTGCCTTGACACCAGTTATTTCTCCAAATACAGATTTCAGAAAATATATACAAACTGAATAATCCAAGTGTTTCAGTTTCAACTTGCAATTACATATAAGACAATACAGTTTTCAAGATTATATACAAATCAATCTAACACATAATGGTTCACTGTTCATGGCATTACATACATATTTTAGTTCAGCAATACATATGAAGTGACAATGAAAATACTTAAATACTTTCTTCATATCATCTACATGCAGTATAAATCATTCTAACTCCATCTCTTACATCATCATCTCATCAATTATGTGCATAGCAACCTGTAAAGACATCATCCCGAACTGCCTCGTTGAATGAGACACCCCAGGAGATTGTCGAGACAATCAACAGGGTCAGACATAATACGTCTGGTATGAGTGTGCTTAAGCAATTCATTTGGCAGTAATACAAGTGTTAAATCAGTGTATCGTGACTTAATAGGGAATAAATATCATCTCAGTACAGATATGAGCATAATCAGACTTAATCATCACCAATATATGAATACGCAAGCAACCAAGATCAAACAATCATTAACAAGCATCAATACACGCAAAGCATCCATACACACAAATTAATTTACGGAAAATATAACCACGGCTGCCTGAGATAGGTCTTATTGCCAAATCGTGATTAAGAACACTCACGTAGCTATATGAGATGTCGATCCCCTAGATATTGCCGTAGCTTTCCACCTTTTTCTCACGAATCCAACGCCATTTGATACGGCAAAATGATTTTCCCCCAATCTGATTTCTAGGGCTTCGGCCATTTTATTTTTGTTTTGTAACGAGAGAGTTGAAATGAAAACAGCGGCCACCTCTTTCTTTTTTTTATAATCCACTCACGGCTAGGGTTTTAATAGATGGGAAATCACAAATTTACCCCCAAGTCCAAATGTGTGGACAAATATACTTCAATTCTTTATACTTGTTTGAATCACAATATTATAGTTGTGTGAATATTGTGGGTCATTACAAATACCCCACCTTTTTGGAATTGTGTCCTCACAATTCACTCTTACTCGTTTTAGCATCCCAAATATTCATTAAATTTTGCGGAGTGGCTACAATACACACATGTATAAATATACACGTGTGCACTGCCTTGCCAACTCGAGTGCACCAGCAAATTTCTATCAACATGTTTCATCATCAAATGAACAAGTACAAGGGTAACTGCAACTGCCATACAGACAACACATAAATAAGAAAGCAACATATTCAACAACTCAGTACATCTGAAAACAGCAACTCCAGATGGATGTGTGGTAGCTTACACATAGAGTTGGCAAATGCAAGGCAACAACACAAAATGACAACAACAGAAGTGATCAAGACAAAGCACAAGTGTGCAGCATCAAGTTATTTCAAGTACATGGACATATATGTATATAGAACTGCCACTGCATGCAAACAGCAAAATCAAGTCTAAAATCTCAAGTGCAACAGCAGATTTCAGATGCAACAGTGTTTGGACTAAATCTATGCATACGGTGTAACTCAGGGGTGCACACAGGATGAAGTGAATATGTACAAATATGGCAGTGTACAAGTGAGAGCATGAAACAGTGCCATTGCATACATCATAATATTGATCACATTCAGTTTTAAACTAAACACTATTAGCAAATTGGTTTAGAAAATTTTAAAATCAATACAGATTTTACTTTCTGCTTTTCAAAGCAATTCTAATGTCTCAAACATATTTATACACCAAGCTTACTCAACCAGAACCAAACAAATATCAATTCAGTAACAGTTCATATACTTTGTCATCAGGTTATATGTTGCTTACAAATGCATTCCTACTCATGATTCATATTGAAGTCATTTTAAATGTAATGCTCATTCATCCATGGCTATACACACCATCTTCAGGCAAAACATATCATCTATATGCAAATCAAAATAGAGATCAATACCCTTATACAATCTGTCTTTATTTAAATGAATTTTTAATCCAAAACAGACCCCATTCTTGGCAATCAAAGCAAAATATCATAAACATATGTATGAATTAAGTTTATACAAATAATACTCAATCAATACAAACAACAAACAACCACTTAATACTGGCATATTATTTTTTTTTGTTCCAAAAAGAAAACCAGACATCTATAAAAACATCAACTAATTGCTTGCCATCAGAAATCATCCAACAAGTATCTCAGCAGAAATTCTTATTTCAAGAATTCATAACAACCATCACCCAAATCACACAAGCATCTCATAAATATGAATAAGCAAAACCCACATCATTGAGCTAAGGCATCAAAACTGAGTCTACATACCAGAACTCACCATACCCCTAGCCTAATCACTTCTGCTTGTGGGTTCACTTCATATCAATTTTTTTTTTTAAGGTCCAATATCACATTCATGGTTGCACTGGTGCACACTGCCTGGAACATCTGTTTGATTTCCAGCACACTACAAGCTATTTGGACATGAACATGCCATGTGCAAACTCACACCCCATCCTTGATGCAAGCCAACCACTATGTCATACCCACTTCCCTCATACCCAACCTGATAGAGGTGACCCAATTTCTTAGTTTAATTACTAAGTTCTCCTTTCATGTGTGCAGGTCTCAACTATACTGCATCATGCTCAAAATCATTATGTACATAACTAGTAAATGCAAACAGTTTTCATGCATCCATGAAACATTCATCCATTCATACATTTCAACAATCAATTAATCACATCTGTACATCATTTCAAGCCAATTTTTGTTCAGAGACAGGCTTTTGACTAAAGCATGGATCAAATATTTTTGGAGATAAAATACCACTGGGGGTTCCCAGTAACCAAATCTAACAACCAGCAAGGCATCCAAACATTTCACATAGATTATATCACCACAAAGAAACTCATCCAACACATATGTGGTTAACAAAACTTGTTTTCATTCATATAAAACTGACATACACCTAATCATAAGTAGCTATAAGTGTTCCTTTTGTCTTCACTTATGTCATTGTGCTATATGAACTTGCAGGTAAAGCACAGTGATTTTGCATATCAGAAAATTCTTATGTTTTTCATATTTTATATTTCAATCAACATGTGACCAGAGATGTTTATATGTGTATATATATATATATATATTTTTAGGAAATACTTAGGCAACTAGAGCTCAGCACATGGTCAAACCATTGCACTCTTATCCCCTTATTAAATACAAGACACAAGCAAAAGAACTTCCCTCCTTTTACTGCCTTGTACTAAACCAATCTTAGATCACACTTGACTGTAATGATTATATAATCCATTTTTTTTTCAGGTTATATTCATAAGAAATTTTTATCTTCCTCTAAGGGACCTGTTTTATAAACTTCCATCACAAAGTTATATGCAGTTATCAAACATATTCAAGAAATGCAGCTTAACAATTATGCATCCAAATCAGACAATTCACTTTTCAATGTTTATTCATATAATGACCGATTGCAATTGATACTGGCATTTGATATTTATCTTTTTTTTTTTGAATTTTTTTTTCCAAATATCAACATCACTTGCATCAGCTCATTATTGTGTTTATCAAGTTCTCAAACATATACTTATTAGTTATGGAGTAACAGTGGTGATTTCATATTTAAATCAAAATAAATAAATACACCATCTACATTGAAACAAAGCAACATCCATGAAGTCCACAAAGAAGTAAAACTGTAATTTTAGCCATCTTTTAGATCAGATATAAACATAGGTGTCTTAATCCAACTTTTCTTGTATTAGAAAACATTTATAAATTCAAATTCTCTCATTTTAAATTTCTTACTACAGAGATTTACAATAGGTTTGTGGGATTTCCAAAATAATTTAGGCATTCATGATTCTACTATATTATTGTAAAAATATGGACAGAGGTGTTTGTTAAGAAAATTTCACCAAAAACCCAGAAAACCTCATATCTTATTATTTAGAAAATAAGCATGAGCCAGATTTCTATCTTGCTGCCTATGTTCTAAATAATTTAAATCCATACTTGACAATAATAAGAATAGAATAATAAAAATGCTCAAACCATTTTAACTTGGAAATCTGACATAAAAAACTCCAAATAGAAATGCACAAACAAACATCCATCTCATCCATAATAACCACTTCAGAAATTTAAATAATTTTCATAATACTTCTTTGTTCATAGCAAATTTAAATGAACTAGACATGAGCATAAATCTCTCTGTTCATACTGCCTAATCCACTATTATTCAATACCCTACTTCTCAGTAAATTAATCAAATTATTTTCTTATAAAACTGAGTCATAAACTCATTTCTGTAATCAGGTTATTTGATTGATTAAACAATTTTCAAAACAAAGTAGTAGAAAGGAGAAACATCATTAACATTGATGTAATCCAAATAAATCATCCAAAGCAATCAATTCAAACAATGCAACCAAAGCAGTCAATACAAATAAATTCACACAAATTAAATTTTTTCTATGTTCTCTACCAACATAGCTCTGATACCAAATGAGATGACCCTACTTTTCTAGTGGCCAAATCATGGGCTAATTTGTTTTTTTTCCTCTGCATAAAGAAATATGCTAAATGAAAACTCAGGGTCATCTATCTTCAAAACCAAAACCAGGATCCACTATTACCAATATAGAAATATTGGTGTATTCTTAAAACATAGATTAGTATATATGAAGATATACCAATCTCTTTAGTTATTAAATCAGAGTTTAAGAAAATTTAGCTAAAGCATTCACACATAGCATTTTAATATAAAGATAAATCCATTTTATAAAAATTATTTTCAATATGACACAAAAGATACACAAGCAGACAGGAAATATCAGAATTCCTGAGTATATCATAAAAGTCATAGATATTCTTTATTTAATTCAACTCTTGCTATAGCACAATTATAGGTGTGGCTGCGCGTACACACACATATAAATACATGTGTGCACGGCCTCGCCAACACACAAGCTCAAGCAATGATATTAATGAATAGGCAATGAAGCCTTGGCACCAACAAAATATTAATAATTATATGTATAAACAAAAGATTACCAATCCAACTATATAAAAAAAATGAGGTCATCGAGTTTCCTCTTTCTTATTCATGTAAGTTATATTCAGACATAAAAGATGAATTTACATCAACTATCTTTCTTTAAAACAAAAACATGTCACTGATGCAAGAACAAAATCTATTCTGCATCATACAAATATTTTTAACACAAACAATTGGAAACTAACAAGTTCCTTTTATAAAAGTCTCAAGATAATACATGGACTTGTAATCCATTTCAAGAATACTCATGAATATAAAACAGTTTACTTTCTTTTTGCAAAACTTATCCAAAACTGTGTTTATTCATTTTAGAAATGTAAAGTAAAGGCATGCACGTATTTTAATTTATATGGCTAGTCCTCAATATAATTCAAGAATCTATCACATGAACATATATTAGCTATATGCCATATACAGATTCGAATAGCAACAGCCACTTAACATAGGAAATTTCATTTCCCAAAAATCATAATGCATTTGAAAGCATCAAAAATCCATCTTTCCTTCAAAGATTTGCGGCATCAAATATCTCATCTTTGCTTTTCACAGATCAAATATTAAATATCAAATACCAAATATCAAATATCAAATATCTCATCAAATATCAAGTATCAAATATCAAATATCTCATCAAAAACCAAATATCACAGGACTAAGTAACTTGAACTCAGAAAAGACCATAACATAGAGAAAAATAGGTATATATATATATATATCTCATCTTTGCTTTTCACATTCAAGGCATTCAACTTGCCAAAAACAATAAATATATATATATATATATATATATATATATATATATACATATTCTCAGATATGATAATTACATACAAAAATCAAACTCCAGATCCATATATGCTTATGCATAAATGTAGAGATAATCTGTCGAAATAAGTTTATAAAGATTTTCCCAAAAACTTCTTAAAGGAAACTTGAACAAAATCCATAAAAATCCTTTAAATCACAAAACCCAGCAGATCTATGGGTCTGCACATATACACAAGTGTAAACACTTGTGTATACTGCCTTGACACCAGTTATTTCTCCAAATACAGATTTCAGAAAATATATACAAACTGAATAATCCAAGTGTTTCAGTTTCAACTTGCAATTACATATAAGACAATACAGTTTTCAAGATTATATACAAATCAATCTAACACATAATGGTTCACTGTTCATGGCATTACATACATATTTTAGTTCAGCAATACATATGAAGTGACAATGAAAATACTTAAATACTTTCTTCATATCATCTACATGCAGTATAAATCATTCTAACTCCATCTCTTACATCATCATCTCATCAATTATGTGCATAGCAACCTGTAAAGACATCATCCCGAACTGCCTCGTTGAATGAGACACCCCAGGAGATTGTCGAGACAATCAACAGGGTCGGACATAATACGTCTGGTATGAGTGTGCTTAAGCAATTCATTTGGCAGTAATACAAGTGTTAAATCAGTGTATCGTGACTTAATAGGGAATAAATATCATCTCAGTACAGATATGAGCATAATCAGACTTAATCATCACCAATATATGAATACGCAAGCAACCAAGATCAAACAATCATTAACAAGCATCAATACACGCAAAGCATCCATACACACAAATTAATTTACGGAAAATATAACCACGGCTGCCTGAGATAGGTCTTATTGCCAAATCGTGATTAAGAACACTCACGTAGCTATATGAGATGTCGATCCCCTAGATATTGCCGTAGCTTTCCCCCTTTTTCTCACGAATCCAACGCCATTTGATACGGCAAAATGATTTTCCCCCAATCTGATTTCTAGGGCTTCGGCCATTTTATTTTTGTTTTGTAACGAGAGAGTTGAAATGAAAACAGCGGCCACCTCTTTCTTTTTTTTATAATCCACTCACGGCTAGGGTTTTAATAGATGGGAAATCACAAATTTACCCCCAAGTCCAAATGTGTGCACAAATATACTTCAATTCTTTATACTTGTTTGAATCACAATATTATAGTTGTGTGAATATTGTGGGTCATTACAGAAATACACAAAAGCTCAATGGATCAAAAGCAAATGGCACCAACTCAAATCAAAATGAAACGGATGGAACTGCAGCAGCTAGTACAACATCCACCCAGTAACCACCAAATGAACAAAGTGCACATGAATACACAATGAAAGTCCACAAACGAGCACAAGGTCAAACCCAAAATACCGGATCCAACTCAAGTGCAATTAGAAAACAAATCCAAATGCATATCAGACAATGTTGCGAGATTCAAAATGCATTCATGTATACCTTAGACTGGAAACAAAGGCAACACAACTCAAATGCAAAGCACAAAGACACCAATGACCAAGTGCACAAGGCAGTGGTACAACATGAAGACACAGCAGAATGAAGGTGAGAGCACCAAAGATATGGCACCACAGCACACAACAATAAAAGACTATAAACCTAATAGTGCAAATTGGCAAAAGTGAAGACTGCCTGAAGCACACTTGCCCAGACTCAAAGAACAAGACCACATACAAGTAGCATGACAGTGAAACATGCCAGAGTGACGATTACAGGTGCAAAGCACCTGTCCAGACATGGAAGCGAGACTAATGAATGCAACAAAACAACTCGACCAGTTCAATATGCTATGCACAGGAACCAAGGCTACGAATTCAAATGCATACAACCAAATACAAGTTCATGAAGCACACGTGCCCAAGCCAAAAACAGAAGGCAACATGAAATCAATGTGAAAACTACAAACACATGAACACCTAGATAGGCGGAACATATGTAAATAAAATTAGTACTGTAACCATGTCACTAGATAACAGAAGTTACGAAGATGAACTCCATCAATGTCGATGGCATTGAACAATGGGTCAAAGTCAAAATCCATACAGAACAGTTCAACATGACATCAACCTAATGTAGTTTAATATCAAATATTTTCCAAAGTTACTGGCCGAATTCAATTTACAGAGAAATAAATCAAAGCAACAGCCGAAGTCCCAGAGAAAAAAATCAAAACCATGGCAAGTTTCAAGTTCGAACTAGTACAAATCAAAGCCAGATGTGAATGAACAAATCAATATCATCATCATCCATACGAAAACAGTGCCGTGATAACCAAGAAAACAAGAAATCGAACCAAGTCAAAATCAAGTCATAAATCATCAACGACGAACCAAATCGAACGAGAAGCATGGTACTAAGTTTGAATTTAAGATGCCAGTGTAAATCACTCACCTTGCTTCGAAGAACCAAATCTAATCTCACAGCCGAAATCAAAGATCGAACAAACCAGAGTCGATGCCGTGGCATCACGAAGTCGATTGAAGTCAAAAATCGAAACCCTAGCAGCAACCATTTTTCTTTTCGTTTGTTTAGGGCTTGCGAATGAATGAAATGAAAAAAAATGAGGAACGGGCTATTACTTCTGATAATTATCATAGCACCACAAATAATAAAAGAAATGTGGGCCGAGATAAAGCCTGCCTAACTCTTTTAACAAATTATGAAAAAGAATTTCAACCCGATTAAAATCCCAATAGCAATAAGCTAGCACCTTAATCGTTTAATGACGAAAATAAATTGGTGCAAAACCCCGGGTTGTTACATATAAAATCATTCATTCAATGTTAATCAAATCTTCTACTTTAAAGTAAACCCAAGTTATACAGAACGTTCACGGATTCCAGTTGTTAGAAAAATTGGCAAACCCAATTACATCGAACACTCCCCACCACTGCTTCAACCTTCTTCCCAAAAACAAATCATCCTTGATACACAGTGACATAGGTGTACGTGCACATACGTTCAGGCCATCTTCGATTGGCTCAGCAGCCATCATCGCGTCGGCGATGTCGTCGACAATCAAGTCGACATCCCAAAAAACTCGAAAGCTCGTCAACACGGAATCGAGCAAATTTGAGACCAATTGTTCATTCCTGTAACCCACTAGATTGCCAAAACCCAATTCGCCACACGCCGCGTGACGACACCGGAGACCATGCGAGCTTGACCAAAGCTCGGCCACTCACGCACGAACCTTCTCCCCCACATGCGATCGGCTACAACCTACTATCGACGACGAGATTTCCTCGTTAAAACCATGCTAAGAAACTGGCCCAAAACCCTAGAATCACATCGTCCAGTCACCATAGCTATCTAAAATTTCAACGAGTATTTTTCCTTTGATCCCACCTCGACTAACTACACCTGACATCAAGTACGACCCATCCATCATCGGAGTTCACCGGAATTCCTCGAATAAACGAAAATCGATCATCTCGAGATTTTTTTGTCATTCACAATGTTAAAAATTAGGATTCCCACGTCTAAATTCATGTTTTTGCAACAATAATCAATTTTTATAATCAAAAGACACAATTTTAAACATCGAATTTTCCATTCATTTGATTTTATACTGAGATTATATCATTTTATAAGCCAATGCTTAATGAACACATTTGATTTTTTTTTAAAATGTGATGTTGTATTTGTGTAAACATTTTCCATCTAGCAAGCAAAGTTTAAAATGATTCGGTTTGGGGTGATTTAAATTTGTTGACAAGTTTACAACCTGGAATGAATATATAGAGGCAAAGTTTGCCTATTTTCAGACATGCATCACATATATGTAAGCAGATTTATATTTCAACATATCAAATATTAGGGAAGACAAATCAATTCAAGCATGCATCACGAAACATAACAGGTTCAAGGCTAGTTTGCTCACCTGGGTATTTGCAAACAGAGAAGAAACAGAGAGGAAGTAAAGCCTGCATTTTTTTTTCTTTAATTTCTTTTGAAGCTTAGATCTGCAAAGTTTTATTAATACAAAAACTTTGTTGAATTTCCTGTTGTATTTGTTTATTCATTCCACTAATAACAACAATTCTTACTTACTGTCAGAATTCTTTTCATACTACGGAGAGTAGATATGTAGTTGAAACCAGAAGTTGATTTAAGCCTTTAAACTTGCTTTGTTTTCCTACAACTTGGATTGATAAATAAAGTTGTTTAAATTCTTTGTTTCATTACTGATTACTAACATCAAATTCAATTTTTTTTTAAAAAAAGGAAATTTACTTGCCTTCAATTTTCTGAGTTGATCTTGCATTTATTTCCCGGCCAAAACTACAGCTCTGATCCTTTTGCATTGAGTAGAAATTTTATTTGATTTTTGATTTTCAAGCTATCTTGATTTCCAGGTTGTAAACTTGTGAATGTAAATTGTTTTCACTTCTTCTTTGATCTGGAAATCTTGTTTGTTTGTTGAAACCTGGATTTTAATTTGAGCTTGTTGAACTTAAACCTTGTATTGATTACTGATTTGATTCTAGGCTCCTGATTTCTTTTCCACTGCTTTTGAACAAAGACTTTGACGCAGCGGAAATAATAAAACTTGACGTGCTATTAATGTTTTGATACAAATTGACGCAAACTTTCTTCCTTACGAACTGAATTTGTGTCAAGTAAACCTGGTAGAACGATAAATGCCCAAATCCATTGATCTCTCAAGATACCAGATTCTAGCTAACTTCAACACGTTGATCGCGCATGATTCCGCGTTAGAAGATCTACGATTCTCCGGCGTTGATCTCGTGCATGAGATTCCGTGAATCGGCTTCAAATTCATTGATTCGAGCGCACTCGAATATCTGAAGATGGAAGAAGAAGGAGATTACACTCAACTTCAACAAAAGTGGCAAAAAGCACACAAACAAATTTTATTCAAAAATCAACTCCCTTTTACAATGACATCATACCCCTATTTATAGGGAAATTACAACACAACACAGATCGACCCAACACAGGCGACCTACGACCTACAACACTTACAACACGAGTTAACATTACACGACCTACGACTTATGACATATGACATAACAAGTTGCAACATACAAGCGACTTAACAATATACGACCCAACGACTCAACATAGTACTCTGCAGCACACCTTCATGCGACCTAAGGAATTAGCGATCTAAAGTAGATGGCGGCATAAGCTTCAGCGATTTAAGAACTTGCGACCTAAGAAGATAGCATGTGGCATAACTGAAAGCGATATAAGAAATATGGCATATCTCGCAAGGTCGTTAGTGACATAAGGGATGCATTATATCTCGAACGACATAAGAAGATAGCGACTTAAGAGAATAAGTTTGACATAACTCGTTAGGTCGCGCGCGACTTAAGACCAAGCGAGCGACTTAAGAAGAATGCGGCCTCTGATAAGGTAGGCGACTTAACATAACTTGCTGGTTGGCATAGCCCGTTAGGTCGTTGATCATTAGGTTGTAGCTCGCTGGCGACTTAAAAATGGCACGACTCGAGTCACAACACGCTAGGTTGCTTGGGCGACTTATCAACTTGCTAGGTCGCCGGCGACCTAATACATAAGTAGATTGCGCTGCATCATCCTCTCCTGTTTGAAAAGAATTCGACCCCTAATTCACACTTTTCTCTTCCTCGACAAGCTTGTGCTTATGATACAGAATCAAATGTTTGACGTTGAAAACGTCAGCAGTATGAATATGATCCAGCAATCTCAACTGATACGCATTATCATTAATCTTCTTCACAATCTCCAAAGGACCAATCTTTCTCGCAGCTAGTTTGTTGTACGTACCCATAGGAAATCGATCCTTAGTCAATACTACATATACAAAATCTCCTTCCTTGAATTCAACATTTCGTCGCTTAATATCCGCGGATTGCTTATATTTCTCCTTCGCCTTAAGCAATCGCTCCTTCACAACTTTGTGGCACTTTTGCAATTCTTTTGCAAAATTGCTAGCTCCTTTGATCACTCCTTTCTGCTGTGGTACTGTAGACAAATCTAACGGTCCTTTAGGAATACTTGAATAAACAACCTGAAATGGACTGAACCCAGTGCTTCGATTAACTGCATGGTTGTGCGCAAACTCAGCTTGACATAACTTCGAATCCCAACTTTTCAAATTGTCATCCACGAGGCATCGCAATAGATTACCTAGGAATCTGTTCACAACTTCTGTCTGTCCATCCGTCTGTGGATGATAAGCACTACTGAATTTCAGCTTTGTCCCGACCATTCTCCATAGACTCATCCAATAATGACTCAGAAAACGAGTGTCTCTATCTAAAACAATAGATTCAGGCAACCCATGAAGACGATAGATTTCTCTGAAGTACAACTGTGCAACATTAACTACATATGCCGTCTTCTTTCATGCGATAAAATGTACCATTTTTGAAAATCGATCAACCACCACATAGATAGAATCATTGCCACGTTGCATTCTCAGCAAACCCAATACAAAGTCCATACTCACATCCACCCATGGCTTAGTAGGTATAGGCAACGGCATATATAAACCTGCATTTGTAGTGGTTCCTTTCGAAACTTGACAAATATGACACCTCTGAACAAATTTTTCAATCTCTTTCCTCATTGACGGCCAAAAATAAGACTTTGAGATCAATTGCATAGTACGATCGTGGCCCACGTGTCCTTCTTCATGTAATTCTTTGATAATCTTCATTCGTAAACTACAATCTGGAATACATAACTGATTTCCTTTGAACAGAAAACCATCAACCAGCATATATCCATCCATGCTTCCCCGCTTGACTCTGTCTAAGATCTTGGAAAAATAAGAATCTGATGTAATCAAATCTGGAAGTAAGTCAAAATCCATCACCTCTACTCGCATAATTATTAGTAAACTACTCCTTCAACTCAATGCATGGCAACGCGATTAGTTACTCCAGACTTGTGCTTCACGACGAATGTAAATTGCTGCAAATAAGCTATCCAAGATGCATGCCTAGCTGCAATTTTATCTTTCCCTCGTAAATGTTTCAACGCTTCATGATCTGTATACAAAAAAAATTCTTTATGGAACAAATAATGTCTCCAATGCTTCACAGCCTGCACGATAGCATAAATCAAATTTCACTTTCAACATTAGGATTTCAAACTATTTCTTTAAACAATTTCAATTTTAAACAGTTTCAATTCCAAGGCCCAAATTTGAAAATAATTCAATTTATAAAGTCTAATTATACTTCCTTTAAAACGATGTTATATAAATAAACCCAAAATTCAAGAATTTAAAATCATTTAATTTAACCAATCTGGTGTCCATATGTAATTTTCTATCCTATGGCCAAGTGATCGGTTTTTTCAATTTTAATTACATAGACGGATATATATCATTTCAACCTAAAGTTAAATGTCACTGGTATATGTCATTTCAACCATTTGTCTAAATTTATTCAAAATGATATAATGATAATTTGTATGATGTCAAATAATATATAGGGAGATAACAGGGATATATCAAAGTAAATAAACAACCATACATCTAACATATCAATCAATAGCATCTAATTCAATCAATGACCAAATCAACCAATATGTCATGACAATTTAGTTGTTATCAAATGTTGGTTGTTTAATTAGCAATTCAATTTCAATTTAAATCACCAAACAACAATCAATTAAATTAATCACTTCATGATTTCGATTTAGCTGACATTAGAATATTTTATTATTATGTGAGTGGGTTTAATCACTCACCTTTGTTCGAATCGAAAAATTCAAATGAAATGAATTTAATTCCATAGCAAAGACAACGTCAATATGAATCCAATGTAAAAGACGGCACTCGGATTCGACCTCGTAGGAACAATATACAAATAAATAAACGTTGAAATAAATTAATTAATTAAAAACTTTAACTTACCTTTCTAATTACCTTATTAATCGCGTTTACACACTAATTACCACATGCTAATTCCCCTGCTCATCATTGTGAAACCCATATCACATTTCTCCTCAACCCGTGTCCGTCCTTCTCCAACCCACAGCTGCTCCATGCGAACTGCCATCACTGCATGCTCACATTCGAACGCCCCGACTTCGACAATCATTCCAGCACCAGCCACGTCTCCAAAACCTCCGCCAATTGATGGTAAATGAACCTAACTTCCATTCTTTGTTCAACTCATGATTGCTGCTACCAACGATCACCATAGGTCACCAAACATCGGCATGTCGTAGTGCTCGACGATCTCTACAACTTTCCATTTGGGCCGCCACCTGGGAGGAAAATCGAACTCTTGCCGCGGTAGTCTTTGGCCATTTTCGGTCACCATGCTACGCCATTCGACGATCCAACTGGTCATCTTCAACATCTCAACGAGACGAACAACTAGAATGTTGAGACCATCGCCTGAATCGACCTCCAACAGCGCCAATCGACGAATGATCATTAGATGAGGGTTATGTTTTATTATGGTGTATGAAAATGAAATGAGATGGTGATCATATATAGATTTTATTCGTTCGCTGCTCTTCCCAAACTTACGGACCCCAGATGAGACGTGATCACTAGCGTTCCTTGCCAACTACCCATATTCCGAACACAATAGAACTAGTTATGGGACCTAATTCCATCGTAAGAAAAAGTTAATGTTTTATCATTCAGTAAAATTTAAATCAATTATATTCAACTATTCCCAATTTAAGTTACATACAAAGAAAATATTTCTGTTTCAAAATGTCATTATAATCAAATCGTTTCATTAACAATAAATTTTATTAATATTTCACCATCTAGTTCAATTGAATATTTACATTATATGGTTTCAAATCAAATTCAAAACAAAATCGATTTCCAATTTCCAAATAATTAGTTCATTTTATTTTAGCAACATTGTTAATTTTTGATCCAAACACTTACTCTATTCTACTAGAAAACTTATATTTCTTACATTACATTTATTAACTGCAATTCACTTTTCTTCTCTTTTTAATCCAAAATATTTCAATAAGTTTAATTCCAATTATCTCAAAATTAACCTCTAAAGCGAATTAAATTAATAATACAACTGCTTCTATTTTACAGTAATTCAACATCTTTGCAATTATTGTATACAGAAAAAGTTATTCATTTCTTACCAAATAAATATTTTCTTATTTCTGAAATTTATACATATCAAAAATACAATTTCATAAAAATAAACTTATGCTTTTACTTTTAGTAAACATTTATTCAATTCTTTATTAACTTAACATTGATTATTTCAATTTCTGTTATCAATTACTTACAATTCAATATCATTTAATTACTTTCTAATATAAGTTATCATCTTTTATCTTATTGAATTTTGTTATTTAAATTTTTTATCTAAGTTCATATCTAACAAATTACATTAATAAATCATTAAATTTTTATTTCTAACTTGTCTTTATGTTGTGCAGTATTTTTAGATCAATTATGGAGGAATTATATAAAGATAAGCAAGATACTTGGTGAATGAAAGCTAACAAAAGAGTAACATGTGAATAAAAGATTCAAACAAATGAAAAATATTTCCGACTCAAGATGAATGAAATACGAGCCCTTCAAAGACAAAGATACAAGAAATGTTCAGTAAGCCTATCAGGCCTTTTGAATTTCTATTTAGAAAACATCTTCATATGAACATAAATTTTTAGTTCTAGATCATGGAAGTCTCAATTTGAATTTAGAAAAAGAAAATTATAATAGGGTATGTCGATATACCCCTTTGGTCGATGTCGAAATAGTGGTAGCTATTTTGTTTTTCGTAATTCAAATGAAAGTTTGTTAGCTCCAGCTCTTCACAAATAGACACATCATTTCATTTTCTACTTAAGTAGGCCTGGAAAATGATTTTTGATTGATGATTTTATGATTTTTCCTTACTCTTACGCTTCTATACTTTTATGTGAAAAACTCCTTAGTATACTTTCATTCTCTTTGCAAATCCATACTCTTTTCACTCATATTCTTCAAGGACTGAAAACCACAATAAATCAAAGAGTTCATTCTTTAATTATCAATCATTTCCCCACTGGTCGCATCTTATTTCTCATTGATATCAAATATATGTTGCCTTTGAGATCTATAGATACATTTTACTGAAATGGCAAGATTGTGTATTGATGAGACAACAACTTGCTTCTAAATGTATTCTTACCACCTGTGGAAAGTCAAGAGGAAAGGTGTATCTTACCACCTATGCAATTGTAAGATTTAAAGGTGTCCCTGCCATCCGTAGGTAGCAAGGAAAAGATAGTCAAATTCTGTATAGGGAGTATAGAATTGGACGTTGGATTGGATAATTGAGCTAGTATAAAAATCCGGTGTCTTTTGGTCTTTACCTTGCTTTACTCCGCATTTACTATTTGATTATCTACATGTGCTTCTGAATTTATTATTCAATAAAATAGATAACTTATAGATTTACAAGAATTTTTTTTAAATAGTTGATATACACTATTCACACATCTATTTTATTAGTGACCTTAAAATCCATTCTACATCAGTGTGTTTGTGTATTCCATAACCCATAATAGGTAGAAAAAGATCACTGCTAATCAAATACTTGGATATTTCACTGTTGGTATATATCCAATAAGAGAAAATAATGCATTATGTTGATTGGTAAAATAAAAGAGAATATGACTCTTGATCAAGAAAATAATTATCTACTATGAGTAAGGTGGAATTGTTAAAGGCTATGTTCTTTTCATTATATAATATTGGATGCAAACTCATCACATTCCATCAATAACCATTAATAAAATAGAGAAATTACATGTAAATATTGTCTGGAGAGGTGTTGTCAAAAGATGAATTGGAATAATCTATGTAGATCAAAGAAAGCAGGTAGAAATTGGTATTAGAGGTATAAATGATCTCAATATAATATGTCGATTAAAAATTGGTTTATGGATGTATTAGGAACGATTTCTCTTGGAAAAAATAGATGAAAAATAAATATTTGAAAAAGGTAAATTTTGGAAAACCATAGAAAAAATGATGAATCATATGCATGGTAGAAAATATTAAATTGTAGAAGCATTGGTAAGAAAATTATTAACAGAAGATTCAAGCATGATGCCAATATTAGCTTATGGTATGATCCATGCTTGAAGAACGAATCTTTAATCAATATAATGGGGGTGGAATAACATCATCCTAATAGGAAATACTAAAGTAGATGTCTCATATAGTATTAAAGAAGGAACATGGCACTCTAGTTTGCATCCTCCTTCATCAATATACGAAGATTATATAATCCAAATTCGACTCGACAATAATCCTGACAGTGACTATAAGAATGGGTATTGTGTAAAATTGGTAAATTTTCATCCAAAAGAAAATAAAATCATATAAGAGGCCAATAACCAGAGGTGGATTGGGAAAATTGTATTTGGAGTAAAATCAACTACCCAAAACTGGCTTTTAATTTTTTTGCTATCATAAACAAATAACTAACAAACAAGAAATCAAAAAATAGGGAAATGTGGATAATTTAAATAGTTTAATCTATTATATTGAACTTGAAAGTAATGAAAATATTATTTTTTGGATGCAGGTATTCCATTTTTATGGTCTAAAGAAAAAATGAAAATTGGTTTAAACAAAAACAACAGCATGACCATCAGATTTGAGGTGCAACTTATTAAAGAGAATTTTAAATCAAAATCTATGAAAAAAGATCTAGCCAACATAATATTCACAGCAAAAATCGACCACATTTGGCAAAAGAGAATTTCAAGGTTAGGTACAGGCGAAGTTCTGACAAAGGATCAGAGATTATTAGTTATTGACAAAGGCAACGTCATAATATTATCTAAATTAAAGAAGAAAATATAAAACTTGCAAAAGCAGAAAATCTTATTTAAAGCTAGCTAATTACTAATGGTAGTAATAATATTGAAACAATATTTGTAGTAGTACAAAGCCCCAGAACTTAGATCCAAACTTCCTCAATATCCTCATGCAATTTTAGCTAAGCAAGATCGATATGCAAATATTCAGCCTTATTATACATGTATAACAAAATACATGTAACTTTCACAATTTTATCCTAATTGACGGTGCTCGGGCAACCTAAGCTCTAATAACAAATGTAATGTTCCTCCATTTGTAACATTCGTAATCCACGCATAGATGCACTCATATTCCATAAGTATCACCGATGATGGTTCATATAGTAGTATTTAAAATAAATAGAGCATATCTATCACAATATATTTAATCTCACAAAGGAAGGAACAAACATAATATCAACATAAGCACGTAATACTCTAAAAGTATATCATATAAATGAGATATGAGATTTAACATCATACACCTAATATAAAATGGATTTAACTAATACATCAAATCTAGATATAATTTGTCCCAAGATAAAAATAGTCAGACATGTCAATAGTCCAAAAATATAAGAAGAAATGATAATAATGATAATGGTTATAGCTTTACAACTCGCCTCCAAATTGTGAAACCCTCCTCCAAGTCAACTTATTCAAGGAATAGATAAAAAAAGTGACAACATAGAGAGGGTTAGAAATAAAGTCTGTTGAAAAGGAAATATGACTTATATGCATCATCACCAATGCGTTGATATATATATATATATATATATATATATATATATATATATATATATATATATAATACCATATAATATATCATGGGGTAATGAAACATACCTCAATTTGGATCTTCACCTCCATCCAACAAGTTAACATATTTCTACTATAATGCTATGCAATACGTGATAAATCTAATAACTACTAATCACTATGCACCCAAACTTGACTTAATTGCACTACACACTAAGCAAGTGGGCCATTGGTCCTTTAGTATGTCCAGGACCAACTAAGTATGGTCCTTAATGTAACATCAATATTATGACACTTTACTACATCGTCCACCACCTACAGTTGTATTTAAAAAAAAATTGATATCCACGTGACTAACCACTCTATTTGTTTATCTAAAGAACTTGGGACAAGCAACTTTAGGTTAATAACCCTTGCTATAAAGTATTCTTGTAACATCCCAGAATTTCGGGCATTAAATTTTGAACATTTAATTCATTTTAAGTGTTCAATGTAGATTTTGAATTGGTTTTGAAATAAAAAGAATTGGGTTAAATTTAAAATAACAAGTTATAATTTCTAATGAGGAAATTCAATTAGAAATTGAATAATAATAATTAAGTATTGGACTGAGAGAATTTGAGAAATTGGATGTGAATGGGTATAAAATGATGTCTAAATGAATTTTAAGTTAAATTGGTCATAAATGATATTACTGGATTTTTGGATGAATTTAAAGTTAATAAATTAATGTTTGGAATTTTATATTAATTTAAAAATGAATTTAATATTATTAAATATACAATTAATCCGATTTTTGTCCGGATTGAGTCAGAATGTTTTCTAATGCGATTATAAATTCAATATGAATTATTGTTAAGTTAATAAAATTTTAAAAGTGGAAATTTAAGCGGTTTCGACAATTTTGATAATCGTTCGATTTAATAGACGAGTTAAAATAGCCTTCCGAGGCACAGTCTCGGATTTCGACGAAACCAGTTCCATTGGATCCGTAATAGTTTGTTATTATCGGATTTCAATTTTCGTAGAAATCGGAGTTGTCGTTTGACCGTGGCAGCTCAAAACGTATCGAAATCGTTTTAACC
The DNA here is from genome assembly GCA_030765085.1 of Allium cepa. Lineage (NCBI taxonomy): Eukaryota > Viridiplantae > Streptophyta > Magnoliopsida > Asparagales > Amaryllidaceae > Allium > Allium cepa. The sequence continues at coordinate 890,984,118 of CM060931.1, forward strand.
GATTTAATTTTAAATTGATCGTTTAATTTCGTAACTCGCGCGTATGACCGAATTAGCTTACGAAACTTGTTCCATTGTGTCCGGAACGCGGGAAAACCCTAGGATCGCCTGTCGGAACGCGTAGTTTGGAGTTCGTTTGCGTATACTGTTAATTTGAGAGTTTTATTAATTAAATAATATTAAATTAATACTTATAATATTATAAACACGTTGTTTTCCCAGCTAAACCCTAGTATCTTCGTTGCCGCCGCATCCTTACTTCTATGGCCGGAAACGATTCTCCCTTTTCACCAATTTGCAATCGATCCACGCACTAATCCACAAAATTTCCAACTAGAAGATTGTTGAGGATGTCGAGCACTTCATGTTGAACGGTGGCGATCGGGTATGGAGTTGTGGATAGCCGTCGAATCTAGGTGTGAGGGCCGCCGTTCGTGTTCAATTTCGTGGTGATGTAGGCGACCGGACGTCGCATCGTTCCAGGCGGTGGTGGAGTCAAGTGGACGCTTCGTCCTGGTGGTCGTCGATCTCGTTCCGGTCGAGCATGGAGGGCGTGGGTTGGAACCCTAATTTTCGGCTATGGGTTTCGAATAGCTGGGTATTTGCGTGCGTAAGTAGAGGAGGGGAAGAAGAAGGCTGGACGCGTTTCGTTGGTAACTAAAAAAAAAAAAGAGAATTTTTGTTTGAAATTCAAATTGAAATTTATAAAATACATAACTATTGCATATGTTATCAGTTTCGGACGAAATTTGCGGCGCCGAGATCGCAGGAAAGAATACTACGCGATGGTGCAGATCCGGAGTCATTCAGGGCAAGTAGAAATTTAGGTTAAATCGAACGTCGTTCGGTTTAATTTAAATTTCGAACGCTCGCCGACACTCAAGGTGAGTTATTCTCACTCACATCTGGATATTGGCTGATTTAAATAATTAATATTTAAATATCTGTGTGATTGGTTGCATATTATTGTTATTATCAGTCTGGATTGATATTTATGTATGTGATGTGCTAATATTTGTGGATGCAGGGAAAACAGGTTGGAGGAATCCAGCTGGATTCCTCACAATGTAGTAATATTTTTATAGTTGATGATGATGCCTGTTTATATATTGTGATTGATTAATTTTGGAAATAAATTGTATCGAGATATTGTGGTATAAACTTTAAACCCATAATGTTAATTATAAAGAAAATTGGAGTTTTGACTATAAGAAATTAAATTGGGATTTCAAAAGAAATTAAGAAATTAATAAATAAGGAATTTATAGGAATACAAACATTGGAATCTGTTGGATGGAAAACTGAAATGAAATTTTATTGGAATATAGCTGGTTAAATTATAAATCCATAATTTAATTATAAATGGACAAATTGAATTTTGGAGGAATAAAGGATATTGTTAAATAATGAATTTAAAAGAATTAAATTTGAAATCTATTTAGAATGGAAATTGAAAATTTGTAAAATCTGGAATGATAAACAAAGAGAAATGTTATCAGTTGATACATGTGAAAGTAAATTTATGTTATTGAAATAAATTGACAGAAATCGTGAGAAGGATTTCTGTGATGTTTAAGTGGAAATGAAATTCCTTAGGAAAAACCTAGTTCGAGTTTAAACTGATTTTATAAAAAGAAAGTTTTGAAGTTTAAACTTGTTTAAAAGAGTGTTTGGAAATTATTATTTTTAAAGTAACTATTTATTAATTAGTAATAGTAAAGCAATTATTCTTTTACAAATGGATTTGTTTAAAAAGCTAGTTTTGACCTAAGTATATTGCAATAATCTTAATCTTTTTACAACTCTATTTTTAAAATATAGTTTAACTAAAACCTTAGTTTAAATCAAGTTATATCCTATAAAATAGTTTTGCTTTAAATATTTTGAAATTATATTTTGAGTATATAATTAGTAGTAAATTTACCTATTTTAAAGGATATTTAGAATAAAATGTTTTAATTGTTTTAAATCTAAATAAATTGAACTTGGTTATTTCCAATGGGAACATATGGTAAAGGATTTACCTTGTAAGGAAAGAGTTTTGGAAATTGTTTTCAAATGAGCTTTGAAAATTTGAAAATATATCTTTTAAAGATAGTTGAGGTAAATAAATAATGTGGAATATTATTTATTGTATGATGGATGCTTATGGATGTTTATGAATATAATTGATAGTTAAATCACCGACTATCAATATTGGACAATGCGTTGATCGTTTCGAAGAGACCGGGATCGAGATTTATTTCTCGAAAACCACTTCGATCCGGTTTATACGTTTCGTGCGAAAAACGTGTTCGGAGTCGATGATGGAGCAGTGAAGTGCAAGGGCTAGTCGCTACTAATCCTGAGGATATTTCCATATGGATGTAGTAGGAGTAGTGCCTTCGGTTCCGTTCGAACCCGGGACGGACTTGTATGGACGAATGCTTGCGAAACATCGTCAGGTGGACGATGGGCATTCTAAGTGATAACGTTCTAAAGGTAACGCTTAGCCTCAAGCCTCATCAACCGTTAATGACTGAAAATCAGGGGATATGCAGCAAGGTTAGGTGGGTCATGCCCAAGCAGGACAAGATATTTCCCCGCCTAGATGTCCCTTATATCTTTCGGCTTAGTGGGTGGTTGGTCGCGCCAACCACGGGGTTTATCTTGTTCGGGACTGTTCAGTAAGGAATGGTTCCGGCCTTGTGTTGCAGGGGATGAAGGGAGTAGTCCTCGGTACGTTGATCTAGGCCCCGTACTGTGACAGGTGGTACCCCAGTGCCTAGTCATTGTTGGAAATCCATTTTTCCTACGAGCCTTGTACGAGTTTTGCTTGTATTACCCACTTCGGTGGTTAGTAGCTGGAATTTAATCATGTAACAATTTCGGCTATTTTATAAGTATTTGTAAATAGACCCTATTATAATATCAGAGGATTTCTATAAAAAGAGTTTTAGCTATCGTAAGGTAAAAACCCGACATGTTTATTTGTGGCGTGGTCTTACGAGATGCTTTTGTTTTCAAAGGATTTTTAAAACTTTAATAATCAATTTGGATGTATTAGTATTCAGCTGGTATTCCAGACTGACTCGGGTGTTATTTCATTATAATGCTCGGGTCAGACCGAGTATTATTTGTACAGGACAGGATGCTTTGGAGCAGGAGAGAAGCTGGAGCCCGAGACGTATTATCTATATATATATGTATAGTCCGCTGCTGTGACTGTATGATATGTCTGATTGGTAATTTGATGTGTGAGATACTCTGATTTGTGATGATGTGATATGTATAAACAGTAATAGATTTCATTTTGTGCAAAGTTCTATATTTACTATTATATTTTATTCCGCTGCGACTGTGAGATTTTGATATTGTTTAGTTTCTTCTTCTATCTCTTCTTCTTTAAATCTAATGGTTCGTAATTCTGTGCCACTTGAGTTAATAGAGGTAGAATAGTGTTGATTCAAGGGGTACGGATTTGCGGGCTGTTACAATTCTAGGGCTGCTACCTTTGCCACCAAGATAGAAAATCTTCCATCTTTGAATTGTCACTACTTAGCACGTGTAATCGAGACACCCATGCCTTATTTTACAAAAGGTCTACAGATATCAAATCCTAAGGCTATTACCAAGGGATAGGACTTACTTTGTATGTGCAACATTGTATGGAACCGTTGATCATAATAATCTAGTCATCTCGCTTGGAAACCACTAGGTGACTCTATAAAAACCTCATACGAATAGAATGGCATTTGGAACTATCGTTATAGTCTCTATATTGCTTAGTACCCATAGCACGTTTCTTGAGAATCGGTGTACCTTTCCAAAAATCTTCTATTTCTTCTAAGTCACTCTAGACCTTTTAAGCATTTTTATGGTCTCCAAAATAAACCGAACTCCAAAATGTCAACCCTTTGAAACATAAACCAACTTCATAAAATACTACGGTATAGGCGCTTGAAAAAGGAATTTAGACATCAAACCTTAATTTCAGACGTTCAGGAAATCCAAAAATTTGAATCAACCCCATTTTACAGTGAAATGCTGGGGGAACAAATTTCTTGAAGTTCTGATGTTTAGATCTAAAAATTAAATTTCTGAATGCTAGTTATGACCTTACTGAACCTTGATTGAAGAATTACCTTATAGAAAATTCACTTCACCTCTTTCCCCTTCGTATTTATTTATCTTGTTTTTTAAAATATTCTTTCTACCACGAGACATTTGCAAAAAGTCCCTCTACTTGGATTCATGCCCTTGTTATATGTCGTTTGTCAATCGAATGTGTATTAACTCATACTCAATGAAAAACATTGAAGTGGTGAATCATTTTAACTAATCATTCAATATTAACTACTCAATTTTTACTTCGACTTCTATGCTCGTTCAAAAATGCTATTCTCCTAATGTTTTAACATATTCTCTCCTCGCTCTATCATTTCCATACCAAACAATAATCCAAACAAACCAACAATCAACATAACAACGTACCATATTTGGCAAAATCATTTCTTAAGTTTTCTACACATTCATTTTATGCCTAGAATCTTCTAAATATCCATTAAATTGAGATTTTCATCTTCAAAATGCCAATCCAAGTTGATTAAAAGGACCTAGACTAAATTTTGTCATTTGACACTAATACATATAAAAAATGGTAATCATATATTATAGTGCACAAATTTCACTCACCAGATCTAAAGAGATCCAAGCTTCAAATCAAACCAGTCTTCAAGCTTTCTTAATTTTAGAAATTTGGCTCCAATATTCACCAAAATGTAGACTTGAATAGGTAGATTTGCAAAGAACCTTATAACATAAATTTAGATATTTTATTTGAATCTTTCTCAAAATTTGTGGAAGATATGAAGATTTTAATTTGAAGAAACCTAATTTTTTATTTGAAGAAAAAAAGAACACTAAATGATAAAATAAAGAAGAAGAAGCTTCATTAAAAAAATATAAAGATCAAATTCTAGCTAAATTACCATTTTACCTCTAACTTCTCTTTTCGTATCATTTCATCAAATTTTCCGATTCTAATAAAATTTATATGTTTTCATATGAAAACGACATTACAAATGTAATGGAATAGTTCCTAAGTCCTAATTAATTCACCTTCAAAAATTCTTTTTTTAGTCATCTAATTCAGTGAACAAAATTTTATTTATGTTAATTACAAAGCATAAATGCGTTGTTATACATATTTGTCAATCTTGACTATATACTTAATTGGTTTGAACTTTGAATCAATTTTACCGTTTGAAAACATAATATATTGTTTTAATTGGTTGTGTGGATCAAAACCTTTCATTTTGGATGAAATACCCATCTATATTGTGGTTAAATGTTGTTATAGATTTACAAAGAACATTGAGATGGGACATAGTTCAAACTACAAGAGTCCTACGATAAAGTACAAAATTCTAAAGGCATTCAAGGGTGTAGTGTTTAACTAGATAACAAACGTCATAGCCATCTCCCATGAGGCACATGAAGAGCCACTCCTCAACAAAGGCCTCTTGTAGTCCATTGGAAGGGAATGCCGGAATCAGCAAAGAAATGGCATAAGTTGGACAAAAAAATGCTTGGAGACCAAGCTAAAAATCATGATGGTTAGGGCCTTTTTGTTGACAAGAACGAAGAGCCGTTTTCTAAAAAGATATCGAGAAATTATATACAATGGAGGTATGCTTTGTCTCCTATCGAGAAATATGATAGAGGCGTCGACTCTTCCGACTATGTCTCAGCTTTCAACTCCATCATCTGAGCCAATCAATTATCCAACAACGCTAAGTGGCTCTTGTTCCCCTCCACCCTGACTGAATCGGCCACACGTAGCTTCCTAAATCTATGTACTGACATTATCCATTCTTGGGCAAAGTTTTTCACTAATTCTAAAACCTAGCTCTTTTCCTCGCAAATAAAAACCATGATGGCCATCGAATTATGCAATATACGAAAATGACTGAACAAGTCACTTTTCTCCTACGTCAATTGCTTCAACAAGGAGTCAACTCGTGCAATGTGGCGAACATGGGTAGCCTAGTTATCATCCTTTGCTCCGGGGTGTAATATTATTCCAAAATATGAAAGAACAACAGAAGTAATATGCTTTGTCCTTGATGGACTTCTTTCAAAGAACATATGGCGTTATGTGGGTGGAGGAAGATGACTTGTCTAATAGTGACAAAGAGGGTAGGGCTGGCAATAAGTGCAATTTACATGACGAGAGCGATTGGAGGAAAAATGGTCGTCATGAGCACATCAAAAGGACAACTGCCAATTGTATCCCAAATATGAAAACTATGCCTCGTTAAATTGCGATATAGAAACCATCTATCTTGCCACAAAGGGCAATGCACTATATCAAATGCGTTTGCCCCCCGCTCAGGGGAAAATGAGATTCCCCGCGATAATGATAAATATAATGAGTTCCATCAATTCAATAAGCATACCACCAATGAATGTCATTACCTTAAAGATAAGATAGAGCTGTTAATTCATGAAGATGTACTTGTGAAATATGTGAGAAAATAGGTTAAACTAAGAAATGAGCATCAAATTCTTCCGGCATTACCTCATGGTCAGATGGAAACAATGTTCCATAATCCATACCAAAATCTTATTTATCGACAACAGGTCGCACAAGGCCAAGAGCAGCAACGGTTCCCAAGCTAGATATAGAGAGGAGCTCACCCTAGCAAATCAGATACATTCTGTAAAGCTCCAAGCCCTAAAATAACTAAGAGTGGAGGAAGATAATGCTGACATTACATTTTCAACTAAAAGTAAGAAAGGTGTCGACTACCCTTGTCATGACCCCACGGTCACCTCGATCAACATTGCTAGCACCAAAAGTACATCGGATCTCCATTGACGAGGGTAGCTCAGTTAATGTCATGTTTAAAATTGTATTCAGTGAAATGAAGCTCCCACCATCCAGACTTACTCAATGTGCTTTACCCATTCATGGCTTTGGCGAGGTGAGAATCATCCCTTTAGGTTTGACTTCGCATGTAGTCACCTTCGATGAGGAATCCTACTTTGCCAAAATATCGGTAAATTTTAGAGTAGTGGATTGACTATTTACTTACAACATTCTTATAGATAGATGGGCACTGGCTGATCTGGACGCAATCATAGCATATAAACGACTCACCATTTAGTTCCCCATCAAGAGGGTATCGGCTCCATCTATAACAATCAGTAGGCCACTAGGGACCACTACAATATCTTCCAATATCTACCTAAGAAAGAAGTACTCTTTCTCTAACAAGAGGCAACAATCATCTGTAACGACTAACTTGAGTTGGTACGAGAACACTTTGGTCCTCTTTCCAGTGTAGATAATGAGTCTACTTCACCCCCTCCTCCTAAGAGAGTGTGAGAGCCACACAATGCTCCAACTCATGCCAGGGCCAGCAATCATATGGAAACATCTGAGAGGGTGAGCGAAACACTCTAGGTTCCTTCTAATGTCAAAATCCTCATTTAAGAAATAGCGAATACATGTCGATTTAGTAAGTCCATCCCCATTGGAAAGAGGGAACAAGTAACACAATATAAACTTTCCTATTAACAGCAGTGGACTCATCTGTAAGATCCATGGGTTGTCAGAGCTACCGTACTCATGCGCATGCGTTCGTCCAAGCCAATGATCTCATCAAAAACATGGTTTATGCCCTGGATTAGTGTGAACTAGATATCAGTACGAGAAGAAACAATGATGACCATTTGAACTGCCGCATGAGGGACATTAGCCTAGATGGTGGTCCCGCTACCCCCACTTCAATCTATAATGATAGATAATGGAAACTCTAGTAAGATCGTCCAAATCGGCATGGAAATAGATAAGGATAAAGCAAATCTTATAGTTTTACTAAAGCAAAGAACCGATGTGTTCACATGGGGACATGAGGATATGATTAGCACAGATCCCACTGTCATATGCCATGCCCTACCAAAGCTTACCTCGTCTACCTAAAGAAAAGACCGCTCAATCCAGAGAGATCAAAGCATTAAAAGAATAAGTAGAGAAGCTTCTCCTCGATAATTTCATCAAAGAATCTAAATACCCATTATGGATGGTAATGATGTACTGGTTCAAAATTCCAATATGACTTGGAGAACGTGCATTGAGTTTTGAACCTCAACATGACATGTCTAAAAGATTGCTTCCCTCTGTAGCATATAAACCAGCTCATGGATGCGACTAGCGGTTATGAACTAACATTTATGAATGCCTACTTTAAGTATAATCAAGTTTCCATGCATGGTCCCGATTAAGAGCATGTGTTGTTTATAATATAAAAAGATCCTACTATTATAGGACAATGTTGTTCGGTCTGTAAAACGTAGGGTCAACCTAACACCGTCTCATATAAAAGATATTTGCAGAATAAATCAAAAAGTCGATGGAGGTCTATATTGACGATATGTTGGACAAATTCGAGAATGCGGGTGGATATGTTTATAATCCTGCTAAAACCTTTGGCATCCTTTACAAATATAACATGAAGCTGAACCTTAAGAAGTTATCTTTTGTGGTTTGCTTTAGTAAGTTCTAAGGATACTTTGTAAGAACCAAAGAAATCGAGGAAAATTCCAACAAAATTCAAGCCCTACAAGATAGGTACATCTTTCGCACCATCAAGGAACTATAAAGCCTGAATGGGATGGTCACCGCATTCAGCAGCTTCATATATCGATCGACTGGTAGTGTCCTTCTCTTTATACTCATAAAGAAAGAAAAGTCATTTACATGGACCGACCAGTGCACGAAGGCATTTAAAGAATGTAAACATCACTTGGCATCTCCCCCATATCTCTAAATCCATAAATGAAAAAGGTCTCTACATGTACCTCGAAGTCACTAACCATATGATTTGCGTTGCCATAAATTTGGTTTTGTCACAAACGAAGCCTAGTATAAACACAGCTTGGGCAGTCCTAGGATGGCAAAAAAAAATCAAAATTGAAGTGATCTACTCCCCGTTGGTCGTTAATCAAACCACCGAGCATTCCAAGTAAAGGGAAAAACTCTGCCCTTATATGTCGCTAAAGCCAAGAAGCTCACTAGCACCTACTTCGACTTCATCCTAGGGAAAACATGTAGGGAAAAGAATGCTAAGTCCGACCTCCATGAAGCGGTCAGAAACCCTGAGGATACCAACACTTGGGTCTCGTTGGAAGTCCAGTTTACTCCATGTTTCAAGCAAGGGGAAATTTCAATAAAAATCAACGATAAGCAACAAAATAGTTGCATGACCCTGCTTTTGAAACACCTGGTGAATGAAGAACTACTTAGTAAATGAAAGAAAGTCAAAAAAATCCTTTATTGGGCACCGAACTACCTAATTAAGGACGGTAAGTTCTACCAGAAGGGCTACTCCACCCTCTTCCAACATTGTGTCACCAAGGAAGAAGCTGTCGAATCCCTAAAGAACTGCACGAGAGATTCCAAGGGAAAATTTCAAGGGGCAAGGCCTAGCCATAAAGGCAGCTAAATAAGGGTATTGTAGGTTCGCAGTGATCGAAGAATCCATAAATTATGTAAAAAGGTGTGGTTATTATCGGTTTCTATTGGTTTGCTAAGATTCCCAGAGCTTCCCTATTTATAACTCTTATGACCACACCATGTCCGATTGACACATGCAGGGTCGACCTGATCGGAAAGCTCTCAAATATGGAGTGAAGATATAATCTTGCCATGGTTACCATCAACAACTTCACTAAATGTGGCGAAGCAGAACACCGTATTGGGATCACTATTCCCAAAATCGTTAACTTCATAACTAACAACATCATTTGTAGTTTTGGCCTCTCGAAAAGATCATTACTAACAATAAAATATAGTTTGAATGGCCCGCTCTTAGAATTTTGTGGAAGGAATGGAATCAAGAAATGCTTTTCATCTGTCGCCCAACCTTAAGCAAATTGGCTATTAGAAGCGGTCATCAAGACCACCAAGTCAATCTTAAAGAAGTACCTCACTAAAGCCAAGGGGAATTGGGCCGAAGACGTGCGGCTTATACTCTGGCTATATTAAACTTCAAAATGAACTTCGCTTCGACATTTATGATTCTCTCTGATCTATGGGTATGAAGCAATGTTAACCATAGAGGTGGCCATCTCACGACTGAGCCCTGACCTGAATGAAAAGAGAGCGTAAGAGAAGCTTCATATAGAAGCCTATAAAAGGAAAATTGTGAAATAGTAAAACACCAAGGTTAAGGTGTTGAATTTCACTGTAAGTGACCTCATCCTATGGTGGGTATTCACAATCACAAAGAACAACACTAATGGGGTTTTGGGACCTAACTGGGAGGGGCCATGTGTAGTCAACGCCACCCTAGTCAACGAAACACATTGCCTTACCCATTTAGATGATACTAATATCCCCTTGACATGGAATCCAGACACCTCCGGGCCTATTATATTTAATTACCCCATTGCAAGCGATTATGAAGTGAAAAAAACATATACGTCGTGCTATAAGATGTTCAACTTTAGTAATGTCTTTTTTGTATAAAATAAACAGGTTCAGTAACATCGCTAACTTCAATACCTAAAAATGAATGTTAATAATGATGCAGTAACCACCAGAATTATTTTCCAGCGATAAAGTGAGATTAGTATATTTTCATAACATTAAGTAAACAAAGGATCTAAATAAATTTCATTGCATATATTTGTCATTACATTCTATAAATCCAAATACCCGCTTTCCTAGGGGTACAATATAATAAACTTAAATACCAGTGTCGTGCCGGCATATAAAGACGCTGACACGAATAAGTAAACAGTTATAAACTATGGTTGTACAACCGCTAAATGTAGAAACAACTTTTTTTAGTTAAAATCCTCCTGCTTCATCCTCTGTTGCCATATTTGTCCTCTAATGATAACCTGTCATTTATAAAGTCAACCTACTCGGATGAGTATCCATGAAATTAGGGGAAATAATATAAACACGGATCAGACATAAAGTTTCATGTGAGCAAAACTTACCCTAAACAAACACATAGTGAAACCATGTCGCTATAGCATGGAACATGTTTTTCCTTCACATAGACATCATAATAATTACATCATATCATGTAAACAATCATCTATAGCATAACATCCATGTATCATCATTTCAATAATAAGTAAACCATATAGATAAAATCTTATTATGAGACAAGTCATACACCTATCATTCACATTTACACACATCACCAAATCTCCTATTTATTTGTCAGTAAAAAAATTATCATCGATTATTTAGTGATTACCTCCCAAGGCCTTCCTATCACTAATTTTGTCTTTTCCCAAACAAGTTCAGTTGATGAAATAGCCACTCATTCCACCATAGAAGCCATCCTGACTAATGCCACCCTGAAACTCTTAAGAGGTTGAATGTAAGTATCATGAATACATTCTAGAAATTGTCCTTACTAAGCGTCAATATCCCCTCTTAGTCTTGAAACCCCTTCATTTCACGTTGGTGGTTCATTTATAACTCCACCCTAATGTTTTTGCACCCTGCTATGAACTTACTTTGAAGTTCAATTTAACTGAATTGAACCTAGAGACTTCCAAAGTCGTGGCACTCTACTATATACCGTTGAATTTTAGAAATTATTAGTTTGAAACCTCTATCATTCAATAACTCCATGCGTCAGTACATCTTATAATCTTGGTCTTTCATTTATTTCTTTTGTACACTACATATTCTTTATGTACAAAATTTTTATGTTTAATTTAAATGATGGAACTATAATTTCTTAGCTTCCATAAGCTTACTCCATTTAAAAGTTCAAATAAGTTAACAAAAACTTATAATTTTTCCTTTACAATTTCATTCCTATGAAATTCAAAACCCACATCTCGGGAATTAGCCTCCAAAATGTCAATAAAAACTTAATTGGTTTATTTAAAGAATTCATCTTTACTAGTTATCACAAGCATAATTTTGTATATATTAAGTTTCAATGTTTACATAGTTTTCACATGCCACAATTACAATGCTATCGAAATTCATAGCAATCGCAACACATAGCTATCACAATCTATAGCTATCGTAATCTATAGCTATCGCGTGCTAAGTGGAAAATCCATAATTAAATGAAAATGATGTTTTGCCTTAGTAAAGCATTATCTTTTTACCTAACCTATACATATGTCATTTATTTACTAGTCGCTTTCGTTTTACATCAATGATTCCTAAATATAGTCAAAAATTAATTTCCATTTATTAATTATTTCGTTAATTATGTTTTTAATTAAGGTACATTTTTTCTTGGCCAATTAATTCATATTAAACCATAAGTTAATGGGAAAATTCTTAAAAATTCACTAAAATTCTAAGACATCCTTTTCTTCCTTTAGCAGAAATTTCAAAACCAAAGATTTAATTCTGTCAATTTTAAATATTAATTTACATCTGAATTTAACTATTTCTACTAAAATTCAGAAAAAATTATTTCTTCATCCAAAAATTACTAAATCAAAAATCCCTCTCTATTTTATCATCAAAACGTCATACAAAATTTTCATGACATATATATATATATATATAGACACACAGGCACATATATACATATATATGATCAAACCATGTTTTACCCTAAAACATGACAAAATCCCCTTCATTTAAATCATAAAGCATATTCAAAGTCATATCTAATCATTCGAACATATTTATCAACATTAATATCATCCCAGAAAAAATCAAATATGAATTTAACCATTTCTTCCTTTGCAAGTTCTTCTCTATTCAAATACTATTTTGATTACCTTATTATAGTGCATATAATTATTTCTCATTCACGTATTTAAATTGATTCTATTATATATGATTGAGTTAAATTACATGCAGATAGCTACAATAAAGATCTCTTATATTCAATCCTTCCTTGCCAAATTTATTTCCCTCAATATATATATATATATATATATATATATATATATATATATATATATATATATAGACACACACACACACACACATACATACACACACAGACACACATACATATACATATATGTATATATTCTTTATTCGAATGTTTACATTTCCCCTTTATACACACTTTTGAATTTAGTTACCTTTAATATAACATCTCCTCTATACAAATATTAAATCTTCTGCTTACATGTTTACAACCGAATTTATAACCGACCTGTTAGCACCAGAATTGATCACTAACACCCTTGAGTTGAGTTATGTACAGAGATTAATGAAGAGAGTAAATTCGAACTGAAAAATAGTGTAATTAAATGCAAAAAGAACAATAAAAACGAGAACACCAAATTTATAGTGGTTCGGCCTACGACCACTTTGAATAAAATCTTTTTTGCTTCCTCAATCACTTAAATACTGGTTCAATCTGCAAACCAATCATTTGAATACAAGTTTGAATCAAAAAGAGGAGAGTATCAAAAATGACAGGGTCTCCCTAGTGTTCTCGAAAAAAAGATCTCTTTCACCGTGCCCCTGCCCTCCTATTTATAGATGAAGATTGGCTGGACTCCCTGCGCAAGCCTCAAGGCCGAGGTGACTTGGCCCATATAGGGTGATCTCGAGCTAGCCGGTCCATTCTTGCCGAACCATACCTAAATGCCAAAACATGTCGACTGCATCAAACCCATATATCTTCAAGGTCTTCTTGGTCAGAAGCTTGTCTAGTGCTAACGATAATATCTTCAACTATTGTTCTGTAGCCGGGTCAAGGTGTCGGGTAACATTTTCCCCCCCAAAGTGTGTCAGGTGAAGCAACACGATACACTTTGAATCTGCCAGTATTCCGTGTTTCCAGAAAGAAATCCATCATGTTTCCTGAATAGTCACCATCCTTCAACTTTATCCTTCCAAAGTGTCGTATCCTTCTTTGTTCATCGTGATGCTTGGTTGATTCCCAATATTATAAATCTAGGGTTATATTTCATCAATGGCCATCCCTGTCTGGCTCTACAGAGCTTCGGCCATCTGATCCACTTTTCTTAATAACCCTAAGTGAGTATTCAATTTTTGTTGATTTCAAGAAGTCGAACTTTTTCGGATGTACACATGCTTGTTCGGGTACATGTTCTTGCCATTAGCTCTCAGATGCATTTTATATGCTCATAAGTCGTTACCAGTTCCATCTATTTTGATTGCAATTCAATTGCGATTCCTTGTTTGTATTTTCTGTGAAATAAGGGTTGTAATCAGCCACTTGATGAGAGCGGACATCAAGCTCTACATGGATGACGACCTCGGAGCAGTAAGAAAGGGCGAATGGAGTACGGCCAGTCATGGACTCATGGGTAATTCTATAAGCCCATAATGCTTTTGGGAGTTCATCAGCCCATTTGTCTGTAGCCTTTTTCAAACCTCTCTTCAGTATACACTTTATGATTTTGCTCACAGCTTCAACCTGTCCATTTGCAGTTATAATAGATCATGAAAGGTCATAAGGACAGATGACCTTACGGACAATGAAGTTTATTATTTTCTACATCTTGGTCGTGGTTAAAAGATCTTCATTTTCCCATTTGGTGAAGTAATCAACTGCTACGATGGTGGATATCGCACTACCTTTAGGATCGGCAAGAAGATGATTTCAATGCCCCCAAGTGGAAAACGGCTATGGACTAGCTATTTGAGTAATTTCCATTGGCGGGGTTCCTGGATTTTTTGCAAACATCTTGCACTCGTCGCATTGTCTAGCATGATCAACCACATCTGGATTGATAGTTGGCCAGTAACATCTGTAGCAGAGTATTTTCTTTATCATGGTTTTCCATCTGATGTTATCACCGCATTATTCTCACAGACTTCGCTCAAGATATCATCATGGGCGATATACCAAAGCATGGGGAAGGATAAACTCCTTTCTATACACGACTTCTTCTTGGATGATTTGGCGTGAAGCTTTGAGGAGGATCTGGCGCTTTCCTTTCCTCTGTTCAGTAAGAATTCCACATTTTAGATAGTCTTTGATAGGTGTCAACCATGACACCTTTTCTAGCTCTGCTCCAAGACCTAGCCGATCTCCGTCCGTCAATGCTTGGAATATTAAGTATTTCAACCGAAACAATGTATGTCTGTTGCGTGTCCCTAAAACTGGCCAGCTTGGCCTATGACTAGACTCTTTTCATTTTGTTCGCTGAGTATGTGAGTAATGCTGCAATACGTGAAGTCGGCAAGTAGCTCTTGGCCCTGGCCGAGATAAGGAGCAAGATAATGCCCCTTAGCAAGATCAACCTCCTTCACTTTGCATACTATCAATCAGGAATCACTAAAGATATGCAAAGTTAACATACCAAATCCTCTAGCAATTTTTAGGCTGGCAGTCTAAGCTTTATAATACGCATCATTGTTTGTTATAGGGAAATCGAGTTTCAGGACGTAGCAGATTGGTCGTTCCTCGAGAGTCATTAACATGACTCCTGCGCCATAACATTGATCACTACATGCTCCATCCGCCTACATTTTCCATCTGTAAGTTGGTTCTCTACTACCCTTAGAGTAGTCATCTGATGCCATGAATTTGGGTATGAGATCTGCTAATTTCCATCCTTGGATACCACTTCAAGGGAAATAAGTGATATCGAATTGGATTAGTTCGATATTCTACTTAAGTAGTCTGTCAGATGTCTCAGGTCATTGTGTAACCATTTGCAACGGCTAGCAGGCATAGACGTTGATGGGTTAGCCCAAAACTTAGAGTGGAGCTTTCATGATGAAGTCAATAGACATTGCGCTTGCTTTTTTAGCTTCGGGTTGATATCCAATGCATGGCTCGCGATAGTTGGTGAAATCACACAAGCATGTCAAAATGGGTCCAAGGGAACATATCATTATTTATTTAGAAAAATCCAATAATTCTTTTATCATCATTGCACTGAGTTTTGATCCGATATTCAGCACCCGGAAAGGGTCGCCATGGCTGGTTGTAATGTCGACTGTCAACTTAGCAGCTGCCATCTCGGATTCTTTGAGTTCAGATGTAACTATTTTGCATAACATTCAATGTGAAATGTGGTTGGGACGGTCAATGTTGATGGTTACTCTAGTCGAATTCCAGAGTCTTGTCATGAATTATTAAGTCTAATAGTGAAGGGCTCTGAATGCTCTAATCCATTATCATCAAATGGCCAAAGATCAGGCTTAAAAGCACGTTGAAAGAAATGTAAAGTAGGGGTCAGCCTCGAGTTGCGTGGAGCTGCATAGCTGGATCTTGTTATGAGTTTGAATTTGCTTCTATATTCGAGTAACGCACCTTCTATTCAATACATTCATGATCCTTTACCCGTCCTTCGGGTTGGAGTGACAGTCAGTTTCCCATGAGATTAGGTATCAATTTAATGATTCTATCTGTAGATATTCCTTCGACCGTAGCCATGAGTTGCTGTAAGCACACATATAAGTTTCAATACTGAGCTATCGCAGCTAGTCTTTGGATGACCAGGCGTCTGCTTCCAGTCTCGAGCTGATTAATGTACTGCATGGACAGTTGAGTCTCGTCCTAGCTATGTTTATATTCCTACCTAAACTTCGAAAACATAG
Organism: Allium cepa; assembly: GCA_030765085.1. Taxonomy (NCBI): domain Eukaryota; kingdom Viridiplantae; phylum Streptophyta; class Magnoliopsida; order Asparagales; family Amaryllidaceae; genus Allium; species Allium cepa. The sequence goes on from CM060931.1 coordinate 891,000,640, forward strand.
AGTAGATCGATGAATAGTCAGTTCACATTCATCTTACTTCTAGCTCGTGCCCCTAGGTCTGGGGCATATACCGATAAGTAGAAAGGTCAGCCATGCCCACTTTAGCATTACTCTCTTTCCCGTTGAATCATGGGATCAAGGCAGTTGATGGGAGGTTGGGTCTCGCCTATCTTCGATTTTATTATAGGCTTTCATTCCAAGATGAATACTTCTATGCCTCGTCCGTTTGAAGGCGTAATTTGGACACTGGACGGTCATCCACGTCCACTTTGGTTCATGCTCTGTAACCAGATCTCGGGGTAAAGTTGGCTACAAATGCAGTCAAGTCATACTCATTCAGTTTCATACTCGTCCTAACGGATCGAAGGAGGGTGCTGGAGAATTTTTGACCAAGTCTTCATGGTTTACTCTCATTTCCACACTCTGGAGGTCATAGTTTTTCAAGGAACATCCGAGTCACATTCATATGTGCTTGGTGTGGATCGGTATTGACCATCGATCTGAGGTATGATAAAGTCGGTTGCCCGTAGCTTTGGATGCCATTTTGATTGGTTCTATATTGAGGCCTCCTTGTAGTCGTTGCCTTAAATTGTAAAGAATGCCAAGCTAGAGCTATAGTAAGCTGTCGTATTCAGCTTTTATAGATTTATACTCCTGCTCCCAGCATTGATTTGGCCAGGCCACTAGTTGGATGGTCGACCTCCATCCTAAGCGAGTTAATAATCCTCTTGTCGATTTCAGGCCGAAATTTGTGGAATAGAGAACGGTCGGAATCCCCTCGTTTATTTATCGATGTTTATACACCACTCTGCATTCTGGTGACTTAGTTTTATTCTCCCCTCGGTCGACTTGCGCCCAATTTGTATTCATGCTTCGATCCACGCCCCAGAAACTTAAAGATTGGTTGAATGGTTTATGGTTTAGTCCACAGTTCGGGACGCAGAGATTTTCGTCAATTCGTTTATACTCCAGTCCGCACTCTGGGGACTTAGAGTACTCTAGTCCGCTTTTGGGAATTAAAGACTTTTCTCAAGTCGTTTATAATCTAGTCCGCACTCTGGGGACTGAGAGTACTCTCGTCCACTTCAGGGACTTAGAGGTTTTTAAGTCGTTTATAATCTAGTCCGTGCTCTGGGGACTAGAGTACTCTAGTCTGCACTCTGGGGACTTAGAGGTTTTTAAGTCATTTATATTCAAGTCCATGCTCTGGTGACATAAGTACTCTAGTCCGCAATCTGGGGACTTAGTGGTTTTTAAGTCGTTTATATTCTAGTCCACGCTCTGGGGACTGAGAGTACTCTAATCTGCTTCAGGGACTTAGAGATTTTTGAGTCGTTTATACTCTAGTCAATGCTCTGGGGACTTGGAGTACTCTAGTCCGCACTCAGGGGACTTAGAGGTTTTTAAGTCGTTTATACTTTAGTCCGCACTCAGGGGACTGAGAGTACTCTAGTCCACTTCAGGGACTTAGAGGTTTTTAAGTCATTTATACTCCAGTCCGCGCTCTGGGGACTTAGAGCACTCTAGTTCGCGCTCAGGGGACTTAGAGGTTTTTAAGTCGTTTATGCTATAGTCCGCGCTCTGGGGACTCAGAGTACTCTAGTCCGCTTCAGGGACTTAGAAATTTTTGAGTCGTTTATACCCCAGTCTGCGCTTAGAGTACTCTAGTCCGCTTCAGGGACTTAGAGGTTTTTAAGTCGTTTATACACTAGTCCACACTCAGGGGACTGAGAGTACTCTAATACACACTTAGGGGACTCAGAGTTTTTCAAGTCATTTATACTTTAGTCCGCACTCAGTGGACTGAGAGTACTCTAATCCGCTTTAGGGACTTAGAGGTTTTTAAGTCGTTTATATTCTAGTCTGCACTCTGGGGACTTAGAGTACTCTAGTCCATACTCTAGGGACTTATAGATTTTTAAGTCGTTTATACTCTAGTCCGCACTGAGGGGACTGAGAGTACTCTAGGCCACTTCTGGGACTTAGAGGTTTTTAATTCGTTTATAATCTAGTCCACGCTCAGGGACTTAGAGGTTTTTAAGTCGTTTATACTATAGTCCGCACTTAGGGGACTGAAAGTACTCTAGTCCGCTTCAGGGACTTAGTCGTTTTTAAGTCATTTATACTCTAGTCCGCACTAAAGGACTGAGAGTACTCTAGTCTGCTTCAGGGACTTAGAGGTTTTTAAGTCGTTTATACTCCAGTCCACACTCAGGGGACTTAGAGTATTCTAGTCCGCTTTAGGGACTTAGAGATTTTTGTCGAGAGCAGTCATATTTCCACCCGTTTAATTTGTATTTCATTTACTGTATCGAGGCTTATGCGGTCGAATGAATGATCGGACCATGTTTGCTCATGGAATTGGACTCTGCCTCCAGCATTAAGGATGAAACTTAAAGAATGGACGGTCGATTCTCATCCGCTTGGTGATTATAGCTCTTCCAATGAAGCAAAGGAAGGAGGTACATGAAAGATGGTTGGATCACATCGACAACGGGTTAGATAATCAAGTCTCGCACAATTTGCTTCGTATCTCTTTCTAGAAAATAAGGATAATAGAATATTGTGTTGATAAAGTAAGTTGCATATGTTTCAAGGTGCATTAGTCTCCATGTATTGAGAGTGATGGTTGGCGAGTAGGTAGTCCATCACAGCTAATCCAAGTCGGGATTTCGAACAAGCTTTTGTATTCAGGGTAGGATTTGATGTGTAGATGATCAAATCACGCCTACTATGGATAGATCCCGGTGTCACTAAGCTTTAGGAGAGGAATTGATATTTTGTCAAACTTTATTTTATGACTCAATTTGAGTGGATGATCGAGCCATATTCATTTCAAGCCTTTCTTAGGTCTTCAAGTCAAATATGGAGGTCAATGAATGAACGATCGGTCGTGTTCACTTTGTATTGGGCTCTGATCGTGACGAGCTTTTCAATCTCTAGTCCATAGCCCCAAATCGAAGGCATATGGTTAATGGTGAGCGATTGAATCATGCTCGTCTTGATGAAACTCCACAGGTCTGATCACGGTCTGCGTGGATTGGTTGGGGCCAATCTGAGTACTCGGTCACCTGCAAATCTCATTAATAAAGGGGACAATATCGTGTGCTTGTTATTCAACTCTGCCTCTAGCCCCTTCTAGCGGTATGTCGACTACCAACCGTCCAATTAATAATTGGAGTTCTTTATTCATGGGCATCCAAAGGTCCTGGATCGCCATTCTACATGGCTTGCACATACTATTGAAGCTTTTCTTTCTAAATACGTTTTCCGATGACACCTCGGAGGTGTTTGTAATCGCCAGTGTTAGGATCAGTGTGCATCTTGGAATATACAACATTCCCCTGGTTTTCTTTAGACTTTGGTGAACTCTTTCGAGGTTGGTTTCCAGTACCACTCTGCGTCGCGAGTCTTCAAGTAGAGGCTATCGATTGAATCTTTCAAAGAGCACATGAGTCTAATTTTAAGATCTTGTTTTGTCTACTGGAATCAATGTCCTTAGCCGATGAGGCTGTATTGTTATTTCTCCTAGTCTGCTCCACTTCTTCTCACTTTGGTTTTGATTCATTTTGTAACAGAAATAATCCATGGTTGTAGGAGGCTCTCTAGCTAACTAGCTGCCAAAATATATCTGAAGGTCGACTTTCCTCAAACACGATCAGTATGATATCCTTGTTAGCATTAAGACTAAATTTCTTAGAGCCAAACATTGGTACGCTTGGAGTCACTTTGGGAGTATCGTTTGAGTAGCGGTTACTTGTCCATTCCCTTGTTGTCATTCAAAAGCTAACTTTAGATCTCTATGCCCTGGTTGATTATGGGATGTAAGGGAAGTGGATAGAATGTTCCTTTATTAAGTTAAGTTTTAGCCTCATTTTCTGAAATTTGGGTCGTCCCTGAATTTTTTTAAAGATAGGTCGTACCCGATCCTATTTTTCGTATATGCACATGTCGTTATACACGCGATCGGTAACACTCGCTCGGCATACACTGGGTCAGTCGGCATACTTTCGCTCGGCATGGACTAGGTCGCTCGGCATGCACTGGGTCGGTCGGCATACTCTCGCTCGGCATAATCTCGCTCGGCATGCACTGGGTCGCTTGGTATACTCTCGCTCGGCATGCATTGGGTCGCTCGGCATGCACTGGGTCGCTTGGGATGGACTTGATCGGCCTACTCTCGCTCGGCATACTCTCGCTCGACATGCATTGGGTCGCTCGATACATTCTCGCTCGGTATGCACTCGGTCGCTCGGCATACTCTCGCTCGGCATACTCTTGTTCGGCATGCACTGGGTAGCTCGGCATGGACTTGCTCGACATACTCTCGCTTGGCATACTCTAGCTCGTCATGCATTGGGTTGCTCGGCATACGATCGCTCGGCATGCACTGGGTCGCTCGGCATGGACTGGGTCGCTCCACATGGACTGGGTCGCTCGGCATGCTCTCGCAAGGCATGCAATGGGTCGCTCGGCATGTACTTGCTCGGCATGCACTTGCTCGGCATGCACTTGCTCGGCATGCACTTGCTAGGCATATTCCTTTTCAGTGCCGATCGGCATACACTTTTTCTGGGGTGATCGGCTGAATTGCCTTCAGTGGAGGGTCGGCCTTCATTCAACTTGAGCACAAACATGGGTCGTTAAGTCGCTAGGTCGTGTCCCAGTTAGGATTAAGTGTTAGGTCGCCTATGTTGTAAGTCGCGTGAAGGCCTAAGGGGTTAGGTCGTGCATGTTTTAGGTCGTGCATGCTATTAAGTCGTTGGGTCGGCTTCATGGTTAAGTTGTAGGTCGTGGGGAGTTTTAGGTCATTGGGTTTGTTCAGTCGCGAGCGACTTAAGGGGGCGAACGACCTAAGGTTTTCCAGCCTATAAATACACGTGCTTCCTTCACTTTTTGGGATCCGGATTTTGAAGCGACGAAGTGCTACCATTTTGAGAGATCGAGTGCTACACTCCTTCACTTCTTATCTCTTCTCTAATCTAGTGCTTCCTTCCATCCAAGATTGAAGATCAAATCGAAGATCCAAGAGCCAAAATTGAAGATCTACATTCTTCAAAGAGAGACTTCATCGTTTGAAGCGGAATTTAGACGGATCAAGCTAGACCCTTTGCTGTCCGGATCTGGAGTTTTTTGCTTTTGAGGTGTTTAGGTGATTCGGTGAGTGGTGGTTATCTCTCACACGGACCCAAAGGAGTATATCGGATTGGTGGTTTGATTTTGTGTTAAAGTAGTGGTTTCATGCATTTCTGTAAAACCTAAGTATAGATTCATTGTTCATGAGGATTTGACATCCATTTTAGTACATGTTAACCTATGCAAGTTCATCCATTAAGTTGTAGAGATAATACTTATGATCATGCTTGTCAGATTTGGACTCTTTATTTACAAGATTGCCATTTTGTTATAATTGCTTTTAGATCTTGTTTGAATGCTTGATTACTTGGATTAATGATTGATTTGATTGATTAGTTGATTAGTGATTGAATTTGGACAAGTATGGTCGGAGATGATTAAAAAGCTAAGGGGAAGGCTCTTGAATAAGGAAAGCTGCTCGTAGCATATGTGGCGGATGTTGAAGCTCATATGGATAGATTTTATGATGATGTTGATGGGCATTGCTATGATGAGATGAGGCGAAGCATGATAGGATGAAGCCTTGGTATAATCCAGACGGGATCATTCCAAGTAGGTTGATAATGGTTGGCTTGAGAGTCGCTTGAGCTAGTATGGAAATAGTCGTCAAGGAGGATGACTAAAAGGCTGAGATCTCATCATTGTTGATGGTTCTAGCAGGCTCAAAGCAAGAGTACGCTGGGCAGATTCGATAGTCCCAATCGACTAATAGTTGATGGTCGAGTACTCTGGGCAGATTCGATAGTCCTAGGCACGGGTCACGACGACGTTCAGAGTTTTGTCTAGAACCGGGGTTACCATTAGCCCTTGACGGACGGATGAAAGAATGAGCCGGTCATTCAGTTAACGGTGATATCGAGGCAATGGTAACAGTGATTGCCAGAGTCATGGATGTTTGGATGCTTTGGTTGTATCGTCACTCGGTCTCAAGAGCGATGTTTTGTGGGTGCTTATCTGATCTTGGTTTAGGCCTTGGGGGTTTGTGCTTGGAAAACATCGACCTTGACTCGAGTGATAATTGTTTTACTTTAAATGTCTGTTTTGCTATGTTTATTTCTGCTTAGTGGGTCTGGGGTTATCACTGTAGAAAGAGGTGGAGTGGGAGGGTTGGATTCCTATTCCTTTTTTCTTTATGCTCTTTTGGTATGTTGTTAGTTAATTTACCGCTCACTAAGACCGTTGTCTGACTCAAGGTTTTATGTTTAACTCTTATTACCTTGGGCTATTCATCCATTTTGGGATGGTCAGACTAGGTAGCAGGTGACAGGTGCTGTTCTTAGTGACCAACGCTGTTGATGACGAAGACGAGTTGGAGGCTTTTGCATGTTGTTTTTCTTACTCTATGTACTGGATGTTCCGCTGCTTGTATGATTCTTTGAGTGTTATGTAGTGAGGCTTGATGTATTGACTATTTAGATGTTTGTATCAAATTGTTTTGTAGTGTATTGATGAGATTCTATTTAGTGAAGCTTCACTATATATATTTCTCTATTGTATTTTATCCCTACACTGTGAGTAATACGATAGACTCCGCTGTTTTTACCTTACCTTGATGATCATCCATGGCTGCCTGGCACACTTTACAACGTACTATTTCCTTGTTTAGTGCAGGAGTCATGGGCGGTCGTCACATTTGCAAGAAGCGCCGCAATCTACACGCACTCTTCTCACAATAGCCGGCCCAATGCCTACAGAGATGACCAAGAGATCCATGGTTGGAGATTCAATACCCATAGAGTCCCTGGCTCTGAACACAATATCATCGTTAAAAGTTTTCTGCTGCTTCAAAGGTGCAGCGTCTTCTAGCACAAAAACAGTCTCTTCTGTTGGTGCGTACTTCAAGGCATGGGCATGTCTTTCCATCTCGCCCCAGCTTCTGCCTGCTGGGTGAGGACCTCCTGTAATCACATTAATAACAGGCCTTTCTGATTCATGCACAGTATTCCTCTCACCCGAGCCAGTCGGATGAGCAGGAAGTTACTGATCCTTAGTAGACGAAGTTGGTACATTTCTACTTCTCTTAACATATTGCTGCAACTTGTTCTCTCTCAATAGTTCCTCAATTAAATTTTTCAGATGGAGATATTCGTTGGTATCATGACCGGGTTGATTATGAAACCGACAGAATCTCCCACTTTGAGCAGCTTTTTTGTTAACTCTCATCTCAGGCGGTTTAGGATATTCTACCGCTTCTTTGATAGCAAAGAAGATATTCTCCGGAGTGTCGGTCAAAAGAGTGAAATCTGAAGATTTTAAAAAGCGAGGTTTCTTCTTATCTTTCTGTTTCTTCCCACCATTGTGCTCCCTTTTCTGACTTCCGAATTCCTTTTTGATAGGGGCAGCAGTATTATCCTCAAACTCTGTCAATGCCACTTTAACTGGTGCCCGAAAGCTTTCCAAGCGCATGAATTCATCAGCTTTCTTATAGAATTTCTCAAGTGAACTCGGTTCTTTCATCTTCAGCCACTTCCCAATTTCGCTTCAATTGCCCTCATCAGGTATGTCAAGACCATTCGTGGCTCAACATTGTCCACTTCAGCCAAAGCTATGTTGAAGCGGTTCAAGAAAGACCTGATAGATTCCTCAAGATTCTGTTCCAAGCTTGACAGCGACATAATATCCTTTGCCTTTGAAGCATACAGCCTGAATTGCTCTTTAAACTTCCGAGTCAAATCGGCGAACTGGTCTATGGATCAGACCGGAAGTTTTGTGAACCAGAGCAGAGCCACTCCTTCCAAGTATACTGGAAAGTACCGGCATTTGATTTCATCAGACGCTCTAGCACCAGTCATGTGCCAATCATACTTATACAGGAATTGATTGGGGTCGCTTGTTCCCTTATAAGTCAGGATGGTCGGAGGAACAAACTTCCTTAGGAATTCTGCCTTTAGAATCTTCTCAGTGAACGGAGTTTTGCTCGGAGCGAATCCCCATTCCTTCCCATCTTCATCTCTCTGCATGCTTTCTTTCATGATTTGTCGCACCATGCCTGAAAGATATTCCTCATCATTTAAAGGATCTGAAGGACAGATTTCGGCCATTTTCTCGGAAGTTTGTCGAGACAAACGTTCACGGAGAGTTGGCTATGGTCTCGATCCTCCAGCTTGGGGAGGTGTTTCTTTGGCGGGGCTAGCTGCTCTTTGTGGAATATTCCTTTTGTAACGACCCGTATTTAATGTAACGAAGAATCGTAGAACTGTTGTCATTAGATTGTTGTGTTGTTAAGCCGTCCAGAGTTAAGTCGTCTAAGATTAGGTCGTGATAGCTTAGGTCGGCTAAGCGACATAGGGGGGTTGGAGCGACCTAAGGGAAGTGAACGACCAAAGGAGGTTGGTGGCAGATGTGAGCGACTTAAGAGATTGGCGACTTAAGGAAGTTAGGACATGTTGGGGCTTAAGTCGTGTAGTAGCTTAAGTCGTTTGGGTCGGTTGAGCGACTTACTGAAGTAGAGCGACTTAAGGAGTTAATGGCTTAAGGTAGGAGAGCGACTTAAGGAGTTAATGACCTAGTAGTTAGCGACTTAAGGAGATAGGATGGTTGAGCGAGTTAACGACGGGTTCTGTTTATAGTTAGGTCGTAAGCGACTTATGTTAGGTCGCGTAACGGTTTAGGTCATAACTCGCGCATTAGTGTGAAGGCTTAGGTCGCTGGTCGTTGTGTCGTGCACTTGCATTGTAGTTAGCTCGTTGAGACCCTGTGTTTAGTTAACTCGCTAAGTCGTTGGGTTGTTAAGTCGCTAGGTCGTGTCCCAGTTAGGATTAAGTGTTAGGTCGCCTATGTTGTAAGTTGCGTGAAGGCCTAAGGGGTTAGGTCGTGCATGTTTTAGGTCGTGCATGCTATTAAGTCATTGGGTCGGCTTCATGGTTAAGTTGTAGGTCGTGAGGAGTTTTAGGTCGTTGGGTTTTGTTCAGTCGCGAGCGACTTAAGGGGGCGGACGACCTAAGGTTTTCCAGCCTATAAATACACGTGCTTCCTTCACTTTTTGGGATCCGGATTTTGAAGCGACGAAGTGCTGCCATTTTGATAGCTCGAGTGCTACACTTCTTCACTTCTTATCTCTTCTCTAATCTAGTGCTTCCTTCCATCCAAGATTGAAGATCAAATCGAAGATCCAAGAGCCAAGATTGAAGATCTACATTCTTCAATGAGAGACTTCATCGTTTGAAGCGGAATTTTGACGGATCAAGCTAGATCCTTTGTTGTACGGATCTGGAGTTTTTTGCTTTTGAGGTGTTTAGGTGATTCGGTGAGTGGTGGTTATCTCTCACACGGACCCAAAGGAGTATATCGGATTGGTGGTTTGATTTTGTGTTAAAGTAGTGGTTTCATGCATTTCTGTAAAACCTAAGTATAGATTCATTGTTCATGAGGATTTGACATCCATTTTAGTACATGTTAACCTATGCAAGTTCATCCATTAAGTTGTAGAGATAATACTTATGATCATGCTTGTCAGATTTGGACTCTTTATTTACAAGATTTCCATTTTGTTATAATTGCTTTTAGATCTTGTTTGAATGCTTGATTACTTGGATTAATGATTGATTTGATTGATTAGTTGATTAGTGATTGAATTTGGACAAGTATGGTCGGAGATGATTCAAAAACTGACGGGAAGGCTCTTGAATAAGGAAAGCTGCTCGTAGCATATGTGGCGGATGTTGAAGCTCATATGGATAGATTTGATGATGATGTTGATGGGCTTTGCTATGATGAGATGAGGCGAAACATGATAGGATGAAGCCTTGGTATAATCCAGATGGGATCATTCCAAGCAGGTTGATAATGGTTGGCTTGAGAGGCGCTTGAGCTAGTATGGAAATAGTCGTCAAGGAGGATGACTAGAAGGATGAGATCTCATCGTTGTTGAAGGTTCTAGCAGGCTCAAAGCAAGAGTATGCTGGGCAGATTCGATAGTCCCAATCGACTAATAGTTGATGGTCGAGTACTCTGGGCAGATTTGATTGTCCTAGGCACGGGTCACGACGACGTGCGGAGTTCTATCTAGAACCGGGGTTACCATTAGCCCTTGACGGACGGATGAAAGAATGAGCCGGTCATTCAATTAACGGTTATATCGAGGCAATGATAACAGTGATAGCCAGAGTCATGGATGTTTGGATTCTTTGGTTGTATCGTCATTCGGTCTCAAGAGCGATGTTTTGTGGGTGCTTATCTGATCTTGGTTTAGGCCTTGGGGGTTTGTGCTTGGAAAACATCGACCTTGACTCGAGTGATAATTGTTTTACTTTAAATGTCTGCTTTGCTATGTTTATTTCTGCTTAGTGGTTCTGGGGGCTATCACTGTAGAAAGAGGTGGAGTGGGAGGGTTGGATTTCTATTTCTTTTTCCTTTATGCTCTTTTGGTATGTTGTTAGTTAATTAACCGCTCACTAAGACCGTTGTCTGACTCAAGGTTTTATGTTCAACTCTTATTACCTTGGGTTGTTCATCCATTTTGGGATGGGCAGACTAGGTAGCAGGTGACAGGTGCTGTTCTTAGTGACCAACGCTGTTGATGACGAAGACGAGATGGAGGCTTTTGCATATTGTTTTTCTTACTATATGTACTGGATGTTCCGCTGCTTGTATGATTCTTTCAGTGTTATGTAGTGAGGCTTGATGTATTGACTATTCAGATGTTTGTATCAAATTGTTTTGTAGTGTATTGATGAGATTCTATTTAGTGAAGCTTCACTATATATATTTCTCTATTGTATTTTATCCCTGCGTTGTGAGTAATACGATAGACTCCGCTGTTTTTACCTTACCTTGATGATCATCCATGGCTGCCTGGCACACTTCACAGCGCACTATTTCCTTGTTTAGTGCAGGAGTCATGGGCGATCGTCACATCTTTCCTTGGGATCATGAATATCATCTGCAAGGTTTTCTTCGTTATTCACCGGTTGACGGTTTGCTCCGAGCAATGCATTTATCCTCTCAAGCATCAAAGCATTCTGAGTTTCCATCTGCTGGTATAATCCAGATACTACAGCATCTAACTCTACTCATGTAATTCCGGCACTTGGTGCTGCTTGACTTGACGAAGGAGAAGTGGCAGTATTTTCATGGACATTACTAGGTCTTGTGGATCCACGCTTTCTTCCAGGAGCCATTATCTCTGATAGACTTCTAGTTTTTAGAGAGACTCGTTCAACAAACTTTTGTGAAGCAATGACGAAGATAGCCTGAGTTAGGTTCTCAGTGAAAGCACCAAAAATGTTAACGCTAAAAATTGAACGCTAACACCCCGGTGTATGTAGAGATTAAGTGAAAGAACCACCCGTGAACATGGGAATTTAAAACAAGCGGGAAAGTCACAGAGAAAGAAGTAAAAACAACAATTTTATAGTGGTTCGGCTTCAGGTTAAGCCTACGTCCACTTTAATCCTCTTTATTACCGAATCAATTACAACTTTACAACAATCTTCAATTACAATGCCGATGAGACAACAACCAGAACTCCGATGTAGAAGAATTCTTTGAATCCATCTTGATTGTGTTAGATTTCCTCTTCAAGTTATTTGATATGCCTCACGTGTTTGAAGTGTCGAGTAAGTCGAGAATTCAGCAGAGTATCGACATTCCGGAAATGAGCCAAAAAAAGATCCCTTGAATGTTGGAGCTAGCGCCGTATTTATAGGAGAGTTCGGCTTTAGGTTGTAGGTCGCGAGCGACCTTGGATAGGTCGTAGGTCGTCCGCGACCTAATGGGAGTCGTCTATGGCTTATACATGGTACACTTGATCGTTCTGGAGAAGCTAACAAGTCATAGGTCGTGGCCTAGGTAGGAAGCGGCATAGGAAGCTCCTTTGTTATGTTTGGGTTGCGAGCGACTTAGGTATAGGTCGTAGGTCGTGGGCGACTTAGTAGACACGGTTTACGGCCTAACAGGAGCACCCTTGATCATTCGAACAAGTCATAGATCGTGGGCGACTTAGGATAGGAACGACATAAGGAAGACAAGTTACCTCAGCTTTGTATAGCTCGCTAGGTCGCTAGGTCGTTAGAGAGCTTCATTCCTGTTATGTCGCGTCTAAGTTAACTCGTTCACACTTTAGGTCATTAACCCACTGTTGGTCCATTAGTCCGTTAGGTCGTAATGCCTTAGCTCGCTGCAGAACTTTATCCCTGTTAGGTTGCTCCCCTTATTAACTCGTCAGGTCGCGTATACCTTTAGGTCGCTAGGTCACCTCAGTCCATAGGTCGTTGGTGCGCTAGATAGCTCAGTCCATTTAGCCGCATGGTCGTTTAACTTGCTGAGCCGCTTTATGTATTAGGTCGCTTACTACCTTAAGTAGTTAGGTCGCGCCTTCACATAAGTTGTTAACTCGTTGACTCATAGGTCGCTGGACCATCTACTCCTTTAGGTCGCTGGACCTTTCAATCCTCGGTTGTTGAGCTCTCTAGGTCGCTGACGAGTTGAGTCGTTAGGTCGCTACTTTCACTAGATCGCAGGGTCATAGAAAGAAGAGGGTTAACATAGTTTTTTTTTAAAAAGGTATAAAGGGGTAATTTCTTAAGTTATAGTACAACATTTTTGTCTATTTTACATCGTTTTGGTTTAAGCTATTGGAAGTAGTTTTTTTTTTTAAAAAGGTAAAAAGATGTAATTTCTTAAGTTGTAGTACAACATTTTGTCTTTTTTTACAGCGTTTTGTTTTAAACTATTGAAAGTAGTGTTTTTAAAAAAGGTAAAAAGAGGTAATTACATAAGTTATGGTACAACATTTTGTCTATTTTACAGCGTTTTGTTTTAAGCTATTGGAAGTAGTTTTTTTACAAAAAAGGTAAAAAGGGTAATTTCTTAAGTTATCGTACAACATTTGTCTATTTTACAACGTTTTGTTTTAAGCTATTGGAAGTAGTTTTTTTTAAAAGGGGATAATTTCATAAGTTATAGTACATCATTTTCTCTATTTTACAACGCTTCTTTTTAAGCTATTAGAAATAATTTTTTTTTTTACAAAAAAGGTAAAATTGGGTAATTTCTTAAGTTATAATACAACATTTTGTCTATTTTACAACGTTTTGTTTTAAGCTATTGGAAGTAGTTTTTTTAAAAAAAGGTAATTTCTTAAGTTATAGTATAACATTTTATCTATTTTACGGCGTTTGTTTTAAGCTATTGGAAGTAGTTTTTTTAAAAGTTAAAAAGGAGTGATTTCTTAAATTATAGTACAACATTTTTGTCTGCTTTACAGCGTTTTTTTTAAGCTGTTGGAAGTAGTTTTTTTTAAAAAAAACGTAAAAAGTGGTGATTTCTTAAGTTAGAGTACAACATTTTGTCTATTTTACAGCGTTTTGTTTTAAGCTATTGGAAGTAATTTTTGTAAAAAAAGGTAAAAAGGGGTAATTTCTTAAGTTATAGTATAACATTTTGTCTATTTTACAACGTTTTGTTTTAAGCTATTGGAAGTATTTTTTTTTAAAGGTAAACATGGGTAATTTCTTAAGTTATTGTACAGCATTTAATGTTTTTTACAGCGTTTTTAGGCTATTGGAAGTAGTTTTTTAAAAAAAAAAGGTTAAAAGGGGTAAATTCTTAAGTTGTAGTACAGTATTTTTGTCGATTTTACAACGTTTTGTTTCAGGCTAATGGAAGTAGTTTTTTTGAACAAAAAGGTAGAAAGGGGTAATTTCTTGAGTTATAGTACAACATTTTTGTCTTTTTTACATCGTTTTGTTTTAAGCTATTGGAAGTAGTTTTTTAAAAAAAAAGGTAAAAAGAGGTAATTTCTTAAGTTGTAGTACAGATTTTTGCCTTTTTTACAGCGTTTTTTTAAGCTATTGGAAGTATTTTTTTTAGAAAGGGTAAAAAAGGGTAATTTCTTATTTTGCAAAGCCAGCGGGGTTAAAAGGACCCTTACCTTGAATTTATACCATGCAAAAATTACAAGTACAAATAGGGACTACAAAGACAAACAAGAGAGAAGACACAAAAAAAGGAAAGCAATCAAAGTCACAAGATACATCTACAAGCAGCACAGGAGGAACACAAAGGAACAAATAGAGCATGACCCAAAGTAGCCAGCCAAAGCCATCACCAAGCTGAATAAAAAGAGTCAAAGCACACCACCATAACCAGACCCAAGGCAGCAGCACAAAGACTCTAAGCAATACACCATAAGAGCCAACCAAGCATGACAATATGAAGCAACAAAATGTTTGGCAATAAAGGGGAACAAAATTTGTTTACGGGTAGAAGTGCAATAAAACACCCTCTTGTTCCTTTCCATCCAAACCAAGTAAACAAATTTCTTGAGAATCTTTAATAATAAAATACTTTTACTATTCTTCCGTCTAGTTGCTTTGAATATTATCCCACACCAGTCTGACAGCATATGAACTAGAGTAAGGAAGGTTAATGCAACCATCAGACCAGAATGAGCACACCTTAGCATTATCATTGATCGCAGACTGGACCCTTAAATTAAAATTAATAACATTCGCAAGAATACAGCCTTGAGCAGACCAAGGATCAAACCAGAAAGAAGAATCATCATTCTTAATACATTTCTAAAAAAAAGGGAGAAAGGAAGACCTGCATATAAGAATATTCCTCCAAACCCAGCTACAATCCTTAGGGATGTCCACAGTCCATAAATGCATATTCTTGATCAAAAAACTCCTAGTCCAAGAAGCCCAGAGGTTATTAAAATTATTCATTGATTTATCAATTCTAGTAGACAGAGCAGCCATATTCCAAACCTTAATGTCCAAAATGCCAAGACCATCAGACTTGAAGGGAAAACAAACAGAACTGAAGGCAATTGGAATCAGTTTCTTAGAAAAAGGATTGTCGTGCCAAAGAATAATGATTTCACGCTGAATTAATCATAGATAATAACTTGGCATGCAAAATATATATTCTTGCATAGTATAAACACATGGAAGAAGCAATCGATTTAACAACAATCAACCTACCAGCCATAGATAAGCAGGACTCAGACAAAGAAGATAATCTAGCAGTGATCCTTTCAAACTGCTGAGGACATTGGTTAGATCTGATCTTAGAGGAGAAGACAAGCATACCAAGATAAGACTCATTTTCATCAAAGGGAGATAAACCAGATAATGTAGAAATAATACACTTATGGTTATCATCTAACCCAGCAATTTTAATCTTGGATTTGCATCTATTAATATCCAAATCAATTAACAACTTGAAAGAAGCCAGAACATTCATAACACCATTTATTGACTTAACATTAGGTTTAGTAAACAACATTAAATCATCAGCAAAGAGGAGAGAGGAAATTTTCAAGCTCTTACAAAGAGGGTGATGGTCAATAAGCTTATGAGACATAGCATTATTGAGAAGGCTAGTGAATAATTCCATGATACACACAAATAGGTAAGGAGAAATGGGGTCCCCCTGCCTAATCCCTTGAGTAGCACTGAAATAACCAAAGGTATCACCATTTTGACGAATAGAGAATTTAACAGAAGAGATAAATGTGTATATCCAGGCCAAAAAAGGGGTAGGGAAGTTCATTCTATAAAGAGTGTATATGATTGATTTCCAACTAACAGTGTCATAAGCCTTTTGAACATCTAATTTCATCACACACCTGGGAGAAATATTAATTCTGTTATAGCCTCTCAATAGCTCGTTGGATAGGAGAATATTATCAGTAATGTCCCTATGAGGGAGGAAAGCACATTGGTTAAGAGAAATGGTGGTGTCTAAAACATGCTTCATCCTATCAGCCATAATTTTAGAGATGATTTTATATATTACATTGCAGCAGGCAATGGGTCTAAATTGGGAAACAGAAGAAGGTATCTGAACCTTAGGAATCAAAGAAAGGTTGGTGGCATTAATTCCAGCTAGAAGCTTATTGTTTTTGAAGAAATTAAAGATGGCTTTAGTCACATCATGACCAATGATTTCCTAGGTAACTTTGAAAAAATGGGCATTAAAGCCATCAGGCCTAGGGTTGCTAGAACCCTTTATAAGGAAAATGGTATCCTTAATTTCCTCAGGAGATACTTCCCTAATAAGATGATCCTTATTACTGTTTGATATGGAAGGAAGAGAAGCTTGAGAGAATGAATGCATAGAAATATCAGGCAAGTCATGGTTAGCAAGAAGGGACTTATAGTTGTCCAGGAAAGTATCCTGTATATTATCATTTGTAGTACAAGCATTGCCACACATATCATTAATATTACTGATATTACCAGAAGCATGTTTAATTTTTAAAGAATTATGAAAGATAGCAGAGTTCTTGTCCTTATGGATTTTCCATTTTAGTCTGGCCTTTTGCCTAACCATTTTGATCTCCTCCCCAAGAGCAAAGGATAAACTACGCCTGAGATTACTCTCTTATTTATTAAGTAAAGAATTATTAGGATCAGAAAGGATATCTCTCTGCACCTGCAACAAATTGTCTCTAATCGAGGAAGAAAAACTACTTCCATTCCCATAATTAGCCTTAGCCCAGCTCCTCAACTTGTTCTTCAAATGCCTAAGCTTAGTCTGCAAAATGAACATAGGATTACCAAAAACATGCGTATTCCAGCAGTTAGCAACAATACTAAGAAAGTCAGCATTATCGGTCCAATTATTAAAAAATGAAAAAGAGGAGTGTCTTCTAACTGTGACCGTGCCCCAATCCAAAATCAAAGGGGAATGATCAGACAAAGATGGAGGGGGAATCAAGGTGTTTTGCTTAGGCCATTTCAAGATAGAGGCAAAATTTTGATAAGATCTATCCAAAACACAAAGAGTTTTATTACCAGATCTGTTAGAATTATTCCAAGTGTAGAAACAACCAGAGGAAGCAATAGCGAGGAGATGGGCATTATAAATGGAGTTATTTAGAGGCCTAGTATGTCGATAAGTAAGTGGAGAACCATCACTTTTTTCAGTAGACAGTTGCATTCAATTCCAGTCCCCAAAACAAAGCCAAGGAGAGTTAGCTGTGTGAATACTAGGAAGTTTATCAAGGAACGATTGTCTATGGGAAACATAATTTTCAACATAGACCACAGTTAAGAAGAACTCAGAAGAAGAAGGGATATGAATGATTTGAGAGTGAATGTATTTTCTATCGACGCATGAAGGAGTAAAGGAAAATATGGAAGGATTCCACATAATCTGGATCCTACCAAAAGGAGCTTGAGCCATATTATGGATAAAACTCCAATTACGATTAATTAGAGACACAGCTTTACTAGTTGTTGAATAATTCAGCTTGGTCTCAGCAATAGCTATCAGCTGAATATTATGAGTCGTTATAAAGTTGCTAATTTCCAATTGTTTGGCCTGGGAGTTTGCACCCCTAAAATTCCACAATCCTATCCTTTCGATCATCATCGAGATTTAGATAAGGAAGACCTGGTTCTGACACCAATAAGTGAACCAGAAATATCGTCAAAATTGGTTATTTGGATTGCAGATTGAGATATGGAGTATTGGATTCCATTGTCATTGTTATTAGAGGAAGGAACAAATTTCTTGGGTCTGCCACGTTTTGGTTTCGGAGAAGATTCCAAGTTAGACGCATTACGAGTTGAATGATTTGGGACAGAAGCCATACTATTGGAAAGATTATTATCAAAAGGAATAATATCATTGAATAGGTGGGATGGCAATGAGATTGAAGAGTAAGGAGATTTGAAAGGAGAACCTAAAGAAGAAGGGAGAGGAGGGGGAAGAAGAGGAATTAAAGGTGGAGATACGTGCTGTCAGTGTGCAAATCAGAAGGGGAAGCACATGAAGAGATTATGGGATTCCATGAAGAGTCATTAATTTGGGGAGGATTGAGAGAGGGTAAGTTTTCTGATGAAAGGGAATCATTATTCAAAATTTGAAGAATTGAGAAAGGGTTTGAAGTTGAAATAGAATTATCTAACCCCACAACAATATTAGCCATATCACATGAACCATGCAAAGATAGAGGCTACATGTCAGGCATGTGAGCATTAATTGAACAACAAGGATCATTCATATTAGCCTCAGGAATTATTTCATTATTCAAGTCGGACTCCTTTTCCTTATATTTTCCGTTTTCACTTGATACTTCCACTCTGTCTACAGCACCTGCCTGTTCTTCATTCTCCTTATTATTTGGTGTAACATTAGTGATATCAACCACGATAGTGCATCAGGATTAGGATTTATCTTCCTCCATATCATCTGAACAGATTTTGCTTTCCTTCTTGTCCTAATAGAGAACAACACTCTCCCTTTACTTTGATTGTCTTTAACTTTGCATGGGTCATCAGCTCCATCCACACTATCTCCAGTTTCCTCCTTATCACCAAATTCATTCTTTTCTGTTACTTGACTAAATTCACACTGGCTAGAATCATGACCAAACACATTACAGTGAATGCATATCAGAGGTTTCCAAGCATAATCAATCAAAACATTTGGACAGGAATCGTCACCCACAGCAATACAATCAGGCAATTCCTTATGGGTGATATTTCAATTAAGCATTTGGCATACTCAAATTGTTTCATTCTTTCATTATTCTCATCATAACAAATCAATCTCCCTAGATGGCACACAAGCCAGTTAATGCCCAACAATGACCAAGTAAGAATAGGAATCCGATAAAAATGGACCCATATAGGTACAAACTTAACTGTTGCATGAGCTGATGCAAAAGATGGGTTCCATTTCGATATAATGAACATATGGCCTTTGATAAAGATGGGGTCTTTCATAAGAATATTGAGCTTATCCTCCACATTGGAAAACTTGAAGTAATATAGTTCTGCTTGTCAAAAAGTATCTCATATGACCCTTTAAGTTTCCAAATTTTTCCCAAATGAGATTTAACTGCCATGAAGTTGATCGTTCCAGCAAGGAAAAATCCGACCAAGCACTCGGACCAAACTTTGATTCCTTCATTTACAACTTCCTTCGGTGGAACAAGGGGGACACCAGAGTAATGTAAGTCAAAGTAAACAGGAGTGTAAACACGAGCATTCTTGGGTTTAGAGGTAAAAAGAGATGACCATTTAGACAAAGAAGCCGGGACAGGAACATGTTCAGGAAGAAGGGATGAGGGATCAGATTCAGAGGAGGAAAGAGGAGGGAAAGATAGGTTAGACAGAGGATGGGGAGGGATTGGAGAAGAAGGTGGATCAGGTGGATGAGGAGGGAGAGGTTGTCTGACCGGGTTCAGGACTAAAGAAGGAGCAGTAGACAAGATAGGAGGAGGGGGACTGATGAGGAAGGCAAGGATGGGATATGCAGTGAGGAGGAAGGAATGGGAATGGCAGGGGAAGCATGGGCACCATGAGAGGACAAGAAATTGAGGAGGATGAAGGGAGGAGGAAAGGGATAATTTTTTAAGTTATACAGCATTTTGTCTATTTTACAGCGTTTTGTTTTAAGCTATAGGAAGTAGTTTTTTTAAAAAAGGTAAAAAGGGTAATTTCTTAACTTATAGTACAACATTTTGTCTATTTTACAACATTTTGTTTCAAGCTATTGGAAGTATTTTTTTTAAAAGGTAAAAAGGTTTGATTTCATAAGTTATAGTACAGCATTTTCTCTATTTTACAACGTTTTGTTTTAAGCTATTAGAAGTAATTTAAAAAAAAGGTAAAATGGAGGAATTTCTTAAGTTATAGTACAACATTTTGTCTATTTTATAGCGTTTTGTTTTAAGCTATTGGAAGTAGTTTTTAAAAAAAAAAGGTAATAAGGGGTAATTTCTTAAGTTATAGTACAACATTTTGTCCATTTTACAGCGTTTGGTTTTAAGCTATTGGAAGTAGTTTTTTTTAAAAGTTGAAAAGGGTTAATTTCTTAAGTTATAGTACAACATTTTGTCTTTTTTACAGCGTTTTGTTTTAAGCTATTGGATGTGGTTTTTTTAAAAAAAGGTAAAAGGGGGTAATTTCTTAAGTTATAGTACAATATTTTTGTCTATTTTACAGCGTTTTGTTTTAAGCTATTGGAAGTAGTTTTTTTTAAAAAAAGGTAAAAAGGGGTAATTTCTTAAAGTATAGTACAGCATTTTGTCGGTTTTATAGCGTTTTGTTTTAAGCTATTGGAAGTACTTTTTTAAAAAAAGTAAAAAGGGGTAATTTCTTAAGTTATTGTACGTCATTTTGTATATTTTACACCGTTTTGTTTTAAGCTATTGAAAGTAGTTTTTTTTAAAGGTAAAAAGGGGTAATTTCTTATGTTATAGCACAGCATTTTGTCTTTTCTACAGCGTTTTGTTTTAGGCTATTGAAGTAGTTTTTTTTTTAAATGTAAAAAGGGGTAACTTCTTAAGTTATAGTACATCATTTTTGTCTATTTTACAGCGTTTTGTTTTAAGCTATTTTAAGTAGTTTTTTAAAAAAAAAAGGTAAAAAGGGGTAATTTCTTAAGTTATAGTACATCATTTTATCTATTTTACAGCATTTTGTTTTAAACTATTGAAAGTAGTTTTTTTAAAAGGTAAAAAGGGTAATTTCTTAAGTTATAGTACAACATTTTATCAATTTTATAGCGTTTTGTTTTAAGCTATTGGAAGTAGTTTTTTTAAAACGTAAATTGGGTTGATTTCATAAGTTATAGTACAACATTTTCTCTATTTTACACCATTTTGTTTTAAGCTATTGGAAGTAATTTTTAAAAAAAAAAGGTAAAATGGGGTAATTTCTGAAGTTATAGTACAACATTTTGTCTATTTAACAGCGTTTGGTTTTAAGCTATCGGAAGTATTTTTTTTTTAAAAAAGATAAAAAGAGGCAATTTCTTAAGTTATTAGTAAAGCATTTGTTTACTTTATAGGGTTTTGTTTTAAGCTATTGGAAGTAGTTTTTTAAAAAAGGTAATAAGGGTAATTTCTTAAGTTATAGTACAACATTTTGTCTATTTTATAGCGTTTTGTTTTAAGCTATTGGAAGAACTTTTTTAAAAGGTAAAAATGCGTTATTTCCTAAGTTATAGTGCAGCATTTTTTCTATTTTATAGCGTTTTGTTTTAGGCAATTGGAAGTATTTTTTTTAAAAAGGTAAAAAGGGGTGATTTCTTAAGTTACAGTATAGCATTTTGTCTATTTTACAGCGTTTTGTTTTAAGCTACTGAAAGTAGTTTTGTTTAAAAAAAGTGGTAATTTCTTAAGTTGTAGTACAGCATTTTGTTTTATGCTATTGGAAGTAGTTTTTTTAAAAAAGGAAAAAGCGGTAATTTCTTAATTTATAGTACAACATTTTGTCCGTTTTACAGCGTTTTGTTTTAAGCTATTGGATGTATTTTTTTTTAAAAAAGGTAAAAAAAGGTAATATCTTAAGTTATAGTAACGCATTTTTTTCTATTTTACAGTGTTTTGTTTTAAGCTATTGGAAGTAGTTTTTTTTAAAAAAAAGGGAAAAAATAAGTAATTTCTTAAGTTATAGTACAACATTTTGCCTATTTTACAACGTTTTGTTTTAAGCTATTGGAAGTAGTTTTTTTTAAAAGGTAACAAGGGTTAATTTCATAAGATATAGTATAACATTTTCTCTACTTTATAGCGTTTTGTTTTAAGCTTTTGGAAGTAATTTAAAAAAAAAGGTAAAACAGGGTAATTTCTTAAGTTATAGTACAGTATTTTGTCTATTTTACAGCGTTTTGTTTTAAGCTATTAGAAGTAGTTTTTTTTTAAAAGGTAAAAATGGTTAATTTCTTAAGTTAATAGTACAACATTCTGTCTACTTTCAGCATTTTTTTTTAAGCTATTGGAAGTATTTTTTTTTAAAAAAAAAAGGTAAAAAGGGTAATTACTTAAGTTATAGTACATCATTTTGTCTATTTTACAGCGTTTTTTTTAAGATACTGAAAGTCGTTTTTTTAAAAAGTTAAAAAGGGGTAATTTCTAAAGTTATAATACAGCATTTTGTCTTTTTTACAACGTTTTTGTTTTAGGCTATTGATGTAGTTTTTTTTAAAAAAAAGGTGAAAATGGGTAATTTCTTAAGTCATAGTACAACATTTTTGTCTATTTTACAGGGTTTTATTTTAAGCTATTGGAAGTAGTTTTAAAAAAAAAAGGTAAAAAGGGGTAATTTCTTAAGTTAGAGTATAGCATTTTGTCTATTTTGCAGCGTTTTGTTTTAAGCTATTGGAAGTAGTTTTTTTTAAAAAGGTAAAAAGGGTAATTTCTTAAGTTATAGTACAGCATTTTGTCTATTTTACAACGTTTTGTTTTAAGATATTGGAAGTAGTTTTAAAAAAAAAGGTAAAATGGAGTAATTTCTTAAGTTAAAGTACAGCATTTTGTCTATTTTACAGTGTTTTGGTTTTAAGCTATTGGAAGTAGTAAAAAGATAAAAAGGGGTAATTTCTTAGGTTAATAGTACAGCATTTTGTCTGATTTACACCGTTTTGTTTTAAGCTATTGGAAGTAGTTTTTAAAAAAAAAGGTAATATGGGGTAATTTATTAAGTTATAGTACGACATTTTGTCTATTTTACCGCAGTTTGTTCTAAGCTATTGGAAGAGGGTTTTTTAATAGGTAAAAATTAGTAATTTCTTAATTATAGTGCAGCATTTTGTCTATTTTACCGCTTTTGTTTTAGGCAATTGGAAGTGGTTTTTTTCAAAAAACGTTAAAAAGGGGTAATTTGTTAAGTAATAGTATAACATTTCGTCTATTTTACAGCATTTTGTTTAAGCTATTGGAAGTAGTTTTTTTTAAAAAAAGATAAAAAGGGATAATTTCTTAAGTTATAGTACAGCATTTTTCTATTTTATAGCGTTTTGTTTTACGCTATTGGAAGTAGTTTTTTTTTAAAAAAAGTAAAAAGGGGTAATTTCTTAAGTTATAGTACAGCATTTTTTCAATTTTACAGCGTTTTGTCTCAATCTATTTGAAGTACTTTTTTTAAAAAAGTTAAAAAAGGGTAATTTCGTAAGTTATAGTACATCATTTTGTCTATTTTACAGTGTTTTGTTTTAAGCTATTGGAAGTAGTTTCTTTTTTAAGGTAAAAAGGGGTAATTTCTTAAGTTATAGTACAGCATTTTGTCTTTTTTAAAGCGTTTTGTTTTAGGCTATTAGAAGTAGTTTTTTTTTTAAATGTAAAAAGGGGTAACTTCTTAAGTTATAGTACATCTTTTTTGTCTATTTTACAGCGTTTTGTTTTAAGCTATTTTAAGTAGTTTTTTTAAAAAAAATGTAAAAGGGGGTAATTTCTTAAGTTATAGTACATCATTTTATCTTTTTTACGGCGTTTTGTTTTAAACTATTGGAAGTAGTTTTTTTTAAAAGGTAAAAACGGTAATTTCTTAAGTTATAGTACAACATTTTATCTATTTTACAGCGTTTTGTTTTAAGCTATTGGAAGTAGTTTTTTTAAAAGGTAAAATGGGTTAATTTCATAAGTTATAGTACAGCATTTTCTCTATTTTATAACATTTTGTTTTAAGCTATTAGAAGTAATTTAAAAAAAAAAGGTAAAATGGGGTAATTTCTTAAGTTATAGTACAACATTTTGTCTATTTAACAGCGTTTGGTTTTAAGCTATCGGAAGTAGTTTTTTTTAAAAAAAGATAAAAAGAGGCAATTTCTTAAGTTATTAGTAAAGCATTTGTTTACTTTATAGGGTTTTTTTTAAGCTATTGGAAGTAGTATTTTTAAAAAAAAATGTAATAAGTGGTAATTTCTTAAGTTATAGTACAACATTTAGTCTATTTTACAGCGTTTTGTTTTAAGCTATTGGAAGAACTTTTTTTAAAAGGTAAAAATGTGTAATTTCTTAAGTTATAGTGCAGCAGTTTTTCTATTTTATAGCATTTTGTTTTAGGCAATTGGAATTATTTTTTTTTAAAAGGTAAAAATGGGTGATTTCTTAAGTTATAGTATAGCATTTTGTCTATTTTACAGCGTTTTGTTTTAAGCTATTGGTAGTAGTTTTTTTTTTAAAAAAAAGTGGTAGTTTCTTAAGTTATAGTACAACATTTTGTTTTATGCTATTAGAAGTAGTTTTTTTTAAAAGGAAAAAGAGGTAATTTCTTAATTTATAGTACAGCATTTTGTCTGTTTTACAGCGTTTTGTTTTAAGCTATTGGATGTTGTTTTTTTAAAAAAAAGGTAAAAAAAGGTAATTTCTTAAGTTATAGCAACGCATTTTTTTCTATTTTATAGTGTTTTGTTTTAAGCTATTGGAAGTATTTTTTTTTTTAAAAAAGGAAAAAATAAGTAATTTCTTAAATTATAGTACAACATTCACTTCTAGAAAAAAGCGAAATAGCGACGGCTCGGGGCGACGGCTTCCGACGGTTAATTTTTGACGGCTTCCGACGGGCCGTCGGCGGCCGTTGGAAGCCGTCGGAAAGACGCGAATACCTGCAGCCGGCCGAGCCTTTCTTCCTCATTTTCCAGCTTCCCCCAATCTTACCAAAAACCCTCAAATTCACATTTTCCACCTCCATTCGCCAATTTCGTGATTTTTTCTCCTTCCACGCTGCTGATTCAACATCTCTTTCTCTCAATCTCAGGTATAATCTCTTATTTTTCTGAAAATTTCAGTTTTTACCCTAATTTTAGATTTGCATAAATTGATAAATTAGGGCGAATTAGCGATTGCAATTGTTTGCATTAGCGTAATAATGGTTTATAGCATCACATGACATACATATTTCATCTTTTATCGTGAAATTGTGAAAAACACGTATACTTTGTTGTTGTTCATATATATGTAAATTGTTGTGTATGTCCTGACTCGACGATTGTATACGTTATTTGGCATACGATAAAATGATTGAATGAACTAGGAGTATTATATCGTGCACGTATTTACTTATGAAACAAAAAAATGCATTACTCTAAATTATAATTGTGTGTATTAAAAAAAAGACAAAAATGTTAAACCAGCCTTTTTGATGCGTAATACGTCGAATAACTGTGTTAAATTTTTATATACTTTTGTAAATGTGAACAGTGAGTAAAACTGTATTTTTGAGTAAAATGCGCGCATGTTAACCGACAAATGTCCCTTAGAGAGTTTTTGGCCCCGTATGACGAGTGTTGTACATGATCGTTGTGTAAATAGTCGTTTTTTCGAAAAACGACCATTTATATTCATCTGGACAATGTTTGTCGGATTTGCTCCTGTATTGGACAAGTTATGAACACAGTAAGAATTTACATTTTGTATACTACTTCGTCTCAAACGGTTCATAAAATTTCGCCCTAACTTTTCTTTTTTGTTTCCTGCGTACACGCATTTGTGTACAATGCAGGGAACGAAAGAGAAATGCTGCCGAAATTTTATTGAATCATTTGAGACGAAGTAATATACGAAATGTAAATGCTTACTGTGTTTGTAATGGGCCAATGAAAAAAAATTATATATATTTTTAATCGTTACGTACGTTAAAAAATAAAATGTGCCCCATTTGAAAATATTTTTAAATTTGTGAAGTTGTTCTTTAAATTCAAAATATTATACGACCATGAAAATAATCTTTTTTGAATTTGTATTCTTCAAAATAAATATTAATTTTTGAACTTCTCATTTTGTCAAATAGGAAAAATGATTGATTATTTTGTTGATCGGAGGAGATGGCTGTACCAAAGAAAAGGACTGAAGGGCTCAATAAAAGAAGATTTTTATAATGGTGTAAACGTGTTTGTTGAATTCGCTTTAAGTAATAGCCAAACAAGCATTGCAAGTTTATTACACTCCTTATCCGTCTCTAAAAAGAGATAAAGCAGATTGGTCTGCAGTTTTTAAAACAAAGGCCAGATTCACATTCGATGGGAAGAATATTCTCGACGAACAAGCTTATCAGGCAGATCTTGAGCAAAATAACGAAATAATAATTACAGACGATCATACAGATTTTGGTCCCTTGATCGATGAATCAAATGTTTTGGTAGAAGCATTTGACAGTGCAGAGGAAAATATCGTCGAAAACGAGACCGAATCAGAAGACGATGATGACTGATACAAATCTGAATCTGTTTTTTTGCAATTGATGTAACCATGTTAAATTCTTATTGTATTATGAAATTGATGTTACTATGAAACCAAATCCATTTATTATTGTTTGCATGTTGAATTCTTGATGTATGATTAAATTGATGTAACTATGAAACCAAATCCGTTTACTATTGCATGTTGAATTCTTGATGTATTATGAATCAGGTATAACACACTTCCATTTCTATTTCCATTTCAGTCATTAATTAAGCTGCAATTTGTACTGTTGATGTCATTGTCATATGAAATATATTTCATTATCATGTTTTTATACTCTTATATAATGATGTGTATATGTCACGGGTTTATCAGTATGTCGTATAGAGGTAGGAGCTCTTCCCGATCTTCAGAAGGCGATGGTAGTGGCCCATCGCAAGAGCCACATCGTGCTGTTGTATCTTTGGTCCCTAGAGAAGAAGGGTAATAAGAATTAAATTTTATTCAGCATCTTATTTTTTCTACGATATACGTATGTACTTATCTATATCGTACTTAAAAACAGGGGGTTCGACCTACTTCCCTCTAAGGTTGTACTGGACGTCTCTAGAGCAGCATATCGCAGCGGGATGAGTGCGTGCTTGCTGAAGTGGGATTCCATCCCTCCTCACATCATAGAGTGCATATGGCAGGATGTTCTAGTATGTATAATTTTTCTGTTTTCCATTTTTAATTCGTTTTTGTCGTTTTTCTATTGTTTATCGTTTAAAGTGTAATCTTTTTTTCAAACAGGCTGAGATAGACATCCAGACGGACGATATGATGCTGGCACGAGCATACTAGATGAGGAAGATGCGCAATAACTACAGGGACACGATTTCTGAGATTAAAAAATCTGGTAAGAAACCAAAGTGGATGGGAGAGAGCGTGTGGCAAGCTTGGTTGAGCTACTGGGAGACGGACGAGGCGAAGGCAAGTATAGTATTTTTTTTGAATTATTAATTTGACGTGATTGAAAAATAATGTATCAAATTTTGAATGTACAGGCAGAGTCGGATAGAAACTCTGCAAATAGAAATAAGAATCCCGTCACTCATCGCGGAGGATCGAAGTCGTTTCAGCAGTATCGGCAGGAGTTGGTAGATTTACTGAATAATAAATGTAAATAGTTTATGCTATATGATTCTAAATGTATAATAATTGTATGTAACAATCAAATTCAGAAAGCCGAGGCACAGGGTCCTGTCAGCTATATGGACGTGTTCACCCGTACGCATGCTGTCGAGCATGTTAATCCAGACGGGACTGTTTCGTACACATTGCAGGACGATAAATCCAACAAAAGCCATGTAAGCATATTTCATTTTATTCACTATTAGTAATTGTTTTAATTGTTAAATTATGATGAAATAATATATGATATTATTAATTTATTAATGCAGGAGATGTTTATGGAGCAGCGGCAGAAACTCCTTGCTGATACAGGTCGAGAACAGCTGACGACCGATGAGGAGGACGTTATTTTTGAGTCCGTTATGACTCCAGCTGAGCATGGTCGACGATACGGATTTGGCAATTTAGCGGTAAATAATTTACTTTTTATTAAAATACTGAAAATATGATATTTTTACCTTTTCAAAACAATAAACTTGGATTTTATTTATTTTTCAATTATTGCAGTCCAGTAGTCATAGTAGGGGAAGGCGGAGTAGACCACAGAGCGATTTAGCAAGTATAGAAGAATTGCGGACTAGAGTGTCCCAATTGGAGGAGCAGAACGACCAACAGGCCCTGCAGACCGCACAGTTGTTAGAGTACATGCAGTAGTTTGGAGGCCGCTTTCCTTCGTCGGCTGGCTCTGGATCTGGAGGAGATTGACTCATTGCTTGCTTGTTCGTCGTTCAGGTATGTTTTGTTTGTGTAGAATGATTTGATAGACGGTGCGGGTAATTATTGATTTGTATAATTATGTATGATACACTTGGTTTTCTAGTTTTTTAGGACATATGCATGAGAATATTGATAAATTTATGTATTAACAATATGGTGGAACAGTTATTGTTAATGTTGGAATGTATATGTATGTATTTTATCTTATTTTGATTGTATTTTTATTTATTTGTGCATTTGTTAAATATGTTGTAGTTTAGGTTTGGATCTTTGATTGGATTATTGTATATAGGGTTGTGAAATATTGATATCAGAGTATTTGGAAGAGAAATGTGGTTGGAAGGCTATAATTGTAGCGAATATAAATTTTTTTTTTGCAGATTTCCGACGGCTCCCGACGGCTTATTGGTCAAAATTTCCGACAGCTTCCGGTGCTTTGAGTCGGCCTGTAACTTGTTTTTTCCGACGGATTCCGGCGTACGCCGGAATACGTCGGAAACCGTCGTAGTTCGTCGAAATATTATACGGCGCCGCCCGTCCGAAACCGTCGGAACTACTGCTCCCCGACGCAGTCTTTTCCAACGGCTACCGACGGCTTCCGACGGCCGCCGACGGTTTCTGGCCGTCGGAAATTCTGTTCCTCCTTGTAGTGATTTTGCCTATTTTACAGCGTTTTGTTTTAAGCTATTGGAAGTAGTTTTTTTTAAAAGGTAAAAAGGTTTAATTTCATAAGATATAGTACAACATTTTCTCTACTTTACAGCGTTTTGTTTTAAGCTATTGGAAGTAATTTTAAAAAAAAGGTAAAACAGGGTAATTTCTTAAGTTATAGTACATCATTTTGTCTATTTTACAGCGTTTTGTTTTAAGCTATTGGAAGTAGTTTTTTTTAAAAAAGGTAAAAATGGGTAATTTCTTAAGTTAACAGTACAACATTCTGTCTACTTTACAACATTTTGTTTTAAGCTATTGGAAGTATTTTTTTTAAAAAAAAGGTAAAAAGGGTAATTTCTTAAGTTATAGTACATCATTTTGTCTATTTTACAGCGTTTTGTTTTAAGCTATTGAAAGTAGTTTTTTAAAAAAGTTAAAAAGGGGTAATTTCTTAAGTTATAATACAGCATTTTGTCTTTTTTACAACGTTTTGTTTTAGGCTATTGATGTAGTTTTTATAAAAAAAAGGTAAAAATGGGTGATTTCTTATGTCATAGTACAACATTTTTGTCTATTTTACAGGGTTTTATTTTAAGCTATTGGAAGTAGTTTTTTTAAAAAAAAAAGGTAAAAAGGGGTAATTTCTTAAGTTAGAGTATAGCATTTTGTCTATTTTACAGCGTTTTGTTTTAAGCTATTGGAAGTAGTTTTTTTTAAAAAGGTAAAAAGGGTAATTTCTTAAGTTATAGTACAGCATTTTGTCTATTTTACAACGTTTTGTTTTAAGCTATTGGAAGTAGTTTTAAAAAAAGAGGTAAAATGGAGCAATTTCTTAAGTTAAAGTACAACATTTTGTCTATTTTACAGCGTTTTGGTTTTAAGCTATTGGAAGTAGTAAAAAGATAAAAAGGGGTAATTTCTTAAGTTAATAGTACAGCATTTTGTCTGCTTTACACCGTTTTGTTTTAAGCTATTGGAAGTAGTTTTTTAAAAAAAGGTAATAAGGGGTAATTTCTTAAGTTATAGTACAACATTTTGTCTATTTTACTGCTGTTTGTTCTAAGCTATTGGAAGACGTTTTTTTAATAGGTAAAAATTAGTGATTTCTTAAGTTATAGTGCAGCATTTTGTCTATTTTACCGCTTTTGTTTTAGGAAATTGGAAGTGGTTTTTTTCAAAAAATGTTAAAAAGGGGTAATTTGTTAAGTAATAGTATAGCATTTCGTCTATTTTACAGCGTTTTGTTTTAAGCTATTGGAAGTAGTTTTTAAACATAATAATAAAAAGGGGTAATTTCTAAAGTTATAGTACAACATTTTTCTATTTTATAGCATTTTTTTACGCTATTGGAAGTAGTTTTTTAAAAAAAAAGTAAAAAGGGGTAATTTCTTAAGTTATAGTACAACATTTTTTCAATTTTACAGCGTTTTGTTTTAAGTTATTTGAAGTACTTTTTTAAAAAAAGGTAAAAAGGTGTAATTTCTTAAGTTATAGTACATCATTTTGTCTATTTTACAGTGTTTTGTTTTAAGCTATTGAAAGTAGTTTCTTTTTTATGGTAAAAATGGGTAATTTCTTAAGTTATAGTACAGCATTTTGTCTTTTTTACAGCATTTTGTTTTACGCTATTTGAAGTAGTTTTTTTTTAAAAGGGTAAAAAGGGGTAATTTCTTAAGTTATAGTACATCATTTTTATCTATTTTACAGCGTTTTGTTTTAAGCTATTGGAAGTAGTTTTTTAAAAAAAAAATGTAAAAAGGGGTAATTTCTTAAGTTAAAGTACAACATTTCATCTATTTTACAACGTTTTGTTTTAAGCTATTAGAAGTAATTGTTTTTAAAAGGTAAAAAGGATAATTTCTTAAGTTATAGTACAACATTTTATCTATTTTACAGCATTTTGTTTTAAGCTATTGGAAGTAGTTTTTTTTTAAAGGTAAAATGGGTTAATTTCATAAGTTATAGTACAACATTTCCTCTATTTTACAACATTTTGTTTTAAGCTATTGGAAGTATTTTTATAAAAAAAGGTAAAATGAGGTAATTCTTAAGTTATAGTACCACATTTTGTCTATTTAACAGCGTTTGGTTTTAAGCTATTGGAAGTAGTTTTTAAAAAAAAGGATAAAAAGAGGTAATTTCTTAAGTTAATAGTACAACATTTGTTTACTTTATAGCATTTTGTTTTAAGCTATTGGAAGTAGTTTTTTATTATAAAAAGATAATAAGGGTTAATTTCCTAAGTTATAGTACAACATTTTGTCTATTTTACAGCATTTTGTTTTAAGCTATTGGAAAACCTTTTTTTAAAAGGTAAAAATGTGTAATTTCTTAATTTATAGTGCAGCATTTTGTTTATTTTATAGCATTTTGTTTTAGGAAATTTGAAGTATTTTTTTAAAACAAAAGGTAGAAAGGGATAATTTCTTAAGTTATAGTATAGCATTTTGTCTATTTTACAGCGTTTTGTTTTAAGCTATTGGAAGTAGTTTTTTTCAAAAAAGGTAAAAAGGGGTTATTTCTTAAGTTAACAGTACAACATTCTGTCTACTTTATAGCGTTTTGTTTAAGCTACTGGAAGTAGTTTTTTAACAAAAAGGTAAAAATGGGTAATTTCTTAAGTTATAGTACAACATTTTCTCTATTTTACAGCGTTTTGTTTTAAGTTATTGAAAGTAGTTTTTTTTTAATGTTAAAAAGTGGTAATTTCTTAAGTTATAGTACAACATTTTCTCTTTTTTACAGAGTTTTGTTTTAGGCTATTGGAAGTAGTTTTTTAAAAAAAAGGTAAAAAGGTGTAATTTCTTAAGTTATCGTACAACATTTTTGTCTATTTTACAGGGTTTACTTTAAGCTATTGGAAGTAGTTTTTTTAAAAAGATGGTAAAAAGGGGTAATTTCTTAGGTTATAGTACAACATTTTGTCTATTTTACAGCGTTTTGTTTTAAGCTATTGGAAATATTTTTTTTTAAAAAGGATAATTTCTTAAGTTAGAGTACAGCATTTTGTCTATTTTACAATGTTTTATTTTAAGCTATTGGAAGTAGGTTTTTTAAAAAAAGGTAAAATGGGGTAATTTCTTAAGTTAAAGTACAACATTTTGTCAATTTTACAGTGTTTTGGTTTCAAGCTATTGGAAGTATTTTTTTTTAAAAAAGATAAAAAGGGGTAATTTCTTAAGTTAATAGTACAACATTTTGTCTACTTTACACCATTTTTTTTAAGCCATTGGAAGTAGTTTTTTTTAAAAAATGCAATAAGGGGAAATTTCTTAAGTTATAGTACAACACTTTGCTATTTTACAGCATTTTGTTCTAAGCTATTGGAAGACGTTTTTTCAAAAGGTAAAAAGTGTAATTTCTTAAGTTATAGTGCAGCATTTTGTCTATTTTACAGCGTTTTGTTTTAGGCAATTCGAAGCAATTTTGTTTAAGGTAAAAAAGGTTAATTTGTTATGTTATAGTACAACATTTTATCTATTTTACAGCGTTTTGTTTTAAGCTATTGGAAGTATTTTTTTTTTAAAAATGTAAAAAGGGGTAATTTTTTAAGTTATAGTACAACATTTTTTTTATTTTACAGCGTTTTGTTTTAGACTATTGGAAGTAGTTTTTTTAAAAAAAAGAGTTAAAAAGGGGTAATTTCTTAAGTTATAGTACAACATTTTGTCTATTTTACAGCATTTTGTTTTAAGCTATTGGAAGTAGTTTTTTTAAAGGTGAAAAGGGGTAATTTCTTAAGTTATACTACAATATTTGTCTTAAAGCGTTTTGTTTTAGGCTATTGGAAGTATTTTTTTTTAAAAAAGGTAAAAAGGTGTAATTCCTTAAGTTATCATACAACATTTTTGTCTATTTTACTGCATTTTGTTTTAGACTATTGGAAGTAGTTTTTAAAAAAAAAAGGTAAAAAGGGGCAATTTCTTAAGTTATATTACAACATTTTTGTCTATTTTACAGCGTTCTATTTTAAGCTATAGAAAGTAGTTATTTTTTAGAAAAAGGTAAAAGGGGTAATTTTTTAAGTTATAGAACTGCATTTTGTCATTTTTACAGCGTTTTGTTTTAAGCTATTGGAATTAGTTTTTAAAAAAAAGGTAAAATGAGGTAATTTCTTAAGTTATAGTACAGCATTTTTTCTATTTTGCCATGTTTTGTTTTAAGTTATTGGAAGTAGTTTTTTTTTTTAAATGGTAAAAAGGGGTAATTTCTTAAGTTATAGTTCATCATTTTATCTATTTTACAGTGTTTTGTTTTAAGTTATTGGAAGTAGTTTTTTTTAAAAGGTAAGAAGGGTTAATTTCATAAGTTATTGTACAACATTTTCTCTATTTTATAGAGTTTGTTTCAAGCTATTGGAAGTAATTTAAAAAAAAGGTAAAATGGGGTAATTTCTTAAGTTATAGTACAATTTATCTATTTTATAGCTTTTTGTTTTAAGCTATTTGAAGTAGGTTTTTTAAAAAAGGTAAGAAGTATAATTTCTTAAGTTAATAATACAGCATTTTATCTACTTTACAGCGTTTGTTTTAAGCTACCGGAAGTAGAATTTTTTTTAAAAAAGTAATAAGGGATAATTTTTTAAGTTATAGTACAACATTTTGCCTATTTTACAGCGTTTCGTTTTAAGCTATTGGAAGCCTTTTTTTAAAGATAAAAAAGGGTAATCTCTTAAGTTATAGTACAACATTTTGTCTATTTTAAAGCATTTTGAATTAGGCAATTGGAAGCCTTTTTCTAAAAGGTCAAAATGGGTAATATCTTAAGTTATAGTACAACATTTGGTTGTTTATACAGCTTTTTGTTTTAAGCTATTGGAAGTAGTTTTTTTTAAAAAAAGGTTAAAAGGGGATAATTTATTAAGTTACAGTACAACATTTTGTCTATTTGACAGCTTTTCGTTTTACGCTATTGGAAATAGTTTTTTTAAAAGGTAAAAAGGGGTAATTTCTTAAGTTATAGTGCATCATTTTGTCTATTTTACAGCGTTTTGTGTTAAGCTATTGGAAGTAGTTTTTTTTTTTAAAAAGGGTAATTTCTAAGGTTACAGTAAAGCATTTTGCTATTTTACAGCGTTTTGTTTTAGGCAATTGGAAGTAGTTTTTTTTAAAAAAACGTAAAAAGGGGTAATCTCTTAAGTTAGAGTACAACATTTTGTTTATTCTACAGCGTTTTTTTAAGCTATTGGAAGTATTTTTTTTAAAAAAAAGGTAAAAAGGTGTAATTTCTTTAGTTATAGTACAACATTTTGTCTATTTTACATCGTTTTATTTTAAGCTATTTGTTAACACTTCTCTTTTTCACGACCTAGCGACTTACACAACCCAACGACCTACAGCAAAGAGCGACCTACCAACCTAAAGCATAGAGCGACCCAACGGCCTACAACAGGGAGCGACCTACTGACCTAAAGTACAAAGCGGCTTTACATGGCACGTCTCAACGACCTAGCAACCTAGCGTGTCAACGACCTAGCGACCTAGCGTCTCAACGACCTAGCAACTAAGTGAAGACAGCGACCTAAGCCAGGAGCGACCTAACGAGTTAAAAGAAAAGCGACCTAACGAGTTAGCAAGTTTCGGAGTAAAGCCGCATGCACACTGCCCTTTCCATTAGGTCGCTCACGACCTAAACAAGCTGAGATAACATCTGTGCTACACATGCTAAGCCGCTCACGGCATATATCTCGTCGAGGATGGCTCCATTAACTCCCTAACGACTTTAGCTACCTCAAGATGACTCTTAGGTCATAACTCCTTAGGTCGCCCACGGCCTACGGCACGCGACCTAACCCCGATACTTTCATATAAATACTCCACCTACTCCACTTTGAGGGGGGACTTTGGGAGCTTTTCGAACGCCAAGACTCTGCCGCTTCACAACTTCTACAAACTTCAAACACCAAAGAAACTTCAAGGAATCTTAAGAGAAGATCAAGCACATTCAACATGAATTCAAAGAGCTCTTCTGCATCAAAGTTCTAACTTCTTGCTTTAATGGTGTTGTAATTGGAGAACTATTGTGAAACTTGTAATCAAGTCGATAAGAGAAAAGATTAAGTTGACGTAGGCATGACTTTGAGCCGAACCACTATAAAAACTGTCGCCTCTTTACTTTTTACTGCTATTTTCTGCTTACTTTTAGTTCCCATACCAACGGGTGGTGCTTTCGTTATAACTCAACTCACATCGGGTATTAGCATACATTTTTAGCGTTAACATTTTTGGTGCTTTCACTGAGAATTGAACTCAGTCGTGCTCTCATCATTTCTCCATAAAGATTTGTTAAAAGACTCTCTCTAAGAACCAGAAGTCTATCCGAGATTATGGCTCCTGGAAGAAAAATTAGATCAATTAGATCTGGAAATGCTTATGACAATACCGCCACTTCTCCCGTGTCAAATTAGGCGGCTCCTAGTGTTGGAATCACAAGGGCCGAATTGGATGCTGCAGTGTCTGGGTTGTATCAACAAATGGAAGCCCAGAACACTTTAATGTTGAACAGATTGAATGCTTTGCTTGGAGTTAATCAACAACCAGAAAATAATGAAGAAACCTTTGCTGAAGATGTTCATGATTCCTAAGGGAAAAGTATTCCTCAAAGGGCAGTTGGTACCGCTGAAGGGGCAACTCCCCAAGTTGGAGTTTCAAGGCCGCAGCCAACTCTTCGTGAACGTTTTTTCCGGGCAAACTTTCGAGA
This sequence comes from Allium cepa, assembly GCA_030765085.1. Lineage (NCBI taxonomy): Eukaryota > Viridiplantae > Streptophyta > Magnoliopsida > Asparagales > Amaryllidaceae > Allium > Allium cepa. The sequence continues at coordinate 891,035,888 of CM060931.1, forward strand.
AAGTAGCTGACGTCTGTCCCGCGGGGCCTCTAAACGATGAGGAGTACCTCTCGGGAATGATTTGACAAATTATGAAGGAAAGCATGCAAAGAGAGGAAGATGAAAATGACTGGGGGTTTGCTCCAAGCAAGACACCTTTTACTGAAAGAATTCTGAAGGCTGAATTTCCAAAGAAGTTTGTTCCCCCTACCATTCCAGCTTATTAGGGGACAAGCGATCCTAATCAGTTCTTATACAAGTATTACTGGCACATGAAAGGTGCCAGAGCAACAGATGAGATCAAGTGCAGATACTTCCCTCTGTACTTGGAAGGAATGGCCTTGCTTTGATTCACGAAGTTGCCATTTCGATCAGTGGATCAGTTCTCCGACCTAATTCGGTAATTCAAAGATCAGTTCAGTTTATATGCTTCAAAGGCCAAGGACATAATGTCACTATCCAGCCTTGAACAAAGCCCTGGAGAGTCTATCAAATCTTTCTTGAACCGTTTTAATATAGCCTTGGCCGAAGTTGACAATGCAGAGCCTCGGATGTTTCTGACTTACTTGATGCGAACTATTGACAAATCAAGTGAATTCGGAAAATGGCTGAAGATGAAAGGGACAAATTCACTTGAGAAGTTCTACAAGAAGGTCCGATGAATTTATGCGCCTAGAAAACCTTCCTGTGCCGGCAAAAGTACTCGTGACTGAAGTTGAGAATAACAATGTTGCTTCTAACAAAAAGGAATCTGGTGGCCAGAAGAAGGAGAATGACGGTGGAGAAAAGCAGAAAGATGCGAAGAAAGCTCGCCACTTTAGACCTTCCGATTTTACTCCCTTAACTGATACTCCAAAAAATATCTTTCTCACAATCAAGGATGTTGTTGAATACCCCAAACCACCTAAGATGAGGCTTGGGAAAAATGTTGTGCATAATGGGAGATTCTGTCGGTTCCACAATCAACCTGGCCATGACACTAATGAATGTCGCCATTTAAAGAATTTGATTGAAAAGCTGTTGAGACAGAATAAACTACAACAATATGTGAAGAGAAACAGAAGTGACCCAACCTCATTTACTCTGGGGCAAACTTGAAGCAATGTAAATCTTGTGTTCTTTATTACTATAAAATGCCTGTCTCATTTCGATGTGCATGTATCTTAAAATATATTGCTAAAGTGTCGATTTAATATTGCAGGCTATCAAAAGCAAAGCTTGCCTATTCAACACATCACAAGGCCAAGCGATTCCTACAAATCACTCAATAAACAAATGTCAAGCCACAAATGTTCCAGAATCAATTCCTACATGAGAAGTGCTTCTCACAAACAGTTGGTGATTCCACCGAAGTGGGCACCTTTAAGGCACCAGGCCCTTGCTAACAATAGCTTGCATCTGCCCCGTGAATCCATTTAACTGCGAGAAGTAACTTTCAGGCAAAATAAAAAGCCTTCTAACGAGGCACGCCCAAAGATGAAATGCTTTTCGCTAAAAAGGTTGGTGGAACCACCGAAGTGGGCACCTTCCCGAAGTGAAAGCACCAGGCCCTTGCTAACAATAGCTTGCGTCTGCCCCGTGGATCCATTTAACCGTGAAAAGTAACTTTCTAGCAAACAAATCAAAGCCCTCTTTGGAGGCACGCTTTCCCGCGTAGAGGGATCCACTTCTCAAAAATAAAAGCGACCATCTCCGAAAGTTGAAGTGTAAAAGCTTTTTTAAAAAAAAGAGAGAGAGAAAATTTCTCCAATACAAAGCACACTCTACTTGAGTAGAATGATATTTCCACAAAATGGAAGAATTATTCTCCAAAGTAAGAGTACAAGTCTCCTCAAAATGGCGAAGATTGCAATAAGCCGTGATATGGGGGCAATATAATATTGCTGCATTAATAAAAGCAACGCTCAACCAACATATCACGGGCTCACTGCAATATCATACAAGGAAAATAAAGAAACTTGTGTGCTAAAAAGGAATAAATGCATTTACAAATACAGATGAAAGTTTGTACAAGTATAAAGAATCATTTTATTCCATACTATAAAAGATTTGTATACATGTGCAGGTTTCAAAAAGCGGGGGCCGGTACCCGCACAATCTCCAGTCAATACAAAGCTTTAAATACAAGCAAAAAGCAAAAAAGCAAAATAAGAAGGATAAAACCAGGCCCGTTACTTCTTCTTCCCGCCGCCTTTGGAGCCCTCACCTGGCCTAATGGTTAGCTTCTTGAGTCGGCCTGAACGAGTCGGGGAAGAAGGAGAAAGAGGTGCAATTGGGTCCTCTTCCGCTTTCTCATCACCAGCAGAAGTGCCCTTCCTTTTCTTTGAAATTTCACGCTTTCTCCTCTTCTTTGAAGAAGATTCGCGGCCCAGAGTGATAACAATCAGCTTTGTATCATCGGCAGTAAATTCCTCCGGGGTCCTTTCACCATCCTCAAGCTCTTCTGCTTTCTGCTCTTGTGAAGCGGCCGGGTCATCTAAGACTTGAAGAGCTTCTATTTGTTCTTCTTGCGACCCCGGTTGAGAAGCAAGAGAAGAAGTAACCTGAAAAGATGGAGGGGCAGCGGCTGGAGGAGGCGAAGCCTATACAACGCTTGTTATTTTCACTATAGAAGAAGAAAAGTTAACATCAGTATTTCTCGCAAAGAGAGGAGATAGTGGCACGTTGCGGTTTAAGTAATAAGCGAGAAGTTCATTGAGCTCATGTGAAGCAAATGAGTAGTCCACTTGAGCTGGATCAATATTGAAGTTACCTGGAGAGGTTGGCATTATCACGTCAATTTCAAAGTCTTGAGCTTCAGTGTCTTCTTGGGCCTTCTCTTCGGTATGGGCAGTTGTAGTTTTAGTTTCGGCTTTGGCAGGAGGCGGAGAGTGAGAACTGAAGCATATAATATCGATGTTAACCGAAGCCGAAGGACAATTTGGGTCGGTCAAAGGTGCCTTCCTTAAATGCTCTCCTTCTGCCGCTTCGGTTCGTTCCTTGGCAAGTTGTTCTTTCCCTCTGGCAAGGGCGGCACGACTCTCATCATCCAGATAATAAGCCTCAAGATCCTCCTCGGCGTAGCTAGCACCCATAAGCATATCAACTGCTTCCTCCCACACTTCAGCTAGGGTAATTTCATACTTTGGGCCCAAAAATGAAAGACTGCCACGTCCCAAGACGCTATGAAGATAAAACTCGAATAAAGTGGAGCTGATGTTGGCCTGAGTCGCTTCATGCGATTGTTCAGCTGTTGCTTTTCCAGCGATGGCCTCGTCACGCTCCTTTTCAGCCTTGGAAAGCTGGGCCTTTAACGTTGCAATCTCCAAATCTTGGGAGTTAGTCTTCTCCCGCAATTGAGAAACATCATTGCGGTAATTCTCCACAATTTTCTGCTATGCCCCAAGTTTAGCCTCAGCATCCTGTTGAGCAGCGTGGGCATCTCTCACTTGCTTTTGGAGAACCTCTTCCTTTTGAGTATAAAAAGTGGAAGAGGTGGCAAGATCTTCTTTAAGCTTCTTGACTTCAGCCTCAAGTTTCTCGTTGTAGGAAGTGATGTTTTTCATCTCTGTCTCATGCTAATCAAGAACTTTTTGCCACTCAGATTTATCAATTTCCATGGTCAGCATGGCCTCGAGATTTAAGCGGTTTACCGCCTGAAGCTCATCAACTAGTTTTTGCCAGCCAGACATTCTTTCAATATCAAGTTTGACAGCATCAAGATTTCTCAGCATGGCCTGTTTGTCAATGGGAACCAAGTCCAGATCAAAGCGTACTCCTTTTAAACACAAATGTGGAAATCGGCTTTGGAGTGCAGGCGGAGGTCTCTCAACTTGATAAGGAGGCCTGTTAATGATTGATTGAATGTCAACTCTTTGAAGGGCAGGAGAGCTAGAGGGGATGTCTAGAGAGATAGAAGTGGATGGCACTTTGGAAACTTCAGATGAAGATTTTTCGCTAAGCTTGGCTCGCTTGCTTGAACCTTCGGCTGAATGACTCTTCCCCTTATCGTCATGAGATTTTCTTTTATGGGAGTCATCGTCATTTCGGTCATCACTCCTTCCATAGCGCCCCTCATGAGCCTGCCTCTCGCGAGCTTTCTTAGCTGCTCTTTCCTCAACACTCTCCCTAGGGGCAGGAAGATAGCGCCTGGGATCATAGGAATCACGCCTCGCATAGCGTTTAAAGTCATCATAATATGAGCCACTGCGTCCCATAGGAGAACCTGAAATTGAAGAAAAGACAAAATTTAGAAATCTTCGAAGTAAAGAAGCTAAGTGCACATAATTGCCAAAAATCCTAAGTGTGTGGCGTGCGAACTACGCACATCAGGCTACAAACCACTCTTCGGCTTAGGAGTGATGTCGGCTTTTGCGGCAGGAGCAACTCCTGGAGTGATGGAATTGACCACAAAACAGATGTCGCTTCGATTGATGGAGAGACAAGCTTAGAGGTGATGGTGTCATTTTTAAAAAGCTCTTGGTAAGTCACCATAAGGTCGCTTAGTCCACCAAAGACATCATCACCATCATGCCCAACGGAATGGGTCACATCAGCAGTGCCATCTTCAGCACGCTTTGCATTCTTGTAGCAGAACTTTCTTTCCAAATCCCTCATCGGCTTCTCCAGCAGCCTTCCCGGAATGTTGAGGAAATTCTTCTTCTTCAATAATTGGGGGAAGTTTAGATTTTCCAGATAATCCCTTACCGCCAACGGAACTGGAGCACTTCACTAATGAAGCCTCCACAATAGGTTCCTCCGGTGTGAATTCCTTTATGGAGGCTGGGGAATCTGACGCTTCTACTTGAGAAATGGGGGCATCACAGGATTGAGTGGATCGAGAAGAATGCAAAAGTCCGAGTTGGTGCAAAAACTCATCCTTCAACAGGAACTTAATACTTCTCTCATCAACAACTACAACATTTAATCCATCGAAAGTTGATTTGTGGCTAGAATCTTTAGAGGGAGGAGGAAGTACTGCAAAAGTAAAGAATGAAGTTAGCACTCGACGACTCGAATTTTGAAAGGCTCAGAAATGAAGTGAACGGAGACAGGTAGTCTTACTTCCTACTCTCCAACTACCGTAGAATCCCGGAGGGCAATGGACAAAGAAGAATTGGTTTAAAAACCCGTGATCACTTTCGGGCAGATCCGTAATCAGCTTACGGTTTCTTGCACTCCTTAGAAGAGTAATTGAAGGGTGATCTTTGTTCTTCCCGAATGAGCACAAGTAGCATATCTCCTTGAAACTTTGGAGGCGGTTAAGTGTCCTCCTGAATAGTACGCACAACCTAATCAAAATGGCATAGCCATTAGGGTGCAGCTGGAATGGAGAAATAGTAAGTCGAAGGAGGAGTGTTCTAAGAAAATCATTGAAAGGAGGAATAGCTCCATTCAAACACATTTGGCGATTCACTGCAATAAAACCAGGAGGCGGTCTATCGGTAGTGTCATTTACCCAAGGAAGCAGAGCATCCGCTTCAGCAATGCCAAATTGAATACATAGTTGGCTGAAAGCCCGTTGACTCAATGAAGTTGAAACCCTTTCCGGAGGATTTTCTAGAGGGTCGGCTATTGGAAAGACCTCAACGGCCCGCTCTGCTATCTCTCCTTGCACTTGTTGAGAAGTCATTCTACACAAGAAACCGGATATTCAAATATGAAGGTGCACGTTTCCTAAAAAGTGTGAAGTGTTGTGCAAAACTAATAAAATGACAAGCAAACATAACTAGAATTAAACTAGATGGCGTTTGTCGATTATAAAGTTTCAGGGCTTGTTATTTTAAGTTCAAGTACAGTGTTGATGCAAAAAAATCGGCTTTAGTTGATTAATTTAGCTTTGCTTTAATACTTCACTTGAACTTGTTAATTCACAGCATTTCATTCACATAATTCCCTTAAGTTGATTGTTCTTTGCCGACTAATCTGTCATTCGATGTGGGCAGTCAATGGCAGTATATTCGCCCTAGTTTTCTGCAAATGTTGTATTTAACAGGTTGTTGCTTAAAAGTTAATGCAATCTGTGAAAAAGTGCAACAAATTCAGGCAGTTCATTATAGCAGTTCATCAGTCATGTTTCTACAAGCTAAAGCAAAGCTGCGGGTTAAATTAGGTCGCATGGACTCCTTAAGTCGCTCTGCTTTAAGCCATATGCTATTCTGGCAAGTTAAGTCGCAAGCAAATTAAGTCGCAAGCAAGTTAAGTCGCAAGCAAGTTAAGTCGCAAGCAAGTTAAGTCGCAAGTCAGTTATGTCGTGCGATTCACATTCAAACCGTTAAGCCTTAGGTTGTTCGAAGCTCCTAAGCCGGTCGCTTCCTCACTCTCCTTAACCCGCTAGCTCCTCATCACTCAACAACTGCCTAACTCACAAACTCGCTAACTCGTTAGTTTGTGACCCGATAACCCATTATCATCTCCACAATAAGATCCATCATCTTTCCACACCGCCAAATCACCCAAAACTGATTCAAATCACCTCAGATCCATCATGGATCCAATGCATTGCTGTGTTCTCGCGAATTACAACGACAACGCGTCCAATGACGACAAAAGATCGATTGTAACATGATTCGTGGTGAAATGCAGCACATGAAATTGATTAGGGTCGGAAAAAGGGGGATTCGTGATTCGACAGTGGTCGTGGTTGGATGATGATCGGATTCACTTACGTAGTGTGATGGAGAAGAAGATCAACGACCGGTTAGCTTGAGTTCGTCTTTGAGAGCTCAGAGAATTCTTCAATGGCGGTTCAGAGTGTTAGAGCAGGTGAAGAGAAGAAGGATCAGAATAAGCGACTTATATACAGGGGCAATGGAACACGAACTGACACGAACGACCTAACTTTCTCTTAAGTCGCTCACGACCTAGCGACTCAAGATGGCGCAAGTTTAGAGGTATCGAAGCACATGACCTAATCCTTAGGCGTATACTTCGAGGGGCAAGTGTTAACACTTCTCTTTTTCGCGACCAAGCGACTTACACGACCCGACGACCTACAGCAAGGAGCGACCTACCGACCTAAAGCACAAAGCGACCCAACGGCCTACAGCAGGGAGCGACCTACCGACCTAAAGTACAAAGCGGCTTAACATGTCACGTCTCAACGACCTAGCGACCTAGCATCTCAACGACTTAGCGACTTAGTGTCTCAGCGACCTAGCAACTCAGTGAAGATAGCGACCTAAGCCAGGAGCGACCTAACGATTTAAAAGAAAAGCGACCTAACGAGTTAGCAAGTTTCGGAGTAAAGCCGCATGCACACTGCCCTTTCCATTAGGTCGCTCACGACCTAAACAAGCCGAGATGACATCTGTGCTACACATGCTAAGCCGCTCACGGCATATATCTCATCCAGGATGGCTCCGTTAAGTCGCTAACGACTTAAGCTACCTCGGGATGACTCTTAGGTCGCAACTCCTTAGGTTGCCCACGGCCTACGACACACGACCTAACCCCGAGACTTTCCAATAAATACTCTACCTACTCCACTTTGAGGGGGGACTTTGGGACCTTTTCGAATGCTAGGAGTCTGCCGCTTCACAACTTCTACAACACTTCAAACACCAAAGAAACTTCAAGGAATCTTAAGAGAAGATCAAGTTCATTCAACATGAATTCAAAGAGCTCTTCTGCATCAAAGTTCTAACTTCTAGCTTTAATGGTGTTGTAATTGGAGAATTATTTTGAAACTTGTAATCAAGTCGATAAGAGAAAAAATTTAAGTGGACGTAGGCTTGACTATGATCCGAACCACTAAAAAACTGTTGTCTCTTTACTTTTTACTGCTATTTTGTGCTTACTTTTAGTTCTCGTACCAACGGGTGGTTCTTTCGCTATAACTCAACTCACACCGGGGTGTTAGCGTACATTTTTGGCGTTATCACTATTGGAAGTAGTTTTTAAAAAAAAAAAAGGTAAAAGGGGATAATTTCTCAAGTTATAGTACAACATTTTGTCCATTTTACAGCATTTTGTTTTAACCTATTGGAAGTAGTTTTTTTTCAAGGTAAAAAGGCGTAATTTCATAAGTTATAGTACATCATTTTGTCTAATTTACAGCATTTTGTTTTAAGCTAATGGAAGTAGTTTTTTTTAAAAGGTAAAAGGGGGTAGTTTCTTAAGTTATAGTAGAACATTTTTCTATTTTCAAGCGTTTTGTTTAAAGCTATTGGAAGTAGTTTTTTTTAAAAAAAGGGTAAAAAGGAGTAATTTCTGAAGTTATAGTACAACATTTTGTCTATTTTACAGCGTTTCATTTTGAGCTATTGGAAGTAATTTTTTTTTAAAATGGTAAAAAAGAGTAATTTCTTAAGCTATAGTACAACATTTTGTCTATTTTACAGCGTTTTAGTTTTAGCTATTGGAAGTATTTTTTTTAAAAGGTAAAAGGGGTTATTTCTTAAGTTATAGTAGATCATTTTGTCTATTTTACAGCGTTATGTTTTAAGCTATTGGAAGTAGTTTTTTTTTTAAAAAAGGTAGAAAGGGGTAATTTCCTAAGTTATAGTACAACATTTTGTCTATTTTACAGCGTTTTGTTTTAAGCTATTGGAAGTAGTTTTTTTTAAAAAAAAGGTAAAAAGAGGTAATTCCTTAGGTTATAGTATAGCATTATGCCTATTTGACAGCATTTTGTTTTGAGCTATTGAAACTAGTTTTTTTTAAAACAAAGGTAAAAAGGTGTAATTTTTGAAGTTATAGTACAACATTTTGCCTGTTTTACAGCGTTTTGTTTTAAGCTATTAGAAGTGGTTTTTTTTTAAAAGGCAAAAACGGGTAATTTCTTAAGTTATTGTACAACATTTTTTCTATTGTACAGCGTTTTGTTTTAAGTTATTGGAAGTAGTTTTTTTTAAAAGGGTAAAAGAGGGTAATTTCTTAAGTTATAGTAGAGCATCTTTTCTATTTTACAGCGTTTTGTTTTAAGCTATTGGAAGTAGTTTTTTTTTAAAAAAAAAGTAAAAAAGGGTAATTTCCTAAGTTATAGTACAACATTTTGTCCATTTTACTGCGTTTTGTTTTAAGTTGTTGGAAGTAGTGTTTTTTTTTAAATGTAGATAGCGGTAATTTCCTATGTTATAGTACAACATTTTGTCTATTTTACCGCGTTTTGTTTTAAGCTATTGGAAGTAGTGTTTTTTAAAAAAGGTAAAAAGGGGTAATTTCATAAGTTACAGAACAACATTTTGTCTATTTTACAGCGTTTTGTTTTAAGCTATTGGAAATAGTTTTTTTTTTAAAAGTTTAAAAGGGGTAATTTCTTAAGTTATAGTACAACATTTTGTTTATTTTACTGCTGTTAACGCTAAAATTGAACGCTAACACCCCGGTGTAAGCAGAGAAAAAGTGAAAGCACCACCCATCGATATGGGAATCAGAAACAAGCAGAAATTACAGTAAAACAATAAAGAGACAGCAGTTTGATAGTGGTTCGGCTTCAAGTTAAGCCTACGTCCACTTTAATCTTCTTTATTGTTGAATCAATTACAACTTTACAACAATCTTCGATTACAACACTACTAAGACAAGTAGCTAGAACTTTGATGTAGAAGAACTCTTTGAATCCATGTCGAATGTGTTAGATTTCTTCTTGAAGTTCGATGAAGCATCTTTCATGTTTGAAATGTCGGATGAGTTGAGAAAACAGCAGAGTGTAGGCGTTCGCAAAAGTGAGCCAAAAGGTCCCCTATCAGTTGGAGTAGATGGGGTATTTATAGGGAATTTCTGGGGTAAGTCGTAGGTCGCGAACGACCTAAGGGTAGGTCGTAGGTCACCACCGACCTGAGGAATATGAGCTATAACTTATCTTGGTTGCACTTGGTCTTATCTGAGCGGGTTAGTAGGTCTTAGGTCGCGAGCGACCTAAGGGATACGGGTTACGGTCTAATAGGGCTGGACTTTATCTCTTGAACAAACTGGTAGGTCGTAGCGACCTAGGAGAGAAGCGGCATAAGAAGTTAGGGCATATGGCGAGCGACCTAATGAAGAGGTAGCATGCATGCGGCCTCACATTGTCTTAACCCATTAGGTCGTTAGGTCGTTGGGTCATTAGGTCGTTAGGGGTCTTTAGGTCGCAAACTCGTTAGGTCAAGCATATCGCCAAGTTGTTGCCACACTAACTCGCTGTTGGTCTTGCATACATGTTAGCTCGCTTATTCTTCAGGTTGTTAGGTCGTTGGACCTTCTAACCCGTTGGGTCACTGAGTCGCTTTATTCCCTAGGTCGTTAGGTCGTCGGAGAAGAGGAGTTAACAACTGCGTTTTGTTTTAAGCTATTGGAAATAGTTTTTTCTATAAAAATGTAAAAAGGGGTAATTTCTTAAGTTATAGTACAACGTTTTCTCTGATTGTACAGCGTTTTGTTTTAAGCGATTGGAATTAGTTTTTTTTAAAAGGTAAAAAGGGGTAATTTCTTAAGTTATAGTACAGCATTTTGTCTATTTTACAGCGTTTTGTTTTAAACCTTTGGAAGTAGTTTTTTTTTTAAAAAGGTTAAAAGAGGTAATTTCTTAAGTTACAGTAAAGCATTTTGTTTATTTTACAGCGTTTTGTTTATTTTAAAGCGTTTTGTTTATTTTATAGCGTTTTGTTTTAAGCTTTTGGAAGTTGTGTTTTTTTCTAAAAAGGGTAAAAGTGGGTAATTTCTTAAATTATTATGCAGCATTTTGTCTATTTTACGGCATTTTGTTTTAAGCTATTTGAAGAGGTTTTTTTAAAAAAAAAGTAAAAAGAGTAATTTCTGAAGTTATAGTATAGCATTTTGTCTATTTTACAACGTTTCGTTTTAAGCTACAGGAAGTAGTTTTTTTTTAAAAGTGCAAAAAGAGGTAATTTCTTAAGTTATAGTACAACATTTTGTCTATTTTACAGCGTTTTGTTTCAAGTTATTGGAAGTAGTTTTTTCTAAAAAAGATAATAGGGGGTAATTTCTAAAGTTATAATAGAGCATTTTGTCTATTTTAGAGCGTTTCGTTTTAAGCTATTGGAAGTGGTTTTTTTTAAAAAGGTAAAAGGGAATAATTTCTTAAGTTATAATATTGCATTTTGTCTATTTTACGTTGTTTTGTTTTAAGCTATTGGAAGTAGCTTTTTTTTTAAAAAAAAGGTAAAAAGGGGTAATTCCTTAAATTATAGTACATCATTTCGTCAATTTTTAGAGCGTTTCGTTCTTAGTTATTAAAAATAGTTTTTTATTTTAAAAAAAATGTAAAAAGGGGTAATTTCTTAAGTTAAAGTACAGTATTTTGTCTATTTTACATCGTTTTGTTTTAAGCTATTCGAAATAGTTTTTTTAAAAAAAATGAAAAAAGTGGTAATTTCTTAAGTTATAGTACTACATTTTCTCTATTTTACAACGTTTTTGTTTTAAGCTATTGGATGTAGTTTTTTTAAAAAAAATGCAAAAAGGGGTAATTTCTTAAGTTATAGTGCAGCATTTTTTCTACTTTATAGCGTTTTGTTTTAAGTTATTGGAAGTAGTTTTTTTTTTAAAAGGTAAAAAGGGGTAATTTCTTAAGTTATAGTACATCATTTTGTTTTAAGCTGTTGGAAGTAGTTTTTATTTAAAAAAAAGGTAAAAAGGGGTAATTTCTTAAGTTATAGTATAACATTTTGTCTATTTTACATTGTTTTGTTTTAAGCTATTGAAAATATTTATTTTTAAAAGGTAAAAGGGAGTAATTTCTTAAGTTATAATAAGTCATTTTGTCATTTGCGTTTTGTTTTAAGTTATTGGAAGTAGTTTTTTTTTAAAAAAGGTAAAAAGGAGTAATTTCTGAAGTTATAGTACAGCATATTGTCTATTTTACAGCTTTTTGTTTTAAGCTATTGGAAGTAGTTTTTTTTAAAAAGGTAAAAAGGGGTAAATTCTTAAGTTATAGTACAACATTCTGTGTATTTTACAGTGTTTTGTTTTAAGTTATTGGAAGTAGTTTTTAAAAAAAAGGTAAAATGGGTTAATTTCTTAAGTTATAGTAGTGCATTTTGTCTATTTTACAGCGTTTTGTTTTAAGCTATTGGAAGTAGTTTTTTCTTTAAAAAAAAGGTAAAAAGGCGTAATTTCCTAAGTTATAGTACAACATTTTGTATATTTTACAGCGTTTTGTTTTAAGCTATTGGAAGTAGTGTTTTTTTTTAAAAAGAGGTAATTTCTTAAATTGTTATACATCATTTTGTTTATTTTACAGCATTTTTTTAAAGCTATTTGAAGTAGTTTTTTCTTTCAAAAGGTAAAAGGGGTTTTGTTTTAAGCTATTGGAAGTAGTTTTTTTAAAAAAATCAGAAAGGTGTAATTTCTGAAGTTATAGTACAATATTTTGTCTATTTTACAACCTTTAGTTTTAAGCTATTGGCAGTAGTTTTTTTAAAAGGTAAAAAAAGGCAATTTCTTAAGTTATAGTAAAGCATTTTGTCAATTTTATAGCGTTTTGTTTTAAGCTATTTGAAGTAGTTTTTTTTAAAAGGTAAAATGGGCTAATTTCTTAAGTTATAGTACGGCATTTGGTCTATTTTACAGCGTTTTTTTTAAGCTATTGGAAGTAGTTTTTCTTTAAAAAAAAGGTAAAAAGGGGTAATATCTTAAGTTATATTACGGCATTTTGTCTAGTTTACAACGTTTTGTTTTAAGCTACCGGAAGTAGTTCTTTTTTAAAAAAAAAAGGTAAAAAGGGGTAATTTCTTAAGTTATAGTACAACATTTTTTTCCATATTACAGCATTTTATTTTAAGCTATTGGAAGTAGTTTTTTTAAAAAAAGGTAAAAAGGGGAAATTTCTGAAGTTATAGTACAACATTTTGTCTATTTTACAGCATTTTGTTTCAAGCTATTGGAAGTAGGTTTTTTTTTTAAAAGGTAAAAAGGGTTAATTTCTTAAGTTATAGTACAACATTTGGTCTATTTTACAATGTTTTGTTTTAAGCTATTGGAAGTACGTATTTTTTAAAAAAAATGTAAAAAGGGGTAATATCTTCAGTTATAGTACAACATTTTGTCTATTTTATAGTGTTTTTTTAAGCTTTTGGAAGTAGTTTTTTTAAGAAAGGTAAAAGGGGATAATTTCTCAAGTTATAGTACATCATTTTGTCTATTTTACAACGTTTTTTTTAAGCCATTGAAAGTAATTTTTTTTTAAAATGGTAAAAAGGGGTAATTTCTTAAGTTATAGTATAGCATTTCGTTTATTTTAAAGTGTTTTGTTTTAAGTTATTAGAAGTAGTTTTTAGTTTTAAAAAAGGTAAAAACGGGTAATTTCTTAAGTTAAAGTATAGCATTTTTTCTATTTTACAGCGTTTTGTTTCAAGCTATTGGAAATAATTTTTTTTTTAAATGAAAAAGGGGCGATTGTTTAAATTATGGTAGAAAATTTTGTCTATTTTACAATGTTTTGGTTTAAGCTAATGGATGTAGTTTTTTAAAAAAAAAAGGGAAAAGGGGGTAATTTCTTAAGTTATAGTAAGGCATTTTGTCTATTTTATAGCGTTTTGTTTTAAGCTATTTGAAGTAGTTTTTTTTTTAAAAAAAAGGTAAAAGGGGTAATTTATTAAGTTATGGTATGGCATTTTGTCTATTTTACAGCATTCTGTTTTAAGCTATTGGAAGTAGTTTTTTTTTAAAAAAGGTAAAAAGGGGTAATTTCTTAAGTTATAGTGCAGCATTTTGTCTATTTTACAGCGTTTTGTTTTAAGCTATTTGAAGTAGTTTTTTTTTTTAAAAAAAAAGGTAAAAAGGGATAATTTCTTAAGTTATAGTACAACATTTTGTCTATTTTACAGTTATTTGTTTTAAGCTATTGGAATTAGTTTTTTTTTAAAAAAAAGGTAAAAAGGGGTAGTTTCTTATGTTATACTACAGCATTTTTGTCTATTTTACAGCGTTTTGTTTCAGCTACTGGAAGTTGTTTTTTTTAAAAAAAAAGGTAAAAAGGTTTAATTTCTTAAGTTATAGTACAACATTTTGTCTATTTAATAGCGTTTTGTTTGAAGCTATTGGAAGAATTTTTTTCTAAAAGATAAAAAGGGGTAATTTCTTAAGTTATAGTACACTATTTTGTTTATTTTACAGCATTTTGTTTTAAGCTATTGGAAGTAGTTCTTTTTTAAAGGTAAAATTGGGTAATTTCCGAAGTTATAGCACAACATTTTTTCTTTTTTAGAGCATTTTGTTTTAGGTTATTGGAAATAGTTTTTCTACAAAAACGTGTAATTTATTAAGTTATAGCAAGGCATTTTTGTCTATTTTACAGCATTTTTTTTAAGTTACTGGTAGTAATTTTTTTAGAAAAGGTAAAAGAGGTGAATTCTTAAGTTATAGTACAACATGTTTATCTAATTTACAGCGTTTTGTTATAAGCAGTTGGAATTAGTTTTTTTTAAAAAAAGGTAAAAATGAGTAATATCTTAAGTTATAGTACAACATTTTGTCTATTTTACAGTGTTTTGTTTTAAGCTATTGGAAGTAGTTTTTTTTAGAAGGTAAAATGGGTAATTTCTTAAGCTATAGTACATCATTTTGTCTATTTTACAGCGTTTTGTTTTAAGCTATTGGAAGTAGTTTTTTTTAAAGGTAAAAAAGGGTAATTTCTTAAGTTATAGTACATCATTTTATCTATTTTACAGGGTTTTGTTTCAAGCTATTGGAAGTAGTTTTTTTTTAAAGGTAAAAAGGGATAATTTTTTAAGTTATAGTATAGCATTTTGTTTATTTTATAGCGTTTTGTTTTAAGCTATTGGAAGTAGTTTTTTTAAAAAAAAGGTAAAATGGGGTAATTTCATAAGTTATAGTATACCATTTTGTCTATTTTACAGCGTTTTTTTAACCTATAGAAAGTAGTTTTTTTTTTTAAAAAAAGGTAAAAAGGGGTAATTTCTTAAGTTATAGTACAACATTTTGCATGTTTAACAACTTTTTGTTTTAAGCTATTGGATGTAGGTTTCATTTTAAAAAGGTAAAAAGGAGTAATTTTTTAAGTTGTAGTAAAGCATTTTGTCTTTTTTACAGCGTTTTGTTTTAAGCTATTGGAAGTAGTTTTTTTAAACAAGCTAAAAAAAGGGTAATTTCTTAATTTATAGTACATCATTTTTTTTTCTATTTTACAGCGTTTTGTTTTAAGCAATTGGAAGTAGTTTTTAAAAAAAAAAGGTAAAAAAGGGTAATTTATTAGTTTATAGTGCAACATTTTGTCTATTTTACAGAGTTTTGTTTTAAGCTATTGGAAAGTTTTTTATTAAAGGTAAAAAGGGGTATTCTTAAGTTATAGTACAACATTTTGTCAATTTTACAGCATTTTGTTTTAACCTATTGGAAGGAGTTTTTTTTTTAAAGCAAGGTAAAAAGGGGTAATTTCTTAATTTACACTATAGCATTTTGCCTATTTTACAGCGTTTTGTTTTAAGCTATTGGAAGTTGTTTTTTTTTTAATGTAAAAAGGGGTAATTTCTTAAGTTAGAGTACAACATTTTGTGTTTTTTTATAACGTTTTGTTTTAAGCTACTGGAAGTTGTTTTTTAAAAAAAAAGGTAAAAAGGGGTAATTTCTAAAGTTATAGTACAGTATTTTTGTCTATTTTACAGCGTTCTGTTTTAAGATATTGGAAGTAGTTTTTTTTAAATAAAAGGTAAAAAGGGGTAATTTATTAATTTATAGTACAGTATTTTGTCTATTTTACAGCGTTTTTTTAAGCTATTGGATGTAGTTTTTTTTAAAAGGTAAAAAGGGGTAGTTTCTTAAGTTATAGTACAATATTTTGTTTAATTTACAGCTTTTTATTTTAAGCTATTGGAAGAATTTTTTTAAAGGTAAAATTGGGTAATTTCTTAAGTTATAGCACAACATTTATGTCAATTTTAAAGTGTTTTGTTTTAAGCTACTGGAAGTAGTTTTTTTAGAAAAGGTAAAAAGGAGTAATTTCTTAAGGTATTGTACAAAATTTTGTCTACTTCACAGTGTTTTGTTTTAAGCTGTTGGAAGTAGTTTTTTTTCTTAAAAGTAAAAGGGAATAATTTCTTAAGTTATAGTACAACATTTTGTCTACTTTACAACGTTTTTTTTAGCCTATTGGATGTAATTTTTTTAAAAAGGGCAAAATGGGGCAATTTTTAAGTTATAGTACAAAATTTTTGTCTATTTTACAGCTTTTTGTTTTAAGCTATTGGAAGTTTTTTTTTTTAAAAAAAAGGTAAAAAGGGTTAATTTCTTAATTATAGTATAACATTTTATCTATTTTATAGCGTTTCATTTTAAGCTATTTGAAGTAGTTTTTTTAAAAGGTAAAACGGGGTAATTTCTTAAGTTTATAGTAAAACATTTTGTTTATTTTACACCGTTTTGTTTTAAGCTATTGGAAGTAGTTTTTTCAAAGGTGAAAAAGAGTAATTTCTTAAGTTATAGTACAAAATTTTGTCTACTTCACAACATTTTGTTTTAAGCTATTGGAAGTAGTTTTTTAAAAAAAAATTGGTAAAAAGGGGAATTTTTTTAAGTTATAGTACAGCATTTTGTCTATTTTACAACCTTTTTTGTTTAAGCTATTGGAAGTAGTTTTTTTAAAAAGGTATAAGGGGTAATTTCTTAAGTTATAGAACAGCGTTTTGTCTATTTTACAGCATTTTGTTTTAAGCTATTGGAAGTAGTTTTTTTGAAAAAAGGTATGAATGGGTAATTTCTTAGGTTATAGTGGAACATTTTGTCGATTTTACAGTGTTCTGTTTAAGCTATTGAAAGTAGTTTTTTTTTAAAATGGTAAAAGGGTGTAATTTCTTAAGTTATAGTACAACATTCTGTCTATTTTACATCGTTTTGTTTTAAGCTATTGGAAGAAGTATCTTAAAAAAAGGTAAAAAGGGGTAATTTCTTATGTTATAACACAAAATTTTGTCTATTTCACATCGTTGTTCTTAAGCTAATGGAAGGAGTATTTTTTAAAAAAAAGGTAAAAATGGGTAATTTCTTAAGTTATAGTACAACATTTTGTCTATTTTACAACGTTTTGTTTTAAGCTATTGGAAGCAGTTTTCTTTTTTAAAAAAGGTAAAAAGGGGTAATTTTTTAAGTTATAGCACAACATTTTGTTTATTTTACAGCGTTTTGTTTTAAGCTATTGGAAGTAGTTTTTTTAAAAAGGTAAGCAGGGGTAATTTGTTAAGCTATAGTACATCATTTTGTCTATTTTGCAACGTTTTGATTAAAGCTATTGGAAGTGGTTTTTTTTTTAAAAAGGTAAAAAGGGTAATTTCTTAAGTTATGGTACAATATTTTGTCTATTGTACGGCGTTTTATTTTAAGCTATTGGAAGTCGTTTTTTATATATAAAAAAAGGTAAAAGGGGGTAATTTCTTAAGTTATAGTACAACATTTTGTCAACTCTACAGCATTCTCTTTAAAGCTATTGGAAGTATTTTTTTTTAAACAGTAAAAGAGGTAATTTCTTAAGTTATAGTACAGCTTTTTGTCCATTGTACAATGTTTTGTTTTAAGCTATTGGAAATAGTTTTTTTAAAAATCGGTAAAAAGGGGTAATTTTTAAGTTATACAACATTTTGTCTATTTTATAGCTTTTTTTTTAAGCTAATGTAAGTTGTTCTTTTGTTAGAAAAGGTAAAAGGGGTAATTTCTTAAGTTATAGCACAACATTTTTTCTATTTTATAACATTTTGTTTTAATTTATTGGAAGTTGTTTTTTTTTAAAAAAGGTAAAGGGGGATAATTTCTTAAGTTATAGCACAGCATTTTTCCCATTTTACAGCGTATTGTTTTATTCTATTGGTAGTAATTTTTAAAATAAAAAGGTAAGCATGGTAATTTCTTAAGTTATAGTATAGCATTTTGTCTATTTTACAGCGTTTTGTTTTAAGATATTGGAAGTTGTTTCCTCTTTTTAAAAAAGGGTAAAAAATGATAATTTCTTAAGTTATAGTAAAACATTTTGTCTATTTTACAGCGTTTTTTTTAAGCTATTGGATATATTTTTTTTGTAAAAAAAAGGTAAAAGGGGGAAATTTTTTAAGTTATAGCACAACATTTTGTCTATTTTACAGCGTTTTGTTATAAGCTATTGGAAGTAGTTTTTAAAAAAAAAAAATGTAAAATTGGGTAATTTCCTAAGTTATAGTACAACATTTTACCTATTTTACAGTGTTTTGTTTTAAGCTATTGGAAGTAGTTTTTTTAAAAAAAGGTAAAAAGGTGTAATTTCTTAAGTTATAGCATAGCATTTTGTCTATTTTACAACGTTTTGTTTTAAGCTATCAGAAGTAGGGTTTTTTTAAAATAGGTAAGAGGGGGTAATTTCTTAACTTATAGTACGACATTTTGTCTATTTTACCGCGTTTTGTTTTAAGCTATTGGAAGTAGTTTTTTTTTTAAAAAAAAGGTAAAAGGAGGTAATTTGTTAAGTTACAGTACATCATTCTGTCTAATTTTACATCGTTTTGTTTTCAGCTATTGCATGTAGTATTTTTTTTTAAAAAAAAGGTAAAAAGGGAAATTTTTTTAAGTTATAGTACAACATTTTGTCTATTTTACAACGTTTTGCTCTAAGCTATTGGAAGTAGTTTTTTATTAAAAAAAGGTTAAAATGGATGATATCTTAATTATAATACAGTTTTCGTCTATTTTACAGCGTTTTGTTTTAAGATATTGGAAGTAGTTTTTTTTTTAAAAAAAAGGTAAAAAGGGGTAATTTCTAAAGTTATAGTACAACATTTTGTATTTTTTACAGCATTTTGTTTTAAGCTATCAAAAGTAGTTTTTTTTAAACAGGTAAAAGGGGGGAATTTCATAAGTTATATTACGGCATTTTGTCTATTTTACAACGTTTTGTTTTAAGCTATTGGAAGTAGTTTTTTTTTTAAAAGGTAAAAGGGGGTAATTTGTAAAGTTATAGTACAACATTCTGTCTATTTTACAACATTTTGTTCTAATATGTGAAAAGTAGTTTTTTTAAAAAAATTACGTAAAAAGGGAAATTTTTTTAAGATTTTGTACAACATTTTGTTTATTTTACAGCATTTTGTTTTAAGCTATTGGAAGTAGTTTTTTTAAAGAAAAGGCAAAAAGGGGTAATTTCTGAAGTTATAGTACAACATTTTGTCTATTTTACAGCCTTTTGTTTTAAGCTATTGAAAGTAGTTTTTTTAAAAAAAGGTAAAAAGGGTAATTTCTTAAGTTATAGTACAACATTTTGCGTTTTTTACAGCATTTTGTTTTAAGCTATTGGAAGTAGCTTTTTTTTAAATAGGTAAAAGTGGGTAATTTCTTAAGTTATAGTACACTGTTTTGTCTATTTTACAGCGTTTTGTCTTAAACTATTGGAAGTAGCTTTTTTTAAAAAGTAAAAAGGGGTAACTTGTTAAGTTATAGTACAACATTCTGTCTATTTTACAGCATTTTGTTTTAAGCTATGGGAAGTAGTTTTTTTTAAAAAAAAAGATGAAAGGAAATATTTTTTAAATTATAGTATAACATTTTGTCTATTTTACAGCGTTTTGTTTTAGGCTATTATAAGTAGTTTTTTTTTAAAAAGGTAAAAGGGGTAATTTCTTAAGTTATATTACAGCATTTTGTCTACTTTACAACGCTTTGTTTTAAGATATTGGATGCATTTTTTTTTTAAAAAAAAGAAAAGGTAAAAGGGGTCATTTCTTAAGTTATAGTACAACATTTTGCCTATTTTATTTTATGTTTTTTGAAGTATTGTTTCCTTAAAATAAGTAAAAGGGGTAATTTCTTAAGTTATAGTACAACATTTTGTCTATTTTACAGCGTTTTGTTTTAAGCTATTGGAAGTAGTTTTTTTCTAAAAAAAGGTAAAAGGGGGTAATTTGTTAAGTTATTGTACAACATTTTGTCTATTTTACAGCGTTTTGTTTTAAGCTATTGGAAGTAGTGTTCTTTTTGAAAAAAAGTAAAAAGGGGTAATTTCTTAAGTTATAGTACAACATTTTGTCTATTTTACAGCGTTTTGATTTAAACTATTGGAAGAATTTTTTTAAAAAAAGGTAAAAAGGGGAATTTTTTAAGTTATAGTATAACATTTTGTCTATTTTACAACATTTTTTTTCAAACTATTGGATGTAGCTTTATTTTAAAACGGTATAAGGGTTAATTTCTTAAGTTATATAATAGCATTTTTTCCATTTTAAAGCGTTTTGTTATAAGCCATTGGAAGTAGTTTTTTTAAAAAGGTAAAAGTGAGTAATTTCTTAAGTTATAGTGTAACTTTTTGTTTATTTTACAACGTTTTGTTTTAAGCTATTGCAAACAGTTTTTTTATAAAAAAGGTAAAAGGGATAATTTCTTAAGTTATAGTACAACATTTTGTCTATTTTACAACATTTTGTTTTAAGCTATTTGAAGTAGTTTTTTTAAAAAAAAGGTAAAAAGGGGTAATTTCTTAAGTTATAGTACAGCATTTTGTCTATTTCACAGCGTTTTGTTTTAAGCTATTGGAAGTAGTTTTTAAAAAAAGTAGTAAAAATGGGTAATTTCTTAAGTTATAGTGCTGCGTTTTGTCTATTTTACGCCGTTCGTTTTAAGCTATTGGTAGTAGTTTTTTTAAAAAAAAAAGGTAAAAAAGGGTAATTTATTAAGTTAAAGTGCAGCATTGTCAATTTTACAGTGTTTCGTTTTAAGCTACTAGAAGTAGTTTTTTATCTTAAAAAAAAGGTAAAAAGGGGTAATTTCTTAAGTTATAATACAACATTTTGTCAATTTTATGGCTTTTTTTAAGCTAATGGAAGTAGTTTTTTTTAAAAAAAAAAGGTAAAAAGGGGTAATTTTTTAAGTTATAGTACATCATTTTGTCTATTTTACAGCGTTTTGTTTTAAGCTATTTGAAGTAGTTTTTTTTTTAAAAAGGCAAAAGGGGTAATTTCTTAAGTTATTGTACAGCATTTTATCTATTTTACAGCGTTTTGTTTTAACCTATCTGAAGTTTTTTTTTTTAAATAGATAAAAAGGGGTAATTTCTTAAGTTATAATACAACATTTTTTCTATTTTACCGCGTTTTGGTTTAAGCTATTGGAAGTAGTTTTTTTTGAAAAAAGGGAAAAAATGTGTAATTTCTTAAGTTATAGTACAACATTTTGTCTATTTTACAGCGTTTTGTTTTAAGCTATTTGAGGAAGTTAATTTAAAAAAAAGGTAAAAATGGGTACTTAAGTTATAGTACATCATTTTTTCTATTTTACAATGTTTTGTTCTAAACTATTGGAAGTAGTTTTTTTTTAAAAAAAAAGGTAAAAGGAAATAATTTCTTAAGTTATAGTACAACATTTTGTCTATTTTACAGCGTTTTGTTTTAAACTATTGGAAATAGGTTTTTATAAAAGGGTAATTTTAAATTTTAGTACAACATTCCGTCGATTTTAAATCGTTTAGTTTTAAGCTATTGGAATAAGTTTTTTTAAAAAAAAAGGTAAAAAGGGGTAATTTCTTAAGTTATAGCACAACATTATGTTTATTTTATAGCGTTCTGTTTTAAGCTATTGGAAGTAGTTTTTTTTTTAAAGATAAAAGGGGTAATTTCTTAAGTTACAGTGCAACATTTTGTCTATTTTACAGTGTTTTGTTTTAAGCTATTGGTTATATTTTTTAAAAAAAAAGGTAAAAGGGGTGATTTCTTAAGTTATAGTCTAGCATTTTGTCTATTTTACAGCATTTTTTTAAGCTATTGGAAGAAGTTTTTTTTTAAAATAGGTAAAAGTGGGTAATTTGTTAAGTTATAGTACAGCATTTTGTCTATTTTACAGCGTTTTGTTTTAAGCTATTGAAAGTAGTGTTTTTTCTTGAAAAAAAAGTAAAAAGGGGTAATTTCTTAAGTTATAGTACAGCATTTTGTCTATTTTACAGTGTTTTGTTTTAAGCTATTAGAAGAATTTTTTAAAAAAAAGGTAAAAAGGGGAATTTTTTAAGTTATAGTACAACATTTTGTCTATTTTACAACGTTTTGTTTTATACTATTGGATGTAATTTTATTTTAAAACGGTATAAGGGGTAATTTCTTAAGTTATAGAATAGCATTTTTTCTATTTTAAAGCGTTTTGTTTTAAGGCATTGGAAGTAGTTTTTTTGAAAAGGTAAAAATGGGTAATTTCTTATGTTATAGTATAACATTTTGTTTATTTTACAACGTTTTGTTTTAAGCTATTGCAAGCAGTTTTTTTATAAAAAAGGTAAAAAGGGGTAATTTCTTAAGTTATAGTACAACATTTTGTCTATTTTACAACATTTTGTTTTAAGCTATTTGAAGTAGTTTTTTTTTAAAAAGGTAAAAAGGTGTAATTTCTTAAGTTATAGCACAACATTTTGTCTATTTTATAGCGATTTGTTTAAAGATATTGGAAGTAGTTTTTTCAAAAAAAAAGAGTAAAAAGGGGTAATTTCTTAATTTATAGTGCTGCATTTTGTCTATTTTACGCCGTTCGTTTTAAGCTATTGGTAGTAGTTTTTTTTCAAAAAAGGTAAAAAGTGGTAATTTATTAAGTTATAGTGCAGCATTGTCAATTTTACAGCGTTTCGGTTTAAGCTACTTGAAGTATTTTTTATTTTAAAAAAAAAGGTAAAAAGGGGTAATTTCTTAAGTTATAATACAACATTTTGTCAATTTTACGGCTTTTTTTAAGCTAATGGAAGTAGTTTTTTTTTAAAAAAGGTAAAAAGGGGTAATTTTTTAATTTATAGTACAGCATTTTGTCTATTTTGGAGCGTTTTGTTTTAAGCTATTTGAAGTAGTTTTTAAAAAAAAAAGGAAAAAGGGGTAATTTCTTAAGTTATAGTACAACATTTTATCTATTTTACAGCGTTTTGTTTTAACCTATTTGAAGTATTTTTTTAAAAAAGGTAAAAAGGGGTAATTTCTTAAGTTATAGTACAACATTTTTTCTATTTTACCGCGTTTTGTTTTAAGCTATTGGAAGTAGTTTTTTTTAAAAAAGGGAAAAAAAGTGTAATTTCTTAAGTTATAGTACAACATTCTGTCTATTTTACATCGTTTTGTATTAAGCTATTGGAAGAAGTATCTTAAAAAAAGGTAAAAAGGGGTAATTTCTTATGTTATAACACAAAATTTTGTCTATTTCACATCGTTGTTCTTAAGCTAATGGAAGGAGTATTTTTTAAAAAAAAGGTAAAAACGGGTAATTTCTTAAGTTATAGTACATCATTTTTTCTATTTTACAATGTTTTGTTCTAAGCTATTGGAAGTAGTTTTTTATATAAGGTAAAAGGGAATAATTTTTTAAGTTATAGAACAACATTTTGTCTATTTTACAGCGTTTTGTTTTAAACTATTGGAAGTAGGTTTTTTAAAAAGGTAAAAGGGGGTAATTTGAAAGTTTTAGTACAGCATTCCGTCGATTTTAGATCGATTAGTTTTAAGCTATTGGAATAATTTTTTTTAAGAAAAAGGTAAAAAGGGGTAATTTCTTAAGTTATAGCACAACATTATGTCTATTTTATACCATTCTGTTTTAAGCTATTGGAAGTAGTTTTTTTTTAAAAGGTAAAAGGGGTAATTTCTTAAATTACAGTACAGCATTTTGTCTATTTTACAGTGTTTTGTTTTAAGCTATTGGTAATAGGTTTTTTAAAAAAAGGTAAAAGGGGTAATTTATAGCGTTTTGTCTATTTTACAACATTTTGTTTTAAGCTATTGGAAGAAGTTTTTTTAAAAAAAAGGTAAAAAGGGGTAATTTCTTAAGTTATAGTAAAACATTTTGTTTATTTTACTGCGTTTTGTTTTAAGCTATTTGAAGTAGTTTTTTTTACAAAAAGGTAAAAAGTGGTAATTTCTTAAGTTATTGTACAATATTTTTTCGATTTTACAACCTTTTGTTTTAAGCTATTGGAAGTAGTTTTTTTAAAAAAGAAGATAAAAAGGGTTATTTCTTAAGTTATAGTACAACATTTTATCTATTTTGCCACGTTTTGTTTTAAGCTATTTAAAGTAGTTTTTTTTTATAAAAATAGATAAAAAGGGGTAATTTCTTAAGTTATAGTACATCATTTTGTTTATTTTACAGCATTTTATTTTAAGCTATTGGAACTAGTTTTTAAAAAAAAATGTAAAAGCGGGTAATTTCTTAAGTTATAGTACAGCATTTTGTCTATTTTACAGCGTTTTGTTTTAAGCTATTGGAAGTAGTTTTTTTTTAAAAATGTAAAAGGGGTAATTTCTAAAGTTATAGTACAACATTTTGTCTATTTTATAGCGTTTTGTTTTAAGCTATTGGAAGTATTTTTTTAAAAGACAAAAAGGGATAATTTCTTAAGTTATAGTAAAACATTTTGTCTATTTTACAGCGTTTCATTTTAAGCTATTTGAAGTAGTTTTTTTAAAATTAGGTGAAAAGGGGTAATTTCTGAAGTTATAGTACAACATTTTTTCTATTTTACAGCGTTTTGTTTTAAGCTATTTGAAGTAGTTTTTTTAATGAAAGGCAAAAAAGGGTAATTTCTTAAGTTATAGTACAACAATTTTTCGATTTTACAGCCTTTTGTTTTAAGCTATTGGAAGTAGTTTTTTTCAAAAAAAAGGTAAAAAGGCTAATTCTTAAGTTATAGTACAACATTTTGTCTACTTTGCAGCGTTATGTTTTAAGCTATTTGAAGTTTTTTTTTGTAAAAATATGTTAAAAGAGGTAATTTCTTAATTTATAGTACAACATATTGTTAATATTACAGCATTTTGTTTTATGCTATTGCAACTAGTTTTTTAAAAAGGTAAAAGGGGGTAATTTCTTAAGTTATAGTACAACATTTTGTCTATTTTACAGCGTTTTGTTTTAAGCTATTGGAAGTAGTTTTTTTTTAAAAATGTAAAAGGGGTAATTTCTTAAGTTATAGTACAACATTTTATCTATTATGTAGCGTTTTGTTTTAAGCTATTGGAAGTATTTTTTTTAAAAGATTAAAAAGGGTAATTTCTTAAGTTATAGTACAACATTTTGTCTATTTTACAGCGTTTTGTTTTAAGCTATTGGAAGTATTTTTTTTTTGGAAGGTAGAAGGGGGTAATTTATTAAGTTATAGCATAACATTTTGTTTCTTTTATAACGTTTTGTTTTAAGCTATTGGAAGTAGTTTTTAAAAAAAAGGTAAACTAGGGTAATTTCTTAAGTTATAGTACAACATTTTGTCTATTTTACAGCGTTTTGTTTAAACTATTGAAAGTAGTTTTTTTAGAAAGGTAGAAGGGGGTAATTTCTTAAGTTATAGCACAACATTTTGTCTATTTTACCGTATTTTGTTTTAAGCTATTGGAAGTAGTTTTAAAAAAAAGGGTAAACAGGGGTAATTTCTCAAGTTATTGTACAACATTTTGTCTATTTTACAGCGTTTTGTTTTAAGCTATTGGAAGTAGTTTTTCTTAAAAGGTAAAAAGGGGTAATTTCTTAAGTTATAGTATAGAATTTCGTGTGTTTTACAGCGTTTTTAAGCTATTGGAAGTAGTTTTTTGTTAAAAAAGGTAAGGATGGGTAATTTCTTAAATTATAGTACAGCATTTTGTCTATTTTACAGAGTTTTGTTTTAAACTATTGGAAAGTAGTTTTTTTTAGAAAGGTAGAAGGGGCTAATTTCTTAAGTTATAGCACAACATTTTGCCTATTTTACAAAGTTTTGTTTTAAACTATTGTAATTAGTTTTTTTTTTAAAAAGTTAAACAGGAGTAATTTCTTAAGTTATAGTACAACATTTTGTCTATTTTACAGCGTTTTGTTTCAAACTATTAGAAGTAGTTTTTTTAAAAAATGGTAAAGAGGGGTAATTTCTTAAGTTGTAGTGTAGCATTTTATGTATTTTACAGCGTTTTTTTAAGCTATTGGAAGTAGTTTTTTTTAAAAAAAAAAGGTAAAAAGGGAAGTTATTGTACTTCGTTTTGTCTATTTTACTGCGTTTTGTTTTCAGCTATTGGAAGTTATTTTTTTTTTAAAAAAAAGTTAAAAAGGGGTAATTTCTTACGTTATTGTATAGCATTTTGTCTATTTTAGAGCGTTTTGTTTCAAGCTATTGGAAGTATTTTTTTAAAAAAAAGGTAAAAAGAGGTAATTTCTTAAGTTAATAGTACAGCATTTTGTCTACTTTGCAGCGTTTTGTTTTAAGCTATTGGGAGTAATTTCTTCTAAAAAAGGTATTAAGGGTTAATTTCTTGAGTTATAGTAAAACATTTTGCCTATTTTACAGCGTTTTGTTTTAAGCTGTTGGAAGATTTTTTTTTAAAAGGTAAAAATGGGTAATTTCTAAAGTTATCGTACATCATTTTGTCTATTTTGCAGCGTTTTGGTTTAGGCAATTAGAAGCAGTTCTTTTTAAAAGGGTAAGAAGGGCTAATTTTTTATGTTATAGTACAACATTTTGTCTATTATACAGCTTTTCGTTTTAAACTATTGGAAGTAGTTTTTTTTTTTAAATGTAAAAAGGGGTAATTTCTTAAGTCATATTACAATATTTTGTTTTAAGCTATTGGAAGTAGTTTTAAAAAAAAAGGTAAAAATGGGTAATTTCTTAAGTTATAGTACAACATTTTGTCTATTTAACAGCGTTTTGTTTTAGGCTATTGGATGTAATTTTTTTAAAAAAGGTAAAAAGGAGTAATTTCTTAAGTTATAGTAAAGCATTTTGTCTATTTTACAGCGTTTTGTTTTAAGCTATTGGAAGTAGTTTATTTTTGAAAAGTTAAAAAGGGGTAATTTCTTATGTTATAGTATAGCATTTTGTCTATTTTACAGCGTTTTGTTTTAAGCTATTGGAAGTAATTTTTTTTTAAAATGTAAAAAGGGGGTAATTTCTTATGTTATTATACAGAATTTTGTCTATTTTACAACGTTTTGTTTTAAGCTATTGGAAGTAGTTTTTTGAAAAAAAGGTAAAAAGGGGTAAATTCTTAAGTTATAGTACAACATTTTGTCTATTTTACAACATTTTGTCTATTTTACAGCGTTTTGTTTTAAGCTATTAGATATAGTTTTTTTTTAAAAAGGGTAAGAAGGGGTAATTTCTTAATTCATAGTACAACATTTTGCCTATATGATAGCATTTTGTTTTAAGCTATGGAAGTAGTTTTTTTTAAAAGGTAAAAAGCGGTAACTTCTTAACTTATGGCACAACATTTTGTCTATTTTACAGTGTTTAGTTTTAAGCTATTTGAAGTACTTTTTTTAGAAAGGTAGAACGGGTGATTTAATAAGTTATAGTAAAGCATTTTCTTTATCTTATAGTGTTTTGTTTTAAGCTATTGGAAGTAATTTTGTTTAAAAAAAAAGGTAAAATGGGGTAATTTCTTAAGTTATAGTATATCATTTTGTCTATTTTACAGCGTTTTGTTTTAAGTTATTGGAAGTAGTTTTTTTTAAAAAAATGTAGAAAGGGGTAATTTCTTAAGTTATAGTACATCATTTTGTCAATTTTACAGCGTTTTGTTTTAAGCTATTGGAAGTAGTTTTTTTAGAAAGGCAGAAGGCGGTAATTTTTAAGTTATAGCACAACATTTTGTGTATTTTACAGAGTTTTGGTTTAAGTTATTGGAAGTAGTTTTTAAAAAAAAAGGTAAACAGGGGTAATTTCATAAGTTATAGTACAGCGTTTTGTCTATTTTACAGCGTTTTGTTTTAAGCTATTGGAAGTAGGTTTTTTTAAAAAAAGAAGGTAGAAAGGGGTATTTTCTTAAGTTATAGTATAGCATTTTGTGTATTTTACAGCGTTTTTTAAGCTATTGGAAGTGGATTTTTTTTAAAAAGGTAAAAAGGGAAGTTATCGTACATCATTTTGTCTATTTTACAGCGTTTTGTTTTAAGCTATTGGAAGTAGTTTTTTCTAAAAAAGGTAAAAGGGAGTAATTTCTTAAGTTATTGTACAGCATTTTGTATATTTTACAGCGTTTTGTTTCAGGCTATTTGAAGTATTTTTGTATAAAAAAGGTAAAAAGAGGTAATTTCTTAAGTTAATAGTACAACGTTTTGTCTCCTTTGCAGTGTTTTGGTTTAAGCTATTGGAAGTAATTTCTTTATAACAAGGTAAAAAGGGGTAATTTCTTAAGTTATAGTATAGCATTTTATGTATTTTACAACGTTTTTTTAAGTTATTGGAAGTAGTTTTTTTTAAAAAAAAAGGTAAAAAGGGAAGTTATAGTACATCATTTTGTCTATTTTACAGCGTTTTGTTTTCAGCCATTGGAAGTAGTTTTTTTTTTTTTAAAAGTTAAAAAGGCAAATTTCTGTATAGCATTTTATCTATTTTACAGCGTTTTGTTTCAAGCTATTGGAAGTAGTTTTTTTTAAAAAAGGCAAAAATGGGTAATTTCTTAAGTTATAGTACAACATTTTGTCTGTTTAACAGCGTTTAGTTTTAAGCTATTGGAAGTAGTTTTTTTCAAAAAGGTAAAAAGGGGTGATTTCTTAAGTTATAGTGCGACATTTTGTCTATTTTACAGCGTTTCGTTTAATCTATTAGAATTAATTTTTAAAAAAAAAGATAAAAATGGGTAATTTCTTAATTCATAGTACATCATTTTGCCTATGTTATTTTAAGCTATCAAAGTAGTTTTTTCTAAAAGATAAAGGGGGCAAATTCTTTACTTATAGTACAACATTTTGTCTATTTTGCAACGTTTTGTTTCAAACTATTGGAAGTAGTTTTTTTTAAAAGGCAAAAAGGGTTAATTTCATAAGTTATAGTACAACATTTTCTTTATTTTATAGTGTTTTGTTTTAAGCTATTGGAAGTAATTTTGTTTACAAAAAAGGTAAAATGGGGTAATTTCTTAAGTTATAGTATATCATTTTGTCTATTTTACAGCGTTTTGTTTTTAGCCATTGGAAGTAGTTTTTTTAAAAAAAGGTAAAAAGGGTAATTTCTTAAGTTATAGTACAACATTTTTTCTATTTTACAGCGTTTTGATTTAAGCAATTGGAAGTAATTTTTTTTTTAAAAAAAGATAAAAATGGGTAATTTCTTATGTTACAGTACAGCATTTTGTCTATTTTACAGCGTTTTGTTTTAAGCGATTGGAAGTTGTTTTTTTTAGAAAAGGTAAAAAGAGGTAATTTCTTAAGTTATAGTACAACATTTTGTCAATTTTACAGCGTTTTTCTAAGCTATTGGAGGTAGTTTTTAAAAAAATAATTAAAAAGGGGTAATTTCTTAAGTTATAGTACAACATATTGTCTATTTTACAGTGTTTTGTTTTAACCTATTGGAAGTAGTTTTTTTATTAAAAGTAAAAAGGGGTAATTTCTTAAGTTAGAGTACATCATTTTGTCTTTTTTACAGCGTTTTGTTTTAAGCTATTGGAAGAAGTTTTTTTTTAAAGGTAAAAAGGGGTAATTTATTAATTTGTAGCACAGTATTTTTGTCTATTTTACAACTTTTTGTTTTTAAGCTACTGGAAGTAGTTTTTAAAAAAAAGGTAAAAAGGGGTAATTTTTTAAGTTATAGTACAACATTTTGTCTATTTTACAGCATTTTGTTTTAAGCTATTGGAAGTAGGTTCTAAAAAAAAGAAGCAAAAAGGGGTTTAAATTAGAGCACATCATTTTGTCCTTTTTACAGCCTTTTGTTTTAAGATATTGGAAGTAGTTTTTTTTGGTAAAAAAAAGGTAAAAATGGGTAATTTCTTAAGTTATAGTACAACATTTTTATCTATTTTGCAGCGTTTTGTTTTAACTATTGGAAGTGGTTTTTTTTAAATAAAAAAGGTAAAAAGGGTTAATTTCTTAATTTATAGTACAACATTTTGTCTATTTTACAGCGTTTTGTTTTACACTATTGGAAGTAGATTTTTTTAAAAAAAAGGTAAAAAGGGGTAATTTTTTTAAGTTATAGTACAACATTTTGTCTATTTTACAGCGTTTTGTTTTAAGCTATTGGAGGTAGTTTTTTTAAAAAAATAAAAAGGGATAATTTCTTAAGTTAGAGTACAGCATTTTGTCTTTTTTACAGCGTTTTTTAAGCTATTGGAAGTAGTTTTTTTCAAAAAGGTAAAAATGGGTAATTTCTTAAGTTAAAGTACAGCATTTTTGTCCATTTTACAGCGTTTTGTTTTAAGCTATTGGAAGTAGATTTTGAAAAAAAAAGGTAAAGAAGGTTAATTTCTTAATTGATAGTACAACTTTTTGTCTATTTTACAGCATTTTGTTTTAAGCTATTGGAAGTAGTTTTTTCTAAAAGTCAAAAATGGGTAATTTCCTAAATTATAGTATAGCATTTTTCTATTTTACAGCGTTTTCTTTTCAGCTATTGGAAGTAGTTCTTTTAAAGGTAAAAAAGGGTAATTTCTTAAGTTATAGTACAATATTTTGTCTTTTTTACAGCGTTTTGTTTTTTAGCTATTAGAAGTAGTTTTATTTTAAAAAAAGATAAAAAGGGTTAATTTCTTAAGTTATAGTACAATATTTTTGTCTATTTTACAGTGTTTTGTTTTATGCTATTGGAAGTAGTTTTATTTTTAAAAAAGGGTAAAAAGAGTTAATTTCTTAAGTTATCGTACAACATTTGGTCTATTTAACAGCGTTTTGTTTTAAAATATTGGAAGTGGTTTTTTTTTAAAAAGGTAAATAGGGATAATTTCTTAAGTTATAGTACAACATTTTGTCTTTTTTACAGCGTTCTGTTTTAGGCTATTGGAAGTGGGTTTTTTTTAAAAAAGGTAAAAAGGGGTCATTTCTTAAGTTATAGCATAACATTTCTGTCTATTTTACAGCGTTTTTTAAAGCAGTTTTTTTTAAGAAGGTAAAAAGAGGTAATTTCTTAAGTTATAGTAAAACATTTTTGTCTATTTTACAGTGTTTTGTTTTAACCTATTGGAAGTAATTTTTTTTTAAAAGGTAAAAATGGGTAATATCTTAAGTTATAGTACATCGTTGTGCCTTCTTTACAGCATTTTGTTTTAAGCTATTGGAAGTAATTTTTTTCTAAAAGGTAAAAAAGGGTAATTTCTTAAGTTATAGTACAGCATTTTGTCAATTTTACATCATTTTGTTTTAAGTTATTGGAAGTAGTTTTTTTTTAAAAGGTAAAAAGGTTTAATTTCATAAGTTATTGTATAGCATTTTCTCTATTTTACAGCGTTTTGTTTTAAGCTATTGGAAGTACTTTTTAAAAAAAAAGGTAAAATGGGGTAATTTCATACGTTATAGTAGAGCATTTCGTCAATTTTACAGCGTTTTGTTTCTTCCTATTGGAAGTAGTTTTTATACAAAAAGTGTATAAAGAGGCAATTTCTTAAATTAATAGTACAACATTTTGTCTACGTTCCAGCATTTTGTTTTAAGCTATTGGAAGTAATTTTTATTTTTAAAAAGGTAATAAGGGGTAATTTCTTAAGTTATAGCAACATTTTGACTATTTTATAGAGTTTTGTTTTAAGCTATTGGAAGTCTTTTTTTAAAAGGTAAAAATGGGTAATTTCTTAAGTTATTGTACAACATTTTGTCTATTTTACAGCCTTTTTGTTTTAGGCAATTGAAAGTTGTTATTTTTAAAAAGAGTAAAAAGTGGTAATTTCTCTAATTATAGTACAGCATTTTTTCTATTATACCGCGTTTTGTTTTAAACTATTGGAAGTAATTTTTTCTTTAAAAAGGTAAAATGGGGTAATTTCATAAGTTATAGTACAGCGTTTTTCTATTTTACAACGTTTTTTTTAAGCTATTGGAAGCGGTTTTTTTAAAAAAGGTAAAAAGATGTAATTTCTTAAGTTAATAGTACTGCATTTTGTCTACTTTGCAGCGTTTAGCTTTAAGCTATTGGAAGTAAAAAAAAAAAATGTAAAAAGGGGAAATTTTTAAGTTGTAGTGCAATATTTTGTTTTAAGCTATTGAAAGTAGTTTAAAAAAAAAGGTAAAAATGGGTAGTTTCTAAGTTATAGTACAACATCTTGTCTGCTTAACAGCGTTTATTTTTAAGCCATTGGAAGTAGTTTTTTTTATAAAAAATGTTAAAAGGGGTAATTTCTTAAGTTATAGTACAGCACTTTGTCTGTTTTACAATGTTTTGTTTTAAGCTATTGTAAGTAGTTTTTTTTAAAAAGGTAAAAAGGGGTAATTTCTTTAGTTATAGTGCGTCATTGTGTCTATTTTACAGCATTTTGTCTATTTAACAGCGTTTCGTTTTAAGCTATTAGAAGTAGTTTTTTTTTAAAAAAAAAAGTTAAAAAGGGGTAATTTCTTAATTCATAGTACATCATTTTGTCTATTTTACAGCGTTTTCCCTTAAGCTATGAAATTAGTTTTTTTAAAAAGGTAAAAGGGGTAAACTCTTAACTTATAGTACAACATTTGGTCTATTTTGTAACGTTTTGTTTTAAACTATTGGAAGTAGTTTTTTTAAAAGGCAAAAAGGGTTAATTTCATAAGTTATAATACAGCATTTTCTTTATTTTATAGTGTTTTGTTTTAAGCTATTGGAAGTAATTTTGTTACAAAAAAGGTAAAATGGGGTAATTTCTTAAGTTATAGTATATCATTTTGTCTATTTTACAGCGTTTTGTTTTTAGCCATTGGAAGTAGTTTTTTTTTAAAAAAGGTAAAAAGGGTAATTTCTTAAGTTATAGTGCAACATTTTTTCTATTTTACAGTGTTTTGATTTAAGCTATTGGAAGTAGTTTTTTTTTAAAAAAACAGATAAAAATGGGTAATTTCTTAAGTTACAGTACAACATTTTGTCTATTTTACAGCGTTTTGTTTTAAGCGATTGGAAGTTTTTTTTTTTAGAAAAGGTAAAAAGAGGTAATTTCTTAAGTTATAGTACAACATTTTGTCTATTTTACATCGTTTTTCTAAGCTATTGTAGGTAGTTTTTTTTTTTAAAAAAAGGGGTAATTTCTTAAGTTATAGTACAACATATTGTCTATTTAAAGTGTTTTGTTTAATCTATTGGAAGTAGTTTTTTATTAAAAGTAAAAAGGGGTAATTTATTAAGTTAGAGTACATCATTTTGTCTTTTTTACAGCGTTTTGTTTTAAGCTATTGGAAGAAGTTTTTTTTTAAAAGGTAAAAAGGGGTAATTTCTTAAGTTGTAGCACAGTATTTTTGTCTATTTTACAACTTATTGTTTTTAAGCTACTGGAAGTAGTTTTAAAAAAAAAGGTAAAAAGGGGTAATTTTTTAAGTTATAGTACAACATTTTGTCTATTTTACAGCATTTTGTTTTAAGCTATTGGAAGTAGGTTTTAAAAAAAAGAAGCAAAAAGAGGTTTAAGTTAGAGCACATCATTTTGTCTTTTTAACAGCCTTTTGTTTTAAGATATTGGAAGTAGTTTTTTTTGTAAAAAAGAAGAAGGTAAAAATGGGTAATTTCTTAAGTTATAGTACAACATTTTTATCTATTTTACAGCGTTTTGTTTTAAGCTATTGGAAGTGGTTTTTTTTATAAAAAAAAGGTAAAAAGGGTTAATTTCTTAATTTATAGTACAACATTTTGTCTATTTTACAGCGTTTTGTTTTACGCTATTGGAAGTAGATTTTTAAAAAAAAAGGAAAAAAGGGGTAATTTTTTAAGTTATAGTACAACATTTTGTCTATTTTACAGCGTTTTGTTTTAAGCTATTGGAGGTAGTTTTTTTTAAAAAATAAAAAGGGATAATTTCTTAAGTTAGAGTACAGCATTTTGTCTTTTTTACAGCGTTTTTAAGCTATTGGAAGTAGTTTTTTTCAAAAAGGTAAAAATGGGTAATTTCTTAAGTTAAAGTACAGCATTTTTGTCCATTTTACAGCGTTTTGTTTTAAGCTATTGGAAGTAGATTTAAAAAAAAAGGTAAAAAAGGTTAATTTCTTAATTGATAGTACAACTTTTTGTCTATTTTACAGCATTTTGTTTTAAGCTATTAGAAGTAGTTTTTTGTAAAAGGCAAAAATGGGTAATTTCCTAAATTATAGTATAGCATTTTTCTATTTTACGGCGTTTTGTTTTCAGCTATTGGAAGTAGTTCTTTTAAAGGTAAAAAAGGGTAATTTCTTAAATTATAGTACAACATTTTGTCTTTTTTACAGCGTTTTGTTTTTTAGCTATTAGAAGTAGTTTTATTTTAAAAAAAGATAAAAAGGGTTAATTTCTTAAGTTATAGTACAATATTTTTGTCTATTTTACAGTGTTTTGTTTTAAGCTATTGGAAGTAGTTTTATTTTTAAAAAAGGGTAAAAAGAGTTAATTTCTTAAGTTATCGTACAACATTTTGTCTATTTTACAGCGTTTTGTTTTAAAATATTGGAATGGTTTTTCTAAAAAAGGTAAATAGGGGTAATTTCTTAAGTTATAGTACAACATTTTGTCTTTTTCACAGCGTTCTGTTTTAGGCTATTGGAAGTGGGTTTTTTTTAAAAAAGGTAAAAAGGGGTCATTTCTTAAGTTATAGCATAACATTTTTGTCTATTTTACAGCGTTTTTTAAAGCAGTTTTTTTAAGAAGGTAAAAAGGGGTAATTTCTTAAGTTATAGTACAACATTTTTGTCTATTTTACAGCGTTTTGTTTTAACCTATTGGAAGTAATTTTTTTTAAAAGGTAAAAATGGGTAATGTCTTAAGTTATAGTACATCGTTGTGTCTTTTTTACATCGTTTTGTTTTAAGCTATTGGAAGTAGTTTTTTTCTAAAAGGTAAAAAAGAGTAATTTATTAAGTTATAGTACAAAATTTTGTCAATTTTACATCATTTTGTTTTAAGCTATTGGAAGTAGTTTTTTTTTTAAAAGGTAAAAAGGTTTAATTTCATAAGTTATTGTATAGCATTTTCTCTATTTTACAGCGTTTTGTTTTAAGCTATTGGAAGTACTTTTTAAAAAAGGTAAAATGGGGTAATTTCATACGTTTAGTACAGAATTTCGTCAATTTTATAGCGTTTTGTTTCTTGCTATTGGAAGTAGTTTTTATACAAAAAGGGTATAAAGACGCAATTTCTTAAGTTAATAGTACAACATTTTGTCTACGTTACAGCATTTTTTTTAAGCTATTGGAAGTAATTTTTATTTTTAAAAAGGTAATAAGGGATAATTTCTTAAGTTACAGTACAACATTTTGACTATTTTATAGAGTTTTGTTTTAAGCTATTGGAAGTCGTTTTTTTTAAAAGGTAAAAATGGGTAATTTCTTAAGTTATAGTACAGCATTTTGTCTATTTTACAGCATTTTGTTTTAGGCAATTGAAAGTTGTTATTTTTAAAAAGGGTAAAAAGTGGTAATTTCTCAAATTATAGTACAGTATTTTGTCTATTATACCGCGTTTTGTTTTAAACTATTGGAAGTAATTTTTTCTTTAAAAGGGTAAAATGGGGTAATTTCTTAAGTTATAGTACAACGTTTTTCTATTTTACAACGTTTTTTTAAGCTATTGGAAGTGGTTTTTTTAAAAAAGGTAAAAAGAGGTAATTTCTTAAGTTAATAGTAATGCATTTTGTCTACTTTGCAGCGTTTAGCTTTAAGCTATTTGAAGTAATTTTTTTTTTAAATGTAAAAAGGGGTAATTTTTAAGTTATAGTGCAATATTTTGTTTTAAGCTATTGGAAGTAGTTTAAAAAAAAGGTAAAAATGGGTAATTTCTAAGTTATAGTACAACATCTTGTCTGTTTAACAGCGTTTAGTTTTAAGCTATTGGAAGTAGTTTTTTTTATAAAAAACGTTAGAAGGGGTAATTTCTTAAGTTATAGTACAACACTTTGTCTATTTTACGACGTTTTGTTTTAAGCTATTGTAAGTAGTTTTTTTAAAAAAGGTAAAAAGGGGTAATTTCTTTAGTTATAGTACGTCATTGTTGCTATTTTACAGCATTTTGTCTATTTTACAGCGTTTCGTTTTAAGCTATTAGAAGTAGTTTTTTTTAAAAAAAAGGTAAAAAGGGGTAATTTCTTAATTCATAGTACATCATTTTGTCTATTTTACAGCGTTTTGTCTTAAGCTATGAAATTAGTTTTTTTTAAAAGGTAAAAGGGGTAAACTCTTAACTTATAGTACATCATTTGGTCTATTTTGCAACGTTTTGTTTTAAACTATTGGAAGTAGTTTTTTTAAAAGGCAAAAAGGGTTAATTTCATAAGTTATAATACAACATTTTCTTTATTTTATAGTGTTTTGTTTTAAGCTATTGGAAGTAATTTGGTTACAAAAAAGGTAAAATGGGGTAATTTCTTAAGTTAGTATATCATTTTGTCTATTTTACAGCGTTTTGTTTTTAGCCGTTGGAAGTAGTTTCTTTTAAAAAAAGGTAAAAAGGGTAATTTCTTAAGTTATAGTTCAACATTTTTTCTATTTTACAGCGTTTTGATTTATGCTATTGGAAGTAGTTTTTTTTAAAAAAAAAAGATAAAAATGGGTAATTTCTTAAGTTACAGTACAACATTTTGTCTATTTTACAACGTTTTGTTTTAAGCGATTGGAAGTTGTTTTTTTAGAAAAGGTAAAAAGAGGTAATTTCTTAAGTTTAGTACAACATTTTGTCTATTTTACAGCGTTTTTTTATCTATTAGACGTAGTTTTTTAAAAAAAATGTAAAAATGGGTAATTTCTTAAGTTATAGTACAACATATTGTCTATTTTACGGTGTTTTGTTTTAACCTACTAGAAGTAGTTTTTTATTAAAAGTAAAAAGGGGTAATTTGTTAAGTTAGAGTATATCATTTTGTCTTTTATACAGCGTTTTGTTTTAAGCTATTGGAAGTAGTTTTATTTTTAAAAAGGTAAAAAAGTGTAATTTCTTAAGTTATAGCACAGTATTTTGGTCTATTATACAGCGTTTCCTTTTAAGCTATTGGAAGTAGTTTTTTTTTTTAAAATGTAAAAAGGGGTAATTTCTTAAGTTGTAGTACAATATTTTGTTTTAAGCTATTGGAAGTAGCTTTTTTTTTAAAAAAGGTGAAAATAGGTAATTTCTAAATTTATAGTACAACATTTTGTGGAAGTAGTTTTTTTATAAAAAACATAAAAAGGGGTAATTTCTTAAGTTATAGTACAGCACTTTGCCTATTTTACAATGTTTTGTTTTAAGCTATTGGAAATAGTTTTTTTTAAAAAAGATAAAAAGGGGTAATTTCTTAAGTTATAGTACGACATTTTGTCTATTTTACAGCATTTTGAATATTTTAAAGCGTTTCGTTTTAAGCTATTAGAAGTAGTTTTTTTAAAAAAAGGTAAAAAGGGGTAATTTCGTAATTCATAGTACTTCATTTTGCCTATTTTACAGCGTTTTGTTTTAAGCTATGAAAGTAGTTTTTTTTAAAGGTAAAAGGGGTAAATTCTTAACTTATAGTACAGAATTTTGTCTATTTTGCAACGTTTTGTTTTAAACTTTTGGAAGCAGTTTTTTTTAAAAGGAAAAAAAGGTTAATTCCATAAGTTATAGTACAACATTTTCTTTATTTTATAGTCTTTTGTTTTAAGCTATTGGAAGTAATTTTGTTTACAAAAAAGGTAAAATGGGGTAATTTCTTAAGTTATAGTATATCATTTTGTCTATTTTACAGCGTTTTGTTTTAAGCTATTGGAAGTAGTTTTTTTAAAAAAATGGTAAAAAGGGTAGTTTCTTAAGTTATAGTACATCATTTTTTTACTTTACAGCGTTTTGTTTTAAGCTATTGGAAGTAGTTTTTTTTATAAAAAAGGTAAAACTGGGTAATTTCTTAAGTTACAGTACAACATTTTGTCTATTTTACAGCGTTTTGTATTAAAGGGGTAATTCTTAAGTTAGAGCACAGCATTTTGTCTTTTTACAGAGTTTTGTTTTAAGATATTGGAAGTAGTTTTTTTTAAAAAAAAAAGGTAAAAGGGGTAATTTCTTTAGTTATAGTACAACATTTTTATCTATTTTACAGCGTTTTGTTTTAAGCTGCTGGAAGTGGTTTTTTTTTAAAAAAAAGGTAAAAAGGGTTAATTTCTTAATTTATAGTACAACATTTTGTCTATTTTAAAGCGTTTTGTTTTAAGCTATTGGAAGTAGATTTTTTTAAAAAAAGGTAAAAAGGGGTAATTTTTATGTTATAGTACAACATTTTGTCTATTGTACAGCATTTTGTCTATTATACAGCGTTTTGTTTTAAGCTATTGGAGGTTTTTTTTTAAAAAATAAAAAGAGATAATTTCTTAAGTTAGAGTACTGCATTTTATCTTTTTACAGCGTTTTTTAAGCTATTGGAAGTAGTTTTTTTTCAAAGGTAAAAAGGGGTAATTTCTTAAGTTAAAGTACAGCATTTTTGTCTATTTTTCAGCGTTTTGTTTTAAACTATTGGAAGTAGATTTTTTTTTAAAAGGTTAAAAAAGTTTATTCCTTAATCTATAGTACAACTTTTTGTCTATTTTACACCGTTTTGTTTTAAGTTATTAGAAGTTTTTTTTTAAAAAGTTAAAAATGGGTAATTTCTTAAGTTATAGTATAGCATTTTTTTCTATTTTACAACGTTTTTTTCCAGCTATTGGAAGTAGTTCTTTTAAAGGTAAAACGGGGTAATTTCTTAAGTTATAGTACAATATTTTGTCTTTTTTACAGCGTTTTGTTTTATGCTATTGGAAGTAGTTTTATTTTTAAAAAAAGTAAAAAGGGGTAATTTCTTGAGTTATTGTACATCATTTTTGTCTATTTTACAGCATTTTATTTTAAGCAATTGGAAGTAGTTTTATTTTTAAAAAAGGGTAAAATGGGTTAATTTCTTAAGTTATAGTACAACATTTTGTCTATATTACAGCATTTTGTTTTAAGATATTAGAATTTTTTTTATAAAAAAAGGTAAAATGGGATAATTTCTTAAGCTATAGTACAGCATTTTGTCTTTTTTACAGCGTTTTGTTTTAGGCTATTGGAAGTAGTTTTTCTAAAAAAAGGTAAAAAGGGGTAATTTTTTAAGTTATAGCACAACATTTTTGTCTATTTTACAGCGTTTTTTAAGCTGCTAGAGGTAGTTTTTTTAAAAAGAGAAGGTAAAAAGCGATAATTTCTTTAGTTATAGTACAACATTTTTTTCTATTTTACAGAGTTTTGTTTTAACCTGTTGTAAGTAATTTTTTTCTAGAAGGTAAAAATGGGTAATATCTTAAGTTATAGTACAACATTTTGTCTTTTTTACAGCGTTTTGTTTTAAGCTATTGGAAGTAGTTTTTTTCTAAAAGGTAAAAAAGGGTAATTTCTTAAGTTATATTACAACATTTTTTCAATTTTACAGCATTTTGTTTTGAGCTATTGGAAATAGTTTTTTTTTAAAGGTAAAAAGGGTTAATTTCATAAGTTATTGTATAGCATTTTCTCTATTTTACAGCGTTTTGTTTTAAGCTATTGGAAGTACTTTTTTAAAAAAAGGTAATATGAGGTAATTTCATAAGTTATAGTACAACATTTTGTCAATTTTACAGCGTTTTGTTTCATTCTATTGGAAGTAGTTTTTATTTAAAAAGGATAAAAAGCGGCAATTTCTTAAGTTAATAGTGCTGCATTTTATCTACTTTACAGCAATTTTTTTAAGCTATTGGAAGTAAATTTTTTTTAAAAGGTAATATAGGGTAATTTCTTAAGTTATAGTACAACATTTTGTTTATTTTACAGAGTTTTGTTTTAAGCTATTGGAAGTCGTTTTTTTAAAACGGTAAAAATGGGTAATTTCTTGAGTTATAGTAGAGCATTTTGTCTATTTTACAGTTTTTTTGTTTAGGCAATTGGAAGTAGTTATATTCAATAATGGTAAAAAGAGGTAATTTCTCAAGTTATAGTACAACATTTTGTATATTATACAACATTTTGTTTTAAACTATTGGAAGTAATTTTTTCTTTAAAAAGGTAAAATGGGGTAATTTCTTAATTTATAGTACATCGTTTGTCTATTTTACAACGTTT
Source organism: Allium cepa (assembly GCA_030765085.1). Classification (NCBI taxonomy): domain Eukaryota; kingdom Viridiplantae; phylum Streptophyta; class Magnoliopsida; order Asparagales; family Amaryllidaceae; genus Allium; species Allium cepa. Next base: position 891,075,636 of record CM060931.1, read on the forward strand.
TTTAAGCTATTGGGGGTGGTTTTTTATAAAATGGTAAAAAGAGGTCATTTCTTAAGTTAACAATACTGCATTTTGTCTACTTTGCAGCGTTTTGTTTTAAGCTATTGGAAGTAATTTTTTTAAAAAAAGATAATAAGGGGTAATTTCTTAAGTTATAATACATCATTTTGTGCATTTTAAAGCGTTTTGTTTTAAGCTATTGGAAAGTGGGTTTTTAAAAAGGTAAATATGAGTAATTTCCTAAGTTATAGTACAACATTTTGTCTATTTTACAGCGTTTTGTTTTAGGAAATTGGAAGTTGTTTTTTTAAAAAAGGGTAAAAGGAGGTAATTTCTTAAGTTATTGTACAACATTTTGTCTACTATGCATCATTTTATTTTAAGTTGTTGGAAGTAGTTTTTTTTTGAAAAAGGTTAAAAGGAGTAATTTCTTATGCTATTGTACAACATTTTATTTTAAGCTATTGGAAGTAGTTTTTTTTGTAAAAAGGTAAAACGGGTAATTTCTTAAGTTATAGTACAGCTTTTTGTCTGTTTAAATAACGTTTTGTTTTAAGTTATTGGATGTGGTTTTTTTTTAAAAAAAAGGTAAAAATGAGTAATTATTTAAGTTATAGTAAAGAATTTTGTCTATTTTACAGCGTTTGTTTTAAGCTATTGGAAGTAGTTTTTTTAAAAAAAAGGTAAAAAGGTGTACTTTTTTAAGTTATAGTACAACATTTTTCCAATTTTACAGCGTTTTGATTTAAGCTATTAGAACTAGTTTTTTTTAAAAGGTAAAAAGGGTAATTTCTTAAGTTATTGTATAGCATTTTGTTTATTTTAAAGCCTTTTTTTACGCTATTGGAAGTAGTTTTTTTAAAAAGGCAAAAATGGGTAATTTCTTAACTAATAGTACGACATTTTGTCTATTTTATGACATTTTGTCTATTTTACAGCGTTTTATTTTAAGAAATCGGAAGTAGATTTTTTTTTATAAAAAAAGGTAAAAAGGGGAAACTTTTTAAGTTATAGTATAGCATTTTGTCTGTTAACCCCGTTGTGATCCACGACTTAAAAGTTGTGCGACTTAGTGGGCCGAGAGACCAGGCGACTTACGACTTAGAGAAGGCTACGACTCAACGGTTCAAGAGATGGCATGGCCAAGGAAAGAAGTGAGTGAACGACTCAGAGCTATCCACGACTCATCAACTTGAGGTTCCTAACAACTCAGTGGGTCTACGACTCAGTGGGTCTACGACTCAAGAAGATTTAAGACTTAAAGAAGAAAACCGACTCAAGACCTCCAACGACTCAACGAATTAAGGAGCTACGACCTAGTGATTCAAGATAGAAAAAAGCGCAAGCAACTGCATTTAAGTCGTGACTGATCTACGACCTAGGATGAGTCGTTCACGACCTGAAACTACAAAACATAAATTTAATGCTGCCTTGTCTCGTGACCTTTGACTCGCAAACGAGTTAAGGCTTATATCTAGGTGAACAACTCAGAACCGCTTCACCTACTTCACTGCTTGCTAACTCTTGACCCTTAAGTCGAGCGCGACCTACGACTTTTCCTGAGTCGGGCACGACTCATGACTTGGGCGAAAAACCGCTGCCCAGAATCACGCCTATAAATACACTACCACCTCCAACATTCGGGGGACTTTTGGATCATTTTTCTTCAAGGCATTGAAACTTCACTATCTTCAAAGCAATCTACACTCCATCACTTCAAGTACACGCAAGATGCTTTGATCAACTTCGCACAGGAATTCAACACATTCAATCATGAATTCGAAGAACTCTGTCACATCGAAGTTTTCCCTAGCTACTTGTTTCTTTTTGAATTGAATTGGAATGTAATTGAAGGAAATTGTAACAAGTTGTAATCCGATCAGCAATAAAAAAGGATTGAAGTGGATGTAGGCTTGATCATAAGCCGAACCACTATAAACTTTGTGCTCATTTACTGCATTTTCTGTTACTTACTGTTATTTCTTGATTCCTGCATTCACGGGTGGTGCTTTCACATCGTTTCTACACACACCGAGGTGTTAGCGTCAGATTTTCACGTTAACATTCTTTGGTGCTTTCACTGAGAGGATCGAACTCAGGGTATTTACATCATTGCTTCACCAAACTTTGAGGAAAGAATCTCCGTTAAGACCAGAAGTCTAACAGAAATTATGTCTCCCGGAAGGAAACTTAGATCTGCCAGATCTGATGATGTTCAAGAGAACACCGCCACTTCTCCTCCTCTGAGTCAGACAACTCCAACTGCGGGAGTTACGCGAGCGGAATTAGACGCTGTGGTTTTGGGATTGAATCAACAGTTAAATGCTCAGAATGCACAATTAGAGGCTCAGAATGCTCAGAATACCTTGATATTGAATAAGCTAAATGATTTGCTCGAGGCTAATCGCCAGCCAACAAATAAAGAAGGAAACTCTGCTGATAGAGCTTAGGGTGTTAGAGGGAATACTTCTCAAAGGGCGGTAAGCCCCGTTGAAAGGCCACTTCCTCAGGATGGAGGATCGGGACCTCAACCGACCCTTCGTGAACGATTATCAAGGCAGAACTCTGAAAGAATGGCTGATGTTTTCCCCGCAATGCCTATGGATGATGAAGAGTATTTTTTAGGGATGGTCCGTCAAATCATGAAAGAAAGTATGCGATAGGACGAGGATGAGAAAGAGTGGGGCTTTGCTCCAAGCAAAACTCCATTCACCGAGAGGATTCTGAAAGATGAATTCCCGAGAAAATTTATTCCGCCCACTATTCCAGCTTACAAAGGAACAAGTGATCCTAACGAATTTCTGTATAAGTATGACTGGCATATGACTGGCGCCAAGGCATCCGATGAGATTAAGTGCCGATACTTCCCGGTGTATTTGGAAGGAGTAGCTTTATTATGGTTTACCAAGCTGACAGTTAGATCCATTGATCAGTTCTCGGACTTAACTAAGAAGTTCAAGGAGCAGTTTCGGTTGTACGCCTCTAAAGCAAAGGATATAATGTCATTGTCAAATCTGGAGCAAAACCCAGGGGAATCCATCAAATCGTTTCTGAATCGATTCAACATAGCTTTGGCCGAGATTGATAATGCTGAGCCATGCATGGTCTTAACATACCTGATGAGGGCAATTGATAAATGAGCAAGTTTGGAGAATGGTTGAAAATGAAAGAACCAAATTCACTCGATAAATTCTATAAAAAAGCCGATGAGTTCATGCGCCTGGAAAGCCTTCAAGCACCGGCTAAGGTGGCATCAGCAGAAACTAAGAATGTTAGTAACGCTCCAGACAAAAAGGAATCCAATGCTCAGAAAAGGGGGAATGACGGCGGAAAGAAACAAGGGGATGCAAAGAAGGGTCGAGCTTTCAACTTCACACCCTTGACTGATACCCCTGAAAATATCTTCTTTGCAACCAAAGATAATATCGGTTATCCTACGCCACCTAAGATGAGGGTTGGAGGTAAAATGGAGAAGAGTGGAAGATTCTGTCAGTTTCACAATCAGCCTGGTCATGACACTAACGAATACCGACACATGAAGGAAGTAATTGAGCAACTGTTGAAAGAGAACAAGCTCCAACAATACGTTAAAAGGGGTAGGGACACAACAACCTCATCGGTCCAAAGGCAACAAGTCCCCGCTCACCATCCAAGCTCGAGTGAGAAGGCCGTAGAACATGAGTTAGACAGACCTGTCATTAATGTGATAACGGGAGTCCTCACCCAGCAGGCAGGAGCTGGGGTGAGATGGAAAGGTATGCTCGTGCACTGAAGCATGCACCCACAGAGGAAAGTGTTTTTGTGTTAGAGGATGCTGCGCCATTGAAACAACAGAAAGCTTTCCCTGATGACATCATATTTAGCGCCAGGGACTTTATGGGTATTGAAGCCCCTACGATAGATCCTCTGGTCATTTCTGCCGGTATTGGCCTGGCCACTGTGAGAAGAATTCTGGTCGATTGCGGGGCTCGTGTAATATTCTCTTCAAGAAAACTTTTGACCAGATGAAGATACCAATGGCTGACGTTCAGGCTTCGTCATTGAAAATTGCTGGCTTCGCTGGGGAGCCAAAGCAGCCAATTGGGACTATAGACTTGATTGTAGAGCTCGGAAAGGGGTCGAGAAAGGTAGCTCGAAAGCAGACCTTTATAATTGTTGAAGAATTCTTTGCTTATAATGCTTTCTTGGGCCGACCGACCCTTGCTGCATTCAAAGCTGTTCTCGCCCCATGGTGTCTAACTATAAAATTTCCCACTGATAACGGGATTGGGGTAACTAAAAGGGATCAGAACGTGGGACGGGAATGCTATCTTGCAGAGCTACGTGAAACAAAGAAGAGAGAAATGGTAAAAGATGCGGCACCTTCAGTCCGCATCAAAGAACGAAACTTGTAGCAACTACAGGTTGGTCCCTGCACTGGCGAACATAGCGGTGCCCGGAGAGAGATGGATCCAAGAAAAGCTAGTGCAGGGGAGAATAGGGTAGTGCCGGTAGAGGTGACAGTGCCGATACCTGTTGACTTAAAGGACCCAAACAAGGTGCTGAATGTGGGTTCACAACTAAACACTACGGCTCAAAATATTCTGATCTCGTTCTTGAAGGAAAATTTAGATGTTTTCGCATTGACTCATGCTGACATGTGCGGAATATCACCAGAGATTGCGGTACACGCTCTGAACATCGATCCAAAGTTCATGCCAGTAAAACAGAAAAGAAGAACTCAAGGTCCAGAAAGGTCAGCAGCGCTGAAAGAAGAAGTCGACCGACTCATGGAGAATGGTTTCATTAGAGAATCTATTTACCCAGATTGGGTCTCAAATCCTGTCCTGGTTAAAAAGGCTAATGGGAAGTGGAGAGTATGCATTCACTTCTCAGATCTGAATAAAGCTTGCCCCAAAGACTGTTTCCCGCTGCCTAGAATTGATCAGTTGGTGGATGGAACGACGGGACATGAATTGTTGTCTTTTATGGATGCTTACTCCGGGTACAATCAGATCATGATGTATGAGCCAGATCAGGAGGACATGAGCTTCATAACGGATGTTGGTCTTTACTGCTACAAAGTCATGCCCTTCGCACTCAAGAATGCGGGGGCAACTTACCAAAGGCTTGTTAACACCATGTTTAAATCGCAGATCGGAAAGACAATGGAAGTCTATGTCGATGATATGTTGGTAAAGTCAAAGAAAGCAGTGGACCACATGGATCACTTGGCGGAAATGTTCGCGGTCCTCCGGAGATACGGAATGAAACTTAACCCGTTGAAATGTTCATTCGGAGTGGAGTCCGGAAGGTTTTTGGGATTTATTATGAGCGCTAGGGGCATTGAGGCTAATCCTGCTCAAATCACTGCCTTGAAGGTGGTCAAAGCTCCTAGAACAAAGAAGGAACTGCAGAGTCTTAACGGAAAAGTTGCTGCTTTGAGCCGATTCATTTCTAAAGCTACCGAGAAATGCATTCCATTCTTTGACGCTCTAAAGAAAGGAAGAAAAAACTTTGACTGGACTCCCGAGTGCCAGAAAGCATTTGATGAGCTGGTTCGTCATATGGAAGTGCCTCCTATACTCTCAAAGCCCGACATTGGTGAAGATCTCTACATATATCTGGCAATATCATCTCACGCTCTGAGTGCAGCATTGGTTCGATAAGATACAAGGATCCAACGGCCAGTCTATTACATTAGTAAAAGATTCACTGGGGCAGAGATGAATTACTCGAAGCTGGAGAAACTCGCCTATTGCCTATTGATTGCATCACGGAAATTGAGGCCGTATTTTCAAGCTCATCCCATCAAAGTCCTCACTGATCAACCTCTGAAGCAAGTCCTATTTCGCCCTGAGACTTCGAGCCGTATTTTAAAGTGGAATATTGAACTCAGTCAATATGACATCACTTACCATCCCCGAAGAGCTGTCAACGGACAAGCTTTAGCAGACTTCATTGCTGAATGCACAGATAAAGGTGATAGTGAGGAAGAAGAAACTAATGACGTCCCGGTGAAATGGAAATTATACGTCGATGGCGCAAGGAATGACTACTGTTCTGGGGCAGGGGTTGTCCTTGAAACCCCTGAAGGACGATCATTGTGTTATGCACTGAGGCTGGAATTTCCTTCGACTAATAAAGAAGCAGAATATGAAGCTCTCATTGCATGTTTGAGAATCGCTAAAGAGCTAAATATCAGAATATTACAGATCTTCAGTGACTCTCAGCTTATCGTATGCCAAGTCAAGAAGGAATTCCAAGCTAAAGGAGGAAATTTACCCGCTTATTTGTCAAAGGCCTGGGAGCTTCTTGAAGATTTTGATCATTGTTCAATAATCCATATTCCCCGGGAAGAGAATATGAAGGCAGATTCCCTCGCCAAGTATTCAAGTACTGGTGAAGCTCAACTATTGGGATTAGTCCCCGTAGAAGTCCTGTCTGCACCAAGTACAGACGAGATGGATGTTGACTGGATTATGAATGTATCTCAGGAACCAGAATCATGGATGACTCCAATACTGGACTATCTACTCAGAGGTTCTTTGCCAGAAAATTCGAGAGAAAGACAGAAGCTTCTAAGGAAAGCCTCCAGATATATAGTCCAAGACGGCCGATTGTACAGGCGGGGTTTCACAATGCCATTACTCCGATGTGTAACTAAAGATGAAGCCAAGACAATTCTAGCTGAAGTACACGGAGGGGAATGCGGAGATCACATGGGTGGTCAGACATTAGCAAAGAAAATTCTCCGTTATGGATATTTTTGGCCGGAAATTAATCAAGACGCCGCTGCATATTCTCAGAAATGTGACAAGTGCCAGAGATTCGCCAAAATTCCTAGAGCACCTTCCACTGAGCTAACACAGATGGTCAGTCCGTGGTTATTTGCAATTTGGGGAATGGATCTCATTGGGCCATTACCAACTGCCAAATCAGGGATTAGATATGCTATTGTTGCAGTTGATTATTTTACTAAATGGGCTGAAGCTGAACCTTTGGCTACTATTACCTCTACGAAAATGATAAATTTTGTGACTAAAAATATCATTTGCAGATATGGTGTGCCGCAGAAAATAATCACAGACAATGGTACTCAATTTGAAAGCGAAGAATTCCAGGACTTCTGCAAACGATTCAAAATCCAGAAGAGTTTTTCAGTAGTGGCCCATCCGCAGGAAAACGGGCAAGTGGAAGCAGTAAACAAAATCATCAAATCAACCATCAAAAAGCAGCTGGAAAAAGCAAAAAGTGGCTGGGTTGACAAGTTACCGCTTGCACTATGGGCATACAGAACCACCCACAAAACTGTGACTGGGCATACTCCATTTTCGTTGGCATATGGATTAGAAGCAAAGATTCCAGTGGAAACTGAAGTCCCCTCACATAGTAGAATCCATTTTGATAAAGATGAGAATGAAAAACTGCAATTGGAAGCACTTGACCTCCTTGATGAAAGAAGAGAAGAGGCTAGACTTAGAATTGCGGCTCATCAACAAAGAATAGCCAGGCACTTCAATTCCAAAGTTCGTCAGCGCAACTTTGAAGTTAGGGACCTAATTCTGAAAAGAATCATGACAGCCACAGGTGTGTTTGGGCCAAACTAGGAAGGGCCATATGTTATAGGCACGAAGCTTCTTGATGGCACATTCAAACTCACAACTGTCGAAGGAGAACCAATCCCAAGAGCTTGGAACAACAATCATTTGCGTCCTTATTTTACTTGAAAGCTTTGCTGAAATATTGTAAAAGAATTGCAAAAATATGATTCTTGTATTGAAAGCAATTGTAAAGCAAGTGAATAATGAAAAGCTATAAAGTGGATGTAGGCCCAGTTTTTGGCCGAACCACTATAAATCTTGTGTTCTCTACTATTATAAACTGCTTTGTTTTATTTCGACATATAAAATACATTAATTGTGTCATTAAAATGTCGGTTTAATAATGCAGATCATGAAAGTAAAGCTTACCCATCCCAAGACCAAGCAAACACACACTAAACCATCAAAAATTTCCACACTCAAATCCTACAAAAGAAGTGCTTCAAACAAGAGTGAGCAATGTGGATGGAAGTGGACCATCTCTAACTAACTATAAATGTTTGAACAAACAGCCAGTTAAGCAAATTGTGTCCACCATCACCAACTCACCTAACTGTGAAGTATATTTCTTTGGATAAGGGAAATTATTGGCAAATAAAAAGTGTTGGCACTTGCAAAAGACAAGGGGGATCGCCAATATGAGTGGATGGCGGAAGAGACATGGGCGAGCAAGCATCAATCAGCAAAAGACCTCTTCGGAGGCGCAAGCCCTGTACGGAGTCACAACTCTTCGGAGGAGAAAGACCTCGAGCTGGCCTAGCCAGAAAAAGAGAGATCTTTCTCGTTACAAAGTTGCGGAATGATCGGTCGATACACTCCCGTGAATCCGTCCAACCGAGAGAAAGAAACTCCAAACTTCCAGGCAAAAGTCCTACTCAGAGGCACACGTTTCACCAAGATTGAAATAAAACTTCCAGGTGTTGAAACGTGAAAAAAGCCTTCTTCAGAGGCCCATTTCACCACAGTTGAAATGCTAAAAGTCCTTGAGCGGGCCAACCAGAAAAAGAGAGATCTTTCTCGTTACAAAGTTGCGGAATGATCGGTCGATACACTTCCGTGAATCCGTCCAACCGAGAGAAAGAAACTCCAAACTTCCAGGCAGTAACCCTACTCAGAGGCACACATTTCACCGAGATTGAAATAAAACTTCCAAGTGTTGAAATGTGGAAAGCCCTCTTCGGAGGCCCGCTTCCCAGCAAACAGGGAAAAATAAAAGCCTCTTCCAAGGGGCGGAAACAAAAAGACCTCTTCCCAAAGGCACAACAAGACAGAAAGACCTCTTTCCAGAGGCAGAAATGAAAAGCCCTCCTCCCGGAGGCACAAGCAAGCAGAAAGACCTCTTCGGAGGCACACGTTTCACCGAGATTGAAATAAAACTTCCAAGTGTTGAAACGTGAAAAAGCCCTCCTCGGAGGTGCAACTTTTCAAAGAAGCAAAAATCAAAAAGCCCTTTACTGCGGCATTAAAAAAAAAGAAGTTAAAGTACCCTTCAGAGGCCCGTTTTACCACATAGAAGTATTCACTTGGTAAAATGTGTATATACACAAAAGAAAAAGTGATTCCTTCGAAGGATGAAGCGTAAAAACTTATATGGAGGGAGTTGTACTCTGTTTTTTAACGAGATAATATTTCTCCAAGTATGAAATAATTATTCTCCAGAAAATAAGAGTACAAGTCCCCTCAAAGTATAGAATATTGCAGCGAGCTTATGGTATGGGGGCAGCATGGTATAGTTACATACAACATGGTATAACTACATTGGTAAAATTACGCTCGAACAACATACTGCAAGTTCACTGCAATATCATATAAAGAAACTTGTACAAAAATGAATAGTAAATGCATTCTCAAATTCGAACAAGAGTTTGTACAAATAAAGGATCGTTTTATTCAATTGTATTACAGATACAAGTTTCGAAATAAAGAAAGCAGGGGCCGGTACCCGCACAATCCCCGGCCAGTACGTGCAAAAAAACAAAAAGCTAAAAACTGGAATCTTCATTTCTTCTTGCCACCTTTGGACCCTTCACCCGGCCGGATGGTTAGCTTTTTGGGTCGATCTTTAGGCATGAGGGAAGAAGGAGAGGGAGGTACAACTGGTTCAATCTCCGGTTCCTCTTCAGTAGCAATGATGCTCTTCCTCCTCTTCTTTGATACTCCGCGCTTCTTTTTCCTCTTTGAGGAAGATTCACTTCCTGGAGTAACAAATTTAGACAAACTTATGTCATCAGAAGGAGTCCGCTCCGGAGATATCTCACCCCCCTCAAGTCCTTCGTCCTTTTGCTCTTGCGAAGCAGATGGGTCATCCAAGCCCCGAAGGGCACCTATTATTTCTTCCTATGATCCCGGATGAGGAGTAGGAGTGATTGGGGGAGGCAGAGGAACAGTAACTGGAGGTGAAGAAGTTTGAATAACGCTCAGCGCTTTCTCTACATAGGAAAAGTTAAAAGTGTCAGTAATTCCCGCAAAAAGAGGAGACAACGGCTCGTCGAGATTCAAGAAATAATCAAGAAGCTCGTCAAATTCGTAAGAAACTGGCAAGTTGTCCCCATGAGCATTATTAGGGTTACCTGAAGAAGTTGGTGGTATCACATCAACTTCGTAGTCTAGAGCTTCAGCACTCTCTTGTGGCTCATCTACGGCTTGTGTAATTATGGCTCCGATATCAGCTTTAGTAGGAATCGGTGTATGAGAGCTAGAACCAGCAATGTCAACATCGGCTGAAGTCGAAAGAGGGACAGGGGCAGTCAAAGTTGTTTCTTTTTCTTGGTGCTCTTCCCCCATTATTTCAACTCGCGATCTAGCAAGTTGCTCCTTCCCTCTAGCAAGGGCTGCGCGAGCTTCGAAGTCTAAATAGTGCTCCTCTAGCTCCTCTTCAGTGTACCCGGCGCCTTTTAACATATCAAGCGCGGCTTCCCATACTTCAGCCAGGGTGACCTCATATTTGGGACCCAGGAATGCAAGACTGCCACGCCCTAACACACTTTGCAAATAGAATTCAAATAATTTCGAGCCAATGTCAGCTTTGGTAGCTTCATGAGCTTCTTCAGCTGCAATTCTTCCAGCAACCGCTTCATCTTGCTCCCTTTCGACTTTAGATAGTTGAGCTTTCAATTTTTCAATTTCCGCAACCTGGAAGCTAGTTTGCTCTTGCAACCGAGTAATGTTAGTACGGCAGCCTGCTACAATTCTCTCCAGTCCATCAGCCTTGGCCTCGGTATCCCTTTGCGCAGCATGAGCATCCCGCACTTGTTGTTGAAGCACATTTTCTTTTTGAGAGTAGGAAGCGGAAGAAGTAACAAGTTCTTCTTTAAGCTTTTCCACTTCTGCTTCAAGTTTTTCGTTGTAGGCGGCAATGCTATTCATTTCTGCATCATGCTGCTCAAGGGTCTTTTGCCATTCGGTTTTGTCATTCTCCATGGTTAACATAGCTTCGTGATTGGCCTGATTCACCCTCTGAAGCTCATCAACAAGTTTTTTCCAATTTGACATCCTCTCAATGTCAGCTTTAACGGCATCAAGGTTCCGTAACATGGCATTTTTATCTATGGGAACCAGATCAAGGTCAAAGCGAACTCCTTTTAAGAACCAATTTGGAAATCGACTTTGGAGAGTGGCCGGACCTGGTCCAACATGGTAAGAAGGCCTGTTAATGATCGCCTGGATATCAGTACGGGAAGGGGCAGGAGACTGAGAAGAAGTAGGAGCAGTAATCTTTTCCGAAGTTGCAGGCATTGGTTCCTCACTGACTTTAGCCCGTTTACTCGGGTCATCAATTATGTGACTCTTCCCTCTATCATCGTGAGATTTGCGTTTGTGGGAGTCACCCTCTTTGTGGGAAGAATCGTATCGATCATCCGGTCTTCCATAGCGTTCTTCATGGGCACGTCTCTCCCGAGCCTTCTGAGCGGCCCTCTCTTCATCAGTCTCTCTGTGAACAGGGAGATAGCGCTTATAGTCATACTGGCCGCGTCTCCCGTATCGCTGGAAGTCATCATAATACGAGCCGCCTCGCTTCATTGAAGAACCTGAAATTGGAAAAAGCACAACTTTAGAATTTTTTGAAAGTGTGAAAAGCTAAGTGTGTAAGATGTCAAAGAATCCTAGTCATGTGTGATGTGTAAACTACACGCGCTGAACCACGAACCGCTCGTCAGTCGAGGGGTAACAACAGGTTTTATAGCTAACGGCAATTCTCCGGATGAGGGGGTTTGTTTAAGGACAGAAGTTGCTTCAACTATCGGAGATATAACTTTGGTAACAGCGAGGTCATCTTTGAAGAGCTCTTGAGAGGTGACCATTATGTCGCTCAAATCTTCGAAGATGTCATCACCGCCATGCTTAGCGGAGCTCCCTCCATCAACTCCTTTCTCAACGTTCTCCCCGGTTTGAAGAAGAGGTTCCTCTTCTTCAATGATTGGGGCAAGTGCAGGCTTATCGGAGGGCCCCGCAGCGTCTTTTGGAGTCGAACATTTTCACTAGCGAGGCCTCAATGGTAGTTTCTCCCTGCACAGGCTCTTTAGCAGGAGGTGGGGCATCCGGAGTTTTAGCTGGGGAGTCTGGGATTTCATGAGGGTGTGTAGAGCGAGAAGCGTGCAAAAGCCCATACCGATGCAAAAGTTCATCCCTCACTAAAAACTTTATGCTCCTCTCTTTTGCGGCCACATCATTCAATCTCTCAAAAACTTGCTTATGGCTTGGATCTCTGGATAGGGAAGGAAGTGCTGAAAAAGGAAAGAGTGAAATTAACGATTAACAACTCAAAATTCGAAAAGTTCGGGAATGGAAAATAGAAGCAGGTAATCTTACTTCCTACTCTCCAGATGGCATAAAACCCTGGGGGGCAGCGAACGAAGAAAAACTGATTTAAAAATCCATGAGCACTTTCGGGTAGGTCAGTCACGAGTTTGCGATTCCTAACACTCCTTATGACGAAAATGGAGGGATGGTCTTTAATCTTGGTGAAGGAACATAAGTAACAAATTTCTCCAAAGCTCGGTAACCGACCCAGGGTTCTCATGAATAAAACACACAACCCCATCAGAATGGCGTAACTATTGGGGTGCGCAGTTGAAACGGGGAGATAGTCAATCGAAGTAGAAATTGCTGAAGGAACTCGTTGAAGGGAGGAATAGCACCGCACAAGCACATTTGGCGGTTGACAGCGACGAAATCACGGGGAGGTCTATCGGCAAAATCATTTGGCCCAGGCAATATAGCATCCGTTTCAACGATGCCAAACTGAGCACGCAATAAGCTAAACGTACGGTAGTTTAAGCAAGTTGAGACTCTTTCCGGCAGAGTAGCCAGTGGAGCAGCTATTGGAAGAGCCTCTCCAATCTGTTCCGTTACTTCTTCTTGATGTGAGGCCATTCTACATAAGCAACTGGATATTCAAATTTGAAGGTGCATGTTTGCTAAAAGTGTGGAGTGTTGTGCAGAACTAATAAAAATACACAAGTAAATATAACTGGAGTTAAGCTCGTCAACAATTGATTGGCTATCAAATTTCAGGACTTGTTAATTTGAAGTTCAAGTACAGTGTTAATGCAAACAGGAAAGTTTAGTTGACTATTCCGATGTTGCCTTGATACTTTGCCTGAATTCGTTGTTTTAAAGCGCTTCGTTCACACAATCTGTTCAAGTTGATTAATTGTTATTAACTAATCTGTCATTTGATGTGGGCAATCAATGGCAGTATATTCGTCCCATTTTTCTGCAAATGTTGTGTTGAACAGATTGTTAGCTTGCAAGTCAAAATGATCTGTGAAAAAATGCAGCAAAGTTTAATAGTTCAAAGTTTAAGCAACAGTGCAAAGATTAAACAGTTCAAACTTTAAAAAGGGTTAAAAGTGCAAAATGCCAAGCTGTAAATAACAAGTGCTGACTCGGCGACGACTTAGGTTGACTCAGCAACGTCTCAGGTTGACTTGTCCGTGACCTAAAGGATCTCTGGTTGACTCGTCCATGACCTAAAGGACTTCGAGGCGGGACAGGTCGCTTCACTTTTGAGTCGTTGATACCTTGAGTCGGTAGTCCTTTGAGTCGTGAGTCATAAAAGAAAGACAAGATTTCGAGTCAGAGAGATACGACCTAACTCGGTTTTGACCTAAGACTCATGCCACAATTAGTCGAATGACCGTATCTCCACTCCTAAACCCATAAACCGTCTCACTCCTAACCCATATACCGTCTCACTCCTAAACCCATGAACCCGCTGACTATTATCTCGTCTTCTCCAAACCTCTAACAGCCTAAAAGATATCGAAACCCATTATCTTCTCCTCGCGAATTATCCAAAACCTAATCAAACTTCCTCGAGCTTGCCAGCAATCGATCGTAGCTACAATCGTGGTGAAGCGCGGTATAAGGAACTAAATTAAAGTTGACAATGGGGAGTCCAGATTTGCAAGTTAATGGCAATCGCGGAATCAAACGAACTGCAGACTTACTTACACGATGCGATGATGAAGACTGAATCAACGGTAGGATAAACTGGTTGAATTTGTTTTTGAAGGCTCGAAGCTTGATAATGGCGGAAGAGATCGTTGCAACAACAAGAAGAAGGAAGTAAGGAGAATGGGTCAAACCTTTTATAGCTTCGAACGGTGGAGCATGAATCGGCACACGAGTTAAGAAGAGTCGAAGCACACGATCTACGACGTAGGCGTGTACTTCGAGGGGCAAATGTCAGCCCCGTTGTGATCCACGGCTTAAAAGTTGTGCGACTTAGTGGGCCGAGAGACCAGGCGACTTACGACTTAGAGAAGGCTACGACTCAACGGTTCAAGAGATGGCATGGCCAAGGAAAGAAGTGAGTGAACGACTCAGAGCTATCCACGACTCATCAACTTGAGGTTCCTAACGACTCAGTGGGTCTACGACTCAAGAAGATTTACGACTTAAAGAAGAAAACCGACTCAAGACCTCCAACGACTCAATGAATTAAGGAGCTACGACCTAGTGACTCAAGATAGAAAAAAGCGCAAGCAACTGCATTTAAGTCATGACTGATCTACGACCTAGGATGAGTCGTTCACGACCTGAAACTACAAAACATAAATTTAATGCTGCCTTGTCTCGTGACCTTTGACTCGCAAACGAGTTAAGGCTTATATCCAGGTGAACAACTCAGAACCGCTTCACCTACTTCACTGCTTGCTAACTCTTGACCCTTAAGTCGAGCGCGACTTACGACTTTCCCTGAGTCGGGCATGACTCATGACTTGGGCGAAAAACCGCTGCCCAGAATCACGCCTATAAATACACTACCACCTCCAACATTCGGGGGACTTTTGGATCATTTTTCTTCAAGGCATTGAAACTTCACTATCTTCAAAGCAATCTACACTCCATCACTTCAAGTACACGCAAGACGCTTAGATCAACTTCGCATAGGAATTCAACACATTCAATCATGAATTCGAAGAACTCTATCACATCGAAGTTTTCCCTAGCTACTTGTTTCTTTTTGAATTGAATTGGAATGTAATTGAAGGAAATTGTAACAAGTTGTAATCCGGTCAGCAATAAAAAAGGATTGAAGTGGACGTAGGCTTGATCATAGGCCGAACCACTATAAACTCTGTGCTTATTTACTGCATTTTCTGTTACTTACTGTTATTTCTTGATTCCCGCATTCACGGGTGGTGCTTTCACATCGTTTCTACACACACCGAAGTGTTAGCGTCAGATTTTCACGTTAACATTGTCTATTCTACAGCGTTTTGATTAAGCTATTGGACGTAGTTTTTTAAAAAAAAAAGTAAAAAGGGGAAATTTCTTAAGTTATAGTACAGTATTTTGTCTATTTTACAATGATTTGTTTTAAGAAATTGGAAGTATTTTTTTCAAAAAGGTGTAATTTCTTAAGTTATAGTGCATCATTTTGTCTATTTTACTGCGTTTTGTTTTAAGCTATTGGAAGTAGGTTTTTTTTAAAATAGGTAAAAGGGGGTAATTTCTTAACTTATAGTAGAGCATTTTGTCTATTTTACAGCGTTTTGTTTTAAGCTATTGAAAGTAATTTTTTTTCGAAAAAGGTAAATGGGGGTAATTTGTTAAGTTATAGTATAGCATTCTGTCTGTTTTACAGCGTTTTGTTCTAAGCTATTGGAAGTAGTTTTTTTTAAAAAGGGTAAAAAAGAGATTTTATTTAAGTTATAGTACATCATTTTGTCTATTTTACAACGTTTTGTTCTAAGCTATTGCAAGTAGTTTTTTAAAAAAAGGTAAAAGGGGGTAATTTCTTAAGTTACATAGCATTTTGTCTATTTTGCAGCGTTTTGTTTTAAGCTATTGGAAGTAGTTTTTTTAAATAAAAGGTAAAAAGGGGTAATTTCTTAAGTTATATTACAAAATTTTATCTATTTTACAGCGTTTTGTTTTAAGCTATTGGAAGTAGTTTTTTTTAAAAACAGGTAAAAGGGGGTAATTTCTTAAGTTATAGTACAGCATTATGTCTATTTTGCAGCGTTTTGTTTTAGGCTATTGGAAGTAGTTTTTTTTTAAAAAGGTAACAAGGTGTAATTTGTTAAGTTATAGTACAACATTCTGTTTATTTTACAGCGTTTTGTTTCAAACTACCGGAAGTAGTTTTTTTTAAAAAATGTAAAAATGGGAAATTTTTTAAGTTATAGTACGGAATTTTGTCTATTTTACAGCTTTTTGTTTTAAGCTACTAGAAGTAGTTTTTTTAAAAAAAAGGTAAAAAGGGGTATTTTCTTAAGTTATATTACAATATTTTATCTATTTTGCAGCGTTTTGTTTTAAGCTATTGGAAGTATTTTTTTAAAAAAAAAGGTAAAAGTGGATAATTTCTTAAGTTATAGTACAACATTTTGTCATTTTACAGCATTTTGTTTTAAGCTATTGGAAGTAGTTTTTTTTAAAACTGGTAAAAGAGGGTAATTTCTTATGTTATAGTACAATATTTTGTCTATTTTACAGCTTTTTGTTTTAAGCTATTGGAAGTTGTTTTTTTAAAAAAAAGGCAAAAGGGTGTAATTTGTTAAGTTATAAAACAACATTCTATCTATTTTGCAGCGTTTAATTTTAAGCTATTGGAAGTAGTTTTTTTTTTAAAAAAAGGGAAAAGGGGAAAAAAAATTCAGTTATAGTACAGCATTTTGTCTATTTTACAGTGTTTTGTTTATGCTATTAGAAGTAGTTTTTTAAAAAAAGAGGTAAAAGTGGTAATTTCGTAAGTTATAGTACAACATTTTGTCTATTTTACCGCCTTTTGATTTAAGCTATCGGAAGTAGTTTTTTTTAAAAAAAGATAAAAATGGGTAATTTCCTAAGTTATAGTACAGCATTTTGTCTATTCTACGACGTTTTATTTTAAGATATTGGTAGTAGTTTTCTTTTAAAAACGGTAAAAAGGGGTAATTTCTTAAGTTATAGTACCGCATTTTGTCTATTTACAGCGTTTTGTTTTAAGCTATTTGAAGTAGTGTTTTTTTTAAAAAGTAAAAAGGGGTAATTTCTTAAGTTATAGTACAGCATTTTGTCTATTTCACCGCATTTTGTTTTATGCTATTGGAAACAGCTTTTTTTTAAAAAAAGTAAAAAGGGGAATTTTTTTAAGTTATAGACAAAATAGTACAACATTTTGTTTATTTTACAGCGTTTTGTTTTAAGCTATTGGAATTTTTTTTTTTTAAAAAAAAGGTGTAAGGGGTAATTTCTTAAGTTATAGAATATCATTTTGTCTATTTTACAGCGTTTTGTTTTAGCTATTGGAAGTTGTTTTTTTTAAATGGTATAAATGGGTAATTTCTTAAGTTACAATACAGCATTTTGTTTATTTTACAGCGTTTTATTATAAGCTATTGGAATTGTTTTTTTTTCAAAAAAAGGTTGTTAACCTCGTTTTGCTCAACGACTCAACTGGTAGCGACTCATCTTCTTAAGAGGGACTCACGACTCATGGAGATCAGTGACTTAGTGGACCAACGACTCATCTACTTAAGGAAGGTACCGACTCATCTACTTAAGAGGGATACCGACTCATTTGATAGCGACTCAGTCAGTTAACGGCTCAAGGCAACTAAGAAGGCAAGGACGACTCAAGGGGTTAGCGGTTCATAAGAAAAAAGCCGACTCAGTAAGTCGCCGACTCATCAAGTTTATCGACTCTACGACTCAACTGTTATGCGATTCATGGATGCTACTGACTCAACGACTCAACAAGCCCATGACTCATCCTGTAAGGCCACTCAAAGGAGCGACTCACGACTCATCATGGCTCGTCTATGACCTAAAACCATTGAGCCGTAGTCCGTTGCCGCAGGACCTATGCTAGTGGGAGTTGACTCGGAAGCGACTCAGGACTTAGCTCCAAATCCAGCAAAGACTTGGGTCAAGGGAAAACAGGGGCTTGGTTCAATGAGTCGGCCATGACTTAATATGACTCGGCCACGGGTCAGGCATGAGTCGAACACGACTCACGACTGAGAGCAGAAAACTCCTATAAATACATGACCACCTCCAACATTGAAGGGACTTTTTGGCGGATTCTCTTCAAGCGCTGATACTCTGCTGCATTCCAAACCAATTCAACACTTGAAGCTCTCGAGACACTAAGAACGCTACAAACAACTTCAACAAGAGATCACGTACATCCAACATGGATTCGAAGACTCTCATCTCCATCGAAGTTTAAAATACTTGTTCTAAGTTTCTTGTAGTTCAAAGTGAATTGTACTTGGGAAGAATTGTATCAACTTGTAACGAGATCATCAATAAAAGTACTTAAAGTGGACGTAGGCTGTACCCATAAGCCGAACCACTATAAAATTGCTGTTGTTTACTGCTTTTCCGTTATTACTTGCTTGTAATTCTTTCCCGATCCATCGGGTGGTGCTTTCACAACTACACTTCACACACCGGGGTGTTAGCGTTCAAATTTAAACGTTAACATTTTTGGTGCTTTCACTGAGAATTGAACTCAGGACAACTGTCATCATTGCTTCACAGAGATTTGAAGAAAGAATTTCCTTAAAAACCAGAAGTATATCTGAGATTATGGCTCCTGGAAGGAAAAGTAGATCTATCAGGTCTGGAAACATTCAAGAGGGAACCTCCGCTTCCCCTGTACCTAATCAACCCACTCCGTCTGTTGGAGTTACGAAAGCGGAATTGGATGCTGTGATTCTAGGGCTAAACCAGCAGATAAACACCCAAAATGCACAACTAGAGGCTCAAATTGCCCAGAATGCTCTGGTTCTGAATAAGTTGAACGACTTACTTGGGGCAAACAATCAACCGGCTGGTAATGAAAGGAACTATGCTGGCAACATTCATGATGTTAATGAAAGGAATGCTCCTGAAAGGCCTACTAGTCCCTTTGAGCAGGCAGTACCTGAGGCCGGTGGATCTAGAACTCGACATGATGAGGAATATCTTTCTGGAATGGTCCGGCAGATCATGAAAGAAAGTATGCAAAGAGTTGAAGATGAGAAGGAATGGGGTTTCGCCCCAAGCAAAACTCCGTTTACTGAAAAAATCTTGAAGGCGGAATTTCCAAGGAAGTTTGTCCCTCCGACTATTCCAGCTTACAAAGGGACAAGTGATCCGAATGAGTTCTTGTATAAATATGATTGGCACATGACAGGTGCCAGGGCCTCCGACGAAATAAAGTGCCGATATTTCCCCGTATACCTGGAAGGCGTGGCTTTACTGTGGTTCACCAAGTTGCCAGTCCGATCTATCGATCAGTTTTCAGACTTGACCAGAAAATTCAAGGAGCAGTTTAGACTATATGCTTCGAAGGCCAAGGACATTATGTCACTATCGAGTTTAGAGCAGAATCCTGGTGAGTCTATCAGATCCTTCTTGAACCGCTTCAATATAGCACTGGCTGAGGTGGACAATGCTGAACCACGAATGATATTGACTTATTTGATGAGGGCTATTGATAAGTCAAGCGAATTTGGGAAATGGTTAAATATGAAGGAGCCAACCTCTCTCGAAAAGTTCTACAAAAAAGCAGATGAATTCATTCGCTTGGAAAGCCGTCCTTTACCAATAAAGACAGTGTTGGAAAAACAGAAGACAACACTGTCGCTCCACGCAAGAATGAATCGGTGGGGCAAAAAAGGGAGAATAGTAATGGGAAAAAACAGGGTAATCTGAAGAAGCCCCGATCCTTCAAGCCATCAGAATATACTCCATTATCACATACACCGGAGCACATCTACCTGGCCACTAAAGATTCCGTCGATTTCCCTAAACCTATCCCTTTGAGAACCGGGAAAAAAGCCATACAGAGTGGGAAATTCTGCCGCTTCCACAATCAACCAGGTCATGAAACTGATGAATGCTGCCAGCTGAAAAATCTGATTGAAGAGTTGCTAAGAGAAAACAAGTTGCAGCAATTCGTGAAAAAGAATAGCAACAATCCTGCATCGTCGAGTCAGGGGCAGCGGGCTCCTGTTCATCAGCCTGGGGCAGGTGAGAAAGCTACGGGGCATGAATCTGGAAGGCCCGTTATCAATGTCATTTCAGGAGGGCCTCACCCAGCTGGCAAAAGCTGGGGTGAGATGGAGAGATATTCCAGGGCTTTGAAATATGCTCCAGCCGAAGAAGACGTCTTTGTTTTAGAAGACACTACGCCCCTGAAACAACAGAAAACTTTTAACGATGATATTGTTTTCAGAGCCAGAGATTCCACAGGTATAGAAGCTCCTACCCTAGATCCCTTGGTGATCTCGGCTGGTATTGGACCGGCCATTGTCAGGAGAGTCCTCATTGACTGCGGAGCATCATGCAATATCCTCTTCAAGAAGACATTTGACCAGATGAAAATCCCTATGATTGATGTACAAGCCTCATCACAGAAGATCGCTGGCTTCACTGGGGAGCCAAAACAACCAATTGGAACCATCGATCTGCTTGTAGAACTTGGAGAAGCAGAAAGGAAAGTGGTCCGCAAGCAAACATTTGTGATTGTCGATGAGTTTTCTGCTTATAATGCTTTTCTTGGCCGTCCAACACTCGCAGCATTCAAAGCTATCCTAGCCCCGTGGTGCCTCACTATTAAATTCCCTACTGACAATGGAGTAGGAGTTATAAAAGGGGATCAAAATGCTGCGCGAGAGTGCTATTTGACAGAGCTGCGAGAGTCAAAAAAAGAGAAATGGGGAAGGATGCGGCAACTCCAGTCCGCATCAAGGAACCAGCCTTGTAGCAATTACGGAGCGAACCCTGCACTGGCGAGCACAGCGGGGCACGGAAAGAAATGGATCCCAGAAAAGCCAGTACAGGGGAGAATAGAGTAGTACCGGTGGAAACGACAGTTCCGGTACCTGTTGACCCGAAGGACCCAAATAAGGTGTTGAATGTGGGTTCACAGCTTAATGTGTCAATTCAGAATATCTTGATATCTTTCCTGAAAGCAAATCTGGATGTCTTTGCTTGGACTCATGCCGATATGTGTGGGATATCTCCAGAAGTTGCAGTACACGCTCTGAATATTGACCCAAAGTTTACGCCAGTTAAACAGAAAAGAAGAACCCAAGGTCCAGAAAGGTCAGCAGCATTAAAAGAAGAAGTTGATCGACTCGTGGAAAATAACTTCATCAAAGAATCTACATATCCGAATTGGGTTTCAAATCCTGTGTTGGTCAAGAAAGCTAATGGAAAATGGAGAGTGTGCATCGATTTTTCTGATCTAAACAAAGCTTGCCCCAAAGATTGCTTCCCATTACCCAGGATCGATCAACTGGTAGACGGAACTGCGGGACATGAATTGTTATCTTTCATGGATGCCTACTCCGGTTATAACCAAATCACGATGCACGAGCCGGATCAGGAGGATACAAGCTTTATCACAGATGTTGGACTTTATTGCTACAGAGTTATGCCCTTCGGATTGAAAAATGCAGGGGCAACCTACCAAAGACTTGTTAATGCTATGTTCAAACCGCAATTGGGCAAAACTATGGAAGTCTACGTCGACGACATGTTAGTGAAGTCCAGGAAAGCAGCGGATCACATTGAACACTTAGCAGAAATGTTCGCAGTCCTCCGGAAATACAGAATGAAACTTAACCCTCTGAAATGTACATTTGGGGTCGAGTCCGGAAAGTTCTTAGGTTTCATCGTCAGTGCTAGGGGCATTGAGGCTAGTCCAGCTCAAATTACTGCCTTGAAAGAAGTTAAAGCTCCTAGAACAAAGAAGGAATTGCAGAGTCTCAACGGAAAGGTCGCCGCCCTGAGTCGGTTCATTTCCAAAGCCACTGATAAATGCATCCCATTCTTTGACGCCCTGAAGAAAGGAAAGAAGAATTTTGAATGGACTTCCGAATGCCAAAAAGCCTTCGATGAGTTGATCCGTCATATGGAAACGCCTCCAATACTTTCTAGGCCAGGCAATGGTGAGGATCTTCTTATATACTTGGCAGTATCATCTCATGCTTTAAGTGCAGCGCTGATACGGGAAGACAAAAGGATTCAACATCCGGTTTACTATATCAGCAAAAGACTCACTGGGGCTGAGCTGAATTACTCCAAGTTGGAAAAACTCGCCTATTGCCTACTAGTTGCATCAAGGAAACTGAGGCAATATTTCCAAGCTCATCCTATCAAAGTACTCACTGATCAACCTCTAAAGCAAGTCCTATTTCGCCCTGAAACTTCGGGTCGCCTTCTAAAATGGAACATTGAACTCAGTCAATATGACATCACCTATCACCCCCGAAAAGCAATCAACGGACAAGCTTTAGCTGATTTCATTGCAGAATTCACAGAGAAAGATAATGGTGAGGAAGAAGCAATTAATGATTCCCCAATCCAGTGGAAGATGTATGTTGATGGCGCAAGAAATGACTACTGTTCTGGAGCCGGAGTGGTACTTGAAACTCCTGAGGGTCGATCATTATGTTATGCACTAAGATTGGAATTTCCTTCAACAAACAATGAAGCAGAATATGAAGCTCTTATTGCAGGTCTGAAAATCGCTAAAGAGCTAAACATTCGAACATTACAAATTTTCAGTGATTCTCAGCTTATTGTATGCCAAGTCAAGAAGGAATTTCAAGCAAAAGGTGGAAACCTGCCTTCCTACTTGTCAAAGGCTTGGGAACTCCTATGTGAACTCGATCACTATTCAATAAGCCACATTCCTCGGGAAGAGAATATGAAGGCAGATTCCCTCGCAAAGTATTCAAGTTATGGTGAAGCTCAACTATTGGGATTGGTCCCTGTAGAAGTCCTTTCAGCGCCAAGTATAGACGAGATGGATATAGACTGGATTATGAATGTATCTCAAGAACAAGAGTCATGGATGACTCCAATACTGGATTACCTACTCAGAGGTTCTCTGCCAGAAAACTCGATAGAAAGACGAAAGCTACTAAGGAAGGCCTCTCGCTATGTAATTCAGGATGGCCGATTGTACAGACGGGGATTCTCAATGCCATTGCTTCGATGTGTATCCCGGGAAGAGTCCAAAACAATCCTAGCTGAAGTGCATGGAGGAGAATGTGGTGATCATTCAGGTGGTCAAACATTAGCAAAGAAAATTCTCCGATACAGATATTTTTGGCCAGAAATTAATCGGGATGCTGCAGATTACTCCCGAAAATGTGACAAATGCCAAAGATATGCCAAAATTCCTAGAGCACCTTCTACCGAACTCACACAGATGGCCAGTCCATGGCCATTTGCAATTTGGGGAATGGATCTCATTGGGCCGCTACCAACTGCTAAATCAGGGATTAAATATGCTATTGTTGCAGTTGATTATTTTACTAAGTGGGCTGAAGCTGAACCATTGGCTACTATCACTTCTAAGAAAATGATAAGCTTTGTGACCAAGAATATCATTTGCAGATACGGTGTGCCTCAGAAAATAATCACAGACAATGGTACTCAGTTTGAAAGCGAGGAATTCCAGGATTTTTGCAAACGATTCAAAATCCAGAAAAGCTTTTCGGCAGTAGCTCATCCGCAGGCAAACGGGCAAGTGGAAGCAGCGAACAAGATCATCAAATCAACCATCAAAAAGCAACTCGAAAGAGCAAAAGGTGGTTGGGTCGATAAACTACCACTTGCACTATGGGCATACAGAACTACTCACAAAACTGCAACTGGGCATACTCCTTTTTCGTTAGCATACGGATCGGAAGCAATGATCCCGGTTGAAACAGAGGTCCCTTCACACAGAAGAATCCATTTCAATCAAGCAGAAAATGAGAAGCTACAACTTGAAGCGCTGGATCTCCTTGATGAAAAAAGAGATGAAGCTAACCTCAGAGTTGCAGCTCATCAGCAAAGGATAGCCAGACATTTCAATTCCAAAGTTCGTCAACGCAGCTTTGAAATTGGAGATCTAGTCCTGAAAAGAATTATGACTGCGACAGGTGTGTTTGGGCCAAATTGGGAGGGACCATATGTAATAGGTCAGAAGCTTCTTGATGGCACATTCAAGCTCACCACTGTTGATGGAGATCAAATTCCAAGGGCATGGAACAGCAACCATTTGCGTCCATACTTTACTTGAAAATTTTGTTGAAACATTGTAAAAAGAATTATGAATGTATGATTCTTGTAATTGAAAGCAATTGTGAAACTGATGCAAGTAAATAATGAAAGAATATAAAGTGGATGTAGGACCAATTTCATGGCCGAACCACTATAAATCTTGTGTTCCTTATTATCATTATATGTTTGCTTTGTTTTCGATATAAAAATACATAAAATGTATTGCTGAAATGTCGATTTAAATTTTTGCAGACAATGGAAATAAAACTTGCGCATAATAAGACCGAGCGATTCTCACCATCATTCAACAAACAAATTTCAAGTCACAAAGACCCCGAATTCAAATCCTAGATAGGAAATACTTCAATTGAATGGCTAATGATTTCGATAGAAACGAGCCCTTGCTGATAAATTGAGATTGTTTGAACAAACAAACATCCAATTAGGAAGCTAGTGCCCGTTCTCACGAACTTGCCTGGCAATGAAGTACACTTCCTTGGATTAAACAAGCTACTTGCAAGAAAAGGGGAATGAAAACTTAAAAAAAAAAGAGAGAGAGGATCGCTGAAAAGGCATAAGAAAGTGAACAGAGGAACAACCAAAGCTACCATCTGCAGCGCAAGTCCTCTTCGGAGGATAAAAGACCTCTAATGGGTCATACGCCACAAAAAAGAAAGTTCTCTACTCAACAAAAAAGATTGGACGAGTCATGACCCTCCAACCATGAGAGAGTAACTTCCAGGCGATGAAAACCCTCTCTGAGGCACATTTCACCAGGAGTTGAAGTGTTATGACCGCTCTTCGGGATATCACTTCACCAGAGTTGAAATGTAAACAAAATAAAAGCCCTCTTCGGAGGCCCATTTCACCAGGAGTTGAAGTGTTATGACCGCTCTTCGGGATATCACTTCACCAGAGTTGAAATGTAAACAAAATAAAAGCCCTCTTCGGAGGCCCATTTCACCAGGAGTTGAAGTGTTATGACTGCTCTTCGGGATATCACTTCACCAGAGTTGAAATGTAAACAAAATAAAAGCCCTCTTCGGAGGCACATTTCGCCAGGAGTTGAAGTGTAATAACCGCTCTTCGGAATTTCACTTCACCAAAGTTGAAATGCAAAAACAAAACAAAGACCTTCCTGAAAGCCCACGTTTCACCAAGATTGAAATAAAACTTCCAAGTGTTGAAACGCGAAAAGGCTTTCTTCGAAGGCACAACTCTTTGGAGGTACACGTTTCACCAAGATTGAAATAAAACTTCCAAGTGTTGAAACGTGAAAAATCCCTCCTTAGAGGTACAACCCCCTCCCGGGGACACAATCAAGAAGAAAGACCTCTTCGGAAGCCCACGTTTCACCAAGATTGAAATAAAACTTCCAAGTGTTGAAACGTGAAAAGGCTTTCTTCAAAGGCACAACTCTTTGGGGGTACACGTTTCACCGAGATTGAAATAAAACTTCCAAGTGTTGAAACGTGAAAAATCCCTCCTCAGAGGTACAATTTTGTATAAAAAAAAAATCCTCATCAAAAGCGTACTTTAACTTTCAAAGGAAGAGTAATTTGCCTACTATGGAAAATGATCGTAAAAAAAAAAAAAAAAAAAGAAAAGAAGTTAAAGTACCCTTCAGAGGTCCGCTTTACCACATAGAGGAATTCACTTGGTAAAATATGCACATAAGCAAAAGAAAAAAGTGATTTCTTCGAACGACAAAGCGTAAAAACTTATACGAAGGGAGTTGTACTCTACAAAAATTTTCTTTAAAGAATAAAATAATTATTCTTTAACAAATAAGAGTGCAAGTCCCCTCGAAGTATAAAATATTGCAGCAAGCTTAAGGTATGGGGGCAACATGGTATAGTAGTATAGCTGCATCAGTAACAACATACCATAAGCCCGCTGCAATATCATATAAATAAACTTGTGCAAAAATGAATAATAAATGCATACTCAAATTCAAACAGGAGTTTGTACAAACGAAGAATCATTTTATTCAACTATAATGCAGATACAGGTTTCAAAATAAAAGCGGGGGCCGGTACCCGCACAACTCTCGGCCAGTTCATACAAAAGGCAAAAAGCTAAAATCTTCACTTCTTCTTCCCTCCTTTGGACCCTTTACCCGGTCGAATGACCAGCTTTTCAGGTCGGCCAGTGGGTATAAGGGAAGTAGGAGAGGTAGGTGTAACCGGTTCAACTTCCGGCTCCTCTTCAGTGGCGGTGATTTTCTTCCCCCTCCTCTTTGATGTCCCACGCTTCTTTCTCCTTTGTGAGGAAGACTCACTCCCCGGAGTGACAAGTTTTGATAGAGCAATGTCGTCAGAAGGAGTCCGTTCCGGGGATATGTCACCTCCCTCAGGTCTCTCATCTTTCTGCTCTTGCGAAGCGATGGGATCATCCAAGCCGTGAAGAGCCTCTATTTGTTCCTCCTGTGATCCAGGTTGCGAGGCAGAAGGAGGCGCCGCCTGAAGAGATGAAGGAAGGATAACCGGAGGAGTAGAAGTTTGAGCAGTGCTTGGTACTTTCTCTACAGAAGAAAAGAGGTTAAAGTCAGTAAAGAGAGGAGATGAAGGCTCACCAATAAAGTTATTAGAGAGAGGAGATGAAGGCTCATCAAGGTTGAGAAAATAGCCAAGGAGCTCATGAAACTCATGCGAAATAAATGAGTAACCCGCTTGAGCAGAATTGACAGTAGCGAGATTAACAGTGAAATTACCTGGAGAAGCTGGTTTCCTGATATCGACTTCATAAGCTTGCACATCAGCGCTCTCTTCACCCTCGTCTCCACCTTGTATGCTTGTGATCTCAGTGGTAACTTTGGTGGGAGAAGCAAAATGGGAACTGGAACCAATGATGTTGACTTCAGACGAAGAAGGTGGCTGGACTAGAATAGTTGAGGTGGTTTTTTCCAGCCGGTCCCCTTCCGTCACTTCGGTTCTTAGTTTGGCAAGTTGTTCCTTTCCCCTGGTGAGAGCAGCGCGAGCGTCTTCATCAAAATAATGCCTTTCCAGGGCTGACTCGTCATAACCAGCACCTTCAGCACCAAGCATATCGAGGGCGGCCTCCCACACTTCAGCTAAAGTGATCTCATACTTGGGACCAAGTAAAGCGAGGCTTCCACGCCCCAAGACGCTATGCAAATAGAAGTCGAATAATGTTGAGCCGAAGCTGTTCTTGGTCGCCTCATGAGAATCTTCAGCTGCGATTCTGCCGGCGACAGCCTCATCACGCTCCCTCTCGGTTTTGGAAAGCTGAAGCTTAAGCAGTTGTATCTCCGCTTCCTGGGAGTTGTTTTTCTTTTGAAGCTCAGCAATATCAGAAGCATAGCCCTCGTTGATTCTTTTCTGCACTTCAAGCCTGTCCTCAACGTCCCTCTGACTGGCATGAGCATCTCTAACTTGTCTGAGAAGCACTTCTTCTTTTTGAGAGTATGAAGTAGAGGAAGCAGCAAGCTCATCTTTCAACTTCTCAACCTTTGCTTCGAGCTCCTCGTTGTAGGAAGTAATGCTCCTCATTTCGGTGTCATGCTGCTCAAGGACCTTTTTCCACTCAGCCTTATCATTTTCCATGGTGAGCATGGCCTCTAAGTTGGCACGGTTAACTCTTTGAAGCTCATCAACAAGCTTCTGCCAGTTTGACATCCTCTCGATATCAAGTTTGACGGCGTCAAGATTTCGTAGCATAGCAGGCTTGTCAATAGGAACCAGGTCAAGGTCGAATCTCACACCCTTTAAGCACCATTGTGGAAAACGACTTTGTAAAGTGGCTGGGCCAGGTCCCACTTGAAATTTAGGCCTTCTTATTATTGTCTGGATGTCCTCCTTCCCGAGAGCAGGAGAGTCGGAAGGAATGTCAAGAGGGGCAGGGGCAGTAGGCTTTTCGGGAATAGTGGAAGCATGTCTCTCACCATATCGGGCTCGTTTGCCTGAATCTTCAGCTACATGACCCTTTCCTCGGTCGTCGTGAGATTTCCTTTTGTGAGAGTCGTCACTTCTCTGCAGAGAATTATGGTGCTCATCCCTATCCCTTCTGTCATAACGCTCTTCTGCATCCCTCCTTTCACGAGCCTTTCGAGCAGCCCTCTCTTCGTCAGACTCTCTATAGGAGGGAAAGTAACGCCGATAATCATATTGACCACGCCCCCCGTAGCGTTGGAAATCCTGATAATATGATCCGCCGCGTGTCATTGAAGAATCTGAAATAAGAAAAGATAAGCTTTAGAAATCTTTAAAGTATAAGAAGATAAGTGCATAAATGTGCTGGAAAATCCTTAGTTGTGTGTGAAGTGCAAGCTACTCGCGTTGGACTAACGAACCACTCCTCTGTTGGGGGGAAGTGATAGATTTCACTGTTGATGACAATTCTTGAGATAAAGGAGTTAGAGTCTGTTGGAGGGCAGATGTTGCTTCAATCGTCGGAGGTATAGCTTTACCATGAGCAGGGTCTTCTTTAAAGAGCTCTTGGGAAGTGATAATTATGTCACTTAAATCCCCAAAGACGTCATCACCGTCATGCCCAACCTGATTCCCTCCATCAGCTCCTTTGTCAGCACTCTTCCTGGTTTGGGAAAGGGGCTCCTCTTCTTCTTCAATAATGGGAGCAAGTGCGGGCTTTTCGGAGGGTCCCGTATCGTCTCTTGGAGTAGAGCACTTTACTAATAAGGTTTCTGCAGAAATTTCTTCTCGCATGTGCTCTTTAGTGGAGATCGGAAGATCAGGAGTTTTCACCGGAGAATCAGGAACCTCCGTTGGAGCTTCACGAGGCCGAGTAAAGCGAGAGGGATGGAGGAGTCCGTATTGATGTAAAAATTCATCGTTTAGCAGAAACTTTATGCTCCTCTCTTCTACCGGCACGGCATTTAATCTTTCAAAAATTTGCTTAAGACTTGGGTCCCTGGCAGGGGGTGGAAGTGCTAAAAACAGGAAAAGAATGAAATTAGCAACTGAGAGTTCAGATCTCGAGAAAGTTTCAAAACGGAAAAAGTAAAGACAGGAAATCTTACTTCCCACTCTCCAGATGGCATAAAACCCTGGAGGGCAGCGAACAAAGAAAAACTGATTCAAAAATCCGTGAGCGCTTTCGGAGAGATCAGTAATAAGTTTGCGGTTTCGAGCGCTTCTTATAACCACGATGGAGGGATGGTCTTTAGTTTTCGTGAATGAGCAAAAATAGCAGATCTCCCCGAAGCTTGGTAATCGATCCAAAACTCTCCTAAATAGAACACATAACCCCATCAGAATGGCGTAGCCATTGGGGTGTAATTGGAATGGAGAGATAGACAACCGAAGCAGGAACTGTTGGAGAAAGTCATTAAAGGGAGGAATAGCGCCGTTCAAGCACATTTGGCGATTAACAGCAACAAAGCCAAGAGGGGGCCTATCCGCGGTGTCATTTGGCCCCGGAAATAAGATGTCAGCATCATCAATGCCAAACTGGACGCGCAGTTGGTTAAACACCCGCTGATTCAAAGTTGTGGATGTTCTCTCCGGAGGGTTGTCTATAGGGATGGCTACTGGGAAGACATCTTCAGCCTGGCCCATCGGCTTTTCTTGATGAGAGGTCATTCTACACAAGCAACTGGATGTTCAAATGCGAAGGTGCACGTTTCCTAAAAAGTGTGAAGTGTCGTGCAAAGCTAATAAAAAAAATAATAACAAGTAAAGATAACTGGAATTAAACTGGTTGACGATTGATTGACTACGGTAATTTCGGAACTTGTTATTTAAAGCTCAAGCATAATATTAATGCGGGCTGGTCAGTTTCAATTGACTAATCCAGTGCTGCTTTAATATTCCACTTGAAATCGATAGCACTTCGTTCACACGATTTATTTAAGTTAATCATCTATCATTAGCTAATCTGTCATTTGATGTGGGCAGTCGATGGCAGTATATTCGTCCCAATTTTCTGTAAATGTTGTATCAAATAGATTGTTAGCTTGCAAGTTGAGGTAATCTGTAAAAGAATACAGCAAAGTTCAACAGTTCAAAGTTCAAACAAAATTTACAAGTGTTAAGTTGTCAACGACTCAAGAATTCTTTGTACGGGTTAAGCTAAGTCATTGGTTATTTGGATGACTCGGCTACGACCTAAGGAAAGTGAGGCGAGTTAAGTAAGGTTGCTTCAATTTTAAACCGCTGATGTTATAAGTCGGCAGTGCTAAGAGTCGTAAATCAAGGAACAGAAGAGAGGCTCCAGTTCAAAGCAACAAGAAATCTTCTAAGTTCTAACTCGGTTACGACTCATGGCTTGAGTCGTAAAACTTGCTAGGTCGGATTAAAGTCAAGGGTAAAGGCTACTGAGTCGCATGGAAGTTGTTGAGTCGCTCACGGCTTATGGTTTGAATCGTTCGCGGTTTAAAAGGATAAGTCGTCAAAAGGACCTAAAGGGTTGAGTCGTTCATACGACCTAAGACCTGAGTCGTCTGAATTAACACGGTTAAGGCATCAAGTCGCGCATGATTAACTCTACAAAGGCCCCTAAGGTCGGTTCTCCACTCACACACTGCCACATCATCTCTTAAGTTAACCCGTGAAGCCAAGGACCCATTAACCCGGTTAACCCATCAAAGCCTTCCTTATCTCTCCCAAATTCACTAACCAGTTAACATGAATCACTGTAATTAACCATCTCTGTCTCACATCATCACGAATCAATCGAAAATCCAACACAAATCGCCTCAAATCCGCCATACATCCGGTGCATTACCATATTCACAAGAATCGCCACAATAATTCAATCAAAGGATTAATCGAATCGTGATTTATGGGAAAATGCAGCACGCGAAAGTGTATTAAGGACGGCGAGTGGAATACTGGTGGGTTGATGATGGATGCGGCTGATTGTTGATAAGATTTACTTACGCAATATGAAGTTAAAGGATGGGATGACGGTTGGTAAGCTTGGAATCGCCTTTGGGAGCTTGAAGGGGCGTTAATGGCAGACACGGTTCAAAAGTTAGGAAATGAGAAGAAGGAAGTAAGAGCAACGACTCAGGTGTTTTATAGCTGTGGGTGGTGAAAGTTGAATCGGCGCACGAGACAAGATAAGTCGAAGCACGCGACCTACGACTTAGGCGCGTACTTCGAGGGGCAAATGTTAACCTCGTTTTGCTCAACGACTCAACTGGTAGCGACTCATCTTCTTAAGAGGGACTCACGACTCATGGAGATCAGTGACTTAGTGGACCAACGACTCATCTACTTAAGGAAGGTACCGACTCATCTACTTAAGAGGGATACCGACTCATTTGATAGCGACTGAGTCAGTTAACGGCTCAAGGCAACTAAGAAGGCAAGGACGACTCAAGGGGTTAGCGGTTCATAAGAAAAAAGCCGACTCAGTAAGTCGCCGACTCATCAAGTTTATCGACTCTACGACTCAACTGTTATGCGATTCATGGATGCTACTGACTCAGCGACTCAACAAGCCCATGACTCATCCTGTAAGGCCACTCAAAGGAGCGACTCACGACTCATCATGGCTCGTCTACAACCTAAAACCATTGAGCCGTAGTCCGTTGCCGCAGGACCTATGCTAGTGGGAGTTGACTCGGAAGCGACTCAGGACTTAGCTCCAAATCCAGCAAAGACTTGGGTCAAGGGAAAACAGGGGCTTGGTTCAATGAGTCGGCCATGACTTAATATGACTCGGCCACGGGTCAGGCATGAGTCGAACACGACTCACGACTGAGAGCAGAAAACTCCTATAAATACATGACCACCTCCAACATTGAAGGGACTTTTTGGCGGATTCTCTTCAAGCGCTGATACTCTGCTGCATTCCAAACCAATTCAACACTTGAAGCTCTCGAGACACTAAGAACGCTACAAACAACTTCAACAAGAGATCACGTACATCCAACATGGATTCGAAGACTTTCATCTCCATCGAAGTTTAAAATACTTGTTCTAAGTTTCTTGTAGTTCAAAGTGAATTGTACTTGGGAAGAATTGTATCAACTTGTAACGAGATCATCAATAAAAGTACTTAAAGTGGACGTAGGCTGTACCCATAAGCCGAACCACTATAAAATTGCTGTTGTTTACTGCTTTTCCGTTATTACTTGCTTGTAATTCTTTCCCGATCCATCGGGTGGTGCTTTCACAACTACACTTCACACACCGGGGTGTTAGCGTTCAAATTTAAACGTTAACAAAGGTAAAAAGGGATAATTTCTTAAGTTATAGTACAATTTTTGTCTATTTTACAGCTTTTTGTATTAACCTATTGGAATTAGTTTTTTTTTTTAAGTAAAAAGGGGTAAGTTATTAAGTTATAGCATATCATTTTGTCTATTTTACAGCTTTTTGTTTTAAGCTATTGGAAGTAGTGTTTTTTAAAAAAAAAGGTAAAAGGGGGTAATTTCTTTAGTTATAGTACAACATTCTGTCTATTTTACAGCGTTTTTTTTAAAGGTATTGGAAGAAGTTTTTTAAAAAAAAAAGGCAAAAATGGGTAATTTCTTGAGTTATAGTACAACATTTTGTCTATTTTACAGCGTTTTGTTTTTAGCTATTAGAAGGAGTGTTTTTTTTAAAAAAGGTAAAAAGGGGTAGTTTCTTAAGTAATAATACAACATTTTGTTTATTTTACAGCGTTTGGTTTTAAGCTATTTGAAATTGTTTTTTTTAAAAGGTAAAAGGAGGTTATTTCTTAAGTTATAGTACAACATTTTGTCTATTTTACAGCGTTTTTTTTAAGCTACTGGAAGTAGTTTTTTTTAAAAAAAAAGTAAAAGGGGCAATTTCTTAAGTTATAGTAAAGCATTTTTCTATTTTATAGTGTTTTGTTTTTAGCTAATGAAAGTGTTTCTTTTTTTAAAACGTAAACAGGGTTAATTTCTTAAGTTATAGTATAGCATTTTTTTCTATTTTATGGTGTTTTGTTTTAAGCTATTGGAAGTAGTTTTTTTTAAATGGTAAAAGGGGGTAATTTCCTAACTTATAACACAGCATTTTTCTCCATTTTACAAAGTTTTGTTTTAAGCTATTGGAAGTAGTTTTTTTTAAGAAAAAAGGGTAAATAGGGGTAATTTCTTAAGTTATAGTACATCATTTTGTCTATTTTACAGCGTTTTGATTTAAGCTATTGGAAGCGGTATTTTTTAAAAAACGGTAAAAAGGGGTAATTTCTTGTGTTATAGTACAACATTTTGTATAATTTACAACGTTTTGTTTTTAGCTATCGGAAGTAGATTTTTTTTTATAAAAAATGGTAAAAAGGGGAAAATTTTAAGTTATATTATAGCATTTTGTCTATTTTACAGCGTTTTGTTTTAAGCTATTGGAAGTAGTTTTTTTAAGAAAAAAAAGTAAAAAGGGGTAACTTCTTAAGTTATAATACATGATTTTGTCTATTTTACAACGTTTTGTTTTAAGCAATTGGAAGTATGTTTTTTTTAAAAGGTAAAAAGGGGTAATTTCTTAAGTTATAGTACAACATTTTGTCTATTTTACTGCGTTTTGTTTTAAGCTATTGGGAGTAGGTTATTTTTAAAACAGGTAAAAGGGGTAGTTTCTTAAGTTATAGTACAGCGTTTTGTCTATTTTATAGCGTTTTTTTTAAGTTATTGGAAGTATTTTTTTTTTCAAAAAAGGTAAAAGGGGGTAATTTGTTAAGTTATAGTACAACATTCTGTTTATTTTACAGCGTTTTGTTTTAAGCTATTGGAAGTAGTTTTTTTTTAAAAAAAAAGGTAAAAAGGGGAAAAAATTTAAGTTATAGTACAACATTTTGTCTATTTTACAACGTTTTCTTCTAAGCTATTGGAAGTAGTTTTTTTTAAAAAAAAAGGTAAAAAGGGGTAGTTTCTTAAGTTATAGTACAACATTTTGTCCATTTTACAATGTTTTGTTTTAAGCTATTGGAAGTTGTTTTTAAAAAAACAAAGGGAAAATGGGGTAATTTCTTAAGTTATATTACAAAATTTTGTCTGTTTTACAGCGTTTTATTTTAAGCTATTGGAAGTAATTTTTTTTTGAAAAAAAGTAAAAGTGGGTAATTTCATAAGTTATAATACAGCATTTTGTCTATTTTACAGCATTTTGTTTTAAGCTATTGGAAGTAATTTTTTTAAAAAAGGTAAAAGGGGGTAATTTGTTAAGTTATAGTACAGCATTCCGTCTATTTTACAGCGTTTTGTTTTAAGCTATTCGAAAGTACATTTTTTTAAATAAAGGTGAAAAGGGGAAATTTTTTAAGCTATAGTACATAATTTTGTCTATTTTACATCGTTTTGTTTTAAGCTATTGGAAGTAGTTTTTTTTTAAAAAAAGATAAAAAAGGAATTTTCTTAAGTTATATTACAGCATTTTGTCTATTTTACAGCGTTTTGTATTAAGCTATTGGAATTTTTTTTCTAAAAAAAAAGGAAAAAAGGGGTAATTTCTTAAGTTATAGTACAGCATTTTGTCTATTTTATAGCCTTTTGTTTTAAGCTATTCGAAGTAGTTTATTTAAAAAAAAGGGTAAAAGGGGTTAATTTTCTAAGTTATAATACAACATTCTGTCTATTTTACAGCGTTTTATTTTAAGCTATTGGAAGTAGTTTTTTTTAAAAAAAAGTTAAAAAGGGAAAAAAAAATTAAGTTATAGTACAGCATTTTGTCTATTTTACAGCGTTTTGTTTTAAGCTATTAGAAGTGGTTTTTTAAAAAAATGGGTAAAAGGGGGTAATTTCTTAAGTTATAATGCAGCATTTTATCTATTTTACAGTTGTTTTGTTTTAAGCTATTGGAAGTAGTTTTTAAAAAAAAGTTAAATAGGGGTAATTTTTTAAGTTATTGTACAGCATTGTCTATTCTACAGCGTTTTGTTTTAAGCTATTTAAAGTAATTTTTTTAAACAGTAAAAAGGTGTAATTTCTTAAGTTATAGTACAACATTTTTTCTATTTTACAGCGTTTTTTTTAAGCTATTGGAAGTAGTGTTTTTTTTTTTAAAAAAATGGGTAATTTCTTAAGTTATAGTACAACATTTTGTCTATTTTACAACATTTTATTTTAAGCTATTGGAAGTAGTATTTTTTTTTAAAAATGGTAAAAAGGGGAAAAAATTTAAGTTATAGTACAACATTTTGTCTATTTTACAACGTTTTGTTTTAAGCTATTAGAAGTAGTTTTTTTTAGAGAAGGTATAAGACGTAATTTCTTAAGTTATAGAACAGCATTTTGTCTATTTTACAGCATTTTGTTTTAAGCTATTGGAAGCAATTATTTTTAAAAAAAAGGTACATATGGGTAATTTCTTAAGTTACAGTGCAGCATTTTGTCTATTTTACAGCGTTTTGTTTGAAGCTATTGGAAGTATTTTTTTAAAAAAAAGGTATAAATGGGTAATTTCTTAAGTTACAATACAACATTTTGTTTATTTTACAGCGTTTTGTTTTAAGCTATTGGAAGTAGTTTTTTGGTTCAAAAAAAAGGTAAAAAGGGATAATTTCTTAAGTTCTAGTACAACTTTTTGTCTATTTTACAGCCTTTTGTATTAACCTATTGGAATTAGTTTTTTTTAAAAGTACAATCTTAAGTTATAGTATAGCATTTTGTCTATTTTAGAGCGTTTTGTTTTAAGCTTTGGATAT
Organism: Allium cepa; assembly: GCA_030765085.1. Lineage (NCBI taxonomy): Eukaryota > Viridiplantae > Streptophyta > Magnoliopsida > Asparagales > Amaryllidaceae > Allium > Allium cepa. Next base: position 891,111,287 of record CM060931.1, read on the forward strand.
AGTTTTTTTTTTTAAAAATGGTAAAAGGGGGTAATTTCTTAAGTTATAGTATAACATTCTGTCTATTTTACAGCTTTTTGTTTTAAGCTATTGGAAGAAGTTTTATTTAAAAAAAAAGGCAAAAATGGGTAATTTCTTAAGTTATAGTACAAATATTTTTCTATTTTATAGCGTTTGGTTTTTAGCTATTAGGAGTGTTCTTTTAGAAAAGGTAAAAAGGGGTAATTTCTTAAGTTATAGTATAACATTTTGTCTATTTTACAGTGTTTGTTTTTAAGCTGTTGGAAGTAGTTTTTTTTAAAAGGTAGATGGAGGTTATTTCTTAAGTTATAGCACAACATTTTGTCTTTTTTACAGCGTTTTGTTTTAAGCAACTAGAAGAAGTTTTTTTAAAAAAAAAGGTAAAAATGGGTAATTTCTTAAGTTATAGTACAACATTTTGTCTATTTATAACGTTTTGTTTTTAGCTAATGGAAGTAGTTTTTAAAAAAGGTAAACAGGGTTAATTTCTTAAGTTATAGTACAGCATTTTTTTTGTTCTACAGCGTTTTGTTTTAAGCTATTGGAAGTAGTTTTTTTAAAAAAAGGTAAAAGGGGGTAATTTCCTAAGTTATAACACAGCATTTTGTCCATTTTACAGCGTTTTGTTTGAAGCTATTGGAAGTAGTTTTTTTAAGAAAAAAGGGTAAATAGGGTAATTTCTTATTATAGTACATCATTTTGTCTATTTTACAACGTTTTGTTTTAAGCTATTGGAAGCAGTTTTCTTTTTTTAGAAAACGGTAAAATTGGGTAATTTCTTATGTTAAAGTACATCATTTTGTCTATTTTACAACGTTTGGTTTTAAGCAAGCGGAAGCAGATTTTTTTTATAAAAAAAGGTAAAAGGGGAAATTTTAAATTATGGTGTAGCATTTTGTCTATTTTACAGCGTTTTCTTTTAAGCTATTGAAAGTAGTTTTCTTTTAAAAAAAAGTAAAAAGGGGTAATTTCTTAAGTTATAGTATAGGAATTTGTCTATTTTACATCGTTTTGTTTTAAGCAATTGGAAGTATTTTTTTTAAAGGTAAAAAGGGGTAATTTCTTAAGTTATAGTACAACATTTTGTCTATTTTACTGCGTTTTGTTTTAAGCTATTGGAAGTAGTTTTTCTTAAACAGGCAATAGAGGGTAATTTCTTAAGTTATAGTACAACAATTTGGCTATTTTACAGCATTTTGTTTTAAGTTATTATTGGAAGTAAATTTTTTCAAAAAAGGTAAAAGGGTGTAATTTTTAAAGTTATAGTACAATTTATAGTGCAACATTCAGTCAATTTTACGGCGTTTTGTTTTAAGTTATTGGAAGCATTTTTTTTTAAAAAAAAGGGTAAAAGGGGGAAATTTTTTAAGTTATAGTACAGCATTTTGTCTATTTTACAACGTTTTGTTCTAAGCTGTTGGAAGTAATTTTTTTTTAAAAAGGTAAAAATGGGTAATTTCTTAAGTTATAGTACAACATTTTGTCTATTTTACACCGTTTTGTTTTAACCTATTGGAGGTAGTTTTTTTTAAAAAAAAGGTAAAAAGGGTCATTTCTTAAGTTATATTACAAAATTTTGTCCTTTTTACAGCGTTTTATTTTAAGCTATTGGAAGTGGTTTTTTTTTTAAAAAAAAAAGGTAAAAGTGGGTAATTTCATAAGTTATAATACAGCATTTTGTCCATTTTACAGCGTTTTGTTTTAAGCTATTGGAAGTAGTTTTTTTTTTAAAAAAGGTAAAAGGGGGTAATTTGTTAAGTTATAGTACAACATTCTGTCTATTTTACAGCGTTTTGTTTTAAGCAATTGGAAGTATTTTTTTTTTAAATAAAGGTGAAAAGGGGAATTTTTTTTAAGTTATAGTACATAATTTTGTCTATTTTATAGTGTTTTGTTTTAAGCAATTGGAAGTAGTTTTTTTTAAAAAAAAAAGGTAAAAAGGGGTATTTTCTTAAGTTATATTACAGCATCTTGTCTATTTTACAGCGTTTTGTTTCAAGCTACTGGAAGTAGTTTTTTAAAAAAAGGTAAAAAGGGGTAATTTTTTAAGTTGTGTACAACATTTTGTCTATTTTACAGCATTTGGTTTTATGCTATTGGAAGTAGTTTTTTTTTAAAAACAGGTAAAAAGGGGTAATTTCTTAAGTTATAGCACAACATTTTATCTATTTTTTAGCCTTTTGTTTTAAGCTATTGGAAGTAGCTTTTTTTAGAAAGGGTAAAATGGGGTAATTTTTTAAGTTACAACACAACATTTTGTCTATTTTACAGCGTTTTATTTTAAGCAATTGGAAGTGGTTTTCTTTTTAAAAAAAAGGGAAAAGGGGAAAAAAATTATGTTATAATACATCATTTTTTTTTATTTTACTGCATTTTGTTTTAAGCTATTAGAAGTGGTGTTTTAAAAAAAAAGGTAAAAATGGATAATTTCTTAAGTTATAGTGCAGCACTTTGTCTATTTTACAGCGTTTTGTTTTAAGCTATTGGAAGTAGTTTTTTTTAAAAAAAAAAGATAAAAAGGGGTAATTTCTTAAGTTATAGTACTGCATTTTGTCTATTCTACAGCGTTTTGTTTTAAGCTATTTGAAGTAATTTTTTTTAAAAAGGGTAAAAAGGTGTAATTTCTTAAGTTATAATACAACATTTTGTCTATTTTACAGCGTTTTGTTTTAAGCTATTGTAAGTAATTTTTTAAGGTAAAAAGGGAATTTTTCTTAAGTTATAGTACATCATTTTGTTTATTTTACAACGTTTTTTTAAGCTATTGGAAGTAGTTTTTTTTTAATAAAGTATAAGGGGTAATTTCTTAAGTTATAGAACAACATTTTCTCTATTTTACAGCGTTTTGTTTTAAGCTATTGGAAGTAGTTTTTTTTAAAAAAAAAAGATATAAATGGGTGATTTCTTAAGTTGCAGTACGACATTTTTTCTATTTTACAGCGTTTTGCTTTAAGCTATTGGAAGTAGTTTTTTAAAAAGGTGAAAGGGGGTAATTTCTTAATTTATAGTACAACATTCCGCCTATTTTACAGCGTTTTGTTTTAAACTATTGGAAGAAGTTTTTTAAAAAAAAGGTAAAAAGGGGAAATTTCTTAAGTTATAGCACAACATTTTGTCTATTTTACATCGGTTTTTTTCAAGCTAATGGAAAGAGTGTTATTAAAAAAAAAAGGTAAAAATGGGTAATTTCTTAAGTTATAGTACAGCATTTTGTCTATTTTACAGCGTTTTGTTTTAAGCTATTGGAAGCAGCTTTCTTTTTTTTTAAAAAGGGTAAAAATGGGTAATTTCTTAAGTTATAGTACAACATTTTGTTTATTTTACAGCATTTTGTTTTAAGCTATTGGAAGTTGTTTTTTTAAAAAGGTAAGAAGGGATAATTTCTTAAGTTATAGTACATCATTTTGTCTATTTTGCAGCGTTTTGCTTTAAGCTTTTGGAAGTGTTTTTAAAAAAAAGGTAAAAAGGGTAATTTCTTAAGTTATAGTACAGCATTTTGTCCATTTTGCAGCGTTTTGTTTTAACCTATTGGAAGTTGTTTTTTATAAAAAAAGTTAAAAGGGGGCAATTTCTTAAGTTATAGTACAACATTTTGTCCATTCTACAACATTTTCTTTTAAGCTATTGGAAGTATTCTTTTAAAACAGTAAAAGAGGTAATTTCTTAAGTTATAGCACAACATTTTGCCCATTTTACAGTGTTTAGTTTTAAGTTATTGGCAGTAATTCAAAAAAAAAGGTAAGTAGGCGTTATTTCTCAAGTTTTAGTACAACATTTTTGTCTATTTTACAGCGTTTTGTTTTAAGCTAGTGGAAGCAGTTTTCTATTTTTAAAAAAGGGTAAAAAGGGATAATTTCTTAAGTTATAGTATGACATTTTGTCCATTTTAAAGCGTTTTGTTTTAAGCTATTGGAAGTAGTTTTTTTTATAAAAATAGGTAAAAAGGGGAAATTTTTGAAGTTATAGTACAACGTTTTGTCTATTTTACAGCATTTTCTTTTAAGCATTTGGATGTAGTTTTTTTAAAAAAAAAAAGGTTAAAGGGGTAATTTCTCAAGTTGAAGTAGTTATAGCACAACATTTTTGTCTATTTTACAGCGTTTTTTTAAGCTACTAAAGGTAGTTTTTTTTTTAAAAAAAAAGAGTAAAAAGGGTAATTTCTTAAGTTATAGTACAATATTTTTGTCTATTTACAGCATTTTGTTTTAACTTGTTGGAAGTAATTTTTTTTTAAAAGGGAAAAATGGGTAATATCTTCAGTTATAGTACAACATTTTGTCTTTTTTACAGCGTTTTGTTCTAAGCTATTGGAAGTAGTTTTTTTTCTAAATGGTAAAAAAGGGTAATTTCTTAAGTTCTAGAACAGCATTTTATCAATTTTACAGCATTTTGTTTTAAGTTATTGGAAGTAGTTTTTTTTTAAAAGATAAAAAGGGTTAATTTCATAAGTTATTGTATATCATTTTCTCTATTTTACAATGTTTTGTTTTAAGACAATGGAAGCAATTTTTTTTAAAAAAAAAGGTAAAATGGGGTAATTTCATAAGTTATAGTACAGCATTTGGTCAATTTTACGGCGTTTTGTTTCATGCTATTGGAAGTAGTTTTTATTCAAAAAAGGTAAAAAGAGTTAATTTCTTAAGTTAATAGTATAACATTTTGTCTACTTTACAGCATTTTGTTTTAAGCTATTGGAAGTAATTTAAAAAAAGGTAATAAGGGGTAATTTCTTAAGTTACAGTACAACATTTTGTCTATTTTATAGAGTTTTGTTTTAAGCTATTGGAAATCGTTTTTTTTAAAAGGTAAAAATGGGTAATTTCTTAAGTTATAGTACAACATTTTGTCTATTTTACAGCTTTTTGTTTCAGGCAATTAGAAGTATTTATTTTTAAAAAGGGTAAAAAGAGGTAATTTCTCAAGTTATAGTACAGTATTTTGTCCATTATACAGCATTTTTTTTAAGCTATTGGAAGTAATTTTTTCTTTGAAAAGGTAAAATGGGGTAATTTCTTAAGTTATAGTACAGCGTTTTGTCTATTTTACAATGTTTTGTTTCAAGCTATTGGAAGTAGTTGTTTTTAAAAAAAAGGTAAAACGATGTAATTTCTTAAGTTAATAGTACTGCATTTTGTCTACTTTGCAGCGTTTTGTTTTAAGCTATTGGAAGTAATTTTAAAAACAGATAAATAGGCACAAGGAATAAGTTGCGAAAAAATTTAGTCGTAGGGACAACAAGTTTGCTTTTTAGTCTGAAGGACATTTTTTAGTGTAAGCCGAAAATGATAGTTACAACTATCATTCTGCGATTTACACTAAAAAATGTCTTTCAGCCTAAAAAATAAACTTTTTGTCCTTGAAACAAAATTTTTCTCTGATTTTTTCCTTGAGCCTAAAAACCCCTTTTAAAAAAAAGGTAATAAGGGGTAATTTTTTAAGCTATAGTACAACATTTTGTCTATTTTAAAGCGTTTTTGTAACAACCCGCATATGTTACGATTTATATATTTAAATGTTTTATTTAAATATGGTATCATAGTCAGATTTTAGTCCGAAAAGCTGCTTTTTGAATACGATTGAATTAGGACTCGGGACCACTCCCATTGAGTTTAAAATGCCGTTTGCGACCTTTTTGAGTATAAGCTTCGATAAGTTTGGAGAAAGTTGAATTTTGCTACTTTTTGCTTAGGGCTTTGGTTTGGGCTGAGCCCAATAACCCCACTTATGTATTCAGTCCCAACTCCACTTCAACTCCTCATTTACTTCATTTCCAATTCCTAATACTCAAGCTTTAGCAACAATGGTGGGAGAGATGGGAAATTAAAACTCAAGCCCTAGTTTGCTTTTGCAAATCAAGTTCTAGCTCCAAACTAATAGAAGAACCCATTGGTAAGCTTCTCTTCTTCTTCTCCAACTCATTCTCTTATCATTTCAGAAATTCCTAAACCTAACTTTGGGAATGTTCTTCTTTTAAAGCTTAGAATCAAGCTTATTGAGTTGGATTTGAAGAGTGGTTGATTCTCCTTTGCTTTCAAGCTTCTTCTTTATTTGTGTGATTTCAAAGGTGAGATTTTTATCTCACATCTATGACTATAATTATCTTTGGTTGTTGGGTATGAATTCCTAATACTTCTTCATGTGCATTTGCTCTTGATTTGGATTGGTTTTGTGAATATTCCAATTTTTGGGTTTTTAAGTCAAATTTGTGTGAAATCCTTTTATGGATGTTTGATCATGCTTTTGGTGATGCATCGAGGAGCATATAGGGCCGGGTTGCCGATTGCTATAAACCCTTAGAGCCAATGTTCGTCCGGATGCATTTTGGAAGAGTTTGCTCTTCATTTGGATAGACGGAAAAACAGCCCAGGCATAATTCAGTCGACTGAAACCTCAGTTCAGTCGACTGAACCTGGAACCCGAAAGTTTCCAAGCATGATTCAGTCGACCGAATACTCTGTTCAGTCGACTGAAACTGGAAACAGAAAGTTTCCTGAACCTGGAAAATTTCCAAGCACAGGGTCAGTCGACAGAAAACTCTGTTTAGTCGACTGAACCTGCTGTTTGAGTCCATTTTGCCTTTTTGGATTGAATTTCCAATTTAAATCGATTCGTGATGATCCTATTTGTTGTTATCATTTATTATGACTTTGATGACTCCTTTTTAGGGAAATTTGAATATCCATTTCGATGGATTCTTTATCGGTTTCTTTGGATTTTATTCACATCTTCATATATGAATTTTAGTGATTGATTGTTCCTACAATCTTCTTTGTGATTTGTCACTTTAAATATATAAAGGTTTCGATACTAATAGTAAATATAAAAACTCTTTCTTCAAATGATTTCAACACTATTTTATTACAAAGCTCGTTTTCTCAAAACGATTTCCAATCTATTAGTATATACAAACCTTTACCTCACTCGTATGAGAAATCTAATTAAACAACTTAGTAAAACAAGTGGTACGAAACGCTTGCGTTTACTTCGTCGGTTAATTCTTGGACTTGTTCGATTGAATCTCTTGTGACAATTTTCTAGTGGAGATCTACAATTTGTTCGTAAATATTTAAGTTAAGCTAGTGGTTATGGGACATGAAGCTAAGCTCATATATTTACTAGCTTACTGTAATTGACACTTCTTGATGATCATGACGATCATTTTTTTTGTGATTTAGACTAGCAATGTGCGATGTCTCATTGACTGCGAGGGAGACTAAACCCCATTTTGTGGAGTTTTGACTCAAATTGATGGGGTAGCGCCCCATGGTCTTCGGGCCGTTCGTGTGTCAAAAAAAAATTAATGGCTAGCTACCATGAGATAGCGTCTCGTTCGTGTGATACATATGTTGGTGAGTTTTCATGCTCCCGTTCGTGTGATAGGCCTCCCTCCTATTTTGTGTGCTTTCTGGATTTCGTGTGTCGAATTCTGGAACTTTCTTCTTCACCTATTTTTGTGATTTCTATTGATATGATTTATCAATTTTTGTGCATAGGTGAATTCGTGTGTCATTGTCTGGATTTCTTGAGATGATTTCTAGAATTTGTGCATCACCAATTTTCGCGATTTCCATTGATAAGTTTTATCAATATTTGTGCATTGGTGAATTTGTGTGTCATTGACTTTTGTGACTGACATTGATGTAATCGTCAATATTCATGGTTTGGTGAATGAAATAAGGAGTATGACATTTTCTTTGATTCTTGTGTAGATTTGGTGATATTGATTAATCTCTTGTTGATTTTCAATTACTTATATATATCACAGCTTGGCATTGTGATTATTATGTGTTTAGTCATATCTCTTATTCTATACCATTTCACCTAATATTTATAGTTAGACTGATCCGTTTATTATTTTCTTATTAAATAATATCGGGTCAGACCGAGATGTTATAGGTGCTTCGGCTTGACTTCTCACTTGGGATTGATTTCTCTGACTTTTGGCTAACTACTTAGATTAGTAGTTTATTTTGTTGTATACACTTGAGATATAGACTCATACTTGTATTCTTTTGTATAGCACGTGTTGCTATTCTTTTGTATTATTGTGGATCTTTTTGACCACTACTCTGATATACACTTTCATGTGTTAATTATATATTCATATCTTCTTCCGCCTTTGTGATATGAATTATCTGTGAATGATTTGTGTTATGCTTATTTCTATATTTGTTTCCGAAGATTACTATAGCCACTGCGTAGTAGCTTTGAGTTTGTGTCGGTATGTCGGATTTCCTCTTGTGATGATGTTAACCCTGTTTCACCCGCGAGTTAAAGAGCACACGAGTTAAGGAGTCTACGAGTTAAAGAGCCCACGAGTTAAGGAGTCTACGAGTTAAAGAGCCCGCGAGTTAAAAGCTTACGAGTTAAGGAGCTAACGACCTAACAGGTCAAGACCTAAACGACTTAGGGAATGTCACGACTTAAGAAAGTCCACGACTTAAAGACGTTACGACCTAGCGACCTAAAGGAGTGACGACTCAAAGCACTAAAAGGAAGAGTCAACAACATTTAAGTCGCTGCTGACTTATAACTGCAGATAAGTCGCTCACGACCTAAGACTTGGAGACAAGTTCAATACCATGATGTAATAAGATGACTCATTGACGACTTACGACCGATGATGAGTCGTGTACGACTCATGCTAGCATAAAGGAAGTTGCATTTGGTTAACTCATGAACGACTTAGAACTTGTATCATTCATTCAAATGGGTGCATAACTTTGGACCAAGCCATAAGCTAAACCAAGTAGGTCGGCCGCGACCTACCATGAGTCATCTACGAGTTACGACTTATCATAAGTCGTGTATGAGTTACGACCTAACTCCGAGAAATGTCTATAAATACGACCCTAGTTCCAACTAGAAATGGACTTTTGGCTCATTCTTTTGAAGTACCGATACTCTGCTGCATTCCAAACCGACTCGACACTCAAAGCTTTCAAGACACGTAGAACGCTACCAACAACTTCAAGAAGGAATCTCGTACATCCGACATGGATTCGAAGACTTTCACTTACATTGAAGTTTAAGATACTCGTTCAAAGTGTTTAGTAATTCAAAGTGTATTGTACTTGGGAAGAATTGTATCGACTTGTAACGAAATCATCAATAAAGATATTCAAAGTGGATGTAGGCAAACTATTAAGCCGAACCACTATAAAATCGCTGTTGTTTATTGCTTTTTCTATGGTTTTCTGCTTATACTCTGTTCCCGAATCATCGGGTGGTGCTTTCACAACTACACTTTACACACCGGGGTGTTAGCGTTCAAATTCTAGCGTTAACATTTTTGGTGCTTTCACTGAGAACGATCGAACTCAGGATATTGACATCATTGCTTCACCAAACCGTGAGGAAAGAATCACCGTTAAGACCAGAAGTTTAACAGAAATCATGGCTCCCAGAAGGAAAAGTAGATCTGCCAGATCTGATGATTTTCAAGATAACATCGCCACTTCTCCTCCTCTGAGTCAGACAACTCAAACTGTGGGAGTTACGCGAGCGGAATTAGACGTTGTGGTTTTGGGATTGAATCAACAGTTAAATGCTCCAAATGCACAATTAGAGGCTCAGAATGCTTAGAATACCTTGATATTGAATAAGCTAAATGATTTGCTCGAGGCTAATCGTCAGCCAACGAATAAAGAAGGAAGCTCTGCTGATAGAGCTCAGGGGGTTAGAGGGAATACTTCTCAAAGGGCGGTAAGCCCTGTCGAAAGGCCACTTCCTCAGGACGGAGGATCGGGACCTCAAACGACCCTTCGTGAACGACTGTCAAGGCAGAACTATGAAAGAATGGCTGACGTTTTCCCCGTAGGGCCTGTGGATGATGAAGAGTACTTTTCAGGAATGGTCCGTCAAATCATGAAAGAAAGTATGCGAAAGGACGAGGATGAGAAAGAGTGGGGCTTTGCTCCAAGCAAAACTCCATTCACTGAGAGGATTCTGAAAGCTGAATTCCCGAGAAAATTTGCTCCGCCCACTATTCCAGCTAGGAACAAGTGATCCTAACGAATTTCTTTATAAATATGACTGGCATATGACTGGCGCCAGGGCATCCGATGAGATTAAATGCCGATACTTCCCGGTGTATTTGGGAGGAGTAGCTTTATTATGGTTTACGAAGCTGGCAGTTAGATCCATTGATCAGTTTTCGGACTTAACTAAGAAGTTCAAGGAGAAGTTTCGGTTGTACGCCTCTAAAGCAAAGGACATAATGTCATTGTCAAATCTGGAGCAAAACCCAGGGGAATCCATCAAGTCGTTCCTGAATCGATTCAACATAGCTTTGGCCGAGGTTGATAACGTTGAGCCACGCATGGTTTTAACATACTTGATGAGGGCAATTGAAAAATCGAGCAAGTTTGGAGAATGGTTGAAAATGAAAGAACCAATTTCACTCGATAAATTCTATAAAAAAGCCGATGAGTTCATGCGCCTGGAAAGCCTTCAAGCACCAGCTAAGGTGGCATCAGCCGAAATTAAGAATGATGGTAATGCTCCAGATAAAAAGGAATCCAATGCTCGGAAAAGGGGGAACGACGGCAGAAAGAAACAAGGGGATGCAAAGAAGGGTCGAGCTTTCAACTTCACACCTTTGACTGATACCCCTGAAAATATCTTCTTCACAACCAAAGATAATATCAGTTATCCTACGCCACCTAAGATGAGGGTTGGAGATAAAATGGAGAAAAGTGGAAGATTCTGTCAGTTTCACAATCTGCCTGGTCATGACACTAACGAATGCCGACACTTGAAAGAAGTAATTGAGCGACTATTGAAAGAGAACAAGCTCCAACAGTATGTTAGAAGGGGTAGGGACACAATAACCTCATCGGTCCAAAGGCAACAAGTCCCCGCTCACCATCCAAGCTCGAATGAGAAGGTCGTAGAACATGAGTCAGACAGGCCTGTCATTAATGTGATAACGGGAGGTCCTCACCCAGTAGGCAGGAGCTGGGGTGAGATGGAAAGGTATGCTCGAGCACTGAAGCATGCATCCGCAGAAGAAAGTGTTTTTGTATTAGAGGATGCTGCGCCATTGAAACAACAGAAAACTTTCCCTGATGACATCATATTTAGCACCAGGGACTCTATGGGTATTGAAGCCCCTATGATAGATCCTCTGGTCATATCTGCCGGTATTGGCCCGGCCACTGTGAGAAGAATTCTGGTCGATTGCGGGGCTTCGTGTAATATTCTCTTCAAGAAAACTTTTGACCAGATGAAGATACCAATGGCTGACGTTCAGGCTTCGTCATCGAAAATTGCTGGCTTCACTGGGGAGCTAAAGCAGCCGATTGGGACTATAGACTTGATTGTAGAGCTCGGAGAGGGGCTGAGAAAGGTAGCTCGAAGACAGACCTTTATAATTGTTGAAGAATTTTCTGCTTATAATGCTTTCTTGGGCCGACCGACTCTGGCTGCATTCAAAGCTGTTCTCGCCCCATGGTGTCTAACTATAAAATTTCCCACTGATAACGAAATTGGGATAATTAAAGGAGATCAGAACGTGGGACGAGAATGCTATCTTGCAGAGCTACGTGAAACAAAGAGGAGAGAAATGGGAAAAGATGCGGCGCCTTCAGTCCGCATCAAAGAACGAACCTTGTAGAAACTACAGGTTGGTCCCTGCACTGGCGAACATAGCGGTGCCCGGAGAGAGATGGATCCGAGAAAATATAGTGCAGGGGAGAATAGAGTAGTGCCGGTAGAGGTGACAGTTCCGGTACCTGTTGACTTAAAGGACCCAAACAAGGTGCTGAATGTGGGTTCACAACTCAACACTACAGCTCAGAATATTCTGGTCTCGTTCTTGAAGGAAAATTTAGATGTATTCGCATGGACTCATGCCGACATGTGCGGAATATCACCAGAGATTGCGGTACACGCTCTGAACATCGATCCAAAGTTCACGCCAGTAAAACAGAAAAGAAGAACTCAAGGTCCAGAGAGGTCAGCAGCGTTGAAAGAAGAAGTCGATCGACTCATGGAGAATGGCTTCATCAGAGAATCTGTTTACCCAGATTGGGTCTCAAATCCTGTCCTGGTTAAAAAGGCTAATGGGCAGTGGAGAGTATGCATTGACTTCTCAGATCTGAATAAGGCTTGCCCCAAAGATTGTTTCCCCCTGCCTAGAATTGATCAGTTGGTGGATGGAACGGCGGGACATGAATTGTAGTCTTTTATGGATGCTTATTCCGGGTACAATCAGATCATGATGCATGAGCCAGATCAGGAGGACACGAGCGTCATAACGGATGTTGGACTTTACTGCTACAAAGTCATGCCCTTCGGACTCAAGAATGCAGGGGCAACCTACCAAAGGCTTGTTAACACCATGTTTAAACCACAGATCGGAAAGACAATGGAAGTCTATATCGATGATATGTTGGTAAAGTCAAAGAAAGCAGTGGACCACATGGATCACTTGGCGGAAATGTTCGCGATCCTCCGGAGATATGGAATGAAACTTAACCCATTGAAATGTTCATTCGGAGTGGAGTCCGGAAGGTTTTTGGGATTTATTGTGCGTGCTAGGGGCATTGAGGCTAATCCTGCTCAAATTACTGCCTTGAAGGAGGGCAAAGCTCCTAGAACAAAGAAGGAACTGCAGAGTCTTAACGGAAAAATTGCTGCTTTGAGCCGATTCATTTCTAAAGCTACTGATAAATGCATTCCATTCTTTGATGCTCTAAAGAAAGGAAGAAAAAACGTTAATTGGACTCCCGAGTGTTAGAACGCATTTGATGAACTGGTTCGTCATATGGAAGTGCCTCCAATACTCTCAAAGCCCGACAATGGTGAAGATCTCTACATCTATCTGGCAATATCATCTCACGCTCTGAGTGCAGCATTGGTTCGAGAAGATACATGGATCCAGCGACCAGTCTATTACATTAGTAAAAGATTCACTGGGGCAGAGATGAATTACTCAAAGCTGGAAAAACTTGCCTATTGCCTGTTGATTGCATCACGGAAATTGAGGCTGTATTTTCAAGCTCATCCCATTAAAGTCCTCACTGATCAACCTCTGAAGCAAGTCCTGTTTCGCCCAGAAACTTCGGGCCGTCTTTTAAAGTGGAATATTGAACTCGGTCAATATGACATCACTTACCATCCCCGAAGAGCTATCAACGGACAAGCTTTAGCAGACTTTATTGCTGAATGCACAGATAAAGGTGATAGTGAGGAAGAAGAAACTAATGACGTCTCGGTGAAATGGAAATTATACGTTGATGGCGCAAGGAATGACTACTGTTCTGGGGCAAGGGTTGTCCTTGAGACCCCTGAAGGACGATCATTGTATTATGCACTGAGACTGGAATTTCCTTCGACTAATAATGAAGCAGAATATGAAGCTCTCATTGCAGGTTTGAGAATCGCTAAAGAGCTAAATATCAGAACATTACAGATCTTCAGTGACTCACAGCTTATCGTATGCCAAGTCAAGAAGGAATTCCAAGCTAAAGGAGGAAATTTACCCGCTTATTTCTCAAAGGCCTGGGAGCTTCTTGAAGATTTTGATCATTATTCAATAAACCATATTCCCCGGGAAGAGAATATGAATGCAGATTCCCTCGCGAAGTATTCAAGTACTGGTGAAGCTCAACTATTGGAATTAGTCCCCGTAGAAGTCCTGTCGGCACCAAGTACAGACGAGATGGATGTTGACTGGATTATGAATGTATCTCAGGAACAAGAATCATGGATGACTCCAATACTGGACTATCTACTCAGAGGTTCTTTGCCAGAAAATTCGAGAGAAAGGCAGAAGCTTCTACGGAAAGCCTCCAGATATATTCCAAGATGGCCAATTGTACAGGCGGGGTTTTTCAATGCCATTACTCCGACGTGTAACTAAAAATGAAGCCAAGACAATTCTAGCTGAAGTACACGGAGGGGGATGTGGAGATCACATGGGTGGTCAGACATTAGCAAAGAAAATTCTCCGTTATGGGTATTTTTGGCCGGAAATTAATCAAGACGCCGCTGTATATTCTCGGAAATGTGACAAGTGCCAGAGATTCGCCAAAATTCCTAGAGCACCTTCCACTGAGCTAACACATATGGTCAGTCCCTTGGCCATTTGCCGTTTGGGGAATGGATCTCATTGGGCCATTACCAACTGCCAAATTAGGGATTAAATATGCTATTGTTGCAGTTGATTATTTTACTAAATGGGCTGAAGCTGAACCTTTGGCTACTATTACCTCTAAGAAAATGATAAATTTTGTGACTAAAAATATCATTTGCAGGTATGGTGTGCCGCAGAAAATAATCACAGACAATGGTACTCAATTTGAAAGTGAGGAATTCCAGGACTTCTGCAAACGATTCAAAATCCAGAAGAGTTTCTCTGCAGTGGCCCATCCGCAGGCAAACGGGCAAGTGGAAGCAGCAAACAAAATCATCAAATCAACCATCAAAAAGCAGCTGGAAAAAGAAAAAAGTGGCTGGGTTGATAAGTTACTGCTTGCACTATGGGCATAGAGAACCACCCACAAAACTGCGACTGGGCATACTCCATTTTCGTTGGCATATGGATCAGAAGCAATGATTCCAGTGGAAACTGAAGTCCCCTCACATAGAAGAATCCATTTTGATAAAGATGAGAATGAAAAACTGCAATTGGAAGCACTTGACCTCCTTGATGAAAGAGGAGAAGAGGCTAGACTTAGAATTGCGGCTCATCAACAAAGAATAGCCAGACACCTCAATTCCAAAGTTCCTCAGCGCAACTTTGAAGTTGGGGACCTAATTCTGAAAAGAATCATGACAGCCACAGGTGTGTTTAGGCCAAACTGGGAAGGGCCATACGTTATAGGCACGAAGCTTCTTGACGGCACATTCAAACTCACAACTGTCGAAGGAGAACCAATTCCGAGAGCTTGGAACAGCAATCATTTGCGTCCTTATTTTACTTGAAAGCTTTACTGAAGTATTGTAAAAAGAATTGCAAAAATATGATTCTTGTATTGAAAGCAATTGTAAAGCAAGTGAATAATGAAAAGCTATAAAGTGGACGTAGGCCCAGTTTTTGGCCAAACCACTATAAATCTTGTGTTCCCTAATATTATAAACTGCTTTGTTTTATTTCGACATATAAAATACATTAATTGTGTCATTAAAATGTCGATTTAATAATGCAGGTCATGAAAGTAAAGCTTACCCATCTCAAGACCGAGCAAACACACATTAAACCATCAAAAATTTCCACACTCAAATCCTACAAAAAAAGTGCTTCAAACAAGAGTGAGCAATGTGGGTGGAATTGGACCATCTCTAACTAACTATAAATGTTTGAACAAATAGCCAATTAAGCAAAATGTGTCCACCACCAACTCACCTAACTGTGAAGTATATTTCTTTGGATAAGGGAAATTATTGGCAACTAAAAAGTGTTGACACTTGCAAAAGACAAGGAGGATCGTCAACATGAATGGATGGCGAAAGAGACATGGGCAAGCAAGCATCGATCAACAAAAGACCTCTTCGGAGGCGCAAGACCTCTACGGAGGCACAACTCTTCGGAGGAGAATGACCTCGAGTGGACCTAGCCAGAAAAAGAGAGATCTTTCTCGTTACAAAGTTGCGGAATGATCGGTCGATACACTCCCGTGAATCCGTCCAACCGAGAGGAAGAAACTCCAAACTTCCAGGCAAAAGTCCTACTCAGAGGCACACGTTTCACCAAGATTGAAATAAAACTTCCAGGTGTTGAAATGTGAAAAAAGCCCTCTTCGGAGGCCCATTTCACCACAGTTGAAATGCTATAAGACCTCGGGCGGGCCAACCAGAAAACGAGAGATCTTTCTCGATACAAAGTTGCGGAATGATCGGTCGATACACTCCCGTAAATCCGTCCAACCGAGAGAAAGAAACTCCAAACTTCCAGGCAGTAACCCAGCTCAGAGGCACACATTTCATCATCGGTCGATACACTCTCGTAAAATGAAATGTGAAAAGCCCTCTTCGGAGGCCCGCTTCCCAGCGAACAGGGAAAAATAAAAGCCTCTCTCATGGGGCAGAAACCAAAAAGACCTCTTCCCAGAGGCACAACAAAAACAAAAAGACCTCTTCCCAGAGGCACAAATGAAAAGACCTCCTCTCGGAGGCACAAGCAAGCAGAAAAACCACTTCGGAGGCACACGTTTCACCAAGATTGAAATAAAACTTCCAAGTGTTGAAACGTGAGAAAGCCCCCCCTTTGAGGTGTAATTTTTCAAAGTCACACTTTAACTCTCAAAGGAAGAATGATCCACCTATTCTGGAAAATTCTCTTCCTTAAAAAGAAGTTAAAGTGCCCTTCAGATACCTGCTTTACCACATAGAAGAATTCATTCAGTAAAATGTGTATATGCACAAAAGAAAAAGTGATATCTTCGAAGGATGAAGCGTAAAAACTTATTTGTACTCTGTTTTTTAACGAAATAATATTCCTCCAAGTACGGAATAATTATTCTCTAAAAAATAAAAGTACAAGTTCCTCATAAAGTAAAGTATTGCAATGAGCTTATGGTATAGGGACAACATGGTATAACTACATCGGTAAAATTGCGCTCGAACAGAACACCACAAGCTCACTGCAATATCGTGCAAAGAAACTTGTACAAAAGTGAATAATAAATGCATTCTCAAATTCAAACAAGAAGTTTGTACAAATAAAGGATCATTTTATTCAATTCTGTTACAATTTCTTATAGATACAAGTTTCGAAATAAAGAAAACGGGGGCCGGTACCCGCACAATTTCCGGTCAGTACATGCAAAAAAGGCAAAAAGCGATATGAAAGCGACAGAACCAGAGCCATCATTTCTTCTTCCGTCCACCTTTTGAGCCTGCACCCGGCCGGATAACCAACTTCTTAGGCCGGCTTGTAAGAGTAGGGGATGAAGAAGAAAGGGGCTCAGTCGGACTTTCTTCCGTTTTTTCTTCGCCAGTTAAGGATCCCTTCTTCTTGGAAACTCCCTGCTTTCCTCTCTTCTTGGAGGAAGACCCACTCCCTGGAGGAGGAAGTTTAGCTAATGGTTCATCATCAGAACCAGTTGCTTCTGGAGTCTTCTCACTCCCTTCAGTTTCTTCTCCCTTGTGTTCTTGTGAAGCAATGGGATCGTCCAAGTCTTGAAGAGCTTCTATTTGCTCCTCTTGTGATCCCGGTTGCGAGGCAGAAGGAGGAGTCACCTGAATAGATGGAGGAGGAATAATTGGAGGTGGGGAAGTTTGAAAGATGCTCGACGTTTTCTCTACAGATGGAAAAAAGTTCAAGTCAGCAAAAAGCGGAGATAAAGGTTCACTGAGGTTCAAGAAGTAGTCAAGAAGCTCATCAAGCTTGTAAGAAGCAGATGAGCAGTCTACTTGGGCAAGATTAACAGTAGGGTTACCTGCAGAAGTCGGTTTCATGACATCAAATTCGTAAGCCCGTGCCTCGGCACTCTTGTCGCCTTCATCTCCACCGTGCATGCTTGTGACCTCGGTGGTAACTTTGGTAGGAGATAGAGAATGAGAACTAGAACCGATAATGTCAATTTCGGCCGAAGGAGAAGGCTGAATTGGAACAGTTGAGATAGTTTTTCCCGAATATTCTCCTGCCGCTGTTTCGGCCCTTAATTTTGCAAGCTGTTCTCTCCCCTTGGCGAGAGCGGCGCGAGCATCATCATCAAGATAATGCTCCTCAAGAGCTGACTCAGCATAGCCAGCGCCTTTACCGCCAAGCATATCGAGTGCAACCTCCCAAACTTCAGCTAGAGTAATTTCATACTTGGGGTCTAGAAAGGCGAGGATACCGCGCCCCAAGATGCTATGCAGGTAGAAGTCAAATAATGTTGAGCTGATGTTGGTCCTCGTTGCCTCGTGAGATTCTTCAGCTGCAATTTTGCCGGCAACGGCCTCATCATGCTCCCTTTCAGCTTTGGAAAGTTGAAGCTTAAGCATTTGAATCTCCGCCTCTTGGGAGCTGTTTTCCTTCCGAAGCTCTTCAATATCAGCAACATAGCCCTCAATAATTCTTTTTTGCACTTCAAGCCTGTCTTCGGCCTCTCTTTGGCTGGCATGAGCATCTCTCACTTGTTTTAGGAGCACTTCTTCTTTTTGAGTATAGGAAGTAGAGGAAGTAGCAAGCTCTTGTTTAAGTTCCTTAACTTTTGCCTCAAGCTCTTCGTTGTAAGTAGCGATGCTCCTCATTTCAGTATCATGTTGCTCAAGAACCTTTTGCCATTCGGCTTTATCATTTTCCATAGTGAGCATGGCCTCTATATTTGCACGATTAACCCTTTGGAGCTCGTCAACAAGTTTTTGCCAGTTCGACATCCTTTCAATATCAAGCTTGACGGCATCGAGATTTCGTAACATGGCAGACTTGTCAATGAGGACCAAGTCAAGGTCTAACCTCACTCCCTTCAGGCACCACTGTAGAAACCGGCTTTGCAAAGTGGCCGGGCCTGGTCCAACTTGGAATTTGGGCCTGCTATTTATTGTTTGGATGTCTGTCTTCCCGAGAGCGGGAGAGCCGGAAGGAATTTCAAGCGAGACGGGGACAGTAACCTTTTCAGGAGTTGTAGAGGTATGCTTTTCACCATGTCGGGCTCGCTTGCATGAATCCTCAACCATATGACTTTTTCCTCGGTCATCATGGGATTTTCTTTTGTGGGAATCGTCGCCTCTCTACGAAGAATCGTGGCGCTCCTCCCTCTCTCTTCTTTCATAACGCTCCTCTTGAGCCCTCTTCTCTTGAGCCTTTCGGGCGGCTCTTTCTTCATCGGATTCTCTGTAAGAGGGGACGTAGCGCCTATAATCATATTGGCTACGCCTCCCGTAGCGTTGGAAGTCATCATAGTAGGATCCGCTGCGTCCCATCGGAGGATCTGAAATAAAAAGAGATAAATTTTAGAATTCTTCAAAATACAAAAAGTCAGAAGCATAAAAGTGCCGAAAGATTCTAAGTGTGTGTAATGTGCAAACTACGCGCATCGAACTACGAACCACTCTTTAATTGTGGAGTAGTTATGGGAGTAGAAGTTAACATCAACTCTTAAGTTGACGGGGTCTGTTGCAGAATAGAAGTCGCCTCGACTACTGAAGAAAAAACCCCAGTAGTAATAGGATCATCTTTAAAGATCTCTTGCGAGGTGGCAAAGAGGTCGCTCAGTCCTTCGAAAGTGTCGTCCCTGCTCTGCTTGACAGGGCTGTTTTTCTCGGCTTCTTCGTCACCAGACTTCTTTGAATGCGGAGGAGAATCCCGAGGCTCTTCTTCTTCAGTGACCGGGGCAAGTTTGCCAGATGACCCCGCGACATCAACAGAAGTGGAGCACTTCACTAGAGAAGCCTCAGAAGCAGGTTCTTTTGGTATGGATGTGTCAGTAGAAACGGGGGCATCCGACACTCTAGCCGGAGAGTCTGGGACTTCGTGGGGGTGTGTAGAGCGAGAGGTATGCAAAAGCCCGTATTGGTGCAGAAATTCATCCCTCGACAAGAATTTTACACTTCTTTCTTCCGCGGCCACGGCACTCAGTCTCTCAAAAACTTGCTTAAGGCCTGGATCTTTGGATAGGGAAGGAAGCGCTGAAAATAAAAAAGAAGCGGAGTTAACACTTAACAATTCAGTCTCGCAAAAGTCGGATAACAGACGTAGTAAGAATGGTTAATCTTACTTCCTTCCCTCCATACAGCGTAAAACCCCGGGGGACAACGAACATAGAAAAATTGAGTCAAAAACCCATGAGCGCTGTCAGGAAGACCAATGATCAATTTACGATTTCGAGCACTTCTCACGACAGTAATAGAGGGGTGATCTTTAGTCCTGGTGAAAGTGCATAGGAAGCAAATCTCGTCAAAGCTTGGGAATCGATCAAGCGTCCTCCAAAACAGTACACACAACCCCATTAAAATGGCATACCCATTGGGGTGTAATTGGGATGGGGCGATGGCCAATTGACGAAGAAGTTGTTGGAAAAAGTCATTGAAAGGAGGAACGCCCCCACTCAGGCACATTTGTCGATTGACCGTTACAAAGCCAGGGGGTGCTATGTCAGCAGTGTTACTTCTCTCGGGAAGAATGGCATCTGATTCAGCAATGCCAAACTGAGCACACAACTAGAGAAAAACTTTGTATGATAGCGTGGTAGGGGCTCTTTTGGGAGGATTGAGTAGTGGATCCGGAATAACAGTTGCCTCTCCAGTCTGAACTGTTGTATCTTCTTCTTGAGAATTCATTCTGCACAAGCAACTGGATATTCAAATGTGAAGGTGCACGTTTCCTAAAAGTGTGAACTGTCGTGCAGAACTAATAAAAATAACAAATAAATATAAGTGGAATTAAACTAGTCGACGATTGATCGACTACAAAATTTCAGAACTTGTTAATCTAAAGTTCAAGCATAATATTAATGCAGGCTGGTCAGTTTCAATTCACTATTTCAGTGTTGCTTTAATATTTTACTTGAAATTGATGAGTTGAAAGCACTTCGTTCACACAATTTATTTAAGTTAATTATCTGTTATTAACTAATCTGTCATTTGATGCGGGCAGTCGATGGCAGTATATTCGTCCCAATTTTCTGTAAATGTTGAATTGGACAGATTGTTAGCTTGCAAGTTAAAGTGACCTGTGAATGAATACAATAAAGTTCAACAGTTCAAAGTCCATGCAACGGTTCAAAGTACGAACAAAATTCATACAAGTCATGACTCGCCAACGACTCAAAGATTTTCCTTTTAATTTCTTATGGGTTAAGTCAGGCCATTGGTTTTCTGGCTAACTTGCCCATGACTTAAGGATTAAGGGGCGAGTCAGTTTAGGTTGCCACAATTTTAAGTCAATGATGCTCTAAGTCGGCAGTGCTTTGGGTCAAAGGTCTTGAAACAGAAGAAGGACTCCAATGGAAAAGCAGTGGGAAATTTCCTAAGTACTAACACGGCCACGACTCAAGATTTCAAGCTTTAACTCGGCTACAACCCAGGGTTTGAGTCGTAAAGGTTGCTATGTCGCAGAGAATACATGGTCGCATAAGATTGCTGAATCATACTCAAAACAACGATTCACTCCTAACCCGTTAACTTCTTCTCCTAACCCGTTAATCTTTTCTCCTAACCCACAAGCTTTTTTCTCCTGACCCATTAATCCAGTAACTTCACAGTCCTCAACCTTAATCTTATCACACTACGAAATCGTTATAAATCGCGAGTTATACTGAATCAAATCAAATAGCCTTAAGTCCACCAATAATCCATGCAGCAGTATTTGCATGTCTCAAAGATGTAGATCGTGGGCGGAGATCGATGATGGTGATCGGCGATTGGGAAAAAGAGAAAGTTGCTTACGTGGTGTGAAGCTAGAGATGGTTGGAAGTAAAATTGGGTCTAAATCGCCTTTGAAAGCTTGACAACGTGATAATGGCAGGAATGGCTCAGGGGATAAGTAATGAGAAGAGTGAGATAGGAGGAACGACTCAAGCATTTTATATCTGGAGGTGCTGGAACTCGAATCGGCGCGCCCGGGTTATGATGAGTCCAAGCACACGACTTACGACTTAAGCGTGTGCTTTGAGGGGCAAATGTTAACCCCGTTTCACCCGCAAGTTAAAGAGCACACGAGTTAAGGAGTCTACGAGTTAAAGAGCCCACGAGTTAAGGAGTCTACGAGTTAAAGAGCCTGCGAGTTAAAAGCTTACGAGTTAAGGAGCTAACGACCTAACAGGTCAAGACCTAAACGACTTAGGGAATGTCACGGCTTAAGAAAGTCCACAACTTAAAGACGTTACGACCTAGCGACTTAAAGGAGTGACGACTCAAAGCACTAAAAGGAAGAGTCAACAACATTTAAGTCGCTGCTGACTTATAACTGCAGATAAGTTGCTCACGACCTAAGACTTGGAGACAAGTTCAATACCATGCTGTAATAAGATAACTCGTTGACGACATACGACCGATGATGAGTCGTGTACGACTCATGCTAGCATAAAGGAAGTTGCATTTGGTTAACTCGTGAACGACTTAGAACTTCTATCATTCATTCAAATGGGTGCATAACTTTGGACCAAGCCATAAGCTAAACCAAGTAGGTCGGCCGCGACCTACCATGAGTCATCTACGAGTTATGACTTATCATAAGTCGTGTATGAGTTACGACCTAACTTCGAGAAATGTCTATAAATACGACCCTAGTTCCAACTAGAAATGGACTTTTGGCTCATTCTTTTGAAGTACCGATACTCTGCTGCATTCCAAACCGACTCGACACTCAAAGCTTTCAAGACACGTAGAACGCTACCAACAACTTCAAGAAGGAATCTCGTACATCCGACATGGATTCGAAGACTTTCACTTACATTGAAGTTTAAGATACTCGTTCAAAGTGTTTAGTAATTCAAAGTGTATTGTACTTGGGAAGAATTGTATCGACTTGTAACGAAATCATCAATAAAGATATTCAAAGTGGATGTAGGCAAACTATTAAGCCGAACCACTATAAAATCGCTATTGTTTATTGCTTTTTCTGTGGTTTTCTGCTTATACTCTGTTCCCGAATCATCGGGTGGTGCTTTCACAGCTACACTTTACACACCGGGGTGTTAGCGTTCAAATTCTAGCGTTAACAGATGAAAAGTTATATTTTTATCTGGCAATATCGGTGCTCGCCCAAAGCAATTACACGGATGGACGCTCCTCAATAGCCTTATTCTCCGTGCTAGTGACAGCATTACTCCGTAGTGTTCTTGGCTAGCGTGGGTATAGAGGTAGGGCGTGACAGCTTGGTATCAGAGCCAAACTTCGGAACAATATGGAATATTATAACAAGGATCATCGTCCTAAGTCCATCTTAGGAGTCGTGCTTTAGGATTTACTTCGAGTCTTCGTACCGATTCATCCTATTTTCTTTTATGATTCCTTGTTTTATCTATCAGGATTGCTTTATATTCATTAGTGAATAATCTTCTCCTTGTTCTTCTTTCTTTCTAAAGGAAGAGAAATGTCTAGACCAGGCAGCCCCAGAGCCATACCGTCTAGCACTCCACCCCAGGATGGAGTTTTTATGACTGCTCAACAGCTTCTTGATTTAGTGACAAATGCTCAAACAGCTGGAGCTAACCCGGAACCTACTCACCCTAAATCTGGGTTTGCACGTTTGTGAAACGATTACACCAACCTGGGCGGGAAACCATTTAAAGGTTCTGAAGCTATTATCGAAGTACAGGCTTGGCTAAGGTCATGCGATCGAATCATTTCTCGCATGAATCTTATTGACCTTCACCGAGTTCAGGTGGCCTCTAGTATGCCCCGAGAAAGAGCATTGGACTGGTACGAACTTCTTATTTCTGAGATTAATGAAGCGGATCTCACCTGGGAGCAATTCCGGGAACGCTTCGAGTTAAAATTCGTACCAGAAGCTAAGAAAGTGACGTTGGCTCGACGATTTATAGACCTTGTTCAAGTTGATTCTTCCGTGACTGATTATGTCGCCTCCTTCGAGTCGCTTTCTAAATAAGGGGTTGAATACATCAACACCCCTTTAAAGAAGAACCAGAGGTTCGTCTATGGCTTAAACAGAAATCTCAAGAAGCCATTACTTCTAAAGTTAGAAGTTTCTTTCGACCAACTCGTTGATATCGCTCTTCGTCTTGAAAAGGCGGATAGGGAGAATGATGTTGAAGTGGTGGGTTCCAAACCAAACTTCAACAACAAGAAGAGGCCAAACAAATTCAAAGTCCCTTATCCCAATAAGAAAGGGAGGCAAGCAACTCCTGCTGCAAAGACATTTTCCTCTACAGAAGGGAAATGCTTTAACTGTGGTTATAGAGACCATTTTGCGAACAAGTGTTCAAAGCCTCGTACTTGTCGCTATTGTAAAAGCCCGGACCATTTTATGCATGTATGTCCCAAACTTAAAAATAGGAAGGAGGGAAAGCTTAATGTTGCTCAAGCCCCTGGCAACACATCTCGTGGTCAAGGTATATCTCATTTTATCCTTGATGGAATTATTATATTTCGTGATCAACCGATTCGAGTTCTTTTTGATACGGGTGCGTCCCATTCTTTTATATCAAAAGAGCTTGTTAATACTTTTTCTTTGGATGTTTTTTGTTTAATGACTTCTTTGAGAATTGCGAATCCGATGGGTGGATCCGCAACAATCAGTTTATTGTGTAAAGATGTCGAGATTATTTTGGGTGATTTTCCTTTCCTAGCTTATTTGCATGTCATGCGTTATTTAGGCTTTGGAATGATTTTGGGAATGGATTGGCTTAACCGTTATGAAGCTCATATCCTATGTCCTAAGCGGACTATTCATCTTCGACATCCTCAATCTGTTAAGCAGATTTCTGTTAACCTTAAAGATTCGGATTCCATCTTGGTTGCATCTTTATATTCTTTAAATCCTCGTGGTGACGATAATGATGATGAGGAAGATATTATTTCTCTTATTCACGTTGTTCGTGAATTTTCCGACATATTCGAGCCCGTTTTAGGATTACCACCTAAGCGAGCAATTGAATTCAGAA
Organism: Allium cepa; assembly: GCA_030765085.1. Taxonomy (NCBI): domain Eukaryota; kingdom Viridiplantae; phylum Streptophyta; class Magnoliopsida; order Asparagales; family Amaryllidaceae; genus Allium; species Allium cepa. The sequence continues at coordinate 891,135,808 of CM060931.1, forward strand.
TTAATCTCATTCCTGGAGCTCAACCTGTCACTCGTCCTCCTTATCGTTTGTCCAATAAAGAAAATGAGGAGATGCGCATACAATTATCCGATTTGGAAACGAAGCAATTTATTCGCTCAAGTTCCTCTCCTTGGGGAGCTTCGGCTATTTTCGTGAAGAAATCCGATGGTACACTTAGGCTTTCCGTTGACTACTGCAAGCTTAATGATCTTACTATCAAAAACAAATATCCTTTACCTCGGATTGATGATCTATTCGATCAACTTAGTGGTACTAAAGTCTTTTCGCAATTGGACTTAGCTACTGGATTCCATCAGCTTCGTATTGCAGAGGATAGCATTCCTTTGACATCGTTCCATACTCGTTATGGATCTTATGAATGGCTTGTTATGCCATTTGGTCTAAAGAATGCTCCGGCTTATTTCGTTGACTTATGAATAGAGTTTTCAAAGACTTCCTCGATCGGTTTGTTCTCATCTTCATTGATGATATTCTTGTGTATTCTAAAACCGAGGAGGAACATGAGAAGCATCTTCGGATTGTGTTGGCAACTCTTTGGAGTAATCAATTGAAAGAAATTTTTTCTAAATGCCACTTTTGGCAATCTCATGTGAAGTTTCTCGGTCATATTATTTCTGAATCCGGAATTTCCGTGGATCCTTCAAAGATTGAAGCGATTCAAGATTGGAAAAGACCTGAAAGTATGACGGAGATCCGTAGTTTCCTTGGATTGGCAGGTTATTACCGTCGTTTTATCAAGGACTTTTCTAAGATTGTCGTGCCTCTCACTAGCTTAACGAAGAAAGGTATTAAATACATTTGGTTGGACAAATGTGAAACTTCTTTTCTGAAACTAAAGGAACTCCTTTCAGATGCTCCCATTCTTGTTATTCCCGATGGGAATCAAGATTTCGTTATTTATACTAATGCTAGTCGCATTGGTTTGGGTGCCATTCTTATGCAAAAAGATCGTGTTATTGCTTATGCTTCAAGGCAATTGAAGTCGGCCGAGACTAGATATGCCACACATGATTTAGAGCTCGCGGCTATTGTTTTCGCTCTTCGAATTTGGCATCATTATCTATTGGGGGAGAAATTTATTCTTTATACCAATCATAAGTCTTTGAAGTATTTATTCTCTCAAAAGAAACTTAATTTGCGTCAACAACGATGGCTCGAATTTCTTGCACCGTATGATCTTGATATCCTTTATACTCCCGGTAAGGGTAATCGTGTCGCCGATGCTCTTAGTCGCAAGCAACAAGCGGTTGTTTCCATGATGATATCTGAATGGAGTGATCTCGAGATTTTATGCACTTGTGAGATTCAAGATCGTGTTTCCGACTTATGTCCTTCTCTTGTTTTATGTAGCCTTGAGGCACATCCTTCTGTTTTAGACCGCATTCTTGAAGCTCAAAGGCTAGATCCCGACTTGGCTCTTCATGGCCAAAATTTTAAGGATAAAATTGATATTGAAGGTTTGAAAGACTTTGATATCGATTCTCCTGACGGCATTCGGAAATTTGGTAGACTTATCGTGCCAAATATTAGTGATCTTCGTAAAGATATTTTAGAAGATTCCCATCGTTCTAAATTTACCATTCATCCCCGTAGTAGTAAGATGTACGCGAATATGAAGCGACTTTATTATTAGGAGGGAATGAAACTTGACATCGCTAACTTCGTTAAGCGTTGCATGACTTGCCAACTCGTTAAGGTCGAACATCAAAGGACCGGTGGGTTATTGCAACCTTTAGAAATTCCAATTTGGAAGTGGGACCAGATTTCCATGGATTTTATAGATGGCCTTCCCTGTTCTCATTCGGGTCATGATAGCTTATGGGTGATTGTTGATAGGCTTCCTAAATCCGCCCACTTTATTCCCGTTCAATCTAATCAAACCGTACCTCTTTTAGCCAAACTTTTTATTAAAGAAATTGTTAAATTGCATGGAGTTTCTACTTCTATTGTTAGTGATCGTGATCCATTGTTTACTAGTGGATTTTGGAAGAGTCTTCAAAAAGCTTTGGGAACGAAGCTTAAGTTTAGCACCGCTTATCATACTCAGTCCGATGGACAAACCGAGCGTGTGAATCAAACTCTTGAAGATGTTCTTCGTGCATGTGTTCTTGATTTTGGCGGAAGTTGGGAAGATCATATTTCACTTGTTGAATTTTCCTATAATAATAGCTTCCAATCTAGTATTGGTATGGCACCTTTCGAGGCACTCTATGGTAGGCCATGCCGATCTCCTTCTTGTTGGCTTGATGCCGCTGAGAAACTGTTTTTAGGTCCAGATCTTATTCGTGATTCCACAGAAAAGATTGAACTTATTCGATATAGGATGAAAGAAGCCCAAAGTAGACAAAAATCCTATGCCTATAACCGGAGAAGGAAGTTAGAGTTTTCTGTGGGAGATCTTGTGTTCATTCGTGTGTCACCTATAAAAGGTGTTGTGCGTTTCAGTCGATCGGGAAAGTTAGCGCCTCAATATATTGGGCCATTTCCTATCACTGAACGTATTGGTTCCATGGCATATCGCCTTTTATTACCGGCTCAATTTTCTGCTATTCATGACGTGTTTCACGTTTCTTAACTTCGGAAGTGTCTTCGAGATTCTTATTCTATTCTTGAGCCCGGTGTTGTGGAAGAGATTGAAGTTTCGCCTAATTTAACTTACGAGCAACATCCTATTCGTATCATTGCTTCGGAGGTCAAACGACTTCGAAATAAAAATGTTCCTCTTGTTAAAGTTCAATGGTCCTCAAATCCTAAGGATTGTTCTTGGGTATCTAGGGAATTCATCGAGCGAACACATCCGGACTTACTCTCTCGTGCTCTTTAAGGTGAACTTATTTCGAATTTCTTCTTTTGTGTTGATATGCATCTATGGTTGTTAATATTAGTTCATTTATTCCTTATGATTGCGTGGACGCAATTTCTTTAAGGAGGGGAGTCTGTAACAACCCGCATATGTTATGATTTATATATTTAAATGTTTTATTTAAATATGGTATCGTAGTCGGATTTTAGTCCGAAAAGCTACTTTTTGAATACGGTCGAATTAGGACTCGGGACCACTCCCATTTAGTTTAAAATGTCGTTTGCAACCTTTTTGAGTATAAGCTTCGATAAGTTTGGAGAAAGTTGAATTTTGCTACTTTTTGCTTAGGGCTTTGGTTTGGGCTGAGCCCAGTAACCCCACTTATGTATTCAGTCCCAACTCCACTTCAACTCCTCATTTACTTCATTTCCAATTCCTAATACTCAAGCTTTAGCAACAATGGTGGGAGAGATGGGAAATTAAAACTCAAGCCCTAGTTTTCTTTTGCAAATCAAGCTCTAGCTCCAAACTAATAGAAGAACCCATTGGTAAGCTTCTCTTCTTCTTCTCCAACTCATTCTCTTATCATTTCAGAAATTCCTAAACCTAACTTTGGGAATGTTCTTGTTTTAAAGCTTAGAATCAAGCTTATTGAGTTGGATTTGAAGAGTGGTTGATTCTCCTTTGCTTTCAAGCTTCTTCTTTATTTGTGTGATTTCAAAGGTGAGATTTTTATCTCACATCTATGACTATAATTATCTTTGGTTGTTGGGTATGAATTCCTAACACTTCTTCATGTGCATTTGCTCTTGATTTGGATTGGTTTTGTGAATATTCCAATTTTTGGGTTTTTAAGTCAAATTTGTGTGAAATCCTTTTATGGATGTTTGGTCATGCTTTTGGTGATGCATCGAGGAGCATATAGGGTCGGGTTGCCGATTGGCATAAACCCTTAGAGCCAATGTTCGTCCGGATGCATTTTGGAAGAGTTTGCTCTTCATTTGGATAGGCGGAAAAACAGCCCAGGCATGATTCAGTCGACTGAAACCTCTGTTCAGTCGACCGAACCTGGAACCCGAAAGTTTCCAGGCATGATTCAGTCGACTGAATACTCTGTTCAGTCGACTAAAACTGGAAACAGAAAGTTTCCTGAACCTGGAAAATTTCTAGGCACAGGGTCAGTCGACTGAAAACTCTGTTCAGTCGACTGAACCTGCTGTTTGAGTCCATTTTGCCTTTTTGGATTGAATTTCCAATTTAAATCGATTCATGATGATCCTATTTGTTGTTATCATTTATTATGACTCCTTTTTAGGGATTTTTGAATATCCATTTCGATGGATTCTTTATCGGTTTCTTTGGATTTTGTTCACATCTTCGTATGTGAATTTTAGTGATTGATTGTTCCTACAATCTTCTTTGTGATTTGTCACTTTAAAAATATAAAGGTTTCGATACTAATAGTAAATATCAAAACTCTTTCTTCAAATGATTTCAACACTATTTTATTACAAAGCTCGTTTTCTCAGACCGATTTCCAATCTATTAGTATATACAAACCTTTACCTCACTCATATGAGAAATCTAATTAAACGACTTAGTAAAACAAGTGGTATGAAACGCTTGCGTTTACTTCGTCGGTTAATTCTTGGACTTGTTCGATTGAATCTCTTGTGATTATTTTCTAGTAGAGATCTACAATTTGTTCGTAAATATTTAAGTTAAGCTAGTGGTTATGGGACATGAAGCTAAGCTCATATATTTACTAGCTTACTGTAATTGACACTTCTTGATGATCATGACGATCATTTTTTTTGCGATTTAGACTAGTAATGTGCGATGTCTCTTTGTCTGCGAGAGAGCCTAAACCCCGTTTTGTGGAGTTTCGACTCAAATTGATGGGGTAGCGCCCCATGGTCTTCGGGCCGTTCGTGTGTCAAAAAAATAAAATTAATGGCTAGCTACCATGAGATAGCGTCTCGTTCGTGTGATACATATGTTGGTGAGTTTTCATGCTCTCGTTCGTGTGATAGGCCTCCCCCCTATTTTGTGTGATTTCTGGATTTCGTGTGTCGAATTCTGGAACTTTCTTCTTCACCTATTTTTGTGATTTCTATTGATATGATTTATCAATTTTTGTGCATACGTGAATTCGTGTGTCATTGTCTGGATTTCTTGAGATGATTTCTAGAATTTGTGCTTCACCAATTTTCGTGATTTCCATTGATAAGTTTTATCAATATTTGTGCATTGGTGAATTTGTGTGTCATTGACTTTTGTGATTGGCATTGATGTAATCGTCAATATTTATGATTTGGTGAACGAAATAACTAGTATGACATTTTCTTTGATTCTTGTGTAGATTTGGTGATATTGATTAATCTCTTGTTGATTTTCAATTACTTATATATATCACAGCTTGGCATTGTGATTATTATGTGTTTTGTCATATCTCTTATTCTATATCATTTCACCTGATATTTATAGTTAGACCGATCCGTTTATTATTTTCTTATTAAATAATACTCGGGTCAGACCGAGATGTTATAGGTGCTTCAGCTTGACTTCTCACTTGGGATTGATTTCTCTGACTTTTGGCTAACTACTTAGATTAGTAGTTTATTTTGTTGTATACACTTGAGATATAGACTCATAGTTGTATTCTTTTGTATAGCACGTGTTGCTATTCTTTTGTATTATTGTAGATATTTTTGACCACTATTCTGATATACACTTTCATGTGTTAATTATATATTCATATCTTCTTCCGCCTTTGTGATATGAATTATCTGTGAATGATTTATGTTATGCTTATTTCTATATTTGTTTTCGAAGATTACTATAGCCACTGCGTAGTAGCTTTGAGTTTGTGTCGGTATGTCGGATTTCCTCTTGTGATGAAAAGTTATATTTTTATCTGGCAATATCAGTGCTCGCCCAAAGCAATTACACAGATGGTCGCTCCTCAACAGCCTTATTCTCCGTGCTAGTTGATAGCATTACTCCGTAGTGTTCTTGGCTAGCGTGGGTATAGAGGTGCGGCGTCACAGTTTTGTTTTAAGCTATTGGAAGACGTTTTTTTAAAAGGTAAAAATAGGCAATTTCTTAAGTTATAGTACAACATTTTGTCTATTTTACAGCGTTATGTTTTAAGCTATTGGTTTTCTTTTAAAAAAGGTAAAAAGGGGTAATTTCTTAAGATATAGTACAACATTTTGTATATTTTACAGCTTTAAGCTATTAGAAGTAGTTTTAAAAAAAAAGGTAAAATGGGGTAATTTCTTAAGTTATAGTACGGCATTTTGTCTTTTTTACAGCGTTTTGTTTTAAGCTATTAGAAGTAGTTTTTTTTTAAAAAAGGTAAAAAGGAGTAATTTCTTAAGTCATAATACAGCGTTTTGTCTATTTTACCGCGTTTTGTTTTAAGCTATTAGAAGTAGTTCTTTTTTTAAAAAAAAGGTAAAAAGGGGTATTTTCTTAAGTTATAGTACGGCTTTTTGTCCATTTTACAATGTTTTGTATTAAGCTATTGGAAATAGTTTTTTTTAAATAGGTAAAAAGGGGTAATTTTTAAGTTATAGTACAGCATTTTGTCTATTTTATAGCGTTTTGTTTTAAGCTAATGTAAGTTGTTCTTTTGTTAGAAAAGGTAAAAAGGGGTAATTTCTTAAGTTATAGTACAACATTTTTTCTATTTTATAGCATTTTTTTTAATTTATTGGAAGTAGTTTTTTTTTAAAAAATAATAAAGGGGGGTAATTTCTTAAGTTATAGCACAACATTTCCCCCATTTTACAGCGTTTTGTTTTAATCTATTGGAAGTTATTTTTAAAATAAAAAGGTAAGCATGGGTAATTTCTTAAGTTATAGTATAGCATTTTGTCTATATTACAGCGTTTTGTTTTAGGATATTGGACGCAGTTTTCTCTTTTTTACAAACGGTAAAAAGGGATAATTTCTTAAGTTCTAGTATAACATTTTGTCTATTTTACAGCGTTTTGTTTTAGGCTATTGGATATAATTTTTTTATAAAAAAAAGGTAAAAGGGGGAAATTTTTTAAGTTACATACAACATTTTGTCTTTTTTACAGCGTTTTTTTATAAGCTATTGGAAGTAGTTTTTTTAAAAAAAAGGTAAAAATAGGTAATTTCTCAAGTTATAGTGCAGCATTTTGCCTATTTTACAGTGTTTTGTTTTAAGCTATTGGAAGTAGTTTTTTTTTAAAAAAAAGGTAAAAAGAGGTAATTTCTTAAGTTATAGTATAGCATTTTGTCTATTTTACAACGTTTTGTTTTAAGCTATCAGAAGTAGGGTTTTTTTAAAACAGGTAAAAGGGGGTATTTTCTTAAGTTATAGTACAGCATTTTTTCTATTTTACCGCATTTTGTTTTAAGCTATTGGAAGTAGTTTTTTTAAAAAAAAAGGTAAAAAGGGGTAATTTGTTAAGTTACAGTACATCATTCTGTCTATTTTACATCGTTTTGTTTTAAGCTATTGCAAGTAGAATTTTTTTTAAAAAAAAAGGTAAAAGGGGAAAAAAATTTAAGTTATAGTACAACATTTTGTCTATTTTACAACGTTTTGCTCTAAGATATTGGAAGTAGTTTTTTATTAAAAAAAGGTTAAAAGGGATGATATCTTAATAATAGTACAGTTTTTGTCTATTTTACAGCGTTTTTTAAAGCTATGGGAAGTAGTTATTTTTTTTAAAAAGGTAAAAAGGGGTAATTTCTAAAGTTATAGTACAAGATTTTGTATTTTTTGCAGCACTTTGTTTTAAGCTATCAGAAGTAGTTTTTTTTAAAACAGGTAAAAGGGGGTAATTTCATAAGTTATAGTACGACATTTTGTCTATTTTACAACGTTTTGTTTTAAGCTATTGGAAGTAGTTTTTTTTAAGAAAAAGGTAAAAGGGGGTAATTTGTTAAGTTATAGTACAACATTCTGTCTATTTTACAACATTTTGTTCTAAGCTATAAAAAGTAGTTTTTTTTTAAAAAAAATACGCAAAACGGTAAATTTTTTTAAGTTTTGTACAACATTTTGTCTATTTTTAAGCTATTGGAAGTATTTTTTTAAAAAAAATGGGTAATTTCTTAAGTTATAGTACAACATTTTGTCTGTTTTACAGTGTTTTGTTTTAAGCTATTGAAACTAGTTTTTTTTTAAAAAGGTTAAAAGGGTATTTTCTTAAGTTATAGTACAACAATTTGCGTTTTTTACAGCATTTTGTTTTAAGCTATTGGAAGTAGTTTTTTTTTAAACAGGTAAAAGTGGGTAAGTTCTTAAGTTATAGTACAACGTTTTGTCTATTTTACAGCGTTTTGTTTTAAACTATTGAAAGTAGTTTTTTTTTAAAAGGTAAAAGGGGGTTACTTGTTAAGTTATAGTACAACATTCTGTCTATTTTACAGCATTTTGTTCTAAGCTATGGGAAGTAGTTTTTTTTTTTAAAAAAAAAGATAAAAAGGAAAAATAATTTAAGCTATAGTATTACATTTTGTCTATTTTACAGCGTTTTGTTTTAGGCTATTATAAGTAGTTTTTTTTAAAAAAAAGGTAAAAGGGGTAATTTCTTAAGTTATATTACAGCATTTTGTCTATTTTACAATGCTTTGTTTTAAGCTATAGGAAGCAGTTTTTTTTTAAAAAAAAAAGGTAAAAATGGGTCATTTCTTAAGTTATAGTACAACATTTTGCCTATTTTATTTTAAGCTTTTTGAAGTAGTTTTTTCTTAAAATAAGTAAAAGGGGTAATTCCTTAAGTTATAGTACAACATTTTGTCTTTTTTACAACGTTTTGTTTTAAGCTATTGGAAGTAGTTTTTTTTTAAAAGGTAAAAGGGGGTAATTTGTTAAGTTATAGTACAACATTTTGTCTATTTTACAGCGTTTTGTTTTAAGCTATTGGAAGTAGTGTTTTTGTTGAAAAAAAAAGTAAAAAGGGTTAATTTCTTAAGTTATAGTACATCATTTTGTCTATTTTACAGCGTTTTGTTTTAAGCTATTGGAAGAATTTAAAAAAAAAGGTAAAAAGGGGAATTTTTTAAGTTATAGTACAACATTTTGTCTATTTTACAACATTTTGTTTTAAACTATTGGAAGTAGTTTTATTTTAAAACGGTATAAGGGGTAATTTCTTAAGTTATAGAATAGCATTTTTTCTATTTTATAGCGTTTTGTTTTAAGCCATTGGAAGTAGTTTTTTTAAAAGGTAAAAATGGGCGATTTCTTAAGTTATAGTATAACATTTTGTTTATTTTACAACGTTTTGTTTTAAGCTATTGCAAGTAGTTTTTTTTATAAAAAAGGTAAAAAGGATTAATTTCTTAACCTATAGTACAACATTTTGTCTATTTTACAACATTGTGTTTTAAGCTATTTGAAGTGGTTTTTTAAAAAAGGTAAAAAGGGGTGATTTCTTAAGTTATAGTACAACATTTTGTCTATTTTACAGCGTTTTGTTTTAAGCTATTGGAAGTAGTTTTTTTATAAAAAAAAGTAAAAAGGGGTAATTTCTTAAGTTATGGTGTTGCATTTTGTCTATTTTACGCCGTTCGTTTTAAGCTATTGGTAGTAGTTTTTTTTTAAAAGGTAAAAAGAGGTAATTTATTAAGTTATAGTGCAGCATTGTCAATTTTACAGCGTTTTGTTTTAAGCTACTAGAAGTAATTTTTTATTTTAAAATAAAAAGGTAAAAGGGGTAATTTATTAAGTTATAATACAACATTTTGTCAATTTTACGGCTTTTTTTAAGCTATTGGAAGTAGTTTTTTTTTAAAAAAAAAGGTAAAAGTGGGTAATTTTTTAAGTTATAGTACAGCATTTTGTCTATTTTATAGCGTTTTGTTTTAAGCTATTTGAAGCAGTTTTTAAAAAAAAAAAGGCAAAAGGGGTAATTTCTTAAGTTATAGTACAGCATGTTATCTATTTTACAGCATTTTGTTTTAACCTATTTGAAGTATTTTCTTTAAAAAGGTAAAAGGGGGTAATTTCTTAAGTTATAGTACAATATTTTTTCTATTTTACCGTGTTTTGTTTTAAACTATTGGAAGTAGTTTTTTTAAAAAAAGGGGAAAAAGTGTAATTTCTTAATTTAAAGTACAACAGTTAGTCTATTTTACAGCGTTTTGTTTTAAGCTGTTTGAGGTAGTTATTTTAAGAAAAGGTAAAAATGGGTAATTTCTTAAGTTATAGTACATCATTTTTTCTATTTTACAACGTTTTGTTTTAAGCTATTGGAAGTAGTTTTTTTGGAAAAAAGGTAAAAAGAAATAAGTTCTTAAGTTATAGTACACATTTTGTCTATTTTACAGCGTTTTGTTTTAAACTATTGGAAGTAGGTTTTTTTAAAAAGGTAAAAGGGTTAATTTTTAAGTTTTAGTACAGCATTCCGTCGATTTTAAATCGTTTAGTTTTAAGCTATTGGAATAAGTTTTTTTAAAAAAAGGTAAAAAGGGGTAATTTCTTAAGTAATAGCACAACATTATGTCTATTTTATAGTGTTCTGCTTTAAGCTACTGGAAGTAGTTTTTTTTTTAAAAGGTAAAAGGGGTAATTTCTTAAGTTACACTACATCATTTTGTCTATTTTACAGCGTTTTGTTTTAAGCTATTGGTAATAGGTTTTTTAAAAAAAGGTAAAAGGTGTAATTTCTTAAGTTATAGTCTAGCATTTTGTCTATTTTACAGCATTTTGTTTTAAGCTATTGGAAGAATTTTTTTTTAAAAAAAAGGTAAAAATGGGTAATTTCTTAAGTTATAGTAAATCATTTTGTTTAGTTTACAGCGTTTTGTTTTAAGCTATTTGAAGTAGTTTTTTTTGAAAAAAATGGTAAAAAGTGGTAATTTCTTAAGTTATTCTACAATATTTTTTCGATTTTACAGCCTTTTGTTTTAAGCTATTGGAAGTAGTTTTTTTTTAAAAAATATAAAAGAGGTTATTTCTTAAGTTATAGTACAGCATTTTGTCTATTTTACCGCGTTTTGTTTTAAGCTATTTGAAGTAGTTTTTTTATAAAAATAGATAAAAAGGGGTAATTTCTTAAGTTATAATACAGCATTTTGTTTATTTTACAGCTTTTTATTTTAAGCTATTGGAACTAGTTTTTAAAAAAAATGTAAAAGGGGGTAATTTCTTAAGTTATAGTACAACATTTTGTCTATTTTACAGCGTTTTGTTTTAAGCTATTGGAAGTAGTTTTTTTTTTAAATGTAAAATGGGTAATTTCTTAAGTTATATTACAACATTTTGTCTATTTTCTAGCGTTTTGTTTTAAGCTATTGGAAGCATTTTTTTAAAAGATAAAAAGGGTAATTTCTTAAGTTATAGTACAACATTATGTCTATTTTACAACGTTTTGTTCTAAGCTATTGGAAGTAATTTTTTAAAAAAAAATGGTAAAAAGGGGTAATTTCTTAAGTTATAGTACAACATTTTGTCTATTTTACATCGTTTTATTTTAAGCTATTTGAAGTAGTTTTTTTTAAAATAAGTTAAAAAAAGGTAATTTCTTAAGTAATAGTAAAACATTTTGTCTATTTTACAGCGTTTTGTTTTAAGCTATTTGAAGTAGTTTATTTTAATAAAAGGTAAAAAAGGGTAATTTCTTAAGTTATAGTACAACATTTTTTCGATTTTACAGCCTTTTGTTTTAAGCTATTGGAAGCAGTTTTTTTTCAAAAAAAAGGTAAAAAAGGTAATTCTTAAGTTATAGTACAGCATTTTGTCAACTTTGCAGCGTTATGTTTTAAGCTATTTTTTTATAAAAATATGTTAAAAGAGGTTATTTCTTAAGTTATAGTACAACATTTTGTTAATATTACAGCATTTTGTTTTAAGCTATTGCAACTAGTTTTTTTGAAAAGTTAAAAGGGGGTAATTTCTTAAGTATAGTACAGCATTTTGTCTATTTTACAGCGTTTTATTTTAAGCTATTGGAAGTAGTTTTTTTTTTTAAATGTAAAAGGGGTAATTTCTTAAGTTATAGTTCAACATTTTGCCTATTTTATAGCGTTTTGTTTTAAGCTATTGAAGTATTTTTTTTTAAATATAAAAAGGGTAATTTCTTAAGTTATAGTATAACATTTTGTCTACTTTACAGCGTTTTGTTTTAAGCTATTGGAAGTATTTTTTTTTAAAAGATAAATGGGGAAAATTTTTAAGTTATAGTACAACATTATGTCTATTTTACAACGTTTTGTTTTAAGCTATTGTAATTAGTTTTCTAAAAAAAAGGTAAACAGGAGTAATTTCTCAAGTTATAGTACAACATTTTGTCTATTTTACAGCGTTTTGTTTCAAGCTATTAGAAATAGTTTTTTTAAAAAGGTAAAAAGGGGTAATTTCTTAAGTTATAGTGTAGCATTTTATGTATTTTACAGCGTTTTTGTAAGCTATTGGAAGTAGTTTTTTTATAAAAAAAGGTAAAAAGGGAAGTTATAGTACATCGTTCTGTCTATTTTATAGCGTTTTGTTTTCAGCCATTGGAAGTAATTTTTTTTAAAAAAAAGTTAAAAAGGGGTAATTTCTTACGTTATTGTATAGCATTTTGTCTATTTTACAGCATTTTGTTTCAAGCTATTGGAAGTAATTTTTTAAAAAAAAGGTAAAAAGAGGTAATTTCTTCAGTTAATAGTACAACATTTTGTCTACTTTGTAGTGTTTTGTTTTAAGCTATTGGGAGTAAGGGTTAATTTCTTGAGTTATAGTACAACATTTCGCCTATTTTACAGCGTTTTGTTTTAAGCTATTGAAAGATTTTTTTTAAAAGGTAAAAATGGGTAATTTCTTAAGTTATTGTACATCATTTTGTCTTTTTTGCAGCGTTTTGTTTTGGCAATTGGTAGTAGCTCTTTTTAAAAGGGTTAAAAGGGGTAATTTTTTAAGTTATAGTACAGCATTTTGTCTATTATACAGCGTTTCGTTTTAAACTATTGGAAGTAGTTTTTTTTTTTAAAAAATGTAAAAAGGGGTAATTTCTTAAGTCATATTACAATATTTTGTTTTAAGCTATTGGAAGTAGTTTTTTTTAAAAAAAGGTAAAAATAGGTAATTTCTTAAGTTATAGTACATCATTTTATCTATTTAACACCGTTTTGTTTTAAGCTATTGGATGTATATTTTTTTAAAAAGGTAAAAAGGAGTAATTTTTTAAGTTATAGTAAAACATTTTGTCTATTTTACAGCGTTTTGTTTTAAGCTATTGGAAGTAGTTTATTTTTGAAAAGGTAAAAAGGGGTAATTTCATATATTATAGTATAGCATTTTGTCTATTTTACAGCGTTTTGTTTTAAGCTATTAGAAGTAGTTTTTTTTTAAAAATGTGAAAAGGGGTAATTTCTTAAGTTATTGTACAACATTTTGTCTATTTTACAACGTTTTGTTTAAGCTATTGGAAGTAGTTTTTTTAAACAAGGTAAAAAGGGGTAGATTCTTAAGTTATAGTACAACATTTTGTCTATTTTACAGCATTTTGTCTATTTTACAGCGTTTTGTTTTAAGCTATTAGATGTAGTTTTTTTTTTAAAATGGTGAAAAGGGGTAATATCTTAATTCATAGTACAACATTTTGCCTATTTTACAGCGTATTGTTTTAAGCTATGGAAGTAGTTTTTAATAAAAGGTAAAAAATGGTAATTTCTTAACTTATAGTACAACATTTCTTCTATTTTACAGCGTTTTGTTTTAAGCTATTGGAAATAGTTTTTTTAGAAAGGTAGAAGGGGTGATTTAATAAGTTATAGTACAGCATTTTCTTTATTTTATAGTGTTTTGTTTTAAGCTATTGGAAGTAATTTTGTTTAAAAAAAAGGTAAAATGGGGTAATTTCTTAAGTTATAGTATAGCATTTTGTCTATTTTACAGCGTTTTGTTTTAAGCTATTGGAAGTAGTTTTTTAAAAAAAATGTAAAAAGGGATAATTTCTTAAGTTATAGTACATCATTTTGTCAATTTTACAGCGTTTTCTTTTAAGCTATTGGAAGTAGTTTTTTTAAAAAAAAAATGTAAAAAAGGGTAATTTCTTAAGTTATAGTACATCATTTTGTTAATTTTACAGCGTTTTGTTTTAAGCTATTGGAAGTAGTTTTTTTTAGAAAGGCAGAAGGCGGTAATTTTTAAGTTATAGCACAACATATTGTGTATTTTACAGCGTTTTGTTTTAAGTTATTGGAAGTAGTTTTTTTAAAAAAAAGGTAAACAGGGGTAATTTCTTAAGTTATAGTACAGAGCTTTTTCTATTTTACAGCGTTTTGTTTCAAGCTATTGGAAGTAGGTTTTTTTAAAAAAGAAGGTAAAAAGGGGTATTTTCTTAAGTTATAGTATAGCATTTTGTGTAATTTTCAGCGTTTTTTAAGCTATTGGAAGTTGTTTTTTTAAAAAAAGTTAAAAAGGGAAGTTATCGTACATCATTTTGTCTATTTTACAGCGTTTTGTTTTCAGCTATTGGAAGTATTTTTTTAAAAAAAGGTAAAAGGGGGTAATTTCTTAAGTTATTGTACAGCATTTTGTATATTTTACAGCGTTTTGTTTCAGGCTACTGGAAGTATTTTTTAAAGAAAAGGTAAAAAGTGGTAATTTCTTAAGTTAATAGTACAACGTTTTGTCTACTTTGCAGCGTTTTGTTTTAAGCTATTGGAAGTAAATTTTTTTAAAAAAATGTAAAAGGGGGTAATTTCTTAAGTTATAGTATAGCATCTTATGTATTTTACAGCGTTTTTTTAAGTTATTGGAAGCAGTTTTTTTAAAAAAAGGTAAAAAGGGAAGTTATAATACATCATTTTGTCTATTTTACAATGTCTTGTTTTCAGCTATTAGGGGTAGTATTTTTTAAAAAAAAGTTAAAAAGGGGTAATTTCTTAACTTATTGTATAGCATTTTGTCTATTTTACAGCGTTTTGTTTCAAGCTATTGGAAGCATTCTTAAAAAAGGGTAAAAATGGGTAATTTCTTAAATTATAGTACAACATTTTTCTGTTTAACAGCGTTTAGTTTTAAGCTATTGGAAGTAGCTTGTTTTATAAAAAACATAAAAAGTGGTAATCTCTTAAGTTATAGTACAACACTTTTATCTATTTTACAAAATTTTGTTTTAAGCTATTGGAAGTAGTTTTTTTTAAAAGGTAAAAAGAGGTAATTTCTTAAGTTATAGTATGACATTTTGTCTATTTTACAGCATTTTGTCTATTTTACAGCGTTTCGTTTATGCTATTAGAATTAGTTTTTTGAAAAAAAGGTAAAAATGGGTAATTTCTTAATTCATAGTACATCATTTTGCCTATTTTACTGCGTTTTCTTTTAAGCTATAAAAGTAGGGTTTTTGAAAAAGGTAAAAGGGGTAAATTCTTAACTTATAGTACAACATTTTTTCTATTTTGCAATGTTTTGTTTTATACTATTGGAAGTAGTTTTTTATAAAAGGCAAAAAGGGTTAATTTCATAAGTTATAGCACAACATTTTCTTTATTTTATAGTGTTTTGTTTTAAGCTACTGGAAGTAATTTTGTTTACAAAAAAGGTAAAATGGGGTAATTTCTTAAGTTATAGTATATCATTTTGTCTATTTTACAGCGTTTTGTTTTAAGCTATTGGAAGTAGTTTTTTTTTAAAAAGGTGAAAAGGGTAATTTCTTAAGTTATAGTACATCATTTTTTTCTATTTTACAGCGCTTTGTTTTAAGCTATTGGAAGTAGTTTTTTTTTTAAAAAGGATAAAAATGGGTAATTTCTTAAGTTAGAGTACAACATTTTGTCTATTTTACAGCGTTTTGTTTTAAGCGATTGGAAGTTGTTTTTTTTAGAAAAGGTAAAAAGAGGTAATTTCTTAAGTTATAGTACAGCATTTTTTCTATTTTACAGCGTTTTTCTAAGCTATTGGAAGTAGTTTTTTTTTTAAAATGTAAAAAGGGGTAATTTCTTAAGTTATAGTACAACATATTGCCTATTTTACAGTGTTTTGTTTTAACCTATTAGAAGTAGCTTTTTATTAAAAGTAAAAAGGGGTAATTTCTTAAGTTAGAGTACATCATTTTATCTTTTTTACCTCGTTTTGTTTTAAGCTATTGGAAGTAGTTTTTTAAAAAAAGGTAAAAAGGGGTAATTTCTTAAGTTGTAGCACAGTATTTTTGTCTATTTTAAATCGTTTTGTTTTTAAACTACTGGAAGTAGTTTTTTAAAAAAAGGTAAAAAGGGGTAATTTTTTAAGTTATAGTACAACATTTTCTCTATTTTACAGCATTTTATTTTAAGCTATTGGAAGTAGTTTTTTTAAAGGAAAAGTAAAAGGGGGTTTGAGTTAGAGCACATCATATTGTCTTGTTTACAACGTTTTGTTTTAAGATATTGGAATTAGTTTTTTTTTCAAAAAAAGGTAAAAATGGGTAATTTCTTAAGTTATAGTACAACATTTTTATCTATTTTACAACATTTTGTTTTAAGCTATTGGAAGTGTTTTTTTTTTAAAAAAGTAAAAAGCATTAATTTCTTAATTTATAGTACAACATTTTGTCTATTTTACAGCGTTTTGTTTTAAGCATTGGATGTAGATTTTTTTTTTTAAATGGTAAAAAGGGGTAATTTTTAAAGTTATAGTACAACATTTTGTCTATTTTACAGCGTTTTGTTTTAAGCCATTGGAGGTTATTTTTTAAAAAAAAATAAAAAGGGATAATTTCTTAAGTTAGAGTACAGCATTTTGTCTTTTTTACAGCGTTTTTAAAGCTATTGGAAGTAGTTTTTTTCACAAAGGTAAAAAGGGGTAATTTCCTTAAGTTAAAGTACAGCATTTTTGCCTATTTTACAGCGTTTTATTTTAAGCTATTGGAAGTAGATTTTTTTAAAAAAAGGGTAAAAAAAGGTTAATTTCTTAATTGATTGTACAACTTTTTGTCTATTTTATAGCATTTTGTTTTATGCTATTGGAAGTAGTTTTTTTTTTAAATGGCAAAAATGGGTAATTTCCTAAATTATAGCATAGCATTTTTTCTATTTTACAGCGTTTTGTTTTCAGCTATTGGATGTAGCTCTTTTAAAGGTAAAAATGGGTAATTTCTTAAGTTATAGTACAACATTTTGTCTTTTTTACAGCGTTTTATTTTAAGCTATTGGAAGTTGTTTTATTTTTAAAAAGATAAAAAGGGTTAATTTCTTAAGTTATAGTACAACATTTTTGTCTATTTTACAGCGTTTTGTTTTAAGCTATTAGAAGTAGTTCTATTTTTAAAAAGGGTAAAAAGAGTTAATTTCTTAAGTTATATTACAGCATTTTGTCTATTTTACAACGTTTTTTTTCTAAATATTGGAAGTGGTTTTTTAAAAAGGTAAATAGGGGTAATTTCTTAAGTTATAGTGCAACATTTTGTCTTTCTTACAGCGTTTTGTTTTAGGCTATTGGAAGTAGTTTTTTTTAAAAAAAGGTAAAAATGGGTCATTTCTTAAGTTATAGCACGACATTTTTGTCTATTTTATAGCTTTTTTTAAGCAGGTTTTTTTAAGAAGGTAAAAAGGGGTAATTTCTTAAGTTATGGTACAAAATTTTTGTCTATTTTACAGCGTTTTGTTTTAACCTGTTGGAAGTAATGTTTTTTTAAAAGGTAAAAGTGGGTAATATCTTAAGTTATAGTACATCATCGTGTCTCTATTTACAGCGTTTTGATTTAAGCTATTGGAAGTACTTTTTTTTATAAAAAAAAGGTAAAATGGGGTAATTTTGTACGTTATAGTACATCATTTCGTCAATTTTACAGCGTTTTGTTTCTTGCCATTGTAGTAGTTTTATACAAAAAGGGTATAAAGAGGCAATTTCTTAAGTTAATAGTACAGCATTTTGTCCACCTTACAGCATTTTGTTTTAAGCTATTGGAAGTAATTTTTATTTTTAAAAAGGTAATAAGGGGTAATTTCTTAATTTATAGTACAACATTTTGTCTATTTTATAGAGTTTTGTTTTAAGCTATTGGAAGTCGTTTTTTTTTAAAAGGTAATAATGGGTATTTTCTTAAGTTATAGTACAACATTTTGTCTATTTTACAGCTTTTTGTTGTAGGCAATTGAAAGTAGTTATTTTTAAAAAGGGTAAAAAGTGGTAATTTCTCAAGTTATAGTACAACATTTTGTGTATTATACCGCGTTTTGTTTTAAACTATTGGAAGTAATTTTTTCTTTAAAAAGGTAAGATGGGGTAATTTCTTAAGTTATAGTACAGCGTTTGTCTATTTTACAACGTTTTTTAAGCTATTGGAAGTGTTTTTTTTTAAAAAGGTAAAAAGAGGTAATTTTTTAAGTTTATAGTACTGCATTTTGTCTACTTTGCTGCATTTAGGTTAAGCTATTGGAAGTAATTATTTTTAAAAGGTAATAAGGGGTAATTTCTTATGTTATAGTACACCATTTTGTATATTTTAAAGCGTTTTGTTTTAAGCTATTGGAAGTAGTTTTTTTTTTAAATGTAAAAAGGGGTAATTTCTTAAGTTATAGTACAATATTTTGTTTTAAGCTATTGGAAGTGGTTTTTTTTTAAAAAGGGTAAAAATGGGTAATTTCTTAAGTTATAGTACAACATCTTGTTTGTTTAACAGCGTTTAGTTGTAAGCCATTAGAAGTGGTTTTTTTTTTATAAATAACGTAAAAAGGGGTAATTTCTTAAGTTATAGTACAGCACTTTGTCTATTTTACAATGTTTTGTTTTAAGCTATTGGAAGTAGTTTTTTGTTAAAAACGTAAAAACGGGTAATTTCTTAAGTTATAGTACAACATTGTGTCTATTTTACAGCATTTTGTCTATTTTAAAGCGTTTCGTTTTAAGCTATTAGAAATAGTTTTTTTTTTTTAAACGTAAAAGGGGGTAATTTCTTAATTCATAGTACATCATTTTGTCTATTTTACAGCGTTTTGTTTTAAGCTATGAAATTAGTTTTTTTTAAAAGGTAAAATGGGTAAATTCTTAACTTATAGTACAACATTTTGTCTATTTTGCAACGTTTTGTTTTAAACTATTGCAAGTAGTTTTTTTTTAAAAGGCAAAAAGGGTTAATTTCATAAGTTATAGTACAGCATTTTCTTTATGTTATAGTGTTTTGTTTTAAGCTATTGGAAGTACTTTTGTTTGCAAAAAGGTAAAATGGGGTAATTTCTTAAGTTAAAGGATATCATTTGTCCATTTTACAACGTTTTGTTTTAAGCTATTGGAAGTAGTTTTTCTTAAAAAAAGGTAAAAAGGGTAATTTCTTAAGTTATAGTACATCATTTTTTCTATTTTACAGCATTTTGTTTTAAGCTATTGGAAGTAGTTTTTAAAAAAAAAGTAAAAATGGGTAATTTCTTAAGTTACAGTACAACATTTTGTCTATTTTACAGCGTTTTGTTTTAAGCTATTGGAAGTTGTTTTTTAGAAAAGGTAAAAAGAGGTAATTTCTTAAGTTATAGTACAACATTTTGTCTATTTTTCAGCGTTTTCTTTTAAGCTATTGTAAGTAGTTTTTGTTTAAAAAATGTAAAAAGGGGTAATTTCTTAAGTTATAGTACAACATATTGTCTATTTTACGGTGTTTTGTTTTAACCTACTGGAAGTAGTTTTTTATTAAAAGTAAAAAGGGGTAATTTCTTAAGTTAGAGTATATCATTTTGTCTTTTTTACAGCATTTAGTTTTAAGCTATTGGAAGTAATTTTATTTTTAAAAAGGTAAAAAGTGGTAATTTCTTAAGTTATAGCACAGTATTTTTGTCTATTATATAGCGTTTCGTTTTAAGCTATAGGAAGTAGTTTTTTTTCTAAATGTAAAAAGGGGTAATTTCTTAAGTTATAGTACAATATTTTGTTTTAATCTATTGGAAGTAGTTTTTTTTTAAAAAAGGTGAAAATGGGTAATTTTTTAATTTATAGTACAACATTTTGTCTGTTTAACAGCATTTAGTTTTGAGCCAGAGGAAGTAGTTTTTTTATAAAAAACGAAAAAAGGTTTAATTTCTTAAGTTATAGTACAACACTTTGTCTATTTTACAATGTTTTGTTTTAAGCTATTGGAAATAGTTTTTTTTAAAAAGGTAAAAAGGGGTAATTTCTTAAGTTATAGTACGACATTTTGTCTATTTTACAGCGTTTCGTTTTAAGCTATTAGAAGTAGTTTTTTTTTAAAAAAAAGGTAAAGGGGGTAATTTCTTAATTCGTAGTACATCATTTTGCATATTTTATAGCGTTTTGTTTTAAGCTATGAAAGCATTTTTTTAAAAAGGTAAAAGGGGTAAATTCTTAACTTATAGTACAGCATTTTGTCTATTTTGCAACGTTTTGTTTTAAACTATTGGAAGCAGTTTTTTCAAAAGGCAAAAAGTGTTAATTCCATAAGTTATAGTACATCATATTCTTTATTTTATAGTGTTTTGTTTTAAGCTATTGGAAGTAATTTTGTTTACAAAAAAGGTAAAATGGAGTTATTTCTTAAGTTATAGTATATCATTTTGTCTTTTTTACAGCGTTTTGTTTTGAGCTACTAGTAGTAGTTTTTTTTTTAAAAAAGGTAAAAAGGGTAATTTCTTAAGTTATAGTACATCATTTTTTTTTACGTTACAGTGTTTTGTTTTAAACTATTGGAAGTAGTTTTTTTTATTAAAAAAGGTAAAAATGGGTAATTTCTTAAGTTACAGTACAACATTTTGTCTATTTTACAGCGTTTTGTTTTAAAGGGTTAATTTCTTAAGTTAGAGCACAGTATTTTGTCTTTTTACAGCGTTTTGTTTTAAGATATTGGAAGTAGTTTTTTTTAAAAAAGGTGAAAAGGGGTAATTTCTTAAGTTATAGTACAACATTTTTATCTATTTTACAGCGTTTTATTTTAAGCTGTTGGAAGTGGTTTTTTTTTAAAAAAACGTGAAAAGGGTCAATTTCTTAATTTATAATACAACATTTTGTCTATTTTAAAGCGTTTTGTTTTAAGCTATTGAAAGTTGATTTTTTTAAAAAAGGTAAAAAGGGGTAATTTTTTAATTTATAGTACAACATTTTGTCTATTGTACAAGATTTTGTCTATTTTACAGCGTTTTGTTTTAACCTATTGGAGGTAGTTTTTTTTAAAAAATAAAAAGAGATAATTTCTTAAGTTAGAGTACTGCATTTTGTCTTTTTACAGCGTTTTTTAGCTATTGGAAGTAGTTTTTTTCAAAAAGGTAAAAAGGGGTAATTTCTTAAGTTAAAGTACAGTATTTTTGTCTATTTTACAGCATTTTGTTTTAGGCTATTGGAAGTAGTTTTTTTAAAAAAAGGTAAAAAAGGTTAATTTCTTAATTGATAGTACAACTATTTGTCTATTTTACAGCGTTTTGTTTTAATTTATTGGAAGTTGTTTTTTTTAAAAGTTAAACATGGGTAATTTCTTAAGTTACAGTATAGCATTTTTTCTATTTTACAACGTTTTGTTTTCAGCTATTGGAAGTAGTTCTTTTAAAGGTAAAAAGGGGTAATTTCTTAAGTTATAGTACAACATTTTATCTTTTTTACAGCGTTTTGTTTTAAGCTATTGGAAGTAGTTTTATTTTTAAAAAAGGTAAAAAGGGGTAATTTCTTGAGTTATAGTACATTATTTTTGTCTATTTTACAGCGTTTTGTTTTAAGCTATTGGAAGTAGTTTTATTTTTTAAAAATGGTCAAATGGGTTAATTTCTTAAGTTATAGTACAGTATTTTGTCTATTTTACAGCGTTTTGTTTTAAGATACTAGAAATAATTTTTTAAAAAAAGGTAAAAATGGGTAATTTCTTAAGCTATAGTACAACATTTTGCCTTTTTTACAGCGTTTTTTTAGGCTATCGGAAGTAGTTTTTTTTTAAAAAGGTAAAAAGGGGTAATTTCTTAAGTTATAGCACAACATTTTTGTCTATTTTACAGCATTTTTTAAGCTGCTAGAGGTACTTTATTTTAAAAAAAGGTAAAAAGAGGTAATTTCTTTAGTTATAGTACAAAAATTTTGTCTATTTTACAGAGCTTTGTTTTAACCAGTTGTAAGTAATTTGTTTCTAAAAGGTAAAAATGGGTAATATCTTAAGTTATAGTACAACATTTTGTCTTTTTTTCAGCGTTTTGTTTTAAGCTATTGGAAGTATTTTTTTTCTAAAAGGTAAAAAAGGGTAATTTATTAAGTTATATTACAATATTTTGTCAATTTTACAGCATTTTGTTTTAAGCTATTGGAAGTAGTTTTTTTTAAAAGGTAAAAAGGTTTAATTTCATAAGTTATTGTATAGCATTTTCTCTATTTTACAGCGTTTTATTTTTAGCTATTGGAAGTACTTTGTAAAAAAAAAGGTAAAATGGGGTAATTTCATAAGTTATAGTACAGCATTTTGTCAATTTTACAGCGTTGTATTTCATTCTATTGGAAGTAGTTCTTATTTAAAAAGGGTAAAAAGAGGCAATTTCTTAAGTTAATAGTACTGCATTTTATCTACTTTACCACATTTTGTTTTGAGCTATTGGAAGTAATTTTTTTTAAAAGGTAATAAGGGGTAATTTCTTAACTTATAGTACAACATTTTGTTTATTTTACAGAGTTTTGTTTTAAGCTATTGGAAGTCTTTTTTTTTAAACGGTAAAAATGGATAATTTCTTAAGTTATAGTACAGCATTTTGTCTATTTTACAACTTTTTTGTTTAGGCAATTGGAAGTAGTTATTTTTAAAAAGGGTAAAATAAGGTAATTTCTCAAATTATAGTACAGCGTTTTGTTTCAAACTATTGGAAGTAATTTTTTCTTTAAAAAGGTAAAATGGGGTAATTTCTTAAGTTATAGTACAGCGTTTGTCTATTTTACAATGTTTTTTTTAGCTATTGGAAGTGCTTTTTTATAAAAAGGTAAAAAGAGGTCATTTCCTAAGTTAATAGTACTGCATTTTGTCTACTTTGCCGCGTTTTGTTTTAAGCTATTGGAAGTAATTTTTTTAAAAAAGGTAATAAGGGGCAATTTCTTAAATTATAGTACATCATTTTGTACATTTTAAAGCGTTTTGTTTTAAGCTATTGGAAAGTTATTTTTCTAAAAGGTAAAAATAGGCAATTTCCTAAGTTATAGTGCACCATTTTTTCTATTTTACAGCGTTTTGTTTTAGGAAATTGGAAGTAGTTTTTTTAAAAAAGGGTAAAAGGAGGTAATTTATTGAGTTATAGTACAGCATTTTGTCTATTATGCATCGTTTTGTTTTAAGTTGTTGGAAGTAGTTTTTTTTAAAAAAAAAGGTAAAAAAGGTGTAATTTCCTAAGCTATAGCACAACATTTTGTTTTAAGCTATTGGAAGTAGTTTTTTTGTAAAAAGGTAAAACGGGTAATTTCTTAAGTTATAGTACAGCTTTTTGTTTGTTTAACGACGTTTTGTTTTAAGCTATTGGATGTGGTTTTTTTAAAAAAAAGGTAGAAATGAGTAATTTTTTAAGTTACAGTAAAGCATTTTTCTATTTTACAGCGTTTTGTTTTAAGCTATTGGAAGTAGTTTTTTTTAAAAAAAAAGGTAAAAAGGTGTACTTTCTTAAGTTATAGTACAACATTTTTCCAATTTTACAACGTTTTGATTTAAGCTATTGGAACTAGTTTTTTTTTTTTAAAAGGTAAAAAGGGTAATTTCTTAAGTTATTGTACAACACTTTGTTTATTTCAAAGCGTTTTTTTAAGCTATTGGAAGTAGTTTTTTTAAAAAGGCAAAATGGGGAAATTTCATAAATAATAGTACGACATTTTGTCTATTTTACAGCATTTTGTCTATTTTACAGCGTTTTATTTTAAGCAATCGGAAGTAAAAAAATTTTTATAAAAAAAGGTAAAAAGGGGAAACTTTTTACGTTGTAGTATAGCATTTTGTCTATTTTACAGCGTTTTGTTTCAAGCTACTGGAAGTAGTTTTTCTTAAAAAAAGGTAAAAATGGGTAATTTCTTAAGTTATAGTACAACATTTTTCTGTTTAACAGTGTTTAGTTTTAAGCTATTGGAAGTAGCTTTTTTTATAAAAAACATAAAAAGTGGTAATCTCTTACGTTATAGTACAACACTTTTATCTATTTTACAAAATTTTGTTTTAAGCTATTGGAAGTAGTTTTTTTTAAAAGGTAAAAAGAGGTAATTTCTTAAGTTATAGTACGACATTTTGTCTATTTTGCAGCATTTTGTCTATTTTACAGCGTTTCATTTATGCTATTAGAAGTAGTTTTTTGAAAAAAAAAGGTAAAAATGGGTAATTTCTTAATTCATAGTACATCATTTTGCCTATTTTACTGCGTTTTGTTTTAAGCTATAAAAGTAGGGTTTTTCTAAAAGGTAAAAGGGGTAAATTCTTAACTTATAGTACAACATTTTTTCTATTTTGCAATGTTTTGTTTTATATTATTGGCAGTAGTTTTTTATAAAAGGCAACAAGGGTTAATTTCATAAGTTATAGTATAGCATTTTTTTTATTTTATAGTGTTTTGTTTTAAGCTATTGGAAAAAGGTAAAATGGGGTAATTTCTTGAGTTATAGTATATCATTTTTTCTATTTTACAGCGTTTTGTTTTAAGCTATTGGAAGTAGTTTTTTTTAAAAAAAGGTAAAAAGGGTAATTTCTCAAGTTATAATACATCATTTTTTCTATTTTACAGCACTTTGTTTTAAGCTATTGGAAGTAGTTTTTTTAAAAAAAAGGATAAAAATGGGTAATTTATCAAGTTAGAGTACAATATTTTGTCTATTTTACAGCGTTTTGTTTTAAGTGATTGGAAGTTGTTTTTTTTAGAAAAGGTAAAAAGAGGTAATTTCTTAAGTTACAGTAAAGCATTTTGTCTATTTTACAGCGTTTTTCTAAGCTATTGGATTTAGTTTTTTTGTAAAAATGTAAAAAGGGGTAATTTCTTAAGTTATAGTATAACATATTGCCTATTTTACAGTGTTTTGTTTTAACCTATTGGAAGTAGTTTTTTATTAAAAGTAAAAAGGGGTAATTTCTTAAGTTAGAGTACATCATTTTGTCTTTTTTACCGCGTTTTGTTTTAAGCTATTGGAAGTAGTTTTTCTTTTAAAAAGGTAAAAAAGGGTAATTTCTTAAGTTGTAGCACGGTATTTTTGTCTATTTTACAGCGTTTTGTTTTTAAACTACTGGATGTAGTTTTTTAAAAAAAGGTAAAAAGGCGTAATTTTTTAAGTTATAGTACAACATTTTGTCTATTTTACAGCATTTTGTTTTAAGCTATTGGTAGTAGTTTTTTTAAAAAAAAGTAAAAAGGGGTTGAAGTTATATCACATCATTTTGTCATGTTTACAACGTTTTGTTTTAAGATATTGGAATTAGTTTTTTTCAAAAAAAGGTAAAAATGGGTAATTTCTTAAGTTATAGTACAACATTTTTATCTATTTTACAGCGTTTTGTTTTAAGCTATTGGAAGTGGTTTTTTTTAAAAAAAAAAGTAAAAAAGCATTAATTTCTTAATTTATTGTACAACATTTTGTCTATTTTACAGCGTTTTGTTTTAAGCTATTGGAAGTAGATTTTTTTTTTAAATGGTAAAAAGGGGTAATTTTTAAAATTATAGTACAACATTTTGTCTATTTTACAGCGTTTTGTTTTAAGCTCTTGGAGGTAGTTTTTTAAAAAAAATAAAAAGGGATAATTTCTTAAGTTAGAGTACAGCATTTT
Source organism: Allium cepa (assembly GCA_030765085.1). Taxonomy (NCBI): domain Eukaryota; kingdom Viridiplantae; phylum Streptophyta; class Magnoliopsida; order Asparagales; family Amaryllidaceae; genus Allium; species Allium cepa. The sequence continues at coordinate 891,161,272 of CM060931.1, forward strand.
GTCTTTTTTACTGCGTTTTTAAAGCTATTGGAAGTAGTATTTTTACAAAGTTAAAAAGGGGTAATTTCCTTAAGTTAAAGTACAGCATTTTTGTCTATTTTACAGCGTTTTATTTTAAGCTATTGGAAGTAGATTTTTTTTTTTTAAAAAGGTAAAAAAGGTTAATTTCTTAATTGATAGTACAACTTTTTGTCTATTTCATAGCATTTTGTTTTAAGCTATTGGAAGTAGTTTTTCTTAAAAGGAAAAAATGGGTAATTTCCTAAATTATAGTATAGCATTTTTTCTATTTTACAGCGTTTTGTTTTTAGCTATTGGAAGTAGCTCTTTTAAAGGTAAAAAGGGTTAATTTCTTAAGTTATAGTACAACATTTTGTCTTTTCTACAGTGTTTTGTTTTAAGCTATTCGAAGTTGTTTTATTTTAAAAAAAGATAAAAAGGGTTAATTTCTTAAGTTATAGTACAACATTTTTCTGTTTAACAGCGTTTAGTTTTAAGCTATTAGAAGTAGCTTTTTTTATAAAAAACATAAAAAGTGGAAATCTCTTAAGTTATAGTACAACACTTTTATCTATTTTACAAAATTTTGTTTTAAGCTATTAGAAGTAGTTTTTTTTAAAAGGTAAAAAGAGGTAATTTCTTAAGTTATAGTACGACATTTTGTCTATTTTACAGCATTTTGTCTATTTTACAGCGTTTCGTTTATGCTATTAGAAGTAGTTTTTTGAAAAAAAGGTAAAAATGGGTAATTTCTTAATTCATAGTACATCATTTTGCCTATTTTACTGCCTTTTGTTTTAAGCTATAAAAGTAGGGTTTTTTTTAAAAGGTAAAAGGGGTAAATTCTTAACTTATAGTACAACATTTTTTCTATTTTGCAACGTTTTGTTTTATATTATTGGAAGTAGTTTTTTTATAAAAGGCAACAAGGGTTAATTTCATAAGTTATAGTACAGCATTTTCTTTATTTTACAGTGTTTTGTTTTAAGCTATTGGAAGTAATTTTGTTTACAAAAAAGGTAAAATGGGGTAATTTCTTAAGTTATAGTATATCATTTTGTCTATTTTACAGCGTTTTGTTTTAAGCTATTGGAAGTAGTTTTTTAAAAAAAAAAGGTAAAAAGGGTAATTTCTTAAGTTATAGTACATCATTTTTTCTATTTTACAGCACTTTGTTTTAAGCTATTGAAAGTAGTTTTTTTAAAAAAAGGATAAAAATGGGTAATTTCTTAAGTTAGAATACAACATTTTGTCTATTTTACAGGGTTTATTTTAAGCGATTGGAAGTTGTCTTTTTTAGAAAAGGTAAAAAGTGGTAATTTCTTAAGTAATAGTTCAGCATTTTGTCTATTTTACAGCGTTTTTCTAAGCTATTAGATGTAGTTTTTTTTTTAAAATGTAAAAAGGGGTAATTTCTTAAGTTATAGTATAACATATTGCCTATTTTACAGTGTTTTGTTTTAACCTATTGGAAGTAGTTTTTTATTAAAAGTAAAAAGGGGTAATTTCTTAAGTTAGAGTACATCATTTTGTCTTTTTTACCGAGTTTTGTTTTAAGCTATTGGAAGTAGTTTTTTTTTAAAAGGTAAAAAGGGGTAATTTCTTAAGTTGTAGCACAGTATTTTTGCCTATTTTACAGCGTTTTGTTTTTAAACTACTGGATGTAGTATTTTAAAAAAAGGTAAAAAGGCGTAATTTTTTAAGTTATAGTACAACATTTTGTCCATTTTACAACATTTTGTTTTAAGCTATTGGAAGTAGTTTTTAAAAAAAAGTAAAATGGGGTTGAAGTTAGAGCACATCATTTTGTCATGTTTACAACGTTTTGTTTTAAGATATTGGAATTAGTTTTTTTTCAAAAAAAGGTAAAAAGGGGTAATTTCTTAAGTTATAGTACAACATTTTTATCTATTTTACAGCGTTTTGTTTTAAGCTATTGGAAGTGTTTTTTTTTTAAAAAAAAAAGTAAAAAAGCATTAATTTCTTAATTTATAGTACAACATTTTGTCTATTTTACAACGTTTTGTTTTAAGCTATTAGAAGTAGATTTTTTTTTAAATGGTAAAAAGGGGTAATTTTTTAAATTATAGTACAACATTTTGTCTATTTTACAGCATTTTGTTTTAAGCTATTGGAGGTAGTTTTTTTTAAAAAATAAAAAGGGATAATTTCTTAAGTTAGAGTACAGCATTTTGTCTTTTTTACAGCGTTTTTAAAGCTATTGGAAGTAGTTTTTTTACAAAGGTAAAAAGGGGTAATTTCCTTAAGTTAAAGTACAGCATTTTTGTCTATTTTACAGCGTTTTATTTTAAGCTATTGGAAGTAGATTTTTTAAAAAAAAAGGTAAAAAAGGTTAATTTCTTAATTGATAGTACAACTTTTTGTCTATTCTGTAGCATTTCGTTTTAAGCTATTGGAAGTAGTTTTTTTTTAAAAGTAAAAAATGGGTAATTTCCTAAATTATGGTATAGCATTTTTTCTATTTTATAGCGTTTTGTTTTCAGCTATTGGAAGTAGCTCTTTTAAAGGTAAAAATGGGTAATTTCTTAAGTTATAGTACAACATTTTGTCTTTTTTACAGCGTTTTGTTTTAAGCTATTGGAAGTTGTTTTATTTTAAAAAAAGATAAAAAGGGTTAATTTCTTAAGTTATAGTACAGCATTTTTGTCTATTTTACAACATTTTGTTTTAAGCTATTGGAAGTAGTTTTATTTTTAAAAAAGGGTAAAAAGATTTAATTTCTTGAGTTATAGTACAGCATTTTGTCTATTTTACAGCGTTTTTTTAAAATATTGGAAGTGGTTTTTTTAAAAAGGTAAATAGGGGTAATTTCTTAAGTTATAGTGCAACATTTTGTCTTTTTTACAGCGTTTTGTTTTAGGCTATTGGAAGTAGTTTTTTTAAAAAAGGTAAAAAGGGGTCATTTCTTAAGTTATAGCACGACATTTTTGTCTCTTTTACAGCGTTTTTTTAAGCAGTTTTTTTAAGAAGGTAAAAAGGGGTAATTTCTTAAGTTATAGTACAACATTTTTGTCTATTTTACAGCGTTTTGTTTTAACCTGTTTGAAGTAATGTTTTTTTAAAAGGTAAAAATGGGTAATATCTTAAGTTATAGTACATCATTGTGTCTCTATTTTACAGCGTTTTGTTTTAAGCTATTGGAAGTACTTTAAAAAAAAAAGAAGGTAAAATGGGGTAATTTTGTACGTTATAGTACAGCATTTCGTCAATTTTACAGCGTTTTGTTTCTTGCTATTGGAATTAGTTTTATACAAAAAGGGTATAAAGAGGCAATTTCATAAGTTAATAGTAGAGCATTTTGTCTACCTTATAGCATTTTGTTTTAAGCTATTGGAAGTAAGTTTTATTTTTAAAAAGGTAATAAGGGGTAATTTCTTAATTTATAGTACAACATTTTGTCTATTTTATAGAGTTTTGTTTTAAGCTATTGGAAGTTGTTTTTTTAAAAGGTAAAAATGGGTATTTTCTTAAGCTATAGTACAGCATTTTGTCTATTTTACAGCTTTTTGTTGTAGGCAATTGAAAGTAGTTATTTTTAAAAAGGGTAAAAAGTGGTAATTTCTCAAGTTATAGTACAATATTTTGTCTATTATACCGCGTTTTGTTTTAAACTATTGGTAGTAATTTTTTCTTTAAAAAGGTAAGATGGGGTAATTTCTTAAGTTATAGTACAACGTTTGTCTATTTTACAACGTTTTTTTTAAGCTATTGGAAGTGGTTTTTTTAAAAAAGGTAAAAAGAGGTAATTTCTTAAGTTTATAGTACTGCATTTTGTCTACTTTGCTGCGTTTAGGTTAAGCTATTGGAAGTAATTTTTTTTAAAAGGTAATAAGGGGTAATTTCTTAAGTTATAGTACATCATTTTGTATATTTTAAAGTGTTTTGTTTTAAGCTATTGGAAGTAGTTTTTTTTTAAATGTAAAAAGGGGTAATTCCTTAAGTTATAGTACAATATTTTGTTTTAAGCTATTGGAAGTAGTTTTTTTTGAAAAAAAAGGTAAAAATGGGTAATTTCTTAAGTTATAGTACAACATCTTGTCTGTTTAACTGCGTTTAGTTTTAAGCCATTGGAAGTATTTTTTTTATAAAAAACGTAAAAAGGGGTAATTTCTTAAGTTATAGTACAGCATTTTGTCTATTTTACAATGTTTTGTTTTAATCTATTGGAAGTAGTTTTTTTAAAAATGGTAAAAAGGGGTAATTTCTTAAGTTATAGAACGACATTGTGTCTATTTTACAGCATTTTGTCTATTTTACAGTGTTACATTTTAAGCTATTAGAAATAGTTTTTTTTAAAGGTAAAATGGGGTAATTTCTTAATTCATAGTACATCATTTTGCCTATTTTACAGCGTTTTTTTTAAGCTATGAAATTAGTTTTTTTTAAAAGGTAAAATGGGTAAATTCTTAACTTATAGTACATCATTTTGCCTATTTTGCAACGTTTTGTTTTAAACTATTGAAAGTAGTTTTTTTTTAAAAGGCAAAAGGGTTAATTTCATAAGTTATAGTACAGCATTTTCTTTATTTTATAGTGTTTTGTTTTAAGCTATTGGAAGTAATTTTGTTTACAAAAAAGGTAAAATGGGGTAATTTTTTAGGTTATAGTATATCATTTGTCTATTTTACAACGTTTTGTTTTAAGCTATTGGAAGTAGTTTTTCTTAAAAAAAGGTAAAAAGGGTAATTTCTTAAGTTATAGTACATCATTTTTTCTATTTTACAGCGTTTTGTTTTAAGCTATTTGAAGTAGTTTTTTTTTTAAAAAGGTAAAAATGCGTAATTTCTTAAGTTACAGTACAACATTTTGTCTATTTTACAGCGTTTTGTTTTAAGCTATTGGAAGTTGTTTTTTTAGAAAAGGTAAAAAGAGGTAATTTCTTAAGTTATAGTACAACATTTTGTCTATTTTTTCGCGTTTTCTTTTAAGCTATTGGAAGTAGTTTTCGTTCAAAAAATTGTAAAAAGGGGTAATTTCTTAAGTTATAGTACAACATATTGTCTATTTTACGGTGTTTTGTTTTAACCTACTGGAAGTAGTTTTTTATTAAAAGTAAAAAGGGGTAATTTCTTAAGTTAAAGTATATCATTTTGTATTTTTTACAGCATTTTGTTTTAAGCTATTGGAAGTAATTTTATTTTTAAAAAGGTAAAAGTGGTAATTTCTTAAGTTATAGCACAGTATTTTTGTCTATTATACAGCGTTTCGTTTTAAGGTATTGGAAGTAGTTTTTTTTTTTTAATGTAAAAAGGGGTAATTTCTTAAGTTATTGTACAATATTTTGTTTTAAGCTATTGGAAGTAGTTTTTTTTTTAAAAAAAAGGTGAAAATGGGTAATTTTTTAATTTATAGTACAACATTTTGTCTGCTTAACCGCGTTTAGTTTTGAGCCAGTGGATGTAGTTTTTTTATAAAAAACGTAAAATGGGGTAATTTCTTAAGTTATAGTACAGCACTTTGTCTATTTTACAATGTTTTGTTTTAAGATATTGGAAATAGTTTTTTTTTAAAAAGGTAAAAAGGGGTAATTTCTTAAGTTATAGTACGACATTTTTTCTATTTTACAGCGCTTCTTTTTAAGCTATTAGAAGTAGTTTTTTTAAAAAAAAAGGTAAAAGGGGTAATTTCTTAATTCATAGTACATCATTTTGCCTATTTTACAGCGTTTTATGTTAAGCTATGTAAGTAGTTTTTTTAAAAGGTAAAAGGGTTAAATTCTTAACTTATAGTACAACATTTTGTCTATTTTGCAACGTTTTGTTTTAAACTATTGGAAGCAATTTTTTTTTAAAAGGCAAAAAGGGTTATGTTAACCTCGTTTTGCCAACGATTCAAGGACTGGACCGACTCATCCAACCAAAGACAGGACCGACTCATCTACTCAAGGGATGGACCGACTCATCTACTCAAGGGATGGACTGACTCATCTACTTAGAGGGTTAGGACGACTCAAGGGGTTAACGGTTCACAAGGCACGACGGCTCAGTGAGTTACCGACTCATCAAGACTATCGTCTCAACGACTCATGGTAAGCAGCGACTCAGAGCTTACAACGACTCAGTGGATCAACGACTCAACAAGTTCGTGACTTATCATATGAGACGACTCAGGGGAAGTAACGACATAAGAAGGTGGATCCTTGTGCCGCTTCATTTATATACCGCTACCTGATAAGTCGTTAACGGCTTAACGACTCACAACTTAGAATGACTCGTCCACGACTTAAAGCCATTGGGTCGTAATCCATTGCCACAGTGCCTATGCCAAGGAAGATTGACTCGTAAGCGACTCAGGACTTAGCATAAAATCCAGCAGAGGAATAAGCCATGGAGAAATCAAGGGTTGGTTCGATGAGTCGGCCACGACCTAATTTGACTCGGCCACGAGCCAAGCATGGGTCGAATACGACTCACGAATCAGGGCTGAAAACTCCTATAAATACATGGCCACCTCCAACATTCAGGGGACTTTTTGGCCAATCATTTCAAGCGCCAATACTCTGCTGAATTCTCAACTCACCCGACACTTCAAGTTCGAAAGACATTTCAACTAACTTCAAGGGAAAATCTAACGCCATCTACATGGATTCGAAGAATTCTTCTCTACCAAAGTTCTAGTTGTTTGTCTCGTCATAATTGTAATTGAAGATTGTTGTAAAGTTGTAATCGGTTTAGCAATAAAGAGAATTAAAGTGGACGTAGGCTTGCCTTGAGCCGAACCACTATAAAATCGTTGTTATTCACCTTTTTTTTTGTGATTTTCTGCTTATATCTGCTCCCGAATCATCGGGTGGTGCTTTCACAACTACACTTCATACACCGGGGTGTTAGTGTTCAAATTTTAACGTTAACATTTTTGGTGCTTTCACTGAGAACTGAACTCAGGCAAATCGTCATCATTGCTCCACGAAAGTTTGTTGAAGTAACCTCTCTGAAGACTAGAAGTTTATCCAAAATCATGGCTCCGGGGAGAAAGAGTAGATCTGTTAGATCAGGAAATGCTCAAGAGGGAACCTCCGCTTCCCCAGTACCTAATCAAGCCACTCCACCTGTTGGGGTTACAAAAGCGGAGTTGGATGCTGTAATCTTAGGGATGAACCAGCAGATAAATGCCCAAAGTGCACAATTGGAAGCTCAGAACGCCCAAAATGCCCTAATTTTGAATAAGTTGAATGACTTGCTTGGGGTAAACCGTCAACCAACGGGTAATGAAGGGAACTTTGCTGGCAACATTCATGAGGATGAAGAAAGAAACATTCCTGAGAGGGCTGCCAGCCCCTTTGAGCGGACATTTCCTGAAATTGGTGGATCTAGAGCTCGAAATGATGAGGGATATCTTTCTGAAATGGTTCGACAAATCATGAAGGAAAGCATGCAAAGGAATGAAGATGAGAAGGAATGGGGTTTCGCTCGAAGTAAAACCCCGTTTACCGAAAGAATCTTAAAGGCTGAGTTCCCAAGGAAGTTCGTCCCCCAACTATCCTAGCTTACAAAGGAACAAGTGATCCGAACGAATTCTTGTATAAGTATGATTGGCACATGACAGGTGCCAGAGCTTCTGATGAAATAAAGTACCGATATTTTCCTGTATACCTGGAAGGTGTAGCTCTGCTTTGGTTCACCAAGCTGCCAGTCCGGTCTATAGATCAGTGTTCTGACTTAACCCGGAAATTCAAGGAGCGGTTCAGACTATACGCTTCAAAAGCCAAAGATATTATGTCGTTGTCAAGTTTAGAGCAGAATCCAGGTGAAACTATCAGATCTTTCTTGAATCGCTTTAATATAGCGCTGGCCGAGGTAGACAATGCAGAACCACGGATGATCTTGACTTATCTGATGAGGGCCATCGACAAGTCGAGCGAATTTGGAAAATGGCTTAACATGAAGGAACCAAATTCCCTTGAAAAATTCTACAAGAAAGCAGATGAGTTCATACGCCTGGAAAGCCGTCCTGTACCGGTAAAGGCAGTGTTAGAAAAAGCTGAAGATAACATTGCTACTCCATGCAAGAGTGAATCTGTAGGACAGAAAACGGAGAATAACGATGGAAAGAAACAGAAAAATTTGAAGAAGCCCCGTTCCTTCAAACCATCGGAATATACTCCTTTATCAGATACGCCGGAGCGTATATACCTTGCCACTAAAGATTCTGTTGAATATCCTAATCCTCCTGTTCTGAGAACCGGGAAAAAAGCTGTGCAAAGTGGGAAGTTCTGTCGCTTTCATAATCAACCCGGTCATGATACCGATGAATGCCGCCAATTGAAAAATTTGATTGAAGAATTGATAAGGGAAAACAAGCTGCAGCAATTTGTGGAAAAGAATAGCAGCAATCCCGCTTCGACTAGTCAGGGGCAACGAGCTCCTGCTCATCAACCCAGGACAGGTGAAAAGACTGCAGGGCATGAATCCGGAAGGCCTGTTATCAATGTCATTACGGGAGGACCTCACCCAGGAGGCAGGAGATGGGGTGAGATGGAAAGGTATACCCGAGCTTTGAAGTATGTACCGACCGAGGAAGATGTATTCGTTTTGGAAGGTGCTATGCCCCTGAAGCAACAAAGAACTTTCAATGATGATATTGTGTTCAGAGCCAGGGATTCCGCAGGTATTGAAGCTCCTACCTTGGATCCCTTAGTCATCTCGGCTGGTATCGGGCCAGCTATTGTCAGAAGAGTTCTCATTGATTGTGGCGCATCCTGCAATATCCTCTTCAAGAAAACATTCGACCAAATGAAGATCCCTATGGCTGATGTGCAAGCCTCATCGCAGAAAATCGCTGGCTTCACTGGGGAGCCAAAACAGCCGATAGGAACCGTTGATTTGTTTGTGGAACTTGGAGAAGGAGAGAGAAAAGTGGTCCGCAAGCAACTTTTGTGATTTTCGACGAATTTTCTGCTTATAATGCTTTCCTTGGCCATCCAACTCTCGCAGCATTCAAAGTTATTCTGGCCCCATGGTGCCTCACCATTAAATTTCCCACAGATAATGGAGTGGGAGTTATAAAAGGGGATCAAAATGCGGGGCGGGAACGTTATCTAACAGAGCTACGAGAAACAAGGAAAAGAGAAATGGGAAAGGATGCGGCAGCCCCAGTCCGCATCAAAGAACCAGCCTTGTAGCAATTACAGGGCGGACCCTGCACTGGCGAGCACAGCGGAGCACGGAAAGAGATGGATCCTAGAAAAGTCAGTGCAGGGGAGAATAGAGTGGTACCAGTGGAAACGACAATACCAGTACCTGTTGACCCAAAGGACCCAAACAAGGTGTTGAATGTGGGTTCACAACTTAACGTGTCAATTCAGAATATCTTAATATCTTTTTTAAAGGCAAATTTGGATGTTTTTGCTTGGACTTATGCCGATATGTGCGGAATATCCCCAGAAGTTAAAGTACACGCCCTGAATATTGATCCAAAATTTACACCTGTGAAGAAGAAAAGGAGAACTCAAGGTCCAGAAAGGTCGGCAGCGTTAAAAGAAGAAGTTGATCGGCTCATGGAGAATAATTTTATCAAAGAATCTACCTATCCGAATTGGGTTTCAAATCCAGTGCTGGTTAAGAAAGCCAACGGAAAATGGAGAGTATGCATCGATTTTTCAGATCTAAACAAGGCCTGCCCCAAAGACTGCTTCCCATTACCCAGGATCGATCAACTGGTAGACGGAACAGCGGGACACGAATTGTTATCTTTTATGGATGCCTACTCCGAATATAACCAGATCATGATGCATGAGCCAGATCAGGAGGACACGAGCTTTATCACCGATGTTGGTCTTTACTGCTACAGAGTTATGCCCTTCGGGCTGAAGAATGCAAGGGTAACATCCAAAGACTTGTTAATGCTATGTTCAAACCGCAATTGGGCAAGACTATGGAAGTCTACGTCGATGACATGTTAGTAAAGTCTAAGAAAGTAGTGGATCACATAGAACACTTAGCAGACATGTTCGCAGTCCTCCGAAAATACGGAATGAAGCTCAATCCTTTAAAATGTTCATTTGGAGTGGAATCCGGAAAGTTTTTAGGTTTCATCGTGAGCGCTAGGGGCATTGAGGCTAGTCCAGCTCAAATTACCGCCTTAAAGGAAGTCAAAGCTCCTAGAACAAAGAAGGAATTGCAAAGTCTCAATGGAAAAGTCGCCGCCTTGAGTCGGTTCATTTCCAAAGCCACAGATAAATGCATCCCATTCTTTGTCGCCCTAAGGAAAGGAAAGAAAAACTTCGATTGGACTCCCGAATGCCAAAAAGCCTTTGATGAATTGATTCGCCATATGGAAACGCCTCCAATACTTTCTAGGCCTGGCGATGGCGAGGATCTTCTTATATACTTGGCAGTATCATCTCATGCTTTAAGTGCAGCGCTGATACGAGAAGACAAGAGGATTCAACATCCAGTTTACTATATCAGCAAAAGACTCACTGGGGCAGAGATGAATTACTCTAAGTTGGAAAAACTCGCCTATTGCCTACTAATTGCATCTAGGAAGTTGAGGCAATATTTCCAAGCTCATCCTATCAGAGTCCTCACTGATCAACCTTTAAAGTAAGTCCTGTTTCGCCCTGAGATTTCGGGCCGTCTTCTAAAGTGGAATATTGAACTCAGTCAATATGACATCACTTATCATCCCCGAAAAGCAATCAACGGACAAGCTTTAGCGGACTTTATCGCAGAATTCACAGATAAGGGTAACAGTGAGGAGGAAACGATCGACGATTCCCCAATCCAATGGAAGTTATATGTCGATGGCGCGAGAAACGACTACTGTTCTGGAGCCGGAGTTGTACTTGAGACCCCTGAAGGTCGATTATTATGCTATGCACTAAGATTGGAATTTCCTTCAACAAACAATGAAGCAGAATACGAAGCCCTTATCGCTGGCTTAAGGATTGCTAAAGAACTAAACATCCGAGCGTTACAGATCTTCAGTGATTCTCAGCTTATTGTATGCCAAGTCAAAAAGGAATTCCAAGCAAAAGGGGAGAATCTGCCCGCCTACTTGTCAAAGGCTTGGGAACTCCTGGGTGATTTCGATCATTACATATAAGTCACATTCCTCGAGAAGAAAAAATGAAAGCAGATTCTCTCGCAAAGTACTCTAGCACAGGCGAAGCTCAATTTCTGGGGTTAACTCCAGTGGAGGTCCTGTCGACTCCGAGCATTGATGAGATGGATATTGATTGGATCATGAGCGTGTCTCAAGAGCAAGAATCATGGATGACTCCAATAACAGAATATCTGCTCAATGGATCTTTACCGGAAAATTCAAAAGAACGAAAGAAGCTACTGAGGAAAGCCTCTCGCTATATAGTCCAGGATGGCCAGTTATACAGACGGGGATTCTAAATGCCGTTACTTCGATGTGTATCCAGGGAAGAGTCCAAAACAATCCTAGCTGAGGTGCATGGGGGAGAATGTGGTGATCATTTAGGTGGTCAAACTTTAGCGAAAAAGATTCTCCGATATGGATATTTTTGGCCAGAAATTAATCGAGATGCAGCAGACTATTCCCGAAAATGTGACAGATGCCAAAGATACGCCAAAATTCCTAGAGCTTCTTCCACTGAACTCACACAGATGGTCAGTCCATGGCCGTTTGCAATATGGGGGATAGACCTTGTAGGACCGTTACCAACTGCCAAATCTGGAATTAAGTATGCCATTGTTGCTGTAGATTATTTTACTAAGTGGGCAGAAGCTGAACCACTGGCTACTATCACCTCAAAAAAGATGATAAGTTTTGTGACTAAAAGTATCATTTGCAGATACGGTGTGCCTCAAAAAATAATTACAGACAATGGTACTCAGTTCGAAAGTGAAGAATTCCAAGATTTTTGCAAACGATTCAAAATCCGAAAAAGCTTCTCAGCAGTAGCCCATCCGCAGGCAAACGGGCAAGTGGAAGCAGTAAATAAAATTATCAAGTCAACCATCAAGAAGCAACTTGAAAGAGCAAAAGGTGGTTGGGTCGATAAGCTACCGCTAGCACTATGGGCATACAGAACTACCCACAAAACTGCGACTGGGCATACTCCGTTTTCATTGGCATACGGATCAGAGGCAATGATTCCGGTAGAAACAGAGGTCCCTTCACATAGAAGAATCCATTTCAATCAAGCGGAGAATGAGAAACTACAGCTTGAGGCACTAGATCTCCTTGATGAAAAAAGAGAAGAGGCTGAGCTCAGAATCGCATCTCATCAGCAAAGGATAGCCAGACATTTCAATTCCAAAGTTCGCCAACGCAGCTTTGAAATTGGAGATCTAGTCCTAAAGAGAATTATGACAGCGACAGGTGTGTTTGGACCAAATTGGGAAGGACCATATGTCATAGGTCAAAAGCTTCTGGACGGCACATTCAAACTCACTACTGTCGAAGGAGATCAAATTCCAAGAGCTTGGAACAGCAATCACTTGCGTCCATACTTTACTTGATAGCTTTGTTGAAATATTGTAAAAAGAATTATGAATGTATGATTCCTGTAATTGAAAGCGATTGTAAAACCGATGCAAGTGAATAATGAAAGACTATAAAGTGGATGTAGGCCCAAATTCTTGGCCGAACCACTATAAATCTTGTGTTTCTTATTATTATTACATGTTTGCTTTATTTTCGATATGAAAAGTACATTGAATGTATTACTGAAATGTCGATTTAAATTTTTGCAGGCAACGAAAAAAAAACTTGCACATTACAAGACCAAGTGATTCTTGTTATCAGTCAACAAACAAATTCCAAGTCGCAAAATTCCCGAACTTAAATCCTAGATAGGAAGTGCTTCAATTGAACGGTAAATGATTTCGCCGAAACCGGGCTTTAGCTAATAAATTGAGAAGTTTGAACAAACAAACATCCAATTAAGAAGCTTATGTCTATTCTCGTGAACTGGCCTAGCAATGAAGTACACTTCTTTGGATTAAACAAGCTACTTGTAAGAGAAAGGAGTGCAAGCTAAAAAAAATAAAATAAAATAAATAAAAATAAAAAATAGAGGATCACTGAAAAGGCGTAAGCAAGTGGACAAGGAACAACTAAAGTCCTCTTCGGAAGCACAACTCTTCGGAGGATAAAGACCTCTAACGAAGCATATGCCGTAGAAAAGAAAGTTCTCTACTCAACCAAAAAAGATTGGAGGAGTCATGACCCTCCAACCATGAGAGAGTAACTTCCAGGCAATCTTCGGAGGCCCATTTCACCAGGAGTTGAAGTGTTACAACCGCTCTTCGAAATTTCACTTCACCAGAGTTGAAATGTAAAACAAAATAAAAGCCCTCTTCGGAGGCCCATTTCACCAGGAGTTGAAGTGTTACAACCGCTCTTCGGAATTTCACTTCACCAGAGTTGAAATGTAAAACAAAATAAAAGCCCTCTTCGGAGGCCCATTTCACCAGGAGTTGAAGTGTTACAACCGCTCTTCGGAATTTCACTTCACCAGAGTTGAAATGTAAAACAAAATAAAAGCCCTCTTCGGAGGCCCGTTTCACCAGGAGTTGAAGTGTTACAACCGCTCTTCGGAGTTTCACTTCACCAGAGTTGAAATGTAAAACAAAAGCCCTCTTCGGAGGCCCATTTCACCAGGAGTTGAAGTGTTACAACCGCTCTTCGGAGTTTCACTTCACCAGAGTTGAAATGCAAAACAAAATAAAGACCTCCTCCCGGAAACACAATCAAGAAGAAAGACCTCTTCGGAAGCCCACGTTTCACCGTGATTGAAATAAAACTTCCAAGTGTTGAAACGTGAAAAGGCTTTCCTCAAAGGCACAACTCTTTGGAGGTACACGTTTCACCAAGATTGAAATAAAACTTCCAAGTGTTGAAACGTGAAAAATCCCTCCTCAGAGGTACAACTTTCTATGTTTCTAAAAAAAAATCCTCATTGAAAGCACACTTTAACTTTCAAAGGAAGAGTGATTTACCTATTCTGGAAAATAATCTTCCTCAAAAAAAAAGAAAAAAGAAAAGAAAAGTTAAAGTATCCTTCAGAGGCCCGCTTTACCTCATACAAGAATTCACTTGGTAAAGTGTGTACATAAGCAAAAGAAAAAAGTGATTTCTTCGAAGGACAAAGCGTAAAAAGTTATATGAAGGGAGTTGTACTCTACGAAAAATTTCTTCAAGAATGAAATAATTATTCTTCAGAAAATAAGAGTGCAAGTCCCCTCGAAGTATAAAATATTGCAGCAAGCTTATGGTATGGGGGCAACATGGTATAGTTATATACAATATGGTATAGCCACATCGGCAAAAGTAATGCTCAAACAACATGCCATAAGCCCGCTGCAATATCATATAAATAAACTTGTGCAAAAATGAATAATAAATGCATTCTCAAATTCAAACAGGAGTCTGTACAAATAAAGGATCATTTTATTCGATTGTATTGCAGATACAAGTTTCAAAATAAAAAGCAGGGGCCGGTACCCGCACAATTCTCGACCAGTACATGCAAAAGACAAGAAGCTAAAAGCTGGAATCTTCATTTCTTCTTACCACCTTTGGACCCTTTACCCGACCGAATGGTTAGCTTTTCAGGTCGGTCTGTAGGCATAAGGGAAGAAGGAGAAGGGGGTGCAACTGGTGCAACTTCCGGTTCCTCTTCAGTAGCAATGATTTTCTTCCCCCTCCTCTTCGATGTTCCGTGCTTCTTTCTCCTCTTCGAAGAAGACTCACTCCCTGGAGTAACAAGAGCAGACAAAATTATGTCATCAGAAGGAGTCCGCTCCGGAGATATCTCACCTCCCTCAAGTCCCTCGTCTTTCTGCTCTTGCGAAGCGATAGGGTCATCTAAGCCATGAAGAGCCTCTATTTGCTCCTCTTGTGACCCGGGCTGTGAAGCAGAAGGAGGAACCACCTGAAGAGACGGAGGAGGGATAACCGGAGGAGGCAAAGTTTGCACAGCACTTGGTGTTTCAACTGCAGAAGAAGAAAAGTTAAAAATATTAGTATCTCCCCAAAAGAAGGGAGATATGGGTTCGTCAAGATTCAAGAAGTAATCGAGAAGCTCATCAAACTTTTGAGGAGCAAGCAGGCAATCCACCTGAATCGGACCAATGTCAAAGTTACCTGAAGATATTTGCTTCGTTAGTTCAATCTCATAATTTTGAGCTCCAATATCCTCCAAAGCCTCATCATCAGTAGGGGTAATTACCCCGGTTCTTGTAGGAGGCGGGGAATGAGCACTGGAACCTGTGATGTCAACTCCAGGAGAAACTATAGGACGAACGGAGGTAGTAGGGGGTAATTCTTTTTCGGAATGTTCCTCTTCCGCCATCCCAGTCCGCACTCTGGCGAGTTGCTCTTTTCCCTTCGCAAGAGTGGCACGAGTTTCCTCATCTAGGTAGCGCGCCTCAAGCTCTTCCTCGGTATACCCGGCGCCTCTGAACATGTCGAGAGCAGCTTCCCACACTTCAGCCAAGGTGATTTCGTATTTAGGACCGAGAAAAGAGAGACTGCCATGCCCTAAGACGCTGTACATGTAAAAGTCGAATAGATTTGAACTGACGTTGGCTTCCACGGTTTGAATAGATTCTTCAGCTGCGATTTTACTAGCCATGGCCTCATCTCGTTCTTTTTCAGTTTTAGCAAGTTGGGCTTTTAACGCTTCAATCTCCATGTCTTGGGCGCTCATTTTACTCCGCAACTGGGCGACATCAGTGCGGTAATTCTCTACAACCTCTTCTAGCCTCTCAACTTTAGCTTCGGCATCTCTTTGGCTAGCATGTGCATCCCGCACTTGTTTTTGTAACACCTCTTCTCTTTGAGTGTAAGTGTTAGAAGAGGTGGTAAGATCGTCTTTAAGCTGCTTGACTTCAGCTTCAAGTTTCTTGTTATACTCGGTTATGTTTTTCATCTCGATGTTGTGCTGGTCAAGAATCTTCTGCCATTCCGACTTATCGTTCTCCATAGTTAGCATCGCCTCGATATTGGCCCGATTGACCCTTTGGAGTTCATCAACAAGCTCTTGCCATCCAGACATTCTTTCAATATCGAGTCTGACGGCATCAAGATTTTGGTACACGGCTTCTTTATCAATGAGAACTAAATCAAGATCGAAGCGAACCCCCTTCAAGCACCAATTCGGGAATCGGCTCTGTAGGGTCGGTGGGCCCCTTTCAACACGATATGAAGGCCTATTAAGAAGTGTTTGAATAGCGCTTCTTTCAAAAGCAGGGGGATTTGGAAGGAATGTCGATAGAGATGGGAGCGTCAAACTTTTCAGATATTGCATATGCGTGCTTCTCACTAGGTTTGGCCCGCTTGCTCGGGTCCTCAACAATGTGGCTCTTCCCCCGACCATCATGTGTTTTACGTTTGTGAGAGTCATCGCCTCTTGAAGAAGACTCATGTCGCACATCTATCCTCTCATGACGCTCTTCATATTCTCTCCTCTCTCTAGCTTTTCGAGCAGCTCTCTGCTCATCGGTTTCTCTCGGACCAGTAAGGTAGCGTCTATAATCATAGTTGCCACGCCCTCCATAGCGCTGAAAGTCTTTATAGTAAGAGCCGCTGCCGCTACGCCCCATTGAAGGATCTGAAAGGCAAAAAGACAAGTCTTAAAAGCCCTTAGAGAAAAGAAGTCAAACACAAACAAGTGCTGAAAAATCCTAAGTGTTGTGTAATGTGTAAACTACACGCATCAAGCTACAGACCACTCTGTGGAGTAGAGGTGGTGACAACTTGAGTAGGAGGAGTTGACATTTGTTGTAGAGAAGATGTCGCCTCGATTACAGAAGAGATAGTTTTGGAAACATCATCTTTAAAAAGTTCTTGTGAAGTCACAATTAGGTCGCTCAACCCCTCAAAAACATCATCACCATCATGCTTTTTGGGACTTGCTTTCTCAACTCCTTCGTCAGCAGATCTCCCGAAAGATCGTGGAGGTTCTTCCTCTTCGATAACTGGGGCAAGTGTTAAATTGCTAGACGGCCCCGCAACATCAGTGAGAGTGGGGCACTTCACCAGTAAAGTTTCAGTGGAGGGATCTTTTGGCATAAGCTTTTCAGCCTCCGTTGGAGAATCGGGAACTTCACAAAGCCGAGTGGAACGAGAAGGGTGAAGGAGTCCAAATTGATGTAAAAATTCATCATTTAACAAAAACTTTATACTCCTCTCTTCTGCCGCCACGACATTCAGTCTTTCAAAAATTTGGTTATAGCATGGATCTCTAGAGGGAGGAGGAAGTGCTAAAACAGAAAAAAGAAGAAGCGAAGTTAGCATTTAGCAACTCAGATTTCGAAAAGCTCAAGAATGGAGAAATAAAAACAGGAAATCTTACTTCCTACTCTCCAGATGGCATAAAACCCTGGAGGACAGCGAACAAAGAAAAACTGATTTAGAAATCCATGAACGCTTTTAGGAAGATCAGTGATGAGTTTTCGGTTTCGAGCACTCCTTATAACTACGATAGAGGGATGTTCTTTAATTTTTGTGAATGAGCAGAAGTAGCAGATTTCCCCAAAGCTCGGTAATCGATCCAAAACTCTCCTAAATAGCACACATAACCCCATCAGAATGGCATGGCCGTTGGGGTGCAATTGGAATGGAGAGATAGATAACCGAAGCAGGAACTGCTGAAGGAAGTCATTAAAAGGTGGGATGGCACCGCTCAAGCACATTTGGCGATTGACAGCAATAAAGCCAAGAGGGGGCCTATCCGCAGTATCATTTGGCCTCGACAGTAAGGCATCAGCTTTGGCAATGCCAAACTGGATGCGCAATTGGTTAAACACCCGCTGATTCAGAGTTGTGGAAGTTCTCTCCGGAGGGTTATCCAATGGGTTAGCTATTGGGAAGACATCTTCAGCCTGGCCCATCGGTTCTTCTTCTTGAGAAGTCATTCTACACAAGCAACTGGATGTTCAAATGAGAAGGTGCACGTTTCCTAAAAGTGTGAAGTGTTGTGCAGAACTAATGAAGATAAACAAGTAAATATAACTGAAGTTAAGCTAGTTGGCAATTGATCAATTACTAAATTTCAGGACTTGTTAATTTAAAGTTTCGGGTATAGTGTTAGTGCAAACCGGTCAATTTCGGTTGACTATTTCAACATTGCTTTAGCACTCTACTTGGATTCGTTGGTTTAAAGTACTTCATTCACGCAATCCATTTAAATTAATTATCTTCTATTGACTAATCTGCCATTAGATGTGGGCAATCAATGGCAGTATATTCGTCCCAATCTTCTGTGATTGTTGTATTAAATAGGTTGTATACTTGCAAATTGAAGCAATCTGTAAAACTAAAGTATGCAATAAAGTTTAACAGGTTAAAGTCCAGACAATTAAATATTCAGGCAGTTTATTTCAGCAATTCAAGTCAAAGATCGAGTCAGAATTATGCTTCAAAGCAGTACAATGTGATAACTCATTCATGTTTTAAAGGTTATGAGGCAAGTTAAGCTAGGTCGTTTATGCTCCAAGTCATTAATGCATCGAGTCACTAGTTCTCTAAGTCGTAAGGCATGGTAAAAGGAGAAATTTTTTAGTTCAAAGCAGTGTGAAATTCTCCAAGTCCTGTCTCGGCCGCGACTCAAATCCTAGGTTGCATCTAATTGAGCCGGTCATAGGTTCAAACCACAAGGAGCAACTCGGTATGAAAAATAGTCCAAGTGCTGAGTCGTTCACGACCTATGACTTGAGTCGTTCATGGCCTATGGCTTAAGTCGTTCGCGGCAGATGGTTTGAGTCGTTCACGGTTCAAAGGATGAGTCGCGGTGAGGATCTAAAGGGCTGAGTCGCTCGTACGACCAAAAACCTAAGTCATCAGAAAACCAATTAGGCCGTATGAATCCTAAGTCATTTCCTCAACCGGTCGTCCACTCTCCAACCCATTAACCCGTTAAGGGTCATTTCATCTCTTCCAAATCCACAGACCAGATGATTCGAGGCGCTATAATCCATTGCCCTCTCCTCACACCATCAGAAAATCACTCAGAAGACCAACTCGAATCGCTTCAAGCGCTGCTGTGTCATCGTGGACAATAACGACAGCATGATCGATGGAAGTTGTAAATCGATCAAAAGCATGGGTCGCGATGGAACATGGCACAGAAATGTATCGAAGTAAAAATGGGAAATGGGGAGTCCGGATTCGTGAATCAGTGGTGATCGTAGATTGAACAAAAGGCGAATTCACTTACGCAATATGAGAGTAAAGATGGATTGGCAATTGATTAGCTTGGATTCGTCTCTGGAAGCTTGAGGGATCGCAAATGGCAGGATCAACTGAAACAGATAAACAGTAAAAGTATGGTAAGAGTAACGACTCAAGTCTTTTATAGCTTTGAGCAGTGAAAGTTGAATCGGCACACGAGACAGGATGAGTCGAAGCACACGACCTACGACTTAGGCGTGTACTTCGAGGGGCTAGTGTTAACCTCGTTTTGCCAACGATTCAAGGACTGGACAGACTCATCCAACCAAAGACAGGACCGACTCATCTACTCATGGGATGGACCTACTCATCTACTCAAGGGATGGACTGACTCATCTACTTAGAGGGATAGGACGACTCAAAGCGTTAACGGTTCACAAAGGCAGGACGGCTCAATGAGTTACCGACTCATCAAGACTATCGTCTCAACGACTCATGGTAAGCAGCAACTCAGAGCTTACAACGACTCAGTGGATCAACGACTCAACAAGTTCGCGACTTATCATATGAGACGACTCAGGGGAAGTAACGACATAAGAAGGTGGATCCTTGTGCCGCTTCATTTATATACCGCTACCTGATAAGTCGTTAACGGCTTAACGACTCACAACTTAGAATGACTCGTCCACGACTTAAAGCCATTGGGTCGTAATCCATTGCCACAGTGCCTATGCCAAGGAAGATTGACTCGTAAGCGACTCAGGACTTAGCATAAAATCCAGCAGAGGAATAAGCCATGGAGAAATCAAGGGTTGGTTCGATGAGTCGGCCACGACCTAATTTGACTCGGCCACGAGCCAAGCATGGGTCGAACACGACTCACGACTCAGGGCTGAAAACTCCTATAAATACATGGCCACCTCCAACATTCAGGGGACTTTTTGGCCAATCATTTCAAGCGCCAATACTCTGCTGAATTCTCAACTCACCCGACACTTCAAGTTCGAAAGACATTTCAACTAACTTCAAGGGAAAATCTAACGCCATCTACATGGATTCGAAGAATTCTTCTCTACCAAAGTTCTAGTTGTTTGTCTCGTCATAATTGTAATTGAAGATTGTTGTAAAGTTGTAATCGGTTTAGCAATAAAGAGAATTAAAGTGGACGTAGGCTTGCCTTGAGCCGAACCACTATAAAATCGTTGTTATTCACTGTTTTTTTCTGTGATTTTCTGCTTATACTCTGCTCCCGAATCATCGGGTGGTGCTTTCACAACTACACTTCATACACCAGGGTGTTAGCGTTCAAATTTTAGCGTTAACAGGTTAATTCCATAAGTTATAGTACAACATTTTCTTTATTTTATAGTGTTTTGTTTTAAGCTATTGGAAGTAATTTTGTTTACAAAAAAGGTAAAATGGGGTTATTTCTTAAGTTATAGTATATCATTTTGTCTATTTTACAGCGTTTTGTTTTGAGCTATTGGTAGTAGTTTTTTTTAAAAAAAGGTAAAAAAGGTAATTTCTTAAGTTATAGTACATCATTTTTTTTACGTTACATTGTTTTGTTTTAAGCTATTGGAAGTAGTTTTTTTATTAAAAAAGGTAAAAATGGGTAATTTCTTAAGTTACAGTACAACATTTCGTCTATTTTACAGCGTTTTGTTTTAAAGGGGTAATTTCTTAAGTTAGAGCACAGTATTTTGTCTTTTTACAGCGTTTTGCTTTAAGATATTGGAAGTAGTTTTTTTTTAAAAAAAAGGAGAAAAGGGGTAATTTCTTAAGTTATAGTACAACATTTTTATCTATTTTACAGCGTTTTGTTTTAAGCTGTTGGAAGTGGGTTTTTTTATTTAAAAAAAAGGTAAAAAGGGTCAATTTCTTAATTTATAATACAACATTTTGTCTATTTTAAAGCGTTTTGTTTTAAGCTAGTGGAAGTTGATTTTTTTAAAAAAAGCTAAAAAGGGGTAATTTTTTAAGTTATAGTACAACATTTTGTCTATTGTACAGGATTTTGTCTATTTTACAGCGTTTTGTTTTAACCTATTGGAGGTAGTTTTTTTTAAAAAATAAAAAGAGATAATTTCTTAAGTTAGAGTACTGCATTTTGTCTTTTTACAACGTTTTTTAGCTATTGGAAGTAGTTTTTTTTCAAAAAGGTAAAAAGGGGTAATTTCTTAAGTTAAAGTACAGTATTTTTGTCTATTTTATAGCGTTTTGTTTTAAGCTATTGGAAGTAGATGTTTTTAAAAAAAGGTAAAAAGGGTTAATTTCTTTATTGATAGTACAACTTTTTGTCTATTTTACAGCGTTTTGTTTTAATTTATTGGAAGTTGTATTTTTTTTTAGATGTTAAAAATGGGTAATTTCTTAAGTTATAGTATAGCATTTTTTCTATTTTACAACGTTTTGTTTTCAGCTATTGGAAGTAGTTCTTTTAAAGGTAAAAAGGGGTAATTTCTTAAGTTATAGTACAACATTTTATCTTTTTTACAATGTTTTGTTTTAAGCTATTGGAAGTAGTTTTATTTTAAAAAAAGGTAAAAAGGGGTAATTTCTTGAGTTATAGTACATTATTTTTGCCTATTTTACAGCGTTTTGTTTTAAGCTATTGGAAGTAATTTTATTTTTAAAAATGGTAAAATAGGTTAATTTCTTAAGTTATAGTACTGCATTTTGTCTATTTTACAGTGTTTTGTTTTAAGATACTGGAAATAATTTTTTAAAAAAAGGTAAAAAGGGTTAATTTCTTAGGCTATAGTACAGCATTTTGCCTTTTTTTACAGCGTTTTGTTTTAGGCTATTGGAAGTTGTTTTTTTTAAAAATGGGTAATTTCTTAAGTTATAGCACAACATTTTTGTCTATTTTACAGCGTTTTTTTAAGCTGCTAGAGGTAGTTTTTTTAAAAAAAAGGTAAAAAGGGGTAATTTCTTTAGTTATAGTACAACATTTTTGTCTATTTTACAGAGTTTTGTTTTAACCTATTGTAAGTAATTTTTTTCTAAAAGGTAAAAATGGGTAATATCTTAAGTTATAGTATAGCATTTTGTCTTTTTTACAGCGTTTTGTTTTAAGCTATTGGAAGTAGTTTTTTTCTAAAAGGTAAAAAAGGGTAATTTATTAAGTTATATTACAACATTTTGTCAATTTTACAACATTTTGTTTTAAGCTATTGGAAGTAGTTTTTTTTTAAAAGGTAAAAAGGGTTAATTTCATAAGTTATTGTATAGCATTTTCTCTACTTTACAGCGTTTTGTTTTAAGCTATTGGAAGTACTTTGTAAAAAAAAAAGGTAAAATGGGGTAATTTCATAAGTTATAGTACAACATTTTGTCAATTTTACAGCGTTTTGTTTCATTCTATTGGAAGTAGTTTTTATTTAAAAAGGGTAAAAAGAGGCAATTTCTTAAGTTAATAGTACTGCATTTTATCTACTTTACAACATTTTGTTTTGAGCTATTGGAAGTAATTTTTTTTAAAAGGTAATAAGGGGTAATTTCTTAAGTTATAGTACAACATTTTGTTTATTTTACAGAGTTTTGTTTTAAGCTATTGGAAGTCGTTTTTTTAAACGGTAAAAATGGGTAATTTCTTAAGTTATAGTACAGCATTTTGTCTATTTTACAGCTTTTTTGTTTAGGCAATTGGAAGTAGTTATTTTTGAAAAGAGTAAAATGAGGTAATTTCTCAAGTTATAGTACAGCATTTTGTTTTAAACTATTGGAAGTAATTTTTTCTTTAAAAAGGTAAAATGGGGTAATTTCTTAAGTTATAGTACAGCGTTTGTCTATTTTACAATGTTTTTTTAGCTATGGGAAGTGCTTTTTTATAAAAAGGTAAAAAGAGGTCATTTCCTAAGTTAATAGTACTGCATTTTGTCTACTTTGCCGCGTTTTGTTTTAAGCTATTGGAAGTAATTTTTTTAAAAAGGTAATAAGGGGCAATTTCTTAAATTATAGTACATCATTTTGTACATTTTAAAGCGTTTTGTTTTAAGCTATTGGAAAGTGATTTTTTTAAAAGGTAAAAATGGGCAATTTCCTAAGTTATAGTACAGTATTTTTTCTATTTTACAGCGTTTTGTTTTAGGAAATCGGAAGTAGTTTTTTTTAAAAAGGGTAAAAGGAGGTAATTTCTTAAGTTATAGTACAGCATTTTGTCTATAATGCATCGTTTTGTTTTAAGTTGTTGGAAGTAGTTTTTTTTTTTTGAAAAAGGTAAAAAAGGTGTAATTTCCTAAGCTATAGTACAACATTTTGTTTTAAGCTATTGGAAGTAGTTTTTTTTTTGTAAAAAGGTAAAACGGGTAATTTCTTAAGTTATAGTACAGCTTTTTGTTTGTTTAACAACGTTTTGTTTTAAGCTATTGGATGTGGTTTTTTTTTTAAAAAAGGTAGAAATGAGTAATTTTTTAAGTTACAGTAAAGCATTTTGTCTATTCTACAGCGTTTTATTTTAAGCTATTAGAAGTAGTTTTTTTATTAAAAAAAAGGTAAAAAGGTGTACTTTCTTAAGTTATAGTACAACATTTTTCCAATTTTACAGCGTTTTGATTTAAGCTATTGGAACTATTTTTTTTTTAAAGGTAAAAAGGGTAATTTCTTAAGTTATTGTACAGCATTTTGTTTATTTCAAAGCGTTTTTGTAAGCTATTGGAAGTAGTTTTTTTAAAAAGGCAAAAAGGGGAAATTTCTTAAGTAATAGCATGACATTTTGTCTATTTTACAGCATTTTGTCTATTTTATAGCGTTTTATTTTAAGCAATCGAATGTAAAAATATTTTTTATAAAAAAGGTAAAAAGGGGAAACTTTTTACGTTGTAGTATAGCATTTTGTCTATTTTACAGCGTTTTGTTTTAAGCTGTTGAACGTAGTTTTTTTTTTAAAAAAAAGTAAAAAGGGGAAACTTCTTAAGTTATAGTACAGTATTTTGTCTATTTTACAATGTTTTTTTTGGAGCAATTAGAAGTATTTTTTTCAAAAAGGGGTAATTTCTTAAGTTATAGTGCATCATTTTGTCCATTTTACTGCGTTTTGTTTTAAGCTATTGGAAGTAGGTTTTTTTTTTAAATAGGTAAAAGGGGGTAATTTCTTAACTTATAGTAGAGCATTTTGTCTATTTTACAGCGTTTTGTTTTAAGCTATTGGAAGTAATTTTTTTTCAAAAAAGGTAAAAGGGGGTAATTTGTTAAGTTATAGTATAGCATTCTGTCTGTTTTACAGCGTTTTGTTCTAAGCTATTGGAGGTAGTTTTTTTTAAAAAAGGGTAAAAGGGAGATTTTTTTTAAGTTATAGTACATCATTTTGTCTATTTTACAATGTTTTGTTCTAAGCTATTGCAAGTAGTTTTTTTAAAAAAAAAGGTAAAAGGGGGTAATTTCTTAAGTTATAGCATAGCATTTTGTCTATTTTATAGCGTTTTGTTTTAACCTATTGGAAGTAGTTTTTTTTAAAAAAAAAGGTAAAAAGGGTAATTTCTTTAGTTATATTACAAAATTTTTCCTATTTTACACCGTTTTGTTTTAAGCTATTGGAAGTAGTTTTTTTTAAAACAGGTAAAAGAGGGTAATTTCTTAAGTTATAGTACAGCATTATGTCTATTTTGTAGCGTTTTGTTTTAGGCAATTGGAATTAGTTTTTTTTTTTAAAAGGTAAAAAGGAGTAATTTGTTAAGTTATAGTACAACATTCTGTTTATTTTACAGCGTTTTGTTTTAAACTATCGGAAGTAGTTTTTTTTTTAAATGTAAAAATGGGAAAATTTTTAAGTTATAGTACAGAATTTTGTCTATTTTACAGTGTTTTGTTTTAAGCTATTAGAAGTAGTTTTTTTTAAAAAAAAAAGGTAAAAAGGGGTATTTTCTTAAGTTATACTACAGTATTTTATCAATTTTGCAGCGTTTTGTTTTAAGCTTCTAGAAGTAGTTTTTTTTTTAAAAAGGGTAATTTCTTAAGTTATAGTACAACATTTTGTCTATTTTACCGCATTTTGTTTTAAGCTATTGGAAGTAGTTTTTTTAAAAACAGGTAAAAGAGGGTAATTTCTTATGTTATAGTACGACATTTTGTCTATTTTACAGCTTTTTGTTTTAAGCTATTGGTAGTTGATTTTTTTTTAAAAAAGGCAAAAGGGGGTAATTTGTTAAGTTATAAAACAACATTCTGTCTATTTTGCAATATTTTATTTTAATCTATTGGAAGTAGTTTTTTTAGAAAAAAAAGGGAAAAGGGGAAAAAAATTGAGTTATAGTACAACATTTTGTCTATTTTACAGCGTTTTGTTTTATGCTATTAGAAGTAGTTTTTTTTAAAAAAAAGCTAAAAGCGGTAGTTTCTTAAGTTATAGTACAACATTTTGTCTATTTTACCGCATTTTGATTTAAGTTATTGGAAGTGGTTTTTTTTAAAAAAAAAGATAAAAAAGGGTAATTTCTTAAGTTATAGTACAGCTTTTTGTCTATTCTACGGCGTTTTATTTTAAGATATTGCAAGTAGTTTTCTTTTAAAAATGGTAAAAGGGCGTAATTTCTTAAGTTATAGTACCGCATTTTGTCTATTTTACAGCGTTTTGTTTTAAGCTATTGGAAGTAGTGTTTTTTAAAAAAGGTAAAAAGGGTAATTTCTTAAGTTATAGTACAACATTTTGTCTATTTTACCGCATTTTGTTTTAAGCTATTGGAAATAGTTTTTTTTTTTAAATTAAAAAGGGGAAATTTTTTAAGTCATAGTACAACATTTTGTTTATTTTACAGCGTTTTGTTTAAAGCTATTGGAAGTTGTTTTTTTTTAATAAAAGGTGTAAGGGGTAATTTCTTAAGTTATAGAATATCATTTTGTCTATTTTACAGCATTTTGTTTTAAATTATTGGAAGTAGTTTTTTTAAAAAAAATGGTATAAATGGGTAATTTCTTAAGGTACAATACAGCATTTTTTTTATTTTACAGCGTTTTATCATAAGCTATTGGAAGTTGTTTTTTTTTCAAAAAAAGGTAAAAAGGGATAATTTCTTAAGTTATAATACAATTTTTGTCTATTTTACAGCCTTTTGTAATAACCTATTGGAATTAGTTTTTTTTAAAGTAAAAAGGGGTAATTTGTTAAGTTATAGTATATCATTTTGCCTATTTTACAGCTTTTTGTTTTAACCTATTGGAAGTAGTGTTTTTTTAAAAAAAAGGAAAAGGAGGGTAATTTCTTTAGTTATAGTACAACATTCTGTCTATTTTACAGCATTTTGTTTTAAGCTATTGGAAGAAGTTTTTTTAAAAAAGGCAAAAATGGGTAATTTCTTGAGTTATAGTATAACATTTTTTCTATTTTACAATGTTAACTCCTATGTTCAGCGACTCAGTGACACAAAGGAATTGGCGGCTTAACATATGAAGTGGGCTAAGCGACTTAACTTCTGAAGTGAAGCTGCGACTCAAAGGGTAAGCGATTTAAGGAGGTCAACGACTCAAAGGGTAAACGACTTAAGGACTTAACGACTTAAGAGGGTTGGACGACTTAAGAACTTAACGGCTTAAGAGGGATGAGCGACTTAAGGGGAGCAGCGACTTAACTAGTAAGCGACTCATGGAGTTATCGACCTAACGGCCCGAACACTCTGCGACCTAAAGTGCTAAAGCAACAGCGACGTAACATCTTCTGCAAAAACCGGGGTCCCACAACCACTAGGTCGCTCGCGACTTAAGTTGGCCACGACCTAAGTTATAACAGGCTTATCCCTAAGTCGCCTAACTCCTTAGTTCATTTGAGAAAGGATCAGGAACTACGCTACCCTGTTCTACTGTGACCTTAAATCGCGCCCGACCTACCGACCTATGACCTGACTTAAGTCGCTCACAACCTAATACTTAGAGAATAAATAGAGCCGCTTTCCCAGATGCAGAGGAGATCTACCAAATGATTAGGTATGAGCCTATTAAGTCGTGACTCGTATCTTCCTAACTCGCGAACGAGTTATGGTATATCCTAGGTCGCGCGCGACCTATAGCTCCATCCAAAACTCTATAAATACGGCATGAGCTCCAACATGATGGGGACTTTTCCGGTCATTTTCTTCAAAGCACCGAGACTCTGCCATCTTCAAACCAAGCCTTACTCCAACACTTGAAACTCACAAGAAGCTTCAATCAACTTCAAATAAGATTCAACACATTCAACCATGAATTCGGAGAATTCTCTTGCATCGAAGTTTTTCTAGCTACTTGTCTTTTGAAGTGAATTGTAATTGAAGGAAACTGTAAAGGATTGTAATCATATTAGCAATAAAGAAGGATTGAAGTGGACGTAGGCTTGATCGTAAGCAGAACCACTATAAACTCTGTGTCTCTTACTGCTTTTTCAGTGAATTACTGCTTTTTCTGTTTCCCGTGTTAACGGGTGGTTCTTTCATTCAAATCTCTATTTGCATCGGGGTGTTAGCGTCCGACATTTTACGTTAACATTTTTGGTGCTTTCATTGAGAAACCAACTCAGGATACTGTCATCATAGCTTCATAGAAATTTGTAGAAAAGATCTCTCTAAAAACCAGGAGTTTATCTGAAATAATGGCTCCAGGAAGGAAGCGCAAGTCTGTTAGATCTAACGATGTTCGCGAGACTACTACAACCTCTCCTCCTTTAAGTCAAACAACTCCAACTGTCGGAGTTACACGAGCAGAGCTAGATGCCGTTGTATCCGGGCTACATCGGCAAATGGAAGCCCAGAATAACCTAATGATGGAAAGATTGAATGCTTTATTTGAGGCAAACCGTCAACCAGTGTCTAAAGAGGGAAATCTTGCTGATGAAGTGCAGAATGTGGAAGGAAGAAATATCCCTCAAAGGGCGGCTGATCCAGTGGAAAGGACACCTTCCCAAGCCGGAGGATCGGGACCGCAACCGACTCTCCGTGAGCGATTGTCAAGGCAAAATTCGGAGAGAATGGCTGATGTTTGTCCCGCTGAGCCTCAGAATGATGAAGAGTATTTCTCAGGCATGGTTCGTCAGATTATGAAAGAAAGTATGCAGAGAAATGAAGATGAGAAAGAATGGGGTTTCGCTCCGAGCAAGACTCCATTCATGGAAAAAATCCTGAAGGCAGAATTCCCAAGGAAGTTTATCCCTCAAATTATTCCAGCTTACAAGGGAACGAGCGATCCTAATTAGTTTCTGTATAAGTATGATTGGCACATGACGGGTGCCAGAGCCTCTTGTGAAATCAAATGCCAATATTTTCCAGTATACCTGGAAGGAGTTGCTTTACTTTGGTTCACAAAGCTGTCGGTCCGATCGCTAGACCAATTTTCTGATTTGACCCGGAAATTCAAGGAACAGTTTCGATTATATGCGTCAAAGGCAAAGGATATAATGTCGTTATCCAGCTTGGAGCAGAATCCTGGAGAATCCATTAGAGCTTTCCTGAATCGCTTCAATATAGCTCTGGCTGAAGTGGACAATGCGGAGCCGAGAATGATTTTGACGTACCTGATGAAGGCTATTGATAAGACAAGTGAGTTCGGGAGATGGTTGAAAATGAAGGAACCAAATTCACTTGACATATTTTATAAGAAAGCCGATGAATTCATGCGTCTGGAGAGCCTCCAAGCACCGGCTAAGGTGGTATCGACAGTGGCTGGAAATAGTAATGCTGCTCCGAATAAGAAGGAATCTGGCAACCAGAAGAGGAGGAACGATGCCTAGAAGAAGCAAGGAGATGCAAAGAAAGGACGTCCCTTCAACTTCCCCTCTGACTGATACCCCAGAAAACATCTACTTTGCAAACAAAGACATGGTTGAATTCCCCACACCAGCTAAGCAAAGAGTTAATGGAAGAGCTGAGAAGAATGGAAGGTTTTGCCGGTTCC
Organism: Allium cepa; assembly: GCA_030765085.1. Taxonomy (NCBI): domain Eukaryota; kingdom Viridiplantae; phylum Streptophyta; class Magnoliopsida; order Asparagales; family Amaryllidaceae; genus Allium; species Allium cepa. Next base: position 891,190,240 of record CM060931.1, read on the forward strand.
ATAACCAGCCCGGGCATGATACTAACGAGTGCCGTCACTTAAATGAGGTAATTGAGGAACTATTGAAGCAAAAAAAGCTCCAACAATATGTAAGAAGGAACAAAAATGGCCCAACCTCGTCAACTCAAGGACAACAAGTTCCTGTTCATTGTCCTGGCTCAAATGAGAAGGCGACAGCTCATGAATCAGAGAGGCCTGTTATAAATGTGGTTACAGGAGGCCCTCACCCAACTGGCAGGAGTTGGGGCGAGATGGGAAGATATGCCCGTGCTTTGAAGTATGCACCGACAGATGAAATTGTTTTTGTGTTAGAAGATGCTGTGCCCCTGAAGCAGCAGAAAACCTTTAATGATGACATTATATTCAGTACTAGGGACTCGATGGGTGTTGAAGTTCCTACCATTGATCCTTTGGTCATCTCCGCTGGTATTGGGCCAGCTACTGTGAAAAGAGTTCTGGTTGATTGTGGAGCTTCATGCAACATTCTCTTCAAGAAGACTTTTGATCAAATGAATATTCCTGTGGCTGATGTTCAAGCTTCATCACTAAAGATTGCTGGTTTTGCTGGTGAGCCGAAACAGCCAATTGGGACTATTGACTTGTTCCTAGAGCTTGGAGAGGGGCAGAGAAAAGTGGCTCGAAAACAGACCTTTGTTATTGTTGAAGAATTTTCTGCCTACAATGCCTTCCTAAGCAGACCAACTCTGGCAGCGTTTAAAGCAATTCTTGCCCCATGGTGTCTGACCATAAAATTCCCCACAGATAATGGAGTCGGTGTGGTGAAAGGGGATCAGAATGCTAGACGAGAATGTTATCTTACAGAGTTGCGTGAATCGAGGAAGAGAGAAATGGGAAAAGATGCGGCAGCCCCAGTCTGCATCAAAGAATCAACCTTGTAGCAATTACAGGGTGGACCCTGCACAGGCGAACATAGCGATGCACGAAGGAAGATGGATCCAAGAAAAGCCAGTGCAGGGGAAAATAGAGTGGTATCAGTTGAAGTGACAGTCCTGGTACCTGTTGACCCGAAAGACCCGAATAAAGTGTTAAATGTGGGTTCGCAGCTTAATGCAACGGTTCAAAATGTTTTGATATCATTTTTGAAAGCAAATCTGGATGTATTCGCTTGGACTCATGCCGATATGTGTGGAATATCTCCAGAAATTGCGGTGCATACCTTGAATATTGATCCAAAGTTTACACCGGTAAAGCAGAAAAGAAGAACTCAAGGTCCTGAAAGGTCAGCAGCATTGAGAGAGGAGGTTGATCGGCTCATGGAGAATGGTTTTATCAGGGAATCTACTTATCCGAATTGGGTCTCAAATCCAGTACTGGTTAAAAAAGCTCATGGGAAATGGAGAGTGTGCATTGACTTTTCAGATCTAAACAAAGCCTGCCCCAAAGACTGCTTCCCGTTACCCAGGATTGACCAGTTGGTGGATGGAACGGCAGGGTATGAATTGTTATCTTTTATGGATGCCTATTCTGGATATAACCAGATCATGATGCATGAGCCAGATCAGGACACGAGCTTTATCACCGATGTTGGTCTCTACTGCTACAGAGTCATGCCTTTCGGACTTAAGAATGCAGGGGCAACTTACCAAAGACTTGTGAATACCATGTTTAAACCGCAGATTGGCAAGACTATGGAAGTTTATGTCGATGATATGCTGGTAAAGTCAAAGACAACAGTGGACCACATGGATCACTTGGCAGAAATGTTCTCAATCCTCTGAAAGTACGGTATGAAGCTGAACCCTTTGAAGTGTTCATTTGGAGTAGAATCTGGAAAGTTTCTGGGTTTCATTGTGAGTGCAAGGGGCATTGAAGCTAATCCTGCTCAGATAACTGCCTTAAGAGAAGTCAAAGCTCTGAGAACGAAGAAGGAATTGCAAAGTCTCAATGGAAAAGTTGCTGCCTTGAGTCGGTTCATTTCCAAAGCTACTGATAAATGCATTCCATTCTTCGATGCTCTAAAGAAAGGAAGAATTTTTTTTGACTGGACTCCTAAATGCCAGAAAGCTTTCGATGAGCTGATTCGTCATATGGAAACGCCTCCTATACTTTCTAAGCTTGACAATGGTGAAGATCTTTTTGTATATTTGGCAATCTCGTCTCATGCCCTCAGCGCAGCTTTGATACGGGAGGATGCGAAACTTCAGCGCCTGGTCTACTACATCAGCAAGAGATTCACTAGGGCAGAATTGAACTATTCAAAGTTGGAAAAGCTCGCCTATTGTCTATTATGCATCAAGAAAATTGAGGCCATATTTCCAAGCTCATCCCATCAAAGTCCTTATCGATCAGCCCTTGAAGCAAGTCCTGTTTCGTCCTGAAACTACGGGTCATCTTTTGAAATGGAATATCGAACTCAGCCAATATGATATCACTTATCACCCCCGAAGAGCAATCAATGGACAAGCTTTGGCAGACTTCATTGCAGAGTGTACAGACAAGGGCGATAGTGAGGATGTGGTGACCGATAATCCTTCAATCCGGTGGAAATTGTATGTTGATGGCGCAAGAAATGATTACTGTTCTGGGGCCGGGGTTGTACTCGAAACCCCTGAAGGACGGTCACTGTGTTATGCTATAATATTGGAATTCCCTTCGACAAACAATGAAGCAGAGTATGAAGCTCTTATTGCCAGTTTAAGAATTACTAAAGAACTGAACGTCAAGGCATTACAGATCTTCAGTGATTCACAGCTTATCGTGTGTCAAGTCAAGAAAGAGTTTCAAGCCAAAGGGGGGAACCTACCCACATATTTGTCCAAGGCTTGGGAGCTTCTTGATGATTTCGACCATTACACAATAAGCCATCTTCCTCGGGAAGAGAATACGAAGGCAGATTCCCTCGCAAAATATGCGAGCACCGGGGAAGCTCAATTATTGGGATTAGTTCCTGTAGAAGTCCTGTCAACTCCAAGCATTGATGAAATGGATATTGACCGGATCATGACTGTATCACAGGAGCGAGAATCATGGATGACTCTGATATTGGAATACCTGCGCGACGGCTCTCTACCATAAAACCCAAGAGAACGGCAGAAGTTGTTGAGAAAAGCATCCAGATTTGTAATTCAAGATGGTCGATTGTATAGGCGGGGATTCTCAATGTCATTACTCCGATGTGTGACCAAGGAAGAAGCTGAAACAATTCTAACTGAGGTACACGGAGGAGAGTGTGGAGACCATTCAGGCGGTCAAACTTTAGCAAAGAAAATTCTCCGTTATGGATATTTTTGGCCGGATATTAATCGTGATGCCGCTAGTTACGCCCGAAAAAGTGACCGATGCCAGAGATTTGCAAAAATCCCAAGAGCACCTTCCACTGAGATAACACAGATGGTCAGTCCATGGCCATTTGCTATTTGGGGAATGGATCTCATCGGGCCTTTGCCAACTGCAAAATCCGGAATCAGATATGCTATTGTTGCTGTGGATTATTTTACTAAATGGGCTGAATATGAACCCTTAGCTACTATTACCTCAAGGAAAATGATAAACTTTGTAACTAAGAATATCATTTGCAGGTATGGAGTGCCTCAAAAGATAATCACGGACAATGGAACCCAATTTGAAAGTGAAGAGTTTCAAGATTTTTGCCAAAAATTCAAGATCCCGAAAAGTTTCTCAACAGTGGCTCATCCACAGGCAAACGGGCAAGTGGAAGTAGTAAACAAAATAATCAAATCAACCATCAAAAAACAGCTGGAAAAAGCAAAAGGTGGTTGGGTCGATAAATTTCCGCTAGCACTATGGGCATATAGAACTACGCATAAACTGCGATGGGGCACACTCCATTTTCATTGGCATATGGATCATAGGCAATGATTCCGGTAGAAATAGAGGTCCCTTCACATAGAAGAATCCATTTTAGTCAAGCCGAAAATGAAAAGCTGCAGCTTGAAGCACTTGACTTCCTTGATGAGAAAAGGGAAGAAACTGAACTCAGAACTGTAGCTCACCAGCAAAGAATAGCCAGGCACTTCAATTCCAAAGTTCGCCGGTGCAGCTTTGAAGTGGGGGATCTAATCTTAAAAAGAATTATGACACCTACAGGCGTGCTTGGACCAAACTGGGAAGGGCCGTATGTTATAGGCCAAAAACTTCTTGATGGCACATTCAAACTTGTAACTGTCGAAGGAGACCCAATTCCAAGAGCTTGGAACAGCAATCATTTTCGCCCATATTTTACTTAAAGGCTTTAACGAAATATTGTAAAAGAATGATGAATGTATGATTCTTGTAATGAAAGCCGTTTTAAAGTCAGTGCAAGTGAATAATAAGAGCTATAAAGTGGATGTAGGCCCAGTTCTTGGCCGAACCACTATAAATCTTGTGTTCTTTACTATTATACACTGCTTTGTTTTATTTCGACATATAAAATACGTTAATTGTGTTACTAAAATGTCGATTTAATAATGCAGGCCATAAAAACAAAGCTTAGCCATCGCAATACCAAGCAATCTCCGACATCACCCAGCAAGAAAACGCTAAACCATTCAAAATTTCCATACTCAAATCTTACGAAAGAAGTGCTTCGAACAAAAGTTAGCGATGTGGCTGGAAGTGGGCCACTTCTAACTAACTGCGAATGTTTGTACAAACGAGCATTCGGTTAAATAGCATGTGTCTACCACCGCCAACTCACTTAACTATGAAGTACATTTCTTTGGATAAGGAAAATTGTTGGCAACTAAAAGGGGATGATATTTGGAAAAGATAACGGGGATCGCCGTTATGAATAGATGGCAAAGAGACATGGGCGGGCAAGCATTAAACAGCAAAAGACCTCTTCGGAGGCACAAGCCCTCTTCGGAGGCACAACTCTTTGGAGGATAAAGACCTCAAACGCGGCATGCCAGAAGACTTTATCAACATGGTATGGAATGATCTGAAGCACCTTCCCAACAGGAAGGCGAAGCGCTTGTTTACTAGTTGAGACAGTTTGCATAGACAAGCGTCCAAGTAACTTGCGTCCGCCCCGTGAGTCCATGAGACGATCGGAGGCACCTTCCTAAGTGGAAGGCAAGGCGCTCGTTCACTAGTTGAGACAATCTATGTAAACAAACGTCCAAGTAACTTGCGCTCGCCCCGTGAATCCAACCAACCATGAGGAAGAAACTTCCAGGCATCTTCGAAGGCACACATCTCACCAGGATCTGAAATAAAACTTCACAAGTGCTGAGATGTGAAAAGCCCTCTTCGGAGGCCCATTTCACAATAGTTGAAATGCCAAAAGACCTCGAGCGGGCCTCGCCAGAAAAAGAGAGTTCTTTCTCGACATAAAGTTGCGGACTAATCGGTGGCACATGACACTGGTGTCCGCCCCGTGAATCCATCCAACTAAGAGAAAGAAACTCCAAACTTCCAGGTAAAAGCCCTACTTAGAGGCATACATTTCACCGTGATCTGAAATAAAACTTCACACGAGTCGAAATGTGAAAAGCCCTCTTCGGAGGCCCGCTTCCCAGCGAACAGGGAAAAGATAAAAGCCTCTCCCAAGAGGCAGAAACAAAAAGCCCTCTTCCCAGAGGCACAATCAAACAAAAAGCCCTCTTCCCAAAGGCACAATCAACCAAAAAGCCCTCTTCCCAAAGGCACAATCAAACAAAAAGCCCTCTTCCCAGAGGCACAAGCAAGTCAAAGCCCACTTTACTGCGAAAGAAAATTCACTCAAAATAAAAGTGATTTTCTCCAAAAAGCGAAGTGCAAAAACTTCGCAACAAAAAAAAGAAAAAAGAAAAAGGAAAAAACTCCTCTAAAATGAGGCACATCCTACTAAATATGAAAACTATTTTCTTAAAATGGGAATATTATCCTATAAAGTACAGATGCAAGCCTCCTTCAAATGGAAAAGCTGCTCTCTAAAGAAAGAGTATAAGTCTTCTCGAAATAGAGGAATTGTTCTCTAAAAATCTTTGCCAATGTGAAAGAGATTGCAATAAACCATGGTATGGGCGTAGCACACCATAAGTACAAGAATGGAAACAATGCTCAAACAACATACCATAGGCTCATTGCAATATCACACAAAGGAAACGAGGAACTTGTATAAAATAAAGAATAAATGTATTCTCAAATATAGATAGAAGTTTGTATAGGTAAAAGGAACATATTATTCAATACTACAAAAAATACTTGTACATGTTTTAGGATAAAGAAAAGCGGGGGCCGGTACCCGCACAATCTCCGGCCAGTACATGCAAAAAAGCAAAAAGTAAAGCAAAGTAGGGAAATCAGGGTTCATCACTTCTTTCTCCCACCACCTTTAGAGCCTTCACCTGGTTTAATAGGCAATTTTTCAAGCCGACTTGGGAGAGTTGAGGGAGAAGGAGAGAGAGCTAGTGCTGGATCAACTTCCGTTTCCTTTTCAGTAGTAGAAATGCTTCTCCCTTTCTTCTTTGAAGTTGTACGCTTCCTCCTCTTTCTTGAAGAAGACTCACTTCCTGGGGTGACAAGAGCAGACAATTTTATGTCATCAGAAAGGGTTCGCTCCGGAGATACTTCGCCTCCTTCAAGTCCTTCGGCCTTCTGCTCCTGCGAGGTAGCTGGATCGTCCAAGTCTTGAAGGGTTCCTATTAATTCTTCCTGCGATCCCGGTTGGGAAGTAGGAGAAATTTGAAAGGTTGGAGGAGGAACAGCTGGAGGAGGAGAAGTTTCTACGACACTGGGCGTTTTCACTGCAGAAGAGAAGCAAAAAATGTTAGTATCTCCCGCGAAGAGAGGAAATAACGACTCATCGAGTCTTAAGTAATAAGCAATGAGTTCATCAAGCTCGGCCGAAGCAAATGTGTAATCCACTTGACCTGGTTCGACGTTAGTATTACCTGGAGAAGTGGGCTTCCTAATGTCAACTTCATAAGCTTGTGCTTCGGTGCTCTCTTCGCCTTCATCTCCACATTGTGCACTTGTAATCTCAGTTATAACTTTAGTAGGGGACGGAGAATGGGAATCAGAGCCTGTGATGTCAATGTCGGCCGAAATTGAAGGAGGGACAGGGGCAATTCACGGTGCTTTTTTCATCATCCCAGCACGCTCTCTAGCGAGTTGCTCTTTTCCTCTGGCAAGGGATGCACGAGCTCCATCATCCAGGTAATGTGCCTCGAGTTCTTCTTCGGCATACCCAGCATCTTTAAGCATATCAAGCGCAGCTTCCCATACTTCAGCCAAAGTGATTTCATATTTGGGGCCCAAAAATGCCAAACTGCCACGCCCTAGGACACTTTGCAAGTAGAAGTCGAATAATGTCGAACTGACATCGGCTTTGGTGGCTTGATGAGCTTCTTCAGCTGCAATTTTATCGGCAACAGCCTCATCGCGCTCTTTCTCAATTGTAGCAGTTCGAGTTTTCAACGTCTCAATTTCGAGATTCTGAGAACTGGTCTGTTGTCGCAACTGGGCAACTTCAGCGTGATAATCTTCTATAACCTTTTCCTGCCGCATGAGTTTATCTTCGTCCTCTCGTTGGCTAGCATGAGCATCCTGCACTTGCTGCAGAAGCACACTTTCCCTTTGAGAATAGGAAGTGGAGGACGTAGCAAGCTCCTCTTTAAGCTTTCCAACTTCCGCTTCAAGCTTTTCGTTATAAGCGGCGATGCTCCTCATCTCTGCGTCATGTTGATCAAGAGTCTTTTGCCATTCGGATTTATCATTCTCCATGGTCAACGTAGCCTCAAGGTTCACACGGTTCACTCTCTAGAGTTCGTTAACAAGTTTCTGCCAATTTGACATTCTCTCAATATCAAGCTTGACAGCGTCAATATTTCGCAACATGGCTGGTTTGTCGATTGGAACCAGATCAAGATCAAAGCGTCCCTTCAAGCTCCAGTTTGGAAATCGACTTTGAAGAGTAGCTGGGCCTGGTCCGACCTGATATGAGGGCCTGCCAATGATCGTCTGAATGTCGGTACGAGCGAGAGCGGAAGATTGAGGGGGCACCGAAGCAATGGGCTCTTTAGGAATGTCAGATGAAGACTTTTCATCGTGCTTGGTCCGTTTGCTCGAACCTTCGACGGCGTGGCTTTTTCCTTTATCGTCATGGGATTTCCGTTTAAGGGAATCATCCTCTCTGTGGGAAGAGTCACGACGTTCTTCCCCTCTCCCGTACCGTTCTTCGTATGCTCTTCTCTCCTTAGCTTTTCGAGCAGCCCTCTCCTCATCAGTTTCCCTATGAGGGGGAAGATAGCGCCTGTAATCATATTGACTACGCCTGCCATACTGCTTAAAGTCATCATAGTACGAGCCACTTCGCCCCATTAAAGAACCTGAAATTGAAAAAGATGCATAACTTGAGAATTTTCAAATTGCAAGGAGTTAAGTGCATATCAGTGCCAATAAATCCTAAGTGTGTGTGGTGTGTGCAAACTACACGTGCTGAACTACGAACCGCTCCTCAGTTGGGGGGTGGTGACAGATTTTTACAGCCAATGTTGATTCTTGAGCTGGAGGAGTTTGTTGAAGAGCAGACGTCGTTTCAACCACTGGAGATACAATTTTAGCAGCGGACAGATCATCTTTAAAGAGTTCTTGAGACGTAACCTTAAAGTTGCTCAACCCTTCGAAAGTGTCATTACCACTGTGTTCAACAGGGCTCTTCACCTCAACTCCTTCATTAGTTGTCTTCCCGGTTTGTTGAAGATCTTCTTCTTCTTCGATAACGGGGCAAGAGCAAGTTTACAAGATGGTCCCACAATGACAGTTGGAGTAGAACATTTTACCAACGAAGCCTCAGTTGTAAGCTCCTTCGGCACGGGTTCGTCAGTAGAAACGGGGGCATCTAATGCCTTAGCTGGGGAATCAGGGACTTCGTGAGGTTGTGTAGAGCGGGAAGAATGTAGAAGTCCAGACTGATGTAGAAACTCATCCTTCAACAGAAATTTTATACTCCTTTCCTCAGCATCCACGGCATTCAGTCTTTCAAAAATTTGCTTGTGGCCTGGATCTCTAGAGGGGGGAGGAAGTGCTGAAAAAGGAAAGAGTAAAATTAGCACTTAGCAACTCAGATCTCAAAACGCTCAAGAATGGAAAAAATAAGAAGCAGGTAATCTTACTTCTTACTCTCCAAATAGCATAAAACCCTGGGGGGCAGCGAACAAAGAAAAACTGATTCATGAAGCCATGTGCGCTTTCGGAAAGATCGGTAATGAGTTTACGATTCCTAGCGCTTCTTACAACAGTAATGGAGGGATGATCTTTATTCTTAGCAAATGAGCATAAGTAGCAAATTTCTTCGAAGCTCGGCAAACGATCAAGAGTTCTCCTAAATAAAACACATAACCCCATCAGGATAGCATAGCCATTGGGATGTAGTTGAAACTGAGAGATGGTCAACCGAAGCAGAAGCGTTCGAAGAAAATCGTTAAAAGGAGGAATTGCTCCACTTAGGCACATCTGGCGATTGACTGCTACAAAACCATAAGGTGGATTATCGGCAGTATCACTCGGCCCAGGAAGTAGAGCATCACTCTTAGCAAGGCCAAATTGAATGCGTAACTGGTTAAATGCTCTCTGGGTCAAGGTAGTCGGAGTTCTTTCTGGAGGATTCACTATGGGAATAGCTGACGGAAAAGTCTCTCCAGCTTGAGCTACCACTTCTTCTTGATGTGAAGCCATTCTACATAAACAACTGGACATTCAAACATGAAGGTGCACGTTTCCTAAATGTGTGAAGTGTTGTGTAGAGCTAACAAAGCAACAAGAAAAAATAATGGAAATTAAACATGTGTCAATTGAAATATTTCAAGACTTGTCGCTTTAAGTCCAAATACAAGTGCAATATTAATGAAAACAAATCGACTTTAGTTGATTAACATTGTTTTAATGCTTCACGAGTTTGTTGATTCACAGCATTTCATACAATTTCTTTAAGTTAATTACCCATTATCGACTAATCTTTCATTTGATGTGGGCAATCAGTGGCTGTATATTCGCCCTAGTTTTCTGCAAATGTTGTATTTAACAGTTTATTAGCATCAAATTTGGTATAATCTGTTAAGAAAGCATAGCAAAGTCATGCAAGTTATTTCGGCAGTTTAAAGTTCGAGTTGGAAGTACAATCAAGTTCTTTCAACATCTCGAAGTTTTCAAGTTTTGTTCAAACCATTTAGTCGCAGTCCAGAAGTTCTCTAAGTTCTAAGTCGTTCACGACTTAACAGGATGGGTTGAGATTGATCTAGGCTGGAAGAAACAATTCGGCAATGAAAAATTGTCCAAGTGTTGAGTCGTCCACGACCTAAAGGTTAAAGTCGTCCATGACCTAAAGGAAAAGTCGCGTTAAGGACCTAGAGGCTAAGTCGCTCATACGAACTAGAGGTTAAGTCGCAAAAATTGTCGGATCGGCCAAATCTGCTAAGTCACGGGGATCTTTAAGTTGCCTGGGTTCCTTAGGTTGTTTCTGGATGATGCAGCGATCCAAGGCTATCTCCCGTTGGAACCAATAAGCCCTACTACTCACCAATTACACTTTGCCACGTGTGTATCCACCATTGTGTCGTTTGAAGCACCATATCTAAACCCAAAATCCACTAACCCGTTAACTAAGTGTTTCTTCGTCTCCTCCAAACATCTAAGATCCCATCACCTCCTCCAAATTTCCAGAAAGTATTGCTAACTACACGAATTCAAACACTTGCCAAATAACTCCATAAGATCCTAAGCCGATTCATTTTTTAAGGCAACTGCCAACAGTCGACGATGGTCAGAGGACGAATCAGGGTGTAATCTCACCGCATGGAAACAAAAACTGTATTGAAATGGTTATGGAGGGGTTGGTGGCAAACACATTGGAAAGATGATCGGAATTACCTAAACCTGATGTTGAAATAGCGGTCAAGGATGCAAAGAGGAGGATTTTGTGTTAACTTTTAAGCTCGGATGCAACAATGGCGGCAGAATGATAAGCAATAAAGTAAAGAGGGAGAAGTGACTTAACATCTTATATTGGAAGTAGAGGAGAAGATGGATGGACGCGCGAGTTAACAAGCTTCTTGAGTCGCCCACGACTTAGGGACTAGATCGAAGCACACGACCTATGACCTACGACCTAGGCATGTACTTCGAGGGGCAAATGTTAACTCCTATGTTCAGCGACTCAGTGACACAAAGGAATTGGCGGCTTAACATATGAAGTGGGCTAAGCGACTTAACTTCTGAAGTGAAGCAGCGACTCAAAGGGTAAGCGACTTAAGGAGGTCAACGACTCAAAGGGTATATGACTTAAGGACTTAACGACTTAAGAGGGTTGGACGACTTAAGGACTTAACGGCTTAAGAGGGTTGAGCGACTTAAGGGGAGCAGCGACTTAACTAGTAAGCGACTCATGGAGTTATCGACCTAACGGCCTAAACACTCTGCGACCTAAAGTGCTAAAGCAACAGCGACCTAACATCTTCTGCAAAAACCGGGGTCCCACAACCACTAGGTTGCTCGCGACTTAAGTCGGCCACGACCTAAGTTATAACAGGCTTATCCCTAAGTCGCCTAACTCCTTAGTTCATTTGAGAAAGGATCAGGAACTACGCTACCCTGTTCTATTGTGACCTTAAGTCGCGCCCGACCTACCGACCTATGACCTGACTTAAGTCGCTCACGACCTAATACTTAGAGAATAAATAGAGCCGCTTTCCCAGATGCAGGGGAGATCTACCAAATGATTAGGTACGAGCCTGTTAAGTCGTGACTCGTATCTTCCTAACTCGCGAACGAGTTATGGTATATCCTAGGTCGCGCAAGACCTATAGCTCCATCCAAAACTCTCTATAAATACGGCGTGAGCTCCAACATGATGGGGACTTTTCCGATCATTTTCTTCAAAGTATCGAGACTCTTCCATCTTCAAACCAAGCCTTACTCCAGCACTTGAAACTCACAAGAAGCTTCAATCAACTTCAAATAAGATTCAACACATTCAACCATGAATTCGGAGAATTCTCTTGCATCGAAGTTTTTCTAGCTACTTGTCTTTTGAAGTGAATTGTAATTGAAGGAAACTGTAAAGGATTGTAATCATATTAGCAATAAAGAAGGATTGAAGTGGACGTAGGCTTGATCGTAAGCCGAAACACTATAAACTCTGTGTCTCTTACTGCTTTTTCAGTGAATTACTGCTTTTTCTGTTTCCCGTGTTAACGGGTGGTGCTTTCATTCAAATCTCTATTTGCATCGGGGTGTTAGCGTCTGACTTTTTACGTTAACATACAGCGTTTGGTTTTTAGCTATTAGAAGGAGTGTTTTTTCAAAAAAAAGGTAAAAGGGGTAATTACTTAAGTTATAGTACAACATTTTGTTTATTTTACATCATTTGGTTTTAAGCTATTTGAAGTATTTTTTTTAAAAGGTAAAAGGAGGTTATTTCTTAAGTTATAGTACAACATTTTATCTATTTTACAGTTTTTTTTCAACTATTGGAAGTAGTTTTTTTTTAAAAAAACTAAAAGGGGCAATTTCTTAAGTTATAGTAAAGCATTTTTCTATTTTATAGCGTTTTGCTTTTAGCTAATGGAAGTAGTTTATTTTAAAAAAAAATGTAAACATGGGTAATTTCTTAAGTTATAGTATAGCATTTTTTCTGTTTTACGGTGTTTTGTTTTAAGCTATTGGAAGTAGTTTTTTTCTTAAAAATGTAAATGGGGTAATTTCCTAAGTTATAAAACAGTGTTTTGTCCATTTTACAAAGTTTTTTTTAGGCTATTGGAAGTAGTTTTTTTTAAGAAAAAAGTGTAAATGGGGGTAATTTCTTAAGTTATAGTACATCATTTTATTTATTTTACAGCGTTTTGTTTTAAGCTATTGGAAGTAGTTTTTTTAAAAAAAAGGGTAAAAGGGGTAATTTCTTATGTTATAATACATCATTTTGTCTAATTAACAACGTTTTGTTTTAAGGTATCGGAAGTAGATTTTTTTTATAAAAAACGGTAAAAAGGGGAAAATTTTAAGTTATAGTATAGCATTTTGTCTATTTTACAGCGTTTTGTTTTAAGCTATTGGAAGTAGTTTTTTTTTAAAAAAAAAGGTAAAAAGCGGTAATTTCCTAAGTTATAGTACATGATTTTGTCTATTTTACAACGTTTTGTTTTAAGCAATTGAAAGTATGTTTTTTTTAAAAGGTAAAATGGGGTAATTTCGTAAGTTATAGTACAACATTTTGTTTATTTTACTGCGTTTTGTTTTATGCTATTGGGAGTAGGTTATTTTTAAAACAGGTAAAAGGGGGTAATTTCTTAAGTTATAGTACAACATTTTGTCTATTTTACAGCGATTTATTTTATGTTATTGGAAGTAATTTTTTTTTCAAAAAAGGTAAAAGGGGGTAATTTGTTAAGTTATAGTACAACATTCTGTCTATTTTACAGCTTTTTTGTTTTAAGCTATTGGAAGTAGTTTTTTTTTTAAAAAAAAGGTAAAAAGGGGAAATTTTTTAAGTTATAGTACAACATTTTGTCAATTTTACAAAGTTTTGTTCTAAGCTATTGGAAGTAGTTTTTTTTTGAAAAAAGGTAAAAAGGGGTAATTTCTTAAGTTATAGTACAACATTTTGTCTATTTTACAGTGTTTTGTTCTAAGCTATTGGAGTAGTTTTTTTTAAAAAAAAGGGAAAAGGGTGTAATTTCTTAAGTTATATTACAAAATTTTGTCTATTTTACAGCGTTTTATTTTAAGCTATTGGAAGTGGTTTTTTTTTTAAAAAAAAAGTAAAAGTGGGTAATTTCATAAGTTATAATATAGCATTTTGTCTATTTTACAGCGTTTTGTTTTAAGCTATTGGAAGTAAAAAAAATTTAAAAAGGTAAAAGGGGGTAATTTGTTAAGTTATGTAACGGCCCGTATTTTTACGGATCGAAACATTGTAAAAACTATATGCTTTAGGTCGTTGATGTTGTTAAGTCGTTTAGAGTTTGAGTCGACCAAAGCTTAAGTCGTGTGGAAGTTAACCCGTGTGGTGTTTAAGTCGTAGGAAGCTTGGGTCGTTTGGTAGTTTAGGTCGTGTGAGCGAGTTAGGGAAAGCTAGTGACCAATAGAATTGGAGCGACCTATAGATACTAGCGACTTAGTGAGGTAGAGCGAGATAAGGACTTAGGTCGTATGATATTTAGGTCGGAGGAGTTTTGGAACGACCTAAGGAAGCTAGCGGGTTAACGAGTTAAGGTGATTAGCAACCTAAGGTGTTGAGCGACCTAGTGGGGAGCGACCTAGTGGTGAGCGGCTTAGAGGAATGAGCGACCTAATAGTTGTAGCGACCTATAGGAAGTAACGACCTAGTGGATGGTATGTGTTGTAGTTAGGTCGCTGAGTCGTGTGAACGACTTAGTGATGGGTCGTGGCTTCGTTGAGTCGTTGGGTCGGTTTAGTGTTAGGTCGTGAACGACCTAAGGCTTGAGTCGTGTGTGTTTTAGGTCGTATTATAGTTAAGTCATGAGATCCTGTGTTGAGTCGTGCCTGTGTTGAGTCGGCAACATAGTTAAGTCGCTAGGTCGTAACTCGTGTGCGAGTTAGGTCATGAACATGTTGAGTCGCGCCTGTTGGGACGTTGTGTCTTAGGTCGTTAGGGGCTTGAGTCGTGAGTCGTGCATACCTGTTGAGTCGTTGACTCGAGTCTGTAGGCTGCTTGTAGTGTTAAGTCGCGGCCCTTGTTAGGTCGTAAGTCGTTAGGCCGTGTTGGTTAGGTCGTTGGGTCGTGTGGGGTTGTTAGGTCGTAGGTCGGCCATAGTTAGGTCGTGAGCGACCTAAAAACGAGCGACCTAAGGGGCGTTCCAGCCTATAAATAGAGGGGTTTGGTTCACTTTTTGGCACCGGATTTCGAAGCGACGAAGTGCTGCCATTTTGAGAGCTCGACTTCAACATTTCTTCATCTCCTTTTCTCCATTCCAATCTAGTTCTAACATCCATCCAAGATCGAAGATCAAGATCGAAGATTCAAGGGCCAAAGTTGAAGATCTTCATCCGTTCGAGTGAGATTTCATCGATTGAAGCGAGATTTTGCCGGATCAAGCTTGAATCCTTGCTGTCCAGATCTGAAGTGATTAGTTTTTGAAGTGTTTGGGTGATTCGGTGAGTGGTAGTTATCTCTCACGCGGACCCAAAGGAGTATATTGGATTGGTGGTTTGTTTGGGTGTTAAAAATAGTGATTTCATGCATTTTTCTTAGATCCAAGTCTAGATCCATTTCTTATGAAGATATTTACTTATGCAAGTTCATTTATCAAGTTAGAGAAACAAAACCCATGATTTATATTTATTAGATCTATGATAGAAACCCATGATTTATGTATGTTAGACCTATGCTCATTTATTTACGAAATTGCCACTAAAATTAATATTGCTTATTAGATCTTGTTTGAATGCTTGATTGTTTGGATGTATGATTGATTTGATTGTTTCAAGTTAGCTAGTGGTTGATTTGGAACAAGATGGTTGAGGATGATTCAAAAGCTAGTGGAAAGGCTCTTGAATGGTGAAAGCTGCTTGTGGCATATGAAGCGGATGTTGAAGCTCATATGTATGGATTAGATGATGTTGAGATGGGACTTTGCCATAATGCGATGAGGCAAGCCATGATGTTGAGATGAGACTTTGCTATGATGCGATAAAGCGAAGCATGATGTGAGATAGCCTTGGTTTAATCCAGACGGGATCATCCCAAGCATGTTGATAACTCGATGATGCGATGCGAGTTGGTTGATAATGGTTAGCTTGAGAGGCGCTTGAGCTAGTATGGATATAGTCGTCGAGGAGGATGACTAGGAGGCTGAGATCTCATCGTTGTTGAAGGTTCTAGCATGCTCAAAGCAAGAGTACGTTGGAATGGGCTGCGAGGATGTTCCAAGCACGGGCTGCGACGACGTGCTAGTACTCTGGGTAGTTGCGAAAATTGCTAGGCACGGGCTGCGACGACGTGCGGAGTTATGTCTAGAACCGGGGTTACCATTAGCCCTTGACAGGTGGTCATTCAACTAACGGTGAAATCAAGGCAATGATAACAGTGATAGCCGGAGTCATGGATGTTTGGACGTTTGGTTGTATCATCATTCGGTCTCAAGAGCGGTGTTTTCTGGATGCTTATCTGATCTTGGTTTAGGCCTTGGGGGTTTGTATTTGGAAAACATCGACCTTGACTCGAATGATTATTGCTTTACTTTAATTGTCTGCCATGTTATGCTTGCTTCTCCGTAGTGTGTCTGGGGGCTATCATTGTAGAAAGAGGTGGAGTGAGATGGTTTGGTTCCTATTCCTTTTATCCCTTATGCTCTTTTGGGTATGTTTGATAGTTGATTTACTGCTCACTAAGACTTTGTCTGACTCAAGGTTTTATGTGTCCTCTTATTACCTTGGGTTGTTCATCCATGTTGGGATGGGCAGACTAGGTGACAGGTGGCAGGTGCTGATCTTAGTGGCTCACGCTGATGATGACGAAGACGAGCATGAGGCTTTACATATTATTTTAATATTCTATGTACTGGATATTCCGCTGTTTGTTGATTACTCTGAGTGCTATGTAGTGAGGCTTCTTGTATTCATGATTCAGACTATGTATAAAGCTATTACGATTAGATGATGATATTCTGTTCTATGGGAGCTTCACTATATCATATTTCTCTATTGTATTTTATCCATGCGCTGTGAGTTTTACGATAGAGTCTGCGATGTTTATCTTACCCTTGACTATCGTCCATGGCTGCCTGGCACACTTTCAGCGCATTATTTCCTTGTTTTGGTGCGGGAGTCATGGGCGGTCGTCACATTTGGTATCAGAGCTTTGGTTAATCGATTTTAGCTAACGCTCGCTGACGTGACTACGTATGAGAGACGTAATTGTATTTTGATGAATGATTACTATATATAATATAGTAGTTTAGAAGGATTTGAACTCCTTATGCGGTTGTTTCTCAAGGTGTTCTAAGTCATTCCTTTTTGTAGATATTAAGGATGAGTCGAAGAGGGAGACCAGCTGCAAGGGAAGGCCGTGCCGCTGAAGGAGTTGCTAATTATGGAGCTATGTTTGAAGCTATGATGACTTCTATCATGAGAAGGATAGCAGCTCCAGGGCCATCAGTAGATGTTGGATTTCAAGTTCAAGCTCCAATACCAGTGGATTTTGCTAAGCTTTGCAAGGACTATACTTCTCTTGGAGGAAAGGTTTTCTTGGGAACGGAATCAACCATTGAAGTGCAAAGATGGATTGATGCTTGTAGAGGGATCTTTGGTGACTTGGGAGTTGAGGATGCAACTAAGAGGAAGCTTGCATCAAGGCAACTTCAAGGGAGAGCTTCGGATTGGTGGAATTCTATCACCATTGATACTCCGGAGGAGGAGATTACTTGGGAGCAATTCCAAGCTAGATTTGAAGCTAAGTTCATCTCTACGGCTCAGAAATCTGTCTTGTTTAAAAGTTTGTTGAGCTCAAGCAAGGTGGGAGATCGGTTCTTGAGTACGTTTCTGAGTTTGAGGCCTTGTCCAAGTATGCTCGGTCGTATATTGAATCTTCTTATCAGAAGAATGAGAAGTTTGTGACAGGCTTGAACAGTTATCTTGGAAGGCAGTTGGTGGATCATCTGGACGATCCATTTGAGAAGCTTGTGGAGAAAGCTCTCAGGCATGAGGGTTTGTTCCCTAGGGAGAGTTCTGTTGTTGTTGTTGTAACCAAGGAAGGGTTTAAGCCACAGAAGGGTGGAAACAAGAAGAGGAAGCAACAGCAACAGAAGGGTAAGGATGGCCAGAAGAAGCCGAGGGGCGAAATGACTTGCTATAATTGCCAGCAGAAGGGCCATCTCTCCAAGGATTGTAGGAATCCAAAGGCGCCGGCGAAATGCCACAACTGTGACAAGCCAGGGCATTTCAGGAAAGATTGTCCAGAACCGAGGAAGGACAGACAGATTATGCAAGCTTATGCTTTGGGAGCTGTGCCGTCGTTTTCAAAAGCTCTTACTGCTGAAGGGAAAGGGAAGAGTGTGGTGGTTCAAGATACTCTTTCCATTTGTGGTGTTCCAGTTAGGGTGTTGTTTGATACTGGGGCGTCGCATTCCTTTGTTTGTAATGAGTTAGTAGACCGATTGGGTTTGAAACCGGATATTGTTGATAGGCCACTGGTTGTGACAAATCCAGTTGGGGGTTCGTCATGTCTGTGTATGATGTGCCATGGTCTAGTTGTGTCGAGTCATGATTGCTCGTTTGTTTGTGATTGCTTTGTTCTGAACTTTGCGGGGTTCGGAATTATTTTGGGTATGGACTGGCTTAGGAAGTATGCGGCAAGGATTGATTGTGAGAGGCTGGAGGTGACAGTCGGGAATGTGGAAGGGCGAAAGGTTGTGATACAATGCAAGCATGAGGAAGGCGTCTTCATGAGCTTCATGTATTCGCTGGTTGTTCCATGGGATGGACTGTCATCAGTGCCAATCGTGAATGGATTCGAGGATGTCTTTGACGAGGTCAAAGGGTTACCGCCGCATAGAGAGATCGAGTTTCGTATTGATCTAGTTGAGGGAGCCAGACCCGTTGTGATGCCTCTTAGGCGGATGGCGCCTAGGGAACAGAAAGAGTTGAGGGTGCAAGTTGATGACCTTTTACAGAAAGGATTCATTCGGCGTAGTGTGTCCGAATGGGGTGCACCAGTTGTGTTCGCAGCCAAAGCGGATGGATCGTTGAGGTTGTGTGTTGATTATCGTGAGCTGAATAAGGTGACTAAGAAGAACAAGTATCCATTGCCGAGAATAGATGACTTGTTTGATCAGTTTCACGAGGCTAAGGTGTTTTCTCAGATGGATTTGGCAACGGGATTTCACCAGTTAAGAGTGGCGAAGGATAGTGTGCCGAAGACTGCTTTCAGGACACCATCCGGTTTTTATGAGTGGCTGGTAATGCCGTTTGGATTGACTAACGCACCAGCATATTTTGTGGATCTTATGAATAGAGTGTTCAGAGATCAGTTGAATAAGTCCGTGCTTGTGTTCGTGGATGATATTCTGATTTACTCCAGAACTGAAGAAGAGGACAAGACGCACTTGTGGATTGTTTTGAAAATCTTGCGGAAACATCAGCTGAAGGCTAAGTTTTCGAAGTGTCACTTCTGGAAGAGTGAAGTGAGATTCTTAGGCCATGTTATCTCTGGATATGGGATAGCGGTTGATCCCGCTAAGGTGGCAGCAATTCAGGATTGGGTTAGACCTAAGAATGCATCTGATGTGAGAAGTTTTCTTGGATTAGCAGGATATTATCGTCGGTTTATCAAAGACTTTTCCAAGATAGCTGCACCATTGACAGGATTGACGAAAAAGAATCAAGTGTTTAGATGGGATGATAAGTGTGAGCAAGCTTTCGTAATCCTGAAAGAGCGACTGACAAGTGCTCCTGTTTTGACTATTCCAAGTGGGAATGATGAGATGGTGGTTTATACCGATGCACGTGGTACTGGACTTGGAGCAATACTGATGCAGAAGGATAGAGTTGTTGCGTATGCAAGTCGACAATTGAAGCCGCATGAAAGGAATTATCCGACACATGATTTGGAGTTAGCGGCGATTGTATTTTCTTTGAAGATGTGGAGACATTATCTTTTGGGAGTTTGATTCGAGTTGTTTACGGATCATAAGTCGTTGAAGTATCTGTTTTCCCAAAAGGATTTGAATCTTCGGCAGCAACGATGACTAGAGTTTTTAGCATCGTATGATTTTGGTATAGCTTATACTCCGGGAAAAGGTAACGCAGTAGCTGATGCGTTAAGTCGAAGACATACAGGACTGGGAGCCATGTTTTCGGAATGGGAGAGTCTAGAGTATTTAGCTAGATTTGATTTCAGGCCTAGATGTGAATTGGAACCTGAGATGTTGGCAAACTTATCGATAAGGCCTACTCTGGTGGAGAGAATTAGCGAGAGCCAAAAGCGAGACGATAAGCTTGTCAAGATTATCCGAGATTTGGAATCTGGATTGGACCCAGAAAAGGATAAAGGATTCGAAGTCGATCGAGAGGGTTGGCTTCGGAAGCAAGGACGACTAGTTGTTCCCGATGTAGATGGATTGAGAGATGAAGTTCTTAGAGCAAGTCATCACTCGAAGTTGACAATTCATCCAGGTGGAAATAAGATGTATCGGGATATGAAGAGAACCTATTATTGGGAAGGTATGAAGAAGGACGTTGGAAATTTTATTTCCAAATGTATGAACTGTCAGTTGGTAAAAGCTGAACAGAAAAAGCCAAGTGGATTACTTCAGCCATTAGAGGTTCCTACATGGAAGTGGAAGCAAGTGTCGATGGATTTTATCGATGGCCTACCTAGAACCAAGGCGGGAAATGAAGGGATTTGGGTCATCATAGATCGGTTGACCAAGAGTGCAAGGTTCATTCCTGTTCGATCGACTAGGACTGCATCAAAGTTGGCTGAGCTTTATGTTAAGTGGATAGTTCGATTCCATGGTGTTCCGAAGAGTATAGTGAGCGATCGAGATCCATTGTTAACTAGTGGATTTTGGAAGAGCTTCCAGAAAGTTTTGGGAACTGAGTTGTGTTTGAGTACAGCTTATCACCCTCAAACAGATGGTCAGACTGAGAGAGTCAACCGAGTTTTGGAAGATCTTCTGAGGGCATGTGTTTTGGATTTCGGAGGATCATGGGAAGATCATCTTCATTTGGTGGAATTTGCGTATAATAACAGTTATCAGTCGAGTATTGGTATGGCACCATATGAGGCATTGTATGGAAGACCGTGTAACTCTCCGACATGTTGGTTGGAAACTGGAGAAAAACTGATACTTGGGCCAGAGATGATTCGACAGACTTCGGATTGTATAGGGATCATTCGGCAACGAATGAAGGCAGCCCAAGATCGTCAGAAAAGTTATGCCGATAATCGTCGTAAGGATTTGGAATTCGACGTAGGTGATATGGTTTTTGTGAAGATTTCTCCTCTGAAGAATGTTATTAGATTCGGGAAGAAAGGAAAGTTAACTCCGAGATTTGTTGGACCATTTCCGATTATCGAGCGAATTGGAAAGCTCGCTTATAGATTGGAGTTACCGGAAAAGATGGCGGGTGTGCACAATGTTTTTTATGTATCTTATCTACGGAAGTATGTGCACGACTCGAATACGGTGGTTTCTGCTGATAGCTGTGAAGATTTAGAAGTTGATCCAGTTGTTAAAAGACCTCGTAAACCGCTTCGTGTTGTTGAAACCGACACGAAACAGCTTAGGAGGAAGACGATTACGTTGCTCAAGATACAATGGAGTGAAGATGTTAACGACTGTACGTGGGAGGAGGAAGAGAGGATGAAGGCAGCTCATCCCGAACTCTTCGAGGTATGGCCCTAAGGTGTCGTGACATCTCATGAATTTGTACCTTGTTCTAGTCTTAGAATTCTGCATGCTAGGCTAGAAATTGGATGCATGGTTTGTTGATTACTATGGATGGTAGGCATGCGGAATAACTTTGGTTGCTCTTGTTTGTTTGGAATTTCGGGGGCGAAATTCCTAAGGGGGAGAGAATGTAACGACCCGTATTTTTACGGATCGAAACATTGTAAAAACTATATGCTTTAGGTCGTTGATGTTGTTAAGTCGTTTAGAGTTTGAGTCGACCAAAGCTTAAGTCGTGTGGAAGTTAACCCGTGTGGTGTATAAGTCGTAGGAAGCTTGGGTCGTTTGGTAGTTTAGGTTGTGTGAGCGAGTTAGGGAAAGCTAGTGACCTATAGAATTGGAGCGACCTATAGATACTAGCGACTTAGTAAGGTAGAGCGAGATAGGGACTTAGGTCGTATGATATTTAGGTCGGAGGAGTTTTGGAACGACCTAAGGAAGCTAGCGGGTTAACGAGTTAAGGTGATTAGCAACCTAAGGTGTTGAGCGACCTAGTGGGGAGCGACCTAGTGGGGAGCGACCTAGTGCTGAGCGGCTTAGAGGAATGAGCGACCTAATAGTTGTAGCGACCTATAGGAAGTAACGACCTAGTGGATGGTATGTGTTGTAGTTAGGTCGCTGAGTCGTGTGAACGACTTAGTGATGGGTCGTGGCTTCGTTGAGTCGTTGGGTCGGTTTAGTGTTAGGTCGTGAACGACCTAAGGCTTGAGTCGTGTATGTTTTAGGTCGTCTTATAGTTAAGTCGTGTGATCCTGTGTTGAGTCGTGCCTGTGTTGAGTCGGCAACATAGTTAAGTCGCTAGGTCGTAACTCGCGTGCGAGTTAGGTCGCGAACATGTTGAGTCGCGCGTGTTGGGACGTTGTGTCTTAGGTCGTTAGGGGCTTGAGTCGTGAGTCGTGCATACCTGTTGAGTCGTTGACTCGAGTCTGTAGGCTGCTTGTAGTGTTAAGTCGCGGCCCTTGTTAGGTCGTAAGTCGTTAGGCCGTGTTGGTTAGGTCGTTGGGTCGTGTGGGGCTGTTAGGTCGTAGGTCGGCCATAGTTAGGTCGTGAGCGACCTAAAAACGAGCGACCTAAGGGGCGTTCCAGCCTATAAATAGAGGGGTTTGGTTCACTTTTTGGCACCGGATTTCGAAGCGACGAAGTGCTGCCATTTTGAGAGCTCGACTTCAACATTTCTTCATCTTCTTTTCTCCATTCCAATCTAGTTCTAACATCCATCCAAGATCGAAGATCAAGATCGAAGATTCAAGGGCCAAAGTTGAAGATCTTCATCCGTTCGAGTGAGATTTCATCGATTGAAGCGAGATTTTGCCGGATCAAGCTTGAATCCTTGCTGTCCAGATCTGAAGTGATTAGTTTTTGAAGTGTTTCGGTGATTCGGTGAGTGGTAGTTATCTCTCACGCGGACCCAAAGGAGTATATTGGATTGGTGATTTGTTTGGGTGTTAAAAATAGTGATTTCATGCATTTTTCTTAGATCCAAGTCTAGATCCATTTCTTATGAAGATATTTACTTATGCAAGTTCATTTATCAAGTTAGAGAAACAAAACCCATGATTTATATTTATTAGATCTATGATAGAAACCCATGATTTATGTATGTTAGACCTATGCTCATTTATTTACGAAATTGCCACTAATATTAATATTGCTTATTAGATCTTGTTTGAATGCTTGATTGTTTGGATGTATGATTGATTTGATTGTTTCAAGTTAGCTAGTAGTTGATTTGGAACAAGATGGTTGAGGATGATTCAAAAGCTAGTGGAAAGGCTCTTGAATGGTGAAAGCTGCTTGTGGCATATGAAGCGGATGTTGAAGCTCATATGTATGGATTAGATGATGTTGAGATGGGACTTTGCCATGATGCGATGAGGCAAGCCATGATGTTGAGATGAGACTTTGCTATGATGCGATAAAGCGAAGCATGATGTGAGATAGCCTTGGTTTAATCCAGACGGGATCATCCCAAGCATGTTGATAACTCGATGATGCGATGCGAGTTGGTTGATAATGGTTAGCTTGAGAGGCGCTTGAGCTAGTATGGATATAGTCGTCGAGGAGGATGACTAGGAGGTTGAGATCTCATCGTTGTTGAAGGTTCTAGCATGCTCAAAGCAAGAGTACGTTGGAATGGGCTGCGACGACGTTCCAAGCACGGGCTGCGACGACGTGCTAGTACTCTGGGTAGTTGCGAAAATTCCTAGGCACGGGCTGCGACGACGTGCTAGTACTCTGGGTAGTTGCGAAAATTCCTAGGCACGGGCTGCGACGACGTGCGGAGTTATGTCTAGAACCGGGGTTACCATTAGCCCTTGACAGGTGGTCATTCAACTAACGGTGAAATCAAGGTAATGATAACAGTGATAGCCGGAGTCATGGATGTTTGGACGTTTGGTTGTATCATCATTCGGTCTCAAGAGCGGTGTTTTCTGGATGCTTATCTGATCTTGGTTTAGGCCTTGGGGGTTTGTATTTGGAAAACATCGACCTTGACTCGAATGATTATTGCTTTACTTTAATTGTCTGCCATGTTATGCTTGCTTCTCCTTAGTGTGTTTGGGGGCTATCACTGTAGAAAGAGGTGGAGTGGGATGGTTTGGTTCCTATTCCTTTTATCCCTTATGCTCTTTTGGGTATGTTTGATAGTTGATTTACTGCTCACTAAGACTTTGTCTGACTCAAGGTTTTATGTCTCCTCTTATTACCTTGGGCTGTTCATCCATGTTGGGATGGGCAGACTAGGTGACAGGTGGCAGGTGCTGATCTTAGTGGCTCACGCTGATGATGACGAAGACGAGCATGAGGCTTTACATATTATTTTAATATTCTATGTACTGGATATTCCGCTGTTTGTTGATTACTCTGAGTGCTATGTAGTGAGGCTTCTTGTATTCATGATTCAGACTATGTATAAAGCTATTACGATTAGATGATGATATTCTGTTCTATGGGAGCTTCACTATATCATATTTCTCTATTGTATTTTATCTATGCGCTGTGAGTTTTACGATAGAGTCTGCGATGTTTATCTTACCCTTGACTATCGTCCATGGCTGCCTGGCACACTTTCAGCGCATTATTTCCTTGTTTTGGTGCGGGAGTCATGGGCGGTCGTCACAAGTTATAGTACATCATTCTGTCTATTTTACAGCGTTTTGTTTTAAGCTATTGGAAAGTACTTATTTTTAAATAAAGGTGAAAAGGGGAAATTTTTTAAATTATATTACATAATTTTGTCTATTTTAAAGCGTTATGTTTTAAGCTATTGGAAGTAGTTTTTTTAAAGGGTATTTTCTTAATTTTATATTACAGCATTTTGTCTATTTTACAGCGTTTTGTTTTAAGCCATTGGAAGTATTTTTTAAAAAAAAAGGTAAGAAAGGGTAATTTCTTAAGTTATATACAGCATTTTGTCTATTTTACAGCGTTTGGTTTTATGCTATTGGAAATAGTTTTTTTTTGAAACAAGAAAAAGGAGGTAATTTCTTAAGTTATAGTACAGCATTTTGTCTATCTTACAGCCTTTTGTTTTAAGCTATTGGAAGTAGTTTTTTCAAAAAAAGTGTAAAAGGGGGTAATTTTTTAAGTTATAATACAACATTCTGTCTATTTTACAGCGTTTTATTTTAAGCCACTGGAAGTAATTTTTTTTAAAAAAAAGGTAAAAAGGGAAAAAAATTTAAGTTACAGTACAACATTTTGTCTATTTTACAGTGTTTTGTTTTAAGCTATTAGAAGTGGTTTTTTAAAAAAAAAGGGTAAAAGAGGGTAATTTCTTAAGTTATAATGCAGCATTTTATCTATTTTACATTTGTTTTGTTTTAAGCTATTAGAAGTAGTTTTAAAAAAAGAAAGTTAAATAGGGGTAATTTCTTAAGTTATAGTACAACATTTTGTCTATTCTACAGCATTTTGTTTTCAGCTATTTAAAGTAATTTTTTAAAAAACGGTAAAAACGTGTAATTTCTTAAGTTATAGTACAACATTTTGTCTATTTTACAGCGTTTTGTTTTAAGCTATTGGAAGTAGTGTTCTTTTTAAAGAAAAAGGGTAATTTCTTAAGTTATAGTACAACATTTTGTCTATTTTACAACATTTTATTTTATGCTATTGGAAGTAGTTTTTTTTTTTTAAAATGGTAAAAAGGGGAAAATTTTTAAGTGTACAGCATTTTGTCTATTTTACAACGTTTTGTTTTAATCTATTGGAAGTAGTTTTCTTTAAAGAAGGTATAAGGGGTAATTTCTTAAGTTATAGAACAACATTTTGTCTATTTTACAGCGTTTTGTTTTAATCTATTGGAAGTAAAAAAAAAATTTAAAAAAAGGTACATATGTGTAATTTCTTAAGTTACAGTGCAGCATTTTGTCTATTTTACAGCGTTTTGCTTTAAGCTATTGGAAGTATTGTAAAAAAAAGGGATAAATGGTAATTTCTTAAGTTACAATACAACATTTTGTTTATTTTAAAGCGTTTTGTTTTAAGCTATTGGAAGTAGTTTTTTTTGTTCAAAAAAAGGTAAAAAGAGATAATTTATTAAGTTATAGTACAAAACTTTTTGTCTATTTTACAGCTTTTTATATTAACCTATTGGAATTAGTTTTTTTAAAAAGTAAAAAAGGGGTAATTTCTTATGTTATAGTTTAACATTTTGCCTATTTTAGAGCGTTTTGTTTTAACCTATTGGAAATAGTTTTTTTTAGAAAAAAGGTAAAAGAGGGTAATTTCTTAAGTTATAGTACAGCATTCTGTCTATTTTAGAGCAATTTGTTTTAAGCTATTGGAAGAAGTTTTATTTAAAAAAAGGCAAAAATGGGTAATTTCTTAAGTTATAGTACAAAATTTTGTTTATTTTATAGCGTTTTGTTTTTAGCTATTAGGAATGTTTTTTTAAAAAAAGGTAAAAAGGGGTAATTTCTTAAGTTATAGTATAACATCTTGTCTATTTTACAGCGTTTGGTTTTAAACTATTGGAAGTAGTTTTTTTTAAAAGTTATATGAAGGTTATTTCTTAACTTATAGTACAACATTTTTTCTATTTTACAACGTTTTGTTTTACGCTATTAGAAGAAGTTTTTTTTAAAAAAAGGTAAAAAGGTGTAATTTCTTAAGTTATAGTACAACATTTTGTCTATTTTATAACGTTTTGTTTTTAGCTAATGGATGTATTTTTAAAAAAATAGGTAAAAAGGGGTAATTTATTAAGTTATAGTACAGCATTTTTTCTGTTCTACAGTGTTTTGTTTTAAGCTATTGGAAGTAGTTTTTTTAAAAAAAGGTAAAAGGGGGTAATTTCCTAAGTTATAACACATCATTTTTTCCATTTTACATCGTTTTGTTCAAACTATTGGAAGTAGTTTTTTTAAGAAAAAAGGGTAAATAGGGGTAATTTCTTAAGTTATAGTACATCATTTTGTCTATTGTACAGCGTTTTGTTTTAAGCTATTGGAAGCAGTTTTCTTTTTTTAGAAAACGGTAAAAATGGGTAATTTCCTATGTTAAAGTACATCATTTTGTCTATTTTACAACGTTTGGTTTTAAGCAAACGGAAGTAGATTTTTTTTATAAAAAAAGGTAAAAGGGGAATTTTAAATTATGGTGTAGCTTTTTGTCTAATTTACAGCGTTTTGTTTTAAGCTATTGGAAGTAGTTTTTTTTTTAAAAAAAAAGTAAAAAGGGGTAATTTCTTAAGTTATAGTACAGGAATTTGTTTATTTTACAACGTTTTGTTTTAAGCAATTGGATGTATTTTTTTAAAAGGTAGAAAGGGGTAATTTCTTAAGTTATAGTACAACATTTTATCTATTTCACTGCGTTATGTTTTAAGCTATTGGAAGTAGTTTTTTCTAAACAGGCAAAAGGGGGTAATTTGTTAAGTTATAGTACAACATTCAGTCTATTTTACAGCGTTTTATTTTAAGCTATTGGAAGTAGTTTTTTTAAAAAAAAAGATAAAACGGGGAAATTTTTTAAGTTATAGTACAGCATTTTGTCTATTTTACAACGTTTCGTTCTAAGCTACTGGAAGTAGATTTTTTAAAAAAAAGGTAAAAATGAGTAATTTCTTAAGTTATGGTACAACATTTTGTCTGTTTTACAGCGTTTTTTAAGCTATTGAAGGTAGTTTTTTAAAGAAAAAGGTAAAAAGGGGTAATTTCTTAAGTTATGTTACAAAATTTTGTCTATTTTACAGCGTTTTATTTTAAGCTATTGAATGTGGTTTTTTTTTTAAAAAAAAAAGAGGTAAAAATGGGTAATTTCATAAGTTATAATACAACATTTTGTCCATTTTACAGCGTTTTTTTAAGCTATTGGAAGTAGTTTTTTTTTTTTGAAAAATGTAAAAGGGGGTAATTTGTTAAGTTATAGTACAGCATTCTGTCTATTTTACAGCGTTTTGTTTTAAGCAATTGGAAGTATTATTTTTTAAATAAAGGTGAAAAGGGGAAATTTTTTAAGTTATAGTACATAATTTTGTCTATTTTACAGTGTTTTGTTTTAAGCTATCGGAAGTATTTTTTTTTTAAAAAAAGGTAAAAAGGGGTATTTTCTTAAGTTATATTACAGCATTTTGTCTATTTTACAGCGTTTTGTTTTAAGCTACTGGAAGTAGTTTTTTAAAAAAAAAGGTAAAAAGGGGTAATTTCTTAAGTTGTAGTACAACATTTTGTCTATTTTACAGCATTTGGTTTTATGCTATTGGAAGTAGCTTTTTTAAAAAAACAGGCGAAAGGGGGTAATTTCTAAAGTTGTAGTACAGCATTTTGTCTATTTTATAGCCTTTTGCTTTAAGCTATTGGAAGTAGTGTTTTTTTAGAAAGGGTAAATGGAGGTAATTTTTTAAGTTACAATACCACATTCTGTCCATTTTACAGCGTTTAATTTTAAGCAATTGGAAGTTGTTTTTTTTTTTTAAAAAGGTATAAAGGGAAAAAAATTATGTTATAATACAGCATTTTTTCTATTTTACAGCGTTTTGTTTTAAGCTATTAGAAGTGGTTTTTTTAAAAAAAAAGGTAAAAATGGATAATTTCTTAAGTCATAGTGCAGCATTTTTTCTATTTTACAACGTTTTGTTTTAAGCTATTGGAAGTAGTTTTTTTTTTAAAAAAAAAGATAAAAATGGGTAATTTCTTAAGTTATACTACAACATTTTGTCTATTCTACAGCGTTTTGTTTTAAGCTATTTGAAGTAGTTTTTTTAAAAAAGGGTAAAAAAGTGTAATTTATTAAGTTATAATACAACATTTTGTCTATTTTACAGCGTTTTGTTTTAAGCTATTGGAAGTAGTTTTTTCAAAAAAAGGTAAAAAGGGAATTTTTTTTAAGTTATAGTACATCATTTTGTATATTTTACAACGTTTTTTTAAGCTATTGGAACTAGTTTTTTTTAAAAAAGGTATAAGGGGTAATTTCTTATGTTATAGAACAGCATTTTCTCTATTTTACAATGTTTTGTTTTAAGCTATTGGAAGTAGTTTTTTTTTAAAAAAAAGGTATAAATGGGTGATTTCTTAAGTTGCAGTACGGCATTTTGCCTATTTTACAGCGTTTTGTTTTAAGCTATTGGAAGTAGTTTTTTTAAAAAGGTAAAAGGGGGTAATTTCTTAAGTTATAGTACAACATTCTGTCTATTTTACAGCATTTTGTTTTAAACTATTGGAAGAAGTTTTTCAAAAAAAGGTAAAAAGGGGCAATTTCTTAAGTTATAGTACAACATTTTGTCTATTTTACATCGTTTTTTTTAAGCTAATGGAAAGAGTGTTTTTTAAAAAAAAGATAAAAATCGGTAATTTCTTAAGTTATAGTACAACATTTTGTCTATTTTACAGCGTTTTGTTTTAAGCTATTGGAAGCAGCTTTCTTTTTTAAAAAAAACGGTAAAAAGGGGTAATTTCTTAAGTTATAGTACAATATTTCGTCTATTTTACGGCATTTTGTTTTAAGCTATTGGAAGTAGTTTTTTTAAAAAGGTAAGAAGGGGTAATTTATTTAGTTATAGTACATCATTTTGTCTATTTTGCAGCGTTTTGCTTTAAGCTATTGGAAGTGGTTTTTTTAAAAAAAAGGTAAAAAGGGTAATTTCTTAAGTTATAGTACATCATTTTGTCTATTTTGCAGCGTTTTGTTTTAAGCTATTGGAAGTAGTTTTTTATGAAAAAAGGTAAAAGGGGAAATTTCTTAAGTTATAGTACAGCATTTTGTTCATTCTACAGCATTTTCTTTTAAGCTATTGGAAGTATTTTTTTAAAACAGTAAAAGTGGTAATTTCTTAAGTTATAGCACAGCATTTTGCCCATTTTACAGCATTTAGTTTTAAGCTATTGGAAACAATTTAAAAAAAATAAGGTAAGCAGGCGTAATTTCTTAAGTTATCGTACAGCATTTTTGTCTATTTTACAGCGTTTTGTTTTAAGCTATTCGAAGCAGTTTTCTCTTTTTAAAAACGGTAAAAAGGGATAATTTCTTAAGTTATAGTATACATTTTGTCTATTTTAAAGCGTTTTGTTTTAAGCTATTGGAAGTAGTTTTTTTTATAAAAAAAGGTAAAAAGGGGAAATTTTTGATGTTATAGTACAACATTTTCTATTTTACAGCATTTTGTTTTATGCAATTGGAAGTAGTTTTTTTTTTAAAAAAGGTAAAAAGGGGTAATTTCTTAAGTTGAATTAGTCATAGCACAACATTTTTGTCTTTTTTACAACGATTTTTAAAGCTACTAGAGGTAGTTTTTTAAAAAAAAGGGTAAAAAAGGGTAATTTCTTATGTTATAGTACAATATTTTTGTGTATTTTACAGCATTTTGTTTTAACCTGTTGGAAGTAATTTTTTTTTTAAAAGGTAAAAATGGGTAATACTTAAGTTATAGTACAACATTTTGTCTTTTTTACAGCGTTTTGTTTTAAGCTATTGGAAGTAGTTTTTTTCTAAATGGTAAAAGGGGGTAATTTCTTAAGTTATAGTACAGCATTTTGTCAATTTTACAGCATTTTGTTTTAAGCTATTGGAAGTAGTTTTTTTTAAAAGATAAAAAGGGTTAATTTCATAAGTTATTGTATAGCATTTTCTCTATTTTACAACGTTTTGTTTTAAGACATTGGAAGCAATTTTTTTTTTTAAAAAAAAAAAGGTAAAATGGGGTAATTTCATAAGTTATGGTACAACATTTTGTCAATTTTACATCGTTTTGTTTCATGCTATTGGAAGTAGTTTTTATTCAAAAAAGGTAAAAAGAGTTAATTTCTTAATTTAATAGTACAACATTTTGTCTACTTTACAGCTTTGTTTTAAGCAATTAGAAGTAATTTTTAAAAAAAAGGTAATAAGGGGTAATTTCTTAAGTTACAGTACAACATTTTGTCTATTTTACAGAGTTTTGTTTTAAGCTATTAGAAATCGTTTTTTTTAAAAGGTAAAAATGGGTAATTTCTTAAGTTATAGTACAGCATTTTGTCTATTTTACAGCCTTTTATTTTAGGCAATTGGAAGTAGTTATTTTTAAAAAAGGTTAAAACAGGTAATTTCTCAAGTTATAGTACAGCATTTTGTTTTAAGCTATTGGAAGTAATTTTTTCTTTGGAAAGGTAAAATGGGGTAATTTCTTAAGTTATAGTACAACGTTTTGTCTATTTTACAATGTTTTGTTTCATGCTATTGGAAGTGGTTGTTTTAAAAAAAAGGTAAAACGATGTAATTTCTTAAGTTAATTGTACTGCATTTTTTCTATTTTGCAGCGTTTTGTTTTAAGCTATTGGAAGTAATTTTTAAAAAAAAAGGTAATAAGAGCTAATTTCTTAAGTTATTGTATAACATTTTGTCTATTTTAAAGCGTTTTGTTTTAAGCTATCGGAAGACTTTTTTTAAAAGGTAAAAATAGGCGATTTCTTAAGTTATAGTACAGCGTTTTGTCCATTTTACAGCGTTATGTTTTAAGCTATTGGTTTTCTTTTAAAAAAAGTAAAAAGAGGTAATTTCTTAAGATATAGTACATCATTTTGTCTATTTTACAGCGTTTAGTTTTAAGCTATTGGAAGTAGTTTTAAAAAAAAAAAAGGTAAAATGGGGTAATTTCTTAAGTTATAGTTCGGCATTTTGTCTTTTTTACAGCGTTTTGTTTTAAGCTATTAGAAGTAGTTTTTTTAAAAAAAAGGTAAAAAAGAGTAATTTCTTAAGTCATAATACAGCATTTTGTCTATTTTACCGCGTTTTGTTTTAAGCTATTAGAAGTAGTTTTTTTCAAAAAAAGAAGAAGATAAAAATGGGTATTTTCTTGAGTTATATTACAATATTTTATCTATTTTACAGCGTTTTGTTTTAAGCTACTGGATGTAGTTTTTTTTTAGAAAAAAGTAAAGAGGGGTAATTTCTTAAGTTATAGTACAACATTTTGTCTATTTTACAGCATTTTGTTTTAAGCTATTGGAAGTAGTTTTTTTTGAAACAGGTAAAGGGGGATAATTTCTAATGTTATAGTACAACATTTTGTCTATTTTACAGCCTTTTGTTTTAAGCTATTGGAAGTAGTTTTTTAAAAAAAGGGCAAAAGGGGTTAATTTGTTAAGTTATAAAACAACATTCTGTCGATTTTACAGCGTTTTATTTTAAGCTATTGGAAGTAGTTTTTTTTTAAAAAAGGGGAAAAAGGGAAAAAAATTTAAGTTATAGTACAGCATTTTGTCTATTCTACAGCGTTTTGTTTTATGCTATTAGAAGTAGTTTTTCAAAAAAAAGGTAAAAAAGGGTAATTTCTTAAGTTATTGTACAACATTTTGTCTATTTTACCGCGTTTTGATTTAAGCTTTTGGTAGTAGTTTTTTTTTAAAAAAAGATTAAAAGGGGTAATTTCTTAAGTTATAGTACATCATTTTGTCTATTCTACGGCGTTTTATTTTAAGATATTAGAAGTAGTTTTCTATTAAAAACGGTAAAAAGGGGTAATTTCTTAAGTTATAATACCGCATTTTGTCTATTTTACAGCGTTTTGTTTTTAGCTATTGGAAGTAGTGTTTTTTTAAAAAAGTAAAAAGGGGTAATTTCTTAAGTTATAGTACAGCATTTTGTCTGTTTTACCACATTTTGTTTTAAGCAATTGGAAGTAGTTTTTTTAAAAAAAAAAAGGTAAAAGGGGGAAATTTTTTAAGTTACAGTACAACATTTTGTTTATTTTACAGCGTTTTGTTTTAAGCTATTGGAAGTTGTTTTTTTTAAAAGGTATAAGGGGTAATTTCTTAAGTTATAGAACGACATTTTGTCTATTTTACGGCGTTTTGTTTTATGCTATTGGAAGTAGTTTTTTTTTAAAAAAGGTATAAATGGTTAATTTCTTAAGTTACAATACAACATTTTGTTTATTTTACAGCGTTTCATTATAAGCTACTGGAAGTTGTATTTTTTTCAAAAAAAGGTAAAAAGGAATAATTTCTTAAGTTATAGTACAATTTTTGTCTATTATACAGCGTTTTGTATTAACCTATTGGAATTAGTTTTTTTTTAAAGTAAAAAGGGGTAATTTCTTAAGTTATAGTATATCATTTTTTCTATTTTACAGCGTTTTGTTTTAAGCTATTGGAAGTAGTGTTTTTTTTTAAAAAGGTAAAAGGCGGTTGCTAACCCCGTTTCACCCACGAGTTAAAGAGCCTGCAAGTTAAAAGTCTACGAGTTAAAGAGCACCCGAGTTAAGGAGTCTACGAGTTAAAGAGCCCAAGAGTTAAGGAGTCTATGAGTTAAAGAGCCTGCGAGTTAAAAGCTTATGAGTTAAGGAGCTAACGACCTAACAGGTCAAGACCTAAACGACTTAGGGAATGTCACGACTTAAGAAAGTCCACGACTTAAAGACGTTACGACCTAGCGACCTAAAGGAGTGATGACTCAAAGCACTAAAAGGAAGAGTCAACAACATTTAAGTCGCTGCTGACTTATAACTGAAGATAAGTCACTCACGACCTAAGACTTGGAGACAAGTTCAATACCATGCTGTAATAAGATGACTCGTTGACGACTTACGACCGATGATGAGTCGTGTACGACTCATGCTAGCATAAAGGAAGTTGCATTTGGTTAACTCGTGAATGACTTAGAACTTGTATCATTCATTCAAATGGGTGCATAACTTTGGACCAAGCCATAAGCTAAACCAAGTAGGTCGGCCACGACCTACCATGAGTCATCTACGAGTTACGACTTATCATAAGTCGTGTATGAGTTACGACCTAACTCCGAGAAATGTCTATAAATACGACCCTAGTTCCAACTAGAACGGTACTTTTGGCTCATTCTTTTGAAGTACCGATACTCTACTGCATTCCAAACCGACTCGACACTCAAAGCTTTCAAGACACGTAGAACGCTACCAACAACTTCAAGAAGGAATCTCATACATCCGACATGGATTTGAAGACTTTCACTTACATTGAAGTTTAAGCTACTCGTTCAAAGTGTTTAGTAATTCAAAGTGTATTTTACTTGGGAAGAATTGTATCGACTTGTAACGAAATCATCAATAAAGATATTCAAAGTGGATGTAGGCAAACTATTAAGCCGAACCACTATAAAATCGATGTTGTTTACTACTTTTTCTGTGGTTTTCTGCTTATACTCTGTTCCCGAATCATCGGGTGGTGTTTTCACAACTACACTTTACACACCGGGGTGTTAGTGTTCAAATTCTAGCATTAACATTTTTGGTGCTTTCACTGAGATCAATCGAACTCAGGATATTGACATCATTGCTTCACCAAACTGTGAGGAAAGAATCTCCGTTAAGACCAGAAGTTTAACAGAAATCATGGCTTCCGGAAGGAAACGTCGATCTGCCAGATCTGATGATTTTCAAGAGAACACCGCCACTTCTCCTCCTCTGAGTCAGACAACTCCAACTATGGGAGTTACGCGAGCGGAATTAGACGCTGTGGTTTTGGGATTGAATCAATAGTTAAATGCTCATAATGCACAATTAGAGGCTCAGAATGCTCAGAATACCTTGATATTGAATAAGCTAAATGATTTGCTCGAGGCTAATCGTCAGCCAACGAATAAAGAAGGAAACTCTGCTGATATAGCTCAGGGGGTTAGAGGAACTACTTCTCAAAGGGCGGTAAGCCCTGTCGAAAGGCCACTTCCTCAGGACGGAGGATCGGGACCTCAAACGACCCTTCGTGAACGACTGTCAAGGTAGAACTCTGAAAGAATGGCTGACGTTTTCCCCGCAGGGCCTGTGGATGATGAAGAGTACTTTTCAGGAATGGTCCGTCAAATCATGAAAGAAAGTATGCGAAAGGACGAGGATGAGAAAGAGTGGGGCTTTGCTCCAAGCAAAACTCCATTCACTGAGAGGATTCTGAAAGCTGAATTCACGAGAAAATTTGCTCCGCCTACTATTCCAGCTTACAAAGGAACAAGTGATCCTAACGAATTTCTGTGTAAATATGACTGGCATATGACTGGCGCCAGGGCATCCGATGAGATTAAATGCCGATACTTCCCGGTGTATTTGGAAGGAGTAGCTTTATTATGGTTTACGAAGCTGGCAGTTAGATCCATTGATCATTTCTCGGACTTAACTAAGAAGTTCAAGGAGCAGTTTCGGTTCTACGCCTCTAAAGCAAAGGACATAATGTCATTGTCAAGTCCGGAGCAAAACCCAGGGGAATCCATCAAGTCGTTCCTGAATCGATTCAACATAGCTTTGGTCGAGGTTGATAAGGCTGAGCCACGCATGGTTTTAACATACTTGATGAGGGCAATTGATAAATCGAGCAAGTTTGGAGAATGGTTGAAAATGAAAGAACCAAATTCACTCGATAAATTCTATAAAAAAGCCGATGAGTTCATGCGCCTGGAAAGCCTTCAAGCACCAGCTAAGGTGGCATCAGCGGAAATTAAGAATGATAGTAATGCTCCAGATAAAGAGGAATCTAATGCTCAGAAAAGGGGGAACGACGGCAGAAAGAAACAAGGGGATGCAAAGAAGGGTCGAGCTTTCAACTTCACACCTTTGACTGATACCCCTGAAAATATCTTCTTCGCAACCAAAGATAATATCAGTTATCCTACGCCACCTAAGATGAGGGTTGGAGATAAAATGGAGAAAAGTGGAAGATTCTGTCAGTTTCACAATCAGCCTGGTCATGACACTAACGAATGCCGACACTTGAAAGAAGTAATTGAGCGACTGTTGAAAGAGAAGAAGCTCCAATAGTATGTTAGAAGGGGTAGGGACACAATAACCTCATCGGTCCAAAGGCAACAAGTCCCCGCTCACCATCCAAGCTCGAATGAGAAGGCCGTAGAACATGAGTCAAACAGGCCTGTCATTAATGTGATAACGGGAGGTCCTCACCCAGCAGGCAGGAGCTGGGGTGAGATGGAAAGGTATGCTCGAGCACTGAAGCATGCACCCGCAGAAGAAAGTGTTTTTGTATTAGAGGATGCTGCGCCATTGAAACAACAGAAAACTTTCCCTGATGACATCATATTTAGCACCAGGGACTCTATGGGTATTGAAGCCCCGACGATAGATCCTCTGGTCATATCTGCAGGTATTGGCCCGGCCACTGTGAGAAGAACTCTGGTCGATTGCGGGGCCTCGTGTAATATTCTCTTCAAGAAAACTTTTGACCAGATGAAGATACCAATGGCTGACGTTCAGGCTTCGTCATTGAAAATTGCTGGCTTCACTGGGGAGCCAAAGCAGCCGATTGGGACTATAGACTTGATTGTAGAGCTCGGAGAGGTGCTGAGAAAGGTAGCTCGAAGACAGACCTTTATAATTGTTGAAGAATTTTCTGCTTATAATGCTTTCTTGGGCCGACCGACTCTGGCTGCATTCAAAGCTGTTCTCGCCCCATGGTGTCTAACTATAAAATTTCCCACTGATAACGGAATTGGGATAATTAAAGGAGATCAGAACGTGGGACGGGAATGCTATCTTACAGAGCTACGTGAAACAAAGAGGAGAGAAATGGGAAAAGATGCGGCGCCTTCAGTCGGCATCAAGGAACGAACCTTGTAGCAACTACAGGTTGGTCCCTGCACTGGCGAACATAGCGGTGCCCGGAGAGAGATGGATCCGAGAAAAGCTAGTGCAGGGGAGAATAGAGTAGTGCCGGTAGAGGTGACAGTGCCGGTACCTGTTGACTTAAAGGACCCAAACAAGGTGCTGAATGTGGGTTCGCAGCTCAACACTACAGCTCAGAATATTCTGGTCTCGTTCTTGAAGGCAAATTTAGATGTATTCGCTTGGACTTATGCCGACATGTGCGGAATATCACCAGAGATTGCGGTACACGCTCTGAACATCGATCCAAAGTTCACGCCAGTAAAACAGAAAAGAAGAACTCAAGGTCCAGAGAGGTCAGCAGCGTTGAAAGAAGAAGTCGATCGACTCATGGAGAATGGCTTCATCAGAGAATCTGTTTACCCAGATTGGGTCTCAAATCCTGTCCTGGTTAAAAAGGCTAATGGGAAGTGGAGAGTATGCATTGACTTCTCAGATCTGAATAAGGCATGCCCCAAAGACTGTTTCCCGCTGCCTAGAATTGATCAGTTGGTGGACGGAACGGCGGGACATGAATTGTTGTCTTTTATGGATGCTTATTCCGGGTATAATCAGATCATGATGCATGAGCCAGATCAGGAGGACACGAGCTTCATAACGGATGTTGGTCTTTACTGCTACAAAGTCATGCCCTTCGGACTCAAGAATGCGGGGGCAACCTACCAAAGGCTTGTTAACACCATGTTTAAACCACAGATCGGAAAGACAATGGAAGTCTATGTCGATGATATGTTGATAAAGTCAAAGAAAGCAGTGGACCACATGGATCACTTGGCGGAAATGTTTGCGATCCTCCGAAGATACGGAATGAAACTTAACCCGTTGAAATGTTCATTCGGAGTGGAGTCCGGAAGGTTTTTGGGATTTATTGTGAGCGCTAGGGGCATTGAGGCTAATCCTGCTCAAATCACTGCCTTGAAGGTGGTCAAAGCTCCTAGAACAAAGAAGGAACTGCAGAGTCTTAACGGAAAAATTGCTGCTTTGAGCCGATTCATTTCTAAAGCTGCTGATAAATGCATTCCATTCTTTGATGCTCTAAAGAAAGGAAGAAAAAACTTTAATTGGACTCCCGAGTGTTAGAACGCATTTGATGAACTGGTTCGTCATATGGAAGTGCCTCCAATACTCTCAAAGCCCGACAATGGTGAAGATCTCTACATCTATCTGGCAATATCATCTCACGCTCTGAGTGCAGCATTGGTTCGAGAAGATACAAGGATCCAGCGACCAGTCTATTACATTAGTAAAAGATTCACTAGGGCAGAGATGAATTACTCGAAGCTGGAAAAACTTGCCTATTGCCTATTGATTGCATCACGGAAATTGAGGCCGTATTTTCAAGCTCATCCCATCAAAGTCCTCACTGATCAACCTCTGAAGCAAGTCCTGTTTCGCCCAGAAACTTCGGGCCGTCTTTTAAAGTGGAATATTGAACTCAGTCAATATGACATCACTTACCATCCCCGAAGAGCTATCAACGGACAAGCTTTAGCAGACTTCATTGCTGAATGCACAGATAAAGGTGATAGTGAGGAAGAAGAAACTAATGACGTCCCGGTGAAATGGAAATTATACGTTGATGGCGCAAGGAATGACTACTGTTCTGGGGCAGGGGTTGTCCTTGAGACCCCTGAAGGATGATAATTGTGTTATGCACTGAGACTGGTATTTCCTTCGACTAATAATGAAGCAGAATATGAAGCTCTCATTGCAGGTTTGAGAATCGCTAAAGAGCTAAATATCAGAACATTACAGATCTTCAGTGACTCACAGCTTATCGTATGCCAAGTCAAGAAGGAATTCCAAGCTAAAGGAGGAAATTTACCCGCTTATTTGTCAAAGGCCTGGAAGCTTCTTGAAGATTTTGATCATTATTCAATAAACCATATTCCCCGGGAAGAGAATATGAAGGCAGATTCCCTCGCGAAGTATTCAAGTACTGGTGAAGCTCAACTATTGGGATTAGTCCCCGTAGAAGTCCTGTCGGCACCAAGTACAGACGAGATGGATGTTGACTGGATTATGAATGTATCTCAGGAACAAGAATCATGGATGACTCCAATACTGGACTATCTACTCAGAGGTTCTTTGCCAGAAAATTCGAGAGAAAGGCAGAAGCTTCTAAGGAAAGCCTCCAGATATATAGTCCAAGACGGCCAATTGTACAGGCGGGGTTTTTCAATGCCATTACTCCGATGTGTAACTAAAAATGAAGCCAAGACAATTCTAGCTGAAGTACACGGAGGGGAATGTGGAGATCACACGGGTGGTCAGACATTAGCAAAGAAAATTCTACGTTATGGGTATTTTTGGCCGGAAATTAATCAAGACGCCGCTGTATATTCTCGAAAATGTGACAAGTGCCAGAGATTCGCCAAAATTCCTAGAGCACCATCCACTGAGCTAACACAGATGGTCAGTCCGTGGTCATTTTCCGTTTGGGGAATGGATCTCATTGGGCCATTACCAACTGCCAAATCAGGGATTAAATATGCTATTGTTGCAGTTGATTATTTTACTAAATGGGCTGAAGCTGAACCTTTGGTTACTATTACCTCTAAGAAAATGATAAATTTTGTGACTAAAAATATCATTTGCAGGTATGGTGTGCCGCAGAAAATAATCACAGACAATGGTACTCAATTTGAAAGTGAGCAATTCCAGGACTTCTGCAAACGATTCAAAATCCAGAAGAGTTTCCCAACAGTGGCCCATCCGCAGGCAAACGGGCAAGTGGAAGCAGTAAACAAAATCATCAAATCAACCATCAAAAAGCAGCTGGAAAAAGCAAAAAGTGGCTGGGTTGACAAGTTACCGCTTGCACTATGGGCATAGAGAACCACCCACAAAAATGCGACTGGGCATACTCCATTTTCGTTGGCATATGGATCAGAAGCAATGATTCCAGTGGAAACTGAAGTCCCCTCGCATAGAAGAATCCATTTTGATAAAGATGAGAATGAAAAACTGCAATTGGAAGCACTTGACCTCCTTGATGAAAGAAGAGAAGAGGCTAGACTTAGAATTGCGGCTCATCAACAAAGAATAGCCAGGCACTTCAATTCCAAAGTTCGTCAGCGCAACTTTGAAGTTGGGGACCTAATTCTGAAAAGAATCATGACAGCCACAAGTGTGTTTGGGCCAAACTGGGAAGGGCCATACGTTATAGGCACGAAGCTTCTTGACGGCACATTCAAACTCATAACTGTCGAAGGAGAACCAATTCCAAGAGCTTGGAACATCAATCATTTGCGTCCTTATTTTACTTGAAAGCTTTACTGAAGTATTGTAAAAATATGATTCTTGTATTGAAAGCAATAGTAAAGCAAGTGAATAATGAAAAGCTATAAAGTGGATGTAGGCCCAGTTTTTGGCCGAAACACTATAAATCTTGTGTTCCCTACTATTATAAACTGCTTTGTTTTATTTCGACATATAAAATACATTAATTGTGTCATTAAAATGTCGATTTAAT
This sequence comes from Allium cepa, assembly GCA_030765085.1. Classification (NCBI taxonomy): domain Eukaryota; kingdom Viridiplantae; phylum Streptophyta; class Magnoliopsida; order Asparagales; family Amaryllidaceae; genus Allium; species Allium cepa. The sequence goes on from CM060931.1 coordinate 891,230,126, forward strand.
AATGTAGGTCATGAAAGTAAAGCTTACCCATCTCAAGACCGAGCAAACACACACTAAACCATCAAAAATTTCCACACTCAAATCCTACAAAAGAAGTGCTTCAAACAAGAGTGAGCAATGTGGGTGGAATTGGACCATCTCTAACTAACTATAAATGTTTGAACAAATAGCCAGTTAAGCAAAATGTGTCCACCACCAACTCACCTAACTGTGAAGTATATTTCTTTGGATAAGGGAAATTATTGGCAACTAAAAAGTGTTGACATTTGCAAAAGACAAGGAGGATCTTCAACATGAATGGATGGCGAAAGAGACATGGACAAGCAAGCATCGATCAACAAAAGACCTCTTCGGAGGCGCAAGACCTCTACGGAGGCACAACTCTTCGGAGGAGAAAGACCTCGAGTGGACCTAGCCAGAAAAAGAGAGATCTTTCTCGTTACAAAGTTGCGGAATGATCGGTCGATACACTCCCGTGAATCCGTCCAACCGAGAGGAAGAAACTCCAAACTTCCAGGCACAAGTCCTACTCAGAGGCACACGTTTCACCAAGATTGAAATAAAACTTCCAGGTGTTGAAACGTGAAAAAAGCCCTCTTCGGAGGCCCATTTCACCACAGTTGAAATGCTAAAAGACCTCGGGCGGGCCAACCAGAAAAAGAGAGATCTTTCTCGATACAAAGTTGCGGAATGATCGGTCGATACACTCCCGTAAATCCGTCCAACCGAGAGAAAGAAACTCCAAACTTCCAGGCAGTAACCCAGCTCAGAGGCACACATTTCGTCATCGGTCGATACACTCCCGTAAAATGAAATGTGAAAAGCCCTCTTCGGAGGCCCGCTTCCCAGCGAACAGGGAAAAATAAAAGCCTCTCTCATGGGGCAGAAACCAAAAAGACCTCTTCCCAGAGGCACAATAAAAACAAAAAGACCTCTTCCCAGAGGCAGAAATGAAAAGACCTCCCCCCGGAGGCACAAGCAAGCAGAAAAACCTCTTCGGAGGCACACGTTTCACCAAGATTGAAATAAAACTTCCAAGTGTTGAAACGTGAGAAAGCCCCCCCTCTGAGGTGTAATTTTTCAAAGGCACACTTTAAATCTCAAAGGAAGAATGATCCACCTATTCTGGAAAATTCTCTTCCTTAAAAAGAAGTTAAAGTGCCCTTCAGATACCCGCTTTACCACATAGAAGAATTCATTCAGTAAAATGTGTATATGCACAAAAGAAAAAGTGATATCTTCGAAGGATGAAGCGTAAAAACTTATTTGTACTCTGTTTTTTAACGAAATAATATTCCTCCAAGTACGGAATAATTATTCTCTAAAAAATAAAAGTACAAGTTCCTCATAAAGTAAAGTATTGCAATGAGCTTATGGTATAGGGGCAACATGGTATAACTACATCGGTAAAATTGCACTCGAACAGTACACCACAAGCTCACTGCAATATCGTGTAAAGAAACTTGTACAAAAGTGAATAATAAATGCATTATCAAATTCAAACAAGAAGTTTGTATAAATAAAGGATCATTTTATTCAATTCTGTTACAATTTCTTACAGATACAAGTTTCGAAATAAAGAAAACGGGGGCCGGTACCCGCACAATTTCCGGTCAGTACATGCAAAAAAGGCAAAAAGCGATATGAAAGCCACAGAACCAGAGCCATCATTTCTTCTTCCGTCCACCTTTTGAGCCCGCACCCGGCCGGATAACCAACTTCTTAGGCCGGCTTGTAAGAGTAGGGGATGAAGGAGAAAGGGGCTCAGTCGGACTTTCTTCCGTTTTTTCTTCGCCAGTTAAGGATCCCTTCTTCTTGGAAACTCCCTGCTTTCCTCTCTTCTTGGAGGAAGACCCACTCCCTGGAGGAGGAAGTTTAGCTAATGGTTCATCATCAGAACCAGTTGCTTCTGGAGTCTTCTCACTCCCTTCAGTTTCTTCTCCCTTGTGTTCTTGTGAAGCAATGGGATCGTTCAAGTCTTGAAGAGCTTCTATTTGCTCCTCTTGTGATCCCGGTTGCGAGGCAGAAGGAGGAGTCACCTGAATAGATGGAGGAGGAATAATTGGAGGTGGGGAAGTTTGAACGATGCTCGACGTTTTCTCTACAGAAGGGAAAAAGTTCAAGTCAGTAAAAAGCGGAGAAAAAGGTTCACTGAGGTTCAAGAAGTAGTCAAGAAGCTCATCAAGCTCGTAAGAAGCAGATGAGCAGTCTACTTGGGCAAGATTAACAGTAGGGTTACCTGCAGAAGTCGGTTTTCTGACATCAACTTCGTAAGCCTGTGCCTCGGCACTCTCGTCGCCTTCATCTCAATCGTGCATGCTTGTGATCTCGGTGGTAACTTTGGTAGGAGATAGAGAATGAGAACTAGAACCGATAATGTCAATTTCGGCCGAAGGAGAAGGTTGAATTGGAACAGTTGAGATAGTTTTTTCCGAATATTCTCCTGCCGCTGTTTCAGCCCTTAATTTTGCAAGCTGTTCTCTCCCCTTGGCGAGAGCGGCGCGAGCATCATCATCAAGATAATGCTCCTCAAGAGCTGACTCAGCATAGCCAGCGCCTTTACCGCCAAGCATATCAAGTGCAGCCTCCCAAACTTCGCCAGAGTAATTTCATACTGGGGGCCTAGAAAGGCGAGGCTACCGCGCCCCAAGATGCTATGCAGGTAGAAGTCAAATAATGTTGAGCTGATGTTGGTCCTCGTTGCCTCGTGAGATTCTTCAGCTGCAATTTTGCCAGCAACGGCCTCATCACACTCCCTTTCAGCTTTGGAAAGTTGAAGCTTAAGCATTTGAATCTCCGCCTCTTGGGAGCTGTTTTTCTTCCGAAGCTCTTCAATATCAGCAACATAGCCCTCACTAATTCTTTTTTGCACTTCAAGCCTGTCTTCGGCCTCTCTTTGGCTGGCATGAGCATCTCTCACTTGTTTTAGGAGCACTTCTTCTTTTTGAGTATAGGAAGTAGAGGAAGTAGCAAGCTCTTGTTTAAGTTCCTCAACTTTTGCCTCAAGCTCTTCGTTGTAAGTAGTGATGCTCCTCATTTCAGTATCATGTTGCTCAAGAACCTTTTGCCATTCGGCTTTATCATTTTCCATAGTGAGCATGGCCTCTATATTTGCATGATTAACCCTTTGGAGCTCGTCAACAAGTTTTTGCCAGTTCGACATCCTTTCAATATCAAGCTTGACGGCATCGAGATTTCGTAACATGGCAGACTTGTCAATGGGGACCAAGTCAAGGTCGAACCTCACTCCTTCAAGCACCACTGTGGAAACCGGCTTTGCAAAGTGGCCGGGCCCGGTCCAACTTGGAATTTGGGCTTGCTAATTATTGTTTGGATGTCTGTCTTCCCGAGAGCGGGAGAGCCGGAAGGAATGTCAAGCGAGACGGGGACAGTAACCTTTTCAGGAGTTGTAGAGGTATGCTTTTCACCATGTCGGGCTCGCTTTCTTGAATCCTCAACCATATGACTTTTTCCTCGGTCATCATGGGATTTTCTTTTGTGGGAATCGTCGCCTCTCTGCGAAGAATCGTGGCGCTCCTCCCTCTCTCTTCTTTCATAACGCTCCTCTTGAGCCCTCTTCTCTTGAGCCTTTCGGGCGGCTATTTCTTCATCGGATTCTCTGTAAGAGGGGAGGTAGCGCCTATAATCATATTGGCTACGCCTCCCGTAGCGCTGGAAGACATCATAGTAGGATCCGCTGCGTCCCATCGGAGGATCTGAAATAAAAAGAGATAAATTTTAGAATTCTTCAAAATACAAAAAGTCAGAAGCATAAAAGTGCCGAAAGATTCTAAGTGTGTGTAATGTGCAAACTACGCGCATCGAACTACGAACCACTCTTTAATTGTGGAGTAGTTATGGGAGTAGAAGTTAACATCAACTCTTGAGTTGACGGGGTCTGTTGCAGAATAGAAGTCGCCTCGACTACTGAAGAAGAAACCCCGGTAGTAATAGGATCATCTTTAAAGATCTCTTGCGAGGTGGCAAAGAGGTCGCTCAATCCTTCAAAAGTGTCGTCCCTTCTCTGCTTGACAGGGCTGGTTTTCTCAGCTTCTTCGTCACCAGACTTCTTTGAATGCGGAGGAGAATCCCGAGGCTCTTCTTCTTCAGTGACCGGGGCAAGTTTGCCAGATGACCCCCGACATCAACAGAAGTGGAGCACTTCACTAGAGAAGCCTCAGAAGCAGGTTCTTTTGGTATGGATGTGTCAGTAGAAATGGGGGCATCCGACGCTCTAGCCGGAGAGTCTGGGACTTCGTAGGGGTGTGTAGAGCGAGAGGTATGCAAAAGCCCGTATTGGTGCAGAAATTCATCCCTCAACAAGAATTTTACACTTCTTTCTTCCGTGGCCACGGCACTCAGTCTCTCAAAAACGTGCTTATGGCCTGGATCTCTGGATAGGGAAGGAAGCGCTGAAAATAAAAAAGAAGCGGAGTTAACACTTAACAATTCAGTCTCGCAAAAGTCGGATAACAAAAATAGTAAGAATGGTTAATCTTACTTCCTTCCCTCCATACAACGTAAAACCCCGGGGGACAACGAACATAGAAAAATTGGGTCAAAAACCCATGAGCGTTGTCAGGAAGGCCGATGATCAATTTACGATTTCGAGCACTTCTCACGACAGTAATAGAGGGGTGATCTTTAGTCCTGGTGAAAGAGCATAGGAAGCAAATCTCGTCAAAGCTTGGGAATCGATCAAGCATCCTCCTAAACAGTACACACAACCCCATTAAAATGGCATAGCCATTGGGGTGTAATTGGGATGGGGCGATGGCCAATTGACGAAGAAGTTGTTGGAAAAAGTCATTGAAAGGAGGAACACCCCCACTCAGGAACATTTGTCGATTGACCGTTACAAAGCCAGGGGGTGCTATGTCAGCAGTGTTACTTCTCTCGGGAAGAATGGCATCTGATTCAGCAATGCCAAACTGAGCACACAACTGGCGAAAAACTTTGTATGATATCGTGGTAGGGGCTCTTTCGAGAGGATTGACTAGTGGAGCCGGAATAACAGTTGCCTCTCCAGTCTGAACTGTTGTATCTTCTTCCTGAGAAGTCATTCTACACAAGCAACTGGATATTCAAATATGAAGGTGCACGTTTTCTAAAAGTGTGAAGTGTCGTGCAGAACTATTAAAAAATAACAAATAAATATAACTGGAATTAAACTAGTCGACGATTGATCGACTACAAAATTTCAAAACTTGTTAATCTAAAGTTCAAGCATAATATTAGTGCAGGCTGGTCAGTTTCAATTGACTATTTCAGTGTTGCTTTAATATTTTACTTGAAATTGATGAGTTGAAAGCACTTCGTTCATACAATTTATTTAAGTTAATTATCTGTTATTAACTAATCTGTCATTTGATGTGGGCAGTCGATGGCAGTATATTCGTCCCAATTTTCTGTAAATGTTGTATTGGATAGATTGTTAGGTTGCAAGTTAAAGTGACCTGTGAATGAATGCAATAAAGTTCAACAGTTCAAAGTCCATGCAACAGTTCAAAGAACGAACAAAATTCATACAAATCATGACTCGCCAACGAATCAAAGATTTTCCTTTTAATTTGTGATGGGTTAAGTCAGGCCATTGGTTTTCTGGCTAACTTGCCCACGACTTAAGGATTAAGGGGCGAGTCAGTTTAGGCTGCTTCAATTTTAAGTCAATGATGTTCTAAGTCGACAGTGCTTTGGGTCAAGGTCGTGAAACAGAGGAAGAACTCCAGTGGAAAAGTAGTGGGAAATTTCCTAAGTACTAACACGGCCACGACTCAAGATTTCAAGCTTTAACTCGGCTACGATTCAGGGCTTGAGTCGTAAAGGTTGCTATGTCGCAGAGAATACTTGCGCGCATAAGACTGCTGAATCATACTCAAAACAACGATTCACTCCTAACCCGTTAACTTCTTCTCCTAACCCGTTAGTCTTTTCTCCTAACCCATAAGCTTTCTTCTCCTGACCCATTAATCCAGTAACTTCACAGTCCTCAACCCTAATCTTATCACACTACGAAATCGTTAAAAATCGCGAGTTATCCTGAATCAAATCAAATAGCCTTAAGTCCACCAATGATCTATGCAGCAGTATTTGCATGGCTCAAGGATGTAAATCGTGGGCGAAGATCGATGATGGTGATCGGCGATTGGGGAAAAAGAGAAAGTTGCTTACGTGGTGTGAAGCTAGAGATGGTTGGAAGTAAAATTGGGTCGAAATCGCCTTTGAAAGCTTGACGACGTGATAATGGCAGGAATGGCTCAGGGGAAAAGTAATGAGAAGAGTGAGATAGGAGGAACGACTCAAGCATTTTATATCTGGAGGCGCTGGAACTCGAATCGGCGCGCCCGAGTTATGATGAGTCGAAGCACACGACTTACGACTTAAGCGTGTGCTTTGAGGGGCAAATGTTAACCCCGTTTCACCCACGAGTTAAAGAGCCTGCAAGTTAAAAGTCTACGAGTTAAAGAGCACACGAGTTAAGGAGTCTACGAGTTAAAGAGCCTGCGAGTTAAAAGCTTATGAATTAAGGAGCTAACGACCTAACAGGTCAAGACCTAAACGACTTAGGGAATGTCACGACTTAAGAAAGTCCACGACTTTAAGACGTTACGACCTAGCGACCTAAAGGAGTGACGACTCAAAGCACTAAAAGGAAGAGCCAACAACATTTAAGTCGCTGCTGACTTATAACTGAAGATAAGTCGCTCACGACCTAAGACTTGGAGACAAGTTCAATACCATGCTGTAATAAGATGACTCGTTGACGACTTACGACCGATGATGAGTCGTGTACGACTCATGCTAGCATAAAGGAAGTTGCATTTGGTTAACTCGTGAACGACTTAGAACTTGTATCATTCATTCAAATGGGTGCATAACTTTGGACCAAGCCATAAGCTAAACCAAGTAGGTCAGCCGCGACCTACCATGAGTTATCTACGAGTTACGACTTATCATAAGTTGTGTATGAGTTACGACCTAACTCCGAGAAATGTCTATAAATACGACCCTAGTTCCAACTACAAAGGGACTTTTGGCTCATTCTTTTGAAGTACCGATACTCTGCTGCATTCCAAACCGACTCGACACTCAAAGCTTTCAAGACAGATAGAACGCTACCAACAACTTCAAGAAGGAATCTCATACATCCGACATGGATTCGAAGACTTTCACTTACATTGAAGTTTAAGCTACTCGTTCAAAGTGTTTAGTAATTCAAAGTGTATTGTACTTGGGAAGAATTGTATCGACTTGTAACGAAATCATCAATAAAGATATTCAAAGTGGATTTAGGCAAACTATTAAGCCGAACCAGTATAAAATCGCTGTTGTTTACTGCTTTTTCTGTGGTTTTCTGCTTATACTCTGTTCCCGAATCATCGGGTGGTGCTTTCACAACTACACTTTACACACCGGGGTGTTAGCGTTCAAATTCTAGCGTTAACAGGGGTAATTTCTTTAGTTATAGTACATCATTTTGTCTATTTTACAGTGTTTTGTTTTAAGCTATTGGAAGAAGTTTTTTAAAAAAAAAAAGGCAAAAATGGGTAATTTCCTCAGTTATAGTACAACATTTTGTCTATTTTACAGCGTTTTGTTTTCAGCTATTAGAAGGAGTGTTTTTTTTAAAAAGGTAAAAAGGGTTAATTTCTTAAGTTGTAGTACAACATTTTGTTTATTTTACAACATTTGGTTTTAAGCTATTCGAAGTATTTTTTTTTAAAAGGTAAAAGGAGGTTATTTCTTAAGTTATAGTACAACATTTTGTCTATTTTACAACGTTTTGTTTTAAGCTATTGGAAGTAGTTGTTTTTTTTAAAAAAAAGTGAAAGGGGCAATTTCTTAAGTTATAGTACAACATTTTTCTATTTTATAGCGTTTTGTTTTAAGCTAATGGAAGTAGTTTTTTTTTTTTAAAAAAAGGTAGACAGGGGTAATTTCTTAAGTTATAGTACAACATTTTTTCAGTTTTACGGTGTTTTGTTTTAAGCTATTGGAAGTAGTTTGTTTTTTAAAAGGTAAAAGGCGGTAATTTCCAAAGTAATAACACAGCATTTTGTCCATTTTACAAAGTTTTGTTTTAAGCTATTGGGAGTAGTTTTTTTTAAGAAAAAAGGGTAGATAGTGGTAATTTCTTAAGTTATAGTACATCATTTTGTCTATTTTACAGCGTTTTGTTTTAAGCTATTGGAAGCATTTTTAAAAAAAAAGGTAAAAAGGGGTAATTTCTAATGTTATAGTACATGATATTGTCTATTTTATGACGTTTTGTTTTAAGCAATTGGAAGTATGTTTTTTTAAAAGGTAAAAGGTGCAATTTCTTAAGTTATAGTACAACATTTTGTCTATTTTACTGCGTTTTGTTTTAAGCTATTGGGAGTAGGTTTTTTTTTTAAACAGGTAAAAGGGAGTAATTTCTTAAGTTATAGTATAGCATTTTGTCTATTTTACAGCGCTTTGTTTTAAGTTATTGGAAGTAATTTTTTTTTCAAAAAAGGTAAAAGGGGGTGATTTGTTAAGTTATAGTACAACATTCTGTCTATTTTACGGCATTTTGTTTTAAGCTACTGGAAGTAGTTTTTTTTAAAAAGGTAAAAAGGGGAAATTTTTTAAGTTATAGTACAACATTTTGTCTATTTTACAACGTTTTGTTCTTAGTTATTGGAAGTAATTTTGAAAAAAAAAAAAGGTAAAAGGGGGTAATTTCTTAAGTTATAATACAACATTTTGTCTATTTTACAGCGTTTTGTTTTAAGCTATTGGAAGTAGTTTTTTTTTAAAAAAAAAAGGAAAAAGGGGTAATTTCTTAAGTTATTCTACAAAATTTTGTCTATTTTACTGCATTTTGTTTTAAGCTATTGGAAATTTTTTTTTAAAAAAAAAGAAGGTAAAAGTGGGTAATTTCATAAGTTTCAATACAACATTTTGTCTATTTTACAGCGTTTTGTTTTAAGCTATTAGAAGTAATTTTTTAAAAAAAAGGTAAAAGGGGGTAATTTGTTAAGTTTTAGTACAACATTCTGTCTATTTTACAGCGTTTTGTTTTAAGCTATTGGAAGTAGTTTTTTTTTTAAATAAAGGTGAAAAGGGGGAATTTTTTAAGTTATAGTACAGAATTTTGTCTATTTTACAGTGTTTTGTTTTAAGCTATTGGAAGTAGTTTTTTTTAAAGAAAAAAGGTAAAAAGGGTAATTTCTTAAGTTAAAGTACAACATTTTGTCTATTTTACAGCATTTGGTTTTATGCTATTGGAAATAGTTTTTTTTAAAACAGGAAAAATGAGGTAATTTTTTAAGTTATAATACAACATTTTGTCTATTTTACAGCCTTTTGTTTTAAGCTATTGGAAGTAGTTTTTTTAAAAAAAGTTAAAAGGGGGTAATTTTTAAAGTTATAATAAAACATTCTGTCTATTTTACAGCGTTTTATTTTAAGATATTTGAAGTAGTTTTTTTTTTAAAAAAGGTAAAAAGGGAAAAAAAATTAAGTTATAGTACAGCATTTTGTCTATTTTACAGCGTTTTGTTTTAAGCTATTAGAAGTGGTTTTTTTTTAAAAAAAAAGGGTAAAAGGGTAATTTCTTAAGTTATTGTGCAGCATTTTGTCTATTTTACAGCTGTTTTGCTTTAAGCTATTGGAAGTAGTTTTTTTTAAAAAAAAGATAAAAGGGGTAATTTCTTAAGTTATAGTACAACATTTGTCTATTCTACAGCGTTTTGTTTTAAGCTACTTAAAGTAATTTTTTTAAAAAAAATGGACAAAAAGGTGTAATTTCTTAAGTTATAGTACAACATTTTGTCTATTTTACAGCGTTTTATTTTAAGCTATTGGAAGTAGTGTTTTCTTTAAAAAAAGGGGTAATGTCTTAAGTTATACTACAACGTTTTGTCTATTTTACAGCATTTTGTTTTAAGCTGTTGGAAGTAGTTTTTTTAAAAAAAGGGTAAAAAGGGGAAAAAATTAAGTTATGGTACGACATTTTGTCTATTTTACAACGTTTTGTTTTAAGCTATTGGAAGTAGTTTTTTTTAAAAAGGTATAAGGGTTAATTTCTTAAGTTATAGAACAACATTTTGTCTATTTCACACCATTTTGTTTTAAGCTATTCGAAGTAAATTTTTTTTAAAAAAAGGTATATATGTGTAATTTCTTAAGTTACAGTGCAGCATTTTGTCTATTTTACAGCATTTTGTTTTAAGCTATTGGAAGTATTTTTTTTTTAAAAAGGTATAAATGGGTAATTTCTTAAGTTACAATACAGCATTTTGTCTATTTTACAGCGTTTTGTTTTAAGCTATTGGAAGTAGTTTTTTTTCAAAAAAAAAGTAAAAAGGGATAATTTCTTAAGTTATAGTGCAACTTTTTGTCTATTTTACAACTTTTTCTATTAACCTATTGGAATTAGTTTTTTTTTTAAAAGTAAAAAGGAGTAATTTCTTAAGTTATAGTATGGCATTTTGTCTATTTTAGAGCGTTTTGTTTTAAGCTATTAGAAGTAATATTTTTTTTGAAAAGGTAAAAGGGGGTAATTTCTTAAGTTATAGTATAGCATTCTGTCTATTTTACAGCATTTTGTTTTAAGCTATTGTAAGAAGTTTTATTTAAAAAAAGGCAAAAATGGATAATTTCTTAAGTTATAGTACAAAATTTTGTCTATTTTATAGCGTTTTGTTTTTAGCTATTAGAAGGAGTGTTTTTTAAAAAAAAAGGTAAAAAAAGGTAATTTCTTAAGTTATAGTATAACATTTTGTCTCTTTTCCAGCGTTTGGTTTTAAGCTATTGGGAGTAGTTTTTTTTGAAAGGTAGAAGAAGGTTATTTCTTAAGTTATAGTACAACATTTTGTCTATTTTACAGCGTTTTGTTTTAAGCTATTAGAAGTATTTTAAAAAAAAAGGTAAACAGGGGTAATTTCTTAAGTTATAATACAGCATTTTTTCTGTTCTACAAAGTTTTGTTTTAAGCTATTGGAAGTAGTTTTTTTAAAAAAAAGTAAAAGGGGGTAATTTCCTAAGTTGTAACACATCATTTTGTCTATTTTACAGCGTTTTGTTTTAAGCTATTGGAAGCAGTTTTCTTTTTTTAGAAAACGGTAAAAAGGGGCAATTTCTTATGTTAAAGTACATCATCTTTTCTATTTTACAACGTTTTGTTTTAAGTAATCGGAAGTAGATGTTTTATAAAAAAGGGTAAAAAGGGGAAATTTTAAATTATAGTGTAGCATTTTGTCTATTTTATAGCGTTTTGTTTTAAGCTATTGGAAGTAGTTTTTTTTTAAAGTAAAAAATGGGTAATTTCTTAAGTTATAGTACAGGATTTTGTCTATTTTACACCGTTTTGTTTTAAGCAATTGGAAGTATTTTTTTAAAAGGTAAAAGGGGTAATTTCTTAAGTTATAGTACAACATTTTGTCTATTTTACTGTGTTTTGTTTTAAGCTATTGGAAGTAGTTTTTTTTTTAAACAGGCAAAAGGAGGTAATTTATTAAGTTATAATGCAGCATTTTGTCTATTTTACAGCGTTTTGTTTTAAGTTATTGGAAGTAATTTTTTTTCAAAAAAGGTAAAAGGGTGTAATTTGTTAAGTTATAGTACAGCATTGTAATTTGTTAAGTTATGGTACAACATTCAGTCTATTTTATAGGGTTTTGTTTTAAGCTATTTGTGACATCCCGGAATTTTGACCCTATTATTATTATAAGTTTTTAATCCAATTTAAATAAAATATAAGATTTTTATTTATTAATAAATAAGAATTTGGATATGGGTTATAAAGGAATATAACTTCAAAATATAAAATAGACTCTTTTAACAATATTCAAAAATTAAATCTGTTTTATTTATTTAAAATAAAAGTTAAGTATGAATGACAATTATTATCAGATGTATATGTATGCAGTTAAGAATAATAACAAGTACAATAACATAATCATATTCATAAATACATTAATGCACATATAAGTATACAAATCAAATATTTGTAATATTGAACTTTAAATATAAATAAGATTTAAGCAATGTTTCTAACAATAACTTTTATAACTAAAATAACATAAGCTTATAAATATTTAACATGAGTTTTTATATAAATATAAATACTTATAAATATGGCTATAAACATAAGCTTCTTTATATTTAACTGTATATGTATGCAGTTAAGAATAATAACAAGTACAATAACATAATCATATTCATAAATACATTAATGCACATATAAGTATACAAATCAAATATTTGTAATATTGAACTTTAAATATAAATAAGATTTAAGCAATGTTTCTAACAATAACTTTTATAACTAAAATAACATAAGCTTATAAATATTTAACATGAGTTTTTATATAAATATAAATACTTATAAATATGGCTATAAACATAAGCTTCTTTATATTTAACATAAATATAACATAAAAGTAGGATTACAAACATGAGTACAAATATAATAGGTATAAGATATAAATAGAAATGAAAACATTTAGTTCAAACACAAATGAGAACCTGCATATGTCTTATACAAATAATTTGGCCAGCAAAGCATTATATGTTTACTTAAGTTTGAAGTCAAAATGTGTAAAAACTGTGAACATCTTTGTAAACATATTAGTGCATAAGAAAATAAAATCTGCAAACTGAATATGCTAGTATAAATAATAAGAACAAAACCTGCAGCACACATTCTTTTTGTTATATGTTCACATGAGTTTGTTCAAATAAAACAAAAGGAAATATGCAAGTATGAAATAAAATACATTAGTATAAATTAACCTGCAAGCTAATTTTTATACATCAGAAAACAAATCTGCAAAAAACATCTTTGAATAAATCTTTATGTCAGTCAACATTAATTGTATGTTAGCATAAATAATGCACATTGGTACAAACAAGCCTGTAAACATCTTTGTAATTAATATGTTGGTCAGCAAAGCGTCTAATCTATGTTAACTTAAAGAAGACATAAATATTAAGTAGCATACATATTTGTCTGGAAAAAAAAAATATCTCAGCCGAAATGGTTGAAATATCTCAGGCTTTAGTACATAGGAAATTAAACAAGATAATTATTATGTCAAGCTTATGCAAGAAGACACTTTGTTCAAGTTATATATATTTGTATACATCATTTCTTATACCTTAATTCATCTGTATCTTCAAAAACAAAAGAAACTTCACAAAACTGAGCAGAAGCAAAAGAATATAAACCAAACTTTATATTTGCAAGTTCAAAATAAAGTTCAGAGAACAAAGAAGTTACTGGAATTCAAATTTTGCAACAGCAGTTTTCTTACTATCCTCTGTTTCAAGTTCCTACTACAATCTTGGTGAGTAAACTAAATTATAACTTTTAATATGTTGATTATGAAGAGTAGTTATGTGGATGCTTAAGTTCTGGAATATGGACTATGTTCTGTTAGTGTTAACTTGTTCTTTCAGGTTTCTATTTTGTTTTCTGTTCTGTTGAAAAAAAATCTAAAGAATATATTCATTCTTTTATTTAAAGCTAACTTCTTTAATTAGTGCATTAACTAAATAAAATTTTACAATAAAATAAATTGTAAAACATTATATATCAGTGAATTATAAAAACTGTAAACCAAATTTTACAGTAAAAGGGAAATAAGGATAAAATTCGAATAATTCGAATTGTAAACTTGAATTTGTATATTGATACTACATTCAAAGATATGATTTTTAAGATAAAAATTATAATTTATAGTTAGCAAATTTGGGAGCAGTTAAATGGTAAGCCAAAAATATATTTTGGTGAAACTCTGATTATACAAACAATTATAGCTATTGTGATTCAACATGAAGCTAGTGTATTGATTATAGATCAACAGAAAAATGTTAGATAATTTTTTAATTGCAAGAATTTGCGGGAATTATGAAAAGTAGGGTTTTTGTACTCTGTATATTTGGGTTTGGTTGAGTGATTCTCGCGACATCACCTTGCAACCGAGTGTCGCGTGGGTTTGGGAGAAGTTAAGGGGTGGTGTCGGCAAGCTATGGCCGAAGTTTTGACCTCTCTGGTAGCGGCGATCACTATCGCGAGGCGATTTTGTGAACGGTGTTTGGGTTACAGTTCGACTTTTAGGTCGAATTTTGATTTCGTGCGTATGGGGTTGAACTAGGTTTTGTTATCGAGTAAGTGGAGGAATTACGACTTGTGGGTGGCATCGCAAGATGTTAGCGCGGTGGTGGACCGCCGTGCACGTGCACGGCGGCGGAGATGATGGTGTTTTGGGTCGACTCGAGGAAAACTCAAGTAGGTACGTGGAACGCTTCGAGTTTGATGCTGGGTCGAGTGTTTATGCGCGTGAGATTTTAAGTTTTTAACAGTTTATAAGAAACTTAAGTTTAGATAAAAAAAAGTAACAGTGAATGGAAGGAACAGGGGAGAAGAAGAGAGGCAGGGGAGGATCGCGTGAATATTTCTGGGTGGCTTCGAGTCCTACCCGAGGCGAGCTCGAGGTTGTTTTCAGGTTTGAGAAGGCAGAAATTTGGGCTAACTGTAGTATGATAGTAAAGGTAATTAAGTTGAGTATAAACTATGTTATTAAGTATGAAACAATTTGACTTTGAAAATCTTGAATGTTTTGCTGAAACAAAAATGGAGTAGTTAATTTAAAATGGAAATTATTTATGTAGGTAATGAAATTTATAATTGTTATTTAAAAAGTAGATCAAACTTAATTCAAATTAATAATTAAATATTTTAATAATAGTCTTGTATAAAATCATATATAATCAAGAATTCAATTAATCATTTGAAGTTGATTAATTAACAAATCAGAGATAACTGATTAAATAAATAATTAATGGTGGAACGATTAAGTTAATTAATAATTAATGATTAATTAAGCAATTAATAATAATTAATTGTGTAATTAAGTTTTATAAATCAATAATTAAGGTTATTGATTAGTAATTAAGAATGTATTTCATTAATTAAGGAATAATTAATAAATAGAAATAAGTTAATTAATCGTAATTGATTAAACATGAATAAAATATAATTTATGTTTAAGTATGCAATTAAGTTTAAAACAAATCAAACTAAATGTTGATATGAATCGATGATTATATTGATTGCCTCTGATGATTATTTATATCCTGTGATGTTCTGTGATATTCTGGATATATCTGTGATGATTGTGTATGATTTATCTATGTTAACTTGCTATATGATTTATCTGATGTTAATTATCTGTGTTAAATTGCTATATGAATTCAATTGTTAAATTTAAATTGTTAAGTTAATTAGACAACTTGGACTTTAAAATGGCGTTTGGATCCGATGAGACCGAGATCGGAAGAATCAACTTTTGATTCTCCGAAATCCACATCGATCCAAATTAAACGTTAGGTCGTATAATCTTAAGTGAAGATCAAGATGGTGTTTTCAGAATGCAAGGGTTAGCGTCGTTAACTCTGAGGGTGATTCCAAAACGAGTGTAACGAGATAATGCCTTCGGTTTCGTTCGAACCCGGAACGAACTTGTATGGATTGAATGCTTTCAGCACATCGTCAGGCGGACGATGAGCATTCTAAGTGATATGTTCTAAAAAGGTAATCGCAGCCTCAAGCCTCATCAACCGGGAATGGCTAAAACAGGGGAGGTGCAGCAAGGTTAGGTGGGTCATGCCCAAGCAGGACGAGATATACCCCTGTCTAGATGTCCCTTTATTCGGCCGTGTGGGCGGTTGGATGTACACCAACTGCGGGGTTATCTTGTTCGGGACTGTTCAGTAAGGAATGGTTCCGGCCTTGTGTTGCAGGGGAGTTAGGGTGGCTCCTCGGTACTGTGATCTAGACCACGTACTGTGACGGGCGGTACCCCAGTAGCCCTGCCATTGTATGGGATCCAATTTCCAATAAGCGCCGTACGTTTTGATTGTGCCCAACTATGTTGAAATGTGAGATGTAAGCATTTAAGCTATTTCTGTATTTTACTTGAAAACCCTAGACACTATTATAATATCACTGGATTTCCTATAAAATGTTTTGGTTAGCGTAAGGTAAAAACTTACCCGTATTTATTTGTGGGGAGTCTTACGTGATACCTTTCTTTTAAATGATTTTCAAAGTTAAACAACTTTAACGTGTTTACTCATACCAGACCCATGTCTGACCCGGAGTTTATTTTTATGTTTCATAAACTTTCGGGTACCCAAATTTTTACGGGTAGCCAAGGGATTCAGGTTAGCTTTGACGACTACTGGAAGAGCAATGGAGCAGGAGGCTTCAGCGTTGTAGACATATATATATCTTTATAATTCTGCTGTGTTAGTTAGTTTATGATATTTGAGATGTATGTTCTGACAGATGTGTATATGATAGTCATGTTGTATGATATGGTTCAACTCTGATGTATATATATAACTATGTAATATTTATGTTGATATATTATATTTTATTCCGTTCCGCTGTGAGATTCTGATGTTGTTGTTTTTTCTTTTCTTTTCTTTTCTATTTCTATCCCTTTCTTTCTTATTAATGACACGACTTTCTGGGCATAGAAAGTTTTGGTCGTCACACTATTGGAAGTAGTTTTTTTTTTAAAAAAAAGGTAAAAAGGGGAAAATTTTTAAGTTATAATATAGCATTTTGTCTATTTTACAACGTTTTGTTTTAAGCTATTGGAAGTAGTTCTTTAGAAAAAAGGTAAAAATGGATAATCTCTTAAGTTATAGTACAACATGTTGTCTATTTTACAGCGTTTTGTTTTAAGCTATTGGAGGTTGTTTTTTTAAAAAAAAAAGGTAAAAAGGGGTAATTTCTTAAGTTATATTACAAAATTTTGTCTGTTTTACTGCGTTTTATTTTAAGCTATTGGAAGTAGTTTTTTTAAAAAAAAGGTAAAAGTGGGTAATTTCATAAGTTATAATACAGCATTTTGTCTATTTTATAGTGTTTTGTTTTAAGCTATTGGAAGTAGTTCTTTTTTTAAAAAGGTAAAAGGGGGTAATTTGTTAAGTTATAGTACA
The DNA here is from genome assembly GCA_030765085.1 of Allium cepa. NCBI lineage: Eukaryota > Viridiplantae > Streptophyta > Magnoliopsida > Asparagales > Amaryllidaceae > Allium > Allium cepa. The sequence continues at coordinate 891,247,109 of CM060931.1, forward strand.
TCATTCTGTCTATTTTACAGCGTTTTGTTTTAAGCTATTGGTTTTTTTTTAAATAAAGGTGGAAAGGGGAAATTTTTTAAGTTATAGTACATAATTTTGTCTATTTTACAATGTTTTGTTTTAAGCTATTGGAAGTAGTTTTTTTTAAAAAAGAAAGATAAAAAGGGGTATTTTCTTAAGTTATATTACAGCATTTTGTCCATTTTACAGCGTTTTATTTTAAGCTACTGGAAGTAGGTTTTTTTAAAAAAAGGTAAAAAGAGGTAATTTCTTAAGTTGTAGTACAATATTTTGTCTATTTTACAGCATTTGGTTTTATGCTATTGGAAGTAGCTTTTTTTTAAAAAACGGGTAAAAGGGGGTAATTTCTCAAGTTATAGTACAACATTTTGTCTATTTTATAGCCTTTTGTTTTAAGCTATTGGAAGTAGTTTTTTTTTAGAAAGGGTAAAAGGGGGTAATTTTTTAAATTACAATACAACATTCTATCTATTTTACAGCGTTTTATTTTAAGCAATTGGAAGTGGTTTTTTTTTAAAAAAAAGGTAAAAAGGGAAAAAAATGTTATAATACAGCATGTTTTCTATTTTACTTTGTTTTAAGCTATTAGAAGTGGTTTTTTTAAAAAAAAGGTAAAAGTGGATAATTTCTTAAGTTATAGGGCAGCATTTTGTCCATTTTACATCGTTTTGTTTTAAGCTATTGGAAATAGTTTTTTTTTAAAAAGAGATAAAAATAGGTAATTTCTTAAGTTATAGTACAACATTTTGTCTATTCTACAGTGTTTTGTTTTAAGCTATTTGAAATAGTTTTTTAAAAAAAGGGTAAATAAGTGTAATTTCTTAAGTTATAATACAATATTTTGTCTATTTTACATCGTTTTGTTTTAAACTATTGGAAGTAGTTTTTTAAGAAAAGGTAAAAAGGGAAATTTTTTTTTTTAAGTTATAGTACATCATTTTGTCTATTTTACAATGTTTTTTTAAGCTATGGGAAGTAGTTTTATTAAAAAAGGTATAAGGGGTAATTTCTTAAGTTATAGAACAGCATTTTCTCTATTTTACAGCGTTTTGTTTTAAGCTATTGGAAGTAGTTTTTTTTTTTAAAACAAAGGTATAAATGGGTGATTTCTTAAGTTGTAGTACGGCATTTTGTCTATTTTACAGCATTTTGTTTTAAGCTATTGGAAGTAGTTTTTTTAAAAAGGTAAAAGGGGGTAATTTCTTAAGTTATAGTACAACATTCTGTCTATTTTATAGCGTTTTGTTTTAAACTATTGGAAGAAGTTTTTTAAAAAAAGGTAAAAAAGGGCAATTTCTTAAGTTATAGTACAACATTTTGTCTATTTTACATCGTTTTTTTAAGCTAATGGAAAGAGTGTTTTTTTTTAAAAAAAAGGTAAAAATGGGTAATTCCTTAAGTTATAGTACAACATTTTGTCTATTTTACAGCGTTTTGTTTTAAGCTATTGGAAGCAGCTTTCTTTTTTTAAAAAACGGTAAAAAGGTGTAATTTCTTAAGTTGTAGTAACATTTTGTCTATTTTACAGCATTTTGTTTTAAGCTATTGGAAGTAGTTTTTTTAAAAAGGTAAGAAGGGGTAATTTATTTAGTTATAGAACATCATTTTGTCTATTTTGCAGCGTTTTTTCTTTTAGCTATTGGAAGTGGTTTTTTTTAACAAAAAAAATGTAAAAACGGTAATTTCTTAAGTCATAGTACAGCATTTTGTCTATTTTGCAGCGTTTTGTTTTATGGTATTGGAAGTAGTTTTTTATAAAAAAAAGGTAAAGGAGGTAATTTCTTAAGTTATAGTACAACATTTTGTCCATTCTATAGCATTTTCTTTTAAGCTATTGGAAGTATTTTTTTAAAACAATAAAAGAGGTAATTTCTTAAGTTATAGCGCAACATTTTGCCCATTTTATAGCATTTAGTTTTAAGCTATTGGAAGTAATTTAGAAAAAAGGTAAGCAGGCGTAATTTCTTAAGTTATAGTACATCATTTTTGTCTATTTTACAGCGTTTTGTTTTAAGCTATTGGAAGCAGTTTTCTCTTTTTAAAAAACGGTAAAAAGGGATAATTTCTTAAGTTATAGTGTAACATTTTGTCTATTTTAAAGCGTTTTGTTTTAAGCTATTGGAAGTAGATTTTTATAAAAAAAGGTAAAAAGGGGAAATTTTTGAAGTTATAGTACAACATTTTGTCTATTTTACAGCATTTTGTTTTGAGCAATTGGAAGTAGTTTTTTTTTTTTTAAAGAAAAGGTAAAAAGGGGTAATTTCTCAAGTTGAAGTAGTTATAGCACAACATTATTTTACAACGTTTTTTTAAGCTACTAGAGGTAGTTTTTTTAAAAAAAAGGGTAAAATGGGGTAATTTCTTAAGTTATAGTACAATATTTTTGTCTATTTTACAGCATTTCGTTTTAACCTGTTGGAAGTAATTTTTTTTAGAAGGTAAAAATGGGTAACATCTTAAGTTATAGTACAGCATTTTGTCTTTTTTACAGCGTTTTGTTTTAATCTATTGGAAGTAGTTTTTTTTCTAAAAGGTAAAAAAGGGCAATTTCTTAAGTTATAGTACAACATTTTGTCAATTTTACAGCATTTTGTTTTAAGCTATTGGAAGTAGTTTTTTTTAAAAGATAAAAAGGGTTAATTTCATACGTTATGGTATAGCATTTTCTCTATTTTACAACGTTTTGTTTTAAGACATTGGAAGCAATTTTTGAAAAAAAAAAGGTAAAATGGGTAATTTCATAAGTTATAGTACAACATTTTGTCAATTTTACAGCGTTTTGTTTCATGCTATTGGAAGTAGTTTTTATTCAAAAAAGGTAAAAAGAGTTAATTTCTTAAGTTAATAGTACAACATTTTGTCTTCTTTACAGCATTTTGTTTTAAGCTATCGGAAGTAATTTTTTTAAAAGAGGTAATAAGGGGTAATTTCTTAAGTTACAATACAACATTTTGTTTATTTTACACATTTTTGTTTTAAGCTATTGGAAATCGTTTTTTTAAAAGGTAAAAAATGGGTAATTTCTTAAGTTATAGTATAGCATTTTGTCTATTTTACAGCTTTTTGTTTTAGGCAATTGGAAGTAGTTATTTTTAAAAAGGGTAAAAAGAGGTAATTTCTCAAGTTATAGTATAGCATTTTGTCCATTATACAGCGTTTTCTTTTAAGCTATTGGAAGTAATTTTTTCTTTGAAAAGGTAAAATGGGGTAATTTCTTAACTTATAGTACAGCGTTTTGTCTATTTTACAATGTTTTGTTTCAAGCTATTGAAAGTGGTTGTTTTAAAAAAAAAGGTAAAACGATGTAATTTCTTAAATTAATAGTACTGCATTTTGTCTACATTGCAGCGTTTTGTTTTAAGCTATTGGAAGTAATTTAAAAAAAAAGGTAATAAGGGGTAATTTCTTAAGTTATATTACAAAATTTTGTCTATTTTAAAGCGTTTTGTTTTAAGCTATTGGAAGACGTTTTTTTAAAAGGTAAAAATAGGTAATTTCTTAAGTTATTGTACAACATTTTGTCTATTTTACAGCGTTATGTTTTAAGCTATTGGTTTTCTTTTAAAAAAGGTAAAAAGCGGTAATCAATTAAGATATAGTACAGCATTTTGTCTATTTTACAGCGTTTTGTTTTAAGCTATTAGAAGTAGTTTTTGAAAAAAAAAAGGTAAAATGGGGTAATTTCTTAAGTTATAGTACGACATTTTGTCTTTTTTACAGCGTTTTGTTTTAAGCTATTAGAAGTAGTTTTTTTTTAAAAAAAGGTAAAAAGGAGTAATTTTTAAGTCGTAGTACAGCATTTTGTCTATTTTACCGCGTTTTGTTTTAAGCTATCAGAAGTAGTTTTTTTAAAAAAAAGGTAAAAAGGGGTATTTTCTTAAGTTATATTACAATATTTTATTTATTTTACAGCGTTTTGTTTTAAGCTACTGGAAGTAGTTTTTTTTCGAAAAAGGTAAAAAGGGGCAATTTCTTAAGTTATAGTACAACATTTTGTCTATTTTACAGCATTTTGTTTTAATCTATTGGAAGTAGTTTTTTTTTAAAAACAGGTAAAAGGGGGTAATTTCTAATGTTATAGTACAACATTTTGTCTATTTTACAGCTTTTTGTTTTAAGCTATTGGAAGTAGTTTTTTTAATTTTTTTGCAAAAGGGGTAATTTGTTAAGTTATAAAACAACATTCTGTCTATTTTACAACGTTTTATTTTAAGCTATTGGAAGTAGTTTTTTTTTAAAAAAGGTATAAATGTGTGATTTCTTAAGTTGTAGTAGGCATTTTGTCTATTTTACAGCGTTTTGTTTTAAGCTATTGGAAGTATTTTTTTAAAAAGGTAAAAGAGGGTAATTTCTTAAGTTATAGTACCACATTATGTCTATTTTACAGCGTTTTGTTTTAACCTATTGGAAGAAGTTTTATTAAAAAAAAGGCAAAAATGGATAATTTCTTAAGTTATAGTACAAAATTTTGTCTATTTTACAGCGTTTTGTTTTTAGCTATTAGAAGGAGTGTTTTTTAAAAAAAGGTAAAAAGGGGCAATTTCATAAGTTATAGTATAACATTTTGTCTATTTTGCAGCGTTTGGTTTTAAGCTATTGGAAGTAGTTTTTTTTAAAAGGTAGAAGGAGGTTATTTCTTAAGTTATAGTACCACATTCTGTCTACTTTACAGCGTTTTGTTTTAAACTATTTGAAGAAGTTTTTTAAAAAAAAGGTAAAAAGGGGCAATTTCTTAAGTTATAGTACAACATTTTGTCTATTTTACATCGTTTTTTTAAGCTAATTGAAAGAGTGTATTTTAAAAAAAAAGGTAAAAATGGGTAGTTTCTTAAGTTATAGTACAACATTTTGTCTATTTTACAGCGTTTTGTTTTAAGCTATTGGAAGCAGCTTTCTTTTTTTTTAAAACGGTAAAAAGGGGTAATTTCTTAAGTTATAGTACAACATTTTGTCTGTTTTGCAGCATTTTATTTTATGCTATTGGAAGTAGTTTATTTAAAAAGGTAAGAAGTGGTAATTTATTTAGTTATAGAACATCATTTTGTCTATTTTGCAGCGTTTTTCTTTAAGCTATTATAAGTGGTTTTTTTAAAAAAAAAAGGTAAAATGGGTAATTTCTAAAGTTATAGTACAACATTTTGTCTATTTTGCAGCGTTTTGTTTTAAGTTATTGGAAGTAGTTTTTTATAAAAAAAGGTAAAGGGGGTAATTTCTTAAGTTATAGTACAACATTTTGTCCATTCTACAGCATTTTCTTTTAAGCTATTGGAAGTATTTTTTTTAAAACAGTAAAAGAGGTAATTTCTTAAGTTATAGTACAGCATTTTGCCCATTTTATAGCATTTAGTTTTAAGCTATTGGAAGTAATTTAAAAAAAAAAGGTAAGCAGGCGTAATTTCTTAAGTTATAGTACAGCATTTTTGTCTATTTTACAGCGTTTTGTTTTAAGCTATTGGAAGCAGTTTTCTCTTCTTAAAAAACGGTAAAAAGGGATAATTTCTTAAGTTACAGTATAACATTTTGTCTATTTTAAAGCGTTTTGTTTTAAGCTATTGGAAGTAGTTTTTTTATAAAAAAAGGTAAATAGGGGAAATTTTTGAAGTTATAGTACAACATTTTGTCTATTTTACAGCATTTTGTTTTAAGCAATTGGAAGTAGTTTTTTTAAAGAAAAGGTAAAAGGGGTAATTTCTCAAGTTGAAGTTGTTATAGCACAACATTATTTTACAACGTTTTTCTAAGCTACTAGAGGTAGTTTTTTTTTAAAAAGGGTAAAATTGGGTACTTTCTTAAGTTATAGTACAATATTTTTGTCTATTTTACAGCATTTCGTTTTAACCTGCTGGAAGTAATTTTTTTTAGAAGGTAAAAATGGGTAATATCTTAAGTTATAGTACAGCATTTAGTGTTTTTTACAGCGTTTTGTTTTAAGCTATTGGAAGTAGTTTTTTTTCTAAATGGTAAAAAAGGGTAATTTCTTAAGTTATAGTACAACATTTTGTCAATTTTACAGCATTTTGTTTTAAGCTATTGGAAGTAGTTTTTTTTTAAAAGATAAAAAGGGTTAATTTCATAAATTATTGTATAGCATTTTTTCTATTTAACAACGTTTTGTTTTAACACATTGGAAGCATTTTTAAAAAAAAAAGGTAAAATGGGGTAATTTCATAAGTTATAGTACAACATTTTGTCAATTTTACAGCGTTTTGTTTCATGCTATTGGAAGTAGTTTTTATTCAAAAAAGGTAAATAGAGTTAATTTCTTAAGTTAATAGTACAACATTTTGTCTTCTTTACAGCATTTTGTTTTTAGCTATTGGAAGTAATTTTTTTAAAAGAGGTAATAAGGGGTAATTTCTTAAGTTACAATACAACATTTTGTTTATTTTACACATTTTTGTTTTAAGCTATTGGAAATCGTGTTTTTAAAAGGTAAAAAATGGGTAATTTCTTAAGTTATAGTACAGCATTTTATCTATTTTACAGCTTTTTGTTTTAGGCAATTGGAAGTAGTTATTTTTAAAAAGGGTAAAAAGAGGTAATTTCTCAATTTATAGTACAGCATTTTGTCCATTACACATCGTTTTGTTTTAAGCTATTGGAAGTAATTTTTTCTTTGAAAAGGTAAAATGGGGTAATTTCTTAACTTATAGTACAGCGTTTTGTCTATTTTACAATGTTTCGTTTCAAGTTATTGGAAATGGTTGTTTAAAAAAAAAAAGGTAAAACGATGTAATTTCTTTAATTAATAGTACTGCATTTTGTCTACATTGCAGCGTTTTGTTTTAAGCTATTCGAAGTAATTTAAAAAAAAAGGTAATAAGGGGTAATTTCTTAAGTTACAGTACAACATTTTGTCTATTTTAAAGCGTTTTGTTTTAATCTATTGGAAGACGTTTTTTTAAAAGGTAAAAATAGGTAATTTCTTAAGTTATAGTACAACATTTTGTCTATTTTACAGCGTTATGTTTTAAGCTATTGGTTTTTTTTAAAAAAGGTAAAAAGCGGTAATTAATTAAGATATAGTACAGCATTTTGTCTATTTTACAGCGTTTTGTTTTAAGCTATTAGAAGTAGTTTTTAAAAAAAAAAGGTAAAATGAGGTAATTTCTTAAGTTATAGTACGACATTTTGTCTTTTTTACAGCATTTTGTTTTAAGCTATTAGAAGTAGTTTTTTTTTAAAAAAAAGGTAAAAAGGAGTAATTTCTTAATTCATAGTACAACATTTTGTCTATTTTACCGCGTTTTGTTTTAAGCTATTAGAAGTAGTTTTTTTAAAAAAAGGTAAAAAGGGGTATTTTCTTAAGTTACATTACAATATTTTATTTATTTTACAACGTTTTGTTTTAAGCTACTGGAAGTAGTTTTTTTTCGAAAAAGGTAAAAAGGGGCAATTTCTTAAGTTATAGTACAACATTTTGTCTATTTTACAGCATTTTGTTTTAATCTATTGGAAGTAGGTTTTTTTTAAAACAGGTAAAAGGGGGTAATTTCTAATGTTATAGTACAACATTTTGTCTATTTTATAGCTTTTTGTTTTAAGCTATTGGAAGTAGTTTTTTAATATTTTTTGCAAAAGGGGTAATTTGTTAAGTTATAAAACAATATTCTGTCTATTTTACAGCGTTTTATTTTAAGCTATTGGAAGTAGTTTTTTTTAAAAAAAAGGGAAAAAGGGAAAAAAAAATTAAGTTATAGTACAGCATTTTGTCTATTCTACAGCGTTTTGTTTTATGCTATTAGAAGTAGTTTTTAAAAAAAAAAGGTAAAAAAGGGTAATTTCTTAAGTTATGGTACAACATTTTGTCTATTTTACCGCGTTTTGATTTAAGCTATTGGAAGTAGTTTTTTTTTAAAAAAAGATAAAAAGGGGTAATTTCTTAAGTTATAGTACAGCATTTTGTCAATTCTACGGCGTTTTATTTTAAGATATTGGAAGTACTTTTCTTTTAAAATGGGTAAAAAGGGTTAATTTCTTAAGTTATTGTACCACATTTTGTCTATTTGACAGCGTTTTGTTTTAAGTTATTGGAAGTAGTGTTTTTTTTAAAAAGTAAAAAGGGGTAATTTCTTAAGTTATAGTACAGCATTTTGTCTATTTTACCGCATTTTGTTTTAAGCTATTGGAAGTAGTTTTTTTTATAAAAAAAAAGATAAAAAGGGGAAAAATTTTAAGTTGTAGTACAACATTTTGTTTATTTTACATCGTTTTGTTCTAAGCTATTAGAAGTTGTTTTTTTTAAAAAAAGTTATAAGGGGTGATTTCTTAAGTTATAGAACAGCATTTTGTCTATTTTATGGCGTTTTGTTATATGCTATTGGAAGTAGTTTTTTTTAAAAAAAGGGTATAAATGGGTGATTTCTTAAGTTACAATACAACATTTTGTTTATTTTACAGCATTTTATTATAAGCTATTTGAAGTTGTATTTTTTTCAAAAAAGGTAAAAAGGGATAATTTCTTAAGTTATAGTACAATTTTTGTCTATTTTACAGCTTTTTGTATTAACCTATTGGAATTAGGTTTTTTTTTTTAAAGTAAAAAAGGGTAATTTCTTAAGTTATAGTATATCATTTTGTCTATTTTACAGCGTTTTGTTTTAAGCTATTGGAAGTATTGTTTTTTTAAAAAAGGTAAAAGGGGGTAATTTCTTTATTTATAGTACAGCATTCTATTTATTTTACAGCGTTTTGTTTTAAGCTATTGAAAGAAGTTTTTTAAAAAAAAAGGAAAAATGGGTAATATCTTGAGTTATGGTACAAAAATTTTGTCTATTTTACAGTGTTTTGTTTTTAGCTATTAGAAGGAGTATTTTTTTTAAAAAGGTAAAAAGGGGTAATTTCTTAAGTTATAGTACAACATTTTGTTTATTTTACAGCGTTTATTTTAAGCTATTTGAAGTTTTTTTTAAAAGGTAAAAGGAGGTTATTTCTTAAGTTATAGTACAACATTTTGATTATTTTAGAGCGTTTTGTTTTAAGCTATTGGAAGTAGTTTTTTTTTTAAAAAAAAAGAGTAAAAGAGGCAATTTCTTAAGTTATAGTACAGCATTTTTCTATTTTATAGCGTTTTGTTTTTAGCTAATGGAAGTAGTTTTTTTTAAAAAAAGGTAGACAGGGGTGATTTCTTAAGTTATAGTACAGCATTTTTTCTGTTTTACGGTGTTTTGCTTTAAGCTATTGGAAGTAGTTTTTTTTAAAAGGTAAAAGGAGGTAATTTCCTAAGTTATAACACAGCATTTTGTCCATTTTACAAAGTTTTGTTTTAAGCTATTGGAAGTAGTTTTTTTTAAGAAAAAAGGGTAAATAGGTGTAATTTCTTAAATTATAGTACATCATTTTGTCCATTTTATAGCGTTTTGTTTTAAGCTATTGGAAGCATTTTAAAAAAAAAGAGGTAAAAAGGGGTAATTTCTTATGTTATAGTACATGATATTGTCTATTTTATGACGTTTTGTTTTAAGCAATTAGAAGTATGTTTTTTTTAAAAGGTAAAAAGGGGTAATTTCTTAAGTTATAGTACTACATTTTGTCTATTTTACTGAGTTTTGTTTTAAGCAATTGGCAGTAGGTTTTTTTTAAAACAGGTAAAAGGGGTAACTTCTTAAGTTATAGTACAACATTTTTTCTATTTTACAGCGTTTTGTTTTAAGTTATTGGAAGTAATTTTTTTTTCAAAAAAGGTAAAAGGGGGTAATTTGTCAAGTTATAGTACAACATTCTGTCTATTTTACAGCGTTTTGTTTTAAGCTATTGGAAGTAGTTTTTTTAAAAAAAAAAGGTAAAAAGGGGAAAAAATTTAAGTTATAGTACAACATTTTGTCTATTTTACAACGTTTTGTTCTAAGTTATTGGGAATAGGTTTTTTTTAAAAAAAGGTAAAAAGGGGTAATTTCTTAAGTTACAGGACAACATTTTGTCTATTTTACAGTGTTTTGTTTTAAGCTTTTGGAAGTAGTTTTTTTTTTAAAAGAAAGGGAAAAGGGGTAATTTCTTAAGTTATAGTATAAAATTTTGTCCATTTTACAGCGTTTTATTTTAAGCTATTGGAAGTATTTTTTTAAAAAAAAAAGGTAAAAGTGGGTAATTTCATAAGTTACAATACAACATTTTGTCTATTTTACAGCATTTTGTTTTAGGCTATTGGAAGTAATTTTTTTTAAAAAGGTAAAAGGGGGTAATTTGTGTTAAGTTTTAGTACAACATCCTGTCTATTTTACAGCATTTTGTTTTAAGATATTGGAAGTAGTTTTTTTTTTAAATAAAGGTGAAAAGGGGAAATTTTTTAAGTTATAGTACAGAATTTTGTCTATTTTACAGTGTTTTGTTTTAAGCTATTGGAAGTAGTTTTTTTTTCAAAAAAGGTAAAAAAGGTATTTTCTTAAGTTATATTACAGCATTTTGTCTATTTTACAGCGTTTTGTTTTAAGCTATTGGAAGCAGTTTTTTTAAAGAAAAAAGGTAAAAAGCGGTAATTTCTTAAGTTATAGTACAACATTTTGTCTATTTTACAGCATTTGGTTTTATGCTATTGGATGTAGTTTTTTTTTTGAAACAGGAAAAATGGGGTAATTTCTTAGGTTATAGTACAACATTTTGTCTATTTTACAGCCTTTTGTTTTAAGCTATTGGAAGTAGTTTTTTTAAAAAAAAGGTAAAAGGGGGTAATTTTTAAAGTTATAATACAACATTCTGTCTATTTTACAACGTTTTATTTTAAGCTATTGGAAGTATTTTTTTTAAAAAAAAGGTAAAAGGGGAAAAAAATTTAAGTTATAGTACAGCATTTTGTCTATTTTACAGCGTTTTGTTTTAAGCTATTAGAAGTGGTTTTTTTTTAAAAAAAGGGTAAAAGGGGGTAATTTCTTAAGTTATTGTGCAGCATTTTGTCTATTTTACAGTTGTTTTGTTTTAAGCTATTGGAAGTAGTTTTTTTTTTAAAAAAAAGATAAAAATGGGTAATTTCTTAAGTTATAGTACAGCATTTTGTCTATTCTACAGCGTTCTGTTTTAAGCTATTTAAAATATATTTTTTTAAAAACGGTAAAAAGGTGTAATCTCTAGGTTATAATACAACATTTTGTCTATTTTACAGCGTTTTGTTTTAAGCTATTGGAAGTAGTGTTTTTTTTTAAAAAAGAAGGGGTAATGTCTTAAGTTATAGTACAATATTTTGTCTATTTTACAGCATTTTGTTTTAAGCTGTTGGAAGTAGTTTTGTTTTAAAAAATGGTAGAAAGGGAAAAAAATTAAGTTATAGTACAACATTTTGTCTATTTTACAATGTTTTGTTTTAAGCTATTGGAAGTAGTTTTTTTAAAAAAAAAAGGTAAAAAGGGGTATTTTCTTAAGTTATATTACAGCATCTTGTCTATTTTACAGCGTTTTGTTTCAAGCTATTAGAAGTAAAAAAAATTAAATATGGTATATATGTGTAATTTCTTAAGTTACAATGCAGCATTTTGTCTATTTTACAGCATTTTGTTTTAAGCTATTGGAAGTATTTTTAAAAAAAAAGGATAAATGGGTAATTTCTTAAGTTACAATACAACATTTTGTTTATTTTACAGCGTTTTGTTTTAAGCTATTAGAAGCACTTTTTTTTTCAAAAAAAAAGGTAAAAAGGGATAATTTCTTAAGTTATAGTACAAATTTTTGTCTATTTTACAGCTTTATGTATTAACCTATTGGAATTAGTTGTTTTTTTAAAAGTAAAAAGGGGTAATTTCTTAAGTTAAAGTATAGCATTTTGTCTATTTTAGAGCGTTTTTTTAAGCTATTGGAAGTAGTATTTTTTTAAAAAGGTAAAAGGGGGTAGTTTCTTAAGTTATAGTACAGCATTCTGTCTATTTTACAGTATTTTGTTTTAAGCTATTGGAAGAAGTTTTATTTTAAAAAAGGCAAAAATGGATAATTTCTTAAGTTATAGTACAAAATTTTGTCTATTTTACAGCGTTTTGTTTTTAGCTATTAGAAGGAGTGTTTTTTAAAAAAAGGTAAAAAGGGGTAATTTCTTAAGTTATAGTATAACATTTTGTCTATTTTGCAGCGTTTGGTTTTAAGCTATTGGAAGTAGTTTTTTTTAAAAGGTTGAAGGAGGTTATTTCTTAAGTTATAGTACAACATTTTGTCTATTTTAAAGCATTTTGTTTTAAGCTATTAGAAGTAGGTTTTTTAAAAAAAAATGTAAACAGGGGTAATTTCTTAAATTATAACACAGCATTTTCTCTGTTCTACGGCGTTTTGTTTTAAGCTATTGGAAGTAGTTTTTTTTCTAAAAAGGTAAAAGGGGGTAATTTCCTAAGTTATAACACATCATTTTGTTTATTTTACAGCATTTTGTTTTAAGCTATTGGAAGCAGTTTTCTTTTTTTAGAAAACGGTAAAAACGGGTAATTTCTTATGTTAAAGTACACTATTTTGTCTATTTTACAACGTTTTGTTTTAAGTAATCGGAAGTAGATTTTTTATAAAAAAAGGGTAAAAGGGGAAATTTTAAATTATAGTGTAGCATTTTGCCTATTTTATAGCGTTTTGTTTTAAGCTATTGGAAGTAGTTTTTAAAAAAAAAAGTAAAAATGGGTAATTTCTTAAGTTATAGTACAGGATTTTGTCTATTTTACAACGTTTTGTTTTAAGCAATTGGAAGTATTTTTTAAAAAGGTAAAAGGGGTAATTTCTTAAGTTATAGTACAACATTTTGTCTATTTTACTGCGTCTTGTTTTAAGCTATTGGAAGTAGTTTTTTTTAAACAGGCAAAAGGTGATAATTTCTTAAGTTGTAGTACAACATTTGGTCTATTTTACAGCGTTTTTTTAAGTTATTGGAAGTAATTTTTTTATCAAAAAAGGTAAAAGGGTGTAATTTGTTAAGTTATAGTACATCATTGTAATTTGTTAAGTTTTGGTACAACATTCAGTCTATTTTACAGTATTTTGTTTTAAGCTATTGGAAGTAGTTTTTTAAAAAAAAAAGGTAAAAAGGGGAAATTTTTTAAGTTATAGTATAGCATTTTGTCTATTTTACAACGTTTTGTTTTAAGCTATTGGAAGTAGTTCTTTAAAAAAAAGGTAAAAATGAATAATTTCTTAAGTTATAGTACACCATTTTGTCTATTTTACACCGTTTTGTTTTAAGCTATTGGAGGTTGTTTTTTTAAAATAAAGGTAAAAGGGGGTAATTGTTATAGAATAAAGAAAATAGAAGCCATTGGAGAGAGAGAACAATATTATTCATTCAGAGAATAGATATCTTTTTACATTACATGGCCTACTTTATATAAGGGCTTCAGAGGTAAGGACTGAACTTATCTCACGATGTGGGACTAAACAAAACAATGTACAAGCATATTCACTTCATAATATACATACATTATAACACTCCCCCTTGAATATGCGTCTTAAAAATCTTGAATGCTCAGATAATTTGGAAATTTCCGTTTCGAAACATGTATGATGATTGCTCCCCCTCATTATTATCTCGCTTGCATTTATCGATTCAATCGATATAGATTTGCCTCATTAAAAACCTCTATTAGAAAAACCCAGTGGGAAAAAATCTTGAACGAGGAAAAGAGTGCAACTTGTGAAATCATAAATATCATACTAAAAATGATATTTCTTATAAGAGTTTGATACTTCAGGATCAAAATAATGCCTCACTAAAACCTTACTAAGAAAAACCCTATGGGAAAAATCTAAGTGAAGGAAAAAGAGTACAATATAGTATGTCATATTTCAATAATTTACTGCATCAGATAGAGTTTGATACTTCTGGATCAATTTAATACGTCAGTAAAAACCTTACAAAGGAAAACCCGATGGGAAAAACCTTAGTCAAGGATAAAAATATAATTTAACTTAAATAACATATTTGAGATGTTATTTCTTGAAAAGACGTTTGATTCTTCTAGATCAAGATAATGCCTCATTAAAACCTTAATAAGAAAAACCCAGTGGGAAAAATCTTAAATAAGGAAAAAGAGTACATTATAGCTTACTTCAAATGTTACTAGGGAGTTGATACTTCTGGATCAAGATAATGCCTCGTTAAAACCTTACTAATAAAAACCCAGTGGGAAAAATCTTAGTTAAGGAAAAAGAGTGCATTATAAAATACTTATGAATTCTCCCCCTGATTTTAATTTTTCCTCTGAATTCAATTCGTCTTTCGAAAACTTAAATTGGTTATAGATACTTCTGAATCCATAAATATGTATCTCATTCATAATACAATTTATTAATAGTTTTCTTTGATACAATCAAATTTTCTAAGTTTGTTTCTTCCAAATATGGTTTGCATTTTATGCATTTGTATGCTACTTTTATGAAAAACACTTCATGTGCTTTCATTTTTATGCTTCAAATTAGTTTTGTGCATTGCAACTATACATCTTTCATGAATATTAAAAATTTCATTACAACATTACTAGAAAGCAGGAAGTAATCTACTCATCTTGATGTATCAAGATTTTCATTACAACAATACTTAGAAGAAATTTGTAATCTATACTTCATGCTAAAAAAGTTATATATATTCTTCAGAAATTCATATACTTTAATAAGTATTTGCATATCGCAACTATCACTTCAATGGATATTAAGAGTTTCATTACAACGATACTTAAAAATAGGAAGTAATCTACTCATCATGAATTATATCAAGATTTTCATTACAACAATACTTAAAAGTAGGTTGAAATTTACTCTTCTTGTTCTTTGCATTCTTTATAACAATGAAAGTTATTTATATTCTTCAAGAATTTGTATACTTTCATTATTTAATATGATTTTAAACCACATTTATACCTTCAGGGTATATTAAGCATTTCAAGTACTTTCGGTACTTTGCGAACTACATGTCCATATTTCTCTACAATTAAGGAATTCATGATGGCCAGTCATGTTTTCCCCTAATTCAAGATTCTTAATCTATTTATAAATATAAGCGCTTTATTATTTGCAAATTTATCATCGATGATTATTTCTTGTCTGTTCTAGACATGAATTATTGAGATCTCTTTAATTATGTTTTAGGTACCTAACCCACTTCTAGGGTTATTTGAGAATCATGTCATGGATCTCTTTCAGAGCATCCTTAAGTGTTTCTTCAAGAACACTCACCTCCTTTATTTGGCATCTTTATTACTTACTCCAAAAATATTTTGAACTGACTTTTGAACCATATTTCAAATGTGGTTTACAAATTTTGATCCTTCAGGGATTCAAATCTATATTGGAGAAAGTCTACTAGGGATATTACTGATAATTTATTCAAGTTACTTAATATTTTGCATCATTGTATATTTTAACAAATATTGATGATCAAAATGAGCTTGTATCCCTTTATCCTCCCCCTCAATGTTGACAAACATTGTCACATTAAATAATAATCATCTTTGGATTCTCATTTTGATCCATTATTATATTGCTACTAGCAAATACACCATACATATTAATAATAGGAGGATAATTCTTTTATTCATTGATAAGATGCATTCAATTGATATTGATTATTAGAGTTTGTTCTCATTCATTGATCTAAGCTATTGGAGGAATTTACTTATTGTGTAGATCATTTGAATACATACATGACTTCAGGTCATTCAGCATTTATGTTGATTGAATTTTAAATCACTAAATAATATCTACGCATAATCACTAAATAATAGCTTATAACAAACTTCAGGTTGTTAGCTAAATATTTACATATATGGATGTATACGTGCGTCCACGTATCACATGTATATTGTAAAATTTTCATATTCTTTCTCATTTGAATTAGTGATTTTTGGAACAAACTATTACAAGGATCAAAACTATTAATTTCTATTTATAAATCAATGTCAATGCAAATCTGTCAAAACCGCATGATAATGTTCAAAACATTTGGTTTGAAACCATATCGAACTTCTGGTTTGAACAAAATATACACACAACTTCAAGTTGTTAAGTTTTATTCCTCAATTATATCTCAAATATCAGTTTTGAACAATAATTATGATTACTTATCAAGGAGTAATTTTTAATTGCATATAGAAATTTCTACACATCTCTATTGAGAGTTCTGTAAAAAAATTACAGCAAAAATAATAATAGTATCTTCTAGATACTTGGAATGTTACAGATACAGATTTCCTCTTAGCTCTCAAACTTTTAGGATCTAATCTAAGCTAAATTAGGATCCTTTATAATCAAATTTATGTACACTTATTTGGTTTAATAAAATTACCAAATATATAAACAAATCTCTTCTAGAGATATGTTATCATTTTCAAATTTATAAATCTCTTCTAGAGATATATTAGTATCACCACTTCTGGAGTGAACTTTCTCTTCTAGATATATATATATATATATAATTATAATTATATATAAACATCTCCTCTAGAGAGTTCAGTAAAATAGATACATTTACAACATAAATAAGAGTATCTTCTGGACCCTTGAAATGTTATAAAAATAAGAAATTATAATGGTTGCACATACCGATTTGTTCAAGACCGTATTTATATAGCTTTAGTGAAAATTATGATATGACATATAGATTATCTCTTCAGGAGCATATCTAAAGATATTTCTTCAAGAATAGTTATGCATATAATATTTGATTCATCGTTAGTTCTGAAAAGTAAGAGGTTACATATCACTATTTGTCTAATGGAGCTACGGGTCCATGACAATAGACGATTGAATTTTGGATAATTTATTATCACATTTGACAATATTTTATAGGCAATTCTTTTATAGTGCTATACGATGATATAATATCACTTCTAGGGATATTTCATAAACACCGCTTCTAGAGTGGTACATATCACTTCTAAAGATACTTTATATGCATTGTTTTTGGGATGTCATCAATAATCAATATCTTTTTCTACATAATTGACATAATTCTACAACATCTCTTCTAGGATGTTTGGATTTTGAAATATAAAAATCATAATACATCTCTTCAAGAGTATGTATATGGATTATCTCTTCTGGAGAATATTAAAATGTACTTCTTCAAATATATAGTTTGGCAAACACACCCAAAGATTATCAAAACTTGGGTTTTACCAACTTTAAACTGATTTACTGAACTGAAATAAAATAAAATCCACATAGCAGACTTCAGGCTGCTATTATTGATCAATTCGACCATATCATTTATTACCGTACTTAGATTTTCATCATTAATGAAGTTTCCTTCATCGTCGAAGAAATGATCTAACTTCAGGTTAGCATCACTAGACAATCCTTTCACATAATTTTAGTTTAGAAGTAATTTTAATATAGATGAATTGTATTTCCTAGTAGATTTAAAGACTTAAAACTTCAAGTTCAACCACTCATGTCTAGTGTTTAAAAGTGTGACCATATTTTGGTGGTCATAACGCTCCTTCAGGGAGTTCCATAGGTAAAGATGTTCTTTTTCAGTTAAATCACTAGACAATCTGAATATGGTTAATTCAAAAAAAAAACAGATATAATCATATAAATTCTAAATTATTTCTAAATGAAAATATGAACATCACGGAACTTTGTTTTACTCAATGCGTGAATGAAACCGGAAATCTTATAGCAAGAGCAAAAGTGTGTGTTTCCATTAAAGGGAAACGTGTTTTATACATCGACGAATGAAAAATGGAACAAGTCAAAAATATAAGTACCATCGATTCGATATCCATTACTGGAGTCATTGGAAATTAATTTGCTTGCTTCTTCTGCAACTCAAACCTCTCTGTATTATTAAATCAGCAATAATACATATAATTATACACGCTACAAATATCAAAACTATTTCATGTAGATATTTGATAATCAGCATTAATTTGGTAGAATTTTTTTTTTTAATATAAAATCCTTTGTAACAAAGAATATCAATTAAAAATAATGAAAGATCAATAAGATCTAAAATCAATCATTATACCATATTAGGGCTGTGGATCGAAAAGAAAAGCAACATTATATAAAATATAAAATGTTGTAGATCTATAAAATTAGATCTATAATAGAATTAGATCACAAAAAATTAGATCATATTGAGATCTACATAATAACATCTGAAAATAAAATCAATTTAATAATTCTACAAATGAGATCTGAAAAATGAAGTCTACAAAGTTAGATCTATACAAATAAATAATATTAGATTCACATAATTAGATCAACATTATAAGATATACAAAATGAGATCAAGGAAAAAGAAATGAGATCAAAACAAATGTTTACAAAACGAAATTTGATCTATGAAATAAAGTTAGATCCCAAGAGAAAAGAAATAGATCTCAAATGCATAAAGAAAATCTTAAAAATAAAACATCGTGCTGATAACGTGTTATAGAATAAAGAAAATAGAAGCCATTGGAGAGAGAGAACAATATTATTCATTCAGAGAATAGATATCTATTTACATTACATGGCCTACTTTATATAAGGGCTTCAGAGGTAAGGACTGAACTTATCCCACGATGTGGGACTAAACAAAACAATGTACAAGCATATTCACTTCATAATATACATACATTATAACAGTAATTTCTTAAGTTATATTACAAAATTTCGTCTATTTTACTGCGTTTTATTTTAAGCTATTGGAAGTACTTTTTTTAAAAAAAAAGGTAAAAGTGGGTAATTTCATAAGTTATAATACAGCATTTTGTCTATTTTATAGCGTTTTGTTTTAAGCTATTCGAAGTAGTTTTTTTTTAAAAAAAGGTAAAAGGGGGTAATTTGTTAAGTTATAGTACAACATCCTGTCTATTTTACAGCCTTTTGTTTTAAGCTATTGGAAGTAGTTTTTTTTTAAATAAAGGTGAAAAGGGGAAAAATTTTAAGTTATAGTACAGAATTTTGTCTATTTTACAGTGTTTTGTTTTAAGTTATTGGAAGTAGTTTTTTTTCAAAAAAGGTAAAAAAGGGTATTTTCTTAAGTTATAATACAACATTTTGTCTATTTTACAGCGTTTTGTTTTAAGCTATTGGAAGTAGTTTTTGTCAAGAAAAAAAGTAAAAAGCGGTAATTTCTTAAGTTATAGCACAACATTTTGTCTATTTTACAGCATTTGGTTTTATGCTATTGGAAGTATTTTTTTTTGAAACAGGAAAAATGGGGTAATTTCTTAGGTTATAGTACAACATTTTGTCTATTTTACAGCCTTTTGTTTTAAGCTATTGGAAGTAGTTTTTTAAAAAAAAGGTAAAAGGGGGTAATTTTTAAAGTTATAATACAACATTCTGTCTATTTTACAGCGTTTTATTTTAAGCTATTGGAAGTAGTTTTTTGGAGAAAAAAGGTAAAAGGGGAAAAAAATTTAAGTTATAGTACAGCATTTTGTCAATTTTACAGCGTTTTGTTTTAAGCTATTAGAAGTGTTTTTTTAAAAAAAAAAGGGTAAAAGGGGGTAATTTCTTAAGTTATTGTGCAGCGTTTTGTCTATTTTACAGTTGTTTTGTTTTAAGCTATTGGAAGTAGTTTTTTTTTTAAAAAAAAGATAAAAATGGGTAATTTCTTAAGTTATAGTACAGCATTTTGTCTATTCTACAGCGTTTTGTTTTAAGCTATTTAAAGTAAAAAAAATTTAAAAACGGTAAAAAGGTGTAATTTCTTAGGTTATAGTACAACATTTTGTATATTTTACAGCGTTTTGTTTTAAGCTATTGGAAGTAGTGTTTTTTTTAAAAAAAGAGGGTAATGTCTTAAGTTATAGTACAACATTTTGTCAATTTTACAGCATTTTGTTTTAAGCTGTTGGAAGTAGTTTTGTTTAAAAAAATGGTAAAAAGGGAAAAAAAATTAAGTTATAGTACAGCATTTTGTCTATTTTACAATGTTTGATTTAAGTTATTGGAAGTAGTTTTTTTAAAAAAGGTATAAGGGGTAATTTCTTAAGTTATAGAACAACATTTTGTCAATTTTACAGCATTTCGTTTTAAGCTATGAGAAGTAAAAAAAATTTAAAAAAGGTATATATGTGTAATTTCTTGAGTTAAAGTGCAGCATTTTGTCTATTTTACAGCATTTTGTTTTAAGCTATTGGAAGTATTTTTTTAAAAAAAGGTATAAATGGGTAATTTCTTAAGTTACAATACAACATTTTGTTTATTTTACAGCGTTTTGTTTTAAGCTATTGGAAGCACTTTTTTTTTCAAAAAGAAAAGGATAAAAAGGGATAATTTCTTAAGTTATAGTACAATTTTTGTCTATTTTACAACATTTTGTATTAACCTATTGGAATTAGTTTTTTTTTTTAAAAGTAAAAAGGGGTAATTTCTTAAGTTATAGTATAACATTTTATCTATTTTAGAGTTTTTTTAAGCTATTGGAAGTAGTATTTTTTTTAAAAAGGTAAAAGGGGGTAATTTCTTAAGTTATAGTACAGCGTTCTGTCTATTTTACAGTATTTTGTTATAAGCTATTGGAAGAAGTTTTATTTAAAAAAAGGCAAAAATGGATAATTTCTTAAGTTATAGTACAAATTTTGTCTATTTTACAGCGTTTTGTTTTTAGCTATTAGAAGGAGTGTTTTTTACAAAAAGGTAAAAAGGGGTAATTTTTTAAGTTATAGTATAATATTTTGTCTATTTTGCAGCGTTTGGTTTTAAGCTATTGTAAGTAGTTTTTTTTAAAACGTAGAAGGAGGTAATTTCTTAAGTTATGGTACAACATTTTGTCTATTTTAAAGCGTTTGTTTTAAGCTATTAGAAGTAGATTTTAAAAAAAAAAGGTAAACAGGGGTAATTTCTTAAATTATAATACAACATTTTTTCTGTTCTACGGCGTTTTGTTTTAAGCTATCGGAAGTAGTTTTTTTTTTAAAAGGGTAAAAGGGGGTAATTTCCTAAGTTATAACACATCATTTTGTTTATTTTACATCGTTTAGTTTTAAGCTATTGGAAGCAGTTTTCTTTTTTTATAAAACGGTAAAAACGGGCAATTTCTTATGTTAAAGTACATTATTTTGTTATTTTACAACGTTTTGTTTTAAGTAATCGGAAGTAGATTTTTTATAAAAAGGGTAAAAGTGGAAATTTTAAATTATAGTGTAGCATTTTTCCTATTTTGTAGCGTTTTGTTTTAAGCTATTGGAAATAGTTTTTAAAAAAAAAAGTAAAAATGGGTAATTTCTTAAGTTATAGTACATGATTTTGTCTATTTTACAACGTTTTGTTTTAAGCAATTGGAAGTATTTTTTTAAAAGGTAAAAAGGGTAACTTCTTAAGTTATAGTACAACATTTTATCTATTTTACTGCGTTTTTTTTTAAGCTATTGGAAGTAGTTTTTTTTAAACAGGCAAAAGGGGGTAATTTCTTAAGTTATAGTACAACATTTTGTCTATTTTACAGCGTTTTGTTTTAAGTTATTGGAAGTAATTTTTTATCAAAAAAGGTAAAAGGGTGTAATTTGTTAAGTTATAGTACAGCATTGTAATTTGTTAAGTTATGGTACAACATTCAGTCTATTTTACAGCGTTTTGTTTTAAGCTATTGGAAGTAGTTTTTTAAAAAAAAAAGGTAAAAAGGGGAAATTTTTTAAGTTATAGTATAGCATTTTGTCTATTTTACAACGTTTTGTTTTAAGCTATTGGAAGTAGTTCCTTAAAAAAAAAGGTAAAAATGGGTAATTTTTTAAGTTATAGTACACCATTTTGTCTATTTTACAACGTTTTGTTTTAAGCTATTGGAGGTTGTTTTTTTTAAAAAAAGGTAAAAAGGGGTAATTTCTTAAGTTATGTTACAAAATTTTGTCTATTTTACTGCGTTTTATTTTAAGCTATTGGAAGTAGTTTTTTTTAAAAAAAAAGGTAAAAGTGGGTAATTTCATAAGTTATAATACAGCATTTTGTCTATTTTATAGCGTTTGTTTTAAGCTATTCGAAGTAGTTTTTTTTTAAAAAGGTAAAAGGGGGTAATTTGTTAAGTTATAGTACAACATTCTGTCTATTTTACAGCGTTTTGTTTTAAGCTATTGGAAGTAGTTTTTTAAAAAAAATTAAGGTGAAAAGGGGAAATTTTTTAAGTTATAGTACATAATTTTGTCTTTAAGCTATTGGAAGTAGTTTTTTTTAAAAAAAAAAGACAAAAACGGATATTTTCTTAAGTTATATTACAACATTTTATCTATTTTACAGCGTTTTGTTTTAAGCTACTGGAAGTAGGTTTTTTTAAAAAAGGGTAACCGGGGTAATTTCTTAAGTTGTAGTACAACATTTTGTCTATTTTACAGCATTTGGTTTTATACTATTAGAAGTAGCATTTTTTTTTTTAATAAAACAGGTAAAAGGGGGTCACTTCTTAAGTTATAGTACAACATTTTGTCTATTTTATAGCCTTTTGTTTTAAGCTATTGGAAACAGTTTTTTTAAAAGGGTAAAAGGGCGTAATTTTTTAAGTTACAATACAACATTCTGTCTATTTTACAGGGTTTTGTTTTAAGCTATTGGAATTTTCTTTTTTTTAAAAAGGTAGAAAGGGAAAAAAATATGTTATAATACAACATTTTTTCTATTTTACAGCGTTTTGTTTTAAGCTATTAGAAGTGCTTTTTTGAAAAAAAAGGTAAAAATGGATAATTTCTTAAGTTATATAGGGCAGCATTTTTTCTATTTTACAGCGTTTTGTTTTAAGCTATTGGTAGTAGTTTTTTAAAAACAAAAGATAAAACGGGGCAATTTCTTAAGTTATAGTACAACATTTTTTCTATTCTACAGCATTTTGTTTTAAGCTATTTGAAGTAGTTTTTTTTAGTAAGTGTAAAAAGGTGTAATTTCTTAAGTTATAGTACATCATTTTGTCTATTTTACAACGTTTTGTTTTAAGCTATTGGAAGTGGTTTTTTTAAAAAAACGTACAAGGGGTAATTTCTTAAGTTATAGAACAACATTTTCTCTATTTTATAGCGTTTTGTTTTAAGCTATTGGAAGTAGTTTTTTTTTGGAAAAAGGTATAGATGAGTGATTTCTTAAGTTGCAGTAGGGCATTTTGTCTATTTTACAGCATTTTGTTTTAAGCTATTGGAAGTAGTTTTTTTTGAAAAGGTAGAAATGAGTGATTTCTTAAGTTGCAGTAGGGCATTCTGTCTATTTTACAGTTTTTTGTTTTAAACTATTGGAAGAAGTTTTCAAAAAAAGGTAAAAAGGGGCAATTTCTTAAGTTATAGTACGACATTTTGTCTATTTTACAGCGTTTTTTAAGCTAATGGAAGGAGTGTTTTTAAAAAAAAGGTAAAAATGGTTAATTTCTTAAGTTATAGTACAACATTTCGTCTATTTTGCAGCGTTTCGTTCTAAGCTATTGGAAGTAGTTCAAAAAAAAGGTAAGCAGGCGTAATTTCTTAAGTTACAGTACATCATTCTGTCAATTTTACGGCGTTTTATTTTAAGCTATTGAAAGTAAGTATTTTTTAAAAAAAAGGTAAAAAGGGAAAAAAAATTAAGTTATAGTACAACATTTTGTCTATTTTACAACGTTTTTCTCTAAGCTATTGGAAGTAGTTTTTTTTTAAAAAAAAGGTTAAAATGGATGATATCTTAATTTATAGTACAATATTTTCCCTATTTTACAGCGTTTTGTTTTAAGCTATTTAAAGTAGTTTTTTTTTATAAAAAAGGTAAAAAGGGGTAATTTCTTAAGTTACAGTACAACATTTTGTCTTTTTTACAGGGTTTTTTTTAAGCTATTGGAAGTAGCTTTTTTAAACAGGTAAGAGGGTAATTTCTTAACTTATAGTACAGCATTTTGTCCATTTTACAGCGTTTTGTTTTAAGCTATTGGAAGTGGTTTTTTTTTAAAAAGGTAAAAGGGGGTAATTTGTTAAGTTATAGTACAGCATTTTGTCGATTTTACAGGATTTTATTCTAAGCTATGCGAAGTAGTTTTTAAAAAAAAAAAAAATTGGTAAAAAGGGAATTTTTTTTAAGTTTTTGTACAACATTTTGTCTATTTTATAGCATCTTGTTTCAAGCTATTGGAAGTAGTTTTTTAAAAAAAAATGATAAAAAGGGTAATTTCTTAAGTTATAGTACAACAATTTGTCTATTTTACAGCGTTTTGTTTTAAGCTATTGGAAGTAATTTAAAAAAAAGAAGGAAAACAGGGGTAATTTTTTAAGTTATAGTACGGCATTTTGTGTTTTTTACAGCGTTTTGTTTTAAGCTATTGGAAGTAGTTTTTTTAAACAGGTAAAGGTGGGTAATTTCTTAAGTTATTGTACAACATTTTGTCTATTTTACAACCTGTTGTTTTAAACTATTGGAAGTAGTTTTTTTGAAAAGTAAAAGGGGGTAATTTGTTAAGTTATAGTACAGCAATCTGTCTATTTTACATCATTTTGTTCTAAGCTATGGGAAGTAGTTTTTTTTTTAAAAAGGTAAAAAGGGAATTTTTTAAACTTATAATACAACATTTTGTCTATTTTACAGCGTTTTGTTTTAAGCTATTTGAAGTAGTTTTTTTTTAAAAAAAGGTAAAAAGGGTAATTTCTTAAGTTATATTATTACATTTTGCCTATTTTACAACGTTTTATTTTAAGGTATTGTAAGTAGTTTTTTAAAAAAAAAAAGGTAAAATGTGGTAATTTCCTAAGTTATATTACAACATTTTGTCTATTTTATTTTAAGCTATTTGAAGTAGTTTTTTCTTAAAATAGGTAAAAGGGGGTAATTTCTTCAGTTATAGTACAGTATTTTGTCTATTTTACATTGTTTTGGTTTAAGCTATTGGAAGTAGTTTTTTTTTTTAAAAGGTAAAAGGGGATAATTTGTTAAGTTATATTACAACATTTTGTCTATTTTACAGCGTTTTGTTTTAGGCTATTGGAAGTAGTGTTTTTTTTTAAAAAGTAAAAAGGGCTAATTTCTTAAGTTATAGTACCGCATTTTGTCTATTTTACAGTGTTTTGTTTTAAGCTATTGTAAGAATTCAAAAAAAAAGGTAAAAATGGAAATTTTTTTAAGTCATAGTACAACATTTTGTCTATTTTACAACATTTTTTTAAGCTATTGGAAGTAGTTTTATTTTAAAAAGGTATAAGGGGTAATTTCTTAAGTTATATAATAGAATTTTGTCTATTTTAAAGCGTTTTGTTTTAAGCTATTGGATGTAGTTTTTTTTAGAAAGGTAAAAATGGGCAATTTCTGAAGTTATAGTACAACATTTTGTTTATTTACAGCGTTTTATTTTAAGCTATTGCAAGCATTTTTAAAAAAAAAAAGGTAAAAGGGGTTATTTCTTAAGTTATAGTACAACATTTTGTCTATTTTACAGCATTTTCTTTTAAGCTGTTTGAAGGAGTTTTTTTTAAAAAAAAGGTAAAAGGGTAATTTCTTAAGCTATAGCAGCATTTTGTCCCTTTACAGCGTTTTGTTTTAAGCTATTGAAAGCAGCTTTTTTTAAAAAAAACTTAAAAGGGGTAATTTTTTAAGTTATAATACAGCATTTTGTCTATTTTACAGCGTTTTATTTTAAGCTATTTGAAGTAATTTTTTTAAAAAGGTAAAAAGGGGTAATTTCTTAAGTTATAGTATAGTATTTTTTCTGTTTTACAGCGTTTTGTTTTAAGCTATTGGAAGTAGTTTTTTTATTAAAAAGGGGAAAAAGGGGTAATTTCTTAAGTTATTGTACAGCATTTTGTCTATTTTACACCGTTTTTTTAAGCTATTGGAAGCAGTTTTTTAAAAAAAAAGGTAAAAAGGCGTAATTTCTTAAGTTATAGTACAGTATTTTGTCTATTTTGCAGCTTTTTGTTTTAAGCTATTTGAGGTAGTTTTTTAAAAAAGGTAAAAATGGGTAATTTCTTAAGTTATAGTACAACATTTTTTCTATTTTACAGCCTTTTGTTTTAAGCTATTGGAAGTAGTTTTTTACAAAAAATGTTAAAAAGGGTTAATTTCTTGAGTTATAGTACAACATTTTGTATATTTTTCAGCGTTTTGTTCTAAGCTATTGGAAGCGGTTTTTTTCCTAAAAAAAGTAAAAAGGGGTAATTTCTTAAGTTACAGTACATCATTTTTTCCTATTTTACAGCGTTTTGTTTTAAGCTATTGGAAGTAATTTTTTAAACAAAAGGTAAAAAGAAATAATTTCTCAAGTTATAGTACAACATTTTGTCTATTTTACAGCGTTTTATTTTAAACTATTGGAAGTAGGTTTTTTAAAAAAGGTAAAAGGGGGTAATTTTTAAGTTTTAGTATAGCATTCTGTCTATTTTAAAACGTTTTGTTTTAAGCTATTGGAGGAAGTTTTTTTTAAAAAAAGGTAAAAAAGGATAATTTCTTAAGCTATAGTACAATATTTTGTCTATTTTATAGCGTTTTGTTTTAAGCTATTGGAAGTGGTTTTTTTTAAAAGGTAAAAGGTGTAATTTTTTAACTTTTAGTACAGCATTTTGTCTATTTCACAGCGTTTTGTTTTAAGCTATTATAAGTGTTAACTCCTATGTTAAGCGACTCAGCGACCCAAGGCAATAGCGAGGCAACTGGAATGAGACTCTGCATCACAACTTAGCGACTTAAAGACCGAAGCGACCTACGAGTTAACAAGATAAGGACCTAACGACCTAACACATGAAGCGGCTCGTAAGCGACTTAAAGCATAAACAAGCTAACAATTATGGACCCCGCGACCTAAAGGTTGAACGACCTAATGACTTTAGTCCTCAGCGACCTAAGAGCTCCGATGACTTAAAAGGAAGTACACTACTAAGCGACCTAACAGGTAACGACTTAAGGAAAGCAGCGACCTAAAAGATTAGATGGTCCAGCGACCTAACAGCTTGAAGGCTAGGTGACTCAATGGTCCAACGACTCACGACCTACTGAGTTAACGATATAAGGAGTGAAGTGGCTCAACAACCTAGACTAGGTTGCTACATTGGATATCTCAACGTTGTTGGGTCGCTAACTACTCCCATAAGTCACCACCGACCTACGACTTACCCTAGGTCGTTCACGACCTAGTACTTGGTGATAAAATCGTGCCGCTTTCCTCTAGGTCGTTACGATCTACCAGCTAATTCAAATGACCAAGTGCGAACCAGTTAAGTCGTAGCTCGTATTCCCTTAACTCGCTAGCAACCTATGACCCACCTTAGGTCGTGCACGACCTATACCTCGCCCAGGAAATCTCCTATAAATACAGCCCTTACTCCAATATGGAGGGGGACTTTTAGCTCATTCTCGAAGCGCCAATACTCTGCCATTTTCTCAACTCGAACAGCACTTCAAGCACTCCAAACACCAAGGACCTTACGACAAACTTCAAGAGAAAATCTACATCATTCGACATGGATTCGAAAGATTATTCTACAACGAAGTTTGAACTACTAGTCTAAAGTGTGTTATAATTGAAGAAAGTTGTATATGTTGTACTTGAGTCAGCAGTAAAGAGATTGAAAGTGAACGTAGGCTTGACTATAATCCGAACCACTATAAAAACTGTGTCTTTTACCGCTTTTCTGAGATTTTCCTGCTTATTTCTGATTCCCGTATCGAAGGGTGGTGCATTCACACTTACACAACTAGCACCGGGGACGTTAACAGGAAGTAGGTTTTTAAAAAAACGGTAACAGGGGTAATTTTTTAAGTTATAGTATATCATTTTGTCCATTTTACAGCATTTTGTTTTAAGCTATTGGAAGAAGTTTTTTTAACAAAAAGGTTAAAATTGGGGTAATTTCTTAAGTTATAGTACAATATTTTGTCTATTTTATAGCGTTTTATTTTAAGCTATTTGAAGTAGTTTTAAAAAAAAAAGGCAAAAAGGGGTAATTTCTTAAGTTATAGTACAACATTTTTTCGATTTTACAGCCTTTTGTTTTAAACTATTGGAAGTAGTTTTTTAAAAAAAAAAAGGTAAAATAGGTTATTTCTTAAGTTATAATACATCATTTTGTCTATTTTACAGCGTTTTGTTTTAAGCTATTTGAAGTAGTTTTTTTATAAGAATAGGTAAAAAGGGGTAATTTCTTAAATTACTGTACAGCATTTTGTTTATTTTACAGCATTTTGTTTTAAGCTATTGGAACTAGTTTTTTTAAAAAAGGTAAAAGGGGGTAATTTCTTAAGTTATAGTACAGCATTTTGTTTATTTTACAGCGTTTTGTTTTAAGCTATTGGAAGTAGTTTTTTTAAAAAAAAAATGTAAATGGGGTAATTTCTTAAATTATACTACAGCATTTTGTCTATTTTATAGCTTTTTTTAAGCTATTCGAAGTATTTTTTTAAAGATAAAAAGGGGTAATTGCTTAAGTTATAGTACAACATTTTGTCTATTTTACAACGTTTTGTTTTAAGCTATTTGAAGTGGTTTTTTTTAAAAAAGGTAGAAAGGGGTAATTTCTTAAGTTATAGTACAGCATTTTGTCTATTTTACAACGTTTTGTTTTAAGCTATTGGACGCAATTTTTTTTTTAAGAAACAAAGTAAAAGGGGTAATTTCTTAAGTAATAGTAGAACATTTTGCCTATTTTACAGCGTTTTGTTTTAAGCTATTTGAAGTAGTTTTTTTAGAAAGGCAAAAGGGGTAATTTCTTAAGTTATAGTAACATTTTTTCTATTTTATAGCCTTTTGTTTTAAGCTATTGGAAGTAGTTTTTTTTAAAAAGGGAAAAAATGGATAATTTCTTAAGTTATAGTACAACATTTCGTCTATTTTACACCGTTTTGTTTTAAGCTATTGGAAGTAGATTTTTTTAAAAAAGGTAAAATGGTGTAATTTCTTAAGTTATAGTACAGCATTTTGTCTATTTTATAGCGTTTTGTTTTAAGCTATTTAAAGTATTTTTTAAAAGAAAGGTAAAAATGGGTAATTTCTTTATAGTACAACATTTTTTCTATTTTACAGCGTTTTGTTTTAGGCTATTTGAAGTGGTTTTTTAGAAAAAAGGTAAAAAGTGTTAATTTCTTGAGTTATAGTACAACATTTTGTCTATTTTACAGCGTTTTGTTTTAAGCTATTGGAAGCGGTTTTTTTCTAAAAAAAAGGAAAAGGGGCAATTTCTTAGGTAATTTCTTAAGTTATAGTACATCATTTTTTCCTATTTTACAGCGTATTGTTTTAAGCTATTGGAAGTAGTTTTTTTTCAAAAAAGGTAAAAAGAAATTATTTCTTAAGTTATAGTACAACATTTTGGTCTATTTTACAGTGTTTTGTTTTAAACTATTGGAAGTAGGTTTTTTTAAAAAGGTAAAAGGGAGTAATTTTTTAGTTTTAGTACAACATTCTGTCTATTATAAAACGTTTTGTTTTAAGCTATTGGAAAAAAAAATTTAGAAAAAGGTAAAACGGGGTAATTTCTTAAGTTATAGTACAACATTTTGTCTTTTTATAACGTTCTTTTTAAGCTATTGGAACTAGTTTTTCCTAAAAAAAAGATAAAACGGGATAATTTCTTAAGTCATAGTACAACAATTTGTCTAACTTACAACATTTTGTTTTAAGCTATTGGAAGTAGTTTTTTTTAAGGTAAAAGGGGAAATTTCTTAAGTTATAGCATAACATTTTGTCTTTTTTACAACGTTTTGTTTGAAGCTATTGGAAGTAGTTTTTTTTAATGTAAAAAAGGTGTAATTTCTTTATTTATAGTACATCATTTTTGTCTATGTCACAACGTTTTGTTTTAAGGTATTGGAAGTAGTTTTTTTTTTTAAAAAAAAGGTAAAAAGGGGTAATTTCGTAAGTTATAGTACAACATTTTGTCTACTTTACAGCGTTTTGTTTTAGTCTATAGGAAGTACTTTTTTTTAAAAATGGTAAAAAGGGGTAATTTCTTAAGTTATAGTACGGCATTTTGTCTGTTTTACCGCGTTTTGTTTTAAGCCATTCGAAGTATTTTTTTTTTAAAGTTAAAAATGGGTAATTTCTTAGGTTATAGTACAGCATTTTGTCTTTTTTACAGCGTTTATTTTAAGCTATTGGAAGTAGTTTTTAAAAAAAAGGTAAAAAGGGGTAATTTCTTAAGTTATATTACAACATTTTTGTCTATTTTACAGCATTTTGTTTTAAGCCATTGGAAGAAGGTTTTTTTAAAAAAATGTAAAAAAAGGTAATTTCTTAAGTTATGGTACAGTATTTTATCTATTCTATAGCGTTTTGTTTTAAGCTTTTGGAAGTAATTTTTTAAAAAAAGGTAAAAAGGGGTAATTTCATAAGTTATAGTACAACATTTGTCTATTTTACAGCGTTTTGTTTTAAGCTATTGGAAGTAATTTTTTTAAAGTTAAGAAGGGGTAATTTTTCAACTTATAGTACAACATTTTGTCTTCTTTACAGCATTTCGTTTTAGGCTATTGGAAGTAGTTTTTTTGAAAAAGGTAAAAAAAGGGTAATTCCTTAAGTTATAGTACAGCATTTTGTATTTCTTATAGCGTTTTGTTTTAAGGTATTGGAAGTAGTTTTTTTTTAAAAAAGAAGGTAAGAAGGGGTAATTTATTAAGTTATAGTACAACATTTTGTTTTAAGCTATTGGAAGTAGTTTTTTTAAAAAAGGTAAAAAAAGGTTATTTCTTAAGTTATACTACAACATTTTGTCTATTTTACAATGTTTTTTTTAAGCTATTGGATTAGTTTTTTATTAAAAAAAGTTAAAAATGGGTAATTTCTTAAGTTACTGTACAACATTTTGTCTATTTTACAGCGTTTTGGTTTAAGCTATTAGAAGTAGTTTTTTTAAAAGTAAAAAGGGGTAATTTTTAAGTTAGGGTAAAACATTTTGTCTTTTTTACAATGTTTTGTTTTAAGCTATTGAAAGTATTTTTTTTTTAAAAATGGTAAAAAGAGTTAATTTCTTAAGTTGTAGTACAACATTTTCTCTATTTTACAACGTTTTGTTTTAAGCTATTGTATGTAATTTAAAAAAAAAAAAGGTAAAATGGGGTAATTTTTTAAGTTATAGTATAGCATTTTGTCTATTTTACAACGTTTTGTTTTAAGCTATTGAAAATAGTTTTTAAAAAAATGGTAATAAGGGGTAATTTCTTAAGTTATAGTACAACATTTTCTCTATTTTACAGCGTTTTGTTTCAAGCTATTGGAACACGTTTTTTCAAAAAGGTAAAAAATGGGTAATTTCTTAAGTTATAGTATAGCATTTTGTCTATTTTACAGTGTTTTGTTTTAGGAAATTTGAAGTAATCTTAAAAAAAAAGGTAAAACGGGGTAATTTCTTAAGTTACAGTATAGCATTTTGTCTATTTTACAGTGTTTTGTTTTAGACAATTTGAAGTAGTTTTTTTTTTAAGAAGGTTAAAAGGGGTAATTTCTTAAGTTATAGTATAGCATTTTGTCTATTTTACAGCGTTTTGTTTTAAGCTATTGGAATTAGTTTTTTTTAAAAGGTAAAAAAGGGTAATTCCTTAAATTATAGTACAACATTTTGTTTTAATTTATTGGAAGTAGCTTTTTTTTTTAAAAAAAAGGTAAAAAGGGGTAATTTCTTTAGTTATAGTACAACATTTTGTATATTTTACAGCATTTTGTTTTAAGCTATTGGAAGTAGTTTTTTTTAAAGGTAAAAAGGTGTAATTTCTTAAGTTAGTGTACCCAAATTTGTCTTTTTTACACTGTTTTGTTTTAAGCTATTGGAAATAGTTTTTTTAAAAAAAGGTAAAAAGGGTAATTTCTTAAGTTATAGCACATCATTTTTGTATATTTTACAGCGATTTGTTTTAAGCTATTGGAAGTAGTTTTTTTTAAAAGGTAAAAAGTGGTAATTTCTTAAGTTTTAGTACAACATTTGGTCTATTTTACACCGTTATGTTTTAAGCTATTGGATGTAGGTTTTTTTAAAATTTAAAAAGGGGTAATTTCTTAAGTTATAGTACAACATTTTGTCTATTTTACAGCGTTTTCTTTTAAGCTATAGGAAGTAGTTTTTTTAGAAAGATAGAAGAGGTAATTTCTTAAGTTATAACACAACATTTTGTCTATTTTACTGCGTTTTGTTTTAAGCTATTGGAGTAGTTTTAAAAAAAATGGTAAACAAGGGTAATTTCTTAAGTTATAATATAGCATTTTTTATTTTACAGCATTTTGTTTTAATCTATTGGAATTAGTTTTTTTTTAAAAGTAAAAAGGGGTAATTTCTTAAGTTATAGGAAGTAGTTTTTTAAAAAAAAAGGTAAAAAGGGAAGTTATGGTACATCGTTAGTCCATTTTACAGCGTTTTGTTTTCAGCTATAGGACGTAATTTTTTTTGAAAAAAGATAAAAAGGGGTAATTTTTTAAGTTATAGCACAACATTTTGTCTATTTACACTGTTTTGTTTTAAACTATTGGAAGTAGTTTTTTTAGAAAGGTAGAAGTGGGTAATTTCATAAGTTATAGCACAACATTTTGTCTATTTTACAGCGTTTTGTTTTAAGCTGTTGGAAGTAGTTTTTTTTTAAAAGGTAAACAGGGGTAATTTCTTAAGTTATAGTACAACATTTTGTCTATTTTACAGCGGTTTGTTTTAAGCTATTGGAAGTAGTTTTTTTAAAAAGGTAAAAAGGGGTAATTTCTTAAGTTATAGTATAGCATTTTGTGTATTTTACAGCATTTTTTTAAGCTATTGGAAGCAGTTTTTTTAAAAAAAAGGTAAAAAGGGAAGTTATAGTACATCATTT
The DNA here is from genome assembly GCA_030765085.1 of Allium cepa. Lineage (NCBI taxonomy): Eukaryota > Viridiplantae > Streptophyta > Magnoliopsida > Asparagales > Amaryllidaceae > Allium > Allium cepa. The sequence goes on from CM060931.1 coordinate 891,279,719, forward strand.
TGTCTATTTTACAGCGTTTTGATTTCAGCTATTGGAAGTAGTTTTAAAAAAAAGAAGTTAAAAAGGGGTAATTTCTTAAGTTATTGTATAGCATTTTGTTTATTTTACAGCGTTTTGTTTCAAGCTATTGGAAGTATTTTAAAAAAAAGGTAAAAAGAGGTAATTTCTCGAGTTAATAGTACAACATTTTGTCTACTTTGCAGCGTATTTTTTAAGCTATTGGAAGTAAAAAAAATTAAAAAAGGTATTAAGGGTTAATTTTTTGAGTTGCAATACAACATTTGCCTATTTTACAGCGTTTTGTTTTAAGCTATTGGACGCAATTTTTTTAAAAGGTAAAAATAGGTAATTTCTTAAGTTATAGTACAGCATTTTGTCTATTTTGCGGCGTTTTGTTTTAGGCAATTAGAAGTAGTTTTTTTTTAGAAGGGTAAAAAAGGGGAATTTCTTAAGTTATTGTACAACATTTTGTCAATTATACAGCGTTTCGTTTTAAGCCATTGGAAGTAGTTTTTTTCTAAATGTAAAAGGGGTAATTTCTTAAGTTATAGTGTAATATTTTGTTTTAAGCTTTTGGTAGTAGTTTTTTTTTTTAAAAAGGTAAAAGTGGGTAATTTCTTAAGTTATAGTACATCATTTTGTCTGTTTAACAGCATTTTGTTTTAAGCTATTGGATGTAGTTTTTTTTAAAAAAAGGTAAAAAGGGGTAATTTCTTAAGTTATAGTACAATATTTTGTCTATTTTACAACGTTTTATTTTAAGCTATTGGAAGTAGTTTTTTTTTAAAAGGTAAAAAGGGTAATTTCTTAAGTTATATGACATTTTGTCTATTTTACAGTATTGTATCCGTTTTACAGCATTTTGTTTTAAGCTATTAGAAGTAATTTTTTAAAATAAAAGGGTAAAAAGGGGTAATTTCTTAATTCATAGTAGATCATTTTGTACAGCGTTTTGTTTTAACCTATGGTAGTAGTTTTTTTAAAAGGTAAAAGGCGGTAATTTATTAACTTATAGTGCAACATTTTGCGTATTTTACAACGTTTTGTTTTAAGGTATTGGAAGTAGTTTTTTTAAAAGGTAAGAAGGCTTAATTTCATAAGTTATAGTGCAACATTTTCTTTATTTTATAGTGTTTTGTTTTAAGCTATTGGAAGTAATTTTATTCAAAAATAAGGTAAAATGGGGCAATTTCTTAAGTTATAGTATATCATTTTGTCTATTTTACAGCGTTTTGTTTTAAGCTATTGGAAGTAGTTTTTTTTTCAAAAAAGGTAAAAAAAAGGGTAATTTCTTAAGTTATAGTACATCATTTTGTCTATTTTACAGCGTTTTGTTTTAAGCTATTGTAAGTAGTTTTTTTAGAAAGGCAGAAGGGGGTAATTTCTTAAGTTATTGCACAACATTTTGTCTATTTTACAGCGTTTTGTTTTAAGTTATTGGAAGTAGTTTTTAAAAAAAAAGAGTAAACAGTGGTAATTTCTTAAGTTATAGTACAATATTTTGTCTATTTTACAGCGTTTTGTTGGAAGCTGTTGGAAGTAGTTTTTTTTAAAAGGTAAAAGGGGTAATTTCTTAAGTTAATGTACAGCAATTTTGTTTATTTTACAGCATTTTGTTTTAAGCTATTGGAAGTAGTTTTTTAAAAAAAAAGGTAAAAAAGATTAATTTCTTAATTTATAGTACAATTTTTTGTCTATTTTACAGCATTCTGTTTTAAGCTAGAGGAAGTAGTTTTTTTTAAAAGGTAAAAACGGGTGATTTCTGAAGTTATAGTATAGCACTTTTTCTATTTTACAGCGTTTTTTTTCCAGCTATTGGAGGTAGTTCTTTTGAAGTTAAAAGGGGTAATTTCTTCAGTTATAGTACAACATTTTGTCTTATTTACAGCGTTTTGTTTTAAGCTATTGGAAGTAGTTTTATTTTAAAAAAAGGTAAAAAGGAGTAATTTCTTAAGTTATAGTACAACATTTTTGCCTATTTTACAGCGTTTTGTTTTAAGCTATTGTAAGTAGTTTTATTTTTAAAAAAGGGTAAAAAGGGTTAATTTCTTAAGTTATAGTACAGCATTTTGTCTATTTTACAGCGTTTTGTTTTAGGATATTGGAAGTAGTTTTTTTTACAAAGGTAAAACAGGTTAATTTGTTAAATTATAGTACAACATTTTATCTATTTTACATCGTTTTGTTTTAATCTATTGGAAGTAGTTTTTTTAAAGGTAAAAAGGGTAATTTCTTAAGTTATAGTACAACATTTTGTTTTTTTTACAGCGTTTTGTTTTAGGCTATTGGAAGTAGTTTTTAAAAAAAAATGTTAAAAAGGTATAATTTCCTATGCTATAGCACAACATTTTTGTCTATTTTACAGCGTTTTTTAGGCTACTAGAGGTAGTTTTTTTATAAAAAGGTAAAAAGGCGTAATTTCTTAAGTTATAGTACAATATTTTTGTCTGTTTTACAGCATTTTGTTTTATGCTGTCGGAAGTAATTTTTTTAAAAGGTAAAAATGAGTAATATCTTAAGTTAAAGTACAACATTTTGTCTTTTTTACAGCGTTTTGTTTTAAGCAATTGAAGTAGTTTTTTTCTAAATGGAAAAAAAGGGCAATTTCTTAAGTTATAATATAGCATTTTGTCAATTTTACAGCATTTTGTTTTAAGCTATTGGAAGTAGTTTTTTTCAAAAGATAAAAAGGGTTAATTTCATAAGTTATTATATAGCATTTTCTCTATTTTACAACGTTTTGTTTTAAGCTATTGGATGTAATTTTTGAAAAAAAGAAGGTAAAATGGGGGTAATTTCATAAGTTATGTACAACATTTTGTCAATTTTACAGCGTTTTGTTTCATGCTATTGGAAGTAGTTTTTATTCAAAAAAGGTAAAAAGAGGTAATTTCTTAAGTTAATAGTACATCATTTTGTCTACTTTACAGCATTTTGTTTTAAGCTATTGGAAGTAATTTTTTTTAAAAAGGTAATAAGGGGTAATTTCTTAAGTTACAGTACAACATTTTGTCTATTTTACAGAGTTTTGTTTTAAGCTATTGGAAATCGGTTTTTTTTAAAGGTAAAAGTGGGTAATTTCTTAAGTTATAGTATAGCATTTTGTCTATTTTACAGCTTTTTGTTTTAGGCAATTGGAAGTAGTTATTTTTAAAAAGGGTAAAAAGAGGTATTTTCTCAAGTTATAGTACAGCATTTTGTCTATTATACAGCGTTAACGTGTACTTCGAGGGGCAAATGTTAACTCCTATGTTAAGCGACTCAGGGACCCAAGGCAATAGCGAGGCAACTGGAATGAGACTCTGCATCACAACTTAGCGACTTAAAGACCGAAGCGACCTACGAGTTAACAAGATAAGGACCTAACGACCTAACACATGAAGCGGCTCGTAAGCGACTTAAAGCATAAACAAGTTAACAATTATGGACCCCACGACCTGAAGGTTGAACGACCTAATGACTTTAGTCCTCAACGACCTAAGAGCTCCGGCGACTTAAAAGGTAGAACACTGCTAAGCGACCTAACAGGTAACGACTTAAGGAAAGCAATGACCTAAAAGATTAGATGGTCCAGCGACCTAACAGCTTGAAGGCTAGGCGACTCAATGGTCCAACGACTCACGACCTACTGAGTTAACGATATAAGGAGTGAAGTGGCTCAACAATCTAGCGTAGGTCGCTACATTGGATATCTCAACGTTGTTGGGTCGCTAACTACTCCCATAAGTCACCACCGACCTACGACTTACCCTAGGTCGTTCACGACCTAGTACTTGGTGATAAAATCGTGCCGCTTTCCTCTAGTTACTTACGATCTACCAGCTAATTCAAATGACGAAGTGCGAACCAGTTAAGTCGTAGCTCGTATTCCCTTAACTCGCTAGCAACCTATGACCCACCTTAGATCGTGCGCGACCCATACCTCGCCCAGGAAATCTCCTATAAATACAGCCCTTACTCCAATATGGAGGGGGACTTTTAGCTCATTCTCGAAGCGCCAATACTCTGCCATTTTCTCAACTCGAACAGCACTTCAAGCACTCCAAACACCAAGGACCTTACGACAAACTTCAAGAGAAAATCTACATCATTCGACATGGATTCGAAAGATTATTCTACATCGAAGTTTGAACTACTAGTCTAAAGTGTGTTATAATTGAAGAAAGTTGTATAAGTTGCACTTGAGTCAGCAATAAAGAGATTGAAAGTGGACGTAGGCTTGACTATAAGCCGAACCACTATAAAAACTGTGTCTTTTACTGCTTTTCTGGGATTTTCCTGCTTATTTCTGATTCCCGTATCGACGGGTGGTGCTTTCACACTTACACAACTGGCACCGGGGACGTTAACAGGAAGTAGGTTTTTTAAAAAACGGTAAAAGGGGTAATTTTTTAAGTTATAGTATATCATTTTGTCTATTTTACAGCATTTTGTTTTAAGCTATTGGAAGAAGTTTTTTTAACAAAAAGGTTAAAAGGGGGGTAATTTCTTATGTTATAGTACAACATTTTGTGTATTTTATAGCGTTTTGTTTTAAGCTATTTGAAGTAGTTTTAAAAAAAAAGGCAAAAAGGGGTAATTTCTTAAGTTATAGTACAACATTTTTTCGATTTTACAGCCTTTTGTTTTAAACTATTGAAGTAGTTTTTTTAAAAAAACGTAAAATGGGTTATTTCTTAAGTTATAGTACAACATTTTGTCTATTTTACAGCGTTTTGTTTTAAGCTATTTGAAGTAGTTTTTTTTATAAAAATAGGTAAAAAGGGGTAATTTCTTAAGTTATTGTACAACATTTTGTTTATTTTACAGCATTTTGTTTTAAGCTATTGGAACTAGTTTTTTTAAAAAAGGAAAAGGGGGTAATTTCTTAAGTTATTGTACAGCATTTTGTCTATTCTACCTTGTTTTGTTTCAAGCTATTTGAAGTAGTTTTTAAAAAAAAAAATGTAAAAGGAGTAATTTCCTAAATTATACTACAGCATTTTGTCTATTTTATAGCCTTTTTTTAAGCTATTGGAAGTATTTTTTTTAAAGATAAAAAGGGGTAATTGCTTAAGTTTTAGTACGACATTTTGTCTATTTTACGGCGTTTTGTTTTTAGCTATTTGAAGTGGTTTTTTTAAAAAAAGGTAGAAAGGGGTAATTTCTCAAATTATAGTACATCATTTTTTCTATTTTACAACGTTTATTTTAAGCTATTGGAAGTAGTTTTTTTTAAGAAACAAAGTAAAAGGGGTAATTTCTTAAGTAATAGTACAGCATTTTGTCTATTTTACAGCGTTTTGTTTTAAGCTATTTGAAGTAGTTTTTTTTCAGAAAGGCAAAAGGGGTAATTTCTTAAGTTATAGTACCATTTTTTCTATTTTATAGCCTTTTGTTTTAAGCTATTGGAAGTAGTTTTTTTAAAAAAGGGAAAAAATGGGTAATTTCTTAAGTTATAGTACAACATTTTTTCTATTTTACACCGTTTTGTTTTAAGCTATTGGAAGTAGATTTTTTTGAAAATAGGTAAAAAGGTGTAATTTCTTAAGTTATAGTACAACATTTTGTCTAATTTACAGCGTTTTGTTTTAAGCTATTTAAAGTATTTTTTTTAAAAAAGGTAAAATTGGGTAATTTCTTTAGTTATTGTACAACATTTTTTCTATTTTACAGCGTTTTGTTTTAAGCTATTTGAAGTTGTTTTTTAGAAAAAAGGTAAAAAGGGTTAATTTCTTGAGTTATAGTTCAACATTTTGTCTATTTTACAGCATTTGTTTTAAGCCAATGGAAGCGATTTTTTTCTAAAAAAAAGTAAAAGGGGTAATTTCTTAGGTAATTTCTTAAGTTATAGTACATCATTTTTTCCTATTTTACAGCGTTTTGTTTTAAGCTATTGGAAATAGTTTTTTTCAAAAAAGGTAAAAAGAAATTATTTCTTAAATTATAGTATAACATTTTGTCTATTTTACAGCGTTTTGTTTTAAACTATTGGAAGTAGGTTTTTTAAAAAGGTAAAAGGGAGTAATTTTTTAGTTTTAGTACAACATTCTGTCTATTTTAAAATGTTTTGTTTTAAGCTATTCAAAAAAAAAATTAATAAAAGGTAAAACGGGGTAATTTCTTCAGTTATAGTACAACATTTTGACTTTTTTATAGCGTTCTTTTTAAGCTATTGGAAGTAGTTTTACCTAAAAAGAAGATAAAACGGGGTAATTTCTTTGGTTATAGTACAACATTTTGTCTATCTTACAACATTTTGTTTTAAGCTATTGGAAGTAGTTTTTTTTAAGGTAAAATGGGGAAATTTCTTAAGTTATAGCATAGCATTTTGTCTTTTTTACAACGTTTTGTTTTAAGCTATTGGAAGTAGTTTTTTTTAATGTAAAAAGGGGTAATTTCTTTAATTATAGTACATCATTTTTGTCTATGTTACAACGTTTTGATTTAAGCTATTGGAAGTAGTTTTTTTTAGAAAAAAGGTAAAAAGGGGTAATTTCTTAAGTTATGTACAACATTTTGTCTACTTTACAGCGTTTTGTTTTACTCTATAGGAAGTACTTTTTTTAAAAACGGTAAAAGGGGTAATTTCTTAAGTTATAGTACGACATTTTATCTGTTTTACCGCGTTTTGTTTTAGGCCATTCGAAGTAATTTTTTAAAGTTAAAAAGGTGTAATTTCTTAAGTTATAGTAGAGCATTTTTCTTTTTTACAGCGTTTATTTTAAACTATTGGAAGTAAGTTTTTTAAAAAAAGGGTAAAAAGGGGTAATTTCTTTAGTTATATTACAACATTTTTGTCTATTTTACAGCTTTTTGTTTTAAGCCATTGGAAGAAGTTTTTTTTCAAAAAATGTAAGAAAAGGTAATTTCTTAAGTTATAGTACAGTATTTTATCTATTCTTTAGCGTTTTGTTTTAAGCTTTTGGAAGTAATTTTTAAAAAAAATGTAAAAAGGGGTAAAAAGGTGGTGCTTTCACACTTACACAACTTGCACCGGGGAGTTAGCGTTTGATTTTTACGTTAACATTTTTGGTGCTTTCACTGAGAACCCAACTCAGGATACTGTCATCATAGCTTCGCAGAAATTTGTGGAAAGGATCCCTCTAAAAACCAAAAGTTTATCAGAAATAATGGCTCTTGGAAGAAAGCGCAAGTCTGTTAGATCCGACGATGTTCGCGAGACTACTGCCACTTCTCCTCCTTTAAGTCAAACAACTCCAACTGTTGGAGTAACGCGAGCAGAATTGGATGTTGCGGTTTCTGGGCTATATCAGCAGATGGAAGCCCAAAACAATCTGACGTTGGAAAGGTTGAACGCTTTGCTTGAGGCTAACCGTCAACCAGTGAATAACGAACCAAACTTTGCTGATAATGTTCATGATGTTGAAGAAAGAAATGTTCCTCAAAGGGCAGCTGGCCAGTCAAAGACACACCTCCCTAAGTTGGAGGATCGAGACAACAGCCAACTTTCTGTGAGCGCCTGTCAAGGCAAACTTCTGAGAAGTTGGCCGATGTTAGGTCCTGCTGATCCCCTTAATGATGAGGAATATTTCTCAGGGATGGTTCGACAAATCATGAAGGAAAGTATGCAAAGGGAGGAAGACGAAAAAGAATGGAGGTTCGCTCCGAGCAAGACTCCATTCACTGAAAGGATTCTGAAAGCAGAGTTTCCTAGGAAGTTCGTTCCTCCTAATATTCCGGCTTATAAGGGGACGAGTGACCCTAATGAATTTATGTACAAGTATGATTGGCAGATGACGGGTGCCAGAGCTTCTGATGAGATCAAATGCCGGTATTTTTCGGTATACCTGGAAGGAGTTTCTCTACTTTGGTTCACAAAGCTGTCGGTCCGGTCGATAGACCAGTTTTCTGATTTGACTCGAAAGTTATGGAACAGTTCAGATTGTACGCTTCGAAGGCGAAAGATATATTGTCGTTATCCGGCTTGGAGCAGAATCCATAAGATCTTTCTTGAATTGCTTCAATATAGCTTTGGCTGAAGTAGACAACGCAGAGCCGAGAATGATTTTAACGTACCTGATGAGGGTTATTGATAAGGCAAGTGAGTTCGGGAAGTGGTTGAAAATGAAAGAACCGAATTAGCTTGACAAGTTTTATAAGAAAGCCGATGAATTCATGCACTTGGAAAGCCTCTAAGCACCGGCTAAGGTGGTATCAACAGGGGTTGGAAATAGTAATGCTGTTCCGAATAAGAAGGAATCTGGCAATCAGAAGAGGGGACACGATGGTCAGAAGAAGCAAGGAGATGCGAACAAAAATCGTCCCTTCAACTTCACCCCTCTGACTGATACCCCGAAGAACATCTACTTTGCAAACAAAGACACGATCGAATTCCCCGCACCAGCTAAGCAAAGGGTTAATAAGAAAGGTGAGAAGAATGGAAGGTTTTGCCGGTTCCATAACCAACTCGGGCGTGATACCAATGAGTGCCGTCACTTGAAGGAGTTGATTGAGGAACTATTAAAAGAAAACAAGCTCCAGCAATATGTAAAGAGGAACAGGAATGGCCTAACTTCGTCAACTCAAGGACAACAGGCTCCTGTTCATCATCCTAGTTCAAGTGAAAAGGCAGCAGCTCATGAATCAGAGAAGCCCGTTATTAATGTGATTATAGGAGGACCTCACCCAGCTGGCAGAAGCTGGGGTGAGATGGAACGATACGCTCATGCATTGAAATATGCCGCAATAGAGGAGAGTGTTTTTGTGTTGGAAGATGCTGCACCTCTGAAGCATCAGAAAACTTTTAATGATGACATTGTCTTCAGAATCAGGGTTTCTATGGGTGTTGAAGCCCCTACCATAAATCCCTTGATTATTTCTGCTGGCATTGGGCCAGCTATTGTAAGAAGAGTACTTGTTGATTGTGGTGCTTCTTGTAATATTCTTTTCAAAAAGACCTTTTATCAGATGAAGATCCCATTAGCTGATGTTCAAGCTTCGTCGCAAAAGATTGTTGGGTTTACTGGGGAACCCAGGCAGCCGATTGGGACTATTGACCTGTTCGTGAAACTTGGTGAGGGGCATAAGAAGGTCGTTCGAAGGCAGACTTTTGTGATTGTCGATGAGTTTTCTGCTTACAACGCCTTCCTAGGCCGCCCAACTCTCGCATCCTTTAAAGCAATCCTCGCCCCATGGCGCCTTACCATGAAATTCCTCATAGATAATGGAGTTGGTGTGGTTAAAGGGGATCAGAATGTGGGGCGGGAATGTTATTTGATAGAGCTGCATGAGGCAAGGAAGAGAGAGATGGGAAAGGATGCGGCAGCCCCAGTCCGCATCAAAGAATGAACCTTGTAGCAATTACAGGGTGGACCCTGTACTGGCGAATGTAGCGAAGCACGAAGAAAAATGGATCCCAGAAAAGCTAGTGCAGGGGAGAATCGAGTGGTGCCAGTGGAAGTAACGGTACCAGTACCTGTTAACCCAAAAAACCCAAACAAGGTGTTGAATGTGGGTTCACAACTTAATACGGCGGTTCAGAATATTTTGATATCATTCCTGAAAGCAAATTTGGATGTATTCGCTTGGACCCATGCTGGTATGTGTGGAATATCACCAGAAGTTGCAGTACATACTTTGAATATTGATCCGAAGTTTACACCTGTGAAGCAGAAAAGAAGAACCCAGGGTCCCGAAAGGTCAGCAACATTGAAAGAAGAGGTGGATCGGCTCATGGAGAATGACTTTATCAGAGAATCAACTTATCCGAATTGGGTTTCAAATCCAGTATTGGTTAAGAAAGCTAACGGAAAGTGGAGAGTATGCATCGACTTTTCAGACTTAAACAAAGCTTGCCCCAAAGACTGCTTTCCGCTACCCCGGATTGACCAGTTGGTTGACGGAACAACGGGACATGAATTGTTATCTTTTATGGATGCTTACTCCGGATATAACCAGATCATGATGCATGAGCCAGATCAGGAGGACACGAGTTTCATAACCGATGTTGGTTTGTACTGCTACAAAGTCATGCCTTTCGGACTGAAGAATGTAGGGGCAACTTACCAAAGACTTGTTAATGCGATGTTCAAGCCACAGATTGGAAAGACCATGGAAGTTTATGTTGACGATATGTTGGTTAAATCAAAGAAAGCAGTAGACCATGTGGACCACTTGGCAGAGATGTTCGCCGTCCTACGAAAGTATGGAATGAAGCTTAATCCTTTGAAGTATTCATTCAAGGTGGAGTCTGGAAAGTTCTTGGGTTTCATTGTGAGCGCTAGGGGCATTGAGGCTAATCCTGCTCAAATCACTGCCTTAAGAGAAGTCAAAGCTCATAGAACGAAGAAGGAACTGCAAAGTCTCAATGGAAAAGTCGCTGCTTTAAGTCGATTCATTTCCAAAGCTACTGATAAATGCATTCCATTCTTTGATGCTCTGAAGAAAGGAAGGAAAAACTTTGACTGGACTCCAGAATGCCAGAAAGCTTTCGATGAGTTAATTCGTCATATGGAAACGCCTCCGACAATTTCTAATCCCGACAATAGTGAAGATCTTTTTGTATACTTGGCGGTCTCAGCTCATGCTCTTAGTGCGGCATTGGTACGGGAAGACGCCAAAATTCAGCACCCAGTCTACTATATTAGCAAAAGGTTTACTGGGGCAGAAATGAATTATTCAAAGTTGGAGAAGCTCGCCTATTGTCTACTAATTGCATCAAGAAAATTGAGGCCATATTTTCAATCTCATCCAATCAAAGTCCTCACTGATCAGCCCTTGAAGCAAGTCCTCTTTCGCCCTGAGACTTCGGGTCGCCTTTTGAAGTGGAATATTAAACTCAGCCAATATGACATCACTTATCATCCCCGGAGAGCAATCAATGGACAAGCTTTGGCAGATTTCATCGTGGAATGTACAGACAAAGGTGACAGTGAGGAAGTACTGACCGATAATCCCCCAATTCGATGGAAATTGAATGTTGATGGCACAAGAAACGATTATTGTTCCAGGGCTAGGGTTGTGCTTGAAACCCCTGAAAGGCGGTCATTGTGTTATGCTTTAAGATTGGAATTCCCTTCAACAAACAATGAAGCAGAGTATGAAGCTCTTATTGTCGGTTTATGAATTGCTAAAGAATTGAATGTCAAAATGTTGCAGATCTTCAATGATTCACAACTTATTGTGTGTCAAGTCAAGAAAGAGTTTCAAACTAAATGAGGAAATATGCCCGCTTACTTGTCAAGAGCCTGGGAGCTTCTCGATGACCTTGACCATTATACGATAAATCATATACCCCGGGAAGAAAACATGAAGGCAGATTCTCTCGCAAAGTATGCAAGCACCGGTGAAGCTCAATTATTGGGACTAGTTCCTGTGGAAATCCTGTCAACTCCAAGCGTTGATGAGATGGATATTGACTGGATCATGACTATATCACAGGAGCGAGAATCATGGATGACTCCGATATTGAAATATCTGCGCGACGGTTCTCTACCAAAAAACTAAAAAGAATGGCAGAAGTTGTTAAGAAAATCCTCCAGATACATAATTCAAGATGGTCGATTGTATAGGCGGGGGTTTTCAATGCCATTACTCCGATGTGTGACCAAGGAAGAAGCCGAGACAATTCTAACTGAGGTACACGGAGAAGAGTGTGGAGATCATTTAGGTAGTCAAACTCTAGCAAAGAAAATTCTCCGTTATGCGTATTTTTGGCCAAATATTAATCGTGATTCTGCAAGTTACGCCCGAAAATGTGATCGATGCCAGAGATTTGCAAAAATCCCAAAAGCACCTTCCACTGAGATAACACAGATGGTCGGTCTGTGGTCATTTGCTATTTGGGGAATAGATCTCATCGGGCCTTTGCCAACTGCCAAATCGGGAATCAGATATGCTGTTGTTGCTGTTGATTATTTTGCTAAATGGACTGAATTTGAACCATTAGCTACTATTACCTCTAAGAAGATGATAAACTTTGTAACTAAGAATATCATTTGCACGTATGGTGTGCCTCAAAAGATAATCACAGACAATGGAACCCAATTCGAAAGTGAAGAGTCCCAAGATTTTTGCAAGAAATTCAAGATCCAGAAAAGCTTCTCAGCAATGGCTCATGCGTAGACAAACGGGCAAGTGGAAGCAGTGAACAAAATTATCAAGTCAACCATTAAAAAACAACTTGAGAAAGCAAAAGGCGGTTGGGTCGATAGGCTGCCACTAGCACTATGGGCATACATAACTACCCACAAAACGGCGACGGGACACACTCCATTTTCACTGGCGTATGGATCGGAGGCAATGATTCCGGTAGAAATAGAGGTCCCTTCACATAGAAGAATCCATTTCAATCAAGCCGAAAATGAAAAGATGCAACTTGAAGTCCTTGATTTCCTTGATGAAAAAAGAGAAGAGGCTGGGCTCAGAATTGCGGCTCATCAACAAAGAATAGTCAGGCACTTCAATTCCAAATTTCGCCAACGCAGCTTTGAAGTTGGGGATCTAATCTTGAAAAGAATTATGACACCTATAGGCGTGTTTGGGCCAAACTGGGAAGGGCCGTATGTCATAGGCCAAAAACTTCTTGATGGCACTTACAAGCTAATAAATGTCGAAGGAGATCCAATTCAGAGAGCTTGGAACAGCAATCATTTGCGCCCATATTTTACTTAGAGGCTTTAATGAAATATTGTAAAAGAATGATGAATGCATGATTCTTGTATTAAAAGCCATTGTAAAGCCAGTGCAAGCGAATAATAAGAACTATAAAGTGGATGTAGGCCCAGTTCTTGGCCGAACCACTATAAATCATGTGTTCTTTACTATTATAAACTGCTTGTTTTATTTCAATATATAAAATACGTCAATTGTATTGCTAAAATGTCGATTTAATACTGCAGGCCATTAAAACAAAGCTCAACCATCATAAGACCACACAGTCCCTGACATCACCCAACAAGAAAATGCTAAGCCGTTCAAAATTTCCATGCTCAAATCCTACAAAAGAAGTGTTTTAGGCAAAAAAAGTTAGCGATTCTGCTGGAAGTGGGCCCTTACTAACTAATTATGGTTGTTTGTACAAACAAGCATCCGATTAAATAGCCTGTGTCTACCCCCACCAACTCGCTTAACTATGAAGTATACTTCTCTGGATAAAGGAAATTATTGGCAATAGAAAGAGAGGTGTGTTTGGAAAATATAACGGGGATCGCTGACATGAACCAATGGCAAAAAGACATGGGCGAGCAAGCATCAAACAGCCAAAGACCTCTTCGGAGGCACAACTCTTCGGAGGATAAAGACCTCGAACGGGGCATGCCAGAAAAGGAAAGTTTTCTTTCTCAAAAAAAAGATTAGTATGGAATGACCGGGAGCACCTTCCCAACTGGAAGGCAAGGCGCTTGTTCACTAGGTAAGACAGTTTGTGCAGACAAGCGTCCAAGTAACTTGCGTCCGCCCCGTGAATCCATAGGATGATCGAAGGCACCTTCCGAAGTGGAAGGCAAGGCGCTTGTTCACTAGCTGAGATAGTCTGCGCAAATAAACGTCCAAGTAACTTGCGTCCACCCCGTGAATCCAGCCAACCATGAGAAAGAAACTTCCAGGCATACTCGGAGGCACGCATTCCACTGAGATTTTAAATAAAACTTCACAAGTGTTGGAATGTGAAAAGCCCTCTTCGGAGGCCCATTTCACCATAGTTGAAATGCGAAAAGACCTCTAAAGGGCCTCGCCAGAAAAAGAGAGCTCTTTCTCGACAGAAAATTGTGGACTGATCGGTGGTACAGAACAATCGTGTCCCCCTGTGAATCCATCCAACTGAGAGAAGGAAACTCCAAACTTCCAGGCAAAATCCCTACTTAGAGGCAAACATTTCACCGTGATTTGAAATAAAACTTCACATGAGTCAAAATGTGAAAAGCCCTCTTCGGAGGCCCGCTTCCCAGCGAACAGGGAGAAGAAAAAAGCCTCTCCCAAGAGGCAGAAACAAAAAGACCTCTTCCCAGAGGCACAATCAAACAAAAAGACCTCTTCCTAGAGGCACAATCAAACAAAAAATACCTCTTTCCAGATGCACAATCGAACAAAAAACCCTCTTCGAAGGAACAAGCAGGTTGAAGCCCTTTTCTGGAAGGCCCACTGTACTATGAAGTAAAATTCACTTGCCAAAGCAAAAGTGACTTTTTCCAAAAGTGAAGTGTAAAAACTTCGCAACAAAAAAAAGAAAAAAAAGGGAGAAAACTTCTCCAATATGAAGTGCATTCTACTAAATCAGAAAAATATTTTCTTGGAACATAAATATTATCCTATAAAGTACAAATGCAAACCTCCTTCAAATGGAAGAGTTGTTCTCTAAAGGAAGAGTACAAGTCTTCTCGAAACAGAAGAGTTGTTCTCCGAAACTTTGCCAATGTGAAAGAGATTGCAATAAACCATGGTATGGGGGCAATATAATATAGTCATCGCAAAAATAAAAACAATGCTCAAGCAACATACCATAGGTTTACTGCAACTTCACATAAAGAGAATAAAGAAACTTGCATAAAAACAGAAAATAAATGCGTTCTCAAGTACAAACAGAAATTTGTATAAGTAAAAGAATCATTTTATTCCATACTATGAGAATTTTATACATGTGCAGGTTTCAAAGTAAAAGAAGACTGGTACCCGCACAATCTCCAGTCAACGCAAGCTTATACACAAGCAGAAATCAAAGAGCGAGATAAAAAGCACAGGACCAAAGCCATCATTTTTTCTTCCTTCCACCTTTTGAGCCTGCGCCTGGCCGGATGACCAACTTCTTGGGCCGGCTTGAAAGAGTAGGGGAAGAAGGAGAAAGGGGAATAATTGGCCTTGCTTCTGCTTTTTCCTCGCCGGCTGAAGCTTCCTTCTTCTTTAAGACTCCACTTTTCCCACTTTTCATAGAAGAAGACCCGCTTCCTGGAGTAAAAAGTGTGGTTAACGGCGTATCGTCAGAACCAGTTAGTTTCGGAGTCTTTTCACCCTATTCAGGTTCTTCTCCCCTATGTTTTTGTGAAGCAATGGGATCGCCCAAGTCTTGGAGAGCCTCTATTTTCTCCTCTTGGGATCTCGGTTGAGAGGCAGAAGGAGGAGTGACCTGAAGAGACGGAGGAGGAATAACTGGAGAAGTGGAAGTTTGAACAATACTTGGTGCTTTTTCTACAGGAAAAGAAAAGTTAAAGTCAGTATTCCTCATAAAAAGAGGGGATAATGGTTCATCGACACTTAAGAAATAAGCAAGAAGCTCATCGAACTCAGTCGAAGTGAACAAGCAGCCCGCTTGAGCGAGATCAACATTAAGGTTACCTGGAGACTTCGCTATGTCGATTTCGAAGTCCTGCGCTTCGGCGCTTCCTTGAGCCTCATCTCCAGTGTGGGCGGTGGTGCTTTCTGTAGCGACTTTAGTAGGAGGCAGAGAACGGGAACCGGAACCAACGATGTCGATATCGGCTGAAACCGAAGGTTGGACTGGGTCGGTTAAAGTTGCCTTTCCTACATGTTCTCCTTTGGCCATGCCGGCTCTCTCTTCGGCCAGTTGCTTCTTTCCTCTGGCAAGAGCGGCGCGGGCATCATCATCGAGATAATTTGCCTCTAAATCCGCCTCAGCATAGCCAGCACTGCCAAACATGTCAAGTATGGCCTCCCACACTTCGGCCAGAGTTATTTCATATTTGGGGCCTAGAAAGGAGAGACTACCATGCCCAAGGACGCTATGCAAGTAAAAGTTAAACAATGTTGAGCTGATGTTGGCATTCGTTGCTTCGTGAGACTCTTCAGCTGCAATTTTTCCGGCAACAGCCTCATCACGCTCTCTTTCAGCTTTAGAGAGTTGAAGTTTTAGCATTTCGATCTCCACGTCCTGTGAGCTAGTCTTCATTCGCAGCTCTGCGATGTCAGCAATATGGCCCTCATTAATTCTTTTTTGCACATCAAGTCTATCTTCGGCATTTCTTTGAGCGGCATGAGCATCTCACACTTGTTGTTGAAGAACTTGCTCCCTTTGCGAATAGGAAGTGGAGGAAGTGACAAGCTCTTCTTTAAGTTTTTCAACTTTCGCTTCGAGGTTTTCATTATAAGTAGTAATGCTTCTCATTTCCGCATCATGTTGCTCAAGAATCTTCTGCCACTCAGATTTGTAATTTTCCATTGTTAACATGGCTTCAAGGTTCGCGCGATTTACCCTCTGGAGCTCATCGACAAGATTTTGCCAACCTGACATTCTTTCGATATCAAGTTTCACAACATCAAGGTTGCGCAGCATAGCCTGCTTATCGATCGGGACCAGGTCAAGATCAAAGCGCACTCCTTTCAGGCACCAGTTCGAGAATCGACTCTGAAGAGTAGCTGGGCCTGGACCAACTTGATATGGGGGCATTCTAAGGATTGTTTGAATATCGGTACGTGCCAGGGCAGGAGATTGAGATAGTACAGGAGCAGCAGGTTGTTCGAAAATCTCGGATGTTGGTTTTTTGCCATGTTTGGCTCTTTTACTCACGTCTTCGGCAATTTGACTTTTCCCCTTGTCGTCACGGGACTTCCGTTTATGAGAATCATCTTCCCTCTGGTAAGAATCGTGTCGCTCGTCCCGTCTTTCATGGCATGCTTCGTGGCACGTCTTTCACGAGCTTTTCGTGTGGCTCTTTCTTCATCAGTCTCCCTATAAGAAGGAAGATATCTCTTAGGATCAAAAGAGCCGCATCTCCCGTAGCTCTGAAAGTCATCGTAATAAGAGCGTCGACCCGTTTAAAGACCTGAAAATGGAAAAGAGGCAAAGCTTGAGAATCTTTGAAGTAAAATGCATGTAAGTGCATAAGAATGCTTAAAATCCTAGGTGTGTGTAGCGTGCAAACTACGCGTGTCAAACTACGAACCACTCATCGGTTGCGGAGAAATAATGTGTTTTATAGCTAACGTCAACTCTTGAGCTGATGGAGTCTATTGTAAAGTGGATGTTGCTTCAACTGCTGAAGAAGTAACTCAAGCAGAAACAGGGTCGTCTTTAAAGAGCTCCTGTGAAGTGATCATCAGATCGCTCAACCCTTCAAAAATGCCATCCACACTCTGCTTGGCAGGACTCGCTCTCTCAGTTCCCTCATCACCTGATTTCCCTGAATGATGAAAAGGCTCTTCCTCTTCGATGGTCGGGGCAAGTGTAAGCTTGTCAGATGGCCCCGCAATATCAGTAGAAGTAGAGCACTTCACCAGTAAAGCTTCAGAAGTAGGTTCCTTCAGTATAGGTTTCTCAGCAGAAATGGGGGCATCTGGCGATTTGGTCGGAGAATCGGGAACTTCGTGAGGTTGAGTGGAGCGAGAAGAGTGCAAAAGCTCATATTGGTGCAGAAGTTCATCTCTCAGCAGAAACTTAATACTCCTTTCTTCAGCCGGCATGACACTTAATCTATCAAAGGTCGTCTTGTGATTGGGATTTCTAGAGGGAGGAGGAAGTGCTGTAAAAGAAAAGAATGAAGTTAGCACTTAGCAATTCGAATCTTTAAAAGATGAAATGGAGAAACGGGGATGAGCAATCTCAGTTCCTTTTCTCCAAATGGCATAAAACCCTAGAGGACAGTGGACAAAGAAGAATTGATTCAGAAAGCCGTGAGCACTTTCGGAAAGATTAGTAATAAGTTTGTGATTTCTGGCACTTCTCACAAATATAAAGGAGGGGTGGTCTTTAGTCTTCGCGAATGTGCATAAGTAGCAAATTTCTTCGAAGCTCGGAAGACGGTTAAGGGTCTTCCTGAATAAAACACACAATCCCATCAGGATGGCATATCAATTGGGATGTAGTTGAAAGGGAGAGATGGTTAGCCGGAAAAGGAGTTGACGAAGAAACTCATTGAAAGGGGGAATGGCACCACAAATGCACATCTGACGGTTGACGGCAACAAAACCAAGAGGCGGCCTGTCGGCAGTATCATTTGGGCCAGGAAATCTAGCATCCTCTTCGGCAATCCCAAATTGAATACGTAGATGATTGAATGTCCGCTGACTCAAGATAGTTGGAGTTCTCTCCGGAGGATCAACCAATGGCTCAGCTATCGGAAAGACTCCTTCAGGTTGCTCGATTATCTCTTCTTGAGAAGACATTCTACACAAGGAACTGGATATTCAAATATGAACGTGCACATTTGCTAAATGTGTGAAGTGTTGTGTAAAACTAACAAAGTGACAAGCAAGTATAACTGGAATTGAAATTAATAAACATATGACAAGTGTAAAATTTCAGGACTTGTCGCCTTAAGTCCAAATGCAGGTGCAGTATTGATGCAAACAAATCGACTTTAGTTGATTAACATTGCTTTGCTACTTCACTTGAATTTGTTGGTTCACAGCATTTCATATAATTTCTTTAAGTTGATTATGTTTTATCGACTAATCTGTCATTCGATGTGGGCAATCAGTGGCATTATATTCGTCCCATTTTATGCAAATGTTGTATTTAACAGGTCATTAGCATTAAGTTGATTTAATCTGTTAAGAAAGCATAGCAAGGTCATGCAAGTTATCTCGGCAGTTCAAAGTTCAATTTGGAAATTCGCTCAAGTCCTAGGTCGCTCGCGACCTAGCAAGTAGGATGAGATTGGTATAGGCCGCATGAAGCAACTCAGCAGTGTAAATTTACTTAAGTCGCCTACACGACCTAAGTGTTAAGTCGCCTACATGACCTAAAGATTAAACCGCAGAGAGTAGGTCGCAGGAGTTTTTAGGTCGGCCAAATATGTAAGGTTTTGAAGGTCCGTAGGTCGCTCGGACTTATTAGGTCGTTCCTGAAATGATGCAACGATCCCAAGCTACCTCCCGTTAAAACGGCTATGCCCTACTCTCCAATTGCACTTTGCCGCGTGTCCTCCAACCGCTACGTCGTTTGAAGCATCATCATCTCCTCTGAATCTCCAGTGATCCAATAACCCCTCAACCTGTTAAGAACTTTCTGGCTCACTTCAAACTCGCAAACCAGCTAACTTGGGGTCCTATAATCCATCATCTCCTCCTCGAATCATTGAAAATCACTCAAAAATCGAATCAAACCACCTCAATTCCACCAGAAATCAATCACGACATGGTTTACGAAGAAAATATAAGAATATGAAATGGAACCAGAGTTTTAAAACGGGAATCTAGAACTCGTGATTTAGTTACGATCGCGAAGTAAGTAGAGAACGGAATCACTTACGTAATATAATAGTTGGAATGGATTGACAGCTTGATTGGAAAGGATTTGCCTTAGGAAGCTCGAAAGATCATTAATGGTGGAGGAGGTTATTCAGACAGTTCAGTTAAGGGGAAGGAGCAAGTCAATGGTTTAAATAGGGTAAAAATAAGAAGACGAATGGCCATACGAATTATCTCTTGGGTCGCTCACGACCTAACGATACTAGATCGAAGCACACGACCTACGATCTAAGCGTGTACTTCGAGGGGCAAATGTTAACTCCTATGTTAAGCGACTCAGGGACCCAAGGCAATAGCGAGGCAATTGGAATGAGACTCTGCATCACAACTTAGCGACTTAAAGACCGAAGCGACCTACGAGTTAACAAGATAAGGACCTAACGACCTAACACATGAAGTGGCTCGTAAGCGACTTAAAGCATAAACAAGTTAACAATTATGGACCCCGCGACCTGAAGGTTGAACGACCTAATGACTTTAGTCCTCAGCGACCTAAGAGCTCCGGCGACTTAAAAGGTAGAACACTGCTAAGCGACCTAACAGGTAACGACTTAAGGAAAGCAATGACCTAAAAGATTAGATGGTCCAGCGACCTAACAACTTGAAGGCTAGGCGACTCAATGGTCAAACGACTCACGACCTACTGAGTTAACGATATAAGGAGTGAAGTGGCTCAACAACCTAGCCTAGGTCGCTACATTGGATATCTCAACGTTGTTGGGTCGCTAACTACTCCCATAAGTCACCACCGACCTACGACTTACCCTAGGTCGTTCACGACCTAGTACTTGGTGATAAAATCGTGCCGCTTTCCTCTAGTTCCTGACGATCTACCAGCTAATTCAAATGACCAAGTGCGAACCAGTTAAGTCGTAGCTCGTATTCCCTTAACTCGCTAGCAACCTATGACCCACCTTAGATCGTGCGCGACCTATACCTCGCCCAGGAAATCTCCTATGAATACAGCCCTTACTCCAATATGGAGGGGGACTTTTAGCTCATTCTCGAAGCGCCAATATCTGCCATTTTCTCAACTCGAACAGCACTTCAAGCACTCCAAACACAAAGGACCTTACGACAAACTTCAAGAGAAAATCTACGTCATTCGACATGGATTCGAAAGATTATTCTACATCGAAGTTTGAACTACTAGTCTAAAGTGTGTTATGATTGAAGAAAGTTGTATAAATTGTACTTGAGTCAGCAATAAAGAGATTGAAAGTGGACGTAGGCTTGACTATAAGCCGAACCACTATAAAAACTATGTCTTTTACTGCTTTTCTGAGATTTTCCTGCTTATTTCTGATTCCCGTATCGACGGGTGGTGCTTTCACACTTACACAACTCGCACCGGGGACGTTAACAGGAAGTAGGTTTTTTAAAAAAGGGTAAAAGGGGTAATTTTTTAAGTTATAGTATATCATTTTATCTATTTTACAACATTTTGTTTTAAGCTATTAGAAGAAGTTTTTTTTAACAAAAAGGTTAAAAGGGGGGTAATTTCTTAAGTTATAGTACAACATTTTGTCTATTTTATAGCGTTTTGTTTTAAGCTATTTGAAGTAGTTTTTAAAAAAAAAGGCAAAAAGGGGTAATTTCTTAAGTTATAGTACAACATTTTTTCGATTTTACAGCCTTTTGTTTTAAACTATTGGAAGTAGTTTTTTTTAAAAAAAAAGGTAAAATAGGTCATTTCTTAAGTTATAGTACATCATTTTGTCTATTTTACAGCGTTTTGTTTTAAGCTATTTGAAGTAGTTTTTTATAAGAATAAGTAAAAAGGGGTAATTTCTTTAATTACTGTACAACATTTTTTTTATTTTACAGCATTTTCTTTTAAGCTATTGGAACTAGTTTTTTTAAAAAAGGTAAAAGGGGGTAATTTCTTAAGTTATAGTACAGCATTTTGTCTATTTTACAGCGTTCTGTTTTAAGCTATTGGAAGTAGTTTTTTAAAAAAAATGTAAATGGGGTAATTTCTTAAATTATACTACAACATTTTGTCTATTTTATAGCTTTTTTTAAGCTATTCGAAGTATTTTTTTTAAAGATAAAAAGGGGTAATTGCTTAAGTTATAGTACAACATTTTGTCTATTTTACAGCGTTTTGTTTTAAGCTATTTGAAGTGGTTTTTTTTAAAAAGGTAGAAAGGGGTAATTTCTTAAGTTATAGTACAGCATTTTGTCTATTTTACAACGTTTTGTTTTAGGCTATTGGACGCAATTTTTTTTTAAGAAACAAAGTAAAAGGGGTAAGTTCTTAAGTAATAGTACAACATTTTGCCTATTTTACAGCGTTTTGTTTTAAGCTATTTGAAGTAGTTTTTTTAGAAAGGCAAAAGGGGTAATTTCTTAAGTTATAGTAACATTTTTTCTATTTTATAGCCTTTTGTTTTAAGCTATTGGAAGTAGTTTTTTTAAAAAAGGAAAAAAATGGGTAATTTCTTAAATTATAGTACAACATTTTGTCTATTTTTACACCGTTTTGTTTTAAGCTATTGGAAGTAGATTTTTAAAAAAAAGGTAAAATGGTGTAATTTCTTAAGTTATAGTACAGCATTTTGTCTATTTTACAGCGTTTTGTTTTAAGCTATTTAAAGTATTTTTTAAAAAAAGGTAAAAATGGGTAATTTCTTTAGTTATAGTACAACATTTTTTCTATTTTACAGCGTTTTGTTTTAGGCTATTTGAAGTTGTTTTTTAGAAAAAAGGTAAAAAGCGTTAATTTCTTGAGTAATAGTACAACATTTTGTCTATTTTACAGCGTTTTGTTTTAAGCTATTGGAAGTGGTTTTTTTCTAAAAAAAGCAAAAGGGGTAATTTCTTAGGTAATTTCTTAAGTTATAGTACATCATTTTTTCCTATTTTACAGCGTATTGTTTTAAGCTATTGGAAGTAGTTTTTTTTTTCAAAAAAGGTAAAAAGAAATTATTTCTTAAGTTATAGTACAACATTTTGTCTATTTTACAATGTTTTGTTTTAAACTATTGGAAGTAGGTTTTTTTAAAAGGTAAAAGGGAGTAATTTTTTAGTTTTAGTACAACATTCTGTTAATTTTAAAACGTTTTGTTTTAAGCTATTGGAAAAAAAAATTTAGAAAAAGGTAAAACGGGGTAATTTCTTAAGTTATAGTACAACATTTTGTCTTTTTATAACGTTCTTTTTAAGCTATTGGAACTAGTTTTTCCTAAAAAAAAGATAAAACGGGGTAATTTCTTAAGTCATAGTACAACATTTTGTCTAACTTACAACATTTTGTTTTAAGCTATTGGAAGTAGTTTTTTTTAAGGTAAAAAGGGGAAATTTCTTAAGTTATAGCATAACATTTTGTCTTTTTTACAACGTTTTGTTTGAAGCTATTGGAAGTAGTTTTTTTTAATGTAAAAAAGGGGTAATTTCTTTATTTATAGTACATCATTTTTGTCTATGTCACAACGTTTTGTTTTAAGGTATTGGAAGTAGTTTTTTTTTTAAAAAAAAAAGGTAAAAAGGGGTAATTTCGTTAGTTATAGTACAACATTTTGTCTACTTTACAGCGTTTTGTTTTAGTCTATAGGAAGTACTTTTTTTAAAAATGGTAAAAAGGGGTAATTTCTTAAGTTATAATACGGCATTTTCTCTGTTTTACCGCGTTTTGTTTTAAGCCATTCGAAGTATTTTTTTTTAAAAAGTTAAAAATGGGAAATTTCTTCAGTTATAGTACAACATTTTGTCTTTTTTACAGTGTTTATTTTAAGCTATTGGAAGTAGTTTTTTAAAAAAAAGGTAAAAAGGGGTAATTTCTTAAGTTATATTACAACATTTTTGTCTATTTTACAACATTTTATTTTAAGCCATTGGAAGAAGTTTTTTTTCAAAAAATGTAAAAAAAGGTAATTTCTTAAGTTATAGTACAGTATTTTATCTATTCTATAGCGTTTTGTTTTAAGCTTTTGGAAGTAATTTTTTAAAAAAAGGTAAAAAGGGGTAATTTCTTAAGTTATAGTACATCATTTTGTCTTTCTTATAGCGTTTTGTTTTAAGGTATTGGAAGTAGTTTTTTTTTTTAAAAAAAAGGTAAGAAGGGGTAATTTATTAAGTTATAGTACAACATTTTGTTTTAAGCTATTGGAAGTAGTTTTTTTTAAAAGGTAAAAAATGGTTATTTCTTAAGTTATACTACAACATTTTGTCTATTTTACAATGTTTTGTTTTAAGCTATTGGATTAGTTTTTTATTAAAAAAAGGTAAAAATGGGTAATTTCTTAACTTACTGTACAACATTTTTTCTATTTTACATCGTTTTGTTTTAAGCTATTAGAAGTAGTTTTTTTAAAAGTAAAAAGGGGTAATTTTTAAGTTAGGGTTACATTTTGTCTTTTTTAAAGTGTTTTGTTTTAAGCTATTGAAAGTATTTTTTTTTTAAAATGGTAAAAAGAGTTAATTTCTTAAGTTGTAGTACAACATTTTCTCTATTTCACGACGTTTTGTTTTAAGCTATTGTATGTAATTTTAAAAAAAAAGGTAAAATGGGGTAATTTTTTAAGTTATAGTATAGCATTTTGTCTATTTTACAACGTTTTGTTTTAAGCTATTGAAAATAGTTTTTCTTTAAAAAAAAGATATAAAGAGATAATTTCTTAAGTTAATAGTACATCATTTTGTCTACTTTACAACGTTTTGTTTTAAGCTATTGGAAGTAGTTTTTAAAAAAAAATGGTAATAAGGGCTAATTTCTTAAGTTATAGTACAACATTTTCTCTATTTTACAGCGTTTTGTTTCAAGCTATTGGAACACGTTTTTTCAAAAAGGTAAAAAATGGGTAATTTCTTAAGTTATAGTATAGCATTTTGTCTATTTTATAGTGTTTTGTTTTAGGCAATTTGAAGTAATCTTAAAAAAAAAGGTAAAACGGGGTAATTTCTTAAGTTACAGTATAACATTTTGTCTATTTTACAGTGTTTTGTTTTAGACAATTGGAAGTAGTTTTTTTTTAAAAAGGTTAAAAGGGGTAATTTCTTAAGTTATAGTATAGCATTTTGTCTATTTTACAGCGTTTTGTTTTAAGCTATTGGAATTAGTTTTTTTTAAAAGGTAAAAAAGGGTAATTCCTTAAATTATAGTACAACATTTTGTTTTAATTTATTGGAAGTAGCTTTTTTTATAAAAAAAAAGGTAAAAAGGGGTAATTTCTTTAGTTATAGTACAACATTTTGAATATTTTACAGCATTTTGTTTTAAGCTATTGGAAGTAGTTTTTTTTAAAGGTAAAAAGGTGTAATTTCTTAAGTTAGTGTACCCCATTTTGTCTTTTTTACACTGCTCTGTTTTAAGCTATTGGAAATAGTTTTTTAAAAAAAAAGGTAAAAAGGGTAATTTCTTAAGTTATAGCACATCATTTTTTTTCTATTTTACAGCGATTTGTTTTAAGCTATTGGAAGTAGTTTTTTTTTAAAAGGTAAAAAGTGGCAATTTCTTAAGTTTTAGTACAACATTTGGTCTATTTTACACCGTTATGTTTTAAGCTATTGGATGTAGGTTTTTTTAAAATTTAAAAAGGGGTAATTTCTTAAGTTATAGTACAACATTTTGTCTATTTTACAGCGTTTTCTTTTAAGCTATAGGAAGTAGTTTTTTTAGAAAGATAGAAGAGGTAATTTCTTAAGTTATAACACAACATTTTGTCTATTTTACTGCGTTTTGTTTTAAGCTATTGGAGTAGTTTTTAAAAAAATGGTAAACAAGGGTAATTTCTTAAGTTATAATATAGCATTTTTTATTTTACAGCATTTTGTTTTAATCTATTGGAATTAGTTTTTTTTTAGAAGTAAAAAGGGGTAATTTCTTTAGTTATAGTATAGCATTTCGTGTATTTTACAGCGCTTTTTTTAAGCTATTGGAAGTAGTTTTTTTTTAAAAAAAGGTAAAAAGGGAAGCTATGGTACATCGTTAGTCTATTTTACAGCGTTTTGTTTTCAGCTATAGGACGTAATTTTTTTTGAAAAAAGATAAAAAGGGGTAATTTCTTAAGTTATAGTACAACATTTTGTCTATTTACACCGTTTTGTTTTAAACTATTGGAAGTAGTTTTTTTAGAAAGGTAGAAGGGGGTAATTTCATAAGTTATAGCATAACATTTTGTCTATTTTACAGCGTTTTGTTTTAAGCTGTTGGAAGCAGTTTTTTAAAAAAAGGTAAAAAGGGCTAATTTCTTAAGTTATAGTACAACATTTTGTCTATTTTACAGCGGTTTGTTTTAAGCTATTGGAAGTAGTTTTTTTAAAAAGGTAAAAAGGGGTAATTTCTTAAGTTATAGTATAGCATTTTGTGTATTTTACAGCGTTTTTTTAAGCTATTGGAAGCAGTTTTTTTAAAAAAAAGGTAAAAAGGGAAGTTATAGTACACCATTTTGTCTATTTTACAGTGTTTTGATTTCAGCCATTGGAAGTAGTTTTTTAAAAAAAAAGTTAAAAAGGGGTAATTTCTTAAGTTATTGTATAGCATTTTGTTTATTTTACAGGGTTTTGTTTCAAGCTATTGGAAGTATTTTAAAAAAAAGGTAAAAAGAGGTAATTTCTTGAGTTAATAGTACAACATTTTGTCTACTTTGCAGCGTTTTTTTAAGCTATTGGAAGTAAAAAAATTTAAAAAAAGGTATTAAGGGTTAATTTCTTGAGTTGCAGTACAACATTTTGCCTATTTTACAGCGTTTTGTTTTAAGCTATTGGAAGATTTTTTTTAAAAGGTAAAAATGGGTAATTTCTTAAGTTATAGTACAGCATTTTGTCTATTTTGAGGCGTTTTGTTTTAGGCAATTAGAAGTAGTTTTTTTTTTAAAAGGACAAAAAGGGGGAATTTCTTAAGTTATAGTACAGCATTTTGTCAATTATACAACGTTTCGTTTTAAGCTATTGGAAGTAGTTTTTTTTAAATGTAAAAGGGGTAATTTCTTAAGTTATAGTGTAATATTTTGTTTTAAGCTTTTGGTAGTAGTTTTTTTTAAAAAAGGTAAAAATGGGTAATTTCTTAAGTTATAGTACATCATTTTGTCTGTTTAACAGCATTCTGTTTTAAGGTATTGGATGTAGTTTTTTTTTTAAAAAAAAAGGTAAAAAGGGGTAATTTCTTAAGTTATAGTACAATATTTTGTCTATTTTACAACGTTTTATTTTAAGATATTGGAAGTAGTTTTTTTTGAAAAGGTAAAAAAGGGTAATTTCTTAAGTTATGACATTTTGTCTATTTTACAGCATTTTATCCGTTTTACAGCGTTTTGTTTTAAGCTATTAGAAGTAATTTTTTAAAATAAAAGGGTAAAAAGGGGTAATTTCTTAATTCATGGTACATCATTTTGTCTATTTTAGAGCGTTTTGTTTTAACCTATGGTAGTAGTTTTTTTAAAAGGTAAAAAGCGGTAATTTATTAACTTATAGTGCAGCATTTTGCGTATTTTACAACGTTTTGTTTTAAGGTATTGGAAGTAGTTTTTTTAAAAGGTAAGAAGGCTTAATTTCATAAGTTATAGTGCAGCATTTTCTTTATTTTATTGTGTTTTGTTTTAAACTATTGGAAGTAATTTTGTTCAAAAATAAGGTAAAATGGGGCAATTTCTTAAGTTATAGTATATCATTTTGTCTATTTTACAGCGTTTTGTTTTAAGCTATTGGAAGTAGTTTTTTTTTTCAAAAAAGGTAAAAAAAGGGTAATTTCTTAAGTTATAGTACATCATTTTGTCTATTTTACAGCGTTTTGTTTTAAGCTATTGGAAGTAGTTTTTTTAGAAAGGCAGAAGGGGGTAATTTCTTAAGTTATTGCACAACATTTTGTGTATTTTACAGCGTTTTGTTTTAAGTTATTGGAAGTAGTTTTTAAAAAAAAAATGTAAACAGAGGTAATTTCTTAAGTTATAGTACAACATTTTGTCTATTTTACAGCGTTTTGTTTGAAGCTATTGGAAGTAGTTTTTTTTAAAAGGTAAAAGGGGTAATTTCTTAAGTTAATGTACAGCAATTTTGTTTATTTTACAGCATTTTGTTTTAAGCTATTGGAAGTAGTTTTTTTTTTTAAAAAAGGTATAAAAGATTAATTTCTTAATTTATAGTACAACTTTTTGTCTATTTTACACCATTTTGTTTTAAGCTAGAGGAAGTAGTTTTTTTTTAAAAGGTAAAAACGGGTGATTTCTTAAGTTATAGTATAGCACTTTTTCTATTTTACAGCGTTTTTTTTCCAGCTATTGGAGGTAGTTCTTTTAAAGTTAAAAGGGGTAATTTCTTCAGTTATAGTACAACATTTTGTCTTATTTACAGCGTTTTGTTTTAAGCTATTGGAAGTAGTTTTATTTTAAAAAAAGGTAAAAAGGAGTAATTTCTTAAGTTATAGTACAACATTTTTGCCTATTTTACAGCGTTTTGTTTTAAGCTATTGTAAGTAGTTTTATTTTTAAAAAAGGGTAAAAAGGGTTAATTTCTTAAGTTATAGTACAGCATTTTGTTTATTTTACAGCGTTTTGTTTTAAGATATTGGAAGTAGTTTTTTTTACAAAGGTAAAACGGGGTAATTTGTTAAATTATAGTACAACATTTTATCTATTTTACATCGTTTTGTTTTAATCTATAGGAAGTAGTTTTTTTAAAGGTAAAAAGGGTAATTTCTTAAGTTATAGTACAACATTTTGTCTTTTTTACAACGTTTTGTTTTAGGCTATTGGAAGTAGTTTTTTTAAAAAAAGTTAAAAAGTGGTAATTTCTTATGCTATAGCACAACATTTTTGTCTATTTTACAGCGTTTTTTTAAGCTATTAGAGGTAGTTTTTTTATAAAAAGGTAAAAAGGGGTAATTTCTTAAGTTAAAGTACAATATTTTTGTCTATTTTACAGCATTTTGTTTTATGCTGTCGGAAGTAATTTTTTTTAAAAGGTAAAAATGGGTAATCTTATGTTATAGTACATCATTTTGTCTTTTTTACAGCGTTTTGTTTTAAGCTATTGGAAGTAGTTTTTTTCTAAATGGTAAAAAAGGGCAATTTCTTAAGTTATAATATAGCATTTTGTCAATTTTACAGCATTTTGTTTTAAGCTATTGGAAGTAGTTTTTTTCAAAAGATAAAAAGGGTTAATTTCATAAGTTATTGTATAGCATTTTCTCTATTTTACAACGTTTTGTTTTAAGCTATTGGAAGTAATTTTTAAAAAAAAAGGTAAAATGGGGGTAATTTCATAAGTTATATACAACATTTTGTCAATTTTACAGCGTTTTGTTTCATGCTATTGGAAGTAGTTTTTATTCAAAAGAGGTAATTTCTTAAGTTAATAGTACAGCATTTTGTCTACTTTACCGCATTTTGTTTTAAGCTATTGGAAGTAATTTTTTTTTAAAAGGTAATAAGGGGTAATTTCTTAAGTTACAGTACAACATTTTGTCTATTTTACAGAGTTTTGTTTTAAGCTATTGGAAATCGGTTTTTTTTTAAAGGTAAAAGTGGGTAATTTCTTAAGTTATAGTATAGCATTTTGTCTATTTTACAGCTTTTTGTTTTAGGCAATTGGAAGTAGTTATTTTTAAAAAGGGTAAAAAGAGGTATTTTCTCAAGTTACAGTACAACATTTTGTCTATTATACAGCGTTTTTTTAAGCTATTGGAAGTAATTTTTTCTTTAAAAAGGTAAAATGGGGTAATTTCTTAAGTTATAGTACAACATTTTGTCTATTTTACAATGTTTTGTTTCGAGCAATTGGAAGTAGTTTTTTTTTAAAGGTAAAACGAGGTAATTTCTTAAGTTAATAGTACTGCATTTTGTCTACTTTGCAGCGTTTTGTTTTAAGCTATTGGAAGTAATTTTAAAAAAAAAAGGGTAATAAGGGGTAATTTCATAAGTTATAGTACAACATTTTGTCTATTTTAAAGAGTTTTGTTATAAGCTATTGGAAGACGTTTTTTTAAAAGGTAAAAATGGGCAATTTTTAAGCTATAGTACAGCATTTTGTCTATTTTACAGCGTTTTGTTTTAGGAAATTGAAAGTAGTTTTTTTAGAAAGGGTAAAAGGAGGTAATTTCTTAAGTTATAGTACAACATTTTATCTGTTATACATCGTTTTGTTTTATGCTATTGGAAGTGGTTATTTTAAAAAAGTAAAAAGGGATAATTTCTTAAGCTATAGTACAACATTTTGTTTTAAGCTATTGGAAGTAGTTTTTTTAAGAAAAAGGATAACGGGTAATTTCTTAAGTTACAGTACAGCTTTTTGTCTGTTTAACAGCGTTTCGTTTTAAGCTGTTGGCTGTGGTTTTTTTTTTAAAAAGGTAAAAAGAAGTAATTTCCTAAGTTATAGTAAAGCGTTTTGTTTATTTTACAGCGTTTTGTTTTAAGCTATAGGAAGTACTTTTTTTTTATAAAATAGGTAAAACGGTGTAATTTCTTAAGTTATAGTACAGCATTTTTCCAATTTTACAGCGTTTTGATTTAAGCTATTGGAACTTGTTTTTTTTTAAAAGGTAAAAATGGGTAATTTCTTAAGTTATTGTACAATATTTTGTCTATTTTAAACCATTTTTTAAGCTACTGGAAGTAGTTTTTTTAAAAGGAAGAAAGGGGTAATTTGTTAAGTTATAGTACGATATTTTGTCTATTTTATAGCATTTTGTCTTTTTTACAGCATTTTGTTTTAAACTGTTAGAAGTAGTTTTTTAAAAAAAGGTAAAAAGTGGTAATTTCTTAAGTCATAGTGCTGTATTTTGTCTATTTTACAGCGTTTTGTTTTAAGCTATTGGAAGTAGTTTTTTTAAAAAAGATAAAAAAGGGTAACTTCCTAAGTTATAGTACAGCCTTTTTTCTATTTACAGCATTTTGTTCTAACCTATTTGAAGTAACTTTTTTAAATTCAAAAAGGGTTAATTTCACAAGTTATAGTACAACATTTTCTCTATTTTACAGCGTTTTTTTTAAGCTATTAAAAGTAAAAAAATTTAAAAAAAAGATTTAATGGGCTAATTTCTTAAGTTATAGTACAACATTTTTGTCTATTTTACAGCGTTTTGTTTTAAGCTATTGGAAGTAGTTTTTTTTTAAAAGGTAAAAAAGGTTAATGTCTTAAGTTATAGTACAGCATTTTGTCTATTTTACAGCGTTTTGTTTTAAGCTATTGGAAGTAAGTTTTTTAAAAAAAAAAGGTAAAAAGGGGTAATTTCTTAAGTTATAGTACAACATTTTGTCTGTTTAACAGCGTTTTGTTTTAAGCTATTGGTTGTAGTTTTTTTTAAAAAGGTAAAAAGGAGTAATTTCTTAAGTTATAGTAAAGGATTTTATCTATTTTACAGCGTTTTGTTTTAAGCTATTTGAAGTAGTTTTTTTTTAAAAGGTAAAAAGTGGTAATTTCTTAAGTTATAGTACAATATTTTGTCTATCTTACAGCGTTTTGTTTTAAGCTATTGGAAGTAGTTTTTTTTAGAAAAAGTTTAAAAGGGGTAATTTCTTAAGTTATAGTACATTATTTTGTCTATTTTACAGCGTTTTGTTTTAATCTATTGGAAGTAGTCTTTTAAAAAAAAGGTAAAAGGGGGTAATTTCTTAACTTATAGTACAGCATTTTGTCAATTTCACGACAATTTGTCAATTTTACAGCGTTTCATTTTAAGCTATTAAAAGTAGTTTTTTTAAAAAAAAATTAAAAAGGTGTAATTTCTTAAGTCATAGTACAGCATTTTGTCTATTTTACTGCGTTTTGTTTTAAGCTATTAGAAGTAGTTTTTTTTTAAAAGGTAAAAAGGGGTAATTTCTTAAGTTATAGTACAACATTTTGTCTATTTTACTGTGTTTTATTTATACTATTGGAAGTAGTTTTTTTAGAAGTAAAAAGAGTTAATTTCATAAGTTATAGTACAACATTTTCTCTATTTTACAGCGTTTTGTTTTAATCTATTGGAAGTACTTTTAAAAAAAAGGTAAAATGGGGTAATTTCTTAAGTTATAGTACATCATTTTGTTAGTTTAGCAGCATTTTGTTTTAAGCTATTGGTTGTAGTTTTTTTTAAAAGGTAAAAAAGGGCAATTTCTTAAGTTATAGTAAAGCATTTTGTCTATTTTACAGCGTTTTATTTTAAGCTATTGGAAGTAGTTTTTTTTAAAAAAGGTAAAGAGTGGTAATTTCTTAAGTTATAGTACATAATTTTGTCTATTTTACAGCGTTTTGTTTTAAGCTATTGGAAGTTGTTTTTATAATAAAAAGGAAAAAAGGGGTAATTTAATTAGTTATAGTACAACATTTTGTCTATTTTACAGCGTTTTGTTTTGTCTATTTTACCGCTTTAGGCCATCACTAGTTAGTTTCATACATAAAAAAGCTTATCCGAACCTCAATCGGGTCTTGGACGTTTTGTTACCCTTCGTTTTTTCATCACGTGATTTTTCTGTAATCCATCCAAAATGCCATAAAAGTGTCGTGCGACTTTTAGAATTGGGTGCATGGGTTTGAAATGGAGTAGTACCTTGAGGCATCACTCTCCGGCGATGGTAAATCATAGACCTACCACGGGGATCCCCTTTTACAGAAAAAATCCACGTGATAAAAAAACGAAGGGTAAAAAACGTCCAAGACCCGATTCAGATTCAGATAAGCTTTTTGGGTATGAAACAAACCAGTGACGGCTTAAAGCTTCATAGCCGTAGAACACATAGAGATCTTCGTTCTAACTGGTTATGGCTCCCGTAACTCTAAACGAGCGACAGTTATGACCCTCCGAAGAATCGATATCCACAAGGTGCAACATCTACGGTGCAAGGTGCAAAATCCGTCCAAAATGCCGAAAAAGTGCCATACGATTTTAGAAATGGATGCATGTATTTGAAACGGAGCAGTTCTATGAAGCACCACTCTCCGGCTATGGTAAGTCATAGACCATCCATGGGGATCCCGTTTTACATAAAAAAAATCCACATGACGAAAAAACGAAGTGTAAAAAACGTCCAATGCCCGATTGAGGTTCGGATAAGATTTTTGGGTATAAAACTAATCATTGACGGCTTAAAGCTATCATAGCCGTAGAACTCACAGAGAGCTTCATTTTGACTAGTTATGGCTCCCATAACTCTAAACGATCCAACAGTTATGGCCTTCCGAAGAATCGATATCCATAGGGTGCAACATCTACGGTGCAAGGTGCAACATCCGCCCAAAATGCCAAAAAAGTGTCATACGACTTTTAGAAATGGATGCATGGGTTTGAAATGCAGCGATACCATGGGGCATCACACTCCGGCGATGGTAAATCATAGACCAGCCACGGGGGTCCCGTTTTACAGAAAAAATCCACGTGATGAAAAAACGAAGGGCAAAAAACATCCAAGACCCGATTGAGATTCGGATAAGATCTTTGGGTATGAAACTAACTAGTAATGGCTTAAAGCTGTCACAGCCGTAGAACATGTAAAGAGCTTCGTTCTGACTAGTTTTGGCTCACGTAACTCTAAACGAGCCTATAGTTATGGCCTTCCGAAGAATCGATATCCACGGTGTGCAACATCTATGGTGCAAGGTGCAACATCCGTCCAAAATGCAGAAAAAGTGTCGTACGACTTTTAGAAATTGGTGCATGAATTCAAAACAGAGTAGTAACATGAGGCACCACTCTCCGGCGATGGTAAATCATAGACCAGCTACGGGGATCCCGTTTTACAGAAAATAACCCACGTGACGAAAAAACGAAGGGTATAAAAGGCCTAATACCCGATTGAGGTTCGGATAAGATTTTTTGGGTATGAAACTAATCAGTGACGGCATAAAGCTTTCATAGACATAGAACTCATAGAGAGCTTCATTCTGACTGGTTATGTCTTCCGTAACTCTAAACGAGACAACAGTTATGGCCCTCCAAAGAATCGATATCCACGGGGTGCAACATCTACGGTGCAAGGTGCAACATCCGTCCAAAATGCCAAAAAAGTGCCGTATGACTTTTATAAATGGGTGCATGGGTTTGAAACGGAGCAGTACCATGGGACATCACTCTCCGGTGATGGTAAATCATAGACCAGCCACGGGGATCCCGTTTTATAGAAAAAATCTACGTGACGAAAAAACAAAGGGTAAAAAAAGGTCCAAGACCCGATCGAGATTCAGATAAGGTTTTTTGGGTATGAAACCAACCAGTGACGGCTTAAAGCTGTCATAGCATGATAAAGAGCTTTGTTTTGACTGGTTATGGCTCCCGTAACTCTAAACGAGCCAACAGTTATGGCCCTGCGAAGAATCTGTATCCATATGTGCAACATCTACGGTGCAAGGTGCAACATCCATCCAAAATGCCGAAAAAGTGTCGTACGACTTTTAGAAATGGGTGCATGGATTTGAAACGGAGTAGTACCATGTGGAACCACTCTTAGGCTATGTTAAATCATAGACCAACCACGGGGATCCCATTTTACAGAAAAATCCACGTGACGAAAAAACGTCCAAGACCGACGGAGGTACGGATAAGCTTTTTTGTGTATGAAACTAACCAGTGAAGGCTTAAAGTGGTCATAGCCGTAGAACTCACAAAGAGCATCGTTTTGACTGGTTATGACTCCTGTAACTCTAAACTAGCCAACAGTTATGGCTCTTCCGAAAAATCGATTTCCACAGGGTGCAACATCTACGGTGCAAGGTGCCACATCCGTCTAAAATGCCGAAAAAGTGTCGTACGACTTTTAAAAATGGGTGCATGGATTTGAAACGGAACAGTACCATGGAGCACCACACTCTGGCAGTGGTAAATCATAGACCAGCCACGGGTATCCCGTTTTACAGAAAAAATCCACGTTACGAAAAAACGAAGGATAAAAAACGTTCAAGACCCGATTGAGGTTCGGATAAGATTTTTTGGGTATGAAACTAATCAGCGACGGCTTAAAGCTGTCATAGTCGTAGAACTCCCATAGTGCTTCGTTTTAACTGGTTATGGCTCCCGTAACTCTAAACGAGCCAACAGTTATGGCCCTCCGAAGAATCAATATCCACAGGGTGCAACATCTATGGTGCAAGGTGCAACATCCGTCCAAAATGCCGAAAAAGTGCCGTACGACTTAAATGGGTGCATGGGTTTGAAACAGAGTAGTACATGGACCATCACTCTCCGGAGATTTTAGATCGTAGACCAGCAACGGGGAACCCATTTTACAAAAAAAATCCACGTGACGAAAAAACGACGGGTAAAAAATGTCCAAGATCCGATTGAGATTCAGATAAGCTTTTTTTGGGTATGAAACTAACTAGTAACGGCTTAAATCTGCCTCAACCGTAGAACTCACAAGGAGCTTTGTTTTGACTAGTTATACCTCTCGTAACTCTAAACGAGCCAAGAATTATGGCCCTCCGAAGAATCGATATCCACAGGGTGCAACATTTATGGTGTCAGGTGCAACATCCGTCCAAAATGCCGAAAATGTGCCATACGACTTTTAGAAATGGGTGCATGGATTTGAAATGGAGCAATACCACGGGGCACCACTCACAGGCGATGGTAAGTCATAGACCAGCCATGGGATCCCGTTTTACCGAAAAAAATCCCCGTGATGAAAAAATAAAGGGTAAAAAACGTCCAAGACCCTATTGAGGTTCGGATAAGATTTTTTGGGCATGAAACTAATCAGTGAACTCAAAGAGAGCTTTGTTTTGACTAGTTATGGCCCTCGTAACTCTAAATGAGCCTACAGTTATGGCCCTCCGAAGAATCGATATCCACAGGGTGCAATATCTACGGTGCAAGTTGCAACATTCGGCCAAAATGCCGAGAAAGTGCCGTACGACTTTTAGAAATGGGTGTATGGGTTTGAAATGGAGCAGTACCATGAGGCATCACTCTCTGGAGATGGTAAATCATACACCAGCCACGGGGATTCCGTTTTACAGAAAAATTCCACGTGATGAAAAAACGAAGGTTAAAAAACGTCTAAGACCCGACTGAGATTTGGATAATATTTTTTTGGTATGAAACTAACTAGTGATGGCTTAAAGCTGTCACAGCCGTAGAACACACAGATAGCTTCATTTTGACTGGTTATGGCTCCCGTAACTCTAAATGAGCCTACAGTTATGGCCCTCCAAAGAATCGTTAGCCATAGTATGCAACATCTACGGTGCAAAATGCAACATCCGTCCAAAATGCCCAAAAACTGCCGTACGACTTTTAGAAATGGGTGCATAGATTAAAA
Source organism: Allium cepa (assembly GCA_030765085.1). NCBI lineage: Eukaryota > Viridiplantae > Streptophyta > Magnoliopsida > Asparagales > Amaryllidaceae > Allium > Allium cepa. The sequence continues at coordinate 891,315,025 of CM060931.1, forward strand.
ACGGAGCAGTACCATAGGGCACCACTCTTTGGCGTTGGTAAATCATTGACCAGCCACGGGGATCCCGTTTTACAGGAAAAACCCACGTGAGGAAAAAACGAAGGGTAAAAAACGTCCACGACACGATTGAGGTTCGGATAAGATTTTTTTGGTATGAAACTAAGCAGTGACGGCTTAAAGTCGTCATAGTCGTATAACTCACAAAGAACTTCGTTTTGACTGGTTATGGCTGCCGTAACTCTAAACGAGCCAACAGTTATGGTCCTCCGAAGAATCGATATCCATAGGGGGCAACATCTACGGTGCAAGGTGCAACATCCGTCCAAAATGCTGAAAAAGTACCGTACGACTTTTATAAATGGGTGCATGGGTTTGAAGCGGAGCAGTACCATGGGGCATCACTCTCCTTCTATGCTAAATCATAAACCAACCACGGACATCCCGTTTTACAGAAAAATCCACGTGACGAAAAAACGAAGGGTAAAAAACGTCCAAGACCTGATTGAGATTCAGATAAGCTTTTTCGGGTATGAAACTAACCAGAGACGGCTTAAAGCTGTCATAGCCGTAGAACTCGCAGAAAACTTCGTTTTGATAACTTATGGCTCCCGTAACTCTAAAAGAGCCAACAATTATGGCCCACCGAAGAATTGATATCCACAGGGTGCAACATCTACGGTGTAAGTACAACATCCGTCCAAAATGCCCAAAAAGTGTCGTACGACTTTTAAAAATGGGTGCATGGATTTGAAATGGAGAAGTACCAAGGGGCACCAGTCTCCAGCGATGGTAAATCATAGAACACCCATGGGGATCTCGTTTTACAGAAAAAATCCACGTGACGAAAAAACGAAGGGTAACAAACATCCAAGAACCGATTGAGGTTCGGATAAGATTTTTTGGGTATGAAACTAATCAGTGATGGCTTAGAGCGGCAATAGACATAAAACTCATAGAGAGCTTCGTTTTGACTGTTTATGGTTCCCGTAACTCTAAACCAGCCAACAATTATGGCCCTCCGAAGAATCGATATCCACAGGGTGCAACATCTACGGTGCAAGGTGCAACATCCGTCCAAAATGCCAAAAAAGTGTCGTACGACTTTTTGAAATGGGTGCATGGATTTCAAATGGAGCAGTAACATGGGGCACCACTCTTCGGTGATCGTAAATCATAGACCAACCAAGGGGATCCCGTTTTACAGAAAAAAAATCAACGTGAGGAAAAAACGAAGGGTAAAAACGTCCAAGACCCGATTGTGGTTTGGATAAGATTTTATGGGTATGAAACTAACCGGCGACGGCTTAAAGGTGTCATAGCCATAGAACTCATACATAGCTTCGTTTTGACTTCTAATGGCTCCCGTAACTCTAAACGAGCCAATAGTTATGGCCCTCCGAAGAATCGATATCCATAGGGTGCAACATCTACGATGCAAGTGCAACATCCGTCCAGAATGCCCAAAAAGTGCCGTACGACACTTAAAAATGGGTGCATGGATTTGAAACGGAGCAGTATCATGGAACACCACTCTTCTGCGATGGTAAATCATAGGCTAGCCAAGGGGATCTCGTTTTACAGAAAAAATCCATGTGACGTAAAAACAAAGGGTAAAAAACGTCCAAGACCCGATTGAGGTTCAGATTAGATTTTTTGGGTATGAAACTAAACAGTGATGGCTTAAAAGCTGCCATCACTGTAGAACTCACAGAGATCTTCGTTTTGACTGGTTATGGCTCGCATATCTCTAAACGAGCCAACTGTTATGTCACTCCGAAGAATCGATATCCACAGGGCGCAACATCTACGGTGCATGGTGCAACATCCGTCCAAAAGGCCGAAAAAGTGTCGTACGACTTTTAGAAATGGGTGCATGAATTTGAAACGGAGCAGTACCATGGAGCACCACTCTTTGACGATGGTAAATCATAGACCAGTCACGGGGATCCCTTTTTACAGAAAAATCCACGTGACGAAAAAACGAAGGGTAAAAAACGTCCAAGATCCGATTGATATTCAGATAAGTTTTTTTGGGTATAAACTAACTAGCGATAGCTTAAAGATGTCATAGCCATAGAACTCACAGAGAGCTTCGTTTTGACTGGTTATGACTCTCTTAACTCAAAACGAGCCAACAGTTATGGCCTTTCGAAGAATCGATATCCACAGGGTGCAACATCTACGGTATAAGGTGCAACATCCATCCAAAATGACGAAAAAGTGTCGTATGATTTTTAGAAATTGGTGCATGGATTTGAAATGGAGCAGTACCATGGGGCACCACTCTCTGATGATGGTGAATCATAGAGCAGCCACAGGGATCCCATTTTACAGAAAAAATCCACATGACGAAAAAACGAAGGGTAAAAACGTCCACGTCCCGATTGAGGTTCAGATAAAATTTTTTGGGTATGAATTTAACTAGTGACAGCTTAAAGGTGTCATAGCCGTAGAACTTATAGAGAGCTTCGTTTTGTCTAGTTATGGCTTCCGTAACTCTAAACGAGCCAACAGTTATGGCCCTTCGAAGAATCGGTATCCACAGGGTGCAACATCTACGGTGCAAGGTGCAACATCCGTCCAAAATGCCGAAAAAGTGTCATACGACATTTATAAATGGGTGCGTAGATTTGAAACGGAGTAGTGCCATGGGGCACCATTCCCCGGCGATGGTAAATCATAGACCAGCCACAGGGATCCCGTTTTACAGAAAAAAATCCACGTGACGAAAAAACAAAGCGTAAAAAATGTCCAAGACCCGATTGAAATTCAGATAAGCTTTTTTGGGTATGAAACTAACCAGTGACGGATTAAAGCTATCATGGTCGTAGAACTCACAGAGAGCGTCGTTTTGACTGGTTATGACTCCCGTTACTCCAAACGAGCCGACAGTTATGGCCATCCGAAGAATCGATATCCATAGGGTGCAACATCTCTGGTGCAAGGTGCAACATCCGTCCAAAATGACGAAAAAGTGTCGTACGACTTTTATAAATGGGTGCGTAGATTTGAAACGGAGCAGTGCCATGGGGCACCACTCCCCGGCGATGGTAAATAATAGACCAGCCACGGGGATCCCGTTTTACAGAAAAAATTCACGTGACGAAAAAACGAAGGGTAAAAAACGTCCAAGACCCGATTGAGATTCAGATAAGCTTTTTTGGATATGAAACTAACCAGTGACGGCTTAAAGCGGTCATAGTCGTAAAATTCACAGAGATCTTCGTTTTGATAGGTTTTGGCTCCCGTAACTCTAAACGAGCCAATAGTTATGGCCCTCTGAAAAATCGATATCCACAGGGTGCAACATCTACGGTGCAAGGTACAACATCCGTCCAAAATTCCAAAAGTATCATACGACTTTTAGAAATGGGTGAATGTATTGGAAAAGGAGCAGTGCCATGGGGAACCACTCTTCGGCGATGGTAAACCATATACTTGCCACGAGGATCCCTTTTTACAGAAGAAAATCCACGTAACGAAAAGACGAATGCTAAAAAACGTCCAAGACCCGATTGAGGTTTGGATAAGATTTTTTGGGTATGAACTACATAGTGATGGCTTAAAGCTGTCATAGCCGTAGAACTCACTGAGAGCTTCGTTTTAACTGATTATGGCTCCCGTAACTCTAAACTACCTAACATTTATGGCCCTCCGAAGAATCGATAACCATAGGGTGCAACATCTACGGTGCAAGGTGCAACATCCGCCCAAATTGCCGAGAAAGTGCCATACGACTTACAGAAATGGGTGCACGGGTTTGAAATGGAGCGGTACCATAAGGCACCACACTCCGGCAATGGTAAATCATAGACCAGCTACAGGGATCCTGTTTTACAGAAAAAATCCACGTGACGAAAAATGAAAGGTAAAAAACGTCCAAGACTCAATTGAGATTCAGATAAGCTTTTTTGGGTACGAAACTAATTTTTTAAGTTATAGTACAGCATTTTGTTTTAAGTTATTGGAAGTGGTTTTTTTTAAAAAAAAGAGATAAAAAGGGGTAGTTTCTTAAGTTATAGTACAACATTTTGTCTTTTTTACAGCGTTTAGTTTTAGGCTATTGGAAGTAGTTTTTAAAAAAAAAAGATAAAAAGGGGTAATTTTTTAAGTTATAGCACAACATTTTTGTCTGTTTTACAGCGTTTTGTTTTAAGCTATTGGAAGTAATTTTTTTCTAAAAAAGGTAAAAAGGGATAAATTTTTAAGTTATAGTACAAATTTTTTGTCTATTTTATCGCGTTTTGTTTTAAGCTATTCGAAGTAGTTTTTTTTTAAAAAAAAAAAAGGTAAAAAGGGGTAATTTCTTAAGTTATAGTACAACATTTTGTCTTTATTACACTGTTTTGTTGTAAGCTATTGGAAGTAGTTTTTAAAAAAAAGGTAAAAAGGGGTAATTTCTTAAGTTATAGTAGAGGATTTGCCTATTTTACAGCATTTCGGTTTAAGCTATTGGAAGTATTTTTTTGTTTAAAAGGTAAAAAGTGTTAATTTCATAAGTTATAGTACATCTATTTGTCTATTTTACAGCATTTTGTTTTAAGCTATTGGACGTATTTTAAAAAAAAAGGTAAAATGGGGTAATTTCTTAAGTTATAGTACATCATTTAGTCTATTTTACAGCGTTTTGTTTCAAGCTATTGGATGTAGTTTTTATTTTAAAAAATGTAAGAACGAGTAATTTCTTAAGTTATAGTAAAGCATTTTGTCTATTTTATAGCATTTTGTTTTAAGCTATTGGAAGTAGTTTTTTTTTTTTAAAAAAGGTAAAAAGGGGTAATTTCTTAAGTTATAGTACATCATTATGTCTATTTTACAGTGTTTTTGTTTTAAGCTATTGGAAGTAGTTTTCTTTTAAAAAAGGTAAAAAGGGGTAATTTCTTATGTTATAGTACAACATTTTGTCTATTTTACAGAGTTTTGTTTTAAGCTATTGGAAGTAGTTTTTAAAAAAAAGATAAAATGGGGTAATTTCTTTAGTTATAGTACGGCGTTTTGTCTATTTTACAGCGTTTTATCTATTTTACAGCGTTTTGTTTTAAGATATTAGAAGTAGTTTTTTTAAAAAAAGGTAAAAAGGAGTAATTTCTTAATTCATAGTACAACATTTTGTCTATTTTATAGCGTTTTCTTTTAAGCTATTGGAAGTAGTTTTTTTTTAAAGGTAAAACAGGTTAATTTCTTAAGTTATAGTATAACATTTTGTCTATTTCACAGCGTTTTGTTTAAAGCTATTGGAAGTAGTTTTTTTAAAAGGTAGAAAGGGTTAATTTCTTAAGTTATTGTACATCATTTTATCTATTTTACTGGGTTTTATTTTAAGCTATCGGAAATAGTTTTTTTCTTTAAAAAAAAAGATAAAATGGTGTAATTCCTTAAGTTATAGTACATCATTTTGTCTACTTACAGCGTTATGTTTTAAGCTGTTGGAAATAGTTTTTTTTTTTTAAAAAGGTAAAAAGGGTTAATTTCTTAAGTTATAGTATAGTATTTTGTCTATTTTACAACGTTTTGTTTTAAGCTATTGGAAGTTGTTTTTTTCAAAAGAGGTAAAAAGGGGTAATTTTTTAAGTCATAGTACAACATTTTGTCTATTTTGCCGCATTTTGTTTTAAGCTATTAGAAGTAGTTTTTTTTAAAGTAAAAAAGGGGTAATTTGTTAAGTTATAGTACAGCATTTTGTTTTTTTTACAGCGTTTTGTTTTAAGCTATGGGAAGTAGTCTTTTTATAAGAAAAGGTAAAAAGGGGTAATTTCTTAAGTTATAGTACATCATTTTTGTCTATTTTACAGCATTTTGTTTTAAGCTATTGGAAGTAGTATTTTTTTAAAAATGGTAAAAAGGTGTAATTTCTTAACTTACAGTACAACATTTTGTCTATTTTACAGCGTTTAGTTTTAAGCTATTGGAAGTTGTTTTTATAAAAAAAAAGGTAAAATGGGGTAATTTCTTAAGTTATAGTACAGCATTTTGTATATTTTACAGTGTTCTGTTTTAAGCTATTGTAAGTAGTTTTTTTTTAAAGGTAAAAAGGGGTGATTTCTTATGTTACAGTTTTGCATTTTGTCTTTTTTACAGCGTTTAGTTTTAAGATATTGGAAGTAGTTTTTTTTAAAAAAAGGTAAAAAGGAGGAATTTCTTAAGTTATAGTACACCATTTTTGTCTATTTTACAACGTTTTGTTTTAAGCTATCGGAAGTAGTTTTTCTTTAAAAAAAAGATAAAAAGGGGTAATTTCTTAAGTTATAGTGCATCATTTTATCTATTTCACAGGGTTTTGGTTTAAGCTATTGGCAGTAGTTTTTTTTCTAAAAAAAAAAGGTAAAACGCGGTAATTTCTTAAGTTATAGTACGACATTTTATCTATTTTAAAGCGTTATGTTTTAAGCTATTGGTTTCCTTTTTAAAAAGGTAAAAAGGGGTAATTTCTTAAGATATAGTACATTATTTTGTCTATTTTACCGCGTTTTGTTTTAAGCTATTAGAAGTAGTTTTAAAAAAAAAGTAAAATGGGGTAATTTCTTAAGTTATAGTATGGCATTTTGTCTATTTTATAGCGTTTTGTTTTAAGCTATTAGAAGTAGTTTTTTTTTAAAAAGGTTAAAAGGAGTAATTTCTTAAGTCGTAGTACAACATTTTGTCTATTTTACCGCGGTTTGTTTTTACCTATTGAAAGTAGTTTTTTTTAAAAGGTAAAAAGAGGTAATTTTTTGAGTTATAGTACAGCATTTTGTCTATTTTACAGCGTTTTGTTTTAAGCTATTGGAAGTAGTTATTTTTAAAAGTATAAAAGGGTTAGTTTCTTAAGTTATAGTACAGCTTTTTTGTATATTTTACAGTGTTTTGTTTTAAGCTACAGTAAGTAGTTTTCTTTTTAAAAAAAGGTAAGAAGGGTTAATTTCTTAAGTTATAGTACAATATTTTGTGTATTTTACAGCGTTTTGTTTTAAGCTATTGGAAGTTGTTTTTTTCAAAAGAGGTAAAATGGGGTAATTTTTTAAGTTATAGTATAGCATTTTGTCTATTTTACAGCACTTTTTTTAAGCTATTGGAAGTATTTTTTTTTTAAAAAGTAAAAATGGGGTAATTTCTTAAGTTATATTACAGCATTTGGTCTTTTTTACAGCGTTTTGTTTTAAGCTATTGGAAGTATTTTTTTATAAAAAACGTAAAAAGGTTTAATTTCTTAAGTTATAATGCAGCATTTTTGTCTATTTTACAGTGTTTTGTTTTAAGCTATTGGAAGTAGTTTTATTAAAAAAAGGGTAAAAAGGGTTAATTTCTTAATTTATAGTACAACATTTTGTCTATTTTACAGCGTTTTGTTTTACGCTATAGGAAGTAGTTTTAAAAAAAAGATATAAATGGATAATTTCTTAAGTTACAGTACAGCATTTTGTCTGTTTAACTGCGTTTTGTTTTAAGCTATTGGCTGTAGTTTTTATTTTGAAAAGGTAAAAAGGAGTAATTTCTTAAGTTATAGTAAAGCATTTTGTCTAATTTACAGCATTTTATTTTAAGCTATTGGAAGTTGTTTTTTTAAAAACAAGGTAAATGGGGTTAATTTCTTAAGTTATAGTATAGCATTTTGTCTATTTTACAACGTTTTGTTTTAAGCTATTGGAAGTAGTTTTCTTTTAAAAGGATAAAAAAGGGTAATTTCTTAAGTTATAGTACAGCATTTTGTCTATTTTACATAGTTTTGTTTTAAGCTATTGGAAGTAGTTTTTTTGAAAAAGGTAAAATGGGGTAATTTCTTTAGTTATAGTACGGCGTTTTGCCTATTTTACTGCATTTTGTCTATTTTACAACGTTTTATTTTAAGCTATTAGAAGTAGTTTTTTTTTAAAAAAAGGTAAAAAGGAGTAATTTCTTAAGTCATAGTACGACATTTTGTCTATTTTACAGTGTTTTGTTTTAAGCCATTGGAAGTAGTTTTTTTAAAAGTCAAAAAGGGGTAATTTCTTAATTTATAGTACAACATTTTGTATTTTTTTATAGCATTTTGTTTTAAGCTATTGCAAGTAGTTTTTAAAACAAAAGATAAAAAGAGGTAATTTTCAAAGTTATAGTACAGCATTTTTGTCTATTATACAGCGTTTTGTTTTAAGCTATTGGAAGTAGTATTTTTAAAAAAAAGGTAAAAAGGGGTAATTTCTTAAGTTATAGTACAACATTTTGTCTATTTCACAGCGTTTTGTTTTAAACTATTGGAAGTAATTTTTTTAAAAAAGGTGAAAAGCGGTAATTTCTTAAGTTATAATACAATATTTTGTCTATTTTACAGCATTTTTTTAGGCTATTGGATGTAGTTTTTTAAAGGTAAAAATGGGTAATTTCTTAAGTTATAGTACGTCATTTTGCCTTTCTTACAGCATTCTTTTTTAGGCTATTGGAAGTAGTTTATCTATAAAAAAGGAAAAAGGGTAATTTTTTTAGTTATAGTACAACATTTTTGTCTATTTTACAGCGTTTTGTTTTAAGCTTTTGGAAGTAGTATTTTTTTCTAAAAAAAGGTAAAAAGGGGTAATTTCTTCAGTAATAGTACAACATTTTTGTTTATTTTATAGCGTTTCATTTTAAGCTCTTGGAAGTAGTTTTATTTTAAAAAAGTTAACTTGTAGTACAACATTTGGTCTTTTTTACAGTCTATTTTTTATGCTATTGGAAGTAGATTTTTTTGAAAAAAGGTAAAAAGGTGTAATTTCTTAAGTTATAGTACAACATTTTTGTTTATTTTACAGCGTTTTGTTTTAAGCTATTGGAAGTAGTTTTTTAAAAAAAGGCAAAAAGGGGTAATTTCTTAAGTTATAGTACAACATTTTTTCTATTTTACAGCGTTTTGTTTTAAGCTATTGGAAGTAGATTTTTTTAAAAGGTAAAAAGGGTTCATTTTTTTAAGTTATTGTACATCATTTTATCTATTTTATACGGTTTTGTTTTAAGCTATTGGAAGTAGTTTTTTTTCTTTAAGAAAAAGGTAAAATAGGGTAATTTCTTAAGTTATAGTACAGCATTTTGTGTATTTTACAGCGTTGTGTTTTAAGCTATTGGAAGTAGTTTTTTAAAAAAGGTATAAAAGGGTAATTTCTTAAGTTATAGTACAGTACTTCGTCTATTTTACAGTGTTTTGTTTTAAGATATTGGAAGTTGTTTTTTTCAAAAGAGGTAAAAAGGGGTAACCTTTTAAGTTATAGTACAGAATTTTGTCTATTTTACAGCATTTTGTTTTAAGCTATTGGAAGTATTTTTTTTTTGAAAGTAAAAAAGGAGTAATTTCTTAAGTTACGGTACAACATTTTGTTTTTTTTACAGCGTTTTGTTTTAAGCTATGGGAAGTAGTCTTTTTATAAAAAGGGGTAATTTCTTAAGTTATAGTACAACATTTTTGTCTATTTTACATCGTTTTGTTTTAAGCTATTGAAGTAGTCTTTTTAAAAAAATGGTAAAAAGGGGTAATTTCATAATTTATAGTACAACATTTTGTCTATTTTACAGCATTTTGTTTTAAGCAATTGAAAGTAATTTTTTTAAAAGGTAAAAAGGGGTAATTTCTTAAGTTATAGTACGACATTTTGTCTATTTTACAGTGTTCTGTTTTGAGCTATTGGAAGTAGTTTTTTTTAAAGGTAAAAAGGGGTAATTTCTTACGTTGCAGTCCTGCATTTTGTCTTTTTTACAGCGTTTTGTTTTAAGCTATTGGATGTATTTTGTTTTTAAAAAAAGGTAAAAAGGGGTAATTTCTTAAATTATAGTACACCATTTTTGTCTATTTTATAGTGTTTTGTTTTAATTATTGGAAGTAGTTTTTTTAGAAAAAAAGGTAAAAGGGGGTAATTTCTTAAGTTATAGTACATCATTTTATCTATTTTACAGGGTTTTGTTTTAAGCTATGAGAAGTAGTTTTTTAAAAAAAAGTAAAATGGGTTAATTTCTTAAGTTATAGTACAGCATTTTGTCTATTTTACAGCGTTATGTTTTAAGCTATTGGAAATAGTTTTCTTTTAAAAAAGGTAAAAAGGGGTAATTTCTTAAGTTACAGTACAGCATTTTGTCTATTTTACAGCGTTTTGTTTTAAGATATTGAAAGTAGTTTTTTAAAAAAGGTAAAGTGGGGTAATTTCTTAAGTTATAGTACGACATTTTGTCTATTTTGCAGCATTTTGTCTATTTTACAGCGTTTTGTTTTGAGCTATTAGAAGTGGTTTTTTCTAAAATAAGGTAAAAAGGTGTAATTTCATAAGTCATGGTACGGCATTTTGTCTATTTTACAGTGTTTTGTTTTAAGCTATTGGAAGTAGTTTTTTTTAGAAAGTAAAAAGGGTTCTTAAGTTATAGTACAGCATTTTGTCTATTTTACAGCGTTTTGTTTTAAGCTATTGGAAGTAGTTTTTTTTTTAAAAGGTAAAAGGGTTTATTTCTTAAGTTATAGTACATCATTTTTGTCTATTTTACAACGTTTTGTTTTAAGCTATTGGAAGTTGTTTTATTTAAAAAAAAAGGGTAAAATGAGGTAATTTCTTAAGTTATAGTACAACATTTTGTCTATTTTACAGCGTTATGCTTTAAGCTATTGGAAGTAGTTTTTTTAAAAAAAGGTACAAAAGGGTAATTTCTTAAGTTATAGTATAATATTTTGTATATTTTACAGCGTTTTGTTTTAAGCTATTGGAAGTTGTTTTTTTCAAAAGAGGTAAAAAAGGGGTAATTTTTTAAGTTATAGTACAACATTTTCTCTATTTTACAGCATTTTGTTTCAAGCTATTGGAAGTAGTTTTTTTAAAAGTAAAAATGGGGTAATTTATTAAGTTATAATACAACATTTTGTCTTTTTTACAGCGTTTTGGTTTAAGCTAATGAAAGTAGTTTTTTATAAAAAAAGGTAAAAAGTGGTGATATCTTAAGTTATAGTACAACATTTTTATCTATTTTACAGCGTTTTGTTTTAAGTTATTGGAAGTAGTTTTTTTTAAAAATGGTAAAAAGGGTTAATATCTTAATTTATAGTACAACATTTTGTCTATTTTACAGCGTTTTGTTTTAAGCTATTGGAAGTAGTTTTCTTTTAAAAGGTAAAATGAGATAATTTCTTAAGTTATAGAACGGCATTTTTTCTATTTTACAATGTTTTGTTTTAAGCTATTGGAAGTAGTTTTTCTAAAGGTAAAAATGGTAAATTTCTTATGTTACAGTCCAGCATTTTGTCTTTTTTACGGCGTTTTGTTTTAAGCTATTGGAAGTAGTTTTTTTTAAAAAAAAAGTAAAAATGGTTAATTTCTTAAGTTATGGTACACCATTTTTGTCTATTTTACAGCGTTTTGTTTTAAGCTATTGGAAGTAGTTTTTTTTTTAAAAAAAAACGTAAAAAGGGGTGATTTCTTAAGTTATGGTGCATCATTTTGTCTATTTTACAGCGTTTTGTTTTAAGCTATTGGAAGTAATTTTTTAATAGGTAAAAAGGTTAAAAGTTCTTAAATTATTGTGCAGCATTTTGTCTGTTTTATAGTGTTTTGTTTTAAACTATTGGATGTAGTTTTTTTCAAAAGGTAAAAAGGGGTAATTTCTTATGTTATAGTCCTGCATTTTGCCTTTTTTACAGCGTTTTGTTTTAAGCTATTGGAAGTAGTTTTTTTAAAAAAAGGTAAAAGGGGTAATTTCTTAAGTTATAGTACAACATTTTTATCTAATTTACAGCATTTTGTTTTAAGCTATTTGAAGTAGTTTTTTTTTTGAAAAAAAAGGTAAAAGTGGGTAATATCTTAAGTTATAGTACAACATTTTGTCTTTTTCCACAGCGTTTTGTTTTAAGCTATAGGAACTATTTTTTTTTTAAATAGGTAAAAAGGGGTAATTCATAAGTTATAGTTCAACATTTTGTCTATTTTACAGCTTTTTGTTTTAAGCTATTAGAAGTAGTTTTTTTTTAAAAAGGTAAAAAGAGGAAATTTCTTAAGCTATAGTACCGTATTTTGTCTATTTTACAGCATTTTTGTTTTAAGCTATTTGAAGTCGTTTTTTAAAAAAAAGGTAAAAAGGGGTAATTTCTTAAGTTATAGTACACCATTTTGTCTACTTTACAGCGTTTTGTTTTAAGTTATTTGAAGTAGCTTTTTTAAAAAAAGAAGTTAAAATGGGATAATTCCATAAGTTATAGTACAACATTTTTTCTATTTTACAGGGTTTTGTCTTAAGCTATTGGAAGTAGTTTTTCTTAAAGGTAAAACAGGGATAATTTCTTAAGTCACAGTACAGCATTTTGTATTTTTTACTGCATTTAGTTTTAGGCTATTAGAAGTAGTTTTTTTAAAAAAATGTAAAAAGGGGTAATTTCTGAAGTTATAGCACTGCATTTTTGTCTATTTTACAGCGTTTTGTTTTAAGCTATTAGAAGTAGTTTTTTTTCTAAAAAAGGTAAAAAGAGATAATTTCTTAAGTTATAGTGCAACTTTCTTGTCTATTTTATAGAGTTTTGTTTTAAGCTATTGGAAGTAGTTTTTTAAAAAAAAAGGTAAAAAGGGTTAATTTCTTAAGTTATAATACAACATTTTGTCTTTATTACAGCATTTTGTTTTAAGTTATTGGAAGTAGTTTTTTTAAAAAGGCAAAAGGGGTTATTTCTCAAGTTATAGTACAACATTTGCCTTTTTTACAGCATTTCGTTTTAAGCTATTGGAAGTAGTTTTTTTTTTGAAAGGTAAAATGGGTTAATTTCATAAGTTATAGTACAACAATTTCTCTATTTTGCAGTGTTTTGTTTAAAGCTAATGGAAGTAAAAGTTTTTTAAAAAGGTAAAATGGCATAATTCCTTAAGTTATAATACAGGATTTTGTCTATTTTACAGCGTTTTGTTTTAATCTGTTTGAACTAGTTTTATTCTTTTAATAAAAAGTAAAAAAGGTAATTTCTTAAGTTAATAGGACAACATTTTGTCTACTTTGCAGCGTTTTATTTTAAGCTATTAGAAGTAGTTTAAAAATAAGGTAATAAGGGGCAATTTCTTAAGTTATTGTACTACATTTAGTCTATTATACAGCGTTTTATTTTAAGCTATTGGAAGATGTTTTTTTTAAAAGGTAAAAATGGGTAATTTCTTAAGTTATAGTACAACATTTTGTCTATTTCAAAGCGTTTTTTTAGGCAATTGGAAGTTGTTTTTTAAAAAAAAGGGAAAACGGGGTAATTTCTTAAGTTATGGTACAACATTTTGTTCATTATACAACGTTTTGTTTTAAGCTATTTGAAGTAGTTTTTTTATAAAAAACGTAAAAAGGGGTAATTTCTTATGTTATAGTACAACATTTTGTTTTAAGCTATTGGAAGTAGTTTTTTTTTAAAAAAAGGTAAAAAGGAGTAATTTCTTAAGTTATAATACAACATTTTGTCTATTTTACCGCTTTTTTTAAGCTATTGGATGTATTTTTTTTAAAAAGGTAAAAAGGGAAATTTTTTATGTTATAGTACAACATTTTGTCTATTTTACAGCGTTTTGTTTTAAGCTATTGGAAGTAGTTTTTTTAAAAAAAAAAGGTAAAAAGGAGTAATTTCTTAAGTTATAGTACAACATTTTGTCAATTTTACAGCGTTTTTTAAGCTATTGGAAGTAGTTTTTTTAAAAAAAGTTAAAAAGGTGTAATTTCTTAAGTTATAGTACAGCATTTTGTGTATTTTACAGCATTTTGTTTTAAACTATTGGAAGTAGTTTTTTTTAAAAAGGTAAAAGGGAATAATTTCTTAAGTTATAGTTTGACATTTTGTCTATTTTACAGCATTTTGTCATTTTACAGCGTTTTTTTTTAAGTCATTAGAAGTAGTTTTTAAAAAAAGAAAGGTAAAAAGGGGTAATTTCTTAAGTTATAGCACAAAATTTTATCTATTTTACAGCATTTTATTTTAAACTATCGGAAGTAGTTTTTTTAAAAAGGTAAAAAGGGGTAATTTCTTAAGTTATAGTACAAAATTTTGTCTATTTTACAGCGTCTTGTTTTAAGCTATTGGAAGTAGTTTTTTTTAAAAGGTAAAAAGGGTTAATTTCTTAAGTTATAGTATAGCTTTTTCTTTATTTTACAGCTTTTTTTTTTAAGCTATTGGAAGTAAATTTTAAAAAAAGGTAAAATGGAGTAATTTTTTAAGTTATAGTACAAAATTTTGTCTATTTTACAGCGTTTTGTTTTTTAAGCTATTGGAAGTCGTTTTTTTTAAAAGGTAAAAATGAGTAGTTTCTCAAGTTATTGTACAACATTTTGTCTATTTTACAGCTTTTTGTTATCGGCAATTGGAAGTATTTTTTTTAAAAAAAAGTAAAAAGGGTAATTTCTTGAGCTATATTACAGCATTTTGTTTTTTTACAGTGTTTTGTTTTAAGTTATTGGAAGTAGTTTTTTTTAAAAAATCTTAAGAAAGGGTAATTTCTTAAGTTATAATACAGCATTTTGTCTATTTTACAGCGTTTTTGTAAGCTAATGGAAGTAGTTTTTTTAAAGGTAAAATGGGTTAATTTCATAAGTTATAGTACAACATTTTCTCTATTTTACAACGTTCTTTTTAAAGATATTGTAAGTAGTTTTTTTTTAAATGGTAATAAGGGGTAATTTCTAAAGTTATAGTACAATATTTTGTCTATTTTATAGGGTTTTGTCTTGTGCTATTGTAAGACTTTTTTTAAAGGTAAAAATGGTTAATTTCTGAAGTTATAGTACAATATTTTGTCTATTTTACAACGTTTTATTTTAGGCAATTGGAAGTAGTTTTTATTTAAAAAAGGTAAAAAGGGGTAATTTCTTAAGTTATATTACAGAATTTTGTCTATTTTACAACATTTTGTTTTAAGCTATTGGAAGTAGTGTATTTTTTTAGGAATTAGTGTAGTTTTTTGCAAAGTAAAAATGGGTAATTTCTTAAGTTATAGTACAACATTTTGTTTTAAGCTATTGGAAGTAGTTTTTTTTTTAAAAAAAGGTAAAAGGGGGTAATTTCTTAGTTATAGTACAGCATTTTGTATATTTTACAGCGTTTTGTTTTAAGCTATTGGTAGTAGTTTTTTTTAAAGGTAAAAAGGGGTAATTTCTTAAGTTATCGTATAGTATTTTGTCTTTTTATAGCGTTTTGTTTTAAGCTATTGGAAGTGGTTTTTTTAAAAAAAAGGTAAAAAGGGATAATTTCTCAAGTTATAGTACAACATTTTTTTCTATTTAACAGCATTTTGTTTTAAGCTATTGGATGTAATTTTTTTTAGAAAAAAAGATAAAAATGGGTAATTTCTTAAGTTATACGACAACATTTTGTCTATTTTACAGCGTTTTTTTGCAAAGCAAGCGGGGTGAAATGGTCCCCTGCCATTTTATTAACAACCAAAAAAATCAGAACAACGGATTACATCAATCGGACCACCACATGAGTGACGAAGGCACACACAAAAATTATATGTTACTAGTAATAGAAGGACCAATACATGTTTAGAGGAAGCTTTCCCTTTAAACACCCTATTGTTCCTCTCCAACCACACAAAGTACATTACCTTCTTCAAAATTCTTAACAACTTTCTACTTCTCTCATTCTTCCATCTAGTTGCCTTGAAGATGTTGTACCATTCCATGCATGAGCTTCTCATTGGCCTGTGATAACCATTACATGGCAATATGGAACTCCATAAGTGGAAAGTGAAATCACATTCAAAGTATAAGTGCGTAGCCGTTTCCACCCCAACTCCACAGAACAGACATTTGTCACATTGAAAAACCCCATAGCCTTTGAGTTTGCTTAGGGTCAGGGTACCATTCATCATTACCTTCCACATGTACAGGTTCTCTTTAGGAGCAGAACCATGATCCCAGATACGAGAATGCCAAATAAAAGTAGGCAGTTGCATGGATCGATCAAGTGCCATATAAACATTTTTAATTGAATGCACTCTGTCATTCCAAGTCATATGAGCATCACTGATTTTGTATTTCCTATTATGTATAGCAGTCCATTCAGTTCTTACCACTGCGGAGCTACAATGAGGAAGGGAGACACTATCATCAGCCCAAAACCTAGATAGAGTAGCAGTATTACCAATCCCAGTGGATCTTCTCATCTCATAATCAATTATATTTGCTAAAATGGTTCCTTTTGAAGTCCATGGATCAAACCAAAAAGATATCATGTTGATTTCTTTCATTCTCTGTTGCACCAGAGGTAGAAATAATTGTCTACCTCTCAATATATTTCTCCAAGTCCAGCTACAGTCAGTTGGAGAAGAAATAAACCAGAAGTTGCTTTGACGTATGAGGTATTGCCTACACCAAGAAGCCCATAGATTTTTGTCATTCCTTAATAGCTTGTCAATTCTTGCAGATAGTGTAGCAAGGTTCCAGTTCCTAATGTTTATGATTCCAAGTCCACCTTTTTCCTATGGACAACATAGTTTGCTAAAGGAATTGGAATCATTTTCTTAGAGAAGGGATTACCGTGCCATAAAAAGTGATTTAAAGCTGAGTTAACCATGCTAATGAGTTTGGCTGGGAGAATGAAAATTCTGGCATAATAAACACACATGGAAAAAGCAATGGATTGAACAATCACAAGTCTACCGGCCATCGAAAATCTAGAAACTTTCCAACTAGCAAGTTTGGCAGTAATATTTTCAAATAGTTGTAAGCATTGGAAAGTCCTAATTCTAGAATCACAAAGAGGAACCCCAAGATAATATTCATTATCAGAAAATGGAGAGAGGCCAGACATAGAGTACATTATCTCTTTACCATCATCAGGGAGACCAGCAATTAATAATCTAGATTTACTTCTGTTGATGTTCAGACCAGACAAGGTACCAAAGGTATCAAGAACTTTTATGACCCCAGTAATGGATTTCAAATTGGGATTAGTGAATAAAAGTAAGTCATCTGCAAAAAGGAGAGTGGAAATACTATTCTTCCTGCACAGTGGATGATAATCAATAAGCTTATTGCACATAGCATCTGAAAGAAGAGCAGTGAGCAGCTCCATTACACAGATGAATAGATAAGGGGACACTGGGTCACCTTGTCTAATTCCTTGGGTAGCACTAAAGTATCCAAATATATTACCATTGATACTAAGGGAGTAATTGACAGTAGAAATACATGTATACAGCCAACATAAGAAAGGGATTGGAAAATTCATCTTATGTAGAATGTAAATAATAGATTTCCACTGTAATGTGTCATAGGCTTTCTGAATATCAAGCTTAAGGACACATCTGGGAGAGATGAGTTTCCTATTATACCCCTTCATAAGTTCAGAAGCAAGGAGTATATTATCAGTTATGTCCCTACCTAGAAGAAATGCACTCTGATTAACAGAGATCAAACTATCCAAAGGAGTTTTCATTCTAGCTGCCAATATCCTAGCAATGCACTTATATATAACATTGCAACAAGCAATGGGTCTGAACTGATCAACTGATATAGGATGGTTATTTTTAGGGATCAGTGCAAGTTTAGTAGCATTAATACCCGAGATAAGTTTACTGTGAGCGAAAAAATTCTTAACAGCCTTGATCAAGTCCCCTCCAGTAATATCCCAAGTGACTTTGAAGAAATGGGCATTAAATCCATCAGGACAAGGAGAACTTTGAGAGTTTAATCCAAAGATAGCTTGTTTGATTTCAGAATCTGAAATTTCCTTAATTAAATCAGTAATCATGACATCAGGTATATGAGGGAGTTGATACTGAGTAAATTGATGGTTAGAGATTGAGGGGGCTTGAGACCTCCCAAGGTTATGCTGAAAATACTCCATAAAGGCTTCTTGAGTTGAATCTTGAGTATCACAAGGTTGACCATGCATATCAAGAATACAGAAAATATTTGCAGATGCATGTTGAATTTTTAGACTTTTGTGGAAGGTGGATGAATTTTTATCACCATTCAAGTGCCAGTCCTGTTTTGCCTTTTGCTTAGCCATCTTATCTTCTTCAATGAGAGCTTTAGAGAGGTCCTTAAGCATAGAGCTTTCATTAATAATCAGCTGAGGTTGGTCAGGGCTTCTTTGTATTTCAAGTTTTACCTGAAATAATTTTTCACGTATAGAAGAAGACAAGCTATTCCCATTACCATATGTTTGCTGAGCCCATTCCTTCAGTTGAATCTTCAAATTCTTGAGTTTAGCTTGCACAACAAACATGGGGTTGCCAAAAGTATGATAATTCCATCCATATTTTACAATTTTTGTGAAATCTGGGTGTTTAGACCAGTTATTAAAAAATGAAAAGGAGGATCGTCTTCTCACAGTG
Organism: Allium cepa; assembly: GCA_030765085.1. NCBI lineage: Eukaryota > Viridiplantae > Streptophyta > Magnoliopsida > Asparagales > Amaryllidaceae > Allium > Allium cepa. The sequence continues at coordinate 891,333,279 of CM060931.1, forward strand.
TCCTTATCCCTGGAAATTATGAGAGGGGAATGGTCTGAAAAAGATGGGGGAGGGATAAAGGTAGATAGATTAGGCCATTTGAGGATAGTGGAGTAGTTAGTATAAACTCTATCAAGTTTACAGTACGTTCTCTTCCCATGTTTATTGGAGTTATTCCAAGTAAAGAAAGCACCAGAGTTGGAAGTGGGAATGAGGTTGGCATCATATATGGCTTTGTTAAGAGGTCTTGTCTGGCAGTAGGATAACGGAGTTCCCCCACATTTATCAGAAGAAAGTTGCATGCAGTTCCAATCACCAAGACAAATCCAAGGCAGATTGGACTGCTATAGAGAAGGTAATATGTCAAGAAAGATTTGCCTCTGAGTAGCATTATTGTCAGCATAAACAGAGGCAAGGAGAAAAGTAGATGAAGAGGGGATGTGTATTATTTCAGAATGTATGAACTTCCTGTGGATAGTGATGGGGGTTATGGAAAAGATCATAGGATTCCATAGGATTAGTAATCTACCGAAAGGAGCTTGAGATAAATTGTGAATACTGCTCCAGTCATGTCTAATGTTGGAGAGGGCTTTAATAGTGGTTTCATGATTGAGTTTAGTTTCAGAAATGATCATTAGTTGAATGCTGTGAGAAGAAATAAGGTTGTAAATTTCAAGTTGCTTGTCAATGGAGTTAGCACCCCTAACATTAAAAGCCTATGTTTTCAATCATTGAAAAAATGATGAAGTTGAAGCTCTGGTTTGGACCCCAGATGATGAGTTAACCTTATTATTTTGAGACAAAACTTCAAGCCCAATTTGTTCAATGGAGAAGTTGATACCATTGTCCAAGTCAATTGTGGGTATTTTATTCGTTTTCTTTGGACGACCTTTCTTCTTTTTGGCCGAGGAATCAGGAAAGTTAGGTTGAATAGGGATGAGAATAATTGATGTAGCTGAAGGATTGGTGATGTCATTAAAGATATGATTTGGGAGTGAAAGGGAAGAATAAGGAGAAGCTGGATTGATTTGAATGTTGGGAGTTGTGATTACAGAGGGGGATATTGTTTGTGGAGATACATTGTGCATGTCAGTGCACAAAGAATTGTTGTGCAACTCAGGAATTTGAGAAAAGTGTTGCTGAATATCCTCTTCATTTTCACTAATTTCCTGTAGCACAGAGAATGCATTGTGTGTAGACACTTCACAGTCATCATGAGATGTATTATCAAGTATTGCTTTAATCTTATCAGGATCTATTGTTATATTGTGTATTCCACCAACTTTCTGAATAGTACTGCAATTATCATACTCCAAGACATTCAATGTTTGCTTCATGACATCCTCAGTGGAAATAAGATGTATTATCAAGTATTGCTTTAATCTTATCAGGATCTATTGTTATATTGTGTATTCCACCAACTTTCTGAATAGTACTGCAATTATCATACTCCAAGACATTCAATGTTTGCTTCATGACATCCTCAGTGGAAATAAGATGCTGATTCATTTCAGAGTCTTTGATTGCACTACTGTTAGTTTCCAAGGTAGTAACATTTATTGATTCATTTTGTTCCAGCACTTGTTCTACTGCATCTTCAACATTCCTTTTGCTTAATTGATTCACATTAGTGAGACTGCCTACCTGACCACCTTCCATATCATTATTGCTACTTTTTTCCCTATTTACTTTTCTCCAAAACTTTTGGCCAGCTTTTATACTCTTTTTGCTTCTTACAAAGAAACCCCTTTTATCTTTATCAACCTGATTTTCTTCCACATCCTTGACTTTATGGTCAGCTGAAGCATTACTTGTAGATAAGTTACCAGGCATAACTCCATCTTGTTGATTATTTTTGCTTTCACATTGGTCAGTAACATGACCAAAAGTAGAACATGTAACACAAATTAGAGGTTTCCATGAGTATCAATCTGTTAGGGCAGGAATCATCTCCAATAGATAGGAAGTGAGGCAGTTCTTTATCAGGAGATACTTCAATTAAGCATTTAGCATATTCAAATCTTTTCATCCTTTCATTGTTCTCATCAAAGCAAACAAGCTTCCCAATGTGACATGCTATCCAATTAATACCCATCAAAGACCACAGCATTATAGGAATTCTGTAAAAATGAATCCAGATTGGCACTAATCTCACCTCCGACTGCGCTAAAGATAGTGTTGGATTCCACTTGGTGATGATAAACATCTGGCCACGTATAAACATGGGATCACGTCGCAAAATATTGTTTTTGTCTTCTTTAGAGGCAAATTTGAAATAGTAATTTTGATTATCAAAAAAAATGTCATATGATCCTTTAAGCTTCCACACTTTTTGTAGATGATCTTTAACTGCCAAATAATTAACATTTCCAGCCAAAAAAGATCCAACTAGGCCGCCAGACCATGCCTTTATACCCTCATTCAGAACTTCCTGAGGGGGTTCTAATGAAAAGCCAGTGTAATCAACATCAAAATGCTTAGGAATGTAAGAACCAGCATTCCTAGGTCTCGAGTTAAAGAGAGAGGACCATGAAGCAGGAGGAGCAGATGAAGTGGTGGCACCAAGGGAAGGGAAGTGTTCAGATGGAAAAGGTGGAACAATGGGATTGGTGTGGATCAAAGAAGAGGGAGGAACATCGTCAGGAGGAGGAGGAGTAGGGGGTGGAAGTGGAGAAATGGGGTTGAGATGACTGGATATATGATGTACCACAGCTGGAAGGACAGATGATGAAGAAAGGTTAGAAGATGCAACAATATCGGACTGAAGAGGAAGAGGTGGAATGGACCGGTGGTCAGTTAAAGGACGGAGTGGAGAAGATGTGTTAGGAACGGGAAGTATGGGATTGGAAGAGGAAGGTACGGAAGGGGATGAGAGAAGGACATGATGAGCAGACATTGACGCTTTCAAAAAAAAAGACTTAACTTTATAAAATATATTAAACTTTGGGGCCAAGGAGACTATGTCGCCCTGGCCTTCGGTTAAGCCGGTTTTAAAGTGGCCGTGCACTATGTCTCATTATTGTGACCGCTGGGAATCGAACCGGTGCCACTACAACACAATGTAGCAACTCCACTATGTCGAAACCACTGGACCACTAGAACTTGACATTTTACAGCGTTTTGTTTTAAGCTATAGGAAGTCGTTTTTTTAAAAAAAGGTAAAAAGAGGTGATTTCTTAAGTTATAGTTCAGCTTTTGTCTAGTTTGCAGCGTTTTATTTTATGCTATTGGAAGTATTTTTTTTTCAAAAAAACGTAAAAAGTGGAAATTTCTTAAGTTATAGTACAACATTTTTTTCTACTTTACAACTTTTGTTTTAAGCTATTGGAGGTAGTTTTTTTTTAAATAAAGGTAAAAAGGGGTAATTTCTTAAGTTAAAGTATAACATTTTTGCCTATTTTACAGCGATTTATTTTAAGCTATTGGAAGTAGTTTTTTTTCGAAAAAAAGGTAGAAAGGGGTAATTTCTTAAGTTACAGTACAACATTTTGTCTATTTTACAGTATTTTATTTTGAGCTATAGGAAGTAGTTTTTTAACAAAAAAGATAAAAAGAGGTAATTACTTAAGTTATAGTATAGCATTTTTGTCTATTTTACAACGTTTTATTTTAAGCTATTGTAAGTAGTTTTTTTATAAAAAAAAAGGTAAAAAGGGGCAATTTCTTTAGTTGTTGTGCAATATTTTGTCTTTTCACAGCGTTTTGATTTAAGCTATTGAAAGTAGTTTTTTAAAAAAAGGTAAAAGGGGGTAATTTTGTAAGTAATTGTACATCATTTTGTATTTTTTACAGCATTTTGTTTTAAGCTATTGGAAGTTGTTTTTTTTAAAGGTAAAAAAATCTAATTTCTTAAGTTATAGTGCAGCGTTTTGTCAATTTTACAACGTTTTGTTTTAAGCTATTGGAAGTTGTTTTCTTTTAAAAGGTAAAAAGGGTTGATTTCATAAGTTATAGTACAACATTTTCTCTATTTCACAAAGTTTTGTTTTATGCTATTGGAAGTAAATTTTTTTCAAAAAAAGGGTAAAATGGGTTAAGTTCTTAAGTTATAGTACAACATTTTGTCTATTTTACAACGTTTTGTTTAAGCTATTGGAAGTAGTTTTTGTAAACGTAAAAAGGGGTAATTCGTAAGTTATAGTATAGCATTTTGTCTTTTTTACAGAGTTTTGTTTTAAGCTATTAGAAGTAGTCTTTTTAAAAAAAAGGTAAAAAGTGGTAATTTCTAAAGTTATAGCACAACATTTTTGTCTATTTTACAGCGTTTTGTTTTAAGCTATTGGAAGTAGATCTTTTAAAAAAAAAAAGATAAAAAAGGGTAATTTCTTAAGTTATAGTACAAAATTTTGTTTTAAGCTATAGAAAGTATTTTTTTTAAAAAAAAAAGGTAAAAAGGGGTATTTTCTTAAGTTATAGTACAGCATTTTGTTCATTTTACAACGTTTTGTTTTAAGCTATTGGAAGTATTTTTTTCAAAGGTAAAAAGGGGTAATTTCTTAAGTTACAATACAACATTTTATCTTTTTTAGGCATTTTGTTTTAAGCTATTGGAAGTAGTTTTTTTAAAAGGTATAAAATGGTAATTTCTTAAGTTATAATACAACATTTTTGTCTATTTTACAGCGTTTTGGTTTAAGCTATCGGAAGTAATTTTTTTAAAAAAAGGTAAAAATGGGTAATTTCTTAAGTTATAGTATAAAAAAATTTCTATTTTACAGCGTTTTTTTATGCTGTAGGAAGTATTTTTTTACAAAAATGGTAAAAACGGGTAATTTGTTAAGTAATAGTGCATCGTTTTGTCTGTTTTACAGCATTTTGTTTTAAGCTATTTGATGTAGTTTTTTTTTTAAAAAGGTGAAAAGGTGTAATTTCTTAAGTTATAATATAGCATTTTGTCTATTTTACAACATTTTATTTTAAGCTATTTGAAGTAGTTTTTTTTAAAGGTAAAAAGGGGTAATTTCATTAGTTATAGTACAACATTTTGTCTTTTTTACGGCGTTTTGTTTTAAGCTATAAGAAGTAGTTTTTTTAAAAAAAAAACGTTAAAAGAGAGGTAATTTCTTAAGTCATAGTACATCATTTTTGTCTATTTTACATCGTTTTGTTTTCAGCTATTGGAAGTAGCGTTTTTAAAAAAAAAAGGTAAATGGGGGTATTTTCTTTAGTTATAGTACAACATTCTGTCTATTTTACAGCGTTTTGTTTTAAGCTATTGGAAGAAGTTTTTTTTTAGAAAAGGCAACAATGGGTAATTTCTTGAGTTATAGTACAACATTTTGTCTATTTTACAGCGTTTAGTTTTTACCTATTAGAAGGAGTGCTTTTTTTAAAAAAGGTAAAAAGGGTTAATTTCTTAAGTTATAGTACAACATTTTGTTTATTTTACAGCGTTTGGTTTTAAGCTATGGAAGTAGTTTTTTTTAAAAAAAGGTAGACAGGGGTAATTTCTTAAGTTATTGTACAGCATTTTTTCTGTTTTACGGTGTTTTGTTTTAAGCTATTGGAAGTAGTTTTTTTTTAATGTTAAAAGGGGATAATTTCCTAAGTTATAACACAGCATTTTGTCCATTTTACAAAATTTTGTTTTAAGCTATTGGAAGTAGTTTTTTTTAAGAAAAAGGGTAAATAGGGGTAATTTCTTAAGTTATAGTACATCATTTTGTCTATTTTACAGCGTTTTGTTTTAAGCTATTGGAAGCATTTTAAAAAAAAAAGGTAAAAAGGGGTAATTTCTTATGTTAGAGTACATGATTTTGTCTATTTTATGACGTTTTGCTTTAAGCAATTGGAAGTACGTTTTTTTTAAAAGGTAAAAAGGGGTAATTTCTTAAGTTATAATACAACATTTTGCCTATTTTACTACGTTTTGTTTTAAGCTATTGGGGGCAGGTTTTTTTTTAAAACAGGTAAAAGGGGTAATTTCTTAAGTTATTGTACAACATTTTGTCTATTTTACAGCGTTTTGTTTTAAGTTATTGGAAGTAATTTTTTTTCAAAAAAGGTAAAATGGGGTAATTTGTTAAGTTATAGTTCAACATTCTGTCTATTTTACAGCGTTTTGTTTTAAGCTATTGGAAGTAGTTTTTTTAAAAAGGTAACAAGGGGTAATTTGTTAAGTTATAGTACATTATTTTGTCTATTTTGCAGCGTTTTGTTTTAAGCTATTGGAAGTGGTTTTTTTTTAAAAAAAGGTAAAAGGGGTAATTTCTTAAGTTACAGTACAACATTTTGTCTATTGTATGACGTTTTGTTTTAGGCTATTGGAAGTCTTTTTTTTATAAAAAAAGGTAAAAGGGGGTAATTTCTTAAGTTATAGTACAACATTTTGTCTACTCTACAGCATTCTCTTTTAAGCTATTGGAAGTATTTTTTTTTAAACTGTAAAAGAGGTAATTTCTTGAGTTATAATAGAGTTTTTTCTCCATTTTACAATGTTTTGTTTTAAGCTATTGGAAATAGTTTTTTTAAAAATAGGTAAAAAGGGGTAATTTTTAAGTTATAGTACAACATTTTGTCTATTTTGTAGCGTTTTGTTTTAAGCTAATGTAAGTTGTTTTTTTGTTAGAAAAGGTAAAAAGGGGTAATTTCTGAAGTTATAGTACAACATTTTTTCTATTTTATGGCATTTTTGTCTTAATTTATTGGAAGTAGTTTTTTTAAAAAAAAGGTAAAGGCGGGTAATTTCTTAAGTTATAGCACAGCATTTTTCCCATTTTACAGCGTTTTGTTTTAACCTACTGGAAGTAATTTTAAAAATAAAAAGGTAAGCATGGGTAATTTCTTAAGTTATAGTATAGCGTTTTGTCTATTTTACAGCGTTTTGTTTTAAGATATTGGAAGCAGTTTTCTCTTTTTAAAAAACGGTAAAAAGGAATAATTTCTTAAGTTATAGTATAACATTTTGTCTATTTTACAGCATTTTGTTTTAAGCTATTGGATATAGTTTTTTTTATAAAAAAAGGTAAAATGGGGAAATTTTTTAAGTTACAGTACAACATTTTGTCTATTTTACAGCGTTTTGTTATAAGCTATTGGAAGTAGTTTCTTTTTTTAAAAAGGTAAAAATGGGTAATTTCTCAAGTTATAGTACAGCATTTTGCCTATTTTACAAAGTTTTCTTTTAAGCTATTGGAAGTAGTTTTTTAAAAAAAAAGGTAAAAAGGGGTAATTTCTTAAGTTATAGTATAGCATTTTGTCTATTTTACAACGTTTTGTTTTAAGCTATCAAAAGTAGGGTTTTTTTAAAGCAGGTAAAAGGTGGTAATTTCTTCAGTTCTAGTACAGCATTTTGTCTATTTTAACGCGTTTTGTTTTAAGCTATTGGAAGTGGTTTTTTAAAAAAAAGAAGGTAAATGGGGGTAATTTGTTAAGTTACAGTACATCATTCTGTCTATTTTACATCGTTTTGTTTTAAGCTATTGCAAGTACTATTTTTTTTTTAAAAGGTAAAAAGGGAAATTTTTTTAAGCTATAGTACAACATTTTGTTTATTTTACAACGTTTTTCTCTAAGCTATTGGAAGTGGTTTTTTATTAAAAAAAGGTTAAAAGGGATGATATCTTAATTATAGTACAGTTTTTGTCTATTTTACAGCGTTTTGTTTTAAGCTATTAGAAGTAGTTTTTTAAAAAAAAAAGGTAAAAAGGGGTAATTTCTATAGTTATAGTACAACATTTTGTATTTTTTACAGCATTTTGTTTTAAGCTATCAGAAGTAGTTTTTTTTTTAAACAGGTAAAAGAGGGTAATTTCATAAGTTATAGTACGACATTCTGTCTATTTCACAGCGTTTTGTTTTAAGCTATTGGAAGTAGTTTTTAAAAAAAAAGGTAAACGGGGTAATTTGTTAAGTTATAGTGCAACATTCTGTCTATTTTACAATATTTTGTTCTAAGCTATGAGAAGTAGTTTTTTTAAAAAAATACGTAAAAAGGGAAATTTTTTTAAGTTTTTGTACAACATTTTGTCTATTTTACAGCATTTTGTTTTAAGCTATTGGAAGTAGTTTTTTTTTAAGAAAAAGGTAAAAAGGGGTAATTTCTTAAGTTATAGTACAATATTTTGTCTATTTTACAGCGTTTTGTTTTAAGCTATTGAAAGTAGTTTTTTTAAAAAAGGGTAAAAAGGGTAATTTCTTAAGTTATAGTACAACATTTTGCGTTTTTTACAGCATTTTGTTTTAAGCTATTGGAAGTAGTTTTTTTTTAAACAGGCAAAAGTGGGTAATTTCTTAAGTTATAGTACAACGTTTTGTCTATTTTACAGCGTTTTGTTTTAAACTATTGGAAGTAGTTTTTTTTAAAAGGTAAAAGGGGGTAACTTGTTAAGTTATAGTACAACATTCTGTCTATTTTACAGCATTTTGTTCTAAGCTATGGGAAGTTATTTTTTTTTTAAAAAAAAGATAAAAAGGAAATTTTTTAAGTTATAGTATAACATTTTGTCTATTTTACAGCGTTTTGTTTTAGGCTATTATAAGTAGTTTTTTTTAAGAAAAAAGGTGAAAGGGGTAATTTCTTAAGTTATATTACAACATTTGTCTATTTTACAACGCTTTGTTTTAAGCTATTGGAAGCAATTTTTTTTAAAAAAAAAGGTAAAAAGGGGTCATTTCTTAAGTTATAGTACAACAATTTGCCTATTTTATTTTAAGCTTTTTGAAGTAGTTTTTCTTAAAATAAGTAAAATGGGTAATTTCTTAAGTTATAGTATAACACTTTATCTATTTTACAGCGTTTTGTTTTAAGCTATTGGAAGTAGTTTTTTTTAAAAAAAAAGGTAAAAGGGGGTAATTTGTTAAGTTATAACACAGCATTTTGTCTATTTTACAGCGTTTGTTTTAAGCTATTGGAAGTAGTGTTTTTTTTGGAAAAAAAAGTTAAAAGGGCTAATTTCTTAAGTTATAATACAGCATTTTGTCTATTTTACAGCGTTTGTTTTAAGCTATTGGAAGAATTTTTTTAAAAAAAGGTAAAAAGGGGAATTTTTTAAGTTATAGTACAACATTTTGTCTATTTTATAACATTTTGTTTTAAACTATTGGAAGTAGTTTTATTTTAAAACGGTATAAGGGGTAATTTCTTAAGTTATAGAATAGCATTTTTTCTATTTTAAAGCATTTTGTTTTAAGCCATTGGAAGTAGTTTTTTTAAAAAGGTAAAAATGGGTAATTTCTTAAGTTATAGTATAACATTTTGTTTATTTTACAACGTTTTGTTTTAAGCTATTGCAAGCAGTTTTTTTATAAAAAAGGTAAAAATGGGTAATTTCTTAAGTTATAGTACAACATTTGGTCTATTTTACAACATTTTGTTTTAAGCTATTTGAAGTAGTTTTTTTAAAAAAGGTAAAAAGGGGTAATTTCTTAAGTTATAGTACAACATTTTGTCTATTTTACAGCATTTTGTTTTATGCTATTGGAAGTAGTTTTTTTTAAAAAAAGGTAAAAAGGGGTAATTTCTTAAGTTATGGTGCTGCATTTTGTCTATTTTATGCCGTTCGTTTTAAGCTATTGGTAATAGTTTTTTTAAAAAAAGGTAAAAAGGGGTAATTTATTAAGTTATAGTGCAGCATATTACAACGGTGGAACACAGTTGTAAAAGATATATTACAACGGTGGGACAACAGTCGTATTTTAAGAAGTTGTAAAGACTATCAATTTTTTGCAACTGTGTTCTTTAGTTGCATATAACCGTTGTGATATTATATATTACAATTGTTTCTTACCCTTGCAAATAACCATTTTACAACTGTTGGTAACTCTTGTAGATATGTAACATTTCGTGTTGTAGCAGGTATGACAACTGCTAGATAACTGTTGTGGTATACTTTAATTACAACCACATCAATTGCAATTTAAACCCAAAAATATAATTGCATGCACCATTTAATAATTTACCAAAACTATAAATATAAATAACTGAATCAAATTCATTCATAAATATTAATATTTATGTAATTCTAACAAAACACAATACATACCAAATAAAACAATCTAAAGTATTCGTTCACATCACCGACTAAAACAGTACCAAAACAACATTCTCACATAACCATTCCAAAATAGGATACAACACAAAATACATAAGAAAGATAAAGTTTTGTATCGCAAAACACATACCCTAAGGAAATACACTAGTCGAAGGCAACGAAGTCTTTATGCCAAGCCACGGTCGATCCAACCGCTTCTCCAATAGTACACATCTTGGAACTCGGCCTCCACAAGAAAGCTTCCGGATCCACCGCCACATCAACCCAAACTTGACAACCATCTAGTCCTAGTTTTTTAAAATGCACCAAACAATTAGGATCAGTGGATACTACCGTTCCTTCTAACATTATAATAACACCTTAAGATTATAGACAAACATAGCCAAAACTGAGCACTCACTCTCTTGGTTGTTTACTTTCCATTTTTCCACTAAAGCTGAAAACAAAGCATGATGTTTGGATGCCTGAGTCAACCTCCAACAGCAGTCACCCAAAACCTAGCAAAACTTAACCTGAAATTATCATGTAAGATCGTCATGATTTTGCCAATATATTCTGAAATAAACATTATGCACAACGTATATGTATACACAAGCGCACGCTATACACACATATAAGTCCAATAAAAATAACCAATCAAAAAAAGATGATATAGGACAGATAACCATTGTGATTAATTATAAAGAATATAACTCACAAATATTACATGATATAAGAAAACAAAACTAAAAAAATCAATATATGCCAATACAATCTAAAATCAAACAACTAGTAAATGCTACCATTGCATGCCAATACAAACTAAATTTGAGTTTAGATAATCATAACTAATAATATTACCATGACATGCTAATACAAACTAAAACTAAGTTAAAAATTGAATCTGGTCCTGCTTCTTCCTTTGTCTTCTAGACATATTCGAATAGAAGTTTATAATATATCTAACGGTTTGGTTCTACTTACTTTATTTTTGATATATACACAAAATATCATAAAGGTTGAACAATCTAATCAAGCTATTTATAGAGCTATGTATCTAAATTTTGAATTAATCCAAGTCAGTTAATAATAGTTAAGTCAGTTAGTACTAGTTATTATCACACTACAGCACGCTAATTGACTTGTCTATAAAGTCTTAAATCTTATCTTCGTCCCAAACGAAGCTTGTGACCTACTTATAATGACTATTGCCACAAACTAGGTCATAAATGACCTGCTTATATAGTCTTATATCTATCATTTAAAAAAAAACGTTCAAACTGATATTTTATCAACCCAATGTAAGCAGTACCATTTCATCATTATCTTTATGCCTGAAACATCGTACTTACAATCCACCTGAAACATGAAGTAGTCATCAGTAAGAAAACAACTGATAACAACATATTTTTATGCATGAGGACAACAAACTAGACAGAGTTAAAGACTTATGAATAATAAAGCATGCATGAAAACTAAGAACAACTAAGATACGGTGTAGATCTAACATTACTAAATAAAATGCACTGGTTGCTCCTAGCTATCCGATCTATAAGTGAACTACTATTTGGGTTTTCAGACATAACCGGTGATGTACTCTTTTACTCTTCAATTGGTTTTGGACATTCACCCTTGATGCTCCAACTTAAGTTAAGTAACATATATAATATTGGAAGGAAAAACAAAAGTTGCAAATGAGAAGGTTGATCAAACCTGTGATGCCCATTGATGCACCAAAATTCCCTTCCCGCTTTTTCCAATTCTCTCTTCAAAATTGTCCGGCAACCATTCTTTCCTGAACCCTACTTGTTAACCCCACTGAAGCTTGGGCCGACTCATCAGATAAAGCATTAAGCGACTCAGAAGATTTACGACTCACCATGAGTCGTTAGCGGTTCAAGTGTGCAAATCAGAAAGCCAAGTACAATTAACTCGCGTACGACTCAATGACCGAAGAAGGAACTCACCGACTCATATGATCTAGGTCCGACTCATCAAAGACCGGCTCAGCTAGTCTCCGACTCAACTGTTGTGCGACTTATGGAAGTTTCTGACTCAGCGACTCATGACTCAGCGACTCATGACTCAACGACTCATGGTTCAACGACTCAACAGGTTCGCGACTCATCCTAAGGAACGACCTAAGGAATGTCATGACTTATGGACACCTACGACTTATGATAAGTCGAGTACGACACATGCTAATATGAGAGGAGTTATGATGAGTTGACTCGGGAACGACTTATCTCTTGGGAACAAGCCAGCAGTTCGGCCTTGAGTTAACATGGGGCGACTCACCATGACTCGTCCCCGACTCAAAATCGTTGAGTCGTAACCCATCGCCACAATGCCTAGGAAAATTGACTCGGACACGACTCAAGACTTGTCATGAAATCCAGCAGAGGAATAAGCCATGAAGAGGGGAAAGGTTGGTTTTATAAGTCAACCACGACTTAGCCTGACTCGGGGACGACTTAGCTTGAGTCGGTCATGACTCAGGACTTATGCGCAGAATTCATGTCCAAGCTTGCCTATAAATACATAGCCACCTCCAACATTCAAGGGACTTTTGGCACATTCTCTTCACACACCGTTACCTTGCTGCATTGAGAACTTCATCAACACTTAGAGCTTCCAAGATTAGAGGAATACATCAAAGAAATTCACGAAGAAACCATACATCTTCAACATGAATCTAAGAACTTTAATCGACATTGAAGCTTAAGACTTGTTCCAAATCAATTGTAACTTGAAGTGTATTGTACTTGAGAAGAATTGTATCAGTTTGTAACGGGATTATTAGTAAAAGTACTTAGAGTGGACGTAGGCTATACCCTTAAGCCGAACCACTATAAAATCGTTGTTGTTTACTGCTTTTCTGCTATTACTTGCTTGTAATTCTTTCCCGATCTATCGGGTGGTGCTTTCACAACTACACTTTACACACCGGGGTGTTAGCGTTCACATTTTAGCGTTCACATTTTAGCGTTAACATTTTTGGTGCTTTCACTGAGAATTGAACTCAGGAAAACTGTCATCATTGCTTCGCAGAGATTTGAAGAAAGAATTTCCCTAAAAACCAGAAGTCTATCTGAGATTATGGCTCCTGGAAGGAAAAGTAGATCTATCAGATCTGGAAACATTCAAGAGGGAACCTCCGCTTCCCCTGTACCTAATCAACCCACTCCGTCTATTGGAGTTACGAAAGCAGAGTTGGATGCTGTGATTCTAGGGCTAAACCAGCAGATAAACGCCCAAAATGCACAATTAGAGGCTCAAAGTGCCCAGAATGCTCTGATTCTGAATAAATTGAACGATTTACTTGGGGCAAACAATCAACCAGCTTGTAATGAAAGGAACTGTGCTGGCAACATTCATGATGTTAGTGAAAGGAATGCTCCTGAAAGGGCTACTAGTCCCTTTGAGCAGGCAGTTCCTGAGGCTGGTGGATCTAAAACTCGGCATGATGAGGAATATCTTTCTGGAATGGTCCGGCAGATCATGAAAGAAAGTATGCAAAGGGTTGAAGATGAGAAGGAATGGGGTTTCGCTCCAAGTAAAACTCCGTTCACTGAAAAAATCTTGAAGGCGGAATTTCCAAGGAAGTTTGTCCCTCCGACTATTCCAGCTTACAAAGGGACAAGTGATCCGAATGAGTTCTTGTATAAATATGATTGGCACATGACAAGTGCCAGGGCCTCTGATGAAATAAAATGTCGATATTTCCCCGTATACCTGGAAGGTGTGGCTCTACTATGGTTCACCAAGTTGCCAGTCCGATCTATCGATCAGTATTCAGACTTGACCAGAAAATTCAAGGAGCAGTTTAGACTATATGCTTCGAAGGCCAAGGACATTATGTCACTATCGAGTTTAGAGCAGAATCCTGGTGAGTCTATCAGATCCTTCTTGAACCGCTTTAATATAGCACTGGCTGAGGTGGACAATGCTGAACCACGAATGATATTGACTTATCTGATGAGGGCTATTGATAAGTCAAGCGAATTTGGGAAATGGTTAAATATGAAGGAGCCAACCTCTCTCGAAAAGTTCTACAAAAAAGCAGATGAATTCATTCGCTTGGAAAGCCGTCCTTTACCAGTAAAGACGGTGTTGGAGAAAGCAGAAGACAACACTGTCGCTCCACGCAAGAATGAATCGGTGGGGCAAAAAAGGGAGAATAATAATGGGAAGAAACAGGGTAATCTGAAGAAGCCCCGATCCTTCAAGCCATCAGAATATACTCCATTATCACATACACCGGAGCACATCTACCTGGCCACTAAAGATTCCGTCGATTTCCCTAAACCTATCCCTTTGAGAACCGGGAAAAAAGCCATACAGAGTGGGAAATTCTGCCGCTTCCACAATCAACCCGGTCATGAAACTGATGAATGCCGCCAGTTGAAAAATCTGATTGAAGAGTTGCTAAGAGAAAACAAACTGCAGCAATTCGTGAAGAAAAATAGCAACAATCCTGCATCGTCAAGTCAGGGGCAACAGGCTCCTGTTCATCAGCCTAGGACAGGTGAGAAAGCTACGGGACATGAATCTGGAAGGCCCGTTATCAATGTCATTACAGGAGGGCCTCACCCAGCTGGCAAGAGCTGGGGTGAGATGGAGAGATATTCCAGGGCTTTGAAATATGCTCCAGCCGAAGAAGACGTCTTTGTTTTAGAAGACACTACGCCCCTGAAACAACAGAAAACTTTCAGCGACGATATTGTTTTCAGAGCTAGAGATTCCACAGGTATAGAAGCTCCTACCCTAGATCCCTTGGTCATCTCGGCTGGTATTGGACCGGCCATTGTCAGAAGAGTCCTCATTGACTGCGGAGCATCATGTAATATCCTCTTCAAGAAGACATTTGACCAGATGAAAATCCCTATGATTGATGTACAAGCCTCATCACAGAAGATCGCTGGCTTCACTGGGGAGCCAAAACAACCAATTGGGACCATCGATCTGCTTGTAGAACTTGGGGAAGCAGAAAGGAAAGTGGTCCGCAAGCAAACATTTGTGATTGTCGATGAGTTTTCTGCTTATAATGCTTTTCTTGGCCGTCCAACACTCGCAGCATTCAAAGCTATCCTAGCCCCGTGGTGCCTCACTATTAAATTCCCTACTGACAATGGAGTAGGAGTTATAAAAGGGGATCAAAATGCTGCGCGAGAATGTTATTTGACAGAGCTGCGAGAGTCAAGAAAAAGAGAAATGGGGAAGGATGCGGCAACCCCAGTCCGCATCAAAGAACCAGCCTTGTAGCAATTACGGGGCGGACCCTGCACTGGCGAGCACAGCAGGGCACGGAAAGAAATGGATCCCAGAAAAGCCAGTGCAGGGGAGAATAGAGTGGTACCGGTGGAAACGACAGTTCCGGTACCTGTTGACCCGAAGGACCCAAATAAGGTGTTGAATGTGGGTTCACAGCTTAATGTGTCAATTCAGAATGTCTTGATATCTTTCCTGAAAGCAAATCTGGATGTCTTTGCTTGGACTCACGCCGATATGTGTGGAATATCTCCAGAAGTTGCAGTACACGCTCTGAATATTGACCCAAAGTTTACGCCAGTTAAACAGAAAAGAAGAACCCAAGGTCCAGAAAGGTCAGCAGCATTAAAAGAAGAAGTTGATCGACTCATAGAAAATAACTTCATCAAAGAATCTACATATCCGAATTGGGTTTCAAATCCTGTGTTGGTCAAGAAAGCTAATGGAAAATGGAGAGTGTGCATTGATTTTTCTGATCTAAACAAGGCTTGCCCCAAAGATTGCTTCCCATTACCCAGGATCGATCAACTGGTAGACGGAACTGCGGGACATGAATTGTTATCTTTCATGGATGCCTACTCCGGTTATAACCAAATCATGATGCACGAGCCGGATCAGGAGGATACAAGCTTTATCACAGATGTTGGACTTTATTGCTACAGAGTTATGCCCTTCGGATTTAAAAATGCAGGGGCAACCTACCAAAGACTTGTTAATGCTATGTTCAAACCGCAATTGGGCAAAACTATGGAAGTCTACGTCGACGACATGTTAGTGAAGTCCAGGAAAGCAGCGGATCACATTGAACACTTAGCAGAAATGTTCGCAGTCCTCCGGAAATACAGAATGAAACTTAACCCTCTGAAATGTACATTTAGGATCGAGTCCGGAAAGTTCTTAGGTTTCATCGTCAGTGCTAGGGGCATTGAGGCTAGTCCAGCTCAAATTACTGCCTTGAAAGAAGTTAAAGCTCCTAGAACGAAGAAGGAATTGCAGAGTCTCAACGGAAAGGTCGCCGCCCTGAGTCGGTTCATTTCCAAAGCCACTGATAAATGCATCCCATTCTTTGACGCCCTGAAGAAAGGAAAGAAGAATTTTGAATGGACTTCCGAGTGCCAAAAAGCCTTCGATGAGTTGATCCGTCATATGGAAACGCCTCCAATACTTTCTAGGCCAGGCAATGGTGAGGATCTTCTTATATACTTGGCAGTATCATCTCATGCTCTAAGTGCAGCGCTGATACGGGAAAACAAAAGGATTCAACATCCGGTTTACTATATCAGCAAAAGACTCACTGGGGCAGAGCTGAATTACTCCAAGTTGGAAAAACTTGCCTATTGCCTACTAGTTGCATCAAGGAAACTGAGGCAATATTTCGAAGCTCATCCTATCAAAGTACTCACTGATCAACCTCTAAAGCAAGTCCTATTTCGCCCTGAAACTTCGGGTCGCCTTCTAAAATGGAACATTGAACTCAGTCAATATGACATCACCTATCACCCCCGAAAAGCAATCAACGGACAAGCTTTAGCTGATTTCATTGCAGAATTCACAGAGAAAGATAATGGTGAGGAAGAAACGATCAATGATTCCCCAATCCAGTGGAAGATGTATGTTGATGGCGCAAGAAATGACTACTGTTCTGGAGCCGGAGTGGTACTTGAAACTCCTGAAGGTCGATCATTATGTTATGCATTAAGATTGGAATTTCCTTCAACAAACAATGAAGCAGAATATGAAGCTCTTATTGCAGGACTGAAAATCGCTAAAGAGCTAAACATTCGAGCATTACAGATCTTCAGTGATTCTCAGCTTATTGTATGCCAAGTCAAGAAGGAATTTCAAGCAAAAGGTGGAAACCTGCCTTCCTACTTGTCAAAGGCTTGGGAACTCCTATGTGAACTTGATCACTATTCAATAAGCCACATTCCTCGGGAAGAGAACATGAAGGCAGATTCCCTCGCAAAGTATTCAAGTTCTGGTGAAGCTCAACTTTTGGGATTGGTCCCTGTAGAAGTCCTTTCAGCACCGAGTATAGACGAGATGGATATAGACTGGATTGTGAATGTATCTCAAGAACAAGAGTCATGGATGACTCCAATACTGGACTACCTACTCAGAGGTTCTCTGCCAGAGAATTCGATAGAAAGACGAAAGCTGCTAAGGAAAGCCTCTCGCTATGTAATTCAGGATGGCCGATTGTACAGACGGGGATTCTCAATGCCATTGCTGCGATGTGTATCCCGGGAAGAGTCCAAGACAATCCTAGCTGAGGTGCATGGAGGAGAATGTGGTGATCATTCAGGTGGTCAAACATTAGCAAAGAAAATTCTCCGATACAGATATTTTTGGCCAGAAATTAATCGAGATGCTGCAGATTACTCCCGAAAATGTGACAAATGCCAAAGATTTGCCAAAATTCCTAGAGCACCTTCTACCGAACTCACACAGATGGTCAGTCCATGGCCATTTGCAATTTGGGGAATGGATCTCATTGGGCCGCTACCAACTGCTAAATCAGGGATTAAATATGCTATTGTTGCAGTTGATTACTTTACTAAATGGGCTGAAGCTGAACCATTGGCTACTATCACTTCTAAGAAAATGATAAGCTTTGTGACCAAGAATATCATTTGCAGATACGGTGTGCCTCAGAAAATAATCACAGACAATGGTACTCAGTTTGAAAGCGAGGAATTCCAGGATTTTTGCAAACGATTCAAAATCCAGAAAAGCTTTTCGGCAGTAGCTCATCCGCAGGCAAACGGGCAAGTGGAAGCAGTGAACAAGATCATCAAATCAACCATCAAAAAGCAACTCGAAAGAGCAAAAGGTGGTTGGGTCGATAAACTACCACTTGCACTATGGGCATACAGAACTACTCACAAAACTGCAACTGGGCATACTCCTTTTTCGTTAGCATACGGATCGAAAGCAATGATCCCGGTTGAAACAGAGGTCCCTTCACACAGAAGAATCCATTTCAATCAAGCAGAAAATGAGAAGCTACAACTTGAAGCGCTGGATCTCCTTGATGAAAAAAGAGATGAAGCTAACCTCAGAGTTGCAGCTCATCAGCAAAGGATAGCCAGACATTTCAATTCCAAAGTTCGTCAACGCAGCTTTGAAATTGGAGATCTAGTCCTGAAAAGAATTATGACCGCGACAGGTGTGTTTGGGCCAAATTGGGAAGGACCGTATGTAATAGGTCAGAAGCTTCTTGACGGCACATTCAAGCTCACCACTGTTGATGGAGATCAAATTCCAAGGGCATGGAACAGCAACCATTTGCGTCCATACTTTACTTGAAAATTTTGTTGAAACATTGTAAAAAGAATTATGAATGTATGATTCTTGTAATTGAAAGCAATTGTGAAACTGATGCAAGTAAATAATGAAAGAATATAAAGTGGATGTAGGCCCAATTTCATGGCCGAACCACTATAAATCTTGTGTTCCTTATTATTATTATATGTTTGCTTTGTTTTCGATATAAAAATACATAAAATGTATTGCTGAAATGTCGATTTAAATTTTTGCAGACAATGGAAATAAAACTTGCGCATAATAAGACCGAGTGATTCCCACCATCATTCAACAAACAAATTTCAAGTCATAAAGGCCCCGAATTCAAATCCTAGATAGGAAAATACTTCAATTGAACGGCTTATGATTTCGATAGAAACGAGCCCTTGCTAATAAATTGAGATTGTTTGAACGAACAAACATCCAATTAGGAAGCTAGTGCCCGTTCTCACGAACTTGCCTGACAATGAAGTACGCTTCCTTGGATTAAACAAGCCACTTGCGAGAAAAGGGGAATGAAAACTTGAAAAAAAAAAAAAAAAAAAGAGGATCGCTGAAAAGGCATAAGCAAGTGAACAGAGGAACAACCAAAGCTACCATCAGCAGCACAAGTCCTCTTCGGAGGCGCAACTCTTCGAAGGATAAAAGACCTCTAATGGGTCATACGCCACAAAAAAGAAAGTTCTCTACTCAACAAAAAAGATTGGAGGAGTCATGACCCTCCAACCATGAGAGAGTAACTTCCAGGCGATGAAAACCCTCTCTGAGGCACATTTCACCAGGAGTTGAAGTGTTATGACCGCTCTTCGGAATTTCACTTCACCAGAGTTGAAATGCAAAAAAAAAAAAAAAAAAGCCCTCTTCGGAGGCCCATTTCACCAGGAGTTGAAGTGTTATGACCGCTCTTCGGGATTTCACTTCACCAGAGTTGAAATGTAAACAAAATAAAAGCCCTCTTCGGAGGCACATTTCGCCAGGAGTTGAAGTGTAACAACCGCTCTTCGGAATTTCACTTCACCAAAGTTGAAATGCAAAAACAAAATAAAGACCTTCCTGAAAGCCCACGTTTCACCGAGATTGAAATAAAACTTCCAAGTGTTGAAACGTGAAAAGGCTTTCTTCAAAGGCACAACTCTTTGGAGGTACACGTTTCACCGAGATTGAAATAAAACTTCCAAGTGTTGAAACGTGAAAAATCCCTCCTCAGAGGTACAACTTTCTATATAAAAAAAAATCCTCATCAGGGGCATACTTTAACTTCCGAAGAAAGAGTAATTTACCTATTCTGGGGAATAATCTTCCTCGGAAAAAAAGAAGAAGAGAGAAAACGAGAGAGAGGGAGTTAAAGTACCCTTCAGAGGTCCGCTTTACCGCATAAAAGAATTCACTTGGTAAAAAATGTACTTAAGCAAAAGAAAGAAGTGATTTCTTCAAAGGTCGAAGCGCAGAAACTTATACAAAGAGGGTTGTACTTTGCAAAAATTTTCTTTAAAGAATAAAATAATTATTCTTTAGCAAATATGAGTGCAAGTCCCCTCGAAGTATAGAATATTGCAGCAAACTTATGGAATGGGGCAATATAGTATAATTACACACAATATGGTATAGCCAAACCAGCAAAAGGTAACGCTCAAGTAACATGCCATAAGCTCGCTGCAATATAGTGTAAATAAACTTGTGCAAAAAATAAATAGTAAATGCATTCTCAAATTCAAACAGAAGTTTGTACAAACGAAAAATCATTTTATTCAACTATAATGTAGATACAGGTTTCAAAATAAAAGCGGGGGCCGGTACCCGCACAACTCTCGGCCAGTTCATACAAAAGACAAAAAGCTAAAGTCTTCACTTCTTTTTACTGCCTTTGGACCCTTTACCCGGCCGAATGACCAGCTTTTCAGGTCGGCCAGTGGGTATAAGGGAGGAAGGAGAGGTAGGCGCAGCTGGCCCAACTTCTGGCTCCTCTTCAGTGGCAGTGATTATCTTCCCTCTCCTCTTTGACGCTCCTTGCTTCCTTCTCCTCTTCGAGGAAGACTCACTTCCTGGAGTGACAAGTTTAGATAGAGTTATGTCGTCAGAAGGAGTCCGCTCCGGAGATATGTCGCCCCCCTCAAGTCCCTCATCTTTCTGCTCTTGCGAAGCAATGGGATCATCCAGGCCATGGAGAGCCTCTATTTGTTCCTCCTGTGATCCATGCTGCGAAGCAGAAGGAGGAGCCACCTGAAGAGATGGAGGAGGGATTACCGGAGAAGTAGAGATTTGAGCAGTGCTTGATACTTTTTCTACAGAAGAAAAGAGGTTAAAGTCAGTAAAGAGAGGAGATGAAGGTTCACCAATGAAGTCAGTAAAGAGAGGAGATGAAGGCTCATCAAGGTTGAGAAAATAGCCAAGGAGCTCATGAAACTCATGCGAAATAAATGAGTAACCCACTTGAGCAGAATTGACAGTAGCGAGATTAACAGTGAAATTACCTGGAGAAGCTGGTTTCCTGATATCGACTTCATAAGCTTGCGCATCAGCGCTCTCATCACCCTCGTCTCCACCCTGTATGCTTGTAATCTCAGTGGTAACTTTGGTGGGAGATGCAAGATGGGAACTGGAACCAATAATGTCGACTTCAGACGAAGAAGGTGGCTGGACTAGAGTAGTTGAAGTGGTTTTTCCCAGCCGGTCCCCTTCCGTCACTTCAGTTCTTAATTTGGCAAGTTGTTCCTTTCCCTTGGCAAGGGCAGCGCGAGCGTCATCATCAAAATAATGCCTTTCCAGGGCTGATTCGTCATAACCAGCACCTTCAGCACCAAGCATCTCAAGGGCGGCCTCCCACACTTCAGCTAAAGTGATTTCATACTTGGGACCAAGAAAAGCGAGGCTTCCACGCCCCAAGACGCTATGCAAGTAGAAGTCGAATAATGTTGAGCCGAAGCTGTTTTTGGTCGCCTCATGAGATTCTTCGGCTGCGATTTTGCCGGCGACAGCCTCATCACGCTCCCTTTCAGTTTTGGCAAGCTGAAGCTTAAGCATTTGTATCTCCGCCTCCTGGGAGTTGTTTTTCTTTCGAAGCTCAGCAATATCAGAGACATAGCCTTCACTGATTCTTTTTTGTGCTTCGAGCCTGTCTTCGGCATCCCTTTGGCTAGCGTGAGCGTCTCTCACTTGTTTCAGGAGCACTTCTTCTTTTTGAGAATATGAAGTAGAGGAAGCAGCAAGCTCATGTTTCAAATTCTCAACCTTTGCTTCGAGCTCCTCATTGTAGGAAGCAATGCTCCTCATTTCGGTATCATGTTGCTCCAGGACCTTTTGCCATTCAGCCTTGTCGTTTTCCATAGTGAGCATGGCCTCTATGTTGGCACGATTAATTCTCTGAAGCTCATCAACAAGCTTCTGCCAGTTTGACATCCTCTCGATATCGAGTTTGACGGCGTCGAGATTTCGTAGCATGGCAGGCTTGTCAATAGGGACCAGGTCAAGGTCGAACCTTACACCCTTTAAGCACCACTGTGGAAAACGACTTTGTAAAGTGGCTGGACCCGGTCCAACTTGAAATTTGGGCCTGCTTATTATCGTTTGAATGTCTGATTTCCCAAGAGCGGGAGAGTCAGAAGGAATGTCGAGCGAGGCAGGAGTAGTAACTTTCTCAGGAGTAGTAGAGGCCTGCTTTTCACTGTGACGGGCTCGTTTGCTTAAGTCTTCACCCATGTGACCTTTTCCTCGATCGTCATGAGTTTTTCTCTTGTGGGAGTCATCGTCTTTTTGCCAAGAATCATGGCGCTCTTCTCTCTCCCTTCTTTCACGACGTTCTTCTTCAGTCCTCCTTTCATGAGCCTTTCGGGCAGCCCTTTCTTCATCAGATTCTCTGTAGGAGGGAAAGTAACGCCTATAATCGTATTGACCACGCCCCCCGTAGCGTTGGAAATCCTGATAATATGATCCGCCGCGTGTCATTGAAGGATCTGAAATAAGAAAAGATAAGCTTTAGAAATCTTTAAAGTATGAGAAGATAAGTGCATAAATGTGCTGGAAAATCCTTAGTTGTGTGTGAAGTGCAAACTACTCGCGTTGGACTAACGAACCACTCCTCAGTTGGGGGGAAGTAATAGATCCCACTGTCGGTGACAATTCTTGGGATAAAGGAGTTGGAGTCTGTTGGAGGGCAGATGTCGCTTCAATCATCGGGGGTACAGTTTTACCACAGGCAGGGTCATCTTTAAAGAGCTCTTGGGAAGTGACGATTATGTCACTTAAATCCCCAAAGACGTCATCACCATCATGCCCAACCTAATTCCCTCCATCAGCTCCTTTGTCGGCACTCTTCCTGGTTTGGGAAAGGGGCTCCTCTTCTTCTTCAATTATGGGAGCAAGTACGGGCTTTTCGGAGGGTCCCGCATCGTCTCTTGGAGTAGAGCACTTTACTAGTAAGGTTTCTGCAGAAATTTCTCCTCGCATGTGCTCTTTAGTGGAGATCGGAAGATCAGGAGTTTTCACCGGAGAATCAGGAACCTCCGTTGGAGCTTCATGAGGCTGAGTAAAGCGAGAGGGATGGAGGAGTCCGTATTGATGTAAAAATTCATCGTTTAGCAGAAACTTTATGCTCCTCTCTTCTACCGGCACGGCATTTAATCTTTCAAAAATTTGCTTAAGACTTGGGTCCCTAGCAGGGGGTGGAAGTGCTAAAACAGGAAAAGAATGAAATTAGCAACTGAGAGTTCAGATCTCGAGAAAGTTTCAAAACGGAAAAAGTAAAGACAGGAAATCTTACTTCCCACTCTCCAGATGGCATAAAACCCTGGAGGGCAGCGAACAAAGAAAAACTGATTCAAAAATCCGTGAGCGCTTTCGGAGAGATCAGTAATAAGTTTGCGGTTTCGAGCGCTTCTTATAACCACGATGGAGGGATGGTCTTTAATTTTCTTGAATGAGCAAAAATAGCAGATCTCCCCGAAGCTTGGTAATCGATCCAAAACTCTCCTAAATAGAACACATAACCCCATCAGAATGGCGTAGCCATTGGGGTGTAATTGGAATGGAGAGATAGACAACCGAAGCAGGAACTGTTGAAGAAAGTCATTAAAAGGAGGAATAGCGCCGTTCAAGCACATTTGGCGATTAACAGCAACAAAGCCAAGAGGGGGCCTATCCGCGGTGTCATTTGGCCCCGGAAGTAAGACGTCAGCATCATCAATGCCAAACTGGACGCGCAGTTGGTTAAACACCCGCTGATTCAAAGTTGTGGATGTTCTCTCCGGAGGGTTGTCTACAGGGATAGCTACTGGGAAGACATCTTCAGCCTGGCCCATCGGCTCTTCTTGATGAGAGGCCATTCTACATAAGCAACTGGATGATCAAATGCGAAGGTGCGCGTTTCCTAAAAAGTGTGAAGTGTTGTGCAAGGCTAATAAAAAGTGACAAGTATATTTAACTGGAATTATACTGATCGATGCTTGATCGATTGTAAACATTTCAGAACTTGTTAATCTAAAGCTCAAGCATAATATTAGTGCAAGCGGGTCGATTTCTATTGACTATTTCAGCATTGCTTTGGTATTTTGTTTGAAATTGATAAGTTAAAGGCACTTCATACACACAATTTATTCAAGTTAATCATCTATTGTTAACTAATCTGTCATTCGATGTGGGCAGTCAATGACAAGTATATTCGTCCCAGTTTTCTGTGAATGTTGTATTGAACAGGTTATTAGCCTGCAAGTCAAAATAACCTGTGAATGAGTGCAATAAAATTCAACAGTTCGAAGTTAATGCAATGGTCCAATGTTCAAACAGAATTTACACAAGTCATAACCCATCAACGGTTCAAAAGTTCTGAGTCGGCAGTGCCCTAAGTAATGAGTCGTGGAGATAAGGAGATTATCTCCAAGTCTTATCTCGGCAACGACTCAAGGCTAAGTCTTATCTCGGCAACGACTCAGGGCTTAGGTCGTGGAGTATGTTAAAGGAGCTCTGGTTCAAAATAATAAGGAAATCTCTAAGTTTTATCTCGGCCGCGACTCAGGGATTCTGTCTCGGTCGCGACTCAAAGCTCAAGTTGAGGAGCATGATGAGTCGTGCCATGATTAAATCGTGAGGGTCACTGGGTCATACGAAAGGAGCCGAGTCAAACCTACAGCAGCATTCGAATCAACCATCTAACCCATTAACACAATAAACTCTCAATCTACAACCCTAATTTTGTCGCGTCAGTGGATCGCCTCGAGTTGCAAATCATTGAATCAGACAATCCTCAATCCATCAATGATTAGAGCAACCTAACTCGCAAAGCTCAAGGGGATAAATTGAAGATAAGGACGGTGCGCACAGGGGAATGATGATCGACAATCAGAAAGGAGGCGAAATTGCTTACGTGGTGTGATGTCAGAGATGATCGGAGGAGATTTTTAGTTGAAATTGCTTTTGGGAGCTTGGAGATGTGTTAATGGCGGAAAACAACTCACGAGATCGGTAAAAGAAGAAGAAGATAAGAGTGACGATTCATGCTATTTATATACCAAGGTAGTAGGATATGAGTCGGCACACGCGGGGTAAGATAAGTCGAAGCACGCGACCTACGACTTAGGCGTGTGCTTCGAGGGGCAAATGTTAACCCCACTGAAGCTTGGGCCGACTCATCAGATAAAGCATTAAGCGACTCAGAAGATTTACGACTCACCATGAGTCGTTAGCGGTTCAAGTGTGCAAATCAAAAAGCCAAGTACAATTAACTCGCGTACGACTCAATGACCGAAGAAGGAACTCACCGACTCATATGATCTAGGTCCGACTCATCAAAGACCGGCTCAGCTAGTCTCCGACTCAACTGTTGTGCGACTTATGGAAGTTTCTGACTCAGCGACTCATGACTCAGCGACTCATGACTCAACGACTCATGGTTCAATGACTCAACAGGTTCGTGACTCATCCTAAGGAACGACCTAAGGAATGTCATGACTTATGGACACCTACGACTTATGATAAGTCGAGTACGACACATGCTAATATGAGAGGAGTTATGATGAGTTGACTCGGGAACGACTTATCTCTTGGGAACAAGCCAGCAGTTCGGCCTTGAGTTAACATGGGGCGACTCACCATGACTCGTCCACGACTCAAAATCGTTGAGTCGTAACCCATCGCCACAATGCCTAGGAAAATTGACTCGGACACGACTCAAGACTTGTCATGAAATCCAGTAGAGGAATAAGCCATGAAGAGGGGAAAGGTTGGTTTTATAAGTCAACCACGACTTAGCCTGACTCGGGGACGACTTAGCTTGAGTCGGTCACGACTCAGGACTTATGCGCAGAATTCATGTCCAAGCTTGCCTATAAATACATAGCCACCTCCAACATTCAAGGGACTTTTGGCACATTCTCTTCACACACCGTTACCTTGCTGCATTGAGAACTTCATCAACACTTAGAGCTTCCAAGATTAGAGGAATACATCAAAGAAATTCACGAAGAAACCATACATCTTCAACATGAATCTAAGAACTTTAATCGACATTGAAGCTTAAGACTTGTTCCAAATCACTTGTAACTTGAAGTGTATTGTACTTGAGAAGAATTGTATCAGTTTGTAACGGGATTATTAATAAAAGTACTTAGAGTGGACGTAGGCTATACCCTTAAGCCGAACCACTATAAAATCGTTGTTGTTTACTGCTTTTCTGCTATTACTTGCTTGTAATTCTTTCCCGATCTATCGGGTGGTGCTTTCACAACTACACTTTACACACCGGGGTGTTAGCGTTCACATTTTAGCGTTCACATTTTAGCGTTAACACTCCTTTTATATCAAAACCACATGGTTGCCTAATCACCCAAATAAACTCTATATTAGTCTCCTCCAAAGCTAATGCTAAATCCATCATCTGTGCAGTAATGATCGTGTTTTGTGAACCAAACGATATGTAAAGCACCGAACTTTCCAATTTCTTATCCAACCATCCTTGAACATAATCAACGGAACGTGAATGTGAAAGCCCAACCAAGGGCCCAACTGCATAAATCGGCACCTCAAACAACCGCTGCTGCATTTTTAACCCTAAGGGCTCCAACTCTCTAACCGTGCTCACAAGTATTGCATCTGAAAGCTTGCAAAATGCTATCTGCCTTTTGTAAAACAATGAATCACGATCGTTGCCATCCACATTTAATGGGAAAGGCGTGAGTTGTGTTTTATGTAATCTGATTTCTGGAAAGTTTGGAAGCGAAAATTCATCTTCAGTTGTCTTACTGTTGAAAACAAAATTATATATAATCAGCGCAAATCCTAAGCAGGCCACAAAGTGGACTCAACTACCTACGTCAAGCATATATTTACCTTTGTGGACTATGGAGACTGAGAGAGAGAAAAGTAGCATTTCCATAAGCGCTGGTGGTGACCAACACAGTGTGAAATATGCCCAATTTATGAGAAGATTCAACCGTCCAGGCTAGGAAATGATCGGCAATGATACATTGCACTAACAACTAGCTAAAGAATGTAGTGTAAGCATATTAAGATATGAACTAAAGAACACACATAAGATACGGTAAAAAAACAACAGGTAATATACAAATTTCACATATAAAAAATGATAGTATAGGCTAAGTCATCTAAAGCATTACTAACAACTAGCTAGGATACTCCAAAAACCAACAATATGACGGATCATTGAAATAATATCTTAGACTATGTGACTATTTTTTAAAATAGTTTAAAAAAATGTATTGTAATCACATTCCCTTTTAAATCTGATTCTTAAAACTAAACATACAAATCTGATAATATTATTTGAAAACAATCTCAAAAATAATATAGGAAAATAAAATGAGAATATATAATAGAAAATTCTGCAATTTCCAAACTCAAATTGTAAAAATGAAAACACTAGTACTGAATTGAATTCATATAAGACTCCAACACCTTCAGCCTTACATTTTAAAAACCGTTGATGAATAAGCATAAGCTTAATGAGCATCACAACTATACCTATTTGATCCGAAGTTAATGATGCATATGAATGAAGGAAAGTGTGCAAACCTAAGCTAAAGCAGAAGCTAATGATACTCAGGCAAGCAGTACATAGGAAAGTGATGCGTAGAAAAAGGGCGACTTGCCTAAATTTACAGTTCATTGGTATATACATTTAACAGTGCCAAAAATAATTTTGTTCTTATGGAAAAAAAACTCAAACACTCCAAATGATAAACCAAACCAAACACACTGATCCAAAAATATAACCCAGAAAATTGTTCTGCTTGAATTATCAACCCAAAGAAAATGAAAATGCGAGCGTTGTAAGCTATTTCATAAAACCTGTACATGCAAGTAAAGACTTATGTAAAATTGAAATCGGTATGAAAAATGAAATAATCATCAACTGAAGGAAACTCAAAACGTCAAACTCTATGCCTGAAAACTTCTTTACTGGAGTAAAATTGAAATCTTATGTAACATAAAACATGCAAGAAAACAAAGGGAAGTATACATCTCCGTTTAAACAATTCAGACAATGATCCTAAATAATTTAAAAGTCCTGAGTAAAGATGAAACTCTATTTATAACCAAACACTCTACCACCCTGGTTGCATATTGAAATATGCCAAATAATTACTAACAGGTTATATCAAGTATTTACTATGATATTTTAATTATAACAAATATATTAAGAATTTACTAAAAAATAAAAGCTAAAAACTAAAAACAATATTTATAACTTACATAGATAACAAAGAAGAAGAAATTTTGTAGATACAATAATGAAGATTTCTAACAATCGTTAAAATAGCTAACGTAAACAAACTTAAAACTGAGATTAAATGCCTGAATACACTTAAAAGTAGCAACTACCAAGCAATTGAAGTTTAATACCTGCAAGCCTGAATATGCCTGCAAACTAAAAATATTATACATGCTCTGTTCAGCTGGGTAAAACCAGACACCAGAGATCATGTTATAAGCACTGAGTCTGATTTAGAAAAGTTAGGATTTTGAAAATCTAAACTTGAAAATAATCTCATCAACCCTGTATCGTCTTACATAGACCAAAACAAGTCATTGCAAATATAAAAAATGAAATCAAAACCCAAAACCCAAATCTGACATAGATCGAAAATTCTAGAAATCGCAAAATCCAAAACCCAAATCACGAATCTTGATACTCCTTGAACACACACACAAATGCAATTAGAACACTCAATTAGAACAAATAGAACGAAATGAATATAACTTAAGCGTATGATATCAGTAGTGGTTTTGAGGACCGAGCACGTGAACGCGAGGAAGAATACGGAAATAGCAAACGATATCAGCATCGGTTTTGAGGATCAGATTAGGTTTTTTTGGAAGTTAGGGTTTGCGAATTGAAGCGGCAGTGAGTTTAGTTTTGGAAACTTTTTCCCTAATTAATGAATTGAGCGGCCAATGAAAATGGGGAGGGAAGTTGTAACTTTTTTCCCTAATTAATGAATTGAGCGGCCAATGAAAATGGGGAGGGAAGTTGTAACTTTTAGGGGTAGGAAACTAATGTTAGAGGACAACTAACAAACAGTTGTTATAAATAGTTTTTTATAACTGGCGTAGATAAGCAGTTGTTAAAAAGGCATATTACAACAGATATGCAAATAGAGTTGTTAAAAATATATATTCTACAACTGTTAAAGATGAACAGTTGTTACAAATTACTTATTACAACTGTTAAAAATGAACAGTTGTAAAGTGAAGGTTGTAATATGATTGTTTTGTTGTAGTACAGCGCATTGTCAATTTTACAGCGTTTTGTTTTAAGCTACTAGAAGTAGTTTTTTTTTAAAAAAAAAAAGGTAAAAATGGGTAATTTCTTAAGTTATAATACAACATTTTGTCAATTTTACGGCTTTTTTTAAGCTATTGGAAGTAGTTTTTTTTAAAAAAAAAAAGGTAAAAAGGGGTAATTTTTAAGTTATAGTACAACATTTTGTCTATTTTATAGCGTTTTGTTTTAAGCTATTTGAAGTAGTTTTTTAAAAAAAAAAGGCAAAAGGGGTAATTTCTTAAGTTATAATACAGCATTTTATCTATTTTACAACGTTTTGTTTTAACCTATTTGAAGTATTTTTTTAAAAAAAGGAAAAAAGGGGTAATTTCTAAAGTTATAGTACCACATTTTTTCTCTTTTACCGCGTTTTGTTTTAAGCTATTGGAAG
This sequence comes from Allium cepa, assembly GCA_030765085.1. Classification (NCBI taxonomy): domain Eukaryota; kingdom Viridiplantae; phylum Streptophyta; class Magnoliopsida; order Asparagales; family Amaryllidaceae; genus Allium; species Allium cepa. The sequence continues at coordinate 891,362,968 of CM060931.1, forward strand.
TAGTTTTTTTAAAAAAAGAGAAAAAAGGTGTAATTTCTAAAGTTATAGTACAGCATTTTGTCTATTTTACAGCGTTTTGTTTTAAGCTATTTGAGGTAGTTATTTAAGAAAAAGGTAAAAATGGGTAATTTCTTAAGTTATAGTACATCATTTTTTCTATTTTACAACGTTTTGTTCTAAGCTATTGGAAGTTTTTTTTTTTTTTTAAAAGGTAAAAAGAAATAATTTCTTAAGTTATAGTACAGCATTTTGTCTATTTTACAGCATTTTGTTCTAAGCTATTGCAAGTAGTGTTTTTAAAAAAAAGGTAAAAGGGGGTAATTTCTTAAGTTATAGCATAGCATTTTGTCTATTTTACAGTGCTTCGTTTTAAGCTATTGGAAGTAGTTCTTTAAAAAAAAGGTAAAAAGGGGTAATTTCTTAAGTTATATTACAAAATTTTGTCTATTTTACAGCGTTTCGTTTTAAGCTATTGGAAGTAGTTTTTTTCTAAGACAGGTAAAAGGGGGTATCTTAAGTTATAGTACAACATTATGTCTATTTTGCAGCGTTTTGTGTTATGCTATTGGAAGTAGTTTTTTAAAAAAAAAGGTAAAAAGGAGTAATTTGTTAAGTTATAGTACAACATTCTGTTTATTTTACAGCGTTTTGTTTCAAACTATCGGAAGTAGTTTTTTTTTAAAAATGTAAAAATGGGAAATTCTTTAAGTTATAATATAGATTTTTTTCTATTTTACAGCGTTTTTTTTAAAGCTATTGGAAGTAGTTTTTTTTTTTAAAAGGTAGAAAGGGGATATTTTCTTATATTACAATATTTTATCTATTTTGCAGCGTTTTGTTTTAAGCTACTGGAAGTAGTTTTTTTAAAAAAAAAGGTAAAAAAGAGTAATTTCTTAAGCTATAGTACAACATTTTGTCTATTTTACAGCATTTTGTTTTAAACTATTGGAAGTAGTTTTTTTTTTAAACAGGTAAAAGAGGGTAATTTCTTATGTTATAGTACAATATTTTGTCTATTTTACAGCTTTTTGTTTTAAGCTGTTGGAAGTTGTTTTTTCCAAAAAAAGGCAAAAGGGGTTAATTTATTAAGTTATAAAACAACATTCTGTCTATTTTGCAGCGTTTAATTTTAGGCTATTCTAAGTAGTTCTTTTTTAAAAAAAAGGGAAAAGGGGAAAAAAATTAAGTTATAGTATAGCATTTTGTCTATTTTACAGGGTTTTGTTTTATGCTATTAGAAGTAGTTTTTTTAAAAAAAAAAAGGTAAAAGGGGTAGTTTCTTAAGTTATAGTACAACATTTTGTCTATTTTACCACGTTTTGATTTAAGATATTGGAAGTAGTTTTTAAAAAAAAAAGACAAAAAGGGGTAATTTCTTAAGTTATAGTACATCATTTTGTCTATTCAACGGCGTTTTATTTTAAGATATTGGAAGTAGTTTTCTTTTAAAAACGGTAAATAAAGGGTAATTTCTTAAGTTATAGTACCGCATTTTGTCTATTTTACAGCGTTTTGTTTTAAGCAATTGGAAGTAGTGTATTTTTAAAAAAGTAAAAAGGGGTAATTTCTTAAGTTGTAGTACAGCATTTTGTCTATTTTACCGCATTTTGTTTTAAGCTATTGGAAATAGTTTTTTTTTTTTAAAAAAAGTAAAAAGGGGAAATTTTCTTAGTTGTAGTACAGCATTTTGTTTCTTTTACAGCGTTTTGTTTTAAGCTATTGGAAGTTGTTTTTTTTAAAAAAAGGTATAAGGGGTAATTTCTTAAGTTATAGAATATCATTTTGTCTATTTTACAGCGTTTTGTTTTAAGCTATTGGAAGTATTTTTTTTAAAAAAATGGTATAAATGTGTAATTTATTAACTTACAATGCAACATTTTGTTTATTTTACAACGTTTTATTATAAACTATTAGAAGTTGTTTTTTTTTTCAAAAAAAGGTAAAAGGATAATTTCATAAGTTATAGTACAATTTTTGTCTATTTTACAGCTTTTTGTATTAACCTATTGGAATTAGTTTTTTTTTAAAATAAAAAGGATAATTTCTTAGTATATCATTTTGTCTATTTTACAGCTTTTTGTTTTGAGCTATTGGAAGTAGTGTTTTTCTTAAAAAAAGGTAAAAGGGGGTAATTTCTTTAGATATAGTACAACATTCTGTCTATTTACAGCGTTTTGTTTTAGGCTATTGGAAGAAGTTTTTTTTAAAAAAAAGGCAAAAATGGGTAATTTCTTGAGTTATAGTACAACATTTTGTCTATTTTACAGCGTTTTGTTTTTTGCTATTAGAAGGAGTGTTTTTTTTAAAAAGGTAAAAAGGGGTAATTTCTTAAGTTATAGTACAATATTTTGTTTATTTTACAGCGTTTGGTTTTAAGCTATTTGAAGTTGTTTTTTTAAAAGGTAACAAGAGGTTATTTCTTAAGATATAGTACAACATTTTGTCTATTTTACAGCGTTTTTTTAAGCTATTGGAAGTAGTTTTTTTTAGAAAAAAAGTAAAAGGGGCAATTTCTTAATTTATAGTAAAGCATTTTTCTATTTTATAGCGTTTTGTTTTTGGCTAATGGAAGTAGTTTTTTTTAAAAAAAAAAAGGTAAACAGGGGTAATTTCTTAAGTTATAGTATAGCATTTCTTCTGTTTTACGGTGTTTTGTTTTATGCTATTGGAAGTAGTTTTTTTTTAAAAGGTAAAAGGGGGTAATTTCCTAAGTTATAACACAGCATTTTGTCCATTTTACAAAGTTTTGTTTTAAGCTATTGGAAGTAGTATTTTTTAAGAAAAATGGTAAATAGGGGTAATTTCATAAGTTATAGTACATCATTCTGTCTATTTTACAGCGTTTTGTTTTAAGCTATTGGAAGCGGTTTTTTTTAAAAAAAGGGTAAAAAGGAGTAATTTCTTATGTTATAGTGCATCATTTTGTCTAATTTACAACGTTTTGTTTTAAGCTGTCGGAAGTAGATTTTTTTATAAAAAAGGGTAAAAAGGGGGAAATTTTAAGTTATAGTATAGCATTTTGTCTATTTTACAGCGTTTTGTTTTAAACTATTGGAAGTAGTACATGATTTTGTCTATTTTACAACGTTTTGTTTTAAGAAATTGGAAGTATATTTTTTTTAAAAGTTAAAAGGGGTAATTTCTTAAGTTATAGTACAACATTTTTTCTATTTTACTACGTTTTGTTTTAAGCTATTGGGAGTTGGTTATTTTTAAAACAGGTGAAAGGGGGTAATTTCTTAAGTTATAGTACAGCATTTTGTCTATTTTACAGCATTTTGTTTTAAGTTATTGGAAGTAATTTTTTTTTCAAAAAATGTAAAAGGGGATAATTTGTTAAGTTATAGTACAACATTCTGTCTATTTTACAGCTTTTTGTTTTAAGCTATTGGAAGTAGTTTTTTTTAAAAAAAGGTAAAAAGGGGAAATTTTTTAAGTTATAGTACAACATTATGTCTATTTTACAACGTTTTTTTCTAAGCTATTAGAAGTAGTTTTTTTTAAAAAAAAGGTAAAAAGGGGTAATTTCTTAAATTATAGTACAACATTTTGTCTATTTATAGTGTTTTGTTTTAAGCTACTGGAAGTAGTTTTTTTTAAAAAAAAGGGAAAAGGGGGTAATTTCTTAAGTTATATTACAAAATTTTGTCTATTTTACAGCGTTTTATTTTATGCTATTGGAAGTAGTTTTTTTATTTAAAAAAAAGTAAAAGTGGGTAATTTCATAAGTTATAATACGGCATTTTGTCTATTTTACAGCGTTTTGTTTTAAGCTATTGGAAGTAATTTTTTTAAAAAAGGTAAAAGGGGGTAATTTGTTAAGTTATAGTACAGCATTCTGTCTATTTTACAGCGTTTTTTTTAAGCTATTCGAAAGTACTTTTTTTTTAAATAAAGGTGAAAAGGTGAAATTTTTTAAGTTATCGTACATAATTTTGTCTATTTTACAGTGTTTTGTTTTAAGCGATTGGTAGTACTTTTTTATAAAAAAAAAGATAAAAAAGCCTATTTTGTTAAGTTATATTAAAACATTTTGTCTATTTTACAGCGTTTTGTTTTAAGCTATTGGAAGTAGTTTTTTTTATAAAAAAAAGGTAAAAGGGGGTAATTTCTTAAGTTATTGTGCAGCATTTTGTCTATTTTACAGCGTTTGGTTTTATGCCATTGGAAGTAGTTTTTTTTAAAACAAGAAAAAGAGGGTAATTTCTTAAGTTATAGTACAACATTTTGTCTATTTTACAGCCTTTTGTTTTAAGCTATTGGAAGTAGTTTTTTTAAAAAAAAAAGGTAAAAGGGGGTAATTTTTTAAGTTATAATACAACATTGTGTCTATTTTACCGCGTTTTATTTTAAGCTATTGGAAGTAGTTTTTTTAAAAAAAAAGGTAAAAAGGGAAAAAAAAAATTAAGTTATAGTACAACATTTTGTCTATTTTACAGCGTTATGTTTTAAGCTATTAGAAGTGGTTTTTTTAAAAGAAGGGTAAAATTGGGTAATTTCTTAAGTTATAATGCAGCATTTTGTCTATTTTACAGTTGTTTTGTTTTAAGCTATTGGAAGTAGTTTTTAAAAAAAAAAAGTTAAATAGGGGTAATTTCTTAAGTTATAGTACAGCATTTTGTCTATTCTACAGCGTTTTGTTTTAAGCTATTTACAATTTTTTTATTTTAAAAAAACGGTTAAAAGGTGTAATTTCTTAAGTTATAGTACAACATTTTGTCTATTTTACAGCGTTTTTTTAAGTTATTGGAAGTAGCGTTTTTTTTAAAAAAGGGGTAATTCTTAAATTGTAGTACAACATTTTGTCTATTTTTCAACATTTTATTTTAAGCTATTGGAAGTAGTTATTTAATAAAAAATGGTAAAACGGGGAAAAAAATTTAAGTTATAGTACAACATTTTGTCTATTTTACAACGTTTTGTTTTAAGCTATTGGAAGTAGTTTTTTTAAAGAAGGTATAAGGGGTAATTTCTTCAGTTATAGAACAGCATTTTGTCTATTTTACAGCGTTTTGTTTTAAGCTATTGGAAGTAATTTTTTTTTAAAAAAAAAGGTACATATGGGTAATTTCTTAGGTTACAATGCAGCATTTTGTCTATTTTACAGCGTTTTGTTTGAAGCTATTGGAAGTATTTTGAAAAAAAGGTATAAATGGGTAATTTCTTAAGTTACAATACAACATTTTGTCTATTTTACAGCGTTTTGTTTTAAGCTATTGGAAGTAGTTTTTTTGTTCAAAAATAAAGGTAAAAAGGGATCATTTCTTAAGTTATAGTACAACCTTTTGTCTATTTTACAGCTTTTTGAATTAACATATTGGAATTAGTTTTTTTTAAAGTAAAAAAGGGGTAATTTCTTAAGTTATAGTATAGCATTTTTTCTATTTTAGAGCGTTTTGTTTTAAGCTATTGGAAATAGTTTTTTTTTAAAAAAAAGGTAAAAGAGGGTAATTTCTTAAGTTATAGTACAACATTCTGTCTATTCTACAGCATTTTGTTTTAACCTATTGGAAGAAGTTTTATTTTAAAAAAAGGCGAAAATGGGTAATTTTTTAAGTTATAGTACAACATTTTGTCTATTTTACAGTGTTTTGTTTTAAGCTTTTAGAAGAAGTTTTTTTAAAAAAAAAGGTAAAAATGGGTAATTTCTTAAGTTATAGTACAACATTTTGTCTATTTTATAACGTTTTTTTTTAGCTAATGGAAGTAGTTTTTAAAAAAAAGGTAAACATGGGTAATTTCTTAAGTTATAGTACAGCATTTTTTCTGTTCTACAGCGTTTTGTTTTAAGCTATTGGAAGTAGTTTTTTAAAAAAAGGTAAAAGGGGGTAATTTCCTTAGTTATAACACAACATTTTGTTCATTTTACAGCGTTTTGTTTTAAGCTATTGGAAGTAGTTTTTTTTAAGAAAAAAGGGTAAATAGGGGTAATTTCTTAAGTTATAGTACATCATTTCGTCTATTTTACAGCGTTTTGTTTTAAGCTATTGGAAACAGTTTTCTTTTTTTAGAAAACGGTAAAAGTGGGCAATTTCTTATGTTAAAGTACATCATTTTGTCTATTTTACAACGTTTGGTTTTAAGCAATCGGAAGTAGATTTTTTTTGTAAAAAAGGTAAAAGGGGAAATTTTAAATTATGGTGTAGCATTTTGTCTATTTTACAGCGTTTTGTTTTAAGCTGTTGGAATTAGTTTTTAAAAAAAGAAAGTAAAAATGGGTAATTTCTTAAGTTATAGTACAGGAATTTGTCTATTTCACAACGTTTTGTTTTAAGCAATTGGAAGTATTTCTTTAAAAGGTAAAAAGGGGTAATTTCTTAAGTTATAGTACAACATTTTGTCTATTTTACTGCGTTTTGTTTTGAGCTTTTGGAAGTAGTTTTTTTTTTAAACAGGCAAAGGGGCATAATTTCGTAAGTTATAGTACAGCATTTTGTCTATTTTATAGCCTTTTGTTTTAAGTTATTGGAAGTAATTTTTTTTCAATAAAGGTAAAAGGGTGTAATTTTTTAAGTTATAGTACAACATTGTACTTTGTTAAGTTATTATGCAACATTCAGTCTATTTTACAGCGCTTTGTTTTAAGCTATTGGAAGCATTTTTTTTAAAAAAAGGGGAAATTTTTTAAGTTATAGTACAGCATTTTGTCTATTTTACAACGTTTTTTTCTTGGCTATTGGAAGTAATTTTTTTAAAATAAGGTAAAAATGGTTAATTTCTTAAGTTATAGTACAACATTTTGTCTATTTTACAGCGTTTTGTTTTAAGCTATTGGAGATAGTTTTTCTTAAAAAAAGGTAAAAAGGGGTAATTTCTTAAGTCATATTACAAAATTTTGTCTATTTTACAGCGTTTTATTTTAAGCTATTGGAAGCGGTTTTTAAAAAAAAGAAGGTAAATGTAGGTAATTTCATAAGTAATAATACAGCATTTGTCCATTTTACAGCGTTTTATTTTAAGCTATTGGAAGTAGTTTTTTTTTAAAAAGGTAAAAGGGGTAATTTGTTAAGTTATAGTACAGCATCTTGTCTATTTTACAGCGTTTTGTTTTAAGCTACTGGAAGTAGTTTTTAAAAAAAAAGGTAAAAAGGGGTAATTTCTTAAGTTATAGTACAACATTTTGTCTATTTTACAGCATTTGGTTTTATGCTATTGGAAGTAGCTTTTTTTTAAAAAACATGTAAAAGGGGATAATTTCTTAAGTTATAGTACAACATTTTGTCTATTTTATAGCCTTTTGTTTTAAGATATTGGAAGTAGTTTTTTTTTAGAAAGGGTAAAAGGGGGTAATTTTTTAAGTTACAATACAACATTCTGTCTATTTTACAGCATTTTATTTTAAGCAATTGGAAGTTGTTTTTTTTAAAAAGGTAAAAATGGAATAAAAATTATGTTATAATACAACATTTTTTCTATTTTACAGCATTTTTTTAAGCTATTAGAAGTGGTTTTTTAAAAAAAAGGTAAAAATGGATAATTTCTTAAGTTATAGTGCAACATTTTGTCTATTTTACAGCGTTTTGTTTTAAGCTATTGGAAGTAGTTTTTTAAAAAAAAAACATAAAAAGGGGTAATTTCTTAAGTTATAGTACAGCATTTTGTCTATTCTATAGTGTTTTATTTTAAGCTATTTGAAGTAGTTTTTTTAAAAAGGGTAAAAAGGTGTAATTTCTTAAGTTATAATACAACATTTTGTCTATTTTACAACGTTTTGTTTTAAGCTATTGGAAGTAGTTTTTTTAAAAAAAGGTAAAAAGGGAAACTTTTTTAAGTTATAGTACATCATTTTGTCTATTTCACAATGTTTTTTTTAAGCTATTGGAATTAGTTTTTTTTAAAAAAGGTACAAAGGGTAATTTCTTAAGTTATAGAACAACATTTTCTCTATTTTACAGCGTTTTGTTTTAAGCCATTGGAAGTAGTTTTTTTATATAAAAAACTGGTATAAATGGGTGATTTCTTAAGTTGCAGTGCGGCATTTTGTCTATTTTACAGCGTTTTCTTTTAAGCTATTGGAAGTAGTTTTTTTAAAAAGGTAAAAGGGGGTAATTTCTTAAGTTATAGTACAACATTCTGTCTATTTTACAGTGTTTTGTTTTAAAATATTGGAAGAAGTTTTTTAAAAAAAGGTAAAAAGGGGCAATTGCTTAAGTTATAGTACAACATTTTGTCTATTTTACATCGTTTTTTAAGCTAATGGAAAGAGTTTTTTTTTTTAAAAAAAGAAGATAAAAATGGGTAATTTCTTAAGTTATAGTACAATATTTTGTCTATTTTACAGCGTTTTGTTTTAAGCTATTGGAAGCAGCTTTCTTTTTTAAAAAAAGGGTAAAAAGGGGTAATTTCTTAAGTTATAGTATAACATTTTATCTATTTTACAGCATTTTGTTTTAAGCTATTGGAAGTAGTTTTTTTAAAAAGGTAAGAAGGGGTAATTTCTTAAGTTATACTAATCATTTTGTCTATTTTCCAGCGTTTTGTTTTAAGCTATTGGAAGTGGTTTTTTTAAAAAAAAAGGTAAAAAGGGTAATTTCTTAAGTTATAGTGCAGCATTTTGTCTATTTTGCAGCGTTTTGTTTCAAGCTATTGGAAGTAGTTTTTTATAAAAAAAAGGTAAAAGAGGGTAATTTCTTAAGTTATAGTACAACATTTTGTCCATTCTACAGCATTTTCTTTTAAGCTATTGGAAGTATTTTTTTAAAACAGTAAAATAGGTAATTTCTTAAGTTATAGCACAACATTTGGCCCATTTTATAGCGTTTAGTTTTAAGCTATTGGAAGTAATTTTTTTAAAAAAAAGGTAAGCAGGCGTAATTTCTTAAGTTATAATATAGCATTTTTCTCTATTTTACAGCGTTTTATTTTAAGCTATTGGAAGCAGTTTTCTCTTTTTAAAAAACGGTAAAAAGGGATAATTTCTTAAGTTATAGTATAACATTTTGTCTATTTTAAAGAATTTTGTTTTAAGCTATTGGAAGTAGTTTTTTATATAAAAAAGGATAAAAAGGGGAATTTTTTGAAGTTATAGTACAACATTATGCCTATTTTACAGCATTTTGTTTTAAGCAATTGGAAGTAGTTTTTTTTTAAAAAGGTAAAAAGGGGTAATTTGTCAAGTTGAAGCAGTTATAGCACAACATTTTTGTCTATTTTACAGCGTTTTTAAGCTACTAGAGGTAGTATTTTTAAAAAAAAGGGTAAAACGGGGTAATTTCATATGTTATAGTACCATATTTTTGTCTATTTTACAGCATTTTGTTTTAACATGTTGGAAGTAATTTTCTTTAGAAGATAAAAATGGGTAATATCTTAAGTTATTGTACAGCATTTTGTCCATTTTACAGCGTTTTGTTTTAAGCTTTTGGAAGTAGTTTTTTTTCTAAATGGTAAAAAAGGGTAATTTCTTATGTTATAGTACAACATTTTGTAAATTTTACAGCATTTTGTTTTAAGCTATTGGAAGTAGTTTTTTTTAAATGATAAAAAGGGTTAATTTCAGAAGTTATTGTATAGCATTTTCTCTATTTTACAACGTTTTGTTTTAAGACATTGGAAGCAATTTTTTTTTAAAAAAAAAAAGGTAAAATGGGGTGATTTCATAAGTTATAGTACAACATTTTGTCAATTTTACAGCGTTTTGTTTCATGCTATTGGAAGTAGTTTTTATTCAAAAAAGGTAAAAAGAGTTAATTTCTTAAGTTAATGGTACAACATTTTGTCTACTTTACAGCATTTTGTTTTAAGCTATTGGAAGTAATTTTTTTAAAAAGGTAATAAAGGGTAATTTCTTATGTTACAGTAAAAATTTTTGTCTATTTTACAGAGTTTTGTTTTAAGCCATTGGAAATCGTTTTTTTTAAAAGGTAAAATGGGTAATTTCTTAAGTTATAGTACAACATTTTGTCTATTTTACAGCTTTTTGTTTTAGGCAATTGGAAGTAGTTATTTTTAAAAAGGGTAAAAAGAGGTAATTTCTCAGGTTGTAGTACAACATTTTGTCCATTATACAGCGTTTTGTTTTAAGCTATTGGAAGTAATTTTTTTCTTTGAAAATGTAAAACGGGGTAATTTCTTAAGTTATAGTACAGCGTTTTGTCTATTTTACAATGTTTTGTTTCAAGCTATTGGAAGTAGTTGTTTTTAAAAAAAAGGTAAAACGATGTAATTTCTTAAGTTAATAGTACTGCATTTCGTCTACTTTGCAGCGTTTTGTTTTAAGCTATTGGAAGTAATTTTTAAAAAAAAGGTAATAAGGGGTAATTTCTTAAGTTATAGTACAACATTTTGTCTATTTTAAAGCGTTTTGTTTTAAGCTATTGAAAGACGTTTTTTTAAAAGGTAAAAATAGGAAATTTCTTAAGTTATAGTACAACATGTTGTCTATTTTGTTTTAATCTATTGGTTTTCTTTTAAAAAAGGTAAAAAGGGGTAATTTCTTAAGATGTAGTACAGCATTTTGTCTATTTTACAGCGTTTTGTTTTAAGCTATTAGAAATTTTTTTTTTTGAAAAAGGTAAAATGGAGTAATTTCTTAAGTTATAGTATGACATTTTGTCTTTTTTACAGCGTTTTGTTTTAAGCTATTAGAAGTAGTTTTTTTAAAAAAAGGTAAAAAGGAGTAATTTCTCAAGTCATAGTACAACATTTTGTCTATTTTACCGCGTTTTGTTTTAAGCTATTAGATGTAGTTTTTTTTTAAAAAGGTAAAAAGGGGTATTTTCTTAAGTTATATTACAATATTATATCTATTTCACAGCGTTTTGTTTTAAGCTACTGGAAGTAGTTTTTTTTTAGAAAAAGGTAAAAAGGGGTAATTTCTTAAGTTATAGTACAACATTTTGTCTATTTTACAGCATTTTGTTTTAAGCTATTGGAAGTATTTTTTTTAAAACAGGTAAAATGGGGTAATTTCTAATGTTATAGTACAACATTTTGTCTATTTTACAGCTATTTGTATTAAGTTATTGGAAGTAGTATTTTAAAAAAATGTTAAAAGGGGGTAATTTGTTAAGTTATAAAACAACATTCTGTCTATTTTACAGCGTTTTATTTTTGGCTATTGGAAGTAGTTTTTTTTTTTTAAAAAGGGGAAAAACGAAAAAAAATTATGTTATAGTACAGCATTTTGTCTATTCTATAGCATTTTGTTTTATGCTATTAGAAGTAGTTTTTTTTTAAAAAAAAGGTAAAAAAGGGTAAGTTCTTAAGTTATAGTACAACATTTTGTCTACTTTACCGCGTTTTGATTTAAGCTATTGGAAGTAGTTTTTTTTAAAAAAAGATAAAAAGGGGTAATTTCTTATGTTATAATACAGCATTTTGTCTATTCTACGGTGTTTTATTTTAAGATATTGGAAGTAGTTTTCTTTTAAAAACGGTAAAAAGGGGTAATTTCTTAAGTTATAGTACCGCATTTTGTCTATTTTACAGCGTTTTGTTTTAAGTTATTGGAAGTAGTGTTTTTCTTAAGAAGTAAAAAGGGGTAATTTCTTAAGTCATAGTACAACATTTTGTCTATTTTACCGCATTTTGTTTTAAGCTATTGGAAGTAGTTTTTTTAAAAAAAAGGTAAAAAAGGGAAATTTTTTAAGTTATAGTACAACATTTTGTTTATTTTACAGCGTTTTGTTTTAAGCTATTGGAAGTTTTTTTTTAAAAAGGTGTAAGGGGTAATTTAAGTTATAGAACTGCATTTTGTCTATTTTACGGCGTTTCGTTTTATGCTATTGGAAGTAGTTTTTTTAAAAAAAAGGGTATATAAATGGGTAATTTCTTAAGTTACGATACAACATTTTGTTTATTTTACAGCGTTTTATTATAATCTATTGGAAGTTGTATTTTTTTCAAAAAAAGGTAAAAAGGCTTAATTTCTTAAGTTATAGTACAATTCTGGTCTATTTTACAGCTTTTTGTATTGACCTATTGAAATTAGTTTTTTTTTTAAAGTGAAAAGGGGTAATTTCTTAAGTTATAGTATATCATTTTGTCTATTTTACAGCGTTTTGTTTTAAGCTATTGGAAGTAGTGTTTTTTTTAAAAACGGTAAAATGGGGTAATTTCTTTAGTTATAGTACAGTATTCTGTCTATTTTACAGCATTTTGTTTTAAGCTATTGGAAGAAGTTTTTTTTTCAAAAAAAAGACAAAAATGGGTAATTTCTTGAGTTATAGTACAACATTTTGTCTATTTTACAGCGTTTTGTTTTTAGCTATTAGAAGGAGTGTTTTTTTTAAAAAGGTAAAAAGAGGTAATTTCTTAAGTTATAGTACAACATTTGGTTTATTTTACAGCGTTTGGTTTTAAGCTATTTGAAGAATTTTTTTTGAAAGGTAAAAGGAGGTTATTTCTTAAGTTATAGTACAACATTTTGTCTATTTTACTGTGTTTTGTTTTAAGCTATTGAAAGTAGTTTTTTTTTAAAAAAAGGTAAAAGGGGCAATTTCTTAAGTTATAGTACAATATTTTTCTATTTTATAGCGTTTTGTTTTTAGCTAATGGAAGTAGGTTTTTTTTAAAGAAGGTAGACAGGGGTAATTTCTTAAGTTATAGTACAACATTTTTCTGTTTTACGGTGTTTTGTTTAAGCTATTGGAAGTAGTTTTTTTAAAAAAGGTAAAAGGGGTAATTTCCTAAGTTATAACACAGCATTTTGTACATTTTACAAAGTTTTGTTTTAAGCTATTGGAAGTAGCTTTTTTTAACAAAAAAAGGTAAAAAGGGGTAATTTCTTAAGTTATAGTACAACATTTTTGCTATTTTACCGCGTTTTGTTTTAAGCTATTGGGAGTAGGTTTTTTTTAAAACAGGTAAAAGGGGGTAATTTCTTAAGTTATAGTACAACATTTTGTCTATTTTACAGCGTTTTGTTTCAAGTTATTGGAAGTAAATATTTTTTCAAAAAAGGTAAAAGGGGGTAATTTGTTAAGTTATAGTACAACATTCTGTCTATTTTACAGTGTTTTGTTTTAAGCTATTGGAAGTAGTTTTTTTAAAAAGGTAAGAAGGGGTAATTTCTTAAGTTATAGTACATCATTTTGTCTATTTTGCAGCGTTTTGTTTTAAGCTATTGGAAGTGGTTTTTTTTTAAAAAGGTAAAAAGGGTAATTTCTTAAGTTATAGTACAACATTTTGCCTATTGTACGGCGTTTTGTTTTAAGCTATTGGAAGTCGTTTTTTTATAAAAAAAGATAAAAGGGGGTAATTTCTTAAGTTATAGTATATCATTTTGTCTACTCTACAACATTCTCTTTTAAGCTATTGGAAGTAATTTTTTTTTAATCTGTAAAAGAGGTAATTTCTTAAGTTTTAGAACAGCTTTTTGTCCATTTTGTAATGTTTTGTTTTAAACTATTGGAAATAGTTTTTTAAAAAATAGGTAAAAAGGGGTAATTTTTAAGTTATAGTACATCATTTTGTCTATTTTTTAGCGTTTTGTTTTAAGCTAATGTAAGTTGTTTTTTTGTTAGAAAAGGTAAAAAGGGGTAATTTCTTAAGTTATAGTACAACATTTTTTTTTATAGCATTTTGTTTTAATTTATTGGAAGTAGTTTTTTTAAAAAAAAAGGTAAAGGGGGGTAATTTCTTAAGTTATAGCACAACATTTTTCCCATTTTACAGCGTTTTGTTTTAACCTATTGGAAGTAATTTTTAAAATAAAAAGGTAAGCATGGGTAATTTCTTAAGTTATAGTATAGCATTTTGTCTATATTACAGCGTTTTGTTTTAAGATATTGAAAGCAGTTTTCTCTTTTTTTAAAACGGTAAAAAGGGATAATTTTTTAAGTTATAGTATAACATTTTGTCTATTTTACAGCGTTTTGTTTTAAGCTATTGGATATAGTTTTTTTTATAAAATAAAGGTAAAAGGGGGAATTTTTTAAGTTACAGTACAAATTTTTTTCTTTTTTACCGCGTTTTGTTATAAGCTATTGGAAGTAGTTTTTCTTAAAAAAAGGTAAAAAGGGGTAATTTCTCAAGTTATAGTACAACATTTTGCCTATTTTATAGTGTTTTGTTTTAAGCTATTGAAAGTTGTTTTTTTTAAAAAAAAGATAAAAAGGGGTAATTTCTTAAGTTATAGTATAGCATTTTGTCTATTTTACAACGTTTTGTTTTAAGCTATCAGAAGTAGGGTTTTTTTTTAAAACAGGTAAAAGGGGGTAATTTCTTAATTTATAGTACAACATTTTTCTATTTTACCGCGTTTTGTTTTAAGCTATTGGAAGTAGTTTTTTAAAAAAAAAAGGTAAAAGGGGGTAATTTGTTAAGTCACAGTACATCATTCTGTCTATTTTACATCTTTTTGTTTTAAGCTATTGCAAGTAGAATTTTTAAAAAAAAAAGGTAAAAAGGGATAAAAATTTAAGTTATAGTACAACATTTTGTCTATTTTACAAGTTTTGCTCTAAGCTATTGGAAGTAGTTTTTTATTAAAAAAAGGTTAAAAGGGATGATATCTTAATTATAGTACAGTTTTTGTCTATTTTACAGCGTTTTGTTTTAAGCTATTGGAAGTAGTTTTTTAAAAAAAGAAGGTAAAAAGGGGTAATTTCTAAAGTTATAGTGCAACATTTTTTATTTTTTACAGCATTTTGCTTAAGCTATCAGAAGTAGTTTTTATTAAACAGGTAAATGGGGGTAATTTCATAAGTTATAGTACAGTATTTTGTCTATTTTACAGCGTTTTGTTTTAAGCTATTGGAAGTAGTTTTTTTTAAAAAAAAAAGTAAAAGGGGGTAATTTGTTAAGTTATAGTACAGCATTCTGTCTATTTTACAACATTTTGTTCTAAGCTATAAAAAGTAGTTTTTTTAAAAAGAAAAATGCGTAAAAAGGAATTTTTTTTAAAGTTTTGTACAACATTTTGCCTATTTTACAGCATTTTGTTTTAAGCTATTGGAAGTGGTTTTTTCTAAAAAAAGGTAAAAATAGGTAATTTCTTAAGTTATCGTACAACATTTTGTCTATTTTACAGTGTTTTGTTTTAAACTATTGAAAGTAGTTTTTTTTTTTTAAAAACGTAGAAAGGGTAATTTCTTAAGTTATAGTACAACAGTTTGCGTTTTTTACAGCTTTTTGTTTTAAGCTATTGGAACTACTTTTTTTTAAACAGGTAAAAGTAGGTAATTTCTTAAGTTATAGTACAACGTTTTGTCTATTTTACAGCGTTTTGTTTTAAACAATTGAAAGTAGTTTTTTTTTAAAA
This sequence comes from Allium cepa, assembly GCA_030765085.1. Lineage (NCBI taxonomy): Eukaryota > Viridiplantae > Streptophyta > Magnoliopsida > Asparagales > Amaryllidaceae > Allium > Allium cepa. Next base: position 891,378,173 of record CM060931.1, read on the forward strand.
GGTAAAAGGGGGTAACTTGTTAAGTTATAGTACAACATTCTGTCTATTTTACAGCATTTTGTTCTAAGCCAAGGGAAGTAGTTTTTTTTTTAAAAAAGATAAAAAGGAATTTTTTTGAGTTATAGTATTACATTTTGTCTATTTTACAGCGTTTTGTTTTAGGCTATTATACGTAGTTTTTTTTTTAAAAAAAGGTAAAAGGGGTAATTTCTTAAGTTATATTACAACATTTCGTCTATTTTACAACGCTTTGTTCTAAGCTATTGGAAGTAATTTTTTTTGAAAAAAGGTAAAAAGGGGTCATTTCTTAAGTTATAGTACAACATTTTGCCTATTTTATTTTAAGCTTTTTGAAGTAGTTTTTTCTTAAAATAAATAAAAGGGGTAATTCCTTAAGTTATAGTACAACATTTTGTCTTTTTTACAGCGTTTTGTTTTAATCTATTGGAAGTATTTTTTTTTAAAAGGTAAAAGGGGGTAATTTGTTAAGTTATAGTACAGCATTTTGTCTAGTTTACAGCGTTTTGTTTTAAGCTATTGGAAGTAGTGTTTTTTTTGAAAAAAAAGTAAAAAGGGTTAATTTCTTAAGTTATAGTACAACGTTTTGTCTATTTTACAGCGTTTTGTTTTAAGCTATTGGAAGAATTAAAAAAAAAGGTAAAAAGGGGAATTTTTTAATTTATAGTACAACATTTTGTCTATTTTACAACATTTTTTTTAAAACTATTAGAAGTAGTTTTATTTTAAAACGGTATAAAGGGGGTAATTTCTTAAGTTATAGAATAACATTTTTTCTATTTTAAAGCGTTTTGTTTTAAGCCATTGGAAGTAGTTTTTTTAAAAAGGTAAAAATGGGCGATTTCTTAAGTTATAGTACAACATTTTGTTTATTTTACAACGTTTTGTTTCAAGCTATTGCAAGCAGTTTTTTTTATAAAAAAGGGGTAATTTCTTAAGTTATAGTACAACATTTTGTCTATTTTACAACATTTTGTTTTAAACTATTTGAATTTGTTTTTAAAAAAGGTAAAAAGTGGTAGTTTCTTAAGTTATAGTACAGCGTTTTATCTATTTACAACGTTTTGTTTTAAGCTATAGGAAGTAGTTTTTCTTTTAAAAAAAAGTAAAAAGGGGTAATTTCTTAAGTTATGGTGTTGCATTTTGTCTATTTTACGCCGTTCGTTTTAAGCTATTGGTAGTAGTTTTTTTAAAAAAAAGGTAAAAAGGGGTAATTTACTAAGTTATAGTGCAGCATTGTCAATTTTAGAGCGTTTTGTTTTAAGCTACTAGAAGTAGTTTTTTATTTTAAAAAAAAGGTAAAAAGGGATTATTTCTTAAGTTATAATACAACATTTTGTCAATTTTACGGCTTTTTTTAAGCTATTGGAAGTAGTTTTTGTTTTTAAAAAAAAGGTAAAAGGGGGTAATTTTTTAAGTTATAGTACACCATTTTGTCTATTTTATAGCGTTTTGTTTTAAGCTATTTGAAGTAGTTTTTTGAAAAAAAAAGGCAAAAGGGGTAATTTCTTAAGTTATAGTACAGCATTTTATCTATTTTACAGCATTTTGTTTTAACCTATTTGAATTATTTTCTATGAAAAGGTAAAAAGGGGTAATTTCTTAAGTTATAGTACAACATTTTTTCTATTTTACCGTGTTTTGTTTTAAGCTATTGGAAGTAGTTTTTTTAAAAAAAAGGAAAAAAAAGTGTAATTTCTTAAGTTATAGTACAACATTTTGTCTATTTTACAGCGTTTTGTTTTAAGCTATTTGAGGTTGTTATTTTTAAAAAAAGGTAAAAATGGGTAATTTCTTTAGTTATAGTACGTCATTTTTTCTATTTTACAACGTTTTGTTTTAAGCTATTGGAAGTAATTTTTTTTAAAAAAAGGTAAAAAGAAATAATTTCTTAAGTTATAGTACAACATTTTGTCTATTTTACCGCGTTTTGTTTTAAACTATTGGAAGTAGGTTTTTTTAAAGAGGTAAAAGGGTGTAATTTTTAAGTTTTAGTACAGCATTCCGTCGATTTTAAATCGTTTAGTTTTAAGCTATTGGAATAAGTTTTTTTTAAAAAGGTAAAAAGGGGTAATTTCTTAAGTTATGGCACAATATTAGGTCTATTTTATAGCGTTCTGTTTTAAGCTATTGGAAGTAGTTTTTTTTTAAAAAGGTAAAAGTGGTAATTTCTTAAGTTACAGTATAGCATTTTGTCTATTTTACAGCGTTTTGTTTTAAGCTATTGGTAATAGTTTTTTTAAAAAAAGTTTAAAGGTGTAATTTCTTAAGTTATAGTCTAGCATTTTGTCTATTTTACAACATTTTGTTTTAAGCTATTGGAAGAATTTTTTTTAAAAAAAAAGGTAAAAATGGGTAATTTCTTAAGTTATAGTAATCATTTTGTTTATTTTACAGCGTTTTGTTTTAAGCTATTTGAAGTGGTTTTTTTTTAAAAAAAGGTAAAAAATGGTAATTTCTTAAGTTGTTGTACAATATTTTTTCGACTTTACATCCTTTTGTTTTAAGCTATTGGAAGTAGTTTTTTTAAAAAAAGATAAAAGTGGTTATTTCCTAAGTTATAGTACAGCATTTTGTCTATTTTATCGCGTTTTGTTTTAAGCTATTTGAAGTAGTTTTTCTAAAATAAGGTAAAAAGGGGTAATTTCTTAAGTTATAGTAAAACATTTTGTCTATTTTACAGCGTTTTGTTTTAAGCTATTTGAAGTAGTTTTTTTTAATAAAAGGTAAAAAAGGGTAATTTCTTAAGTTATAGTACAACATTTTTTCGATTTTACAGCCTTTTGTTTTACGCTATTGGAAGTATTTTTTTTCAAAAAAAAAGGTAAAAAAGGTAATTCTTAAGTTATAGTACAGCATTTTGTCAACTTTGCAGCGTTATGTTTTAAGCTATTTGAAGTTATTTTTTTATAAAAATATGTTAAAATAGGTTATTTCTTAAGTTATAGTACAACATTTTGTCAATATTACAGCATTTTGTTTTAAGCTATTGCAACTAGTTTTTTTAAAAAGGTAAAAGGGGGCAATTTCTTAAGTTATAGTACAACATTTTGTCTATTTTACAGCGTTTTGTTTTAAGCTATTGGAAGTAGTTTTTTTTAAGAAAATGTAAAAGGGGTAATTTCTTAAGTTATAGTACAACATTTTGTCTATTTTATAGCGTTTTCTTTTAAGCTATTGGAAGTATTTTTTTTAAAAGATAAAAAGGGTAATCTCTTAAGTTATAGTATAACATTTTGTCTATTTTTACAGCGTTTTGTTTTAAGCTATTGGAAGTATTTTTTTTAAAAGATAAAAGGGGAAATTTTTTAAGTTATAGTACAACATTATGTCTATTTTACAACGTTTTGTTTATAGCTATTGAAACTAGTTTTAAAAAAAAAAGGTAAACAGGAGTAATTTCTTAAGTTATAGTACAACATTTTGTCTATTTTACAGCGTTTTGTTTCAAGCTATTAGAAATAGTTTTTTTTTTAAAAAGGTAAAAAGGGGTAATTTCTTAAGTTATGGTGTAGCATTTTATGTATTTTACAGCGTTTTTTTAAGCTATTGGAAGTAGTTTTTTTAAAAAAAAAAGGTAAAAAGGGAAGTTATAGTACATCGTTTTGTCTATTTTACAGCGTTTTGTTTTCAGCTATTGGAAGTAATTTTTTTTTAAAAAAAAGAAGTTAAAAAGGGGTAATTTCTTACGTTATTGTATAGCATTTTGTCTATTTTACAGCGTTTTGTTTCAAGCTATTGGAAGTATTTTTTTTAAAAAAAAGGTAAAAAGAGGTAATTTCTTAAGTTAATAGTACAACATTTTGTCTACTTTGCTGTCTTTTGTTTTAAGCTATTGGGAGTAAGGGTTAATTTCTTGAGTTATAGTACAACATTTCGCCTATTTTACAACGTTTTGTTTTAAGCTATTGGAAGATTTTTTTTAAAAGGTAAAAATGGGTAATTTCTTAAGTTATTGTATATCATTTTGTCTATTTTGCAGCGTTTTGTTTTAGGCAATTGGAAGTAGTTCTTTTTAAAAGGGTAAAAAGGGGTAATTTTTTAAATTATAGCACTTCATTTTGTCTATTATACAGCGTTTCGTTTTAAACTATTGGAAGTAGTTTTTTTAAAAAAAATGTAAAAAGGGGTAATTTCTTAAGTCATATTACAATATTTTGTTTTAAGCTATTGGAAGTAGTTTTTTTAAAAAAGGTAAAAATGGGTAATTTCTTAAGTTATAGTACAGCATTTTGTCTATTTAACATCGTTTTGTTTTAAGCTATTGGATGTAATTTTTTTCAAAAAGGTAAGAAGGAGTAATTTCTTAAGTTATAGTAAAGCATTTTGTCTATTTTACAGCGTTTTGTTTTAAGCTATTGGAAGTAGTTTATTTTTGAAAAGGCAAAAAGGGGTAATTTCATATATTATAGTTTAGCATTTTGTCTATTTTACAGCGTTTTGTTTTAAGCTATTAGAAGTAGTTTTTAAAAAAAATGTAAAAAGGGGTAATTTCTTAAGTTATTGTACAGCATTTTGTCTATTTTACAACGTTTTGTTTTAAGCTATTGGAAGTACCTTTTTTTAAAAAGGTAAAAAGGGATAAATTCTTAAGTTATAGTAAATAATTTTGTCTATTTTACAGCATTTTGTCTATTTTACAGCGTTTTGTTTTAAGCTATTAGATGTATTTTTTTTTTTAAAATGGTAAAAAGGGGTAATTTCTTAATTCATAGTACATCATTTTGCCTATTTTACAGCGTTTTGTTTTAAGCTATGGAAGTAGTTTTTTTTAAAAGGTAAAAAGCGGTAATTTCTTAAATTATAGTACAACATTATGTCTATTTTACAACGTTTTGTTTTAAGCTATTGGAAGTAGTTTTTTTAGAAAGGTAGAAGGTATGATTTAATAAGTTATAGTACAGCATTTTCTTTAATTTATAGTGTTTTGTTTTAAGCTATTGGAAGTAATTTTGTTTAAAAAAAAGGTAAAATGGGGTAATTTCTTAAGTTATAGTATATCAATTTGTCTATTTTACAGCGTTTTGTCTTAAGCTATTGGAAGTAGTTTTTTTAAAAAAAATGTAAAAAAGGGTAATTTCTTAAGTTATAGTACATCATTTTGTCAATTTTACAGCGTTTTGTTTTAAGCTATTGAAAGTAGTTATTTTTAAAAAGGCAGAAGGCGGTAATTTTTAAGTTATAGCACAACATTTTGTGTATTTTACAGCGTTTTGTTTTAAGTTATTGGAAGTAGTTTTTTCAAAAAAAAGGTAAACAAGGTAATTTCTTAAGTTATAGTACAGAATTTTGTCCATTTTACAGCGTTTTGTTTTAAGCTATTGGAAGTAGGTTTTTAAAAAAAAGAAGGCAAAAAGGGGTATTTTCTTAAGTTATAATATAACATTTTGTGTATTTTTTAGCGTTTTTTAAGCTATTGGAAGTGGTTTTTTTAAAAAAAGGTAAAAAGGGAAGTTATCGTACATCATTTTCTCTATTTTACAGCGTTTTATTTTCAGCTATTGGAAGTAGTTTTTTTAAAAAAAGGTAAAAGGGGGTAATTTTTTAAGTTATTGTATAGCATTTTGTATATTTTACAGCGTTTTGTTTCAGGCTATTGGAAGTATTTTTTAAAAAAAAGGTAAAAAGAGGTAATTTCTTAAGTTAATAGTACAACATTTTGTCTACTTTGCAGCGCTTTGTTTTAAGCCATTGGAAGTAATTTTTTTTCAAACAAAGGTAAAAAGGGGTAATTTCTTAAGTTATAGTATAGCATTTTATGTATTTTACAGCGTTTTTTTAAGTTATTGAAAGTAGTTTTTTATGAAAAAAAGGTAAAAAGGGAAGTTATAGTACATCATTTTGTCTATTTTACAGCTTTTGTTTTCAGCTATTGGGGGTAGTTTTTTTTAAAAAAAAGTTAAAAGGGGCTAATTTCATAAGTTATTGTATAGCATTTTGTCTATTTTACAACATTTTGTTTCAAGCTATTGGAAGTAGTTTTTTAAAAAAAAGGTAAAAATGGGTAATTTCTTAAGTTATAGTACAACATTTTTCTGTTTAACAACGTTTAGTTTTAAGCTATTGGAAGTAGTTTTTTTATAAAAAACATAAAAAGTGGTAATTTCTTTAGTTATAGTACAACACTTTTATCTATTTTACAAAGTTTTTTTTAGGCTATTGGAAGTAGTTTTTTTTTAAAAGGTAAAAAGGGGTAATTTCTTAAGTAATAGTACGACATTTTGTCTATTTTACAACATTTTGTCTATTTTACAGCGTTTCGTTTATGCTATTAGAAGTAGTTTTTTTTAAAAAAAAGGTAAAAATGGGAAATTTCTTAATTCATAGTACATCATTTTGCCTATTTTACTGCGTTTTATTTTAAGCTATGAAAGTATTTTTTTTTTAAAAGGTAAAAGGGGTAAATTCTTTACTTATAGTACAACATTTTGTCTATTTTGCAACGTTTTGTTTTATACTATTGGAAGTAGTTTTTTATAAAAGGTAAAAAGGTTAATTTCATAAGTTATAGTACAGCATTTTCTTTATTTTATAGTGTTTTGTTTTAAGCTATCGGAAGTAATTTTGTTTACAAAAAAGGTAAAATGGTGTCATTTCTTACGTTATAGTATATCATTTTGTCTATTTTACAGCGTTCTGTTTTAAGCTATTGGAAGTAGTTTTTTTCAAAAAAAGGTAAAAAGGGTAATTGCTTAACTTATAGTACATCATTTTTTCTATTTTACAGCGCTTTGTTTTAAGCTATTGGAAGTAGTAAAAGGATAAAAATGGGTAATTTCTTAAGTTAGAGTACAACATTTTGTCTATTTTACAGCATTTTTTTTAAGCGATTGGAAGTTTTTTTTTTAGAAAAGGTAAAAAGAGGTAATTTCTTAAGTTATATTACAGCATTTTGTCTATTTTACAGCGTTTTTCTAAGCTATTGGAGGTAGTCTTTGTAACGATCCCAGTTTTAATGACGAATTTAAATTTGTAATTTAATTAAATTTTTGGATTAAATTTTGGATTTATTTGAATTTTTCAAATTTAATAAGAACGTATACTTATTTGCTTTTAAAATTTGATTTGAAACTCAAAAATGAATATTTTCAGTTGAATTGAATTATAAATAAAGTGTTTAAAATAAAACTAAATTCTCTCAATATAAATAGATGTTAAACTGGAATATATATATATATATATATATATAATATAACATCCCGGAATTTTGTTAAATTTAATTTAGTAAATTATTTGAATTTTTAAATTTAATTTGTGAAATTCAACAGAAGTTTAATATTTTTGATATTAATTTTACAAAGTTGTATGGAATTAAATCAATTTGATAGTAAAGTTTAAATGAAAAATAATAACAACGAATAAATAAAAATAGCTAACAAATAATAGATTGTTTCAAAACAATAAAATAAAATATATGTGATAAGTTAAATATTAATAGTATAAACTATGAATAGAAATGAAATTTGAAATGTATGTTTGTAACAAAATCGCAAAAGAAAAGACATACATTTTAATATAAGTGTGTAGAAATATAAAGGTGAACCAGATAAGTAGGTTGTAAACCAAACTAGAGTAAAGTGTGGTATTCAGCAAACAAAACATTAGATTATGAAAATCTACTAACAAGATAAAATAGTACTTACCAAAAGAATAAAATAAAAACCTACAAAGTAAAACAAGAAAGTAACTATTCAAAAAGATAAAAAAAACACTTACCTATAAAATAAAGTGAACAGCATAAGCTGTAAACAAGCATGAACACGACATGCTATAAATACAAAGCAACATGCTTTCATTAAATGCTTACTCTTCAGCCACCCTTAAAGGAAGGAGGAAAGCATGGGTTGTACAAGTTTGTATAAAAATAATTATACAATATAATGATACTCTGTACTTTACTTGAGCCTGCATGTCCTCTCTATATACATGAGATTTGTCTTAGTTTATACGTTCAACAATCATAACAAACATCAGAAAACAAAGAGAAAAGCAACTACATCAATTCAAACAACAAGATCAACAACAAACAGGATTTAAAAGGGAATCATCTGCATTTATCAAACAATAAGTGTTATATGTTCTCCTCCACTTCACATTCCAAGTGAGTAACTTAAAATTTAAAATACTTAAGTATATATGTCGCTTAATTATTGTCTGAGATGTGTGTATATATTTATGCATTCCTGTGTATGTATGTTGATGTTTAAGTATATATATGTCTGCCTGTACAAATTTAGCTACATCTGTTCTTGTTTCTTCTAGACCAGATTTGCAAACAAATTCTCATCCTTAGATTTAATAACTGATAGAATTTAAAATATAAACAAAAGTTGTTTGTTTGATTATAAACTAAGTTTTTAAATTCTATTTAAGATAAAGCAACCTGTAAATCCCTCTGGAAATCAAAACATCTGAGCAAATCTTTGAACAAGTCAAAATTCAAACATTTTATTTTACGATTTCAGGCATGTAAACTGAATTCATACATTATAATATGAATTTTAAAGCTAAAAGTGCAATTTTTAGTGTTAGGATTTAAGAGCAGTTCGACTTTGTATTCTAAACATTATTTGGTCAAATTCCGGCGTGATGGTGAACTGGGGTAGTCGAGGTTGTGTGAGGTGGTGGAAGAGGCTACGGAGGTGCCTGGAAAAATGGTCGGAGGTGGTAATAACGGCGGTGGCGACGGCGGCGACCAGTTCTTGGCAGTTGACTTAGTTTTGGTGGGGTTTAGAATTTTGATCGCTGAAGCCTCCAGATTTGATCGAGTGTAACGACACTGAGGGGAATGCTAGTGTGGGGTTTGTCGGAGATGTAACCGGTGGGGGTGACGCTCCTGTGGTCGGAAGATGGTGTGCGAGGGGATTTTCGATCGGAGTATCTCGTTTCAATTTGATCGAGTTGCCTCGATTTCGATTTTGAATAAAACGATGGGTGCTGGGTGATGGATTGAGTTGAGGGGGCAACGATGACTAGATGGCGAGGGCAGTGGTGGCCAGGACATCGGCGGTGGATGGTGCAAGTGCACACTTGTTTGCATGTGTCAGTGATTATGGTTGGGTGGTTATAGTTGGGAAGATGAAGATAACTCGAAGGAAGTATCGAGTAATATTGGGTTTGGCTCGAGTCTTAACTCGAGTGCATTCAGTTGTGCGCCAGGTTAGATCAACACTTAAACAAAATTTTGAAAAAAAAAAATACTCACACGGGTTGGTTTGGGGGAAAACTCGAAGCATTAAGGCATTTTTCTCGGGTGTGACTCGAAGTAGGTCTCAGGTTTGATATAAAAACAGATTTTGACTTTAAAACCAGATTTAAATTTTAAATATTTTTAACCCATGTTTTAGGACAATTGTTTTGGCTTAAAATTGGATTAATAAGTGTTAATTAATTATAAATAAAAGGTTAGTTAATTAATTAATTAAGATAATTAATTAAGAAGCAATTAATTAATAAAAAGTGATAAAAAGATAATTTTTAAGTTTATTTAAACTTAAAATTCATATGTTGAAAATTATGGTTTATCTTAAATTAATTAAGGATAATTTATTAATGATTAAAGATTGATAAATCAAATGATTAAAGAATAATTAATTAAAGGAAAAATTAATGTATGTGATAAATTAATTAAGGTAATTAATTTGAGGATAATTAATTAATTAAAGGTTAATTAATTAATGAAAGTTATTAAGGGATGATTTATTAATTAAGGGTTAATTAATTAACATAATTAATTAGGAATAATTAATTATTGATTAAAAGATAATTAATTAAAATGGTTTACAATTAATTTATTATTAAATAACTAAGATTTGTAGTTTATTCATAAGTAATTAACCTGGTATAAATTAATTATAATTAGATACTAATTTATCTTGCTTATGAATATTTGGATTCTATTGGATTATTTGATTGTTTGATATCCTTGATATATGATGCTTTGTGATACATCCTGATATATGTTGTGATCTGTAATTTACTTATCTGTGATATATATCTGTGATCTATGAATGAACGATAAGCGTGATAGTTAATATCGCTTATCAACTATATTTCTGTATTCTGATCTGTGATGATTGAATGATGTTGCACTACTGCGTGAAACCCCTGGACTACACTTTTACAAACACAAATATGGATTTCACGTGGAAATCGGTTAAGTCACAGATAATCTAAATTTGATGTTTTTGAAATTGAAATTTTAGTTTCAATTGATTTTGAAATTGGAAATTTGGGTTTAAAGTGAAAAGCTTTTGAAATAGAATTTCAAAGATAAAACTTATTTTCGAATAACTTGATTAAGTTTTGGAATTTAAATATTTTGATTTAAATTTGAATTCAATACTTGAAATTGAATTCTACGATTTGAAGCTAGGGATTAACGATATTATACTAGTTATATATGAGTCAAACCATTGTTTAAGTATTGTTCTTTTAGGAATTTGAATTAACCCAAAGATTGTAACTTGTATAAATGAAATAAGGTTTTTCCGAAATAACATTGTTGTTTCTAAATGATAAAAAGCTTTCATAGGAGAAATGAATTTCACATTGTATTAAAAGGATTTCAAGTTTAAACTGAAATAGTTTTCCAAGTTACAAATGAATATCTGGGAACGAACTTTGAAAGAGAATATTTGGGAACGAACTTTGAAAGATATAAGTTAAATCTTAATTTAAAGATTTAATGAATTGAATCCAATTGAATTGGAATTGTTTTGAAATCCAGGAATGAATCTTTGAGAAACTAGGTGAACCTTATGAAATAAATCCTTTTGTTTTAAAAGATTGGAAATGGTAAATTGTTAAACCATTTGAAAGAAAAGCTTTGGATTTTTAAGTTGTGACTTAATTGAAATCCCATATCCATATGTTTTAAATATTGTGCTCACTATTCGGATTAGCCGGGAAAGGATCTTTGGGTCGTATAACCCATTTCGAATATGTGATACGTCATTATGGATAGCATTTGAAGACCGGTGGTAAAGACCGGGAATTTGCGAGAACGATAGGACGACCTATCGATTGTCTCTGCACCGAGTAACTACGGTATAGAGATTCCCTAAGTGATGGGAAGTTCGATCGGGATTGCGAATACCCGGATTGCAAGGGCTTCTTTGGAAGTGCCTTCGGTTCTGTTCGAACCCAGAATAGACTTGTATGGATTGTATGTCTGACATTACATTTTGAGATATAAAGCGGATTTCTTTTAAATACATTTCTGTTGGTGGCGGAGAATTTATTCTCTTAGCTTAACACCCTTCTCTGAGACGTACGAGCTCAGAGGTTATGTAGTTGAAGGTTATCAGCGATATATTCCCAATTTGGTAATGTGACATGCTGAGTGTTGCTGTGAAATGATCATTGTGTTGATCATTTGTGATAGGATCATTTGTTTGATCGTTTATCTTTGTGATCATTTCTATGATCATTTGTTGACCCAAAGCACAGCTTTTGTATAAAGCGTGGCTTTGTGGATGAGACTTCGTCGAACCTCACACCTCGGAATGGTCAAAACAGGAAAGATGCAGCAACGTTATGAGGGGTAGCTCCCTTTAGGGTATGTGCATTTCCTTTTGGAAAAGGGTGGTACCATGGTATGGAGCCCAGATACTTACTCATGTTGAAACACTTTATTATTATGGTGTGATGTTGATTACGAGCGCTCGGTTAAAGGTCCCAAAGGACCGGGGGATGGCATACTCGTGTCAGTAGTTACCCAGTTGGGGGTAACCCGGCCTTGTGTTGGCAGAGATCCGGTTAGGTTCTCAGGGACATCCTTCCAGAGGCATTCTCATGTGGCAATGGGAAGTTCCTTGGCCTGACCATTTGTTGGAAATCCAAAGAAACAATACGATCTTGTACAGTTTTGGTTGTATAACTTGCCATGGAATGTGGCGGTAACCTGCTATTGAACATGGTAGTTATAGTAGGCATAAGTGCGGAATGCCAATGCTGGCTAAGATTTATATCTTTATTTTCGAAATGAATTTTTCCTACACTATGCACTAGTAATAATATCAAATGTTTTTTTAATGCGTATCAAGCATCTTTGACTATCATAAGGAGAAATCTCCTCCGATTCTACGTTTGCATTGTGTGTGTGTGTTGGAGGCCTTATGGTAGTCTCATTTTTAAAAAGCATTGCGAATTGACTTTGAAAATCTTTTGTTGAATGTTTTAAAAGATAAACTGTTTTAGTTGCTCACACCAGTCCCACGACTGATCCGGAGTTTATTGTTTCTTTCCTAAACTCTGGGTGCTCATTATTTTCTACACGAGCAGTCTAGAGTTTGGGTTTTTCAGATAGTCGGGTTTAGTAGATTATCTAGAGTTAGTTCAGTCTTTGGACCACACCAGTCTTGCTTAGCTTGGTGCATCGTTATTGGGAGTTCGAGCTATTGCTGGATTGGTTCTTGGAGTTGGGAGTTGCGGGTTTGGAGTTCTCTTTTGAAGACTATCTTAGAGTTATATTGTTCCGCTGCTAGATGTTATCTATTTTTCTTTTCCGCTGCTATTTTATTGTATCATATCTCTGATGTATATCGATATCTATTGGATCATCTGTTGTATCAGATATTGTATCAAAGCTGTATATCAATGTATTATTCTTTTATTCCGCTGTGTTATTTACTTAATGTTGTTATAAGCTCCGGCAAATCGGATTTGAACGGTCGAATCTATGACATTCGAATACGATATGAAGTATGGATGTCGATTTTCGAGCTGGCAAAATCCGTCTCGTCACATTTGGTATCAGAGCTAAGGTTAAAACTTTAGCTTACGAGTATAACACATTAAGTAGCTCATTAGATATAGGGTGAAGTATACCCTAGAACGAGAAATCCCTAAGATATCTGTTTGAATGCCTCAGTAAATTCTCTTACAATTCACCGATAGTAAGTATGAGTGCAAGAAGATAACGAGATAGGGGACAGGGAAGTACGACTATAATTGGTCAATACTCTGTAACAATAGTGGAAACAACTTTATTCTCAATCTCTTTTTAATTCGTTTCCAAAATTCTTTTGATTGCTTCGTGACAGCTCCAGAAAGAAGTTTCAGTGTGATGATGGCCCTATGAATCGTTGTAGGAAAATTCTTATTTCGTATCTTCATCGATTTCTTTTCAGTTTTTAATTTAAACATTAATGAATTTGAAATCTGAATAAATTGGAAATTTTAAATGAATTAGAAATTTTAAATTGAGTTAAAATTGATTAGTAGAATATGAGGATAAATTGAATTGTATCGATAAATCGATTTCATGTAAAACCAAATTTGAAATTCTATTATAATTTTTGTATCTATTGATTGATATTCTGATTTAGTGAGTCAAATGCAGAAATGATATCCAGTTTGATCTGAAAGGAAATTTCTCTATCTTTTATCTATCTTCGTTATCTCTCTCTGGCGAATTTCGAGGACGAAATTCCTTTTAAAGGGGGAAGTCTGTAACGATCCCAGTTTTAATGACGAATTTAAATTTGTAATTTAATTAAATTTTTGGATTAAATTTTGGATTTGTTTGAATTTTTCAAATTTAATAAGAACGTATACTTATTTGCTTTTAAAATTTGATTTGAAACTCAAAAATGAATATTTTCAGTTGAATTGAATTATAAATAAAGTGTTTAAAATAAAACTAAATTCTCTCAATATAAATAGATGTTAATCTGGAAAAAAAAAATGTAACATCCCGGAATTTTGTTAAATTTAATTTAGTAAATTATTTGAATTTTTAAATTTAATTTGTGAAATTCAACAGAAGTTTAATATTTTTGATATTAATATTACAAAGTTGTATGGAATTAAATCAATTTTGATAGTAAAGTTTAAATGAAAAATAATAACAACGAATAAATAAAAATAGCTAACAAATAAGAGATTGTTTCAAAACAATAAAATAAAATATATGTGATAAGTTAAATATTAATAGTATAAACTATGAATAGAAATGAAATTTGAAATGTAAGTTTGTAACAAAATCACAAAAGAAAAGACATACATTTCAATTTAAGTGTGTAGAAATATAAAGGTGAACTAGATAAGTAGGTTGTAAATCAAACTAGAGTAAAGTGTTGTATTCAGCAAACAACACATTAGATTATGAAAATCTACTAACAAAATAAAATAGTACTTGCCAAAAGAATAAAATAAAAACCTGCAAAGTAAAACAAGAAAGTAACTATTCAAAAAGATAAAAAAAAACGCTTACCTATAAAATAAAGTGAACAGCATAAGCCGTAAACAAGCATGAACACGACATGCTATAAATACAAAGCAACATGCTTTCATTAAATGCTTACTCTTCAGCCACCCTTGAAGGAAGGAGGAAAGCATGGGTTGTACAAGCTTGTATAAAAATAATTATACAATATAGTGATACTCTGTACTTTACTTGAGCCTGCATGTCCTCTCTATATACATGAGATTTGTCTTAGTTTATACATTCAACAATCATAACAAAGATCAAAAAACAAAGAGAAAAGCAACTACATCAATTCAAACAACAAGATCAACAACAAACAGGATTTAAAAGGGAATCATCTGCATTTTTCAAACAATAAGTGTTATCTGTTCTTCTCCACTTCACATTCCAAGTGAGTAACTTAAATTTTAAAATTCTTAAGTATATATGTTGCTTAATTATTGTCTGAGATGTGTATATATATTTATGCATTCCTGTGTATGTATGTTGATGTTTAAGTATATATATGTCTGCCTGTACAAATTTAGTTACCTCTGTTCTTGTTTCTTCCAGACCAGATTTGCAAACAAATTCTCATCCTTAGATTTAATAACCGATAGAATTTAAAATATAAACAAAAGTTGTTTGTTTGATTATAAATTAAGTTTTTAAATTCTATTTAAGATAAAGCAACTTGTAAATCCCTCTGGAAATCAAAACATCTGAGCAAATCTTTAAACAAGTCAAAATTCAAACATTTTATTTTACGATTTCAGCCATGTAAACTGAATTCATACATTATAATATGAATTTTAAAGCTGAAAGTGTAATTTTTAGTGCTAGGATTTAAGAGCAGTTCGACTTTGTATTCTAAACATTATTTGGTCAAATTCCGGCGTGATGGTAAACTGGGGTAGTCGAGGTTGTGTGAGGTGGTGGAGGAGGCTACGGAGGTGCCTGAAAAAATGGTCGGAGGTGGTAATAACGGCGGTGGCCACGGCGATGACCAGTTCTTGGCAGTAGACCTAGTTTTGGTGGGGTTTAGAATTTTGATCGCTGAAGCCTCCAGAGTTGATCGAGTGTAACAACACTGAGGGGAAGGCTAGTGTGGGGTTTGGCGGAGATGTAGCCGGTGGGGGTGACGCTCCTGTGGTCGGAAGATGGTGTGCGAGGGGATTTTCGATCGGAGTATCTCGTTTCAATTTGATCGAGTTGCCTCGATTTCGATTTTGAATAAAACGATGGGTGCTGGGTGATGGATTGAGTTAAGGGGGTCAATGATGACTAGATGGCGACGGCAGTGGTGGCCAGGATATCGACGGTGGATGGTGCAAGTGCACACATGTTTGCGTGTGTCAGTGATTATGGTTGGGTGGTTATAGTTGGGAAGATGAAGATAACTCGAAGGAAGTATCGAGTAATATTGGGTTTGGCTCGAGTCTTAACTCGAGTGCATTCAGTTGTGCGCCAGGTTAGATCAACACTTAAACAAAATTTTGAAAAAAAAATACTCACACCGGTTGGTTTGGGGGAAAAACTCGAAGCACTCAGGCATTTTTCTCGGGTGTGACTCAAAGTGGGTCTCAGTTTGATATAAAAACAGATTTTGACTTTAAAACCAGATTTAAATTTTAAATATTTTTAATCCATGTTTTAGGATAATTGTTTTGGCTTAAAATTGGATTAATAAGTGTTAATTAATTATAAATAAAAGGTTAGTTAATTAATTAAGATAATTAATTAAGAAGCAACTAATTAATAAAAAGTGATAAAAAGATAATTTTTAAGTTTATTTAAACTTAAAATTCATATGTTGAAAATTATGGTTTATCTTAAATTAATTAAGGATAATTTATTAATGATTAAAGATTGATAAATCAAATGATTAAAGAATAATTAATTAAAGGAAAAATTAATGTATATGATAAATTAATTAAGGTAATTAATTTGAGGATAATTAATTAATAAAAGGTTAATTAATTAATGAAAGTTATTAAAGGATGATTTATTAATTAAGGGTTAATTAATTAACATAATTAATTAGGAATAATTAATTATTGATTAAAAGTTAATTAATTAAAATGGTTTACAATTAATTTATTATTAATTAACTAAGATTTGTAGTTTATTCATAAGTAATTAACCTGGTATAAATTAATTATAATTAGATACTAATTTATCTTACTTATGAATATTTGGATTCTATTGGATGATTTGATTGTTTGATATCCTTGATATATGATGCTTTGTGATACATCCTGATATATGTTGTGATCTGTAATTTACTTATCTGTGATATATATCTGTGATCTGTGAATGAACGATAAGCGTGATAGTTAATACCGCTTATCAACTATATTTCTGTATTCTGATCTGTGATGATTGAATGATGTTGCACTACTGTGTGAAACCCCTGGACTACACTTTTACACACACAAATATGGATTTCACGTGGAAATCGGTTAAGTCACAGATAATTTAAATTTGATGTTTTTGAAATTGGAATTTGAGTTTCAATTGATTTTGAAATTGGAAATTTGGGTTTAAAGTGAAAAGATTTTGAAATAGAATTTCAAAGATAAAACTTATTTTCGAATAACTTGATTAAGTTTTGGAATTCAAATATTTTGATTTAAATTTGAATTCAATACTTGAAATTGAATTCTATGATTTGAAGCTAGGGATTAACGATATTATACTAGTTATATATGAGTCAAACCATTGTTTAAGTATTGTTCTTTTAGGAATTTGAATTAACCCATAGATTGTAACTTGTATAAATGAAATAAGGTTTTTCCGAAATAACATTGTTGTTTCTAAATGATAAAAAGCTTTCATAGGAGAAATGAATTTCAAATTGTATTAAAAGGATTTCAAGTTTAAACTGAAATAGTTTTCCAAGTTACAAATGAATATCTGGAAACGAATTTTGAAAGAGAATATTTAGGAACGAACTTTGAAAGATATAAGTTAAATCTTAATTTAAAGATTTAATGAATTAAATCCAATTGAATTGGAATTGTTTTGAAATCCAGGAATGAATCTTTGAGAAACTAGGTGAACTTTATGAAATAAATCCTTTTGTTTAAAAGATTGGAAATGGTAAATTGTTAAACCATTTGAAAGAAAAGCTTTGGATTTTTAAGTTGTGACTTAATTGAAATCCCATATCCATATGTTTTAAATATTATGCTCACTATTCGGATTAGCCGAGAAAGGATCTTTGGATCGTATAACCCATTCCGAATATGTGATACGTCGTTATGGATAGCATTTGAACACCGGCGGTGAAGACCGGGTATTTGCGAGAATGATAGGACGACCTATCGATTGTCTCTGCACCGAGTAGTTACGGTATAGAGATTCCCTAAGTGATGGGAAGTTCGATCGGGATTGCGAATATCCGGATTGCAAGGGCATCTTTGGAAGTGCCTTCGGTTCTGTTCGAACCCAGAATAGACTTGTATGGATTGTATGTCTGACATTACATTTTGAGATATAAAGCGGATTTCTTTCAAATACATTTCTGTTGGTGGCGGAGAATTTATTCTCTTAGCTTAACACCCTTCTCTGAGATGTACGAGCTCAGAGGTTATGTAGTTGAAGGTTATCAACGATATATTCCCAATTTGGTAATGTGACATGCTGAGTGTTGCTGTGAAATGATCATTGTGTTGATCATTTGTGATAGGATCATTTGTTTGATCGTTTATCTTTGTGATCATTTCTATGATCATTTGTTGACCCAAAGCTCAGCTTTTGTATAAAGCGTGGCTTTATGGACGAGACTTCGTCGAACCTCACACCCGGGAATGGTCAAAACAGGAAAGATGCAGCAAGGTTATGAGGGGTAGCTCCCTTTAGGGTATGTGCATTTCCTTCTGGAAAAGGGTGGTATCGTGGTATGGAGCCCAGATACGTACTCATGTTGAAGCACTTTATTATTATGGTGTGATGTTGACTACGAGCGCTCGGTTAGAGGTCACAAAGGACCGCGGGATGGCATACTCGTGCCAGTAGTTACCAGTTAGGGGTAACCCGGCCTTGTGTTGGTAGAGATCCGGTTAGGTTCTCGGTGACGTCCTCCCAGAGGCGTTCTCATGTGGCAATGGGAAGTTCCTTGGCCTGACCATTTGTTGGAAATCCAAAGAAACAATACGATCTTGTACGGTTTTAGTTGTATAAGCTACCATGGAATGTGGCGGTAACCTGCTATTGAACATGGTAGCTATAGTAGGCATAAGTGCGGAATGCCTATGCTGGCTAAGATTTATATCTTTATTTTCGAAATGAATTTTTCCTACACTATGCACTAGTAATAATATCAAATGTTTCTTTTTAATGCGTATCAAGCATCTTTGACTATCACAAGGAGAAATCTCCTCCGATTCTGCGTTTGCATTGTGTGTGCATGCAGGAGGCCTTATGGTAGTCTCATTTTTAAAAAGCGTTGCGAATTGACTTTGAAAATCTTTTGTTGAATGTTTTAAAAGATAAACTGTTTTAGTTGCTCACACCAGTCCCACGACTGATCCGGAGTTTATTGTTTCTTTCCTAAACTCTGGGTGCTCATTATTTTCTACACAAGCAGTCTAGAGTTTGGGTTTTTCAGATAGTCGGGCTTAGTAGATTATCTAGAGTTAGTTCAGTCTTTGGACCACACCAATCTTGCTTAGCTTGGTGCATCGTTATTGGGAGTTCGAGCTATTGCTGGATTGGTTCTTGGAGTTGGGAGTTGCGGGTTTGGAGTTCTCTTTTGAAGACTATCTTAAAGTTATATTGTTCCGCTGCTAGATGTTATCTATTTTTCTTCGCTGCTATTTTATTGTATCATATCTCTGATGTATATTGATATCTATTGGATCATCTGTTGTATCAGATATTGTATCAAAGCTGTATATCAATGTATTATTCTTTTATTCCACTGTGTTATTTACTTAATGTTGTTATAAGCTTCGGCGAATCGGATTTGAACGGTCGAATCTATGACATTCGAATACGATATGAAGTATGGATGTCGATTTTCGAGCGGGCAAAATCCGTCTCGTCACAATCCTTTTTAAAAAATGTAAAAGGGGTAATTTCTTAAGTTATAGTACAACATATTGCCTATTTTACAGTGTTTTGTTTTAACCTATTGGAAGTAGTTTTTTATTAAAAGTAAAAAGGGGTAATTTCTTAAGTTAGAGTACATCATTTTGTCTTTTTTCCAGCGTTTTGTTTTAAGTTATTGGAAGTAGTTTTTTTTTAAAAAAAAGGTAAAAAGGGGTAATTTCTTAAGTTGTAGCACAGTATTTTTGTCTATTTTACAACGTTTTGTTTTTAAACTACTGGAAGTAGGTTTTTATAAAAAGTTAAAAAGGGGTAATTTTTTAAGTTATAGCACAACATTTTGTCTATTTTACAGCATTTTGTTTGAAGCTATTGGAAGTAGTATTTAAAAAAAAAGTAAAAAGGGGTTTAAGTTAGAGCATATCATTTTGTCTTGTTTACAACGTTTTGTTTTAAGATATTGGAATTAGTTTTTTTTTTCGAAAAAAGGTAAAAATGGGTAATTTCTTAAGTTATGGTACAACATTTTTATCTATTTTACAGCGTTTTGTTTTAAGCTATTGGAATTGGTTTTTTTTTTTAAAAAAAAAGTAAAAAGTGTTAATTTATTAATTTATAGTACAACATTTTGTCTATTTTACCGCGTTTTGTTTTAAGCTATTGGAAGTAGATTTTTTTTTAAATGGTAAAAAGGGGTAATTTTTAAAGTTATAGTGCAACATTTTGTCTTTTTTACAGCGTTTTGTTTTAAGCTACTGGAGGTATTTTTTTTAAAAAATAAAAAGGGATAATTTCTTAAGTTAGAGTACAGCATTTTGTCCTTTTTACAGCGTTTTTAAAGCTATTGGAAGTAGTTTTTTCACAAAGGTAAAAAGGGGTAATTTCTTAAGTTAAAGTACAGCATTTTTGTCTATTCTACAGCGTTTTGTTTTAAGCTATTGGAAGTAGATTTTTTTAAAAAAAAGGTAAAAAAGGTTAATTTCTTAATTGATAGTACAACTTTTTGTCTATTTTATAGCATTTTGTTTTAAGCTATTGGAAGTAGTTTTTTTTAAAAGGCAAAAATGCGTAATTTCCAAATTATAGTATAGCATTTTTTCCATTTTACAGCGTTTTGTTTTCAGCTATTGGAAGTAGCTCTTTTAAAGGAAAAAAGCGGTAATTTCTTAAGTTATAGTACAAATTTTGTCTTTTTTACAGCGTTTTGTTTTAAGCTATTGGAAGTTGTTTTATTTTAAAAAAAGATAAAAAGGGTTAATTTCTTAACTTATAGTACAGCATTTTGGTCTATTTTACAGCGTTTTGTTTTAAGCTATTGGAAGTTGTTTTATTTTAGAAAAA
Organism: Allium cepa; assembly: GCA_030765085.1. Lineage (NCBI taxonomy): Eukaryota > Viridiplantae > Streptophyta > Magnoliopsida > Asparagales > Amaryllidaceae > Allium > Allium cepa. The sequence continues at coordinate 891,398,775 of CM060931.1, forward strand.
GATAAAAAGAGTTAATTTCTTAAGTTATAGTATAGCATTTTGTCTATTTTACAGCGTTTTGTTTTAAAATATTCGAAGTGGTTTTTTTACAAAGGTAAATAGGGATAATTTCTTAAGTTATAATGCAACATTTTGTCTTTGTTACAGCGTTTTGTTTTAGGCTATTGGAGGTAGTTTTTTTAAAAAAAAGGTAAAAAGGGGTCATTTCTTAAGTTATAGCACGACATTTTTGTTTATTTTACAGCGTTTTTTTAAGCAGTTTTTTTTAAGAAGGTAAAAAGGGGTAATTTCTTAAGTTATAGTATAACATTTTTGTCTATTTTACAGCGTTTTGTTTTAACCTGTTGGAAGTAATGTTTTTTTAAAAGGTAAAAATGGGTAATATCTTAAGTTATAGTACATCATTGTGTCTCTATTTTATAGCGTTTTGTTTTAAGCTATTGGAAGTACTTTTTAAAAAAAAAGGTAAAATGGGGTAATTTTATACGTTATAGTACAACATTTCGTCAATTTTACAGCATTTTGTTTCTTGCTATTGGAAGTAGTTTTATATAAAAAGGGTATAAAGAGGCAATTTCTTAAGTTAATAGTACAACATTTTGTCTACTTTACAGCATTTTGTTTTAAGCTATTAGAAGTAATTTTTATTTTTAAAAAGGTAATAAGGTGTAATTTCTTAATTTATAGTACAACATTTTGTCTATTTTATAGAGTTTTATTTTAAGCTATTGGAAGTCGTTTTTTTAAAAGGTAAAAATGGGTATTTTCTTAAGTTATAGTACAGCATTTTGTCTATTTTACAGCTTTTTGTTGTAGGCAATTGAAAGTAGTTATTTTTAAAAAGGGTAAAAAGTGGTAATTTCTCAAGTTATAGTACAACATTTTGTCTATTATACCGCGTTTTGTTTTAAACTATTGGAAGTAATTTTTTCTTTAAAAAGGTAAGATGGGGTAATTTCTTAAGTTATAGTACAACGTTTGTCTATTTTACAACGTTTTTTAAGCTATTGGAAGTGGTTTTTTTTAAAAAAAAGGTAAAAAGAGGTAATTTCTTAAGTTAATAGTACTGCATTTTGTCTACTTTGCTGCGTTTAGTTTTAAGCTATTGGAAGTAATTTTTTTTAAAAGGTGATAAGGGGTAATTTCTTAAGTTATAGTACATCATTTTGTATATTTTAAAGCGTTTTGTTTTAAGCTATTGGAAATAGTTTTTTTAAAATGTGAAAAGGGGTAATTTCTTAAGTTATAGTACAATATTTTGTTTTAAGCTATTGGAAGTAGTTTTTTTTTCTAAAAAAAGGTAAAAATGGGTAATTTCTTAAGTTATAGTACAACATCTTGTCTGTTTAACAGCGTTTAGTTTTAAGCCATTAGAAGTAGTTTTTTTTATAAAAAACGTAAAAAGGGGTAATTTCTTAAGTTATAGTACAGTACTTTTTCTATTTTACAATGTTTTGTTTTAAGCTATTGGAAATAGTTTTTTTTTAAAAAGGGGTAATTTCTTAAATTATAATACGACATTGTGTCTATTTTACAGCGTTTCGTTTTAAGCTATTAGAAATAGTTTTTTTTTAAAAGCTAAAAAGGGGTAATTTCTTAATTCATATTACATCATTTTGTCTATTTTACAGCGTTTTTTTTTAAGCTATGAAATTAGTATTTTTTAGAAGGTAAAATGGGTAAATTCTTAACTTATTGTACAGCATTTTGTCTATTTTGCAACGTTTTGTTTTAAACTATTTGAAGTAGTTTTTTTTTAAAAGGCAAAAAGGGTTAATTTCATAAGTTATAGTACAGCATTTTCTTTATTTTATAGTGTTTTGTTTTAAGCTATTGGAAGTAATTTTGTTTACAAAAAAGGTAAAATGGGGTAACTTAAGTAATAGTATATCATTTGTCTATTTTACAACGTTTTGTTTTAAGCTATTGGAAGTAGTTTTTCTAAAAAAAAGGTAAAAATGGTAATTTCTTAAGTTATAGTACATCATTTTTTCTATTTTACAGTGTTTTTTTTAAGCTATTGGAATTAGTTTTTTTTTAAAATGGGTAATTTCTTACGTTACAGTACAACATTTTGTCTATTTTACAGCGTTTTGTTTTGAGCTATTGGAAGTTGTTTTTTTAGAAAAGGTAAAAAGAGGTAATTTCTTAAGTTATAGTACAACATTTTGTCTATTTTACAGCATTTTGTTTTAAGCTATTGGAAGTAGTTTTTGTTCAAAAAAATGTAAAAAGGGGTAATTTCTTAAGTTATAGTATAACATATTGTCTATTTTATGGTGTTTTGTTTTAACCTACTGGAAATAGTTTTTTATTAAAAGTAAAAAGGGGTAATTTCTTAAGTTAGAGTATATCGTTTTCTCTTTTTTGCAGCATTTTGTTTTAAGCTATTGGAAGTCATTTTATTTTTAAAAAGCTAAAAAGGGGTAATTTCTTAAGTTATAACACAGTATTTTTGTCTATTATACAGCGTTTCGTTTTAAGCTATTGGAAGTAGTTTTTTTTTTAAATGTAAAACGGAGTAATTTCTTAAGTTATAGTACAATATTTTGTTTTAAGCTATTGGAAGTAGTTTTTTTTTTAAAAAGGTGAAAATGGGCAATTTTTTAATTTATAGTACAACATTTTGTCTGTTTAACAGCATTTAGTTTTGAGCCAGTGGAAGTAGTTTTTTATAAAAAACGTAAAAAGGGGTAATTTCTTAAGTTATAGTACAACACTTTGTCTATTTTACAATGTTCTGTTTTAAGCTATTGGAAATAGTTTTTAAAAAAAAGGTAAAAAGGGGTAATTTCTTAAGTTATAGTACGACATTTTGTCTATTTACAGCATTTTGTCTATTTTACAGCGTTTCGTTTTAAGCTATTAGAAGTAGTTTTTTTTTTAAAAAAGGTACAAGGGGTAATTTCTTAATTCATATTACATCATTTTGCCTATTTTACAGCGTTTTGTTTTAAGCTATGAAAGTAGTTTTTTTTAAAAAGGTAAAAGGGGTAAATTCTTAACTTATAGTACAGCATTTTGTCCATTTTGCAACGTTTTGTTTTAAACTATTGGAAGCAGTTTTTTTTTAAAAGGCAAAAAGGGTTAATTCCATAAGTTATAGTACAGCATTTTCTTTATTTTATAGTGTTTTGTTTTAAGCTATTGAAAGTAATTTTGTTTACAAAAAAGGTAAAATGGGGTTATTTCTTAAGTTATAGTATATCATTTTGTCTATTTTACAGCGTTTTGTTTTAAGCTATTGGTAGTATTTTTTTTTAAAAGAAAGGTAAAAATGGTAACTTCTAAAGTTATAGTACATCATTTTTTTTTATTTTACAGTGTTTTGTTTTAAGCTATTGGAAGTAGTTTTTTTTATAAAAAAAGGTAAAAATGGGTAATTTCTTAAGTTACAGTACAACATTTTGTCTATTTTACAGCGTTTTGTTTTAAAGGGGTAATTTCTTAAGTTAGAGCATGGTATTTTGTCTTTTTACAGCGTTTTGTTTTAAGATATTAGAAGTAGTTTTTTTTAAAAAAGGTAAAAAGGGGTAATTTCTTAAGTTATAGTACAACATTTTTATCTATTTTACAGCGTTTTGTTTTAAGTTGTTGGAAGTGGTTTTTTTTTAAAAAAAAGGTAAAAAGGGTCAATTTCTTAATTTATAATACAACATTTTGTCTATTTTAAAGCGTTTTGTTTTAAGCTATTGGAAGTAGATTTTTTTTTAAAAAGGTAAAAAGGGGTAATTTTTTAAGTTATAGTACAACATTTTGTCTATTGTACAGCATTTTGTCTATTTTACAGCGTTTTGTTTTAAGCTATTGGAGGTAGTTTTTTTTTAAAATAAAAAGAGATAATTTCTTAAGTTAGAGTACTGCATTTTGTCTTTTTACAGCGTTTTTTAGCTATTGGAAGTAGTTTTTTTTCAAAAAGGTAAAAATGGGTAATTTCTTAAGTTAAAGTACAGCATTTTTTTATATTTTACAGCGTTTTGTTTTAAGCTATTGGAAGTAGATTTTTTTTTTTAAAAAGGTAAAAAATGGTTAATTTCTTAATTGATAGTACAACTTTTTGTCTATTTTACAGCGTTTTGTTTTAAGTTATTGGAAGTTGTTTTTTTTAAAAAAAGTTAAAAATGGGTAATTTCTTAAGTTATAGTATAGCATTTTTTCTATTTTACAACGTTTTGTTTTCAGCTATTGGAAGTAGTTCTTTTAAAGGTAAAAAGGGGTAATTTCTTAAGTTATAGTACAACATTTTATCTTTTTTACAGCGTTTTGTTTTAAGCTATTGGAAATAGTTTTATTTTAAAAAAAGGTAAAAAGGGGTAATTTCTTGAGTTATAGTACATTATTTTTGTCTATTTTACAGCGTTTTGTTTTAAGCTATTGGAAGTAGTTTTATTTTTAAAAAATTGTAAAATGGGTTAATTTCTTAAGTTATAGTACAACATTTTGTCTATTTTACAGCGTTTTGTTTTAAGATATTAGAAATAATTTTTTTGAAAAAAGGGATAATTTCTTAAGCTATAGTACAACATTTTGTCTTTTTTACAGCGTTTTGTTTTAGGCTATTGGAAGTAGTTCTTTTTTAAAAAGGTAAAAAGGGGTAATTTCTTAAGTTATAACACAACATTTTTGTCTATTTTACAGCGTTTTTTTAAGTTGCTAGAGGTAGTTTTTTTTAAAAAAAGGGTAATTGCTTTAGTTATAGTACAACATTTTTGTCTATTTTATAGAGTTTTGTTTTAACCTGTTGTAAGTAATTGATGCAGTACGAACTATGGAATCAATATGTTTAAATTGTTCAAGGTCTTTAAGTCGTTTGGAGTTAGCTTCGTTTTTAAGTCGTTCGGGGATTATAAGTCGCTCACGACTTAACAAAGGGTATTCACGACCTAACAAGCTATGTTCGGAGTTAAGTCGCCTGGAGATGAGTCGCCTGGAGATGAGTCGTTCGAAGTTATGTCGCACTAGAAGAAAAGCTACTCTGGAAGTTAACTCGTTACCGACCTAAGAGGCTTGAGTCGCTGGGAGTTAAGTCGTTAACGACCTAACTTAGGTCGTAGGTCGCAAGGATGTTAAGATATAAATGCAGGGTTTGTTGAGTCGCATGAAACGTTGTGTCGTATGTCGTGATGTAATGTGTTTGTGTTTTCTTAAGTCGTTGTATTTGTTAAGTCGTTATGTGTTTGAGTCGTTTGTACTTAAGTCGTAGGTCGTGTGCGTTGTAATTAGGTCGCATGATTGTAATGCCGAGTGAGAGCCTGTTGAGTCGCTGCCGACTTATGTGTTGTGTTGTAATTTGGGTATGGTGTTGTTGCTAAGTCGAGAGCCTTAAGTCGTGAGCCGTGAGTCGTGGGGGGGATGAGTCGTGTACGACTTAAGGACCGGTTGTGAAAAAAACTATAAATAGAGGGTGTGTTGTACATTTCAAAGGGGTTGATTTTTGAATAAAATTTCTTGTTGATTGCTGTGTGCTTTCATCTTAAATTGGTAGTTGAGTGTAATCTCCTATCTCCACTTTCGGTTATTCGAGTGCGCTCGAATCAGCGATTGTCGAAGCCGATTCGCGGAATCAAGTGCGCTTGATCAACGCTTGTTGAATTGAAGATCTTCTTTCACGGTATCGTGCGCGATCAACGTGTTAGAGATAGCTAGAATTCGGTATCTTCGGATCAACGAATTTTGGCATTTTCGTATTCATCAATCCACCGATTGTTACTTTCATCGATTTCATCGTTTTCGTGATATCCGCTGCGTCAGTTTGGTATCGGAGCTAGACTTAGCCAATCATAGCTAAGCCGAGACTTGGAGCCAATTTTTGAAGTTGAAATTTGAAGTTGTTGTTCATCGTGTTCATCTTGAAGTTGCAACGAGTTTGAAGATTTTGATTCATTTCATTTTGGATCTAAAGTTGGAAAAGTGTTTGTATTTTGGCCGTGAGATTTTTGCGCGCCAAAGTTGAAGGTGAAGTGTTGAGGCCGAGCTAGTAGTTAGAGTCGTGCCTTGTTATTTGAATTGAAGGGTTGAAGTTGGTGGCCGAGCCAAGTGCAGTTAAGCCGTGAGTTCAAGCCGAGCCGACCTAACTTTGGGTCGTTGCAAGTGAGGCCGCACCAAGTTGCAAGCGAGCCGGGCTTGTTCGATTAGTGTTGAAGTTTTGTGTTCGATTTGTTGAAGTATTTGAGAAGTTTTGAAGTGTTTGTTAAGAGTTTCCAATCATGTCGCCAAGGAGAGCTAACCATCATCAAAACGTTGAAGCTTTGTATAGAAGAGAAGAGGCCGAGCTTATGGAACGACGTATTAATGAGAAATTTGATGAAGGCATTGGAAAATTGGAGAAGTTGATGAATGACTTGAATCAAACTCAAAAGAGGAGATCACCAAACTCGAACCATGGAGGAAACCGAGTTCCGCCATCGGTTACGGAAGCGAGGAGGATATCACCGCATTCTTTTAGAGAAAGAAGAGAGACATTAATTTCATCACGAAGAGATCATCATGACTATGGACATGAAGAAAGAAGAAGTCAACGTGAATTTGACAATGAGGCGTATAGAGATGAAGAGAGACATAGTCGAAGAAGCATGCATGAACGAAGGGATGATAATGGTCGAGATCGATGTAGGCGTACTTTTGATTTTGATGAAGAGGGTGATAGAGCTAGCATTCATCATCGAGATCGAGACCAAGTTCGGAATTCTTATCGGGATGTAGAAGATGATCGTCGATGGGAATCGGGTATGAAGATGGAAATGCCAGAGTTCAAGGGTGGAATGGTAGCAGAAGAATTTCTTGACTAGTTGTCTAATGTTGAAGAGATCTTTGATTTCAAAGAGGTTCCTGAGCATAGAAGAGTGAAGTTGGTTGCTACTAGGTTGAGGGGGAGAGCTTTGGCGTAGTGGCAACAAACTAAACTTACGAGGGAGAGAATGGGAAAGTCAAAGATTGAGTCTTGGGATAAGATGAAGAAGTTGATGAGAGCTACTTTCTTACCATACAACTATCAATCGCTTATGTACCAGAGGTTACAGAATCTGAGGCAAGGGACGAAGTCAGTTAATGATTATGCAAATGAATTTTACCAACTCATTGCCAGGAATGATATTATGGAGACAGAGGAACAATTGACTGCTAGATTTGTTGGAGGACTGAGAATGCAGATTCAGGATATGGTTAATATGTTTGATCCGAGATCTTTTGCAGAGGAACATCAGAAAGCGTTGGCTTGGGAGAAGCAAGGAAGGCGTGGAGGTGGTGTGTTTACTAATTCCAATAATCCAGTAAAGGGTGTTAGTGGGAGTTCTAATGTTCCTAAACCTGTCAGTAAGCCAGCTGTGAAGGAGGCTGAGAAGGCGAAGGTTAGCAGTGGTTTCAAATGTTATAATTGTCAGGAGTTGGGTCACAAAAGCAATGAATGTCCGAAGCCGAAGAAGAGAGCAATGGTTGCTGAGATTGAGGATGATGGTGAGGAGGCAGAATGTTCAAATGTACCTTATGTTGAGGAGGAAGAAGAATTGTCTGGAGATGAAGGTTGTAATCTTATGATGAGGAGGTCATGTCTTACACCAAAGCAAGAGGAGGATTCTAGTTGGTTGAGAAGCAATATTTTTCAACCAACATGCACTATTCTGGGAAAAGTTTGCAAGTTCGTTATTGATGCTGGAAGCTGTGATAATATTATCTCTACAGAAGCAGTAAGGAAGTTGAACTTGAAAACTGAAAAGCATCCTAAACCGTACAAGCTTGCATGGTTAAGGAAGGGTGGTGAAGTGAAGGTGTGTCGAAGGGCTTGTGTTAATTTTTCTATTGGAAAGAAGTACAAAGATGAAATTTGGTGTGACGTTGTAGACATGGATGTGTGTCATCTGTTGTTGGGCAGACCATGGCAGTTTGATAGAGCAGTGCAACATGATGGTCGTGCTAATAGCTACAGTTTCATGTTCAAAGGTACTAAAATCACTTTAGTTCCCAAGAAGCAGCAACAGAAGGAAAGCAAGCTAGAGGAGATCGAAGAACTGAAAACTTTGCTATCTTTGAAGGAGTTTGTCAAGAAGGTTGAAGAGGAGCCTGAAGTCTTTTTGTTGATTGGGAGAGAGTGTAGTGAAGAGATTGAAATTCCAGAAGAAGCAAAACCAGTTTTGAAAGAATTTGAAGACATATTTCCAGAAGAGTTACCTAAGGAGTTACCGCCACTGAGGGACATTCAACATCAAATTGATCTTGTTCCGGGAGCAGTATTACCGCATAGACCGCATTATCGAATGAGTCCGAAGGAACATGAGGAGTTACGAAGGCAGGTGGAAGAGTTGCTTGAGCAGGGACGTGTTCAGGAAAGCTTGAGTCCTTGTGCAGTACCCGCATTGTTGGTACCGAAGAAGGATGGAACATGGAGAATGTGTACCGATAGTAGAGCTTTGAACAAGATTACTGTTCGCTATAGATTTCCTATGCCAAGTTTGGATGACTTGCTAGATCAGTTGAGTGGGGCAACTATCTTTTCGAAGATTGGTTTGAAGAGTGGTTATCATCAAATTCGAATTAGATCAGAAGACGAATGGAAGACTGCATTCAAGACAAGTGAAGGATTGTATGAATGGATGGTTATGCCGTTTGGTCTATCGAATGCACCCAGTACATTTATGAGGGTGATGAATCAACTTTTCAGACCGTACATTGGGAAGTTCGTGGTAGTTTACTTTGATGATATTCTGATCTATAGTGCGAGCACAGAGGAGCATGTAGAGCATTTGAGAAAGGTGTTGATTATTCTTCGTGAGGAACAATTTTATGCAGCTACGAAGAAATGTGTGTTCCTGACTCGAAGTGTGTTATTTTTGGGATATGTTGTATCTGAGAAGGGAATCCAGGTGGATCAGAGTAAAGTCGAAGCTATTAGAAATTGGCCACAACCGAGAAATATCACTGAAGTTAGGAGTTTTCATGGATTGGCATCATTCTACCGAAGGTTCGTTCCATACTTCAGTAGCGTGATGGCACCAGTTACTGATTGTATGAAAGGAAAACAGTTTTCTTGGTCGGAGGAAGCAGGGGTTGCGTTTGAGAAAATCAAGACACTATTGACGACAGCACCAATTCTTGTATTACCAGATTTTCATTTGTTGTTCGAGCTACACACAGATGCATCAAAGGTTGGGATTGGAGGAGTGTTAAGTCAGAGTGGAAGACCTATTTCATATTTTAGTGAGAAGTTTTCAGGGGCAAAGATGAGATATAGTACATACGATGTTGAGTTTTATGATGTTGTGCAAGCTGTTAAACACTGGAGACATTATCTATTTCGGAAAGAGTTTGTTCTTTACACTGAACATGAAGCGTTGAAGCATTTGCAGGGGCAGGATAAGATTTCAGCGAGACATGCAACGTGGATTACTTATTTGCAGCAATTTACTTTTGTTGTAAAGCACAAATCTGGGGTAACAAATCGTGTAGCTGATGCTTTGAGTAGGAGGAGTCATTTGTTGACAACGTTGAAGGTTGAAGTAACGGGGTTTGAATTATTGCCAGAATTGTTTGAGGAGGATCCTTACTTTGCAAAGTTCGTTGAGAAAGTTAAGGATGGGGATACTGATGAATTTTTGTTGGTTAATGGATTCTTGTTTAAAGGAAATCGGTTATGTATTCCTGAGAGCAGTTTGAGAATGCAGATTATCAAGGAATTGCACGAAGAAGGCCATGTGGGTAGAGATCGTACCTTGCAGTTAATTTCTCAAACTTACTTTTGGCCATCGATGAGGAAAGAGGTAGAGAGGTTTGTGGAGAGATGTCATATTTGTCAGGTTTCGAAGGGAACAGCGACAAATGCCGGATTGTATATGCCGTTACCTGTACCGTCTAACCCATGGGTTGATGTGAGTATGGACTTTGTGTTGGGATTACCGAGAACTCAGAGGGGGAATGATTCTACATTTGTTGTGGTGGATAGGTTTTCGAAGATGGCACATTTTATAGCCTGTAAGAAGACAGCGGATGCAGTCCGAGTTGCTCAATTATTCTTTAAAGAGGTGTATCGATTGCATGGTTTACCAGAATCCATTGTTTCTGATCGAGATACTAGATTTTTAAGCCATTTTTGGTTAGGTTTGTGGAATATGGTGGGAACGAAGTTGAACTTTAGCAGCGCTTATCATCCGCAGACGGACGGACAAACCGAAGTTGTTAACAGATCGCTGGGGAATTTGTTTCGATGTTTGGCGAAAGATAATCTGAAGAGTTGGGACATGAAGTTATGCCAAGCAGAGTTTGCTCATAATCATGCAGTAAATCGTAGTACGGGATTCATTCCATTTCAGATTGTATATTCAAATCTACCCAGGGGACCGTTGGATTTAGCAGTAGTGCCACAGCCGAAGGGGACGGTTAAACGAGCTGTAGACTTTGTTGATGGGTTGACTGAATGTCATAAAATCGTTCGGGAACGGTTGGAGAAAGCAAATGAGAAGTATAAATAGACGGCTGATTTGAAGCGACGAAGTGTTGAATTTAACGAAGGTGATTTGGTTTATTCTGTGTTAACTAAGGATCGTTTTCCAGTAGGCGCTTATAACAAGTTGAAAGCCAGAAAAATTGGTCCTGTGGAAGTTGTGAAACGGATTTATAAAAACGCTTATAAGCTGAAGCTACCGGAGGATGTGTATACTTCTGACGTGTTCAATGTTAAACATTTGATTCCATATCATGGAAATAAATTTGTTGTGAAAAGAGAAAGTGAAAATTCGAGGACGAATTTCTGTCAACCGGGGGAGGATGATGTAGTACGAACTACAGAATCAATATGTTTAAATTGTTCAAGGCCTTTAAGTCGTTTGGAGTTAGCTTCGTTTTTAAGTCGTTCGGGGATTATAAGTCGCTCACGAATTAACAAAGGGTATTCACGACCTAACAAGCTATGCTCGGAGTTAAGTCGCCTGGAGATGAGTCGCCTGGAGATGAGTCGTTCGGAGTTATGTCGCACTGGAAGAAAAGCTACTCTGGAAGTTAACTCGTTACCGACCTAAGAGGCTTGAGTCGCTGGGAGTTAAGTGGTTAACGACCTAACTTAGGTCGTAGGTCGCAATGATGTTAAGATATAAATGCAGGGTTTGTTGAGTCGCATGTAACGTTGTGTCGTATGTCGTGATGTAATGTGTTTGTGTTTTCTTAAGTCGTTGTATTTGTTAAGTCGTTATGTGTTTGAGTCGTTTGTACTTAAGTCGTAGGTCGTGTGCGTTGTAATTAGGTCGCATGATTGTAATGCCGAGTGAGAGCCTGTTGAGTCGCTGCCGACTTATGTGTTGTGTTGTAATTTGGGTATGGTGTTGTTGCTAAGTTGAGAGCCTTAAGTCGTGAGCCGTGAGTCGGGGGGGGGGGGGGGGGGATGAGTCGTGTATGACTTAAGGACCGGTTGTGAAAAAAACTATAAATAGGGGGTGTGTTGAACATTTCAAAGGGGTTGATTTTTGAATAAAATTTCTTGTTGATTGTTGTGTGCTTTCATCTTAAATTGGTAGTTGAGTGTAATCTCCTATCTCCACTTTCGGTTATTCGAGTGCGCTCGAATCAACGATTGTTGAAGCCGATTCGCGGAATCAAGTGCGCTTGATCAACGCTTGAAGAATTGAAGATCTTCTTTCACGGTATCGTGCGCGATCAACGTGTTAGAGATAGCTAGAATTCGGTATTTTCGGATTAACGAATTTGGGCATTTTGGTATTCATCAGTCCACTGATTGTTACTTTCATCGATTTCATCGTTTTCGTGATATCCGCTGCGTCAGTAATTCTTTTCTAAAAGGTGAAAATGGTTAATATCTTAAGTTATAGTACAGCATTTTGTCTTTTTTACAACGTTTTGTTTTAAGCTATTGGAAGTAGTTTTTTTCTAAAAGGTAAAAAAGGGTAATTTATTAAGTTATATTACAACATTTTGTCAATTTTATAGCATTTTGTTTTAAGCTATTGGAAGTAGATTTTTTTAAAAGGTAAAAAGGGTTAATTTCATAAGTTATTGTATAGCATTTTCTCTATTTTACAGCGTTTTGTTTTAAGCTATTGGAAGTACTTTAAAAAAAAAAGGTAAAATGGAGTAATTTCATAAGTTATAGTACGGCATTTTGTCAATTTTACAGCGTTTTGTTTCATTCTGTTGGAAGTAGTTTTTATTTAAAAAGGGTAAAAAGAGGCAATTTCTTAAGTTAATAGTACTGCATTTTATCTACTTTACAGGATTTTGTTTTAAGCTATTAGAAGTAATTTTTTTAATAGGTAATAAGGGGTAATTTCTTAAGTTATAGTACAACATTTTGTTTATTTTACAGAGTTTTGTTTTAAGCTATTGGAAGTCGTTTTTTTTAAACGGTAAAAATGGGTAATTTCTTAAGTTATAGTACAGCATTTTATCTATTTTACAGCTTTTTTGTTTAGGCAATTGGAAGTAGTTATTTTAAAAAAGGGTAAAATGAGGTAATTTCTCAAGTTATAGTACAGCGTTTTGTTTTAAACTATTGGAAGTAATTTTTTCTTTAAAAAGGTAAAATGGGGTAATTTCTTAAGTTTTAGTACAACGTTTGTCTATTTTACAATGGTTTTTTTAAGCTATTGGAAGTGCTTTTTTATAAAAAGGTTAAAAGAGGTCATTTTCTAAGTTAACAGTACTGCATTTTGCCTACTTTGCAGCGTTTTGTTTTAAGCTATTGGAAGTAATTTTTTTTAAAAAGGTAATAAGGGGCAATTTCTTAAGTTATAGTACATCATTTTGTACATTTTAAAGCGTTTTGTTTTAAGCTATTGGAAAGTGATTTTTTTAAAAGGTAAAAATGGGCAATTTCCTATGTTATAGTACAACATTTTTTCTATTTTACAGCGTTATGTTTTAGGAAATTGGAAGTAGTTTTTTTTAAAAAGGGTAAAAGGAGGTAATTTCTTAAGTTATAGCACAACATTTTGTTATTATGCATCGTTTTGTTTTAAGTTGTTGGAAGTAGTTTTTTTTTAAAAAAAGGTAAAAAAAAGGGGTAATTTCCTAAGCTATAGTACAACATTTTGTTTTAAGCTATTGAAAGTAGTTTTTTTTTTTGTAAAAAGGTAAAACGGGTAATTTCTTAAGTTATAGTACAGCTTTTTGTCTGTTTAACAACGTTTTGTTTTAAGCAATTAGATGTGGTTTTTTTTAAAAAAAGGTAGAAATGAGTAACTTTTTAAGTTACAGTAAAGCATTTTGTCTATTTTACAGCGTTTTGTTTTAAGCTATTGGAAGTAGTTTTTTTTAAAAAAACGTAAAAAGGTGTACTTTCTTAAGTTATAGTACAACATTTTTCCAATTTTACAGCGTTTTGATTGAAGCTATTGGAACTAGTTTTTTTTTAAAAGGTAAAAAGGGTAATTTCTTAAGTTATTATACAACATTTTGTTTATTTTAAGGCGTTTTTTAAGCTATTGGAAGTAATTTTTTTAAAAAAGGCAAAACGGGGTAATTTCTTAAGTAATAGTACGACATTTTGTCTATTTTACAGCATTTTGTCTTTTTTACAGCGTTTTATGTTAAGCAATCGGAAGTAGATTTTTTTTATAAAAAAAGGTAAAAAGGGGAAACTTTTTAAGTTATAGTATAGCATTTTGTCTATTTTACAGCGTTTTGTTTTAAGCTATTGAATGTAGTTTTTTTCTTAAAAAAAAGTAAAAAGGGGAAATTTCTTAAGTTGTAGTACAGTATTTTGTCTATTTTACAATGTTTTGTTTTAAACAATTAGAAGTATTTTTTTCAAAAAGGGGTAATTTCTTAAGTTATAGTGCATCATTTTGTCCATTTTACTGCGTTTTGTTTTAAGCTATTGGAAGTAGGTTTTTTTTAAAATAGGTAAAAGGGGTAATTTCTTAACTTATAGTAGAGCATTTTGTCTATTTTACAGCGTTTTGTTTTAAGCTATTGGAAGTAGTTTTTTTTCAAAAAATGTAAAAGGGGATAATTTGTTAAGTTATAGTATAGCATTCTGTCTGTTTTACAGCGTTTTGTTCTAAGCTATTGGAGGTAGTTTTTTTAAAAAAAAGGGTAAAAGGGAGATTTTTTTTTAAGTTATAGTGCATCATTTTATCTATTTTACAATGTTTTGTTCTAAGCTATTGCAAGTAGTTTTTTTTAAAAAAAAAGGTAAAGGGGGGTAATTTCTTAAGTTATAGCATAGCATTTTGTCTATTTTACAACGTTATGTTTTAACCTATTGGAAGTAGTTTTTTTAAAAAAAAGGTAAAAAGGGGCAATTTCTTAAGTTATATTACAAAATTTTGTCTATTTTTTTACAGCGTTTTGTTTTAAGCTATTGGAAATAGTTTTTTTTAAAACAGGTAAAAGAGGGTAATTTGTTAAGTTATAGTACAACATTATGTCTCTTTTGTAGCGTTTTGTTTTAGGCAATTGGAAGTAGTTTTTTTTAAAAAAGGAAAAAAGGAGTAATTTGTTAAGTTATAGTACAACATCCTGTTTATTTTACAGCGTTTTGTTTTAAACTATCGGAAGCAGTTTTTTTTAGAAAAATGTAAAAATGGGAAAATTTTTAAGTTATAGTACAGAATTTTGTCAATTTTACAGCGTTTTGTTTTAAGCTATTAGAAGTAGTTTTTTTAAAAAAAAAGGTAAAAAGAGGTATTTTCTTAAGTTATATTGCAATATTTTATCAATTTTGCAGCGTTTTGTTTTAAGCTACTGGAAGTAGTTTTTTTTAAAAAAAGGTTAATTTCTTAAGTTATAGTACAATATTTTGTTTATTTTACAGCATTTTGTTTTAAGCTATTGAAAGAAGTTTTTTTAAAAACAGGTAAAAGAGGGTAATTTCTTATGTTATAGTACGACATTTTGTCTATTTTACAGCTTTTTGTTTTAAGCTATTGGAAGTTGATTTTTTTAAAAAAAGGCAAAAGGGGGTAATTTGTTAAGTTTTAAAACAACATTCTTTCTATTTTGCAGCGTTTTATTTTAAGCTATTGGAAGTAGTTTTTTTAGAAAGAAAAGGGAAAAGGGAAAAAAATTGAGTTATAGTACAGCATTTTGTCTATTTTACAGCGTTTTGTTTTATGCTATTAGAAGTAGTTTTTAAAAAAAAAAGGTAAAAGGGGCAGTTTCTTAAGTTATAGTACAACATTTTGTCTATTTTACCGCATTTTGATTTAAGCTATTGAAAGTAGTTTTTTTTAAAAAAAGATAACAAGGGGTAATTTCTTAAGTTATAGTACAACATTTTGTCTATTTTACGGCGTTTTATTTTAAGATATTGGAAGTTGTTTTCTTTTAAAAACGGTAAAAGGGCGTAATTTCTTAAGTTATAGTACCGCATTTTGTCTATTTTACAGCGTTTTGTTTTAAGCTATTGGAAGTAGTGTTTTTTTTAAAAAGTAAAAAGGAGTAATTTCTTAAGTTATAGTACAGCATTTTGTCTATTTTACCGCATTTTGTTTTAAGCTATTGGAAATAGTTTATTTTTTAAAAAGTAAAAAGGGGAAATTTTTTAAGTTATAGTACAACATTTTGTTTATTTTACAGCGTTTTGTTTTAAGCTATTGGAAGTTGTTTTTTTAGTAAAAGGTGTAAGGGGTAATTTCTTAAGTGATAGAATATCATTTTGTCTATTTTACAGCGTTTTGTTTTAAACTATTGGTAGTAGTTTTTTTTAAAAAAAATGGTATAAATGGGTTAAGGTACAATACAACATTTTGTTTATTTTACAGCGTTTTATTATAAGCTATTGGAAGTTGTTTTTTTTTTCAAAAAAAGGTAAAAAGGGATAATTTCTTAAGTTATAGTACATTTTTTGTCTATTTTACAGCATTTTGTATTAACCTATTGGATTAGTTTTTTTTTTAACTAAAATGGGGTAATTTCTTAAGTTATTATATATCATTTTGTCTGTTTTACGGCTTTTTGTTTTAAGCTATTGGAAGTGGTGTTTTTTTTAAAAAAAGAAAAGAAAAGGAGGGTAATTTCTTTAGTTATAGTACAACATTCTGTCTATTTTACAGCGTTTTGTTTTAAGCTATTGGAAGAGGTTTTTTTAGAAAAGGCAAAAATGGGTAATTTCTTGAGTTATAGTACAACATTTTGTCTATTTTACAGCGTTTTGTTTTCAGCTATTAGAAGGAGTGTTTTTTTTTAAAAAAGGTAAAAAGGGGTAATTTCTTAAGTTATAGTACAACATTTTGTTTATTTTATAGCGTTTGGTTTTAAGCTCTTTGAAGTTGTTTTTTTCTAAAAGGTAAAAGGAGGTTATTTCTTAAGTTATAGTACAACATTTTGTCTATTTTACAGCCTTTTTTTTAAGCTATTGGAAGTAGTTTTTTTATAAAAAAAAAGTAAAAGGGGCAATTTCTTAAGTTATAGTAAAGCATTTTTCTATTTTATAGCGTTTTGTTTTTAGCTAATGGAAGTAGTTTATTTTAAAAAAAAGGTAAACAGGGGTAATTTCTTAAGTTATAGTATAGCATTTTTTCTGTTTTACGGTGTTTTGTTTTAAGCTATTGGAAGTAGTTTTTTTCTTAAAAATGTAAATGGGGGTAATTTGCTAAGTTATAACACAGCATTTTGTACATTTTACAAAGTTTTTTTTAAGCTATTGGAAGTAGTTTTTTTAAGAAAAGAGGGTAAATAGGGGTAATTTCTTAAGTTATAGTACATCATTTTGTCTATTTTACAGCGTTTGGCTTTAAGCTATTGGAAGCAGTTTTTTTAAAAAAAACGGTAAAAAGGGGTAATTTCTTATGTTATAATACATCATTTTGTCTAATTAACAACGTTTTGTTTTAAGCTATCGGAAGTAGATTTGTTTTTATAAAAAAAGGGGAAAATTTTAAGTTATAGTATAGCATTTTGTCTATTTTACAGCTTTTGTTTTAAGCTATTGGAAGTAGTTTTTTTTTAAAAAAAAAGTAAAAAGCGGTAATTTCTTAAGTTATATTACATGATTTTGTCTATTTTACAACGTTTTGTTTTAAGCAATTGGAAGTATGTTTTTTTTAAAAGGTAAAAAGGGGTAATTACTTAAGTTATAGTACAACATTTTGTCTATTTTACTGCGTTTTGTTTTAAGCTATTGGGAGTAGGTTATTTTTAAAACAGGTAAAAGGGGGTAATTTCTTAAGTTATAGTACAACATTTTGTCTATTTTACAGCGTTTTGTTTTAAGTTATTGGAAGTAATTTTTTTTTCAAAAAATGTAAAAGGGGGTAATTTGTTAAGTTATAGTACAACATTCTGTATATTTTACAGCTTTTTGTTTTAAGCTATTGGAAGTAGTTTTTTTTTAAAAAAAAGTAAAAAGGGGAAATTTTTTAAGTTATAGTACAACATTTTGTCTATTTTACAACGTTTTGTTCTAAGCTATTGGAGGTAGTTTTTTTTTAAAAAAGGTAAAAAGGGGTAATTTCTTGAGTTATTTTACAGTGTTTTGTTTTAAGCTACTGGAATAGTTTTTTTTAAAAAAAAGGGAAAAGGGGCTAATTTCTTAAGTTATATTACAAAATTTTATCTATTTTACAGCGTTTTATTTTAAGCTAATGGAAGTGGTTTTTTAAAAAAAAAAGTAAAAGTGGGTAATTTCATAAGTTATAATACAGCACTTTGTCTATTTTACAACGTTTTGTTTTAAGATATTGGAAGTAATTTTTTTTAAAAAGGTAAAAGGGGGTAATTTGTTAAGTTATAGTACATCATTCTGTTTATTTAAGGCGTTTTGTTTTAAGCTATTGGAAAGTACTTTTTTTTAAATAAAGGTGAAAAGGGGAAATTTTTTAATTATAGTACATAATTTTGTCTATTTTATAGCGTTTTGTTCTAAGCTATTGGAAGTGGTTTTTTTAAAGAAAAATATAAAAGGGTATTTTCTTAAGTTATATTACAGCATTTTGTCTATTTTACAGCGTTTTGTTTTAAACCATTGGAAGTATTTTTTTTTAAAAAAAAGGTAAAAAGGGGTTATTTCTTAAGTTATAGTACTGCATTTTGTCTACTTTCCAGCGTTTGGTGTTATGATATTGGAAGTTGTTTTTTTTAAAACAAGAAAAAGGAGGTAATTTCTTAAGTTATAGTACAGCATTTTGTCTATTTTACAGCCTTTTGTTTTAAGCTATTCGAAGTAGTTTTTTTAAAAAGAGGGTTAAAGGGGGTAATTTTTTAAGTTATAATATAACATTCTGTCTATTTTACATCGTTTTATTTTAAGCTATTGGAAGTAGTTTTTTTGTTAAAAAAGGTAAAAAGGGAAAAAAAATTAAAGTTATAGTACAACATTTTTTCTATTTTATAGCGTTTTGTTTTAAGCTAGTAGAAGTGGTTTTTTTAAAAAAAGGGGTAAAAGGGGGTAATTTCTTAAGTTATAATGCAGCATTTTGTCTATTTTACAGTTGTTTTGTTTTAAGCTATTGGAAGTAGTTTTTAAAAAAAAAATGTTAAATAGGGGTAATTTCTTAAGTTATAGTTCAACATTTTGTCTATTCTACAGCGTTTTGTTTTCAGTTATTTAAAGTATTTTTTTTTTTAAAAACGGTAAAAAGGTGCGATTTCTTAAGTTATAGTACAACATTCTGTCTATTTTACAGCGTTTTGTTTTAAGCTATTGGAAGTAGTGTTTTTTTTTTTTTAAAGATAATTTCTTAAGTTATAGTGCAACATTTTGTCTATTTTACAACATTTTATTTTAATCTATTGGAAGTAGTTTTTTTTTTAAAAATGGTAAAAAGGGGAAAAATTTTATGTTATAGTACAACATTTTGTCTATTTTACAACGTTTTGTTTTAATCTATTGGAAGTACTTTTTTTTTAAAGAAGGTATAAGGGGTAATTTCTTAAGTTATAGAACAACATTTTGTCTATTTTATAGCGCTTTGTTTTAAGCTATTGGAAGTAAAAAAAATTTTAAAAAAGGTACATATGGGTAATTTCTTAAGTTACAGTGCAGCATTTTGTCTATTTTACAGCGTTTTGTTTTAAGCTGTTGGAAGTATTTTAAAAAAAAGGTATAAATGGATAATTTCTTAAGTTACAATACAGCATTTTGTTTATTTTACAGCGTTTTGTTTTAAGCTATTGGAAGTAGTTTTTTTGTGCAAAAAAAAGGTAAAAAGAGATAATTTCTTAAGTTATAGTATAAAACTTTTTGTCTATTTTACAGCTTTTTATATTAACCTATTGGAATTAGTTTTTTTTAAAAGTAAAAAAGGGGTAATTTCTTAAGTTATAGTACAGCATTTTGCCTATTTTAGAGTGTTTTGTTTTAACCTATTGGAAATAGTTTTTTTTTTTTAAAGGTAAAAGGGGGTAATTTCTTAAGTTATAGTACAACATTCTGTCTATTTTACAGCATTTTGTTTTAAGCTATTAGGAGAAGTTTTATTTAAAAAAAGGCAAAAATGGGTAATTTCTTAAGTTATAGTACAAAATTTTGTCTATTTTATAGCGTTTTGTTTTTAGCTATTAGGAGTGTTTTTTTAAAAAAAGGTAAAAAGGGGTAATTTCTTAAGTTATAGTATAACATTTTGTCTATTTTACAGCGTTTGGTTTTAAGCTGTTAGAAGTAGTTTTTTTTAAAAGGTAGATGGAGGTTATTTCTTAAGTTATAGTACAACATTTTGACTATTTTACAACGTTTTGTTTTTACGCTATTAGAAGAAGTTTTTTTAAAAAAAAGGTAAAAAGGGGTAATTTCTTAAGTTATAGTATAACATTTTGTCTATTTTATAACGTTTTGTTTTTAGCTAATGGAAGTATTTTTTTAAAAAAAGGTAAACAGGGGTAATTTCTTAAGTTATAGTACAACATTTTTTCTGTTGTACAGTGTTTTGTTTTAAGCTATTGGAAGTAGTTTTTCTAAAAAAAGGTAAAAGGGGGTAATTTCCTAAGTTATATGTGACGACCGCCCATGACTCATGCACTAAACAAGGAAATAGTGTGCTGTAAAGTGTGCCAGGCCACCATGGACGATCATCAGGGTAAAGAAAACACAATATAGTCTATCGTATTACTCACAGCACATGGATAAAATACAATAGAGAAGTATACATAGTGAAGCTTCATAGAACAGAATTCATCATATAAGCTCATAATAGTTTGGTACAACAATCTAAAAAGTCAATACAACAAGCCTCACTACATAACACTCAGTGAATCGTACAAACAGCGGAACATCCAGTACATATAGTAAGAAAACAATATGCAAAAGCCTCCAGCTCGTCTTCTTCATCAACAGCGTTGACCACTAAGAACAGCACCTGTCACCTGCTACCTAGTCTGCCCATCCCAACATGGATGAACAGACCAAGGTAATAAGAGTTAAACATAAAACCTTGAGTCAGACAAAAGTCTTAGTGAGCAGTAAATCAACTATCAAACATACCAAAAGAGCATAAAGGGTAAAAGGAATAGGAACCCAACAATCCCACTCCACCTCCTTCTACAGTAATAGCCCCAGACACACTAAGCAGAAGCAAACATAGCAATTCAGACATTCAAAGAAAAGTAATTATCACTCGAGTCAAGGTCGATGTTTTCAAAGTACAAACCCCCAAGGCCTAAACCAAGATCAGATAAGCACTCTGAAAACATCGCTCTTGGCCGAAGCGACGATACAACCAAACATCCAAACATCCATGACTCTGGCTATCACTGTTATTATTGCCTTGATTTCATCGTTAATTGAATGACCATCACATTATCTCTTCCATCCACCAAGGGCTAATGGTAACCTCGGTTCTAGTCATAACTCCGCACGTCGTCGCAGCCCGTGCCTAGGACTATCGAATCTGCCCAGAGTACTAGCACGTCGTCGCAGCCCGTGCCTGGAACGTCGTCGCAGCCTGTCCCAACGTACTCTTGCTTTGAGCATGCTAGAACCTTCAATAACGATGAGATCTCAACCTTCTAGTCATCCTCCTTGACGACTATTTTCATACTAGCTCAAGCGCCTCTCAAGCCAACCATTATCCACAAACTCGAACCACATCATCGAGTATCATCATGCTTGGGATGATCCTGGATTAAACCAAGACTTTCTCACATCTTACTTTGCTTCTTCGCATCATAGCAAAGTTCCATCTCAACATCATGGTTTGCCTCATCGCATCATGGCAAAGTCTCATCTCAACTTCATCATCAAGTCTATCCATATGAGCTTCAACATCCGCTTCATATGCCACAAGCAGCTTTCCTTATTCAAGAGCCTTTCTACTTAGCTTTTGAATCATCTTCGACCAACTTGTCCAAACCAAGTTATCAATCAACTAATCATTCAAATCAAACATTAATCCAAGTAATCAATCAAACAAGATCTAAATAAACAATTACAGCAATAATGGCAATTTCGTAAATAAAGAGTCCAAATCTAATAAGTATGAGTTCTAAGCAACATCCCTACAACTTAATGAATGAACTTGCATAGGTGAACATATAGTAAAATAGGTGTTGAATCATCATGAACCATAGATCTACATGCAGACTTAAGGAAAATGCATGAAATCGCTATCTTTAACACACAAGTAAGCCACCGATCCAATATACTCCTTTGGGTCCGTGTGAGAGATAACCACCACTCACCGAATCACCTAAACACCTCAAAAACAACCAACTCCAGATCTGGACAGCAAAGGATCTAGCTTGATCCGAGAAGATTCCGCTTCAAACGATGAAATCTCTCTTCAATGGATGGAGATCTTCAACATTGGTTCTTGAGTCTTTGATCTTGATCTTCGATCTTGGATGGGTGTTAGCACTAGATTAGAGTGGAGAAAAGAAGTGAAGAAGTGTTGAAGTCGAGCTCTCAAAATGGCAGCACTTCATTGCTTCAAAATCCGGTGCCAAAATAGTGAAGATAGGCGCCCCTATTTATAGCTGATCCTTAACTCGTCCGCCCCATGAGTCGTCCACGACCTAAAATCCTCGACCTACGACTTAGCATAGCTACCGACTTACGACTCAAACAGACACAGGGTCACATGACTTAACAACTGCCAACCTACCAATCTCCACGACCCACGACGTAACCAGCAGCCGACCTAACAGCTTACGACCTATCTGGTTAAAGAACTCATGCGGCTTAGCGACTTAACAAACCCAACGACCTAAAACACACGCGCGACCTAACAACTTAACCCTATGTGCGACCTAACACTCTAACACAGTCGCATCCTTTCCTAAGTCGCCTGGTCGACTTACGACCTAACATAGGTCGTCCCACGACCTAACTAAGACACGAGACCAACAAACATGCGGCACAACCGACCTTACACAGCAACGACTTAACGAGTACGCCTTCACGCGACCTAACAGGTATACTTCCTAACGACCTAACACATCAACCAGATATAGGTCGCTCACGACCTAACTACACCATAGGTCGCTCACGACCTAAACTACAACAACCTATTTTATAATCCTTAAGTCGCTAACTACTATGGGTCGCTCACTCCACTAAGTCGTCCATGCTCCTTAAGACGGTCAACTCTCTTAACTCGGTCAATTCCTTAGGTCGGTCCACACCTTAACTCGCTCACCTCTTAGGTCGATCACCCCTATGAGTCGGTCCAACCCACTAACTCGTCCCATCTTAAGTCGGCCTAACTCCTTAAGTCGCTCACACGATCTAACTTCCACACGACCTAAGCTCCTGGACAAGATAAGCTCTGGTTGACGTAAACAATAACAACGACCTAATGACAATTATTCCATGATTTATCGACACGTAAAATACGGGTCGTTACATTCTCTCCCCCTTAGGAATTTCGCCCTCGAAATTCCAAACAAACAAGAGCAACCAAAGTTATTCCGCATGCCTACCATCCATAGCAATCAACAACCTTTCGCCCTTCCACATTCCCGACTGTCACTTCCAGCCTCTCACAATCAACCTTTGCCGCATAATTCCTAAGCCAGTCCATACCCAAAATAATTCCGAACCCCGCAAAGTTCAGAACAAAACAATCACAAACAAAAGAGCAATCATGACTCGACACAACTAGACCACGGCACACCATACACAAACAAGACGAACCCCCAACTGGATTAGTCACAACCAATGGTCTATCAACAATATCCGGTTCCAAACCCAACCGGTCTACCAACTCATTACAAACAAAGGAATGCGACGCTCCAGTATCAAACAACACCCTCACTAGAACACCAAAAATGGAAAGAATACCTTGAACCACCACACTCTTTCCTTTCTCTTCCACAGTAGGAGCTTTCAAAGATGATGGAACAGCCCCCAAAGCATAGGCTTGCACAATCTGCTTGTCCTTCCTCGGTTCCGGACAATTCTTCCTGAAATGCCCCGGTTTATCACAATTGTGGCACTTCGCCGGCGCCTTCTGATTCTTACAATCCCTGAGAAGATGGCCCTTCTGCTGGCAATTGTAGCAGGTCATTTCACCCTTCGGCTTCTTTTGGCCATCCTTACCCTTCTGTTGCTGCTGCTTCCTCTTCTTGTTTCCACTTTGCTCCTTGGTCACAGCAACAACAGATCCTTCTTTAGGAAACAAATTCTCATGCCTGAGAGCTTTCTCCACAAGCTTCTCAAATAGATCATCCAGATGATCCACCAACTGCCTCCCAAGATAAGTGTCCAAGCCTGTCACAAACTTCTCATTCTTCTGATAAGGGGATTCAATATACGACCGAGCATACTTGGACAAAGCTTCAAACCCAGAAACATACTCAAGAACTGGTCTTCCACCTTGCTTGAGTTCCACAAACTTCTTAAACAAAACAGATCTCTGAGCTATAGAAATGAACTTAGCTTCAAATCTAGCTTGGAATTGCTCCCAAGTAATCTCTTCTTCTAGAGTATCAATGGTGATAGAGTTCCACCAATCAGAAGATCACCCTTGAAGCTGTCTTGATGCAAGCTTCCTCTTAGTTGCATCCTCAATTCCCAAATCACCAAAAATCCTTTTACAAGCATCTATCCATCTCTGAACTTCTATGGTTGATTCTGTTCCCAAGAAAACCTTTCCTCCAAGAGAAGTATAGTCTTTGCACAACTTAGCAAAATCCACTGGTCTTGGAGCTTGAACTTGAACTCCAACATCTACTGATGGTCCCGGAGCTGGCATCCTTTTCATGATCGAAGTCATCATAGCCTCGAACATAGAAGCATAATCAGCAGCCCCCTCAACAGCACGGCCTTCCCTAGCAGCTTGTCTCCCTCTTCGACTCATTCCTAATATCTATAAGAGAATGATTAATATACCCTGAGAAACAACTGCATAAGGAATTCAAATCCTTCTAATCTACTATATTATGTATAATAATCATCCATCAAAATACAATTGCGTCTCTCATACGTAGTTACGTCAGCGAGCGTTGGCTAAAATCGATTAACCAAAGCTCTGATACCAAATGTGACGACCGCCCATGACTCCTGCACTAAACAAGGAAATAGTGCGCTGTAAAATGTGCCAGGCCACCATGGACGATCATCAGGGTAAAGAAAACACAATATAGTCTATCGTATTACTCACAGCGCATGGATAAAATACAATAGAGAAGTATACATAGTGAAGCTTCATAGAACAGAATTCATCATATAAGCTCATAATAGTTTGGTACAACAATCTAAAAAGTCAATACAACAAGCCTCACTACATAACACTCAGAGAATCGTACAAACAGCGGAACATCCAGTACATATAGTAAGAAAACAATATGCAAAAGCCTCCAGCTCGTCTTCGTCATCAACAGCGTTGACCACTAAGAACAGCACCTGTCACCTGCTACCTAGTCTGCCCATCCCAACATGGATGAACAGCCCAAGGCAATAAGAGTTAAACATAAAACCTTGAGTCAGACAAAAGTCTTAGTGAGTAGTAAATCAACTATCAAACATACCAAAAGAGCATAAAGGGTAAAAGGAATAGGAACCCAACCATCCCACTCCACCTCCTTCTACTTAGCTTTTGAATCATCTTCGACCAACTTGTCCAAACCAAGTTATCAATCAACTAATCATTCAAATCAAACATTAATCCAAGTAATCAATCAAACAAGATCTAAATAAACAATTACAGCAATAATGGCAATTTCGTAAATAAAGAGTCCAAATCTAATAAGTATGAGTTCTAAGCAACATCCCTACAACTTAATGAATGAACTTGCATAGGTGAACATATAGTAAAATAGGTGTTGAATCATCATGAACCATAGATCTACATGCAGACTTAAGGAAAATGCATGAAATCGCTATCTTTAACACACAAGTAAGCCACCGATCCAATATACTCCTTTGGGTCCGTGTGAGAGATAACCACCACTCACCGAATCACCTAAACACCTCAAAAACAACCAACTCCAGATCTGGACAGCAAAGGATCTAGCTTGATCCGAGAAGATTCCGCTTCAAACGATGAAATCTCTCTTCAATGGATGGAGATCTTCAACTTTGGTTCTTGAATCTTTGATCTTGATCTTCGATCTTGGATGGGTGTTAGCACTAGATTAGAGTGGAGAAAAAAAGTCAAGAAGTGTTGAAGTCGAGCTCTCAAAATGGCAGCACTTCATTGCTTCAAAATCCGGTGCCAAAATAGTGAAGATAGGCGCCCCTATTTATAGCTGATCCTTAACTCGTCCGCCCCATGAGTCATCCACGACCTAAAATCCTCGACCTACGACTTAGCATAGCTGCCGACTTACGACTCAAACAGACACAGGGTCACACGACTTAACAACTGCCAACCTACCAAACTCCACGACCCACGACCTAACCAGCAGCCGACCTAACAGCTTACGACCTATCTGGTTAAAGAACTCATGCGGCTTAGCGACTTAACAAACCCAACGACCTAAAACACACGTGCGACCTAACGACTTAACCCAATATGCGACCTAACACTCTAACACAGTCGCATCCTTTCCTAAGTCGCCTGGTCGACTTACGACCTAACATAGGTTGTCCCACGACCTAACTAAGGCACGAGACCAACAAACATGCGGCACAACCGACCTAACACAGCAACGACTTAACGAGTACGCCTTCACGCGACCTAACAGGTATACTTCCTAACGACCTAACATATCAACCAGATATAGGTCGCTCACGACCTAACTACACCATAGGTCGCTCACGACCTAAACTACAACAACCTATTTTATAATCCTTAAGTCGCTAACTACTATGGGTCGCTCACTCCACTAAGTCGTCCATGCTCCTTAAGACGGTCAATTCTCTTAACTCGGTCAATTCCTTAGGTCGGTCCACACCTTAACTCGCTCAACTCTTAGGTCGGTCACCCCTATGAGTCGGTCCAACCCACTAACTCGTCCCATCTTAAGTCGGCCTAACTCCTTAAGTCGCTCACACGATCTAACTTCCACACGACCTAAGCTCCTGGACAAGATAAGCTCTGGTTGACGTAAACAATAACAACGACCTAATGACAATTATTCCATGATTTATCGACACGTAAAATACGGGTCGTTACATTCTCTCCCCCTTAGGAATTTCGCCCTCGAAATTCCAAACAAACAAGAGCAACCAAAGTTATTCCGCATGCCTACCATCCATAGCAATTAACAAACCATGTATCCAATTACTAGCCTAGCATGCAGAATTCTAAGACTAGAACAAGTTACAAATTCGTGAGATGTCACGACACCTTAGGGCCATACCTCGAAGAGTTCAGGATGAGCTACCTTCATCCTCTCTTCCTCCTCCCACATACAGTCGTTAACATCATCACTCCATTGTACCTTGAGCAACTTGACCGTCTTCCTCCTAAGCTGTTTCGTGTCGGTTTCCACAACACGAAGCGGCTTACGAGGTCTCGTAACAACTGGATCAATCTCTAAATCTTAACAGCTATCAGCAGAAACCACTGTACTTGGGTCGTGCACATACTTCCGTAGATACGATATATGAGAAACATTGTGCAAACCCGACATCTTTTCTGGTAACTCCAATTTATAGGTGAGCTTTCCAATTCGCTCAATGATCGAGAATGGTCCAACAAATCTTGGAGTCAACTTTTCTTTCTTCCCGAATCGAATGACAATCTTCAGAGGAGAAATCTTCACAAAGACCATATCACCTACGTCGAATTCCAAATCCTTACGACGCTTATCTGCATAACTTTTCTGACGATCTTGGGCTGCCTTCATTCGTTGCCGAATGATCTCTACACAATCCGAAGTCTGTCGAATCATTTCTGGTCCAAGTATCAGCTTTTCTCCAGTTTCTAACCAACATGTCGGAGAGTTACACGGTCTTCCATACAACGCTTCATATGGTGCCATACCAATACTTGACTGGTAACTGTTATTATACGCAAATTCCACCAAATGAAGATGATCTTCCCATGATCCCCCGAAGTCCAAAA
Organism: Allium cepa; assembly: GCA_030765085.1. Classification (NCBI taxonomy): domain Eukaryota; kingdom Viridiplantae; phylum Streptophyta; class Magnoliopsida; order Asparagales; family Amaryllidaceae; genus Allium; species Allium cepa. Next base: position 891,426,098 of record CM060931.1, read on the forward strand.
CACATGCTCTGAGAAGATCTTCCAAAACTCGATTGACTCTCTCGGTCTGACCATTTGTTTGGGGATGATAAGCTGTACTCAAACACAACTCGGTTCCCAAAACTTCCTGGAAGCTCTTCCAAAATCCACTAGTGAACAATGGGTCTCGATCGCTCACTATACTCTTCGGAATACCATGGAATCGTACTATCCACTTGACATACAACTCAGCCAACTTCGATGCAGTCCTAGTTGATCGAACAGGAATGAATCTTGCACTCTTAGTCAAACGATCTATATTACCCAAATCCCTTCATTTCCCGTTCTTGTTCTAGGTAGTCCATCGATAAAATCCATCGATATCTGCTCCCACTTCCATGTAGGAACTTCTAATGGCTGAAGCAATCCACTTGGCTTCTTCTGTTCGGCTTTTACCAACTGGCAATTCATGCACTTGGAAATAAAATTTCCAACATCCTTCTTCATACCTTCCCAGTAATAGGTTCTCTTCATACCCCGATACATCTTATTTCCACCTGGATGAATTGTCAACTTCGAGTGATGACTTTCGCTTAGAACTTCATCTCTCAATCCATCTATATCGGGAACAACTAGTAGTCCTTGCTTCCGAAGCCAACCCTCTCGATCGACTTCAAATCCTTTATCCTTTTCTGGGTCCACTCCAGATTCCACATCATGGATAATCTTGACAAGCTTATCGTCTCGCTTTTGGCTCTCGCCAATTCTTTCCACTAGAGTAGGTCTTATTGATAAGTTTGCCAACATCTCAGGTTCCAACCCACATCTAGGACTGAAGTCAAATCCAGCTAAATACTCGAGATTCTTCCATTCTGAAAACATGGCTCCCAAACCTGCATGTCTTCGACTTAACGCATCTGCCACTGTGTTACCTTTTCCCGGAGTATAGGCTATACCAAAATCATATGATGCTAAAAACTCTAGCCATCGTTGCTGTCGAAGATTCAAATCCTTTTGGGAGAACAGATACTTCAACGACTTATGATCTGTAAACAACTCAAATCGAACTCCCAATAGGTAATGTCTCCACATCTTCAGAGCAAATACAATCGCCGTTAACTCCAAATCATGAGTCGGATAATTCCTTTCATGCGGCTTTAGTTGTCGACTTGCATATGCAACAACTTTATCCTTTTGCATCAGTATCGCTCCAAGTCCAGTACCACGTGCATCGGTGTAAACCACCATCTCGTCATTCCCACTTGGAATAGTCAAAACATGAGCACTTGTTAGTCGTTCTTTCAGGATTCCGAAAGCTTGCTCACACTTAGCATCCCATTCGAACTCTTGGTTCTTTTTCGTCAATCCTGTTAATGGTGCAGCTATCTTGGAAAAGTCTTTGATAAACCAACGATAGTATCCTGCTAATCCAAGAAAACTTCTCACATCAGATGCATTCTTAGGTCTAAACCAATCCTGAATCACGACCACCTTGGAAGGATCAACCGCTATTCCATTTCCGGAGATAACATGGCCTAAGAACCTCACTTCACTCTTCCAGAAGTGACACTTCGAAAACATAGCCTTCAGCTGTTGTTTTCGCAAGATTTCCAAAACAATCCGCAAGTGCGTCTTGTGCTCTTCTTCAGTTCTGGAATAAATCAGAATATCATCCACGAACACAAGTACGAACTTGTTCAACTGATCTCTGAACACTCTATTCATAAGATCCACAAAATACGCTGGTGCATTAGTCAATCCAAACGGCATTACCAGCCACTCATAAAAACCAGATGGTGTCCTGAAAGCAGTCTTCGGCACACTATCCTTTGCCACTCTCAACTGGTGAAATCCCGTTGCCAAATCCATGTGAGAAAACACCTTAGCTTCGTGAAGCTGATCAAACAAGTCATCTATTCTCGGCAATGGATACTTGTTCTTCTTAGTCACTTTATTCAGCTCACGATAATCCACACACAACCTCAACGATCCGTCCGCTTTGTTTGCAAACACAACTGGTGCACCCCACTCGGACAAACTACGCCGAATGAATCCTTTCTGTAAAAGGTCACCAACTTGCACCTTCAACTCTTGCTGTTCTCTAGGCGCCATCCGCCTAAGAGGCATCGCAACAAGTCTGGCTTATTCAACTAGATCGATACGAAACTCGATCTCTCTATGCGGCGGCAACCCTTTGACTTCATCAAAGACGTCCTCACATCCATTCACGACCGGCATCGATGACAGTCCATCCCGTGGAACAACCAGCGAATACATGAAGCTCATGAAGACGCCTTCTTCATGTTTACATCGTATCACAACCTTTCGCCCTTCCACATTCCCGACTGCCACTTCCAGCCTCTCACAATCAACCTTTGCCGCATACTTCCTAAGCCAGTCCATACCCAAAATAATTCCGAACCCCACAAAGTTCAGAACAAAACAATCACAAACAAAAGAGCAATCATGACTCGACACAACTAGACCACGGCATACCATACACAAACAAGACGAACCCCCAACTGGATTAGTCACAACCAATGGTCTATCAACAATATCCGGTTCCAAACCCAACCGGTCTACCAACTCATTACAAACAAAGGAATGCGACGCTCCAGTATCAAACAACACCCTAACTAGAACACCACAAATGGAAAGAATACCTTGAACCACCACACTCTTTCCTTTCTCTTCCACAATAGGAGCTTTCAAAGATGATGGAACAGCCCCCAAAGCATAGGCTTGCACAATCTGCTTGTCCTTCCTCGGTTCCGGACAATTCTTCCTGAAATGCCCCGGTTTATCACAGTTGTGGCACTTCGTCGGCGCCTTCTGATTCTTACAATCCCTGGAGAGATGGCCCTTCTGTTGGCAATTGTAGCAGGTCATTTCACCCTTTGGCTTCTTTTGGCCATCCTTACCCTTCTGTTGCTGCTGCTTCCTCTTCTTGTTTCCACTTTGCTCCTTGGTCACAGCAACAATATATCCTTCTTTAGGAAACAAATTCTCATGCCTGAGAGCTTTCTCCATAAGCTTCTCAAATGGATCATCCAGATGATCCACCAACTGCCTCCCAAGATAAGTGTCCAAGCCTGTCACAAACTTCTCATTCTTCTGATAAGGGGATTCAATATACGACCGAGCATACTTGGACAAAGCTTCAAACTCAGAAACATACTCAAGAACTGGTCATCCACCTTGCTCGAGTTCCACAAACTTCTTAAACAAAACAGATGTCTGAGCTGTAGAAATGAACTTAGCTTCAAATCTAGCTTGGAATTGCTCCCAAGTAATCTCTTCTTCTGGAGTATCAATGGTGATAGAGTTCCACCAACCAGAAGCTCTCCCTTGAAGCTGTCTTGATGCAAGCTTCCTCTTAGTTGCATCCTCAATTCCCAAATCACCAAAAATCCTTTTACAAGCATCTATCCATCTCTGAACTTCTATGGTTGATTCTGTTCCCAAGAAAACCTTTCCTCCAAGAGAAGTATAGTCTTTGCACAACTTAGCAAAATCCACTGGTCTTGGAGCTTGAACTTGAACACCAACATCTACTGATGGTCCTGGAGCTGGCATCCTTTTCATGATCGAAGTCATCATAGCCACGAACATAGAAGCATAATCAGCAGCCCCCTCAATAGCACGGCCTTCCCTAGCAGCTGGTCTCCCTCTTCGACTCATTCCTAATATCTATAAGAGAATGATTAATATACCCTGAGAAACAACTGCATAAGGAATTCAAATCCTTCTAAGCTACTATATTATATATAATAATCATCCATCAAAATACAATTACGTCTCTCATACGTAGTTACGTCAGCGAGCGTTGGCTAAAATCGATTAACCAAAGCTCTGATACCAAATGTGACGACCGCCCATGACTCCTGCACTAAACAAGGAAATAGTGCGCTGTAAAGTGTGCCAGACCACCATGGAAGATCATCAGGGTAAAGCAAACACAATATAGTCTATCGTATTACTCACAGCGCATGGATACAATACAATAGAGAAGTATACATAGTGAAGCTTCATAGAACAGAATTCATCATATAAGCTCATAATAGTTTGGCACAACAATCTAAAAAGTCAATACAACAAGCCTCACTACATAACACTCAGAGAATCGTACAAACAGCGGAACATCCAGTACATATAGTAAGAAAACAATATGCAAAAGCCTCCAGCTCGTCTTCGTCATCAACAGCGTTGACCACTATGAACAACACCTGTCACCTGCTACCTAGTCTGCCCATCCCAACATGGATGAACAGCCCAAGGTAATAAGAGTTAAACATAAAACCTTGAGTCAGACAAAAGTCTTAGTGAGCAGAAAATCAACTATCAAATATACCAAAAGAGCATAAAGGGTAAAAGGAATAGGAACCCAACCACCCACTCCACCTCCTTCTAAAGTAATAGCCCAGACACACTAAGCAGAAGCAAACATAGCAATTCAGGCATTCAAAGAAAAGTAATTATCACTCGAGTCAAGGTCGATGTTTTCCAAGTACAAACCCCCAATGCCTAAACCAAGATCAGATAAGCACTCTGAAAACATCGCTCTTGGCCCAAGCGACGATACAACCAAACATCCAAACATCCATGACTCTGGCTATCACTGTTATCATTGCCTTGATTTCATCGTTAATTGAATGACCATCACATTATCTCTTCCATCCGCCAAGGGCTAATGGTAACCCCGGTTCTAGTCATAACTTCGCACGTCGTCGTAGCCCGTGCCTAGGACTATCGAATCTGCCTAAAGTACTAGCACGTCGTCGCAGCCCGTGCCTGGAACGTCGTCGCAGCCCGTCCCAACGTACTCTTGCTTTGAGCATGCTAGAACCTTCAATAACGATGAGATCTCAGCCTTCTAGTCATCCTCCTTGACGACTATTTTCATACTAGCTCAAGAGCCTCTCAAGCCAACCATTATCCACAAACTCGAACCACATCATCGAGTATCATCATGCTTGGAATGATCCCGTCTGGATTAAACCAAGACTTTCTCACATCTTACTTTGCTTCTTCGCATCATAGCAAAGTTCCATCTCAACATCATGGTTTGCCTCATCGCGTCATGGCAAAGTCTTATCTCAACTTCATCATCAAGTCTATCCATATGAGCTTCAACATCCGCTTCATATGCCACAAGCAGCTTTCCTTATTCAAGAGCCTTTCTACTTAGCTTTTGAATCATCTTCGACCAACTTGTCCAAACCAAATTATCAATCAACTAATCATTCAAATCAAACATTAATCCAAGTAATCAATCAAACAAGATCTAAATAAACAATTACAGCAATAACGGCAATTTCGTAAATAAAGAGTCCAAATCTAATAAGTATGAGTTCTAAGCAACATCCCTACAACTTAATGAATGAACTTGCATAGGTGAACATATAGTAAATAGGTGTTGAATCATCATGAACCATAGATCTACATGCAGACTTAAGGAAAATGCATGAAATCGCTATCTTTAACACACAAGCAAGCCACCGATACAATATACTCTTTTGGGTCCGTGTGAGAGATAACCACCACTCACCGAATCACCTAAACACCTCAAAAACAACCAACTCCAGATTTGGACAGCAAAGGATCTAGCTTGATCCGAGAAGATTCCACTTCAAACGATGAAATCTCTCTTCAAAGGATAGAGATCTTCAACTTTGGTTCTTGAATCTTTGATCCTGATCTTCGATCTTGGATAGGTGTTAGCACTAGATTAGAGTGGAGAAAAGAAGTGTAGAAGTGTTGAAGTAGAGCTCTCAAAATGGCAGCACTTCATTGCTTCAAAATCCGATGCCAAAATAGTGAAGATAGGCGCCCCTATTTATAGCTGATCCTTAACTCGTCCGCCCCATGAGTCGTCCACGACCTAAAATCCTCGACCTACGACTTAGCATAGCTGCCGACTTACGACTCAAACAAACACAGGGTCACACGACTTAACAACTGCCAACCTACCAATCTCCACGACCCACGACCTAACCAGCAGCCGACCTAACAGCTTACGACCTATCTGGTTAAAGAACTCATGCGGCTTAGCGACTTAACAAACCCAACGACCTAAAACACACGCGCGACCTAACGGCTTAACCCTATATGCGACCTAACACTCTAACATAGTCGCATCCTTTCCTAAGTCGCCTGGTCGACTTACGACCTAACATAGGTCGTCCCACGACCTAACTAAGACACGAGACCCACAAACATGCGGCACAACCGACCTAACACAGCAACGACTTAACGAGTACGCCTTCACGCGACCTAACAGGTATACTTCCTAACGACCTAACACATCAACCAGATATAGGTCGCTCACGACCTAACTACACCATAGGTCGCTCACGACCTAAACTACAACAACCTATTCTATAATCCTTAAGTCGCTAACTACTATGGGTCGCTCACTCCACTAAGTCTTCCATGCTCCTTAAGTCGGTCAACTCTCTTAACTCGGTCAATTCCTTAGGTCGGTTCGCACCTTAACTCGCTCACCTCTTAGGTCGGTCACCCTTATGAGTCGGTCCAACCCACTAACTCGTCCCATCTTAAGTCGGCCTAACTCCTTAAGTCGCTCACACGAGCTAACTTCCACACGACCTAAGCTCCTGGACAAGATAAGCTCTGGTTGACATAAACAATAATAACGACCTAATGACAATTATTCCACAATTTATCGACACGTAAAATACGGGTCGTTACATTATAACACAGAATTTTTTCCATTTTACAGCGTTTTGTTTAAACTATTGGAAGTAGTTTTTTAAGAAAAAAGGGTAAATATGGGTAATTTCTTAAGTTATAGTACATCATTTTGTCTATTTTACAGCGTTTTGTTTTAAGCTATTGGAAGCGGTTTCTTTTTTTAGAAAACGGTAAAAATGGGTAATTTCTTATGTTAAAGTACATCATTTTGTCTATTTTACATCGTTTGGTTTTAAGCAATCGGAAGTAGATTTTTTTTATAAAAAAAGGTAAAAGGGGAAATTTTAAATTATGGTGTAGCATTTTGTCTAATTTACAGCGTTTTGTTTTAAGCTATTGGAAGTAGTTTTTTTTTTAAAAAAAAAGTTAAAAGGGGTAATTTCTTAAGTTATAGTACAGGAATTTGTCTATTTTACAACGTTTTATTTTAAGCAATTGGATGTATCTTTTTAAAAGGTAAAAAGGGGTAATTTCTTAAGTTATAGTACAACATTTTGTCTATTTCACTGTGCTATGTTTTAAGCTATTGGAAGTAGTTTTTTTTAAACAGGAAAAAGGGGGTAATTTGTTAAGTTATAGTACAGCATTCAGTCTATTTTACAGCGTTTTATTTTAAGCTATTGGAAGTAGTTTTTAAAAAACAAATGGTAAAACGTGGAAATTTTTTAAGTTATAGTACAACATTTTGTCTATCTTACAACGTTTTGTTCTAAGCTATTGGAAGTAGATATTTTAAAAAAAGGTAAAAATGGGTAATTTCATAAGTTATGGTACAACATTTTGTCTATTTTACAGCGTTTTGTTTTAAGCTATTGGAGGTAGTTTTTTAAAGAAAAAGGTAAAAAGGGGTAATTTCTTAAGTTATATTACAAAATTTTGTCTATTTTACATGGTTTTATTTTAAGCTATTGGAAGTGGTTTTTTAAAAAAAAAAGTTAAAAGTGGGTAATTTCATAAGTTATAATACAGCATTTTGTCCATTTTACAGCGTTTTTTTTAAGCTATTGGAAGTAGTTTTTTTTTAAAAAAAGGTAAAAGGGGGTAATTTGTTAAGTTATAGTACAGCATTCTTTCTATTTTACAGCGTTTTGTTTTAAGCAATTGGAAGTATTTTTTTTTAAAAATAAAGGTGAAAAGGGGAAATTTTTTAAGTTATAGTACATAATTTTGTCTATTTTACAATGTTTTGTTTTAAGCTATTGGAAGTAGTTTTTTTTTTCAAAAAAAAAAGGTAAAAAGTGGTATTTTCTTAAGTTATATTACAACATTTTGTCTATTTTACAGCGTTTTGTTTTAAGCTACTGGAAGTAGTTTTTTTAAAAAAAGGGTAAAAAGGGGTAATTTCTTAAGTTGTAGTACATCATTTTGTCTATTTTACAGCATTTGGTTTTATGCTATTGGAAGTTGCTTTTTTTTAAAAACAGGTAAAATGGGGTAATTTCTTAAGTTATAGTACAACATTTTTTCTATTTTATAGCCTTTTGTTTTAAGCTATTGGCAGTAGTTTTTTTAGAAAGGGTAAAAGGGGGTAATTTTTTAAGTTACAATACAATTCTGTCTATTTTACAGCGTTTTATTTTAAGCAATTGGAAGTTGTTTTTTTTTTAAAGAAAAGGTAAAAAGGGAAAAAAATTATGTTATAATACAGCTTTTTTTCTATTTTACAGCGTTTTGTTTTAAGCTATTAGAAGTGGTTTTTTTTAAAAAAAGTAAAAATGGATAATTTCTTAAGTCATAGTGCAGCATTTTGTCTATTTTACAGTGTTTTGTTTTAAGCTATTGGAAGTGGTTTTTTTTTAAAAAAGAAAAGATAAAGGGGTAATTTCTTAAGTTATACTACAGCATTTTGTCTATTCTACAGCGTTTTGTTTTAAGCTATTTGAAGTACTTTTTTTTATAAAGGGTAAAAAAGTGTAATTTCTTAAGTTATAATACAACATTTTGTCTATTTTACAGCGTTTTGTTTTAAGCTATTGGAAGTAGTTTTTTTTAAAAAAAGGTAAAAAGGGAAATTTTTTTAAGTTATAGTACATCATTTTGTCTATTTTACAACGTTTTTTTCAGCTATTGGAAGTAGTTTTTTTTAAAAAAGGTATAAGGGGTAATTTCTTAAGTTATAGAACAGCAATTTCTCTATTTTACAACGTTTTGTTTTAAGCTATTATAAGTAGTTTTTTTTAAAAAAAAGGTATAAATGGTTGATTTCTTAAGTTGCAGTACGACATTTTTTCTAATTTACAGCGTTTTGTTTTAAGCTATTGGAAGTAGTTTTTTTAAAAAGGTAAAAGGGGGTAATTTCTTAAGTTATAGTACAACATTATGTCTATTTTACAGCATTTTGTTTTAAACTATTGGAAGAAGTTTTTTAAAAAAAGGTAAAAAGGGCAATTTCTTAAGTTATAGTACAACATTTTGTCTATTTTACAGCATTTTGTTTTAAACTATTGGAAGAAGTTTTTTAAAAAAGATAAAAAGGGGCAATTTCTTAAGTTATAGTACAACATTTTGTCTATTTTACATCGTTTTTTTAAGCTAATGGAAAGAGTGTTTTTAAAAAAAAAAGGTGAAAATGGGTAATTTCTTAAATTATAGTACAACATTTTGTCTATTTTAAAGCGTTTTGTTTTAAGCTATTGGAAGTAGCTTTCTTTTTTTAAAAAACGGTAAAAAGGGGTAATTTCTTAAGTTATAGTACAACATTTTGTCTATTTTACAGCATTTTGTTTTAAGCTATTGGAAGTAGTTTTTTTAAAAAGGTAATAAGGGGTAATTTCTTTAGTTGTAATACATCATTTTGTCTATTTTGCGGCATTTTGCTTTAAGCTATTGGAAGTGGGTTTTTTTAAAAAAAGGTAAAAAGGGTAATTTCTTAAATTATAGTACTGCATTTTGTCTTTTTTGCAGCATTCTGTTTTAAGCTATTGGCAGTAGTTTTTATGAAAAAAGGTAAATGGGGGTAATTTCTTAAGTTATAGTACAGCATTTTGTTCATTCTACAGCATTTTCTTTTAAGCTATTGGAAGTATTTTTTTAAAACAGTAAAAGAGGTAATTTCTTAAGTTATAGCACAGCATTTTGCCCATTTTACAGCGTTTAGTTTTAAGCTATTGGAAGTAATTTTAAAAAAATAAGGTAAGCAGGAGTAATTTCTTAAGTTATCGTATAGCATTTTTGTCTATTTTACAGCGTTTTGTTTTAAGCTATTGGAAGTAGTTTTTTTATAAAAAAAAGGTAAAAAGGGGAAATTTTTGTTGTTATAGTACAACATTTTGTCTATTTTACAGAATTTTGTTTTCAGCAATTGGAAGTAGTTTTTTTTAAAAAAAAAAGGTAAAAAGGGGTAATTTCTCAAGTGGACGTAGTTATAGCACAACATTATTTTACAACGTTTTTTAAACCTGTTGGATGTATTTTTTTTTTAATAAGGTAAAAACGGGTAATATCTTATGTTATAGTACAACATTTTGTCTTTTTTACAGCGTTTTGTTTTAAGCTATTGGAAGTAGTTTTTTTTTCTAAATGGTAAAAGGGGGTAATTTCTTAAGTTATAGTACAGCATTTTGTCAGTTTTATAGCATTTTGTTTTAAGCTATTGGAAGTTGTTTTATTTAAAGATAAAAAGGGTTAATTTCACAAGTTATTGTATAGCATTTTCTCTATTTTACAACGTTTTGTTTTAAGACATTGGAAGCAATTTTTAAAAAAGAAAGGTAAAATGGGGTAATTTCATAAGTCATAGTACAACATTTTGTCAATTTTACAGCGCTTTGTTTCATGCTATTTGAAGTAGTTTTTATTCAAAAAAGGTAAAAAGAGTTAATTTCTTAAGTTAACAGTACAACATTTTGTCTACTTTACAGCATTTTGTTTTAAGCTATTGGGAGTAATTTTTTAAAAAAAACTAATAAGGGGTAATTTCTTAAGTTACAGTACAACATTTTGTCTATTTTGCAGAGTTTTGTTTTATGCTATTGGAAATCGTTTTTTTTAAAAGGTAAAAATGGGTAATTTCTTAAGTTATAGTGCAGCATTTTGTCTATTTTACAGCCTTTTGTTTTAGGCAATTGGAAGCAGTTATTTTTAAAAAGTGTAAAAACAGGTAATTTCTCAAGTTATAGTACATCATTTTTTCCATTATACAGCATTTTGTTTGAAGCTATTGGAAGTAATTTTTTCTTTAAAAAGGTAAAATGGGGTAATTTCTTAAGTTATAGTACAACGTTTTCTATTTTACAATGTTTTGTTTCAAGCTATTGGAACTGGTTGTTTTAAAAAAAAGGTGAAACGATGTAATTTCTTAAGTTAATAGTACTGCATTTTGTCTACTTTGCAGCGTTTTGTTTTAATCTATTGGAAGTAATTTTTAAAAAAAAAGGTAATAAGGGGTAATTTCTTAAGTTATTGTACAACATTTTGTCTATTTTAAAGCGTTTTGTTTTAAGCTATTGGAAGACGTTTTTTTAACAGGTAAAAGTAGGCAATTTCTTAAGTTATAATACAACATTTTGTCTATTTTACAGCGTTATGTTTTAAGCTATTGGTTTTCTTTTAAAAAAGGTAAAAAGGGGTAATTTCTTAACATATAGTACAGCATTTTGTCTATTTTACAGCGTTTAGTTTTAAGTTATTAGAAGTAGTTTTTTTTTTTAAAAAGTTAAAATGGGGTAATTTCTTAAGTTATAGTATGGCATTTTGTCTTTTTTACAGCGTTTTGTTTTAAGCTATTAGAAGTAGTTTTTTCAAAAAAAGATAAAAAGGAGTAATTTCTTAAGTCATAGTACAGCATTTTGTCTATTTTACCGCGTTTTATTTTAAGCTATTAGAAGTAGGTTTTTTTAAAAAAAAAGATAAAAAAGGGTATTTTCTTAAGTTATATTACAATATTTTATCTATTTTACAGCGTTTTGTTTTAAGCTACTGGATGTAGTTTGTTTTAGAACAAGGTAAAAAGGGGTAATTTCTTAAGTTATAGTACAACATTTTGTCTATTTTACAGCATTTTGTTTTAAGCTATTGGAAGTAGTTTTTTTTTAAACAGGTAAAAGGGGGTAATTTCTAATGTTATAGTACAACATTTTGTCTATTTTACAGCCTTTTGTTTTAAGCTATTGAAAGTAGTTATCTAAAAAAAATGGCAAAAGGGGTTAATTTGTTAAGTTATAAAACAACATTCTGTCTATTTTACAGCGTTTTATTTTAAGCTATTGGAAGTAGTTTTTTTTTTAAAAAAAAGGGAAAAAGGGGAAAAAATTTAAGTTATAGTACGGTATTTTGTCTTTTCTACAGCGTTTTGTTTTATGCTATTAGAAGTAGTTTTTTTAAAAAAAGGTAAAAAGTTGTAATTTCTTAAGTTATAGTACAACATTTTGTCTATTTTACCGCGTTTTGATTTAAGATATTGGAAGAAGTTTTTTTTAAAAAAAGATAAAAAGGGGTAATTTCTTAAGTTATAGTTCATCATTTTGTCTATTCTACGGTGTTTTGTTTTAAGATATTCGAAGTAGTTTTCTTTTAAAAACGGTAAAAAGGGGTAATTTCTTAAGTTATAATACCACATTTTGTCTATTTTACAGCGTTTTGTTTTAAGCTATTGGAAGTAGTGTTTTTTTAAAAAGGTAAAAAGGGGTAATTTCTTAAGTTATAGTACAACATTTTGTCTATTTTACCGCATTTTGTTTTAAGCTATTGGAAGTAGTTTTATTTTTAAAAAAAAGGTAAAAAGGGGAATTTTTTTAATTTATAGTACAACATTTTGTTTATTTTACAGCGTTTTGTTTTAAGCTATTGGAAGTTGTTTTTTTTTTAAAAAGGTAAGGGGCAATTTCTTAAGTTATGGAACGGCATTTTGTCTATTTTACGGCGTTTTGTTTTATGCTATTTGAAGAAGTTTTTTTTTTAAAAAGGGTATAAATGGGTAATTTCTTAAGTTACAATACAACATTTTGTTTATTTTACAGCGTTTTATTATAAGCTATTGGAAGCTGTATTTTTTTCAAAAAAGGTAAAAAGGGATAATTTCTTAAGTTATAGTACAATTTTTGTCTATTATATAGCTTTTTGTATTAACCTATTGGAATTAGTTTTTTTTTTTTTTTAAGTAAAAGGGGGTAATTTCTTAAGTTATAGTATATCATTATGTCTATTTTACAGCGCTTTGTTTTAAGCTATTGGAAGTAGTGTTTTCTAAAAAAGGTAAAAGGGGGTAATTTCTTTAGTTATAGTACAGCATTCTGTCTATTTTACTGCGTTTTGTTTTAAGCTATTGGAAGAAGTTTTTTTTAAAAAAAAAGTGCAAAAATGGGTAATTTCTTGAGTTATAGTAGAACATTTTGTCTATTTTACAGCGTTTTGTTTTTAGCTATTAGAAGGAGTGTTTTTTTAGAAAGGTAAAAAGGGGTAATTTCTTAAGTTATAGTACGACATTTTGTTTATTTTACAGCATTTGGTTTTAAGCTATTTGAAGTATTTTTTTTAAAAGGTAAAAGGAGGTTATTTCTTAAGTTATAGTACAACATTTTGTCTATTTTACAGCGTTTTGTTTTAAGCTATCGGAAGTAGTTTTTTTTTAAAAAAAAAGTGAAAGGGGAATTTCTTAAGTTATAGTACAGCATTTTTCTATTTTATAGTGTTTTGTTTTTAGCTAATGGAAGTAGTTTTTTTAAAAAAAGGTAGACAGGGGTAATTCCTTAAGTTATAGTGCAGCATTTTTTCAGTTTTACGGTGTTTTGTTTAAGCTATTGGAAGTAGTTTTTTTTTAAAAGGTAAAAGGGGGTAATTTCCTAAGTTATAACACAACATTTTGTCCATTTTACAAAGTTTTGTTTTAAGCTATTGGAAGTAGTTTTTTTTAAGGAAAAAGGGTAAATAGTGGTAATTTCTTAAGTTATAGTACATCATTTTGTCTATTTTACAGCGTTTTGTTTTAAGCTATTGGAAGCACTTTTGAAAAAAAAAGGTAAAAAGGGGTAATTTCTAATGTTATAGTAAATGATATTATCTGTTTTTTGACTTTTTGTTTTAAGCAATTGGAAGTATGTTTTTTTTAAAATTTAAAAGGGGTAATTTCTTAAGTTATAGTACGACATTTTGTCTATTTTACTGCGTTTTGTTTTAAGCTATTGGGAGTAGGGTTTTTTTTTAAAACAGGTAAAAGGGGGTAATTTCTTAAGTTATAGTACAACATTTTGTCTATTTTACAGCGTTTTGTTTTAAGTTATTGGAAGCAATTTTTTTTTCAAAAAAGGTAAAAGGGGGTAATTTGTTAAGTTATAGTACAACATTCTGTCTATTTTACAGCGTTTTGTTTTAAACTAATGGAAGTAGTTTTTCTTTTAAAAAGGTAAAAAGGGGAATTTTTTTTAAGTTATAGTACAACATTTGTCTATTTTACAATGTTTTGTTCTAAGTTATTGGAAGTAATTTTTTAAAAAAAAATGGTAAAAAGGGGTAATTTCTTAAGTTATAATACAACATTTTGTCTATATTACAGCATTTTGTTTTAAGCTATTGGAAGTAGTTTTTTTAAAACAGGTAAAAGGGGGTAATTTCTAATGTTATAGTACAACATTTTGTCTATTTTACAGCGTTTTGTTTTAAGCTATTGGAAGTAGTTTTTTTTTAAAAAAAAAGGGAAAAAGGTGTAATTTCTTAAGTTATACTACAAAACTTTATCTATTTTACAGCATTTGTTTTAAGTTATAGGATGTAGTTTTTTTTTAAAAAAAAAAGGTAAAAGTGGGTAATTTCATAAGTTAAAATACAGAATTTTGTCTATTTTACAGCGTTTTGTTTTAAGCTACTAGAAGTAATTTTTTTTTAAAAAAGGTTAAAGGGGGTAATTTGTTAAGTTTTAGTACAACATCATGTCTATTTTACAGCGTTTTGTTTTAAGCTATTGGAAATGGTTTTTTTTTTTTAAATAAAGGTGAAAAGGGGAAATTTTTTAAGTTATAGTCCATAATTTTGTCTATTTTACGGTGTTTTGTTTTAAGCTATTGGAAGTAGTTTTTTTTCCAAAAAAAGATAAAAAAGGGTATTTTCTTAAGTTATATTACAACATTTTGTCTATTTTACCGTGTTTTGTTTTAAGCTATTGGAAGTAGTTTTTTTTAAAGAAAAAAGGTAAAAAGCGGTAATTTCTTAAGTTATAGTACAACATTTTGTCTATTTTACAGCATTTGGTTTTATGCTATTGGAAGTATTTTTTTTTAAAACAGGAAAAATGGGGTAATTTTTTAAGTTATAATACAACATTTTGTCTATTTTACAGCCTTTTGTTTTAAGCTATTGGAAGTAGTTTTTTTAAAAAAAGGTAAAAGGGGGTAATTTTTAAAGTTATAATACAACATTTTGTCTATTTTACAGCGTTTTATTTTAAGCTATTTGAAGTAGTTTTTTTTTTAAAAAAAGGGAAAAAAATTTAAGTTATAGTACAGCATTTTTCTATTTTACAGCGTTTTGTTTTAAGCTATTGGAAGTGGTTTTTTTAAAAAAAAAAGAGGGTAAAAGGGGTAATTTCTTAAGTTATTGTGCAGCATTTTGTCTATTTTAATGTTGTTTTGTTTTAAGCTATTGGAAGTAGTTTTTTTAAAAAAAAGAAGATAAAAAGGGGTAATTTCTTAAGTTATGGTACAGCATTTTGTCTATTCTACAGCGTTTTGTTTTAAGCTATTTAAAGTAATTTTTTTTAAAAAAAGGGTAAAAAGGTGTAATTTCTTAAGTTATAGTACAACATTTTGTCTATTTTACAGCGTTTTGTTTTAAGCTATTGGAAATAGTGTTTTTTTTAAAAAAAAAGGGGTAATGTCTTAAGTTATAGTACAACATTTTGTCTATTTTACAGCATTTTGTTTTAAGCTGTTGGAAGTAGTTTTTTAAAAAAATAAGGTAAAAAGGGGAAAAAAATTAATTATATTATAGCATTTTGTCTATTTACAACGTTTTGTTTTAAGCTATTGGAAGTAGTTTTTTTTAAAAAGGTATAAGGGGTAATTTCTTAAGTTATAGAACAGCATTTTGTTTATTTCACAGCATTTTGTTTTAAGCTGTTCGAAGTAAAAAAAATTAAAAAAAAGGTATATATGTGTAATTCCTTAAGTTATAGTGCAGCATTGTGTCTATTTTACAGCATTTTGTTTTAAGCTATTGGAAGTATTTTTTTAAAAAAAAGGTATAAATGGGTAATTTCTTAAGTTACAATACAACATTTTGTTTATTTTACAACGTTTTGTTTTAAGCTATTGGAACTAGTTTTTTTTCAAACAAAAAGGAAAAAAGGGATAATTTCTTAATTTATAGTACAACTTTTTGTCTATTTTACAGCTTTTTGTATTAACCTATTGGAATTAGTTTTTTTTTTAAGAAGTAAAAATGGGTAATTTCTTAAGTTATAGTATAGAATTTTGTCTATTTCAGAGCGTTTTGTTTTAAGCTATTAGAAGTAGAATTTTTTTTTAAAAAAAGGTAAAAAGGGGTAATTTCTTAAGTTATAGTACACCATTCTGTCTAATTTACAGCATTTTGTTTTAAGCTATCGGAAGAAGTTTTATTTAAAAAAAGGCAAAAATGGATAATTTCTTAAGTTATAGTACAAAATTTTGTCTATTTTACAGCGTTTTGTTTTTAGCTATTAGAAGGAGTGTTCTTTTAAAAAAGGTAAAAAGGGGTAATTTCTTAAGTTATAGTATAACATTTCGTCTCTTTTGCAGCGTTTGGTTTTAAGCTATTGGAAGTAGTTTTTTTTAGAAGGTAGAAGGACGTTATTTCTTAAGTTATAGTACAACATTTTATCTATTTTACAGCGTTTTGTTTTAAGCTATTGGAAGTAGTTTTCTTTTTTTAGACAACGGTAAAAAGGGGCAATTTCTTATGTTAAAGTACATTATTTTGTCTATTTTACAGCGTTTTGTCTTAAGTAATCGGAAGTAGATTTTTTATAAAAAAGGGTAAAAATGGGAAATTTTAAATTACAGTGTAGCATTTTGTCTATTTTATAGCATTTTGTTTTAGCTATTGGAAGTAGTTTTTTTAAAAAAAGTAAAAATGGGTAATTTCTTAAGTTATAGTACAGGATTTTGTCTATTTTACAACATTTTGTTTTAAGCAATTGGAAATATTTTTTTAAAAGGTAAAAGGGGTAATTTCTTAAGTTATAGTACAACATTTTGTCTATTTTACTGCGTTTTGTTTTAAGCTATTGGAAGTAGTTTTTTTTTAAACATGCAAAAGGTGGTAATTTATTAAGTTATAGTACAGCATTTTGTCTATTTTACAGCGTTTTGCTTTATGTTATTTGAAGTAGCTTTTTTTTAAAAAAGGTAAAAGGGTGTAATTTGTTAAGTTATAGTACAGCATTGTAATTTGTTCAGTTATGGTACAACTTTCAGTCTATTTTAGAGGGTTTTGTTTTAAGCTATTGGAAGTATTTTTTTTTTGTTAAAAAAGGTAAAAAGGGGAAAATTTTTAAGTTATAGTATAGCATTTTGTCTATTTTACAACGTTTTGTTTTAAGCTATTGGAAGTTGTTCTTAAAAAAAAGGTAAAAATGGATAATTTCTTAAGTTATAGTACAACATTTTGTCTATTTTACAGGGTTTTGTTTTAAGCTATTGGAGGTTGTTTTAAAAAAAAAAAAGGTAAAAAAGGGTAATTTTTTAAGTTATATTACAAAATTTTGTCTGTTTTACTGCGTTTTATTTTAAGCTATTGGAAGTAGTTTTTTTTTAAAATAAGGTAAAGGTGGGTAATTTCATAAGTTATAATGCAGCATTTTGTCTATTTTATAGCGTTTTGTTTTATGCTATTGGAAGTAGTTCTTTTTTTAAAAAGGTAAAAGGGGGTAATTTGTTAAGTTATAGTACAGCATTCTGTCTATTTTACAGCGTTTTGTTTTAAGCTATTGGAAGTAGTTTTTTTTTTAAAATAAAGGTGAAAAGGGGAATTTTTTTAAATTATAGTACATAATTTTGTCTATTTTACAATATTTTGTTTTAAGCTATTGGAAGTAGTTTTTTTTTAAAAAAAGGAAGATAAAAAGGGGTATTTTCTTAAGTTATATTACAGCATTTTATCTATTTTACAGCGTTTTATTTTAAGCTACTGGAAGTAGTTTATAAAAAAAAAGGTAAAAAGAGGTAATTTCTTAAGTTGTAGTACAACATTTTGTCTATTTTACAGCATTTGGTTTTATGCTATTGGAAGTAGTTTTTTTTTAAAAACAGTAAAAGGGGGTAATTTCTTAAGTTACAGTACAACATTTTGTCTATTTTATAGCCTTTTGTTTTAAGCTATCGGAAGTAGTTTTTTTTAGAAAGGGTAAAAGGGGGTAATTTTTTAAGTTACGATACAACATTCTGTCTATTTTACAGCGTTTTATTTTAAGCAATTGGAAGTTGATTTTTTAAAAAAAAGGTAAAAAGGAAAAAAAATGTTATAATACAGCATTTTTTCTATTTTACAACGTTTTGTTTTAAGCTATTAGGAGTGGTTTTTTTTTATAAAATGGTAAAAATGGATAATTTCTTAAGTTATAGCGCAGCATTTTGTCTACTTTACAGCGTTTTGTTTTAAGCTATTGGAAGTAGTTTTCTTTAAAAAAAAGATAAAAAGGGGTAATTTCTTAAGTTATAGTACAGCATTTTGTCTATTCTACAGCGTTTTGTTTTAAGCTATTTGAAGCAGTTTTTTTAAAAAAGGGTAAAAAGGTGTAATTTCTTAAGTTATAATACAATATTTTGTCTATTTTATAGCGTTTTGTTTTAAGCTATTGGAAGTAGTTTTTTTAAAAAAAGGTAAAAAGGGATTTTTTTTTTTTAAGTTATAGTACATCATTTTGTCTATTTTACAACGTTTTTTTAAGCTATTGGAAGTAGTTTTTTTAAAAAAAGGTATAAGGGGTAATTTCTTAAGTTATAGAACAGCATTTTCTCTATTTTACAGCGTTTTGTTTTAAGCTATTGGAAGTAGTTTTTTTAAAAAAAAAAGTATAAATGGGTGATTTCTTAAGTTGCAGTACGGCATTTTGTCTATTTTACAGCGTTTTGTTTTAAGCTATTGGAAGTAATTTTTTAAAAAGGTAAAAGGGGGTAATTTCTTAAGTTACAGAACTACATTATGTCTATTTTACAGCGTTTTATTTTAAACTATTGGAAGAAGTTTTTAAAAAAAAGGTAAAAAGGGGCAATTTCTTAAGTTATAGACAACATTTTGTCTATTTTGCATCGTTCTTTTAAGCTAATGGAAAGAGTGTTTTTTAAAAAAAAAGGTAAAAATGGGTAATTTCTTAAGTTATAGTACAACATTTTGTCTATTTTACAGCGTTTTGTTTTAAGCTATTGGAAGCAGCTTTCTTTTTTTTTAAGCTATTGGTAGTAGTTTTTTTTAAAAAAAGATAAAAAGGGGTAATTTCTTAAGTTATAGTACAACATTTTGTCTATTTTACAACATTTTGTTTTAAGCTATTGGAAGTAGTTTTTTTAAAAAGGTAAGAAGGGGTAATTTCTTTTGTTATAGTACATCATTTTTTCTATTTTGCAGCGTTTTGCTTTAAGCTATTGGAAGTGTTTTTTTTAAAAAAAAGGTAAAAAGGGTAATTTCTTAAGTTATAGTACAGCATTTTGTCTATTTTGCATCGTTTTGTTTTAAGCTATTGGAAGTAGTTGTTTATAAAAAAAAGGTAAAAGGGGGTAATTTCTTAAGTTATAGTACAGCATTTTGTCCATTCTACAGCATTTTCTTTTAAGCTATTGGTAGAAACTTTTTAAAACAGTAAAAGAGGTAATTTCTTAAGTTATAGCACAACATTTTGCCCATTTTACATCATTTAGTTTTAAGCTATTGGAAGTAATTTTAAAAAAAGCTAAGCAAGCGTAATTTCTTAAATTATAGTAAAGCATTTTGTTTATTTTACAACATTTTGTTTTAAGCTATTGGAAGCAGTTTTCTCTTTTTAAAAAAGGTAAAAGGGGGTAATTTCTTAAGTTATAGTATAACATTTTGTCTATTTTAAAGCGTTTTGTTTTAAGCTATTCGAAGTAGTTTTTTTATAACAAAAGGTAAAAAGGGGAAATTTTTGAAGTTATAGTAAAACATTTTGTCTATTTTACAGCATTTTGTTTTAAGCAATTGGAAGTAGTTTTTTTTTAAAAAAAAAAGGTAAAAAGGGGTAATTTCTCAAGTTGAAGTAGTTATAGCACAACATTATTTTACAACGTTTTTTAAAGCTACTAGAGGTAGTTTTTTTTTTAAAAAAGGGTAAAATGGGGTAATTTCTTAAGTTATAGAACAATATTTTTGTCTATTTTACAGCATTTTGTTTTAACCTGTTGGAAGTAAAAAAAATTTAGAAGGTAAAAATGGGTAATATCTTAAGTTATAGTACAACATTTTGTCTTTTTTACAGCGTTTTGTTTTAAGCTATTGGAAGTAGTTTTTTTTTTCTAAATGGTAAAAAAGGGTAATTTCTTAAGTTATAGTACAGCATTTTGTCAATTTTACAGCATTTTGTTTTAAGCTATTGGAAGTAGTTTTTTTCTAAAAGATAAAAAGGGTTAATTTCATAAATTATTGTATAGCATTTTCTCTATTTTACAAAGTTTTGTTTTAAGACATTGGAAGCAATTTTTAAAAAAAAAAGGTAAAATGGGGGTAATTTCATAAGTTATAGTACAACGTTTTGTCAATTTTACAGCGTTTTGTTTCATGCTATTGGAAGTAGTTTTTATTCAAAAAAGGTAAAAAGAGTTAATTTCTTAAGTTAATAGTACAACATTTTGTCTTCTTTACCGCATTTTGTTTTAAGCTATTGGAAGTAATTTTTTTAAAAGAGGTAATAAGGGGTAATTTCTTAAGTTACAGTACAACATTTTTTTTATTTTACAGAGTTTTTTTTTAAGCTATTGGAAATCATTTTTTTTAAAGGTAAAAAATGGGTAATTTCTTAAGTTATAGTACAACATTTTGTCTATTTTACAGCTTTTTGTTTTAGGCAACTGGAAGTAGTTATTTTTAGAAAGGGTAAAAAGAGGTAATTTCCCAAGTTATAGTACGGCATTTTGTCCATTAAACAACGTTTTGTTTTAAGCTATTGGAAGTAATTTTTTCTTTGAAAAGGTAAAATGGGGGTAATTTCTTAACTTATAGTACAGCGTTTTGTCTATTTTACAATGTTTTGTTTCAAGCTATTGGAAGTGGTTGTTTTAAAGAAAAGGTAAAACGATGTAATTTCTTAAATTAATAGTACTGCATTTTGTCTACTTTGCAGCGTTTTGTTTTAAGCTATTGGAAGTAAATTTTTTTAACAAAAGGTAATAAGGTGTAATTTCTTAAGTTATAGTACAACATTTTGTCTATTTTAAAGCATTTTGTTGTAAGCTATTGGAAGAAGTTTTTTTAAAAGGTAAAAATAGGCAATTCTTAAGTTATAGTACAACATTTTGTCTATTTTACAGCGTTATGTTTTAAGCTATTGGTTTTCTTTTAAAAAAGGTAAAAAGGGGTAATTAATTAAGATATAGTATAGCATTTTGTCTATTTTACAGCTTTTTGTTTTAAGCTATTAGAAGTAGTTTTTTTTAAAAAAAAGGTAAAATGGGGTAATTTCTTAAGTTATAGTACGGCATTTTGTCTTTTTTACAGCGTTTTGTTTTAAGCTGTTAGAAGTAGTTTTTTAAAAAAAAGGTAAAAAGGAGTAATTTCTTAAGTCATAGTACACCATTTTGTCTATTTTACCGCGTTTTGTTTTAAGCTATTAGAAGTAGTTTTTTTAAAAAAAGGTAAAAAGGGGTATTTTCTTAAGTTATATTACAATATTTTATTTATTTTACAGCGTTTTATTTTAAGCTACTGGAAGTAGTTTTTTTTTAGAAAAAGGAAAAAAAGGGTAATTTCTTAAGTTATAGTGCAACATTTTGTCTATTTTACAACATTTTGTTTTAATCTATTGGAAATAGTTTTTTTTTAAAACAGGTAAAAGGGGGTAATTTCTAATGTTATAGTACAACATTTTGTCTATTTTACAGCTTTTTGTTTTAAGCTATTGGAAGTAGTTTTTTAAATTTTTTGCGCAAAAGGGGGTAATTTACTAAGTTATAAAACAACATTCTGTCTATTTTACAGCGTTTTATTTTAACCTATTGGAAGTAGTTTTTTTTTTAAAAAAAAGGGAAAAAGGGAAAAAGGGAAAAAAAATTAAGTTATAGTACAACATTTTGTCTATTCTACAGCGTTTTGTGTTATGCTATTAGAAGTAGTTTTTTTAAAAAAAAGGTAAAAAAGGGTAATTTCTTAAGTTATAGCACAATATTTTGTCTATTTTACAGCGTTTTGTTTTAAGCTATTGGAAATAGTGTTTTTTAAAAAAAAAGGGGCAATGTCTTAAGTTATAATACAACATTTTGTCTATTTTACAGCATTTTGTTTTAAGCTGTTGGAAGTAGTTTTTTTAAAAAAAAAGCTAAAAAGGGGGAAAAAATTAATTATAGTATGGCATTTTGTCTATTTTACAACGTTTTGTTTTAAGCTATTGGAAGTAGTTTTTTTTAAAAAGGTAAAAGGGTAATTTCTTAAGTTATAGAACAGCATTTTGTTTATTTCACAGCATTTTGTTTTAATCTATTCGAAGTAAATTTTTTAAAAAAAAAGGTATATATGTGTAATTTCTTAAGTTATAGTGCAGCATTTTGTCTATTTTACAGCATTTTGTTTTAAGCTATTGGAAGTATTTTTTTTTTAAAAAAAAAGGTATAAATGGGTAATTTCTTAAGTTACAATACAGCATTTTGTTTATTTTACAACGTTTTGTTTTAAGCTATCGGAACTAGTTTTTTTTCAAAAAAAAGGAAAAAAGGGATAATTTCTTAATTTATAGTACAACTTTTTGTCTATTTTACAGCTTTTTGTATTAACCTACTGGAATTAGTTTTTTTTTAAGAAGTAAAAAGGGATAATTTCTTAAGTTATTGTATAGAATTTTGTCTATTTCAGAGCGTTTTGTTTTAAGCTATTAGAAGTAGAATTTTTTTTTAAAAAAAGGTAAAAGGGGGTAATTTCTTAAGTTATATTACAGCATTCTGTCTAATTTACAACATTTTGTTTTAAGCTATTGGAAGAAGTTTTATTTAAAAAAAGGCAAAAATGGATAATTTCTTAAGTTATAGTACAAAATTTTGTCTATTTTACAGCGTTTTGTTTTTAGCTATTAGAAGGAGTGTTCTTTTAAAAAAGGTAAAAAGGGGTAATTTCTTAAGTTATAGTTTAACATTTTGTCTCTTTTGCAGCGTTTGGTTTTAAGCTATTGGAAGTAGTTTTTTTTAAAAGGTAGAAGGAGGTTATTCCTTAAGTTATAGTACAACATTTTGTCTATTTTACAGCGTTTTGTTTTAAGCTATTGGAAGTAGTTTTCTTTTTTCAGAAAACGGTAAAAAGGGGCAATTTTTTATGTTAAAGTACATTATTTTGTCTATTTTACAGCGTTTTGTTTTAAGTAATCGGAAGTAGATTTTTTATAAAAAAGGGTAAAAAGGGGAAATTTTAAATTACAGTGTAGCATTTTGTCTATTTTATAGCCTTTTTTTTAAGTACTAGAAGTAGTTTTTTTTTAAAAAGTAAAAATGGGTAATTTCTTAAGTTATAGTACAGGATTTTGTCTATTTTACAACATTTTATTTTAAGCAATTGGAAGTATTTTTTTTAAAAGGTAAAAGGGGTCATTTCTTAAGTTATAGTACAACATTTTGTCTATTTTACTGCGTTTTGTTTTAAGCTTTTGGAAGTAGTTTTTTTTTTAAAGGGGAAAGGTGGTAATTTATTAAGTTCAGCATTTTGTCTATTTTACAGCGTTTTGTTTTATGTTATTTGAAGTAGCTTTTTTTTTAAAAGGGTAAAAGGGTGTAATTTGTTAAGTTATAGTACAGCATTGTAATTTGTTCAGTTATGGTACAACTTACATTCTATTTTAGAGGGTTTTGTTTTAAGCTATTGGAAGTAGTTTTTTTTAAAAAAAAAAGGTAAAAAGGGGAAAATTTTTAAGTCATAGTATAGCATTTTGTCTATTTTACAACGTTTTTTTTTAAGCTATTGGAAGTAGTTCTTAAAAAAAAGGTAAAAATGGATAATTTCTTAAGTTATAGTACAACATTTTGTCTATTTTACAGCGTTTTGTTTTAAGCTATTGGAGGTTGTTTTAAAAAAAAAAAAAGGTAAAAAAGGGTAATTTTTTAAGTTATATTACAAAATTTTGTCTGTTTTACTGCGTTTTATTTTAAGCTATTGGAAGTAGTTTTTTTTTAAAATAAGGTAAAGGTGGGTAATTTCATAAGTTATAATGCAGCATTTTGTCTATTTTATAGCGTTTTGTTTTAAGCTATTGGAAGTAGTTTTTTTTGAAAAAGGTAAAAGAGGGTAATTTGTTAAGTTATAGTACAACATTCTGTCTATTTTACAGCGTTTTGTTTTAAGCTATTGGAAGTAGTTTTTTTTTTAAATAAAGGTGAAAAGGGGAAAAATTTTAAATTATAGTACATAATTTTGTCTATTTTACAATGTTTTGTTTTAAGCTATTGGAAGTAGTTTTTTAAAAAAAAAGAAGATAAAAAGGGGTATTTTCTTAAGTTATATTACAGCATTTTATCTATTTTACAGCGTTTTATTTTAAGCTACTGGAAGTAGTTTGTAAAAAAAAGGTAAAAAGAGGTAATTTCTTAAGTTGTAGTACAACATTTTGTCTATTTTACAGCATTTGGTTTTATGCTATTGGAAGTAGCTTTTTTAAAAAAACAGTAAAAGGGGGTAATTTCTTAAGTTACAGTACAACATTTTGTCTATTTTATAGCCTTTTGTTTTAAGCTATGGGAAGTAGTTTTTTTAAAAAAGGGTAAAAGGGGGTAATTTTTTAAGTTACGATACAACATTCTGTCTATTTTACAGCGTTTTATTTTAAGCAATTGGAAGTTGATTTTTTAAAAAAAAGGTAAAAAGGAAAAAAAATGTTATAATACAGCATTTTTTCTATTTTACAACGTTTTGTTTTAAGCTATTAGGAGTGGTTTTTTTTTATAAAATGGTAAAAATGGATAATTTCTTGAGTTATAGCGCAGCATTTTGTCTATTTTACAGCGTTTTATTTTAAGCTATTGGAAGTAATTTTTTTTAAAAAAGAAGATAAAAAGGGGTAATTTCTTAAGTTATAGTACAGCATTTTGTCTATTCTACAGCGTTTTGTTTTAAGCTATTTGAAGTAGTTTTTTTAAAAAAGGATAAAAAGGTGTAATTTCTTAAGTTATAATACAATATTTTGTCTATTTTATAGCGTTTTGTTTTAAGCTATTGGAAGTAGTTTTTTTAAAAAAAGGTAAAAAGGGAAATTTTTTTAAGTTATAGTACATCATTTTGTCTATTTTACAACGTTTTTTTAAGCTATTGGAAGTAGTTTTTTTTTAAAAAGGTATAAGGGGTAATTTCTTAAGTTATAGAACAGCATTTTCTCTATTTTACAGCGTTTTGTTTTAAGCTATTGGAAGTAGTTTTATTAAAAAAAAAGTATAAATGGGTGATTTCTTAAGTTGCAGTACGACATTTTGTCTATTTTACAGCGTTTTGTTTTAAGCTATTGGAAGTAGTTTTTTAAAAAGGAAAAAGGGGGTAATTTCTTAAGTTATAGAACAACATTATGTCTATTTTACAGCGTTTTGTTTTAAACTATTGGAAGAAGTTTTTAAAAAAAAGGTAAAAAGGGGCAATTTCTTAAGTTATAGTACAACATTTTGTCTATTTTACAGTCTTTTGTTTTAAGCTATTGGAAGTAGTTTTTTTTTAAAAAAAAGGTAAAAGGGGGTAATTTTTAAAGTTATAATACAACATTCTGTCTATTTTACAGCGTTTTATTTTAAGCTATTGGAAGTAGTTTTTTTATAAAAAAAAAGGTAAAAGGGGAAAAAATATTTAAGTTATAGTACGGCATTTTGTCTATTTTACAGCGTTTTGTTTTAAGCTATTAGAAGTGTTTTTTTTTAAAAAAAAAGGGTAAAAGGGGGTAATTTCTTAAGTTATTGTGCAGCATTTTGTCTATTTTACCGTTGTTTTGTTTTAAGCTATTGGAAGTAGTTTTTTTTTAAAAAAAGATAAAAAGGGGTAATTTCTTAAGTTATAATGCAGCATTTTGTCTATTCTACAACGTTTTGTTTTAAGCGATTTAAAGTAAATTAATTAAAAAAAGGGTAAAAAGTTGTAATTTCTTAAGTTACAGTACAACATTTTGTCTATTTTACAGCGCTTTTTTTTAAGCTACTGGAAGTAGTGTTTTTTTTAAAGAAAAAAAGGGGTAATGTCTTAAGTTATAGTACAACATTTTGTCTATTTTACAGCATTTTGTTTTAAGCTGTTGGAAGTAGTTTTGTTTAAAAAATGGTAAAAAGGGGAAAACGTTTAAGTTATAGTACAACATTTTGTCTATTTTACAACGTTTTGTTTTAAGGTATTTGAAGTAGTTTTATTTTAAAAAGGTATAAGGGGTAATTTCTTAAGTTATAGAACAACATTTTGTCTATTTTACAACATTTTGTTTTAAGCTATTAGAAGTAAAAAAAAAATTAAAAAAGGTATATATGTGTAATTTCTTAAGTTACAGTGCAACATTTTGTCTATTTTACGGCATTTTGGTTTAAGCTATTGGAAGTATTTTTTAAAAAAAAAGGTATAAATGGGTAATTTTCTTAAGTTACAATACATCATTGTGTTTATTTTACAGCGTTTTGTTTTAAGCTATTGGAAGTAGTTTTTTTTTTCAAAAAAAAGGTAAATATAAAAGGGATAATTTCTTAAGTTATACTACAACTTTTTGTCTATTTTACAGCTTTTTGTATTAACCTATTGGAATAAGTTTTTTTTTAAAAGTAAAAAGGGGTAATTTCTTAAGTTATAGTATAGCATTTTGTCTATTTTAGAGCGTTTTGTTTTAAGCTATTGGAAGTAGTATTTTTTAAAAAAAAGGCAAAAGGGGGTAATTTCTTAAGTTATAGTACAGCATTTTGCCTATTTTACAGCGTTTTGTTTTAAGTTATTGGAAGTAATTTTTTTTCAAAAAAGGTAAAAGGGTGTAATTTGTTAAGTTATAGTACAGCATTGTAATTTGTTAAGTTATGGTACAACATTCAGTCTATTTTACAGCGTTTTTGTTTTAAGCTATTGGAAGTAGTTTTTTAAAAAAAAAAGGTAAAAAGGGGAAAATTTTTAAGTTATAGTATAGCATTTTGTCTATTTTACAACGTTTTGTTTTAAGCTATTGGAAGTAGTTCTTTAAAAAAAAGGTAAAAATGGGTAATTTCTTAAGTTATAGTACAACATTTTGTCTATTTTACAGCGTTTTGTTTTAAGCTATTGGAGGTTGTTTTAAAAAAAAAGGTAGAAAGGGGTAATTTCTTAAGTTATATTACAAAATTTTGTCTATTTTACTATGTTTTATTTTAAGCTATTGGAAGTAGTTTTTTTTAAAAAAAAAAAGGTAAAAGTGGGTAATTTCATAAGTTATAATACAGCATTTTGCCTATTTTATAGCGTTTTGTTTTAAGCTATTGGAAGTAGTTTTTTTTAGAAAATGGTAAAAGGGGGTAATTTGTTAAGTTATAGTACAGCATTCTGTCTATTTTACAGTGTATTGTTTTAAGCTATTGGAAGTAGTTTTTTTAAAAAATTAAGGTGAAAAGGGGAATTTTTTTAAGTTATAGTACATAATTTTGTCTATTTTACAATGTTTTGTTTTAAGCTATTGGAAGTAGTTTTTTTTTTAAAAAAAGACAAAAATGGGTATTTTCTTAAGTTATATTACAGCATTTTATCTATTTTACAGCGTTTTGTTTTAAGCTACTGGAAGTAGTTTTTAAAAAAAAAAGGGTAAAAAGGGGTAATTTCTTAAGTTGTAGTACAACATTTTGTCTATTTTACAGCATTTGGTTTTATACTATTGGAAGTAGCTTTTTTTTAAAACAGGTAAAAGAGGGTCATTTCTTAATTTATAGTACAACATTTTGTCTATTTTATAGCCTTTTGTTTTAAGCTATTGGAAGCAGTTTTTTTTAAAAAGGGTAAAAGGGGGTAACTTTTTAAGTTGCAATACAACATTCTGTCTATTATACAGGGTTTTATTTTAAGCTATTGGAAGTTGTTTTTTTTAAAAAAGGTAAAAAGGGAAAAAAAATTATGTTATAATACAGCATTTTTTCTATTTTACGGTGTTTTGTTTTAAGCTATTAGAAGTGGTTTTTTAAAAAAAACGGTAAAAATGGATAATTTCTTAAGTTATAGTGCAGCATTTTGTCTATTTTACAGCGTTTAGTTTTAAGCTATTGGTAGTAGTTTTTTTTAAAAAAAGATAAAAAGGGTTAATTTCTTAAGTTATAGTACAGCATTTTGTCTATTCTACAACGTTTTGTTTTATGCTATTTGAAGTAGTTTTTTTAAAAAAGGGTAAAAAGGTGTAATTTCTTAAGTTATAGTACATCATTTTGTCTATTTTACAACGTTTTGTTTAAGCTATTGGAAGTAGTTTTTTTTTAAAAAGGTATAAGGGGTAATTTCTTAAGTTATAGAACAGCATTTTCTCTATTTTATAGCGTTTTGTTTTAAGCTATTGGAAGTAGTTTTTTTTTGGAAAAAGTTATAAATGAGTGATTTCTTAAGTTGCAGTAGGGCATTTTGTCTATTTCACAGCGTTTTGTTTTAGGCTATTGGAAGTAGTTTTTTTTGAAAAGGTATAAGTGAGTGATTTCTTAAGTTGCAGCAGGGCATTGTGTCTATTTTACAGCTTTTTGTTTTAAACGGTTGGAAGAAGTTTATAAAAAAAGGTAAAAAGGGGCAATTTCTTAAGTTATAGTACAACATTTTATCTATTTTACATCGTTTTTTAAGTTAATGGAAGGAGTGTTTTTTAAAAAAAAGGTAAAAATGGGTAATTTCTTAAGTTACAGTATAACATTTTGTCTATTTTGCAGCGTTTTGTTCAAAGCTATTGGAAGTAGTTTAAAAAAAAGGTAAGCAAGCGTAATTTCTTAAGTTACAGTACATCATTCTGTCAATTTTACAGCGTTTTGTTTTAAGCTATTTAAAGTGAGTTTTTTAAAAAAAAGGTAAAAAGGGGATATTTTTTAAGTTATAGTACAACATTTTGTCTATTTTACAACGTTTTGCTCTAAGCTATTGGAAGTAGTTTTTTTTTTTAAAAAAGGTTAAAATGGATGATATCTTAAGTTATAGTACAATATTTTCCCTATTTTACAGCGTTTTATTTTAAGCTATTTGAAGTAGTTTTTTTTATTAAAAATGGTAAAAAGGGGTAATTTCTTAAGTTAGAGTACAACATTTTGTCTTTTTTACAGCGTTTTTTTTAAGCTATTGGAAGTAGCTTTTTTAAACAGGTAAGAGGGTAATTTCTTAACATATAGTACAACATTTTGTCTATTTTACAGCGTTTTGTTTTAAGCTATTGGAAGTGGTTTTTTAAAAAAAAGGTAAAAGGGGGTAATTTGTTAAGTTATAGTACAACATTTTTTCAATTTTACAGCATTTTATTCTAAGCTATGCGAAGTAGTTTTTAAAAAAAAAAATGGTAAAAAGGGAATTTTTTTAAAGTTTTTGTACAACATTTTGTCTATTTTATAGCATCTTGTTTTAAGCTATTGGAAGTAGTTTTTTTTCAAAAAAAAAAAGGTAAAAAGGGTAATTTCTTAAGTTATAGTACAGCAATTTGTCTATTTTACAGCGTTTTGTTTTAAGCCATTGGAAGTAATTTAAAAAAAAAAGGTTAAAAGGGGTAATTTCTTAAGTTATAATACAACATTTTGTGTTTTTTACAGCGTTTTGTTTTAAGCTATTAGAAGTAGTTTTTTTAAACAGATAAAAGTGGGTAATTTCTTAAGTTATTGTACAACATTTTGTCTATTTTACAGCGTTTTGTTTTAAACTATTGGAAGTAGTTTTTTTTAAAAGGTAAAAAGGGGTAATTTGTTAACTTATAGTACAACAATCTGTCTATTTTACATCATTTTGTTCTAAGCTATGGGAAGTAGTTTTTTTTTTAAAGATAAAAAGGGAATTTTTTTTAAGTTATAGTAAAACATTTTGTCTATTTTACAGCGTTTTGTTTTAAGCTATTGGAAGTAGTTTTTTTAAAAAAAAAGGGTAAAAGGGGGTAATTTCTTAAGTTATATTAATGCATTTTGTCTATTTTACAACGTTTTGTTTTAAGGTATTGTAAGTAGTTTTTTAAAAAACAAAAGGTAAAATGTGGTAATTTCTTAAGTTATATTACAACATTTTGTCTATTTTATTTTAAGCTATTTGAAGTAGTTTTTCCTTAAAATAGGTAAA
This sequence comes from Allium cepa, assembly GCA_030765085.1. NCBI lineage: Eukaryota > Viridiplantae > Streptophyta > Magnoliopsida > Asparagales > Amaryllidaceae > Allium > Allium cepa. Next base: position 891,456,125 of record CM060931.1, read on the forward strand.
AGGGGGTAATTTCTTAAGTTATAGTACAGTATTTTGTCTATTTTACAGTGTTTTGGTTTAAGCTATTGGAAGTAGTTTTTTTTAAAAAGGGTAAAAGGGGGTAATTTGTTAAGTTATATTACAGCATTTTGTCTATTTTACAGCGTTTTGTTTTAGGCTATTGGAAGTAGTGTTTTTTTTTAAAAAGTAAAAAGGGGTAATTTCTTAAGTTATAGTACAGCATTTTTTCTATTTTACAGCGTTTTATTTTAAGCTATTATAAGAATTTTTTTAAAAAAATGGGAAATTTATTAAGTCATAGTACAACATTTTGCCTATTTTACAACATTTTTTTTAAGCTATTGGAAGTAGTTTTATTTTAAAATGGTATAAGGGGTAATTTCGTAAGTTATATAACAGAATTTTGCCTATTTTAAAGCATTTTGTTTTAAGCTATTGGATGTAGTTTTTTTTAGAAAGGTAAAATGGGTAATTTCTGAAGTTATAGTACAACATTTTGTTTATTTACAGCGTTTTATTTTAAGCTATTGCAAGCATTTTAAAAAAAAAAGGTAAAAGGGGTTATTTCTTAAGTTATAGTACAACATTATGTCTATTTTACAGCATTTTCTTTAAGCTGTTTGAAGGAGTTTTTTTTAAAAAGGTAAAAAGGGTAATTTCTTAAGTTATAGTACAACATTTTGTCCATTTTATAGCGTTTTGTTAACAGCTATTGAAAGCAGTTTTTTTTTAAAAAAAGGTAAAAAGGGGTAATTTTTTAAGTTATAGTACAACATTTTGTCTATTTTACAGCGTTTTATTTTAAGCCATTTGAAGTAATTCTTTTAAAAAGGTAAAAAGGGGTAATTTCTTAAGTTATAGTATAGCATTTTTTCTGTTTTACAGCGTTTTGTTTTGAGCCATTGGAAGTAGTTTTTTAAAAAAAGGGAAAAAATAGGTAATTTCTTAAGTTATAGTGCAGCATGTTGTCTATTTTACACCTTTTTTTAAGCTATTGGAAGCGGTTTTTTTAAAAAAAGGTAAAAAGGCGTAATTTCTTAAGTTATAGTGTAGTATTTTGTCTATTTTACAGCCTTTTGTTTTAAGCTATTTGAGGTAGTTTATTAAAAAAAAAGGTAAAAATAGGTAATTTCTTAGTTATAGTACAACATTTTTTCTATTTTACAGCGTTCTGTTTTAAGCTATTGGAAGTAGTTTTTTTCAAAAAATGTTAAAAATGGTTAATTTCTTGAGTTATAGTACAACATTTTGTATATTTTACAGCGTTTTGTTCTAAGCTATTGGAAGCGGTTTTTTTCTTAAAAAAAGTAAAAAGGGGTAATTTCTTAAGTTACAGTACATCATTTTTTCCTATTTTACAGCGTTTTGTTTTAAGCTATTGGAAGTAGTTTTTTTAAACAAAAGGTAAAAAGAAATAATTTCTCAAGTTATAGTACAGCATTTTGTCTATTTTACAGTGTTTTGTTTTAAACTATTGGAAGTAGGTTTTTTTAAAAAGGTAAAAGGGGGTAATTTTTAAGTTTTAGTACAGCATTCTGTCTATTTTAAAACGTTTTGTTTTAAGCTATTGGAAGAAGTTTTTTAAAAAAAAAGGAAAAAAGGACAATTTCTTAAGCTATAGTACAATATTTTGTCTATTTTATAGCGTTCTGTTTTAAGCTATTGGAAGTAGTTTTTTTTTAAAAGGTAAAAGGTGTAATTTCTTAACTTTTAGTACAATATTTTGTCTATTTTACAGCGTTTTGTTTTAAGCTATTGGAAGTGTTAACTCCTATGTTAAGCGACTCAGCGACCTAAGGCAATAGCGAGGCAACTGGAATGAGACTTTGCATCACAACTTAGCGACTTAAAGATTGAAGCGACCTACGGGTTAACAAGATAAGGACCTAACGACCTAACACATGAAGCGGCTCGTAAGCGACTTAAAGCATAAACAAGCTAACAATTATGGACCCCGCGACCTAAAGGTTGAATGACCTAATGACATTAGTCATCAGCGACCTAAGAGCTCCGGCGACATAAAAGGTAGAACACTGCTAAGAGACCTAACAGGTAACGACTTAAGGAAAGAAGCGACCTAAAAGATTAGATGGTCCAGCGACCTAACGGTTTGAAGGCTAGGCGACTCAATGGTCCAACGATTCACGACCTACTGAGTTAACGATATAAGGAGTGAAGTGTCTCAACAACCTAGCCTAGGTCGCTACATTGGATATCTCAACGTTGTTGGGTCGCTAACTACTCCAATAAGTCACCACCGACCTACGACTTACCCTAGGTCGTTCACGACCTAGTACTTGGTGATAAAATCGTGCCGCTTTCCTCTAGGTCGTTACGATCTACCAGCTAATTCAAATGACCAAGTGCGAACCAGTTAAGTCGTAGCTCGTATTCCCTTAACTCGCTAGCAACCTATGACCCACCTTAGGTCGTGCACGACCTATACCTCGTCCAGGAAATCTCCTATAAATACAGCCCTTACTCCAATACGGAGGGGGACTTTTAGCTCATTCTCGAAGCGCCAATACTCTGCCATTTTCTCAACTCGAACAGCACTTCAAGCACTCCAAACACTAAGGACCTTACAACAAACTTCAAGAGAAAATCTACATCATTCGACATGGATTCGAAAGATTATTCTACATCGAAGTTTGAACTACTAGTCAAAAGTGTGTTATAATTGAAGAAAGTTATATAAGTTGTACTTGAGTCAGCAATAAAGAGATTGAAAGTGGACGTAGGCTTGACTATAAGCCGGACCACTATAAAAACTATGTCTTTTACTGCTTTTCTGAGATTTTCCTGCTTATTTCTGATTCCCGTATCGACAGGTGGTGCTTTCACATTTACACAACTCGCACCGGGGTGTTGGCGTTTGATTTTTACGTTAACAGGAAGTAGGTTTTTTAAATAACGGTAAAAGGGGTAATTTTTTAAGTTATAGTATAGCATTTTGTCTATTTTACAGCATTTTGTTTTAAGCTATTGGAAGAAGTTGTTTTAATAAAAAGGTTAAAAAGGGGGTAATTTCTTAAGTTATAGTACAACATTTTGTCTATTTTACAGCGTTTTGTTTTAAGCTATTTGAAGTAGTTTTAAAAAAAAGGTAAAAAGGGGTAATTTCTTAAGTTATAGTACAACATTTTTTCGATTTTACAGCCTTTTGTTTTAAACTATTGGAAGTAGTTATTTTTAAAAAAGGTAAAATGGGTTATTTCTTAAGTTATAGTACAATATTTTGTCTATTTTACAGCGTTTTGTTTTAAGCTATTTGAAGTAGTTTTTTTTATAAAAATAGGTAAAAAGGGGTAATTTCTTAAGTTATTGTACAACATTTTGTTTATTTTACAGCATTTTGTTTTAAGCTATTGGAAATAGTTTTTTTAAAAAAGGTAAAAGGGGGTTATTTCTTAAGTTATAGTATAGCATTTTGTTTATTTTTCAGCGTTTTGTTTTAAGCTATTGGAAGTAGTTTTTTTTTTTAAATGTAAAAGGGGTAATTTCTTAAATTATACTACAGCATTTTGTCTATTTTATAGCCTTTTTTTAAGCTATTGGAAGTATTTTTTTTAAAGATAAAAAGGGGTAATTGCTTAAGTTATAGTACAACATTTTTTCTATTTTCAGCATTTTGTTTTAAGCTATTTGAAGTGGTTTTTTTTCAAAAAGGTAGAAAGGGGTAATTTCTTATGTTATAGTACAGCATTTTGTCTATTTTACAGTGTTTTGTTTTAAGCTATTGGAAGCAGTTTTTTTTAAGAAACAAAGTAAAGGGGTGATTTCTTAAGCAATAGTACAGCATTTTGTCTATTTTACAGCGTTTTGTTTTAAGCTATTTGAAGTAGTTTTTTTAGAAAGGCAAAAGGGGCAATTTCTTAAGTTATAGTAACATTTTTTCTATTTTATAGCCTTTTGTTTTAAGCTATTGGAAGTAGTTTTTTTTAAAAAGGGAAAAAATGGGTAATTTCTTAAGTTATAGTACAACATTTTGTCTATTTTACACCATTTTGTTTTAAGCTATTGGAAGTAGATTTTTTAAAAAAAGGTAAAAAGGTGTAATTTCTTAAGTTATAGTACATCATTTTGTTTATTTTATAGCGTTTTGTTTTAAGCCATTTAAAGTATTTTTTGTAAAAAAGGTAAAAATGGGTAATTTCTTTAGTTATAGTACAACATTTTTTCTATTTTACAGCGTTTTGTTTTAAGCTATTTGAAGTTGTTTTTTAGAAAAAAGGTAAAAAGGGTTAATTTCTTGAGTTATAATACTACATTTTGTCTATTTTACAGTGTTTTATTTTAAGCTATTGGAAGCGGTTTTTTTCTAAAAAAAAGTAAGTGGGGTAATTTCTTAGGTAATTTCTTAAGTTATAGTACATCATTTTTTCCTATTTTACAGCGTTTTGTTTTAAGCTATTGGAAGTAGTTTTTTTCAAAAAAGGTAAAAAGAAATTATTTCTTAAGTTATAGTACAACATTTTGCATATTTTACAGCATTTTGTTTTAAACTATTGGAAGTTGGTTTTTTTAAAAAGGTAAAAGGAAGTAATTTTTTAGTTTTAGTACAACATTCTGTCTATTTTAAAACGTTTTGTTTTAAGCTATTGGGAAAAAAATTTAGAAAAAGGTAAAACGGGGTAATTTCTTAAGTTATAGTACAACATTTTGTCTTTTTTATTGCGTTCTTTTTAAGCTATTGGAAGTAGTTTTTCCTTAAAAAAAAAACGGGGTAATTTCTTAAGTTATAGTACAACATTTTGTCTATCTTTCAACATTTTGTTTTAAGCTATTGGAAGTAGTTTTTTTATGGTAAAAAAGGGAAATTTCTTAAGTTATAGCATAGCATTTTGTCTTTTTTCAACGTTTTGTTTTAAGCTATTTAAGTAGTTTTTTTTTATGTAAAAAGGGGTAGTTTCTTTAATTATAGTACATCATTTTTGTCTATGTTACAAAGTTTTGTTTTAAGCTATTGGAAGTAGTTTTTTTTAAAAAAAAAGGTAAAAATGGGTAATTTCTTAAGTTATAGTACAACATTTTATCTACTTTACAGCATTTTGTTTTAGTCTATAGGAAGTACTTTTTTTAAAAACGGTAAAAAGGGGTAATTTTTTAAGTTATAGTACGGCATTTTGTCTGTTTTACCGCGTTTTGTTTTAAGCCATTCGAAGTATTTTTTTTTAAGAAGTTAAAAAGGGGTAATTTCTTAAGTTATAGTACAGCATTTTGTCTTTTTTACAGCGTTTATATTAAACTATTGGAAGTAGTTTTTTAAAAAAAAGGTAAAAAGGGGTAATTTCTTAAGTTATATTACAACATTTTTGTCTATTTTACTGCATTTTGTTTTATGCCACTGGAAGAAGTTTTTTTCGAAAAATGTAAAAAAAGGTAATTTCTTAAGTTATAGTACAGTATTTTATCTATTCTATAGCGTTTTGTTTTAAGCTTTTTGAAGTAATTTTTAAAAAAAATGTAAAAACGGGTAAAAAGGTGGTGCTTTCACACTTACACAACTCGCACCGGGGTGTTAGCGTTTGATTTTTACGTTAACATTTTTGGTGCTTTCACTGAGAACCTAAATCAGGATACTGTCATCATAGCTTCGCAGAAATTTGTGAAAAGGATCTCTCTAAAAACAAGAAGTTTATCAGAAATAATGGCTCCTGGAAGAAAGCGCAAGTCGGTTAGATCCGACGATGTTCGCGAGACTACTGCCACTTCTCCTCCTTTAAGTCAAACAACTCCAACTGTTTGAGTAACGCGAGCAGAATTGGATGCTGCGGTTTCTGGGCTATATCAGCAGATGGAAGCCCAAAACAATCTGATGTTGGAAAGGTTGAACGCTTTGCTTGAGGCTAACCGTCAACCAGTGAATAACGAACCAAACTTTACTGATATGTTCATGATATTGAAGAAAGAGATGTTCCTCAAAGGGCAGCTGGCCCAGTCAAAGACACACCTCCCTAAGTTGGAGGATCAGGACAACAGCCAACTTTCCGTGAGGGCCTGTCAAGGCAAACTTCTGAAAAGATGGCCATTGCCTGTCCTGCTGAGCCCCTTAATGATGAGGAATATTTCTCAGGGATGGTTTGACAAATCATGAAGGAAAGTATGCAAAGGGAGGAAGACGAAAAAGAATGGGGGTTCGCTCCGAGCAAGACTCCATTCATTGAAAGGATTCTGAAAGCAAAGTTTCCTAGGAAGTTCGTTCCTCCTACCATTCCGGCTTATAAGGGGACGAGTGACCCTAATAAATTTCTGTACAAGTATGATTGGCACATGACGGGTGCCAGAGCTTCTGATGAGATCAAATGCTGGTATTTTCCGGTATACCTGGATGGAGTTGCTCTACATTGGTTCACAAAGCTGCCGGTACGGTCGATAGACAAGTTTTCTGATTTGACTCGAAAGTTTAAGGAACAGTTCAGATTGTACTCTTCGAAGGCGAAAGATATAATGTCGTTATCCAGCTTGGAGCAGAATCCTGGAGAATCCATAAGATCTTTCTTGAATCGCTTCAATATAGCTTTGGCTGAAGTAGACAACGCAGAGCAGAGAATGATTTTAACGTACCTGATGAGGGCTATTGATAAGGCAAGTGAGTTCGGGAAGTGGTTGAAAATGAAAGAACCGAATTCGCTTGACAAGTTTTATAAGAAAGCCGATGAATTCATGCACTTGGAAAGCCTCCAAGCACCGGCTAAGGTGGTATTAACAGGGGTTGGAAATAGTAATGTTGTTCTGAATAAGAAGGAATCTAGCAATCAGAAGAGGGGAAAACGATGGTCAGAAGAAGCAAGGAGATGCAAAGAAAAATCGTCCCTTCAACTTCACCCCTCTGACTGATACCCGGAGAACATCTACTTTGCAAACAAAGACACGATCGAATTCCCCGCACCAGCTAAGCAAAGGGTTAATAAGAAAGCTGAGAAGAATGGAAGGTTTTGTCGGTTCCATAACCAACCCGGGCATGATACCAATGTGTGCTGTCACTTGAAGGAGTTGATTGAGGAACTATTAAAAGAAAACGAGCTCCCGCAATATGTAAAGAGGAACAGGAATGGCCCAATTTCGTCAACTCAAGGACAACAGGCTCTTGTTCGTCATCCTAGTTCAAGTGAAAAGGCAGCAGCTCATGAATCAGAGAAGCCCGTTATTAATGTGATTACAGGAGGAACTCACCCAGCTGGCAGAAGCTGGGGTGAGATGGAACGATACGCTCATGCATTGAAATATGCCCCAACAGAGGAGAGTGTTTTTGTGTTGGAAGATGCTGCACCTCTGAAGCAGCAGAAAACTTTTAATGATGACATTGTCTTTAGAATTAGGGTTTCTATGGGTGTTGAATCCCCTACCATAGATCCCTTAGTTATTTTTGCTGGCATTGGGCCAGCTATTGTAAGAAGAGTACTTGTTGATTGTGGTGCTTCTTGTAATATTCTTTTCAAAAAGACCTTTGATGAGATGAAGATCCCAATGGCTGATGTTCAAGCTTCGTCGCAAAAGATTGTTGGGTTTACTGGGGAACCCATGCAGCCGATTGGGACTATTGACCTGTTCGTGGAACTTCGTGAGGGGCAGAAGAAGGTCGTTCGAAGGCAGACTTTTGTGATTGTTGATGAGTTTTCTGCTTACAACGCCTTCCTAGGCCGCCCAACTCTCGCAGCCTTTAAAGCAATCCTCGCCCCATGGCGCCTTAGCATGAAATTCCCCACAGATAATGTTGTTGGTGTGGTTAAAGGGGATCCAGATGTAGGGCGGGAATGTTATCTGATAGAACTGCGTGAGGCAAGGAAGAGAGAGATGGGAAAGGATGCGGCAGCCCCAGTCCGCATCAAAGAATGAACCTTGTAGCAATTACAGGGTGGACACTGTACTGGCGAATGTAGCGAAGCATGAAGAAAAATGGATCCCAGAAAAGCCAGTGCAGGGGAGAATCGAGTGGTGCCAGTGGAAGTAAGGGTACCAGTACCTGTTGACCCAAAAGACCCAAACAAGGTGCTGAATGTGGGTTCACAACTTAATACAGTGGTTCAGAATATTTTGATATCATTCCTGAAAGCAAATTTGGATGTATTCGCTTGGACCAATGCTGATATGTTTGGAATATCACCAGAAGTTGCAGTACATACATTGAATATTGATCCGAAGTTTACACTTGTGAAGTAGAAAACAAGAACCCAGGGTCCCGAAAGGCCAGCAGCATTGAAAGAAGAGGTGGATCGGCTCATGGAGAATGACTTTATCAGAGAATCAACTTATTCGAATTCGGTTTTAAATCCAGTACTGGTTAAGAAAGCTAAAGAAAAGTGGAGAGTATGCATCGACTTTTCAGACTTAAACAAAGCCTACCCCAAAGACTGCTTTCCGCTACCCCGGATTGACCAGTTGGTTGACGGAACAGCGGGACATGAATTGTTATCTTTTATGGATGCTTACTCCAGATATAACCAGATCATGATGCATGAGCCAAATCAGGAGGACACGAGTTTCATAACCGATGTTGGTCTGTATTGCTACAAAGTCTTGCCTTTCGGACTGAAGAATGCAGGGGCAACTTACCAAAGACTTGTTAATGCGATGTTCAAGCCACAGATTGGAAAGACCATGGAAGTTTATGTTGACGATATGTTGGTTAAATCAAAGAAAGCAGTAGACCATATGGACCATTTGGCGGAGATGTTCGTCGTCCTATGAAAGTATGGAATGAAGCTTAATCCCTTGAAGTGTTCATTCGGGGTGGAGTCAGGAAAGTTCTTGGGTTTCATTGTGAGTGCTAGGCGCATTGTGGCTAATCCTGCTCAAATCACTGCCTTAAGAGAAGTCAAAGCTCCTAGAACGAAGAAGGAACTGCAAAGTCTCAATGGAAAAGTCGCTGCTTTAATTCGATTCATTTCCAACGCTACTGATAAATGCATTCAATTCTTTGATGCTCTGAAGAAAGGAAGGAAAAACTTTGACTGGACTCCAGAATGCCAGAAAGCTTTCGATGAGTTAATTCGTCATATGGAAACGCCTCCGACACTTTCTAAGCCCGACAATAGTGAAGATCTTTTTGTATACTTGGCGGTCTCAGCTCATGCTCTTAGTACGACATTGGTACGGAAAGGCGCCAAAATTCAGCACCCAGTCTACTATATTAGCAAATGGTTTACTGGGGCAGAAATGAATTATTCAAAGTTGGAGAAGCTCGCCTATTGTCTACTGATTGCATCAAGAAAATTGAGGCCATATTTTCAATCTCATCCAATCAAAGTCCTCACTAATCAGCCTCTGAAGCAAGTCCTCTTTCTCCCTGAGACTTCGAGTCGCCTTTTGAAGTGGAATATTGAACTCAGCCAATATGACATCACTTATCATCCCCGGAGAGCAATCAATGGACATGCTTTGGCAGATTTCATCGTGGAATGTACAGACAAAGGTGATAGTGAGGAAGTAGTGACCGATAATCCCCCAATTCGATGGAAATTGTATGTTGATGGCGCAAGAAACGTTTATTGTTTCAGGGCTGGGGTTGTGCTTGAAACCCCTAAAGGGCGGTCATTGTGTTATGCTTTAAGATTGGAATTCCCTTCGACAAACAATGAAGCAGAGTATGAAGCTCTTATTGCCGGTTTAAGATTTGCTAAAGAATTGAATGTCAAAATGTTGCAGACCTTCAGTGATTCACAACTTATTGTGTGTCAAGTCAAGAAAGAGTTTCAAACTAAAGGAGGAAATCTGCCCGCTTACTTGTCAAGAGCCTGGGAGCTTCTCGATGACCTTGACCATTATACGATAAATCATATACCCCGGGAAGAAAACATGAAGGCAGATTCTCTCGCAAAGTATGTAAGCACTGGTGAAGCTCAATTATTGGGACTAGTTCCTGTGGAAGTCCTGTCAACTCCAAGCATTGATGAGATGGATATTGACTGGATCATGACTATATCACAGGAGCGAGAATCATGGATGACTCCGATATCGAAATATCTACGCGAGGTTCTCTACCAGAAAAGTCAAAAGAACGGCAGAAGTTGTTAAGAAAAGCCTCCAGATACATAATTCAAGATGGCTGATTGTATAGGCGGGGGTTTTCAATGCCATTACTCCGATGTGTGACCAAGGAAGAAACTGAGACAATTCTAACTGAGGTACACGGAGGAGAGTGTGGAGATCATTCAGGTGGTCAAACTCTAGCAAAGAAAATTCTCCGTTATGCGTATTTTTGGCCAGATATTAATCGTGATGCTGCAAGTTACACCCGAAAATGTGATCGATGCCAGAGATTTGCAAAAATCGCAAGAGAACCTTCCACTGAGATAACGCAGATGGTCAGTATGTGGCCATTTGCTATTTGGGGAATAGATCTCATCGGGCCTTTGCCAACTGCCAAATCCGGAATCAGATATGCTGTTGTTGCTGTTGATTATTTTACTAAATGGGATGAATCTGAACCATTAGCTACTATTACCTCTAAGAAGATGATAAACTTTGTAACTAAGAATATCATTTGCAGATATGGTGTGCCTCAAAAGATAATCACAGACAATGGAACCCAATTCGAAATTGAAGAGTTCCAAGATTTTTGCAAGAAATTCAAGATCCAGAAAAGCTTCTCAGTAGTGGCTCATCTGCAGACAAACGGGCAAGTGGAAGCAGAGAACAAAATTATCAAGTCAACCATTAAAAAACAGCTTGAGAAAGCAAAAGGTTGTTGGGTCGATAGGCTGCCACTAGCACTATGGGCATACAGAACTACCCACAAAACTGCGACGGGACACACTCCATTTTCACTGGCGTATGGATCGGAGGCAATGATTTCGGTAGAAATAGAGGTCCCTTTACATAGAAGAATCCATTTCAATCAAGCCGAAAATGAAAAGATGCAACTTGAAGCCCTTGACTTCCTTGATGAAAAAAGAGAAGAGGCTGAGCTCAGAATTGTGGCTCATCAGCAAAGAATAGCCAGGCACTTCAATTCCAAAGTTCACCAACGCAGCTTTGAAGTTGGGGATCTAATCTTGAAAAGAATTATGACACCTGCTAGCGTGTTTGGGCCAAACTGGGAAGGGCCGTATGTCATATGCCAAAAACTTCTTGATGGCACTTTCAAGCTAATAACTGTCGAAGGAGATCCAAATCCGAGAGCTTGGAACAGCAATCATTTGCGTCCATATTTTACTTAAAGGCTTTAGTGAAATATTGTAAAAGAATGATGAATGCATGATTCTTGTATTGAAAGCCATTGTAAAGCCAGTGCAAGTGAATAATAAGAACTATAAAGTGGATGTAGGCCCAGTTCTTGGCCGAACCACTATAAATCTTGTGTTCTTTACTATTATAAACTGTTTGTTTTATTTCAATATATAAAATACGTCAATTGTATTGCTAAAACGTCGATTTAATACTGCAGGCCATTAAAACAAAGCTCACCCATCATAAGACCATGTAGTCCCTAACATCACCCAACAAGAGAATGCTAAGCCGTTCAAAATTTCCATGCTCAAATCCTACAAAAGAAGTGCTTCAGGCAAAAAAAGTTAGTGATTCTGCTGGAAGTGGGCCCTTGCTAACTAATTATGGTTGTTTGTACAAACAAGCATCCGATTAAATAGCCTGTGTCTGCCCCCACCAACTCGCTTAACTATGAAGTATACTTCTTTGGATAAAGGAAATTATTGGCAATAGAAAGAGAGGTGTGTTTGGAAAAAATAACGGGGATCGCCGACATGAACCAATGGCAAAGAGACATGGGCGAGCAAGCATCAAACAGCCAAAGACCTCTTCGGAGGCACAAGCCCTCTTCGGAGGCACAACTCTTCGAAGGATAAAGACCTCGAACGGGGTATGCCAGAAAAGGAAAGTTTTCTTTCTCAACAAAAAAGATTGGTATGGAATGACCGGGAGCACCTTCCCAACTGGAAGGCAAGGCGCTTGCTCACTAGCTTAGACAGTTTGCGCAGACAAGCGTCCAAGTAACTTGCGTCCGCCCCGTGAATCCATAGGATGATCGGAGGCACCTTCCCAAGTGGAAGGCAAGGCGCTTGTTCACTAGCTGAGATAGTCTGCGCAAATAAACGTCCAAGTAACTAGCGTCCGCCCCGTGAATCCAGCCAACCATGAGGAAGAAACTTCTATGCATACTCGGAGGCACGCATTCCACCGAGATTTTAAATAAAACATCACAAGTGCTGGAATGTGAAAAGCCCTCTTCGGAAGCCCATTTCACCATAGTTGAAATGCTAAAAGACCTCTAACGGGCCTCGCTAGAAAAAGATAGCTCTTTCTCGACAGAAAATTGTGGACTGATCGGTGGTACAGAACAATCGTGTCCCCCCCGTGAATTCATCCAACTGAGAGAAGGAAACTCCAAACTTCCAAGCAAAAGCCCCACTCAGAGGCACACATTTCATCGTGATTTGAAATAAAACTTCACACGAGTCGAAATGTGAAAAGCCCTCTTCGGAGGCCCGCTTCCCATCGAACAGGGAAAAGAAAAAAGCCTCTCCCAAGAGGCAGAAACAAAAAGACCTCTTCCCAGAGGCACAATCAAACAAAAAAGACCTCTTCCCAGAGGCACAATCAAGCAAAAAAGACCTCTTCTCAGAGGCACAATCGAACAAAAAACCCTCTTCGGAGGCACAAGCAGGTTGAAGCCCTTTTCCGGAAGGCCCACTGTACTATGAAGTAAAATTTACTTACCAAAGCAAAAGTGACTTTTTCCAAAAGTGAAGTGTAAAAACTTCGCAACAAAAAAAAAGAAAAAAAAGAGAGAAAACTTCTCCAATATGAAGTGCATTCTACTAAATCAGAAAAATATTTCCTTGGAACAGAAATATTATCCTATAAAGTACAAATGCAAACCTCCTTCAAATGGAAGAGTTGTTCTCTAAAGGAAGAGTACAAGTCTTCTCGAAACAGAAGAGTTATTCTCCGAAACTTTGCCAATGTGAAAGAGATTGCAATAAACCATGGTATGGGGGCAATATAATATAGTCATCACAAAAATAAAAACAATGCTCAAGCAACATACCATAGGTTTACTGCAACTTCACATAAAGAGAATAAAGAAACTTTCATAAAAACGGAAAATAAATGCGTTCTCAAGTACAGACAGAAATTTGTATAAGTAAATGAATCATTTTATTCCATACTATGAGAATTTTATACATGTGCAGGTTTCAAAGTAAAAGAAGGCGGGGACTGGTACCCGCACAATCTCCAGTCAACGCAAACTTATACACAAGCAGAAATCAAAGAGCGAGATAAAAAGCACAGGACCAAAGCCATCATTTCTTCTTCCTTCCACCTTTTGAGCCTGCGCCTGGCCAGATGACCAACTTCTTGGGTCGGCTTGAAAGAGTAGGGGAAGAAGGAGAAAGGGGAATAATTGGCCTTGCTTCTGCTTTTTCCTCGCTGGCTGAAGCTTCCTTCTTCTTTGAGACTCCACTTTTCCTCCTTTTCTTAGAAGAAGACCCGCTTCCTGGAGTAAAAAGTGTGGTTAACGGCGTATCGTCAGAACCAATTAGTTCCGGAGTCTTTTCTCCCTCTTCAGGTTCTTCTCCCCTATGTTCTTGTGAAGCAATGGGATCGTCCAAGTCTTGGAGAGCATCTATTTGCTCCTCTTGCGATCCCGGTTGAGAGGCAGAAGAAGGAGTGACTTGAAGAGACGGAGGAGGAATAACTGGAGAAGTGGAAGTTTGAACAATACATGGTGCTTTTCCTACAGGAGAAGAAAAGTTAAAGTCAGTATTCCTCATAAAAAGAGGGGATAATTGTTCATCGACACTTAAGAAATAAGCAAGAAGCTCATCGAACTCAGTCGAAGCGAACAAGCAGTCCGCTTGAGCGAGATCAACATTAAGGTTACCTGGAGACTTTGCTATGTCGATTTCGAAGTCCTGCTCTTCGGCGCTTCCTTGAGCCTCATCTCCAGTGTGGGCGGTGGTGCTTTCTGTAGCGACTTTAGTAGGAGGCGGAGAATGGGAACCGGAACCAACAATGTCGATATCGGCTGAAACCGAAGGTTGGACTGGGTCGGTTAAAGTTGCCTTTCCTACATGTTCTCCTCCGGCCATTCCGGCTCTCTCTTCGGCCAGTTGCTTCGTTCCTCTGGCAAGAGCGACGCGGGCATCATCATAGAGATAATTTGCCTCTAAATCCGCCTCAGCATAGCCAGCACTGCCAAACATGTCAAGTATGGCCTCCCACACTTCGGCTAGAGTTATTTCATATTTGGGGCCTAGAAAGGAGAGACCACCAAGCCCCAAGACGCTATGCAAGTATAAGTCAAACAATGTTGAGCTGATGTTGGCCTTCGTTGCTTCGTGAGACTCTTCAGCTGCAATTTTGCCGGCAACATCCTCATCACACTCTCTTTCAGCTTTAGAGAGTTGAAGTTTTAGCATTTCGATCTCCACGTCCTGGGAGCTAGTCTTCGTTCGCAGCTCTGCGATGTCAGCAATATGGCTCTCATTAATTCTTTTTTGCACATCAAGTCTATCTTCGACATCTCTTTGAGCGGCATGAGCATCTTGCACCTATTGTTGAAGCACTTGCTCCCTTTGCGAATAGGAAGTAGAGGAAGTGACAAGATCTTCTTTAAGTTTTTCAACTTCCGCTTCGAGGTTTTCATTATAAGTAGCAATGCTTCTCATTTACACATCATGTTGCTCAAGAATCTTCTGCCACTCAGATTTGTCATTTTCCATTGTTAACATGGCTTCAAGATTGACGCGATTTACCCTTTGGAGCTCATCGACAAGCTTTTGCCAACCTGACATTCTTTCGATATCAAGTTTCACAGCATCAAGGTTGTGCAGCATAGCCTGCTTATCGATCGGGACTAGATCAAGATCAAAGCGCACTCCTTTCAGGCACCAGTTCGAGAATCGACTCTGAAAAGTAGCTGGCCTGGACCAACTTGACATGGGGGCCTTCTAAGGATTGTTTGAATATCGGTACGTGCCAGGGCAGGAGATTGAGATAGTACAGAAGCAGCAGGTTGTTCGGAAATCTCGAATGATGGTTTTTCGCCATGTTTGGCTCTTTTACTCACGTCTTCGGCAATTTGACTTTTCCCCTTGTCGTCACGGGACTTCCATTTATGAGACTCATCTTCCCTCTGGGAAGAATCGTGTCGCTCGTCCCGTCTTTCATGGCGTTCTTCGTGGGCACGTCTTTCACGAGCTTTTCGTGCGGCTCTTTCTTCATCAGCCTCCCTATAAGAAGGAAGATATCTCTTAGGATCAAAAGAGTCGTGTCTCCCGTAGCTCTGAAAGTCATCGTAATAAGAGCTTTTCGACCCATTGAAAGACCTGAAAATGGAAAAGAGGCAAAGCTTGAGAATCTTTGAAGTAAAATGCATGTAAGTGCATAAGAATACTAAAAATCCTAAGTGTGTAGCGTGCAAACTACGTGTGTCAAACTACGAACCACTCCTCGGTTGGGGGAAATAATGGGTTTTATAGCTAAAGTCAACTCTTAAGCTGATGGAGTCTGTTGTAAAGGTGATGTTGCTTCAACTGCTGAAGAAGTAACTCTAGCGGAAACAGGGTCGTCTTTAAAGAGCTCCTATGAAGTGATCATCAGATCGTTCAACCCTTCAAAAATGTCATCCACACTCTGCTTGGCAGGACTCGCTCTCTCAGTTCCCTCATCACCGGATTTCCCTGAATGATGAAAAGGCTCTTCCTCTTCGATGATCGGGGTAAGTGTAAGCTTGTCAGATGGCCCGGCAATATCAGTAGAAGTAGAGCACTTCACCAGTAAAGCTTCATAAGTAGGTCCTTCAGTATAGGTTCCTCAGCAGAAATGGGGGCATCTGGCGATTTGGCCGGAGAATCGGGAACTTCGTAAGGTTGAGTGGAGCGAGAAGAGTGCAAAAGCTCATATTGGTGCAGAAGTTCATCTCTCAGTAGAAACTTAATTCTCCTTTCTTCAGCCGGCACGACACTTAATCTATCAAAGGTCGTCTTGTGATTGGGATTTCTAGAGGGAGGAGGAAGTGCTGTAAAAAAAAAAAGAATGAAGTTAGCACTTAGCAATTCGAATCTTTAAAAGATGAAACGGAGAAACGGGGATGAGCAATCTCACTTCCTTTTCTCCAAATGGCATAAAACCCTAGAGGACAGCGGACAAAGAAGAATTGATTCAGAAAGCCGTGAGCACTTTCGGGAAGATTAGTAATAAGTTTGCGATTTCTGGCACTTCTCACAAATATAAAGGAGGGGTGGTCTTTAGTCTTCGCGAGTGTGCATAAGTAGCAAATTTCTTCAAAGCTCGGAAGACGGTTAAGTGTCTTCCTGAATAAAACACACAATCCCATCAGGATGGCGTATCCATTGGGATGTAGTTGAAAGGGAGAGATGGTTAGCCGGAAAAGGAGTTGATGAAGAAACTCATTGAAAGGGGGAATGGCACCACAAAGGCACATCTGATGGTTGACGGCAACAAAACCAAGAGGCGGTCTGTCGGCAGTATCATTTGGTCCAGGAAATCTAGCATCCTCTTCGGCAATCCCAAATTGAATACGTAGATGATTGAATGTCCGCTAACTCAAGATAGTTGGAGTTCTCTCCGGAGGATCAACCAATGGCTCAGCTATCGGAAAGACTCCTTCAGGTTGCTCGATTATCTCTTCTTTAGAAGACATTCTACACAAGAAACTGGATATTCAAATATGAAGGTGCACATTTCCTAAATGTGTGAAGTGTTGTATAAAACTAACAAAGTGACAAGCAAGTATAACTGGAATTAAAATTAATAAACATATGACAAGTGTAAAATTTCAGGACTTGTCGCCTTAAGTCCAAATGCAGGTGCAGTATTGATGCAAACAAATCGACTTTAGTTGATTAACATTTCTTTGCTACTTCACTTGAATTTGTTGGTTCACAGCATTTCATATAATTTCTTTAAGTTGATTATGTTTTATCGACTAATCTGTCATTCGATGTGGGCATTCAGTGGCATTATATTCGTCCCATTTTGTGCAAATGTTGCATTTAACAGGTCATTAGCATTAAGTTGATTTAATTTGTTAAGAAAGCATAGCAAGGTCATGCAAGTTATCTTGGCAGTTCAAATTTCAAGTTGGAACTTCGCTCAAGTCCTAGGTCGCTCGCGACCTGGCAAGTAGGATGAGATTGGTATAGGCCGCAAGAAGCAACTCAGCAGTGTAAATTTACTTAAGTCGCCTACACGACCTAAGTGTTAAGTCGCCTACACGACTTAAAGATTAAGCCGCAGAGAGTAGGTAGCAGGAGTTTTTAGGTCGGCCAAATATGTAAGGTTTTGAAGGTTCGTAGGTCGCTCGGACTTATCAGGTCGTTCCTGAAATGATGCAGCTATCCCAAGCTACCTCTCGTTAAAACCGCTATGCCCTACTCTCCAATTGCACTTTTCCGCGTGTCCTCCAACCGCTGCGTCGTTTGAAGCATCATCATCTCCTCTCAATCTGCAGTGATCCAATAACCCCTCAACCTATTAAGAACTTTCTGGCTCACTTCAAACTCGCAAACCAGCTAACTTGTGGTCCTACAATCCATCATCTCCTCCTCGAATCATTGAAAATCACCCAAAAATCGAATCAAACCACCTCAATTCCACCAGAAATCAATCACGACATGGTTTACGAAGAAAACATAAGAATATGAAATGGAACCAGAGTTTAAAAACGGGAATCTAGATCTCGTGATTTAGTTACGATCGCGAAGTAAGTAGAGAACGGAATCACTTACGTAATATAGTAGTTGGAATGGATTGACAACTTGATTGGAAAGGATTTGCCTTAGGAAGCTCGAAAGATCATTTATGGCGGAGGAGGTTATTAAGACAATTCAGTTAAGGGGAAGGAGCGAGTCAATGGTTTAAATAGGGTAAAAATAAGAAGACGAATGGCCATACGAATAATCTCTTGGGTCCCTCACGACGTAACGATACTAGATCGAAGCACACGACCTACGACCTAGGCGTGTACTTCGAGGGGAAATGTTAACTCCTATATTAAGCGACTCAGGGACCCAAGGCAATAGCGAGGCAACTGGAATGAGACTCTGCATCACAACTTAGCGACTTAAAGACTGAAGTGACCTACAAGTTAACAAGATAAGGACCCAATGACCTAACACATGAAGCGGCTCGTAAGCGACTTAAAGCATAAACAAGTTAACAATTATGGACCCCGCGACCTAAAGGTTGAACGACCTAATGACTTTAGTCCTCAGCGACCTAAGAGCTTCGGCGACTTAAAAGGTAGAACACTGCTAAGGGACCCAACAGGTAACGACTTAAGGAAAGCAGCGACCTAAAAGATTAGATGGTCCAGCGACCTAACAGCTTGAAGGCTAGGCGACTCAATGGTACAACGACTCACGACCTACTGAGTTAACGATATAAGGAGTGAAGTGGCTCAACAACCTAGCCTAGGTCGCTACATTGGATATCTCAACGTTGTTGGGTCGCTAACTACTCCCATAAGTCACCACTGACTTACGACTTACCCTAGGTCGTTCACGACCTAGTACTTGGTGATAAAATCGTGCCGCTTTCCTCTAGGACGTTACGATCTACGAGCTAATTCAAATTACCAAGTGCGAACCAGTTAAGTCGTAGCTCGTATTCCCTTAACTCGCTAGCAACCTATGACCCACCTTAGGTCGTGCACGACCTATACCTTGCCCAGGAAATCTCCTATAAATACAGCCCTTACTCCAATATGGAGGGGGACTTTTAGCTCATTCTCGAAGCGCCAATACTCTGCCATTTTCTCAACTCGATCAACACTTCAAGCACTCCAAACACCAAGGACCTTGCGACAAACTTCAAGAGAAAATCTACATCATTCGACATGGATTCGAAAGATTATTCTACATCGAAGTTTGAACTACTAGTCTAAAGTGTGTTATAATTGAAGAAAGTTGTATAAGTTGTACTTGAGTCAGCAATAAAGAGATTGAAAGTGGATATAGGCTTGACTATAAGCCGAACCACTATAAAAACTGTGTCTTTTACTGCTTTTCTGAGATTTTCCTGCTTATTTCTGATTCCCGTATCGACGGGTGGTGCTTTCACACTTACACAACTCGCACCGGGGTGTTAGCGTTTGGTTTTTACGTTAACAGGAAGTAGGTTTTTTAAAAAACGGTAAAAGGGGTAATTTTTAAGTTATAGTATAGAATTTTGTCTATTTTACAGCATTTTGTTTTAAGCTATTGGAAGAAGTTTTTTTAAAAAAAGGTTAAAAAGGGGGTAATTTCTTAACTTATAGTACAACATTTTGTCTATTTTATAGCGTTTTATTTTAAGCTATTTGAAGTAGTTTTAAAAAAAGGCAAAAAGGGGTAATTTCTTAAGTTATAGTACAACATTTTTTCGATTTTACAGCCTTTTGTTTTAAACTATTGGAAGTAGTTTTTTAAAAAAAAAGGTAAAATGGGTTATTTCTTAAGTTATAGTACAACATTTTGTCTATTTTTCAGCATTTTGTTTTAAGCTATTTGAAGTAGTTTTTTTATAAAAATAGGTAAAAAGGGGTAATTTCTTAAGTTATTGTACAACATTTTGTTTATTTTACAGCATTTTGTTTTAAGCTATTGGAACTAGTTTTTTAAAAAAAGGTAAAAGGGGGTAATTTCTTAAGTTATAGTATAGCATTTTGTTTATTTTTCAGCGTTTTGTTTTAAGCTATTGGAAGTAGTTTTTTTTTAAAAAAAAATGTAAAAGGGGTAATTTCCTAAATTATACTACAGCATTTTGTCTATTTTATAGCGTTTTTTAAGCTATTGGAAGTAAATTTTTTTTAAAGATAAAAAGGGGAAATTGCTTAAGTTATAGTACAACATTTTGTCTATTTTACAACATTTTGTTTTAAGCTATTTGAAATGGTTTTTTTAAAAAAAGGTAGAAAGGGGTAATTTCTTAAGTTATAGTACAGCATTTTGCCCATTTTACAGCGTTTTGTTTTAAGCTATTGGAAGCAGTTTTTTTTAAGAAACAAGGTAAAAGGGGTAATTTCTTAAGCAATAGTACAGCATTTTGTCTATTTTACAGCGTTTTGTTTTAAGCTATTTGAAGTAGTTTTTTTTAGAAAGGCAAAAGGGGCTATTTCTTAAGTTATAGTAACATTTTTTCTATTTTATAGCCTTTTGTTTAAAGCTATTGGAAGTAGTTTTTTTAAAAAAGGGAAAAAATGGGTAATTTCTTAAGTTATAGTACAACATTTTGTCTACTTTACACCGTTTTGTTTTAAGCTATTGGAAGTAGATTTTTTGAAAAAAGGTAAAAAGGTGTAATTTCTTAAGTTATATTACATCATTTTGTCTATTTTACAGCGTTTTGTTTTAAGCCATTTAAAGTATTTTTTAAAAAAAAAGGTAAAAATGGGTAATTTCTTTAGTTATAGTACAACATTTTTTCTATTTTACGGCGTTTTGTTTTAAGCTATTCGAAGTTATTTTTTAGAAAAAAGGTAAAAAGGGTTAATTTCTTGAGTTATAGTACAACATTTTGTCTATTTTACAGCGTTTTGTTTTAAGCTATTGGAAGCGGTTTTTTCTAAAAAAAAGTAAAAGGGGTAATTTCTTAGATAATTTCTTAAGTTATAGTACATCATTTTTTCCTATTTTACAGCGTTTTGTTTTAAGCTATTAGAAGTAGTTTTTTCAAAAAAGGTAAAAAGAAATTATTTCTTTAGTTTTAGTACAACATTCTGTCTATTTTAAAACGTTTCGTTTTAGCTATTGGAAAAAAAATTTAAAAAAAGGTAAAACGGGGTAATTTCTTAAGTTATAGTACAACATTTTGTCTTTTTTATAGCGTTCCTTTTAAGCTATTGGAAGTAGTTTTTCCTAAAAAAAGATAAAATGGGGTAATTTTTTAAGTTATAGTACAACATCTTGTCTATCTTACAACATTTTATTTTAAGATATTGGAAGTAGTTTTTTTTTAAGGTAAAAAGGGGAAATTTCTTAAGTTATAGCATAACATTTTGTCTTGTTTACAACGTTTTGTTTTAAGCTATTGGAAGTATTTTTTTTTTAATGTAAAAAGGGGTAATTTCTTTAATTATAGTACATCATTTTTGTCTATGTTACAACGTTTTGTTTTAAGCTATTGGAAGTAGTTTTTTTAGAAAAAAGGTAAAAAGGGTTAATTTCTTAAGTTATAGTACAACATTTTGTCTGCTTTACAGCGTTTTGTTTTAGTCTATAGGAAGTATTTTTTTAAAAAAGGGTAAAAAGGGGTAATTTCTTAAGTTATAGTACGTCATTTTGTCTGTTTTACCGCATTTTGTTTTAAGCCATTCGAAGTATTTTCTTTTTAAAAGTTAAAAAGGGTAATTTCTTAAGTTATAGTACAGCATTTTGTCTTTTTTACATCGTTTACTTTAAGCTATGGTAAGTAGTTTTTTAAAAAAAAGGTAAAAAGGGGTAATTTCTTAAGTTATATTACAACGTTTTTGTCTATTTTACAGCATTTTGTTTTAAGCCATTGGAAGAAGTTTTTTTCAAAAAATGTAAAAAAATGTAATTTCTTAAGTTATAGTACAGTATTTTATCTATTCTATAGCATTTTGTTTTAATCTTTTGGAAGTAATTTTTTAAAAAAAGGTAAAAAGGGGTAATTTCATAAATTATAGCACAACATTTGTCTATTTTACAGCGTTTTGTTTTAAGCTATTGGAAGTAATTTTTTTTTAAGGTAAGAAGGGGTAATTTCTCAACTTATAGTGCAACATTTTGTCTTCTTTACCGCATTTTGTTTTAGGCTATTGGAAGTAGTTTTTTTGAAAAAGGTAAAAAAGGGTAATTCCTTAAGTTATAGTACAGCATTTTGTCTTTCTTATAGCGTTTTGTTTTAAGGTATTGAAAGTAGTTTTTTTTTAAAAAAAAGGTAAGAAGGGGTAATTTATTAAGTTATAGTACAACATTTTGTTTTAAGCTATTGGAAGTAGTCTTTTTTTTAAAAGGTAAAAAATGGTTATTTCTTAAGTTGTAGTACAACATTTTCTCTATTTTACAATGTTTTGTTTTAAGCTATTGGATGTAGTTTTTTATTAAAAAAAAGGTAAAAATAGTTAATTTCTTAAGTTACTGTACAACATTTTGTCTATTTTACAGCGTTTTGTTTTAAACTATTAGAAGTAGTTTTTTTAAAATTAAAAAGGGGTAATTTTTCAAGTTAGGGTAAAACATTTTGTCTTTTTTACAGTGTTTTGTTTTAAGCTATTAAAAGTATTTTTTTTTTTAAAAATGGTAAAAAGGGTTAATTTCTTAAGTTGTAGTACAACATTTTCTCTATTTTACAACGTTTTGTTTTAAGCTATTGTAAGTAATTTAAAAAAAAAAGGTAAAATGGGGTAATTTCTAAAGTTATAGTATAGCATTTTGTCTATTTTACAGCATTTTGTTTTAAGCTATTGAAAATAGTTTTTCTTTAAAAAAAAGATATAAAGAGATAATTTCTTAAGTTAATAGTACATCATTTTGTCTACTTTACAGCGTTTTGTTTTAAGTTAAGTAGTTTTTAAAAAAAAAGGGTAATAAGGGGTAATTTCTTAAGTTATAGTACAACATTTTGTGTATTTTACAGCGTTTTGTTTCAAGCTATCGTAACACATTTTTTCAAAAATGTAAAAAATGGGTAATTTCTTAAGTTATAGTATAGCATTTTGTCAATTTTACAGTGTTTTGTTTTAGGCAATTTGAAGTAGTCTTAAAAAAAAGGTAAAACGGGGTAATTTCTTATGTTACAGTACAGCATTTTGTCTATTTTACATTGTTTTGTTTTTGACAATTGGAAGTAGTTTTTTTTTAAAAAAGGTTAAAAGGGGTAATTTCTTAAGTTATAGTATAGCATTTTGTCTATTTTACAGCGTTTTGTTTTAAGCTATTGGAATTAGTTTTTTTTTAAAAGGTAAAAAAGGGTAATTTCTTAAATTGTAGTACAACATTTTGTTTTAAGTTATTGGAAGTAGCTTTTTTTAAAAAAAAGGTAAAAAGGGGTAATTTCTTAAGTTATAGTACAACATTTTGTCTATTTTACAGCATTTTGTTTTAAGCTATTGGAAGTAGTTTTTTTAAAGGTAAAAAGGTGTAATTTCTTAAGTTACTGTACCCCATTTTGTCTTTTTTACACCGTTCTGTTTTAAGCTATTGGAAATAGTTTTTTTTTAAAAAGGTTAAATGGGGTAATTTCTTAAGTTATAGCACATCATTTTTGTTTATTTTACAGCGATTTGTTTTAAGCTATTGGAAGTAGTTTTTTTTTAAAAAGGTAAAAGGTGGTAATTTCTTAAGTTTTAGTACAACATTTGGTCTATTTTACACCGTTTTGTTTTAAGCTATTGAATGTAGGTTTTTTTAAAAGTTAAAAACGGGTAATTTCTAAAGTTATAGTACAACATTTTGTCTATTTTACAGCGTTTTCTTTTAAGCTATAGGAAGTAGTTTTTTTAGAAAGATAGAAGGGGTAATTTCTTAAGTTATAACACAACATTTTGTCTATTTTACTGCGTTCTGTTTTAAGCTATTGGAGTAGTTTTTAAAAAAATGGTAAACAAGGGTAATTTCATAAGTTATAATATAGCATTTTTTATTTTACAGCGTTTTGTTTTAATCTATTGGAATTAGTTTTTTTTTAAAAAGTAAAAAGGGGTAATTTCTTTAGTTATAGTATAGCATTTCGTGTATTTTACAGCGTTTTTTTAAGCTATTGGAAGTAGTTTTTTTAAAAAAAAGGGTAAAAAGGGAAGTTATGGTACATCGTTTTGGCTATTTTACAGCGTTTTGTTTTCAGCTATTGGACGTAGTTTTTTTAAAAAAAAATTAAAAGGGGTAATTTCTTAAGTTATAGCACAACATTTTGTATTTACAGCGTTTTGTTTTAAACTATTGGAAGTAGTTTTTTTGAAAGGTAGAAGGGGGTAATTTCTTAAGTTATAGCACAACATTTTGTCTATTTTACAGCGTTTTGTTTTAAGCTATTGGAAGTAGTTTTTTTCAAAAAGGTAAACAGGGGTAATTTCTTAAGTTATAGTACAACATTTTGTCTATTTTACAGCGCTTTGTTTTAAGCTATTGGAAGTAGTTTTTTTAAAAAGGTAAAAAAGGGTAATTTCTAAAGTTATAGTATAGCATTTTGTGTATTTTACAGCGTTTTTTTAAGCTATTGAAAGTAGTTTTTTTTTTAAAAAAAAGGTAAAAAGGGAAGTTATAGTACATTATTTTGTCTATTTTACAGAGTTTTGTTTTCAGCTATTGGAAGTAGTTTTTTTTAAAAAAAAGTTAAAAAGGGGTAATTTCTTAAGTTATTTTATAGCATTTTGTTTATTTTACAGCGTTTTGTTTCAAGCAAATTGGAAGTATTTTAAAAATAAAAGGTAAAAAGAGGTAATTTCTTGAGTTAATAGTACAACATTTTGTCTACTTTGCAGCGTTTTGTTTTAAGCTATTGGAAGTAATTTTTTTTAAAAAAGGTATTGAGGGTTAATTTCCTGAGTTACAATACAACATTTTGCCTATTTTACAGCGTTTTGTTTTAAGCTATTGGAAGATTTTTTTTTAAAGGTAAAAATGGGTAATTTCTTAAGTTATAGTACAACCTTTTGTCTATTTTGCAGCGTTTTGTTTTAGGCAATTAGAAGTAGTTTTTTTTAAAAGGGTAAAAAGGGGGAATTTCTTAAGTTATAGTACAACATTTTGTCAATTATACAGCGTTTCGTTTTTAAGCTATTGGAAGTAGTTTTTTTTAAATGTAAAAAGGGGTAATTTCTTAAGTTATAGTGTAATATTTTGTTTTAAGCTATTGGTAGTAGTTTTTTTTTAAAAAGGTAAAAATGGGTAATTTCTTAAGTTATAGTACAACATTTTGTCTGTTTAACAGCATTTTGTTTTAAGCTATTGGATGTAGTTTTTTTTTTAAAAAAAAAAGCTATAAAGGGGTAATTTCTTAAGTTATAGTACAGTATTTTGTCTATTTCACAACGTTTTATTTTAAGCTATTGGAAGTAGTTTTTTTAAAAAAGGTAAAAAGGGGTAATTTCTTATGTTATATGACATTTTGTCTATTTTACAGCGTTTTATCTATTTTACAGTGTTTTGTTTTGAGCTATTAGAAGTAATTTTTTAAAATAAAAGGGTAAAATGGGGTAATTTCTTAATTCATAGTACATCATTTTGTCTATTTTACAGCGTTGTTTTAACCTATGGTAGTAGTTTTTTTAAAAGGTAAAAAGCGGTAATTTATTAACTTATAGTGCAGCATTTTGCGTATTTTACAACGTTTTGTTTTAAAGTATTGGAAGTAGTTTTTTTAAAAGGTAAGGAGGGTTAATTTCATAAGTTATAGTGCAGCATTTTCTTTATTTTATAGTGTTTTGTTTTAAGCTATTGGAAGTAATTTTGTTCAAAAAAAAGGTAAAATGGGGCAATTTCTTAAGTTATAGTATATCATTTTGTCTATTTTACAGTTTTAAGCTATTGGAAGTAGTTTTTTTTTTCAAAAAAGGTAAAAAGGGGTAATTTCTTAAGTTATAGTACATCATTTTGTCTATTTTACAGTGTTTTGTTTTAAGCTATTGTAAGTAGTTTTTTTAGAAACACAGAAGGGGGTAATTTTTTATGTTATTGCACAACATTTTGTGTATTTTACAGCGTTTTGTTTTAAGTTATTGGAAGTAGTTTTAAAGAAAAAAGAAGTAAACAGAGGTAATTTCTTAAGTTATAATACAACATTTTGTCTATTTTACAGCGTTTTGTTTGAAGCTATTGGAAGTAGTTTTTTTTAAAAGATAAAAAAGGGTAATTTCTTAAGTTAATGTGCAGCATTTTTGTCTATTTTACAGCGTTTTGTTTTTAGCTATTGGAAGTAGTTTTTTTTAAAAAAAGGTTAATTTCTTAATTTATAGTACAACTTTTTGTCTATTTTACCGCGTTCTGTTTTAAGCTATAGGAAGTTTTTTTTTTTTAAAAGGTAAAAATGGGTGATTTCTTAAGTTATAGTATAACACTTTTTCTATTTTACAGCGTTTTTTTTCCAGCTATTGGAAGTAGTTCTTTTAATGTTAAAAGGGGTAATTTCTTCAGTTATAGTACAACATTTTGTCTTTTTTTACAACGTTTTGTTTTAAGCTATTGGAAGTAGTTTTATTTTAAAAAAAGGTAAAAAGGAGTAATTTGTTAAGTTATAGTACATCATTTTTGCCTATTTTACAACGTTTAGTTTTAAGCTATTGTAAGTAGTTTTATTTTTAAAAAAGGGTAAAAAAGGTTAATTTCTTAAGTTATAGTACAGCATTTTGTCTATTTTACAGCGTTTTGTTTTAAGATATTGGAATTAGTTTTTTTACAAAGGTAAAACGGGGTAATTTGTTAAATTATAGTACAACATTTTATCTATTTTACATCGTTTTGTTTTAATCTATTGGAAGTAGTTTTTTTAGAGGGAAAAATGGTAATTTCTTAAGTTATAGTACAACATTTTGTCTTTTTTACAGCGTTTTGTTTTAGGCTATTAGAAGTAGTTTTTTTAAAATAAAAGTTAAAAAGGGGTAATTTCTTATGTTATAGCACAACATTTTTTCTATTTTACAGCGTTTTTAAGCTATTAGAAGTAGTTTTTTTATAAAAGGGTAAAAAGGGGTAATTTCTTAAGTTATAGTACAATATTTTTGTCTATTTTACAGCATTTTGTTTTAAGCTGTTGGAAGTAAATTTTTTTTAAAACGTAAAAATGGGTAATATCTTAAGTTATAGTACAACATTTTGGCTTTTTTTACAACGTTTTGTTTTAAGCTATTGGAAGTAGTTTTTTTCTAAATGGTAAAAAAAGGGCAATTTCTTAAGTTATAGTATAGCATTTTGCCAATTTTACAGCATTTTGTTTTAAGCTATTAGAAGTAGTTTTTTTTAAAAGATAAAAAGGGTTAATTTCATAAGCTATTGTATAGCATTTTCTCTATTTTACAACATTTTGTTTTAAGCTATTGGAAGTAATTTTTTAAAAAAAAAAGGTAAAATGGGGTAATTTCATAAGTTATAGTACAACATTTTGTCAATTTTACAGCATTTTGTTCCATGCTATTGGAAGTAGTTTTTATTCAAAAAAGGTAAAAAGAGGTAATTTCTTAAGTTAATAGTACAGCAATTTGTCTACTTTATAGCATTTTGTTTTAAGCTATTGGAAGTAATTTTTTTTAAAACGGTAATAAGGGGTAATTTCTCAAGTTACAGTACAACATTTTGTCTATGTTACACAGTTTTGTTTTAAGCTATTGGAAATCGGTTTTTTTTTAAAAGGTAAAAGTGGGTAATTTCTTAAGTTATAGTGCAGCATTTTGTCTATTTTAGAGCTTTTTGTTTTAGGCAATTGGAAGTAGTTATTTCTAAAAAGGGTAAAAAGAGGTATTTTTTCAAGTTATAATACAGCATTTTGTCTATTATACAGCGTTTTGTTTTAAGCTAATGGAAGTAATTTTTTCTTTAAAAAGGTAAAATGGGGTAGTTTCTTAAGTTATAGTACAACGTTTTGTCTATTTTATAATGTTTTGTTTCGAGCTATTGGAACTAGTTTTTTAAAAAAAGGTAAAACGAGGTAATTTCTTAAGTTAATAGTACTGCATTTTGTCTGCTTTGCAGCGTTTTGTTTTAAGCTATTGGAAGTAATTTTTTTAAAAAAAGGTAATAAGGGGTAATTTCTTAAGTTATAGTACAACATTTTGTCTATTTTAAAGCGTTTTGTTATAAGCTATTGGAAGTCACTTTTTTTTAAACGGTAAAAATGAGTAGTTTCTCAAGTTATAGTACAACATTTTGTCTATTTTACAGCTTTTTGTTATCGGCAATTGGAAGTAGTTTTTTTAAAAAAGGTTAAAAAGGGGTAATTTCTTGATCTATATTACAGCATTTTGTCTTTTTTACAGTGTTTTGTTTTAAGTTATTGGAAGTAGTTTTTTTTTAAAAAAACTTAAGAAAGGGTAATTTCTTAAGTTATAGTACAACATTTTGTTTATTTTACATCGTTTTGTTTTAGGAAATTGGAAGTAGTTTTTTTTTTAGAAAGGGTAAAGCAGGTAATTTCTTAAGTTATAGTACAACATTTTGTCTGTTATACATCGTTTTGTTTTAAGCTATTGGAAGTGGTTTTTTTAAAAAAGTAAAAAGGGATAATTTCTTAAGCTATAGTACAACATTTTGTTTTAAGCCATTGGAAGTAGTTTTTTTTTAGAAAAAGGATAACGGGTAATTTCTTAAGTTACAGTACAGCTTTTTGTCTGTTTAACATCGTTTCATTTTAAGCTGTTGGCTGTATTTTTTTAAAAAAAAAGGTAAAAAGAAGTAATTTCTGAAGTTATAGTAAAGCATTTTGTTTATTTTACAGCGTTTTGTTTTAAGCTATTGGAAATAGTTTTTTTTTTTTAAAAGGTAAAAAGGTGTAATTTCTTAAGTTATAGTACAGCATTTTTCCAATTTTACAGCGTTTTGATTTAAGCTATTGGAACTTGTTTTTTTTTTAAAAGGTAAAAATGGGTAATTTCTTAAGTTATTGTACAGCATTTTGTCTATTTTAAAGCGTTTTTAAGCTATTGGAAGTAGTTTTTTTAAAAGGAAAAAAGGGGTAATTTGTTAAGTTATAGTACGACATTTTGTCTATTTTATAGCATTTTGTCTTTTTTACAGCACTTTGTTTTAAGCTATTAGAAGTAGTTTTTTTAAAAAAAGGTAAAAAGGGGTAATTTCTTAAGTCATAGTGCTGTATTATGTCTATTTTACAGCGTTTTGCTTTAAGCTATTGGAAGTAGTTTTTTTAAAAAAAGATAAAAAAGGGTAACTTCCTATGTTGTAGTACAGCATTTTTTCTATTCACAGCGTTTTGTTTTAAGCTATTTGAAGTAACTTTTTTAAATGTAAAAAGGGTTAATTTCATAAGTTATAGTACGACATTTTCTCTATTTTACAGGGTTTTGTTTTAAGCTATTGAAAGTAATTTTTTTAAAAAAAAGATTTAATGGGCTAATTCCTTAAGTTATAGTACAATATTTTGTCTATTTTACAGCATTTAGTTTTAAGCTATTGGAAACTGTTTTTATAAAATAAGGTAAAAATGGGTAATTTCTTAAGTTATAGTACAACATTTTTTCTATTTTACAGCGTTTTGTTTTAAGCTATTGTAAGTAGTTTTTTTAAAAAAGTTTAAAGGTGTAATTTCTTAAGTTGTAGTACAACATTTTGTCTTTTTACAGTGTTTTGTTTTAAGATATTGGATGTGGTTTTTAAAAAAATTGTAAAATGGGTTAATTTCTTAAGTTATACTATAGCATTTTTGTCTATTTTACAGCGTTTTGTTTTATGCTATTGGAAGTAGTTTTTTAACAATGGTAAAAAGGGTAATTTCTTAATTTATAGTACAACATTTTGTCTTTTTTACAGTGTTTTGTTTTATGCTATTGGAAATAGTTTTTTTTAAAAGGTAAAATGCGGTAATTTCTTAAGTTATAATGCAGCACTTTGTCTATTTTACAGCGTTTTGTTTTAAGCCATTGGAAGTAGTTTTTTTAAAGGTAAAAAGGGTTAATTTCTTAAGTTATAGTCCTGCAATTTGTCTTTTTTACAAAGTTTTGTTTTAAGCTATTGTAAGTAGTTTTTTTTTAAAAAAAAGGTAAAAATGTGTTATTTCTTAAGTTATAGTACAACATTTTTGCCTATTTTACAGCGTTTTGTTTTAAGCTATTGGAAGTAGTTTTTTTTTTAAAAAAGGTAAAAAAGGTTAATTTCTTAAGTTATGGTACAGCATTTTGTCTATTTTACAGCGTTTTGTTTTAAGCTATTGGAAGTAAGTTTTTTTTAAAAAAAAAGGTAAAAAGGGGTAATTCCTTAAGTGATAGTACAGTATTTTGTCTGTTTAACAGCGTTTTGTTTTAAGCTATTGGTTGTAGTTTTTTTTAAAAAGTAAAAAGGAGTAATTTCTTAAGTTATAGTAAAGGATTTTGTCTATTTTGCAGTGTTTTTTTAAGCTATTGGAAGTAGTTTTTTTTTAAAAGGTAAAAAGTGGTAATTTCTTAAGTTACAGTACAATATTCTGTCTATTTTACAACGTTTTGTTTTAAGCTATTGGAAGTAGTTTTTTTAGGAAAAGGTTAAAAGGTGTAATTTCTTAAGTTATAGTACATTATTTTGTCTATTTTACAGCGTTTTGTTTTAAACTATTGGAAGCAGTTTTTAAAAAAAAAAGGTAAAATGGGGTAATTTCTTAGCATATAGTACAGCATTTTGTCTATTTTACGACAATTTGTCAATTTTACAGCGTTTCATTTTAAGCTATTAAAAGTAGTTTTTTTTAAAAACAGTTAAGAAGGTGTAATTTCTTAAGTCATAGCACAGCATTTTGTCTATTTAACTGCGTTTTGTTTTAAGCTGTTAGTAGTAGTTTTTTTTAAAAGGTAAAAAGGGGTAATTTCTTAAGTTATAGTACAACATTTTGTCTATTTTACAGTGTTTTGTTTAAACTATTGAAAGTAGTTTTTTTTTAGAAGTAAAAAGGGCTAATTTCATAAGTTATAGTACAACATTTTCTCTATTTTACGGCGTTTTGTTTTAATCTATTGTAAGTACTTTTAAAAAAAAGGTAAAATGGGGTAATTTCTTAAGTTATAGTACAGCATTTTGTTAGTTTAGCAGCGTTTTGTTTTAAGCTATTGCTTGTAGTTTTTTTTAAAAGGTAAAAAAGGGCAATTTCTTAAGTTATAGTAAAGCATTTTGTCTATTTTACAGCGTTTTGTTTTAAGCTATTGGAAGTAGTTTTTTTTAAAAAAGGTAAAGAGTGGTAATTTCTTAAGTTATTGTACATAATTTTGTCTATTTTACAGCGTTTTGTTTTAAGCTATTGGAAGTTGCTCTTATAATAAAAAGGTAAAAAGGGGTAATTTCTTTAGTTATAGTACAGCATTTTGTCTATTTTACAGCGTTTTGTTTTGTCTATTTTACCGCTTTAGGCCATCACTGGTTATTTTCATACATAAAAAGCTTATCCGAACCTCAATCAGGTCTTGGACGTTTTTTACCCTTCGTTTTTTCGTCACGTGATTTTTCTGTAATCCATCCAAAATGCCACAAAAGTGCCGTGCGACTTTTAGAACTGGGTGCATGGGTTTGAAATGGAGTAGTACCTTGGGGCATCACTCTCCGGCGATGGTAAATCATAGACCAACCACGGGGATCCCCTTTTACAGAAAAAATCCACGTGATGAAAAAACGAAGGATAAAAAACATCCAAGACCCGATTGAGATTCAGATAAGCTTTTTTGGGTATGAAACAAACCAGTGACGGATTAAAGCTGCATAGCCGTAGAACACATAGAGATCTTCGTTCTGACTGGTTATGGCTCCCGTAACTCTAAACGTGCGACAGTTATGACCCTCCGAAGAATCGATATCCACAGGGTGCAACATCTACGGTGCAAGGTGCAAAATCCGTCCAAAATGCCGAAAAAGTGCCATACGATTTTAGAAATGGGTGCATGTATTTGAAACGGAGCAGTTCTATGAAGCACCACTCTCCGGCTATGGTAAGTCATAGACCATCCATGGGGATCCCGTTTTATATAAAAAAAAATCCACATGACGAAAAAACGAAGTGTAAAAAACGTCCAATACCCGATTGAGGTTCGGATAAGATTTTAGGGTATGAAACTAATCATTGATGGCTTAAATCTATCATAGCCGTAGAACTCACAAAGAGCTTCGTTTTGAATAGTTATGGCTCCCGTAACTCTAAACGATCCAACAGTTATGGCCCTCCGAAGAGTCGATATCCATAGGGTGCAACATCTACGGTGCAAGGTGCAACATCCTGCTAAAATGCCGAAAAAGTGTCATACAACTTTTAGAAATGGGTGCATGGGTTTGAAATGCAGCGGTACCATGGGGCATCACTTTCCGACGATGGTAAATCATAGACCAGCCACGGGGATCCCGTTTTACAGGAAAAATCCACGTGATGAAAAAACGAAGGGCAAAAAACGTCCAAGACCCGATTGAGATTCAGATAAGATCTTTGGGTATGAAACTAACTAGTAATGGCTGAAAGCTGTCACAGCCGTAGAACATGTAAAGAGCTTCGTTCTGACTAGTTATGGCTCACGTAACTCTAAACGAGCCTATAGTTATTGCCTTCCGAAGAATCGATATCCACGGTGTGCAACATCTACGGTGCAAGGTGCAACATCCGTCCAAAATGCCGAAAAAGTTTCGTACGACTTTTAGAAATTGGTGCATGAATTTGAAATAGAGTAGTAAATGAGGCACCACTCTCCAGCGATGGTAAATCATAGACCAGCTACGGGGATCCCGTTTTACAGAAAACAACCCACGTGACGAAAAAACGAAGATTAAAAAACGCCTAATACCCGATTGAGGTTCGGATAAGATTTTTTGGGTATGAAACTAACCAGTGACGGCATAAAGCTTTCATAGCCATAGAACTCATAGAGAGCTTCATTCTGACTGGTTATGTCTCCCGTAACTCTAAACGAGCCAACAGTTATGGCCCTCCAAAGAATCGATATCCACTGGGTGCATCATCTACGGTGCAAGGTGCAACATCCGTCCAAAATGCCAAAAAAGTGTCGTATGTCTTTTATAAATGGGTGCATGGTTTTGAAACGGAGCAGTACCATGGGGCATCACTCTCCGGTGATGGTAAATCATAGACCAGCCACGGGGATCCCGTTTTATAGAAAAAATCTACGTGACGAAAAAACAAAGGGTAAAAAAGGTCCAAGACCCGATCAAGATTCGGATAAGGTTTTTTGGGTATGAAACTAACCAGTGATGGCTTAAAGCTGTCATAGCCCTATAACTGACAAAGAGCTTCGTTTTGACTGGTTATGGCTCCCGTAACTCTAAACGAGCCAACAGTTATGGCCCTGCGAAGAATCGGTATCCACAGTGTGCAACATCTACGGTGCAAGGTGCAACATCCATCCAAAATGCCGAAAAAGTGTCGTACGACTTTTAGAAATGGGTGCATGGATTTGAAACGGAGCATTACCATGTGGCACCACTCTTTGGCAATGGTAAATCATAGACCAACCACGGGGATCCCATTTTGCAGAAAAATCCACGTGACGAAAAAACGTCCAAGACCCGACGGAGGTACGAATAAGCTTTTTTGTGTATGAAACTAACCAGTGAAGGCTTAAAGTGGTGGCATTTTGGACGGATGTTGCACCCTGTGGAAATCGATTTTTCGAAAGGGCCATAACTGTTGGCTCGTTTAGAGTTACAGGAGCAGTACCATGGAGCACCACACTCTGGCGATGGTAAATCATAGACCAGCCACGGGTATCCCGTTTTACAGAAAATTTCCACGTTACAAAAAAAACGAAGGGTAAAAAGCGTTCAAGACCCGATTGAGGTTCGGATAAGATTTTTTGGTTATGAAACTAATCAGCAACGACGTAAAGCTGTCGTAGTCGTAGAACTCCCATAGAGCTTCGTTTTAACTGGTTATGGCTCCCGTAACTCTAAACGAGCCAACAGTTATGGCCCTCCAAAGAATCAATATCCACAGGGTGCAACATCTATGGTGCAAGGTGCAACATCCGTCCAAAATGCCAAAAAAGTGACGTACGACTTAAATGGGTGCATGGGTTTGAAACGGAGTAGTACATGGAGCATCACTCTCCGGAGATGGTAAATCGTAGACCAGCAAAGGGGAACCCGTTTTACAAAAAAAATCCACGTGACGAAAAAACGACGGGTAAAAAATGTCCAAGATCCGATTGAGATTCAGATAAGCTTTTTTTGGGTATGAAACTAACAAGTGACGGCTAAAATCTGCCACAACCGTAGAACTCAGAGAGAGCTTTGTTTTGACTAGTTATGCCTCTCGTAACTCTAAACGAGCCAAGAATTATGGCCCTCCGAAGAATCGATATCCACAGGGTGCAACATTTATGGTGTCAGGTGCAACATCCGTCCAAAATGCCGAAAAAGTGCCATACGACTTTTAAAAATGGGTGCATGGATTTGAAACGGAGCAATACCATAGGGCACCACTCTCAGGCGATAGTAAGTCATAGACCAGCCATGGGATCCCGTTTTACAGAAAAAATCCAAGTGATGAAAAAAACAAAGGGTAAAAAACGTCCAATACCAGATTGAGGTTCGGATAAGATTTTTTGGGTATGAAACTCATCAGTGACGGCTTAAAGCTATCATAGCCGTAGAACTCAAAGAGAGCTTCGTTTTGACTAGTTATGGCACCCGTAACTTTAAAGGAGCCTACAGTTATGGCCCTCCGAAGAATCGATATCCACAGGGTGCAATATCTACGTTGCAAGTTGCAACATCCGGCCAAAATGCCGAGAAAGTGTCGTACGACTTTTAGAAATGGGTGTATGGGCTTGAAATGGAGCAGTACCATGAGGCATCACTCTCCGGAGATGGTAAATCATAGACCAGCCACGGGGAATCCGTTTTACAGAAAAAATCCACGTGATGAAAAAACGAAGGTTAAAAAACGTCTAAGTCCCGACTGAGATTCGGATGATTTTTTTGGTATGAAACTTACTACTGATGGCTTAAAGCTGTCACAGCCGTAGAACACACAGATAGCTTCATTTTGACTGGTTATGACTCCCGTAACTCTAAATGAGCCTACAGTTATGGCCCTCCAAAGAATCGATAGCCATAGTATGCAACATCTACGGTGCAAAATGCAACATCTGTCCAAAATGCCGAAAAAGTGCCGTACGACTTTTGGAAATGGGTGCATAGATTTGAAACGGAGCAGTACCATAGGGCACCACTCTTTGGCGATGGTAAATCATTGACCAGCCATGGGGATCTCGTTTTACAGGAAAAAACCCACGTGACGAAAAAACGAAGCGTAAAAAACGTCCACGACCCGATTGAGGTTCGGATAAGATTTTTTTGGTATGAAACTAATCAGTGACGGCTTAAAGTCATCATAGTCGTATAACTCACAAAGAGCTTCGTTTTGACTGGTTATGGCTCTCGTAACTCTAAACGAGCCAACAGTTATGGCCCTCCGAAGAATCGATATCCATAAGGGGCAACATCTACGGTGCAAGGTGCAACATCCGTCTAAAATGCTGAATAAGTACCGTACGACTTTTATAAATGGGTGCAGGGGTTTGAAGCGGAGCAGTACCATGGGGCATCACCCTCCGGCAATGCTAAATCGTAGACCAACCACGGACATCCCGTTTTACAGAAAAATCCACGTGACGAAAAAACGAAGGGTAAAAAACGTCCAAGACCTGATTGAGATTCAGATAAGCTTTTTCGGGTATGAAACTAACCAGAGATGGCTTAAAGCTGTCATAGCCGTAGAACTCATAGAAAACATAGTTTTGACAACTTATGGCTCCCGTAACTCTAAAAGAGCCAACAATTATGGCCCTCCGAAGAATTGATATCCACAGGGTGCAACATCTACGGTGCAAGTACAACATCCGTCCAAAATGCCCAAAAAGTGCCGTACGACTTTTAAAAATAGGTGCATGGATTTGAAACAGAGCAGTACCAAGGGGCACCAGTCTCTAGCGATGGTAAATCATAGACCAGCCATGGGGATCTCGTTTTACAGAAAAAATCAACGTGATGAAAAAACGAAGGGTAAAAAACGTCCAAGTACCGATTGAGGTTCGGATAAGATTTTTTGGTTTTGAAACTAATCAGTGATGGCTTAGAGCGGCAATAGACATAAAACTCATAGAGAGCTTTGTTTTGACTGGTTATGGTTCCCGTAACTCTAAACCAGCCAACAGTTATGGCCCTTCGAAGAATCGATATCCACAGGTTGCAACATCTACGGTGCAAGGTGCAACATCCGTCCAAAATGCCAAAAAAAGTGTCGTACGACTTTTTGAAATGGGTGCATGGATTTCAAATGGAGCAGTAACATGGGCACCACTCTTCGGTGATCGTAAATCATAGACCAGCCAAGGGGATCCCGTTTTACAGAAGAAAAAAATCAACGTGACGAAAAAACGAAGGGTAAAAAACGTTCAAGACCCGATTGAGGTTTGGATAAGATTTTATGGGTATGAAACTAACCGGCGACGGCTTAAAGGTGTCATAGCCATAGAACTCACACATAGCTTCGTTTTGACTGCTAAAGGCTCCCGTAACTCTAAACGAGCCAATAGTTATGGCCCTCCGAAGAATCGATATCCATAGGGTGCAACATCTACGATGCATGTGCAACATCCGTCCAGAATGCCCAAAAAGTGTCGTACGACTCTTAAAAATGGGTGCATGGATTTGAAACGGAGCAGTATCATGGGGTACCACTCTCCGGCGATGGTAAATCATAGACCAACCAAGGGTATCTCGTTTTACAGAAAAAATCCATGTGACGTAAAAACGAAGGGTAAAAAACGTCCAAGACCCGATTGAGGTTCAGATTAGATTTTTTGGGTATGAAACTAAACAGTGACGGCTTAAAAGCTGCCATCACTGTAGAACTCATAGAGATCTTCGTTTTGACTGGTTATGGCTCTCGTAACTCTAAACGAGCCAACTGTTATGTCCCTCCGAAGAATCGATATCCACAGGGCGCAACATCTACGGTGCATGGTGCAACATCCGTCCAAAAGGCCGAAAAAGTGTCGTACGACTTTTAAAATGGGTGCATGAATTTGAAATGGAGCAGTACCATGGAGCACCACTCTTTGACGATGGTAAATCATAGATCAGTCATGGGGATCCCGTTTTACAGAAAAATCCACGTGACGAAAAAACGAAGGGTAGAAAACGTCCAAGACCCGATTGAGATTCAGATAAGCTTTTTGGGTATAAACTAACCAATGACAGCTTAAAGATGTCATAGCCATAGAACTCACAGAGAGCTTCGTTTTGACTGGTTATGGCTCTCTTAACTCAAAACGATCCAACGGTTATGGCCTTACGAAGAATCGATATCCACAGGGTGCAACATCTACGGTGTAAGGTGCAACATCCATCCAAAATAACGAAAAAGTGTTGTGTGATTTTTAGAAATGGGTGCATGGATTTGAAATGGAGCAGTACCATGGGGCACCACTCTCTGGCGATGGTGAATCATAGACCAGTCACAGGGATCCCATTTACAGAAAAAATCCACACGACGAAAAAACGAAGGGTAAAAACGTCCACGTCCCGATTGAGGTTCGGATAAGATTTTTTGGGTATGAATTTAACCACTGATGGCTTAAAGGTGTCATAGCCGTAGAAATTATAGAGAGCTTCGTTTTGACTGGTCATGGCTCCCGTAACTCTAAACGAGCCAACAGTTATGGCCCTCCAAAGAATCGGTATCCACAGGGTGCAACATCTACGGTGCAAGGTGCAACATCCGTCCAAAATGCCGAAAAAGTATCGTACGACTTTTATAAATGGGTGCGTAGATTTGAAACAGAGTAGTGCCATGGGGCACCACTCCCCAGCGATGGTAAATCATAGACCAGCCACAGGGATCCCGTTTTACAGAAAAAATCCACGTGACGAAAAAATGAAGCGTAAAAAATGTCCAAGACCCGATTGAGATTCAGATAAGCTTTTTTTGGTATGAAACTAACCAGTGACGGATTAAAGCTATCATGGCCGTAGAACTCACAGAGAGCTTCATTTTGACTGGTTATGACTCTCGTTACTCCAAACGAGCCGACAGTTATGGCCATCCAAAGAATCGATATCCATAGGGTGCAACATGTCTGGTGCAAGGTACAACATCCGTTCAAAATGCCGAAAAAGTGTCGTACGACTTTTAAAAATGAGCGCATGGATTTAAAACGGAGCAGTACCATGGGGCACCACTCTCCGGTGATGGTGAATAATAGACCAGCCATGGGGATCCCGTTTTACAGAAAAAATTCACGTGACGAAAAAACGAAGGGTAAAAAACGTCCAAGACCCGATTGAGATTCAGATAAGCTTTTATGGATATGAAACTAACCAGTTACGGCTTAAAGCGTTCATAGTCGTAGAATTCACAGAGATCTTCGTTTTGATAGGTTTTGGCTCCCGTAACTCTAAACGAGCCAATAGTTATGTCACTCTGAAAAACAGCGTGCAACATCTATGGTGAAAGGTACAACATCCGTCCAAAATTCCGAAAGTATCATACGACTTTAAGAAATGGGTGAATGTATTTGAAACGGAGCAGTACCATAGGGACCACTCTTCAGCGATGGTAAACCATATACTTGCCACGAGGATCCCTTTTTACAGAAGAAAATCCACGTGATGAAAAAACGAAGGGTAAAAAACGTCCAAGACCCGATTGAGGTTTGGATAAGATTTTTTGGGTATGAACTGCATAGTGATGGTTTAAAGCTGTCATAGCCGTAGAACTCACAGAGAGCTTTGTTTTAACTAATTATGGCTCCCGTAACTCTAAACGACCTAACATTTATGGCCCTCCGAAGAATCGATATCCATAGGGTGCAACATCTACTGTGCAAGGTGCAACATCCGCTCAAATTGCCGAGAAAGTGTCATACGACTTACAGAAATGGGTGCATGGGTTTGAAATGGAGCGGTACCATAAGGCACCACTCTCCGGCGAGGGTAAATCATGGACCAGCCACAGGGATCCAGTTTTACAGAAAAAATCCACGTGACGAAAAATGAAAGGAAAAAAACGTTCGAGACTTAATTGAAATTTAGATAAACTTTTTTGGGTATGAAACTAATTTTTTAAGTTATAGTACAGCATTTTGTTTTAAGTTATTGGAAGTAGTTTTATTAAAAAAAGAAAGATAAAAAGGGGTAATTTCTTAAGTTATAGTACAACATTTTGTCTTTTTTACAGCGTTTAGTTTTAGGCTATTGGAAGTAGTTTTTTTTTAAAAAAAAGGTAAAAAGGGGTAATTTTTTAAGTTATAGTGCAACATTTTTGTCTATTTTACAGCGTTTTGTTTTAAGCCATTGGAAGTAATTTTTTTTCTAAAAAAGGTAAAAAGGGATAATTTCTTAAGTTATATTACAACTTTTTTGTCTATTTTATCGCGCTTTGTTTTAAGCTATTAGAAGTAGTATTTTTAAAAAAAAAGGTAAACAGGGGTAATTTCTTAAGTTATAGTACAACATTTTGTCTTTATTACACCGTATTGTTTT
Organism: Allium cepa; assembly: GCA_030765085.1. Taxonomy (NCBI): domain Eukaryota; kingdom Viridiplantae; phylum Streptophyta; class Magnoliopsida; order Asparagales; family Amaryllidaceae; genus Allium; species Allium cepa. Next base: position 891,495,226 of record CM060931.1, read on the forward strand.
AAGCTATTGGAAGTAGATTTTTAAAAAAAGGTAAAAAGGGGCAATTTCTTAAGTTATAGTAGAGGATTTGCCTATTTTACAGCATTTCGTTAAGCTATTGGAAGTATTTTTTTGTTTTAAAGGTAAAAAGTGTTAATTTCATAAGTTATAGTACATCATTTTGTCTATTTTACAGCATTTTGTTTTAAGCTATTGGAAGTATTTTTAAAAAGAAAAGGTAAAATGGGGAAATTTCTTAAGTTATAGTACAGCATTTAGTCTATTTTACAGCGTTTTGTTTCAAGCTATTGATGTAGTGTTTATTTTAAAAAGGTAAGAATGAGTAATTTCTTAAGTTATAGTAAAGCATTTTGTCTATTTTATAGCGTTTTGTTTTAAGCTATTGGAAGTAGTTTTTTTTTTTAAAAAAAAGGTAAAAAGGGGTAATTTCTTAAGTTATAGTACAACATTTTGTCTATTTTACAGTGTTTTGTTTTAAGCTATTGGAAGTAGTTTTCTTTTAAAAAAAGTAAAAAGGGGTAATTTCTTAAATTATAGTACAACATTTTGTCTATTTTACAGAGTTTTGTTTTAAGCTATAGGAAGTAGTTTAAAAAAAAAAAAAAGATAAAATGGGGTAATTTCTTTAGTTATAGTACGGCATTTTGTCTATTTTACAGCGTTTTGTCTATTTTACAGCGTTTTGTTTTAGAAGTAGTTTTTTTAAAAAAAGGTAAAAAAGAGTAATTTCTTAATTCATAGTGCATCATTTTGTCTATTTTACAGCGTTTTCTTTTAAGCTATTGGAAGTATTTTTTTTTTTGAAAAGGTAAAAATGGGTAATTTCTGAAGTTATAGTACAACATTTTGTCTATTTCACAGTGTTTTGTTTAAAGCTATTGGAAGTAGTTTTTTTAAAAGGTAGAAAGGGTTAATTTCTTAAGTTATTGTACATCATTTTATCTATTTTACATGGTTTTGTTTTAAGCTATCGGAAATAGTTTTTTTCTTTAAAAAAAAAGGTAAAATGGTGTAATTTTTTAAGTTATAGTACAACATTTTGTCTATTTTACAGCATTATGTTTTAAGCTGTTGGAAATAGTTTTTTTTTTAAAAGGTAAAAGGGGTTAATTTCTTAAGTTATAGTATAGTATTTTGTCTATTTTACAGCGTTTTGTTTTAAGCTATTGTAAGTTGTTTTTTTCAAAAGAGGTAAAAAGGGGTAATTTTTTAAGTTATAGTACAACATTTTGTCTATTTTGCCGCATTATGTTTTAAGCTATTGGAAGTAGTTTTTTTTAAAGTAAAAAAGGGGTAATTTGTTAAGTTATAGTACAGCATTTTGTTTTTTTTTTACAGCGTTTTGTTTTAAGCTATGGGAAGTAGTCTTTATAAGAAAAGGTAAAAAGGGGTAATTTCTTAAGTTATAGTACAGCATTTTTATCTATTTTACAGTATTTTGTTTTAAGCTATTGGAAGTAGTTTTTTTAAAAAAAATGATAAAAAGGTGTAATTTCTGAATTTACAGTACAACATTTTGTCTATCTTACAGCGTTTAGTTTTAAGCTATTGGAAGTTGTTTTTTTAAAAAAAAAAGGTAAAAAGGGGTAACTTCTTAAGTTATAGTACGGCATTTTGTATATTTTACAGTGTTCTGTTTTAAGCTATTGGAAGTAGTTTTTTTTAAAGGTAAAAGGAGGCAATTTCTTATGTTACAGTCTTGCATTTTGTCTATTTTTACAGCGTTTTGCTTTAAGATATTGGAAGTAGTTTATTAAAAAAAAGGTAAAAAGGGGTAATTTCTTAAGTTATAGTACACCATTTTTGTCTATTTTACAACGTTTTGTTTTAAGCTATTGGAAGTAGTTTTTTTCTTAAAAAAAAGATAAAAAGGGGTAATTTCTTAAATTATAGTGCATCATTTTATCTATTTTACAGGGTTTTGTTTTAAGGTATTGGCAGTAGTTTTTTTTTTAAAAATAAAAGGTAAAATGGGGTAATTTCTTAAGTTATAGTACGACATTTTATCTATTTTACAGCGTTATGTTTTAAGCTATTGGTTTTCTTTTAAAAAAGGTAAAAGGGGGTAATTTCTTATGATATAGTACAACATTTTGTCTATTTTACAGCATTTTATTTTAAGCTATTAGAAGTAGTTTTAAAAAAAATGTAAAATGGGGTAATTTCTTAAGTTATAGTATGGCATTTTGTCTATTTTACAGCGTTTTATTTTAAGCTATTAGAAGTAGTTTTTTTTAAAAAAGGTAAAAAGGAGTAATTTCTTAAGTCATAGTACAGCATTTTGTCTGTTTTACCGCGTTTTGTTTTTAGCTATTGGAAGTAGTTTTTTTTAAAAGGTAAAAAGAGGTAATTTCTTAAGTTATAGTACAGCATTTTGTCTATTTTACAGCGTTTTGTTTTAAACTATTGGAAGTAGTTTTTTTTAAAAGGTAAAAAGGGTTAGTTACTTAAGTTATAGTACAGCTTTTTTGTATATTTTACAGCGTTTTGTTTTAAGCTACAGGAAGTAGTTTTATTTTTGAAAAAAGGTAAGAATGGTTAATTTCGTAAGTTATAGTACAATATTTTGTGTATTTTACAGCGTTTTGTTTTAAGCTATTGGAAGTTGTTTTTTTCAAAAAAGGTAAAATGGGGTAATTTTTTAAGTTATAGTACAGCATTTTGTCTATTTTACAGCATTTGTTTTTAAGCTATTGGAAGTAGTTTTTTTATAAAAAAGGTAAAAAGGTGTAATTTCTTAAGTTATAGTGCAGCATTTTTGTCTATTTTACAGCGTTTTGTTTTAAGCTATTGGAAGTAGTTTTATTAAAAAAAGGGTAAAAGGGGTTAATTTCTTAATATATGGTACAACATTTTGTCTATTTTACAGCGTTTTGTTTTAAGCTATTGGAAAAAGTTTTTTAAAAAAAGATATAAATGGATAATTTCTTAAGTTATAGTACAGCATTTTGTCTGTTTAACAGCGTTTTTTTTAAGCTATTGGTTGTAGTTTTTATTTTGAAAAGGTAAAAAGGAGTAATTTCTTAAGTTATAGTAAAGCATTTAGTCTATTTTACAGCGTTTTATTTTAAGCTATTGGAAGTAGTTTTTTTAAAAACCAGGTAAAAGGGGTTAATTTCTTAAGTTATAGTACAGCATTTTGTCAATTTTACAACGTTTTGTTTTAAGCTATTAGAAGTAGTTTTCTTTTAAAAAGGATAAAAAGGGGTAATTTCTTAAGTTATAGTACAGCATTTTGTCTATTTTACATAGTTTTGTTTTAAGCAATTAGAAGTAGTTTTTTTGAAAAAGGTAAAATGAGGTAATTTCTTTAGTTATAGTACGGCGTTTTGCCTATTTTACAGCATTTTGTCTATTTTACAGCGTTTTGTTTTAAGATATTAGAAGTAGTTTTTTTAAAAAAAGGTAAAGAGGAGTAATTTCTTAAGTCATAGTACGACATTTTGTCTATTTTACAGTGTTTTGTTTTAAGCTATTGGAAGTAGTTTTTTTAAAAGTCAAAAAGGGGTAATTTCTTAATTTATAGTACAACATTTTGTATTTTTTATGGCATTTTGTTTTAAGCTATTGCAAGTAGTTTTTAAAACAAAAGGTAAAAAGGGGTAATTTTCTAAGTTATAGTACAACATTTTTGTCTATTATACAGCGTTTTGTTTTAAGCTATTGGAAGTAGTATTTTTTAAAAAAAAAGGTAAAAAGGGGTAATTTCTTATGTTAGAGTACAACATTTTGTCTATTTCACAGCGTTTTTTTTAAACTATTGGAAGTAGTTTTTTTAATGGTAAAAATGGGTAATTTCTTAAGTTATAGTACGTCATTTTGTCTTTCTTACAGCATTCTGTTTTAGGCTATTGGAAGTAGTTTATTTTTAAAAAAGGAAAAAGGGTAATTTTTTTAGTTATAGTACAACATTTTTGTCTATTTTACAGCGTTTTGTTTTACGCTATTGGAAGTAGTATTTTTCTTTAAAAAAAGGTAAAAAGGGATAATTTCTTCAGTAATTGTACAACATTTTTGTTCATTTTATAGCGTTTTATTTTAAGCTCTTCGAAGTAGTTTTGTTTTAAAAAAGGTAAGTTGTAGTACAACATTTGGTCTTTTTTACAGTCTTTTTTATGCTATTGGACGTAGTTTTTTTTGAAAAAAGGTAAAAAGCTGTAATTTCTTAAGTTATAGTACAACATTTTTGTTTATTTTATAACGTTTTGTTTTAAGATATTGGAAGTAGTTTTTTAAAAAAAGGCCAAAAGGGATAATTTCTTAAGTTATAGTACAGCATTTTGTTTATTCTACAGTGTTTTGTTTTAAGCTATTGGAAGTAGATTTTCTTGAAAGGTAAAAAGGATTAATTTTTTAAGTTATTGTACATCATTTTATCTATTTTATAGGGTTTTGTTTTAAGCTATTGGAAGTAGTTTTTTTTCTTTAAAAAAAGGTAAAATAGGGTAATTTCTTAAGTTATAGTACAGCATTTTGTCTATTTTACAGCGTTATGTTTTAAGCTATTGGAAGTAGTTTTTTTAAAATAGGTAAAAAAGGGTAATTTCTTAAGTTATAGTACAGTACTTTGTCTATTTTACAGTGTTTTGTTTTGAGCTACTGGAAGTTGTTTTTTTCAAAAGAGGTAAATAGGGATAACTTTTTAAGTTATAGTGCAGAATTTTGTCTATTTGACAGCATTTTGTTTTAAGCTATTGGAAGTATTTTTTTTTTGAAAGTAAAAAAGGAGTAATTTCTTAAGTTATAGTACAACATTTTGTTTTTTTACAGCGTTTTGTTTTAAGCTATGGGAAGTAGTCTTTTTATAAAAATGGTAAAAAGGGGTAATTTCTTAAGTCATAGTGCAACATTTTTGTCTATTTTACATCGTTTTGTTTTAAGCTATTGAAGTAGTCTTTTTAAAAAAAATGGTAAAAAGGGGTAATTTCATAATTTATAGTACAACATTTTGTCTATTTTACAACGTTTTGATATAAGCAATTGGAAGTAATTTTTTTTAAAAGGTAAAAAGGGTAATTTCTTAAGTTATAGTACGACATTTTGTCTATTTTACAGTGTTCTGTTTTAAGCTATTGGAAGTAGTTTTTTTTAAAGGTAAAAAGGGGTAATTTCTTACGTTACAGTCCTGCATTTTGTCTTTTTTACAGCGTTGTGTTTTAAGCTATTGGATGTATTTTTTTTAAAAAAAGGTAAAAAGGGGTAATTTCTTAAATTATGGTACACCATTTTTTTCTATTTTACAGTGTTTTGTTTTAATTATTGGAAGTAGTTTTTTTAGAAAAAAAGGTAAAAGGGGGTAATTTCTTAAGTTATAGTACATCATTTTATCTATTTTATAGGGTTTTGTTTTAAGCTATTGGAAGTTGTTTTTAAAAAAAAGGTAAAATGGGATAATTTCTTAAGTTATAGTACAATATTTTGTCTATTTTAAAGCGTTATGTTTTAAGCTACTGGAAGTAGTTTTCCTTTTAAAAAGGTAAAAAGGGTTAATTTCTTAAGTTATAGTGCAACATTTTGTCTATTTTACAGCGTTTTGTTTTAAGCTAGTGGAAGTAGTTTTTTTAAAAAGGTAAAGTGGGGTAATTTCTTAAGTTATAGTACGACATTTTGTCTATTTTACAGCATTTTGTCTATTTTACAGCGTTTTGTTTTAAGCTGTTAGAAGTAGTTTTTTATTAAAAAGGGTAAAAAGGCGTAATTTCATAAGTCATGGTACGGCGTTTTGTCTATTTTACAGTGTTTTGTTTTTAGCTATTGGAAGTATTTTTTTTAGAAGGTAAAAAGGGTAATTTCTTAAGTTATAGCACAGCATTTTGTCTATTTTACAGCGTTTTGTTTTAAGCTATTGGAAGTAGTTTTTTTAAAAAGGTAAAAGGGTTAATTTCTTAAGTTGTAGTACATCATTTTTGTCTATTTTACAGCGTTTTGTTTTAAGCTATTGGAAGTTGTTTTATTTAAAAAAAAAAGGGTAAAATGAGGTAATTTCTTAAGTTATAGTACAGCATTTTGTCTATTTTACAGCGTTATGTTTTAAGCTATTGGAAGTAGTTTTTTTTAAAAAAGGCACAAAAGGGTAATTTCTTAAGTTATAGTATAATATTTTGTCTATTTTACAGCGTTTTGTTTTAAGCTATTGGAAGTTGTTTTTTTCAAAAGAGATAAAACGGGGTAATTTTTTAAGTTACTGTATAGCATTTTCCCTATTTTACAGCATTTTGTTTTAAGCTATTGGAAGTTGTTTTTTTTTAAAGTAAAAATGGGGTAATTTATTAAGTCATAATACAACATTTTGTCTTTTTTACAGCGTTTTCTTTTAAGCTAAGGGAAGTAGTTTTTTTTATATAAAAAGGTAAAAAGGGGTAATTTCTTAAGTTATAGTGCAGCATTTTTATCTATTTTAGAACGTTTTGTTTTAAGCTATTGGAAGTAGTTTTTTTAAAAAAATGGTAAAAAGGGTTAATTTCTTAATTTATAGTACAACATTTTGTCTATTTTACAGCGTTTTGTTTTAAGCTATTGGAAGTAGTTTTTTTTTAAAAGGTAAACTGAGAGAATTTCTTAAGTTATAGAACGGCATTTTTTCTATTTTACAATGTTTTGTTTTAAGCTATTGGAAGTAGTTTTTTTAAAGGTGAAAATGGGTAATTTCTTATGTTACAGTCTAGCATTTTGTCTTTTTTGCAGCGTTTTGTTTTAAGCTATTGGAAGTAGTATTTTTTAAAAAAAAAGTAAAAACGGGTAATTTCTTAAGTTATAGTACACCATTTTTGTCTATTTTACAGCGTTTTGTTTTAAGCTATTGGAAGTAGTTTTTTTAAAAAAAAACGTAAAAGGGGTGATTTCTTAAGTTATGGTGCATAATTTTGTCTATTTTAAAGCGTTTTGTTTTAAGCTATTGGAAGTAATTTTTTTTAATAGGTAAAAAGGGTTAAAAGTTCTTAAGTTATAGTGCAGCATTTTGTCTATTTTATAGTGTTTTGTTTTAAACTATTGGATGTAGTTTTTTTCAAATGATAAAAAGGGGTAATTTCTTATGTTATAGTCTTGCATTTTGCCTTTTTTACATCGTTTTGTTTTAAGCTATTGGAAGTAGTTTTTTAAAAAAAGGTAAAAGGATAATTTCTTAAGTTATAGTACAACATTTTTGTCTATTTTACAGCGTTTTGTTTTAAGCTATTTGAAGTAGTTTTTTTAAAAAAAAGAAGGTAAAAGTGGGTAATATCTTAAGTTATAGTACAACATTTTGTCTTTTTTCACAGCGTTTTGTTTTAAGCTATAGGAACTAGTTTTTTTTAAATAGGTAAAAAGGGGTAATTCATAAGTTATAGTACAACATTTTGTCTATTTTACAGCGTTTTGTTTTAAGCTATTAGAAGTAGTTTTTTTTAAAAAGGTAAAAAGGGGTAATTTCTTAAGCTATAGTACCGTATTTTGTCTATTTTACAGCGTTTTTGTTTTAAGCTACTGGAAGTCGTTTTTTTTTAAAAAGGTAAAAAGGGGTAATTTCTTAAGTTATAGTACACCATTTTGTCTATTTTACAGCGTTTTGTTTTAAGTTATTTGAAGTAGCTTTTTTAAAAAAAAAGTTAAAATGGGATAATTTCATAAGTTATAGTACAACATTTTTTCTATTTTACATGGTTTTGTCTTAAGCTATTGGAAGTAGTTTTTCTTAAAGGTAAAACAGGGATAATTTCTTAAGTCAAAGTACAGCATTTTGTCTTTTTTACTGCGTTTAGTTTTAGGCTATTAGAAGTAGTATTTTTTTTTAAAATGTAAAAAGGGGTAATTTCTGAAGTTATGGCACTGCATTTTTGTCTATTTTACAGCGTTTTGTTTTAAGCTATTGGAAGTAGTTTTTTTTCTAAAAAAGGTAAAAAGAGATAATTTCTTAAGTTATAGTGCAGCTTTCTTGTCTATTTTATAGAGTTTTGTTTTAAGCTATTGGAAGTAGTTTTTTTAAAAAAAAGGTAAAAAGGGTTAATTTCTTAAGTTATAGTACAACAATTTGTCTTTATTACAGCATTTTGTTTTAAACTATTGGAAGTAGTTTTTTTAAAAAGGCAAAAGGGGTGATTTCTCAAGTTATAGTACAACATTTGCCTTTTTTACAGCATTTCGTTTTAAGCTATTGGAAGTAGTTTTTTTTTTAAAGGTAAAATGGGTTAATTTCATAAGTTATGGTACAACAATTTCTCTATTTTGCAGCGTTTTATTTTAAGCTAATGGAAGTAAAAGTTTTTTAAAAAGGTAAAATGGCATAATTTCTTAAGTTATAGTACAGGATTTTGTCTATTTTACAGCGTTTTGTTTTAAGCTATTGGAAGTAGTTTTATTCTTTTAATAAAAAGTAAAAAGAGTAATTTCTTAAGTTAATAGGACAACATTTTGTCTGCTTTGCAGCGTTTTATTTTAAGCTATTACAAATAGTTTAAAAAAACGGTAATAAGGGGCAATTTCTTAAGTTATAGTACAACATTTAGTCTATTATACAACGTTTTATTTTAAGCTATTGGAAGATGTTTTTTTAAAAGGTAAAAATGGGTAATTTCTTAAGTTATAATACAACATTTTGTCTATTTCAAAGTGTTTTTTTAGGCAATTGGAAGTTGTTTTTAAAAAAAAAGGGAAAAGGGGGTATTTTCTTAAGTTATAGTACAACATTTTGTTTATTATACAGCGTTTTGTTTTAAGCTATTTGAAGTAGTTTTTTTATAAAAAAGGTAAAAAGGGGTAATTTCTTATGTTATAGTACAACATTTTGTTTTAAGCTATTGGAAGTAGTTTTTTTTAAAAAAAGGGAAAAAGGAGTAATTTCTTAAGTTATAGTACAACATTTTGTCTATTTTACATCTTTTTTTTTAAGCTATTGGATGTATTTTTTTTAAAAAGGTAAAAAGGGAAATTTTTTAAGTTATAGTACAACATTTTGTCTATTTTACAGCGTTTTGTTTTAAGCTATTGGAAGTAGTTTTTTTTTAAAAAGGTAAAAAGGAGTAATTTCTTAAGTTATAGTGCAGCATTTTGTCTATTTTACAGTGTTTTTTTAAGCTATTGGAAGTAGTTTTTTTTTTAAAAAAGTTAAAATGGGTAATTTCTTAAGTTATAGTACAGCATTTTGTCTATTTTACAGCATTTTGTTTTAAACTATTGGAATTAGTTTTTTTTAAAAAGGTAAAAAAGGATAATTTCTTAAGTTATAGTACGACATTTTGTCTATTTTACAGCATTTTGTCATTTTACAGCGTTTTGTTTTAAGTTATTAGAAGTAGTTTTTTTTTTAAAAAAGGTTAAAAGGGGTAATTTCTTAAGTTATAGTACAAAATTTTATCTATTTTACAGCATTTTATTTTAAACTATCGGAAGTAGCATTTTTTTAAAAAGGTAAAAAGGGGTAATTTCTTAAGTTATAGTAAAAAAATTTGTCTATTTTACAGCGTCTTGTTTTAAGCTATTGGAAGTAGTTTTTTTAAAAGGTAAAAAGGGTTAATTTCTTAAGTTATAGTGTAGCTTTTTCTCTATTTTACAGCGTTTTGTTTTAAGCTATTGGAAGTAAATTTAAAAAAAAGGTAAAATGGGGTAGTTTCTTAAGTTATAGTACAACATTTTGTCTATTTTACAGCGTTTTATTTTTTAAGCTATTGGAAGTCATTTTTCTTAAAAGGTAAAAGTGAGTAGTTTCTCAAGTTATAGTACAACATTTTGTCTATTTTACAGCTTTTTGTTATCGGCAATTGGAAGTAGTTTTTTTAAAAAAGGGTAAAAAGGGGTAATTTCTTGAGCTATATTACAGCATTTTGTCTTTTTTACAGTGTTTTGTTTTAAGTTATTGGAAGTAGTTTTTTTTTAAAAAAACTTAAGAAAGGGTAATTTCTTAAGTTATAGTACAGCATTTTGTCTATTTTACAGCGTTTTTTTAAGCTAATGGAAGTAGTTTTTTTAAAGGTAAAATAGGTTAATTTCATAAGTTATAGTACAACATTTTCTCTATTTTACAACTTTTTTTTAAAGCTATTGTAAGTAGTTTTTTTTAAAATGGCAATAAGGGGTAATTTCTAAAGTTATAGTACAATATTTTGTCTATTTTATAGGGTTTTGTCTTAAGCTATTGGAAAACTTTTTTTTTATAGGTAAAAATGGTTAATTTCTGAAGTTATAGTACAATATTTTGTCTATTTTACAGCATTTTGTTTTAGGCAATTGGAAGTAGTTTTTATTAAAAAAAGGTAAAAATGGGTAATTTCTTAAGTTATATTACAGAATTTTGTCTATTTTACAACTTTTTGTTTTAAGCTATTGGAAGTAATGTATTTTTTTAGGAAGTAGTGTATTTTTTTTGCAAAGTAAAAAGGGGTAATTTCTTAAGTTATAGTACAACATTTTGTTTTAAGCTATCAGAAATAGTTTTTTTTATAAAAAAAGGTAAAAAGGGGTAATTTCTTTAGTTATAGTACAACATTTTGTATATTTTACAGCGTTTTGTTTTAAGCTATTGGTAGTAGTTTTTTTTAAAGGTAAAAAGGGGTAATTTCTTAAGTTATAGTATAGCATTTTGTCTTTTTTATAGCGTTTTGTTTTAAGCTATTGGAAGTGGTTTTTTTTTAAAAAGGTAAAAAGGGATAATTTCTTAAGTTATAGTACATCATTTTTGTCTATTTAACAGCATTTTGTTTTAAGCTATTGAAAGTAATTTTTTTTAGAAAAAAAGATAAAAATGGGTAATTTCTTAAGTTATAGGACAACATTTTGTCTATTTTACAGCGTTTTGTTTTAAACTATAGGAAGTCGTTTTTTTTAAAAAAGGTAAAAAGAGGTAATTTCTTAAGTTATAGTACAGCTTTTATCTACTTTGCGGCGTTTTATTTTATGCTATTGGAAGTATTTTATTTTCAAAAAGAGGTAAAAAGTGGAAATTTCTTAAGTTATAGTACAACATTTTTTACTACTTTACAGCTTTTGTTTTAAGCTATTGGAGGTAGTTTTTTTTTAAATAAAGGTAAAAAGGGGTAATTTCTTAAGTTAAAGTATAACATTTTGCCTATTTTACAGCGATTTATTTTAAGCTATTGGAAGTATTTTTTTTTCGAAAAACAGGTAGACAGGGGTAATTTCTTAAGTTACAGTACAACATTTTTTCTATTTTACAGTGTTTTATTTTAAGCTATAGGAAGTAGTTTTTTTTAAAAAAAGATAAAAAGAGGTAATTACTTAAGTTATAGTATAGCATTTTTGTCTATTTTACAACGTTTTATTTTAAGCTATTGTAAGTAGTTTTTTTATAGAAAAAAGGTAAAAAGGGGTAATTTCTTTAGTTGTTGTACAATATTTTTTCTTTTTTACAGCGTTTTGATTTAAGCTATTGGAAGTAGTTTTTAAAAAAAAGGTTAAAAGGGGTAATTTCTTAAGTTATTGTACATCATTTTGTCTTTTTTACAGCATTTTGTTTTAAGCTATTGGAAGTTGTTTTTTTAAAAGGTGAAAAAACTAATTTCTTAAGTTATAGTACAACATTTTGTTAATTTTACAACGTTTTGTTTTAAGCTATTGGAAGTTGTTTTCTTTTAAAAGGTAAAAAGGGTTGATTTCATAAGTTACAGTACAACATTTTCTCTATTTTACAAAGTTTTGTTTTAAGCTATTGGAAGTAAAAAATTTCAAAAAAAAGGTAAAATGGGTTAAGTTCTTAAGTTATAGTATAACATTTTGTCTATTTTACAGCGTTTTGTTTATGCTATTGGAAGTAGTTTTTTTAAAGGTAAAAAGGGGTAATTTCATAAGTTATTGTATAGCATTTTGTCTTTTTTACAGAGTTTTGTTTTAAGCTATTAGAAGTAGTTTTTTTTAAAAAGGTAAAAAGTGGTAATTTCTAAAGTTATAGTACAATATTTTTGTCTATTTTACAGCGTTTTGTTTTAAGCCATTGGAAGTAGTTTTTTTTTTTAAAAGATAAAAAAGGGTAATTTCGTAAGTTATAGTACAAAATTTTGTTTTAAGCTAATAGAAAGTAGTTTTTTTTTTAAAAAAAAGGTAAAAAGGGGTATTTTCTTAAGTTATAGTACAGCATTTTGTCCATTTTACAACGTTTTGTTTTAAGAAGAATTTTTTTTAAAGGTAAAAAGGGGTAATTTCTTAAGTTGTAGTACAACATTTTATCTTTTTTACGGCTTTTTGTTTTAAGCTATTGGAAGTAGTTTTTTTTAAAAGGTATAAAAGGGTAATTTCTTAAGTTATAGTACAACATTTTTGACTATTTTACAGCGTTTTGGTTTAAGCCATCGGAAGTACTTTTTAAAAAAAAAAGGTAAAATGGGTAATTTCTTAAGTTATAGTATAAAAAAATTTCTATTTTACAGCGCTTTTTTAAGCTGTAGGAAGTATTTTTTAAAAAAAATGGTAAAAGGGTGTAATTTGTTAAGTAATAGTGCATCATTTTGTCTGTTTTATAGCATTTTGTTTTAAGCTATTTAAAGTAGTTTTTTTTTAAAAAAAAGTTGAAAAGGTGTAATTTCTTAAGTTATAATACAGCATTTTGTCTATTTTACAGCATTTTATTTTAAGCTATTTGAAGTAGTTTTTTTTAAAGGTAAAAAGGGGCAATTTCTTTAGTTATAGTACAGCATTTTGTCTTTTTTACGGCGTTTTGTTTTAAGCTATAAGAAGTAGTTTTTTTTTAAAAAAAGGTAAAAGGAGAGGTAATTTCTTAAGTTATAGTACATCATTTTTGTCCATTTTACATCGTTTTGTTTTAAGCTATTGGAAGTACTTTTTAAAATAAAGGTAAAAAGGGGTAATTTCTTTAGTTATAGTACAACATTTTGTCTTTTTTACAGCGTTTTGTTTTAAGCTATTGGAAGTAGTTTTTTAAAAAAAAAAGGTAAAAAGGGTTAATTTCTTAAGTTATAGTATAGAATATTTGTCTATTTTACAGCGATTTGTTTACTATTGGAAGAAGTTTTTTAAAAAAAAAAGGTAAAAATAGGTAATATCTTAAGTTATAGTACAGCATTTTGTCTTTTTTACAGCGTTTTGTTTTAGGCTATTGGAAGTAGTTTTTTTTAAAAAAAGGTATAAGGTAGTAATTTTTAAGTTATAGTACAATATTTCTGTTTATTTTACCGTGTTTTGTTTTAAGCTATTGGAAGTAGTTTTTTTTTAAAAAGTAAAAAGGGGTAATTACGTAAGTTACAGTACAACATTTTTGTCTATTTTACAGCGTTTTGTTTTAAGCCATTGGAAGTAGTTTTTTTTAAAAAAAGGTAAAAAGGGGTAATTTCTTAACATGCTGTACGATTTTTTGTCTTTTTTACAGCGTTCTGTTTTAAGCTATTGGAAGTAATTTTTAAAAAAAAAGGTACAAAGGGGTAATTTCTCAAGTTATTACACATCATTTTGTCTTTTTTACAGCATTTTGTATTAAGCTATTGGAAGTTGTTTTTTTTTAATAGGTAAAAAAGGTAATTTCTTAAGTTATAGTACAGCATTTTGTAAATTTTACTATGTTTTGTTTTAAGCTATTGGAAGTTGTTTTTTAAAAGGTAAAAAGGTTTAATTTCATAAGTTATAGTAGAACATTTTCTCTATTTAACAACGTTTTGTTTTAAGCTATCGGAAGTAGAAAAATTTTAAAAAAAGGTAAAAAGGGGTAATTTCTTAAGTTATAGTACTGCATTTTGTCCTTTTTACACTGTTTTGTTCTAAGCTATTGGAAGCAGTTTTTTTTTTTAAAAAAAGAGGTAATTTCTTAAGTTATAGTACAACATTTTTGTCTATTTTACAACGTTTTTTTTAAGCTATTGAAAGTGCTTTTTAAAAAAAGGTAAAAAGGGATAATTTACTAAGTTATAGTACAGCATTTTGTCTTTTTTACAGCGTTTTGTTTTAAGCTATTGGAAATAGTCTTTTTTAAAAAAAAGGTAAAAAGAGGTAATTTCTTAAGTTGTAGTACATAATATTTGTCTATTTTACAGCGTTTTGTTTTAAGCTATTGGAAGAAGTTTTTTTCAAAAAAAAATTAAAAAGTGGTAATTTCTTAAGTTATAGTACAGCATTTCGTCTTTTTTTACAGCATTTTGTTTTAGGTTATTGGAAGTAGTTTTTTTCCAAAAAAAGGTTAAAAGGGGAAATTTTTAAGTTATAGTACAACATTTTTGTCTATTTTACTGTGTTTTGTTTTAAGCTATTGGAAGTAGATTTAAAAAAAGAAGTTAAAAAGGGGTAATTACTTAAGTTATAGTGCAGCATTTTTGTCTATTTTACAACGTTTTGTTTTAAGCTATTGGTAGTAGTTTTTAAAAAAAAGGGTAAAAAGGGGTAATTTCTTAAGTTGTTGTACAACATTTTGTCTTTTTTACATTGTTTTGTTTTAAGCTATTGGAAGTAGTTTTTTTAAAAAAGGTAAAAAGGGGTAATTTCTTAAGTTATTGTACATCATTTTGTCTTTTTTTTACAACATTTTGTTTTAAGCTATTGGAAGTTGTTTTTTTAAAAGGTAAAAAAGGTAATATCTTAAGTTATAGTACAACATTTTGTCAATTTTACAACGTTTTATTTTAAGCTATTGGAAGTTGTTTTTTTTAAATGATAAAAAGGGTTAATTTCATAAGTTATAGTACAACATTTACTCTATTTTACAACGTTTTGTTTTAAGCTATTTGAAGTAATTTAAAAAAAAGTAAAATGGGGTACTTTCTTAAGTTATAGTACATCATTTTGTCTTTTTTAAAGCATTTTGTTTTAAGCTATTGGAAGTAGTTTTTTTTTGAAGGTAAAAAGGGGTCATTTCTTAAGTTATAGTACAGCATTTTGTCTTTTTTACAGAGTTTTGTTTTAAGCTATTGGAAGTAGTTTTTTTTAAAAGGTAAAAAGTGGTAATTTCTTAAGTTATAGTACAACATTTTTGTCTATTTTACAGTTTTTTGTTTTAAGCTATTGGAAGTATTTTTTTTTAAAAAAGGTAAAAGTGGGTAATTTCTTAAGTTATAGTACAAAATTTTGTTTTAAGCTATTGAAAGTTGATGCTGCCCAGCCGAGTGACAAAGCAATGGAATTCACCAACTCATTGAATTTGAGTCATTCCAAGGCTTTAGGTCGCTCACGACCTAGTGTGGAGGTAGTGGAGATAGGTCGGCAGCGACCTAGTGTGAAGACTGGTCGTTCAAGCGACCTAAGAAGTCTAAAGGTCCAACCCAGCGAGTTAACAAAACAGTTTTTAGGTCGCTCGCGACCTAGTGGAGACTCGCGACTTAACGAAGGTCGCTCGCGAGTTAACGAGCAAAGCATGAAGACACTCGGGCGAGTTAACGAGTTAAACCATAGGTCGCTAACGGGTTACGACCTAACGAAGCAACGACCTAACGGGATAAGCAAACCGGTGAGCATTTCCTTAGGTCGCTCCGATCCTTCAAGTTGCGACCTTGCGTGTTACGACCTATGTTAGGTCGTTGGAGGCAGATATAATTATGCCGAAGTGCGATAGGTCGCAGTAACGAGTTACGACCTAAGTTGGGTTGCATGAAGGTTTCGTGAAGCTGTTTTTTCTTGAGTCGCTACAGTTTTGGGTCGTGTTTTTTAGGTCGCGTGGGTTGTATTTTAGGTCGTAAGTCGTTTGTTTCTTGAGTTGTTTGTGTTGTAAATATGTGTTGCATTCTGTTGTGTCGTTAACGACCTTGTTAGGTCGTAGGTCGTCTTGTATTGAGTCGCTGTGTGTTTGTTAAGTCGTGTAATCCGTTGAGTCGTATATGGGTAGGTCGCTAGCGTTCTAAGTTGAGATTAATAGGTCGCGAACGACCTAGTGAGGCGTGAGTTGTAAGCCTATAAATAGGCATGGTGGTGGTCATTTTGAGGTGGATTTTTTGAATGAAAAACTTTGTTTGAGTGCTTTGTGCCTCTTTGAAATTGGTAGTTGAGTGTGATCTCCTATCTCCACTTTCGGTTATTCGAGTGCGCTCGAATCAACGATTGTTGAAGCCAATTCACGGTATCAAGTGCGCTTGATCTACGTTTGAAGAATTGTAGATCTTCTTTCACGGTATCGTGCGCGATCAACGTGTCGAAGATAGCTAAAATTCGGTATCTTTGCGATCAACGAATTTGGGCATTTCAGTATCTTCAATCCACCGTTTGCTACTTTCACCGTTCCATCTATTTTTCCGTAATTCCGCTGCGTCAGTTTGGTATCAGAGCTATATTTAGCCAATCATAGCTAAGCCGAGTCTTGGAGCCATGGAGTTTGAAGTTTGTTGTTCATCGTGTTCATCATTTGTTGCAACAAGTTGGGTGTTTTCGATCCATTTCATTTTGGATCAAAGTTGGAAAGGTGTTTGAGTTTGAGCCGAGTTGGGTAGAGCCGTGCATCACTTTGTGAGTAGTATTTGAAACCGAGCTAGTGGTTGAGCGAGCTAAAGAAGGAGCTTGTGCGAGCTTGAGATAGGTCGCTCCATACCAATCCGAGCTAAGTTTTGGTTGAGTTGAAGTTTTAATTGAAAATTTGTGAAGTTTTTGAAGTATTTGTGTTGATTCAATCATGCCGAGCTAACTGACATCAAAACGTGGAAGCGTTGTATCGAAGGGAAGAAGCCGAGCAGATGGAACAACGCATTAAAGAGAAATTTGATGAAGGCATTGGAAAGCTAGAGAAGTTGATGATTGATATGAATCAAACTCAAAGGAGGAGATCACCAGTCTCGAACCATGGAGGAAACCAGTTTCGCCATCGGTTACGGAAGCGAGGAGGGTGTCGCCACAATCTTTTAGAGAAAGAAGAGAAACATAAATTTCATCAAGGAGAGATCACCATGACTATGGACATGAAGAGAGGAGAACTCCACGAGAATTTGAAAATGAGCCATATAGAGGTGAAGAGAGACATAGTAGAAGAGACATGCGTGATCAAAGGGATGTTGATGGTCGAGATCGATATAGACGTACATTTGATTTTGATGAAGAGGGTGATAGAGCTAGCTTTCATTATCGAGATCGATACCAAGTTCGAAATTCATATCGAGATGTACATGATGATCGACGATGGGAGTCAGGTATGAAGCTGGAAATTCCAGAATTCAAAGGTGGAATGGTAGCAGAAGAATTTCTGGATTGGTTGTCTAATGTTGAAGAGATCTTTGATTTCAAAGAGGTTCCGGAAAATCGTCGAGTGAAGTTGGTTGCTACTAGGTGGAGAAGGAGAGCTATGGCGTGGTGGCAGCAAACCAAACTTACACGAGAACGGATGGGGAAGTCGAAGATTGAATCATGGGAGAAGATGAAGAAACTGATGAAAGCTACATTTTTACCTTACAATTATCAATCACTTATGTATCAGAGGTTGCAGAATCTGAGGCAAGGGACAAAGACTATTAATGATTATGCTGATGAATTTTATGAACTGATTGCTCGAAACGACATCATGGAGACGGAGGAACAATTGACTGCTAGGTTTAGTGGGGGGTTGAGAATGCAGATACAGGATATGGTGAACATGTTTGATCCTAGATCTGTTTCAGAAGCACATCAGAAAGCGTTGGCTTGGGAAAAACAAGGGAGACGTGGAGGTGGTGTGTTTACAAGTTCCAGTATTCAGAACAAAGGTGCTAATGGGAGTTCCAATGTTTCAAAAGCTGTCAGTAAACCAGTTGTGAATGAAGTGGCGAAGGCAAAGGTCAACAACAGTTTCAAATGTTACAATTGCCAAGAAGTGGGTCACAAGAGTAATGAATGTCTGAAGCCGAGGAAACGAACTATGATTGTTGAAGTTGAAGGTGAGGATGTTGGGGAAGGTTATCCTAGTCCAGTTGAGGAGGATGAACAGGATATCGCGTCAGGAGATGAAGGATGTAATCTTATGATGAGGAGATCTTGTTTGATACCGAAACAGGAAGAAGAAGCTAGTTGGTTGAGGAGTAACATCTTTCAGTCGACATGCACTATTATGGGAAATGTTTGTAAATTTGTGATTGGTGCAGGAAGTTGTGACAATATCATTTCTACTGAAGCTGTGAGGAAGTTGAATTTGAAGACGGAGAAGCATCCAAACCCTTACAAGTTAGCGTGGTTGAGAAAAGGAGAAGAGGTGAAGGTGGACAGGCGAGTTCAAGTTCCATTTTTTATTGGGAAGAAGTATAAAGATGAGATCTGGTGTGATGTTGTGGAGATGGATGTTTGTCACTTGCTTTTGGGAAGACCATGGCAGTATGATCGAGCAGTGCAGCATGGAACCAATAGCTACAGCTTTATATTTGAAGGTGTTAAGATCATTTTGGTTCCAAAGAAGAGACAGCAAGGAGAGAGCAAATCAGAGGAAATTGAGGAGCTGAAGACTTTGTTGACTTTGAAAGAATTTATTGAAGAAGTAGAGGAAGGTCCAGAGGTATTTTTATTGATTGGACGTGAAACGACTGAATCTGTTGAAATCCCAGAGGAAGAAAAGCCGGTAATAGAAGAATTCAGCGATGTGTTTCCTGAAGAGTTACCAACAGAATTGCCACCGTTGAGGGATATTCAACATCAAATTGATCTTGTGCCAGGGGCAGTATTACCACACAGACCACATTACAAGATGAGTCCTAAGGAGCATGCGGAACTGAGAAGGCAGGTGAAGGAGTTGTTAGAACAGGGGCGTGTTCAGGAGAGCTTGAGTCCTTGTGCAATGCCAGCTTTATTGGTACCAAAGAAGGATGGGACGTGGAGAATGTGTACGGACAGTCGGGCTCTAAACAAGATCGCTGTGAGATACAGATTTCCTATGCCGAGGTTTGATGATTTGATCGACCAATTGAGTGGAGCTGTTGTGTCCTCAAAGATTGACTTGAAGAGTGGATACCATCAGATTCGTATTAGACTGGGTGATGAGTGGAAGACGGCTTTTAAAACGAGGGAAGGTTTATACGAATGGCCGGTTATGCCGTTTGGCTTGTCAAATGCTCCAAGTACTTTTATGAGGGTGATGAACCAGATATTCAGACCATTCATTGGGAAGTTTGTAGTAGTTTACTTTGATGACATTTTGATCTACAGTGCGAGTATGGAAAAACATGTCCAGCATTTGCATGAAGTACTGTTGACTCTACGACAGGAGCAGTTCTATGCAGCATCAAAGAAGTGTGTGTTTATGATGGACAGTGTTTTATTTCTGGGGTATGTTTTGTCAAAGGAAGGTATTCAAGTGGATGAAAATAAAGTGGAAACTATCAGGAGTTGGCCACAACCCAAGACAATTACTGAAGTAAGGAGTCTTCATGGGTTGGTATTTTTTTATCGAAGATTCATTCCACACTTTAGCAGTGTAATGGCACCTGTAACCGATTGCATGAAAGGAAAGAAGTTCACGTGGACAGAGGAAGCAGAGTTAGCTTTTGAGAAGGTTAAAACACTTTTAACGTTGGCACCAATTCTAGTTTTACCGGATTTTCAATTGTTGTTTGAGTTACATACTGATGCTTCGAAGGTTGGAATTGGAGGGGTATTGAGTCAGAGAGGAAGGCCAGTTGCTTATTTCAGTGAGAAATTGTATGGAGCCAAGTTGAGATATAGTACTTATGATGTTGAGTATTACGCAATTGTTCAAGCAGTGATGCACTGGAGACATTATCTGTTTCAAAAGGAGTTTGTTCTTTATACGGATCATGAAGCTTTGAAGCATTTGCAAGGGCAGGACACGATTTCAGCTAGGCACGCTTCATGGGTCGCATATCTGCAACATTTTACTTTTGTTGTGAAACACAAGTCAGGAGTGACGGATCGTGTTGCTGATGCTTTGAGCAGGAGGAATCATTTGTTGACAACAATGAAGGTTGAGGTGACAGGGTTTGAATTGTTACCAGAGCTGATTGAAGAAGATCCTTACTTTATGAAATTTGTTGAAAAGGTTAAGGAGGGGAATTCTGATGAATTTTTGTTGGTGGATGGTTTTCTGTTTAAGGGAAATCGATTATGTATGCCAGATAGTAGTTTGAGAATGAAGATTATCAAGGAGTTGCACGAGGAAGGCCGTGTAGGAAGGGATCACACATTATAGTTGATTTCTCAATCTTACTTTTGGCCGTCAATGAGAAAAGAGGTTGAAAGATTTGTGGAGAGATGTCATATCTGTCATGTTTCGAAGGGAACAGCGACCAATGCAGGATTATATATGCCGTTAACTGTACCGACCAAACCTTGGGTTGATGTGAGTATGGATTTTGGTTTGGGGTTGCCTAGAACTCAAAGGGGGAACGATTCCATTTATGTAGTGGTTGACCGATTTTCGAAAATGGCACATTTTATTGCTTGTAGAAGACGGCAGATGTTGTTCATGTTGCTCAGTTATATTTCAAAGAGATCTATCGACTTCATGGGTTGCCAGAGTCTATTGTTTCAGATAGAGATACTCGCTTTTTGAGTCATTTTTGGCTAAGTTTGTGGAAGATGGTCGGAACGAAGCTGAATTTTAGTAGCGCTTATCATCCGCAAACTGATGGACAAACGGAGGTGGTGAATAGATCGTTGGGAAATTTATTACGGTGCCTTGTGAAAGATAATCTGAAGAGCTAGGATGTGAAGTTATTTCAAGCGGAGTTTGCTCATAATCATGCGGTTAATCGAAGCACAGGTTTCAATCCATTTCAGATTGTATATTCAAGCTTGCCAAAGGGGCCGTTGGATTTAACGATATTGCCGCAACTGAAGGGGATAGTTAAACAAGCTGCTGATTTTGTTGATGGTTTGACAGAATGTCACAGAATCATTCAAGAACGATTGGAAAAGTCGAATGAGAAGTATAAACGATCTACGGATTTGAAGCGACGAAGTGTTGAGTTTAATGAAGGAGATTCGGTGTATGCTGTCTTAACGAAGGATCGTTTTCCAGTGGGAGCATACAATAAACTTAAAACTCGAAAGATTGGTCCTGTAGAGATTGTGAAACAGATCAGTTAAAATGCTTACAGGTTGAAGCTGCCGGAGGATGTGTATACTTCTGATGTGTTTAATATTAAACATTTAATACCTTATTATGGGGATGAACAAACCGATGGGAAAGAACTTTTAAATTCGAGGACGAATTTTTCCCAACCAGGGGAGGATGATGCAGCCTAGCCGAGTGACAAAGCAATGGAATTCACCAACTCATTGGATTTGGGTCGTTCCAAGGCTTTAGGTCGCTCACGACCTAGTGTGGAGGTAGTGGAGATAGGTCGGCAGCGACCTAGTGTGAAGATTGGTCGTTCAAGCGACCTAAGAAGTCTAAAGGTCCAACCCAGCGAGTTAACAAAACAGTTTTTAGGTCGATCGTGACCTAGTGGAGACTCGTGACTTAACGAAGGTCGCTCGCGAGTTAACGAGCAAAGCATGAAGACACTCGGGCGAGTTAACGAGTTAAACCATAGGTCGCTAACGGGTTACGACCTAACGAAGCAACGACCTAACGAGTTAAGCAAACCGATGAGCATTTCCTTAGGTCGCTCCGATCCTTCAAGTTGCGACCTTGCGTGTTACGTCCTATGTTAGGTCGCTGGAGGCGGATATGATTATGCCGAAGTGCGATAGGTCGCGGCAATGAGTTAGGACCTAAGTTGGGTCGCATGAAGGTTTCCTGAAGCTGTTTTTTCTTGAGTCGCTACAGTTATGGGTCGTGTTTGTTTAGGTCGCATGGGTTGTATTTTAGGTCGTAAGTCGTTTGTTTCTTAAGTTGTTTGTGTTGTACATATGTGTTGCATTCTGTTGTGTTGTTAACGACCTTGTTAGGTCGTAGATCATCTTGTATTGAGTCGCTGTGTGTTTGTTAAGTCGTGTAATCCGTTGAGTCGTATATGGGTAGGTCGCTAGCGATCTAAGTTGAGTCGTGTGAATTGATAGGTCGCGAACGACCTAGTGAGGCGTGAGTTGTAAGCCTATAAATAGGCATGGTGGTGGTCATTTTGATGTGGATTTTTTGAATGAAAAACTTTATTTGAGTGCTTTGTGCCTCTTTGAAATTGGTAGTTGAGTGTGATCTCCTATCTCCACTTTCGGTTATTCGAGTGCGCTCGAATCAAAGATCGTTGAAGCCAATTCACGGTATCAAGTGCGCGTGATCAACGTTTGAAGAATTGTAGATCTTCTTTCACGGTATCGTGCGCGATCAACGTGTCAAAGATAGCTAGAATTCGGTATCTTTGCAATCAACGAATTTGGGTATTTCAATATCTTCAATCCACCGTTTGCTACTTTCACTGTTCCATCTATTTTTCCGTAATTCCGCTGCGTCAAAAGTAGTTTTTGTTAAAAAAAGGTAAAAGGGGGTTATTTCCTAAGTTATATACTGCATTTTGTCTATTTTACAACGTTTTGTTTTAAGCTATTGGAAGTATCTTTTTTAAAGGTAAAACGGGGTAATTTCTTAAGTTATAGTACAACATTTTGTTTTAAGCTATTGGAAGTAGTTTTTTTTAAAAGGTAAAAAGGGGGTAATTTCTTAAGTTATAGCACAACATTTTTGTCTATTTTACAGCGTTTTGTTCTAAGCTATTGGAAGTAGTTTTTTTTTTAAAAAAAGGTGAGAAGGGGTAATTTCTTAAGTTATAGTATAGCATTTGTCTATTTTACAGCGTTTTGATTTAAGCTATAGGAAGTATTTTTTAAAAAAAATGGTAAAAAGGGGTAATTTCTTAAGTTATAGTACAGCATTTTGTCTATTTTACAGTGTTTTATTTTAAGCTATTTTAAGTAGTTTTTTTAAAAAGGTGAAAAGGGGTAATTTCTTAAGTTATAATACAACATTTTGTCTATTTTACAGCATTTTGTTTTAAGCGGTTGGAACTATTTTTTTTAAAGGTAAAAAACGGTAATTTCTTAAGTTATAGTATAGCATTTTGTCCTTTTTACAGCGTTTTGTTTTAAGCCATTGGAAGTAGTTTTTTTAAAAAAGATAAAAAGGGGTAATTTCTTACGTTATAGTACAGAATATTTGTCTATTTACATCGTTTTGGTTTAAGCTATTGGAAGAAGTTTTTTTAAAAAAAAATGGTAAAAAGGGGTAATTTCTTAAGTTATAGTAAAACATTTTGTCTATTTTACAGCGTTTTGTTTTAAGCTTTTGGAAGTAATTTTTTTTGAAAGGTAAAAAGGAGTAATTTCATAAGTTATAGTACAACATTTTGTCTATTTTACAGCGTTTTGTTTTAAGCTATTGGAAGAATTTTTTTTAAAGGTAAGAAGGGGTAATTTCTCAAGTTATAGTACAACATTTTGTCTTTTTTACAGCGTTTTGTTTTAGGCCATTGGAAGTAGTTTTTTTTTTTAAAAGGTAAAAAGGGATAATTCCTTAAGTTATAGTACAACATTTTGTCTTTTTAACAGCGTTTTGTTTTACGCTATTGGAAGTAGTTTTTAAAAAAAAAAGGTAAAATAGGGTAATTTCTTAAGTTATATTATAACATTTTGTCTATTTTACAGCGTTTTGTTTTAAGCTATTGGAAGTAGTTTTTTTTTTAAAAAAAGATATAAAGGGGTTACATATTAAGTTAATATTACAACATTTTGTCTACTTTACAGCGTTTTGTTCTAAGCTATTGGAAATAGTTTTAAAAAAAAAAATTAACAAGGGGTAATTTCTTAAGTTATAGTACAACATTTTGTCTATTTTATAGTGTTTTATTTTAAGCTATTGGAAGACGGTTTTTTTAAAAGGTAAAAATGGGTAATTTCTTAAGTTATAGTACAACATTTGGTCTATTTTACAGTGTTTTGTTTTAGGCAATTTGAAGTAGTTTTTTTAAAAAAAGTAAAAAGCGGTAATTTCTTAAGTTATAGTACAGCATTTTGTGTATTTTACAGCATTTTGTTTTAGGCAATTGGAAGTAGTTTTTTTTTCAAAAAAAGGTTAAAAGGGGTAATTACTTAAGTTATAGTAAAACATTTTGTCTATTTTACAGTGTTTTGTTTTAAGCTATTGGAATTAGCTTTTTTTTTTAAAAAGGTAAAAAGGGGTAATTTCTTAAGTTTTTTTTAAGCATTTTGTCTATTTTACAGCGTTTTGTTTCAAGCTATTGGAAGTAGTTTTTTTTAAAGGTAAAAAGGGGTAATTTCTTAAGTTATACTACACCATTTTGTCTTTTTTACACCGTTTTGTTTTAAGCTATTGAAAGTATTTTTTTAAAAAAAAAGGTAAACTTGGGCAATTTCTTAAGTTATAGTACGACATTTTTGTCTATTTTACAGCGATTTGTTTTAAGCTATTGAAAGTAGTTTTTTTTTAAAAGGTAAAAAGTGGTAATTTATTAAGTTTTAGTACAACTTTTTTTCTATTTTATAGTGTTTTGTTTTAAGCTATTGGAAGTAGTTTTTTTTAAAAGTTAAAAAGGGGTAATTTCTTAAGTTATAGTACAGCATTTTGTCTTTTTTATAGCGTTTTGTTTTATGCTATTGCAAGTAGTTTTTTAAAATAAAAAGGTAAAAAGGGGTAATTTCCTAAGATATAGTACAGCATTTTTGTCTATTTTACAGCGTTTTGTTTTAAGCAATTGGAAGTAGTATTTTTTTAAAAAATAGGTAAAAAGGGGTAATTTCTTAAGTTATAGTACAACATTTTGTCTATTTTACAGCGTTTTGTTTTAAGCTATAGGAAGTAATTTTTTCAAAAAAGGTGAAAAGGGGTAATTTCTTAAGTTATAATACAACATTTTGTCTATTTTACAGCATGTTGTTTTAGGCTATTCGAAGCAGTTTTTTTTAAAGGTAAAAAGGGTTTATTTCTTAAGTTATAGTACGACATTTTGTCTTTCCTACAGCGTTCTATTTTAGGCTATTAGAAGTAGATTATTTTCAAAAAAGGAAAAAAGGGGTGATTTTTTTAGTTATAGTACAACATTTTTGTCCATTTTACAGCATTTAGTTTTAAGCTATCGGAAGTAGTTTTTTTTTTTAAAAAAAAGTAAAAAGGTGTAGTTTCTTGAGTTATACTACAACATTTTTGTTTATTTTATAGCATTTTATTTTGAGCTCTTGGAAGTAGTTTTGTTTTAAAAAAGGTAAAAAAAGGGATAATTTCTCAAGTTGTACTATAACATTTTGTCTTTTTTACAGTCTTTTTTTTAAGTTATTGGAAGTAGTTGTTTTTTAAAAAGGTAAAAAGGGGTAATTTCTTAAATTATAGTACAACATTCTTGTCTATTTTACAGTGTTTTGTTTTAAGCTATTCGAACTAGTTTTAAAAAAAATGTAAAAAGGGTAATTTCTTAAGTTATAGTACAACATTTTGTCTTTTTTACAGCGTTTGTTTTAAGCTATTGGAAGTTTTTTTTAGAATGGTAAAAAGGGGTAATTTCTCAAGTTATTGTACAGCATTTTGTCTATTTTACAGTGTCTTTTTAAGCTATTGGAAGTAGTTTTTTTTAAAACTCAAAAATGGGTAAATTCTTAAGTTATAATACTATAGTTTGTCTTTTTATAGCGTTTTGTTTTAAGCTATTGGAATTATTATTTTTAAAAAGGTAAAAGGAGATAATTTCTTAAGCTATAGTACAACATTTTTGTCTATTTTAAAGCGTTTTGTTTTGAGCTATTCAAAGTAGTTTTTTTTTAAAAGGTAAAAAGGGGTAATTAAGTTATAATACGGCATTTTGTCTATTTTACAGCGTTTTGTTTTAAGCTATTGGAAGTTCCTTTTTTTTAAAGGTAAAAGGGGTAATTTCTATAGTTTTAGTACACTATTTTGTCTTTTTTACACTGTTTTTTTAATGCTATTGGAAGTATTTTTTTGAAGAAAAAAAAGGGTAAAAGGGGTTAATTTCTTAAGTTATAGTACAGCATTTTGTCTATTTTACAGCATTTTTTTGAGCTATAGGAAGTATATTTTAAAAAAAAGGTAAAAAGGGATAATTTCTTAAGTTATAGTACAGAATTTTATCTGTTTTACAGTGTTTTGTTTTAAGCTATTTGAAGTAGTTTTTTTTTAAAAGTTAAAAGGGATAATTTCATAAGTTATAGTACAACATTTTGTCTTTTTTACAGCGTTTTGTTTTATGCTAGTGGAAGTAGTTTTTTTTTCTAAAAAAGGTACAAGGGGTAATTTCTTAAGTTATAGTACAACATTTTTGTCTATTTTACAGCATTTATTTTAAGCTATTGGATGAAGTTTTTTTTTCACAAAAAGGTAAAACGGGGTAATTTCTTAAGTTATAGTACAATATTTTGTCTATTTTACATCGTTTTGTTTTAGGCTTTTGGAAATATATTTTTTTAAAAGGTAAAAAGGGGTACTTCATAAGTTATAGTACAACATTTTGTTTTAAGCTATTGGAAGTAGTTTTTTTAAAAGATAAAAAGGGGTAATTTCTCAAGTTATAGTACAACATTTTGTCTTTTTTACAACGTTTTGTTTTAGGCTATTGGAAGTAGTTTTTTTAAAAAAGGTAAAAAGGGGTAATTTCTTAAGATATAGTGCAACATTTTGTCTTTTTTACAGCGTTTTGTTTTAAGCTATTAGAAGTAGTTTTTTTTAAAAAAAAGGTAAAAAGGGGTAATTTATTAAGTTATAGTACATCATTTTATTTTAAGCTATTGGAAGTATTTTTTTAAAAGAGGTAAAAAAGGGTAATTTCTTAAGTTATAGTACAGCATTTGTTCTATTTTACAATGTTTTGTTTTAAGCTATTTGAAGTAGTTTTTTTTTAAAAAGGTAAAAGGTGGTAATTTCTTAAGTTATAGTACATTATTTTGTCTATTTTATAGTGTTTTGTTTTAAACTATTGGATGTAGTTTTTTTTAAAAGTAAAAAGGGGTAATTTCTTAAGTTAGAGTACAACATTTTGTCTTTTTTACAGTGTTTTGTTTTAAGCTATTGTAAGTAGTTTTTTTAAGAAAAAAAGGTAAAATGGGGTAATTTTTTCAGTTATAGTACAGCATTTTCTCTCTATTTTACAACATTTTGTTTTAAGCTATTGCAAGTAAAAAAAATTAAAAAAAGGTAAAATGGGGTAATTTCTTAAGTTATATTACAATATTTTGTCTATTTTACAGCGTTTTGTTTTAAGCTATTGGAAGTAGTTTTTTAAATAAAAAAGATAAAAAAGGGTAATTTCTTAAGTTGTAGTACAACATTTTCTCTATTTTACAACGTTTTGTTTTAAGCTATCGGAAGTAAAAAAAAATTAAAAAAAAGTTAAAATGGGGTAATTTCTTAAGTTATAGTACAACATTTTGTCTATTTTACAGCGTTTTGTTTTAAGCAATTGGAAGTAGTTTTTTTAAAAAAAAGATATAAAGGGGTAATTTCTTAAGTTAATAGTACAGCATTTTGTCTACTTTACAACGTTTTGTTTTAAGCTATTGGAAGTAGTTTTTTAAAAAAAAAATGGTAATAAGGGGTAATTTCTTAAGTTATAGTACAACATTTCGTCTATTTTACAGTGTTTTATTTTAAGCTATTGGAAGATGTTTTCTTTAAAAGGCAAAATTGGGTAATTTCTTAAGTTATAGTACAGCTTGTCTATTTTACAGTGTCTTGTTTTAGGCAATTGTAAGTAGTTTCTTTTTAAAAAAGGTAAAAAGTGGTACTTTCTTAAGTTATAGTACTGCATTTTTGTCCATTTTACATCGTTTTGTTTTAGGCAACTGGAAATAGTTTTTTTTTTAAAAAGTTAAAAGAGGTAATTTCTTAAGTTATAGTACAACATTTTGTCTATTTTACAATTTGTTTTATGCTATTGGAATTATTATTTTTTAAAAAGGTAAAAAGGGATAATTTCTTAAGTTATAGTACAACATTTTGTTTTAAGCTATTGGAACTGGTTTTTTTTAAAGAAAGGTAAAAAGGGGTAATTTTTTAAGTTATAATACAACATTTTGTCTATTTCACAGCATTTTGTTTTAAGCTAATTATAACGAACCTAACTCGACCTTCGAAAATCGGCACCGAATACGACGCTCGTATTCAAATGCCGCAGATCCAAACTTCAAATCTGGTTCGCCGGAGCTTATAACACATTAAGTACAACGCAGTGGTAGAAAAAGAATATATCAATATACAGTATTGATACAATATCTGATACAATGAATATCAATATACATCAGAGATATGATACAAGACAATAGCAATGGAAAGGAAAAAAGATAACACCGACAGTGGAACAAATCTCCAATATGATCTTCAAGAAAGAACTCCATCATCGGTAATCTCTATCTCTAAAGCACCAATCCAGAAATAGCTCGAACTCCCAATAACGATGCACAAAGATAAGCAAGTGCAGCCTAATCCAAAGACTGAACTAGCTCCAGATAATCTGCTAAACCTGACTATCTGAAAAACCCAACTCTAGACTGCCCGTGTGGGAAAATTGTGGGCACCCAGAGTTTAGGAAAGGAACAATAAACTCCAGGTCAGTCATGGAACTGGTATGAGCAAACAAAAGCAGTTTGGTCTTTAAAACAAACAAAAGAATTAGAATTTGAAATCCGCAATGCTTTTTAGAAAATGAAACTACCATAAGGCCTCCTGCCACACACACAATACAAACGCAGACTTGGAGAAGATTTCTCCTTATGATAGTCAAATATGCTTAATACAAGAAAAATTCTTTGACATTATTACTAGTGCATAGTGTAGAAAAACCATTCGAAAGTACAATGTTAATCCTAGCTAGCATAGGTACGATGATACTATGCCTACTATAGCTACCACCTGAGGTGGTAGGTAATACAATTGCAATTGTAAAGGGCTCGTATTGTTTTGATTGGATTTCCAACAAATGGTCAGGCTCAGGAACTTCCTATTGTCCATGGGTACGCCTCTCGCGGGACATCCCGAGAACCTAACTGGATCTCTGCCAACACAAGGTCGGGTTACCTTTGTAACTAGGTAAGTACTACTCGAGCGTGCCATCCCCCGGTCCTTTAGGACCTTTATCCGAGGTACCTCTAATCCAACAATCACAAACAATCACAAAGTAATAGATCTGCAGTATCCACATGAGTGAAATATCCGGGCTCCATACCATGATACCGCCCTTTTCCAGAAGGGAATGACAAACCCTAAAGGGTGCGACCTTCATAAGCTTGTCGCATCTTTCCTGTTTCGGCCATTTTCGGGGTGTGAGGTCCTGATGTAGTCTCGTCCACAAAGCTACGCTTGATACAAAAGGCATGCTTTGATTAACAAATGATACAGAGCAGCACTCAGCATGCCACACTACCAAATTCGGAGTATATCACTGATAAATATCAACTACATAACCTCTGAGCTCGTACGTCTCAGAGAAGGGTGTTAAGCTAAGAGAATAAATTCTCCGCCACCAAGCAGAAATGTATTTAATAGAGATTAGTTTAATATCTCAAAGTGTAGTGTCAGACATACAACCATACAAGTTTGTCCCGGGTTCGAACAGAACCGAAGGCACTTCCGAAAAAGCCCTTGCAAATCCGGGTACCCGCAATCTCGATTGGACTTCCCATCACATATGGAGAACTCTATACCGGAGCAACTCAGTGCAGAGTCAATCGACAGGTTATCCTATCGTTCTCGAAGACACTCGGTCTTCGACACCGGTCTTCAAATGGAATCCATAACGTCGTATCACTATTCGGAATGGGTTATATGACACAAGGTCCTCTCCCGGCTAAACCGAATAGTGAGCGCAATATTTAAAAATATATGGATATGGGATTTTTAGTTAAGTCACAACTTAAAAATCCAAAGCTTTTCTTTCAAATGGTTAAACAAATTACCATTTCAAATCTTTAAACAAAAAGATTCGTTTCACAAAGTTCACCTAGTTTCACAAAGATCTATTCATATATTTCAAAATAATTCCCATTTCAATTTGATTTACTCATTAAATCAATAAATTAAAGATTTAACTTATAGCTTTCAAATCTGTTCCCAATGATTTATTCATAACTTGGAAACTATTTTCTTTTTAGACTTGAAATCCTTTTAACACAAATTGGAAGTTCATTTCTTATGTGAAAGCTTTTATTATTTGAAAACAAAAAGTTTTTATTTCGAAAAAATCCGTTTTCATTTATACAAGTTAAAATCTTTGGGTTAAATTCAAATTCCCAAAACCACACTTTTAAAATGGTTTAAAAACCAATATAAACCCAATTATAAGTTGAATAACCTTTTTAAAACCTAGTTTCCATATCATAGAATTCAATTTCAACTATTGAATTCAAATTTAAATAAAATTACTTAAATTTCAAAACTCAATCAAGTTATTCAAAATAACTTTTATTTTTTGAAATTCATTTTCACAAGCTTTCAATTCTAATTCCGAAACTATTATGGATTCAAAAATTCAATCTTTAAAAACTATTTCAAAATCTATGACTTAACCAATTTCCATGTGCAATCCATATTTGTGTGTGTATAAGTGTGGTCCATGGGTTTAACATAATAGAAGTGCAACATCATCGATCAGTACATATTCAAATACAGCAACAAATTTCGATAAGCGGTATAAACTATAACGCTTATCTTTCAGTCACAGATCACAGATATGTATCACAGATAATAAATTAAACTAAACACCGCTTAAATCAAACAGGGCATCGCAATCAGGGATATCAAACAATTCAATCATCCAATAGAATCCAAACATACATAAGTAAGATCAGATAATTGTCTGATTAATTCAAATCAGATTAACTACTTGTGAATTACTAATCCTGGTTAATTGGCATTACAAATCATTTTTGATACATTATTCTTTAATCATTTATTAATTAACCATTAATAATAAATTAATTAACCTTTAATTATAATAAACCAACCTTTAATTATTAAATAATTAATCTTTAATCATTTAATTCACCATTTAATTAATTATCTTTAATTGATTAATTAACCCTTAATTAATTAATTACCGTTAGATTAATTACCCTAAATTAATTGCGATAAGTGATTATCCGTAAACTTAAACCAATGTTAATCACTCGATTAATGCACTTTTAATCATTAATTAATTGCTTTAATTAAGTAATTATCTTTAAGAAATTTAATTTATTTCATTAATTAATTACATTAACTAATTTTCCTCAATTATAAATTTAGTTTACCTTATATTAATAATTAATTATCTTTAATTAATTACAATAGTTAATTAATCCTTAATTAACAATCGTTCCCTAATCACCTTCATTAATTAATCATTTCTTAATTAATTTTCTTAATTAATTTATTCTTAATTATATTAATTAATTAATCGTTAATTAATTATAATTAAATTATCCTTAGTTAGTTACCATTTAATTAATTATCCTAAATTAATTAACCTTAAATTATTAAGTAGTTATCCTTTAATTACTTAATTAATCTTTAATTAGGAAGTTATTCATTAAGTAATTAACCTTCTACCATTGATATTCTATTATTATTTAACTAGCAATTAGTTCACCTTTAATTACTTATATTAACAAATCATAAATTACTTAATTAATTAAACGATAAACCATTTTATCTTTATTTTTACTTTAATTACATCACTTATTTAAATTACATTAAATGCTTAACATTGATGTAAGAAATCCTTGGTGAACCATTTCTTGATTATACCATTAAATTACGCTTTGGAAATTAAATTAATCATCTTGATAAAACTATTACCAAATCGTATTAATAAGTTTTTAAAACACTTAATCCTGTAGAAATAAATCATGGAAATTTATCTTAAAACCCTGTAAATAAGTTTACTTTAAAAAAAATTATTTATGTCCTTTTAAAACTTATTCAATTCAATTAGCTACAAAATCATTTATTCAATGTTTATCTAATCTTCTACCCCAATTTATGCAGAACATTCACGGATTCCAGTTGTTACAAAAATTGGCAAACCCAATTACTTCGAGCACTCCCTACCATTGCTTCAACCTTCTTCCCAAAAACAAATCATCTCTGATACACAGTGACACAGGTGTATGTGCAAATACGTTCAGGCCATCTTCGATTGGCGCCGCAGCCATCATCGTGTCGGCGATGTCATCGACAATCAAGTCGGCGACCCGGAAAACTCGAAAGCTCATCAACATGGAATCGAGCAAATTTGAGACCAATTATTCATTCCTGTAACCCACTCGATCGCCAAAACCCAATTCGCCATGCCGCGTGACGACACCGGAGACCACCCAAGCTTGACCAAAGCTCGGCCACTCACCCATGAACCTTCTCCCGCACATGCGATCGGCTACAACATACTGTCGACGACGAAATTTCCTCTTTAAAACTGTGCTAACAAACTGGTCTAAAACCTTAGAATCACGCCGTCCAATCACCATAGCTATCAAAAATTTCAACGAGTATTTTTCCTTTGATCCCACCTCCACGAACTACCCCTAACATCCAGTACGGCCCATCCATCATCGCAGTTCACCGTAATTCCTCGAATAAACGAAAATCGATCATCTCGAGATTTTTTATCATTCACAATGTTAAAAATTAGGTTTCCCGCATCTAAATTCATGTTTTTGCAACACTAATCAATTTGTATAATCAAAACATACAATTTTAAACATTGAATTTTCCGTTCATTTTGATTTTATACTGAGATTTATCATTTTCTAAGCCAAACATACATAAGTAAGATCAGATAATTATCTGATTAATTCAAATCTGATTAACTACTTATGAATTACTAATCCTGGTTAATTAACATTACAAACCATTTTTGATACATTATTCTTTAATCATTTATTAATTAACCATTAATAATAAATTAATTAACCTTTAATTATAATAAATCAACCTTTAGTTATTAAATAATTAACATTTAATTATTTAATTCACCATTTAATTAATCATCTTTAATTAATTAACTAATTAACCCTTAATTAATTAATTACCATTAGATTAATTACCCTAAATTAATTACGATAAGTGATTATCTCTAAACTTAAACCAATGTTAATCACTCGATTAATTCACTTTTAATCATTAATTAATTACTTTAATTAAGTAATTATCTTTAAGAAATTTAATTGATTTCATTAATTAATTTTCATTAATTAATTACATTAATTAATTTATCCTCAATTATAAATTTAATTAACCTTATATTAATAATTAATCATCTTTAGTTAATTACAATGGTTAACTAATCCTCAATTAACAATCGTTCCCTAATCACCTTCATTAATTAATCATTTCTTAATTAATTTATTCTTAATTACATTAATTAAGTGACCGTTAATTAATTATCATTAAATTATCCTTAATCAGTTACCATTTAATTAATTATCCTAAATTAATTAACCTTAAATTATTAAGTAGTTATCCTTTAATCACTTAATTAATCTTTAATTAGGAAGTTATTCATTAAGTAATTAATCTTCTACCATTGATATTCTATTATTCTTTAACTAGAAATTAATTTACCTTTAATTACTCATATTAAAAATCATAAATTACTTAATTAATTAAAAGATAAACCAATTAATCTTTATTTTTACTTTAATTACATCACTTAATTAAATTACATTAAATGCTTAACATTGATTTAAGAAATCCTTGGTGAATCATTTCTTGATTATACCATTAAATTACGCTTTGGAAATTAAATTAATCATCTTGATAAAACTATTACCAAATCGTATTAATATGTTTTTAAAACACTTAATCCTTTAGAAATAAATCATGGAAATTTATTTTAAAACCCTGTAAATAAGTTTACTTTAAAAAATTTGATTTATATCCTTTTAAAACTTATTCAACTCAATAAGCTACAATGTGACGCCCCACCTCTATGCTCACAATAACAAAGGATATTAAAAGGAAATACTGTCTGTTATTACGAAGAATAAAGCTGGATAGGAGCGGCCATCCGTAGTTAGGCCTTACACTAGTATTGGTTATCTCGGTAGGAGTGGTATATATATTTTTCTTCTCTTTGTCTGTATACTCCCATCGACATATCCAATTCCAGTATAAAACGAACTGCGATGGTTCATAATAGTTTAGGACAATATATATAATAACAACACAGAAAAGCTAAATGCGGAACACAGATAGTATAAGATCTCATATATATATATATATATATATATATATATATATATATAACTGAAGTTAGTTACAATACATGTGATACAATACATATGATACAACTACAACTGTCAATACTGGAAGTTACATACAAAAGTACATTATCGTGAATAATATACATAAATACATATCATCCTGGAAATCACAAAAACTACTCCAAAAGATATGAAGAGACTTCATAGCTCAAGCAGCAACTAAAGAAAGATATCAACAACCTGAAAATAACTCGGTCTGACCCGAGTATTAAATTCAAAAGAAAATAATACGCGGGTCAGTCTAATTCAAACTCGATTATTAATGCACGAAAGCAATAATAATTAACAACAAATAGACGACAATCATAATAAATCTCGTCTATACAATCCTTTAATAGGGAAATCGGATAACTTGAAGATAAATAGAAGTATCATCAATGAAGATAATTTGAAAACAACAGAATTGTCGAAACGGCAATTTACAACAAGTGGCCAAAGCAAAACCCTAGCCACTGAAACAACAGAAACAACAAATTCTAATTATCGAAACGATAATTAGAAAACGCATAATCTAATCATCTAGAAGATAATTAGATAGCAACAAAATAATCAAATTAACTGAATCAAAATACAATTTCAAAATATTGAATTGGACACACGAAACAATTCAAACAATTAAAATATCAATAAAGATGTCAAATCTGTTTTGGCTGCAGTACACGCTCACGTGCACTACCTCACCACTAAAGTGGTGAAATACACAAAAGCTCAATGGATCAAAAGCAAATGGCACCAACTCAAATCAAAATGAACCGGATGGAACTGCAACAGCTAGCACAGCATCCACCCAGTAACCACCAAATGAACAAAGTGCACATGAATGCACAATGAAAGTCCACAAACGAGCACAAGGTCAAACCCAAAATACCGGATTCAACTCAAGTGCAATTAGAAAACAAATCCAAATGCATATTAGACAATGTTGCGAGATTCAACATGCATTCATGTATACCCAAGACTGAAAACAAAGGCAACACAACTCAAATGCAAAGCACAAAGGCTCGAATGACCAAGTGCACAAGGCAGTGGTACAACTTGAAGACACAACAGAATGAAGGTGAGAGCACCAAAGATATGGCACCACAGCACACAACAGTAAAAGACTATAAACCTAACGGTGAAAATTGGCAAAAGTGAAGACTTCCTGAAGCACACGTGCCTAGACTTAAAGAACAAGACCACATACAAGTAGCATGACAGTGAAACATGCCAGAGTGATGATTACAGGTGCAAAGCACCTGTCCAGACATGGAAGCAAGACTAATGAATGCAACAAAACAACTCGACCAGTTCAATATGCTATGCACAGGAACCAAGGCTATGAGTTCAAATGCATACAACCAAATACAAGTTCATAAAGCACACGTGCCCAGACCAAAACAGAAGGCAACATGGAATCAATGTGAAAACTACAAACACATGAACACCTAGATAGGAGGGACATATGTAACCAAAATTAGTGTTGTAACCATGTCACCAGATAACAGAAGTTACCAAGATGAACTCCATCAATGCGATGCCATTGAACAGCAGGTCAAAGTCAAAATCCATACAGAACAGTTTAACATGACATCAACCTAATGCAGTTTAATATCAAATATTTTCCAAAGTTGCTGGCTAAATTCAATTTACAGAGAAATAAATCAAAGCAACAGCCGAAGTCCCAGAGACAAAAATCAAAACCATGGCAAGTTTCAAGTTCGAACTAGTAAAAATCAAAGCCAGATGTGAATGAACAAATCAATATCATCAACATCCATACGAAAACAGTGCCGTGATAACCGATAAAACAAGAAATCAAACCAAGTCAAAATCATCAACGACGAAACCAAATCGAACGCGTGGTACTAAGTTTGAATTTAAGATGCGAGTGTAAATCACTCACCTTGCTTCGAAGAACCAAATCTAATTTCGCAGCCGAAATCAAAGATCGAACGAACCAGAGTCGACGTCGTGCCATCACGAAGTCGATCGAAGTCAAAAATCGAAACCCTAGCAGCGACCATTTTTCTTTTTATTTGTTTAGGGCTTGCGAATGAATGAAATGAAAAAAAATAAGGAACGGGCTATTACTTCTGATAATTATCACAGCACCACGAATAATAAAAGAAATGTGGGCCGAGATAAAGCCTGCCTAACTCTTTTAACAAATTATGAAAACGAATTTCAACCCGATTAAAATCACAATAGCAATAAGATAGCACATTAATCGTTTAATGACGAAAATAAATTGATGCAAAACCCCGGGTTGTTACAGACTCCCCTCCTTATAAAAATTGCGTCCCCACAATTTTCATAATTAAAGTCGTCAATAACAATTATTTTTCTAACATAAACTGGTTAAGCTAGAAAAATAATGGTCAAGAATACAAACGCCAAAGAAATCTTTTAATTTCATAAAAGAAATTCACAAATTCTCAAAAATATCTAATTATCAAAAAAAAAATCAAAAATCTCAAATCAACAAATATCTATTTATCAATAACGATAATCTGAAATCTCAAATCAACAAATCTCCAATTATCAAAAACGAAAATCAAAAATCTCAAATCAACAAATATTTAATTATCAAAATCGATAATCAAAAATCACAAATGAACAAATATCTAATTATCAAAAACGAAAATCAGAAATCTCAAATCAATAAATATCTAATTATCAAAAACGATAATCATAAATCTCAAATCAACATGAGACGACCCGCTTCCTATCTCCAGGAAATCGCATCATCAATGAAGAAAGAAAGGGATGGAAGAAGAAAAGAAAGAGAAAAAGAATACAAACAACAGATAACTCACAACGGAACAAATGAAATATAATAAATCACATAAAATATTACATAGTATCATATTACATCAGAGTACACAACATATACAATGCAGATTAGACAGTTATAAACATCTCTGTCTAATATACAATTCTAGATACAAGATACAGATACAACAAACACAGCGGAAACATAATATAACTACACGTGGAAGCCATCTGCTCCATATCTCCTCCAGAATTCGTCAAGCTAACCTGAATCACTTGACTACTCATATAAAATATGAGTACCCAAGAGTTTAATAAAATAGAAAATAAACACTCGGGTCAGATAGGGGTCTGGTGTGAGTAAATGGTTTAAGATTGCTTAACTTTAAAAAAATCCTTTGAAAAGAAAGGTATCACGTAAGACTCCCCACACATAAACATGGAAAAGTTTTTACCTTACGCTAACCAAAACATTTGATAGGAAATCCAGTGATATTATAATAGTGTCTAGGGTTTTCAAGTAAATAAGAAATAGCCGAAATTGTTACATGATTAAATTCCAGCTGCTAACTTCAAAAGTGGGTAATACAAACAAAAGTATGGTCTCATAGGAAGAGTGGGTTTCCATCAATGGCAGGGCTACCGGGGTACCGCCGTCACAGTACGTGGCCTAGATCACCGTACCGAGGAGCCACCCTATCTCCCCTGCAACACAAGGCCGGGACCATTCCTTACTGAACAGTCTCGAACAAGACAACCCCGCAGTTGGCGCACGATTCCAACTGCCCACACAGCCGAATAAAAAGGGACTTCTAGACAGGGGAAAATCTTGCTCTACGCCATAGATGGCCTTTTGCAACATTTTTGCAAGGTGTTGCCAGGTAAAATGCTGCGATAGCTATACAATTTTGGTCCTACTGCAACGTTGAATTTTTGATGTTGCCTTAGCCATAAAAATGTGTTGCTCTAGCTAAACAAGTGTAATTGATGCAACATTTTTTATAGTGTTGCTATAGCAGACCTTTGCATATCCTTCCCATCGATCCACGTCCATCTACCAAGGCAAATCCTACGTTGGAGAACGTGACACCTCATCAATCCGAAGAACACCCCTCCTTGATCTTTTAGAGCCGCGAAGAAAATAGTCTCCGCAAGTAACTTTTTATTTTCATTCTTCTCTGTCGATTTCGGTTAGGGCTTCGATTTGAGGGTTCCCGATTTCGCTTCGATCCAGGCTCCGGCTCGCTCCAGTGCTCCACCGCAAGTCATCCTCCTTCGCAAATCACCCTCCACCGCAACCGCAAGTCAGACTCTTTTCCTCCACCGCTCGATGTAGTCTCCTCCTCAACTGATTCGATTGCAAGTTGGGTTTCACGAATTCAAAGCACGAAATCGATTTTGCCTGGAAGGAATTTCGAACAGAAACGTGATGTCTGGAAGCTCGAACTGGGAACGAAGAATCGTGATTCGATTTTGCCTAGAAATCGTACTAACTTCTCTAAGGTATTTTCATTCCCTACTTTTGCTGTTCCTATTTCTCCTTTTAATTTTATTTGCTATAAGGTGCTGAATTGTGAGTTATTGATTAATTAATTCGGATATTATTTCAAAAGAAAGAATTTAAATGTTATTTAATGATTTCATCATGATTGAATAATACTCACAGTTTGTGCCTTGCCTGATTTGATGTACGAATAGAAGCAATGTAAAAATGTTCACAAATAAACCCGAAACCAAAGGCTTCTCTAATATGATCACCCCAAATCTTGTGTACGAACAGAAGCAATGTAAAAATGTTCCCAAACCACCTGTAGCTCCACCCTAAAAGATGAACTGGGAGCTTCATGTCTTTTCGATGATCCGGGATTATACGGGAGATGAATGCTAACAAAGGATTCAGTCTCCTGAAAAACCCGCAACAGTATGGTAATTTAATTACACGAATTTTTCAGGCTATGTGCTTTACATCTTCTTCTAGTATGGTTTATCATATATTTATGCTTGCCCATGTAAAGAGCATGACCTATACATGTATTGATTATTTATTAATTTGTAATGGTCTTTCATTTGCATTACTTATAAAGATACAAGAAGTTGCTCTATCCCTAGTCACGATGGGATGTACATTAGTCTTCATGGTATGAGTTATGAAGAAGGTATATACCACTGTTCTTGCATCATATTTAGTCATTTTATTATCTTTTTTTTAATTAGCATTATTAACATTGTTTAACGTATATGTTTTTTCTTTTTATGTCTAATCATAGGTTCAACTGGTGGAGACATGTTACTGGACTATACTTATCAAGCTATTACAGCAACTATGTCCTACGAGGATTTGTTGTAAGCTTATTTTAATGTTTATAAAAATCAAAATTTGTTGATTACTATCATGGTTTTAAATCTAGGATTACCATGTGCTACTGCTTGGTGCTTTTGTAGGCCGGCTGTGTTTTTGAAACCCATATCTTTGGCCATGAATCATTTGTCCACTACAGCTGATACAGTAACAAAAGAAGGTTGCATGTGTAACATTGTCAAAAATGAAGGACTAGTTTACAAGTATGAATACTCTGTTGTTTTCCGTCAAATATTTCCACTAAAAGTAAAGATAACTGATGAATTGAATGATAAAGTTTTATCTACTGCTATTTGATTTATTTCTTGTTAAGATGATAAAAAATAGTTCTAACACACCATTTTGTTTGAAAACTTGTTATAAAACCCATCTTGTTTTTTATTATATCACTATTGTACAATTGCACTATTGTTAAAAAATATGTATACTAACATCAAAAATCTTTACATTGCTATTCAGTTTACTATACAGTTGAGTAATAAAAAATATGTTTTTTTCTATTGTGTGTTTGCTGTGCTCAAGTGGCTTGGACTGTGGAGACTGAACCTATGATATTTTTGGTGAATGAATATAGATGTTAACACAGGTGCATTTACAACAAATAATCCCAATTTGGTAAAATCTGAACTATAAGTTTTAACACAGGTGCGTTTACATCAATCATAGATGTTGTCACTATGGTATAAGGTCTAAATGATATTGATGAGGCATAGTTGAATAGCATAAAAATTGGGAAGATTCCTAAATTTTATGCTATTTAACTCTTGCCTTATCAATATCATAGGTAATCTGAAGATTGTGGACTTTGGTTAAGCGCCTTTACTGGGCTGGATGTGTTGCTTCACCCTACGTGTGGGACTCCGGCTCATGATGTGATGGCGCAAAGGTAACCTAAATTCTCATCACGCAAAGGTAACTAATAATATTATTTAGTTATTTTCAGCAAGTAATTTCCTTTATGTTATATACCTGATTATTTCAGTAAGCAATCCAATTTGGTCTTTGAAGTATTATACTTCATAGAATTTTTTTAATTAATAAATGCTTCAACTTGGGTTTTAAATACAGAATTAGAAATAACATCTATAATTTATAAATGCTTCAACTTCAGTACATTTCTAAAACTTCTTTTGCTATATGTTGTCTCAATAAATGTTGGAATAAGAGTGTCTTAATTGCATATATGCTTAATTGACGCGCTTGGTGATAAATTTGTCAAGATTTTCCACTAGAATTATTGTTCGTTAAAGAATTTCATTATTATTTGTAACAACAGGTGACATTGTTTGATTAAGTTACATTATTGTTTGGTTGGCTGGACTTATCTGAGTGGATGAGCGACAGAACGCAAAATCTTATTAAGAAGAGGAACATCAGGAGCGGTGCTGTTATGTCATAAAGAAGCTCCTAAGGGTAAATTTTAGATAACATCAATGTAGAGGATCTAACTTCCACAATCATGTCCAGTGAGACTGATAGTCTGACTTTGGGGTAACTCACATGAATTGCGATGTGTACTGCTGTATGAATTGTTTTATATACTGTGTATTATGCAAGTGTTTCATGTGATATTGTACTGTGTATTATGCAAGTGTTCTATGTGATATTGTACTGTTCCACGTGCTCTTAGTGTCTCTTCAGTATAGTATTGCATTAGCTTTAGAATAGTGTTGTAGTAGCTTCAGAATAGTGTTGCAGTAGCTTCATAATAGTGTTGCCACCGGGTTATAAATGTTGCTTAAAATAATGTTGCAATAGTCATTCAAGGTGTTGCCATAGGCATGGGCCCAGTTGGGTCGTGGGCCCCACATTGTGGGCCCCACAAGATGTGGGCCCCACAACTTCAGAAAGTTAATATTTATAACAACATTTTTGGAATGTTGCTACAGATACCTATGGGTGTTG
Source organism: Allium cepa (assembly GCA_030765085.1). NCBI lineage: Eukaryota > Viridiplantae > Streptophyta > Magnoliopsida > Asparagales > Amaryllidaceae > Allium > Allium cepa. The sequence goes on from CM060931.1 coordinate 891,536,258, forward strand.
CCATAGACCCAAATAGGGTTCTATTGCAACAATATTACTTATGTTGCCTTAGATAGTCAAAATTTTGCCTTTGAGGTCTAAGGCAACGGCAAAAATTGCATCACCCTAAAAGTGTTGCCATAGACCTATGGCAACATTTTTCGGGCCTGAGCCAACATTTTGTGTGTGTTGCAGAAGGACATTTATGGCGTAGTGCTAGTGGGAGCTACCCACGAAGCCTTGCTGCACCTCCCCTGTTTTAGCCATTCCCGGTTGATGAGGCTTGAAGCTGCGATTACCTTTATAGAACACATCTATCTTAAAATGCTCATCATCCGTCTGACGATGTTCTGAAAGCATTCAATCCATACAAGTTCGTTTCGGGTTCGAACGAAACTAAAGGCACTATCTCGTTGCACTCATATTGGAATCACCCTTAGAGTCAACGACCATAGCCCTTGCTCTCTAAATCACCATCTCGAATCTATAAGTACTATTCCGTCAACTGATTATGGAATCACCCACAGAGTCATTCTGACGTATAGTCCTTACACCTGGAGTCTTCACTTGCTCCACTTGGATTCATGACCTGACATTTAATTGGAATCGATGTGGTTTTCGGATCTCAAATATGGATACCCGATCCCGGTCTCATCGAAACCAAACGCTATTTTAATGTCCAAGTTATACTTAAGGGTTTAAACAGTTAAACTTATATTCAGGATGATATATAAACAAATAGATGAATCACATTATCACAATAGATAATTCACATCAAACATTCATCTCCACAATGCAGCATATCACATATCATAGATATCCAAATCATCCAGTATCAACCAATATCAAACACCCAATATCAATCACTCAATATTGATCATCCAATATCAATTAATCAACCAATATTAATCAATCAACCAAGCAGAATTGATTAACTCTTAATCAATTTGATTACCTAAAATCCTCCTTCATTTATTTATTCTAAATAAATTTATCATCCCTAATGATCTTCCCCAAATTAACCTTCCTTGATTAATTATACTTTAATTACATTCAAATAATCATCCTTAACCATATTCAGTAATTAACCTTTAATTACTATCATTAATTTCAATAATTAATGATCATTCATTTACTTCCATTAATTAACTAAAATTAATTGCATTAAACCTCAATTAATTACAATTAATTAATCATACTTAAACTAGTCACCTATATTAATCATTCTTGATTAATATCATTAATTTTATTAATTAATGATCTCCATTAACTAATAATTCTCTTTAATAAAATAATTAACTTCTAATTAATCAACTCATAAATCATAGTTAGTAATTAACAATTTGTAATTAATTATCTTAATTAATTAACTTCTTAATTGGTTATATTAACCTTTAATTAATGTAATTAATTAATCTTTAATTACTTCATTAAGTAATTATTAATCAACTTAAATTAACAAATAGTCCTTAATTAATTACCTTATTAATTAATTACATTTTAATTAATTACATTTAGTGATTAATCTTTATTTAAACACATTTCATTAATTAATCTCATTAATTAATGAAATAATTAAGTAATTAACTCTTAATTATTTAATAAGTAATTATCTCTAATTACTTTATTAATAACTCTTAATTACTCTCTTAATTAATTACCTTAACAAATAATTGATTCCATCATTAACCAATCCTTAATTCTTTAATTAATTAATTACTTCATAATTAATTAATTTCAACAATTATATTAATCGATTTCTTAATTGATAACAACAAGTGATTATCCATTAATCACTTCAACTAATTACTCCCATGAGTAACTTCTCTAATTATTCCCATAAGTAATTACCATTCAAATTTTATTTGAAATAAACCATTGCTTACTTCATTTAGTAATCACACTTAATTATCTCATAATTAAGTGATTAAATAAACAGTTAACTAATTATTTAAAATTAATTAAACAATTAATTAATTAGCTTCTAATATTAAAGAAAAAAAATCTTTAATAAATTAAGAAAACCATAAATCTTAATAAGACTTAACTTATTAACAAATCATATTAAATAAGTATTCTTAAGTTAATTATCTAAATAATTTAACCTTATTATTGTCGTGATAAATTGTTTGAATAATTTAGATCTTATTAATTCAAATACAAATTATTAAGCTTTGTTACAAAATCGTTATAATAGTCTTACTTGGGGATAAAGTATTTATAAATCATTTCCAAATTTTAAAAACACTTTGAATTAACAAATTAAACTAATTTATTTTCAATATAAATTGAAAATTTATTATTAAAACATTACTTCAAAACTTTAACCTAAATCTTTGATTTAATAATTAAATTCAAAATACTCTTTAAATTTGAATTTTAAAACTTAATTAAGATAATTATTTTTAAAAACAGACATCTTAAAACCTTTTAAATTTGAAATATAAATTAAATTTTCACTTTTAAATGTTTGATATACTTTCACTTTTAAAATAACAAGTTTAACTTTTCATTTCACCTCCTTATAAACTTGTTTAATAACTTTGACTTGATTTTTACTTATTCTACTTAACAAGTCTAATCTGCATATACAATACACAAAGTAAAGCAACAAACTCGAGTACCAACCCGGGAAACCCCCGTGTCTTCCCCGAAGCCAACCCAACCCAATCTCCTTCGAGTTGCCCCCGAAACACACGCGAGAACATACCCGAGAAAATTTGACTTCCCCAAATCCAAACTTCCTAGACCCAAAACTGTGCACACCACTAACACAGTGCACATGCACCTCCACCGTCGGCCACCAACGTTCATCGCGATGACCCACCACGGTCACAGAATCACATGCGAGCACCACCATAAATCCAGATCGAAGAAATATAAATCGAATCGAAAACGACCCCTCTTGCTCGAGACTGCGGCTGACTCGAACCCAAAAATCCATCACCACCGATGGTCGCCTCCACCAGAAAACCCCAACGATCACCTTAAAGCATCGCCGCCACCTCCACACCACTATTCCCAAGTCGCGATCGATCCCGAATCCTTATCCACGTCTCAAATCCCTCGGCTACCCAGGCGAACAAAAACCAATACTAAACCCTACTTTAATCTAATTCGATCAATTAAGACGTTGGAAAATTTTTATAGCAATTTTCCCATCATCTTCAACCTACAAACAAGCTTCGATCCAAGTTTCACACCAAATTAATGTATAGATAATCGGCAATTGCCAAAAACCCACTTTTCAAACAAAACCAAATTTCTAATCAATTTGTCAACTAAAATTTTTGATATTAACTCCTAAATTCATTATTTTCTGCCATGATTACAATCATGTAATCCAAATCAAAAATTAAATAAGTTGATTTTTAACATATATAAATGTTTCACTGCTTATTTCAAATTAAACATTTATTTGCTAAATTATAATTCCAGAATTTATCTCATACTTGATATTATACTACACAAACATCTTGAATTCAAAAATCCGAGATAAGTATAATTTTAATTTGAGTTAAGAATTCTTTTTAAAAAAAACAACAGAACCCTGGAGTGTATAACAGAGAAGCAGATGTACTAATAATTTAACAAACCCAACTTTAAATAAACATGCATTCACATTATCGAACATATAAACATATTAAATCTATGTTACTGCAATATTTATCACTAATATCAATATAACTTCAGATTTTAAAACTGTCTTTAAAATAAAATTTACTCACCTTTTAAATTTTGCAGAGCACAGTAGTTTAATTCATTCCAGGCCTTGAATCTTAAATTTGAAAAAAAAACTTTGATACTTGTAGATAAAATCCTACTGCATGCTTCAATTGATGATTTGCAGGTTGAGATTTGAAGTTGAATATCCATTTGAATTTACAGGTTGAAGATGATATGAAGTTGCAGCTCTGATGTTTGAAGTGCAGATTTTAAATTTTCAGGTTGATCTTGAACTTGATTCTTTGACATGCAGGTGATCAAATGTTGTAGACTTCAATTTGCAGGTTGAAGTTTTTAATTGAGTACAGATTTTAAATTTGCTTTTGGTTTTATTTTAAGATTTGAAGATAATAATTTCTGTTTTGCCATTATTTTCTGAAAGAAAGAAGGGAGAGAAGAAAAGAATTTGAGCTGGGGAAAAATGAAAGCGTTTGAGAAAATTAGTTTCTTCTAAAAAAAATTATTAAAAATTAAAAATAAAATAGTGCCACATGTCACAAATACTTACATTTGTCATTATATTATTTAGTTTTCTAACATTTGTCACATAATTAGCTTAATCTTCTAACATGTGTTTTAGAGATGCCTTAAAATACTTAAACATGTTACTTATGTATTTTTATTAAATTTTACATAATTTAAATGTTAACATAAACTAACATATTTAATTTACTTTATTAATTAATACTTACATATGTAAATATAAGTTTAGTCCTTTTAAAAAAATATTAGAAAACAAATTATAATACAAATATATTCTTATGGACTTAAAAACCTTAAAACATTTATTTATATACATTTATAACTATTTAAATTGAAGCATTTAAAAAGAAAGCAAAACAAACTTTGTTTAAATTCCTTTTCAAACTATCATATTTTAAAATAAATAACAACCTTATACTTTAAAAAAACAAACAATTATCTGATATTTTTAAAACAAATTGAATTAAACTAAATTACCCTTTGAAAAACATTAACTCTAAAACAAACCTTTAAATTATAATCTCATACATATACAAATTATCCATAGATTAAACTAAACTTAAAACAATATTAAATTATAACATATACAAATATATATATATATATATATATTACAATTTGAAAATTCTTCTTTTATTTAAAACAAAAGATATTCCATTCACAATATATATCAAATATATATATTATAAATAGAATAAAATTTTATTAGCTTTGAAAAATAAATCTTATTAATATTTTAAATTGTCAGAAAGATATTGACCACAATTATCAGATTAAATATTTATTGACCTTTAAAAAGAATAAATTTATCAGTTTAAATTAAAATTATAAAGAAAAATTATCAAACCAGTTAAATTATTTATGCAGATTATTAAATTTATATTGCCCAAAATTCTGGGTCGTTACACAACAAATATCAAATTATCAAAAACGATAATCAGAAATCTCAAATCAATAAATATCTAATTATCAAAACGATAATCAGAAATCTCAAATCAGTAAATATCTAATTATCAAAATGATAATCAGAAATCTCAAATTAACAAATATCTAATTATCAAAAACAATAATTAGAAAGAACAAATATCTAATTAACAAAAACGATAATTAGAAATCTCAAATCAACAAATATCTAATTATCAGAACGATGATCAGAAATCTCAAATCAACAAATATCTAGTTATCAAAAATGAAAATCAGAAATCTCAAATCAACAAATATCTAATTATTGAAAACGATAATCAGAAATCTCAAATCAAAAAATATTTAATTATCAAAAATGATAATCAGAAAAAACAAATATCTAACTATCAAAAACGATAATCAGAAATCTCAAATCAACAAATATCTAATTATCAAAACGATAATCAGAAATCTCAAATCAACAAATATCTAATTATCAAAAACGATAATCAGAAACAACAAATATCTAATTATCAAAAACGATAATCAGAAATCTCAAATCAACAAATATCTAATTATCAAAAACGATAATCAGAAACAATAATTATCTAATTTTCAAAAACGATAATCAGAAATCTCAAATCAACAAATATCTAATTATCAAAAACGATAATCAGAAATCTCAAATCAACAAATATCTAATTATCAAAACGATAATCAGAAATCTCGAATCAACAAATATCTAATTATCAAAAACGATAATCAGAAACAACAAATATCTAATTATCAAAAACGATAATCAGAAATCTCAAATCAACAAATATCTAGTTATCAAAAACGATAATCAAAAATCTCAAATCAACAAATATCTAATTATCAAAAACGATAATCAGAAACAACAAATATCTAATTATCAATAACGATAACCAGAAATCTCAAATCAACAAATATCTAGTTATCAAAAACGATAATCAAAAACAATAATTATCTAATTATCAAAAACGATAACCAGAAATCTCAAATCAACAAATATCTAATTATCAAAAACGATAATCAGAAATCTCAAATCAACAAATATCTAATTATCAAAACGATAATCAAAAATCTCGAATCAACAAATATCTAATTTTCTAAAACGATAATCAGAAACAACAAATATCTAATTATCAAAAACGATAATCAGAAATCTCAAATCAATAAATATCTAATTATCAAAAACGATAATCAGAAATCTCAAATCGACAAATATCTAATTATCAAAAGCTTTAATCAGAAACAACAAATATCTAATTATCAAAAACGATAATCAAAAATCTCAAATCAACAAATATCTAATTATCAAAAACGATAATCAGAAATCTCAAATCAACAAATACACGATAATCAGAAATCTCAAATCAACAAATATCTATTTATCAAAAATGTTAATCAGAAACAACAAATATCTAATTATCAAAAACGATAATCAGAAATCTCAAATCAACAAATATCTAATTATCTAAAACGATAATCAGAAACAACAAATATCTAATTATCAAAAAATTTAATCAGAAATCTCAAATCAACAAATATCTAATTATCAAAAACGATAATCAGAAACAACAAATATCTAATTATCAAAAACGATAATCAGAAATCTCAAATCAACAAATATCTAATTATCAAAACGATAATCAGAAATCTCAAATCAACAAATATCTAATTATCAAAAACGATAATTAGAAACAACAAATATCTAATTATCAAAAATGATAATCAGAAATCTCAAATCAACAAATATCTAATTATCAAAAACGATAATCAGAAACAACAAATATCTGACTATCAAAAACGATAATCAGAAATCTCAAATCAACAAATATCTAATTATCAAAAATGATAATCAGAAACAACAAATATCTAATTATCAAAAACCATAATCAGAAATCTCAAATCAACAAATATCTAATTATTAAAAACGATAATCGGAACTCATATCAGCAAATATCAAATTACCTGTAAATAATTAGAAACAACAAATATGTAGAAATCAATTAAGATGACTAGAAAATCAACATAAAAGGTGGATCGATCCCAACAAATAGTGAATTTTAGCTACGCCGCACGTGCATCTCATATGGTCGAAGCCTACCAAGTACTATATTTTTGGCGCCCAACAAATGACCCGAAGGTCTAGTACTGTTATTGACCCGAAGGTCCAACAATAACCCGAAGGTCCAACAATAACCCGAAGGTCCAACAAAGTAGCTCGAAAGCCCAACAAATTCATCAGAATCATCAAATAGCAAATATTTCAATTAACGAGTTCGGAATTAACCGAAATAGTGAACGCACATGTCCCATACCAAGTGTTTTACTAAATCGTTCAAATCTCTTCATCGTTTCCTTGAAAGTGCAAAATTGTGTATTTTAAATAAATAACATTTTATGTTCTCAAACGGACAAGTACAGAATTAAGCGAATCAGTAAAAGTTAGGGTTCATAGTCCTCGATTTTGCTGAATCGTTTAAATCGCTTCCTCATTCTTTTGAAAGCGCAAACTGTAAAAATTTTGTAAATAATTTTATTTTAAAACGATTTCAAAACCCATGATTAAAACAGCAACATCAGTAACAATATCGATAAGGAAATTGCACTACTCAAAACACCGTAAAAACGGATACCAAATCAGCATTGCGGGATAACCGCTTGAAAATTCACTTTAAATTTGACGGTTACTGAAGTCAAAGCGACAAGAATTATAAAACGTCAAAATCTCATCAAAATAATTCGCATCAAATATAATTCCAGTGAATTTTCATTCATTAAAAATGTCAACAAAACACCATGTTTCAGAAATTTAGCACCGATGTAAAAAATCCCATTATAAAAATAACGGCAACAAAATACGTTTAAAACCAAACACCGGTTCAACGTGAAATTAATGCAGTAACGTGAAACTCAAATTTTCATGCACACTACAAGATGAACAAAGAAATCACTTGATTATATCTTCAATGAAGATAATTTAAAACATCAAAAATCTCAACAAAATCGCATAACTGCAATCGCTTCGAATCCTCAAATCGGATTCGAAATTTTCGAAGAAAAAAAATAAACACATCTATGTAAAAACACAATGAATTTTATTTCATTTTCATATTTTAATTTTTAAATTAAAAGGGTTATCAGATGTACTCAGCGAAGACAGTCTCACTGTTTCCGCTGCGCACTCTGATAAGCAGAATACAAATTACTCAATCATCAATACACAATTTCACTTTTATTTTTAAATAAAGATATTTAAAAATTTCATCATAATTTCAAAACTTTAGTTTTGACTCAAGGTACAAATAAACATCAACATTGTAATACATGTTCCATCTAAGTTGTGTTCTATATTATGTCCATAAACCCCTCGCTTTGATACCAACTGTGACGCCCCACCTCTATGCTCACAATAACATAGGGTATTAAAAGGAAATACTGTCTGTTATTAGGAAGAATAAGGCTGGATAGGAGCGACCATCCGTGGTTAGGCCTTACACTAGTGTTGGTTATCTCGATAGGAGTGGTGTATATATTTTTCTTCTCTTTGTCTGTATACTCCCATCGACATATCCAATTCCAGTATAGAATGGACTACGATGGTTCATAATAGGTTAGGACAAATATATAATAACAACATAGATAAGATAAATGCGGAACACAGATAGTATAAAATCTCATATATATATATATATATATATATATATAACTGAAGTCAGTTACAATACATGTGATACAATACATATGATACAACTACAACTGTTGATACTGGAAGTTACATGTACAAGTACACTATCGTGAATAATATACATGAATACATATCATCCTAGAAATGACAACGACTACTCCAAAAGATATGAAGAGACTTCATAGCTCAAGCTAAACCCAAAGCAAGATATCAACAACCTGAAAATAACTCGGTCTGACCCGAGTATTAAATTCAAAAGAAAATAATACACACGTCAGTCTAATTCAAACTCAGTTATTAATGCACGGAAGCAATAATAATTAACAACAAATAGACGACAGTCATAATAAATCTCGTCTATCCAACCCTTTAATAAAGAAATCGGATAACGATAGATATAACACGAAACAGCATTAAACAGCAAATCAGCAAATTCAAATCATCAACAAAGATAAATAGAAGTATCATCAATGAAGTTAATTTGGAAACAACAGAATTGCCTAAACGGCAATTTACAACAAGTGGCCAAAGCAAAACCCTAGCCAGTGAAATAACAGAAACAACAAAATCTAATTATCGATATGATAATTAGTAAACGCATAATCTAATCATCTAGAAGATAATTAGATAGAACCAAAATAATCAAATTAACTGAATCAAAATACAATTTCAAAATATTGAATTGGACACACGAAACAATTCAAACAATTGAAATATCAATAAAGATGTCAAATCTGTTTTAGCTGCAGTACACGCTCACGTGCACTGCCTCGCCACTACAGTGGTGAAATACACAAAAGCTCAATGGATCAAAAGCAAATGGCACCAACTCAAATCAAAATGAACCGGATGGAACTGCAACAGCTAGCACAAAATCCACCCAGTAACCACCAAATGAACAAAGTGGACATGAATACACAATGAAAGTCCACAAACGAGCACAAAGTCAAACCCAAAATACCGGATCCAACTCAAGTGCAATTAGAAAACAAATCCAAATGCATATCAGACAATGTTGCAAGATTCAAAATGCATTCATGTATACCTTAGACTGGAAACAAAGGCAACACAACTCAAATGCAAAGCACAAAGACTCGAATGACCAAGTGCACAAGGCAGTGGTACAACATGAAGACACAGCAGAATGAAGGTGAGAGCACCAAAGATATGGCACCACAGCACACAACAGTAAAAGATTATAAACCTAATAGTGCAAATTGGCAAAAGTGAAGACTGCCTGAAGCACACTTGCCCAGACTCAAAGAACAAGACCACATACAAGTAGCATGACAGTGAAACATGCCAGAGTGACGATTACAGGTGCAAAGCACCTGTCCAGACATGGAAGCGAGACTAATGAATGCAACAAAACAACTCGACCAGTTCAATATGCTATGCACAGGAACCAAGGCTACGAATTCAAATGGATACAACCAAATACAAGTTCATGAAGCACACGTGCCCAAGCCAAAAACAGAAGGCAACATGAAATCAATGTGAAAACTACAAACACATGAACACCTAGATAGGCGGAACATAGGTAAATAAAATTAGTACTGTAACCATGTCACTAGATAACAGAAGTTACGAAGATGAACTCCATCAATGTCGATGCCATTGAACAGCGGGTCAAAGTCAAAATCTATACAGAACAGTTCAACATGACATCAACCTAATGCAGTTTAATATCAAATATTTTCCAAAGTTACTGGCCGAATTCAATTTACAGAGAAATAAATCAAAGCAACAGCCGAAGTCCCAGAGACAAAAATCAAAACCATGGCAAGTTTCAAGTTCGAACTAGTACAAATCAAAGCCAGATGTGAATGAACAAATCAATATCATCAACATCCATACGAAAACAGTGCCGTGATAACCAAGAAAACAAGAAATCGAACCAAGTCAAAATCAAGTCATAAATCATCAACGACGAACCAAATCGAACACGAAGCATGGTACTAAGTTTGAATTTAAGATGCCAGTGTAAATCACTCACCTTGCTTCGAAGAACCAAATCTAATCTCACAGCCGAAATCAAAGATCGAACAAACCAGAGTCGATGCTGTGGCATCACGAAGTCGATTGAAGTCAAAAATCGAAACCCTAGCAGCGGCCATTTTTCTTTTCGTTTGTTTAGGGCTTGCGAATGAATGAAACGAAAAAAAAATGAGGAACGGGCTATTACTTCTAATAATTATCACAGCACCACAAATAATAAAAGAAATGTGGGCCGAGATAAAGCCTGCCTAACTCTTTTAACAAATTATGAAAAAGAATTTCAACCCGATTAAAATCCCAATAGCAATAAGCTAGCACCTTAATCGTTTAATGACGAAAATAAATTAGTGCAAAACCCCGGGTTGTTACATATAAAATCATTCATTCAAAGTTAATCAAATCTTCTACTTTAAAGTAAACCCAAGTTATACAGAACATTCACGGATTCCAGTTGTTAGAAAAATTGGCAAACCCAATTACATCGAACACTCCCCACCACTGCTTCAACCTTCTTCCCAAAAACAAATCATCCTTGATACACAGTGACATAGGTGTACGTGCACATACGTTCAGGCCATCTTTGATTGGCACCGCAGCCATCATCGCGTCGGCGATGTCGTCGACAATCAAGTTGACGTCCCAAAAAACTCGAAAGCTCGTCAACACGGAATCGAGCAAATTTGAGACCAATTGTTCATTCCTGTAACCCACTAGATTGCCAAAACCCAATTCGCCACACGCCCCGTGACGACACCGGAGACCATGCGAGCTTGACCAAAGCTCGGCCACTCACCCACGAACCTTCTCCCCCACATGCGATCGGCTACAACCTACTATCGACGATGAGATTTCCTCGTTAAAACCGTGTTAAGAAACTGGCCCAAAACCCTAGAATCACGTCGTCCAGCCACCATAGCTATCTAAAATTTCAACGAGTATTTTTCCTTTGATCCCACCTCGACGAACTACACCTGACATCAAGTATGACCCATTCATCATCGCAGTTCGCCGGAATTCCTCGAATAAACGAAAATCGATCATCTCGAGATTTTTTTGTCATTCACAATGTTAAAAATTAGGATTCCCACGTCTGAATTCATGTTTTTGCAACAATAATCAATTTTTATAATCAAAAGACACAATTTTAAACATCGAATTTTCCATTCATTTGATTTTATACTGAGATTTATCATTTTATAAGCCAATGCTTAATGAACACATTTGAATTTATATTTTAAAATGTGATGTTGTATTTATGTAAACATTTTCCATCTAGCAATCAAAGTTTAAAATGATTCGGTTTGGGGTGATTTAAATTTGTTGACAAGTTTACAACCTGGAATGAATATACAGAGGCAAAGTTTCCCTATTTTCAGACATGCATCACGTATATGTAAGCAGATTTATATTTCAACATATCAAATATTAGGGAAGACAAATCAATTCAAGCATGCATCACGAAACATAGCAGGTTCAAGGCTAGTTTTCTCACCTGGGTATTTGCAAACAGAGAAGAAACAAAGAGGAAGCAAAGCCTGCATTTTTTTTTCTTTAATTTCTTTTGAAGCTTAGATCTGCAAAGTTTTATTAATACAAAAACTTTGTTTAATTTCCTGTTGTATTTGTTTATTCATTCCACTAATAACAACAATTCTTACTTACTTACTGTCAGAATTCTTTTCATAGTACGGAGAGTAGATATGTAGTTGAAACCAGAAGTTGATTTAAGCCTTTAAACTTGCTTTGTTTTCCTACAACTTGGATTGATAAATAAAGTTGTTTAAATTCTTTGTTTCATTACTGATTACTAACATCAAATTCAATATTTTTTAAAAAAAAAGGAAATTTACTTGCCTTTAATTTTCTGAGTTGATCTTGCATTTATTTCCCGGCCAAAACTGCAGCTCTGATCCTTTTGCATTGAGTAGAACTTTTATTTGATTTTTGATTTTCAAGCTATCTTGATTTCCAGGTTGTAAACTTGTGAATGTAAATTGTTTTCACTTCTTCTTTGATCTGGAAATCTTGTTTGTTTGCTGAAACCTGGATTTTAATTTGAGCTTGTTGAACTTAAACCTTGTATTGATTACTGATTTGATTCTAGGCTCCTGATTTCTTTTCCACTGCTTTTGAACTAAGACTTTGACGCAGCGGAAATAATAAAACTTGACATGCTATTAATGTTTTGATACAAATTGACGCAAACTTTCTTCCTTACGAACTGAATTTGTGTCAAGTAAACCTGGTAGAACGATAAATGCCAAAATCCATTGATCTCTCGAGATACCAGATTCTAGCTAACTTCAACACGTTTATCGCGCATGATTCCGCGTTAGAAGATCTACGATTCTCCGGTGTTGATCTCGCGCATGAGATTCCGTGAATCGGCTTCAAATTCATTGATTCGAGCGCACTCGAATATCTGAAGATGGAAGAAGAAGGAGATTACACTAAATACAAAGTCCATACTCACATCCACCCATGGCTTAGTAGGTATAGGCAACGGCATATATAAACCTGCATTTGTAGCGGTTCCTTTCGAAACTTGACAAATATGACACCTCAGAACAAATTTTTCAATCTCTTTCCTCATTGACGGCCAAAAATAAGACTTTGAGATCAATTGCATAGTACGATCGTGGCCCACGTGTCCTTCTTCATGTAATTCTTTGATAATCTTCATTCGTAAACTACAATCTGGAATACATAACTGATTTCCTTTGAACAGAAAACCATCAACCGGCATATATCCATCCATGCTTCCCCGCTTGACTCTATCTAAGATCTTGGAAAAATAAGAATCTGATGTAAGCAAATCTGGAAGTAAGTCAAAACCCATCACCTCTACTCGCATAATTATTAGTAAACTACTCCTTCAACTCAATGCATGGCAACGCGATTAGTTACTCCAGACTTGTGCTTCACGACAAATGTAAATTGCTGCAAATAAGCTATCCACCATGCATGCCTAGCTGCAATTTTATCTTGCCCTTGTAAATGTTTCAACGCTTCATGATCTGTATACAAAACAAATTCTTTATGGAACAAATAATGTCTCCAATGCTTCACAGCCTACACGATAGCATAAATCAAATTTCACTTTCAACTTTAGGATTTCAAACTATTTCTTTAAACAATTTCAATTTTAAACAGTTTCAATTCCAAGGCCCAAATTTGAAAATAATTCAATTTATAAAATCTAATTATACTTCCTTTAAAACGATGTTATATAAATAAACCCAAAATTCAAGAATTTAAAATCATTTAATTTAACCAATCTGGTGTCCATATGTAATTTTCTATCCTATGGCCAAGTGATCAGTTATTTCAATTTTAATTACATAGACGGATATATATCATTTCAACCTAAAGTTAAATGTCACTGGTATATGTCATTTCTACCATTTGTCTAAATTTATTCAAAATGATTCAATGATAATTTGTATGATGTCAATAATATATAGGGAGATAACAGGGATATATCAAAGTAAATAAACAACCATACATCTAACATATCAATCAATAGCATCTAATTCAATCAATGACCAAATCAACCAATATGTCATGACAATTTAGTTGTTATCAAATGTTGGTTGTTTAATTAGCAATTCAATTTCAATTTAAATCACCAAACAACAATCAATTAAATTAATCACTTCATGATATCGATTTAGCTGACATTAGAATATTTTATTATTATGTGAGTGGGTTTAATCACTCACCTTTTTTCGAATCTAAAAATTCAAATGAAATGAACTTAATTCCATAGCAAAGACAACATCAATATGAATCCAATGTAAAAGACGGCACTCGGATTCGACCTCGTAGGAACAATATACAAATAAATAAATGTTGAAATAAATTAATTAATTAAAAACTTTAATTTACCTTTCTAATTACCTTATTAATCGCGTTTACACACTAATTACCACATACTAATTCCCCCGCTCATCATTGTGAAACCCATATCACATTTCTCCTCAACCCGCGTCCGTCCTTCTCCAACCCACCGCTGCTCCATGCGAACTGCCATCACCGCATGCTCACATTCGAACGCCCCAACTTCGACAATCATTGCAGCACCAGCCATGTCTCCAAAACCTCCGCCAATCGATGGTAAATGAACCTAACTGCCATTATTTGTTCAACTCATGATTGCTGCCACCAACGATCACCATAGGTCACCAAACATCGGCATGTCGTAGTGCTCGACGATCTCTACAACTTTCCATTTGGGCCGCCACCTGGGTGGAAAATCGAACTCTAGCCGCGGCAGTCTTTGGCCATTTTCGGTCACCATGCTATGCAATTCGACGATCCAACCGGTCATCTTCTACATCTCAACGAGACGAACAACTATCATTTTGAGACCATCGCCTGAATCGACCTCCAACAGCGCCAATCGACGAATGATCATTAGATGAGGGTTATGTTTTATTATGGTGTATGAAAATGAAAGGAGATGGTGATCTTATATAGATTGTATTCGTTCGCTGCTCTTCCCAAACTTACGGACCCCAGATGAGACGTGATCACTAGCGTTCCTTGCCAACTACCCATATTCCGAACACAATAGAACTAGTTATGGGACCTAATTCCATCGTAAGAAAAAGTTAGTGTTTTATCATTCAGTAAAATTTAAATCAATTATATTCAACTATTCCCAATTTAAGTTACATACAAAGAAAATATTTCTGTTTCAAAATGTCATTATAATCAAATCGTTTCATTAACAATAAATTTTATTAATATTTCACCATCTAGTTCAATTGAATATTTACATTAACGGTTTCAAATCAAATTCAAAACAAAATAGATTTCCAATTTCCAAATAATTAGTTCATTTTATTTTAGCAACATTGTTAATTTTTGATCGAAACACTTATTCTATTCTAACACAAAACTTATATTTCTTACGTTACATTTATTCACTACAATTCACTTTTCTTCTCTTTTTAATCCAAAATATTTCAATAAGTTTAATTCCAATTATCTCAAAATTAACCTCTAAAACGAATTAAATTAATAATACAACTGCTTCTATTTTACAGTAATTCAACATCTTTGCAATTATTGTATACAGAAAAAGATATTCATTTCTTACCAAATAAATATTTTCTTATTTCTAAAATTTATACATATCAAAAATACAATTTCATACAAATAAACTTATGCTTTTACTTTTAATAAACATTTATTCAATTCTTTATTAACTTAACATTGATTATTTCAATTTCTGTTATCAATTACTTACAATTCAATATCATTTAATTACTTTCTAATATAAGTTATCATCTTTTATCTTATTGAATTTTTTTATTTAAATTTTTTTATCTAAGTTCATATCTGACAAATTACATTAATAAATCATTAAATTTTTATTTCTAACTTGTCTTTATGTTGTGCAGTATTTTTAGATCTATTATGGAGGAATTATATAAAGATAAGCAAGATACTTGGTGAATGAAAGCTAACAAAAGAGTAACATGTGAATAAAAGATTCGAACAAATGAAAAATATGTCCGACTCAAGATGAGTGAAATACGAGCCCTTCAAAGACAAAGATACAAGAAATGTTCAGTAAGCCTATCAGGCCTTTTGAATTTCTATTTAGAAAACATCTTCATATGAACATAAATTTTGAGTTCTAGATCATGGAAGTCTCAATTTGAATTTTAGAAAAAGAAAATTATAATAGGGTATGTCGATATACCCCTTTGGTCGATGTCGAAATAGTGGTAGCTATTTTGTTTTTTGTAATTCAAATGAAAGTTTGTTAGCTCCAGCTCTTCACAAATAGACACATCATTTCATTTTCTACTTAAGTAGGCCTGGAAAATTATTTTTGATTGATGATTTTATGATTTTTCCTTACTCTTACGTTTCTATACTTTTGTGCGAAAAACTCCTTAGTATACTTTCATTCTCTTTGCAAATCCATACTCTTTTCACTCATATTCTTCAAGGATTGAAAACCACAATAAATCAAAGAGTTCATTCTTTAATTATCAATCATTTCCCCACTGGTCGCATCCTATTTCTCATTGATATCAAATATATGTTGCCTTTGAGATCTATAGATACATTTTACTGAAATGGCAAGATTGTGTATTGATGAGACAACAACTTGCTTCTAAATGTATTCTTACCACCTGTGGAAAGTCAAGAGGAAAGGTGTATCTTACCACCTATGCAATTGTAAGATTTAAAGGTGTCCCTGCCATCCATAGGTAGCAAGGAGAAGATAGTCAAATTCTGTATAGGGAGTATAGAATTGGACGTTGGATTGGATAATTGAGCTAGTATAATAATCTGGTGTCTTTTGGTCTTTACCTTGCTTTACTCCGCATTTACTATTTGATTATCTACATGTGCTTCTAAATTTATTATTCACTAAAATAGATAACTTATAGATTTACAAGAATTTTTTTTAAATAGTTGATACACACTATTCACACATCTATTTTATTAGCGACCTTAAAATCCATTCTACTTCAGTGTGTTTGTGTATTCCATAACCCATAATAGGTAGAAAAAGATCACTGCTAATCAAATACTTGGTTGTTTCACTGTTGGTATATATCAAATAAGAGAAAATAATGCATTATGCTGATTGGTAAAATAAAAGAGAATATGACTCTTGATCAAGAAAATAATTATCTACTATGAGTAAGGTGGAATTGTTAAAGACTATGTTCTTTTCATTATATAATATTGGATGCAAACTCATCACATTCCATCAATAACCATTAATAAAATAGAGAGATTACATGTAAATATTGTCTGGAGAGGTGTTGTCAAAAGATGAATTGGAATAATCTATGTAGATCAAAGAAAGCAGGTAGAAATTGGTGTTAGAGGTATAAATGATCTCAATATAATATGTCGATTAAAAATTGGTTTAGGGATGTATTAGGAACGATTTCTCTTGGAAAAAATAGATGAAAAATAAATATTCGAAAAAGGTAAATTTTGGAAAACCATAGAAAAAATGATGAATCATATGCATGGTAGAAAATATTAAATTGTAGAAGCATTGGTAAGAAAATTATTAACAGAAGATTCAAGCATGATGTCAATATTAGCTTATGGTATGATCCATGCTTGAAGAACGAATCTTTAATCAATATAATGGGGGTGTAATAACATCATCCTAATAGGAAATACTAAAGTAGATGTCTCATATAGTATTAAAGAAGGAACATGGCACTCTAGTTTGCATCCTCCTTCATCAATATACGAAGATTATATAATCCAAATTCGACTCGACAATAATCCTGAAAGTGACTATAAGAATGGATATTTTGTAAAAATGGTAAATTTTCATCCAAAAGAAAATAATATCATATAAGAGGCCAATAACCAGAGGTGGATTGGGAAAATTGTATTTGGAGTAAAATCAACTACCCAAAAGTGGCTTTTAATATTTTTGCTATCATAAACAAATAACTAACGAACAAGAAATCAAAAAATATGGAAATGTGGATAATTTAAATAGTTTAATCTATTATATTGAACTTGAAAGTAATGAAAATATTATTTTTTGGATGCAGGTATTCCATTTTTATGGTCTAAAGCAAAAATGAAAATTGGTTTAAATAAAAACAGCAGCATGACCATCAGATTTGAGGTGCAACTTATTAAAGAGAATTTTAAATCAAAATCTATGAAAAAAGATTTAGCCAACATAATATTCACAGAAAAAATCGACCACATTTGGCAAAAGAGAATTTCAAGGTTAGGTACAGGCGAAGTTCTAACAAAGGATCAGAGATTATTAGTTATTGACAAAGGCAACGTCATAGTATTATCTAAATTAAAGAAGAAAATATAAAACTTGCCAAAGCAGAGTATCTTATTTAAAAGCTAGCTAATTACTAATGGTAGTAATAATATTGAACAATATTTGTTGTAGTACAAAGACCCCAGAACTTAGATCCAAACTTCCTCAATATCCTCATGCAATTTTAGCTAAGCAAGATCGATATGCAAATATTCAGCCTTACTATACATGTATAACAAAATACATGTAACTTTCACAATTTTATCCTAATTGACGGTGCTAGGGAAACCTAAGCTCTAATAACAAATGTAATGTTCCTCCATTTGTAACATTCGTAATCCACGCATAGATGCACTCATATTCCATAAGTATCACCGATGATGGTTCAAATAGTAGTATTTAAAATAAATAGAGCATATCTATCACAATATATTTACTCTCACAAAGGAAGGAACAAACATAATATCAACATAAGCACGTAATACACTAAAAGTATATCATATAAATGAGATATGAGATTTAACATCATACACCTAATATAAAATGGATTTAACTAATACATCAAATCTAGATATAATTTGTCCCAAGATAAAAATAGTCAGACATGTCAATAGTCCAAAAATATAAGAAGAAATGATAATAACGATAATGGTTATAGCTTTACAACTTGCCTCCAAATTGTGAAACCCTCCTCCAAGTCAACTTATTCAAGGAATAGATAACAAAAGTGACAACATAGAGAGGGTTAGAAATAAAGTCTGTTGAAAAGGAAATATGACTTACATGCATCATCACCAATGCGTTGATATATATATATATATGTATGTATATATATATATATATATATATATATATATATATAATACCATATAATATAACATGGGGTAATGAAACATACCTCAATTTGGATCTTCATCTCCATCCAACAAGTTAACATATTTCTACTATAATGCTATGCAATACGTGATAAATCTAATAACTACTAATCACTATGCACCCAAACGTGACTTAATTGCACTACACACTAAGCAAGTGGGCCTTTGGTCCTTTAGTATGGCCAGGACCAACTAAGTATGGTCCTTAATGTAACATCAATACTATGACACTTTACTACATCGTCCACCACCTACAGTTGTATCGAAAAAAAATTGATATCCATGTGACTAACCACTCTATTTGTTTATCTAAAGAACTTGGGACAAGCAACTTTAGGTTAATAACCCTTGCTATAAAGTATTCTAGGGCTGCAACCTTTGCCACCAAGATAGAAAATCTTCCATCTTTGAATTGTCACTACTTCACACGAGTAATCGAGACACCCATGCCTTATTTTACAAAAGGTCTACAGATATCAAATCCTAAGGCTATTACCAAGGGATAGGACTTACTTTGTATGTTCAACTTTGTATGGAACCGTTGATCACAATAATCTAGTCATCTCGCTTGGAAACCACTAGGTGACTCTATAAAAACCTCATACGAATTGAATGGCATTTGGAACTATCGTTATAGTCTCTATATTTCTTAGTACCCATAGCACGTTTCTTGAGACTTGGTGTACCTTTCCAAAAATCTCCTATTTCTTCTAAGTCACTCTAGACCTTTTAAGCATTTTTATGGTCTCCAAAATAAACCGAACTCCAAAATGTCAACCCTTTGAAACATAAACCAACTTCATAAAATACTACGGTATAGGCGCTTGAAAAAGGAATTTAGACATCAAACCTTAATTTCAGACATTTGTTCAGGAAATCCAAAAATTTGAATCAACCCCATTTTACAGTGAAATGCTGGGGGAACAAATTTCTTGAAGTTCTGATGTTTAGATCTAAAAATTAAATGTCTGAATGCTAGTTATGACCTTACTGAACCTTGATTGAAGAATTACCTTACAGAAAATTCACTTCACCTCTTTCCCCTTCGTATTTATTTATCTTGTTTTTTAAAATATTCTTTCTGCCACGAGACATTTGCAAAAAGTCCCTCTACTTGGATTCATGCCCTTGTTATATGTCGTTTGTCAATCGAATGTGTATTAACTCATACTCAATGAAAAACATTGAAGTGGTGAATCATTTTAACTAATCATTCAATTTTAACTACTCAATTTTTACTTCGACTTCTATGCTCGTTCAAAAATGCTATTCTCCTAATGTTTTAACATATTCTCTCCTCGCTCTATCATTTCCATACCAAACAATAATCCAAACAAACCAACAATCAACATAACAACGTACCATATTTGGCAAAGTCATTTCTTAAGTTTTCTACACATTCATTTTATGCCTAGAATCTTCTAAATATCCATTAAATTGAGATTTTCATCTTCAAAATGCCAATCCAAGTTCATTCATAAGGACCTAGACTAAATTTTGTCATTTGACACTAATACATATAAAAAGTGGTGATCATATATTATAGTGCACAAATTTCACTCACCAGATCTAAAGAGATCCAAGCTTCAAATCAAACCAGTCTTCAAGCTTTCTTAATTTTAGAAATTTGGCTCTGATATTCACCAAAATGTAGACTTGAATAGGTAGATTTGCAAAGAACCTTATAACATAAATTTAGATATTTTATTTGAATCTTTCTCAAAATTTGTGGAAGATATGCAGATTTTAATTTGAAGAAACCTAATTTTTTATTTGAAGAAAAAAAGAACACTAAATGATAAAATAAAGAAGAAGAAGCTTCATTAAAAAAATATAAAGATCAAATTCTAGCTAAATTACCATTTTACCTCTAACTTCTCTTTTCGTATCATTTCATCAAATTTTCTGATTTTAATAAAATTTATATGTTTTCATATGAAAACGACATTACAAATGTAATGGAATAGTTCCTAAGTCCTAATTAATTCACCTTAAAAATTCTTTTTTTAGTCATCTAATTCAGTGAACATAATTTTATTTATGTTAATTACAAAGCATAAATGCGTTGTTATACATATTTGTCAATCTTGACTATATACTTAATTGGTTTGAACTTTGAATCAATTTTACCGTTTGAAAACATAATATATTGTTTTAATTGGTTGTGGATCAAAACCTTTCATTTTGGATGAAATACCCATCTATATTGTGGTTAAATGTTGTTATAGATTTACAAAGAACATTGAGATGGGACATAGTTCAAACTACAAGAGTCCTACGATAAAGTACAACATTCTAAAGGCATTCAAGGGTGTAGTGTTTAACTAGATAACAAACGTCATAGCCATCTCCCATGAGGCACATGAAGAGCCACTCCTCAACAAGGGCCTCTTGTAGTCCATTGGAAGGGAATGCCGGAATCAGCGAAGAAATGGCATAAGTTGGACAAAAAATTGCTTGGAGACCAAGCTAAAAATCATGATGGTTAGGGCCTTTTTGTTGACAAGAACGAAGAGCCGTTTTCTAAAAAGATATCGAGAAATTATATACAATGGAGGTATGCTTTGTCTCCTATCAAGAAATATGATAGAGGCGTCGACTCTTCCGACTATGTCTTAGCTTTCAACTCCATCATCTGAGCCAATCAATTATCCAACAATGCTAAGTGGCTCTTGTTCCCCTCCACCCTGACTGAATCGGCCTCACGTAGCTTCCTAAATCTATGTACTGACATTATCCATTCTTGGGCAAAGTTTTTCACTAATTCTAAAACCTAACTCTTTTCCTCGCAAATAAAAACCATGATGGCCATCGAATTATGCAATATACGAAAATGACCGAACAAGTCACTTTTCTCCTACGTCAATTGCTTCAACAAGGAGTCAACTCGTGCAATGTGGAGAACATGGGTAGCCTAGTTATCATCCTTTGCTCCGGGGTGTAATATTATTCCAAAATATGAAAGAACAACAGAAGTAATATGCTTTATCCTTGATGGACTTCTTTCAAAGAACATATGGCGTTATGTGTGTGGAGGAAGATGACTTGTCTAATAGTGACAAAGAGGGTAGGGCTGGCAATAAGTGCAATTTACATGACGAGAGCGATTGGAGGAAAAATGGTCGTCATGAGCACATCAAAAGGACAACTGCCAATTGTATCCCAAATATGAAAACTATGCCTCGTTAAATTGCGATATAGAAACCATCTATCTTGCCACAAAGGGTAATGCACTATATCAAATGCGTTTCCCCCCCGCTCAGGGGAAAATGAGATTCCCCACGATAATAATAAATATAATGAGTTCCATCAATTCAATAAGCATACCACCAATGACTGTCATTACCTTAAAGATAAGATAGAGCTGTTAATTCATGAAGATGTACTTGTGAAATATGTGAGAAAATAGGTTAAACTAAGAAATGAGCATCAAATTCTTCCGGCATTACCTCATGGTGAGATGGAAACAATGTTCCATAATCCATACCAAAATCTTATTTATCGACAACAGGTCACACAAGGCCAAGAGCAGCAACGGTTCCCAGGCTAGATATAGAGAGGAGCTCACCCTAGCAAATCAGATACATTCTATAAAGCTCCAAGCCCTAAAATAACTAAGAGTGGAGGAAGATAATGCTGACATTACATTTTCAACTAAAACTAAGAAAGGTGTCGACTATCCTTGTCATGACCCCACGGTCACCTCGATCAACATTGCTAGCACCAAAAGTACATCGGATCTCCATTGACGAGGGTAGCTCAGTTAATGTCATGTTTAAAATTGTATTCAGTCAAATGAAGCTCCCACCATCCAGACTTACTCAATGTGCTTTATCCATTCATGGCTTTGGTGAGGTGAGAGTCATCCCTTTAGGTTTGACTTCGCATGTAGTCACCTTCGATGAGGAATCCTACTTTGCCAAAACATCAGTAAATTTTAGAGTAGTGGATTGACTATTTACTTACAACATTCTTATAGATAGATGGGCACTGGCTGATCTGGACGCAATCATAGCATATAAACGACTCACCATTTAGTTCCCCATCAAGAGGTTATCGGCTCCATCTATAACAATCAGTAGGCCACCAGGGACCACTACAATATCTTCCAATATCTACCTAAGAAAGAAGTACTCTTTCTCTAACAAGAGGCAACAATCATCTGTAATGACCAACTTGAGTTGGTATGAGAACACTTTGGTTCTCTTTCCAGTGTAGATAATGAGTCTACTTCACCCCCTCCTCCTAAGAGAGTGTGAGAGCCACACAATGGTCCAACTCATGCCAGGGCCAGCAATCATATGGAAACATCTGAGAGGGTGAGCGAAACACTCTAGGTTCCTTCTAATGTCAAAATCCTCATTTAAGAAATAGCGAATACATGCCGATTTAGTAAGCCCATCCTTAAGAGAACACGAGAGCCATGCAATGCTTTCGTTTGCATTGGAGCTAAAAATATTTTAGATCAAATCTCCTTGACTATACCAAATAGGACCGAAATCTCATCATTACCTAGAATAGGCAGGTCCATCCCCATTGGAAAGAGGGAACAAGTAACACAATATAAACTTTCCTATTAACAGCAGTGGACTCATCTGTAAGATCCATGGGTTGTCAGAGCTACCGTACTCATGCACATGCATTCGTCCAAGCCAATGATCTCATCAAAAACATGGTTTATGCCCTGGATTAGTGTGAACTAGATATCAGTACGAGAAGAAACAATGATGACCATTTGAACTCCCGCATGAGGGACATTAGCCTAGATGGTGGTCCCGCTACCCCCACTTCAATCTATAATGATAGATAATGGCAACTCTAGTAAGATCGTCCAAATCGGCATGGAAATAGATAAGGATAAAGCAAATCTTATAGTTTTACTAAAGCAAAGAGTTGATGTGTTCACATGGGGACATGAGGATATGATTAGCACAGATCCCACTGTCATATGCCATGCCCTACCAAAGCTTACCTCGTCTACCTAATGAAAAGACCGCTCAATCCAGAGAGATCAAAGCATTAAAAGAATAAGTAGAGAAGCTTCTCCTCGATAATTTCATCAAATAATCTAAATACCAATTATGGATGGTAATGATGTACTGGTTCAAAATTCCAATATGACTTGGAGAACGTGCATTGAGTTTTGAACCTCAACATAACATGTCTAAAAGATTGCTTCCCTCTGTAGCATATAAACCAGCTCATGGATGCGACTAGCGGTTATGAACTAACATTTATGAATGCCTACTTTAAGTATAATCAAGTTTCCATGAATGGTCCCGATTAAGAGCATGTGTTGTTTATAATATAAAAAGATCCTACTATTATAGGGCAATGTTGTTCGGTCTGTAAAACGTAGGTCAACCTAACACCGTCTCATATAAAAGATATTTGCAGAATAAATCAAAAAGTCGATGGAGGTCTATATTGACGATATGCTGGACAAATTCGAGAATGCGGGTGGATATGTTTATAATCTTGCTAAAACCTTTGGCATCCTTTACAAATATAACATGAAGCTAAACCTTAAGAAGTTATCTTTTATGGTTTGCTTTAGTAAGTTCTAAGGATACTTTGTAAGAACCAAAGAAATCGAGGAAAATTCCCACAAAATTCAAGCCCTATAAGATAGGTACATCTTTCGCACCATCAAGGAAGTATAAAGCCTGAATGGGATGGTCACCGCATTCAGCAGCTTCATATATCGATCGACTGATAGTGTCCTTCTCTTTATACTCATAAAGAAAGGAAAGTCATTTACATGGACCGACCAGTGCACGAAGGCATTTAAAGAATGTAAACATCACTTGGCATCTCCCCCATATCTCTAAATCCATAAATGAAAAAGATCTCTACATGTACCTCGAAGTCACTAACCATATGATTTGCGTTGCCATAAATTTGGTTTTGTCACAAACGAAGCCTAGTATAAACATAGCTTGGGCAGTCCTAGGATGGAAAAAAAAATCAAAATTGAAGTGATCTACTCCTCGTTGGTCATTAATCAAACCACCGAGCATTCCAAGTAAAGGGAAAAACTCTGCCCTTATATGTCGCTAAAGCCAAGAAGCTCACTAGCACCTACTTTGACTTCATCCTAGGGAAAACATGTAGGGAAAAGAATGCTAAGGCCGACCTCCATGAAGCGGTCAGAAACCCTGAGGATACCAACACTTGGGTCTCGTTGGAAGTCCAGTTTACTCCATGTTTCAAGCAAGGGGAAATTTCAATAAAAATCAACGATAAGCAACAAAATAGTTGCGTGACCCTGCTTTTGAAACACCTGGTGACTGAAGAACTACTTAGTAAATGAAAGAAAGTCAAAAAAATCCTTTATTGGGCACCGAACTACCTAATTAAGGACGGTAAGTTCTACCAGAAGGGCTACTCCACCCTCTTCCAACATTGTGTCACCAAGGAAGAAGCTGTCGAATCCCTAAAGAACTGCACGAGAGATTCCAAGGGAAAATTTCAAGGGGCAAAGCCTAGCCATAAAGGCAGCTAAATAAGGGTATTGTAGGTTCACAGTGATCGAAGAATCCATAAATTATGTACAAAGGTGTGGTTATTATCGGTTTCTATTGGTTTGCTAAGATTCCCAGAGCTTCCCTATTTATAACTCTTATGACCACACAATGTCCGATCGACACATGCAGGGTTGACCTGATCGGAAAGCTCTCAAATGTGGAGTGGAGATATAATCTTGCCATGGTTACCATCAGCAACTTCACTAAATGTGGCGAAGCAGAACAACGTATTGGGATCACTATTCCCAAAATCGTTAACCTAATAACTAAGAACATCGTTTGTAGTTTTGGCCTCTCAAAAAGATCATTACTAACAATAACATATAGTTTGAATGGCCCGCTCTTAGAATTTTGTGGAAGGAATGGAATCAAGAAATGTTTTTCATCTGTCGCCCGACCTTAAGCAAATTGGCTATTTGAAGCGGTCATCAAGACCACCAAGTCAATCTTAAAGAAGTACCTCACTAAAGCCAAGGGGAATTGGGCCGAAGACGTGCGGCTTATACTCTGGCCATATTAAACTTCAAAACGAACTTCGCTTCGACATTTATGATTCTCTCTGATCTATGGGTATGAAGCAATGTTAACCATAGAGGTGGCCATCTCACGACTGAGCCCTGACCTTAATGAAAAGAGAGCATAAGAGAAGCTTCATATAGAAGCCTATAAAAGGAAAATTGTGAAATAGTAAAACACCAAGGTTAAGGTGTGGAATTTCACTGTAAATGACCTCATCCTATGGTGGGTATTCACAATCACAAAGAACAACACTAATGGGGTTTTAGGACCTAATTGGGAGGGACCATGTGTAATCAACGCCACCCTAGTCAATGAAACACATTGCCTTACCCATCTAGATGATACTAATATCCCCTTGACATGGAATCCAGACACCTCCAGGCCTATTATATTTAATTACCCCATTGTAAGCGATTATGAAGTGAAAAAAACATATACGTCGTGCTATAAGATGTTCAACTTTAGTAATGTCTTTTTTGTATAAAATAAACAGGTTCAGTAACATCCCTAACTTCAATACCTAAAAATGAATGTTAATAATGATGCAGTAACCACCAGAATTATTTTCCAACGACAAAGTGAGATTAGTATATTTTCATAACATTAAGTAAACAAAGGATCTAAATAAATTTCATTGCATATATTTGTCATTACATTCTATAAATCCAAATACCCGCCTTCCTAGGGGTACAGTATAATAAACTTAAATACAAGTGTCGTGCCGGCATATAAAGACGCTGACACGAATAATTAACCAGTTATAAACTATGGTTGTACAACCGCTGAATGTAGAAACAACTTTTTTTAGCTAGAATCCTCCTCCTTCATGTTCTGTTGCCATATTTGTCCTCTAATGATAACCTGTCATTTATAAAGTCAACCTACTCGGATGAGTATCCATGAAATTAGGGGAAATAATATAAACACGGATCAGACATAAAGCTTCATGTGAGCAAAACTTACCCTTAACAAACACATAGTGAAACCATGTCGCTATAGCATGGAACATGTTTTTCCTTCACATAGACATCATAGTAATTACATCATATCATGTAAACAATCATCTATAGCATAACATCCATGTATCATCATTTCAATAATAAGTAAACCATATACATAAAATCTTATTATGAGACAAGTCATACACCTATCATTCACATTTACACACATCACCAAATCTCCTATTTATTTGTCAGTAAAAAAAATATCATCGATTATTTAGTGATTACCTCCCAAGGCCTTCCTATCACTAATTTTGTATTTTCCCAAACAAGTTCAGTTGATGAAATGGCCACTCATTCCACCATAGAAGCCATCCTGACTAATGCCACCCTGAAACTCTTAAGAGGTTGAATGTAAGTATCATGAATACATTCGAGAAATTGTCCTTACTAAGTGTCAATATCCCCTCTTAGTCTTGAAACCCCTTCATTTCACGTTGGTGGTTCATTTATAACTCCACCCTAATATTTTTGCACCATGCTATGAACTTACTTTGAAGTTCAACTTAACTGAATTGAACCTAGAGACTTCCAAAGCCGTGGCACTCTACTATATACCGTTGAATTTTAGAAATCATTAGTTTGACACCTCTATCATTCAATAACTCCATGCGTCAGTACATCTTATAATCTTGGTCTTTCAATTATTTCTTTTGTACACTACACATTCTTTATGTACAAAATTTTATGTTTAATTTAAATGATGGAACTATAATTTCTTAGCTTCCATAAGCTTACTCCATTTAAAAGTTCAAATAAGTTAACACAAACTTATAATTTTTCCTTTACAATTTCATTCCTATGAAATTCAAAACCCACATCTTGGGAATCACCTTCCAAAATGTCAATAAAAACTTAATTGGTTTATTTAAAGAATTCATCTTTACTAGTTATCACAAGCATAATTTAGTATATATTAAGTTTCAATGCTTACATAGTTTTCACATGCCACAATTACAATGCTATTGAAATCCATAGCAATCGCAACACATAGCTATCATAATCTATAGCTATCGTAATCTATAGCTATCGCGTGCGAAGTGGAAAATCCATAATTAAATGAAAATGATGTTTTGCCTTAGTAAAGCATTATCTTTTTACCTAACCTATACATATGTCATTTATTTACTAGTCGCTTTCGTTTTACATCAATGATTCCTAAATATAGTCAAAAATTAAATTCCATTTATTAATTATTTCGTTAATTATGTTTTTAATTAAGGTACATTTTTTCTTAGCCAATTAATTCATATTAAACCATAAATTAATGGGAAAATTCTTAAAAATTCACTAAAATTCTAAGACATCCTTTTCTTCCTTTAGCAGAAATTTCAAAACCAAAGATTTAATTTTGTCAATTTTAAATATTAATTTACATCTGAATTTAACTATTTCTACTAAAATTCAGAAAAAATTATTTCTTCATCCAAAAATTACTAAATCAAAGATCCCTCTCTATTTTATCATCAAAACGTCATACTAAATTTTCATGACATATATATATATATATATAGACACACACGCACACATATACATATATATATGATCAAACCGTGTTTTACCCTAAAACATGACAAAATCCCCTTCATTTAAATCATAAAGCATATTCAAAGTCATATCTAATCATTCAAACATATTTATCAACATTAATATCATCCCAGAAAAAATCAAATCTGAATTTAACCATTTCTTCCTTTGCAAGTTCTTCTCTATTCAAATATTATTTTGATTACCTTATTATAGTGCATATAATTATTTCTCATTCACGTATTTAAATTGATTCTTATTATATATGATTGAGTTAAATTACATGCAGATAGCTAAATAAAGATCTCTTATATTCAATCCCCTTGCCAAATTTATTTCCCTCAATATATATATATATATACATATATATATATATATATACATACACACACACAGAGACACACATACATATACATATATGTATATATTCTTTATTCGAATGTTTACATTTCCCCTTTATACACACTTTTGAATTTAGTTACCTTTAATATAACATCTCCTCTATACAAATATTAAATCTTCTGCTTACATGTTTACAACCGAATTTATAACCGACCTGTTAGCACCAGAATTGATCACTAACACCCTTGAGTTGAGTTATGTAGAGAGATTAATGAAGAGAGTAAATTCGAACTGAAAAATA
Organism: Allium cepa; assembly: GCA_030765085.1. Taxonomy (NCBI): domain Eukaryota; kingdom Viridiplantae; phylum Streptophyta; class Magnoliopsida; order Asparagales; family Amaryllidaceae; genus Allium; species Allium cepa. The sequence goes on from CM060931.1 coordinate 891,565,937, forward strand.
GTGTAATTAAATGCAAAAAGAACAATAAAAACGAGAACACCAAATTTATAGTGGTTCGGCTAATTGCCTACGACCACTTTGAATAAAATCTTTTTTGCTTACTCAATCACTTAAATACTGGTACAATCTGTAAACCAATCATTTGAATACAAGTTTGAATCAAAAAGAGGAGAGTATCAAAAATGACAGGGTCTCCCTAGTGTTCTCGGAAAAAAGATCTCTTTCACTGTGCCCCTGCCCTCCTATTTATAGATGAAGATAGGCTGGACTCCCTGCGCAAGCCTCAAGGCCGAGGTGACATGGCCCATATAGGGTGATCTCGAGCTGGCCGGTCCATTCTTGCCGAACCATACCTAAATGCCAAAACATGTCGACTGCATCAAACCCATATATCTTCAAGGTCTTCTTGGTCAGAAGCTTGTGTAGTGCTAACGATAATATCTTCAACTATTGTTTTGTAGCCAGGTCAAGGTGTCGGGTAACATTTGCCCCCCCCCCCAAAGTGTGTCAGGTGAAGCAACACAACACGCTTTGAATCTGCCAGTATTCCTTGTTTCCAGAAAGAAATCCATCGTGTTTCCTGAATAGTCACCATCCTTCAATTTTATCCTTCCAAAGTGTCATATCCTTCTTTGTTCATCGTGATGCTTGGTTGATTCCCAATATTATAAATCTAGGGTTATAGTTCATCAATGGCCATCCGTGTCTGGCGCTACAGAGCTTCGGCCATCTGATCCACTTTTCTTAATAACCCTAAGTGAGTATTCAATTTTTGTTGATTTCAAGAAGTCGAATTTTTTCGAATGTACACATGCTTGTTCGGGTACATGTTCTTGCCATTAGCTCTCGGATGCATTTTATATGCTCATAAGTTGTTACTAGTTCCATCTATTTTGATTGCAATTCAATTGCGATTCCCTGTTTGTATTTTCTGTGAAATAAGGGTTGTAATCAACCACTTGATGAGAGCGGACTTCAAGCTCTACATGGATGACGACCTCGGAGCAGTAAGCAAGGGCGAATGGAGTGCGGCCAGTCATGGACTCATGGGTAATTCTATAAGCCCATAATGCTTTTGGGAGTTCACAACGCATTTGTCTCTAGCCTTTTTCAAACCTCTCTTCAGTACAGACTTTATGATTTTGCTCACAGCTTCAACCTGTCTGTTAACGCTAAAATTTGAACGCTAACACCCCGGTGTGTAAAGTGTAGTCGTGAAAGCACCACCCGATGATTCGGGAACAGAGTATAAGCAGAAAACCACAGAAAAAGCAATGAATAACAACGATTTTATAGTGGTTCGGCTCAATAGTTTGCCTACGTCCACTCTGAATATCTTTATTGATGATTTCGTTACAAGTTGATACAATTCTTCCCAAGTACAATACACTTTAAACTACTAAACACTTTGAATGAGTAGCTTAAACTTCAATGTAAGTGAAGGTCCTCAAATCCATGTCGGATGCATGAGATTTCTTCTTGAAGTTGTTAATAGCGTTCTACGTGTCTTGAAAGCTTTGGGTGTTGAGTTAGTTTGGAATGTAGCAGAGTATCGGTGTTTGAAAAGAATGAGCCAAAAGTCCTTTGAACGTTGGAGGTGGTTGCGTATTTATAGGTGTGATCCTGGGCAGTAGTTTTTCTCTCAAGTCATGAGTCGTGCACGACTCATCTAGAGTCGTAATTCGCGCTCGACTCAAGGTACAAGAGTCAGCAGGCAGTGGGGTAAGTGAAGTGGTTCTGAGCTTTTCTTCGTTCATCTGGATATAAGTCCTAACTCGTTCGCGAGTGAAGAGGTCATGGTTTAAAGTGAGGCAGCACTTAAATCTTGGCTCTGCGGTTTTAGGTCGTAACATCTTTAAGTCGTGGACTTTCTTAAGTCGTGACATTCCCTAAGTCACTTAGGTCTTAATCCTATTAGGTCGTTAGCTCCTTAACTCGTAAGCTTCCCCTGAGACATGACATATCTTAAGTCGTAGAGGCTTTAAGTCGCGGGTTTCTCTGAGATGTGAGTCGCTTTGTTTTCCTAAGTCGTTTACGACTCATGCTACGTCGTAAGTCATAGACAGCTTTAGGTCGTTAACTTATTTCCTTCTTGAGTCGTGCCATCTCTTAAGCCGCAGACTTCCTTAAGTCGTCTGGACCTTAGCTCGTTAGGTCGTGGAGACCCTAAGTCGTGTACCCTCCTTGATCCATTGAGTCGATGTCTCCCTTGAGTCGTTGAGTTGGCCATTTCTTTAACACGTTAAACTGTTAGGTCGTACCATTCATAAGTCATTCATGCTTTGTCTTGCTAAATCGTCACGCATCTTAAGTCGTGAGGTTTGCTAAGCCGTAGATTTACCTTGATCCGTTAAGTATCTTATGTCGTAAATCGTCCCAGGCCTTAACTCGTTGTCTTAACGGGGTTAACATTTGCCCCTCGAAGCACACGCCTAAGTCGTAGGTCGTGTGCTTCGACTTACCTTAACTCGCTTGTGCTGCTTCAAGTTCCGCTGTCTTGGTGTATAAAAGACTTGAGTCTTTTCTCTTATTTCTTTCTTCTCATTATCAATCTCCTAAGTCGTATCCGCCATTAGCTTATCTCCGAGCTTCCTGCGGCGATCCTGACTTGATTCTCTTTCAACCACCTTTAGCTTCACATCACGTAAGCAATTTTCCCATTTTCTAATTGCTGATCATCATTGTCAATTTTTGAGCTCTGTCTTCCGTCTTTGATTCCCCCCTTTAACTGTGCGAGTATTGTTGCATTGGTCATCGAAGAACTCAAAGTTTGTTTGATTTGACTTAAGACGACTCGTGATTTGTGGCGATTCGGTGGTGTGGAAGAACTGGGGTTGTTGTTGATTGAGAGGTTATTGGGCTAACGGTTCAAGACGATGAGGAGTTTCTGATTGGATGGGGGGTTTGTCGATTGGGTGAAGTGAGATACTAAATTGGATACGACCCAGCATTTTTGGGCAAGTTATAACCTTCCGCGACTTAACGAGCTACGACATGAGCTTTGAGTTGCGGCCGATCTAGGACTTAGAGAAATTCCCATTTCTTTGAAACGAATCCCTTCTTCCTTACCATGCTTTACGACTTATAGGACCAATGATTTTAAGGAGCCAACGACTTAACTTGCAGGAAATCTTTAAGTCATGGGCGACTTAACCTTTAGGTCGTGGACGACTTATCCCTTAGGTCGTGGACGACTCAGCACATGGACAATCTTTTACTGTCGAATTGTTTCCTAAGCAAATTTCATACCTCTGTTAGATTGTGAACGACTTAGGGTTTAATGGGTTTTTGGACTGTGACTAAATGGCTCGAACAAAAATTTGTAAACTTCAAGATGTCGACAAAACTTGATTGTACTTCCAATTTGAATTGCCAGAATATACTGCTCGAACTCTGTTGCGTTTATTTATAGATTATTCTAACTTTAATGCTATCAACCTGTTGAACACAACACTTGCAGAAAAATGGGACAAACATACTGCCATCGACTGCCCATGTCAAATGACAGATTAGTTAATAACAGATAATTAACTCAAATAAATTGTGTGAACGAAGTGCTTTCATCAATTTCAAGTAAAATATTAAAGCAACACTGAAATTGTCAATTGAAACTGACCAGCCTGCACTAATATTATGCTTGAACTTTATATTAACAAGTTCTGAAATTGTGTAATCGATCAATCATCGACTAGTTTAATTCCAGTTATATTTACTTGCTATTTTTATTATTTTTGCACGACACTTCACACTTTTAGGAAACGTGCACCTTCACATTTGAATATCCAGTTGCTTGTGTAGAATGACTTCTCAGAAAGAAGATACAACGGTTCAGACTGGAGAGGCAACTGTTATTCCGACTCCACTAGTCAATCCTCCCGAAAGAGCCTCTTCTACTTTATCGTACAGAGTTTTTCGCCAATTGTGCGCTCAGTTCGGCATTGCTGAATCAGATGCCATTCTTCCCGAGAGAAGTAACACTGCTGACATAGCACCCCCTGGCTTTGTAACGGTCAATCGACAAATGTGCCTGAGTGGGGGCATTCCTCCTTTCAATGATTTTCTCCAACAACTTCTTCGTCAATTGGCCATCGCCCCATCCCAATTACACCCCAATGGTTATGCCATTTTAATGGGGTTGTGTGTACTGTTCAGGAGGATGCTTGATCGATTCCCAAGCTTTGACAAGATTCGCTTCCTATGCTCTTTCACCAGGACTAAAGATCACCCCTCTATTAATGTCGTTAGAAGTGCTCGAAATCGTAAATTGATCATCGGTCTTCCTGACAGCGCTCATGGGTTTTTGACTCAATTTTTCTATGTTCGTTGCCCCCCGGGGTTTTATGCTGTGTGGAGAGAAGGAAGTAGGATCATCTACCTTTTGCTCTTCTATATTCTGAATTTTTTGAAGTTCAAATTGCCAAGTGTTAACTTCATCATCATTTTTTTTTATTTCAGCGCTCCCCCCTCCTTGTAAAGATCCCAGTTACAAGCCAACTCTGGAGAGGCTTGTAGCCGTTCCGGTTGAAGAGCGGGATATGAAATTTTTTCTGAACGACGAATTCCTTCACCAATTCGGACTTCTTCACCCTTCTCGCTCCACACACCCCTGCGAGGTTACAGACTCCCCACCTAAAGCATCAGATGCCCTGGTTTCTACAGACACATCCATACCAAAAGGACCTGCTCCTGAGGCTTCGCTAGTGAAGTGCTCCACTTCTGTTGATGTTGAGGGGCCATCTGTCGAACTTGCCCCGGTTATTGAGGAAGAAGAGCCCCAAGGATCTCCCCGACTGTCACAGAAATCTGGCGAAGAGGCCGGAAAAACTAGCCTTGCCAAGCAGAGCAGGGACGAAACTTTCGAAGGGCTGAGCGACCTCTTTGCCACCTCGCAAGAGATCTTTAAAGATGATCCTACCACTACCGGGGTTTCTTCTTCATTAGTTGAAGCGACTTCTATCCTGCAACAGACTCCGTCGACTCAAGAGTTGACGCTAACTATTACACCCACAACCACTCCTCAATTAAAGAGCGGTTCGTAGTTTGATGCGCGTAGTTTGCACGTCACACACACTTAGAATTTTTTCGGCACTTTTATGCTTCTGAATTTTTGTACTTTGAAGAATTCTAAGATTTAGCTCTTTTTTATTTCAGATCCTCCGATGGGGCGCATCGGATCCTACTATGATGATTTCCAGCGCTACGGGAGGCGTAGCCAGTATGATTACAGGCGTTACTTCCCCTCTTACAGAGAATCTGATGAAGAAAGAGCCGCTCGAAAGGCTCAAGAAAAGAGGGCTCAAGAGGAGCGTTATCAAAGAAGAGAGAGGGAAGAGCGCCACGATTCTTCGCTGAGAGGCGATGATTCCCATAAAAGAAAATCCCATGATTACAGAGGAAAAAGTCATATGGTTGAAGATTCGAGCAAGCGAGCCCGACATGGTGAGAAGCACACCTCTACAACTCCTGAAAAGGTTACTGCCCCTGCCTCGCTTGATATTTCTTCCGGCTCTCCCACTCTCGGAAAGACAGACATCCAAACAATAATTAGTAGGCCCAAATTCCAAGTCGGACCGGGTCCGGCCACTTTGCAGAGTCGGTTTCCACAGTGGTGTCTGAAGGGAGTAAGGTTTGATCTTGACTTGGTCCCCATTGACAAGTCTGCTATGTTACGAAACCTCGATGCCATCAAGCTTGATATTGAGAGGATGTCGAACTGGCAAAAACTAGTTGACGAGCTCCAAAGGGTTAATCGTGCGAACATAGAGGCCATGCTCACTATGGAAAACGATAAAGCTGAGTGGCAAAAAGTTCTTGAGCAACATGACACTGAGATTAGGAGCATTGCTTCTTATAATAAAGAGCTTGAAGCAAAAGTTGAAGAATTGAAACAAGAGCTTGCTGCTTCCTCTACTTCCTATTCTCAAAAAGAAGAAGTGCTCCTAAAACAAGTGAGAGATGCTCATGCCAGCCAAAGGGATGCCGAAGACAGGCTTGAAGTGCAGAAAAGAATTAGTGAGGGCTTTGTTGCTGATATTGAAGAGCTTCGGAAGAAGAACAGCTCCCAAGAGGTAGAGATTCAAATGCTTAAGCTTTAACTTTCTAAAGCTGAAATGGAGCGTGATGAGGCCGTTGCCGGCAAAATTGCAGCTGAAGAATCTCACGAGGCAACAAGGGCCAACATCAGCTCAACATTATTTGATTTCTATCTGCATAGCATCTTGGGGCGCGGTAGCCTCGCCTTTCTAGGCCCCAAGTATGAAATTACACTAGCTGAAGTTTGGGAGGCCGCACTCGATATGCTCGGTGGTAGCGGCGCAGGCTATGCTGAGTCAGCTCTTGAGGAGCACTATCTTGATGATGATGCTCGTGCCGCTCTCGCTAGGGGGAGAGAACAGCTTGCAAAATTAAGGGCCGAAACAGCGGTAGGAGAATATTCAGGAAAAATCACCTCAACTGCTCCAATTCAACCTTCTCCTTCAGCCGAAATTGACATTATCGGTTCTAGTTCTCATTCCCCATCTCCTACTAAAGTTACCACTGATATCACAAGCATACAAGGTGGAGATGAAGGCGGCGAGAGTGCCGAGGCACAGGCTTACGAAGTTGACGTCAAGGAACCGACTTCTTCAGGTAACCCTACTGACAATCTTGCCCAAGTAGACTGCTCATCTGTTTCTTACGAACTTGATGAGCTTTTTGACTACTTCTTGAATCTCAGCGAGCCATTGTCTCCTCTTTTTACTGACTTGAACTTTTTTCCTTATACAGAGAAAACGTCGGGCATTGTTCAGGCTTCTCCTCCTCCAATTATTCCTTCCCCGCCTCTTAAGGTCACTCCTCCTTCTGCCTCGCAACCCGGGTCACAAGAGGAGCAAATAGAAGCTCTTCACGGCTTAGATGATCCCGTTGCTTCTCAAGATCCGAAAGGAGAAGAAACTGAAGGAAGCGAGAGGACTCCAGAACCAACTGGCTCCGACGCTGAACCGTTATCCAAACTTCTTTCTCCAGGGAGTGGGTCTTCCTCCAAGAAGAGAGGAAAGCAGGGAGTTTCCAAGAAGAAGAAGAAGAAGAAGGGATCTTTAACTGGCGAAGAAGAGACGGAAGAAAGTCCGACCGAGCCCCTTTCTCCTTCATCCCCTACTCTTACAAGCCGTCCTAAAAAGTTGGTCATTCGCCCAGGTGTGGGCTCAAAAGGTGGGGGAAGAAGAAATGATGGCTCTGGTTCTGTGGCTTTCATATCGCTTTTTGCCTTTTTTGCATGTACCGATCGGAAATTGTGCGGGTACCGGCCCTCCGCTTTTCTTTTGCTTTTTACTTTGGGACCTGTACCTGTATAAAATTCTAATAGTGTTGAATAAAATGATTCTTTTCCTTTGTACAAACTTCTGTCTGTATCTGAGAATGCATTTATGATTCATTTTTGTACAAGTTTCTTTGTACGATATTGCAATGCGATATTGAAGTGAGCTTGTGGTATATATTGTTTGAGCGCAATTTTACCGATGTAGTTATACCATGTTGCCCCTATACCATAAGCTCATTGTAATATTTTATTTTATGAGGAACTTGTACATTTATTTTTTAGAGAATAATTATTCCACATTTGGAGGAATATTATTTCATTTAAAAAAAAAGTACAAACAAGTTTCTATGCTTCATCCTTCGAAGATATCACTTTTTACTTTGTGCATATACACATTTTACTGAATGAAATCTTCTATGTGGTAAAGCGGATATTTGAAACGTACTTCAACTTCTTTTTGAGGAAGAGAATTTTCTAGAATAAGTAATTCATTCTTCCTTTGGAAGTTAAAGTGTGCCTTTGATGAGGATTTTTTTTTTTACTTTGAAAAGTTGCTCCTCTGAGGAAGACTCTTTCACGTTTCAACACCTGGAAGTTTTATTTCAATCTTGGTGAAACGTGTGTCTCCGAAGAGGTCTTTCTGCTTGATTGTGCCTCCGGGAGGAGGTCTTTTCCTTTCGGCCTCTGGGAAGAGGTCTTTCTGTCTTATTGTGCCTCTGAGAAGAGGTCTTTTTGTTTCTGCCCCTTGGGAGAGGCTTTCTTTTTTTTATATTTCAACTTTGGTGAAGTGAAACTCCGAAGAGTGGCTGTTGCACTTCAACTCTTGGTGAAATGTGCCTCCGAAGAGGTCTTTATTTTGTTTTGCATTTCAACTCTGGTGAAGTGAAACTCCGAAGAGCGGTTGTTGCACTTCAACTCCTGGTGAAATGTGCCTCCGAAGAGGTCTTTATTTTGTTTTGCATTTCAACTCTGGTGAAGTGAAACTCCGAAGAGCGGCTGTCGCACTTCAACTCATGGTGAAATGGGCCTCCGAAGAGGGCTTTTATTGCCTGGAAGTTACTCTCTCATGGTTGGAGGGTCATGACTCCTCCAATCTTTTTTGTTGAGTAGAGAACTTTCTTTTTTGCGGCGTACGCCTCTTTAGAGGTCTTTATCCTCCGAAGAGTTGTGCCTCCGAAGAGGGCTTGTGCCTCCGAAGAGGGCTTTAGTTGTTCCTTGTCTACTTGCTTATGGCTTTTCAGCGATCCTCCGTTTTTCTTTTCAAGCTCACACTCCCTTCTCTTACAAGTAGTTTGTTTAATCCAAAGAAGTGTACTTCATTGTTAGGCAAGTTCACGAGAACGGGCATAAGCTTCTTAATTGGATGTTTGTTTGTTCAAACGATCTCAATTTATGTGCAATGGCCCGTTTCCGGCGAAATCATTGGCCGTTCAATTGAAGCACTTCTTATCTAGGATTTGAATTCGGGGCTTTTGTGACTCGAAATTTGTTTGTTGAATGATAACCAGAATCACTTGGTCTTGTAATGTGCAAGTTTTATTTTCATTGTCTGCAAAAATTTAAATCGACATTTCAGCAATACATTTAATGTACTTTTCATATCGAAAATATAGCAAACATGTAATAATAATAAGAAACACAAGATTTATAGTGGTTCGGCCAAGAATTTGGGCCTACATCCACTTTATAGTCTTTCATTATTCACTTGCATCGGTTTTACAATTGCTTTCAATTACAAGAATCATACATTCATAATTCTTTTTACAATATTTCAACAAAGCTATCAAGTAAAGTATGGACGCAAGTGATTGCTGTTCCAAGCTCTTGGAATTTGATCTCCTTCGACAGTAATGAGTTTGAATGTGCCGTCAAGAAGCTTCTGACCTATGACATATGGTCCTTCCCAATTTGGCCCAAACACACCTGTCGCTGTCATAATTCTCTTTAGGACTAGATCTCCAATCTCAAAGCTGCGTTGGCGAACTTTGGAATTGAAATGTCTGGCTATCCTTTCCTAATGAGATGCGATTCTGAGCTCAGCCTCTTCTCTTTTTCCATCAAGGAGATCTAGTGCTTCAAGCTGTAGTTTTTCATTCTCCGCTTGATTGAAATGGATTCTTCTATGTGAAGGGACCTCTGTTTCTACCGGAATCATTGCCTCTGATCCGTATGCCAATGAAAACGGAGTATGCCCAGTCGCAGTCTTATGGGTAGTTCTGTATGCCCATAGTGCTAGCGGTAGCTTATCAACCCAACCACCTTTTTCTCTTTCAAGTTGCTTCTTGATGGTTGACTTGATAATTTTATTTACTGCTTCCACCTGCCCGTTTGCCTGCGGATGAGCTTCTGCTGAGAAGCTTTTTCGGATTTTGAATCGTTTGCAAAAATCTTGGAATTCTTCACTTTCGAACTGAGTACCATTGTCTGTAATTATCTTTTGAGGCACACCATACCTGCAAATGATACTTTTAGTCACAAAACTTATCATCTTTTTAGAGGTGATAGTAGCCAGTGGTTCAGCTTCTGCCCATTTGGTAAAATAATCTACAGCCACAATGGCATATTTAATTCCAGATTTGGCAGTTGGTAACGGTCCTACAAGGTCTATCCCCCATATTGCAAACGGCCATGGACTGACCATCTGTGTGAGTTCAGTAGAAGGTGCTCTAGGAATTTTGGCGAATCTTTGGCATCTGTCACATTTTCGAGAATAGTCTGCTGCATCTCGATTAATTTCTGGCCAAAAATATCCGTATCGGAGAATCTTCTTTGCTAAAGTTTGACCACCTAAATGATCGCCACATTCTCCCCCATGTACCTCAGCTAGGATTGTTTTGGACTCTTCCCTAGATACACATCGAAGTAACGGCATTGAGAATCCCCGTCTGTATAATTGGCCATCCTGGACCATATAGCGAGAGGCTTTCCTCAGTAGCTTCTTTCGTTCTTTTGAATTTTCCGGTAAAGAGCCATTGAGCAGATATTCTGTTATTGGAGTCATCCATGATTCTTGCTCTTGAGACACGTTCATGATCCAATCAATATCCATCTCATCAATGCTTGGAGCCGACAGGACCTCCACTGGAGTCAACCCCAGAAATTGAGCTTCGCCTGTGCTAGATTACTTTGCGAGAGAATCTGCTTTCGTATTTTCTTCTCGAGGAATATGACTTATCATGTAATGATCGAAATCACCCAGGAGTTCCCAAGCCTTTAACAAGTAGGCGGGCAGATTTCCCCCTTTCGCTTGGAATTCCTTCTTGACTTGGCATACAATAAGCTGAGAATCACTGAAGATCTGTAATGCTCAGATGTTTAGTTCTTTAGCAATTCTTAAGCCAACGATAAGAGCCTCGTATTCTTCTTTATTGTTTGTTGAAGGAAATTCCAATCTCAGTGCATAGCATAATGACCGACCTTCAGGGGTCTCAAGTACAACTCCGGCTCCAGAACAGTAGTCATTTCTCGCGCCATCAACATATAACTTCCATTGGATTGGGGAATCATCGATTGTTTCCTCCTCACTGTTACCCTTATCTGTGAATTCTGCGATGAAATCCGCTAAAACTTGTCCGTTGATTGCTTTTTCGGGAATGATAAGTGATGTCATATTGACTGAGTTCAATGTTCCACTTTAGAAGACGACCCGAAGTCTCAGGGCGAAACAGGACTGCTTTAAAGGTTGATAAGTGAGGACTCTGATAGGATGAGCTTGGAAATATTGCCTCAACTTCCTTGATGCAATCAGTGGGCAATAGACGAGTTTTTCCAACTTGGAGTAATTCATCTCTGCCCCAGTGAGTCTTTTGCTGATATAGTAAACTGGATGTTGAATCCTCTTGTCTTCTCGTATCAGCGCTGCACTTAAAGCATGAGATGATACTGCCAAGTATATAAGAAGATCCTCACCATCGCCAAGCCTAGAAAGTATTGGAGGCGTTTCCATATGGCGAATCAATTCATCAAAGGCTTTTTGGCATTCGGGAGTCCAATCAAAGTTTTTCTTTCCTTTCTTTAGGGCGTCAAAGAATGGGATGCATTTATCAGTGGCTTTGGAAATGAACCAACTCAAGGCAGCGACTTTTCCATTGAGACTTTGCAATTCCTTCTTCGTTCTAGGAGCTTTGACTTCCTTTAAGGCGGTAATTTGAGCTGGAATAGCCTCAATGCCCCTAGCGCTCACGATGAAACCTAAGAACTTTCCGGATTCCACTCCAAATGAACATTTTAAAGGGTTAAGCTTCATTCCGTATTTTCGAAGGACTGCGAACATGTCTGCTAAGTGTTCTATGTGATCCACTGCTTTCTTAGAATTTACTAACATGTCATCGACTTAGACTTCCATAGTCTTGCCCAATTGCAGTTTGAACATAGCATTAACAAGTCTTTGGTAGGTTGCCCCCGCATTCTTCAGCCCGAAGGGCATAACTCTGTAGCAGTAAAGACCAACATCGGTGATAAAGCTCGTGTCCTCCTGATCTGGCTCATGCATCATGATCTGGTTATATCCGGAGTAGGCGTCCATAAAAGATAACAATTCGTGTCCCGCTGTTCCGTCTACCAGTTGATCGATCCTGGGTAACGGGAAGCAGTCTTTGGGGCAGGCCTTGTTTAGATCTGAAAAATCGATGCACACTCTCCATTTTCCGTTGGCTTTCTTAACCAGCACTGGATTTGAAACCCAATTCGGATAGGTAGATTCTTTGATAAAGTTATTCTCCATGAGCCGATCAACTTCTTCTTTTAATGCTGCTGACCTTTCTGGACCTTGAGTTCTCCTTTTCTGTTTCACAGGTGTAAATTTTGGATCAATATTCAGAGCGTGTGCTGCAACTTCTGGGGATATTCCGTACATATCGGCATAAGTCCAAGCAAAAACATCCAAATTTTCCTTTAAAAAAGATATTATGATATTCTGAATTGACACATTAAGTTGTGAACCCACATTCAACACCTTGTTTGGGTCCTTTGGGTCAACAGGTACTGGTACTGTCGTTTCCACTAGTACCACTCTATTCTCCCCTGCACTGGCTTTTCTAGGATCCATCTCTTTCCGTGCTCCGCTGTGCTCGCCAGTGCAGGGTCCGCCCTATAATTGCTACAAGGCTGGTTCTTTGATGCGGACTGGGGTTGCCGCATCCTTTCCCATTTCTCTTTTCCTTGTTTCTCGTAGCTCTGTCAGATAACACTCCCGCCCAGCATTTTGATCCCCTTTTATAACTCCCACTCCATTATCTATGGGGAATTTAATGGTGAGGCACCATGGGGCCAGAACAGCTTTGAATGCTGCGAGAGTTGGACGGCCAAGGAAAGCATTATAAGCAAAAATTCGTCGACAATCACAAAAGTTTGCTTGCGGTCTACTTTTCTTTCTCCCTCCCCAAGTTCTACAAGCAAATCAACAGTTCCTATCGGCTGTTTTGGCTCCCCAATGAAGCCATCGATTTTCTGCGACGAGGCTTGCACATCAGCCATAGGGATCTTCATTTGGTCGAATGTTTTCTTGAAGAGGATATTACAGGATGCGCCACAATTAATGAGAACTCTTCTGACAATAGCTGGCCCGATACCAGCCGAGATGACTAAGGGATCCAAGGTAGGAGCTTCAATACCTGTGGAATCCCTGGCTCTGAACACAATATCATCATTGAAAGTTTTTTGTTGCTTCAGGGGCGTAGCACCTTCCAAAACAAAGACATCTTCTTCGGCCGGTACATACTTCAAAGCTCGGGTATATCTTTCCATCTCACCCCAGCTCCTGCCTGCTGGGTGAGGTCCTCCCGTAATGACGTTGATAACAGGCCTTCCGGATTCATGCCCTGCAGTCTTCTCACTTGTCCTGGGTTGATGAGCAGGAGCTCGTTGCCCCTGACTAGACGAAGCGGGATTGCTGCTATTCTTTTCCACAAATTGCTGCAGCTTGTTTTCCCTTATCAATTCTTCAATCAAAATTTCCAATTGGCGGCATTCATCGGTATCATGACCGGGTTGATTATGGAAGCGGCAAAACTTCCCGCTTTGTACAGCTTTTTTCCCGGTTCTCAAAACGGGAGGTTTAGGATAATCGACAGAATCTTTAGTGGCAAGGTAAATGCGCTCTGGTGTATCTAATAAAGGGGTATATTCTGATGACTTGAAGGAACGAGGCTTCTTCAGATTTTTTTGTTTCTTCCCATCGTTATTTTCCCTTTTCTGTCCTACAGATTCATTCTTGCGTGGAGCAGCAATGTTATCTTCATCTTTTTCCAATACTGCCTTTACCGGTACAGGACGGCTTTCCAGGCATATGAACTCATCTGCTTTCTTGTAGAATTTTTCAAGGGAATTTGGTTCCTTCATGTTAAGCCATTTTCCAAATTCGCTCGACTTGTCGATGACCCTCATCAGATAGGTCAAGATCATCCGTGGTTCTGCATTGTCTACCTCGGCCAGCGCTATATTAAAGCGATTCAAGAAAGATCTGATAGTTTCCCCTGGATTCTGTTCTAAACTTGACAACGACATGATATCTTTGGCTTTTGAAGCATATAGTCTGAACTGCTCCTTGAATTTTCGGGTTAGGTCAGAAAACTGATCTATAGACCGAATTGGTAGCTTGGTGAACCAAAGCAGAGCTACACCTTCCAAATATACAGGAAAATATCGACACTTTATTTTATCAGAAGCTCTGGCACCTGTCATGTGCCAATCATACTTATACAAGAATTCGTTCGGATCACTTGTTCCTTTGTAAGATGGGATAGTTGGAGGGACGAACTTCCTTGGGAACTCAGCCTTTAAGATCCTTTCGGTAAACGGGGTTTTACATGGAGCGAAACCCCATTCCTTCTCGTCTTCATTCCTTTGCATGCTTTCTTTCATGATCTGTCAAACCATTTCAGAAAGATACCCCTCATCATTTCGAGCTTTAGATCCACCAACTTCAGGAAATGTCCGCTCAATGGGGCTGGCAGCCCTCTCAGGAATGTTTCTTTCTTCAGCCTCATGAATGTTGCCAGCAAAGTTCCTTTCATTACCCGTTGGTTGATGGTTTACCCCAAGCAAATCGTTCAACTTATTCAAAATTAGGGCATTTTGGGCATTCTGAGCCTCCAATTGTGCACTTTGGGCATTTATCTGCTGGTTCAGCCCTAAGATTACAGCATCCAACTCCGCTTTTGTAACCCCAACAGGTGGAGTGGCTTGATTAGGTACTGGGGAAGCGGAGGTTCCCTCTCGAACATTTCCAGATCTAACAGATCTACTCCTTCTCCCCGGAGCCATGATTTTAGATAAACTTCTAGTCTTCAGAGAGATTACTTCAACAAACTTTCGTGGAGCAATGATGATAATTCGCCTGAGTTCAATTCTCAGTGAAAGCACCAAAAATGTTAACGCTAAAATTTGAACGCTAACACCCCGGTGTGTAAAGTGTAGTCGTGAAAGCACCACCCGATGATTCGGGAACATAGTATAAGCAGAAAACCACAGAAAAAGCAATGAATAACAACGATTTTATAGTGGTTCGGCTCAATAGTTTGCCTACGTCCACTCTGAATATATTTATTGATGATTTCGTTACAAGTTGATACAATTCTTCCCAAGTACAATATACTTTGAACTACTAAACACTTTGAATGAGTAGCTTAAACTTCAATGTAAGTGAAGGTCCTCAAATCCATGTCGGATGCATGAGATTTCTTCTTGAAGTTGTTAATAGCGTTCTACGTGTCTTGAAAGCTTTGGGTGTTGAGTTAGTTTGTAATGTAGCAGAGTATCGATGTTTGAAAAGAATGAGCCAAAAGTCCTTTGAACGTTGGAGGTGGTTGCGTATTTATAGGTGTGATCCTGGGCAGTAGTTTTTCTCTCAAGTCATGAGTCGTGCACGACTCATCTAGAGTCGTAAGTCGCGCTCGACTCAAGGTCCAAGAGTCAGCAGGCAGTGGGGTAAGTGAAGTGGTTCTGAGCTTTTCTTCGTTCATCTGGATATAAGTCCTAACTCGTTCGCGAGTTAAGAGGTCACGGTTTAAAGTGAGGCAGCACTTAAATCTTGGCTATGCGGTTTTAGGTCGTAACGCCTTTAAGTCGTGGACTTTCTTAAGTCGTGACATTCCCTAAGTCACTTAGGTCTTAATCCTGTTAGGTCGTTAGCTCCTTAACTCGTAAGCTTCCCCTGAGACATGACATATCTTAAGTCGCAGAGGCTTTAAGTCGCGGGTTTCTCTGAGATGTGAGTCGCTTTTTTTTCCTAAGTCGTTTACGACTCATGCTAGGTCGTAAGTCATAAACAGCTTTAGGTCGTTAACTTATTTCCTTCTTGAGTCGTGCCATCTCTTAAGCCGCAGACTTCCTTAAGTCGTCTGGACCTTAGCTCGTTAGGTCGTGGAGACCCTAAGTCGTGTACCCTCCTTGATCCATTGAGTCGCTGTCACCCTTGAGTCATTGAGTTGGCCATTTCTTTAACACGTTAAACTGTTAGATCATACCATTCATAAGTCGTTCATGCTTTGTCTTGTTAAATCGTCACGGATCTTAAGTCGTGAGGTTTGCTAAGCCGTAGATTTCCCTTGATCCGTTAAGTATCTTATGTCGTAAATCGTCTCAGGCCTTAACTCGTTGTCTTAACGGGGTTAACACTGTCCATTTGCAGTTATAATAGATCATGAAAGGTCATAAGGACAGATGACCTTACGGACAATGAAGTTGATTATTTTCTACATCTTGGTCGTGGTTAAAAGTTCTTCATCTGCCCATTTGGTAAAGTAATCAACTGCTACGATGGTGGATATCGCACTACCTTTAGGATCGGCAAGAAGATGATTTCAATGCCCCCAAGTGGAAAACGGCTATGGACTAGCTATTTGAGTAATTTCCATTGGCGGGGTTCCTGGATTTTTTGCAAACATCTTGCACTCGTCGCATTATCTAGCATGATCAACCGCATCTGGATTGATAATTGGCCAGTAACAACTGTAGCAGAGTATTTTCTTTATCATAGTTTTCCATCTGATGTTATCACCGCATTATTCTCACAGACTTCGCTCAAGATATCATCATGGGCGATATACCAAAGCATGGGGAAGGATAACTCCTTTCTACACACGACTTCTTCTTGGATGATTTGGCATGAAGCTTTGAGGAGGATCTGGCTCTTTCCTTTCCTCTGTTCAGTAAGAATTCCACATTTTAGATAGTCTTTGATAGGTGTCAACCATGACACCTTTTCTAGCTCTGCTCCAAGACCTAGCCGATCTCCATCCGTCAATGCTTGGAATATTAAGTATTTCAACCGAAACAATGTATGTCTGTTGCGTGTCCCTAAAACTGGCCAGCTTGGCCTATGACTAGACTCATTTCATTTTGTTCGCTGAGTATGTGTGCAATTCTGCAATATGTGAAGTCGGCAAGTAGCTCTTGGACCTGGCCGAGATAAGGAGCAAGATAATGCCCCTTAGCAAGATCAACCTCCTTCACTTTGCATACTATCAATCAGGAATCACTAAAGATATGCAAAGTTTCCATACCAAATCCTCTAGCAATTTTTAGGCTGGCAGTCTAAGCTTTATAATACGCATCATTGTTTGTTATAGGGAAATCGAGTTTCAGGACGTAGCAGATTGGTTGTTCCTCGAGAGTTATTAACATGACTCCTGCGCCATAACATTGATCACTACATGCTCCATCCGCCTACATTTTCCATCTGTAAGTTGGTTCTCTACTACCCTTCGAGTAGTCATCTGATGCTATGAATTTGGGTATGAGATCTGCTAATTTCCATCCTTGGATACCACTTCAAGGGAAATAAGTGATATCGAATTGGCTTAGTTCGATATTCTACTTAAGTACTATGCCAGATGTCTCAGGTCATTGTGTAACCATTTGCAACAGCTAGCAGGCATAGACGTTGATGGGGTGAGCCCAAAAGTTAGAGTGGAGCTTTCATGATGAAGTCAATAGACATTGCACTTGCTTTTGTAGCTTCGGGTTGATATCCAATGCATGGCTCGTGATAGTTGGTGAAATCACACAAGCAAGTCAAAATGGGTCCAAGGGAACATATCATTATTTATTTAGAAAAATCCAATAATTCTTTTATCATCATTGCACTGAGTTGTGATCCGATATTCAGCACCCGAAAAGGGTCGCTATGGCTGGTTGTAATGTCGACTGTCAACTTAGCAGGTGCCATCTCGAATTCTTTGAGTTCAGATGTCACTATTTTGCATAACATTCAATGTGAAATATGGTTGGGATGGTCAATGTTGATGGTTACTCTGGTCGAATTCCAGAGTCTTGTCATGAATTATTAAGTCTAATAGTGAAGGGCTCTGAATGCTCTAATCCATTATCATCAAATGGCCAAAGATCAGGCTTAAAAGCACGCTGAAAGAAATGTAAAAAAGGGGTCAGCCTCGAGTTGCGTGGAGCTGCATAGCTGGATCTTGTTATGAGTTTGAATTTGCTTCTATATTCGAGTAACGCACCTTCTATTCAATACATTCATGATCCTTTACCCGTCCTTTGGGATTGAGTGACAGTCAGTTTCCCATGAGATTAGGTATCAATTTAATGATTCTATCTTTAGATATTCCTTCGACCGTAGCCATGAGTAGCTGTAAGCACACATATAAGTTTCAATACTGAGCTATCGCAGCTAGTCTTTGGATGACCAGGCGTCTGCTTCCAGTCTCCAGCTGATTAATGTACTGCATGGACAGTTGAGTCTCGTCCTAGCTATGTTTATATTCCCACCTAAACTTCGAAAACATAGAGTAGATCGATGAATAGTCAGTTCACATTCATCTTACTTCTAGCTCGTGCCCCTAGGTCTGGGGCATATACCGATAAGTAGAAAGGTCAGCCATGCCCACTCTAGCATTACTCTCTTTCCCGTTGAATCATGGGATCAAGGCAGTTGATGGGAGGTTGGGTCTCGCCTATCTTCGATTTTAATATAGGCTTTCATTCCAAGATGAATAATTCTATGCCTCGTCCGTTTGAAGGCGTAATTTGGACACTGGACGGTCATCCAAGTCCACTTTGGTTCATGCTCTGTAACCAGATCTCGGGGTAAAGTTGGCTACAAATGCAGTCGAGTCATACTCATTCAGTTTCATACTCGTCCTAACGGATCGAAGGAGGGTGCTGGAGAATTTTTGACCAAGTCTTCATGGTTTACTCTCATTTCCACACTCTGGAGGTCATAGTTTTTCAAGGAACATCCGAGTCACATTCATATGTGCTTGGTGTGGATCGGTATTGACCATCGATCTGAGGTATGATAAAGTCGGTTGCCCGTAGCTTTGGATGCCGTTTCGATTGGTTCTATATTGAGGCCTCCTTGTAGTCGTTGCCTTAAGTTGTAAAGAACGCCAAGCTAGAGCTATAGTAAGCTGTCGTATTCAGCTTTTATAGATTTGTACTCCTGCTCCCAGCATTGATTTGGCCAGGCCACTAGTTGGATGGTCGAACTCCATCCTAAGCGAGTTAATAATCCTCTGATTTGGCCAGGACACTAGTTGGATGGTCGAACTCCATCCTAAGCGAGTTAATAATCCTCTTGTCGATTTCAGGCCGAAATTTGTGGAATAGAGAACGGTCGGAATCCCCTCGTTTATTTATCGATGTTTATACACCACTCTGCATTCTGGTGACTTAGTTTTATTCTCCCCTCGGTCGACTTGCGCCCAATTTGTATTCATGCTTCGGTCCACGCTCCAGAAACTTAGAGATTTGTTGAATAGTTTATGGTTTAGTCCACAGTTCGGGACGCAGAGATTTTCGTCAATTCGCTTATACTCCAGTCCGCACTCTAGGGACTTAGAGTACTCTAGTCCGCTTCTGGGAATTAAAGACTTTTCTCAAGTCGTTTATAATCTAGTCCGCACTCTGGGGACTGAGAGTACTCTCGTCCACTTCAGGGACTTAGAGGTTTTTAAGTCATTTATAATCTAGTCCGTGCTCTGGGGACTAGAGTACTCTAGTCTGCACTCTAGGGACTTAGAGGTTTTTAAGTCATTTATATTCAAGTCCATGCTCTAGCGACACAGAGTACTCTAGTCCGCAATCTGGGGACTTAGTGGTTTTTAAGTCGTTTATATTCTAGTCCACGCTCTGGGGACTGAGAGTACTCTAATCCGCTTCAGGGACTTAGAGATTTTTGAGTCGTTTATACTCTAGTCCATGCTCTGGGGACTTGGAGTACTCTAGTCCGCACTCAGTGGACTTAGAGGTTTTTAAGTCGTTTATACTTTAGTCCGCACTCAGGGGACTGAGAGTACTCTAGTCCACTTCAGGGACTTAGAGGTTTTTAAGTCATTTATACTCCAGTCCGCGCTCTGGGGACTTAGAGCACTCTAGTTCGCGCTCAGGGGACTTAGAGGTTTTTAAGTCGTTTATACTATAGTCCATGCTCTGGGGACTCAGAGTACTCTAGTCCGCTTCAGGGACTTAGAAATTTTTGAGTCGTTTATACCCCAGTCTGCACTTAGAGTACTCTAGTCCGCTTCAGGGACTTAGAGGTTTTTAAGTCGTTTATACACTAGTCCACACTCAGGGGACTGAGGGTACTCTAATACATACTTAGGGGACTCAGAGGTTTTCAAGTCATTTATACTTTAGTCCGCACTCAGTGGACGGAGAGTACTCTAGTCCGCTTTAGGGACTTAGAGGTTTTTAAGTCGTTTAATTCTAGTCTGCACTCTGGGGACCTAGAGTACTCTAGTCCATACTCTAGGGACTTATAGATTTTTAAGTCGTTTATACTCTAGTCCGCACTGAGGGGACTGAGAGTACTCTAGGCCACTTCTGGGACTTAGAGGTTTTTAATTCGTTTATAATCTAGTCCACACTCAGGGGACTGAGAGTACTCTAGTCCATGCTCAGGGACTTAGAGGTTTTTAAGTCGTTTATACTATAGTCCGCACTTAGGGGACTGAGAGTACTCTAGTCCTCTTCAAGGACTTAGTGGTTTTTAAGTCATTTATACTCTAGTCTGCACTCAAGGACTGAGAGTACTCTAGTCTGCTTCAGGGACTTAGAGGTTTTTAAGTCGTTTATACTTCAGTCCACACTCAGGGGACTTAGAGTACTCTAGTCCACTTTAGGGACTTAGAGATTTTTGTCGAGAGCAGTCAAATTTCCACCCGTTTAATTTGTATTTCATTTATTGTATCGAGGCTTATGCGGTCAAATGAATGATCGGACCATGTTTGCTCATGGAATGGGACTCTGCCTCCAGCATTAAGGACGAAACTTAAAGAATGGACGGTCGATTCTCATCCGCTTGGTGATTATAGCTCTTCCAATCAAGTCAAGGAAGGAGGTACATGAAAGATGGTTGGATCACATCGACAACGGGTTAGATAATCAAGTCTCGCACAATTTGCTTCGTATCTCCTTCTAGAAAATAAGGATAACATAATATTGTGTTGATAAAGTAAGTTGCATATGTTTCAAGGTGCATTCGTGTCCATGTATTGAGAGCGATGGTTGGCGAGTAGGTAGTCCATCACAGCTAATCCAAGTCGGGATTTCGAACAACCTTTTGTATTCAGGGTAGGATTTGATGTGTAGATGATCAAATCACGCCTACTCTGGATAGATCCCGGTGTCACTAAGCTTCAGGAGAGGAATTGATATTTTGTCAAACTTTGTTTTATGACTCAATTTGAGTGGATGATCGGGCCATATTCATTTCAAGCCTTGCTTAGGTCTTCAAGTCAAATATGGAGGTCAATGAATGAACGATCGGTCGTGTTCACATTGTATTGGGCTCTGATCGTGACGAGCTTTTCAATCTCTAGTCCATAGCCCCAAATCGAAGGCATATGGTTGATGGTGAGTGGTTGAATCATGCTCGTCTTGATGAAACTCCACAGGTCTGATCACGGTCTGCGTGGATTGGTTGGGGCCAAATCTGAGTACTCGGTCACCTGCAAATCTCATTGATAAAGGGGACAATATCATGTGCTTGTTATTCAACTCTGCCTCTAGCCCCTTCTAGCGGTATGTCGACTATCAAACGTCCAATTAATAATTAGAGTTCTTTATTCATGGGCATCCAAAGGTCCTGGATCGCCATTCTGCATGGCTTGCACGTACTATTGAAGATTTTTTTTCTGAATCCATTTTCCGATGACACCTCGGAGGTGTTTGTAAGCGCCAGTGTTAGGATCAGTGTGCATCTTGGAATATACAACATTCCCCTGGTTTTCTTTAGACTTTGGTGTACTCTTTCGAGGTTGGTTTCCAGTACCACTCTACGTCGCGAGTCTTCAAGTAGAGGCTATCGATTGAATCTTTCAAAGAGCACATGAGTCTAATTTTAAGATCTTGTTTTGTCTACTGGAATCAATGCCCTTAGCCGATGAGGCTGCATTGTTATTTCTCCTAGTCTGCTCCACTTCTTCTCACTTTGGTTCTGATTCATTTTGTAACAGAAATAATCCATGGTTGTAGGAGGCTCTCTAGCTAACTAGCTGCCAAAATATATATGAAGGTCGACTTTCCTCAAACACGATCAGTATGATATTCTTGTTAGCATTTAGACTAAATTTCTTAGAGCCAAACATTGGTACGCTTGGAGTCACTTTGGGAGTATCGTTTGAGTAGCGGTTACTTGTCCATTCCCTTGTTGTCATTCAAAAGCTAACTTTAGATCTCTATGCCCTGGTTGATTATGGGATGTAAGGGAAGTGGATAGAATGTTCCTTTATTAAGTTAAGTTTTAGCCTCATTTTCTGAAATTTGGGTCGTCCCTGAATTTTTTTAAATATAGGTCGTACCCGATCCTATTTTTCGTATATGCACATGTCGTTATACACGCGATCGGTAACACTCGCTCGGCATACACTGGGTCAGTCGGCATACTTTCGCTCGGCATGGACTAGGTCGCTCGGCATGCACTGGGTCGGTCGGCATACTCTCGCTCGGCATAATCTCGCTCGGCATGCACTGGGTCGCTTGGCATACTCTCGCTCGTCATGCACTGGGTCGCTCGGCATGCACTGGGTCGCTTGGGATGGACTTGATCAGCCTACTCTCGCTCGTCATACTCTCGCTCGACATGCATTGGGTCGCTCGATACATTCTCGCTAGGTATGCACTCGGTCGCTCGGCATACTCTCGCTCGGCATACTCTTGTTCGGCATGCACTGGGTCGCTCGGCATGGACTTGCTCGGCGTACTCTCGCTTGGCATACTCTCGCTCGTCATGCATTGGGTTGCTCGGCATACGGTCGCTCGGCATGCACTGGGTCGCTCGGCATGGACTGGGCGCTCCGCATGGACTGGGTCGCTCGGCATGCTCTCGCTCGGCATGCAATGGGTCGCTCGGCATGCACTTGCTAGGCATATGCCTTTTCAGTGCCGATCGGCATACACTTATTCTGGGGTGATCGGCTGAATTGCTTTCAGAGGAGGGTCGGCCTTCATTCAACTTGAGCGCAAACTTGGGTCGTACCATCCCCAGATCTTGCATACATCGGTGAATCCAATCTATGACTTCATCTTCCTTTAGATTTCTTTCAAATCTGAGTAGAATAGGAAGTTTTCTAGTCAAACACTGGATCTATCTCACGAATATGGAAATCCACTAGTAGACGATGAGATCCAATCAAGCTGAGAATTCAATTCTCGGTGAAAGCACCAAAATGTTAGCACCAGAATTGGTCACTGACACCCTTGAGTAGAGTTATATAGAGAGATCAATGAAGGTAGTAAATTAGAACTGAAAAATAGTGTAATTCAATTCAAAAAGAACAACAAAAATGAGAACACCAGATTTATAGTGGTTCGGCGTAATTGCCTACGTCCACTTTGAATAAAATCATTATTGCTTCCTCAATCACTTAAATACAGATACAATCCGTGAACCAATCACTTGAATACAAGTTTGAATCAAAAAGAGGAGAGTATCAAAAATGACAAGGTCTCCCTAGTGTTCTCGGAAAAAAGGTCCCTTTCATTGTGCCCATGCCCTTCTATTTATAGATGAAGATAGGTTGGACTCCCTGCGCAGGCCTCAAGGCCGAGGTGACTTGGCCCTTATAGGGCGATCTCGAGCTGGCCGGTCCATTCTTGCCGAACCATACCTAAATTCCATGACATGTCGACTGCATCAAACCCGTTTATCTTCAAGCTTTTTTTGGTCAGAAGCTTGTCTGGTGCTAACGATAATATCTTCAACTGTTGTTTTGTAGCCGGGCCAAGGTGCCTGGTAACACGATCTTAATTAAAAACTAAATGCTTTCCATTATTCATGGCTAAATTCAGCTACATCTCGTTTAATTAAATTCCCTACTTTTTTGTTCAATCCCATATTCACAAAGTAAATAAATGCCCCATATATATTTACCTTGTTTAATCCATTCATTTTCTCATGTAATCAGTTAACCTTTATTTCTTATAATTAATTTCCATATTTAATTATTCATTAATTTATGGGTCGTTACAATCTCCCCTTCTTATAGGAATTTCATCCTCGAAATTCAAATAAGGAAGAATAGAAATTACACTAACACCCTGATGGTGTAAAGTCATCATCACATAAGTCCATGCATGTAAAAAAGGTTATACTTGTACCCTATTGGTGTAAATCATCAATCATCAAAAAAATACATTGGTGCAACTACTGATACCTAATTATATCATAATTCACCAATGCCACTACTAGTTATATAATAGATAACAAAGCACACTACCATAGCATGAATGTCCAAAAAAAGTCAAGATAGATATTCTTAAACTTATCCTCTACCACCTAGGTACAATCATCTGTATCATTAAACTACTGGAGGCAAACAAGTTTGATAACTTTTTTCTTAACTCCTTTGTATCACTACCTACCATTCCTTTCAATTGTTTAAAATAATTCAAATTTGGATTTATAGATAAGTCCTCAATTGCATTCGGTTTGACGACCGTCCTACGGTCATGCATAATTTCTTTATATACGATGTATGAAAAAAATCATGTACACTCTCCAAACTGCTCGGTAACTCAACTCTATATGTGTGTTTATCGATTATCTCTATCATTGGAAATGGACCTTCATATCTAAGAGCTAATTTCTCTACCTTCTTAAAGCACATGGCACCTTGCATAGACGAAGTCTTTACGAATATATAATCGCCCACTACGAACTCCAATTTCCTTCTTCTCTTATTAGCATAACTCTTTTTCCTTGATTTTGCAACTTTTATCGTAGCGGGAATCAAATATATCTTCTTGATAGCATCCCTTATCTAGTCTCTTAAGCTTATCTCTGGTGCCCAATGAATTAACAAGTAACTTACATGGTGTACCATAAAATACATCAAATGGTGTCATTCCATTACTCAACCGGTAACTATTATTATAGGCAAAATCTACCAAATCAAATGATCTTTCTAAGATCCTCCAAAGTATTGCACACACGTCCTTAGCAAATCCCCTAATACACAGTTCACCCTTTCCATTTGACCAACTGTCAGTTGATGGTAAGCCATACGTAGATTCAGTTATGTACCCAATGCATTCTACAAACCTCGCAAAACTACAATGAGTCTCCATAACTAACTATGCTTATTGGAATCCGATGGAGTGTCACAAAATTTTTCATATATGACTTCGCTAAACTAGCCATTATTCTAGTCGACATCATCATGTTAAAGTTGGCACTCTTAGTTAATTTATCGAATATCGTCCAAACACTATCGTTTTCTATTCCCAATCTTGGCAACCCATCAAAAAAATCCATGGACATTGAATCCAACTTCCAAGTCAATACTTCCCAGGGTTGATGTAAACTACCTGGTTTCTGATGCTCGGCTTTCACCTGTTGCAATGTGTAACATTTCTTCATACATTCACCTACGCCGCTTTTCATCTCTTCCCAAAAGGAGACATGCTTCATATCACGGTACATCTTTGACCCTTTTAGATGAATTATAAACTTAGACTGGTGACTTTCCTTTAAGACCTCTTCTCGAGGATCTTCGACATTTGGAATACAAAGTCTTTCTTTCTTCCTAAGTCATCTTATTGATTCTATCTCGAATCCTCAATACTAATTCGTCTCCAACGCTTTGATCTTTTGGGTAACAATGGGTCCCCTTCATACCATACATCAATTCTATCCATGAGTATCGGATAAACTTCCAAACATGCCAGCACTCCGGATCTTCGCTTGATCCTACGTTTATGCTATATTCCACTCCACATGACGCTAATGTCTCAAACGTCTTCTATTCCTTAATCAAGGCTCATATTCATGATGCTGCTTTCTACTTAAAGCATCGACAACTTTGTTTACCTTTCTTGGCATATACTTTATAGATCCACTACTAATCACTAGTGGTCTCTATCTTTGATAGATCCACTACTAATCCATTCTCTGATATAACACGACCAAGAAACTTAACTTCCCGTTTCCAAAAATGACACTTGGAAAACCATGCCTTCAATTTGTGTCATCTCAATGTCTTCAACGCCAACTTAAGATGGACTTCATGGTCTCTCCCATTCTTAGAATATAAAAAAATATCATTGATGAAGACCAAAATAAATCTATCCAACTGATCATGAAAGATTCGATTCACAAGATCTACAAAGAATGCTAGGGTGTTGGTTTGTCCAAAAGGCATGACTAACCACTCATATAAACCATATCTAGTTCTAAACGCGATCTAAGGAATACTATCCTCAGCTACCCTTAGTTGACTCGTTGCAAAATCTAATTGAGAGAATACTCTTGCTCCACTCAACTGATCAAACAAATCATCTATCTAAGATAATGGATGACGATGCTTCATCGTCAACTTATTTAGCCTTCAATACACAATACACATCTACAGTGATCCATCGAACTTCTTCAAAAACATCGTAGATGCTCCCTATAGTGAACTATTAGGCCCAGTGAAACTCTTTTGTTCAAGCTCCACTAGTTTCTTCTTCAATTACTACATCTTCTTAGGCAACATTCTACTAAGAGTTCTACTAATAAGCTATGCCTCCAACATCAGATCTGTACAGCATTCAATTGCTTTTCTAGGCAGTGATCCCATTATTGATTCGAAAACATATTTAAATTCCCAATCTACCAGCACTCTAGCTAATCTACTCTTCTTGATCCTCCATGGTAAAGAACATTAATCCTGACTTCTCCATCACTACGTCCAACGGTACCATGATCCTTTCTTCACCCATTGGATTCCATAAAGTGATAATTCTATCGACATAATAGATCTTAGCATCATTATGCACTAACTAACCCATACCCAAAATAATCTCGTACACCACAACGACAAATCCATATGGATCACAGAAAAACAAATTTCCACATAAATCAAACTTACGGTCAGTGCGTCTTAATCTAACAGTGGCATAGCCACCAATCGAATTTAACCATACGTGAAGACGCAATTAAATAGGCAGTACTAGTCCTAATCTTTCAACAAATCTTTTGAAATGAAGTGTATTTAGCACTAGTATCAAAATAATTAATTGATATACTGGAAATCAAAATCATACTTCCAAGCATACCCTTTTCTTTCTCCTTAACAGTCGATCCAATTGGCGGCCTCAAACCTTTGCGTGCTTTAACTTCGGGAAATTCCTCTGGCCAAGCTTATTACGGTTAAAGCACTTAGCCCTATACATATTTTTTGACAGGGTACACTTAGTAAAGTAGTCTACCTTCTGCCCATAGTTGAAACAAGTAACATCTACCACATTTGACTTTTGAGCTCCTCCTCTTAAGATCTTTCCTCCCGTCTTATTCTTACCGTCGTCATGATATGGATTGAATTTTTTCTTCTTCCCACCCTTGGGTTTAGTATCAACTCTTTTATCCTCTTGAAAAAATGATCATATCTCCTTGCCATTTCAACAATAATATCAGAAGGAGCCCAAAATTGGGCCATCGCATTATCATTTAGTTCTTTCCTCAAAACTTCAATAAATTTCTCGTTTTTATTTAGTGTAGTATTAGAATGTTCCCTCCCATATTTCAAAAAAAACATTAAAGCGCTGAATATACTCTACCAAAGTCATCTCTCCTTGCTTCAAGTCAAGGAACTCCCTACACAAAAAACACTCTTTTGTGATTCAGTTATAAATTGAGCCACAAATCACTACATAAACTCTTCCTAAGTTATTTCATTTTCTAGAACTTCAACAATTACAACGTCCCACCACACTAAAGCATCTTCCTGAAGCTAACGAGAAATAACCTCCTTTTTTAGCTATATCACAACCTAAGTCTCTAAAGATATGCTTATGCACCTTCGTTACTTCAACATATCTTAAGCAGACTCCTTCCCTTTAAATATCTTTCCTCGATAGCTCTTGTAATCTCGATATATCTTAGAAAAGTCTATGCCTCTTGCCAACACTGGTCCTGGCTCAACAACTTCACGTAGCTGTTGCCTTATCATTTCTATTGTAAATTGATGGAAAAACATTTGTATCCATTCCTCCAATATCCGGGGCAAGCATTCGATACATGAATTTTTGGGGTTGCCTCCCCTCCTTGGCTATTAGTTTGCATACTAGCAGTTCCACTACTATCATTTTCTCCTACACCATCCAAAGTCTAACGTCTACTATGTAGATCCATTCTTTTGTTATTCGTAAGGAAGTGTTTGTATGAAACAAGTATAAAGAGAATGAGAGTTATAGTAGAGGTTTAGACGTATCCATCTACATATCAATATCAAAATTCAAGTACATTATATATAGCGTATATCCTTGCCAAGTGTTAATTTTTAACTATCTAGTTTCTACCTAATTTTCTACTTAACTCTGTTCTACTTAATTTTCCTCTAACCTAAGCTTTGATACCACATTGTAACATCCCTCACTTTGAGAATCGAAAATGAATGATGATGTTGTTGCAGTTATCAACAAAATTATTTTTAAATGACAAAGTGAGATCGATATTTCTTCATAACATTAAGTAAACATACCAGTTAAATAAATTTCATTACACGGAATTGTCTTTACATTTTATAAATCACATTTTATAAATACCAAACATGCCCTTGCAAGGGTAAACTATAATAAAACTTAAATAGTAGTGTCGTTCCCGACATATGAAGATGCCGACACAATACTCAACGGTTGAATATAAAACAACTTTTGTTTGCTAAAAGCCTCCTACTTCGTCTTTGGCTACTTTATTCATCCTCTAACTATAATATGTCTAATCCATAAACTTGGTCTATTCTAATGAGTACCCATGAGTTTAAGGGAAGTAATAAAAACACAGATTAGATGCAAAGCCTTATATGAGTAAAACTTTACCTAAAACATACATAGTGAAACCACACCATTAACGCATGGATCAAAATTTCCCCTCTTATATATCACCGTAATTACATCATATCATGTAGAGAATCATCCATAGCGTGAGCATCCATATAACTTCATTTAGTTATAAGTATATTGTAGACTTAACATCCAATTATGAACCAAGTCATTGACTCATCATTCAATTTACACATACTACCTAAGCTCTTATGTTGGTGTCAGTCAAAAAGTTATCATTAACAATTTAGTGATTACCACCATAGGCATTCATATCACAAATTTAATCTTTTGCTGAACAACATTGCCACCTAAAATGGCCACTGGTTCAACCGTGGGAGCCCTTGACTAGATTCATACTGACACTCCTAAGAGGTTGAATGTAAAATCATTGAATACATTCTAGCAAACATCCTTACTAAGCGTCAACAGCCCCTCTTATTTTTGAAACCCCTTTATTTCACATTGCTTATTCATTTACAAAATCACCTTAATGTTTTGGCACCCTGCCGTGAACTTACCTTAATGTTCAGTTTAACTGAATCGAACCCAATTGACTTCCTAAGTCGGTGCACCCTGCCATATACCATTGAATTTTAGACATGATTATTCTTAGTAGCCTTCCATTTAATAACTCCATGAGTCAGTATATCTTTGCGAATTCAGTTCAATCTATTTCTTTCATTTATTTATTTGTTACCATACAAATTTTTTAGATTGAGCAGTTTTATCTTTAATTTAAATGATGCAACTATTCTTTGATAGATTCCCTAGGCTTACTCCATTTAAAAGTTTAAATAGTTTAGAACAATTTTAACTTATGAATTTTTCTTTAAAATTTTATCCCGATGAAATTAAAACCAACATTTTGAGAACTTGCTTCCAAAATGTCACTAAAAACTTCATTAGTTTATTTATAGTATTCATCTTTACTAGCTATCGCAAGCATAGTTTAATAGTTATAGAGTGCCAATGTTAAATTAGTTATCACATGATGTAGTTGCAATGTTATCCCAACCCATGACTATAGCTACCTATAGCCATCGGATCCTATAGCTATCGCATGTCAAGTGGCAAATCCGTAATTATATGAAAATCGATATTTTGTCTTAGTAAAGAAAAATCTTTCTACCTAACCCATACACATATCATTTATTTACTTATTTATTTTGTTTTGTAACAGTAATTCCTGGCTATAGCCGAAATTAGTCTTTATTTATTAATCATTTTCTAGATTACGTTTGTAATTAAGGCACGTTTTTCCTTAGCCAATTAATTCATATTAGATCAAAAATTAACGGAAAAATTCCCAAAATTCATAAAAATTATGAAACATCCTTTTCTTTATGTAGTAGAAATTTCAAAACAAAATATTTAATTTTTGTAGTTGTAAATATTAATTTTCATCCAAATTTAATCTTTCTACCTAGAAAATTCATAATAGATTATTTCTTCACCCAAAAATTATGAAATTAAGAACACATGTCTACTTTATCACTTGAAACATCATACTAAATTTTTGTGACGTTTAGAAATGATTAAACCATTTTTTACCCTAAAACATGACTAAATTCGATTAAGTTAAATAATTAAACATATTCAAAGCCATATCTATTCATTTAAACATCTTTATCAACATTAAAATCATCCACACAAAATAAATCTAAATCCAAATGGGTTTGGAAGATTTTAGGGAAAATTTCTCTCACCTTGGACTAGAAAAGCTTTAAAATCTTTGTTTAAATCTCCTCTTTTCGTTTAAAGTTGAGACATTTGCCTTTGATTCTTAATTTCCAATTTCTCTCCCCTTTGAAATGTTGCTAGCCTTGTTTTGATAATGGAGTTTAGTTTTTTTTTCTACAATAAAGAAAATGTGAATGGAAAGGAGGTGGTAAGCAGTATTATATTAATTGTCCTAAATCCCTCTTATTCATTCTCATTAATCCCTTTCACTAAATAAAAGATTTTCTTCATTCAACATCCACATTTTAAATCATTTAAAATTATTCAAATTTAGTTGTTCTCAACAATCTGGTTGACTTTAATTGCTTTAGATTCCTTTGTTCGTTTAATTAACCTTCAAAAGTGTCACATACCTAATTAATCCAATCTTCTTTAGGTATTTATTGCAATTAAATTAGATTAATTCCCTTTTCGGTTTCCTTATTATTAATTTATTTCCTCTTTTGTAAGATCCTCTCTATTCAAATATAATTTGATACCTCACTGTAACACATTTAACAATTTCTCATTCACGCATTTAAATTTATTCCCATTATATAAGACCAGGTTTAATTACATGAAAATACCCATAATATAAGATAACCTATATTCAATCCTTCCACGCCTAATTGATTTCCCTCGATAAATATATTACTTATTCAAATGTTTAAATTTCTTTTTTGTGCAAATAACGAATTTGGTCACTTTAATATAACATCTCATTTTTAAAAATATTAAATTTCCTTATTACAAATTTACAGCCAAATTTAATTATATCTAATTGCCCATTACCAATTAATTAATTTCCATTATTAACGGCTAAGTTTAATTTCATCTCATTTAGTTATATTTCCTATGTTTTCGATCAATCCCTATTCACAAAGTAAATAAATACCCCATATATATTTACCTTGTTGAATTCATTTTACAGCGTTTTGTTTTAAGCTATAGGAAGTCGTTTTTTTTAAAAAAGGTAAAAAGAGGTGATTTCTTAAGTTATAGTGCAGCTTTTGTCTAGTTTGCAGCGTTTTATTTTATGCTATTGGAAGTAACTTTTTTTTTCAAAAAAAGGTAAAAAGTGGAAATTTCTTAAGTCATAGTACAACATTTTTTTCTACTTTACAACTTTTGTTTTAAGCCATTGGAGGTAGTTTTTTTAAAATAAAGGTAAAAAGCGGTAATTTCTTAAGTTAAAGTATAACATTTTTGCCAATTTTACAGCGATTTATTTTAAGCTATTGGAAGTATTTTTTTTTCAAAAAAAAGCTAGAAAGGGGTAATTTCTTAAGTTACAGTACAACATTTTGTCTATTTTACAGTGTTTTATTTTAAGCTATAGGAAGTAGTTTTTTTAAAAAAGAAGATAAAAAGAGGTAATTACTTAAGTTATAGTATAACATTTTTGTCTATTTTACAACGTTTTATTTTAAGCTATTGTAAGTAGTTTTTTTATAAAAAAAGGTAAAAAGGGGTAATTTCTTTAGTTGTTGTGCAATGTTTTGTCTTTTTCACAGCGTTTTGATTTAAGCTATTGGAAGTAGTTTTTTAAAAAAAGGTAAAAGGGGGTAATTTCGTAAGTAATTGTACATCATTTTGTATTTTTTACAGCATTTTGTTTTAAGCTATTGGAAGTTGTTTTTTTTAAAAGGTAAAAAAAATCTAATTTCTTAAGTTATAGTGCAGCATTTTGTCAATTTTACAACGTTTTGTTTTAAGCTATTGGAAGTTGTCTTCTTTTAAAAGGTAAAAAGGGTTGATTTCATAAGTTATAGTACAACATTTTCTCTATTTTACAAAGTTTTGTTTTATGCTATTGGAAGTAAATTTTTTTCAAAAAAAGGGTAAAATGGGTTAAGTTCTTAAGCTATAGTACAACATTTTGTCTATTTTACAACGTTTTGTTTAAGCTATTGGAAGTAGTTTTTTTAAACGTAAAAAGTGGTAATTCGTAAGTTATAGTATAGCATTTTGTCTTTTTTACAGAGCTTTGTTTTAAGCTATTAGAAATAGGTTTTTTAAAAAGGTAAAAAGTGGTAATTTCTAAAGTTATAGCACAACATTTTTGTCTATTTTACAGCGTTTTGTTTTAAGCTATTGGAAGTAGATCTTTTAAAAAAAGAAGATAAAAAAGGGTAATTTCTTAAGTTATAGTACAAAATTTTGATTTAAGCTATAGAAAGTAGTTTTTTTAAAAAAAAAAAAGGTAAAAAGGGGTATTTTCTTAAGTTATAGTACAACATTTTGTTCATTTTACAACGTTTTGTTTTAAGCTATTGGAAGTATTTTTTTAAAGGTAAAAAGGGGTAATTTCTTAAGTTACAGTACAACATTTTATCTTTTTTAGGCTTTTTGTTTTAAGCTATTGGAAGTAGTTTTTTTAAAAGGTATAAAATGGTAATTTCTTAAGTTATAATACAACATTTTTATCTATTTTACAGCGTTTTGGTTTAAGCTATCGGAAGTAGTTTTTTTAAAAAAAAGGTAAAAATGGGTAATTTCTTAAGTTATAGTATAAAAAAATTTCTATTTTACAGTGTTTTTTTTATGCTGTAGGAAGTATTTTTTTAAAAAAATGGTAAAAAGGGGTAATTTGTTAAGTAATAGTGCATCATTTTGTCTGTTTTACAGCATTTTGTTTTAAGCTATTTGAAGTAGTTTTTTTTTAAAAAAAAAGGTGAAAAGGTGTAATTTCTTAAGTTATAATATAGCATTTTGTCTATTTTACAACATTTTATTTTAAGCTATTTGAAGTAGTTTTTTTAAAGGTAAAAAGGGGTAATTTCTTTAGTTATAGTACAACATTTTGTCTTTTTTACGGCGTTTTGTTTTAAGCTATAAGAAGTAGTTTTTTAAAAAAAAAGGTAAAAAGAGAGGTAACTTCTTAAGTTATAGTACATCATTTTTGTCTATTTTACATCGTTTTGTTTTCAGCTATTGGAAGTAGTGTTTTTAAAAAAAAAGGTAAATGGGGGTATTTTCTTTAGTTATAGTACAACATTCTGTCTATTTTACAGCGTTTTGTTTTAAGCTATTGGAAGAAGTTTTTTTTTAGAAAAGGAAACAATGGGTAATTTCTTGAGTTATAGTACAACATTTTGTCTATTTTACAGCGTTTTGTTTTTAGCTATTAGAAGGAGTGCTTTTTTAAAAAAAGGTAAAAAGGGTTAATTTCTTAAGTTATAGTACAACATTTTGTTTATTTTACAGCGTTTGGTTTTAAGCTATGGAAGTAGTTTTTTTAAAAAAAAAGGTAGACACGGGTAATTTCTTAAGTTATTGTACAACATTTTTTTTGTTTTACGGTGTTTTGTTTTAAGCTATTGGAAGTAGTTTTTTTTTAAAGTTAAAAGGGGATAATTTCCTAAGTTATAACACAGCATTTTGTCCATTTTACAAAGTTTTGTTTTAAGCTATTGGAAGTAGTTTTTTTAAGAAAAAGGGTAAATAGGGGTAATTTCTTAAGTTATAGTACATCATTTTGTCTATTTTACAGCGTTTTGTTTTAAGCTATTGGAAGCATTTTTAAAAAAAAAAGGTAAAAAGGGGTAATTTCTTATATTAGATTACATGATTTTGTCTATTTTATGACGTTTTGCTTTAAGCAATTGGAAATACGTTTTTTTTAAAAGGTAAAAAGGGGTAATTTCTTAAGTTATAATACAACATTTTGGCTATTTTACTACGTTTGGTTTTAAGCTATTGGGGGCAGTTTTTTTTTAAAACAGGTAAAAGGGGTAATTTCTTAAGTTATAGTACAACATTTTGTCTATTTTACAGCATTTTGTTTTAAGTTATTGGAAGTAATTTTTTTTCAAAAAAGGTAAAATGGGGTAATTTGTTAAGTTATAGTACAACATTCTGTCTATTTTACAGCGTTTTGTTTTAAGCTATTGGAAATAGTTTTTTTTAAAAGTTAACAAGGGGTAATTTGTTAAGTTATAGTACATTATTTTGTCTATTTTGCAGCGTTCTGTTTTAAGCTATTGGAAGTGGTTTTTTAAAAAAAAAAAGGTAAAAGGGGTAATTTCTTAAGTTACAGTACAGCATTTTGTCTATTGTATGACGTTTTGTTTTAGGCTATTGGAAGTCGTTTTTTTATAAAAAAAGGTAAAAGGGGGTAATTTCTTAAGTTATAGTACAACATTTTGTCTACTCAACAGCATTCTCTTTTAAGCTATTGGAAGTATTTTTTTTTTAAACAGTAAAAGAGGTAATTTCTTGAGTTATAGTATAGCTTTTTGTTTATTTTACAGCATTTTGTTTTAAGCTATTGGAAGTAGTTTTTTTAAAAAGGTAAGAAGGGGTAATTTCTTAAGTTGTAGTACAACATTTTGTTTATTTTACAGCATTTTGTTTTAAGCTATTGGAAGTAGTTTTTTTAAAAAGGTAAGAAGGGGTAATTTCTTAAGTTATAGTACATCATTTTTCTATTTTGCAGCGTTTTGTTTTAAGCTATTGGAAGTGGTTTTTTTAAAAAAAAGGTAAAAAGGGTAATTTCTTAAGATATAGTATAGCATTTTGTCTATTGTACGGCGTTTTGTTTTATGCTATTGGAAATCATTTTTTTATAAAAAAAGGTAAAAGGGGGTAATTTCTTAAGTTATAGTACAACATTTTGTCTACTCTACAGCATTCTCTTTTAAGCTATTTGTTAACTCTGCCTCGGCCGAAAGTTACGACCCAGAGGAGTTGCCGACCTAAGGCTATGCCGACCTAACAACCCAAAGGGTTTGCCGATCTAAGAGCTCAGGACTTAATTCGATGCCAACCTAACTGGTTAAGAATCGTACTGATCCAATGCCTTATCACGGGTGCCGACTTAGTGCCTCAGAAGAGACTGGCCTAACGACTTAAGAGATAACAAAGGGTCCGACTTAACATGGTTGCCGACCTAACTGCCTAATAGGGTTACCGACCTAAGGGGAATTACAAGGACACCGACCTAAGGCTTGAAGGGATGACGACTTAACTGTTTAACCTTATGAAGCATGCTAACCCAAATGATACCGATCTAAGGCATGAAGGGATGCCGGTCTAACGAGGCTATGCCGACCCAAGGAGAGTTCCGACCTAGTATGGAAGCCGACCTAGTACTTTACAAGGTTTACGACCTAAGGCAGCTACCGATCTAGTGCCTTAGAAGGACCCGATCTAAAAACTTATAAAAGCCCACCGACTTAACCTATTTACCGATTTAACTATCCAAGATGCTTGCCGACTTAACTATCAGGCACAAACTCATCCAATCTAAACCGTGGCCGGCTTATGACTTATGATGAGTCGTGACCGATCTATGGATTTGAGGAGTGAAGTTGCGCAGGAGTTTAACACGTAACACATTATCTCGGTAACGACCTAGGACTTAGCACATGACGTCAACTTAAACTGAAGACCATGCATAAGAGAGAGGGGGCGACCTACGACCTAGCCTAGCTCGGCACCAACTCACGACCCAGTTTGACCCGGCTACTACCTATAACTCAACACTGAGAACCTCTATAAATACACGACCATCACCAACATTCAAAGGACTTTTGGTGAATCAATTTCAAGCACCATTTCTCTGCCGAATTCCAGACTACTTCAACACTTAAAGCTTTTTGAGATTCAAAGAACGTCTAAAAGAACTTCATGAAGAAATCATCTACATCCACCATGGATTTGAAGATTTTTGTCAACATCGAAGTTTGAGTTACTTGTTCTAAGTCTTTTGTAATTCAAAATGTGTTGTACTTGAGAAGATTTGTATCAACTTGTAACGTGATCATCAATAAAAGTACTTAAAGTGGACGTAGGCTATACCCATAAGCCGAACCACTATAAAATTGCTGTTGTTTACTGCTTTTCCGCTATTACTTGCTTATAATTCTTTCCCGATCTATCGGGTGGTGCTTTCACAACTATACTTCACACACTGGGGTGTTAGCGTTCAAATTTAAGCGTTAACACTATTGGAAGTATTTTTTTTTAAACTGTAAAAGAGGTAATTTCTTGAGTTATAGTATAGTTTTTTGTCCATTTTACTGCGTTTTCTTTTAAGCTATTGGAAATAGTTTTTTTAAAAGTAGGTAAAAAGGTGTAATTTTTAAGTTATAGTACAGCATTTTGTCTATTTTGTAGCGTTTTGTTTTAAGCTAATGTAAGTTGTTTTTTTGTTAGAAAAGGTAAAAAGGGGTAATTTCTGAAGTTATAGTACAACATTTTTTCTATTTTATGGCATTTTTGTTTTAATTTATTGGAAGTAGTTTTTTAAAAAAAAAGGTAAAGGCGGGTAATTTCTTAAGTTATAGCACAGCATTTTTCCCATTTTACAGCGTTTTTTTTTAACCTATTGGAAGTAATTTTAAAAATAAAAAGGTAAGCATGGGTAATTTCTTAAGTTATAGTATAGCGTTTTGTCAATTTTACAGCGTTTTGTTTTAAGATATTGGAAGCGGTTTTCTCTTTTTAAAAAACGGTAAAAAGGAATAATTTCTTAAGTTATAGTATAACATTTTGTCTATTTTACAGCATTTTGTTTTAAGCTATTGGATATAGTTTTTTTTTATAAAAAAAGGTAAAATGGGGAAATTTTTTAAGTTACAGTACAACATTTTGTCTATTTTACAGCATTTTGTTATAAGCTATTGGAAGTAGTTTTTTTTTAAAAAAGGTAAAAATGGGTAATTTCTCAATTTATAGTACAACATTTTGCCTATTTTACAGAGTTTTCTTTTAAGCTATTGGAAATAGTTTTTTTTAAAAAAGGTAAAAAGGGGTAATTTCTTAACTTATAGTATAACATTTTGTCTATTTTACAACGTTTTGTTTTAAGCTATCAGAAGTAGGGTTTTTTTAAAGCAGGTAAAAGGTGGTAATTTATTAAGTTATAGTACAACATTTTGTCTCATTTAACGCGTTTTGTTTTAAGCTATTGGAAGTGGTTTTTAAAAAAGAAAGTAAATGGGGGTAATTTGTTAAGTTACAGTACATCATTCTCTCTATTTTACATCGTTTTGTTTTAAGCTATTGCAAGTACTATTTTTTTAAAAAAAAAAAGGTAAAAAGGGAAATTTTTTAGGCTATAGTACAACATTTTGTCTATTTTACAACGTTTTTCTCTAAGCTATTGGAAGTAGTTTTTTATTAAAAAAAGGTTAAAAGGGATGATATCTTAATTATAGTACAGTTTTTGTCTATTTTACAGCGTTTTGTTTTAAGCTATTAGAAGTAGTTTTTTTTTAAAAAAAAAAAAGGTAAAAAGGGGTAATTTCTATAGTTATAGTACAACATTTTGTATTTTTTACAGCATTTTGTTTTAAGCTATCAGAAGTAGTTTTTTTTTAAACAGGTAAAAGAGGGTAATTTCATAAGTTATAGTACGGCATTCTGTCTATTTCACAGCGTTTTGTTTTAAGCTATTGGAAGTAGTTTTTAAAAAAAAAGGTAAACGGGGTAATTTGTTAAGTTATAGTGCAGCATTCTGTCTATTTTACAATATTTTGTTCTAAGCTATGAGAAGTAGTTTTTTTTAAAAAAAATATGTAAAATGGGAAATTTTTTTAAGTTTTTGTACAACATTTTGTCTATTTTACAGCATTTTGTTTTAATCTATTGGAAGTAGTTTTTTTTTTAAGAAAAAGGTAAAAATGGGTAATTTCTTAAGTTATAGTACAATATTTTGTCTATTTTACAACGTTTTGTTTTAAGCTATTGAAAGTAGTTTTTTTTAAAAAAGGGTAAAAAGGGTAATTTCTTAAGTTATAGTACAACATTTTGCGTTTTTTACAGCATTTTGTTTTAAGCTATAGGAAGTAGTTTTTTTTAAATAGGCAAAAGTGGGTAATTTATTAAGTTATAGTACAACGTTTTGTCTATTTTACAGCGTTTTGTTTTAAACTATTGGAAGTAGTTTTTTTTTAAAAGGTAAAAGGGTGTAACTTGTTAAGTTATAGTACAACATTCTGTCTATTTTACAGCATTTTGTTCTAAGCTATGGGAAGTTATCTTTTTTTTTAAAAAAAGATAAAAAGGAAATTTTTTAAGTTATAGTATAACATTTTGTCTATTTTACAGCGTTTTGTTTTAGGCTATTATAAGTAGTTTTTTTTTAAAAAAAGGTAAAAGGGGTAATTTCTTAAGTTATATTACAGCATTTTGTCTATTTTACAACGCTTTGTTTTAAGCTATTGGAAGCAGTTTTTTTTAAAAAAAAAAGGTAAAAAGGGGTCATTTCTTAAGTTATAGTACAACAATTTGCCTATTTTATTTTAAGCTTTTTGAAGTAGTTTTTTCTTAAAATAAGTGAAATGGGTAATTTCTTAAGTTATAGTACAACATTTTATCTATTTTACAGCGTTTTGTTTTAAGCTATTGGAAGTAGTTTTTGTAAAAAAAAAGGTAAAAGGGGGTAATTTGTTAAGTTATAACACAGCATTTTGTCTATTTTACAGCGTTTGTTTTAAGCTATTGGAAGTAGTGTTTTTTTGGGAAAAAAAGTAAAAAGGGCTAATTTCTTAAGTTATAGTACAGCATTTTGTCTATTTTACAGTGTTTGCTTTAAGCTATTGGAAGAATTTTTAAAAAAAAAAGGTAAAAAGGGGAATTTTTTAAGTTGTAGTACAACATTTTGTCTATTTTATAACATTTTGTTTTAAACTATTAGAAGTAGTTTTATTTTAAAACGGTATAAGGGGTAATTTCTTAAGTTATAGAATAGCATTTTTTCTATTTTAAAGCGTTTTGTTTTAAGCCATTGGAAGTAGTTTTTTTAAAAAGGTAAAAATGGGTAATTTCTTAAGTTATAGTATAACATTTTGTTTATTTTACAACGTTTTGTTTTAGGCTATTGCAAGCAGTTTTTTTTATAAAAAAGGTAAAAATGGGTAATTTCTTAAGTTATAGTACAACATTTGGTCTATTTTACAACATTTTGTTTTAAGCTATTTGAAGTAGTTTTTTTAAAAAAGGAAAAAAGGGGTAATTTCTTAAGTTATAGTACAGCATTTTGTCTATTTTACAGCATTTTGTTTTAAGCTATTGGAAGTAGTTTTTTTTAAAAAAAAGTAAAAAGGGGTAATTTCTTAAGTTATGGTGCTGCATTTTGTCTATTTTACGCCGTTCGTTTTAAGCTATTTGTGACGACCGCCCATGACACCCGCACCAAAACAAGGAAATAATGCGCTGAAAGTGTGCCAGGCAGCCATGGACGATAGTCAAGGGTAGAATAAACATCGCAGACTCTATTGTAAAACTCACAGCGCATGGATAAAATACAATAGAGAAATATAATATAGTGAAGCTCCCATAGAACAGAATATCATCATCTAATCATAGTAGCTTTATACATGGTCTGAATCATGAATACAAGAAGCCTCACTACATAGCACTCAGAGTAATCAACAAACAGCGGAATATCCAGTACATAGAATATGAAAATAATATGCAAAGCCTCCTGCTCGTCTTCGTCATCATTAGCGTGAGCCACTAAGATCAGCACCTGTCACCTGTCACCTAGTCTGCCCATCCCAAACATGGATGAACAGCCCAAGGTAATAAGAGGAGACATAAAACCTTGAGTCAGACAGAGTCTTAGTGAGCAGTAAATCAACTATCAAACATACCAAAAGAGCATAAGGGATAAAAGGAATAGGAACCCAAATCATCCCACTCCACCTCTTTCTACAGTGATAGCCCCCAGACACACACTAAGGAGAAGCAAGCATAGCAAAGCAGATAATTAAAGTAAAGCAATAATCGCTCGAGTCAAGGTCGATGTTTTCCAAATACAAACCCCCAAGGCCTAAACCAAGATCAGATAAGCACCTAGAAAACACCGCTCTTGAGACCGAATGATGGTACAACCAAACATCCATGACTCCGGCTATCACTGTTATCATTGCCTTGATTTTATCGTTAATTGAATGACCAACTCATCTTTCAAACATCCGTCAAGGGCTAATGGCAACCCCGGTTCTAGACATAACTCCGCACGTCCTCGTGACCCGTGCCTAGGTATAACGAATCTACCCAGAGTACTAGCACGTCATCATGACCCGCGCCTGGGTATAACGGATCTACCCA
The DNA here is from genome assembly GCA_030765085.1 of Allium cepa. Classification (NCBI taxonomy): domain Eukaryota; kingdom Viridiplantae; phylum Streptophyta; class Magnoliopsida; order Asparagales; family Amaryllidaceae; genus Allium; species Allium cepa. Next base: position 891,606,291 of record CM060931.1, read on the forward strand.
ACGTACTCTTGCTTTGAGCTTGCTAGAACCTTCAATAACGATAAGATCTCAGCCTTCTAGTCATCCTCCTTGACGACTATTCCCATTATAGCTCAAGCACCTCTCGAGCCACCATTATCCACCAACTCGAACCGCATCATCGAGTAATCAACATGCTTGGGATGATCCCGTCTGAATTAAACCAAGGCTTCCACATCATGCTTTGCTCCAACGCATCTTAGCAAAGTCCATCTCGTCATCATACTTCGCCTTAACATATCATGGCAAAGTCCATTTCGTCATCATACTTTGCTTCCTCTAACTATAGCAAAGTCCTCGAACCCATCCATATGAGCTTCATCATCCGCTTCATATGCCACAGCAGCTTTCACCATCCAAGAGCCTTTCCACTTAGCTTTTGAATCATCTTCAACCATCTTGTCCCAAATCAACTACAAGCTAACTCGAGACAATCAAATCAATCATACATCCAAACAATCAAGCATCCAAACAAGATCTAATCAAGCAATATCAACTATAATGGCAATTTCGTAAATAAATGAGCATAAGTCTAACATATATGAAATCATAGATTTTAGAATAGATCTATCAAATATAAAACATGGTTTCTGTCTCTATAACTTGTTAATTGAACTTGCATAGATAAACATCTTCAAAAGTAATGAATCTAGTCTTGTAACTAAGAAAAATGCATGAAATCTCTAACTTTAACACTCAAACAAGCCACCAATCCAATATACTCCTTCGGGTCCGCGTGAGAGATAACTACCACTCACCGAATCACCCAAACACTTCAAAAGAAACCCACTTCAGATCTGGATAGCAAATACCCAAGCTTGATTCGGCAAAATCTCGCTTCAATCGATGAAATCTCACTCGAACGGATGAAGATCTTCAACTTTGGCCCTTGAATCTTCGATCTTGGATGGATGTTAGAACTAGATTGGAATGGAGAAAAGGAGATGAAGAAATGTTGTAGTCGAGCTCTCAAAATGGCAGCACTTCGTTGCTTCAAAATCCGGTGCCAAAAAGTGCACAAGTGGTCACGTATTTATAGGCTGAATCGCCCCCCCCTTAGGTCGCTCAGTCCATAACTCGCGCTCGGTCTTAGGTCGTTGCCGACCTAACATGTTACGACTCATGACCCAAAATTCCCACGACTTACGACCTAACGACTCAACGGCTTACGACTTATCAAACCCAACGACTCAACTGGGAAACGACTTATAAATGTCACGACCTAACGCTAATAGGCTCACGACCTAACAGGCAACACGAGTTACGACCTATCATTAAGTCGCTAACGACTTAGCATGTGCCGACCTAACTCTTAGGCGACCTAAGGCCTTAACTCGTACCAACGACTCAACCAAAACTCGAGTTAACTAGGTCGTTAACGACCTAACTCCAAAGCCCCTCTACAACCTATAAGATCCAACGGCTCACAATCCGTATGACCTAAAAAGAACGCAGATCTGCTAACTCGTAAACGAGTTACGACTTACGACACAGCGAGCTACTAAGTCGCACACACGATCTAACGGTCCTAAAGTTGCGCGACTTAAAATGAATGCAGATCCACGATGCCGCGACTTAACTTCTTAACGACCTAACACCTTAAGTTGCCAACGACTTAACTCGTAAGCCGCTGCTCCACCTAACTCGCTCACACACTAACTCGCTAGCCCCTAAGTCGGTCAAAACCTTAAGTCGCTAGCCCTTAACTCATCCCAAACCACTAAGTCGTAGCACACTAACTCACTAACTCTTATAACTCGTTAACGACTTAAAACCTTATTAATTCGAACACGACTCAACACTTAACACGTTAGCTCGTAATTCCTTAAGCCTTAACTCGTTAGCACTAACACGCTAACTCGTCCAAACCTATAGGTCGCTCCACTCGACCTACTCTCACACGACCTAAGCTTAAGTTGCCTACACGAGATATCTTCCTTACAACCCAAACAACACACGAGTTAACCTTCCATACGACTTAGGCTAGGGATAACATAACACTAACGACCTGTAAATTCTAAGATATATCGACACGTAAAATACGGGTCGTTACATTCTCTCCCCCTTAGGAATTTCGCCCCCGAAATTCCAAACAAACAACAGCAATCAAAGCTATTCTGCATGCCTACCATCCATAGCAATCAACAAATCATGCATCCAATTTCTAACCTAGCATGCAGAATTCTAAGATCAGAATCAAGTTACAAATTCATGAGATGTCACGACACCTTAGGGCCATACCTTGAAGAGTTCAGGATGAGCTGCCTTCATCCTCTCTTCCTCCTCCCACGTACAGTCGTTAACATCATCACTCCATTGTATCTTGAGCAACGTAACCGTCTTCCTCCTAAGCTGTTTCGTATCGGTTTCAACAACACGGAGCGGCTTACGAGGTCTCGTAACCACTGGATCAACCTCCAAATCTTCACAGCTATCAGCAGAAACCACTGTATTCGAGTCGTGCACATACTTTCGTAGATATGATACATGAAAAACATTGTGCACACCCGACATCTTTTCCGGTAACTCCAATCTATAAGCGAGCTTTCCAATTCGCTCGATGATCTTGAATGGTCCAACAAACCTTGGGGTCAACTTTCCTTTCTTCCCGAATCGAATAACATTCTTCAGAGGAGAAATCTTCACAAAAACCATATCACCTACGTCGAACTCGAAATCTTTACGACGCTTATCGGCATAACTTTTCTGACGATCTTGGGCTGCTTTCATTCGTTGCCGAATGATCCCTATACAATCTGAAGTCTGTCGAATCATCTCTGGCCCAAGTATCATCTTTTCTCTAGTTTCCAACCAACATGTCGGAGAGTTACACGGTCTTCCATACAACGCTTCATACGGTGCCATACCAATGCTTGACTGGTAACTGTTATTGTACGCAAACTCCACCAAATGAAGATGATCTTCCCACGATCCTCCGAAATCCAAAACACAAGCTCTGAGAAGATCTTCCAAAACTCGGTTGACTCTCTCAGTCTGACCATCTGTTTGGGGATGATAAGCTGTACTCAAACACAACTTAGTTCCCAAAACTTCCTGGAAGCTCTTCCAAAATCCACTAGTGAACAAAGGATCTCGGTCGCTCACTATATTCTTCGGAACACCATGGAATCGAACTATCCACTTAACATACAACTCAGCCAACTTCGATGCAGTCCTAGTCGATCGAACAGGAATGAATCTTGCACTCTTGGTCAAACGATCTACTATGACCCAAATCCCCTCATTCCCTGCTCTGGTTCTAGGTAGACCATCGATAAAATCCATCGATATCTGCTCCCACTTCCATGTAGGAACTTCTAATGGCTGAAGTAATCCACTGGGTTTTTCTGCTCGGCTTTCACCAACTGGCAGTTCATACATTTGGAAATAAAATTTCCAACATCCTTCTTCATGCCTTCCCAATAATAGGTTCTCTTCATATCCCGATACATCTTATTTCCACCTGGATGAATTGTCAACTTCGAGTGATGACTTTCTCTAAGAACTTCATCTCTCAATCCATCTACATCGGGAACAACTAGTCGTCCTTGCTTCCGAAGCCAACCCTCTCGATCGACTTCGAATCCTTTATCCTTCCCTAGTTCCAAACCAAATTCCAAGTCACGGATAATCTTGACAAGCTTATCGTCTCGCTTTTGGCTCTCGCCAATCCTTTCCACAAGAGTAGGTCTTATCGATAAGTTTGCCAACATTTCAGGTTCCAATTCACATCTAGGCCTGAAGTCAAATCCAGCCAAATACTCGAGACTCTTCCATTTCGAAAACATGGCTCCCAATCCTGCATGTCTTCGACTCAACGCATCAGCTACTGCGTTCCCTTTTCCTGGAGTATAAGTTATACCAAAATCATACGATGCTAAGAACTCTAGCCACCGTTGCTGCCGAAGATTGAAATCCTTTTGGGAAAACAGATACTTCAACGACTTATGATCCGTAAACAACTCGAATCGAACTCCCAAAAGATAATGTCTCCACATCTTCAAAGCAAATACAATCGCCGCTAACTCCAAATCATGTGTCGGATAATTCCTTTCATGCGGCTTCAGTTGTCGACTAGCATACGCAACAACTTTATATTTCTGCATTAGCACTGCTCCAAGTCCAGTACCACATGCATCGGTGTAAACCACCATCTCATCATTCCCACTAGGAATGGTCAAAACAGGAGCACTTGTCAGTCGCTTTTTCAGGATTATGAAAGCTTGTTCACACTTAGCGTCCCAACTGAACACTTGGTTCTTCTTCGTCAATCCTGTCAATGGTGCAGCTATCTTGGAAAAGTCTTCGATAAACCGACGATAATATCCTACTAATCCAAGAAAACTTCTCACATCAGATGCATTCTTAGGTCCAACCCAATCTTGCATTGCTGCCACCTTAACGGGATCAAACGCTATCCCATTTCCAGAGATAACATGGCCTAAGAATCTCACTTCACTCTTCCAGAAGTGACACTTCGAAAACTTAGCCTTCAGCTGATGTTTCCGCAAGATTTCCAAAACCATCCTCAAGTGCGTCTTGTGCTCTTCTTCAGTTCTGGAGTAAATCAGAATATCATCCACGAACACAAGCACGAACTTATTCAACTGATCTCTGAACACTCTATTCATAAGATCCACAAAATATGCTGGTGCGTTAGTCAATCCAAACGGCATTACCAGCACTCATAAAAACCGGATGGTGTCCTGAAAGCAGTCTTCGGCACACTATCCTTTGCCACCCTTAACTGGTGAAATCCCGTTGCCAAATCCATCTGAGAAAACACCTTAGCCTCGTGAAGCTGATCAAACAAGTCATCTATTCTCGACAATGGATACTTGTTCTTCTTAGTCACCTTATTCAGCTCACGATAATCAACACACAACCTCAACGATCCATCCGCTTTGGTTGCGAACACAACTGGTGCACCCCATTCGGACAAACTACGCCGAATGAATCCTTTCCGTAAAAGGTCATCAACTTGCACCTTCAACTCTTGCTGTTCCCTAGGCGCCATCCGCCTAAGAGGCATCACAACGGGTCTGGCTCCCTCAACTAGATCAATACGAAACTCGATCTCTCTATGCGGCGGTAACCCTTTGACCTCGTCAAAGACATCCTCGAATCCATTCACGATTGGCACCGATGACAGTCCATCCCGTGGAACAACCAGCGAATACATGAAGCTCATGAAGACGCCTTCCTCATGCTTACATCGTATCACAACCTTTCGCCCTTCCACATTCCCGACTGTCACCTCCAGCCTCTCACAATCAATCCTTGCCGCATACTTCCTAAGCCAGTCCATACCCAAAATAATTCCGAACCCCGCAAAGTTCAGAACAAAGCAATCACAAACAAACGAGCAATCATGACTCGACACAACTAGACCATGGCACATCATACACAGACATGACGAACCCCCAACTGGATTTGTCACTACCAATGGCCTATCAACAATATCCGGTTTCAAACCTAACCGGCCTACCAAATCATCACAAACAAAAGAATGCGACGCTCCAGTATCAAACAACACTCTAACTGGAACACCACAAATAGAAAGAGTACCTTGAACCACCACACTCTTCCCCTTCTCTTCAGCGGTAGGAGCTTTTGAAGATGACGGGACAGCCCCCAAAGCATAAGCTTGCACAACCTGCCTGTCCTTTATCGGTTCCGGACAGTTCTTCTTAATGTGCCCCGGCTTATCACAGTTGTAGCACTTCAACAACACCTTCGGATTCTTGCAATCCTTGGAGAGATGGCCCTTCTGCCGACAATTATAGCAGGTCTTTTCCCCCTTCAGCTTCTTCTGACCATCCTTACCCTTCTGCTGTTGCTGCTTCCTCTTCTTGTTTCCACCCTGTTGTGGTTTAGACTCCTCCTTGGTCACAGCAACAACAGATACTTCCTTAGGAAACAAACTCTCGTGCCTGAGAGCTTTCTCCACCAGCTTCTCAAATGGATCGTCCAGATGATCCACCAACTGCCTTCCAAGATAACTGTCCAAGCCTGTCACAAACTTTTCATTCTTCTGATAAGAAGATTCAATATACGACCGAGCATACTTGGACAAGGCCTCAAACTCAGAAACGTACTCAAGAACCGATCTCCCACCTTGCTTGAGCTCAACAAACTTTTTAAACAAAACAGACTTCTGAGCTGTAGAGATAAACTTGGCTTCAAATCTAACTTGGAATTGCTCCCAAGTAATCTCTTCTTCTAGAGTGTCTATGGTGATAGAATTCCACCAATCAGCAGCTCTCCCTTGAAGCTGTCTCGATGCAAGCTTCCTCTTAGTTGCATCCTCAATTCCTAAATCTCCAAAGATCCTCCTACAAGCATCCATCCATCTCTGCACTTCAATGGTCGATTCCGTCCCTAAGAAAACCTTTCCTCCAAGAGCAGTATAGTCCTTACACAACTTAGCAAAATCCACCGATCTTGGAGCTTGAACTTGAACTCCAACATCTACAGATGGCCCTAGAGCTGGTATCCTTCTCATGATAGAAGTCATCATAGCTTCAAACATAGCTCCATAATTAGCAACTCCTTCAGCGGCACGGCCTTCCCTTGCAACTGGTCTCCCTCTTCGACTCATCCTTAATATCTACAAAAAGGAATGACTTAGAACACCTTGAGAAACAACTGCATAAGGAGTTCAAATCCTTCTAAACTACTATATTATATATAGTAATCATTCATCAAAATACAATTACGCCTCTCATACGTAGTCACGTCAGCGAGCGTTGGCTAAAATCGATTAACCAAGGCTCTGATACCAAATGTGACGACCGCCCATGACTCCCGCACCAAAACAAGGAAATAATGCACTGAAAGTGTGCCAGGCAGCCATGGACGATAGTCAAGGGTAGAATAAACATCGCAGACTCTATCGTAAAACTCATAGCGCATGGATAAAATACAATAGAGAAATATAATATAGTGAAGCTCCCATAGAACAGAATATCATCATCTAATCATAGTAGCTTTATACATGGTTGAATCATGAATACAAGAAGCCTCACTACATAGCACTCAGAGTAATCAACAAACAGCGGAATATCCAGTACATAGAATATGAAAATAATATGCAAAGCCTCCTGCTCGTCTTCGTCATCATTAGCGTGAGCCACTAAGATCAGCACCTGTCACCTAGTCTGCCCATCCCAAACATGGATGAACAACCCAAGGTAATAAGAGGAGGCATAAAACCTTGAGTCAGACAGAGTCTTAGTGAGCAGTAAATCAACTATCAAACATACCAAAAGAGCATAAGGGATAAAAGGAATAGGAACCCAAATCATCCCACTCCACCTCTTTCTACAGTGATAGCCCCCAGACACACACTAAGGAGAAGCAAGCATAGCAAAGCAGATAATTAAAGTAAAGCAATAATCGCTCGAGTCAAGGTCGATGTTTTCCAAATACAAACCCCCAAGGCCTAAACCAAGATCAGATAAGCATCTAGAAAACACCGCTCTTGAGACCGAATGATGATACAACCAAACATCCATGACTCCGGCTATCACTGTTATCATTGCCTTGATTTTATCGTTAATTGAATGACCAACTCATCTTTCAAACATCCGTCAAGGGCTAATGGCAACCCCGGTTCTAGACATAACTCCGCACGTCCTCGTGACCCGTGCCTAGGTATAATGAATCTACCCAGAGTACTAGCACGTCATCATGACCCGCGCCTAGGTATAACGGATCTACCCAACGTACTCTTGCTTTGAGCTTGCTAGAACCTTCAATAACGATAAGATCTCAGCCTTCTAGTCATCCTCCTTAACGACTATTCCCATTATAGCTCAAGCACCTCTCGAGCCACCATTATCCACCAACTCGAACCGCATCATCGAGTAATCAACATGCTTGGGATGATCCCGTCTGAATTAAACCAAGGCTTCCACATCATGCTTTGCTCCAACGCATCTTAGCAAAGTCCATCTCATCATCATACTTCGCCTTAACATATCATGGCAAAGTCCATTTCGTCATCATACTTTGCTTCCTCTAACTATAGCAAAGTCCTCGAACCCATCCATATGAGCTTCATCATCCGCTTCATATGCCACAGCAGCTTTCACCATTCAAGAGCCTTTCCACTTAGCTTTTGAATCATCTTCAACCATCTTGTCCCAAATCAACTACAAGCTAACTCGAGACAATCAAATCAATCATACATCCAAACAATCAAGCATCCAAACAAGATCTAATCAAGCAATATCAACTATAATGGCAATTTCGTAAATAAATGAGCATAAGTCTAACATATATGAAATCATAGATTTTAGCATAGATCTATCAAATATAAAACATGGGTTCTGTCTCTATAACTTATTAATTGAACTTGCATAGATAAACATCTTCAAAAGTAATGAATCTAGTCTTGTAACTAAGAAAAATGCATGAAATCTCTAACTTTAACACTCAAACAAGCCACCAATCCAATATACTCCTTCGGGTCCGCGTGAGAGATAACTACCACTCACCGAATCACCCAAACACTTCAAAAGAAACCCACTTCAGATCTGGACAGCAAATACCCAAGCTTGATCCGGCAAAATCTCGCTTCAATCGATGAAATCTCACTCGAACGGATGAAGATCTTCAACTTTGGCCCTTGAATCTTCGATCTTGGATGGATGTTAGAACTAGATTGGAATGGAGAAAAGGAGATGAAGAAATGTTGTAGTCGAGCTCTCAAAATGGCAGCACTTCGTTGCTTCAAAATCCGGTGCCAAAAAGTGCACAAGTGGTCACGTATTTATAGGCTGAATCGCCCCCCCCTTAGGTCGCTCAGTCCATAACTCGCGCTCGGTCTTAGGTCGTTGCCGACCTAACATGTTACGACTCATGACCCAAAATTCCCACGACTTACGACCTAACGACTCAACGGCTTACGACTTATCAAACCCAATGACTCAACTGGGAAACGACTTATAAATGTCACGACCTAACGCTAATAGGCTCACGACCTAACAGGCAACACGAGTTACGACCTATCATTAAGTCGCTAACGACTTAGCATGTGCCGACCTAACTCTTAGGCGACCTAAGGCCTTAACTCGTACCAACGACTCAACCAAAACTCGGGTTAACTAGGTCGTTAACGACCTAACTCCAAAGCCCCTCTACAACCTATAAGATCCAACGGCTCACAATCCGTATGACCTAAAAAGAACGCAGATCTGCTAACTCGTAAACGAGTTATGACTTACGACACAGTGAGCTACTAAGTCGCACACACGATCTAACGTTCCTAAAGCTGCGTGACTTAAAATGAATGCAGATCCACAATGCCGCTACTTAACTTCTTAACGACCTAACACCTTAAGTTGCCAACGACTTAACTCGTAAGCCGCTGCTCCACCTAACTCGCTCACACACTAACTCGCTAGCCCCTAAGTCGGTCAAAACCTTAAGTCGCTAGCCCTTAACTCATCCCAAACCACTAAGTCGTAGCACACTAACTCACTAACTCTTATAACTCGTTAACGACTTAAAACCCTATTAACTCGAACACGACTCAACACTTAACACGTTAGCTCGTAATTCCTTAAGCCTTAACTCGTTAGCACTAACACGCTAACTCGTCCAAACCTATAGGTCGCTCCACTCGACCTACTCTCACACGACCTAAGCTTAAGTTGCCTACACGAGATATCTTCCTTACAACCCAAACAACACACGAGTTAACCTTCCATACGACTTAGGCTAGGGATAACATAACACTAACGACCTGTAAATTCTACGATATATCGACACGTAAAATACTGGTCGTTACACTATTGGTAATAGTTTTTTAAAAAAAAGGTAAAAAGGGGTAATTTATTAAGTTATAGTGCAGCATATTACAACGGTGGAACACAGTTGTAAAAGATATATTACCATGGTGGGACAACAGTCGTATTTTAAGAAGTTGTAAAGACTATCAATTTTTTACAATTGTGTTCTTTAGTTGCATATAACCGTTGTGATATTATATATTACAATTGTTTCTTACCCTTGAAAATAACCATTTTACAACTGTTGGTAACTCTTGTAGATACGTAACATTTCGTGTTGTAGCAGGTATGACAACTGCTAGAAAACTGTTGTGGTATACTTTAATTACAACCACATCAATTGCAATTTTAACCCAAAAATATAATTGCATGCACCATTTAATAATTTACCAAAACTATAAATATAAATAACTGAATCAAATTCATTCATAAATATTAATATTTATATAATTCTAACAAAACACAATACATACCAAATAAAATAATCTAAAGTATTCGTTCACATCACCGACTAAAACAGTACCAAAACAACATTCTCACATAACCATTCCAAAATAGGATACAACACAAAATACATAAGAAAGATAAAGTTTTGTATCGCAAAACACATACCCTAAGGAAATACACTAGTCGAAGGCAACGAAGTCTTTATGCCAAGCCACGGTCGATCCAACCGCTTCTCCAATAGTACACATCTTGGAACTCGGCCTCCACAAGAAAGCTTCCGGATCCACCGCCACATCAACCCAAACTTTACGACCATCTGGTCCTAGTTTTTTAAAATGCACCAAACAATTAGGATCAGTGGATACTACCGTTCCTTCTTAACATTATAATAACACCTTAAGATTATAGACAAACATAGCCAAAACTGAGCACTCACTCTCTTGGTTGTTTACTTTCCATTTTTCCACTAAAGCTGAAAACAAAGCATGATGTTTGGATGCCTGAGTCAACCTCCAACAGCAGTCACCCAAAACCTAGCAAAACTTAACCTGAAATTATCATGTAAGATCGTCATGATTTTGCCAATATATTCTGAAATAAACATTATGCACAACGTATATGTATACACAAGCGCACGCTATACACACATATAAGTCCAATAAAAATAAACCAATCAAAAAAAGATGATATAGGACAGATAACCATTGTGATTAATTATAAAGAATATAACTCACACATATTACATGATATAAGAAAACAAAACTAAAAAAATCAATATATGCCAATACAATCTAAAATCAAACAACTAGTAAATGCTACCATTGCATGCTAATACAAACTAAATTTGAGTTTAGATAATCATAACTAATAATATTACCATGACATGCTAATACGAACTAAAACTAAGTTAAAAATTGAATCTGGTCCTGCTTCTTCCTTTGTCTTCTGGACATATTCGAATAGAAGTTTATAATATATCTAACGGTTTGGTTCAACTTACTTTATTTTTGATATATACACAAAATATCATAAAGGTTGAACAATCTAATCAAAATATTTATAGAGCTATGTATCTAAATTTTGAATTAATCCAAGTCAGTTAATAATAGTTAAGTCAGTTAGTAATAGTTATTATCACACTACAACACGCTAATTGACTTGTCTATAAAGTCTTAAATCTTATCTTCATCCCAAACGAAGCTTGTGACCTACTTATAATGACTATTGCCACAAGCTAGGTCATAAATGACCTGCTTATATAGTCTTATATCTATCATTTAAAAAAAACGTTCAAATTGATAATTTATCAACCCAATGTAAGCAGTACCATTTCATCATTATCTTTACGCCTGAAACATCGTACTTACAATCCACTTGAAACATGAAGTAGTCATCAGTAAGAAAACAACTGATAACAACATATTTTTATGCATGAGGACAACAAACTAGACAGAGTTAAAGACTTATGAATAATAAAGCATGCATGAAAACTAAGAACAACTAAGATACGGTGTAGATCTAATATTACTAAATAAAATGCATTGGTTGCTCCTAGCCATTCGATCTATAAGTGAACTACTATTTGGGTTTTCAGACATAACCGGTGATGTATTCTTTTACTCTTCAATTGGTTGTGGACATTCACCCTTGATGCTCCAACTTAAGTTAAGTAACATATATAATATTGGAAGGAAAAACAAAAGTTGCAAATGAGAAGGTTGATCAAACCTGTGATGCCTATTGATGCACCAAAATTCCCTTCCCGCTTTTTCCAATTCTCTCTTCAAAATTGTCCGGCAACCATTCTTTCCTGAACCCTCCTTTTATATTAAAACCAAATGGTGGCCTAATCACCCAAATAAACTCTATATTAGTCTCCTCCAAAGCTAATGCTAACTCCATCATCTGTGCAGCAATGATCGTGTTTTGTGAACCAAACGATATGTAAAGCACTGAACTTTCCAATTTCTTATCCAACCATCCTTGAACATAATCAACGGAACGTGAATGTGAAAGCCCAACCAAGGGCCCAACTGCATAAATCAGCACCTCAAACAACTGCTGCTGCATTTTTAACCCTAATGGCTCCAACTCTCTAACCGTGCTCACAAGTATTGCATCTGAAAGCTTGCAGAATGCTATCTGGCTTTTGTAAAACAATGAATCACGATCGTTGCCATCCGCATTTAATAGGAAAGGCGTGACTTGTGTTTTATGTAATCTGATTTCTGGAAAGTTTGGAAGCGAAAATTCATCTTCAGTTGTCTTACTGTTGAAAACAAAATTATATATAATCAGCGCAAATCCTAAGCAGGCCACAAAGTGGACTCAACTACCTACGTCAAGCATATATTTACCTTTGTGGACTATGGAGACTGAGAGAGAGAAAAGTAGCATTTCCATAAGCGCTGGTGGTGACCAACACAGTGTGAAATATGCCCAATTTATGAGAAGATTCAACCGTCCAGGCCAGGAAATGATCGGCAATGATACATTGCACTAACAACTAGCTAAAGAATGTAGTGTAAGCATATTAAGATATGAACTAAAGAACACACATAAGATACGGTAAAAAAACAACAGGTAATATACAAATTTCACATATAAAAAATGATAGTATAAGCTAAGTCATCTAAAGCATCACTAACAACTAGCTAGGATACTCAAAAAACCAACAATATGACAGATCATTGAAATAATATCTTAGACTATGTGACTATTTTTTAAAATAGTTTAAAAAAATGTATTGTAATCACATTCCCTTTTAAATATGATTCTTAAAACTAAACAGACAAATCTGATAATATTATTTGAAAACAATCTCAAAAATAATATAGGAAAATAAAATGAGAATATATAATAGAAAATTCTGCAATTTCCAAACTCAAATTGTAAAAATGAAAACACTAGTACTGAATTGAATTCATATAAGGCTCCAACACCTTCAGCCTTACATTTTAAAAACCGTTGATGAATAAGCATAAGCTTAATGAGCATCACAACTATACCTATCTGATCCGAAGTTAATGATGCATATGAATGAAGGAAAGTGTACAAACCTAAGCTAAAGCAGAAGCTAATGATACTCAGGCAAGCAGTACATAGGCAAGTGATGCGTAGAAAAAGGGCGACTTGCCTAAATTTACTGTTCATTGGTATATACATTTAACAGTGCCAAAAATAATTTTGTTCTTATGGAAAAAAAAATCAAACACTCCAAATGATAAACCAAACCAAACACACTGATCCAAAAATATAACCCAGAAAATTGTTCTGCTTGAATTATCAACCCAAAGAAAATGAAAATGCGAGCGTTGTAAGCTATTTCATAAAACCTGTACATGCAAATAAAGACTTATGTAAAATTGAAATCGGTATGAAAAATGAAATAATCATCAACTGAAGGAAACTCAAAACGTCAAACTCTATGCTTGAAAACTTCTTTAGTGGAGTAAAATTGAAATCTTATGTAACATAAAACATGCATGAAAACAAAGGGAAGTATACATCTCCGTTTAAACAATTCAGACAATGATCCTAAATAATTTAAAAGTCCTGAGTATAGATGAAACTCTATTTATAACCAAACACTCTACCACCCTGGTTGCATATTGAAATATGCTAAATAATTACTAACAGGTTATATCAAGTATTTACTATGATATTTGAATTATAACAAATATATTAAGAATTTACTAAAAAATAATAGCTAAAAACTAAAAACAATATTTATAACTTACATACATAACAAAGAAGAAGAAATTTTGTAGATACAATAATGAAGATTTCTAACAATCGTTAAAATAGCTAACGTAAACAAACTTAAAACTGAGATTAAATGCCTGAATACACTTAAAAGTAGCAACTACCAAGCAATTGAAGTTTAATACCTGCAAGCCTGAATATGCCTGCAAACTAAAAATATTATACATGCTCTGTTCAGCTGGGTAAAACCAGACACCAGAGATCATGTTATAAGCACTGAGTCTGATTTAGAAAAGTTAGGATTTTGAAAATCTAAACTTGAAAATAATCTCATCAACCCTGTATCGTCTTACATAGACCAAAATAAGTCATTGCAAATATAAAAAATGAAATCAAAACCCAAAACCCAAATCTGACATAGATCGAAAATTCTAGAAATCGCAAAATCCAAAACCCAAATCACGAATCTTGATACTCCTTGAACACACACACAAATGCAATTAGAACACTCAATTAGAACAAATAGAACGAAATGAATATACCTTAAGCGTACGATATAAGTAGTGGTTTTGAGGACCGAGCACGTGAACGCGAGGAAGAATACGGAAACAGCAAACGATATCAGCAACGGTTTTGAGGATCAGATTAGGTTTTTTTGAAAGTTAGGGTTTGCGAATTGAAGCGGCAGTGAGTTTAGTTTTGGAAACTTTTTCCCTAATTAATGAATTGAGCGGCCAATGAAAATGGGGAGGGAAGTTGTAACTTTTTTCCCTAATTAATGAATTGAGCGGCCAATGAAAATGGGGAGGGAAGTTGTAACTTTTAGGGGTAGGAAACTAATGCTAGAGGACAACTGACAAACAGTTGTTATAAATAGTTTTTTACAACTGGCGTAGATAAGCAGTTGTTAAAAAGACATATTACAACAGATATACAAATAGAGTTGTTAAAAATATATATTCTACAACTGTTAAAGATGAACAGTTGTTACAAACTACTTATTACAACTGTTAAAAATGAACAGTTGTAAAGTGAAGGTTGTAATATGATTGTTTTGTTGTAGTACAGCGCATTGTCAATTTTACAGCGTTTTGTTTTAAGCTACTAGAAGTAGTTTTTTATTTTAAAAAAAAAAAGGTAAAAATGGGTAATTCTTAAGTTATAATACGACATTTTGTCAATTTTACGGCTTTTTTTAAGCTATTGGAAGTAGTTATTTTAAAAAAAAAAAAGAAGGTAAAAAGGGGTAATTTTTAAGTTATAGTACAGCATTTTGTCTATTTTATAGCATTTTGTTTTAAGCTATTTGAAGTAGTTTTTTTAAAAAAAAGGCAAAAGGGGTAATTTCGTAAGTTATAGTACAGCATTTTATCTATTTTACAGCGTTTTGTTTTAACCTATTTGAAGTATTTTTTTTTAAAAAGGAAAAAAGGGGTAATTTCTTAAGTTATAGTACCACATTTTTTCTATTTTACCGCGTTTTGTTTTAAGCTATTGGAAGTAGTTTTTTTAAAAAAAGGGAAAAAAGGTGTAATTTCTAAAGTTATAGTACAGCATTTTGTCTATTTTACAGCGTTTTGTTTTAAGCTATTTGAGGTAGTTATTTTAAAAAAAGGTAAAAATGGGTAATTTCTTAAGTTATAGTACATCATTTTTTCTATTTTACAATGTTTTGTTCTAAGCTATTGGAAGTAGTTTTTTTTTTAAAAAAAAGGTAAAAGGAAATAATTTCTTAAGTTATAGTACAACATTTTGTCTATTTTACAGCATTTTGTTCTAAGCTATTGGAAGTAGTTTTTTTTTTAAAAAAGGTAAAAGGGGGTAATTTCTTAAGTTATAGCATAGCATTTTGTCTATTTTACATTGTTTCGTTTTAAGCTATTGGAAGTAGTTTTTTAAAAAAAAGGTAAAAAGGGGTAATTTCTTAAGTTATGTTACAAAATTTTGTCTATTTTACAGCGTTTCGTTTTAAGCTATTGGAAGTAGTTTTTTTTAAAACAGGTAAAAGGGGGTATCTTAAGTTATAGTACAACATTATGTCTATTTTGCAGCGTTTTGTTTTAGGCTATTGGAAGTAGTTTTTTTTTTAAAAAAAAGTAAAAAGGAGTAATTTGTTAAGTTATAGTACAACATTCTGTTTATTTTACAGCGTTTTGTTTTAAACTATCGGAAGTAGTTTTTTTAAAAAAAATGTAAAAATGGGAAATTCTTTAAGTTATAATACAGAATTTTGTCTATTTTACATCGTTTTGTTTAAAGCTATTGGAAGTAGTTTTTTTTAAAAAAAAGGTAGAAAGGGGTATTTTCTTAAGTTATATTAATATTTTATCTATTTTGCAGCGTTTTGTTTTAAGCTACTGGAAGTAGTTTTTTTTAAAAAAAGGTAAAAAAGAGTAATTTCCTAAGTTATAGTACAACATTTTGTCTATTTTACAGCATTTTGTTTTAAGCTATTGGAAGTAGTTTTTTTTTAAAACAGGTAAAAGAGGGTAATTTCTTATGTTATAGTACAATATTTTGTCTATTTTATAGCTTTTTGTTTTAAGCTATTGGAAGTTGTTTTTTCCAAAAAAAGTCAAAAGGGGTTAATTTGTTAAGTTATAAAACAACATTCTGTCTATTTTGCAGCGTTTAATTTTAGGCTATTCTAAGTAGTTTTTTTTAAAAAAAAAAGGGAAAAGGGGAAAAAAATTAAGTTATAGTACAACATTTTGTCTATTTTACAGGGTTTTGTTTTATGCTATTAGAAGTAGTTTTTTTTAAAAAAAAAGGTAAAAGGGGTAGTTTCTTAAGTTATAGTACAACATTTTGTCTATTCTACCGCGTTTTGATTTAAGCTATTAGAAGTAGTTTTTTAAAAAAGAAGATAAAAAGGGGTAATTTCTTAAGTTATAGTACAGCATTTTGTCTATTCTACGGCGTTTTATTTTAAGATATTGGAAGTAGTTTTCTTTTAAAAACGGTAAAAAAGGGTAATTTCTTAAGTTATAGTACTGCATTTTGCCTATTTTACAGCGTTTTGTTTTAAGCAATTGGAAGTAGTGTTTTTTTAAAAAAGTAAATAGGGGTAATTTCTTAAGTTGTAGTACAACATTTTGTCTATTTTACCGCATTTTGTTTTAAGCTATTGGAAATATTTTTTTTTAAAAAAAAAGTAAAAAGGGAAAAAAATTTAAGTTGTATTACAGCATTTTGTTTCTTTTACAGCGTTTTATTTTAAGCTATTGGAAGTTGTTTTTTTTTAAAAGGTATAAGAGGTAATTTCTTAAGTTATAGAATATCATTTTGTCTATTTTACAGCGTTATGTTTTAAGCTATTGGAAGTAGTTTTTTTTAAAAAAATGGTATAAATGTGTAATTTATTAAGTTACAATACAACATTTTGTTTATTTTACAGCGTTTTATTATAAACTATTGGAAGTTGTTTTTTTTTTCAAAAAAAGGTAAAAGGATAATTTCATAAGTTATAGTACAATTATTGTTTATTTTATAGCTTTTTGTATTAACCTATTGGAATTAGTTTTTTTTTAAAATAAGAAGGGTAATTTCTTAAGTTATAGTATATCATTTTGTCTATTTTACAGCTTTTTGTTTTGAGCTATTGGAAGTAGTGTTTTTCTTAAAAAAAGGTAAAAGGGGGTAATTTCTTTAGTTATAGTACAACATTCTGTCTATTTACAGCGTTTTGTTTTAAGCTATTGGAAGAAGTTTTTTTAAAAAAAAAGTCAAAAATGGGTAATTTCTTGAGTTATAGTACAACATTTTGTCTATTTTACAGCGTTTTGTTCTTAGCTATTAGAAGGAGTGTTTTTTTTTTAAAAGGTAAAAAGGGGTAATTTCTTAAGTTATAGTACAATATTTTGTTTATTTTACAACGTTTGGTTTTAAGCTATTTGAAGCTGTTTTTTTAAAAGGTAAAAGGAGGTTATTTCTTAAGATATAGTACAACATTTTGTCTATTTTACAGCGTTTTTTTAAGCTATTGGAAGTAGTTTTTAAAAAAAAAGTAAAAGGGGCAATTTCTTAATTTATCGTAAAGCATTTTTCTATTTTATAGCGTTTTGTTTTTGGCTAATGGAAGTAGTTTTTTTTAAAAAAAAAAAGATAAACAGGGGTAATTTCTTAAGTTATAGTATAGCATTTCTTCTGTTTTACGGTGTTTTGTTTTAAGCTATTGGAAGTAGTTTTTTTTTAAAAGGTAAAAGGGGGTAATTTCCTAAGTTATAACACAGCATTTTGTCCATTTTACAAAGTTTTGTTTTAAGCTATTGGAAGTAGTATTTTTTAAGAAAAAAGGTAAATAGGGGTAATTTCATAAGTTATAGTACATCATTCTGTCTATTTTACAACGTTTTGATTTAAGCTATTGGAAGCGGTTTTTTTTAAAAAAGGGTAAAAAGGGGTAATTTCTTATGTTATAGTGCATCATTTTGTCTAATTTACAACGTTTTGTTTTAAGCTGTCGGAAGTAGATTTTTTTTATAAAAAATGGTAAAAACGGGAAAATTTTAAGTTATAGTATAGCATTTTGTCTATTTTACAACGTTTTTCTTTAAGCTATTGGAAGTAGTACATGATTTTGTCTATTTTACAACGTTTTGTTTTAAGAAATTGGAAGTATATTTTTTCAAAAAGGTAAAAGGGGTAATTTCTTAAGTTATAGTACAACATTTTGTCTATTTTACTACGTTTTGTTTTAAGCTATTGGGAGTTAGTTATTTTTAAAACAGGTGAAAGGGGGTAATTTCTTAAGTTATAGTACAGCATTTTGTCTATTTTACAGCGTTTTGTTTTAAGTTATTGGAAGTAATTTTTTTTTCAAAAAAGGTAAAAGGGGATAATTGTTAAGTTATAGTACAACATTCTGTCTATTTTACAGCTTTTTGTTTTAAGCTACTGGAAGTAGTTTTTTTAAAAAAAAGGTAAAAAGGGGAAATTTTTTAAGTTATAGTACAACATTATGTCTATTTTACAACGTTTTTTTCTAAGCTATTAGATGTAGTTTTTTTTTAAAAAAAAAAAGGTAAAAAGGGGTAATTTCTTAAGTTATAGTACAACATTTTGTCTATTTATAGTGTTTTGTTTTAAGCTACTGGAAGTAGTTTTTTTAAAAAAAAGGGAAAAGGGGGTAATTTCTTAAGTTATATTACAAAATTTTGTCTATTTTACAGCGTTTTATTTTATGCTATTGGAAGTAGTTTTTTTATTTAAAAAAAAAGTAAAAATGGGTAATTTCATAAGTTATAATACAGCATTTTGTCTATTTTACAGCGTTTTGTTTTAAGCTATTGGAAGTAATTTTTAAAAAAAAGGTAAAAGGGGGTAATTTGTTAAGTTATAGTACAGCATTCTGTCTATTTTACAGCGTTTTTTTTAAGCTATTCGAAAGTACTTTTTTTTAAATAAAGTTGCAAAGGTGAAATTTTTTAAGTTATAGTACATAATTTTGTCTATTTTACAGCGTTTTGTTTTAAGCTATTGGAAGTACTTTTTTTAAAAAAAAGGATAAAAAAGTCTATTTTCTTAAGTTATATTACAACATTTTGTCTATTTTACAGCGTTTTGTTTTAAGCTATTGGAAGTAGTTTTTTTAAAAAAAAAGGTAAAAGGGGGTAATTTCTTAAGTTATAATGCAGCATTTTGTCTATTTTACAGCGTTTGGTTTTATGCTATTGGAAGTAGTTTTTTTTAAAACAAGAAAAAGTGGGTAATTTCTTAAGTTATAGTATAGCATGTTGTCTATTTTACAGCCTTTTGTTTTAAGCTATTGGAAGTAGTTTTTTTTTTAAAAAAGGTAAAAGGGGGTAATTTTTTAAGTTATAATACAACATTGTGTCTATTTTACAGCGTTTTATTTTAAGCTATTGGAAGTAGTTTTTTTAAAAAAAAGGTAAAAAGGGAAAAAATTTAAGTTATAGTACAACATTTTGTCTATTTTACAGCGTTATGTTTTAAGTTATTGGAAGTGGTTTTTTTAAAAAAAGGGTAAAAGGGGGTAATTTCTTAAGTTATAATGCAGCATTTTGTCTATTTTGCAGTTGTTTTGTTTTAAGCTATTGGAAGTAGTTTTTAAAAAAAAAGTTAAATAGGGGTAATTTCTTAAGTTATAGTACAGCATTTTGTCTATTCTACAGCGTTTTGTTTTAAGCCATTTACAATTTTTTATTTTAAAAAAAGGTTAAAAGGTGTAATTTCTTAAGTTATAGTACAACATTTTGTCTATTTTACAGCGTTTTTTTTAAGTTATTGGAAGTAGTAATTTTTTTAAAAAAAAGGGGTAATTCTTAAATTATAGTACAACATTTTGTCTATTTTTCAACATTTTATTTTAAGCTATTGGAAGTAGTTTTTTAATAAAAAATGGTAAAAAGGGGAAAAAATTTAAGTTATAGTACAGCATTTTGTCTATTTTACAACGTTTTGTTTTAAGATATTGGAAGTAGTTTTTTTAAAGAAGGTATAAGGGGTAATTTCTTAGGTTATAGAACAGCATTTTGTCTATTTTACAGCATTTTGTTTTAAGCCATTGGAAGTAAAAAAAATTTAAAAAAAAAGGTACATATGGGTAATTTCTTAGGTTACAGTGCAGCATTTTGTCTATTTTACAGCGTTTTGTTTGAAGCTATTGGAAGTATTTTGAAAAAAAGGTATAAATGGGTAATTTCTTAAGTTACAATACAACATTTTGTCTATTTTACAGCGTTTTGTTTTAAGCTATTGGAAGTATTTTTTTGTTCAAAAATAAAGGTAAAAAGGGATAATTTCTTAAGTTATAGTACTACTTTTTGTCTATTTTACAGCTTTTTGTATTAACATATTGGAATTAGTTTTTTTTTAAAAGTAAAAAAGGGGTAATTTCTTAAGTTATAGTATAGCATTTTTTTTATTTTAGAGCGTTTTGTTTTAAGCTATTGGAAATAGTTTTTTAAAAAAAAAAGTAAAAGAGGGTAATATCTTAAGTTATATTACAACATTCTGTCTATTTTACAGCATTTTGTTTTAACCTATTGGAAGAAGTTCTATTTTAAAAAAAGGCAAAAATGGGTAATTTTTTAAGTTATAGTACAACATTTTGTCTATTTTACAGCGTTTTGTTTTAAGCTTTTAGAAGAAGTTTTTTTTAAAAAAAAGGTAAAAATGGGTAATTTCTTAAGTTATAGTACAACATTTTGTCTATTTTATAACGTTTTGTTTTTAGCTAATGGAAGTAGTTTTTTTAAAAAAGGTAAACAGGGGTAATTTCTTAAGTTATAGTACAGCATTTTTTCTGTTCTACAGCGTTTTGTTTTAAGCTATTGGAAGTAGTTTTTTTAAAAAAAGGTAAAAGGGGGTAATTTCCTAAGTTATAACACAGCATTTTGTTCATTTTACAGCGTTTGGTTTTAAGCTATTGGAAGTAATTTTTTTTTAAGAAAAAAGGGTAAATAGGGGTAATATCTTAAGTTATAGTACATCATTTCGTCTATTTTACAGCGTTTTGTTTTAAGCTATTGGAAATAGTTTTTTTTTTAGAAAACGGTAAAAGTGGGCAATTTCTTATGTTAAAGTACATCATTTTGTCTATTTTACAACGTTTGGTTTTAAGCAATCGGAAGTAGATTTTTTTTATAAAAAAGGTAAAAGGGGAAATTTTAAATTATGGTGTAGCATTTTGTCTATTTTACAGCGTTTTGTTTTAAGCTGTTGGAATTAGTTTTTTAAAAAAGAAAGTAAAAAGGGGTAATTTCTTAAGTTATAGTACAGGAATTTGTCTATTTCACAACGTTTTGTTTTAAGCAATTGGAAGTATTTCTTTAAAAGGTAAAAAGGGGTAATTTCTTAAGTTGTAGTACAACATTTTGTCTATTTTACTGCGTTTTGTTTTGAGCTATTGGAAGTAGTTTTTTTTTTAAACAGGCAAAGGGGCATAATTTCGTAAGTTATAGTACAGCATTTTGTCTATTTTATAGCCTTTTGTTTTAAGTTATTGGAAGTAATTTTTTTTCAATAAAGGTAAAAGGGTGTAATTTTTTAAGTTATAGTACAACATTGTACTTTCTTAAGTTATTATGCAACATTCAGTCTATTTTACAGCGTTTTGTTTTAAGCTACTGGAAGCATTTTTTTTTAAAAAAAGGTAAAAGGGGGAATTTTTTAAGTTATAGTACAGCATTTTGTCTATTTTACAACGTTTTTTTCTTAGCTATTGGAAGTAATTTTTTTAAAATAAGGTAAAAATGGTTAATTTCTTAAGTTATAGTACAACATTTTGTCTATTTTACAGCGTTTGGTTTTAAGCTATTGGAGGTAGTTTTTCTAAAAAAAAGGTAAAAAGGGGTAATTTCTTAAGTCATATTACAAAATTTTGTCTATTTTACAACGTTTTATTTTAAGCTATTGGAAGTGGTTTTTAAAAAAAAAGAAGGTAAATGTGGGTAATTTCATAAGTAATAATACAGCATTTGTCCATTTTACAGCGTTTTGTTTTAAGCTATTGGAAGTAGTTTTTTTTTTAAAAAGGTAAAAGGGGGTAATTTGTTAAGTTATAGTACAGCATCTTGTCTATGTTACAGCGTTTTGTTTTAAGCTACTGGAAGTTGTTTTTTTTAAAAAAAAGGTAAAAAGGGGTAATTTCTTAAGTTGTAGTACAACATTTTGTCTATTTTACAGCATTTGGTTTTATGCTATTGGAAGTAGCTTTTTTTTAAAAAACAGGTAAAAGGGGATAATTTCTTAAGTTATCGTACAACATTTTGTCTATTTTATAGCCTTTTGTTTTAAGATATTGGAAGTAGTTTTTTTAAGAAAGGGTAAAAGGGGGTAATTTTTTAAGTTACAATACAACGTTCTGTCTATTTTACAGCATTTTATTTTAAGCAATTGGAAGTTGTTTCTTTTTAAAAAGGTAAAAATGGAATAAAAATTATGTTATAATACAGCATTTTTTCTATTTTACAGCATTTTTTTAAGCTATTAGAAGTGGTTTTTTTAAAAAAAGGTAAAAATGGATAATTTCTTAAGTTATAGTGCAACATTTTGTCTATTTTACAGCGTTTTTTTTAAGCTATTGGAAGTAGTTTTTAAAAAAAAAGGATAAAAAGGGGTAATTTCTTAAGTTATAGTACAACATTTTGTCTATTCTACAGCGTTTTATTTGAAGCTATTTGAAGTAGTTTTTTTAAAATGGGTAAAAAGGTGTAATTTCTTAAGTTATAATACAACATTTTGTCTATTTTACAACGTTTTGTTTTAAGCTATTGGAAGTAGTTTTTTTAAAAAAAGGTAAAAAGGGAAACTTTTTTAAGTTATAGTACATCATTTTGTCTATTTCACAATGTTTTTTTTAAGCTATTGGAATTAGTTTTTTTAAAAAAAGGTACAAAGGGTAATTTCTTAAGTTATAGAACAACATTTTCTCTATTTTACAGCGTTTTGTTTTAAGACATTGGAAGTAGTTTTTTTAAAAAAAATATGGTATAAATGGGTGATTTCTTAAGTTGCAGTACGACATT
This sequence comes from Allium cepa, assembly GCA_030765085.1. Classification (NCBI taxonomy): domain Eukaryota; kingdom Viridiplantae; phylum Streptophyta; class Magnoliopsida; order Asparagales; family Amaryllidaceae; genus Allium; species Allium cepa. The sequence continues at coordinate 891,629,749 of CM060931.1, forward strand.
TTGTCTATTTTACAGCGTTTTGTTTTAAGCTATTGGAAGTAGTTTTTTTAAAAAGGTAAAAGGGGGTAATTTCTTAAGTTATAGTACAACATTCTGTCTATTTTACAGCGTTTTGTTTTAAAATATTGGAAGAAGTTTTTTAAAAAAAGGTAAAAAGGGGCAATTGCTTAAGTTATAGTACAACATTTTGTCTATTTTACATCGTTTTTTTAAGCTAATGGAAAGAGTTTTTTTTTTTTTAAAAGGTAAAAATTGGTAATTTCTTAAGTTATAGTACAATATTTTGTCTATTGTACAGCGTTTTGTTTTAAGCTATTGGAAGCAGCTTTCTTTTTTAAAGAAAGGGTAAAAAGGGGTAATTTCTTAAGTTATAGTACAACATTTTATCTATTTTACAGCATTTTGTTTTAAGCTATTGGAAGTAGTTTTTTAAAAAAGGTAAGAAGTTGTAATTTCTTAAGTTATATTAATCATTTTGTCTATTTTCCAGCGTTTTGCTTTAAGCTATTGGAAGTGGTTTTTTTAAAAAAAAAGGTAAAAAGGATAATTTCTTAAGTTATAGTGCAGCATTTTGTCTATTTTGCAGCGTTTTGTTTCAAGCTATTGGAAGTAGTTTTTTATAAAAAAAGGTAAAAGGGGGTAATTTCTTAAGTTATAGTACAGCATTTTGTCCATTCTACAGCATTTTCTTTTAAGCTATTGGAAGTATTTTTTTTAAAACAGTAAAATAGGTAATTTCTTAAGTTATGGCACAGCATTTTGCCCATTTTATAGCGTTTAGTTTTAAGCTATTGGAAGTAATTTTAAAAAAAAAAGGTAAGCAGGCGTAATTTCTTAAGTTATAATACAGCATTTTTCTCTATTTTACAGCATTTTATTTTAAGCTATTGGAAGCAGTTTTCTCTTTTTAAAAAACGGTAAAAAGGGATAATTTCTTAAGTTATAGTATAACATTTTGTCTATTTTAAAGCATTTTGTTTTAAGCTATTGGAAGTTGTTTTTTATACAAAAAAGGGTAAAAAGGGGAATTTTTTGAAGTTATAGTACAACATTTTGTCTATTTTACAGCATTTTGTTTTAAGCAATTGGAAGTAGTTTTTTTTTAAAAAAAAGGTAAAAAGGGGTAATTTCTCAAAGTGAAGCAGTTATAGCACAACATTTTTGTCTATTTTACAGCGTTTTTAAGCTACTAGAGGTAGTTTTTTTAAAAAAAAGGGTAAAACGGGGTAATTTCATATGTTATAGTACAGTATTTTTGTCTATTTTACAGCACTTTGTTTTAACATGTTGGAAGTAATTTTCTTTAGAAGATAAAAATGGGTAATATCTTAAGTTATTGTACAGCATTTTGTCATTTTTACAGCGTTTTGTTTTAAGCTTTTGGAAGTAGTTTTTTTTCTAAATGGTAAAAAAGGGTAATTTCTTATGTTATAGTACAACATTTTGTCAATTTTACAGCATTTTGTTTTAAGCTATTGGAAGTAGTTTTTTTTTAAAAGATAAAAAGGGTTAATTTCCGAAGTTATTGTATAGCATTTTATCTATTTTACAACGTTTTGTTTTAAGACATTGGAAGCAATTTTTTAAAAAAAAAAGGTAAAATGGGGTAATTTCATAAGTTATAGTACAACATTTTGTCAATTTTACAGCGTTTTGTTTCATGCTATTGGAAGTAGTTTTTATTCAAAAAAGGTAATAAGAGTTAATTTCTTAAGTTAATGGTACAACATTTTGTCTACTTTACAGCATTTTGTTTTAAGCTATTGGAAGTAATTTTTTTAAAAAGGTAATAAGGGGTAATTTCTTATGTTACAGTAAAAAAATTTGTCTATTTTACAGAGTTTTATTTTAAGCTATTGGAAATCGTTTTTTTTAAAAGGTAAAATGGGTAATTTCTTAAGTTATAGTACAACATTTTTTCTATTTTACAGCTTTTTGTTTTAGGCAATTGGAAGTAGTTATTTTTAAAAAGGGTAAAAAGAGGTAATTTCTCAAGTTATAGTACAGCATTTTGTCCATTATACAGCGTTTTGTTTTAAGCTATTGGAAGTAATTTTTTTCTTTGAAAACGTAAAACGGGGTAATTTCTTAAGTTATAGTACAGCGTTTTGTCTATTTTACAATGTTTTGTTTCAAGCTATTGGAAGTAGTTGTTTTTAAAAAAAAGGTAAAACGACGTAATTTCTTAAGTTAATAGTACTGCATTTTATCTACTTTGCAGTGTTTTGTTTTAAGCTATTGGAAGTAATTTTTTTTAAAAACGGTAATAAGGGGTAATTTCTTAAGTTATAGTACAACATTTTGTCTATTTTAAAGCGTTTTGTTTTAAGTTATTGAAAGACGTTTTTTTAAAAGGTAAAAATAGGAAATTTCTTAAGTTATAGTACAACATGTTGTCTATTTTACAGCGTTATGTTTTAAGCTATTGGTTTTCTTTTAAAAAAGGTAAAAAGGGGTAATTTCTTAAGATATAGTACAGCATTTTGCCTATTTTACAGCGTTTTGTTTTAAGCTATTAGAAATATATTTTTTTGAAAAAGGTAAAATGGAGTGATTTCTTAAGTTATAGTACGACATTTTGTCTTTTTTACAGCGTTTTGTTTTAAGCTATTAGAAGTAGTTTTAAAAAAAGTAAAAAGGAGTAATTTCTTAAGTCATAGTACAGCATTTTGTCTATTTTACCGCGTTTTGTTTTAAGCTATTAGATGTAGTTTTTTTAAAAAAGGTAAAAAGGGGTATTTTCTTAAGTTATATTACAATATTATATCTATTTCACAGCGTTTTGTTTTAAGCTGCTGGAAGTAGTTTTTTTTTTAGAAAAAAGTAAAAAGGGGTAATTTCTTAAGTTATAGTACGACATTTTGTCTATTTTACAGCATTTTGTTTTAAGCTATTGGAAGTATTTTTTTTTTAAAACAGGTAAAATGGGGTAATTTCTGATGTTATAGTACAATATTTTGTCTATTTTACAGCTATTTGTATTAAGCTATTGGAAGTAGTATTTTAAAAAAATGTTAAAAGGGGGTAATTTGCTAAGTTATAAAACAACATTCTGTCTATTTTACAGCGTTTTATTTTAAGCTATTGGAAGTAGTTTTTTTAAAAAAAAAGGGGAAAAAGGAAAAAAAATTATGTTATAGTACAGCATTTTGTCTATTCTATAGCATTTTGTTTTATGCTATTAGAAGTAGTTTTTTTTAAAAAAAGGTAAAAACGGGTAGTTTCTTAAGTTATAGGACAACATTTTGTCTATTTTACCGCGATTTGATTTAAGCTATTGGAAGTAGTTTTTTTAAAAAAAAAAGATAAAAAGGGGTAATTTCTTAAGTTATAGTATAGCATTTTGTCTATTCTACGGTGTTTTATTTTAAGATATTGGAAGTAGTTTTCTTTTAAAAAGGGTAAAAAGGGGTAATTTCTTAAGTTATAGTACCGCATTTTGTCTATTTTACAGCGTTTTGTTGTAAGTTATTGGAAGTAGTGTTTTTCTTAAGAAGTAAAAAGGGGTAATTTTTTAAGTCATAGTACAGCATTTTGTCTATTTTACCGCATTTTGTTTTAAGCTATTGGAAGTAGTTTTTTATAAAAAAAAAGGTAAAAAGGGGAAATTTTTTAAGTTATAGTACAACATTGTTTATTTTACAGCGTTTTGTTTTAAGCTATTGGAAGTTGTTTTTTTTTTTAAAAAGGTATAAGGGTTAATTTAAGTTATAGAACTGCATTTTGTCTATTTTACGGCGTTTTGTTTTATGCTATTGGAAGTAGTTTTTTTAAAAAAAAGGATATATAAATGGGTAATTTCTTAAGTTACAATACAACATTTTTTTTATTTTACAGTGTTTTATTATAAGCTATTGGAAGTTGTATTTTTTCAAAAAAAGGTAAAAAGGCTTAATTTCTTAAGTTATAGTACAATTTTGGTCTATTTTATAGCTTTTTGTATTAACCTATTGAAATTAGTTTTTTTTTTAAGTGAAAAGGGGCAATTTCTTAAGTTATAGTATATCATTTTGTCTATTTTACAGCGTTTTGTTTTAAGCTATTGAAGTAGTGTTTTTAAAAAAAAAGGTAAAATGGGGTAATTTCTTTAGTTATAGTACAGTATTCTGTCTATTTTACAGTGTTTTGTTTCAAGCTATTGGAATAAGTTGTTTTAAAAAAAAGACAAAAATGGGTAATTTCTTGAGTTATAGTACAACATTTTGTCTATTTTACAGCGTTTTGTTTTTAGCTATTAGAAGGAGTGCTTTTTTTAAAAAGGTAAAAAGAGGTAATTTCTTAAGTTATAGTACAACATTTTGTTTATTTTACAGCATTTGGTTTTAAGCTATTTGAAGTATTTTTTTTGAAAGGTAAAAGGAGGTTATTTCTTAAGTTATAGTACAACATTTTGTCTATTTTACAGCGTTTTGTTTTAAGCTATTGGAAGTAGTTTTTTTTTAAAAAAAAAGTAAAAGGGGCAATTTCTTAAGTTGTAGTACAACATTTTTCTATTTTATAGCGTTTTGTTTTTAGCTAATGGAAGTAGGTTTTTTTAAAGAAGGTAGACAGGGGTAATTTCTTAAGTTATAGTACAACATTTTTTCTGTTTTACGGTGTTTTGTTTAAGCTATTGGAAGTAGTTTTTTTTTTAAAAGGTAAAAGGGGGTAATTTCCTAAGTTATAACACAGCATTTTGTCCATTTTACAAAGTTTTGTTTTAAGCTATTGGAAGTAGTTTTTTTTAAGAAAAAAGGGTAAATAGGGGTAATTTCTTAAGTTATAGTACATCATTTTGTCTATTTTACAGCGTTTTGTTTTAAGCTATTGAAAGCATTTTTTAAAAAAAAAAGGTAAAAAGGGGTAATTTCTTGTGTTATAGTACATGATTTTGTCTAATTTATGACATTTTGTTTTAAGCAATTGGAAGTATGTTTTTTTTAAAAGGTAAAAAGGGGTAATTTCTTAAGTTATAGTACAACATTTTTTCTATTTTACTGCGTTTTGTTTTAAGCTATTGGGAGTAGGTTTTTTTTTAAAACAGGTAAAAGGGGGTAATTTCTTAAGTTATAGTATAACATTTTGTCTATTTTACAGCGTTTTGTTTCAAGTTATTGGAAGTAAAAAAAAATTCAAAAAAGGTAAAAGGGGGTAATTTGTTAAGTTATAGTACAACATTCTGTCTATTTTACAGCGTTTTGTTTTAAGCTATTGGAAGTAGTTTTTTTTAAAAGGTAAGAAGGGATAATTTCTTAAGTTATAGTACATCATTTTGTCTATTTTGCAGCGTTTTGTTTTAAGCTATTGGAAGTGAGTTTTTTTTTAAAAGGTAAAAAGGGTAATTTCTTAAGTTATAGTTCAACATTTTGTCTATTGTACGGCGTTTTGTTTTAAGCTATTGGAAGTCCTTTTTTTATAAAAAAAAGGTAAAAGGGGGTAATTTCTTAAGTTATAGTATATCATTTTGTCTACTCTACAACATTCTCTTTTAAGCTATTGGAAGTAATTTTTTTTTTAGACTGTAAAAGAGGTAATTTCTTAAGTTTTAGAACAGCTTTTTGTCCATTTTGCAATGTTTTGTTTTAAGCTATTGGAAATGGTTTTTTAAAAAATAGGTAAAAAGGGGTAATTTTTAGGTTATAGTACAGCATTTTGTTTATTTTATAGCGTTTTGTTTTAAGCTAATGTAAGTTGTTTTTTTGTTAGAAAAGGTAAAAAGGGGTAATTTCTTAAGTTATAGTACAACATTTTTTCTTTTTTATAGCATTTTGTTTTAATTTATTGGAAGTAGTTTTTTTAAAAATAAGGTAAAGGGGGGTAATTTCTTAAGTTATAGCACAACATTTTTCCCATTTTACAGCGTTTTGTTTTAACCTATTGGAAGTAATTTTTAAAATAAAAAGGTAAGCATGGGTAATTTCTTAAGTTATAGTACATCATTTTGTCTATATTACAGCGTTTTGTTTTAAGATATTGAAAGTAGTTTTCTCTTTTTTTAAAACGGTAAAAAGGGATAATTTCTTAAGTTATAGTATAACATTTTATCCATTTTACAGCGTTTTGTTTTAAGCTATTGGATATAGTTTTTTTTATAAAATAAAGGTAAAAGGGGGAATTTTTTAAGTTAAAGTACAACATTTTGTCTTTTTTACAGCGTTTTGTTATAAGCTATTGGAAGTATTTTTTTTAAAAAAAAGGTAAAAATGGGTAATTTCTCAAGTTATAGTACAGCATTTGCCTATTTTATAGTGTTTTGTTTTAAGCTATTGAAAGTTGTTTTTTTTAAAAAAAAGGTAAAAAGGGGTAATTTCTTAAGTTATAGTATAGCATTTTGTCTATTTTACAACGTTTTTTATTAAGCTATTAGAAGTAGGGTTTTTTTTAAAACAGGTAAAAGGGGGTAATTTCTTAATTTATAGTACAGCATTTTTTCTATTTTACCGCGTTTTGTTTTAAGCTATTGGAAATAGTTTTTTTTAAAAGAAGGTAAAAGGGGGTAATTTGTTAAGTTATAGTACATCATTATGTCTATTTTACATCTTTTTGTTTTAAGCTATTGCAAGTAGAATTTTTTTTTAAAAAAAAAAGGTAAAAAAGGATAAAATTTAAGTTATAGTACAACATTTTGTCTATTTTACAAGTTTTGCTCTAAGCTATTGGAAGTAGTTTTTTATTAAAATAAGGTTAAAAGGGATGATATCTTAATTACAGTACAGTTTTTGTCTATTTTACAGCGTTTTGCTTTAAGCTATTGGAAGTAGTTTTTTAAAAAAAGAAGGTAAAAAGAGGTAATCTCTAAAGTTATAGTGCAACATTTTGTATTTTTTACAGCATTTTGTTTAAGCTATCAGAATTAGTTTTTATTAAACAGGTAAAAGAGGGTAATTTCATAAGTTATAGTACAGTATTTTGTCTATTTTACAACATTTTGTTTTAAGCTATTGGAAGTAGTTTTTTTTTTAAAAAAAGTAAAAGGAGGTAATTTGTTAAGTTATAGTACTGCATTCTGTCTATTTTACAACATTTTGTTCTAAGCTATAAAAAGTAGTTTTTTTAAAAAGAAAAATACGTAAAAAGGAATTTTTTTTAAAGTTTTGTACAACATTTTGTCTATTTTACAGCATTTTGTTTTAAGCTATTGGAAGTAGTTTTTTTAAAAAAAAAGGTAAAAATAGGTAATTTCTAAAGTTATAGTACAACATTTTGTCTATTTTACAGTGTTTTATTTTAAACTATTGAAAGTAGTTTTTTTTTAAAAACGTAGAAAGGGTAATTTCTTAAGTTATAGTACAACAGTTTGCATTTTTTACAGCATTTTGTTTTAAGATATTGGAAGTACTTTTTTTTAAACAGGTAAAAGTGGGTAATTTCTTAAGTTATAGTACAACGTTTTGTCTATTTTACATCGTTTTATTTTAAACAGTAGAAAGTAGTTTTTTTTTAAAAGGTAAAAGGGGGTAACTTGTTAAGTTATAGTACAACATTCTGTCTATTTTACAGCATTTTGTTCTAAGCTATGGGAAATAGTTTTTTTTTTAAAAAAAAAGATAAAAAGGAATTTTTTTTGAGTTATAGTATTACATTTTGTCTATTTTACAGCGTTTTGTTTTAGGCTATTATACATAGTTTTTTTTAAAAAAAAAGGTAAAAGGGGTAATTTCTTAAGTTATATTACATCATTTCGTCTATTTTACAACGCTTTGTTTTAAGCTATTTGAAGTAATTTTTTTTTTTTAAAAAGTAAAAAGGGGTCATTTCTTAAGTTATAGTACAACATTTTGCCTATTTTATTTTAAGCTTTTTGAAGTACTTTTTTCTTAAAATAAGTAAAAGGGGTAATTCCTTAAGTTATAGTTTTTACTTTTTTACAGCATTTTGTTTTAAGCTATTGGAAGTATTTTTTTTTAAAAGGTAAAAGGGGGTAATTTGTTAAGTTATAGTACAACATTTTGTCCATTTTACAGCGTTTTGTTTTAAGCTATTGGAAGTAGTGTTTTTTTTGAAAAAAAAAGTACAAAGGGTTAATTTCTTAAGTTATAGTACAGCATTTGTCTATTTTACAGCGTTTTGTTTTAAGCTATTGGAAGAATTTAAAAAAAATGTAAAAAGGGGGATTTTTTAAGTTATAGTACAACATTTTGTCTATTTTACAACATTTTTTTTAAAACTATTGGAAGTAGTTTTATTTTAAAACGGTATAAGGGGGTAATTTCTTAAGTTATAGAATAACATTTTTTCTATTTTAAAGCGTTTTGTTTTAAGCCATTGGAAGTAGTTTTTTTAAAAAGGTAAAAATGGGCGATTTCTTAAGTTATAGTACAACATTTTGTTTATTTTACAACGTTTTGTTTCAAGCTATTGCAAGCATTTTTTTTTTATAAAAAAGGGGTAATTTCTTAAGTTATAGTACAACATTTTGTCTATTTTACAACATTTTGTTTTAAACTATTTGAAGTAGTTGTTAAAAAAGGTAAAAAGGGGTAATTTCTTAAGTTATAGTACAGCGTTTTACCTATTTACAGCGTTTTGTTTTAAGCTATTGGAAGTAGTTTTTTTAAAAAAAAAAGTAAAAAGGGGTAATTTCATAAGTTATGGTGTTGCATTTTGTCTATTTTACGCCGTTCGTTTTAAGCTATCGGTAGTAGTTTTTTAAAAAAAAAGGTAAAATGGGGTAATTTATTAAGTTATAGTGCAGCATTGTCAATTTTACAGCGTTTTGTTTTAAGCTACTAGAAGTAGTTTTTTATTTTAAAAAAAAGGTAAAAAGGGGTAATTTCTTAAGTTATAATACAACATTTTGTCAATTTTACGGCTTTTTTTAAGCTATTGGAAGTGGTTTTTTTTAAAAAAAAAGGTAAAAGGGGGTAATTTTTTAAGTTATAGTACAGCATTTTGTCTATTTTATAGCGTTTTGTTTTAAGCTATTTGAAGTAGTTTTTTTAAAAAAAAAGGCAAAAGGGGTAATTTCTTAAGTTATAGTACAGCATTTTATCTATTTTACAGCATTTTGTTTTAATCTATTTGAAGTATTTTCTTTAAAAAGGTGAAAAGGGGTAATTTCTTAAGTTATAGTACAACATTTTTTCTATTTTACCGTGTTTTGTTTTAAGCTATTGGAAGTAGTTTTTTAAAAAAAAAGAAAAAAAAAGTGTAATTTCTTAAGTTATAGTACAACATTTTGTCTATTTTACAGCGTTTTGTTTTAAGCTATTTGAGGTTGTTATTTTAAAAAAAGGTAAAAATGGGTAATTTCTTTAGTTATAGTACGTCATTTTTTCTATTTTACAACGTTTTGTTTTAAGCTATTGGAAGAAATTTTTTAAAAAAAAGTTAAAAAGAAATAATTTCTTAAGTTATAGTACAACATTTGTCTATTTTACCGCGTTTCGTTTTAAACTATTGGAAGTAGGTTTTTTTAAAAAGGTAAAAGGGGGTAATTTTTAAATTTTAGTACAGCATTCCGTCGATTTTAAATCGTTTAGTTTTAAGCTATTGGAATAAGTTTTTTTAAAAAAGGTAAAAATGGGAAATTTCTTAAGTTATAGCACAACATTATGTCTATTTTATAGCGTTCTGTTTTAAGCTATTGGAAGTAGTTTTTTTTAAAAGGTAAAAGGGGTAATTTTTTAAGTTACAGTACAGCATTTTGTCTATTTTACAGCGTTTTGTTTTAAGCTATTGGTAATAGTTTTTTTAAAAAAAGTTTAAAGGTGTAATTTCTTAAGTTATAGTCTAGCATTTTGTCTATTTTACAACATTTTGTTTTAAGCCATTGGAAGAATTTTTTTTAAAAAAAAAGGTAAAAATGGGTAATTTCTTAAGTTATAGTAAATCATTTTGTTTATTTTACAGCATTTTGTTTTAAGATATTTGAAGTAGTTTTTTTTAAAAAAAGGTAAAAAGTGGTAATTTCTTAAGTTGTTGTACAATATTTTTTCGATTTTACATCATTTTGTTTTAAGCTATTGGAAGTAGTTTTTTTAAAAAAAAGATAAAAGGGGTTATTTCTTAAGTTATAGTACAGCGTTTTGTCTATTTTATCGCGTTTTGTTTTAAGCTATTTGAAGTAGTTTTTTTTAAAATAAGGTAAAAAGGGGTAATTTCTTAAGTTATAGTAAAACATTTTGTCTATTTTACAGCGTTTTGTATTAAGCTATTTGAAGTAGTTTTTTTTAATAAAAGGTAAAAAGGGGTAATTTCTTAAGTTATAGTACAACATTTTTTCGATTTTGCAGCCTTTTGTTTTAAGCTATTGGAAGTATTTTTTTTTCAAAAAAAAAGGTAAAAAAGGTAATTCTTAAGTTATAGTACAGCATTTTGTCAACTTTGCAGCGTTATGTTTTAAGCTATTTGAAGTTATTTTTTTATAAAAATATGTTAAAAGAGGTTATTTCTTAAGTTATAGTACAACATTTTGTTAATATTACAGCATTTTGTTTTAAGCTATTGCAACTAATTTTTTTAAAAAGGTAAAAGGGGGCAATTTCTTAAGTTATAGTACAACATTTTGTCTATTTTACAGTGTTTTGTTTTAAGCTATTGGAAGTTGTTTTTTTTTAAGAAAATGTAAAAGGGGTAATTTCTTAAGTTATAGTACAACATTTTGTCTATTTTATAGCATTTTCTTTTAAGCTATTGGAAGTATTTTTTTAAAAAGATAAAAAGGGTAATTTCTTAAGTTATAGTATAACATTTTGTCTATTTTACAGCATTTTGTTTTAAGCTATTGGAAGTATTTTTTTAAAAGATAAAAGGGAAATTTTTTAAGTTATAGTACAACATTATGTTTATTTTACAACGTTTTGTTTATAGCTATTGAAATTAGTTTTTAAAAAAAAAGGTAAACAGGAGTAATTTCTTAAGTTATAGTACAACATTTTGTCTATTTTACAACATTTTGTTTCAAGCTATTAGAAATAGTTTTTTTTTTAAAAAGGTAAATGGGGGTAATTGCTTAAGTTATAGTGTAGCATTTTATGTATTTTACAGCGTTTTTTTAAGCTATTGGAAGTAGTTTTTTTTTTAAAAAAGGTAAAAAGGGAAGTTATAGTACATCGTTTTGTCTATTTTACAGCGTTTTGTTTTCTGCTATTGGAAGTAATTTTTTTTTTAAAAAAGAAGTTAAAAAGGGGTAATTTCTTACGTTATTGTATAGCATTTTGTCTATTTTACAGCGTTTTGTTTCAAGCTATTGGAAGTATTTTTTTATAAAAAAAGGTAAAAGGGGGTAATTTCTTAAGTTATAGTACAACATTTTGTCCATTCTACAGCATTTTCTTTTAAGCTATTGGAAGTATTTTTTTAAAACAGTAAAATAGGTAATTTCTTAAGTTATAGCACAGCATTTTGCCCATTTTATAGCGTTTAGTTTTAAGCTATTGGAAGTAATTTTTTAAAAAAAAAGGTAAGCAGGCGTAATTTCTTAAGTTATAATACAGCATTTTTCTCTATTTTACAGCGTTTTATTTTAAGCTATTGGAAGCAGTTTTCTCTTTTTAAAAAACGGTAAAAAGGGATAATTTCTTAAGTTATAGTATAACATTTTGTCTATTTTAAAGCGTTTTGTTTTAAGCTATTGGAAGTAGTTTTTTATATAAAAAAGGGTAAATAGGGGAATTTTTTGAAGTTATAGTACAACATTTTGTTTATTTTACAGCATTTTGTTTTAAGCAATTGGAAGTAGTTTTTTTTTTTAAAAAAGGTAAAAAGGGGTAATTTCTCAAGTTGAAGCAGTTATAGCACAACATTTTTGTCTATTTTATAGCGTTTTTTAAGCTACTAGAGGTAGTTTTTTTTAAAAAAAAAGGGTAAAACGGGGTAATTTCATATGTTATAGTACAGTATTTTTGTCTATTTTACAGCACTTTGTTTTAATATGTTGGAAGTAATTTTCTTTAGAAGATAAAAATGGGTAATATCTTAAGTTATTGTACCGCATTTTGTCTTTTTTACAGCGTTTTGTTTTAAGCTTTTGGAAGTAGTTTTTTTTCTAAATGGTAAAAAAGGGTAATTTCTTATGTTATAGTACAACATTTTGTCAATTTTACAGCATTTTGTTTTAAGCTATTGGAAGTAGTTTTTTTTTAAAGATAAAAAGGGTTAATTTCAGAAGTTATTGTATAGCATTTTATCTATTTTACAACGTTTTGTTTTAAGACATTGGAAGCAATTTTAAAAAAAAAAAGGTAAAGTGGAGTAATTTCATAAGTTATAGTACAACATTTTGTCAATTTTACAGCGTTTTGTTTCACGCTATTGGAAGTAGTTTTTATTCAAAAAGGGTAAAAAGAGTTAATTTCTTAAGTTAATGGTACAGCATTTTGTCTACTTTACAGCATTTTGTTTTAAGCTATTGGAAGTAATTTTTTTAAAAAGGTAATAAGGGGTAATTTCTTAAGTTACAGTAAAAAAATTTGTCTATTTTACAGAGTTTTGTTTTAAGCTATTGGAAATCGTTTTTTTTAAACGGTAAAATGGGTAATTTCTTAAGTTATAGTACAACATTTTGTCTATTTTACAGCTTTTTGTTTTAGGCAATTGGAAGTAGTTATTTTTAAAAAGGGTAAAAAGAGGTAATTTCTCAAGTTATAGTACAGCATTTTGTCCATTATACAGCGTTTTGTTTTAAGCTATTGGAAGTAATTTTTTTCTTTGAAAACGTAAAACGGGGTAATTTCTTAAGTTATAGTACAGCGTTTTGTCTATTTTACAATGTTTTGTTTCAAGCTATTGGAAGTAGTTGTTTTTAAAAAAAAGGTAAAACGATGTAATTTCTTAAGTTAATAGTACTGCATTTTGTCAACTTTGCAGCGTTTTGTTTTAAGCTATTGGAAGTAATTTTTTTAAAAAAAGGTAATAAGGGGTAATTTCTTAAGTTATAGTACAACATTCTGTCTATTTTATAATGTTTTGTTTTAAGCTATTGGAAGTAGTTTTTTTAAAAAATTAAGGTGAAAAGGGGAATTTTTTTAAGTTATAGTACATAATTTTGTCTATTTTACAATGTTTTGTTTTAAGCTATTGGAAGTAGTTTTTTTTTTAAAAAAAAGACAAAAATGGGTATTTTCTTAAGTTATATTACAACATTTTATCTATTTTACAGCGTTTTGTTTTAAGCTACTGGAAGTAGTTTTTTTAAAAAAAAAGGGTAAAAAGGGGTAATTTCTTAAGTTGTAGTACAACATTTTGTCTATTTTACAGCATTTGGTTTTATACTATTGGAAGTAGCTTTTTTTTTAAAACAGGTAAAAGAGGGTCATTTCTTAATTTATAGTACAACATTTTGTCTATTTTATAGCCTTTTGTTTTAAGCTATTGGAAGCAGTTTTTTTTAAAAAGGGTAAAAGGGGGTAACTTTTTTAGTTACAATACAACATTCTGTCTATTATACAGGGTTTTATTTTAAGCTATTGGAAGTTGTTGTTTTTTTTTTTAAAAGGTAAAAAGGGAAAAAAAAATTATGTTATAATACAGCATTTTTTCTATTTTACAGCGTTTTGTTTTAAGCTATTAGAAGTGGTTTTTAAAAAAAAGGTAAAAATGGATAATTTCTTAAGTTATAGTGCAGCATTTTGTCTATTTTACAGCGTTTTGTTTAAAGCTATTGGTAGTAGTTTTTTTTAAAAAAAGATAAAAAGGGGTAATTTCTTAAGTTATAGTATAGCATTTTGTCTATTCTACAACGTTTTGTTTTATGCTATTTGAAGTAGTTTTTTTAAAAAAGGGTAAAAAGGTGTAATTTCTTAAGTTATAGTACATCATTTTTTCTATTTTACAACATTTTTTTTAAGCCATTGGAAGTAGTTTTTTTTAAAAAAGGTATAAGGGGTTATTTCTTAAGTTATAGAACAGCATTTTCTCTATTTTATAGCGTTTTGTTTTAAGCTATTGGAAGTAGTTTTTTTTGGAAAAAGGTATAAATGAGTGATTTCTTAAGTTGCAGTAGGGCATTTTGTCTATTTCACAGCGTTTTGTTTTAAGATATTGGAAGTAGTTTGTTTTGAAAAGGTATAAGTGAGTGATTTCTTAAGTTGCAGCAGGGCATTCTGTCTATTTTACAGCTTTTTGTTTTAAACGGTTGGAAGAAGTTTATAAAAAAAGGTAAAAAGGGGCAATTTCTTAAGTTATAGTACAACATTTTGTCTATTTTACATCGTTTTTTAAGCTAATGGAAGGAGTGTTTTTAAAAAAAAAAGGTAAAAATGGGTAATTTCTTAAGTTATAGTACAACATTTTGTCTATTTTGCAGCGTTTTGTTCAAAGCTATTGGAAGTAGTTTAAAAAAAAGGTAAGCAGGCGTAATTTCTTAAGTTACAGTACATCATTCTGTCAATTTTACAACGTTTTGTTGTAAGCTATTTAAAGTAAGTTTTTTTAAAAAAAGGTAAAAAGGGGATATTTTTTAAGTTATAGTACAACATTTTGTCTATTTTACAACGTTTTGCTCTAAGCTATTGGAAGTAGTTTTTTTTTTGAAAAAACGTTAAAGTGGATGATATCTTAAGTTATAGTACAATATTTTCCCTATTTTACAGCGTTTTATTTTAAGCTATTTGAAGTAATTTTTTTTATAAAAAAGGTAAAAAGGGGTAATTTCTTAAGTTAGAGTACAACATTTTGTCTTTTTTACAGGGTTTTTTTTAAGCTATTGGAAGTAGCTTTTTTAAACAGGTAAGCGGGTAATTTCTTAACTTATAGTACAGCATTTTGTCTATTTTACAGCGTTTGGTTTTAAGCTATTGGAAGTGGTTTTTTTAAAAAAAGGTAAAAGAGGGTAATTTGTTAAGTTATAGTACAGCATTTTGTCAATTTTACAGCATTTTATTCTAAGCTATGCGAAGTAGTTTTAAAAAAAAATGGTAAAAAGGGAATTTTTTTAAGTTTTTGTACAACATTTTGTCTATTTTATAGCATCTTGTTTTAAGCTATTGGAAGTAGTTTTTTTTAAAAAAAAAGGTAAAAAGGGTAATTTCTTAATTTATAGTACAGCAATTTGTCTATTTTACAGCGTTTTGTTTTAAGCTATTGGAAGTAATTTTTTAAAAAAAAGGTTAAAAGAGGTAATTTCTTAAGTTATAATACAACATTTTGTGTTTTTTACAGCGTTTTGTTTTAAGATATTAGAAGTAGTTTTTTTAAACAAATAAAAGTGGGTAATTTCTTAAGTTATTGTATAACATTTTGTCTATTTTACAGCGTTTTGTTTTAAACTATTGGAAGTAGTTTTTTTTAAAAGGTAAAAAGGGGTAATTTTTTAAGTTATAGTACAACAATCTGTCTATTTTACATCATTTTGTTCTAAGCTATGGGAAGTAGTTTTTTTTTAAAAAGATAAAAAGGGAATTTTTTTTAAGTTATAGTAAAACATTTTGTCTATTTTACAGCGTTTTGTTTTAAGCTATTGGAAGTAGTTTTTTTAAAAAAAAAGGGTAAAAGGGGGTAATTTCTTAAGTTATATTATTGCATTTTGTCTATTTTACAACGTTTTGTTTTAAGGTATTGTAAGTAGTTTTTTAAAAAACAAAAGGTAAAATGTGGTAATTTCTTAAGTTATATTACAACATTTTGTCTATTTTATTTTAAGCTATTTGAAGTAGTTTTTCTTTAAAATAGGTAAAAGGGGGTAATTTCTTAAGTTATAGTACAGTATTTTGTCTATTTTACAGTGTTTTGTTTTAAGCTATTGGAAGTAGTTTTTTTAAAAAAGGGTAAAAGGGGGTAATTTGGTAAGTTATATTACAGCATTTTGTCTATTTTACAGCGTTTTGTTTTAGGCTATTGGAAGTAATGTTTTTTTTTTAAAAGTAAAAAGGGGTAATTTCTTAAGTTATAGTACAACATTTTTTCTATTTTACACCGTTTTGTTTTAAGCTATTATAAGATTTTTTTAAAAAAAAGGGGAAATTTTTTAAGTCATGGTACAACATTTTGTCTATTTTACAACATTTTTTTTAAGCTATTGGAAGTAGTTTTATTTTAAAAAGGTATAAGGGGTAATTTCGTAAGTTATATAACAGAATTTTGTCTATTTTAAAGCGTTTTGTTTTAAGCTATTGGATGTAGTTTTTTTTAGAAAGGTAAAAATGGGTAATTTCTGAAGTTATAGTACAACATTTTGTTTATTTACAGCGTTTTATTTTAAGCTATTGCAAGCATTTTAAAAAAAAAAGGTAAAAGGTGTTATTTCTTTAGTTATAGTACAACATTTTGTCTATTTTACAGCATTTTCTTTTAAGCTGTTTGAAGGAGTTTTTTTTAAAAAGGTAAAAAGGGTAATTTCTTAAGTTATAGTACAACATTTTGTCCATTTTACAGCGTTTTGTTTTAAGCTATTGAAAGCAGTTTTTTTTAAAAAAAAGGTAAAAGGGGTAATTTTTTAAGTTACAGTACAGCATTTTGTCTATTTTACAGCGTTTTATTTTAAGCCATTTGAAGTAATTCTTTTAAAAAGGTAAAAAGGGGTAATTTCTTATGTTATAGTATAGCATTTTTTCTGTTTTACAGCGTTTTGTTTTAAGCTATTGGAAGTAGTTTTTTTTAAAAAGGGAAAAAGTGGGTAATTTCTTAAGTTATAGTGCAGCATGTTGTCTATTTTACACCTTTTTTTAAGCTATTGGAAGCGGTTTTTTTTAAAAAAAAGGTAAAAAGGCGTAATTTCTTAAGTTATAGTACAGTATTTTGTCTATTTTACAGCCTTTTGTTTTAAGCTATTTGAGGTAGTTTATTAAAAAAAAGGTAAAAATGGGTAATTTCTTAGTTATAGTACAACATTTTTTCTATTTTACAGCGTTTTGTTTTAAGCTATTGGAAGCAGTTTTTTACAAAAAATGTTAAAAAGGGTTAATTTCTTGAGTTATAGTACAACATTTTGTATATTTTACAGCGTTTTGTTCTAAGCTATTGGAAGCGTTTTTTTTCTTAAAAAAAGTAAAAAGGGGTAATTTCTTAAGTTACAGTACATCATTTTTTCCTATTTTACAGCGTTTTGTTTTAAGCTATTGGAAGTAGTTTTTTTAAACAAAAGGTAAAATGAAATAATTTCTCAAGTTATAGTACAGCATTTGTCTATTTTACAGCGTTTTGTTTTAAACTATTGGAAGTAGGTTTTTTTAAAAAGATAAAAGGGGGTAATTTTTAAGTTTTAGTACAGCATTCTGTCTATTTTAAAATGTTTTGTTTTAAGCTATTGGAAGAAGTTTTTTTTAAAAAAAAAGGAAAAAAAGGATAATTTCTTAAGCTATAGTACAATATTTTGTCTATTTTATAGCTTTCTTTTTTAAGCTATTGGAAGTAGTTTTTTTTAAAATGTAAAAGGTGTAATTTCTTAACTTTTAGTACAACATTTTGTCTATTTTACAGCGTTTTGTTTTAAGCTATTGGAAGTGTTAACTCCTATGTTAAGCGACTCAGCGACCCAAGGAAATAGCGAGGCAACTGGAATGAGACTCTGCATCACAACTTAGCGACTTAAGGATTGAAGCGACCTACGGATTAACAAGATAAGGACCTAACGACCTAACACATGAAGCGGCTCGTAAGCGACTTAAAGCATAAACAAGCTAACAATTATGGACCCCGCGACCTAAAGGTTGAACGACCTAATGACTTTAGTCATCAACGACCTAAGAGCTCCGGCGACATAAAAGGTAGAACACTGCTAAGCGACCTAACAGGTAACGACTTAAGGAAAGCAGCGACCTAAAAGATTAGATGGTCCAGCGACCTAACAGCTTGAAGGCTAGGCGACTCAATGGTCCAACGACTCACGACCTACTGAGTTAACGATATAAGGAGTGAAGTGTCTCAACAACCTAGCCTAGGTCGCTACATTGGATATCTCAACGTTATTGGGTCGCTAACTACTCCAATATGTCACCACCGACCTACGACTTACCCTAGGTCGTTCACGACCTAGTACTTGGTGATAAAATCGTGCCGCTTTCCTCTAGGTCGTTACGATCTACCAGCTAATTCAAATGACCAAGTGCGAACCAGTTAAGTCGTAGCTCGTATTCCCTTAACTCGCTAGCAACCTATGACCCACCTTAGGTCGTGCACGACCTATACCTCGTCCAGGAAATCTCCTATAATTACAGCCCTTACTCCAATATGGAGGGGAACTTTTAGCTCATTCTCGAAGTGCCAATACTCTGCCATTTTCTCAACTCGAACAGCACTTCAAGCACACCAAACACCAAGGACCTTACAACAAACTTCAAGAGAAAATCTACATCATTCGACATGGATTCGAAAGATTATTCTACATCGAAGTTTGAACTACTAGTCAAAAGTGTGTTATAATTGAAGAAAGTTGTATAAGTTGTACTTGAGTCAGCAATAAAGAGAATGAAAGTGGACGTAGGCTTGACTATAAGCCGGACCACTATAAAAACTATGTCTTTTACTGCTTTTCTAAGATTTTCCTGCTTATTTCTGATTCCCGTATCGACAGGTGGTGCCTTCACATTTACACAACTCGCACCGGGGTGTTGGCGTTTGATTTTTACGTTAACAGGAAGTAGGTTTTTTAAATAACGGTAAAAGTGGTAATTTTTTAAGTTATAGTATAGCATTTTGTCTATTTTACAGCATTTTGTTCTAAACTATTGGAAGAAGTTTTTTTAATAAAAAGGTTAAAAAGGGGGTAATTTCTTAAGTTATAGTACAACATTTTGTCTATTTTATAGCGTTCTGTTTTAAGCTATTTGAAGTAGTTTTAAAAAAAAGCAAAAAGGGGTAATTTCTTAAGTTATAGTACAACATTTTTTCGATTTTACAGCCTTTTGTTTTAAACTATTGGAAGTAGTTTTTTAAAAAAAAAAGGTAAAATGGGTTATTTCTTAAGTTATAGTACAACATTTTGTCTATTTTACAGCGTTTTGTTTTAAGCTATTTGAAGTAGTTTTTTTATAAAAATAGGTAAAAAGGGGTAATTTTTTAAGTTATTGTACAACATTTTGTTTATTTTACAGCATTTTGTTTTAAGCTATTGGAACTAGTTTTTAAAAAAAAGGTAAAAGGGGGTAATTTCTTAAGTTATAGTATAGCATTTTGTTTATTTTTCAGCGTTTTGTTTTAAGCTATTGGAAGTAGTTTTTTTTTAAATGTAAAAGGGGTAATTTCTTAAATTATACTACATCATTTTGTCTATTTTATAGCGTTTTTTTAAGCTATTGGAAGTATTTTTTTTAAAGATAAAAAGGGGTAATTGCTTAAGTTATAGTACAACATTTTGTCTATTTTACAGCATTTTGTTTTAAGCTATTTGAAGTGGTTTTTTTAAAAAAAGGTAGAAAGGGGTAATTTCTTAAGTTATAGTACAGCATTTTGTCTATTTTACAGCATTTTGTTTTAAGCTATTGGAAGCAGTTTTTTTAAGTAAGAAAGTAAAAGGGGTAATTTCTTAAGCAATAGTACAGCATTTTGTCTATTTTACAGCGTTTTGTTTTAAGCTATTTGAAGTATTTTTTTTTAGAAATGCAAAAGGGGCAATTTCTTAAGTTATAGTAACATTTTTTCTATTTTATAGCCTTTTGTTTTAAGCTATTGGAAGTAGTTTTTTTAAAAAGGAAAAAAATGGGTAATTTCTTAAGTTATAGTACAACATTTTGTCTATTTTACACCGTTTTGTTTTAAGCTATTGGAAGTAGATTTTTTAAAAAAAGGTAAAAAGGTGTAATTTCTTAAGTTATAGTACATCATTTTGTCTATTTTACAGCGTTTTGTTTTAAGCCATTTAAAGTATTTTTTGTAAAAAAGGTGAAAATGGGTAATTTCTTTAGTTATAGTACAACATTTTTTCTATTTTACAGCGTTTTGTTTTAAGCTATTTGAAGTTGTTTTTTAGAAAAAAGGTAAAAAGGGTTAATTTCTTGTGTTATAATACAACATTTTGTCTATTTTACAGCGTTTTGTTTTAAGCTATTGGAAGCGGTTTTTTTCTAAAAAAAAGTAAATGGGGTAATTTCTTAGGTAATTTCTTAAGTTATAGCACATCATTTTTTCCTATTTTACAGCGTTTTGTTTTAAGCTATTGGAAGTAGTTTTTTTCAAAAAAGGTAAAAAGAAATTGTTTCTTAAGTTATAGTACAACATTTTGTCTATTTTACAGCGTTTTGTTTTAAACTATTGGAAGTTGGTTTTTTTAAAAAGGTAAAAGGAAGTAATTTTTTAGTTTTAGTACAACATTCTGTATATTTTAAAACGTTTTTTTTTAAGCTATTGGAAAAAAAAAATTAGAAAAAGGTAAAACGGGGTAATTTCTTAAGTTATAGTACAACATTTTGTCTTTTTTATAGCGTTCTTTTTAAGCTATTGGAAGTAGTTTTTCCTAAAAAAAAGATAAAACGGGGTAATTTCTTAAGTTATAGTACAACATTTTGTCTATCTTACAACATTTTGTTTTAAGCTATTGGAAGAAGTTTTTTTTTATGGTAAAAAGGGGAAATTTCTTAAGTTATAGCATAGCATTTTGTCTTTTTTACAACGTTTTATTTTAAGCTATTGGAAGTAGTTTTTTTTTAATGTAAAAAGGGGTAATTTCTTTAATTATAGAACATCATTTTTGTCTATGTTACAACGTTTTGTTTTAAGCTATTGGAAGTAGTTTTTTTTTAAAAAAAAAGGTAAAAATGGGTAATTTCTTAAGTTATAGTACAACATTTTGTCTACTTTACAGCGTTTTGTTTTAGTCTATAGGAAGAACTTTTTTTAAAAACGGTAAAAAGGGGTAATTTTTTAAGTTATAGTATGGCATTTTGTCTGTTTTACCACGTTTTGTTTTAAGCCATTCGAAGTATTTTTTTAAAAAAGTTAAAAAGGGGTAATTTCTTAAGTTATAGTACAGCATTTTGTCTTTTTTACAGCGTTTATTTTAAACTATTGGAAGTAGTTTTTTTAAAAAAAAGGTAAAAAGGGTTAATTTCTTAAGTTATATTACAACATTTTTGTCTATTTTACAGCATTTTGTTTTAAGCCATTGGAAGAAGTTTTTTTCAAAAAATGTAAAAAAAGGTAATTTTTTAAGTTATAGTACAGTATTTTATCTATTCTATAGCGTTTTGTTTTAAGCTTTTTGAAGTAATTTTTAAAAAAAAATGTAAAAAGGGGTAAAAAGGTGGTGCTTTCACACTTACACAACTCGCACCGAGGTGTTAGCGTTAGATTTTTACGTTAACATTTTTGGTGCTTTCACTGAGAACCCAACTCCGGATACTGTCATCATAGCTTCGCAGAAATTTGTGGAAAGGATCTCTCTAAAAACAAGAAGTTTATCAGAAATAATGGCTCCTGGAAGAAAGCGCAAGTCTGTTAGATCCGACGATGTTCGCGAGACTACTGCCACTTCTCCTCCTTTAAGTCAAACAACTCCAACTGTTGGAGTAACGCGAGTAGAATTGGATGTTGCGGTTTCTGGGCTATATCAGCAGATGGAAGCCCAAAACAATCTGATGTTGGAAAGGTTGAACGCTTTGCTTGAGGCTAACCGTCAACCAGTGAATAACGAACCAAACTTTGCTGATAATGTTCATGATGTTGAAGAAAGAGATGTTCCTTAAAGGGCAGCTGGCCCAGTCAAAGACGAACCTCCCTAAGTTGGAGGATCAGGACAACAGCCAACTTTCCGTGAGTGCCTGTCAAGGCAAACTTTTGAAAAGATGGCCGATGCCTGTCCTGCTGAGCCCCTTAATGATGAGGAATATTTATCAGGGATGGTTCGACAAATCATGAAGGAAAGTATGCAAAGGGAGGAATATGAAAAAGAATGGGGGTTCGCTCCGAGCAAGACTCCATTCATTGAAAGGATTCTGAAAGCAAAGTTTCCTAGGAAGTTCGTTCCTCCTACCATTCCGGCTTATAAGGGGACGAGTGACCCTAATGAATTTCTGTACAAGTATGATTGGCACATGACGGGTGCCAGAGCTTCTGATGAGATCAAATGCTGGTATTTTCCTATATACCTAGATGGAGTTGCTCTACATTGGTTCACAAAGTTGCTGGTCCGGTCGATAGACCAGTTTTCTGATTTGACTCGAAAGTTTAAGGAACAGTTCAAATTGTACGCTTCGAAGGCGAAAGATATAATGTCGTTATCCAGCTTGGAGCAGAATCCTGGAGAATTCATAAGATCTTTCTTGAATCGCTTCAATATAGCTTTGGCTGAAGTAGACAACGCAGAGCAGAGAATGATTTTAACGTACCTGATGAGGGCTATTGATAAGGCAAGTGAGTTCGGGAAGTGGTTGAAAATGAAAGAACCGAATTCGCTTGACAAGTTTTATAAGAAAGCCGATGAATTCATGCACTTGGAAAGCCTCCAAGCACCGGTTAAGGTGGTATCAACAGGGGCTGGAAATAGTAATGCTGTTCTGAATAAGAAGGAATCTAGCAATCAGAAGAGGGGAAAACGATGGTCAGAAGAAGCAAGGAGATGCAAAGAAAAATCATCCCTTCAACTTTACCCCTCTGACTGATACCCCGGAGAACATCTACTTTGCAAACAAAGACACGATCGAATTCCCCACACTAGCTAAGCAAAGGGTTAATAAGAAAGCTGAGAAGAATGGAAGGTTTTGTCGGTTCCATAACCAACCCGGGCATGATACCAATGCGTGCCGTCACTTGAAGGAGTTGATTGAGGAACTATTAAAAGAAAACAAGCTCCCGCAATATGTAAAGAGGAACAGGAATGGCCCAACTTCATCAACTCAAGGACAACAGGCTCCTGTTCATCATCCTAGTTCAAGTGAAAAGGCAGCAGCTCATGAATCAGAGAAGCCCGTTATTAATGTGATTACAGGAGGAACTCACCCAGCTGGCAGAAGCTGGGGTGAGATGGAACGATACGCTCATGCATTGAAATATGCCCCAACAGAGGAGAGTGTTTTTGTGTTGGAAGATGCTGCACCTCTGAAGCAGCAGAAAACTTTTAATGATGACATTGTCTTCAGAATCAGGGTTTCTATGGTTGTTGAATCCCCTACCATAGATCCCTTGGTTATTTCTGCTGGCATTGGGCCAGCTATTGTAAGAAGAGTACTTGTTGATTGTGGTGCTTCTTGTAATATTCTTTTCAAAAAGACCTTTGATCAGATGAAGATCCCAATGGCTGATTTTCAAGCTTCGTCGCAAAAGATTATTGGGTTTACTGGGGAACCGAGGCAGCCGATTGGGACTATTGACCTGTTCGTGGAACTTCGTGAGGGGCAGAAGAAGGTCGTTCGTAGGCAGACTTTTGTGATTGTTGATGATTTTTATGCTTACAACGCCTTCCTAGGCTGCCCAACTCTCGCAGCCTTCAAAGCAATCCTCGCCCCATGGCGCCTTACCATGAAATTCCCCACAGATAATGGAGTTGGTGTGGTTAAAGGGGATCCAAATGCAGGGCGGGAATGTTATCTGATAGAACTGCGTGAGGCAAGGAAGAGAGAGATGGGAAAGGATGCGGCAGCCCCAGTCCGCATCAAAGAATGAACCTTGTAGCAATTACAGGGTGGATCCTGTACTGGCGAATGTAGCGAAGCATGAAGAAAAATGGATCCCAGAAAAGCCAGTGCAGGGGAGAATCGAGTGGTGCTAGTGGAAGTAACGGTACCAGTACCTGTTGACCCAAAAGACCCAAACAAGGTGCTGAATGTGGGTTCACAACTTAATACAGTGGTTCAGAATATTTTGATATCATTCCTGAAAGCAAATTTGGATGTATTCGCTTGGACCCATGCTGATATGTTTGGAATATCACCAGAAGTTGCAGTACATACTTTGAATATTGATCCGAAGTTTACACTTGTGAAGTAGAAAACAAGAACCCAGGGTCCCGAAAGGTCAGCAGCATTGAAAGAAGAGGTGGATCGGCTCATGGAGAATGACTTTATCAGAGAATCAACTTATCCGAATTGGGTTTTAAATCTAGTACTGGTTAAGAAAGCTAACGAAAAGTGGAGAGTATGCATCGACTTTTCAGACTTAAACAAAGCCTGCCCCAAAGACTGCTTTCCGCTACCCCGGATTGACCAGTTGGTTGACGGAACAGCGGGACATGAATTGTTATCTTTTATGGATGCTTACTCCAGATATAACCAGATCATGATGCATGAGCCAGATCAAGAGGACACGAGTTTCATAACCGATGTTGGTCTGTACTGCTACAAAGTCATGCCTTTCGGACTGAAGAATGCAGGGGCAACTTACCAAAGACTTGTTAATGCGATGTTCAAGCCACAGAGTGGAAAGACCATGGAAGTTTATATTGACGATATGTTGGTTAAATCAAAGAAAGCAGTAGACTATATGGACCATTTGGCGGAGATGTTCGTCGTCCTACGAAAGTATGGAATGAAGCTTAATCCCTTGAAGTGTTCATTCGGGGTGGAGTTAGGAAAGTTCTTGGGTTTCATTGTGAGTGCTAGGCGCATTGAGGCTAATCCTGCTCAAATCACTGCCTTAAGAGAAGTCAAAGCTCCTAGAACGAAGAAGGAACTGCAAAGTCTCAATGGAAAAGTTGCTGCTTTAAGTCGATTCATTTCCAACGCTACTGATAAATGCATTCAATTCATTGATGCTCTGAAGAAAGGAAGGAAAAACTTTGACCGGACTCCAGAATGCCAGAAAGCTTTCGATGAGTTAATTCGTCATATGGAAATGCCTACGACACTTTCTAAGCCCGACAATAGTGAAGATCTTTTTGTATACTTGGCGGTCTCAGCTCATGCTCTTAGTGCGACATTGGTACGGAAAGGCGCCAAAATTCAGCACCCAGTCTACTATATTAGCAAAAGGTTTACTGGGGCAGAAATGAATTATTCAAAGTTGGAGAAGCTCGCCTATTGTCTACTGATTGCATCAAGAAAATTGAGGCCATATTTTCAATCTCATCCAATCAAAGTCCTCACCGATCAGCCTCTGAAGCAAGTTCTCTTTCTCCCTTAGACTTCGAGTCGCCTTTTGAAGTGGAATATTGAACTCAGCCAATATGACATCACTTATCATCCCCTGAGAGCAATCAATGGACAAGCTTTGGCAGATTTCATCGCGGAATGTACAGACAAAGGTGATAGTGAGGAAGTAGTGACCGATAATCCCCCAATTCGATGGAAATTGTATGTTGATGGGCAAGAAATGTTTATTGTTTCAGGGCTGGGGTTGTGCTTGAAACCCCTGAAGGGCGGTCATTGTGTTATGCTTTAAGATTGGAATTCCCTTCGACAAACAATGAAGGAGAGTATGAAGCTCTTATTGCCGGTTTAAGATTTGCTAAAGAATTGAATGTCAAAATGTTGCAGATCTTCAGTGATTCACAACTTATTGTGTGTCAAGTCAAGAAAGAGTTTCAAACTAAAGGAGGAAATCTGCCCGTTTACTTGTCAAGAGCCTGGGAGCTTCTCGATGACCTTGACCATTATACGATAAATCATATACCCCGGGAAGAAAACATGAAGGCAGATTCTCTCGCAAAGTATGTAAGCACTGGTGAAGCTCAATTATTGGGACTAGTTTCTGTGGAAGTCCTGTCAACTCCAAGCATTGATGAGATGGATATTGACTGGATCATGACTATATCAAAGGAGCGAGAATCATGGATGACTCCGATATCGAAATATCTGCACGAGGTTCTCTACCAGAAAAGTCAAAAGAATGACAGAAGTTGTTAAGAAAAGCCTCCAGATACATAATTCAAGATGGCCGATTGTATAGGTGGGGGTTTTCAATGCCATTACTCCGATGTGTGACCAAGGAAGAAACTGAGACAATTCTAACTGAGGTACACAGAGGAGAGTGTGGAGATCATTCAGGTGGTCAAACTCTAGCAAAGAAAATTCTCCGTTATGCGTATTTTTGGCCAGATATTAATCGTGATGCTGCAAGTTACGCCCGAAAATGTGATCGATGCCAGAGATTTGCAAAAATCGCAAGAGAACCTTCCACTGAGATAACACAGATGGTCAGTCTGTGGCCATTTGCTATTTGGGGAATAGATCTCATCGGGCCTTTGCCAACTGCCAAATCCGGAATCAGATATGCTGTTGTTGCTGTTGATTATTTTACTAAATGGGCTGAATCTGAACCATTAGCTATTATTACCTCTAAGAAGATGATAAACTTTGTAACTAAGAATATCATTTGCAGGTATGGTGTGCCTCAAAAGATAATCACAGACAATGGAACCCAATTCGAAATTGAAGAGTTCCAAGATTTTTGCAAGAAATTCAAGATCCAGAAAAGCTTCTCAGTAGTGGCTCATCTGCAGACAAACGGGCAAGTGGAAGCAGAGAACAAAATTATCAAGTTAACCATTAAAAAACAGCTTGAGAAAGCAAAAGGTGGTTGGGTCGATAGGCTGCCACTAGCACTATGGGCATACAGAACTACCCACAAAACTGCGACGGGACACATTCCATTTTCACTGGCGTATGGATCGGAGGCAATGATTCCGGTAGAAATAGAGGTCCCTTCACATAGAAGAATCCATTTCAATCAACCCGAAAATGAAAAGATGCAACTTGAAGCCCTTGACTTCCTTGATGAAAAAAGAGAAGAGGCTGAGCTCAGAATTGTGGCTCATCAGCAAAGAATAGCCAGGCACTTCAATTCCGAAGTTCACCAACGCAGCTTTGAAGTTGGGGATCTAATCTTGAAAAGAATTATGACACCTACTAGCGTGTTTGGGCCAAACTGGGAAGGGCCGTATGTCATAGGCCAAAAACTTCTTGATGGCACTTTCAAGCTAATAACTGTCGAAGGAGATCCAATTCCGAGAGCTTGGAACAGCAATCATTTGCGTCCATATTTTACTTAAAGGCTTTAATGAAATATTGTAAAAGAATGATGAATGCATGATTCTTGTATTGAAAGCCATTCTAAAGCCAGTGCAAGTGAATAATAAGAACTATAAAGTGGATGTAGGCCCAGTTCTTGGCCGAACCACTATAAATCTTGTGTTCTTTACTATTATAAACTGCTTGTTTTATTTCAATATATAAAATACGTCAATTGTATTGCTAAAACGTCGATTTAATACTGCAGGCCATTAAAACAAAGCTCACCCATCATAAGACCATGTAGTCCCTGACGTCACCCAACAAGAAAATGCTAAGCCGTTCAAAATTTCCATGCTCAAATCCTACAAAAGAAGTGCTTCAGGCAAAAAAAGTTAGTGATTCTGCTGGAAGTGGGCCCTTGCTAACTAATTATGGTTGTTTGTACAAACAAGCATCCGATTAAATAGCCTGTGTCTGCCCCCACCAACTCGCTTAACTATGAAGTATACTTCTTTGGATAAAGGAAATTATTGGCAATAGAAAGAGAGGTGTGTTTGGAAAAAATAACGGGGATCGCCGACATGAACCAATGGCAAAGAGACATGGGCGAGCAAGCATCAAACAGCCAAAGACCTCTTCGGAGGCACAAGCCCTCTTCGGAGGCACAACTCTTCGGAGGATAAAGACCTCGAACGGGGCATGCCAGAAAAGGAAAGTTTTCTTTCTCAACAAAAAAGATTGGTATGGAATGACCGGGAGCACCTTCCCAACTGGACGGCAAGGCGCTTGTTCACTAGCTTAGACAGTTTGCGCAGACGAGCGTCCAAGTAACTTGCGTCCGCCCCGTGAATCCATAGGATGATCGGAGGCACCTTCCCAAGTGGAAGGCAAGGAGCTTGTTCACTAGCTGAGATAGTCTGCGCAAATAAACATCCAAGTAACTAGCGTCTGCCCCGTGAATCCAGCCAACCATGAGGAAGAAACTTCTATGCATACTCGGTGGCACGCATTCCACCGAGATTTTAAATAAAACTTCACAAGTGCTAGAATGTGAAAAGCCCTCTTCGGATGCCCATTTCACCATAGTTGAAATGCTAAAAGACCTCTAACGGGCCTCGCTAGAAAAAGGTAGCTCTTTCTCGACAGAAAATTGTGGACTGATCGGTGGTACAGAACAATCGTGCACCCCCCCCCTGAATCCATCCAACTGAGAGAAGGAAACTCCAAACTTCCAGGCAAAAGCTCTACTCAGAGGCACACATTTCATCGTGATTTGAAATAAAACTTCACACGAGTCGAAATGTGAAAAGCCCTCTTCGGAGGCCCGCTTCCCATCGAACAGGGAAAAGAAAAAAGCCTCTCCTAAAAGGCAGAAACAAAAAGACCTCTTCCCAGAGGCACAATCAAACAAAAAAGACCTCTTCCCATAGGCACAATCAAGCAAAAAAGACCTCTTCCCAGAGGCACAATCGAACAAAAAAACCTCTTCGGAGGCACAAGCAGGTTGAAGCCCTTTTTCGGAAGGCCCACTATACTATGAAGTAAAATTCACTTACCAAAGCAAAAGTGACTTTTTCCAAAAGTGAAGTGTAAAAACTTCGCAACAAAAAAAAAGAAAAAAAAAGAGAGAAAACTTCTCCAATATGAAGTGCATTCTACTAAATCAGAAAAATATTTCATTGGAACAGAAATATTATCCTATAAAGTACAAATGCAAACCTCCTTCAAATGGAAGAGTTGTTCTCTAAAGGAAGAGTACAAGTCTTCCCGAAACAGAAGAGTTGTTCTCTGAAACTTTGCCAATGTGAAAGAGATTGCAATAAACCATGGTATGAGGGCAATATAATATAGTCATCGCAAAAATAAAAACAATGCTCAAGCAACATACCATAGGTTTACTGCAACTTCACATAAAGAGAATAAAGAAACTTTCATAAAAACGGAAAATAAATGCGTTCTCAAGTACAGACAGAAATTTGTATAAGTAAAAGAATCATTTTATTCCATACTATGAGAATTTTATACATGTGCAGGTTTCAAAGTAAAAGAAGGTGGGGACTGGTACCCGCACAATCTCCAGTCAACGCAAGTTTATACACAAGCAGAAATCAAAGAGCGAGATAAAAAGCACAGGACCAAAGCCATCATTTCTTCTTCCTTCCACCTTTTGAGCCTGCACCTGGCCGGATGACCAACTTCTTGGGCCGGCTTGAAAGAGTAGGGGAAGAAGGAGAAAGGGGAATAATTGGCCTTGCTTCTGCTTTTTCCTCGCCGGCTGAAGCTTCCTTCTTCTTTGAGACTCCACTTTTCCCCCTTTTCTTAGAAGAAGGCCCGCTTCCTGGAGTAAAAAGTGTGGTTAACGGCGTATCGTCAGAACCAGTTAGTTCCGGAGTCTTTTCACCCTCTTCAGGTTCTTCTCCCCTATGTTCTTGTGAAGCAATGGGATCGTCCAAGTCTTGGAGAGCCTCTATTTGCTCCTCTTGCGATCCCGGTTGAGAGGCAGAAGAAGGAGTGACCTGAAGAGACGGAGGAGGAATAACTGGAGAAGTGGAAGTTTGAACAATACATGGTGCTTTTCCTACAGGAGAAGAAAAGTTAAAGTCAGTATTCCTCATAAAAAAGAGGGGATAATTGTTCATCGACACTTAAGAAATAAGCAAGAAGCTCATCGAACTCAGTCGAAGCGAACAAGCAGTCCGCTTGAGCGAGATCAACATTAAGGTTACCTGGAGACTTCGCTATGTCGATTTCGAAGTCCTGTGCTTCGGCGCTTCCTTGAGCCTCATCTCCAGTGTGGGCGGTGGTGCTTTCTGTAGCGACTTTAGTAGGAGGCGGAGAATGGGAACCGGAACCAACAATGTCGATATCGGCTGAACCGAAGGTTGGACTGGGTCGGTTAAAGTTGCCTTTCCTACGTGTTCTCCTTCGTCCATTCCGGCTCTCTCTTCGGCCAGTTGCTTCTTTCCTCTGGCAAGAGCGGCGCGGGCATCATCATCGAGATAATTTGCCTCTAAATCCGCCTCAGCATAGCCAGCACTGCCAAACATGTCAAATATGGCCTCCTACACTTCGGCCAGAGTTATTTCATATTTGGGGCCTAGAAAGGAGAGACCACCAAGCCCCAGGACGCTATGCAAGTATAAGTCAAACAATGTTGAGCTGATGTTGGCCTTCGTTGCTTCGTGAGACTCTTCAGCTGCAATTTTGCCGGCAACAGCCTCATCACGCTCTCTTTCAGCTTTAGAGAGTTGAAGTTTTAGCATTTCGATCTCCACATCCTGGGAGCTAGTCTTCGTTCGCAGCTCTGCGATGTCAGCAATATGGCTCTCATTAGTTCTTTTTTGCACATCAAGTCTATCTTCGGCATCTCTTTGAGTGGCATGAGCATCTTGCACCTGTTGTTGAAGCACTTGCTCCCTTTGCGAATAGGAAGTGGAGGAAGTGACAAGCTCTTCTTTAAGTTTTTCAACTTCCGCTTCGAGGTTTTCATTATAAGTAGCAATGCTTCTCATTTCCGCATCATGTTGCTCAAGAATCTTCTGCCACTCAGATTTGTCATTTTCCATTGTTAACATGGCTTCAAGATTCACGCGATTTACCCTCTGGATCTCATCGACAAGCTTTTGCCAACCTGACATTCTTTCGATATCAAGTTTCACAGCATCAAGGTTGTGCAGCATAGCCTGCTTATCGATCGGGACTAGATCAAGATCAAAGCGCACTTCTTTCAGGCACCAGTTCGAGAATCGACTCTGAAAAGTAGCTGGGCCTGGACCAACTTGACATGGGGGCCTTCTAAGGATTGTTTGAATATCGGTACGTGCCAGGGCAGGAGATTGAGATAGTACAGAAGCAGCAGGTTGTTCGGAAATCTCGGATGCTGGTTTTTCGCCATGTTTGGCTCTTTTACTCACGTCTTCGGCAATTTGACTTTTCCCCTTGTCGTCACGGGACTTCCAATTATGAGAATCATCTTCCCTCTGGGAAGAATCGTGTCGCTCGTCCCGTCTTTCATGGCGTTCTTCGTGGGCACGTCTTTCACGAGCTTTTCGTGTGGCTCTTTCTTCATCAGTCTCCGTATAAGAAGGAAGATATCTCTTAGGATCAAAAGAGTCGTGTCTCCCGTAGCTCTGAAAGTCATCGTAATAAGAGCTTTTCGACCCATTGAAAGACCTGAAAATGGAAAAGAGGCAAAGCTTGAGAATCTTTGAAGTAAAATTCATGTAAGTGCATAAGAATGCTAAAAATCCTAAGTGTTTGTAGCGTGCAAACTACGCGTGTCAAACTACGAACCACTCCTCGGTTGGGGGAAATAATGGGTTTTATAGCTAAAGTCAACTCTTGAGCTGATGGAGTCTGTTGTAAAGTGGATGTTGCTTCAACTGCTGAAGAAGTAACTCTAGCGGAAACAGGGTCGTCTTTAAAGAGCTCATATGAAGTGATCATCAGATCGCTCAACCCTTCAAAAATGTCATCCACACTCTGCTTGGCAGGACTCGCTCTCTCAGTTCCCTCATCACCGGATTTCCCTGAATGATGAAAAGGCTCTTCCTCTTCGATGATCGGGGTAAGTGTAAGCTTGTCAGATGGCCCGACAATATCAGTAGAAGTAGAGCACTTCACCAGTAAAGCTTCAGAAGTAGGTTCCTTCAGTATAGGTTCCTCAGCAGAAATGGGGGCATCTGGCGATTTGGCCGGAGAATCGGGAACTTCGTGAGGTTGAGAGGAGCGAGAAGAGTGCAAAAGCTCATATTGGTGCACAAGTTCATCTCTCAGCAGAAACTTAATACTCCTTTCTTCAGCCGGCACGACACTTAATCTATCAAAGGTCGTCTTATGATTGGGATTTCTAGAGGGAGGAGGAAGTGCTGTAAAAAAAAGAATGAATTTAGCACTTAGCAATTCGAATCTTTAAAAGATGAAACGGAGAAACGGGGATGAGCAATCTCACTTCCTTTTCTCCAAATGGCATAAAACCCTAGAGGACAGCGGACAAAGAAGAATTGATTCAGAAAGCCGTGAGCACTTTCGGGAAGATTAGTAATAAGTTTGCGATTTCTGGCACTTCTCACAAATATAAAGGAGGGGTGGTCTTTAGTCTTCGCGATTGTGCATAAGTAGCAAATTTCTTCAAAGCTCGGAAGACGGTTAAGTGTCTTCCTGAATAAAACACACAATCCCATCAGGATGGCGTATCCATTGGCATGTAGTTGAAAGGGAGAGATGGTTAGCCGGAAAAGGAGTTGATGAAGAAACTCATTGAAAGGGGGAATGGCACCACAAAGGCACATTTGATGGTTGACGGCAACAAAACCAAGAGGCGGCCTGTCGGCAGTATCATTTGGGCCAGGAAATCTAGCATCCTCTTCGGCAATCGCAAATTGAATATGTAGATGATTGAATGTCCGCTGACTCAAGATAGTTGGAGTTCTCTCCGGAGGATCAACCAATGGCTCAGCTATCGGAAAGACTCCTTCAGGTTGCTCGATTATCTCTTCTTTAGAAGACATTCTACACAAGGAACTGGATATTCAAATATGAAGGTGCACGTTTCCTAAATGTGTGAAGTGTTGTATAAAACTAACAAAGTGACAAGCAAGTATAACTGGAATTAAAATTAATAAACATATGACAAGTGTAAAATTTCAGGACTTGTCGCCTTAAGTCCAAATGCAGGTGCAGTATTGATGCAAACAAATCGACTTTAGTTGATTAACATTTCTTTGCTACTTCACTTGAATTTGTTGGTTCACAGCATTTCATATAATTTCTTTAAGTTGATTATGTTTTATCGACTAATCTGTCATTCGATGTGGGCAATCAGTGGCATTATATTCGTCCCATTTTGTGCAAATGTTGTATTTAACAGGTCATTAGCATTAAGTTGATTTAATCTGTTAAGAAAGCATAGCAAGGTCATGCAAGTTATCTCGGCAGTTCAAATTTCAAGTTGGAACTTCGCTCAAGTCCTAGGTCGCTCGTGACCTGGCAAGTAGGATGAGATTGGTATAGGCCGCAAGAAGCAACTCAGCAGTGTAAATTTACTTAAGTCACCTACACGACCTAAGTGTTAAGTCGCCTGCACGACTTAAAGATTAAGTCGCAGAGAGTAGGTAGTAGGAGTTTTTAGGTCGGCTAAATATGTAAGGTTTTGAAGGTTTGTAGGTCGGTCGGACTTATTAGGTCGTTCCTGAAATGATGCAGCGATCCCAAGCTACCTCCCGTTAAAACCGCTATGCCCTACTTTCCAATTGCACTTTGCCGCGTGTCCTCCAACCACTGCGTCGTTTGAAGCATCATCATCTCCTCTCAATCTCCAGTGATCCAATAACCCCTCAACCTGTTAAGAACTTTCTGGCTCACTTCAAACTCGCAAACCAGCTAACTTGGGGTCCTACAATCCATCATCTCCTCCTCGAATCATTGAAAATCACCCAAAAATCGAATCAAACCACCTCAATTCCACCAGAAATCAATCACGACATGGTTTACGAAGAAAACATAAGAATATGAAATGGAACCAGAGTTTAAAAACGGGAATCTAGAACTCGTGATTTAGTTACGATCGCGAAGTAAGTAGAGAACGGAATCACTTACGTAATATAGTAGTTGGAATGGATTGACAGCTTGATTGGAAAGGATTTGCCTTAGGAAGCTCGAAAGATCATTTATGGCGGAGGAGGTTATTAAGACAGTTCAGTTAAGAGGAAGGAGCGAGTCAATGGTTTAAATAGGGTAAAAATAAGAAGATGAATGGCCATACGAATTATCTCTTGGGTCGCTCACGACCTAACGATACTAGATCGAAGCACACGACCTACGACCTAGGCGTGTACTTCGAGGGGAAAATGTTAACTCCTATGTTAAGCGACTCAGGGACCCAAGGCAATAGCAAGGCAACTGGAATGAGACTCTGCATCACAACTTAGCGACTTAAAGACCGTAGCGACCTACGAGTTAACAAGATAAGGACCTAACGACCTAACACATGAAGCGGCTCGTAAGCGACTTAAAGCATAAACAAGTTAACAATTATGGACCCCGCGACCTAAAGGTTGAACGACCTAATGACTTCAGTCCTCAGCGACCTAAGAGCTCCGGCGACTTAAAAGGTAGAACACTGCTAAGCGACCTAACAGGTAACGACTTAAGGAAAGCAGCAACCTAAAAGATTAGATGGTCCAGCGACCTAACAGCTTGAAGGCTAGGCGACTCAATGGTACAACGACTCACGACCTACTGAGTTAACGATATAAGGAGTGAAGTTGCTCAACAACCTAGCCTAGGTCGCTACATTGGATATCTCAACGTTGTTGGGTCACTAACTACTCCCATAAGTCACCACTGACTTACGACTTACCCTAGGTCGTTCACGACCTAGTACTTGGTGATAAAATCGTGCTGCTTTCCTCTAGGTCGTTACGATCTACCAGCTAATTCAAATGACCAAGTGCGAACAAGTTAAGTCGTAGCTCGTATTCCCTTAACTCGCTAGCAACCTATGACCCACCTTAGGTCGTGCACGACCTATACCTTGCCCAGGAAATCTCCTATAAATACAGCCCTTACTCCAATATGGAGGGGGACTTTTAGCTCATTCTCGAAGCGCCAATACTCTGCCATTTTCTCAACTCGATCAACACTTCAAGCACTCCAAACACTAAGGACCTTGCGACAAACTTCAAGAGAAAATCTACATCATTCGACATGGATTCGAAAGATTATTCTACACCGAAGTTTGAACTACTAGTCTAAATTGTGTTATAATTGAAGAAAGTTGTATAAGTTGTACTTGAGTCAGCAATAAAGAGATTGAAAGTGGACGTAGGCTTGACTATAAGCCGAACCACTATAAAAACTGTGTCTTTTACTGCTTTTCTGAGATTTTCCTACTTATTTCTGATTCCCGTATCGACGGGT
The DNA here is from genome assembly GCA_030765085.1 of Allium cepa. Lineage (NCBI taxonomy): Eukaryota > Viridiplantae > Streptophyta > Magnoliopsida > Asparagales > Amaryllidaceae > Allium > Allium cepa. The sequence goes on from CM060931.1 coordinate 891,664,404, forward strand.
GGTGCTTTCACACTTACACAACTCGCACCGGGGTGTTAGCGTTTGAT